>JAPTYO010000008.1:12235000-17235000 GCA_036873135.1 Clarkia xantiana subsp. parviflora | reverse complement strand
TCTTTAACCCTAAATTTTAAAAGGCAACAATGTTTAAAATCTATAATTGTCAATTTCGTCTTCACTCTGTTTGGCTTAGCCTTAACCATAACTTAAGATTATGTCTGTTTTATTTTCAAGGAAAAACAACTTTTTTTGAGTCACTATTGCCCTGCGAGTTTTAAGAGTTCCAATTAGCTTCAATTATTTGAAATATTTAGTCATGTCTCGATTCATCTGGTTAGGAAGACTCAAATTGGCTCGAATCTGTACCAAACATGTTGAACTCGTCAAGAGATCATGTTTAACATGAGTCTAGGTCAGAGTGATCTATCTAACTTTTGTCAATTAAAGAATGAACTATTTAAATTTTTGATCATCTGGGTGAGCCATGGACTCACCCATGCCCGAGATCGTCCCAAACATGGTCTTCTGGACCAGGTGAATATGTTTGGTATGCATATAGATGTCAGTGAGACGGTGTGGCGGGCCACACCCAGCCCTGCCCCGTGAAACGAAACCGTCTTCCATGGCTTAGAATCTAATATCACGAATTTTTTATTCACTTAAATCAAGTTTAAGCTCTTGGCCAAAAAAAAAAAAAAAATCAAGTTTAAGCACAAATTATAAAGTTTAAATCACAAATATATCTTTATACCAATATAAAAAGTGAGGGTTGTCCTCACCCCTAATAGGTACCTTTTCAACATTTTTCATTTTATTATTATTATTATTATTATTATTATTATCATTATTATTATTATTATTATATAACAATTAGTTCCAATAACTTTATAAAATTGATGATTTAGTCATTATTATATTTGAGACCCATCTATTTATCTTTACTATATTACTTAAAAATCATTTCGTTAAATTTTTTTATTTTTATTTTTTAAGTTCGCTTAATTGACATGTCGCCGTAGTTATTATTAAATTATCAATCTCAATAAACTTATCAATTAGGGATGCATATCTCCTGCCCCACTCTTCTTGTTCCAAATCGTGTCTCACTGTTAAGATTTTGACACGTGTTCTGTGTGTAATTAATTTTGCGGTTTTTTTTCTCTAAAACCCTACTGGGATTGGTGAAACCTAGAAGAAAAATTAAACTTAAGGACACGTGTCAAAATATAAATGGTGAGGCACAATCTGGGGCATGAAGAGTGGGCAGGAGATCTGAATCCATCAATTAGAGTCAGCCTTAACATATGATATGCATTCAATATGTGCAAATGTCGGGTGCATGCATTGTTTCATTTACCATATCACAAATTTGGGGATGTTCCGCCCGTTGACATTTTTGTATCACATAAATCAGTCACTTGCCAACTCATATAACCTATCAAAATATGGATCAACCGTAGTTCCTGAAGTTTGACTTTACATATACCATGTTACTCAATGTCCAATACATATTGACTCGAACTATTGATTTAGTTCTTGTGTCTGTAAATTCAATCATATTATGTATATACTAATTAGTAGTTGAATAAATATTTAAGGTGAATTCAATAAACATCAGACATTAGTGATTTAAAAAATTGATGATTTAGTTCCTACTATATTTGAGTGTTACTAAAATTTCCATTAGTTAAATTGCATTAATTTTTTTGCTAAGTCACTTAACTTACATGTTACATTAATTATCATTAACTTCTTAATGCAATATAACTATAAATTCGAGTCAACCCCAAAGTATGATATGTATTCAACTCGTGTACACTTAGAGTACATGTTGAGATTTTTTGTATATGTGTCGACAAAGGTTCTTGAATTTTGACATTCATCGCCCATCATATAGGGTCTCTAACTATTAATTTAGTTCTTCCATCTGTCAATTTAATCAAATTGTGTACAACCTAATTAGTATTTAAATAAGTAATTGACGTAAAGTCAAGTATAAACTTTTGATTTTAATGAATTGAATTTTTCTTTAGCGTTAAATCAATTTTGTTGGTATTATGGTATAAAATTACATGGAAAGTGTATAGTTACGTTTGTATAGGTCAAACTGTTCCACTAATGACTCTAAGTTGTTAAGTAAGGTTTACATTCTTCACTCCTCAAGTTGATGAGTTAGATACAACTTTGTCGTTAATAACTCATGCCATACGCGATGTAACTCATTATTAGTTCTAACCTTAAATATATATACATGTAAAGCTAATTTAGTACCGTAATGGAAAACAATAGTTAATTTTGTACCTAATTATCATATTTCTATTTTTTCGTTGTGAATTACATAGTGTCGTTCTTTTTTTCTTCCAGTCCCTCAAGTTGCCAATGTATTAATTAGATATTATCATATTAGAAAGCTTAAGATAAATTATATATCTTGAAATTTAGACGACCGATAAGCGTGCAACGCACGCGTTAATAACTAGTATATATATATATATATATTTTGCCAACTAATAATCATTAAATCGCAAGTAACAAATCAACAAAGTTCAAGGCGGATCACCACAACGATCCTTATTAAGTAATAATAAAAGAGAGGCGGGGTGCAAGCACCTAATTGTTTGGACACGACCTCTTTCTAGATTGGATAGCGATCCAATTAGCTACTTCATTTGCCTTCCGCGATATCGAGCTCCAACCTTGAAAATTCAGTCACCAACTTCCGGATGCTAACCACAATGTGCTTTATCCGCCAATCACATGAACAGTCTGTTTGCGACGAACAATCAATCGCTTCTTTCGAGTCCGATTCAACTATTACATGGCTCCATCCTTCTTGCAATGCTAGTCTTAACGCTTCATGTATCGCTAAGGTTTCCAACATAAGAACTCCATGGCGGTGAGAAAGACGATTAAAACCCCCTTTTACAAGACCACGATCATCGCGAGCAATGACCCCAATTCCTCCCGTTTTGGAACAGTCATCCCATGAAGCATTACAATTAAGCTTAATCACATCTCGCTCGGGTGCAATCCAAATTTGTTGCTGAGCATCTGGCCGAATGTTCATCTCATTCGAAGTCGATGGTAGTCGGTTCTCCCAATACTCATTGTGAATTTTCAATGCTTGAGCCACGGTATTGGTAGGATTCGGCGTCTCGTTCGCATATATTTATATTTATATCCAAATTTACTGTTTTTTTTCTAAATTTTTAAGCACGATATAATAAATAAATAAATAATACTCTTTTTTTTCCTCATCAGGAAGACAGCACCCGTAGCATGGTTGCTCCCCATGTTGCTAGAGCTGAACCACCACACCATTGTTACATGGTTAAATAATGTGAAAAGTATGTAAAACATGCAACATGTTTGAAAAAGACGGTTTTATGGACCAATATGTTTTAAAGGGTTAATACATAGTTTGGTTACCTAAGTTTACCAATGTGACTGTTTGGTTCAAACGTGTGTGTTTTAGTTACCTACGTTTGCAAACGTGATTATTTGATTACACTAAGGTTAAATGTCCAAAATAACCTTTTGCATATAAAGAGTGATAAAAGAAGCCTTGAAATGCATCCGTCGGCAAGAGTGAAACATCTAAACAATGGAGACAACGCCATAGTTGAATGAAACTATCCCTTACTGCTTTATCAAAATTTCCTCATTTAACATAATCAATAATAATGATACCAGATTATAAATACACAGTGGCTTAATACAGTTTTTTTATTTTTTATATTGAGTCGTCTCAACTCAACTCCCGACAAATATGAAATCCACACTTGCACCTTCCTGCATAATAAAATTCCTCAATCTGTGAGGCAAGTAAGCTCTTTTCTTGGACAACCTTAACTCAACATGTTTAGTCTGCTTCAATTTTTTCTTCAAGCAACAATTTCATGCCCAGACACATGATCTCTCGTGCAAGTATTAATGGAACCCAAAGTGCTTACAAAGTGTACTGCTACCACCAAATAAGTGAAGAATGTGACTGTTTACTAGTAGTTGGAATTTAAAATCTCCAAGTCAAAATCTCCACATAGCTTCTTTAAGATGAGATTTTCAGTGAACTTCCTAAGGGACTGAGAATCGTTCTTGTTGCAGGCACAACTATGTCTCTGAAAGAGCACTTCTTGAAAAAGGCAAATGTATCATCTAAATATAGATTTGCAGAAGCAGAGTTAGCTATTGCAGATGCTGTTAATGTTAAGAAGTCAATTGCAGATCGATCAAACATCATACTTATTTTTATTATGGGTCAATAACCTGGGAGAGGTCTGAAGTTTGGCCCTTGTTAATTTGAGAGGTCTGAAGATTGAAATGGTGATAACAGAGGTCTGAAGTTTGGACTTTGTGATTTTTAGGTTTTCCGTCCAAATTTTCTGTCAAATTTAACAGAACCGTGTGAAATGTCAAAAATACCCTTTTGTAATATTTGAATTAATAAAAAGTTTAATTAATATAAAGATGAAATGACAAAAATACCCCTGTCCATAATTTAAACCTAACCCAACTCCGACCACCATCACGGCTCCGGCCGGCCACCACCCTCTCCGGCGACCACCACTCTCTCCGGCGACCACCACCCTCTCCGGCCGGCCACCACCCTCTCCGACGACCGCCACCACGGCCTCAATTGGGCCCAAATCGGAGCCACAAAGCTCCGATCGGAGCTCGGTGGCTCCGATTTGGGGCCACAGAGCTCCAAATCGGAGCTCTGTGGCCCCAGATCGGAGCCACATAGCTCCGATCGGAGCCACCAAGCTCCGATCGGAGCTTTGTGGCTCCGATTTGGGCCCAATTGGGGCCGTGGTGGCGGTCGTCGGAGAGGGTGGTGGCCGGCCGGAGAGGGTGGTGGTCGCCGGAGAGAGTGGTGGTCGCCGGAGTTGGGTAGTGGCCGGCCGGAGCCGTGGCTGGAGTTGGGTGGTGGCCTTAAGGGCATTTTCGTCTTTTCATTGAATCATGTGAGATGCAAGAAGGGTATTTTTGGAATTTTTTTTTTTATTTCTGGTCACATGCAATGCACATGACCAACTTCCGTCAGTTTTAACGGAAAAAACTAACGGAGACCTCTATTATCTACAAGTTGAAACTTCAGACCTTTGTTATCACCATTTCAAACTTCAGACCTCTCAAATTCACAAGGGCCAAACTTCAGACCTCTCCCAGGTTATTGACCCTTTTATTATTTTATGAAGAAAAAAAACTTACGATTTTTTATAAATTAAAAAAAAAAAAAACACGGTGCAGAAAAGAAGAATATGATGAAGAACTTAAATTGATTAAATATATGGACAAAATCGTCATTTTGTAACTATTTGATCACATTGGATTAAACATAAGTAACTAAAGAAGACAAGTTTGAACCATTTAATCACATTTCGAAACGTATGTAACTAAAAAATCACACTAAAAAACAAAAGTAATCATTCGATCACATTGTGTAAACATTAGTAACCAAGTGATGTATTAACCCATGTTTTAAAACGTACAACATGTTTGAAAAAGATGGTTTTATAGACCAAAATGTTTTAAAATGTACAATAAACTTACAAAAGATGGTAAAATAACGTATCGTCCACTTGTTATCACTAGTCTCATTAGGTGGACACGTGCGGATCACGTTTTAAAAAATAATAATTATTATTATTAGTATCTACATCCACCCATTAATTGTCATTGCTATGTATAAATTAATTTCTTGCTTTAATTATTATTATTTTTTTTTTCTAAAAATGTGTTTCGCACGTGTCCACTTAATGAGACTATTGATAACAAGTGGACGGTATGTCATTTTAACATTTTTTGTAAGCTTGTTGTATATTTTAATACATATTGGTCCATAAAACCATCTTTTTCAAACATATTGTACATTTTAAAACATATTAGTTCATAAAACTATCTATTTCAAACATGTTACATGTTTTACATACTTTTTTCCCTTAAAAAATAATACTATTGCTAGAAAATAATATTCGTTCTCTACAGTCTGGAGGATCTAAATCGGCACTAGCAGCATCACTCTCCTCCCGACTTCCACTCTCATCTCACTATCTTCTCCGAAATTTGTCCTTTTTTTGTTTTTTTCTATTACTTCAGATCTAAGCAAGATTTCCGTATCCTGCCGCCTGAAGAGGTATTACTCAATTCATTGCCATTAGTGTTCTGCGTTTAGTCATTGCCGCGATCTTGGGACTCGATGCTGCATTTCTTTGCTAGAAATCTAGCGATTGCTTCTTATTTTCGATTCATTCAGAGTGTTTGAATCTTTGTAGCTGTATTATTTAGTAGTGGGGCTGGATTGAATGTGAAACTTATGTCGTTTTTTGTGGAGGGTTTCCATTGTTTCTCTCATTTGTCGAGGCTTATCTGATCCACCCAATTCTGAGTGGAAGAGATGTGATTATCAGTTGCTTAATTACAGTATATAGTAGCTATCCATGGTTAGTTGCTTGCTCATTGTGTTATGCTTTGTGCTCTTAGGATTTTAATTACAATACAAATGAACTAGGAATGCTGTGGATTTGGGCTGTAATCATGGGTGCTGTTGATTCGGCTGCTTAAAAACTGGGATTACAAATATTCTTGTATAGGAGATGGAATTGTGAGGTCAGACTCTTTCGATTACTCAAGAGAGAGGTATCCATAGTCCAAGAAGCTCTCTATGGCGCCACAAAGAGGCATTGTCATTACAGTTCCAGTGCTAGTATTATCTGCACTTGGAGCAGCCATATTTCTCTTCTTTCTCTTTTTCTCTCTTTCCACTTGCCCTTGTCCTGCACCTCAGTCTGTAGATTTTAGCTCGAGAAGCCCAGGAGGAAGCAGCAGCCAATCCTCAGAGAGGGTAAAGGCATCTATTGAGGACATTGAGTGGATTAAAGACCAGATCCAAGTAAATGGCATCCACATGGCGGATAATGTTCTTCGTAAAGGAATCAACCCCCGCACCAGAGCTCAACAACTTGAAGATCTTAACAAGTAATAACTTTCTCCTTCTTCCTATCTAAATCTGTCTAATTTTTATCATTTTTATCCTCCCTTTACTTGCTTAGAAGTTTCATTTGAGAGTTGTATGTTGAAAAAAAAATAAAAAAGATTTAGTTTAGCACTTTGCTACATGCTAATGAATATGCAGCTATCTCTTATTCCAGCTGAAGGGAAATAACTTGATAAAGATAGGGACTTCATGATCTGAAAATCATTATGTCTTTTGGATTTTCGGCAGTATATTTGATGAAATGGATATCAGACAGTAATAAACGTTCAAGTAAACTACGACATGATGTGATTATTTGCATAATCACTTCCTATCCATGCAGGAGATTTGTGGAGCAACGTTCATTTACGTTCCTGCATTTCTTATATTTGGTTATGTTTCTAGAAATCTATGTTCTTAATGGCCTCCTCTTGAGTTTTCTTATCTTGTTTTCATATTAGTATGTGGAAAGAACTAAAGTTCTCATAACTTAAAAATATGTGGCTGTTCAGCTAAATGCAAGTCGTGAAATTCGTCTATGAGCTGCAACCAAGCATTTAATGTATATATGTCGAGTACATCATAGTTTAGGCACAACCATTCATTACAAAGACATAAGTGGTTCATGCTGGAAAATCGCATGTTATTGTGTTCATGCTGATGTTATTAAACGCTATATCACGCCTAAGGAGAAATGCTTAATTTTATACAAACCCCATATTTTCTGCTGAACGGATCTTATCACTCCATTATGATGCCATTCTTTTTGTCACAATATTAGGAACTAACTACTTCTTCAATTTTTCAGCTTCAAAGGCATTTCCCACTACGAAGGCCCCGACTCTAACAACCACACGGCCCTTCCATGCCCAGGTGAGCTTCTAGTGGAACAGCACCACAGCTACTACGGTGAACCCTGGGCAGGGGGCAGAGACGTATTCGAGTTCCTCGCAGACACCTCCCAACTCAAACCTGACTCCCGTGTTCTCGAAATTGGTTGCGGGACCCTCCGGGTGGGCCTCCATTTCATCCGCTACTTAGCTCCCACCCACTTCCACTGCCTCGAGAGAGACGAGCTCTCCCTCATGTCAGCATTCAGATACGAGCTCCCCTCGCAAGGGTTATTACACAAACGCCCCTTGATTGTCAAAGGCGAGGACATGGACTTCACCAAGTTCGGTCCGGATGTGGTTTACGATTTGATTTATGCGAGTGCGGTTTTTCTTCACATGCCTGATAAACTTGTGTGGGTCGGGTTGGAGAGATTGGCTAGTAAGTTGAGGCCTCGGGAGGGACGAATCTTTGTCTCCCACAACGTTAAATTCTGTTCCAGATTAGGTGGCGAGGAGTGTACGAGGAGGCTGGCGAATCTTGGGCTCAAGTATGTTACGAAGCACACACATGATAGTCTGCTGTTCAATCATTACGAGATTTGGTTCGAGTTCAGAAGGTCTTCTTAGTGTGTCGATGATTTGTTTATCGGGTACGAAGCTGTTTCTTTATCTTGTTGATTCATTTTCAGTGAGAATGTACATTAGAGTTAATAGTTTCTTGTTGTCTGCGTTAACATTGATAGATTTGTCTCTTACGAAATCGCTGCACAGTATGTGACATGTTTATTCTACTACGAGGGATGTGGATGACCCCTTTTCGGTTTCTTGTAAGATTTCTTAGTCATGTTGATGACCTACAGAGAAATGAATGAATCAAGATAGAATGTCAGTATGGTAATTTAACGCAAGTTTAAGGGTAGTTGTAGACGGTTAAGGAATCATTTTCCAGCTATAGTATTGTGAACAATGTTCATGGCATGTTCCCCCTTGGAGGATAAGCCAAGACAAATAAACATATAGAAGAAGACATTAGATAATAATAATTGATGAATATTTCGCAGAAAATAGATCGATAGAGACAAGTAACCAGTCACATGTTCATGTGGACAAATTTGCTCCATATTTACGTAGGGTTAACAACTTTGGTGTTTGAAGTTTAAAATGTTGAAATTGACTATCTCAGATTTTATTTTTATTAAAATATGGTGTATTCGCGCGTCTTTTTCAAACATTTTCATCGACCCATTCACCCACTCATAATTCATGACTCTTTACTTTTTATAAAATCGCCAAATTTCTCCTAAAACTTGAACATCCGAAAGAAAAGGTTTCCAGCAGAGTGTTCTGTAGTGATTTTCAGCGACAATAGAGCGAGATTTACTTGCGTACATGTGGCCACCTTCTTAGGTGACAGTCCCGGCAAGGTGACGAGAAGAGAGCGTGCATGAGAGCTCCTTTTTGACAGTCGGTTTCGTCGGGATTAGCTTCTCTAAAGTAATTACACCGAGACACTAAATTTCAACAAAAATGAAACCTGGGACTGTCCATTTTAACATTTTAAACTTCAGACACCAAAATCTCACATGGAGCAAACTTCATACAGTTTATAGGTTCTTAACCGTATTTATGTATGCTCCGTTAATTATATTAAACCATGTAAACCATTTGGCAAAAAAAAACTTTATAAACCCTTAATTGCATTAAACAAACTGTTTTCACATAGAAAAAAAAATAGTAATTTAAAGTTTGATAATTAAATTTTCAAAATTAAATAATATTATATAATAAAATATATATATATATATATATATATATATATATATATATATATATATATATAATATAATAGTATTGAATGTCATAAATATTATAATATACGACAAAATTATATGCATTTAGGACTGAAAAGTTTAGATTGATTTTAAACTGCAGAATTATTGATTCTGTTACGTATCATTATCTACTTTATTTACTTTATTTAGATTCCTAAAAAAATGCTCTAAAAATATTGAAATTAAAAGGCACAACACTAAATTTAGCAAAAAAGAAAAATATAATATTATTAATTAGATATATTTTTGTATAATAATATCAATATAATGTAACTTAATTAACTAGGTAATATGATGTAACTGTTAAATACGTCACTCTTAACTAAAATATTGAAATTTTAAACTCCGCTAAGATTCTGGAGATGAAAAAATATTATCGGACAGTTCTTTACGCCTTACAATGCAATTATGAATTAGTTTAGCTATGGATCAATCATGTTATATCTGATTTTTACCTGATGAGGCCCTAATACCCACGAGAACAAAAAAAAATTATAATTAGTAAGACACTTCATTTGAAGAATATTATAAATATGGTTAATAACCAAATCAGTGAACTTTCATCCGATTATAAATCTTTAACCGGACTTTAATTTTATAAAATTAGATATTTGAATTTTCGATTTTCAAGAAAATTTCTACCTACGTTACAATTTACATCAAATTTGACAAAAAAAAATAGCATATTCTGCCCACATAAGTTATTTTGATGGGTATTCGAGATTGATTAGCTAAGAAATTGAAAATATTGTAGCAAAATACATTTAATTAGACGTTCAATTGAAAGACGTCGTTGGAATTAGGGGAAGTCAAATTGAACGAATAAATTGAAGGTATTTCGCTCCAATTCTTTCAATTTACTCTCTAATTCATATTAGGTACACATAAAAAAAAACCCACATGGATGAAATATACTCATTTATTGTCCACTTTGACGAAATTTTAAAAGATGTAGTAATTTACTCAGAAATTGAAAAATTAAATAGTCAAACTTTTGTTTTTAAAAAGTTCGAATAATTTTTTTTAAAACGAGTTAAAAGTTCAGTAAACGAATTGGTTATAAATCCATATAAGTATCCCAAATTTAACGCATATAAGTATCCCAAATTTAACGCATTTATACTAAATATAAACTGAAAGACACTAACCAAAAATAATACATCTACATATACTGTCATGTGAAGTCTACATATATATATATATATATATAGTCATAATTGTATACCCGTAAGTAGGGCTGGCGATGGTGAGGGTATGGTAGGATACCACTAATATCATAACCATATCATATTTTTTCCATTCATACCATAAGTATAACTATAACCATTGCGGTTATGGTTCTTCGTACTATAACCATGGGTTTTCACCACGATCAAACCATTTAACCATAATCATTCAAACCAATAAAACACCATTACATACAAGAAATTCAAATTAAACATACATTCATTATGTAGGAAATCCAAATTAAGCACAAATTCGTTGTTTCACTTAATTAAACAACGCTTCTTCAGTCACCTATCACTTGCGATCCTTAGCAGGCAGTGAGGCTTATCGGAGCATAAGCTAATGCATAATCCGTTATTTGTTGACCTAGGGCTAGCCCAACACAACTAATTGCAAATGAAGTAAACTAAGACATTCAGGTTTACAATATTAGGTTTTTCAGATTGGAATAGAATAAACGGACCAGATATTTAGGATGAAAAATCAATGGTCAAGATTGAATGGATGATTTAGACCAAATGAATGGTGCAAACTGGAAATAAGAATTATAAGATTGAATTAATACTTATAGAATATGATGTATATATATATATATATATATATATATATATATATATATATAAATTAGCAATATATATATACTGATATTTTATATATATAGCGGTGATGATTATAACCGTAGCTATAGACTTAATACCAAAACAATAACCACTATGAGTACAAAACTCATCACCATAATTGCACCGCACCGCACCACAACATAACAATGCGGTTAACCATCACGGTAAACAATGTGAAATACATGATTATTTGATTTTCACCACACGATTGATGGCCTTACCCGTGAGTCGCGGTTTACAGTTATTATGACAAAGTACGTACGTATACGTATGTATTCTGTTTTATTATTTTTTTTCTCAAGGTGGACGACACATTGTCATCATAACGAAAAGTTAAACTGCAAATTTGGAGGTAACAGCTTGGAAGAAGAAGACAGGTGCTTGCTGCACATCAAGAGCTTCATATCGAACTGTTGAAATAATGATTTTTTTTTTTATCAGAAGCAACATATATTATACCGTATTCAAAGAAAAAAAAGAGCCTCCGCATTCCCCAAAAACACGGAGAATGTCGGGGGCAAACCAACATCCGGTTACATCAGCCGTAGCTGCTAATGTGACAATGTTGTGTGCTAGAAGAACGCGAGCCTTAGGAACAGTCTTAATATTAACCAAAAGTAAAATTAAAATAAATCTAATATCATGGACAACACCGAACAGGGAAGGAATACAGCCAACAGGAGAGGAGGATATGTGTTTCAGCAAGTTTGTCGAGTCCGTGAACAAAGTGTGGGGACTTCGACGTGAAGAACGTGATAACAAAAGTCCCGCTCTGCAATCTAATCCTTCCGCAAGGAGGGGGTCGTCGTCGTACGCCGAGGTAATGGAGACCGCCGAGATGTTCCTACTCTCGTCTAGTAAAATTGTGGCTCCGTAGATAGTATTAGTAGTGCTTCTAACGGCCCCGTCACATACAATGGTGGGTCTTGTATGTGCCGGGGTTGTGGTGCTGGGCCTCAGGAGAGGTCGGGTGCTTCCGGAATGACTGCCTAGAGATCGAACAAAATCAAACATGTTAGCACAATCTAAGTACGCCCTATGTATCAGGTTCATGACAGAGATCGCATAGGGGATCTTCTGCCTAAAATAAATAGGTTCCTCTCAAGCCAGATCCCCCATAAAATCAAACATTTCTGACTAAATAGATCAACCTCAGGCCCAGGAAAATGAATCCTCGGGTCCTTCTAAAAAAGCCACTCCTTCACTGAACGGAATGGTGTGGTAGGTGGATGAATGCCTAGATTCGAACTAGACCAGAATCTTTCCGCAAACTGACATTTCCACATGACATGATCCTTTCATGAGTTTTTTTATCAAAGTAAAACCTGACGACCGAGCTTCAAAAACAAAAATAAACAAACAAAAGTTAGACATCTCTAGGTATGTGATGGATATACGCTCAATTTGGACCCGTTTCCATTCGGATTATACTATTTTAATTACCCCAGAAAGGATTGCAAATCAAAACTTTGACCCAAACACGTCACCCGCGGCAAAACGGTCCGAACGGGAAAAAAACACCCGTCCGGACACGTTGCTGGTCCAATCTCCCTTAGAGGAGACCGGACCTGCTAGTCCGATCCTAAACCTTGGGGGTCGGACTTTCAGTCCGACCCTGAAGGTCCCGACACCCTTCCGGGAACGTAACATCCCCACCCAATGGGTGTATGCGACGTCCGGAACACTGTCATCGAAACGCCCCTCGTGGCGATCCGACCTCATTTTGCACGTCTGACCCATATAAAATAACACGAACCCTCCCATGCTTGTTAAAGGTCTAATCCTTTCATTACTCGTTAATTAAACTCATTTAAGGGTTAACGATGTCATTAACCGTCTTAATCTATTTTGAGCCTATGTATAGGACCCAACCTCCTTTCATTTGAGGACTTGATGTAACTTGAAATACTTGAGTTCTATCTTCTCTCTACTTTCTCTCTCTAAGATACATACTAATTTAGGCATCGGAGAGGGTTCGGCGGTTCCACCCCCGGCTTACCCCTCGTGCAGGTTCGCAAGGCGACGGACCGCGAGGAAAACGGATTACGGAAGAGAAATATCGGATCGCGAAGAGAGGAATTTCAACCGTGAGAGTGTCATTCAGATCGAAACCCCGTCAACCCGATACATGCGTCTTAACACTTGGTGTCGTCCGGGTTTTGAACAAACAAGCCTAACTATCGCAAGACAGATGACAAACATATACGTCATACATGGAGGATTTGGATCAGTCGGAGAGTCAGCAAACGCAAGAGAAGCGTACGTGACCCAACTGGAAGATAGAACAATCAAGAAAAGGCAAGGAGCAGACAAAAGAAGACAAAGGCATTAGTCATAACAATGAAAATCACTTACAGGGACATTGACCGAATCCTGGTGGATGCGGGAAGATCAACCAGTATCCTAAACAAAAAAGTGATCGACACTTTGTGCATACGACCGAGCGACTTAAAACCAGTACACTCCCACCCTTAAAGGATTCTCAGGAGAACCAACCTATCCAATATGAGCAATCACACTACCTGTGACATTAGGAACAAGACATAAAAAATTGAAAATCGACAATCCTTTCCTAATTGTAGACACCATGGATGAGTACAATGGAATCCTAGGTATCACCATAATCAACAAATGGGGCATGGTACCATCAACAACACATAAAAAAATGAAGTTCCCCACAAGTGCAGGAATTGGGGTGGTTAAAGGTAATCAAAAGGTCGCAAAGAAATGCAACATAATAGCATTCATTAAAAAAAGGAAAAATTGATAAAGATATCCTGTCAATAGATGAAGACAGGAGCATGGCAGACCTGCACCAATGGAGGATTTGAAGGAAGTACTAATCGATGAGCCCAAAAGAAAAGTGAAAATTGGGGTCTCATTAACAGAGGAAGAAGAATCACAGTTAACATCACTCCTGAGGGAATACAACGACTTGTTCGCATGGTCATCGAGTGACATGCCAGGAATATCGGAGGAAGTAATATCCCACAAGCTTAACATAGACCCATCAAAGCGTCCAATAACACAAAAAATAAGACCAATGGGTGGCAGCAAAAAGATAGCCATCCAAGAGGAGGTGGAGAAATTGGTAAAATCAAAATTCATCAAGGAGATCATATTCCAAACATGGGTCGCAAACCCAGTGTTGGTAAGAAAGGCAAATGGAAACTGGAGAATGTGCATAGATTATCGAGATCTCAATAAAGCATGCCCAAAAGATTCGTATCCCTTGCCAAGAATAGACTAACTGGTTGACACAACATCAGATCACGAGCTGATGAGCTTCATTGATGCATATTCAGGATACAACCAGATCAAGATGGCTGCAGAGGACGCCCCACACACAGCATTTTATGCTGATAGCGATATGTACCATTATAGAGTCATGCCATTTGGACTCATAAATGCAGGTGCTACTTATCAGCGGATGGTGAATAAGCTCTTCGAGGACATGATAGGCAAGATGATGGAAGCGTACGTAGACGATACGATTGTAAAGTCTAAAAAGAAAAGCGATCACGTCAAGGACCTGCACATGAATTTCCAAAGGATGCGGCAGTATCAAGTCCGCTGCATTTGGGGCAAGGTTGTCAGGATCGGGATCCAAACTTGGATCGATGGAGTTTAGGATCAGATCGTTTGTAGGATCGGATCGAGGATCGTATGATCCTACAAAAATTTACAAATAATTTCACACTGAAAATAATCTACTATTCTCTAGTGAATAAATAACCTAATCTAGTATCAAATCACCGAAATAATATTCTAAACATTAAAATTAAGTTATAAAGTTCTAAATAAACATGTAAGTTCAACAAATAAAGTACCGAATAACATTAAATTAGTTCAAAATTCAAACTTCTAACTAATAATAATTATCTATAGTAACATCATCAACTATATCCAAATCTTCATTAGCTCTAAAATCATCACCATCTGTAATATCTTGAATATCATCTAAGTTTAAGTCCAAGCCACCTTAATCATTTGAGTTAATACTCGTACTTGTACTTGCGTGGTTATTTTCACCTAAATGATTCGAAAATAGAATTCAAGTATTAAAAAAGTTTAACTAATGAAATTTAAAAAGGAAATATCAAGTTGGACACTTGAACTGAAGAAGACAAATAGAAAAAACGAATAAGAACTGATTTTTTTTTTTGTTGCAAAGAAGAACAGAATACTAATAAGCCACGTTTGGTTTACCTTTACCTACCCAATATCCATTAAATTTTATATTAATTCATTTATTCTAATAAATCTGTCGAGGAGGGTAAATAAACATTCAATTTATAATTATCCAAATCAATAGGTCATTGAGCTATAAATTTATAATTACTAATTAGTGTGTCCATAATTAAAAAATCTCATTTTAGATAGGATCATGATCCTAACTGATCCTGACCGATCCTACAATCCGGTGCTCGATCCTACTCTGATCCTAAGTGCTAGCGATCCTAGGAGCGATCCAAATCGATTTAGCCTTGTAGGATATTAAGATCGTACCCTACGATCCGGATCGCGGTCCTGACAACCTTGATTTGGGTACAGTCAGGAATTTTTTTGGGATTCATGGTAAGTTAGAGAGGCAATGAGGCATTAGTCATAACAATGAAAATCACTGACAACGACATAGGCCGAATCCTGGTGGATGCTGGAAGCTCAGCCAGTATCCTAAACAAAAAAGTGATCGACACTTTGGGCATACGATCGAGCGACATAAAACCAGTACACTCCCCCCCTCAAAAGATTCTCAGAAGAACCAACCTATCTAATATGAACAATCACACTACCTGTGACATTAGGAACATGCCAGAAACAATTGAAGATCGACTTTCCTTTCCTAATTGTAGACACCATGGATGAGTACAACGGAATCCTAGATATCACCACAATCAACAAATGGGGCATGGTGTCATCAACACCACATCAAAAAAATGAAGTTCCCTACAAGTGCAGGAATTGGGGAGGTTAAAGGTAATCAAAAGGTCGCAAAGAAATGCGGCAGAATAGCACTCATGAAAAAGGGAATAATTGATAAAGAGATCATGTCAATAGATGAAGATCCAAGAGAGGAGCATGGCAGACCTGCACCAATACAGGATTTGAAGGAAGTACTTATCGATGAGTCCAAAAGAAAAGTGAAAATTGGGGTCTCATTAACAAAGGAAGAAGAGTCACAGTTAACATCACTCCTGAGGGAATACAACGACTTGTTCGCATGGTCTCCGAGTGACATGCCAGGAATATCAGAGGAAGTAATGTCCCACAAGCTTAACATAGACCCAGCAAAGCGTCCGATAACACAAAAAATAAGACCAATGGGTGGCAGCAAAAAGATAGCCGTCCAAGAGGAGGTGTACAAATTGCTAAAAGCAAAATTCATCAAGGAGATCAGATTCCAAACATGGGTCTCAAACCCAGTGTTGGTAAGGAAGGAAAATGGAAATTGGATAATGTGCATAGATTACCGAGATCTCAATAAGGCATGCCCAAAAGATTCGTATCCCTTGCCAAGAATAGACCAACTAGTTGACACAACATCAGGTCACGAGCTGATGAGCTTCATGGATGCATATTCATGATACAATCAGATCAAGATGTCTGTAGAGGACGCCACACACACAGCATTTTATGTTGATAGCGATATCTACCATTATAGAGTCATACCATTTGGACTCATAAATGCAAGAGCTACTTATCAACAGATGGGGAATAAGCTCTTCGGGGACATGATATGCAAGACGATGGAAGCGTACGTAGATGATACGATTGTAAAGTCTAAAAAGAAAAGTGATCACGTCAAGGACCTGCGCATGACTTTCCAAAGGATGAGGCAGTATCAAGTCCGCTTGAACCCAACAAAATGCGCATTTGGGGTACAGTCAGGAATTTTTTTGGGATTCATGGTAAGTCAGAGAGGCATTGAGGTAAACCCATAAAAATTACGTGCTATTGAAGAAATGAACTCCCCTACAAAGCACAAGGAGGTACAACAACTCAATGGAAGATTGGCTGCACTAAACAGATTCTTGACCAAGATTGGAGACAAATCACTACCTTTATTTTGTAGGATATAAGGGATTAATACTAACAGAAACAAAACCCTAGATACGTGCATGGTAAGTAATACGCAGCGGAAGAAGGTGCACATACCTATAATGTTTCCTGTAGCCCAAGACCTTTGAGGGGAGTTCATGATCTTCCGGACGGTTCCTCGTAGAGGTTCCTATTAGAGAAGCCCTGCGCGGATTATGCCTCACAGCAAAGCCTCTGTCGATTCTCCGCCGGATGGATCTACTCGGAGTAAATTGCTCGACGCAATTTGGCACCTCCTTGGTGTGTTGCTTGGTTCGGCCGAACCTCTTATTTAGGGGGGAGAGTTTTACTTTAAACTCACAACTTGGGAGAGAAGAATAGCAATAGTAAAATCCTCCCTAAGTCCCTATTTATAGAGGAGGAGGTGGGATAAATCCCACCTCCTTAATACCTTATGTCGGCCTACCATGTATTTGGGGGAGACCCAATTTGGGTCTCCCATGTCAATTTGGATTTTAGGTCTAGCATAAAATCTCTAATATGACCCATCCTAATTTCTTAGGAACATGGACTTAATTAATGGTCTCCCAATTACGGCGGCCCATAGTCCAAATGCTAGCAGCTCCCACTCGCCGGAATGGGAGGGTGCCTATTAATACGTGATTTTCCAACACATAAGCATTTGGTCTTTGATCCAAACCCTGCTTCGAATAGTTCATACGAGGTTTGCCGTGCGACCGGCGGACACGAAGGGCATCGTGCTACTCATCTGTTAGGAGTGTTGTAGCGCCTGCGGAACGTTGATTCCCCATGTCTAATCAACCTGTTAAAATCAAAAGTGCGTGATGCATCCTAGCTCAACTGTAATTCTCCAATTGCCCAGTTCCACATAGGAACGCTTCCTCAGGGCATCCGTACAAGTATTCACAACCTTTCAACTAATTTCAGGTTGGTGGCCACCTAGTGAATACAAAAGTCGGAGAATTTCAGGTGTACTTGACCATCCCCATCGCTCATACCCTTAGTCAAACCCAACAGGTGGTCACTAGGTCTTTTTGTTCAGCACTGCGTTCGTACGCCGGGAAGCGAATATTGAGCCTGACCTTATGTATGAGTTCAGAGTCCGTAAGGATACTTGGATGCTCCTTCATATAGCATCCGGGATCAATCACACGCTCTAGGTGAAGAAGTTTGTGCCCATCCGAATCACGTGGATTCTATCTAGTACAACCGAGCATAACCCCGTGGTTGAACATGGCACGCGTAGTATGAAGCACGCGTCGATAGCATAACCTGAGTTTAGTCAGGGTGTGGGAAATGTCATATGCTATCGCAGATTTGTCATCTGGCCCAAAATGTGGTTTTATCACGAACGTAGTTTGTAACGGCGATTGGTAAAGCGTAGATCACTTCGTGTTACTCTGAAAACCAAGTGATCGTTTTGCGTAACCATGTTTGCCACCATGGTTCTTAGCCAGTCTTGACTGGATGGAGAATCCTCTTCTCCGTCAAGACGAATGAGCCTGTGTGACGAGGCTTGGTCTACATTCGACATTATTTTACTTTGGAGGTTGTCCCTCCTACGACTAGTTTATAGACCGTAAAATCCGATGAAGTTTCAATCATTATGACGTCGTAATAATCATAAACTCAAATTGCAATTCTTTAAAGTTTCAAAAGTTGTCATCACGATACAGTCTACTTAAACCCTACGCAGTCCCATCATTTTAACATGCTTTTCGAAAACATCCCTGCGTAATGGTTTAGTCAATGGATCTGCCATCATACTTTCAGTAGACAAGTATTCTAATGTGATAACTTTGTCCTCAACCATATTCTTAGCATAATTATATTTTATCTCAATGTGTTTCGTCCTGCTATGGTACTTAGGGTTCTTAACTGCTGCAATTGATGCTTGACTGTCAGAGTATACCATTACAGGTTTACTCCCGTCCCTGACCCCAAGCAATGCAGTTTAGAGCCTATTAAGCCAGACTGCTTCTTGTGTGTTCTTAGAAAGGGAAACGAATTCGGATTCCATCGTTGACAGCGCGAAACAAGTTTGCTTCTTGCTCATCCATGAAATGACGACATTAGCAGGGAGGAATACTCCCCCTGAGGTGGACTTACGATCATCCGGATCGCCACCATGGTCGGCGTCACTGAATCCTAACAATTCTAGTTTTCCACCCTCATAGCACAGAGCGTAGTCGACAGTACCTTTCAGGTATCGAATTATTCGTTTCACAACCTTTAGGTGTTGAGTGCCTGGATCTGATTGGAATCGTGCTACTAGGCCCACAGTGTAACAGATGTCTGGACGAGTGCATTGCATGGCATACATTAAACTCCAACCATACTTAAGTATTCTGCACTTTTCATATGTTCATGCTCAGCCAGGTTCTTCGAGCCATCACGCTTCGATAGCGCACACCCGAGCACAACCAACGTATCCACGAGCTTGGCATTCTGTAGTCCAAACATTTTCAACAGTTTGTTGATATAGGATTCTTTAGATAGACATAGCTTACGAGCAGCCCGATTCCTAGCAATCTTAATGCCTAGGATGTACGTGGCTTCTCCCATGTCTTTCATCTCAAATACATATGCTAGCTAGGACTTTGATTCATTCATGTAACTCACGTCATTCGCAGCAATTAATATGTCATCGACATATAATTTTAAGATGACGTATTTAGACTCAAAATTCTTCGTGTACACGCATGGATCCTCGTGAAGATTCACGAATCCATTTCCAACGATTTCCTCGTCGAAACTGCGGTACCATTGCCGGGAAGATTGTTTAAGACCGTAAATAGATCTTTGGAGTTTACAAACTTTGTGTTCGTTGCCAGGAGTAATGAAACCCTCTGGTTGCTCCATATAGATCTCTTCCTCCAGGTTACCGTGGAGTAATGCAGTCTTAACATCCATTTGGTGCAGCTCCGAATCGAGGCTTGCAACCATAGCTATAATAGCTCGCACTGTGGTGTAACGCACAGTGGGTGAGTACGTCTCATCAAAGTCCACTATGTGAAGTTGGGTATATCCTTTCGCAACGAGTCGAGCTTTGTATCGCTCGAAAGCTCCATCAGCAGTGAGTTTCAGTTTCAGAACCCACTTGATACCTATTGCGCTGCGATCAGCAGGCAAATCAACTAAAGACCAAACCGAATTAGCTTTCTTAGAGGCATCTCATCCTCCATTGCTTTCCTCCATTCTTTCGCTTGAGGTCCATCCATAGCTTGTTTAATCGTTACCGGTTCATCAACCGAAGTGAGGGTGAACAATTCACCTCTCTCGATGGGATACTTCTTAGGAGAATTTCGGTGTCTTAGACTGCGTCTAGGCTTGATTATCCCATCTTGAGTTTGAACTACGCTCCCACTAGGAATAATGCTCGTTATCGGTGCAATACTCCCACTGGGAACTAGAGCGTTACTTGAACTTTCACTAACAACTTTTCTTGGACGACCTCTCGGTCTCGGAATTCCACCTCCGAGATTAATTCCACGATTTTGATGACTGGGAACCGAGTTGGTCGTTCCACTCCCACTAGGTATAATAGGAAGTTGAGATAAAATCGGATTTTCATCCATAGGTTCAGTAACTAGATTATCAGGTCCGACTTGATTCGCACCTGCATCAACAGTGATCTGTGTGGTTGGATTGACTCCTCCCACTGGATTTATTATGAAAATATCTCCATCTTCATTTACCATATCGTTCACTTGTGTTGCTGCCTCAAATATCCCACTCGAAGCAAGTGGGTACTGATTATCATTATCTTCCAATTCAATCAAGTCTTCGTTAGTTGATATTTATAAAGCAATGAAATTTCAACTTCAAGTATTGTAACGTCTCATGTTCGACCACGTCACCACGCTCCCAAGCTATTACACATATGCATACACATAGATACTTTTCAGTATTCCACTCGGTACTATGTGTATATGATTTGCAACACGAATATCGCAATTCTGGTAAGATTCTCTCATTACCAATAGCTCTCATGGTGTCATGTAACCGATTTGTTCATTAACTAGGTTCACCACATGATTTGCAGTTGACCATAACTCACCTTTGAAAGAGATTTTATGAGTCAAACTTACGATATCATGATACTGGCCTTATTTATGAAGTGTGTTTTGTTTTAATGCTCCGCCGATCCTTTTTCGTGATAGGGGTATAGTGGGAGACATCATTTATCAGACGTTCATTTTCATTGCTCGCTCATATCCCAAGGTTTTGTCAACCGAGGATCGTGCATTAGGTTTTCACCTTATGCTCGTTTTGATTCTCTTATGAGAACTTTGTATGAGTAATAACCCTTGAAGGGGTATTCGAGTAAACGAAAATTACTATAAGCATTAAATCAAGAACATATTTCATATTGAATTTTGTACTTCG
The DNA here is from genome assembly GCA_036873135.1 of Clarkia xantiana subsp. parviflora. Taxonomy (NCBI): domain Eukaryota; kingdom Viridiplantae; phylum Streptophyta; class Magnoliopsida; order Myrtales; family Onagraceae; genus Clarkia; species Clarkia xantiana. The sequence goes on along the minus strand of JAPTYO010000008.1, from coordinate 17,213,174 downwards.
AATCGATGTGTTCCGTCTATCGAGGAGCACTTGCGCTACGTGCGTGCATCACCAGATATGACCCATGGTGAAATCGATTGTTCCTTGAATCGATGTGTTCCGTCTCTCGATGAACATTCATGCTACGTGCGTGAATCACCAGATATAATCCTTGGTGAAATCGTTTCAATTTTGAAAATTCAGTTTTAATCGGTTTCGTACATGTTCATCATTACAATTATAATTTCATAATTGAGTATTAACAAATAAGGATTTAATAAAATTTACGTTCTCACTGACTTATAGCAATATGAATGGGATATGTTTATTTCGTTGTTTAGTTCCAACAGTTATCATGATCGAAAAGTTTGGTTCTAAGCCCCGAGGCTTTAGATTTTTGTTTCAGATTCGTTCCCATTGACTGGGACGATGATTGATAAGTAATTTTTATTTCGAATCGAATAAAAATTACTTTTATTCAATAGCTCTGAATCATATATTGACCAACTTAATCGAACAAGTAAACACTTTACAACTGAACCGGGATTATCACGGAATTTAAAGAAGCAGAAAGCAATAAAATAGACGAGCAGTCCTTGCCATGATGAACACCACACATGAGAATAATTCATCTGTGAATTTTGTCAGACGTTGTGTTTCAAATAAAGTATTGACTACTTTATATGGCAAACGAGGCGTACCTTTAGGCGCGCTTACATCTACGGTGTTTGTCGCACCGGATTTCGTTTCGACCTTTTATTGCTGGATTTACTCATCAACTTACGGATATAATCATAAAGATCTTCCGATTTGGATTCATTGGAGGAACATTCATCATTGGGTTGCTTTTCGAATAGCTCAGTCGCAGTCTGAATTGTATTAGTCAGACATGAGAGCCCATCATCATTTGCAAACCACGAAAGAGGAAACATCCTCATCACCTTTTGAATTCTCCTTCATATGTCTATTTCATCATCGGGATCGTCAGTGGGGAGTACACCTCCATCGATGCAAAGAATACCATAATACCTAAACATTAAGTTTCTTGCGTGTGCAACCATTCCTCCGCCGTAGCGAAGGCGTATGGTGCACCAGAGGTGTAAAACACTAACGTCCACTTCGCTTTCTTCACTCCCTTCAATCAGAGTTGCACGGATTAAATCGCGTGCTATCCGATCTTTCCCCGACATTTCACCGTAGTTGTATCTTGGACTACCGAATTCGTCCGTGTTTACCCCCCCTGCAGTTGAGTCTATTCGTTCCTCAAAATTTGCAGCAAGGAGTATGTTCGTAACATATCTCTCTCATTCATCATAATTGCTACCATCAAGTTCAGTGAAGAAACGCTTTCGATCTGCCATTTATACTATGAAGACATTGATAATCATGCATAAGCAGGAAGACAATAACATTTTGAAAAAGAATTACATCCATCGGATATCTATGAGATAGAAGATGACTACTGCTGATTCCTCAGACATCTAAGCCAACCAACCAACAGTAAACCGAGGGAAGGGGGCCGTGAAAGAGTTCACATTACCGTCATCTCCTTTCTAATAGACCAGTCTTTTAAAACAGTTTAATCGCTGTAACCGGAACGAGAGGTTTTTAAAACACCCGATCTTGGCTTTCCCAATGCCTTTTTTGAAAATGTTTCTAGGAACTCAAGTTTGCACATATAATTCTACTACACAAGTAAATTATCATGCGCATATAACATCCAAGAAACCATACACACCTCATGCATACGCGTCATGCGTCTAATGTTCTGAGGAACTCATGTTTAGCATATACTGCTTAAGTAAATTATCGCATGCTAGTCCATCCCCAACATTCATGCATACGCATCATGCGTGATCACACCATAAAAACATGCATATTTGGCGACTGATTACGTTTTTAAAACATTTGGGGCTGACTTGCAATTCATGCTATAAACTATTCATGCGTACTTCTAGACATGTATCTTAGGCAATTGCAACCATCACAGCATGTCTATCCTAGTGCGCAACTCATTAATTGAAAACCAGGGCTCCACCCACAATATGCATAATCCAGCTAGCTTGACTTAGTCAAGACAACAGTTCTAATCATGCGATAATATCAATTAAATAGCAATTGCAATTTAGCCCACTAAATGACTTAATCCCAAAATCATGCATCTCCCTGATCCATCCTCATAATCGAAACTAGGCATCATGTTTAATTAAAATGCAAATAATTTAAACCTGCGAGCACTGTGTAGGTAATTTAAAGTTCGAAGACATTTGGATTTAAAAATTTGACCATCCTATTTTAATTTAATTAATTCGGTTCGTATTAATTCCGCTGCGGTTCAGACCAGTTCGGATTAAAATAGGATTCGTTTCGGTTCTTCACTCAAAGCGGGTCGGTTCGACCAATATTAGTTGCCCCGGTCTGACCTCACCCGAAGGGGTCGGACCAATTGAGAAAACCCACCGTTTGACCCGCTCCGGTTCTACCCGTGTGACCCGAACCCGGTTCGGTCCGGTTCAGTTCACATGGTATTCCGGGTTGGCTGACCCGATCCGGATGTGCTAAAATTGGACCGGTCCATAACCCATATGGTTCGGTCCGAATTATTACTTGTGGGCCAAGTAGGGTTTTGAAGTCCACTAAAAACTTAACTTGGCCTCCAAGTAACAATTAATAATTAAATATTCTCCAATTTTCTGCATATATATATATATTTCGGCACACATTATATATATATATATATATATTGTTAAGATTCTATATTTACAAATATATAATCAATCAACAATACATATACATATATATAATTGGGAACACAATATATATATATATATATATATATATATATATTTTTTTTTTTTTTTTTTTTAGAAAATATATTATTGTCAATATTACGGATATATATTTTTTATCAATAATATATATTTTCTCAATCTTTAGGCAACTATATTATCAATATTGTCTAGTTTTTATTTTATTTTAATTTTTTTTTCTGGTTTCCCGCGGGGAGGGCTGCACCGGGTCAGCCCGTAAGGGGTAAAGTGCTGGCCATGAACAATTTTCCATTCCCATGGTCACTAGCGGGGATTGAACCTCTGACCTCTGGTTAATGGATGAGGCGCTGAACCACCACACCATTGTTACGTCTAGTTCCCTAATATTACTAGATACATATTGATAGTAAATATATACACAATTATCTTGTGAATATTGTCCTAATTTTGACAACAAAAATTTCGGCCGAATTATACTTCAAATATTTTGAAAATTTCGGTACACTATAAGGTTACTTGTGGACTAAGAAATTAAAAATTTCACCTTGAACACCTATAGGTGGTTCGGCCGAAACATGCAAAATTAGGGCTTGTGGTCAAATTTCAAGATCAAATTTTGTCATGATCAAGAATCCAAAGTTCAAATTTGATAAGAGTCTTGTTTTTCTTGAAGATCATGAACATCAAATTTTACTATGAACATCATGAAAAACCATGGTCAATCCGATTTTACCAAGAAAAATCGAAAATTTAAAACTTTAAAAGTTTCGGCCCAAGTTAAAGAAAAAACAAGAACATGGATTTATCAAAAACACGAACTCCCTAACACAGGCTCTGATACCACTGTAGGATATAGGTGATTAATACTACAGAAACAAAACTCTAGATACGTGCATGGTAACTAATACGCATCGGAAGAAGGTGCACATACCTATAATGTTTCCTGTAGCCCAGAACCTTTGAGGGGAGTTCATGATCCGCCGGACGGTTCATCGTAGAGGTTCCTGTTAAAGAAGCCCTACGCGGATTATGCCTCACAGCAAAGACTTTGTCGATTCTCTGCGGGATGGATCTACTCGGAGTAAATTGCTCGACACAATTTGGCACCTCCTTGGTGTGTTGCTTGGTTCGGTCGAACCTCTTATTTAGGGGGGAGGGTTTTACTTTAAACTCACAACTTGGGAGAGAAGAATAGCACTATTTATAGAGGAGGAGGTGGGATAAATCCCACCTCCTTAATACCTTAGGTCGGCCGGCTGTGTATTTGGGGGAGGCCCAATTTGGGCCTCCCATGTCAATTGAGATTTTTGGCCTAGCCCAAAATCTCTAATATGACCCATGCTAATTTCTTAGGAACATGAACTTAATTAATCGGCTCCCAATTACGGCGGCTCATAGTCCAAATGCTAACATCTCTGAGGTATTGCGAGCGAATAAAATATTCGAGTGGACACCAAGGTGTGAGGAAGCCTTCCAGCAGCTAAAGCAGCACCTAAAGACACTGCCCCTTTTGGCAAAGCCAACCCCTGGAGAAACACTTTTTCTCTACATATCAGTGAGTAACGTCGCGGTAAGTTCAGTATTGGTCAAAGAAGAAAACAACGCGCAACTACAAGTTTACTTCGTGAGCAAAACATTGGCCAAGTATGAGATAAACTACATGGCAATCGAAAAATACATCTATGCTCTGATCATATCGCACGGAAGTTGAGACCATATTTCCATGCTCATGAGATAACAGTGTTAACATACCAACCTTTGAAGCATCTCTTACAAAACTAGACATGTTGGAAAGATTGACGAAGTGGGCAATCGAACTTAGCGAGTTCTGCATTCATTTTGCTCCACGAACAGCCATCAAAGGACAAGCCTTAGAAAATTTTATCATAGAGTTCACAGGAATCAATCCTGACAATGAATTAGAAGCAACAACAAGCACAATCCAACCGGAAGTAAGCCAAGAGGAACATCCGGAAAATACATGGGAAATGCACATAGATGATTCATCCAACGCAGGGGGATTGGGCGCGGGCCTCCTTCTGTATCCACCCGACAAGGTTACTCCAATGCAGTATGCCATGGAACTAACCTTCAAAGAATTGAACAACGAGGCAGAATACAAAGCCTTAATAACAGGTTTGAGGATAGAAAAAATGAGTAGAAGTGAAACACCTTAGGGTTAAGTGCGATTCTCAGCTGGTCGTAAATCAAGTGAAAGGGAACTACACAGCGAATCTGAAAACAGGCAAAGATACCTGCAGCAGGCAAAAGAGTTGATCACAGGCTTTGACAGTTTCGACATCGACGTAGTTCCACGAGAACAGAATCAAGAGGCGGATGCCTTAAGCAAGTTTGCCTTGGGGATAAAATCAACCAAATAAGTTCTGGCTATAAACGAGGGAGACACTTGGATGACCCCAATGCGTCGATATGGCACAAAAGGTATACTGCTGGAAGACAAGGTAGAGGCAACCAAGATTGAGAGATTGGCCATAAACTACGCAATGATGGATAAAGAAATCTATAAAAAGGGTTACTCCACACCGTTCTTGAAATGCATAACATACCCAGAAACCGAAAAAGTACTGGCAGAGTTGCATGAATGAGATGCTGGATGTCACGAGCGTGCAATGTCGATTATCCGAAAAGTTTTCAACTTGGGATACTATTGGCCAACAATGAACAAAGAAGCAAATGACATGGTGCAAAAATGTGAACACTGCCATAGGTACTCCCGAAACATAATAGCTCCAGCAGCCAATCTCAGTTCAATATCAAGCGCATGGCCATTCGCTCAATGGGGGATTGATTTGATAGGCCCTCTACCGAAAACAAAAGGGCAAAGGACATTCATACTAGTAGCAATAGACTACTTCTCCAAATGGATAGAGGCAAAGGAAATGGGAAAGACGACGGATGACCAGATCATTAGCTTTATCAAGTCACAAATTGTCTCAAGGTATGGTGTACCAAAGGTTCTAATAAGCGACAATGGTCCAAAATTCAAGAGCAAGAAGATGGAATGATATTGCAAGAAGTTGAACATAGAACATCGTTTTGCATCCGTGAAACACCCCTAAACAAACGGACAAGTGGAATCAGCTAATAAAGTAGTGCTGGATGGTTTTAAAAAGAGACTACATGCTTCCAAGGGAAGCAGGGTAGATGAATTAGACAATGTCTTATGGGCAGTACGAACAACATCAAATGTATCAACAGGAGAAACACCGTTCGGTTTGGTATATGGAACAGAAGCAGCGGCACCAACAGAAATGACAGTGGCATCACTCAAAACTACTTACTTTGAAGATCATGAAAATGATAAGGCTAGACTCCTAGATTTGGATTTAGCGGATGACAAAAGATGGAATTCAAAAGAGGCACAAGCGAGAATGCGCCTGGCATCGGCTAGGTACTACAACCGACAAGTTAGAGAAAGGAAATTCCATTTGGGTGAATTGGTCCTACGAAGAAACGAGTTCTCACATCTCGACCAAGTGAAAAAAAAACTATCTCCAAAATGGGAAGGCCCATACAAGATAACATCAATTCCATACAAAAACGCGTATCGCCTGGAAGACGGAGATGGGAACATTTCAACAAACACGTTTAGTGGAGGTCACTTGAAGAAATTCCATATTTAAAACCAGCAAGCGAGGCAAAATAAACGACTCCCTAAGAAGAGAATGCAAGACAAGCCTCTGTGTTATTTGCCCTACTTGTCAAAGTTCAAGTAACGTAATGTGGTAGAAGTATAATCAATTAAAGTCACTCAAAGTTCAAGCATATGTAAGAGTAAATCTGTCAAAATATTCTATAAGGGAGCAATACCAGGTAATGGTCATTTTCGACGCCCACAAGAGTGTATCTTGAAAGCACTTAATACACTGCAATCACATTATGTGCCATCCAGGAGCCTATCTTGTGATCTGTGCCATTCAGGAGCCAATCCTGCGAACAGTTTTCGACGCCCCAAAGAGCGTATCTTGTTCGACGCCCACAAGAGTGTATCTTGAAAGCAGTTCATACACTGCAATCACATTATGTGCCATCCAAGAGCCTATCCTGTGATCTGTGCCATCCAGGAGTCAGTCCTGCGAACAGCTTTCAACGCCCCCAAGAGCGTATCTTGCACTTACTTTCAACACCCCCAAGAGCGTATCTTGCACCAGCTTTCAACGCCCCCAATAGCGTATCTTGCACTTGCTTTCAACGCCCCAAAGAGCGTATCTTGCACTTGTTTTCAACCCCCCCCCCTCCAAGAGTGTATCTTGCAATTACTTTAAAACGCCATCAGGAGCATGTCATGCGCACACACTCAACACTCCTAGGAGCATACCCTAGTAAAATTTACGTGTCCAAGAACATATCTTGAGAGAGTCTTATTTTTACAAGTAAGGTTGTATGAAACATGAAATGTTATTTACATTGCCAATAAAGGAACGAAAATAAGAGAGATGCGAAGACAAACATCCAAACTGAAAAGGCAAGCACAAGGATGGAAATACAATCAAGAACACTACCATGGCCAAATACACCATATTACGACAAGTAAGATAAAGAAAATGAGGTAATCCTTCAAACACAAAGAACATGGAATACAACCATAAAAACAAGGCTCCAACACACAACCAGTCATAAACTACCCATTCAAGCAGTCAACACAGAAACGACAAGGATAAGAAGTACATAACACAAAGCAGTGCAACCAAACACACGGATACAGAAATATAGAGAATCACTTAAATTAAGAATGACGAACAACCCCAAGAGCTGCTAATCCATCAGAAGAAGCAGAGCGCTCCTTTAGAAAAGCAGCATGCTCAACAAGAAAACCAGAAAGATCACCAAGTTGAGAAAAATGAAAGTCAGGAACAAGCATAAACATTCGCTCAACAAGTATTTTCCCAAAAATACGTTTGGCTGAGTTGCATCGAACTTCGAGATCATCAAGAATGGAATAAGAGATCTTATGCTCAACAATGGCAAACATCTCTTCCTCCACTTGAAACACATTCTCATAAGACACCAATTCAGCAGCACGTAGCATCTTATCACGGGCAGCCTGACGTTGCAAGGCCACAATCTTAGCCTTAAGGAAAATAATCTGATCTTGCAAGTCACGACATTCAACATCAATGATATGACCATCTTCTAAAGTCTCAACAAGCTTACCAGTAAGCTGAATGAGCATCTTGAAGTAACTCCTTCTACGCCGAGAGCTCAACATCATAAGAGGACAAGTTCCCTATGTCAGCAACACCCTTATTCAAAAAAATGTCAAAATAAGGGCATGTTAGCATATGGTGATTGGGCGCCGTAATTGAAAGCCCATTAGTATGTATATGCTACCTAAGAAATTGGGTAAATGTCACATTATGGAAATAAGGCTTGACCAAAATCTCAATTGACATGAGAGGCCCAAAATTAGGCCTCCCTTACACATATAGGCCGGCCGAAATAATGAAGGGGCAAAGTGGACCTTTGTCCACTTTGCTCCTCCTATAAATAAGGGGTGTTAGGGTTTTCATTAAGGTAATTCACAATTCCTCCTAAGTGGTGATCAGGGGCTTTGCTGTGGAGCTAATACTGTGTAGGACTTCCTTAACAAGACTTCTACGGGTTCCGTCCGGTGGATCGTGAACTCCCTCAGCATGATCCTTGGGACTACGGAAAAGGTTTAAGGTATGTGCACATTTTCCACTGCGTAATTCTGATTACAAGCATGTACCTGAGTTTATGTTTCTGTAGTAATCTGCCCTGTAATCCAACCAGTGGTATCAGAGGCTGTGTTAGGAGTTCATGATTTTGATAAACTGATGTTCTTGAAAATTTAAAATTTTGGACGAAAATTTTAAGAAGTAAAATTTTCTAATTTTCTAATTTTTCATGTTATTGATGCCGAAATTTTCATGATGTTCATAGTAAAATTTGATATTCATGATCTTCAAGAAAATGGTAACTTTTATCAAAATCAAACATTGAATTGTAGATCTTATTAAAATTTGATCTTGAAATTTGACCACTTGTTTCCAATTTGGAGTTAGTTTCGGCCAAACCCTAGAATTACAAGGTGAAATTTTTTATTTCTTAGTCCACAAGAAAAGTGATTTTCGGCCGGAACAAATAAAATATTTTTTTATCATATTTTAATTTTTATTAAAGGTGACAATATATCTATAATTTGAAATATATGGATAGGTTCACATTAATATATAGAAATATATATAACTATCAATATATCTAGCTAATTTATAGGGACAAAGATATTATTGATAGATTTAGTTATATATTGTCAGTATATTTGTTTCCCTATTAAAAATATTGACAATAAATAAATAAATAAATATATATATATATATATGATAGGGCCGAAATTTATATATACATATATATATATTGTTGATTGATTTTGTCTTAAAGATAGAATCTTGGCAATAAATATGTATATTTTTATTATATGACTGAATTATATACATATATATATATATATATATATATATATATATATATATATATTTATATATATATATATATATGCAATATTGAAAATTATTTTACATAGTTAATAATCTTGGAGGCTAAGTTAAATTTTTAGTGGACTTTAAAACCCTACTTAGCCCACAAGATTATTTCGACCCAAACCTATGGGTTTAATGGGCTAGTCCAATTTGCAAAAACGGATAGGATTGAAACCATGCCTGATTTTCTTAATCGGTTCGACCTAGCCGGGTTGGGTCGAACCGGGGTAACTAAGTGGACCTAACCGAACCGGTTTTGAGTGTTGAACCGAACCCTATTTTATTGGACCGGTTCGGACCGAACCGGATTTTGAAAATTAAAACCGGACCAGATTTTGGATATTAAAACCGGACCGAACCGAACCGAATTTACTGGATCCGAACCAAACCGGACCGAAATTGACTGAACCGAACCAGATTTTCAAAATCGAATTCAAGTCAATTAATAAAATGGGATGGTCAATTTTTAAAATCCAAATATTTTTTAACTTTAAATAGTCTACATAGTGCTCGAAGGTTTAGAACTTTCATGTTTTGATTAAACCTTAATGCCTAGTTTCGATTATGGGGATGGATCTCGGAAATGCATGATTTAGCGACTGGATTAATTAGAGGGCTGAATTGCAATTGTTTACTTTTCGTAACATATATTTATTAGAACTGTTGTCTTGACTATGTCAAGCTAGCTGGATGTTGGGCGCAGAGCCCTGGTTAAATATATGGTATGCGCACTAGGACAGAAATGTTATGATGGTTGCGATTCCCTAGGATTCATGTCTAGAAACACACATGATTAACCGTAAGCATGAATTGCAAGTCAGCCCCTTATATTTCAAATGTTTTTAAAATAAAAGCCAGTCGCCAAATATGCATGTTTGATGTGGAAGTTTCATGTATGACACGTATGCTTGAATATTGAGGATGTAGCTGCATGTGATAGTTTACTTAGAAAGTAGAATTATATATGTGCTAGCATGAGTTCCTCGGAACATTAGACGCATGACGCGTATGCATGATGTGTGGTTTGGTTTATGAATTTGGCTTGCTATGATAATTTACTTGTGAAGTAGAATTGTATATGCATGCGTAAGTTCATCGGAACAATTTTCAAATACAAAATGGCCTTGGGAAAGCCAAGATCGGGTATGCTTATTTCAAAGTTCCCGTTCCGGTAATTTGCGAATAAAACTGTCTTAAGAGACTGGTTTATTGGATTGAAGACGAACGGTAATGTGTACTCTTTCACGAACCCATCTCCCTCGGTTTACTGGCGGTCGGTTGTTTTAGATGGCTGATGAATAATTATTTGTCGTATTCCATCTTAATAGATATCCGATGTATGCAATTCCTTCTCAAAATGTTATTGTCTCCCTGATTATGCATGATTAATGTGTTAGTATCAATGGCTGCGATCAGCAATGTCATCTTCCAAATGAACAAGGGGGTTACACTGAATAGCAATAATTACAAGATCTGGAATAAGCGCGCGAAGATGGTGATTACTGAAATGAAAGGTTTGGAGCATCTGACTACAAAACATGTCAGGTCGGAGGGAGACCTCACGACTGATCAGAAGGAATTCCATGATGATTGGGATGCTAAGGATCTGGAAATCCGTTCTCCTTGTTATCTATACTGGAGGATGACATACTCTACGGGTATGATCACTTGGAATATGCTATGGACCTCTGGGGTGGTCTTAAGGCAGGGTTTGGTGTGTATACTACAGCCCAGAAGCGATCTTTAAACATTGCTTTAGACTCCTACAAGATGAATCTCAAGCATACGACGAAGGAGCATATTAGGCATATGTCTAACATGCTTGTTGAACCCAAGGAGGCAGGAGAATTCTGTCAGATGAACAGAAAGTCCAATGTGTGATCCATTCTTTGCCTGACTCTTGGAATAGCATGAAAATGCACCTTACCCATGCCACTCAACTCGATAACCTCGAGAAAGTGCGAGTTCATCTCGAGTTGGAGGAGGATCGTCTCAGGGCTGAAAAGCCTATAGCGGAAATGCAAAAGGGTAAGCGCAAGAGGAAAGGCAAATGCCTTCAGAACAAGGCTGACAAGTCTATGGATCCAAAACCTCAGAGAAAGTTCAAACGCAAACAATCTGGTAGCAAGAAAAGGCAAGCAAAACAGACACGTAGAGAGGAATCTCGAACGTGTTTCAGGTGTGGTGTAAAAGGCCACCTGGCTGCTGCCTGTACCAATCCTCCCAAGGTACGCGCTGAGAAATAATGATGAAAGTCATAAATTCCCATGATTCTTCTTACTCGAGAGTAATTCAATTTACCCTTTTGGATTAGAGAACTGAGAAGCAGAACCAATACGGACCTAAAGGAGGATGCCCTAGAACAATAAAGACTAGACGATAGTCTTTATCTTTTGCCAGAACTTTTCAATTTTTTGAATTGAAAATACTCATTGATAATAAGTTCCTTGAAACAATGGAACCATTTCTTTTTAAGCATGTGACAAATGCTTGGACCGCGTATTGATTATCCATCTTCACTAAGTTGTTTGATCGCGTTATTGTTGTTCGATGCATTGCTTTTAAATTCAAAATTTAAATCTTTCTTACTTGTTAGTACTTCATTATATAAATTCCGTAATGATGAACATGTACGAAACCGATTAAATTAAATTAAATTTTGGAAACGAAACGATTTATACCATGGGTTGAACCTGGAATATGCGTCATAGGCGCGTGTACCTCGAAAGACGGAACACATCGTTTTTAGAGTACGAATTTAATGATGAAGTGTTTTAATGAATGAATGTCAAAATTTTCATTTGCCTCCCTTTTGGAATAATTCATTCAATACTTTCACGATGAAAAGAGGTATGCTCCACGAGCTACCACGAACTCGTAAAGTATCAGCTGACGCATAAGGCAAAAGCACAATGCACAGTTCAGAGATGGATAAGTCTTTGATATGAATTAGCTAATGAAAATGATGATGTCGGTAAAATGACTCTCCCACTAAATGCTTTGAACGAGAAGTTTGGCAAGACATTCATATCGATAACGCACTTCAAGAGGCATAGTTTGTAAACATAATGTTAGAGTTCAACAACGAACGTTCCCTAAGGGATGAAAAGCAGTTGACTCACATCAATGTAGAACTATGTTCCAACAAGATCAGTAAAACACGACGCCATAAAAGCTAAAAGGAATGATAACGAGTTAAATCTTATCATCATGCGACATTAACTTGCGCATTAAACAAGTATTTGAACCGAGAGTATGATAACTACTCTTAGAGGATACATGTTTAAATTAGCTTTTGATAATGGTGCCGTGGTCGAACATGAGACGTTAATTTCTTGAGGACGAATTTCCAACGCTTGGTGAAATGAAAACAGACGAAGTCTTGATCGAATTGGAGCAGGATAACGATGATAGTCAGGTCCCACTTACTTCGAGTAGGAGATTTGAGGCAGCAACACAAGTGAATGAAATGGTAAATAAAGATGGGGACATTTTCATAGTAAATCCAGTGGGAGGAGCCAATCCAACCACACAAATCACTGTTGCTGCAGGTACGAATCAAGTTGAACCTGATAATCACGTAGCCGGACCGCTGGATGAAAATCCAATAATGCCACAACTACCCATTGTTCCCAGTGGGAGTGGATTAACCAACTTGGTTCCAGGTCCTAGTGATCAATGAATTAATCTCAGAGGGAGAATCCCGAGACCGAGAGGTCGTCTAAGAAAAGTTGTAGGTCAAGGTTCTAGCACAGTTCCTAGTGGGAGTGATGCTTCGATAGAAAGCATTATTCCAAGTGGGAGCAATGCTCAGACTCAAGATGGGATTAACGAGCCTAGACGAAGTCAAATGCATCGAACTTCTCCCAAGAAGTATCCCATCGAGAAGGGTGAAATATTCACCCTAACTTCTGTTGACGAACCGGTAACGGTTCAAGAAGCGTTGAAAGGACCTCAAGCGAAGGAATTGAGGAAAGCAATGGAGGAAGATATCGTATCAATGAAAGCCAATTCAATATGGTCTTTAGTTGATTTACCTGCTAACCGCGGGGCCATAGGGGCAAAGTGGATTCTAACGGAAACTCACTAATGATGGAAATGTCGAGCGATACAAAGCTCGATTGGTTGCGAAAGGATACACCCAGCTTCACGGAGTGGACTTTGATGAGACATACTCACCGACTGTGCGGTACACCACAGTAAGGGAAATCCTAGCCCTGGTCGCATGCCTCGATCTAGAGCTGCACCAAATGGATGTTAAGACCGCATTCCTCCACGGAAATCTGGAGGAAGAGATCTATATGGAGCAACCGGAGGGTTTCATTACTCCTGGTAACGAACGTAAAGTTTGTAAACTCCAAAGATCCATTTATGGTCTTAAACAATTGTCTCGGCAATGGTACCGCAAATTCCACGAGGAGATCGTTGGAAACGGATTCGTGAATCTTCACGAGGATCCATGTGTGTATACAAAGACTTCCGGGTCTAAGTACGTCATCTTAACTTTATACGTGGATGACATACTTATTGCTGCGAACGATGTGAGTTTCATGCATGAATCAAAGTCCTGGATGGCATCTGTATTTGAGATGAAAGACATGGGAGAGGCTACGTACATCTTGGACATGAGGAATGATTAGAATTCCGATTTGTGTGTTCCGAAATCCTCCGACCGTGAGGACAAAAATAAATGCCATCAATATTGCTAATAATTACATGATGCCATTATACATTAAAATCGGAGGTTGTGGATTCCGACATTCGGAATCTGTATCACAACCCCTTGGACATTAAGATTGCTAGAGATCGTGCCGCCCGGAGATTGTGTCTATCTCAGGAATCCTACTTCAACAAACTTTTGAGAAGGTTTAGATTATAAGATGCCAAACCAGTGGAAACACCGGTAGTATTTGGGTGCGCGTTGTCAAAACACGACGGCCCGAAGAACCAGCAAGAGCGTGAACAGATGAGAAGTGCAGAGTATTTAAGCATGGTCGGAAGTCTCATGTACGTCATGCTTTGCACTCGTCCGGACATCTGTTACGCTGTGGGCCTAGTAGCAAGATTCCAATCAAACCCTGGCTATCAAAATTTAAAAGTTGTAAAGCGGATAATGCGATATCTAAAAGGTACTGCCAATTACGTAATATGCTATGAGGGCTGGAAGTTAGAATTTACCGGATTCAGTGACGCCGATCATGGTGGCGATCCAGACGATCGTAAGTCCACCACAGTAGGAGTATTTCTCTTTGCTGATGCCGCCATTTCATGGACGAGCAAGAAGCAATCATGTGTCGCGCTGTCTACAATGGAATCAGAATTCGTTGCTCTCTCCAAAAATGCACAGGAAGTGGTCTGGCTGAAAAGGCTTCTTACTGCGCTGCTTGGTGGCAATGTCGGGACTAAACCTGTGAAGGTGTTCTCTGACAGTCAAGCAGCCATTGCGGCAGTAAAGAATCCAAAGTACCATAGTAGGACTAAACACATTGATGTGAAATATAATTATGCTAAATCTATGGTAGAAGACAATATAATCACTTTAGAATACTCGCCCACTGATGACATGGTGGCGGACCCATTAACTAAACCATTACGCAAAGAGACATTTGAAAAACATGTTAAACTGCTTGGATTGCGTAGGGTTTAGAAGTGGGTGAATATCTGTGATAACATTTTGATAATTGAAAGTTACATTTTGATAAATGAGAGAATTGCAATTCGAGTTTATGATTCATCGACGTCATAATGTTTGATTACATCGGATTTTACGGTCTATAAACTGAGTCGTAGGAGGACGCGATCCTCTGCACAAATTATGTCGAATGTGGGCATTGCCCTATCACACGGGCATGGTCGTCTTGTAGGAGAGGGGTACCTCTACCGAAGCAAGACTGGCTAAGAACCAGTTGGGAAACTTGGTTACGCAAAACGATCATTTGGTTTCGAAGTAACACGGCATGATCTTCGTTTTGCACTTCGTCGGTGATGAACTCTGTTCGTCATTAACCACATTCTGGGCCAGATGAAAGTCTGCGTGGTTGTGCTAGGTAGAATCCTCGTGATTCGGATGGTAATGCTTGGTTGTGCTAGGTAGAATCCTCGTGATTCGGATGGGCGCAAACTTCTTCACCTCGAACGTGTGATTGATCCCGGGAGTCTTATGAAGAGGCACCCGAAGTATCCTCGTGGACTCATAACTCATATCTAAGGTCAGGCTCAATGTTCGCTTCCCGACGTATGAGCGCAGTGCTGAAGAAAAACACTAAGTTACCACGTCTTTGGAAACTGGTTGGGTTTGACTAAGGGTAAGAGCGATGGGGATGTTCAAGTTCACCTGTAATTCACCGAATCTTGTATTCACTAGGTGGCCACCAATTGGATATTAGTTGAAGGTTGTGAATACTTGTACGGATACCCTGGAGAAGTATTCCTATGTGGAAACTGGGAAATAGGAGGATTATCAGTTGACCTAGGATACATCGTGATACAAATTGATGTTTTTAACAGGTTGATTTGAGACGGGGAATCAACGTTCCGCGGGTGCTACAACACTCCTAACAGATGAGTAGCACGATGCCCGTCGTATCCGTCGGTCGCACGGAAAATCTCGTATGAACTATTCGGAAGCAGGGGCAAGATCATAAGAGTGAAATGTTGATGCGATTTGGACAACAATACATTAAAAGGCACCATCTCATTCCGACGAGTGGAGCTGTTAGCATATCGTGATTGGGCACCATAATTGGAAGCCCATTAATATGTATATGTTACCTAAGAATTTGGGTAAATGTCACATTAGGAAAATTGGGCTTGACCTAAATCCCAATTGACATGAGATGCCCAAAATTAGGCCTTCCTTACACATATAGGCTGGCCGAAATAATGAAGGGGCAATTCACAATTATAGGCCTCCTATAAATAAGGGGTGTTAGGGTTTTTATTAAGGTAATTCACAATTTCTCCTAAGTGGTGATTTGAGAGAAAAACCCTCCTCCCTAAATACCTAGTTCGGCTGAACCATATACTACACCAAGGGTGTGCCAATTTGCTAAAAGCAAATCACTCTGGAGATCCGTCCCTGCCAAGAATCGATCAGAGGCTTTGCTATGGAGCTAATATCGCGTAGGACTTCCTTAACAAGAACTTCTTTGGGTTTTGTCTGGTGGATCGTGAACTCCCTTAGCAGGATCCTTGGGACTACGGAAAATGTTTAAGGTGTGTGCACATCTTCCGCTGCGTGATTCTGATTACAAGCATATATATGTGTTTATGTTTCCGTAGTAATTTGCCCCGTAATCCTACATGGGCAAGCATAAAACAACATGTTTATGCATAAATAAGATGATTACAGAAGCAAAACGAGATAACGCCCCGCCGACCATTCCGTGGAACTCCCTCAATTGACTATGAGACATCAAGCGATCACCCGGCGCGACATCGGATTGTAATACCCGAACTCTAAGTTCAGGAACAAGTAAAGAAGATCGGTTATCAAAGCGACACCTATCCCCAGAAGAAAAGGAAACCCATTGGGAGCCAACAACATCATCACGGCGAGGACGAATTAAGTCTCTCCGACACAACCTAGGAAGCCTAATCCTACCTACAGCGGAAATATTCGAGTCAGAAAATACAAGACCATGAAACAAATATAATAAGGAAAACATACCTGCAAGACTGGACTTGACATTCAGTACCCGTCCCCTTGACAGGGGGCATGAGATAATGGTAACGCGACATCACCAACAGGAATCTCGCATTCACCTACATACGAATTTCCCCCGCCACAAGAAAGAACTCTGATATCAACGCAAGCAGGAACACCCCATTTCGTATGAACAGTCGAGGGTCCGGTCCTGAAATTAGATCTTTCCGCCCTTAACGATCCTTCTACCATCAGCTCCTCAGAAAACCCATCAGTCATAGGGACGCATCCTGACACTAATAGCAGTCACCCCAAAAGACGATGAAATAATGTTATGACGGCTATAAAAGCATGACAGACAGAGAGACAACCACAAACAAGGAAGACAACAAACCTAATGCGAGAGAGTAAACCAAGGAAAATGAAGAAGAAGAAAATCTTACTCATTTCTTTTAAAAGATCGAAAGGTTATCAGACTCGGGGGCAATCACTCAAGACTTGAAACCTTAACATTAAAAAAAAAACTCAAACATCAAAAGAACGCTCCGCGCACATACATGACGCAGGGACGGTCAAAGTTTACCTCCAGACGAGACGATTTTCCACACAAATACCTTAAGAATGGAGGTACCCCTAAAAAGCAGGCCAGATAAACGACCCGATCAGACGAGGAAAAAATAGAAAGAAGAATGACGACTACAAAAATGAGGTAATATTTTCCCCTTTTTAGAATAGATTAGGGTTTTTTTGAAATCTCCTAATCCTCACCGTCAATTCCCAAGTAAGAAAATTCAAGGGTTAGGATTAAAGTTGATAACTTTACTCATTTTTAACTATAGTTAACCATACCTCCGCCCATGTTAGTATTTCCATACTCATTTAGCATACATCTCATACTTAGAAATTTTCCACACATGATCAACATATTTTTTTTACATATAGGATTACTTCGTACGTACACGCCGACATGAAATGGATTTTCATTCATCTATAATCATGATCCCGTCATACCCTTATCCTAGTTCATATTTTCGGACAAAGAGATAGAAAAACACGATTTTCGTCATACCCGCATTTTTCGAATACATGTCTGAATATATACATGTTCATACTAATGTCTATGTTTTCCATGCCCTGAGAAACAAGGATAAGGCGAGACGGTACGTTTACGGACATACGATGGATTCGGTAAGAGGTTAAAACATGGGATCGAATTGAGCGTGTCATCCTATCGTAAAATAGAGTCAATCAAGGGTTAAGCCATTAGTTGACTCGGGGGCACGTGAATGGATATACGCTTAATTTGGACCCGTTTCCATTCGGATTGTACTATTTTAATTACCCACGAACGATTGTAAATTGAAACTTTGACCCGAACACGTCACCCGCGGCAAAACGGTCCGGACGGGAAAAAAACGCCCGTCCGGACACGTTGCTGGTCCAATCTCCCATAGAGGAGATCGGACCTACTGGTCCGATCCCAGACCTTAGGGGTCGGACTTTCAGTCCAACCCCGAAGGTCTCGACACCCTTCCGGGAATGTAACATCCCCGTCTAAGGGGTGTATGCGACGTCCGGAACACTGTCATCCAAACCGCCCCTCGTGGCGACCCGACCTCATTTTGCACGTCCGACCCTTATAAAATATCACGAACCCTCCCATGCTTGTTAAAGGTCTAATCCTTTCATTACTCGTTAATTAATCTGATTTAGGGGTTAACATTGTCATTAACCGTCTTAATTTCTATTGAGCCTATATATAGGACCCAACCTTCTTTTATTTTAGGACTTGATGTAACTTGAAATACTTGAGCTCTACTTTCTCTCTCTAAGATACATACTAATTTAGGCATCGGAGAGGGTTCGCCGGTTCCACCCCGGCTTACACCTCGTGAAGGTTCGCAAGACGACGGACCGCGAGGAAAACGGATTATGGAAGAGAAGGATCAGATAGCGAAGAAAGGAATTTCACCCGTAAGAGTGTCATTCGATCGACACCCCTTCAACCCGATACGCACGTCTTAACAGTATGGAATTCAGAAAACAAACATTATTCTAAAATCTAACACAAAGCAAACTGAGTAGGTTTGGGAGTAATTACTTGGACATCTCCCATGGTTGATGTTTCTTGTGTGCTATAACGCAATGCTGACAGCTTAGTCAGATTTGATTCATTTGCCTGTGTCTTGTGTGATCATTTGAATCAATCTCTGCAAACTTTTTTACTTTACCAGGAAATTGCAATTTCATCCTAGTTAGTTTCTTCAGATTGTGTCTGCATTTAAATTTTTGAGTTGCTATAGTGATAAGTCTTAAATATTGTATTCCTTATCCATTATTAATCTCATGCATGTCATTCATTTGTTTTGTAGGGTGTATGAGTCTGCATCAGGGAACGAGGGTGGTTGTGGCAGTATGTTATGTTGGAAAAGCTCCAGAAGGGAAAATGTATGCTCTCTTCAGTTACAATACAGTCAAGTTAGTTTGTTGCTGAAAGCAGCATTTTGGCCTGACTATCATCATGTGTTTGCTTATTTATGCAGAATAAAAGACAGCATTTCAATCGCCGAGGAATGGAAAGTTGTCGTTGTTTGAGGCCTAAGGCAGAGAGCAGATTAAGAAGACAAACAACAGAGTAGCAGTCTCCAGTCAATTGTAATGTACATAAAATCTACCTCTTTGATTTATTATTATGTGCAGATGACGCAAGTATTGAATGAATAAAATCCAGGCATTTTGGATTCAGCTACTTACTAGCTCTATAACAGCTTCAAAAGTAAAAGATACACATTCAATGCTAAAGACTAAAGAGGGGACTTCAAAACATCACCAATAATCAATCAAGATGACTTTGGTCCACCTGAATGTCCTCCATCACCATGCTGTATTACTACTCTCTGTTCTGTTGTGCTGTCACTTTTGCCATTGCAGCTTAGACAACTTTGGGGCTCCCTCATTTCTGCAAGAGAGGAACACCCAATAATCGAATCAAATCGGAGTTGGTGGAGCCTGGAAACCGTATCATATTCACCTTCAAGGAGCTGCAGGTTAGTGAGGTGGAGCGACTACTGATGATCCGGAGCTTACTGTATGACGGCAGGTTCATTGAAGGCTTAAACAAGGAAATCCTGTAAGAAATAACATCTTATCTCCATCTCCATTCGAATTGTTGAAATAATGAGTGCCTTTGTATTACAGACCCTGGATAATGGTGGACATAACTGAAATTGGCACCTTTTTTTTTGGCCAAAATGACACCTTTTTTGAGTATGGAATTCAGAAAACAGTTGAATAAAATGATAATGAAATCCAAGTAGAACCAAAATAGCTCGGCTTCTAAATAGAGTTAGTTAATTCATATATTCTATACTATATGGGTTTCTGGTCTGTTCAACCCTTCTTAAATTATAGAAAAGAACCTATTTACTGTCTCAAGTTTGTCTTATGTTTTAGTTTGGTGTCTGATATTTAAATTGAGTGTTTCAGATTTAATTTTGGTTAAAATTTGGTGTCTCAGTGTGATTACTTTAGAGAAGTCAATCCCGACGAAACCGACTGTCATATCTGAGCTCCCAAGCATGCTCCCTTCTCGTCACTTTGTCGGGACCATCACCTAAGAAGTTGGTCACATTTTCCCAAGTAAATCATGCTTTGTTGTCGCTCGAAATCGCTATGCTAGAAACTTTTTTTTTTATGTTCAACTTTTGGGTGAAATTTGACGATTTTGTGAAAAGTAAAAAGTGATGGATTATAAGTGGGTGAGTCGGTTGATGGAAATGGTTGAAAAAAGAGGAAAAGACAGGCGAAGACACCAAATTTTAACAAAAATGAAACCTGGGACAGTCCATATCAACACTTTAATCCTGAGACGCCATACTAAAACATGAGGTAAACCTGAGACACTAAATAGGTTCTTTTCCCTAAATTACATGCGGATGAAGAAATAAATGTAGAGTGTATAAATTAGGCCAGGCAAAAAGCTGAAGTGAAGCAAAATGGACTCACTCAAACTCTAAGGGCATGACTGTTTGCATGTATTAGGATATACTAATACATGTTTTAGCTAATACTTTGTTTGTTTTGCTTTGGTATTGGTATTAGCTAATACATGAGTATTAGCTAATACTCATTTCTATAGTAAATCGTGTATTAGCTAAGACATTCAAAAAATTATGTATTAGCTAATACATAGTACATAATGACCAAAATACCCCTAACCTTACTTAACATATAACAACTACTCCAACTTCGAGTCATAACATCGGCCACCGGCGACCCCCCGCCAGACTCCGACGACACCCGCCGAACTCCGACGATCCCCGGCCGGACTTCAATTATTATAATAATTAAAAAAATATACATATATATTTAGGGGCATTTAGGTATTTTAGTCATTGTATTAGGATATCCTAATACATGATTCAACAAAACATTGTATTAGCTTAGCATGTATTAGGAAATCTTAGTCGATTCTTAGCTAATACTTGTATTAGCTAATACATGCAAACAAACATGAAACATGCCCTAAGCATTGATGACAGAAACAAGAACGTTTTTTTTTTTTAAATTATCTTGGGCCAGAAAGTATTTCCGGAAGGGGAAGAGTATCTTGCTGTTCCCGAGGTGGCATCTGCTTATACTTATGGGTTAAGAACCTATGAAAGGTCTGAACTATCACCCATGTTAACGGGAGAGGTCTGAAATTTAAAAAGTTAATAACAGAGGTCTGAAATTTCAATTTTGTTGATTTGAGGTTTTCCGTCCATTTTTAGGGTTAAATTTAACAGAATTGTGTGAAATGACATTTTTGCCCCTTTAATATTTTGTTTTATTTAATATCTTATTTAAGGAAATGTGAAATGACAATTTTACCCCTAAAGTCAAATTAAAACCACTCAACTCCGGCCGCCACCACCCGACTCCGGCCACCACCACCCGACTCCGACGACCACCACCTCGACTCCGACGACCACCACATCGGCAAAAAAGCTCCGATCGGGGCTAAAAAGCTCCGATCGGAGCCAAAAAAGCTCCGATCGGAGCCAAAAAAGCTCCGATCGGAGCTTTGTGGCTCTGGTCGGAGCCACAGAGCTCCGGTCGGAGCTCTGTGGCTCCGACCAGAGCCACAGAGCTCCAGATCGGAGCTCTGTGGCTCCGGTCGGGGCACAGAGCTCCGATCTGGAGCTCTGTGGCTCCGGTCGGGGCACAGAGCTCCGATCTGGAGCTCTGTGGCCCCGGCCGGAGCCACAGAGCTCCGATCTGGAGCTCTGTGGCTCTGGTCGGAGCCACAGAGCTCCGACCGGAGCTTTTTGGCTCCGATCGGAGCTTTTTTGGCCCCGATCGGAGTCCAATCGGGGCCGGTGGCTCCGATCGGAGCTCAATCGGGGCCGGTGGCTCCGATCGGAGCCCAATCGGGGCCGGTGGCTCCGATTTTGGCCCAATCGGAGCCTTGGTGGTGGTCGCCGGAGTACGGTGGTGGTCGCCGGAGTACGATTGGTGGTCGCCGGAGTACGATTGGTGGTCGCCGGAGTACCGTGGTGGCTTCAAGGGCATTTTGGTCTTTTCACTCCATGCA
The DNA here is from genome assembly GCA_036873135.1 of Clarkia xantiana subsp. parviflora. NCBI lineage: Eukaryota > Viridiplantae > Streptophyta > Magnoliopsida > Myrtales > Onagraceae > Clarkia > Clarkia xantiana. The sequence goes on along the minus strand of JAPTYO010000008.1, from coordinate 17,190,683 downwards.
TGTGAGGGGCACACTTGATAGAAGGGCATTTTCGGAATTTTATTTAATTTCCGGTCACATGCCAAGCATGTGACCAACTTCCGTTAGTTTTAACGGAAAAAACTAACGGAGACCGCTGTTATCAACAAAACAGAAATTTCAGACCTCTGTTATTAACTTTTTAAATTTCAGACCTCTCCCGTTAACATGGGTGATAGTTCAGACCTTTCATAGGTTCTTAACCCTATACTTATCAGTCTCATATGGTTGCAGGACCTTGTCCATTTGATCTTGCCAGCTCTTGTCAACTCCATTGCCTTGGAGAAACTGCACTACTTGTATCATGGTGGGGCGTTTTCTTGGATCCACTTGTGTACACAACAGAGCTATCATCAGTACCAGCTCCACCTCAGACTCTTCATAATCCCCCAACACCATGGTCTCATCAACTAACCTTTCCGATCTCCCCTCTCGGAAGAACCTTTTCACCCTCTCAGGTAATATAACACCTTCACCAGGTCCAACTGGCTCAACAGGAAAAACACGTTCGCATGTGAACAATTCGAGTAGCGTCACCCCAAAACTATAAACATAATTATTCTTGGAGCAACATCGTTTGTCGTGGTACTCTGGTGCAATAAACCCTATTGTACCACACAACTGACTAATGATAAACCCCATCTCGGAATCAGAGGATGTAGTGGTTTGGCTGCTAATTGGCAAATTGTTGTTATGACTAGTTGCCACCTCAGAAGCATAATCTTCGGTGAAGAAGACAATCCCAAAATCTCCAATGAGGGGATTGAATCTTTCATCCAACAGAATGTTTTCAGGCTTAATGTCACGGTGAATTATGTTGCATGTGTGGAGATGAGCTATCCCTCTTGCTACTCCAATAGCGATCTTCAACCGTGTTTGCCAGTTGAGTGAACCCTCACCGCCGAAGGCTGAGATTAACCATGTATGGGTACACCAGGAAAAAATCTTCGGGCTTTGTTGCACAAAAGCCGAGTAAAGGCGCAACATTCCGGTGGTTGGGCGTTTTGCCCACCTTTACTTCTGCTTGGAAACTCAATGAAGTTCGGTCAGATCTGTTAGAGACTCGTTTGACAGCAACTACATAGCCATTAGGTAATGTCCCCTTGTATACTTGACCAAAACCCCCTTTACCTATCATGTTTTCTTTGCTGAATTCGTTGGTAGCCACTTGCAGCTCCTTCCAGGTGAATATGGTAAGGTTTCCCGGCTCAACCACTTTGCTGTGTTTGGTCTTAGGGAGATGAAATCTTCGTCTACTGTACAGACGAGCGAGATCCAAATTAGAAGCTGCTGTTGCTGCAACAGAAGTGGCGGAACAACAGATAGTAAATGATGATGAAGGACCGCCGAAATCATCTTCAATAGTTTGTGTCAGATCCAGTGTCACCATTTTGAACACCATTTTGACTGCAGCCCAACTCTTCTTCGAATGAGATAGAGGTAAGAGGTTGAGTGAATGATTCGGGCAACGCAGAATCAATTTATTGATGAGTATCTCTATACATAGAAGAAGCTGCAAGCAAATTTCCTCAGGAACTCACAGCCTTGTTTGGCTTCATTAGTCAATGGCAACTGTCCCACAGGGCAGACTTATTCTACTCATATTGCTATCAGAAGTATACATCACCACAACTTCCCTGTAATTGCTTTTGTACTTCCCAACTGTTTCCTGCTGGTGACTTAAAACCATTAATCCATTCAGATCAATCAACACAAACTCTTAACATTTTTTAAGATAGAATCCTCATCTCATTAAGTTAAATAACTTCTACTGCTCCCCTGTACAAAACAAGGGCAATTGCAGGAGAAATGATTATGTCATTCTCAAGCTACCATCTAACACTACCATTATGCCTACCGGCTACTAATTTGGAAAACTCAAAAGCATCTCCCTGCTACTACCTCATCACCTCAAACACAAGCTACTTTATTTTTCCATATCTAATCTAAGCTAACTAATCAAGATGGAAAAGCTGGCTCCTCTACAGCAGGCAAATCCAAGACCAACATAGATATAAGCAAGGCAACAAGCAAACACATTATTTTAAGCACAGCAATTATAAAACAGCACCCAAAGCCAAACATTTCAACAATAATATATTTTTGGACTCCATAATCTACTGTTTATGACATAACAATACCAAAAACCATATTCAACTACAAAGATTTAGGCAATACAGCCAGTTTTAGTTCACATGGACATTCTGACTTGAGCTTGCTTCTGCTGCTAGGGATGAGAGTTGTCCAACCACCTCATCCTTCACCACAGAGGCTATTTGTTAGGAATAAAATGTCATTAATCCATTGGCCAAAAAAATGTCAAGAATCCTCATCAATTATAATCACTGCTGAGACCTCCAAGCTGGGTTACCATTTACATCAGCATAAGCACCCCCACCATTGTTCCCGTGCATTTCTGCTCCACGAGCTCCAGAAGCACCATACCCACCATTAGCACCCATATAGCCACCATAACCATAACCTTGAGTTCCATACCCAGCAACTGCACCTGGAGATTGACCTGAAGGTGCTGACCCATATCCCATACCGTACCCAGAAGGAGCTTGAGAGCTCCACTGACCTCTAGCTCCACTCTGTGGATAACCCGAGCTGGGGACATTTGGGTTACCATAGGCTGCACCACCAAGGCCACCATAATTGCCATAGCCCATGCCAGCTGGACCATAACCATAACCTGCTGCTCCGTATCCAGAAGAACCATAAGATTGAAAAGCAGCCGCACTCTGCATATATCTATTGGTATCCATTTGTCCATCATAACTCGGGTAACTGCCACCCATGTTACGGCTGCCTCCACCAATATTAGCATCCTTAGGAAGAGCGCGCTTAACTTCCACTTTCTTTCCACTTAGATCATGATAAGTCTTATGTAAAACTCTGTCTACAGCTTCTTCAGCGTCGAAAGAGATGAACCCAAATCCTCGGGGCCTCTGAGTGTTCTGGTCAAACATGATTACAGCATCAGTCACACTGCCATAAGTTTCAAAATACTCACGAAACTCATCTTCTGTCAGAGTCGATGGCAGGCCTCCAACAAAAATCTTTTTGGTCCGGACAGCTCCACTGCTTCTACCAGTGTTAGAATCCCCGGATCTGCCACTGCTTTGCTGTTCTTCCCTTGATAAAGCTCTCTTAACTTCAACCTAATGAGCATTTAGTAATAGGACGATTAGTTCAACCAAGTCAGAAATGTCAGGTGGCTGTTTATATCATCGTTTTCTTTATTTTATTCATCCAAAGATATCCTTGTACATGGTCCAATCTGAAGCTAGAAAAAATTTATTTTTTTTCAGAAGGAAAGTCACTTCTATATGGGAATATCCTAACTGCGGAAAAACACAATTTTTTGGAAAGACGAAAGTCTTATGAGATCATGATGGAACCACTTCCTCAATTACAACTCTCCCAAAAAGAAACCACCAATTACACCTACACCTGATCCTCAAAACGTCATAAAGCAAAGAACTTTGAGAGCAATTAACCATACAAAGAAAATTCCAACATCGAGCTGCAAATACATAGCTTCCAATCCCGACTTCAGCGGTAAGATTATTCAGCATACGCAGCACGTAATTGGAAAGCATTCACCAACTTCCTTCAATTTATCAAAGTGAAGAAAACAGCAGACGCTGAAATAAAAACAACGGTAATTGCAACGAACATCTTACCGTCCTCCCATCAATAGTGTGCTTTTCCTGAAGTACAAGGTCGAGTACAGAGGTGTCAGAGAAGAGGACGAAGCCGAAGCCGCGAGGCCTGCCTGTGATCTTGTCCTTCATGACGGCCGTCTGAGAAACCTCGCCGAACTGATTAAAGTACTCATTGAGCTTCTCCTCGGTCGTCTCCCATGAAATCCCACCAACAAACAGTTTCCCCTGATCAGAATCCATTATTCTTCAACTATCGACGATGATGAAGAAGAAAAACGAGGGATTTGGCGCTCAAAAGCGGGTTTTTGGAGGTATGATGAACTGAGGAGTAGTGTGAGAGAGAATAGAACGAATGAATTGAACTTGAACCCTAATCTTAATTTGGTTAAATCTCTTATTGAACCCTATACTATTCTTTTTTAGCAAAAGCACCCATAAAATAATGAGCCGGAATAAACTGATACAGCAGTCAACACCGAACCGGAATCTGAAAAGTTTGTCTTTTCCTTTCCGGTTTGATACCGCGCATCCATGACCTCCCGACGATTCAGCTAAATGCTGATGATACACACAGGAAACTGAAGAAGAAGAAGAAGAAGAAGAAGAAGAAGAATGTCTGCTTTCAAGATTAAGATTGGCGCCTTATCTGCTCTGAATCGACCGTCTCCTTCATTTACTCCGCCGCTGTTTTCCAGCATTTCTGTCCGAGCGCCATGTAAAGGTACGATGATTCGGCTTTTGAACTACTTTTAATTGATAAATAAATAAATTAACTCAATTGGTTTATTTCTTCCAGAATCAATTTCATACACGAGAAAATCTGCTGTAAAATCGAGGATCCGTTGCGCTGCGAAAATCAGTGATGTGGGTGAATTTACAAGATTCCACGTTGTTTGTTGATTTTGTGTTAATTGTTGGTCGATGATTTTTTCTAGTTTGGTTCATCCATGCAGAACTCTGCGGTTGTAAAGAGAAAACCGTATCCGTCATACTATTGGCTGGAGGAAAAGGCAAGAGGATGGGTGTAAGTTGTTTAGGTTGCAATGATCTTTCTCTTGATGTCGAATTTTAGATTCTTTTAGTTCACACTTCTGTAATGTAAAGGGTAGAACTTTGTACGTTTTTCTCCACCTGATGGATTTGCTATGTTTGCGAGGAAAGGCCAACATGCCAAAGCAATATCTTCCACTTCTTGGCCAGCCAATTGCGTTGTATAGGTAACTGGAAGTAGCATCCACCGTTCAATTCTCTGCATAACTGATTTATGGAGAATTTTGCTATGTCTACATAATGAATTGGTGTATTTCCATTGACAGCTTCTACACATTTTCTCTCATGAATGAAGTGAAGGAGATCATTGTTGTTTGTGATCCATCGTACAAAGACATCTTCCAAGGTAGGATATTTCCTCTGTGTCTATGTAAGTCCCTTATGCTGGCTGCAAATAGGTTGTTGCAGTTTGGTTTTGGGGGAATTTGGGTATTTATTTCTTGCTGCTTGCGCTATCTGCCACTTGTTCATGCTTTTGAACATAATCTGATAAGTTTGTTTTTATATCTCCCAGATACAAGTAAAAAAGTTAACGTGGATGTTAAGTTTTCATTGCCCGGGAAGGAGAGGCAGGATTCTGTATATAGTGGACTGCAGGTTCAACTTTCGTATTCTTTTACATTTTAAAGCGGTCTAAGTTTGTTCTTCTCCAGTAGTATCGTTTACTCTCCCTAACACTGTTGTCAACATTATGTTAGTCGTCAATATTTTTAAATTATTCAAGTACCTAGTATCAAAAGCTTATGTGAATTATTTATATCATCATCGTATAGACAGCCAGTAATCACTTCCACAGTATTAGATATTTATGTCAAGTTCCAATCTGCAGGACATTGATACAAACTCTGAGCTTGTGTGCATCCATGATTCTGCAAGACCTCTTGTTAGGCTTGAAGATGTAGAAAAGGTGCTAATTTGTTTGGATTCATAATTGTGTGTATTCACTGTTAATATTTCTGTTACGCAAAAATTGTTAATAGGCTGAGAAGTTTTGTCCTTTGTTTCTTTCTTCCATTTCGTTCCCTTCTTTCATTTCTTTTTTTTTTTTTTTTCCCTTTGTGACTAGACATCTTGAACTATGAGTTCATAAATATGTGAGGATATTAAAGCTTACCAGTTGCCTGATCTTACTTAGGTACTTAGAGATGGTTGGATACATGGAGCTGCAGTTCTTGGTGTCCCTTCTAAAGCTACGATCAAGGAGGTCAATTGCTTTTTTCCTTATTTGATTAGATATGGTGGTATATATAGACTCCTGTCACAACATTTGATCATGAGAAGTTATATTCTGGAAGGCGTTTATAAGACTAAGGGCATTGATTTATACATCAGTAAAAAACGAAATACATTAAGATATACATTTGCCATTAATGTAATTTTTATACTTTTCTACCAGGTGATCAATCAATAAAAATAAAATCTGTTCTTATTGATTCCTTTCAGGCTAATAGCGAATCCTTTGTTGTGAAGACTTTGGATCGGAAAACACTTTGGGAAATGCAGACACCTCAGGTTAACTCTTACGGGATTAAGTTAATCCTTTTCCAAGAGAGATCATTATTTCTCCGATTAATGAATTACTTATTCTTATGATGGTCTAATACAGGTTATCAAGCCCGGGTTACTTAAGAAAGGTTTCGAGTTTGTCAACAGGTATTAAATTGTGTAGTAAATAACCGGAAACAATTGACTGCATCATAATTCATGTGTTTTCGGTGCTAGAACAATCACGAGCTTTTCTATCACAAAAAATGAAATGATAATCACGAGCTTTGCGTAGTCTGCTGCTTTTGTGCTTAGTTTTACATCTCCATCTCCATGTAAATAATATGATGCAGAGGAGGTGTTGAAGTCACAGATGATGTGTCAATCGTGGAACACCTTGGGCATCCTGTGTATATTACAGAAGGCTCATACACCAATATCAAAGTAACCTCCCTTTCCATAATCTTTGATATCAATATCTTCATAGTCGCGATGCCATAGCCTCCTCCTTTATTTGTTTTTGCAATTTCAGGTTACTACTCCAGATGATATATTACTTGCAGAGAGAATATTAAACACAAAAGCCGCAGCTAACTGATCTCTTCGCCATATAGACTCTCGCTTCCTCACAGGTTTTACCTTCTAACATAATTTTGTGGTTTGTGAGGAAACTTTTAGCTGTCTGCCTATGGTCATTGTTGTAAAGGATTTTATGTTGTCTGATAAAGGAGGGGGGATGGATGTGTAAAAAACTATAACTTCCAATAGTCGTCATAGCTGCTGGATCCTTAACTGTAAGCCAGGTTATGTTTGTAAGGTTTTCATTTGATGGAATTATTTACATAGGGACGAGGAGCAATTACAACCCTTTAACTTTTGGCATTATATAGTTTTAGTCTTAAGAAGTTCAATCTTTTTTTTTCCCTTTCGACTCTATTTATATTTTGTTTGTATGTCGTTCCGCCTTGTGCTAAGATGATACTGTTTTTTTTTTTTTTTTTTGCGGGGTGGTCCTAGCACTGGGTTAGCCCCGTAAAGAATAAGATGTTGGTCATGAATTTTTTTTTAATTTTTTTCCATTTTTATAGTTGCCGATAAAGTTTGAATATCTGACATTTGGTTAAAGAACGAAGCGCTAAACCGATGCACCATATTACATGGTTTAAAATATGGTTTAAAATGATACTTTCTTCTACATACTGGATTCCCCATTCAATTTTTACCTCTAAATTCCACATCTAGTTTAATCTAAATAAATATAATTTCTACTTAATAAACTTCGTACGGCCAAGGGGCTCGCTAAAATGCAGTCAAATTTATTTAAACTCGATTTCTCAGCCGTTAGATTATGAATGTGTAAGAAACAATTTTTATCTCTCCTGCATTCTGAATATGTTTCTTACACATATTGTTTCAGGAGAGATAAAAATTGTTTCTTACACATTCATAATCTAATGGCTGAGAAATCGAGTTGAAATAAATTCGAGTTTATTTTAGCCGAACCCTATGGCCAAATGAATGATTTTGAGTCTTGAAATTAATTAAGAGTTAAAAATAAAGGGTTTTTTTTGTTGTAAGATATTTGAACAAAGTTGGCTTTTGGTGCAACATCTTTTCTATTGTAGATTTTTGGCGTCATACGTTTGCGTTTTGTAGACTTTTGGTGCATACGTTAACTTTCTTTAATTTGTTCTATTAAGCAGCATGTGCAATCACGTGACTTTCCCTATATTTTTTATTTTGTTCAATTTAATCCTTCTGCATCTGTAACTTCTATTTTTGTTTAATTTTGTTCAAAGATTTTAGATCGAACCACCTAACAAGTCGGTGGACTTAACACTGGGCTACGTGTTAGCTAGGTCAATGAATTGGACCCAATTGGTTAGGTCCGACCAGGTCTGAACGAGCCCTGGGTTTAGGCCGGACATAGTCCAATTGAGCGAAATTGCCACCGATTGACCTAGGTCCGGCCTAGCCCATAACTAAGTCAGACCCTGGTTGGGGACGGGCCTAACTCTGGGTAGGTCCAATGAATCAACTGGTTCTATTTGAAAATTTTAGGACTAAATTAAACAAAATAAAATATAGAGATATATTAAAGGGACTAAATTAAATAAAATCAAAAGTATAAAACAAGTAAACTGACATGCACTTGCCACTTAATAGACTAAATTAACGAAAAGTTGACGGATGTACCAAAATTTTCCAAGACACACTTATGACACCAAAAGCTAAAAAAAAATGTTGCCCTAAAAGTTAATTTTGGTCAAACATCTACATTTAAAGACTCTTTAACCCTAAAATTAAGTCTAGAGTTTTTGTGTCTAGTTTTTTTATATAGTTTTTCAAGTTACCCAATTGTAATTCTAAAGTTTTAAAACACTCTCGAAAGTGTAAACTTAAGCGTATATAATATTTAATATTGTTAGATATATATATATATTTTATTTACTATCATATTTAAACAAATTTAATCTAAATGTACTTAAATTAAATAAATTAAAGAAGTATAACTTTTTTTAGGATACTTAGATTTATGAAGTATAGCTATGGGAACTTTTTAATAATATATTAAATTTTAATATACTTTCAAGTTTCATCAATATAATAAATTAATTATGAATAAAATGTATAAATTCTTTTAATGTAGATAATGTTATAGGTTGGATGATATAGTAGGAAAAACTAAATAGAACTCAGCCCAAGTCCTAGCGAGCAAAAAAAATAAGCTTATTCTTTTACAATGGTGGTATTTATTTGAAAATTAAGCTCATTTTTGTTTCAACCTAAATATAGAATTTCCGATTTTCTAAATTGAAAACCTTAACGTTTGTGTTAACGGTTCAGTTCATGGCCGTACGAGCTGAATCAGATCGGACGGACAACAACATATAACTGTCGTCCACTCCATGGAGAGAAACAGTACTACAGTCGCCATAGAAACCTGATCCTAGCCGTCTATTCTGGTATTATAAATTCTGCGACCGTTAAATTTTTTCCACATGCCCTATAACTAAGGCCCCATACAATCAATCCCTCCCTTTCTTCTCCGAGAGTGAGAGAAGAGAGTTTGTTGACGGCGATAATGGATTCGGATCAGGGGAAGCTGTTCATCGGAGGCATATCGTGGGAGACCACGGATGATACGCTCAGAGAGCACTTCAGTCAGTACGGCGAAGTCGTGCAGACGGCGGTCATGCGGGATAAAACTACCGGCAGGCCTCGCGGTTTTGGATTTGTTGTCTTCTCCGACCCTGCTGTACTCGATGTCGTCCTTCAGGGTCAGCACACCATCGACGGACGGACGGTAAGAATTCTGCGATGCATTTTTGTTTTACCCAATGCTCTGATGCATTCGTTAGGGTTTTATTGGCTAGCTACTATACACGAAATGACTTCGCTTCTTAGCTTTCTATTACTACTTGCGGTGTACAAGTAATTGCTCTTTTGAGTTGTGAATTGTATTTGGTGTCGCAGAAGAAGTGTACTCGTGTCTATTACGAAAATTTTGTCCAGTAATTCGATTTCTTGTGATTTTTTTTCAAGATTTCAAATTTTCAGTTCTCCGTCTCTTTTAGGTTTGGAGCAGTAGAAAAGATTTTGATCCAAATTGATTTACCTTCAAAGATAACTGCCATCACATGTCCTTGAAATTGTTGTGTCTAGTACTACGTACCCATCAATAATGTTTGCAATGTGATTTCTTTCTTCTTTCTGTATAGTAGCAAATTACCGGGGTTCTACCTAACACACTGCAATAGTGGATTTCTTAATCAATACCTAACTAAGTTAAGTATTTGTTAACAGGTTGAGGCAAAGAGAGCAATGTCAAGGGAAGAACAGCAGAGCAATCCCAGATCTGGGTTTAACAACACTGATAGAAGCACCGGAGGAGGTATGCGAACTAAAAAGATTTTTGTTGGAGGCCTGCCATCTACCCTAACAGAAGAAGAGTTCCGTCAGTATTTTGAAACCTTTGGCAGTATTACTGATGTTGTAATCATGTTTGATCAAAACACCCAGAGACCAAGGGGATTTGGGTTCATCTCCTTTGAGGCTGAAAGTTGTGTAGACAGAGTATTGCAAAAGACATACCACGATCTAAATGGTAAGAAAGTGGAAGTTAAACGAGCTCTTCCTAAGGATGCAAACAATGGAGGCAACCGTGGTAGTTCTGGCTTCGGTGGGGGAGGCTATAGTGGTAGTGACAGCAGTTATGATGGTCAGGTGGATGGGTCTAGGTATATGCAGCCTCCTGGAAGCGGGTCTGCATTCCCTGGTTATGGTTCCTCTGGGTATGGTGGTGCAGCATATGGTTATGGTCCAGCCAGTAGTGGCATGGGCTATGGAGGTTATAGCAGTTATGGTGCAGCTCCACAGGGTGGTGGTCCATGGGGGTCTCAGGGACCCTCTGCTGGATATGGAGCTATGGGGTATGGTAATGGAGCTCCTGGTTCTGCACCTTCGGTTCACTCACCTAGTGGTGTTGCTGGTTATGGAAGTCAGGGTTATGGTTATGGTGGATACATGGGGGCAGCTGATGGTGCTGTTGGAGGGCGTTATGGGAGTTCACCAAATACAGCTGCTCAAGGTGGGAATTATGCAGGAAGTGGTGGTTATGGTGATGTAAATGGTAATGCAGGTTGGAGATCTGATCCATCACATGCTGCTCCTGGGAATTATGCAAGTAGTGGCACTTATGGTGGTGGTTACAGTGGTGGGCAACCTCAGTAGAACTGATTTTGTTTAGTATTAAGTTTTTACTTTTCGATTTATATTCTGTCTGCTGTTTAAAAGCCTGCAGTCCAAGATGATTCATATCCTCGACAACTCATTCATTCTCAACTACTGAATGGCTTTAATTTTATCTCTGTAGCAGCTCAACCCTCTTATATGATTGCTTAGCTTTTGCTTTGACAGCAGTTTTGTTTGGTTTTGCCTTAAATTATCACTTCCCTTGTTTAGCAGACAATGTAATTCGGTGGGCTTTTTCAAAGCTGAAACGCACGACTGGGACGACTATCATGGGCTACAAGTACAACAGAACAAACCGAAAAGAAAAGGGCAACGGTTGAAATACAATGAACCAAAAAAAAAAAAACTCTACTAATTAATTAAATGGACGGCTGCAAGACCCGATACAATCGTAGCCACTAGCCAGTACTAATGTTATAATGGACACGGACCCATAAAGATTGTTATTAAAACATACAAGTGAAAATTTTGAGTCTCAAGTGGGCCATGAACCAATAAAACATAACGCTGCCGACGAGTGTCTGAATTCACTTCCTAACCTAAGGGCAACATCAAGCAGACTCAAGGAGGGAATTTGAGCCTCTGATTGGCTGTTGGCGACATGACCAAACTGCAAATTAAACGACTATACTGCATGATGTAGCACCTACCTGCCCAAGATGACTGTGTCCTAACATAGACAATCATTACCTTAGGACAAAGTTCGCCGATTGAAAGACTCCACAGTTAAGTTAGCCGTTAATGCTGGGATTGAATTTAACTTGTTGACGAATATGCCGACCTGCAGAATAGTAGACCCCAAATATGTAAAATTATACATATGATCATATAAGTAAATGGTAGATGTAATATCTCCCTCTTTTTTCAACTGATGCAACATTGGAAGAACTGATTTTGAATTGCATGTCCAGGACATGAGGGATATGAGGTTGAATAGTAATGCATACCTGACGAGAAATCTCGGGTTGAGAGGTAAATGAATTCGCCTGTTCAGGAAAGAAGTCAGAGGCAGCTCATTAACTTTGATTATAGGTACAAATGTATTCACCGGTAGTGATGGCTAGTAGTTTAGCTTATAGATATGAAATGCAATGAGAGTCTGAGACCATAAGCCTTCTATAACAATAAAGAACTTAAGAGCACAAGCCTAACACCATATTTGATTAAATGTATTCACCGGTAGTGATGACTAGTAGTGTAGCTTATAGATATGAAATGCAATGAGAGAGTCTGATACCATAGCCCTTCACAAGCCTAACACCATATTTGATTAAATGAGCAAAGTTATAAGGCCGTACACAGTCTCTAGCATCAGATCACCACGCGTGGTTTGTGATCGATATATAAAAACAGCTGCAACAGGCTATACACTTCAGTCACTATAGCTGTCCAGGAAAATTAAATGCCAAAATTTCGTATTTAAGTTCACCCACTGTTTATTCTTATAAGGACAAATATGAGCCTTACTAGACAGGTAGTAATCGGCGGGGATGCTTACCAAGATAACTATGTTTCCCGACTCATATTCAAACTCAAGTTTCTCATCATCATTTTGTCCATAAATTGATTGAAGGGTGAAACGGGTTACTGGAATACCATTGTCACGCTGATGCTCATCCATTACGATCTGCCATGAGGAACAATCAAAGGCCTTTATTAATATTTCAAACAATGCTTTAATCAAAAGATATATAATCCTTTTTTAAAGATATGTTGAAGCGAAATATCAACATGAAGACTCTCTACATACATTGATCAACATTTTTTAATAAGTTAAAGGAAAACTTCTTATAAAGAAACAACATAAAATCTATGAATTATCTGTTATACCTTATAGCCAAAAAGCTCACAGCATGCCCTCCTGAAGACAGAAATTCTGTCTGCAAAGACAGTCTTGTATCTGTACAACCAAAGTTCAGATATGAGAAAATGGAACAGTAAAGTAAGAAAAACATTTCAAGCAAACAAAGCAGGTCTCAGAAACTTATCCATAAATCACAAACCTTTCTTCACGCTTTTCCAAGGTTGCAATTTGCTCTTTTAATTGCACCATTCTTACAGGAATATTGGAATCAACCAGTTTAACAGCATTTCCTGTGCATATATTAATAGAGAAGGCTAAACATAAGATAAAGGAAAGCTAACATCTTTTTATCATGTGGATAGAAACGCCTAGCAACATCTATGTAAGCCTATTTTTCTAATTCTGAGTGGATAGACTATCTCTAGCAAACTTGGTAAAAAAACAAGGATGGTAATAATCCTCCCAATACTGCTCCCAACCAGAACATAATGATGACCAAATGGACAACAGTTCATTACAAGCAAAGAACAGGATTCTTAATAATGAATCATTTCAGGACTAGGATAGATATTAATCAAAGATGCTCCAACCAGATGGCAAAAAAATAGAGATTCGAATAGGAAGCACAATAAGGCACATAAACCTAGAAAAGGAAAACACGCAAAGAAAGAAATTGATACCGGACTGGTTGTTCAACTCTTCAACAGCCTTTAACTTATCCTTTGTCTTCTGCAACTCCGATCGTAAAGCTTCAATCGTTTGCTTTGCTTCACTATCCACACCGAGGGTATTGACCATCCTCAAAACTTTTGTACTCGCAGAAGAAAAATCACCATGTCCAAGCTGCAGGAGAAAGCAACTCTATTAGTTATGAATTATGATAGCGAAGGCAGAAGAAGAAAATAATCCTTCATTCTTTATGGATAGATGCTGGCTGGCATGCAAAATATTAATATAGTCCGAACCCATTGCAAATAGTAATGCTACTAAACAGTACCTATAGAAAGCATAAGCTCGATAGTGAGAAAAATGAAAGAAACAACTACACAGCTACTATTGGCAGCAGAAGGTAAAAACACTGGTAGTAAAGCTCCCCGGACAAGATAATTTTGAAGAGAAGTCTTGGATTCAAAAGAATAATACTAATCAAAACAGAATATATACACAGATACACCCCAAAAGAGGTTTAAGTGCCTACCTTGGACTCTAAAAGGGCGATTTCTGACCGAAGACGATCATTATCCCTTTCTAATGACTTAATCATTCTGCTTTCATTGCTTAGCCTCTCACTTAATAACTTAATCTCCTCACGCTGACGATTATTAAATTCTATTTGCCCGTGTAAACTACTCTCCAATTCCTTGATGAAGTATTCCTCCTTTGAGAGAGATGACTGAACCTCCTGTGAATGAACTTAGTTAAACAAATGTCAAGAAACAGATGATTGATATATATATAACACCAATACGATATAGAAATTAAAATCTGCAAGATGCACAAGTACTTGATTTGTCCATTTTTTCCCTGCCTCATCTTTCTTTAGGCTATTGGGTTCACTAACAAGACTTCTTAGCTTATCCCTTTCCTCAATGATCATAGGCAGCTGCAGTAGGAAGCAACTAGAATGAATATGCATGTGTAGATATAAAATGCATGTCATATAGAATACTCCTAAGAACCAAACTTAACAAGACGCACGACACCTCTGGAATGCCTTCCGGCGACTTCCAAGGTGAAAGTTCATCGTCCAAACTTTTTCTGTTGAAGTGGAGCTCTTCTAATTTAGATAGTTCTAATTCTGCCCTTTCTCTTCGACTCCTTTCTTCCAACAACTTTTCCCTCAACAGTGCAGCTTGCTCATGAGATGATTTCAGCTGTCTTGCTTCCTGCACCTCTGACTCCTTTAAACACCCAAATGAATAAATGAGAAAAAAAATAGAAAGGAAGAATGAATCTAAGGGAGAACAATGATATTGAGTTATTTACGAGCTTAAATAGCTGGACTAGCCAAGGCATCAACTTCACAAAATCACAGAACAAGGTTTGATATACCACTGTGACTTAACTATTGTAAATCATTTAAAGAAAAAAAAAAAGAGCTTCTGTAAATCATTTAAAGAAAAAAAAAAAAAGAGCTTACATGTTATGACCCTAGTATAGGATCAATAGGCCATGGATAGGATAGATGGAATGTTTGAACTCGTTAAGGGGAGAACAAGACCCTGGGACCTCGTTAGAGAGAGGAACCAATCTCAAGAACTAATAAACTACTAAACTGATAATTTGATGCTTGCTTTCTTATTCATAATCAGATCCTTTAAATAGGATTCTACACATTACAATTTAGGAAACATAGGAAACATAAATGCTGATTGAGATAGATGTACATCTCAATTGATTATTTAGACTAAATGGAAATAAAAGATTCAAACCTATCAACTAATATTGTTCTCTAAATAGAAACTCTAGCCACTTAGATTGGCTGTCCACTAATTGGCCCATAACATTACATAAATTAAATTAACAAGTACTACAGGAAATTATTTGTGAATGGAGGAACACTTCAAAATATTAATTGTGAATTGTACAGGCCTAACGGAAAATGATGCCTAACAGAAATTTTGGATCTTTCGTGCCTATAGCTATTCTGTGCCTATAGCTATTCTGTGTAGATATCCTTTGGACATCACCAACATCAGTTTAGTGATAAATGGAAATTATCCAATGAACATGGTTGACAATCTCATCAATGGAAGTTAGAGTGAACCCCATACGTGAATATGTCTGCATAGAATCTAAATACCTTGCTAAAAGGATAGAGAGCAGTGAGCACACAAACATGAAAACATTAAAGTCTAATTTTTTGCAAGAGTGGACTTACATAATTCCTTAGCTCTTCTTGTAGATGCTTCACTAAATCAGTGGTATCAGAAGAACTAATCTCATGAAAGGTCGATGTGGCCAACCTTTTTTCCAAATCACTCTTCTGTTGCGAACACTGGGTAGGATAAAACAGGTGAGAACAGTTATTGACTAGCAATCAATAACACATAAAAGCTTAATAACTAGTATATGAAACAAAGGAGAAAAAACACATCGGAAATCATGGATGAATTAATTGTATTTACTTTAATGGTACTCGATTATTATCTCAAACGAAGTAAAACCAATCTGAAGCATGAAGACTAGACAAGGGCAACCTAACTTTGGCATGTTACTACATATCAGATAACCCACAATCTTGGAACAGCGGTGTGACATGTTGGTAGAGATCAATGTACTGTTTCCTTTTGAGTTCATGACCCAACTACATTTGCCTAAACAAGAAATACATACTTCTGGACAAGAAAAAACATATGGTTCCAAAAAGATGTGGTATGGTATAGACCTCATTTAGTTGCTTCATGAGATCTTCCAGCTGCTCCTTTAGTAGCTCCAATTCTTTCTCCGCGTTAGTAGCTCTAAACTCTACTTTCTCAACCTAAATATACAGAACCCATAAAAGATCAAGCAACTTGATTAAAAGATTAAAAATCATAGAAGATATTAAAATCTCACTTCTGCACTTAATCTGGATATGGAAAACTTGTTGTCTTTCTTCACTTGTACAAGCTCCTTTTGGAGGGACTTCTTTTCTCTCTCTGTACTTTCAGATAGACGGTTCAAATGTCTCTGTAAACTTTCTACTTTCTCCTCTGCCAAAGCCGCTGCAGATTCAGCATTCTTCCGAAGATTCACTTCATTTTGGAGTTTGACCTAGGCTTGCATGCAAAATTCATAACGGTATGATTTAAAGTACCAAATTTCACAAGGCAACCAATTTATTCTGCTATTTAATTTTAACTGAAGAAGCATCCACACACCACACTCTATGATGTCTAATGTGAAAGGTTAATCTATGAAACATTCTTTCACACATATGCATAGGAATCTTAACTACACAAATACTTTCAGCACAGCGGCCTAGCGGCAAAATAATAGACACAACATCTCAATAAAGTGAAAAAGTCTGAGAACCGAATCTTGATATAAGTGATGACTGCTCAACGTTGGCGCCTTTTTGACAATCAAATTACTTATGTTCATGTGAAGGGGAAAGAAAATATACAGATTAAGAGGCCCATTAGATTTGAAAAACTATTTTTCTCAAATATATATGTAATCTGTACTATATATATAATCAACAAAAATATAAATCTTTTTTTGCAATAATCAAGTGCACCTCAAGTTCACTGTATGACTGTAGCTGCTTTCTGTACCGTTCTTTGGAATCATCAACTTCCTTCAGAAGCTGCTTTTGTAGTGCTTCTTCACGTCCTCTTGCCGCAGCCAGTTCTTGTTCTCCATATAATAGCTGCTCCTTGAACTTCTTCTTTTCTCCCTCTGTTAAGGCACAAGTAAGCAAGCAAGCATAACAAACGATTAAGTAGCCACATTGTAGATTCTCAAGCAATCTTCATTATTTCATATGATAGATATAAATATGTCAGAAAACTGAAAGATGAAAATAAGCTAATTAAGTGCTGAGTCATAACAAAGGGAGTCATAACAAAGGAAGATCAACTAAAGTAAATACCCACCCACTTTGCTGAAGTCTTTAGTCAACGCTTCCCATTTAGATTTATAATCAATTAATTCCTTCTCTGCATTACTCAAGGCATCAAGGAACTCAGCTTTAACCTGTAACAGAACCATCAGAACTATTACATGATAACCAGAAACTTCATAACAGCCGAGAGTATCATGACCTGAAACTTGACTCCATAAAAGACGCCTTATCCATTTTCAAAGCTTTATTTAACCGGCCTCGCCGATGATTCACTATTTTCCAAAAAAATCATCACTTATTAACTATAAAGGGCACAGCCTTGTTCCAGAAGCTCGTCTGACAAAAAAAGGTAAAGAAAGAATCTCTAAAGCAATTTAAGTAGGATTATACTACATAAAGCTCTTTCATGTTGAAACCAAAAGGTCGTTTCCTTTAAGTTCTGATGATGACATTAGATATTTGGCACCAACGAAGATACAACTGCTCTGTCATCAGCTTGTGCTACATCTTTTCTACTCTATTTATGCCGAATTGACTAAAAAAAGGGTAACAGAGATTTTGATAGTGAAAAAAAAAATGGTGCTTCCATGCACACTGATCAGGTATCAATTAAATTGAATCTCTTAAAAGTTAAAAGGGCATATAGTCTGGATAAATAAGCCGATAGATTTCTCACATAGCTACACCAACCAATGCATTAGACTAATCTTGGATATTACTATAGAAGAATGAACAATGCTAAGCTGCCTAAGCATCATACTGCCGTTAAAGGAACTCTACCAATAAGAGAGCACTCCTACATAATAATTGTGAACACACCTCCATTCATGCAAATGAAAGTTTTAAACAGCCTGTAGAGGCCTGAGTGATAGCATTACAAACAACAATTGATGTAATAGTGGGCTATTTTAAGGGCATGGGGTAAGACTAAGTAAAGTTTCTTAATTATCATAAACGTAAAATGCCATTTAAATCCCATCCGTGTGTTCCAAATCGAGAAAAAAATAATGTTATTAAAGTAACAACCCCCTCCTAGTCTGAATATCTGGCTCTTTCTCGTACCATCATCGTTTGAGCGCAAACCTTTGGTTATTAAACAACAATCTAACCTACCTATTTCTAAGTACTACAACCAAATGATCAATATATGAACCACTAATCACACAATAGAATTGCATCAGCTTCAAAATATTGTAGAAACTAATGCTTGCTTTCAGTAATTTCGCAACAGTAAAGAAACCTAGAAACAATTATTGCCAATAGCTTCAGTAGAAATGCAGAACATACCATCTGGCGACATTGGTAGGTGCAGAGTAGGTGGTCAGCGGGAGGGTCAGCCACCGCCGGAATTTCTTCATAAATGACAAGTTGGTGTTCCAACGCAGCCGGAGAGCTTTCGGAAGGCCGTGCGTCGGCTCTCTGCTTCTTCAGAGGTGGAGTTCGAATGATCATCTTCCCTTCGATTCCTTGATTGATGCAATTGGTGATTTTACCTCCAAATAGCGAAAACCTAATAGGGTCTAACGCCTTCTCTCTTGCAACTACCCTCTACATACATGATACACCCGAGATCATGAGTTTTTGACCTATATAAGCCTTCATGGACAACCAAATACAAATATAGACCGATTAAAAAACTAATTACCAATCTAAGTCAAACCGAGATTTCACATCTCGATTTGGAATTTTTTTCATCCAAACCGAGATGTGAAATCTCGGTTTGGAAGTGAGTTGCCAACCGGTCACTTAGACCGGTCACTGGCCAACCGGTCTAAAGTGACCGGTTGGCCAGTTGCCAACCGGTCACTGTAGGCATGCACATGCATGCCTACAGTGACCGGTCAATGTAGGCATGCACAGTGCATGCCTACAGTGACCGGTCACTGTAGGCATGCATGTGCATGCCAACAGTGACCGGTCACTGTCGGCATGCACTGTGCATGCCGACAGCTTTATTTTTAATTTTTAATTTTTTTTTTTTGGACCGACTGCTTTATTTATTTGGACCGACTGCTTTAGTGACCGGTCTAAGTGACCGGTTGGCAACTGGCCAACCGGTCACTTAGACCGGTTGGCAACTGGCCAACCGGTCACTTAGACCGGTTGGCAACTGGCCAACCGGTCACTTAGACCGGTTGGCAACTCACTTCCAAACCGAGATTTCACATCTCGGTTTGGATGAAAAAATTCCAAACCGAGATGTGAAATCTCGGTTTGACTTAGATTGGTAATTAGTTTTTTAATCGGTCTATATTTGTATTTGGTTGTCCATGAAGGCTTATATCGGTCAAAAACTCCAAGATCATCATGTAACTTGTAAGTATATGAATTAAGAAGGGCCATTAATTAAAATTAGATTATTAATTATTATCAAGGAAAAATATGTATTATAGAGAGCGCAGAGACAAAAGTGCCCTTGTGCCGTCACTCTCACTCATGAGTCATGACTCATCTCGTTGACTTGACTCAAGAGGTTGACTCTTTATTTTTTCATATATGATTGACTTTTTTCTTCTTTTTTTTGCCATAAGTCTAAGAGCATCCACAATGATATTCCTTAAATATGTGTTTTATATATTTTTTACGTAAAATGTATAAAAACTTGCTATAATGGTTTTACATAACATTCCTTAAAAGTGGGGCTCACCTACTATTACGTAACATATTTCTTAAATTTAAGGAATGCACTATGTATTACGTGACTAATATTTAATTATAAATTAATTTATTTTATAATTAATGCTAATATTTTATTGGTGGTTGTTGGAAAATTTAATAATAAAATATGTTTAAGTAATATGTTTAAGTTTGCAGAGAAAATCTTGTTTACGTGTATCTTAACTTTACGTATTACTTAAAGTGTACATAAATGTCTACGTGGCAGCTTTAAAGAATACAATTTATGTAAAACCATTGTGGATGCTCTAACTCTTCTTAGTTCTTTCTATGACACAAGGAAAATTGCATAAAATTGTTATTAAATAAACGACAACGTTAATAATTTAATCAATTTATATATAGCATTACAAATTTACAATTATAATAGAACTTATTTTAGTATAATTTTAAATAAATAAAAACTTACATAAATATATTACTTACATTGTTACTTCCTAATTTTGTAGAAATTTTATTTAAGTATGCTTAAAAATTAATTGGAAATTATTTTTCTTGAAAATATGGTAATGCAAATGATAAATTAAAAATGTATCAAATCATCAAGTAAATTATTTTACTTCCATTTTCATATTAAAAACTTATATTCCTAAAGCTGAATTAGTCGTAATTATATCACTCCATTGTTGTGTAATATGGTGAGATAATAACGATTATAACCTATAATTTCTAGAATTTGAAATTTTTTATGACTTGCGTCAAAATGAAGATTGGACCTCCACAGCTGAAGTTTTGGGCTTCTCTACTTTTCGGTTTTATTTGTTATTGGATCAGTTTGGTTTGTTGTGGGCTGAGCCCAGTTTTGTTTGTCTTGATTTATTTTGTTACTCTTTGCATTGTTGTAAGGACCTTTTTGGACAACTTAATTATTGGTGGGACCTGTGAGTAATTCACGGGACTTGACCTAGTGTTATTTAGGTGATGGGCAACCACTTGAAGGAATTTGCCCAAGTGATCCGCAATTGCTTGCTTCGTCTTTCTCTCTGAAATTAGGGTTAGCCAAAATTAGGGTTTCGTTTCCTTCTCGATTTTGTCATGGTATTTGAGCTTTAGGCTCGAGATTGCGAGTCTTCTTCTCTTCCTCGCATCTCTGGCTGCGATTCTGGTGGTTCCGCTGCGTATTACTTCGATTCGATGAGTTCTCGTTCGTCAGTGATTCGTATTCAACTTCAGTTTGTGCGATGTTTTTATCCCTTTTGAGAATAGTAAGTATGTTGAACAACCTGATGTTCTTTTTTATGCTCATTCTATTGTCCATGATGATGACTTCAACTATGATGAGCATCATATTGCTTTTTAAGAACCACCACATGATGATACTTCTAGTGTTTCTGATGGTGGTGATTTACATGATGAGTCAATTAATTACTCTGATTGATCCTCTTCAGATGATGAGTCATTTGGTGATTATGATGATCATGATGAACCTCAAGATGCCCCTATAGTGACCACAAAGTCTGGGAGACCTGTCAGATCTCCTGTTTGGGCTACTGACTTCATTACAGGGAATTCTTCCACTGCCTACCCTATTGAGAATTATGTTTTCTATAAACACTTGTATAATGATTATCAGTGTTTCCTTAGCTCATTTTCACAGTTGGTAGAGCCTGATAGTTTTCAGGAGGCAGCCCAAGTCCCTCATTGGGTACAGGCCATGCATGATGAGATCACTGCCCTGGAAGAAAATGGAACATGGGACATTGAACCATTACCGTCATGTAAGACCTCTATTGGTTGCAAATGGGTTTACAAGCTTAAGTATAGATGTGATGGTACTTTAGAAAGATACAAAGCTAGACTTGTGGCTAAGGGTTTCAAACAAAAGTATAGAATGGATTATTATGAAAATTTTAGCCATGTGGTCAAGATGAGTACTGTTCATGTTGTTATTGCACTTGTTTCCATTTTCAGTTGGCCTATATTTCAAATGGATAGTTACAATGTTTTTTTACAAGGAGATTTGGACGGGGAGGTTTTCATGAATGTACCCGAGTGATTTTCCAATCAGGAGGGGGTTAACTTGGTTTGTCGATTGAAGAAATCTCTATGTGGACTAAAACAAGCCAGTAGACAATGGAATGTCAAGTTAACTGATGCTTTAGTTGGTTCAGGATATGTCCAGTCTGCTTATGATTATTCTTTGTTTACTAAGAAAGTTGGCTCTGATATTGTCATTCTTATGGTTTATGTGGATGATCTACTTATCTGTGGAAACAGTCCTAGTCTCATTGATGAATTAAAATCTGTTTTGTTGATGAGTTTTAAGATGAATGACCTTGGTGAGATGAAGTATTTTCTAGGTATTGAATTGGCCAGGTCCTCAAAAGGGATTATCCTCTCACATAGAAAGTATTCTCTTGAGCTTATTTTCTCGGTTGGCCTTGCCGTTGGTAAGGTTTTTAAGACTCCTATGGAACAGAATTTCAAGCTGACTACAAAGAGTTATGATGATCATTTGAGTCTGAACCAATATGATAAACTTTTTGATGATTCTAGTTCATATAAGAGACTGATTGGCAAATTGATTTATCTTGTTACAACTAGGTCTGACATTGCTTATTATGTGAGTCATTTGAGTCAATTTATATAGGCACCTAAATTGTCACATTGGTTGACTGCATTAAGGATTGTCAGGTATATTAAGAAGGAGTCTGGTAATGGCATCTTTTTTTACTCCAAATCTGTGCATAGACTTGTAGGTTATTGTGATGCTAATTGGGGTGGAAATATTGTTAGTAGAAAGTCTCTTACATGTTACTGCATGCAATTATGTAACTCATTTATCTCTTGGAAGATCAAGGCATAAGATAATGTGTCTAGATCTTCTGCAGAGGCTGAATATGGGAGTATGAGTACTGCTTTGGCTGAGATTATCTGGTTGAGAGGGTTACTTAGTGAACTAGGGCATGAGCAATTTGGATCTGTGCCTTTGCACTGTGATAGCAAAGCTGCTATCCAAATTGCCAAAAACTCTGTGTTTCACGAAAGGACTAAATACATTGAGATCGATTGCCATTTTATTAGACATCACGTGGGTAACAAATCTTTGCAGTTCATTCATGTTAGAACAAATGATCAATTAGCAGACATCTTCACAAAGGCTTTGGATTCGAGGCATCATCATTTCCTCTGTGAGCAGTTGTGCTTGAAGAACCTGTTTGGTAAACAGGGGGAGTTGGAAAATAGAGCAGCAGAGGAGGAAGCATGCATAACCTGAAGTTTGCTAGGAAGGAAAGTAACTTCAGCTTGAGGGGGAGTTTTGTGACTTGGGTCAAGCTGAAGATTGGATCTCCACAACTGAAGTTTTGGGCTTCTATGTTTTTCGGTTTTATTTGTTATTGAATCAGTTTGGTTTGTTGTAGGCTGAGCCCAAATTTGTTTGTCTTGGTTTATTTTGTTACTCTTTGCATTGCTGTAAGGACCTTTTTGGACAACTTAATTATTGGCGGGACTTGTGAGTAATTCATGGGACCTGGCTATGTGTTATTTAGGTGATGGGCAGACACTTGATGGAATTTGCCCAAGTGATCCGCAATCGCTTGCTTCGTCTTTCTCTCTGAAATCAGGGTTAGCCCAAAATTAGGGTTTCGTTTCCTTCTCGATTTTGTCAAAATTGTAATCGTCAAATAATATTTAATCAATAATAATTACTTTTTTACTCTCATCTATTGTAAAATCAATCCTAAACTCACCTATGGCGGGTAGTGCAAAATCTACATTAAATCATTATTATATTATTTCCTTACAAATTACCATGAGTGACATTTTTCACTCTCGGCATATATTAGCTTCTTCAAACTGGTCTAATTTATAAATTTTTATGATCTCACAATGAGATGAATTAATTAAACTTATTACGAAATGAGTAGAGTTCATTGAAGTTGAGCGAATATAAATTTAAAAAATAAAAATTTATACCCAAAAAGAAGTTAAAAAATACACTAATTCATGTATTCGAAGAAATCACTACTTTTTTAGGAGAACTGCACTTAATGAACAAGTACTTAAATTTAGAATACCTTTGCAATGCATACTTATTTTAGGTTGGAAATCATATGGTTACACACAAGGTTGTTAATCGATCCTAACTGGGCAAATTGATTAGGATCTCTCCTAGGATTTTTATCAGTCAGGATTGGAGTAGGAAGGTTCGAGGATTTTTCTACCATGCTCTTGAAGCACTATGCTTTTGTTTTTTTTTTTTTTTTTTTTTTTAACTATGGTGGACTTAATTGTAAACATAAGTAAAACTTTAAAAGTATGAAAAAGTATGATTTTTTTTTAACTACACCTAAGATGTGTATCATACTATTAATAATATCAATTTCCTTATGGGGTTCACCTTTAGGGCAATAGAAAAAAAAAAAAAATAGTGGCAAAAGCATGGTGCTCCAAGAGCATGATAGAAAGGTCCAAGGTTCGAAATATGATCTAGTGTTGGATCGTAGGACCGTTCAAGATCGCGATCCTATAAAAAATAATTAAAAAAAAAAATATTTATCTAGTAGTTACTATTTTTAGGTCCAATAGCTCATTGATTTGCACCTATCTATACCCTATTATGCAAAACATAATGATAATAAATAAATATAAAGTTTAATGCGTAAATAGAACGAAGTCAGATTATGTTCTTCTTAGTTATTCATCTCATCGTCAAAGGTAAGATGATTTGAACTTAAATTTAGACGAAATTCTAGATATTGCGGATAGTGATGATTTTGGAGTTGACGAATATTTGTACACAGTTGATGATGATCTATAGATAATTATTATTAGTTATAGGTTTGAACTTTGAACTAATTAAAGGTTATTCGATACTTTTTTTTTTTTGTTAAACTTGAATGTTTATTTA
This sequence comes from Clarkia xantiana subsp. parviflora, assembly GCA_036873135.1. Lineage (NCBI taxonomy): Eukaryota > Viridiplantae > Streptophyta > Magnoliopsida > Myrtales > Onagraceae > Clarkia > Clarkia xantiana. The sequence continues at coordinate 17,165,823 of JAPTYO010000008.1, read as the reverse complement.
GAAATTTATAGCTTAATTTAAATGTTTTTCGTTATTGATGATTATATATTATGTTGTTTATTCACTAAAAAACAATATATTATTTTTATTGTAAAATAATTTGTAATTTTTTTGTTGTAGAATCTTACAATCCCAATCCGATCATAGTCTTCACTAATTTAAATTAGGATTCCGAACCTAACAATCTTGGTTACCAAAAGTAGGGTCTTTCTATCATGCTTAAAGAGCACCATGCTTTTGAGTTTTTTTTTTTTTTTTTTTTTTTTTTTTTTGTATTTTTCCGTTGCCCTAAAGGTGAACACTAAAAGGAAATTGATATTATTAATAGTTTGATGCAAATATTAAAAGTGATTTAAAAAATTCATATTTTTTCATACTTTTAAAGTTTTACATATGTTACAATTAAGTCCACCCTAATAATGAAAAAAACTAAAAGCACGGTGTTTTTAGAGCATGATAGAAAAACCCCAAAATACCAAAAGTTTACGGTGTAAGAGCATCCACAGTGCTATTACGTAAAGAATACGTAAACGTGGGCCCTACATGTTTATTTAAGTAAAGCAACAAAAACTATCTACAGTGGTTTTACATAGCATTCCTTAAAGATGGGACCCACACGTAAATTTATGTTTTTACATAAAGCATTCCTTAAATTTAAGTAATGCACTATGTATTACGTAACCAATTTTTTATTATAAATTAATTCATTTTATAATTAATGCTAATATCTTATTGGTGGTTGTTGGAAAATTTAATAATAAAATATATTTAAGGAATATGTTTAAGTAATACGATTGCAGAGAACATATTTTTTACGTGTGTCTTAAATTTACGTATTACTTAAACTGTACATAAATATCTACGTGGCAACTTTAAAGAATACAGTTTAGGTAAAACCATTGTGATGCTCTAATGTATTTATTTTTCTTATTTGAGGAAGCAAATAGCTATACCATAAGTTAAAGGGTTTAATAGTGTGTATCTTCATTTTTTGTAACAAAAAAACAACAAAATCAATCACTGTGTGTGTAAAGGCAGGAACGCAAAGAGAGGCAAGCATTGGGTCGTGTCGGCTTCAACCAAACAAAAAACACCATCTCTATCCCTTACATTGATCCAATCGAGCTTACCATCTATTTCTTCTCAGTCACCAATCAGTTGATTACGCGATTGCAGTCGATTGAATCAGCTTTAGCGTGTTGGAGAAGGAGAACCTCCTAAAAATCCTGCCTTCAGGTAATCAATCTATTCATTATGACTGATTTCTTCTATATTCTGCTGTTTGGGACTTGCTCCACTGTGTTTATTACGATCCATGTTGAGATTGTCTCTGATGATTTGTGGAAGTGGCTTGCCTTTAGCACAAAACCTCTGGTTTAATTCCAAAATAGAATATGGGCAGCTCAGATCAAGCCAAAGGCAGATGGATTTCGACAATAGTCGTTTCTGGTTACTGTTCTTGATCAAGATACTGTACCTGGCAGTGACAATGCACCATTTCCTTTTATCTCGCAATGGAAGCAGAAACATGAAGTTGTGCCCACGTAGAAATATCGTGAATCTGCATGTTAGTGACAACTGTCATTTGTTTAATGAAATATGTGACTTTGAAATTTTTTTAATTTGGAACTGGTCTGTTTGAAATGAACTAAACAATGAGCTCAGTAGAAGCTTAGAATCCGACAACTCTGCCCTGAATGATTGCGAATCCGACATGGTCCTTCCGGACTGGTTCGATAAATTCGATGCATAATTTTATTTTTACATTTTTTAGGTACTCTGTCCTGCTCATCTTGATGATAAAATCGTGAGTTGCGAAGGCTTCCTCATTTTTTAGTCCACTTTGCTCCGCAAGTTGCAGTTTGTACTTTTCACCTTTGCAAACATTCACCTTCATATATTTTCTATAAAACTGTACAAAGAAGAAAATTTTGACTGTGTCACTCCAAAATGTCGTTGGGGGCGGTATGCATCGCGGCGATGCGACACACTCATTACATTCACAAACATTTAAGTAAATTTTTCTATGTAGTTTCTGCGTGTTATCTGGAAATCAGCCTTTGGATCACAATATTACTATGGATGCAGTCTTGCAACCTTGCAGATTTCCTGAAACTTTCTTGTAACCCCCTTGTCCTTTTCTTTTCCCTTCCTTAAAAGCTGCTCATTTCTTTATTTCAAGGTACATGTTCCTTGCTGTGTCATTAGGTAGATCACATTTTTATCTCCATCCTCCTTAAACCTTTTTTGTTATTTTCCTCAGTTTCTCCTATTAAATCAGCAATCCATCAACTTCTCTTCATTTAAGGCAGACAACCTTGTACTGGCAGGAGAATTGCTGCAGTCTTAATGATATATTGTGCTTATGTAGGCTTATTTGTGTTTCTAATCAGTGCAACAATCTCTTCATTTATCGTCCTACAGAGTGTTGTTGCGAGATTTAGTGGTCGGTCTTGTGTCTTGTTCCATGATGGCATATGTGGCCTCTAATTGTTCCTCCGCTAGACCTAATGCAGGTAATTCAAATATTCTAGCATGTTCTGACTTCTTTCTTTAAAAATCTAAACTTGGAAGTTCATGTGTTTATGTTAGTCTTTTAAATAGGTTTCATAGACTCATTCCATGTATGTGGTTTTATGTAGGGGACTCGAGTGATGCTCTGTATAGGGAATTATGGCATGCATGTGCTGGACCTCTTGTAACCCTTCCTTGCGAAGGCGAGCGTGTTTTTTACTTTCCAGAAGGCCATATGGAGCAGGTTGTTTGATATGGATTCTCTCTTTTATCCACACTTGTGAGCAGTTCATTTATCCACTAACTTATCATTCCTCTAACTTTGTCATAGCTTGAAGCATCAATGCATCAAGGTTTAGAGCAGCAGGTGCCTTCATTCAGTCTCCCTTCGAAAATTCTTTGCAAAGTTGTTAACGTTCATCTCCGGGTAAGTTATTTTTCTTAATGATGAAGCTCATGCCTCATTTTATGAAACCACTTAACATTCCTCAACTTTTATCGTAGGCCGAATTAGAAAGTGATGAAGTTTATGCTCAAATAACTCTGATGCCTCTACCTGATGTGAGTAGTTTCTCTCTTTCTCCTTACATGTTTGATTGAATGAAATCTGGTATCTGATAATGGTTTAGGAACATCTTATGCTTTTTAACAGTGATAAAAAAAAACATTCATTTCTCTAATGTACTCGCGTTGTCCTTGCTTCAGCAATCTGAAGTAACAAGCCCGGATCCTCCCGTGCAAGAGCCGCCTAGGTGTATTGTTCATTCCTTCTGCAAGACTCTTACTGCTTCAGACACCAGCACCCATGGGGGATTCTCTGTTCTTCGAAGACATGCTGATGATTGTCTTCCTCCACTGGTATAGATTCTTCAAAAAAAACATGTTAGATTGCTTCCTTTGGTGACATCTAATTATGTTTCTTCATTCAGGACATGTCCCAGCAGCCGCCGTGGCAGGAGTTGGTTGCGACCGATCTGCATGGAAACAAGTGGCATTTTAGGCATATTTTTCGAGGTATTGTTATATTTTGCATACCTTTGTTCCTTCTAGAACTTGTAGTTCCTGGGTTTCTAACTTTCGAGCATTGATTGCAGGGCAACCTCGGCGCCATTTACTCACTACTGGGTGGAGTGTGTTTGTGAGTTCGAAAAAATTAGTAGCTGGTGACGCTTTTATCTTCTTGAGGCAAGTTATTTCTTTTCTAGTAGACTCATTAATAAATTCCGTTCACCTTCTTGGGTTATAATCATTATCGGTAAATGTTGCAGAGGTGAAAATGGAGAGCTGCGTGTCGGGGTGAGGAGGCTGATGAGACAGCAAACTAATATGCCATCGTCCGTTATTTCCAGTCACAGCATGCATCTGGGCGTTCTTGCCACTGCATCCCATGCTATTTCGACTGGAACACTCTTTTCCGTTTTCTACAAACCGAGGTAATAATTTCCATAGATTTTTTAAAGAGGCCTCAAGTTAATTATCTGAAGTTTAATTTGAAGCAGAACGAGTAGATCTGAGTTCGTTGTCAGTGTGAACAAGTACCTCGAAGCTCAAAATCAGAAGTTTAATATCGGAATGAGGTTCAAGATGAAATTCGAGGGGGAGGAAGTTCCTGAAAGAAGGTAACACAAGAAATCAATCTGCTTTGTCTTGAAAATTATTATGTTTCTAGATACAAACTTTTGATCTTGCTTGTGGTATGAACATCATCAGGTACAGTGGCACAATTGTTGGAATTGCAGAAAACAAATCATCTGGATGGCCTGATTCAGAGTGGAGATCCTTAAAGGTGTTTTTTTTTTCTGTTCTGTTCTATCCTTTTTTTCCTTCTCTATCTATGATTTTGTTTCTTAACCAAACATCCTTGTTTTTTGTTTTTTTAGGTTCAATGGGACGAACCCTCGACAATCCCTCGACCCGACAGAGTTTCTCCATGGGAGCTCGAGCCAATCATGACAGCCCCTGCTCCTGACTCCCAACCCTCTCCACGCAACAAGCGAGCCCGACTCCCTATTTTCTCACCAACACCTGCTTTTTCATATTCTGAATCTTCACTTGCAAGGGACCTCGATCTTTATCCATCTCCGATATTTCCGAAGACTAATGCTCTTGGATACACTGGTAACAGCTCGGTGTGCCAAAAACAGGCTGAGACCATTTTCCGACCAATGTCTAGTCACGAATCTGGGGAAAAAAGACAGACCAGGCTCTTCGGAATCGAGCTGGTCGAGGAAAAGTTTGGGGAAGAGAAACATGTCTTATCTGCAGATGCTGATCCGGAACGACATGCTGAACCGTTGGATGTTAATCCATCATCATCTAATGTCACGTCAGCAAGTTGTGATCTGCGCAGCAAGTCTTTGCAGATTCGGAGCTGTACCAAGGTAAGTTGATTCAATTAGCCTGCTCAAACATAATTAATCTTGATAAAGTTTTTTTTTTTCTATCTTAATCTTGATAAAGTTGGACATACATGAGTTCATGTTTTTTTTTCTAGGTTCACATGCAAGGTACGGCGGTTGGAAGAGCGGTGGATTTGACGCGGTTCAACCGATGTGAGGACTTTCTGAGGAAGTTGGAGGAGATGTTTGATATTGAAGGCGAGCTTTGCGGATTGCAGAAGAACTGGCAAGTTGTTTATACCGACAATGAGGATGATATGATGATGATTGGAGACGAACCATGGAAGTAAGCTCCTCAATTTGTTACTTTTAAAAGAATTAAATTCACTGTGACTAGTTTTTATTTTTTGAGCAAGGTTGCGGTCCTTGATACGATTCAAATTGTCATTGCAGCGAGTTTTGTAACATTGTGAGGAAAGTTTTCATCTACACAACAGATGAAGTGAAGAAGCTGATCCCAAAAATGAAACTTCCAGTTGATGAAATCAAGGTAAACAAGCCCGACTCCGATGCAGCAGCAGGGTCGGGCTGCTGAAATCATTTGTGTTATAAAGTACAGGCATGGTAAAAGGAACGGGATTCTCCATATCGATCCCGATCGAAGTTGTTGTTCTGATGTATAGTGAAGGAGAGCAATTGAGCGAGTTTTTTTTTTTTTTAAGGAGTTGGGAATACCTAATGGCTGATGAGTGCAATATTGTTCGGTTTTTGGTTGGTTAGTCGGGGAGGAGATGAGAGTAGTAGTCTAGTAGGTGGTTGTTGGTTAATGTAATTTTCAGTTAAAGTTATACATATGTATATGTGAAGTCAGTCGTCCTGTCTAGAAGAGGTTCAATGTATAAATACAACGGTCCGTTTGTGTATATATTTATAATCAAGTATATAATTTATGTTGAGTTGTCAGTCAAAACAACACTTACGGGTCTTTCTGGGATGCTTCTGGAGCATGCTGCTTAAGGGATCATTCGGACCATTTTGACATGATTATAAAAGAAAGGACCACAAACTATTAATGGAAGCGGTGCGGTTCAGTAATCCGGTTGAACCAAACCGGTTTGTTGAGTCAGGTTTATTAATCTTGGCCACAATCACCACCGTCAAGCTCCTTGACGGCGGCTTCAACAGTATCTACATCTGGGAAACATAGCAAAGATCCTGAGGACGACGTCAACGTTGTTTCATTTCAAGGGTGTCGATATCTTTTAGTAGTTTAATCCTGCTCGTAGACTTTTGGTTGCTTTTGATCGTATGATTTTGTCTTATTAATTCTGAAGTTGTTGTTGCATAGCTCTGGGAGGACAATAAGTTTTTGGAAATTTAGCTTAACATGGTCTTTTACAATGTAAGTTATATGTCGTAATTCGTTCTTTGATGGATGATCGTCAAGTGAGGTTGAGTTTGTTTAGCACATAGTCTATGTCATCGAGCAAAATTGATATTCTTCTTGATAAGTTGAGTCTCTTTCTCCTTATTCACCTGATTATTGGGTTTATGTTTCTGAGCAATCAATCAGTATTGCAAAGGCAGATGAGTTCACCCTCAAGAATATACTTGTGATATTTGTCGCATTTCTTTGAAGTGGCTGCTATCTACCCTTTTAAAACTGGGGTATGATCTGCATAGGATTAGCTTATTGAACCCAGTTACAGTATGTAAAATGTAGGTTCTTGTTCTATTGACCACCAAATAATGTAATTTTTGTTAGACTTATTTTTTTTTTAACCAAAGGTAAATTGTGTTTGATTGTGTGCACTTTTTAATACAGTCTCAGAAGAGTAAGGTTAGTGATTGATCATAAGCTTCTTTATCACTTCTTTATGCAGTTTTTTTCTGCTTAAATGGAGCCTTAGTTTGAACAGTTAGCAGAAATTCCTCATTAATAAGTTAATGAAAATAAAAGCAAGATAAGCTATTCAACAATGAAAACCCAGGAAATTGCTGTTGTACCAAAAAAGTATATTTCAATATGTCTTTATTCCATTCATTGTAGTATACAAACACAGTTACGATAATCTTCTTCATCTTCTTGTCCAAGAGAAGTATAATTTGTAAGCCACCAATTTCTGCCGTGGGAAGGCTTTTTGATTAACTCATAAGAACTTACAAATTTCTCTTAATTTAGAATCTCTATTCTATTCCATTTAATATATTATAAAAAACCAACATCAACTTCCATCATAATGCAATTGTCAAGCCGCCTACATCAAGTTTCAAACTAATCAATCATCATCCTTTCTCCCATGTGCATCAAATTCCTTGATAACTTGTCTCTCTCGGATTCTAAATTTGTTGCATTTATCCACGTACGTAAGTAGATCCAATCACAATCCTCATCTTGTGTCCTAATCTGCACAGATCTTAGCATTGCATGCAGTCCAGCCAATCATCCTTAGATATACTAAGTGGCATATATCACTTATCGGAGGAGGAGCTTCTTGAGCTGTCAGTCTGGAAGCTTCGAAGAACCGGGACTCGCCTACGTTTTCTGACATTGGTGAGTGTGTAGTACTATAAGAAGATATCGTCTCTGTAGAAGCAAAACAATAATACAGAAGAAGTAAAAGTGAGAAGTGTATATTGATATGACCGATGGATGAGATTCTTCCATATTTCAAACCCTAACACTGAAATAACTAAACAAAACTGGGCAGTTGAATAAGTGAAAGAATTACCAATTTGCTTGAATCTGATGAGGTAACCAAATCATATTAGATATAGGAATTAAGAACAAATTATTTTGGTCGGGAAAAGGAGCACTGACTTATTATTAAAGAGATCATAACAATGAATTAATTTGCAAATATCATCTCAATCACATTTTTTCATTTCTTATCAACAATCAGCAATATCACTACCAAGATCATCGGTGAATAAAGATACAACATGACACAAATTCATTTAAATTTTAAATCTAGCAGAAGAATCCATTAGATTCTCTAGAAGTGACCTATTAACTCTAAATCCATTCAAGCTAGAAACCATTATCTGCAAAAGTTTCAATTTCAAACTCATAATAATAAGCAGGAAGATAAACAACTAAATAATAGTTGTTCCTGGCATTTTTCTAAACTTTGAACAACACATTATGATCAATCTACAACTACTAGTTACCAAGAGTAAATTCCTAATTTTGTGGTGCTTAAACATTTCATCTATTTAACATTGTAGTCTAGAAAAAAAAAACATATTAAAAATTGATTGAAGGAAGGAAGATAACAGATCTCAGAACGATTTGATTCCAAGCTATTTATTTAAGCTGGTTGCCCAGCATAAAAAACTTCAGAAATGGTACTGTAGATGAGGTTTAACAATGAGTTCTAACAGAAAGAACGAAAAGATGGTGGTAAGAACTAAGAAGTAAAAAAAGAATCATAAACCTTGCTTAAGTAGCGCTTGCGAGTTTATACTGTCCAAGTAGACGTCGTCTTCAAGATCTCTACTCATTTAATCTGATGGCGATGGTGCGATACTGTTGAAGACGCCGGCAAGAAGCTCGACGGTGGTGACCGGTGACTGCGGCAAAGAATTGAGGCAAATATTTAAGGAAGAAGAGTAACAAACCTGATTCAGCAAACCTATTCGATTTAAGCAGATTATCGAACTTATGGTCCAATCTTTATAATTGTACCAAAATAGCCCCTTTAATAAAGCAAAAGCAGCATGCTTCAGAAGCATACCAGAAAGACCCCAACAGTTACCCTCCAAAATGTATAAATTTAGCCAAACATACATTTCTCACCAAACCAGAATGGACCGACAAGTAGAGGCAGCAAACTTTTGTAGAGGTCAACACTTGAAGCTGAGATGTTGACACGGGTCCGATTATTAGATTAGTGAATCAACAACATACATGACACTAACAGACTCTAGTGCTAGCTAGCTGTGCGGAGATACTGAAGAACCCGGTGGTTGTACGTTCCAATTATATATCAATCCTAACTTTTATTCATACTGATTATTATTTAATTCTTGCATGCAGACTTAGTTGAATCTACAGTTTGAAAGATTGGCGGCTAGAGAGAGGAAAGCACATATATATTAAAACAGATTCATTCACCATGTATATGTATGTCATCTGCTGTATATCAACTTGTTGCCTTTACTATCTGTTTGATGGGTGGGTGTTCAAAAACGTTTACATAATATAACGAAATGAAAGTAAGTCAACAGATTGGAGGAGATATTGGACTATATTTAATTTATTGCTAATTGTGGTATCTTTACTTGTATTTCGGTGAAGATGTCAGATTCCTTTGTGTTATTTTCTTCGACGCATGCAGTCTCCTTGTTATGCTTCACTTCTAATAATTCCTGTGTTTACATATCTACTTATATTTTGCATAACGTTTTTCTTTATCTTAATTATTTTACATGGTTTTGTTTGTTTCAACTATTATAAGACGAGATGAGACTGAGACCATAACATGTACGAAGAACCCACTTTGTGTGATTTCTTCGATGATGTATGCCTGAATTCTGAGATTCTTTTATTTCCATCATTTTTACCTTTTGTTACCAGCTGCTATTTAGTTACTAAAATCCAGATACTAACAGCCTCTTATTGTGTTGCCTGATGTTTCGTCCATAGAGTGCATGTGTCTGAACATGAAAATGAGATAATTTTTTACGAGAGTCGGGTTTGGTTAGTATACCAGATAAAACCATATAACATGCATATAAGAAAAAGCCACTTAGTATAGATTTGTCGATGCAATCTACTTGTTATGCTTTCTTTATGATAATTCTTCTTTTACTTTTTTCTAAAAATATATTTTAATCTTACTGGTCTTCACTAATTTACTGCCCATATAAATATGATATTTTCATGGCCACTTACTAGGTTTCTCTCATCTGATATGACTTAACATGACCATTTTCCGGACTCTGCCAGAGCAGTGAAAGTAAGTCTCAACAACATTCTTCCTCTTTAGCAGTATTATCAAAACCGGACTGGACCGGCGGTCTGACCGGGTTCGAGCCGGAACCGGTACATCCAACAGTCTGGTTTAAGCAAATCCGGAGGATGTAAGTGAATTCGGTTCGATATCCGGGTTTGAATAATCAAATACAAAACTAGAAAATTTAAAATTAATTACAAACTTTACTCTTAGTTTTTTTTTTTGAAAACTTTACTCTTTGTTGCTCGTGGCATTAGTGGCACAACATTTTTTTTGTGTCCATAATTTTTTAGCTGCACATGGAATAGTTTTTTTCTTTCTTTTTTGGTTTGAAGTTTATGTAGTTTTAGGTTTTACCCGACTAAACTATTCTTCAAATAGTTCACTTTGCCATAATATTCACTTATTCTAATAGGACTTTAGAAATGAAAAAAAAAAAAAAAAAACATAAAACTATATATAATCAATAAATGTACTTAAACTCTAAACCCGATTTTTTTTTTGAGATGTTCCAATAATGATTGAATTTGTTTCTTCGTTTTTTCTTTATTGTTTTGGGTTTAAGTACTTTTAGGGTGTATATAATTTTAGGATTTTTTTTTTTCTTTCTACAACAATATTATAATGGGTGAACAATGTGACAGTGTGAACTTAAAGAACTAAAACTAGACCAACGGTTCATCCAATTTAGCTCTGTAGGGTTTATAATTATCGTAAATGTTGGCCCGTTGAGTTTGACTCGGCCCAATGTGACATTTAACATGGTATCAGAGCCCGGTTAGAATTATGGTTTGAGTTGTGAGTGAGGGTTCGTGGGTCACTCATAGGTGCCATTTTTATTCTCACTGCCACCAGCAAAGGGTGCGGCTCAGTTTTTCCGACCGACTTCAGTTTTCCGGCGTCCAAGCGAGAGGGTCGTGAGCCTCACGCGCTACCGTCCCTGTCCGCAACCTTCCTCATGCGCCGGTGCGTGGAGGCATGTCAGTGGTGGTCTCTTCCCGGCGTTCATCCTGCGGCGTAGCTCGGCATTTCCGGTGCGTCTGTGGACTCTTCTCCGGTGATCGGCGACTTCGGGTGGTCGGTTTCATGGCTGTCTCCAGTTTTGCAGCTGTGCTGTTTAGATTCCGGTTAGGTTAATCTAATCTAGTTTAATTATTGCGGTCCGGTTTGATTCTGCGGTTCGATTTGATTTTGTGTCTGGTTTAATTGTGGTTCGGTTTGATTGCGGTTCGATTTGTTGTGATCTGGTTCATTGTCGCGATCCGGTTTATTGTTGCGATCTGGTTCATTGTTGTGGTCTGGTTTGTTTGCTGCGGTCTGATTTGTTTGTTGCGGTCTGATCGATACTGAACCTGTTAGCAGAGCCCAGTTCTGATTGGCGATGTTGGTTTGTGCCCCATTTGTTGGCTCCACGTACCAGGTTACCGGGTCAGGACTGGACGTGAGAGTGGGGTTTGTTGAAATTAAGTCCCAACCCGTCCAGATTAGAAAAGTCGGTGTCTTAGTCAAAAGAGTCCTCACGGTGTGAAGGAGTATTGGAGTTATCACCCACCGTGAGTTTAATGTTGTGTACCACACCGATGGTAATTTGAAATTAGAACACCATATAAGCAAGTTGTCTACCTCCTCCTATCACCAATTGGTTTTAGGATGGAACCCCCACTTTTAAAAATGGTTGCTCTATGTTGGACTATTGGATTTGACTCGGCACAAAGTGGAATTTAACAAGAACCAATATAATAAGTATTTTATATCTTCTTCACAAGACCTAGACTCTGCTTCTTTCAAATTTCTATTCATCCAGAAATTATAATAAACATAAGAATTTTTTAGGCCAAGATTCGGCATAAATCCATGATCATATCTGTTGGATCACGGTGGAACTCCGGTACGGATCTTGACGGCAATCCTAGCTCCTTTGCTCCACGCAATCCTGCAAGAGGGGATAGACCGGGCGGTGACCCAGAATCCCTCTCCGATGCTTAAATGAGTACTTCGTCTGACTGGCAAGTAACAGATATCAAAGTGTATTCAACTCAACGTAAATGATTTGAGGTGACCTCCTGCCCTTTTATAGGCAAAGAGATGCCTCAGGTACCTGGCGAACCGTTAGGGGTGGTTAGCCCGTATCCCGTATATCTCGTACGTGATCTCGCGTATCTTAGCCATGCCCCGCGTATCTCGGCCACGCTCCGTGTATCTTAACCACGTTCCGCGTATCTCGGCCACGCCCCGCATATCTTGGCTTTTTCCTCTGATAACGAGTCCCGACTCCCGTCGGGGACTCCAGAGTTATCTCGTTGTGTCACCGCTCGGGGCCCCTCGTCATCGTGACAGGGCCAATCATTCTCAGGGATTCATCATCGGGGCCTACTTAAAGGCTTCTCATCGGGAGCTTCCAGCTCCACTGTCGGGACCGACTCTGTCGGGACCTTTCATCATCGGGACTCCCTTCGTCGGGACCCTTCTCCTGGATCATCCTGACCTTCATTTGGAGCCTGATGGGCCTGTTTGCTGTTTCCTCGTCGTTAAAGGGCATGACGGCTGTAGTCGAATCCATCATTTGCCCCCAAGACATGAGGGACTTTTAGTTCGTCGTGTCTTTCAACTCCCGACCTTCTGATATCTGTATCAGAGGATTTTCTCTTGACAAAATTCCTTGACACGGATCTTCTCGTCCGCGATTCTTCGATACTTCGAGGATAGCCACAAAATCCGAGAAGACTCCTCCAATATTCCTCGATAGTCGACTCTTCATCGGCTGACCTCCAAGAGTCCGATCCTCCCGCGGCCAATCTTCCAGGATCCGATCATCTTGCTGCGGAGCCTTCTGCCTCATACCTCGTGGATCCTGCTCCCCTCGACTCTGCCAAGGATCAAGTTCAATCGCTTTATTCCACTTAAGGCAAAACCACGCCACTTAAGGCGACTTAACATCGTGCACCACTTAAGGCGACTTTCATCGTGCACCACTTAAGGCGACTTTACATCGTGCACCACTTAAGGCGACTTAATATCGTGCACCACTTAAGGCGACTTTCATCGTGCACCACTTAAGGCGACATTACATCGTGCACCACTTAAGGCGACTTAATATCGTGCACCACTGAAGGCGACTTTACATCGTGCACCACTTAAGGCGTCTTTTCAACTTGCGCCACTTAAGGCGACTTAATATCGTGCACCACTTAAGGCGACTTTGCATCGTGCACCACTTAAGGCGACTTTTCAACTTGCGCCACTTAAGGCGACTTAATATCGTGCACCACTGAAGGCGACTTTACATCGTGCACCACTTAAGGCGACTTTTTGATACTTAGAATAAATCTAAGGAACGTGCACCACTCAAGGCGACTTTTCTCGTGCACCACTTAAGGCGACTTTATATCGTGCACCACTTAAGGCGACTTTTTGATACTTAGAATAAATCTAAGGATCGTGCACCACTCAAGGCGACTTTTCTCGTGCACCACTTAAGGCGACTTTATATCGTGCACCACTTAAGGCGACTTAATATCGTGCACCACTGAAGGCGACTTTGCATCGTGCACCACTTAAGGCGACTTTTCAACTTGCGCCACTTAAGGCGACTTAATATCGTGCACCACTGAAGGCGACTTTACATCGGGCACCACTTAAGGCGACTTTTTGATACTTAGAATAAATCTAAGGATCGTGCACCACTCAAGGCGACTTTTCTCGTGCACCACTTAAGGCGACTTTATATCGTGCACCACTGAAGGCGACTTTCATCGTGCACCACTTAAGGCGACTTTTCAGTTTGCGCCGCTTAAGGCGACTTAATATCGTGCACCACTGAAGGCGACTTTTAGATACTTAGAATAAATCTAAGGGTCGTGCACCACTCAAGGCGACTTTTCTCGTGCACCACTCAAGGCGACTTTCATCGTGCACCACTGAAGGCGACTTTCATCGTGCACCACTGAAGGCGACTTTCATCGGGCACCACTGAAGGCGACTTTCATCGTGCACCACTGAAGGCGACTTTCATCGTGCACCACTGAAGGCGACTTTTACACTTAGCATAAATCTAAGGACAACTCTTATTTGGAAGCAACCTCTTTATTTATTGATGGCATAAGATTGGCTTACATCGAATTAAACGATAAATAGCATACACCACTTAAGGCGATTTTACATCGGGCACCACTTAAGGCGACTTTTTCGGGCACCACTTAAGGCGACTTTATCGAGCACCACTTAAGGCGACTTTATCGGGCACCACTTAAGGCGACTTTCTTCAAGCATGGTGTTTCTTCAAGTGTTTGCCACTGAAAGAATGCTTTAATGTTCTGCCATCGAGGTCTTCCAACTTGTATGCGTTCGGAGCTGGCATCCCCACGACCTTATAAGGTCCTTCCCATTTTGGTGACATCTTGTTGATTCGATCCAAAAGGGTGAACTCGTTGCGACGCCAAACCAGCTCCCCGACAAAGAATTGTCGGGACTTCACTCGCCGATTGTAGTATCTGGCCGTCGCTAAGCGCATTCGAGCTTGGACTTCATCGGCTTCCCGCCTTTTCTCTTCGAGTAGGTCCAAGTCCAAACGTCTCACTTCATCGTTTGTTAGGGGCTCATAATATCTCATCCGATGGGACGTCACAGCTACCTCCACAGGGGCGACAGCTTCCGTGCCATATACGAGGCCAAACAGAGTCTCCCCTGTTGATCGTTTGGGTGTCGTTCTAACAGCCCAAAGTACATTTTCCAGTTCGTTCAGCCATTTGCCCTTCAAGGCATAGACCCTCTTCTTCAGGCCATCCATCACGATTTTGTTGGCTGACTCCACCTGGCCATTAGTCTGAGCATGGCGTACGGAGGCGGTCCGATGCTCAACGTTCAGTTCTTCCAGATACTCCCTCACCTGAGAGCCGTTAAACGGTGGGCCATTGTCGCTGATCACCACCTTAGGAATCCCGTATCTGGACACGATGTGGGTTTGGAGGAACTTGACGATCTGGTTCCCCGTTGTTCTGGCCAATGCCTTCGCCTCTATCCATTTCGAAAAATAATCGATAGCTACAAGTAAATACTTACATTGTCCTTGTGCTTGTGGAAGAGGTCCCACCAAGTCGATGCCCCACTGCGCGAAGGGCCAAGCGCTCTTGATGGATGTCAGGTTAGCAGCCGGAGCCACGATACTCGGGGCGTACCTCTGGCACGCGTCGCATGATCGGACCAACGCCGTTGCTTCTTTGTTCATCGTGGGCCAATAGTAGCCTAAGTTCAACACCTTCCTCAAAATGGATCGGGCCCCTTCGTGACAAGCCGCGATCCCCTCATGCATTTCCTTCAGGATTCGGTTGGTGTCGGGTTCTGCTACACACTTCAGGTACGGAGTCGAGAACCAGCCCTTCTTGTACAGCTGATTGTCCAGCATCACATAATTAGACGCGATCCGACATATCCTGTCTGCTGCTACCTTATCCTCGGGGACTGCCCCCGTAGTCAGATACGCGACTATCGGGGTCATCCAAGTGGGCTCCTCCTCCGATTTTGCTTCAACGGTGCACACCTGCGTGGGGTCGATGTTTGATAAGATCACCTTCTCCAGGAAGTGCACCTTCCGACTTTCTTCTAAGGGTGCCCCCAGGGCAAATTTGCTCAAGGCGTCTGCCTCTACGTTCTCCTCCCTCGGAATAGCCTCGATATCGAAGCTTTTGAAGCTCTCTCTCAGGGCTTGTACCTCTCGCAGATACTTCTTCATTATCGGACTCCTTGCTTCGTATCGCCCTTGAACTTGGTTCACGATTAACGCTGCGTCGCACTTCACTCTCAAGTGATCGATTCCAGTGCCTTTAGCAATTTTCAGGCCCGTGATAAGAGCTTCATACTCCGCTTCGTTGTTTGTGGCCTTGAATGTTAAAGCCAAGGCGTATCGGAGAGGTTCACCTTCACCTGGTGGTATCAACAAAAAGCCCGCTCCTGACCCGTCTGAACTCGCGGAGCCGTCCGTGTACATCTCCCAGGTATTTTCTTTGTTTGGCTGTTCTGATTGCTCTGCCCTCTCTGGTTGTTCTTCTGTCGGGACCTCCATGGTTGCCCCCTCTACAGGGCCCGTTTCTTCTAGATCGGGGGCTGTAGATTCTGCTATAAAGTCCGCCAATGCCTGCCCTTGATGGCCGTTCTTGGAGCAAAGTGTATTCGAAACTCACTGAGCTCTACTGCCCATTTCACCAATCTCCCGGACGCATCCGGTCGGTTCAAAAAATGCTTCAAAGGCTGGTTCGTTAGCACAGTGATCTCGTGTGCGTGGAAATATGGCCTTAGCTTCCGAGCAGTAATTATCAACGCAAAGAGGTACTTTTCAACGGCGGGATAGTTCAATTCAGATTTGGCAAATGCCTTGCTTACATAATAGACGGGGACTTGATTACCCTCGACAACCTTTACTAACACAGAGCTAATGGCAAATTCAGAAACAGCCAAATAAAGGAAGAGCGGCTCGCCTGGAACCGGTTTTGCCAGCGGCGGGAGTGTGCAAAGGTGCTGCTTGGAATGCCTCTTCACATTTGGCGGTCCATTCGAATTTTTTGTTGGCCCTCAAGACTTCAAAAAACGGCATTGATCGGTCGCTGGCTTTGGACAGGAAGCGGTTCATTGCAGCTAGTCGGCCATTCAGTACTTGCACCTCCCGATGGTTTATCGGAGACTTCATCTCCTCGATTGCCCTCAGCTTCTCAGGGTTCACTTCAATTCCTCTTTGGCTTACCATGAAGCCCAAAAATTTCCCTAAGTGGACTCCGAATGCGCATTTCGTCGGGTTCAGACAAACTTGATGGAGCCTCATCCGCTCAAATGCCATGGTCAGGTTGTGCACGTGATCCTCGGCTTGTCGGGACTTCCCCAGCATATCATCCACGTAGGCTTCCATGGTTTCTCCCAGCATATCTCCAAACAGCTTATTCACCATCCGCTGGTAGGTTGCCCCGGCATTGATCAACCCGAAAGGCATGACATCGTAGTGATAGATGTCGCTGTCTGCATAGAACGCTGTGTGGGGGGCGTCTTCTTTGGCCATCTTGATCTGGTTGTAGCCTGAATATGCATCCATGAAACTTAACAGCTCGTGTCCCGATGTAGCATCCACCAGCTGGTCAATCCTCGGGAGTGGATAGCAATCCTTTGGACAAGCCTTGTTCAAGTCGCGGAAGTCCACGCACATTCGCCACTTCCCGTTAGTTTTCTTCACCAGTACTGGGTTGGCAACCCAAGTCTGGAATCGGAGCTCCTTAATGAAACCAGCATCGAGCAACCTGCCCACCTCCTGTTGGATCGCGATCTTCTTATCCGTGCCCATCGGACGCCTTTTCTGCGTGATAGGCTTGATCGCGGGGGTCTATCTTCAGCTCGTGCACGATCACGTCGGGGCTGATTCCTGGCATATCGCTGGGGGACCAGGCAAACAGCTCTTTGAACTCTTTCAGCAGATCCACCAATTTTTGGGCTGTCTCCTCAGTTAGAGCAGACCCAATTTTCACCTTCCTCTGGGGTCCATCGATATCGAATTCTTTCAGATCTTCTACGGGGGCGGGACGCCCAAACTCTTCTCTGGGATCTGTGTCTGTCTGGAGGACAGTCATAGCCTCTCGCCTCCTCCTCCGGGTAGCATTGACATAGCATTTTCGGGACGCCACCTGGTCGCCTTTGACCTCCCCGACTCCGTGGTCGGTCGGGAACTTCATTTTCTGGTGTACAGTCGAGGCAAACGCCATTAGAGGATTAATGGTGGCTCTCCCGATAATTGCATTGTAGGTCCCCGCGGAATCAACCACGAAAAACTCCACGTTCCTCCTTTCTGATTTCCACCCGCTACCAAACTCCACTGGTAAGGTGATTACTCCTAGCGGGTAGGAGGTTGAGCCAGAGAACCCGACCATCGGGAAGTTTGCCTCCTTTAGATCTTTCTTCGTCTTCCCCATAGCCTCCAGCGCGTCCATGAATAGGATGTCGGAGGAGCTCCCCCCGTCGATTAGAATTCTCTTCTTTTTCGGGGACCGATCGCGGGATCGGGAACGGGACCGTGATCGGGACCGAGAGCGGGACCGGCATCGTTTGTCCCCAACGAACTCCTTGAGCTTTCCCTTCTGGATTAGCTTTTCAATCTCCTTCTTCAGCTCCCGACAGTGATTGGTGTCGTGGCCATTTGCGCGGTGAAATCGACAGTAGCGATCTGTGCGGACCCAGGAATTCTCCATCTTTCTTCGGGGGGTACCTGGAGATACCTTGTCTCTCCATGACTGTCAGCACTTCCGCCATGGAGCAGTTGAGAGGAATGTCAAAATCCTCCCGCTTATCCTTCCTCGAAGAACGTCTGTCGTCCCTTCGATCCGAACGACCTCGATTCTTGCCACTGTCGGGTTTACCCTTTGACTTACGATCGTCGAAAGGTTTACTCGACTGCTTCCCCTTGTTCGACTTTGGGGGTTCTAGTTCTCCCGCGGCTATCTTTGACTCCTGGACATCGATCTGCCGCTTCACCCTCTTCTGCAATGCCTCCATATTCCACACAGCCTTCTCAGCCACGCTGTGCATCAAGTCGGAGCCATAGGGGGCTGTCAGGTTCCGAATGAAGGTGCGGATGGTTTCGCCCTCCGAGATTTCTTCATCTATCTCTGCTACGTTGGCTGTGTACCGCTGGTAATAATGAGCCAGCGATTCGTCGGGCCTCTGCACCACCTGGGTCAAGGACCTCACGCTCTTCAATAAACGCCTCCGACCCTGGTACTGTTGAATGAATCGGTCGTGCATGTCTGCCCAGCAAGTGATGCAGCCTGGGGGCAGACTAAAGAACCAAGTCAGGGCCCTTTCTCCCAGTGTGTTCGGGAACAACGTACACACTATGTCTTCACTTGGGGCTCTTCCCAGACACGCCATAATGTGCTTCTGGACGTGGCGAACTGGATCTCCTTCGCCATCATACTCCTTTATCGTGGGGATGCCTAGCCCAAGCGGGGCTAGGGTGTCAATGAGTCGGGGGACGAAGGGATGAGTGGATCGATCCCTCAGTTCCGACACCAGCGGCTTCTGTTCTCCCATACAGATGTTCACGATCTTTACCACCTGGTCGGGAGTGATGGGACCATTCAGGGGAATGGTCCTGTGCTGTATTGGTCCTGGCCCATCAACCACGAACCTTTCCGGCTGACCAGTTGCCCTGCCTCTGTCCTGGCCTCGGGGCGGGGCTTCCTGTGCGTTCCGACCCTTCGTCGGCAGGGTCGCTTCCTCCAACGGGGGCATCTCCTCCTGCCTCCTCGCAGCCTCTCTTCGATCCAAGAGAGCCTCTACAGCCGCCAGAAACATGGGCATAGCCTCTGCCACGGCCTTCGTCAAATCTGCAGCTGGGGGAGCCTCCTGCCCCCTGTTGTCCTGGTGCTGAGGGGCAACATCTTCGGGATGCGATCCATTGTGCCCTCCTGTCTGGGAGAGCTCAGCCGGAGGGTGGTTCTGGTTTTCCTCTTGTTCTGGTACTGAATTCAGATTCGTTGCAGCAGGGTGACGGGAACCACCGGATTGTCCCCTTCTGTTCTTGCCAGCCGCCATCGATCGAGTAGAAGGCATATCAGCTTTTTGTTTGATTCCCACAGACGGCGCCAATGTTGGATCACGGTGGAACTCCGGTACGGATCTTGATGGCAATCCTAGCTCCTTTGCTCCACGCAATCCTGCAAGAGGGGATAGACCGGGCGGTGACCCAGAATCCCTCTCCGATGCTTAAATGAGTACTTCGTCTGACTGGAAAGTAACAGATATCAAAGTGTATTCAACTCAACGTAAATGATCTGAGGTGACCTCTGCCCTTTTATAGGCAAAGAGATGCCTCAGGTACCTGGCGAACCGTTAGGGGTGGTTAGCCCGTATCCCGTATATCTCGTACGTGATCTCACGTATCTTAGCCATGCCCCGCGTATCTCGGCCACGCTCCGTGTATCTTAACCACGTTCCGCGCATCTCGGCCACGCCCCGCATATCTTGGCTTTTTCCTCTGATAACGAGTCCCGACTCCCGTCGGGGACTCCAGAGTTATCTCGTTGTGTCACCGCTCGGGGCCCCTCGTCATCGTGACAGGGCCAATCATTCTCAGGGATTCATCATCGGGGCCTACTTAAAGGCTTCTCATCGGGAGCTTCCAGCTCCACTGTCGGGACCGACTCTGTCGGGACCTTTCATCATCGGGACTCCCTTCGTCGGGACCCTTCTCCTGGATCATCCTGACCTTCATTTGGAGCCTGGTGGGCCTGTTTGCCGTTTCCTCGTCGTTAAAGGGCCTGACGGATGTAGTCGAATCCATCAATATCCAATACCAAATTATCAGCCAAAAATCTACACTACAATACAGAAAGACTATAAATACTACCAAATAAAGTATTAATCACAACCATCCCTAGCTAACTGAACCAATTAATTCTCTAAATGGATTCAGCAATGTTTTATTCTCATGTCATAGAGGCAAATGCGCTTCAGATAACCAAGGTAGGCAACATATGCACTATTTTTAAAATGAAAATAGCAATGTCTGGCATTTATATTTCACATTTCTGCCTTACATCCCAACATTAATCAAATCAACAGCTCAAGGGCTAATATTTACAATTCAATGGCTGAAAATCAATTAAAAACCTACCGCTCTCACATAACCTAAACAATATTACGAACAACCAAGGAGCAAGTGAGGCAGACCTAAAATAATTTTATGAAAATGGCAGACCAAGGATGATCGCCTAAACCGGAAGAGGCCAAATCATTATTGAGTGAAAAAGTGGGAATGGTTCAGACCTCTATCTCGTCTGCTGCTGGGTGTCTCTTCTACAGCTGCAGGATTGTTGTTGGGTGTTCCTTCTACCGCTTCAAGATTGTTGAACTTATATTCCACAGAAATATTTAAGGAAATAACATTTGTAAATGTATCTCTTCCTCTAGATGTATCTCCTCCTCCAAATGTATCTCCTCTTGATGACCTCGCTTCAAGGATTTTAGAAACAGCTTCAGATGTCTCTGAAATAGACATAGGTTCCAGCTCTCATCCTCCTCCAAACGTATCTCTTCTTAGTAGGCTCGTTTCAGAGATTTCTAAAACATCTCTAGATATCTCCGAAACGGAGATAGCTTCAACTGGGCTAACTTCTCCTCCACATGCATCTCCCCATCGAAAGAAGGATACAACTTCAGCGGCTGGCCTAACCTGGAAGTAGCCTATTCCAAGGGTTGTAAAGATGAACATCAACAATTCAATTACAGGCATAAAGACCCTCCTTCTAATGTCTGAAGAAACGTGACAAAAGTTGTCCATTGTATTGTCAGAGGTAATGCGATGGGTAGCAAACAATTGAAAAATATTATTATATGTAAAAATAAAAAAGAATAAACCTTGAATGACAAGAGGAAGATTAAACAATATTATCTTGACACGCAAGTGGGGCGGTCATTAGCAGATAGATATATTAAAGAACAAAAAAGTTAAATCTTGAAAATGAAGAATCGTGAATGAAAATAAATAAATTAAAATTGAGTGACAAACAAGAAATATTATAATATTGAGCGGATAAAGAAATTGAGTGACGAGTAATAAACAATATTGAACGAGTAAAGAAATTGAGCAACAAATATTAAACAATATTATCTTGATACTCCAAGTGCAAGTGGGACAGTCAGAGCAATATATTAAAGAACAAAAATGTTAAATATTAAAAATGAAGAAAGAATCGTGAATGTAAATAAAGAAATTGAAATTAAGTGAAATACTATAATATTGCACAAATAAAGAAATTGAGTGAGAATGAAGAAATAATATTGAGCGAATAAAAAAATAGTGTATTATAATTGAGTTACAAATATTATAAAATCGCATTGATTGGATTCAAACTCTGGACGGTACATGACTTACCACTGCGGGAGACAGTTCAGTCTCATATTCGGGTGTACTTCACTACCATTTTCTCTGCTTCTCCCGCACCTCCCGAATATACTCTTAATACTCTCGTGCCTACTCTTCTGATAGACACTACTCAGAGTAAAATTGTATTGCATGCAGAACGGGACTCATTGCGTGTTTTGTTAAATCTCTTATTTTGTTAACGAATTTGTAGGATTTAGGGGATTAATGCTACGGAAACAAAACCCTAGATACGTGCATGGTAACTAATACGCAGCGGAATAAGGTGCTCATACCTACAATGTTTCATGTAACCCAAGACCGTTGAGGGGAGTTCTCGATCCGCCGAACGGTTCCTGTTAGAAAATCCCTACGCGGATTATGCCTCACAGCAAATCCTCAGTCGATTCTTTGCGGGATGGATCTCTTTGAGTAAATTGCTCGACGCAATTTGGCACCACCTTGGTGTTACTATAGTTTCGGCTGAACTATAGGTTTTAGGGGAGGAGGGTTTTCTTTTAATCTCACCACTTAGGAGAATATAATTAGTATTATGAAAACCCAACCTTAGGTCCCTATTTATAAGATGAGTAAGTACACAAAAGTCCACTTTACCCCTACTACAAAGTCGACTGGCCATGTAAGGAGGGAGACCCAATTTTGGGCCTCCCATGTCAATTGGGATTTTAGGCCTCTTAATAAGATATTAACCTAATTTCTTAGGTACATGGACTTTATTAATGGGCTCCCAATTACGGCGGCCCATAGTCCAAATGCTAACAGCCTCCACTCGCTGGAATGGGAGGGTGCCTATTAATATGTTGTCGTCCAACAAACCAGCATTTGGTCTTCGATCCAATCCATGATCCGAATAGTTCATACGAGGTTTGTCGTGCGACCGGCGAACGCGACGAGCATCGTGCCACTCATTTGTTAGGAGTATTGTAGCGCCCGCAGAACGTTGATTCCCATGTATAATCAACATGTTAAAAATAAAAGTGTCGCGCTGTATCCTAGGTCAACTTTCATTCTCCAATTGCCCAGTTTCCACATAGAAATACTCCTTCAGGGCATCCGTACAAGTATTCACAACCTTTCAACTAATGTCAGGTTGGTGGCTACCTAGTGAATACAAGAGTCGGATAATTACAGGTGTACTTGACCATCCCCATCGCTCATACCCTTAGTCAAACCCAACCGGTTTCCAAAAACATGGTCACTAGGCCTTTTTGTTCAGCACTGTGTTCGTACGCCGGGAAGCGGACATTGGGTCTGACCTTAGGTATGAGTTCTGAGTCCGTGAGGATACTTTGGATGCTTCTTCATATAGTATCCAGGATCAGCCACACGCTCAAGGTGAAGAAGTTTGTGTCCATCCGAATCTCGTGGATTCTATCTAGGACAACCGAGCCTAACCTTGTGGTCGAACATGACACGCGTAGTATGAAGCACGCGTCGATAGCATAACCTGAGTTTAGTCAGGAAGTGTGAAATTTCATATGCTATCGCAGATTTTTCATCTGGCCCTGAATCTGGTTTATTACGAACAAAGTTCATAACGACGATTTGCAGAACTTAGATCATATCGTGTTACTCCGTAAACCAAATGATCGTTCTGCTTAACCATGGTTGCCACCATGGTTCTTAGCCATTCTTGATCTAATGTAGATCCATCTCTCCGTCAAGACGGCCGAGCCTGTGTGACGAGGTTTGGCCCACATTTGGCATTATTTTGTTCTAGAGGTTATCCCTCCTACGACTAGTTTATAAACCATAAAAATCCGATGAAATTTTAAACATTATGACGTCGTAAAAATCATAAACTCAGATTGCAATTCTTTTAGTAAAGTTTCAAAAGTTGTAATCACAATACAGGCTACTTAAACCCTACGCAGTCCCAGCATTCTAACATGCTTTTCAAAGAAAAACAAGCGTAAATGTCTAGTTAATGGATCGGCCATCATACTTTCAGTAGACAAGTATTCTAATGTGATTACTTTTTCCTCAACCATGTTCTTAGCATAATTATATTTTATATCAATGTGTTTTATCCTGCTATGGTACTTAGGGTTCTTAACTGCTGCAATTGTAGCTTGACTGTCAGATTATACCTTTACAGGTTTACTCCCGTCCTTAACGCCAAGCAACACAGTTAAGAGCCTATTAAGCCAGACCGCTTCTTGTGCATTCTTAGATAGGGCCACGAATTCAGATTTTATCGTTGACAGCGCGACACATGATTGCTTCTTGCTCATCCATGAAATGACGGCATTAGCAAGGAGAAATACTCCTCCTGAGGTGGACTTACGATCATCCGGATTGCCACCATGGTCGTCGTCACTGAACCCAGTCAATTCTAATTTATCGCCCTTATAGCACAATGCATAGTCGGCAATACCTTTCAGGTATCGAATTATTCGTTTCATAACCTTTAGATGTTGAGTGCCAAGATCTGATTGGAAGTGTGCTACTAGGCCCACGATGTAACAGATGTCTGGACGAGTGCATTGCATGGAATACATTAAGCCGCCAACCATACTTAAGTATTCTGCACTTTTCATCTGTTCACGCTCAGCCGGGTTTTTCGGGCCATCACGCTTCGACAGCGCGCACCCGAGTACAACCGGCGTATCCACGGGCTTGGCATCCTGTAGTCTAAATCTTTTCAACAATTTGTTGATATAGTATTCTTGAGAGAGACATAGAGTGCGAGCAGCCCGATCCATAACAATTTTTAAATTTCAGGATGTACGTGGCTTCTCCCATGTCTTTCATCTCAAATACAGATGTTAGCCATGACTTTGATTCATTCATATAACTCACATCATTCGCGACAATTAATATGTCATCGACATATAATGTCAATATGACATATTTAGACTCAGAAGTCTTCGTGTACATGCATGGATCCTCGTGAAAATTCACGAATCCATTTCAAACAATTTCCTCGTGGAATCTGCGGTACCATTGCTAGGATGACTGTTTAAGACCGTAAATAGATCTTTTGGAGTTTACAAACTTTACGTTCGTTGCTAGGAGTAATGAAACCCTCTGGCTGCTCCATATAGATATCTTCATCCAGGTTACCGTGGAGGAATGCAGTCTTAACATCCATTTGGTGCAGCTCCAGATCGAGGCTTGCAACCAACGCCAATATGGCCCTTACTGTGGTATAACGCACAGTAGGTGAGTATGTCTCAACAAAGTCCACTCCGTGAAGTTGGGTATATCCTTTAACAACGAGTCGAGCTTTGTATCGCTCGACAGCTCCATCAGCAGTGAGTTTCAGTTTCAGAACCCACTTGGAACGTATTGCTCTGCGGTTAGCAGGCAAATCAATTAAAGACCATACATAATAGCTTTCATAGAGGCGATCTCATCCTCCATTGCTTTCCTCCATTCTTTCGCTTGAGGTCCATTCATAGCTTGTTTAACCGTTACCGGTTCATCAACCGAAGTGAGAGTGAACTCACCTCTCTCAATGGGATACTTCTTAGGAGATGTTCGGTGCCTTAGACTAAGTCTAGGCTCGAAAGTCCCATCTTGAGTTTGAACTATGCTCCCACTAGGAATGATGCTCGTTATCGGTGCAATACTCTCATTGGGAACTAGAGCGCTACTTAAACTTTCACAAACAACTTTTCTTGGATGACCTCTCAGTCTCGGATTTCCACGTCTGAGATTAATTCCACAGTTACGATGACCGGGAACCGAGTTGGTCGTTCCACTCCCACTGGGTACAGTAGGTAGTTGAGGTAAAATTGGATTTTCACCCATCGGTTCAGTAACTTGATCATCGGGTCCGACTTGATTCGCACCTGCAGCAACAGTGATCTGGGTGGTTGGATTGACTCCCCCCACTGGATTTATTATGAAAATGTCCCCATATTCATTTACCATATCGTTCACTTGTGTTGCTTCCTCAAATCTCCCACTCGGAGCGAGTGGGACCTAATTATCATCATCCTCTAGTTCAATCAAGACTTCGTTTGTTTTGATGTTTCCAAGCTTAGGAAATTCGTCATCAAGGAATGTAGTGTCTCTAGACTCATGTTCGACCACGCCACCATTTTCTTGGGTTGCTACAAACATGTATCCCTTAGAGTTCTCTGAGTACCTTATAAAGATACTTTTCAACCCTCTAGGGCCTAACTTGCCGTAACGGCTATCAGTTTGATGCGTGTATGTTGCACAACCCCAAGGTCGCAGCATGGTGAGATCCACCTCTCTACCAAACCACAACTCATATGGTGTCGTGTTTACCGCTTTTGAAGGGACAAGGTTTACTACATGTGTGGCAATCATTAGTGCGTCACCCCAATAGGAGATTGGCAACTTTGCTTGCGACATCATGGTTCTAACCATGTCAAGGAGTGTACAATTACGTCGCTCAGCCACACCATTTTGTTGTGGTGTGTAAGGAATTGTAGTTTGATGTACAATACCTCTTTCATCGCATAACTTCTTAAAATCATTAGAGAGTTATTCTCATCCTCTATCAGTGTGAAGGGTTTTCACATTTCGCTCATGTTGATTCTCTACGAGGTTAAGAAAGCTTATAAAACAGTCAATAGCCTCGGATTTATGAGAAATCAAATGAGTAAACTCATAACGGGTGAAGTCGTCGATGAAGCTCACAAAGTAACGTTTACCACCCCTAGCGGTGACATTCATGGGTCCACAAACGTCAGAATTAATTAAATGCAATGGATATTCGGCTCGTAGTGATTCACCAAATGGCTTGCGGGTTAAATTTCTGGCTAGACAATCTTCACAAGTGGTTTTCACCACCTGCGTCGGGCCTAGGAGTAGTCATATCCAAGCAAGGGTCTGAACCCTGTCGTAGCCTATATGTCCCAACCTCGCATGCCATCCAGCCGCATCAGTTTCTGCTTCCCTAGACGACAATGAATATATTCGATTCGAATTTTCATGTCCATTCAGATCCATAACGATGAGTCCATTAGAGGAAAATGCATGGCCATAAAAGGAAACGCATTTATTTATGTGAATAAGGAAATTCTCAAATGATAAAGCAAATCCATTATCCATAAGAGAAGTTACAGAAACAATATTCCTCCGAATTCTAGGAGAAAAAAGGACATTTTCTAGAAATAAGGTTATTCCATTGCGCATTGGCAATTTGCAGTTCCCTATCCCTTCGAAGTCAACTTGAGAGTTGTCGCCAATGTATATCCTTTTTGAATCCTTCGACATTCGTCTGAACATGGCAAATGAACTTTTGTCATTGGTTATGTGGTCTGTTGCACCTGAATAAAGAATCTAAGAGGAATTTGAATCAGTTAACATGACAGTAGAGGAAACAAAAGTTTCCTTAACATATACAATATCGTATACCTTGACAGTATGCGATTTGCTAGTCCTGGCCCCATCACCTATGAGGTGAGGGCCAGAGTCCTTGCAAACAATCTCTGATTTTAACTGGAGCCTATCTTGTTCAGGTTCGTTAACGTTTTACTGTCAACGGCCTGTTGTTTCTTCCCCTTGTCCCTTTTCCTCTTTGGGGAAAGAAATACCAATCAGGAGCAGTATCACAGAGGGCAACATTCCTTTAGAAGTAGAGGAAGAGGAAGGCACTCTCAGTTTCAGAGAGGAGGGTATGCAAGAGGATCCTATGGGAGGAATGATACTCACCAGGGTGAAGGATCTTCAAGTCAGAGAATTGAAAAATTTGAGGAGAGGAATCAGTATTCATTTCCTCACAGAGGAAGAGGCCACTCAGATAGGGGTAGAGGCTTCAGTGATAGAGGAAGAGGAAGAAGTGGAAGAGGATTCAACAAGGCAAATGTTGAATGTTATAGATGCCATCGATTTGGGCACTATAAGGCAGAATGCTGGGCCACTTTACCAAATGAGAGACACGAGTAAACAAATTTTGCTGAGTTGGAGGACAAGGAATCTAAGGAAATTCTCCTGATGGCTAAGGAAGAAAAGATGAACTAACATCTGTAGATGTGTGGTTCATTGACACAGGTTGTAGCAACCACATGAGTGGGTGCAGGAGTGTGTTTGCTCATTTAGATGAGAGTTACCGGTCAAAAGTTTCCTTTGGAGATAATTCATCCGTTCAAGTACAAGGGAAAGGTAATATCAAGATAAGGTCACTGAATGATTTCATTGAAACCATATCAGATGTGTTGTATGTACCTGATCTAAAAACTAACTTACTTAGTGTAGGTCAGTTAGTTCAAAATAATTTTTCAGTATGGTTTGATAAGGATAAGTGTGAAATTATTGAGGAGAGTAAGGGATCTATTATTGAAATCCCTATGAGCTCTAACAGGTTATTTCCCTTGGAGATTACAAACTTGCAGGTTAGTTTGGCAACCACTGTGAAACGTGGGGAGGAATCTTGGCTGTGGCACTATAGATTTGGCCACCTAAATTTCAAAGGACTGCTCACTCTATCGAAGCTGAGGATGGTTAATGGTTTGCCATCCATTGATATCAAACATGAGCTCTGTGAGGATTGTGTTATAGGCAAACATGACAGAGACTCATTTCCAAATGGGCAAGCGTGGAGAGCTAAAGACCAACTGCAGTTGATCTTTAGTGATGTGTGTGGACCTATCAGTCCAGCCTCCAATGGTGGTAAGAGGTTCTTCATCACTTTTATTGATGATTATACACGAAAGTGTTGGTTACTGTAATGGCAGAGAAATCAGAAGCATTTCAAAAATTCAAGTATTTTAAGGCAGCCGTAGAAATGGAGACTGGAAAGAAGATCAAGGTTTTAAGAACTGATAATGGGGGAGAATATTGTAGTAATGAGTTTGATAATTATTGTAAAGCTCATGGGATAACAAGGCAGAAAACAGCTCCTTTTACAGCACAGCAGAATGGTGTAGCTGAAAGGAAGAATAGGACTATAGAAAACATGCTTAGAAGCATGCTCAGTGGAAGAAATGTGCCAAAGAGGTTTTGGCCTGAGTCAGTGCTGTGGAGTGTCCATATCCTTAATAGGTGTCCCAACTTTGCTGTGAGAAACAAGACATCATATGAAGCATGGTGTGGAAGGAAGCCTGATGTGTCTCACTTTAGAGTATTTGGGTGTGTTGCATTTGCAAAGGTACAGGATGTGAATAGAAGAAAACTTGATCCCAAGTCAGAGAAGTGTATATTTTTGGGATTACATCAAGATGCCAAGGCCTATAAGCTTTTCAATTCAGTAACAAGAAAGCTTATTACAAGCAGGGATGTAAAGTTTGATGAAATGAAGTCATGGGAGTGGGGTGCTCAGGAGGGAAAGAAGCAACCATTGCAGTTGCTAGACGAAAGCATTGATGGTGAAGAGGAGTTAGTACATCAACAACCTGAAGCACCAAATCAGGAAATGGAGGATCAAGTAACTCCTGAAGTGACTGAAGAGGAGCAGGTGGATTATGAACCCTCGCCTTCTGCAGTAAGGACAGAGGAGAATGCACAAGAAAGCTCAAATGCAAGGACCAAAAGAGCTGTCAAAAGGCCAAGATATCTTGATGAATAATGGGTTAGATCAGTTCCAATCCATAAAAACACTTCATTTTATGCTCATTATTGCTTGTTTGCTGATTGTGATCCAGTAAACTATGCTCAGACTAGCAAAGATGCTAAGTGGGTTAAGGCAGTGGAAATTTAAATGAAATCCATTGTAAAGAATCATACTTGAGAATTGGTTACCTTACCTAAGGGGCATAAAACAATAGGTGTCAAATGGGTGTATAAAACTAAGCTCAAAGAAAATGGGGAGATAGATAAATATAAAGCTAGGTTGGTGGCTAAAGGCTACAAACAGGAGTTTGGTATTGATTATACTGAGGTGTTTGTCATAGTTGCTAGGTTAGATACTATCAGGATAGTTGTTGCCTTAGCTGCAAAGTATGGATGGTTCCTTTATCAATTGGATGTCAAATCAGCATTCCTATATGGCCACTTAGAAGAGGAAGTTTATGTTGATCAACCTCTAGGGTTTATAGTAAAGGGTCAAGAAAACAAAGTGTACAGGTTAAACAAGTCTCTGTATGGACTTAAACAAGCACCACGTGCTTGTATCACAGATTAGAGACTTATTTCTTTAGTAAAGGGTTCATTAAGTGTCCCTATGAACACACCATGTTTATCAGATCCAATGGAACCAAGTTTCTTTTGGTATGTGTCTATGTTGATGACCTGGTTTACACAGGGAACTGCAGTTCTCTATTTGAGATTTTTAGACAAGAGATGATGTCTGAATTTGAAATGACTGATATGGGTTGCTCCACTATTATCTTGGTTTAGAGATTACTCAAACCCCTTCTAATATATTTATATATTTATCAATCAGAAGAAGTACATTCAGGAAGTGCTTACAAGGTTTGATATGGCAGATTGTAATGCAGTTAGAACTCCCATTGAAACTAATTGTAAGCTGGTCAAATATGATCCTAGTGCAGTGGTTGATAAAACCACTTATAGACAACTTGTAGGCAGCCTTATGTACCTCACAGCCTCGAGACCAGATGTTCAGTTTGCTGTGAGCTTTGTTGCTAGGTTCATGGAGAATCCTAGAGTAAACCATCTGTTAGCTTGCAAAAGAATACTTGTATCTTAAGGGTACTATATGTTTTGGTTTGAAATATGTAAAGGGTGATAAATCAGACCTTGTGGCTTTCACTGATAGTGATTATGCTGGTGATAGAGAGGATAGAAAGAGCACAAGTGGTTATGTATTTGTTTTAGCAGGAGCTGCAGTCTCTTGGCTATCTCAAAAGCAGAAAATAGTAACCGTATCTACCACTGAGGCAGAGTTTATAGCTGCCACTGAATGTGCTAAACATACACTCTGGATTAGAAGGTTGTTGGCATTTATGTTTCACTCTCAGCATATGCCAACCATAGTGCTTTGTGACAATAGCTCTACTATTAAGCTGGCCAAGAATCTTGTGCTTCATGGCAGATCCAAGCACATAGATGTTAAATATTACTTTCTTCGAGACTTGTGTGCTGGATCTGATTTGGTTATTGAGTATTGCAGGAGTAGTGAAAATACAGCAGACATTTTCACTAAACCACTTAAATTTACTGTATTTGAATACTTGAGGCTCAAGTTGGGTGTTTCTTCTTTGGTTTAAACTGACATTCATGCATGAATGCTCAGTTTAGGGGAGGATATGTTGAGAAATATCAGAGAAGAACAAAAAGGAGATTGGCCTATGGTGTTTGAAAGTGTTTGTAGTTGATCATACAAGTGCATGTGCAGCAAGTGTGTTTGGTACGTGCATCAAGTGTGTCTGGTACGTGCATCAAGCGTGTATGACCCGTGCATGGTATGTGAAGTTGTGATAAAGTGGAGCATGGTACAATGCACGTAGGAGCATGGTTCAAGCACGGTCCAAAAGCAGTAGCAGGCACGGTCAATAACAGCAGCAGCAGGGACCAGCAGCAACAATAAGATGATCAAGTAGAGTTTAAGTGTAATGTAGTGGTTTGTATAAAGCTTGTAATGTTTATCTTAGTGACAGTTATCTCCTGTGATTTAGGAGCATTTACACTTGTTTATTTTAGTATGTTTATTTTAGTATCTCCTGTGAGTTAGTTTGACAGTTAACCTGTACTATAAGACATGTATCTTGTGTTCGAAGAAAGTTAAGTTAATCAATGAAATTCTTTCTTTTCAGATCAATCAAATAGTGTTATTCTTGTTTTGATGTTCTCCTTCATATTGTTTGAATTCTAAAATTCGAAACTTGGATTCAATCTCAACAAAATAAACTATTATTTTATAAATAAAATAGAATTTCAATAAGAAAGCATCAATTTATTTGTTCTATGTAAAAATATGGCATAAAAAAGAATATTATTTTTTATTACAAATTATAAATGTCTTAATCGTAAAAAAAAATTGTAAAAAACTATTGTATTGTACTATGTGAATCCTCAATGGAAAATGACTAAATTACAAGTGCTATTAGTTTTATCATTTTTTTCTTAAAAAAAACTATTACGTTGGTTGGACGGTTCACTCAACTTTTAGAGTTTATTCAGTCCGACCGTTCACTCAACTTAATAGGTTTTTAGAAATAAAAATTATCATAAAACTAATTAGACTTGTAGTTTAGTTATTTGAATTCGAATGTTCATCCAGCCTAATAGATTTGTAGAAGAAAAAACAAACAATAAGTAAATTTTATAAAACAAATTGGACAAAATATTCCACTATGGTACCATTTCTCATCTAATCTTTAATCTTTAGCTAATTAATTAATACATTTTTATAAGTAAAAAAAATTATCATTAAATTATTGATACATATAGTATATTGAAAATATGTAAATATTTAGAAATAGATACGTTATTCTTTCAATATATTTATTATTCTTAGAATTATAATATAATATATTAAATAAAAGACAAAAATAAAGTCGGAGATAAAAGCAATTAATTAAGTGTTTTTGAAAAGACATTAACTGAAAAGAGATTAAAAACAAAAAACAGAGAAGAGAGAGAGGGAGTGAGACAAAACTGGAGACTGATAGCTAGGGACGCGTGTATCTTACTTCATGTAATCCAACGTCTAAAGATTCGAGTGTGTATACACTCGACCCAATTTTAGCCGTTCCCTAGAAAGAGAGGAGAGAACTGAAGATGAGAAATGGAAAAAAAAAATGACGATTAACGGAAGTTCCGACCGGTTTATTCCGACAAGTTCCGATTAGTGTCAGTGTGGCATATCAAGTAATTTTACACAACTTTTGGGGTAATCTATATATACAGACATGTCGGAACATGCCGTAGTTTATCAGTTCCCTTAACGGAAGTCACTATCTAACGGAAAGAGAAAAGGTGGAGTGAATGCGCGGATTTCGAGGTCTTAATCCAGGGTATACAATTCGACTGAAAAATCATTTTAGCTGCTCTTTTTTTAGGCCAGAAAAAAGAAAAATTAATGGAGACGTACGGAAGAAAGATGTATATGTAGGAAACAAATTTAATTTAATTGAATGCGCCTACGAAGTTAATTTCTCTCCATTCCAATCCGTCCAAAATTACGACTCAGTGAAACACGACCCAGAACTCAACCGAATTGAAACAAAAACCAGATTACCAACCAATAAAGCAACGTGTATATAATAATATATACCTTCCTGCTTCTACGACGCCGCGAGCAAAAATCGGTCTATGCTATCGCTATGCAGCAGCAACAAAATATGGCACATAACCTCACCTCCCACCAATATAATATCATCCTCAAAATCCCACCAACCAACCGTGTGCTGTATGTAATGTCGTAGTACACATAAGACACTACTAAACCAGGAACTTGACGTCATCATCATCATGTCAACCTCAGCGTCTTGGTGGGACAGGTGGGGCTCGGTTCGGAGTACGACGTCCACCAGGATTCGACCCATCTCCATTCTCTGAAGGGTCGCTGTTGCGCCTGCTGTGGCTTGATCCGAACCTATCCGTGGGCCCATTAGCTGCTGCATCAAATGCTGACCTCCAATCGTCACCACCACCACCTGTTCTCGGGCTGCTTTCTGTGTTTGATAATGATGAGAAAATAAAAAAATCAGGCTAAACAAAATTTGTATCATTCAGATTGCACCAAAAGGCTGAAAAATACAACGCTGAAAAACACTCTACCCCACTGCAGAAGAAGACTACCATGCTAAGTTGCCGAATGCCAACTGAATAATTGCATCTCTTTTTTGGCCAAGTCCTAAATAATTGCTTGGTTTGCCATATATTGGAATATGCTGGCCGAATTAATCCCATTGACCAGCCTTACCCATCCATCCTCAATAACTATATTACCAACGCCAAATTCGTATGCAACATAAATGCATAACATTACCTGTACCAACTGAATCACCGTTGCTCCAGCTGGAGGCAGCAGATGCTCGATTGTCGTGAATGCTCAGTAACCTAGTCAGTTTTGAGAGTGCAGAAGACTGTTTCTGGATTCTATCTCTCCTCCTCTTCACGTTTTGATCTTCTTGAAGGAGCTCTTCAATTTTTCCACTGCTTTGAGCACTATCAATCAAAAGTCAAAACCACATATTGTTATGACAACAGAAAAAATAAAATCAACTATAAAAGGGGTATTGACGGAACGGAAGTGATGTCACAGTGACTGCAGCAAGTTCAACTCTAATAACAAGAAAGATAACAATAAGAAAACTCACTATTATGATAAAGTTTACCTGATAGAACTATACAACTGATTGAGCATGTCTTCTTTTGCTTTCTCTACTTGACAGAGGACAACTGCCTGTACATGGGTAAAAATAAGAAGGTGACACTCAAATTTAAACTCCCAACTGTCGAAATTATTAAAATGTATGTCAATAGTGAGACTTGAGGCAAATAAAAATGACCTTTGGAACATTGGCAGCAAGACTGTTAAGAACAGCCTCAACATAACCACGCACTTCTTGGGACATCCATCTGAGCTCTTCTTCAGGATCAGCAGGTCTTCTGGCCATTGTATCCTACATATTAATACACCAAAAGAGGAATTTCAGTAATCCCCAATGCCTTACAAAAAACTAATCCAATGAGTACTGACAAGTTCAGCAATTCCAATACTGAAATAGTTCAAGAAAAAAAAGTTACTCTCTGATATTGAAAACTTCATAAAATCCAAAATAAACTACAGCATTAGAAGTGAATATGGAACATTTGCAATATAAATTGCTCTTCTAGAAGCCAAGAAGGTAACAACTAAAAGTTCCCTTTCTTTTCTTCTTTTGTCTATTTATACTTATCTGGGCTTCGGAAGTTGGGCTTCCAAATTCAATATTTTTTGTCAAAATAATAAATCAGAAAAAAAAAAATGAGCGACCAAGTACAATCAGTCTCAATTAAGGGTTAAGAACCTATAAACTGTCTGAAGTTTGCTTTATGTGAGAATTTGGTGTCTGAAGTTTAAAATGGCCAGTCTCAGGTTTCATTTTTGTTGAAATTTGGTGTCTCGGTGTGATTACTTTAGAGAAGCTAATCCCGACAAAACCGGCTGTCAAATAGGAGCCCTCATGCACACTCCCTTCTCGTCACATTACCGGGACCGTCACCTAATAAGGTGGCCACATCCGCACAAGTAAATCTCGCTATCTTGTCGCTGAAAATCACTCCACACCACTCTGCTGGAAATATTTTCTTTCGGATGTTCAAGTTTTGGGAGAAATTTGGCGATTTTATAAAAAGTAAAGAGTGGTGGATTATGAGTAGGTGAAAGGGTCGATGAAAATGTTTGAACAGAGAGAAAAAGACGCGCGAAGACACCAAATTTCAACAAAAATAAAACTTGGGACTGTCCATTTCAACATTTTAAACTTCAGACACTAAAATCTCATATGGAGCAAACTTCAGACAGTTTATAGGTTCTTAACCCCTAAATTAATCAAAAGGAATTCCTCAAAATTGTCATGGAGGACTCACCAAAGAACCATCGGAGAGACTGTGACGCATACCAGTTTCTCCTTTCGCCGGACCTCCTCTAGAAAGCTGGGCAAAGTTTCTCAACTTGTTTAACCATTGAACCTTGTCTGCCACATTCTCAGCCTTTAAGAGGACCGCACTGTGAGCTGCAACAGGTTCCTGAGCTCGTGAGCAAAAAGATAGGTGTGGAGATGATATAATTGTGAATATTGTCTACCATCATTCACAAATCACAAGTACCTTTTAGAACAGTCTTATATTGAACTTTGCTGGTTAACTTAATAACAAGGCTAGGTCCCTTCTCAGGAACATTTGCTTTTTTATCCTTAGAACTCTTTGATGGGGGATCTTCCTCGTCAGGGACTTCTTCAATAATGCATTCCTGAAGTAATTTATGTCAAAGATGGTCAGATTAAAACCTACGAGGGAGGCCAATTCAAATTTCCTCAAATGAGAAGAAAACCACACATCAAGATGTTGTTATCTTGTACTGAAATGCACAGGGTGCAGAACAGTAACATGACATCAATCAAAACAACCAGAATGAGATTTTTGTACTTTTAGAATTAGTAATAGAAATTCCAAGTCCACAAACTTGCTCTTAGATATGGTAGAGCTATTTAAAGTTATTCGCCTCCCCCATTAGTACTTATCCAAACGAAAAGTTAAATGTAACAAGAACTATACATAGCACACTATGTCTTGTCTCCTATGGTGCAACCGATAAGCCTCCCAACTACTTATACAAGAAATAGTCCAACGAACCGCTGACTGTAGCAGCTTTGCATATCCACAAAAGACAGATATTATGCTGCTTTAGATGTTGCTACAGCTTGAAATTTTGGCATTAAAAAATAAATATTTCAAGTTTGTCTCAACAGTTGAATTATGCATGAGGGTCAGAGATTAGCAGCAAACTATATTTCAATAATCAGAGTGGCAGTATAATTGATCAGATAGAACATAAAATCTCTACATCTACCTAATGCACAGGCATATAATCGATAGGACTTATAGATGTAAGTCAACCAATAAGAGCATATATCAAAGGGACGTTACAGTATTATCTCTACCTCTAAATTGATGACACCTCGGAAAAGTCTTTCCTCCTGCTTTTTGGTGTAACCAAGCTGCATAAAATGAGAAAAATAGCATTACAAGAGTTGAAACTAGGCTGAATATAATGGGTAATGGATGGTATGTTAACATTATAGAAGCTATTAGTGCGCATTCCGACGTTTAAGGTCAATCTGATTAAACCTTGGCCACTTGACATAACTAATAAAAAGATATGGTACTACTAACCTTGCCATTTTTCTCATTTAGAACAAACCATCTGCGACTCCATCCATTTGTTTTTGCACTTTTCTTCAACAAAAATCCTGAACATGAAAATACCTTCATAAATAACTCCACATGGCCAGTACACACACTCAGATTTAATTACCTCTTAACATATAGTTGCACGTGTCATAAGTTCATCAAAATAGAGCAGCAATGCAGACAACAAACAGTATTGCCCAGAGCCAATCATGAACAGCTGATTCATTTTTGCCATAAATAACAAATGATCCACTTGTTATGTATATGCCCGCTTAAACAATTACTTCATCACTCATCAGCTAGATTACTTATTCCTTCAATTCATAAAAAATGCATGTACTTTTGCTACTGATAGCCAAAATAAATTAGTTGATGTCTGCCAGCGGTATAGATAACCTGTTTGATGCTTCTAACATCTAATTAAGGAGACATCTTCAATCTATCTTGACCTGTTTGAGAACAATTATTACAGTGTACTGTAAATGCAAACCTGCAATTATTTCACCACTTGCTCCAGCAATTTTTAGTGTTGATGAATCCTCTTGGGAATCCTTATCTTGTTGTGAAGATTTATCTTTGTCTTTCTCTTTACCAGATTTCAAGCTTCCCCCCACTTGCTTATCGCCCATTTGAGGGCTTGTAGCCTGAGGGAAAAGCAATCGGAATTTTTTATGCCAATTATATATATTAATCATGATATGAGCTGCAGCGACAAATTATTTGAGGGGGAATGTGATACCCTGTTTAACATAGACTGCTCCGCTTCTGCACCTTTTTTGGAGGAACGATTCTTTAATTCATCCTCCCGGCGCTGCCTCTCCATTCTGTTTATAAAGAGTGAATTAATCAGACGTAAACAAAATTCAATTAATCAAATCAAGCAAGAATAATCATGAAGGACTCCAAGTGCCAAAAAGACATGTATATACATGGAGATAACTCTTAGACAACCTTAATAGGAACAAACCTTCTCTCAAATGCTTCTCTCAGAATGACCTTATTTCTAGAGAACTTTTCCTTAAGATAAAATTCAAAGTATTTCATCGCCTAGAAGAACGCAGCATTCAATTTAAAAGAGAATATCAACTCTAACAGAAACAGAATGTACTCAATGTCGTACAGCTAATCTTCATGTGAGGAGTAGTGTGTTGTTCTAGTGCTTCGCCTGTTATGCTATACATATTTTAACCATGACCAAGAAAAAATATGCACTTGACTTGACATATGGATATGCCTAATCTACTAAAAGATGGTATCGAGATTTTCACTTCAACACAATAGGTAACGTAGAGGCAGCTATGACTACAAAATTACGTAATAGACTGCGGGGGTTGCTATCTCAACAAACTTCAAAAGTGTGTATGAATATATATACGTACTACGCCCCATCTGTACTCTCCCAATATATATAATGTATAGTTCTAACCAAATTTTACTATGAAATTATATGATTAACATGTCCTTGCTTTATTCTTATATATATACCCATTTTTAAAATCTTGCAAACAGTGTTCAATATTACCTTCTCTGAACCAATCGAATGAAGTGCTGAGGGGGAACAAATGCACGCTCCATATCAACAAGTGCAACCACCATTTTCTTAGCTTCATTCTTAAAGTTATCGAGGGCGGAGCTTGCTATTGCTACAACCTGGTCAGAAAAGAAAAAATAATAAGTAAAATCATCAAGGAAGCTCGTGAAGACAAACATCAAAAAGCCTTTTTTACAAAGTACATGCACTCTCATATGGAGTATACCTCTCTCTTATAAGGAGGATATCTACCAAGGCCTGGGGTAGCATTTGCCGCAGCAGAAACAATATCCACAAGAACACGATGAACCTATATCAAGTCAAATAGAACCCTTATGATAGCATTAGTTTGAGGTAAGAAACCAGGTTTCAAATAATAAAAAAAGTACTTTGCAGAATCCCAAACCCAGCTACATGTACAAGTAGAACGCATCAACAGGGTTTTTAGCAAAGCATGCAAACATGACACAATAGTTTCCAAGGAAATCGCAAGGAAAAAGCACTTCATATGCAAGAGGGTTTAGCTACAAAGATGATGCTAGAGTTAGAGGAACGAGGAAGAATGAGCCAATGTGCATTTACGATCATGGTATATTACCTCATCCACACAGAGGCGTGCTGGCTCTTTAGCCATCTCTAAGACAATCTTTATCAAGGATCTTAATCCTTTCTCAGGAGATATAAGGTAAGGCTGATATCCATCTGCTTCGAGCACAATCTGTTACAAAAGATGAACAGAAGAAAAATATATCACACTTTTCCCATAGATGCATCTAGGAATATGCAAATAAATATAAGCGGCAAAAGAAAATTGACATACCCTCTTTACGTTATTAATATCGAAGTGTTTGTCCAATGGAAGCTGCTTCATCCGGTTCGGGAAAGTTCCCTCAAAACTCGCAACAATTTTCCAGCCACTACCCTACAGATAATATATGATAAAAAAACTCACCAGATTAAAAAGGAAACTGTATTCGTGGCATGAGCAAAAGCAAGCAGATAATGTGTACATCAATTACCAAGCAACGGTAAAAGCATTGTTTTACATTCTTATTTGAAGTATAACCAATCAGAAATTTTAACATTTTACCCCCGATGCTTGAGGTTGGTTGCAATTCACCCCCTACCCAGTAAAAAAATAGCAGACTGCATCCTTGTGTGGCGCAAGTGGCACCCTCCATCTCTCTAGACTATAGATTCATATTACTTTTTTCCGGACATTGCCAGTTTTGTCTCAAAATACGAGATATGAAACTTTGCACTGCCAAATACCCCCATTCATGACTATCAGGAAAAACTTCCTGAACTTCTTATTTGATTTAGGCAAGATCTGGACATAAATGATGAATTCAACTATGTACGGGATTCTCAACAGAACAGATCACTCACTTCACCACTTGTGATGTGCTGGAGAAACTTATCTTCAAATTCGCGACACAGCTCCAAAGCTAGAGCCCTCGTACCTTCAGGACTTTGAACCATCTGTTCACCGAGTCTTACCAATTCATCCTGCACAACCTGTGACTTGCCTTGAAGCCTGCAATCAGCAGCATGAAAAACACAGCTCATGCAAAAGAAATCAATCAGTCATCCATGGTAAAATCCAACAAAAAGTTACAGATCCTCAAGTGACTATTGTGACAAACTTCCTTTGTATTATGTAGGCTCCAACCAGGGAATATCTGTAGAACTACTTTAGAAACACCAATTTCTAAATGGTTTCTACGGCATAGTGAGAAGACAGACATTTACAAATTGGATGAGCCGTGCATGACCAACCACGCACAATATATCATGAGCTATTCATGTATAAGGTACAAAGGAAGACTGCTTAGAAAAGATAAGCTAGGCAATTGTTTATCATCACATGTATTTGTTCCAACAGGGAGAGGTTAAATGCATTTACTAACACCATACAGGTTGAGTCTGAAGAGAGAAGCAATTACCCTGAGAGGAGATTTGGGAGCCTCACTTTCATACGTTTGCGAATCTGGCTTGCCAGGGCATCAACTAAAGCAACCCTACCAAGCTTGCTTTCAGGGGCTCCAGTTAATATCGATTTTAAGCTTTCGCTCTCAGCCCGCCAGGCAGTTTCCAAAGAGCTATCCGAATTTCCTGATTGAGCAGAGGCTATAGAAACAGACTGGCCAATTAATGCAACCCAGGGAATATCTGATGTCTTAGGCGGCCCCTGGTTGGACAAAAGAGCCTGAACAGCTTTTAGTGATTTCGAGTCTGAGGCTGCTTGATCAATCTTAGTTATAACACCAATTGTTCTAGTACCTAAAGAGAGTGAAAAATTAGATGAGCATTGTGAAATTTATGTCAGTAGTATCTTAAAGAAATATTAGAGCTGCAAGAACAAATTACTTTCAGCATCATATTCTTTAGCGATTTTAAGGGCTCGAGAAGATGAAACTTCCGGTGCCTGATTAGCAGGTAGTACAACCAGCAATATGGCATCATTGTGCTCAACATACTGACTGATCTGAGGATGCCAAAAAAATAGAGGTGTCAGATTAAAGATGAGTGAATAATAACATTGAGAAAGAAAACATGCAGCTGTTCAGTTTAAAGCAATGAAGGGGAAAAATCAACCCAAATCCATGACACTGAAAGCATATTACTAACTTAAGCTACTCACCATCGCATCATCCATAAATCTTTGATCAAGTCCCGGCAAGTCAATCAACTTTAGGGGTGGAGCTGGATAAATGTCATCACACGGTCAGTCATCATTACAAGGATATGAAGATCTTCAGATCAGACAACAGAATATAAAGGGAACAAACTAGCATTGTGATGGTGATAAACACTTATCAAAAAGGGACGTGACCCACATTTTACCACCTTAGTAGTTCATTACATAAAAAGAAATAAAAACAAAAACACCCGACTTAGGGGCACAACATAGATTCTGAACCCCAATAAAGAGACAACAATTCTTCCTCGCGGAGTTCAAGAACCACTTTAATAAGTATTACTTCTTTCAAACTTCTATTCATCCATAGAGCATAATAAACATAAGCATCTTTGGGCTTCATTAACTATAAAAGATCTCCACCACTAGTAAATTTCAACTGAATAGATAAGGAAACACATTAGAGCTTGAAAGCTAGCCCAGTACATCGGCCTACATAGTTCATCCATAACCAAAAGGTTTTGGGGTCGCAGAGTAGATGCGTAAAGGATTTGGCATAAATCCTCCAAATTATCAGCCAGAACTCACATCATAAAATGATCTACACTACAATTACAGAGAGACAATAAATATGAGCAAATGAAGAATTATCAATCACAACCATCCCTATCTGAACCAATTAGTTTACTGAACAAATTCAGCAATATTTTCTTCTCATGTCATGGAAATGAATAAGGTCGAGAACAAAATTTACCGGTACTGGTACGAAGCTTTATATATATTTCATCACGACTTCTAGCTGATAGCCTCTCTTGAAGATTATGCCGAAGTGCACCTATGAAACCCCAGTTTTAGAGGAAATGACATGAATCATTGTATGACCGATTAAGAATTGCCATTATCATTCACATTAAAATTGGAGAATAACACTGTTCATACTTTAACAAAGAATCAGATTTTCAAAGGATTAATACACCAAGGAGCTTACTTGCAGAAACTTGTTGAGATTTGCTGTCAATTTGCAAAACAATTGCCTTGCTGTTTAAAGAATTATCCATAGATAAATCAATTGCTATGGGAACTCGAGTGGCCCCATTCTCACCAGTAGGCTGTCAATAATACAACTGCACAATCAGAAATATGGGGCAGAGAAATCAAGCATATCAACAAAGAGCATGACGGAATAGCAGCTTACAAGGATAGGATGTCCGATCAAACTATTTAAGATACCAGACTTTCCAGCACCCTGGTCATTTCATCCACAATAAGAGAAACAGTGAGATGAAGAAATACTGCTACTAGAAGAAAGTAACAGGAAACAAGCGTACTAGTTGATAAAGCAATAAATAACTAATCCTGAAGAACAGGAACAACAATTCAATGAAGAGACACAAAACTTGCCTTATGGAGTTAGGAGAGAAATCCAATTACAAATGCATACAAGTTACTAGTAATTAGTTAACCAATACTTAGCCCATTTATGGACCATGCAATCAACTAACAATGCAGCTATCTTCTTTTTTGGTTTCCCAACAATGTAGCTATCTTCAAAATATTATTACTAATATTTTCTTTATCCTTTCTTTGCAATTCTCTAATCCCAAATAAACCATGACCCAGAAAATCTATGACTAAGGTACAAGTCTCACTAAAATCTTTATCTTAGAGGCAAATGCTCTTCAAATAGAATAACCCCGAGGAATTGAAGGTGCTTGCTGGGTAAGCAACATAAGACTATTTTTAAAACGAAAAGAAGCAATGATCTCATCAATCACTCCTTTGCATTTATAATAGAGTATATATATGTGCAGTGAATTTGGCTGCTATAATCAGCACGAAACCAGTTGCGTCCATAATAGAGAATCCAGCAACAAGCCAGCTCAAGGTCTCACTGGATTTGAGTCATTCCAAACCCTACATCTCACAAGTCTATAATTAAAAGTCCG
Organism: Clarkia xantiana subsp. parviflora; assembly: GCA_036873135.1. Lineage (NCBI taxonomy): Eukaryota > Viridiplantae > Streptophyta > Magnoliopsida > Myrtales > Onagraceae > Clarkia > Clarkia xantiana. The sequence continues at coordinate 17,123,256 of JAPTYO010000008.1, read as the reverse complement.
ATAAGATCTTCCCAAGGGCCAGGCGAATCGCAAGATCTGAGGCTATGCCATTACCAACAATAGTAAGAAACAGATAGCAGAAAGAGAAAATGTACTGACAACGTTGCCTAGAGCCACGGCATTGAGGAAGGTGGAGGATCGCCTGCTGGACGACGGTGAACTCTCGTCAATATCCTCATCCGCGAGGATCGCAGATGCCTGCCGCATAGCATCGGAGAGCTGAACCAACTCCTCGATCGCGTCCATGGTTACAGTTCCTGACTTCTCTCAATCACTCAAAAGAAGCAGGAAATCGGAGCCTGAGGTGGAACTCAAACAAAAGAAGATACCGTGAAGAAATGGCAGCTGTTCTTCAGTAACGGATGCCGATGGAGATCTATAGGGTGAGAAACCAGGGTTCTTACTAGAGAGGGAAGAGAATCAAACGCGTCCGACTCTGATTTGAATCTCCAATCGAATTCAACTCCGATTCAGATACTATTTCAAAGATTTTGAAGCTCAAAACAAACACATTTTCTCTGCCTCTTCCTTCCTGCTTCCCGCAATAGTATAATGAGGGAAGTTCTGAAGCCATTTTACATTAGAAAAATCCATACATGCCTCGGTGCCAGCAACTGGTAGCACCTCTCCCCCTCACAGTTACAATGATGTGGGACCAATAGTGGGTCCCACATTATTGGAAATTTGTAACTGTTAGGGGATTAGGTGACACCAGCTGGTGGAACCGTGGTATGAGTAAAAGGTCTTTGCAATATCACCTCTGTCATTTAATGTGAGATTATAAGTAATGTGAGATTACAACGTTTGGTTGTGTTGTAATGTGAAGTATAATGTCAAATTACAGTGTTTGGTATGTGTTGTAATGTGCAATGTAATATGATTTTATTATTATTATATTAATTTATATGAGAGTATTATATCTTAATATGATAATATTTAAAAGAATATATATTTTGATAATAACGAACTAAATATGAAACATTTATGAATTCTAAATATTAGATATTTAAACTAAATACACACAACTATTAAATTTATATTAATTGAAACATTATATATAGTTTTATAAGATATTTTTTTAAAAAATGCCACGAAAAATATTTATTCATTTTATAAAAACATTATGAGCATTATTATTTATTATAATAATAAGTTATGAAGTAGATAAAAAAAAATCTAATAATAATAACAATATTATTATCATATTAAACTATAAAGATAATAGAGAGTATTTTATCTATTTATAAATAATAATAAAATAATAACACTCTGTAATGTTAGACGTAATCTCACATTACATCCGTTTTTTGAGGTAATCTCACATTACGTTGATTGGAATTTGGACGTAATCTTATATTACAATGCACATTACGTCGTTTGGCAAACTAAGCAACGAATGTTGATATAATGTGGGACGTAATGTGAGATTACATCCCACATTACATCCATCCAAACGCCCCTTTCCAAACACGTTCTTAATGGGGCGTTTGGATGGACGTAATGTGAGATTACTTGAAATGTGATATTACAAGTAATGTGAGACGTAATGTGAGATTACTTGTAATGTTAGATTACAGTGTTTGGTTGTGCTGTAATGTGGAGTGTAATGTTAGATTACAGTGTTTGGTATGTGTTGTAATGTGCATTGTAATGTAACTTTATTATTATTATATTAATTTATATGAGAGTATGTTATATCTAATATGATAAGATTTAAACAAATATATATTTTTGACAACAACTAATTTCTAATTTCTTAAGAATTATGTGTGTGGTTAATACTATAGTCACTGTTAAGTATCTCGTTAAAGATGATTATCTATCTTTAACGAGATACTTAGAATTATATTATATATAGATAGATAATCATCTTTTACTTAGAATTATATTATATATAGATAGATAATCATCTTTAACGAGATACTTAACAATGAAGTTAAGAGAAGTCGCATTATATTTATTTCTTCTTCTTTTTTATTTTTTTTATTTTTTATTTTTTTTTGGTATAAAATGACGTTAATTATCTGACGAGTTAACTTAATGTAAGAACAAATGTATTTACGTGTTAGTTGTTACTAGTATGTTGTGTTGTATATCACGCAAACACAATGTTGACAGACATGTTTTATGAATTACCTTATTTGACTCACTTGATCACATGTCAACCAAATGCAATATTAGTGTTTAGTTTTTGGCAACCTTAGTATTTAGTATGTGGGGTAATAGACTTTTGACCTAAGAAAGAATAAGAAACCCCATCCTACAATAGTACAATAGGTCACACATATGGAACCTTCTTTTGTTTTCTTATATTATTATAAGAGCATCCACAGTGGTTTTACATAAACTGTATTCTTTAAAGTTGCCACGTAGACATTTATGTACACTTTAAGTAATACGTAAATTTAAGACACACGTAAAAAATATTTTCTCTGCAATCGTATTACTTAAACATACTCCTTAAATATATTTTATTATTAAATTTTTCAACAACCACCAATAAGATATTAGCATTAATTATAAAATGAATTAATTTATAATAAAAATTTGGTTACGTAATACATAGTGCATTACTTATATTTAAGGAATGCTTTATGTAAAAACATAAATTTACGTGTGGGTCCCATCTTTAAGGAATGTTATGTAAAACCACTGTAGACAGTTTTTGTTGCTTTACTTAAATAAACATGTAGGACCCACATTTACGTAATCTTTACGTAATACCACTATGGATGCTCTAAACAACAGAAAATTTATTTCTTTGTCAAACCCATCATTGTAGGATAAAGTAACGGTGAACAAACCACATTTTCTTGATTTATTGATCATTATTTTTCTCTTTCTATCACGATGTAATGGATTGAGTTCATTATAAATGTTATTACATTTACTATCATTGTCGACACGAAGTATTTGCTCATCAGGTGGCCCATTAGCCCAATGGGAAAGCCCACTCCATATGATTGCCACCAATTTGAAAGGTTGAGAGTTGAGACCCACAGTTGGTAAAATCAACCAACTTCGGATATATATTAACCGGCTGAAATCAAATAAAGTGACCCATCAAACGTTGATTTTTTTCTGCAGAACTTTTATTTAATAATAATAACATTATATTATTATATATATATTATTAATGTCTTAACGATTAGGCTACTACGCAATGAAAAATACAGTTTTCTTTAAATGTGTAATTCAAGTATAATAATAAGTATGAGTGGCCCAAAAAGCTATAATAATTATGGGCCTACGAATTAATTATTAGCCTATCATCAACCTAATAATAAGGGTACTCTAAAATTGATCAACATTTTTTTTTTCCTTTTCAAACATAACAATTAACATACCCTTTCTCAAATAAAGCTTAAATAAGAAAATCATATCCGTTTATAGTAACTATTTCATACAATACAGTAGAAATTCGTATTGAGCAAATTTTAACTCAATTTCGAAAAGTTAGTTTCGAAGTTGTGTCTAAATTCTAGTGAGTTTACTTGAGCTCTAGTTATTCTCCAAATTTGTAGAACTTGATATTTGTACGAGAATTTAACATTTGTATAAAAACTTTACGTGTTTGAAAATCTGAATAACAATAATGATATGTAATTTTCCTTTTTTAAAATACTTTTGGTGTATGTAATTTAAACCCGTCTAGAATTACAAAAACTCAAGTCTAGTGGATTTTTTTTAAAGAAAAATTCCGCATGTCAGCGTCCAACTCAGCTTAATAAAAATATTGTGAAAAATAATAATCCTATGTTAGATTAATTAAAAAGAAAATAACAGAGAATTTATGGGAAACCCGGGCGCGCAGGCAGAGATTAGAAGAGAGAACCTTTTCTGTTTCGTTGGGTTGGGTTGGGTTGGGTCTCTCTGTTTGTCTGTAAATTGGCATTCCATGTTTGTCTGTAAATTGGCATTCCATGTTTGTCTGTAAATTGGCATTCCATTTATCTGATCTGTTGATGAGATTTCATTGAGAAGAACACGATCAAAGCAGCAGTCTCAAGAACAGAACAGAACAGAACAGGCTCTCCATAATCTCCCCAACCCAACAACCTCTCTATCCACTCTGTTCTGTTGGTCACATTCCCCATTATTCTCCTCCCACTCTCCCTCCACTCACAAACCCCCTAATTCTCTCCCTTCTTCCCACTTCATCCTCACCAACCACAACAATCAAGATCACCACCCCCACATTCTTTTTTTCCTTCAAAATTTCCTCTCTCTTCCACGCTACGACGACGACAGGGCTTTGAATCAAAATCTCGCCTTTCGCGCGTTACGCTAGACGACGACGGTTCAGGTTTGTTCCGTGTCGATAGTTTCTTGCGTTTCTTGATCATTAACTGAAACCTTTTCTTAATATAATTCATTAACGGCGGTGGACGCGAAATTGCAGAAGACAGCGGCAGCGAAACTGAATTTCGTTCGTATAAAAAAAAAGGAGTTGATGTCAGACTGATTCTACTGGAAATTACAAGAGTGGGGACGATCGACAAAGAAAGAGACAGTATGGTGGATAAAGAGAAACAACAAATTAGATGGAGGGGCCTCCTTAAACTGCTCCAGATTCTGTCTTTCCTTGTTGTCTTCGCCGCAGGAATCATCATAGGTTTAACATCCTCTACCCACATCAATTACTACTTCCCTCCTCCTACTAAACCCCCATACACATACTACCTCCTACCAAACGTATCCTACGCAACTTCTTCTAAACCTTCTTCTTCTTGCAACCAATCAACCCCTAAACCAACGCATCCACTGAGCATGGAGATGTTGCTGCACCCGAGAAACCCGAACCATCGAATGTCGGATCAGGAGCTCTTCTGGAGGGCAACTATGGTTTCGAGATTTAAGGGGTACCCTTATAAGAGGGTCCCTAAGGTGGCCTTCATGTTTCTCACCAGAGGCCCACTCCCATTGCTGCCATTGTGGGAGAAGTTCTTTCAAGGACAGCGCAAGCCTCTGTACTCAATCTATGTTCATGCTCTTCCTGGGTTTCGGCTTGATGTTCCTGTCGACTCTCCCTTCCACGGAAGGCAGATTCCCAGTCAGGTATTAACTACGAACTACATTGCTTTACGTTTTCATTTACTGCTCATAAAAGGAAATGCAGATATTATACAAGTTAATTATCAATTTGGTAGGTGGAACAAATTGATAACCGAGGTTTAGGGTTTGAACATTTTGCTTGCTAATTTAGTACAACTGTTAGGATTTCCATCCTTTTTTTTACGGAATTACAATGTGTTGGGCTTGTAATGAAGAAAGTAGCTAGTAATTTGTTTGAGTGTCAAAATGTCATTTAGCAATTTTTGTTCGACTTACCATACATTATCAAGCAATTTCCCTGTGTTTTTTGTCCAACATGCTACACATCCCGTTCAAATTAGACGGAAATACTGATAAAGTTCAGTTTTTATACATGTGGAACTTGAACTAGCAAAATGCAATTTGTTCGAACTTCTCAAACCATCTAGCAACTTGATAAATACAGCTTAAACTGGGGTGATAAGGAAACTGTTACCGTGAAATGAACATTAATGCATAAACAAAGATTGAATTTTTGGAAATGGAAAAGAATTTGATGAACAAACTGATGATTGGTGTTGATGATGAGTGAAGGGCAGCAGCTATCCATATTCCATACACTTTTCAACTTCCCACCTACCCAACAAACAATTAAACTCATTTCACTTTCCATGTAATCAATTCTCATGCATCCTGTGTTTATTTAGCATGTCAGGTGGGGAACACCAGAGCTCACCGACGCAGAGCGGCGCCTCCTAGCCAACGCCTTGCTGGACTTCTCCAATGAGCGATTCGTCCTCCTCTCGGAAACCTGCATCCCCATCTACAACTTCACCACGGTGTATAACTACCTCATCGGCTCAAACCACAGTTTCGTGGAGTCCTTCGACGACCCGACCCGGTATGGGCGGGGTCGGTATAGCAGAAACATGATCCCACACATTAGGCTCAACCATTGGAGGAAAGGGTCTCAGTGGTTTGAGCTCAACCGCGATCTTGCCACTTACGTTGTGGCCGATACCGATTACTACCCGCTCTTTCAGAGCTTCTGCAAGCCTGCTTGTTACCCGGATGAGCACTACATTCCAACTTTCCTGAACATGTTTCATGGTTGGAAGAACTCGAACCGGAGCGTGACATGGGTGGATTGGTCGATCCGAGCATCGCACCCGGCTATGTTTGAGGCAGATAACGTAACTGCAGATTTCGTAATGTCGATCAGGAACAACAATGGGAGTGTCTGTCTGTATAATTTTGAGGAGACAACTGTTTGTCACCTCTTTGCGCGGAAGTTTGGGCCCAGCACGCTTCGGCCGTTACTTGACTTAGCCTCGACAGTCATGGGATTCGGTTCAAGTTAGGGGTTTTAGATAGTTAATGATGATATGTAGGTGTTTGTAGGTTATAGAAAGTATATTCTTTAATAGTCTTAGAAATTGGGTCTCACTAACCTGTATCTTATTACTGCAAATACCAAACACTTAACAATCTACAATGATACACCGTTTAACATTGCCCTGCCCAGAAACCCAGGTCAGAAACCAAAGAGCTTTAAACATTAAACTCAGCAGTGAGAGAACCAAATACAGCAGCAGACCACAAACTACTAAAGGTTGAAGAATGATCTCTTATAAGTAAAGCAAAAAACAGGAAATGAAAATGCTGCAGACAAATAATAGATATTATATAGAGATTTGCATAACCTTGTGAGTACAGTCAGGAAACAATGAACTATATCGTTTCCAGATACAAAATTACCGTGCTCAATTCATGACAGTATAAACTACTCAATTCATGACAGCACAGGCAAAATAATGTTTCTTAAAAACTTTCTCCTAGGACTCAAGCTACTCTTCAGCAACTTGTGCAAGTTGTTCCGAAGCCTGTTCAGCTGCAACTGATGATCCCGACATCGCATTCATCTGCTGAGGAGGAGGATTTGAGTATACATCAAATTGAGGGGGTCTATTCATCTGCTGAGGAGGAAGATTTGAGTATCCATCAAATTGAGAGGATCTATTCATCTGCTGAGAAGGGGGATTTGAGTATCCATCAAATTGAGGGGATCTATTCATCTGCTGAAGAGGAGGAGGATTTGAGTATCCATCAAATTGAGATCTATTTATCTGTGAAGGAGGAAATGAGGATCCACTATAATGAGTGGCTCCATTCATCTGATGAGGATAAGAGGATCCACCAAATTGAAAGGCTCTTTCTTGTGTATGAGGAGCTCCATATTGCTGTGCCACCTGTTCATGAACTTGCTGCTGGTGTTGTTGTGTTTCTCCGTTGAACTGTCGTGGCTCGTCCCTCTGATGAGGAAATGAAGATCCACCATACTGAGGGGATCCATTCATCTGATTAGAAGGATAAGAGGATCCACCAAATTCAGGGGATCTTTCTTGTGTCTGCGGAGCTCCATATTGCCATGCCACCTGTCCATGAACTTGCTGCTTAGGTTGTTGTGTTTCTCCATAGAATTGTCGCGGTTCGCCCCTCAGTGGAGGTCCTGCCATATGGCCATTATTTAGACCAACCTGGGGTGTTGGTTGTGGCATTGATCTTGCTGCCACCTGAAACTGTCCAGATTGCTTCCATGACATATCCGACTGTGTTCCTTGTCCATCAACTTGTTGATTGTGGTCTTTCGATTTCAAGAACTCTGTTGTTCCTTGTTGCCCAAACACCTGAGACTGAGAAGGCCCCATATGTCTAAAAGCTTGGGGATTACCATTACCAGGTGGCGGTGGAGTTGCCATTGGCGAAGCTCTCACGGGTCCATTAAATTGATTGGGAGGAGGCCTTCGATGCTGCTGCTGTGGACGAGGACCACGATCCATACTCAGCAGCCTCTCAAGTTCTTCACCACGACCGACATTTTTAAAAGCTTCTGTGATAAATTCCCGCAGAGATGGAGTCAGCCCCACACTGTACTTTATCACCTGTCCAATCAAGTCTAGAGCAGCATCCATGGCATTTTCATTACAGAGTCCCCGAATCACAACCTCGTAGCATGTTGGATCGGGTTTAGGATCTTTGTCCCCCATTTTTGTCAAAATCTGGGCACAATCCAATGTCTTGCCATTCCCAATCAACTCCTCGAATACCCGGTTTCCAAAACTAGCCACTACCCTCAATCCAGAATCCACCATTTTTTGAAACACAGCTAAAGCATCATCTATTTTACCTGCTTTCAGGTATGCATCGATAAGTGCCCGGTGGCTCCCAACATCAGGCGATAAAGACTTGGAAACCAGTTCTTTGAATAGATTATCAGCCTCTGTGAGCATTCCATGCTCGCAGTACCGAGTAATGATATTGGTGTATCCTGCTACATCCATAGAGAATGGTCTCGAACCTACAGCGGTCCCTACCTTCCTGAAGGTTGCAATGGCCTCATCAAACTTACCATTCTTAAAACACTCATTGACCATCAAGTTAAATGTGTCGGAGTTCACGGCCTGGAAATTCGGTGGCTTGTGGTTATCCAACATCTGTTCAAACATCGCCCAAGCTTCAGTCGTTTTTCCGTGTTTAAGTAAAACCTCGATGAGGACATTACAAGTAGCAGGAACCATCCTAAATTGCTTGTCGAGCAGTGATTTGTATGATTCCATAGCCTCCTTTTCTCTCCCTTGATTGAAAAACCAATCCATGTAAGTAGCATTCACAACCCCATCATACACCAAACACCTTGATTTCAGCTCATCGAACAATTCATTAGCCTTGTCCAAGTTCTCCAGTTTGAGAAACCCAGAAATCAAATTGTTATAGACTAGTGAATCCGCCCCGCCTCCTTTGTTCAACATTTCACGCAACAGATCCACTGCCTCGTCAATCCTCCCCACATCAACCATTCCTTTGGTCAAATGCCTATACGTCACTGAAGATGGAGAAAAGGGGGCATTTGCAATTATGAGGCGATAGACTTCAAGGGCGGTGTCAACATTACCCATGTCGCAGTGCGTGTTGATCAGATTATTGTAAGACACCACATTTGGGACAATATTGAACTGGTTGAAGAAGAATTGGAAAAGAGCTATGGCGTCTGTGTACCTCTTGGCTCGATACATGGAGGCGATGATCGCATTGCAGGTGAAGACCGTCGGGCGAGTGTTGGAGAACATCGACTGCCGGGCCACAACAGAGGCAGCATCGAGGTCACCAGCTCGGATGAGGGACTGGACTCGGTTGTGGAGGTTGAGGCGGGGTCCAACGAGAGAAGAGGTGGAGTCAGGGAGGCGAGGAGCATTAGGATCTCGAGGCGGTGGAGGATAGTTGTCACGACGGAGGGCGTGAAGAGGTGGTTCGATTCTGAGGCGTCGTTTCCGGCGGCGACGCTCAGCGGCGGCCTCCTCCGCGGAGCTGAAGGCAAATGTGCGATTTTGAGTGTGATGCAAGGAAGAAGAGGGCTCAGGTTGGATGGAGGGGAGTAGAGAAAAGGATATGGCTGAGGAGGCGACGTGGCTAGGTGCTGTAGAGCGTTGCCGCAGTGAGCGGAGGAGGAGAAGGCGGTAGAGGGACATGGCGGTGGTTCTGTTCCTCCTTGATTTCGTATCGGAGGCAGACAAATCGATTCTAAATTGGAACCAAAACAAAAGTCGAGAGAGAGATGAGAATCATAGGGATGGGCTTAAGCCTTAAACCCTAGAGAAGGTCTCGGGGGTTTTATGTATTTACGATTTTGTACGACTAGTGCATTACCCCGCGCGACGCGGAGTGACTTACCAAATATGTATAATTAACAAATTAATATTCGATAAAATTTATAATGACTATTTGTAATATGTTTAATCACTATTATTAAATAAAATATCAGTTTAAAAATTGAAAAAGTAAACGAAAAACTGAAAATTTTGAACCATAAAATACCATTGCGCAAATTCACAAATAAATTTTAGATGTCCGTACCGCATGCTACCTTTGGACGTCGGATCGTGTCAAGCGTATGTTCTTCAATAGATATGGCTTCGATGACCGTCCACCGGCGATATCTCGCCGGAGATAGAGATGGCTCTACCACTGAGACTCTCAGCCGCCCGTACCACCTGGTATCTTCGTTCGCCGGCTCTGCGTCAAGCGTCTGTTAAAATCAGTGAAATTTTAATTTCGATTAATTACATACATTGAATCTTGAACGGTCCGAAATTTTAATTGCGATTAATTGCATACATTGAATCTTGAACGGTTCGAAATCAGGGAAATTTTTAATTGCGATTGATTGCATACATTGAATATTGAACGGTCCAAAATTTTAATTCCGATTAATTGTATATATTGAATCTTAAACGGTTCGAAATCAGTGAAATTTTAATTGCGATTAATTGCAACTTAAAAACTCTCAGCTCCATAGTGCATTCAATGCTATGGAATTAATCAATACAAAACTATTAGCTCAATTGTCATAAATGCATCGAATACCGTAAAAAAAAAAAAATTATCAGCTCCACATTCACTCTGTTATTATTTTTTCTTCAGAATTTATAATATATATAAATAGACTCGGCATATTAGGTCAAAACTCAAAACCGTACCAAATGGTTTGGGCTAGACATACACTAAGTCCATTTGGGCGCAAACCAACTCGATTTGCTCGAACCAGGATTGCATTTGGGTTACACAACAATACGGGTCAAACCCAACCATCCATCCGCCCAACAAACTTATTCTTCCCTTTGTTGGTCAAAGTAATTGGCTAATCAAAACGTCATGTTTGTAAAACCAAATTTCTTTTTCAGTTCATTTACTTGTATTGCAAATGAAAGATCAATTTGTATTTGTTGATTTATAGGATAATCGAGAAAAACTCAGAAAACTGCCGCCTTAATCAATATTTATTCAACATTTTAAATTGGTTATAAAGAGTGTACTTAAAACCGAAAATTTCAATTGCAAGCTACTACAATTTCACTATTTGTAAATGCTCCTAAAACTCAAATGACTTAACTACTATCTTGTTGGAAGAATTGGGCTTTGTTTTATTTAAACTACATTTAAGCTAATTTTTGGGCTATTTTTGAATGGTTTTACTCAAGCCCAATTTTTTGTGTGAATGAAAATGGGGAAATTTTGTACCACATGGAGTACTTTAACCATCCTCCCCCCTTCTCCTCTTCTATATAAAGGAGCCTCCCATTCACTTTTTTGTAGAATAAAAAAATGAGATCTCTTCTTTTTGGTTGAGTATCCAATATTTTTAGAATCCATATTTTTGGAATCCAAGTTATATTTTTCTCCTCCTCTGTTCTTCGTGTTGATGAATTGTAGAGTTCTTCTTAGGTTGATTTCGACTTATGTCGTGTTCAACCTTTCTAGTTGTTTTTAGCCGTTGTCGTCGGCTTTTCTGTTATTTGTTTGAGTTCAGGTATTGAGTTTGGTTCGGTCGAACGTGTTGCATGCATAACATGCTTCGATGACATTGTTGAATCCTAGGAGGTGATCACCCCTTGTATAAACCCCTTTGCATAAACCGAGATTGGGGAGGGGGGAGACTGTTATTAGCACGGGCCTCAGTATAAAAAATACGTATTCGTTTTGTGTCGATTTTATGTATAACTTCGGTGTTGCCTATATCTTGCATGTTAATTGGAATAATTACTTGTAAGTAACCGAAATTTGACTAATTGCATTTTAGTCATTGAATTTTAGAATATTGCATTTTGGTCCTTGGACTTTGTAAATCTGCTTATTTACCATCAATATTTCCAACAATCCTAAGACAATTTATTTGTTGGTTTTATAAGAGGATGCTTAATTGAATTTTGAGATTCAATTTTTTGGAGAAAATTGTTTATTCGATAAAGTTCACAAATATTGTCGAACAACGACGTTGAGAATGTGAACATGCTCGAGAAGAGAGCACATGCGACTGATAAAATCGCTAAGACCATTTAGGCCATCGAGACTGATAAAATCGTCAAAAGCTGTTGAGGTTATTAGGACCGTTGAGGTTGCTAAGTCGTTGAGACTACTATGACTAATTAAGATGGTCAATGTTGTTGAACCTGTTAAGGCATCCGAAATTGATATGCTTGATAAGGAGGCTTTGTCCCTAGACCCACTTTAGCCGTTGAGGCTTATGGGGTCGTTAAATCCATTGTTTAAAATGAGATTAAGAAATCGGTTAAATTCGATGTATTGTTTATGACAATTGTGATGAAAATTTTATTTCCTTGTCTAATAACTAATTATTACATTTAAAATGTAAGTGCGAATCAACGATTCGATTAACCCTGAACTTTGTCACGTATGTACGTCGTGACGTTTGAGTTAGCCCCGTGTGGGTCTGTTTTGTTAAAACCAAAATTAGTTGTGCCAAGTTTATTTTCTGTCCAACGAAAAAGAAAAATTAATTATTGTAACTGAAGTGATTAAACTTAGTTACTGAAATCAGAAATTCAAATCGTTATTTGAATTTTAGTAATCCAAATTTGATGTTTCGTATTAATTATCCAAGGAGTTGGTCATAGGTCCAATGTTTGAACGCTACTCAATGAGAATGTAGCTAACATTTGGCGGATAACTCTAAAATTGGGAAAGACCACAAATTTCTCGATGTGGTCTATAAATGCTATCATTCTGCGAATTATGTTATCACATATTCCGATATAAACCAATATATAAATCAGAGTTTTAAATTAATTAAACAGAACTAATCTAACTTGATAACTCGAAGACTTAGACTCCAAGTTACATTTCTTCATCTGCACCCCCACATATGTTGCATTTTCGCTACAAATCTTTCTCTACTTCTATTGGATTCAACTCCAATCAAATAGTCTATTCTTATATGAATCAAATTAAGCATCGCCCCTCCTTCTCGATCTGCAAAACTACTAGACTGCAATATAATCAACATTTTAAAGGGTTAAAGAATCTAAAACTGTCCCAATTTTGACCCATGTGTTAGTTTGGGTGTCTGAGGTTTACAAAGACTGTCTGAATTTTCATGTCTGTTGTTATTTGGTGTCTCCCTCTATTTCTGGGGTTAAATTGGACGGAATGTGGTTACGTGAGTGGCCAATTTTCAAAATTCCAAAAGTACCCTCGACCAGCCAATTCCGGCCAATTTAGGGCTTAGGGTTCCGACCAATTTCCGGCCGATTAAGGCCAATTACTGCAGATTACGGCCGATTTAGGGCTATTCCGACCGATTTAGGGCTATTCCGGCCGATTCCGACCGATTAGAGGTGGGTGGCCGGAGTCGAAGGTGGGTGGCCGGTTTGTTCTGTTGGTTTTTTTCAAAAAAGGGAAAAAATTGTCTTATCAAGTAAGTTTGTTAAATTTAACCCAAAAAAATTAACGGTAAACCAAATAGGCACAAAACTGAAAATTAAGACACCAAATATCAACAGTTTAAAATTGATATACCAAACTGACATTCAGGTGAAAATCCAGACAGTTATTAGGTTATATTCCCATTTAAATGTTTATTATTATGCACATAGGGGTCTTACTAGGTTACGGTAACCCACCAACACACCAGCCCTAAATTGCCTTGCAGGTGTGTGAATTATAGTGTATGAGACGGTGTTAGTAGAAGATAGTGGTTATTATCGCGAGGCATGCAAGGTCATGACGTCGTCAGATCAGGGCACGTTGCACATTAACTCGAACCATTAAAGAGTTAATATGCAATTTATGTCAAATAAGATTTGGTATTTGTAATTTGATACTTGATCTATATAATGTGTTAATTGCAATATTGTGTAAAAGTAGGAAAAAAAATTATGCTTCGACCCGACTGGAATTTTGATTATTTTTCTAAGTGTTTTAAGTATCTGTTCTTAAAATAATCTCCAATTGATTTATATCATTCATAAGAATTAAGAAGTGATGATCACTAAAAAAAAAAAAAATCATTCTTATGGCTTGAGCCTGCATTTCAAATTTATCATATGTTCATTTTATGTCACACATGGAGAGGCATTGCACGTAAGGGCAAAGCGCTGTAGAAATGTATTTTAATCCTCACCTCACGGTGCGGTTATGGTAGAAGGTATTGGCCAAAATGGCCCGCCCAGCACCAATGAGATCCCTATAATTATTATGTTATATACTCGAACAAAACGTTACTGACGAACAGTACAACCGTATGCATAGTAAATCATTGAAAGCCTAACATTATGATAAGCAAATTAAAACCAGACGAGACTACCAATAAACATCTGACAACACCAACAATTGCGAAAACTATAATCATGTTTGTTACTACACAGAGGTGAATCCAAAGAAGGTTACAACTCTTAGAACAAGGTTTCTTGCTTCATTTATCTGACAGGACAGGACAGAACACATGACCACACTCAGCGGTCTCAGAACCGGTACAAATACAAAGAGTTGTACTTCAAGATCCTTAAACCAACAACACTATGTATGTATGTATGGTTTGCTGCTTTGTGTGTGAGATGGTTTGGTTGTTAGTGAAGGTATTTTCTTTATGCTGTAAATTATCTAATACTATAATATGATCAAGAAGCAGTTTTACTAGTATTTACTACAACAGGGGAGTTGGGTTGAAAAGGATCAACCCAGCATTGATCTTCATCCACTGCCTCCTTCCATCTTCTCCTGAATATCTGCATCTCAACGAACGACCGTTTCCTTACCTGACCAAAACAAACAATTATCAACTATATATCATTTCATTTGACACTTCAAAAGTTTCAAGGTGGTTGTTTGTATATGAAGTTAGGTTGTTAGCTTACCTCCAGTCTGTAGTCGATCATGTGTGCCTCGGAAGGTGCCTGCATTGAATTTCACAACCGAACCAAACAAGTCAGCTTAATAATTTATGGTGACATGAAATCTGTTCTTATTTTCTTCTACTTCGTCTTGTTCTTTAATCTCAAAAATTGAACCTAGTAGAGATGATACTGGGTTCAGTAGAACCCAGGAAACAGCTCATTAGTTCGATTTTGTAAAAGAACAAAAATAAAAAAATTGAAGGACGTGATGAGTATGAATATGTAATTTACCCGGAAGATATATAGAACTTACCTTATTGTTAACTCCGAGAGTGGGAAGACCGAGATGAACAATGTACTCAGCATCGACAACTCCCACATTTTTGGTACGATCCCCCTGTTGTGTTGATTCAAAGGAATGAGGTTATTTATGTGTATAAACTCCTAATATAAAGAACAAACTGATGCTTACTTGAGCACAGTAACCGAGCAACTGGTCGAGCCCCCAGGCATGAATCAAGTCATTTTGGATCATGTGCCACACACATCGCCATGCAGCTTTCGAGAATACCGGCACCATCATTTCCACCCACCTGCAATTTAATTGCAAACAAATACAGTAGACACAAAAACTAGGCATCATCAACCTGAAGATAAAAGAAGCTAGAACCACAAAATTGACATTGTTTGTTTAAGGAAATAGTTCAATAATTACCCAACACATGGAGGTTTACTGCTATGACTGTCGCATCGTCCACTGCCTCTAAATTTGTACATCCTCCTGACAACAAATTGAAATCATCATCAAACCGCAACCTAATTCATATAAGGCATAAATTCACCTACCTATCGATTGAGTAAGTTGGTTTATCTAATAAATTACTTACCGATGGACTCTAGATCTGCTACTCCGTGCGGTAATCAGATGATGAACACCAGAATAAAGAGCCGGCTGTGATATCTCTAATCCTTCCTCTTTCACTATAGAAACATATCTACACAACACAACCCCAAAACATACCTGATAATTAACATCATTTATTTCTAATATAGTTTGTAAATGTATGTATGAAGATCCATCCTCACCGTATCGGGTTGAAATTATCAACGCCGATATCTTCATCCCATAGAAAAATGTAATCGTATTCAAAAACTATGTCCGGGTGCAAAAACCGTTTCGCAAACCACCTGCATTATATTATTCAAGATATATAAAATTCATTCTTTCAGACAATCATTCTCTTGCCAAAAAGAGAATAATAAGGGACAACCATTTGGTCTGGTTCACAGCTGAAACATGAATTGCACGGTTGCTCCATTCGAGATTCTTCCATCCATCAACGTTACCATCATAATGGAGAAGCATCACTACAAAATGACTCCAAGGGAACTACAAGAAGTAGAATCCTGCTGTAAAAAATGCAGGCTAGCTGGATCTTGAGGATCAAGAAAGAGGGAGTTCAATTACCTTTCTGACAATTCGGTCCACAACTTCTTTCTGCTCTATTCCAACTGCAATTGCCAACAAACTCTTCGAACTTGTAGGTTTCCTCTGCAAACCACGAATGATATAACAAAAATAATAAACGTAATCTAAATAATATTATATAATATGATTCTACGAAAGTGAAAAAGGAAAGATTTTTGCATATACATTGTCGTTGGTGATGTAACCACCCCATAATGGCTGCATCTCCAAATTGGATGTTTCTGACACGATTCCCTTAGGCAATGGCTCGCTTCCGGATGGCCTGCAACGGTCCTACATAAGACTGGAGACTCGTTAATGAGTGTAATTTTATAACACAAAAGACTGCCCCAGAATCTTATATTATAAAAGAGATAGTGAACACCCAACCTTACATGCAGTAGCAGCAGAAGAAGGATTACTCTTTGTCATGTTACCATTCACTTCAAACTTATTCAAACTCTGCACCACATAATCATACGTAAGATAGATTCATAGTACAGAGACATCAAATAATTAAGGGTTAAGAACGTAAAAACAGTCTCAACTATAGGTCATGTTGCTAATCGCTGTTCCAGATTTAAAGTGTTGATATTCGGTGTCTCTGTACTATTAGATTGGTTGATTTCTACTTTTTTTTCTCTTAAAATAGACGGAACAAAAATATGTTTTTAAAGCATCAAATACGCCTTAACCATGAGCAACAAATTTGATACTTTGTAAAAAGGGAAAACATGTTTTTGTTACTTAAAAAACCAATTTTAAAACCAAAATCAGTCGAAAAAAGTGAAAATCAATAAAACTGATATTTGAGACACCAAATATCAACATTTTAAATATGGGACAACGATTAGTATCATGGCATATAGATGAGACTAATTTTAGGTTCTTAACCCAATAACTAATTCAGAGTGTAGAGAAGCAAGAACCAACATCTGTGTACTCATTTGTGATCAACTCTCCTCTAATAAAGTAGGCAGCACATATAAAGGAAGCTACAACAAAGACACTGCAAACCCAGGATCTCTTCTTTAGATCTGACAGCATATTACCAACCTGAACGAATAAAGAGTTAAAATGATCAATTGCAACAACTATACCATAAAACAACAATAACAAAGCTGCCATATACATGAAGATCCAGATTGCAACAGTATCAAATAAGATAGTCTTAAGTAGAAATAAAAGCTTCATCTATACAAATAACATGTTACTCACAGTTAATAGCAACTTATTCATCTATCTAAGTGGATAGCAAAAGCTTTTTGGAGAATCAAGTGACCAGTAGAATGTCATGAGATATGTTTTTCAATCATTTCTCACTCCTTTTATTTTGTTAATTAATTAATTAATAATGTGAAGAGTGCATTTTATGTAATAATTTATTGAATTTCCAGAAAGGATGGCCACCGATTTCATGTTAAACGGCCAGAGCTGCCGCCGAACAGACAAACAAGTTGACACCTTTGAATAAAGACTAATTGTAGGACGATAGGTACAGGCGAACAAACTGAATTATCAGGTGCTATATATAAGACAAACGAATAAGCGTAAGGGCCCTTTATATATATATTTATTTGTATTAAATATTAAATATAAAACTGCAACCGTGTATATATATATCCAGATCAATACGCAACCTAACAATATTCTTAAATATATGTTCAAAAATTCAACTTTCAAAAAGCATGAATCATGATGGCAACAGAACACCAAATTGAATTCAATAATCAAGAAGAATAGTATCTTTCGACAGTCATCAAACAGTAAGTGTGAGAAAGAGAGAAAGATTACAGAATTGGGTGTCTTCATAACGATGGAAGGAATCAGGGCACAGCATCAACATGCAATTCTCTGCAACCCAAAGAAAGGAAGAAGAACAGGAACAAGAAAAAAATTAAACTTTACAATTGAGAAAGGAAGTCTGGACATATTATTTAAGAAAATTTATTCTGATGGAAAAGTAACGGGTGAAAAATAATAAGGAAACCTCTTCTTTGTGTAACGCCTCAATAAATAATGGTCCAAAATTCGAAAGCAAAGGCAGCAGAAGGAAGGAAGATATTCCTTCCAAAATATGCCCTTTCTTCTTCTTCTTCGTCTTCTTCTTCTTCTTCGTCTGTCTCAAGTCAAGTTACGCCGTTTGTTATTTCTCGAATTCGTTAGAGGCTTCTTCTTCTTCTTATTCAGTTGACCGTGAAAGCTATGACCAGTTTGGAGCACAAGACTATAACAATTGAATAGGACACAGTAACAGAGAAAAAAATGAAGAGAAGATGAAGACTCAGGGGGACTCTACTATATTTTGGATGATCGGAGAAGAAGATGATATCTATTATTTATTGATTGATTTACGAGGAGGAGATGGACCAATTTTAATACTACGGTATGGTAATAGCGGCAAGGGAAACGAAGGATTCGGGGGAATGTGTAGAGTCGTGTGAGAGTGGCGGCAACAGTCCAGTCCAGATTCGCACAAGTCATTTTCTCAACATTTTTTTTAGTTTGTTGCTAAATATCGTTATTTTTTAATAAAGATTAAAGTCAATTTGATTGGTGTAAATGGCCAAAAAATAATTATAATAGTTAAGAGGGAGTGAGTGTTGGCGAACCCCAGTACTACAAGTCTAAAACGAAAAACAAATAATGTAGCTGCAGTGGAATAAACGTTCAAACCGTTTTTTGGGTCAAATCTATATTTTCTATAAAAATTTGACTTATTAAACGAATTTTAGGGTATGTCCGATGGTTACTTAAACTTAAATATCGACTAATATATTATTAACAATTTTATGACCGATTAGATTAGATATTTGGGTAAAATATATATATATATATATATGAATTAATTAAAAAAAAATTTGGCCAATAAATTAATGGGTAAATTAATTTAGGGTCGCTGGAGTCCGATAAAGAGACAACGAAGGATAGATGATGAGGGCAATTAAGTCAATATAATCTTATGTGGTAATCTATAGTTTTTACTTTTTAGGGATGTAGATGTCACATGTAAATCTATATAATACACAATTGAATGGGCCGGATTAGGAGAATTCACCATCATAAAGCCCAATACAGACTTGGCCCATTTATCCCTACACGCTAGGCCGAACGGTTCGACTGATTCCCGCACTCGCTCTCTTCTCTTCTCTTTTGGCAGTTGGCGCTATATTACAGAGCCGAGAGCATTGAAGCTAGCTGATGGATGTGCATGTGGCCTGCTACTGGATTTACTGAGGAGAAAGATAGCCATTTTCGTCGCTCTTGAAGGAGTCTATGATCCCAGTGAGTTTTGAGAGGTATGTATAATGTATGAATCTGTGATTTAACATTTTGCCTACGATTGTGCTTTAATTTGGCCGCATATGTTAGCCCAGTTCTTTTACTTATTCGATATGGTAACCCTAATTTTTCAAATTCAAATCTCAATCAGAAAAACCCTATATTCTAATCTGCAGCATTTTCTGGCTCCGTGATCGTATTCGTGATTCTGTTTCTTGTTATCGCTGTTTCATTTCCATTTCTCTGATGGAGAGCAAATAATTGAGTTCCGTGTTGAAATTGGTGAAATTCTGTCTATGAATAATCAATTGATTTGGAATTTTAGTAGAGGATTGCTGTTATCTGAATTTCATTCTCCACTTTCTGATGCAGTGTTCCTCACTACTCCGATATGTCTTACCGTGGTAACGTTGACCTGATAAGCAGTATGCCCTCTGAAATCATTGAGAAAATACTCACTTACTTACAGCCTCGTCAGGCTGTAAGGACAAGTGTCCTGGCTCGTTCTTGGAGGTACAGACGGACTTCGATGCCTGACCTAACTTTGTGGACATGGATGGAGAGTGGGGAACTGCAACTAGTCTTGTGAAGGGTGTTAATGGTTGTTTGCATCGTCGCCAAGCCCCTATTCGTAAGTTCGGTGTTGGATCCAATACCTTAACGGTAAGACACAAAATACATCGGTGGATGTGTTTGGTATTGAAGCCAGATCTCGAGGAATTGCAGGTCTGTGTTGGGGTAGACGAGTACCCATTTCCTTGCCATTTATTATTCAATTGTAAGAAGCTAACCTCTCTGAAGTTGTCTGGTATTAAGCTATATATACCTCTTACATTTGAGGGATTCTTGAATTTGAAGATACTCCGCCTTTCATACGAGAAGGTAGACAGTAAAATTGGGATGCTTATTTCTAAAAGCCCGTTGCTTGAGAGCCTCTCCTTGTATTCCTATAATAGTTCAGATGACATGATTACAATCTCTGCTCCAAAAGTCAAGTACTTCAAGCTGCAAGGTGAATTCAAGAACATTTGCCTTGAAAACGCAGTTATGTTAGTTGACATGATCATTGCTTTGTTCGGTAATGAAAGGCAATGCAATGTCATCAACTTTGTTGGTGGTGCACCTAATCTTGAGAGGCTTACAATGCAACACTTCACTGAGGTACTGCTTTTATTATTAATGCAGTCTTTGTTGTCTTAGCATGTCCTTACATTACTAGTTTCTGGGTTTAGTTTGTTAACTAGGTTATTTGCTTTCATATGTAACTGTGTATGTAGATTTGCTAATGTCTTTCCAATTTGTGTTACTAGAATTTTAAATTCGGCTTCTATCGAGAAGTACTCTCGACTACCTTCAATTATCTGAAGATATTGAAGTTGGCTGATGTAAATCTACTAGAAATGGATGGAATTCCAGTTCTTCTAGAGCTGATCACAAGTGCTCCAAATCTCGAAAAATTTGTTATAAAGGTAAGGTGTTGTACATTGTATTTATCATATATACGTATGAATTTCTTTCATATTTAGTTGATTCATTTCTTTGGATTCATGCATCCTATAAAATTTTATCCTTTAAAACCAAAAGTTAAATCCAGTTGTTGGCAGAAAATATCCTCCAGAAAATGGTCTCATGAAGTTAAAGGTGATCGAGATGCTTGATATATTCTGTGTGGCACATGAGTTTGAATTTGCAACATTCATGCTTCTCAATTCGCCAATTCTTGAGAAAATGGAGTTGAGATCTACCGAAAGCAAAGGTGCCGTAATAACACGGATGTATAAAAAAGTGCAAAAATTACATCGGGCTTCTGCTCGAGCTGTAGTGACATTTCATCCGTATGATGGTCTATGCGCCATTCTTTTTGTAAGATAAAAGGTATGCAAGTAATTATGGTGCGTGCATTTTGGATAGATACATTTAAATGCAAGTCTCTAAACCATAAATTCATATGATAAACAAGTGTTTTTCAATGAAGATTTGGTCTTTCATCATGATACACATTAAGTTTACAAGTCATGGTTCCTCCTTTAAGTCTTCTATTTGAATCTCAGATGTTAGCGTTTTGAAATGAGATTGTGATATCTCGTATTTCTTGTCTTGTATGGATTTGTATTGTGGATTTCCGCTGTGGTGATGTGAAACTCAGAACACCAATTAATTTCGCCTACTAGAATGAAGCTTGCCCGCCCGTCTAACGGTCTAAGGCAATACACAATCAAATTTCTTGCAAAACAAGGCACTGAATAATTAAAAGTGTTGGAATATTGCTTAACGTATTTTATAAAAAAATATTCTAATTAGGTTGAATCAATCTGAATGAAATCGTGTTTAATAAATTACAAAACTAATATTATTGTTATAGAATTTTTCACTTGATTTTATAAATAAATATTACTTAATCTTCACTATGTATATTAAAGTATAAGTGACTGCTACATACTTACCATGACAAATAAAAAGCATACTACATTTACAATTTCTAATAAACATATTATATATATATATATATATATATATATATATATATATTTTTAAGTAGGTGGAATTAATCTTTTTTCTTTGCCGCTAGTTTGAATAAATTTTATTTAAATAAAAAACTAGAAGGTCAAGAAACATATTTGAATATATACTAGTTATTAACGCGTGTGTTGCACGCGTATCGATCATTTAAATTTCAAGATATATAATATATCTTAAGTTTACTAATATTTATAATTAATCAAAGTAAAATATGGGCAAATTGATTCGTTGTAAGAAACGAATCTATGTGATAGAGAAGAGCGACATAACGTAATTCAAAACATGAGAAAGAGAATATGATAATTAAGTAAAAAATTAACTAATGTCTTCAGTTACGGTACTAAGTTAGCCTTATAGTTAGATATATAAATGAGTTGGGTTGAGCATTACGTTGTCATTAACGACTCAATTGTATCTAACTCATCAACTTGAGGTGTCAAGAATGTAAACTTGTTCTTAACTACTTAGAGTCATCAATGGAAAAATTTGTCCTATACAAACGTAATTATATACAATATCACAATACCAACAAAATTTGATTTAACAATAAAGATAAAATTAAATCACAAAATATAAAATTTAGACTTGTATTTACAAAAATATTTAGTTAACATTAATTAGGTTGTACACAATGTGATTGGATTAACAAATAGAAGAACTAAATTAATAGTTTGAGTCCATAAATATTGGACGATGAGTATAATGTTATTTGTACGAGGTCAAACTTCAAGAACCACATTTAACCCATATTTTGACTTGTTATATATATAATTTGGTAAGTGGCTGATCTATGTGATAGAAAAATCTCAACAGCCGGAACATATATCACTCGATCTATATAATTCGTTGAATAATTTTTTTTTACATGTATCCGAAATTTGAACGGAATGAGTATGATAGGGCTGACTTAAATAGATATGAATATTGGATTGTAAGTTAATTATAATTACTATGACATGCCGACTAAGCGATCTTAAAAAAACAACAAAATTTAAATAATGATTTAGTAATAATATTAAAGATAAATAAATGTTTCTCAAATATAGTAATGAATAAATTATTAATTTTATAAAATATAGGAATTAAATATAATATATTTTTTGTTAATAAAATGAAAAGGTGCCAAAGATGTCTCTATTGGGGTGAGGATCCAACACAAATAATATATATATATATATATATATATATATATATATATATATATATATATATATATATTTATTTATTTATCATTTATCGGGTAATTATTTAGTATAATGCATACCTACCTAACTTTGGTTTATAAAATGGATTTTAGGGTCTCTTTGCTAAGACACTAGCTAAACATTAACTAATATATATATACTAACAATTTTATTTACGTAGCGGGATGGGCCTACGGTCGCCACTACTAACCATTCCTTTTATTTAACTAAAAAAAAAATTATTGTTATATACTATATATGGAGTATTACATTATTTGGGATCGTCTAATCAGTGGGTCGACTAAACTCAAGATTGATTGGACCAACTGATAAAACGAGTTGTGTTTATAGCGGACTGAGTTTGAATCTCACTAAAGACGTCACCTTGAAAAGAGCTTTTATCTTTAACGTTTTTGTCCCGAATTTGCGGAATCAATGTAGTATCTAAAAAAAGGGGTCGACTAAAAATTGACAAGGATAATTATGTCAATATAATTTTATGTATTAATTTGTACCAAAGTAGATGATATTGTTAATCCAATACACAATTATATTGAGCCGATTAGGAGAAATTCACCTTCATAAAGCCCAACTCAACTGGGCCCATTTATCCCTACACTCACTCTAGGCCTTACGGTTCGACTTCTCAGTTTCCCGCTCTCGGTCTCTTCTCTTTGGCAGTTGGCGCCACATTACAGTGCCTTGAAAACTGAACCTAGCTGATGGATGTGCCGAGTTGAAAGAAAGCCATTCATTTCCGTTGCTCTAAAGGAAGGAGTTTCTGAACCTAGTTAATGAGTTGTGAGAGGTATGTACGAACGAATCTATGATTTAACGTACGATTGTGCTTTAATTTGACGGCATATGTAGCCCAGTTCTTTTCCTTAGTCGAGATGGTAAATGGAACTCCTTAAAACCCTAATTTTTCAAATCCAAATCAGAAAAACCATAATTCCTAATCTCCAGGCTCTAGCATTTTTTGGCTCAGCAATCGTATTCATGATTTTGTTACTTGTTTTCGCCGTTTCATTTCCACTTCTCTCCTGGAGAACAAATAATTGAGTTCCGTATTGAATTTTAGTGAAATTCGTTCTATGAATAATTAATTGATTTGGAATTTTAATATATCAAAGAAAAAAGCTGTTATCTGAATTTCATTCTCCGCTTCATGCACTTGAATAAAAAGAGAGTGCACTTTGTTTAATTTGCTTGCCACTTGCTGATGCAGTGTTCCTCATTACACCTATATGGCTTGTCGTGGTAACATTGATTTGATAAGCAACATGCCATCTGAAATCATTGAGAAAATACTCACGTCAGGCTGTAAGAACTAGTGTCCTGGCTCGTTCTTGGAGGTATAGGTGGACTTCGATGCCTGACCTTAGCTTTATGGACATGGATGGAGGATAGGGAACTGCAGCTTGTCTTGTAAATGGTGTTAATGGTTGTTTGCATCATCATCAATGCCCTATTCGTAAGTTTGGTGTTAGATCCAATACATTAACTGTAAGGCACAAAATACATCAGTGGATGTGTTTGGTATTGAAGCCAGATTTTGAGGAATTGCTGATCAATGTTTGTGGAGATGACAACGACTTTCCTTCCCATTTGTTATTCAGTTGCAAGAAGCTAACCTCCCTGAACTTGTCCGGTATTAAGCTATTTATACCTCCTGCATTTGAGGGATTCTTGAATTTGAAGATACTCAACCTTTCATACGAGAAGGTAGACAGTAAAATTGGGATGCTTATTTCTAAATGTCTGCTGCTCGAGAGCCTCTCATTGTATTCCTCTAATATTTCAGATGACATGATTAACAATCTATGCTCCAAAAGTCAAGTACTTCAAGCTGCAAGGTAAATTCAAGGACATTTGCCTTGAAAACGCAGTTATGTTAGTTGACATGATCATTCATCTGTCCTCAATTGTAAAGAAATGCAATGTCTTCAAATTTGTTGGTGGTGCACCTAATCTTGAGAGGCTTACTATAGAAGACTTTACCGAGGTGCTGATTTAATTATATATGCAATATTTATTTTCTTAGCACGTCCTTACATCTCTATTTTCTTGGTTTAGTTTGTTTACTATGTTGTTTAGTTTCATATGCAACTGTGTGTGTAGATTTGATGTCTTTCCAATCATGTTCCTAGTATTTTTAATTCGGCTTCTATCGGGGAGTACTCTCAACTACCTTCAATTATCTGAAGTTATTGAAGTTGGATGAGGTCGATCTACGTGAAATGGATAGAATTCCAATTCTTCTAGAGCTGATCACAAGTGCTCCAAATCTCGAAAAATTTGTTATAAAGGTAAGGTGTTGTACCTGTCTTTATTATATATACGTATAGAGTTCTTTCAAATTTAGTTGATGATTCATTTCTTCGGATGCATGCAGCCTGTACAATGTTATCTTATAAAAACCAAAAGTTAAATCTAGTTGTTGGCAAAAAGAATTACCTCCAGGAAATGGTTTCATGAAGTTAAAGTTGATCGAGATGCTTGATATTTTATGTGTGGCACATGAGTTTGAATTTGCAACATTCATGCTTCTCAATTCGCCAATTTTTGAGAAAATGGAGTTGAGATCTACTGGAAGGAAAGGTGCAGTAATAAAACGGATCTATAAAAAAAATGCCAAAATTACCTCGAGCTTCTGCTCAAGTTGTTGTGACATTTCATCCGGATGACCCTAGATGCGCTTTTCCTTTTGTAAGATAAAAGGTATGCTAGTAATTTTGTTGCGTACATTTTGGATAAATATACATATTTATGCAAGCCTCTAAGCCGTAAATTCTTATGATAAACAAGTGGTTTTCAATGAAGATTTGGCCTTTACCTCGGTAATGAATCTTAGATGTTTACTTTTTGAAACGGGATTGTGATATCTTTTGTTCCTCGTCTTGTATGGATTTGTAATGTGGATTTTTGTTGTGATGATGTGAACTCAGAACAATGATTAATTATGACTACTTGAATGAAGCCAGATCGCCAGAGACAATACACAATCAAATTTCTTGCAAAACAAGAACCTAGAAGTGCAATAGACTAACTCAACACTCAATATGAAACTTCACAAGCAAGGCACTGAATAATGGTAAGGATTGGAATATTGGATCATGTTAATTAGTTAGCGTATTTTGTAACTCAAACTAAAACCCTAAACCCTAACCCGAATCTCACCTAATAGGAATCATCTTGAAGTTTCCATTTGATCACTCTTGTATTCTCATCTTCTTCTTCCTCTTTTTCATAGTAATAATAGTAATTGGGAGTGAAATCGAAATTGTGCATTCTTTGTGAACTGATCAAACTCATCATCAGAATTATCGGAATTGGGTAGCACCCGAATGTTGAAGAAATCTAATAAATCTAGATTTGAAAATAGAAAATGAACAAGCAGCGGAGGATCTCCTTAACTCACTTCAAACTTCATTGAATTCCATAAAATAAAAATGGGTTAAATGGTCTTTTGGTGCCATATGTTTGGTCAATGTTAACTTTTGGTGTCATATGTTTTTTTTTGTAGGCTATTGGTGTCGTATGTTTTCATTTTGTAGGTTTTGGTGCCTATGTTAGTCAACGGTTAAGTTTGACTAGGGGTGAAACTGGACCGGTCGGACCGAATTTTTATTTGTTTCGGTTGGGTACCTAAATTTTCGATCCGTTTTTTTCCCTTAAAAAATACGACCAAAAAACCGTTTGAGGAAAAATAAACCGTCTATTGGTAGTTCGGTCTTTCGGTTCGGTTTTCGGTTTAAACCGAAAATCCAATATTAACATATACCATTTAAAGTTCTATTTATTTTCATGGACAATATCATATCGAAATGATATATAACTTTAATTAATATAATTAAATTAAATAAATTATAAAATACAAATAGAAAAATTAATATTCATAAGTGACTATTTTACAATTTATATTAACATAATTAATTAATTATATTAATTAATATCAACTAATATAATATATATTGTATATATTTAATTAGCATAACGGTCGGTTCGGTCTCCACGGTTCTCAAAGCTCAAAATCCAAACCGGACCGAAAAAACAAATTAGAGTAAAAAGATCCGACCAAAAACCAAACAGCATATTGCGGATTCAGATTTTTTGGTCCAGACTGGTTCAGTTTTCACCGGTTTTTCGGACCAACCGGATTTTGGTTTCACCCCTGAGTTTGACCGTTTACTTTTAATTTGTTCAATTTAGTCCTCCAATTTATATTCCTAACTTTTAATTTTTACAATTTAGCCCCCAAAGATTAGAAATCGGACCTAGGTCGAAATTGACCGAGCCAAGGTCCGACCACGGTCGGGTCAGACCCTGACAGGTTACCCAGACCTGGGCGACCCTAGCCAGGGCAGACCCAGCCATGGGTCGAACCCTGGCTGGGTCAATTTGACCTAAGGGTCCGACACCCAATCGGACCCTTGGGTCAAACTGACCCAGCCAGGGTCCGACTCACGGCTGGGTCCGACCCTGTCTAGGGTCGCATTTAATGGGACCCTTGGGTCAAATTGACCCAGCCAGGGTCTGACCCACGGCTGGGTCCGACCCTGACTAGGGTCTCCTAACTCGGGCGACCCTAGCCAGGGTCGGACCCAGCCGTGGGTCGGACCCTAGCTGGGTCAATTTGACCCAAGGATCCGATTGGGGTTTCAATCGGACCCTTAGGGCGACCCTAGCCCAGCCGTGGGTCGGACCCTTGATTATGATGAGACGTTTTCCCCGGTTGCTAAAATGACGTCTGTTCGCATCTGTCTCTCTTTGGCGGCCATCCGTCACTGGCCACTGCACCAACTGGATGTCAAGAACGCATTTCTCAATGACATTCTTGGGGAGGAGGTTTACATGACTCAGCCACCTGGATTTGTTGTTCAGGAGGAGTCTTCCAAGGTCTGCCGTCTACGCAAGTCCCTTTATGGTATGAAGCAATCCCCCCCGAGCTTGGTTTGGACGTTTCTCTCACGTGCTTAATCAATTTGGCATGACTAGGAGTGCCAATGATCACTCAGTTTTCTACAGGCACTTAAAGGAGAAGACTATCATTCTAGTTGTGTATGTTGATGATCTGATCATTACCGGTCACGATGACGAAGGGATCTCGGCATTAAAGAAGTTCTTGAG
The DNA here is from genome assembly GCA_036873135.1 of Clarkia xantiana subsp. parviflora. Taxonomy (NCBI): domain Eukaryota; kingdom Viridiplantae; phylum Streptophyta; class Magnoliopsida; order Myrtales; family Onagraceae; genus Clarkia; species Clarkia xantiana. The sequence continues at coordinate 17,094,952 of JAPTYO010000008.1, read as the reverse complement.
CGTACAATTTCAGATAACATACCTTGGTAAGCTCAAGTACTTTCTTGGGATTGAGGTATCACGATCTCCTGGGAAGATACTTGTTTGTCTGAGGAAGTATGTCCTTGATAGGCTATCTGCATGTGGGTTACTTTGGTGCATGCCTGTTGACTCACCTATGGTTCCTAAGACCAAGCTCCGGCCTGATGAGGGGGAACCTCTACATGATCCTGAAAAGTATCGAAGATTGGTCGGGAAGCTTAATTATTTGACGTTTACTCGACCAGATATCTCTTATCCAGTGAGTGTTGTGAGTCAATTCATGTCAGCTCCGCGCACAACACACTGGGATGCAGAAATTCAGATTCTTAGATACCTTAAAGGATCCCCACGTAAATGAATTGTATATTCCGATCAGGGACATAGTAGAATCGCAGCGTTCACTGATGCTGATTGGGCGGGGTGTCCTACTACTCGGAGGTCCACCACTGGGTATTGTGTCTTCTTTGGTAGGAACCTTATATCGTGGAAGAGTAAGAAACCGACAGTTGTATCTCGATTTAGCGCAGAGTCAGAATACCGTGCAATATGCGAGCTCATTTGGACGAAACGCTTACTCAATGAACTAGGTATTCGTCATGACGGTCTAATGAGACTACATTGTGATAATGAATCCGCCATGCATATTGCCAAGAACCAAGTCTTCCATGAGAGGACCAAACACATTGATGTGGATTGCCATTTTGTTCGAGACCTTGTCATGGGAACATTCTCTAGCCCTCCATACATTCAACTTATTCTCATTCGAACAGATTTCCAGCTTGCAGACATTCTAACTAAGCCTCTCCGCAAAGCGTCAATTGGTGATCTATGTGACAAGTTGGCCTGCTAGATATATACACCCTAACTTGAGGAAAAGTGTTAAATATAGAAAGTATGTATATTTGTATATTAGTTGATTACCATTCTTAGCGGCTTTAATACTTTCCTAGTATAGCTCTTTACCTAAGTTAGCTTGATTGTACCATTACATATTGTAGTTATCGATTAATGAATAGATACAGAATTTACCAGTAATTACAAGCTTGATTTAATTATTTATTTAAGTTTTTTTTTTTATGAACCAACTTTATCGAACACGATATATTAATATATGATTCCATATACTTTTACTTTTAATTAATTATTGATGAGATTATTGAAATTTAACGATTTATTTAAGGGTAGAATACCAACTTTACTTTTAACAACTAACTATTTATAAAATATTCAACAACGGGAGGACATGTTAATCTAATAAACAATTCTCTGCCCAAAAATTCTAAAAACTCACCTTCATAAAGCCCAACTCAACTTGGCTCATTTATCCCTACACTCTCACTCTAGGCTGAACGGTTCGACTTCTCAGTTTCCCGCTCTCGCTCTCTTCTCTTTGGCAGTTGGCGCCACATTATAGTGCACAAGAAAATTGAACCTAGTTGATGTGCATGAGATACTGACTTTTTTTTTTTTGCCAAAGGTATAACATTCATTCATAATGGATAGTTCAAAATAATCAAGGAGGGGCAAAGTCCCGATCCTTTACAAGTAACGATAAAAGAGAGGGCGGGGGTGCGCAGACCCAATTAAGACAACAAGACCTATTTCTGGATTGTACAGCAACCCAGTTAGCTCATTCATTTGCTTCGCGTGACACTACAGACCAAGTGACGTCTCGTAAAAGATTAGCTCGTCGTAGTATGTTGGATACTTGTGTGGAGATTCGCCAGTCCAGCTTTTCTTTCTGTCCGTTGGTGCTTTTAATCGCCTCTTCCGAGTCAGACTCGATGATAACATGCTGCCATCCATTCGCAATTGCCAGCTCCACCCCATTTGATATCGCCCTCACTTCCAGTTGAAGAGCTTCCGAGCCTATGGTGCTTTGGTTGATGCCTCATATTACCATCCCGAGTTCCGTCCTAGCAATCACGCCGACACCCCCATGTCCGTGAACTCCATCAAAAGACCCATCGCAATTCAATTTCACGACACCAGTTGGAGGGGGGGGGGGGAGGGATCCACTTGTGGTCTCGGGTTCCTTGTAGATCACCCTGGCTTCTAGATCGGTGCACCATATTGCCATTGTTTGACCATAACTCGTTGTGGTCTTGCAGGATCTTTTCCGTTGTAATTCTGGTATTTGGATCGTCTCCGCTATGCAAGGCCCGACATCTTTCTTTCCATATAGCCCAGCACGTGACTCCTATCAAAGCCCATCGTATCTTCTTCTCCTTCTTTTTCATGAATGGTGCTTGTTTCAGCTGTGCTAGGAAGGCTGCCACGGAGCTTCCTTGGAGTTATTCTGGGCGTATGGAAACAACAGCAAACCAAACAGGTGAGGTCCATCTGCAGCGGAAAAACATGTGTTCTGTTGACTCCACCTCCGTGCAAAAAGGGCATCGTGCTTCGACATTCATCCCTCTGGCTTAAGTTATCCCGTACTGCAATAGCGTTGGAAAGAAGCCGCCAAAGAAATGCCCTCACATTGGGGATAGTGCTCATTGCCCAAATATTCTTCCATTTCAGTGGAGACACATTCTGCTGCATATTCGGCTCAATCTCCTCCATTAGTCCTTCATCAATCCTCAGCTGCTTGTAGACCGAGTTGACAGAGAGCTCTCCGATTCTGGTGTAAGGCCAAATAAACTCGTCGGGCACGGGGTCGTCAGGAAGTGGGATTGACACTATCGCATTTATCTCACTCGCGGACGCAATACCCTGCAGTGGTTGAACGTTCCATGTGCTCAAATCTGGGTTGATGAGCTCTGATACTCTCATATTTGTTGTCATGGAGCTTGCGGGGATATCACAATTCAGTCGAAATATTGGGATACCCGGAATCCAAGCTTCGTCGAAAACATTAATGCTTTGCCCGTCCCCTATTTTCCACATCCCATTCTCCATTAGAACGTCTCTACCGGCTAGTAAACTAGTCCATGCCCATAATGCCCGAGATCCCTTCTTTGCAAGTTGAAGATCACTTTGCGGAAAATATAGCCCCTTTAGAATCCGAGCCCAATATGCATTCGGGGTCCTTCATTAGTCTCCAAACCATTTTTGCGAGCAAAGAGATGTTGAAAGTTTGGAGCTCTTTGAAACCGAGTCCCCCCGACTCTTTGGTTTTTTTAACGTATCCCATGATCTCCAATGCATCCTTCGCTCATCACCCCGTTGGCCCTACCAGAATCGGGCGATTAGGGAGTTAATTTCCGCGCACCAAGTTTTCGGTAATAAGAATATGCTCATGGTGTACGTCGGCATGGCAGTGACAACCGATTTGACTAAAACTTCTCTCCCTGCATTATTTAACAATAGTGATTTCCATCCTTGCAATTTGGCCACGATAGGCTCTTTGAGAAAACCGAGCGCTTCTCTTTTTGATCGACCCCAAATCGTCGGGAGGCCAACGTATTTTCCGGGGTTTCTCATGAGATACTGGATTTACTGAGGAGAAATATAGCCATTTCTGTTGCTCTTGAAGGAAGGAGTATGAACCTAGTGAGTTGTGAGAGCCGAACCTGTGATTTAACATTTTGTGTACGATTTTGCTTTAATTTGGCGGCATATGTTTGCCTAGTTCTTTTCCTTATTCGAGATGAACGCCTTACAACCCTAATTTTTTCAAATTCAAATCTCCAGCATTTCTAGCTTAGCGATTGTATTCGTGATTCCGTTACTTGTTCTCGCTGCTTCATTTCCACTTCTAAACTGGAGATCAAATAACTGAGTTCCTTGTTGAATTTTGGTAAAATTCTTTCTACGAATAATTAATTGATTGATTTGGAATTTTAGTAGAGGAAATCTGTTATCTGAATTTCCTTCTCCACTTCATGCCCTTAAATAAATATAGAGCGCACTTTGTTAATTTACTTGCCACTTGCTGATGCAGTGTTCCTCATTACTCCGATATGGCTTACCGTGGTAATGTAGATTTGATAAGCAATATTCCCTCAGAAAATATTGAGAAAATACTCACTCATTTAGAGCCTCGTCAGGCTATAAGGACAAGTGTCTTGGCTCGTTCTTGGAGGTACAGATGGACTTCGATGCCTGACCTTAACTTTGTGGACATGGGCGAAGAATGTGGAACAACAGCTAGCCTTTTGAAGGGTGTTAATGGTTGTTTGCCTCGTCATCGAGGCCCTATCCGTAAGTTCAGTGTTAGAGCCAATACATTAACGGTAAGGCACAAAATACATCAGTGGATGTGTTTGGTATTGAAGCCAGATCTCGAGGAATTGCAACTCAATGTTTGAGGAGATGAGAACCACTTTCCTTCCATTTATTATTCAATTGTAAGAAGCTAACCTCCCAGTATTAACCTGTTTATACCTCCTGAATTTGAGCGATTCTTGAATTTGAAGATACTCGATGTAAGTTTTTACAAACCCTAATTGCCAGGATCTTGATCATGTTTATGAGGATTAAAGTATAGTGAGGAATGACTTACCCGGTACTGATCTCGATTCCTCTGTTCTTCCTAGACTGACGATTCGTTTCTCTGAAGAACGGTTCTACTTCTCTCTCTTGTCCATTCTTTCTGTCAGAGACCAGTTGATGGAGAACTGCTCTTCCTCTCTGTCACCGTCACTGGCAGGGAGAGAGGACCGTTTATAATATTAACCCTTTAATCTGGTACGTCCATCAAGTAACCAATTGAACGGTTTAGATTAAATACATTCCATAAAGACATATATTGATATAATATAATATAATGGTTAAAGGTACTTTTCATACCACATGTTTGACCGAATGTGGCTTTTAATACTGGATGTTTAGTTTTGTATACTTTTGGTACCAAACGTTTGAAAAAAATGTGGCTTTTGGTACATCCGTTGGTTGGCCGTTAGTTTTGGCCGTTAAATGACATGTGCAAGTCATGTGATCGACTCTAAACTTTTAATTTTGTTCAATTTAGTCCCTCAAATATATTCATAACTTTTATTTTGTTTAATTTAGTCCTAAAGCTTCAAAATCGAACCCAATTGGGACTATCTCCAATTGAGAAAATTTGACCCAAATGAGGCTATGTCAATTGAATTCGATTGGTTTAATTGGGTCCGATTTTGAAGTGTTATGACTAAGTTAAACAAAATAAAATTTAGGAATATATTTGAGGGACTAAACTGAACAAAATTAAAAGTTTAGAGTCGATCACGTGACTTGCACATGTCATTTAACGGCCAAAACAAACGGCCAACTAACGGATGTACCAAAAGCCACATTTTTTCAAACGTTTGGTACCAAAAGTATACAAAACTAAACATCCAGTACTAAAAGCCACATTCGGTCAAACATGTAGTATCAAAAGTACCTTTAACCCTATAATATAATACGTTATTCAATATATCTATATTCATTAATATTATCTGGCCACATAATTAGAATATATATTCTTACACTCGACCTTTCATTCAAGAAGGTAGACAGTAAAATTGGGATGTTTATTTCTAAAAGCCCGCTGCTCGAGAGCCTCTCATTGTATTCCTCTAATAGTTCAAATGACATGATTACAATCTATGCTCCAAAAGTCAAGTACTTCAAGCTGCAAGGTAAATTCAAGCACATTTGCCTTGAAAACGCAGTTATGTTAGTTGACATGATCATTCATCTATTCTCTGACGAAAAGCAATGCAGTGTCATCAAATTTGTTGGCGGTGCACCTAATCTTAAGAGGCTTACAATGCAACACTTTACTGAGGTGCTGATTTAATTATCAATGCACTCCCTGTTGTCTTAGCATGTCCTTACATTACTAGTTTCTGGGTTTAGTTTGTTAACTAGGTTATTTACTTCCATATGTAACTGTGTATGTAGATTTGCTAATGTATTTCCAATTGTGTTTCTAGAATTTTAAATTCGGCTTCTATCGGGGAGTAGTCTCGACTACCTTCAATTATCTAAAGTTATTGAAGTTGGCTGATGTCGATCTACGTGAAATGGTGATCACAAGTGCTCCAAATCTCAATTTTTTTGTAATAAAGGTAAGGTGTTGTACATTGTGTTTATTAGTTGTTGATTATAGAGTTCTTTCGCTTCTAGTTGTTGATTCATTTCTTCGGATATGCAGCCTATAAAATCTTATCCTTCAAAACCAAAAGTTAAATCCAGTTGCTGGCAGAAAGAATATGCTCCGGGAAATGGATTCATGAAGTTAAAGGTGATCGAGATGCTTGATATATTATGTGTGGCACATGAGTTTGAATTTGCAACATTCATGCTTCTCAATTCGCCAATTCTTGTGAGAATGAAGTTAAGATCTACCGAAAGGAAATGTGTAGTAATAAAACAGATGTATAAAAAATTGCCAAAATTACCTTGGGCTTCTGCTCAAGCTGTTCTGACATTTCATCCTTATGACGGTCAATGCGCAATTCCTTTTTTAAGATAAAGGTATGCAAGTAATTTTGCTGCGTACACTTTAGATATATGTACATTTTAATGCAAGTTTTCTAAATTGTAATTTCATATGATAAATAGGTGGTTTCAATGAAGATTTGGTCTTTCATGATGATACCTCGGTACTACATTAATTTTGCAAGTCACGGTTTCTCCTATTTTGAATATCAGATGTTTGTGCTTTGAAACGAGATTGTTGTTACTCGTCTTGTATGGATCTGTATTGTCGATTTCTGCTGTGATGTGAACTCAGAACAGCAATTAATTCTGACTACTTGAATGAAGCCAACTCGCTAGAGGCAATACACAATCAAATATCTTGCAAAACAAGAAATACAATAGACTCACTCAACAGACAATATGAAACTTCACAAGCAAGGCACTGGATATTGGATCATGTTAATTAGTTAACGTATTTTGAAACTCAAACTAAAACCTGCACATCACGCAATGCAATTGCTGCTTTCATATCGATTGGTGAACCTCACCTGCCTATACACATATATATTTATTTATTTACACCCTACATACAACATTCGAATCTTGTCTACATAAACCCGAATCTCACCTAACCGTGATCCAACTTATTCCCAACTTCGACGAACCACCAAAAAACTCGGAATCATCTTGAAGTTGCCATTTGATCACTCTTGTATTCTCCTCCTCTTCTTCTACTTTTTCACAACAATAATAACAATTAGGAGTGAAACCGAAATTATCCATTCTAGTCTTTGCGAACTGATCAAACTCGTCCTCGGAATTATCGGAATCAGGGTAGCACCCGAATGTCAAGGCACTAACCGGTGAGTCCAGTGTGGTTGAAGAGTTAACAAATGGATGAAGAAGCAATAACTCCTCAGCACTCCACCTCCTTTTAGGGTTTCTCTCCAAGCATTTCTCCAAGAAATCAATACCCTCTTTCGAAAACCATTTCGGAAACTGAGGTATCTCATTGCTCCTCGCTATCTTCAAAAGCGCTGCCTCTCTGCTCGACACATCACCCGACCAAGGTGGCCGCCCAGTCGCCATCTCAATGACTGTACACCCCAAAGACCATATATCCGACTTTAAGTCTATTACTGACCCATCTTCGTTTCTCAGTGCTTCGGGAGCCATCCATAACGGAGTCCCACCGAAAACTCTATTATCGTTGCTCGATAACTTCCGCGCGCACCCGAAATCGGCCAGCTTTACGCTGCCGTCGGATCCTAGGAGCACGTTCTTGCACTTGAGGTCGCAATGCGCGATTCCGTTGCTATGAAGGAATACGAGACCGTGAAGAATCTCTCTGGTGTAAAACCGGATGGCTTGCTCGTCAAGTAACCCACCGAAACTCGCCTCGACAGTGTCTGAAAGGCTTCCGCCTTCCATATACTCCATGAACATAGACATTTCCTTGCCGTTTAATGTCTCTGCGCCGAGAAACTGAATGACGTGGGGAGAAGGCGAGAGAGTTACAAGGATGTCGGCCTCGTTCTTGAGAGACTCGAAGGCTAAGTCAGAACCGGACTGATGAGCGGATTTCACTGCAAAAATCGCCCCCGTGGTGTTGTCGGTTGCTAGGTGGACGGTGCCGAAAGAACCCGATCCGATGGCTTTGCCCTTAGCCCATGAGAAGTGATTACTATTGTTTGGGGCCATGATTTGCAATAATAATCCTCAGAAAATGACGAGAGCGAGAAGGATGGTAATGAATTGGGCAAAAGGAGCCCAATTCACCACACGGAAATTGAGATTGTGGGACGAAGACGCAGAAATTCATGAAAAATAAGATACGAGGATCATTGACAGTGGTTGGTTATTCATGGGGAATGATTGCAAAGGGTGGTGTTTATTTATAGGATTGAGATGAGGTAGCTGGTTAATTAAGATGATGACTACTACTACTGGGTTGTTGAGAAAGACGAAGAAGAAGAAGAGAAGAGAGGGGCTCTCCAAGACAATTGGAAAACCGCTCTCAACATTCCGTCTCTCTCTTAATTCCTCTCCTCCCAATGTTTATTGTCGTCTTCTTGTGTTTGGGAAAAAAGCCTTTTTTACATTCAAAAGAGAGAGAAGAATGGGTGAGCAACGGTGGGTTGTCCGAATCTTGTGAAGTGGTTGGAGGGGGGAAACTACTTTTATCCCTTTCTTGTGGTTCTCTTCTCCCAGCCAGTGCCCACTACCGGATTCATTCCGTCGTCGTCTAGAAGAAGTTGGTTTCTGACCACAGCCAGCCCATGTCGACACTCAATTTATCCAATCTCACCTTTGGGCTTCTGGTTGTTACTTTGAGATTCTCTTTTGTTGTTTTAGACCAGAAGACTTCCTTCATTATTATACTATTATTATTATTTGGAGTGCAACAAATTATTATTTAAGATGATCAACACCAATTGAAGCAGCTCTCCAACCGATTCCTAACTACTCTCTTATATTGATATTGAGAATTCTACACATTAATCAATGGTTATCCATATATATTCATTACATAATTTTGGATGGTAGTTGATAATTACTTAGTTGTTAAAGAATTACTTTTTAGAGCTTCACTTTTTTTACTTACACTTGCTAACATGATGGCATTGTCACGTAATTAAATCTTTACAAGCTTTAGATTTAGATATTTTTCAAAACATCATATTCGTTCTCAAGGACAGTTACTCTTATTCTCAATTCACATCCTTAACATAAATCAAATTATGTATTAAATATATTTATATTATTATACTTTATTTATTTGTATATAATATAATTTAGTTATAACCTCTATGATATGTAATCAAATTTAATAAAATCTACAAATTTATTTGTTCACTTAAACCGTGAGTTGCATATATATTTGTGACATCACTTTTATGCCTAATAAGATGATTGATCTTCATATGATTATCTCGTCTTAGTAGTCAATTTGAACTCATAACAGTATGTATTATTGATGGTTGCATAATACAGAATATAAATGAAAACAACTATTACAGAAAATATCAAAGCATGTGGAATACGTTAGTTGTCGTAAGGGAGCTCCGGCCTCTTGAGATGCTTGATCTGTTGAGCACATCTAATCCCTAGGCTAGGTGCCATACAATCTAACATGATTGCAGTGTGTAGGACTCAAGATGAGGACAACCATCAAGCAGTGATTCCACAACCACATCTGTTAGCTTGCAACCATAACCCGGCTTAAGGTGCCGCAATTGTGGCAAACTTCTTGCTAGCTAGGGTTTTGGCTCCTTGGTCATTACCAAATGAAGTAAGTAGTCTAGGTAGGGCAATATTTCCCAAGAGTACTGTTTGAATAATTTTTGGTGAATGACTGGCATCGTTATAATCAACCTGTAGATTCTCCAAGAGTGGGAGTCTTGAAGCTGCCGTGCATAGTGCTTTTTCTGCGCAATCTAATGACAACGTACATCCTAAAAAGGTACATATAATCCAATTAGATATAAAAAGGTACATATAATCCAATTGCATCATACACCCAGTCTAGGGCAGTGTCTCCCTAAAGTTTTTATATATATCCTCTAATGAAATTACTACACGGCCATCGTCAAGTTCAAGATCCTCCAAAAGTGGAAGCATTGCAGCCACTTCACTCTATTTAGTACGTTAAACCCTTTTGGTATTCCTCGAAGGTGTCTCATCTGGGTGCACCTACATCTGAGTCAATTACAAAGTGAACACCATCATTCATTTTTCGATGGCAAAAATATATATAGGTACGACCTCTCAACCACGTAATGTAATACTTCTTCGGACATAAATTTGGCCAAATCGAGATCAAACAAACTTCCACAGCTTCGATCCACCACTCGCCTGATCATATTTTCTACATCCGCAAGGTTCGGTTGAGGGGTACAGTAGGATAACGAGTGATCAACCACACGGATGGTAGTCCACGTTGAAGGGTCAGTGCAGATTTCTTGCCACTGAGTGCACACTAACTGGCCTGACATCAACATTTGTAAAACTCCTACCTTTTGCATAATTATTGCAGTCATGTCTCGTGGTAGCGTCAACCACCCAACTCATAATGACTGATGCATATATGCAGACCTAATTAAATTAAGAGGAAGGAGAAAAAATGAAAGAGGGATGATTGATTGGCTAATTATATAGTTACCGCCATATCTCTTTTTATACTACCAACCCTTGCAGCCCAAGTATATTGCTTACGTACCCCGCAAAAGTAAATGCCCTTAGTTTAGAAAAGAAGAAAATATGCGCAGATGCAATTTTTATCCCGTTCACGAACTGCCTTAGTGATCGATCTTCTCGATCCTTCCTTCACCATTTGTTTATCATCGGCTCCTCCATGAACGTTTTCGCGATGATTCAAGCTCCCTTTTTTACATAAACCTTCTTTGAAGAAGTTTCCAACTTTAGTAATTACTTCTTTGACATTATATATATTATACGACTTAATTGATGAAGCCAAAAATATTTATTTAGATTTTGTGAGATTTGAAATAACAGAGATCATCTAGCTACTTCACTACAAAAAATACCCCATTTACCGGCGAAAAAATAAAAGTCGCCGGTAATAGTGGCCGGTAAAAGTTTCTTTTACCGGCGAAGTTGAAATTTGGCCGGTAAAAGATTATTAGCGGCGAGATTAATAAATTCGCCGGTAAAGAATTACAATTAGCGGCGACTAAATTATTTTCGCCGGTAAAAGTTTAAGGAAAAATTTTAAATTATTATTTTAATACAAAATACATTAACGGCGAGATACTTGGCCGGTAAAGTTAAATTTTTAGTGGCGACGTCATTTTAGTCGCCGGGAAAAATATAAATTATTAGCGGCGAGATAGTTGGCCGGCAAATGTGTACAATTAACGGCGACTAAATTAGTTTCGCCGGTAAAGTTATAGTTTTGGCGGCGACGTCATTTTAGTTGCCGGGAAAAATAATTAAATTATTAGTGGAGAGATAGTTGGCCGGTAAATGTTTACAATTAACGGCGAGTAAATTAGTTTCGCCGGTAAAGTTAAAATTTTAGCGGCGACATCATTTTATTTGCCGGGAAAAGTTTATACTATTAGCGGCCAAAATATTGGCCAGTAAAGTTGTACAATTAATGGCGACTAAATTAGTTTCGCCGGTTAAATTACAGTTTCAGCGGTGACGTCTTTTTTGTCCCCGGCAAAAGTTTAAATTATTAGCCGTGAAATAGTTGGCCCTTAAAGTTGTACAATTAAGGGCAATTAAATTAGTTTCGCCACTAAAGTTAAAGTTTTAGGGGTGACGTCGTTTTAGTCGTCAGAAAAAAAAATTAAATTATTATTAGCGAGATAGTTGGCCACTAAATTATCCCAGAGGCGGCCGATTTCGAATACAACAGGAGACGCATCCAATTTTAATGCTACCGACCCGAAATTACGAAACACAATGTAAATAAAAAAAAAAAACTAACTTTGTCTGTGAATTTGTTTTACCGGAAATGTTATTTTAGTTGTCAATAATAAATAATTAAACAACATAGAGATGCCACATAGACACACTCAATGGGGCCTAGTTTGGGCCAAAAATTTGGGCCCTCGTTAGAAGAAAAGCCTATTGTGGAAAAGGAGAAGGAATGAACAGATAAGAAAAAATCATCAAGACGAGTAGATGTCCTTCACCCATTGTGACTAATCTTCCTCTCAACGAAGAGCCGAAGACGGTAAGGATGAGGCAGGCGTGAACTGCAGCAGAGAAAATCATCAACAAAGGAACGCAGAAGAGGAAAGAAGATGAAGGCGACGCTGGGTTTCACGATCGGGTTTCTGGTTTTACTTTTTAGGGTTTCAATTTTTTGTTGGTTCTCTCTCATTAGTTCTGGATATGGTGGCCTCAAAATCCTATCTCTCAGCGCATGTTCTTCCTCTTCTGTTCAGAATCAGGATTCAATTTCAGGTTTTCTTTCTTCTACTCATTTATCTCTGTTTTTACTACTTTTCATTCTCCAATATATGTATTGTGTTGGTTTTTCTAAGACATGTACTTGTATTAATGGTTGTAACTACCTTTTTGTCTTCAATTTCATCTTGAAAAAATAATTTCAGGATAGTGGCTTAGAGCTCGGCAATAGATTCAATTAGTTTTTCCCCTAAATTTGGTCAGCATTCACATTGATGGTGGGTGAATGGGCTACCTTTCTTTCGACTTGTGCTGTTGCTGGAGCTATAGATTTTGATTCGTAATTTGATGTCGGATCAGTCTCATTCACTTCACAGAGGTATGTTCCTTAGACGATTCACCCTCATGTTTGGTCAGAGCGTTCTTCCAATATCTATTTGTGGTTTCTATATATGCTTAGTTGTGTGTGTGTCTGATTGTGTAGTCCATCAATTTTACTGATTTTCTAAGTAAAAAGATCTTGCTTTATAGAGACTCTAATTTAAAAGTTAGCCAGTCATAAACCAATTTAAAAGTTGTCCTTTCAATTTTTTTCCCTATATCTGCATAGTAGAAATGGCCCATTACTATTTATCATTTGGTTCCCATCTGTAGTGAAATACACAGTTGCATGCACTGATCGAACTGAAGGATATGTTGTGTTTCAAAAGCTTCGTATGTACATCCTTAATTAATGTAAATGTAAGTACTGACTTTCAAAGGAAAATATATTGTAAGTACTGATGGGAAATGGATCTTAGAAATCTTCAATCTTAGCTCGAAGGTACATTTTACCTGCTAGGTTCATTAAGTTAAATCATCTCTGTATCAAGAGCACTTCTTCCTGATCATCATTCTTTATTTCTTATGCAAGAAAACTGAAACTTTATACTTGACTCCAGCATTAAAAGACAGCCCAAGGTATTGATTAAGTGACAGACATTGCTTTCTAGAGTAAGCACAATGCTTGATGATCTGACTGATGATGTATGCATAACTCTCCACAAGGATCCATGTTGGTTGGGGCAATATGCTATGGAAAATTCTAATTTGCTGGTCCTCAAACTAGGTATTCAGAAAAGAACCCTGCATCATACTGGATAACTTATGTATATGAGATAGTGCACTATCATCTGCAAAGTTCCTTTGATGTATTTGACTAAAGTTTTAACTTTTTCTTTGTTAGGTGAACATGAGAAGACTCATTCTGCAGAAATGCACAAACCTTTGTCCATCGGTTTGCAATGTGGGGCGATAGTCTTCAGATTCAGTCTTTCATTTTCATGAAATGTAGACGTGCTACTGATTGTATTGAAAATATATTAGCATCTACTTACATATATATGTCTTTATTAGTACTATCATATTTTTTATTAATTAATGGGTTATTACAATTTTAGTATGATTTGTGTATCCATTTTATTAATTTATATTATACATGCAACGTTTATCGGCAGATCAGGTTGCCGGTAATTATAAATTTTTTTGTTTGCTAAACCTTTTACTGGCGATGTATTTCGCTAGTAAAAATCAAGTTTTTACCGGTGAGAAAAACTCGCCGCTAAATCCACTTTTAACTGTGAGTTAGCTCGCCGTTAAAAGTCCGGCATTTTGACGGCGAATTTTCTCGCCGGCGAATCACATTTTCTCCGGCAACATAGCTCACCGGTAAAAAGTCTTTTCTTTTACCGGCGAGACAATACGCTAATAAAACTTTATTTTCACCGGCGCCAAAACTCGCCGGTAAAATCTCATCTTTTTACCGTCGACATTACTCGCCGAGAATAACAATTATTTTATTGTGTTATAATAAGTCTTTGTCGGCAAGATATCTCGCCGGTAAAAGTTTATTCTTTTACCGGCCACTTCCAATTCGCCGGTAAAACATTTACCGGCGGCGCTTTACCGGCGAAGCTCCTCGGCGAGATACTTCGCCGGCATGACTTTTACCGGCGAAAATAGGGCTTTTACCGGCCACTAACCCTCGCCGGGAAATGCGGTATTTCTTGTAGTGCTTAATTAGCTAGATGATCTCTGTTATTTCAAATCTCACAAAATCTAAATAAATATTTTTGGCTTCATCAATTAAGTCGTATAATATATATAATGTCAAAGAAGTAATTACTAAAGTTGCCAAACAAAATTAAAATTTGGCAAAAAAATAAAAAATAAAAAATGTATACCATGTTTGGTTCATTTAATGGAATTAGGAATGTGTATTCCTATTATGGTGTTTGGTTAAATTTATGTGTGGAATAAGGAATTCTAATTACTAATTTTGAGAGAATACTCAATGCTACCCTAACCCTTAGGATTGAGTATTCCATTGCTTTCTATAATTAAGAATAAAAATTAAAAGTACAAATTTAACCTTAAAGTAACTTAAATTATTATTATATATTGCATATCACCAAAAAAACAAAAAAATGTGTCTCCTAAATTTAACTCCTACATGCGCCTGCACTGCCGTGGTCTTTGACTGTTGCTGGCCTGCCACCGTCCTACCGTCGCCCTGTCGTTGCCTTGACTACCACGGTAAGTTTTGCTGCACTCTTTTTTTTTGCTCGGTCTCCTTCGTACTTAATTAAAACGTTAAATTTTCCTTGTTTTCTTCGTACTTATTAATCTGAACATAAAAAAATAAGAGAAATAATCGTCATACCCTTGACTGCCACAGTAAGTTTTGTTACGATCTTTTTTTGCTCGGTCTGCTTCGTACTAAATAAAAACATTGACATTGCCTTGTTTTCTTTGTATTTATTAATCTGGACAAACAAAATAAGAGAAGTAATAGTTGACAATCATCTAATTAATCTCAATATGTTGTTTGAGACAATTGTTTGTTAATTAATATTATTGATCAGTAGAGGAGAATTGTTTGTAAGTATTTTACACATGTATCTTACAATATGTTTCGTCGTTTACGTATCTAATCTGGTTTTTAAAAGTATTTTACAGCATGTATCACAATATGTTTAGTCGTTTGCGTATATAATTTTTTTTTTACATAATATGTTTTCACATAATGTTTCTTGTGAATTATATATATTATATGATTTATTACATAATATAGGTAAATCTAGTTAAAACCGATCAATTTTAATTTAATTAAGAATAATAATTTAACATGTTATTTTAACTTTACAATTCGCTATTATATTAGTTACAATAAATTTTAATATCGATTTTTTTAAATAATTATTATTATTTTTGTAAAAAAATAATAATTTTTGAAGAAAAAAAATCAATTTTCATTTAATAATATATGATCCGTCATTTTCATGTTTAATAATATTAATTCATAAAATGCAAAAGGGTATATCTGTCAATTAGGACTTATTTCATTCCTTTATTATAACATTTTATCAACCAAACATTGAATTTAGAATCCACATTCCATATTTTTCATGTCAACCAAACATCATCATATTAATATTACCTATTCCTATTCACTATTCCTATTTCGTATTTTCATTCATCAGTCTCTATTCCACTAACCAACATGCTAATAAACATCTTTAAATCATCATCACCTAATTAAAGTGCTTTGTCACAGCACAAACTTACCCTAAAGTGAGGACCTTCGTATATATGTATGGAAACCCCTTGTGACAGCCCCTATGTAAAAGACTTTTCCTCGGGGTTTTTTTTTTTGGTAAATTTTCCTCGGGGTTCTTAATCTGTGTAAAGTGACTTGAGATTCAAAAAGGTCATATAGAGTTTTTTTACCCAAGTTCATATTGCAGAAGTTAAAAATAAAAAACGGAGGTCTGAAATTTAAAAAGTTAATAACGGAGGTCTGAAATTTCAATTTTGTTAATTTGAGGTTTTCCGTCTATTTTTAGGGTTATATTTAACAGAATTGTGCGAAATGACATTTTTGCCCCTTTAATATTTTGTTTTATTTAATATCTTATCTAAGCAAATGTGAAATGACAATTTTACCCCTAAAGTCAAATTAAAACAACCCAACTCCGTCCACCGTCACCCGACTCCGGCCACCACCACCCGACTCCGGCGACCACCACCCGACTCCGGCGACCATCACCTCGACTCCGACGACCACCACCTCGGCTCCGGCGACCCGACTCCGGCCACCACCTCAGAAAAAAAACTCCGATCGGAGCCAAAAAGCTCCGGTCCGGAGCTCTGTGGCCCCGACCGGAGCCACAGAGCTCCGATCGGAGCTTTTTGACTCCGATCGGAGCCCAATCGGTGCCAGTGGCTCCGATTTGGCCCCTTGGTGGTGGTCGCCGGAGTACGGTGGTGGTTGCCGGAGTACGGTGGTGGTCGCCGGAGCTGGGTTGGTGGAGCCGTGGTGGCATTAAGGGCATTTTGGTCTTTTCACTTCAAGCATGTGAGGGGCACACTTGATAGAAGAACGTTTTTGGAAATTTATTTTATTTCCGGTCACATGTCAAGCATGTGACCAACTTCCGTTAGTTTTAATGGAAAAAACTAATGGAGACCGCTGTTATCAACAAAACTGAAATTTCAGACCTCCGTTATTAACTTTTTAAATTTCAGACCTCTCCCGTTAACATGGGTGATAGTTCAGACCTTTCATAGGTTCTTAACCCAAAAAAAAAAAAAAAATTTAACCATCGGAGCTCTTTAAGACAACGGCGATATAGTGCTGTCGCTGTCTTCTACTAAAAGGCGAGACTCAGTCTATATTTTCCTCAAGGGGCTTTTAGGTCAAGATTCTCTCAAAAAGCGGCGTCATTTAGTACTATTATTTTTACACATGAAGTCATTTAGTGCCATCATCTAGCGACGCCGTTCTTTGAACGATGGCAGCTCCATATTGCCGCTGTCTCAAAGAGCCCTGGTGGCTAAATTGATTTTTTTTTTTTTAGCATTTGGATTCTACAAGATGATTATTCGGTTATGTATTAGAAGAATATTTAGGTTTAGCCATTTAAGGTTTATCTTATCGGGATGGAACGGAGATGAGCACCTCGAACAACATCAGAGGTTGTCTAAGACTCTAGATTGAGTAATGAGTTTTATGGATAGATCATCATATTTCCTGCATTTCAGCTGCTAAACAGTACCAGCCAAAAAATAATAACGATAAACAGTTGTGATAACCAACGAGGCAGCCATTATACAAGATTTGGTTTGAATATGATCAATCTATCGTTTCTACATCGCTACTGTATTCCATTCCTTAATAATGGGGGTTCACATTCAATTCTATACACAAAAAATATGGTCACAGTATACTGTTTACTCATTCCGCATTCTCTTGCAGGTGTAATCAAACATGGTCTGGAACAGCCCCTTGCCTGCTTCATCTTCAGGCAACTTGAGGAGGCGAGCCACTTTCGAGAATCCAACATGTGGCCGCACTAGAAGCTGTTCATCATCAACTTGAGCTGCTCTTTCCTCGACCTTTACTTGCTGCTTCGGCTTCAATAGTGCCCACTGCATTGCCCAGATTGCCAAAGGCCTCATATAGCCCAGAGATCTGTACTCATCGTTGTTGTTCCATGCCTCTGGTGTTTGGAAAGAATACCTACACACAAATAATAATTAATTAACAAGCCAATACGAGAGAGACATATTTATGCCAAGGATGATTTTCTTTTTACCCGAGGCCGCCTTGGGACCATGTAGCTTCATATACTCCACTTGCAGTATGAAATGCCAAATCAGTCATGTTCTCATGAAGCATAGCTGCAGCAACAGCGTATGTGACTCCTGACCAAATCTCTCTCGACTGCATCGATGACATGTCCACTTTACCATCGGGCAGCATCCCGTTCATAGCTCCCCTTGTCCCTCCCTTCACCTTCATCACGTTGTAGTTGTAAACTTTCTCCAGTGCACATCTTGCCTTGTCTTTGTCCACAATTGGATCCAGACCACAGGCTCGAGCATACCTTTTGCCAATAAACAAATAGATGTAAGTTGGATCAAACACAGCAAATATGAAAGATATCTTTCATCTGTTGTCATAAATAATTACCATTGTCCCGCCAACTGATCAGCTTGAATGGACAAGCTGTTTTTACCACCGCTGTTGTCGTAATTGAAGTAAGAACCATTCCATAACGTCTCATAAACCGACTTGGCCTTCTGGAACTTCAACAAAAAGTAATCTGCAGAGTTATTGTCTCCCAGTAGGCGTGCCAGTGCTGAAGCAGCCTCAAGTGCTGCCACCCACAGACCTCCACTGTATGCACTAACGCCACTCACAGACCACGTATCGTAAGTTTGATCAGGAAATCCCTCGTTTTCTATCATTCCATCCCCATCTTTATCGAATTGGTCCATGTAAGCAATCGCCACATACACTGAAGGCCAAACAGCTTTTGCAAACTTGATATCACCAGTGGCCACCACGTCCCTGTAAACTTGGAGCACAAATTTTGGGTTCAGGTCTTTCCACCGATCCGTGTTGTATAAATTATAGGCATTTACTTCGAACCAAGGGTCGCAGATTCCAATATCGTGAGGAACTGCTCCAAGGACTTTCCGGGAAACCCACTGCCCGTTACTTAGCAGCTGCATCTTTGAAGGATCGTGCATCATCACTGCTGCAGCAAAGTCTCTCTGAACGCTGAGCTGGAGTTTGGGGAAGAGCATGACTAATGCAAATGAAGAGTAGAAGTGTACATCGTAAGTGTTCCACATGTGGTATTCAATTCCTTCAAGGTAGAGGAACTGCCCAATGTTTTCTTCTCCTTCTTGAAGCAGATTCGTGCCAAGTGCAGAATTGGAGGCATTTGGCACATGTATTTCTTCAAGCACTGAAGTCATTCTTCCAAGAACGTCTACGGCAACATCATTTTGGTGATGATCAATTGAATCTTTGAGTTGTTGTGATTTGATTCTATCAAGAGAGAACTTTTGGTCTCCAATCGTGACCAAACTACAAAGAGGAGGTGCTCCATCTGTCCACACTGTGCCACCAGAGTTAAGGTAATAGAGCTCATTGAAGAGAGTAATGGGATACCTGGAGACAAGACAACAACTTCAGTATATATTATTAAAAAAAGTACCAAAAAATGGACCCTATTCCTTTATTTATGTAATAATGAAAGTTGTGCAGATCAGCTCACCATTCAGGAAGATTCTTGTCTTCAAGCACAGGTTTCTGCCATGCCTCTATCTGAGACTCCCAGTTCCCGTGCTCTATATTTCAGCAAAGAGAAAAAAAAAAAACTAATAATTTTGAAAAACAAAATACAAAGAGATAACTTCTGTTGCCAGATAGACATTATGTATTTACCCAAAAGAGCATCATGTGCAATACTGGCTGCTGCATCACCATGAATACCATAGAATTTGGTGTATCGCCTGTTATGTGCAACTTCTTCAGCTTAACACTAGTATAATCTTTAATGATACAGACTATACATGATAATAACAATAATAAATTAATTAATCAACTAAAAACAGCCACTAACCTGTGGTATGATTTTCCACTCATAAAGTTCACTTCGGGGCAGTCCCAAGCCAAAGAAAAGTTCACTTCCCTTGTTGTTTCTGGTGGAACTGTTACAGAAGCTGAAACAGCAGCCCCTATTGATGATCCTGGTACTGAAGGCCCCGATACACCCGTAGAATCAAGTCTTCCAAAGTTTCCATGCTAGTTAATTGAAGTAAAAGAATATTTACTTGGACATAGAGGGAGCTTATTTATATATGTCAGGTATTATTCCACGATCATTAAGTGCAGAAGTTAGGCAGTTACCTCTTTCATTTCATTCCACATTTCTTTGGCTGTGATTCCTGGAGAATTCCCAGATATCACAAACTGAGGGCATTCTGAGACATGGACAGTATCAGTCTCTTGAGCTGCAACTGCATATGTCACTGTTGGGAACCCATTAGCAGTTCTGTGATGTAGGAGTACAGCATGAACACCATCTTCCATCCTGACAGAACAGCAGATCTTTTAAGTCAACAGTAAGGACAAGTATGGTTAATCTAATCAACCAATATATATATATATTTTAGTTCTTGCTTACACAATCTTTGAATTGGAATGATGGCCGGTGAACTCAGAAACCCCTCCAACAGAATTCTGGAAGAAAGTATGCAAATGACATCACACACACTAAAGCTTTATCGCAGTTTGTCTTGTTGAAAATATGAAACGTGCTACTAAGGAAATCTATGTAACTTGACATTACCCATCTACATCATTAGTTCATCACCAAAACATAGTTGGAAAAAATACCAGCTTAAGAGAATTCTGAAGCTAAAAACTTACAGCCCAGGTGAAGAGTAAGCTGACATCGGCAGCAGATTTCCCTGAGTTATACAGCTGAAAATGATGACAACACCTCGATCAAAGCCAAGAAATCTATTGCAGAAGTATTAAAGATTTTCTAGGAGGTAAACCTTACCGTGAAAGTAAAAACAGAGACGGGGAAACTGGTTTCCTTGTAATTGTGAGGAATAAATGGTGAGATTTGACGGCAAACTATCCTGAGTTCTGGATCTGGCTCACCTGCATTTATAGAACAAAGGAAGTACAATTATTCAGCTTAGTCATATTGAGCTTGTCTGAGTACGAGCTGGCTGTAGCGTTTGAAGTGATATTACCTTCATAAATAGTCCAAGCTCTTGGGTACAATGCATGGTATGTGGAATTATGGCCTCTCAGATTCCAGTCCCATGATCCAATCCCTGAATCCGGACTTTCTCTGTTTTTTGAAAAGATTCTTCAGTAAGTAAAATTTCCAATTTGATTTTTTCTCTTTAAAAACAAACCTTCCATCTTTTATGGTGATTCAACAATCAAATAATCGATAATATGTGCTTCTCCAGCATCGGGGACAAGTTGCTTACTTGAGTTCAGGATTCTCCGGACATAGAACAGTTGAATATTTCTTCCCGTTCGGTCGAGAGACAAAAGCCTGTGGGAAGTTTCAAAGTCTCACGTTATTTAGTGTCTATCTAAATAAAATGGAGACAAGAGAAGACATCCAATTCGAATAGAGCTGCATGACACAGGTATTGCTGTATTGGTCACTCATATAAACTTTCAGATTCCAATAAACAACGAGATTCCTAAAATTGTTATAGTGAATAATAATGTTCTCATTGCCAGACTGCTGACTGAGATGAGTATTAGAACTCAATTCATTAAACTTACAGAAAATTGATTTGCTAAAACTGGTTGTATTTCACAGATCTGTGGGAACAGCTGCCACCGCTGAAATTCACCTCGATAACTTCTTCCAATGCTCCCTGACCTGCAGCACATGCATTAGACATATGAAAGAAGGCACCTAAGCAAAAGCACCTCAGGATAGCTCATCACAGTTTATTCTTATTGTTGTTACTTGTTAGCAAGAGTTATTGATCAATCAGAATTGCCTAACCAGATATTGATCAATACATATTAAAACCTACATCAGCATTTCCCCACAATATTGCAGTATAAGTGTAAAGACAGGAATGAAGACACACCCAATGCCACCTAGAGGAACCGCATGTGATGAAGTAACAGCGCGCTTCGTAAATGGATTGATGAATACTCCCTGGAAACCAATAGATTATTAAAGCTTGAGATGGAAAATGGAAGAAAAAGGGGATGAAAACGGAAGTAACTGGTAGAACTATGTTATATAAATTTGAACTTTCATCTGTGACTGCAAGTCAGTTTAAAATAGATTCTACGTGAAAAGGAAAGTACCTTCCCTTTGGCAGCTTCAGCTCGGATATGACGCCATAGCCGCAGACCTATTGGAGCCTACCAAAACAATCAGAGAATGTTTGAGGGTGTTTTGGATACAATTTTCTATATGCAATTTGCTTGCATAATATTTATCAGTAAACCCACATGCAAAAAAATATACACTTACCATATGCAGTTTCTCTTGGAAACTCAAATTGAACTCAGCTAGGCCACTTGTTTCATAGTTTAATTTTCGTTGCCAAGTTAGTGCGGCAGGCTTTCCAGGATCAACCTTAACAAAGAGTAAAAAACCAATATAGTATTTTGTTTACTCCTAAAAGCGGGCAGTCCCTTAGGTTATCAATTCAGAACAAATGGCGAAAGTTTACCATTCCAGCAACAAAAAAGATGTTAGCAAATGGCTTACCATAACAGCCCAACCTACCTTATCAGTATAAGAATTAGCAACTTCAGTATCCCGATCATTAGTGTCATTATCTGAATTCTTTCCGTTAAACATATTCCTGAAACAAAAGAGTTTGTAAGAAATTAAATTATGATACATTGTTACAGTAACCATTTTGAAATGCAGAAATTTGTTTGATGATGAAGACTCTATCTTCATCTAAAAATGAACATACTGGCACTTATATGGGAGATGGGACTAATTCTAAAAAGTTAAATGTGACTCCAGCATGGTTCCAAAAATCTAGGAAGATACCGAGTCTTTGAGCCACATAGAAAATAAACAATAATCACAAAAAGGCAGCGCGAGGTAGCAGCTATGTTGGTGCTTGCTGATTAAGCAAAGGTCAACTGTATTCCCTGTGTCCTAGTTATTATTAATATAAAAAGGGCATCCTAAGAAGTAAGAACCAGAATGTGAGCAACAACACTCAACATAAATCTAAATCTGTCCGTCAGTTATTACGTTTCCTTTTTCCTGCTCTTCTTTTTCTTCAATTATTATCAGATTGATTGGTCCAGCAGCCGGATAAAGAAGAGCAATCAATAGAAAATTCAAGGTTTTGCTGAGGAACTTCAGATGTGATCTCGTTTTATCCATAAGTAAACAACTGCACATTATCATTAGGAAACAATTAAAGAATACAGAGCACTAAACAGTAAACTATCCTCAGTTGTTCATCCTCAAAATTCACACTACGATCAATTGAAGAACACCATTGGCACGATCAATTGTAGAGTACGCAAAAGCTTATGAATAAGTGATTACTAGAACAGGGTCTCACCTGTTGTAAGAGACGATCGAAATGCAGAAGGGATACTGGAGGTAGGTCTTGGTTCTTCGGATTGATTCTGCGAGAAGAAATCGATCAATGCCCGCAGTGATTGGTCAAACATGAGAAGTCGCCATTCCAGTGCCAGATTGCAGACGTCTCTGTTTCTTCTCTTCTACTGTTTTTTTTCTTTTGGCCAACATCTTCTACTGTTGAGTATAGACAAAGGAAAGAACAGAACCTTCCATTAATTTTTTCTTTAAATGGGCCAGCAGAGGACCGGGTCAAAAGCCCACTTATTACTATTATTATTCTGTGGTGTGTAGAATTTTTTTTTTTATCTATTTTCGATTATGATTGATTCTCTTGAGAAATCAAGTTTAAATAAACTCGACTGCATTTTAACCAGTCCCTTATTATTTTGCTATGTATTCTTAAATAATATATATATATATATATAATATAATAATTATAGGAATAGGAATATTCTAAGGAAAATCAAACCTTACTTAATTTTCTAAAAATTCATTCACAAATATTTTCACTATATTATTATTTTCAAGTCATATTGTTTTATTTATTTTTTTCTAAAAAAATATCAAAGAAATATTTAAATTATTATAATTAAAAAAAAAATGTAAAATAATCCTATCTTATAGAAAACGTAGTCTGACTTTAAAATCTAGTGAAAATGTTAGTTGATGCGTTAGGAGTGCAATGACTCCTTTAAAGATTAAAGGATTTAAAAATAGTTTTTAAAAATCTGAGCTAATTTGAGTATAGCTATATTTTTATCGAGTCCCGCATGAATGTCCACCTTAGAATGGATTCACCACAAACAATTAGACTTTAAAATTTTGGTTGTGGAAGTGGATGTGCTCCTTGTTAGGGTCATCTTTAGAAATAAAAAACTCAATCGACTAAGGATCTAAGAACCTATAAAAGGTCTGAACTATCACCCATATTAACAGAAGATGTCTGGAATTTAAAAAGTTAATAACGGAGGTCTGAAATTTCAGTTTTGTTGATAACAGCGGTCTCCGTTAGTTTTTTCCGTTAAAACTAACGGAAGTTGGTCACATGCTTGACATGTGACCGAAAATAAAATAAATTTCCAAAAATGCCCTTCCATCAAGTGTGCACTTCACATGCTTGAAGTGAAAAGACCAAAATGCCCTTAAAGCCACCACGGCTCCACCAACCCAGCTCCGGCGACCACCAACCGTACTCCGGCGACCACCACCATACTCTGGCGACCACCAACCGTATTCCGGCGACCACCACCAAGGCTCCGATTGGGCTCCGATCGGAGCTCTGTGGCCCCGACCAGAGCCACAGAGCTCCAGATCGAAGCTCTGTGGCTCCGGTCGGGGCCACGGAGCTCCAGATCCGATATGGAGCTCTGTGGCTCCGACCAGAGCCACAAAGCTCCGATCGAAGCTTTTTGGCTCCGATCAGAGCTTTTTTGGCTCCGTCGGAGTTTTTTTGTTGAGGTGGTGGCCGGAGTCGGGTGGCCGGAGTCGGGTGGCCGGAGTCGGGTGGCCGGAGTCGGGTGGCCGGAGTCGGGTGGCCGGAGTCGAGTCGCCGGAGTCGAGGTGGTGGTGGCCGGAGTCGGGTGGCAGTGGCCGGAGTCGGGTGGCGGTGGACGGAGTTGGGTGGTTTTAATTTGACTTTAGGGGTAAAATTGTCATTTCACATTTCCTTAAATAGGATATTAAATAAAACAAATATTAAAGGGGTAAAAATGTCATTTCACACAATTCTGTTAAATTTAACCCTAAAAATGGACGGAAAACCTCAAATCAACAAAATTGAAATTTCAGACCTCCGTTATTAACTTTTTAAATTTCAGACCTCTCCCGTTAACATGAGTGATAGTTCAGACCTTTCATAGGTTCTTAACCCATCTTTTTATGTATTATAAAAATATCATAGTATTCTACAATTGTGTGATATAAAACTGACATGATGTCTCAATATCATAGCATTGATCATGAATAACATTTTTTTTTAAGAAAAATGAATAATATCAGAACAAAGTGTTTGCACCGATTCAAAACAAATCGGTCTAACTCAGTCCAAAACAAATTAGTTGTGATATCTAATTAATCGGGGCTCGCAAGCACCCACAATATCTTTCAAAGTGCAAAATCGAGCTTCTCTTGGAGGCACACAATAAGTAACAAAATTAGTTTCTTGATGAACGTCAATCCCAGCTGTTGGATCACGGTTGGAACTCCGGTACGTCCTTGACGGAAATCCGAACTCCTTTGCGCCAAGTAATCCTGCAAGAAGGGGATAGACCGGGCGGTGACCCAGAATCCCTCTCTGATGCTTAAATGAGTATCTCGATGCAGGCAAGCAAGTATCAGTATGTAAGTATGTGAACGTATCAATCCTGAGGTAACTCCTTCCTTTTTATAGGGGAGGGGTTACCTCAGTTACCTGTTGGGATAACTACCACGTTCCGTTTATCTCGGCCAGTAACCCACGTTCCGTCTTTTCCGGCCACTTCCCCACTATGTTGATAGTGGGCGTATTTCTCGGCCTCGTGCTCTAGTGGCAAGTCCCGACGGAAGTCGGGGACTCCAGAGTTATCTCCTTTGGTCACTGCTCGGGGCCCCTCATCATCGGGACAGGGCCAGCATTCTCAGGGATTTAATATCGGGGCCTACTCAGAGGCATATCGTCGGGGCCTACTCAAAGGCATATCATCGGGGCTTACTTAAAGGCATAGCATCGGGGCCTACTTAAAGGCATAGCATCGGGAGCGCTCAGCTCATATATCGGGATCGACCCTGTCGGGACCCCTCGTATTGATCTTCTAAGCCTCGTTTGGGGCCCAGTGGGCCTACTTCGCCGTTTAATCGTCGTTAATGGGCCTAACGGCTATATCAAAACCCATCATTTGCCCCCCCAAGACATGAGGGACTTATAGTTCGTCGTGTCTTCCAGTTCCGGACCTCCCGATATCGGTATTGGAGGGTTTTGATTTTCCGAAAAATCTTCTGAAGCAGATCTCCTTCTCCAAGATTCCCCGATATTCCGAGGATAACCACCGAATCCGAAAAGATTTCTCGGTCACTCAACTATTAAATGCAGCAAGTGACGAAGCGACGGTTTGGGTACCCGTGCCTGTTTTTTTTTTCTTCTGAAAAAGCACTTTCTAGCCGTTTTGTCTCTAGTGCTTCGACGATTCAGATTGAGGCGTTCTATCTTCAACGGTCCGGATTGCAACGTCTCTTTGGCTGTCCTCTCTCCTATAAAACCCCAAATCTTGGCACTATTCAATTCTCCTTTACCGTTTAATTCTCTGCGTTTTCAAAAGCTCAAGCTCTCCTTTCCATTTCTGATCAGCACTCCGGCGACCAGGATTTCCGACCATCAAGATCATTCTTTCTTCTCCGATCCAACATGTCTGGTAAGATTTTCTCCTTCGATTCTGAGGAGTCTCGTTAGCATAGTTTTTCCTTTTATCTCAATTAACTTACCCGAACTTTTGCGGAAATCGACTGTGCTTTTTCTTGCTCTGATTACTTTCCAGACGGTGAGTCCAGTTCCGGGGGGAGGAAGCCCTTCAAGTTCGATTATGCTTGCAATGAGATTTCAGACACCTGGGAACCTCGCTTCCCTTTTCCTTGGCCTCGCGTTCCGGGTGACCCTGTAGTCGCTCGTCCCCGGGAAGGGGAGGTATTTGTCTCCACCGGGCAAATATCGGCAGGGATCCGATTCCCCTTCTGCGGGAATTTAGTCGAGATGTGTGAATATTACAAAACACATCCGACTACTTTCTCCCCCCATGCCATCCGTGTGTGGAATGCCTTCCTTGTTCTCTGTCTTCGTCAACAGTGGACCTACAGCCTCCGACTCTTCCGGACCTTCTACGGGATGAAATGCAATGATGCCGGGGTTTGCGCCTTCTACCCGCGGATGCCTAAATGGAGCAAGGCGCAGCTCTCTCGGTACAGCTGGAATGGTGACACCTGGAAGGTCGCCAAGGGTCGGGGGCTCATCACTGACTCGGGGCCCGACAACAGTGGCTGGAAGAGGAGCTATTTCTTCATCCGAAACAGCTCCATCCCATGGCCCCGATGGGAGGTTGAGGCGGACCCTGCTCCCGCTTTTCACACTTACTCCGAGGAGGATTTCCAGATTCTCCACTGCATCCAGCTTTATCGTTGGGGGGACTCTTTCGCTCCCCTCGACGCCAACTCCATCGGGGAGCGGGACCTGGTTCTGACCGGGATCCGACTCCTTGATGTCGTCTCCGGGGGTCAACTCTTCGACGGCCCTTCTAACCTTGTTCCTTGGGTAATATCCTAACTGTATTTTCGTTTTCATCTTTGCAGCTAAGAAGGTATCATTGCTGACCAATCTCGTGCTTAAGCAGGCGGAGACTGATGCTGTCCCACGCCCCGCGAGGAAGAGGAAGTCTTCAAAGAGGGCCGCCTCCTCATCGGCACCTCCCACCTCGGAGCAAATCAAGCGGGCCCGGGTGGAGAAGATGGAGCAGATCTTCAACACCAAGACTCCCGAGGAAGGTAAACAGCTCCGCTTAGCAATTCGATTATACAGGAGGCGTATTCCTAAGGAGTTAATCCCCTCCGATAAGGGAGCCAGGATCGAAGGGATCAAACGCATCCTGCAAGGAGAGACTCCCCGCGTCCTCAAAGCGGGTTACTACAATTATTACGGGAAGGACCAGTACCTCTCCCGTCGCGTCATTTGGTGTAAGGATCCTGATCAACTTCCTGACTTTCTTTCTGAAGCTTCTCATCCTCCAGCTGCACGTCAGTCGGGAGCTGGAGCTTCGGCGGAGGTGCCACCCTCCGACGCCCAGGTCGGAGAGCCCCTCCTTCCTCTTCCTGCCCCCGGAGGATCAGGGATTGAAGACGCCCCGACGGACGGTCAGTTCCGTCGGGTGGTGGACCTGGCTGTTTCTCACTCTTCTAAGGAGGCGAGCGAGGGTCAGCCCCTGGTTCGTCGTCGGGGGGCGAGGCAGACCCCGCTGGAGCCGACCCCCGAAGGGCTGCCTCCATCTTCTCCGGCACAGCAGCACTCGCCGGTCCTGAGCCTGACTCCTGAAGGGACGGGTTCTCACGGTGGCTCGGAGGCCCGCACCTCTGATACTCAGGGCGTCGTTCCCCCTCTCCCCTTAGATGAGAGCTTCTACCAGCTTTACTCCCCCGACCAGGCGGCGGCTCCTTGGACTCCGATCGAGTCGTTGCAGGGGGTCCCGCTGCGTCGGGATGATGTATCCTCGGAACTGGGTCTGCACCTGCTGGCAGGCTCAGTTCCGCCATCTATGAAGCTTCCGCTCTCCTTGGCTCGAGAGGACATCCACGCGGACATTCGCGCCATGGCCGTTCGTCGCGTGGAGGTAAGGTTTCCTGCTTTTACACTTAGTACATATAAGGCAAAATATTCTCGTGTACTGACCTCTTCTTTTCTTCTTCGCAGGAAATAGCGGACCAACACCGCTGTTTCGGGTATGTCCTGGCCTTGGAGGAGGCCCTGGAGCAGGAGCGTGCCAAGGCGGCCCACGAGGTCTTGGCCAAGCTCAAGGAGGATCTGGCTGCCTCCGAGTCGTCAAAGGGGAAGTTGGTTAAGGAGCAGGCCCTCCTTAACCAGAAGACTCGGGACCTCTTGAGGCAGGTCCACGACTTTGAGAGGCTGCTGAAGCAGGAGCGACAAAAGCTCCAGGAAGAGCAGCAGGGGCGCGCGGAGGATCGGGACAGGCTTGTCCTCGAGAAGAAGGCCCTGGAGGATGCCAAGGCGGGGCTGGAGGCTGAGAAAGTCCTTCTCGCCAATCGGTCCCGACAGATGGAGCGGGAACTCGCTGAGTTTCCCACCAAGCTGACCGAGGCTGGGGCCAAGGAACGGGAAGATTATCGGGGCTCCGAAGCTTTCCAAATGGATGCGGTGAAGTTCTGTACGGCGGAGGTGGAGACCACCCTGCTTAATGCTGTCGAAGAGCTCCATCTAGAGTATGGTGGTGCCATCGACTTCACCAAGTCTCAGACTCTCGCCCCCTTCGCGGAGAGGTATTTCAACCTTTCTGAGGAGAGCGATGGGGCCAACACCCCCGAAGGGACTGCGGGTGCTGAAGGCGTGGTGGAGCCTCCAAGTGCAGATCTCCCAACAACTGAGCCCCCGATGATCGGTCCTTCACCGGCTGATTTCCCAGAGTCCGATCCTCCCGCGGCCAATCTTCCAGGGTCCGATCCTCCGACCACGGAGCCTTCTGCCACATATCTCGTGGACCCTGCTCCCCTCGACGCTGCCAAGGATCAAGCTTAACTGCTTTATTTCCGAATCCTTGTAATTTCCTTCTTTTGTCGCGAACCTTTTGGATCTTTATAATATCAATCTTTTTTGGTTCCGATTATCACTGCACCACTTAAGGTGAATTAACTACGCCACTTAAGGCAATTCGATCATATCACTTAGAGTAATTTCGACACGTCACTTAAGACATTTTACCCACACCACTTAAGGCAGAACCACGCCACTTAAGGCGATTTAATCGTGCCATTTAAGGCAACTTATCCACACCACTTAAGGCGATTTGATCTTGCCACTTAAGGCAGAACCACGCCACTTAAGGCGATTTAATCGTGCCATTTAAGGCAACTTATCCACACCACATATGGCGATTTAATCGTGCCATTTAAGGCGGAACCACGCCACTTAAGGAGATTTAAGCATGCTTAGAATGATAAGTCTTAGCATAGTCTGGTCGGAAGCAACCTCTTTATTCATTGATGGCTCAACACGATAAACAACTTGCACCACTGAAGGCTTAATAAACAACTTGCACCACTGAAGGCGACTGAATAAATAACTTGCACCACTGAAGGCGACTTAATAAATAACTTGCACCACTGAAGGCGACTTAACAAATAACTTGCACCACTGAAGGCGACTTAATATCAAACATGACATTTCCTCAAGTGTTCGCCACTAAAAGAATGCTTCAACACATTGCCATCGAGGTCTTCCAACTTATACGCATTCCGAGCTGGCATCCCCACGACCTTATAAGGCCCTTCCCATTTTGGTGACATCTTGTTGATCCGATCCAAAAGGGTAAATTCGTTCCGACGCCAGACCAGTTCCCCGACAAAGAACTGTCGAGACTTGACTCGTCGATTATAATATCGGGCTGTTGCCAAACGCATCCGAGCCTGGGCCTCCTCGGTACTCTGCCTTTTCTCTTCGACCAAGTCCAAGTCCAGACGCCTCATTTCATCATTCGAGAGAGGTTCATAATACCTCGTCCGATGGGATGCCACAGCTATTTCGACGGGAGCAACTGCTTCCGTGCCATAAACAAGGCCAAACGGAGTCTCCCCAGTCGATCGTTTGGGTGTCGTTCTATCAGCCCAAAGCACATTTTCCAGCTCATCCAGCCATTTGCCCTTCAATGCATGGACCCTCTTCTTCAGGCCATCCATCACGATCTTGTTGGCTGATTCCACCTGTCCATTGGTTTGAGCATGACGGACAGAGGCTGTCCGATTCTCAATTTTCAGTTCCTCCAAGTACTCCTTCCACTGGGCTCCGTTAAACGGAGGGCCATTATCGCTGATCACCACCTTGGGGATCCCGTATCGGGATATGATATGGGTCTGGAGGAATTTGAGGATATGGTTCCCCGTTCTCTTGGCCAATGCCTTGGCTTCTATCCATTTTGAAAAATAATCAATAGCCACAATTAATTATCGGCACTGACCTTTTGCAACTGGAAGGGGTCCTACCAAGTTGATTCCCCATTGCGCGAAAGGCCAAACACTCTTGACGGACGTCAGATCGGCAGCTGGGGCCACGATATTCGGGGCGTACTTCTGGCAGGCGTCACAGGATCGGACTAGCGTCGTTGCCTCCTTGTTCATCGAGGGCCAGTAATAGCCCAGGTGCAGCACTTTCCTCACGATGGATCGGGCCCCTTCATGACAAGCCAAATATCCTTCGTGCACCTCTCTTAGGATCCGACCCGTGTCAGGCTCAGCCACGCATTTCAGATAAGGAGTTAAATACCCCTTTTTGTACAGCTGATTGTCCACCATCATATAATTGGGCGCGATTCGGCGTATTTTGCCGGCTGCTACTTCATCGTCGGGGACTGCCCCCGTAGTCAGATACACGGCTATCGGGGTCATCCAGGTGGGCTCCTCCGATCCGATCTCAATGGCACATACTTCCGACTGATCGGTGGTTGACAGGATCACCTTCTCCAAGAAATGCACCTTCCGATTTTCATCAAGGGGTGCCCCCAAGGCGAACTTGCTTAAGGCATCTGCTTCCACATTATCCTCCCTCGGAATCGCCTCAATATCGAAGCTCTTGAAACTCTCCTTCAGGGTTTGCACCTCCCGAAGGTATTTTTTCATCATCGGGCTCTTTGCTTCGTATCGCCCTTGGACTTGGTTCACGATCAGGCTAGCGTCGCACTTCACCTTTAAGTGACCAACTCCCGTTCCTTTAGCAATCTTGAGGCCAGTAATGAGAGCCTCATATTCAGCTTCATTGTTGGTGGCTCTAAATGTCAAGGCCAAGGCATATCGGAGGGGCTCGCCTCCGTCTGGCGGTATCAGTACGAAACCTGCTCCCGATCCTTCTGAATTTGAGGAGCCATCGGTATACATCTCCCACGTATTTTCGGCGACGGGCTGTTCTGACTGCTCTGTTATCGGGACTTCCATAGTTGCCCCCTCTACAGGGCCCGCTTCTTCTAGATCGGAGGCTGTAGACTCTGCTATGAAATCCGCCAACGCCTGGCCCTTAATAGCCGTTCTCGGAGCAAAGTGAATGCGGAACTCACTAAGCTCGACTGCCCATTTCACTAATCTCCCCGACGCATCAGGTCGGTTCAAAAAATGTTTCAAGGGCTGATTCGTCAAAACGGTAATCTCATGCGCGTGGAAGTAAGGCCTCCATTGTTTTCCCCAACATATCCCCGAACAGCTTATTCACCATCCTCTGGTAAGTTGCACCTGCATTGATCAGTCCAAAGGGCATAACATCATAATGATAGATGTCACTATCAGCATAGAAGGCGGTATGAGGGGCATCCTCCTTGGACATCTTGATCTGATTGTAGCCAGAGTAGGCATCCATAAAGCTCAGCAGCTTATGTCCAGATGTAGCATCTACCAGTTGGTCGATCCTCGGGAGCGGGTAGCAATCCTTCGGGCATGCCTTGTTCAGGTCGCGGAAATCCACACACATCCGCCATTTGCCATTGCTCTTCTTCACCAGGACTGGGTTGGCGACCCAGGTCTGGAATCGGAGCTCCTTAATGAACCCAGCATCGAGCAACCTGCCCACCTCTTGCTGGATCGCAATCTTCTTGTCGGCTCCCATTGGGCGCCTTCTCTGTGTAATCGGCTTGATCGCGGGATCAATCTTTAGCTCGTGAGTAATCATATCGGGGCTGATTCCTGGCATGTCACTCGGGGACCAGGCAAACAGCTACTTGAATTCCTTCAACAGATCGATCAATTCTCAAGCCGTCTCCTCAGTCAGAGCGGATCCGATTTTCACCTTCCTCTGAGGTCCGTTAATCTCGACCTCCTTCAAATCTTCCATCGGGGCGGGACGCCCAAACTCCTCTCTGGGATCAGTGTCAGTCTGGAGAACAGTCATAGCCTCCCGATTCCTCCTTCGAGTGGCATTGACGTAGCACCTCCTGGAGGCTATCTGATCGCCCTGGACCTCCCCGATTCCGTGGTCAGTCGGGAACTTCAGCTTCTGATGGACAGTTGAGGCAACTGCCCCCAGTGGGTTGATGGTAGTCCTCCTGATGATGGCATTGTAGGTCCCCGCCGACTCGACCACCACGAACTCTACGTTCCTCTTCTCCGATTTCTAACCACTTCCGAACTCGACCGGTAAGGTAATCATCCCGACCGGGTAAGAGGTAGAGCCAGAAAATCTGACCATCGGGAAGTCCGCAGGCTTCAAGTCCTTCTTGGTTTTCCCCATGGCCTGCAGTGCGTCCATGAACAAAATATCAGGGGAGCTCCCTCCATCAATCAGGATCCGCTTCATCTCGTACCCATCCACGTTCAGGGTCACGACCAAAGCATCATCGTGCGGGGTCTCCACACCTATCAGGTCCTCCGCTGAGAAGGGAATCACCATTTCTTCTTTCGGAGTCCAATTTCGGGCCCTCTTGCCCAGCACCACAACAATGGGAATCCGAGAAGCGTAGACCTCCTGAGCTGCCGTAGTATCTCCTCCTGCAGCAAGTCCTCCGTGAATCACATTAATAGTTCCCCGCTTCTCCTTGCATTGGAAGACTCGGGCTTATCCTTCTTCGGGGATCGACCACGAGATCGGAAACGGGACCGCGATCGGGACCGGGAACGGGATCGGCCCCGTTGTCCAGCCACAAATTCCTTGAGCTTCCCCTTCTGGATCAGCTTCTCAATCTCTTTCTTCAACTCCCGACAATGGTTAGTGTCGTGACCGTTGGCACGATGAAAGCGACAATTACGATCAGTGCGGGCTCCCATGGACTCTCCATCTTTTTTCGGGGGATACCTGGCGATACCCTTTCGGTCCATCACCGCCAACACAACACCCATGGAACAAATGAGAGGGGTGTAGTGGTCCTCCCGCTTGTCCGACTTCGAGGAACGCTTGTCTTCACTCCGATCAGGACGGCCTCGACCCCGACTGCTCTCGGGTTTATCTTTCCTCCTGCGATCGTCCGAGGGTTTGAACGACTGCTTCCCCTTGTTTGATTTCGGAGGGTCAAGGTCTCTGGCAGCTATCTTCGACTCTTGGACGTCAATTTGTTGCTTCACCCTCTTCTGCAGCGCTTCCATGTTCCACACAGCCTTCTCAGCCACGCTGTGCATCAGGTCGGAACCATATGGTGCTGTCAGGTTCCGAATGAAGGTGCGGATGGTCTCTCCCTCCGACATTTCCTCATCAATCTCGGCCACGCTGGCAGTGTACCTCTGGTAGTAATGCGCCAGAGATTCGTCGGGCCTCTGTACCACCTCAGCCAGGGATCTCGCGCTTTTCAGGAGGCGCCGACGGCCCTGGTACTGCTGGATGAAGCGATCATGCATCTGGGTCCAGCTAGAGATGCATCCTGGGGGAAGGCTGAAGAACCACGTCAGGGCCCTCTCACCGAGTGTGCCTGGGAACAAAACGCACACTATATCATCATTCGGGGCTCTGCTTAGACAAGCCATGACATGCTTCTGGACATGACGAACAGGATCTCCCTCGCCATTATACTCCTTAATTGTCGGGATGCCCAGTCCCGGCGGGGCAGTGGTGTTCACCGATCGGGGGACGAAGGGATGAGTGGATCGATCCCTCAGCTCCGACATCATCTTCTTCTGGTCCCCCATGCAAATGTTCCCGATCTTCACCACTTGATCGGGGGTGATAGGGCCATTGAGAGGAATGGTCCTATGCTGCACCGGTCCAGGCCCATCGACCACGAATTGCTCCGATAGAGCAGGCTCCTTGCTCTTGTCCTGGGGCTCGGGTTGGGCCTCCTGCCCGTCCCGATTCTCAACCGGCGGAGGCGGAGGCAACTCCTCCTCCTTCTTGGCGGCCTCCCTTCGGTCCAAGAGAGCCTCCATAGCTTCCAAAAATACTGGCATGGCATCCATGACAGCCTTTGCCAAGTCCGGCTTTGCAGGTGCATCCTGATCCCTCCTTGGGATCTCTTCCCGGCTCTCCGACGAGTTTCGAATGGAATCCTCGCGATCATCATGATGCCCCCTTGTTTGGGAAACAGCAGGGGGAGGATCATTCTGATCAACAGTGCGCTCCGGCGGCCCTGAATTCAGAGTTCCAGTAGGGTGGCGGGAACCGCCGGATTGTCCTTGTCTCTTCTTTTGCTTGCCAGCCATCGAACGGGTAGAAGCCATTTTTGCTTTTCGCTTCGTTCCCACGGACGGCGCCAATGTTGGATCACGGTTGGAACTCCGGTACGTCCTTGACGGAAATCCGAACTCCTTTGCTCCAAGTAATCCTGCAAGAAGGGGATAGACCGGGCGGTGACCCAGAATCCCTCTCCGATGCTTAAATGAGTATCTCGATGCAGGCAAGCAAGTATCAATATGTAAGTATGTGAACGTATCAATCCTGAGGTAACTCCTTCCTTTTTATAGGGGAGGGGTTACCTCAGTTACCTGTTGGGATAACTGCCACGTTCCGTTTATCTCGGCCAGTAACCCACGTTCTGTCTTTTCCGGCCACTTCCCCACTATGTTGATAGTGGGCATATTTCTCGGCCTCGTGCTCTGGTGGCAAGTCCCGACGGAAGTCGGGGACTCTAGAGTTATCTCCTTTGGTCACCGCTCGGGGCCCCTCGTCATCGGGACAGGGCCAGCATTCTCAGGGATTTAATATCGGGGCCTACTCAGAGGCATATCGTCGGGGCCTACTCAAAGGCATATCATCGGGGCCTACTTAAAGGCATAGCATCGGGGCCTACTTAAAGGCATAGCATCGGGAGCGCTCAGCTCATATATCGGGACCGACCCTGTCGGGACCCCTCGTATTGATCTTCTAAGCCTCGTTTGGGGCCCAGTGGGCCTACTTCGCCGTTTAGTCGTTGTTAATGGGCCTAACGGCTATATCAAAACCCATCATTGGTATCAGCGACTGAATTAGCTTCCCGATAAACGTGTCTAAGTTTGTACCGCCTTAACCTG
This sequence comes from Clarkia xantiana subsp. parviflora, assembly GCA_036873135.1. Classification (NCBI taxonomy): domain Eukaryota; kingdom Viridiplantae; phylum Streptophyta; class Magnoliopsida; order Myrtales; family Onagraceae; genus Clarkia; species Clarkia xantiana. Next base: position 17,059,109 of record JAPTYO010000008.1, on the reverse strand, counting down.
AGCAATAGGTTGCTACAATCCAAAATGACAGCCATAAATTTCAAGTTAAAGGAAGAACTATCAGAGATGAGTTGTTGAGCGACCAAAGCATCAGTCTCAACATGTAGAGACTCAATTCCCAAGCTAAGAGTAAGAGAGATCCCATCTCGGATAGCCCAAAGCTCTGCAACAAGACTATTTGCAAACTCCAAGTTTCTAGAAAAATATGAGACCCAATTCCCATTGGAGTCGGGAATGACTTCCCCTGCACCCGTTTTTCTCGGGTTGCCGTGGAATGCTCCATCCGTGTTGAGTTTCTTTCACCCGTGGTCTGGTGGAAGCCATCTGACTTGGATAGTGGAGATTGGCATCAAGACTTCGTGGTGTACCATAGCTTCCTAATTTTTTTTCTTGAGCTAAATAGACATGAGACACACTGTTAGAAGATGTGGTCCTTTGGAAGAAAAAGAAATTTCTATTCTTCCAAAGGTTCCAAAGGCAATAGGAAAATTAGGTCCTCCAATCCACACCATGCACAAGCCTATTCTTATCAGTGCAATTAAACTTAATCCATTCGTCAAAAGGCAATCCAAAGGAAGCCCTAAAGCTTGTTGGGACGGAGCAGCTTGCCCATCAATGTCTTGTCAGTGCACAACCCCTAACAATATGATCAATGTTTTCAATATCAATAGAGCAGACAGGGCACACAGGGTTGATGTTACACCCTCTTCGGTTCAGAATGAGGCAAGTGGCTAAACGACCTCTAAAACCAAGTCAAATAAAGTACTGTATCCGATGGGTCGTGGGGATCTTCCATATCCAACCCCAATCCGAGGTAGTAGGGGGAATGAGGGGTCGGGAGAGTGACTCATAAGCCGAGGCGCTGGTGAAGTTCCCCGATCTGGAAAGTGGTATGCTTCTAATGGAATAAACAATGTCAGTAGAGAACATAATAGAAAGATCTTCTAAATTCCAGTTTTCATTTTGAAAAATATATCTGACTTTCCAATCATATTCGTGAGCCAATGGCCCTTCACACACAATCTCAGGGGTTTATCTTGTACCCAAATATCATTCAACAAATTAATGTTATTTCCATTTGCAACCATCCAACCCATTCCCAATTGGAGGTTATTAAAACCTTCCTGGATAGCCCTCCAATTGCAAGGGGTCTGGGCAAAAGGGGATGTGAATTGTCTAGCAATCCTATTGACCAGTTTTAAGACCAAGGAGCTTTAATCGTTTTTAGTATCCACACTAATCTCCCAAGAAGGGCTTTATTTCTCATTTCAGAGGTTCGAAGACCTAATCCACCAAGAGCAAGTGGTTTGGTGAGATCATCCCAACCAACAAGATGTATTTTCTTTCTAATATCAGTACTCCCCCAAACAAAATTTATGTTCAACTTATCCAAATCCTGACATACTCTTTTTAGGAGCATAGTGCATTGCATGTATGAAGGAATAACAGACATCACAGATTTCACAAGGGTAACTCTACCCTCTATGGACAAGAGATTGGAAACCACTTAACTTAGCCCTCACCTTATCAATGATGAAATTAAAAGAACTAGTTTTCGCATTGGTAAGGTCCAAGGAAACCCTAAATATGTACCGAAGTTCTCAATATGTCTAATATTAAAAATATCAGAAAAACAATTTCTATCCCGACCCGAAATATTTTTGGAAAAAGAAATGATGGATTAGGTGAAGTTAATATTCTGACCCCTGATGTCACAAAATTTATTAAGAACCGTACGAATGCACTCACAATTGCTAGGGGTGGCTTCGGCCATAAGAATTAAATCATCAGCAAAGAAAACATGAGTAAGTTGAAAGCTTCCCCTCCCTACTTTAATACCCGTCCACCTATTGTTTACCACCTCTTCATCAATAAGGAAAGCAAGATACTCCATGCATAGTATAAAGATGTATGGTGATATGAGATCTCCTTGCCTAATACCTATAGAGGGGTTAAAACCATCCAACTTCCCTCCATTGAACAAAATGTTAATCGAAGGGGTGGAGACCCAATTCATAATCAATGAGATCAAATGAGTTGGGAATTTGAAAAAATGAGAGGGCTCTCCTAATAAAATCTCATTCAAGTCTATCATAAGCCTTTTACTAATCGAATTTTAGTATCATACAACCAGTTTTCCCCTGTTTTTTCTTAGCAAATTGGAGCACTTCCCTAAGCATTACTACATTATCCGCCCATCTCCGCCCCAGAATGAAACTAGCTTGAAAAGGAGAAATAAGCTCCTTCATTCTAGGCCTCAACCTGTTCACAATAATTTTTGAAACAATTTTATAAACAGAATTGCAAGGGCAATAGGGCGAAAATGCGAAACAGTCTCGGGAAACTGACATTTTGGATAAGACACATAAGGGTCTCATTCCAACCAGGGAGAATAATGCTAGTTCGAAAAACAGAGGAAATAGCAGAAAAAAGAGACTCGCTGGTGCAATGCCACAACTTTTGGAAAAAAGCGGGGTGAAACCCATCCAGACTAGGAGCTTTGAAGGGTTTGAAATCCCAAGTGGCATTTTTTACTTCATCAAAAGTCACGGGTCGAGCCAACAAATTTGCTTGAGAATGAGTAATGGATTTCCTCCACTAAGGGGGAGGTTCAACATTCCTTTTCGAACAAATTTTATTGGATGAGAAAAGATCAATAAAATGATTTTGAAACATGTTTTGAACAATATGGGGATCCTCAATCCAGTTTCCAACTCTATCTTTAATGGACAAAATGTGGTTAAAACGTCTCTTGACAATAGTTGTAAGATGATAATACTTGGTGTTCCAATCCCATCTCTAATCCACTTAGTTCTCGACTTAGCAGCCCAGAGCTTTTCTTCTTGATTCAGAGTTTCAGAAAGTTCTGTTTGGAGATTTTTTTTTCCAAATCAAGAAGGAATTGATTGAGATTGGTAGCAAGACATCTTTGAATCTTATTAATCCTAGCCAACAACCGTTTTTCCTTTTAAAAATATTACCAAAAAAGTTTTTATTCCAAGAAGAGGCTTTTGCGGGGAAAATAGAAATAACATCGTTAAGAAAATTATTAGACTCCATACAAATATTGGTAACAAGAGGTTCAAACTAGGGATGGCAACGGGTCATGGGTACCCGCCGACCCGCGGGTACCCGACCCGATTTCGACCCGATGACCCGCCGACCCGCGACCCGCGGGGCGGGTTCGGGTTTGAGTTCACGGCGACCCGCCGACCCTACCCGACCCGATATTTCATTTTACATATATATTTAATATATGTATATTATATAAAACTATACGGGTAATATAACACATAGTCAAAATAACAGTTATTCTAATGAATGAGGTGATTTATATTTGGATTATGAGTTAATTTAATAATTTATGATTTAAATTTGGAGTTGAATTTGGATACGGTAACATAGAATTTAGAATTTAAGATTTAAAATGATAAATTATACCTCACACGGGTCGACCCGACCCGAAAGTGCATGAGACGGGTCCGGGTCGACCATATTGACCCGCGGGGCGGGTCCGGGTCTGGCGATACCCGCCCCGCCCCGCCCCGCCCCGCCCCGCCCCGCCCTATTGACATCCCTAGTTCAAACCCCGCCCTATTGACATCCCTAGTTCAAACCCCGGGTGATCAAACCACATCGGTTCAAATCTAAAGGGTCTAGGTCGCCTACCAAGAGACTCCCCATTAGTTTTCAAAAGCAAAGGACAATGATCAGAATGTGTTCTAGTAAGATTGGTCACGGTAACATTAGAAAATCTAGTTCGCCAATCCATAAAAGCAAGCATTCTATCAAGGTGTTGTTGAATAAGACTCCCACTATGCCACAAATTCATCCAAGTAAACCTATTACCCCTAAAACCCAAATCAATCAAGTTACAATTACTAATCATATTGTTAAACAAGGTAACACGACTCATATTGATGGGGTTACCCCCAAGTTTCTCCCTAGAATTGACAACCTCGTTAAAATCACCCATTACAATCCAAGGCAAAGTAATAGACTCACCAATAATCCTAAGGTTATCCCACAAAATACGTATTTCTTTAAGTCTAGGATAGTATAAACAGCAGAAAGCAACCAATGGGAGGAATTCGAGGATAACTGTACTCCGACATGGATTTTCTGCTCTGTAGATGCCATAAAAGTGATTGTCACATCCGCATCATTCCAGAGAAGAAGGATACCACCCTGAGTCCACAAAAGTCGACCCTAGGAATTTGTTAAAAGGAAGTTTTCTTGCATGTTCCTCCACTCTAGTACCCTCAGTCTAGTATCAAGTAAAACCAAAATTGAAGGGTTATGAAGTCTTTCCAGATTTTTAACTGCAGTAATTGCGACCTCATTGCCAAATCCACGGACATTCCACACCAACACATTCAGGTGTAAACTACTAGGAGAAATAACATTAGTATTGTTAATTTGATTCATCATAATAATAAAAAAAACAAAAAAAAATTAAGAAGCCTTAGATCACATTTGCGATAGAACCTGAACAATTAGCAACTGAGCTTACCAAATCAGTATTACCTCTCGTGTTGTCACCTGACAATGTAACAGAAGTATGGTGGGAAGGTACCACCACTAGCGTCTCCTCAAATTGAACACCTTGTCTGTCGTCGGGATAGTACGACCATCAATCCGAGAAGAGGACCAATAGTATTTCCAACTCCTTTCAGAATATTTTCATCACAGTACTCCATAGGAAGCTTGGGTAATCTAATCCGTACGGCCACCATAGACACATTAGCCTTTTCCGGGTTAAATTTCGGCTCCCAAAGTCGAATCGACAGAAATTGACTATTAATAAACCAAGGTCCAACACGTAGGACCTTATCCATGTTTTCCATCACATCGAAATTGATCAACTAGAATCCCTCACCCAAGATGATGCAAGAGAATTCCCCTGTTGTCCTCCACATATTTTTAATTCTTTGGACAAAGAAGTGATATTGCACACTTCTACCCACCAATTTGATTATTATGGACGAACGATATTTTATACGGATTCGCATCCTCTCTTCTTTAGAGATGGAGAATTTAAGTCTCCCATTTGGGGTTGGAGCAACATCAACCTCGCCACCAGACTCATAAAAAAAAATGGGCGTTCTTGATAAAATGCATTTTCATAGGCACCGGAAATGATTCCAGTAAGCTTTTCTTTGTAGGAAATATGCTTCGAAGTTAACGGTAGGTCTTCATCCATGACTTGAGGAGCATCCAATGGTAGGTCTTTATCTTCCGATAAGCTTGATGATGGGTGTTTGAGTTTCACCCTGCTGTGGGCTAATTCAGCTGCTTCCTCAGGTGACACAGAGAGAGAGCTGTAGGAGAGAGCATCTGTCTTGATCATGAATAACATTATTATCACATATGGCTTCTTGTAAATTATCAACCAAGCCTAATGGATTTTTCTTTTATACTTAAAGAGAACCATGCTTTTAGTATTTTAATTATTAGGGTGGACTTAATTGTAAAATATGTAGCCTCGGTCTTTTTTATAATTTGTCGGTTTTGTTTGGGAATTTTTGTTAAGTTTGAATTTTGTCTAGGGTTAGGGTTTTTCTTTTCAGTATTTAAGGCATTTTTAGCTGAATTTTACATAAGATTATTGATTAATGAAAAAAATAGTGGTTTTCCTCAAATCTGCGTTAATTTTCGGGTATTCTTAGAATCAACGAATTCTTGCGCTTCTATCCATCAATTTGTCGGTTTTGTTTGGGAATTTTTTTTATATTTCGAATTTTGTCTAGGGTTAGGGTTTTTCTTTTCAGTATTTAAGGCATTTTTAGCTGAATTTTACAGGAGATTATTGATTAATTAAAAAAATAGAGGTTTTCCTCAAATCTGCGTCAATTTTCGGGTATTCTTAGAATCAACGAATTCTTGCGCTTCTATCCATCAAATTCTCGGCATTCCCTTAGAATCAACGAGTTTTTGATCCATCTATCCTCATCACGCTGCATCACTAGTTCAGGGTCCTTGTTCCTTCATTATTTAGTTTGGGGTGTCTTTTGTAATTGTATATATTAGATATTAGGAGTTGGGGGGAGGACGGACCAAATGAAAGAACTCTATCCTGAGAACCCTAAGTCGTGCTCTCCACTTTTCTCTTCTTTGCTTCTAGGGTTAGGGTTCCGGTAGTTTCACCGGATTTCACATGGTATCAGAGCTGTGTGGATGACTTTATCCATCTTTTTACGATCCTGATCCTCTTCCGCCGTGATCTCCTGTGTTGTTTCGCTTTTTCACCAGACCTTCTACCTTGAAGACTGTTCGTCTTCTCTGTTCGCCATTGCGAATCGATTCTCTTTTTTCGATTCGTGATTCATTACTTTTTTCCGGAGATCAACCTTGCACGGAATCTTGAGCGATGACGGACAAGAACGATGGCGCCTCCGATTTGAAGAAGGCACTTTCAGATGAACCGAGGAGGAGACGTCAATCGTCGTGGTGAAGATCGATTCTCGACATCCTCTTTATCTGCATGCAAGCGATCATCCTAGTTCGTACACTACATCTCATACTTTGACTGGTATAGATGACTACCCTATGTGGAGTCGTGTTTTACGATTTGTGCTTGTTGGAAGGAACAAACATGGCTTCGTTACTGGAACTTGTGTTAGGGAGAATTATAGTGCTCCTCTTGATGAATTGTGGGATCGGTGTGATGCAGTAGTGTTTGGTTGGATCATGAATTCAGTTTCGAAGGAAATTGGTCGTACTATCATGTATACTGAGAGTTCTTTCTTGGCTTGGAAGGATTTAAAACAGCGATTTGATAAACATAATGACTCAAGAACCTATCAGTTGCATAGAGAGATTATCTTGGCTAGACAAGGATTAGATTCTGTGTCTCTCTTTTTCACGAAGTTGAGAGTTCTTTGGGATGAGTTCGACGCTGTTTGCGGACTTCCATATATTGATCATGAGCTCTTTGAGAAGCATGTTGTTCATAAAGAGAACTTGAGACTTTTTCACTTCCTTATTGGGCTGAACGATAATTACTCTGGAATAAGGAGTAATCTCTTGCTTTGGGATCCTCTCCCTAGTTTGAATCAAGCTTATAATCTCCTTATTTAAGAGGAAAGTCAGAAGAGTGTCAGTTCCACTATCTCTGCCTCTGTTGATTTCGTTGTTGGAAATATCTTGGGGAATACTGGAAAACCTCAAGTGAATCAGTCCTTAGAGTGTACATTTTGTCATAAGAAAGGTCACTCTATGGAACGTTGCTATTCAAAGGGTTGTGAGTTCTGTAAGAAAAAAGGGCATGTCAAGGACAACTTTTTCAAGCTCAGAGATCAAGCAAAGGGGAAAGGGGGAGGAACCAGGGTTAATATTGCCTCTACCAAAGATAGTGATGGATCCTCCTCCAATGGTTCTGCACATGAAGGCTTGATTTCTTTCAATCATCAACAGTTTGAGCAGTTGTTACAAAGCATGGGGAACCTTGGTAGGATTGCTAACAATGCAAGTGCTGCTGGTTCTGATGAAGCTCGTGCAAAAACTGCAGGTATCTCTCTTTTGACTAGCAGCTCTGTTGTTGAAAATTCTTGAATCTTAGATACAGGTGCTACTAGTCATATTACTTTTAGAAAAGATTGGTTGTCAGATTTTAATTGCCTCTGGAACTAAAGTTAATCTTCCTAATGGTGACTTTTGTGATATTTGTGGAACTGGGACTTATTTTTTAACTAAGGATAATTGGTTAAGCAATGTGTTATATGTTCCTGCTTTGAACTTTAACCTGTTATCAGTGTTGGATCACGGGCGAAGCTCCGTTACGTCCTTGACGGAAAGCTTGGACTCCTGGGCTCCGCGTAATCCTGCAAAAGGGGATGACCTGGGTGGTGACCCAGAATCCCTCTCCGATGCTTAAATGAGTATATGATCAATGGGGTGGCAGCAGTAATCTAAGTGCGTATTAGATAGATGTGTTTTTTGAGGTAACTTCCTCCTTTATATAGGAGGGGAAGTTACTCAGTTACCTGTGACCGTGATTGGCCGTTTTTCCCATGATTCCGCATATCTCGCTACGATTCCGTATATCTCGTTCAGGATTCCATATATCTCGCCCCACGCTCCGCGTATCTTGCCCACTCTCCGAGTATCTCGGGCACGCCCTGCGTATCTCGGGGGAGTTTATCTATATCTTTAACCGTCTTCCCACTACTCTATCTAGTAGGCGGGTTTCTCGGTCTTATCCTCTGATCACAAGTCCCAACTTCTGTCGGGGACTCCAGAGTTGTCTTCATTCTAGGTCACCATCCAGGACCCTTTGTCTTACGAGACAGGTCCAGCCTCCGCGGGGCTTTATTATCGGGGCCTTTACTAAGGCATATCGGGGCCTACTCAGAGGCTTCTCATCGGGAGCATTCAGCTCATACATCGGGACTGCTAGGGTCGGAACCCTTCGTACTGGCCTTTTTGGGCCTTCCCGGCCCTTCGCGAGGCCCACTGGACCTACTCGCCGTCCATTGGCTGTTAACAGGGCTAACGATTACATCGGAACCCATCATTTGCCCCCAAGACATGGGGGACTTTTAGTCCGTCGTGTCTTCCAGTTCCAGATCTTCTGACCTCGTTGTCGGAGGCTTTTTCGTTCATACCCCCCGATATTGCCATCGGAGGCTCTTGCCTTCAGGCCTCTTGATACCTTAATCGGAGGCTTTTGCCTTGCGCGTGATTGTCGTATGGCAGAGTTTCTTACTCATGATTACCTTGGGCCCACTAGACTTTATGGGCAGTTGCCAAATCCGAGGAGACCCATCGGTTACTGTAGCATTAAATGCTAGGGATTGTGAAACGACGCTTAAATCGGCGTGACTGTTGCTTTCTGAAAAAGCACTTATTACGTCACCACGTCTCTTCCGTACCGTCCTCTTAATCTTGACGATCAGGATCGAATCGTTTCGTCTTCTACGGTTAAGATTAAATCCTTCCAGTTGTCTTCTTGCTTATAAAAGCTGAAACCTTGGCATTATTCACTTCTTCTTCACCCTCTCAGTTTCTGGAAATTCCGCCATTCTTGAGTTCGAAGTTTTCTTCTCCAGAGTTCTTCTGCGCTTCGAGTGATCCAAGGCCTTTAATCTCCCCGATCCTTCTTCATCTTCACTAAGCATCTATCGACAATGTCTGGTAAGGCTTCCCTGTTTTATTCTTGTGATTTGCTGATATTATCCTCTCTTCTTTTCTTGAATTTTTCTGTCTGTAACCGTTTTTAGACGAAGCTAGTTCTGAGGCTAGGACCCCTTTCACCTTTGAACTCGCTGTTAATGAGATTTCTGAGGCCTCATATGAGGTTGCTCTTCGAGAGGGGTGCATTACCTCGGATTGGGAACCTCGTTTCCCCTATGAGTCTCAGCCTGCTGTCAAGAGGAAGCATATCGTCACGCGTCCTCGAGAGGGAGAAGTGTTCGTCTCCGCTGGACAGATAAGCGCGGGGATTCGATTCCCCTTCTGCGGGAACCTGGTGGAGATGTGCAACTTCTACAAGACTCACCCTTGCCTTCTCTCCACACGCCATCCGCGTGTGGAATGCTTTCCAGCTTCTATGCCTCCGCCAGCAGTGGACGTACAGTCTACTGCTCTTCCGCACCTTCTACGGAATGAAGTGCAATAAGGCTGGTGTCTGCTCCTTCTCCCCCCGACTCCCCAAGTGGAAAAAGGAACAACTTTCACGTTTCGGCTGGGACAGCGAGACCTGGAAGTTCCACAAGGATCGGGTGCTGATTCGCGATTCGGGGTCGGATAATAGCGGATGGAAGAAGTATTACTTCTTCATCCAAAATAGCTCTGTCCCATGGCCCCGATGGGAGGTCGTGGCGGACCCTGCCCCCAAGCTCGAGGTCTACAGCGAGGATGACCTCAACACACTCCAGCTGGTTCAGCTTTACCGTTGGGGGGACTCCTTCATACCCCTCGACGCCAACAAGCTCATGGAGAAGGACTTGATTCATATCGGAGTCCGGCTCCTCGATTCTGTTTCCAAAGATTTAGTCATCTGGGTAATTCTTCTAACCACTCTGTTTTTTATTTTTGCAGCCAAGAAGGCTTCTCTGCTGACTGATCTCATGTTGAAGCAGGGCGAGACTGATGCTGTCCCAGGTAGCTCCAAGAGGAAGCGAAAGTCGCTGAAGAAGGGAGCTTCTTCTTCCGCCACTCCTTCTGCTGCCCCTCCGACCGAGGAGCAGGCCGTGGCCAAGCGTGCCAGGAGGGAGGAAATTGACCAAGCCTTCGGGGTCACTACCGCCGAGGAAGGTAAGTGTGTCCGTCGTGCTATTAAAAGATATATGAAACTGGTTCCCAAGGAGTTTATCCCCGCTGATCGGGAATCGCGGGTTCGAGAAATCAAGTACATCCTTCGAGGAGAAATCCCCCGCGTTCTCAAGGCGGGATATTACAACATCTTTGGGAAGAACCAACACCTCGATCGTCAAATCATCTGGTGCCCTAAGGATACTCTTCCTGACTTTATTCGTCCCGCCACCGCAGGTCCATCGGAGGCTGTCACTCCGAGGCGAGCTGCTACTCCGGTCCGGGCCACGACTCCACAGGCGCCGACGACGGAGGAAACCCCGACGGAAGCTTAGTTCCGTCAGGTGACTGATTTGGAGGCTTCTCCTTCCTTCGAGGAGCCCGCTGAAGGTGGCCTGCTCCGCCGCAAGCCAGGCCGGAGCATCCTGAGGCCCGTCGTGGAGGATGTGTCCCAGAGTCCTCCTCCCGAGCTCCGCACTCCGACTCCCGAGCCACCGACCGAGGTGGCTCCTCCGGCTAAAAGTTCCAGGGTCATCCCCCCTTTCCCGGTGGATGAAAATCTTTACAAGATTTTCACCCCCGACCAGGAGACGGTTCCTTGGAACCCGATTGAGTCCCTCCGAGGGGTTCCACTCCAGCGGGGAAACCTTGATCCTGAATTGGCCCTGCATCTGCTGGTGGGGTCAATTCCTCCAGCCTTGAGGCGACCCATATCCTTGGCGCGGGAGGACATCGAGGAGGAGCTCCGTGTTATGGCCATCCGTCGGATGGAGGTAAGACTTTTCCTTTGCTTTATTTTCGTCATTATTCTTTGCCTTCGACCATCGGATTCTAATCCTTTTTCCCTTCCATCTTAGGAAACCGCGGACCAGCAGCGTTGCTTCGGATTCATCCTGGCTCTCAAGGGTGCTTTGGAGGAAGCTCAAGCTAAGTCGGACCCCGACGCGTTGGCCAAGCTCCAGGTGGACCTCGACGAGGCTGTGGCGGCCAGGAATAAGATGGCCAAGGAGAAAGCTCTCCTTGACGAGATGGCTTCGGGCCTGCTTAAGCAGGTTCAGGATCACGAGGCTGTCATGCGTCGGGAGCGGAAGATGGTCCAGGCGGATCAGCAGCGGAACGAGTCGGAGAGGAGGCAGCTGATCCACGAGAAGGATGTTCTCGCGGAGGCCAAGGCAGGGCTCGAGGCCAAGCTGGCTGAGGCCAAGGCCCAGGGCCAAGAGGAAGGTCGCCTGCAGGGTCGCGAGGAGGGTCGTCTACAAGGCCGCGAGGAGTACCGGAATTCTGAAGACTTCAAGGTGGATGTTGTAGGGTTCTGCAAGTCCGAGGTGGAGAACGTCCTGTTCAATGCCGTCGAAGAACTCTACACAGCCTATGAGGATTCCATCGACTTCAAGAAGTCCGAGACTCTCGCTCCTTTCGCGGAGAAGTACTTCAACCTCCCAGCGGAGAGTGAAGAGACCGATGCCGTGGACCCGACTTCGCGGACTGCGGAGCCTTCTGCCCAGGCCCCTCCGAACCTTGCTCCTTCCAACGCTGCTGAGGACCCGACTTCCAACAAGGACCGAGCTTAATACTCTATCTTTTAGTCCTTGTAGTTTTTCTCCTTTATCTTTTGTATTAGAACTCCTAGGCCTTTGCGCCCTTATATAAGAAATTTCTTCCAACTATTTTGGTTCCGATAATCATCTGCGCTATTTAAAGCGACTTTAGACTCGTTACTCAGAACGTTCCGATGCACCCTTTAAGATGACTTCATACGTCCTTCCAACGCTTTACTTGAGATTTTACCGTTTAAGGTTTCTCATCCTATCGGGATTTCACCACTTAAGGTTTCTCATCCAATCGGGACTTCACCACTTAAGGTTTCTCATCTAATCGGGACTTCACCACTTAAGGTTTCTCATCCAATCGGGACTTTCACCACTTAAGGTTTTTACGCGCCAAATCAGACGACTTTAATCGCACCCCCTTAAGGGCTTTTATCGCGTCCTACCAGACGGCTTAATCGTACCCTTTAAGGCTTTTTTGCCGCGTCATATAGACGACTTACGTGGACCTGTTAAGGCTTTTTCGTACCCGTTAAGGCTTTTGGCCGCATCATATAGACGACTTACGCGGACCTGTTAAGGCTTTTTCGTACCCGTTAAGGCTTTTGGCCGCATCATATAGACGACTTATGCGGACCCATTAGGGCCTTTTCGTACCTAGGCTTTTGGTTGCATCATAAAGTCGACTTATTCATACCCCGTAAGGCTTTCGTCCGTACCTCGAAAGGCTTTTCGTCGCGCCATAAAGGCGACTTACTCGTACCTCGTAAGGCTTTTTATCGTACCTCGGAAGGCTTTTTATCGTACCTCGGAAGGCTTTCGTCGCGCCCTTCGGGACGTCTTACTAACAGTTAGAATAAATCTAAAAGCAATTTGATCGGAAGAAACTTCTTTTATTAATAACTCAAAGCTTTGCTTACATCGGATTGATAGATAACTTGCGCCATTCGCGGCGATTTAATATCAAACATGATACTTCTTCAAGTGTCCGCCACTGAAGGAATGTTTCAACATCTTGCCATCAAGGTCTTCTAGCTTGTATGCATTGGGTGCTGGCATCCCTACGATCTTGTAAGGTCCTTCCCATTTCAGTGATAGCTTGTTGATCCGATCTTGATGAACGAACTCGTTCCTCCGCCAGACAAGTTCTCCAACGAAGAATTGTCGGGACTTGACACGCCGATTGTAATATCGGGCTGTTGCTAGACGCATCCGAGCCTGAACTTCGTCAGCCTTCCACCTTTTCTCCTCGAGCAAGTCCAAGTCTAGACGTCTCATTTCCTCGTTTGTCAGAGGTTCATAATATCTCCTGCGATGAGACGCCACCGCTATCTCTACGAGAGCAACTGCCTCCGTGCCTTAAACAAGGCCAAACGGAGTTTCTCCTGTTGACTGCTTGGGTGTTGTTCTAACAGCCCACAGCACGTTTTCAAGCTCATCCAGCCAATGACCTTGCAAGGCGTAGACTCTCTTCTTCAAGCCATCCATCACGATCTTGTTGGCTGATTCGACTTGGCCATTAGTCTGAGCGTGACGGACGGAAGCTGTCCGATGCTCAATGTTCAATTCCTCCAGGTACTCCTTCAACTGATCCCCATTGAACGGAGGGCCATTGTCGCTGATCAACACTCGAGGAACCCCATACCGGGATATGATATGAGTTTGAAGGAACTTGAGGATCTGCTGCCCCGTCGTCTTGGCCAACGCCTTAGCCTCTATCCACTTCGAGAAGTAATCGATGGCCACGAGTAAATACTTGCACTGACCTTTCGCTTGGGGAAGAGGTCCCACCAAATCAATGCCCCATTGCACGAAGGGCCAGGCACTCCTGATGGACATCAAGTCCGCAGCGGGAGCCACGATATTCGGAGCGTACCTCTGGCATGCATCACAGGATTGGACCATCGCTGTCGCTTCCTTGTTCATCGAAGGCCAATAGTAGCCTAGATTCAACGCCTTCCTCACGATAGATCGGGCCCCTTCATGGCAGGCCGCGACTCCCTCGTGTAGCTCTCTCAGGATTCGATTCGTATCAGGCTCCGCCACACATTTCAAGAAAGGCTTTACATGCCCCCTCTTGTATAACTGGTTGTCCACCATCACGTAATCGTTCGCAATTCGACGTAGCCTGACAGCTGCCACTTCATCATCGGGGAGTGCTCCCGTAGTCAGGTATGTGACCATCGGGGTCATCCAGGTGGGTTTCACTTTTTCTTCCGATCTTGCTTTAATAGCGCAAACCTCCGACGGATCGATGGTTGAGAGAATTACTCTTTCCAGGAAATGCACCTTCCGATTCTCCTCAGGGGCCACTCCTAGAGCAAACTTGCTTAAGGTGTCTGCCTCCGCGTTTTCTTCCCTCGGGATTGCCTCGATATCGAAGCTTTTGAAGCTTCCCTTCAAAGTCTGCACCTCGTGCAAATACTTCCTCATTGTCGGGCTTTTGGCTTCATAGTTCCCCTGGACCTGATTCACGATCAAGCTGGCATCGCACTTTACTTTCAAATGGTTGACCCCCTTACCCTTGGCAATCTTAAGGCCCGTGATGAGAGCCTCGTACTCCGCTTCATTATTGGTGGCCTTGAATGTCAAGGCCAAAGCATATCGCAGGGGCTCGCCTCCACCGGGCGGTATCAATATGAATCCTGCCCCCGATCCTTCTACACTTGATGAACCATCAGTGTACATCTCCCAAGTGTTCTCCTCATTTGGCTGTTCTGGCTGTTCTGTTATCGAGACCTGTTCTGTTGTCGGGACCTCCGTGGTTGCCCCCTCTGCGGGACCCGTTGCTTCCAGATCGGGTGCCGTAGACTCAGCTATGAAATCCGCCAATGCCTGGCCCTTAATAGCAGTTCGCGGAGCAAAATGTATTCGGAACTCCGTAAGCTTGATGGCCCATTTAACCAATCTCCCCGACGCCTCCGGTCGGTTCAAAAAGTGTTTCAAGGGCTGATTTGTCAATACTGTAACCTCGTGAGCATGGAAGTAAGGTCGGAGCTTTCGAGCGGCAATAATTAACGCAAAGAGATACTTCTCAATGGCGGGGTAGTTCATTTCTGATTTGGCAAATGCCTTGCTTACATAATAGACAGGCACTTGGTTTCCCTTGACAATCTTAATAAAAAAAGAACTAACAGCAACATCAGAAACAGCCAAATAGAGATAAAGCGGCTCGCTTGGAGCCGGTTTCGCTAACGGCGGGAGGGTACGGAGATGCTGCTTGAGTGCTTGGAATGCCTCCTCGCACTTGTCAGACCATTCAAACTTCTTGTGAGCCCTTAGCACCTCAAAAAATGGCATGGCTCTGTCACTCGCCTTGGATAAGAATCGATTCATCGCGGCCAACCGGCCGTTCAGCACTTGAACCTCCCGATGAGTCTCCGGGGACTGCATCTCTTCGATTGCGCGCAGCTTCTCAGGATTCACCTCGATTCCTCTCTGGCTCACCATGAACCCTAGGAACTTCCCCGAGTTCACCCCGAAAGCACACTTGTCTGGGTTTAACCGAACCTGATGAAACTTCATCCGTTCAAACGCCGCCGCCAAGTTTTGGACGTGGTCTCCTGCCTGTCGGGACTTCACGAGCATGTCATCCACATAAGCCTCCATGGTCTTCCCCAGCAAATCCCTGAACAACTTGTTCACCATCCGCTGGTAAGTTGCTCCGGCATTGATCAATCCGAAGGGCATGACGTCATAGTGATAAACGTCGCTGTCAGCGTAAAAAGCTGTGTGGGGGGCATCCTCCTTCGCCATCTTGATCAGGTTGTATCCGGAGTAGGCATCCATGAAGCTCAACAGCTCATGTCCCGCTGTTGCATCCACCAACTGGTCGATCCTCGGGAGCGGGTAGCAATCCTTCGGGCAGGCCTTGTTCAAGTCGCGGAAATCGACACACATTCGCCACTTCCCATTACTCTTTCGCACCAGGACTGGGTTAGCAACCCAAGTCTGGAATCGGAGCTCCTTGATGAATCCAGCGTCGAGCAGTCTGTCCACCTCTTGCTGGATCGCGATTCTCTTATCCGCGCCCATCGGACGCCTCCTCTGCGCGATAGGCTTAATCGCGGGGTCAATCTTTAGCTCGTGTACGATCACGTCGGGGCTGATTCCTGGCATATCACTTGGTGACCAGGCAAACAGCTCCTTGAACTCCTTCAGGAGCTCGATCAACTCTCGGGCTCTCTCCTCCGACAAAGCAGACCCGATCTTTACCTTCCTTCGATGTCCATCAATCTCAACCTCCTTCAGATCCTCCATGAGGGCGGGCCGCCCAAACTCCTCTCGAGGATCGGCATCGGTTTGCAGGACAGCCATGGCTTCCCTTCTTCTCCTTCGAGTGGCATTAACATAGCACTTTCGTGACGCCACCTGGTCGCCCTTAACCTCTCCGACACCATGGTTAGTCGCGAACTTCATCTTCTGGTGGACGGTTGAAGCAACTGCCATGAGAGGGTTGATGGTGGTCCTCCCGATGATAGCGTTGTATGTTCCCGCGGATTCTACCATGACAAAGTCCACATTCCGCCGTTTCATCTTCCAGCCACTACCAAACTCAACCGGTAAGGTAATCATCCCCAACGGATAGGAAGTCGATCCGGAGAAGCCCACCATCGGGAAGTTCACCTGTGTCAGGTCCTTCTTCGTCTTACCCATGGCCTCTAGGGCATCCATGAAAAGAATGTCGGAGGAGCTCCCTCAGTCTATCAGGATCCGCTTCATCTCGAATCCGTCCACGTCCAGGGTTACAACCAAGGCGTCATCGTGGGGGCTCTCCACGCCTATCAAATCCTCCGCTGAGAAAGAAATCACCATTTCCTCCTTTAGAGTCCACGACCGGGACCTCTTGCCTAGCACCACAGCAGCGGAGATGCGAGAAGCATAATTCTCCCGAGAAGCGGTGGTGTCACCTCCCGCTGCCATTCCTCCATGAATGACGTTAATAGTCCCTCGCCTCTCCTTACGGGCACCGGAACCAGAGGGCTCCGATTCAACCTTCTTCTTCTTCGGGGATCGATCACGGGACTTAGAACGGGACCGTGACCGACTTTTGGAGCGAGATCGGCACATTCCCCTTCCGACAAACTCTTTAAGCTTCCCCTTCTGGATCAGCTTCTCTATCTCCTTCTTCAACTCCCGACAGTTATCCGTGTCGTGACCATTGGCTCGATGGTACCGACAATAACGATCCGAGCGACCTCCCAAGAACTCTCCTTCCTTCCTCGGGGGGTATCGGGCGAGACCTTGCCGATCCATCACAGCTAGCACGGAGGTCATCGAGCTGTTGATGGGAACACTACGACCTTCGCGGTTATCCTTCTTCGGAGGACGCCTGTCCTCCCTTCTCTCGGGGCGACCACGGTTCCTACTCCCCTCCGACTTGTCGCTCCCTTTGCGATCATCCGACAGCTTGGACGATGTCTTTCCTCTTCCCGACTTCGGAGGATCAAGCTCTCCTGCAGCAATCTTCGACTCCTGGACGTCGATTTGCTGTTTCACCCTCGCTTGCAGGGCCTCCATACTCCACACAGCCTTCGCGGCTACACTGTGCATCAGGTCGGAACCATACGGAGCAGTAAGGTTCCGAAGGAAAGTGCGGATGGTCTCACCCTCCGATATCTCTTCATCGATCTCCGCGGCACTTGCAGTGAACCGTTGGTAGTAGTATGCCAACGATTCATCGGATCTCTGCACCACCTGGGTCAAAGACCTCACGCTCTTCAGAAGACGCCTCCGACCTTGATATTGCCTGATGAAGCGATCGTGCATATCAGCCCAGCACGTAATGCTTCCTGGCGGTAGGCTGAAAAACCAGGTCATAGCCCTCTCTCCCAGGGTGATCGGGAACAGCGAACACACGAGGTCATCGTTCGAGGTCCTACCCATACAGGCCTGGACATGCCTCTGAACATGGCGAACTGGGTCTCCTTCACCATCGTACTCCTTGATGGTCGGGATGCCTAGCCCTGGCGGGGCGACAGTATCCAGCAGCCGTGGAACGAAAGGATGACTGGATCGATCCTTCAACTCCGATGTCATCTGCTTCTGGTCGCCAATGCAGATGCTGACGATCTTCACCACCTGATCGGGGGTGATGGGGCCATTCAGGGGAATAGTCCTGTTTTGCACTGGTCCCGGGCCGTCGACCACGAACTTCTCCAAGTGCGCGGGTTCCTTACCCCTATTCCTGGGCTGAACCTCCTGAACCTCCTGTTCTTCTGGAACCACCCTCGGAGGGGGTGGGGGCAGCTCTTCTCGCGGAGGCAACTCCTCCGCCCTCCTGGCGGCCTCTCTCTTGTCCAACAGAGCCTCCATGGCTGCCAAGAACATAGGCATAGCATCTGCTACCGCCTTGGCCAACTCCGAGTTTGAAGAAGAGCCTACTTCTCTTCGCGGGACCTCCTCTCTGCGCCCCACCGGGTTTGGGGGAGCATCCACCTCCCTTCGCGGGATATCTTGCCTGTTCAACGTCGTGTCTCGGACTGAGACCTCCTCATAGCCATGCCCCCCTGTCTGAGAAACAGCAGGGTACTCACCTTGTTCAGCAACATGTTCCGGCAACGGGGAATTCACAGTTCCAGCGGGGCGAGAACTGCCGGCCTGAACTTGTTTCTTCTTGCCACCACCGGCCATTGATCTGGTAGAAACTATATTGGCTTTTTGTTAGTTTCCCACAGACGGCGCCAATGTTGGATCACGGGTGAAGCTCCGTTACGTCCTTGACGGAAAGCTTGGACTCCTGGGCTCCGCGTAATCCTGCAAAAGGGGATGACCTGGGTGGTGACCCAGAATCCCTCTCCGATGCTTAAATGAGTATATGATCAATGGGGTGGCAGCAGTAATCTAAGTGCGTATTAGATAGATGTGTTTTCTGAGGTAACTTCCTCCTTTATATAGGAGGGGAAGTTAATCAGTTACCTGTGACCGTGATTGGCCGTTTTGCCCATGATTCCGCATATCTCGCTACGATTCCGTATATCTCGTTCAGGATTCCATATATCTCGCCCCACGCTCCGCGTATCTTGCCCACTCTCCGAGTATCTCGGGCACGCCCTGCGTATCTCGGGGGAGTTTATCTATATCTTTAACCGTCTTCCCACTACTCTATCTAGTAGGCGGGTTTCTCGGTCTTATCCTCTGATCACAAGTCCCAACTTCTGTCGGGGACTCCAGAGTTGTCTTCATTCTAGGTCACCATTCAGGACCCTTTGTCTCACGAGACAGGTCCAGCCTCCGCGGGGCTTTATTATCGGGGCCTTTACTAAGGCATATCGGGGCCTACTCAGAGGCTTCTCATCGGGAGCATTCAGCTCATACATCGGGACTGCTAGGGTCGGAACCCTTCGTACTGGGCTTTTTGGGCCTTCCCGGCCCTTCGCGAGGCCCACTGGACCTACTCGCCGTCCATTGGCTGTTAACAGGGCTAACGATTACATCGGAACCCATCAATCAGTATCAAAGATTACAGCTGATCTTAACTGTGTTGTATCCTTTTTTTTCAAATCATTTCTCTCTACAGGACCTCTCAAATGGGAAGGTCTTGGGGACTGGAAATGAAGCTTCAGGTTTATACTTTTTCAAAGCCTTGTCTGAGTCTGTTTTTAGTGTTCCTACTATCAATAAGGTGACATTGTGACACCAAAGGCTTGGACATCCTTCTGTTCAAACAATGCAACACATATATTTTCTTGATATTCCTAAGAAGAAAAATGTTGTAATAGATGACTGTTGTATTTGTCCCAATGCCAAGATTACTAGAAATAAATTTCCTATCTCTGGTTCCAGAGCACAATCTATTTTTGACCTTGTTCACTGTGATGTTTGGGGACCCTACAGTACTCCTACTTATGATGAAAAACATTTTTTTCTTACAATTGTTTATGATCATTCAAGAGTCTATTGGGTACATCTCATGCAATTTAAATCTGATGTGTCAATTATTTTGAAATCCTTTGTTTCCATGGTTGAAAATCAGTTTGGTAAATGTGTGAAAAAATTTAGAACAGACAATAGTGGAGAGTTCTTCAATGATTTTTTACCAGTTTTTTTTTTTAAAGATAAATGAATTATTCACCAGAGTTCTTGTTCCTACACCCCTCAGCAAAATGGTCGCGTAGAAAGAAAACATAGGCACATTTTGGATGTTGCAAGAGCAATCAAATTTCAAGCTTCCATCCCTACCCAATTCTAGGGAGAGTGTATTTTGACAGCTTATTATTTGATCAATCACATGCCTACTCATGTTTTGCAGGGCAAGAGTCCTTTAGAGGTTTTCAAAGGAAAGCCTCATGATATCTCTCACTTAAGAGTTTTTGGGTGTTTGTGTTATGCTAAAAACCTATTGCTGACTGATAAGTTTGGTTCTCGTGCTATTCCCTCTGTTTTCATGGGGTATTCAGAATCACAGAAATGATATAGACTCTACAATTTTGTTGAAAACAAGTTCTTTGTCAGTCGAGATGTGTATTTTAAAGAGTCTATTTTCCCCCTTGCACAAAACCATTCTAATTAGATGCCTAGGTATCTTGTTGGTGATAATATTAGAGATTTAGATAATGATGATTTTCTTAATGAATCTGCTTCTCTTGGTCCTCAACCTTCTTCTCATATAGATGATTATGTCCCTCTTGATAATGAAGCATTAGATCTACTTGATAGTGCTTCTCCAACTGATGAGTCTAGTGAGAACATGACTCTGATGGATCATCTGTTCCTAGCCAACCAGATGATGTACCCTTATTGGATCAACAGGGAACTGATGGTGCTATACAGCAACCATCTGGTACTACTACCAGATCTGGAAGGCTTGTGAAACCCCCTATTTGGACAACTGATTTTATCATGGACAATCATGTCTCTAAGTATCCTATTGATAGATATATCTGTTATGATAACCTCTATGTCCCTTATAAGTGTTATCTAACCCTCTTCTCTAAGCTGGTGGAACCAGATACATATAAAGAGGCTGCTAAGGATCCATCTTGGGTGGAAGCCATGAATGATGAAATTGCTGCCCTGGAGGAAAATGGGACTTGGGACTTAGTCCCTCTCCCTAAAGGTAAGACTGTCATTGAAAGTAAGTGGGTATATAAACTCAAGTATAGATCAGATGGTACACTTGAAAGGTACAAGGCTAGGTTAGTAGCTAAGGGATATAAGCAGAAATATGGTATAGATTTTTTTGAAACTTTTTCACCTGTGGTAAAAATGAATACTGTGCGTGCAATTCTATCCTTAGCTGCTATCCGTGCTTGGCCCCTGTTTCAAATGGATGTGTTTAATGATTTTTTGCAAGGTGATCTTGATGAAGAAGTTTATATGCACTTACATGATGGCTTTGCTAGTTATGGGGTGATAATATTGTTTATAGACTTCGCAAATCCCTCTATGGTTTGAAACAGGCTAGTAGACAGTGAAACATAAAACTGTCTGATTCTTTGATTTTTACTGGGTATGTTTAGTCAAAGCATGATTATTCCTTGTTTAGAAAACGTGTTGGTAATGATATTGTTATTTTATTAGTCTATGTTGATGATTTACTGATTACTGGAAACAGTAATCATTTGATTGCTGAATTAAAATCAGTTCTTGAGGCAAATTTCAAAATGAAAGATCTAGGGGAGATGAAATATTTTCTAGGAATAGAACTTGCTAGATCTGATGAGGGTATCCTTTTGTGCCAAAGAAAATATGCCCTTGAATTGATTTCATCTGTTGGGTTGGCTGGTGGAAAAATTGCTAAGACTCCTATGGAGGTTGGTTTAAAGTTGACTAGTAGATTCTATGATAGTCATTTTCAGCTTCATTTTGATGATGAGCCCCTAAGTGATGCAACCTCCTATAAGTAGTTGATAGCGAAACTCTTGTATCTTACCATTACTAGACATGATATTGTCTTTGCAGTTAGATATTTAAGTCAGTATATGCAGGATCCCAAGAAATCTCATTGAGATGCTGCCTTGAGAGTTGTTAGATTTGTCAAATTGGAACCTGGAAATTGTATCTTGTTGTCTGCTACATCTGGGTTGGAATTAGTTGGTTTTTGTGGCTCTGACTGGGCCACCTGTATTGAAACAAGGAGGTCAGTCACTGGTTTTTGCATTAAACTTGGTGATTCTTTGATCTCTTGGAGGGTTAAGAAATAGGATACTGTTTCAAAATCCTATGCAGAATCTGAATATAGAAGCATTGTTTATTTACTGAAAGAGGTAATCTGGTTGAGAGGTTTATTGGAGGAGTTAGGCTTTATTCAAACTGAGCCTACTATGATTTTTTGTGATAATCAAGCTGCTATTAAAATTGCCACTGGCCCTGTTTTCCACGAGAGAACAAAACACATTGAGATAGATTGTCATCTTATTAGAGAAAAGTATTTATCTGGTGTTGTTCAGCTTTCACATCTCACTACTGAAGAACAGTTAGCAGATCTTTTCACAAAGGTATTACCAAAACAACAATTGTATTATCTGTCTAATAAGTTGGTTATGAGGAATGTGTTCAGGAAACAGGGGGAGTTGGAGTGTGAGCCTGGGGGTGATGAGCAGCCAACTTGAGTGGGAGTGTTGAAAGTGGGCTATTGCAATCAGGTTGTTCATATTGATTCTTGTGCCGTATTATTATGTTTGGTGTATTGTGTATTAGTTTGGCCCATTCTTGTTATTTGGCCCGATATGTTTTTCGGTGCAAGTTGTGTTTTGGGAGGCTAGTTCATGGTCCTTGTTCCTTCATTATTTAGTTTGGGGTGTCTTTTGTAATTGCAAAACTTTGTATGAGTATCTATCTATATATAATATAATTTGAGTTAGTTTAACATATGAATTACACATAACATTTTATGCAACTTAGTTGTAAAAAAATAAACAATTATATTGGTTGATCAAAATTATAAGTTACAAATAATTAAATTCTAATGCCAACTAGACATCAACAAGTTCTAAAAATGCAGAAACACCTCTCATTGATCCTCACCAACCGTTTTTTCTAAACATATTTTTTGGTCAACACAGAAGTGCATTCTCTCATCTATTACATAATCTCTTTTGAAACTATTAATAAGATTTTAGATATTAGTTATTATGATCTTAGATGAAAACTAATTTTTACGTATTTTTATAACCAAAATTCAATCTTTCATCTTTTTTGAAATGATAATATTAGTTATGATTTAGGTAAAATTAATTTATGCATAATTTAATATTAAATAAATATATCTTAACTTTTATTTAGTATTTTTTTTATTTCTTCGTCAAATTTGTATAGTAATTTTTTGAATTAGTCTTTTATGCAAATGAATTTATAGTACCATAGTATTATACATTTATTAAAAAAAATAAGTATATATACACATGTTACAATTTTCATATGAACATCTGTAATTATAAAAGTTAAATTATACTTCATATCTCCATATATTTATATTTTAGAAAGCTAACTTAACATTATATACAAATATTAATATATATATGCATTTTATTAACTAAACTGTTTTAGCATATTTGAAATAAATATCTATCTATATTATCTATCAATATATAATAAAATTTTAAGATATTTTTAGTAATTTTTAAAAGCATTTTACATCCAATATTAAAAAAAATGAAAGAAACTGGAATTTTGCACAATATAAAAAGCTCAACTAATAATTTTGCTAAAAGAATTCGACTAATAAATTCCACATTCGTATAAGATTTAACAGGCAAATTTGGTAATTGACTGATATGAAAAAGTACTCATGTGCGTTTTACATATGCGCCCTTTGTTTATCTTAATCTATATACCAATATATTATTTGTGTTGGGTCCTCACCCCCAATAGACATCTTTGGTACCTTTTCATTTTATTAACAAAAAATATATTATATTTGATTCCTATATTTTATAAAATTAATAATTTAGTCATTACTATATTTGAGAAACATTTATTTATCTTTAATATTATTACTAAATCATTATTTAAATTTTGTTAATTTTTTAAGGTCACTTAGTCGACATGTCATAATAATTATAATTAACTTACAATCCAATATTCATATCAATTTAACTCAGACCTATCATACTCATTCCGTTCAAATTTCGGATACATGTAAAAAAAATTTATTCAACGAATTAAATAGATCGAGTGATACATGTTCCGCCTGTTGAGATTTTTCTATCACATAGATCAGCCACTTACCAAATTATATATATAACAAGTCAAAATAAGGTGAAATGTGGTTCTTGAAGATCGAGATTTATGGACTCAAACTATTAATTTAGTTCTTCTATTTGTTAATCCAATCACATTGTGTACAACCTAATTAATGTTAACTAAATATATTTTGTAAATTCAAGTCTAAACTCAATATTTTTGTGATTTAATTTTATCATTATTGTTAAATCAAATTTTGTTGTTATTGTGATATTGTATATAATTACGTTTGTATAGGTCAATTGTCCATTGATGACTCTAACTAGTTAAGAACAAGTTTACATTCTTGACACCTCAAGTTGATGAGTTAGATACAATTAAGCCGTTAATGACCAACGTAATGCTCGACCCAACTAATTTATATATCTAACTATAAGGCTAACTTAGTACCGTAACTGAAGACATTAGTTAATTTTTTATTTAATTATCCTCTTCTCTATCTCATGTTTTGAATTACGCTATGTCGCTCTTCTCTATCACATAGATTCGTTTCTCACAACGAATCAACTTGCCCATATTTTACTTTAATTAATTATAAATATTAGTAAATTTAAGATATATTATATATCTTAAAATTTAAGTGATTGATGCGCGTGCAACGCACGCGTTAATAACTAGTAGATAAAATAATTAAGCATATAAAAAACCAATAGAAACCGTAAACGTAGTCTCCACCTACCTGCTCTGAGCGTACACAATGGTTTTACATTTTTTTTGGGGTGAATATAATGGTTTTACTTTTACGTAGTAGTATATAAGCGTTGGTGTATTATGAATTTTTTATGTAAATTTATGGAAGAACAAATTGCTGCAACAGTTTTACGTTTTTATAAAAAAGTGGGATCTACCTATTTTTACTATGGTGCATTATTTAAATTTAAAAAATGTATTATGTTGCCACATTATTATATAACCATTTTTTTTTAATTCTAAATTAATTTAGTTTATAATTAATACTAATACTAATAGTCTATTCTATTGGTGGTTGTTGAAAAGTTTAATAATAAATATATTTAAAAAATGTAGTTAAATAAAATTATTAAGAGAACAAATATTATTTATGTGTGTATTAAGTAATTAACTTTAAGTATTATTTAAAGTGTATGTAAATGTGTAACAATTTAAAAAATACAATTGTAATATCTAAAAGATTATTCACCAAATCTAAAATTCTACAAATGTTCCTGTTGGGTATTAAAAAAAATACCTAAAAACGAGATTAAGCGTATACCCGAAAGCCTTCACTCAGAAGTTCAAGCTTATGAGTTAATTGGTTAATGCGTGCGTCTTATTCCCTAAAAAAAATGAAGAAGGGAATATATATGTTACTTGGCCCCCTCGGCCCTCCAGGAGGTTCAACGCGAAACATCTGAATCTCAGCTCTGATACCACTTGTTATTAGGAATAAGACGTACGCCTTAACCAATCAGCCCATAAGCTCGAATTTGTGAGTAAAAGTTTTCGTTATACACTTAATCTATTTTTAGGTATTTTTTATTATACCCAACAGTTCCAAGCCTCCAACCCAGATCCGACCATCACCTCCGAATGCCGATTCTTTGCCACGAGCCTTAAGCTGGTTTCCGCCCATAAAATCGTTAGGTCACGATAACTTCGTCTCATTAGAAGGTCTTTGCCAATTGTGAATAGACAAGTTCAAATGAAATATATATATACCATTTAATTCTATCTTGTGTACACTAATTTAAGGTGATATCTTCTTTTAACATAATAATTTTGAAGATTCAATAGATAAGTCAATCAGATTATATATCATAAAGGTTTTCACCAAATTACAAAATACGGGCTAATAACCTAAGTAGTATATACAGATATTAGTGTAGTATTATTATATGTTTATTACTCCTGGAGCGAAGGGGGGCAAAATGTTCTGCCGGCGTCATCTCTGTGACTAGGAATAGTGAAGTGCCTGAGCCTCCCTTCTTGCTTCTTCATATACCCTTTGCACAAAAATTCCATGGAGAACCTATCCTCTACATCTCGATTCACATCGTGAACAAACACCTCCGTCTCTCCACCAATATCCTTTCTTCGGTTCCTCGCCATCATCCCCGCCGTGTATATCGCCTTCATCCTCCCCGGTGCATCCTCATAATACCCCGTCGGTGCATCCACCATGATCACATCCCATTCGGTTTCGTAAACCTCCGGGGGCAGGCTCTTTAACCCTAGTTCGCACATAGAGTATCTCGGATCGCTCACCACAGTACACTCCGGTCCTTTTCCGACATCCATCAGATCATCAGCTTGGGTCACCCTACTGTCGTACGTGACGTGGTAGGACTTGAGCGTGGGGAACCGTCGCGTAACCTGCTTGATCCACACCTCGTCTTCTTCTAGAAACACCGTCTTGCCGCCCAAGTTAAGCATGTCCCACATTAAGCTGTCGTGTCCGAGACCAAATACGAGGAAGTTGCAGGGTGACTTTAATTTCAAAACCCTAGCGGACACCTCGATTTCTTTACGTGTCTGTTGGGGAGTTATGGTGGAGGTGGTGTAGTGGATCAGCGCGTCTGCTACCGAGTTTGGGATCTTGACGGTGCTGCATTTTTTGGGTTCTGTGTAGGAATAAGAGGGCGTGGGGTTGTTGTTGTTATTGGAAGATGAGAAGGTTGATCTAAGTAGGAACATGAAAAGAAATGCAAGAAATACAAGTATGAATAGAAACTTGAGAGGGTTGTTATGATTACTGCCTTTAGGCTTCATGTTGGAGTATAGATAGGGAAATGAGAGGAGATGGATGTGTTTCAAAGTGGTGGTTTGGGGTTCTTTAAGTTTAGGAATTGCAATCTTAGATGTGAAGTGAATATATAAGAAGGGGGATAATATTGGTGTCTGAATTGGACAAGGGAACTAACAATTGCCTAGTTTGAAGTTCAAATGAAGCAATTTAGTTTGTTGGTTGGGTGGGTGGGCCGGTCATGTCTACTTTTCACTTTTTTATTTCTTTATTATTAGGGTTAAGAACCTATGAAAGGTCTGAACTATCACCCATGTTAACGGGAGAGGTCTGAAATTTAAAAAAGTTAATAATAGAGGTCTGAAATTTAAATTTTGTTGATTTGAGGTTTTCCGTCCATTTTTAGGGTTAAATTTAACAGAATTGTGTGAAATGACATTTTTGCCCCTTTAATATTTTGTTTTATTTAATATCTTATTTAAGGAAATGTGAAATGACAATTTTACCCCTAAAGTCAAATTAAAACCACTCAACTCCGGCCGCCACCACCCGACTCCGGCCACCACCACCCGACTCCGGCGACCACGACCTCGACTCCGACGACCACCACCTCGGCTCCGGCGACCCGACTCCGGCCACCACATCGGCAAAAAAGCTCCGATCGGGGCCAAAAAGCTCCGATCGGAGCCAAAAAACTCCGATCGGGGCCAAAAAGCTCCAATCGGGGCCAAAAAAGCTCCGATCGGGGCCAAAAAAGCTCCGATCGGGGCCAGAAAAGCTCCGATCGGAGTCCAATCGGGGCCGGTGGCTCCGATCGGAGCTCAATCGGGGCCGGTGGCTCCGATTTTGGCCCAATCGGAGCCTTGGTGGTGGTCGCCGGAGTACGGTGGTGGTCGCCGGAATACGGTGGTGGTCGCCGGAGTACGGTGGTGGTCGCCGGAGTACGATTGGTGGTCGCCGGAGTACCGTGGTGGCTTCAAGGGCATTTTGGTCTTTTCACTCCATGCATGTGAGGGGCACACTTGATAGAAAGGCATTTTCGGAATTTTATTTAATTTCCGATCACATGCCAAGCATGTGACCAACTTCCGTTAGTTTTAACGGAAAAAACTAACGGAGACCGCTGTTATCAACAAAACAGAAATTTCAGACCTCTGTTATTAACTTTTTAAATTTCAGACCTCTCCTGTTAACATGGGTGATAGTTCAGACCTTTCATAGGTTCTTAACCCTTTATTATTATATGGATGCTTGCTAGATTAGAAATTTAGGACTGAACAGGATGGTTTTATACAGCTGATTGTTAATCAAATGAGTATTACTAATAGATATTGGTTCTTTCGAGGTGGAACTACCTACTTATATCTAGAGTCAAGAATCTTTCACATCTGGATTAACACTATAGTAAATATTTGTTGTTCTGTGTTGTTTGGACCAACACCAAGATTGAATGGTGAACAGGAATGAATGGAGTAACCGTGAATTAGTGTCTCAGTTCCAGAAAGGTGGTGAGTAAGTTCCTACCCAAGTTGGGTTGGGTAATCAATGGTTCACCGATCTGGATAAAGTTACCACCTTTAACTTGCCTGCCGCCCAAGGAATTTACTCCGGATTGAGGAAGACGACTATGAGTTTTCAAATGAATTCAGAGAAAAGAAGAATCATGAAAGGGAAGATCCAGAAATTGATGCCAAGCAGTCAGCTGTTGATTTAGAAGAAATCGAACTTCCCTTCAGAGATGTTCGATAAGATGCTGGTGGAGGAAGAGGACACTGTAAAGGACCGCCGCCACGAGATGCAGAAGCCATTGAAGAGCAAACACCAAAGCCTCGGCCGAAGAAACCTATTAACACCAATAAAGAAGTGGTAGATCTCTGTTAATCCACAAGCTGTAAATACCGATGATCGAAGAACTGCTAAGCAGATAAGGAAGGCACCAATGCTAGGATATCACCGATCCATGTTCTCAAAACTTACCAAGTCTATCTCTCGGAATCCCTCCCTCCATATCATCGATTTTGGGATCTTGTATGGTTTCCAGTGGCCCGCCTTAATCTTTCATTCGCCTCTCGAAGAGACCCGGTGGCTACGAATAACCGGGATAAAGCTCCCCGATCGTGGGTTCCTCCCCAATGAGCGTGTTCAGCAAACACTTATCCAAATGCTGCAAGAGATTCAACGTGCCTTTCGAGTTCATCGGAATCGCCCAGAAATGGGAAACAATTCGTATCGAAGATCTTAATCTGAGAAAACAAGACACAGTGGTTGTCAACTGTATGTATCTTCCGGTTCAAGAACCTTCTCGATCAGACCGTACGGATAACCCTCGATATTCAGTTTGGTGAAAAACATAACCCGAATCTATTCACTCTCTCTATACTGTAGTGAACGGTTCTTACGGGGGCTCCTTTTTTGTGACGAGAGGTTCAGAGAAGCTCTGTTCCATTACTCGGTTCGGTTCGATGTGAGTTTACTGATGATGTTTGAAAACTATTACATGTTATTATTATTGAGTTCATACCAATAATTATAACTATCACCATTATATATATATAAATATATATACTATGTATAAATTATAATTCAATTTGGTTCCTAAAAAATGTTTGACTGTGCATTCCTTCATATTATCTTGACTATCCATTGATTTTTTAACCAATCTTGACCATTCATTCAATCATAACCATAAATATCTGACTGTTAATTCTTATTCAGTATTCCACCACCTAGTCAGCTTGACAATCTGAAAACTTAATTTTCTCAGTTCACTTTCAGTTTTAGTTGCACTGCATCTAATCTAGCCTCGTCCCGCTCTAGGTCAACATGTCATGCACTATATATGTTTATTTTGGATTTCTTATATGAAACAATGATGTTGTTAGTTTGAATGGTTATATATTGTGGTAAAAAAAACATGGTTATGGATATAGTACTAAGAAATATAACATCAATGGTTATGGTTATAGTATGATCGAAAAAAATATGATATGGTCATGGTATTAGTGGTAAGTCACTATACCCTCACCATCCCTAGTCCTAACTAAGATAAAAGGGAAAAGTTTGCTACTCGTGAACCAACAAGGTGATCGATCCCATCAGAATGTTCTGAACCAGTTCAATCGGTTTCATTATAAAATAAAACTTAGTACTTAGGCTGTTTCAGTCCGGTTCTCTTGTCGTTTGAATTGGCGAGCCGATACCAACTAATCCGGTCTAACTCAATTTTCACTTTTTCAAACCGAGTTTATTATATGTTCTTATGTTTTCTCGTACTAATCGATCTCCGGTCCGGTCCGGATTTCAAAACATTTGATCTTGACTCCCTCTCCCTAAATCGCGGTAAACTCTATTATATAAATAGAAGCACTTCTCTCTCCATCACTCCCTCTCAACCCAAATATCTCTCTCTCTCTCTCGAACTCAGCTTAATTAAGAATGGATGAAAGCTACCGGCTGAAGCCATCATCGTCAAAGAAGCTGCCGGAACCTTCCACGACGACTAAGTATAATCTTCAGAGGAGTTTCTCAAGCAAGAACAGCAGCTGCTCCACTTCTACTAGCAACAGCAGCTATGGCGGATCTCCGGCACTTTCAAGAAGCATTTCACTGAGAACAACTCCCAAGTCGTCTTCCTCATCGTCTCTTCTTCTACCGAGAAGTGTATCTCAGCGAAGCTCGAATCTGGGCCGAAAGTGCAGTAACTTGGCGAAGGAGCACAAGGCTCGGTTTTATATCATCAAGCGCTGCGTCGCCATGCTTGTTTGTTGGAACAAACATGCCGATTCTTAATAATCATCATTATACATAGATGTTTGTTGATCATAGGGTCGGCTCTACTACTATTTTATTGATCGGTTCTTTATCATAGAGTAGAGATCAGCTCTTGTACATTCCCCATTTCCACATAATTGGATTGAGTTCGATCCAGATCTTTCGGTTAATGAGATCTATAAAAATAAATATATATACATTTCTTACAAATGTCCAAACGTTAGGGGCCGGTAAAACAACAATTTATCCTTCAAAAAGTGTGCAAGTATACGCGAACTGAATTATTATACAGTTTAAAAAAATAAAATTGCATTATCAATTAGGTTTTTGTTACGGAAGTAGAAGAGAGGTAATAGAAGAGGGAACTTGAGAATGTCTTATTATCACACAAAAGGAGCCCTTATATAGGAATTACATATACTTGTGGAGGAAGTAAATTTAATACTGGGAAAGTCTAAACAAGGAAGATGGTATATACATGTAATATTGAACATCCACTAAATATATTCATAACACTCCCCCTTGGATGTTCATAAGGGAATTGTGCCTCGTTAAAACCTTACTAGAAAAAACCCATTGGGATAAAAATCTAGTGAAGGAAAAATAGTACACAATTATGGATCCATTTTTGTAAGCTGCCTCGTTAAAAACCTTACCAGGAAAACCCGATGGGATAAAACCTTGGTTAAGGGAAAAAGAGTGCAGCGGTGTAGATTCTCCCCCTAATGTTGACATCGCGTAATTTCATTAAGTCGACGCAATCCAATCATGTTCGCCAATATTCCAGATGTCGCAGTCGATAATGCCTCCTTGAAAAGATCCGCTAGATAGTCATATGAACAAATTCGTTGGATGAAGAATAACTTGAGGCGAATGTGTTTTGTATGTTTCCTTTGATATAACAATCTTCAACTCGAGCTATATAACCTGAATTATCTTCATATATATATATACAATATAATGCTACATTTGAAAATTGTGCACTTTCATGTTATAACTTACATTTGTGTAGCAAATTAATTTAGGTCTTGATTCGTCATGATATTAAACTCATGGCATTCTTACCATCATTAAGGTACTCAATAGATGTGTTTATCTATGCAAAATAGCGTCAAGACATTTTCTTTTATAAGACAATATTATTTTCAATCTCTTAAGTACTCGATCTTCATGCCGAGCCAAACCTTTGTCCTTTCAATATATTTCGTCTGAATTTTAACATCATCAATAAATTGATTGTATTTAAAACTCTTCAGGAGTTTCAATATCTTCTAATTCTCCCCCTCACGCGATGCCCTTTTTGGCTATAGCGTGATCAATTCATCTTATCAAATATCAAATTGCTTTATCCGTATACTTATATTAGCATTCGCTATAACTTGGCTCAAATGTTGATATAGTGAGGATAATATACCATAGGCAACCCGTAAATGGTACAATATATATATATATATATATATATATATATATATATATATATATATATATATATATATATTTATCATCCAACATTCTTGAAAATATTCATGCTAGCATTTTAAATCCTTTTGGATTTTTATGTGGATTTCACTATCAAATTAGCCACCAAAATAGCCTATAAAATTATTCATATCATGAGACGCATATTAAAACTTTGTATGTACTGCCAACATAATAATGTATTTGAAGGTTATTGCTCCACCAAATTATTCATATAATAATTGTCATCTTTC
This sequence comes from Clarkia xantiana subsp. parviflora, assembly GCA_036873135.1. Classification (NCBI taxonomy): domain Eukaryota; kingdom Viridiplantae; phylum Streptophyta; class Magnoliopsida; order Myrtales; family Onagraceae; genus Clarkia; species Clarkia xantiana. The sequence goes on along the minus strand of JAPTYO010000008.1, from coordinate 17,026,938 downwards.
TGCGGAAAAGTCTTTGTACCACGGGTTGTGCCTATCTTACGAGACAATCTATTTACGCAGAAATTATTTATATCCACTGGCTATTACATTCTGCATTTGTCATGCTCATACTTGCGCCTTTTCAAACTTTGGCCAATCATGATAATTCTTTGACATATTGAGCTCAATATCCCCGTCTTGTTTTATGAATTCACTCATGCATAATATTCAAAACTATTGTCGACAACTTTATATTTTACGGTTCCATCACTTCCTGTTAATGACATAACTCATTGAGATCTCTTTATTGTAATCACTTTCAGGTACCTGAACCACTTCTGGGGTTTCATATTTAGCTATGTCTTTACTTATTTTGGGAAATCACCTCCATAATAAGACCATATTTATCTTGCTCCATTATTTTATTAAAAAAAATTCTTTGGATCCTATATCGCACGCTTCAAATGAGAGTTATTTTCCATTATAACCTGTCCAATCATGACATTTCAAAATTGGAGCATTTGCAGCTGTTACTTGACTTATGACTTTCTGGGTCTTATAAAGTCACTTATTGGCAGTATTTGAAAATGATTTTCTCTTTGAACTTCAGGTTCATATTCTCATTGTGCGAGGATCTAAATGAGATAATAACAATTTTTTTTTTCAGTCAATCTATTTTCTGCCAGCTGTTTCTTTTCTCCCCCTAATGTTGGGAAAAGTTGTTCAACAATGACAATCAACACTCTTGTTTTAAATATATATCAGTCATTGTTCTCAAATAATTGATTTATAGACAAAATATTTTTCTCAACATTCCAGACCCATGTTTGTGCATTGCGGTGGAGTAATTCAAACATATATCGCACACCATAATATTAATATATGAAAAATTTGTCTCTTCACCAAAAATTGGTTGTAATGGGGAGAACAATGATTTAACATTGGCTTGATGCGCAATTGTTTTCATAATAGCATGCATTTGTACTCAATTTGCTCTAATTGGTAGCAGTTTAGCTATGTAATTGGAGGATCTTTGTAACTTTCATGCTAAACTGCAAATCTAGACATGTAGTTGTCTGAATCTTGTAGTAAATATCAACTTTCAATATCATCATCATTCTTTATTACATAATCTGGAAATTTTGATATTGCAAATTCGTGATAATTAATACACACGCGACCATATTGTAGATGCATCTTTCAAAATAATATATCGGTCCACATGGCAGGTGAACGGGCCCATATTCACCTTTTATTATTTTCATAAATAATGGAATTTTATCCCGAACTTAGTTGATGATGATCACATAATGAATTTTCCTTTGAGAGCAATTATCATAATGATTTATGGAGAATCTTCAGGTTCTTCCAAATAATGTACTGCGCATCTTAAGTGATCCGGAATGGTCTGTAACCGGTCACGCCAAATATCATATTATATGGGTAAAACTTCTGGTTTACCTCAATGCATCAGTAAACTTCAGGTTTAACTGATATGTATATCTTTCGTATTTCCGTAGGAGATATGTCATGTATTTCTTGTAACATAATCCGCATATTGCTATTTTATTCATCGTCGTGATAATGATGATTGCGGAGTAATCAATTCTTTATAATAATATATACTGTATATGTAAGATATAAATAACAATAATAAAATTATGTAAAGAAATAAATAAATAACTTCGTATAAATGCTCAATTTCATGATCTACGGGATCATTTATAGCTTAATATATTAGGATCCTTATTTGTAACTCAAAATCTTTAATGATCTTTTGTTTATATCGCAAAATCTCTTAGGATATTTAGATCTCATTTTCATGATCCCAGATCATTCATAAAAATACTTCAGGATCTCTGTTCATAATTTAAGATCTTCAGGGATCTTCAATCTCGTTAATTTATAATCCCATATATTTAGGATCTTCAGGATCCTTTATTCATTTTCAGATCTTCTAGGATATTCATGATCATTTATTCATAACTCATGATCTCTTAGGATCTCAGGATCCTTTATTTATAATAATTCATGGTATACATGATTTTTTTTCTTATACCAGAAGATCTTTACTTCATTAAATCGTTTTTCATACATTATAGGATCTTCTGGATCCTAAATGTAGTAATTCTTGAGCTTTTGAATAACTCTTAATAAAATGCGAGGAGCATAATGATATAGGTATATAAAATGAAGTGCAAGAAATAAAAAGGTAAATGTAAATGTAGTGCAAGAAATATAAATATAACTGTAAATTTAAATATAGTGCAAGAAACTTATATATAAATGAAGAGAAATATAATTCATAATTCTTGATCTCCAAGATCGTAATATCAGATATTCAGATATAATATTGGGTTAAGAACCTATGAAAGGTCTGAACTATCACCCATGTTAACGGGAGAGGTCTGAAATTTAAAAAGTTAATAACAGAGGTCTGAAATTTCAATTTTGTTGATTTGAGGTTTTCCGTCCATTTTTAGGGTTAAATTTAACAGAATTGTGTGAAATGACATTTTTGCCCCTTTAATATTTTGTTTTATTTAATATCTTGTTTAAGGAAATGTGAAATGACAATTTTACCCCTAAAGTCAAATTAAAACCACCCAACTCCGGCCACCACCATCCGACTCCGGCCACCACCACCCGACTCCGGCGACCACCACCTCGACTCCGACGACCACCACCTCGGCTCCGGCGACCCGACTCCGGCCACCACATCGGCAAAAAAGCTCCGATCGGGGCCAAAAAGCTCCGATCGGGGCCAAAAAAGCTCCGATCGGAGCTCTGTGGCTCCGACCAGAGCCACAAAGCTCCGATCGGAGCTTTTTTGGCCCCGATCGGAGCTCAATCGGGGCCGGTGGCTCCGATCGGAGCCCAATCGGGGCCGGTGGCTCCGATTTTGGCCCAATCGGAGCCTTGGTGGTGGTCGCCGGAGTACGGTGGTGGTCGCAGGAGTACGGTGGTGGTCGCCGGAGTACGATTGGTGGTCGCCGGAGTACCGTGGTGGCTTCAAGGGCATTTTGGTCTTTTCACGCCATGCATGTGAGGGGCACACTTGATAGAAGGGCATTTTCGGAATTTTATTTAATTTCCGGTCACATTCCAAGCATGTGACCAACTTCCGTTAGTTTTAACGGAAAAAAACTAACGGAGACCGCTGTTATCAACAAAACAGAAATTTCAGACCTTTGTTATTAACTTTTTAAATTTCAGACCTCTCCCGTTAACATGGGTGATAGTTCAGACCTTTCATAGGTTCTTAACCCTATAATATTCGTAAAGAATGCAATTTTCTTGATCGTACTATTAACGAATAATATATGCAAATATTTTCTATATATGAGGCCAAGTTTTTCCTAGAATGATTAAAATAATCAAATTTCGCGCTGCATAATATCATCAATTTTCTGATAGCGTCATCGCGCTTCTCAAAATTATCATTCGTCCATTCAATTGGACGTTGCATTCTCTTCTTGCATTCTTTATTTGTAAGATGCATCATCGTTCTTTATAAATATCATGATGATGCTAATTATTTTATCTTTTTTATTTTCAAAGTCAACCATGAACGATAACTATAGCAAAATCTTATTTGTATTCTTTCTGAGTCAGTATAACCATAGATTGCATCATTCACTTCAGGGAGTGCAAAATATTATCATTATCATACATGTAATACTCACTTCAGGGAGTATAATATAACAATATAACTACAACACTCACTTCAGGGAGTGGAGTATATCATCTTTATAATCATATCGCAACGCTCGCTTCAAGGAGCCAAGCATATCTAATGGGAATGACGCGTATACTTTTGGTTTATCAATATAGATATATTTCAGCATCTAGCCACACTATTTTATAATAACTCATGTGCTAGTTCACTCGCTTCATGAAATGGTATAAAATATAATCTCATAATAATCATAAATTGCATTAATCACTTCAAGGAATCAAACATATCAAAATATATATAACTTTATGTATGGATTAAGTTTTAATATATATTTCCTAAATATAAAGTCTGGTAAAAGACTATATATTTGATGACACATAATAACAATATTGATTATATCAAATAACGTTAATCAATACTTTTTTTTTATTAGTGACGCCGATTCGAACTCAATTAATTTAACTATGTTGTATATTCAGTTAATCTTTGTGGCATATAGTTTCTTAGTGAACAAAAGCGAAGAAAAAAATATATTCAGTAAACAAATATTAAATTAATAATAGCTAGGCATACTTATATGTTCATATATGATTTAGGCAGCCGAGACGATTCAAAATGTCGAAAGCATATGAATCCTGCAGTGGAGCACTTCGCATGGTTAAATTAGACTTGCGTTTGAATCCTCCTGGCCCGACCTTTCTCGTAAGGAAATTGATGCTTGTGCTACGTGTCGTGTATCATAAAAATTGACTCCGACAAATCCACTATCTTTCTGCCACACAACAACAATATTGCTAAGATATAATAATATGATAAAAATATCAACTAATAATAGAAATTTAATACTGTGAATAAATAAATAAAATTAGTGTAAGAATGATAATCTCTCCTTTTTTAAGCAAATTAACGAAGTAGTCAATATCGTCAAAATCGGAGGTGATGCCCGTAAAATATAACAACTGTGTGATGTTCATCTCCTAAAAGGACCGATTCTGACAAATTCAATATATTTCTAACACGTAATAATAATGTTAATTAGAATATAAAGAATTAATTAATCAATAAACTGAAGAAATTAATATATAAAAAAGATTGATTCTCTCCCTTTTTTTGAGTCTGTAGCAATTCCCCAATTTCTTTATGCACTGATTATCGAAATTCACCGCCGATACGAGGACATAGTCTTGGCTGGTTTTGTACTGTGCACGGTGACTTCCTTTGGATTGATTGATGGTGGGGATAGCTATGGAATGCACTGCGGTGTGCTATCATGAAGGTTCGAAAGAATGTGTAGATATAGATATTAATGGTGCTACTATAGACTTCTAAAAAATATGTTTATTTTAGTTAGAGATTTCGTGTTGATAACGTGTTACGGAAGTAGAGAGGTAATAGAAGAGGGAACTTGAGAATGTCTTATTATCACGCAAAAGGAGCCCTTATATAGGGATTACATATACTTGTGGAGGAAGTAAATTTAATACTGGGAAAGTCTAAATAAGGAAGATGGTATATACATATAATATTGAACATCCACTAAATATATTCATAACAGTTTTCTTATTATCATTTTCTCTTTTATTGTTTTTATTATTATTAATGGATTGTAATACAAAGGTGATCATTCAACCGTATATGGACAATGATATCGTCTGATGTTTCAATTTCTATGGCTTGCGGAATATGCAATATTTAGATAGGTGAAAATTCTACCATACTTTCGTTGATGTCCAATGAATTCTTAAATTAAGGCTTTAAAATACTTTCATTAAAAGCACTATTTATTATAAGCAGTTCACCTATTTATTTAATACTATTTGTATTTAGTATTCTATCATATTATCAATATTTCATTCCGCAATTGAGTTTCCATCAAATTGAACATCATTGAATTTAAAATGTTGTTCAAGTTAACGGTCAATGAGAGTTGGTCTATAATAATAAGTAGGGGTGAGCAAATATCCCGAGAGGCTCAAAATCCCGCCCGTCCCGCCCTAACCCGTCCCGAAAATGTACCCAAGCCCTAATGGGCGGGACTTTTCTTCTCAACTAGGGATAGGGCTAGGGCTAGGGATTTTTTACGAAGTCCCAAAAGACCCGTCCCGTCCCTTTTTGTTAACTAATCAGCTATAAACTATAGTTAGTTAAGTTAACTTTAGTGATGGCTCGGGTTGAAGTTCCATTTGATCTGGGATTTGTATTTATAACTTGTTATGTCAGAATTGTTGGTGACTTTGTGTTAGAGTCTTGGTAAAACTTAGTCTTGGAGTCATTGGTGAACTATTTTGGAGAACCAATTTATGTGTTGAACTTGGTGTTCTGAGTGATTTTGGTGTTTTATGGTGAACTTTGTGGTATGTGCTGAACTTTGTTGTTGTTCTATGTTTGGTTATGGTTTAATTAAATTGAGTATGATTTTTTTTTTTTTTTTAACTTGGATGGAAATTTGGGTTTGTCCCATTTGTCCCTAGTCGCTGTAGGCCCGTGACGGGCGGGTATTTTCCTACTAGCTAGGGCTCGGGATAGGGCTCGGGACAGCCATTAAGTGGCCCTAATTTTAGGGCTTGGGCCATTTTTTAGAAAAAGCCCGCCCATCTGTCCCATGCTCAGCCCTAATAATAAGGCTTTGTCGAAATATTATAAATTAATTTCTTCTTATAAGAATATAATTTATTAAATTGAAATTGATCTTCAGATTATTCTGATAAATGTTTGCTTATTAAATATTTATAAGGATATGTCAAATCATATTTAAAAGAATTTATCATATTATGACTATTCTAATGCCTCTTAATCAATTAACATCGTCAACATAGTAAATATTCTACAATTGAGAATACACACTAACACAATTTTTATATAAAAGCAATTTTTTTTTTTCGTTTTTGTATATATTTATCATTTTTTTGTATACTACAATAAAAATGGTAATTTGTGACGACATTCTTTTAAGGGAATCCAATTTCTCGCAAATTATAAGCACTTTCTAGGAATTTATTATGTTTTGAAGGAAATTTCTTTCAAAACTCAAATCTTTGTAAAAGATTTTCAATAAAGTTTCTAGTCAAACTTTTTGTTAGGAGTCATTCCCTTAAATATTGTATTTGTAAAGAATGTTCATTATTCCCTTACAAATAAGGTTATACGTTCCTCACAAATAAATTACTCACAAACGACTAAGATTTATTGTAGTGATTTTTTATTGCTAAATTTATTTCCATTTTTAAAATACATTTAAATATATTTTTTTTATTTTTTTATAATAAAAGGCAAAAAAAAATATCTTGATAAATTTTAAAATTTGTAGCAGTGTTATCAGAACCAGACCGGCAATCCGACCGGGTTCGAACTGGAACTGGTACTTCCAACGGCCCGGTTCGAGAAAATCTGAAGAATGTAAGTGAACCTGGTTCGATAGCCGGTTTTTAAGAGAATCAGACGGTTCTGAGAAAACCGGACAGTTCTGAGCGGACCGGGCGGTTCTCCGGTTGAGAGTCCAAAATATTAAAAAAAATTAGGTTAATTGTACTGAACCTAATAAATCTGAAATACTGAAACACCATAGCCCTACATACACAATCCAGAAGAACAGAGGAGCACCACCAGTGAATCGTCGCAGCAAAAAAAATCAGAGTTCCAGGAATCGCACGCGCCACAGCTAGAAATCGTCGCAACCACCACGATGCAGTTAGGAATCCTCGAACTCTGTTGCTCTCTCTTTCTACATTCGAGCCCAAAAATATCACCTCCACGGACCGGTGGTGAAGCGGGGGCGATTGGTGGTGGAGCAGAGTGGTTCGGTCACGCAGGTGAGATTTGAGGGGAGGGAAGTGGAGGCAAGAGATGAGGGGAGGGTGGAGGAAGGTCACGCAGCCGCATGTAAGACTTGCGAGTTGAGTTGGGCTTGTGCTGGGTTTTATCATTATCTACTCTAATTAAAGTTCTTTTTTGGGTCAGTACTGTAATATTATTGGATTGGGTCTGGATTTTAGGTAACTTGTGTAACGAATCCGGTCGAACCAGGTTCGGACCGGAGAACCGGGACCCGGCACTCTCGTCGGTTCAGTGACCAGTCCGGCTCTACTCTACAAAAGTTAATTATTAACAGTCTACGAATATATTGGCCAAAAAAAAACAGTCTACGAATATAATTTCTTATTTATCACAAAATTATGTCGACGGGTGGTGTTTGCTTAAAACAAAATTATATAAAGCCCCAAACATCCTCCATTTTTCGTGTTGGGCCAAATGAGGCCTAAACTCTTGGTCCACTATAAATCCCATGGGTCATCATTGGTTTATTTGCATGCCTTAATGGTTGATTAGTTAGCACTAATGAGGGAGAGATATCATCAATTATGAGAAAGCCAACTATAATATGTAATAAGAAGTAGTCAACACTAATAATTAGTGCCTTAAGATAAAGAATCTAATCTAGAAGTCATCCTCCTAAATCTCTTTAATAACTAGACTCTAATCATATCACATCTTTAAAAATAATGTAGTTGAATTGTACTATTATAAGATGTCAATGAGGTGTAGATTTCTCGAAATTTGTGGTGCGCCGCTCACAAAATGTCCTACAAAAATTTTCGTAAAAAGAACAGTGAAACAAGATACTAAATGTGAATTTTCCTTGAACTTCTACTTTGGATCATATATATATAAATTTAGAAGACGTTAGAAGTCGTTATGTAATAATACAAACATTATGTGGATTGTTATATAATGTAGAAGCATTGTTTTCTGTTGATTTTTTTTTTTTCATTTGTTTAGTACTTGATGAAACTTAGAAAATGAATATGTTAGTTTAAATTTATTATTTTTCTTTTTACCAATGAAATAAGAAGTTAATTGAGATAATAATTTTGCTCCATTTATCTATGATTTAGTGGTTGGGATCAGACATATTTTATAATTTGTTGCTTTTTTTGAAAATTTAAGTTCATGTTCTTTAATCCCTTGGTTTCCTGTATTTTATGTTGGTAAGGTTAATCATTCTGCTGTTTTGTTAATGCATATCCTAACTAGACGCTGCAGGGATCTGAACATTGATGACCATTGGTTTTGGCCTTCGATTCCAAGCTTTCTGTTTGAAGGGATTGCCTTAGCTACTTTTCCTAATTTGTAATATTTAGTACTTTATTTCTTTAGATATATATGAAATCTTTACAAAAAAATTCAGAAATATATTTTTATTTAAAAATTTGGCGGGATAAGGAAATGCATCACGGAGCAAATTTACCAATGACTTCCCGTTCCATTACAATCTTGAAGCGGTAAGAATAGATGTAATAAGCCTTGTGATGTGGAAGTGATATTAATTAACAACTTTCGTCCCGTTTAGATATGACGTATTTTATATATTAGAATATAATAGCGATTAGTTAAAATGCAGTCGAAATTTCACCCATTAAAGCATAAAAGGGAACGAGATGAGAAATAATTGCATTTGTGTTATTATATTACTAGGTGGGCTACTCGCGCGTTGCGCGGATAATACGTAAATTTGATTTTTGTACTGATAATTAATTCAGTTGGTATTTACTAATCGAAATAATTTATTAAATGCAAATGAATCACTACTACATATTTAAGGTATATCTATAAATAAGCTTATATATAGTTATATCTTAAGGTGCTTGAACAAAAATTATATTTGTTAGTTAATAATATGTTTATGCATAAGATATTACATTTTTTTTTGTATACTCATTACAAACCATATATCGTACACATTTTTATAGTAATTTACACATTTAATTAATAAATAATTAAAACTTTAATTAATATTTTAGATAATAATGTTAAATATAATTATTATTTTTTCGGTTGAAATATAATTGTTTATTCATGTGAAAATATATGATGATGGAATATATTTATGTTGGTTAAAAAAAACGTGTGGAAAAAATGTTCAGTGAGAACTAAGAACAAACCAAGGTGCGGTTTTAGGATTCAGATCACTTGACACATGTCTTTAGATTTAGTGTTTTCTTTCTAGGGTCACCAATCTCAATAGTTTTTTAGAAAAAAACTACAAAATTAATTACACTCGGGAAACGTGTCAAGATCTCAACAGTGAGGCACGATCTGAGGCATGAAGAGTAGGGCATGAGATATGTATCCCAATTTTAGACCTTTTTTTTTTTTTAATTAATAACTACTTGGATATGTAACTTAGTTATTTGTAACTTAAAAAACTGACCAACAAATAGAATAGTTTGTATTGACAAATAAGTCATACAAAAGATTATGTGTCAACCATACATTAATCATGTCGAAATTATATTATATTATGTTATATATATATATAGTATCTTATTAAAACGAATTTGTTTTTTATTTGTTTTAAACACTTGTGTTCACTTTTCTTATTCTCCTCATATTTTTTATTTTGCAAATTTTATAAATTAATGAAACTAAATACAGTTCTATAATAATTATATTCACTAAAAGATATATCAAATATATTTTATATGTTTTAGTTTTATTTTTTTACAATTCATTTATGTATAATTTAAATGGTATTTCATACGAATTGTTAATATATGTATTTATTCATATTATTTTTAACATATTTTATATGTGTTTACTTTATTTATGTTTGGCTGATATTTTAGTGCAATTTTGTTTTATATTCATTACATATATTATTATTGATCTAAATTCAAATATTAATTTAATATAAGATATTAGTAAAAATGAAGCAAAATGAAATTTCATTTTAGGAGTTTAGGAAGAATTTTAGCATGTCACATAAGTAAATGTAAGTTTGTAACTCATGATTTATGTTGACCAATATATTTGTTTAATTTTTTTAAATTTATTTACTTGTTATCATTATGAAGGGTAATCAGATTGTTTATATATATAGATAATATATGGAAAAAAAAAAGTTTCAATGCAATTATGTCACACTATCTTTAAATTTTATTAAAATAAAACACAATATGATAATATACAAATAAAATTATTGTATGTAAGATAATATTAAAAATTTATTTGTAAATATTATATATATCACATACGACATACTTAAAATATATGCGATATACATGACAAATTAATAAAATTATATATGACAATAACATAGAGGGAATATCTTCCTTAAAATTTAATACTTTAAGTAATATGAGATGCATAGAGGGAGAGAAGACATAGATGATAATTTGTAACGGTTTAGTTAAAAAAAACGGTTGTTGTAGTGCAATAGGAGAGCTTCAAGCTCATCTAAGTATGTAGAGATGCTTATGTGGAGAATGTCACATAAGCTAAGAGAGATAATACATGAGATGGACCTATTAGATTAGTTTATTTGTACATATCATTACTCTATTTTAGTACTTGTCAATCATACATGAAACACATCTAAATTATATTATATATAGATTATTAATTAACAATATAAACTGATATATTAATGTCACACTCGTCTTCATTGTAGGTCGCCAAATGCCAACCACCATTTACTCGATTCGTGGTTTCCAAGTTCAATTATACTCATCAGTCATCACCGTGCGCTTTATAAGACACCGCATATATTTGTCCATGAGTTTCGCACACTATTTATTTAACTTACAAGTACTATTGTTGTGTTTATACTTTTCAACTCTAATTGTGAACTCACATATTGTTTCATTTAAAAACATGTAAATGATCACATATTTAGTAAATACTTTGTGGATAATATTTTATTTTATGAAAACTAATTATTTAGTTAAGAGCATGGAAAAAAATTATTTATTTAGTTAAGAGAATTTTTAAATTTATAATTCATAAATATTGAAACAATGATACAAAAATAAATAGCATATCTATATATATATTATAAATTCCGAAGGAAATATAATAACAAAGTGAATGTGGAGCTGGAGATTTTGTTTCTACGGTAATCGATGCATTTATGACAGTTGAGCTAAGAGTTTTGTAGTCGTTAACTTCATAGCATTGATTGCACTAGGGAGCTGATGTTTTTTAAGATGCAATTAATCACAATTAAAATTTTGTTGATTTCGAACCGTTCAAGATTCAATGTATACAATTAATCGGAATTAAAATTTCGGACCGTTCAAGATTCAATGTATGCAATTAATCGCAATTAACATTTCGCTGATTTCTAATAGACGTTTGACGCGGAGCCGGCGAACGAAGATACCAGGCGATACGGGCGGCTGACAATCTCAGTGGCAGAGTCATCTCTATCTTCAACGAGATATCGCCGGTGGTCATCGAAGCCATATCCGTTGAAGAACATACGCTTGACACAGATCCGACGACCAAATGTAGCATGCAGAACAGATATCTAAAATTTATTTGTGAACTTGTGCAACAGTATTTTATGGTTCAAACTTTCCAATCTTTCGTTTACTTTTTCAAATGTTAGACTGATAATTTATTTAAAAATAGTGTTTTAACATATTACAAATAGTAAGTATAAATTTAATAGAATATTAGTTTGTTAATTATATATGTTTGGTAAGTAATCCCGCGTGATGCGCGAGAAATGCACGTAGTAATATTTAAAATTTAACTAGAAGTTTTTATACTTTTTGTATTCAAGCAAAATAAAAAAAGTTAACAAAAAATATCTATATATATAAATTAATTAGAGCGAGTGAGTGAGAAAAAAATAATAATAATAATAAGACAATAAAAAGACAAAAGAGACATCGTTCTATTTAGTAGTCCACGGTGGCAGATAATTGCACTTTTTTGCATATAATAATAATATTTATTATAATAGTTAGTAAATGGAAACTTTCTCACGTAACTTTCTCTGCAGAAATAGCTTTCTTTCCTCTTTTACTACTTTTTCTTCTTCGTCACCCCTCAATTCTCTCCGATTGTCGGATCTTAACGTCTGCCATCCATGATTGCTTCTTCAGCTTCTGTTCTGACAATGTGATCTCAACGTTTCTTCGCTTTTTCTGATACGGCTTCCGTGTTTGACTTAACCGTATATTGGAGAAGATGGACGAGGAAGTGAAGATGAGTGAATACGATACCGGCACCGGAGACGAGGTTCGGGTTCCCGAATGGGAGTTCGGATTGCCAGCTGCCGACGCTCTGACGCCGTTATCTCAGGCGTTAATCTCTCCGGAGCTGGCATCGGCGTTCAGCATCTCCTTGGAGCCGTGCCGGACTATCCTTGAGCTCAATCGAGCGTTTAAGAACACCTTCGCCAGCTTGCGCGTGACCTCGACGCTATCTCCGGGCTTCTCTTCGAATAACTACATCAAGTCTTTCGCGGAGAATCGGGATGCAATCGTGATGGATCTGGAGGACGGGGATCAGTCCGATACGAGGAAATCGAGGAAGCTCGATGCAATCGAGGAGGCGGATTCAGCCCTAAGGCTGGACAATAATTCAGGGGACGATCGTGATCCGTCCGCTCGGACTTCGAAGCGGCCGCGATTGGTATGGACGCCGCAATTGCACAAGCGATTCGTCGATGTTGTGGCTCACTTAGGTATAAACAAGGCGGTGCCGAAGACGATTATGCAGATGATGAATGTGGAGGGGCTGACCCGAGAAAACGTCGCAAGTCACCTGCAGAAATACAGGCTTTACTTGAAGAGGATGCACGGTCTATCCAACGAGCCACCTTCCTTGTCCGATCAACTCTTCGCCTCAACCCCTGTGCCTCCGAGCCTCCATGAGCATGGCGGCCATGGAAACGGACACATGCCTGTACCAATCCCGATGCCTTTTGCTGCTCCGCCGATGATTATGCCCATGCCAGTGTATGGGATGCCGATGGGGATGCAAATTGCAAAATCTGGAGGGGGTGTTAAGGCGTATCCTGGATTCGAGTCCAATCCCTACATGATGCAGCAGAGGGACTGGACTGGGAACAGATGTGGCTCCTTCATGTCATATCCACAATCCACTGCTCCTGATGATAAGTGAGAGTGAAGTCTTATTGCTGTATTACTTACTATAGAGGTATCAATAACTTTTTCCCTACTTCAGAATCATTACTGTAGAAAGTTTAAACTTTCATGTTCATAATTGCAAATCTCTTTAATCTTCTACTGAAAGTTGCCAGAAATATATCTGATTCTTGATTCAAATTGTACATGTACTTTAACAATGAATGATCGGTACTAGAGGTTAGAGATGCTGTTATCTTTCCAGATATGCATTTAACATAATACTCTTGTTAAAACAGGAACTCTATAGCTGAACCTGAACTGCTATTAAAGATTTATATACAGTATGCATTGTTTGGCAATTAGTGGACTCTTAGGTAAAGGTTTTCCTTTGATCCAAGGTGTGGCCTCTTAAGCTTATCTATCTTATCAGGTTTGCACATGTTGAAATTGCATCCTGCTACTATGCTAGTCACTCAATCTTGAAGGCCAGTGTACTTTTGGAAGATGGAAAGAAAATTCAACTGGATAGAACTTAGAACATCATCCGGCAAGAATAGATGTTCTCATGATGATTTTGACACAATTGTACACTCTTATTAGTTCAACAACGCAAAAAAAAAAAAAAAAAAAAAAATCATTTTTACATTATTGCGTTAGTGGCTTAGAAATGTCTTCGTTTTCACTCACTCATTCACTGCTTAAGTTGCCAATACGTAAACCGTGTCAAGTCTTGGTACTTTTTACATGCTAAATTCTGCACTCAATTTGTCTTCCCTACCATCTTATTTTATATCCATATATACTTCTTGATTGCCACACTATAGTTACTGGAACTGGCATTTATCTTGTAAAATAAAGACCATCTTCAATTTTTTTTTTTTTTTTTCAGGTTCTTTCTTAGCTTTGGTGTCAAGAACTAAATATTCGGTAAGTTGAATATTAAGAAGAACATCAACTGTTCATTCTCATTGACTGATTTGCCTATGCAGGATAATAAGTGTTATGGAGATACACAAAATTAGGTCTCTCATCGGGTAGTCCATCCTGGAGAAAGCTGGCATTGATGGCAAATTCTGAATCTGCTGGGATTTGGAGTAGTTTAGCTTCAACTGATAAACTTGTGAGGTTAGCTATGCTGTTCCTGGTTTCCCCACTTCTCCAAATGGCAATAAGTGAGGAGACAGTAGTTCAGTAGGAATTACATTTAGGCTTCAATCTAGACTAAAGTATAGTGATGGTAAATTGGTGATTACTACTAATGATGATGCCGAAAAATGCAATTGAAGAGGATACTTTTCTGAAGCAAGGGCTACATCTCTGTGAAGAACATTTCTTTTCCATGTTCAATTTTTTTTTTTTTTTAAAATTGTATCTTGAATACATACATACATACATACATAAATAAAAGGAACTGGAGGGGAGTTGCGCATGGTTGAGTTGTGATGTGTGAGCATGCATATTCGTAGTACCTTTTGTTGAAGAAAAGATTTCCAGTCATTTCATATTCTTATAATTGTGGTAGAGAAAGTTGCGCAGCATTAGACATAGGGAAATCATATAGATTCCGATTGTTGGAATCCGAAGTAGTCCGACTGTGAGGTAAGTGTTTTTGCCCTAAAAGTTGACAACAATTACTTCCCTTGCCACTAAGACTCAAATCGGAATATCTCGGACGCTATCTATCGGACTCTCTATCACCACACTTAGACATAATATCTCTCTGATATGTTTACCAATGAACACTAGAATTGGAACATTAATATAGTAGGATGGGATTTGCAAGTTAGTAAAAGCAAACCCGGAAATAACATTTGCAGAGACTAGCTAGCTTAGTTCTCTAGGCAAGCCAAAGAGAAGCGATATGTCTTCAATCTTCTTCTTCTTCCCAGCCCCTTCAAGTTCAACAGATGAGGGAGGAGCCAGCTCTTTTCCACCAACTTCAACCTTTTCAAGCTCATGAAACCGATCCAATCCAGCTGCATTTTCACTATGACCACTACAGAATTAGTCCATAATTCACATCCACATCCATTAATAAGAAGAAGAAAGCCGTATTCAACTGTATCACGACCCCGGCTAATCCAAATAGCTCTGTGATCGACCAATCAAGGTCCGAGCTCAGCCGTAGATGGTCGCTCGTGGGAATGACAACCCTCGTCATTGGTGGAACTCGATGAATTAATTGGGTATATATATATATATAACTATAAACTAACTAACGGATTTTTCTACCATGCTCTTGGAGCACCATGCTTTTATTTTTTTTAATACTATGGTGGACTTAATTGTAACATAAGTAAAACTTTAAAAGTATGAAAAATTATGATTTTTTTTAATTACGCATAAGATGTGTATCATACTATTAAGAATATCAATTTCACTATGGAGTTCACCTTTAGGGCAATAGAAAAATTAAAAAAATAGTGGCAAAAGCATGGTGCTCTAAGAGCATGGTAGAAATGTCCTATTTAAATGGGTTAAAGGTACTTTTCATACATAAGTTTGAAAGTTTGGATGATTTTTTATTTGGTACCACTTGTTTTTTTCGTCTAGTTGTAGTACCAAATGTTTAGAAAAAGTATAGTTTTCATACATCCGTTAATTTTCCGTTAATTTTTCTGTTAAAAGGTTATGTGCCATGCACATGACTGCCCTAAACTTTTAAGTTTGTTTCAATTTAGTCCATCTAATGCATTCCTAACTTTTATTTTGTTCAATTTAGCTCTAAAATTTCAAAATCGAACCGTTGATCTAAATTGACCTAGTCGGACCTAGCCTAGGGCTAGGTCCGACCCTAGGTCAGGGTCGCCTAAGTCCAGCGACCCCGACATAGGGTCGCCTAGGTCTGACGACCCGATACAGGGTCGCCTAGGTCTGACGACCCGATACAGGGTCAGACCTAGCCTTAGGCTAGGTCTGGCTAGGTCAATTTGGGCTAAGGGTTTGATTTTGAAATTTTAGGGTTAAATTGAACAAACTAAAAGTTAGGGATGCATCAGATAGACTAGATTGAAACAAATTCAAAAGTTTAGGGCGGTCATGTGCACGGCACATGACCTTTTAACAGAAAAATTAACGGATGTATGAAAACTATACTTTTTCCAAACGTTTGGTACGAAAACTAGACGAAAAAAAGTACTACCAAAAGCAGAAATCGCCCAAACTTACTGTATAAAAAGTACCTTTTAACCCTATTTAAATTTGTCGTCATGCATCTTTTAAAAAATGCGTCTCCTCCTTCTGGAAGTTGGACAACGCCTTTTACAGTAAATTCTTAACAGATGAGCAGTCACCTAAAATGCCACGAATGGCTTCAGCCTTCAGGAGCAGCAGTCACCATCCTCCTACCTAAACACGCCATGTACCATCTCCGAACCCAACTGCTCCTCAAACGCCTGATTCACCGGATCTTCCAAATTCATCTTCGGACTGCTCGATATTACTTGATGGGTTTCGCTATAGCCGTTAGGCCCTTTAACGACGAGTAAACGGTGAATAGGCCCACTGGGCCCTAAAAGGGGTCAAGAAGACCAATGCGAAGGGTCCCGACAAGATGGGTCCCGATGGTGAAGGGTCCCGACAAGGTCGGTCCCGATATGCGAGCTGGAGGCTCCCGATGATATGCCTTTAAGTAGGCCCCGATATTGAATCCCTAAGAACGATTGGCCCTGTCACGATGACGAGGGGCCCCGAGCGGTGACCTAATAAGATAACTCTGGAGTCCCCGATATTGGTCGGGACTTGCTATCAGAGGTTGAGGCCGAGAAACACGTCCACTATCAGAGTAGTGGGGAAGTGGCCCGAGATAAGCGGAACGTGGGCAAGTGGCCGAGATAAGCGGAACGTGGGCTAACTGCCCTGGCAGTTCATCAGGTAACTGGGGTAACTCCTCTCCTATATAAAGGAGGAAGTTACCTCATATCACATATACGCACCTACATACTGATACTTTTGCTTGCCTTGCCTGCCACAAGATTCTCATTTAAGCATCAGAGAGGGATTCTAGGTCACCGCCCGGTCTATTCCCTTATTGCAGGATTACGTGGAGCGAAGGATTTCAGATTTCCGTCAAGACCGTACCGGAGTTCCAACCGTGATCCAACATTGGCGCCGTCTGTGGGAAGCTAACAAAAAGTCAAAGATAGCATCTACTCGTTCAATGGCGGCTGGCAAGCAGAAAAAGCAAGGGCAGACTGGTGGTTCTAACCTCCCTGCTGGAACTCAGAATTCAGAGCTGCCGGAGCGCAGTGTGGATCGAAATCCCCCTGCTGAGGTTTCCTGAACAGGGGGCACAATGAAGTTCCTGAGGATACTGCTCGACACCAAGAGAATAGGGAGGAGGATGCTCCTCCAAACGCGGACCTGACAAAGGCTTTGGCGGATGCCATGCCGATGTTCTTGGAGGTCATGGAGGCTCTCCTAGAGCGGAGAGAGGCTGCCAAGAAGAAGGAGGAGGTGCCTCCGCCTCCGCCGAGGGAGGTTCGGAATGTGCAGGAGGCCCAACCCAGAAACCGGGACAAGGGCAATGAGCCCGCTCAGTTGGAGCGATTTGTGATCGATGGGCCTGGACCGGTGCAGCATAGGACCATTCCCCTTAATGGTCCCATCACCCCCGACCAGGTGGTGAAGATCGCGAACATCTGCATGGGGGACCAGAAGCAGATGATGTCAGAACTGAGGGATCGATCCACCCATCCTTTTGTTCCCCGATTGATAGATACCCTCGCCCCGCCAGGGCTGGGTATCCCCACAATTAAGGAGTATGACGGCGAGGGAGATCCAGTTCGCCATGTCCAGAAGCATATCATGGCCTGTCTGGGCAGAGCCCCGGATGATGATACTGTGTGTGTGTTGTTCCCGGCCACATTGGGAGAAAGGGCCCTGACGTGGTTCTTCAGCCTGCCCCCAGGGTGCATCTCCAGCTGGGCTGATATGCACGACCGTTTTATTCAGCAGTACCAGGGTCGTCGGCGCCTCTTGAAGAGCGTGAGGTCCCTGGCCCAGGTGGTGCAGAGGCCCGACGAATCGCTGGCACATTATTACCAGCGGTACACTGCTAGTGTGGCCGAGATCGATGAGGAGATATCGGGGGGAGAGACTATCCGCACCTTCCTTCGGAACCTGACAGCCCCCTATGGTTCCGACCTGATGCACAGCGTGGCCGCGAAGGCCGTGTGGAGCATGGAGGCGTTGCAGACAAGGGTAAAGCAGCAAATCGATGTGCATGAGTCGAAGATAGCTTCCGGAGAGCTTGGTCCTCCGAAGTCAAATAAGGGGAAGCAGTCGTTCAAACCATTGGACGACCGTAAGTGGAAGGATAAATCCGAGGGCAGTCGGAGTCGAGGCCGCTCTGATCGAAGGGAGGACAGGCGTCCCCCGAGGAAGGACAATCGGGAGGATCATCACATTCCTCTCAATAGTTCTATGGCTGCCGTGTTAACGGTGATGGATCGACAGGGTATCTCCAGGTACCCCCCGAAGAAGGAAGGAGAATTTTTGGGAGCTCGCACCGATCGTTACTGTCGGTTCCACCGCGCCAGCGGTCACGACACTAACCATTGTCGGGAGTTGAAGAAGGAGATCGAAAAGCTGATCCAGAAGGGGAAGCTTAAGGAGTTTGTGGCTGGGAGGCGGAGTCGATCCCGCTCCCGATCTCGATCGCGGTCCTGTTCCCGATCCCGCGATCGGTCCCCAAAGAAGAAGAAGTCCGAGCCGGAGTCTTCTGGTGTCCGTAAGGAGAAGCGGGGCACCATTAATGTGATTCATGGAGGATTGGCTGCAGGAGGTGATACCACAGCCTCTCGGGAGGTCTATGCCTCTAGAATTTCCGCTGCTGTGGTGCTGGGCAAGAGGGCCCGATCCTGGACCGCGAAGGAAGAGATGGTGATTTCCTTTTCAGCGGAGGACCTGGTAGGTGTGGAGACTCCACACGATGATGCTTTGGTCGTGACCCTGGACGTGGATGGGTACGAGATGAAGCGAATTTTGATTGACGGAGGGAGCTCTTCCGATATTCTGTTTATGGATGCTCTGGAGGCCATGGGGAAAACGAAGAAGGACCTGAAGCATGTGAACTTCCCGATGGTTGGATTCTCTGGTTCTACCTCCTATCCGCTGGGAATGATCACCTTACCAGTGGAGTTCGGTAGTGGGTGGAAAGCGGAGAGGAGGAATGTGGAGTTTGTGGTGGTTGAGTCCGCGGGGACCTATAATGCGATTATTGGGAGAACTACCATCAACCCGCTGATGGCAGTTGCCTCGACTGTTCACCAGAAGATGAAGTTCCCGACTAACCACGGAGTCGGGGAGGTCAAGGGCGACCAGGTGGCTTCCAGGAAGTGCTATGTTAATGCCACCCGAAGGAGAAGACGGGAGGCTATGACTATCCTCCAGACCGATGCTGATCCCAGAGAGGAGTTTGGGCGTCCCGCCCCTATGGAGGATTTGAAGGAGGTCGAGATTGACGGATCTCAGAGGAAGGTGAAAATCGGGTCCGCCCTGTCTGACGAGAGGGCCCGATAATTGATTGAGCTGCTGAAGGAGTTCAAGGAGCTGTTTGCCTGGTCCCCGAGTGACATGCCAGGAATCAGCCCTGATGTGATTGTGCATGAGTTAAAGATTGATCCCGCGATCAAGCCTATCACGCAGAAAAGGCGTCCGATGGACGCAGACAAGAGGATCGCGATCCAGCAGGAGGTGGGCAGGTTGCTCGATGCTGGATTTATCACGGAGCTCCGATTCCAGACTTGGGTCGCCAACCCGGTTCTGGTGAAGAAGAGCAATGAGAAATGGCGGATGTGTGTTGATTTCCGCGACTTGAATAAGGCTTGCCCGAAGGATTGTTACCCGCTTCCGAGGATCGACCAGTTGGTGGATGCCACGTCGGGGCATGAATTGCTGAGCTTCATGGATGCTTACTCTGGCTATAATCAGATCAAGATGGCTAAGGAGGATGCCCCCCACACTGCCTTTTATGCTGATAGTGACATCTATCACTACGATGTCATGCCCTTTGGATTGATTAATGCCGGGGCAACTTATCAAAGGATGGTGAACAAGATGTTCGGGGACATGCTGGGTAAAACCATGGAGGCTTACGTGGACGATATGCTGGTAAAGTCCCGACAGGCTGAAGATCATGTAAGCAACTTGGCGGTGGCGTTTGAGCGGATGAGGCTTCATCAAGTTCGTTTGAACCCAGCCAAGTGCGCCTTTGGAGTGCACTCGGGGAAGTTTTTGGGCTTTATGGTAAACCAAAGGGGAATTGAGGTGAACCCCGAGAAGCTAAGGGAAATCGAGGAGATGCAGTCTCCGACAAATCATCGGGAGGTGCAAGTGCTGAATGGCCTACTAGCTGGAATGAATCGCTTCCTGTCTAAGGCAAGCGACCGATCCATGCCATTTTTAGAAGTGCTGAGGGCCAACAAGAAATTTGAGTGGACTGCCAAGTGTGAAGAGGCATTCCAGGCACTCAAGCAGCACCTCCGCACCCTCCCACCATTGGCGAAACCGATTCCAGGCGAGCCGCTCTATCTATATTTGGCTGTTTCTGAGTTTGCTATTAGCTCCGTGTTAGTGAAGATTGTCGAGGGTAACCAAGTCCCCGTTTATTATGTTAGCAAGGCGTTTGCCAAATCTGAAATGAATTATCCCGCCGTTGAGAAGTATCTTTTTGCGTTGATCATTACTGCTCGGAAGCTGATGCCTTACTTCCATACACATGAGATTACTGTGTTGACGAATCAGCCTTTGAAACATTTTTTGAACCGACCTGATGCGTCGGGGAGATTAGTGAAATGGGCAGTCGAGCTTAGTGAGTTCCGCATTCACTTTGCTCCGAGAACGGCTATTAAAGGTCAGGCGTTGACGGATTTCATAGCAGAGTCTACAGCCCCCGATCTGGAAGAAGCGGGTCCTGTAGAGGGGGCAACCATGGAGGTCCCGATAGCAGAGCAACCAGAAATGGCAGAGCAATCAGAACAGCCAAATGAGGAAAATACTTGGGAAATGTGCACTGATGGCTCTTCGAGTTCAGACGGATCAGGAGCAGGGTTTGTATTGATACCACCTGGCGAAGGCGAGCCCCTTCGATATGCTTTGGCCTTAATGTTTAGGGCCACCAACAATGAAGCTGAGTATGAGGCTCTTATCACAGGCCTCAAAATTGCCAAAGGTACGAGAGTTGGTCACTTAAGGGTGAAATGTGACGCTAGCCTGATTGTGAATCAAGTCCAAGGACGATATGAGGCAAAGAGCCCGGTGATGAGAAAGTACCTTCGTGAGGTGCAAGTCTTGAATGAGAGTTTCAAAAGTTTCGATATTGAGGCAATCCCGAGGGAGGAAAACGCGGAAGCGGATGCCTTGAGAAAATTTGCCTTGGGGGCACCCCTCGAAGAAAATCGGAAGGTGCACTTCTTGGAGAAGGTGATCTTGTCGACCACCGATCCATCGGAGGTGTGTGCCATTGAAGCAGGATCGGAGGAGGAGCCCACTTGGATGAGCCCGATAGCCGTGTACCTGACCACGGGGGCAGTCCCCGATGATGAAGTAGTAGCTGACAGGATACGCCGGATCGCGGTTAATTACGTGATGGTGGACAATCAGCTATACAAAAAGGGGTGGTTCTCAACTCCTTACTTGAAATGTGTGGCTGAGCCCGACGCAAATCGGATCCTTAGGGAGGTGCACGAAGGGGTCGCGGCTTGTCACGAAGGGGCCCGATCCATTGCAAGGAAAGTGCTGAATTTGGGCTATTACTGGCCTTCGATGAGCAAGGAGGCGACGATGTTAGTCCGATCTTGTGACGCGTGCCAGAGGTATGCCCCGAATATCGTGGCTCCGGCTGCTAATCTGACGTCCATCAAGAGTGCTTGGCCCTTCGCGCAGTGGGGTATCGACTTGGCGGGACCCCTCCCACAAGCAAAAGGTCAGTGCAAATATTTGCTTGTAGCCATTGATTATTTCTCAAAATGGATAGAAGCTAAGGCATTGTCCAAGACAACGGGGAACCAAATCGTCAAGTTTCTCCAGACCCATATTATATCCAGATACGGGATTCCTAAGGTGTTGATCAGCGATAATGGTCCTCCGTTTAACGGGGCTCAAGTGAAGGAGTATCTGGAGGAGCTGAATATCGAGCATCGGACAGCCTCTGTCCATCATGCTCAAACTAATGGACAGGTGGAGTCAGCCAACAAAATCGTGATGGATGGCCTGAAGAAAAGGGTCTATGCTTTGAAGGGCAAATGGCTGAACGAGCTGGAAAATGTGCTTTGGGCTGTTAGAACGACACCCAAACGATCAACTGGGGAGACTCCGTTTGGCCTTGTTTATGGCACGGAGGCAGTTGCTCCCGTGGAAATAGCTGTGGCGTCCCATCAGATGAGGTACTACGAGCCTTTGACGAATGATGAAATGAGACGTCTGGAATTGGACTTGCTCGAGGAAAAGAGGCGGGATGCCAATGAAGTCCAGGCTCGAATGCGTTTGGCGACGACCGGATATTACAATCGGCGAGTTAAGTCCCGATAGTTCTTTGTCGGAGAACTGGTTTGGCGTCGGAACGAGTTCACCCTTTTGGATCGGATCAACAAGATGTCGCCAAAATGGGAAGGACCTTATAAGGTCGTGGGGATGCCAGCTCCAAATACGTATAAGTTGGAAGACCTCGATGGCAAAGTAATGAGGCATTCTTTCAGTGGTGAACACTTGAAGAAATGTCATGTTTGATATTAAGTCGCCTTTAGTGGTGCAAGTTGTTATTAAGTCGCCTTCAGTGGTGCACGATGTTATTAAGTCGCCTTAAGTGGTGCAAGTTATCTATCGTTTGATTCAATGTAAGCAGATTTTGAGCCATCAATGAATAAAGAGGTTGCTTCCGATCAGATTGTTCTTAGATTTATTCTAAGTGTTGTTAAGTCGCCTTAAGTGGTGCAAGTAAATGGCCTTAAGTGGCAAAGTCGCATTAAGTGGTGCGTGGTTCTTAGATTTATTCTAAGTGTGGCTAAGTCATCTTAGGTGGTGCGAATTGAATTGCCTTAGTTGGCACGATTAAATCGCTTTAAGTGGTGTGGGCTAAATCGTCTTAAGTGATGTGTTGAAATGTCTTACGTGACGTGCTAAATCGCCTTAAGTGGCATAGTTAAGTCGCTTTAAGAAGTGCAACGATAAATCGGAACTAAAATAGTTTGATATTTGTGAGGGCTCAAAGGCCCGAGGATGCATTACAAAGAGAGAAAAATTACAAGGACTATAAAGATAGAGCATTAAGCTTGGTCCTCGTCAGCAACGGCGGAAGCAGGATCCACGAGATCTGTGGCAGAAGGCTCCACAAGATCGGACCCTTGGAGGTCAGTCGGTGAAGGTTCAGTTGCTGGAGGGTCGATTATCAGGGGATCAACTGTCGGGAGATCGGCACTTGGAAGCTCCGCCACGTCTTCAATACCCGCGGGGGTGTTGCCCTCATCACTCTCCTCCGAGAGGTCGAAATACCTCTTCGCAAAGGGGGCAGAACGGAAATAGACGTTAATGATGAAACGGCCTGAAAAGTGCTTTTTCTAGAAAAAGCAGACACGAGAACCCAAGCCGTCGCTTCGTTACCCGTTGCATTTAATGGCCGAGTAACCGAAGAGTCTTCTCGGATTTGGAGACTATCCTCGAGGTATCGAGGAATCGTGGACGAGAAGATCCGTGTTAATAAATTTTGTCAAGGGAAAAGCCTCCGATACCGATATCGGGAGGTCGGGAGTTGAAAGACACGACGAACTGTAAGTCCCTCATGTCTTGGGGGCAAATGATGGGTTTCGCTATAGCCGTTAGGCCCTTTAACGACGAGTAAACGGTGAATAGGCCCACTGGGCCCTAAAAGGGGTCAAGAAGACCAATGCGAAGGGTCCCGACAAGATGGGTCCCGATGGTGAAGGGTCCCGACAAGGTTGGTCCCGATATGCGAGCTGGAGGCTCCCGATGATATGCCTTTAAGTAGGCCCCGATATTGAATCCCTAAGAACGATTGGCCCTGTCACGATGACGAGGGGCCCCGAGCGGTGACCTAATGAGATAACTCTGAATCCCCGATATTGGTCGGGACTTGCTATCAGAGGCTGAGGCCGAGAAACACGCCCACTATCAGAGTAGTGGGGAAGTGGCCCGAGATAAGCGGAACGTGGGCTAACTACCCTGGCAGTTCATCAGGTAACTGGGGTAACTCCTCTCCTATATAAAGGAGGAAGTTACCTCAGATCACATATACGCACCTACATACTGATACTTTTGCTTGCCTTGCCTGCCACAAGATTCTCATTTAAGCATCGGAGAGGGATTCGGGGTCACCGCCCGGCCTATTCCCTTCTTGCAGGATTACGTGGAGCGAAGGATTTCGGATTTCCGTCAAGACCGTACCGGAGTTCCAACCGTGATCCAAAATGAAGATTATGTGGTAGAAAAAGGTTTCTGCAACCTGCTTTTCGGTTTCATCGGTGCATGGAACTCCGGTATCATCAAAAAGGTTATATACCGGAGTTCCATGCACCGATGAAATATCACCAAAAGCAGCTAGAGATAACCCTCATCCAATGTAGCAATTACCTCTTTACAACCACTAATGTGATTGCTATAACATGTGTAAATGAACCACGCATCTGCATATATCAGTCAATTCTTGGTTTCAGTGGTCTTCTGAAGAAACTCATTTTCTCATTTATCTTATGATTCAACAAAGTTCGGTGGTTCAATCCTTTTGGTAAGACAACCCAATATTTTGCCTTATAATGTCCAAATCGATGACATCTATAACATTCCATTGGCTTTATTCTACCCTTGTTCTCATCTTCCTTTTTCACACTGGTTCTTTCCTTTACTGGAATAATTATGATAACCAGAATCATTGCCTTTCTAGGACCACTCACAGGAATGATACCAGAATAGAAAGGATAAGGGAAAGAGACGAATCAGATAGTTTGTTATTCAGGTTTCTCAAAAGATACCATTACAATGATTAACGCATGTATATATAATCCTGATGTTGATCACTATGCTAACATATATGCTAACAACTTATTCTTGCAAGACAACTATAGAGGTGCGGAAATTGGGTTGGGCTTCGTTATCTGATCATTGTGGGCTTCTTTAGGGTGAGTGTGGGCTTCTTAGGTCTGATCCATAACATGGCCCCCTCCCCGAAGAACCTTGTCCTCGAGGTTAAAAAAGAAACCAGAGTTTGAAGTTGCTTGCAAATTCTCATGTGGCCTTACTGCAATTGGAGTTGTACCTGTCTTGAGAGGGGGTGTGGTCCATTGATCGATCTAGTGGCTGGAAGACGTCACAATACACCCTTATGAGACCAAATATCTCGATATTTGCAGCCTTTTCAACTTGAAGGATGGGTCGACTGAAGCTAATGAGAGGCTACTAAGATGAATTGCAGCTACTTGCTTCCCCTGTTCCAGCAGTTTAGTCATCTTATCTGAGCTTGATAACTTCCCTCGAGCATCAAGTTGGCCTTGTATCTTACACAGCTCATTCCCATCAAAAAATTTCAGATATAGCTTCTTAAAGTTCATAATAACATCATCAAACTTGGATAACCATTGAGCTCCAAGAATCAAACCATAGTTGTCTAATGGCAACAATAACACATCAGCAGAGTATATTCGACCATTAAGGCTCCATTCAAACCCTTTGCAAGCAGATTGACAAGGCATCTCACGATCATTGGCAACAGTGACTTTAAAGCAAAGAAAATGAACACAATTTCATCCCAAGCGTGTAGCCAAATTTGAATCCAGAAAATTATGTGTGCTACCTGAACCTATGAGGATGTGTATGATTTTATTACCCACAAATCCAGCTCCTTGATCTTTGTACCACCCCAAGACCCTGTGATAGCATGAATGGAGATTTGGGGGTTTTCATCAGCTTTAAGTTGCCTTAGATGAACCAGTTCTGTTGTGCTAGCATCCAAATCTGCAGTGTTAACAGTTGTGTTAACATTCTCCTTAGAATTGTCAACACCAATTTCCATCATGTAGAGGTGGTGGTGTTTCTTGAAGCAATTCTCTGGTGTTTCGGGTGTGTCAACATTCAATTCTGTTGTGTTAACAGATGTGTTAACATTGTACTCAGGTGTGTCAACATCAACCTCCATCATGTAGAGATGGTGTTTCTTGCATCTATGTCCTGTGACGAATTTCTCATCGCATCCAAAGCATAAACCTTGATTCGCTTCTCCTCGATTTCTTTGTTGGTGAGGAATATGCTATTCCTTGATTCAGCACTCCTCCATACTGGTGGTAGTGGTGTAGGAGGTTTTGACGGTAAATGGACCGCCGGTGGATTGAGAGGTGGACAATCACGAAGCTGCAACGTCGATTCATGCAATTTCACTAAGGCATATGCATCGTATAAGGTTTTTGGTTGAATCATCCGCACAAGTCCTTGAAGAGATGGATCCAAGGCCCCGATGAAGTTGCTCATGGCTAGTTTCTCCGAAATCAGTTCTGATAATTGTACTTGAAGAAAAACATATTCGAATAGCTTGAAGTAATCTATGACAATACCTGATTGTTTCACATTCTTCAAGTCAAGCAATGGATCGTCAAAGGTACTCACACCAAAACGAGATTTGATAGCGATAGCATAGCTTTCCCAGGTCAGAGCCTCATGTTGGAGATCCTTCATCCTTGTGAACGACTGATGCCACAGTAGTGCGTCACCTTCTAAATGAATAGCCGCCATGTCGATCTTACTTTCTGCCAGAGTCGAATCGATCGTGAAGTAATGACCGCATCGGAATAACCATCCTACGACATCTTCTCCCCATAAAGGTCAAAGTGCAAAAGGAGTGAAACTCATAGTCATCGTTTGACAAGTTATGATTACATATCTTAGAATAGTATTCTGCAACATATCTTCTTAACTGTAAAATCAAGTGTTCATGGCCTCGATTTTATTATTAAGATCTAAAAGTATGTTGACGAAATTATGAATTAGTGATTTTTGTATACTTATTTCAAGCAACTACCTGCATGTCTTGTCCAATGTACAACACTCCAACTCTCAGGTCTAAATGCAATGATGTATTCTATTCATTGTTTCTAATAGATTAGATGAGATAGGTACGGTAAACAAAGCATCTCAAGTGAATCGACACAAGTAGCTTCTTGCAAGTTTCAAGTTTGGCCTTCTGTAATTATTCTGGGCCAGATTGTTTTTATTTGTTTTCTTTTGAGCCATTATTGTTTGTTGGGCAAACCGAATTGGGTCACTTGTGTTAAGTGGGTTCCTTCTGTTTTTGGGTTTGTATTGAACATATTTATTTTAGATTTAGGGTTGTGGGGAGGCTTGACCGGGTGAAGGAACTCGAGCTAACGATCCCACGACTTCTGTTCTTCTTTCTTCTCTGCTAGGGTTTCTAACCTAGATGGAGATTCCTGAGTGAGTGGCTACATTCTGATGAGATTTTGTCATGGTATCAGAGCGATAATGTGTTCTTCATCTTGTTGTTCGATCCTGTGATTCCGTTGCGAAGAAATTTGCCCCTTGTTTGTTCGTGACGATTCGGTTCGCTGATTATCTTCGCTATCGGCGAAGCCTTTTGCGATTCGTTTCTTGGCTATCTTGGAGTCTTTCCCTCACCACTGTGATTATCTCTTGGCTCGTTGACGTTTCGTATTCCTGGATCTGGATCTGATTCGAAGTCTCTGAGACTGTATTCCTTCTTCAAGTCCTTTCAACTTCGAATCCGATGTCGAACGGTGGAGATAAGCCAGGAGATGGAGAGAACTCTGGTTTAGAGATGGCACTTGATGCAACCAACCAGGAGTATCGTGATGCGATGGCCTTGGTAGATGCTTTTCACCCTCTTTACTTGCATGCTAATGATAATCCTGCTGCTCGCATGACTTCTGTTATTCTTTCTGGTTCTGAGAAATATCCAAAGTGGAGCCATGCGATGAAATCTGTGTTGATTGGAAAAAATAAATATGGTTTTGTTACTGGTACTTGTCTGCGTGAAAAATATAGCCCAGTTTATCATGATTTGTGGGATAGATGCAATGCGTAGTGTATGGGTGGATTATGAACTCCATTTCAGATGATCTTGCTAGTTCTGTGATGTATTCTGAGACTGCTATGCATGCGTGGAAAGAATTAAAACAACAGTTCGATAAGGTAAATGGCTCTAGAATTTACCAGTTACACAGGGAGATTGTGTTAACTCGTCAGGGTTTGGATTCAGTTTCAACCTTCTTTACCAAACTTCGTTTGCTTTGGGGTGAGTTTGACGCTGCTTGCTCGTTACCACATATTGATGGTGAATCCTTTGAAAAACATCTGGAGCATAAGGAGAACATGAGGCTTTTTCAATTCCTTATGGGATTGAATGAGTCATATTCTGCTGTTAGAAGTATTCTACTGCTTTGGACCCCTCTCCCTTCGGTTAATCAGGCTTATAACTGTTTGATCCAAGAAGAAAATCAGAAGGAGATTTCTTCTGACATTGCTGGCTCTGTTGAATTCGTTTATGGGAATTTGACTTCTATTGAGGATAAACCCAAAGAAAACCAGATGTTGGAGTGTTCTTTCTGTAATAAGAAGGGACATACTGTTGAGAGGTGCTTTGCTAAGGGGTGTG
Organism: Clarkia xantiana subsp. parviflora; assembly: GCA_036873135.1. Lineage (NCBI taxonomy): Eukaryota > Viridiplantae > Streptophyta > Magnoliopsida > Myrtales > Onagraceae > Clarkia > Clarkia xantiana. The sequence continues at coordinate 16,997,771 of JAPTYO010000008.1, read as the reverse complement.
AGTTCTGCAAGAAGAAGGGACATGTTAAAGACAATTGCTTCAAGTTGAGGGATCAACTGAGGAAATGAGGCAGTGTGAAAGCTAACACAGAAACCCCTCAAGTTGGTGGGAGCTCTTCTTCAGACCATTCTGGTGTGCAAGGCAACATTACATTCACAGCTGACCAGTTCAGCAAACTGCTTCAATCCATGGGAGGTGCTGGTAGGACTGCAGGAATTGCAGGTGCTGCTGCAAATTCAATGGAAACTTGCCCAAAAGCTGCTGGTACATCTTTGAACTCCTCTTTTAATATTGATAGAGATTATTGGATCTTAGATAGTGGGGCCACAGATCACATGACCTTTAGGAAAGACTGGTTGCAAATTGATAAACAAGCCTCTGGTACAAATGTTCTTTTACCTAATGGTGGTCTAACTGAAATTAAGGGGATAGGAACTCTTTCTATTACTAAGAATAAAAGGTTGCAGCATGTTCTTTTTAGACCTCTGTTATTAACTTTTTAAATTTCAGACCTCTGTTATTAACTTTTTTAATTTTTGACCTCTGTTATTAACTTTTTAAATTTCAGACATCTCCCGTTAACATGGGTGATAGTTCAGACCTTTCATAGGTTCTTAACCCTACTTTTAAATACAACTTGCTATCTGTTTCTAAACTTGCAAGTGATTTGAATTGCAAAACAACCTTTTATCCCAAAATTGCCATTCTGCAGGACCTCTCAAGTGGGAAGGTCTTGGGGATTGGGAATGAGCATTCAGGTCTCTATTTTTTCAAAATTGACTATCTGTCTAGTGGTGCTTCTTTTACTAGTATAGAAGATAAGAATAAAGTGTTCTTGTGGCATTTGCGTTTGGGGCATGCCTTTGTACAAACTTTGCGCCATGTGGATAATCTGGATTTACCTAAGAATAAAGCTGATGCCATTCATACTTGTCCCATTTTTCCTAAAGCAAAGATCACCAGAAATCCTTTTCCTCTATCTGATTCCAGAGCTAGTTGTCCCTTTGATTTGGTTCACTGTGATGTGTGGGGACCTTATCTAAGTCCAACACATGATGATAAAAGATATTTCTTGACTCTTGTGGATGATCATACAAGAGTTACTTGGGTTCATCTCATTCAATTTAAATCTGATGTCTCTATCATATTAAAGAGTTTTGTTGCTTTAATTGAAAATCAGTTCTCTAAATGTGTTTAAGTGTTTTAGGACTGATAATGGTGGAGAATTTTTCAATGATCACATTGCTAATTTTTTAAATGAGAAAGGCATTCTCCACCAGAGCAGTTGTTCTTATACTCCTCAACAGAATGGAAGAGTTGAAAGAAAACATAGACATCTTTTAGAAGTTGCAAGGGCTATTAAACTGCAGGCTTTCATTCCTAATATTTTTTGGGGGGAGTGTATTCTTACTTCTTGCTATTTGATCAATTTAATGCCTTCAAAGGTTTTGAATGGAAAGTCCCCTCTTGAAGTTTTACAAAACAAAAAACCTGCGGTTTCTCATTTAAAGGTTTTTGGATGTCTGTGTTATGCAAAGAACCTTGTTGTGACTGATAAGTTTGCTTCTAGAGCAATAACATGTGCTTTTATGGGTTATTCTGATGTTAAGAAAGGATATAAAGTATATGATTTGGAGAATAAGAAATTTTTTATCAGTAGAGATGTAAAATTTTATGAAACTATATTCCCTTTCAAACATCAGAAATCAGATCAGATGCCAATGTTCTTTGATTTTCCACTATATGATTATTTAGTGTCTTTAACTGATGATGTACCCATGACTGAGTCTGATAGAACTATTCCTGTTGATGATGATTCTGAGAGAGTGATGGTTGACTCTTTGCCAGTAAATGATGATTCTAGTTTTGACTCTGATATTGGATCATCAAATGATGAGTTGCATTTGCACTCTGATGATGTAGTTGCTCCTGTTGAACATGTTGGTCCTGTCACCAGGTCACCAGACATGGTAGAGTTGTTAAGCCTCCTATTTGGAGCAAAGATTTTGTGATGGGAAATATTTCTGCTCTTCATTCTATTAATAAGTATATTTCTTATTGTGGTATTTTTGGACACTATCAATCAGATCTAACATCTTTCTCTGAGTTGGTTGAGTCTAATAGTTATGATGAGGCAGCTCATGATTCTTCATGGATTCAAGCAATGAAGGAAAAGATTTCGGCCTTGGAGGATAATGGAACCTGGGATTTGGTCCCACTTCCATCAGGTAAAGTTCCAATTGGTTGTAGATGAGTTTTTAAGTTGAAATACAAATCTGATGGGAGCTTAGAAAGATATAAAGCTAGACTAGTTGCTAAAGGATATAGGCAGAAATATGGAATTGACTATTATGAAACTTTTTCTCCAGTGGTTAGGATGAACACTGTCAGAGTCATTCTTTCTTTGGCCTCTGTTTTCAATTGGCCCCTCTATCAAATGGACGTTTACAATGTTTTTTTACAAGGGGATTTAAATGAAGAGGTTTATATGACTTTGCATGAGAGATTTACTGATCAAGGGAGAATTCTGGATTAGTTTGTCGATTGCGTAAATCCCTATATGGTTTAAAACAAGCTAGCATCGGTGGAATATAAAGCTTAGTGATTCTCTCGTAAAAGCTGGTTTTAAAAGATCTAAGCTAGATTATTCCTTGTTCAGTAAGCAAGTTGGAACTAGAATTGTTATCTTACTAGTCTATGTTGATGGTCTCCTTATTACTGGAAATTGTGCTGACTTAATCTCTGAGCTGAAAGCTGTTTTGCAGCATAACTTCAAGATGAAGGATCTTGGGGAACTTAGATATTTTTTGGGAATTGAATTGGCTAGGAATTCCAGTGACATAGTTATGTGTCAGAGGAAATATGCATTTGAATTAATATCTTCTGCAGGTTTGTCAGCTGGTAAGGTTGCTAGAACTCCTATGGAGGTCAATGTTAAACCAACCAGTAAATTTTATGACAGCCATCTTGGTCTTAATGCCACTGATAAACCCCTAGGTGATGCTTTGTCTTATAGAAGACTAATAGGGAAGCTGTTATATCTGACTATTACTAGACCTGATATTTCCTATGCAGTTAGACATCTCAGTCAGTTTGTGCAGGAGCCTAAACAGTCTCATATGGATGCTGCCTTAAGGGTAGTAAGGTTTGTTAAAAGGGAGCCTGGTAAGGGTATTCTTCTTAGTTCTCAGTCCAACACTTCTCTAGTTGAATTTTGTGACTCTGACTAGGGAGGTTGCATTGAAACTAGGAAATCTGTGTCCAGATATTGTGTTTTGCTTGGTGATTCTCTGGTTTCGTGGAAGGTAAAGAAGCAGACTACTGTTTCTACATCTTCTGCGGAAGCAGAATATCGCAGTATTCGTGAGTTGTTAAAGGAAATCATTTGGCTTCGTGGTCTTTTGAGTGAACTGGGTGTTTTACAAAGAAGTCCTACTATTTTACATTGTGACAACAAGGCTGCAATTCAAATTGCAACTAACCCAGTTTTTCATGAGAGAACGAAGCATATTGAGATCGATTGCCATATTATTCGTGAAAAATTATTAGATGGAATTATTTCTTTTAGTTATGTTGAATCTGGTAATCAAGTTGCAGATCTGTTTACTAAAGCTTTGAGCAGGGATCAGCTTAGTTACTTGGCAGGCAAGTTGGGTATGAAGAATCTGTTTCCTGGTCGAGTTGAGGAGCTTGAAGGTGAGGAAACTACAGAAGCTCAAACTTGAGGGGGAGTGTGGAAAAGCCATATTGATGGGCTTGTTCAAGTTTGGCCTTCTGTAATTATTCTGGGCCAGATTGTTTTTATTTGTTTTCTTTTAGGCCCATTATTGTTTGTTGGGCAAACCGAATTGGGTCACTTGTGTTAAGTAGGTTCCTTCTGTTTTTGGGTTTGTATTGAACATATTTATTTTAGATTTAGGGTTGTGGGGGAGGCTTGACCGGGTGAAGGAACTCGAGCTAACGATCCCACGACTTCTGTTCTTCTTTCTTCTCTGCTAGGGTTTCTAACCTAGATGGAGATTCTTGAGTGAGTGGCTACATTCTGATGAGATTTTGTCAGCAAGAACAAAAAAAAAATAGTATTTTTCATGACTACAAAACTCGAAATTGACTTACTTATGTAATAATTAATTAGCAATAATAAAAAAATGAGTTTGATCAGTATAATTTACTAAAATATGTTATAAGGCTCGAGAATAGTACAAACTTAACTCGACTTGACATACTGAAAATCTCAACTTAACTTGGCTCGATTTATAATTTTTCGAGTCAAATTTTAGATCTGACCGAGTGATCTTGAGAAGTTGAATATCTTATTATCACGTCTCATTCCGTTTCATAAACCTATCAATCACCTCAATCGATTTCCTTAAACGTCGCGTATCGTATCTGGATATAATTTTTTTAGTGCAGTTACCATACAGAGCCCCTGAAAATACAAAAAAACCAGAGACCAATTCTACAATTACACGTCATTATTTTTGCTACATTTATATTGGGTGCATTGCATAGAATCCTCTAATATTTAAAGTTTTTAACCGGCGGAAAAAAAAAAAAACTCTAACAATCAATATTTAACCCCTAGTTAACTTCGTGGCAAAAAACTATAGTTAGTATTTATATAAACTAATTATTACTGGCCAAAAAAATTATTAGATATTCACAGTAAACTAATTAATATATGACAAATATTAGTGGTTTTGAAGTATTTTTCTAAAAAAATATTATATGCTCAATCTATATATGACAAATGGAACACTTGTGTTGGATTGTAGTTAGTTTGGTATAAATATCAAATTCACCTAAGAAATTTAATGTTTTTAGACAAATCTTTTTAAATTTTTATTTTCGAATTGTTGATTAGCTTAATATTAAAGTAATTTATAGATCTAAAATGTTTAATATTTTTTATAATTAATAATACAAATTATTAAAGGAAAAACGACATTAGGGACGTTATAATTTTTTTGGTAGTCTAGTGTGTTGGTATAATTAAAAACCAAATTATAATTATTATCTATATAAATTACTTTTGATGGAAAAAGAATAAGAAAATCACCGCGTTTCTTCACTTAAATAATATTAAATATTTTGGCAAAAAAAAAATATATCAAATATAAACAGGGAACGTCAATTAATAACATTATATTTTATAACTGAGCTAGTTAGATTGTAAAGCCGACCATATAAAAGTGGATCGATTTTCATCTCATCCAAATAATTTTTTTTACCGAGACTTATATTTTGTCGGCGAAATATATATAAACCCTAAACTATGGCAACAAAATGTACTATAATTTTCTCCGTAGCTAAATATTTCTTGTTACGGAAGTAGAGAGGTAATAGAAGAGGGAACTTGAGGATGTCTTATTATCACACATAAGGAGCCCTTATATAGGGATTACATATACTTGTGGAGGAAGTAAATTTAATACTAGGAAAGTCTAAACAAGGAAGATGGTATATACACGTAATATTGAACATCCACTAAATATATTCATAACACTCCCCCTTGGATGTTCATAAGAGAATTGTGCCTCGTTAAAACCTTACTAGAAAAAACCCATTGGGATAAAAATCTAGTGAAGGAAAAAGAGTACACAATTATGAATCCCTTTTTGTAAGCTGCCTCGTTAAAAACCTTACCAGGAAAACCCGATGGGATAAAACCTTGGTTAAGGGAAAAAGAGTGCAGCGGTGTAGATTCTCCCCCTGATGTTGACATCGCGTAATTTCATTAAGTCGACGCAATCCAATCATGTTCGCCAATATTCCAGATGTCGCAGTCGATAAAACCTCCTTGAAAAGATCCTCTAGATAGTCATATGAACAAATTCGTTGGATGAAGAATAACTTGAGGCGAATGTGTTTTGTACGTCTCCTTTGATATAACGATCTTCAACTCGAGCTATATAACCTGCATTATCTTCATATATACAAAATAATGGTACAATATATTTATTATCCAACATTCTTGGAAAAAAAAAAAAAATTCATGCTAGCATTTTCAATCCTTCTAGGATTTTCACTTTAATTTTGCTATCGGCTATAAATAATTCATATGTGGGACGCATTCAAAACATTTTATGTACTGCCAACGTAATAATATATTTGAAGGTGATTTTTCCACTAAATGATCCATATAATAAATGCCAGGATTTCGCATATAACATTTGTACAGGTTGTACGTATATATCTTACGACGCAATTTATTTAAGCGGGAAATAATTTGTATCCACTGGCTTCCACCTTATGCATTTTTCATGTTAATACTTGCGTCTTTTCAAACTTTGGCCAATCATAATATTTGTTTAACATATTGAGCTCAAGATCCTCGACTCCTCGTCTTGTTTTATGATTTCACTCATGAATAATATTCAAAACTGTTGTCGACAACTTTATATTTTACGGTTCCATCACTTCCCGTTAATGACATAACTCATTGAGATCTCTTTATTGTAATTACTTTCAGGTACCTGAACCACTTCTGGGGTTTCATATTTAGCTATGTCTTTACTTATTTTGGGAAATCACCTCCATAATAAGACCATATTTATCTTGCTCCATTCTTTTATCAATAAAATTGCTTTGGAACCATTATCACACGCTTCAGGCATGAGTTATTTTTCATTATAATTTGTCCTAGCGGGACATTTCAAATTGGAGCATTTGCAGCTGATACTTACTTGACTTATGACTTTCTGGGTCTCATAAAGTCACTAATTAATAGGCAGTATCTTAAAATGTTTATCTCTTTGAACTTCAGGTTCATATTCTCATTGTGCGAGGATCTAAATGAGATAATAACAATTTTTTCAGTCAATCTCTTTTCTGCCAGCTGCTTCTTTTCTCCCCCTAATGTTGGGAAAAGTTGTTCAACAATGACAATCAACACTCTTGTTTTAAATATAAATATCAGTCATTGTTCTCAAATAATTGATTGATAGACAAAATATTTTTCCCAACATTCCAGACCCATGTTTGTGCGATGTGGTGGAGCAATTTAAATATATATCGCACACCATAATATTAATATATGAAAAATTTGTCTCTTCACCAAAAATTGGTTGTAATGGGGAGAACTGTGATTTGACATTGGCTTGATGCGCAATTATATTGCTGCTTTCAAAATAGCATGCATTTGTACTCAATTTGCTCTAATTGGTAGCAGTTTAGCTATGTAATTGGAGGATCTTTGTAACTTTCATGCTAAACTGCAAATCTAGACATGTAGTTGTCTGAATCTTGTAGTAAATATCAACTTTCAATATCATCATCATTCTTTATTACATAATCTGGAAATTTTGCTATTGCAAATTCGTGATAATTAATGCACATGCGACCATATTGTAGATGCATCTTTCAAAATAATATATCGGTCCACATGGCAGGTGAACGGGCCCATATTCACCTTTTATAATTTCCATAAATAATGAAATTTTATCCCGAACTTAGTTGATGATGATCACATAATGAATTTTCCTTTGAGAGCAATTATCATAATGATTTATGGAGAATCTTCAGGTTCTTCCAAATAATGTACTGCGCATCTTAAGTGATCCGGAATGGTCTGTAACCGGTCACGCCAGATATCATATTATATGGGTAAAACTTCGGGTTTACCTCTATATGAATCAGTAAACTTCTGGTTTACCGAATATATAATCAATCATGCCAATATTGGCGGTAAACTTCTGGTTTACCTGAATTTTTTTTCATTATCTGCAAAAGACATATTTCTTCTAGGATCTTCATGATCATTTATTCAAGACTCATGATCTCTTAGGATCTTCATGATCCCTTATTTATAATAATTCATGATATACATGATTCATTCTTATACAAGACGATCTTTAATTCACAAATACAATGTTTCAGATCCTATTTTTTTTTTTTTAATACATTTTAGGATCTTCCGGATCCTAAAATTATCAATTTTTGAGCTTTTGAATAACTCATGATCTTCTAGATCATTTTATAATAAAATGCAATAAACGTAATAATATATGTATATAATAAATATAATGCAGTGCAAGAAATAAAAATTAAATGTAAATGCAGTGCAAGAAATATAAATATAAATATAAATGCAGAATTTGTAAATGCATAATTTAAAAATAAATATGAATATTCATAATCTTCATAATCGTAATATTGAATCTTCAGGATCCGATATTCATAAAGAATGAATTTTTCTTAATTCTAATGTCCCAGAATTAATAATTATATATGCAAGAGTTGAGACCAATCTTTGCTTACTATCATCGCGCTTTATATGATCAAATATCGCGCTTAGCGTCACCGCACTTCTCAAAATTATCATTCTTCCAAATAACTGGACTTTGCATTCTTTTCATACATTCTTTCTTTATAAGATGCATCATCGTTCTTTATCGATATCATGATGATGCTAATTATTTTATCTCTTTAATGTCATCCATGTCCACGAACATGGTAATTATAACGGTTAATGTACTCTATCGAGTTATCATAATTATAAACCGCAACACTCACTTCTGGGAGTGCGCTAATCATAAAATCGCTTCAAGGAGTGGAGGATTTCATCACTATAATCATAACTTATGACGCTTACATCAGGGAGCGTTTGCCTCTACACTCGCTTCAGGGAGTGGAGCAATATCAATACATATAACTTTATGTATGAAATAATTTTTCACATGTATGTGTATTCAATATATAAATACTAAAAAAAAATTACCGGCATGATATCGTGTATTGAAGTCCACAAAGATCTGACATATTGTGTGCCATCGCGTCTCTCTACATCTCCCTTTGATTGTTGATGCTCTTCTGTATGGTGCTTGTAGTGGCTGGTTTTTTTTTTTTTTTACTACGAAGAATCACCAATTGAATATGAAAGTCATATACATGCCTATATATATGTATACAATATAAAATATCAGAATCCATGAAGTTGATAAATATATAATATATTAGAAAACAAATAAAGAGTGGCGGAGCTGTGGTGCTTTCGACAAACCAGGGCACAAATCAGTGCCAAGTAGGTGAGTAAATCCACCGGATTGGACAAAATCAGAAGCACCGTCTCCTATTCGGCTAGAGGCGGTATGATGCACCAGAATAGTGCCACATTGCGGTGGAGTAGGTTGAACCGGGACTCGCGGTAGATCTGCGGGGGGGTCGCGGTGACGATGCAGGGGTCTGATCCAGCGGTTACGGCTTAGTCCGAGTCGGTGGATGATCTTGGTGCGTGGAGGAACATGGTAGCGTGCTGCAGGTCGAGCATCTCGCCACGGAGCCTGTCGATCTTGACTTCGATGAGGAAGAGGTCGTCGACAAGGTCTTGGGTAATAACCATGCCGACGTTTCTGATGCCGATGAATGAGATCTTGGTGTAGTGGCTGCAGACATTAAATAAAGATTTAGAATATTGATAAAAGGGATCGCATAGATTAAAAAATTGGATAGGAGGTTGCTCTGAGGTTGCTTCGTGGAGAGCGAGAGTCTGCTCCGTTCAACCCAATAAAATATTTAAGCAATTCGTGCTGATAACGTGTTACGGAAGTAGAGAGGTAATAGAAGAGGGAACTTGAGGATGTCTTATTATCACACATAAGGAGCCCTTATATAGGGATTACATATACTTGTGGAGGAAGTAAATTTAATACTAGGAAAGTCTAAACAAGGAAGATGGTATATACACGTAATATTGAACATCCACTAAATATATTCATAACATTTCTCAATTATTTTTTTTTCTGCCAGCAGACTGCTAGGTAGTTGACTTTGGAAGGAGAGGGTACTGCAGTGCAGGTGTTTACCTCTTCGATCGTGGGTAGATATGTTCTTTTAATAAACCACATTTTCATAGGAGTCAACTAATTGATCTCTATACTTGTTAATTTCTCGACTCTCTTTAGATGAATAATGGCGAACCAGGGCCGGACTAATGATGACATCAAGGAGCTCCAAGTATCTCTCCGTGCACTTGAGAAATCACTGCTGGAAATTGCTCAGAAACAAGATTCCCAGTTTCAGCAACTTAAGAAGTTGATCCTCCTAAACTCCAGGACACCAGACTCTAAACCATCACCACAGCTCTCCTCAGAAGTAGCAGATAGCACCGCTGAAATTACACATTTTGATGGATCAACAGAAGATGAAGATCATCAACATCATCCTGTTCCTAATTCCACCTTCATTTCAGAGGTTATGCTGTGTCCTTCAGTTTTTCTCATATATATTGTTCTGCTATTTTGTTTTTCTATGCAAATTCTGCAGAACGCATATAAAACATGTATTTTCTCTATAATTTCAGGAGGAGGGGAGATCTAATAACGTGCCACAATATTCTCCTCCTCCGACGTGGAAGTACGATGTTTTCGTGAGTTTCCGGGGTAAAGATACGAGGAGAGGCTTCGTATCCCACCTCTTTGAAGCCTTCAAACGAGAAGGTATCAACTGCTATAGGGATTTTGATGGGAATGAGAGAGGTCAAAAAGTCAATTCGATGCTTATTGACGCCATCCGCCACTCCAAGATGGCCGTTGTTTTGTTGTCCGAAAATTATGCAGACTCCAAGTGGTGTCTTCGGGAACTGGTTGAGATCTTGAGCTGGAACAATCAACAACGTATTCATGGCCACATGGTTCTTCCAATCTTCTATGATGTCAGCTCATCTGATGTTCGACATCTGGGAGGGATGGTCGGAAAAGCGTTTGAGAGGTGCTTAGCTAAGAATGGACAACATTATAAGGATATATGGCATAATGCACTTAAGCAAGCTGGGACAATATCTTCCTGGACTTCCAACAATGGGTAATACTTTCAAGCAATGTTTTAGTTGATATATAGGTGATTGAAATTGTTATATTAAGGGTTAATTAGAACCTAATAAGACTACCAAGTTTGCACCATATTACTTTTAGATGTGTTAGGTTTAAATTGTTGTTAATAGTTGTCACATGTTTCGCTTTCGTTGCTTTTTATCGTCAAATTTAACTGGCAAAAACCAAAAAGTAATGAAAACGAAACATGTACACCTATTAGCAACGAGAACGAAACATATAACACATATTAGCAACAATTTAAACACGGGACACGTAAAAGCAATATGGTGGAAACCTGGGACTGTGATTAGGTTCTAAAACCCTTATTTAAATTAGTTCAGCGTGGTTGATCCAACTCTTATGTATTCATTCATACAGGGATGAAGCATCCATAGTTAAAGAAATCGTAGAAGTACTTCTAAAGAGAGTTGCCTACTCACGTTCCTCAGACCTTGTAAAGAGCTCCATTGTACCTAATGACAATTTGATTCAATTGCGTTCCATTCTAGACACAGCGAGCAACGATGTTGTGCGGACTGTTGGTATATGCGGTACAAAAGGGATTGGGAAAACAACACTAGCAAATGCTGCATGTATTGATCTACACAAAGTATTTGAAGGACGTGTGATCTTGATTGAGGACATCCATGCCATGAAAACTCCGCAAAATCTTTTAGAGATTCAGAGTAAAATCACAGTGAAACTCCTAAATGATAAGTGGTTGCGTTTGTCAGAAGATACAAATAAGAATACTCAGGAGATTCGAATGAGGTTGTCTAAAAAGAAGGTACTTATTGTTCTTGATAACGTAACTACCTTGGAGCAAGTTGAGCTTGTATTGGGGAAAGATTATGAGAAATTCCTCTTTTCTGGAAGTAGAGTCGTGATAACTAGTCGGGACTGGGGACTGTTGGATGAACTTAAGGTGGATAATATCTATATGGTTCCACCCCTGAACCATGAAGATTCCCTTAAGCTTTTCTATCACTACGCTTTTATGGGTCGACAAGACATCAAAAGTAATGAAGAACTTTCCAAGAATATTGTCTATTACGCGGCAGGGCTACCATCGGTTCTTGAAAGTTTGGGGTATTTTTTGTCGAACGCCTCTGAAACTCAGTGGTACGAAAAGCTGCATGATCTGGTTAGATCTAGTAGCCTTGGTGATACCAAGCTCTACCAATGTGGTCCGTTTGAGGGTCGTGGGTGGAACAAATTAGGTTGGTGGGATGATGGAGAGCATGGTGACGTGAAGGGAATCGAGTTGGTGATTGTTGATTCAGTCATCAAGTCCATAGGAGTAACATATGATAACTATGGACATCCTCTTGGTCCCGTCTTTCATGGCTGCTCGAGTTCGTCAAGAAATGTATTGCCCCTAAAGGTAAGTAATCAGAAAATCTTATTATCAGAAAAACGAAAAGTCCAAATCGGACTATTACATCAACTTTTCACTATCAATGAACCAATAAGTATTAAATTACTGTAAATTAATTACTATCGGCAGTGATTTTTTTTGTTTTTTTTGCAATATATATAGAAACTCGAAGCACTTGAGGACAATACAAGTTACAACCATCACATATAGGTTCTATAAGGCTAATATGTTAATTTTGACCACCGACAATACTTGTTACATGTTGTGAATGTATTACTTCATTCCGAGCCCTTCATATACATTGCATATCATAGAGTAACCCATTTTGAAGGAAAATTGTGCTCAAGTGCAGTGGTGCTATAACTCCCAACTCTAAACCTATTTACTTCGTTAGTGCAAAGTGTTCGGAAGCCACACAATACAAAATATAAGATAAATGATATCTTTAATAGCATCGTCTGACTGTACACAAGTAGTGCTGAAATTACGTCTCCGTTAATATTAGCGTTTCCTAATGTCTTCCATTTAGTAAGGTATATATATATATATATATATATTGATTTGGTTACTTGTTTTACAGATTGAATTAGACTATCCATACGAATACTTAATGTCTATTTCGGGTTACAAAGGAAAGACAGAAGGAAGTAAGGTCACTATCTGTTCTCTAACCCTCCACAGCAATAAAAGAAAATTTGGTCCATTTGGTGATGAAAGTAAAAATGGACAACATTTTTATACCCATCCAGCTGGTGTAAAGATTGTGGGATTCTACGGCGCGGGTGATTCTCAACTCCAATACATAGGAGTACATGCTAAACAAGTTTCTCATACATACCCGCATCACCAGATTGTTGGGCCATTTGGAAAAATAGCTGGGGTTGATTGGGATCATGGAGCAAATTTCACTGATATCAGAAAGATCATTATCACACACGACAACTGCAGACACGTTATATCCATAAGCTGTGTTTATGATAACAACGGCCTTCCTATAGAGATACTAAGCCAAGACAGTCAATCAAGCACGTACAAACAGGTTAGTGCAATCCACCGAAAGCTCATATATGTTGTTTGCACCCAAGTTTGCTAATTGCTATTGATTGCACAGGTGGAAGTTACACTGAACTACCCGACTGAGTTTATAATCTCTATGTCAGGGCGTTATGAACATGACAATGATAATTCCTCGAGTTATGTCACGTCACTCACATTCCAAACCAACTTAAAAATGTATGGGCCTTACCCTAACGGAACTGGAGCAGGTCTGAAATTTAGTACACCGTTGAAATTAGGTAAGATAGTTGGGTTTTATGGAACACGAGTTGGTGATTTTGGTCAGTCAATTGGAGCGTATTGTGCACCGGTTTTTCATATGCAACCCCTCACGACTATTGAACCATTTGGGGGTATTTTTAGTGATACATGGGATGATGGAAAGCATGATGGTGTGAAGAAAATTTATTTTAATTTATCCGATAGCCAAGGTATTCTTAATTTAAGGTTTATGTACGTTGATGGCAATGGAGGAACTGTCAAAGGAAGAAATCTTGGTATTCCTGGTAGTGTTCGTGCTGTATCATTCTTAACTGGAACTAAAAAGGTCAGTGAGTTGAATCCTTAATAGTATTCGTCTGTGCATAATCTAACTAATCATAAATTGTTTACAGGTGATTGAGCTGGATTACCCGAAAGAATATCTAGTTTCCGTATCTGGGCTTATTAAGGGATCTTCTGAAATTGACTGCATCACGTCGCTCAGTTTTGAGACCAATCTCAAGGAGTATGGACCATATGGTTATGAAGCAAATGAATGTTCAAAGACCTTCTCCTTCAAATCTAATATTGCTAAAATCGTCGGATTTCATGGAACCGTAGATCTATATAGAATGGGTGAACCTTACTCAATTGGACCACACCTTCAGCTCTTATGATGATTATTTGTATTGTTGAAATATTTTTTTGATGTCTTATAATTCAAGCGGTTGTTTGGGGGTTTTTTCGTCAATGTATTTCATGAAACATCTAATGCTAATATCAATTGCGCACCAATAATAATAAGTAGCGAGCTCCCATGCACTCATTTCTTGTCAAATTTTATCAGTTACAAAGTTCATGGATAAAATTAAGGGTTAACAGGTGTTTTGGTCCATGATGTTTGATATCTTTTGGAATTTGGTTAATGATGTTTTTTTTTACCTAGTTTTGGTACTATATGTTTGCAGATTTTTTCTAGTTTTGGTCTAACCGTTACATTCCGTCCATTTTTTGACATGTACAAGTCACGTGATCCACCCTAAACTTTCAATTTTGTTCAATATAATCCCTCTAATACTTTCCTAACCTTTTTTTGTTCAATTTAGTCCCAAAGTTTCATAAATTCAATTGGACATATTGTCCAATTGGGGTCAATTTTGAAACTTCGGGACTAAATTGAACAAAAAAAAGGTTAAGAAAGTATTAGAGGGACTAAATTTAAAGTTTAGAGTGGATCACGTGACTTGAACATGTCAAAAAATGGACGAAATGTAACGGTTAGACCAAAACTAGAAAAAATCTGCAAACATATGGTACCAAAACTAGGTAAAAAAACATCATTGACCAAAACCCAAAAGTTGTCAAACATCATGGACCAAAAGACCTGTTAACCCTAAAATTAAACCATCGTAAAGTTGGAGGAGAGTATATTAGGTGAATTTTAATATAAACGAAAAGAAAAAGAAAAATTAGGAAGCTGTATTTGAAAGTCCGCCCCCAGTGATATTGCTTTGTGAAGACAAACTTTTGGCAAATGACTGAAAAAGCAAAATACCTTATGTGTATTTTACATAATTGCCTTTATTTTAATAGATTAATAAAATTACTAAACAAACAGCGCTAAAAAAGTCGTATAAAGAACGCTAAAAAATTCCGTAAAATTAATGTCCATCTACCTGCTCAACTCCTGGTATTCCAAATCTAGAGCACCGTCAAACCCAATTACTCTAAAAACTTCAAAAAAAAAAATGGGAGTGTCTATATGTGTGGCTCTTGACAATATTTGACAATAGAGGAACGATGTCTCCAAGACGTAAAAGAATAATGAACCAAAAACAATTGATTCGGGAAATTCAGACAAACACGATCGATGGAGTTTATCTCTATTAAACGGATTGATGTTGAAACGATACATTTGGTATGCTCTTTATCATCAAGAATTTGGTGTCCTCCATAGGGGATTTGGGAGAAGATTAAATTTGATGTTGGATTACATGATGGTATTTCCTTCTTTGCTGCATATACGAGGAATTGTGAGGGTTCCGTTATTGGATCTGGATTTGATATACAACCCTTCATGCTGAAGCTCGTGTTGCTCGGCTTGCCATCCTTCTTGCTACAAGAAATGGTTACTCTAATGTAGTGCTAGAAGGTGACAATATGGAAATTATTAATTTGCTCAATAGGATTGGTCAAGTGTCATGGGACTTGAAAATTGATTGGTTGATATATAACAGTAATTGAGGTCTATAAGTGATTGGAAGTCCAAGTAGCACATTGCATTGCCAAAAGTTGGAGTAGTAGAATCTCTCCATTTATTTCCTGAAGATCGTTGGACTACCAATGGAGGTTAATCTTGCTTTGGTGAATGGTTGGGAAGACTCGAGTTTAAACAATACCCATCATCGTGGTGGCTTATTGCCTTAACCCTTATGTCCACATACCTGCTCTAACTCCTGGTATTCCAGATCCAGAGCACCGTCCAACCCAATTGCTCTAAAAACTTCAAGAAATAGGAGTTTCTATGTGTTTGACTCTTGACAAGATTTGGCAATGGACGAATGATGTCTAAAGAGGTAAAAGAAGAATGAACTCCGAACAGTTTATTCGAGAAGTTCAGACAAACACGATGGATTATGTCACAAAGTATTATACACTATTGAAGTGCGTTACTCAAGCTTTCCATGGATATAAGGATCACTCAAAACGGAGTTGTATGGAGACTGGTTTTATAATCATTATGGACAACACTAATTGATGAAGGAAACTGGTTTTATAAGCTTTTCTTGAACATAAAGACTAGGGGTGAGCAAAACCCGATTGGAACCGGAATCGGAACCGGAACCCGAGCATCGGGTAGGTTCCGGGAAGACATTTTTTAAAATAGGGTAGGGTTCGGTTAATTAGTTTTAATACCCTGTACAGCCGGTTCCGGTTCCAGGATGAGTTAGTGAGATCCGGAACCGGAACCGATATTATATATATATATATATATATATATATATACTAGTTAATTCGCGCGCGCGCACGTTAAGTGTTATTCTAAAGCTTCTTTGCATTACAAAAGTATTAGAAGTTACCTTCACTAGAAAAAAAATTATTAAAAGTTACAACAAGATAAATTAAGAAATAGACATCGGAAGCATTAGTATAGGTAGAACCAAATCAAGTTGAATGTTCTCTACTTGTATGCTTCATTACTCGCATTCCGTTCTCAATGTCTACATGATCTTGTTTATGGAGGAGCATTCTTAAATACCCGTACCGTATTCTTTTTACATAGTGATTTCTAAGTAGCATGATATTCTCAATGTTTTCCTTCTCAAGAATGTTAATAAGCATGCAAGCGTCATGTCAACAACTTAATTAAAAATTGAAGTTAGTGGAAAGCGAAACTTATAAAACTATAGTTTGGTTAAACCATGTTAGACATGGGCTTTGTAGCAACAGTTGTAGATATGCATACTATATTAAACACTTCAATAAAAAAAAGTTATAAAAATATCATGAATATCAATGATCAAACTTCAATAGTACTCATCTATATAAACAATATACACGGGAGGTGGAGATGACGGAAGATGAATGTTATAGTATGAGCAACTATGATCTCCTCTAACTTAAATGAATATGCTACAAAAAATCAGCATTTAAAATGATGCGCTCATATATCTTAAAAATGCAACAACAAAAAAAGTGATTTCATTGAAAAAAATCGAGGTACATAAGTGTGAACTGCTTAACATGGTCACATGCAAATGAGCACCATCATCCTTCTTAGTCGCATGGGTCTCAAATTACAAGGGGTGTAAAGATGCTTCGTTAGGCTTGTTATTCCAACAAGAGGGGATAAACATGAAAATGAGTTAGAATCGTGACCACTGTTAGAGTAGCAATCTATAAATAGATGGGCAGATAAGAATGCAAAGTCATACATAGAAGACTCTAAAATGCCAAATTCTTGAAAAATACTCATTCTTTTATATAAGTGAACATTTAAACACAAAGATAAAATTGTGACTGTTCTTTAATTTGACTAACCGAGCAAACACATAATTTGAATAAACGTACGCATTACATTTTTTGTATCAATTAGATTAATGCTAATTCAAACTACATCAAATAACACCATAATGAATTGCAATAAAACCTATAAATGAACTTTAGGGAAATAACCTATAAATTGTTTGAAGTTTACCCCATGTTGAAATTTGGTGTCTGAAGTTTCAAATGTTAAAAAACACAGTCCTAAGTTTCGTTTTGGTTGAAATTTTACGTCTCGGTGTGATTACTTTTGAGAAGTCAATCCCGACGAAACTGACTGTCAAATTTGATATTTCATGCACTCGTCACCTTCACCTAAGAAACTGGCCACATCCGCGCAAGTAAATCCCGCTCCGTTGTCGCTGGAAATCGTTCGCTGCCACTCTGTTGGAAACCTTTTCTTTTGAATGTTCAACTTTTGGATGAAATTTGACGAACTTGTGAAAATGAAAGAATGATGGATTATAAGTGGGTGAGTCGGTTGATGAAAATGATTGAAGGGAGAGGAAAAGACGCGCAGAGACACCAAATTTAAAAAAAAAATAAACATGGGACTGTCTATTTTAACATTTGAAACTTCAGACACCAAAATTCAACATAGGGCAAATTTTAGATAATTTATAAGTTTTTAACCCTAAACTTTATGAAATGAATGAGATAGTTTATGAAAACGATGTTATCATTTGTATTCATTCATTTCATGAATGAGGTTAACCTCATCTCATGAGATTAGGTTAACCTCATCTCATGAGCATACCTAACCAAAATTAAACTCCATTTAAATATCGATTTATTCATGAAAAGAGCTGATTATCAAGTCATGATAGTGCATAATGTAAAGGGTCAATTTTTGAATTCCAAATACGCAACCTATCATACAAATGACATGGACATAAAATGAACAAGTGATGACTTTCCTAGAAGTATATAGAATTCAATGTCCCATATCACTTTCTGCATGCACATAATGTGCACTATACAGAGAAGTAGAGGAGGTTGTTGAAAAAATATTCCTGAACAATGATATTTAGAGAAGTAATAATCAACTAACAATCTAACATGGAATCCCTGGGGTAAAAATCAGTGTTCAGAATACGCTAAAACGATTAGTCAACTTAAACTATGTACACAAATTACCCCACATACAAATTTATGACTGTTTTTTCCCCAATATTTAGATGACGCATTGAATATTCTTTAATTACACATAGGAAAAATTTACTTTCATCAATCCCATTTTTTATAATAAAAAAAGCATACTAACTTTCATAAATAAAAATAAGTAAATTTCAAATAAAGAAGAATGGGATCAACAGTAAAATTCGAGTCCTAAAAATATAAGTCTAAACAATGAAAATGCGTCGTGAGGGGTATGTGTGCTAGTTCGTGAGGGGTATGTGTGCTAGTGGCTCCGGGAAGAAGGAAAGTATCTTGACAGTACAGAAACTGCTAAATGAAAATTGATGTATTTACCTGGATAACTTGAATGCCTCTGTACATGAATAACCATGAGTAACTTGTAGAAATCAAAGAGCCTAGAAAAATAGTAAAAGCAAATTCTTTTAGTTACCATACCATATAGCACACCTAATGAACATTCTTCGTAAGCTATAAACCAAGAAATGTAACCACGAAAATAAATTAGTAAAAGAAAAAAAATCATACATACTTTTATCGTTTGGTACTCTACCCCATATAAAAAACTGAACTGTTTCCTTTGATAGAATTCAAGTCTATATCAGTGAGAATTGCTGCTTTAGTTTAAATAAAAAAAAAAAAAAACCTTTTTTTCTGCAAAAAAACTCCCATATTTATCTGGTTGAGGATAATTAGTTCTACATGTAACTAACACCACTAATTAACGACTTCTTGCTTGATTTTTATTTCCTACATATTTCTTTTTCTTTTCACTGCTTGACTGATTGGTGAAATTTAATTACTATAAGAATAGAAAAAAGGTGCAAGTTCCATCATCGCTGATTATACAAATTCTTTCTACGCAACAGTTAAGAGAAACTATTCCTGTTTATGTATACATTATATTTCATATGCATCACCGATAAAAAAAAAATGCATTCCCACACCTTATAAAAATTGTTTAAGCTTCACCCATCTTGATATAGACCTTTACATTCTCCATTTCTCAACGGTTTTTGGTGAGTCTGGAACTATTCAACTGTATTCATTCATGAATCAGTGATAGATATTTTTACAGTCCTGGATTTAGTATTTTCTGATTTCGTCATTAAGTTTATGTATACAGCCCAGAGTCGAGATTTTTTTTTTTTATTTAGAAAGGAGTCATAGTTTGAGTATAATTTATTGTGCAATGAAGCCTGGACAAACAAAACCCTAAAATTGGACATGCAAATCAGAAAGTATCGCATCATGGAGCAAATTAACAGCAAAGACTAACCGGTGAATGTTGTGCAATTATCGAGCGACGCACGGGGGCGGAGGCGGATTGAGGGACGCGGATCGGCGAGCAGCGGAAGCGGGTTGGTGGGCGAGCGGCGAAATCAGATCGGTGTGGCGAACTGTGGAATCGGATTGGCGGGGCGAACGTATCAGGACTCAGCAGAGACAGAATGCTTCCCACTTTCGTCGTGAAACCATTTTATCTGTTAGATCTACATGATAGTCATTGGGCCTAAATATTTTTGTTCTTAAACGCTTGGGTTGCTTTGGAAGGCTGTTCTAGTGCGGTTTGTGTGGACATAACATATAAGTGGCTGTCATGTGAGTTCGGTTTAATAATAGCACCGTTTGGGGTGGAAAATGGTGGCTATTGGGGGTGAGGATCCTCCACATTTTATATATTGGTAAAGATATATATATATATATATATATATATATATATATATATATATATATATATATATATATATATATATATATATATATATATATATATATAACATGCAGCCGTGTTGCATCGGCCATTTTTAATATAGGCCTAAACCCAAAGTAATATAGGCCATGTATATTTTTTTTATTATAGGCCCAAAGTTGCCTTGCATCGGCCATTTTTAACAAATAATAAAAAAAAGTCGTGTTGCATCGGCCATAGTAAATCGGTTCCAAACGGGTACCCGGAACCGGTTGTTTTCATTCGGGTAGGTTCCGGTTCCGGTTCCACATGTTACAGGGTAGGTTCTGGATAGTAAAATTTTGGAACCGATATACACAGGGTAGGTTCCGGGAACACCCAAAATCACAGGGTACCCGGAACCGCTCACCCCTAATAAAGACCCTTAGAATATGACTTGTATCGAGGAAGTTATGGTTTTTTAAAGTTGACATGTCATTCTGAAATTCTGCAGTAAATGTAAAGGTGTACATTAGATTTTGGAGGCTCGTTCGAGTGAAGCTGACACTTTATTAATGCGCCGTTTGCACCATTCGAACAATAACTAAATAAGGTATCTTCGGTAAATTATTCATAATTTTTTAAAAGTGTTGAACTTGATCAAATATGTTGTTAACTAAGCTTGACTCAGATACTTATACTGGTTGGGAATGATTTTATTTATTCTGATGTATATTTGAGTGTGCGGTCACAATTGAGATACACTCACATCAAGAGTTACATTAATATGTGTTGGTCAGTACTATACGAATTTGGTCTACATTATGGTTACGAGTTGGGGACATAGTGCGGGTTTGTAGTGTTTTAGATTAAGCATTTTAGGTAGGTGATTCAAACATTATTTCTACTATTTAAAAATGCTCACGAAATCTTTTGTACATATAAAATATTTTTTTAATAACCCATAGGTTTGTGTATCACATTGGTTGGAAATAAGAGATTTGTAGCCTTAATAAGCAACATAGGTACTACTCAAGTCCAACGTGAATTCCTCTTTTTCAGGGACCTAGTGAGGACAACAAGCTTTGTTAGGCTGGGTTGGGCTAGTGGGACAGTCGCTCGGGTTTGGGGGCGTGATAGAATTGTATCAGAGTCGACCCGGGACCGTGATCGGGTTTGCAGAGCAAGGGCTATCGACCATTGGAGTTCCGATCACCTACCGGGGGTAAACGATTCTGGTCGGGGCTGCGACGAGGACGTCGCACACATTAATGAGGGTAGGTTGTAATACCCGATATATTTTTTTTACCACATTTGTTGGAAATAAGAGATTTGTAGACTTAATAAACAAGATAGGTACTACTCAAGTCCAACATGAATTCCTCATTTTGAGGGGCCAAGTGAGGACATCAAGCTCTGTTCTGAGTTGGGTTAGTCGGGACAGTCGCTCGAGTTTGGGGTGTGTCACCCAAATTTTGGTAGGGGTCGTAATTGAAGTGGCGATGCGATAACTAGAGTAACATGGTGATGATGTTGGTGTCATAGTGGTAGGACTGGTCCCTTTCTTAATTGAGGTGGTTGTTGTGGTCGGGCTGGTCCACCTCTTCTCTAGAGGTGGGTATCGTAGTTGGGCTGGACCACTCCTTCAATTGGACTAATATGGTTCTCAGATTGGACTAGTTCTTCAATGGGACGAATATTTTCTAAGACATATGTGAGAGGGTAGTCCTATGGAGAGGACCAGCTTCCCCATTAACCCACAATGAGGAATGACGCATCCTTGTAGGAGAGGGGACGCGTCGTCCCTCCACATGAAATAGGAGATATTACGCTCTTCTGCCTTATATAGGGATGGGTGGTGTCCAATTCCCCTTTGTTGTAATAAGAAAGGGAGGTATATGAATTTTTCCTTGGGTGTCATGGGTGGTTTTGTTGACTAAGTTTTTTTTTCTTAAGGGGTTGTCTGTGATGATGAGAAATCCGAGGAGGCCATTTGATTGAGTCACGTGCCCATCTCATGTTTAATGTGTGCACCCTTCCTAATATTCTCGGGCAATTACCCATCAGAGTTGAATTCGACTTTTGTATTGTTGGATCATGAAGTCACTAATCCTGCTCAGCTGTGGTGGACACATTGAAGATGGATGTTTGCCCATGATTATAGTGAAAATCTTATTAATAAGCATGTTGAGCTTACTTACTATTTATAAGGAGTTCTAACCGTCATTTGGTCTGTGACTTTTTGTTGGTGATTAGTCTAGAGAAGGATGACTCTTGGCTTGTCATTTGCCGAGAATGATGGTCAATGGTGACAACTAGGACGACAGTTAGCTTTAATGAAAAGTAGGATGACACTCATTTGGTGGCGCTGCTTTCGAGAGCAACGACTTTTTAGGGCGATGTTCAACTTTTTGAATTGAATCATATTTATTAGGCAGTGACTTATGAGTCTCACCTATATAAGTTGTCGTCTTTGAGAGCAATAAATTTCTTCTTACGTGTCGCTGAAATGTCGACGACCATTTTCATTTGGTAGCGCTGCCTTAAAGACGATGGTTGTTTTTGTCAATGTCCAACCCTTTGAGTTCAATCATTTTTTACAAGGTTGTCGCCGAAATGGCGACGAACATTTTCATTTGGTGGCGCAATGAAAGCGATCTTTTTTCAATGGAAATGAATGTATTTTTTACTCGTATATAATTAAATATTTAAACGTGAAGTAACGACAACATCTGAATTTAAATGGTAATTAAACAACTCATATATTTGCATAAAATTACTGTCTTTTACAATGTGAATGTTCAGATTTTTTTATTTTTTAATGTTTTGCATGTAAAATTTTCAAAGTTGGTCCATTCCTCAATTACTAGTAAAAATGGTACAAGAAACAAGCAAAAACTATTGGGCAGAAGTTAGTGAAGAAACAAATTTTCTTTAAAAATGTAGAGAGATGCAAAAGTACCAACTTTTGTTTATTAGTAATTTGATTAATTATCATCAGTGAAAAGATTAAGGCAATTTGGCCCCAAAAAATAAAAAATAAAAGATTAAGGTGATATGAATTTGATAACTAGGTTGTGTTTGTTTGCTTTAGGGTTAATAACTAAAAAACTGTCTAAGGTTTACCCTATGTTAAAATTAGGTGTCTGAAGTTTGAAATGTTAAAATGGACTGTCTCAAGTTTCATTTTTGTTGAAATTTGGTGTCTTTGTGTGTCTTTTCATCTTTATTCAATCATTTTCATCAACCCACCAACCCATTCATAATCCATCACTCTTTACTTTTCACAAAATCGTCAAATTTCACCTAAAACTTGAACATAAAAAAAAAAAGTTTCTAGAAGAGTGGTGTGGAGCCATTTTCCAAAGACAATAGAGCGAGATTTACTTGCCCGGATGTGACCAACTTTTTAGGTGACGGTCCCGGCAAGATGACGAGAATGGAGTGTGTATGAGAGCTCGAATTTGACATACGGTTTCGTCGGAATTGACTTCTCTAAAGTAATCACACCGAGACACCAGTTTTCAACAAAAATGAAACTTGGGACAGTTCATTTTAACATTTCAAACTTCAGACACCTAATTTTAACATAGGTAAACGTTGGACAGTTTTTTTTGTTATTAACCCTTTGTTTATCATTCTTCAGAGTAGAGAATGTATGGCGGCTTTGTAGACTAGTGTCTTGAATGATTCACGGATGCTGCATTAACGGTTGCAAAGACACAGATTGAAATTTGTTCCTTCCTGCTGAGGCTGCCTATTCGTAGCTCAGTTGACTTCGACTTGGAGTTAATTCATTCCGCTGTAACGTGCTCTTTCTATTTCATTTGCAATGCTGTTTACTTTTCATTCTAGTCGTTTGTTTCATCTTTTCGATAAGCTTCAATTTTAGGGTTTTCATTGTGGGTTCCGTTTATTTTCCATGTTAATTAGCTAAAGGGAGGTCCTTTTCTATGGGGGTTTACTCAACTTTTATTCTTCTTTCTTCCGCTGGGCTCTCTGTTCCTTTAGTAAATACACTCAAAAAACCAACTGAAATTCACCCTTTTGCTCGAACATGGTAGAAACAGAGGTGCTTAAATCATTCTATTGTCTGATGATGCAACAACATTGATTCCTATAATTTTAGATACCACCCAGTAATGTTGTTAATTCTGATCTGTTTTTACTAGTATAAAGCCAAACTCTGTCTCCTTTATTATGTTTGCTTCTTTTTCGAGCTAGTGCCCATTTTGTTTCAGTTCTGATCATAATGGAAAATGTGTCTAATTATCGTGTTGCTGAAATTGATGAAGATGTTCTGAGGAGGAAAACAGTAGTGGGAGGAAACATGTTTTCTCGCAAGGGAAAACGGAAGCAGACCTCACCTGTTAATAATGATAGTGATAAACACTCTAATTCTGCCAAGCAGCTCAATGGAGAATGCACGGGTAACCAGCCTTCGTCTCTAGTAGAAATATCCAATGGCTGCAAAGAGCCTGGAGATGGACACCCGCACGAACATGCAGAGACAGCCATGGAGCAAGGTGCTACTTTGGTAAGTTCATTGGAATTTATCAAAACTTGCATTGTTTATGATTGATGCCTTGCTCTAAATTAGTTCTCTTAGACTGATGTGTTTTGCAAGTGCTGCCAAAACGAAATTGCATAATTGAAAAAGGAGTCCTGATCTGAGTTTAGTATTTAGCTACCACATCACTTAGTTAAGGTGATGCCTAGTTAGTCATAAACTTTCACAGCAAAGGAAGTTGAGTCTGTTACATCATATCATGGCTAGAAATGACATTTCACATTTTAGTTAGATTCTGGTTTCAGCTGAACTTATCTCATTTGTACTACGTATTAACAAACTCAGGGAAAAGGGGCAGCAAAGTCCTTTGTGTTACCCGATCTCAATGCAGTAGTAGTATCAGGTATAAGTTAAATATTATGGTACTGTATATACATGCTAATGTTCTCTTCTATGGAAAAGTCACCCAGAGATGATTGATGTTTGTGGTTGCAGTGGGCCATTTAACCAGTCAATGTACAAATAAAAAGAAGATTGATAAGCGTAAGCATTTTGATGTGCTACTGGCTGAGAGCATGGTTTCTTCAGCTGCAGGTGTGTGAATCTTTCAAAGCAATACTAAATAAAGCTATAAATATAGCAGTAATTAGGTGACCAATCCGATACATACAAGTACAAGAAACATGCAACTGTATTTGTATATGTGAGCTATTACTGTGTGATGTAGTAGTAGATAGGATAGGATAGGCTGCTGAATGGTTAAGTTGATGTTTTAGCTACAAGTGTGGTCAGGTCAGGTTGATGTTTCTTCGTCTGATATACAAATAAGGAGATACATAATGTGATTGTAGGAGCTGGTTCTGTATATTCATCTGTTGCTATAGCTGATTTATTATTACTACTCACTTACCTGCGCTTTGCGCCTTTACGTGAGATTCTACTTCGATGAGAACTTATATAATGATGTCATTGACTCGTGTTTTGTGCAGAAGTTTATTTCAAAATTAATTCATTTTCAAATTAATTTATTAAAAGAGCATATGCATCTTATTGTTTATTACTTTATTACAGTGGTGTACTTAAATTAAAAATACATGATATTATATGCCATATTAAAGATCTTCACAACTAATTTCACATGGAAAAAATCGTTTGTAAATCAAAGTTACATATAAAAAGTTATGATTTTTTGTTATCTCAATGTTCAAACGTAGATAATAGTATTTTAAAATTGATCGTAAACCTTAGGATTGACGGTTTCACCACGTCTCATATTTTAATTTAAAATGAAACAGAATTATATTAACACTTTGTAGGTGATAAGAAGGTTGAAGAAGAGGGTGAGGAAGGTGGGAGTGTGGTCTCTGGAGACGAACATCCAGCAGCACCAAAGGATAGACCTTTGCTTCAGTTAACTTCAGATGCTTTATTGCCTGATGGTGGTATCAGGTCGATAACCACTCAATTTAAAAAGAGAGGAAAACAGAGGAAGTCGAGCGCATTTTCATTGGGAGGAGAAGGAGGAGTTGGTACGTGCTTATTTACCTTTTAAAAAAAATGAATTCTAAGCTGTGTAGCAAAGAGCATATGAAAGTGATTATGCTTGTGTTTTTGTACATGAACAAGTGAAGGCCATGAAGCAGAGTTGCTACCAGTTGAAGAACCACCACTGAAATTTGAAGGAAGAATAAGCTCTGCTCCCAGGAAGAGGAAGGGTAGGCCTCGTAGACTGAATATCGCAACCCTCAATGACTTATCTGCTGGTACGTACTTAGTAACTTTGACGCAACTTGGAAGAAAGATGTTGATAGTACAGTGACAATTAAAAAAAAGAGACAATAGTGTGTATGTATTATAGTTAAGTTTCTGTTAGCTCACTGAATCGTGACTTGTAAAGTTGCATGGCTTTTGTCTTTCTGAAGAGGTATAAGTATGAACTTTCTATGCAGGGTCAAGTATCTCTGGATCAGATGATCAACCTTTGTCAATGTTATTCGGGTTTCATCTTCCAAATCCATCAACTGTTGATGACCCAAGTATTTTTTTTTTTAAATTATTTTTGGCACTTACCTTTCTCTCAAGAAGTATGTCCGTAAAGATTGATTGGTTTATGATCAGTGTTACGTGTAGGACTTTCTTCTCCGAGTGATGCAAGCCAAGTAGATGTAGTGCAAAAGAAGAATAAAGCAAATGAAGGAACTCCTCCAACAAGCAGCAGTAGCAGCACCAGCACCAGCAGCAGCAAGGCAATAATACAATGGAATGGATCGTCACCTTTCATGAAGCGGTCGCCCATTTGGAAAGCCATAGAATCGATGCAAGTGTTCCATAAATTCCCACAAAACCCCCATTTTCTCCCTCTCCTTGATCTTAAAGAGGATTCCCGTGAAGGCTTAGCCATCGGCCATATGGTAACCTTTGCTAACGTTGCGGAGAAGGCATTCAAGTTGAAAATCACACAAGACCTCACCACCTGCCTTGAAACTCTTCAAGACTTAGAACCCCACGGTTTCGACGTTACTGCTGTTCGAGACCACCTCAAGAAGATGCTTTCCATCAAAGAAGCCCAGCAGAAGCTCCTGGAGAAGAAGACACAACTGGAGAACCGAATACTGGAGCTTACTCAGGAACACTCTGAAATTGATAAAGAGATTGTCGAGTTCAATGAGAAGATGAAGCGCCTCCGGGAAAAACTTGCATCGGCCAAATCCAAGAAAGGGGAAAAGTTATCGGAGATTGTATTCTTGAAAGGGAAATCGGGTTCGATTTCTCAACTCATTGATGGGGCTGCGCACAACATGGAAGATCCTGCCGAGTATTACCTCAAGATAGGAGCCTTCCTCCCTTCCTTCCCTATGGGTTGATTCTTGGGTTTTAATTCAGCTGTTCAAATGGTTGTAATGTTCAAGCTACTTAGATTAAACTTTCTTTCATAATGTGGCTATAGACTGTCAATTGATTTGGTCCTTAACATCCAATAAACCAACTCATTAGATAGATACTGGAAAAGATAATTCCAATGTTTACAGAACAATGCACTCCCAAAAGATATAAAACTGAAGAATTCGAAAATTGGCGACAAAGATATGATGATGAATATAACACAAAACCCGAACTAAGCAGAAGAGCAGCAAGGCTTCTTCGCAGTAGCTTCCGTTTCCCCGACCACAATTGTTTTTCCTTCCTTAATACTAGCACCTGTGGGCTCATCTGCGGATAAAGGCTTCTTGCTAATGAGTCGATATATCTCAGAAAGCGCGGTCTGGAAAGCCTTCTCTACATTGGTTGCCTCGAGGGCTGAAGTTTCGATGAATGACAGCCCTTCTTTCTCTGCATAGCTATGGGCGTCCTCTGTGACGACAGCTCGGAGGTGCTTCAAGTCGGTTTTGTTTCCAATGAGCATGATTACAATGTTGGAATCAGCATGGTCCCTCAGCTCCTTGAGCCACCTACTAACGTTCTCAAAGGACAAGGGCTTTGTGACATCGTACACTAGAAGAGCTCCGAGTGCTCCTCTGTAGTATGCACTTGTGATGGCTCGGTACCGCTCCTGCCCGGCTGTGTCCCATATCTGAGCTTTTATGGTTCTTCCCTCTACCTGGCCAAGTCCATAGATTTTAGAGAGATCAAACTTCTCTTTACAGCTCAAAAGTGGACCAACAAAGAGTTGATATATCTATGGTTCTGCAAGTTTTGTTACAAGTATCTGGATTGTAAACTGACAAGTACTATATATAACAAAAGCTTACTTTTAACTGCTTTCAGTTTCATAGCAACTTAAATGTGAAATTCCCAAAGCAAACGATAAGTTGCAAATACGAGTCCGTGCAATTTAAACTAGCTAGTAACCAGTTTACATGCCATTGTATATGAACTTGAACTTAGTAGCCAGGTGATATGTGCCTAACACATTCGGCCGCATGGGTAATGAAATGTCTTACTAGAAGAGTGTTTCAGATTCAAGCTAAGAGGATTGAACAAATATAAAGCTTTCATCAGGAGATACGGTTCAGATCAATAAGTTATTTGAATGATTGAGAATGGTGGAGGATTCTATTCCAATCACACAATTGCAGATAATGTTGCCTTGCCATCATCAAATTAATTGCTAACTCAAACCTTTTACGTGTATTCATGGACATATTAGATATCCAAACATGTTTACTTTACTTTTCCCAATTTATGTAATTGAGAGCATTTCAGTGGTGTGTTACTAATGGAGTCCTCAACTTTAACATTCATAAACAGAAAATACCGTCATGTCCAATTCAAAATAAAAGATCACTAACTCCATCGCCTTCCAATTTTCAAGTGACTGATTAATGAGCAGGATCAGTGAGTGATTGAAGATGCAGCACACTTCATGAACGAACCCAAAACAAATACAATTATGCATTTCAGATAGATCAGACTGCTCTTATTTATAGAAATGAGAGATCCAAAAATAATAATATTGAAAAGCTCGGATCATCGAGCAAATACTATTACTAATTTACTACACCTACTTATCAGCTTAATCAGGCAAAAGCTTCGTAAATTCATCTACGCTATAAAGTAGGCATGTACTCAGAAGGGAAGAGAGAGTACAGACCTGGAGGGTACGGGTGGCGAATTCAACGCCAATTGTGGATTTGGATTCCAAACAGAACTCGTTGCGAGTGAATCGGGAAAGGAGGTTGGACTTTCCAACGCCTGAATCGCCGATTAACACTATCTTGAACAAGTAATCGTACTCTTCATCCGCTCTCCTCGCCATCTCCTCTCTTTCTCTCTCTACGAAAGTTCTCTTCTTTGATTTTTTTTTTTTGAATGAATCAACACCCCGCACTCACTCACTGCTAGCTTTTCTCCGCGTCTTCCTCCAAAGTGAAATGAAAAGCTTCTCTTCGTTGATGGCGCGGGCGGAATGCTATTGCCCCTTAACTAGTCTTTGTTCAATCTTGCCCCTAACGAAACTCTACTAGGGGGCAAAATACATAAGAGGACATCCATAAGGACAAGATTGCAAAATACAGAAATTTATCAAATCATTCCTCATATATTGATGGATATACGCATGATTCGGGCTTGGTTTTAATTATTTAACCGGGGGAAACCGGGCAAGTCGCGAACTTGCCCGGCACCCCCGGGGGGCTTACCCGGAATTTCCGGGTAAGCTTAGTTTACCCGGAATTTCCGGGTAAGCCTAGGCTTACCCGGAATTCCGGGTAAGCTTAACACCCGGGGGGGTGTTGCGCACACCCCCCATTTCCGTCCCGAATGTATAGGAGACCCGATTTTTAACTAACTCCTATGTGTCCGAGACCTACGTTTCAAAGGCGCGTGCGTCCCGCTCGTGACAGCCGCCTAAGACGAGCGTCAGAGTCCTTTTCCCAAAGCTCTCCCTTACATCCCGGTTCACATTTCCACATTGAACCGGGTCAAAACCGGTTTACGGTCCAAGGTTGCCTATAAATAGCCACCTTGGGGGTAAACATTTTCAAGTCACTTTTCGGGGTGAGAATCAAGAAAAGCTCTGGCCTCTCTCTAAAAACTCTCTCTCTCTCTCTAGAAACCATCTGATGTTGATCGTCGAAGCGAGCGCACCAAGCACCCCCCCCTCTCCACGGGTGTTGCTTGGTAATGCTCCTCTCGCAGGTGCAGAAGGACGGTCTATTAGAGAGCCCGAAGGACTTACCGCTGTTCAGAAGACGGAGCTAAGGCCCGTACGCGACTTTAGGGGACGGACTTGGCTCGCACCCAACTCGAAGACTTCGACGAGTTATCCAGCGGGCAACCCGCAGTAACTTGGTCGAAACACTTGGCGCCGTCTGCGGATCACCCACAGGACCAAAAGCATGGCAAGCAACGAGCAGCCACCGCCGACTAAGACGAAGAAAAGAGGACCAGGACGTCCAAGGAAAACTCCTGCCCCGGAGTCAAGCATGAGATCTCCTCCGCAGAGAGACCCCCCGCAATGCCAACGCGAGGCCTCAGTCGCCTCGTCTATGCCAACAAGAAGCGTACACTCTCGGAGTAACGCGCAAGGAGGCACACAGCAAACCAACGCTCCTCCAGGCTTCGCCCATCAAACCTTCAACACGCAGGAGCAACCATACGGAATGCCAAATGCTGGAGCATACAACCAGGCACCAGGGGCACAGGCCGCGCCTGTAGTCACCCCAGAAATGATGGCGGCACTTGAACAGCTGCTTCATCTGAGAGAGGCCCTGCGCAACCAAGGATACGGGGCGCCACCACCCCCTCCCGCGCAACAAGCAAATATGCCCCCGCCACCAAGGCAGGCGCCTCCAATGAATGCACCTCAGCAGAGAGGCCCTACAATCTCAAAAACCCCGACCTTTCACGGGAATGCACAGCAAAGCAGGCAGTTCCCCCAACAAGGGACAAGACAGGAGCTCTCGCACTCCCAAACACCCTACCAAGCAGGGCCATTCAATGAAGGAGCCTAGAGGCAGCCGTCTCAAACATTCCAAGGATATCAGGGTGGATATTCTCAGTACAACCCGACGCAGGCGCAATTTCCCCAACAAGGCACAAGCATGGGACAAGAAGCATACCCCCCAAATCAGGGTAACCCAGTCACTGGGTTGACGGAGGAGATGCTTGAAAATCTGATCGAAAAGAAGATAAAGCAAAGGAAAATGAGAGGGATGAACACATTGGTGGACACTACATCCCACCCTTTCACTGACGAGCTGGTGTACAGTCGCGTCTCAGACGCACTGTATAATCTAAGGCCGGAAAAGTACCGAGGCAAAGGAGACCCGATAGAGCATGTGCAGCAGCATGAAGTAATGCTTTTGGGAAGGACAGACAACCCTCACCACATAGCCATGACGTTCCCCCAAACGTTAGGCGGACCAGCTGCACACTGGCTCTTCTCCCTGCCAAAGAAAAGCATAGACTCGTGGCAGTCCCTCAAAGAAAAGTTCATCCAACGTTACATGGGAGAACGTTCGATTATCAAAGGATCAAATGCCTTGGATGACGTCAAGCAAGAGTGGAATGAGTCCCTCGCAAGCTACTACATCCGATTTAACCAAAACATCTCGGAAATTCAAACGAACATCGCAGAGATAGAAATCATCCATGCCTTTGTCAGAAACCTGGGTAGACACGGGTACGACTTGGGCCAAAAGCTTTCTACAAGACCGGCGGAAACAATGGAAGAGCTCGTGGCAAGAGTAAAAGAGTACATTGATGCTGAGCATTACAAGATGACAGCACGGGACAAGTGGGTTAAGCCTGGCAACAAGAAAGATGAAAGTAAGCCAGGCCCCCTGAAGCAGAACCAAACCCCCCAACAAAAACAGTGGACTCCGCCCCAGAAGAGAACATTCAACATTGAAGAAGACAAGAATCCAGACGTCAACACCATTGAGCTAATCCCTTTGAACGCTCCCCTGAGTGTCATACTGAAAGAAATGAAAGAGCAAAACCTCTGGAAAGAGCCATTCGGTTTCAGAAAGGGCCAGCTAGGGAAGGAGCAAGACAAGTGGTGTGAAAGCCACGAATTCAACGGCCATGAAACTGACGACAGTAGAAGCCTTAAGTTCCAAATCAATCGAATCATACAAGAAGGCGGACTTAAGCACTACGTCGACCAAGGGGGAAAGATTGAGAAGGTGAAAAGAAAATTCACGCCAAAGGAGAAAGGAAAAGAGAAGACCAATGACAACCCTCCTCCTAAAAAGAGGGGAGTTATTAACGTCATTCATGGTGGTCCAGCTGCAGGAGGACAAGTCTCCAACACAAGAGATATATACGCTGCGCAGGCAAACACACTCCCCAAGTATGGGAAGAGAAAGACACCGGAAGAGGAGGACCTCGTGATAGGATTCTCGAGAAAAGACATGGCACACATCGTCTACCCACATGATGACGCGTTAGTAATAACAATGGAAATCAACGGGTTCGATGTCAAAAGAATCCTAGTCGACGGAGGAAGCTCGTCAGACATCCTCCATATCAATGTCCTCGAACAGCTTGGAATGAAGAGAGAGGACCTGAAGCCGGGAAATTTCCCGTTAGTAAGCTTTGCTGGAGCTGCTACATACCCACTGGGGATGATCACCCTTCCCACTGTGATAGGAGAAGGATGGAACGCAATGAAAGTCGACATCACTTTCGTGATCGTCGAGAGCCTTGGTGCTTACAACGGAATTCTCGGAAGAACAACGATAAATCCCTACGAGATGGTGCCTTCAACGGCACATCAAAAGCTGAAATACCGTTTAAGGGGAGGAATTGGTGAAGTCTTGGGCGATCAGACGACAGCACGAAAATGCTATGTCAACGCCCTAAGATGCAAGAACCGTCTGGACATAGCAGTCATTGAAAGAGGACAATGTTCCAAGTCTGAAGTTGAAATGCGATTTAACGAAATGATGAGTAAGGGAGAAAGACTCCCAGCATTTCAAACCCCAATGCTCCCAAGCATATGGGACATCAAGCAAGGGGAATCGGAATCCATCCAGAGTTACTTCAAGCGGTTCGCCATAAATGCAACTTCAAGTTTGGCAGAAAAGTCAGCTGTGATCAATGCCTTTTTCCTGAACATGAACTCACCTACATTCCTCCTATTTGGACGAACACAAGGGTGGAGAACAACCAAATCTATGGCTGACTTAAAAGAGAAGATGGAGACAGCAATCGAGGTCGCAAACGAGCTGGGGTGGTTCATCCCACCGGCAGAACAAGAGGAGGCGCGCGAACACAAGCGTGCAAGACAAGACTTGAACAACAACCAAGATGGCGAATATACACTTCTGAACATAGAGGTGGAGGAGTTGTTCAAGACCATCCTGAAGGATGTTTTACCTCCTCCAAGCGAAATCCGAATTGCCTTCCTCGGGAAGAATCCAGAAATGTGGTGCCACTACCACAACAGATGGGGTCACAGCACGAATGGGTGCCCCTCTCTTCGCAACAGAATTGAGGAACTGATCAAACAAGGAGCTCTGTGCTCCTACATTGCATGCAAGAAGCCAGCTTTATCAAACCGTTACTAAGGGAATAATCCTTCCCCTGTGACATGCACATACTCTATCTTTATTTTTCAAGCACTAAGTAGAACGTTTAGGATGGGAGATCAGTTGACTCCATCCATGCACACCCCTTGTAAATAAACAAGAAGACTAATGAAGTTCACTCCTTGCGTAGGAAAAATCACTATGTAATGGCAAGCTACCCCGGTCCAAAACCAGGAACAAGCCACAAACATCATCAACAAAGGCCCTAGCTCTACACGCAGAAAGGGCAAAAAACAAGGAAAGCCATCAAAAAGATATCAAAGCAAGACTAAGCAAAGCTCATGCCTATATACAAAACAAAGGGAGCGCGACGCATGCAAGGAGACAAAATAATTTCAACAAGGATGTGAACGTACTAATCTATTCACATCCTTGCAAAAAGTCGGGGGACAGTCGGTTCCTTAGGAATCCTCCCTCGCAAACAAATGCAAGTGTCGGACGTACTAATCTATCCACACTTCGCCACAATACAAGGATGTGAACGTACTAATCTATTCACATCCTTGCAAAAAGTCGGGGGACAGTCGGTTCCTTAGGAATCCTCCCTCGCAAACAAATGCAAGTGTCAGACACACTTCGCCACAATACAAGGATGTGAACATACTAATCTATTCACATCCTTGCAAAAAGTCGGGGGACAAGCGGATCATTAGGAATCCTCCCTCGCAAACAAATGCAAGTGTCGGACGTACTAATCTATCCACACTTCGCCACAATACAAGGATGTGAACGTACTAATCTATTCACATCCTTGCAAAAATTCGGGAGACAAGCGGATCATTAGGAATCCTCCCTCGCAAACAAATGCAAGTGTCGGACGTACTAATCTATCCACACTTCGCCACAATACAAGGATGTGAACGTACTAATCTATTCACATCCTTGCAAAAAGTCGGGGGACAAGCGGTTCCTTAGGAATCCTCCCTCGCAAGCAAATGCAAGTCTCGGACGTACTAATCTATCCACACTTCGCCGCAGTATCAAGTATGTGAACATACTAATCTATTCACATCCTTATAAAGGAAGACAAGCAGTTCAACAAGGATCATCCTCCTTACAAAGCCACAGATGCCGGTAATACTAACTCATCCGCACCCCGCCACCAACAGAGATGCAATTTCCTAAGGAAAACCATCGGATTAAGGAAATCGACCTGTCAACAGAGCAACACTCTTCCAAAAAGAGAACAAGTTATAGAGACAGCAATAAAGGAAGATGCAAAATAATACTAAGTATTATATCTTTCTAACATCTCATGTCAGGCATATATATATATATATATAATATAGCATGACTAAAAAGTAAAGACATCCAGCCAGCATAAAGAGTCAAGCCCGGGACGCACCCCGCCAAAATCTCACCCATGCAAGGGGAGCAACCATATATACACAAGAAAAAACAAAGAAAGATCAACCTGACCCAACGTCAGGAGCACCAGAGCCAAAGGCGTCAGCCATAAAAACATCATGCGCAGGGCTGTTGAAAACACCACGGCGATCGTCACCAACAGGGACGGACACCTGTCCCGTCAAACCACTCGTTCCGCCCACATCGCCCGCTCGGATCCCCGCAATAGCCCCGAGGGCATAGCCAGTATATGGACCAGTACTCTGGAAAGGAAAATCGGGGGCAAGAGAGTAAATCCTCCTGAAGTAGTCCACAGAGAAAGACTCCATACGATCATCACGTGCCTTCTCAAGAAGTTTGGAGTAGTCAGCTGTAGTAGGAAACTCAATCATCCCAAGCTGATCACCCAGGGCAACATGAGACTCCTTAGTCTCCTTCAGCGCCACAGCATGTGCCTCCTCGTCGACCTTCTCCTGGCGCAGTAAGGCAAACAGCTCCGCCTCCAGCTGAGACGCACAATCCTGACTTCCCTTGAGATCATCGGAAGCTTTGGAAGAAGCATCTGAATGTGCGCGCGCCTTCTCCCTTAACACAACGACATCCTGAGACAAGTGCTCATGACGACCCTGCAGACTCCTCGTCTCATCAACAAGCTCAACAACAAAGGAGGAAAGGTTGGTCATCACGGCATTCACCTACAACAACAACACAAGCACATCGCACACAGAGAAGCCAGACAAACGTGATTGATCCAATATAAAAAGAAAAACAACGTACAGGAGCAAAGCGCGCGAGCGACTCCTCAACACACTTCAAAGCAGCCTCAGGGTCCCGGGGGCACGTCTTGCGGTCAGCCGGCGGAACAGACCGCTGAACCACACGCACACCGACAGCAGGTGTGCTCAAGGAAACATCCTTGGAAAAGCGAATAGCAGACTGAGAGTAGGGAGTCCACTCGTTCCCGGACACATCCCGATCAAGCCGACACATCAGATCAGACTTGCGAAGAGCTGGAGGGCTAGGAACAACTACACATCAAAAGCAAACACATTAGGAGAAGGCAAACTGTACCAATACAACAAGAAGTCAACCACAATCACCTGCCAAGGGAGGCATCTCCACTGAACGCCCGCTCCCCGACCGGGGGACAGGCATGGTCGAATCTGCATACATTGGCCCCTTCCCTTTGTCGCAGGAAGGAGCAAGAGGCATACCGGCAGACGTCGACCTCCTAGGATCGCTCGGGGAACGGACGTCAGCATCATGCTCTCGGACAGGTGCAACTCCCCCCGCCGTCGGGAATACCAAGCCTGCAGAGACAACCACAAAAAGACCATTAGCATGTTAGCATGGGGAAAAATCTCAACGATACCTTTAAAAGGCGCAAGTCCCATACCCGGGCCAACAGGAGGAGTATTGCCGAGGCCGGGAACAGTCTGAGGAGACCCGCCTGCAACTCCACCCTGTAAACAGGGGCGTCTGTTAAGAAACCAACCTACAAGGAAACAGGAACAAATGTTACGAAACTTCAAAACACACCAACTCCTCCCCCGAAGGACGTACATGAATGCCCGCCGCGAGCAGCTCGGCGTCAGAAGCACGATAAAGGGGGCTATACTCCCCCGCCCTATTCGCCGTGTGAATCTTCTTCAAAGCAACCTTGTCTGCATCGGAGAACTCCTGAAAACGCGGAACGGGGTCGGAATCCACTATGTGAGAAGTCGTCCAAGTCGTGCCCGCATCCTTTATAAAAAAGTACTGACACTTCCACTTGTTCTGGGAAGTGTCCGACCTTTCGCAGAACCGCGCCTCAGTATTCCACCCCGCCCTGTGCAAGCCAAGGGAGGAGAATCCCTTCTCGGTCATGTGAGGCCAACGCAATGTGAAAGTACACATCCCAGACTTATCTGCCTTGCTCAGGCGATAGAAGGCTCGAAAAAGCACTATCGAGTAATCCCAAAAGTTTAGATGACATTGCACCCGGAAACATGTCCAAGCTCTAAACCCCGGTGGAGTGATAGAGACGGGAGAAATCCTGTAATGTCAACAAAGGCGGACCAGATCCTGACAATAAGGAAACCGCAGCCCTTCTCGAAACTGTGAAAGATAAACAGCCTCGTATTCAGCCGGAGGAACAGTGGGCCGACCAAATTCGACCCCCTTCACAACATCCCAAGGATACGAGACCTCTATGCCGGGACACCAGCCCCGGGTCGAGACATAGAGATCAAACTTGGAACGTGGAAGCTTGTTGGGAAAAAACATTTGGGTCTTCTCCAGTATCACGCGGTCACCCGACGGTCCCAAAAGCAAACCGCTTCGAGACCCAGAATCGGAATCCATGGTGCCCTCATCAACCTCCCCATCAATGTTATCCGAAACAGAGTGATGAGACTTACTCATTGCGTGAAGAAGCCGAAACCGTTGCCTACCAGGAACACTCTAAGTATCAGAGACGCGCGCTTGCAAGCCCATCAACCAAATCCTGCAAAAACCATACACAATCCAATCAAAAACCAAGGCAACACATCAACCACATTCATCAAGTCCTTTGCAAGGACATCCAACCCAACGGACCAACTGTCCGCGAGCAAACAGCTAGGGACCCTCCCGCTCGGGAGTAAAAAATCCCTACGCTCACCAAAGGCCTAGGCCACCTACTAATCAAATTTTCATATATTTGTGCAATGTGACACAGGTATTCAAGCACTCCACAAAGCGATAAGTTCAAGAGCTAAAGAAATCAAAGACATGCAAAGTTGGTTATAATTACCAAAAATGCCATCCGACCACATTTCGATCAAATTTTATCCCCAAAACGGCTCAAGGCTCTGGGGGCACATACAAGCAGCTCAAATGCACTTAAGAAAGCCCATTACATGTCACGAGGAGACTTACCCCTCCCCGAACAATCCAAAGAGCACTCGGGTCAACTAAGCCACCGATAAGCGCGAGCTACCAAGCGATCACCTAAACTCCGGGGGCATGACTATCCACCCACAAATAATCAAGGAGTCATTACTACACTTGGGGGCATCATATCAAGTCACCCATATCAAAATACAAAGGGTCGAACTTTTGCTCGACTATGTCCGATTTCGAACCCCCACGATTTCCCCTCGGTTGTCTGAAACCTAAGGGCCTCTTCACAAAGGGAGTTCACTAACCATAACTCTATCTATCTACATTTAGAGTTTGGCCAAAAACTAATTTTGAAAAATCAAGCCAAAATTTCACTTAGGCATTTTGTCAAACACCTATCATGCACCTTACTAAAATGCAAAATGTGCAGCCCTAAAGGTCCAATTAACATCAAGCAAAGGAAGGAAAGGACATTACCGATCAATACCCGGCGAGAAGGACTCGAAAACGGACCAAATCGGGTCCGAATTGAACCCGTGAATAGTGCAGCCGCCGCCCGCCTGTCACCGCCGCTCCTGCCGCCGCCGCCTCGCCGCCGCCGTGTCCTCGCCGGTGGTAGCCCTAGTGGTGGCCGGCCGAAATAGGGTCACACTAGTACCCTAAAGTGAATTCCTAAATCACTACCTTACCCTCTTCAAAATACCCTCTCAAAACCTATTCAAATGTTGATAGTTTTATAAACTATCACAAAGGAGGTGGACTACACAACCTAGCAAGCACCATACATCCAAGAGGTACACTCACATCCACCTTCCATTTTTTAAAGTTGTTAATAACTTGGATTTCCACCATCAAATGACTTAGCTATATTTAACTAAGTCATTTCAAATGGTCTCAACTACTTGAAAACATTATTTTTAAGATTTTTCGTGTCACGTCCATTACATGTGATTTCCCAAACCCGGCATTATTTCATTCACTAAAACCGTCGTCTCGCCGTTAAGACGGCCGTCTCGGACGACGGGCTCCCGGAAACCATCATACTGCATGAAAAACGTTTTATCAAAACTTTCATGATTTATTATCATTTTGATATAATTAGTCGTGGCATAAACGTTCCATATTTATTTGACCATCTTACAAACCCGAAAGACTTCACGTGCGCTCGCGCCTTAATTCTCCAAACAATCACATTTATCATATTACTCGTAGTCCGTTGTGCTACTAACCATTTGCGCAGTTATCAAGCACGACCATCTCAAAAAACTAAGGCAAGGAACTCGTCTGAACCGCGCGTATCCACCATTGGTAGGTCAAAACTCAAGGTGAGCAGACGACCCGAATCACGCGTATACCCTATCTTAGAATAGAGTTAAACAAAGGTCAGACCATTATTTAACTCGGGGGCAAGTGATGGATATACGCATGATTCGGGCTCGGTTTTAATTATTCGGACCTCATACACGCGCGTAAAACCCAATTTCGAGCTAACCGGGGGAAACCGGGCAAGTCGCGAACTTGCCCGGCACCCCCGGGGGTCTTACCCGGAAAATTCCGGGTAAGCCTAGGCTTACCCGGAATTCCGGGTAAGCTTAACACCCAGGGGGTGTTGCGCACACCCCCCATTTCGTCCCGAATGTAT
Source organism: Clarkia xantiana subsp. parviflora (assembly GCA_036873135.1). Taxonomy (NCBI): domain Eukaryota; kingdom Viridiplantae; phylum Streptophyta; class Magnoliopsida; order Myrtales; family Onagraceae; genus Clarkia; species Clarkia xantiana. The sequence goes on along the minus strand of JAPTYO010000008.1, from coordinate 16,958,076 downwards.
AGGAGACCCGATTTTTAACTAACTCCTATGTGTCCGAGACCTACGTTTCAAAGGCGCGTGCGTCCCGCTCGTGACAGCCGCCTAAGACGAGCGTCAGAGTCCTTTTCCCAAAGCTCTCCCTTACATCCCGGTTCACATTTCCACATTGAACCGGGTCAAAACCGGTTTACGGTCCAAGGTTGCCTATAAATAGCCACCTTGGGGGTAAACATTTTCAAGTCACTTTTCGGGGTGAGAATCAAGAAAAGCTCTGGCCTCTCTCTAAAAACTCTCTCTCTCTCTAGAAACCATCTGATGTTGATCGTCGGAGCGAGCGCACCAAGCACCCCCCCTCTCCACGGGTGTTGCTTGGTAATGCTCCTCTCGCAGGTGCAGAAGGACGGTCTATTAGAGAGCCCGAAGGACTTACCGCTGTTCAGAAGACGAAGCTAAGGCCCGTACGCGACTTTAGGGGACGGACTTGGCTCGCACCCAACTCGAAGACTTCGACGAGTTATCCAGCGGGCAACCCGCAGTAACTTGGTCGAAACATATATAATAATAATAATAAATATCATACTCTTATGAATATATTATGTGAATGTTCAATATTATGTGTATATATGATATATGAAAGTAGGGCCGTCTATGTGTGATAATAAAATTATCCTCAAACTCTGTATTCTATTACTCTCTACTTTCGTAACATGTTATCTGCACGAATTGTTTCATTCTTTTATCGGGTTGAGCGAACCAGACTCCCTTTCCACGAAGCAGCCTCCTAGCCAAATATTGCATTATATGGGTAAAACTTCTGGTTTACCTCTATATGAATAAGTAAACTTCCGTTTTGGCCGAATATATAATCAATCACGCCAATATTGGCGGTAAACTTCTGGTTTACTTGATTTTTTTTTTTCATCCTGATAACACAATCCGCATGTTTATTTTTTCCATCTTCATCATAATGATGATTGCGGAGTATTCATATTTTTTATAATAAGAAATAAATATGAAGTATATGAAAGTATATAAATAATAATAATAAAAATAACGCATAAAGTGATGGATATACGCCCAATTTGAACCCGTCTCCCTTCGGATTTTCTTCTCTAGACCGCCCCGCTTAAGATTGCAAATAAAAAATTTGACCCGAACACTTCACCCGCAACGCTAACGGTCCGGATGAGCCAAAATACTCGCCCGGACCTATCCTTCGAACTCACCTAGGTGAGATCGGGCTGGCGACCCGATCTCCCTTAGGGGAGACCGGGTCGGCTCGCCCAACCTCTCCTAGAAGGGGTTGGGCAAGCCAACCCGATTTTAGGCCTCGGGGGTCGGGTTGGCGATGTACCATTTATGACGGCATTGGATGATGCCATGGAGGCAATCTTTTATCGACAAATTGTACCACAGTTTGTATGGAAGCTGCAGAGATGGGTAGGGGTTGGAAAGGAGAAGAAGTTGATGAGGGCTTGGAAGACATCAGACAAACTTATCGTTGGTTACATCAACAAAAGAGACAACGGCTGCTGTAGGAACCTCGTGAAACAGATCATGACGAAGAGGGTATTAATCTGTTAGCGTCCTGCATAACCATGGACAAGGATGAGATCTCCGGTGTTGATTATAACAACGACGGGTAGGTAAACTTTATATTTACTTGTCCACTAATACTCTCATAAAATCTTAAGGTGGGTGGTAGGTAAATGCTTAGTTTAATTTTTATTGTGCTTCAGCATTTTCCTTCATACCACATGTTTGAAAAATGTTGGTTTTTATTTCTTATGTTTGTTTTTGTAGATTTTTGACGTCATATGTTTGTAGTTTGTAGACTTTGGTGCATCCGCTAGTCAACCATTAAATTTGACCGTTAAATACTTTTATTTTGCTCAATTTAGAAACTCTAAAGTCAATTAGACCCTAGGATCCAATTAACCTAATCATGGTCTGATCCATCGCTGGGTTGGACCATGATCGGGGTGGCCCAGCTCCGGCGGCCCAAGCTGTGGTCTTACCTAGCCATGGGTCGGACCATAGCTAGGTCAATTGGACCCTAGAGTCCAATTGACTCTTTTTAGGGACTAAATTGCAAAATCAAAATTTAGGTATATAAATTGGATGACTAAATTGAACAAAATAAAAGTATTTAACAGTCAAACCTAACGGTTGACTAACGGATGCACCAAAAGTCTACAAAATGCAAACATCACACCAAAAACCTACATAAACAAACACATGGCACTAAAAGCCAACATTGCTCAAACATATGGCACCAAAAAACCCTTTTACCAATTTTTAAATCAAATATAAGTTTAACTTGGCGTTGCGAAGATTCGAACTGTTAATTTTTTAATTGAAAGCCAAACCCAAACCCTAGAACGAATTTGGGAGAAAAAAATAAACATACATAATTGCGGGGTCATTCAGATGAGTTCCTTCACTCCACCATCTGTCACCCTAATATCACTAAATAGGGAAACTCCAAAAATTATTTCAGTGTTCAACTCTAGAGTTTACAATTTTTAAGGATCTAGGCTTAATGATTTTCTATATCTATGTCAATTTTTTTTTTTTTTTTTTTTATGATTATGATAAGGAATCTTAAGAGATACAGTTACATGGGGTGAGCTTAGGGCCGGCAATGGTGCGGTGAAATTCAAATAACCATGGTTATTCGCACTATTTATCACAATGGTTAACCGCACCATTATGGTGAGGGGCGGTTATGGTGATGAATCTTGTAACCGCAATGGTTATGGTTGTGGTTGTGGTATTCAATCCATAACCGCGGTTATAACCATCACCTCTATATATATAATATTAATATATATATATATATATATATATTACTAATACTTATATTGTTATATATATACATTATTATTATACTTTAATTATTAGTCAAATATTATAATTCTTATTCCGTTCCCTTTCCCGCCCACCATTTTTTTGTTTGTATTTCTTATTATTAGGTAACCACGATTGGAAGCGATGGCGAATGAGGATCGATGATCGCAAGTGATAGGCAATTGAATATGTGTTTTTTTAATTAAGTGAAACAATGAAGTTATGTTTAATTTGAATTTCGTGTATGAAACAATGAATGTATGTTTACTTTTCTTGTATGAAACAATGATGTTGTACTAGTTTGAATGATTGTGGTTAAATGGTTTAATCGTGGTTAAAAACCATGGTTATGGTTATGGTATGAATAATCATAACCGCAGTGGTTATGGTTATGGTTATGGTATGAGCGAAAAAAATATGGTATGGTTATGGTATTAGTGCTATTCGCACCATACCCTCACCATCGCCGGCCCTAGGTGAGCTGTGGAACCGGTCATAGAGAAATAATCACTATGCCAAATGGGAGGTCGCACCACCCTCTTTGATCCGGTGGTTACAATGCCAAGAGAAGAAGAATCTATAGGAGGATTAGTAATAGGGTTAAGAACCTATGAAAGGTTTGAACTATCACTCATGTTAACGGGAGAGGTCTAAAATTTAAAAAGTTAATAATAGAGGTCTGAAATTTCAATTTTGTTGATTTGAGGTTTTCTGTCCATTTTTAGGGTTAAATTTAACAGAATTGTGTGAAATGACATTTTTGCCCCTATAATATTTTGTTTTATTTAATATCTTATTTAAGGAAATGTGAAATGACAATTTTACCCCTAAAGTCAAATTAAAACCACCCAACTCCGGCCACCGCCACCTGACTCCGGCCACCACCACTCGACTCCGGCCACCACCACCCGACTCCGGCGACCACCACCTCGACTCCGACAACCACCACCTCGGCTCCGGCGACCCGACTCCGGCCACCACCTCAGCAAAAAAGCTCTGATGGGGGCCAAAAAGCTCCGATCTAGAGCTCTGTGGCCCCGGCCGGAGCCACAGAGCTCCGATCAGAGATCGGAGCTTTTTGGCTCCGATCGGAGTCCAATCGGGGCCGGTGGCTCCGATTTTGGCCCAATCGGAGCCTTGGTGGTGGTCGCCGGAGTACGGTGGTGGTTGCCGGAGTACGGTGGTGGTCGCCGGAGTACGATTGGTGGTCGCCGGAGTACCGTGGTGGCTTCAAGGGTATTTTAGTCTTTTCACTCAAAGCATGTGAGGGGCACACTTGATAGAAGGGCATTTTTGGAAATTTATTTTATTTCCGGTCACATGCCAAGCATGTGACCAACTTCCGTTAGTTTTAGCGGAAAAAATAACGGAGACCGCTATTATCAACAAAATAGAAATTTCAGACCTCTGTTATTAACTTTTTAAATTTCAGACCTCTCCCGTTAACATTGGTGATAGTTCAGACATTTCATAGGTTCTTAATCCTTAGTAATACCCATCAGAGTCTTAAGCTTGCTCGTCATCGGTAAGGTATCAACTTCATGTCGTCAAGAAAAGATTTAGAATACTCAGTAGAAATAATGTCAACATCATCTGATCCAGAAGTACGAAGAGGGTCGGATGGATCATCAACATCTATGGGCACCTCATTAACATCAGAATGATGAATATCATAAGTGTCTATGTAACTTGGATTGTCAGATAATGATGACATTGGATCAAGTTTGTTATTTAAAAAAGGAAATACGTGTTCTCGAAAACAAATCATATATGCTAATGAAATTTTTTACATTCTGCATATTATAAAGCTTGTATCCCTTTTGGGTATTGGAATATCCTAAAAAAGGGGAATACCCTTAGCAACAAACTTGTCCTCGCAACCAAATTCTTAGCATAACATAAGCAACATAAAATCTATGATGGTCAATCTCAATTTTTTTTTTTCCAGATAATACCTCAAGATGACATTTTTCCTTTTAAGATTATGGAAGACATCAAGTTTATAAGGTAGCAAGCAATTAAAAAAGATACATTCACTCAAGAACCTAATGACTAGATCCATGTAATCTTAGAGCTCTAACCATTTTTAATAAGTGACGATGTTTGAGTTCAGCTCTACGACCATTTTATTGAAGTGTAAGCACAAAGTATTTTGGTAGATGCTTCTCTTGCTTGTAAAAGAATTGCTTAGTTGCTAATTATAGAATTCCCCGCCATTTTATGTTCAAAATATTTTGGTGTTTTTGTGAAATTGGTTTTCTATCAAAGAAAAAAATCCAAGTGACCCTGCATAAATCATCTACCAAAGTGAGAAAATATATGTTTTAATCATAAGTTGCGCTGCTATAAGGACCCCAAACATCAACATGAATCAAATCAAAATTAGAAATGACGCGAGATTATGATAAAGCAAATGGAGCTCTAGTAATTTTGGTCATATGGATGTTAAAATCACCCAGACTTCGTTTATTTTCTTTAAAACATTGTAATGAATCTACATGTTGAAGAGATATTAAAGAAGCATGACTAAATCTTTGGTGCTATAGAAAGACATTATTTTGAAAGCATAAACTAAGGCTGTCAACTCAGTCTTGTTAGAAATGGACTTGAAAAAGTTAAAGACTTGAGTCTTTAGTGCTAGTCCTCAAGACCCTCTCACTTGAGAAATCTTGCAGAATAGCAAATGAAGGGCAAAAAGTTGCATAACATCTCAATTCCCCATTTAGTAAAAAGTTTATTAATGTGGCTATTTAGTTTCATTGAGATTAATGTCCAAAATACCCTTTTTATACTCTTTATTCTTCACTTTCGTTGTGTTTTTTTTATATCAAATTAATCAACTTTTAAATCAAACTTTTAGTTCGAATCCGACCCCGCAACTTGTAGTTGATGCTACAAGGTTCGAATCCAAACCCAGCAGGTACTTATGGGTTAAAATTTGGAATTTTTTTTTAAATCCTTGGAAGTTTTTTTTTTTTTATATGAATTTGATGAAAAAGATTTTAATTGATTGTATGTAATGTCAAAATCTTCATCTTACAATCATTTAATCATATTTGGTCAAATGTAACTGACTAAACAAAAAGTTTGAACTATTTAATTATATTTTAAAACGTACATAACCAAATAATCATATCAAAAATAAAAGTAACTATTGATATATTTATTTTATCAGATATCTGTTGGTTAAAAACGTGATTGTGATTTCTCACGTACCTAATATACTACCATATATATATATATATACTTGATAGGTTCTTGAGAAATGCCATTTTTGGGCTAATGATTGCTGGGAGAGACACCGCTTCCTCGGGTCTTACCTGGTTCTTCTGGAACCTATCAAGACACCTTTCCGTGGAGAAGAAGATTAGAGAAGAGATAACTTGTGTTACAAGAAAAGAAGAAGAACTGGGTCCGAATACCATTAACAAGTTAGTTTATTTACACGCTGCAATATGTGAGTCCTTGAGACTCTACCCACCAATTCCTTCGCTTGGGTACAAGCACTCTCTTAAACCCGACATCCTCCCAAGCGGCCATGTTGTGACAAGGATCCTGTTATGCCTGTATTTGATGGCGAGGATGCCCTCGATTTGGGGAGAAGACTGCACCGAATTCAAGCCTGAGAGGTGGATTAACGACAAAGGAGGGATTAATTAAGCATACATGTACCGGCCTTTAATTAAGTTCCCTGTCTTTGCTGCTGGTCCTAGAAGTTGTATGGTAAAGGAATGGGGATTGACACAAATGAAGATGGTCGCTGCTACTATAATTCGTAAATTCCATTTCGAGGTCGTGGAGGGCCATGATGCGGAGCATAGTCATTCAGTCTTTCTTGGCATGAAAAATGGATTAAAATTCCGAGTTTCGGATGCAACCTGCACTTCTGATTAAACTCTTGCATTGCATTGGCTGGGAATTAGACATGATTATATCTTGTTAATTATTCTTATATGGTTGTATTACTTATACAGCTTGCATGTTGTATTTGGATAAAATAATTGGTGTATGCATGATGGCCTATTAATATTTCTGCATTTGCATTTCGAGTTTTTTCTGCTGTTTTTTCTTCAGGTATCTCATGCGCCATAACTTCCATAATTCAAATGATGTCATGTAGCCTTCAAATTCAACATAGATTGGTTTGGTGAGTCTTTCTAAGATAAGCTTTAACGTTATATCATTGGCTCTCTCCCATTTCGCATACTCAGGAGGCTAGTTCTCCTCGTAGTATTCCACATATATAGGTTTTACATATGCTTTGTGTTAAGATCAACATTGACTTACCATCATGGGCCGAGAAGAACTCACTATCATGGGCTAAGACTAAGTTATCATCATGGGCCAAGACTTGAAGAATCGGGCTAAGATAGTTGGCACAAGCTGAATAAATATCTAGAGTCTAATACTTAGTGTATGTGTCTAGATAATTCTAGGAATTGAATAATTGTAGGAAGTTCTAGAGAGTTTCTAGGTAGTTCCAAGTCTAGAGATTTCTTTAGTCTAGAGATTTCTTAGTCTCCTATAAATAGGAGTGGAGTCATTTGTAGTGAGCAAGCAAGAACACACCACCACAACTAGATCCACCACCATATGTTGTAAGAGTCTTCTATCATGTTTAGAGTAAGATAGTTAGAGCATCCACAATGGTATTACGTAAAGAATACGTAAACGTGGGTCCTACATGTTTATTTAAGTAAAGTAACAAAAACTATCTACAGTGCATTTACATAGCATTCCTTAAAGATGGGACCCACACGTAAATTTATGTTTTTACATAAAGCATTCCTTAAATTTAAGTAATGCACTATGTATTACGTAACCAATTTTTTATTATAAATTAATTCATTTTATAATTAATGCTAATATCTTATTGGTGGTTGTTGGGTAATTTAATAATAAAATATATTTAAGGAATCTGTTTAAGTAATACGATTGCAGAGAAAATATTTTTTACGTGTGTCTTAAATTTACGTATTACTTAAAGTGTACATAAATGTCTACGTGGCAACTTTAAAGAATACAATTTAGGTAAAACCATTGTGGATGCTCTTATATATATAAGAGTTCTTCATTAGCTACTAGATACGGTCTTGGGCAAGTGCAAATCGGCACTTCGTTATTTTTACATGGTATCAGAGCCACTTTTGCGGTTACGCGGAGAGATTCAAGATCGGGATTGAAGAACTCGGGAACTCTAAATATGGATGCTGCCGCTCGCGTGATTGGACAAGGAATGGAGCTATTAAACTCGTCCAATTACCGGATTTGGAAGTCCTGCATGGAGTCGTATCTCGTGAGCGAAGACTTGTGGGATATCGTTGGAGGCAATGATGCAACCGCCCCGGAGGATACCACCAAGAGATCAAGCGCTAGAAGCGGAGGAATGTCAAGGCGGAGTTTGCCTTGAAGAGGTCGATATCGTCAGAGGTTTTTGAGAATATTTCAAGATGCACCTCTGCCAGCTCGATCTGGAAGACGCTCGACCAGCTATACAACAAGAAGAACGAGGAGCGGTTACAGATGTTGGAGACGGATCTGGCGAACGCGAAACATGGTGAGTCTTCGATTTCCCAGTTCTTTCTAAAGGTGAAGAATTTGTGTTCGGAAATTAATATACTCAACATGGAGGAGCCAATTTCGGAGGCGCGGATTAAACGGTCCATTATTCGGGGATTACGTTCCGAGTATATACCGTTTGTTACGTCGATTCAAGGGTGGGTTCAACAACCATCCTTGGAGGAGTTTGAGAATCTTCTAGCTTCACAGGAGTCGTTGGCTAAGCAAATGACCAGGGTAAAGCTGGAGGAAGATCAGTGCGCGCTCGTGGCTCAAGTACAAGAGAATGATGCCAAGAAAAGGTTGGTGGGAATGCGGAGTCGTCTGGCAGAAAATATTTCAAATGTTATCGGTGTGGGAAGCCTGGACATCTGAAGAGAAATTGTCGGACCAAACTGAAGGAGAGTAACATGGTGGAGTATAAGACCTCAACTGAAGATGAATAGTGGGCTAAATGTTTCCTAGCCAAGACCACTCCCACGTGTGCATTTGTAGCTCGAGACTCGTGAAATGAGTGGATTGTAGATTCTGGTTGCGGACATCATCTTACTGGAGACGAACATCAGTTCTCCACTTTTCTTCCTCATGGAGGAGAGGAGGTTATACTCACAGCGGATGATACCGTTCACCATGTTGAGAAGGAAGGCACTGTTGTGATCAACAGTGGCGGCGGAACATCGATCAAGCTAAATAATGTCTATCATGTTCCAGGCATGAAGAGAAATCTCCTTTCAGTGGCGAATGCAGTCGATTCAGGTATGTACGTTTTATTTGGTCCGAATGATGTGAAGTTTCTCAGGAATGTTGAGATGATCATGGCGGACGTAGTTCACATCGGTGAGCGAGTAGACAACATGTTCGTGATACCGGCTTCAAGTAAGGAAACTTCTTCAATGAAGGTTCATGGAAAAAATGGGAGTTCGAATCCTCACAGAGACGTCCATGGAGAAGCCGATGATAAACAAGAGGTGAGTCAAGGATCAGGAAGATCGATCACCAAGCCAGTTCGTGATCGGGATAAAAATCGCATATGCACTTATTCTTGTTTCCTTGCAAGTCCGGTAGTTGAGAGTCAATTTTTGCCTCAAGATGAAGATAAAGAAGAGTCAGACTTGGAGATGTCTACGGAGGTCAAAGTGATGTCGTCGTCACCGGGAGTGGAGCGTCGACACGGTATTTCATCGTTGACTAATAATTTGGTCTTCGACGAAGGAGATATAAACAAAGCATCAAGGAAAGTGAGAAAAATAGTTTCAAAGCCACAAGTTGACAGATGCAGAAAAGTACGACTGATGAATCAAGAGCGACATAGATCTAAAGGCAACATTGACATGAAGAAACATGAAGGAAAGTCAATGTTGAGGGGGAGTCTTAAGATCAACATTGACTTACCATCATGGGCCGAGAAGAACTCACTATCATGGGCTAAAACTAAGTTATCATCATGGGCCAAGACTTGAAGAATTGGGCTAAGATAGTTGGCCCAAGCTGAAGAAATATCTAGAGTCTAATACTTAGTGTATGTGTCTAGATAATTCTAGGAATTGAATAATTGTAGAAAGTTCTAGAGAGTTTCTAGGTAGTTCCAAGTCTAGAGATTTCTTTAGTCCAGAGATTTCTTAGTCTCCTATAAATAGGAGTGGAGTCATTTGTAGTGAGCAAGCAAGAACACACCACCACAACTAGATCCATCACCATAAGTTGTAAGAGTCTCCTATCATATTTAGAGTAAGATGGTTTTATATGTAAGAGTTCTTCATTAGCTACTAGATACGGTCTTGGGCAAGTGCAAATCGGCACTTCGTTATTTTTACAGTTTGATGCAGTACAGAATGTTCACCGACTTCAATAAATTGTGAGTCCATTCACTTCAGGGTTCATAATTGCAACCCTTAAGGTCGGAATGGAATGTTAGAACATTGTATGGAAGGTGCAGAAATGGGTAGGGATTGGAAATGAGAAGAAGTTTATGAGGGTGTGGAAGACTTCTGACAAAGTTATTGCTGATTTCATCAATAAAAGGAGACAACAGCTGCTGCAGAAAGAAGAAGAAGAAGAAGAAGAAGAAGAAGAAGAAGAAGAAGAAGAAGAAGAAGAAGAAGAAGAAGAAGAAGAAGAAGAAGAATAAACCGAGCCTCGTGAAACAGATCATGACGAAGATGGTATTGATCTGTTAGCGTCATGCATAACCATGGACAATGAATGATGTGATATCCGGTGATGTTTGTAACAATGACAGGTAGGTAAAGTTTATATTTACTTGTGCATCTTGACGACGCATCACTTGAAAATTTTAATTAAATAAGAGTAACTTAAATTGTGTAGATTCGAACATGTGCACTTTAATATCATCTAACAAACAACTGTTTTATAACATTAAGGTGTTAGGTGAATACACATATGGCACCATATGAGTGATAGGAACGCTTTATCTATCACCTAAATCACTGTTCCGTCAATTTCTATTATATAATCAAACGTCAACATTTTGGTACATAAATTGATAAACCAGGAATGTAAGCAACCGAAAGGCTCGACAAAGGAATTGCCATGGGAAGGCGAAATCCTAGTAGAGAAACAATTTAGAGGAGAGCAAACTGTTGGAAAATAATAAACTTGTTTAATGTAGAAGAGTGTAGAAAGTCTAAGTTAATTGGGTAGGTGTCATTAAGGTGATGAAGTATGTAGAAGTCTCCCTTGTACCCTATAAATAGGTGATGAGAATGAATGGAAATCATCAAGTTGAGTAGACAAACAACAAGTCTCTCATATCCTCTCCACCTCTCCCACTCTCACAAACACATATTCAAACACCAACAAGTGGTATCAGAGCAAGGTTCAAGGATCGTGATGGCATCAACAAGCATGCAAGTGCCAAGATTGACGAAGGATAACTATGATAGGTGGTGTATCCAAATAAAGGCCCTATTGGGATCTCTTGACGTGTGGGGCTTGTGGAGACCGAGTTAGAGGAACCCTAAGCGACGACAGAGATGACAAAGGAAGAGAATGATGAATTGAGGGAGAAACGAAAGAGAGAGAACAAGGCCATGTTTACAATATATCAAGGTCTTGATGAAGCCACGTTCGAGATAGTTGCTCCGGCCAAGACATCATATGAAGCATGGGGAATACTCCAAAAGGCGTACTGTGGCGTCGAAAATGTAAAAAAAATTCTCCTACAAGCTCTCTGTGCTCAATTTGAATCCCTCCATCAAGAAAACTCGGAATCTATCTCCGACTACTTCACGCGGGTCATTTCAATCGCACATCAAATGCGAAGAAATGGAGAAAATTTAGAATACGTTCGTGTCATAGAGAAGATATTGAGATCCCTCGATCCCAAGTTCGACCTTGTGGCCGTAGCAATTGAAGAATCCAAGGACCTAGAAGAAATGTCTGTGGAGCAACTCATGGGTTCTCTACAAGCCCATGAACAACGACTTTCGAATAGAGGAGAAGGTAAATCCTTGGAGCTTACAAGCAAAACTGACGTTGAAGAATCAAGGTTCACGCGGTGGCTTCCAAAGAGGAAGATTCACAACGCGGAGAGGAAGATGTGGTCGAACAACAACCACTAACAAAGTTGATGATGATGGAGAGTCGATCCAAGAAGGAGATCGAGGAAGAGGTCACGGTCGTGGTCGCGAACGAGGTCAAGGTGGATGGAGAAACGATAAATCGGGAGTCCAATGTTATGTGTGTAAAAAATACGGCCATTATGCAGTGGAGTGTTGGTATAACACCGACATTGAGGAAGAAAATGCAAACTTCGCTGAGAAGATTGACGACGACGGAGTTCTTTTGATGGCATACAATCAAGTGGAGGAGACGTCCAACACATGGTTCGTCGACACGGGAGCTTCCAACCACATGTGAGGAAGAAATGAGTTCTTTGCGGAGCTTAATGAAAGACACGACGGGCACATCACTTTTGGCGATCTTTCCCAACATCCAATCAACGGGAAATGTAAAGTTCTCTTTAAACTCAAGAATGGACGAAAGTTGTGCATTGGCAATGTCTATTTTGTTCCTGACATGAAGAACAAAATTTAAGTGTCGGACAATTGCTCGAGAAAGGATACGGCGTCCGGATGAAGGAGAATACACTAACCATCCGTGATAATAACAACAATGTTATCACGAATGTAGCCATGACGAAGAATCGAATGTTCCTGTTGGAGTTGAGGATCAATGAGCAGAATTGTTTGAAGGCGACAACCATAGACGAATCAACTCTTTGGCATCTCCGGTATGACCATCTTAATTTCAAGGCGTTGGAGTTGATGGAGAAGAAAAACATGGTACGAGGCTTGCCCAAGATCAATCATCCCAACGGCGTGTGCGAAACATGTGTCATCGGAAAGCAAAAAAGGAAAGCGTTCAAGAAGTACCCTTCGAAGAGAGCAACCGGTCGTCTCGACTTAGTCCACTCAGATGTGTGCGGACCGATCAAGACCTTACCCATTGGCGGAAATAGGCATTTCTTGACCTTTACTGATGATTATAGTGGCAAGACTTGGGTTTATATGATGAAGCAGAAAAGCGAAGTCTTGACGAAGTTCAAGGAGTTCAAAAATATGGTGGAGAAGCAAAGCGGTCGTCATTTGAAGTGCTTGCAAACCGACCGAGGAGGCGAGTACACATCACGCGAGTTTGACAAGTTTTGCAAAGAGAACGGGATCGTGCATCAACTAACCATGCCGCAAACCCCACAACAAAATGGAGTCTCCGAGAGAAAGAACAGGACCATCTTGAATTTGGTTCGATGCATGCTCAAGGAGAGAAATGTCCCGAAAGAATTTTGGGGAGAGCTGTTGCTACTGCAATGTATTTTCTCAACAGGTTTCCGACCTAGCGAATTGGAGACATTACACTGGAGGAAGCATGGAGCAAGTGAAAGTCGTGCATCGATCATTTACGAGTCTTCGGGTGCGTGACATATGCAAAATTGCAGCAAAACCAGAAGTGTATCATGCTCGGATATGACGAGAATTCAAGTGGCTAGAGGTTATACAATCCAGTCACAAAGAGGGTTGTGATCTCAAGAGTTGTCGAGTTTGATGAAGAACAAGCATGGAACTGGAAGAAGAATAATGACCAACCAAAACAGGTTATTGAAGTTGAAGAGCCGCAAAGAAAAGAAACTCGACGTGGTGAAGTTCAAGAACCTTTATCACCCTCACATGCTAGCACTCATGAAGAAGAAGACGACTCGAGTGAATCACCAGTGCTGAGGACAAGACGGATCCAAGACGTATACAATTTCGCGCCAGTCGTTGATGTGAATGATGGTGGAGAATTGTATTGTAATCTATGTCTCTCTGCAGGAAGTGAAGTCAAAGAGACGATGTCGAGAAAGAAAAAGACGCCAACGCATGGAGAATACAAGAATCATAGAGTGCGAGGACATAAAGTGAGGACGAGCTGTCGACAAAGACAGACTCGAAAAGACCACCAAGCATTCACGAGTGGTTATGATAAAGCTAAGCACAAGACCAGATAAGATAAAAGGAGAAGTCCTGAATATCGTGAGGGCGACAACAGAAGAAACAAGTTAAAGGGGGGATGTTGGAAAATCATAAACTTGTTTAATGTAGAAGAGTGTGTAGAAAGTCTAAGTTAATTGGGTAGGTGTCATTAAGACTAATTAGTTGAGAAGTATCATTAAATGAAGTATGTAGAAGTCTCCCTTGTACCCTATAAATAGGTGATGAGAATGAATGGAAATCAACAAGTTGAGTAGACATACAACGGAGTCTCTCATTCCCTCTCCGCCTCTCTCACACACAAACACGTCTTCATACACCAACACAAACGACACAACATTTCAATGTTCACGGAAAGAATTCATTCATCTGGCCTTTCTTCCTTTGACATACAAGCATATATAAAAAGTCTAAAAATGCCCTAAAGTCTAAAGGAATACCGCAAATGGCCCAAAACAAATAAAAACTAACAACTAGCAGAAAAGACCCGAAAGAAACTAAAAAAACAAAGAGCTCAAGGTCTTAAAAAAACTTGATAGAAACCTAAAACTCGCCCTCAAGCTTGGAATAGCTTGGGAGTGACATAGCAGTTTTTGCATTTTCAATTTTTAATGATTGGTTCTTTATAATAAAGCTACAGCTGCAACATTTTATTATACCTAGCTACTAAGCTAAAAATGGGTAGTCAGTGTAGCCCACGGCAGGATCACCATCTTTAACGATGTAGAATGTGGTCCTATCGTAAATATTGAGGGGAGCATCAAGTTGGAACCGCTTAGGCAAATCCGGGTTAGCCAAGAAGAGTCTGCCATAAGCAACCAAATCCGCATAATTCATCGCAATCACTTTGTTCCCGTCGTCTCTTTTGTATCCATCGGCGACCATGAAGGTTCCCTTGAAAGCTTTTCTCATTGGAGTAAGGCTGGAGTTGCTGCTGCCATCACAATTATCTTCTACGGTGTTGGTCGACCTTGGCTGGATCACATGGAGGTAGGCAATAGGAGCGTAGTTATTGAGTGCATTTGCCATGTAAAGCCCGAGAGCTTCGGGGTTGGAATCTTTGCAGTCCATCAGGTCTGTGAAAGGGGAGATCCTCAACCCGACTCTGTCAGCCCCGACCTCGTCCACTACAGCTTCTACCACTTGTAGTGCAAATCGGCACCGGTTCCCTAGGCTCCCGCCGTACTCATCCATACGATCGTTCACCCCATCCTTCATGAACTGATCGATCAAGTATCCATTTGCCCCGTGGATTTCAACTCCATCAAATCCTATATATCAATATAATATGATATGGCTATATTAGAAATTATATATATATGATAACGAGTCGTTCATAGCAGAGATCTGTCTGTCCCCGATCGATCGGCAGACAGACCGTAATCTAATCTCAGACACATGTAGGATACTAGTCGGATCAAGTAAATTATGTGCTTAACCTATGTGAGGCAGTATAATAGAATGAAAACTATTCTTTTTTGACCTAGTAATAATCTAAGCATCAACTACAAGTTTAAAAGAAAACTGCCAGATTGACTGGGAAACCTGCTTCAATGGCATTACGAGCAGCAAATCTAAATTCATCGACAATTAGAGGAATTTCTTGGGTTCCAAGGCAGCGGGGAGGAGTCCAGTTCCCTCCTTCAAGCCCTGGTGTCACTCCTCGAATATTGGAGCATCTCCATTGGGCTGATACTCTACAATATATAAGCAAACATACATTAATAATTAATTCACTCTCTCTCTATATATATATATATGCATGCATGCATGCGCAGGAGCAGACCAATAATATTATTGATACATTATTTTATAATTACATTTTAAACTATCCAGACACAAATCCTATGTTGGTGTATGAAGATGTGTTTGTAACATTGTGTGTATATGTGTGTGAGAGAGGTGGGGAGGATATAAGAGACTTGTTGTTTTTGTCTACTCAACTTGCTGCTTTCTCATTCATTACATCAAGTATTTATAGGTACATATGGATGGCTCTAGACACTTAAGGATTCTAATGACTTCTTGTTCTAGTGACTTCTTTTCTAGAGACTCCTACTTAGACTCTTCTACACACTCTCATAATTACTAAGACTCCTAGACACTCTTAGAGATTTCTAGACACTTCAACACTAATCAAGTTTAATTATTTAACAATTCTCCCCCCCCCCCCCCCTTAAACTTGATTCTTCTTATGTCATACGTACGATGTTCACAATCACTTCTCCTTGTGACTCGTCCTTCTTTATACTTCTCTTTATAACCACTCGTGTATGCTTGGTCATATTTTCCCGGTTGTCTTTGCCGACAAATCGTCATCTGCATATGTCCTCGCACTTTGCGATTCTTGTATTCTCGCTTTGCCATCGTCCTTTTCTTTCGCCACTTTGACTCTTTGATGACTTCTTTGTATGTTGCCGAATCACATCCTGCAGATAAACATAAATTACTGTATAATTCATCATCATCATTCCCTTCAACGACTTGCGCGGAGTTGTATACGTCTCGGATCTGTCTTGTCCTTAGCACCGGCGATTCGCTCGAGTCGTCTTCTTCCTGTTGAGTATCAACATGTGGGGGTGATAATGGTTCTTGAACTTCAACACGTCAGGCTTGTTTTCTTGGAGGCTCTTCTACTTCCATAATCTGATTTGGTTGGTCATTATTATTCTCCGAATTCCATGTTTGTTCTTTGTCGAACTCGACATCTCTTGAGATCACAACCCTCTTTGTGTTGGGATTGTATAACTTGTAGCCGCTTGAATTCTCGTCATATCCAATCATAACGCACTTCTTGTTCTGTTGCAATTTTGCATATGCCACGCACCCGAAAACTCGAAGATGATCGATGCAGGGCTTCCTCTTGCTCCATGCTTCCTCCGGTGTCATGTCTCCAATCCGCTTTGTCGGAAACCTGTTCAGCAAATAAATTGCAGTAGCAACAGCGTATCCCCAAAATTCTTTCAGTACTCCTCTTTCTTTAAGCATGCATCGAACTAAATTCAAGATCGTTCGGTTCTTCCTCTCGGAGACTCCATTTTGTTGTGGGGTTTGCGGAATGGTTAGCTGATGCACGATCCCGTTCTCTTTGCAAAACTTGTCAAACTCGCGAGATGTGTATTCACCTCCTCGGTCGATGCGCAAGCACTTCAAATGACGACCGCTTTGCTTCTCGGCCATATTTTTTAACTCCTTGAACTTGGTCAAGACTTCGCTCTTCTGCTTCATCATATAAATCCAAGTCTTGCCACTATAATCATCGGTGAAGGTCAAGAAATACCTATTTCCGCCAATAGACATGGGCTTGATCGGTCCGCACACGTCGGCGTGGACTAAGTCGAGACGACCAGCTGCTCTCTTCGATGGATACTTCTTGAACGAGTTTCTTTGTTGCTTTCCGATGATACAAGTTTTGCACACGCCGTTAGGATGATTGATCTTGGGCAAACCTCGTACCATGTTTTTTTCTCCATCAATTCCAGCGCGTTGAAATTCATATGTCCATACCGGAGATGCCAAAGAGTCGAGCTGTCTATGGTTGTCACCTTCAAACAATTCTGATCATTGATCTTTAACTCTAACGGGAACATTCGATTCTTCGTCATGGAAACATTCTTGATAACATTGTTATTATTATCGCGGATGGTAAATGTATTCTCCTTTACCCGGACGTCGTATCCCTTCTCGAGCAATTGTCCGACACTTAAAATATTGTTCTTCATGTCGGGAACAAAATAGACATTGGAGATGCACAATTTTCGTCAATTCTTGAGTTCAAAGAGAACTTTACCTTTCCCTTTAATTTGGTGTTGGGAAAGATCGCCAAAAGTAATGTGCCCGCCGTGTCTTTCATCAAGCTCCGCAAAGAACTCCTTTCTTCCGCACATGTGGTTGCAAGCTCCCGTGTCGACAAACCATGTGTTGGACTCCGTCTCCTCCACTTGATTGTATGTCATCAAAAGAACTCCATCGTCGTCGATCTTCTCTGCGAAATTCACCTTTTCTCTGTCGTTGTCGGTATTATACTAACATTTTGCTGCATAATTGTCGTATTTTTTGCATACATAACACCGAACTCCTGTTTTGTTGTTTCTCCATCCACCTTGAGCTCGTCCGTCACCACGAGCACGACCGCGACTTCCTCCTCAATCTCTTTCTTGGATCGACTCTCCATCATCATCAGGTTCGTTAGTGGTTGTTGTTCGACCACCTCTTCCTCTTCGCATTGTGAATCTTCCCCTTTGAAAGCCGCCTCGTGATTCGTAAGTCGTTGTTCATGGGCTTGTAAAGAACCCATAAGTTGTTCCACAGACATCTCTTCTAAGTCCTTGGATTCTTCAATTGCCACGGCCACAAGGTCGAACTTGGGATCGAGGGATCTCAATATCTTCTCTACGACACGAACATCTTCCAAATTTTCTCCATTTCTTCGCAATTGATGTGCGATTGAAATAACCCTTGTGAAGTAGTCGGAGATGGACTCCGAACTTTCTTGATGGAGGGACTCGAATTGAGCACGGAGAGCTTGTAGGCGTATTTTCTTTACCTTTTCGACGCCACTGAACGCCTTTTGAAGTATTCCCCATGCTTCGTATGATGTCTTGATCAAGACCTTGATATATTGTGAACAATGTCTTCTTCTCCCTCTTCCGTTGCTCCTTCAATTCGTCCTTCTCTTCCTTTGTCATCTCCGTCGTCGCTTCGGGTTACTCAAACTCGGTCTCCACGAGCTCTCACACGTCAAGTGATCCCAAAAGGGCTTTCATTTGGATACACCATGTGTCGTAGTTGTTCTTCGTCAATCTTGGCACTTGCATGCTTGTCGATGACATCACGATCTTTGAACCTTGCTTTGATACCACTTGTTGGTGTATGAAAATGTGTTTGTGTGTATATGTGTGTGAGAGAGGTGGAGAGGATATAAGAGATTTGTTGTTTTAGTCTACTCAACTTGTTGCTTTCTCATTCATTACATCAAGTATTTATAGGTACATATGGATGACTCTAGACACTTAAGAATTCTAGTGACTTCTTGTTCTAGTGACTTCTTTTCTAGAGACTCCTACTTAGACTCTTCTACACACTCTCATAATTACTAAGACTCGTAGACACTCTTAGAGATTTCTAGACAGTTCAACACTAATCAAGTTTAATTATTTAACATCATAAACTTTTTATAATGTGCAATTTTTACCTTAAAATTTGTAATTATTATCAATTTGGCCTTTTAAAATTTTACATTTGTCGACCCTAAGCCCATTTGAACATAATTTCTGGCTTTGTCACTGAATTAGCTTATAATTAATTTTGTTACCAGAAGAAGAGACACGGCCGCTGTGCCAGATTTGACAAAAGATGATGCCGCCCCGATCGTGAACGGCGTTTACTATTGGCTTCCATGCTTCTACTTGCTCTTTAGTCCAAATCCCGGGTGTTGCTGGGTATCTAATTAACTAGGTGGGGTACCCGCGCGTTGCGCGGATAATACGTAAATTTTATTTTTATACTGATAATTAATTCAATTGGTATTTGCTAATTGAAATAATTTATTCAATGCAAATGAATCACTACTACATATTTAAGGTATATCTATAAATAAGCTTATATAGTTATATCTTAAGGTGCTTGAACAAAAATTCTATTTGTTAGTTAATAATATGTTTATGCATAAGATAATACAGTTTTTTTTTGTATACTCATTACAAACCATATATCGTACACATTTTTATAGTAATTTACGCATTTAATTAATAAATAATTAAAACTTTAATTAATATTTTAGATAATAATGTTAAATATAATTATTATTTTTTCGGTTAAAATATAATTGTTTATTCATGTGAAAATATATGATGATGGAATATACTTATGTTGGTTAAAAAAAACGTGTGGAAAAAAAGTTCAGTGAGAACTAAGAACAAACCAAGGTGCAGTTTTAGGATTCAGATCACCAGCTGCCCCACTCTTCATGCCCCAGATCGTGCCTCACTGTTAAGATCTTGACACATGTCTTTAGATTTAATATTTTCTTTCTAGGGTCACCAATCTCAATAGTTTTTTAGAAAAAAACTACAAAATTAATTACACTCCGGACACGTGTCAAGATCTTAACGGTGAGGCACAATCTGAGGCATGAAGAGTAGGGCATGAGATATGGATCCCAATTTTAGACCTTTTTTTTTATTAATTACTACTTGGATATGTAAGTTATTTGTAACTTAAAAAGCTGGCCAACCAATAGAATAGTTTGTATTGACAAATAAGTCATACAAAAGATTTTGTGTCAACCATACATTAATCATGTCGAAATTATATTATATTATGTTATATAAAAAAATAAATATGTAGATAGTATTTTATTAAAACGAATTTGTTTTTTAATTTGTTTTAAACACTTGTGTTCACTTTTCTTATTCTCCTCATAGTTTTTATTTTACAAATTTTATAAATTAATGAAACTAAATACAGTTCTATAATACTTATATTCACTAAAAGATATATCAACTATGTTTTATATGTTTTAGTTTTATTTTTTTACAATTCATTTATGTATAATTTAAATGGTATTTCATACGATTTGTTAATATATGTATATATTCATATTATTTTTAACATATTTTATTATGTATTTACTTTATTTATGTTTGGCTGATATTATAGTGCAATTTTGTTTTATATTCATTATATATTATTGATTTAAATTCAAATATTACTTTAATATAAGATATTAGTAAAAATGAAGCAAAATGAAATTTCATTTTAGGAGTTTAGGAAGAATTTTAGCATGTCACATAAGTAAATGTAAGTTTGTAACTCATGATTTATGTTGATTATATTTTTTTTAATTTTTTAAAATTTATTTACTTGTTATTATGAAGGGTAATCGGATTGTATTATATATATAGATAATATATGAAAAAAAAAAAGTTTCAATGCAATTATGTCACTCTATCTTTAAATTTTATTAAAATAAAACACAATATAATAATATACAAATAAAATTATTGTATGTAAAATAATATAAAAAAATTATTTGTAAATATTATATATATCATATACGACATATATATATTGCTTAAAATATATGTGATATACATGGCAAATTAATAAAATTATATATGACAATAACATAGAGGGAATATCTTCCTTAAAATTTAATGCTTTATGTAATATGAGAGGCATAGAGGGAGAGAAGACATATATGATAATTTGTAACGGTTTAGTAAAAGTAACCGTTGTTGTAGTGCAATAGGAGAGCTTCATGCTCATCTAAGTATGTAGAGATGCTTATGTGGAGAATGCCACATAAGCTAAGAGAGATAATACATGAGATGGACCTATTAGATTAGTTTATTTGTACATATCATTACTTTATTTTAGTACTTGTCAATCATACATGAAACCCATGATAATACGTAAATTTTATTTTTATACTGATAATTAATTCAATTGGTATTTGCTAATTGAAATAATTTATTCAATGCAAATGAATCACTACTACATATTTAAGGTATATCTATAAATAAGCTTATATAGTTATATCTTAAGGTGCTTGAACAAAAATTCTATTTGTTAGTTAATAATATGTTTATGCATAAGATAATACAGTTTTTTTTTGTATACTCATTACAAACCATATATCGTACACATTTTTATAGTAATTTACGCATTTAATTAATAAATAATTAAAACTTTAATTAATATTTTAGATAATAATGTTAAATATAATTATTATTTTTTCGGTTAAAATATAATTGTTTATTCATGTGAAAATATATGATGATGGAATATACTTATGCTGGTTAAAAAAAAACGTGTGGAAAAAAAGTTCATTGAGAACTAAGAACAAACCAAGGTGCAGTTTTAGGATTCAGATCACCAGCTGCCCCACTCTTCATGCCCCAGATCGTGCCTCACTGTTAAGATCTTGACACATGTCTTTAGATTTAATATTTTCTTTCTAGGGTCACCAATCTCAATAGTTTTTTAGAAAAAAACTACAAAATTAATTACACTCCGGACACGTGTCAAGATCTTAACGGTGAGGCACAATCTGAGGCATGAAGAGTAGGGCATGAGATATGGATCCCAATTTTAGACCTTTTTTTTTATTAATTACTACTTGGATATGTAAGTTATTTGTAACTTAAAAAGCTGACCAACCAATAGAATAGTTTGTATTGACAAATAAGTCATACAAAAGATTTTGTGTCAACCATACATTAATCATGTCGAAATTATATTATATTATGTTATATAAAAAAGTAAATATGTAGATAGTATTTTATTAAAACGAATTTGTTTTTTAATTTGTTTTAAACACTTGTGTTCACTTTTCTTATTCTCCTCATAGTTTTTATTTTACAAATTTTATAAATTAATGAAACTAAATACAGTTCTATAATAATTATATTCACTAAAAGATATATCAACTATGTTTTATATGTTTTAGTTTTATTTTTTTACAATTCATTTATGTATAATTTAAATGGTATTTCATACGATTTGTTAATATATGTATATATTCATATTATTTTTAACATATTTTATTATGTATTTACTTTATTTATGTTTGGCTGATATTATAGTGCAATTTTGTTTTATATTCATTATATATTATTGATCTAAATTCAAATATTACTTTAATATAAGATATTAGTAAAAATGAAGCAAAATGAAATTTCATTTTAGGAGTTTAGGAAGAATTTTAGCATGTCACATAAGTAAATGTAAGTTTGTAACTCATGATTTATGTTGATTATATTTTTTTTAATTTTTTAAAATTTATTTACTTGTTATTATGAAGGGTAATCGGATTGTATTATATATATAGATAATATATGAAAAAAAAAAAAAAGTTTCAATGCAATTATGTCACTCTATCTTTAAATTTTATTAAAATAAAACACAATATAATAATATACAAATAAAATTATTGTATGTAAAATAATATAAACAAATTATTTGTAAATATTATATATATCACATACGACATATATATATTGCTTAAAATATATGCGATATACATGGCAAATTAATAAAATTATATATGACAATAACATAGAGGGAATATCTTCCTTAAAATTTAATGCTTTATGTAATATGAGAGGCATAGAGGGAGAGAAGACATATATGATAATTTGTAACGGTTTAGTAAAAGTAACCGTTGTTGTAGTGCAATAGGAGAGCTTCAAGCTCATCTAAGTATGTAGAGATGCTTATGTGGAGAATGCCACATAAGCTAAGAGAGATAATACATGAGATGGACCTATTAGATTAGTTTATTTGTACATATCATTACTTTATTTTAGTACTTGTCAATCATACATGAAACCCATCTAAATTATATTATACTAAATACTATTCCCGCGCACCGCGGGTAAAAAAAATATTAGAATAAATAAAAAAAAATACTGATTTTTTTGTAATTTTTAATGAATATATATATATATATTTATATATATATATATATATAATTATAATTGGTTAAATAATTTGTATAATTTTTACTTAGCATATTATTATATAGTTTTTATATAGTATGTAGGCTATATTTTTATAATGTGAAAGATACGTTTTTTTTTATTTATTATAATTCTTCAATCAAAATCATATCTCTGCCAAAAAAACATAAAAAAAAACAAACAAATTTTTTTTATTGATATATTTATATAGTTAATTTTAAATAATAAATTATTTATTTTTATCAATTTTCTATTTCTCAAATTTATCCAATGATTTTCATAACGTATATTATTCTTTGTTTAAAATGATTTAGTCTAAACTATTCGAATATCGTAGATTTTTTTTGGCTATAAATATCATAGATTTTTTTTTGCTATCGTAGATTTACTAATTCAAAACGAATGCACCTTTAAAGTTACCACTTAAAGGTATCCTCCACTAGACAGAACCAACCTTATATAGTTAATTAAGGTCAAAGATTGATTATTTATGTGCGACCGCCAACCGTTAGTAAAGAAGGATTTTATAGCATATATATACATTTGTTAATCAACTTAACTATACTATTAATATACAATAAATAATATTTTTTAATAAAATAATTAAATGATTTTATACAATAAGAAAATAATATATACTCATTCTTTATTTCGCGTGATTTATTCCTAAATTAGAGTTGTATAATTAGTTATACAATATTATTAATATATTATTTGTATATATAAACATTAAAGTAGGAAATAGCGACCATTACGTTTTTTCATTAGTAATTTCGTGAGGATGGTTGTACTTAAAGAGATACGAACTGCAGAAAGTAATAATTTAATTTCTCCATTCCTAGCAAAATTATATTGATTAATCATGAGAAAAATTAGGTTAAAATCAAAATCAACCAAATTAGAAGATATTTATAAAAACCTTCTCAAATAATTTGCATAAAAAACAATCACTACTCACATTGCGATAATATAATTCAAATTAAGTACTCAATTTAACAGAGTTCCAAAAACATCTCAACGTATAAGATATATAATTATGGCCAAATGAGTTGGTGTTGAACCATATGTATAGTTCTAAACCAGTGATATGTAAGGGTGCTCTATAATTCTAAAGTAATTCTTATAATATATAACGTCATATGAAAAATAGTTATAACGACTAACCTAATTGCTGCTAATTCGTACGTTGCATTGCAAGGCTCGGATTTAGTATATCTATATATATATATATATATATATATATATATATATATATATATATATTCTTTGAATAATAAAGCCTGCAATATAAGAGAATAGGGAAACATTAATCAATAAATAGTCAAATACTGATGAAACATAGTAGAAATATTTATTATGCGCGATTATTGGTGGATCATTCATCTCTATAGCGATATGGATGATAGTATTTGACCTCATGTTGAGCGATCGTCCTCCACGTTTTTTATACTACCTCTTGATAGCAATCATGATCTCCATCCTCCATTCTGATGGTAATCTAAGACAATATCAATCTATCACCAATACAAAAAAGAATAAGTAGGAGATTAATTTACGTATATGTTAGTAGAAGTAAAAAAACAAAAGAAAAAAAGAGTTTTCTTAATGCATGCACATATAATATTGCATTCACAATCTATATATACAATATAATATAGTTGTAAACAGAAAAAAAATACTATGCATATATGCTTAAGAAGAAGTACGGTGGTTAGCTATTTATTTAGAAAATTTAGAAACATATATATATACTAATTAAGAGAATTTATTTATGCATATATAAAAACATATTGGCTATATTTTTTTGTCAGGCACGGTGACTATATTTATATATAATGTTATATATACTAATTAAGAGAATTTATTTAGGTATATATAAAAATATTTAGTGTCTATTATAGCCAATATGAAGTACATAATAATTATGTCTTCGTTATTATTCTATATATATATAATGTTTCTTATATTATTATTCTATATATGACGTTTATTTGTATTGATTATTTCTATATATACGTGGCTTACGTGGCGGTCTATGGTCTTCCGGAGCCAAACTGTATAGATAATGAATTTAAAATGAAACTTTTAATTAATTTATTTCTTTAAATTGCGTAGAGACCAAAATAGGAGATAAAAATACTTCTTAATTTTCAATCAATCAATATTATGTATCTAAATTTAGAGAACCCCTATTAAATTCCGATTAAATTAGGAAACGGTTACTGCGTGGACTGTCCACGTGTCGACCAAAGGGCTTCCGGTACCGAATTAATATAATATAGTAGATTATGTATCTAAATTTAGAGAACCCCTATTAAATTCCGATTAAATTAGGAAACGGTTACTGCATGGACTGTCCACGTGTCGACCAAAGGGCTTCCGGTACCGAATTAATATAATATAGTAGATATAGATATAGATAGATAGATCAGTTAACTATATAAGGACTGGACTGGACGGTCATCTTGAAATGAATTAATGTTAGTTTTTGATTAATTACCCGTTGGCACGGTTAGAGATTTGAGTTGCTTCGGAAATGAGAAGGCCGCCGGGAGTTGTTCGCTGAGAGTAGTAAATGGCAGCGAGTGGTTGAGGTATGTTTCCATACGATCTACATCTTGTCAGTGGTGCTAACACCACTCTGCAGTGAGTACAAATTACACAAACAATTAAGCACATCCACCATCAATAACATTCAAATATATATATTATAACTGATACAACAATAATACATATTCAGTCACGTACATCTAATTTAACTTAAAGAAATGCAAATTAGACATGACGAAATCAGCATATTAAAAATTAATTTTTAGAGTTTATGAATTCATACCCGGCCCCCTCACATATTATTTCACTAAGTGACGTAACTGACAGTTCTGATTAAAGAGAGCGAGATTAATGAGATGAAGAACCTATGGGAGAGGTTGAATTTGGCCATCTTATAAGGGGTGAGGAGAGGAATGGTGTTGCTACTGCTGCAGCTTCAGTGTCTGCCATTCTCTGATCTCTTTCTCTTCTTCTTTTCCAACAGCTTCTTGCTCCTTGTCTTCTGTAGGAGGACGAGATGAGTGGCTAACACTCTTCAATCAATTATCTACTTAAACACTTCTATAATAAATAATTGTTACTTTCTTGGCAATTGGCATATAATAATAAAAACAAAAACAGTAATTACTCTCTATCATTTATTTACTTTGACCATCAATCTTGGCCCTTAGTGTATTGTCATTTAATTAATTGTTGGATCACGGTTGGAACTCCGGTACGGTCTTGACGGCAATCCGAAATCCTTCGCTCCACGTAATCCTGCAAGAGGGGAATAGACCGGGCGGTGACCCAGAATCCCTCTCTGATGCTTAAATGAGAATCTCGTGGCAGGCAAAAGCAAACAATAGTATGAGTATGTAATCGTGTTTGATCTGAGGTAACTTCCTCCTTTATATAGGAAAGGAGTTGCCCCAGTTACCTGGTGAACTGTCAGGGCAGTTAGCCCACGCTGCGTGTATCTCGGCCACGCTCCGCTTATCTCGGGCCACTCCCCCACTACTCTGATAGTGGGCGTGTTTCTCGGCCTCAACCTCTGATAGCAAATCCCGACCAATATCGGGGACTCCAGAGTTATCTCATTGTGTCACCGCTCGGGGCCCCTCGTCATCGTGACAGGGCCAACATCCTCAGAGATTCATCATCGGGGCCTACTTAAAAGCATCTCATCAGGAGCGCCCAGTTCGCCTATCGGGACCGACCTTGTCGGGACCTTTCACCATCGGGACTCCTTTTGTCGGACCCTTCACATTGGTCTTCCTGACCTCTTTTAGGGCCCAGTGAGCCTATTCACCGTTTAGTTACCGTTAAAGGGCCTAACAGCTATAATGAAAACCATCATTAATGAATCCTTACTCTGTCATAGAAATGAATAATGAATGATAGTTGGTTGTTCATATTTTTTTTTAGTTGTTCATATTATAATTATAATTATAATGTAAATCGAAAGATTATACAATGATGATGATGGTGATATATTGCAGTGGTTGGTTTGATGAATTTAATCTATCTAAACACAATTCTGCTTAACTAATTTACGCAGTAATAATTATAGAATTTTAGATTTAAATATATATTTTGTACCATGTGATTAATTAATTAATGTTTTTCCACAAATTAATTAATTATTTTAAACATTTTCTTTCATTTTTTTCTACCGGTAAGGGCCGTTCGGCCTAAGAATTGAACTGTCTAAGGGCATAGAGGACAAAACTTGAAAAGCCCAAAAAATATTTCCGCGAGAAGACCCAAAACCGTCAGCGGTGATTGAATTCATATGATATCAGATATAACCTCGGCATTATGTCTCATATTATATACTTACTGTTAAGTTATGAGATCTAGGTCAACGGGGTGTCGGCTTTGATCTCACTCCTTACGGGGGATGTGTATGATCCGGTCTTCTCGAGTTGCCTTGCCTTTGTCTATGTCCTTCTTCCTTTCCTTCTTCCCTTGGTTCCTTCTCTTCTTCTCTCCCTTTGCCCTGCAAAAGGGGCAATACCAGACACGGAGGAGGGGGGTGGTGCCTGGTGAACCCTCTCCGATGCCTAAGTCAGAACTATATTTCTAGAGAGATAAAGCTAGAGAGATGTCAGAGCTAAATTGTTCAAATGGCCAAGATGATCAAATGAGTTGTGAAGGTGGGGTATTTATAGGCAACGGTGTCATTAAGGTGGCTTAATGACATCGTTAGCCTTTAAACACAATTAATTAACCTTTAAGCGTATAATTAAGACTTTAGGATTCGGAGGAGGTAGGCGGAGTGGACCGAGCATGGGCGTCTGAAAGGGGTGCCGGGACCCTTGGGGGGGAGAAATCCGACCCCCAAGGGTAGGGGTTGGGTGAGGACACCCAACCCCTCCTAGGGAGGGTGGGGTTGGCCAACCCCACCCCTCCTAGGAGGGATCGGGTTGGCCGACCCGATCTCTCCTAGGAGAGATCGGGTTGGCCAACCCGATCTCCCCTAGGGGAGATCGGGTCGGCTGACCCGATCTCCCCTAGGGGAGGTCGGGTGTGGCCACCCAACCTCACCTAGGTGAGTTCGCCTATGTCGGACGGGCGCTTCGGCCCCGTCCGAGCCGTCGATGTTCTCGCGAAGTGTCCGGGCTGAAGTTTCGATTCGCAATCATAAATGGGACGATAAAAATACAACGGTTCGGAAGTCAACGGGTTCAAATTGGGCGTATATCCATCACATGCCCCCGAGTCAACCAATGGCCTAACCCTTGATTGACTCTATTTTAGGATGGTATGACACGCGCAATTTGAAACCGGGATTTTACCTTCTTTGTCTGAATGCTTGCTTACCCGTGGATACGTGCCTCTGACTCTGCCCTCCTGTCTACTGAGATAGAGGAATTGTAAACGTCAGAGTAGCCCGGACGTGTGCCTAGACACGCGTCCGTCTGAGGTGGGAGTAATAAACTTATCTCTGCTACAGGTGTATACTCAAAAAATACAAACTTGCACAGGGGTGTGGTACGAATGCAACTAAATAACTTACGCTTCAATTTCGTGCCGGGATTTCATCTAAGTGAGGAATAATTAATTTTGGCCAAAAATTTTTCTAAGTACGGAGTGCTCAAAAATAAAACTATCTTGATAATTTTTCTAAGTATGGGAATATACTTAGCTATAGGTGAAAGGGATAAAAATAATGGTTTTTCCTTGGCCCTTAGATTTTACTTAAGGAGAGATGGATGGTGGTGATTAAAACCCCCTAAAAACCCTATCATCCTTTTAACATAAAAGAGGAGAGTTAGAAAAATACCTCCAAGAGTCACCATAGCCACCATCTTTCTTTTTTTCACTCACCCTTGGAGAGCAAGGCAAGTTTGAGAGCACCCCCAAGGTTAGGGCCGGCCAAAATTCCGGTGTGCACTTGAAATTCCGGCCAGCACCTTGATCGGGACGGCGACGAGGAGACAGCCCGGCCGGAGACGATTGACGGAACAGCGGCTCGAGACGGCGGCTGCTGGACCTGGGTGACGCGGCACGGGCTTGGCCGGCTGAGGGTGGTGATCAATCGAGCAGCGGCGTCGGGCGGCTTCGACGGTGATCGACGACGGGCTCACCTCCGGCGACGACGGCACCAGGTCCAACGGAGGTTGTCGACGGCGATAGGAAGTGATTCCGACGAGACCCACGGCGGCTTCCGACGACGGTGGGGCGATCAAAATCAGCTCCGGCGACGACGGGGTTGGGGCTCCGGCGAGGGGCTGATTTCCGGCAACGTTCAAATTTGAATTCCGGACCCGTTTATCACATCGGGTCGGGTTTTCCGAAGGTCCGCTCTTTTCCTTTCCATTACCGCGTAAAAAGTTGATTTTTGAATCGTTGATATTTGATTGCCGATGCTTGATTGCCGATGCTTGATTGCCGAAATTTGATTGAATGTGGGATTGCCGTAGATAGCCGTTGGTAGTTGTGGATTTTGGGGAAAAATGTTTGCCGGTCGTCCGGATATGGTTTCTTGTCCGATTGGGCTATCCCGGTCTTGAATTTGATGTCGTGCCGCCGTTGGTGTGTTAATCTTTGTTGGAGGGTATAATGGTAATTTTTTCCAAAACCCGACCTTAGGCTTGGATAAAACTATTTGACTCGGTTGTTGTCGTTGGTTGAGTGTCGGGTATTTCCGGTTCCTCGGAAATTTCTCTTATCTTGATGTTCGTCGTGTCATGGCAGGTACTATACTCCTGGTGGTGTCCACGTACGCAGACTCTTCAGAGACGCCGTATTCTCCGAAGGATGAGTGAGTTCCTTTTTCTCCTCCTTTTCGGTCGCGTTACTTCCTTTCCTATTGCTAGCTTAGTATCGTGACCTTCATTGGGGTGTTAGTCGAAATTTGATTCGTGCTTTGGGGTTTCTTGCTATCTTTGCCTTAGGTCTTGCTATTCTGTCAGAGAACCATATCACTAGGTCCGATTACAACGAACATGTCACCCTAGGAGATATCAGTCCCCTAGATGAGCCTCTGTATCCTTTTCTCCCCTCCTTGGGGAATACTCGCGGGACGGCGACGGAGCCTCCTATAGGAAAGGTCGCCGTGTACCCCTCTCAGATCCGATTCGGGCTGAGACTGCCTTACTGTGACGAGCTTATAGAGTTGAGCAGGTTTTTCAGGATTTCTCCTGTGAACCTTGCCCCCAGTGCTCTCCGCGTCTGGGTGGGCTTCCGGGTATTGTGCCATTGGTACTCCTGGAAGAACTCTCTCGTTCTATTCCGATGTTTCTATCGGTTCCAGTACCGGACGAGGGTGGGGTTTGCGAGTTTCGTAACTCGCCATCCGACCTTCAAAGATCCCCGATTCTCTGATTTCGGGTTGAGTGGGGTCGAGTGGGATACCTCCCTCCGTTTTGTGACCCAGATTGACAATTCGGCTAGTCACTGGGCTAAGCACTACTTCTTCATTACGGACCGATACGTCACTTGGTCGGTCCTGAATGAGGATCGGTCCGATGGTTGGCCTGCTTTTGGAGAGTTCTCTTCGGATGATTTGAAGACTATGAAGATCATTCACGAGAGCAACAGGACCCGGTCTTACTGCCCCGTGTCTTTAATAACTGAGACGGATCTTTACGAGGCCGGGATCAGTCTGACTCCTGACTCCGGGGGTTCGGTATGTCACTTGGTCTTTCCATCTTTATTTACCTTTTGCTCTTCCTTTGTAGGTTGGTTTCATGGAAAAACCTATAACATGCAGGGAGCCCCTGTTGACCTGAGCAAGAGGAAGGCTCCTTCTAGTTCTGCTTTGAAGAAATCCCCCCTGCCTGGGAAGAAGGCTGGGGCCTCTGGTATGCTTTCTCCTATTTGCTTCTTTATGATGTAACTTATGTTTTCCTTATCTTGTTTTTCTTACTTTGCTAGTGCACTCCCCCTTGGTGACTGAGAGGGTCGTCTCCGTTGGCAGAGATTCTGGACCTTCCAAGTCCAAACCGCGGCGATCTGATTCTGAGGCCGGGGCCTCGGCTGCTAAGAGGAAGAAGGCTGTGGATCCTGCTTCGCCTACTGCTCGTCCTCCGACCCTATCTCGTGATAAGGAGATGGTGGTCGAAGAGGTGCCTTCCCTGGCTGACAAAGGGAAGCGACCTGCTGGTGGTGGTTCCCCTGCCCCCCAGCCGAGGGCACGGTCCTCAGGTATGATCTCTACCTTGTGCTGATCCTTGTATGTTTATACTCTCCTTTGACTTGCTTTGCTTGTTTAGGTGGGCCTCCGACTTTAAGTCGGAAGGATTTCGCACGGCTCACTGATGAAGATGTTATTGGGTCTGAGTGGACTCCCTTCGCTGGTCTGAAGGAGTTCCACCTCGATAGCACTTCCTCTTTGCGGACTCCTGAGGTTGGTGTCCGCGTCCTCCGCGGTGCCGTTCCCCCTGGGGATCGTGTTGCTCCGCCCAAGTCTCCTGGGGAGACTCGGCGCTTTGTTCAAGGGGTACTCTCTCGTTATGCACCTGTAAGTTGTTCTTTGCTTTCCTTTCATTACTTTCATAATTGCTATCCTTTGGTTACTCACCCCTTGTTTGAATTGTTAGGGTATGTCTGACATGGTGAACATGTCTTCTCTCGTGCTCGAGTTATCTGACGAGAGGAAGACCCTTGAGGACAGCCAGGTTTCTCTCAAGGCGGAGGTCGCCACTGCTGCCGAGAAGGCGCGTATATCTGATTTGAGGCTGCAGGAGCTCCAGGACCAGGTGTCCTTGCTCGAAGCCACTGTGGGCAGTTTGCGTCGGGAAGCTGAGGTTGCTGCGTCGCTTCATTCTGAGGAGCTGCGGAGGTTGGAGACTAAGTGTCGGGCGGAGGAGAGGGCTGTCGCGGTATCTGAATACAAGGCCTCCTCTGCCTTCACCGCCGACTATAGCACGCGTCTCACCCAGGAGATGAATCAGTTCGGTGAGTATCTGGTTGATCACATATACCGGATTGA
This sequence comes from Clarkia xantiana subsp. parviflora, assembly GCA_036873135.1. Classification (NCBI taxonomy): domain Eukaryota; kingdom Viridiplantae; phylum Streptophyta; class Magnoliopsida; order Myrtales; family Onagraceae; genus Clarkia; species Clarkia xantiana. The sequence goes on along the minus strand of JAPTYO010000008.1, from coordinate 16,925,764 downwards.
TCCTCAGTTCCCCTTTGGTGACCTTGGTGACTTTGGGCCATATGCCACTGGCTATGCGACTGTTCTGATGGGTCAGGCTGCCGTTGCAGACGAGCCTGCCCCTGCCCAGGTGGATGCTACACCTGTGGAGATTGGTACCTCAGACTCCTCCTCTTCATCCATTTCCGCTGGCGGTTCAGCTTCAGGGGGTGAGGGTGACTCCCCTGAAGGTTCTGACTGACGTGTTTATCTCATGCTATCCTTGTATATAATTACACTCCTTCTCCCCTTGTGTGGGTTGAGTGTCCTTTGAGATTGTGATGGTGTTTGTTGTTACTTTCCTTTGCCACATTGTGTTGTTGACTACGTGGTTCGTTTGCCTTTACATTAGTGCTTCTCATGCTTTTGTATATATCTCTTCTCATGATGGCTCCCTATGCCTTGTGTATGGCTCTTTGGGTATGGACTCTTTACTTGGTGTGTTTCCTTTACTTATCCTTCTTTCGTGCTTTCCTTCATGTCTTACCTGCCATTTCATAAAGAAAAAACATTACTTGTTCTTCACATTACTTTACTTAGAAATTTCTTTCTCATGGTATTCTTCTGAGCATGGTATCCTTCTAAGAATGGTACCCTTCTAAACATGGTACCCTCTTAAACATGGTATCCTTCTAAGCATGGTGTGATGATCTCTTCTGATACCCCTTACACGGTATACGTTGTACTGTTAGACCAAAGATACGCTCTTGGTGGGCGTCGAAATCTTTTCACGAGACAGGCTCTCGGACGGCACTTAACGTTTCACAGGATAGGCTCCCGGAGGGCACAGGTTAGTCCACCGATACCTTCTTGACGGGTGTCAAACTGTTCACGAGACAGGCTCTCGGACGGCACTTAACGTTTCACAGGATAGGCTCCCGGAGGGCACAGGTTAGTCCACCGATACCTTCTTGACGGGTGTCAAACTGTTCACGAGACAGGCTCTCGGACGGCACTTAACGTTTCACAGGATAGGCTCCCGGAGGGCACAGGTTAGACCAAAGATACGCTCCTGGTGGGCGTCGAACTGGTAGTTTGAAATCTACCTCAAGATACGCTCTTGGGGGCGTCGAACTGGTAGTGTTTTTTCTACCTCAAGATACGCTCTTGGGGGCGTCGAATTCGTAGTGTAATAACTACTCTCAAGATACGCTCTTGGGGGCGTCGAAGGTCGTAGTATGAACACTACTCTCAAGATACGCTCTTGGGGGCGTCGAAGTTCGTAGTTTTTGGAAACCACTCTCAAGATACGCTCTTGGTGCGTCGAAGGTCGTAGTGTAATAACTACTCTCAAGATACGCTCTTGGGGGCGTCGAAAGTCGTAGTATGAACACTACTCTCAAGATACGCTCTTGGGGGCGTCGAATGTCGTAGTATGAAAACTACTCTCAAGATACGCTCTTGGGGGCGTCGAATGTCGTAGTATGAAAACTACTCTCAAGATGCGCTCTTGGGGGCGTCGAACCTGTCATTGACTTGAAGTCATATCTGTGTAAGGATAACTTTGTGGTTATACCACTGCATTCACTGGAAAATACTTTTGAGTAACTACTACTCCCTTAGGAGCATTCATGTTTTTGTACACTCGGGATGCCTTGGTGCACCAAGACATCCTTTGTAGGAAATCAAAGATAGTTGTAGAGATGGAGTAACTTCGTGAGTTCTCCTTCTCATGAGTTGTTTTTGAAAAGCTTGTAAAGCTGAAACATGCGAAATGCTAGATATAAAACTAAGGATATGGGGTGGTCACTGTGTCTGTTGCCACGTACTCCTTGAAGTTTCCATTGTAGATCATTTCTTCCACTTCCACCTTCAACACCATGCAGTTGTTGGTTTGATGCCCCCAGGTCCCATGGTACTCACACCAACCCTGTGCATCTCTCCCTAGGAAGGCCTTGCCCTCCTCCCTGCATGCTGGTAGCTCTTGCTTGAGGTGCTTGTGGAAAATTTCTTCTATGCTGAGTGTGAGGGGTGTGAATGTGAAATTGACACCTCCTCCCAATGTGTCTGTTTCTCTTCCTCTTTCTGGAACTTCATCCGACTGTTCCGCCTCTTGTTCAAATGTCCTGTCCAGTTTCGCCTTGAGCTCTCTCATTGTGCTCGTCATGATCATCTCATAGAGCCCTCCATAGGCCTCAAATGAACTTGGATGCATGTTTCTGATGAATGCTCTGACTGCTTCTCCCCTTGTGATGTCCATGTTGGCACCATAATCAAAGAATCTCTGGAAATAGCTTGATATAGACTCCTGCGGCATTTGCTTGATATCATCTATGTAGCGGAAGCCTTTTAGGATGGAGTTCCTTGTCCTGTTCCCTATTATGGTGTCTGGCTGCCAAGGTATGGATGTCACCTTCACAGCCTTGTTCCTGTGTCTCCTTGTAGGCACTGTTTGAAAAAACTGCCTGCTCAAACGGAGTGTTACTCCACTCCTTCTCCTTCCTTGCCTTTGTCTCCCTCCCCTCCTTCTTCTATTCTGATTGGCTCCTGCCATGACCACAGCCACTGTGTTTGTCCTGTGTGATCCATGTCTCATTGAATTGACATAGCATTGTCTTGCCGTGCGTTGATCACCCAGGACTTCTCCAACTCCGTTCTCCGTGATGTACTTCAGCTTCTGGTGAACAGTGGATGGCACTATTTCATATGGATTTATGGTTGTCCTTCCTAGGATCCCATTGTAGGCTCCCAGGCTTTCAACCACCAAGAAATTGACATTTACCTTCAGTTGGGTCCATCCTTGGCCCATGGTCACTGGCAATGTTATCATCCCCAGGGGGTAACTTGTTGCCCCTGAGAAGCCAACTAGGGGGAAGTTGACCGGATTGATGTCTGCTTTGGTTTTCCCTATCTCTTCCAACACTCTCAGGCTTAGGAGGTCAGCTGAGCTGCCCCCATCCACCAAAATTCTTTTTACATCAAAATTATCAATATCTAAAGTAATAACTAGAGCATCGTCATGTGGAAAGACGATGTGGCTTTTGTCCTTCTCCGAGAACTCTATCTTCACTTCTTCTCCTTCTCTTGGTCTTTTTCTCCACCTTGGTACTGAGCTTAGCTTGGATGCATAGACCTCTCTTGCATTAGCAGTTGGGCCTCCTGATGCTGCTCCTCCATGTATCATGTTGATGACTCCTCTTTTGTTGGGTGGAGGGTTATGGTCTACCTTTCCCTTGCCCTTGTCTTTCTGTGGTGGCCCCAGTTGCATACTATTGCCCCCATGGTCTACGAATTGCTTCAGTTCTCCCCTCTGGACGATGTTGTTTATGCTTAGCTTTAAGCTAAAGCATTCATTTGTGTCGTGACCATAAGCCTCGTGGTTGTCACACCATCTATCCTTGTGATTTCCTACCATTGGGGCTCTCCACCTTGCAGGGGGTGACCAAAGCTTTTGGTTCCGCATCTCTCTAAGTACGGTGGCTGGAGTGGCGTTCAATGGGATGAACTTAATGACGTTTATTTCTCTGGCCTTTAAGGGTTCACCCATTTGGTTTCTTTGCTGTGGTGGACGCCACTCCTGCTGTGGCGGACGCCACTCCTGCTGCCTTGCATGCTGTGGTGCCTGGGGTGGCTTGCCTTTGTTTGGCCTTTGATTATCCTCCTTGGCTGCCTGGATTTTGGCCTTCTTGCTTGCCCTGTGCCTCTCGAGGTCAATATGCGTTTTAACTCTCCCTGCAAGCTCCTCCAAGGTGCTTGCTGGCTTTTTGGCCATCTTTTCAGCCAATGTTGACCCTAAGCGACCTAAATTTCTGATAAAGGCTCGGATTATCTCCCCTTCAGTGATGTCTCCCTGGATGTCTGCAATATTCTGGTTGAACCTAGTGTAGTAGCTGGCCAGGGTTTCATCGTATTCTTGTTTTACGTCATCAATGGAGCCTGTTCCCTTGAGGAGTTTCCTCTCCCCTAGGTATCTCTGCAGAAACTTAGCTTTTAGCTGCTCCCATGAGTGGATGCTCTCAGAGGGCAGGCTGAAGAACCAATGTGAGGCCACCCCTGATAGGGTGTTTGGGAAAAGGAGTGCCTTGTATCTTTCGTCAGTTGTCCTCCCGAATAGAGAGGCCTCATGCTGTTGGATATGCTCTAGGGGGTCTCCCTTCCCATTGTACTTTGCAATTTGCACAGTATGCAGGGAGTCTGGCACCCTGTTCATCTCCAGCTCCCTTGTGAAAGGGTGGTTCATTTTGTCACTTAGACCATGCAGACTGGGTTTCTTTGACTCATTCAATTTCCGGGTTATCATGGCTTCTATCTCCTCCGGGGTGATCACTATCTGTGCCGGAGTATAATCCCTCTGATATCCATTGTAGTTGTAGACTGGGCTTACTGGGTTCCCTTGTCCCTGCTGGTATGGACTGTAGGTGTACTCTTGGTACGCCTGCTGGGGTGCTTCATAGAAGTCCTGCCTCCTTGGAGGTCTTGCTTGTCTTTCCTCCCCAAGCGGGGTGTAAGCCCTGTTGTTCTGCTGTTGCCTAGGAGGCACGAATTGTTGCCTTCCCTCTGGGGGTGGCTCCTGGTAATATCTTCTTTGCTCCTCTCGCTGCCCTGCTCGAGGGTGCGAGTAGTGCTCTTCTGTCGGGATCTGCTCCTCCTCATGAGCTTCAGTGTACGTCCCTTGGGTGTATGCCGGCCTTGCATATGCTGTGTGGGCGCGGTTATCATCTCTTTGTTCCGGCATCCCATATGGGTACCTTTGTTGTTGCTCCTCATAATAGTATCCCTCAGGGGGTGCCGTGTTGTGGGAAGGCACTCCCTGTTGTCCTCTTGCTCTCTGTGGCCTTCTTGCCCGGGGGGTGGAGGCTGTGGAGGACTCAGCCCCAGCTGGGCGTGAAGGTCCTCCCTCCTGGTTGTTCTGTTGCTGAGGAGGTTGTGGTATTTCTTGGGGCTCTGGATGCATTGGCTGCTTCCCAGGGTCAGGCCGCCTCCCTGGGGGTATGGGTTCTCTTCTCCGCCCATTGCCCCCGGGTGGGTGTTGGGGCCTAGACACCCTACTGTTCGTCATAGCTCGCGTAATAGCCAGGCTTTCTGTCCGAAGCCTACAGACGGCGCCAAGTGTTAAGTTATGAGATCTAGGTCAACGGGGTGTCGGCTTTGATCTCACTCCTTACGGGGGATGTGTATGATCCGGTCTTCTCGAGTTGCCTTGCCTTTGTCTATGTCCTTCTTCCTTTCCTTCTTCCCTTGGTTCCTTCTCTTCTTCTCTCCCTTTGCCCTGCAAAAGGGGCAATACCAGACACGGAGGAGGGGGGGTGGTGCCTGGTGAACCCTCTCCGATGCCTAAGTCAGAACTATATTTCTAGAGAGATAAAGCTAGAGAGATGTCAGAGCTAAATTGTTCAAATGGCCAAGATGATCAAATGAGTTGTGAAGGTGGGGTATTTATAGGCAACGGTGTCATTAAGGTGGCTTAATGACATCGTTAGCCTTTAAACACAATTAATTAACCTTTAAGCGTATAATTAAGACTTTAGGATTCGGAGGAGGTAGGCGGAGTGGACCGAGCATGGGCGTCTGAAAGGGGTGCCGGGACCCTTGGGGGGGAGAAATCCGACCCCCAAGGGTAGGGGTTGGGTGAGGACACCCAACCCCTCCTAGGGAGGGTGGGGTTGGCCAACCCCACCCCTCCTAGGAGGGATCGGGTTGGCCGACCCGATCTCCCCTAGGGGAGGTCGGGTGTGGCCACCCAACCTCACCTAGGTGAGTTCGCCTATGTCGGACGGGCGCTTCGGCCCCGTCCGAGCCGTCGATGTTCTCGCGAAGTGTCCGGGCTGAAGTTTCGATTCGCAATCATAAATGGGACGATAAAAATACAACGGTTCGGAAGTCAACGGGTTCAAATTGGGCGTATATCCATCACTTACTAGGCACTGATCCCGCGCACCGCGCGAGAGAAAAAATCTAAAAAAAACAATAAAAATAAATTAAGTTATCTTAATTTATTGAATATGTAATATATATCAACATTTATTTAAAAAAATATATATTATTTTGATAAATTAATAATAATGTATTAATTAAATAGTAATTATTATTTAAAATATTAATAGTATGAAATAATCAACATTATATGTCATTTTTATTAGACGTATAACTGATATAATCAAAAAAATAAAAGAATTATGTATATTCGTAAAATATGTGTTCAAGTTATCATTTTATTCTAAATAAATAGTAACGTAACGAAAAACAAAGAGAATTTCATAAAAAATTAATGAATTATATAAGTGCAAAATATTTTGACAGAAGTAAGTTCGATGCCATTACTTAATATAGATACGCATAAAAAAAATTACGCCATGCTCAAGGAATAAAAATTAAAGGGATTTTTTTTAATTAGAATGCTAAATTTGTTATAATTTTGTTAAGTAAGAAATTTCAGTTTTTCAATAAATTTTTAATAAAAATTGAAGTTAAATTCTAATTAATAAAACTAAATTTGTCTTAATTTGTTAACTAAGAAATTAAGTTTATCAAGTTTTTAATAACACTTATGCATATGATAATTATTGAAATTATTATAAGTAAAAATTAGCCTTAATAGTTATGATGCAAATATTTTCTCAAAAGTTAAGGAATATGAATAAGGATTCCGAAAAGTATATACATGTAAAATAAAATCTATAAATTATTTATTATGTAACAACTAAAATCGTTATAGTATTATATACACATACTTAGAAGATTTTGAATTTTATTTTATTATAATGACCCTCCGGCCTCCATTATAAAATATACAAAACACTCTAATCTAACACTAAACTTCATATTACAACAAAACATCCTAAAATTTAACAAAGATAAATAAAATTAATGTAAAATTTATCATTTTATCTTTTACAAAGAAATACATTGATACTCAATTAGAAGATTGGCTACAATATCACTGCGTAATTTGCTTTGTGCCTTACAACAACAACCATTCTCAAATCTAGACAACACCCCCCACAATATACTGATATGATGTCATTGTCGTGAGTAAATGAATTGGGATATATAAGTGAATACTTGTAAAACACAATTGAGATAAATATAAATTAAAATACTTTATCCATTTTTTTTAAAACATTAAAATTTCTTTATAAATCTAATATATTTGCAAGTAATCATAAAAACATTATTCATCTCTACTTTTATTTTATTTTAAATATTAACCTCATTACATATAAAATTGTTGTTTACACGAAAAGAACGATGCAATAATACCTGAATGGATATGAGGATGGACAATAGTTGTATCAATGTGATTTCAGCTTCACAAACTGCAATTCACGACGAAAATACAAACTTATTTATTATATTATACAACACATCACAATAAATTTTAAACACAATACATGGTTATTAAACATGCGTTAAATTTACATCGTTATTAAAAGAAGCTTTTGTTACAATTTAATAATTTTGAATATATATATATATAGTAGTTATTGAGAGAAAAAATATATTTTATTTTTGCATAAAGAAAGAATATTTAAATAAAAAAGATATAGTACTGACTAAATGCTTTAGTATTATCTTTCGAGTAATTATAAATCTTTCCAGTAAAAAAAAATATTTATTTAAAAAAAAATTTATTTCAAATAAGGCATATATGTAAGTATAAGTATACAAAAGTATATATCAATTAATATTTATAAAAAAAAAAAAACTTCGCATTAAAGTTAATTATAAAACCAATGTATATAACATTAAAAAGAGTACAAACTAAGTTAAAATAATATATTGTTGAAGGGAACACGAATATTTAAAAGGAAAACCACGAACCTCATATGTATTGAATTACAGATGGATCCCAGCATTGTATCGCCGATTAACAAATGTTCCACTGGTTAGTTACCGTAACTCTTGTCTCCACAAATATTTTACGTATAGGGTCTCCGAGAGCAAAAATAATATCTTCACCACAATGATATCTAGGAAACTCCATCTCATCGGACTATAAATTACGTAAAAGCAGACAATATTGGTTTTAGTTATATAACCATGTAATAGAAAGTACCTCCAAGTGAAAAAGTCTGAGAAAGCACTAAACCTTGGTTTTTTGTAGGTGATTTATCTCATCAAATTTGCAGCGATAGACTCTCGAAGGCTGACCCAACTAAGACGTGTGCTGCTAAAGCCTGAAGGTAGTAACATAAGTAATCCGACATGCGTAATCGTAGCCTGAAGAGCGTCGAAAAATTAAATTCAAATTCAAGTGCATCAATTCAGAACATAAACAAATCAAAGGGGCTTGATCATACCGATTGCCGATCCAAAGCGTAGACATAAACATTATCCGTCAGCTGCCTGATCTTATTGGTTGCTCGATTAGCAACGTAATTATCTACAAATTAACCACATTCTGGTTTTTAAATGAGAATTATTGTTATGAATCCGAAGGAGAAGGCGAAACGAAGAACTAACCAGTGCTAGTCCTGGATTCAGCGTCGATGACGATATTAAGTGACCCCGATGATTGTTCTACCCATTAAGCGATCTCCTTCAAATTTAAATGTGTCTTTTTTTTTTTCCAAACAATGAGCAATTTTGAATTTCCTTGTAGGTAGCCGATGAAACCCTAGCTAGTATATCTATATACCAAAGCTCTTAAACTCTTAAATAGTAATCGTAAACAAAAAAGTATGTTTAAAGTTTGTTCATATTAATAAACTTGTCAAATTTAATCATATTATTTAAAGCAATGAAAATTAATATTTTTTAAATTGTCACTAAAATAGGCAACAAATATACACTAATATACTTTGGGAATTAATTCTTCATAAATGCATTCCCAATTCCCTCAACCTTGAACTTGCTTCTAAATTTGCATTTCATTGTTTATTTATTAAATGCAAATACATACGTATTGTATATTTAAGCTTGCCATAACTTTTTTTTATTTATTTATGTATTACGTTTTTGTAATGTAAACTATTTTTATTAATTGTTTTCTTTATATATATTGTTTTATATATAACATGACATATTATTCATTATTCTATATATATTGTGCTTACGTGGTGGCCTACAGTCTTCCGGAACCAAACTGTATAGAATTATTATTTAAATGGAAACTTTAAATTAATTTGTTTCTTTAAATTGCGTAGGCACCAAATTAGGAGATAAAAATACTTCTTAATTTTCAACCAATCAATATTATGTATCTAAATTTAGAGAACCCCTATTAAATTCCGATTAAATTAGGAAACGGTGACTACGTGGACTGTCCACATGTCGGTTAGAGAGCTTCCGATACCGAATTAATATAATAACTAGATACTAATCCCGCGCACCGCGCGGGTAAACTTATCAAAATGAATAAATTAAAATACAAAATTTACCTGAATTTTTAATTTAAAATGCCTATAGTAAAATGTAGTGTGGGTAAAAATATCAAAATGAATAAATTAAAATATTAACTTTACCCAATTTTTTTAAATTTAAAAGGCCTATAAACAAATATTGTAGGTAAAATATTTTTTCTTTACTGACGATTTTAGGTAAATTCTAATAAAATTTGGATGTGTGTTACTTGTAAAACAAATTCTAATTTTAAATGCTTATTATTAATTAAATATTTAAAATTTTAATATGCAATAATATAGGAACGTAATGCAGTTAAGTTTTAATAGTTACGCTTATCCATCTAATTGCAACGGTAAATATTGATTACATGTTGGACAACCACGTAAGGTAGATATTTCTTCCTGCATATGAAATGTATAATGTCAATTATATATGTAAAATAAATAAATACAAAATTCAAAAAATTGTGTCTTCATGGCAAATTAACAAAATCGTGTCTTTTTCTATACAAAAAATTTAATTCGAACATAATTATCTTATACAATATATACAAAATCATATAAGCATTAGTGCCATCATCCAATAATAGCATACATACATTAATAACTTATGCGTCTTTAAAGATTTATATTATGTCAACCGCAATTTGTACGACCTCGGAAAAAAATAGCTCTTGCATCAGATTATCTACAATGTAACTGACCTACAAAAAAAAATCAAAATTAAGATAAATAAATCAGAATTATATATTCAAACCAATAGTAAATATACCAAAATCAAATTGTCTATGATGATGCAACCACATATGGATAACATCTTGCTAGATGATGTAACCATCGTAATACAAAATGGTGAACGGATCTATACAAACATCTCGATGAGCTTCGCCTTCAACTTGAAAATAAATCTTTTCTAATACACAAAATAGTATAAGCATTAGTAATGTCATCCAATAATAGTATACATACAGTAAATACCTCCAATAATAGCATACATACATTAAATACCTTAACTATTTTAAGATTGATATTATCTCAATCACAAATTATATGACTCGTATCGTAGATTGACTAAAACCAACTCGTAAATCACTAAGCAAAAAAATAACTCTTACTATCGTTTTATCTATAACGTAATTGATCTACAAAAATTTAAAAAACAATAAATATATCATAATTATATATTTAAAATAATCATTATTTTTAAATCCACATAATACATAATAATTATTTTTATGTATGATGATAAATCCACATATACATAATAAGTATTAATAAATGATGGAGAATCAATGTACGTAGTACAAAATGTGAAGACCGACACTCACCTCATGAAAACCAAACTCAATTCCTTGGCTTCTCTTGGTGATCGTAAAATTCTAAAGCTCAATCAAACCACTCTCCATCCCCACTCCTAAAGTCCTCGTGTTCCTTTCCTCATCAACACCAAGCCAAGATAGGGCAGTGACGCTGCTTTTAAACTGTGGAATGGTCGAGATTAGCTTAACTGAATATTCATTCTCAACACCTTAGATTTAGCTCGTATTTTGCAAACTGGACATGTATCTCTCAGACATAACCAATTTTCCTGAAGATGAAATATAGTTAAATAAGATAACAATTAAATTAACTACAATAATGATATGTAAGAAAAGGTTAGGCGCACAGTCATACCATCAAACCTTTTAACAACTTTAGAGAATGATCATCAACATACTTATAATGAATGGAGGCAAAACAACACAACTTATCAATCCTAAATATTAAGATGAGTTAATACAGTCTATAGAAAACTGGAAAATTATTATATGAATCGTGATATAATCAATTCTATAAGATGTAAACTTGATCTCTTGATTTGCCATATAGATACTAAAATATATAGTTAACTAAATACCAAATAAAAACTCGATGTTTTCAACAATAATAATATTGAGTTTTCCTTAATTGTTCCCGTCTATAGATTCAATATTTTACGGTAATAACTCTGAATAAATAATTTCTAAATTTAAATATAATTTATGAATTTTTTTTTATCATCTACTATATTATAAAATATAATTTTTTTCACGACATTCAACCTCTGTATGAAATTCTTTTAATCCAACTTATTTATATTTTTATACATATAATGATTTTATTTTTTCTACTTTGGCAAAAAAAAAAAAATTGTTTCTACAATAGTGTAAAGTGCAATAAATCCACCAGCGCGCTATAATAAATAGCCTGATCTGTTATATATACTTTTGGCTACATATATGTATACTAATTCTAGGGTTTGAATGTCTTTAGGCAAACAATAATATTTCAGATTTTATGATCAAGGATTATATATGATAATATTACGTATATTTTAATTTTTTTATTATATATATATATATATTTTTTTTTTTTGCCAACTTATATTCTAATTCTAATTGCCAAGTTTTGATAAAACTATGTCACGTTGTATAACATATATTGTTTATAAGTTTTGTAAATTATTTTTTATTAGTTACTGCTTACGTGGCGGCCTATGGTCTTTCGGTACCAAACTGTATAGATAATGAATTTAAAAGGAAACTTTTAATTAATTTGTTTCTTTAAATTGCGTAGAGACCAAATTAGGAGATAAAAATACATATTAATTTTCAACAAATCAATATTATGTATCTAAATTTAGAGAACCCCTATTAAATTCCAACTAAATTAGGAAACGGTGACTACGTAGACTGTCCACGTGTCGGTCAGAGGGCTTCCGATGCTGAATTAATATAATATAGTAGATATCATTTGGCAAGATAAATATTATAATATGTACTGTAATGTGAAATTCATTGTAATATGAAATTATATATTCATAAAAAAAACTGATATAATAAAATTACATTAAAAATAAGAAGGATTAATTATTTTATCATTATTTATTAAATAATATTTATATGATATTTATAGTTTATCATGCTATTATTATTGTTATTATTTTTTTATTTACTTCATAACTCATTATTATAATTAAAACAATGATTCAAATAATGTTCGTTAGGGCTGGGGCAAAAACAGATCTGGTCGGATCGGACCGAAATCGAACCCTTTGGAGTTGATTCAGTCTAAACTGATTCCAAACAGACAAGGTTTTTAAGGAGTGAGTCAGATCAAGAACCATTTGTATACTTTTGTGAAATCAGTTATGAACTGGACCGGTTGGTTTTTGGACTGATCCAGACTAGTTTTTTATTTTTGTTTTATTAAATATTTAGTGTAAATCTTCTTAGAAAAACGATCGGACCGGATCCAGACATTTTTTGACAAAATATTCTTGGAATAGTCCAGAACAAGATCATACTTTTCTTCACTAAACCATCATTGGCATTTGGTGTATAGGGGCCGCCATAATTGGCAGCCCATTAATATAAACCCAACAGATTAAGCATAATTGGAGTTAGGCACATAATGGATTTTGAGTCAGGCCAAAATATCTATGAGCCACAATTGGCCCAAAGTGGGCCAAGCCCAATTGCTTCAATATTTGGTCGAACTAGGGTTAAAACCCTTGGTGAGTTTTGCTAACCTCCTCTTATAAATAGGAGTTGTTTGGGGATTTCTTAGGGTTAATCACTCTCTCCCTTTTAGTTGACAAGACAAGAAATCTCTCTCCATAATAACATAGAGGTTCGGTCGAAAGTGATAATACACAAGGACGTGCCGAAATTGTGTCAACAATTTATCCCAGAGATCCATCCTGTCACTAGATTAAAAGAGGCTTTTCCGTGAGACAACATAGAGTTCCTGCAGGACACGTTCGGCAGATCAAGAACTCCCTATGTGACGATCTTGGGCTATGAACTATGTAGTCAAAAACGCGTTTTTAAGTCGTAGAAACGTGCGTTTTTACGTTTTCACCTTAAAAAACGAGTTAAAACGTGACTAAGTCGCATTCGTAGTAGAAACGGGTAGAAACGCGAGTAAAGTCGTAAAAACGTATAAAAACGTAGTTTTTACCCGTTTCTGACGTTTCTACTAATATACTACCAAATGTGATAAACTTTGGCCCAAGAAGTTGTCAGATCAATTTAGGCAGTAATTTGTCAAGAAAAATTGTAATAATTGGGCCATAAATATTTTAATTTCATTTAGCCTATAAATTAGGGGGCACTTAGTCTTCTAATTTTGTCCGCAAAGTCGACTTGACCTAAAGAGTCTCATATTCCAACTCTTTCTTTCTCTACGTTAGTCATGCCCTTGCAGTCAATTTCAAACCTCAAAATCCCAATTAACTTGAACATGTCTATGTATGTTTTCTTTTCTTAATTTTTTAGAACCAGTTCAACTTCTATATATTATAAATATTTAAACTTTACTTGGTAAATGGTTCTTCTTTTCAGACTCCTCTCGTTTAATAACTTAAAACTGAAATATAAACAAAACTATAGAATATTGAATTAATTTGATCTAACCTATGTATTTATAGGGTGAAATTTGAAGTCAACTGATAGGGTTGGTGAGAGGTAGAACCGATAATGCGAAATGCTAGTAGATATAAAAGTGATATAGGATGGCAATTTGTAACTAGATGGTGGTGGGAAAAGAAAAAGACTATATTTTATTTTTGAATTTGTTTTACATAATTATCAACATATATGTACATTATTGTTTTAAATTCTTATGTTATTTTATCATATTTATAGAAACTTACGTTTCTACGACCCGACTTTACGACTCGACTTTACCTACCACTTTCCGTCTCTACTTAGAAACTCGTTTTTGACTGCATTGGCTATGAAAGATAAACTGGTATGTGCTCATTTCTGGTGCGTAATTAGTTTACCTGACATGTACACGTTTTTAATCCGTAGTAACTATCCCCTAAATCCATCAGTGGTATCTGAGCATGTGTCGGAGTTCATGGTTTTTTTATAAAATTGATGCTCATGATTTTTGGTAAATCTGATGTTCATGTTTTTAGTAAAATTGGTGTTCTTGAACGTTCTTACTAAAACATGATTTTTTTTTTTCTTTATCATAATTGAAATTTGGATTTGTGATTAAGGTAAAATTTGACCACCAACCCTAGAATTCGTGTTATGGCCGAACCTTAGTGGTAAATTTTAATTTCTTCGGCGCCAAGAAACACATAATTCGGCTAGCTAGGGGTGTTTTAGGCAATAAAATTGTTATATTAATTACTGATATATTCTATGCATGATTTTAGGGATGCAATTATATTTGGTGTTAATTAATTGTCTAAAGATTGAGAAAATATATTGTTGATAGATTTATATCTCTAATATAGAATATTGACAATTAAGAAAAAATATATATATTTATTAGGGGCAGAAGAATTATATATATGTATATATATATATATATATATATATATATATACTAGTTATTAACGCATGCGTTGCACGCGCATCGGTTGTCTAAGTTTCAAGATACATAATTTATCTTAAGTTTTCTATTACGATAATATTTAATTAATACATGGGAAAGTTGAAGGATTGCGAGAAATGAATCTGTGTGATAGAGAAGAACGACACAATGTAATTCAAAACATAAAAAATAGAAGATGATAATTAGGTACAAAATTAAATAATGTTTTCGATCACGGTACTAAATTAGCCTTACATGTATATATATTTACTGTAAGAACTAATAATGAGTTGGATCGCGCATGACGTGGGTTATTAACGATAAAGTTATATCTAACTCATCAACTTGAGGAGTGAAGAATGTAAACCGTTCTTAACCAATTAGAGTCATCGGTGGAGCAGCTTGACCTATACAAATGTAACCATACACTTTCCATGCAATTTTATACAATAATACCAACAAAAATTAATTTAACGCTAAAGGAAAATTTAATTCAGTAAAATCTAAAGTTTATACTTGACTTTACGTCAATTACTTATTTAACTACTTATTAGGTTGTACACAATTTGATTAAATTGACATACAGAATAACTAAATTAATAGTTCGAGACCCTAAATGCTGGACGATGAGTAACATGTTATCCGTAAAAGGTCAAAATTTAAGAGTCGTGGTTGACCCATATTTGACACTTTATATGATTTGACAAGTACTCGAAATTTGCAGAAAAAAATCTCAACATGTACTCGAAGTTTGCACAAATTGGGTACATATCATAATTTGGGGACTCAAATTTATAGGTATATTGCACTAAGAAATTAATGATAATTAATGTAACATGTAAGTTAAGCGACCTTAGTAAAAAAAATTAATGCAATTTAACTAATGGAAATTTTAGTAATACTCAAATATAGTAGGAACTAAATCATCAATTTTTTAAATCACTAATGTATGAAGTTTATACTTGAATTCACCTTAACTATTTATTCAACTACTAATTAGGATATACCTAATATGATTGAATTTACAAACACAGGAACTAAATCAACAGTTCGAGTCAATAAGTATTGAACATTGAGTAACATGTTATATATATGTAAAGTCAAACTTCAAGAACCACGTTTGATCCATATTTTGATATGTTATATGAGTTGGCAAGTGACTGGTTTATGTGAGACCAAAATATCAACAGTCGGAACATCTCAAATATGTGATACGGTGAATGGGAAAATGCATCCATCCGACATTTGCACATATTGAATGCATATCATATGTTAAGGTTGACTCTAATTGATAAATATACTGGATTGAGAAGTTAATAATAACTAGAGTGACCTGCCAATTAATCGATCTTAAAAAATAAAAATAACAAAATGTAGCAATATTATTTTTTTAGCAATAGTAAAAATAAATGAATGGGTCTCAAAGATAATAATGACTAAATCATTAATTTTATAAAATTATGAAAATAAATATTATATATATAATAAAAAAATTTCAAAAGGTACCTATTGGGGGTGAGGACTGTTGGATTACGGGGACCTAATACTACAGAATGCTAAGCGTGTACTAGTAAGTAATCTAATTAGGCAACGGAATAATATACACATACCTCAATAGCTTTCCTGCCCAAGAACCTTGTGGAGGGATTTTTTATCCTCCGGTCGGAACCCGTACAAGTTCTTCGTGAGAAGAAGTCCTACGCGGTATAAGCTCCACAACAAAGCCTCTGATCGATTCTTCAACGGGGACAGAACCTCATACTAAGATGTGCACCGAAAATCACTACTAAAGGGGTGAGAGGGTTTCTCTCAAGTTCCTCAATGGAGGTACTTCTTTATGAATGAGTGAATAAACCCCTTAGGTGAGTCCCCTATATATAGGATTGGTGGAGTGGACAAAAGTCCACTCCAACCAATGTGGTATAGGGGTCCGGCCGAACCATGCTATTAAAGGGGGAGACCCAATTTTGGGCCTTCCATGTCAATTAGGGTTAGGGTTTGGCCCAATTACCCTAATGTGACAATTACCTAATTAACTTAGGTAATTTCCTTAGCATTAACGGGCTACCAATTACGGCGCCACGTCACCATATGCTAACAGCTCCCACTCGCCGGAATGGGAGGGTGCCTGTTAATATATAGTTATCCAAATAGCATCAACATCTCAGTCTTCAGTCTTTGTCGCCGTCTCCGAATAGTTCATACGAGGTTTTCCGTGCGACCAGCGGATACGACGGGCATCGTGCTACTCATCTGTTAGAAGTATTGTAGTGCCCGCAGAACAATGATTCCCTTTCGTAAATCAATCCTGTTAAAATAAAATATGTACCGCATTGTATCCTTGGTCAACTAATAATTCTCCAATTGCCCAGTTGTCCACATAGGAATACTTCTCCAGGGCATCCGTTACAAGTGCTCACAACCTTCAACTAATATCCGGTTGGCGGCCACCTAGTGAACAGAAGAGTCGGTGAATTATAGGTGAACTTGACCATCCCCATCGCTTATACCCTTAGTCTAACTTAACCGGTTTCCAAGACGTGGTCACTTGGCCGTTTTCTTTGGCTCTACGCTCGTACGCCGAGAAGCGATCATTGAGCTAGACCTTAGGTATAAGTTCTGAGTCCGAGAGGATACTTTGGATGCCTCTTCATAAGACATCCGAGATCAATCACACGCTCAATGTGAAGAAGTATGCGCCCTTAAAATCACAAGGATTCTAGCTAGCACAACCGAGCATGACCCCTTGGTCGAACATGGCACGCGCAGTATGAAGCACGCGTCGATAACACACCTGGACTAGCCAGGATTGGGATATGTCAATCATGCTATCACAGAATCTTTCATCTGGCCCTGAATGTGATTTTAATGATGGACTGGGTCCAATACGGCGATGTACAAAAAGAAGATTAGGTCATGCATTAAGCGTGACAAGGTTATCATTTCGTTTAACCAGGTTTATCCCCTGGTTCTTAGCCAATCTTGTTGTGGTAGAGGTCTCCCTCTCCTTACAAGATGACCTTGCCTGTGTGACGAGGCATGGTTCACATTCGACATAATTTTGGTGGAAGAGTTTTACCTCTTCCTACGACTTAGTTTATAGACCGTAAAATCCGATGTTATATTTCATTATGACGTCGATAGATCATATACTCAATTTGCAATTCTTTTATTCAATCGAAATAATATTATTTCCCATGTCAAGATGTTACACTTATACAAGCCACTTATTAAGCCCTACGCAATCCAAGCAGTTTTACGTGCTTTTCGAAAATCTCTCTACGTAATGGCTTAGTTAAAGGATCTGCAACCATTTTATCCGTGGACAAGTATTCTAAAACGATTATGTTGTCTTCCAGAACAAATTTAGCATAATTGTATTTCACATGAATGTATTTGTCCTACTATGGTACTTTGGATTCTTAACTGCTGCAATGGCTACCTGACTGTCGGAGTATACCTTTACAAGATTACTCTCTTTGCCAGTGCCAATTAATGCAGTAAGAAGCTTTTTCAGCCAGACTGATTTTTGTGCGTTTTTGGAAAGGGCAACGAATTTCGGTTCCAAAGTGGAAAGCGCGACACACGATTGCTTCTTGCTTATCCATGATATGGCAGCATTAGCAAGAAGGAAAACTCCTCAAGTGGTGAACTTACGATCATCTGGATCGCCACCGTGGTCGGCATCACTATAACCGGTCAATTATATATGCCTGCCCTTATAGCACAGACATAGTCGGCAGTACCTTTCAGATTTCTTATAATTCGTTTTACGGCCTTTAGATGTTGATAACTAGGATCTGATTGGAATCTTGCTACTAGGCCCACAGCGTAACAGATATCTGGCCGAGTACATAGCATGGCGTACATGAGACTCCCTGCCATGCTTAGGTACTCTGCCCCATGTATCTATTCACGCTTCTGCTGGTTTTTCGGTCCATCACGCTTTAACAGCGCGCACCCGAACACAACCGGCGTATCCACGGGTTTAGTATCGAGCATTCTAAATCTTTTCAACAACTTTTTGATATAAGATTCTTGATACAGATATAATGTCCGGGCGGCACGATCTCGGGCAATCTTAATGCCTAAGATGTACGTGGCCTCTCCCATGTCTTTCATCTCAAATGCTGATGCTGACCCTGACTTTGATTTGTTCATGAAACTCACGTCGTTCACAACAATGAGTATGTCATCTACGTATAGTGTTATGATGACATACTTAGACCCAGAGGTCTTAGTGTATACGCAAGGATCCTCGTGAAGATTCACAAATCCGTTTCCGACGATTTCCTCGTGGAATCTGCGATACCATTGCCGAGACGACTGTTTAAGACCGTAAATAGACCTTTGGAGTTTGCAAACTTTACGTTCTTTGCCAGGAGTAATAAAACCCTCTGGCTGCTCCATGTAGATCTCTTCCTCCAAGTCGTTGAGAAGGTTCAATCTCTTTGATGCTAAATCTGTGGATACGCCAATCTTGTTTGGGTGTACGTTGTCAAAGCGTGATGGCCCAAAGAACCCGGCAGAGGGTGAACAGATGAAAAGCGCAGAGTACCTCAGTATAGTAGGAAGTCTGATGTACGTAATGCAATGCACTCGTCCTGACATCTATTACGCTGTAGGTTTGATAGCGCGTTTCCAATCGGACCCCGGTTATCAACATTTAAAAGCCGCCAAACAGATTATGAGATATTTGAAAGGTACGGCAGACTACAGATTCTGCTATGAGGGAAGTAAGCTAGAATTGATAGGATATAGTGACGCCGACCACGGTGGTGATCTAGATGATCGTAAATCCACCTCAGGAGGAGTGTTTCTCCTTGCTAATGTTGCCATCTCTTGGATGAGCAAGAAGCAATCATGTATCGCGCTGTCTACTATGGAATCTGAACTCATAGCTCTCTCAAAGAATGCACATGAGGCTGTCTGGCTAAGGAGATTGATGATTGCCCTCGAGGACGGGAGTAAACATTTGTGTGTTTACTCTGACAGTCAAGTAGCGGGGTAGGGCAATCAGAAATCCTAAGTATCATAGTAGGACTAAACACATTGATATAAAATATAACTATGCGAAAAGTGTTGTAGAGGACAAGTTGATCACAGTTGAATTCACGCCTTCTGAAAATATGGTTGCGGATAACAAAACCTTTACGCAAGGATGTTTTCAAAAAGCACGTAATACTGCTTGGCTTGCGTAGGGTTTAGAAGGCTTGTGATGTGACAATAACATTTTTGAATTCGAAGTGATATTTGAATAAAATAATTTCTAATTAAGTTTATGATTTTTACGACGTCATGGAAGAGTAAGAAGCAAACAGTTGTATCTCGATCCTGTGCAGAGTCGGAATACCGTGCGATGGAAATCACAGCTTGCGAGCTAGTCTGGATGAAGCGTTTAATAGATGAGTTGGGTATTTTCCATGACGATTTGATGAGTCTACATTGTGACAACCAGTCTATCATGCATATTACCAATAATCAAGTCTTCCACGAGAGGACCAAGCACATTGAAGTGGATTGTCACCTGATTCTAGATCTTGTCATGGGAACAGACACCCCCCCCCCCCCATGTATCCAACTCATTCCCGTTCGGACAAATCACCAGCTTGTAGACATTCTAACCAAGCATCTCCGCAATGCTTCAATTAATAACGTATGTGACAAGTTGGGCATGTTCGACATATACGCTCCAACTTGAGGAGTGTTAAATATACAGTATATTCTGTAATTACTATTTTTCCTTATTTAGCTTGTTTTCTAGTTTAAATGATTGTATCCACTATTTAATCATGTAATATTGTTTAGATGAATATGTTGAATTTACTGATTATTTCAGTTTGAAAACCTCTAAACTTCTTTAAATAACAAAAAATTACATATAAGAATTTATTACATGATCCAAAACTCAATACAAAGACTTCATTACATAGGCTAAAAGATCGAAGTTCAAACAATTTGTTACATAGTTTAATACCAAACAAAATTTACTTGCTAGCGATTTGAAGTTTTTTTTTTTTTTTTTCCAACAATTTCAAGTATTCAACTCCAAATTTCACCGTAAGTATTAAACTTAGTTTACACATTAGGGGTGGCAACGGGTCACGGGTAATTCGTGACCGCGGGCCCCGCCCCGATTTTGACCCGTTGACCCGCGATCCGTGACCCGTGGGGCGGGTACGGTTTTGGAGTCGCCCCGCCCCGTATGTGGATAATTTATATATATATTACACGTATTTATATAAAACTATATAGGTAATATAATACATAGTTAAAATAATTAGGATTTGTGACTTGTATTTGGATTTGAAGTTAAATTTATTATATGTGATTTAAATTTTAAATTGAATTTGTATATGGTCAATATAGAATTTAGTGTTTAAATTGCTAATAATATATTATGTACCACTAATAGGTGATCCGCGGGTCGACCCGCCACGCGAACTGTGTGGGGCGGGTACGGGGCAAGCGATACCCGTCCCGACCCGCCCCGTTGACAACCCTATTACACATCCAAGAATTACTAATAATATATGCATGGCAGCTAAGGAAAGATGGTTTTTGAGGTTTTAGCTTGAACCGAGCCTAGACATGAAAGGGTTAATAACCTATAAAATGTCTGAAGTTTGACCCATGTTAACCGGAGAGGTCTGAAGTTTAAAATGTTGATTTGAGAGGTATTAGGTTTCAACTTTGTTTGTTGATAAAAGAGGTCTCCGTTAGTTTTTTCCTATAAAACTGACGGAAGTTGGTCACGTATTTTGCATGTGACCAGAAATAAAATTAAATTCCAAAAATGTCATTCTATCAAAGTGTGTCCCTCACGTGCTTGAAATGAAAAGATGAAAATGTCATTAAAGCCTCCACGGCTCCGGCCACCTCCACCCGGCTCCGGCGACCACCACCCCAACTTCGGCAACCACCACATCGGCTACGCCGGCAACCACCACTCAGTTCCGGCAACCACCACCAAACTCCAGGAACCGCCACCACGGCTCTGATTGGAGCATCAAAGCTCCGATCGGAGCTCTATGGCTCAGGTCGGAGCCACGGAGCTCCAGAGTGGCTCAGCCACCACTTGGAAGATTTTCTGAGCGGAGTCAAAGAAGCTTGAACTTGCTTCCTGAACTTGGTCAATCGTCTTCTGAACCTGCAATTATTAATGTCATCAATCAAAACTAAACAAAATTTATCAAAAGCTTCGTTGGTATGAGTAGAGTTGGAATTACAAAATTTACAATTACCTCGGTGATGGAAGAGACGATTTGGTCTTTGGGGAGGGTGACGGCTCCAGCTTCAAGTGGAGAGAGAGTGGCCAGGAGAGAGTGTAGGGAACGAAATTGACATATGCTTGAAGCGCAATTTCGGAGAGATCGGCTTTGGGAGGAAGCAGCAGACTCTGGAGGAAGACGGTGATGGAGACAGCGGAGTAGAGAGAGGAGGGGATCGAACGGTGGCTGAAGCTCTGAGTGCCATTGCCGGTTGATTCCACTCTAGCTCTGACCTGAGAGCTCCGAATTGGGCCCAATCAGAGCCGTAGTGGCGGTCGTCGGAGTTCGGTGGTTGTCGGAGCCGTGGTTGTTTTAATTTATCTTCAGGAGTAATTTTCTCATTTCACATTTCCTCAAATTAAATATTAAATAAAACAAAATTTTAAAAGGGGCAAGAATGTTATTTTACATAATTCTGTTAAATTTAACCCTAAAAATGGATGGTAAACCAAATTTCAACAAAGTTGAAAACTCGGACCTTTCAAATCAGCATTTGTAACTTCAGACATCTCCGGTTAATATTGGTCAAACTTCATATCTTTCATAGGTTATTAAAAAAAAAAAACCAATTTGGGCTTGGCATTTAACTCGAATGGTTTCTGAACAAATTTGTGCAGTTAGTTCTCCGTTCCCCTAATTAAAAGGAAAAGAGCAGCCAAACAAAACAGCACAGGATTGAAGAGATAAAGTAGGAAGGACCGCTGTTATAGAATATTGAAGCTGTTATTATTTTATTTGATTACGTAACTGCACATTACATAATAAGAAAGAAAATACGTGATAAACTGAGGGAGGAAAAGAAAACATGGTGCATTATTACTATTATTACAAAGAGGAAATCAAGCAAGCAATGAGCTGTTGGTTGTTGGGTTAACAAAGAATTCGTGTTCAGTGCCTTCCTTGCCTACCTACTACAGTACTCTAAACTACTACCAGTAATTATTCTTCATCAAATAAAGAATCAATGTCTGTCAATGAGAGAAAGAGCACAACACAAATAAAAGCAGGAAGCAGCCTACGTAGACGATGATGATCAAGTGAGTAGTAGTGTCTGAATCAGCTTAATCATCATAATAAATATATGTAATTAATACCCACCCACCTACCTCCTCCTCTTCAGTCGTCACTCAAATCCTTCTACCAAAATTTCTGCTGCATTGGATTGGACCCCCCCAATGTCTGGTTGGTCAAAATCACTTCTTCTCTAACAGGAAGTCCAGCTTTGATTGTCAGAAAGCAAGCTACTTGCATGCATATCACATTCCCGTCTTGGCCCGTTTCATGCCTCCTGTGCTGTTATTGAACGGAGATGGAGACATGCTAGGGCTCATGCTCGGGCTGCTCATGCTCGGGCTTTCTTCTCTAAGCGTACCATTCAGCATTGCCAACTCCCTCAGTTGCTGTTTCTTGTAGTGATCCAGCGATTCATCCTAGAAGTCAAGTCAAACATAGCACACACACACAACCTATTAGGCTAAATTCTTGTGTGAGCTTCGTGTTTACACCAAGCCAATAGAATTGTGCCACACTATTTTGTGGCAGATTTTAATTGTAAGAGCCATCCAGTTAAGACAGAGACTGACTTACCACTGGCTTGAGAAGGTTATCCAAGATACTGACAGCATGTTCTATCCGGGCATTTATTATGTCCTCCGGAAATTCAGCTTCCACTAGAATGTGCAGAGGCTCATTTAGATGCTCGTACCCGGCCTTGTCTTTAAGTTTATCCTCCTATATATATAGATTACAACACACAATCAAATATCTATTACCATCATAACAACTCATTAGTATACATAACACACATAGTTTAGTACCTCTAGGGAATACAAGCAGAAAGAAACTAATACTAGACTATAAAGAAATAATAAACTTCAGTTAAGGATTCATACTTGTTTCCCTTCTCAATCAATCAATACCATGAATTTACTATGATCCAGCTTTCTGATTCAGATTCTCCTTAATATATATCTCATAAATCAAGGTTACCACATCAAGATATAATTGCAGCCTGCAGGGCCTTTAAGTTCTTATGAAAAATGGTCTGTGAGTAGCAAGCAAGCTAACAAACAAAATATAAGAAAAAAGATTTCTTTGATCCAAAACATCATTTACCATTAGAGCATATATAGTTTCAGTAGCCGTTCTGTGTTGTAAAAAGGAAACAAGATGAATGCATGCATGATGATACCTTGATGGCATCCTTCACAGACCCCTTGCCCCTTATGTAAACTCTACACTCTGTCATGGCTTCAACTCTTTTAAGCGAGTTCCCACGCGGCCCCAGTATTCGCCCCACAAAATTAAACTGCCAAGCCTGCCTTTGTGTTAGTATATATTAGGAACAGCACAGCCTCTTCATTTTTAGTGTTCAGTCAATCAGTCATTCATATTCGTTCATATATACCAACAAACACCTTCCCTCCCACCTACCCTACATTGTTCCGTATAAAAGTATACAACATCCGATCATCGGTCAATCAAGTAGGTTAGCATTCCAAATTCTATCCTCCATTTTCTTTCGTAAATTATATCTAAGTTTAAGGAACTCCCGTGACTTTTAGTTCACATCTTGTCAACCATACATCTTACAACCTCGAACACTGTGGTTGTAAAGTCAGTTAACAAGATTCATCGAGTCCCTGACCAATCAACCGATAAAGTAAAATTAAAGTATTTGGGAGAGAGATGAGCATAACATACATTTGGATATTTGTCGACTGGAACATCAAGTCTGATGACTTTCTTGGTGAGAGCTGTAGAGGGTATCCCCATATGTCCAGGCCAACCAACTGAAGGAGAATGAAGTTGAGCTATTTTTTGCATATGCCCGTTTTCCTGAAATGAACAGATTATTAGACAACAAGAAACCTCTCGGTCTGGATCACAAAGCTCAATCATGAGCTTTCTAGCCGGGGTTACTAACTTACAGCATCAGGGGTTCACTTCTTAAATAGCTTACTTTAAAAAGAAGATATTTAATTTAACTGTTGATAACTTGTACTAGGCACAATAGTAGGTCGATACAAGCAGTCCAAAATAAACAACAGCAAACTTAAAAGAGCACATAAGAGCTCTGCTTACAGCTTGCCATTACCTCCATCTGCATCCTCGACCATCTCTCAAACTCTATTGGTCTTCCATTAGCATGTGGGTTTAGTGCCCTATGCGGACTCCCGTGATCAAGTCTTTCATGATCTCCAAAACTGGAACCGTAGCCCGAAAATCGTCTAATTTCTGCACAGATAGGAAACGAAAAGGTTAGCACCAAGCAGCTTCAGGTAACAAAAATTCTTTTACAGAGAGGGCTATACTGAAAACTCGAGCAAATAAAGATAAAAACAGAAGCTTATTCCACATGATAATTGAAAAAGGGGAATATCAAGAACTTGAACATCAATGATGATCTCCTACTTTTCTTGATGAGTTAATCCCATGACAGAAAGGATCTGAGTTGCGTTTTAAAAAGAGAACGTTGCTAAGACAAATTACAAAACAAGCTCCAAACATAGAGAAATCCTTCAAGCATTACTTTCTACCAAGTCAGGATGCATACATCGTGCATCCCGAATAAAGTTGTGCAAAATCATTGAATTTTACCATATGCAAAAAATAAAATGATAGGACACCTTGATTTATAAGCATGCCACAGTGTGGCAGAAGCTGCATAAAGGGTGCTAACTTTTGCCTCTCGGCTAGTAACTCAGCCAAGTACCTGCATTCGAGAAAGTCTTTCATCAGAAGTGAAGGCAATAACCAAACATTTTTCCTACAAAATTATTCAAATCTTTGAATATTAAAGGTCCATCCATGAAACTGATACTTCTTAATCCAAAAAAAAAAACAAAAAAATGAATCTAGAAAGTGAATAACTAAATACTCTTCCTTTCTATATATATACCAGAAAAAACCAAATTGTATTTCGAAAGGCGACACAAGAGTGCAATACTAGAGGCAAATAGTCTGTATGCACATCCAAATGATAGCAGATGTATGTATGCATTCAGTGAGTAGTAAAAGCAATATATCCAATTAGACTTGTAATTATTATGCCAATACATGCAGGGATCAATAAATAGTTCAGCAGAGAGATTGAAGAAGTAAATTAAGCATGAAGGGCATTGGAGTTTATATCTTGAAAAGAGAAAAGAAATACCTCTCTCTCTCAGATGGAAGCGAGGATGTCCTGTGTGGAGAGGGACGAGGTCCCGAAGGAGGATACTGGAAGTAACTTCCTGCTGGGATTCTCTCTCCCATCACCCAATAATCTCAACTCAACTCTGCAGAATCAATCAATCGAGATAAGAAAAGAAAGTATCCAGTAGACAAGACAACATCATTTCACATGCTCAGATGCACTCATATTATGCATCGCTTTACCAATAAGAGGGGGCGCAGCAGAGATGAGAGGACTCACTGGAATGACGAGGGAGATAGGAAGTGGGAACAGTGGTTGGATGGATGGATGGGCGTCAGATAGAGGCAGGCAGAGTAGAGGACTGTGGGGTGACCGACTGGCAAAGCCCTACGGTGCTGAGACACAACACACAAGGAAAGGACTAGTAAAATATTGCTTCGCTGTATTTATATGGTTCAACCAAATTTGCTGCATCAAAATTGGATTTTCACTTATATTTATTTTAAAAGATAAAATATATTTTTACCATGAAATATAAAAGACTTGCAATGCAATTGCAACTTGCAAGTTTCATCGGAGACTTACTTTATTACCTCGAACATTGATAAATAACAGCATTTTTACTCCATGAAAGTGCCCAAAAGTAACCTTTTTTTTGTCCAAAAATAATAAATGAATCACATAACTATAGTTTTGGTAGCTTCCGTTTTGTGAAATTAATGAAAATGAACTTCTTTTTTTTAATATTTATCTCACAAGAAGTGCAAACTAATTACCTCAGGTAAGGCCTTCTTTAGCCGTCATGCCGAAGCTTCCGTAGCTACTTCATTTGAGTTCGTTTCACTAATTGCTCAAATACATGAAGTCTAAGGTGATTTCTCATCAGGAATGTTCTTGATCGCGGCCGTCCCTTCGACAATCTTTCCTAAATTGGAAATTTTTTGTGTTTTCTTCTCTCCTCCAGGGCACCGGGACCGTCATTGATTGAATTAGGACGCCGGCAACAATATTGCCTCTTCATCTTCTTGTAAGACATCTTCCTTTCGTCTTCATTAGTTGTTTATATTCCTTTGTATATAATGTATATATGTTTGGAAGAGGTCTCATTTAATTTTCTCTTGTGGTTGTTCGTCCAAGAACAGAGGCGGGAATGGGATAGCTGTTATTGTTAGTGGTTTGGCGCCAAATTCTACTTACAGTATGATACTGCTCTGTTGTAAACGGATCCATCTGAAGTCAAAGAAAAAGATCAGGAAATATAAATAAAAATGCTCACTTGATGTTAATTAATTAGACACTGATGAATGAGCGTGTTCCAAATAACACTATTGAGTGGAGGGCAGCTATCTTATTGCCCGAATTTGCAGATAAATAAAATGAAATTATGGTATAACTTTGCTTTCCTTCCCCTTTTGCTGAGAGGAGAGGAGATGCGCATTTTGCTCAAATAGTGCTGTTTAGTTTAATTGGAAGAGGGAATAGAATCTTTCCAAGGGACATTAACAACAACAACAAACACGAAAAGGAAGAACAGAGTTTTCATGACCCTTTTCCTTAAATTCAGTGATTACCTGATTAGCCGCGTTCTTGAGAGTAACCCCCAATATCTACTGTTAAGCTTGTTAGTTTTATTGTTCTTCTTATCTCAAGAAATCATATTTACGTTTGTTTCTAACTGCTCCTCCAATGTAAAGACCTTTCAAGTTCGGTTTAAAAATAAAGAGATGCTTCCCTTGCTTTACCTTGTACAAAGTGGCATCTGTTTCTTTTCTATAAATGATGATAAAGACTACAAAGAATACAGTTCATGTCTAAAAGGATTATTCTTTCTCAAGTAGTCCCTATCTTGAGCTTCATTTAGCTGATTCTCAAAATAAATTTGGAAGCACAACTCAAGTCCAAACACCTTGACTTTATCTTTGAAGTCAAATAATGGGGGAAAAAGTGGTTTTTATTTAATTCAGTAATGTATTTTCCTCTGAAAGGGAATATATTCTAAAACCTCTATCTATCCTCTCAAGTAATAAAGTTATTAGTTGTTGTATACAGAGGAAATTTTGGTTACTGTTCTTTATATTCCTCCTTTTTGTGTCCATCGGTTACAGAGTGTATTTGACCAATCATGGATGTTATGTATGGTATCCGATGGCTTGCTACTAGTCATGGAAGGAGAACCTAATTCTCAGAATGGTGTGGGTTGGAGATGTACCGGTTGCCTCAATAAGTGCGGTAAAAGGAAATTACTTAACTATCAAGTCAAGGTAAGGTCCTTGAATAATTTTGAGTGGCTTTACAAAGTCAAATGAACAGCAGAGTTGTAAAGCATTGCCTTCTTTTTCTCATTAGAGTATAACTTTGATCTTCTTTAAACTAATCAAGAAATTAAAATAGCTTAGCAGCTGCATTTCTCTTATTAATGATCTTCAGTGCACATGATGATAACACTGAGCACTGACAATTTGACAGACATATGAACAGAAGTAGTGAACATTAATAACATATGACTTGTGTCTTCAGAGAGCTAGAGTAACGCCGCAGCTCTGCATTAGCTGATACTTGATGCCATTGTTTTGTACCAGGATACCAGCAGGTATGTTCTTACTACTAATCATACTCCCGAATGGAATCATTGCCCTACACTCGACAAAGATGTGGTACGATGTGGTTGTGAAGCTCCCAACTTTCCATCTCAACCGTCCATCAATCTTGATCTCAACCAATACGTAGCCACCATCCTGATCCCTTGCCAATGATATCGCATTGTACGGTGCTATTGGGACCTGTACTAATGCGTAACAATTAGTCATGCTTGCTTGCTAAGCAAGCAACATAGACACAACACAATAGGACGTTCCGTAAAGAAACCCTAGACACAACAGGTACCTGGTTGCCGTATATGAAAGGGGACCAGACATCGGTGTCCTTGTGACCCTCATATGACTTTGGTAATCGTGTCCTCAGGGTAATCTGTTGATCCTTGTATGTTGCGTAGATGTTGAGCTTGTCATAGTAGATGCCAATTTTGTTGTTGCGGTTACGAGAGGAGACTGTGACCTGGAAGGTGGAGGTGAGGAGGTTCGGGTTGGAAGAGACGTTGAACGCGTAGAGGGTGGTGTCCTGAAGCACAAAGCGCGGTTTATGGGGTTGGAGGATTGCCCACATCAGCAAAATTGTCACTAGCAACATGAACATCATGATACAACCACACTGAGTGAGCTTCCTCAGTTTCTTTGGCAACATGTTGCTGTGATCCTTGCATTTCGGCATCACTTTGCTTTGATAGTCTTCAAATGGCGGCGGCGATAGTGGTTGTGGTGGTGGAGAGGTGCAAAGTGGAGAGAGTAGCTTTGATGCTTGAGAGAGAGAGTTTCAGTAAAGATACATCTTATTTATAGGCTTTAATCACATCATGTATTATTATTGTTGTATTGCTTAGTGAGGTTGGAGATTCCTGTTCTGCTTTTCATAGTGCCACTTTTTGGTTTTGTGCATAAAAAAATTTGCAGTTCAAACTCAAAGGAAGGAGAAGAAGGTTGTTTGCTGTCCATTCCAATCCATCCTCTATATATAAATTATATCACAACAAAGTTTCCACCTTTTCTTAAATTTATTTATCTATACTGATTACTGACACCAATCATCATGGTGATTGGCTCATCCTCTCCATATGAAGTATAAATTTCCTGGGTTTTCTTTTTCCACTGATTGTGAAATTAAAAGAAATGAAAAAGCAAGCAAGAAATTCCCTTACCTCTGCAAAAAAAAGGACATTAAAGAGTAATGCTGATGTTGTACATTGTAGATTGCTGTCTGTGAGGACATACAAACAAACAAATGCCTTGAACTTTTAAAAAAAAAACTCATGTTACTTCACTTTAATATGTATAGTAGAAGAAAGAGATGATACAAAGCAACTGAAGGAAGGAACATAGAAAATGATACAAAATCTGCAGAATGGCTCATATATGCATGCTATATTTATAAGACTGAGAGGGAGCATAGGATCTGAATGTGTTGGCGACTTTCAGAGACCAAATATCCGTTTACATGCCTTGAAGATCTTGCCTCCTTTGCTCCTCTTCTTCATGATAGGCCCTCCTGTTACTGCTTCTGCACCATATTCATCTTCCTCATCGATCTGCGAGGTCAGTGTCATTGACTGGTCATGGATTCTGCTGTAGCTTTCAGAAACAGAGGAAGATCTTCTCAATGAGAAGCCTTTCTTCATTGCGGAACATTGAGCTGCTATGCTCGGCTTCTCGAATCTCTTGGAAGGAACTGAGGAATAGCTTCTGCTCAAGACCACCTCCACCGGGAACATATTCCCCTTTTCAGATAACGACGATGACTTGTCGTCTTTTTGCTCAGAGACCGATTGCTCCGGCAGTCTTCCACTCGGATCGGCGGTCTCGATCATCTTACCTATGTGCTCCGCCTCTAGGCCACTTGCGCTTAGGTTATTGTGATTCGAAGTTGGGTTTTCAGCGAAGGAGACTTCGAACGGATCTGACAGATCCGCAGATCTTGATCTGCTGGTGGTCATCTTGGAATAGCCTTTCATCGTCGTTTCACTCTCTCGAAATTTCACTCGCGGAATGAGTAGTAGAATAGAAATAGTGAAGCTATGAAGGAGGAGGCAATCGAAATGGTGGAGCTAGCAGGGCAGGAGGATACAGAAGAGTAAGTGTATATGGATGAAGAAGAGACAAGAGAGGGAAGGTAGATTTGAAATGGAGTGGAGGTGGAGGAAGAGACAATAAGTATGAGTTCAGTGGTTGAACATCCTTGAAAAAGGACACTTGAACTTTGAAGTCGACATATTTCTTTACATTTTTGGGTTAATTATGTAAATGTGTAATTTGCTAATTTTACTTTAAAAAGTTATACAAAAAATATTTTAAAGTTTTCTTTTGGCCAAAAATATATTTTAAAGTTTATGATAATATAATGACATGATATTTTATATAAAAATAATTTTGGAATAATACATGTTAAAAAATATTTCTAAAAAAATAAAGGTAACTTAAAAGTAACAAAAATAATTTTATTGAATTTTTTTAAAAAATTCCGTAAAACATATACTTTTAAAGAAAATTAATTTTTTAACTTGCAAAATATATATTATTCTAAAATTTCATTTTAGATTTTTATTCGCTTTTATATATAATTAAAAGTAGATGTTATTTTATAATTATAGTAAAAACTTTATGGTATTTTTAGTAACACTATAAAGTATTTTCGTTCATTATTAACGAAAAAATTGACGGAGTTAGAAACTGCACATTAATGAAAGTTTGACTAACAATTTGTAACTAAAAAAAGTCTGGCTAGCAAACTGCACATTCACGTAAAATTGAGCTAACAATTTAGTAATTAACCCTTTTTTTTCCGCGTGATGTTATAAAAAACTTTTAAAATTATATTATTTGTAGCATGCATTCTCTGCATTTACAATAATCTCGACTGGCATAGCTAAAATGTAAAAGTCGGTCATAAATATTTATAGTAGTAAATATAAAGATATTCCTCCCTTCCCCTTCCAACAACCCATTTCAAATACTAATAATAAAGGTTCATAATAGTATTATAAGACCTATAAGTGCACTCTTCATTCTATTATTGTTCTTTAACATATGTAAAGAAACCTGAAATAAGACAACTATGGCATGCATGCATGCATCTACTGTTCCATGTGATTACTTGTTACTTCCCATCAAAGTTTCATTTCATCACGTTAGCTCTTATTTCAAACTAGACTGAGACGCTAGCTCCTTCCACTAAACTGCAGAAAAAACTCCAATTATTTTATCCTAATACAACATGCAAGCTATATAACTAATACAAGCATATAATCAAGAAGATATCATCATGTCTTCCTAGCCAATGCAAGAGTCTAATCCGAAGTTGCATCAGAAACTCGGACTTTTAAGCACTTTCAATAGTAGTGCATAATATCTAGTTCCTAATTTCATATTGTAAATGTATCATTCTAGAGAGTTTTTAGTGTCATTTACTGTTAGTCCCTGCTAATAATGATTAAATAGTAACTTGCATTTCCAATGGGAGTATCTTGTTCCAAAATGGAGTCCCTAGTTCCAATTTTTGCCCCTAAACGCCACTAGGCGTGACTAGGATTACTAATATTACTGTTTTTCCATTATCGAGTGAATAGTGAAGTGGAACAGTGCCTACTAATAGGAACTCCCACGTTACTCTTCATGTCGGTGTCAACCTTTTAATATTATTTTATTCAATTGTTTTGCTTCTCTCTTTGATTGTATATATATTATGTTACGCTAAATCAGATAATGACATGAGCCGTAATCGGTCATTTAAATATTAAGTAAGTTAAATAATGACACAAACCAAAAGTAATACTTTTTAACGTCGAATCAATTTCATAATTTTTAGATCTAATTTGTTTATATTTTACCATGTTTAACAACCGTCAATTCTAAATTTTGAAATAATATAAAATTTTATATTATTAAATATGAAAAAAAATCTTAAAAAATATATTATTTTAATGCATATATATTTCTATCTAATTACTTATATGAAAGAAATATATTTTATGATAAATTGTTATAAAATTATACATTTAGGATGATATATAATATATTTATGATTTATGTATATTGAAAATCATTAGTAAAAATAAATTATTAATATATATGAATTACTAATATGATCTGATGGATGTACATAAACGTGAATCGACTAACGGTAATGAATCAAGATATGTCAATCATCGTATAACAGATCTTGTATAAAATGTATATCGAAAATAATATTCCATTACGCGATAAAGAGAAACATAAAAAATTACAAGAGGATAGTCGAACATCTCTGACAATTAAGTAATGTGTGTGACCATTATATGTATCTCAAATATATATATATATATATATATATATATATATATATATATATATATATATATATATATATATATGTTGATTTTTATTTTAGTTGGCAACTTTAATATATTATTTGTACTGTAATTTTTAAATTATTGCAATCATTATTAAAAAAATATAGGTGTTCATTTATATATTATATTCGAAATTTTAGTATAATTTTTTAAATACCAAAGGAATCATTTTTTTTAAGATTATAGTACGTAAATAATTGAACTATTACCTTAACGACGTCGAGTTTTGAATTCCATGATAACAATACACGTCGGTCAAAGTTGGAATCCAAATATTTAATCTAAAATTGACCGAATTTGACGAATTCGTAAAAATGTAAAATTTCATTAAAAATAAATTACTTTTTTATAATTTTGTATATAATTTTTCTAAATACGAATATTTAAACTATATATAATACTTAAAAAAAATCATATTGTGAGTATGTAATTATGTGGGGTCCCAATATAGAACTGGAACTTGTGCTACACAATTGGAGAGAGTGCCAATTTTACTGTAGAAGTTACTGTAGCAGTGTCATTTTGAAGAGTTGGCGGTGACATGGCAGCTGACGTGGAGGCACTAGGCACTCACCATTGGAAGTTCTCTTAGTATAACAGTATATATCTACAATCAATGAGAGAAGCAAAATAATTGAATAAAATAATATTAAAAAGTTGGCACCGACATGAATCACTACTGGAGATAAGGCAATTACCGACGAAAATAATTTTCGTCGGTAAAATTTTCGTCGGTAAATATTACATACACCGACAAAAATTATTATTCATCGGAAATTCAAATTATTGCCGACGAATTTTGTTTTCATCGGTAATAATTAATTTTACCGACGAAAATTTAATTTTTGTCGGTGAAAACTATAAGTATTACCAACGGATAATACTTTTTCGTCGGTATTAACGTTTTACACCGATGAAAATTAATATTGTTAGTAAATATACGTTTTACCGACCTAAAGTGTTTCGTCGGTATTAATTTAAAATTAGTCTAAAATATATCACCGACGAAAATAATATATTTAGTCGGTAATACTAATTTACCGACGTATTCAATTTCGTCGGAATTTTATATGTTTACCGACATAATTTTTATTGTCGCTCATGATCCTTTTCACCGATGAAATATACACTACCTCGATCAAAATAGTGTTTACCGACAAAATATAGTTCCCTCGGTAAATATATTTGTACCGACGAAACAATAAATTTCACGGTAAATACGTGTTTTACCGATGAAATATAAACTTCCTTGGTAATAATAGTTTTTACCGACAAAATATAATCTTCCTCGGTAATAATAGTTCGTATCGACAACAATTAAGTCCCTCGGTAAATAATTGTTTTACCGACGTAACAACAAATTCCTCGGTAAATATTTTTTTTACCGATGTAATAACAAGTTCATCGGTAAATATTTGTTGTACCGACAAAATACCAATTCCTCAGTAATAATAGTTTTTACCGATAACATATAATTTCCTCGGTAAAAATAGTGTTTACCGACCAAACTACAAATTTGTCGGTAATATGTCAATCAATTCGGCAAAATAAAATTCGAACTACACACAAAAACCATTTCACCGACGAAAAATACACTTCCTCGGTATAGAGATTTTACCTACAACAACTAATTTCCTCGGTAAAATAGTGTTTACCGACGAAATTACAAATTTCGTCGGTAATACATGTTTTACCGACAAAAAACACATTTCGTCGGTAAATTTTTTTTAAAAAAAAAATTTAGCCGAATTGTAGGGTTTAAATCCGCCATTAATTATCAAAATTTAGCTAATAACTTTCCTGTGGCCGTCTTTCATTGTGCTTCTACATCTTCTAGTCGTTCTCTTCCTTTCTTGTGCGTACACAGACAATAACAATTCTTATGTAAGTTGAATTTCTCATATAATACATCTAAATTCATGTTCTTTCTATGAATTCATCTTCTTTTCCTAGGTTGTGGCATCTAGTTTGGTGAAATTCCTTTATAAAACGACTGTTTCTTCTATAGGATTATGGTTGTGTATTTTTTAAGCACTTGAATTCCATAGTTATTTTGATTTTGTTTTTTTTACTCTTTCAATTTTTAGGTAACATCGATTTTCTACTGAAATACGCTAATGGATCCACCAATTGATAAGAGTTGGATGTCTAAAGATCGGGCAAGTACAGAATACATGGATGGAGTAGAAAAATTCATTGAATTGGCATTGCGTGGTCCTACTATAGTTGATAGAGAAGGAAGATTGAAGATCAGACGCCCTTGCATTAACTGCGTTAATGCTATATATCAAACTCCTGATGTAGTTGATAGTCACCTCTTGTGGAAAGGTATCCAGCCTACATACACAAATTGGACATCTCATGGAGAAGAAAAACTTGATGTATCTTCAACTAATCGTAACTTTGAGGAGATGCATGAGATTGTCTATGATGTTACCGGTGCACGAACATGGTCTACGGATGATATTGAACTTGAAGAAGATGGTGCAAAGTTTAATAGGTTGTTGAAAGAGTGTGAAAAAAGTCTTTATCCAGGTTGCATGGTATATTCAAAGATGTCATACATTGTCGAGATATTACACACAAAATGTCTTTACAAGATTAGTGATTCAGGGATGTCCAAGATGCTGGAATTTTTCAAGAAATGTCTCCCGCAGGAAAATACGGCACCGGGATCTTACCGTGAGGCGAAGAAATTTGTCTCTGATTTGGGATTAGGGTACAAAAAGATTGATGCATGCAAGAATGATTGTATTCTTTATTATAAGGAGTACGCTGATGCTGATTCTTGCCCTATATGTAATGAGTCGAGGTGGGTACAACCGAAACAAGCAGAGAATGTGTCAACAAGTAATGGAGGCAAGAGAATTAGGAAAAAGGTTCCGGTGAAAAGTATGCCATATTTTCCATTGATCCCACGACTTCAAAGGTATTTTATGTCGGATAAGACTGCGGGTAGTATGAGGTGGCACGAAGAGGGTAGAAAGAAGGATGGAGTTCTACGGCATCCGGCAGATACCAAGGCATGGAAAGCACTAGATAGTGTTCGACCTGCTTTTGCTGCAGATCCACGAAATGTAAGGTTAGGCTTTGCTAGTGATGGGTTCAATCCATTCTCCAACAAGTCTTACAGCATGTGGCCCGTAATCCTAATTCCGTATAACATGTCAAATAATGAATGCATGAAAGATCCAAATTACTTTCTTTCAATGATCATTCCCGGTCCTACATCTCCGGGCAATGATATCGATGTGTACCTACGGCCTCTTGTTGATGAACTGAAGGAGTTGTGGGAATACGGTGTTAGGACTTACGATGCATCCCGAAAAGAATACTTTCAGTTGCATGCAGCAATTTTATGGACGATAAACGATTTTCCTGCTTATGGTTCAATATCTGGTTGGTGTACATCCGGCTTTTTAGCATGCCCTGTTTGTCAAATGGACACATGTTACCACCGCCTAGTTCATGGGAATAAACAATCTTTTATGGGGAGCAAAAGATATTTGCAGTCAGACCATCCTTTTAGGGATAGTAAAAGTGCCTTTGACGGCAAACGGGAGCATAGGCCGAGTCCTAGAAGACGATCAGGAGATGAAGTGTTAGCTCAACTGGAGTTACTAGAGAAAATTCCTTTCGGTAAAACTCAGAAGAAATTAAAAGTATTTGGTGTTAAGTCTCCCGCAGGTAATTGGAAAAAGAGGAGCATATTTTTTGAATTGGAATATTGGAAGAGTCTTATGTTGCCTCATAACTTAGATGTTATGCATATTGAGAAGAACGTTTGTGAGAACATAATGAACATTTTGCTTGGTGTTGGAGGAAGGAGTAATGACAACCTGAACGCTCGAAAAGACTTGCAGTTAATGGGTATTAGACCTGCACTACATCCTGTCGTTAGGGGTGCCAAGACAGTTATTCCACCTGCTCAGTATACATTGACAAATGAGGAAAAAAACTATAATATATCAATTCCTTAAAAATTTGTCACTTCCGGGTGGATTTTCTTCGAACATTTCACGGTGTGTGAAAGTTAAGGAGCGGAAGATTACTGGATTGAAGAGTCATGACTACCATGTGCTCATGCAACGTCTATTGCCAATGGCTATTCGAGGTGCTCTACCTAAGCCGTTATGTGGGACCTTAATTAAGCTCAGTCGAGCATTCAACATTTTGTGCGCCAAGGAGTTAATAGTGGAAGATTTAGAACAACTCCAGCTTGATTTACCCATTATAATGTGTGACCTCGAACGACTATTTCCACCAGCATTTTTTGACATTACCGTACACTTGGTAATTCATCTAGTTGAAGAAGCTCTTATAGCGGGCCCGGTTCAATTTCGATGGATGTACTTTATCGAGAGGTATGTATTTATATAATAGTCAATTTAATTTTGAATTACGAGTAAAATATCTGTTTAACAATGATATAAATTTATACGTGTAGGTTAATGGGTGTAATGAAATCTTTCGTGCGAAACAGAAGATATCCGGAAGCCTCTATCGCAGAGGGATTTGTTGCAATGGAGTGTGCAACATTTTGTTCTCGGTATTTACACGACACTGAGACAAGATTCACTAGAACCCACCAGGTGCCTATCACGGTAGATGTATCCAACGAGGGAAGATTTGATATATTTCACAAAGTTGGAACTCCCATAGGAGGTTCCGTTGTTCGCAGGTTGAGCATAACTGAGCGTTCTCAATGTCACTTGTACATTTTAAGTAACTGCAAAGAAGTACAATCCTATATTGAGTAAGTTCAATCTTTACCGACTTTGTCTCATCTATGCTATTGTTTTGAGTAACTACGAGTGTTCAAAGTATGGTCATTATGTTTTAATTATAGTGAACATCAGAGAGCCATATATCGGAAAAGAAAAAGTCCCTGTGTGTTGATGTTGGAGCATAATGCTGCATTTGCAGATTGGTTCAAAGATCGCGTAAGTTTAGTTAATATAATATTAAGACATTCAATCATCCATATATTTTGATAGTTGTGTGTAATATTCATTATCTTTTTTTATAGGTTGCCCATATGGACCACTTGGAGGCGACAATGCATGAAAAACAACTGCAGGCTCTTGGAAGTAAACCATTGTTCGATGTTAAAAGCTATAGTGCGTATGAGATCAATGGGTTTAAGTTTCATACAAAGGAGCGAGCTTCTATGCGAAGAGTTCAAAACTCTGGGGTTTTAGTAAGTGCAGGAACAATATGTTTTGCTAGTAAGAGCGATAAGCATCCTGTCCAAGCTTCGGTTGACTACTATGGGGTAGTAATAGATGTTATTGAAGTGCAGTATAGAAACCTCTTTCGAGTTGTGTTGTTCAAGTGCGAATGGTATGATGTGGCGGATAGAAGAAATATTAAAATAGATGAGTATGGTTTCACATGGCTAAGAAATACTAAATTTATGAGTGAAACAGAACCATTTATTTTAGCTTCACAAGCACATCAAGTATTTTATGCAAAAGACCCAAAAGATGAGGGATGGAGTTTGGTGGTGGAAGTGGATCCTCGCAAGCAGTTTGATATGGGACTTCACACATTAGATGCTGGTGTTGAGCCATTTCAAGAAAGCAGTATTGCAAGCCGTCAAGTGAGGCACGTTTTTGCGACCACAAATGAAGTCAATGACTTTGAATGCAACCGGTTGGATATTGCGGGTACTGAAATACTTACACCTAATTCGAGAGGAAGCTCTAGTCATATTAATGAGCATGACTTTAGTCAATCTGATGAAGAGTAACAAAAACTAATGTGTATTCTATTATACAATAATATATGATTTATAATGTAGACTCAAACGGAAGAAAACGCGGTAAGAGAAGAGGAAGAGACCGGGACACCGGCTGATAGAGACGCCATCTTTGAGAAGTTAATGGAGTCTCGAAAAAAGAAACCTAGAAGGGCTAGTGGTATACCTCCAGCTGCAGCTGCCCGCATTGATGAACTTACACAAAGACTTGAAGAGCGTGAGGCTGCACATCTCGTCGAGAAAGCGGCCAGCGATGCGAAGATAAAAGCTTTAGAGGAGAAATTCAATGGTCTTATGGCTTTAGTTACAGATCGACTGGTTACCTCTCCAGTAAACCCCGATAGTGAAACTCAAGGTATTAACACTTTTTCTAAATTTCATAATTTATCTTTTAAGTAGTAAAACATTCATAATATGTGTTTGAAGTGGTAAACACGTATAGATATGTTTCTATTAGTATCATCTACTTAGCGTATTGTTATGCAAAACACCTAAGTCGATATTTGTTTGTGCAGAATGATAGGACTTCATGCTCTCGAAACCGGCGATTTTGTGATTTACTTCTACAACACTGCCGAAGCCGGAGTTTATTGTTTTTAGTTTTATTTTTCGTACAAGACTGCATAAGTCGGAGTTTATTGTTTTATTTTCGTATGGTGAATGTTGGATGAAACTTTTAAACAATACTTTGTTATCTAAGTTGTTTGAATCAGTACTTATTTATGGTTGTTTGTGCTTTATTCACAAAAAAAATTATTATTGTTTCTATCATGATTTATTTGTTTATTATTATTATTTTTCAAATTAATTATTTACGGACAAAATAAATTTCATAGATAAATAAGATTACCGACATATAAGATTTTGTCGGTAAAAGTATGTTTACCGACATAAAATTAATTTCCTCGGTATAAATAAATATATATTACCGATGATTCGAACTTCGTCGGTAATTACTTGTTACCGACAAATATTTATTTGGTCGGTGTAGAATGTTTATCGACAACAAAATTTCCTCGGTAAAATTTAAACACCGACAAAAATAATCTCCTCGGTAAAAACTCGTTACCGACGAATTAATATTTAGTTGGTAAATGATTGTTAACGACAAAACTCATTAGTCGGTAAATGATTGTTTCCGACAAAACTCATTAGTCGGTAAATGATTGCACCGACAAAAACAAGATCGTCGGTAAATAGTTATTAC
The DNA here is from genome assembly GCA_036873135.1 of Clarkia xantiana subsp. parviflora. Lineage (NCBI taxonomy): Eukaryota > Viridiplantae > Streptophyta > Magnoliopsida > Myrtales > Onagraceae > Clarkia > Clarkia xantiana. The sequence continues at coordinate 16,885,799 of JAPTYO010000008.1, read as the reverse complement.
CGACTAACATTGAATTTGTTGGTAAAAGTTTTTACCGACAACTTTTTTGTCGGTAAAGGATTGTACCGACAACTATTTTTTGTCGATAATAGATATTACCGACTACTATTTTCTCGGTAAAATATATTCACCGACAAAAATAAAGTCATCGGTAAATAATCTATACCGACCAAATATGGTTCGTCGCTAAAATATATTTACGTCGGTAAATATGATTTGAATTTGACGATAGTTAAGTAGTTTTACCGACGAATGTGTCGTCGGTAAAAATCAATGTGTTTACCGACGAAATATTTGGGGCAAATTTCGTCGGTGAAACATTTACCGACGCCGCCTATACCGACAAAGCTTTTCCCGACGAAAATATGTATTTACCGACAAAATTATTTTTTACCGACGAAATTTTATATTTTTACCGACGAATAATTTTCGTCGGTAAAGACCATATCTCTAGTAGTGAATAGTAACGTGGGAGTTCCTACTAGTAGGCACTGTCCCACTTCACTATTCACTCGATAATGACAAAATAGTAATATTAGTAATCCTAGTCACGCCTAGTGGTGCCTAGTCAGCGTCCAGTGGCAAAAATTGGAACTAGGAACTCTCATTTGGAACAAGACACTCACATTAGAAATGCAGTTCCTATTTAATCATTACCAGTAGAGACCAACAGTAAATGACACTAGGCACTAAAACTCTCTACAATGATACATTTACAAAATGAAATTAGGAACTATGCACCACCTTTGAAAGTGCTCTAAGTCAGAAAATGACATGAGCCTTTATCGATCAATTAAGTATTAAGTAAGTTAAATAATGGCATAAACCAAAATTACTACTTTTTAACTTTGAATCAATTTCAGAATTTCCAGATCTAATCTGTTTATATTTTACCATGTTGAAAAACCGTCAATTCTAAATTTTGAAATAGTATAAAAGTTCATATTATTAATTATGAAAAAAAAATATTAGTTTAATGCATATATATTTCTATCTAATTACATATAATGTTATATGAAATATATATATTTTGTTTATGATAAATTGTTATAAAATTTATACCTTTAGGATGATATATAATATACTTATGATTTACGTATATTGAAAATCATTAGTAAAATTAAATTATTAATATATATGAATTACTAATATGATCTGATGGATGTGCATAAACGTGAATCGACAGAAGGTAATAAATCAAGATATGCCAATCATCGTATAACGAATCTTGTATAAAATGTATATCGAAAATAATATTCAATTATGCGATAAAGAGAAACATAAAAAATTACAAGAGGATTTAGTCGAAAATCTATTGCAATTTAGTAATGTGTATGCCAATTCTATGTAGTCTCAAATATATATATATGTTAATTTTTATTTTAGTTGGCAACTTTAAAGTATTATTTGTATATTTTTTGTACTGTAATTTTTAAACTATTGCAATCATTATTTAAAAAATTAGGTCTTCATTTATATATTACATTCGTAAGTTTTAGTTTAATTTTTTAAATACCAAAATAATGATTTAAAGAAAAATATAGTACGTAAATAATTGAACAATTACATTAACGACGTCGAGTTTTGAATTTCGAGATAACAATAATACACGTCGGTCAAAGTTGGAATTCAAATATTTGATCTAAAATTGACCAACTTTGACGAATTCGTAAAAATGTAAAATTTCATTAAAAACCAATTAATTTGTTTTAATGATTTTGTATATATTTTTTTTCTAAATGTGAATATTTAAATTATATATAATGCTTTAAAAAAATAAAAATCAAACTGTGAGTATGTAATTATGTGGGTCCCAATATAGAAGTGGAACTTGACATCCACCATTAGAGAGAGTTCCAAGTGACACTACAGACTTTAAATGTTGATTACTAGGATCTGATTGGAAACGTGCTACTAGGTCCACGGCGTGACAGATATTTGGATGGGTGTATTGCACGGTGTATATCGAGATACCAACCACGCTTAAAATCTATGCACTCTTCATATGTTCATGCTCTGCCGGGTTCTTGGGGCTGTCACGATTCAACAGTGCACACCCAAATACCACAGGCGCATCCACTGGTTTTGGCATCCTGTAATCTGAAGCAACTCTCAACTGCTCGTTGATATACGCTTCTTGAGATAGACATAAATCTCGGGTAGCCCGATCTTAGGCAATTTTAATGCCTAAGATGTACGTGGCGTCTCCCATGTCTTTCGTCTAAAATACATATGCCAACCAGGACTTTGACTTATTCATGAAACTCATGTCGTTTGCGGCAATGAGTATGTCGTCCACGTACTAGGTTAAGATGACATACTTAGACTCGGAGGTCTTATAATACACGCACGGATTCTTGTGAAAACTCACTAATCTGTTTCCCACGATTTCCTCGTGGAATTTGCGGTATCATTGCCGTGGTGACTGTATAAGATCGTAGAGGGATCTTTTGGAGTTTACAAACTTTTCGTTCGTTACCAGGAGTAATTAAACTCTCTGGTTGCTCCATGTAGATCTCTCCCTCCAGGTTTCCGTGGAGGAATGCGATATTAACATTCCTTTGGTGCAGCTCGTGATCGAGACTTGCGACCAGGACCATGAATGGCCCTAACAGTGGTTTTATGCACAGTCATTGAGTTTCTCTTATCAAAGTCCTCTCCGTGAAGCATTGGGTAAGACCTTCCGCAATGACTCGGGTTCTCCGACTTGTTCCATCAGTGGTGAGCCTTCTTTCAGGGCTCACCTTATCCTTATTCCCTTGTGGTTAACAGGTAAATCAACTACAGACTGTAATGGCTTTCATTTAGGCGATCTCTCTCATTTATTATTTCTTTCCATTTCTCCACTTGAGGTCTTTCCAGTGCTTGCCAACAGTTTGAGCGGGGTTTTCACCTTGCTCAATGGGATACTTGCCTTTGACTCTCGTCTAGGCATCATGAGTCACATTTATTAGTATGATCTTTTCTCCCACTTGGAATAACGCTTCTTATCGTAGCATCATTTCTATTGGGAATAATCCTCCCACTCGGAACATTGCTTCTCATCGGAGCATCGTCTCTGTTTGGAACAATAGCAGTGCTTGAACCTTGACCTATAACTTTCTTATTACAACCTCTTGGTCTCGGGGTTTTACTTCCGGGATGCATTCCTTAATCAGTAGTATCTGGAACCAAGTATGGTTGGATCACTCCCACTGGGAACAATGGGTAATATAGGTAGTTGTGTCACTCCAGGTTCAACAATTTTGACCATCGGGTTCGACTTGATTCGTCCCAACAGCAACAGTGATTACTTGTGGTAGGGTTTATTCCTCCCACTAGATTTACTATGAAAATGTCCCCATTCTTACCATGTCATTCACTTGAGTTGCTGGTTCAAATCTGTCTCCCACTCGAATTAAGTGGGACCTGATCGTCATCGTTATTCTGCTACGTTTTGACCATGACTATGCTTATTGAAACTGTTCATGCATTTGGAAAATTCGCCCTCTTAGTGATGTAATGATTCATGTTCGACCACAGTACCATTTAATCCAAGCTGGAAACAGGTATTTTCTAGGAGTAACTGGCGTGCCCTTGTCATAAATACGTGTTTATCGCGCAAATTAATGTCGCATGGTGATATGATTTAACTTATTGTCACCTTTCAGCTATGATGGTTACCTACCTTACCGATCTTAATGGAACACAGTTTTACATTTATGTGAATCATCTGTCATCATTCCATATGGAATGTCTTATAGAACGACTCCAACACTATGTAAATATATAAACTGTGTTTCTTGAAGTGTGTTACTTAACTTGAATGCCTAGCCTGATTTATCGTTCAAGGCGTTTGGAAGGAAAATCGTTTAACCGACTTGATCCTTCTTCGTTTGCTGGCTTATCTCAGAGATTTTAACCCATCTCCGAACTGAGCATTTTAGGTTTTCACCTTATGCGTCAGTTGATACTTTTACAGGGTCGTTGTAGCTTACGTAGCTTACTTCATACCGATGTAAATGTTATCAGTAAGTCATATTTCTGAAGGAGTGCAAACGAAAATTCAACACGTCATCATATAAACACTTCAATATTAAACTCATATAATGAAACGATGTGTTCCGTCTATCGAGGTCCACTTGCGCGTTGCGCAATCTACTCTGGGTTAAATCCTTGGTTAAATCTTTTCATTTCTGAATTTAATTCAATTTAATCAGTGTTAACGGTTTCAAACATGATTATCATTACGGTTTATTTCATTCAATGGAGTGATAATAAAATAAGATTTATAACCAATATGTAAGCAATGCGTTAAACAGATAATTAAAAAGGATCGAATAGCTCGATGAATGATAATCAATACTTTATTTGAGCAGTTGTCGAGTGCTCTAAATATAACGTTTCCTATGTTTCAAGGAACATTATTATTATAAAGTATGTATAAACTTAAAAATTATGAAGAGGGTCAATTTCGCAAAGCAAATAAAGATAAAGTCTTTCAATCTTTATGACTCGGGGGCAAGTTCCTCAGGTTTGTGCTTGTTCTCCTTCTCGGTTCTGTAAATCAAAAAGGTAAATTGAATTCCTCTCGAGGAGTCCTTGAAGAACTTATGAGTTTATCATTATTCTTCAGCACGTACCTTAGGAGGATTTGTGCAGGCAACAACAAAGTGTCATTTCACGCCACACCTAAAACACGTTCGAGTTTCCTCTTTACGTGTTTGTTTTGCTTTGCCTTTCTTGCCTCCGAATTGCTTTCGTTTGAACTTCTTCTGAGACTTTGGAGCTAGTGGCTTATCAGCCTTGACCTGAAGGTTCTTTCTCTTCATTTTGCGCTTACCCTTTTGCTCAGCTGGATTCAAGGATGCTAGATGCATTTCCGCTCTCGGCTTTTCAGCCTTGAGACGATCCTCCTCCAGCTCGAGGTGAACTCGCACTTTTTCGAGGTTATCGAGTTGAGTGGCATGGGTAAGGTGTGTTTTCATGCTATTCCAAGAGTCATGCAAAGAACGAATCGCGCATTGGACCTTTTGTTCGTCGGTTAGGATCTCTCCTGCCTCTTTGAGTTCAGCAAGCATGTTAGACATATGTCTAAGATGCTCATTCATTGTTTGCTTTGGATTCATTTTATATGAGTCTAAAATGATGTTTAACGATCACTTCTGGGTTGTGGTGTAAACACCAAACCCTGCCTTGAGACCATCCCATAGGTCCATGGCAGACTCATAGTGATCATACCCATAGAGTATGTCATCCTCCAGCAGTGACACCAAGGCGGAACGAATCTCTTGATCCTTTGCATCCCAGTCATCATGGATTTTCTCCAATTCAGCCGTGAGGTCTCCCTCTGGCCTGACTTTCTTGGTGGTCAAGTGCTCCAAGCCTCTCATTTCAGTGATCACCATTCTTGCGCGCTTATTCCAGATCTTATAACTATTGTTGTTCAATCGTACTCCCTTATTCATTTGGGAGATCACATTGCTGATCACAGTCATGACTAACACATCGATGATCAAGCAAAATCAGGGAGACAATAACATTTTGAGAAAGAATTGCATACATCAAATATCTATTAAGATAAAGTTTGACAGATAGTGATTCCTCAGTCATCTAAACCAACTGACCACCAGTAAACCAATGGAAGATGGCTGTGAAAGAGTTCACACTATCGTCGTCTTCTATCAAATAGATAAGCCTGTTAAAAAACAGTTTAAATCGCAAATTACCGGAACGGGAATTTTAAAATAAGCATACCCGATCTTGGCTTTCCCAATGCCCTTTTAGTTTTGGAAAAAAAACATTCCGATGAATTCACTCGTGCATACACAATTCTACAATCCATGCAAATTAACATATGCTAGTAACATTCATCACAGATACCACACACATGCTCACGCGTCATGCGTCTAATGTTTTGAGGAACTCATGCTTGCATTCATAATTCTACTTCTAAGTAAATTATCAAACGCAACTACATGCTTAACATTCTAGCATACGTGTCAAACATGTAACATCCACATCAATCATACATATTTGGGGACTGGTTTTCGGATTTAAAAACAATTTTAAACATTAGGGGCTGATTTGCAATTCATGCTTATATTCATATCACACAAGCTTCTAGACATGAATCCTAGGCATTTTCAACCATCACAGCATGTCTATTCTAGTGCGCAAACCATATATTTAACCAGGGCTCCGCCCACAACATGTAATATCCAGCTAGCTTGACTTAGTCAAGACAACAGTTCTAATCATGCATAAATATATATTGAATAATAAACAATTGCAATTCAGCCCACCAATTTAACCAGTCCCGAAAACATGTATCTCCGAGATCCATCCCCATAATCGAACAAGGCATAAAAGTTAGCAACCCTATGAGCACTGTGTAGTCCATTACGAGGTTCGAAAACATTTGGATTTTAAAACTTGACCTCCCTATTTTAATTGACTTAAATTCGGTTTGGAAAACATTGTTCGGTTCAGTCAATTTCAGTCCGTTTTGGTCCGGTTTAGAAAATCCGGTTCGGTCCGGTCCGGCAAAAAACCCGATTCAGTTCGGTCCGATTTTTACTTTTAAAATCTGGTTTGGTCCGAACTGGTCCAAGAAAATAGGGTTCGGTTCAACACTCAAAACCCGTTCGGTTAGATCCACTTAATTACCCCGGTTCGACCCGACCCGAATAGGTCGAACCGATTGAGAAAATCCGGTTCGGTTTAATTTCGCTCCGGTTTAACATATTGGACCGGCCCAATGATTAAAATTTTAAAGGTTGGGCCGAAATGTTTACTTGTGGCCCAAGTAGGGTTTTAAATCCATTAAAAATATTAAACTTAGCCACCAAGTAACATTAATTATGTAAAATAATTTCCAATATTAAAATATATATATATTTCGGCACACACAAACATAAATATATATATATATATATATATTTATATATATGTAAATTTCGGCAATATATATAATATATATATTTTATTTATTGTCAATTTCATTAATAGGGAAACAAATAACTGACAATATATTTTCTCAATCTTTCAGATAACTAAATCTATCAATAATATCTTTAACCCTATTTAAATATTTAGATATATTGATAGTTATATATTTCTATATATTTTAATGTGAATCTATCCTAATGTTCATAATTATAGATATATTGTTACCTTAATTAAAAAATTAAAATATGGTAAACAATATCCCTAGGTGGTTCGGCCGAAACTTGTAACTTGGTGCCTAAGAAATTTAAAAAATTTACATTGTAATTCATCTTAGAGCTCGGCACAAACACCAAATTAGCAACTAGTGGTCAAATTTTAAGATCAAATTTTAATAAGATCTACAATCCAAAGTTTGATTTTGATAAATATTACATTATTCTTGAAGATCATGAACATCAAATAAACCAAGAACATCATGAAAATTTCGGACCACCTTATACTTAAAAATCCGAACATTTTAAATTTTCTTTTTAAAAATTTCGGTCCAAGAACACCAATTTATCAAAATCATGAACTCCTAACCCCGCTCTGATACCACTGTTATATTACGGGAGTAATCACTACGGAAACACAAAACATGGTACGTGCATGTAATCGAAATTACGCAGCGAAAGAGTTACACATACCTCAACAGTTACCGTAGTTCAAGATCCTTTGAACGAGGGAGTTCTCGATCCTCCGATCAGGACCCGTAGAGGTTCTTGTTAGAGAAGCCCTACGTGGTGCAGCTCCACAGTAAAGCCTCAGATCGATTCTTGACACGGGGACAGATCTTCGGAGAGTTGATCGAAAGCAATTTGGCACACCCTTGGTGTAGGGAATGGTGCGGCCGAACTTGATGTGTGGGAGGAGGGTTTTTCTCTCTAAAACACTCTTGTGAGGGAATTATGATTAACCCTAAATATTCCCTAACACCTCTTATTTATAGGAAGAGTAAAGTGGACAAAAGTCCACTTTACCCCACCTAATTATTTCGGCCGGCCTATGTATTGGGGAGGCCCAATTATGGGCCTCCCATGTCAATTGGGATTTGGGTTTAGCCCAATTACCCTAATGTGACATTTACCCAAGTTCATTAGGTAAACTATACATATTATGGGCTACCAATTACGGCACCCATCACCATATGCTTACAATAGTTCGCTAGCGTCTCCTCATGTTCTTGTTTCACATCGTCGAGCAAACTTGTTCCCTTAAGTAACTTCCTTTCTCCCAAGTACCTTTGGAGGAACTTTGCTTTCATTTGTGCCCATGAATGGATGCTCTCATTTGGTAGGCTGAAAAACCAGTGCGATGCTACCCCTGATAATGTATTTGGGAACAATAGTGCCTTATAGCGATCATCTGTTGTCCTACCTAAGATGGAGGTCTCGTGTTGTTGGATGTGCTCCAAGGGGTCAGTCTTGCCATTATACTTTTCTATCTTTATCATGTGCAACGCGTCAGGCACTTTGTTGCTCTCCAGCTCCCTTGTAAATGGGTGATTTGTGCTATCACTCAGCCAGTGCAATCCATTCGTCTTAGATTCATTCATTTTCTTCGCAATCATTGCCTCTATGTCTTCCTGAGTTAGCATCACTGGTGATGGGCTATAATTTCTTTGAGGTCCGTCATAGCTTATCACCGGGCTCGCAGGGATTCCGTGTCCGTGATGATAAGGACTGTATGTGTAACGTGGATATCCCTGTGGGGGTGGATGCTGGAATTCTTATCTCCTTGGTTGCTGAGGCTGTGCATTATCTCTCAATAGAGTGTATGTTCATGCCCCTTGCGGTGCTTGGGGTTGCATTGGAGGGACGAACTGCTGCCTGTCCCTTGTAGGTGGTACTTCTCGTTTCTGCCTTGACTTTCATGTTGCCCTGTTGAAGGGCGCGTGTGTTGTTCTTTTTCGGGGAACTGCTATGCCTGCTGGTACTGCTCTTCTTTTGGGTATTGATTCGCATGCGGGTGTTGCTCCGCTTGCGTATACTCTGTCTCCTGCATGTTTCTCACAGCTTCTCTATAAGCCAAAAGCTCATCTAATGCATTCATGAACCCTGTAGTCACTGTTTGTACTCCCTGTGAATGCATAGGCCTCGTGTTAGTGGTATGAGCCCGGCTATTGTTTCCTTGTGCTGACATTCCGTACAGATACTCTTGAGGACGTGTTTCATAGTGATACCCATGTGAGGGTGCCGTATATTGGTATCCTTGAGACGGTACTCCCTGTCGCACACCCTGCTCATGTGGTCGCCGACTCATAGGAGTCGAGGCAGTTGATGATTCAGCCCCAGTTGGGCGTGAAGGTCCTCCTTGATTGTTTGCTTGTGGAGCTTGGGGGGTTGTTTGTCGTGCAGGAGGTGGAGGTTGCCCCTTAGGAGTTGGTTGTCTTGCCGGGGGTACGGGCTGTCTTCTCTGATTGTTTGGCTGCCTACTGTCCCCCGGTGGACGGTCGTCTATGGATGGCAGGCTGTTCGTCATAGATCTTGTGATAGCCAGACTTTTTATTCAAAACCCACGGACGACGCCAAGTGTTAAGACGTGTGCCTCAGGTTGACGAGTTTCCAATCTGAATGACACCTCTCACGGGTATTTCGCTCTTCTTTCTGATCTGCTTAGCTTGTCGATGTGATCTGTTCCTATGCTCCTCGCAAACCTGCACAATGGCAGTACCGAGTACGGAGAGGGGGGGGTGATGCTCAGTGAACCCTCTCCGATGCCTAAGTAAGTTCGGGCTCTTTAGAGAGAGAAAATCCTAGAGAGAAGGCAGAGCTAAAACGTGCAAAGATGTAAACTTGTCCAAATGAATAGAACTTGCGAAGTATATATAAGCTACGGGGGGATTAAGGTGGCTTAATGACACCGTTAATCCCTAAACGTACTTTATTAACACATAACAGCAGGATTAAAACCTAAAAAGACACGGAGAGGTGGGTGAAAAAGTCTAAGTATGAGTCGGGTAAAATGGATGTCGGGACCCTCGGGGTCGAATGATGGAAAATTCGACCCCTAAGGCCTATGATCGGGTCAGCTTGGCCGACCTCTCTTGGGAGAGGCTGGGTTAGCTGACCCGATCTCTCATGGAGAGATCGGGCCAGCTAGCCCGATCTCACCTAGGTGAGACCAACGGACCCGTCCGGACGAATATTTTGGCTCTTCCGGGCCGTTCGCGTTGAGATTGAAGTGTTCGGGTCCAAGTTTCAATTTATAATCGTAAGTGGGGTGATTAAAATAAGACAATCCGAAGGGAGACGGGTTCAAATTGGGCGTATATCCGTCACAAACCATAAGCTATAGTTCTTCTGCATTAACAGTCCAACACTTAGAAGATTTGTTTTCAAACCTGGAACAAACAAAACATCATCAATAACTTGAATTCTATCACTTAAAGATCTGAAAGTGCTTGAGCCGTTTCCTCTTAATTGAATGGATGAATTGTCTCCAAAAGCTACTTTGGATCTATAGCTATCATCTAGGAATTAGAAAGCTTCTTTAGCACCACACATGTGGTTACTGCATCCTGTATCAACATACCATACATCTGCAGATGTAGTATGAGATTTCTTCTCCACTGTCATTAGCAAAACCTCCTTTCCTTTATCTTCTATCTCAGCAAAATTGCTTTGCTCCTCTTTCTCATCTGGAATTCTAGCATAGCATTCATACTGAAAATGACCATATCTGTGACATCTATGACATTGCACGTTACCCTTGCCATTATAGTTGTAGTTGTTGTTAAATCCTTGATAATTATTTCCTCTTCCTCTTTTTCGGTATGGATAACCTCTTCCTTTGAAGTTGTGACTGTGATTCCCTCTATCACTATGATCATTTTTGTTCTCATGATCATTTATGTATCTACCATGATCATTTCTGTATCTCCCAAGATCATTACCTAATCCATGTTGCTGAGATCCACATTTCCCTGAATGGAATGAGTCTCTCCCTGAGCCTCCTCTTCCTTGGTTACCTCTATCATAGCTTCCTCTACTTTTTCCTATAAAGTAGCCTCTTCCACGATGATTGTAACTCTGATTTGAACTTGAACCACTTCATTTTGACTCTGCTTTCAATGCTTGTTCTTGTTCTGTAGAATTTATATCCAGCTTTTGTTCGTGGACAACTAGTGAACTCTGAAGTTCATCTAATGAAAGTGTGTCCAAATCTTTTCTCTCCTCTATAGCACACACTATGTAATCACATTTCGAGTTGAGAGATCTGGGAATCTTCTAAAAAATTGCAGTGTTGTTCATTGTTTCACCAAATAATCTCAACTTATTACAGATCTCTAGTGTTCTTGAGCAGTAAGCAAAGCATTTTCTCCCAATCTTTCATTTCCAGCAACTCAAATTCTCTCCTCAAAATCTGCAATTGTGCCTTCTTCATCCTCTCTGAACCTACTCATTTCTTCTTCATTGATTCCCACACATCATTGGCAGTATCTTTGCAAAGAATACTCTCCAAGGTCACCCAATCTAAAGCTTGAAACAATGTGTTCTTAGCTTTCAGATCAATCAACTTCCTTGACTTCAAAACTGTTTGATCTCTGTCATGACCAAACTCTTTCTCAACCACATCCCAATACTCTTTTGCTCATAGTAGATTCTCCCTCAACAAACTTCAGTGATTATAGTTGCCATCGTATTTGGGTATTGCCAACCCAATGAAACTGCTCTCCTTCTCTGTCATTTTCAATTTGGTTTTGCAAATTCAAACTCTCAATCTGCAGGAACTCTAACCGCGATGCTCTGATACCACGTGTAAGACCAAAGTCTTGATTAACTAACACTAAAACACTCTAAACTGAGAAATGGAGTTGAAGATTAAGCAAACATTCTAGAGGAAACGACAAACTTCATTCAAAAACACTATAACTATTACAAACTGCAGAACATATCTTTTTGTAACTAAAACTTATGTTCAAAGTAAAGTTCTATTACAAGAAACTGTCTCCTAAACACATGGAGATCATGACAACATATAACCCACCTTAAACAGACTTAAACTACACTTAAACCAACTTAACTTGACTTTTAAGTTAACTGACTTCACTACTAAGTAAACCACTTTTACATATTCTTTCTTCTTCGACTTTGCTACTGCTGCCTACTACTGCTACTCACCTCCAAGTGATCCTTCTCCAATCAAACTTTGATCTCTTTATCTTTGAACCTACTTCCTGCAGCAATCATAAAACCAAATTCCTCATTACAATGACCTTGTTCGCTCGATGAATTATGATATTTAAATATATGTATTAGATAATAATGTGTTTGAATTGAAATATTTGATGTTATTAACCAATATATATATGTCTTACATAATAATCATTTATGAGTCGATTATGTATAGTTAAACATGAGCTAGATCATTGTATAATTTAATATCTGATGGATAATGACTATACACTTACTTTGAAGTAAAGCATACCATACCCTAATTGCCTTTGCCACAATTGCATACCCGCACCTATTTTCGGCTAACTCTGACCCGTCGATCCCTAGTCAGACTCCGGTGATCCACAACCGAATTCTACCGATCCGTAAATAATATTTATGCTTAGATGATAATATACGATCTATACAAACATTTTAGGGTTAAGAACACAATAGGGGCCTGAATGTTTGCCCATGTTGCCAAAAGGGGTCTGAATTGAAAAAACGTATTATTAAGGGCCTGAATTTTGAGTTTTGTGTTTTTTCAAGTCTCCGTCCAAATTTTCTGTTAAATCTAACAGAACCACGTGAAAAGACAAAAATACCCTTTTGTAATTATTATACAATTTATCAATTTAATTAATAAAATGTGAAATGTCTAAAATACCCCTACACACTAATTATGCCCTTAAGGCCACCACGCTCCGGCCACCGCCCGACGACCACCACCCGGCTCCGGCGACCACCACCGGCCTCCGGCGACCGCCACCGGCCTCCAGCGACCACCACCGGCCTCCGGCGACCGCCACCGGCCTCTGATCGGAGCCAAAAAAGCTCTGATTGGAGCTCCGAAGCTCCGATCGGAGCCAAAAAAGCTCCGATTGGAGCTTTGGAGCTACGATCGGAGCTTTGGAGCTCCGGTCGGAGCCACAAAGCTCCGATCGGAGCCACAGGGCTTCAGATCGGAGTTCTGTGGCTCCCGATCGGAGCTTTGTGGCTCCGACTGGAGCTCCAAAGCTCCGTTCGGAGCTTTTTTTGGCTCCGATCGGAGCTTTTTGGCTCCAATCGGAGCATTTCGGTCGTCGCCGGAGGTCGGTGGTGGTCGTCGGAGGTCGGTGGTGGTCGCCGGAGGTCGGTGGTGGTCGCCGGAGGCCGGTGGTGGTTGCCGGAGTCGGGGTGGTCGCCGGAGCTGTGGTGGCTTAAAGGGTATTTTCGTCATTTTAGGTCAAACATATGAGAGACACACTTTGGTCAAAGGGCATTTTCGGGTTTTCAAATTATTTTTGGTCACATGCCAAGCATGTGACCACTTTCCGTCACTTTTAACAGAAAAAATAGACGGAGACCTCACTTATACACAAAACTCAAAATTCAGGCCCTAAATAATACGTTTTTTCAATTCAGACCCTTTTTGGCAACATAGACAAACATTCAGGCCCCTATTTTGTTCTTTAACCCAACATTTTATCTCATATTAAATTATTAGGATAACTTCGATACTTAAGTTCTACAATCTACAAACATAAACCAAAATGTCATTTGTTCACTCATCCTATGAGCAAATGGTCATGAAAATTTGGTGTTGAAGAATATAGTTTCTCTTTCTACATTTTGATAGAATTTTTCTGAGCTTTTATTTCATTTCAAGATTAAAAATAGATAAATTCAAAGACTTGAAGAATTTGTATATGTATACACTCTGGTCAAATGCACTACGCCCGCAAAAACAAAGATACTCCCTCCTCTTTCTCTGTCTAAGTCTCAACTCAAGTTGCTGCTCTGCTCATTCCGCTAGGGTTTCTGCTTAGCAAGTAGAAAGAAATAAAGAAGTCGAAGGTGGCGCCTTCGCTGCATTTCCGACCAATCATATGCTACTGGTCTCTTAATTTAGCTATGAATTGATTGCCGATTGAGATTCACTAATACTCTACCTGGAGCTTCAGCATTTGCATCGGAGTCGCGATTCAAGTCACATGCGCGGGAACTTGTACGGAACTCGCATCTCTCCGTCTGAGCTGAATTTAACTTCTTCTTTTACCTCTCTGGTCGGTGTGCAAATCATCCTTGCCAAATCCTCGGTTGACTGGGTTGAATATGCGCTAATTCAAACATAATGTATGTTGGTTGATGAATTTAGAATGGGACTTTTAGATACTAGATTTCGTACCAGTTCTATTCTCAATAATTCTATGTTGGATTGTGTTTGGGGTAGAGACCAACTAATCTCCAGCTATTCGTTTAGAGGTTTGCGTTGACGTGGATAAGATTCTCGATCTCCATCTAGTGATGTGAATTGGATCTGGCCTGAGATTAATTTATTAGCTTTTTATGTTTCCTGAGCTGGGTATTTCAGTTTGACCGCGTGGCTAGGGTATGACTGGTTTATGATTTCAATGATTCACGTGGTACACTATTTGAGCTGATTTGTTCTTCTTTCGCTTTCAAACAGGGCTTGGATCTGCTGTCCTAGAAACGTGTGATGCAGTTGAGCAATGGCGCTCAAGGTTTCAGCTAAGGAAGCTGCCAAAATTGCAATTGGATCGATTGGACGCGGATATGATATATCAATAGATTTAAGGCTGAAATACTGCAAGGGAGAATCACTCCATTCACGCTTAATCAAGATTGGCGAAGATGGAGGTCGTGAGATTGTTCTGCCTGGTGGGATTTCAATATCAGACGTTCCTAAGTCCATAAATTGTGATAAAGGGGAGCGTACCCGGTTCCGGTCTGATGTTCTCTCTTTCCAGCAGGTACTTGAGAGTTCTGATCTTTCCATCTACGATGCTGATTGGTTTTAACTTTAAATTTTGACGTTTTTTGCCCTCCATCATAGATGTCGGAGCAGTTCAACCAGGACATGTCCGTAACAGGAAAAATTCCCTCCGGTTTATTTAATTCAATGTTTGAATTCTCTGGGAGTTGGCAAAAAGATGCAGCCAACACTAAGACCCTTGCATTTGATGGAGTGTTTATCACGCTTTACACTGTTGCACTAGAAAAGTCTCATGTTGTTCTCTGTGATCGTGTTAAGAATGCTGTTCCTTCTTCATGGGACCCTGCTGCATTGGCAAGGTGAGCTCAATTTCTGAGCAAAATTTTGGGTGATCTCCTGGTCAATTTGCTCTGTATGTTCTCTTCGTCGTTCAGTGCTTCATTCTAGATCATCTCTCTGTCAAATTCAGAGATACAGAGAATATATTTTGAAATCACATAGAGAAGATTTCATTTGATATCCAGATCATTTCCCTCACTAATTTTTTTTCCAGTCTGGATACTCTGGAAGCAATGCATGATCTTTCCCTGTACATTTGTTTGTTTGTTTGTGTTGCCCCTTGGTTTTGTAAATAATAATATGGGTCAGCACCTCCTGGTGCATTACTATTAACAATCTACGCTTTAACATATAACAAAACGAGAAAGAACTTTTGGGACGAGTAGTTTTGTTGATTACTTGATTTCATAATATATTGATGTTTATACATTCCACTTACCTTGCCGGTGGGAAGGAAATGGTTTGCTTTACACGTGTATGTGAGTTCGGAGGCCTATCTTTGTCAGAATATGATGTACTTAATACTGTCGAAGTGTCTTCTTGGTTTGATTTTTTTTTTTTTTTTTTTTTTTGCTCTCGTATTTGTTCAAATTGATTAGTAAAGATTTTGAGATACTTGATTTTGATAATTCCAGGTTCATCGAGACATTTGGAACCCACATAATTATTGGGTTAAAAATGGGAGGAAAGGATGTAATATATGTGAAGCAGCAACATTCTTCAACTCTTCAGCCTGCTGATGTGCAGAAGAGGCTAAAGGAAATGGCAGATAAGAGATTTTTAGACGTTAGTGGACAGTTTAACGTGCTTCCTGAACAAGTATATCGGAGTGAAAAGGTTGATGACAAGTACCTTTAGTTATCTCTCTTTTTTCCCCTCTGAGCTGCATGCACTTCGGTGATAGCATTCAAGTGGCTTTGTAGGGCATTGCAAATCTTCCAGGCTACGCATTAAAGTGATTTTGATATATGTTCACAAAGTCAAATGCTTGGATATTATGCTCCATCTGAATTTAAGCCAGTTGAGTTTAGGACCAGTTGGATTCCAAAGTAATTCAGACCAAACTAGTTTTTTTTTTTTTTGTCGTCTCTGATTAATGGTAAAAGGGGCTTTAAATATTAATTAGCTAGTTGACTTTGTGGTTGGCTTCTCGAATTTAATGCATCACATAACAGTTATTTGTGTTATTTTTTCAGTGCCTTTTGCTGTTCCTTTAGTTTTATCTTTAAGTTCATGAAGACCTTATATTTTGCTATATCTTACACAAACGTTTATTTTTTCAGTTTGATATTAGGGATCAACGGCTAAGGTTTGCAGATGCCAGTTCGTCAAGTTCTTATTTACTCAAAGAGGTGTGTACAGTAAACATTAACTTTTACTGAGTGCGCTAAGTATGATGTTTTTCGTATATATGGTAATTCATACACACATTATTTAGATTCAAACGTGGAACATTGAAACATGCAGGATATTGTAACAATTTGCAAAAGGAGAGGTGGAAGTGACAATAAGAACTTCTCCCACAATGACTGGTTAAACACAGTTCAGGTTGAGCCAGATGTGATATCGATGTCTTTCATTCCAATTTCCTCATTGTTGAGTGGAGTCCCAGGGAGCGGCTTCTTGAGCCATGCCATTAATCTCTATTTACGCTGTGAGTGGTCTGAATCTATAAGTATTTTTGGCTAATTTTGCGATCTTTTTGTTTTGGTTGTATATCACAATGCCTTTTGAAAAGGATTCATGGTTTCCTTGGTCTCGTTTCAAAAGGGCCGTAGACTTGTTTTCTTGTTTGATCATGTAAGGTGCATTGCAGATAAACCACCAATTGAAGAACTCCAACAGTTTTTGGAGTTTCAGCTCCCAAGGCAGTGGGCACCGGTATTCAGTGAACTACCACTTGGTCCACAGAGGAAGCGGCAGAGCACGGGTTCATTGCGATTCAGCTTATTGGGCCCTAAGTTATTCGTCAATACTTCTCCGGTACTGTCTCATCTGGCCCTTTTATCTTTATCATCAGTGTTTTTATTTTGGGCCAAATTATCATCAGTGTTTTCTTCCCATATGAATAATGGTAGGCATCATTCAGATATTGTGGAGTAGAGACATCATCATTATTTTGTTTCACTCTATAAATGTTTCCTAAGGTTTGTGGAACAAATTCATAAAAATTGAGAGTAGCAACCTGACTTCCAATTTGATAGAAATGAAGTTGCACCTGCTTCCTAGAACCAAAAAAAAAAAAAAGTCACAATAGCAATGCTTTTCGATTGACCCTAATTACAAACAAACAATCAGGTTGATGTGGGTAAGAGACCGGTGACTGGGATGAGGCTATACTTGGAAGGGAAAAAAAGCGATCGATTAGCCATCCATTTGCAGCACCTGTCCACTCTCCCGAAGACCTTCCATCTGTTGGATGACTTCCAGCCGAGCCCGGGTGTACACGAGTCATACGACAGGAAATATTACGAGAAAGTGCAGTGGAAGAATTGTTCCCACGTGTGTACAGCTCCAGTGGAGAGCGATGAGGATCTCTGCATTGTTACAGGAGCCCAGTTACAGGTGGAGAACTATGGAATGAAGAACATCCTCTTCTTAAGGCTCAAATTTTCAACTCTAACGGGAGCAACGGCTGTCAAGCGACCTGTTTGGGATGGATCTCCGGGGCTGTCTCATCATAACAAGTCAGGGATCATATCCACTTTAATAAGTCAGCATTTCTCGACTGTTGTACAGAAGCCGCCCCCAAGGCCTGCAGATGTCAACATAAACTCTGCTGTCTATCCAGGGGGACCTCCAGTACCTGTTCAGGCCCCAAAGCTCCTCAAGTTTGTAGACACCACAGAGGTTGTTAGAGGCCCTGAGGAAAACCCGGGCTACTGGGTTGTGTCTGGAGCGAAGCTTGGTGTGGAGAAGGGCAAGATCTCTCTTCGTGTAAAGTACTCTCTACTCACCGCAGTCGTACCCGATGAAGAAGACCTGGAATAGTAAGTAGTAACAAAGAGGTTTTTTGTGCAGTTTTTTGTCTTTCTTGATTGATTGATGGGGAAAATGGCATGCTGAAGTGAATGGAGAGATGGGAAAAGTGGCAGCAGCAATACTGGGGGCTGTTTTGTTGAGAGAAAAAGAGCCTTGTTCTTGCAATTTGCATTGGTATTGTGTGCCTTGAATGTTCTGTTCCACATCTGTATTGTGTATGTATTTATGTAATGTAATAGGGGTATTCTCCTTTATCATCTTAATTAATTAATAGTGTATTCTATTATTCATTTCTCCTAATAATACAATCTCTTTCCTTGATTCGCCGTATCGCAGTTGTTTAATTTCATACAGGAATAATTTCATACAAAGTAGATAGACACTAATGTGTATGTACCAGGCAGAAAGTAGAAGAAGACAATTGAATTGATGGTCAAGAATGGTAATTTGGAGGAAAACTGATGGCTTCTCTTTGGCAAGGCAGTAGAGGTGCCGGTTGAGCAATGTAAGTCGGATACTGTTGGCCTGGCATTACCACAGAGAAATCCGATCCATAAGTCGTCATAGGAACCTGTCAATGTTTGAAATTGAGCTACCATGTTGATGGTAGAAGAGAGACTAGAAGTAATAATATTACACACTTACAGGTGGTAGATTCTGGAGCTTCCCCAGGCCTGCCTCGAGGGAAGAAACAGGGTCGTGAGGGCGATAGAGATGCTCGAAAATGGCCATAATGAGGAACAATGAAACGAGGATAGCCGTGGCTACAAAACCAAACGAAATGGCATTTATCGATGCTCCTCCTCCTTCTCCAAATCCTTTCCATTTGTCTTGTATCTGGCTACCTTGGGTTGGATCGGTCGGATATAGGGTCCATCGATTTGGTGATGAACTTGTGGGTCCAAAGGTGCTCATACTTAAGTCAATAAATATGGAGGATGTCTATTTAGTAGAATTTAATGGTATGTTTGTATGTTGTTGATCTTGAATGTTTCTTTCTCTGTGATGATGGCCAATGATTCCTCCTATCCTAGTGCTGCACCTGCACCAGCACTATCAATACTTAAGAAGAAAGTTTAGTAATTAAGGCAAATAGACAAGATTTGTGTAATTACAATAATCAACATTTTGTCATTTTCTATACCACATTGATTATTGATTGTACGGGCAACCCTTGTGGTGTTTATAAGCTAAATTTATTAGGCCCAACTCTTTCATTTGGTTTGTAACACATTCAAAAAAAAAAAAAAACTTGTTTTTTGTTAATCTAGTTCATCTTCATCTTTTTTGTAGATGAACAAACTACATTTGATGAAGAAGAAGATAATGATGCTAAATAAATAAATAGAAACTGAGCATGTACTTACCAGAATGCAGTATGTAATATGGAGACCAGGAACAGCTCTCAACTCCAGATTGCTGTTCATTACCTGCTTTGTGAGCAAAACAATGACCACCACCCCCAAGATGCAAGGAAGCTAGCAGCAAAAGTGTAACAAAGAGGGACTGGCTGGCTGGTTGGATTCCTAACTTAATGAATACTACACCTTTGTCTGGACAAGTTTCATACTGGGACTACAGAAAAGAGGCTGATTTAAATACCAAGCCAAGTGGTGCAATGATTACCTAATTTACTAATATTTTTTTATGGAGTGAATAATTGCTTAACCCTGTTCTTGATCATGAAGATTGAAGAATGTCAGAGCAAGATTATTAATTATTATTATTATATATAACAACTAAAGTTAATACATGATGAAGGCAAAAAGAAGTAGAACACATGGGTTTTGGTGGGAAAGAAAAAGAAGAGACCTTGAGAATATTTATATATATGTAACTCACACACACACTGGCTGGCTGGATATTTGATGTGATTAGAAGAATTATAGTAGGTAGCTAATAAGAATGATGAGATGAGAGTTAATTATGTACCACACACACAATGTAAATCAAATCGACATAATGACAACTCAGTTGAAAGTTAAGTAATTGACAAAACCAAAGGTAACAACATATCTCTGTCTCATCATCATATATAATTTCTCTCAAGAAATAAAGATGACACACACATAAATAAAGCTAGCTGCTACACTACACGCACTTACTGAGAATATTTATTTGTAATTTACAGGAACGAGAATTTACATGGTGTCTATAAGTGGAACTGCAACAGCTATATTAATATGCAGTATCTCTGAAACGCCATGATTTAAGATATGAAAGTTAGATAGATATCAGGCATGAGGAGTAGTGATAGATACATACATGAAAAGATATGATATGATGATGCATATGCATATGCAAATTGCAGTTGCAGAGGAGAGGAGAGGCCACACAACACTAAACTACACTACACAGCACATTTCTTATGATTTATTTATTATTCCTCTACTGCTTTTATTATTATTATTATTTCAATTAGCTGAGACAAGAAAGAAAGACATAACTTTGTCAGAAAACACTATTAAAGCAACTCTTTGCTTTGCTTTACAAATATTCTAACCATTCACAACAAACAGCATAAAGTGTGTTTGTTTGTGTTAGCAAATCTTAGTTGTCTAATTCTAGGTGGTTGCTTTACTTTGCTTGCTTCATCTTTGATTTTCAAGGATCATTAGATTAGGAATTTCAATTAGGAGAATTAATCCATCCATATTTTGAATGATAACTTTGATAGCAGTTAATATATAAATGACAATTTTATTATAAGTGAAACTTTGGAGAAAGAGGGAGATAAGCCATGAGTGAAGGTCTTTTTGTCAAACATTGCAATCACAGTGTCTTGTGAGAAATGAAAGCTCAACTAACCAATCTCCCTCCCCCTCCAATTCAGTACAAAATAAAACTACCAGTCTTCTTTCTAGTTAACATCCATTTTCTAGAACAAATCACTTCATCTTTCTATTTAATAAACTTCATCAAACTAGAATAAAACAAAATAAATACCTTCCCAGTCCCAGCAGAGCAGAAATGCAACTGCAATGTTCTAGATCTAGACTAGCTTTAATGCACTAATATATACTATTTTTAACATGTATATATATATATATATATATATATATATATATATGCAGCCATTTGTCCAGCTAAAGGAAAAGGAAAATAATAATTGAACTTTTGCACGTAAGACATTTTTCTAAAAGAGAAAGGCAAGTGAGCAAGGATGATGGGACCTAACAAAGCACAATAAATAAAATCTATTGGTCCAAAAGATTAAAAATAAAAAGAGCTATAAATATATATATATAGAAATTAGAATTTAAAAATATATAATTTTGTTTATTAAATTATATAATGATATTTGGTGATAATCCATAATTTTCTAATTATAAAGATTCTGAACCTAAGTGCACATTGTTGTTCCACGTGGTACAACCGACTTTTCTGAGTTAATGCACTTATAAAATTCACGTCCTTAAGAAAAAGTCATATTATTTTCTATGAATTTCGGGTCGGGAGCGTTAAGGTTAAAGCCCTCGCAAAGTGACGTCTATAGCAGGATTCGACCATGGGTCTCCCCTGTGAACGCAACTCGCTTTACCAGTTGGTCGAACCAACATTCGGTTCATGATGTCTAGTTGTATATATTATTTTAATATATTATTAATTTAAAAACAGTTTTTCTTATAGAACACACAAATAAATAACATTATATCACAAATTTTTATTTAAGGAAAATTTTGTTGGTCTAGTAACAAGTATAAATAAATATAAGGGTTAATAGGTCTTTTGGTGCACCATATTTGTCGAGATTTGACTTTTGGTGCAACATTTTTTTTATTATATTTTTGGTGTTATAATTTTGCACTTTGTGCACTTTTGATGCAAACGTTATATTTCCGTTCAATTTCTCTGTTAAGTCACCATGTGCCCGAATATGACCTAAAAAATTAAAATTTAATTGCGAAAAAACAAAACTAGCCCTCTGCTTCTCTTCCTCGACAGTAGCACCGTAACAGCTCCACCACCGCCAGAGAAGACCACCAGACCTGCATCTGCAGCACCTGCTCCGGCCGTCGCTCATCTCCAGTGACTCAACCATTTAGATTCCACCCCCACTACATTCATAATCAGCTAACCACCATATTATTCTCAAAATCAACCAATTCTTGATTTGATGAACAGAATGGAGAAGCAACTAGAGCTTCTACGATTTTGACCACCTATGAGGTCTGAGGGATTGCTTGCTTGACTTCAAGTTAGAGGTGTCTGAGGGATTTTCCCGTCAAGTTAGATGTATTGTTACTTGTTGCTTGTGTTCATTTTCTAACTTGTTGATACAGTCCGACTCTCTGCCTTGAGTCGCAAGGACTTGGTTCGTCTGACTGACGAGGATATTGTTGGGGCTGAGTGGACTCCTTTTGCTGGATTCAAGGAGTATCATTTTGACAGCCATTCTTCATTGCACACTCCTGAGGTTGGGGTTCGTGTCTTACGTAGTGCTGTTGCTCCTGGAGATCGCATCTCTCTTCCCAAGTCTCCTAAGGAAACCAGGTGTTTTGTTCAAGGGGTCCTATCTCGTTATGCCCCGGCAAGTGATCTATTTCTTTTATTTTCCGTTCGAAGTAGTTGTTTGCTATGCGACTTAATGTTTGTTCATTGTCTCAGGGCATGTCTGATATGGTTAATCTCTCGTCCGTTGCCCTTGAGCTATCTGAGGAGAACAAGGTACTTGAGGATAGACAAGTATCCTTGAAGGCTGAGCTTAGCAGTGCCGTGGAGAAAACACGCCTTTCTGATTTGAAGATGCAGGAGCTTCGAGATCAGGTAGCCTCGCTTGAGACTAATATTGCTGATTTACGCCGACAGGCTGATGTTGATTCTTCACTCCATGCTGCGGAGTTGAAGAATATTGTCGAATGCCTTGTCCAATTTTTCTTTAAGTTCACGCATCGTACTTGTCATCACTACTTCATAATGACCTCCAAAGGCCTCGAAAGAGGTTGGATGCATGTTTCTAAGGAAAGCTCTTACAGCCTCCCCTCTTGTTACCTCCATGTTGGCCCCATATTCCACGAACCTTTCGAAGTAACTTGCAATGGTTTCCCCTGGCATTTGCTTTACATCCTCTATGTACCTGAAGCCTCTTTCAATTGATCTTTTCACTCTCCTTCCATTTTCATTATTTGGCTGCCAGGGTATGCTTGTTATCCTTACAACCTTTCCATTTCCTGTTCTCTTGGCCAAACTTCCAAATATCTGCTTGCTTAGGCGGAGTGTGACTCCTATCTTTTTCTTCATTTGCCTTAGCTGTTTTTTCTCCTCATTTTGAGAGTTCTTACTCTGTCTGCCCCCTGTCATCACTATTGTTACCGTGTCTGATTGTTGTGACCTACGTCTCATGGAATTGACGTAACACTGCCTTGCGGTGCGTTGATCACCCAGGACTTCTCCTATTCCATTCTGAGTGATGCACTTCAACTTCTGGTGCACTGTTGAGGGCACAATCTCATATGGGTTTATTGTGGTTCTCCCTAGAATCCCGTTGTAGGCTCCTAAGTTTTCCACTACCAAGAAGTTCACATTTATCCTCAGCTGTGTCCATCCTTGCCCCAGTGTCACTGGTAGAGTTATCATGCCTAGAGGGTAACTAGTCGCTCCCGAGAATCCGACTAGAGGAAGATTCACCGACTTGATATCTGCCTTGGTTTTTCCTATCTCTTCAAGCACGCGCATTTGTAGTATATCTGTCGAGCTTCCTCCATCGACAAGTATTCATTTCACATCAAAGTTGTCAATGTCCATTGTAATCACTAGGGCATCGTCATGTGGGAAGACGATATGGCTCTTGATGGATATACGCCCAATTGGAACCCGCTTTAACATAGACCGTCTTATTTTGATTACCCCATTTACGGTTGTAAATCGAAACTTTGACCCGAACACTTCGCCTAAAACGCTAACGGTCCGAACGAGGTAAAATTACTCGCTCAGACCCGACCATCGACCTCACCTAGGTGAGATCGGGTGACTTCACCCGATCCCTCCTAGGGGAGATCGGGTGGGCCAACCCGATCTCCCCTAGGGGGGGATTGGGTGGGCTGACCCGATCTACCCTAGGGGAGACCGAGTTGGCTTACCCAACCCCTCTTAGGAGAGGTTGGGCAAATCCACCCGGTGTCAGGCCTCGGGTGCCGGATTTCCCGTCCGACCCCAAGGGTCCCGACCTCTTTTCCACCCGTCCCACACTTAGGTTATTTCGCCTACCTCTCCATGCTTTAAGGGTCTAATCACACGGTTATGAGTTAATTAAATGCGCTTAGGGGATTAACGATGTCATTAAGCCACCTTAATCCCCCCGAAGCCTATAAATATTGCTCGTATTCTATTCATTTCCAACACGTTGATTATTTTACTAGCTTTTACTCTGCCTTCTCTCTAGTTTATCTCTCTAGAAACTTTAGACTGACTTAGGCATCGGAGAGGGTTCACCAAGCACACCCCCCCCCTCCGTGCTTGGTACTGCCCCTCTTGTAGGTCGGGCAGAAGGAAGAAGTCAGAAGAAGAGAAACCTCCAGCGAATAGAACCTCGGATCAACCTATCTACCCGTGAGAAGTGACACTTGGATCGACGACCCGTTGACCCGAGTGACGCGACTTAACAACTCTTATCCTTATCAGAAAATTCAATTACCATTTCATTTTCCTTGGTCTCTTTCTCCACTTTGTTGTCACATCTATCCTGGAGGTATACACCTCTCTTGCGTTTGCATTTGAACCACCTGCCGCGATTCCACCATGTATCATGTTGATCATTCCCCTTTTGTTAGGCAAGGGATTGTAATCAACCTTCTCCTTTCCTTTGTCCTTTTGCACTGGCCTTGCGGGTGTACTGATGCCCCCGTGATCTACAAATTGCTTCAATTCTCCCCTTTGCAGTGCATTGTTTATACTTAACTTTAAATTGAAGCATTCGTTTGTATCATGGTCATGTGATTCATGGTTTTCACACCATTTTTCTTTTTCATTTCCTACCATTGGGGCTCTCCATCTTGCTGGGGGTATCCATATCTTCAAGTTCCTCATTTCTCTTAATACGACAACCGGCGTTGCATTCAATGGTACGAACTTGATGACATTGATATCCTTTGCTCTCAGCTGCTCACCTGTATGGTTTCTTGGCTAGGGCGGACGCCAGTCTTGTTGTCTAATTGGTTGGGGAACTTGAGGTGGTTTCCTCTGTTTGGTTTTGTGTTCTCTTCCTTAGTGGCCTGAATATTTGCCCTCTTGCTTATTCTATGCCTTTCCAGATCAATGTGGGTTTTCACCCTCGCCGCCAGCTCCCCTAGTGTGCTTGCAGGTTTTTTAGCCATTTTTTCTGCCAAGGTTGAGCCAAAGCGTCCAAGGTTTCTTATGAAAGCCCTTATGATCTCGCCTTCATTTATGTCCCCTTGTATATCAGCTAGGTTCTGACTGAACCTGGTGTTATAGTTTGCTAGCGTCTCCTCATGTTCTTGTTTCACACCGTCAAGCGAACTTGTTCCCTTGAGTAACTTCTTTTCTCCCAAGTACCTTTGGAGGAACTTTGCTTTCAGTTGTGCCCATGAATGGATGCTCTCATTTGATAGGCTGAAGAACCAGTGCGATACTACCCCTGATAATGTATTTGGGAACAATAGTGCCTTATAGAGATCATCTGTTGTCCTACCCAAGAGGGAGGCCTCGTGTTGTTAGATGTGCTCCAAGGGGTCAGTCTTGCCATTATACTTTTCTATCTTTATCATGTGCAACGCGTCAGGCACTTTGTTGTTCTCCAACTCCCTTGTAAAGGGGTGATTGGTGCTATCACTCAGCCATTGCAATCCATTCGTCTTGGATTCATTCATCTTCTTCGCGATCATTGCCTCTATGTCTTCCTGAGTTAGTATCACTGGTGATGGGCTATAATTTCTTTGAGGTCCATCATAGCCTGTAACGTGGATATCCCTGCGGAGGTGGATGCTGTCTCCCTGGTTGTTGAGGCTGTGCATTATCCCTCAATGGAGTGTCTGTCCATGTCCCTTGCTGTGCTTGGGGTTGCATTGGAGGCACAAACTGCTGCCTGTCACTTGGGGGTGGTACTTGCTCGTTTCTGCCTTGACTTTCACGCTGCCCTGTTGGAGGGCGCGTGTGTTGTTCTTCTTCCGGGAACTGCTCTGCCTGCCGGTACTGCTATACCTGTGGATGTCGCTCTTCTTGTGGGTATTGATTCGCCTGCGGGTGTTGCTCCGCTTGCGTATACTGCCTCTCCTCCCTGTTTCTCACAACCACTCTATAAGCCAACAACTCATCTAATGCATTCATGAACCCTGGAGTCACTGTTTGTGCTCCCTGTGAATACATGGGCCTTGTATTGGTGGTATGAGCCCGGTTGTTGTTTCCTTGTGCTGGCATTCCATATGGATACTCCTGAGGATGTGTTTCATAGTGGTACCCCTGTGGAGGTGCCGTATATTGGTATCCTTGAGACGGTACTCCCTGTCGTACACCCTGCTCCTGTGGTCGTTGACTCATAGGAGTCGAAGCAGTGGAAGACTCAGCCCCAGGTGGGCGTGACGGTCCTCCTTGATTGTTTGCATGTGGAGCTTGTGTGGTTGTTTGACGTGCAGGGGTGCAGGCTGTGTTGGTGGATGTACAGGCTGTCCTCTTTGATTGTTTGGCTGCCTATTGTCCCCCGGTGGACGGTCGTCCCTAGATGGCAGGCTGTTCGTCATAGATTTTGTGATAGCCAGGCTTTTTATTCAAAACCCACGGACGGCGCCAAGTGTTAAGACGTGTGTCTCGGGTTGATGGGTCTCTGATCAAAGTAACACCTCTCACGGGTGGTCTGCTCTTCTTTTTGATCCGCTTAGCTTGTCGATGTGATCCGTTACTCTGCTCCTCACAAACCTACACAATGGGCAGTACCGAGCACGGAGATGGAGGGTGGTGCTCGGTGAACCCTCTCTGATGCCTAAGTAAGCTCGGGCTCTTTAGAGAGAGAAAATCCTAGAGAGAAGGCAGAGCTAAAACGTGCAAAGATGTAAACTTGTCTCAATGAATAGAACTTAAGAAGTATATATAGGCTACGAGGGGATTAATGTGGCTTAATGACACCGTTAATCCCTAAACGTACTTAATTAACACATAACAGCAGGATTAAAACCTTTAAAGACATGGAGAGGTGGGTGAAAAAGTCTAAGTATGAGTCGGGTAAAAGAGATGTCGGGACCCTTGAGGTCGGACGGAAAATTCGACCCCTAAGGCCTAGAATTGGGTCAGCTTGTTGACCTCTTCTTGGGAGAGGCTGGGTCAGCTGACCCGATCTCTCCTAGGAGAGGTCGGGTCAGCCCACTCGATCCCCCCTAGGAGAGATCGGGTTGGCCCACCCGATCTCCCTTAGGAGAGATCAGGTTGGCTGGCCTGATCTCACCTAGGTGAGACCGGTCCGACTGGTCCGATCTTACCTAAGTGAGATTGGACCAGCGGACAGGTCCGGACGAGTATTTTGGCTCGTTCGGGTCGTTGCGTTGCGGGTGAAGTGCTCGGGTCAAAGTTTTGATTTGTAATCGTGAGTGGGGTGATCAAAATAAGACAATCTGAAGGGAGACGGGTTCAAGTTGGGCGTATATCCATCAGATGTGAAAACCTTGTGGGTGACACATGTGTCATCATATATTTCTTATTTATGTACACTATAACAAATTAATTAACAATAAGATTCATATGTTATTTTAATATATAATTAATTTAAAAAATGATCTTGCGAGTCAATATATTATAATATAAGTTTTCATATGTGCAGAATATGATTAGTAGAAAATAATGTTGCAACTTTCAAACTTAAATCGTGATTGATTAACATAATATTCATGTTCAACACATTATCATCTACGAGATGACCCTAGTGCGAGCATAGATTATTTCAAGTTGGATCAAGTATTAATATGCGAGTGTTGTAGTCCTGATGAGTGCCCCTAAGACACCCCACACGAAATTTTAAAAAAAAAAAATCCTAAAATATTAATTGTGTTGAAGTCACCATTCACCATGAGTCCCACACCGATTGAGATTACATAATGAGAATTATATTCATACATGGAATGGAATGTGGCTACCTTATCTTATCACTCATTGGCTTTAGAATGAAATCTCATTTATGTGTTGACCCGTTAGACATGGCTAAGCCGATGATGTGAAATTTAATAGATTCTTTGGAAGATTGTTCTAGATTTAATAACATTGAGATATAACATTTTTAAAAGGGCGGTTTTTCTAAGGAAATTTGTGTGCAACTTGAAGTAGAAAACTGTCTAAAAAACTACAACTAACAATTTGTCTAAGTTTCCAAATTTATGTTAGTAATTTGATAATTAACCGTTATATACATAATTTAAAGAATTATAATTCCTATTGATTAAATTAAATGTTGACATGTGAAAAACTAGTTATTCTAAATTTTAATTCAATTCTTAAGCTTTTGCTTTCAAATGCTTAGTATCATGCTATGTGGCACAATCAATGATTATGAGCTTTAAAAATACTAGGTGCTTCACCCGCGCACAGCGCGGGTTGCCATTGTAGATATATATATTAACATATAGTGTAATATTTGATAAAATAATAATAATTAATTTCAATAACTTGAAATTCAGGCAACTTAACATGTTGAACCCGAACATCATGCGAACGATTAATAATATTATAATAAACTTATGAAGTATAAAACAAAATATACGAAAAATGATTTTTATGTAGTAGGAAATTATACTCCATAATAATATATTTATTTTAACACAATAATTTTTCATTATATTTCATAAGAAAAATCAGGGATATTTAGTGTGCTAAAAAGGCCAACAAATGCTCCACTGCCTTTTTCCGCCGTTACCTTCACTCCACTGCTCTTTTCTGTCAATCGTCAGGCATTATGTACGGCCTGACATACGCGTGCCCTTTTATTGAGCTCTGCTTGCAAATATCCCGTCCTCTGCGCCGTTGAGCTTTCAGATCTGTTGAGATCGAGCAAAAATTGATAAAGGTTAAGGTAAATTGTTTGAATCAGTTTAGTTTGGTTTGGATCTGTCGGATCGGTGAATCATATTTTCTTTACCTCAGTCGAGCAGATCCAGTATCAGAGTTAGGGTTTCGGTGAACAGAATAGTGAATCTATACATATATAGGAATGAAGAAAGACTACAGTTTATAGTAGGATGCCCATCAATATGGGATGTCTATAGACTATATATATAGATCTGCAGCAAGTACTCTTGCAAATTTGCAAATGTAACAGAGACTTTTGACGCTTCATCTCCTTAATAAATTTTAATTTATGAACTATTGTATTAATTGTTGGTTGGCTATTCAGCTCCTGTGTAGAAACTTTATTTCTGAATTCATTTCAGTTAACTCGGCTATGAATTAATTTTCTGTTAACTCGGCTATTCAACGCAGAAGCAAAGGTAAACGAAAATGCTAATGAAAGGACACGTGTCACCATTCCATTCCTTCTCAGTGCTGATGTGTCAAGCAGAGGTTTATTCTCTAGCTAGGATCATCAGTATATATATATATATATATATATATATATATATATATATATATATATATATATATAAATCGTAACTCCATCTAGAAGAATGGAGTGCAATAAATGATAGATAACTGATATTATAGAACGTAACAGAAGGAGATTGATGATGTGTGTTGATGTGTTCTATTTTGATTGGTTGGCCAATCTGATGTGTCAAGCTCTTATAGCTTGACAATCAGAATTAGTATAATATTTAGATTTAGATTTAGATTTAGATCATATTAATCAACGTCATTAAACACTATTATTGAATTTTAATATATACAAAATCCGGATTTATGAGAGATTTTTTTCATGTGAAAGTATATGTGAAGATATTTTTTTCATGTGAAAGCATATGTGAAGAGTTTTAAAATGACATGATATTATATATTTTGAATTTATGCACAATAGTGTAACAATAATAAGATATATGTATTCTTTTAATAGATTAATTTAAAAATAAATTTATGCACAAAAAGTATGTAATGACGGTAGATACTAATTTTATACATTGTTAAGAACACAAGAAAGGCCTGAATTTTGACCATGTTGACGGGAGAGGTCTGAATATTTAAATGTTAATATTAAGGGTCTGAATTTTCAACTTTGTTGATATAAGAAGTCTCCGTCAATTTTTGCCGTTAAAACTAACGGAATTTGGTCACATGCTTGACATGTGACCGAAAATAAACTGAAATCTCGAAAATGCCCTCCGACCAAAGTGTGCCCCTCACATGCTTGACCTGAAAAGACGAAAATGCCCTTAAAGCCACCACGACTCCGGCAACCGCCACCCGGCTCCTGCGACCACCACCTAGCTCTGGCGACCGCCACCCAACTCCGGCGACCTCCACCACGGCTCTGGTTGGGCCCAAATGGAGCTACCGGCCCCGATTGGCCCGATCAGAGCCAAAAAAGCTCCGATCGGAGCCAAAAAAGCTCCGATTTGGGCCCAACCGGAGCCGTGGTGGCGGTCGCCGGAGTTGGGTGGTGGTCGCCGGTGGTCGCCGGTGTTGGGGTGGCGGTGGCCGGAGCCGTGGTGGCTTTAAGGGCATAATTATTAATTAGTGGGCAGAGGTATTTTAGACATTTCATATTTTATTAATTAAATTGCTAAATTGTTACAATAATTGCAAATGGGTAATTCCGACATTTCACGTGGTTCTGTTAAATTTAACAGAAAATTTGGACGGAAAACCGAAAAACAACAAACATGATAATTCAGACCCTTAATATCAACATTTGAACATGCAGACCTCTCCCGTCAACATGGGTCATTATTCAGACCCTTCTTGTGTTTTTAACCCAATTTTTTATTTAAAATTCCGGGTTAATGACTAGTATTTTAATATGTACTAATACACTATAATGTTGTTTAATAGTATAGAATTTTATGATGGGTTTTAAATTTCACAATTGTCAACTAGAGAGCAGAATACATTTTAAGTTTCCAAATTAACAGATCTGTCACACGTGATTATTTAACTTAATAAAACATAATTATACTTTTTTATATAATCATACAGTCTTATGGGGTGTTTGGATGGATGCCATTATGTCTCACTTTACATGTACATTACGACATTCAAACAATGTAACATGCATTTTAATGTGAATTTCATAGTAATATGAAATTACGTCCAAATTGTCTCCATTGTAATATGAGACTACATAAAAAAACTAATGTAAGGTGAGATTACACCAAATTTTCATAGTATTTATTATTTATTAAATAAATAAAGTATTTTTTTATGGTCTCTATTTTCCTATTGTTATTATTTTCTTTTTATTTTTTATTTTTATATTTCTTGACTCATTATTATAACATAGAATAATGTGCACGATGTTCGTACAAAATAATTTTAGTATTTCACGTGATTTATTTCAGGACAATTATATATTATAAGATTATACGAAAAAAATTAAATTGATAGAATTTTAATAGCAACATGAATTTTTTTTAATAATTCATGAAGTGATTATACACATCAAATATAAATATAATTCATTAATTTAAATCGCTCTATGCATATAAATCTTATAATTGGGGTTTTAAATTTGATTCAATTTCTATTATACGTTTAAAATTTTCTAATGTTGTTTTTAGAAAAAGGTTCAAAGTTCAAACACATATGAAGATTGAAGACAAACTCACTAGTTTTCTACTTTTTCTTTATAAAAAAAAATCACTTAGTAAGTGTACTTAATAAAAAAAACTGGCTAATTTGTTGTCAAGTTTATTTAAACTTGAATTTCTGACTATTGGTGTCTGAAAAAGAAGAAAGAAATGAAGTATGCACGAATTTCGATATTTAATCCAATGGTCATAAATTTAAGTTTAAATAAACTTGACAACAAATTAGCCAACAAAAAAAAATCACTTAGTAAGTGTACTTAATCAACACTAGGGGTGAAACTAAAATCCGGTTGGTCCGAAAACCGGTGAAAACCGAATCAGACCGGACCGAAAAAACCGAATCCGAAATATTCGGTTTGGTTTTTGGTTGAATTTTTTTGCTTTAATTCGGTTTTTCGGTCCGGTTCGAATTTTGAGATTTGAGTACCGTGGGGACCGAACCGATCGTTATGCAAATTAAATATCTACAATATATTATATTAGTTGATATTAATTAATATATTTAATTAATTAGGTTAATATAAATTGTGTAAAAAAGGCACTTATGAAGATTATTTGTTCTATTTGTATTTTATAATTTAGTTAATTATATTAATGGTAGTTATTTATCATTTTGATTTGATATAGTCATGAAAATGATTAGAATTTATAATAGTAATTGCTAATATTGGATTTTAGGTTTAAAACCGAAAACCGAACCGAAAAACCGTATTACTAATGGACGGTTAATTTTTCCTCAAACGTTTTTTTGGTCGGATTTTTTTAAAGAAAAAACCCGGACCGAAAATTTAGATATCTAACCGAAACAAGCTAAAAACCGGTCCGACCGGTCCGGTTTCACCCCTAATCAACACCAATAGTCTCTTTTCAGCCCAATGTTGATCGGGTGAATAACTGAATATCATCGAATCGGGCCCGTTAGACTAATCAAATGAATCTCCCACCTGTAAATTTAGGCCTCTAGACGAACACGATTTAATTCATCATAGCAGTTCCAAAAACCCTAAACTAAACACGCAATTTATGCTATTTGAACGGCGGGAAAATTCAATGGGAAAATGACTGAAAATCTTGAACAGACGATCGACAATCCGACGGCCGGCAGACCTCCTAAGAAACCGAAAACGGAATATTGCGGCGTTGAGGAGGAGGAGGAGCAGCAGAAAGAGGAACAGCCGATGAGTCAGAACCCCAAAATTCAACGGTATTTAATTGCGATTGAATACATCGGAACCCGTTTTTCTGGTTCTCAACAGCAGCCAGCTTGCAGAACTGTTGTCGGTGTTCTCGAGGTATCTAAAATGTTGAGGTGGTTACTTAAGTTGGTGATGATCGTTTGATACTAGCTGATTCATACCCTCTGTTGTTGTTGTTGAATAGGACGCCTTTCTTAATTTTGTTGGCAAGCCTGTCTCCGTTTTATGTTCCAGCCGCACTGTAAGTTCCCTTTTGCTCTTACTTGTTTATTCTGATTCGTGACATATAAATGGAGGTGGATGTAAATGATGATCAAGATTACCTATATCGATTATGATTCTGCTTTCAGTTCCTCATTTTATCGAGAAACCTACTTTTGTATTTTCAAATGTCCTTTATGTTAAGGTAGCTTCTTCTTGTTTGCCCTGTTATGCAGGATGCTGGAGTTCATGCATTGTCTAATGTTTGCCATGTTGACGTTGAACGAATTAGCAAGCGCAAGCCTGGTGAATCGGTGGGACATCATCTGTATTGTAACTATCATGATGATTCATATATCTGAATCAGTTATCTAAGTTTTATTGGATTCAAGTGCAGCTACCACCTCATGAACCTTCTGTTGTCAGGAGAGCTATCAACCATTTCTTACTGGTTTGTCTTTCTTTGATCCAGACTTGTCGTTCATATTATTTTCTATATTATGACTAGTCATTTCTTCCTTCTTGTTCTCTAGCTGTGGTTCGTTAACAAAATCATCCTTTTTACTATGGCAGAAGAATGAAGGAGATATATCAGTGACTGATGTTCGATGTGTTCCTGCCAATTTTCATGCCAGATACAATGCTCTTGAGCGAACGTAGGTATTAATCTCTTTCAATTGTTGCATTGATCATATTACAGACTACAGAGTATATTTTTCACGAAGTATGATATGAGTACAAACAACTCAGATACCAAAACCACCTTAAGCATTCTTCATTTGTCAATTGTCATAATTATTCTGGATATTACAACTTGGTTAGATTTTTTATTTCTATCTATGGCTGATATTGGTACATGTTTAGATATTTCTATCGAATTCTATCTGGATCAGAGCCTTTGTCAGCTTTTGATAAAGATCGAGCATGGCATGTCCAGCAGGAGCTAAATGTCCGCTCCATGCAGGTGTGTTGTGTTTTTTTTACATTTTCTGTCTTTCAGCTAGTTGCTTTTTGAGGAGGTGTCATTTACACGACTATTTTATCCAGGAAGCTTGTAAAATCCTTGCTGGACATCACGATTTTACTTCCTTCAGAGCAACTGGTTGCCAGGTAACTTTTGAGGCACCTTAGACTGTTCTCTTAGTTTTGCCATGCGTCCTTAAAGTATGAATATTGAAGAAGTTGATGATATGCCTTTGCGCGTACTGTTCCTGTTCCGAGTTAACATCTAGGTCTTTCCCCCTTATTGCTTCATTAAAAATAGATACTCTAACTTTGTTGCATAATCTAGTCCCCTTTGATTTCCTGTGTTTGTGTGAATCTCAGAGAATTCTTGCGACTTATCTTATTACTGTAATGAGGAGAGATTTTATACACCACCAGTTTACTTCACCGCCTAGCTAGCTAACTATCTTCTCTAACAAACTCGACAAATAGGCTTTACATGCCAGCACCATTTAGAACAATCATAAGTTACCACTTGTACTCTACCCCACTCACCCCACAAGTGGTAATCTCCTGTTAGATAGCACCTGGATGGTTTAAGTCTCTAACGCCATAATGCATCAGCAATCTGTCATACTGATCCTTCCCCATCGTCTGTCATCAGACCTGCAAGTTGCATTCCAGTGGGGACATATTGTGCTTGGTTCACTGATGGTAAATTTGGTCTGCTGCCATTTGCAATCAGCGTGACTGTCACTGTGAATCAGTTTCGCGGGTAGTTTTGATTGATACTCGGAAGAGAGGATCACAGAGAAGCAGATTAGTTTCGTGTATTCAGATATACATCATCTAGCGAAAACAAATGCCAAGAGGTTCTGTATCGCTTGATGTTCCAGAAAATGCTGTGTTGTCTAACAATCACGCAGTGGCATGTATCTACTGGCTTCAAATTCGTCTCAAAGGTGTTGTAACTCTGTGAAACAATCACTCCCTGTTTGGCAGTGCACAACTTGCGATGAATGTGAAAATTCTTGTTCCATCAATTTTGTTGAAGCTCTCCTTCAGAGGTAGATGTGGTCAAATAGATGATGCCACCGACAAGATCCTTGGCAACGAAGTTCATGATCTAAGACTTGACAATTGTGTTACATCACTCCCATCGCAGATCATTGTGACCTTCACATATTACTTAGTACAATGACCATTGATGAAGCCACACTTTTTCTTCAGTATCATGGCCGTTTGAACAGCTCTGCTCCACAATGAGTATTTGTCAGATCCGGTGAGAACAAAGGAAACAACCAGAGATCCAGTCATATCAGATGGATGAATGAACAATTCGTCCTCGATCATGAGTGCAGCAATTGCTGCAGAAACAGCATCGTCAACTCGATCTCCCATGGCTGAATCAGCAAAAGAACTCACAAAATCGAATGGAATCAACTGATTAGAAGATAAATCAAAAGCTCTGATACTGTAAAGAGGACAAATGTGTATAATCACCATTTTACCTCACTGCCAAGCTAGCTAACTAACTCTAACAAACTTTACATGGAAGCACCAACTAGAACGATCATAAGTTACCACTTATTTATGCAGGTGTACATATTTTATTTGCCATGCATAGCATCCTACTAGATGATCTTTTAACTGGTTTCTGGCAGTCATAAAAAAGAATGAAAATTTCTGATGTTGTATTTGTTGCAACCTCCTAACTGCATATACAAATTACAAATATCCTGCTGATTTGCAGGCAAAGTCACCGATAAGGACAGTAGATGAACTCAGTGTTACTGAGGTTCCTCCGTCTCCTTACTTTCCAACTGCTGCCGAGAGGAGACAATACAGCCTAGAGAATGGAGACTGTGATGTGTTCTCTAGAACATCTGTTACTGAGCCAACTGGTTGCAGTGCCGAGAGCAATGACAGTGCAGCTGATTTTGGATTTGGCTCAAAGAAAAAGCACCGGTGCTTTGTAATAACTGCACGAGCTCGCTCATTTCTCTATCACCAGGTTAGTATTAACTTTGCTTTTG
Source organism: Clarkia xantiana subsp. parviflora (assembly GCA_036873135.1). Classification (NCBI taxonomy): domain Eukaryota; kingdom Viridiplantae; phylum Streptophyta; class Magnoliopsida; order Myrtales; family Onagraceae; genus Clarkia; species Clarkia xantiana. The sequence goes on along the minus strand of JAPTYO010000008.1, from coordinate 16,849,589 downwards.
GATTGTTGATGACTTGAATAACAGTATGATAATCTGTAATAATTGAGAATTGATATGATATATACCAGAGTACTGCTCATTGATTGATTGATAACACATAACCAGTAAAGTTGATGATGAACATATTGGTGATCGATATTCTACTGTACATCTCTGGTAGGTCCGGTTACTTGTGGGTGCCCTAAAAAGTGTTGGCACTGGGGATTTAACTACTGATGAAGGTAATTATCATGAGATTTACTTTCCTAGATTTGGGTATTCTTTGAAAATTATGGTTTTATTGAACCAGTGATCTACCTTTTCAGTTAAAAGGATTTTGGATGCGAAGGACGTGACTCAGGCAAGTCCGATGGCCCCTGCTTGCGGTTTATATCTCGGGCATGTTAAATATGACCTCTCTGGCTTGCGATAAAATATCATAAGCAAAGCAACCCTCTTTTGAATTCATGGTTTTTCTTTCTTTTGATTATTTTGAATCCACCTTTATTGGAGGGTGGAAAATTATCACAGAATTCCTTTCATCCCCATGAAATTCAGCTTCAGCTGTATTTGGTTCTGATCAGACATTGATTTTGACCCAAATGAGATACTTTTCAGTTCATTATTATTATATCCAACTTTCATCTTCTTAGATCGGAGTTTTGGCTTTTGTACAAGTAATTAGAAGAAGACAGAGATAGGTATATTTATTAGCATGTATAAAATAGTGATAGTGTAGTTGGTAGAGAAAACAAAAAAAAAAAAGGTTAATAACTAAACAACCGTTCAAGGTTTCCCTATACTAAAATTAGGTGTCTGAAGTTTGAAATGTTAAAATGGATTGTCCTAAGTTTCATTTTTGTTGAAATTTGGTGTCTCTACGTGTCTTTTCATCTCCATTCAATCATTTTCATCTACCAACCTACCCACTCCTAATCCATCACTCTTTACTTTTCACAAAATCGTCAAATTTCACCAAAAAATTAAACATTAAAAAAAAAGTTTCTTTTAGCAAAAAAAAAAAATCTAGAAGAGTGGCGTGGAGTCATTTTCCAAGGAACAGACCGAGATTTACTTGCGCGGATTTGGCCAACTTCTTAGGTGACGGTCCCGGCAAGATGACGAGAAGGGAGTGTGTATGAGAGCTCGAATTTGACAGTCGGTTTCGTCGGAATTGACTTCTCTAAAGTAATCACACCGAGAAACCACATTTTAACAAAATTGAAACATTAAACACTACAGTTTAACATATGAAACTTCAGACACCTAATTTTAACATAGGGTAAACCTTGTATATTTTTTTAGTTATTAACCCAACTAGAGTTAGTTGGTTTGGTCATGCATGCTTTGTTTTGGTCTGTCTCTTCCACTGGGCTTAATCAATGAGATGGAAGCTTCTAAAGTCTCCATGGATGTCTGGCTCTGTTAGGATGGATGGAAAATGTCAAATGTGGAGGGTGGAGAGACGAACAACAAGTGATTGACCAGCTCTTCGATTCATAACGGTAGGTGTGTATATGTAAATGTAATTCCTTACAAAGACAACATAGTATTCAACACCATGACATCAACAATACGAACACAAGTTGACAACAATTCTATTTTAAAAAAAAAAATTAACAATTAGAAGACAAGTTGATCAAACCTGTAAGAAGAATATTAATTATTTATTCAATATTTTGATTATTCTTCTTAATTGAACTGCACATGCCCTAACTGAACATGCAAGAAACTACATCCACATATAAACTACCCACGTTTTACGCATATGTAATTTTAAATTTTAATATCATTGAATCTCGCAAACTCGTTTTAAATTACTATATTAAAAGAGTATATTAATCTTGTTGTTTATTAATTTTACTATATTAGTATTAAGTTAGAAATATATTATGTGACATGTTATTCAAAAAAATTGACATTTATATTTTTATATGAAAAAATCCATTCATAAATAAGAGTATTGTAATTTTTTTTTTTTGTAGATATTACAATTGTAAAGATATTATTTAATGATGCAGAATCCTTATTGATTTATTTACATTCTAAAGTTTAAATTCATTAGTTTCGCTGCATGTCATTTTTTAACATAATCGAACATACTTCTAATTCTTTCGATATTATGTCGTAACATATTCATTCGTTGGTTCTAGTACATTTTAAAGTTTAAATTCACTAGTTTTGCTAAAAAAAAAAAAATTAACTTAATGAAACAAAATCAAGTAAAGATAAAAATTTATAATAATAAAACGAATGTAAGGTGCAATTTCTAAGATGCAGCGAATAGATGAAGATGCAGCAAACGTATCTTGTTCCACAAGGTAAACCAACGACACCTAATAAATATCTTTTTGAGACAATGTTTGTCTTTGTTTATTACCAACCATTCTATTCTATTCTATACGAAAATCTAATTAAATCCTTCCATTCCATCTCATACATCCGAACTTGTTAGATTCATTTCTTGTTCTTCAGCCTTCAGGCGGGCAAGGGATTCATTTGGACGTAGAGAATAGATAGATACACAGAGCTAGAGAAAAAAAACGCCGTTAAGTCCGGTCCATATATATATATATATATATGTCGACGGCGACTAATTCTCTAAGAGCTAGGAGCGGCGTCAATTCAGCAGCAGCATCCAGTAGCAGCTCCAGCGGTGGTGCTGCCGTTAACCACCATGAGGAGGAGGAGGAGGAGGTAGCAGTGCTGCAGCGTCCGCCTTCGTTCTCGCAGAGGGCGGTGTCGCAGACGCTGACTGGCACGGCTAACCTTGCAAATCTGCTTCCCACGGGGACTCTGCTAGCTTTCCAGTTGCTCACACCAATATTTACGGGGAACGGCAGCTGTGATTTGGTGACCAGGCCGTTGACCGTTATTCTGCTATCCCTCCTCGCTATCTCTTGCTTCCTTGCTTCCTTCACCGATAGTGTCAGAGCTTCAGATGGCCAGGTCTCTCTCTCTCTCTCTACATATATATATATATAACTGAAAAAGTCTCATTTCAATTATGGGTTAATTTCCAAATGATCAAAAATTCAAAAGTAACTTCTAACCCCAATGAGATGTCCGCATTAGTCCTATTGAGTTTGTTCTTAAAGGGCTTGGAAATATAAATTTTTTTATGGTTGAGAATCTGAAAGCAGTCTCAAATATGGTACTTATTTTGAAAAATCGGTTAATCACCAAGCTGAAAAATCACTACACTAAACTAACTAATATTTGGAACTTAAACAAAAAGTTACTTTACATGGCTGGCTCATTTCCCTAATGAGCCATGTAAAGTAACTGTCAAATATTTAAACGTTAACCCATAGGGTAATGCGCTATGGAAATTAACACTCCATAACGCATTACTCTGATGCGCCGTGGGTATAGACCACAAGGGTGATGCGCCAATAGTGATTTAGGAACTTATAACTCGTTTTCCTTTATTTTTAGGGTTAAGAACACAATAGAGGCCTGAATGTTTGCTCATGTTGCCAAAAGGGGTCTGAATTGAAAAAACGTATTATTTAGGGCCTGAATTTTGAGTTTTGTGTATAAGTGAGGTCTCCGTCTATTTTTTCTGTTAAAAGTGACGGAAAGTGGTCACATGCTTGGCATGTGACCAAAAATAATTTGAAAACCCGAAAATTCCCTTTGACCAAAGTGTGTCTCTTATATGTTTGACATAAAATGACGAAAATACCCTTTAAGCCACCACAGCTCCGGCGACCACCACCACCCCGACTCCGGCGACCACCACCGACCTCCGGCGACCACCACCGGCCTCCGGCGACCACCTCCGACCTCCGGCGACGACCGAAAAGCTCCGATCGGAGCCACAGAGCTCCGATCGGAGGCCGGTGGCGGTCGCCGGAGGCCGGTGGCGGTCGCCGGGCGGTGGCCGGAGCATGGTGGCCTTAAGGGCATAATTAGTGTGTAGGGGTATTTTAGACATTTCACATTTTATTAATTAAATTGATAAATTGTATAATAATTACAAAAGGGTATTTTTGTCTTTTCACGTGAACCTGTTAGATTTAACAGAAAATTTGGACGGAAACTTGAAAAAACACAAAACTCAAAATTCAGGCCCTTAATAATACGTTTTTTCAATTCAGATCCCTTTTGGCAACATGGGCAAACATTCAGGCCCCTATTGTGTTCTTAACCCTTATTTTTATGTTTGAGTTCCAAATATTCATTAGTTTTGTGATTTTTCCGAAAAATACATGTCATATTTCGACTGTTTTTAGATTCTTTAACCAAAAATTCATGTAGGAGTTGACAGTAAGGTCATACGAGATCCAAATCTCTCGAGAGTTTCATTTGCGCATATGTATGTAAATAAGTAGTGTTTAATGGTTGGAATGCAATTACTACAGGTGTACTACGGTTTCGCGACATTCAAGGGAATGTTTATGTTCGACAGTGCAGCGATGGACACGTCCACCCCAACAAACTACCTGCCGGACTTAAGAAAGTACCGTTTAAGATTCATCGATTGGGTGCACGCAATACTAAGCGTGTTAGTGTTCGGGTCGGTGGCTCTAAGAGACAGGAATGTGGTGAGCTGTTTGTACCCACAGCCAATACACGAGATCCAGGAAGTGTTGGACATTGTTCCAGTTGGGATTGGCCTTATTTGTGGCTTACTCTTCATGGTCTTCCCAACTAGACGACACGGTATCGGCTACCCTCTTACACCAACCAATCAATTACATAATTAATCTTATTGTTCCTAGCTAGTACTCTAATGAATTATTATTATTATTATTATTATTATTATTGTTTATATATATTCATGATCCATTTAATTAGTTGTTTCGCTGTATATGTATATTATTGGCCAGGCCACCCACCAGGTTATTAAGGGAGAAAGTCTATGTTAATATGTTACCATTTGGTTCAAACAAGTGTTTTTTAGTGGTAATATTTTAATGGAAATGTTCAAAATACAATTTTCATATTCATTCTTTATCATGTTTTTTATCGCGTTTTTCATTAAATTCATCAGTTTTTTTCATAAAATACTTTAATTTTGCAATTTTGTTTTTCCACATCGAATACTGTTGGAACATGTTACAAACTTCAGGGACCTATTTTCATCATTTACATAATTAGGGACCTATTAGCTATTACTAGTTCTTAGTCTGTTATTTCTGTTTTCAACATCTATAAACAGTAGCATTCCATTTCTACTGTATCTGATCGAATTCTAAATCAATGAATGAATTCTCCAAATTCCTCTCTATTGAATCCAGAGTTTAACATGGTATCAGAGCCCGGTTCCGGTTGGCGGTGTTGGGTTTGTGTCCCCTTTGTTGGCTCCACGTACAAGGTTACCGGGTGGGCCTGGCGTGAGAGTGGGGTTTGTTGAAATTAAGTCCCAACCCGCCCGGATTTGAAAAGCCGGTGTCTTAAAAAAAAAAAAAGAGTCCTCATGGTGCGGGGGTGTGTTGAAGTATCCTCCACCATGAGTCCCACACCGGTGGTGTGTTAATAAATAGAGCACTATATAAGCAAGTGGGCTACCTCCTCCTATCACAAATAAGAAGGATGTTGCTCTATGGCACAGAAGGCTTGGACATATTCCTGTTCAAAGTCTTGAAAGATTGTTTTAGTTTGAAGCAACTAATGGAATCTGTGTAAAGGATTGCTTTGTTTGTCCTCAGGCCAAGCAAACTCGTTTGTCTTTTCCTTTGAAAGACTCTAAAACTCATAAATGTTTCGACTTGGTTCATCTTGATGTTTGGGGGCCAAATAGAATTCAAACAAACGATGGTTTTAGATATTTTCTCACAGTGGTGGATGATTTCAGCAGAAGCACATGGGTTTTCCTCCTAAGGAGCAAGGATGAAGTCATTTTGTACCTGAGAAACTTTGTTAAAATGGTGCAAACTCAGTTTTCAGCTTCTATCAAGTTTTTTCGAAGTGACAATGGAACTGAATTTTGCAATCATCTCAGTACTGAGCTATTCGACAGTTTGGGCATCATCCATCAAACCAGCTGTGTCAGAACACCACAGCAAAATGGAATTGTGGAGCGCAAGCATCATCACTTGCTGGAGGTCACTCGTGCATTGAAGATACAAGCATCCATTCCTGACAAGTACTGGGGACATTGTTTAATGGCAGCCTGCTACTTATTAAATTTGATGCCATCCTCAGTTTTGGAAGGGAAAATACCTTTTGAAGTTTTAACTGGAGAAAAGGCAAATGTAACACACCTCCGTGTTTTTGGATGCTTAGCATTTGCAAAGCACTTGCAACCTGCTGATAAACTACGGTCCAGATCCATTATATCAGTATTCATGGGATACTCACCCACTCAGAAAGGGTACAAGCTACTTGATCTCCAATCAGGACGCTTCTTTGTTAGCAGGGATGTGCTTTTCAAAGAGCACTTATTCCCTTTTACTTTTACAAATGAAGATTCCAAGCAACTATTTCCTGTTTCTTCAACTGTCCCAGCAGCAATTTTTTATGACATTTTTCATGATCATCACAGTACTGAGTCTGTAAGAGATGTTCAAGAGGAGGATCATGTGTTTACTGACGTTGTTGATGAAGATGGTGAAGATATACAAGATCAGTCTGATGACATCCCAGCCATTCCAGCTAGAAGATCATCACGACAGAGAAGACTTCCTTCAAGACTGGATGATTATGTTTTATCTTGCAGCACAGTGACATATAACTCCATATCTCCTACATTCAAATGTTTTTTGGGTGCATTGGATAAGATCACTGAACCCAGGACATTCAATGTAGCAGTCAAGGATGCCAAATGGATCACTGCTATGCAAGAAGAGATAGATGCATTGCAGGATAACCATACATGGGAGCTAGTCTTACTGCCTGAAGGGAAGAAGTCCATTGGCTGCAAATGGGTCTATAGAGTTAAGTATAAGTCAGATGGCTCTATAGAAAGGTACAAAGCAAGGCTAGTTGCAAAGGGATACACACAGAAAGAGGGTATTGATTACACAGAGACCTTCTCACCTGTTGTTAAAATGGTGACTGTGAGAGTAATTCTGAGTATAGCAGCAGCAAGAAGATGGCCTTTACACCAAATGGATGTAAGTAATGCATTCTTGCAAAGGGATTTGGAAGAAGAGGTGTATATGGATATACCTCCCGGTTTCAACAAGATAAGAAGCCATAATTCAGAGTCAAGAAGGATGGTTTGCAGATTAACTAAGTCATTATATGGCTTGAAACAAGCCTCACGTCAGTGGAACATAAAACTGACCAATGCTTTGATTCAAATGGGTTATGAGCAAAGCAAATATGACTATAGCTTGTTCAGAAAATTTGAAGGAGATAAGAAAATTCATTTACTGGTATATGTAGATGATTTGCTAATTACAGGCTCTGACAAAGGACTGATTTCCAAGCTAAAAACTGAGCTGCAAACACATTTCAAGCTCAAGGACTTGGGAACACTTCGTTACTTTCTTGGTCTTGAGGTTGCAAGATCAAAGGAGGGCATTACTTTGAATCAGAGAAAGTATGCTATGGAGTTAATAACAGATGTTGGTCTTCTGAAATCCAAATGTGCAACCACACCCATGGAACAGCATGTCAAACTCACTTCTGTTGAGTATGACAAAGCTTTCAAACTTAATGAAGAAGATGAAGCTCTCACAGATGAAGAACAGTATAGAAGGATCATTGGACGTCTCCTTTATCTAACAATGACACGACCTGACATATCATTTGCAGTGCAAAACTTAAGCCAATTCGTCCATGCTCCAAAGAAGTCACATCTATCAGCAGCTATGCGAGTCATACGTTACATCAAGAGGCATCCTGGTCAAGGATTACTTTTCTCAGCTACTAATGATCTTGGAGAGATGGTGGCACATTGTGACAGTGACTGGGCAGCTTGCTGTTTTTCAAGAAAGTCAGTAACAAGATATTGTGTGATGCTTGGAACTTCAATGGTTTCATGGAAGTCTAAGAAGCAAGTTACGATTTCCAGAAGCAGTGCAGAGGCAAAATATCGTAGCATGGGCACCACAGTTGCAGAAATCATTTGGCTAAGGGGTTTGTTGAAGGAATTGAAACATGAATTGAAGACACCAACTCTGTTGAACTGTGACAATGAAGCTGCTATAAAGATTGCAACTAATCCAATGTTCCATGAACGAACAAAACACATAGAAATTGATTGCCATTTCGTGAGGGAAAAATTGTTGAAAAAGGTGATCAAAACGCAACATGTAGGAACGAGAAGTCAACTTGCTGATGTATTGACTAAATCTTTAGGCAAGCAACAACACTATGGTTTATTGAAGATGATGGGAGAGCTTGATCTGTTTGCAACTGAAGGGGAAGAAGGAGATGAAGAAGAAGAGGAGAAGAAAAGATGAAGACGAATGTTGGAACATGTTACAAACTTCAGGGACCTATTTTCATCATTTACATAATTAGGGACCTATTAGCTATTACTAGTTCTTAGTCTGTTATTTCTGTTTTCAGCATCTATAAAAAGTAGCATTCCATTTCTACTGTATCTGATCGAATTCTAAATCAATGAATGAATTCTCCAAATTCCTCTCTATTGAATCCAGAGTTTAACAAATACCGAGTACGAATTTAAACCTAGTTGAGTCTGGATTCAAATATGGTACAATTGTTACGAAAGTAGAGAGGTAATAGAAGAGAGAACTTGAAGATGTCTTATTATCACACATAAGGGGCCCTTATATAGGGATTACATAGACTTTGAGAAGAAGTAAAATCAATATAAGGAAGGTCTAAATAAGGAAGATGATATATACACATAATATTGAACATCCATATAATATATTCATAACACTCCCCATTGGATGTTCATGAGGGAATTGTGTCTCGTTAAAACCTTACTAGAAAAAAACCCAGTAGGATAAAAATCTAGTGAAGGAAAAAGAGTACACAATTATAGATCCCTTTTGTAAGCTGCCTCGTTAAAAACCTTACCAGGAAAACCCAATGGGATAAAACCTTGGTTAAGGGAAAAAGAGTGCAGCGGCCAGCGGTGTAGATTCTCCCCCTGATGTTGACATCATGTAATTTCATTAAGTCGACGCAATCCAATCATGTTCGCCAATATTCCAGATGTCGCAGTCGATAAAGCCTCCTTGAAAAGATCCGCTAGATAGTCATATGAATAAATTCGTTCGATGAAGAATAACTTGAGGCAAGTGTGTTTTGTATGTCTCCTTTAATATAACAATCTTCAACTCGAGCTATATAACCTGCATTATCTTCATATATATATACAATATAATGCTACATTTGAAAATTGTGCACTTCCATGTTATAACTTACATTTGTGTAGCAAATTAATTTAGGTCTTGATTCATCATGATATTAAACTCATGGAATTGTTACAATCATTAAGGTACTCAATAGATGCGTTTATATATGCAAAATAGCTTCAAGACATTTTTTTTATATATAGGACAAGATTATTTTCAATCTCTTAAGTACTCGATCTTCAGGCCGAGCCAAACCTTTGTCCTTTCAATATATTTTGTCTGAATTTAACATCATCAATAAATTGATTGTATTTACAAATTCTTCACGAGTTTCAATATCTTTAAATTTCCCCCCTCACGCGATGCCCCTTTCGGCTATAGCGTGATCAATTCAACTTATCAAAATATCAGTTTTCTTGATTCGCATAATATCATCTGGTATATCTTAGCTCAAATGAGCTATACGTTGTGGAGAATATAACATAATTTTCCTGTATTATTTTAAATGGTACAATATCTTATTATCCAACATTGTTGGAAAAATTTCATGTTAGCATTTTCAATCCTTCTAGGATTTTCACTTTAATTTTGCTATCAAATTAGCCACCTAAAAAGGCTCTAAATAATTCATATGTGGGACGCATTCAAAACTTTTTATGTACTGCCAACGTAATAATTTATTTGAAGGTGATTGCTCCACTAAATGATCCATATAATAATTGCCAGGATTTTGCATATAACATTTTTACACAGGTTGTGCGTATATATCTTACGACACAATTTATTTATGCGGGAAATAATTTGTATCCACTGGCTTCCACCTTCTGCATTTTTCATGTTAATACTTGCGTCTTTTCAAACTTTGGCCAATCATAATACTTGTTTAACATATTGAGCTCAAGATCCTCGACTCCTCGTCTTGTTTTATGATTTTACTCATGAATAATATTCAAAAATGTTGTCGACAACTTGATATTCTCGGTTCCATCATTTTCCCATTAACGACATAATTCATCGAGATTTTTTTTTTATTACAATTATTTTCAGGTACCTGAACCATTTCCGGGGTTTCATAATTAGTTACGTCTTTACTTATTTTGGGAAATCACCTCCATAATAAGACCATATTTACTTATTTTCTTTATATGCTCCATTCTTTTATCAATAAAATTGCTTTGGAACCATTATCACACGCTTCAGGCGTGAGTTATTTTTCATTATAATTTGTCCTAGCGGGACATTTTAAATTGGAGCATTTACAGCTGGTACTTACTTGACTTATGACTTTCTGGGTCTCATAAAGTCACTAATTAATAGGCAGTATCTTAAAATGTTTATATCTTTGAACTTCAAGTTCATATTATCACTGTGCAAGGATCTAAATGAGATAATAATAATTTTTTCAGTCAAACTCTTTTCTGCCAGCTGCTTCTTGTCTCCCCCTAATGTTGGGAAAAGTTGTCCAACAATGACAATCAACACTCTTGCTTTATATATATATATATATATATATATATATATATATATATATATCTGTCATTGTTCTCAAATAATTGTTAATATCAAACATATTTTCCCAACATTCAAGACCCATGTTTGTACATTGCGGTGGAGAAATTCAAACATATATCGCACATCATTAATATATGATAAATTTGTATCTTCACCAAAATTTGGTTGTAATTGGGAGAATTGTGATTTAACATTGGCTTGATGCCCAGTTATATTGTTGCTTTCATAATAGCTTGCATTTGTACTCAATTTGCTCTAATTGGTGGCAGTTTAGCTATTTAATTGGAGGATCTTTGTAACTTTCATGCTAAACTGCAAATCTAGACATATAATCGTCTGAATCTTGTAGTAAATATCAACTTTCAATATCATCATCATTCTTTATTGCATAATCTAGAAATTTTGCTATTGCAAATTCGTGATAATTAAATGCACATGCGACCATATTGTAGATGCATCTTTTAAAATAATATATCGGTCCACATGGAAGGTGAACGGGCCCATATTCACATTTTATAATTTCCACAAACAAGGGGAATTTATCCCGAACTTAGTTGATGATGATCACATAATGAATTTTCCTTTGAGATCAAGTATTGTAATGATTTTTGGAGAATCTTCAGGTTCTTCCAAGTAATTTCTTGCGCAACATAAGTGATCCGGAATGGACTGTAACCGGCCACGCCAATTATTGTGTATTATATGGGTAAAACTTCTGGTTTACCTCTATATCTAACAGTAAACTTCTAGTTTACCGAAATATTTAATCAATCATGCTAATATTGGCGGTAAACTTCTGGTTTACCTGATATGTATTTCTTTCACAATCTACAAGAGATATATTTTGTATCTCTTATAACACATTCCACATGTTTTTATTTTATTCATTGTCATCATAATGATGAAAGCGGAGTAATCGATTCTTTATAGTAATAAATAAATAAATAAATAAAGAATTTGAAACATATAAATAACATTAATCAAAATAATGCGAAAGTGTAAAAATAATAATATATTAATAACTTCATATAAATGCTCGTAATTCATGATCTTCATGATCATTTATAGCTCAAAATATTTTAGGATCTTCATGATCTTTATTTATAGCTCAAGATATTTACAAATCTTTTATTCATATCTCAAAATCTCTTAGGATCTTCAGGATCCTATTTTCATCATTCTAAATCATGCTTTCGAAATAATTTAGGATCTTCAGGATCTCTATTGATTATTCAAGATCTTCATGGATCTTCAATCTCGTTAATTCATAGTCCGAGATATTTAGGAACTTTAGGATCCTTTATTCATTTATAGATCTTATAGGATATTCCTGATTATTTATTCATAACTCATGATCTGTTAGGATCTTCAGGATCCTAAATGTAGTAATTATTGAGCTTTTGAATAACTCTTGATCTTCTTGATCATTTTATAATAAAATTCAATGAGCATAATGATATTTGTATATAATAAATAAAATGCAGTGCAAGAAATAAAAAGTAACTGTAAATGCAGTGCAATAAATATAAATATAAATATAAATATAAATATATAAATATAAATATAAATATAAATATAAATATAAATATAAATATAAATATAAATATAAATATAAATATAAATATAAATATAAATATAAATATAAATATAAATATAAATATAAATATAAATATAAATATAAATATAAATATAAATATAAATATAAATATAAATATAAATATAAATATAAATATAAATATAAATATAAATATAAATATAAATATAAATATAAATATAAATATAAATATAAATATAAATATAAATATAAATATAAATATAAATATAAATATAAATATTAATAAGGCAAGAGGAGTGAGGTAGGGAGGGGTGTGGTTTCGCCACGTCAGCACAAGAGAGGGACTCTGCTTTCGCCACATCAGCATGTGGTAGTAAATAATACAGCAACATGTGTCCTTTTCTAAATTGAGAAAAAAAAACACCTCATGCGTAATTGAAACCAGATCCTTAATTCTATTTCGGTTTCAAATCCTTAAAAATATACTGTTACAATTTCAATTTAATGAAATCAATTGAGCATCCGTTTCAATAGTGAATACACTATAATTAACAAACTCAATTAATATCACAAAATTAAAAACCTAAAATCCATTGAACTTCTTCAACAATTATATCTATATATACCCATCATGTAATTGACCATCTCAGCTCGGCTTCGGCTTCTCACCATGGAGGAAGTTCAGAAGCATGGATGGTCGAGATCAACTAGAGCAGCAGAACGACTGGAGGAGATGAAATGGCGGTGGGAGTGCTGGTGGCAGTGCATGCAGAGGCTGGTGTGGTATGATGCGACTGCCTGTGCTCGCGGAGTGTGAACCCAGATTCGCGCGGTTCGAACCCAGATCTGTGGGGTTCAAACCTAAGACCACAGGGTTCGAACCCAGATCTACCCATGTTGACGACATACAGTTGATGGGCGAAGCCGGTGGCCGAAGGTAGCAGGCAATATGGGCGATGGACATACATAAGTTGGACGGAGAATCGAGGCTTGAAGGAGACGTGGGGTTGGATGGAGAAGCATGGCATGAAGGAGATGCAGTGGGTGCTGGGTGGAGAGGAAAGAAAGAAATTAGAAACTCTAAGACAGGCTGCGACGATTAAAGTGATGCTAAGGGGATGATAATGCTAGGTTATGCATGAGATTTATTGGACTTATTTATGGTGGACATATACTAGGTGTACAGCCCAAGTTTCTTTTAGTAAGCTGATTTATAATGGATATAAATATTAATGGTTAGATAATTAATGCAATGTTCTTTTTTTAATCAATTAGTTTATAGTAAGTTAACATTAATACATTCGTTTGAATTTGAATTTTTTAAGAAAGGAAATTGTTGAATATTGTAAATAAAATATAATCAAAATCTGTAAAAGAAAATTTTAATGATGGAGTTAATTTTACTTCCTATTTAAATATATTGTTTAGAGTTTAGGATTTATTTGAAGTTCATATTGTTTTCGGTATCTTTTTAGCTTGAAAATAGGCTTAACACTACGTGTTGTGAAAGTTCATATTTGTGTATCATAGAATAGATTGCAACACATTTACTATATCACATGTTTAAAAATTAAATTAAATTAAATTAGTCAGGATATAGTTTCAGTTTTTTTCATACATAATAACGTTTATAATTTAAAATGTCGCCCCGCGCGTAGCGCGGGGTCAGCACCTAGTATAAATATAAATATAAATATAACTGTAAATGCGAAATTTGTAAATGCAGAATTTAAAAATAAATATGAATATTCATAATCATGATCTTTAGGATCATAATGTCGGATCTTCGGGATACAATATTAGTATAGAATGCAATTTTCTTTATCGCAATATCCCAGTATCAAATAATATTTATTATTGAGGTCAAACTTTGCCTAATTTCATTGCGCTTCATAAAATTATCAATTTCCGCGCTGCATAATATCACTAATTTTCTGCAAGCGTCACTGCGCATATCAAAATTATCATTCTTTCAAATCAATTGGACTTTGTATTCTTTTCATGCATTATTTATTTGTAAGATATTTCATCGTTCTTTATTGGTCTCACGATGATGCTACTTATTTCATCTATTTCAAAATCACAATTAAGTTTGTCCATAACCATGGTAATAATAGATAATTTACACTCTTAAAGAGTCATTATTCTCATTTGATCATAAACTTCAACACTCACTTCAGGGAGTGGAATATGATATAAATCATAAAGTGCAATACTCACTTACTTCATGGAGTAGATTATTTCATCATTATATTATAAGCTACAACACTCGCTTCTGGGAGTGGAGTATATCGGCGTTATAATTATAAATTGCAACGCTCACTTCAGGAAGCTAAGCATATCTAGTGAACGATGCATATAATTTTGTACATCAATTACATGTGAATATATTTAAGCATCTTGCATCTAGGTACTAAACCACACTATTTTTTTTTAATGATAATTTATGTGTCTAAATACTCGTTTCTAGGAGTATAGTATACCAAAACACTTTCATATGTATGGGTATTCAATATTTAATCTCTAAATAAGAAATAACCTTTTATGATTAGGCTCTATGACGTAAAACTCGAATACCTCTGTTGTTGCATATCTCATTTTACTTATCAGCTTAATGCGACTAGCCCGGCATGTGGTTGCAGGTTTGATGTCAACTGCGCCTAATTCTAGCTTGACTTGACTACATAATTCTGTCATATGGAAAACAAAACAAGATTAGTATATCATCAATATATATAGCGTGATTCATATATATAGGCATATATAAAGATCTTATTGATTGTTCGGTGATGATGTGGTTGTCGATGAAAGTTTTTGGATCTGGCTCTAGTTGACATTCATGCAATTTATCTCATCCGGTGGTAGAATTGGCGTGGGCAACATCAACTCTTGCAGAATAAACAACACAATTACCCATCAGTAGGACCGCAACTTGGTGGCCTATACAGATAATAAGAAGACAAAAATAATTTAGCTAGGTAATAAATTGAATTTGACGTATAATATTTTATTCTTCAAGCACAATAAGCTTAATTTGTAAACAAAGTGATGAAGCTGTATTAAGCGGCGTGAAGATGGCTATTAATATATTCTTCCGACGGTGTGCAGATGAATTCTCGAATCTCGATGCATGACTTCTTGTTAGAAGATTTGATGAACCGTCGAACGCATGTAGTAAAAAATAATATAGAGATATCTCGTGCTGATAACGTGTTACGAAAGTAGAGAGGTAATAGAAGAGAGAACTTGATGATGTCTTATTATCACACATAAGGGGCCCTTATATAGGGATTACATAGACTTGGAGAAGAAGTAAAAGCAATATAAGGAAGGTCTAAATAAGGAAGATAATATATACACATAATATTGAACATCCATATATTATATTCATAACAACAATATTTTTTTTTTAACTATCAAAATATTATATAAAAATTGATAATTAATGGTGAACTCAAATTAAGCCCACTACTCTATCAATTTGGTAATTATCATGTATTGTGAAATCAGTTTGAACAAAAAAAACACACAACTTTTTCTTGTTTTTGACGATTAACGATTTGGACATGGATGAGTGCAAATATAATTAGTTAGAATGCCAATGCCTAGGATGCAAATGCAAAAACACCTGGGAAGTTACTAGTGCACTTGTAGCATCCACATCAGTCTATTTTACAAGGCTTTAAATAATGATGTAATTTTTCTAATATTCTCTCCCCTAAACTGAAAATTGCAAGATTTCAACTTAAAAGATGCTACAAATCCTTAGATTACTGTTTGGGTATTTGGAAGATTATATCAATATCTGCAATTTGTTCTTCACTTTTGCAAAATAAGAGTTCCACTTCTCTTGCATTCACCAAGACTTTTATATAGTAATGGCAAACATCAATGTGTTTGCTTCTTCCATGGAGAGCTTGGTTCTTGAACATCTTAATAGTTGAATCATTATCACGACATATCTAGATTGTTTTATTCTAGACTTTCTTCAATTTCATTAGCACGACTTCGATGATGAATAAAAAAAATACACACTTACTATTAAAAAAATAACTTAATTTTATATCACATAATATCATATAAATTTTTTTAAAAAAATCTTAAAAATTTAAAGTAAAATGTTCGAATGGCCAGGGCGCTTAGTAAAGTGTTATAACATTTTTTAAAAAATTCCTAAAAATTTAAACTAAAATGCTCAAAGTATTAAGAGCAAGAACAATCACTAGATGACTCATGGCCCTCTAGCATTTTAATTAAATTTTTAATCATTTTTTAAAATGTTTAACATTATATTAAGCTATTCCAACCCATCGAACATTTTACTTTAATTTTTTTAAGAGATTTATATGTTGTGGAACAGTTGAGGTCTGATTAAGCTTTCTATCCTAAAATCTAATTTATTCTTTCAGTTAACAACATTTTAACTAATCTATGTTGAATTTTATACATAACCAAATCCTACATAACGAAAAAATATCTTTGCTTTAAAAGTTGGTCAAAATATTGTATTCTTAATTTACCATTCTCGCTTCTACTTCTCATATGTGTTACGTTCTTTGAGTCTCGACACTTCTTCATTGCTATGTTAGACGACGGTTCTAATGTCATCGGTAGACCGTGAACTGCGGTAAGATAATAAAAGTAGCCGCACACAATGAATCCACAAAAACGTCTGTTGCAACAACAGTAGGAGGGAAAAAGATCGGTCTGAAGGGGAGCCACACCTGGTGAAAATGCCACACTCATTCTACATTATTAGAAACATACTTCATCATATTGAATCATATATATACTACGCTATTAGATAAGTTTGAACAACATCAAAAGCGAAAAATATACTCTTGTGTAAAGTATTTAAACTTCTAGTTTTAGTTTTGTCATGCACTCTAGCTGGAGTAAACGGGCTCTCGAAGTTCGAGATTATTATTCTTACCAAATTTCTTGACAATCACGCTTAGCTATAATGAGATATATAATCTTAGCATTTATATGGTTAGTTGAAGTAATGGAACTCACAATATTTTTTTCCATAATTTTTTTGCGTAATTGAACTTGGATAATTATTGATGATGAAAATTATAAAGTAATGATGAATCAAATTTCTTGCGTAATTGAACCACATATTACCATCGACATTCGATCGAAAAACATAAAGTACGACCGGAAAGCATAAAGTACGACCGAGAATGTGGGGGTATTCTGGCCAATGTGGTAATACCTCCGCGACTAAGGGGTAAAATAAAAATAAAAGTGTTTGTTGTAATTTCTTCGGATAAAGTACAAAACAGTAATTCTTATCAGTATATTGTGCATGGTTCAATTATTTTGGATATACACAAAATACGATAAATTGTAAAGACTAAGAGGTCTGAGAATCATGACAGTCTAATGATCAATGTTGACATAATAATGATCTGAGGATCTATGTTGACATAATGATCTGATGATCAATGTTTATGTTGTGGTAATTGAGAGTTTGTAAGAACTTAGACCCAACTCGTGTTGAGACACATTAAACTTCTTAATAGTGTGGTTGATATCATATTTGTTTTGGAGTTACGATTAATGTGGGGGTAGCGTTGAAGAGCATTTCCTTTGTTAAGGCACCCCAAATAATGTTAGAGAACTCTTCCTAAATTGTGCAATGTAGTGAAACCTTTGCGTTTATAATTGAGAATAGGAGTGTCTCGTAAAACATGTTGAAGTTGAGTCCGATGTCAAAACTGACGTTTAGCCCAGGAGAAACAAAAGGGCTAGGATTGCAAAAATCCTATGATGCAGTTTTTTCTGACCAATATGCTTAAAGAAGTAATCAATAATAAAATTGAATTCATCATGCATATAATTCTTGATAGCTAGAGATTCTTCCTCCTGGAAGCAAATCACTTGGCTATAAGTGGATTTTCACGCAATATGAAAGCAGATGGTTCAAGTGATAAGTGCAAAGTATGATTTGTAATAGTGGTTACTTTGACACTTTTTTTCTAGTGACAAGATTCAAGTCCATTAGAATGGTACTTGCAATTACGGCCCTCCGAAATCTTGCAGTACATCAAATGGACGTGAAAACAAATTTCTTGAATGGAAACTTGGAAGAAGAGATTTGTATGAAACAGCCCGAGGGTTTCTCAGCTCCAAGACAAGAAAAGAAAATTTGTAAATTCGTCAAGTTATTATACGGTCTTAAACAAGCACCGAAATAAATGACATCAAAATTTTGATAATGTCATGTGCTTTACGTGAAAGAAAATTATAAAGGTTATGTAATCTTATGTCTTTATGTCGATGATATGCTAATCATCGGGAGTAACGATGAAATGGTTCGATCAACGAATCATATGTTGAATTCGAGATGTAACTTTTAAAATAAAGGCCTTGCTGATGTGACTCTCAGATTAAAATCACGAGTACATCAGAATGAATTTTTCTAAGTCAATCTCGTTATATATCGATAAGATATTATAAACATTCAACAAAAGCGACATGAGAAAGGTCAGTGCCCCAATGGATCCAAGCAAGTTTCAAATTGAATACGCTAGGATCATTGAGAGGGTAATATATTTAATGACAAGTACTAGATCTGATATAGCACACGCTGTGACCGTACTGAGTAGATACACGAGTAACCCAAGTACAGGTCATTGAGATGGTATCGCCAGGTTACTTAGGTACCTGAGATATACTCGTAATTACAGGCTGCACTATACCAGACATCCAAACATGTTTTGAAGACTGTACTGATGCAAACTGGGTATTTATTAAGGTACCGTCGTAAAAAATGAAAATCCTCTAAACAAAATTTAAAAAAACCAAATATTTTGATTCTAGGTTTATGAGCACTGAAAGTGCATCGTACAGTTGAAACGACTATGCCGTTTATTAGAGGATTTTACAAGTTGGCCAAAATCGGTATGAATACCAATACTGCGATTGATGAGATTATTTTGGTTTAATCCAAACACATATAAAATTCAACGTATTATAAGAGCTTGATGGTTCTATCTAGATGACAAGGTTTGAAGCAAATAAGTGGTGCACCCTTCAGTTAGCCTGATAACCTTTGTTAAAGGTTGGTTAATGGGACACTTGACAAACTTGTTGCCTACTAGAAGAATCAACTTGAATATAAATTATGGATTATCAAAAATATTCCTACAAGATATGATAGTCTGAGAATTATAACGGTCTGAGGACCTTGAAGCAACGTTGCGATAATCAATCGGCACATGATATGATGTGTTGTAACATGTATAATGGAAAGTCTAGACTCATGTTACACAATTGCTCTCAATTGGAAATATCACGCTCGACAATGATCAACTGATAAATAATGCGGATTCGCTACTCGTAGGGTTAAACAGAGAGCTACTTGGCCAATTATCTAAGGGAATGAGTTTAAAGCCCTGGAGAACATTCCTGAGAAGGAAAACCCAACCTAGCTGACTGGAGATCCCAAGATCTAGGTTCAAAGGGACAACCTAATCACAGGAGTGAGTGAGATCACTGTGGGGGTCAAACTCCCAAACTCATTCCTAGATGTAAACAGTGATAGAGTGAAAAAGGTTAAGTGAAAACTTTTAATGATTTAAGAGAAATCTTAAAGACACGGTGAAACTCTTGACTTAGATCAGTGTCGTGATGAATCTGTTGAGATAAAGAATCACCTATGTGACTGAGAAGATGGGCCGCTTCGAAAGGAATTGTTGAGGGCGCAATTCTTAGAAACGCTCGCAGAACCAGCAAGATGTCCAGGGCCATAACGGACATCGAGTCGTGAACCGAACAATACTAGGGAGATATCTGTATGACTTGTATCATCATTTACACCAACGACAGTTAGTTCAAGGACATCGCGTCTACTAACCAGCCAGTAAAGTCGGTATAAGTTCATAAGGGAAGGTTCAAAGGGAAGACCCCATACCTATACAGGTATTAACCGTTGAACTCAAAGTATCGAGTCTAGAGCTTACTTAGGTTTCCATACCATTCATGTGGGGATTGTTGGACTTGTGGTCGTGGTTTGGTTGCAGTGAGCCAAGACCAAAGCCCAAGTCATGTGTATGAATGACAGAGAAAGATGCCGTGAGATTCACATGTCCAGATACATCAAATATTGCTAATTTAGCAAGTGTATAATCAATATTGATACCGAATATTTTATACACAGTGTATATTCGGTGTATAATTTAAATATAGTCTATATATATGTGCATAAATATATTTTCTATATTCGGTTTGAGCAATCCTCACACTTTAAATAGATGGTATTCCTATTCAGAAAATAACTCTAAAAATTTCGAAATTTTCTCTAAAATTAATGTCGAAGTTCTGCTCTTACTACATACGAAAATCCTATCCGCTATTTCGAAATTTCTGCTCTCGGATTTACTACAGTCAACTACTCTCAAGTTTTTATTTCAGTTCTGTGATTAAGTTCAACCTTTTATTTTTCTATCCAGATCTCACATTCTATTTTGAGTTCAGGTATTGTTCGGTTCGGTTGACCGAATTGTGAGCACGATTCAGGTCAATGACACTGTTGTATCCTGGGAGGTGATCGCCCCTTGTGTTAAACCTCGTTGCATAGCCTGATGGTGAGGTGGGGCGAAATTTCCTTAAGGAGAGCGTGGTCAGCATGTGCCTCAGTAAATATTTGTCTTTCCCATTCGATCTACGAATCACTAATTTCGGTTTTCGTAACATATATATTACTAGTTAATTGTATGTAGAATAAAAAAATTAAATGGACATTTGTCTTACATATTTTAAAATTACTGTTTTACTCTTATATTTTATATCGACCAACATTTTTCTAACAGAAAGTTGCGAAGAGGAACCAGGCTGTGGCTGCGTATTTAGCTAGTTCTAGTTACTCATTCTCTGTTATTTTATCTCTATATATTCTGTGCTATTTAGTTTCTAACATTCACAACAAGCCTTATAAACACCACAATCTTCTCACTATAACTTACTCAATATTTATTGAGTTGCATGTTGCGGTCTTAGAGCATCCATAATAATTTTATATAATTTGTATTTTTTTAAATTGTTATATATATAATATGTATGTATAATATTTAAAGTTACGAAAAATTTAACCCAATTTTATAATAACTATTAATATATTAATTATGAAAGAGTTAATTTGTGATTAATAATTATGTAATGATGTAGACTGTAACAAAATGTTATCCATTAAGGAGCTCGTAAAAACAATTTGTCTAGCAAATTGCATATTTACGAAAAATTGAGACACTAGTTTGGTAATTAACCTTATTTATATATTATTATATTTATATTTATATATAATATAATTTCAAAAGGTTTTGTATAGAGTTGACAAGTAAGCTTTTAATACAATTTTCTCTTACTTAGTTGTTAAAATAATTCAATTTAAGTGACCCATGTCAAATTTGAATGAATTAGATCAATGTCTCTATTCTCTCACTTACACATAGAATTGTAGATTTGAGGCAAAACTCCTCATGCATCCTCATGAACCGTTACAATCAAAAGTTCATAAAATCAAGTTTTACACCATAACATTAGTAAAATGCTTTACACAAAAACAAATTAATAAATTAGATTTTAACATTTTTTATCAAATACATACATAACTTAAAATTAGTTTCGATAAACTAAAAAACAAAACAACTATTATAGTACATATAATTAAAAACAATTGATTATATGCTTTTAAGAAAGTTTTTTTTTTGTTTTTTAAATATTATAGAAAATTAAATCAATATAAATATCTTTTTTTTAAAAAAAATATTTTTCAAGTTAGAAAAATTTAGTTTAATAGAATAAAATATAAGGAAAAACTACAGTTTTTTTTTATTATTAAAATGCAATACACATATAATATATTAATTTTATTATTATATTATCGAAATTACATTATTATACATATATAAATGCAATACACATATTTTAATAATATCTAATTATAATATCCAGCATTGCACATATATATACTGTCATATATAGCGATGAACGACCAACATGTTCGGAATCAATTCTGAGTATGAGATCCTCTTATATGTAATAGAATATTAATAGAATACTTTCTCGCTTAGTATATCTATATTTTACTTGTATTAAATCTTCATTGAAAATAAGTACATAATATTTTCTTTAGATGATATATGTGTGATAAAAAGATTATAGTTGGTCTTTGAATTATCAGTTAATTCTTATTTTGTAACCTTATAAATATATAATAATTTGTGAATTCCCTCAGTAGTAATTTTAGTTTAGAATGTATATGATAAGTATATATATAAACTTTAATAAGCGACATTATTTTATTTATTTATATTATAAAATGCTATGTAAGTTTTGCCCTCACGAACTACTTTAGAAAAAGTACACTAAAAGTGGGGGAAAATATGAAAACATAAGAAGTTAAAAAAAATCCAAAAAGAAACAAGAAAATTACCTTAAATATATTGTACTTACTATATTTTTTTAATGAATACATAATTAAAATTTAGTTTCATAAATTTAACTAAAGAAAAGAAGAAAAAAAACAAAGTTAAACGTTAAAAGACATCAAATAAAACAAAAAATTGATTAATAAACAATACAAACGAAATATGAAATTATATATTTAGTCAGTATAATTATTTATTTATACAAATATTAAAAAATTGTACCTATTATAAAGTATTTTTTTAGGAGATTAAGTGGAATAATAGTATTTAAAGTATATATTAAAATAATATAAAATTATTTTATTTTTTAGTTGAGTTAATATTATTAATAAGATAAATTGTGTTTTGTATGTATATAATAATAATAATTTAAATAAATATTTACTCCGCGCGCGGTCATTTATATTATATATTATATACCAGATAAGAAAAAAGAAGCAAGCAACTGAGAAGAAGAGAAAAAGCTTCGCGGCCTTCTTCAAAAATTCAATTCCAGAGTCGCAGTTTCAGTAACAGTGAGAAACCCTAGAATGCCGTCCGACGACGCAATGCCGGTCAAGAAGGGACAGGCCCAAGACGAAGACGATGATAACAAAAGCTTAGGCTCAATGCTCAAAGGCATTAAGACTGCAGCAGCAGCAGCAGCTAAACAATCGAAAGTTAAGAAAGAGGAGCCTGCAGATGGCAATGTCGATTCGTCGAGTCTATCCAAAGCAGGAGGTTCGGCTCTAGAGTCGGAGGAACCAATAAGGTGAAGAAGCAAGAAGAAGAGGACGATGATGACAATGTACCAATCTCAGTCAAGGCATCATCCGCTACCAAAAGCGTTAAGGTCGTCCCTAAATCCTATCGTCGCCGGAAATTAAATATACATATTATTTGAGGTCGTAACTGATTATATGTACGACCTGAATGTAATATGCTGGTCGACTAGATACTACTTGTTTGATTTATGATTAAGGTTATCGGCCCAGTTTATCCATCCATGTCCTGTTAAATCGGATGCATTTTGTTGACCAGTGGAGATCATAAGATTCTTCACTTATTGCAGGAATCAACTAAGAAGAGCAAAATTAAGCAAGATGAAGACGTGAAGGAAGAGAAGAAAACAACAGCCCCATCTACAGACCAAGCTGAGAGTGAAGAAAGTATACGACTTGCCTGGCCAGAAGCGTGATCCTCCAGCGGAAGTATGAACTCTCTTACTGGTTTCACTTGAATTGTCATCATTTCGTACTTGAAGGAATTTTCTTAAGGTTTCCATTTTCAATCTACAGAGAGAACCACTGAGGATTTTCTACGAGACACTGTACAGTCAAAATCCTAATAGCGAAATGGCCCGAATGCATCACTTGTTGTAGTGTGAAAATTTCAGGGTAGTTGCACAATTACATATGCTGCTTTTGCAATCTCTTATGATGAATGCCCTTGATTGACTTTACTCAACTGGTTCATGCTATCTCTGCGGGTAATGAAATGTGGGTGGGTGGGTGGATTGAATTGGGGCTTCTTGTAGAGAGTTAATAGGGGGCAAGTTAAAAAGTTCATTCTGTTTCAGTACGAAATTAAATTTTAGTTTGAAATCATAAAAGACAATTATTGAACACCAATGGGGTGGGTACCTTATTTGAGTGTAAAAGGCTTGTTTGTAAACGATGTTGTTCAATTAAGACTGAAGCTGCTTTTCCTGATTAAACCCAAAGATAACCATCATGTTGCATTTTGGACTTAAGAGTGAAGGCTAGGCTGTACATACAGTATATCTTCTTACCTCTCTTTTGGACTCATGTTTCGGAAGTGGTGATGTCAATGTGTCTGCTTTTCAGTGTTCGAAAGAGATGGAGGTGGTTTACATTCTGAAATTAACTTATAGTTGATGATAATATTGATGTTGCAAACCCACCACCTCCTTAACAGATTTGATGAATATAGATTGATATAAACCATGCATGCATGAAAATGAATGCAGTTTGTTTCAGAGTTGTAGTAATTTGCATGCCACGTAGGATGATGGAGTCGGGAAAAAGATGAGGCAAAGAGAATTTTTGAGAAGAAGCAGAAGGGAAATCAGGGACAGAAGCTGCTACCATCTTCCCCTGCTGGTAATAAGTCAGTGCAGAGGAGCTCGCACGCAGACTACAGTCAAGAAGACGAAGGTATCCACTCCAGTTTCCTCCGCCTCAAAAACTAACATGAAGAAGGCTACTGATGACTCGGACAATGACTTTGTCCTGGCAGCTAACAAAGAAAAAGAAAGCAGCAGCAGCAGCTTAAGCAGGCAGGCAGATTGAATGAATGTACTACCAGTACCAATCTAGATTACTACTGATGGTGTCTCCATATTACTACCTTTGATGGTGTTTCTTATGTAGAGAACAAATTGACAAAATATTTGGTGCCAGAGGGTGGATAAGTATTCTATTCAATGAGAGGCGCGCAAATAGATTAATGGATATTGGATAGAAGATTTTGGCTTGAGTTAGGAAGGATGGTTTGAGATGGAAATTTAAGAAGATAGACCAATATCATGGAGCTGCCATGCCATGCCATGCCAGTGCCATCAAAGCACATGAGAGACTGACTAATAAGGGGTTGGATGCTGTTCTTGAGGGTGTCACTTTGATTGAGCATGCAAATGGAGGAGTGACCAAAATAAGGTTCATGCACTTAACCAACTATTGTGAGAGTAGGAGAATTTTTCGGGAATGTGGGCTTCCAGTATCAAACACAAATCATTCAATTGCAACAATCATTCATTATTCATACATGTAAGTAAGCAAGCAAGCAATGAATGAATCAATTAGTGTGTGACCAAAATAAAATAGTCCTTGCTGAGGTTATTTATTATTGCTCTGTTTTTTTGTTTGTTTCTTCTAGTTGCATTCATTGCAGTATCCAGAAGAGGAAATGTATGTATCTACCTAGTATATATCTCTGGTATGGATTCAGGCTTTGCTTGTTTAGAAAGTAGACACCACACCCTGTCTTCTGATATTGTGGTGTCTTGTTTTGCTTCACTTGGATTTGTTCGACTTACTCTGGCTGAGAAGGCCAGAAACAGATGCGCAGTGTGTGGACTTGTATTCACATTCCACACAGCATGCCTGCAATGCCTCAATGAATTTTATGCACCTGAAATACAGCCAACAAAATATCTTTAAAATCTAAGTCGGTCCACAAAAGAATATACTTGCTTTGCTTCAATCATCATCTAATGCAATGCAAGATGTTCATTACACATTTCTGTTAATGAGACGAAATAAATAATCCTGGCTTTCCTTTCCTTCCAAATGGAAATAAATTTAAAGAAAAAGGAGGAGAGAAAGAAGAAGAACCCTAGAAAAGGAATCACAGACAAGACGAGAAAAGCGATTGATTGGAGAGTGATGACGAGATCCATATATATATATATATATATAATTAACAAACAGGAGAATGAGGAGAAGTGGGTGATTGAAGAAGAAAGGATTGTTATATAATTACTTTAGAGAGTTGAAGTTGTTCTTGGTTAGACATGCTTGGATGTCGCAAGCGTGCTTCTTGCAGGGCTCTTTGCTCGGTTGCCCCATTCTTTCTCCTCTTTTCTTAGGATTTAGGGTTTGGAATTGGAATTGGAATTGGAATTGATTTTAACTCCGGTGGAGGTGGAGGGGGATCTCTGTCGTCGCTGCGCTGATGGAATTAGAGCGAGAAGAAGAAGAAGAAGGGGAAATGCAACTTTTCTTCCCACCTTAATCAATATATATGTTCCCTTTGTTTGAAAATAACAAAGAAACACCGTTTCGTTATAACTCTTCTCTTCTCCTCCGAATTAATTAATCTCTATTGTCTTGCCATTTGAGTGAAAAACACAAGCAAGAGTAAGTCCCCTCTGCTCTAGCCACAACAACACAATAACCTTATGTTGGAGTTCTGGTCTGGGCTTCCAAGCTGGCCCATTTCGTTTCTTTTTAGTCTTGTGAACTTGGCTCGTGTTGTTTAGTTATGGTTTTTTTTTTTTTTTTTATTTATTTTTTTTTTTATTTTTATAATTGTTAGTTGTTGGGTCAGTTTTGTTTTACTATTTGAATTGTGGTCTTTTGAGTTCCTGTGTGATTTTCTTTGTGGACTATATATTTAAATCTAGGGTTGTGGGGGAGGCGCTAACCAGACGAAGGAACTCACACTAAAGATTCCACGACGTTTCCTTTCCATTTTTTCTGTTAGGGTTTCCTTCTGTTGGTGATTTCTCGTTGACTTCTGAGTGTTTCTGTGAGATTTATATAGCATCAGAGCATGGATGAAGATTGATCTTCGTCGTTTCTCGATCTGGTTCATGCTTCCGCATTTATCTTTTCCGCAGTCCCTTCGTCTTCTTTCTGCAGTTCGCGAAGTCTCAACTTTCGATCTTGCACCGATTCCATCAATCTTTCTCTGCGAATCGCTTCGTGGAGAAGGATTCCTTCTTCGACAGATTCTTCTTGAGGATTTGCCCTTGCTTACCTGATTCTTTGACGAGATGGATGAGACGATCAAACCTCAGGATGGCACCAACCTAATCACTGAAACTTCTGAAGTTGGAGCAACCGTAGGTATGGAAAATCTCAATCTCTCTTCTGAGATCCATCCTTTTCATTGCCTGTATCTGCATGCTTCTGACAATCCTGGTCAAGTTGTGGTCTCGCGTTTGCTCACTAGTTCTGAGGATTACACTATGTGGTGTCGTGCTATGCAATTTTTTTTTTCTGGGAAAGAATAAGTTGGGTTTTATCACTGGATCTTGCAAACGTTCTTCTTACGATGCAAAGGTTCATCACCTCTGGGATATTTGTAATGCTATAGTGACTGGCTGGCTCATTAACTCTGTTTCGAAAGAGATATCTGGAGGCATTATATATTCTGAGACTGCTTGTGATGCCTGGAAAGAGTTAAAGGAGCGGTTCGATAAGGTGAATGGATCTCGTATCTATCAATTGCACTGTGAGATCGTCACTGCAAGGCAATGTCTTGATTCCATAACTAGTTTCTTTACCAAGCTTCGCAACCTGTGGACTGAATATGACACAACATGTGCACTACCACATGTGGAGGGTGAAGCTTTCAAAAGGCACTTGGAACACAAGGAGAATCAGAGGCTATTCCAGTTTTTAATGGGTCTCAATGAGACCTATTCTAATGTGCGCAGTAATTTGCTCATATGGATTCCATTGCCTAGTCTCAATCAGACATATGGGATGCTTATCCAGGAGGAAAGCCAAAGAGATGTCACTGCTGCTATGGTTTCTGATAATTCTTTCACTGCAAATGTGTCCACTACCCCTGCAAATGTGTCCGCTCTTCCTAAGAGGCTTGGAAATTCAAACATTGAGTGTGAGTATTGTCATAAGAAGGGACACATTGCTGCCAAGTTTTTTGCTAAGGGGTGTGACTTCTGTAAAAGGAAGGAGCACATCAAGGATCAATGTTTCAAGCTGAGGGATATGCAGAAAGGAAAGGGGCGGATCAATGCTAACAATGCCTCTTCTATTTCTGACAATAGCACGGGGTCTGGATCCAATCAGAATGTCAGCAACGCTTAAGGAGGTGTCACTTTGTCTGAGGCTCAGTTTGAGAGGCTACTCTAGAGGGCAGGAGGCAGTGGAGGACCTTCCACTACTGCAACAACTTCTGGTGATCAGCAGATCACTGCTCATGGTATGACCTCGTTTATTCCTTTTAAGGGTAGATATAATGTTTGGATCCTTGATAGTGATGCTAGAACCACATAACTAACAATCTGAATTGGCTTAGCAATTTTAAGAATATTTCTGATTTAAAAGTTAAGTTGCCTAATGGTGCTTTTTCTGAAATTGCTGGTGTTGGAGATTTTAAGTTCAATGATGATCAATATTTGAAAGATGTTTTGTATGTACCTGAGTTCAAGTATAGTCTGATTTCTATTTCTAAACTTGCTCAAGACTTGAACTGCATCACAATTTTTTTTTTTACCTAAAACTGCTATACTACAGGACCTCTCAAATGGGAAGGTCTTGGGCAATGGCAGTGAAGATTCTGGATTATATTTTCTCACCACCAGCTACACCAAAGGCAACTCTGTGGTTTTATCTGCTGCCAATAATGATGATATTTTACTGTGGCACCGTCGTTTTGGTCATGCTTCTTTACATACTTTGGATTATGTTGATTCTCTTAAAAATGTTAGGAATAAGGGTCTTGTTGTTCATGATTGTACTGTTTGCCCTTTGGCTCGTATCACTAGGCAACATTTTCCAGATTCTGATTTTAAAGCTGAGTCTATGTTTGATCTCATTCACTCTTTGGGGACCTTATCATACCCCTACTCATGATAATAAAAGATTTTTTCTTACTCTAGTGGATGACCATTCCAGACTAACCTAGGTTTTCTTGATTCAATTCAAGCATAACGTTGTTCTCATTATCAGAAACTTTGTTGCTATGATTCAAACTCAATTTAATAAAACTATCAAGATTTTCAGAAGTGACAATGGGGGTGAATTCATTAATGAGCAACTCAGTTCTTTTTTCAAAGAAAATGGTATTATCCACTAGAGTAGTTGTCCTTATACTCCCCAACAAAATGGGAGAGCTGAGAGAAAACATAGACACATTTTGGAGGTTGTTAGGGCTTTGAAACTTCAAGCTTCTATTCCTAACATATTTTGGGGGTATTGTATTCTCACTTCTTGCTATTTGATCAATTTAATGCCCACAAAAAAATTGGATGGAAAATCCCCTATTGAAGTTCTTTCTGGTCATAAACCTAAATTAGATCATCTGAGAACCTTTGGATGCTTGCGTTATGCTAAAAATTTGCTAGTTTCAGACAAGTTAGCTGCCAGAGGGATACCTTGTGTTTTCTTTGGATATTCAGATACTCAGAAAGGTTACAAAGTCTATGATTTCAAACTCAATTTTTTTTTATCAGTAGAGTTGTGAAATTTTTTGAGCATATATTTCCCTTCCCTAGTAGTAAACCTGAACTGTTACCCATTTTTTGTGAGCATCCTGTCAATGATGATGATTTTTTACTTGTCCCAAGAATGACAATATGTTGGATGTTGATATAAGTGACCATATACCAAATGATGCTCCCCAATATGATTTGATTGAATGATGGTATATCCCCATCAGATGATGTTATTACTGATGATGCAGCACATGATGATGCACCCATCAATGTCTCCCAAGCCCACCAGGGTTTCTAGTAGGGTGAAGAGACATCCTAGTCATTTGGATGATTATGTTGTGTATTCTGGTTCTACTGACCACCCTATCAATAATTACTTGGGATATTCCAATACTTCTTCTGGTTACAAGTGTTTTCTAACCTCTATTGGCAAGCTTGTAGAACCTGAGTATTTTCAGGAAGCACAACAGGACCCAAATTTGGTTAAGGCTATGGAAGAGGAAGTAGCAGCCTTGGAAGGTAGTGGGACCTGGTAGGTAGTCCCTTTGCCACTAGGCAAGCGAGCAATTTGATGCAAATGGGTGTACAAGCTCAAGTACAACTCAGATGGAAGTCTGGAAAGACACAAGGCCAGGCTAGTTGCAAAAGGGTACAAACAACATTATGGTATTGAATATTCTGAAACTTTCTCTTATGTGGTTAAAATGAACACTGTTAGGACCATTTTAGCACTTGCCTCAATGAAACATTGGCATATTTTTCATATGGATGTTCAAAATGCCTGTTTACAGGGATATTTGGTTGAAGAAGTCTACATGTCACTCCCACAAGGATTTGGTAATCAGAGGGGGAATGGTAAAACATATCTTGTATGCAGATTACTCAAATCCTTGTATGGATTGAAGCAGGCTTCTCGATAATGGAATTTTAAACTCACCGACACCGAGGCATTTTTAAAGTCTGGTTATAAGCAGTCTATGCATGATAATTCCATGTTCACTAAATTTGATGGTGCTGAAATGGTTGTTTTGCTTGTTTACGTTGATGATCTTTTAATTACTGGGAATAGCAAGAAACTTGTTGATGATTTAAAGCATGTTTGAGTTAGCAATTTCAGAATGAAGGACTTGGGGGATTTGAAATATTTTTTGGGAATTGAAGTAGTTAGATCCTCTAAGGGTCTTGTTTTGAATCAAAGGAAATATGCACTTGATTTGATTAGTCATGCTGGTCTGAGTGGTGCTAAAGTTGCTAATACCCCAATGGAATTCAACCTGAAATTGACTACCAAGTTATATGATGATCATTTTGGTCTAAATAGTCATGATGGTCTCTTAAATGAAGAAACTTCTTATAGAAGGCTGATAGGAAAGTTATTATATCTCACTGTAACTCGTCCTGATATCTCCTTTGCTGTTCATCATATTAGTCGGTTTTTAAACAGTCCCAAAATGTCACATTATGAAGCTGCATTACGTGTGGTGAGGTATGTAAAACGTGAGCCAGGTAAGGGTATCTTTCTACCTTCTGATTCAGAGCCTTTACTTGTTGGATATTGTGATTCTGATTGGGCTAGTTGCCTGAACACTAGGAGATCTGTTAGTGGTTATGGTATTAAGCTGGGTGGTGCTCTTGTGTCTTGGAAAGTTAAGAAGGAACAAACTGTTGCTAAGTCTTCTGCTGAGGCGGAATATAGGAGTCTGGGAAGAGCCATTTCTGAAATTGTTTGGTTAAAAGGTTTGTTGAGTGAGCTTGGTTTTGAGAATGTTGAGTCCATTACTTTGAACTGTGATAGTGAGGCTGCGATGAAAATTGCAGCAAACCCTGTTTTTCACGAAAGGACTAAGCATATAGAGGTTGACTGTCATTGTGTACGTAATATTTTGTTGTCTGGAGTGATTAAAACAGGTTATGTTAGGACTGAAGAGCAGTTAGCAGACATATTTACTAAGGCATTAGGTGGACAGCAACATTACTATTTGATGAACAAGCTGGGAATGCTGAATCTTTATCCAGGAAAGAGCATTGAAGTTGAAGGTACAGAGGCTACTTCAGGAGTTACAGTGCAAGAAGTGGTCTTTGAGACATGTCCAGTATGAGAGGGGGTGTTGGAGTTCTGCGTCTGGGCTTCCAAGCTGGCATATTTCGTTTCTTTTTAGTCTTGTGGACTTGGCCCGTGTTGTTTAGTTATGACCCTTTTTTGTAATTGTTAGTTGTTGGGTCAGTTTTATTATTTTGATTGTGATCTTTTGAGTTCCTGTGTGATTTTCTTTGTGGACTATATGTTTAGATCTAGGGTTGTAGTGGAGGCGCTGACCAGATGAAGGAACTCACGCTAAAGATCCCACGACTTTTCCTATCTATTTTCTCTGTTAGGGTTTCCTTCTGTTGGTGATTTCTCGTTGATTTATGAGTGTTTCTGTGAGATTTTACACCTTCCACCAAGGTTGTCCAATGTCATCGTAAATTCAAGGGAATTTGCCTGGCTTCGTCTGTTTGGGCAGATATGATGAAATCTTGCCTTGTATTCTGCTTGAGATCATTCAGCTGCGCTGATATGGAGTGAATCTGAAGCCCAAGAATGTCCAGTTCGAGCCAAGTGGTACGATGCATCAACTTTATTCTTTAAAAATATACGATGGATATACGCCCAAGTTATGGTAAGTCGGACCCCATAAGGTAAGCTTTACTCAGTTATAATTCGAAACTTGGACAATTGGACACCCCTCCGAAAGGGTCACCCTGACGGAACCCCCTCCGAAATGGTCACCCTAACGCTCGGGGGCCATTTTCCAACACTTTAAGCTGTATCAAACTTGGATGTGGTCGAACCAATGTCAAATCCATAATATTTACAGTCAACCCCGGTTATATCAACAAACCACCTCAACCGGAGCGGAAAAGCACCAGAACCGGAGCGATCCAATAGGAACTCTATAAATAGAGCACTCCTCTCATATTTTGGGGAATCTTGCTCTCTCTCCCTAGTAATTTACTTTCTCTCTCTAAAGCTCGAAAACATTGAAGCATCAGAGTGGGCTTACCGGGACCCCCGGGTGCCCCTTTTGCAGGTCTAGCGAGAAGGAAGGAAATCGGAGAAGAGGAGCGGGAAAGCATCGAGGACACCTTGTGCAATCATATTGGCATCGTCTACGGATTCGAGTAAAAAACATGTAGCCTACTACCCGTGCTCGATGGTGATGGATATATGCCCAATTCGGTTTCGTATTTATATTTCGGACCTCACGAACACGTCAAACCCACGAAAACGGATCGAAACACTAAACTCGCGAGTTGAAACGGTTCGGACGGACAACACGCACGTCCTGACCGAACCACGTCGGATTGTCCTAATCCGATGTGGTCCGGATTGCTGCCCTCGATGCGCGTATTTTACCAACGTGTTTTTACACTAAGTACGAGTTTCCCGATAGCCAACATTGATTAAACCCGATCCCGGTTCACATTTTTCTATTATACCGGAGTCGAACCGCACAAAACCGGGTTTGGGTCCAAGAGCTCCTATATATTGGAATCTTGGCCGCCCATTTCATTTTAACCCGTTGGGAGATTGGCTTAGGAGCTATGACTTCTCTCTAGCTTTATCTCTCTAGATTCTCATTGAAGCGTCAGAGAGGGTTCAACTAGCACCACCCCCCTCTTCGCGTGCTAGTTACTGCCCCGTGTGCAGGTTCGGAAAGGTAGTGCAGAGCAGACAGTGCGGACTTGAAGACTTTGCACAACCTAAAACCTGTATTTCAGACCTAAATCTAACCTATGGCGAATTACGTTTTAAAACGCGGATTTTCAAAAGAGTCGCCACTAGTTAATTGTAAGGCTAACTAGAATCCTAAATTACCTAAGCAAATAACTATTAAACACTTAGGTTTTGAATCGGTCTACGATTAGAAATTCGAGTTCGGGGGTTCTGTTACGAATTAAAAATATAATTTTTAATTACGCCCTTTCGGTACTCAGTTCACTTAATTTGCCAATTTTTCCGTTAATCAATTATAAATCAATTTTAAGCATGAACGACAATAAAATCTAATAATATTAACGGTTATCGTATATAGTTAAGTCGACACAAATTAACATGACGAACATCCATAATTAACCAGTCATCTTTTAATTAATCTAAACTAATCAAAATTTAACGCTATTTATGCCAGATTTATTCTACTTATATAATACAGACAATGTCGTAACATGTAATTGGAATTGTTGACCCATAAC
This sequence comes from Clarkia xantiana subsp. parviflora, assembly GCA_036873135.1. Taxonomy (NCBI): domain Eukaryota; kingdom Viridiplantae; phylum Streptophyta; class Magnoliopsida; order Myrtales; family Onagraceae; genus Clarkia; species Clarkia xantiana. The sequence continues at coordinate 16,815,734 of JAPTYO010000008.1, read as the reverse complement.
TAAATTAACATTGACATGATTATTCTACTATCACCATAATAAATAAATAAACAGAAAAACAATTATTAGTATATAAATAAATAAATAATTGTTATGAATATATTATATGAATGTTCAATATTATGTGTATATATCATCTTCCTAATTTAGACTTTCCTTGTATTGATTTTACTTCCTCTCCAAGTCTATGTAATCCCTATATAAGGGCCCCTATATGTGACAATAAGATCATACTCAAGTTCTCTCATTCTATTACCTCTTTACTTTCGTAACACGTTATCAACACGAAATTGCTCGATCTTAAATCGTCGGACATTCGAAGCAGACGATCCAGTTCATGAGTGATCACTACCCTCATCTATACTATCGAAGAATCTTTTATATTAATTCAATATTTTAGGTTCATATACCTTCATATTAATTTAATGTTTTATGGACTAATTATCTTTGTTTTATGAGTTTAATTTTCAGAAGTGAGAGAAGACGATGGCGAAAACAAAAATCCCCTAACGATCACTTCGAGTTCGAGCTAGGTTGAACGAAAATAAATTCAAAGAAGATGGAAGGGGATCTTCGAGATTAAAGGCGAGAACAACGCCGAAAGAGAACAATATCGGAAAAAAAAAATTGAAAAGGGAGATTTTTTTTTCTTACATTAATTTATATTAATTGCCTCAAATCTTAAGTTTTTATTTTTACTATTTGATATTCTGTTCCTAATACTGTTGTTATTTGATAGATGCTAGATTTATTAGAATCAATCTATGTCGGAACATGCGTGAAACGATTTTAGGGTACATGACAACATCACGGTAAATATCAGTTAGTTATTTTTATATGTAGAGATCAACTCTATGTGTTAAATATTTGTTCGTATATGAAGTTATATTTGTATTGATATGACTCCACCCCCTAAAGCGAGTATATGGTATATGATTTATCACTAGAAAAACAAATAGTGTGGCTAAGCACATGAGTGCTCGATGCTGAAATATATCAAGATACAAAGAGTGTTGCATCGCCCACTAGATATGCTCGCTCCCTGAAGTGAGTGTTGCAATATTTATTATAATGAGGATATACTCCACTCCCCGAAGTGAGTGTTGTATTTTATATGATTATAACGTTATACTCCTTGAAGTGAGTATTGCATATTGTGATTACAATAAAAATATTTGCCACTCCCTGAAGTGAGTACGACAGTTTATGATTGATTTTGAAGGAATACGATTTTACTATTGTTATCATGTCATGGTTGACTTTGAAAAGAATAAAATAATTAGCATCATCATGATATAGATAAAGAACGATGATGCCTCTTACAAATAAAGAATGCACGAAAAGAATGCAAAGAGGAATGATGACGTTGAACATCGTGGTTATGCTAACAAAATATAATTATATGATTCAGCGCGGAATTCGATCATATGAAGCGCAACGACACTACGCAAAAATTGGCATTAGTGAAAAAAAAAATCCTTGCGTATATTATTGTTAATTCTTGGATCTTACGATTAAGAAAATTGCATTCTATACTAATATCGTATCCTGAAGATCCTAAATATATGGGATTATGAATTAACGAGATTGAAGATCCCTGAAGATCTTAAATTATGAACAGAGATCCTGAAGATCCTGAATTATTTTTATGAATGATATGGGATCATGAAAATGAGATCTGAATATCCTAAGAGATTTTGCGATATAAACAATAGATCATTAAAGATTTTGAGTTACAAATAAGGATCCTAATATATTGAGCTATAAATGATCCCGAAGATCATAAAATTGAGCATTTATATGAATTTATTTATTTATTTCTTTACAATTTTTATTATTGTTATTAATATCTTACATATACAGTATATATTATTATAAAGAATTGATTACTCCGTAATCATCATTATGATGACGATGAATAAAATAACAATATGCGGATTATGTTACAAGAGATACATGACATATCTCCTACGTAAATACGAAAGATATACATATCAGTTAAACCTGAAGTTTACTGATGCATTGAGGTAAACCAGAAGTTTTACCCATATAATACAATATTTGGCGTGACCGGTTACAGACCATTCCGGATCATTTAAGATGCGCAATACATTATTTGGAAGAAACTGAAGATTCTCCATAAATCATTATGATAATTGCTCTCAAATGAAAATTCATTATGTGATCATCATCAACTAAGTTCGGGATAAAATTCCATTATTTGTGGAAATTATAAAGGTGAATATGGGCCCGTTCACCTGCCATGTGGACCGATATATTATTTTGAAAGATGCATCTACAATATGGTCGCATGTGCATTAATTATCATGAATTTGCAATAGCAAAATTTTCAGATTATGTAATAAAGAATGATGATGATATTGAAAGTTGATATTTACTACAAGATTCAGACAACTACATGTCTAGATTTACAGTTTAGCATGAAAGTTACAAAGATCCTCCAATTACATAGCTAAACTGCTACCAATTAGAGCAAATTGAGTACAAATGCATGCTATTATGAAAGCAGCAATATAATTGCGCATCAAGCCAATGTTAAATCACAGTTCTCCCCATTACAACCAATTTTTGGTGAAGAGACAAATTTTCCATATATTAATATTATGGTGTGCGATATATGTTTGAATTACTCCACCGCAACGCACAAACATGGGTCTGGAATGTTGGGAAAAATATTTTGTCTATAAATCAATTATTTGAGAACAATGACTGATATATATATTTAAAACAAGAGTGTTGATTGTCATTGTTGAACAACTTTTCCCAACATTAGGGGGAGAAAAGAAGCAGCTGGCAGAAAAGAGATTGACTGAAAAAAAAAATTGTTATTATCTCATTTAGATCCTCGCACAATGAGAATATGAACTTGAAGTTTAAAGAGAAAAGCATTTTCAAATACTGCCAATAAGTGACTTTATGAGACCCAGAAAGTCATAAATCAAGTACCAGCTGCAAATGCTCCAATTTGAAATGTCCTGGCATGACAAATTATAATGAAAAATAATTCACGCCTGAAGTGTGTGATATTGGTTCCAAATATTTTTAACAAGGATGGAGCACGGAAAGAAAATAGATAAATATGGTCTTATTACGGAGGCGATTTCCCAAAAAAGGAAAAGAGACATAAATAAATATGAAACCCCAGAATTGGTTCAGGTACCTGAAAATAATTGTAATAAAGAGATCTCGATGAGTTATGTTATTAATGGGAATTTATGGAACCAGGTATATCAAGTTGTCGACAACTGTTTTGAATATTATTCATGAGTGAATTCATAATACAAGATGAGGATCTTGAGCTCAATATGTCAAAGAATCATTATGATTGGCCAAAGCTTGAAAAGACGTAAATAAGAACATGAAAAATGCAGAATGTGATAGCCAGTGGATATAAATAATTTTTGCGTATATAGATTGCCTCGTAAGATAGGCACAACCCGTGGTACAAAGACTTTTCCGCAGAAAGATGACAATTATTATATGAATCATTTAGTAGAGCAATAACCTTCAAATACATTATTATGTTGGCAGTACATACAAGGTTTTAATATGCGTCTCATGATATGAATAATTTTATAGCCTATTTGGGTTGCTAATTTGATAGTGAAATCCACATAAAAATCCCAATAATGTTAGATGATAAAAATATTGTACCATTTACGGGTTGCTTATGGTATATTATCCCCACTATATCAACATTTGAGCTAAGTTGTAGCGAATGCTAATATAAGTATACGGATAAAGCAATTTGATATTTGATAAGCTGAGTTGATCACGCTATAGCTGAAAAGAGGCATCGCGTGAGGAGGAGAATTTAAAGATATTGAAACTCGTGAAGAGTTTGTAAAACAATCAATTTATTGATGATGTTAAATTCAGACAAAATATATTGAAAGGACAAAGGTTTGGCTCGGCCTGAAGATCGAGTACTTAAGAGATTGAAAACAATCTTGTCTTATAAAAAAAAAATGTCTTGAAGCTATTTTGCATAGATAAACACATCTATTGAGTACCTTAATGATTGTAAGAATGCCATGAGTTTAATATCATGATGAATCAAGACCTAAATTAATTTGCTACACAAATGTAAGTTATAACATGGAAGTGCACAATTTTTAAATGTAGCATTATATATATATATATATATATGAAGATAATGCAGGTTATATAACTCGAGTTGAAGATTGTTATATCAAATGAGACATACAAAACACATTCGTCTCAAGTTATTCTTCATCCAACGAATTTATTCATATGACTATCTAGCGGATCTTTATCGACTGCAACATCTGGAATATTGGCGAACATGATTGGATTGCGTCGACTTAATGAAATTACGTGATGTCAACATCAGGGGGAGAATCTACACCACTGGCCGCTGCACTCTTTTTCCCTTAACCAAGGTTTTATCCCATTGGGTTTTCCTGGTAAGATTTTTAACGAGGCAGCTTACAAAAAGGGATCAATAATTGTCTACTCTTTTTCCTTCACTAGATTTTTATCCCAATGGGTTTTTTCTAGTAAGGTTTTAACGAGGCACAATTCGCTTATGAACATCCAAGGGGGAGTGTTATGAATATATTATATGAATGTTCAATATTATGTGTATATATCATCTTCCTAATTTAGACTTTCCTTGTATTGATTTTACTTCCTCTCCAAGTCTATGTAATCCCTATATAAGGGCCCCTATATGTGACAATCATACTCAAGTTCTCTCATTCTATTACCTCTTTACTTTCGTAACAATAATAAATAATAAAAAAAAAACAAGCACGGAATTTACCTGCAGAACTGCAGGGATGGTTCACGGACGAAGACCACGGTGGTGGCGGACAGCCAACATGGCACGGTAGGATGATGGCACGGTGGGACGACGGCGCAGCATGGTGGGACGACGGCACGGAAGCGGAGGTTATGGTCGGGCGAGCTAGAGATGGCTTCGGTGATGGCAACGTGAAGGGGAACTGGTCGGAGCTGGGCGGCGCGCGGGAGATGAGGATGGGCCTGGAGGGGCTCCGGCGGTCTGGGACGACGTAGGGCGGACAACGAGGGCGGTGGTCCGGGCAACTGGCTGAGTTCCGGTCTTCGATGTGAGAAGAAGAAGAAGAAGAAGTAGAGAGAGAGAGAGAGAGAGAGAGAGAGAGAGAGAGAGAGAGAGAGAGAGAGAGAGAGAGAGAGAGAGAGAGAGAGAGAGAGAGAGAGAGAGAGGAGAGGAGAGGGGGTGGTGTGGTGGCAGGACAAGCTCGGCACCGGAGGTCGCCGGTGAGGCCAGGTGAGGAGGCGCGACGATGGTCGGACGACCAGAGGTGGCCGGTCGTGGTTGAAGGCTGGAAACCGACGGGACCAGTGAAAAAAAAAAACTTTTTCTGGGTACTGAAGAACGAAAATCGCGCAGACACCGAGAAATAATGTATTATTGCTTTGTGGTGTTTTTCTGTGTGTTTACAGTGTAGAACTGGACCCCTATTTATAGTAGAAACCTACCCTAGATTACAGATGAAATCTAAATAAAAAATGCTAACAGATAATTGGATAAATATATCAACAGATAATTACCTTTAAATAAAGATAATATCTGTAGATAAATACCTTACATATAAATGTCTAAAAATTAGAAAACTAATTATTATATATATTTTTTTTAAAATATTCCGAAAATATTAAATATATTCAAAATATATTTATAATAATTTCCTAATATGCACTTAAGCATTTCTTGGAGATTTCGTGGCTTGACGCGTCCGGAATTGACATATTATGTGTAACGCAGTGTTATCAGAACCGGACCGGACCGGCGGTCTGACCGGGTTCGAACCGGAACCGGAGCCTCTAGCGGTTCGGTTCGTGAAAATCCGGAGGATGTAAGCGAACCCGGTTTGATAGCCGATTTTTTTGTGAACCGGTCGGTTTTGAGAGGACCGGGCGGTTCGCCGGCCCGCCGGTTCAACATTAAAAAAAAACAACAACGAAACCCTAAATTCTAATGTGCAGCCGCCAGGAGACCATCTATGAGACAAGGATCTCGTCATTCGCCGGAGACAAGGATCTCGTCATTCGCCGGAGAGGATCTTGTCCAGCTGCAGATCTCTGCCTCGGGACTCAAAATCGGAGATCTTAACGTCCTCGTCGTCAGGATCCAGATCGGGAGCTGGAACAGAACCTGTGAGCGTTCCAGATCGGAGAACTTCATCGGTCAATCTCCTTCTTCCCTTCCAGATCTCCTTCTCCACCCCCTTCTTCCCTTCCAGATCTCCTTCTCTTCCAATGGCAGCTCTAAGAAATCCCTCCCCAAGCTCTGTCAGCCGCGGAATCAGCTCCACTATGTTTATGGGAAGAAGAAGGAATAGAGATGGGTGGGGGGGGGGGGGGAGTGGCGTGTGATGGGAGGAATGGGAAAAAGAATGGAAGAAGAGATAGCAGAGAGAGGGTACGGGGAGGTGTGGGGATTAGAAGAAGAGATACATTCATTTGGGGAAGATGATGGGATGGGATAGAGATTTAGCTATTTAGGGGAAGATGATGGGATGGGATGGGGAAGACAGGACTAAGGAGATAGAAGGAGGAAGAGCGGCCGAACCAGGTTCGAACCGGCGAACCGGGAACCGGCATCCTCACCGGTTCGGTGTCCGGTCCGGTTCTGATAACACTGGTGTAACGTCGTTACGTCCGGGTCAAAATCGAGTGTTTACAGTTTGCCCCTCTTTGGACATGCAACCATAGAACTTGTTCGAGGGAGGCTTGTCCAAAGACAATAAAATACCGATTTTGCCTTCTTCTATTTGAAGTCTTCAAAGTGGCTCATATGCTTATTTTGACCAGTGCGGAAACGATAAAAACCTCTGTCGGCGGTGCCCCTGTTGGCGGTGCCTCCGTTGGTAAAGCCTCCAGTGACGTGCAGAAAAGTAAAGCCTTAGTCGGTGGTGCCCCTGTTGTTAGATTAAGGGGAGTAATCACTACGGAAACACAAAACATGGTACGTGCATGTAATCGAAATTACGCAGCGGAAGAGTTACACATACCTCAACAGTTACCGTAGTCCAAGATCATTTGTACGAGGGAGTTCTCGATCCACTGGACGGAACCCGTAGAGGTTCTTGTGAAAGAAGCCCTACGTGGTGTTAGCTCCACAGCAAAGCCTTAGATCAATTCTTGGCATGGGGACAGATCTTCGGAGAGTTGCTCGAAAGCAATTTGGCACACCCTAGGTGTAATATGGTTCGGCCGAACTAGTGAGGTGTGGGAGGAGGGTTTTCTCTCTAAAACACTCTTGTGAGGGAATTATGATTAACCCTAAATATTCTCAAACACCTCTTATTTATAGGAGGAGTAAAGTGGGCAAAAGTCCACTTTACCCCTCACTAATGTTTCGGCCGGCCTATGTATTGGGGAGGCCCAATTTTGGGTCTCCCATGTCAATTGGGATTTGGGTCTAGCCCAATTACCCTAAAGTGACATTTACCCAAGTTCATTAGGTAAACTACACATATTATGGGCTACCAATTACGGCGTCCATCACCATATTCTTACACCTGTTGGCGGTGCCTCCGTTGACGGTGCAGAAAGTAAAGCATCTAGTGGCGTGCAGAAAAGTAAAGCCTCGGTCGGCAGTGCCCCCTGTTGGCGTTGCCTTCGTTGGCGGTGCAAAAAGTAAAGCCTCTAGTGGCGTGCGGGAAAGTAAAGCCTTGGTCGGCGGTGCCTCCGTTGGCGGTGCAGAAAGTAAAGCCTCCAGTGGCGTGCGAAAAAGTAAAGCCTCGGTCGGCGGTGCCCCTCTTGGCGGTGCCTCCGTTGGCGCTGCAGAAAGTAAAGCTTCCAGTGGCGTGCGAAAAAGTAAAGCCTCGATCGGCTGTGCTCTTGTTGGCGGTGCCTCCGTTGGCGGTGGAGAAAGTAAAGCCTCCAGTGGCGTGCGGAAAAGTAAAGCCTCGGTTGGCGGTGCCCTTGTTGGCGGTGCTTCCGTTGGCGATGCAGAAAGTAAGCCTCCAATGGCGTGCGGAAAAGTAAAACCTCGGTCGGCGGTGCCTCTGTTGGCGGTGCCTCCGTTGGCGTTGCAGAAAGTAAAGCCTCCAGTGGCGAGCAGAATAGTAAAGCTTTGGTGGCGGTGCCTCTGTTGGCGATGCCTCCGTTGGTGTTTGCAGAAAGTAAAGCCTCCAATGGCGATGCCGAAAGTAAAGCCTCGGTCGGCGGTGCCCCTGTCGGCGGTTCCTCCGTTGGCGATGCAGAAAGTAGAGCCTCCAGTGGCGTACGGAAAAGTAAAGCCTCTTGTGGCGTGCAATAAAGTAAAATCTTGATCGGTACTGCCTTCAGTGGCGTGCACAAGGAAAAGCCTCTAGTGGCGGGTATTTTGAAAAGAGCCTCTAATGGCGTACGTTGGAGAAGAGCTTCTAGTGGCGTCCGTCGGAGAAGAGCCTCTAGTGGCATATGTCGGAGAAGAGCCTCTAGTGGCGTCCGTTGGAGAAGAGCCTCTAGTGGCGTATGTCGGAGAAATGCCTCTAGCGGCGTCTGTTGGAGAAGAGCTTCTAGTGGCGTATGTCGGAAAAATGCCTCTAGTGATGTCTGTTGAATAAGAGCCTCTAGTAGCGTATGTTGGAGAAATGCCTCTAGTGGCGTCCGTTTGGAGAAGAGTCTCTAGTGGCGTCCGTCGGAAAAGAGCCTCTAGTGGTGTCTGTTGGAGAAGAGCCTCTAGTGGCGTGTGTCGGAGAAATGCCCCTAATGGCGTCCGTTGGATAAGAGCCTCTAGTGGCGTCCGTCTGAGAAGGGCCTCTAGTGGTGTTCGTCCGGGAAGAGCTTCTAGTGGCTTGACGGCTTGAATGTTTCTCCCTAATTTTTGCCTAAGATGTGCATGGCGCAACAACTTAGCGGGATTTTTTTTTATTTATATCTCTCATATTCTCTCATTTTGCCACAGTCGACTTTGAGATATTTTAGACCGTGCCCCTTAGTTTCCCTAATTTTGCATGGATTTCCCCTTGGGGTTTTCATTCCATCGGGATTTCATTTTCTCTCCTTTTGCCATGATTGCAATTTCTGAATTTGCAACCATGCCTCTCATTTTCTGATTTTGACTAAGCCGCCCTTTCGGGTTTTCAACCTAGCGGAAGCACTCTTATTTGGTAGCCAATTAAACGGTGGTTGTGACCCGTACTTTATTTCCCGTCTCGATGCGAGATTATTTGTAGCCGTTTGGAGGGTGGTTGTGGCCCTTTCTTCACCGTCCTCAATATCGCGGGAGCTCTTTTGATTTGCAGCCATTTGGAGGGTGGCTGTGGCCCTTTCATTTATTTCCTGTCGTCGATGTTCCAGGAGCGCTCTTTTGATTTGTATCCGTTTTAGGGTGGCTGTGGCCCTTTCAAATGATTTCCCGGCCTCACAAGATTCACGAGAATACTCTTTATATGTAGCCATTTTGAGGGTGGCTATGACCCTTTCAAACATCTCCCATCCTCTCAGGATAATGGGAAGACTCTTTGTAGGTAGCCATTTTAAGGGTGGCTGTGGCCCTTTCACTCATTTCTCGCCTTCAATGTTGCGAGAGTGCTCTATATCTGTAGCATTTGAAGGGTGGTTGTGGCCCTTTATTTTGTAGTCGTTTTTAGGGACGACTGTGGCCCTTTTCATTCTCCCGCCCTCACAGGGTTTGCGAGGTCACTCTTTTATCTGTAGCCGTTTGGAGGGTGATTGTGGCCCTTTCACTTATTCTCCGCTTTTGATGTTGCGGGGGCGCTCTTTATCTGTTGACATTTGAAGGGTGGTCGTGGCCTTTTCTTTATAGTCATTTTAGTGATGACTGTTGTTGGGTTACGACTAAACAACATTGTTAGAATAAAGCCAAATACGTTCAGAGGCGAGACTGATAAGTCATCGGCCAACCTTATTCGAAATGATGAAATAAAGGTAAAAGGTCGACGATCACATTTGAGCAAGTCGACTTCCAGACATAAGTTATAAAGAACAAGGCAAAAAGGTCATTCAAGGCTCCTCTCTTGAAGTGTAAGTCGAGTCGAGGACCAAAGCTTCCCTACTAAAGTACGAGTCGAGTCGACCATCAAATACTTAGAGGAAACCTTCCCTCTTAAGGAAAATACAGGTGGAGACCTGCTCGCCGCCTCTAAGAAGACTTTCCTTTGAAGAAAGAGGCACCAGCTGGCGACCTGCTCGCCACCCTCTATACCACGAAACCTTCCTTTTAAGGAAGCGGTATCAGCTGGCAACCTACTTGTCACCTGCTTATGTCGACTCAGGACAGAAAACCTCCCAAGAGGGTAACCGCCACTAAAAGTCGGTAATATCTCTCTATAAATAGGGGCTCACTTTCATTATTTAAGTTTTATCATATATTACAGTATTCTCTTGATATCCATTACTGACTTAAGCTTCGGAGTGGAATCTGGGGCCTTCCCCCACCTCTTTTCAGATCTTCGCCCAGCACAAAACCACCAAAGGAAACTAAGTACCCACTAGGTCAAGAAATATACCTGAGTGAGTTAGCTCCCGGCGAGATCTCGAAGTCCATTACCCGAAGTTATAGAGCCACGTCATTTTGATCCCAATATTTGGCGGGGTCTGTGGGAAACATATAAAAAAGTCATGGCTTCTGAGAAGAACAAGATGCCAAACCCCGTAGTTTAGGAGATGGGAAACACTCAAGCAAGTCCCACCACCTCAAGACCCACACCAGAAGAAGACCCACCAGTGCCCCAAGCTAATGGTACTGGTGGCGAAAAGAATCTCAGCCATTCCAAGTCACTACCAAATCCGGAAGAGGCGAGAACAGTCCCTCCGGCTGTCCCTTAGGAGATAATGGCGGCCTTCATATCCTTTTGGAATCAAACCCAGGCGGGAACGGTTCCTGAAAAAAAGGAACCAACTCAAGAAACCTCCCAAAAGGAAGAAGTGGCCTCTAGTGTAAAGGTTGTGGAAGAAAAATATCCTGGAGAAAGAGATCCCCAAAGCTAGAAGTCGAGATGGCGAACAAGAGCCCTGTCATATTCACTATAGGACAGGTAGAGGAATTATTGGAGAAGAAAAGAAGAGGAGCGAATGATTTACTTATCGTTCGCGACCATACTTCTCACCCCTTCTCCAAGAGGTTATTCAATACTCGAGTTCCTCCACAAGTCTTTGCGAGGAACATCGAGGACTACACAGGCGAAGGAGACCCGGTTCGCCATATCAACGCCCATAACTCTTCCCTTTTAGGAAGAGGGGCAACTCCGGAACATTACGCGGTTCTTTTTACCTCCACCCTAAAATAAGAGGCGTCCACTTAGTTTTATGGTCTTCCTTATAGTTCAATTGATTCATGGGAAGAATTGAAGGCAAAGTTCATAGAAGGTCACATAGGCCAAAGACAACGCCTCAAGAGTATGGACTTTCTAGATAAAATTGAGCAAGGTCTTGAGGGAACCTTAGCCAATTATTATACTAGATACCACAAAATACTCCAGCATCTGAATGAAGACGCCACTGATGGCGAGTTGATTAGAACCTTATGGAGGGGTCTCAGGGTACAGAGCCAAGCCCTGAAGGATAGCATGGTGATGAAGCCGGTGCGAAAGATTGACGCTCTCGCCATCAAGGTTAAAAAGTATATTGACTTGGAGAGGATCGCCTATAGAAGCCAAAAGGCTGATCACTCCAACCAAAGCCGAAGAAAGTTCTGCCTCTCGACCATCCAAGAGAGAAGAAAGGTGAGAAGGAACTATCGACATGGAAATCGCCCGGGAATGAAGAAGGATCATAATCCTTATTCCGCAAAATTCACTCATCTCACACTAAATATATCTGTGGTACTTCAAGAGATGGAGAAACTTAGACTGGATGATCGCCCCCTAGTCAGAAAGAGTCCGATGGGATCTCAGGTGAATGATTATTGTCGCTATCATCGAGTTCAAGGGCACGACACAAACGAATGTGTTGCTTTAAAACACGATATCGAGGCGCTGATTCGAAGAGGTAAACTGTTAAAGTTTATTGAAAAACCTTCTAAATCGCCAAGGAAACGAAGCTGTAGCCCTCAGAGGAATTCTCGATTCCCCCTCATGATAATCCTACCCCAACTCAACGGGGGACGATAAATGTCATCGCCGGAGGCTTTGCTTATGGAGGAGAAACTAGTGTCGCCCGGGAAGTCTACGCTGCTCGAACCTCACAAGAGGATGAAAGGAGGCATGAGGAAATCGATCCGATAACCATAAGCTTCACCACTGACGATTTGATGATGGTTACTCACCCTCACGATGACGCCTTGGTTATCACCGCCACACTGGCGGAATACGAAGTAAAGAGGATTCCCATCGACAGTGGAAGTTCGACGGATATACTCTTTTATGAAGCTTTCCAAAATCTGGGGCTAACTAGAAGAGATCTCCTTAACTTCGAATTTCCCCTCATAGGATTTTCCGGAAGAACTACCTATCCAATGGGAGCCATTAAGCTGCCAATGATTCTGGGAAAAGGAAAGACGACCTTAACGATTGATGTACTTTTTGCGGTCGTCGACGCTACCTCAGCATATAATGCCATCATCGGAAGAACTACTCTCAATCCTCATCGGATAATCCTGTCAACCGCTCATCAAGTAATGAGGTTCCCGACGCTACAGGGGATAGGGGAGGTGAGAGGAGATCAAACCGCGTCCCGACGGTGCTACGTCAGCTCAATGCGGCGTCGCATTCAAAGAGAAGTCATAGAAACAGCGCCTAATTAAGAAAAGTAACTTGGTTTATCTGTTAAGGCTAATGTTTGTTTTATGATGCTTTTGTAAGACTCAGGAAGGATAAATAAATATAGCCTTTTAAAGCCCCTTTTATTCCAAGAATTCTGAGCCCTTCCGTTAGAATACTCAAAGAATCGACTATCAACAATCTGATATCATCTAAATCACTCAGATTAGTCGACGAAGAGGTGGCATTGAAGAACTTTTTCCGAATCGAGAGCGACCATCAACAATCTGATATAATCTAAATCACTCAGATTGGTCGACTACTAGAAAGAGGTTAAGTATTGAAGAACTTTTTCTGAATCGAGAGCGACCATCAACAATCTGATATCATCTAAATCACTCAGATTGGTCGACTACTCGAAAGAGGTTAAGTATTTAAGAACTTTTTCCGAATCGAGAGCGACCATCAACAATCTGATATCATCTAAATCACTCGGATTGGTCGACTACTCGGAAGAGGTTAAGTATTGAAGAACCTTTTCCGAATCGAGAGCGACCATCAACAATCTGATATCATCTAAATCACTCAGATCGGTCGACTACTCGAAAGAAGTTAAGTATCGAACTTTTTCAGAATCAAGAATCGACTATCAACGATCTGATATCAACTAAATCACTCAGATCGGTCGACTACTTGAAAAGATAAGTATTGAAGATAATCAAGAGTCGACTATCAACGATCTGATATCACCTAAATCACTCAGATCGATCGACTACTTGAGATGAGTACTATAAGCTGATCTTCTCAAAGTCATATACCGATCACCCGGAATCTGATTTCAACCAAATCACTCAGAAGGATCGATGACTCAGAAGACAGGTTTGATTTTCTAAGGATAAAATCCTTCTTAAATATTAAGTATCGATTATACAGAGTTTGAACGTTTGCTCTAGAAAATCGATTAAGTACTACCTTGTTCTTAAAAATGTAACCTTTGATCTTGGACGAATTTATCGTAAGATTAAATAAGAATGAATGCATGAGAATTGCAAAAAGATCTCCCTTCTGTCATTAATAAGTACTTGATGATTACATCGAGGAGGGAAAAGAGAAAGAAACATCTATACATTTTTCCTACTCCTAGCCTCCTCCGCCAAGTACTCTCGAAGAACCACCACTTTCGAGAAGTCAAAATCAAGGTCCATGGCCCTTATATCCTCCACTACCGAGGCAAAGCTGGAAAGAAGCATCTGCCCGCTGGCTACGATGGCGTCAGTTTCAAAATCAACGCTAGCCTTGTAGTCAACAATGAAATTCGAGGCAGACTTCTTGTGCTCCTCTACCTCCGTCTTCAGCAAGGCAATCTCCTCTTGATGAGAAACCACATTGACACGAAAAGCCCTTAGAAAAGTGGCAGAGGTACGGCGAGCATCATCAAGCAAAGCCCCAAGAGTCATGGAGGCCCTTACAGTGTCCTTCAGGGAGGCGAGTTTTTCGGTCATATTAGCGGAGACCTCCTTCAGACGAAAAAGCTCCTCCTCTAAGCAAGTGATTTCTCATTTGAGGCGTTGCACCTCTTCCACTTCCGACTCCACCGAAGCGAGTCTCCCTTTTAAAGAGGAAACTTCCTCGTCCAAGTCGACGATCAGCTGACCAACTTGAAGAAAATATCGAGTGGCCTAAAAGGAACGTGAAAAGATAAGTACGGGATCGACCTCAAAAAATTATGGTGATAAAGAAAATGGTTCTCTTTACCTTGGCCTGCCGGTGTAAAAACACACGAGCGGTCTCCCCAGCGCACTCGATGGGAAGGCGGGGACGATCCTGAGGAGGGATGGAGTCATTGATGAGGTGGAGGGCTAACTCTTTATTAGCAATGGAATGACCCTCCTTCAGCTGGTAACCCTTTCGAGAGGCGAGGGGATTCCAGTCGGAAGTACCCGACGAAGACTCGGGGGCAGTATGGAGCATCTTCCAAGTGAGGGAGGACCTTCAAACTTCAAGCCAGTCATGGCTTGGGAACGGGAAGCTTCACCACAGCCCCTCTCCTCCAGAGTGACTTCTACGAGAAGAAAAAAGAAGTTGAAAAAGTTCTACGAAAATCCAAACGAAGATAAAATCAGGAATAAGAAAAATTGTTATCTTTGGAGGTTTGGGGGCTGGAGATAGTGGGAGCGGTTAAGGAAACCGTCTCCGGGAACTCTGAGATGGGAACGGCGTCGACCACCCTTCCCCTTTTAATGGGCTTTTCGACACCCCTTTTGGTAGGCCTTTCCGTCCTCGCCCGAGAGGTCCTCGCCTCAACTTCAAAAGACTCCCCCTTCTCAGAATGGGGGGCAGCCTCAGTAATAGCTCCCACCAGGGAAGGTTGTTCAGAGGCGACCTCAGAGCTGGTCGCCGCAGAATCGTCCATGGGCACTCCTGTTGCCGCCTGACCAGGAGCATCAAAAAGCTTCTTAAAGAGACCTACATGAAACCAGAAGAGAATTTAAAAAAGCTACTATGAAAAAGAAGTTACCCAATCAAGATGAGGATCTTCAGTGCGAAGACGAATTGATGATGTAATAAGAGCCTCTTCTGTTGTATCTTCAACAGATTTCCACGGTTCAAACTCTTTCGAGGTCACAACGGCGTGAATTTTGCCGACCGTGACGATTTCCTCAGGAGTTAATCCATGGAGAGTGGGGGGACCATCAGCACCAAGGGGAGGGTATATAGGCCAAGTGATGCCTTCTCGACCGAAGAAGTAATAATGCTTCCAGTTTGCATTGTAAGACTTAAGCCCAACTCGTTGGACGATTTCCAAGAAAGTTGATCATTGAGGGCCATCGACCTTTGAAACCAAAGATCAACGACTTGCTTCTCAACAATTGATAGAAGCATATAAAGACTTGAAGGGTGTACGTTTAATTATAGACGTCGCACAAACACCGAAAACCAACCCAGAAGCGGATAGCATTAACT
This sequence comes from Clarkia xantiana subsp. parviflora, assembly GCA_036873135.1. Classification (NCBI taxonomy): domain Eukaryota; kingdom Viridiplantae; phylum Streptophyta; class Magnoliopsida; order Myrtales; family Onagraceae; genus Clarkia; species Clarkia xantiana. Next base: position 16,800,087 of record JAPTYO010000008.1, on the reverse strand, counting down.
GTGACTGGCAAGGATGTATCCATAATGCTCACAGAGTTCATCCAACTCTGTGCAGAAAGGAAATCAGAGCCCCGCCTCAATCTGGCCCGCATATACTGGGACCTATCCATCCCTAGACCGATATCCTTGTCCGGGGGGACCAGCATAACGAGGGCCTTCATGATCGCTCAGATTGGCTAGGGTCACCACTTTTACGAAAGCGGCGCTAGACAATTTATTTTCTTTGGGAGACTCAGGGAAAGAAGGGATGAACCCTTGCGACCTACCTTGTTGGAATTGAGCAGCCATGGGAGTTTGGGAAAGAGGTCATAGGAAAGAAGTTTCTCGAACAGGATCAGAAGGACCAGCAGTGGCGATTTCAACTAAAATCCTATCTTCAGGAGTGCAAGAGTGAGGCGAATTAGGGTTGATGAAAAATGCACTATACTGATTCGGTAGGATGGATGAAAACGAGAGCAAGAAGTAAAAAAGTGAAGATTAAATGGTGGTATTTATACTAAAAAATATATGCCGCTTAACTTCCCAAGGAAGCCTCCCCGAGGTCAGTCATTCATTGGGTCGTTCCCTGACAACATGACCGTTGCCTCGCACCTGTCAAGGGTTTATCGAGGTGACTCTTCAGCTTCCCCAGAACCAACGGTCAGGAAAGCCATCAAGCTAAATACTTCGCATCGACTCAAGATATCCCCTTCCAGTCTATACATCAAGGTCTAAGTAAATTGATAGATACAGAATCTCGCTCGCATATATTCTAGAACTATACTCAACTCAAGACCTCATCTTCATGAATGAAGTTGACGACTTAAGTCTCGGGGACAAGTTTTGGGTTATGATTAAACAACAGTGCTAGAATGAAGCCAAGTACGTTCAGAGGCGAGACTGATAAGTCGTCGACCAACCTTATTCGAAATGATGAAATAAAGGTAAAAGGTCAACGATCACATTTGAGGAAGTCAACTTCCAGACATAAGTTATAAAGAAGAAGGCGAGAAGGTCATTCAAGGCTCCTCTCTTGAAGTGTAAGTCGAGTCGAGGACCAAAGCTTCCCTACTAAAGTACGAGTCGAGTCGACCATCAAATACTTAGAGGAAACCTTCTCTCTTAAGGAAAAGACAGGTGGAGACATGCTCGCTGCCTCTAAGAAGACTTTCCTCTGAAGAAAGAGGCACCAGCTGGCGACCTGCTCGCCACCCTCTATACCACGAAACCTTCCTTTTAAGGAAGCGGTATCAGCTGGAAACCTGCTCGTCACCTGCTTATGCCGACTCAGGACAGAAACCCTCCCAAGAGGGTAACCGCCACTAAAAGTCGGTAATATCTCCTATAAATAGGGGCTCACTTTCATTATTTAAGTTCTATCATATACTTTACAATATTCTCTCGATATCCATTTCTGACTTAAGCTTCGGAGTGGAATCAGGGGCCTTCCCCACCTCTTTTCAGATCCTCGTCCAACACAAAGCCACCAAAGGAAACTAAGTACCCACTAGGTCAAGAAAGACACCTGAGTGAGTTAGCTCCTGGCGAGATCTCGAAGTCCATTACCCGAAGTTCTAGAGCCACGTCATTTTGATCCCAACAACTGTGACCCTTTTATTTCTTTAATGCTCTCACAAGAATTGCATGAACACTATCTTTATTTTTCTCGGCAACCAATTAAAGGGCGGCTGTAACCCTAAAGAAAAATGAGTTTATTTTTTTTTTCCAGCTCACCTTTTGCCATGACTTCCCTTGCGGGTTTTCAATCATGCCCCTCTCCCGACTTTTGCCTAGGTCGCCTTTACAGGTTTTCAACCTAGCAGGAATTTATTTTTTCACTCTTTTTTTTTTTTTTGCTGTTTTTTTTACCGAAAATAATCAACAACAATTATTTACATGCCCCTAGTGGTAGATTATAAATTTCCAATTCAAAACATCTTCTGGAGAAGGACTCAGTTGATTGAGTCAAAATACGTCGGTCGTGTCAACGCCCTGGATGGACCTTACGACCAATGGATGACATAGACTATGATTTCTTCCCTCGGCTTCTCAAGTGCACCGACTATTTCTCAATCTCGTCTGGGGATGCCCCATGGCTAGCATCTATAGGGTTAGGCTTGTCGCATGTAGGATGAATGGCCTTGTTAATGAACACACATGGATGGGGTTGAGTTTGGCACAGTGGTCCGAAAATGATAAATTTGGGCATAGATATCACCCGAGATATCTGGGATAAATTCGACAGCTGGCACAAAATGGTCGGCGAGCAACGAGCCGTGCATTAGATGTGCTCTTCAGGGGATTTGATTTGGATGATCATCCAAGCTGCACAATGAGTAAGGAAAAACTCAAATTTCGGGGATAAAAATGATCACAGCTTCATTGATCGGAAATAAAAATGATCACAGCTTCAAAAAATGAGAATTTTGTCGGAAAAGGACTTGGTTGACCGAGTCCAGCTACATTGATCGGCACAATGAATCTTCACGGGATTCTCGATGATCTCTTGAAATTTTCCCATCTCCGTACATGCTCGATCTTAATGGGAGATGCCACATGGTTACTACGGAATGGTTTAAACCTGGCCACATAACGGTTGTATACCTCGGCTTGGAAAGCATATGAATTTCACACATGGTAGGTGAAATTTGTCACGGAGACCCTTCGAAGCGCTCACATTTCACACGGTTGCGGCCTTCGTTGAAGTGGTCATCCGACCTGCAAAAGAGTAGGGACACTCAAATCTCAAGGAAAAAATTAAGTACAATTTAACGCACCTGAGCGTTGGTTATCCCAAGTGCGCAATTTGTTTTTCGTGCAACTGGATGTCTGCATGTTCTTTTTTTTGTTGCCCCATTTTTCCGGCATAACTTATATGCATAGGATACCTAACCAAGGGTACCTGAAAAGAGTGAATGAAAAAATCAGTGTAGAAAATATGAGAACTCATGCATGTTTTTTTTTTTTTTTTCAAACTCTAATGTCATTCATTTCATAATTTTGATGACTTTTTAAAAGGAATCAAAATTTATGATCTAAGGTGTTTTGCACCATCATGGAGTTTACTCAGTTTGCTAAGTGCACTATTTGGCTCGAAAACAAAGTTTTTTCAAAAAGATTTTCTCGTCCTTTGTTTAAACTCGAATAGTCGCACTCAACTTAACAGTTAAACTATTTTTCAAAATTAGAGTCAAATCTCCCACTTTTTAAATGCATGCTCATGCGAACGTTGAAATGACGATCTTGCCGAAAAAGTGTAGTACACATTGGATAAAAACGAATGACACTTCGATTTTTTTTAATGCTCATGCGTGCTCGAAAATTAAAGTTCTACTGTTAACTTACAACTTACAACCATTTTACCTGAATGATACATATGTAATGTATATACGAAATGAAAAATCCAGGTAAAGTTTTTTATAAAAAGAAATGCAAATGCAATGCATGTTTGGAATTAAAATCTCAACAACTAAGAGAAGATTTAGAATCTATTTAAAAACTATTTTCTCCTAAAACAATGCCTATGAGATGTACATGAGATAAAAGTTGTACAGTTAAGAAAACTTACAAGCTACTTGAATTTTTTGTTTTGTTTTTTGTTTTGTTTTTTTTAAATAGGAAAAAAAATCAAAGCATCCTAGTTGCTCAAAATTAAAAATTCAGGTGAATTTTTTTTGTTGAAAAGAATGCATATGAGATGCACAAAAATAAGATGCAAACATAAAAATAAAAGTTCTATAACTAAAAAAAATTACAATTTACTTGAAATGTTTTTTTCTTTTAAAAAATAATGCATATGAGATGCACGTCTTTTGATTAAAATTCAGGTAAAATATTTTTTTTTTTAAATAAAGAGCCTTAAAACTAAGAGAGCCTACAACTTATCAAAAAAGTTTTTTTAAAAAAATTAATGCATACTGGATGCATTATTAAAAATAAAACAATTCATGTAAAATGTTTTTTTTTTAAATGATGCATATGGAATGCACGTTTGAAATTAGAAGCTCTAATAGCTAAAGAGGAATTACAATTTTCCTAACATTTTTTTAAAGTAATGCATACACAACGCACTAACCAAAATTACAACTTACCTGAAAAAAAATTTCGAAAATAATGCGTACGAAACACATGTTTAAAATAAAAAATTCAGGTAAGAGGTTTTTTTTTTTTTAACAATGCATACGAAATACATGTTTTGAAAACAAAATTTATATAACTTAATGAGTATCTATTTAGCTGAATTTTTTTTTTTTTATAATGCATGTACCATGTACTAACAAAAATTACAACTTATCTAATGAGTTTTTTTAATAATGCGTGTGAGACGCATGTTTAGAACAAAAATTCAGGCAAGAGATTTATGAAAACTGTGCATAAGCAACGTACGTTTGAAAATGAAAATTCTACCTACGAGACATGCTGCAAATATGATTTTTTTTTTTTTTAAATGCGATGGGATGCATGCTTAGAAATAAAAGTTACACAATTAGAAAGAAAAACTTACAGTTTACCTTACAACAAAAACATGGATAAAACACGACATGTTAGGGGGTAAAAATATATGGCTTTGCTCTACAAGGTAGTTTTCACTGATAGGTTCCCGACACGGTGATTTTCTCACCCCATCATAGGGATCACGGGACCTTCACGAGCGGTGGAGTTGTTCCGAGTTGTTCCGGCGGCTCGGCCGCGCGGTCGTACCCTTACTAACTCTCCGGGGTTCCTAGTTGCCCTGGGATTTAGGCGTTTGGACAATATTCTAAAGTGAGTGTGTGCGAATTCAAATAATATATAACACAACAAAGAAAATTAGTCAATCATAATAAAAAAATCAAATCCACACCTGAAATCACACAAAAATAACCAAGTTAGAATAACAAAGTCAAATATTAAAAAAAAAAAAAACTAAAACATGGCATATAAGCAAATATAAAGAGCCCGAACCCTCAATTGTCCCCAGCAGAGTCGCCAAATTGTCAGACATAAATCTAACCTACGACGAATTACATTTTAAACGCGGATTTTGAAAAGAGTCGTCACTAGTTAATTGTAAGGCTAACTAGAATCCTAAATTATAAGCAAATAACGAATTAAACACTTAGGTTTTGAATCGGTCTACGGTTAGAAATTCGAGTTTGGGGGTTCTGTTACGAATTAAAATTATAATTTTTAACTACGCCCTTTCGGTACTCAGTTCACTTAATTTGCATATTTTTCAGTTAATCAATTATAAATCAATTTTAAGTATGAACGACAATAAAATTTAATAATATTAATAGTTATCGTATATAGTTAAGTCGACACAAATTAACATGACGAACATACATAATTAACCAGTCATCTTTTAATTAATCGAACTAATCAAAATTTAACGTTATTTAACATGTAATTGAAATTGTTGACCCATAGCTAAATTAACATTGACATGATTATTCTAATATCACCATAATAAATAAATATATAAACATAAAAACAATTATTAATATATAAATAAAAAATAAAAATAAATAAATGAATAAAACAAGCACGAAACTTACCTGCAGGACGGCAGGGATGGTTCATGGACAAAGACCACGACGGTGGCGGACAGCCAACATGGCACGGTGGGACGAAGGCACGGAAGCGGAGGTCGTGGTCGGGCGAGCTAGAGATGGCTTCGGTGATGGCTTCGGTGATGGCAACGTGAAGGGGAACTGGTCGGAGCTGAGCGGCGCGCGGGAGATGAGGATGGACCTGGAGGGGCTCCGGCGGTCCGGCAAACAGGCTGAGCTCTGGTCTTAGATGCGAGAAGAAGAAGAAGAAGAAGAAGAAGTAGAGAGAGAGAGAGAGAGAGAGAGAGAGAGAGACATCTGCCACAGGGAAAACCACCGCCTCTCCGGCCCCCCCAGATGATTCTACCATAGAGAGAGAGAGAGAGAGAGAGAGAGAGAGAGAGAGAGAGAGAGAGAGAGAGAGAGAGAGAGAGGAGAGGGGCCGGCGTGGTGGCAGGACAAGCTCGGCACCGGAGGTCGCCGGTGAGACCAGGTGAGGAGGCGCGACGATGGTCGGACGGCCAGAGGTGGCCGATCGTGGTTGAAGGCTGGAAACCGACGGGACCAGTGAAAAAAAAAACTTTTTCTGGGCACTAAAGGACGAAAATCGCGCAGCCCCGAGAAATAATGTATTATTGCTTTGTGGTGTTTTTCTGTGTGTTTACAGTGTAGAACTTGACCCCTATTTAAAGTAGAAACCTACCATAGATTACAGATAAAATCTAAATAAAAAATGATAACAAATAATTAGCTTATAGATAATTCACAGGGATATATATGTCTCAACATATAATTACATTTAAATAAGGATAATATCTGTAGATAAATACCTTATAGATAATTGTCTAAAAATTAGAAAACTAATTATTATATATATATTTTTTAAATATTCCGAAAATATTAAATATATTCAAAATATTTATAATATATTTATAATAATTTCCTAATATGCACTTAAGCATTTCTGGAGATTTCGTGGCTTGACGCGTCTGGAATTGACGTATTATGTGTAACGTCGTTACGTCCGGGTCGAAATCGAGTGTTTACAACCTAAAACCCGTACATTTGACAACCCGTTTTCTCGCGCGGGTAAGGTCGAAACATTTGGTGTCGTCCGCGAGATTTGAACACAAAAGCCATTTCAGCTCCATAGCTATGATGAGCAATAATCAACCTCCCGATAGCATTAACCCAGAGAAGAAAAGGGGCCCGAGATGCCCAAATAAAAACCCTGTCGCGCAAGCAAGCAGGCAAGTACCACCAAGGGGGAACAACTCTGGTCCTTCTCATATACCAGAAGCCACGACTACAGCCTCCTCAGTCCCAATATCAAACGCGCACCCTGTTCAGTATAAGCAGCATGCATTCAATGCTCAAGCCGACGCACCGCCGCCTGGCTTTGAAGACAAAGTACCCAGGAGAGAGGAACATCCCTATGGGATGCCCGCTGAGGATCCCCAATACCAAAGTGGAGGAGCACATGCTGCGCCGACAGTCAAACCTACCATGATGGCAGCGATAGAAGAGCTCTTGTTTTCAGAGAGGCTTTGAGAAACCAAGGATATGCACCGCCACCTCCACCACCGCCTCCAGTATACAGGCAGCCATCACCACCAAGAGCAGTGTCGCATGACACTACCATAGAAGAAAGCTCAACGTGTGAAGAAAGACAATACAAAGCTGCTTCTCACCAACATTACAACACAATGAAGGAGGTAACACGCTCTTACACACCCTATGTAGGGGCGCAACAACCAAGAGAGTCATGGAGACACCCATCTCTACCTCCCCAGCAGCACAAAGAGAGTTCCTACTACGGAACGAGTGAGGAGCAACATACTGGTGGATACCGCAACGCTGGTAGGAGGATGCCGGGAAGAGACGATGATGTTCCTACTACGGGTCTCACAGCAAAAGGCCTGGAAGCTCTAATAGAGAAAAAGATGAAGCAATCAAAGATGAGGGCCATACACGTCTTAGCCGAAAATGCTTCTCACCCATTCACCGAAGAGTTAGTGTATAGTCAGGTACCTGACGCACTATACAATGTTAAAATTGAGAAGTACAAGGGAAAATGAGATCCAATAGAGCATGTTCAGCAGCACGAGGCATCACTCCTGGGGAGGACTTCCAACCCACACCATCTTGCCATGACGTTCCCACAAACCCTGACAGGGTCTACAGCTCATTGGTTCCTCTCTCTCCCGTGAGACAGTGTATACTCGTGGTCATACTTGAAGTCAAAATTCATTCAGAGGTATATGAGAGAGCGTAGACTCTTAAAGGGATCAGATGCGCTAGATGATGTGCGTCAAGAGAATGAGAGTCTCTGGCGGATTACTATATCTGCTTTAACCAGAACATTGCTGACATCCAGTCGAACATTTTAGAGGGCGACATTGTAAGGGCGTTCATTCGAAACTTAGGACGACGAGGAAACTCACTCTCCGAAAAGATGGTCAAGCGCCCTGCTGAAACTCTTGAAGAGTTAACATCACGAGTGAAAGAATACGTGGACCTTGAAAGGTTCAGGGCGAACAACAAGGCCAAGATGATAGCTAAACGCGCGAAAGATAGCAACAATAAACCCGGACCTCCAAAACAACCCCAAGGGAGTCAATACAACAAGTAGTGGCAACCTCAGTTCAAGAGACCACATCATGGTGATTTCCAAAAACCCAGGGATGTCAACAACATTGATTTCATCCCCTTGAATGCCCCATTGTCTGTCATCCTAAAAGAAATGAAGAAGAACAAATTGTGGCGAGAACCCAGTAATTTCTGTAATGGTCCTTTGGGAAAAAGTATGGAAAAGTGGTGTGAAAACTACGAAGTATATGGCCACGACACCAATACATGCATCAGTTTGAACATGTGCGTAAACAATATCGTCCTGAAGGGAGAGTTGAAGCAATATGTGGACCAAGGGGGCAACCCCCCCAAAGAAAGCCCAAGGTGAACCCTCGGCAAAGAACAAGGGTAAGGAGAAGGGCAATGACAATCCACCTCCTGCCAAGCGAGGTGTTATAAGTGTCATACATGGAGGACCAACTGCAGGGGCCATGTTTCAAATGCCAGAGATGTCTACGAATCACAGGTTGGAACACTTCCCAAGTATGGGAAGAGACGACACCTAGAGGAAGACGATGTTGTTATACAATTCTCCATGCTGGACATGAAACGCATAGTCTATCCACACGATGATGCCTTGGTAATTACCATGGAAATAGCAGGATACTATGTCAAAAGAATCCTGGTCGACGGAGGCAGTGCTGCTGACATTCTGCACGTCAGTGTGTTAGAACAATTGGGAAAATCAAGAGCAGACTTATCCCCTGGAACCTTCCCGCTGGTAAGCTTTGCAGGCACAACAACATACCCCTCTAGGGGTAATCACCCTGCCTGTGATAATGGGAGAATGATGGAAGACGCTGAATATTGATGTCACCTTCGTGGTAGTCGAAGCGTTGGGTGCATATAACAGGATCTTGGGAAGAACGACCATCAACCTGTATGAAATACTACCTTCAACCGTTCATCAGAAGATGAAGTTCCCCACGAAAAATGGGATTGGTGAAGTGTTGGGTGATCAAAAATCCGCTCGCAAATGCTATCTCAATGCTCTTAGGAGTAAACAACACTATACCGTTGCGATGGTTGAATTGAACACAACTGAAGGAAAACACTCTAAGTGTGGTGATGAGAACAAGTTGGAACAAGAAATAATGCCTATAGGTCCGACGGACATACATTTCGTCTCAACACTCCAAATTGTTTGGGACATAAAGCAGAGAAATGGAGAAGCAGTCACAAGCTACTTCAAGAGATTTGCATACAACGCGGCCTTGGTAAGGGCGCCAAAGAGTGATGTGATCAATGCGTTCTTTATGAACTTGAATACTCCCTCTTTCCTACTCTTTGGAAGAATTGACGGTTGGCGAACCACCAACACCATGGCGGACCAAAAGGACAAGCTTGAGACAGCAGTGGCCTGAGAATTGGAGTTGGGTTGGAACTTGCCACCCACGCGCGAGGGGGAAGCGCGCACACTCAAGTTGACGAACAGATGTACGAGCAGTTATCAAGGCCACGTTTTCACCCTTCTAAACATTGAGGTGGAGGAACTATATGTCAACATCTTACAAGACAAACTACCCCCTCTGTGCGAGCCAACACTTGCATTCCTGGGAGCGGAAACCGAAGAATGGTGCATGTTCCACAAAACGTGGGGACATAGTACCAACAACTGCCTCGTGTTGAGGATCGAGATCGAAGAAATGATCGCCCTGGGGGCATTGCAGAATTGCGTTGCGCGCAATTACCCGCCACCTCCAACGAACCATCCGTGAAGGCGACAAACATACTATCTTCATTTACTTTTCTCGCATTTTTGCTTACCTACTTCAAAGTCTCTTTAGACTCCATGCTTAGAGCCCTCTAGTCTAGTTATGCAACTAGTTCTATATCATTTAGGTATGGGTGATTAGTTGACACCATCCTGTCATCATTGTATATAAGCCATGAAGCTAATGAAGTCAATGTATTCTCGTAGGTACATTACCACATTACATACCCTACTCGGAAATCACACCAAGTACCGGACAATACGCATACCATTTGCATCAACAATACAATCTACTATGCTAAATCAAACAAACGGATTATATTACACAACGCTGATATAACTTTTATGAACATCGACAACGAGCACACAAACGCTCTCTACATTCATTGGGACTGATCACCCCACATGGCGTCGCAACTCCCGCCGGAGACCCCCCGCATGGCGTAATATACTGAACGAGTTATCCCCATATCTTCTAAAGGGCGTGGCAACTCCCCGCCGGAGACCCCCCGCATGGCGTGATATACTATGAACGAGTTATCCCCATATCTACTACAGGGCGTGGATACTCCCCGCCGAAAACCCCCCGCATGGCGTGATATACTCTGAACGAGTTATATCCATATCTACTACAGGGCGTGGCAACTCCCCTTCGGAGACCCCCCGCATACCATGATATACTCTGAACGAGTCATCTGCATGTTTACTACAAGGCTTGTCATCCCCCTTCCAGGGACCAACCTTCAACAAATGATAGGACCCGGGCAAAAGGGCAACCGCATGATAACCTACTACGTACTATCAAGTCCGGTAGCGTTCCTACAAAACGACCAGAAGGCATCCTGCAGTCACCGATATATGCACTATATCAAAAACTCATCCAAACTTACAAGTCGAGTCTTGTATAACGCTATTTTGCAGGTGAGCAATAGTAAAAATAAAACACATCCAAATTAGCAAGTCGTGTCTTGCCACAAAGTCGCCTTGGAGAGGACCAAGAGACGGTAAAAACTGCAAGTCGTATAAACGTGGTCTTGTATAGCACTGGGTTAACCAGGACGATGTGTAGTAGCATCGCAGGGTAAGTACTGGAATAGCCACGGAAAGCCCTGCAACAACGTTATGAGAGGTGTTCTTGAGTAACGAATGGAAAAGCGCACCAAATTTAACAAGTAACGTCTTGTGACAACGTCGCCTTGAAATGGTTCAAGAGACGGTAAAAACTACAAAGCGTTTTTCACGACCTTTGTCCCGCCCCTTGGAATAACCAAGTCGAGGCGTGGTAGCGTCACAGGGTAAGTACTGAAATAGCCACGGAAAGCCCCTCAACAACGTTACGAAGGGTGTGCCTGAGTAACAGATGGAAAAACGCCCCAAACTCAGCAAGTAGCGTCTTGCCAAAACGTCACCTTAGAGTGGACTAAGAGACGGTATAAACTAATGTCTTGACTTGTCATGACGACATGATAACAAGTGAACTAGTGGAAAATGCCAAGTGCCGAGTTCCAAGTGTCAAGTGCTAAGTGTCATTTTGAAGCCTTGCGTGTTATTACTCACAAGCGCGACAAGTATCTGACACATGTGTTTAACGCACACTCATTCATTATGCCATTCCTTGGTGAGAACCAAGAGGGGCACGCGACACATAACGACATACGCTCTAGTACCACAACTATGGATGCTACATACATTCAAACATGGATTATCAATCCTACCATACAAGTCCAACACATACGAGCAAATTCGATAACAAAAGGTATGAAATACTACTAATAAGTTATCACGCATTCATAATGTTTCCTTGGCAGGTCTATACGACAAAAAGGAACGGCAACCAAAATATAAACATAAGGTTCAAGGGATAACACCCAATGCAACCTCAACCCAGACATGGGGAGCAAAAGATATATACAAGAGTTTGATAAGCTCATAATGATCAACCTGATGCCACGTGCGAATGGTCGACATCTCCAGTGGGTTTAGACGCAGCCTCCACCTCCTTAGAGCGTCAACAATAAAGTTCACATCATCACCTTCATCAAACATCACCTCGTAATGCGGTTCCTGACCAGCCAGACGACGCAAAGCATCCACATGTCCGACTGCAAAATCTGCATAAGGACCCAACTTTCCTAAAGGAAAATCGGGGGCAAGAATACTCACTCTCCGAATGTAGTCCTCCGAAAAATTCTGCATCAGCGCATCAAAATCTTCTTTAACAGCAGCACGAAAGGCTAGAGTGCTCGGATACTCCGCGAGCCCCTCCTTCTTGCCTTCCTCACGCGCGCTATCAGTTGAAGCCTCAGGGCAAAAGCTGCAAGATCCTCAGCCGCCTTCTCCAGGAGGGCAAGAATCTCAGATTCAACTCGAGCCTTACGAACAGTAGCACGGGCCTCCAGATCGGCAACCTTGGAGCTGAAAACTCGTGTTTTCTCCTTCGCCTGGGTGAGCTCGCGACAGACCGCGTCGCATTGATCAACAACTGCCTGCTTCTCGTTCGTGGGCTCAATCATAAACGAGGAGAGGTTCACAACATCCGCAACAATCTAAACAAAACATAAAAACCAACAAGGTGCAAATTATAACAATAGTACATGAACGCATACAAGTCATAAAGGAAGTAAAGATAGACACTTACCGGTGCAAACCGTGTCAGCACAACTTCAGCATACGCGCGTGCACCCTCTGAGTTAGCTGGTCGAACCCTCCGATCACCTGGAGGAACAAATCTTTGCATCACGCGCACTCCCACCTCAGGAATGCTAAGCTTGGACTCCTTGGGGAACCGAGATCCACCAACAGCAAAATGCGCCCACTCATCACCAACAATATCGCCCTCAAGGGGACGAACCAAGTCCGCGCAACCAAGCGCGAGGAGAGCCGCAAAATACATGGATATGAAGATGTTTAGACAACAAATAAAGAAACACAAGTTTAGCAAAAGATTGAAATGCAAATACCATACCTCTGCGACGAGTGCCCTCCTCAATGGTCCGCTCCCTCGACCGGGGGCAGAAGACGCAGGCGCACGACTGTCTACTCCCTTCCCTTTGTCGCGGGAAGGATTCTGGGATGTCGCGCCAGCCTTGGAATGCTTTGGATCACTCGAGGGATGCGTCCCAACGTCGGATCTCTTGGACAGTGGGGGTGCAGAAGAGTCTGAAACGCAGATAACGCGCTCAGTCACATGTGTCGAACGACATGCAAATAAAAGCAAGATAAGAACAATGATATTTGATATTATTAAAGAAGAGAAAGTTGTAGGAAAGATTCTTACTCATCAAGCCATTCCCTCGACCGGGCGGTGAGACCCTAGAAGTTGTGGGGACAGGGGATGAAACAACTCGTCCAGAGGAGGGAGCGATATGGGCAGGTCCCGTCTGCAAGGATGAGCGTTTTCCATCAAACCAACCTACATCACAACATAATAAGAGTTATAGAAGTCTATAGCATACCAAAGTCTCATCGGAACGAATTATGTGAATTCCAGCTTCGAGTAACTCCCGATCCGACGCGCGAGACAAAGCCTCATAGGAACGCGCCTTGTGGCAACGATATATTTGCTTCATGGCTTTCTTATCAGCTGAAGTAAACTCAGAAAATACGGGGGCAGGATCAGTTTCCGTGTTGTGCACCGTCTCCCATGTGGTCCCGATATCGTCAACAAAGAAATTGTTGTGCCGCCAATGACTACCTTATGGATCAATCGCTTTGACAAACCGAATGATGCGATCCCATTCTACATCTCCTAGCTCAAGTTTGGAAAACCCCTTCCCTTTCAAGGAAGGCCAGCGAGTCGTGATAGAAGATAACCCCGACGAATCCTGACGTCGGAGTTGATAGAAGAAACGAAAGATAAGCGTCACGACTTCTGATGACACAACACTCGAAAGCAAGTCCATATTCTGATCCCTCCAGGTGTGAGGTCGAGGGGCGAAATCTGGTAATAACGACAGATCTCGATCATATCCGGACAATAAAGAAAGCTTAAGCCCTCCTGAATATGGCCAAAGTATAAGGCATACAACTCTGATGGAGGCACTGTAGGCGAACTCAGCTTGGCCTTCAGGAGCACGTCAAAGGGGTAGGAGGCCTCCACTAGCGGACAAATTCCCGATATGTTCACATTGAGCTCGTACTGACTCTGATCTAACCAGTTAGCTCGGAAATACTGTGTCATCGCTACTTTCTCGAAACTGGTCCCGGATTCAGAGCAATGATCAGAGCTGGCCTCTGTCTCATAATCAGATACTGGAGTAGGATCCGACCCGGACTCCGAACTAGCATCTATACGGAAAGTAACACCAGGAGTGGGTATCGAGAACTTACTCATGACTGCAGAATCGACTAAGTTCGGATGTGTACTCTAGAGGATACGCTCGGACAACTCAACCTACAAGTATGAACAACAACCTACTCAACGCGCGTATAAACGAAAGTCATTTATACAGACACTGCGCGACAAACACTCCCTATACGGGAACAACTACACATCTACAGACTTGCTAGTCTTTACATACTACATAGTAAACATCCATTATATGGGGGAAATCCTATGTCAGTGTGGGCCTCGTCCCGACACCTACATGATTTACTCGGTCTCTATGACCCTACACCTCTCTGGGACTACACGCGCCTTTACGACCATACACGCTCCTACGCATACGCCTTTGTTTAATGATGGGTATACGTCCGATTCGGGTTCGTTTTATATTATTCGGACTTCGTTTACACGTCGAACCCACCAAACGGTATAGAATTATTCACTCCCGAGTATTAAAAAGTCTGGGGCGCGCGTGTACGCGCCCTAGACTTGCACCTCTTCCGGATTGCAAGACAATCCGGACCAGCTACGCATACTCCGTAAGGTGCGTACATGCGCGTACACCACCAGGAGTGCACACGCGCACACATCGCAAGGCACGCGCATGCGCATACATTGCAAGAGACTCAAACACCTAGCCATTTTAAGGGCTTGCAAGTCTCCAGTACCCCGACAGTCTGACGCTCCGACATTCCGACATCCCGACTGTCAGATATCCGCGAGCTCAAACAAACCGTCATCATAACCACACAACACTTCAAGGACCCGACGACTTTCGAGTCAACGACCCGCGAAGAGTCAGGATCCAACATTTTCGCGTCGTCTGCGAGATTCGACCAAAAAGTCATCACTCGCCTCCAAGAGCTAAGAAGCGGTTATCACGTCCGCGTATCTGGAAGCGGCTATCATGTCCGCGTATCTGGAAGCGACTATCACGTCCGCGCATCACTAAGTGGTTATCATGTCCACGTAACTCTAAATGGATGATGTGTCCACGAATCGCCGAACGACTTTTATATCTGTGCATCACATCAATATATCTATAACCAAGTAGCGGCCGCAGGAAGCACTCTACCTTGAAAACACCAGGTTGCGGCAACAACATGTATAGGCTCGTCGCCTCGCCGACCTCTGACCAACACAATGGAAGGGTACGTCGCCTCGTCGACCTCTAGCCTTCTCTCTACCTCGGAAACATCAAGTAGCTGTCGCTGAATGCACCCAACCTTGGAAAAACCCAAGTAGCAGTCGACTCGAGGGTCAACACCCCGTGTCCAAGACAACTATGTGGCGAACATACCCGACACGGGGGCAACTCCACACCTACGAACTTGTAAGTTTACAACTACTACATAACGAACATCCTCTATACGGGAGCAACTCTACGTCAGTAAGGGCCTCGTCCCGACACTTATACAGTCTATACGGCACTACGCGCGTCTGCGCGACCTAACACTACTCGCGTCGGCGCAACTTAACACGCATCTATTATGGAGCGTTCATCGACAACACGTCGGAGGCCTAACACCTCGCGAATAAGAGGCTATTGCGCCCATGATTAGAATCGGCACTTACATACACCTATGCGATCTACGCGCCTATACGACGCATACATGCGTGTACTCAGCCTCGTCACTACAAACGTTCCCCCTCCGGGGGCAATACTATATCGACAAAGGCCTCGTCTCTCCACACATACGTTGCGAACATACTCCGATCATAAGGCGTTCTTCAACGACGCGACGGATGCATGACGCCTCGCAATCACAGGACCTGCGCGTCCGTAACACACACTCCTCTGTGTAGTGTGAGAGTGAAGGTTTACCTCTCCTTAATTTTTCTAACTCTTTTTATGAGTCTTCAGTATACGCCCATGCTTACATATTCACGCATACATACACCATGTTTGCATACATACCAACATGTACGTCTGTGTTACGTATGTACACTTGCATGATTACATATGAATTTGCTATACACACATACTCGTTGCACTAACCATGTCAGCAGTTACGATCTCTCCCACCAAGCAATAGGGAGGAAACCAATTCCAATATGTGGAGACTAAGTATGGAGATGTACACACACCCTTATATACACACGAGGGTAAAATTCTATCCTCCCCATATTTTTTCTAATTCTTTTGGGAGAATTCCCTAACACTTACGCATGTTTACATACCCTCGCGTACATATACATGTCTACATACATACACACGTTTCCATATCCATGTCACGTGTTTATTATTACAATCCTGACGTGTATGTACTTATACCCATGTCATCGCATATATACATGCCCATACTTACATGATTTAATTTCATGACATTTTACATCACGTGTCAACGCACATACGCGTGTATACCATGTTCACACACATGTTAGCATCCGTACCCATGATTGCATACATAGACTTGCATTATTAAATATGTACATGCTATACACATACACTTACTACACTAACCATGTCAGCAGATACAACCATGCCCGTTTAAATAAAAGGAGGGACGCGCAATAACAAGGCCCATGGACCGACGAACAGTAAGTCCACCTCGAGGTAACACCCGAACTTAAATCGAACGTATACTCTATCGAAAATAGAGTCAAGACGGGGCCACACCACCACTTGACTCGGGGGAAAATGATGGGTATATGTCTGATTCGGGTTCGTTTTATATTATTCGATCTTCATTTACACGTCAAACCCACCAAAAGGTCTAGAATTATTCACCCACGAGTATTAAAAAGTCCGGGGCACGCGCGTACGCGCCCCGGGCTTGCACCTCGTTCGGATTGTCATCGCAATACGGACCGGGTCCGGATTGTTTGAACAATCCGGACCAGCTCTGGATTGCAAGACAATCTGGAACTCCCGGGATCCTCGCGATACTCCGGGACGGTCCGGATTACTCATCTTGATGACGCGCAAACCCCTACGCAAATACTACACGTGCAGACCCTCCCGATGTCAGCTTTACTCCCGTTCACGCCCGGTTCGTATTTCACATTAAACCGGCGTTGGACCGTTCAAAACCGGGTTCGGATTTAGGAGCTCCTATTTAAGGGAATCCATTCACCCATCTCATGTCAAGTCACTTGAAGTTGACAGCGGAAGCTCTGACCACTCTCTTACTTTCTCTCTCTAAATACCTGACTTAAGCTTCAGAGAGGGTTCATCGCACTCCACCCCCTTTACGTGGTGTGCGGTATTGCCCTTTGTGCAGGTATACGGAGACCCGACATACCGAAGACCCGAGGCACATCCCCGCACCTATACCAGGACCTGACACCCCGTTGGCTCCAGGTCCTGACAGCGCGCATATGCGCATACACTGCAAGGCGCGCAAACCCCGCAGTGCGCGCATACTCCGTAAGGCACGTACATGTGCGTACACCGCCAGGAGCGCACACGCGCACACATCGCAAGGCACGCGCATTTGCAGACATTGCAAGAGACTCAAACACTTAGCCATTTTAAGGGCTTGCAAGTCTCCGGTACCCCGACAGTCCGACGCTCCGACTTTCCGAGAGTCCGTCCCGACTGTCGGATATCCGCGAGCTCAAACAACCTGTCAGCATAACCACACAACACTTTAAGGACCCCACGAATTTCGAGTCAACGACCCGTGAAGAGTCAGGACCCAACATTTAAGGTAATAAGTGCGAATATGATTAAGGCACTAACATATATACTTGCATATATCATTTGATCAATGCAGGATTACATACATACACCAACATGCTCGGGACATGCTCAAAAAAGAGTGTAAGTACTTAAAACTACAACACACGCCATCATGCTACCATATGTGTATATGCAATCAGTATATCAATTAAAGTAGTTTTCTTTGCTGCGAAACGTTTTGGTTGATTTGTGTGATATCCTGCCTGGTAGGTAATGTTTGTTGTTGCTGGAAGGCCTGTGCTCTAGCTTGTTCAAACGGGAAAATTCAAACAGAAGATTAAATTAAATACATGGCAAACTCAGTTATGTGCTCCTCTCAGCATCAATATGTCCATGATTGCCTATCAACCCCTCCTCTTCCAGCAAAATTATTTGAAAGTAATGCATAATCAACACATAAGTTTCTTAATTTTTTTACCAATACTGTAAATACGTAATATTGTGACATTTTTTTAAGAAAATCCACGTCAATAAATCTACTATGATATTATTTACTCTTGAATAACATAATCAAACAGTCATAGCTTTTTTTACAGTGTACGCTTTTTTATGTGAAAGTAGATGTGAAGAGCTTTCGAATAATATCTAAATCTAAATATTATACTAATCCTGGATTTTGATCAGATAATTGCTTGCCGCATATTTAGTTTGCTTGCCACGTATTTAGTAATTTAATTATAGTGAAGGGACTCTCTTATCATCATATAAAATGACATAGCAATTTATTTGTGTTGTGCAAAACGACAACGGACTCCTCCATTTCATTGAACGACGTCGCACACATCAAAACTCCTTATTCATTGAAGGACGCCGCACCGCACCATCAAAACTCCACTTTCGAACTCTGGACACTCAAGTAAACGACATCGCTTTGGCATCTCTACCATCTAATTGTGATGGGCTCGGTCGAGAATCAATTTGATCTTGACACACGTCAGCTCTACAAAACGACACTGTACATACTGTTATCTGAGAAATTATTGCTTCCACCGTTCCAACATGTGGCAAGTAGGTGGTGGCTCTACAGCCAATTACATTCAGACAAGTGGCAGAAAGAGGATGTAAACATATCACACATGGCAGGTGGTGATTGGCTAAAGAGCCACCATCTGTTGGAACGGTGGCAATGAATAATTTCTCCTGTTATCTACCATGGTCTCTTCATCAGCTCCTAGGGTTCCACAGATCGCTGCTCTACCTACTGTAACCGCCACTGGTCTGCAATTAACGGGGCAGTTACAACACATCAATGAATTGAGATTCATTGCGCAACAGACGAAGCGGCAGTAAAAACTAAAGGAACATCCAGTAAACGAAGCGCCAAGAGATGTAACAGTCTATTAAATTCGTTGTTGTATATATATAATTAGCACCAACCCAATGATTATCCAAAATCAGAATCAAGTTCCTCCTCCCTCTATTACAGACATGCATGAAGAAATTAAGCAGCTTAAAAAGAATTCTAGGATAATTAACCCATAGAAGAGAGGACGGAGGGAAGAAATCAAAGAGGGATTAGGTTTAACAGAGCAAATAAATGTGGAGTAAATGAAGACAAGTATGAACCAAGTCTACCTTCCCCTAGAATCTTGGCTTCGTTGTTCAAGGCCAGTGGGCCGCTTCTATCCCAATTACTGCAGATTTACAGAAGGTCGTTATTGACATGGATTGTCGTAATTGAACGGTGATGTTTTTCCCATGGACGCTGTATTAGAAAGGAAGGGTCTGGAGGTTGGTCACTCGCCGGAAAGCAGAAAATCCGGGGAGGAAACCAACCCGCCGACCGATCGATTACCTCTGCTACTGTTGTGCTAGTGCTACTACTACTTCTTGAACGCCTTTTTCGTCTAGTAGATATTGAATTGATGATGCATGCAGAGAGATAAGAGAAGGATATGGACATCTATGGCAGATATTCTACTCTACATTCATAAGGGACGAACATTGCTGTCTTACACTATCTTAACCTTACACGTGTCCCATCTCTCTTTTTTTTTTTTTTTCATTCTCTTTAGTTTATAATTTTTATTTTATTTTTTATAATTATAATAATAATGAATTCCTAGCAAACTGTTACCAGTATACCACCACCACTACAAGTCCAAATTTTTTGTTCGATAGTTTTTCATATATGCATTACAAGATAGAAGGAAAGCAATAATCAAAACTAATTAATTATATATATATGAGCGATGTATGAGTTGCAGTTTTTTTCTAATAAACGAATAGTTAAACATATATTTATTATATTTTTATGAGGAAATATCAACAATTAATTATATAATATTTATGGGAGAATGGAGACTTCCAAGTTCAAACCTTGACACAATCATTTTTTTTATACGATGACATTACACATTAGACACTATTCATTAATAACATCAGCCAAGCCAAAATAAATTATTATAACAAAATTAAACAATTTAACACTTTATTAACATATTATTTTTAATCATAAAAATTTATTGATAGTTTTAATTAATATGGTATCTACTGAAGAATAAATGTGCCTACAAAAATTTCAGATTTAAACATTTCTCTTCTTTTTATCAAAATTAAACAAATATATTAAATTACTTACTCTCTTTTTAATTTCATTATTAAAAACAAATGTTAAAATTAAGGATTTAATAACTAATCAGCGCACTGCGGGGTAAAGCACCTAATATAATAATTAATATCATACATTTTAATTACGTACGTCACAAAATATCAGATGGATTAACAATAAAATGTATATATTTTTCAAATGAATTAATTCATTTAAAATTGAATTTCCGCACAAAATATAACTTTTCATATATATATATATATATCCTTGATAACACTAAAGTATGAAGTAATTAATAATTTGGATTAGTTAAATTTGTTTGTAATACACGTGTATAGTAATTGTTACATGGATACGTGGCATTCTAACATGGTTCTGATGTCCATCGCATCTGAAAAGAAATTCTCCCAAAAGAAGAATGAGAATGAATGAAGAGAGAAAGAAAAAGTATTGACGAAGAAGATAGCTGAGGAGCCTTGCATCGCGCGACCATGCATCGTCGTTAAATTTTGTTTCTGAAGCAACTAGTGTGTGTATGTACAGCGACGTACGGACAGAATCAGAGGTTTATATATACAATGGCACGTAATCACTCTGCTCTGTCTCTTGTTTCCGCAAATGCGAACATCAACACAAGATCTGCAAATGATTGATCATGAAGATAGCAGCTAGCTCACAAAGATTGATTCCAGAAACAGATCATGCCTCCTCGTCCTCTTCATCCAATCTAACCTCCTCCTGATCAAATTCACAATTTTGGTTGCATTGCATGTATTTCAGTGGATTGGTGAGTTTTGCTGTTGGTGACACAATTTAGGGCATCGGTGGTTCCTTGCCTGCGATCTCAAATCAAGCCTTTTCTTTGTTATTATAGAAATGGTAAGTTATATCATTCTCCTCTACAACACATTTGCTTTCTAGTGATCCAGAATTTGATTGCAGAATCACCTTATGTTTTGTGCATTCATTTATATATAAAAAATAGAGAGATATTGACAAGAATTATATATACTACTACAATGCTCAGGGTACTCAGATAAATTATGCAATTGGTTCGCTGGTCTGGGTGGAGGATCCAGACGTAGCTTGGATAGATGGAGAAATTACTGAAATTAACGGAGATCGTATCAAAGTCTCCTGCACTTCAGGAAACACGGTCAGTAATAATAAGATTTTACATTCTATTTTATGGCTCCCATTCCTTAATTGAACATACAATTACGTATTGAATGTAATCAAATCATCTATAGTTTGAGGAGTATTTGAAAGCTGGAACACTTTTCAGTCTGTTTTCTATTTCATGTTCTTGAATACGCAGGCTAATATCGTTATTAGTAGTAAAAGTTCTTTTTAGTCCCTCTAATTCTACTGTAAGTGTAAACATGATTCTTGTTTGTAAAGTAAAATTTGGTCTGCTTTCTGATAAGTTCTTGTCTATTTGGTACAATTATAAGTGGCATCATTTATGCTTATTAGATAATGTTGTTGTATATATGCAGGTAGATGTCAAGGCATCTAGTGTATATCCAAAGGATCCTGACGCTCCTCCGAGTGGTGTTGAGGATATGACAAGACTTGCTTATTTGCACGAACCAGGAGTTTTGGAGAATCTGAAATGTCGATACAACATGAACGAAATATATGTGAGACTTTATATACCATAAACTTTCCTTCTACCTGGATAATTTTTGTTACAAGAGCTAAGTTGTCAAATTATCGAAAGAAAAAAAAAAGCCTCATTTAATGTGGTTAACTTGGTTTTTCAGACTTATACAGGTAACATTTTGATTGCTGTGAACCCTTTCAAAAGGCTACCACATTTGTATGATATGAGTGTGATGCAACAATACAAAAATGCTGCCATGGGCGAGTTGGGACCACATCCTTTCGCCCTTGCAGACTCTGCATATAGGTAAACTTCATATCAGATAGATAATTGTGGTTTTTCTTATATATATATATATTCATACTACATAGCAATATTTTACAAGTTGTTGATATTATTGCAGACAAATGATAAATGAGGGAATTAGCCAGGCAATATTGGTTAGTGGAGAAAGTGGAGCTGGTAAGACAGAAAGCACAAAAATGCTTATGCGTTATCTTGCCTTCATGGGAGGCAGAGCTGAAGTAGAGGGAAGAAGTGTGGAACAACAAGTTTTAGAGGTTCATTCATTCTTCATACTAAAATAAAGTTTATGTTTTTCTTTTTTAATTAAATAAAGTTTTGATGTTCATTTGCTTGCAGTCAAACCCAGTACTGGAAGCATTTGGTAATGCAAAAACCGTCAGAAATAACAATTCGAGGTAATATTAATGAAAAAATAAATCAGTGAATTGCTGTATATGCATGAATGGATACTCACTTGATATTATTATTATGTTATAAGTGTAGTCGTTTTGGTAAATTTGTGGAGATCCAATTTGATCGGAATGGAAGGATTTCGGGAGCAGCAGTAAGAACATATTTATTAGAACGATCACGTGTATGTCAAGTATCTGATCCAGAGAGAAACTACCATTGCTTTTATATGCTTTGTGCTGCACCTCCACAAGTAAGTTTTACTTTACATACATTGGTGTGGTTGCTGGTAATTAAGAGCTGATTGGTTATGATAACTGATATGAGTTGCAGGAAATTGAGAAGTATAAACTGGAAAATCCACTAAAGTTTCATTATCTTAACCAAACAAACTGCTTTAAACTTGATGGTTTGAATGATTCTGAGGAGTATCTTGCAACCAGAAAGGCTATGGGAGTGGTTGGGATTAATGAGTCTGAACAGGTACTTACTATTTGGAATAATCATATTGTTAATTATATGAAACCACATATAACATGTAATGTTTGTGTGTGGTTGGTAGGAAGCAATATTTAGGGTTGTTGCTGCAATACTTCACTTGGGAAATATTGAATTTGCAAAAGGGGAGGAAGCTGATTCTTCTCAACCCAAGAATGATGCTTCCAGATTCCATCTTAAAACCGCAGCTCAACTTTTCATGTCAGCGCCTTCCTCTTTAATTCCATTCATTATCAACCCTAATTCTTCCAATACTTCACTACTTTTTTGCTCAACTCATCCATTATTAGGGCTAATTCTTCCAATGATTTCCCCCCCTCATTTCAGTTTTCCGTTAAGTGGTCACATAATATGATAAATTACCACCATGTAGATAAATACTAAAACATACAATTTAAATAAAGCTTATATATATATATATATATATATAGAATAAAAATAAGCTAAAACACTACAAAATTTATATAAAAATGTATTTTTTTTAAATAAAAAAAAAAAAAAAAACAAAATTAGAGCATCACATTAATGCCAAATAAGTGTCGCATTAAAAATAGACGGAAGGTAGTGAAATAGACCAAAAAAAGTATGTACATTTTGAAAACATAAGGTCAAATCGGATCATATAGTTGGATTATCGGAGCTATTGACTCTTAATTATTATGTCTTTAATTTTGAGGTGTCTGGAATAATAAGAATGGTTGCAATTAATTGTGGATGTGCAGGTGTGATGAGGCGGCTCTTGAAAGTTCATTGTGTAAACGAGTAATGGTGACTCGTGATGAAGCCATAACAAAGTCACTCAACCCAGTGGATGCGGCACTTAGTAGAGATGCTTTAGCTAAAATTGTTTATTCAAGACTTTTCGATTGGTAAGTTTAAACCATAAAAACATTTTGCTTCTTAATTAATAATTTGTGTATGCTAAAAATATATTTAATTATTTTAGGATTGTGAACACAATCAATGTTTCAATTGGACAAGATCCTGATTCCAAGTGCTTAATTGGTGTGTTGGATATCTATGGATTCGAGAGTTTCAAGACAAACAGGTGCTTAGCCGGTATGCTTTTGTTTGTTCTTTTTCTGATAATAATAATAAAATATATGTGACGGCTAATTTGGTTCACGTGAAATTGATATCATATCATAAATATTAGACTCTCAATTATCAATTTGAAATTCAATAACACGATTACAAAGAGAATCCATGAAAATGAGAAATTAAGTATAAGGAAGTTTAATGTTTAGGTAAGCTCTTTGACATTGCATAGTTAAGTCTAATACTGTGAATTAAATTATTATTTTTTCCGAATGTCTTCACTCATAAATTCATGCTTATGAGACAGTTAGCTAAGAGATACATTTTATTCTTGACATGATTTCCTGGTGACTAAATTTAGAAAAGTGACAAAACCTCCCTTGCCAATTGAGAAATATTGTTCTCCGACGATACACAATTGTCGTCAATGACTAAACTATTGTTCATAAACATAAGTTTAATGGATGTTAAAGAATGAATAAGAACGTGCACAATGTCTCCACTCATATATTTGAGTTTATGGTACATTGGTTAAGACACGAGTTTTATTCTTCACAATCTCTTAATGACCGACTAATATGGTTAAGGATGTGGTGTCAAGCAAATTAGGAACCATGGTAAGCTGAAGAGATGATGTTAATAGGATCTTGTCCATGTAGTATCTTTGTATTAAAAGTTTTTCACAAATATTTGCAACACTACTAAACTAGAAAAGTAGTTCATCACTACTAACTAAGGGATCTATACAAATGCATACTTTATATATCTATAGATAGAAATGTTACCTAGATTAACACGCGGGGTTATTTTCCCCGCCCACTTTTTCAAAATTTGCAGCTTTCATTATAGTTATTATTTTGTGTGTTGACTATAAATATATGTGTATTCGTAATACATGATGTATGGTTCCAGCTTTGAGCAGTTTTGTATTAACTTGACAAATGAAAAACTACAGCAACACTTTAATCAGGTAGGTTTACACTACACTTATTCTTTAAATAAAATGCATGAAAAATTAAAATTATGGATTTTTACTTGAACATACACATTCATTATTAGTTTGCTGGCAACTGTAGCATGTTTTTAAGATGGAGCAAGAAGAATATACCAAGGAGGAAATTGACTGGAGTTATATTGAATTTGTTGACAATCAAGATGTCCTTGATCTCATTGAAAAGGTATATATATATATAATATACAACAAACTAGTTAACTAATGCACTAATGTATGTGATTAATTAACAATTCCTACTGATTAATAATTGCAGAAACCTGGTGGTATCATTGCTCTTCTTGATGAGGCTTGGTAAGTATACATGATTTCTTTTTAGTAAGAACAAATTGTATTTTTCCTTCTTTTGTTATTCATTATTAAAGTCACATTTTGGTAACTAATGTTGCAGTATGTTTCCAAGATCAACACATGAGACATTTTCAGAAAAGCTTTACCAAACATTTAAAGATCACAAGCGGTTTATCAAGCCAAAGTTATCAAGAACTGATTTTACTGTTTGCCATTATGCTGGAGAAGTAAGTACCTAAGTTGTCAATACATGTATTCTTAATTAAGTTTCGGACTGAAGCATATATATAATTAATGTGGTATTATAATATAATAGGTTACATATCAAACAGACCTGTTCCTGGACAAGAATAAAGATTATGTTATTGCTGAACATCAATCCCTTCTAAGTGCATCAGGATGTTCATTCATCAAGGGATTGTTCCCTCCTTTACCTGAGGAGTCTTCCAAAACATCCAAGTTCTCATCCATAGGTTCTAGGTTTAAGGTAATTAATTAGCCTCTTAATTACTTTTATACATAGTTAGTTGGGTTTCATTACACTAGCTAATACATAATTAATAATAATGCAGCAACAATTGCAAGCTTTGCTTGAAACACTCAGTGCTACTGAGCCACACTATATCCGTTGTGTAAAGCCAAACAATCTTCTGAAGCCAGCCATATTTGAAAATGAAAATGTCCTCCAACAACTGCGATGTGGGGTATGTCTTAGAAATTAGAATCCCTAATCTCAAATAATCGAATAGTTAACTAAATCGATAATTATGGTGTTTTTTTTTTCTTCTTGAATTTGTACGTAGGGTGTTATGGAAGCCATTAGGATAAGTTGCGCAGGATACCCAACAAGGAAAACTTTCAGTGAATTTACAAGTCGTTTCAAAATCCTAACTCCGGATGCTCAAAGTTTAAGGTTCTTCAATTTCTTCTTATATACAAAACAAAAGCTAGCTACTATATAATTGGCTTAATTAAGGATCTTGATTACATACAGTAATGCTGATGAGTCTCAAGCTTGTCTAAGGATATTAGAGAAGGCAAACCTTCAAGGTTATCAGGTTGGTGTTTTCACAAGTAATTATTAAGCTTCTGCTCTTATATGGTGGATGGTGAGAAATAGTAAAATGGTGGTTTTGGTTTTTGTAGATTGGCAAGACAAAAGTTTTTCTTAGGGCAGGGCAGATGGCTGAACTAGATGCACGCAGAATTGAGGTTCTTGGAAAATCAGCAACCAAAATCCAAAGCAATACTCGATGCTATATAACTCGCAAAAGCTTTAACTTGTTAAAGTTTTCTGTCATTCAAATACAATCCTTCATCAGAGGTACGTATACTACACATTTTTCACACCATGGTCCTGTTATTTTCACTTGGGCCGAAAAAATGAGGAATTCTTGTTGAACTTGAGTAATATCTGACATCATGCTTACATGAGATTCAAATCACTTTTGTCTGGACTAACCGGAGTGTCACAACATCATTGTTAGAGATATTTAGTTTGAAGATTACTAACTATTTATACAAACTTGGCTTGGCAGGAGAAATTGGACGAGGTAGGTTCGAGTTCATGAGGCGACAAGATGCTAGCGTGAAGATCCAAAAAAATGGCCGAAGATATATTAGCAGAAAAGCGTATAGAAGACTTTGGTTTTCTGCTGTTTGTATTCAAACTGGAATCCGTTGCCTGGCAGCTCATAATGAGCTTATGTTTAGGAGGCGTAGAAGAGCTGCAACAATTATCCAGGTACGTACGCACGTAGTTAGTTTTGTTGCATGCATGCACGTAGCCGCCAATTAAGGAGAAATTACCCCTCAACTTTTCCTATTGTGCAATTCTAGACCTAAAATATATAATTATTTTCAATTTAGCTATTTAAAGTCTTATATTTGCCCTGAAAAAAATTGTTTAATTATTTACACATAGTCTAATTTCTGCCCCAATAATCTAGATTTCTTGGTTTTGTACATGCACGCTTTAATTACTATTTATTTATCGATTTGATTTGATTTGACTCGACTTTATATATATAATGCATATAGAGCCACTGCCGCAAGTTCTTGGCCCGATTGTACTACAAGAGATTAAAAAGAGCAGCAATTGCTACACAATGTGGTTGGAGAAAAAAAGTTGCACGCAGAGAACTATTCAAGCTTAAAATGGTACATTTTTATCTACTCTCTAAAACCATGCAACACCTTGCACTGACTCGTTATAATATGTATTATATATAGAGAGAGGTCGAGACGTACGGGTTGTTTCATTGTTTTGCAGGCTGCCAGGGAAGCTAGCGCTCTTGCAGCAGCTAAAATCCAACTAGAAAACGAAGTTCGAGAATTGACATGGCGTTTGGAACAGGAGAAGCAAATCAAAGTAAGTAAAGTACTTACTTGCACTAAAAATGCTGTTTCTAGGACAATTTACTTACTGTTTTTTGTAATTGTAGAATGAAATAGAGGAGGCAATGAAGCAGGAAACTGCAAAGTTGCAGTCTGCTTTGGAGGGGTTGAAAGTTGAATTTGAAGAGATGAAGGATATGCTCATCAAAGAATACGAGGATGCAAAAAAAGTAGTTGAGGAGGAGAATGCAAATCTAGTTTCTTCTTTAGATGAGATGAGAAATGAACTAGAGGATACTAAATCCATGCTTACTGAGAAACACAAGGAGGTAGAAGAACTCAAATTTCAGTTTGAGGAAACCAAAACCGAACTTATTAAGGAGCGCGACGATGCAGAAAAGATGCTTCAAGAGGAGAAGGCCAAGTTTGAGGAGACCAAAACCGAACTTATTAAGGAGCGCGAGGATGCAGAAAAGATGCTTGAAGAGGAGAAGGCCAAGTTTGAGGAGACCAAATCCGAACTTATTAAGGAACGCGAAAAGATGCTTGAAGAGGAGAAGGCGAAGTTTGAGGAGACCAAAACCGAACTTGTTAAGGAACGAGAGGATGCAGAAAAGATGCTCGAAGAGGAGAAGGCGAGGTTTGAGGAGATGAAAGCTCAATTAGATGAGAGGATTAATGCAAAATTACTCGATCATCATGAAAATACTCGATCCCTCGATAAAGAAGATTTAGAAGAAGAAGAAAAGGCGGTATCTGAACGAGTACCAATAATACATGAGGTGCCTGTTATTGATGATGAACTACTAGCGAAACTTAGAGCTGAAAATGAGCAGCTTAAGGGATTGGTAAAGCAATATGAGGAGGAGGGTACCGAAAAGGTGACTACTAGACAAGTCGTGGCGGAGTCGAATCATGATTATAAGGAGGTTGCTAATTCTATCACCAATGATCAACAAGAGGATCACCTAGTGTTGTTGGACAAGCTTAGAGCTGAAAATGAACAACTTAAAGCTTCGCTTGCTAAGGCACGCGAAATTGAACAAGGGGTTTCTCCATCTATTGATCATGAGCTTCTGGGTAAACTTACAGCAGAAAATGAACAATTGAAAATAATGCTTAATGAGCGAGGCGAGCCTGAAAAGACTCAAGAAGCGGTTCGGGAAGGAGGAGTGATTGATGTTGAATTACTGAATAAGCAGCTCAAACTTGAAATTGAGGAGCTAAAATCCATGCTCATGAAAGAACGTACAAATAAGTCGGAAAGCAACCGTGTTAATGAAGAAGGTGGTTTAGAAGATCAACAGTTGGCTAAGGTTGCAAATAGAGTAGACGAAGAACAAGATTTGGTATTAGATGGAGCTTCGGTAATCGAGCAATTATCCAAGGATGCTGAAAATGAGAGGCTCAAGGTAATAATATCCAATATTTAAAAAAAAAAAAAAAAACACTAATGCTACTTTGAATGTTTTGTGAAAAACAAATTCAACTTTTTTACAAAGACAAACCAGAATAAATATTTGGATTGGGTAAATTTGTTTAATTAATTTTAGTGAGAAGGCTGGCTTGTTTTTTTAGGCACTTGTAAGTCAACTTGAGAAGAAGATCAAGGAAACAGAAAACAGATATGCGGAGGCGAACAAGATCAATGAAGAGCGAGCTATGACAGCAGAGTCGAAGATTATAGAGTTGAAGACAACTATGCAAACGTATGTTTTTTTTAGTTATTATATTCATTTTTATATATGGAAATGTGCTTAATTAATATGTATATATATGTAGGCTTCAGGAGAAAATATCTGATATGGAAATTCAAGAAAAAGTATTACTACGTAAAAATACAACTGTTAAAACCTTGTCTGAGAATGCCTCAATGCGTAAGTCAATGCGTAAGGAGCAGGTAAAATATATTTTAGTTTATTATATTATGCTTAAAATGTATACATGGTTTCCAGATAAATTATACTGAGATTCTTCTTTGTCATCATGTAGGCGGATGATAGTAGTCAGGTCAGTACACATAACCAACACATTGCAATTATTATTATTATTATTTGGGTTACAAGAAATTGATGATGTTCATTCTCTTTGATTTAATTTCTCAGGGTGGTACCCCAACAAAAAGAACAGAATTTGAGAAAATGAGGATAGCATCTCTAGAAAAACAAATGGTAGTTAATTGTTTGTTTCACATTCAGTTATTTAATAATAATAATTAATTGAATCAATTAATTAATGTTTAAAAAAAAAAACCAGATGCTGGATAATTTTGAGGCTCTGATAAAATGTGTGAGACAAGAAGACCTGGGTTATAGTGAAGGGAAGCCAGTTGCAGCATTTACTATATACAAATGCCTTTTACATTGGAAATCATTTGAGGCAGAGAAAACTAGTGTGTTTGATCGACTCATTAATATGATCGGTTCAGAAATTGAGGTGATGTATCATGCTTATATGCAATGCAATGCAATGCATTCATTCTCTACCTAACATATTTATATGCTAAAAAACTGACATTTTCTTTCTTACCTATAGAATCATGAAAATGACAACAATCTGATGGCTTATTGGCTATCAAATACATCAACATTGTTATTTCTGCTGCAAAGGAGTCTCAAATCAGGTGAAACAACAAAACGGAGTTCCTTCTTTGAAAGGATGACTCAGGTAAATCATATCATCATTATCATGGCATGGCATGGCATGGTGTTGCAGAGATTCATATATGCACAGTCCCATACAATAAGACGTGCAACTAAACCATTACTTTAAGATTTTAGAACAGTTGGTCAAGTGACTAGTGTAAAACAATTTCACAATACTAATTAATTTGGCAATTGTGTGTCGGAACATAAATCACTTACTTTGGTGGTGAATTCATGCAGAGCTTTCGTGGTTCTGCATCGTCGGCAAATCTTCAAGGTGGTGGTGAACAAGAAGTTGTAAAAGAAGTTGAGGCCAAGTACCCAGCCTTGCTTTTCAGGCAACAACTAACTGCATATGTCGAGAAAATCTATGGAATCATTCGAGACAACCTTAAGAAGAAGTTAACCCCATATCTCTTTAAGCCAGCAGCACCAGCTGGTATATCATCACCAAAGTCGTCGGGATCATCGTCATCATCATCATCAAATACTAGTCCAGTGGGAAGCCCTAGACATGCTTCTCCAGCTGATAACTGGAACAAAGTCATCAACAGCCTTAATGGCATTCTATCTATATTTAAGGATAACTATGTAAGTATTATAAATATACTCTTGTGCTTGTTTCTTGGAAAATGGATGAAAATTATTTTTGTTGTTTCAGATACTCCCGGTTCTTTCCCAGAAGATCTTTACCCAAGTCTTCACGTACATTAATGTAAAGATATTTAATACGTAAGTTGTTGTTGCATGCATTTCTTTTCTGTATATATATATTATGGAAATGTAACATAACTTTTTTTATATTATAATTGTTATAAAATTATGTTGCAGCTTGCTTCTTCAGCGAGACTATTGTACTTTGAAAAACGGGGAATATATTAAGTTTGGACTAAATCTACTAAATACGTGGTGTAAGCAAGCTGAATATGAGGTACTTACTCTTTCTTTCTTACTGCAACCCCATACGTATATCTATATATTTTCAATTAGTTTAGATGACTGTCTCATAATTATTGAATGCAGTATGCAGCCGCATCATGGGATGAGCTTAAACAGGCCAGACAATTGGTTGCATTATTGGTAAGATTACTTGGTCACCTTTTTGTTTGTACACTATTAAATCATTCACAATACCGCAGAAAAGGCCGTAATCCACTTGGAATTTCCTAATATATGGTTACTTATCAAATTTCTAGCTGATATTTAAGCAATTTTCATTTTATTTCAACATATTGCAAGCTCAATACTGTCTCACAATAGAGAGAAGCTAGCAACAAAGTATTGTGATTATTTGATATGAAAACTTTTGGTCATTCAGGCTACTCAGCAGAAATCAGCAATCACTTATGATGATATCACAAATACCATTTGTCCGGTACATACTTACGTGTCCTCACAACCAATTACAATAATTAATTAATCAGACACAAATTAATTAAATAAAGGAGGTTGTTTTTTTGTATCTTATTAGATGCTCAGTACCCACCAGCAATATCGTATTTGTACACTCTACTGGGATGATGATGGTGATGACGCAAAGCGTATACCTTCTGAAGTAAGTTTGTTTAAAATATCTCAATGAATCAAGTGTCCTGCTATTCAGTCTCCTTAATTATGGAGTGAGTTTTATCTTATTTATATGTATAGGTGATTTCAAGCATCAAGGACCTTATTCCAGATGAGGAGATAGACAAGGAAAGCAACTTCCTAATCGACGACAATTCCAGGTAATTATACATATTATTATTAATCACAACTTACTTGAATAAGTGACTGATCAACAACTTGGGTTTTTGTACGCAGCATACCATTCTCCGTTGAAGACATCTCCAGCTCCATACATCCTAGAGACTTCTTGGACGTTAGACCAGCTGCAGAACTTTTAGAAAATCCGGCTTTCCAATTTTTATACGACTAATTCTCTAACAAACCCAAATAATTTGTTCACTCACTTACTTCACTTTGTAGTATATATATATATGGGTTAATAGGTATTTTGGTACAACATGTTTGACGATTTTTTTCTTTTAGTGCAACATCTTTTTTTTTCTATACTTTTGGTGCAATACGTTTGCAATTTGTACCACTTTTTGCATCCGTTAGTTAACCGTTAAATAGTCACGTGATTTGCACATGCCTAGCCCCAAATTTATATTTTTTTCAGTTTAGTTCTCAAATTTATTGTCCTAAGTTGTTATTTTTGCAATTTAGCCCTTATACATTTTCAACCGCACCCTAGGGCTAAATTGATCTAGCTATGGTCCGAACCATGGGTAGGTCGAACCATGGCTAGGTTCACCGGAACTAGGCGACCTTAACCATGGTCCGACCTAGCCATGGGTCGGACCATAGCTAGCACAATTTAGGTTTACGGTCCAATTGGGTCAATTTTACCATAAGGCTAAATAGACCTAGCCATGTTTCGACCCATGACTACATGGCTAGGGTCCCCGGGCCTTGGTGACCCTAGCCATGGTTTGACTTAGTCATGAGTCGGACCATGGCTAGGTCAATTTAGTCCTACGGTGCGGTTGAAAATGTTTAGGGGTTAAATTGTAAAAATAAAAAGTTAGGACAATAAATTTGAGGAGTAAACTGAAAAAAAAATAGAAATTTTGGACAAGTCACATGACTATTTAACGGTCAACTAACGGATGCACCAAAAATGATACAAATTGTAAACATATTGCACCAAAAGTATACCAAAAAAAAAAGATGTTGCACCAAAAGCCAAAAATCGTCAAACATGTTGTACCAAAACAACTATTAACCCTATATATATTATAAACCAATCAAATCATATTTTTTCTTCTCTTTAGTTACCTTCTTCAGTGTATTGTCAGTATATTGATGAGAATGCAAAATTGCACTTAGTTTGTGTTTTCCCAGTTGCTGGAATGGTTTGCATTAGACAACGTCCAAAAAAGAAACTAAATATATCAAGAATAAAGAAAATTCTTAGATTAAGAAATAACATAAAAAATTCTGGATGCATAAGACTGCAGTACGCATTTTGAAACTACTAGAGTATTAATATCAATCAGATGAGGCAAATGAAAGCACAAAACCTGTATCAGCGGGACAAATGATTTCCGTGACAGACCAGCGTGCATAACAAATTCGTCTGAAAAATCTCGAGCTGAAAAAATTACAGAGATAAAATTATCTAAATAAGAGCTGCACAGGTTTCAAAAACTTAAGTTTGCTGTTGTGACTCATGGTTATTTTTTAGGGTTAAGAACCTATAAACTGTCCGGAGTTTGCTCCATGTGAGATTTTGGTGTCTGAAGTTTAAAATGTTGAAATGGACAGTCCCAGGTTTCATTTTAGTTGAAATTTGGTGTCTTCGTGCGTTTTTTCCTCTCCCTTCAAACATTTTCATTGACTATTTCGTCAACACATAATCCATCACTCTTTACTTTTTATAAAATCGCTAAATTTCTTCCAAAACTTGAACTTCCGAAAGAAAAAGTTTTCAGCAGAGTGGTGTGGAGTGATTTTCAGCGACAATAGAGCGATATTTACTTGTGCGGATGTGACCACCTTCTTAAGTGACGGTCCCGACAAGGTGACGAGAAGGGAGAGTACATGAGAGCTCCTATTTGACAGCCGGTTTCGTCGGGATTGGCTTCTCTAAAGTAATCACACCGAGACATAAAATTTCAACAAAAATGAAACCTAGGACTGTCCATTTTAATATTTTAAACTTCAGACACTAAAATCTCACATGGAGTAAACTTCAGACAATTTATAGGTTCTTAACCCTATTTTTTATATCCTCCGAAAAGGTTTGGATATTTACCAAGCACCAGGTTTTTGGAACAGTTTTTTCCCAGCAGAGGTCAATATAAAGTCCCTGAATGGGAGAGAACCAACCAATCTCACAGCAACATACTCACAAGAAATTGTTGATAAGCTGCAAATCTGAACAACATATCACATTTATCAGAGTTGATTTAACATAGCTAAAAAAATAAATGATTCAGGTCTTCCTTTTAGAGCAAGTTACTGATGCAGCATAATGGGGATAAAGGGGATCAAATTCTCGTTGATTCAGGGGAATGTCGAGAATTTGATGGATATAAGGCACAATAACTCGTTGATTCAAAGAATGCCGAGAATTTGACGTAGGATAGAGGAAAAACTCAGTTTTTTTTTCATATATCAATAAACTGTATGTAAAGAATGCTAAACATATCTTAAATACTGAAAACAAAAACCCTAGCCTTAGGTAAAAATCCGAAATTTGCAAACAGACTCTAACAAAACCGACAAATTACAAAAAAGACTGACAGAAACATAAAACTGCAATTTCGACCCTCTAAACGAAGGAATTTGACCAAAAAACGTCAAACCATATAGTGTTACTATAGTTCTTACTCAGATCGTCGTTTCTGCATAAATAAAGTATTCGCACGCCAAAATCCGACACTTTCAAGATCTCCCACATCAGTTACCTTGAGAAAGAATATAGACATCAAAGAATAGGGCGCAAGATGTGAGCTTGAGACAAGATTCTTCAAATTTATTTATCTATATTCATTTGCTTCACCTATCCAGCTAAGTACATTCTAAGTCTAAGGACAACTGGAAATCCATTGTTATCAGGTCCAGCCGTCAGTCTCTTGTATCTGGCAGTGCTCCACAAATGTACTGGGGAGCTTCTTGAGGTCCTGCAACTCGGTATAAGAATATGCAAAGTCAGTTATTCTACCACCAAATAAGTGTTTCAAGATTACCCGAGGAAGCAGATAACTTGTACAGTTTTAAGCAAAGACAAAGACATCCCAAATAGCCCCTACTTCAATGCAATTGAGCTCAAAATATGAAAACTTGTTAACATGTTGAAAAGTGAAATATCTTTAAAGGTGCATTAAGTTTCTTAACCTTCGCGTTGGAAAGCAAAATAAGATCATTCTGGTATACCGAATTGTCCTTACAGCTCGAGCCGTGAGTAACCTCCCTCCGGCAAATAGAATCCATCAGATTCGGGTCATTTAACCATAATCCCATGTTTCCATTCAATCACTGGAAATTTCCAAACAAACTCGATAATTCCCAGCCCAGATTATGCAGAGATGATTATTCTTTTGGTAGACAGGTTATGATACCAGAATATTATTCATCAATCTTTTCTGAGCAATCTGAGACTTATCCTCCTCGTAAAGGAGGGGCTCGAAAGTGGACATATAATCGTCAACGTGTGCTCTTGCCTTCTGGAGTTGGAGCGGACTTCTGCCCACTCTTCTTGTCCCATTGCTGTCAGAAAAATGGAAAATTTTGTTTGAATCAGACAACAGAGAGAGGGAAACTACATCGGATTGCTTCAGGAGATTGAAGTAGTCCCAACAGAGAACTCCCGTGTAGATTGTAGTTGCTGTTGAAGGTTGTCTTTGTCCACCCATCTCTGCAACTGGCAAGGGTTTCACAGAGAAGACGATGTACAGTAGTTGCAGTTAATTTGCTCTCCCGCCTTCGGTATCGTGACTCCCTGCCGTTACGATTGGGCATGTCGGATTTGTGCCCAAGCCTAAGATTCATTCTAATTTTGTTCACTTGGACCAGTTACGTTTTCAGTTGCAAATTAAGTTTGAATCTCATTAGAGACGTCACTTTGGAAAGAACTTAAATTTGAATGTTTCCATTTCGATATTAAGAAAGCAATATTGTAATACTAAAAAACACTCTTAATGAGAGTAATCTAAATGAAAGTAATCTAATAGTTGGAAATTTCATTCGTTATATAAATCTTAATGAGAGTAATCTAATAGCTGGAAATTCGACTATATTTACCTTTTACTTGTAATAAATCGGCCAGTGAGAGGTAATAAACTTAGTAGCACAATTTTATCGTGTGTCGTGTTCTGATAATTAAACACGAACACAACACGAAAATTATATCGTGTTATCGTTCTGTCATATCCTTGCACGAATACAGTTTTTCCGTTCGTGTCGTCCTATCACGTTGTGTCACAAATTGTCAGCCCTAGTTACAAGACATGATATCTTGTAAGCATTGAGTGTACTATGTATGTTCTTAAACAATTCTGGTGAACTAAATATGATGGTTACTAAGTGTGTGATCAGATATCTAAAAGACACTCAAGATTTTGAAATCAAGTTCAGTAGAAGCTTAAGTCTGAAACTGATTGGCTTCTCAGTGATGTTTTTAGTGGTGTTCTAGAAAGCAGAAAATTATGACTCTCTCAATAGTTGATGATGAGTTCATTGTTGCATCAGAGACTACAAAACAAGTCATCTGGTTGAGAAAGTTAGTTCACGACTTTTGGGAAGATCAAGCAGAGAATAGTGTCATCCATGTGGACAATGAAGCTGTTATAGCCATCTCAAACATTCATGTCTTTTATATAAGGACTAAGGGTGCGTTTGGGAGTACATTCCCAAAGTGTTTTTTCACTTAAAAGCACTTTGGATGAAAGCAAGAGGGTTTGGTAACACACTTTCAAAGTGTTTTTTTTTTTCAAAGCACTGCTTTTTTAAAGCCATTTTTT
Source organism: Clarkia xantiana subsp. parviflora (assembly GCA_036873135.1). Lineage (NCBI taxonomy): Eukaryota > Viridiplantae > Streptophyta > Magnoliopsida > Myrtales > Onagraceae > Clarkia > Clarkia xantiana. The sequence goes on along the minus strand of JAPTYO010000008.1, from coordinate 16,763,037 downwards.
CAAAGCAGGTGGGTTGTTACTTTCTAAAAGTCACTTTCTAGAAAAGCGCTTTTATTATCTGTTTATATTTCGATTTTACCCTTAAAAACTTTTTACTAATCCTAAACCACCATTTAATAAAAAATAACATGTTTATAAAACTTAACCATACTTTTTATCTTATTTTATGTTTAACTTAAGATAAGGTTTACCTATTTCTTAGGCTTCAAGTTAGCATCGGCTTAGTGGTTTAACTGTTAGCTATTTTCTATTTTAGTGTGAGACATACTTAGCTTAGCTATGTTTAAGGGTATCGCTCATGGTTATGGTCGCTCAGGTCCGGCGACCCTAACCATAGTCCGAGCTAGCAATGGGTCGGACTATGGCTATGTCAATTTAACATTAAGGTCCAATTGGTCAATCGGATCCTAGGGTTAAATTGACCTAACCATGATCCGACCAATGGCTAGGTCGGACCATGGTTAGGGTCGCTAATGCCCGGCGACCCTAGAGATGGTCCGACCTAGCGATGGATCGGACGATAGCTAGTTCAATTTAGTCCTACATACTGTTTAAGGGCTAAATTGTAAAAATAAAAAGTTAGGACAATAAATTTGATGACTAAACTGAATAAAATGAAAATTTAAGGCTAGGCATATGCAAGTCACGCGACTATTTAACGGTCAACTAACAGATGGAGCAAAACCTAAAGTTGTCAAACATGGTATCAAAACTAGGCAAAAAATGATGTTGGACCAAAACCCAAAAGTTGTCAAAGATGTTGGATCAAAAGATCTATTAATCTGGTGTCAATTGCTTATTTTCTATGTATAAATCAAACAATGGGAGATGAATAAAATTAAGGCAGTTTTCTCCGATATCTTGTTCTTCAAAATACTTATGCTGCTACTGTGTTCAATTCATTCATAAGAAAAACATATTGTTCTTCAATACTTGTGCTGCTCCTGTGTACAGTTCATCAGAAAAACAACACAGACGCACTCCTACTGCAGTCAGAAGTGACTTATCCCCTTAATTTATGCTTGAATGGAGCGATTTGGATTGCTGGAGGCGTTCAGAGAAGGAATATATCTCCATTTACCGCGTCACACGGTGTTGGTTTATGGATTCTTATCCGTAAGGTCCTTCCGATCAAATCAAATTAACTTCAGACACCTCATCATCTAACATGAACAGAATACTCCAATCAATGTAAATCAGAATAAAATTATTATAACAATATATATATATATATATTTTTTAATAACTAAAACACTGTCTAAGGTTTACCTTATGTTAAAATTAGGTGTCCGAAGTTTGAAATGTTAAAATGGATTGTCCCAAATTTTATTTTTATTGAAAATTAGTATCTCTGCGCGTCTTTCATCTTCATTCAATCAATTTCATCAACTCACTCACCCACTCATAATCCATCACTCTTTATTTTTCACAAAATCGTCAAATTTTACCCAAAATTTGAACATTAAAAAAAAAATTATAGAATAGTGGTATAGTCAACTTTTTAGGTGACAGCGCCGGCAAAATGACAAAAATGAATTGTATGGGAACTTAAATTTGACATACGGTTTCGTCGAAATTGACTTCTCTAAAATAATCACATCGAGAAATCACATTTTAATAAATTTGAAACCTTGAATACTTTTAACATTTAAAACTTCAGACATCTAATTTTAACATTGGGTAAACTTGAACAGTATATATATATATATATTCATTATATAGCAAGCAGCAGCAGCGGTATAAAGAAGCAGGAAGCAAACGAGATTCAAACACAACCACAGATGAAAGGTAAAGAGTTTTTTCAGTGCCTGCATTACATGAAACACATAAGAGATCTATCTATCTATCAACATCTAGTCTTGTTCTATAATATTTCAATAGCAATATCATAGTTACGTTTTCCAGGATAACCTACTGCACATGAATCAGCATCATCAGAGAGTAGTACTAGTACAACAACAACATCAACACCAACACCAACAACGTCTGTCTGTCAGTCTGTTTGGTTTCTTCACGCAGATGGCAGGACAGACATCAACTACCATTAAGACGGTTAGTGATTACAAACACGCAAAGAAGAGAATTAACTATATATATATATATTAAGAAAGAGAGAGAGATTACGGTGGTCATCATCATCATCATATCAGTAGTTGTTGGTTACCCATCAATCAATCCTTTTTGATTCATTCATTCACTTGAGTTCTTCTATCAGTAGTAAGCCATCCTATAAGATGGAGGGACTCCATTGCCATACCCACCACCACTACCATATGCTGCTGCTGCTGGATAGTTCATGTGATGAGGAGGAGGGGGAGCATAACCAATTGCTTCAGGAGAGTAAGGATGATATGGTGTTCCAGTAGGTGGAGGAGTACTCATATTTCCGTAGAAGCCTGGCGATGTGTGGTACTGTGCAGACCTCACAAATGCAGCAGCAGCAGCAGCAGGGAAAGAGGAGACATAAGCATTGGTCAGACGCCCGGCCTTGGCAGGAGGCATGGGTCCACCACTGTTCGCACGAGTTCTCTTGTTGGGTGGTACACTGCCTGACTGCCTCTTCTTCTCCGTCTTCACCTTCTCTAACTGCTCCAGCCGTTTCTTGAGGTTCTCTGGAGGGAACTCAGATTCCAGTTTGTACTCTTCTATGCATTTTAGGATAGCCTTCACTGCTGTCTGCTCTTTACGTGCAGCTAATCCCTGTTCCAACTAAAATTTTAGTAGATATACAAGTAAGACACTTTAGCAGACCCATTCAACTAACTTGTCTCCAGCAGGCAGTCTTTAAAACAAAAGACAGATTCTACTATATGTGAAGAGCTGGAATGCTATAAGATGAATCCTTGTGAGAAACTCTTGTCTTTAACTCACTTCATTACTCATGTTTCAGAGCCTTTTCAGTCAGTTGTAAATAAATAAATAGAGTATTGTTCAAAATTAAAGCTACAAGAGCAAGCCTTCATAGAGACCATTTAAACAAGTTTTTGGCAGCATAGATGGATATATTCTATTACAAGGCAATCAATTTAGAGATGAAGCCTACCATAGCCTTGCTAGCATTATTAGGATCCTCCAAAATGGAACCTGCAGCCTTCTTTGCATCCTTGAGAAAAGCTTTGAGCAGAGGCACAGGAGGAAATTTGTCGACAAGACCGACTTCATATGTGAAATGGACTGCATCAAGCTGCTGTCCTCTACTGATTAGTTCTTGGATGATGTCTGCATGTAAGAAATTGTTGGAAATGCGACGTAAACAAAGGGCAGCAATTCAATCATCAGACAAATAAAAATGTGAGTATCTGCCTCCCAGTAACAAAGTACAAGGATATCATGAACATGCAGAGAAGTTAGTCAAGTCATGTGATGTCAACAAAACTTGTGTGGAGAAGAGGTCCCTTCACGACGAGAGGACCAAGCCCGCTACTTTTCACCAAAAGCACAGATCTCCACCTCACACATATATCCAACTAGATAAAATCCCTCCAAGAAATGGAGCCTAGGGACTTACCTCTATCAGATAGCATGACCAAACTTAAAAGCAAGCTAAGTTTGCGCTAAAAAGTACGAGGAAGCAATAAAGCTAGCTAATCTTGCAAATTCAAATCAAATTCAGATCTCTCGAGCCCAATTCATGATACAATAACATCCTATCCTGTCAATTAAGACAAGTACCTGTCAAGCCAATCCCATCCATAAAAAGGATTGCTTCAGTAACAAGATCATAAAAAATTAACCGTTGCACATACATACATGCAGCTAATAATTAACTGAGTGCTGCTCTTTCTCTGCAATAATCGCTCTTGACAAATTAATTATGAGATAGGTAATAGGGTATCTTTTCCTTGCCATTTCGATAATAACAAGAAAATAACTCAGAAAAGAAACCTTTCCTCCCCAACTTTGAGATAATCTATCATCTATGTAAAGTTGCACATCATTAGAGAGAAAGAGAAGGTTAAATTACCAGGCATTTTATCACCCAAACCAAGTGAAACAGCAAGTTTGGGCATCTGCTTGCGCCACGCTGATCCAACCACGAGTTTCCTGTAGAAATCAACATCTTCTTTCTTGACAATTTCGAATGTAACCAAATGCTGTAAGAAAGTATGCACATCGGGCGTCTTCACGTTCTCAATACCCCCTCTTTCGTCCAAGCTCGCCTTCCATGCCTCTGCAATCTGTTTCGCCCTCTCCTTAACGCTCGGTGTTACCAGAAGTCTCGACTTTCCAATGACAGGGTCAACAACCACAGGGATCAGGGACTCTAGAATCAACACACAAGCCCATCCCAGATCCTGATGACCACCAACTCTGTCACCTCCTCCACCTCTAATTTTGTCCACCGGAAACACCTCCGCTACCGATTCCAGCACGAACCTAGCTGGATCTACACATTCAACCAAAGCCAAGGGAAGTTTCTCTCTCAATATCTCTAATTCTTTCTTCTTACCAATCACGAAGTTCCAGAATGCCTTGGCGTCCATTTTCAAGCACAAAGACTTGAGGCACATGAGCAATCCGTCGCCGTCATCCACCTCACCAAGAAAATTCTCAGAAGAATCGGTGTGCTCAAGAGAGCTAAGAGCAGAATCCCTGGTTTTCTCCACCTTCTTAAGGACAATCTCGACGCTTCCGTCTATCGTCCTCTCCCGCTTCTCCAGTACAGTGAGAGACTGCTTGGTCTGCTCATCTAGTACCCTAAGCTTTTGCTTCAGAGCCTCCGACTTCTTCATCAGGTCCTGCTCCAGCGTGGTGAAGTGGTCTGACAGCTCCTTCCACAGGAGAGTGCAGCTAGTCATCAGGGAGGTCTGCCTCTGGAATTCCTCGAAGCTCGGCTGACGAAGCTTATCCATTCCATCTGGATCGGGGATCGACCCCATGTCCGATGCGTCCTCTCGTCTTCCCTACCGTAGAGGAAACAACAGAAACAAGTGAAGAGAGGGCCGGGAGGAAGAAATGAAACCCTAGCTGGAACCGTAGAAAGTGGGGAAGAAGATAAAGAGGAGAGGAGAGAGAAAGCAATCTGTGATAACGTGGAATACTCTGACATCGACACGCTAAATTGTCCCAGTCCTGAAAAAGTCACTCAGCAGCAGGCATTTAAGGGTCAGTGTGATTGAGAGAGCCTTTGTAATTGTAGAACAGCTGTTTCTAGTTTCTACTTCTCTCTTTGACTTTACAAGATTTTGATTTTTTTAACCTACCATAACCATATTATTCGGTAGCGGTAACAAAGCCTCTAAAGTTTTTACCTAAAGTCGAAAACGAATTAGATATTATTCATTAAATCTTGTTGAGTTTTGGTAATAAAAATTACTCGGTGTTTGGATGGATATGGATGTAATGTGAAATGTAATCTTACATTACGACTCACATTACATCAATATTACTTTGTTTGATTTGTCAAACAACGTAATGTGTGATGGACATACGCGTGATCCGGGCTCGGTTTTAATTATTCGGACCTCATGCACGTACGGGACTCACCGCAAAAGTCCAAATTCAAGCTAACCGGGGAAAACCGGACAAGTTTTGAGCTTGCCCGGCATCCCCGGGGGGCTTACCCGGAAATTCCGGGTAAGCCCCAGCTTACCCGGAATTCCGGGTAAGCTAAGCTTACCCGGAATTCCGGGTAAGTTCCACACCCGGGGGGTGTCGCGCACACCCCCCATTTTACCTCGGACGTATACGGAGACCCGATTTTTACACTAACTCCTATGTGTCCGAGACCTTTGTTTCAGAGGCGCGCGCGTCCCGTTCATGACAGCCGCCTGAGACGTACGTCAGACCCCCTTTTCCCAGAGCTTACCCCTGCATCCCGGTTCACATTTCCCCATCGAACCGGGTCAAAACCGGTTTACGGTCCAAGGTTGCCTATAAATAGCCACCTTGGGGGTGAACAAATTCAATTCATTCCAAAATCACTTTGGGCAAGCTCGGGAAAAAGCTCTGACTTCTCTCTAAAAACCCTCTCTTTCTCTCTCTAGAAAAACTACTGATGTTGAACGTCGGAGTGAGCACGCCAAGCACCCCCCCCCTCTCCACAGGGACTGCTTGGTAACGCTCCTTTGCAGGTGCCGACGGACGTCCCGCTAGAGACCCAGAGAGACTTGCCCTCATTCGGAAGACAAAGCTAAAGCCCGCGCGCGACACTAGAAGGCGGATTTAGCCCACATCCAACTAGAAGACCTCGACAAGTTATCCGGCGGAAAGCCCGCCATAACTCGGTCGAAACAATGTGCATTGTAATATAATGTCTATTGTAATCTCGGATTACGTCACAACTTCATTCAACGTAATGTGAGATTACATCCAAAAACAAATGTAATATGAGATTACGTCCAACCTTACAGAGTATTATTATTTTATTAATTAATAAACAAAGTACTTTGTATTATCATTATAGCTTATTATGATAATAATTTTTTTATTATTAATAGTTTTTTTTATTTTTTATCTACTTCATAACTCATTATTATAATAAATAATAATGCACATGATGTTCTTATAAAATGAGTAAAGTATTTTCAATACATTTTTATGAAAATTATCTTATAAAACTACATATAATGTTTTAACTATTAGTATTTTAATAGTTGTGCTTGTTGAGTTTACATATTTTGTTTTTAGAATTCATAAATGACTATAGTATTAGTTGTTGTCAAATTATATTTTCTTTTTTAAATCTTATCATATTAATATATAATATACTCTCTATAAATTAATATAATAATAATAAAGTCACATTACAATGCACATTACAACACATACCAAACACTGTAATCTAACATTACACTCCACATTAAAGCACAACTAAACACTGTAATCTAACATTTCAAGTAATCTCACATTACAACTCGCATACTTGTAATTTCACTTTTCAAGTCATTTTACATTACGTTCATCCAAACACCCCCTTAGGGCTAATAATTTACCCTTTACGAGTAATATTGTTTGCTAGTATTTTATCATTTATTTGCTAATTCTATACAAATAAAAATAAATTTTAAATATGAAATAAATATACGATTGATATTAACTTCTTGACCGGGCTGCAAAATGTGACAAAAATATTAGGAATGGATAACATCACAAGTCATCCTTAAACTTTTTTATTATTTATTTATGTTAGTGTCCTTAAATTTTAGTTTTTTTTTTTTTTCCTGTTAATAATGTCACTAAATCCATCAAAACATGTCTATTAGGTTCCTACCATTAGTTTGTTCTGATAATTTATATAACTAAGCAAACTGTCATGGTCTGGCGTGTGACTTGTCATTCAATTTAACATGAGTCCATTAGTCATCGCGTGGTTGTTAGCCACAGAGAAGAAAACTGAGTTATCGGGTAAGACGTCAGAATATAAAAATATTCATAGATACCAATGGGGTGCGAGCAATAGTAGTTTTATTATTTTAGAAATTTGCAATTTTGACGTCAGTTTCACTAAAGGTAATATATATATTGTTGCTAGGGCGGGCAATTATGCAGTGAAAATTAAATAACTATAAATTTTCGCACTATTTGCCCACTGATTAACTGCGCTACTATGTTATGGTGCGGTTATAGTGATGAATTGTGTACCTATAATAGTTATAGTTATGGTGTTAAGTCTATAACCGCGGTTATAACCATTGCCGCTTTATTATAATATTAATACATATATATTACTAATTTTTATATACATAATATATATATTATTATTTTATAAGTATAATCCAATCTTATAATTCTTATTTCCAGTTCTCATCATTCATTCGGTCTAAATCGTCAATTCAATCTTGACAATTGATTTTTCATTCTAAATATCTGATTCATTCATTCAGTTTCAATCTAAAAAACCTAACATTGTACAACTGAAAGACTCAATTACTTCATTTGAAATTAGTTGCACTACGCTAGTCCTAAGTCAACAGACAACAAATCATGCATTAGATTCTGCTCCGACAAACCTCCCTACCAGGGGCGGAGGCATATGTTATAATAAGGGACCTATTATCCCTCATTATTTATTAGTTTTTTTTTTTTTATCTATATGTATGTTGAATCACAGCCCTCTAATCTAGTTTAATATGATTTTATAAAAATACAAATTTCAATTTCATTAATATCTATTTTTTAAGTATTTTTTTAAATGTCCCTCATTGTCTAATTCCTGGCTCTGCCACTGCTCCCTGCCTTATTAAAGATCGCAAGTTATAGGTGACTGAAGAAGTGTTGTTTAATTAAGTGAAATAATGAAATTATGTTTAATTTGAATTTTGTGTAAGAAACAATATTGTTTTATTAGTTTGAATGGGTATGGTTAAACAGTTTGATCGTAGTGAAAAATCAAGGTTATGGTACGAAGAATCATAACCACAATGGTTATGGTTATAGTATGAGTGGAAAAAAAAAATTATATAGTCATGGTATTAGTGATTTCCCAGCTAGATACAGTAATCATGGAACTATACGTCAAGCGAATTGGGTTTAATTTTTTTTTGGCAAGTTATATTCTCCTGAATTCGATTTAATTGGAAAGTTATAGGTACCCAAAGTTATATTATAAATTAGGTGGCTAAGCCGTACGATTAATTGTGTATGTAATTGTTAGGATATTATAAGGTTAATTTAAATTTTATATTAATAAATTATTTGATTGATATTTGTAATTTTAAAGAATTTATATAAATCAAATGAAACACTACAACACATTTAATGTGTATATATCTACTATATTATATTAATTCGGCATCGGAAGCCTTCTGGATGACATGTGGACAATTTGTCCAGTCAGCATTTCCTAATTTAATCGGAATTAAATAGGGGTTCTCTAAATTTAGACATAAAATATTGATTGGTTGTAAAATAAGAAGTATTTTTATCTCCCATTTTAGCATTTATGCAAAATAAAGAAACAAATTAATTAAAAGTTTCCTTTTAAGTAGTAAATCTATACAGTTTGGTTCCGGAAGACCATTGGCAGCCACGTATGCAATATATATATATGTAAAATAATAAATAAATCAATATTATAATGATAGATTATATAATACTAGCCACTAACCCCGCGCGCCGCGCGGGAAAAATTGCAAATAACAAAAAAAAAATCTTAATTTGTTGAATATGTAAAATTATTTAAAAAAATTAATGTATATATATATATTTTGGATAGATATATTAATTAATAGTCAAATTTTAGTTTAGTTAAAGTATTTAATACTAATCATTATTTAAATTATTTCATAGTAGTAAAATAATCAAGAGTTCAACGTTAAAAATGTTTAAAAAAGAAAAATTGATGAAATTGGATTTGAAAAAAAATCATTTGAATTCCTTTTATAGATATAATATTGGATTAGATTTGAAAAAAAAAATTCATTTGAATTTTTTTATAGATTGGATTTTTTTAATCTATTTTAACGAATAACTTAAAAATATTGAAATATATAGATTTTATATTATATTTCTGTAGTCGGCCATAGTAAGTTTATATATATATATAATAGAAAAATGATGACCCTATGCACCGCACATGACTTTTAATTAAGAAAATAAAAAAAATTAGAAAAAAAACTCATAAGAACCGACAATCAACAATTTTTGTTTCTAACTAAATCAACGGTTTTCCGCGTTGATAAACTTAACAATAAATAATATAGTTTTTTTTTTTTTTTGCCATCTAACAACAAATAATTTTACTAAAAAAAACTTCAAAATTAATTATTTTATACATTCGTGTATCCAAAAACAAATTCAATAATAAACACATAAAAGTGCACATAGGTCATACGAACGTAGACCTTTTTATCCAACATTGGAAAAAAAAATTATACACAGAACCTCTCGATTAAAATTGTAATCTAAGAAATCAACAAAAATTATGAAAATATTTAAATTTAAGAATTAAGATAAACTTAACAATAAATAATATAATTTATTTTGGCCATCTAACAACAACAAAATAAGTAAAATAGATAACTTCGAAGTTAATTGTTTTAAATATTCATGTATTCAAAACAGATTCTAATAATAAAAACATCAGAATGCACATAGGACATATGTACATAGAACTTTTGATCCATTGGAAAAATATTATACATGAAACTTCTCAATTTAAATTGTATAATCAGATAAATAAACAAAAATTATGAAAATATTTAAATTTAAGTATTAAGATTAAATAGATGTTTATATTTTTATTGAATATATATATATGCGCCCATGATTACTAACGAAGTTCATATTTCTTTAAAGAATTTTATTCGGCAACAATGCGCCCATAATAATGCATATATTATGTCGTTCTGATTAGTTCACAAATCTTAAATTAATATTTGTTATGATTTCTCTGTAATACTAAGATATAATCAAGGCAATTGTTTATCTCATATCATTGTATAAAATTTCAATTCATAAGTAAATTTCTAAATTTCTAAAGTTTGAAGGAACCGTACCAAGGAGTTAAAAAAAGTAAACCATGTAACAATGGTGTGGTGAATCAGCGTCTCGCGGGCTCATCAATCTCCTTTTGTTCAAATCTAGCGAAACTGAGCTCTGCATGTATTCTAGCTTAGAGTCATTAAATCTAAAATACATGTTTTTTAGATTTATTCTGACATTTAAGTTAAATTATTGATAGAGAATGTTAATCCGATAATCTAATAAATCAACAAATTATATACACTCAACCGTATTGTTATCGATCAAATGTGTTAAATATCATTAAAGATTCTATGTTTAACTCAAATTACTTTTAGAAAAAGTCAATTTTTTTTTCAATCAAATAATACAAATCGGTTAAACTTTTTAGAATATAATGCACTTGATAAAGAAAACCTTAATATCTTTAGTTCAAGTTCTAATATTTTTTAAAATTTACATGATAATGTAATTAAAATTTGATAAAAAATTTATAGTAAAAACAATTTAGCATAAGAAAATCATGATACATAAAAATAACAAAGATAATATATTATTATATATATAAAAAAAAAAAAAAAAGAGTTATTCATGTATGAAGATGTATGACATGTGTAAAGCTAGCCAATTCTAGGTATTTGCTTGACAATAGATCTCATTCTTGATTAAACACCTACAATAACAAAGCATATTTTTTTTAGCATATAGTTCATATTATTACGTTTGTGATGATATCATGCAAAGTGAAATTTCAAACTTGACTCTTGATGTCCATCCTGCTTTAACATATGACAACACTAACAGATATTAGTGATGTGATGAATCTACTTAGTGAGGATTCTCATTCTAGATTACACCTGATTTTTTTTTCGACAGTGTGATAATCATAGACGAATGACACTATTATTATTACATCCAGCCTGCAATTAAATTTCCGGGTTAAAGAGAAAATTTTAAAGGGAAATTTCCGCTAAGTAAATATAATATTAAAACTGTAGATCTATGCAAAGTTGGAGGTTAATCAATGAGGAGAGCGTGTCAAAAAAATCAGTGAGAAGGAAAACATACGTACTTTGCATGCATCCATAAGAACTGAATTTGCATCCTATAGCATACCGATGTAGACAATACCAGTCATGGAGAAAACGAAACATAAACTATTGATTAGAAGAATAAGAAAAAAATACGGACATAAGAAAAGTGGGAATGTCAAAAGCAATGAAAAAACAGAAAATAACGACAATGAAAAAACAGAAAATAATGACATTTAGGAATAACGTGTGTAACACAAAGAGGATTAATTAGTGACATCGCTCATATCAATTTATTTTTTTATTTTTTTTTTGCCAACTCGCTCATATCTATTCAATAAGGTCATTCGTAATATCCCTCACACATGATGAGCTTGTGCAGAAAGGAGATTGTGTATAAGCCTTATAATTGTCTAATATGAAGAAAATATTAAAAGAAATCAGAGAGTATTACCTCCATCGAACCAGTAGCGAAACATATAGCAACATTAGTTTAGACTACTTGACAGACTATTGTGGTTATATACTATATATATAACGTTATTTAACACATATATAATATAGAATCAATTATATTATTATAGTAATTATAATATTAACTATATAAAGTTCATTTAATATTTCCTAAAACATATTTAACCTGCTAAATATGTTTTTGTCTGATTCTGAGAAAGTTAATTAATAAAAAATAATAAAATAAAATATAGAAACGTAGCTTTTGATGTTGTTTTCCATATTTTATACATCAATAATTAAAAATAGAACGCCTATGGTCCTCCGGAGTCAAACTGTATATATAATGAATTTAAAAAGAAACTTTTAATTAATTTGTTTCTTTAAATTGCGTAGAGATCAAAATAGGATATAAAAATACTTCTAACTTTGAATCAATCAATATTATGTATCTAAATTTAGAGAACCTCTATTAAATTCCGATTAAATTAGGCAACGTTGACTGAACAAACTGTCCACGTGTCAGCCAGAGGGCTTCCGATGCCGAATTAAAAGGAAACTTTTAATTAATTTGTTTCTTTAAATTGCGTAGAGACCAAAATAGGAGATAAAAATACTTCTTAATTTTCAATCAATCAATATTATGTTTCTAAATTTAGAGAACCCCTATTAAATTCCGATTAAATTAGGAAACGCTGACTGGACGAAACGTCCACGTGTCAGCCAGAGGGCTTCCGATGCCGAATTAATATAATATAGTAGACTAGATACTAAACCCGCGCACCGCGCGGGAAAGAAAATCAAATTAACAAATGATTTTAGTAGAAAAGAAAAACTAAAAATATTTGAATTTGAATATTTTTATAGATATAAATATTTAAAATTTTATATACTTTTAACCATTAACTTAAAATTTTATAATTTTAAAATAAAAATAAACATGCATATCAACAAAAAAAAATTTGGCAAAAAAATCAATATTTATAAAGCTAACATATTTTTTTGGTAATTATATGAAGTAAAATATTAGATGTTATAATTTGAATTTTTATTATTATATTTTACAGGCTTACTCCTACATTTTTATCTCAACTAACTAATGATTTTGACAAAAAAAAAACTAATTGTTAATGATTGAAAAAAAAAAAACCAAAACAACATTGCGTCCATTAAAACCATACAATTAAAGTTAAACCTGAATAAGTGCCTCATGTTATTTTTATATACAATTATAAAACTGTTTTCTAATTTTCTTCATGTACATATTGTGATGCATAATGTCATAATGAATTAGTACATATTATATGTCTTCTTCCCTAAATAATTCATCCTGAAGACATATAATAATTGACTGTGTATGAATTGCGCTTCAATTCGCTAGTATTCTATCTTTCTTATTTTTGGACCTCTATTCAACTTTTCAATATCCTGAATTATGATATTGCAGAACAATAAAATAATAGTACAGTCTTAACTAACTTAATGTAACATGCGGCTCAAATATATAATTTAAGCTACTTTAAAATATAAGATAATGTTTTTTTAGGGTTTCTATAATCCTTGCACGTACAAACATGATTATTTATTATCAGAAAAAATGTTCAACAACTAACATACATGAGAAGTTGATAAAAAGATAACTTACCTCCATAAATTACACGGTGTATCCCCGCAGTGTCCTAGCTAGAAGCAACCGGCCAAACATGTATCCTGAATCATGAGTCACCTAAAAAAACAACACTTTTATATATATATGCTCTCTCTTTGAGAAAAAAAAAAACTGCAAAAAATTCTCACAATTGGCATTAGCTAACTAAACTTAAATTATAAAAGAAAATGCAATATAGGGTTCCTTTTAATATTTGTAAACCTCTAAAAAAATGGTATAATTACTCTAAATGGAGTGATAGAATGATACGCTTTGATTTGGTTGGAAATTTTTTGTTATTAACTCAATAACAATATAATGACATATGTTTGAACATTGACATTATCTCTTACCATTAGCACGACTCTCGTATTATTTATAATTTAATCGACCTACAAAAAAAATTGAAACTTGAGAAAAATAAGTGAAAAACATGTAAAATGAAACTATCAAGACAGTTGGATAAAAACAATAAGATGCATGCATAATTACAAAACCATACTTCTTTCCTTCCTATGTATAATCTGTCGTTCGTTCATATACAGTCCTTCAACATCGTTTTTTTTTTTTTTTTTTTCTGCCATAACAAAAACAATAATGGTAAGAAAAAAAGGGCTCTTTCAGCAAAAAAGAAAAAAGAAAAAAAGGGCTCTAAAATAGCTAGCTAAACCAACAAACAGAAACGATGATAATTTTCGTTTCTTCATGTAGTGTTATATATACATAACCTACTACCGGAACAATATATTGAGTGTCCTTATTAGGATGTTCTATTCCAAATTTGATAGTTTATTATTATTATTGTTATTATTATACAGTAGAAGAAGATGACCAATGTATATGTATATTTATTATAACTAGAATTCAGCGCATGCGTTACACGCGCAACAGTCATTTTTTCATGGTTTTGTACTAAAGTCGAATAAATTGAATGAATTTGAATAAGATGGTAAAATAATGATATTAGAATTTAGCCGTATGATTGAAAATTTCAAATTTCAATTATATAACATATTTATTTTGTTACAGTTAACGCTTTTACTTGTACAACGCACATAAGAGATAAATAAACTCAATTATTTGATTATTAGGTTTAATCTCGAGAAATTATATGTAATTATAACTACAAAATAAGTTTTTTTTAACTACAAAATAAGTTAGCTTCAACTATGTAATTGTAGTTATTATTACTTGTTCATAGGAACATCTTGATTGTGGCTATTATTCAACCCAAAATACAAAAACGTGTTAACTCAATATATATATATATATACCAATATATTATTTGTGTTGGGTCCTCACCCCCAATAGACATCTTTGGCACCTTTTCATTTTATTAACAAAAAATATATTATATTTAATTCCTATATTTGAGAAACATTTATTTATCTTTAATATTATTACTAAATCATTATTTAATTTTTTTTTTTAAGGTCGCTTAGTCGGCATGTCATAGTAATTATAATTAACTTATAATCCAATATTCATATCAATTTAAGTCAGCCCTATCATACTCATTCCGTTCAAATTTCGGATACATGTAAAAAAAAATTATTCAACGAATTATATAGATCGAGTGATATATGTTTCGCCTGTTGAGATTTTTCTATAACATAGATCAGCCACTTACCAAATTATATATATAACAAGTCAAAATATGGGTGAAATGTGGTTCTTGAAGTTTGACCTCGTACAAATAACATTTTACTCATCCTCCAATATTTATGGACTCAAACTATTAATTTAGTTCTTCTATTTGTTAATCAATCACATTGTGTACAACCTAATTAATGTTAACTAAATATTTTTGTAAATTCAACACTAAACTTTATATTTTTGTGATTTAATTTTATCTTTATTGTTAAATCAAATTTTGTTGGTATTGTGATATTGTATATAATTACGTTTGTATAGGTCAAATTTGTCCATTGATGACTCTAAGTAGTTAACAACAAGTTTACATTCTTGACACCTCAAGTTGATGAGTTAGATACAATTGAGCCGTTAATCACTAACGTAATGCTCGCCCCAACTCCTTTATACATCTAACTATAAGGCTAACTTAGTACCGTAACTGAAGACATTAGTTAATTTTTTACTTAACTATCCTCTTCTCTTTCTCATGTTTTGAATTACGTTATGTCGCTCTTCTCTATCACATAGATTCGTTTCTCACAACGAATCAACTTGCCTATATATATATATATATATATATATATATATATATATATATATATATATATATATATATATATATAAAAGATTATTCCCTTAAAAAGATATAAAAGAACGTGAAACTAAATATTTATGGTGGGGTCCAAAGAAATAGTGATAAATGAATATATGAAAAGAAAACTATTCCACAACTCTTGAGCAACAAAGCAAACTTCCAACCTGAATGAATTAATTAATCCACCAAGATTTTAAATAAAATTAAGAATATTGAGAAGGCAAAATGGTGTCAGATTAAGAAAATCCTTCGAGAGTTTGATTTGACATTCCTTGAGATGTATCATGTATATATTCATCATGGGCATGAATATTCTTTTCATAGTGTACCAACTTCCAAATTCAAAAGCATCGTTTGGTCACAGTACTACTTCATTTGGTTCCATTTAAGTATCCTGAGTATTTTTGGGCATATCTCCTTCAAGACTATGAGCTGCTTCCTTGTATCTTGAAGATCGGTCAGCATATACTTCAAGTCATCTTCCTTATTCAACATCTGCTCCAAAAGAGAAAATTAAAAAAAAAAAAAAAAAAGTCAACACAAAATAAAAGAAATATTAACTCAGAAATGCAATGAGATCATCTAGAGTTCAAGCTCCTTTAGCATATGAGAAGTTATCTGAATTGTTTTGAATTTCATACCAGGGGATATTGTGACTTTATACCGTTGTTGATATTTCGGCCTATAACTGTTCAATTTCCAAATTTTTGGAACATAGTTTTTCTCTCAATATAGTTTCTTACTATTTTGAGTTTTGATCCTAATTAACTTAACAAAATAATAGCTAGATTTGTTAATATTATGTAAAAATTCATGAGATGGATGATACATCCAAAACTCAAATCTCAATTTCAGCATTTTATACCATATGAATTACACTGAACAAGACCCAAAATGTTTTTCAACATATTTTTTCTACAAAAATCATCCAATTGTTACAAACTCCTAAGACCAACTAACCAAATAGGAACATGCTGTTTCAACCAAGTTAACGCGGGCGGTCCGCTGAGTAACTTGTCGGTGTTTTCGGGTTGGGTGCGAGCCGAGTCCGTTTCCTAAGGTCGTGCACGGGCCTTCAGCTTCGTCTTCAGAATAGCGGTAAGTCCTTCGGGCTCTCTTACGGACCGTCTGTCTGCACCTGCGAGAGGAGCATTACCAAGCAATCCCCGTGGAGAGGGGGGGTGCTTGGTGCGCTCGCTCCGACGATCAACATTAGACAGTTTCTAGAGAGAGAGAGTTTAGAGAGAGGTCAGAGCTTTTCCAATTCTCACCCAAAGTGACTTGAAAATGTTTACCCCCAAGGTGGCTATTTATAGGCAACCTTGGACCGTAAACCGGTTTTGACCCGGTTCAATATGGAAATGTGAACCGGGATGCAGGGGAGAGCTTTAGGAAAAGGACTCTGACGCGCGTCTCAGGCGACTGTCACGAGCGGGACGCGCGCGCCTTTGAAACATAGGTCTCGGACACATAGGAGTTAGTTAAAAATCGGGTCTCCTATACGTTCGAGATGAAATGGGGGGTGTGCGCGACACCCCCCGGGTCTTAAGCTTACCCGGAATTCCGGGTAAGCCCCCCGGGGGTGCCGGGCAAGTTCGCGACTTGCCCGGTTTCCCCCGGTTAGCTCAAAATTGGGTTTTCTGCGCGTATATGAGGTCCGAATAATTAAAACCGAGCCCGAATCATGCGTATATCCATCACTTGCCCCCGAGTTAAATAATGGTCTGACCTTTGTTTAACTCTATTCTAAGATAGGGTATACGCGTGATTCGGGTCGTCTGCTCACCTTGAGTTTCGACCTACCAATGGTGGATACGCGCGGCTCAGACGAGCTCCTTGCCTTAGTTTTTTTTTTTTTTTTTTTGAGATGGTCATGCTTGATAACTGCGCAAAGGGTTAGTAGCACAACGGACTACGAGTAATATGATAAATGTGATTTTGGGAGAAGTAAGGCGCGAGCGCACATGAAATTTTTCGGGTTTGTAAGATGATCAAATAATTATGGAACGTTCATGCCACGACTAATTGTATCAAAATGATAATAAATCATGAAAGTTTTGATAAAACGTTTTTCATGCAATATGATGGTTTCCGGGCGCCCGTCGTCCGAGACGGCCGTCTTGACGGCGAGACGACGGTTTTAGTAAATGAAATAATGCCGGGTTTGGAAAATCACATGTGACGAACGTGATACGAAAAATCATAAACATAATGTTTTCAAGTAGTTGAGACCATTTGAAGTGACTTAGTTAAATTTGGCTAAGTCACTTGATGGTGAAAATCCAAGTTATCACCAACTTTAAAAAATGGAAGGTGGATGTAAGTGTACCTCTTGGATGTATGGTGCTTGCTAGGTTGTGTAGTCCACCTCCTTTGTGATAGTTTATAAAACTATCAACATTTGAATAGGTTGTTGATAGGGTTTTGGAGAGGCTAAGGTAGTGATTTAGGAATTCACTTTAGGGTATTAGTGTGACCCCATTTCGGCCGGCCACCACCAGGACTACCACCGGCGAGATCACGGCGGCCCGGCAGCGGCGAGGCGGCGGCGGCGGCTGCACTGTTTACGGGGCCAATTTTGACCCGATTTGGCCCGTTTTCGAGTCCTTCTCGCCGGGTATTGATTGGTAATGTCCTCTCCTTCCTTTGCTTGACGTTAATTGGACCTTTAGGGCTGCACATTTCGAATTTCAATAAGGTGTATGATAGGTGTTCGATGAAATGTCTAAGTGAAATTTTGGCTTGATTTTTCAAAATTCGTTTTTGGCCAAACTCTAAATGTATATAGATAGAGTTATGGATAGTGAACTCCCTTTGTGAAGAGGCCCTTAGGTTTCGGTCAACCGAGGGGGAATCGTGGAGGTTCAAAATCGGACTTATTCGAGCAAAAAGTTCGACCCTTTGTATCTTGATGTGGGTGACTTGATATGATGCCCCGAATTGTGATAATGACTCCTTGATTGTTTGTGAGTGGATAGTCATGCCCCCGGAGTTTAGGTGATCGCTCGGTAGCTCGTGCTTATCGGTGACTTAGTTGATCCGAGTGCTCTTTGAATTGTTCGGGTAGGGGTAAGTTTCCCCGTGACATGTAATGGGCTTGCTTAAGTGTATTTGAGCTGCTTGTACGTGCCCCCGGAGCCTTGAGCCATTTTGGGGATAAAATTTGATCGAAATGTGGTCGGATGGCATTTTTGTAATTATGACCAACTTTGCATGTCTTGGATTTCTTTAGCTCTTGAACTTATTGCTTTGTGGAATGCTTGAATACCTGTGTCACATTGCACAAATATATGGAAATTTGATTAGTAGGTGGCCTAGGCCTTTGGTGAGCGTAGGGACTTTTGATTCCCGAGCGGGAGGGTCCCTAGCTGTTTGCTCGCGGACAGTTGGTCCGTTGGGTTGGATGTCCTTGCAAAGGACTTGATGAATGTGGTTGATGATGGATAAATGTCCAATTCGGGTTCGTATTTACACTTCGGGCCTCGCAAACACGTCAAAAATTACATCTCGGCTCCGAAAAACACCTCCCACGGTATCAAAACGGTCCGGAGGCGCGTTTACGCGCGTCCGGACCGGACCTCCGGGTTGCATAAAGCAACCCGGAGGTCCGGGTTGCAAAGCAACCCGGACGTCCGGATTGCATTGCAATCCGGACATCCGGATTGCATTGCAATCCGGAGGTCCGGGTTGCAGCAACCCGGACCTCCGGGTTGCAGCAACCCGGACCTCCGGGTTGCAACAACCCGGACCTCCGGATTGCCCGCAACCCGGATGTCCGGGTTGCGTGACAATTCGGACCTCGCCGAATTGCCCAAGTTCGACGAGGTCCGGATTGCCTTACGGGTATCGCGCTATTACCGTACCCGCGATCGCCGTTACGTGTAGAGAAGTCAAGTTCGTGCATTACCAATGTGGATGACGGTTCCCGTTTGTCTCCTTGAACCGTCGTCGAACCGCTCTAAAACCGGGTCCGGTCTCAAGGAAGCCTATAAATAGGAGGCCTTGGCCACCCATTTTCACTCACTCTCTCATTTGCCCAACTTTGGTATTTTGAGCTCTGACTTCTCTCTAGAATTCTCTCTCTCTAGAAATTACCCTTTTGCCACTATAGTAACTTAGGCATCGGAGAGGGCTCCGCTAGCACCACCCCCCCCTCTCCGTGCTAGCATTGGTCCTTTGCGCAGGATCCGACGCACGAGACACAGATTTGCCGGGTCATAACCTCGCCGGGTCACCACCTTGCCGGGTCACAACCTTGCCGGGTCACAACCTTGCCGGGTCACCCCCTTGCCGGGTCACAACCTCCGTCGGAAGGGTCACGCCCGCACAACCTCAGACGCGTCCTCGTGACCTCAGTCGTCCCGGACGCAACATTGGCGCCGTCTCCGCGATTCGAACAAAAAGTTACAGAAACCATGGCAAGTGATCACAACCCTCCCGAGGAGGTGAAAAACCGGAAGAAAAGACCCGGGCGTCCCAGGAGGTCCCCGGCGAACAAAAGAGCGGGATGCCAAGCTCCAGCTGGGAGCCAGTCGGGACCCTCCCACATACCAAGGGCTACTTCCGTAGCCTCATCCATACCAACGGACACTGTGCCCAACACACAGCACAGAGAGCCAAGAGACAAACACCACGCGCACCCGCCTGGTTTCGAGCCAGAAGGACATGGAGAAGAATCTCAGACAGAACTGCCTCAGGGCGAGCAGAGAGCGGGGGCAAACCCGATGCCCACCATCACTCCAGCAATGATGGCAGCGCTGGAAGAGTTAATCGCACTCCGCGAGTATCTCAAAACACAAGGATACGAAGCTCAGCCACCTCCGAACAACCAACAGCATGCTGCGCCAGCACGAGAGATGTCGCAAGACACTACTCACTATGGCAACCCTTTCCAGGGCAGACACCAACATGAGAGATATGAACCTGCACGGTCATACACTCCTTTCCAAGGAGCTCAACAATGGAGGAACGAAAGGCAGCCCCCATTCTACCACCCGCAGCAACCAATGAGAGACGATCCTTATCAGGCCACAAGTAGGGATCAGTCTGACATCTACCGAAACAACGATCAGCCAAAACCTTCAACAGGTTACGCCGAACCGGCAAAGGGATTCACCGCTGAAATGTTAGAGGAGCTGGTAGAGAAGAAAATGAGGGAGGCCAAAATGAAGGGTATGCACGCTCTTGAAGAAGGGGCGTCACATCCGTTTGCTGAGCACTTGGTGAACAGTCACGTCCCTGACGCACTGTACCGAATAGGAGGAGACCCTTACCGGGGAAAAGGAGACCCAATTGAACACGTGCAAAAACACGAGGCCTCTTTGCTGGGAAGAACCAAAAACCCGCATCATTTCGCAATGACGTTTTCACAAACTCTTGCAGGGACTGCAGCACACTGGTTCTTCTCACTGCCTTGCGGGAGCATTACTTCATGGGCGGATCTAAAAGCCAAATTCATCAGGCGATACATGGGTGAGCGTACACTGTTAAAAGGGGCAAACGCTCTGGACGACGTCCAACAGCAGAACGAAGAGTCCCTTGCCGACTACTACGTCCGCTTCAACCAGAACATTTCTGACATTCAGGGAAACCTGACCGAAGGAGAAATTGTTCGCGCTTTTATCCGAAACCTCGGCCGAAGAGGCACCGCCTTAGCGGAGAAAATGGCGAAACGCCCAGCAGAATCAATGGAAGAATTGGCCGCGAGAGTTAAGGAGTATATAGACCTTGAGAGATTCAGAAGCCAGAACAAGGCTAAAGTTGCCGCAGCTAAGGCGAAAGACAATCCAAAGCCACACCCAGGCAGCCAACAAGGAAAACATTGGCAGCCTCAGCCAAAAAGACCTTTCCAAGGGGATTTTCAGAGGCCCAAAGAAGTAAATCTCGCCGACTGCATCCCTCTGAACGCCCCGCTGTCAGTGATTTTGAGAGAAATGAAAAGCGCAAATATGTGGAAGGAGCCAAACAACTTTAGGAAAGGCCAGATGGGAAGCGACAAAGAGAAGTGGTGTGAAAACCACGAAGTTTTTGGCCACGAGACTGATAGCTGCATCAGTCTACGCTTTCGGATCAACAACTTCATCCTCAAGGGTGAGTTAAAGCAATTTGTGGACCAAGGCAACAGCCCCTCAACAAAGACTCACCCAGAGTCGTCTAAAAGAACAAGCAAGGGAAAAGAGAAAGTTCATGACAACCCTCCACCAGCCAAACGAGGGGTAATCAATGTCATACATGGAGGGCCTGCCGCTGGAGGGCACATATCAAATGCTCGGGACATTTATGCATCTCAAGCAGTCACACTGCCGAAGTATGGAAAGCGCAAGCAACCCGAACAAGAAGACACAGTAATCGAATTCTCCAGAGAAGACCTGAAGCATATCGTTTATCCCCACGACGATGCTTTAGTTATTACCATGGACATCGACGGGTACGATGTGAAAAGAATTCTCGTGGATGGTGGAAGTTCTGCCGACATTCTACACATCAAAGTCCTGGAGCAACTAGGAAAATCTGTCAGGGACTTGTCCCCAGGAACCTTCTCATTGGTTAGCTTCGCAGGAGCAGCTACACAGCCCTTGGGCACAATCACACTTCCGGTCATCCTTGGCCAGGGGTGGAGAGCATTGCATATCAACATCACTTTTGTAGTTGTAGAATCCCTTGGAGCCTACAACGGAATCTTGGGACGAACAACGATCAATCCTTATGTGATCGTGCCCTCCACCGTCCACCAAAAGATGAAGTTCCCGACAGAGCATGGGATTGGAGAAGTGCTGGGTGATCAGATAACTGCAAGGCGTTGCTACGTCAATGCCTTGAGAGCAAAGAACCAATACCATGTGGCCATGGTAAATTCCTTCAAAAGGCAGAAGATAGTTGATGACAGAAAGAAGCAACCAATGGAACAAGCCATTACAATCTGGAAACCGCAAGAAAGCATCCAGTTATCACCATGGCAACAGATTTGGCTCGTTCAGCAGGGAGAAAACGAGTCAATCTCAGAATACTTCACCAGGTTCGCCTCCAATGCCTCAAACGCGAAAGCAACAAGAGAAGATGTGATAAGCGTGTTCTACGCAAATATGAACGTCAGATCTTTCCTTTTCTTCGGACGAACACATGGATGGCAAACAACAAGGACCATGGCGGATTTAAAGGAAAAGCTTGAGACAGCAATCTCTTGCGAGCAAGAACTGAGGAGGGGTACACCCCTCAGTTGGGACAAAGGTGTTCAAGCAAAAACGAACAATCAGGAAGGCGCAAGCTTTGGTATCAACAACATCTTCACACCGCTAAACACGGTGGCAGAAGACATTTACGTCAACCTGCTAGAGAACAAGCTCCCAAGTCCGCTTGCCTCGGAGACAGCTTTCTTGGGCAACGACATCAAAGAATGGTGCAAGTACCATAAAACTTGGGGGCATAACACAAACAAGTGTCCACCATTAAACTGGGAAATCGAAGAATGCATCAGGCTAGGTGTACTAAGGCGATTTGGTGCAACCAACTACGCGACATCATCATCAAACCAGCCATGACGAAATGGGAGAAACAACTCTTTTCTAGATTACTTTGCGCATTCCTACTACTTCTAGTATAATCAATGTAAATACACGCAAGTATCTAATAAAGTCAATCTACGTTTGTAGGTACATACTTATCTCTTGCACGCTGTTTTTTGGATTAAACGCGAAGCAACAAAACCACGCGCATATTATCTACTTCAATAATCCAAGAAACTATGCCATGTGCAAGAAAAATCTATTACGCGTTATGACAACGCTTATCAACAACAACATACTCATATTGACGACTACATCAAGACGTCATCATGGAACCAAAAACAGGGAAGTTTCTTACAAAAACAAGGAATCCTTGTATCAAATTCCTTTACTTCATGCATAACTAAAAAGAAAGTTTCATGACTTCATACTTTTGCAAACTTATAAAAATTGCGACTATCTAATAAAAGCAACTCTACTCGTAGGTACATGTTACACTACGATTACTACTCAGGAATTATGCCAAGTAGTAACCTATGCACAAAAATCTACTTCAACAATACAAGCTAAGCATTGTATGCAAGAAGGGATTTATGGTACACAACGCCAACACATTTGTCATCTACACCAACAAGGAGTTTATTTCTCCATTCATAATATAGGCGTCTATCTCTAGAAGATGCTGACAACACAAAGCTATCAAGCTATGTGCACAATCAACTTATATACCGCAATGACAACCTGCGGATCTATTGTTAAAGCGACGACCATTCAGGGCGTCAACTACAGGCAATGTCTTGGATTAACACCAAGACCTATTATTAAAACGACGACTATTCAGGACGTCAACTACAGGCAATGTCTTGATTTAACACCAAGACCTATTATTAAAACGACGACTGTTCAGGACGACAGATACAAGCAATGCCTTGGAATAACGCCAAGGCCTACTATAAAAATAGCATGTTAAGGTGCAAATCCTCATGTTTATAAGCCATTCACTGGATCCAGAACAGGATGGGCATACTGGGCTGATCACCCTTTAAGCTATGGGTATCCTCTGTTTAGACGACACTCCGGACTCCAAGGGTTCATTCTTTGAAATGGGTATCCTCTGTTTAGACGACACTCCGGACTCCAAGGGTTCATTCTTTGAAATGGGTATCCTCTGTTTAGACGACACTCCGGACTCCAAGGGTTCATTCTTTGAAATGGGTATCCTCTGTTTAGACGACACTCCGGACTCCAAGGGTTCATTCTTTGAAATGGGTATCCTCTGTTTAGACGACACTCCGGACTCCAAGGGTTCATTCTTTGAAATGGGTATCCTCTGTTTAGACGGCACTCCGGACTCCAAGGGTTCATTCTTTGAAATGGGTGTCCTCTGTTTAGACGGCACTCCGGACTCCAAGGGTTCATTCTTCAAAATGGGCGTCCTCTGTTTAGACGGCACTCCGGACTCCAAGGGTTCATTCTTTGAAATGGGTGTCCTCTGCCAAGACGACACTCCGGACTCCAAGGGTTCATTCTTCAGTGTCCTCTATCTAGACGACACTACGGATTCCTGGCCAGAATTCGTTTTATACGGCAAAAGTCCTCTGGCAAAGACGACAATTCCGTACTATAGGTTTTCAAACCGTGTTGCATGGTTCCTGGACGCAGAAAGCATGCATCACAATTCATACTCTCAAAAAAGTGTTACATGGTTCCTGGACGCAGGAATCATGTATCACAAATATTTTTTCAAACATTTTACCAAAAATTTTGCCAAAAATTTTATCAAAAATTTTGTGTATCAAATGTTTCATCAACATGGTCTTTTGGATGTATCACATTCAATGCCAAAATATTTTCTCAAATATTTTATCAACAAGCCTTTTAAAGTTTCACAAAATGCTTCTTCAAAAAACTTAAATGTTTTTATGTATGCTTCCCCAACGCGGGTTGATACACGCTATCAGGTGCGTACCCTGTATAAAACTCATAAAACTTACAAGTCGAGTCTTGTACAACGTCGCCTTAGAGTGGAACTAAGAGACGGTATAAACTAGTATCTTGCTTTGCCAAGATAACATCTCTCAAATGATGTTTTTATGTATGCTTCCCCAACGCGGGTTGATACACACTGTCAGGAAAGAAGGATAATATGCATAATGCATCAGGCAGACAATCAGGGGAACATCTCAACTTATTAATCAGGAAGTAAGGAAGCCGGGGGGCAAACAGACTCAGAGATGAGTTCAACATATCCAAAAAATGGCACAAATGGAATATACCATCATCTCTAACAAGACTCGGCGGGACAAGCAGAAGTTGCCACCGTCTTCTCCAAACAAAATCTATAATGTGCAAGTCACAACATCCTATGCTCTACCCATCCTGCCATGCCGTGGAATCTATCCAAGAGAGGCAGTCATAGTACTTAACAATGTCCAGGTGACGAAATGTCATGCAAGCAAAAGCATGAACAAGGAATTATCAACAAACACTTACCTCAGTAGGAGTAACGCTCCTCCTTGGACCGGTCCCTCGACCGGGGGGCAGAAGACGCCACTACACAACCCTCAACTCTATTTCCCTTATCACAAGAAAGGGGTAGCACGGTCATGCTCAGCATAAAGAACCAAGAATCGCTCGAGGAACACGCCCCTGCGTCGGATCTCTCGAGAATTATGCTAAAAACAGAAACTGCAGCTGGAAATATTTTCTAAGTATTTCCATGTACGTACATACATGTCGACAAGATTGCATGTCGACGAGAAGAAAATATTTTCTAAGTATTTCCATGTACGTACATACATGTCGACGAAGGTGCACGTCGACGAGAAGAAAATATTTTCTAAGTATTTCCATGTACGTACATACATGTCGACGAGGGGACATGTCAACGAAGAAAAAATATTTTCTAAGTATTTCCATGTACGTACATACATGTCGACGAGGGTGCACGTCGACGAGAAGAAAATATTTTCTAAGTATTTCCATGTACGTACATACATGTCGACGAGGGTGCACGTCGACGAGAAGAAAATATTTTCTAAGTATTTCCATGTACGTACATACATGTCGACAAGGTTGCATGTCGACGAGAAGAAAATATTTTCTAAGTATTTCCATGTACGTACATACATGTCGACGAGGGTGCACGTCGACAGGAAGAAAATATTTTCTAAGTGTTTCCATGTACGTACATACATGTCGACGAGGGGGCATATCAACGAAGAGGAAATATTTTCTAAGTATTCCCATGTACGTACATACATGTCGACGAGGGTGCACGTCGACGAGAAGGAAATATTTTCTAAGTGTTTCCATGTACGTATATACATGTCGACGAGGGGGCATGACAACAAGGGGAGAATATTTGCTAAGTATTTTCACATACGCACATGCACGTCAACAAAGATGTATTGCATACAACGAGTAGCTATGCCCCCTAAGCATGCCAACGACGCACATCGTCAAAGCTCATACGACGACATCTATGGTAACAAACATTAGACATCGCTTAATATTTTTTAAGTGTTTTAGCATACTTGCAGGAAACAACCAATAATCTCTACCTGACATTCAACCGTTAACGTCAACGCGTGTATCAACGTCAACGCGTGCATCAATATCATCGCGCGTGTCAAGTCAATCATCATGGGCGTATGTTGCAATCGCATGATCCAAGATTCGGTAATCACTTAGTCACTTTAGAAACATACGATTTCTATTTTCTTGATTTACATAATTACGATCTTGCCACGTCCTTTATTCATACTTACATGTTGATAGACGCATTCTTGCATAAGTGCATTACCACTTGCTCATGTCTCCGACAATAACCATGCTTGCACGTCATATATGTATTTCCCATCGCACTAACCATAGTGACAGGAAATAAAGTCGTTCGACCGAAAAATCAAGCGACGGACGGAATCGAGATGTCTGCACCCGACCGACGATCAAAATTAAAAGGTTAGCGTCAGACTCAAATTGGACAAGTATCCTAACTTAAAATAGAGTCAAGAAAGGTTCTAAACCGTTTCTTGACTCGGGGGCAAGTGATGGATAAATGTCCAATTCGGGTTCGTATTTACACTTCGGGCCTCGCAAACACGTCAAAAATTACATCTCGGCTCCGAAAAACACCTCCCACGGTATCAAAACGGTCCGGAGGCGCGTTTACGCGCGTCCGGGTTGCAAAGCAACCCGGACGTCCGGATTGCCATGCAATCCGGACATCCGGATTGCATTGCAATCCGGAGGTCCGGGTTGCAGCAACCCGGACGTCCGGGTTGCAGCAACCCGGATGTCCGGGCTGCAGCAACCCGGACCTCCGGGCTGCAGCAACCCGGACCTCCGGGTTGCAACAACCCGGACCTCCGGATTGCCCGCAACCCGGATGTCCGGGTTGCGTGACAATTCGGACCTCGCCGAATTGCCCAAGTTCGACGAGGTCCGGATTGCCTTACGGGTATCGCGCTATTACCGTACCCGCGATCGCCGTTACGTGTAGAGAAGTCAAGTTCGTGCATTACCAATGTGGATGACGGTTCCCGTTTGTCTCCTTGAACCGTCGTCGAACCGCTCTAAAACCGGGTCCGGTCTCAAGGAAGCCTATAAATAGGAGGCCTTGGCCACCCATTTTCACTCACTCTCTCATTTGCCCAACTTTGGTATTTTGAGCTCTGACTTCTCTCTAGAATTCTCTCTCTCTAGAAATTACCCTTTTGCCACTATAGTAACTTAGGCATCGGAGAGGGCTCCGCTAGCACCACCCCCCCCTCTCCGTGCTAGCATTAGTCCTTTGCGCAGGATCCGACGCACGAGACACAGATTTGCCGGGTCATAACCTCGCCGGGTCACCACCTTGCCGGGTCACAACCTTGCCGGGTCACAACCTTGCCGGGTCACCCCCTTGCCGGGTCACAACCTCCGTCGGAAGGGTCACGCCCGCACAACCTCAGACGCGTCCTCGTGACCTCAGTCGTCCCGGACGCAACAGTTGATGTGTTGCCTTGGTTTTTGATTGAGTTGTGTATGGTTTTTGTAGGGCTTGGTTGACGGGCTTGCAAGCGCGTGTCTTTGATACTTAGGAATCTTCCCAGGAACTGTCACCCCCGAACTACTGAGATGAGTGAGTCTCCCGATTCCCTTCTTTGCACATATTACTTTTCTTATGATGTTTTGGAGATAAGCGAGGACACCCCCCTTTTACTCCGACTCGATTTTCCCGGGACAGGTGCTAGCCATGAGGCCATTGCGATGACTCAGACCTAACCTCCCAATCGTATTACGACTGAGGAGTTTGTGGAGAGCGTAGATAAGTCGGGGGTCTGTCCTCTTTCTGAAGCATTCTTCCCGTTTGACATATGCAAAGATGTCGAAGTCGGCTCAGTTACCGTTCCTCCCGTGGACCTAGATGTAGTTTACACGGGACAGATAGAGGAGGGCTTGCGTTTTCCTTACTGCAAGGATCTTGTCCGCTTATGTCGTCATTTCCGCATCTCGCCCCTTAATCTCTCCCCTGCTGCTTTTCACGCGTGGACCTGTTTTCGTATTCAGTGCCACAAGCACTCATGGGCTTATTCCTTGATTCTCTTCCGGACCTTCTACCGCCTGGAGCGACGAGACAAATCGGGGTTGTCCACCTTTTGCAGTTGGTGGCCTTGCCTTTCCTCATTTGACCTTGGGGGTGCCAAGTGGAAGCCGAGCGGGCGGTTCGCCACCCCTTACCCTCGCTCCCAGGAATGGCAAAATCACTATTTCTTTGTAAGCGACGTCGGGACTAAGTGGGAGACGTGTCATGTCCTGGAGCGTGACCCTGTTCCCTCCTTTTCCGAGTATACCCCTCAGGATGAGAAGGCCTTTCGCGAGATCTTTCGTGATAATCAGGCGGGGGCTATAGTTCCTTTGACTCAGGGTTCTGAAGAGGAGTTGCTAGCCGCAGGCATCATCGTATCTTCTTCCCAGGGTGTCTTGGTATGCTTTCGAATTTTTATAACCTTGTCTTATGTTATCCTGTAGGTTGGTTTCTTAACAAGCAACCGGCATTGCAGACTGCTGCTGCGCGAGGGCTCCCTGTTGCTGCTCCGGCCCCTGCTGAAGGGCCTCGTCATGGGCGAGGAAAAAGACCTATGGGTAAAGTACTTCTCTCTTTTTATCGTTTTCGGCTGTATTTCTGTTTGTAGTTCTAACGTTTTCTTCTTCCTGTTTGCAGGTCGCGCGCCTGCTGAGAGGGAGCGGGCGGAACCCGTTGCTGACTCTTCTCGGCGCCCCTCCGCTAAGAGGACCGATGCTGCGGCGCGTGCCTCGGGTGATCCTAAGCGCTCGAGAGTTGAGGGAACGTCTGTCTTGCCTTCTCGTGACAAGAGGAAACAAGTTGCCGAGCGCGTCCCTCCTGCCCCCGGGCCGAGGCATGGGACGGCGGACGAGGTCCCCCCAGGTTCTCGTATGCCTTCACGCGACAAGAGGAAGCATGTTGATGAGCGCGTCCCTCCTGTCCCCGAGCCGATGCATGTGATAGCAGAGGAGGTTCCCCCTGTATCAGGTGTGCGGTATCTCTTTTTATGTACTTAGCATATTTTGCTTGTATGCTTGCTTATGTTTGTGCTTTGCAGACATCCCTCCACTTCCTTCGCTTCGCAGAAGTGATCTTGTCCGTCGTTTTGAACGCGACGTCACAGGTGGTGTGTGGGTGCCCTACTCGGGTACGCGCCTTCGTTTTCCCAAGGATGCGTCCTTGAGCACTCCTGAAGTTGGCGTTCGGGTGGTGCAAAGGTCTGTTCCCCCTGCAGACCGGAAGGAGTGTCCCCCGAATTCTGCTAGTGCGCGCGCCTTTGTGGAGGAGAACGTCGGGGTCTTCGCTCCGGTGAATGTTTATCCTTCTTAGAAGTGATTCGTTCATTGTTGCACTTGTTTTGATAGTTATACTCTTTTTGATGCAGGTTAATACTGATATTGCCAACTTATCCTCTTTTGTCATCGAGCTTTCTGATGAGAAGGATCAGCTTCTGGAGAGCCATGAGGAGCTAATGAAGGAGCAGGTCTCTTTGACTGGGGATGCGAAAGGCCATGCTGGGGAGCTTCTCATATTATCCGATGCACTTGCCTCGAGTCAAGATCGTGTTGCCGAGATCCGAGATCAGCTGTCTGCTGTGAAGGATCGGATGGCCCTTCGGGAGGGGGTGCGGGCTGCCGAGTTGCAAAAGGCGAGGGAGGACGGCTTTTCGGAAGGCAAGGCCGGCGCTTTTAAGCGGTATCCTCAGAGCGAGTCTTTCCTTTCCGCCGTTCAGGCGAGTTATGAGTCTTTGAAGAAGGAGTTTCTTGATGACTTTGTTCCTCTGATGCATCGTCTTGCCCCCCAGTTTCCCTTTGAGAAATTGGATGCTGCTGGTGTGATTGGTTTGAGTGATTTGGGGGGGGCTTCCTCTCTTCAGGTGGAGGACACCATTAGTGCAGATGGTGAGCCGATGTTTAGCTTTGAGCGGGATGCTGATATCTTTGGTGATACCCCTGCCTGTGATCCCTTTGCGACGGAGGACTGCGATGTTGATGTGCGCGATCTCCTTGACTAGGTTGATATGGACCCTTTGTGTGTTTGTTTGTTCATTTGCATGCGTAGTATTTTGGCGAAGGACTTGTTGTTGTTTGACGTTTGGATTTGCTATCGTAGACCTGTTTAGTCATATATATATATGCTTTTCATGAATGCATTAGATAGATGTGATAACTGAATATCTCCTTGTTATTTTAGTCATAACATAGGATAGTGAAGTGCGGGTAGATTAGTACGTCCGACACCTGCATTTGTTTGCGAGGGAGGATTCCTAAGGAACCGCTTGTCCCCCGACTTTTGCAAGGATGTGAATAGATTAGTACGTCCACATCCTTGTACTGCGGCGAAGTGTGGATAGATTAGTACGTCCGACACTTGCATTTGTTTGCGAGGGAGGATTCCTAAGGAACCGCTTGTCCCCCGACTTTTTGCAAGGATGTGAATAGATTAGTACGTTCACATCCTTGTATTGTGGCGAAGTGTGGATAGATTAGTACGTCCGACACTTGCATTTGTTTGCGAGGGAGGATTCCTAAGGAACCGCTTGTCCCCCAACTTTTTGCAAGGATGTGAATAGATTAGTACGTTCACATCCTTGTATTGTGGCGAAGTGTGGATAGATTAGTACGTCCGACACTTGCATTTGTTTGTGAGGGAGGATTCCCAAGGAACCGCTTGTCCCCCGACTTTTTGCAAGGATGTGAATAGATTAGTACGTTCACATCCTTGTATTGTGGCGAAGTGTGGATAGATTAGTACGTCCGACACTTGCATTTGTTTGCGAGGGAGGATTCCTAAGGAACCGCTTGTCCCCCGACTTTTTGCAAGGATGTGAATAGATTAGTACGTCCACATCCTTGATGAAAATATTCCAACTCCTTGGATGCGTCGTGCGTCCTTTGCTTTGGTTTGTAGTGATGAGCCTTGTATAGGTTGGCCTGTTGTCACTGTTGTTGTTTTGATGCCTTGGTTGTAAGCTTAGGCGTTGTATGTGAGTTAATAGTGTGCCTACAAGAGACATGAATTTTGTTAGTATTTACGACATAACTTCATTTGATGCGCAAGTATGGAGTTACACATCTCCTTCTTTTGAAGTAATGAAGACTAAAAAGCTTGATACGACGGCTTTTAGTTCTATGGTTTCCTTTCTTGTTTATGCATGGAATTTCTTTAAGTGTCCCCCGCTGAAAGTGTTAGGCAATTCGTTCCCGTCAACATCTTGGATGCGGTATGCATTAATGTATGGGACCGCTACTATCTTGTAGGGGCCTTCCCACTTGGGGGACATCTTGTTGATTTGGTCCAGGTGTGAGAATTCGTTTCTTCTCCACACCATTTCTCCCACATGGAATTGTCGCGCCTTGACCTTTCTGTTGTAGTATCTGGATGTGGCTAGGCGCATCTTTGTTTGAACTTGTTCTGATTTCCATCTTTGTTCGTCTGTTAACTGAAGGTCGAGGCGTCTTTCTTCCTCATTGGTTTGGGGGTCGAAATGCGTCGTTCTGTATGAAGAGACGGCGATTTCGATAGGTGCCACTGCCTCGGTTCCATAGACTAGGCTGAAGGGTGTTTCACCTGTTGATTCTTTGGGTGTTGTGCGCACAGCCCATAAAACACTGCTTAGCTGGTCCACCCAACCTCCTTTCAGAGCATGGACTCTCTTTTTTAGTCCGTCTAGGACTATCTTGTTTGCTGACTCGACTTGGCCGTTTGTCTGTGCGTGATGCACTAATGCAAAACGGTGGTCTATCTTGAGACGTTCGCAGAAATTTTGCATATTTCCACTTCTGAATTGGGCACCGTTGTCGCTAATGAGTATCTTCGGGACACCGTAGCGGGCCACTATGTAATTTCGGATGAAGTTCATGATTTGTGTGTCTGTGATGCGCGCCAGTGGCTTAGCCTCAATCCATTTTGAGAAGTAGTCGATTGCGACGACTATGAATTTTGCTTGGCCCTTCGATTTTGGGAGTGGACCGATCAAGTCAATGCCCCATTGTGCGAATGGCCATGCGCTTGAAATTGGGCTTAATTCTGCTGCTGGAGCTGTGATGTTCCTTGAATATAGCTGACATGCTTCGCATTCTGTCACCATGTTTGTTGCTTGAGCTCTCATTGTTGGCCAATAGTAGCCCAAGTTCAAGGCTTTGCGGATTAACGCACGAGCTCCTTCGTGCGAGGCAGCCATTCCTCCATGGAGTTCTTCTGGTACCGTTGTTCCTTCTGTGTTTGTGATACATTTTAGGTAGGGTGTAGAATAACCCTTTCTGTAGAGCTGTCCCTCGATCAAGGCGTAGTTTACGGCTACCCTTTCGATCTTGCTTGCTTGAGTTTTGTCTCGCGGTAGGGTCCCTCCTGCGAGGTATGCTTGGATTGGTGTCATCCAAGTTTCCTCTTCATCAATGGCCATTACTTCGAATTGGTCTATGACGGATATTATCCTGTTTTCCACAAAGTGTGTCTCTTTGCCTTGTTCATTGTTTTGGGCATACTTGCTTAGAGCATCGGCCTCCTGGTTTTCTTCTCGTGGGACGGAAGTTATGTCGAAAGTTTTGAAACTTTCTACCAACTCCTTTGCTTGTGTCAAGTATTTCTGCATGTTTTCGGACTTTGCAGTGTACTCTCCTTTGACCTGGTTGACGACCAGTTGTGAATTACACTTTACTCGTAAGTGTTCAACCCCAACTCCTTTGGCTATCCTGAGGCCTGTTATCAGTGCCTCATATTCTGCCTCATTGTTCGTCGCTCTGAATGTCAAGTTCAAAGCGTACTTCAAGGGGTCTGAGCCGTCGGGTGGGATTAGTAGTAATCCTGCCCCCGCGCCTCCGGTGTTGGATGATCCGTCCGTGTACATTTCCCAAACTTCTGTGGGTGGGACATTTGTTTGGACTTCAACTTGTGGCTCGGGCTCGATTCCTGTGAACTCTGCTATGAAGTCTGCCAAGGCCTGCCCTTTGATGGCTGTCCGTGGAGCGAAATGAATGCGGAATTCACTTAACTCTACAGACCACTTCGTCAATCTCCCTGACATGTTTGGTTTTGCAAGGATGTGCTTCAAAGGCTGGTCTGTGAGGACCGTTATTTCATGCGCGTGAAAGTAAGGCCTTAGCTTGCGTGCGGCTATCACAAGCGCGTACAAGTGCTTCTCAATTGGTACGTAATTGACTTCATACTTGGCCAGTGTTTTGCTCACGTAATAGACCGGGAGTTGCGCCCCTCCTTTTTCTTTTATTAGTACAGAGCTAACTGCCGTGTTGCTAGTTGATATGTAGAGAAAAAGAGGCTCCCCTTGAAGTGGCTTTGCTAGTCTTGGGAGCGTCTTCAAGTGTTGTTTGAGTTGTTGGAAGGCTTCTTCACAGACATTTGTCCATCCGAATTTCTTGTTCGCGCGTAGCACTTCGAAGAAAGGGAGTGCTCTGTCTCCGAATTTGGCCAGGAATCTGTTCAGGGCTGCGAGGCGCCCGTTGAGCTGTTGTACTTCTTTGTGCTTTGTTGGAGAGGCC
This sequence comes from Clarkia xantiana subsp. parviflora, assembly GCA_036873135.1. Classification (NCBI taxonomy): domain Eukaryota; kingdom Viridiplantae; phylum Streptophyta; class Magnoliopsida; order Myrtales; family Onagraceae; genus Clarkia; species Clarkia xantiana. Next base: position 16,728,720 of record JAPTYO010000008.1, on the reverse strand, counting down.
ATTTCTTCAATTGCCTTCACCTTCTCGGGTTTGCTTCAATGCCCCTTTCGCTCACCATAAATCCAAGTATTTTTCCTGACCGTACCCCGAAAGCGCACTTTGCGGGGTTTAGTCTTATTTGGTACTTACGCATTCTCTCGAAGATTATGCGTAGGTCATCTGCGTGGTTCTTTCTTTTCTTGGATTTCACGACCATATCATCCACGTACGCCTCCATTTTATCGCCAATCAGATCTCCGAAAATGAGATTGACCATCCTTTGATAGGTTGCCCCCGCATTGATTAACCCGAAAGGCATAACTTTGTAGTTATAAATTTCGCTGTCAGCGTAGAATGCCGTATGTGGGGCGTCCTGCCAAAACATTGGGATTTGATTGTATCCCGTGTATGCATCCATAACTGTCATCAGTTCATGGCCCACAGTCGCGTCTACCAATTGATCAATTCGTGGGAGCGGATATGAATCCTTTGGGCATGCATTGTTGAGGTCTCTGTAGTCGATGCACATTCTTGACTTGCCATTTGGTTTAGGAACAACTACAGGGTTGGCTACCCAAGTTTGATACTTGGATTCTTCAATGAAGCCTGCATCAAGCAGTCTGCCTACTTCCTCGCGAATGGCCAACTTCTTGTCTCCTCCTATCGACCTTAGCTTTTGTTTCACTACTCGAGCGTCTTTGTTGATGTTGAGTTTATGGCAAATGACATCTGGGCTTATTCCTGGCATGTCCTTTGGGGACCATGCGAATAAGTCTTTGTATTCTGTTAGGAGCGCTGTGATTTCAATCACTTCGTCTTCTGATAATGATGCTCCTATGCGCACCATTCTTTCTGGCTCATCGATTTTGAATTCACGGAGTTCGTCCATCGTTGTAGGCCTCCCGTAGTCATCTCTTGGGTCTTCGTCGATGGTGGGTACTACTGGCATGTTTCCCCTTAGGTTTTGTTGTAGCGCGACATTGTGGCATTCTCTTGCTACTTGTTGGTTTCCTCTAACTTCTCCCACACCTGCAATGGTTGGGAACTTGATCTTTAGGTGGGCCGTTGAAGGCACCATTCTCCATTCGTTCATGGTCGTGTATCCGAGAATGCCATTGTAGGCGTTTAGCTTCTCGACTACTATGAATAGTACATCGATATTCAGACGTCTTTCTCCTTCGCCCAAAGTTACCGGAAGGGTAATGGTGCCCAGCGGGTAGCTGGCATCTCCCATGAATCCCACTAGAGGTGAGTTCATTGTTTGTATGGCCTTCTTTCTTCCGAGTGCTAAGACAATGTCTTTTGTTAGCACGTTTGGGGCGGAGCCTCCGTCTACCAGAATTCGCTTCACTTCCATGTCATCAATAGTCATTTGAATGACTAAGGCGTCGTTGTGGGGGAACGTTATGTGCTCTCTGTCTTTGGCTGAGAAGCCTATGACGTCCTCCATGATTGTGTCTTCTCCGTCTGGCTCCTGTGGTTTTTCACTTTTCCCGGCGGCGTACCTTTCCCTTGCGTAAGAGGTTTCGCCCCCTGCACTGAAGCCTCCGTGTATGGTGTATGTGTTTTCCATCTTGCTTGTTCGTTTGAGTAACGCAGGCTTTCTGTTCGAAGCCCGCAGACGGCGCCAAGTGTTTCGACCAAGTTAACGCGGGCGGTCCGCTGAGTAACTTGTCGGTGTTTTCGGGTTGGGTGCGAGCCGAGTCCGTTTCCTAAGGTCGTGCACGGGCCTTCAGCTTCGTCTTCAGAATAGCGGTAAGTCCTTCGGGCTCTCTTACGGACCGTCTGTCTGCACCTGCGAGAGGAGCATTACCAAGCAATCCCCGTGGAGAAGGGGGGTGCTTGGTGCGCTCGCTCCGACGATCAACATTAGACAGTTTCTAGAGAGAGAGAGTTTAGAGAGAGGTCAGAGCTTTTCCAATTCTCACACAAAGTGACTTGAAAATGTTTACCCCCAAGGTGGCTATTTATAGGCAACCTTGGACCGTAAACCGGTTTTGACCCGGTTCAATATGGAAATGTGAACCGGGATGCAGGGGAGAGCTTTAGGAAAAGGACTCTGACGCGCGTCTCAGGCGGCTGTCACGAGCAGGACGCGCGCGCCTTTGAAACATAGGTCTCGGACACATAGGAGTTAGTAAAAAATCGGGTCTCCTATACGTTCGAGATGAAATGGGGGGTGTGCGCGACACCCCCCGGGTCTTAAGCTTACCCGGAAATTCCGGGTAAGCCCCCCGGGGGTGCCGGGCAAGTTCGCGACTTGCCCGGTTTCCCCCGGTTAGCTCAAAATTGGGTTTTCTGCGCGTGTATGAGGTCCGGATAATTAAAACCGAGCCCGAATCATGCGTATATCCATCACATGCCAAGCGTCAATTTTTTTAATTTATTAGATGAGTTAACTTAGAAGGTAGAATCACCTTGACAGAGATTACCTAGAAAATTGGATTGTTTGATTACACTAATCCAACATCAGTGGAAGAAAAAGATCTGTCCCTTTTCTACTGTACTGAAGATCACATAAATGCAATTTTTTTTTTCATCTTAGAGCAGAATAAATACAAAATGAATAACTATAATTGTAGTCTAGCCGGTGGTAGATTATAACAAAATTGAAGAACACATTAATCTATATTGAACATAAATCAATGTATTAAAGCGATATAACAATTCATAAGGGTGTAATTATGCTTTCATATCGCGAGAATGAAGACGCTATACAGTTGCATGAAATCCCCACTTGTGTACGACTTGGCAAACAGAATACTGGTACCCTTCCATCCTAATTGTAATTTTTTTGTCTTCTATACTCTCCATTAGATTAACAACCAGCAAATAAAACCTGCATAATTATGAAAGATGTAAAATACATAGTATGTTATGGGTTTTAGAATTCATTAAGATCATCATGACCTCCATCTAGACAGCTAACCACTCAAGCAGATAACAAGTGTGCAAATTTTACTGATTGCTTCATATACATGTAAAAAAAATTAGAATGACCAATTTTCCGAAAAGACTAAGTTGATGATATACCTAAATATCAGTCTAAAAGAAGAGCGTAGATAGATATAAAAGAAAACCATCTAAGACAAACTCAGATAATTTTTTTAATTAACACTCAACTTGAAAACATCTAGCTTATAATCAAGGGTTAATAACTAAAAAACTGTCCAAAGTTTACCCTATGTTAAAATTAGGTGTCTGAAGTTTGAAATGTTAAAATGGACTGTCCCAAGTTTCATTTTTGTTGAAATTTGGTGTCTTTGTGCGTCTTTTCATCTTCATTCCATCATTTTCATCAACCCACCAACCCACTCATAATCCATCATTCTTTAATTTTCACAAAATTGTCAAATTTCACCTAAAAATTGAACATTAAAAAAAAGTCTCTAGAAGAGTGGTGTAGAGCCATTTTCCAAGGACAATAGAGCGAGATTTACTTGCCTGGATGTGACCAACTTTTTTGGTGACGATCCCGGCAAGATGACGAGAAGGGAGTGTGTATGAGAGCTTGAATTTGACAGACGTTTTCGTCGGAATTGACTTCTCTAAAGTAATTGATGGACATACGCGTGATTCGGGCTCGGTTTTAATTATTTGGACCTCATACACACACGGGACTCACCGCAAAGCCCAATTTCAAGCTAACCGGGGGAAACCGGGCAAGTTCGAACTTGCCCGACATCCCCGGGGGGCTTACCCGGAAATTTCCGGGTAAGTCTAGCTTACCCGGAAATTCCGGGTAAGCCCCGGCTTACCCGGAATTTCCGGGTAAGCCTAAGCTTGCCCGGAATTCCGGGTAAGCCCCAGCTTACCCGGAATTCCGGGTAAGCTCCACACCCGGGGGGTGTCGCGCACACCCCCCATTTTACCTCGGACGCATACGGAGACCCGATTTTTAAACTAACTCCTATGTGTTCGAGACCTATGTTTCAAAGGCGCGCGCGTCCCGCTCGAGACAGCCGTCTGAGACGCGCGTCAGAGTCCTTTTCCCAAAGCTCTCCCCTGCACCCCGGTTCACATTTCCACATTGAACCGGGTCAAAACCGGTTTACGGTCCAAGGTTGCCTATAAATAGCCACCTTGGGGGTAAACAATTTCAATTCATTCCAAAATCACTTTGGGCAAGCTTGGGAAAAGCTCTGACCTCTCTCTAAAAACCCTCTCTTTCTCTCTCTAGAAATCTACTGATGTTGATCGTCGGAGTGAGCATGCCAAGCACCCCCCCCTCCCCACGGGAACTGCTTGGTAACGCTCCTTTGCAGGTGCCGACGTACGATCTGCTAGAGAGCCGGAAGGATTTACTCTCATTCAGAAGACGAAGTTTAGGCCCGCGCACGACTTTAGAAGGCGGACTTAGCTCGCACCCAACCCGACGACCTCGACGAGTTATCCCGCGGACAGCCCGCAATAACTTGGTCGAAACACTTGGCGCCGTCTGCGGATCACCCACAGAACCAACAGCATGGCAAGCAACGAGCAGCCACCGCCGACTAAGACGAAGAGAAGAGGACCAGGACGTCCAAGGAAAACTCCGGCTCCGGAGTCAAGCATGAGACCTCCTCCGCAGAGAAACCCCCCGCAGAGCCAAGGCGAGGCCTCAGTCGCCTCGTCTATGCCGACTAGAAGCGTACACTCTCGGAGTAACGCACAAGGGGGCACACAGCAAACCAACGCTCCTCCAGGCTTCACCCACCAAACCTTCAACACACAGGAGCAACCTTACGGAATGCCAAACGTGGGAGCATACAACCAAGCACCAGGGGCACAGACTGCGCCTACAGTCACCCCGGAAATGATGGCAGCACTCGAACAGCTGCTTCATCTAAGAGAAGCCCTGCGCAACCAAGGATACGGGGCGCCACCGCCCCCTCCCACGCAACAAGCAAATATGCCCCCGCCACCAAGGCAGGCGCCTCCGACGAATACACCTCAGCAGAGAGGCCATACAATCTCAAAAACCCCGACCTTTCACGGGAATGCACAGCAGAACAGGCAGTTCCCCCAGCAGTGGACAAGACAGGAGCTTTCGCACTCCCAAACACCCTACCAAGCAGGGCCATACAATGAAGGAACCTGGAGGCAGCCGTCCCAGACATTCCAGGAATATCAAGGTGGATATTCTCAGTACAACCCGACGCAGGCGCAATTTCCCCAACAAGGCGCAAACATGGGACAAGATGCATATCAAGGTGCATACCCCCCAAATCAGGGTAACCCAATCACCGGGTTGACGGAGGAGATGCTTGAAAAGCTGATCGAAAAGAAGATAAAGCAAAGGAAGATGAGAGGGATGAACACATTGGTAGACACCACATCCCACCCTTTCACTGACGAGCTGGTGTACAGTCGCGTCCCAGACGCACTGTATAATCTAAGACCAGAAAAATACCGAGGCAAGGGAGATCCAATAGAGTATGTGCAGCAGCATGAAGTAATGCTTTTGGGAAGGACAGACAACCCTCACCACATAGCCATGACGTTCCCCCAAACGTTAGGCGGACCAGCCGCACACTGGCTCTTCTCCCTGCCAAAGCAAAGCATAGACTCATGGCAGTCCCTCAAAGAAAAGTTCATCCAACGTTACATGGGAGAACGTTCGATTATCAAAGGATCAAATGCCTTAGATGACGTCAAGCAAGAGTGGAATGAGTCCCTCGCAAGCTACTACATCTGATTCAATCAAAACATCTCGGAAATCCAAACGAACATCGCAGAGACAGAAATCATCCATGCCTTTGTCAGAAACCTGGGTAGGCACGGGTACGACTTAGGCCAAAAGCTTTCTACAAGACCTGCGGAAACAATGGAAGAACTCGTGGCAAGAGTTAAAGAATACATCGATGCTGAGCATTACAAGATGACAGCACGGGACAAGTGGGGCAAGCCCAGCAACAAGAAAGATGAAAGCAAGCCAGGCCCCCCGAAGCAGAACCAAACCCCCCAACAAAAACAATGGACTCCGCCCCAGAAGAGAACATTCAACATTGAAGAAGACAAGAATCCAGACGTCAACACCATCGAGCTGATCCCTTTGAATGCTCCCCTGAGCGTCATACTGAAAGAAATGAAAGAACAAAACCTCTGGAGAGAGCCATTCGGTTTCAGAAAGGGTCAGCTAGGGAAGGAGCAAGACAAGTGGTGTGAAAGCCACGAAGTCAACGGCCATGAAACAGACGACTGTAGAAGCCTTAAGTTCCAAATCAATCGAATCATACAAGAAGGCGGACTTAAGCACTACGTCGACTAGGGGGGAAAGATCGAAAAGGTGAAAAGAAAATTCACGCCAAAGGAGAAAGGAAAAGAGAAGACCACTGACAACCCTCCTCCTAAAAAGAGGGGGGTCATTAATGTCATTCATGGTGGTCCAGCTGCAGGAGGACAAGTCTCCAACACAAGAGATGTCTACGCGGCGCAGGCGAGCACACTCCCCAAATATGGGAAAAGAAAGAAACCGGAAGAGGAGGACCTCGTGATAGGATTCTCGAGAAAAGACATGGCACACATCGTCTACCCACATGATGACGCGTTAGTAATAACGATGGAAATCAACGGGTTCGATGTCAAAAGAATTCTAGTCGATGGAGGAAGCTCGTCAGACATCCTCCATATCAACGTCCTCGAACAGCTGGGAATGAAAAGAGAGGACCTGAAGCCGGGAAATTTCCCGTTAGTAAGCTTTGCTGGAGCTGCTACATACCCACTGGGAATGATCACCCTCCCACTGTGATAGGAGAGGGATGGAACGCAATGAAAGTCGACATCACTTTCGTCATTGTCGAAAGCCTTGGCGCTTACAACGGAATTCTCGGAAGAACAACGATAAACCCCTACGAGATGGTACCCTCAACGGCACATCAAAAGCTGAAATACCGCTTAAGGGGAGGAATTGGTGAAGTCTTGGGCGATCAGACAACAGCACGAAAATGCTATGTCAACGCCCTAAGATGCAAGAACCGCCTGGACATTGCAGTCGTTGAAAGGGGACAATGTTCCAAATCTGAAGTCGAAAGGCGATTTGACGAGATGATGAGCAAAGGAGAAAGACTCCCAACACTTCAAACCCCAATGCTCCCAAGCATATGGGACATCAAACAAGGAGAGTCAGAATCCATCCAAAACTACTTCAAGCGATTCGCTATTAACGCAACTTCAAGTTTTGCAGACAAGTCAGCCGTAATCAATGCCTTTTTCCTGAACATGAACTCACCCACATTTCTCCTATTTGGACGAACACAAGGGTGGAGAACAACCAAGTCTATGGCTGACTTAAAAGAGAAGATGGAGACAGCAATCGAAGTCGCAAATGAGCTGGGGTGGTTCAGCCCACCTGCAGAACATGAGGAGGCGCGCGAACAAGAGCGTGCAAGACAAGACTTGAACAACAACCAAGATGGAGAATATACACCTCTAAACATAGAGGTGGAAGAGTTGTTCAAGACCATCCTGAAGGATGTTTTACCTCCTCCAAGCGAGATCCGAATTGCCTTCCTCGGGAAGAATCCAGAAATGTGGTGCCACTATCACAACAAATGGGGACACAGCACAAATGGCTGCCCCTCCCTTCGCAACAAAATCGAGGATCTGATCAAACAAGGAGCTCTGCGCTCCCACATTGCATGCAGGAAGCCAGCTTTATCAAACCGTCACTAAGGGAATAACCCTTCCCTTATGACATGCACATACTCTATCTTTACTTTTCAAATGCTGAGTAGAACGTTTAGGATGGGAGATCAGTTGACTCCATCCATGCACGTCCCTTGTAAATAAACAAGAAAACTAATGAAGTTCACTCCTTGCGTAGGAAAAATCACTATGTAATGGCAAGCTTCCCCGGTCGAATACCAGGAACAAGCCACATACATCACCAACAAAGGCCCTAACCCTATACGCAGAAAGGGCAACCAACAAGAAAAGCCATCAAAAAGATATCAAAGCAAGACTAAGCGAGGCTCATCACGACAAACCAAAACAAAGGACGTTTGACGCATACAAGGAGTTGAAATATCCTCATACAAGGATGTGAACGTACTAATCTATTCACATCCTTGCAAAAAGTCGGGGGATAAGCGGATCATTGGGAATCCTCCCTCGCAAACAAATGCAAGTGTCGGACGTACTAATCTATCCACACTTCGCCATATTACAAGGATGTGAACGTACTAATCTATTCACATCCTTGCAAAAAGTCGGGGGATAAACGGATCATTGGGAATCCTCCCTCGCAAACAAATGCAAGTGTCGGACGTACTAATCTATCCACACTTCGCCATCATACAAGGATGTGAACGTACTAATCTATTCACATCCTTGCAAAAAGTCGGGGGATAGGCGGATCATTGGGAATCCTCCCTCGCAAACAAATGCAAGTGTCGGACGTACTAATCTATCCACACTTCGCCATATTACAAGGATGTGAACGTACTAATCTATTCACATCCTTGCAAAAAGTCGGGGGATAAACGGATCATTGGGAATCCTCCCTCGCAAACAAATGCAAGTGTCGGACGTACTAATCTATCCACACTTCGCCATCATACAAGGATGTGAACGTACTAATCTATTCACATCCTTGCAAAAAGTCGGGGGACAAGCGGATGATTAGGAATCTTCCCTCGCAAACAAAGACAAGGGTCGGACGTACTAATCTGTCCACACTTAGACACAGCATCAAATATGTGAACATACTAGTCTGTTCACATCCTCATAAAGAAAGATAAGCACTTCAACGAGGATCATCCTCCTTACAAAGCCACAGACGACGGTATTACCAACTCATCCACAACCGTCACCAACAGAGATGCAGTTTCCTAAGGAAAACCATCGGATCAAGAAAATCAACCATTCAATAGAGCAACACTCTTACAAAAAGAGAACAAGTCACTGAGACAACAATAAAGGAAGATGCAAAATAATACTTAGTATTATATCTTTCTAACATCTCATGTCAGGCATATATATATAATATAGCAGGACTCAAAAGTAAAGACATCCAGCCAGCTTAAAAGTCGAGCCCAAAATGCAACCCGTCAAAATCTCACCCATGCAAGGGGAGCAACCATATGTACACATGGAAAAACAAAGAAAGATCAACCTGACCCAACGTCAGGAGCACCAGAACCAAAGACATCAGTCATAAAAACATCTTGCGCTGGGCCTTTGAAAGCACCCCGGCGATCATCACCAACAGGGACGGACGCCTGTCCCGTCAAACCACTCGTTCCACCACTCGCTCGGATCCCCGCAATAGCCCCAAGGGCATAGCCAGCATATGGACCAGCACTCTGGAAAGGAAAATCGGGGGCAAGGGAGTGTACCCTCCTGAAGTAATCCACAGAGAAGGACTCCATGCGATCATCACGCGCCTTCTTGAGAAGCTTTGGATAATCAGCTGTAGTAGGAAACTCAATCATTCCAAGCTGATCACCCAGGGCAACATGAGACTCTTTAGTCTCCCTCAGCGCCACAACATGTGCTTCCTCATCAACCTTCTCCTGACGTAGTAGGGCAAATAGCTCCGCTTCCAGCTGAGACGCATAATCCTGACTCCTCTTGAGATCAGCGGAAGCCTCGGAAGAAGCATCTGAATGCGCGCGCGCCTTCTCCCTCAACACAACAACGTCCTGAGACAAGTGCTCATGACGATCCTGCAGACCCCTCGTCTCCTCAACAAGCTCAACAACAAAAGAGGAAAGGTTGGTCATCACGGCATTCACCTACAACAACAACACAAACACATCATACACAAAGAAGTCAGACAAACATGATAGATCCAACATAAAAGGAAAACAACGTACAGGAGCAAAGCGCGCGAGTGACTCCTCAACACATTTCAACGCAGCCTCAGGATCTCGAAGGCACGTCTTGCGGTCAGCCGGCGGAACAGACCGCTGAACCACACGCACACCAACAGCAGGCGTACTCAAGGAAACATCCTTGGGAAAACGGACAGCAGACTGAGAATACGGAACCCACTCACTCCCAGACACATCCCGATCAGGCCGGCAAATCAAATCAGACTTGCGAAGAGCCGGAGGAGTAGGGACAACTACACATCAATAGCAAACACATTAGGAGAAGGCAAACCATACTAATACAACAAGAAGTCAACCACAGTTACCTGCCAAGGGAGGCACCTCCTCTGAACGCCCGCTCCCCGACCGAGGGACATGCATGGTCGAATCGGCATACATAGGCCCTTTCCCTTTGTCGCAGGAAGGAGCAAGAGGCATGCCGTCAGATGTCAACCTCCTAGGATCGCTCGGGGAGCGGACGTCAGCATCATGCTCCCCGACAGGAACAACTCCCCCCGCCGGCGGAAAGTCCAAGCCTACAGAGACGACCACAAAGAGACCTTTAGCGTGTCAGCATGCGAAAAACCTCAACGAAACATTTAAAAGGCACAAGTCCCATACCCGGGCCAACAGGAAGAGTATCGTCTAGGCCGGGAACAATCTGAGAAGACCCGCCTGCAACTCCACCCTGTAAACAGGGGCGTCTGTTAAGAAACCAACCTACAAGAAAACAAGAGCAGATGTTACAAATCTTCAAAACATACCAACTCCTCCCCTGAAGGACGTACGTGAATGCCCGCCGCGAGCAGCTCGGCGTCAGAAGCACGATAAAGGGGGCTGTACTCCCCCGCCCTATTCGCCGCATGGATCTTCTTCAAAGCGACCTTATCTCTATCAGAGAACTCCTGAAATCGTGGAACGGGATCGGCATCCAATATGTGAGAAGTCGCCCAAGTCGTGCCTGCATCCTTTACAAAAAAGTACTGACACTTCCATTTATTCTGGGAAGTGTCCGACCGTTCGCAGAATCGCGCTTCAGTATTCCACCCCGCCCGGCGCAAACCAAGGGAAGAGAATCCCTTTTCGGTCATATGAGGCCAACGTAAGCCGAAGGTGCACATCCCAGACTCATCTGCCTTACCCAGGCGGTAGAAGGCTCGAAATAACACTATTGAGTAATCCCAGGAATTCAGATGACATTGCACCCGAAAACACGTCCAAGCCCTAAACCCTGGTGGGGTAATAGAGACAGGGGAAATCCTATAATATCGACAAAGACGGACCAAATCCTGACAGTAGGGAAACCGCAGTCCTTCTCGAAACTGTGAAAGGTAGACCGCCTCATACTCAGCTGGAGGAACGGTGGGCCGACCAAATTCAACTCCCTTCACAACATCCCAAGGATACGAGACCTCTAGGCCGGGGCACCAGCCCCGGGTCGAGACGTAGAGGTCAAACTTGGAACGTGGAAGCTTGTTGGGAAAAAATATCTGAGTCTTCTCCAATATCACGCGGTCACCCGACGGTCCCAAGAGTACACCACTTTGAGACCCAGAATCGGAATCCATGGTGCTCTCGCCAACCTCACCCTCAAAGTTATCCGAAACAAAAGGATGAGACTTACTCATTATGCGAAGAAGTGGAAACCGTTTCTTATCAAGAATACTCTAAGTATCAGAGTCGGGCGCCTGCAAGCCCGTCAACCAAGCCCTGCAAAAACCATACACCAACTCAACTAAAAACCAAAGCAACACATCAACCACACTCATCAAAGTCCTTTGCAAGGACATTCAACCCAACGGACCGACTGTCCGTATATAAACAGCTAGGGACCCTCCCGCTCGGGAGTCAAAAATCCTTACGCTCGTCAAAGGCCTAGGCCACCGACTAATCAAACTTTCATACATTTGTGCAATGTGTCACAGGTATTCAAGCGCTCTACAAAGCGACAAGTTCAAGAGCTAAAGAAATCAAAGGCATACAAAGTTGGTTATAATTACCAAAATGCCATCCGACCACCTTTTGATCAAATTTCATCCTTAGAATGGCTCAAGGCTCCGGGGGCACATACAACCAGTTAAAATGCGCTCAAGCAAGCCCGTTACACGCCACAAAGGGACTTACCCCTCCCCGAACAACCCGAAGAACACTCGGGCCAACTAAGCCACTAACGAAGGCAAACTACCAAGCAACCACCTAAGCTCCGGGGGCATGGCTATCCACTCACAAACAATCAAGGGGGCTTTATCACAATAGGGGACATCATTTCAAGTCACCCGTATCAAGAGACAAGGGGTCGAGCTTTTCGCTCGGAAAACTCCGATTTCGTACCTCCGCGATTCCCCCTCGGTTGGTCGGAACCTAGGGACCTCTTCACAAAGGGAGTTCGCTATCCTTAACTCTATCTATCTACACCTAGAGCTTGGCCAAAAGCAAACTTTGAAAATCAAGCCAAAGCTTCACTCATGCATTTTATCAAACACCTACAAGGCACCTTATTGAAATTCAAATGTGCAGCCCTATAGGTCTAATCAACTTCAAGAAAAGTGAGTGGAGGACGTTACCAATCGATGCTCGACAAAAAGGACTCGAAACCGGATCGAATCGGGCTCAAAATCGGACCACAAAGGTTGCAGCCGCCCCCGCCACAGCCGCCGGACCTGCCGCTGTCACCGCCGCCTCGCCGCCGCTGCGCCGCCCTGACGTCGCCGGTGATGCCCCTGGTGGTGGCCGGCCGAAATGGTGTCTCTCTAACACCTTAGAGTGAATTCCCAAAACCCCTACCTTAGCTCCCCCAAAACTCTCACCACAACCAATTCAAAAGTTGATAGTTTTATAAACTATCATGGAGGAGAGGGACTACACAACATGGTAAGTACCATACATCAAGGAGGTACATTCCTATCCACCCTTCATTTTTTTAAAATTGTTGATAGCTTGGGTTTTTAACTATCAAATGACTTGGACAAATTTAACTAAGTCATTTCAAATGTCCTCAACTTTTTGAAAACATTGAGATTTTGATTTTTCATACTAGGGCCGTTGTATGTGATTTTCCAAAACCCGGCCCTACATCATTCACCCAAAACCGTCGTCTCGTCGTCAAGACGGCCGTCTCGAACGACGAGTTCCCGGAAACTATCGCACTACATGAAAAACATTTTTTCAAGACTTGCATGATTTATTTTGATGCATTTAGTCATATCATGAACGTTCCGTATTTATTAGCTCATCGTACGAGCTCGAAAGATTCCATGCGCGCTCGCACCTTAATTCTCCAAACGATCACACTTATCATATTACTCGTAGTCCGTTGTGCTACTAACCCCTCATGCAGTTACCAAGCGTGACCATCTCAAAAACTAAGGCAAGGAATTCGTCGGAGCCGCGCGCATCCACCCTTGGTAGGTCAAAACTCAAGGTGAGCGGACGGCCCAAATCACGCATATACCCTATCTTATAATAGAGTTAAACGAAGGTCAAGCCGTTGTTTAACTCGGGGGCAAGTGATGGACATACGCGTGATTCGGGCTCGGTTTTAATTATTTGGACCTCATACACACACGGGACTCACCGCAAAGCCCAATTTCAAGATAACCGGGGGAAACCGGGCAAGTTCGAACTTGCCCGACATCCCCGGGGGGCTTACCCGGAAATTTCCGGGTAAGCCTAAGCTTGCCCGGAATTCCGGGTAAGCCCCAGCTTACCCGGAATTCCGGGTAAGCTCCACACCCGGGGGGTGTCGCGCACACCCCCCATTTTACCTCGGACGCATACGGAGACCCGATTTTTAAACTAACTCCTATGTGTTCGAGACCTATGTTTCAAAGGCGCGCGCGTCCCGCTCGAGACAGCCGTCTGAGACGCGCGTCAGAGTCCTTTTCCCAAAGCTCTCCCCTGCACCCCGGTTCACATTTCCACATTGAACCGGGTCAAAACCGGTTTACGGTCCAAGGTTGCCTATAAATAGCCACATTGGGGGTAAACAATTTCAATTCATTCCAAAATCACTTTGGGCAAGCTTGGGAAAAGCTCTGACCTCTCTCTAAAAACCCTCTCTTTCTCTCTCTAGAAATCTACTGATGTTGATCGTCGAAGTGAGCATGCCAAGCACCCCCCCCCCTCCCCACGGGAACTGCTTGGTAACGCTCCTTTGCAGGTGCCGACGTACGATCTGCTAGAGAGCCGGAAGGATTTACTCTCATTCAGAAGACGAAGTTTAGGCCCGCGCACGACTTTAGAAGGCGGACTTAGCTCGCACCCAACCCGACGACCTCGACGAGTTATCCCGCGGACAGCCCGCAATAACTTGGTCGAAACAGTAATCATACCGAGACACCAAATTTCAACAAAAATGAAACTTGGGACAATCCATTTTAACATTTCAAACTTCAGACACCTACTTTTAACATAGGGTAAACCTTGGACAGTTTTTTAGTTATTAACCCTATAATCAAACCATCTTGCTATAAAAATTTCAGAACTCTGAGAGCAACGAACACGTTATAGTTCATAACAGAATGACCATTGCACCATATATGATATATAATATGGCATGTGAGATATACGAATGGTCTATCACATAAATAAAACCAAAGAAATGCTAAAACCAAAGAAATGTACATGCAGCATGACAATGCCTTAATATGAATGCCCCACAATTATTTCAAGATGACCTCATTTACGAGGTGCTTAACAGACCTATAAACTTCAATCTCCGTAGTAAGAAATGTAAATTACCTAAGAGATGGACAAACCGACAATGAACTTGGGGTTTGCACCCCTTACACTTTTGGGAGCAGGAAATCAACCTGATTGTGGCCATAAGCGGTGGTGAAATGGAAGTGGAATTCTTGTCGAGATAAGGATTGCAATCGAGAAGCATAATCGCACCCACCAAATCTGTTCCGACTCATACACAAGTGATGAGTTCGTGTAGTGGGCAGTTTGTATACCGTCCAAGTTTGAATTCGAGCAAAGTAGTCTCCACAACCCATTTGTAGATTGTTGATGGTTGTAAGCAATCGTGGAATACAGAATATGACGGAGATTGAACTGAATAATCATTATACAATCAAATGGAAACAAAAATTAGTGGAAGCATAGCGTTAATTAGATTGGTTCATGGAAGAGATTGTAAACGGAACATCATAGCCGAAAATGACTTACTGAGGATGAGATTTGGATTATGGAGCACTATGGGGATGAGTCTAATTAGTAGAAATTGATGGTTTAAGGTTTGGCATTTGGGTATCTAGGGATGTTGTTTGCTAGTACTGAAACATGGTGGTCCATGGTGCCATGATGAAGATTTCACACTGAAACGCCGATTGATTTGAAACGTCGTGCCTTTTATCAGTGAGGCGTCAACTGATTTGGTGTGAGAGGGAGTGCTTGAGAAGCTGAACACGTACTAATTGGGTCGCCGAACTTTTATTATAGGTATATGTATAGATAGATATAGATATAGATATGTATATAATATATTAATGCACAAAATTATATACATATACATACGTCTTTAGTTTATATATATATTTAATTATATTAATGTTGTAAAATATTAATTAATATATAAACTGTATATATAGTAGAGATACAGTCTGATATATATAATAAAAAAAATCAATTGAGGTACATGTACATCCCTTAAAAAAAATATTATACTCAATAGTAGAAAAATAATTATACCATAAATTATATTTTACTTATAAAGACGTATAAAAAGTGGTATAATATATCACTCATGATATATTATGTGTATATATATATTATAAGATGTACATATTTTGTCACCGTTAGAGATTTAGAGCTAATAAAAGGCTTACTATATATAGTGTTAATAGTAAGGAGATTTTGTTTCCCTCGTCAAGAGGATTAAAGAATTGTTTCTATATATAATATATTACTATAACATTAGGCTAATATCAAATATGGTTATAATTGGATCTGTTCGTTATGTACATTATATATAGAATGAAAAAATTAGTAAATTGCTTACGTGGCAGCCTATATCTTTCGAAACCAAAACTGTATAGATTTACTATTTAAAAGGAAAATTTTAATTAATTTGTTTCTTTAAATTGCGTAGAGACCAAAATAAGAAATAAAAATGCTTCTTAATTTTCAACCAATCAATATTATGTATCTAAATTTAGAGAACCCCTATTAAATTCCGATTGCATTAGGAAACAGTGACTGCGTGGACTGTCCACGTGTCGACCAGAGGACTTCCGATACCGAATTAATATAATACTAGATGCTAACCCCGCGCACCGCGCGGGTAAAAAAATATAATTAAAAAATTGAGTTTGGCATTTAAAAAAGGTTTAAAAAAAATAAAAGTGTTGAAATAAGATTTGAGAAATAAAATAATTTAATAATTTTCATAGATAATTTTTACCATTAATTACATTTTTATATATTTTTACCATTAATTACATTTTTGTAGTTGGTCGTAGTAAAGTTTTATATTATATATATGTATATGATAATACGTATACATATATTTATATAATTGGTCGTAATGAGTTTTTATATTATATTTTTTTTTTAATATTTAAGTAGATTTGTAAATTATGGTTGTGTATAATATATACATATATCTATTATGATATATATTTATATTAATTTAATGTTAGTGTATTTTAAATTTATATATTATAAATAAAAAAATTATTTATTTTTTGTATATAATATATATATATTATATTTACGTAGTTTGCAGTAGTAAGTTTTATATTATAAATAAATAAATATATATTATATTTATGTATATGTATATCTAGTGTATTTAATATTTATATATTATTTTGATTAAAAATAGAAATAATTATGTGGCGCCTTAAAGACTTTACAATAAAATTGTGTACATATATCAGTTAATACAAAATTTGAATTAATTATTTCTATATTTATGTAGAGATTTTTATTTTATTTTATATAAAGCCTAAAATAAGAGATAAAAATCTTTTTAGAAAAATAAAAATTTCAAATAAACCTTATTAATTAAAATAAATAATTATATATATATATTTATAAAAATATATAATTACATATTTTTATTTAAATTTGGATTAATGATAATATAACAAATTTAGTTAGGTGGTCATTTTAGAAAGCTTCAATTCGTAGTAAGTAAATATTTTGTTTATCTAATTTTATTTGATCATTGAACATGGTATATATTTATTTGAACAGGATTTTCCTTTTCCGTACCAATAATCTATAGAAAATTTATTCATAATTTTTTTTTTTCAATTGCATTTATGAAAAGCAGAAAGCAATCAGTGAGATCTTTAAAATAAAGTTAGCCTAAATCAACCATGCAAAAGATAAATAAACGTTAATATTTGTAAACATTTTAGCTCAATTATCTTGAATTTAATATTAAAGTGCAATAAAATAAATTAAAATTATATATTAAATATTAACCCCATAACACATTATATAATATATAATTGAATAGTGGAGTGATGCACATGATGTAAAGTAGTAATCGTTAAAAAAAACTTACTAGAGTTTATAAAAAGTGACCCATTCAGATATTAATATTTTGAGATAATTTAAGGATTATATCTACATCAAACCGATTTTAATAAATGAATAGTCTACCCAAAAAAAAGATATAGTTATAATTTAATGCAACAATTAACATGTTGGAATTCAAGACGACTGATTGAGAATATTTTTATATAAAAAAGACCACATGTATATATAAAATTATCACAAACGAATTTGTGAGAAAAGAGAGGAGGGGTAGTGGGAAACTTACCTTATTACAATAAATATGGTCCAATAAATTATAATAAATATCTCACAAATATCTAGCTCATACAAACACTTTGTTCTTTGTTGCAAATACAAAAGAAGATAGGAAGTTAATTCATTCAAAAATATAATATATTGAACTATTTGTTCAATCAAATATGTGATTTTGAGAAAAAATTATTGTAATTACAACCGGAAGCGAGACAATAATATTATTAGCTGTTTCGACCAAACCCAAGACCATACGTCGAGGCACTACATATAAAATTTGAGTATCATGCATGCATCATTTGTAAGAAATCAATCCAGTTTAATTATATATATATATATATATATATATATATATATATATATATTTTATCTATCATGTGGTTTACAAGTTTGGTGGGCTTTTCTTAACTTTCAACATGTTAGAAAATTTGAAGCATATTGGGCACAAGGCACGTATAGTGTAAGAGCTATTTTATTATTTGTTCATTTTTTTTAATGAATTCACAAGAGCTTGCGCATGTAAAAATATTATTAGAGAATAAATACGCCGCGCGGGTAAAATATTATCCAACAAACAAAAGTTAAAATACTTAATTTCTTATACTTTTAAAATTGAACTTATATCAAAATTCTTGCTCCTACTGTACCATTTGTATCTATATGTATTAGGATCCCGATTCATAGATCTCTCGGTTCGAGAAATCCAAATAACATTCTATAAATTTAATATTATAAAAAAAATAAACGAAAAATCTAAGTGAAAGTTACGTTTTATTCCTAAAGTCAACTTTGATCACTTTTCTAATTTGTCCCTACATTTTCTCTCGGCTTGTTCATTATTGGAATTATATAAGTAGAGAGTAGAGACTATGTACACAAATTTAATTAATTTAACCTAATTGAAAAAAAAAAAAAATTAAAACAAACTATAAGAACTTATGAAAGTTAGTTAATTGTACATCTAAATATTAATAACTACTAAATAAAATTTTAAAACTATAAAAACAAACCTAAAGTAACTGAAATTTAAAAATGATAAACAATGCACATAATAAATTATAAAAAGTAATTAAAATGAATATTAAATCAGTATATTGTAAAAAAAAAAAAACCTAAATATGATATCATTAAAACGTTTGAAAAATAAGTGCTATATCTAAAATAAAAGTCATACCATTATCTAAATTTTTTTTCAAGAGTTGGCAGAGTAAAAGATCTAAAAAATATTATATTATATATGTACATATCTAAATACATTTATACTATGAAAATAATAGTGAGCATATATATTATAATATTGAAAAAGTTGATAGACATTAAATTTAATTTTAAATAATAATTTTTTGTGCTATAAAAAGAAATTTATATATATATATATATATATATATATATATATATATATTGTGATATTATATAATTATTATAAAATATTAAATGTGGAGCTCGTACATTTCATTTAGATGGTGGTCGTAACCATGGTATTAAATTACGTGTTTAAGGATCACAAAGCCGAACGATATCAAATTCTCCTATTTATGTATTCTTGCTAACTATCTTTGCGGTGTTCCTCATAAAGATCTAATCCCTGCTCTTATCAACCCAACACTTTATAACTATTCGATGTGTGATCCATCTACCCCTCTCTTAAAGTTGTACCAAAATTTCACCTGCCAGGACATAGTTAACTTCATCACAAACTATAACAAATATATTAATTAAAATGAAATTATAAATATTAATAAGGAATTTTCATATATATATATATATACTAAAAATAAAAGAATAATGAGCATTTCAAAATAGTTAAAAAAAAAACAAACATAAACGCCTCCATGTCGCTGACTCATCTAGAAGCTCATGCTAACACAGTTCCTGTAGTACAAAAACCTCCCACAAACATGTAACTTTATCAAATATAGTGAAAAATATAGCTAGACTATCTAGGGTTTACTAATAGTAATTTTTTTTTACCAAGCAACGATATTGGCAAATGAGGTAGATGTAATTGGTGCATACAATGCAAAAATTAGAGCGGGAAATCCATGCTAACTCCTTCTGATCAAATGATATCACTGGTGGCCATATTTAATCGGGTGATGCCATGCATGTTCATAGTGCATGCTACTCATGTCGAAAGAGTAGTGATGATGGTGTTGGATATTATCATACACGTCATGGTCGCATGCCGATGAAAAAAATTGCCTTCGTGACTGAAATATATGTCGAAACCTTTTCAACGGTTTGCGGGCACAACAATGCTTGCATTGTCATACACTATAGTACAAACCAAGTACTGAATTTTATAGAGTTAAAAATGAACCGAATCATATGGATTAGTTCTATACCATATATAAAAGTGTTCTGTAATAATGAAGAAATCCTTATAATATAATGTCATGTAAAATAGTATTACCGACTAACAAATCGTAGTTAATTTGTATATTGTATTTCAAGGCTCGGTTCCAGTATATATGCATATGTATATATTCTTTGAATAATAGAACCTGCAATTTAAGAGAATAATGGAACATTAATCAATACATAGTCAAACATTAACGACAAATAGTAGAAATTATGTTAAAGTTGAGATGTGCGATTATTAGTGAAAATTTCATCTCGGTCGCAACTCGCAATAGAGATGATGGTGTTTTACCTCATAATGAGCTTCCCGCTCCACGTCCTCGACAGTGTTGGACTTTTGGTGGTAATTTTTTGGCTCTTAATAATCTTTGTTCTTCTATTGATGGTAATCTAGTATATATATATTGTATAACTCTACTAAAATATTGTACAAAATATATTGTATATATATTTATTGTTTTCTTTGCCCGAATATATTTATTTTATTATGTATCAGAAAGTTTCCATGAAATTTATATAATATATTAATATTGTCATTGCCATGTATGTAGATTTTGTCGTGATTTGTTCCTTAAATTACGTTAATATATTTTACATTTTACACTATAGTATATTTTAGTTAGTATTACTATTGCCGTATGTTTCATCTTCAGTGGAAAGAGATTCACAATATTTTTTTTAAATATTTATTTGTGTCGTTGTGTATTTATTATATTACTTAATATATATTGCTTACGTGGCGGCGTACGGTCTTCCGGAACCAAACTGTATAGATTTACTATTTATAAATGAAACTTTTAATTAATTTGTTTCTTTAAACTGCATAGAGACCAAATTAGGAGATAAAAATACTTCTTAATTTTCAATCAACCAATATTATGTATCTAAATTTAGAGAACCCCTATTAAATTAGGAAATGCTGACTGTACGAACCGCCCACGTGTCAGTCAGATGGCTTTCTATAAATATATAAATATAACTTACGTTAAAAAAAAGACACCTACGTTAATTGTTATTTAAGGTTCTTTAATTATGTTAGATTTAAATATTTAGTGTTTAAAAATAGAACGCTTACGTGGCGTCCTACGGTCTTCCGGAACCAAACTGTATAGATAACGAATTTAAATGGAAACTTTTAATTAATTTGTTTCTTTAAATTGCATAGAGACCAAAATAGGAAATAAAAATACTTCTTAATTTTCAATCAATTAATATTATGTATCTAAATTTATAGAACCCGTATTAAATTCCGATTAAATTAGGAAACGCTGACTGGACGAACTGTCCACGTGTCAGCCAGAGGGCTTCCGATGCCGAATTAATATAATATAGTAGATATGAATTTTAAAACTTTTAATCTTTTATTTTTTGCTAGGTAATTAAATTCATTAATAAAACTAACAATTAAACTGTAAATACATAACACAAAAAATAAAGAACACAAACAACACAAAAATACAACGAACATCCAGACAGATCCAATACAAAGACTAATTGATCCAAACTCGTTTTGATCGATCTTCACTTCAACTATCTCAGAGATTTAAGGTTGTTGAGAGTACTCTACCAAAACCTCAAATGGGGTTGGGAAGGTAAATATGCATTCCCGAAGTGTTCGAAAAAACTAATATTCATAAATATACCCTAACCTTCTTGGAGTGTTCCCGAAGGTAAATATAAGGGTTAAGAACCTATGAAAGGTCTGAACTATCACCCATGTTAACGGGAGAGGTTTGAAATTTAAAAAGTTAATAACAGAGGTCTCAAATTTCAGTTTTGTTGATAACAGCGGTCTCCGTTAGTTTTTTCCGTTAAAATAACGGAAGTTGGTCACATGCTTGGCATGTGACCGGAAATAAAATAAATTTCCAAAAATGCCCTTCTATCAAGTGTGCCCCTCACATGCTTGAAGTGAAAAGACCAAAATGCCCTTGAAGCCACCACGACTCCACCAAACCAGCTCCGGCGACCACCAACCGTACTCCGACGACCACCACCGTACTCCGGCGACCACCAACCGTACTCCGGCGACCACCACCAAGGCTTCGATTGGGCCCAAATCGGAGCCACCGGCCCCGATTGGTCTCCAATCGGAGCCAAAGAAGCTCTGATCGGAGCCAAAAAAGCTCCGATCGGAGCTCCGTGGCCCCGGCCGGAGCTTTTTTGGCTCCGATCGGAGCTTCTTTGGCTCCGATCGCAGTTTTTTTGCTGAGGTGGTGGCCGGAGTCGGGTCGCCGGAGCCGAGGTGGTGGTCGTCGGAGTCGAGGTAGTGGTCGTCGGAGTCGGGTGGTGGTGGCCGGAGTCGGGTGGTGGTGGCCGAAGTCTGGTGGCGGTGGCCGGAGTTGGGTGGCTTTAATTTGACTTTAGGGGTAAAATTGACATTTCACATTTACTTAAATAAGATATTAAATAAAATAAAATATTAAAGGGGCAAAAATGTCATTTCACACAATTCTGTTAAATTTAACCATAAAAATGGACGGGAAAACCTCAAATCAACAAAATTGAAATTTCAGACCTCCGTTATTAACTTTTTAAATTTCAGACCTCTCCCGTTAACCTGTGTGATAGTTCAGACCTTTCATAGGTTCTTAACCCTAAATATAACCTAAACTTGCAATCTTTGAGTGAAAAAAAAAAACTTGCAACTTTTTTATGCGACAAAAAAATCATAATTTTGTACGCATATTTTCTTTCATGAACACTCTCATTGTTAATTTTTTAGATTGAACAATTCTTTTAGTATAACATTTTTCTATCAATAAGATAATATATATTCATAAATGTCTCTCTTTATTAATTTTAATTTGATATTAAAAGATCCAACAAAAATTTCACGGCTTCATGGGATGTTCCATGTACATCGATCAATACATATGTAACTATTTAGTGTGTCGATTATATATATAAGTGAATGGTTATTGGATTTTATTTAGGCTGCGGGGGCTGATGTAGATGCTTGATTGTCTTTTGGCACGCGGAACATGTCCTTGATTGCACTGAATAAAAATTAATAATAAAATGTTAAGTTATACAAATGGAATATATATAAAAAATTAATTAATCTAAATATTAAACTCTTAAAATAATTTGCCCAATAAAAGATAGGATCACAAAAGTTACAAATAATGATTTAATGTTAATTAATTGTAATAATAATTATTGAAATTAGCCACCCTGGAATTATTTTGATAAAATTACTAGGTGATTCAAACTTGCGATCTCAGAGGCAAACTGTATAGAAGTGACTGTTCTTAACCAGCAGACCACGACTGCTAGTTTAGCATGTGGTTTTTTTTTAATTAATAAATATATTAGAAGAACATATACGTCTTACTTCGATTAATGTATCACATTAGTGTATGTATGATAGACGTACATGATATGGTCATACGCCGTTGAAAAAAAGGTTTACATAAAAAGAAGATCGTTCGTGAATTATGGTACCATGCAAAAAGTTATAACTATATTTAGTTAAGATATATAATATTACTGTTAACAAATATATTTATATAAATATTAAAGTTATTATGTAGAAAAGTGTGTTTTGAGACAAAAACTTTAAAACTGATGATGATTGTAAAATCATAATTGTAAGTTATTTCATGTATTATCATATAGTTTATTAAGTAAAATTATATATATATTTTAAATATAAAAACTAATTGAAGTTGTGTATGATATTAATTAGTACCTACCCCATGTGTGTCTCGAACCAATTAACAAAAGTTTGTCCCTTCTTTTCCTCATTAGAGCAGAGGGTGCTGATGCTACGGTCGTGGGTGCGGGTGCGGCCGCTGCCTCAACAATTAACAACCTTCTTCCATCGGCAAAGTTCGTGAAGGTCGAGACCATAATAGTCATAACCAACACGAAAGCAATTGCCTTTGCCATTGAAGAGGGTTGAGTTTCACTACTTCTAAAGGAAAAAAAGGGTTATTATTTAAAGTTTTATTCAGAGTTGGATGATTGCTAAAGATTGTAGGAGATGATTTTATAATGATTGATAGAACTTTTTTCGGCAAATTTTTTGGAAATGTATGACTATTATTTTTGTTTCCTAATTTAGTTAGCACTTACCGATTCAACTTTCATAAATAGCAGTATTCTCAATAAAGAATTATAATTTTTCAAATGTTGTAGAACCTATTATAAAATAACATAACGATAAAACCCCAAATAATAGCTATTAATATTAAAATAATAAAATAAAATGAATATTTATAATAATTGATAACATCAAATAATTTATTCGAAAAGTAATATGAAAATAATAATATATTTTACTTTCGTGCGTAACATTTCTTTTTCGATGGTAGTCTCATATGACAATTTTTCGCGCTATGATTAAATTCACACTTGAAGACTAATATTATCTAAATGGGTAAAAATAAGGCGTGCGCTTTAATTAATTGGTCAATGAGAGAATTTATCAAGTTCACATTTTGAAAAACTAATATTATTTAAAATGTTAAGGATATGATGTGCGTTTAACCATTTGTTCCATAAGACAATTGTTTTTGTTGCATTCATTCTAATTGACATTTTTCAAATGTATTCATCACCAGACGTTGAACCTTGACGCTTTAATATCATGTCAACTTTCGACACATTCTTATTCGTACGAAGGTATATGTCAGCGAATCACACACATTAGTAATATCTACACGATACTTCGTTCGCTGTAGAGCGTGTGGTTGCAAAAGTAATATCCTTGGCGTCAGCTCAAAATCACGGCGATGCGGGATGCCGCTTAGAGAGGATACATCACAAGGTCGTCCCTAGTAAAATTAATGTTTAAAGCCATATTTTAATTTTGGGTCTTTTTTTTAAACTTTAAAATTAACTATTAATTATATATTTTTAGTTAAAAATTATTATTCTTCTAATTTTTTTAAGTAAAAAAACAAATTTAATATATATTTTTTATTTTAAGATTTCATTTGAAAGGAACATATAGTTATTTCATTTAAATTTAAATAATATTTCATTAATTTGAACAATTAAAAATTAATTCACTTGACACAATTATTAATGAAATTGTGTAGAAGGCAACATTTCAAGTTTTCAACTTACAATGAACCATTTATGTTAATGAAAAAGTATAGATGTATTTTTTATTTTTATGAGGTATCGGGACATCAATGAGAGGAGGAACGTAACGTCTGTAATATGTTTGTTCCATAAATAATTCTGAAGACAATACAACCACCACATAATCTACGATTGTAAACAATCCAATTAAAATCATAAATTTAGCTAAATAGAACCGTATTAAAAAAATGATGCTAGTTTACTACATATAGATTAGTAATGCAGGTAACTTAGACTTATGGATCGATACAGGCACTCTAAAGTCTGATGCGTAAGTCATTAGGTTGGCTTATATATATAATAGCATTTTCACTATTTTTTATATTAAAAAAACCAATAAAGAAAGAATATATATTTTACTGATACACATATTTAGAATTAAACTAATCGTTCCATATTTGATACAATCTATTAATTATAAGCTATTATAATATATATACATATTAATTATTATGTATATAATATTTCTATTTACCGTCCAAAAGAATATATATATTTATGAGTGATTATGTTGTCATTAATATATAAAAAAAACTAATAAAGAAAGTGTATATTTTATTGATACAACTACATTATTATTATTATTATTATTATTATTATTATTATTAAAAATCTATTTTTTATATATATTTCAATTTAAGTAAAATCTTACGTAACGATATAATAATTTAGAGATTAGCGGACTAAGATAGTACATTCATTACTGAATATATTTTTTATTGAACTCAATTCACTGAAATTATAATTTTGTCGAATTATTATACTTCCTAACAATATTAGTAACCTCAAATAAATCTAATTTCGATCACCTTCACTATTAGAGTAGTAATAATTACAATAAATAAGTAACATATTACTTCTCTAGTACTTCCATTATTAGAACCCTAAATTACTATAAATTTTTCATCATTTGATTCTAACTATTTACGTTATAATTTTATATAATTTTATTTATTTTTTACTTTAATTTATGTATATATATATATTATATATATATATATATATATATATTTATTTATTGGACATCAATATTTTTCGCTACTAATTGGATATCAATTTAGTTATTATTATTTATTATCTATATAATATAGTTAGTATATTTTTATCTATAGTAAATTATTTATATAATAATATAATATAATTATTTATGTAATATACATTTTATATATAACTCTGTATATCATAACATTCCTTTTATTGTATATCATAGCATTCCATTTATAGTTTACGTTATATGTTGTATATATTGTTTATATAGGAGATTACCTATAGAATATTATATAGTTATATGTAATTAACGTGGCATGGTTTTATTATTATTATATGTTGTTATATTAACTTATATACGTAATGTATTAATTATTCTGCTATATATATATTGATTTTATACGATTAATTCTTTTGTAAAAGAAGAATTTATTAGTTACCAAATAAACATCGTCTACGTGGCAGTCTACGGTCTTCCGGAACCAAACTGTATAGATAATGAATTTAAAAGGAAACTTTTAATTAATTTGTTTCTTTAAATTGCGTAGAGACCAAAATAGGAAATAAAAATACTTCTTAATTTTCAACCAATCAATATTATGTATCTAAATTTAGAGAACCCCTATTAAATTCTGATTAATTTAGGAAACAGTGACTGCGTGGACTGTCCACGTGTCGACCATAGGGCTTCCGGTACCAAATTAATATAATACTAGCTACAAACCCCGCGCACCGCGCGGGGTAAAATTATTAAGATATATTATGATAATATAGAGATATATAAAATTATTAATTTATAATATTTTATTTATGACCTGATGTGATTTATAGTTTGATTGTATACTTATTTTTTTTAATAAAATAAGAATTAGTGTTATTCATGCGTATATAGTTATAATATTGGTATTGATATAATAATAATTAATAAGAAAATACACTCATAATCAAGCAAAATAATAGTGATTATATATTTATGTATAGATTTTTTATATTTTGTCTACATGCTAAAATAAGAGAAAACAATATTAAAAAAACCAAATTACAAATAACTACAATAAAAAATTATTATACGCAGATCTATGTTTGTATGTTATTGGCCATGCATTCGTATAAATAATTATACCGAATGCATGACTATTTTATTATTATTATTATATATATGTATAATTATAATTATAATTTATAATTACGTATTTTTATTTGAATTTGGATTGATGATAATATAGCAGATTCGCTTAGGTGGTCATTCTAGAAAACTTCATTTTGTAGTTAGTAAATATTTTGTTTATCTATTTTATCGTGATCATTGAACATGCTATATATTCTTGTGCATCATTCTGCTTTCATAAATATAATTGAAATAAAAATAGAATGATTATGAATAAATTTTCTATAGATTATTGCTACGGAAAAAAGAAGAGCGTAAATATTATATTTGAACATAAGAAAAACCACTTGGGCACGTTAATATTTGGGCACTTTAATATTTGTAAATATTTTAGCTCAATTGTCTTGAATTTAATATTAAAGTGCAATAAAATAAATTAAAATTATATATAATCTAAGACATCAACAGCATAACACATTATATAATATATATAATTGAATAGTGGAGCGATTCACACGTTTTGTATATTAGTAATGGTTTAAAAAAAACTTATTGAAGTTTATAAAAAGTGGCCATTCAGATATTAATATTTTGAGATAATTTAATGATTATAATAAATGAAGAGTCTACCCGTAAAAAAAAAAAAAAAAAAAGAAGTTATAATTCAGTGCAACAATTAACATGCCAAGACTGATTGCAAACTTTTTTTGTATAACAAAAGACCACATGCATATATATAGTTAACCGGAAACGAATTTGTGAGTAAGGATTGGAAGATAGTGAGGAAACTTACCTTATTACAATAAATATGGTCCAATAAATTATAATAAATTTCTCACAAACATATAACTCATGCAAACTCTATTCTCTGTCACAAGTATAAAAGAGGATTATACGAAGAAAATTCATTCCAAAATATAATGATGGGATAAGATAAAATGATAAAATAATATAAATCTAACTATTCGTTCAATCAAATATGTGATTTTGAAATAAATTTATTGTAATTACAACTGGAAGCTATACTATAATATTATTAAAGAATAAATAATTATACCTTGACTTGGTTTTTACCATCGTATGAGGAGGCTGATTTCTAAAGACAATGCAACAACCACATAATCTACAATCATAAACAATCCAGTAAAATTATAAATTTAGCTAAATAGAACCGTATTGAAAATATTATGCTAGTTACTACATATGGATTAGTAATCAGGTAACTTAGGTTTATGGATCGATACAGGCACTGTGATGCGAGTCATTAGCTCGGGTTGTCTTATATATATAATAGCATTGTCACTATTTTCTATATTATTATAAAACTAATAAAGAAAGTGTATATTTTATTGATACAACATATTTAGAATTAAATTAATCAGTCCAAATTCGATACTATCTATTAATTATAATATATTATTATTATTATTATTATATATGTATATATATTATGTATTGTAATATTTCTGTCCAAAAGAATATTTCTACATATATATATTTACAGACTTTCTTATACGTGAGAGATTATGTTGTCATTATTTTACAAAGAAAATCTAATAAAGAAAGTGTATATTTTATTGATACAACTACATTGTTATTTTTTTTTTTTTTAAATATATGTCTGTTATATATATTTCAATTTGAATAAAATCTTACATATACGTAGTGATTAATAATATAGAGATTAGACGGGCTGAATATTTTTTATTAAATTACTTAATTCATTGGATTTATATTTTGGTGAATTATCATAATTCCTAACAATATTAGTAACCTCAAAAAAATCTAATTTGAATCACCTTCCTATTCTGGCAAAAAAAAAAAAAAAAACCTTCCTATTAGAGTTGTAATTACAATAAATAACATATTACTTCTCGTTCTTCCACTATTAGAACCTAATTACTATAAATTTATCATCATTTGATTTTAATTGATGGACATACGCGTGATTCGGGCTCGGTTTTAATTACTTGAACTTCATACACGCACGAGACCCGTCCGAAACCCAATTTCAAGCTAACCGGGGGAAACCGGGCAAGTTTCGAACTTGCCCGGCATCCCCGGGGGGCTTACCCGGAAAATTCCGGGTAAGTCTAGCTTACCCGGAATTTCCGGGTAAGCTGGGCTTACCCGGAAAATTCCGGGTAAGTCCCAGCTTACCCGGAATTTCCGGGTAAGCTAAGCTTACCCGGAATTTCCGGGTAAGCTAAGCTTACCCGGAATTCCGGGTAAGCTTGGCTTACCCGGAATTTCCGAGTAAGCCTAAGCTTACCCGGAATTCCGGGTAGGCCTAGGCTTACCCGGAATTCCGGGCAAGCTCCACACCCGGGGGGTGTCGCGCACACCCCCCATTTTACCTCGGACGTATACGGAGACCCGATTTTTAACTAACTCCTATGTGTCCGAGACCTATGTTTCAGAGGCGCGCGCGTCCCGTTCATGGCAGCCGCCTGAGACGCGCGTCAGAGCCCCTTTTCCCAAAGCTTACCCCTGCATCCCGGTTCACATTTCCACATTGAACCGGGTCAAAACCGGTTTACGGTCCAAGGTTGCCTATAAATAGCCACCTTGGGGGTAAACATTTTCAGGTCATTCCAAAATCACTTTGGGCAAGCTTGGGAAAAAGCTCTGGCTTCTCTCTAAAAACCCTCTCTTTCTCTCTCTAGAAAACTACTGATGTTGATCGTCGGAGTGAGCACGCCAAGCACCCCCCCCCCCCCTCTCCACGGGAACTGCTTGGTAACGCTCCTTTGCAGGTGCCGACGGATGGTCTGCTAGAGAGCCGGAAAGACTTGCCCTCATTTGGAAGACGAAGCTAAAGCCCGCGCGCGACACCAGAAAGCGGATTTAGCTCGCACCTAACCTGAAGACCCCGACAAGTTATCCAGCGGACAGCCCGCAATGGCATGGTCGAAACACTTGGCGCCGTCTGTGGGAAACGCAACAGAAAGCCTGCGTTACTCAAACGAACAAGCAAGATGGAAAACACATACACCATACACGGAGGCTTCAGTGCAGGGGACGAAACCTCTTACGCAAGGGGCATACAATCATGAGACCCCACGCAACGAGCAGCCACCGCCGACTAAGACAAAGAAAAGACGACCAGGACGTCCAAGGAAAACTCCGACCCCGGAGTCAAGCATGAGACCTCCTCCGCAGAGAGCTCAGAGAGACCCCCCGCAGAGCCAAAGCGAGGCCTCAGTCGCCTCGTCTATGCCAACAAGAAGCGTACACTCTCGGAGTAACGCGCAAGGGGTCACACAGCAAACCCACGCTCCTCCGGGCTCCGCCCATCGAAACTTCAACACGCAGGAGCAATCATACGGAATGCCAAATGCTGGGGCATACAATCAGGCACCAGGGGCACTGGCTGCGCCTGCAGTCACCCCAGAAATAATGACGACACTCGAACAGCTGCTTCATCTGAGAAAAGCCCTACACAACCAAGGATACGGGGCGCCTCCGCCCCTCCCGCGCAACAAGCAAATATGCCCCTGACACCAACGCAGGCGCCTCCAATGAATGCACTTCAGCAGAGAGGCCCTACAATCTCAAAAACCCCGACCTTTCACGGGAATGCACAGCAAAGCAGGCAGTTCCCCCAACAAGGGACAAGACAGGAGCTCTCGCACTCCCAAACACCCTACCAAGCAGGGCCATTCAATGAAGGAGCCTGGAGGCAGCTGTCTCAGACATTCCAGGGATATCAAGTTCACTCCTCGCATAGGAAAAATCACTTTGTAATGGCAAGCTACCCCGGTCCAAAACCAGGAACAAGCCACATACGTCACCAACAAAGGCCCTAGCTCCATACGCAGAAAGGGCAAAAAACAAGAAAAGCCATCAAAAAGATATCAAAACAAGACTAAGCAAAGCTCATGCCTGTATTCAAAACAGAGGGAGCGCGACGCATGTAAGGAGTTGAAATACCTTCATCAAGGATGTGAACGTAATAATCTATTCACATCCTTGCAAAAAGTCGGGGGATAAGCGGATCATTGGGAATCCTCCCTCGCGAACAAATGCAAGTGTCGGACGTACTAATCTATCCACACTTCGCCATCATACAAGGATGTGAACGTACTAATCTATTCACATCCTTGCAAAAAGTCGGGGGATAAGCGGATCATTGGGAATCCTCCCTCGCGAACAAATGCAAGTGTCGGACGTACTAATCTATCCACACTTCGCCATCATACAAGGATGTGAACGTACTAATCTATTCACATCCTTGCAAAGAGTCGGGGGATAAGCGGATCATTGGGAATCCTCCCTCGCGAACAAATGCAAGTGTCGGACGTACTAATCTATCCACACTTCGCCATCATACAAGGATGGGAACGTACTAATCTATTCACATCCTTGCAAAAGGTCGGGGGATAAGCGGATCATTGGGAATCCTCCCTCGCAAACAAATGCAAGTGTCGGACGTACTAATCTATCCACACTTCGCCACAATACAAGGATGTGAATGTACTAATCTATTCACATCCTTGCAAAAAGTCGGGGGACAAGAGGATCATTAGGAATCCTCCCTCGCAAACAAATGCAAGTGTCGGACGTACTAATCTATCCACACTTCGCCGCAGTACAAGGATGTGGACGTACTAATCTATTCACATCCTTGCAAAAGTCGGGGGACAAGCGGTTCCGTAAGAATCCTCCCTCGCAAACAAATGCAGGTGTCGGACGTACTAATCTATCCACACTTCGCAAACAAACAACTACATCAAGTATGTGAACATACTAATCCATTTACATCCTTGTAAAGGAAGACAAGCAGTTCAACATGAATCATCCTCCTTACAAAGCCACAGGCGCCGGTAATACTAATTCATCCGCACCCCACCACCAACAGAGATGCAATTTCCTAAGGAAAGCCATCGGATTAAGGAAATCGACCTGTCAACAGGGCTACACTCTTCCAAAAAGAGAACAAGTTATAGAGACAGCAATAAAGGAAGATGCAAAATAATACTAAGTATTATATCTTTCTAACATCTCATGTCAGGCATATCTATATATAATATAGCAGGTCTGAAGAGTAAAGGCATCCAGCCAGCATAAAAAGTCAAGCTCGGGACACACCCCGCCAAAATCTCACCCATGCAAGGGGAGCGACCATATATACACAAGAAAAAACAAAGAAAGATCAACCTGACCCAACGTCAGGAGCACCAGAGCCAAATGCGTCAGCCATAAAAGTATCACGCGCAGGGCTGCCGAAAACAACACGGTGATCGTCGCCAACAGGGACGGACACCTATCCCGTCAAACCACTTATGAGGGAGCGTGTATCACGGACACCTCGCTCCGCCCACATCGCCCGCTCGGATCCCCGCAATAGCCCCGAGGGCATAGCCAGTATATGGCCCAGTACTATGAAAAGGAAAATCGGGGGCAAGAGAGTATATCCTCCTGAAGCAATCCACAGAGAAAGACTCCATGTGATCATCACGTGCCTTCTCGAGAAGTTTGGAGTAATCAGCTGTAGTAGGAAACTCAACCATCCCAAGCTGATCACCCAGGACAACATGAGACTCCTTAGTCTCCTTCAGCACCACAGCATGTGCCGCCTCGTCAACCTTCTCCTGGCGCAATAAGGCAAACAGCTCCGCCTCCAGCTGAGACGCGCAATCCTGACTTCCCTTGAGATCAGCGGAAACCTTGGAAGAAGCATCTGAATATGCGCGCGCCTTCTCCAACAACAACACAAGCGCGTCACACACAAAGAAACCAAACAAACATGATAGATCCAACATAAAAAGAAAACAACGTACAGGAGCAAAACCGCGCGAGCGACCCCTTAACACACTTCAAAGCAGCCTCAGGGTCACGGGGGCACTTCTTGCGGTCAGCCGGCGGAACAGACCGCTGAACCACACGCACACCGACAGCAGGTGTGCTCAAGGAAACATCCTTGGAAAAGCAAATAGCAGACTGAGAGTAGGGAGTCCACTCGTTCCCGGACACATCCCAATCAAGCCGACACATCAGATCAGACTTGCGAAGAGCTGGAGGAATAGAAACAACTACACATCAAAAGCAAACACATTAGGAGAAGGCAAAACTATACCGATACAACAAGAAGTCAACCACAGTCACCTGCCAAGGAAGGCACCTCCGCTGAACGGCCGTTCCCCGACCAGGGGGCAGGCATGGTCGAATCCGCATACATTGGCCCCTTCCCTTTGTCGCAGGAAGGAGCAAGAGGCATGCTGGCAGACGTCGACCTCTTAGGATCGCTCGGGGAACGGACGTCAGCATCATTCTCTCGGACAAGTACAACTCCCCCCGCCGTAGGGAGTACCAAGCCTGCAAAGACAACCACAAAAAGACCGTTAGCATGTTAGCATGGGAAAAGTCTCAACCTTTAAAGGCACAAGTCCCATACCCGGGCTGTCAGGAGGAGTGTCGCCAAGGCCGGAAACAGTCTGAGGAAATCCGCCTGCGACTCCGCCCTGTACACTTGGCGTCATTTCCGGGAAACACAACGACAAGTCATGGCGTACCACTGTTATTCTAAGATCGTCAGTTTACAAGATTTGGGAGAGTCGTGTGAAGCACGTACACCTCCTACCAAACACGCACATCTGCAAAGCGCGTACACCTCCTACCAAGCGCGCATGCATCGACGCTCTAAGAGGAGGAGTAACACCTCTCGCTCAGAAACTAAGTATAGTAGCAGCGGACACTAGATGCAGCACTGCGCGCACAGCATCGCAAGCCACACACATCAACCACATTCATCACAGTCCTTTGCAAGGACATCCAACCCAACGGACCAACTGTCCGCATACAAACAGCTATGGATCCTCCCGCTCGGGAGTCAAAAATCCTTACGCTCATCAAAGGCCTAGGCCACCTACTAATCAAATTTTCATACATTCGTGCAATGTGACACAGGTATTCAAGCGCTCTACAAAGCGACAAGTTCAAGAGCTAAAGAAATCAAAGACATACAAAATTGGTTATAATTACCAAAATGCCATCCGACCACCTTTCGATCAAACTTTATCCTCAAAATGGCTCAAGGCTCCGGGGGCACATACAAGCGGTTCCTTACGAATCCTCCCTCGCAAACCAGGTAGCGGTCGCTAGACACACTCTACCTTGGGGAAAATAAAGTGGCGGTCGCTAGACACACTCTACCTTGAGGAAAACCAAGTAGCGGTCGCTAGACACACTCTACCTTGGGGAAAATAAAGTAGCGGTTGCAGAACGCACTCTACCTTGAAAACGCCAGGTAGCGGCAACAACATGGATAGGCAGTCGCCTCGCCGACCTTTGACCAACGCCATGAAAGGACACGTCGCCTCGCCGACCTCTAGCCTTCTCCCTACCTCGGAAACATCAAGTAGCAGTCATGGAATGCACCCAACTTCGGAACAACCAGGTAGCAGTCGTGGAATGCACCCAACTTTGGAAAAACCAAGTAGCAGTCATGGAGCACACCCTACTTCGGGAGATCCCAGTAACCATCAACATGGGAGACAACTACATATCTACGAGACTCGTTAGTCTCCACTTATCACATAGCGAACACCCTACGAGGGGGGCAACTCCCTGTTCATATCAACCACCATGACGACACCTACTATACGTCGACATCAAGCCTATAATAATAACATGCATGGAAACAGACAAGGAAAAAATTCTAAGTGTTGGAACAAGCGCACACATACAAGCGCACGCATACTCAGCTAGCACACATATGGATGGTAGCATGGTCATGAAAGAAAGAGCCAATCAATGAACATTTTCTAAGTGTTCCACCATCTCAGCACTCGACATGTGACGAGGTGTCGACCATCAAGGAACATTTGCTAAGTGTTCCACCATGTTAGCAGTCAACATATGACGAGGTGTCGACTATCAAGGAATATTTTCTAAGTGTTCCACCATGTCTGCAGTCGACATATGACGAGGTGCCGACTGTCAGTGAATTTTTCTAAGTGTTCCACCATGTCAGCAGTCGACATATGACGAAGTGTCAACCATCAAGAAATACTTTCTAAGTATTTTCCTATGACGACAATCAATGGCAGTCGACAAAGATCAAACAACGACAACCATGGTGACGAGTCATTAGGCTGGCGCTATCACGTCACTACAAGCACCTCCACTCTGGGGGCAATACTATATCAACAAGGGTCTCGACTCTCGACACATACGCTGCGAACATACTCCGTTCGTCAGATGCATCACACCTTGCAGGCTTAGGACCCGCGCGTCCGGGATACACGCTCCCTCATAAGTGTGTAGGTAACCCTTTACCTATCTCTACTTTTTTCTAAGTCATTTAGTACATGACTATGCATCTTTTACACATACGTCATACACACGTCATCGTCATGCATTGCACATATCCATGATTTACATCCATGACTTTTCATATCATGTCCGTTGCATGTGATTTTCCAAACCTGGCATCATTTCATTTACCCAAAACCGTCGTCTCGCCGTTAAGACGGCTGTCTCGGACGACGGGCTCCCGGAAACTACCGTATTGCATGAAAAACATTTTATCAAGACTTGCATGATTTATTATCACTTTGATACATTTAGTCGTGGCATGATACATTTATCAAGCCGTTGTTTAACTCGGGGGCAAGTGATGGACATACGCGTGATTCGGGCTCGGTTTTAATTACTTGAACTTCATACACGCACGAGACCCGTCCGAAACCCAATTTCAAGCTAACCGGGGGAAACCGGGCAAGTTTCGAACTTGCCCGGCATCCCCGGGGGGCTTACCCGGAAAATTCCGGGTAAGCTTAGCTTACCCGGAAATTCCGGGTAAGTCCCAGCTTACCCGGAATTTCCGGGTAAGCTAAGCTTACCCGGAATTCCGGGTAAGCTTGGCTTACCCGGAATTTCCGAGTAAGCCTAAGCTTACCCGGAATTCCGGGTAGGCCTAGGCTTACCCGGAATTCCGGGCAAGCTCCACACCCGGGGGGTGTCGCGCACACCCCCCATTTTACCTCGGACGTATACGGAGACCCGATTTTTAACTAACTCCTATGTGTCCGAGACCTATGTTTCAGAGGCGCGCGCGTCCCGTTCATGACAGCCGCCTGAGACGCGCGTCAGAGCCCCTTTTCCCAAAGCTTACCCCTGCATCCCGGTTCACATTTCCACATTGAACCGGGTCAAAACCGGTTTACGGTCCAAGGTTGCCTATAAATAGCCACCTTGGGGGTAAACATTTTCAGGTCATTCCAAAATCACTTTGGGCAAGCTTGGGAAAAAGCTCTGGCTTCTCTCTAAAAACCCTCTCTTTCTCTCTCTAGAAAACTACTGATGTTGATCGTCGGAGTGAGCACGCCAAGCACCCCCCCCCCCCCTCTCCACGGGAACTGCTTGGTAACGCTCCTTTGCAGGTGCCGACGGATGGTCTGCTAGAGAGCCGGAAAGACTTGCCCTCATTTGGAAGACGAAGCTAAAGCCCGCGCGCGACACCAGAAAGCGGATTTAGCTCGCACCTAACCTGAAGACCCCGACAAGTTATCCAGCGGACAGCCCGCAATGGCATGGTCGAAACATTAATTATTTACGTTATAATGTCATATAGTTTTATTTATTTTTTACTTTAATATATATATATATATATATTGATTGGACATCAATTTAGTTATATTATTATTTATTATATATTCTCAATATAATTCGTATATTTGTCTATAATAAATTTATCTATATAATATTATATGATTATATAATATAATTATTTATGTAATATAAAATTTATATATAACTCTGTTTATCATCCAATTTAGTTATATTATTATTTATTATATATTCTCAATATAATTCGTATATTTGTCTATAATAAATTTATCTATATAATATTATATAATTATATAATATAATTATTTATGTATTATAAAATTTATATATAACTCTGTTTATCATAATGTTTACATTATACGTTATATATAATATTGTTTTGTATGATCTTATCTATACTAATATAACATAATTGTTTATATAATATTATTTTAATTTGTTTATAACGTTCTATATTAACTCACATATATTATAATTTATTATTATATGGACATATTATATATAGCTTACGTGGCGATCTATGGTCTTCCGGAACCAAACTGTATAGATAATGAATTTAAAAGGAAACTTTTAATTAATTTGTTTCTTTAATTTGCGTAGAGACCAAATTAGGAGATAAAAATACTTCTTAATTTTCAATTAATCAATATTATGTATCTAAATTTAGAGAACCCCTATTAAATTCCGATTAAATTAGGAAATGCTGACTGGACGAACCGTCCACGTGTCAGTCAAAGGGCTTCCGGTACCGAATTAATATAATATAGTAGACTAGCTACTAAACCCGCGCACCGCGCGGGCAATAAAATTAAAATTTTCTTTGGTTAAAATTGTTATACAGAAACAATTTATCATTACAATATATAAGCAGTTAAAATTATATTAGTTAATCTTAAATGTATTTGATAATATGATAACTTAGAAAATATTAAAAAAAAAAATACAAACTTAAAATTATAACATAGCCATTTTTTTACATAATATAAACCATTTACCGATTAATTTAAACTAAAAAAAAAATCAAATAGTTGAAAATTTACTAAGCCACTTATATATATATATATATATATATATATATATATATATATATATATATATATATATATATATATATATATATATATATATATTTTATTGTTATGCTTATAATTTTTTTCAATAATAATCATTTTCTATAAGAAAACTAAAATTCCCTAATACACGCTCTTAAATTTAAGCAACAACAATGAAAATAAAAAATATTGTTGTACGTAGTGGGTCGCATAACTTGAGTGATCCATAATATGTCCAAACTTTACAGTCTCATCAACTGGGATACTAAGCTACGGTCGCAGTTACTAAGTTGATGCATCTTTCAAATTTCTGAAAAAGTTGAGCCACTATTAATCAATTTAGGTTACCTAAATAAAAATAACATTTCTCATATTGTAAGCGTAATTTTCAAAATGTTTATGATGTCATTATTCTTTTTGAGGTTAGATAGACTTGTAATTCTCTAGTCTCTACCTCCTGCCAACACATATGCTCAGCTTTTTTAGAAAATAGTTTACATTTGTCTTGGTAATATTGGTAGAACATACAAAACATGTACATTATATATATAAACAGAAAAATATTTTATATAATGGCCTAGTGGGATTAATGACTTGTCCTTGATCTTGTCAAGAACTCTTTTATTTGCATGATGTGATCAGTAGTAACATACTGGCCAGCGGGATTAGTGGTGGTCGTCCTTTTGCCTCTGGTAGCTTCTTCCTTGTTTCGATCTTCTCCTCCATATGTACCTTTCTTTCTCTATGGCAATCATCCTCCAACTTTTATTATCATAATATTATTATATTGTAATAAGAAGAGTCTACAAAGCATTATATAGTTACTTACGGCGATAGCTAGCTAGGGTTCATAATGTACATATCAATCAGTGAAAATCACATGTTCATTAAGGATGAAGATCACTTGTCACACTCTTTCTATCTCGAATCGTACCTTACTGAAATAATCTTGACACGTATCTTTAAATTTACTATTTTCTTTCTAGGTTCACCAATCTTAATATGTTTTTAGAAAACATCGAAAAAGTTAATTACACTAAATACATATGTCAAGATCACAACGATTATACACGATCTGGGGTAGGAAGAGGCTGGGAGCATGTAATATGAGATCTGTTCATCAACATAAAATATGAGTGCACTTAATTAAAGAAAGAAAGTTTATAAGTAAAACGTGAAGTAACAAAAAAAGAAGAGAATATTTATATGATACTGACCTTAAACTCAAAAACCCTCCAATATTTGTATTTAATTGATCGAAGCCCGAAGAACACCTTAAATAAAGCAAAACAATTAACATCGAGAATCAACATTAACTAAATAACTAATATACCGAAAATAAACACCGAACGTAACAATTGAATTTCAAATTAAGCAAAGCTCTATATCTTGTAAATTTATATCCCATCCTTCCATATTTTATCGTCCAGCTGCTCTTTATGTAACGTGCCAACTGATCCGATCCCTAAGCTCAAGCAAAGGCCCATGGAAGCTCGTCGAAGTGGCACCCACTTGAACTCACATAGTGTTGCTTGAAGTGTATACAAAAAGAATACCCTCGTAATTGTGGCATAATCACCCACTTCAAACCCTAAGATGGATATAAAAATCAATGAAGCAATGCATATATATAATTTAGATATTCAAATATTAAGCAATGTTATGTATCATCATTAATACTCTCAAATATATAAATACGATTTTTTATTCTAAATTTATAAATATTGATTTTGTATATAATCATTATTTTACTGAAGCAATGCATATATAAACATTATATAAATATATTAAGTTTGTTTACATACCATATTTGTATGCAAATATTAAGCAATGTTATTATCATTAATACTCTCCTATATATAAGATACGTTTTTTTCATTCTAAAATTATTAATATTGATTTTGTATATGAACATTATTATAAATAGTTCTATTGCTATATATATATATATATATATATATATATATATATATATATATATATATATATATTGTTTATAACTTTATATAAAGAAATCGATGATACGTGCTATATATATTTTTAGATACACATTATATTGTTTAATATTATTTATTATTCTATATATATACTGCTTATGTGGCGGCCTACGGTCTTCCGGAACCAAACTGTATAGAATAACTATTTAAATGGAAACTTTAAATTAATTTGTTTCTTTAAATTGCGTAGAGACAAAAATAGGAGATAAAAATACTTCTTAATTTTCAATCAATCAATATTTTGTATCTAAATTTAGAGAACACCTATTAAATTCCAACTAAATTTGGAAACGGTGACAGGGCGATCTGTCCACGTGTCAGCCAGAGGGCTTCCGATGCCGAATTAATATAATATAATAGATAGTAGATAGTAGATAATAGATATTTTTCACAAAAAAAAAAGCAATATACAAACATACCTAAGAGCATCCACAATGGTTTTACCTAAACTGTATTCTTTAAAGTTGCCACGTAGACATTTATGTACACTTTAAGTAATACGTAAATTTAAGACACACGTAAAAAATATTTTCTCTGCAATCGTATTACTTAAACATATTCCTTAAATATATTTTATTATTAAATTTTCCAACAACCACCAATAAGATATTAGCATTAATTATAAAATGAATTAATTTATAACAAAAAATTGGTTACGTAATACGTAGTGCATTACTTAAATTTAAGGAATGCTTTATGTAAAAATATAAATTTACGTGTGGGTCCCATCTTTAAGGAATGCTATGTAAAACCACTGTAGATAGTTTTTGTTGCTTTACTTAAATAAACATGTAGGACCCACGTTTACGTATTTTTTACGTAATACCACTGTGGATGCTCTAAGTGATTTGCCACGTTATTAACAAAAAAAAAAAAAAAAAAAAGATGAAATCGTGTCCGTCAATTCTAGAATTTACTACTAAAAAACACAACTTAATCTTAGCGGTCCATTCTAGGGTTTCTGTTGATATAAATAATTTAAGATTATGGGGCCGGCTAGTTTAAGATCGAGTTTATTTAAAATCGAATTGTAGACCATTGGATGATGCCTCGAGATCTGAATTAAAATCTACTCTCTCTCATGTGCTCACACCGTTACCTTACACCGTTTGTGCCCACTTTATCTTTCCTCTGACCTATGTGGTCTTTATTCTTTAACCTCTTTAAGTCTACTATATAGCATATACTTTCCATTTCTATCCTTTTGTGCAAGCACTTTTTTTTTTTTAAACCAGCATTTTCTCATTTTTTGTGTAGAAAGTATTTTCGTACACAATATTTTAGCTTTTATATTAATTTTATGTATGATTCCCATAAATTAAACTAATTTAAGAAAAATATTATTAATAAGAAATTAGAATAAAAAATTATGTAGATAATAATATTCATGAGACTTTGTCATTAAGAGAAATAAAATTGTTTGATTTAAGTCAATAAAATACATTTTGCTGAATTTAAGCTAAGTGTGAGTTATGATTTATGAAATTACCAATTATTTTTTAAAATACATCTTGTGTTGGTTAAACGAGTTGATTAGATAAACCTAGAAAACAAATAAATTTATGCAATTTGCCATCTAAAGGTTCACAAGACCTAACTATTTATCCATTTGGCCAAAAAAAAACTATTTATCCAATTTAATAAGATTTTAGAAAAAAAAAATCATAAATTTACGTAAACTCTAAATGATAAAATTACTTAATACATATTGGCAATTGTATATTCACGTATAGTTAAGTGATGATATGTTTTAAACCACAATTTATGAGTATTCAAACTAAACCATTTAGTTATATTGATTTTTTTTATGTTTTAAAATATTAAAAAAACCATAAATTTATTAGAAAATCAGAAAAGTCTTACAATAATTATGCATACAAAAAAAACTGACAAATATACTTAGAATGTATATTTTTCTTAAAACAAAAATATAATTTTTTTAGTTTTATTTTTATAAAAAAATAATGTCCCATTTTTAAAATGTATATCATATTTTCTTGTACATAATTTATTTTCTATTTTTATCTATTTATTTTTTTTAGAATAAAATAATATAAAAGTTTAAATAATAACTTAATAAACTTTACAATGATGGTCTACAAAAATAAAAAGTAATAGATGGTTTACGAGTAAAACCTTTTTCTATAGTGAATTATTATTTTCCAATTTGGCCAAAAATTATTACTTTCCAAAAAAAACGTGGGTCATACAATAGTTTTTTTCTCATAAAATAAAGAGAGAGAAGAAAGTTAAAAAAAAAAAATGGAGGAGGGACACGTCATGGAAGGAACAACGGTGACTTGGTGAGAGAAAGGGAAGATAGCGCAAATCTCAACACTCACAATCCAATGGTCTACAATTCGAGTTTAAAAAAACTCGATCTTAAATTAGCCGGACCCTAAGATTATTATAGATTCAATGTTGGTGGTTCTGGAGTTAGGGTCGAGGAGACGCTCGGAGCTTCAGACTCCCCCAAGTGATCGCATAGTACACCACGAGCATCTACATGCAAATATATCCCCCAGCTTTTTTTAATTTGATTGGTGGTAATCAGGTAAATGTTCTAATATTGTATTTGGAGAATAAAGTGTTAAAGGGGTTG
The DNA here is from genome assembly GCA_036873135.1 of Clarkia xantiana subsp. parviflora. Classification (NCBI taxonomy): domain Eukaryota; kingdom Viridiplantae; phylum Streptophyta; class Magnoliopsida; order Myrtales; family Onagraceae; genus Clarkia; species Clarkia xantiana. The sequence goes on along the minus strand of JAPTYO010000008.1, from coordinate 16,686,412 downwards.
TAGATGTCAACGGTTTGTTGGTTGAAGCCTTGCAAGGTGCGTACTATGTTAGTTGAGTAAGTGTTGTAATTTTATTAGTTGAGCAATTGTTGAAATTTTATTATGAAGTTAATATTATCATTGATTAATATATCTTGAGATTCACTACAATTATATTATCTTGTGATTTTCTTTTGTTTAATACCTGGGTCGTATTTAATTATTTTTTTTTCATATATATTTTGCCTAGCATATTATATGGCTGTCAATCGGCTACATTTGCTAATTATTCTATGATGATAATTCGAGCGGACGTAAATGTAACATATATAACTTCTATCCGGCCTTTTATCTTTTTTTAATGAATGTGAACTATTTTAATATCTAAATTATTTTTGCATGCAAATAAAGCTTTTTAGAATAATATATAATATACATCTGTGATGTAGTAATTTCATTTTTTAAAGCTGATTTCATAATTTAACTGTTTTTGTATTCTTTTTTATTATCTAATGTGATTCTTTGGTCGAATTTAGGCTGAAGCATGATTGTAAACAATATGAACATTATTTGGATCACGAACATATGAGACAGTATCGATAACGATGATAAGAATTTCTTGAAATATAATAGCGGTGAATTGATGTAGGTTAACCATCTTCGAAGATCTTGCTCCGCGGTTGGAAGAAAGTGAGTAGTGCTTCGTTCTGGGAGTTCGACCCATTCATCTTATCTGATGGCGAGCATAGTTATAGATAAGGTCAATATTGCTTCTAGGGATTATTCTCGTGGGCAATAAAATAATCTGTAATATTCCCTCTTGGATACACACTTCGCGTTTTACATTGCAAAATATAAATATATCTAACCATATACATATATATATGTTTCCTAAGTATATATATATGTTGATGTTTAGGGTTTTGATTTTTTTGTATAATGCATGTGTAATGTTATTATTGTTATGTTTGTAATAAGGCTACACGAGGTGAGAGGTTACCGTATCGTCGCGACCATCACACTTTGTACTTAACTGAAATTCTTGAGAGGTTTAACAATTCGAAGAATATAAGAGTGCATTGGTTAAAATAGATTAAAAAAAACTATATTATATCTATCAAAAATTCAAATTATTTTTATTTCTAATATTTAATTTCCATGATTTTACATTTTTTATTTTTTTAAATAGTAGCTATATAAATTTATATGCCAGATATTGGATATCTGAAAATTAAGAATATACATAAAATCCCTATATAAATAAACTATGTAATAATTAAAACTTTCTATTTAAATGATATATCTATACACTTTGATAATAAATCAATATATGATAAAAACTTACTACGACCAAATAAATGTATATATATGTATATACATTATACAAAATAATCACAATATATATATATAATAAAAAACTTAATACAACCAACAACATAAATATAATATAATATAATATAAAGCCTATATATATTCAACTTTGTTAAAAAAAAAATTAATGGTTAGAATTGATAAATTTTTAATCAACAACTATGAAAATCTTCAACAAAAAAATTTCTCAAATCAAAATCCCATAATTTAACTTTTTGAATTTTCTTTTTAACGCTAATCTCAATTTTTATAGTTCGGTTTTCATACGCGCGTGGTGCGCGGGGTTAGCATCTAGTATATATATAATCTTATATGATTCTATTTTAGTCGACTGTCAATAAATATTCTATTTTTTAATTAATAAATTTACACATATGATTTTATACCTTATATAATGATTTTTTAATATTTGTATCTAACTTTTATTTTCACATGTTTTCTTATGTGTTTATTTAATTTTATTTATTTATTCATATTTTAATGTAATTTACTAGGTAAATTTATTAAGGTGCAAATACAATTTTCTATTATTAGAATGCAAAGTGACTAGCATTTAAATGAAATGAAAATTTTGTCTTCTATATTTATGTATTTTTTAAAATTGAGTTCACCTTCTTATTATTCTCATTTTTTTTTTCTATACATAGATCAAGTGCATCGAAGATCCAACATGGTGGATGATGAGTTGATAGCTGAGTAGCTTATTTTAATAAAATAGATAAGCATGCATATTATCTATCTATCTATCTATCTATATAATCTCGATAGGTGTTATATAATTACGACAAGTAATAAAACACAACAATGACATGTCAAAATGAAAAAATAACATTGGTCCACATCAATTACTTTCTCTCTCCGATGACGTTACATTTACATGTGTGTAGCTCTAATGCATTTGATTTGCTCCAAAGCTCCATATTGCTTCTCATAATATATTACATTTTCATTTACTAAAATATCAAATATAGTCATCTATATTTGATCAGTTTTCTACTTTGGTAATTTCTTTTTTATTAATTATTATGACCTTCCATTTCTTTCACATATATAGTTCATCATTTCATTATTAAAATTTCATAATTTTTTCAAACACAAAATGTTATAATATAAACATCATTATTGATTTTTTTATAATATATTTCTTAATTAAACTTATATATAATTTCATTCAAACTTTATACTATAAATTATATCATTTTTATTAAATAAATTGTTTATTTTAATTTATATCTATATCTATCTATTATCCATATCTATATAAATTTTGGTTATCTTTAATAGATGTTGACAACACATTGATGACATGTACAAATAATCTAATTTGATTGGCCCATCTCATTCATTCTCTAACCTAGTTGATGTGGCATTATTCACATATATAAATAATCACTTCAAATTGCTCGAAAACGTTATTTTCACTACAGCAAATGTTACAAAAAGGGTTTTGATCAGCTTATTACTACTTCTTTCCCTTATATTAATTTCAACCTAAAAATAGATATGTTTGTATTGCATCTAGGTTAAAATTGTAACGTTCTTTACACTGCAATATGTAAACCAGTTGTAACTTCAAATTGAATGCGTAATTGCAGCAATAAATGTATATACCTTACACAACAACGACCAGTTGAGCTGCATGTAAATGTATTTCTTTCGTTTATGTAAAATTGAAATTTAATTAGGTATTGGTAGAGTAAATTAAAGAACAGATCATATGATATAAGTTAGACGTAAAAATTTGTAGGTACATGCTACAAAATTTGCATGTAGTTAAGAGGATTAAACTCTACAACCATTTTACTCCCAAGCCAATGAAATCGACATCGATATCATCCCATAACTGTAGCGATATGCCGAGCCACAATCCGAGGCAGCTCCTGAGTCGTCCACTCCTTTGACCCTAGCTCCCGTAGCCCTTTTTACTCTTCGAATTGACACAATCCAATTACGCAAGGTTCTTCTTTGACTTAGTCCCTGATCCCATTGACAACAACATTTTTTTTTCCTTCTCTCATTCATCTCCTATTTTTCTAGCTATTTCGATTGAGATGTGTTTTCAATCTCCTGTTGAAGCGGTTATTTTCATCCAAATAAGTGAATGTAAGATAGGTATCAATCAGTTTTGAATACATACATGTTTCTACCCTTATAAAGCCGGGTTTAAAAGCATTATAATTCATTATAATATAATATATATTCTTAATTCATAATTCTAAATTAGTGAATCTAAAATTTTCTTTAACATGTAAGTTTACTTATATGCTCCTGTCATAATTCTTAAATTTCCATATTTAAAATTTACTTCATAATTTATTTATTTTTGTCCAATAAATTTACTTCATAGTTATTATAGCATATATATATTAGGATGGTAATTTATAAATTTTCCTTATCTAACAAAATGTAATTAAGCCATATTGTTAAGAGTTGGTTACATAAATCGATTGATATTATTGATAATTACTAGGATTCATTACCAATTTCTAACTGAACTTTACGGAAAAGTGTAATTTCTAGCCATATTATTTTGTAGCAAATTGTTAGCTAAAATTTTCCTTATGTGCAATATGCTAGCTCCGTCAATTTTTTCCTTAATTATGGACAAAATATATTTTCTAAAATTACAAAAGTACCCTAAAGTTCTACTATAATTTTAAAATAAAATCAAATTTATATAAAAGTAAATATAATTATCGAATAAATTTTTAGAATGATACATATTATACAAAAAAAATATATAACCTCCAAGGATAAAAAATTAAAACTATTTTTTTTTTAAGTTTACGTATTATAGTTTTTTTTTTTTTGTATTTTTAAGCTAAACTTTTTTCTTTTATATATTTCTTAACATGTATTATTTGAAAATTCGATTTCATATAAAACATCATGTCATTATATTATTATAGTAAAATTTTGGAGTGTTTTTAACAATTTTTGAAAGTATTTTCTATCTAAGGTTTACGTAAAGATTGACCAAGCTAACTTTTTGCATAATATTTTTGGCAAAAAAAATTTGCATAATATAGAAGGTTCAACTAGCAATTTGTTACATAAAAAAGTCTAGCTAGCAAGCACATTCATATAAAGTTTAACTAGCAATTTGGTAATTAACACTAATTACTATATTAAATTATTAAAAGTTGATGGTATTCAATTATGCCTACTTAAGAATAATTATGACATTGATATATAAATTAAATAAGAAGTATCATTTTTTTATATTATAAGTTGATACCAAATAAACAGTAAAATATAACGGTGTTAACTACTGGATGAATAAAGATTATTATTATCATGTGATAACAAAAACTAATTATCAATAAATAAAGTTTTATATAAATTATATGCTTAGTTATAAAATTTACCAAGTAATTTAAGAGCTAATAAAATACATAATAAATTATTAAACTACAGTGATTAAAGCTGATTTTAAAGTTTATTTTGATGACTTATTTTGTGTTTGGCAAATTTAGTTAAATTACAGTGTTTGCTTGTGTTGTAATGTTATGGCTTAGTTGATAGACACAAACACACCTGAGACATGATGATGGATATATTCAAACATCCAGATACTGTCTTATCCAATTTCTCATGCTTATTTTTGTCCTTAACGGTAATATATATACAACAATAATATATTCCCAGCGGTTATTAACACCTAACAGTCTTAGACCATATCTCACATGCCATAACTCTGCATGTTTAATGGGAAAAGAAACCATAATTAAAAGCCAAACGGTAATATAAATAATTCATACATCTACAGTAACAAACTCATTATATATACAACGCCAACCTTGCAGAAATTACTGCATTCTCATCACAGAGCAATACTACTTTCTTATCACACACTACAATAGAAATTTCTTAAAGTTTTTTTAATTTATTTATTCAAATTCGATCATATAATAAAGCGATCATGAAAATTTTGTCAATATTTGATCTTCCGAGGCAATTCTACAAGTAATATTACTGTTATTATCAAGACAAAATAATAGAGCGTTCGGCGCTTTCACTAGCTGGTAAAATACTAACTCAGTTTCAAAACACTACTTATAATTAAATAAACAAATAACAATAACTTTTTATGTTATATGCAGTTGCACGTATCTTCTCCAGTTGGCAAACGATCCATACGTGTTGCGACAAATATATATTCCAAATATATATCCACGTTTACCAATGCTAACACCAGATGTCGAACATTTTTAAATAAAATGGTTGCACATGGAAAAATGTGTGCTTATATAATGATAAGTACTCACCAATTTTTCATAACTGGAGATAAGTATTATGATCTATACTGGATGAAACGAGCAATAAAGAAATTAAGAAATCATCAAACAACTTATAATTGTTCCTTCACATGGATATCAATGGAGGATCCTGATCGAATATGAGAAAAACTATTCAAGGAGTTAATGAAAAATAAGGTGTTGCGTCCAAATCCAACCGGGTAGTCGGACTCTTCGGCACTTCGGGTTGGGGACACGTCGGGTGTCGGAAATGGACTTTCTGATGTCGGCAAGGGGCTGTTAGCAATGTGCACTTGTCGGCAAGGTATGGTTGTCGGCAGTGTAAGCTTGTCGACAAGGTACGGCTGTCCGCAGTGGTCGGCAAGGTAAGCTTATCGGCTCCTCGCGTTGCTAACCTGCAAGAAGGGCGATAACCAGCACAGAGAGGGGTGGTGCCGGTTGAGCCCTCTCCGATGCTTAAATAAGAATCTAGAGAGAGTAAATTTCTAGAGAGAGGTCAGAGCTCCAAAGCCTATATCTTGAGAATCTGTGTAAATGAGTGGCCAAGGTCCCCTATTTATGGGCAACCTTAGAACCGATCCCGGTTTTTGTACTGTTCGATGCCGGTTTAAAGAAAAATGGGAACCGTCGTCTGGTTTGATTAGATTAGGCTTTAGAGAACTCTTCTCTCGATGTGCGTAGATAAAATAGCGCGCGGTGTCCGACAGCAGTCCGGACCTCATCGGACTTAGAATCCGACGGGGTCCGGATTGCCTAAGGCAATCCAGCCGGTCCGGATTGCTGGGCAATCCGGAGGTCTGGTCCGGACGCTTACGCCGCGCCTCCGGACCGTTTTTGAACCTCGGATATTGTGTTTGGGCACGTTATGTGATTTTTGACGTGTTTACGAAGTCCGGAATGTAAATACGAACCCGAATTAGGCAGATATCCAACACTTTCCCCCGAGTCAAGTAACGGTTCAGACCATACTTGACTCTATTTTAAACTAGGATATAAGCCCAATTTAGGTTTGGAACTGACCTCAATGGTGGTTTGTTTGACAATTGAGCGCAACAGCTTCGATTTCGCTCCACTTTTATTTTTGTCGGGAGGTATGTTAACTGTCGACATGATTAGCGCAACCAGCAATATACATATAACAGTGAACAATAAACGATGTGCACATGCTTATGAACTTACGCAATAATCCTCATAGAAGCATGCGAACATGACATATGATATCAACATGAACATGATGTCAGCAAGAATGTGATGTCGACATGAATGTGTAAGATGTGAAAAGATGATTGATAACTAAATCATGCAAGTACTCATGTGGTAATAATAAAAGACATGAATCATGTATTTAAAATGGTATAACGCGTGTTAAGTCATGTGCGCACTATATCATGTGCGCACTAGATCATGTGTGCGTAGCACATAGTCATAGCATACTTAGAAAATTCTAAGTGTTGACATAAGGAGATGAGAACATGTAAACATGCTATTTGAGGACTCAGTAAGAAATAATTAAAGTTTTAGGATGTACCCATAGATAATGATGGATAGATATAGGAGAAAGAATATCAATTAGTTAATCCTCCACCATTAGTAGCTTTTAGTGTTCTCTCCTTTCTTGAAGAAGAAGAAAACTTGGGAGTGACAAATTTGGGGGCCAAGCAATTTTTGGGTAGCCATTAGGAGACCAACACCGGTGGGATTCCGGCGATCAGAGCAGCTCACGACGGCGCGTGGCTTCCAGCGGCGGTGCGTGACCCATCGGCGGCGGCGGGTGGTCGGCTTCGGAGGAGGTGGTCGTCTTTTCGATTTCGTCTCGTGGGGGTGAGTTTAATTCCGAGTATAGCTAAAACATTCACAAACTTAGTTAGGCTCAATTGGATTTTGATTGTCTCCTGAAATTGATTACTCTAGTTATTATTATAGAGCAAAATGGAAGGGGGATCAATATCATCATCTAGCTAAGGGTGGCTCCAGTTGGGGCTTCATCTGTTGCCAATATTCATGTTCCTTGTATTCTATTTACTGGGCCAACTGTATCACTAGATCCGGCCCATTCATAACCACAGACAGATTATTATTATTATTATTGGGTAAAAAGCAAGCCTATGGTGGAAGGGGGGTTAATCGATTAGAGATGGAATGAATAATATGGCCATTGATTTGTCGGAGGCGCCACAAGTATCAAGTTTTGTTTCATTCTTGCCTTGTTGGCATGTGCATTACTATACTTATGCCTAGCAGAGATGCCTTGCCTTGCCTTGTTTGGGTGTATGTATGTATTATCCTTAGTTATTATGAAATTGTCAAGGATATGACATCTCAAGTCTAAGCTAGCTCCTTGAAGATTCAACACTTGAGACCGACCGACTATATATCTTTGCTGACTTTGTTTCAACTCAACAACTAATATTATATTTAACAGGAAATATTATATTAGCGTAAAGTGGACACATTTTTTGTTTGGTGGTAAAACAACGGCCAACTATTGCAATGCGGCTGCACTTCACCTTCCGAAACTTTGTCGCCTAATGTAATCTAAACTAATATAAATATAATATAACTCTACTTGACGATGATTATCATTATGGTTAAACTTGAGACTGAAAATGCCATACAAGTATATTACAAAACTTATTTTAATGTTATAATCGCGCTAACAAAACTCATTTCCTAGTTCCAACCCAATTAGAGAGGGGTCCCACAGAGTCCATTACATTAGTATCTACCATGAAATTGGCAGTTAGTTCTTCTACTCTCCTCTTCTCTTCCTCATGCATTACATTAGCTTTACAAATGAAACACCTTCTGCAGTTCCAAATTCCAGAAGGTCTCTCTCTCTCTCTCTCTCTCTCTATTAAAAACAAAACACCATTGCATTGCATTGCAATCCATCCTCAAAGAAAAAACATGAATGAATCAATCTACTTGGCAACAATTTGCTTCTGTAAATCTTCCCACACTTTGAAGCCACCTGGGTGCCGATTTACATACTGCTTTACAAAAGATTCATCCGAGCAGGCAATAATAGTACTCAACGCCAATCCACCATCAGCTACTCCTTCATCCCTCAACCACTTATACATCACAATCCTCATCATTATCCTCTCCGTCTTAAACGATAAATACGCCGGAAACCCCACCAATTTCGTCACCGGCATATCCAACTCCTTCATCAGATACTCAATCTTCATCTCCAGCATATCCTTGGATTGGTTCAGTACTTGAGGCGAAAGCCTCACTATTCTACACACATCCTTCCTCTCCAGCCCTGCCCCCACCAAACAATCAAACCTCTCTTGAAGCTCTCTCCCTCTTCCTCGGAATGCCCTCACTGCTTTCTCCATCTCCTTCGACCCTTTCTCAAATCCAATCCCCATTAAGAATTTTGTCTTCTCCACCAAAGATTTCACTTCCTTGTCAGATGATATTTCCGTCGGTTCCACTGCTCTTCCCAGTACCCATTTCTTCAGAATTTCTGGGTTTTCAATGATCGTGTCACGTATCCGCTTCTTTCCGGCACTCAATTTTACTAAAAGACTCCTGGTTTTCTTCAGATTGCAAGATCCGAGCAATACGGAGTGGAACCGGGCGAGTTTATCGATCTCCACGGCTTCCATGTCGATTTCCATGAAGAACAAGAAGCACCGCCTGAAATTCGATACAAATTTCCAAACCGGGATCTTTGGAAACTGAAGGAACATGCTGAGTAGCTCGCCATTTGTTGAACCGAATTTTGATAGCAGACCGATGAGAATGAGGGTGTTAGAACCCGAATCCTCAAACAATACCGCAGGTTTCTGCCTGATTATATTAGTCAGCTGCTCACTTGTGAACCCCATCTTGCTAAATATGCTCAAGATATACAGAATTGGAGGCCATCGAATAGAGTCGGCTACCGATACCTGCTGCTGGATCCAAATCTGATCAAAACCTAAAAGCTCCAACTTTTGCATTACAGTTACGAACTCAGTTTCCATATCTCCAGTCAGAAGCCAAGGGCTGCGAGCAAATGACTTAGCTAGCAACCCTTGATTGAGCCCTAGATTTTCGTAAGCTAGAATTTTTGCAATCAGCACACCATGATCATACTCAAAAACTTGGCCTGCTTCAGTGTATATTTGCCCTATCTTAGTATGCTCAACGCCGTAATTAGACAGAACGAGGTAATTGTCGAGCAAATGTTCCCGATCGCTCAAAAACATTAAATCCCGCGGGAGCAGCTGTTTGAACTCAGACGGTTTCAATCCAATGCTCTCAAAGAAGGGCTCGAATTCGTTGATCGGGTGGTACCGTAAGTAGCGAGTGATTGAATGGGCGACATTATCATCAATCTCGATCTTGTCCAGAAGCTTCTCAAGGAAAGTGGGGGAGTATCGGCTAATGTTCTCGGATGCATAGACCTGTATGTTTCTAGTGTACTGCAAGTAGTCAGATAATGCAGACTGCGCCTTCTGGAGGTTGGGATTGCGGGTTGCTTTGGTACGGTAAAATCTAGGGTTTTGTGGAAACCAATTTGCGAAAGAATCGATTTTGGATGGGAAGCAATAATGGACCCAGATGGTAAAATTGGATGGTATGAGTTTGCGGAGAGGGGTCATGAGTAAATCAATCATACAATGGATGTAAGTGGCAGCGACCGGCTAATTCAAAAGGGAAGAGAAGAAAAGATGGAGGTTACCTGGGTGCATGAACAGAGGTTGATGATGCTAAAGCCAGAGTATGATGATGATATTCTAAGTAGATTAAAATTAAACAACATTAGGCAGAGTTTGCAGATATCTTCAAGGAATCAAGTCTGAGGTTGAATGAAGCCTTGAATAGTAGAGGATGACCCGACGAAGGGAGACCAAATTGGAGAGGTTTTGGACTTGAGAATTGGAGGCTGCGTGAGTTAGAGAACTTTTTTTTTGGTGGAAGAGAATTGGAGGTAGGGTTTTTGTTTAATTAATTTCTTATCTCAGCCGGTTGGACTTGCAGTGTAGTGTATTTCTATCTTTTAGTCAAACCGGACCGTTCAAGTGACCGGTTCGCGGCCCAACCCGGTCCGACCGCCGGTCCGGTTTTCAAAACAAGCAAATGACTGGTTTATGTCTAACAAGTAAATTGATATATATGGTTTTTTTTATTTATTTATTTATTTATTTATTTATTTATTTATTGTGTATATATGGTTCACTGAGCATATATATATAGAAGAGCAATCAGCCAGTAATAACATCATCATATATTTGAGTTATTCTTATACTAGCCTGCTTCATTGTCCGTGATAGATCTACATCACACTTTGAGACTTCCTTAAAGCTCTATATGAACTGTCCGAGGAACAAAAATGCAAGCATTATTAAATTATAAATGTGGTCACACATTATCTATCATATATATATATATATATATACCTAATAGATATCGGTATGAGGGTGTGGCAGTGTTCATCGTTGAAATAACTAGTATTGCATTTATCGTATGTAGGTGTGTATGTCACAGTGAAGCGTGCTTGGCATCCGCATCGGGCTTCTGGTATCCTTCTACGTTTACTGTCATCATTCACAGATGGTTCATCAAATTTCGAATCATGTTTTCCTTCTTTCAAGCAGACCCAAGTTCGAGCACATACTCTCCCATCTTCTCTAGTTCGATGTGTATTGCGTCGGACACCACACCCGATCTTCCGCGCATGAATCATGTACCATTGTTCAGCTTCTTCCAGTGTCTTGAATTCCTTAAAGTTGGGTCTTTCTTTGGAGTCGTCCATGTTTGGGATGTTTGCACGATGTCGGACCCATCCTTCAGCTTCTTCCGGTGTCTCGAATTCCATGAAGGTTTTTTTTTTTTTGGCCAGTAATTCCATGAAGGTTGAATATTACATATTGTTGTTTGCATTCCCCTGTAGCGAGTCTGGACTTAAGCTAGCCCCTACAGTTTGTTCTATTCCACCCATGAATAAGTTCATCTACATTTTTTGAAAAGTGAAACTTATTAGGTATTTATATTTTAATGAAATGTTCCTTCATTTACTACGGTCACTGGCTCCTCATTAAAATACAAATTTGTTGCATCCCTTTGTTGTGACTCTGGAAGTAAGTTAGTCCCTTCGGTGTGTTCTGTTTGATCTCCGGTACATATGTTTTTTTTGTTATCATGTGAGATTGATATAAAGATACCATGTAAGACTTATCATACATACTTTGGCTTTTCATCTAAAATTCATAAAAAAAATTGAGACTGCAGAACTCATGCTATTATGGTGGAAGAAAACTTTGTTTCATGCGTATTTGAATTCAATGAAAGACCTTCTTTTGCTTCAGATGTAATTATTGTAGCTATGGTAGAGTCATCAATCACTGAGTTAGAAAAAGCACACCAATGCAACAAGCTATTCTCTCTGCAAAACTTTTTGAAGATATTCAATAAATCAGAACTAGTTCAATTTCTTCAAAGAAATCAAAGCCCCGTGAATTTCTCCAAAAAATCACAACTACTCGAGAGTTAACGTTGGAGTTCGTTTATGTGATATCAAACTAGGAAGGCCAACTCGGTTTAGTTAATGGAAGCCGGTAATTCGTGTTTCCGTCGGCCCGAGCCCACCTTTGTCCTCCTATCGAACCGCAACTCCATCAGCATCGGCTCCCGACCTCTGTTCCCACAACAGTAGCTCCTGACGGACTGCCCTCGCACTGTCGCTATCGATGCTCGCACTGGGACTGCCGCGATCTCCGCTCGGACTGACGAAGCTCCAATATCCATATTCTCTGTCACACCGACCGACTTTTCACGGTGCGATCGTTGTTTTCTCTTTGCTTCCGGTCCAATTGATTTTTTTTTATTTTTTTTTTGTGTTGCATGTATATATATATATATACAAATATACTCTTTCTTGATTCAATTATCTACCGGTTTTTTTTTTTAATAAATAGCATATACTACATTTAATTTATCTATAAATATATTTATATCATATTAAATCGTTCGTATTTCAGTTATCTATCTACCTATAGTAATTTTTTAGTAGGTAGATAATTTAAATATCACCATATCATTAGTTACCCATTAGTAGGTATTATTTTATAAAGTGCATGAAAATTATTAAAAATTTCATTTTGACAAGTACGAGTAACAATTTCAGTACTCTATAAATATAAAAATTCCGATTATTTTTATATACCTTCAATTAAAATAGTACAAAGTTTAACTAATTTTATCTTTTAAATATAATAAGAATTTATGACTGCGTGAAGGGGAAAATCATCACCATCGTCACCGAAGAATCGAATTTCGACTTTAAAACTCCATGACCAGTACAACAATCTTTTAATGCGCCACAAACTATTCCATGATTTATGATATTACCGAAATATTAATAGCACCATTTTGGATTTATTTGCAAAGCTCATATTTCTTTTATGAATATCGAAGTAGTTGTGTAGTGTTTATATAATTTAAGCCATAAACTTTATGGATGACAGCGAAAAAAAAACATAAATCATTAAGTGTAAAACATGTTCAACTATTTTATCTTGGACTTCCAACAATTGGGGACGATAAAAGAAGGAAGCGTAGCGTTCTTAAAAGAGCGAATTGGAAACAAGATAAATGATTAGAAATCCTTATTTCTAAATAACGCTGGAAGGGAGGTTCTTATCAAAGCGGTTATTGTCGTCATTCCGACATACACAATGATTTTGTTTCTTCTTCTGTAGACATGGTGTGCGAAAATTAATGCAATGATTGCAAGATTTTGGTGGGGCCAAAAAGGAGGGGAGAGGAAGATCCATTGGAGTAGCTAGGAACATCTAACTAAGCCCAAAGCAATTGGTGGTCTCGGGTTCAAGGAGCTTCAAACTTTTAATATAGCTATTCTTAGGAAGATGGCCTGGCGTTTCGAACACTACCCAAATGCTCATTGGGTACGTATATTAAAATAAATTTATTTTCCACATCGCGACTTTCGTTATGCTACAAAAAGGAGGACGTGATTCTTGGTCGTGGACGGGCCTTCTTGCGGGACGTGAAGATCTCATGGACAATGACTTATGGACAATCGGGAACAGAATGCGAGTTAACATATATATATTGATGCATAGATCCCTGAGCTACCCAATTTTAGGCTTAGTGATCAAGCACTCATATCCCTTCATGAAGAACCAAAAGTAGCTGAGCTTTTGGATGCACACCAATTAAGTGGAATCAAGCAGCCCTCTAATTACGATTTACACCTGAGGAAACAAGATACATCCAACACGTTCTCATTAACACCGACCAAGGGAGGGACAACATTATCCGGCCTTTCAAAAAAACCGGAGATGCCACCGTGAAATCGGTCTATCGTCGCATAGTGGAGAACTGTCTCGGAGACTCACAACCAAACGATTCCATCAATATCTGGCATTCCTAAGGTACAGTTTTTTTATGGCGTCTTCTCTCAGGTTGTAATACCCCATAAGTTTGTACCACATCGGTTAGAATAAGCAAGAGTTGTACTACTCAAGTCCAACAGGAATTCCTCATTTTCTAGGCCCAAGTGAGGACAACGGGCTTAGTTAGGCTGGGTTGGGCTAGTGGGGACAGTCTCTCGGGCTTAGGGGCATGACAGAATGGTATCAGATCCGACCCGGGACCGTGATCGGGCTCGCGGACCCAGGGCTATTGACCACCGGTGTTCCGATCACCTACCGGGGGCAAACGATTCTGGTCTGGGCCACGACGAGGACGTCGCGCGCATTAAGAGGGTAGATTGCCCCATAAGTTTGTACCATATCGGTTAGAATAAGCAAGAGTTGTACTACTCAAGTCCAACAGGAATTCCTCCTTTTCTAGGCCCAAGTGAGGACAATGGGCTTAGTTAGGCTGGGTTGGGCTAGTGGGGACAGTCGCTCGGGCTTAGGGGCGTGACAGAATAATTGTAATACCTCATAAGTTTGTACCACATCGGTTAGAGTAAGAAGATTTTGAGCCTTAATAAGCAAGAGGGGTACTACTCAAGTCCAACGGGAATTTCTCCTTTTCTAGGCACAAGTGAGGACAACGGGCTTAGTTAGGCTGGGTTGGGCTAATTGGGGACAGTCACTCGGGCTTGGGGGTGTGACAGAATGGTATCCGAGCCGACCTGGGACCGTGATCGGGCTCGCGGACCAAGGGCTGTTGACCCCCGGAGTTCCGATCACTTACCGGGGGCTAACGATTCTGGTCTGGGCCGCGACGAGGACGTCACGCGCATAAGGGGGTAGATTGTAATACCTCATAAGTTTGTACCACATCGGTTAGAATAAGAAGATTTGGAGCCTTAATAAGCAAGAGGGGTACTACTCAAGTCCAACAGGAATTCCTCATTGCCCAAGTAAGGACAACGGGCTTAGTTAGGCTGTGTTGGGCTAAGTGGGACAGTCACTCGGGCTTGGGGGCGTGACACAGGTGCTATAGCAGTAAAGAGTGAGCTGTGTCGACAGGGAGTAAACGTCGACAATCGCTATCCCTTTTTTGAACATAATGAAACTTTGGAGCACATGAATTTTGGGTGTAGTTGGACCACTTCGATGTGGTTTACCACACTCAACATCTGACATAATGATCCTCATTATTTGGTCATGAGTGCTTGGTTTGAACAATTTAGATCGAGTGATGGGCTATCCAAGAAGGAAAAAAAGGTAAGGTGGTCGCTAGTGGGTGTAGTATCGTGGTCAATATGGAAAGAGCGGTGCTGAGCCATGTACGCTAACGAGACGTCAATGTAAGAAAATTAATATCATATCAAAATACAACGGAATTAGAATCGTACATCTTATTAGATAAATATGAACGAACAATCAATGATAACATGTAGAGTGAGTCTGTCATATTAGCATCCTTCCGACTTCTGCCTAACCATATGGGACGTCTGGATGAATGACACTGACCTTTTATTTATAGGCGAAGTCAGAGACCGCTAAGTAAATAATAATAATTCATCTCATCCACAAGACTTACACTTTAGTCCCAAAAAATAGAATATTACACCAAATACCCAAATAAATATATGTGACATGTGGACCACTTAACGAAGATAATATAATTTTTTTTATATATCAACATGTGTAACGTAATATATTCTTACAATCTCCCACTTGGTCCCAAGATACGTATATTTCATATATCACTGTTCTGAATTGGCCTAAATAATATTCTCCGGATTGTGAAAACCTCCCACTAATTCCTGAAATATCACATACGAGTCATGGCGGTGATACCCATTATTATATGTCGAGTACTTCCCTTCCATGATCCACGATACATAATAATCTAAAAATGAGCACTAAGGAAATACTTGATGAATGACTTGTAAAAGTCACTCCGGTCCAATCTTATATCCCGACGAAATCTTTTTACTTTATATACGCATATCTTGATGGGATTGTTCGTTATTATTCTCTGTACAAGTTAGGAATGAGAGAAATACCGCAGATAGGCATATATCCAAGATTTGACCATAAAATCTTATTACTAGTAAACTTGTAGTCACCATTGTATAGGTGTTTGAGCATAAAGTTCTCTCTAAATTTTTCGGTAAACTCCTCTTAATGCTAGGTATTACTGTCATAACAGACAACTTTATACTTGTATTATTGCAGAGAATCATTATCAGTCTAATCTTAATATCGACACATTAAGACCACTTAATTCTAGAGCATGTGTCATTACTGTCATACAAAAAGTTTAACTTGCACAATAGATAAACCACGATGGATACTTGATACTCCTAAAATGTGTAACCCTCCGGATGTGGCATTCTTGATATACATTTGTGTTAGACGAATTCCACCTTATGTATGTGACCACCCTCAAATAGTCGAATTGTAATCCTTTGGTAATTTTGCATATCATAAACTACGAAGATTTACTTTAAAACACGTGCAATTACTTTTGCCTTATTGACAATTATACAATTCATTAAGTTGCTCCATATACATCTCTCTATAACAGTTACATCTATGGGTAAACTCCAATCTTAAATGAGCACCAAATGAGGAACCATCATAGTGTTACTTCTTAAATATGATATCATCATGCAATGCCCTTTATCTGAGTATTCACCCAAGTTTGACTCTATATCATCAACATTACCAAAAGTTTCATGCAACCAATGATGCCATCCCTTCTGGTAATTTGATGAGTTTACTGACTTGACTTCCAGTTATATACTCAAGTTTACCTTAACGACATACATGACTTAAATTTGAGCATTCTTTATGTTGTCGTACAAAACACCTTAATGAGATGTAATATTATTGTCAAAATATTGTAGACTTCCATAATCAAACTAATTTATTATCAATAAGTTGTTATGTATAATCAGGACCGGTCCTAAGCAAATCGAGGCCTAAAGTCGCATTTCGATTTGGGACCTAATATATAGTTTTTTTTTTTTTTTTGCTAAATATGAAATATAAATAAATTGACTAATAGTACATTTTTATTTAAAATCTATTGTCAAACTTTTATAGAAAAAAAAAATCACTAATGAAATTTTTATATTCGATTTTTTTAAATTACGTTTTCAATTGATAATATAAATAATCAATTTGCAAAGTTGAAAGAATTATAAGTTTAAGATCATATAATATTGACAATGGAGTGAGCCAATAATTTATAAGAAGAATAATTAAAAGAGAATAAGAAATTAAAATGTATATATGCTATATAGTTGTAAGATTTTACGTTATTTTAAATTAATACTATCCCTAATTAATTAGATGAGTTTATTGTTTAATTATTTAAGTGCATGATTAAAACTGTTTCCAATAATTTATTATATTAGCATATAAAATGCATTTAACCATTTCAATATAGAATTTGGAAATTACAAAAAATGTCATAGCCAACATTAATGATTATTAATTTATGGGTAATCTTTATTTTATTTCTTCATTACAACCTTAAATGTTATAGAGAAATGCTATAGAGGTCCTTTTTTTGTCATTAGGCCCACTATTGAAATACTTATGAATCTGAAGCCAACATTAATAATTTTAATTTATTGGGTAATCGTTAATTTATTAGTTCATTACAACTTTTTTTTTTGTGATCTAGGCCCACTATTGAAATACTTATGAATATATGAGGCCTTCAATTAGTGGAGGTCTAAAGCTCTAACTTTAGTTGCCTTACCCTTGGGGCGGCCCTGTGTATAATATATGCAACTAATTAGTTGTCTGTAATTGAAACTCTTTATGAATTTGTTCCTAAGTTGGACTATACCTTAATGATCCATTTTGTATTTGTAACCAAAATACTTTCAAGAATAACATTCCAGAATAGATTTCTTGGAAATCAATCCTCCCACTAGGTTCAATATATCTAAACTTTATTTTTCGTAATCTATTATAGGGTTGTAGATGCATTTGAAGTCCTAATCTTTTAAAGTCGCTAAATTCTATATGATCTTTAGTTTAGATCCTCACTTTATCTCAAATGTGTCAAAGACCACAAAAGGGAATCTTGATACGACTATTCATATTTAATAAGGACAACATTGACTCTTTAAACGAAATTTGATAATTCTTATATCTAAAATTAATACTTGAAGGCAATTATAATGATCGGTATCAAAATACTAAATTTATGGTTCCTTATAGGTCTATTACCATATAAATTCTTCTAGCCATGTTTAAATCAATTAAATTGAATCCTTGTAACCATCACGTGGTTCAAAAAAAAGAATTTCCTTAGTAGACCAACACGTGTATGCGATTGCTTGTGTATATACTTAAGTTCCTACTTTATAAGATCCAACGATTTTAAATTCATTTAAATTTTATTTAATCTTCGATACAAAATGGTTTTAAAACACCATATACCACTTTCCTTTATAAAGATAAATACATATAGCTTGATGGTCAAACTGATGATATAAAATCTACGACCAATGTGGCTTTTGATACTGAATGTTTTAAAGCTACTTTTGATACCACATGTTTGATCGAATGTGGCTTTTAGTACTGAATGTTTAGTTTTGTATACTTTTGGTACCAAACGTTTGAAAAAATGTGGTTTTTGGTACATCCGTTAGTTGGCCGTTAGTTTGGCCATTAAATGACATGTGCAAGTCACGTGATCGACTCTAAACTTTTAATTTTTTTCAATTTAGTCCCTCAAATATATTCCTAACTTTTATTTTGTTTAACTTAGTCATAACACTTCAAAATCGGACCCAATTAAACCAATCGAATTCAGTTGACATAGCCCCATTTGGGTCAAATTTACCCAATTGTAGATAGGTCCCAATTGGGTTCGATTTTGAAGCTTTAGGACTAAATTAAACAAAATAAAAGTTATGCATATATTTGAGGGACTAAATTGAACAAAATTAAAAATTTAGAGTCGATCACGTGACTTGCACATGTCATTTAACGGCCAAAACTAACGGTCAACCAACGTATGTACCAAAAGCCACATTTTTTCAAACGTTTGGTACCAAAAGTATACAAAATTAAACATCCAGTACTAAAAGCCACATTCGGTCAAACATGTGGTATGAAAAGTACATTTAACCCTAACTAAAATGCACGTGTTCCAATCAAACAAAAACTTTGTAAAACATAAGCAACAAAAGTATATATTAACCCATAAAATATGGGAAAATTAAGATTAATTATAAATTATGTTTTATGAAATGCAATTAGTGCGGTCTACAAATTGAACTTATAAAAAAAATTGGTTCGAAAAAGTCTCATTTTGGGATAATAATAAACTTCTTAAGAAAGATATATGATTTTCAAACATTTTGTTCTTCATCATGGTACTTATCAATTTTATCAAGTTTTTAATAATTTTTAAGAAAATTTCAAAACTAAATCCAAATATGAACACATGTCCGACAGGTGCTGCCATTGGATTCTACTTCGAATCCCAAAATCCTGATTAAGAACATAATGAACGCAATGAACATAGAACGGTATTTTGGAGTTTTCATTAATATAACAATTTAATCACTAAAATGCATGTATTCGAATCATACATTAACGTTGTAGTATATAAGTAACAATTAGTATCAAATAAACAATATGATTAAGGGCAAAATAAGATTAATTATAAATTATGTTCTATGAAAAGCAATTAGTATGGTCTACAAATTGAACTTTAAAATAAAATAAAAAATAGTTCGAAAAATGTCCCATTTTTGGCTTATAATGAGATGAATAGCAACTTCTTGAATGAACAAATACATGCTTGTAGTGAGAAAATCTAATATCCAAGTGTGTAGTTAAGATGTCATATAGTGTAATATGGATTATGAACCCATGAAAGGTAACTACAAAAGAATCCAAAGTTATGTTTAAGGAGAAGTCAATCAATTGCAGAATACACTTACCTATTCCAGAGAATGCTCAAGGGTATCATAAGATGAGGTGCTCACAAGTTGAACCCCGAAAAGCCTTAAGAAGATACCTAATGAGTCTGGCTTTAATGGGTCATCTGGAGAATAACTGGAATCTGTTGATATAGCAAGATGAGGCAGGATCACCAAGGCAGCTGCAGAATCCCTCATCATCTTTGGGGAAAGAGATGGGCAATGGGTGGTCGGGTGTTACACCAACCTAATAACTCAATATGATCGGGCCTTCCGTAAGTAAGTTATATGCTAATGTAATGGAATAAATCAAGAGAAGACGCACCTTATCAATATCAATATGAGCCGGTGTCTGGTAGCGAGCAACTGTAACTGCTAATCCAGAGCCATCAGATAACTGGAAGACCGATTGAATTTTGCTGCAATTCATTAATAACAAACACATAAAGAAGACACGGACTAGAATGTCAGGCATTGCATTTAGTTTATCTACTATATTGTTATTACCCTTTCCCGTATGTGGGTTCCCCGAATAGCACAGCCCGTTTATTGTCTTTCAGTGCTCCAGCTAATATCTCGCTTGCACTAGCGCTACCCTTGTTCACCTGTAACCAAACCACTCATAAAACACTTCAATTAGTTGTGTCTTCTTGTCTTTTTATCATTTCAATGAGAATGAAACAAATAATATCAGAATTCATATATATAAATATAGGTTTCAAAATGCAAAATACCAACCAGCACAGCCAGAGGCTCCGAAGCTGCCATTGCATTGCTACCATCCGTGTCATATATGTCTCGAACACCACGGCTATCACATATATACACGATCACCCCCTTATCCAGCCTATATATAAACAACCCCACATACATTACCAACCAAAACTAGCAGTAGTAATCATTCAGTATCAGCATTTACAAAATGTGGCAGTATATTGAATTACGAATTAGATCAGGTTCAGTGAAGCATTCTGGTCTTTTAGAAAACCCCACTATATTCAATAACAAAGCTGTTTTGCACTGGAAAAAGTTCCCTGGATCAAAAAATAGTAGAGCCAATACTTTGTAGCTATTACAATTGCCAGGTGATTTTAAGCAGTTTTAGTTATTTAACTAAAACATCAAATTCTCAACAGGAAGGGAAAACAAAATTACCACAACTTTGCTATTTCAACTCCTTCGGGGAAAAGGCCTCCACTGCACCAACAAGGTAACATCAGGATAAAGGAAGCAATTACTTTAATAGCCATGTGAAAAATAAATCACCTATTGTCTCGAAGGTCCAGCACAAATGCACTGACACTATTTCTTCTTAGGGTGTCAATTGCTTCTCTAACAGCACCTAGAAGAAACGGAGATGCTCAGAGAACTCAAATCAAATCCACCAAATTGTAGAAGACTCTGAGCATTCAAAACAATGTGGTATTACAGATAAAGTATCACGGAAGAGTGTGAAGCGACAAATTAAATGAAGCAAAATACATAGACAAGTTTTGCGATGAGCTCGACCATTAAATAATTAAAAAAGAGAAAGGAAAGGATGTGGTTTAGATTTGTCCTGTACTAATTAATTCCATGTGTATAATAAATAAGCACGTGTGAGTAAAAAGAATTGATACAGAGAATGCATTTTCTTACGAGAAGCATTTTGGTTGAACGACGTTAGTTTAATATAACCGATCTTCGGAGAATCTTTCCCTGAACCTGGTACCTCACACAACCTTGACTTGACAGGATTGAGTGATACTTTCTCGCGTCTGAAAAACAATACTTGTTAAGCTATATAACAAGTTTGCATAATGCTGAAATACTATGAATATACATCAAAAATAAAATGAAAGATTTTTTCAAACATGGCAAGAATCTATTGTCCTTGATGATTCAAAGAGTTTAATAAAATATGAAACTTCCAGAAAGGTCAGAGCAAAACAGGGTCTTGCAACTTACATTAAAGATAAATGTTTTACTTCAGATCCGCTTTGAATGGTTAATTCCACCATACTTCCATCAGAACCCCTTGCATTCACAGATAAGCAACAAATAAAGCATCAAAGGTGGAATATTATCTGACAAAAGGAGGCAACAAAGTACACCAATATTTTTGAGAACACAATAAATCTCAAATCCTAGAACAAACCAATTTGATGTGATAGTAGCCCAGCTCTTCTGTTAAGTTGGAAAATAAAGTCTTCTAGCATTTTCTTAATATTGCCAATAATTACACTAATATTCTGCAAGATCAATTACTGCGCACAATTAATTACACATGAATATAAGTAGTTTGTGATACGTAAAATACTGGAAAGAGCGCGCAGGGAATCAAATCTCCCTTAGGAATTAGGATGGACAGGTATATATGTTTCTTATTGTCTGTCTAGCTTCGTCAAAATGGTAATTTGCTCACTAGACGATACAAATCTCTTTCACCTTCTGATCTCTCTTCTCCACATTCAGAGTTAGATCTTCCTTGCCCAAGTTTCATAACAGGATTCATTTTTGCACTGAATCAGCATCTCAACCCAGATACATGGTCACACAAAGATTCTTTTTTTTTATTAATCCATCTTACTTACTGTTCAACAGGAGAAAAAGGGATATTGTAACTAAACCAGAACATGGTAAAGAAGACTCACTGCAGTCTCTCAGCAGCCTCATATATCCCCATACTTTCAGTACTTGAGTCGTCAATTGACAGTATAATATCCCCAGACACAATCCCAGCTCTATATGCAGGACCCTCTGGAGCAGCTGAAATAACCACAAGCCCAGATGCGGACTGACCACGACCAGGATATCCAATTGATAGGCCTACACCGGTGAGAGAACCTTGAGTACCAGACTACCTTGAATCAATTTAAAAGAATAATTATTATGTTGAAACTGCTACAGAGAGGTCAAGAATGAAACATGATTATTTATAACGAATGCAGCAGCAGCATACCCTTAAGCTGCTGAACTTTTCGGGCTCAAGAAAACGGGTGAAAGGATCATCAAGTGTTGCTACCATCTTCCTTATCGCGGTGTCTACAGTCAGTAAGTATAACTGTTCTGGTTAATGGGATAGACTAGGTACATAATAACAACTCTGACTAGAAAGAAACAGAAGAAGACAATTAGTAAGAGAAAAAACACAAACATGTCTCTGCTCTTGTGTTCATTGGTTCAGTGCGAAGTGCATTCTCTCTGTACCTAAACCAGCTCTGCCCATTGAAAGTCTTATCAATATATGCTCGATCAATAGTTCTCCATGCCTCTATGAATAGCAAATTCTCTTCCGATAGAGCCACTATAAAAAAAAAAAAAACCCCAGGTACCATTACATGAATCAGCCATTTACAAAACACAAGACAACATGCCAATTTTATTTACACGATTGAAGAATCAGCCATTCCACTAAAAATGTTAGTAAGGAGGCCAACACACAGCTAATCGCAACACGAAATACAGCCTAACTAAGAATAAGTACACTGATCAAACTCACATGAAGATGACGGGACAGTGCTGAAAGCCAAAGACACTGACATGAAGAGCATTAACCCCAGCAGTAATTTTTCGGACAAACGCTGTTTGAAATCATCCAGCCTCCAAATCTGCTGTGACCAAAATACTTGTTCACTAGCATACCCATTTAGCCTGCCATGGTTGCACATACACAGAAGACCAAGAATTCTTGTAGTGCGAAGCTTCCATGGAAGCACCTGTTAACAGTGGAAATTCAATGCAAGTTGAGGAAACGAATCAATCAAACCCAAAAAAAAAAGTACCTCCGAAGGAAAGAGCTTGACGAAGGAAAATCTTGTTCTGGGTTTGAAGAGAAACAATCGACTACGGGATTGCGGAGGAGAATGAAAGGTTGCAAGGATTTCCATGGAAAGCCGAAGAAGCATTGTCCTCTCCTTGTTATCTTATCAGATTTTATATATTTATTTACTGTATATATATATATATTAAGTATTGAATAATAATTAAGAAAAATCTAAAAAATATATTTTTAGATGTAACATGTAACATGTTTGACTAAAATATTTTTAGATATAACATGTTTGCGAGCATGTGTATTAGATAACATGTTATATAATTGTGGTTTTATCTAAAACCGTTAAAATATATGTTAACTTTGTTGATTACACAAAGTTTTTCGACGTGGCAACACATGATTGATCACTGTGTAAAAAGAAGTAATACTTTATTTAAAATAAAGGGAAATAACTTAAAAATAGAAAAATGCTGAATTTGTTTATGTAATATTTTATTAAAATATTAAATTTAAAATACATTTTTTGAAAGAAAAAAAAATATTTTTTTGTTGTATAAATTTATAAATGGTTAAAAATTTCGAAAAAAAATAGTGAAAATATTTAAGAGAGTGAAATTCTAAAACTAATTATTATAATTTTATTTTAAAAATGAGATATAAAAGGGAACCTTGGATTTTTTTTCATTTTTAAATAAAAATCTATTCTTTTAGATTCAAAACCTATTTTAAGATATTAAGAATTTATTTCTATATTTTAATAAATATTGACACATTTATTTTTATTATTATTTGCATAGTTATAATTTTTGTACCATTTATAGTATTTTGTACCATTTTTAGAAATTATTTTTACATTTTTTATATTGTCTGTTTATTACTTTTTTGAATTTTTCATATGTATAATTAATATTTGTTATATTTTCAGTTTTTTTTTTTTAAATGTTTTCATATTTTCTGTTTTTTAATAGTTTTTCCTATTTTTTCGATTTATCTTTCAAGGTTTTTAATATTTTTTTCAAAATAATAACAATTATTGATTTGTCACGTCATCTTTCTATCCGCCACATCATCTTCCGTTAGTCATTTTTAACGGATTTCATCTAAAACAACCAAAATGAAACATGTTACATCTATCACGAAACATGTTATATCTTTTACAACTAAGGTCAAACATATTGCATAATTTTCATATTTTTCTCATTGAATTAATTAGCAACTCCATTTGTAATTGGAGCTGGGTTAATTATCAAATAACTAATTAAACTTTCTTCAAAAGTGCAGATAGCTAGCTAAACTTTTTTTTTTTTTCGAGCAAATAGCTAGCCAAACTGTTTCTTAAATAACAATTAGATAGCTATGTTAATTAATTTTATGGTTAAAAACTAACATAATTTTTCATGTGAAGAGTTTTTTTTTTTTTTTTGCCACTCGTGTGAAGAGTATTTGACTGATAGAAATTGGTGTCAACATATTTTCGTAACCAAAATCACTCGTCCCTCCTTATTTTGGTTGAATGTCACTTTTTTTTTTCCGAAACACTTCAACATTAATTTCTCTAAATCAATTCGCGCTCTAGAGACAGATTTATCTTACGAAATTCTTGAATGAGCAGTTCTCTACCGTCCACCGACAATGATGGTGTATGACGTATGGATTTTTTTTTTTTTTAATGCGCTATCACATTTTCCTTACGTGAGGAATTCTAACCAAAAAATTAACATGAGTAGCTAATTAATATTTTCAG
Organism: Clarkia xantiana subsp. parviflora; assembly: GCA_036873135.1. NCBI lineage: Eukaryota > Viridiplantae > Streptophyta > Magnoliopsida > Myrtales > Onagraceae > Clarkia > Clarkia xantiana. The sequence goes on along the minus strand of JAPTYO010000008.1, from coordinate 16,660,982 downwards.
AAAAGTTCAGCTAATTATTTGCTAATAAAAAAGCAACTATCTATCTGCACTTCTGGAAAAAGTTCACCTAGCTATTTGGTATTTAACCATTTGGATGTTTGAACTAGATTTTAAAAAAAAAAAAAAATTAAAAACCTAAGAGCAATCTAAGTATATGCAATGTTGTCATTATGTGTTTGAGTTTTTTTTTTTTTTTTTAAATTTATTAAGATTGATTGTCTAAAATATCATATTCATTACGTTTCACTTTTTCGTCAAAAAAATTAATATTAAAATTAACACAATAAAATCACGTGACTTAGTTAGACATGACAGGTTTTTGTTATGGTTGGTTGTCCGACGTACTATATTTGTTGCAAAAAACGATCATGTGCCAGTCACGTGTTGAGCATTTAACTAGACTAAAATTTGATTTGTAATGGCAACAATTAGTATAATCCCTGACCACCGGAAGCATTAAACTTTTGACATGTATTGGTCCTCCAATTCCTCTCTAAGTTCTTTCTTTGTGCCGCAAAATCTATTCTTACGAACCACTCTGAAAGCATAGCAAAATAATATCAACTTAAAAGTAAATGTTACACAACACCAAATACCAATGATGTTGATCAGGATTATTTTCAACTTCCTTTTGACCTACCTACCTGGTGATGCAAAGAAATGTCGTTAGCTTTAAGTCGTTGATCCTTAACAGTCTCAAACCAGGCCTAGCTAGTATGGTGCAACCTGCAACTGTCCTTTAAATATGTTTTGACACCATACTAAACACCAGCCTAATAGAGAACTGTATTCGTGCATAAACACATTTACAGGCTTCCGAGAAAACAACGATTTTCATATTCACTAGGGATTTAAATCAAATTGGTACCTCCACTAAATTTTGTTTATTTTTAATACTCGAATTATCCTGGGTGTTGCACCGTTAGAATTTCTGGTTAAAACTAACAGAATCCCATTTTTTACGCATGAAAAGACCAAAATACCATTTTTGCATAATAGCTACATAATTGCAACTCAAAACTTTGGAGCTCAATATCTCACTCATTTCATCATCTTTCTGGACGAATTTTTTTTGAAACCGCATAACTTTTCGAGATCTGTGCAACCCAAATAGCGTAAAGTGATTTTCCTAGTTTTTTTTTTTCAATAAACATCGTTTTCCATGTTAATTCATTCTTTTTTGTATAAAACTCCAATGCATTCTAACACTTATCACCCTTGATCACTCACTTTTTTTACTAATTGGATTTCAATTCTATAACTAAAATATTGCTATTGGATTCCAACACTTCTGCTTAAGAACCAAATTGATGTTATACATTTCATCCAAAAGAAAACCAAAAATGAAAATCTGTCGAATTAATTGTTATGCAATCTATAACTTACTGGAATTTTCCTTGATGTCTCCAATAAACTATACTGGTGTGTCTCTAAATCAATAAACGTCAGTGCAAGAGAACATATGGATCTTAGATATATAAAGATGTTTCATACTTGAAGTAGAATAATAGGAAAAATACTGTTAAGGGTATTGCAAGAACTTTTAGAATGGACACCAAGAAGAAATAGTTTATTTTCTCATTTAATCTACATGTTGAAATTGATTATCTCAGTATCATGAGTGATGACCATAATGTGAGAAAATAAGATGAACTAGCATTAACAGAACCACACGTATTTTACCATTATGTGGCTAGAGACAACTAGTAAATTTTCTTTCGAGTTATTGCCAGGAACTGCTTCCATTTGCAATTTTATGATGGACCATGTCAAGCTTTTAAAATCGAAGACCTGCAGAACTAGTCAATTTTCCAGCATGTCCACAAAATATATAAAACAAAAAATTGGTAGATTATCATGCTAAGATCCATATGTTCTCTTGCAGTGCCGCTTATTGATTTAGAGACACCCCAGTATAGTTTATTGGAGACGTCAAGAAAAATTTCAGTAAGTTATATATTGCATAATAATTAATTTGGCAGACTTCGTTTATTTTGTTTTCTATTGGATGAAAGGTATAATATCAATTTGGTTCTTAAACAGAAGTGTTGGAATCCAAGAGCAACAATTTGATTGTAGTATTGGAATCCAATTAGTAAAAAAAGTGGGTGATCAAAGGTGATAAGTGTTAGAATGCGGTGGACTTTGATACAAATAAGAATAAATTAACATGGAAACAATGTTTATTGGAAGAAAAAAAATGGGCAAATCACTTTACGGCTATTTGGGTTGCATAGATCTCGAAAAGTTATGCGGTTTAAAAAAAATCGTCAAAAAAGATGAATAAATGAGTGAGATATTGGGTTCCAAAGTTTTGAGTTGCTATTATGTAGCTATTATGCAAAAAGGGTATTTTGGTCTTTTCATGCGCCAAAAATGGGATTCTGTTAGTTTTAACCAGAAATTTTAACGGTGCAACACCCATGATAAATCGGGTACCAAAAAGCAACAAAATTTAGTGGAGGTACCAATTCGTTTTGGGCTGTTAATCCAGGTACCAATTTGATTTAAATCCCTATTCACTATCTTTTTCATAAAGAATATTTATTCATAAGGATGCATTCTTAATGCTAAATTGTCTTGCTTAAGATTAAAGGTGCGGTAAAAAGTACATACATAAATTTAGGGTTAACCTATGAAATGTCTGAAGTTTGACCCATGTTAAACGTAGAGGTCAATATGGATGGTATGAAGTTTCAACTTCGTTTATTTAAGGTTTTCCGTCCATTTTTTGGGTTAAATTTAACAGAATTGTCTGAAATGACACTTTTGCCCCTTTTATATTTTGTTTTATTTAATATCTTATTTGAGGAAATGTGAAATGACAAAATTACCCCTGAAGTCAAATTAAAACCACCCCGGCTCCGGCCACCCGACTCCGGCAACCACCACCCCGGCTCTGGCGACCACCACCCAGCTCCGGCGACCACCACCCAACTCCGATGACCGCCCCCACGGCTCCGGTTGGGCCCAAATCGGAGCCATAAACTCTGATCGAAGCTTTGAGGCTCCGATCTGGAGCTCCGTGGCTCTGGTCGGAGCTCTGTGGCTCAGGTCGGGGACACGAAGCTCCGGTCGGGGCGGAGCTCTGTGGCTCAGGTCGGGGCCACAGAGCTCTGATTGGAGGTTTGTGGCTCCGATTTGGGCCCAATCGGAGCCGTGGGGCGGTTGTCGGAGTTGGTGGTGGTCGCCGGAGCTGGGTGGTGGTCGCGGAGCCGGGGTAGTGGTTGCCGGAGTCGGTGTGGTGGTCGCCGGAGCCGGGGTGGCGGTGGCCGGAGCCGTGGTGACTTTAAGGGTATTTTTGTCTTTTCTCTTCAAGTATGTGAGGGGCACAGTTTGATAAAAGGGTATTTTAGAAATTTAACTTTATTTCCGGTCACATGCCAAGCATGTGACCAACTTCCGTTAGTTTTAACTGAAAAAATTAACGGAAACCTCTTATATCCACAAAGTTGAAACATCAGACCTCTCAAATCAATATTTGAAACTTCAGATCTCTCCGGTTAACATGGGTCAAACTTCAGACCTTTACTAGGTTATTAACCCTATTATTTATTACAACCAAATTAAAAGAATCTCTTGCCAATTTTTTTAAATTTGCTAAATTACATCAAAACCAGAAGTTCATTTTGAGAAAAAGATAGTCAAACAGCATAGACATATAATAATAATAGCACTAGTTCCTCAGCTTCTCTAACTACATAATTGCCTTGCCCGCCTCATCTTCCGGACATGTTAACTCAATCTAACTATTATTATGTCATCGTTTACTATTTTAATTTTGAGTATCTGTCGCAATAAAGTACACTTTATAATCTCGCAAATATGCTAGCTCAAAATCACCACCCCACATTCCAGTAATAATTCTGACCAATGGCGGCTGACGTAGTACTTTACTACTACCTGAAAGAAAAATATTGGTACTTTGAGAGTAAACCTTCTAGTTTGTATCTACAGCAGCGATCGCCCATCCACCGAATACACAATCAAATTTCATAGCTTGTGAATTTTGTGCAATGCAATGTTTGCATCTGAGGATATGGATACCAAGAGAGAGAGATTCTGGTGCCAGACAGCTTTGAAAACGCGCTTCTGATGAGTGCTTATTGACTGTGAAGGCTTATTCCCATTGTACCGGACATCAAATATGTGAATAACTGGGTCAGACGAACCAGAAGATATGTAGAGACCATCCGGTGACCAAACCTGCCTAACCAGAGCTGATTGAGACTCGCTACATTGCTGCTTCCAACCGAATGTGTGCACCTCCTTCTGCCCTCCTTCTCGAATATCAAACAACCGCAATTGGCTTTCATGTTTCCTGCACCATTCAAATACACCATAAATATAGAATTTAAGGTTCTACCGATAGAATAGATGATGATGTAAAATAATGCATTACTCACTCACCCGGTTTGAACCATAAAGAGGTTGATGTCATGTGGATTAGGCAGAATACTCATGCATTTGGAGTCCAATTGATGCTTATATGTTACCTTTGACCTAGTTACGTCGTAACCAAATATTTTCTTGTCGGAACCAACAGAAAAAACAACCTTTCTTTGTACCATGCCAGCCACTCCCATTACTGTAGATGAATGCATATTTCTATGCAAAGCTGTTGGTTCCCAAGATCTAATGTCATCACCTTCCCCTTCCCACATTATAACAGAATGATCACTTCCACATGTCACAAAACACTCTTCTTCCCAGGGCATAAAAACTATGCTATTGATGATACCCTTTGTGTGAGGCTTATGCTCCAAAAAACTGTTTCTATCCTTCTGTATTATGCAGACAAACACAGTTTATAATAACAAGCGTCCAAAGGAAAAGAAAAAAATTAGCTTTTTTTTTTATCACTAGAAGGATCTTCTGGTCTACTTCTGCAAATACTGTCCTCCCCGTTTATATATGGAGACCGATCCAAAAACGGGGAAGGAGTTATTTTAGATTTTCTTTCTTTTGAATTATAGGGATTACAAGCTCTTTCCTAATATCCTTTTTATTTATTCCAAAAATATATTCAAACAAAAAGTAAGGCATACCCCTTGTTTATTCATATTGATGATCGACACTTGAGAGCTTCCTTCATCTGCACTATACACACAAAACAGACTCTTCCTTTGTGGGTGCCAAGCAACATCTTCTGGCCATCTTCTATTATTAGCAGATGAGGAACACTCAGTAGCGCTCAACAGAGATGCGCCAACTCTTCAGTTCCACACCAACACAAAATACAAATGGAAATAGTCAGTTCAGAGAGGCAGATTTTGTTTCATCTAAATAAAACTCGTTTCGAAAAATCATGATTGAGGAGATATAAGTGTTGTTGCATCTAAAAAATTCGAGTTAATATGATTGAATTGAATAAACCGAAGCTTCAGATTCATACTTGAAATCAACGTTGGTACTGTATTTCAGTTTATGTAATCAAAGCACTACTTCCAAGGCAATTCTTCTGGCAAAGTTTTCTTTAGCAATTTGCATTTCCAATAGAAGTTGATTTGCAAATATCAAATTATTTGATATTATTCATGGTTATAAACATATATAATTAGAGGGGAAAAGCAGATCGCATCAGTCCAAAACAGAATCTGTAATTGACAAATTATAAACTTCTATATCTGGCCAGAAAACTATGTCTAATGCTGCAGAATAGGAGTGTGATATTATTGATGTTACTCCTAGCTCTGATTATAAATTGATAGTGATACACAAAGAAGCATGTAAGTCAAGATGGTTGTCTTTGGTCTTTACCGATGTTATTTTGTACAAACGATGTTACTACTCAGTATCTGATGAAAATATAAACTGCCTTCAATGAGGGATTCGAGATTTACCCTTTTCCCTGAATTTTCCACAAGTTGACTACCCCATCCAAAGCACTGCAAATACCCAGAGAAAGATCATCAGATTAAAACTACAGGTAACCACGAAACCAACAACCCATAGCTAGGTGATAAGATCAAATAGAAAGAATAATCACATAATTCAGAACTCAGATCTAGCTGAGGCGCAAAATTTATTTTCAAAGGAGGTTTTTTTTTCAATAACTTTCATATGACAATAGACTCATAAACAAGTTCCACCGTCTAGCATGTCAAAGGGCTGGAAGAATGTGAGCTCTCACATTTTCATCAAATGGGAAATAATATATCTACACCAAAGAAATGTTCCCATGTACCTGGTAGCAAAAAGCATATCATCTGCTGGACACAGAGATAGAGTTCTTAGTTTTCTCCTGTGCTGACCAGAGAGAAGGTTGCATGATTCAACAACTATAGTGCGCGCAGAAGAGGTGCTACATAGTAATGGGGTGATGTCTTTGGGTTGTTTTGCTTCTGCAAAAGGAAAAAAAAAATAAGAATGCGGCCCTGACAAAATGCAACTCGGTTAATCTGAATGTTTATCATGTTTGATACCGTGTCTCATTTTTAAGGTTCCATCCTGCCCCCTAATGGCTGCGGTGTCAGATGAGCGTCCACAAGACTTTTCCCGAGTCACTACTACAGCACCTTTATGCTGGTCTTTTCGTTCTGCGAATTTAGAGATAATGAAAAACTTGAATATAGATACCAACTTGAAATTCACATATGCATATTATGCTGTAAGCATACCATAATTCCTTTTTGTGCCAATATCATGCATTTTCATCGGTTTGCTAACGGAAGAGGATCCAGAAGAATCCTCCTTTATAAGAACTACATCACCTCTATGGTACTCTTTTGGTCCTATAAAAAACCAGAACAGGAACTGAACATCAATCTATACGCTACAAATGCAACTTGAATTGTACATCAGAACGTGCACCGTACCATATTTCCTTTCAGCGTCACCACGCTGCACCCCAACAGCTCCAGTGTCAGCCGAGCGTCCAGAAGTGTTTTTTTCATTAGCAACTAAAACATCTTTACACTGCTCTATATATTTTTCTGGTTATACAGGAGAAAAAAAAGAGTAAGAACTAAGAATATAGCTATAGATGCTACAAAAACCGCAATGTAAGACCTATACCTTGTGTACCATATTTGCTTTTGGTCCCTCTACCGAGGGATCCAGTGACTTCGCTGTCAGATGAAGATCCGGAACTGTTTTCCTCCTTAACAAATATTGCATCTTTATGGTGCTCTTCCAATTCTGCGAAAGAGGCAACAAGAATATGGGTGCACATGGCACAAAATGAAACCTAGAGTTTATATCTGATTGATTATCATACTGTATCTCCTCCCGTTGCCACCGTGCTGCTGCACTCTAACGGCACCAATGTCAGATAAGCAGCGCGCACGAGAGTTTTTCTCATTAGCAACTAGATCACCTATAAGTTGCTCTTTTGGTTCTACATGAGAAAATGATGAATACAAGTGTAAGAATGTAGGTATAGATGATACTACAAAATGCAACTCAAATTGAGATAACAAAAATTGTGTACCATATTTCCTTTTTGTCCCTAAGATATCCTGGACTCTCAAGACACGGTTGTCAGATGAATTGTTTTCCTCCTTGACCACTACACAGCCTTTAGCTAGAGAAGTATTTGCATTTTTTGAAGGCTTGGAAAAATTTAGAGCTCCTGTGGGTATAATGAGTTTTGGTTTAGGTGGCCGTGTATAAAGGTAAGAAGGCTCATCATCAGTCTGGTCCAAATTGCTTCCCCCCTCCACCTTTCTAGCACTGTTTTCAGCATGTGATGGTGGGACTGGCACATCTTTCTCAGCAGCTTTGATTTTTTTCCGAAGACGAGCCAACTTACAGTTATCCTTAGACAACATCTCTTCTGTGAGTGTGAGCTGCAGTAGTAGATCAACATTGATTGATTCAGGAAAAAGAACTCCGGATCAAGCCCTAAAACAGAAATTCAATTACATGAACTCTTCAAATTTCCACAGAAATTACATACATGAACTCTTCAAATTTCCACAGAAATTACATACATGAACTCTTCAAATATCCACTGCATTGTGCAATTTTTTTTTATATTTTGGAAATCAATCAATGAAGAGCTGTAACCAAACAAGGTGCATTGCCGCCACACTTATTAATGTGAGCAAAATATCCTCAGCCTCAACATCAACATCATTGACAGACAGACAGACTGACTACCAAGTACCAACACAGCAAATAATAAGGGCTGACTATGTGAAAAGCCGGTGCTTTACAGACGGTTCTTAGTGGGTATTTGTTGTTAAGAAAAGATTGAAGCAGGCACTAAATAAAATTGGAACTGAAGAATATATTGGGAGACTGGAATCTTAACAGGCGTAAGTTAGAAAGAGCATTACTTGCTTAGAATAGTAAGCGACGCGGTTGCGAAGATTGTCGAGTTCTTTCTTGCGGTGGTTAATGAGAGCTACCAGTGTCTCTTCTTGCTCTTGTAGACTGTCTTCAGCTTCAAGGTCTTCTTCTTCTTCCTCTAACCGGCGTTCTGGTTCGTCAAGCCTGGGCTTCTTAGGAGGCGCGCTCATCGTCTTTGATCACGGCGGTTTGCTCCGAGTTTCGAAAATCTCTCTTCTTCTTTTTTCGCTAAAGAAAATCTCTCTTCAGTAGAGAGAGCAAGAGCTATATGGAGCTGGCGCAAAACAGTCTTTTTTTTCCTTAGAATTAAATTCATTTAAGTATTCCATACGGTCTTTCCGTTTTCTTCAAAATAAAAAAATAAAAAATTCTTCCTTTTAGTCCCTTTGAATTCATTTTAGTATTTACGGTCTTCCCGTTTCCTTCTTTAAATTTTTCTTATGGGACTTATTTATTCGTCTATAAAATAATCTTCACTTTACCAATATATTTTTTCTTTATTTATTAGTAGTTATTAAGTTACGTTTTTGTAAAAAAATAGTATTTAATTTACTTTCTTTATTTCTTAATATCAAATTTCTTTTTAATTCCTCTTAAGTTTTTAAATAATAATGGTCTATAGCTAATTGAGCTACATGAATTTAGTCGAGTGAATGCCCAAACTAGATTAGTTTTTTAAACTAATTCCTAAAATAGGTTTATTCAAAAACTAATTCTCAAAATAGGTCTCTTTATTTTTTTTAAATAATATATATTATTTACTTTGCATCCTAAAATTTACATTGTGTTACAAATGAACCCTCAACCCTTCAACCGAAATATAACACAAGAAAAAAAATTAAAAGTAAGAGAATTAAATGTATGAAAGCAATTAAAAATGGAAATAAAAAATAATTAAATGATGAAAATACACATTAAAAAATAATCAGACAAACAAAAAAATTTGTAGATTTTAATTCTTAAAAATATGTGAAATTAAAGGATAAAATTTACATTTAAAATAAATAAATTTTGAAACAATTATTATCTTGGCAAAAAAAACAACAACTATATAATGATATAAAAATTATTCATCAACAATTATTCAGTCACTAATTTTATAAATTGAACATGCTTTACTTAGAGTTTATGTACGCTTTCATTTTTTATATTTTCATACTTAAAAAATCATGAGTATTTAGTTTCTTTACATTTTATATCACTATTTTTTTATAATTTATATCTTTAGCATAATTTATTTTTACAATAATTTTTACAGTTACTACTTTATTATTTTTTAGTTTTTAACTTACCTTATTTTTTAAATTTTTTTAAATATATTTCTTATATTATATTTCAGTTTAGGATCAATTATAACAAAATATAAACTTTAGGATGTAAAGTAAAAAATATAAGTGTTTAAAAAAAACATATAATTTGGGAATTAGTTTCTGAAAAAACCTAGTTTGAGAATAAGTTTGACAAAGAAACCTATATTGAGAATTCACTAAATTTAGTCTAACTTTTTTTAACATATTGTTAATTAAACTTTTTTAATGTGGTTTTTTTAACTCTATCCATCTTTCTATTAACCTTATGTGGAGAATACTTTAAAATTTATTTAATCACCTTCAAATTTTATTATGATGATAAAATGTCATTAGAATTTATATAAGACTAATTCTTAAATTCACAAACAGAATTTTCAAGTAATACATATTCAAGAAATATTTAAAAGTAATTATAACCCAACAAATACCAAATTAAAAATAGGAAAATAATTTTAAAATATATATATATGTATGTATATAACCCAAATTTTCTGACACTATAAACGTTTTTAGATTTTTGGGTGATATTTAATTTATATAATGTTGTATTATTCTAAAATTTATATCTTGCTTTGTATTTAATTTCAAGTTATTTTATGATTATACTAAAACTTTATGATGTTTTTGGTGGAATTTTTTTATTATTTTTCGTTTATAATTAATGAAAAAAAATTGACTCAACAAAATGCACAACTTAAAAGTTTAGCGAGGAAGTTTTTTTTGCAAAAAAAAAAAAAAAAAAAAGGCAAATTGTTTACTAATTTACTTAGTAATCTGATATTTAATTATTAAATTAGTTATCTTATGCTAATCTATATATATTAAAATTCAGGTTGAGAGAGATTGGAGAAGCATTCTGGAGCTAAGGTATAAATTGTTTGTTCCTACTAGGGCTGGGCATGGTTCGGTTCTGGGCCGAACCGGTTTAGAACCGAACCGGAACCGGATTTAAGGTTCAGCCGGTTTTGCTATACCTGGCATGAACCGAACCGGATTTATGGCTCCAGAACCAAACCATGGCCGAACCGGTTCAAAACCGGTTCTGAAACTTTTTTTATTTTAACTTCTAATTACGCACCAAATTCGATATTTTTTTATTTTAACTTCTAATTACGCACCAAATTCGATAATAGACGAACAATTCATAAACTTTCAAAATATAAAGATAACCAATCACTTCAACATAGATAGTATCGAAATCTAAATTCCAAACAATTTGATAATATAAGTTGAAATATTTAAAGCATAAATCTTGAGACTTCCACCGGTTCTTGAGAGGCGACATGCGTAGCTCAAACGCCAATAGTGCAACAAATCTATAAATGAAAAATTAAATAAAAAGAGTTAGTATATGAAGTAAGTTAATCATGAATAAAACATAACTGACTTGAGATTTATTTTTTACCAAATTTTACTTGATTTCACCGAACAAATTTAGGTGCCGAACTGAACCCCGGTTATGTTGAACTGAACTACAGTTTCTGATGAACTAAACCGAGTTCATTTCTGCAGAGCTGAACCGGGTTCAGTTCAGAACTGAACTCAGTTCAGTTCAGCAGAACTGCACTGAACTCAGTTCAGCAGAACTGCACTGAACTCAGTTCAGTTCAGCAGAACTGAACTGGGTTCAGTTCAGCAGAACTGAACTGGGTTCAGTTCAGCAGAACTGAACTGGGTTCAGTTCACCAGTTCAGTTCTGCTGAACTGAACTGAACCCAGTTCAGTTCAGTTCTCGAACCCGTTGAACTAAGTTATTGAACTTACTAAGCTTTAAATGATCCATATGACATCAACCGTTGGTGGAATCTCCTTGAACATTCTCATTTTGACTGAACTCTACAAAAGTTAACGAAAAAAAATTAATCAAGTAGACTAACAAATTACTAAATTAATTTTCAAGTCAGTGAATTACCATTTTGAAACTTCTCAATTTCTTCAAAGTCTTCATCTGTTAGCAATGAGAATTGGGTTCCCTTAAGCCAATCTTGTGTGCATATAAGACTCTCAGCTGTAGTAGGGTCCAAACAACTACGATACTCACTGACAACTCTCCCTCCAGTGCTAAAAGCACTTTCAGAAGCTACCGTGGAAACCGGTATGGCCAACACATCCTTTGCAATAGAAGCAAGTACCGGAAGCCTATTCGAGTTCGCCTTCCACCAGTTAAGCAAATCTAGATCACTGTCCCGCTTATAAGGCTCAAGATCTTCTTTCAAGTACTTATCAAGCTCAGTTGTTGAACTTGATTGACCGGTATTACCCGTTGCTTGCCAATATGCATTGGCATAATCATCATCATCATCATCATCACCATCATCATCACCATCAATGTGCATCGGTTGGTGACTTGTAATGCCTTCGTTCACTTTTGCATATTGATCAAATATTGACTTCAAATTAGTTTCCAAATCATGCTCGAGGACACCGGCTTTATGATGGTCATAGAAGGTGTTAAAATAGAACTCAGCACCTTTCATCTTTTGCCTAGGATCAAGAACCAAAGCAATCATCAACAACATGTTAACCTTATACGAATCTCCCCAATATTTCATGAACTTTGCTTTCATCCTTGTAGCCATATCTTTAACTGATGGATCTTGGTTTGACAAATTTTTGTTAATTGCCATCCCAATAGCAGACACCTCAACAATGTAACTACTAGCAGTAACATATGAAGATCCGGAAATGCGCATTGTAGCATTATAAAATGCCTTAAGAAAAGGCAAAATACTACGTGCATGACTCCAATCAGTAACTGTAGGGACACCATCCTTCTTTACAAGCTCCTCAGTGTACTTCTCTGTTTCATCTCCTTCTAATCGCTGAAACACCTTCTGATAGAGTAAAGCAACATCCAACATTTTATAGGTGGAATTCCATCGAGTTTCAACATCCAGTGACACTATGCGATTAGTTGAAATATTTGCAGATTTGACATGAGTTTTAAATCTATCAAACCTAGATGTAGATCCTCTTACATACTTCACTGCATCACGGATTCTAGAAATAGACTTAACAATTCCAGACAACCCATCCTGTAGAACCAGGTTAAGGATATGAGCACAACAACGCACATGCATATGGTTACCATCCAAGACAGAACTTGTGCCATCTTCTTCTATGAGCCATCTCTTCAGAAAATTCACTGTACCAGTGTTGGAACTAGCGTTATCCACTGTAATACATAAAACTTTCCTAATCTGCCACTGCTGAAGTTTCTCCTTAATAACTCTACCCACTTGCTCACCTGTATGACCAGTAACTCGAGCAAAATTCAAGATCTTCTTATGCAATTTCCAGCTATCATCAATAAAATGTGCAGTAAGGCTCATATAACTAAAGCTCTGACATGAAGTCCACAAATCAGTAGTTAGACAAACCTTACCTTTAACACTTCTGATGAAATTCCCCAACTTTTCCTTCTCTTCCCCATACATTTGTAAAACGTCTCTGGTCAGTGTTCTGCGTGAGTGAACCTCAAACCTTGGTTGTAAGACCTTAAGAAACTGCCTAAACGCTTCATTTTCAACGAACCTAAATGGCAGCTCAGCAACAATAAACATTCGAACAAGCTCTCTACGACAAAGAGCTTGATCGAATTTAGGTACAGTTGAATGCAAAGGTGGTCGAGAAACAACACCACTGCTACCATCTGCCCTTTCACCATCTTCTTTTGGGAAAAAGTTATCCATGGTTACTTTGAAAGGAGATTGGTTACATCTTATCGTATGATTTTTCAAAGAACTTGTACCGTCAGCTACAATATGTGCACCACAGTACAAGCACTGACCAACAGGCTTACCCTTAGCACTAAATTTTTTCAACCTGTCGTAATGTTTCCAGTGTGGAGATTCATTTTTTCGACTCGCCTCTGGCTCCCATCCATATCGAGAATTGTTGCCTTTCTTTGGAGCTTTAGCAATTCGACTTGCCTCCGATGGAACTATTGGCACCTCTGATGGTCCATCCAAATGAGGACATGCAGCTTCATCTACTTCTGCTGATTGATTACCGTTTGATGGATCATCAATGTCAGCAATTTTCCTCTTAGGACGCTCTTTTTCTTGTACTCCACTGTTTCCTCTTCCAGAAGATGATGATGGTAGAGACATCTAAAATGCAAAATATAAATCAGCACATCAATAACCAAGCTTCATATACTTACTACACAAAATATTTAGCGATAATTCATTCAACCAATAATAATAAAATTTCATCGAACTGTCTGCAGAACTGAACTGAACCCAGTCCAGTTCTGTTGAACTGAATTGGGTTCAGTTCAACAGAACTGGGTTCAGTTCAGTTCAACAGAACTGAACTGAACCCAGTTCAGTTCAACAGAACTGGGTTCAGTTCAACAGAACTGGGTTCAGTTCAGTTCTGTTGAACTGAACTGAACCCAGTTCAGTTCAACAGAACTGGATTGGGTTCAGTTCTGTTGAACTGAACTGAACCCAGTTCAGTTCAACAGAACTGAACCCAGTTCAGTTCAACAGAACTGAACAGTTCAGTTCAACAGAACTGAACAGTTCAGTTCTGCAGAACTGGGTTCAGTTCAACTGAACTGAACCGAGTTCTGCAGAACTGAACTGAACTGGGTTCAGTTCTGCAGAACTGAACCCAGTTCAGTCCTGCAGAACTCGGTTCAGTTCTGTTGAACTGAACTGGGTTCAGTTCAGTTCAACAGAACTGAACCGAGTTCTACAGAACTGAACTGAACCCAGTTCAGTTCTGTTGAACAGAACTGAACCCAGTTCAGTTCTGTTGAACAGAACTGAACCCAGTTCTGTTCTGTTGAACAGAACTGAATTCGGTTCAGTTCTCGAACAATTGAGCTGTCGACGAACCCAAAATAAAAAATTCATCAAAATATCGTTGTTGGTGATCCGAACGAGGAAGGCATTATTAAATTGTATCAAGTGAAAGAAACGGATCGATTCAAACTCATTTAACGAAATCCTACAGAAACAATAAACACTATAGGAAGTTAGAATTTAGTAACTCACCGTAGCAAATTGGACTGAGCAAAACTCGCCGGCGATGTGGTGGATGGAGGTCCGGCGGGGGAGTGCCCAGCGTCTTCCTAGAGGAGCGGCAAAATTTTTACTGGAGTCTGGCGGCTGTAATTGAGCGTAGGGTTTTTAAAATTTTTTTTTTAACAACCGGTTCAGAACCGGTTCAGAACCGGTTCTGAACCTGTATAGAACCAGCTGAGAACCGCTCCTGATTTATATAGTAAAAACCAAACCATATGCAAACTGGTTCGGCCAGAACCGGTTCTATCCGGTTCGGTTCCGGTTCGGTTCAACCGAACCGGTTTTTTTGCCCAGCCCTAGTTCCTACCGATGCAGAGCTAAGGGTCTAGCCATCGGAAATTGTCGAGCTGAAGGTTCTGTCTGAAGCAATTCTCGATTTAGGGTTTCTATCGGTTCCTTAAATGCTTGCAGTGCTCGAGGAGTTCCAGGTTAATGTCAAAGCATTAAATTTATATATGATGAATTACTGCCCAGCTGAAGCATCAAAGGGCGAGGGTTTAGGGTTCCGATGCGAACGAACATTGAATGTGGTCTCTCTGATACATTCACTTAGGGTTGTTGTATTCCCGATGTCAGGCTAGAACGATTCAACTTCAACTCCTCCAAACTCACGATATAAAGAAGAGGCAGCGACTCACGACCTAAAGAAGAAGCGACTCATGACTAAAGATTGCATGGTGATTGGATCGGAAGCGCACGCTCGTTTGAGGAAATCTGACCACTGGAGCCCCGACCTGGTCTCTGAATCTTCTCCGCCTCCACCGCCGAATAATATCTCTGGAATGCCTCCTACTTTCGGTTTGAATCTATATCTGAGATCGGCACCTACGTTCCCCGCCAATTCTTTCTTATTCAAAGGTAGTGGATTAGTTGTGTGATTGAGAAGTATTCCTAAGGTAATTTGAACTATATCTGATGCAGAATCTTTGATGTGATCATAATCAATGTTTACGATGAAGGATGTGCTAGGAAGGTGGGGAAGAAGGTCGTTGAGACGACCAACAAAGATTTAGCTGGAAACACACAACAACACTGTCAGCTTCTTTTTTCTGTTCATATGTATTTTATGTGATTATTTTCTGGTTGATTCGATTCTTGAGTAGTTTTTATTATTCAATTGTTTCTTTTTCAATTGACCATTGTCTTATTTATTTCTTACTAATTATTCTTTCTTGGCTTTTGTATACATCTTGTGCGTTCTTAATTCTAAAACTGTAAAATTCACTTTCCATTTATGAGTTTTTTAGTGTATTTTCAGATTTTGACCCTCTAATTGATTCTTTCTACAAATTTGTATCTATCTAATTTTACAAAACTAACTTAATTCAATAGGTGAATTTATGTACTGCTGTTAATTGAATTTGAAGTTCTGAACCTGAAATCCTTTGTTTGTGTAATTGTACAGGAAAACTAGGTGACGACGACATGGTAGATACAAAGGTATTATGTAAGTTGTTGGTGGTGATTCTGAGGTATTATGTAAACAACTTGAAATTTGTGTTCGGGCTATCCGATTATATTTGTTCTAAAGTTTACTTAAGCCCCTAAAACTTAAACATGAGCTTACCATTTGTTGGTTTACCTGTTTGCTGGCTGCCTCAATACATTTAAGATTACATATCTAAACTTCTTAGGAATGCTCTAAAGCTGGCCATATAGCTGCACCACAGTGAGATTACAGTTATGCTGAAGTCTGGATTGTGCTGTTTTTTCAAATCAATTCAGAAGCAGTTTCCGCCTCCCGACTTGAGCCCGAACTACGATGTCTTATTCTGATTCGGAGTGAGGTTGAGTTGCAGCCCATCCTTGAGGATAAGCTGGCTTTTCTTTGTGACCCCGTGTTCTTAATTGAGGTCCCTTCGTCATGCCGCATCGCTATAGTGGCAGCTCCGTTATCCCGCCTCCGGATGGGATGGCAGTGGTGTATATTTATCAGATTAAGGCGGGGCTTTGCTTCCCTTATTGTGCCGAACTTCAAAAGCTTTGCAAGCATTACTGAATTTTCCCTCTTGATCTTGCCATCTCTGCTATCCGTGCTTGGGGTCTGAGTTAGAGTGTTGTGCCACCACCAACTCTGGGCTTACTCCATTCGTCTATTCCGATGCTTCTATTGTATCCAACATGGTGGTGAGTCAGGATTATGTTCCTTAGCGATCTAGTACCCCTTGTTGTCTCATAAGGGGTTCTCTGGATTGGGTGATGCTAAATGGAATAGCAAACGTCGGTTCGTCTTTGCCTTCGAAAATGGTATTGGTCATTGGGATAAGTGTTACTTTTTCCTTGAGAGTCGTGATGTTCTTTGGTCTTTGGACTCCCTTCTCGTGAAGAATGCGCGTCCCGTGTTTTCCCAACTCTCCATGTCCGATAAGCATGCCTTGAAACTGATATATATTGGGAACACGACGGCTCTCTTTGAGTCCGTGCATCATTTCTCAGAGGGGGAGGTATGTGCTACGGGGATTCAAACGGCGCGCCCCGTCTCTCCTTCGTTATGCGATTCGTCGAGTTTACTTGTGATTTTACTTCTTTGCCTTGTATGTTGGCTTTAATATCGGTCTTCCCTGTTTCAGGAGAACGACGGTGTTGAAGATGACATCCTTTCGGAGAGGGAAGTCTCGGCTTTCTTCCCCCTCCTTCGTCGGTGGTTGTCCTTCCAGCTAATGATTTGATGGCACATGTGAGGATGGAGGACGCTCTTCGTCCTGCTCGTGGAGATGGTAGGATATCTGGTTTAGCCGAGGGTGAGGCTGTTGGAGTTGCGAGGGGGGAGGGACGATGTATAGGGGGATGGTATCCTCTTTTGATTTATGGACATGATAACCATTTGATGATGTATATAGGGGGATGGTATCCTCCTTTGATATATTGACATGATAGTCATTGTTGATGTATAAGGGGATGGTATCCTCCTTTGATATATGGACATGATAGCCATTTGATGATTTACAGAGGGATGGTATCCTCCTTTGATTTATGGACATGATAGTTATTGTTGATGTATAGGGGGATGGTATCCTCCTTTGATATATGGACACGATAGCCATTTGATGATTTACAGAGGGATGGTATCCTCCATTGATTTATGGACATGATAGCCATTGTTGATTTACAGAGGGATGGTATCCTCATTTGATTTATGGACATGATAGCCATTGTTGAGGTATAGGGGGATGGTATCCTCCTTTGATATATGGACATGATAGTCACTTGTTGGAGTACTTACTCTCTATATCTTGTTTGATGAGTTGCCCTTTGATTGGGGGACTTATATCTCATAACATGTTGGAAGGGTGGCCCTGTGGGTCTTATATCCCTTTTCTGTTGGAAGGGTGGCCCTATGGGTCTTATGTCCCTTTTCGGTTGTAAGAGTTGTCCTTATAGATCTTCCTCTTTTTCCATATGTAAGGGTTGTCGATCGGCTTATCATGTTTCAGAGTTGTCTTTTTGGATCTTCCCCTTTTTCGGTTGGAAGGGTGGCCCTATGGGTCTTATGTCCCTTTTTGGTTGTAATGGTTGTCCTTATAGATATTCCCCTGTTCATATGTAAAGGTTGTCGACCGCTTTATCATATGTCAGGGTTGTCCTTTTGGATCTTCCCATTTTCGGTTGGAAGGGTGGCCCTGTAGGTCTTGTCCCTTTTCGGTTGTAATGGTTGTCCTTATAGATCTTCTTTTGTTCATATGTAAAGGTTGTCGATCTTTTTATCATATGTCAGAGTTGTCATTTTGGATCTTCCCATTTTCGGTTTGAATGGTGGCCCTAGGCTTGGGCACTGAACCGGTTCAGGCCGAACCGGTTCCGGACAAGACCGGAACTGTTTTAAACGGTCCGGTCCAGTAATAACTAGGGTTTTTTTTTTGCCTTAGGTTGGTCTAAAAAAAACTGGACTGGTTTGAACCGGTCCAGAACCGGTTTTGGACTGTTTTTTAAAAAAACAAGTCCTGGACCGGTTTTATATGTCGGACCGGTTTTATCAATAAAAATCGGTCCAAAACCAGTCAAAACCAGTCAAAACCGGTCAAAAACGGTCAAAAACCGGTTTTTTTTTTTTTAAAATAAAAATAGTCTCGGTCAAAAACGTTTTTTTTTTTTTTTGGCTAAAAAGCGGTTCAAAACCGGTCCGGTCCGGACTGGTTTATTGGACTGGTTTGGTATACCCCTTGGACTGGTTCCAATTTAGGGGTTACAAACCAGTCCAATTTGGACCGGTCCACTCCGGACCGGTTCCAAACGGTCCGGTTCCAGACTAGTTCCGAACCAGTCCGGCCGGACCGGTTTTTATGCCCAAGCCTAGGTGGCCCTATGGGTCTTATGTCCATTTTCGGTTGTAATGGTTGTCCTTATAGATCTTCCCATGTTCATATGTAAAGGTTGTCGATCGCTTTATCATATGTCAGGGTTGTCCTTTTGGATATTCCCATTTTCGGTTGTAAGGGTGGCCCTGTGGGTCTTATGTCCCTTTCTGTTGGAAGGGTTGTCCTTATAGATGTTCCTATTTCCATATGTAAGGGTTGTCGATCGCCATATCATATTTCAGAGTTGTCTTTTTGGATCTTCCCATTTTCGGTTGGAAGGGTGGCCCTATGGGTCTTATGTCCCTTTTCGGTTGTAATGGTTGTCCTTATAGATCTTCCCTTGTTCATATGTAAAGGTTGTCGATCGCTTTATCATATGTCAGGGTTGTCCATTTGGATCTTCCCATTTTCGGTTGTAAGGGTGGCCCTGTGGGTCTTATATCCCTTTTCGGTTGTAGGATGTTCGTCCACTGGTCGGTGCCTTGACATAGTGTTGTTGGAAAGACGCTACTTGCGGTATGCACTTTACCACCCACTTGACGACTCAAGGTGGCGTTTAAGACAAGACTTTACTTGCTTAATTTGATACGTTTTATTCCGCATACCCAATGCCTTGAGGTAGCGTTGTGGCGAGACGCGACTCGCAATCCTAATTACTAAAGTTAACGCGTTTTCCGTCGCTTGGAGTTCCAAGATGTGACGTTATGGCAAGACGTTACTTGCTTGGTTTGGTACGTTTTAGTCCGCTTACTCGATGCCTTGAGATAGCGTTTTGACAAGGTGCTACTTGCAAATGCGTTTTTCCGCCACTTGGAGTTCCAAGATTTGGCGCTGGTGCAAAATGCTACTTGCGAATTTTGCATGCGTTGTAGATGACGCCTCCTATTTTTGTGAGTGATGGTGTATTTCTTCTTTCCCTTTGTACCGAGGGCGGTCACTGTTGCTTCCAATATAGGAGTGAATTCTTGTAGTGGGCTTATGTTGTATCATTCCTTTGTGGTTTTCATTGGAAGGAGTCATGCCACATATTTGCGTCGTCTTCTATTTCCGGGTGGACTATCAAGCACTAGATCAGATGGTGCCCCCCTAGTTGCTTGGTAGTTGCACCGTTTTCTCTTGTTTAGCCTGTTAAGGCTTATCTTCATGATTCTCGGTTGGGTGCCGAGCATTTGTTTGTTTGGTTCCCCCCAAGTTGCTTGGTCTTCTTATTCTTTTGTTCTCTTTGAGCATGCCTTTCTTATAAGAGTCTTCCAGAATTGGCGAGGGGGTTGGGGGAGTTTTTAATTTTGATCTTCGTTACTGCTTCTTCCATTGAATCTTCGTAGGTGTTGGTTTGGTGCGGTGCCCCATCCTTGTGCTGTGCATGGCCATTAAATGATTGACTGTGGCCTTATCGCTCCCCCCGTGATGACTTTTACCAATATTGGTTCATGACGGTGGTAATTTTTATTCGGAGTGTCTCCTCATTTTGCCACCTCAATGACGACACTGTCACTCTTGTTTGTCAAGTAGTGTGTGCTTCTCATGGATCTTTGGAAATTAAGAGAACGTGCACTAGCCGCTCTAGTAGTGTTAAGTTCTTTTTTTTCCTCCTTCAAGAAATGTTTGTAGTGCCCCGTCTTTTTTCTGTCGGGATGATGGGAGTGAATTTATCACCACCTAAGTGTTACTCCATTGGTGGCAGTGTGCTTTCAAGGGCGGAAAAGCAAAAGCGTCTCCATTGCGGGGCTAAGCCTTGATATTCCTATTATGAACAAAGGGATAACCCTAAACAAGGAGGGCCACTATAGCCAACATGACTTATATCGCCTACCTTGAGAAAATGCATTTCAAGGGGTTCCACTACGATATGCTTTTCCATGGAGAACAATATGGAGTGTCATCATACAGAGTCCCATCCTATAATATGCCTATGTACAGCAGTTACAACCACAAAACGTTGCAAAAGCAGGGAATACCACTACAACCCAGCCTATAAGGCAAAAACCTCCCTCTCCTCCTATCCAACCTATGCTCATCGCAAGG
The DNA here is from genome assembly GCA_036873135.1 of Clarkia xantiana subsp. parviflora. NCBI lineage: Eukaryota > Viridiplantae > Streptophyta > Magnoliopsida > Myrtales > Onagraceae > Clarkia > Clarkia xantiana. Next base: position 16,640,021 of record JAPTYO010000008.1, on the reverse strand, counting down.
GTCATCAATGACTTCAACATTCAAAGGATAGTGGATTCGCAAAACCAACTTTCTATACATGGAGAGTAGTCATATTAACCATTATGAACAAAGGGATAACCCTAAACAAGGAGGGCCACTATAGCCAACATGACTTATATCGCCTACCTTGAGAAAATGCATTTCAAGGGGTTCCACTACGATATGCTTTTCCATGGAGAACAATATGGAGTGTCATCATACAGAGTCCCATCCTATAATATGCCTATGTACAGCAGTTACAACCACAAAACGTTGCAAAAGCAGGGAATACCACTACAACCCAGCCTATAAGGCAAAAACCTCCATCTCCTCCTATCCAACCTATGCTCATCGCAAGGGTCATCAATGACTTCAACATTCAAAGGATAGTGGATTCGCAAAACCAACTTTCTATACATGGAGAGTAGTCATATTAACCAAGATGCTAGGGATATCACCACTTCCACATCCGCCATATTAAATAGTCGTATTGAAGAACCCTCTACAATGTCAGTCTATCACCCCGGAAGGAAGAACAAGTACTCTTGGTGAACAAATATTGGGAACTATGCAACCACCACGTCACGTGGAGGTATCACACCAACCGACGTCTAGTGCTTCCACGGGCATATAAGAGCACATAGACATCTCTTGAAGAGAATAGGAATATCAAGGCTTAGCCCCGCAATGGACAAGCAAAAGCGCCCTCCATTGCGGCCCTCCCCCCCCCCCCCCCCCCCCGATGTATGTGGTTGCTCTTACGAATGTCATATTCTTCTGGGGATGGAGTTATTGCTCATATCTCCCCCATTGGTGTTGTTATAGCCTTCATGAAGGGATGTGATGATGTTGCTCCTCCTTGTGGAGAGGTTGTTGTTCTGATCCCTCCTCATTTTGCCCCTTATTGGTATACTCTGGAAGAGCTGCCATGGTGCATTTTTTAAGGGATGTGAGGATAGTGCTCCTCCTTGTGTAGAGGTTGTTGTTCTGGTCCCTCATCATCTTGCCCCCTATTGGTATACTCTGGAAGAGCTGCCATGGGTGCATTTTTGAAGGGATGTGAGGATGTTGCTCCTCCTTGTGGAGAGGTTGTTCTGCTCCTCCTCATCTTGCCCCCATTGATATACTCTGGAAGGGCTGCCATTGGTGCATTTTTGTTGTAGCCATTTTTTAGCCACCTGGCCTATTCTTGGCTGTTTGATTGTTCCCTCCACTAGGGACTTGTATTTCATTAGGGGTGAGGGGGGTAGTTGTTGCTTGACTACTGACTGTGGTGTCTTGGAGCTTGGTGGAGTGTTATCCTAGGAGTGTTGTTCTCTATTGGACGACGGTTGCTTAGCATCCTTTGGTTGTTTCCCCCGAATGCTAGGCTCATGGAGACCTCCGGTAGGTACCTTACTATGTCGCCCCCTTGTTCTCGTGGACCCCCTTATTTATTGCCATCGAGCATAAGTAGTAGGCTACGTGTTTTTTGCTCGAATCCGCAGACGGCGCCAGTGTTACACACGAGTGTCCTTCGTGGGCTTCTCCTTCCTTACTCTTCTTCTTCCTGGGCTTATCCTTCTAGTATTCCCGCATCGTGGGCTTCTTCTTCTTGTATACTTGTGAATGGGTGCCGGGGAGGGGGTTCCCGGTCGGCCCACTATTCGCACATGGTATCCTGAGTGCCTTCTTGCTTTGGACCTCCGCTCTTCCTTCTCCTCGAGATACCTGCAAAAAGGGCATTACCGAGACCAAAGGGGGTGGTGCTCGGTGTGCCCTCTCCGATGCTTAAGTGAGTATAGGCTCTTAGAGAGATAAAGTAGAGAGAAGGCAGAGCATGGATAAGTGATAGCAAGATTAGTCTCAAATGAGGAGAGGAGGCATCTATTTATAGAGTTCCTATTTATCCAGTGGCTCACTGGTCCGGTTGTGACAGGTTCGTAATATAAGCTGGCCTTGACCGTAAATAAGTTACCTTTGACCTCGGTTCGACCGTAGGTAAGTTCAATGTGGTTAAGTGTTGGTGTGTGGCCTTCCAAAGGCAAGCCTCGGACGAGATATCGTCCGGGGGTGGGGGGCTCGTCCGGACGGATGGGCGTACCCGGAGGGTACCCCTATGGCCTTGCTCGGGGTCCCGAGCAAGATGGGCCTTACTCGGGGCCCCGAGCAAGGTGGGCCTTGCTTGGACACCCGAGCAAGGTGGGCCTTGCTCGGGTGTCCCCGGGTGGTTTTTCCACCCGGGGTCTTCCTGAGTGGTTTTGCCACTCGGGATATTTTTCGGGCCCATGTAATGGGCCTCGGGTATCCGTGTTCTAAGTCTCGAGTTATATTTGGCTACGGCCCATTTCTCGGACTCAATTAGTGATAGCTTGGGCGTATATCCACCACATATGACATATGAGATGCTCATTTCAAGTAATGACTAATGCCTCACACATATGTAGGTTAAAATACAACAATGCAGTTAGTTCAGAACCTGAAACAGGTAATTCATGGTTAATAATATTGTGTTACATTACATGGAACTACTTAATGAATCATAAATGATGTCTGGCGATTGCACAGTTTGACAACGAACGGTACCTTTGATGATATTTTGTCATATAAGGCTTCAATGATGGAAGCATTGTCATGCTTTGTATATGTAAGTCTCGGTGAAAACACAATTATATTTTAATACAATGATGAATTAATTGTTTTGAGAAAAGATATTATTTTTACAAAATTATTGAAGTTCTAGCTTTTCCAGCAAGGACATAAATTTTCGAACTCATTTTTGGATGTTTTCTTAGTTATGAGTATTATATGATTTCTATAGCACTAGCTTACCTATTACCAGCTTAAAAAAAAAAAAAATCAACTTTCATAGTATTTTCATAAATTTTTTGGTATAAAAGTCTGATTTGCTGGTCTTATTGCAAAAGGTTGTATACTTTCAAAGGGGAATTGCATAATTTTATGAATTACTACATTGTTAATACTTTGTTTGGTTTGTGCCTAATACTCCATTTTCTTTGCATTTACTTTCTGCTGATGTTCTACATTAATAGAATGTATTTGTGATGTATGTGTTTTACCTACATTGAAGTAGGTGTTGCTTCAATTGCAAATGCAGATTCATCCTGCCTAGAAGTAAATATACATTCTTTCATATGAGTAAATATACAACATGTTACTTTCTCTTTGCTTTTACAAATTATCTAAGCGAGTACTTTTTATATTTTCATTCTTCCTTTCTTCCCTATGCAACTCTCTATAATGTAAGTATATCTTTCAGTGTAATCATTATTTAGTCTGACCTTATCTGGCTAATGATCTTTCTACTTCATACTGTCTCCAAAAGTATAAAACTTGACTTTGAATAATTATGGATTTTGGATATTGCTAAAACATCTTAGAGATTTTTCTATGCTATTTATTGCCACTCCAGTTACTCAAATATCAATACATTGACTATTTTCAACAGTGAATACTATGACAGTAAAAGTATTCAACAATATCAATAGTTATCTGAATTACTATAAGAGTAACCGTATTTGAAACCATTTTACCCATAATCGTTCTTTCAATTCTTTGACTGGTTTAACCATACTTGAGGCACATAAAATTATGTGGCATTTGTCGTCTTAGCATATATCTTAGTTCTGCTAACAATTAAATAATTAAGCTTCTGTGATAAAAGAGAGCTTTAACAGAATGAACTTTTCTCTTTGTATTTCTTAAGCAATAAATAATGAGGCATGCCAACATATATACTGTAGTTATTTTATGCTTTTGGTTTAGTAATTTATAAGTAGAAGCTATATATGCCTTTCAATTCATCTATATAATTACTTAAGCTGTCACGACTCATCGATTTGATTGTTTTCCAGAACATGTATTTCGCAGTACATGTTCATGGTGCAACATGTCAATTTCAACATCTACCGTAGAATGCTTTAAATAGATCTAGCTTTGAGGATTACGTCTTGAACAACACTTCTGGTGTACTGGCAGGAAACAACTCCCATTCAGTTACTATATATGTAAGTTACATACATGCTAATGTGAGTCTGCAATTACTATGTGCATTATTATTATACGTTATCTGTTAGATTTGCCTTCCAGATTAACTGCATTGCTCTCGCTTTATTTGACACTGTACGGGGAAGTACAATAATGTAGATTAGATATATTATCAGTTATGTTTTTCCTGGGTTTACTTCTTAAAAAAGCATGCTGGCTTGATGATATCGCTGCTACAATTTGCATGGTTGTTTTGATGTGTGTGATGGACAAGAGGAAGAAAAGTTGCAGATATTGTATAGAACTATTGTTGAAGCATTGTGTGAATGGAACAAGCACTCTCAACTAAAGAAGAAGCTGAGTAATGCCTCCTTTCTCTTTTTTTGTTCAAACTTTGAGCAACTTGCAGTTAATTACGTCATCTTTCTTTATTTACACTACAGAAGAAGGTTGAATTTTTTAATGCAAATACTATTAGTGGTTGGTCCTTTGTCTAACGGGTAAACTTCCAGAAGTTATCAGAATTTTCTCTGCTCTAAAACACTTGCAATTAACACCATGTTCCCCTTACTTTCCATCTCTCGAGTTTTGCTCTTGTGTACAGCACTAGGTTGTTTCTTTATAACGGAATTCAGTCACACTTTCCAAATAGATATTGATAATCAACAATGTACATGTCTAAGCATCTCACCAACACCATCCTAACCAAATCAGCAGCATATCATTGAGGTCAACTTGAATGATCATTGCTTCTTTCTCAAATAGTTAAATTCTCCATAGAAGCTAGATATTCATGTGTTCACCAGACATAGGTTACTTTGGAATTTCCAATCAGGAAGTCAACTCGAAGAACTCGCAGCAGGCACCTCGAGCAGCAGTCGAATTCCCACACCTGAAGAAGAAGCTCCCTTGGAGTTTAGAGTTTAAATTGCTCCACGGTAACAGTAAGGAATATTCTGCGGATGCGCGGATTGTAATGCACTAAGGATTATAACTTGGAGTTTAGAGTTTAAATTGTATTTTTATTTCATGATGGAATGTTGCTGGAAAAAAACATTGTAGGTTAGTGATTTGGTGAACTGGGCTATGCATGGTGTGCATATTTTTATACTGTTTTGTTCCCTAATTTTTTGGTTTATTTATGTGTTATAATTGTTTTATTTTTATTTTATTTGGAGGGAAAGTGTGAATTCATTTTTTCTCTTTAATAATCTATCTATTTGAGGAAGGTTGTTGAGTTAGCGCATGATACAGGCAAGAGAGCAGTTAGCTTATCTATTTTTGGGTTTTGGACAGGAGATGCTATTGCTTCTGCACTTTTGGTCGGTCTGTAATGTGCTTGCTTGGTTTCTTTATAGTTATAAAATTACGTATGTTTAACAAAAAAAAAATGTATCTACTTGATAAAAAAAAACTATGATTTGTAAACATTTTTATATAAACTATTTTATTTAAATATATCCGAACGACAAAAGATTTGAATCACAAAAAAATCCACTTTATTCGAACATATTAGAATTTCAAAATCATTATTATAAAAATTTTATCATTACAATTTTGATCGATATTAGTGTTTAACATATCACCCCGCGCGTTGAGCGGACAAAGTGCCCTAGTATATATACTTTCCTTATACATATATAGATAACTAGTCATTTGTCCGCATGTGACCATAAAATTTTATGTAAACAACTATTATAATAGTTAAAGAAGAAAATTTTATATTTTTTTTACGATATTTAATTAAAATTAGATAATATATATATATATATATATATATATATATATTAAAATAATACTTAACAGTGCAGAAGTTAGTTAATTAGTTAAGTTTATCATTAGTTAATTAATTAGTTCATTCTGACGTCATAGTGATGTATAGGAGGTGATGTCAGCATTATATAGCAACTCTGTCCTTAGTATAAACAGTGGACGCCTTACCTTGTAAATCCCTAGAATTGCTTTTAATGAAATACATAAAATATTCCCAAAACTAAAATGGTATCAGAGCGTTCTCTGAAACCCTACTGGCGGCTGGCATCTTCTTTTATTAAGCTTGATTAAGCTTCGTCTTCAGTTATTGAGCTTCATCTTCAAAGGATTGAAGCTATTTGAACATTAGTGAGTCGTGATTTGCGATTCATTCTCTGTGTGATTCACTCTTTGTTGTGGAAACTCTGTTTTGAAGATCTGCAGAATTAGTAGCCTTCATTGCTGCTATTAAACTGAAATCCTTATCTGTGTTTCATATCTTATTACAATGGCTGAGAGAGACACAAATGATCGTTTTTACATACACCCATCTGATATCACTGCTGGATCCATTATTGAGTTTCAGTTAGTAGGTACAGAAAACTATCAGACCTGGAGCTGTGCAATGAAAGATAGTTTACTTATTAGGAACAAAATGTGCTTTATAGATGCCAGCTGCACCCGTGAATCAGTTCCTTTAGAACAAAGAACTAAGTGGGATAGGAGCAATGCTATGGTGAAAGCTTGGTTAAGAAAATCAGTTGCTAAAAACCTTGTGATTGGTTTGATCTACAACCCAACTGCTGAATCAATCTGGTGACCTGAACGAAATGTACAACAAGGTAGATGGTACAAGGATCTTTCAGCTGACTAGGGAACTCTATCATGTTACTCAAGGAACCATGTCTATCACAGATTATTTTGCAAAGCTGAAGACTATGTGGGATGAACTAGCAGCAATAGATGATCTGGTTTTACTGCATGAAGATGATATCACACTGCTGAATGAACACAAAGAAAAACAGAGTCTCATTCAACTCCTCATTGGATTGAATGAAACTTATGGCACCGTGAGAACAAATCTATTGATGAGAACACCACTTCCTAGCTTGGGGGTTGCATATTCAGTACTCTTGCAAGAAGAAGATCAACGAATTGTCTCAGGTCAAAACATGAATGATGTGCTTGAAAATGGCACTGCTCTATTCTCCAACAAGAAAGGGAACTCAACCAATGATAGGGCTCAAATCAATGATGGAGGGCAAAGAAGATTTGACAAAACCACATGGTTGTGCAGTTTTTGTGGAAGGAAATGACACAAAATTGACACTTGCTGGATTAAACATCCTAAGCTCAAAAAGAAGTGGAAAGCTGCAAACATGGTTTCGGGTGATGATGGAGAATCCTACATTTCTGATGACCCCATTTCAAGCTTCAACTCCGCCATAACATCTCATTCTGGATCTTCATTAACCAAAGATCAAGTTGGAAAACTTGAAGCCATCTTACAGTACATGGAGAAGGGTAAAGGACATGTTGAAGCTGCTGCAAACATGGCAGGTAATTTTCACAGTTCTAATACTATGGAGTGGATAGTGGACTCAGGAGCCACTGATCACATGACATATCATCATGATTGGCTGTCTGATTTGAGGCCAAATGAGAGTACATATAAATTTGTTCATCTCCCTAATGGTGAGAGATGCAAAATCACTCACATTGGGAATTGCCAACTCAGTGAGCACTGCACCCTCAGAAATGTGCTTCTTCTTCCAGATTTCAAGTTCAACTTGATTGCAGTATCTCGTTTACCATCACAACTGAATTGCTCAGTTACTTTTCATCGTGACTCTGTGGTGATACAGGACTAAGAAGATGGGAAGAGTTTGGGGACTGGAGTTCTCAATAAGGGGCTCTACATCTTTAAAGCTCCAATGAATAATAAAGTCATGGTTGCCGCTGCTGCTTCAAGGATACTTGATGTGGATCCCTTGCTGTGGCATCAAAGACTGGGACATGCTTCCTTTTCCAAGTTATCCGAGTTAGCTAATAAAACTTTATCTCGAAGAGTGGAGAGAAGAATAAAAGAGTGCAGCTTGTGTCCTCTAGCAAAGCAAACTAGACTTCAATTTCCTACTAGTACCTCTCATGCTACTAAACCCTTTGAGCTTGTACATCTTGATCTATGGGGTCCTTACAAAACTCCAACGATCAAAGGATATCAATATTTCCTCACAATAGTAGATGATTGTACTAGAAACACTTGGGTCTTTTTGTTGAAGAATAAAAGTGAAGCTTTTCTGCACATTAAGAATTTTATTCTTTTGATCAAGAATCAATTCAGTGCTGCCATAAAGATTGTCATAAGTGATAACGGAAGGGAATTCATAAATGAATTGGTTAGTTCTTTGTTCAAACAAATGGGCATCATTCACCAGACAAGTTGCTCTTTTACACCTCAACAAAACTCAAGAGTTGAGCGCAAACACAGACACCTCTTAAATGTTGCAAGAGCTGTCAGAATACAAGCTTCAGTTCCTCTCAGATATTGGGGATACTGCATAATGGTGGCTTGTTACATAATCAACTTGCTACCATCCAAAGTCTTAGGAGGTAAAACTCCTAATGAAAAGCTCTTTGGTGAGCCCCCTTCATTGAGTCACATGAAGACGTTTGGATGCCTTTGCTATGCAACTCGATTAAACAACAATGACAAATTCTCACCAAGAGCTGAAGCTGCTGTATTCATGGGTTATTCCAACACCCAAAATGGATATATTGTTATGAATCTGTCTGACTCTATCTTTCATGTGAGTAGAGATGTAAGATTCAATGAAACAATTTTCCCATTCAGTCTGAACAAAAGAGAACTGCTTCAAAAGTTCCCTCAACTGAGACAAGAGAATGATTCAGTGATTGCATCTGAAAACATATTCTGCAATATGGATGAACAACCTGCAGAAAATGAAGAAGCACCTCATGAAGACCAAGTTGAACCTCCTCATGGAGACGATGTGCTACCTGACGAACAACCCAATGAAGTCCAAGCTCCTGATATCCCACCACCTCTTCCACAAGTGAGAAAATCCACGAGGAATACCAGACATCCAGCTAAACTCACAGATTACATCACCCCAACAATAAGATCAAATGCAGCTTATGGACTTGAAAAGTTTGTGGATTATGAGAAGATTTCAAGCACACACAAATGCTTCCTTGTCGAAACAGCAAAGATTAAGGAGCCTATCTTTAATGATGAGGCTGCCAATGATCCAAATTGGGTCTCAGCAATGCAAAACGAAATCTCTGCTCTGCAAGAAAACAAAACATGGGAGATCACAGACTTACCATTTGGAAAGAAATCCGTGGGCTGGAAATGGATATACAGGGTGAAATACAATTCAGATGGATCTCTTGAGAGGTACAAAGCAAGATTGGTCGCAAAAGGGTACACACAAGTTGAAGGATCAGACTTTGAAGAGACATTCTCTCATGTTGCAAAAATGTCTACAGTCAGGACATTAATTGCCATTGTTGCTGCAAAGAACTGGGAAATATCACATATGGATGTGAGTAACGCTTTTCTCCAAGGAGACCTCTCTGAAGAAGTCTATATGGATATACCTGAAGGGTTTCAAGAGACCAGTGCTGAATTCTCTTCAGAGAAAACCAAAGTTTGTAAACTTTTGAAGTCACTCTATGGACTCAAACAAGCGTCCAGACAATGGAATATAAAGTTGACGGAAGCTTTACTCAGGAATGGCTATTCAATGAGTCATTCAGACTACTCCTTATTCAACAAAAGCAAAGGGCTGAACCAGGTGTTTCTTCTAGTCTATGTGGATGATATTCTCATCGCAGGAAGCAACAATGACTTGATCAATGAACTCAAAGGTGTGCTGCAAGAGAATTTCAAGATCAAGGATCTAGGTCAGTTAAAATATTTCCTTGGCTTGGAAATTGCTAGAAGTTCTGATGGGATTCTATTAAATCAAAGGAAATATGCAATAGGACTCATATCAGAGGCAGGTTTGAGTGCTGCAAAACCATCTTCAACTCCCTTAGAAGTGAACAAGAAACTCACCACCAGGGAATACGATGAAGCTTTTGATCTTAACAAAGATGATAGCAGCTGTATCAATCCAAGTTCATACAGAAGACTAGTGGGAAAATTACTCTATTTAACCATGACGAGACCAGACATCGCTTTTGCAGTACAACAGCTCAGTCAATTTGTGCACAATCCCAAGAAGTCTCATTTTCATGCAGCAATGAGAGTCATTAGATATATCAAAGGAACACCTGGACAAGGACTTCTATATCCATCAACAAATGATCTAAATCTGAGTTTATACTTTGATTCAGATTGGGCATCTTGCCCATTCACAAGAAGATCAGTGAACTCTTATTGCGTAAAATTGGGAGATGCTGTTGTATCTTGGAAGGTGAAGAAACAACTCACTGTCTCTAAATCAAGTGCTGAAGCGGAATACAGAGGACTTAGCCTTGCATCTGATGAAGCTGTTTGGATGAGGAATTTGCTCAAAGAAATGGGTTTGAAAATATACAGTGCTACTCCCATCTACTGCGACAGCAAAGCTGCAATCCAAATGAGCAAGAACCTGATGTTTCATGAACGAACAAAACATATAGAGATTGATTGTCACGCAGTGAGAGAGAAGATAGTCGATTGTTCTATCATGGCTTATTACATCAGTTCGAAGAAACAAATGGCTGATCTTTTGACAAAAGCTCTTGGTAAACAACAATATGATCGTTTGCTTCGTCAATTTGGTATCATAGATATCTTTCGAGAGAAAAAAGTGAAGGAAGAAGAAGAAGAAGAAAGAAATGATAGGGAATGTAGAAGTTAGTTAATTAGTTAAGTTTATCATTAGTTAATTAATTAGTTCATTCTGACGTCATAGTGATGTATAGGAGGTGATATCAGCATTATATAGCAACTCTGTCCTTAGTATAAATAGTGGACGCCTTACCTTGTAAATCCCTAGAATTGCTTTTAATGAAATACAGAAAATATTCCCAAAACTAAAAAACAGTATGAATATTTTTGTTTGTTTTAAATCTCATAATAATAGATTATGAATTAGAAGACATCGCAGTAAAAAAAAGTATATTTATATAGATATTAAAATAATAATATGATTTTAATGTTAAACAAAATTAAGTTATTGTAATATATATATATAATTTAAGAATGTAATTTTTCTAGTACATTTAGATATACCAGAACAGCTTGGGAAAAAAACGAGAATAGCCTGTTAATACTACTGGTAAAATAGTATAGACATTAAAATTTAAAAAAAAATTAAAAATAGAATGATGTTATAACTTCCAAAATTGCTGATTTTAATGGTCGTCCTTATCTAATTATAATAGTAATTAATTAATCAAATGACTGTATAGTTCTTAAGACAGGCTATTCTTTTGGCCAAAAAAAAAAAAAAGATAGGCTATTCTAATCCTCATAAATAATTGACTTGAAATCGTTTACTATCTATCTCAGTTAAGTTTGATCGTAAAGTTGTTTTCTGTCTAAGTACAGATTTAACTTCCATCGTAATGCTTTTCTGCTATATATAGAAGAGCAATTACATAATGAGTTGTGCAAAATTTACATGTTGACATAAAATATGCAACCGGAGAAAGCCATCACGGGATAAAAAAATGACGACACTTGATAGTTTTTTGAATGTTACAAACATCTGGGAATCCATACTTCTTTTTAGCTATATATATAGGATAGGATAGGATACAAAGCGACAGCAAGTCCTGATGCGGTCGTGCTATCAGAAGAAAGACTCTCACGAGTAGTATTCGTATCAACAACGCTCACTCCTCATTGAAGAAGTTACCTGCAGATTTCCTGGAGACACCACTGTGCATAATGAATGTGCTACATATCAATATCCATTGGTGGCAACTTCCAAAAATTCCAAGAATTATAAGCTTCCTGTAAGCAGAGCAGAGCAGTGAATGAAAAGCCAAACTAGTTTTTGTTGATGAGATAGAGATGAAGAATAACAAGTGTGGGAAACCTGTTCATGAGAAATGGATACATGTGGAAACATGCCATGCACAAGGGCATGTAGTGATGTGTAAGATTTTGTGTTGATATGTCTATTTACAGCAACCTGACCCTGCAACATTTTCCATTTTCATTCCCATTACAACCAACCAATTTGATGATGCCTGAGATCATGTGATTTTGATTTACTTTACTACCTTTGGATTTATAGTGAATATTTTCCCTTTTGGGATCCCTACTTTAAGGTAACTTATTTCATCAGTGTGTCTGTTTCCGAAACCAGCATAGAATGGATTGCAATCTGGAGGAAACAACGCCTTTATATCCTGCAAACACCAACATCATTTCTCAATCTTTCTTACACACCTGTACATATAGTATGATAAAGAAGAAGCTGAATATGCAGCAGTGAAAATTAAGAGGACTAACCTCCAGGCAGGATATCTTGAATTCATGTGGGGCTCTTCTGATAACTGATGGGATACAAATACTAGTTAAGTTAGAGAGTAACTTCAAAATTATTATGATTTTTTAATTCAGTCAGAGATATGCAAATATTGTTCTCTCAAGGCAAAGTTATGTACCACATTAGATATGAGCCCATGGTTATATATAGTATCGAATAAGATTAATTTGCAGATGAAAAATAAGAGTGGATCATCATACTTGAAAGAGATTGAGAAATCTACCTTCTCGATATAGAGAGGGAAAAAGTCCATCTGGGGAAATAACAACAGGCCCTTCAGGTAAACACTTGCCATTCTGTAAATCCAAAAAAAAATGTTATGAACAAAACCTCATCAAATTCAAAACTCCTATATGTGTTTTACCTGCTTAAGGTTGAACAAGAATTGCCTAGTAAGATAAGCCTGAGAAATCGCCCGAGCACTAAGGAAAAGCATTTGATATCCATTCTCCTGAAATGAATAACAGAAAGAAGAGATGCATTTGCATCAGGTATGTCTAACTTTGCTAACATTTTAGTCGGTCATAGCTGAAAGAAAGGATGATGATGGTGTATAAATAAATAAATATGCAACAAACCTTAATAGCTGAAAACAAATGTGTAACACCTGTATGCGACCAGTCCATCCCAACAAACGGCATAAATTGACCTAACACATCCGACCTGTCCCAACATGAAAGAACAAATTGAATGCACTAATAAAGATAACAGATTTCTATACACAAATCAAACCCCACATCAGTCTTATGCATAAAGAGTCTTTGTATTAGTATGCATCCAGATGAAAGAATGGGTTCCAATGTAGTACGATTAGTTTAAGCAGTCAAGTGGCAAGTTGCAGACATCTTACTTGGTTATGGTCCCATCTACATCAGAAATAATAATGCGCGAGTTCCATTTCCAGAGGTAAATCCGGGCCTCAACCTAAACAGCAGAAAAGCCACAGTTCAAAAGACTCGTAATTTATTTATTTTTAGAAAAAAGGTATAACTTGTTGGTAAAGTAGAAAAGAGAACGCACCCGCTGATTACCCAGCATAGCAGTAGAGAATGTAAAGGTGACTGTGTTGCTCCCTTGCTTCAGATTCAGCAATGCTAGCTGCTCTGACGTTGGAGTGGTCACCTTCGCCATCTTCTTCACTACCTTGGCCTTGATAGAATTCTTACTGCCCTCTGCAGCATTTTCATCAAGAACAGCTTCGGTGTGATTTGCAGACCGAGTTTTATTGAAAGAGAAAGGCCAAAGTCTCCAGCTTCCACCCACCACTTTAGGGGAGGAACCCTCATCAGGAAGAGACTGCTCCACTTTATCTACGGTTTCAACATGTTTTTCAGCATCAAAGGACTCAGCAGCAGCAGCAACAACACTCATCTCTATCTCTGCAAAAAGACAACATTAATTAGAGCTTTGTAATTTCTCCTTTTATTTGAAAATCCTATCAATACTTGAACTAGGCATACAGTTGGTGCATTTTCCTATGAGTTTGACAAATGATCTTAATTCATAAATCTAGACTAATATCCTTAGCTATTATCCAAAAGAAACTGCTTCTGTAACTGGAGATTGACAAGACTAGTTATTGTTATATGGAAATAGTTTACCTCGAACAAGAGCAAGTACAAATCCTTACCTACTGAAGAACGAACATGGACATCTTCAGTGTTAAGCTGCTGCTTTTCCAGATGCTTCTCATCTTTTATGAACTCCAAGGTGTTGGAGTTAATGTCCAAAGATTGGCTCAGAGGAACCTGGAACACGTAGGACTCCAGATCTTTAATGTCAGACCGTGTATTTGGCATGGATTCCACCAGCTGCTTGAATTCACCGTTACGGCTGGTATGACTAATAGGAATCGAACTTGACTTTTTCTCTTTATTGGCAAAGGAAGCAGTTTCTAGATTCATAAAGGATCTATTCAATGACCCTTCATCAGCATCGTTACTTAGTTCAGATCCTCCTACTTCCTGATTTAAATTTCTCTTCACAGCTTCGAACTCGTCAAGGTCACTGAAACTGAACTGAATTTCCTCTGAACTTTCTAATTCCGAGGCGTGAAATTCGCCTCCTGCACAATTTTTATTTTCAAAAATAATCTTGAGGTTTTCCCCATCAGCATCATCCACAATACTTTCACTATATTGCTCAGTTGATGCAAGCAACTCCATCTTGACGTCTGAATTCTCAGAGGTCTCACCAGAGGATTCAATTCGCAAATCAACAGCCATCTCTTCTTCCCCTTTCAATTTCTCTTTGCTTTCATCACTGTCCTGATCCAAATTGGCCTTACCATCATCATCCAAATTAGCAGCAGAAGCATCACGAGTGAAGAACCGAGACCCGACGTCTTTCCTTTTATTCTTCTTCTTCTTGGTAGCAAGACTTGTGGACCAATTAAGGTCCAAAAGGTCAGCAGCAATCTCTGCTCTGCCTAATGAATCAACCCTCCCAATTAAGGGACCATTTTCTCCTTCTGTTCGTAACCTCTCCTCCAATGAGCGCCGCCCGAGCATCAACTCAAGGATCTGTGACCTACGGGAATCGACAAGTGTCTCTGACCTGTTGATATTATCATCAGAATTGAAACTATCGGACTTAAAGAGCGGTCTATTAGATTGACCATCTGCGTCATCACCTGAAGAAGAAGAAGAAGAAGAAGAAGAAGACAAAGTAGAATTACACAGAACTGATTCACCATCTTCTCCGCATTCCTTAAGGAAATAAGCTTCCCCTTTGTGGTCCAAATACATGCATAAACTAGCTTCAACACCATTGACACTAATGCGCACTATCTTCTCCTTCATCTTCAACACCCCTTGAAATTTCCCAAATCGAACATACCACGGAGACGATTTGAAACTGCCATCGGGTTGTTCAACCACGATAATGTCCACCGCTCCACCAAAGGGATGGAATGGGCCAGAGACACTGTAAACTCCTCTTGAAATGTAGCCGCCTAGCCTCCCAACAGCATACATCGTTCTGAGCCTCTGAATTTTGAATTTCAATAACCCATCATCATCGTTCTAACGAGGAGTTCTCTCCGCGCACACATACACATAGGAGAGAGTGAAAGGCTTCAGTGTTCAAAAGACCACCGATATCCTCACTCAAGACAACCTATAAGTAAAAAAAAAAAAAAACCGACACAAGTCAGTACATCAAAATCAAACAACCCAGAAATTGCAGATTTTGAATCTTTGATCATCAGAGCGATAACTTGGTAACTAAACAGGAGGGTATGGAAGTACCTTATAGAGAAAGAATTGCGAAAACCAGGACAAACTGAAGAAAGACAATCGAAGACCCAGCTAGTGGAGAGAAGAGAAGCTGCTTTCACATTCATTAAAATGGACAGCAGAGCTGAGATAATGAAAAGAAAACAAACCGCCGGTGAGAAGAAAAGAAAATTGGGGAGAAAACATGAAAGAATATTCTTTCTAAATAATTCGTATCCAGATCATCGTCATAATTGTAGACCAACTCCCACCAAACGGTCCAAACCTATGGAATGGAAGCCCCCAAGGCCACACCATCATTTTTTTTTACTGCATACTGCAGACACACCATCAATTAATATGTTATCTACTTATCTTAAGAAAGAAGAATCACACTAATTAAGTCTAATAATCAAACATGTCAAAATCGGTATTTCGTATCCGATAACGATTTATCCCACTAAAAAATCCTCATCTATTCTATTCTGATCTAATAGTATTCGCCCAAAAAATATCTACTCTAATTGTAGAAAAAAATAATTTTACTAATTATTGAAATTAATTTTTCGGTATTAAATTTTATATTATAATATTGTTAATTTGTAAACTTATTTTTTCAAATTAGTTACTAAATACAAATACGCGCTACAGTGGATTCTGAGTATAAATGCATTCTGGGTATCTACAATAACCAATAAATTATCTTTTCGATTGATAATTTGAATCAATCGAACCAAATTGACCTAGCCGGACCTGGACCTAACCTATGGCTAGGTCCGACCCTGGGTCGGGGCCGCCGAACACAGCCGATTCGGACCCATTGTCGGACCTAGCCTAATCCGGCTAGGTCAATTGGGTTCGATTTTAAAGTTTTATGACTAAATTAAATAAAATAAAAGTTATGAGTATATTTGAAGGACTAATTTGAACAAAATCAAAGGTTTAGGATTGGTCATGTGACTTGAACATGTCATTTAATTGCCAAACTAACGGATATACCAAAATCATATTTTTTTCAAACGTTTGGTACCAAAAGTATACAAAACCAAACATGCAATACTAAAAGCCACATTTGATCTAAAGTTCAAAGGTTTAACTCGAGTGGAGATATTTTTTTTAGAAGGGAGAATACATTTTAGAGGTCTTTGATTGAGAAACCGTTGGAATGCCACATTTGATCTACCAGAAAGAATGCTCTCCGGAGAAACCGTTGGATTGAGCAGTGAAGAATCATCGGAACTCCATCGGAGCACCAAAAAACTCAAGTGTTCTACACCATCTGCTCTAAACTGCCCCATGGAGGCAGAGACTCGCCTTTTTCAAGGATCTCATCCTTCACCATTCTCTTATAAAGAGAAGCTCACGGGAGAAATTCATGGGGCTTATGAAAAAGCCTTATACATGGAACATGGTCTATATGATGATGTAGAAGAAGAGATGGATGAATTTCCCGATGTTGACTGCACCAAGATTTTCTTTTCCAGAGAGGAAAAGATTGCTATGAGAAAAGAACAGCAACTCGATTTAATCATCAAACTGTTTGGTAAGTTGGTGGAGTTTAAATTCTTCCAAAGAAGACTGTTGAGTCTTTGGAGACCAAAGTGTCTTTTAGAGCTAGAGATGATCTCGATAGAGTCCTACGCGATGGACCATGGTTCATCAACTCCAGATTCCTCGCGATAAGGATGTGGGAACCGAAGTTCCAGCCCGCAAATGCCAAATTCACGGCGGTAGCACTCTGGTTTAGCCTTCTTGGGCTGCTAACTGAATACTATAAACCACTGTGGCTTGAAAAAATTTGGCGCAAGATTGGCCCTACTAAAGATTGATACTGCCACGATCAATGAAGAGCGAGGCAAGTTTGCTCGAATTTGCATTCAAGTAAATCTAACAAAGCCCTCCAGGCCTTTGTAAAAGTTGATAATTTGCACATTCCGCTGGTCTATGAGGGAATTAACTCTCTATGTTTCAGTTGTGGCTTGATTGGCCATAGAGAGCCCAACAAATCCAAAAGTTGTTGAAACAGAAGGGCTCGAGCAAAGCTCAGGTCCTATGAACCAAAGTTCCCAAGTGGATGAACAAGTCTCTGCTAGCATTAATGGAGGTTCTGATATTACCATGTTTGTTCCAACTGAATCAGTGGTGAAAAATCTGTGGAATCCCAAACTCCGGCGGGTTACGGTCTTTGGTCTCCCGGGAAAAATCTGGTGGCCCGAAGAGTCACAATTCCGATGCCGGTAACGGCTAATCAGAGTGGTCGGAGCAAGAAAGGAGGGCGCCGAGAAAACAGAACGGCTACTGACGTACCCGACAGAGAAATCCAAGTTGTTGACAGCTAATGAAATAACATCCAATGTTGCTGAAGGGAGTTAACATACCAATTATGAAGTCAATCAGGATTTAGGAAAGCTTGCTCGTGGGGGGAAGAACCAGCCCAATAATAGCTTGAATTTAAGGAAAAAAAAATTAGGCTCAAAGTTGTGAATGACAAAAAAGCCCAAAGTGGGTTACAAAAAGTTGAAGAGCCCAAGTTGAATTGAAAATTTACGGAACTCAAAGTTTGCGTCACCAAATGAAGTAGCAGTTGATGAAGAAAACTCAAATTGCATGTCAATCCCTACACTCGCGATTGGTGATTCTTCAAGAAGTCAAGATCAACTGGAAATTAATAGCCCGCTTGGGGATAATTTCGACCCGCACAGAGAAAATGGAGCAACTGATGGTGCCCACATCGATAAACCCTGTGAGAGAAGCATATCACCTCAGAGAGGCAGATGTGAGGAAAGGATGCCCATTCATGTCGAGGCAAGCGACACAGACATGCAAGGTTCAGGAAAATGGGTAATATGTCCCGAAATTGTTGCTCAACATGATGATGCGCGTAAGAGTGGTGGCAGAAGAAAATGTCAGGAGATGAACCTGCCAAGCACGTAACTCTTCCATGAGTTGACTTTATCATTTTATTAAAACACCATATGGATTTTTATAGAAGAACAATGTATGCAAGTGTTCAATTCTGCTATTTATAGTGCTTATACTGAACATGTTACTTCCCACATGAATATTTTGGTGTGGAATTGCAGAGGTTTAGGTAGCAATAATACCATCAATTTGGTTAACGACTTTATCAGAAGACACCATCTTGAAGTCGTAATTCTTTCTGAAACCATGCTGAGTGGAGCTAACCTTAGAAGACAAGCAGCCAAAATCCATTTGGACTCCCACAAGGAGATTGATTCTCGTGGTCTTAGTGGTGACATTGCTATGTTTTGGAACTCCACAAAAGTTGCCATCCAAATCTTAGGCTTTACAGAGCAAGAGATTCATGCTTCTATTAAGGTACAAAATTTCAATTTCCATTGGCTTGTCACTGCCGTCTATGCTAGTGTTGAGCTTACAGATAGAATGATTCTTTGGGAAAACCTTAAAACTGTTTCTGTAGCCAATAATTTACCTTGGGTTGCAATTGGTGATTTCAATGATGTTATTAACCAGTCAGAAAAGAAAGGTGGAACCCCTGTGGATATGAATCGTGTCAATAAATTTCAATATATGCTTGACTTTTGCTCCTTGTCTTATATGGGTTTTATTGGTCAAAAATTTACTTGGGCTCGAATGTGTAGAAATAGACATTATGTCCAACAAAGACTTGATCGAGTGGTGGCCAATCCAAACTGGAGAATTTTATTACCTAATGCTTGTGTTAATCACCTACCTAGAACAAAGTCTGACCTTTAAACTCGACTAGGTTGACAAATTCAAATAGGTCCTTTCGTCTTGAAACAATGTGGATGGACCACCCGGATTTTAAAAACTTGGTAGCTGATAATTGGAATGAAGCTCTTTTTAATCATCAACATGCTACCGAGAGTTTCCCTCAAAGGGCTAGGTTGTGGAATAAGGAAATTTTTGGCAATATATTTTTAGGAAAAAAAATATTCTTGCTAGGCTTAATGGAACCCAAAAAAGTCTTTCTAATGGTCCAAATTATTTTCTGTTTAATCAGGAGAAAAAACTAAAAGAAGAGTTTTCTACAATTTTAAATCAAGAAGAAAAATTTTGGTCTATGAAATCTAGAACTAAGTGGATAGCTGATGGTGATAGGAATACAAGGTATTACCATGTTACTACCATTGTAAGAAGAAATCATAGCAAGATTGGTGCTATTAAGGATGCTTTGGAAAATTGGATCTATGATACTAATGAGCTTAAAAATGAATTCCAATCTTTTTTCAAAAGCCTTTTCTTGACTAGCAAATAGTGTGTTTACTTCGATACTTCTCTACCCCTCTATTTCACTATCTGTTTCTATGAGAAGTAAGCTTGAAAAGGCTGTTTCGAATGAGGAGGTTTTTGAGGCAATAAATTGTTTGGGACCTCTAAAGTCTCCCGGTCCTGATGGATTGCATCATTCTTTTTATCAAAGAAATTGAGAGATTTTAGTAGATTCTCTTTGCAATATGGTTAAATATGTTTTTTCTGATAAGAAACTTTCTCGATGGTCTTAACGACACTATTATTTGCCTTATTCCTAAAATTGATAACCCTAAATTTGTTAAACAATTCTGGCCTATCAGTTTATGTAATACTGCTTATAAAGTGATTACAAAGGTCATTGTGAACTAATCTGAAATTTCATGAAACATCTTATGTCTCCTTTTCAAGCCAGTTTCATTCCCGGTAGAAGAGCCATTGGTAATGTTGTCATTCTTAGAGAGGTTATTGCCTTAATGAAAAGAAAAAGAGGTGATTCTCGTATTATGACCTTGAAATTGGATCTGAAAAAAGCTTATGATAGATTGGAGTGGGACTTCATTTTTAAAACCCTTATGCATTTTAAGTTTCTTTTGGATCTTATCCATGTAATCATGGAATGCGTGACTTCTACTTCCGTGTCTATTCTGTTTAATGGCGGAAAATTGGATAGTTTTTGCCCTTCTAGAGGTATCAGACAAGGAGATCCCCTCTCTTCGCATATCTTTATACTCTGTATGGACTATCTTAGTTTCATGATTGAAGATGAGATAAGAAATGAGATCTGGAAACCTATTAAATTAGAAAGAGGTTCTCTTTCGTTATCTCACCTAATGTTTGCGGACGACCTTATTTTAATGGGTGAAACTTCTTTCAAAAACTGTCAAATAGTGAAAACAATTTTGGAAAGTTTTTCGTGTATTTCAGGTCAGAAGGCCAACTTTGAAAAATCTCAGGTCAACTTCTCAAATAACCTTTCAGAAAATGCGTCATCTCAACTAGCTTGTTTTCTTGGATTAAGGAAAGTTGATGGGTTGAGTAACTACCTTGGTTTCCCTCTTGATCTTTCAAATAGAAGTAAAAATTCCTTTGATTTTTTGGTTGAAAAAGTTAAGAAAAAATTGTCGGGTTGGAAGTCGAAACTTCTATTTATGGCTGGTAGAGAGGTGTTTATTAAGTCGGTTATGACTTCCATTCCCACTCATATAATGCAATGTTCTACGTTACCTGCCTCTACTTGCAATGATCTTGATAGGTTAAATAGAAACTTTATCTAGGGCTCTACTGATGAAAAGAGGAAGATACATGCTCTTAATTGGAAGACTTTAAATCTTCCCAAGGAACATGGGGTCTTGGTATTTCTTCAACTAGAGACCGAAATAAAGCAATGTTGGCAAAAAAAAAATTTGGAGATTGGAGAAATTCGACGCCCCTTGGGCGACTGTTCTTAAACATAGATACTTGGATCCAACTACAGATGAACCTAAAATGGGTTCTTGTACTTGGAGAGCTATCAAAGATGGAAAAACTACTCTTGAGGAGGGTCAGTGTTGGGTAATCGGTAAAGGTAACATGATTCGCTTTTGGAATGATATTTGGCTTAATGATTCTCCTTTGAGAAACTAGATTCAATATCCTCTAACCGAGGAAGATTGAGGTTCTTAGAGTCAATGATATATTAAATGAAGATGGATCTTAGGATTTTTCAAAATTATCCATCTGTTTTCCCGAGCATATTTTGAGAAAAATCAATGCTACCCCCATTAGCATTTTTAGGGATACATAGGACAAAATAATTTGGTTGGGCTCTTCTTCTGGTAGTCCTATTGTGGCAGTGAATAAAAGTATTATTTCAAAAAGCTGTAATAGTAGTGAAATTATCAAAGAAGAGTGGAATTGGATATGGTCATGCAATACTACACCTAGGATAAAGTTCTTCATTTGACTTTGTTGTCACGAAAGAATCTTTACTGTTAAGCACTTAAATAATAGAGGTTTAAATGTGAGTCCTATTTGTGCTTGTTGTAATCAGGTTGAAGAAGACATCTCCCATGTCCTAAGAGATTGTCCCGTGGCTAAGAAAATTTGGGATTCCAATTTCGATCCAAAATTTCTACTCTCATCATGTATATAATTGGATTTTGGAAAACTGCAGGAATGCCTCATCCCACCGATCCGACTTAGAGTGGAAAGAAGTGTTCACCACTGCTATCTGGAATATTTGGAAGAACAGGAATTCCCTAATCTTCAAAAATTGTGTTATGTCTACTAACTTAGCTACTCTCATTATAGAACAGGCTAGAGAAATTGCTTCTACTCTTTTGAAGTCTAAGGTCCGAAAAGTGAAATCCACCATACAAGTTAAGTGGTGCCCCCCTCCTCATGGTTGGGTGAAACTAAATACAGATGGCTCAGCTTTTGGGAATCCGGGTCCAGCTGGTAGTGGAGGAATCCTTCGGAACGAATTTAGTGGTTGGGTTAAAGGTTTTCAAAGAAGATTAGGCACCTCTAATTATTTAATGGCTGAAATTTGGGCTCTAAGGGATGGATTAATCTTAGCAAGAAATCAGAACATTGACTCCATATATGTGGAGATGGATGCTAAAGAAGCAATCAATTTGATGGTAAGTGATTTCGATGATGATAGATCATTAATGCCTTTGATTTGTGATTGTAGGAAGCTCTTGAAGTCCTTTAAGAGAGTCAACATTCGCCACATTTATAGGGAAGTAAATAAGATCGCAGATATTCTAGCTAAGGAAGCGATTACTATGGAAGCAAACTTCGTGATAGTTGATAATGTTTCGATTAGACATAGCTCTCTTATGTTGTACGACTGTTTAGGTTTGTCCCAGAATAGGGAAGTAGTTGTTTGATGTAGTAATATAGCTGATGTTTCTTTGATTCACAAAAAAAAAAAAAAAAAAAAAAAAACTGTAGAATTAACTTTCTTTATTTTTATCCTAGAAAAAAATGGTTAATAGGTCTTTTGATACAACATGTTTGACGATTTTTGGTTTGGTGCAACATCTTTTTTTTGTATACTTTTGGTGCAATATGTTTGCAATTTGTACCACTTTTGGTGCATCCGTTAGTTGACAGTTAGTTTGACCGTTAAATAGTCACGTGACTTGCACATGCCTAGCCCCAAATTTCTATTTTTTTTTTTTCAGTTTAGTCATCAAATTTATTGTCCTAACTTTTAATTTTTGTAATTTAGCGCCTAAACATTTTCAACCGCACCCTAGGGCTAAATTGACCTAGCCATGATCCGACCCATGGTTAGGTCGAACAATGCCTAGGGTCACCAAGGCCCGGTGACCCTAGCCATGGTCCGACCTAGCCATGGGTCGAAACATGGCTAGGTCAATTTAGCCTTATGGTAAAATTGACCCAATTGTACCCTAAGTCTATATTGACCTAGCCATGGTCCGACCCATGGCTAGGTCAGACCATGGTTAAGGTCACACAGGTCCGGTGACCCTAGCCATGGGTCGGACAATGGCTAGGTCAATTTAGCCTTAGGGTGCCGTTGAAAATGTTTAGGGGGCTAACTTGCAAAAATAAAAACTTAGGACAATAAATTTGAGGACTAAACTGAAAAAAATAGAAATTTGGGGCTAGACATGTGCAAGTCACATGACTATTTAACGGTCAAACTAACGGATGCACAAAAAGTGGTACAAATTGTAAACGTATTGCATCAAATGTATAAAAAAAAAAAAGATGTTGCACTAAAAGCAAAAATTTATCGAATATGTTGTATCAAAAGATAGGAAAAAAAAACCCGGTCGTATTACGCTATTAGCATTGTGGTTCCTGTCCCATCGGTGCTCGACGCTGGAGACTTGCTTGTATCGGCATTTCGAGGTTTCTTTTGACGGGCGAGGAAAACGATGCCGTCGATCTCAACTCCATTCCCGAGAAATACGTTAAAGCTAGCTAGCTATCAATTTAGCCGGAGTCGGTCTCTCCGACTCCGAGTGATCTACCAAACAGATCACATAAGAGACAGCTTGCTGACTCCTACATATTCGCCACTTCATTTGCTCTTCACATACCTTCTCACTATGCTCTGTCATTGTCACTAACTTCCTAGATCTCTCCTCTTCACCTTCCCTCACCTAATGCTCTGAAATCGATCTAGTCAGCCCACAAATGGACGGCGGAGACGGCACTGTTCGACTCGGCGCCATTAATCTCAATCCGGATCGTGCCTCTGACTTGTCTGCCGCTGATGTTGCGGTCTACTCCCCAGTTACAAGGCAGAAGGCTGCTGCTGCCAAACAGTTCATTGAGAACCACTATAGGAACTACTACCAGGTCTTGCAGGATCGTACGGAGAGGTTACAGCTTAGATTTCATTTCTCATTTATTTGTTGCTAATTCCAGTACATCTTATTGAATCCTTTTTTTTTTGTCTATTGATCTATAAGACTATCCTGCATCATTAGGCTTTGACTGTGAGGCTGGAATTTTACTGGGTTTTGGATATTTTAGTTTTCAGTTTATTTTGAGAAATCTGGGCAATTGTATGTCTTCCCCTGGTAGTCTAAATATGTCAATTAGCTCACTGTCAGATTTAATTGAACCTGAATTCTGCATTTTTCAAAACTGAAAGTGATCCGCATCAGCATGCTTTACTATTTCATTGTAAACACATAGCATACTACTCTTATTGATGGAAGAGGATGTTTGATTCTGGATTTTGTTTACAGTTTATGCAGATCATGAGCAAAACTCTTCTTACACATATAAGTGTTGAATACATGACTAACATGAATGCTTAAGGGAAATTAGTTCCATGTGTTTTTGAATAAAAAAGAGTTAATAAATTATTGGCATCCTTTTGTTTTAGACGTCTAGCACTGGAAAGGAGAGCAAAAGAAGATCAGGTATCTAATGAAGTACAAGCAGAGATGATGAGAAGACTTGATCGCAAGGAAACTGAGTTTATGAAAATACAAAGACAAAAAGTTGGTATAGATGACTTTGAGCAGTTAACTGTCATTGGTAAAGGTGCATTTGGAGAGGTACATGTGGTCACGATATGCCTAATTTTTTTATTTGAAATTTCTTTCTTTCTTGAAGCATTGCATACCTTGGCTCGTCTTTCCGAGATTGATTTGTGCATTTGTAGCATGAATTCCTGTCATATGACAGAAGCTATGAGTCTGCATTTATTTAGTTATTTGGAGTATACTTTTTAGTTTTTAAAATATCAAGCTTTAACAGTGATCTCTACTATTTGGAAAAATGCAGGTTAGGTTATGTCGCGCCAAGACTACCAGAGAGATTTTTGCAATGAAAAAGCTGAAGAAGTCCGAAATGCTTAGCCGTGGGCAGGTGACTAGCTTTCCTGATGAATTATGTCCTCAATTGTTTCTATTGTTCCCGCTTCTGTTCTAGAGGCTGAAATCTTAGCTCATCCTTATATCATAATTCACCAAGTTATTGTAGCTAAACTGAAATTTATCGATTTTGTCAATCACATAACTGATATGTAGGACTACAAGGTAAATGGTAAACTAGTTTCAGCACTATGAAATGTAATAAGTACATCTTTTGTTTCTTCTCGGGTATTTTAGGTGGAGCATGTTCGATCTGAAAGAAACTTGCTAGTGGAAGTTGATAGTCGGTGCATCGTGCAATTGTATTATTCTTTTCAAGATTCTGAGTATTTATACCTCATAATGGAATATCTTCCCGGTGGCGACATTATGACCTTACTTATGAGAGAGGACATTCTTTCGGAAGATGTTGCCCGTTTTTACATAGCCGAGAGCATATTAGCTATCCATTCAATTCATCAACACAATTATGTCCACAGGTATGAAAATCAATCTACTTCAAACTGAGATCAATTGAAACTTAAACCTAAATGGGTTGGACAACATATTTGTCACGAGCATAATACAAGGAAAGTATCAAACTGCAAAATAATAATAATAATATTTTTTTTTTTTGCAATCCTGTGCATGAGAATCACTTTCAAGTATATCACAATCACATTCAAGAAAAGTATATCAGTTTTGATGACATTGACACTGATGGCAGTGTTCATATATGATGTGGTCTAATTTTTTCAATGTTATCCGTCTTACTCAAATGCCTCATTTTTGGCTGTTGTGGTTACAGAGTATTGATTTTGTGTATTCGCCATTGTTTATCTTATAATATTTATTTGTCGAACTAGGATAATGCATAGCTTGGAGGGAAAAGTTTCTATCCTGCCAACACGATAAGACAAAGTGCCTCCATTTATAATGCTAAAATTTCTATTTAAATGATCACAAATTTTCTATTTAGATTTGAAATATTGATCGCATTTTGCTCTTTCAGGTAATCTGTGTGTAACTTTTAATTATGAACTCTGTATGCAGTCAGTCGCATTTGCAGATTTTTCTGAAAGAATATTTGTTTGTAGGGACATAAAACCAGATAATCTCATATTAGACCGAAATGGGCATTTGAAGCTTTTGGACTTTGGTTTGTGTAAGCCTCTTGATGGAAAATTTTCGACTACTTTATTGGAAGATGAAGATTTATCTCAAGAATCGGTGAAAGAACATGAAGGACCCTCTGGAACCGATAAAGCACCATGGGTGCTGCAACAAGATGAATTACTCAAATGGAAACGTAATCGTCGTGCACTGGTACAGTGTATGATATTTCCCTGTATGAGTTAGGGTTCATAAATTAAACTATATACTTGCGATAATTCGCATGCTTTAAAAAAAGTATTTCGTTCTGCAGGCTTTTTCAACTGTTGGAACTCTTGATTACATGGCACCTGAGGTATTGCTAAAAAACGGATATGGAATAGAGTGCGACTGGTGGTCTTTGGGGGCAATACTATATGAGATGCTTATAGGCTATCCTCCCTTCTATGCTGAGGATCCAAGAATTTCATGCCGCAAGGTGCTCTGTATTATTTACTTCACTTTTTTCCCAAATAACTCGAAGTGTCTTATTTTGCTGAAGAATAAGTTCTTTATTACAGATCATTAATTGGAGAACCTGTCTGAAATTCCCTGATGATGCAAAGATATCCAATGAGGCTAAGGATTTGATATGTCACCTGCTATGTGACGTTGAAACAAGACTTGGAACAAGAGGAGTGGAAGAAATCAAGGTATGGTTGCAACTTAATTTCAATTTTCAAATCTCAGAAATCAAATAGTTGTTTTTCTTCAGATGAATGAGCCTGTCTCTATCTATTTGAGAAAAAAGAAGGGCAAATTCTTATGCTATATAATTATTATGATCGTTGCACCAAGAATCATGATGCTAGTGAGATAATGGTTAGCTGCTTGAGCTTTGTTTCCACTAGTGACTCTACTTCTATGATTGCTTTCATTTTCTAAGGAAAACAACAATATTTTTTCGATTCTTCTACTTATCTTAATAATGCTAGATTCTTTACAGGCACATCCGTGGTTTAGAAGCGTTCAATGGGACATGTTATATGAAATGGAAGCTGCATATAGACCTACTGTTAATGGAGACACAGATACACAAAACTTTGATAAGTTTCCAGATGTAAGTACAACCAGAATGTCCCTCTTTTTACTTGAGATAAAAAAAAAATGTTAAGTGTTTCAGTTATAATTCATTAGCTGCAGGATAATAGAATGTATATTTTAATGGATATGACAAATGGATCTTTACATATTCACTCATGTTAACCTCTATAAAGCTAGATTGTCTCTACATTGTTTAAATCAATTAATATGTAAGAAAAATTCAATTAAAACCATGGATGCGGGATGGGTGAAGTGAGTGGACTGGTGCAAAATTTTCTTTCTTTACATTACTGTCCTTATCGTCGACATAGTAGTTGGCTACTCCTGTCTTGCTATTTGGTATACGGCTTGTACCCAGTTCTGCAAACAAAATGAACTAAGAAAAGGCTCTATCCATATTGTCTACCTAAAACTTATGTACAAAAGTATTTAGGGGTTTGTGTAGATTCGTTTGATTAACTAATATAAATATTATAGCTCGGGAATATTAATAATATACCTCTTATATGATCAGATTACAATTATTTCTAAATAGTTCTGAAGTAATTTATCTTTGCTTTCGTCCTTTCATGCTAGGTGGAAGATCCACCATCTTCAATGCCTACTGTTGGGCCATGGCGAAAGGTAACACAAACTCCCCTTACTATCACATTATGATTACTATGATAGAAGTAGGTAGTCATAAATTTTTATTTTTGGTTTGGCTAAATTGAAGCACAAAATGTATCTTTTTTCGTCCTAGTTATAACTTTCTAAGCAGAGTTAGCTTTGCAAAACATTTGCTTGAACAGGAGTATATTGACATTTATATTTTAGCCACACACATGCTGGTCGTGGATGAGGCCATGAGAGATTTTCGAAAGTGAGTCGTTCGTAGATTAAATATTGTGGGCAATGAACGTGAAACAAATATTTCACTGAGTCTTTTTGTTTGATTCATCTATCTCTGTAATAGTTCATCTCGATATTCTTAAAGTTGGTGTTATGGCGAAGAAGTTACTTAGCTTTAAAGGTTTCTTAGGTGTCCACTTTTCTTTTGATGTCAAAGTTTGCCAAGTTATTTTTACTCAGCGGAAGGAACTTGGATCTTTGTTCCCTTCTACATTAATAACCGGTGCTTCGCTTGCAGATGTTGACATCAAAAGATTCAAATTTCATGGGATTCACATTTAAGAAATCTGATGTTAAGTCACTCGAGAAATCAGGTGTGTATGGTTGCTTTTTTTTTTCTTAGCATTTTCTCTGAATGGAACATCTTAGCTCATCATCTGATATCTTTGCTAGAGAGAAATCGACTAATTTTCTAAGTTGTAGAATAATTTTCCAGTTAATTAATTTGATTTGGGAATGCAGGGGTCGTCAAGCCACATGTAGCTTCAAGGACCCCCTCTCTAGTGACACTGATGAGTAAGATTACATATTTCCTCCCACTTTTAACATTAACCGTACTTGATCTCTACAATATGTTGGTTGTTTGTATATCCTCGTTAGATTTTTATAGTTGATGTTATTTGGCTTGACACAACAATAACAACCGCGGTATCCTTGTATTTCTACAGGTCAAATGGAATTGGAAGAACCAGAAGAAATCTCAGGAGATGAGCAATGAAGCCCAAAGAGATTATGAGTTGAATTCCTTATACAAATCGAAATGACAACACACGCTTATTTAGCCTCGTCTGGCTTGACTTGGTTTTAAATGTTTGTTTGTGTCGGAAGGTCTATCTGTTATATTAATTGTAGCATCTCCTCCACCATTAGTAAAGATATCAAATTTTCTTCTTCTTTTTCGGTTAAATTTTTGTTCTTGTGGTCGTTGATTGAATTTAGCTATTAATCTATTGTGTGTGGCATTCACGGTCCATTGCGTAACAAATTCAAAAGCAATTTGATGCTCAATGTCACCAAGTACATGTGAGTGGGGACATTTTGTAGGAGCAGAAACTCATCAACTCCCTTAGTCCCTTATTTGGTCATTGCGAACGGTTGATAACGCCAAACTTATCCATATTAGTCATGAGATTTTTGAGATGTTAGTCATGAGATATTAGTGATGGGATTTTTTTTCCTTCGATATGTGTGTTAAATTCAAATAATCCGAGTTCGTTCTAAATCACACAAACGGAGGCAGGTTCAAATATTTTCTGGTGTATTTGTTGGTAATTTACCAATAACCTATACTTACAGATTTTATTTTTGCAAATACATTTAAATGATTATAAACTGGCATTTGGATGGACGTTATGTTGTGGTATGCTTTGTAATGTGCATTTTAATTATGACTTTATTATTATTATTATATTAATATATATGAGAGTATACTATTATATCTTAGAGTATCCACAATGGTTTATATAGTATTACTTGAATGTAAGTTTAACATATTTTTTTATGTAAAATGAATAAAAATGTGCTACAATGGTTTTATATAGCATTCCTTAAAAGTGGGACATAACTACTTTTACGTACGTATTCATTAAACTTAAGTAATACACTATGTATTAGGTAACCAATATTTTATTATAAATTAACTCTTTTATAATTAATGTTAATATCTTGTTGGTGGTTGTTTGAAAATTTAATAATAAAATATATTTAATGAATATATTTAAGAAATATGATTACAGAGCAAATATTGTTACGTGTGTCTTAACTTTATGTATTACTAAAAGTACACATAAATGTCTACATGGCAATTAACTAAATTCGCATAACTATTAAAATTATATTAATTGATACTTTTTATAAAAATGTCACGCAAAATATGTTACTCATTTTGTATGAACATTTTGTGCATTATTTTTTTAATATAATAATAAGTCATGGAGTAGATAAAAAAAACATAACAACAATAATATAATAATAAATTATAAAATTCATACAAATTATTTTGTTTATTAATAAATAATAATATAATAATAAACACACTTCGTAATGTTGAATGTAATTTCACATTACATCCGATTTTTTATGTAATTTCACATTATAGTGAATGAAGTTTGGACTAATATCAGATTACAATAGAAATTACAATAGAAATTACATTACAATGCACATTAAACCGTTTAAAAGATCAAACGTAATATGAATGTAAGATGAGACATAATGTGAGATTACTTCCCACATTACATGCATCCAAACGTACCGTAATTTCATAGAAAAAATTAAACCTAATCCCCATCTTGCTTTACCAATAAATTGACTGCCGCTTCTCCCTCACGCCAACAAATCATAGGCAAGGAGATGAGCTGACAGGGCGAAGCGCACAATCCACATTCTGCATCTTCTTCATCATCAGGAGAATCAGGATCTGCCACAGAAGTTTCAGGGTATTCGGAGTACGAAGCCACCGATGACGAGGCCACTAAGCCTAACGGCAAGTCAGGCGCTTCGTCTACTCAGACAACGTCACCGAAGAAAAGACAATCTGGTGGCTCAAGTCCCAAATCCGATGACGAACCAGGCGATGATTATGCTGAAACCAATGGAAAGTCGGATGATTCATTGCGCAAAGCTCCTTCGAATGCAACGAAACAATCAAAAACCCCTGCTTCATCGACTGAGTCAAAGGTTGTCAAGTTATTTTGGAAGGAACTTGTATTTTTATTCTCGTATCCATTTATAACCAGACTGCTTCTTTTTTTCTTGCAGATGTTGACATCAAAAGATTCAAATTTCATGAGATTCACATTTAAGAAATCTGACGTTAAGTCCCTTGAGAAATCAGGTGTGTATAGTTGCTTTATTTTCTTAGCATTTTCTATGGATGGAACATACCTTAACTCATCATCTGATAGCTTTGCTAATGATAAATCACTAATTTTCCTAATTTGTAGAATAATTTTCCATTTATTAATTAATTTGATTTAGAAATGAAGTGGGCGTCAATCCACATGTAGCTTCAAGGACACCCTCTCTAATGACACTGATGAGTAAGATTACATATTTCCTCCTACTTTTAACTGAGTTAACCGTACTTGATCTCTACAATATGTCGTTTGTTTGTATATCCTTGTTAGATTTTTCCAGTTTATTTATGTTATTTGTCTTCTACTGAGTGACACAACAGTAACAACCGTGGTAGTCTTGTATTTCTGCAGGTCAAATGGAACTGCAAGAATCGGGAGAAATCTCAAGATATAAGCAAAGAAGCCCAATGATTATGAGTTGAATTCCGTATGCAGAATCGAAATGACAACACACGCTTGCTTAGCCTCGTCTGGCTTGACTTGGCTTCAAATGTTTGTCTGTTTCATGAGGTCTATCGGTTATATTAATTGTAGCATCTGCTCTGCCATTACTTACCCTCCTCCTGTAAAGTAAAGATATCCAACTTTCTTATTTTGTTAAATGTTTGTTCTTGCGGTTGTTGATTGAATTTAGATATTAATCGATCGCGCGTGACATTCACGATCCATCGTGTAACAGTTTTAAAAGCAATTTGATGCTCAATGCCACCAAGTACCTGTGAGTGAGGACATTTTGTAGGAACGGATTCTCATCAACTCCCTTAATTCGTTATGTGGTCATTGCGAAATTACAAACGGTTGATAACGCCAAACTTATCCATTTTAGTCATGAGATTTTTGAGATATTAGTCATGAGATATTAGTGATGAGATTAGTCATGAGATTTTTTTTTCTTTCAATATGTGTGTTAAATTCAAATAACCTGAGTTCGTTCCGAATCACACAAACCCACCTACAGGCAGGTTCAAATATTTCCTTATGGTGTATTCGTTGATAATTTACCAATAACATATACTTAAGGGATTTTTTTTTGGCAAATACATTTAAGGGATTAAACTCTAAAGGGCATTTGGATGGTCGTAATGTGAGATTACTTGAAATGTGAGAACACATGTAATGTGAGCTACGTAATGTAATGTTAGATTGCAATGTGTGGTTGTCTTGTAATGTGAAGTGTAATGTTAGATTACTGTGTTTCGTATGTTTTATAATGTGCACTGTATTGCGACTTTATTATCATTATATTAATATATATGAGAGTATACTACTATATCTTAATATGATAAATTTAAACGAACATTTATTTGGAGAACAACTAACTTTCTTCTTAAAATTTATATTTTTTTGTTTACTACGTATAATCTATTCAAAAACTATAAAACTAAATATCAGAACTAAATTTACATATATATTAAAAAAATTATTCATTGAAACTTTTTATATATTTTTATAAAAATGTCACGCAAAATATGTTACTCGTTTTATATGAATATTTTGTGCATTTTTTTTAATATAATAATAAGTCATGAAGTAGATAACAAATAAAAATATAATAACACTAATATAATAATAAATTATAAAAATCATATAAAGTATTTTGCTTATTTTACAAATAATAATATAGTACGTCTTTTTTTATGTAATTTTAAAAAATTGAATGAAGGGATGGTCATAAGGGGGCCTCATCAGTAGAGCAACACTACACCATGATCACCGGCTGAAATTGAACCTCGATAAACCACCACATAATAATATTATAAGGGTTAACAGGTCTTTGGTCCATTATGTTTGATCATTTTTGAATTTTGGTCAATGATTTTTTTTTCCTAGTTTTGGTACCATATGTTTGCATATTTTTCTAATTTTGGTCCGACCGTTACATTCCGCTCATTTTTTTCCGTAAAGTGACATGTACAAGTCACGTGATCCACCTTAAGGGCAATAGAAAAATAAAAAAAAATAGTGGTAAAAGCATGATGCTCCAAGAACATGGTAGAAATGTCCAGAAAAAATGAACGGAATGTAACTGTCAGACCAAAACTAAAATAATCTGCAAACATATATGGTACCATTAAGGAAAAAAAATATAATTGACCAAGGCACAAAAGTTTTTTTTTTTTTTTTTTTTTTTTTTTTTTTTTTCCAAATAGGAGTAAGATTACTTCCCTAATTTCATAGGAAATCTTAAACCTAATCCCATTGCTTTATTGGTAAACTGACTGCGGCTTCTCCCTCACGCCGCCGACAAATCATAGGCAAGGAGAGGACGCACAGCAAGTAATGGCACCGAAGACATCTCTCCGCGACAACCCACCTTCGGCATCCTCATCAGGAGGATCAGGCTCTGCCACAGAGTCTTCGGAGTATGAGACTACCGATGACGAGGCCACAAAGCCTAACAGCAATCCAGGCGCTTCATCTACTAAAATACAATCGGGTGGCTCAAGTCCCAAATCCGAAGACGAATCAGGGGATGATTCTGCTAAAACCAATGGAAAGCTAGATGATTCATCGCGCAAAGCTCCTTCTTCGCATGCAACGAAGCAATCAAAAACCCCTGCTTCATCCACTGAGTCTGATTCGGAATCCACAGATGATGAGGCTGCTAAGCCAATTGCGAAGCTATCTACAAAGAGACCTCCGACGCCAGCACCAAAAAAGAAACAGCAACCTGTTGAGGATTCTGAAACCGAGTCCTCTGAGGGAAAGCGCGATCAAAAGCCAGGCTGTGTATCAAGCAAGTCACAGCAGCAGAAGAAGGCTCCAATTGCAAGTGGCAAGCGTGAGGCTGAGAAAAGTCCGGATCCGAAGAGCTCGAAGCGGGCGAAGAAAGAAGGTGATGAGAAGAAGCTTGCTTTGATCTCGAGCCAGGATTCAGAAAGGAAGCATCCATTCCAGCGTATCTTTACAGAAAGTGATGAGATTGAGATACTCAAGGGGACAGCCGAGTTTGAGGAAAGGAAAAAAGTGAATGTAGTCCATGACGCCAATGATTTCTATGAGTTCATAAAGATGAGGATGGAAACAAAGTTCACAAAGTCTCAGTTGTTGAACAAGCTTCATTCTATGAAGAAGAGATTCTTGAACCTTGTGAATAGGGTTAATAATGGATCCAAGACTTTGAAGCCACTGGATCATACTTTTTATGAATGGTCGAAGAAGCTATGGGGTGCAGGTGGTTGTCTGGAGAAGACTGAGAAGGAATTGGGATCGGAGAATGCTACTCCGGCAGGTAAAGCTAGAAAATCGTTGGCTTCTTCTTCTTTGAAGTTAGCTAAGAAGACTACTAATATGGTGCCGGTAGTGGAGGTTGATGATAAGCAGAGAGTGGTATCATCATGGTATCTGAGTGAGAATCTGGGTGTT
This sequence comes from Clarkia xantiana subsp. parviflora, assembly GCA_036873135.1. Taxonomy (NCBI): domain Eukaryota; kingdom Viridiplantae; phylum Streptophyta; class Magnoliopsida; order Myrtales; family Onagraceae; genus Clarkia; species Clarkia xantiana. Next base: position 16,605,657 of record JAPTYO010000008.1, on the reverse strand, counting down.
TGCCATAAAGGTGGAGTTGATCCAGAGTATATGAGAGAAGTAATGGATTCAGTTGATGAGGAGGAGAAGGGTGAGTTGGAGGGAAGATGGAGAAAGAACCAAGCTGATATGGCTAGGGTTGTTGAGGAGCGTTCAAGGATTGCTCAGCAGGTGTGTAAGTTTGTGGATAAGCATTCTTCTTCATCAACTTCTTGAATCAACTACTACTAGTGCTAGTGCTGTTTTGTTGCTTTCTGAGTATTTTGCTGAGGATGGGTTTTTGTATGTTATGATGATGCTAATGGTTATGAATCACCCTGTTTGTTTGCTTTTTGTATCCATAATATGCTTGTTCTGAGTAGTAGATTTGGAAATGTGAGAATTGCTGGCTCAGTTGCATTAACTTGACAGTTTGATTCTTTAGTAGTAAAGACTAAAGACTAGGTGGGGAATTGAAGAATCAAAGTCGAGCTTTAATAATGAATCAAAGTTTTTTTTGCTTTTTAATTTTTTTTTTCTCATCCACGTTCTAGTGCTTCATTTACAGGTAATACAAATACATATTGAAGATAAGCAGCTCATCATCTTTATTTACTTACCTCATAAAATTTTCTATAAATCTACTTCAATCTTTACATCTCTAATTTTCCATGAAATGGCAAAATGCAAAGCTAGCAGCTAATGACGAATATGGAGTAATGTATCCTTTTACAGTTACTACACATTAATTGCATTACAACATTGATTAATTGAACAAAATAATTAAGAATATCCACCTTACTCCTGTAAAAATGCAAAGGATGGAATCTCTAGAAGTTGTGCAGCAGGTCTAACATCAGCGAAGTCTCTAGCATCAATGGAGCTAGAAATATCATCAACTGAGAATGGAATGCTGCATAATAACAAATCAAACTCCATTTGTAAATACATTTATAATAATGTCATTATAAATAGTAATAATAGTTTCAAGTCTCGTTTTACCTGGATATATCCTCCAGTAGAAACGTACTTTCATCTTTAAGGTCCTCATCTGTAACGAGGACCTTCATGCTTGAAATTACCTGAAGTAGTCGTTGTTTGGATTAATAATTATAATTATTGATGGATGCTAGCATGTAAAAAACATTCTAACTTACATCAGGGTTTACACTTGCAGTGTCGTTTTTATCATCCTTGTAGAGCGTACAAATACGATATAGCTGGTGAACACTCAACATCTGAAACCGGAACAAACGAAAAATCGGATAGCTATTTTGAAATCATGATGATGGATTTAGTAGACTATTTCCTAAATTATCCAGTTACAGTAAAATTAGGTCACCACCATTCCATATATAACAAAACAATTACTTTACTAACCATTGTAAATTATTTTATCCATTTTTATTCACAATAATTATCTTACCTAGTTATATACTATCTATAATTCATTTCATCATGGTTTAGAGATACATACCGGGCATTTGTTATTTGTGATATCATCATAGGTTATTGTGGTCTTCTCATTCATAACCTGCGATTTTACCAACACCTCATATTATCTTAGGTATACACAAAACTTGAAATATAATTTTGGTAGCAAGAAAGCTAAGACAAATGTTAATTTTTAGTAGAAAGACATACCAAGAATTCAACGGCTTGTCTAACATGTTTAAGTTCTTCCCACGATGTTCCTACGTACTGTAATAAGTAGTAGTATTATTAGCAGAAATACGCTGGTTGCCTGACGATGATAATATCAACAAAAAAAACAATGTTACACCTCGTATTCTGCTTGGTCACACCATTTTTTTAGTTGGGATAGACCAGCCTCAACATATTCCCCATTGCTATAAGTGCAACACCCTTCATGTTGTAGCATGCTGTAAAAATAAATACCTTTTGTGAAAACAATACATGGTGGAATTATTAACATGGGAAAGGAAAAATAAAATGTACTTACCCATTAAATAGCTGAAAATTAATATATGAAAACACCTGAGTGAAGATCTTCTGAGAAAGAACTTGAGGAACCTGCAGTAATCAAGAATCTCTCAATAAAATAAGCAAAATATATAGCTAGCTTAAATTGTAAATGGTAAGTTTGAGAGTTTAATATATATATATATATTCTTACATAGTTATCCTTGAAAATACCCAAAAGACCATTAAGACTCCCAACTATCTTGTCCCAATAACTAGTAGTTGGAGAATTAGCTGCAGAAGGACTGTTTGGCTCTGATGATTTTGAATCTTTAGGTCCCTAAAAGTTCATTAGAGGATATATATAAGAGCTAATTAATTGATTTTGTTTAAGAAAATGCTGCTTAATTTTACCGTAACAGATTTCAATAAAGGTGCTAAGTCCCTCTTCAAGTTTTCTCGAATCATCCCGTATATCTTTTCAACGTATGCTGTGAGTTGTTGCCTAAAAAGCAAGGCTGGGTACTTGGCTTCTACTTGGCGCACAATTTCATTTGAACCAGCTTGAAGGTTTGCAGAAGATGCAGAGCCACGAAAACTCTAATAACACACAATTAATTGAAATCATAATAACTTAACATCAATCAGCAAATAAATACACATAATAAAGTCACCTACCTGTGTCATCCTCTCAAAGATTGATGTTGTCTTTGTTGGAGTTCCAGTCTTTAAACTTCGTTGAAGTAGGAACAACAATGTTGATGTATTAGATAACCAATACGCCATTAGGTCATTATTATCATCATTCTGGAATGAATGAAGGCAAAACAATAAAATTAAAACTAGTATAGTCAAATAAGAAGATGAAAGAATAAAAGTAGATAGATAGAGATACCTCAATTGCGGAACCTATCACTTGAATGAGGCGATCAAATACACTTGTTTTTTCGGTCTCAAATGATTTCCAATGTAGCAGACATTTATATATGGTGAATGCGGCAACTGGTTTTCCCTCACTGAAACCAAGGTTTGGTTGCTTCACACATTTGAGAAGCTCAACTAAGTCTTCCTGCATCACCAAATTGTATAAGAATAGTTAAGCTAGCTTGTCAAACACTTAACAACTGATAGATCAGCGGTTGGTCACGTACTTGCTTCCTTTCTACAGATGCTGTCTCAGATTCAACTGGTTTTGGTGGTGCAGAAGCCGGTGGAGGAACTGAAGCCTATCAAAAGTATATAATGTTTTAGTCATTAAATCATTCATGCTTAACACATGAAATAACAACCCCAAACACGCATGTATTTGTTTACCTGTTCCTTGGAGGTTGACGACAATTGTTCTGACATTCGTTGTCGTAAAATTTGATCTTCAATTTCCATATCCGAAAGTTTCTCTTCAAGTCTGGAAAAAAAAAGAGGAGGAAATGATGAATAAATCATAGTACTTCAATTTTTTTTTTTTGGCCAAAATAGTACTTCAAATTGGATTATGTAAAAGATGGAACCTTTGCATGGAAGTTTTCAACTCAATTATCTTTGATTCTGCCGCTATAGCTTGTTCTTGCATCTCCTTGTACTTGTTTTCTGTTAAATCAATTTTTTCCTCAAGACTATTTACAAGAGCCTACACAGATGAAAATCTCATATTAACTCAAAATAAAATACAATCATCCATCAACAAAAATGAACTGAATCTGAACCAAATTGATGATGTTAAACACAATTGCATACCTTTAGTTTCTCATTTTCATTATTGATTGTCAAAACCCCGTCAATGGCAGCAACATTCACTTCCTCCTTTTGTGCAATGTCATCGTTTTTCTTAGGTTCTACGATTTCATCACTTGGAACTTTAATATACACCTTCTGAATTTCCACTGGACGTTCTTTACTAATCAAAGCTTTGAGTTGTGCATTCTCAGCAGTGAGTTTGGCAAGCAATTCATCCTCTTTTACTACCACTCCTTCAACTGGATTTGATGTAGGTTGGCTAGAAATCAAAGCTCTGAGTTGCTCATTCTCAGCAGTGAGTTTAGCAAACAATTCATCATCTTTTTCTTTTACCACCACTCGTTCAACTGTATTTGATGTAGGTTGGCTAGCAATCAAAGCTTTGAGTCGCTCATTCTCAGCAGTGATTTTAGCAACAAATTCATCATCTTTTACCACCATTCGTTCAACTGCATTTGATGTAGGTTGGCTTGCAATCAAAGCTTTGAGTCGCTCATTCTCAGCAGTGATTTTAGCAACAAATTCATCATCTTTTACCACCACTCGTTCAACTGCATTTGATGTAGGTTGGCTTGCAATCAAAGCTTTGAGTCGCTCATTCTCAGCAGTGAGTTTAGCAACAAATTCATTATCTTTAACCGAAGATACGTCTGGTATTACTACTTGTTCAATTGCCACAGAATCCTTCGTAACCGTGGTTGCACTTTCACTAAGTTGAACCTGCATTTCCTTTAACTTCACATGCAAGACAACATTCTCTTGTTGAGCCAACTTTTGTGCATTCTCAGCCTCAACCTAAACAGTTACAAATCATCAATAAATTAATTTGGATAATTTACACATTCATTTTAATAAGCATCACACACACAACGAAATAATTACTGACCATCACATTATTAATATAAACTGTTTGACCCATGTTATATCAATTTGACAACATTTTTCTTCCATATCTCCAAAGTGTTATTAGGAGTTCCTTTCATATATTATTATTATCCGTTTTCCTAAAGTCATATAAATACCAAAGATTTTTTTTGTAATGGAAGTCGGTATATGATAATTAAGATGTTGCATTAATTAAATTTATTACCCTCATGTTTTTCTCTTGTTCCAGAAGCACTGTTAGTTCTTTAACCTCATTTTCCAACCTTTCTTTAGCAGCTTGAAGAGCACCCGTTTCCCTTGCAGCCTGAGTCGTGAAGATTATAACAAAGGTGATTACGTTGGAATATAAAATATGATGGCTGAGTAAAGACATACCATTTTAAGTTGTCGCAATTCTCTTCGGGCAACTCTTCTTCTCCAGCCACATTGTGCAGTAATTGCTGCTTTTTTAAGCTTTCTGTAGTGCAGTTGGGCTAAGTATTGTCTGCATCGACTCTGATGCGATATTTTTACTATTAGAACACACACACTAGTGTAAATTTAGTTACTTAATAAACAAGTAACAAAATATTGAAACTGACCTGGATGATAATGGCTGCTTTTCTCCGTCTCCTATAATGAAACTCATTACGAGCAGCCATATGGCGCATGCCAGTTTGAATATCAAGAGCAGCAAACCATTGTCTCTTATAATCTCTTCTAGCAATACACATACGCCAAACTTTTTGGATCTTCGTAGAAGCATATTGTTGCCTCATATGTTCATACACATGACGTGCAAGCTCCCCTAAATACATTCATTAAGAAGAAGAAGAATATATATATGATTAAATTTGAATCAACAAATAATTTATGCGCAGTTTAATTACCTACCTCTACATATGGATTGTATTTTAGTAGCAGCCATTTGTAACATGATAAACTTCTGTCTAGTATAATAGGTTCGAGTTTTTCTTTGGATGATGGTTGCCGATATTCCCAGAACCTCTATCCTGCGTGCATCCAGTTCTGCCATCTGACCAGCCCTAAGAAAAAGCTTTGTCTTGCCAATCTACCAAATAGTAGATAGAATCAAGTTTCATCATCCTTCCCAATATCAATCATGTTATATAAATTAAGTTGAACAAAGTGTTTCGAACCTGATAATCTTCAAGGTGCACTTTCTCCAGTATCTTTTTGCAAGCTTTGATGTCATCAAGTCTACAATTACGTACGATATGAACGAGTGAGTACTTAAATTACTAAGTTAAACCACTACTACTACTACTGCTACCCCTACATGAAGATATTATACCTACCTTCCATTTAGTGCATCTGGAGCCAAAATGCCAAAGCGTGCAGTGAACTCTGCAAATGTTTTTCTTGTAGGATAACCAGCACAACTTATCCTAATGGCCTCCATAACACCCTACACTCACATTCATTCATATTTATTTATGTAATAGATTAATTAAATTCTATCTATACAATAAAAGAAACATGCACTGATGGGACTTACACTGCATCGAAGTTGTTGTAGGACATTAGCATTTTCAAAAATAGACGGCTTAAGAAGATTATTTGGCTTCACACATCGTACATAATGCGGCTCTGTAGCACCAAGGGTTTCCACTAAAGATTGCAATTGTTGCTGTATGTTTTCCATGATACATTATTATTATTATTATTATTACTGATATTGCTACATAGATAGAGCTAGCTAGATGCAACATAACTGACCTTAAACCTTGTACCGATTGATGAGAACTTTGATGATTTGGCAGATTCTTCAGGCAAAGGTGGAAACAAGGCCTTAACGAAGTCACATCCTGAAGCACTTAAAAGTGACTGATGCTCTGCCACAACATAATCTTTGTTCTTGTCAAGGAAGAGTTCAGTTTGATATGAGACCTACATTGTATTATTGAGCTTCCATTAGAGAAGAGACCACTTTTTTCTCAACTGAAGTGATTAAGAAGAGACCAAGTAAGTAAGCTTACATCTCCAGCATAATGACAAATGGTAAAACCGGTTCTAGATAGCTTTGGCTTGCTGAAGCGTTTATGATCTTTGAATGTCTGATAAAGCTTTTCTGCGAATGTTTCATGTGTGGATCTTGGAAACATACTACAACATCAATCAATAAATCAAGATTACTTATAATATGATTTTCTTTTTATAAACACATGAGAAATTATTAAAGCAAGTGCATGCATACCAAGCTTCATCGAGAAGAGCAATGATCCCGCCCGGTTTCTAGAATTTTAAACATAAAAGGTTAGAGAAATAAGAATAAATCTAGATTTTGTAGGTACAAAACATCAAAATTCAATTGAATGAATCAAAGAAAGAAAGATACCTTCTCAATGAGATCAAGGACGTCCTGGTTGTCGACAAAGTCTATATAACTCCAGTTTATTTGCTCTCGTGTGTACTCTTCTTGTTCCATTTTAAAAACGTGCTATCAACACAACAACTGACTTCATAATACCTCACTATACCATATAATAATTAATAGCTTCAACTGATTCCCAATAAAATAAAAGGGGAAAATAGAAACTCAACAAACCTGATTAAAATGTTGTTGCAATTTTTCATTTGTTAAGTTTATGCAAAATTGCTCAAAACTGCAGTACCAAGAATTAGAAAAAGAGGTAATAAGCACTCTAAAGATGAAATTCACAAAAGTTAATTCACCCAACCACCTTATAAGCTGATGTGCCACCCTAGTAGGTGGGGCAGCAATAAAGAGACTACTAAATAAGCCAAATATGATAATTTTTTACTAGGGTTGCAAGTTGAAGTAGATGTAACTTATATTGTCTTCACCATCCTAGTGAAACCTGTCTCTTTGTTCATATTATACATATATAAGATGAAACTTTGTTCTTAATGAAACTTGTTGTCCTAGGACCATCAAGAGGGCAACACCCGTAGTATACTTACTTCACACTTAGAATAATCATCACTCGCACTGGGGTCAGCTCGTAAAGTTGTTTCTTTGTTCCTAGTGAAACTTGTCCTAGGGATACATTAAGAGGGCAATATCCGTAACATTCTTACTTCACACCTAGAATAATTATCGCTTGCATTAGCGTCAATGTGTAAGGGGTAGGATTATCTCTTTGTTTCTAGTGAAACTTGTCATCCTAGGGCACATCAATAGTGAATACTAGTAGCACGTTTGCTTCACACTTATAATAATCCTCACTTGCAGTGAGGCCAGTTCATAAGAGGTAATGATAATATTTTTCCAATACTTATAGCTCCAATGGTTTTGAACCCGAAACCTTTAGAAGTTATTTCATATATATATATCAAAGGGATGAGGAGAGATTTTGATCAAATATTTTTTACTACTAACATTAGTTACAAACAAAAAAGCGTACCAGTTAAGCACCTGTTTGTCTTGAAACTCTCAAATCCATATATATCGAGGACCCCAATTAAAAACTTGGAATGAGCATCTTGTCCAATCGAAGTATTGATCCTGTCTACCATCCTAGAAAAGTCCAAAAATCTGTATTATTAGAATTCATCATCAATCAAAACTTTATAAATTATTAAAACTATAAAATAAGTCTGCAACTAACTATTACTACTATCACCAATTTCCAATTTTAGATGGTAATAGTAATAATCAACGAAAAGACATAATAAACTTACCAATCAAAAAGCCTTGCATAAACAGTTTTGGCTAAAGCATCCCTATTGAGAGCTGCAGCCTCCGGGTTAAGGCATTTTGTTATTGCCTCACCACGAGTCATCATCACTCGTTTGCATAAAGAATCTTCAAGAGGTTTTTCTGCACACCTATTAATTTAATAAATTAATTGCGTTAAAATAATCATCATCATAAGATATTTATTATTATGTGTTTACAATATTAATTAATTAATTTTAGAAAACTCACATAAAAAGTTGAGCAGCCGTTTTAAGATGAAACCTAGAATCATCATCCTTTGGTGTAGAAGAATCTGCTTCTTCCCCTTTTATAAATTCAACGTTGCCTAGATGGAGTATTGCAGCTATAACACGAAATATTGCATCCTGCATTGCATTGCATTGCATAAAATAAATCATTGTTTCCAATGATGATAGTAAAAATAAATAAATTTAGTTAGCATAGTGAATGTTATACCTGCTCCTCATTAGAAATTCCAACAACTCCCATAGCCTTTCGAGTTGCAACATACTCCTCGGCATCATTAAGTGCATCAAGCTCAAAGCAGTTTGATTGATTCAGATAATGGAACTTTCTTGGATTTTTTAAATTATACTTATCAACTTCCTGCCAGTAACAACAATTTATTTACCATAACAACAACAAACAAAGGTTAATTAATTAAGATGATGAAAACTATAATTTACCTCTGGAGAAGCGTTACAAAGCATATAAAAGCAATGGTAATTTCTCTCAGGATCAGAAACTTGACAAACACGTGATCTTTCCAACAAATAAGTCCTTATAGCCGCACCAGAGATTCTTCCATTCTGATCGAACTGGAGCTCCACAAATTTTCCAAACCGACTACAATTAACAATATACAGACATCTATTTTAAACTCTTCTTCTTCTTCTAGCAGCTATAAGAATAAATATGCTGCTAATCAATAGGAAGGAGCATTCACCTGGAGTTGTTATTTCTAACTGTCTTGGCATTTCCAAATGCTTCTAAAACTGGATTGGACTGCCAATGAAATTAAATGTTAGAGGACTCAAGAAATATTATCTTCTTCATAAGTTTATATAAAACACGATTTAAAAAGTTAATAATTTACCTCTAAGACTTGCTGCTCCACACTCCTCTTTCCCTCAACATCGGCTCTTCCTCCCATGAATGCAAGATATCGCATAAGCATCTTTGTACTCTCAGTCTTACCAGCTCCACTTTCTCCACTCACCAGTATTGATTGACTAATACTTTCATTGATCATCTGTCTGCAGTAACACAGTTTCTTAGAACACAAGAAACCCATCAATAACTTAATAATAATTAGTCCTAACTAGACTAGTATATATAACCTAACCTGTATGCAGAGTCCGCTATTGCAAATGGATGAGGAGCTAACTCGTTCATTGAGGCACCCTTGTATTTTTCCATCAAATCATTAGCGTACATATGTGGCAATCTTTTGAAAGGGTTCACAGCAATCAATATGTTCCCTGTATAAGTCTGCAATATATGATCAAGTAAATGTAATGAACCATCATGCAGAAAAAAGTTCCATGCAGCAGGAAGGAACATTATGTAAATCAACAACATACTCACATATATTTCATCCATGTTATATCGAGCCTTTAAATTATCCAAAACTCCTGGTTCATGTAAATAAGTTAGTCTTGTCATGTCATCAATACCACCAGGAGGAGCGTCCGGATCTTTTGGATGTACGTTATTTGCATTGGCAACCACCTAAAAATTGAAAAAAAAAAAAAAAAAACATTAGCTTTCAATCATAGTTTCGCAAAACAAGAATAATCCATTTGCATAAAATTAAGTACGTTCTGCAGCATGACAATTGACTTGGCTTAACAGATCCCAAAGGTGGTAATGACAAATGAATTAGCTTCTAGTTGAACAAATATAACTTTATTAGGATCTATTAGAAGGAGCAATCAAGTATACATGATGACTACAGCAACATCACCACTGTCGATGATTAATTAAAACGTAAAATAAATAGTCACCTTTTTCCCATTAGTGCACTGTACTTTGATTTCTTTGTCATTAATTTCAAAAATTTCACCATCTATCCAAGATATTTCAGGATCCTCCACCCAAACAAGAGACCCGATAGCGTAATTCACCGGGGGACCCTATCAATGGAAACATTACCATCACAATCCATCATTTTCTAAATCACAACAATTCAATTATCACCAAACAGAAAATAGTTTTAAAAATGAAAAATTCAAGTAGTCTGTAAGGGAATTCAAGAAAAAAGGTTAAAAAGTAGTAGAGAATAAACTTATATATGGTATGCATTTATAATAATTGATGAGTTGTTGCTACTAGTTAGTAATTAAACTAGTTGTTGCCCAGTGAGCAACTCCAAAACTTGTATTTGTTCTTAATTAGCAACTTTGGGATAATTATTACGGTAGTAAAAGATCTTCAATGTAAAATAGTTTTTTTTTTTTTTTGCAGCCAATATGAATATTGCTGTAAGCAAAGAAAGAAGAACAATACGAAAACTGCAGAAAAGATATATGAAGAAAAGTAACGTAACACGTAGAATTTGGTTAACGTACGTACCATCTGTTTTATTTACGATAGCGTAAGACGAGAGAGTGGGCTAGAAAATGCCCTAAATTGAGTCACCGGTATTGAGATGCCCAAATCTGGTTGCCGTTGCACATTAAGATAAATAAATCATGGAAATGATTGAAATTCGTTTGTATGTTCACCATTTCCTTCTGGGTTCATGCATGCATGCGGAAGGAGGCAATAGAGAAGTAACGGCGATGTGCCATTAAACCTCTCTTTCTCTTCTATTCCGTCGTCACTTTCAATCTCTCCAAGCGATCCGACTTCATATCATAATCTTTTTTCCATTTCCTTTTATTTTCTCTCTCCTTTTTCTCAAAAACACAATAACTTCCTTTTTCTCTCCCACTTTTAAATTTATTATGCATGCATTGCCGTCGGTCATTTATCGCGTGCATAAATTGATCGTAGCAACTCGGAAAATATTACAAGATATTGTGCGATTAAAAATTTAATTTAACTTGAATTATAATAATTTTTATGTAATATATACTACTGTAAAATTAAACTCTTAAAAGTTAAAATCTTTGAGCGACTAATAAATAGTACAAGAATAAATTTTTATTCTAAAATAAATCAATTAAATTATTACATAGCATAATGTCATAAAAATGTTTAAGAAACCGATTTCAAGCCGATCTACGAAAAGATCATGCCTATGTTATAGTCACTCATTCAATTAACATTCTTGGTGTTGAGAAATTTGGTGTGCCTTTTCCCTTTCCTTGGGTATATATATATATATATATAAGGGTTAATAAGTCTTTTGCATGACGACTTTTATCTTTTGGTGCAACATCTTTATTTTGTATATTTTTTGTGCAATACGTTTATAATTTGTACCACTTTTGATACATCCGTTAGTTGACCGTTAGTTTAACCGTTAAATAGTCACGTGACTTGCACATGTCTAGCCCCAATTTTTTTTTTTTTTTTTTTTCAGTTTAGTCTTCAAATTTATTATCCTGAGTTTTTATTTTTACAATTTAATCCCTAAACATTTTCAACCGCACATTAGGGCTAAATTGACCTAGCCATGGTCGGACCCATGGCTAGGTCGAACCATAGCTAGGGTCACCGGACCTGGGCGACCTTAACAATGGTCCGACCTAGCCATTGGTCGGACCATGGCTAGATAAATTTAGGCTTAGGGTCCAATTGGGTCAATTTTACCATAAGGCTAAATTAATCTAGCCAAAAAATAAATAAATAAACCTAGCCATGTTTCGACTGGCTAGGTAGGATCATGGCAAGGTCAATTTAGCCCTAGGGTGCAGTTGAAAATGTTTAGGGACTAAATTGCAAAAATTAAAAGTTAAGACAATAAATTTAAGGACTAAACTGAAAAAAATAGAAATTTGGGGCTAGGTATGTGCAAGTCACGTGACTATTTAACGGTCAACTAACGGATGCACCAAAAGTGGTACACATTACAAATATATTGCACCGAAAATATACAAAATAAAAATGTTGCACTAAAAAAAAAAAATCGTTTACCTCATTATTATAGTTGTCGGATAGATATCAGCAGCAGACATGGACAGAAAAACGGAATTAGAAGAATGCTGGTTTGTTCTTTATTATATTATTATTATTCATCAATCATCATCTTCGTCGCTTGTCTTTAGGGGATATATTGTTTCTACCGAAAAGGCCTAATAGCAGCATATGGGTTTTAATTCTCAGGTCGGTATCATTTGGTAACTTAAAACAAATAAAAGGGCATTTCATCCTAAAAAGTTGATAAGAAGAGATCAATTCCAAATTGAATCCAAGTAATCTTAGACAAACATTCCGTTGCGTTGATTAAACGTATCAGATGGATAGATAGACGGAATACTATGATGTTCTTGGACATCGGCTACTGAGGCCGACATCAAGAAGGCCATGCCACTGGAACTATCCTTCATCAATAATTTATTTTGATTATTAACTTGTATATATATATATTCTCGGATTTGGTTTTTCTGCAATACTTTTTTCTTCTACCAAACCAAATAAAATATATACAAACTCACTCAAATTTAAAGAGGAGCTTTACTTTGTGAATCAAGCTCAGATGCACCATCATCAACAACCTTCATTCAAAACAAAAGTCTAAGATACCCACCACCACCAACCCAGATTTTGATTAAATTATTACCTGGAATAAGAAATGCAAAGTGTGACTAAGATTGAATTATCTCTTCTCTTCATGTAAACTACTCAAAGTTGACTCTTTTGGTTTCTTTGGATTGGACATTGAAGTAGGCACCCAACTTTTCCACGACCATCAAAGCCCACTGGTGAATTTGCAGGAGTTACCTAGCTAGCTCTTGCTTGTGTATGTAAATGCTAAAACAAACTAGTCACTTCTTCTTAAAGCTTGGCAAAACAACAAAAGGAACAGAAAATAGAGAGTACTGTCCAAATACAGTAAGTGATGCCCCTCTTTGTAGTTTCATATATATATAGAATGCTATCATCTTGACTATAAGCAACAGGATTTATAAGTGTTCAGGCTTAATATATATAGACTAAATACAAGACCAATGTGGCGGCACGGTGAATTCAATCATGTGCTCTTATTTATTATTATATACATATATTCTTTGTTCAATCAGGCTATCATTAATATATAATTATGAGTCAGTGAAGTAGACTCACTGATTATCAGGCAGCTCTTGCTTGTATTCTTCTTCTAAATGTAAATGTAGTACTCCTCCGCGGTGTACAAACAAACGCATTGCTTCATGGTTATGCAGTTCGATCAGTGGTACTGCCTTCTTCTAGTGTTCTCGCCACATCGCTTTGGTAGTTTGATCTCACTTTCTGCACAACCAAAAACTCATTATGCTCTCCAACTATATAACAATACTAGCAAAATTCATCATATGAATACCCTTTGATTCATATAAATAAGCTAGGTCAACAAGTAAATATTTTAATTTCCAGTTGGTACTCAGCAAGTACGTCTCTGTCATTGATTATTATTATTATTATTATTATTATTATTATATAAAAAACTGAAACCATCTCTCAACTTTAATGCATTACAATAAGATGCTTTAATCGATTCATAAATGTTTCTCATTTTTCTTTTACAAATCCTTCCAACCAATCCTAATTAATTATGCATGCCTTTGAAATTAACAATATAACAAGCTAAAACGTCTCAAGACTTACATGTGTTTGTCAAATGTACAATTAATAATAACTCAATATGAGGTGCCAAAATAATTGGAAGAGGGGAGATACAATTCTAAAAAAATGGTCTCTAATATTTGCCACAAGGCACAACATAATATTCTAAGTTCTAATATACACACCAAACAAAATCATATCATTAAATAAAAGTATTTATTTACTTTGATCAATTATATAATATATTTTATAGGGTCAATAACCTGGGAGAGGTCTGAAGTTTGACCCTTGTTAATTTGAGAGGTCTGAAGATTGAAATGGTGATAACAAAGGTCTGAAGTTTCGACTTGTAGATAATAGAGGTCTCCGTTAGTTTTTTCCGTTAAAACTGACGGAAGTTGGTCATGTGCATTGCATGTGACCAGAAATAAAATAAAATTCCAAAAATACCCTTCTTGCATCTCACATGATTGAATGAAAAGACAAAAATGCCCTTAAGGCCACAACCCAACTCCAGCCACCACCACGGCTCCGGCCGGCCACCACCACGGCTCCGGCCGGCCACCACCCAACTCCGGCGACCACCACTCACAACTCCGACGACCGCCACCACGGCCGCGATTTGGGGCCACAGAGCTCCAAATCGGAGCTCTGTGGCTCCGATCTGGGGCCACAGAGCTCCTAAAAATCACAAAGTCCAAACTTCAGACCTCAGTTATCACCATTTCAATCTTCAGACCTCTCAAATTAACAAGGGCCAAACTTCAGACCTCTCCCAGGTTATTGACCCTATTTTATAACCTAGAATATATGTCTAACTCCCTATGTTACACTGTGATTAAGGATCTATCATCCACATACCTCTAACAAGGTGATGTAGTAAAAGTCTTCCATATGTTGCATAAGTGCACTTCCATCTCGTATGGACCGATATATGTTTATTTCTGTTTGGAGTATCTTCTCTATCAGTTCCTTTTCACCTTTCATCTGCACCCAGTCATTAAAGAAACCAACATAAACAAAGCATGCATTGATAGACAATAATTTCATTAGCTAATATTACATGTGTCGGATAGTTAAAACTTACAAATTCAGTTACAATCACATCAGGTGTTGCCTCCCCAATCACATCACCTTGGTAACCCTCACCAACCAAGCCCTCAATATTTTCCTGTACAGTGAGTAGATTTTTTTTCTCTCATGTTTTACACCAACAAATATGTTAATATAAGTAACCAAGCTCCTTATAACTCAGTTAACCTATTTTCATATCATTTCAGCTTCCGTTTAAGGGTGTACGACGGAGGTTTCTTGAAGATCCAAGGTCGATATAATTAATTAATTCGCCTACTCTCTAAAACAGTGGGGCTGCTACCCAACCTTTCTTTATTTATGTCATACTAGTAGTACAAGGTGACACTCAGAAATCCAGAGATAAAAAGAAGCTGTGATCCTACCAAGGCACCTTGACAATCCCCTGCAGCCAAATATACAGGTTGTGCAACATGGCAGTAACCCATCAGCCGCGGTACTGATGGTATAATATCTCTATGGTTTACAACCCTCCAGCTGTCTTTCACTTTCTGCAAACCAAGCAAAGTAACTTGAAAAAACAAGAAGCATACAATTTTCAACTGCTTGGCAAGTGGGTTATATTATATATACTGCAATTCATTATCATACTGTATAGAGTAGATGATAATTAAGGCACTGTATAGCGAGAATCATTGAGTTCAGCTACCTCATTATAAAGCTCTGCAAATCTTCGATTACCAACTCTGGGCGATCCAAAATTATACATCGTCACAGAAATTGCTCCGCGCCTAATATGTGTAGCTCAACATATTACTTCATCCACGAAATCATAAAAACAAACCAACCATACATTTTAAACAGAACAACCAGACGAGTTGATTGCTTTGAGTGTAATGTTTGGTTTTATAAAGACCCCGTACTCCAAAAGTTGGAATAAATGATCTTTGTTATATATCAGTTATGAGAGAGTAATTCTCCAGTAAAAATGTTTCAAGAACACCATTCGAGAGAGAATTCATAAAACTTTCACTTGAGCTGAACCAACAGTAACAAGGTACACATGGTCATATGTGAAAACAAATGTAATGTCGAAGGAAATTGTGTTTCTCTTGCTATTCCCTGATATACACATAATTTATCTCCTTCCAGGCAGAGAAACGTCCAGAAACAAATATTAAATGTACCAACCCCCATCATAAAAAATAATGGTATTCTTCTTGAGCTGATAATTCACACTTGATATGCATTGATGGTCACTATATACATATACAAATTGGTAATGGTAAGAAGAAAGATTGTATCACTACAGGATCTTTACAACATCAACCACCTTTTCCCATACAGTAACCCCTCATTCTTTCAATATTATCAGTCTAACTAAATGAGGGGTGCAAATATAGCATTTCTTACAAAATCAATTCACCACATTTCTTACAAGGCCGGATCTATTGGAATGGTGCAAAAATTTATTCAAGAACAAGAAGCATGAAACTGGAACTTTCACGTCAGATGAAATGCACCTACCAACAAATAAGAGCATAAAGTGCTTACTTGGATAATTGACTGGATGAGAGCTCAAGTGCAAGGAGGGTGGCCAAAGCACCACCTAAACTATGACCAGTGACATAGACATGCCAAACGGGCTGTGGCTCAGCATCATCATCCCTGACAGCACAATATCACCTTAATAATATCAAAGTCCAGCGCAGATCAGAAGTGAAAACATTTGGATATGAACCTAACTCATCAAAATTCAAGTACATCCTCTCATTTATAAGAACATTCTTCGCGTTAAACACTTCATGAACTATCAAGCATGCTTACAGAGAGTTTAAGTCCAGTCGAGAAGTTGACCTCTAGAAGGACAAGAGACGGCAAATACTGAGGACGAAACGACAGCTCGCAGTTGCCATTTACAACCCATTATAAACTAAGAATCCGAGGCATATGGTCCCACAAAAAGATAGACCATGCAAAATTTCTATTGATTGAACTCTTATGTTCCTTTGCTTCATCAAATCCCTAGTTATCACCTGCTACTAAAAATGCAATACCAAAAACAACACAAATCTTACCTGGATCCAATGGCAACCTTGAGGAGTGATAAAATTCTTATCCTGACGGAATCATATGCACCAAGGAAGCCACTATGGACCTACATAACCAGTCAAGAAATATACAGAAGGTAATGATTGCTCAAGAAAATTATTCACGTGCACAAACACATTCATATGGATTTATTTATCTAGATTATTTTACATACTTGAACTTCTTGTTTGAAATCTCCCCCTATCCTCTCAGGATTCAACCTACAGAAGAAGAAAGAGAGTAATATCAAGCAACGATATGAGAAGAAATTGAAATTACCTAGGTACTAAAAGACACTAAATAATAAAAACACACCTATGTCTAGAATTGTATATATATTATGCATTATAAACGGTCGTGTGTTTTAATTTGTATGACAGAGCATGATGATGAGGTAGACCATTAGAGGCAAAATGATCAGACGTACGTGGCAAGTTAAGCAAAATAAGTATTCAATTATCACACCATGTCAATCCATTTTTATTAATTTCACTCTTATTCCTCGAGATCAATTCTATAGCCATGATTACGAGAAAAAAATAAAACTTGTAAAATTTTGCTTTAGTCTTTGGTCATGGGTTATACTTGATACTTTTAGCTACACAAAGCAACTAAAATGGATTTAACCATACCCAGCAGGTACAAGCATCAGATCAGTGCGCAAATCCTTCCACTTTGTCTGAAAATAATGATAACATGTGTCACTTCATAGACGCAGAAATTGGCATCAATATACGAAGACAGTGTTGTTCTACTTACTTGTTCTGTCCCCCTGAAAGCAACAACTAATCTTCTCCTGGCTGTATCACGCCATATTGCAACCTATAACTAACTAGACTTGGTGAGCTTCAAATTATAAGTAATAGTAATATAATAAAAAGTGTAATTTTGTTAATCAGAATGAACAGTCACCTGTGTATCTGTTGATTCATTATCTAGAAAGCAGATCTTTTCAAACTCTGACTTGATGAAACTTGGGTGGCCTAGGGAAGTGGCAAGCATTGCCCAGGCTTCCATGGCACTTTCTGCAGTTGAAAATAAAGCTTTCATCTCTTCAGCTTTATCCTCATCTAAATTGGATGCAGCTATTGAGCTGGGGAAATTTTCATTCTTGGAATTTGTAAAACCGTCGTCTTTCTCTGTGGATGTGTCTTTTCTAAGAAAGACACCATCTTTATTCAATTGAGAAACAGTGGCGGTTAAAACCATAAATGCTCCAAGTACAGAATCAGTTTGTTGCAATAAATCCTGAGTCACCTTCTTTACATCTGGAAGGGAAGATAGCGGTCCACTACCTTTATCTTTATCACCATTCGTGTTAATATCTTCAAATTTAGGACTTGCAAGCCCAGATTCCACGTAACCTGCTTCAGCAATATTTCTTGATTGCAGACCAACTTTACTTAACAAATCAAGTCCATCCCACTTTACTTTCTCTGGGATGGGGAGACCTTCCACACTCTGATTAATAACGTTTGCCAAGTTTTTCCAGAACCATTTATCAGCTTCACCACCCACTTGTATTTCTTGTCCAGGATTATTTCCTCCTGTAGTTTCACGACTTTTATTCAATGATTCGTCTGTTCCACTGCTTTCATTACAAGTTTCAACATTCAAGAGAGTCTCGGTATCTTGGGGAGATTTGACTTCAGTTTCAAATTTGTCACTACCAAGGGATTCATCCTTCTGAAGGTAGGTTCCATTAAAGGATTTCATCTGACCAAAAGCATATTCAACAAACTTTCGAGCTGGAACTGTGTCTGAGCCAACAATTGCTTTCAATGCTGATTCAAAACCATTTCGCCGAAAGAATTCTGACACAAATGGGACATTCCACCACTTCTTCTCCGCATCGATATCGTCAAAACTTTTATATCTAATCTGAGTAACACAAAGAGCAAGTATGATTTTGCTAGATTAAAGGAAAAACTTTTTCTTTATCAGCAAACACTCAAAAAAATAACTATACATATTTAAAATTCTGTTAATTCTCCATTGACCGACCAAAGACTAAGCAGTGACAATAGAGATTAAGGCGTAATCCTATGTAAGATCCTCTATCCTAAGACCACTCGATCAGACTCTCAACCTAAAATGCAAGACATGTAACACGTAGACTGCACAATGGCATCTGCAACATATGCATGGATAAACACGATATTCCCATTTACATTAGATACATCTTGATTATTAGTGAATAAGGGGAAATAGTCATCATATGTATACCATCGTTTGCTTCATTTCGCAAGATAGCATACTCACTTTTTGAACGTTCACGAAATACAATCCTAAGATTTAAAAATGTTCAAAATAACATATTTTGGTAGCCATCAGTTAAGATTTCCAGTTAAAATGCTGATGTGTCAAGAAAGTGGCAGTGACAGATGTTGCAAAAATGTACATCAACTTTTTTAGAGTTGCAAAATGCATTCCTAAGATTTCAAAATGTAACCAAAAAAACCTGTATTATTAACCACCCATTATTTTCAATACAAAATTATTAAAATAAAATTAAGAAAATTAGAAAATATTTTTTAAGATTGATTGAAGGGATTCAGACCACCTATTAGGTCTAGATACTCCAATATATTTTTTATTTTGATTTTATTTCCTATATTTCAAATTAATTTATATATTATATATCTTATTATTATTACTAATTTTTCGATTTTATATGAATTTTTAATAAAAAAAACACATATTTTTTCAGGTTTTTTTTTAATGTAATTGTATTATTTTCAGAATTTATATGTACATATTATGTAATTATTACATATATCTTATATTAATATTTTATCATTTATTTCTGATTATATTTTCTTTTTACCAAGCCCTCTTCTTTAGCATAGATACATGCAAACAAGTCAACTTGTAAGGGATTATCACAAAAAAATAATTGTATAGAATCTTGAAACACCTACCCTAGCAGAATTTTTCTAGCGACAACAGAACTTACCTCTAACTGTAAGTTTCCTCCTCCACCCATTCCTTCTAACTCCACCTCGACCTCGTGTGTATTTCCTAGTGACAGATATGATTTTAGGCTCAACTTTAAAATAATAAGCCAACAGTAAAAATTAAAATTTAAACTGGTCCATATATCTTACTGCAGGAGCTCCCATGTAATTTCCAATAACCATCTTCGCGCAAAACAAAATTACTAAAGGCATAAAATTATTACCCAAAAACTTCACTCTATGAAACCAATCATATAAGAACAACCATTACGTGATGAATCAGTTTCCATAAGAACATAGGTAATATCCAATAGGCCAGAGTAGAAGTGGGTATAGTTTGTGCGTATAAGCTACAGATGTTCCCTCTTCAATGTGAAAAGACTCCATTTAGTCTATTCAAGATTAATTTAATCCTAATCTACTTTAGCTTAATACCATCCTTTAATTGACACTACTAGTTACATGGCATAATTTACACTAAATCTTAAATAAGGGAAAAATTAAATGTATCTTTCACTCATACTAAAATCCTTCATTTAAAGTTAAATTAAACTTATAAAAGATCTTACAGTGACAAAAAAAGCAAAAGAGGGGTCTTTACATCACAGAGTGGTTCATCTTCATCATACATAGACAAATACAGGAAGAACTTGGTACGCCTTTGGTTCTCGAGTTCTACCCTCACCGTTGGAAACCCATAGTAAGGACCAAAATTTTCTGGCAGATAAAACAACCTTTTTTTGCCGGTAAAAGGACCAAATTAAGCCCTCTCATAATGCAGGAAAACTTGTCCCAGCCTCATTCGATAGATATGCATAAATAAAAGAAATCCTCACCATCACAGAGAACCTCAAGAGAAATTCCTGCATTCCCCATGCGCTTATGCGGAGTCACAAGATTTGCATCCCAAGCTGCAACCTAGAACATGAACCAGACTATAGAAAATGAGATGGCCAACACATATTAATGAGTTAAGGTATTGCTCATGGATGTAATCGAGACAATTCCTTAAGGCTTAAGCCATTCACAGGGATCTAAGAGCATCAAGTTAGGAGAGAAGGGTGTGTTAACGAATACAACTATTTCCATTTATGATGTTCTTTATAGTAAGAGGCTGCAGCTATTATGTACATCTAATCTGTCAATTTAGAAAGCATGAAGAAACGAAGATTAGGGTTTAACTCCATGGTAATTCCCTATACACTTTGATTATTTACATGGTATTAAAGCCATCTTGGGTCTCTAAGAATTAGGGTTTGAGCACCTTTGGAAGGACCGGTTCTGTGTTTCCGACTGGAAACTGTTCTCTGCCGTCCAGGTGAGAGGCACGTGGATCTCACAATCGGCATGGCTCGATCTAGATTTAGTTGGGGTAAAAATTGACCACTGAATGAGGTTGGAGTCTTGGAGAAATAAAAACTGAAGGGATATCTTTGGTCCTCCCAAGCAATTTGTTTTGATATGAAATGCATGTGACAATTTTGAATTTTCCATATTGTTTAACTTGTTGGAGTTCCACACTATCAAAAGTTCAAACTACTCTTTGGGAAAATCTGAAATTCGATATCTATTCCACTCGCCTTTTCAGTTTGATTTTACTGTCAAGTTAGTGGAGTCTCCATACAAGCGAAAGTTATAGATGCTCTTTGGGAAAATTTGAAGTACGATTTCTAGGCTGCTACCCCTGTATGGTTTATATTCACTATAATGAATACCACTTTTATGCATGAAGAACCTTTATCTAGTGACATTAATGCCTAACCTGAAGAATTTTGTCTGGGGCAAGCTTAATGTTAAATGAGAAGTCCTCATTCCATGTTGGCTCCTTTGTCCTGTCAACAATGTCACAGAATCACTAAAAAATTTAAGAAAGTAAACATAGGGTGTGATAAGTTTGATATTGGAAGGAAAAAACAACTTGGAAGCTCTTTGACTAAGCAATATTCTAATAACATCAATAAGAAAAAGAATGTAATGATATCCAAGGTTGACTTTTAAAGTTGTTCCAACACTTCATACGATATCCAAGCCACTAAGTGTTTATTAGTTGCAATTACAAAATAACAAACTAGCATAAAAGTTGAGCCACTGAGTGGAAGTGCTCACATCAACCAACTAGATAACACTCCAGTGGTCTGTCCGATTATCATTCTTTACAAAACATGGATAAATCCATCGGCGCATGTATTCTACACCTTTTAGAGATGATCAAGGAACCTCATAACTTTTCAAATGAAAGAAGGGATGAAGAAAAAAAAAATGCTCTACGAAGACAATAATATTCTCCAAGAAGCAGGTAAAAACTTGCTTACCCCCATTTAATCTTGCTTTTGACAATTTGACCATCCAATTCCATTACAACATATGGATCACTTGTCCCCTGTAACATAGTGAGAAGTAAAATCAGAGACAAGGAGCATAGCTTGTCCATTAAATTCAACAGGCAATAGGAAAATACAAACCCATGGATCCATGGCAGGCAAGTTGTAACCCTTCTTTAGCTTTAGAAACAGCTGACCGTCGTATATTTCACGCACAAATGACCTGAATGTGACAAAAAATGATTGAATAATAGCAATTATCATAGTTTGATTGGCGCTTTAAACATCTTTAGACTTTACATGAGGTAACTTTTGGAGCCTACTTGTGATTATGACTTACTAGCCATAACCTTTGAGCCATTACAGGGGACAAAAAATTGTGCTAACCATTGAAAACACACAACAATAACTTTTCTTCTTGAAAGTCCAAGGCAACCACATACTCTGAAAGATATACAGTCTTACAACCAGCAGCATCAACTTCATGCCGTCCAATATTATCCTGATGACAACCCACATGATGAATATAACCAATAAGACAAACAGAAGCATCACAATCAGCATATGCAGATGGGAGGAAGGTCCTTGAGATGTAGGATATGAAGAAAAGTTATATTGGAATAGACACCATCCTGTTAATAGAATAGACACTATCCCGTTGAGATGTTTATCTCGTTCTTTTTTCGGAGAAAGTAGTTTCTGAAACATATTTACAGCAACATTTGGATAAATGTCCAAGTTTCTTCCCAGGGAGTGAGCAAAAAACCAAGGATCATAATGAAATTCAAACTTCTAAATAGCCTAACTGACCCAAGTAAGTTACATCTAAAATCACTGCAAATATTGCAGCCAACTGAGCAAGTTTTGATCGAGAAAAAAACCCGATAACTCTAACGTGGCACCAACGGAAAAGCACCAGATATATGAAAATCCGCCCAAAATTTAGGGAGCAAAATTGATGGCAGAGTGTCGGGAATTTAAATGAAATCGAATTACCGGAGGAGTAGTGTATGCTTCGAATGAGAAACCGGCGAGAATAACAGCGAGGTTGATGTCGAAGGGAGGCCGTTCAATTTCATCATTGACTTGGACGGCCCCATTATCCCCGTTTACCAATGAACAACAGCGAAATAACTTTTTCCGCAAACCAGCAACTCCATAGATTCCGCTAAAAGGAGACGATCGGAATCTGAGAGAAAGAAAGTAGGGGGATTTGAAATACAGTTGGAACGTTCTGAAATGGGGGTCTTGCAGAGAGACTAAGGGTCTGCCATTGAAGAGAAGAAGGTCTGGGCGGTGAGTCTGCAGAGAAGCCATGGACACTGGGCTAACGCCCGCTCGAGAGTGATGGAAGAGGTGAGACTTCGAGAGTAATGGAGGTACTGTCAGACAGTCAATCAGTCCAAGCAAATTTCCGGAAGTTCCATGGTTCTGGAAAGAAGTTGAAAGTGCGACAGTTAACTTGGCCACGGAGGTAGCCGAATGATCTCTGCGGAAACTACTGGACTCGCACAAGATTAAAACATAAAATCTTTCAGTATATAAATAGGTTAAATCTTTAAAATGTAAAATTTGTAAAATCTCAATAAAAAGTAAGAAAGAAGCAAACGAACAAATTTGTTGTTGGGTGCTTGCTGTGACCAATATAAATATAAGTTATAACCCATTATAGAAACTGGTCTCACACAAAAATAATGATGAGTTTAGACTTGTTTTTACTTAAAAAAAAATATTTTTGTAAAAACTAAATTAATAAAAAGTAAATTAAGATAGTAAATAATATTTAGAATATTAATATTTGAAATTTGTATTAAAAAGTATTTTTTTAATATGTATTTAGTAACATACTTATTTATCTTAAAATATACCATGACTATATATTTAGCTATTAATTATAAAATTATATAGTTATTATATTATTTTATGATTAATATAAAATATGTTATTTTTTATAATATTTATACAATACAGTATATGAATCTTATATATGTAATTAAAAAAAAAAAACTTGTAACAATTGAAATGCAAAAAAGTATATGTAAGAAACATAAAAAATAAAAAGTAATCACCCACCCAGTATTGTAATCATGATAAATATTAATTTACTGTAATGTATATAATAAGCTTATAATGAGTCGAGACTTATTGGGTAGTGTTTCGACCAAGTTACTACGGGTTGCCCGCTAGATAACTCGTCGAAGTCTTCGGGGTAGGTGTGAGCCAAGTCCGTTCTCTAGAGTCGGGTACGGGCCTTAACTTCGTCTTCAGAACAGCGGTAAGTCCTTCGGGCTCTGATAGAGTAGTATGCTTTATGATATGGTTATATTAGTCCTTCATGTATAAGAGTTTTACATTCTAGTACATTAGGATCCTATATATAGGACCTCACCTCTTGTAGTTCTTCAACCTAAGCATTCAATACAATATGTTCAATATTAGTATTGCTTTGCTTACAACTTTCTCTCCTACACATCTCATTCACTCACATGGTATCAGAGCCACCGATCAAACTTCCGCTGCAATGAAATCAGTTCCTTCTTCGTTCCTTATGATTTCAGCTCATATTGAACTTGAATCTTCATGCATCTATGTTCGAATTCAGCATCAAATCTTCATCTCCTTACTTGCTCTTCATTGATCTACAAGCTACCAGCATCATTCAGCTTCTGGAAATTCTACACGATTCAGTTCTTCAGCAAGCTCTAGCAAATTTCTGCAAGTTTTCAGCAAGTTTCTGCAATTTCAGCATTCTGTTCATCATCAAATCTTCAAATCGAGGTCTGAAACCTGTATTCTGACCTTCTTGAATCCATATATGATTGATTACGACACTTTTGATGCATTAAATCCACTGAACTGCATCGATTTGAGGTATCGATTGATCTGCCCTGTCTTTTGGCACGATTTTTACCAATTTGAAATTTCTGTCTCAATTCGAGTTAGAATCTCAATTATATGCTGCTACTTGGTTCAATTAAGCTTCGATTGATGGTTATCTATGGATTGGAAGCTGTGATTGGGGATTGTGGCTGCGAATTGGTTCGATCCGTTCTGCAGTAACTTTAGCGTGCGTTGCTTTGATTTCAACTGAAACTTCATCAAATCGGTTCGATTCTTCTGTGAATGGTCAATTTGTTGAGTTGCCTTCAGTTTCGAGTTGATTTGAAGTCATTAACTGAGATTTGAGCCACGGATTTGGATGAATCGATCAAAATTGTTGTGCTGCTGTTTACTGCAGCTGTTCATGTTTTCCTGGTTTTGGATGAAGATTCCTTGGCTTTTTGGGATGGTTATGGCCAGGAGAATGGAATTTCTGCTGTCAATTACATACTACAAAGCTCTGTTGGTGATTAGTTTGAAGGATCAAAGTGGTTTCGATGCTAGGAATGGACTCCCTTTTGTTTTCTTTGTTGAAGCAGTGACAGATGCCAAAGTTTGCACGGCTGTATTGTTTTTGTTGATCCTTTCCCGCCATGAACAGCATTCTGAAGTCATGGAGTTTCGTTGGATGAAATTCAGCAAAGTTATGTGAGTTTTAGTTGCAGCAGAGTTCATGAGATTTCTGGGTATTTGATGATCATCTTCATGTATACAGCAGCAAATTTATGCAGCAACAACAACAACTAGTACATCAGATTTGGGTTTCTAGATGAAGCTTGTTAATGCTCTTCATGTAGTAATCAAGTTCTTCATGGTTTTTCTGGGCTCAAATGTATTCTAATTGCAGCAGCTAACACCATCAGACTGGTGTTGATGATGAATTTCATTGATGATGACAGAAGCAGCAGCAAGCAGCTGTTTTCGGAAAAAAAAAAAAAAAAATCAAGGAAAAATGGTGCTCTCAGTGAGTATTGAACCTGCCACATTCCTCTCCTCCTGCTGTGCACCCTATGTGCACCCTCCTCCTTCTGATACTGACTTCTCATATGTGCACCCTTCGTGCACCCACATGTACTTTGCACATGCCTCTATGCACCCTCCGTGCACCCTCATCCTCTGATGCTGGTTTTCTCTTCTGTGCACCCTCCATGCACCCTCATCCTCTGATGCTGGTTTTCTCTTCTGTGCACCCTCCATGCACCCTCATCCTCTGATGCTGGTTTTCTCTTCTATGCACCCTCCATGCACCCAAAGTGCATTTCACATATCTAAGAGCTGATTTTGGAGTGTTAAAGAGCTGAGGACTGAATTGTGGAAAATTTGAAGACTGATATCAATCAAGCTGGAATTTGAAGGGCAAATATAGAAAGATGAAGAAAGCATAGGGAATGATAGAGTAGTATGCTTTATGATATGGTTATATTAGTCCTTCATGTATAAGAGTTTTACATTCTAGTACATTAGGATCCTATATATAGGACCTCACCTCTTGTAGTTCTTCAACCTAAGCATTCAATACAATATGTTCAATATTAGTATTGCTTTGCTTACAACTTTCTCTCCTACACATCTCATTCACTCACAGGCTCTCTAAAACATCGTCCTTCTGCACCTGCGAGAGGAGCATTACCAAGCAACACCCGTGGAGAGGGGGGGGTGCTTGGTGCGCTCGCTCCGACGATCAACATCAGATGGTTTCTAGAGAGAGAAAGAGAGTTTTTTGGAGAGAGGTCAGAGCTTTTCTTGATTCTCACCCCGAAAGTGACTTGTAAATGTTTACCCCCAAGGTGGCTATTTATAGGCAACCTTGGACCGTAAACCGGTTTTGACCCGGTTCAATATGGAAATGTGAACCGGGATGCAGGGGAGAGCTTTGGGAAAAGGACTCTGACGCGCGTCTCAGGCGGCTGTCACGAGCGGGACGCGCGCGCCTTTGAAACATAGGTCTCGGACACATAGGAGTTAGTTAAAAATCGGGTCTCCTATACATTCGGGACGAAATGGGGGGTGTGCACGACACCCCCCGGGTATTAAGCTTACCCGGACTTCCGGGTAAGCCTAGGCTTACCCGGAATTCCGGGTAAGCTTAGGCTTGCCCGGAAATTCCGGGTAAGCTGGGGCTTGCCCGGAAATTCCGGGTAAGCTGGGGCTTACCCGGAATTTCCGGGTAAGCTGGGGCTTACCCGGAATTTCCGGGTAAGCTGGGGCTTACCCGGAATTTCCGGGTAAGCTGAGCTTACCCGGAATTTTCCGGGTAAGCCTAGTTTACCCGGAAATTCCGGGTAAGCCCCCCGGGGGTGCCGGGCAAGTTCGCGACTTGCCCGGTTTCCCCCGGTTAGCTCGAAATTGGGTAAAATGCGCGTGTATGAGGTCCGAATAATTAAAACCGAGCCCGAATCATGCGTATATCCATCACTTGCCCCCGAGTTAAACAATGGCTTGACCTTTGTTTAACTCTATTCTAAGATAGGGTATACGCGTGATTCGGGTCGTCTGCTCACCTTGAGTTTCGACCTACCAAGGGTGGATACGCGCGGCTCAGACGAGTTCCTTGCCTTAGTTTTTTTTTGAGATGGCCGTGCTTGATAACTGCGCAAAGGGTTAGTAGCACAACGGACTACAAGTAATATGATAAATGTGATTGTTTGGAGAATGAAGGCGCGAGCGCACATGAAATCTTTCGGGTTTGTAAGATGGACAAATAAATATGGAACGTTCATGCCACGACTAATTGTATCAAAATGATAATAAATCATGAAAGTTTTGACAAAACGTTTTTCATGCAGTATGATGGTTTCCGGGAGCCCGTCGTCCGAGACGGCCGTCTTGACGGCGAGACGACGGTTTTAGTGAATGAAATAATGCCGGGTTTGGAAAATCACATGTAATGGACTTGGTATGAAAAGTCATGGACGTCACGTTTTTAAATAGTTGAGACCATGTGAAATGACTTAGTTAAATTTAGCTAAGTCATTTGATGGTGAAAACCCAAGTTATCAACAACTTTAAAAAATGAAGGGTGGATGTGAGTGTACCTCTTGGATGTATGGTACTTACTAGGTTGTGTAGTCCACCTCCTTTATGATAGTTTATAAAACTATCAACATTTGAATTGGTTGTTGTGAGAGTTTTGGAGGGGCTAAGGTAGTGATTTTAGGAATTCACTTTAGGGTGCTAGTGAGACCCCATTTCGGCCGGCCACCACCGGCGAGGTCACGGCGGCCCAGCGGCAGCGAGGCGGCGGCGACAGCGGCGGCGGCAGCGGGCGGCGGCTGCACCATTCGCGGGTCGATTTCGGGCTCAATTCGACCCGTTTTCGAGTCCTTCTTGTCGGGTATCGATTGGTAACGTCCTCCCCTTCCTTTTCTTGATGTTAATTGGACCTTTAGGGCTGCACATTTTGAATTTCAATAAGGTGCATGGTAGGTGTTTGATGAAATGCCTAAGTGAAATTTTGGCTTGATTTTTCAAAATTTGTTTTTGGCCAAACTCTAAATGTAGATAGATAGAGTTAAGGATAGTGAACTCCCTTTGTGAAGAGATCCTTAGGTTCCGATCAACCGAGGGGGAATCGTGGAGGTTCAAAATCGGACTTATTCGCGCGAAAAGTTCGACCCTTTGTATCTTGATATGGGTGGCTTGATATGATGCCCCCCATTGTGATAATGGCCCTTTGATTGTTTGTGAGTGGATAGCCATGCCCCCGGCGTTTAGGTGATCGCTTGGTAGTTCGCGTTTATCGGTGGCTTATTTGACCCGAGTGCTTTTCAGATTGTTCGGTGAGAGGTAAGTCTCCCCGTGACATGTAATGGGCATACTTAAGTGCATTTGAGCTGCTTGTATGTGCCCCCGGAGCCTTGAGCCGTTTTGGGGATAAGATTTGATCGAAATATGGTTGGATGGCATTTTGGTAATTATAACCAACTTTGCATGTCTTTGATTTCTTTAGCTCTTGAACTTATCGCTTTGTAGAGTGCTTGAATACCTGTGTCACATTGCACAAATATATGAGAATTTGATTAGTAGGTGGCCTAGGCCTTTGATGAGCGTAGGGATTTTTGACTCCCGAGCGGGAGGGTCCCTAGCTGTTCGCTCGCGGACAGTTGGCCCGTTGGGTTGGATGTCCTTGCAAAGGACTTGATGAATGTGCTTGATGTGTTGCCTTGGTTTTTGATTGAGTTTTGTATGGTTTTTGTAGGGCTTGGTTGACGGGCTTGCAGGCGCGCGACTTTGATATTTAGGAATTTTCTCAGAAACTGTCACCCCCGAACCGCTGAAATGAGTGAGTCTCCCGATCCCCTTCTTTGCACATATTACTTTTCTTATGATGGTTTGGAGATAAGCGAGGACACCCCCCTTTTACTCCGACTCGATTTTCCCGGGACAGGTGCTAGCCATGAAGCCATCGCGATGACTCAGACCTATCCTCCCAATCGTATCACGACTGAGGAGTTTGTGGAGAGCGTAGATAAGTCAGGGGTCTGTCCTCTTTCTGAAGCATTCTTCCCGTTTGACGTATGCAAAGATGTCGAAGTCGGCTCAGTTACCGTCCCTCCTGTGGACCTAGATGTAGTTTACACGGGACAGATAGAGGAGGGCTTGCGTTTTCCTTACTGCAAGGATCTTGTCCGCTTATGTCGTCATTTCCGCATCTCGCCCCTTAATCTCTCCCCTGCTGCTTTTCACGCGTGGACCTGTTTTCGTATTCAGTGTCACAAGCACTCATGGGCTTATTCCTTGATTCTGTTCCGGACCTTCTACCGCCTGGAGCGACGAGACAAATCGGGGTTGTCCACCTTTTGCAGTCGGTGGCCTTGCCTTTCCTCACTTGACCTTGGGGGCGCCAAGTGGAAGCCGAGCGGGCGGTTCGCCACCCCTTACCCTCGCTCCCAGGAATGGCAAAATCACTATTTCTTTGTGAGCGACGTCGGGACTAAGTGGGAGACGTGTCATGTCCTGGAGCGTGACCCTGTTTCTTCCTTATCCGAGTATACCCCTCAGGATGAGAAGGCCTTTCGCGAGATCTTTCGCGACAATCAGGCGGGGGTTATAGTCCCTTTGACTCAGGGTTCTGAAGAGGAGTTGCTTGCCGCAGGCATCATCGTATCTTCTTCCCAGGGTGTCTTGGTATGCTTTCGAATTTTTATAACCTTGTCTTATGTTATCCTGTAGGTTGGTTTCTTAACAAGCAGCCGGCCTTGCAGACTGATGCTACGCGAGGGCTCCCTATTGCTGCTCCGGCCCCTGTTGACGGGTCTCGTCATGGGCGAGGAAAAGGACCTATGGGTAAAGTACTTCTCCCTTTTTATCGTTTTCGGCTGTATTCTGTTTGTAGTTCCAATGTTTTCTTTTTCCTGCTTGTAGGTCGTACGTCTGCTGAGAGGGAGCGGGCGGAACCCGTTGTTGACTCTTCTCGGCGCCCCTCCACTAAGAGGACCGATGTTGCGGCGCGTGCCTCGGGTGATCCCAAGCGCTCGAGAGTTGAGGGAACGTCTGCCTTGCCTTCTCGTGATAAGAGGAAGCAAGTTGCCGAGCGCGTCCCTCCTGCCCCCGGGCCGAGGCATGGGACGGCGGACGAGGTCCCCCCAGGGTCACGTATGTCTTCACGTGACAAGAGGAAGCATGTTGGTGAGCGCGTCCCTCCTGTCCCCGAGCCGATGCATGTGACGGCAGAGGAGGTTCTCCCTGTATCAGGTGTGCGAAGTCTCTTTTTATGTACTTAGCATATTTTGCTTGTATGGTTGCTTATGTTTGTGCTTTGCAGATATCCCTCCACTTCCTTCGCTTCGCAGAAGTGATCTTGTTCGTCGTTTTGAACGCGACGTCACAGATGGTGTGTGGGTGCCCTATTCGGGTACGCGCCTTCGTTTTCCTAAGGATGCGTCCTTGAGCATTCCTGAAGTTGGCGTTCGGGTGGTGCAGAGGTCTGTTCCTCCTGCTGACCGGAAGGAGTGTCCCCCGAATTCTGCTAGTGCGCGCGCCTTTGTGGAGGAGAACATCGGGGTCTTCGCTCCGGTGAATGTTTATTCTTCTTAGAATTGATTCGTTCATTGTTGCATTTGTTTCGATAGTTATACTCTTTTTGATGCAGGTTAATGCTGATATTGCCAACTTATCATCTTTTGTCATCGAGCTTTCTGATGAGAAAGATCAGCTTCTGGAGAGCCATGAGGAGCTAGTTAAAGAGCAGGTCTCTTTGACTGAGGATGCGAAAGGCCATGCTGGGGAGCTTCTCATATTATCTGATGCGCTTGCCTCGAGTCAGGTTCGCGTTGCCGAGATTCGAGATCAGCTGTCTGCTGTGAAGGGTCGGATGGCCCTTCGGGAGGGGGTGCGGGCTGCCGAGTTGCAAAAGGCGAGGGAGGACGGCATTTCGGAAGGCAAGGCCGGCGCTTTTAAGCGGTATCCTCAGAGCGAGCCTTTCCTTTCCGCCGTCCAGGCGAGTTATGAGTCTTTGAAGAAGGAATTTCTCGATGACTTCGTTCCCCTTATGCATCGTCTTGCCCCCCAGTTTCCCTTTGAGAAATTGGATGCTCCTGGTGTGATTGGTTTGAGTGATTTGGGGGGGGGGGGGGGGGGGCTTCCTCTCTTCAGGTGGAGGACACCATTAGTGCAGATGGTGAGCCGATGTTTAGCTTTGAGCGGGATGCAGATATCTTTGGTGATACCCCTGCCTGTGATCCCTTTGCGACTGAGGACTGCGATGTTGATGTGCGCCATCTCCTTGACTAGGTCGATATGGACCCTTTGTGTGTTTGTTTGTTCCTTTGCATGCGTAGTATTTTGGCGAAGGACTTGTTTAGGGCTCGTCTGTCGTTTGATGTTTGGATTTGCTATCGTAGACCTGTTTGATCTTATATATATATGCTTGTCATGAATGCATTAGATAGATGTGATAACTGAATTTCTTCTTGTTATTTTAGTCATAACATAGGATAGTAAAGTGCGGATAGATTAGTACGTCCGACACTTGTATTTGTTTGCGAGGGAGGATTCCTAATGATCCGCTTGTCCCCCGACCTAATGCAAGGATGTGAATAAATTAGTATGTTCACATCCTTGTATTGTGGCGAAGTGTGGATTAGTACGTCTGACACTTGCATTTGTTTGCGAGGGAGGATTCCTAATGATCCGCTTGTCCCCCGACTTTTTGCAAGGATGTGAATAGATTAGTACGTTCACATCCTTGTATTATGGCGAAGTGTGGATAGATTAGTACGTCCGACACTTGCATTTGTTTGCGAGGGAGGATTCCTAATGATCCGCTTGTCCCCCGACTTTTTGCAAGGATGTGAATAGATTAGTACGTTCACATCCTTGTGTTGTGGCGAAGTGTGGATAGATTAGTACGTCCGACACTTGCATTTGTTTGCGAGGGAGGATTCCTAATGATCCGCTTGTCCCCCGACTTTTTGCAAGGATGTAAATAGATTAGTACGTTCACATCCTTGATGAAGATATTCCAACTCCTTGGATGCGTCGTGCGTCCTTTGCTTTGGTTTGTAGTGATGAGCCTTGTATAGGTTGGCTTGTTGTCACTGTTGTTGTTTTGATGCCTTGGTTGTAAGCTTAGGCGTTGTATGTGAGTTAATAGTGTGCCTACAAGAGACATGAATTTTGTTAGTATTTACGACATAACTTCATTTGATGCGCAAGTATGGAGTTACACATCTCCTTCTTTTGAAATAATGAATACTAAAGAGCTTGATACGACGGCCTTTAGTTCTATGGTTTCCTTTCTTGTTTATGCATGGAACTTCTTCAAGTGTCCCCCGCTGAAAGTGTTAGGTAATTCGTTCCCGTCAACATCCTGGATGCGGTATGCATTAATGTATGGGACCGCTACTATCTTGTAGGGGCCTTCCCACTTGGGGGACATCTTGTTGATTTGGTCCAGGTGTGAGAATTCGTTTCTTCTCCACACCATTTCTCCCACATGGAATTGTCGCGCCTTGACCTTTCTGTTGTAGTATCTGGATGTGGCTAGGCGCATCTTTGCTTGAACTTGTTCTGATTTCCATCTTTGTTCGTCTGTTAACTGAAGGTCGAGGCGTATTTCTTCCTCATTGGTTTGGTGGTCAAAATGCGTCGTTCTATATGAAGAGACGGCGATTTCGACAGGTGCCACTGCCTCGGTTCCATAGACTAGGCTGAAGGGTGTTTCACCTGTTGATTCTTTGGGTGTTGTGCGCACAGCCCATAAAACACTGCTTAACTGGTCCACCCAACCTCCTTTCAGAGCATGGACTCTCTTTTTTAGTCCATCCAGGACTATCTTGTTTGCTGACTCGACCTGGCCGTTTGTCTGTGCGTGATGCACTGATGCAAAACGGTGGTCTATCTTGAGACGTTCGCAGAAATTTTGCATATTTCCACTTCTGAATTGGGCACCATTGTCGCTAATGAGTATCTTCGGGACACCGTAGCGAGCCACTATGTAGTTTCGGATGAAGTCCATGATTTGTGTATCTGTGATGCGCGCCAGTGGCTTAGCCTCAATCCACTTTGAGAAGTAGTCGATTGCGACGACTATGAATTTTGCTTGGCCCTTTGATTTTGGGAGTGGACCGATCAAGTCAATGCCCCATTGTGCGAATGGCCATGCGCTTGCAATTGGGCTTAATTCTGCTGCTGGAGCTGTGATATTCCTTGAATAAAGCTGGCATGCTTCGCATTCTGCCACCATGTTCGTTGCTTGAGCTCTCATTGTTGGCCAATAGTAACCCAAGTTCAAGGCTTTGCGGATTAACGCGCGAGCTCCTTCGTGCGAGGCAGCCATTCCTCCATGGAGTTCTTCTAGTACCGTTGTTCCTTCTGTGCTTGTGATACACTTTAGGTAGGGTGTAGAATAACCCTTTCTGTAGAGCTGTCCCTCGATCAAGGCGTAGTTTATGGCTACCCTTTCGATCTTGTTTGCTTGAGTCTTGTCTCGCGGTAGGATCCCTCCTGCGAGGTATGCTTGGATTGGTGTCCTCCAGGTTTCCTCTTCGTCAATGGCCAATACTTCGAATTGGTCTATGACGGATATTATCATGTTTTCCACAAAGTGTGTCTCTTTGCCTTGTTCATTGTTTTGGGCATACTTGCTTAGAGCATCGGCTTCCTGGTTTTCTTCTCGTGGAACGGAAGTTATGTTGAAAGTTTTGAAACTTTCTACCAACTCCTTTGCTTGTGTCAAGTATCTCTGCATGTTTTCGGACTTTGCAGTGTACTCTCCTTTGACCTGGTTGACGACCAGTTGTGAATCACACTTTACTCGTAAGTGTTCCACTCCAACTCCTTTGGCTATCCTGAGGCCTGTTATCAAAGCCTCATATTCTGCCTCATTGTTCGTCGCTCTGAATGTTAAGTTCAAAGCGTACTTCAAGGGGTCTGAGCCGTCGGGTGGGATTAGTAGTAATCCTGCCCCCGCGCCTCCGGTGTTGGATGATCCGTCCGTATACATTTCCCAAACTTCTGCGGGTGGGACATTTGTTTGGACTTCATCTTGTGGCTCGGGCTCGATTCCTGTGAACTCTGCTATGAAGTCTGCCAAGGCCTGCCCTTTGATGGCTGTCCGTGGAGCGAAATGAATGCGGAATTCACTTAACTCTACAGACCACTTCGTCAATCTCCCTGACATGTTTGGTTTTGCAAGGATGTGCTTCAAAGGATGGTCTGTGAGGACCGT
This sequence comes from Clarkia xantiana subsp. parviflora, assembly GCA_036873135.1. Classification (NCBI taxonomy): domain Eukaryota; kingdom Viridiplantae; phylum Streptophyta; class Magnoliopsida; order Myrtales; family Onagraceae; genus Clarkia; species Clarkia xantiana. The sequence continues at coordinate 16,570,833 of JAPTYO010000008.1, read as the reverse complement.
TATTTCATGCGCGAATGTAATGTACAATGGACTTACGATTCGAGTCAAGCTCGAATATGTTGAGTTTAGATGCGAGTCGAGTTTCAGAAATTTGAGCTCAACTTCCATACTATTTAATCGATTCAGTTCAATATATATATATATATATTCAACAATATATTTTTCCAATATTTCTACAGTATTATAACTATTATTATATTATAATAACAAGTATCTATAAATATTATACTATAGTGTATAATAATAATAATATAAGTTTCTAATTTAATAAATAAATATAAATATAAGAAAAATAATATTAAATTTTATAAATGTGTAAATTTTTATTTGTTTAAGGTTTATAAAATAAAATTTACAAATATGACAAAAGTGTTTTCATAAAGTTGTTTTTAAAAAGCAGTACCTCATCCGTTTAAAAGAAAATGTATTTCATAAAACAGTGATTTGAAAGGAAAAAAACACTTTGAACGTGTTATTAAAGTTTCAGTTTTCCCTTAAAGTGCTTTTAAACGTAAAAAAAAATAATTAAAAATGCACTATCAAATCCACCATAATATAAAATAAAATAAAAGTTGCTAAAGGAGTTGGAGGTTTTCCAATTTACTTAGTTCCAACGTAGGTCACTACAAGAAATTTGGTCTATAGCTACGATTTCTATTGCGATGACATTGTTTCCTCGCTATAGATCGTGTCTATTACGATGACTTACACATTCCGTCGCATACTGTGTACAAATAACGAGAACATCGTCGCAATATTCTACCGCGACGACGGGTCATCGCAATAAAAAAAGTATTACGATGACGTCAAATATTTTGCGATGACCACGTATTCTCGCAACATAATGAGTTTATTGCAATTATTTTTCATATCCGATTGCGACGAATGCTTCTCGCAATAGAAATTTTCCGTCAAAATTTCGGTGTCAAAACATTCGGAAATCCAATTGCGATGACACGTAATCTATTACGATAACTGCATATCATCGCAATAGAATGAGTATATTGCTACGTTGCGAAACATCTTATTGCGACGAACAGTTCTCACAATAGCAATTTCCTACAAAATATTTGGCGTCTATTATCTATATGAAAGCAATTACGACTACGCTAAATCTATAGCTAGGTTTATATGCCGTCGCAATAGAATGTAATTATTGCGATGATAAGTAATATCCAATTACGATGAATAGTTTTCGCAATACGAATTTCCCATCAAAATTTTGACGTGATTATTTTTTCCGAGAAATCAATAGCCACAACACATAATTTATTGCAATGATCTCTTATCATCACAATAGAATGAGTTTATTGCTAGGATTTTGAAATCAATTGCGACGACATGTTCTCGCAATAACAATTTTCCCACACAAATATTGGCACCAATTATCTGTAGGAAAACAATCGTGACGATGGCAAATCTATAACACTGCGACGAAATTGAAAGTTTAATACCTTAATCCTTAATCTATGAATTCTTAATCCCTAAACCTTAAACTCTAAACCTTAAAATTTAATACCATTTCAAATTATAAACCTTAATACCTTAAACCTAAATTCTAAATTTTAAAATCTTAATACCCTAAACATTAAAATCTTAATCTCTAAATTACAAAACCTTAAATATTAAACTCAAAACCTTAATACTCGATACCTTGAATTATAAACATTAAAACCTTCATGCTCAAAACCTTAAACTATATACATTAACTCTAAACCTTATAGGTTTAATACAATATACCTTAAATTTTAAACCTTAATACCCTAAACCTCCAAACCTTAATATACTAAACCTTAAACTATTAAACTCTAAATCATGAAATCTTACATTTTAAACTCAAAACCTTAAATTATAAACATTAAAACCTTAATCTCTATACATTAATCCTATAAGTCTTAAACTTTAAACATACACAATATACATTGAGATCTAAACATTAAACTGTTAAACTATAAATCTTGTAACCTTAAACCTTAAATGTATTAAAAAATAATATTTAAAACACGACATATTGAAATGTGATGGAAAATAATATGATGAGCTAAATATTTACTAAAATTGAGCTAATTAAATTGGTCTATGAAAAGTTAGTTATAATAATTTATTTTAACAAATAAAACTATCTTAGAGATTAAAAATAATATTATTAAATATAATAAGAATGTATTTTCAGATTAGAAATTTATTAAAAAAATATTTTATTCAGAGTTTTCATTATAAAATAATATATAATTAATACAACTGCTTATAGTAAAAAAAAAAATCGGTATTCAACGGCTTAAGCCTAACATTAGATATTATTAAGTTATTAATAATATATTCATTAGTTAAAAGTTGCTTTATAAAAAAATATTTATTATTGAAAAAGAGCAAAACCCTCTCGCTCTCGGACTCTCTCTCATTAACAATGCCAAAATAGAAAAAAAATGAGAACAATATTATGTGGGCTCCACTTTTATTTGTAAATGCAGTAATGAGTAACTATTGTCATAAATTTCGGCATGTATTTAGTCTTCTATAGCAATTAGCAGTACTCTTAATTGAATTCTCTTTTTGGCAAAACATTTAATTAAATTCATGACTACAATTTTTTTTCATCGTCTTCTTCTTGAGCCGTATCAACTCTGATATTCATTTTCTACTCCGTCGTTCTACAACAAAGCCTAGAGACCACCTATACGGCGGCCTTACCTCAGCCAGACTTGTTATAGCAACCTCACACCGACCAGCCACCGGCATCTTCCAGCCCCGACATCATCCGGCCACCCAGCTTCGCCATCACCTTGAACAAACACCACCACTGCTCGCTCCATCGTCCACTCCTCCGTCCAGCCACCACGATCTGCTCCCTGGCCGTTCTCGATTCATCCATCCATCCATCATCGTCCCTCGCCTGAGACCAGCGACCACAGTCATCTCCGCCGGACCTCCCCAGCGATGCAGCAGCTCAGCCCCAGCCACCGGAGTTCCACCTGCATTGACGTCCAGCAATAACGGTTTCCACCCCCATCAAACCCGCTCCGTTCCACCAGCAACTACTCCGATCAGGTCCAGACCGCTTCGCTACGACATCCTCTCTAATCTTCCAACCAGAGACTCATCACTCCTTCGAGGCTCAGGTACTGCCATTTTATTGTTTGCTGGTGTAGTTGTCGTTGGTGTACCGTTGCTTTGCCTTGCTGCTATAATAGCAGTGTTATTCATCTTTGGCAAATATATAAGATGATTATGTGCTACATTATTTTCCTCTAACAAAGCTGAACTGATTTCATCGATCATTAAATCCTGAGTTCTCAATTAGGTCGCTGATTTTTCATTGTTCTTCATTTGTAACTCGAATTGCACACAATATAAGAATCTGCTATAGAATTGCTAACTTAGGGTATCTTACTTAATTTCACTTTATACATTCGTCTCCAATCCCAATAGGTGTGTTTTTGAATAACAATTCAGAATCCGATTATAATGATACAATTAGGATTGAATATTAAAAATGTGGAATGTTGAGTGAATTGAGCATTACTATGTGTTTTAATTTGTAATAAAACCCTCTGAATTTCTTTTTGTAGGTCGATTTTAAACCTAGGCGTTTAATTCTTTATTTCCTAGGCAATTTAGGTTTCTTCTATTTAGCCTTATAATGAATTAATGACAACTCTTTAAATTTTTATTTTTTTCAAAAGTGTTAGGTTAAATTTAAGTCTAACAATGATATTGGATCTTGCATTGAAACAATAACAATTAGCCTAAGAAGAAGATTTTAATACTTGTATTCGACGTGAATAAATGTTTTCAATTTCATTTTTAAAGGAATTCATTATTAATTTTGCTCGTTGGAGTGGCAACTTCACTACAAAAAATTGTACAAGTTGGTCCACTAGAAGGCCTCTCGATTTTTATAGATGGTGATTATGGCTCCCGTTTTCTCAAGTGGCATATGATTCAGGTAAAACCCTCTAATTAATTAACTAGCAAATAAATATGAAGATTTTACATTGAAAATTCTTTTCCAGGATTTTGAGAAAGTCTAGATGAAAGCGAGGCAAAATGGGATACGTGACTTAGAAAAAATAATAGTGAGGCCAAGTGCCATGCGTATGATGATCTCCAGTATACTCCACATATGATGATGATATTGAATATGTTCTAGTGACATTGCTCTAGACATCTTATCTTTGTGTTAGTTAGCTGCATTTTTTTGTATTTTTATTTTTATGTCATGATTGAATTACTGGTTTGCATGTTATTAGATTTTAATAATGTCGAATAACTAGTTTATATGAGCATTCTAGACTTGGTTATATTTAATTGTGATTTTTTTTAAGATCTTAGTCATTTTAATCAGATTATTATATTTATATTTATTTCAAATTATATGTTATAAATAAATTAATATTTCTATTACGATGACGATTTCGTCGCAATAGTTTCATTGTTACAAAAATTACAAACCCATATTGTGATGACATATCGTTGCAACTGATTTCTAACTTTTATATATTGCAATGATATGTCAAAATTTATCATCACAATAAAACTTCCATTCATCGCAATAAAGTGAATAATAAAAAAAAATACTCTACTGCGATAATTTTATATTTTATCATCACAAATGACTTAAAAGATCCACACAAATAGACAGCAAGGTTATTCCTAGCAATAGGAGACCAATTGTGACAATAATCTCAAAATTTTCCTCGCAATAGAATTACTAAAACCTCACAATATGTACATGTTAAGATAATATTTTTAAGTGTATTGTCACAATAAAACTATCAGATCCTCGCAATAGGGAGACAAATTGCGACGATAACTTTAAATTTCTCGTAGTAACAAAATTGATGAATCCTCGCAATACATGCTCCTACAGCGATAATAATTTTAAATTTTTTATCACAACATGATTATCAAATCATCGCAACAGATAGATCAACTGCGACTACTAATCCCGCATATGTGTTGATAATCGTCCTCGCAATAGAGTATGATCTATTGCGATGACAGCTCATTTTGTCGCAATAGGGACCTATTGCTAGGGGTCTATAGCGACGAAGCTATTGCGGCGATTTGTCGTCGCAGCATACATATAACGACGATTTATGGGGTTATTGTGATGATTTTGGTCATCGCAATAATCCGTAATTCTTGTACAATCTTCCCCTTTAGTAAAAGTCCACAAATAGCTAGTTGTATTCAATTTCATTTATTCCAAAGTAGTACTGAAGTCTATAGTTTATCTTGCTCAATACTTCATCACCTCCTTAGATTCAGAAGGCGTTCGAAGAGACACTTCAAATTTCGATGTCTCATATTCTCTAAGTCTCGGTCTCATCAAATTCAATGAACTAGTCTAGTAGTGTATAATACAATTTCAGAAACTCGATTTCTGAAGTGACACTCTACTCTAGTTCTAATTGTATAAATTTAAGGCAGATGCTAATATCGTCGACTCCGACCTTCGTTGTCAGGCTTCAAGATATGTTACATCCATCTTCTCTAGCCTTTATGCAAACTTCATTATGGCTAGAATGAAAGTGGTAACATTTTGGCTCATTCTTTTTCTTTGTTACCTGCTTAGGGTCAGAGAGAATCAATCGCATGCGAGCTATAGTTAGATTAGAAGGTAGGTAACTGTGATGAATTAGTCTACTGAAATAGGTTTAGTTAACAAATTGCTATTCAAATTTTACATGAATGTGCAAATTGCTAGCTAGACTTTTTTTGTGGGAAATTGCTAGCTGAGCTTTTATATTTTGCGAAAAAAAAAAAAAAAAAAAAATTAGCTTGTTCCATCTTTCTGTTACCTAGTATGGAAAACACTTTAAAAATTGCTAAAAACACCTTAAAGTTTTGCTATAATAATATGATGACATGATGTTTCATATAAAATCAAATGTTCAAATAATATTAATACATGTTAAAAAGTATATATAAAAGAAAAAAAGCGTAGCTTAAAAATACAAAAAATTTAATTTTTTAAGAAAAAATTAAAAATTCTATAAGACATAAACTTAAAAAAATTAATTTTTGAACTTTAGGAGTTTTATATTTGTCTTATATATATTTTGTGTATAGTATGTATTATTCTAAAATTTTATTTGTGATTTATAATTGCTTTTATATAAAAGTTGTGATTATTTAGAATCATAATAGAACTTTAGAGTACTTTTAGAAAATATATTTCATCCATAATTAACGGGAAAATTTGACGGAGCTAAAAAACTGTACATTAGCAAAATTTCGGCTACTAATTTGTTACAAAAAAAAATAAGTTTGACTAACAAACTTATTTTCATTCTCCTTTGCTTTACAATTATACCGAAAATTGGGACAAAATGTCCCCTTTATTTTTGTTTAAATACATACATCTAAATAATAAAACAGTTCCTAATTTTCTAAGTTAAAAAATAGATTAAATTAAAATTTTCAAATAAATTTTTAAATTGCCAACTTATATTTGAAATTTTGAATTTTTTTTTTTTTTTTTTACAAATTGCCAACTCATAATTCGTTTTATGGACAATTTGCTAGTTCATGTTTCACGTTATGGAGAATTTGCTAGCTCGGATTTCCTTTATTGGACAACTAACAATTTGTCCACAAATTGAACTCTAATTAGCAAATTGTTCAAAAAAAATTAAGGCAGTTATTTGTCTTAGTGCTGAAATGTGAGCAAGTAATTTTTTGTAATTAATAATTTTTTTAAAAATATTAAACGGTGTAATGCATTATAATTTAATTATAAAATTTTCGATCTTTTCGACAATAATATTTTTTTATGATGCAAATTATTTTCATAAAAGTGACTTTATTGTTAAATTATGAATCTGTCACTTTATATAGTGTTTCAACTATTTCAAACTATCTGATATGACACTATTCAACCACGTATAAGTAATCCTAACACTGAATAACGTTAAGAAAAAAAAAACTGTGCCAAAATCTAACGTGTGTAGACATAATGTACCAAACATACTAATTAATTAACCTAAAATATTATTGTGGTACTTTTATGACTTGAGCACAATAAATGTGGGTAATTTTCATGTGTGAAATAAGACTTGGTTTTATTTTATAGCTTTTAAATATTTAAAAATTGTTTAATTTCGAAAGTATGTCAATTTTGTATTAACTAGCCATTTTCCCGCGCACCCCGCGGGGTTGAGTATTTTATATAAATATTATTTTGAGATTAGGTATAAATTTATAATGTATTTGTAAAAAAAATTATTAATTGAAGTATTATTACAAAGAAGACAATATGAAAATTAATTTAATATATATATATATATATATAAAGTAATTTTATTCGTTCCATATAGAAAAAAATGTTGATTATCGATTAGATAAACCAATAAATATTATTATAGTAAAGATATTATATTCACAAAATATATATATAAGACACAAATAGTAAAAGTACTACAATAGTGTACTTAATTGTTGTAGTAACTAAATTATTAAAATAATAAAAACCATAAGATGCAAACATTGATCATGAATTTGAAAGAATAGACTACTTCTACCATGACAATGCATTTTTTTATAGATTGTCATAATCGTCAAAGTTTATAAACCTACAATAACTAATTATTATTTTTTGGCCAACTACAATAACTAATTAGGAAAAGTAAAATAAACCTACATGCAAATATAATATTTAAATTAAATACTAATATGAGAGTTGCTATTTTTTATAATTGAGATTGTCATGTTCAGACCGATCATTCTAATGCAATGTAGATGTTATCTTTTATAAAGAGAAAACCTAAAACATCATGAATGAATATGATTTATCATATACCCACTACAAATTTTTTATATATAACAAAACGAATTCATATATTAGTGAATGAAAAAGAATAGTTCTTTTACATTAGAATCAATATTAACCATATACATTCAACGTCGTTAATACATGTGTCCAAACCTTAGAGTGACTACTCTGACATATGACAGTGAATCCCTATTATCTATTAAACAAAACACTATATGCAATCGATCTATATTCTTAAGCACATTCCTTTCCAACCAATATTTCACAAACCGCAAAATCTCATCTTTATCAAAACAATTTCACAAATCAATAATAAAGTATCTGCAAAAATAAACAATGACAACAAAAGAAAAATGAGAATTTTATATTTAAATAGATAATTTGGAGATGAACCAACGAATTTTTGGAGATGAACCAATGAAATTACTCCGTGATGACATGGCTACCAAACAAATAGCCTAATGATATAATTGATCTATACTCTTGAGCACATTCACCTCCAACTAATTTTTCACAAACCGTAAAATCTTTTATCAGTCACCACAAATCAGCACAAATATAAGCCTAAAAAACTTAATGCATTTGATAACTACACAATGTGTTCTTATATAGAATTTAAAGATTGAAACGGTGTAAGATTAATAATTCAAAACGGTGAAATTTATTACTAATAATGTTAAAGTAACCACCAAAATAAATGATAATAAAAGAAAAATAAGAATTGTATATTTACATAAATAATTTGGAGATAAACCAATGAAATTACTCCATGATGACATGACAACTTTTTAAGCAACCTATCCAAAATTACATCTAAATTATATAATATATAGATATAGATTTGTATAATATATCTCAATTAAGAGAGAAAACGTTTTTTTTCTCAAAGAGAGAAAACGTTAGAATCTCTTAATTAAAAATCTCTTAATATCATGGATCTTAATTAAGAGATATCATTTAGCAAAAACAAAATATTAAGAAATATGAGCCAATCAGAATATAGATAGATGATGTGGCAACAATCTAAACACTCTAGTAATTAATAGCCTAGGTGGTATCTAAATTATATTATACACTAGGTATTTGCCCCGCGCATCGCGCGGGTTTGATGTGTTATGTAATAGTTGTTTGTTGCATATCCTTACTATGGTATGGGAGAAGATTGCAATGTGTAGACATCCACTTGCTTATGAGGAAAGATCTTTTCTAATCGCCTCGAGCATTAAGGAGAAGTTGGGGATAGTCAAATCCAGAAGAATAAAAACGTAACTAACTTGTGCAACAAATACATAGGATGGAGAATTCTATATATGTAATGAATTAGAAGTAAAAATAATTATAGGTTTAGTGGTAAGTCTAAGGTCACAATGCCTAGGGAGAAACACTAATTTAGTCTCTTTCCTGGATGTAAATCTAACTAAGTGCATGAACTTCCTCAATCACAAACTGAAGACTGATTAAGGGATCATATAGGAGTCCGTAAATTTTGTCGAAGGATATTGGTTCAGGATTGGTTTATCTCATGTCGTTGTTCATTATGATTCAAATGAATAAAGTGTTAAAATGAAGTTTGATTATTCTAGCACTAATAGCATGGCAGAAGAAATTAGGAGATATAAAATTCTTGATCCACTATAAATAAAGATTGGTCCAACCTCCCAAATTGAATTACCCCACTACCTAAAAAGAGCAAGACCAACCGTCATTCGGCCAAAAAAAACCTATTAGCTCCAAAGAGTCTATTCAACTCATTAGTAGCTGGAGCTAAACTCTTTCTTTTCAAATCACACTTCATTTGTTGGTTGAGATTTTTCTGATATTACAGCAGCAAAGCATCTAAATGACCATAAAAACAGTAAGGGCCAGAGTCTATACTTATATAAATCATTTTAAAGAAAGCAACACATACCTTTTAAAATGTGGTTTTCAACATGTATAGCTGGTGGATTAGTCTTAGTAACCCCCTTCACATTCTCTCATGTAAGTCTGTAAAAAAATTGCTACTTGGGATATGTCATTTGATTAGAAACTTCAATAGCTAAAAGTGCTCCCGAGGAATACAATGAGATATTTGCATATGAAAGTCTGTTTGTCACTTTATCAACACCACTGGAAGTTGAAATCTCATCCAAAGAAGGCAGTGCTTTCTTTGAATTCGTAATTCCTACAAAAATACAAAAATTCATATACATCACACCCACAGAAAATTATTAAAGCCACAAATCAATGTAAAACTATAAGAGCACTTGTAAATCATTTTTATCCAACCGCAAACATAACCTCTCGATGTTACACATAAAATTGAATCAAAATATATTAATGAAGTAAAAAAAATATCAAATTAGACTTCAAAATTACGATTAGAAATTTTCAGTATAAAGACATCAAATGTACAACCCCAAGATAAAACTGCAATAAGAGCCTCATTATTCATACAATGATAATAATGAAATTAATCATGCAACTAAAATGGATGGAACTGGAATCGATAAAATTCACTTATAGCAGAACCATATTGACATAGAATATATACTATGAGTTGTAGAAAGTGAAGCTCTTCCCTAAATTTTATTTGGGTTGAATGCATCAACAACAATTCCGCAATTTACATATAGAAGAGAAATTCAACCAACACGAAATAGCTTGAACCCTAATAGAAAGATGTAAGCCCAACAATTCCGTAGTTTATATAGCAGTTCCTTTTTAATTATTCCAGCAATCCAGCAATGGACAGAGAGATGTAATCCCAGAAGTCCTTGTGAGTTGAACCAATATAAATTAACAACATTCAAACAATATTATAAGTGAAAAAAGTTCATTGGAATCGTGAGAGGATAATGCATCTTAGAAACTCCCCATGTTCTTCTTAGTCGGACTCCAAGATGGAACGTGATTAGCAGTGCCTCTCGAATTGGAGTTGTCGTGCCTTTGGAGTTGGAATTGTCGCGTCTCATTCCGCTTAGAAACTGAAGAGCCCAAATGCAATTGCCCTTTTAATTAGCAAATGGAACACTCAAACGGTCAAATTGATTCATCATAAAAGCAGTAACTCATAGATTTTAAGACTATGAAACGCACTCTGTAACGGTGAGGAAGACAAACCAATCCACAGGTCGATGTTGGGAGGAAGTCAGAACAGAGAATGGCGCAGCTCGAAGAGAAGATAAACGACAGTGGAACCTTAAAGAAGAATAACAGACGAAACAATTGAGAGAGTAACAGACGAAATCATTGATTGAAACGAACGAAAATGTAGCTGGAGAAGGAAGCCACACAGAAGGAATATAGGCGCGTTAAACACACTGACCAATAAAAATTAGTATAGATGCATGGCAAATTTTAGGAACTCTCACACCTAAATTAAGTTATATATAGATAGATTCTTTGTGCAATTTGATAAATGAATACATAGTCGTTACTATAAAAAAATTATTATTTGGTATTTTAAAGATCTCACATTGGACATACATGTTACTAAGTTAACATAATTGATAACACAACATGATCAGGAAAATTTGTACGACATTCATATTTGGGAGTATGATAAGTTTATCATACGTGTTTGTTTTGCTAATTATTTTTTGTGTTTTTTTTTTTTTTTGTCAAGGTTTGTAACATGCTTGTTGATATGCATGATAGCACAATATGTATGCATGTATGGTTAGTCATCTCTACTAAAAACTTATTAAAAAAATTATTCAATACAATTTTATGCATCTAATTTCAAAATTTCTGAGTGGCCAATTTATTAAATTTTTTTTCAGAATTTCTGAATCAGTTACAACTGACTTATTGGAAAAGGAATCAACATTAATTAAGACATGTTAAAAAAAGTCATAAAAATGCCAACTTTCAAGTCTGGAAGCTCCATAATGGATGTTTCTTGGTGGAGGTGGACCAAAGAATAATTGCAAAGAAAGAAAAAACATCCCCCAAAAGCCTAAAGCAATGGATGCTTATTGGGTCAGGTTTTTAAGATTCCAATCTCATCTCTACATGTAAAGCTCTTTTTTGTTGTTAAGAAGACAAAAAGGAATGAAAAATAAACAACATTGGGAAAAAGTATATCATACTGTTGGGTTACTGTTAGGTTCTATGAATGGAAAAACAAGTTCATAAATAAACAATATTAAGTGGATGGAGAGGGACCCCTGTTTCAGATCCAACAATCAATTACTACTCATATCAGCAGGAGCAGACTCATTCCAGCTAAGAATCAATGGAGACTTGCAGAAAAACCCAAAACTTTACAAAGAAAAGTAGGATATTCATTCAATGTCAGGATATAGTATAATATACAGTGTTTAGGTTCCAAGCTGCCTCTTGTGGAATTAAATGATTTTCCTACATATGAAACAATAACAGACAACATGAAACTGCTACTGCAATGGCATACTGATACAAACACTTCTGAATATGAATTATTTTTCAAAAAATTTACTCTACAATGACTTCTTTCACTTCTTGATCTGTACTGATATCGACTGGCTCCACCACTCTCTTCTCTGTCACCACCACCGTTCTTGAAACGTTCGGCTGTAGATCCCTTCCAGCTCTTCGATCCTGAAAGCAGATATTAATTTTGACGGGTGGCCTTGTTAGGATCAAATTATTGAAATAATGAGGCAAAATTTAAGATCCATACATTAAATGGGGACTCCTCGGCTTCGAGCATATGAACCACATGCCCCATTTTGGGCCTTTTTTGTGCAGTAGGGTCGACACAGCGAAGAGCAACGAGAAGTATACGCTTTAAAGCCCTTATATTAGGCTTCTCAGACAATTTCGGGTCCAATACACCTTCTGGGTTCTTATCAGTCACCATCTTCTTGAGCCAGTCAACTAAGTTCACCTGCAGAAGAGAATTTAAACAGTTAAACTCAATAACGGATTCATAGGGAGGAAGAAAAAAACAGGGTTTTTTATTTGAACCTCTTCTTGAGGACGGCTATAATCCACTGGGTTCCGCCCGGAAATAATTTCCATTATCAAAATTCCGAAACTGTAAACATCGCTTCTTTCGTTCAACATCCCTGTGCTTGCATATTCAGGAGCTACATAGCTGCAAATTCATAATATACTACATTTCAATACATTTTTTTGGCTAAAACCTAAAGTACATTTCAATACATGATACTCAAAGGGGAAGATAAAACATGACGACAGAGATCTTTAGTGATGTTGCAAAGTGTGAAACTTAGCAATGTACTATTTAGGAAACAGTTAATTATCTATTTAGGACCAAAATTGCACGTAACACTTACATGATCTGCTTTAGTTTAACAAAAGTTATGTTGATATACAGCATCATTTTAAAACGTATGATCATGTGGTTGTCATATTTGCATTAATCCTATTTTAACATAAAAATCAGCATAGTTTGCACTTACTTATGTGGTCGAAAGTTTAGTTTATTTTTTTGTCAAGAAAAAAAATTATGTTTATTTGTCCACATCACTCAAAATTTGGTTAGTTTTTTTTAGGTAATAATTATCTCTTTCATGCACATTATGAAGTTTCCTAAAGATCTATTATACCAACCCAAATGTTCCCATGACTCGGGTTGTGATGTAGCTGCTATCTGAACCGAGTAGCTTTGCGAGGCCAAAGTCAGAGACCTTAGCATTCCAATGCTTGTCGATTAATATATTACTCGACTTGATATCACGATGAACAACTTTCGGCTCAAGCCCTTCATGAAGGTATGTTAATCTACACAAAATCCAAGAGGGGGTGGCAATCAGAATTCAATTTTACAAATTTAATTGGATAATAAGAATAAATTTGATGCATACCCTTTTGCAGTTCCAAGGATGGTTTTCAATCTGTGTTCCCAGGTGAGAGGACTTTGAGGCCCGACTTCGCCATGAAGCCACTGTTCTAAGTTTCCATTATTTACATACTCGTATACAAGCATCCTGAATCATCAATCAACAACAATTATCATCAAAACTATGAAATGAATCATCAAAAATAACAACAATGCAAATGGATTTACCTATGAGCCCCTTCAGCACAGTATCCTAGCAATCTTACTAAATTCTTATGCCTCACTCGACCAATTGCTTCCACTTCAACTTTGAATTCTCTCTCAGCTTGGCCCCTGATAGCACAAACCACCATTGTCAACAATGAACTGGGTGTCTTGCCTTGAAGCTAAAGTTGTTAAAGGCATAAATGTTAAACTACAACCTTAAGTGGTGCGTCTAAAATTCACATCATATCAGGAAAATATAAACTTTTGCAGCTGAATCAAATTATCAAACCCAGTATAGGGAGAGAGAGAGAGAGAGAGTTGGACCTGTTATTGAGCAAGTTCTTGACAGCAACCTCAGAATGGTCGTCCAACAAACCATAGTAAACAATACCATACCCTCCTTCTCCAATCACATTTTCATCTGCAAAACCTTTTGTGGAATCCTCAAGCTCTCTCAGAGTATACCAATGGCCCCAACCCAGGTGCGAAACCTCCGGCACCACCGACTACAATTTCACAAAAAGAAATCCGAACTTTCAGTAAAAAAAATGAAGAAATTGCTTGAAATGGAATCATTTAATTGCAAGAAAGGATATATTCTGCAAAAAAAAAAAATCCGATTTTTCAGTTTTTTTTTTTTAAAGTCTACTGGAAGTGATGATTAAGATGGTACCGGGCACTGATCAGCGCTGCCACCGCCGCCGCCGCTCCGTGAAGCGCCACCGCTCCGAGAGGCCTCACCGCTGCCGTGTGAGGAAGTAGCATGGTATCTCTCCGGGTAAGATATCCGATGGTCCTTGCCAATTTCAATGTGAATCCGATTGTAGTTATCCAGCTCCTCCGGCATCGGGTCCGGGTCGGGAAACGGGTCAGGCTTGACATGCGTCTGGTAGTGCTGAGCGACCTGGATTTCCTGGATCTCCTTGGACACGACAGGGATGGTCGGGAGCTTGCTCTTCGACCGCCTGGAGGCTATCCAGAGGGAGATGAAGAAGAGAAAGAGTACGATGGCTACGCCGAGGCAGATTCCGACCACGACCCAGAGGTGGAGGCCGAAGATCGAGGTTGTCCCCGAGAGCTGGTCGGCCATTACGGATCCTCTTGGCGGTGGGGTGGTGTTGTTGTTGACTATAGAGCTGGGTGAGAAGCCATTAATGGAATGGAGGGAGTCGAAGCGAAAGCAGAGTTGGATTAGATTAGATATGGTGGGAGAATATTGAAGGAGAGAGAGAGAGGGTGGTGGAATGGAAGCAGAAGAAGTGGAAGCTAGTTAGTAAGTAGCCTATAGCTAGTACTTTAAATTAAGTATATTAACTAGAAATAAATAAATAACTGATATCCATTTTTTTTTCCTTTTATAAAGCTATGATCTTTGTTTATCAATAAAAAAAACTATCTTTTTATTGCCGACGATATGATCCTAGTTTATTCCTTAATTTTCTAGGAAAAGGTACCGTTGCAGATTTTGTTATAATAATGCAAGATCTTTATCATTGTCAAAGGTCTAGAATTTTAACCCATAAGGAAATGTTATAGAATTCGAGGTATAGAACCGCCGGTCCGGACCGGTTCTGGTAAGACTGGGTTTTACTTTTACATACACAAAAACAGCATCATCTCTTTAGCCTCAAGCTCAGGCCCTCATCCCATTTCGAATATATATATAAAGTTATTACTCTAAATTCGAATTCTCATTTTCAGATTATTATTTTTATCGTCACTCATTAGCTGGATTTAGAGGTTCTTGTCTTCTTGGATGCTATTTCTACCAACAACAAAAAAAAGAAGAGGTTCTTGGATGCTATAATCCACGATAAGGTTTTGATTTCGATGTTATACATTAATAATTTGAATGAGAAAGTAAGAGAGCAAATCATATATTTTTAACACATTAATTAATATAAAATATCAATAATAAACATCACTTTGAAGTTTGAAAATATTGATAAAATTATATTAAATTTGTCTGGTTGGTTAAAGCGTAATCTACTAGAATGTTTTTACTAAGAAACTACATGAATAGTAAACCACATCGATAGTATTCATGGTCATCATCCTATTTCTTATGAGTTGACTCTGGTGTGAGTAAAAATTAGTCTAAAAATAAAGTGAGAATGAAAGAGATGCTACCTTCTTGATGAGGGGCCCCACTTAAGATCACCCCATAGAAAAGAAAATAAAAATTGTAAACCATATCAGTATTATTCTAGCCGGTGTTTGATATAAGAAGATACTCACAATAAAATGTTTCAATCATCGCTAATTTACAGGAATTATTTTGAATACACCAAAGACATAAATATTTAATAATTTTAATTAATCATTATTATTATATTAAATATTATAATAATTATTATCATAATGCCGTGGACTGGAGGATTCGGACACATGTGGCGAACATTCGACTCCGGCTGCTTCTTTGGAAGTTGTGAGGTGGGAATTAGTCCAGCGTACCGCAAATGACTGTGCTAATTGAATTTCGATCCAAGTTAGGAAGAGGTCGTGCATAACTAATTGTGTTTCTTTACCCCGCCATCTTTGTTATTTCTTCTTATAATAGATTAGGGAGTTCATCCGCCTTAGACTTTGTACTTGTGTTTGATCCGTATTTATATATGCATGTTTGATGAAAAAAAAATACACTAAACCACCGTTAGAATAGCACCACCTAGTATATATTGCTAGGGTTTTGCATTGGCTCCCTTATTAAAGATGGTGCATTCCTAACTAAAAAAGTATCTACTTATCGAGAAATTAATAGTTGGATCCAGTCCACCACCTAGACATATGGACCAACCAATTAAAGAGTGACGCATAATAAATGTACTCTACATAAATAATTTTGAGTAACATGTGATTACAATCCAACAATTTTTGTTAATAATACATACCTCTTTTTTAGCTAATAAAAATAATTTATCTTATTTTTTTTCATATATAAATATAATACGAGTGTCACTAATTTTATGATTTTTTTTCTAAAAACCTGTTGGATATGGTGAAGCCTAGTAGACAAATTGACACTGCCCTCTAGGGTTCACCATGTCCAATAGTGTTTTAGAAAATAAAAATAAAAAACTAGTGACAGTTCTATAATATATTTGTATATAAGAAAAATATTTTTATTTATTAAGAGAAATTATTGTTTTAGAAAATAAATAATGTATGATTAATTATTAGATTGTAATCACATGATACTCAAATTTATTGATGCATAGTACATTTATTATGCGTCACTTTTTAATTGGTTGGTCCATACGCCTAGGTGTCGGACTGGGTCCAACTAATAATTTCTCATATTTATCTATATCTATCTATCTATCTATCTATCTATCTATCTATCTATATATTTGGGTTTGTTCTTTGTATGATTGACAAGTACTAAAATAGACTAATGACATGTACAAATAATCTAATCTAATAGGTCCATCTCATATCTTATCTCTCTTATCTAATGTGGCATTCTCCACATAAGCATCTCTATATGCTTAGATGAGCTTCAAGCTCTCTTATTGCACTACAAGAACCGTTTTATTTTTGTTGAAGCGTTACAAATTTTAATCAATGTCTTTTATCTTTTTCATCAATGTCTTTTATCTCACCATATGTGTTTGCACACGAGTGTCCTTCGTAGGCTTTGTTTACACGCGAGTGTCATTCGTAGTGACATGTACAAATAATCTAATCTAATAGGTCCATCTCATGTCTTATCTCTCTTATCTAATGTGGCATTCTCCACATAAGCATCTCTATATGTTTAGATGAGCTTCAAGCTCTCTTATTGCACTACAAGAGCCGTTTTATTTTTGTTGAAGCGTTACAAATTTTCATCAATGTCTTTTATCTTTTTCATCAATGTCTTTTATCTCACCATATGTGTTTGCACACGAGTGTCCTTCGTGGGCTTTGTTTACACACGAGTGTCATTCGTAGTGACATGTACAAATAATCTAATCTAATAGGTCCATCTCATGTCTTATCTCTCTTATCTAATGTGGCATTCTCCACATAAGCATCTCTATATGCTTAGATGAGCTTCAAGCTCTCTTATTGCACTACAAGAGCCGTTTTATTTTTTTTGAAGCGTTACAAATTTTCATCAATGTCTTTTATCTTTTTCATCAATGTCTTTTCTCTCACCATATGTGTTTTCTCACGAGTGTCCTTCGTGGGCTTTGTTAACACAAGAGTGTCCTTCGTGGGCTTCTCCTTCCGTTCTCTTCTTCTTATCGAACTTCTCCTTCTAGTATTCCAGCCTCGTAGGCTTCTTCTTCTCGTATACTTGCAAATGGGCGCCCGAGAGGGGGCTCCCGGTAAGTCCACTATTTGCATACGGTGTCCTGAGTGTCTTCTTGCTTCGGACCTTCGCCTTTCCTTCTCCGTGGGATACCTGCAAAAGGGGCGATACCGAGACCAGGAGGTGGTGCTCAGTGTGCCCTCTCCGATTCTTAAATGAGTATATGCTCTTAGAGAGACCAGGGGGTGGTGCTCAGTGTGCCCTCTCCCCTGTGTGGGAGTGGCCTCCAAGGGCGAGCCCCAGGTGAAATATCGCCCGGGGCGGAGGTCCGGACTAGTTCGGACGGAGGGGGGGGGGGGGGATACCCGGACAGGTATCCCCAAGGTCCCGCTCGGGGACCCGAGCAAGGGTCCCTTGCTTGGGTTACTCCCCGGGTGGTATTTCCACCCGGGGTCTTCCCGAATGGATTTCGCCACTCGGGGTGTTTTTCGGGCCTATGTGATGGGTCCGGGTGTCCGTGTTCTAAGTTTCGAGTTATATTCGGTTATGGCCCAATTATCGGGTCCAATTAGTGATAGTTTGGGCGTATATCCACCATCTTCCCCCGAGTCAAGGAATGGTTTCACATTTTCTTGACTCTATTTTTAGCGGAATATCGCCCAAGCGAATTGCGAAATGTACCTTCGTGACGATCTCAGCCTTTATCGAGTGCTCGACGAACGTCGTAATTTTCCTTGCCCCGTGTTTAAATGAGCTTTAAGACGGTCCTGATCTTCATTGAGTGCTCGAGGAACGTCGTAGTTTTCCTTGCCCCGTGTTTAAAGGAGCTTTAAGGCGGTCCTGGCCTCGATTGAGTGCTCGAGGAACGTCGCGATTTTTCTTTTTCCCTGTTTGAAGAATCTTTAAGACGGCCCCGACCTTCGTTGAGTGCTCGAGAATCGTTGTAATTTTCTTTGCCCCATGTTCAAGGAAGCTGGATACACCAAACACTATTGTTGATTTAAGCAAATTTATGTTATGTATAGATATTGGATAAGGGTAAGAGTAAGAGTTACAAGCATTGGTCTCGTTTTACTTAGCCTTAGGACTGTGTCGCTTCATTTGAGTCGTTGTTTCATTGTAGCTTCTTGTAGAAGCTCTTGGCACAACTCTATATAAGAGAGGTTATACGTCATCCCCTGTTGGAAGGACATTCATATAACATGTGAGCGTTAGCCGACATGAACGTGGGTGTTAGTCCAAGTATGTATATGAATGATGTAAATGATTATAAGAATGAAATATGGGCCTTAGTCCCATTTCACTTAGTCTTAGGACCGTGTCCTTATTGGAGGAACCTTCCTTTTTGGTCTCTTAGAGTCGATAGGGTGCTTTGGAAGCGGTGTTGCGCTCCGTTTGGGAGAATGCGAGTATGATCTTCTAGCTTTGGCCTCCAATAGGCATGTCGTTTTTCTCGCCGTTTGTCGGAGTGTAGGCACGGTCCTTTAACCATATACCTGCAATTCACTCTATATAGATGGAGGTGAGAGTCGTTAAAATTCCTCATCTTACCCTTCGTATGAATGAGTTTTTATAAATGTATGTAGAAGGTTGTTCCCTTCATGTTGGAGCGTTACTCCCTTCGTGTAGGTTAATGGACCTCTTCCCTTGTAGATTTTCTTGTGATTTGTTCTCGGGGCTTCCCGGATGCTGATTTTGCCTTCGTGGCTCAGTGTTGAGGCTGCCTCCGCAGTGTGCACACCTTGCTCCTCCATAAGAGGGGGTTTGGTCATTGTGTTACTCATGCTCTGTGACCTGTGCATATAGAGTTGTATGCATATAGTTGCCCCCGTAGTAGGCATGCTTCGGACGCTGGGGGGTAGCCCTTGCTGCGAAACCTACATTTATGAGATTGTATATATATAGTTTCCCTTTACAGTGGGTGTGTTTGGCGTTCTGGACGCGCGCGCGCGCGCGCGCGGGGGGGGGGGGGGGGTGGGTTAACCCTTGAGGTGACTACGCTTGGCAGCCCATGTATGCGTGCCCCCGTAGTGGACATGTTGTTGTACGTAGAGGGATACTCCTCGTGTTGACTACGCTTGGTAGCTCATATATGCGTGCCCCGTAGTGGACACGTTGTTGTATGTAGAGGGATACTCCTTGTATTGGCTACGCTAGGTAGCTCGTATATAAGGTTGTTCCTCCCATGCCACCGGTTGATGCGTAGCTTGTTGTAGGTGTTTGGTCCCTCCCCCGACTACCTTGGGTGGTGTCGGGATGATTTTGCTTATCTCCCCCTTAGGGGTGCTTGTGATGTTTGTTTATCCGTCATAGTCCTTCCACGTGTCTTTGCCCCCGTAGTAAGCCTTTGATCTTTGTGCATTTTGGAACGTACTCCTGGGTAGGTTGGCGTTGATGGCTTAGCATAGTGCGTCGTGGCGGGGTCAATAGTACATGACGTTTTATTGCTCCTCTTCCTAGGGTACTTTTTGCTATGTGATTTGTTCCCCTGGTTTGCTATTGCTGACGGTCTCCTTGTGTTTGATTGCTAATTCCTTGAAGTTTCCTTACTTGCTTGTGGGTTGGGCTGGAGGGTGTCTGTTACTTAATTGGGCACGTATCCCGCTTTGCCCCCCGAGTTAAGCAATGGTCTTAGTTTGTCTCTTCGACCTTGCGGTTGTTGGTAGAGAGGATGTTTTCATGGTGATTGTATATGGGTATGGTACCCTCCTTTGAGATATATGGACATGATAGTCATTGTCGATGTATATGGGGGATGGTATTCTCCTTTGATATATGGGTATGATAGTCATTGTTGATATGTAGAGGGATGGTATCCTCCTTTGATATATGGACATGATAGCCATTGTTGATGCATAGGGGGATGGTATCCTCCTTTGATATATGGACATGATATCCATTGTTGATATGTAGGGGGATGGTATCCTCCTTTGATATATGGACATGATAGCCATTGTTGATGTATACAGGGGGATAGTATCCTCCTTTGATATATGGACATGATAACCATTGTTGATGTATAGGGGGATGGTATCCTCCTTTGATATATGGACATGATAGCCATTGTTGATGTATACGGGGATGGTATCCTCCTTTGATATATGGACATGATAGCCACATGTTGGAGTACTTACATTCTATATCTTGTTTGATGTGTTTCCCTTTGATTGGGGGACTTATATCTCATATCATGTTGGAAGGGTGGCCCTGTGGGTCTTATATCCATTTTATGTTGGAAGGGTGGCCCTATGGGTCTTATGTCCCTTTTCGGTTGTAAGAGTTGTCATTATAGATCTTGCTCTTTCCATATGTAAGGGTTGTCGATCCTTATCATATTTCAGAGTTGTCTTTTTGGATCTTCCCCTTTTCGGTTGGAAGGGTGGCCCTATGGGTCTTATGTCCCTTTTCGATTGTAATGGTTGTCCTTATAGATCTTCCTTTGTTCATATGTAAAGGTTTTCGACCGCTTTATCATATGTCAGGGTTGTCCTTTTGGATCTTCCCATTTTCGGTTGTAAGGGTGGCCATGTGGGTCTTATGTCCCTTTTCGGTTGTAATGGTTGTCCTTATAGATCTTCCCCTGTTCATATGTAAAGGTTGTCGATCGTTTTATCATATGTCAGGGTTCTCCTTTTGGATCTTCCCATTTTCGGTTGGAAGGGTGGCCCTGTGGGTCTTATGTCCATTTTCGGTTGTAATGGTTGTTCTTATAGATCTTCCCATGTTCATATGTAAAGGTTGTCGATTGCTTTATCATATGTCAGGGTTGTCCTTTTGGATCTTCCCATTTTCGGTTGGAAGGGTGGCCCTATGGGTCTTATGTCCCTTTTTGGTTGTAAGGGTTGTCCTTATAGATCTTCCTCTTTCCATATGTAAGGGTTGTCGATCACCTTATCATATTTCAAAGTTGTCTTTTTGGATCTTCCCCTTTTCGGTTGTAGATGACGCCTCCTCTTTGTGAGTGATGGTGCCTTTCTTTTTTCCTCTTGTGCCCTGAAAAGTATTTGGTTCATTTAGTGCTATTATCATTTCTTACAGAAGGGAAAGTTTAAGTGGAGTCCGTAGATCTCCTATTGGTAATAATAAATTAGATAATGGAAGTAGATGTTCCCTTTTCCCTTCGGATGTAGAACTTCTTCCAATGTTCTCCATAGAAAGTGTTAGTTGATATCTGCATTTCCGCATCATCCAGTCGGTATAAGTTGTGGGTGTCGCCTTATGAAGGCGGTCATTGTGGCTTCCACCATAGGAGTGAATCCTTGTATTGGGCTTATGTTGTATCCTTCCTTTGTGGTTTCCATTGGAAGGAGTCATGCCTCCTATTTGCGCCGTCTTCTATTTCCGGGTGGACTATCAAGCACTAGATCAAGTGGTGCTCCTCGTTGCTTGGTAGTTGCACCGTTTGCTCTTGTTTAGCCTGTTAAGGCTCGTCCTCCTGTTTCTTGGTTGGGTGCCGAACACTTGTTCGTTTGGTGCCCCCCAAGTTTCTCGGTCTCCTTACTCTTTTGTGCTCTTGGATCATGCCTTTCTTGTATGCATCTTCCATAATTTGCGAGGGGGTGAGGGTGGGGGCTTTCGATTTTGATCTTCGTTAATGTTTATTCCCTTGACGCGGTGCCTCCAACCTTGTGTTGTTCTTACCATTATGTGTAGAATGCTGGTTGCCACGCACTTTTAAGTGTAATATGCTTGATAAGAGGTGCCCCTCAGGGCGGAAATAAGGGAACGTGCACTAGCCGCTCTGGTAGTATTAAGTTCCTTTTTTCATTCTTCAAGAAATGTTTGTGGTGCCCCCACCCTTATGAAGGGATGATGGGAGTGAATTTCATCACCACTTAAGTGTTACTCCATTGGTGGAGGTGTGCCCCCATCGCGGGGGATTGTTCTAAGCCTTGATATTCCTATTCTCTTCAGGAGGAGTCTATGTGCTCTTCTATGCCCATGGAGGCACTAGACATATGTTGGTGTGATACCTCCACGTGACGTGGTGGTTGCATCGTACCCAATATTTGTTCCCCAAGAATACTTGTTCTTCCTTCCGAGGTTATAGGCTGACATTCCCGAGGGCTCTTCAATATGGCTATTTAATATGAGGCGGATGTGGGAGTGATGATATCCCTAGCGCCTTGGTTAATATGACTACTCTCCATGTATAGGAAGTTAGTTTTGCGAATCCACTATCCTTTTAATATTGAAGTCATTGATGATCCTTGCGATGAGCATAGGTTTGGTGTTGCTCCCTCCTTTAGTGCTATCATTCCTTGGATGTAGAAGTGGATTTTGTTTCAAAAATGAGTATTGTGTTGGGTAGGAGGAGAGGGAGTCCTTTTCTTGCAGGCTGTATTGTAGTGGTATTCTCTTAAAGCCCACCGACGGCGCCAGTGTTTGCACACGAGTGTCCTTCGTGGGCTTTGTTTACACAAGAGTATCCTTCGTGAGCTTCTCCTTCCGTTCTCTTCTTCTTATCAGACTTCTCCTTCTAGTATTCCTGCCTCGTGGGCTTCTTCTTCTCGTATACTTGCAAATGGGCGCCCGGGAGGGGGCTCCCGGTAAGTCCACTATTTGCATACGGTGTGCTGAGTGCCTTCTTGCTTCGGACCTCCGTCTTTTCTTCTCCGTTGGATACCTACAGAAGGGGCGATACCGAGACCAAGGGGGGGTGGTGCTCGGTGTGCCCTCTCCAATGCTTAAATGAGTATATGCTCTTAGAGAGATAAAATAGAGAGAAGGCAGAGCTTGAGTGAAAGATAAAAAGATTGGTCTCAAACGAGGAGAGGAGGTTTCTATTTATAGAGTTCTTATCGGACCGCCCCGGTTCTAGTGGTTTCCTGGTCCTGTTGTGGCAGGTTCGTAATATAAGTTGGTCTTGACCGTAAATAAGGTGCATTTGACCTCGGTTCGACCGTAGATGAGCATCACCTGTTTAAGTGTGTGGGAGTGGCCTCCAAGGGCGAGCCCCGGGGGAAATATCGCCCGGGGTGGGGGTCCGGACAGAGGGACTAGTCCGGACGGAGGGGGATACCCGGACAGGTATCCCCAAGGTCCCGCTCGGGTCACCCGAGCAAGGTCCTCCTTGCTTGGGTTGCCCCCCGGGTGGTATTTCCACCCGGGGTCTTCCCGAGTGGATTTCGCCACTCAGGGTGTTTTTCGGGCCTATGTGATGGGCCCGGGTGTCCGTGTTCTAAGTTTCGAGTTATATTCGGTTATGACCCAAATCTCGGGTCTAATTAGTGATAGCTTGGGCGTATATCCACCAATATGTTTATCAAATTATATGCAACAATAAACTTTAAAAAAATATTCCCTCTATCATATATGTTTTTTTTTAATTATTTGAAATGTTTATCGCATATATAAATGTTGTGTGTGATGTATACAATATACATGTTATATTTGTAATTGTATATATAAATAGCGTGGATCTAATAACTATATATTAATAATCCATTTAAAATAAAGTAAAATTTACTTATACTTTATTTGTTACTAATATCTTAATTTTAAAATAATATTTAATTTGGATTAATACTAATATATATATATATATTCAATATAAAAATTAAAGTAACAAATTGCACTAAAATATTGATGAAAAAATAAAATAAATAAACATATAATAGAATATGTTAAAAATAATATGATTATATAAAAATATCAATAATTCGTAAGAAATGTTAGCATATGGTGACGTGGCGCCGTAATAGGAGCCCGTTAATTAAGGGAATTACCTAAGTTAATTAGGTAATTGTCAATCTGGGCTAATTGGGCCAAATCCAATTAGTAACTGACAAGGGAGGCCCAAATGGGCCTCCCCCCTTATTATGCATGGTTCGGTCGAAACCCTAGTACCACATTGGTTGGAGTTGCCTTTTGGCAACTGCACCCAATAATATATATATAGGGGTGACTCCTAAGGGTCTAGACACACAATTAAGAACAAGGATCTCTATTGAGAAAACTTGTCAGCCTAGTCTAATATTTCGGCACCACCAACATCAAGTCCGAGGTTCCATCTCCGTTGAAGAATCGATCAGAGGTCTTGTTGTGGAGCTACATCGCGTGGGACTTCTTCTAACGAATAACTTGCACGAGGTTCCGACCGGAGGATCAGAACTCCCTCCACATCGTTCTTGGGCAGGAAAGCTAAAATGTATGTATACTAATTCCGCTGCGTAGATTAGATTTCTTGCTAGTACATGTTTAGCATTCCGTAGTATTACGTCCCCGTAATCCAACAGTGGTATCAGAGCAAATGTTAGAAGTTCTTAATATTTTTATAAACTGATGTTCTTGATGTTCATAAAAACCGAATTTTTTATGTTCATGAACACCATGAAGAATCCGAAATTTTTAAGTAGATTTCATGTGTTTGATCTTTAAAAACTTAAAATTTTCAAATTTACA
Organism: Clarkia xantiana subsp. parviflora; assembly: GCA_036873135.1. Taxonomy (NCBI): domain Eukaryota; kingdom Viridiplantae; phylum Streptophyta; class Magnoliopsida; order Myrtales; family Onagraceae; genus Clarkia; species Clarkia xantiana. Next base: position 16,545,438 of record JAPTYO010000008.1, on the reverse strand, counting down.
TGTTTTTCTAGATCAAAACCAAATTTTTCATGATCAATTTAAGTTTGATGTTCATGATCTTCAAGAACACCATGAGTTTTATCAAGAACACTATTTGGATTCTTGATCAAGGTAGTATTTGATCCTAAAATTTGAAAACTTTTCCAACTTTTTGTGCCGAAAATCCTAGGGGTATTTTAGGTAAAAAAATTAATTTTCTTGGTCACCAAGTTATTAAAATTTCGACACAAATATTTTAATATATATGTTGCCATTTTTAAATTTTATTAATAGGTAACTAAATATCTATAAGTTGGAAAATATGGATAGGTTTATAATATAATATTGTAAAGATATTAACTATCAATATATATAGTTAAAGATAGGGTTAATATATATATTGATAGAATTAATTACTATATAAGATTAAGAAAATATATTGTCTACATATTTTAATCCCTAAAGATATATTTGACAACAATAATTATATATATATATATATATATATATATATATATATATATATATATATATATAGTGGCCGAAATTTTTATATGTGTGTATATATTGTTGATTGATTTACATCTTATAGATAAAATATTGACAATATATATATATATATATATATATATATATATATTTAAATTTATTCCGAAATTATATATATATTAGCAATATTGGAAATTATTTTAAATAATTATTATTTCTTGAAGGCTAAGTTGAGTTTTTAGTGGACTTTTAAAACACTACTTAGCCCACAAGAGTAATTCGGCCGAACCCTAGGGTTATTGGGCCGGTTCAATTGCTAAACCGGAGCGGGTAAAACCATTTCGGGTTTTCTTAATCGGGTTGACCTAGTCGGGTCGGGTCGGACCATAGTAATTAAATTAAACCTAACCAGACCGATTTCGAGTGATGAACCGAACCACAATCTTATTTTATTGAACCGGTTCGGACCAAACCGGATTTTTAAATCGGACCGACTTGAACCGAATTTTAAATTGGACCGAATCAAATTTCAAAATTTTGGGAAATTTTAAATTGTTCAATAAAATAGGATGTCAAATTTTAAATCCAAAATGTTTTCGAACTTTAAAATTAGTCTAAACAGTGCTCTTAGGCTTTGTGTTTTAATACACGGTTTCAGTCAAAACCCTAATGCCTAGTTTCGATTATGGGATGGATCTCGGACTTGCATGTTTTTGGGACTGAATTAAATTAGTGGGCTGATTTGCAATTGTTTACTTTCTGCATCATATATTTTGATATAATTAGAACTGTCGTCTTGACTTAGTCAAGCTAGCTAGATATTATATTGCGAGCATTGAGCTCTGGGATTTAAATATATGGTTTGCGCAATAGGATAGACATGCTATGCTGATTGAAAGTGCCTAGAATCCATGTCTAGAAATTTGCATGATTGATTGTAAGCATGAATTGCAAAACAGCCCCTAATATTTTCAAAGCGTTTTATAAAACCGAAAATTCCAGTCGGTAATTATGCATGATGTGTGCGGATGTTGCATGTTTTGACGCGTATGCTAGTATGTTCACAATAGAACGCATGTGATAATTTACTTTAGGTAGAATTGTGTATGCTAGGAACATTAGACGCATGACGCGTAAGCATGTTGTGTTCGATATTAATGGCATGGTATGATGATTTGCTAGATGTAGTATAATTATAAATATGCATACGTAAATTATCAGATAATTTTACAAAATCATAATGGCCTTGGGAAAGCCAAGATCGGGTATGCTTATTTGAAAATTCCCATTTTCAAAAGACTGATCTATTAGATTGAAAACGACAATAGTGTGAATTCTTTCACGACACCCCCTTCCTCGGTTTACTGAATGTTGGTTTGGTTTAGTGACTGAATGATCAATATTCGCCGTATTCCATCATAATAGATAATCCGATGTTTGCAATTCTGTCAAAATGTTGTTCTCTTCCTAACTTTACATGATTGTCATCATAATAGTTCTAAATGGCTCGATCGGATCGTTTTAAGAAATTATGCAAACTGGATAAAATTAATTATGATGATTGGACAACTAGAGTTAGAAATGATCTAATTCCTGCGGGAGTTGAGGATTGCGTTGATCCCAAGGACAAACGGATATATGTGGACGAGAATTGGGAGCCCTATAGATACAACGGTGCAAACAGGTTATGGAGGGATCAAAAAGCACGCGAGATTATTTGCTCGCATATTACAACTGAAACGGAAGAAAGCATCGTCAAAAGGAGCGCATTGCATCTTTGTTGCACCTTACACCTTCGCTACGGCAAGGGAAAGGCGGTTGAAGCGAGAGAATTAATGGCCTCGTACCATGAAATTCTATGCAAGGAGAACGGGATAGAAACCGTTCTAGACTCCGCGGATGAATGTGCAGAAATTCGGAAGGTAATGGACATGTTTCCTCTTTCATGGTTTGCTGATGATATCGGACTTACACGTCTGATCACAGCAATTAAAACATCAATAGACTTGTATGATGCCGACCATAAAGATAGAAATATCTCCAAACTTCCTGATGTGTCGGAGACCACATTTGCTGGACTTCGGAAGTTTGGCTAAACCCAACAAAAGGTCTAAACGATGATCCAGTGCGACAATCACTGTTGATTCATGTGCAATAAAAGGTACGCCTCGTTTACCACAATACATAAGACGGTTACACGTTTTGATGCAAAAACATCTGACATAATTTAATTCTTGAATTAATTTTCAGGTGGACTGCTCAAAGTGGTGAAGACTTCCTGCCATATATATAAGTGACTTTATTTGCTTAGTTGTAATAATTGATCCGTGAAATCTGTCGTTGTTTTTGTTGGGAACCTTATTTCTCGTCTATTTGTTGAACGTAATTCGGAATTATTGAATGAGGTAGTAACCATTCATTTGTTTTTTTGAAATGGTCTGCCATTCGAAATTAATCGGCCCGGTTAAACGGGATCGATCCGGAACAAGTAACTAAAATTTCATTAGTAGAATGATTGGATTAAACATTTATCCAAACTCATATCATCATTTTAAAAAACATCCATAACTCGCATAACAAACGTAAGACGAACCGATCGATATTAATTCTTATTTGTTAAAATACTCCATTATAAATTGTATCCCAAATAATATGCATGTTAAAACGGATTTGCTTTTAAATTTGGAGACTAAAACGATTCTCAAAACCACTGTTTTTAACCGGGTATGCGCGTGGCGCATGTCACCTCGAAAAGACGGGAGACATTGTTTTAGAATACGAATTTAAGTATATTTTTTTTTATGAATGCAGAATTTTCGTTTGTAATTCTTCAGATATAACTCATTGATAACTACTTAGATTTTATGTAAGCATTCCAGCTACTACAATCTAATTAGAACATCAACCATGGCATTAAAAGCGACCGCTTAAATGCATGATCCGTAAGATAGATAAATCTATGGATGAGTTAAATAAACGAAAAGAAGTAGTCGGTAAAACGACTCTCCCCCCCTTAGCATTGAACGAAGAGTTTGGCTAAAAGGCATTCATTAAAACACTTCAAAAAACATAGCTTAGAATTACATAATGTTAGAGTTACACATTAATTGTTCATGCGGGATGAGATTAATTTAACTCACATTAATGTAAAACACTATGTTCTGACAAAATCGGTTAACACGTTACCATAAAAGCTAATGAATGATTCGGGTAAAACCATATCACAAAGACGCATTAATTTGCGCATTAAAATGTGTATTCATTAAAAGTACGCACTACTCGCAAAGAATACGAGTTTTAAAATTAGCTTGGAACAATGGTTTCGTGGATAAATATGACACATTATAGAGGTTTGAGGATGAATTTTCAACACTTTGCAGAACGAAACAAGCTAGTACTGATTGAATTAACAGATGGTTGATGGAGATTCTCAGGTCCCACTTACTTCGAGTGGGAGAATTGATATAGCATAAGTGATTGATTTGGTAAATGATGATGTAAACGTCTTCATAATAAATCCGGTGAGAGGGCACACTCCCCCTCACACATAATCATCACTAAATTTCAAAATGTGAATCAAGTCGGACCTGATAATCATGATAATGAACTATTTCAACTACCCATTTTTCCTAGTGGGAGTGGAACAACCAACTTGGTTCCAGATCCTAGTGATCAAGAAATACATCTCGGATGTAGAATCCCGAGACCGAGAGGATATTCCAAGTAAGTTCAACCACCACCATTGTTCCCAGTGGGAGTAATGCCCCAATAAGAAGCATTATTCCGAGTGGGAGTAATGATCAGACTAAAACATGGGATTAACGTGCCTAGACATAGTAAAAGGCAACGAACTTCTCTCGAGAAGTGTCCCATCAAATAAGATGTGTTACACATCTTGGTATTCGTTCTTGAACCAGTAACGGTTCATCAAGCAAAGGAAGGACCTCAAAACGAGGGAATGGAGGATGAAATTGCCTAAATAAGAACTAACCGTTTTTAGTCTTTAGTTGATTTATCTGTTAACCACGGAACTAGAAAGTGAAATCTTAGAATTAACTTCTGGTGGAAATTTCGAATGGTGCAAAACTCGAATAATTGCGAAAGCATATACCCAAATTCACGGAGTAAACTTTGATAAAGACGGACTCACCGATTACGCGTTACACCATAGTCTGGGCCGTCCTTGCCCATGACTGCAAGTCTCAAACTCGAGCATGCATCAAATGGACATTAAGACCAAACCTCTCCAAGTAAAACTGGAGAAAGAGATCTATATGGAGCAGCCGGAGAGTGTCATTACTCCTGGCAAAGAATGCAAAGTTTGCAAACTCCAAAGATCTATATACGGTCTTAAACAATCGTCTCGACATTGGTATCGCATATTCTACGAGGAAATCGTTGGAAACGGATTCGTGAATCTTCACAAGGATCCCTGCGTTTACACTAAGACCTCCGGGTCTAAGTATGTCATCATAACACTATACGTGGATGATATACTCATTGCTACGAACGATTTGAGTTTCATGAATAAGTCAAAGTCCTGGTTAGCATCAGCATTCGAGATGCAAGACATGGGAGAGGCCACGTACATCTTAGGCATCAAAATTGCCCGAGATCGTGCCGCCCGGAGATTATGTCTATCTCAGGAATCATATATCAACAAACTGTTGAAAAGATTCAGAATGCTGGATGCTAAACCCGTGGATACGCCGGTTGTGTTCGGGTGCGCTCTATCGAAGAGTGATGGCCCGAAAAACCAGCAGGAGCGTGAACAGATGAAGAATGCAGAGTATCTGACCATGGTAGGGAGTCTAATGTACGCCATGCTCTGTACTCGGCCAGACATCTGTTACGTTGTGGGCCTAGTAGCAAGATTCCAATCAGATCCTATTTATCAACATCTAAAGACCGTAAAACGAATTATCAGATATCTGAAAGGTACTACCGACTACGTTCTGTGCTATGAGGGCGATCGGCTCGAATTGATCGGTTATAGTGACGCCGACCACGGTGGCGATCCGGATGATCGTAAGTCCACCACAGGAGGAGTTTTCCTCCTTGCTAATGCTGTCATATCATGGGTAAGCAAGAAGCAATCTTGTGTCGCGCTTTCCACTATGGAATCAGAATTCGTTGCCCTCTCCATAAACGCACAAGAAGCGGTATGGCTGAAAAGGCTTATTACTGCATTAATTGACACCGACAAGAAGAGTAAACCTGTAAAGGCGTACTCCGACAGTCAGGCGGCCAATGCGGCAGTTAAGAATCCAAAGTACCATAGTAGGACTAAACACATTGATGTGAAATACAATTATGTTAGGTCGGTTCTGGAAGACAACATAATCTCTTTAGAATACTTGCCTACAGACAATATGGTCGCATACCTTTTAACTAAGCCGTTACGTAGGGAAATTTTTGAAAAGCACGTAAAACTGCTTGGATTACGTAGGGCTTAAACTGTGTGGCTTGTAAAAGTGATAACATTTTGACATTTGAAATTATGTTTAAATTGAATAAAGAATTGCAATTTGAGTTTATGATTTATCGACGTCATAATGATTAACAACATCGGATTTTACGGTCTATAAACTAAGTCGTAGGAAGAAGTAAAATTCTTCCACCAAAATTATGTCGAATGTGAACCTTGCCTCGTCACACAGGTACGGTCATCTTGTAAGGAGAGATAGACCTCTACCATAGCAAGATTGGCTAAGAATCAGGGGGGTAAACCTGATTAAGCAAAACGATAACATTGTCACGCTTAACAGCATGACTTAATCTTCGTTTTGTAAATCGCCGAGTCGGACTTTGTCCATCACTATATCACATTCAAGGCCAGATGAGAGATTCTGCGATAGCATTATTGACATATCCCATCCCTGGCTTTACCAGGTGTGCTATCGACGCGTGCTTCATACTGCGCGTGCCACGTTCGACCACGGGGTTATGCTAGCTAGAATCCTTGTGATTCAAAGGGCGCATACTTCTTCACCTTGAGCGTGTGATTGATCCCGGATGTCTTATGAAGAGGCATCCAAAGTATCCTCACGGACTCAGAACTTATACCTAAGGTCTGGCTCAATGCTTGCTTCCCGGCGTACGAGCGTAGTGCTAAAGAAAACAGCCAAGTGACCACGTCTTGGAAACCGGTTGAGTCAGACTAAGGGTATAAGCGATGGGGATGGTCAAGTTCACCTTTAATTCACCGACTCTCGTGTTCACTAGGTGGCCGCCAACCGGATATTAGTTGAAGGTTGTGAACACTTGTACGGATGCCCTGGAGAAGTATTCCTTTGTGGAAAACTGGGCAATTGGAGAATTAACAGTTGACCAAGGATACAGTGTGGTACATAATTTCATTTCAAACAGGTTTGGTTCATGAAAGGGAATCAACGTTCTGCGGGCGCTACAATACTCCTAACAAATGAGTAGCACGATGCCCGTCGTATCCGTCGGTCGCACGGCAAGCCTCGTATGAACTATTCGGAGACGGAGACGAAGACTGAGATGTGATGGATATACGCCCAATTTGAACCCGTTGACTTCCGGATCGTTTCATTTTAATCACCCCGTTAATGATTGCAAATCGAAACTTCAACCCGAACACCCCGCGAAAACACCAACGGTCCGGACGAGGCCGAAATACTCGTCCGGGCCAAGTTAGACTCACCTAGGTGAGGGTCGGGTGGCCACACCCGACCTCCCTAGGGGAGATCGGGTCAGCCAACCCGATCTCCCCTAGGAGGGGTTGGGTGGCCACACCCAACCCCTACCCTTGGGGGTCGGATTTTCCTCCCCCCCAAGGGCCCCGACACTGTTTTTAGACTCCCATACTCGGTTTATTTCCGCCAACCTTCTCCGTACCCTAAGGTCTTAATTACGTGTTTAAAGGATAATTAATTGTGTTTAAAGGTTAACGATGTCATTAAGCCACCTTAATGACACTGTTGCCTATAAATACAACTCTTCCACTATTCATTTGATCATCTTGGCAAGTTGCATAATTTAACTCTGACATCTCTCTAGCTTTATCTCTCTACAAAAACCATACTGACTTAGGCATCGGAGAGGGTTCATCAGGCACCACCCCCCCCTCTGTGCCTGGTATTGCCCCTCTTGCAGGGCGAGAAGAGAAGCGAAGCAAAGAACAGGAAGACACAGGCTAGGACGACACAACCCGAGAGCACCGAGTCCGCAACATCTCCAGTGATGAACGAGACTTAGGTCGACCGCCCGTTGACCCTAGACTTGGAACCTAACACTTGGCGCCGTCTGTGGGAAACGCTACGACAAGTCATGGCGTACCACTGTTATTCTAAGATCACCACTTTACAAGATTCGGGAGAGTCACGCCAAGCGCGTACACCTCCTATCAAACAAGCATATGTCGACAGTCTAAGAGGAAGAGCAACACCTCTCGTCCAGAAACTAAGTGTAATAACAGCAGACTATCATGTCTACGTATCTCGGAGCGGCTATCATGTCCGCGCATCTCGGAGCGGCTATCATGTCCGCGTATCTAGGGGCAACTATCATGTCCGCACACCTTGGAGTGGCTATCATGTCCACGTGACTCTAGGCGGCTATCATGTCCGCATATTGTCCAACGATTATTGTGTTCACAGGTAATGGACTATATACGGGTTCAGGAGACGTACCAAGTAGACACTCTACCTTGGGAAAAACCAAATACGGGTCGCAAGACACACTCTACCTTGGGGAAAACCAAGTAGCGGTGCAGGAGGCACACTACCTTGAAAACGCCAGGTTGTGGTAACAACATGGATAGGCACGTCGCCTCGCCGACCTCTGACCGACGCCATGGAAGGGTATGTCGCCTCGTCCGACCTCTGGCCTTCTCCCTACCTCGGAAACTTCAAGTAGCTGTCGCGGAGTGCACCCTACCTTGGGAAAAACCAAGTAGCAGCTGTGGAATGCACCCTACTTTGGAAAACCCAAGTAGCAGTCGATACAATAGTCGCCACCTCGTGTCCGAAACGACTACGGTGCGAGCACCCCGACAAGGGGGCAACTCCACACCTACGAACTTACAAGTTCACAACTACTACATAGCGAACATCCTCTATACGGGGGCAACTTTATGTCAGTACGGGCCTCGTCCCAACACTTTGTACAGCCTATATGGCACTACACGCGTTTGCGCTACCCAACACATGTTTATCATGAGATGTTCATCGACAACATATCAGGAGGCCTAACACCTCGCGACTAAGGAGCAAGTGCCCCTACTTGGCCACGTCACTACATGTACTCTCCCTCTGGGGGCATTCACCTCAATGATCTTGGGGGCAATACTATATCAACAAGGGTCATGTCCCTCGGAATATACATTGAGAACATACTTCTGTTATAAGATGTTCATCAACGACGCGGCGGACGCATGGCACCTCGCAAGTCCAGGACCCTCGTGTCCGCGACACACTTTCCCTTATATAGGGTAAGGGTAAAGGTTTGCCTTTCCTTAACTCATCTAACTCTTTTTATGAGTCTTTAGCATATACACATGCTTACATACCTGCGCGTACATATGCATGTCTACACCCACTTCCATACTTGTGTTCCTACTTGCATGTATGCTAGTACACATCCTCATGTTCATAATATGTCCACGTTCACTCCTAATTAACATCCTATAGGCATGTTTTCTAGTATCCCATACTTAAAAAATTTTTGGACCAAAATGGAAAATTTTTCTCCTCTTAGACTTACCCCGACATAAAATTGAAGCATGGACCCGTTTAGCTGTATTCGTATTACATCCCCACGCGAGCACATATTTTTCAAGTATACGCCATGGCGAGGATAGATTTATTACTTCCACCTCAGACGGACGCGTGCTTGGACACGTGTCCGTGCTATTCTGACGTTTACAATTCCTCTATCTTATAAGGCAGGGGGCAGAGTCAGAGGCACACATCCATGGGTAAGTAAGCATTCGGACGAAAGGTAAAATCCCGGCTTTAAATTGCGCGTGTCATACCATCCTAAAATAGAGTCAATCAAGGGTCAGGCCATTGGTTGACTCGGGGGCATGTGATGGATATACGCCCAATTTGAACTCGTTGACTTCCGAATCGTTTCATTTTAATCACCCCGTTAATGATTGCAAATCGAAACTTCAACCCGAACACCCCGCGAAAACACCAACGGTCCGGACGAGGCCGAAATACTCGTCCGGGCCAAGTTAGACTCACCTAGGTGAGGTCGGGTGGCCACACCCGACCTCCCCTAGGGGAGATAGGGTTGGCCAACCCGATCTCCCCTAGGGGAGATTGGGTTGGCCAACCCTATCTCCCCTAGGAGGGGTTGGGTGGCCACACCCAACCCCTACCCTTGGGGGTCGGATTTTCCTCCCCCCCAAGGGCCCCGACACTGTTTTTAGACTCCCATACTTGGTTTATTTCCGCCAACCTTCTCCGTACCCTAAGGTCTTAATTACGTGTTTAAAGGATAATTAATTGTGTTTAAAGGTTAACGATGTCATTAAGCCACCTTAATGACACCGTTGCCTATAAATACAACTCTTCCACTATTCATTTGATCATCTTGGCAAGTTGCATAATTTAGCTCTGACATTTCTCTAGCTTTATCTCTCTACAAAAACCATACTGACTTAGGCATCGGAGAGGGTTCATCAGGCACCACCCCCCCTCTGTGCCTGGTATTGCCCCTCTTGCAGGGCGAGAAGAGAAGCGAAGCAAAGAACAGGAAGACACAGGCTAGGACGACACAACCCGAGAGCACCGAGTCCGCAACATCTCCAGTGAGGAACGAGACTTAGGTCGACCGCCCGTTGACCCTAGACTTGGAACCTAACAAGATGTTGATACTATTGCGTAACCGTATAGATTAACGAGCACCCTCCCATTCCAGCGAGTGGGAGCTGTTAGCATATGGTGACGTGGCGCCGTAATAGGAGCCCGTTAATTAAGGGAATTACCTAAGTTAATTAGGTAATTGTCAATCTGGGCTAATTGGTCCAAATCCAATTAGTAATTGACAAGGGAGGCCCAAAATGGGCCTCCCCCTTATTATGCATGGTTCGGCCGAAACCCTCGTACCACATTGGTTGGAGTTGCCTTTTGGCAACTCCACCCAATACTATATATATGAGTGACTCCTAAGGATTTAGACACACAATTAAGAACAAGGATCTCTATTGAGAAAACTTGTCACCCTAGTCTAATATTTCGGCACCACCAACATCAAGTCCGATGTTCCATCTCCGTTGAAGAATCGATCAGAGGTCTTGTTGTGGAGCTACATCGCGTGGGACTTCTTCTAACGAAGAACTTGCATGTGGTTCCGACCGGAGGATCAGAACTCCCTCCACATCGTTCTTGGGCAGGAAAGCTAAAAGGTATGTGTACTAATTCCGCTGCGTTGATTAGATTTCTTGCTAGTACACGTTTAGCATTCCGTAGTATTACGTCCCCGTAATCCAACACCCATAGATAATGATGGATAGATATAGGAGAGAGAATACCCATTACTTAATCCTCCACCATTAGTAACTTGTAGTGTTTCCTCCATTCTTGAAGAAGAAGAAAACTTGGGAGTGGCAAATTTGGAGGCCAAATAATTGAAGACCGAGCAATTTTAGGACAACCACACCAAGGTCATCACCGGCTGGATCCCGGCGACGAGAAGGAGCGGACGTCAGGCGACCGGCGGCGACGCGTGAGGCGGACGGCGGCGGCGCGTGCAGTTCCGGCGGCAGTGGGTCATATCCGGCGGTGGTGGGTAGCTTTCCGGGGTCGTCTCGTGGTGGCGAGTCTAATTTCGGGTATGGTTGGACCCTTTGATACTTCGTTTAGGTTCAATTCGATCTTGATTGCTTCTTGAATTTGACTAATCTAGGATGCACACATAGTGTTTGTTAAAATTCCCAAAAGAGATTAGTCCCACAAATTGGCCAAAATTTTGGCTAAGTGCTGGAAATTTTAGAAGAATAGAGATAAGTTGTTAAACTTCCCTTATGCATTGTGATTGTTGTCAACACATTGTAATATGGCTTAGGTGATGTTTTGGCATGCTCAATGTTGATTGTTAGCCGGTGTCCAGTCATAATTGTATGTCAACATATTGATCCTTCTTCATTGAGCTTATATGTTGTCTGCAACCATGATAAAACACTTAGCAGTGAGTCGGATGCCGACATGATTGCTCAATTGGACCAAACACTGAGTGCGGAGGCTGAGGTTGTTATTGAGATTCCTGTCGCGCCAGAAGCGGCGAAAGGATATGTGGTAAAAACTAGATATCTCTCGAACATGATGGAGAGAGAGAAGTTCATACTAGACACGTCAACTTCTGGACTTGACACGATTTTTTAGGGTGTGTTTCCTCGCGACTTGTTGCCTGATGTTGCTAAAGGTGAAGCTACCGTCCCTCCATGTGACTTGACCGCTGTGTATTATTCACAGGTTAGGGAGGGTTTACGCTTTCCCTACTGCCCTGACTTAGTCGATTTGTGTCGCTTCTATCGGATTTGCCCTCTGGATCTTACACCTACCGGCATTCGCGTATGGACTTGTTTTCGGGTGTTGTTTCACCAACAGTCGTGGCCTTACTCGACTACTCTCTTCCGCTGCTTCTACCAACTTTTATGTCCGGACATGACAGGGTTGTGTAGCGTGAAGATGCGTTGGCCTTGCCTACGTGACAAAGGATTTGAGCAACTTGGTCTTGGGGACGTGGAGTGGAACTGTATTCATCGACTGGCGGCTGAGACTGACCGATCTGGTTCGCATTGGCGACATCACTACTTTTTCGTGTGTGATGACAGCATTACTTGGGATATTGAGGAGGTTAAGGTTGTTGATCCAGTCCCTGCCTTATCCGAGCTTTCGTCGACGGACAAGGCGACTATAGTGCGCATCTATCGATGCCAGCAAGCGCGCAACTTTCAGTGTCTGTTACGCGCGTCGGATCAAGAACTGCTTGATGCCGGGATTCAAACGCTTCCTTCTGAAACTTTGGTATGCTGAGAGTCTTTATAACTTTCATTATGTTGTGATGTAGGTTGGTTTGACGGAAAAAGCTCAACTTTGCAGACGATGGTTGCGCGCGATGTTCCTCCTGTTGAAAGGCCTGTCCCTTCCTCTGACCCCGTTGCCCCCCAGCATAATCGTAGCAAGGGACTTACGGGTAAGATGTTTACTTATTTTTCCGTTGACCTTATTGATTTTTTGATTCTTTGTCTTCATATTACTTCTTGTTTGCAGGTCGTTCTGCGCCCGTGACCGAGCGCGTTGTCGCGGCACCTGATTCTATCGCTCCTGTCAAGAGGTCCGCAGTTGGGGCGCGTCCTTTGAGTGATCCCAAGCACTCTAAGTCAAGTGTGATTGTCCCGACTCCTTCTCGCGACAAAGGGCAAGGAGTTGAAGATCGCGCGGTGGCGCCTTCTGCCCCCCGCTCGAAGGAGCGTCCCGCGGAGGAGCGTCCTTTGCGTCGAGGTTTGTACTGTGCACATTGTTATCTTTCCTTATATTTTTCCTGCTTATGTCTCTTATATTTCCTTAATGTTTTAGTTGCAGCGCTGCCGTCACTTAAGCATAGTGACTTGGTTCGTCCCCTGGAGGGTGACATATCCGGTGACGATTGGGTACCCTTTTCTACTGGGGGTCTTCGATTTCCCAAAGGTTCGAAGCTTAGTACTCCGAAGGTTGGGGTACGCGTGTTGCAGTGGTGTATTCCTCCAGGCGATCGACGCCTTGCGCCTTCCACGGATGAGGAGATGCGACAGCATGTTGAGGGCTCCCTATCTGGGTTTTTCCCCGGTAAGTGACGACACTATATATATATATATATATATATATATATATATTTTTTTTTTTTTATCTGGCTGTGCCTGAATGCATTGCTGTGTCTGTCTTGACTTGTTGGGTATTCTCTTTTAGGCTGTTGCGAACATGGTGAAAATGTCTTCCTTCACGCTGGATCCCATGCGCGAAAGGAAAGCTGCCGTCGAGAAATGTGGTGTTGCCTCCCGCGAGCTTGCGATTCTTAAGGAGAAAACTCAGAGTTTGCTTTCGAAGACTGCTGACTTCGATGCGAAGTATGACTCTTGTTGTGCCCATGCGTATCATCTTGAGGCTGAGATCGCGGCTATCAAGAAACAGATAGAAGAGAATGATAGCACGCATGAAACCGCGGTTTGTGCTGCGCGCGAGGAGGGGCGTAAGGCTGGGATTGCAGAAGGACTTGTCAAATATCCTACTACCTTGGCCTTTACTGCCGTCGTTACTTCTGCCGCTAAGGCGAAGTCTGAGCCGTTGATTCATGAGTTTGCTGCTGATGGGTTTCGCTATGGCCGTTAGGCCCTTTAACGGCGAGGAAACGGTAAATAGGCCCATTGGGCTCTAAACGGAGGTCAAGAAGACCAAGGCGAAGGGTCCCGACGGAGGGAGTCCCGATGATGAAAGGTCCCGACAGAGTCGGTCCCGATAGCTGAGCTGGATGCTCCCGATGAGATGCCTTTAAGTAGGCCCCGATGAAGAATCCCTGAGAACGATTGGCCCTGTCATGATGACGAGGGGCCCCGAGCGGTGACACAATGAGATAACTCTGGAGTCCCCGATGTTAGTCGGGACTTGCTATCAGAGGTTGAGGCCGGGATACGCGGGGCGTGGCCGAGATACGCGGAGCGTGATTGAGATACGCGGAGCGTGGCCGAGATACGCGGGGCGTGGCCGAGATAGGCGGGATCGTGCCCGAGATACGCGGAATATGGGCTAACCACCCCAACGGTTCACCAGGTAACTGAGGTACCTCTCCGCCTATAAAAAGGGCAGATGTTACCTCAGATCAATTACGTTTTAGAGAGACACTACTTGAGATTACTGCTTGCCAGTTTGCACGAGGTACTCATTTAAGCATCGGAGAGGGATTCTGGGTCACCGCCCGGTCTATCCCCTCTTGCAGGATTGCGTGGAGCGAAGGAGCTAGGATCGCCGTCAAAGATCGTACCAGAGTTCCACCGTGAGCCAACATTGGCGCCGTCTGTGGGAAAATGTGACAAAAAGTTGATATGCCTTCTACTCGTTCAATGGCGGCTGGCAAGCAAAGAAGACAAGGACAATCTGGTGGTTCCGTCATCCGGCTGGGACGACTCTGAATTCGCCACCGGAGCGCGTTGAGAACCAGAATCTCCCTGCTGAGGTCTCCCGGACAAGGGGGGCATAATGAAGCCCCTGAAGATACTGCTGCTCAACACCAGGATAATAGGGAGCAGGAGGCTCCTCCAAATACGGACCTGACGAGAGCTGTGGCGGAGGCCATGCCGATGTTTCTGGCGGCCGTGGAGGCTCTCTTAGATCGGAGAGAGGCTGCGAGGAGGCAAGAGGAGATGCCTCCACTAGAAGACGAAGCGCCCCCACCAGCAGAGGTTCAGAATGTGCGGGAGGTTCAGCCCCGGAGCCGGGACCAGGGTAAGGAGCCCGCTCAGCCAGAGCGATTTGTGGTCGATGGGCCAGAACCAGTGCAGCACAGGACCATTCCCCTTAATGTTCCCATCACCCCTGATCAGGTGGTGAAGATCGTGAACATCTGCATGGGAGAACAGAAGTCGCTGCTGTCGGAACTGAGGGATCGATCCACCCATCCCTTCGTTCCCCGACTAATAGATACCCTCGCCCCGCCAGGGCTGGGTATCCCCACGATTAAGGAATATGATGGCGAGGGAGATCCGGTTCGTCATGTCCAGAAGCATCTCATGGCGTGCCTGGGCAGAGCCCCGAATGAAGATATCGTGTGTACATTGTTCCCGAACACACTTGGTGAGAGAGCCTTGACCTGGTTCTTCAGTCTGCCCCAGGGTGCATCACTTGCTGGGCTGATATGCACGATCGCTTTATCCAGCAGTACCGGGGTCGCCGACGTCTGTTGAAGAGTGTGAGGTCCCTGGCCCAGGTGGTGCAGAGGCCCGATGAATCGCTGGCACACTATTACCAGCGATACACTGCCAGTGTGGCGGAGATTGACGAGGAGATTTCGGAGGGTGAGACCATCCGTACCTTCATTCGGAACCTAACAGCCCCCTACGGTTCCGACTTAACGCACAGCGTGGCTGAGAAGGCTGTGTGGAATATGGAGGCATTGCAGAAGAGGGTGAAGCGGCAAATCGATGTCCAGGAGTCGAAGATAGCCGTTGGAGAGCTTGAGCCCCCGAAGTCGAATAAGGGAAAGCAGTCGGTCAAACCCTTGGATGATCGTAAGTCCAAGGATAAATCCGAGAGCAGTCGGAGTCGAGGCCGCTCTGATCGAAGGGATGATAGGCGTTCCTCGAAGAAGGACAGGCGGGAGGATCATGACATTCCTCTCAACAGCTCTATGGCGGAGGTGTTAACAGTCATGGAACGACAGGGTATCTCCAGGTACCCCCCCGAAGAAGGAAGGAGAATTTTTGGGATCCCGCATCGATCGTTACTGTCGATTTCACCGCGCAAACGGTCACGACACTAACCATTGTCGGGAGCTGAAGAAGGAGATCGAAAAGCTGATCCAGAGGGGGAAGCTTAAGGAGTTTGTCGGGGAAAAGCGGTGTCGATCCCGTTCTCGATCCCGATCACGGTCCCGCTCCCGATCCCGCGATCGGTCCCCAAAGAAGAAGAGGTCTGACCCGGAGTCTTCTGGTGCCCGTAAGGAGAAACGGGGCACCATCAATGTGATTCACGGAGGATTTGCTGCGGGAGGAGATACCTCGTCCTCTCGGGAAGTTTATGCCTCTAGAATTCCCGCTGCTGTGGTGCTGGGTAAGAGGTCCCGATCCTGGACCCTGAAGGAAGAGATGGTGATCTCCTTTTCGTCGGAGGATCTCGTAGGCGTGGAGACTCCTCACGATGACGCTTTGGTCATGACCTTGGATTAGATGGATACGAGATGAAGAGGATTCTGATCGATGGAGGGAGCTCCTCTGATATTCTGTTCATGGATGCGCTGGAGGCCATGGGGAAAACGAAGAAGGACCTGAAGGAGGCGAACTTCCCGATGGTCGGATTCTCTGGCCTTGCCTCCTATCCGCTAGGAGTGATCACCTTACCAGTGGAGTTTGGTAGCGGGTGGAAATCGGAGAGGAGGAACGTGGAGTTTGTGGTAGTTGAGTCCGCGGGGACCTACAACGCGATTATCGGGAGAACTACCATCAACCCCCTGATGGCGGTTGCCTCGACTGTGCACCAGAAGATGAAGTTCCGGACTGACCATGGAGTCGGAGAGGTCAAGGGTGACCAGGTGGCTTCCAGGAAATGTTATGTTAACGCCACCCGAAGGAAAAGACGAGAGGCTATGACTGTCCTCCAGACAGATGCTGATCCTAGAGAGGAGTTTGGGCGTCCCGCCCCCGTGGAGGACTTGAAGGAGGTCGAGATTGACGGGCCTCAGAGGAAGGTGAAAATCGGGTCTGCTCTGACCGAGGAGACAGCCCGAGAATTGATCGATCTACTGAAGGAGTACAAGGAGTTGCTTGCCTTGTCTCCGAGTGACATGCCAGGAATCAGCCCCGATATAATCGTACATGAGTTGAAGATTGATCCCGCGATCAAGCCTATCGCGCAGAAAAGGCGTCCGATGGGCGCAAACAAGAGGATTGCGATCCAGCAGGAGGTGGGCAGGTTGCTCGATGCTGGGTTTATCAAGGAGCTCCGATTCTAGACTTGGGTTGCTAACCCGGTGCTGGTGAAGAAGAGCAATGGGAAATGGCGGATGTGTGTTGATTTCCGCGACCTGAATAAGGCTTGCCCGAAGGACTGTTACCCGCTCCCGAGAATCGACCAGCTGGTGGATGCCACGTCGGGACATGAGTTGTTGAGCTTCATGGATGCGTACTCGGGTTATAACCAGATCAAGATGGCTAGGGAGGATGCTCCCCACACTGCCTTTTATTCTGATAGCGATATCTACCACTACGATGTCATGCCTTTCGGACTGATCAATGCCGGGGCAACCTACCAGCGGATGGTGAACAAGCTGTTCGGATATATGCTAGGGAAGACCATGGAGGCTTATGTTGATGATATGCTGGTGAAGTCCCGACAAGCTAAGGATCATGTGCACAACCTAGCCACGGCGTTTGAGCGGATGAGGCTTCATCAGGTTCGCTTGAACCCGACAAAATGCGCCTTCGGAGTCCACTCGGGGAATTTTCTGGGCTTTATGGTGAGCCAAAGAGGAATTTAGGTGAACCCCGAGAAACTGAGAGCGATCGAGGAGATGCAGTCTCCGATAAACCATCGGGAGGTTCAAGTGCTTAATGGCCGACTGGCTGCAATGAATCGCTTCCTGTCCAAGGCGAGTGACCGATCAATGCCATTTTTTGAAGTCCTGAAGGCCAACAAGAAGTTTGAGTGGACCGCCAAGTGTGAAGAGGCGTTCCAGGTACTCAAGCAGCACCTTCGCACCCTCCCGCCGTTGGCGAAACCGGTCCCAGGCGAGTCGCTCTATTTACTTGGCTGTTTCTGAATTTGCCATTAGCTCTGTGTTAGTGAAGGTTGTCGAGGGTAATCAAGTCCCCGTTTATTATGTAAGCAAGGTGTTTGCCAAGTCTGAAATGAATTATCCCGCCGTTGAGAAGTATCTCTTTGCGTTGATTATTACTGCTCGGAAGCTGAGGCCTTATTTCCATGCGCATGAGATTACTGTGCTGACGAATCAGCCTTTGAAGCATTTTTTGAACTGACCTGATGCGTCGGGGAGATTAGTGAAATGGGCAGTCGAGCTTAGTGAGTTTCGCATACACTTTGCTCCGAGAACGGCTATTAAGGGCCAGGCATTGGTGGATTTCATAGCAGAGTCTACAGCCCCCATCTGGAAGAAGCGGGCCCTGTAGAGGGGGCAACCATGGAGGTCCCGATAGCAGAACAACCAGAGATGGCAGAGCAATCAGAACAGCCAAACGAGGAAAACACTTGGGAGATGTACACGGATGGCTCCTCGAGTTCAGACGGATCAGGAGCAGGGTTTGTATTGATACCACCAGGCGGAGGTGAGCCGCTTTGATATGCTTTGGCCTTAACGTTTAGGGCCATGAACAACGAAGCTGAGTACGAGGCTCTTATCACGGGCCTGAAAATTGCCAAAGGTACGGGAGTTGCTCACTTAAGAGTGAAGTGTGACGCGGCCCTGATTGTGAACCAGGTCCAAGGGCGATACAAGGCAAAGAACCCGATGATGAGGAAGTACCTTCGTGAGGTGCAAGTCTTGAAGGAGAGCTTTAAAAGCTTCGACATCGAGGCGATCCCGAGGGAGGAAAACGTGGTGGCAGATGCCTTGAGCAAATTTGCCTTGGGGGCACCCCTGGAGGAAAATCGGAAGGTGCACTTCTTGGAAAAGGTGATCTTGTCGACCACCGACCCGACGCAGGTGTGCGCTATTGAAGCAGGATCGGAGGAGGAGCCCACTTGGATGACCCCGATAGTCGCGTACCTGACTACGGCGGCAGTCCCCGATAGTGAAGTAGTAGCTGATAGGATACGTCGGATCGCTGTTAATTACGCGATGCTGGACAATCAGCTGTACAAGAAGGGCTGGTTCTCGACTCCGTACTTGAAGTGTGTGGGTGAGCCCGACACAAGTCGAATCCTGAAGGAAGTGCATGAAGGGGTCGCGGCTTGTCATGAAGGGGCCCGATCCATAATGAGGAAAGTGTTGATTCAAAGCTATTATTGGCCTACGATGAGCAGGGAGGCGACGGCATTGGTCCGATCCTGTGACGCGTGCCAGAGGTACGCCCCGAATATCGTGGCTCCGGCTGCTAATTTGACGTCCATCAAGAGTGCTTGGCCCTTCGCGCAGTGGGGCATCGACTTGGTGGGACCTCGTCCGCAAGCACAAGGTCAGTGTAAGTATTTGCTTGTGGCTATCGATTATTTTTCGAAATGGATAGAAGCAAAGGCGTTGGCCAAGACGACGGGGAACCAGATCGTCAAGTTTCTCCAGACTCATATTGTATACAGATATGGGATTCCCAAGGTGGTGATCAGCGACAATGGTCCATCGTTTAACGGGGCGCAAGTAAAGGAGTATCTGGAGGAGTTGAACATCGGGCATCAGACAGCCTCTGTCCACCATGCTCAGACTAATGGCCAGGTGGAATCGGCCAATAAAATCGTGATGGATGGCCTGAAGAAGAGGGTCTATGCCTTGAAGGGGAAATGGCTGAACGAGCTAGAAAACGTGCTTTGGGCTGTTAGAACGACACCCAAACGATCAATTGTGGAGACTCCGTTTAGCCTTGTTTATGGCACGGAAGCTGTTGCTCCCGTGGAGGTAGCTGTGGCGTCCCATCGGGTGAGATATTACGAGCCTTTGACGAATGATGAGATGAGACGTCTGGATTTGGACTTGCTCGAAGAGAAGAGGCGGGAAGCCGATGAAGTCCAGGCTCGAATGTGTTTGGCGACGGCCAGGTATTACTATCGGCGAGTTAAGTCCCGACAATTCTTCGTCGGGGAGCTGGTTTGGCGTCGCAACGAGTTTACCCTTTTGGATCGAATCAACAAGAAGTCACCAAAATGGGAAGGACCTTACAAGGTCGTGGGGATGCCAGCTCCGAATGCGTACAAGTTGGAAGACCTCGATGGCAGAGTATTGAAGCATTCTTTTAGTGGCGAACACTTGAAGAAATGTCATGCTTGAGAAAAGTCGCCTTAAGTGGTGCCCGATGAAAAGTCGCCTTAAGTGGTGCCCGATGTAAAATCGCCTTAAGTGGTGTAAGTTATTTATCGTTTGATTCGATGTAAGCAAATTTTGTGCCATCAATGAATAAAGAGGTTGCTTCCGATCAGAATTATTCTTAGATTTATTTTAAGCGTTATTTAGTCGCCTTGAGTGGTGCACGAGAAAAGTCGCCTTGACTGGTGCACGAGAAAAGTCACCTTAAGTGGTGCATGAGAAAAAGTCGTCTTAAGTGATGCACGAGAAAAAGTCGTCTTAAGTGATGCACGAGAAAAAGTCGTCTTAAGTGATGCACGAGATTAAGTCGTCTTAAGTGATGCCTGATTCTTAGATTTATTCTAAGTGTTGTTAAAGTCGTCTTAAGTGATGCATGATTCTTAGATTTATTCTAAGCGTTATTTAGTCGCCTTGAGTGGTGCACGAGAAAATTCGCCTTGAGTGGTGCACGAGAAAAGTCTCCTTAAGTGGTGCATGAGAAAAAGTCGTCTTAAGTGATGCACGAGAAAAAGTCGTCTTAAGTGATGCACGAGATTAAGTCATCTTAAGTGATGCCTGATTCTTAGATTTATTCTAAGTGTTGTTAAAGTCGTCTTAAGTGATGCACGAGGTTAAGTCGTCTTAAGTGATGCATGATTCTTGGATTTATTCTAAGTATTAGAAAGTCGCCTTAAGTGGTGCGTGATATTAAGTCGCCTTAAGTGGTGCACAGAGTTAAATCGTCTTAAGTGATGTGTGAAAATATCTTAAGTGTCGAGGTTTCGCCTTAAATAAGTATAGTTAAGTCGCTTTGAGAAGTGCAATGGAAAATCGGAACTAAGAAAGTTTGATATTCATGAGGGCTCAAAGGCCCGAGGATTACAAAAATGAAGAAAATACAAGGACTTTAAAGATAAGCATTTAGGCTTGGTCCTTGTCGGCGGCATCAGCGGAAGCAGGGTCCACGAGGTCTGTGGCAGAAGGCTCCACAGGTTCAGCCGCTGGAGGGTCGATTATCGGGGCGTCAACACTTGGAGGCTCCACTGTGTCTTCAACAATCGCGGGAGTGCTCCCCTCATCACTCTCCTCCGAGAGAGCAAAGTATTTCTTCGCGAAGGGAGCGAGAGAAGGAGACTTGTCGAAGTTGATGGCGTCGCCATACTCCAGGTGGAGTTCCTCAACTGCATTGAAGAGGGTGTTCTCCACCTCCGCGCTGCAAAACTTTACAGCATCAGCCTGGAAGTCTTCAGACCTCCGATAATCCTCCCGGCCCTTGGTCTCGGCCGCGACCAGCTGCGCAGGAACCTCCGCGATTTGCTCCTCCAGAGCCTTCTTTTCAAGGACCAGCTTGTCCTCAGCAACCCGCCGCTCCTGTCGTTCCCGCTTTAGGAGCCCCTCGAAGTCACGGACCTGCTTTTGGAGGTCCCGAGTCTTTCAGTCGAGGATGGCCTGCTCCTTGGCCAGTTTTCCCCGCGAAGACTCGGAGGCCGCGAGATCCTCCTCAAGCTTAGCAATGACTGCGGGAGCCCCCTTAGCCCGCTCCTGCTCCAGGGCTTCCTCGTAGGCGAAGATATACCCCAGGAAACGGTTGATGTCCCCCATCTCTTGTGAAGGAAAGAAGAGAAGTGTTAGTGGATGAGCAACCGGTCTTATTGATGAAGAAGAGAAAAGTGAAAGTCTTACCTCTATCCGACGCATGCACATTTCTTGTACATCCCGGCGCATCTCCTCCCGATCCAAGGAGATCGGATACCTCATAGTAGGCAGGATTGAGCCCACTACCAGGTGTGTGGCCAGCTCCGGGTATGTGTCCCCTTGTCGGAGCTGGACCCCTTGCAGCGTTTGGACCGGGCCCAGGGAGCATCCTTCTGTGCGGGGTCGAGGACCTTGTAAAAACTCCCGTCGAGGGGGAGAGGAGAAGGGCCGACTTGAGTCGTGGAGGGGCGTGCCTCTGACTCACCCCGGGCTGGGGAAGGAGTGAAGTCGTGGATGGGCGACGGTTGTCGCTGTTGTTGTGAAGAAGGCGAGGGGGCAGCCCCTTGGAGGTTGGTTTCAGCGGGGACTGCCCCGTCCTCCGACGATGACGAAGGGAGCCGCCCTCATCAGTCTCCTCGGAGGAGTCCAGGCTCTCCACCCGACAAAATTGTTCGCCGGTCGGGGTCTCTCCACCAGAGAAAAGTGGTGCCCCTGCTGAAGGAGGCGCCCCTGCTGAAGGTGGTGCACCTGCTGAGGCTCCAGCACCCGACGGAATCCCCGAGTGACCCGCACCTGGAGGACGAGAGGAGGCTTCAGAAACGTAATCAGGAAGTTCATTAGAGCGCTTACACCAAACAATGCGCCGGGAAACATATTGGTCCTTCCCGCGGTAGTTGTAGTAGCCCGCCTTCAGGACACGAGGAGTTTCCCCTCGGAGGACACGTTTGACATCGGCGATGCGGGCCTCCATGGTCGAAGGGATCAGCTCCTTAGGAACTAGCTTCCTGTACGATTTAATAGCGAGTCGGAGCTTTTTACCTTCTTCAGCAGTCTGGACATCGAAGAGCTTGTCCACCTCCACGCGGCTCCGCTTTGGCCGCTCCGTGGAAGGAGATCCCGATGGAGCAGCAGCCTTCTTGGCTGACTTCCTCTTCCGCGTAGGGCGGACAGCATCGGTATCCCCCTGCTTAAGGATCAGATTGGTCAGCACGGATACCTTCTTAGCTTCAAACAGTAAAAAACAGAGGTTAGAAGCGTTACCCAGGAAACCATATTGGAGGGGCCGTCGAAGAGTTGACCCCCGGAGATTATGTCGAGGAGTCGGATCCCGGCATTCACCAGGTCCCGCTCCACGAGAGAATTGGCGTCGATGGGAGTATAGGACTCCCCCCATCGGTAGAGCTGGATGAGTTGAAGAGTCTGGAAGTCTTCATCGGTGTAGGTGTGGTAAGCGGGAGGAGAGTCCGCTTCCACCTCCCATCGGGGCCACGGGATCGAAGAGTTTTGGACGAAGAAGTAGCTCCTCTTCCACCCACTGTTATCGGACCCCGTATCGACCAGGAGTCTCCGACCCTTGACCACCTTCCAGGTGTCATTGGTCCAGTTGCACAACCCGAGTTGCGTCTTGTTCCACTTCGGCATACGGGGGTAGAAGGCACAGACCCCCGCCTCGTTGCACTTCATCCCGTAGAAGGTTCTGAAGAGCTTGAGGCTGTAAACCCACTTCTGTCGGAAGCAGAGCACTTGGAAGGCGTTCCATAGGCGGATGGCATGAGGAGAGAAAGTGGTCGGATGCGTCTTGTAGTGCTGGCACATCTCGACCAGGTTGCCACAAAAGGGGAATCTAATCCCCGCTGATATTTGCCCCGTAGAGACAAATACCTCCTCTTTCCGGGGACGAGTAACCTCAAGTTTACTCGAGAGGCGGGGCCAGGGATATGAGAAGCAAGGTTCCCAGGTAGAGGTGATGCATCCCTCCCGGAGAGCTGCATCGTAAGCAGTGCTGGAAATCTCGTTGAGTGCATAGTCAAAGTTGAAGGGTTTTCTCCCCTCAGAACCAGATCCACTGTCTGAAATCAACCATGGCAAGGAAAGGTACATTGGGTTTTTCGGAAAATCGCAAACAGACTAAGCAAAGATGAAGGAAAAGATACACGAGTAACAAGGAAGAAATCCTTACCAGACATGATGATTGGAGGCTGGAAGGATGAACTTGACGTTGCCGGAAATTTGTTCGGAGAACAGGAGGTCGGAGAAGCACTTGAGTCTTCGAAATCGCAGAGCTTGAATTCTCAGAGAAGTTGCAGAAAAGCTTTTGGAATTTCGGAAACGGTAAAAGTGAAACTGTGCCCACGGTTAGGGTTTTATAGGCGAAGAGGACTGTCGAAAGGACGCTTTGATCTGAATCGTCGAAGTTGAAGCGTTTTGATCTGGACCGTTGAGATGAAACGTGCAGAATGGCAACGGGTGTAATGATGAAACGGCCTGAAAAGCACTTTTTCAGAAAAAGCAGGCGCGAAAAATCAGGCACGGCTGCCAAAGACGTCGCTTTGTTATCTGCTGCATTTAATGGCAGGGGAACCAAGGAGTCTTCTCGAATTTGGTAGTTATCCTCAAGGTATTGAGGAAACGTGAATGAGAAGATTTGTATCAAGTGACTGTATCAAGGGAAAGGTCTCCGACTCCGACGTCGGGAGGTCGGGAATTGGAAGACACGACGAACTGTAAGTCCCTCATGTCTTGGGGGCAGATGATGGGCTTCGCTATGGCCGTTAGGCCCTTTAACGGCGAGGAAACGGTGAATATGCCCATTGGGCTCTAAACGGAGGTCAAGAAGACCAAGGCGAAGGGTCCCGACGGAGGGAGTCCCGATGATGAAAGGTCCCGACAGAGTCGGTCCCGATAGTTGAGCTGGATGCTCCCGATGAGATGCCTTTAAGTAGGCCCCGACGACGAATCCCTGAGAACGATTGGCCCTGTCATGATGACGAGGGGCCCCGAGCGGTGACACAATGAGATAACTCTGGAGTCCCCGATGTTAGTCGGGACTTGCTATCAGAGGTTGAGGCCGGGATACGCGGGGCGTGGCCGAGATACGCGGAGCGTGATTGAGATACGCGGAGCGTGGCCGAGATACGCGGGGCGTGGCCGAGATAAGCGAGATCATGGCCTAGATAGGCGGGATCGTGCCCGAGATACGCGGAATATGGGCTAACCACCCCAACGGTTCACCAGGTAACTGAGGTACCTCTCTGCTTATAAAAAAGGGCAGAGGTTACCTCAGATCAATTACGTTTTAGAGAGACACTACTTGAGATTACTGCTTGCCAGTTTGCACGAGATACTCATTTAAGCATCAGAGAGGGATTCTGGGTCACCGCCCGGTCTATCCCCTCTTGCAGGATTGCGTGGAGCGAAGGAGCTAGGATCGCCGTCAAAGATCGTACCAGAGTTCCACCGTGATCCAACAGCTGCGGACTATGTTCGCAGGGTACGTCTACTTGATCCCGACTTTCCTTTCGACAAGTTGGGTCCTTACGCAGTGTTGCGTCCTGGATAAACTGGGTCGTGGGGACGTGTCTGTTCGTATGGTTGTGCAGGTTTTCGGGCTGTAACCCTTCGTCTGAAAGAGGTTTGTGCCACTGCCGAGTGTTCGGTTGATCCCGGAAAGGTCTGTGTCTCGAAACGCGGTTGTGTCTCAGGGGGACGTCTGAGTCTCAGAAGGCGGTGGTCTGTGAACAAATCCGGATGTCTAGGCGACGATTCCTGCACAAAGGACCGGTGCTAGCACGGAGAGGGGGGGGGGGGTGGTGCTAGCGGAGCCCTCTCCGAAGCTTAAGTCACTATAGGGCTAAAAGAGTAATTCTAGAGAGAGAAAATATTTCTAGAGAGAAGTCAGAGCTCAAAATACCAAAGTTGGGCAAATGAGAGGATGTGTGAAAATGGGTGGCTAAGGTCTCCTATTTATAGGCTTCCTTGAGACCGGACCCGGTTTTAAAGCGGTTTGATGACGGTCTAAAAGCAAGCGGTAACCGTTATCATCATTGGTAATATGCGAACTTGACTTCTCTTCACGTAACGGTAATCGCGGAAACGGTAATCGCACGATACCCGCAATGCAATCCGGACCTCGTCGAATTTGGGCAATTCGGCGAGGTCCGGATTGCAAGCAACCCGGACGTCCGGGTTGCAAATGCAATCCGGAGGTCCGGTCCGGACGCGCGTAACACGCTTCCGGACCGTTTTGACCCTTTGGGAGACATTTTTCAAGTCGAGATGTAATTTTGACGTGTTTACGAGGCCCGAAATATAAATACGAACCCGAAATGGACATATATCCATCACTTGCCCCCGAGTCAAGTAACGATTTAGAACCTTTCTTGACTTTATTTTTAAGTTAGGATATGTGTCCAATTTGAGTTTGACGCTAACCTTTCGGTTTTGGTCGTTGGTTGGACGTAGACATCTTGATTTCGTCCGTCCTTTTCCGACCGAATGACTTTGTTTCCTGTCATCACGGTTAGTGCAATAGGGAATGCGCATATATAACGTACAAACATGATTATCGTTAGGGACACGTCATGCGGACATGCTTCTATCAACGTACATGCACAAGTAACGGTCATGGCAAGAACGTAATTACGTGACGTAAGAAATATAATCCGTATACTTCTCAAACGACTTAGCGATTATTAAATCATGAATCACGCGATATGTAAACATGCATGTAAAATGACGGATTCAATACGTGTAACACCAAAACAATCATGTACGTAGGAGTAGATATTTAGAAGAGAGGGTGGAGTATACCGTAAGTATTTAGGCGTGAGTGTAGATGAGTTACTCCTTTAATCCTTATCACCAAGGCATCTTTTGGGATAGGTTACACAAATCCCCAATCATTCCTCCAGCACTTTAGGAATTCATTATTCCATCTTCTTTGCAGGTAATCCTTTCATCATTTCCAGAAATTGTTTGTGTGTTCATAGTTTTTTCACCGCCGTAAAGCTTAGACGTATCCCGAAAGTTTCGTGCTTGATCCTTGACTTGTTTTCAGAAATTGACACCACCAATCGACTCAGATTGTCACGAGGATTCCAGCGCCGCCTTCGGAATCACCAGGAGACGCCGGACGCGCCCTCACGCGCCGCCGCGTGAGATTTGCCTTGCCGGCGCGTGTAACCCACGCGCCGCCTTCCCGTGCTCCGTTCGTCGCGGTCCTTACCTTTCTGAAATCGTCTCGACGAGGGGAGTCCATTGTGATACTTTTCGTCACGTTTTGAGGTAATCTGGAAATTCGATTTTACAGGACAGCTTCGACTTGATTCCGAATGTCGCCGTATTGTTGTTCGTTTGAGCTATTTGTCGTTGTTGTCGTATGGGACTGCTTATTGGTGTTTGTATATCGAATAATTGCTGATTGGTTGTCGTTACTATTGCCGTTAGTTCATGCCTTAGGCGATTTTTCACTTCCGTGGATAGTTGAAGTAGAATTCCCCGATTGGACATATTGCCCCCGAGTCTTTGTGTAGAGACTTTTTGGCCGGTATGCATAATTTTTTCCCTTGATGTGTTCGTTGGTTGATGGGAATTGCCAAACGTCCTTAGGAGTACCCTTTTGTTGCCTTTGAAGCCTTAGGAAAATATTTTCCTTAAGTGTCGTCGTATTTGATCCTCGTGGTTCGTCCCGTTAGATTCACTGTTTGCATGATAGCCTTTTAAGACGTTAGTCCCTTTTATCGTACGTACCAACTTTGCTATGCGCATTGACTTTCTCTACGCGTGTTGACTTTCGCTACGCGCGTTGACTTTTGCTATGCGCGTTGACCTTTACTACGCGTGTTGACCTTTACTACGCGCGTTGACTTTTGCTATGCGCGTTGACCTTTTGCTACGCGCGTTGACTTTGCTACGTGCGTTGACCTTCGCTACGCGCGTTGACTTTTGCTACGCGCGTTGACTTTTGCTTGGTTCTTGCAGATTGTGAAATCGTAGTAACCTCTTGCAGAATTCTCTTCCTTTTGATCGAGTTATCGCTATGAGTAAGTCCTTCATTCTTCCTTGACAATTTTTGAGCATCTTGTCACTCATAATGGATAGTCTTCTAAACGGCTATATGTCTTTCGTGCATTCATATTGTAGGTTGGTTTGCTGGAAAGAGTTCGTCTCTCCATGCGGCGGCTTCGCGTATTGCTTCTCGCGCCGATCAGGCTTTTGTGGCCCCTGCTCCCATCACTCCTGCCAATTCGGGGCGTGATCCTGGCAAAGGGTCTTCTACTCATGTGACCGGGGATACTCCCCCAGTGTCTGATTCTCGCGTTTCTTCCAAGCGGACTGACACAGTGGTGCGTGGACCGACTGATCCCAAGCGCTTGAAGCCAAATGCGGCTACTTCCACTCGTAAAGGCAAGGAAGTCGTGAGTCGCAATGTAGCGCCATTTGCCCCCCAGTCGGGAAACCGACCTGTGGAAGTCCGCAGACTCTGTAAGTATACTTTTGATGAATGTATTCCGTGGTTTTGTTATTTGTTGTTAACAACTTTCTTTCTTTGTTGTAGCAGTTCCTCCTCTTAGGCGCGACCATCTGGTCTGCCCAGTTGGATTGGATATTACTGGGGACACTTGGGCACCTTTTGGCAATGGTGGAGTTTATTTCCCCAAGGAGTCTTCACTTCGCACTCCAGAGGTTGGAGTTCGCGTGTTGCGTAGATGTGTTCCACCAGGTGATAGGCATTCTTGTCCATCGACTGATGAGGAGGCTGAGGCTTATGCGCAGAGTGCCTTATCCCGGTTTCATGTAAGTAACTTGATTCTTTTTGCCAAGTTTGTTGTTTTTGCGATTTATGCTTGGCTTATCGCATTGATTTGTGCAGGTTGTTGCCGACATGGTAAACATGTCGTCTTTTGTTATGGAGCTGGTAAGCGCGAAGCAGACAGCTATGGATAAGTGTGACGCTCTATGTCAAGAGTTGTCGCGAACCAAGGAGGAGGCTCGCGTGATGAGTTCGAAGGTCATTGCTTCTGAGGGCCGTTATGAGGCGCGCCATACTCGCTTATCAAAGCTTGAGTCTGAGATGATCGCTCTTGAGAAGAAGGTTACAGATGATCTTCATTCTCAAGGAGCGGAATTACTTGCTCTCGGTAAGGAGAGTCGGGAGAAAGGCGTACAAGTGGGTTATACTAAGTACTTGGGAACTTCTGATTTTGAAGCTGCTGTTGAGGAGAAAGTGAACGACCTGATGAGCGAGTGTTCTGAAGATTACTTCACTCGCGTGAAGGATCTTGACCCTGGGTTTCCTTTCGGAGAATTAGGGCCATATGCGAGTTATGCCCTTTCTCACATAGAGGCGTTGAATCTTTTGGAGTGTGGTCTTCCCAACTACGAGATGTTGGTTCATGATAGCGGAGATGTAAACGTTATTGTTACGTCTCCTGAGTTTATGGAGGTTGCCCCCGGGCCTTCTGGAGGTGGTGCCGCTATTTGAACTGCTCGTTTTATTTTGAACATGTTGGGCACGTTTCCACTTTGCTTATGTTTGTGTTTGGAACTTTGTTGGAGTTGTTCCCTGGTTGTTGTTTGCGACTTGTTCGCTTTGAACTACGTCGTTTGAACCTGCTTTATACATAGCAGCATGCATGATAACTTGTTAGTAATATTTCATACCGTTATCGCTTACTTGTGTTTACTGAGTGTTGATGACTAGTAGCGTGGACATAGTCCCTGTAGTTGTGACCAATAGCCACTTTTGATTCAAGATTGCATGCATGATGCGTTATGCATGTTGCTCGTCTTTCCTGCATAGCTTGTTGCTATATTTGTTGAATCTTGTCAAGTGATTCGCGTATAACGACTTAACAAGTAGTATGTTTGAAATGTGTTATCTTGGCTTGAGCAAGATACTAGTTTATACCGTCTCTTAGTTCCACTCTAAGGCGACGTTGTACAAGACTCGACTTGTAAATTTTATGAGTTTTAAACAGGGTGCGCACATGCCAGCGTGTATCAACCCGCGAAATGTAATTTTGACCCTTTGGGAGACATTTTTCAAGTCGAGATGTAATTTTGACGTGTTTACGAGGCCCGAAATATAAATACGAACCCGAATTGGACATATATCCATCACGCAACATCTGCTATTGAGCGTGTTTCTGAGTTACGGCGTCTGGAGCTTGAGACGGTTAACTATGATATGATGTTTGGGGATGACAACGATTTTGATCCTGCCGACGAGATAATGGCGGTTATTCCTGAGCCTGCTGGAGATGACGGTGCTCCTTGAGCAGCGTCGGGTTGATTATTTTGAGCATGTTGAACTTTTGCTTTTATCGTTTGCCCCCCGTGTTCGGGTTGATGTTGGTTTTGGGAGTTGTCCCTTGAACTTTTGTATATGTTTTGCATGCTTTGAGCTATGTCGTTTAGACCTGCTTTGATCATAGTAAAATGCATAATAACTCGTTAGTAGTATTTCATACCTTATGTTATCTATGGTATTTTTTAGACTTGGATGATAGGATAGATATCCTTAGATGATGAACATGATGTCCGTAGTTGCGACTGTATGTCGCGCATTGTTTGAGTGTTATGAGCGCCCCTCTTGGTTTGATTCCAAGGCATGGAAAGATGCGTACACTAGGTACTTGTAGCGTTGTAAATAGTAATGTACTCGGCACGGGCACTTGGCACTGGCACTTGACATGTATGAAAGTTATCTTGACGAGGCAAGACATTAGTTAATACCGTCTCTTAGCTCCACTCTAAGGAGACTTTGTGACAAGATGCTACTTGTTGTATTTGGTGCATTTTTCCATCCGTCAATTTGGGCACATCCCGCGTGACGTTGTTACAAGGTTTTCCGCGGCTAACCCAGTACTTACCCTGTGATGCTACTACGCCTCAACTTAGTTAATCCAAGGGGCGTGACAAAGGTCGTGTGAACACGCCTTGTAGTTTTTACCGTCTCTTGAACCATTTCAAGGCGATGTTGTGGCAAGACGCTACTTGCTCTATGCTATGCGTTTTTCCATCCGTCAATTTGGGCACACCCTGCGTGACGTTGTTGCAAGGTTTTCCGTGGCTAACCCAGTACTTTCCTTGTGATGCTACTGCACCTCTCCATGGTTAGTCCAGAAGGGTTGCACAAGACCGCGTTGAAGCGACTTGCAGCTTTTTCGGTCTCTTGGTCCACTCCAAGGCGACGTTGTGGCAATACACTACTTGCTGCATTTGGTGTGTTTTATTCCGTTATGCGCTTGCTGGCAAGATAACATTGTACAAGGCTCGACTTGTATGTTTGGCGAGTTTTCCTGACAGGGGTGTGCTCCTGCTAGCGTATATACGTGAAGTTATCCTAACAAGGAATACGTCTTCACGAAGTATGAACCCTTGAGTGAGTATACATACTGTTAGAGTACATGAAGCTGCCCATTTAAGGAATAAGTCTTCATGAAGTATGATTTCGTGATTGGTCATTCATACTTTTTAGAGTACATGAGGCTGCCCATTTAAGGAAAAAGTCTTCATGAAGTATGATTCCGTGATTGGTCGTTCATACTTTTTAGAGTACATGAAGCTGCCCATTTAAGGAATAAGTCTTCATGAAGTATGATTCTGTGATTGGTCGTTCATACTTTGTTGATTTGTGGAGTTGTCGTCTAACAAGAGGACTTCCGCCACGATGGGGTGATCAGTCCCACATGTTTGTCGCATCCTGTTTTGTATTCAGGGAATGACTTATGAACATGGGGGTTTGCCCTCAAAAGAGGATGTCGCAGCATTCCATTTTAATAGTTGTGAACATGGGGGTTTGCCCTCAAAAGAGGATGTCGCAGCATGCCATTTTAATAGTTGTGAACATGGGGGTTGCCCTCGAAGGAGGATGTCGCAGCATGTCACTTTGATGATTGTAAACATGAGGGTTGCCCTCGAAGGAGGATGTCGCAGCATGTTACTTTGATAGTTGTGAACATGGGGGTTGCCCTCGAAGGAGGATGTCACAGCATGTCACTTTGATAGATCTTGTTTTAAACTCAAGATATATTATGTTGTTGACGCTATTCGGGGTAGTCGTCATTATAGATGGAGAGTGTTTACATACTCTTTGTTGATGTTGACAGTTGATTTGTCGTCATATGATATAAGTTGATTGTTGTACATAGCGCGATGGCTTGTATTGTTGATGTGAGTAATATGCTTGTAGTTGTTACTTGGCGTAATTCCAAGGTAATATGTATGATATAGTATTGTACCTGCGAAGGTAAATTAACTTCATTAGATACTTGGATTATTTACAGAGAGTTGCTGGAAGGCGTCAACTGATCATTCATTCTAAAATGTAGTAAGTCTAGTAATTATAAAGACTAAAGTTAAAGTACGAGATGCATTTGAACTAAGACAATAGTAAAAATGCGTATAGTAGATAGGGGGATTAGTCTGATGGGGGATTTGTTCCAGTGCGAGCCACGTAGCTGGTCAATGCGCCTAGCGCGATGAGTTCTTGGATTTCCACCCTTAGGGACAGACAGTTGTTGGTGCTGTGCCCCCAAGTCTTATGATACTTGCACCAGTCTTCGATTTCTTTGCCAAGGAAAGCGGTTGGTGGCTCAAGTGGACAAGGAAGCTTGTTTTCCAGGAGTTTCACGTATATCTCTTCAACCTCCGTGTTCAAGGGGGTGAAGAACCAGTCGTAATTGGGGCTCGTTACTCCTGGTGTTGTTGCAGCTTGAGCTTCCAGAGTTGAACTAGGAGGTGTACCCCATCTTAGCTCATGTTCACAAGAGACCGCCGTCTCGAGTTTATCCTTCAGGTCTGCCATCGTGACAGTTGTTTTCCAGCCGTATGTCTCGCCGAATAAGAGGAAGGATCTGACGTTCATGTTCACAAAGAACGCATTTATGACTTCTCTTTTTGTTGTCCGCAGCATCGGCGTTATTGGCGAATCTTCTGAAGTAAGCCATTATAGGCTCTCCTTGATCTTGTCTCACATCTCAAATACTCTGTCGTGTTGGGAAAAGTATTGCATCGAGCAGAGCAGATGGTGTTGACTACTGCTTTCTTCCTCCATCATCATCACTTAGATCATATATATTTCTCTTTTTGTCAAACTCGACCATGGCAATAGAGACTTGCTGCATTTTCCTTAGGGCGTTCACATAGCACTTGCGTGCGGCTGATTGGTCTCCTAGCACTTCACCAATGCCGAGTGGCGTTGGGAACTTCATTTTCTGGTGGACAGTGGATGGAACAATTTCTTATGGTTGATCGTAGTCCTACCCAGTATGCCATTATATGCCCCCAAAGCGTTTACAGCAACGAACGTGACGTCGATGTGAAGTGCCTTCCATCCTTCTCCTAGAATGACCGGGAGTGTGATCATCCCTAGTGGGTAAGTTGCCACGCCGGCGAAGCTTACCAATGGAAATGTGCTTGGAGATAGATCAGCCACCGTCTTTCCCATATTTTCCAACACTTTGATGTTTAGAATGTCTGCAGCACTTCCCCCGTCCGCCAGGATTCGTCGCACATCGTACCCGTTGATTTCCATTGTGATGACCAAGGCGTCATCATGGGGGTAGACGATGTGCTTCTTGTCGGTTTTCTGGTTGGCGTCTCTTGCCGTACTTGGGGAGTGTCTGTAGCTGAGATGCGTAGACATACCTCGCATTAGATATGCTTCCTCCTATTGCTGGCCCTCCGTGGATAACATTGATTATGCCATGCTTTGCAGGAGGTGGGTTGTCTTTCTCCTTCTCTTTTCCTTTATTCCCTCTTCCTGATGGTTCCGCTCGGGACTTCTTTGGATGCTTGTCGCCCTGGTCCACCTACTGCTTCAAATCGCCCTTTAGGATGATATTGTTCACGATAAACCTTAGGCTTACGCAGTTATTTGTTTCATGTCCATAGACTTTGTGGTTTTCACACCACTTATCTTGCTCCTTCCCGAGCGGACCCTTGCGGAAGTTGGTTGGTTCTCTCCACATATTTGCTTCTTTCATCGTCTTCAAGATCACAGACAAAGTTGCATTTAGCGGGATGCACTCAGCAAGGTTGACCTCCCTGGACTTTTGAAAGTCTGATTGGAATGGCCTTTTTTTAGGCTTCCACTGCTTGTTTTGTTGGGAGCCTTGCTGTGGCTTTGATTGCTTGTTGTTCTCTTTAGCGCGGGCTGCGCCGGCTTTGCCTTGTTTTGCTCTCTGAATCTTTCCAGATCTACGAACTCCTTCACCCTTGCTGCAAGTTCTTCCAATGTCTCAGCTGGACGCTTTGACATTTTCTCAGCGAGCGAGAATCCTTTCTTTCCAAGGTTGTTTATGAAAGCGCGCACTATCTCTCCTTCCGTCAGGTTGCCTTGAATGTCGGATATGTTTTGATTGAAACAGATGTAGTAATCCGCCAATGATTCATCGTTTTGTTGTTGTACTATATTCAATGCATTGGCACCCTTCAAGAGAGTACGTTCCCCCATATAGCTTTGTATGAACTTCGACTTTAGGTATGGCCAGGAAGTTACACTTCCGCACGGTAGGGAGAAGAACCAATGCGAGGTTGTTCCTGCCAATGTATTACGGAATGTCATGGCTACATGATGCGGGTTGTCTGTCCTTCCCAGCAAGGATGCCTCGTGTTGTTGCACGTGTTCGATCGGATCTCCTTTTCCTCGATACTTGTCTATTCCCAATCTATACAGGGCGTCTGGGACGCGGCTGTATGCTAGCTCGTCAGCAAATGGGTGCGACGCATTCTCTTCCAACGCGTGCATTCCTTTCAGCTTTGATTCTCGCATCTTCTTTTCAATTATTGCCTACAAAGCCTTTGTTGTGAGACCTGTGATTGAGATGTCTTCATTGATGACAGGTCTTCTCCATCCAGCGTTGCGATGGATGTCAGCATTGATTTGACTTGTTCCTTGGAGGGAGACTTCCTTGTACTGTTGTTGCGAGCGGGTACGTGGAGGTTGTCTTCTTACTTCTTCTGGATGCTGCATACTTCCGTAAGGAGTGTATGAGCGTGCTGGCTCCTGCCTTGGTTGCTGGTACTGGAACGTGCCTTCTACATATTGACCTCCTCCTCCTTGTTGTTGCGACTCTTGTCGTCTGGTGTCGTACGACACTGCTCTTGCCGGGGCGGCTTGGTCGTTGACGGGAGGTGGAGGTGGTGGTGGCGGAGCAAATCCTTGATTTCTCATATTCTCTCTGAATGCTAGCAATTCTTCAAGAGCTGCCATCATGGCGGGTGTGACTTGTGGCGCTGGGTTGACACCTCATTGTTGCTGCTGAACACCCTTCGCTGGCATCCCGTAAGGGAACTCTTCATGCATCCTTGGCTCGAATCCGGGCGGTGGTGTTCCGCGTGGTGTGGTCTGGACCTCTGGGCCGTGCTGTGCGGCAGGCACACTCCTGGCTAGCACGGAGGAAGCAGTGGATACTGCTTCAGGGATGTGTGAGGGTCCAGGTTGACCTCTCATCGGCTTTTTGGCTGTGGTATCAGCTTTCTTTGGGCGACCGGGGCCTCTCTTCTTCTCCTACAGGTTGACATCATCTGGAGGAGGTTGATTGCTTGCCATAGCTCGTGGTATGATGCAGCTTTTTGTTCGTTCCCACAGACGGCGCCAAGTGTTGCGTCCAAATCCAACCGGGTAGTCGGACTCTTCGGCACTTCGGGTTGGGGACACGTCGGGTGTCGGAAGTGGGCTTTCTGATGTTGGCAAAGGGGCTGCCGGCAATGTGCAAATGTCGGACAGGTACGGCTGTCAGCAGTGTTGGTTGTCGGCAAGGTAAGGCTGTCGGCAGTGCAAGCTTGTCGGCAAGGTAAGCTTGTCGGCTTCACGCGGTGCTAACCTGCAGGAAGGGCAATAACCAGCACGGAGGGGGGGGTGGTGCCGGTTGAACCCTCTCCGATGCTTAAATGAGCGTTTAGAGAGAGAAAATATTCTAGAGAGAGGTCAGAGCTCCAATGCCAATTAATATCCAGAAGAATCTCAAAATGGGTGGCCAATGTCTCCTATTTATAGGCAACCTTAGGACCGAACCCGGTTTTAGTGCGGTTCGACGCCGGTCTAAAAGAAAATAAGAACCGTCGTCTAGTTAGGCTTTGGAGAACTCTTCACTCTTTGTGTTCGGACGATAAAGGATGTGCGCAGTGCCCGTTGACAACAGTCCGGACCCCATCAGACTTAGAATCCGACGGGTTCCGGATTGCTTGGGACAATCCGGACCGTCGGATTGCCTTAGGGCAATCCGGACTGGTTCGGACGCGTACGTCTGGACCGTTTTGTTTCTCGGGTGTTTGTTTTTCTTACCTATTTGTGGTTTTCGACGTGTTCGCGTAGTCCGGAACGAAATACGAACCCGAATTGGGCAGATATCTAACAACCCACCTCGAACCCTAAGATGGATACGAAACTCCTTGAAGCGATGTATATATAATATATAAATTCATTAAGGTTGTTTACATACCATAATTTATATACAGACATTAAGTAATGTTACCTTTATTAATACACTCGTTTATAGGATACCTTTTTTTCTTCTAAATATATAAATATTGATTTTGTATATGAAAGTATTTACTATATATATATATATTATATATATATTGTTTACAACTTTATATAAAGCTAATATATATGTTGCTTTTAGAAACAAGTTATATTGTTTAATATTATTTATTGTTATTACCTATATATGTTGCTTATATGGCGGCCTATGGTCTTCCGGAGCCAAACTGTATAGATTTACTATTTAAAAGAAAACTTTTAATTAATTTGTTTCTTTAAATTGCGTAGAGACCAAAATAGGATATAAAAATACTTCTTAATTTTAAATCAATCAATATTATGTATCTAAATTTAGAGGACCCCTATTAAATTCCGATTAAATTAGGAAACACTGACTGGACAAACTGTCCACGTGTTAGTCAGAGGGCTTCCGATGCCGAATTAATATAATACTAGATGCTAACCCCGCGCACCGCGCGGGTAAAAGTCCGAACTAAGTAAATTGAGTTTAGAATTAATATATATATTAATTATTTGACTGAATTTAAGAATAAAAATAATTTGAAAATTTTCATAGATATGATACAGAAAATTTTATCTACTTTAACTATATTTAAAAATTAGAAATATATATGATTTATATAAATTTATGTAGTCGGTCGTATTAAGTTTGTATATTATATATATTTATATTTATATTTATATAGGTTTATATATTTTTTATCATTTCTATAATATATATATATATATTATTTAAGTGTAATAATATTTATTATGCATATATATTATATTTATGTAGTTGACCGTAATAAGTTTTTATATTATATATACATATACTTAAGTAATGTTAGTGTATTTTATATTTATATATTATTTGACTAAAAATATAAAATTTTACATGGGTATCAATAAAATCTTCCTAACCCTAATT
Organism: Clarkia xantiana subsp. parviflora; assembly: GCA_036873135.1. Lineage (NCBI taxonomy): Eukaryota > Viridiplantae > Streptophyta > Magnoliopsida > Myrtales > Onagraceae > Clarkia > Clarkia xantiana. The sequence continues at coordinate 16,508,401 of JAPTYO010000008.1, read as the reverse complement.
ATATAGTTGGAACTTGACCATCTTCAAAAGACATTTATTAGATATAGGTACCACCCCTTAACACGTGTGTTGGATCCGAGTTACCCAATAATTTTAGTTGCGTGTCACAATCTAATATGGATTTTCATCTACAGATCTAATGTTTTCGTCCATGTAACATTGATTATACATATACGGTATTTATGCCATTAACGGGTGTTAATGGTCGGATTAGCCTGACTCCCTAATTCTAGCCTAGATGTGTTGTGACTAGGGATGGCAACGGGTCTCGGGGCCCCGCTGACCCGCGGGGCCCCGACCCGGTTTTGACCCGCCGACCCGCGGGTCACGGGTCGGGCTCGGGTCGGGGCGGGTCTGGGTCTAGAGACCCGGGGCCCCGTAGACCCGCCCTGAAATGCATATATATATAATATTTTTTTTAATGTTAATATGATCTAACATTTACTAAACAATATGGTTAATATAGTACGTATATAAATAACATGGACCAAATTACAAATAGATGTATATTTAGATTATTAGGATTTGTTAATTTGGTGTTTGGATTTGAATTTGTATTTGTAATGAATTTGATGTGTTTGTTGTTTATATTTGATTGGTGTTAGATTTATGTTTTGAATTTATATATAATGTAATATTTTGACAAAAAAAATTGTATTTAATATTGTAAAGTGAAAAAAAAAAAAAAAAATTGTTCACATGGCGGGGCGGGTCGGGGCCCCGCGGGTCGACCCGCGGGATTGTTGACCCGACCTGACCCGCCCCGAAAGGGCCATTTGGCCGGGGCCGGGTCAGCCAGGCCGACCCGCGGGGCGGGTCCGGGGCTGCGAAAACCCGCCCCGACCCGCCCCGTTGCCATCCCTACTTGTGACTGGATATATTTTTATAATATCATAATGAATAATTTATCTATTTTAATTAATGATATAAAAAAACTGAAATATAAATAGTTTTATATTATATTTATGTAGTTAGTTCTAGTAAGATTTTACGTTATATATATTTTATATTTATATAGATTTATTTTGAGATTATTTATACAATATTTATATTATATTTATATTATATTTATATAGTTTATTGTAGTTAAATTTTATATTATATATATATATATTTTAAACATATAAGATTGAAAATATTATCTATTTTAATGATTAACCTATAAAAACTGAAATATATATAAATTTATATGTAGTTGACTGCGCAATAAATTTTTATATTATATGTACTTTTTATACTTATGTAAGTCTTTTGGAAAAAAAAAAATACTTATGTAAGTCTATGTATAAAGATATAAATATGTATACGTATTTTGTCGTATAGTAAATTTTTATATTATATACATATATCTTATATTTATATAATGTTAGTGTGTTGTAATAATTTAATAAGTTAAATTAGTACATACTAAAGGAAAAGAAGTTCTTAATTCATAACCATTTCAAATAGATAAAAGGGTTTTGTTTAAACCCATGTCTTCCGAGAAACTTCATTTTAAATCTCAAAATACTGAGATGATAGAAGAACTTATGAAAAGATTAAGTAATCTTGGAATAAAAGAAAAGGATTGTGCTCCTTTGGGGCAAAACGAGTCTGACAAATATTCCGAAACTTCTAATTCTTAAGAAGAAAAAAATTGATCAGCTTGAAAAATTGTTCTTATCCGAACAACCTGAGGATCAATTTCAAGTTAATAAGTTAACTTCTTATAAGAAGAAACTGGTTTACAATATCCGGCAAAACCTTATTATCATAGGCCAACTCCCATTGACCTCCAACTTGAACAGCGTGACGAGTTCAATGCTGTTCAGTTTGATGGAAATTCAATTGCCGAATGGAATATTGATGGTATGACAGAGTACCAAATACAAACAGTGTTAAATTACATGATCATGTATGCGACTGCTTGTAGAACAAATGGTGCTTCTGATGAGAGTATTTCTAGAGCCTTAATTCAAGACTTCACTGGTCAATTAAAAGGTTGGTGGGATTTTCACCTACCTGAAGAGGCTAAATTTCATATTATAAGAGCCATAAAAATTGAAACACAAAACGGACAACCTACCCAGGTTACCGATTGTGTCAACACGCTACTATATACAATAGCAAAACATTTTATAGGGACTACATCTTTACAACTTGATAAATCTCAAGAACAATTGATGAATTTAAGATGTCAAAACTTATCTCAGTTTAAATGGTATAAGGATGTTTTTCTTTCTAAAGTTTTTACTAGAGAAGATAGTCAAAATGAATTTTGGAAAGAAATTTTTTTATCTGGACTTCCTCATTTTTTTGCTGAAAAGGTCCGTAATAGGATTAAGCAAAAACATAATGGAATTATTCCTTATTCCATATACACTTACGGCGACTTGTCTTTTGAGATCGTCGCTGAGGGCATAAATTTATGCAATGAAATAAAATTACATCGCGAACTCCAAAAGGAGAAACTTATTGGAAAAAGAATTATTGGTGATTTTTGTGAACAAATGGGATTACCCTCCATTGGTGATTCTAATAAGAATAACAAATCTTACAAGAAAAAGACTAATAAAGTTTATGAAAACTTTAGTAAATATCCTAGGAAAAAATATATTCCTAAACGAAAGAAGAAAGAAAGACTCGAAAAACCTAAGCAAAAAACAGTTCCACTATGTTGGAAATGCCAGAAACCTGGCCATTATGCTAATAAGTGTAAATTGAAAAAGAAAATTAATAGTCTAGATATTGATGAAGGACTAAAGAAAACTTTAGAAAAACTATTCCTTAATGAGGAAGGACAAGATTTAGAAGTGTCTGTTATTACAGATAAAAATAATTTTTACGCTGCAAATGAATCGGATCAGACCGATGAATCTGAATTTGAGGATGAGTCGAATGATTCTGATTGCAGTGGAAATTGTAATTATTACAAATCACTTTGCAAAGCAAATGGGTTATTTGTTCTTACCCATGAGCAAAACTTTATACTAGATATGATAGATCAAATTTCTGATCCAAAAGAAAGGAGAGAAAAGCTACAAAATTATATTGAGCAGTATAGTAAAAAACCTGAGAAGCAGTTAAAATTAAAAGAACCTGAGGCTTATAGTCTCAAAGAAATTCTAAGGAGAGCTAAGTCCCCTATAGAAGAAGACATTAGTGATTCTTCTTGTATTAATAATTTAATGCATGAAGTAAAAATTCTCAAAAAAGAATTAAGTGATTTAAATCCAGGGTTCTCATTTTAGAATCTAAAACAGATGAAGCAACTGACAGTGAAGAAGGAGAAAAATCTTTAGAAGCTATGAACTCCTTAACATTCGTCATTATGCTTGATAGAGTTATTACTCATAAATGGCATATCAAAGTCAACATTATTGTTTATAGAGAGTATTCTTTCTCCGTGATTGCAATGGTTGACTCTGGAGCAGACCTAAATTGTATCAATGAAGGACTTGTTCCATCGAGATATTTCTCGAAAACAACTGAAATTCTAAATACTGCAGATGGTAGTAAAATGCTTGTAAAATACAAGCTACAAAATACTGCAGTCTGCAATAAAGGAATTTGTTTAGAAATGCCATTTATAATGGTTAAAAATTTATCCCATGATGTTATTCTTGGAAATCCATTTCTTCATATGCTTTATCCTATTAAAAGCATTACTGAAGAAGGAATTACAAGTACCGTTAATCAACAAGATATAACTTTTAAATTTGTTACAGAACCTCGTTATCACGAGATTGATTTGATACAAAAGAAAATTAAGAGAAAAGAAAATTTTCTAAGCTCCTTAACTCAAGAAATAAGCTATAAAAAGATAGCTGAAAAAATTCAAACATCCTATATGATAGAAAAAATATCTAATTTACAAAAATACATAGAAAATTCAGTTTGTTCTGATATTCCCAATGCCTTTTGGGAACGAAAGAAGCATGTGGTAAATTTACCATATGAACCAAACTTTGACGAAAGACAAATTCCAACAAAAGCTAGACCTATTGCTATGGGTCCTCGCCATTTAGAAATTTGTAAAAAAGAAATTGATGAGCTTTTAGCTAAAGGATTAATTAGAAAATCATATAGTCCATGGAGTTGTCCAGCATTTTATGTGGAGAATGCTGCTGAATTAGAACGAGGTGTTCCAAGGCTTGTTATCAATTATAAGCCCCTAAATAAAGCTTTAAGATGGATTAGATATCCAATCCCTAATAAAAAAGATTTATTAAATCGACTTTACACAGCTAAAGTTATGTCAAAATTTGACATGAAATCTGGATTCTGGAAAAATTCAAATTGCCAAGAAAGACATATATAAAACGGCTTTTACTGTTCCATTTGGACATTTTGAATGGAATGTAATGCCGTTTGGGATAAAAAAAAAATGCCCCTTATGAATTTCAAAATATAATGAATGATTTATTTAGTCCATATATGTTATTTTGTATCGTTTATATAGACGATGTATTAATTTTCTCACAAAATATTGATCAACATATTAAACATCTAAATGCATTTATAAATGCAGTAAAAAGAGCAGGACTGGTGGTATCAGCTAAGAAAATTAAACTGTTTCAAACAGAAATAAGGTTTCTTGGTCATATCATCAAAGAAGGGACAATATTCCCTATCGATCGGTCAATTAGTTTTGGTGGAAAATTTCCAGATGAAATAAAGGATAAGACTCAATTACAGAGATTCTTAGGAAGTCTTAATTATATTTCAGATTTTTATAAAAATCTAGCCATAGATGCAAAGCCTTTATTTGAAAGGTTGAAGAAAAATCCTCCTGAATGGTCTGAAATTCACACTAAGGCTGTTCAAAAAAATTAAAGCAAAAATTAAGGAAATTCCTTGTCTTGCTATAGCCCACCCTGATGCATTTAAAATTGTTGAAACTGATGCATCAGAATTAGGTTACGGTGGAATCCTTAAACAAAGGATTGGAAATAAAGAGACTCTAATTAGATTTACTTCTGGAGTGTGGCAAGGACCACGAAAAAATTATGCAACCGTCAAGAAAGAAATTCTTTCAATTGTTCTTTGTGTACAGAAATTTGAAAGCGATTTACTTAATCAAAAATTTCTAATTAGAGTTGATTGCAAAGCTGCAAAAAATATATTAGAAAAAGATGTTAAAAATATCGCGTCTAAACAAATTTTTGCTAGATGGCAAGGAATATTATCTGTATTTGATTTTGATACTGAGTTTATTAAAGGATCAGATAATTCATTACCTGATTTTCTAACTCGTGAATTTTTAGCAGGAAAATGAATAAGAAAAGAGCGAAGGATAAAGCCATAATTGCATCTCCTTCCACGCCTTATAAGGCAGCCATCGCAAAAACAAAAGATCAGCTAAAAACTAAGGCCTTAAAGGCTATCCCTACCGAAATGCAGCTTAGAGGAGATGCTTATGCAGCAGCAAATAAATCAGAGCAAGCTAATGAGTTTGTCTATCCATTTATCCCCTATGCTACTATGTGGGTAGCCCCAGTCGAGCAAAAATATGCTCATTTAACTCCAGAGGAAATATCCTCCTTTTATCTCAAAGAATTTGGAGATCCATTCTTTTATCCAAAAGAAACCAATTTTTATCTAACCATTCTGCAGGTTACTCAATCTGTAGACTTTGACTCTGTCACCAGAGGTAACAGCCAGGAGTGGGCTTATTCTAAAGCCTTCATCAAAAGGGTTTTAACACCAGATCAATGGAATGGTGATCTATTTCGTTATCACGAAATACCAAAAACAAAACACGTATTCAATTACTTTGATTATATCAAAGCATGGGAATGTGCTTTCTACTATGAAAATCGTCAAAAGAAGCACACATGGTTTCTTCAATTTCGAGATTTCGACAACACTAAAATTCCTCAGTGCTTTATAAAATGGTTTTATACATGGGGAGCAAATCCAATTATCTTCCCAGATAAAATCAGGAAAGTTTATGAACAATTTGAAGAGGTAAATTCATCTCTAAAACATCATGAGCTTATTTTTACAGCTCTCTACAAAGTCCCATGGATTTTGAAATGGGAAATTGTTATGGCTAAAATGCCTATTAATCGATTCGGAAAATTAGTTGCCGATATTCCTTATTTAGGAAGAAGGGTCTCGATTAAATGGTGGGACAAATTCGAATTTTTCAAAGAAGACTCTGCCTTTACTCAAAAGGGCTTAGTTTCATTTGATCCACCTCCACCTCCCCCTTCAGTCGGGGAACCTTCGAAGAAAGATCTTCTGAAGTTCTAAAAGAACTATTGGAATCTTCATCTGAGACCAAGCTCGAATTGAAGAGACGACTTAAAGAGATTCTTTACGAATCTGAAGGTGAAAATGATGTAAAGGCTAATAGCAGCCAAAAAACAGATGACACTATGCAGGATTCTCAAGATCCTTTTGCATAAATGTCTACGGATAATAATCCGTTTAAATGTAAGTAATTATGCACTTATTAGTGTAAATTTAAAATTAATTAGTAATCTTTATTTTTTATGAATAGTAAAAATTATTTTAGATGGATGGATGCATGAATAAATACGTGGATGCCATGCACAAAAATAAAGCTAGTCTAAAAGGACATTTTCTATCAGGAGGGAATCTTGACAACAACTCATGAAGACTTCTCAACGTGGATGGCATGCAAAGAAGATAGAGAAGAAGGCTTCAAGGAGTAATCATTATGTCTCCCACTCAAGTAGATGTATAAAGGGAACCTCTTAGGAAAGCTAGAGGCAGACTTCGGAGAGTGCTATCTTTACATACATACTTGAGTGCTTTTGTTATATGTGTATTTGTCCTGAGTGCTGTCTTTCTCCTTGCATTTATCTTGGTGTATTCTCCTTGCATTTATCCTGGTGTATGTACCTAGGAGAGTTAAAAAAAAAAAAAAATCGAAAAGCACGCCATAAAGGATGAGGGTCTTGGTTCTATAGTACCTTATCCATCCAATCTAAGAGATCTTAAATCATCATTGTTGATATTTGAGTTATTCGACCTTTTGTATCCTTTTCCCAAGTACCTGTCTGTGACCAAGCAAACTCCAAAGAAGCACATGTCATAATATTATAGGAGATCCGACAACAAAAATCAGAATCAGTATATTTGATAATAACGGAAAAAAAATGTTAAAACATTAATATACCATTTTTTAGCTATTGACAGAAATATTGATCTTTGACACGATTATTGTGTATATGCACAAGTGCCATAAACAAATGGTATATATTAACTGTTCTAATGCTATATATCCAAATACACAATGCACATCTATCTTATATCGGTGTAGATATTATATATTAAAATTAGAAATCTTACCTTTTTAGAACAAAAGTCCATATCAATCTTGCTTAGGCCCAATTTAGATCTAGAAGTGATCATCTGTATTAATAAGAATGTAAAAAATGAAAGTGAGTTGCTGCATGTGCTGCACATGCATATTTCTAAAATTGTTATTTATATAAGTTGTTAATATATAGTTATGATACTTATATTAAATATAAGGGTTAATAGCGAATAAATTGTCTGAGGTTTGACCGTGTTGAAATTTGGTGTCTGAATTTTAAAGTGTTAAAATGGTATGTCTGAGGTTTGGACTTTGTTAAATTTGGTTTTCCGTCCAAAATTGCTTTTAATTTTGACAAAATGTTGCAAAGTCAGAATTGCCTTTTAACCAAATATGAAGTAATAAAATTATCCCTAGATTCAAAACAACCAACACTCAACTCCTGCCACCACCCAACTCCGGACGGCCACCACTCAACTCCGGCGGCCACCACCCAACTCCAGTCGGCCACTATCCTACTCCCGCCGTCCACTGATGGATAAATGTCCAATTCGGGTTCGTGTTTACATTTCGGGCCTCGTAAACGTGTCGAAAATTACATATCGGTTTAAAAACACCTCCCACGGCATCAAAACGGTCCGGAAGCGCCTTTACGCGCATCCGGACCGTACGTCCGGGTTGCTTGCAATCCGGACCTCCGGATTGCTCACAATCCGGAGGTCCGGGTTGCGCGGCAATCCGGAGGTCCGGGTTGCGCGGCAATCCGGAGGTCCGGGTTGCGCGGCAATCCGGAGGTCCGGGTTGCGCGGCAATCCGGAGGTCCGGGTTGCGCGGCAATCCGGAGGTCCGGGTTGCGCGGCAATCCAGAGGTCCGGGTTGCGCGGCAATCCGGACCTCGCCGAATTGCCCAAATTCGACGAGGTCCGGATTACCTTACGGGTATCGCGCGACTACCGTACCCTCGATTACCGTTGCGTGTAGAGAAGTCAAGTTCGCACATTACCAATTTGGATGACGGTTACCGCATGATCTTGAACCGTCATCAAACCGCTCTAAAACCGGGTCCGGTCCCAAGAAAGCCTATAAATAGGAGGTCTTGGCCACCCATTTTCACACATTCTCTCATTTGTCCAACTTTGGTATTTTGAGCTCTGACTTCTCTCTAGAAATTCTCTCTCTCTAGAAATTACCTTTTTGCCATTATAGTGACTTAAGCATCGGAGAGGGCTCCGCTAGCACCACCCCCCCTCTCCGTGCTAGCATTGGTCCTTTGTGCAGGATCCGACGTCCGGGTCACAACCTTGCCGGGTCACAACCTTGCCGGGTCACAACCTTGCCGGGTCACAACCTTGCCGAGTCACAGCCAATCCGAGACACAATTCTCGCACGGGAGCAAGTCTGAACATTCGTCAGTGGCTCAACCTCCGACGGAAGGGTTACAGCCCGCTCAACCACAGACGCATCCTCACGACCTTGTTCAATCCGGACGCAACATTGGCGCCGTCTGCGTGATTCGAACAAACAAGCTACCATACCGCAGAAGTCATGACGAGTGATCACAACCCTCCCGATGAGGTGAAAAACCCAAGGAAAAGGCCTGGACGTCCCAAGAAGTCCCCGGCAAACAAAAGAACAGGAGGCCAAGCTCCAGCTGGGAGCCAGTCGGGACCCTCCCACATCCCAAGAGCAACTTCCGTAGCTTCATCCATACCGACTGACAATGTGCCAACGCACAGCACAGAGAACCAAAAGACAAACACCACGCACATCCACCTGGTTTCGAGCCAGAAATGCACGAGGATGAATCCCAAACGGAGATGCCGCAAGGCGAACAAAGACCGGGGGCAAACCCGATGCCCACCGTTACTCCAGCAATGATGGCAGCGCTGGAAGAGTTACTCGCATTCCGCGAGTCTTTAAAAAACCAAGGATACGCGGCTCAGCCACCTCCGGCCAACCAACAGTATGCTGCGCCAGCAAGAGAAATGTCGCACGACACTACTCGCTATGGCAATCCTTTCCAGGGCGAACACCAACAAGCAAGATATGAACCTGCACGGTCATACACTCCTTTCCAAGGAGCCCAACAGTGGAGGAACGAAAGGCAGCCCCCATTCTACCACCCGCAGCAACAAACAAGAGACGATCCTTGTCAGGCCACAAGCAGGGATCAATCTGACATCTACCGCAACAATGGTCAGCAAAATCCTTCAACAGGTTATGCTGAACCGGTAAAGGGATTTACCGCCGAGATGTTAGAAGAAATGGTGGAGAAGAAGATGAAGGAGGCAAAAATGAAGGGAATGCACGCTCTTGAAGAAAGGGCGTCTCACCCATTCGCTGACCATTTGGTGAACAGTCGCGTCCCAGACGCACTGTACCGAATTGGAGGTGACCCCTACCGTGGAAAAGGAGACCCAATTGAACATGTGCAAAAGCACGAGGCCTCTCTGCTAGGCAGAACAAAGAACCCGCATCACTTCGCAATGACGTTTTCACAAACTCTTGCCGGATCTGCAGCGCACTGGTTCTTCTCACTGCCATGCGGAAGTATTACTTCATGGGCGGACCTTAAGGCCAAGTTCATTCAGCGGTACATGGGCGAGCGCACGTTGTTAAAAGGGGCAAACGCTTTGGACGACGTCCAACAACAAAACGAAGAGTCCCTGGCCGACTACTACGTCCGCTTCAATCAGAACATTTCTGACATTCAGGGGAACCTGACCGAAGGAGAAATCGTTCGAGCATTCATTCGAAATCTCGGACGAAGAGGCAATGCCCTAGCTGAGAAAATGGCAAAGCGCCCAGCGGAATCCATGGAAGAATTAACCGCAAGAGTCAAGGAGTACATAGACCTTGAAAGATTCAGAAGCCAGAACAAGGCAAAATCGCTGCAGCAAAGGCAAAAGATAATCCAAAGCAGAACCAACCAAAACCACACTCAAGTGGTCAACAAGGAAGGCATTGGCAACCTCAGCCGAAAAGACCTTTCCAAGGGGATTTTCAGAAGCCAAAGGAAGTAAATCTTGCCGACTGCATCCCTCTGAATGCCCCGCTGTCTGTAATTTTGAAGGAAATGAAGGACGCAAATATGTGGAAGGAGCCAAACAACTTCAGGAAAGGCCCATTGGGAAGAGACAAGGACAAGTGGTGTGAAAACCACGAAGTCTTCGGCCATGAGACCGATAGCTGCGTCAGTCTACGCTTCCGAATCAACAACTTTGTCCTCAAGGGCGAGTTGAAGCAATTTGTTGATCAGGGCAACAACCCCCCGAGAAAGGCTCAACCAGAGTCGTCAAAAAGAGAGAACAAGGGAAAAGAGAAGGTCAATGACAACCCTCCGCCAGCCAAGCGAGGTGTAATCAACGTTATACACGGAGGGCCTACCGCAGGAGGACAAATATCTAACGCTCGGGACATTTATGCATCCCAAGCAGCAACTCTGCCAAAGTACGGAAAGCGCAAGCAACCTGAGCAAGAAGACACAGTCATCCAATTCTCCAGAGAAGACTTAAAGCATATCGTTTACCCCCACGATGATGCTTTAGTCATTACCATGGACATTGACGGGTACGATGTGAAAAGAATTCTTGTGGATGGTGGAAGTTCTGCTGACATTCTACATGTCAGAGTCCTGGAGCAACAAGGAAAATCTGTCAAGGACTTGTCCCCAGGAACCTTCTCTTTAGTCAGCTTCGCAGGAGCAGCCACACAACCCTTGGGTACAATCACACTTCCTGTAATCCTTGGCCAGGGGTGGAGAGCATTGCATATCAACGTCACTTTCGTAGTTGTAGAATCCCTCGGAGCCTACAACGGAATCTTGGGACGAACAACGATCAATCCCTATGTGATTGTGCCCTCCACCGTCCACCAAAAGATGAAGTTCCCAACAGAACATGGGATTGGGGAAGTGCTCGGCGATCAGATAACCGCAAGACGTTGTTACGTCAATGCCTTGAGAGCAAAGCACCAATACCATGTGGCCATGGTAAATTCCTTCAAGAGGCAGAAAGTTGTTGATGAAAGAAAGAAGCAATTGATGGAACAAGCTGTTACAGTTTGGAACCAGCAGGGAAGCATCCAGTTCTCACCATGGCACCAGATTTGGCTCGTTAAGCAGGGAGAAGACGAGCCAATCATGGAATACTTCATCAGATTTGCCTCCAACGCCACAAACGCGAAAGCAACAAAAGAAGAAGTGATATGCGTGTTCTATGCAAACATGAACGCCAAATCTTTCCTTCTTTTTGGACGAACTCATGGATAGCAAACAACAAAAACCATGGCGGATCTAAAGGATAAGCTGGAGACAGCAGTCTTATGCGAGCAAGAATTGAGGTGGGGTACACCCCTCAGTTGGGACAAAGGAGTTCGAGCAAAGACAAACAACCAGGAAGACGCAAACTTTGATATCGACAACATCTTCACACCGCTAAACACGGTGGCCGAAGACATTTACGTCAACCTGCTGGAAAACAAGCTCCCAAGTCCGCTTGCCACGGAGACAGCTTTCTTGGGCAACAACATCAGAGAATGGTGCAAGTACCATAAAACTTGGGGGCACAACACAAACATGTGTCCACCATTAAACTGGGAAATCGAAGAATGCATCATGCTAGGTGCGCTGAGGCGATTTGTTGCAACCAACTACCCGACATCGTCATCAAACCAGCCATAAGAAACAGAAACAACTATCTTTTAGATTACTTTGCGCATTCTAGTACTTCTAGTATAATCAATGTAAATACACGCAAGTATCTAATAAAGTCAATCTACATTTGTAGGTACACATCTATCTCTTGCACGATATTTTTTGGATTAAAACGCGAAGACAATTAAACTACGCGCTTATTACCTACATCAATAATCCAAGAAATCATACCACGTGCAAGCAAAATCTAGCATACGTTATGACAACGTCTATCATCAACAACAAATGGATGACCACATAAAAAAGACATCATCATAGAGCCAAACACTTGGAGTTAATCCCAAGACACTATCAAAGACAGCATATTGCAAATACACATAATGAAAGATACTTGCATACATACACCAAAAAGGAGTTTATTTCTCCTAAGTTGGCATCTATCTCAAGAAGGCGCCGGCAACACAAAGCAATGGCGCTATGCCCACAACCAACTTATATGACGCAAGGACAACTTGCGGAATACCTACAAAAAAGGAACTTATAGCAATTCTCTTCCCAAGGTGACGACTATCCAAGAAGCTGTCATCTATAAGCAATATCTTGGTTTAACACCAAGATCTACTATCAAAACGACGACTATTCACGGGCGTCAACCACAAGCAATATCTTGGATTAACACCAAGGCCTACCATGTCAAGAATAGAGACAAAACCTCACGTTCATAGCCATTCCCTGGAATTAGAACAGGATGGGCAAATACGATAACGGGTTAATCACCCTGCATAACGGATGTCCTCTATCTAGACGACAATCCCATGACACGAATTCCTTTCATGGGTTCACTCTTTATAACGGATGTCCTCTATCTAGACGACAATCCCATGATACGAATTCCTTTTATGGGTTCACTCTGCATAACGGATGTCCTCTATTTAGACGACAATCCCATGATACGAATTCCTTTTATGGGTTCACTCTTTATAACGGATGTCCTCTATCTAGACGACAATCCCATGATACGAATTCCTTTTATGGGTTCACTCTGCATAACGGATGTCCTCTATCTAGACGACAATCCCATGATACGAATTCCTTTTATGGGTTCACTCTTCATAAAGGATGTCCTCTATCTAGACGACAATCCCATGATACGAATTCCTTTTATGGGTTCACTCTTTATAACGGATGTCCTCTGTTTAGACGACAATCCCATAATACGAATTCCTTTTATGGGTTCACTCTGCATAACGGATGTCCTCTGCTTAGACGACAATCCCATGTTACGAATTCCTGGTATGGGTGCACCATTTATAGCGGAAGTCCTCTTACTAGACGACAATGCCGCACTACAGACTTTCAAAGCCGTGATGCGTGATTCCTGGACGCAGAAAACATGCATCACAATTCATACTCTCAAAAGTGCTACATGGTCCCTGGACGCGGGAATCATGTATCACAAATATTTTTGCCAAATATTTTATCAAACACTTTATAAAATATTTTATGTATCAAACACCTTGTCAAACGTTTTATCAAACAAGAAGTTCAAGGTTCAAAAAACACCTTTTCAAAACCCAAAAGTTTTTACGTATGCTTCCCCAACGCGGGTTGATACACGCTGGCAGGTGCGCACCCTGTTTAAAACTCATAAAATTTACAAGTAGAGTCTTGTACAACGTCGCCTTAGAGTGGAACTAAGAGACGGTATAAACTGGTATCTTGCTAAAGCAAAGATAACACATTGCAAACATACTGCTTGTTAAGTCGCTATACGCGAGTCGCTTGACAAGTTTCAACTGATATAGAATCAAGCTATGCAGGTAGACGTACAACATGCACAACGCACTGTACAACCAGTCTTGAATCAAAAGGTGGCTATCGGTCACGATTGCGGGGACTACGTTTTCACTACTAGTCATCCACGTCCAATAAACACAGTAAGCGATAACGGTATGAAATATTACTAACAAGTTATCATGCAAACTGCTGTGTATCAAAAAGGTTCATACGACGTAGTTCAAGGCGAACAAGTCACAAACAACAACTCCAACAAGTTTCTAAACATAGAAGCCGGGGGACAACCAAGCTCATAAACGAGTTCAACACATCAAAAAGATGACGCGAATCAGAGAAGTCCATCATCCCTAACAGGGCTGGGTGGAACAGGCAGATGTTGCACATTAGTGCCGCCACCATCTTCTCCAAACAAAAAAGCAAACTCAGACGTTGCAGTATCTAAGCGACGAAACTCGGCAACTTGCCTAACAGCAGACTCCGCATATGGCCCTAACTTGTCAAAAGGAAAGCCAGGAGCAAGAATACTCACTCTACGAATAAAGTCCTCAGCAAACTCGCTGAGCATCGGAGTAGCCTTCGCTGTGGCAGCAGTAGTAACTGCGCTATCAAATCCAGGAGTAGAAGGGAACTTGCTAAGTCCCTCTTCAATGCCAGCCTTCATCTCTGCCTCACGAACTTCCCGGCAGGCAACCTTGTGCTTGCTTGCGTTATCAGAAATTGCCTTCTCAATGGCGGCGTTCTCAGATTCAAGCTGAACAAGGCTGGCATGATCAGACTCATAACGAGCATCAAAATCCGTCTTCTTCAATGAAACACGGCGCACTTCATCCTTAGCTTCCCCAAGCTCCTTGGACAAAGTGGCAGCTTTGTCAGCAATGGCACGGTTCTCCTGAACAAGCTCTAACATGAAAGAGGCCATGTGTACCATGTCGGAAACAACCTGAAAACAAGGCCACAATAAGCATACATGTTCGGGAACAACGAACATAGCGAAGTGGAAAAATAATACTCACTGGAGAGAATCCAGACAACGATCTCTCAACAAACGTTCGTGCCTCCTCGTCACTCGAGGGTCGGACAACTCGATCACCGGGAGGAATAGATCGATGAAGAACACGCACGCCAACTTCAGGCATGCTCAGCTGGGAGTTCTTGGGAAAAGTAACATCTCCTGCCACGTACGGCATCCACTTATCATCTGAAATATCTCCATCCAAAGGACGAAGCAAATCCGCACGTCCAAGTGGCGGGATCGCTACATGTAAACCAAGCAGCGTTATGCAAAGGCCAAAAACAAAGCATATAAAGGCACAGATTCAAGTGTCTAGCTTATACCAGAAAGAAGAGGACGTTCCACCTCGGACCGCTCCTTCGAGCGGGGGGCAGACAACGCATCCTCACTACCGCCAACTCCCTTCCCTTTATGGCAGGAAGGAGTAAGAACGGTCACAGTAGTCTTCGGACGCTTTGAACTGCTCGAAGAACGCGCCCCATTGGTGGACCGTTTGGAAGAGTCAGGAGCAGCAACAACGCGGTCAGTAACAAGCGCCGTACGACCTGCGAGTAGCATACAAAGTTACAACCCAACTGAGAAAATTATTCTCCCAAAAAAGTTATCTATCTTTACCACGTCCAGAAGGCGCTGATGATCCAGAAACAAGTGGGGGAACGATCCTCCCGCTAGAAGCAATCTTGCGAGCGGCCGCCGTCTGCAAAGACGAGCTTTTTCCGTCAAACTAACCTACAGTGCAACATGGTAGAAAGTTATAAAAGTGATCAACATACCGAAATTGCAGAAGGGAGCACATGGATCCCAGCATCAATCAATTCTTGATCGGATGCGCGCAATGAGCGAGTAAAGCTGCGCAATTGTTGACAACGATATATCTGCTTTATCACCTCTTTATCCGATGTGGAGAGTTCCCGAAAAGCAGGCGCGGGATCGAATTTCTGAACATACTTGGCATCCCAAGTCGTCCCCGCATCATGAACAAAGAAGTAATGATGCCTCCAATGGTCGGCAGACTGATCCGCGGTAGCGACTAAGCGGTAACTAGGATCCCACTTGGCCTCCCCAAGACCAAGTTCTTCAAAACCATCGCCCTGCAAGTTCGGCCAACGAACTTTGACACCGCATAATCCCGCTGAGTCTGAACTCTTAAGCTGGTAGAAACAGCGAAAGAGAGTGCGAGAATAACGCCAGGATTGTTTGTGAAGCAACACTCTGAAACAAGTCCATACTCTAATCCCGTTGGGTGCAAGATCCAAAGGAGAAATCCCATATCCGCTACAGAGATCAACCAAGTCGGAACAGTAGGGAAATCGCAAACCTTCCCTAACGTGTGATGTGTACACGACGGATAAATCTACGGGAGGAGGAGTAGCATCTCCTAGACTGCTATCAGGAAGTACCTCAAAGGGGTAGAAAGCCTCGGTACAAGCATCCAGTCCGGAAGCACTCGCATACAAGGTAAACAGGGATCTATCCAAGCGGTTAGTATAATACCTAACCAACGCCTCAGTCTCTCCAGTGGGAGGTACCCCAACAGCTATCCCCTCACCAGTATCTAAAACACTATCTGCCGGCAAGACCGGGTCTACGTCCAAGACATCCTCTATATCGGAATTAAATGGAGTCTGCAGTAGAGAAGTGGTGAACTTACTCATTGTATCACCGCGATCAAAGGGAAGGAAGCTCCACAAGAAGTTACTACAATCCCACAATCTACAAGAAGCAATCAACGTCAATGCGCGTATCAAGGTTAACGCGCGTATCAACATCAATGCGCATATCAAAGTTAACGCGCGTATCAACATCAATGCGCGTATCAAGGTTAACGCGCGTATCAACGTCAATGCGCGTATCAAGGTTAACGCGCGTATCAACATCAATGCGCGTATCAAAGTTAACGCGCGTATCAACATCAATGCGCGTATCAAAGTCAAAGCGCATATCAAAAGTCAACGCGCGTATCAAAAGTCAACGCGCGTATCAAAAAGTTAACGCACGTGACCAAGTTCCACACGCATAGTAAAGTTGGTACGTACCATGAAAGGAACTAACATCCTAAAGGGCTATCATGCAAATGGGGGATTAACGCGACGAACCGTAAGAATCGAACGTGGCAACGCTTAAGGGAATTTTTTCTCTAAGGCATCAAGACGACAAGTGACTATGCCTAAAGTTACTGGGCAACCCCCGTCAACCGAAAACCCGCCAAGAAGGAAAATCATGCATATCAACCAAAAAAGCTTCTACACGAAGATACGGGGAATTTTACACCAAATACCCATGGAAATGGAAAATCGCCTAAATTATGGACAAACGATGATAATGATGGCAATCAATCAGCAATTACTCAACATATAAGCCTCAGCAAGCAGTCCCACATGCCGACAACGAAAAATGACTTAAACGAGCAACAACACGATGACATCGACATTCAAGTCGAAGCTGTCCTAAGAATTCGAGTTTCCAAAGTAACTCAAAACGTGACGAAAGGTATTCCAATGAACTCCCCTCGTCGAGACGATTCCGGAAAGGTGTGGACCGAAACGAGGCGAGCCCGGGAAGGCGGCGCGTGGGCCTCACGCTCTGGCGAAGCCACTCCACTCGCGGCGGCGCGTGAGGGCGCGTGCGGGGTCCCCTGGTGGCTCCGAAGGTGGCGCTGGAATCCTTGGGACGAACCGAGTCGAATGATGGTGTCAACTTCCAAAAACAAGCCAAGAATCAGACTCGAAATTGTCAAAACGTATCTAGGCTCCACGACGGCAAAGAAATTTTGCACACAAAAGCAATTTCGGGAAAGGGTGAATGAATTACCTGCAAAGGGAGTGAAATGATGAATTCCTAGGATGCTGGAAGGATAAATGGGGATATGTGTATTTACTAATCCCAAAAAGATGCTTTGTGGATAAAGATCAAAGGATTAGTTTACCTACACTCAAGACTAAACCCCTACGGTACACTCTACCTTCTCCTCCTAAAATATCTATTCCTACACATGTCTTGACATTGCACGTATCAAGTCCTTTACTATACTCGTATGTTGCAATCACATAATTCATGATTCGGTAATCACTTAGTCATTTTAGAAACGTACGATTTCTACTTCTTGCATTGCGTAATTACAATCTTGCCACGACTATTACTTATGTACGCATGTGGATAGATACATGTTCGCATAGCGCATTACCATTTGCTCATGTCTCCGACGATAATCATATTCGCGCATATACATTTCCTATTGCACTAATCATGATGATAGGAAACAAAGCCATTCGGCCGGAAAATCAAGCGACGGACGAAATCAAGATGCTTGCGTCCGACCAACGATCAAAACCGAAAGGTTAGCGTCAAACTCAAATTGGACAAATATCCTAACTTAAAATAGAGTCAAGAAAGGTTCTAAACCGTTACTTGACTCGGGGGCAAGTGATGGATAAATGTCCAATTCGGGTTCGTGTTTACATTTCGGGCCTCGTAAACGTGTCGAAAATTACATCTCGGTTTAAAAACACCTCCCACGGCATCAAAACGGTCCGGAAGCGCCTTTACGCGCGTCCGGACCGGACGTCCGGTTGCGCGGCA
The DNA here is from genome assembly GCA_036873135.1 of Clarkia xantiana subsp. parviflora. Classification (NCBI taxonomy): domain Eukaryota; kingdom Viridiplantae; phylum Streptophyta; class Magnoliopsida; order Myrtales; family Onagraceae; genus Clarkia; species Clarkia xantiana. The sequence goes on along the minus strand of JAPTYO010000008.1, from coordinate 16,490,089 downwards.
ATCCGGACCTCGCCGAATTGCCCAAATTCGACGAGGTCCGGATTACCTTACGGGTATCGCGCGACTACCGTACCCGCGATTACCGTTGCGTGTAGAGAAGTCAAGTTCGCACATTACCAATTTGGATGACGGTTACCGCATGATCTTGAACCGTCATCAAACCGCTCTAAAACCGGGTCCGGTCCCAAGAAAGCCTATAAATAGGAGGTCTTGGCCACCCATTTTCACACATTCTCTCATTTGCCCAACTTTGGTATTTTGAGCTCTGACTTCTCTCTAGAAATTCTCTCTCTAGAAATTACATTTTTGCCATTATAGTGACTTAAGCATCGGAGAGGGCTCCGCTAGCACCACCCCCCCCCCCTCTCCGTGCTAGCATTGGTCCTTTGTGCAGGATCCGACGTCCGGGTCACAACCTTGCCGGGTCACAACCTTGCCGGGTCACAACCTTGCCGGGTCACAACCTTGCCGAGTCACAGCCAATCCGAGACACAATTCTCGCACGGGAGCAAGTCTGAACATTCGTCAGTGGCTCAACCTCCGACGGAAGGGTTACAGCCCGCTCAACCACAGACGCATCCTCACGACCTTGTTCAATCCGGACGCAACATCCACCACCCAAAAACCTATAGTTGTTGATTTAGTTAGGAGAGGTAATTTCGTCTATTCGCTAGGTAATGGAAGGTCAGATTTTTCATGGAGATATATTTTTGGAATATCCATTTTATCGAGCTCGTGATACACTTCCGTTCGACTTAACCCAAAAATAGAAGGAGACACCAAATTTCAACAAACATCAAACCTGGGGCAGTCAATTTCAACGACGGACACCATATTTCAACATGGGCCAAACCTCAGACAGTTTATTAGTAATTAACCCTAAATATAATAAGTTTATTTCTTTCTAGTAACATGTGTAGAATTTGGTGATCATTATATACATAAAAATAAACTTGCGACCCTAAATACGTTGAATCGTTGATACATCACATATCATATATTAAATAAGAGTTGAGAGAACAAAAAATTTACGGATTTATTCGGCTTATTGGTGTTTATAATAGTGCCAGTTTGGTTCTATATTCTAAGTCCCTACCTTTTTTTTTTTATAGATTGTGTCGGTTTTGTAAGATTTCGGTCAAATCCGGTTTTATAACAAAAAATAATTGGTCAAGAATTAATTATTCTTGTATATAACATTGGAATTAAGAGACATGAAAAAAAATTAACTAAGAGAAAAAAAAACTATCTCAAAAAATAACATAATAAACCAATCGTATCTATAATGGGATTTGCTAGGATCCTTTGAAAGTATCCATGCTTTAAACTTATTTTTGTAAATATTTTATTTATAATTAATTTACCCAAAATTTTGTAAAATTAAACTGAATAATCACAATGGTTATAAAAGTGAATTTTAAGATTTTTTTTAAATTTAAATGTTAAGGTTTACACTGTAGAAAATAAAAATAACATTTTTTAAAAAAACACACAAAAAAATATTCAGAGGCAAAAATAAAAATAAAATAATTACTAATAAGAGACAAAATATAATGCTCTTAAAATTGAAGGATTAAACTATAAATAAAATAATTTCTAAACAAAATAGTGTATAAAAACACCAATACTTTAAAATGATGTTAGACAAACCGATCTATAATACATAATTCATCATCATCATATCTATACTACATAATTCATCGCCATCCGCTAATATGTTTTGGATCTTTGTCCTATTATATATATTTGATATTGTTAAGAGAAAAATTACTACCTTAAGAAAAAAATAACCATTGCCCGAAAAGAGATTCAAATTTGGTTTTATACATTTTGAAGAATAATTATATATTTGAAAAATTAAACATGTAAGTACAATTTAATTATAAAATAATAGAAAATCCTATTTAATTAAGTTGGAGCTATAATTGCAATCTTAGTAATAAAATTCGAATAAGCATTAAAAAAAATTGGTGCCAATATCAAAATTTACTTTCTATGTACCTCAGTAATTTCCCACCTCGGTATATGTCTAGATTTCTAAAGCTATTTCTTAAGATAGTTGTATATGTGATTTTGCATAAGAGTAAAAATAATAATTTATAAGCTAACTAATAACTTACACGGAGCAGAGAATAAAGATCTTCTAAAGCGGTCATTAACTCACAATATATTCGACAATGTAGTTCATTGTATGATACTGCCTTCTAATTCATAATTAACATGAAGTTATGAACAATGTTTTCGAAATAGGTTAGAGAGTTTTTTCTTTGCTGAAAAAGAATAAGAAGATTATTACCTGAGTTTTGAAAGTTTTTTCTAAGATCGGATGGTTACAGGCCCACTGCATGATATCTTGGCAGTTCTCGAGGTGAGCATGTAATCTCTATATAGAGTGGATAACAATGCGTTGTAGGAAGTTCCACTTACGGTCTAAAATAAGACCACCTGAGACTATACAATTTAGTAAATTAGGGTGATTAGGCAAAAAAAAAAAAAAAAAAAGGGGGCAATTCAAACATGTTGTCCTAAAGTGGCAAAAAAATGTACATGTTATCTTACACATTCTAGGATCGAAACACCAATTGTACATACTATTTTCTAATTCTTCTTATTAATTTTTCTTTGACAAATCGGACCTAAGAAATATTCTCAAAAAAAAAAATTACTGGTCAATTTTTTTATATATAAAATAATAAAATATACCCATGAAAGATCTGGTACTCCTTTATTATTGTAAGAGATCTTCTCCATCAACAACCTTAACAAAAATTATCATAAAGATATGACTATAATTGATACATTAAATATATCAAAATAAAGGAATTAAAAGTTCGAAGAAACATATGAACAATAACTAATGTTTAGCTTTGCCACTGAATTTTCGTTTACGGTATGCTGCATGAAAAAGACATGTTCAATATATGGTCTTCTAAAAAGCTTATAGGAGTCGGTAATACCTCTATATTTTCATCTTGACAAAGTCAAATATACATATGAAAGATTTGACACTCATTTTCTGCTACTAATACGTAGGAGGATTTCTTCACCAACAACCTTTAAAAAAAATAACATAAAATATGAAGATAATTAATACGTTTAATATAATATCAAAATAAAAGGAATTCAAAATTTGAAGAAACGGATAAATAATAACTCTTATTGAGCTTTGCCACTGAAATTTTCAATTAGAGCGTGCGGTATGAAGAATACATATGTTCATTATGGTCTTCTAAAAAGCTTAAAGGAGTCTGTAAATAATACATTTATACGTTCATCTTGACGAATGCATACTTAAATTCAAAGACATAAGTATGTTCTGGGATTGTATACCTTTATCAGTCTCTGACAAAGCTTTTTCGGATCGTATTTACATGAACATTCAAAACTGCTTATACTCCAAACTTGAATTCATGCATATCATTCTCTCTAACTACAAAAATCAACATGTCGTTCTCATATCCACAAAACCTATATATGTCAAATTATTAAAAATTAATTAATTACTACTACAAAAATAAATTAATTAATAAAACTCATCATTGCTGGAGATGATGATGACAATATCAAGAGTGGTCGATGGAGATGGAATGGTTTCGATTTCAAATTGCTAAAATTCTTGTTTTCCACTCGCCGCCATTTAGCACAAATTTTTAGACATCTCAATTAGTCAACTGAAATCAATTTATCTCGATAAACATGTTAATGTCGTTATAGGATTTCGGTGTTCATTCTGTACAAAACTCAATTTTTTAAATTCCACGATACAATAAAAAAATAGAGTGTATAAAGGTAGATACCGAGAAACTTTAAAGACGAATTGAATGGTAAAGATCTACAGTTGCTTGAATTTCAAACTCCATATTTATGCCCTGCAAAGATAAATGCTATGTGCTTTAACCCACCTAAAAAGATGAATACTTTGCCTTCAATTTCGTATTCATGCTGTAATTGGAGAACTACATGATGCATATATAAAAAAAAAAAATTAAAAAAAAATAGCGAACTTACCCTCTCGAACCAAGCAAGCATAGCGGAACCGCGGCAATGCGCATGAAGGGGTTAATACAATGCATGTATTTATATATAAAAGTTCATCGTCATGAATATATTAAATATATTTATACAGTCCAAAAAAAGTAACATGTTTAATATTAATCTATATTATACAATACAATAAAAATACTTCTTAATTTTCAATCATACAATATTATGTATCTAAATTTAGAGAACCCCTATTAAATTCCGATTAAATTAGGAAACGGTGACAGGGCAAACTGTCCACGTGTCAGTCATAGGGCTTCCGATGCCGAATTAATATAATACTAGCTACTAACCCCGCGCACCGCGCGGGTAAAAATTGTTTTATTTTTTAAACATATATTTTTTTTTTAAAAAAAAAGAATATATTCACAATTTTTTTTAGTATAAAATAATATATGTGCTATATTATAAATTTCATTTATAATTATTATGTTATAAAAATAATAATATCAACACTTTTTTAAAACAATCATTTAATATAATCAGTTTTTTTTTTTTAAATTTGAAGTTATCATGTTTAAACATGATTTATTTATCATGATACTCCTAAATTTATGTCTTTTTAATATTTTATAAATTTTAATATTATTATAAATATCTAAGATTATATATATATATATATATATATATATATATATTGTCTTTGTTTGTTTTAGTTTTATTTATATATTACTAACGTAATATTAACACATAATTTGTATATATAAAGCTAGATTTTTTATGAATGATTCACATTGATTATAAGAAAAAATTATTATATATATATATATATATATATATATATATATATTGAATAAGTATAGTATATATATCTTCCTTTTACGGATGAATCAAAATTGATTTTAAGTAAAAATATTGAACATATATATGGAATAGTTATAGTGTAATATATATATTTTTATATTTCTATAATTAAGGTTAAATTTAGTTAGTATTTTTTTTTCTTTTTTATTACTATGTGTTAGCTAGTTATTTTAGTTTAATTCCTAAAATGACATTATAAGGTATATACATATAACAATAAATGATTTTACGAATTAATCAACATTTACATATAGAGTTTAAGAAGTAACTAAAATAGAAAGAACTTAACTAAGCTTGAGTATTTATTATTTACATAATTCCGCTCGCCTTCACTACAACCTCAGAACTACATCCCCACTTTTTTTCCGGCCTTATAATTTGTAATTTCAATTTCATGTCCACCAAGTATTTCTGCATAAAAAATAATTAAAAAGATCTCGTTAGTAACCAAACAAAATAAAGTTGTGAATACTAATGAATCTTTTCTGGTGCAAAATTAAAGAAACTATACAATAATGAGTAGAATTGTGATTATCTTAACTTTTTTTTTTTATAGTGCACCTATTGTATCATGTTGTATTCTTGAAAAACTCATATAAAAGTGCTGATCCTTTTAAACATATCATTTGCAAACATAAAATTAATTACTTGATTAACCAACATATAACATCATCTTAATGAGCAATTGGTCAAGAAATTAAAACACAAATTACAATTGTAAGGACTCGGACATGAATTTTTTAAGTAATATTTAGGAGGAAATGAATTGAGGGAACTTTATCATGTTGATAAGAAGCTATGAGGACAAACCATGATAGGTAGGTGGACAACCAACCACGAGAAGATCACATCTTGTTCATGCTAGCTCTTTGATACATATATATTCGTCAAATTTGCACGACCAACCAACACTACCAAGAAGAACACTTATCACCTGCAAAGCAGATGAGAACAAATTAACACAATCACCCGCAATGGTAACAACTCGTGTAGAGTTTTCTACACGGATCTCGAGACTTCCTTTCTGTGAGCCAAAAGTATAATAGCGTGTAGCAATGGTAACAACTCGTGATAAAGCAGATAATTAAGCACAAGATGCATCAGCCACTATAATCTACCACACATAAACCATTGTTCCATATACCAGCTGGTGAGAAGCATTTGACATCACATACTTCCCTTCCTTTGACGTGATTTGTGAAACCCTAAGGAAATTTAGACGGCTATCAGGATGAAATTCTTGAAACAACTTTCATTTGAAAAAAAAAAAAAAAAAAAAACTCATTTATAAAACTCCTTCAAAGATTTAGTTAAATTGAACTCCTAAAATCATTACCCGTGCAAAATTTAATAAAATCATTATATGAGCAAGGAAATATGTTAAAATCAACCTCATCAACCTATAATCCCTTGAATGCGCACATGATCAACTAAACCACCTGGTTATCCATAGTGTTATAGGTTTCTGATACGTGCCCGAATATTGAGAGCACGAAGAACATGAGAATATATGTAAATACGAAAGCTTACTTCCTAATCAACCCTAATCTCTCTTGGGAGACTAAGATTAATTGTTGGAAGCTTGTTATTTCATTAATAAGAATACCCTATATATAGGGATTACAAGAACCCTAAAAATAATTAAAGATATAAACTATATTACTAAAGATTTAAACTATATTATAAGATAACTAAATATGGTAAATATACTATTTAATATAAAGATATTATCTCTAATAATAATCTAGCCACTAACGGTTATAACAGTTTCACTCCTAAATTTCATACCAATATCACCAATGGTTATTCTTGAAAGTGCCATGTGATCATCCAAACTCCTGAGCTGGATAAGGAAGCCTGCAGAAAATAGGATTTGATGTATAATTTATCATCAGTGACTAACCAAATAAATATAAACGTATTATATAAGAAAATAATGATAATATGCTTACCATGTACGACTCCATAGTCTCAACCATCATAATAAGACGTGCATAGAAACAACATGAGTATCGCCATTTCGATGATGACGTTTGCTTGGGAAAACCCTATATTCTATATATATATATACACTAATCCTATATTTAATTATGGCGCCGTTCTTATATTTAATATATATAGTCGATGATGTTTGCTTGGGGAAACCCTATATTGTGTTTGCTTGGGGAAACCCTATATTCTATATATATACACTAATCCTATATTAATTACGGCGTCCTTCTTATATTTAATATATAATAATAATAATAACAATAATAATAATAATATACACAGTATAAATTTATATAAGTTTATTCCATATATAAATTGCTTACGTGGCGGCCTATGGTCTTCCGGAGCCAAACTGTATAGATTTACTATTTAAAAGGAAACTTTTAATTAATTTATTTCTTTAAATTGCGTAGAGACCAAATTAGGAGATAAAAATACTTCTTAATTTTCAACCAATCAATATTATGTATCTAAATTTAGAGAACCTCTATTAAATTCCGATCTGTGACTACGTGGACTGTCCACGTGTCGGTCAGAGGGCTTCTGATGCCGAATTAATATAATATAGTGGATATAGTAGATTATTATTATTATTATTTAAGTTTCTTTTTTTTTTAGGAATTATTATATAAGTTATTCTATCAAGTCTTGCACAAAATTACTAATACATAAAACTTATGTTAAAATACTATTCATTTGCAAATTTATTTTTTAAATCAATATATTAAACAATATATTTATCTTATCATTAATTAATTTTTTATAATGGTACCCATAAGTTATAAATATATTATGTCATATGTTATTCAAAAGGGAGTCATGTTCTTTGAGTACAATAGTTCAATAGTAAATAATATTAAAGTTAATTAAATGAAATAAAAATAACTTTATAGAAATTCAAATTATAAAATATTATTTAATGACGTGGAAGCTGACTTGGCACCCTTGTTGATTTTGATGTGTTTTAAAGTTTAGATTCATTGATTTCGTCACATGAAATTTTTAACTTAATTAAGCACGGTTATCATTATTTAGATTATTTGACATAATAATTATACTTAAGTTTAATTTTCTCACATTTCTTCTTATATATATATACGACAAGTTTTAGTAGTTTTATGCTCATTTTACAAAAACCTATTGGGCTGATGAATTTTATAGGGCAAATTGGACATTTGTCAAATTATGATTCATTTGGTGTAAACACCAAGGTCATTGAAGAATTTTATGGATCATATCTAAGAATATTTGTTTACTTTACATGAGAAAACATGGTTTAACAAGTTGGTACCTGACAAATTGTTTATGATAACTAAGTTTTTTTTTTGTTACATTTTTTGCCCTTAGAAAAAAACAACATACTTGATCGCAAAAATAAACATAATGTCACGAAAAATTCCAAGGTATCAATTTTTCAAATTAGGATTACTCAGGTATCTAAAAGTAAAATAATTTGTAAAACGTATTTTTCTCATGCACCTAAATATTTCAACATCTTACATATTTATACTAATCCAATAATTTTAATGTGACAAATAAATAATGAACTATTTCGTATATTTAAGGAGCTACTAGATTGCTAAAAATAAATAAATGTCATAAAAATAATATAAAATTTGGAATGAAAAAATTAAAATCAAAGTTGTACCCATTTTTTTAAGAATAAATGATTTTCGTGAATAATACGAAAAAAATAGTAATGGATTCTTTAAAAAAATCAAGAGTGTCACATGTTTTGACCAAGTTAACGCGGACGGTCCGCTGAGTAACTCGTCGAAGTCTTCGGGTTGGGTGCGAGCTGAGTCCGTCTCCTAAGGTCGTGTACGGGCCTTAGCTTCGTTTTCAGAACAGCGGTAAGTCCTTCGGGCTCTCTTATAGACCGTCTGTCTGCAACTGCGAGAGGAGCATTACCAAGCAATCCCCATGGAGAGGGGGGGGGGGGTGCTTGGTGCGCTCGCTCCGACGATCAACATTAGACGGTTTCTAGAGAGAGAGAGTTTTAGAGAGAGGTCAGAGCTTTTCAGATTCTCACCCAAAGTGACTTGAAAATGTTTACCCCCAAGGTGGCTATTTATAGGCAACCTTGGACCGTAAACCGGTTTTGACCCGGTTCAATGTGGAAATGTGAACCGGGATGCAGGGGAGAGCTTTGGGAAAAGGACTCTGACGTGCGTCTCAGGCGGCTGTCACGAGCGGGACGCGCGCGCCTTTGAAACATAGGTCTCGTACACATAGGAGTTAGTTAAAAATCGGGTCTCCTTCGGGACGAAATGGGGGGTGTGCGCGACACCCCCCGGGTATTAAACTTACCCGGAATTTTCCGGGTAAGCCCCCCCGGGGGTGCCGGGCAAGTTCGCGACTTGCCCGGTTTCCCCCGGTTAGCTCAAAATTGGGTTTTATGCGCGTGTATGAGGTCCGAATAATTAAAACCGAGCCCGAATCATGCGTATATCCATCACTTGCCCCCGAGTTAAATAATGGTCTGACCTTTGTTTAACTCTATTCTAAGATAGGGTATACGCGTGATTCGGGTCGTCTGCTCACCTTGAGTTTCGACCTACCAATGGTGGATACGCGCGGCTCAGACGAGCTCCTTGCCTTAGTTATTTTTTTTTTGAGATGGTCATGCTTGATAACTGCGCAACGGGTTAGTAGCACAACGGACTACGAGTAATATGATAAATGTGATTTTGGGAGAAGTAAGGCGCGAGCGCACATGAAATTTTTCGGGTTTGTAAGATGATCAAATAAATATGGAACGTTCATGCCACGACTAATTGTATCAAAATGATAATAAATCATGAAAGTTTTGATAAAACGTTTTTCATGCAATATGATGGTTTCCGGGAGCCCGTCGCCCGAGACGGTCGTCTTGACGGCGAGACGACGGTTTTAGTAAATGAAATAATGCCAGGTTTGGAAAATCACATGTGGCGGACGTGATACGAAAAATCATAAACATAATGTTTTCAAGTAGTTGAGACCATTTGAAGTGACTTAGTTAAATTTGGCTAAGTCACTTGATGGTGAAAATCCAAGTTATCACCAACTTTAAAAAATGGAGGGTGGATGTAAGTGTACCTCTTAGATGTATGGTGCTTGCTAGGTTGTGTAGTCCACCTCCTTTGTGATAGTTTATAAAACTATCAACATTTGAAAAGGTTGTTGAGTGGGTTTTGGAGAGGCTAAGGTAGTGATTTAGGAATTCACTTTAGGGTATTAGTGTGACCCCATTTCGGCCGGCCACCACCAGGACTACCACCGGCGAGATCACGGCGGCCCGGCAGCGGCGAGGCGGCGGCGGCGGCGGCAGCACTGCAGGCGGCGGCTGCACTGTTTACGGGGCCAATTTTGACCCGATTTGGCCCGTTTTCGAGTCCTTCTCACCGGGTATTGATCGGTAATGTCCTCTCCTTCCTTTGCTTGACGTTAATTGGACCTTTAGGGCTGCACATTTCGAATTTCAATAAGGTGTATGATAGGTGTTCGATGAAATGCCTAAGTGAAATTTTGGCTTGATTTTTCAAAATTCGTTTTTGGCCAAACTCTAAATGTATATAGATAGAGTTATGGATAGTGAACTCCCTTTGTGAAGAGGCCCTTAGGTTTCGGTCAACCGAGGGGGAATCGTGGAGGTTCAAAATCGGACTTATTCGAGCAAAAAGTTCGACCCTTTGTATCTTGATGTGGGTGACTTGATATGATGCCCCGAATTGTGATAATGACTCCTTGATTTTTTGTGAGTGGCTAGTCATGCCCCCGGAGTTTAGGTGATCGCTCGGTAGCTCGTGCTTATCGGTGGCTTAGTTGATCCGAGTGCTTTTTGAATTGTTCGGGTAGGGGTAAGTTTCCCCGTGACATATAATGGGCTTGCTTAAGTGTATTTGAGCTGCTTGTATGTGCCCCCGGAGCCTTGAGCCATTTTGGGGATAAAATTTGATTGAAATGTGGTCGGATGGCATTTTTGTAATTATGACCAACTTTGCATGTCTTGGATTTCTTTAGCTCTTGAACTTATTGCTTTGTGGAATGCTTGAATACATGTGTCACATTGCACAAATATATGGAAATTTGATTAGTAGGTGGCCTAGGCCTTTGGTGAGCGTAGGGACTTTTGATTCCCGAGCGGGAGGGTCCCTAGCTGTTTGCTCGCGGACAGTTGGTCCGTTGGGTTGGATGTCCTTGCAAAGGACTTGATGAATGTGGTTGATGTGTTGCCTTGGTTTTTGATTGAGTTGTGTATGGTTTTTGTAGGGCTTGGTTGACGGGCTTGCAAGCGCGTGTCTTTGATACTTAGGAATCTTCCCAGGAACTGTCACCCCCGAACTACTGAGATGAGTGAGTCTCCCGATTCCCTTCTTTGCACATATTACTTTTCTTATGATGTTTTGGAGATAAGCGAGGACACCCCCCTTTTACTCCGACTCGATTTTCCCGGGACAGGTGCTAGCCATGAGGCCATTGCGATGACTCAGACCTATCCTCCCAATCGTATTACGACCGAGGAGTTTGTGGAGAGCGTAGATAAGTCGGGGGTCTGTCCTCTTTCTGAAGCATTCTTCCCGTTTGACATATGCAAAGATGTCGAAGTCGGCTCAGTTACCGTTCCTCCCGTGGACCTAGATGTAGTTTACACGGGACAGATAGAGGAGGGCTTGCGTTTTCCTTACTGCAAGGATCTTGTCCGCTTATGTCGTCATTTCCGCATCTCGCCCCTTAATCTCTCCCCTGCTGCTTTTCACGCGTGGACCTGTTTTCGTATTCAGTGCCACAAGCACTCATGGGCTTATTCCTTGATTCTCTTCCGGACCTTCTACCGCCTGGAGCGACGAGACAAATCGGGGTTGTCCACCTTTTGCAGTCGGTGGCCTTGCCTTTCCTCATTTGACCTTGTGGGTGCCAAGTGGAAGCCGAGCGGGCGGTTCGCCACCCCTTACCCTCGCTCCCAGGAATGGCAAAATCACTATTTCTTTGTAAGCGACGTCGGGACAAAGTGGGAGACGTGTCATGTCCTGGAGCGTGACCCTGTTCCCTCCTTTTCCGAGTATACCCCTCAGGATGAGAAGGCCTTTCGCGAGATCTTTCGTGATAATCACGCGGGGGCTATAGTTCCTTTGACTCAGGGTTCTGAAGAGGAGTTGCTAACCGCAGGCATTATCGTATCTTCTTCCCAGGGTGTCTTGGTATGCTTTCGAATTTTTATAACCTTGTCTTATGTTATCCTGTAGGTTGGTTTCTTAACAAGCAACCGGCATTGCAGACTGCTGCTGCGCGAGGGCTCCCTGTTGCTGCTCCGGCCCCTGCTGAAGGGCCTCGTCATGGGCGAGGAAAAGGACCTATGGGTAAAGTACTTCTCTCTTTTTATCGTTTTCGGCTGTATTTCTGTTTGTAGTTCTAACGTTTTCTTCTTCCTGTTTGCAGGTCGCGCGCCTGCTGAGAGGGAGCGGGCGGAACCCGTTGCTGACTCTTCTCGGCGCCCCTCCGCTAAGAGGACCGATGCTGCGGCGCGTGCCTCGGGTGATCCTAAGCGCTCGAGAGTTGAGGGAACGTCTGTCTTGCCTTCTCGTGACAAGAGGAAACAAGTTGCCGAGCGCGTCCCTCCTGCCCCCGGGCCGAGGCATGGGACAGCGGACGAGGTCCCCCCAGGTTCTCGTATGCCTTCACGCGACAAGAGGAAGCATGTTGATGAGCGCGTCCCTCCTGTCCCCGAGCCGATGCATGTGATAGCAGAGGAGGTTCCCCCTGTATCAGGTGTGCGGTATCTCTTTTTATGTACTTAGCATATTTTGCTTGTATGCTTGCTTATGTTTGTGCTTTGCAGACATCCCTCCACTTCCTTCGCTTCGCAGAAGTGATCTTGTCCGTCGTTTTGAACGCGACGTCACAGGTGGTGTGTGGGTGCCCTACTCGGGTACGCGCCTTCGTTTTCCCAAGGATGCGTCCTTGAGCACTCCTGAAGTTGGCGTTCGGGTGGTGCAAAGGTCTGTTCCCCCTGCAGACCGGAAGGAGTGTCCCCCGAATTCTGCTAGTGCGCGCGCCTTTGTGGAGGAGAACGTCGGGGTCTTCGCTCCGGTGAATGTTTATCCTTCTTAGAAGTGATTCGTTCATTGTTGCACTTGTTTTGATAGTTATACTCTTTTTGATGCAGGTTAATGCTGATATTGCCAACTTATCCTCTTTTGTCATCGAGCTTTCTGATGAGAAGGATCAGCTTCTGGAGAGCCATGAGGAGCTAATGAAGGAGCAGGTCTCTTTGACTGAGGATGCGAAAGGCCATGCCGGGGAGCTTCTCATATTATCCGATGCACTTGCCTCGAGTCAAGCTCGTGTTGCCGAGATCCGAGATCAGCTGTCTGCTGTGAAGGATCGGATGGCCCTTCGGGAGGGGGTGCGGGCTGCCGAGTTGCAAAAGGCGAGGGAGGACGGCTTTTCGGAAGGCAAGGCCGGCGCTTTTAAGCGGTATCCTCAGAGCGAGTCTTTCCTTTCCGCCGTTCAGGCGAGTTATGAGTCTTTGAAGAAGGAGTTTCTTGATGACTTTGTTCCTCTGATGCATCGTCTTGCCCCCCCAGTTTCCCTTTGAGAAATTGGATGCTGCTGGTGTGATTGGTTTGAGTGATATGGGGGGGGGGGGGGGGGGGGCTTCCTCTCTTCAGGTGGAGGACACCATTAGTGCAGATGGTGAGCCGATGTTTAGCTTTGAGCGGGATGCTGATATCTTTGGTGATACCCCTGCCTGTGATCCCTTTGCGACGGAGGACTGCGATGTTGATGTGCGCGATCTCCTTGACTAGGTTGATATGGACCCTTTGTGTGTTTGTTTGTTCCTTTGCATGCGTAGTATTTTGGCGAAGGACTTGTTTGTTGTTTGACTTTTGGATTTGCTATCGTAGACCTGTTTAATCATATATATATATATATGCTTGTCATGAATGCATTAGATAGATGTGACAATTGAATATCTCCTTGTTATTTTAGTCATAACATAGGATAGTGAAGTGGGGGTAGATTAGTACGTTCGACACCTGCATTTGTTTGCGAGGGAGGATTCCTAAGGAACCGCTTGTCCCCCGACTTTTGCAAGGATGTGAATAGATTAATACATCCACATCCTTGTACTGCGGCGAAGTGTGGATAGATTAGTACGTCCGACACTTGCATTTGTTTGCGAGGGAGGATTCCTAAGGAACCGCTTGTCCCCCGACTTTTTGCAAGGATGTGAATAGATTAGTACGTCCACATCCTTGTACTGCGGCGAAGTGTGGATAGATTAGTACGTCCGACACTTGCATTTGTTTGCGAGGGAGGATTCCTAAGGAACCGCTTGTCCCCCGACTTTTTGCAAGGATGTGAATAGATTAGTACGTTCACATCCTTGTATTGTGGCGAAGTGTGGATAGATTAGTACGTCCGACACTTGCATTTGTTTGCGAGGGAGGATTCCCAAGGAACCGCTTGTCCCCCGACTTTTTGCAAGGATGTGAATAGATTAGTACGTTCACATCCTTGTATTGTGGCGAAGTGTGGATAGATTAGTACGTCCGACACTTGCATTTGTTTGCGAGGGAGGATTCCTAAGGAACCGCTTGTCCCCCGACTTTTTGCAAGGATGTGAATAGATTAGTACGTCCACATCCTTGATGAAAATATTCCAACTCCTTGGATGCGTCGTGCGTCCTTTGCTTTGGTTTGTAGTGATGAGCCTTGTATAGGTTGGCCTGTTGTCACTGTTGTTGTTTTGATGCCTTGGTTGTAAGCTTAGGCGTTGTATGTGAGTTAATAGTGTGCTTACAAGAGACATGAATTTTGTTAGTATTTGCGACATAACTTCATTTGATGCGCAAGTATGGAGTTACACATCTCCTTCTTTTGAAGTAATGAAGACTAAAAAGCTTGATACGACGGCTTTTAGTTCTATGGTTACCTTTCTTGTTTATGCATGGAATTTCTTCAAGTGTCCCCCGCTGAAAGTGTTAGGCAATTTGTTCCCGTCAACATCTTGGATGCGGTATGCATTAATGTATGGGACCGCTACTATCTTGTAGGGGCCTTCCCACTTGGGGGACATCTTGTTGATTTGGTCCAGGTGTGAGAATTCGTTTCTTCTCCACACCAACTAGGCTGAAGGGTGTTTCACCTGTTGATTCTTTGGGTGTTGTGCGCACAGCCCATAAAACACTGCTTAGCTGGTCCACCCAACCTCCTTTCAGAGCATGGACTCTCTTTTTTAGTCCGTCCAGGACTATCTTGTTTGCTGATTCGACTTGGCCGTTTGTCTGTGCGTGATGCACTGATGCAAAACGGTGGTCTATCTTGAGACGTTCGCAGAAATTTTGCATATTTCCACTTCTAAATTGGGCACCGTTGTCGCTAATGAGTATCTTCGGGACGCCGTAGCGGGCCACTATGTAATTTCGGATAAAGTTCATGATTTGTGTGTCTGTGATGCGCGCCAGTGGCTTAGCCTCAATCCATTTTGAGAAGTAGTCGATTGCGACGACTATGAATTTTGATTGGCCCTTCGATTTTGGGAGTGGACCGATCAAGTCAATGCCCCATTGTGCGAATGGCCATGCGCTTGAAATTGGGCTTAATTCTGCTGCTGGAACTGTGATGTTCCTTGAATATAGCTGACATGCTTCGCATTCTGTCACCATGTTTGTTGCTTGAGCTCTCATTGTTGGCCAATAGTAGCCCAAGTTCAAGGCTTTGCGGATTAACGCACGAGCTCCTTCGTGCGAGGCAGCCATTCCTCCATGGAGTTCTTCTAGTACCGTTGTTCCTTCTGTGTTTGTGATACATTTTAGGTAGGGTGTAGAATAACCCTTTCTGTAGAGCTGTCCCTCGATCAAGGCGTAGTTTACGGCTACCCTTTCGATCTTGCTTGCTTGAGTTTTGTCTCGCGGTAGGGTCCCTCCTGCGAGGTATGCTTGGATTGGTGTCATCCAAGTTTCCTCTTCGTCAATGGCCATTACTTCGAATTGGTCTATGACAGATATTATCCTGTTTTCCACAAAGTGTGTCTCTTTGCCTTGTTCATTGTTTTGGGCATACTTGCTTAGAGCATCGGCCTCCTGGTTTTCTTCTCGTGGGACGGAAGTTATGTCGAAAGTTTTGAAACTTTCTACCAACTCCTTTGCTTGTGTCAAGTATTTCTGCATGTTTTCGGACTTTGCAGTGTACTCTCCTTTGACCTGGTTGACGACCAGTTGTGAATCACTAAGTGTTCAACCACAACTCCTTTGGCTATCATGAGGCCTGTTATCAGTGCCTCATATTCTGCCTCATTGTTCGTCGCTCTGAATGTCAAGTTCAAAGCGTACTTCAAGGGGTCTGAGCCGTCGGGTGGGATTAGTAGTAATCCTGCCCCCGCGCCTCCGGTGTTGGATGATCCGTCCGTGTACATTTCCCAAACTTCTGTGGGTGGGACATTTGTTTGGACTTCAACTTGTGGCTCGGGCTCGATTCCTGTGAACTCTGCTATGAAGTCTGCCAAGGCCTGCCCTTTGATGGCTGTCCGTGGAGCGAAATGAATGCGGAATTCACTTAACTCTACAGACCACTTCGTCAATCTCCCTGACATGTTTGGTTTTGCAAGGATGTGCTTCAAAGGCTGGTCTGTGAGGACCGTTATTTCATGCGCATGGAAGTAAGGCCTTAGCTTGCGTGCGGCTATCACAAGCGCGTACAAGTGCTTCTCAATTGGTACGTAATTGACTTCATACTTGGCCAGTGTTTTGCTCACGTAATAGACCGGGAGTTGCGCCCCTCCTTTTTCTTTTATTAGTACAGAGCTAACTGCCGTGTTGCTAGTTGATATGTAGAGAAAAAGAGGCTCCCCTTGAAGTGGCTTTGCTAGTCTTGGGAGCGTCTTCAAGTGTTGTTTGAGTTGTTGGAAGGCTTCTTCACAGACATTTGTCCATTCGAATTTCTTGTTCGCGCGTAGCACTTCGAAGAAAGGGAGTGCTCTGTCTCCGATTTTGGCCAGGAATCTGTTCAGGGCTGCGAGGCGCCCGTTGAGCTGTTGTACTTCTTTGTGCTTTGTTGGAGAGGCCATTTCTTCAATTGCCTTCACCTTCTCGGGGTTTGCTTCAATGCCCCTTTCGCTCACCATAAATCCAAGTATTTTTCCTGACCGTACCCCGAAAGCGCACTTTGCGGGGTTTAGTCTTATTTGGTACTTACGCATTCTCTCGAATATTATGCGTAGGTCATCTGTGTGGTTCTTTCTTTTCTTGGATTTCACGACCATATCATCCACGTACGCCTCCATTTTATCGCCAATCAGATCTCCGAAAATGAGATTGACCATTCTTTGATAGGTTGCCCCCGCATTGATTAACCCGAAAGGCATAACTTTGTAGTTATAAATTTCGCTGTCAGCGTAGAATGCCGTATGTGGGGCGTCCTGCCAAAACATTGGGATTTGATTGTATCCCGTGTATGCATCCATAACTGTCATCAGTTCATGGCCCGCAGTCGCGTCTACCAATTGATCAATTCGTGGGAGCGGATATGAATCCTTTGGGCATGCATTGTTGAGGTCTCTGTAGTCGATGCACATTCTTGACTTGCCATTTGGTTTAGGAACAACTACAGGGTTGGCTACCCAAGTTTGATACTTGGATTCTTCAATGAAGCCTGCATCAAGCAGTCTGCCTACTTCCTCGCGAATGGCCAACTTCTTGTCTCCTCCTATCGACCTTAGCTTTTGTTTCACTACTCGAGCGTCTTTGTTGATGTTGAGTTTATGGCAAATGACATCTGGGCTTATTCCTGGCATGTCCTTTGGGGACCATGCGAATAAGTCTTTGTATTCTGTTAGGAGCGCTGTGATTTCAATCACTTCGTCTTCTGATAATGATGCTCCTACGCGCACCATTCTTTCTGGCTCATCGATTTTGAATTCACGGAGTTCGTCCATCGCTGTAGGCCTCCCGTAGTCATCTCTTGGGTCTTCATCGATGGTGGGTACTATTGGCATGTTTCCCCTTAGGTTTTGTTGTAGCGCGACATTGTGGCATTCTCTTGCTACTTGTTGGTTTCCTCTAACTTCTCCCACACCTGCAATGGTTGGGAACTTGATCTTTAGGTGGGCCGTTGAAGGCACCATTCTCCATTCGTTCATGGTCGTGTATCCGAGAATGCCATTGTAGGCGTTTAGCTTCTCGACTACTATGAATAGTACATCGATATTCAGACGTCTTTCTCCTTCGCCCAAAGTTACCGGAAGGGTAATGGTGCCCAGCGGGTAGCTGGCATCTCCCATGAATCCCACTAGAGGTGAGTTCATTGTTTGTATGGCCTTCTTTCTTCCGAGTGCTAAGACAATGTCTTTTGTTAGCACGTTTGGGGCGGAGCCTCCGTCTACCAGAATTCGCTTCACTTCCATGTCATCAATAGTCATTTGAATGACTAAGGCGTCGTTGTGGGGGAACGTTATGTGCTCTCTGTCTTTGGCTGAGAAGCCTATGACGTCCTCCATGATTTTGTCTTCTCCGTCTGGCTCCTGTGGTTTTTCACTTTTCCCGGCGGCGTACCTTTCCCTTGCGTAAGAGGTTTCGCCCCCTGCACTGAAGCCTCTGTGTATGGTGTATGTGTTTTCCATCTTGCTTGTTCGTTTGAGTAACGCAGGCTTTCTGTTCAAAGCCCGCAGACGGCGCCAAGTGTTTCGACCAAGTTAACGCGGACGGTCCGCTGAGTAACTCGTCGAAGTCTTCGGGTTGGGTGCGAGCTGAGTCTGTCTCCTAAGGTCGTGTACGGGCCTTAGCTTCGTTTTCAGAACAGCGGTAAGTCCTTCGGGCTCTCTTATAGACCGTCCGTCTGCACCTGCGAGAGGAGCATTACCAAGCAATCCCCATGGAGAGGGGGGGGGGGTGCTTGGTGCGCTCGCTCCGACGATCAACATTAGACGGTTTCTAGAGAGAGAGAGTTTTAGAGAGAGGTCAGAGCTTTTCCAATTCTCACCCAAAGTGACTTGAAAATGTTTACCCCCAAGGTGGCTATTTATAGGCAACCTTGGACCGTAAACCGGTTTTGACCCGGTTCAATGTGGAAATGTGAACCGGGATGCAGGGGAGAGCTTTGGGAAAAGGACTCTGACGTGCGTCTCAGGCGGCTGTCACGAGCGGGACGCGCGCGCCTTTGAAACATAGGTCTCGTACACATAGGAGTTAGTTAAAAATCGGGTCTCCTATACATTCGGGACGAAATGGGGGGTGTGCGCGACACCCCCCGGGTATTAAACTTACCCGGAATTCCGGGTAAGCCCCCCCGGGGGTGCCGGGCAAGTTCGCGACTTGCCCGGTTTCCCCCGGTTAGCTCAAAATTGGGTTTTATGCGCGTGTATGAGGTCCGAATAATTAAAACCGAGCCCGAATCATGCGTATATCCATCATCACATATTATCTTGTTTTTAAATATTTTTTTTAAAATATACAATTAATTTGTAATAAATTTTTAAACTAATATAAAATGGGTAGAAATTAAACGTTATTTACAACGTTAAGTTAGAAATTCAAGCATCTATACTCGGGGAAATTAGAGTTTATGTGTAGTATTGATTAACTGAATTACAACTCTAACTGTGCATTTTACATTAATAATAAAAATATTTTATTATTAATTAATTTATTACAACATTATATGTAAGTTAAAAATATATGATATATTATATGTCTATCGGAAGAACAAAACATCGACTTTCACATAATAACGACCGTTTATAAATTATATTATCACATAAAATTTATGTCTATTTAATTATGATATTAAAAAACACTATAGTAAATTCAAAATAAATAAATATAAAAGTACAATATATTTTTTTATGATTTATATTTTTATGATACATTATAAGGTTCAAAATCGATTGTTTTACCACGTGAAGCAACACTACGCATTAAGGGCTTGAAAATTTAGAATTAAATTTAAAACTTAAGATTACCGATTTTACCGCCTATCATTATTTAATTTAACTAAACATAATTATATTTCTTAAATAAAATATATAGGAAGAAGAAAATAAAAAACGAAGCGACTAATTTTTCTATATAATAATGAAATGAATGAATATATAGATATATAAGACAGACTTCGACTAAGGTTTACATTATCAGCTACAACGACATGATTTTTATTGAATATATAAACATCCTACTTGGCATTTTTTAATTTGCCTCTGTTTTGTTTGAGAAAACGGTGGCCCCCGTACCTAAGTATTATTCATTATATAATTATAAATAGATAGTGAAATGTAAGTAATTACACAATAATCAACTAAACACATTTAGTATTTAGTATATTTACTTACTACTGATGTATTAACCATCGCTAACGCGTCTTTAGCATGACAAAGCAAATATGAAACATGTGAAAGTAGACTCCATATTATGTCAACCTATTTATAATCACTGAATGATTATAATAATATTTTATTCCCTACGAACTCATTTATTGCGAGCAAAAAATTATTACAAAAGTTAACATCTAAGAAATCCGGTGAAAAATGAACTACATATGAATATTTAATTAACCCATAAACACATCCTCATCTATGAGATGTGATAACTTATATTAGTTATTTTAGCTCGTAAATGCAGATAATTTATACCGTGTATATATAAATTACAGTAATTTGATTATAATTAATAAAGTACATATAAAACGCGTAGGAGATGTGTGATCGGGTATCGTATATTATTAGGAATCCTTGATGAATAAGACGCTAGCTTCCAACTTTCAATGAGCTGTGTGCGTGTGTTCGGGTGAGCAATATTGGTGAGGAAGTTAAGTGTATGGGTCCTCTAGCCATTTGATGCAAACTATTAATGCTCAATGTCATAAGAAATAGGGTTAATAGGTGATTTGGTACAACATGTGTTTGACGTTTTTTTACTTTTGATGCAACAATTTTTTTTTTATACTTTTGGTGCAATATGTTTGCAATTTGTACCACTTTAAATAGTCACGTGACTTGCACATGACTAGCCCAAAATTTCTATTTTTTTCAGTTAAGTCCTCAAATTTATTGTCCTAACTTTTTATTTTTGCAATTTAGCCCCTAAACATTTTCAACCGCACCCTAGGACTAAATTGACCTAGCCATGGTCCGACTCATGATTAGGTCAAACCATGACTAGGGTCACCAAGGCCCGGGGACCCTAGCCATGTAGTCATGGGTCGAAACATGGCTAGGTCTATTTAGCCTTATGGTAAAATTGACCAAGTTGGACCGTAAGCCTAAATTGACCTAGCCATGGTCCGACCCATGGCTAGGTCGGACCATGGTTAAGGTCGCCCAGGTCTGGTGAACCTAGCCATGGTTCGACCTACCCATGGGTCGGACCATGGCTATGTCAATTTAGCCCTAGGGTGCGGTTGAAAATGTATAGGGGCTAAATTGCAAAAATAAAAACTTAGGTCAATAAATTTGAGAACTAAACTGAAAAAAATAGAAATTTGGGGCTAGGCATGTGCAAGTCACGTGACTATTTAACGGTCAAACTAACGGTCAACTAACATATGCACCAAAAGTGGTACAAATTGCAAACATATTGCACCAAAAGTATACAAAAAAATAGATGTTGCATCAAAAGCCAAAAATCGTCAAACATGTTGTACCAAAACACCTATTAACCCTTAGAAATAAAAATGAATAACTAGGAAATGATATCGACTTAACAAAAGTGAACGTATCAAGTATATATATAAAAAATTAGTAGGACACCAAAGGTAGATATTTTTTTGTTTGTGTTTGACAGTGTTGTGTTCTGTTCCTGTTGTTTTTAGTGGGTCAGTTTTTTTTTTTTTTTTTTTGTTTTTTTTGGTAAGGAAGCCCATTTTATAACACCAACAAAGCAAAATAAACTACAACACCCAACAACAGAAACCCCATCACAAAACCAAACCCGTGGGGAATTCCGAAGCAAACCAACACCCAAAATAGTTCAACCTCACACATCTTCTAGCTAGATCATGAGCTAAAGAGACAACAGTTATAGGTACTTTACTTACCACAAACACAGGAAAAGAACTAACAAGAACAGAAATATCCGAAATGACACCAATCAAGACTGCTGGGGCAGAAAAAGGGTTCCTAACAGCTTTGACAAGGATCAATGAGTCTGTCGGCAAGGAAATTGGCGTAGAAGCAAACTCTTGAGCCATCAAAAGTCCCTATCTACCTGCCAAAGCCTCTGTCAACAAAGGATCAGAACCTGAAGCTCGTACAGTAGCCACTCCATGAACCATGTCTTCACCATCTACCAAAAGTGCAACTCCTACCACAGACAACGACTCCCTATGTACAGCACCATCTATGCTGAGTCTCCATGGATGGTGCAAAGGAAAAACCTGGTCTAAATCATTGGAGGTGGTGGAGGTGGAAGGTTGGAGGGCCCTCCTTGCTCCTGAACCTGCTGAATCACCAAACAATACATCTAATTCAGAAAAAAGACAATTCATGGAAGTGATAACATGTTGTATGTTAAGTTTGGTTGATCTAAAGACCACTCCATTCCTAGCTAGCCAAATACACCACATTACCACACACTTCTGAGCAAGCAATTTTTTTTCTGAGACTTTGTCATGGCCAATTTACTTCCCAAATAAGCCAATCCAAACAGAATATACATGTAATGCAGAAGTAATAACACTCAAAGGGCTTGCCAGCCAAATCCTTGAAGCAAAAGGACAGCTCCACATCAAATGGTTCCAGGATTCGTTCTCAGTCAAACATACAGGACAAGTGGGATCAATGTGGGTAATACGTCTTTGGAGATTTAGCCCCAGGGTTGCCGCAGCCTGGTGTTTTCAAGGTAGAGTGCTTCCTGCGGCGGCTACTTGGTTATAGGTATATTGATGTGACGCCCAGACATAAAATTCGTTCGGCGATTCGTGGACACATCAGCCACTTAGAGTTACGTGGACATGATAGCCACTTAGTGATGTACGGACGTGATAGCCGATTCCAGATACGCAGACATGATAGCCGCTTAAAGACACGTGGACTTGCTAGCCACTTGGTGTACCCGTTAGGTGCTTCGTATGTGAGGTGGTAGGTCTCGCATTGACGTGTCAACGTGTGTGCACGGTGTTGCGCGTGCATAGTGTTGCGTTCGTGGTATTCTTACACTTAGAATTTAGAAGCGAATCGTCGCACCTTGTTGATGTGTCGAAACATGCGCGCATTGCACCATGTATGTTGCCATTATACTTAGTTTCTGAACGAGAGGTGTTTCTCCTCCTCTTAATGCGTCGACATGCGTGTGCCACGCTAGGTGTCTTCATACTTAGTTTTTGATTGGGAGGTGTTACTACTCCTTCCTGGTGCGTCGACGTGCACGTGCTGCGCTTAGCGTCTTCATACTTATCCTTAGAACGAGAGGCGTTGTTTCCCCTTTTGGTGCGTAGACGCGCGTGTGTTGCACTTAGCGTCTCCATACTTAGTTTTTGAACGAGATGTGTTGTATCCCGTCTTGGTGCGAAGACGCGCATGTGTTGCTATTGCGAACACTCCGCCTCTTTCCAAGACCAAAAGAGACTCTGAGGTGCGTCCCTCGAGCGATCCCAAGTGGTCGAAATCCGGCAGTGGCGAGGCATCGAACGTTTGAGGGCCAGGCTCGTGCACCTGCTATGCCTGCCCCCCGGTCGAGGGACCAGACCTTGGAGGAGGAGTCTCCTCGTGAAGATGTGTAACTTGCCTTTATTTTCTTATTGTACTATGATTCTTGGTCCTTCTTGTTTATCCTTGAATGTATTCATAGGGATTGCGCCTCTTGCTGCGCTCACCCGAGTTGGTTTGGTTTGTCCTGCAAATCATGTCATCACTGGCGAGGAGTGGGCACCCTTTGTTGTTAGGGGGTCATGCTTTTCCAACGAGGCCATCTTTACTACTTCCGATGTGGGATTACGCATGTTCCAGCAAATTACCCCTCCTGGCGATTGAAGGGTTCGTCCCAGTTAACCTGAGAGTGCGCACTCGTATGCTGAGAGTGTGTAGACATGTCTTGTGTTTGTGAGTATTCATCCCTACTCTTTTATAAGTTGTATGCATGTTTGTGTTGTTGTTATAAGAAGGCTCTCCAGGAGAAGTGCGACATGGTGTGTCGCGAGTTGGCGAGCGTGAAGGAGAAGACGCGCTTGGAGGCGGGAATCTCATCTCGTCGGGCTCGAGTTGTTGCGCTCGAGTCCGATGTGATTGCCCTTCAGAAGAAGGTTGCTGAGGATAGTGAAGCATAAAGCCTTGTCTTGCAGGCTATGCAGGAGAATGCATATGCAGAGGGGAAGGTTAATGGATTGACGGAGTACAAGGACTCGGAGTTCTCTTGCGCTGGCATTCGGGCAGGTGCTGAAGACCTGATGTATGACTCCATCGAATGTTTTGTTGAGAAAGTATGTTTCGTTGCCCCGACTTTTACTTGGATCGGTTTTGTATATATGCATGTTTGCCACTGGACATGTGGCTGCCTTTGTGTTTTAGAGGCGGGATTGTTCTCCCGGTTGCTGAGGCCTATGCCCCCCAGATTACTGAGGCGCATGCCTTTGAGGTTGTTGATGGTGATGTTTGTATTGCAACTTGCATGATTTTAGCATTTGTATACATAGGCTTGGTAATGTGGTATTGTTCGCAATGATGGTTGAAACTTGAGACTCTTCGTAGAGTATGTATGTAGACATATGTGTCCCCGAGTAGTCGCATAGTGCCATGTTAGACACGTGTGTAGATGCCGTGTAGGCGCATACATAAGGGTCGTATAGGCTATGTAGGTGTTGAGAGGAGATTGTCACTCGAGATGAGGGTATTGTTCAGCCCGCTGGAGGTGTTGGTACCTCGTATGTCGCATAGTTTTTGCTCCCCATGTTGGGTTGAGGTTGCATTTTGGGGTGTTGTCCCTTTGAACATTTTATGTTTATATTTCGATGATTTCGTTGTCATATAAGACCTGTCATGAATAGTTTAGTAATTCATGATAACATGGTAGTAATATTTCATACATTTGCGTTCATGATTGTCCATGTGTTTTGGACTATAGAGTAGAGTTAAGACTCGTCCTCTTATTGGATGTAGCATCCGTAGTTGTTGTTAGGGGACATACGTCCCTGCATTGCGTGCCCCTCTTGGTTATACCAAGGCATGGAAAGATGAATATGTGAGACACATGTGTTGTATGCTTGCCATATTTCATGAGTAGTAACGCGCAAGGCTTAAGAGTGACGCTTAGTATTTATGGGTAGTAATGCGTAAGGCCGTTGTCCCGGCACTTGGCATTTATGAGTAGTAATGCGCAAGTCCTTAGAGTGACCCTTGGAATTTATGGGTAGTAATGCACAAGGTCTTTTTCCCGGTACTTGGCATTTGTGAGTAGTAATGCGCAAGACCCGAGTATAAACGCGAGCGTGTCGTCTCGACGAGGCGAGACCTTAGTGTTTGTCGTCTTTTAGTCCACTCTAAGGCGACGTTGTCACAAGACGCTACTTGTTAATTTGGCGTGTTTTCCATCCATTAGTTGGGAACTCCCCGCGTAACGTTGTTGCAAGGCGTTCTGTTGGCTAACCCAATTACTTGCCTTGCGATGCTAGTACGCCTCCACTTTGTTAATCAAAGGGACGTGACAAAGGTCGTGCGATACGCCTTGTAGTTTATTCCGTCTTTCAAACCATTCCAAAGAGACGTTGTAGCAAGACACGACTTGCCAATTTTTTAATATGTTTTGATCCGCTATTTGGGTACCCCCGTTATAGTGTTAAGGCGAGGTGTTCATTTGCTAGTCCTTGTACTGACCTTTTGATGCTACTACACCTCGTCCTGGTTATTCCAGGGGACTGTACAAGTTTGTTATTTCAGGTGTTTTAATTCCGTTATTTGTTCACGAACAAGATAACGTTTTACAAGACTCGACTTGTATGTTTGGTGAGTTTTTCGCTGCGTTGTGTATTGTAGCGATTGTTGTCTACGCTCCTGCCGCGTAGAGTGTTGGTACGTAATAATGAACGCTACTTTTGGATAGTAGTAGGTTCCCATGGGGTTGCCCTCGTATGGAGGATGTCGCGCCATGTATATGTTTAGTAATTTATACTGGGTGTCTCGTTCCTCAGTAAGATGTCATGGGGTTGCCCTCGTGATGAGGATGTCGCGCCATGTAAATGTTTAGTAATCTATACTGGGTGTCTTGTTCCTCAGTAAGATGTCATGGGGCTGCCCTCATAAAGAGGATGTCGCGCCATGTAAATGTGTGGTGTTGCCCTCGTTAAGAGGATGTCGGGCCACTTAGTTGTGTGGGGTTGCCCTCGTATAGAGGATGTAGCGCCACGTAGTAGATGATTGCCTCTTGGTTGGGAAACCAAGGAATGGTTGTTGCGATCATGGGGTTGCCCCCGAGCGGGGATGTCGCGCCATGTTACTTGTATGTAGTCCTTAGAAAAATTTCTAGGATGTAGCTGTATAGAGTAGACATAATAGATGTCGCATGAAAGAGCGTATTGAGTGCTCGTTGTTGATGTCGAGTATTGACATGTAGGTGGCGTATAATGTAAACACCTAATTTTGGTACGCGCGACACGTATATAACACGTTAAAAATGTTATGTGTAACGCGTTTTAAAAAAAGGAAGTATCTGGATATAGAAGGTCACGAGGTTGCTAAAAATAGGTTTAGCTCAAATTAGGATAATATATATGCACTAAATATTATGTAAAATTCAGAAAATATATAATATATATTTATGGCAATATTCATAAATATATATTGTGTAATTTTCGAATTTATTGTGTATATTAGAGCAAATATGTTGTTTTCCTAATATTAGGGTCTAGACTAGCTATAAAAGGACCCCTTGTCAATGTAAAAACACACAGAAAATTAATTCAGCAATAATAATATAGTAACCTGTGCATTTTTGTCCTGTAGTGTAATTTTTTTTTTTTCTTTTCTTTTATTTCCCGTTTTTTTCTTCTTCCGCCGGTGGCAGTCTGGTTTTTTTTTTTTTTTTTTCGGTGACCGCACTCGCCACCCGATTCTGACCTCCGGCCGCCTGATTGGCCAGTCCACCACCATCCACCCAGGTGAACCGTGTGAAGTTCTTTTTTTATTTTATTTTTTAATTTTTTTTAATTTTTTTATTATATTTTTCTGTCATTATTTTTTTATTATTATATTTAATTAGGTAATTTAGATGTAATTGGTTAAATTTAGTTGTGTGAATTATGTATGTATATGTTAGGTTATGTTTTGATTTAAGCATGTTAGATAATTTTAGTATTTTAGATTTCATTCTAAATAAGAGTTGTAGATAATAATTTATTTTTAGGCTTAGATAATATTTTGCACATGATAGAAATTTAATTAAATCTTGGCATCGTTAGATTAATTTGTGACATGTGTTCAAATAGTGAAATTGGCAAATTTGTGAATTGAGTACCGAAAGGGCGTGATTAAATTCCATGAGTTTTAATTCGTAATAGAACCCCCGAACTCGTATTTCTGATCGTAGACCGATATAATACCTAGGTGTTTAATTAGTTATTCGCTTAGGTAATTTAGGATTCTAGTTAGCCTAATAATTAACTAGTGGCGAGTCTTTTCAAAATCCACGTTTTCAAAACGTAATTCGCCGTAGGTCAGATTTTAGGTCCGACATATAATATAAGCCATTTGTTGTATGTAGCGTAATAGCTTGCGTTGTTGAAGCAAAATAAATGGATAAAGTCCACTACTTGGTATGATTCCAGAGTAGGGAGTATTGTTGATGTATAAGTAAGGTTGTACCTACGAGAAGGTATGCACTTCATTAGATAGTTGCAATATTTGCAGTATGATAGATAATAGATGAAGTTCTATGATCTTCTTCAATTAGTGCATGTATTGAGATATATCAATACGAATACTCCCTTTGGTTGACAATGCATGTTAGGTATGAGAATTTTCAAGGGTCCCTAGTTGCATGCGTTCGTTGATATATTGTTGTTTGCATTCTCTAGTCGATGCGCGTAGTTGCATCCATGTCGTGATGCGCATATACTTGTGTAATCGCTACTTGGTATTGTTTCCAATGTAGGATCTTGTGTTTGAGTAATTCGCTCGACTAGCCGTCGTGTGCTGACATTAGCTTGGATACTTGCTGCGAATATGCAAGTGGTACGTATGCGACCGCAACTTGGCTTAGATGCCTAAGTAGGGAGCTTGTAGATAGAGTATTCCAGAGAGTGTTGTATACAACCTCTACTTGGTGTTGTCTCTTAAGTAGAGTGTGTCTTTGATACATCTCTTGTATCTGTACATAACCTCTCTCGAATTGTTTCGCACTGATTCGAGATGTATATTGGTTAGTAAATAATATGGAGCTATAAATCTCCTTGTAAGGCTATGTTGCCTGTCATGTCGTCTCTTTGGACTAGATTAGACTGAACTATTCGATCCTTATATCGGGTTCGGCTAGTTCGTTCTTTTCAGCTTGTAATGTCAATATGATTGGACCGGAGGACTATTCGCGACTAGTCTGTTCCGTTCAAATTGCATTGTTGTCTGATTAAATCAAACTATTCAGGGTAGATATTTTACATGAGTAGTCTGTTCTATTCAGTTTAGTATCTCGTATATAGTTATTACCTCTCATTCGCGTTTTGGCAATATGTCGGTTACCTGGACCTTTTTGAGTAGAAGAGGTCGCCTTTCGAGGGGGAAACCTGATGTTGATATAGGATGCTGAGGTTGTTTTCCTCGTATGTGGCTTCCTCTTAGGAGGAGTGATGTTGCGTGTTCGCGTGACCTTTCATTTCTGAGCTTCTTCCAAATAGTTAGGTGGGGTGACAAGCACTTGTTCGTTCGGTGCCCCCCAAGTCGCTTGGCAGTCACACTATCTTTCTTTTCTCGGGTGTGATGAATATATCTTGTAAGTAGGATACTGCTAAACCCTTGTAATAGTCGTAGTTCGCGATGTGCCCTCGTTCTTGCGACGAGTGTTATGCATTTCCCTTGGTGACTGATGTGTGGTAGCGCCCATTCTTGAGGGGTATTTGTGAATTCCCTCCCTCCTATTCCTTGCATTTTGATGCAAGTGTATTTGTTGGTTGGATTGAGTAGGGGTAATGGCTCTCGTTCGGACGTGTGTGTCACTTAGTTTTTCCTTTGGCTGGTTTCCGAGTATTCTTGTGCGGAACCTTGAATGTCGTAGTTCTCGTACCATAGGTAGGTATATATCTTATGTTTCTTCATGGTGGTGTGCCCTCCATTGTGGTTATGACTTGTAGCTTAACTTCTCTTGAGGTTGTGCTTGTGTCACGGATGTATACATGGTTGAGGAATGTCGAACTGACAAGGTCCCCCTCTTTTCCTTGTGTCGTTATTGGATATAGTGCTTATGTTACCTTTAACATCCGTATTAGGCCCCGTATGTGTGGGTAGGCGCATGTAAGCACATGTTGGTGCGCGTAGGCACATGTAGGTGCGCGTAGGCACATGTATTTGCGTCGGATTGTTTGGGATCCCTCCATCCGTGTTAGAGTCATCTCCTTCTTATTTGCTTGACGAAGGAGTATTTGTAGGATGTCGGAGATAGCTATGTCGCCTTCTCCACGTGATGGTTTTAGCATAGATGTGCGTATAGCGCAGGAGTTGCTCTTGAGTAACACTCCATAGTGCTGGTGGGGTTGTCCCTTGAATGGTGCCCCCTCTTGTTTATTGTTGTGATGCGATGTTTAGAACCTTTGAGTTCTTCCACAGAGGTGTAATCAGCGTATGCCCCCGCTTGGGGATTGTTGGGTGATGGTGCTTACGCGAACGCGAGGGACTAAGCTGTTGTGCTGTGATCTTTGATTTTGTTTTTGTAGGCACCGGTCAGTCGGGTGTTTGACCGAATGTGTCTGTTTGTTTCCACCTATTGGTGGGGCTTGACAATGTTGTCATTGTTTGCTTCTTCACAGCGCAACGAGACATGTGCAGTCTTGTTTGTCTTTTGTTACAGAGGCATGGGGTGTTGATATGTCTAGCATTGGTTGTTTTCGCGTTGGCTGTTGCACTTTGTTCCCGTTAGGAATTGCTTCCCATGACTTGGGTGCGTTGTAGAGACGTACGCACGTTGGAGGTGTATGCATTTGACAATTAATGTTCTACTTTGACGTTGCTTGCTTGATAAAGCAAGGCGGTTGCGATCACTCTGATAATCGAAGATGGGTCCTTTGAAAGTTGTGCGCTTGAATGGTGAATGCAGTTCACTGAGTGGCCAGCTCAGACAGAGCTTAAGTGGCCTTTGACAATATTCCGCTGGCGGTGGTGGTCCGCGTCAAGTCATTTTTCGAGTTGGATCGAATTTTTGAAGGTTCGACCTTCCTTGCTTTGTATCCTCCTTGATTCCTCGCCGGGCCGGAGTGGACGTGACGGGTTCAACTTGTCGGTCGTGCACCGATGGTTGGTGGTAGTAGCGATGCTACTGCGGTGATGAACACTGTTTCAGGGGCGCATTCTGTCGGTACACCTGCTTGTAGGTGCGGTGAACTTGGCGGTACGTCCGCGGTATGTCTGCTGGTAGTATGCCCCCTGGGGGTACGCCCTGCTGAAGGTATGCCCGCTGTGTTGTTTGGGTAGCGTAGCTTAGCATTCCAGAGTTAGTCTTTGCAGGTCCCTTGTGTTGGACTATGTGTCTCCTCTTGGGTAGTCTTTGTGAGTGTCAATGTTTGTAT
Organism: Clarkia xantiana subsp. parviflora; assembly: GCA_036873135.1. Lineage (NCBI taxonomy): Eukaryota > Viridiplantae > Streptophyta > Magnoliopsida > Myrtales > Onagraceae > Clarkia > Clarkia xantiana. The sequence continues at coordinate 16,459,579 of JAPTYO010000008.1, read as the reverse complement.
TAGTGCATCGTCATGTTGGTGTTCTTGAGCATGTTGCATCTTCTAGGACGCGTATGCTTCCCTTGCCTAACATCACCAAGTACGACGTATATGTTTGCCATATAGCTGTTTCTGGTAAGCGAGAGCTTGTTCGTTCGAATCTCGCGGACGGCGCCAAAATGTTGGATCCTGACTCTTCGCGGGTCGTTGACTCGAAAGTCGTCGGGTCCTTGAAGTGTTGTGTAGTTATACTGACGGGTTGTTTGAGCTCGCGGAAATCCGACAGTCGGGGAGTCGGAGACTTGCAAGCCCTTAAAATGGCTAAGTGTTTGTGTATCTTGTAGTGTCTTCGCATGCGCGTGTCTTGTAGTATGTGCGCGCGTGCACGCCTAGTGTAGTATATGCATATGCGCGTCTTGCGGAAAATGTACGTGTGCGCGTCTAGTAGAGTGTCGGGACCCGGACTAGACAAAGTGTCGAGTTCTTGTATTGATACGGGAAGATGCCTCGGGTTGTTCACTTGTCGGGTCTTCACACGTGTCGGGGCTCATGCGTCTCCGTATACCTGCAAGAGGGGCAGTATCGCACACCACTCGAGGGGGGGGGTGGAGTACGATGAACCCTCTTCGAAGCTTAAGTCAGGTATTTTAGAGAGAGAAAGTAAGAGAGTGGGCAGAGCTTCTGCTGTCAACTTAAGTTGTGAAATGAATGATCAAGACTCCTATTTATAGGGAACCTTGGAATCAAACCGGGTTTTGAACGGTCCAACGTCGGTTCAATGCAAAGTATGAACCGAGCGTAGACGGGAGTAAAGCTGACATCGGGAGGGTTTGCACGTGCAGTGTTTACGTAGGGGTTTACGCGTCATCAAGAGGAGGAATCTGAACCGTCCCGGAGTATCGCAAGGATCCCGGGAGGTCCGGAGTATCGGGACAATCCGGACCTCCGTCGACACGATACGGACGTCCGGATTGTGTTAATATCCGGGTCCGAATTGTGTTAAGATCCGGGTCTGGATGTTAACACAATCCGAAGAACCTCCGGATACTAACACAATCCGGAGGATCTCCGGATTGTCTTAGCACATTTTGGACAAGTCCGGTCCGAAGGCGTGTGTTGCCCGTTCAGACTGTTTTAACTCGCGGGTTAGCATTTCTAGACCGTTGTAATGGGTTTGACGTGTTGGCGAGGTCCGAATAATATAAAACGAACCTGAATCGGACGTATACCCATCACTTCATACATAGAATAATCATCACACATAGAATAATTCTCACTCACATCGAGGTTAACTCGTAAGGGGGTAAAGTACTGATCATGAATATTTTTGCATTCTCAAGGTCACCGGCGGAGTCTAAATCTCTTTCTTCTCATTAAATGATAAAACGTTGAACCATCATATTACATAGTTTCTGTCTAGAACCTATGCTAGAGATCCTATAGTATTTCCCTTAACCATGGCCCAACACCCTGCCTCATTAACAGGGATGGGCATTGGACCGGTCCGGCCTGAAACGGTTCTGGCCCGGATCGGAACTGGTTTAAGTAGTCTGGTCCGGCTCGGACCGAATTAGATGTTGACCAACAAAATCTGGACCATTTCTGGACTGGTTCAGAACTATTTTATAAAAAGCAGACCGGTCCGGTCCGAACCATTTTATTTATAGTTTTACACTAAAAATTAAAATGAAAAACCAGTCCAAAACCAGTCCGGGTAAAAAAAAAACCCGGTCCAAACCAGTTCGGTCCAGTTTAAAACCGGTTTCATCAGAAGTATACAAACGGCTCTTAGCTCGGTTTTCACTTGCATAACCTGGTCTGTTTGGACCGATCCAGTCTGGACCGGTTTCAAACGGTCCAATCCGGACCAGTTTCAAACGGTCCGGTCCGGACCGGTTTTTTTGCCCATCCCTACTCATTAACGTCCAACCCACAGAAATTAGGTATGAGCTGTGGGGATCCTATTCTACAACTTCCTTCCTATAAACTATGATGTAGAGTTTGAGCCTTAGCACTAGCAGGCCCGCCATGGGCTAGTAGCTAGTCTACTCTTCTGATTGTTATATATATCTACATGGAATAATAGAATGTCTCGTTTTATTAATTGGACCATCCATATTAGGAGTGGGCGCGGCGGATTCGGTCGGAATTTTTGAATAATAATTCTTGTTCACCAAATTTCGGGTTTTTAGGGTTGGGTCCGGATTTGGGTTCGGTCGGGAAAATATGAGAAAAAATTCCGACCAACCTCGGGTTTTTCGGGTGGGTTCGGGTTAGACCAAAACTTGTTAGGGATTTGAGTAAAATAGCAGCAAACAATTAGTGCGTACGCAGATGCTAAATAAAAAACATATTCAATTATATCGCTATATGAAGTGAAGCACATATACTAGCATGAAGATTTAGTTATATATATATATATATATATATATATATATACATGTTATAGTCCATAGAGGAATAAGAGTTGATCGTACGTGGTTAAAGATCTAATTAGACGAACGGCGAGATCGCCGGACTCGAGGTTTGTGAGCTGACTGGCGCGTCGCTGAGGTGAACACTCTTGATTTTATTTCTCTCTGCTTCAATGTGCCGTCTCACTCTCTGACTCCTCTTTTTGAATGTTAGGTCATTAGATTAAAATATTACACTAACTATTATTAACGCATGAGTTAGTGTGCCTAGCCCAAAAATAAAGCGAGTTTTTCAACTCAGAACCTGAACCCGAATATTTGAGCGGGAATTTTCAAATCGAGTTCAGTTTTTCATTCAAGAGAAGTTTTCGGAATGGTTTTCCTAAAGTTCCAGATTCTCGGTTTTGTATGACCGCCCCTATTCCATATTAACATACGCCCACCAATAAGGATTTGTAGATATTTTCATTTTTTATTTAAAATATCCACGAAATAAAATAGTATATGTTATGAATATATTTAGTGGATGTTCAATATTACGTGTATATACCATCTTCCTTGTTTAGACTTTCCTAGTATTAAATTTACTTCCTCCACAAGTATATGTAATCCCTATATAAGGGCTCCTATGTGTGATAATAAGATCATCTCTAAATTCTCTCTTCCATTAGCTCTATACTTTCGTAACACGTTATCAACACGAAATCGCTCGACAATTGACATCGTTCATAATATTAATTAAGAGCAGTACAAACTCTTCCAAAGAAGCCCTTCAGATATCGGCGTGTTAAATTTGGAGTACAACTCCCGATTTATCTACTAATTCGACAAAAGAAGTGCCCATATCATAGGCTATGAAATTGCTCGGAATAGAATTTCCAGACATCCGAAGGAGGGATACCATCCATCGTCCAGTCCACTACTCTTTTTAATATTAGTTTAATGTTTTATGTACAATAATATTATATTAATTTAATGTTTTATGTGCTAATAACTAAGTTTGTTTGTAGTGATAGAGTACTAAGAGAAGATGGCGATGATATTCAGATTCAACTCTCGAATCCATCTCGAAAGTTGATGAAAGTCGTAAAGAAAACGGAGCATAGGTTCGGACTCGATTTTATGGAGATGATAGATACGCACACTCAATTTTACGATAATTCATATTAAGGTAAAATAATAATTTCTTTGTGTTATTATCTATACATTAAATACACTGATGAAAAAAAAAAGTAGTGTGGCATGGTTGTCAGATGTTAAAATATATCCATATATAAATGGTAAATAAAATTATACGCATCGCCCACTAGATATGCTTCGCTCCCTGAAGTGAGTGTTGCAATTTACAATTATAAAGATGATATACTCCACTCCCTGAAGTGAGTGTTGTAGTTTATGTTATATTATACTCCCTAAAGTGTGTATTACAGTGTATCATGACAATGAGAATACATTCCACTCCATGAAGTGAGTGATATAATTTATAATGACATTTTAAGAATACAAATACAACTATGTTATAATCATGATGGTCATGGAAACACTTGATTTTGATTTTGAAATAGATTAAATTGTTAGCATCATTATGATATCGATAAAGAATGATGATGCCTTTTACAAATAAATAATGCATGAAAAGAATTCAAAGTCCAATTTATTTGGAAGAATGATAATTTTGAGAAGCGCGATGACGCTATCAGAAAATTGATGATATTATGCAGCGCAAAATTTGATGATTTTATGAAGCCCAATGAAACTAAGCAAAGTGGCCTATGTGAAAAACAAAAATCCTTGCATATATTATGATTAATTATGAGATACTATGATCAAGAAAATTGCATTCTTTATGAATATCGGATCATGAAGATTCGATATTACGATCTTGAAGATCAAAGTTATGAATATTCGTATTTATTCTTTAAATTTTGCATTTACAGTTATCTTTTATATTTATTGCAATACATTTACAGTTACATTTTTATTTATTGCACTGCATTTTATTTATTATATGCATATATCATTATGCTCATTGAATTTCATTATAAAATGATCCCGAAAATTAAGAGTTATTCAGAAGCTCAAAGATTATTAATTTTAGGATCCGGAAGATCCTAGAATGTACGAAAAAGGGGATCTGAAACATTGTATTTGTGAATTAAAGATCTTCATGCATACAAAGAAATCATGTATATCATAAATTATTTATTATAAATAAGGGATCCTGAAGATCCCAAGAAATCATGAGTTATGAATAAAGGATCCTGATGATCTAGAATTATAAGTAAAGGATCCCAAAGATCCTAACGATCTTAAATTATGAACAGAGATCCTGAAGATCCTGAATTATAAAAAGAGATCCTAAAGATCCTAAATTATTTAGAATAAATGATCTTGAATGATGAAAATGGGATCTGAATATCCTAATGGATTTTGAGATATAAAAATAAAATATCCTTAAAGATATTGAGCTACAAATAAGGATAATGAAGATCCTAATTTTTATTTAGTTATAAATGATCATGACGATCATGAAATCGAGCATTTATACGGAGTTATTTATTTTACGTTTATGCTTTTTTTTTAGTAATGTTATTTATATGCTTTCATATACTTCATATTTATTTTGCTATTATAAAGAATTGATTACTCCGCAATCATCATTATGATGAAGATGAACAAAATAAAAACATGCGGAATGTGTTACAAAAGATACACAATATATCTCTTGCAGATTATGAAATAAATACATATCATGGTAAACCAGAAGTTTATCGTCAATATTGGCTTGATTGATTATATATTCAGGTAAACCTGAAGTTTACTGATACATAGAGGTAAACCAGAAGTTTACTGATACATAGAGGTAAACCAGAAGTTTTACCCATATAATAAGATATTTGGCGCGACCGGTAACAGACCATTCCGGATCACTTAAGATGCGCAATACATTATTTGGAATAACCTGAAGATTCTCCATAAATCATTACTATGCTTGCTCTCAAGAAAAATTAATTATGTGATCATCATAACCCGAGTTCGGGATGAAATCCCCTTATTTATGGAAATTATAAAAGGTGAATATGGGTCCGTTCACCTGCCATGTGGACCGATATATTATTTTGAAAGATGCTTCTACAATATGGCCACATGTGCGTTGATTATGAATTTGCAAGAACAAATTTCAGATTATGCAATAAAGAATGATGATGATAATGAAAGTTGATATTTACTACAAGATTCAGACGATTATATGTCTAGATTTGCAGTTTAGCATGAAAGTTACAAAGATCCTCCAATTAAATAGCTAAACTGCCACCAATTAGAGCAAATTGAGTACAAATCCTACGCATCAAGCCAATATTAAAATCACAGTTCTCCCCATTACAAAAACTTTTAGTCAAGAGACTAATTCCCCATTTATGAACTTTATAAAGTGCGATATATATTTGAATTGCTCCACCGCAACGCACTAAGATGGGTCTGGAATGTTGGGAAAAATATGTTGGATACAAACAATTTATTGGGAACAATGAATTATATATATTTAAAGCAAGAATTGCTGATTGTTATTGATGAACAACTTTTTCCAACATTAGGGGGAGAAAAGAAGCAGCTGGCAGAAAATAGATTGACTGGAAAAAAAAATAATTGTTATTATCTCATTTAGATCCTCGCACAATGATAATATGAACCTGAAGTTCAAAGAGATAACCATTTTCAGATACTGCCTATTAGGTGACTTTATGAAACTCAAAAAGTCATAAGTCAATTACCAGCTGCAAATACTCCAATTTGAAATGTCCTGATAGGACAGATTATAATGAAAAATAACTCACGCATGAAGCGTGCGATAATGGTTCCAAAGAAATTTTATTGATAAAAGAATGGAGCATAAAAAGAAATATAAATATGGTCTTATTATGGAGGTGATTTCCCAAAAGAATTAAAAACATAACTAAATATGAAACCCCAGAAGTGGTTCAGGTACCTGAAAGTAATTACAATAAAGAGATCTCAATGAGTTATGTCATTAACGGGAAGTGATGGAACCATAAAATATAAAGTTGTCGACAACAGTTTTGAATATTATTCATGAGTGAAATCATAAAACAAGACGAGGAGTCGAGGATATTGAGCTCAATATGTTAAACAAGTATTATGATTGGCCAAAGTTTGAAAAGACGCAAGTATTAACATGAAAAATGCAGAAGGTGGAAGCCTGTGGATACTAATTATTTCCCGCATAAATAAATTGTGTCGTAAGATATATACGCACAACCTGTGGTACAAATGTTATATGCAAAATCCTGACAATTATTATATGGATCATTTAGTGGAGCAATCACCTTCAATTATATTATTACGTTGGCAGTACATAAACTTTTTTTAAATGCGTCTCACATACGAATTATTTATAGCATTTTTGGGTGGCTAATTTGAAAGCAAAATTAAAGTGAAAATCCAAGAAGGATTGAAAATGCTAGCATGAACTTTTTTCCAAGAATGTTGGATAATAAATATATTGTACCATTTAAAATAATACAAGCAAATTATGTTATATTCTCCACAATGTATAGCTCATTTGAGCTAAGATATATTAGATGATATTATGCGAATCAAGAAAACTGATATTTTGATAAGTTGAATTGATCACGCTATAGCCGAAAGGGGCATCGCGTGAGGGGGAGAATTTAAAGATATTGAAACTCGTGAAGCGTTTGTAAATACAATCAATTTATTGATGATGTTAAATTCAGACAGAATATATTGAAAGGACAAAGGTTTGGCTCGGCCTGAAGATCAAGTACTTAAAAGATTGAAAATAATATTGTCTTACAAAAGTAAATGTCTTGAAGCTAGTTTGCATAGATAAACACATCTATTGAGTACCTTAATGATTGTAAGAATGCCATGAGTTTAATATCATGATGAATCAAGACCTAAATTAATTTGCTACACAAATGTAAGTTATAACATGGAAGTGCACAATTTTCAAATGTAGCATTATATTGTATATGTATATATATGAAGATAATGCAGATTATATAGCTCGAGTTGAAGATTGTTATATCAAATGAGACATACAAAACACATTCCCCTCATGTTATTCTTCATCCAACGAATTTGTTCATATGACTATCTAGCGGATTTTTTCAAGGAGGCTTTATCGACTGCGACATCTGGAATATTGGCGAACATATTGGATTGCGTCGACTTAATGAAATTACGCGATGTCAACATCAGGGGGAAAATCTACACCGCTGCACTCTTTTTCCCTTAACCAAGGTATCCCATCGGGTTTTCCTGGTAAGGTTTTTAACGAGGCAGCTTACAAAAAGGGATCCATAATTGTGTACTCTTTTTCCTTCACTAGATTTTTATCCCAATGAGTTTTTTCTAGTAAGGTTTTAACGAGGCACAATTCCCTTATGAACATCCAAGGGAGAGTGTTATGAATATATTTAGTGGATGTTCAATATTACGTGTATATACCATCTTCCTTGTTTAGACTTTCCTAGTATTAAATTTACTTCCTCCACAAGTATATGTAATCCCTATATAAGGGCTCCTATGTGTAATAAATAAGATCATTTCTAAATTCTCTCTTCCGACAAAGCCAGTTACAGAGTAACGTAGTGCTCGTCTGCTTTCGGACATTATTATCTCTTCTGCCCTATAATTAATTGTTACCACCGACAGTGTTCCCTGGATGACGTTTAGTATAAGTATAGACCACTACATAGAGTGTTTAAGAATTAAGACTTTAAGTACTGTGTAAATTAATATATATCTACTAGTTAACAATCCTTAATACGTATTAATTAATGTTGAATTTCTCATTGAATTTTATAATAGAAAAGTTGCTGGTAATATTTTCTCATGTGTAAATATGTTTGAAAATCTTATGAATATCGTATGACACCATATATTTATAATTTGCGTACCAATGTAACTAATATTTTCAAATGCAAACTGCAACATGAGGCAACGAGGTCATATACCGCCTTAAATTTGAGGCGCTAACGAGGCGTTCGCCTCATTGAAAAATACGACATACTTAAAATTATTATAACATCCATACAAATAGCATGTATAATACTAAAAAAAACAAGTCACTCTTATCTTTTTTTATTGTAATTTTTTAACTCTATAAAAATTGATAATTTGGTTCATGATAGATGAAAGAGTATTTTAAGACAATTTGATTCACTATTATAAACTTAGGGACCTTTACACAATTTTTAAAAAGTTATACTTAAAAATCCTAGTAATTTTGAAGACTATTTCAATCACTATTAAAAACCTATGACTTTTATGTAATATATTTCAAAACATATAATTAAAACCCCTAGATGTAGTAACCAGCCTACATCCCTTCCTCCTACATCTCTTCCATGGAAGCTTGCAATCTCAGGTAAGTTCAACTTAAAGAATCTCGTACACCTCCCTTTATCATCCGAGGCGTGCGCCTCATCACCTTTTCGTCTAAGGGTAAAATCGTCATTTTATACCCACATGATCAGGTTTGGTTAAACACAAGTGACTAAATAAAACAAGTTTGAATCATTTAGTCACAATATGGAGCGTAATAATCATTTAATCACGTCAAAAAATAAAAATAGTCATTCAATGACATAGTGCAAACGTAGGTAACTAACATATATAACTCGATATTTTATTCATAATAATTTCTAAATTTTATGTCGAGCATGCAACACACCTAGTTAAGAAACTTAACTAAATGATGATATATAATCCAAATAGTTATAATGAATACTGTTTCGACCAAGTTAACGCGGGCGGTCCGCTGAGTAACTCGTCGAAGTCTTCGGATTGGGTGCGAGCCGAGTCCGTCACCTAAGGTTGTGTACGGGCCTTAGCTTCGTCTTCAGAATAGCGGTAAGTCCTTCGGGCTCTCTTTTAGACCGTCCGTCTGCACCTGCGAGAGGAGCATTACCAAGCAATCCCCGTGGAGAGGGGGGGTGCTTGGTGCGCTCGCTCCGACGATCAACATTAGGCGGTTTTTAGAGAGAGAGAGAGTTTTAGAGAGAGGTCAGAGCTTTTCCAAATCTCACCCAAAGTGCCTTGAAAATGTTTACCCCCAAGGTGGCTATTTATAGGCAACCTTGGACCGTAAACCGGTTTTGACCCGGTTCAATGTGGAAATGTGAACCGAGATGCAGGGGAGAGCTTTGGGAAAAGGACTCTGACGTGCGTCTCAGGCGGCTGTCACGAGCGGGACGCGCGCGCCTTTGAAACATAGGTCTCGTACACATAGGAGTTAGTTAAAAATCGGGTCTCCTATACATCCGGGACGAAATGGGGGGTGTGCGCGACACCCCCCGGGTATTAAACTTACCCGGAATTCCGGGTAAGCCCCCCGGGGGTGCCGGGCAAGTTCGCGACTTGCCCGGTTTCCCCCGGTTAGCTCACAATTGGGTTTTACGCGCGTGTATGAGGTCCGAATAATTAAAACCGAGCCCGAATCATGCGTATATCCATCACTTGCCCCCGAGTTAAATAATGGTCAGACCTTTGTTTAACTCTATTCTAAGATAGGGTATACGCGTGATTCGGGTCGTCTGCTCACCTTGAGTTTCGACCTATCAATGGTGGATACGCGCGGCTCAGACGAGCTCCTTGCCTTAGTTTTTTGAGATGGTCATGCTTGATAACTGCGCAAAGGGTTAGTAGCACAACGGACTACGAGTAATATGATAAATATGATTTTGGGAGAAGTAAGGCGCGAGCGCACATGAAATTTTTCGGGTTTGCAAGATGATCAAATAAATATGGAACGTTCATGCCACGACTAATTGTATCAAAATGATAATAAATCATGAAAGTTTTGATAAAACGTTTTTCATGCAATATGATGGTTTCCGGGAGCCCGTCGTCCGAGACGGCCGTCTTGACGGCGAGACGACGGTTTTAGTAAACGAAATAATGCCGGGTTTGGAAAATCACATGTAACGGACTTGACATGAAAAATCTTAAAAATAATGTTTTCAAGTAGTTGAGACCATTTGAAATGACTTAGTTAAATTTAGCTAAGTCATTTGATGGTGAAAATCCAAGTTATCAACAACTTTAAAAAATGGAGGGTGGATGTGAGTGTACCTCTTGGATGTATGGTGCTTGCTTGGTTGTGTAGTCCACCTCCTTTGTGATAGTTTATAAAACTATCAATATTTGAATAGGTTGTTGAGAGGGTTTTGGAGGGGCTAAGGTAGTGATTTAGGAATTCACTTTAGGGTGCTAGTGAGACCCCATTTCGGCCGGCCACCACCAGGACTATCACCGGCGAGGTCACGGCGGCCCAGCAGCGGCGAGGCGGCGGCGGGAGCGGCGGCGCAAGGCGGGCGGCGGCTGCACTGTTCACGGGTCGATTTCGGGCTCAATTTGACCCGTTTTCGAGTCCTTCTTGTCGGGTATTGATCGGTAATGTCCTCCCCTTCCTTTTCTTGATGTTAATTGGACCTTTAGGGCTGCACATTTCGAATTTTAATAAGATGCATGATAGGTGTTCGATGAAATGCCTAAGTGAAATTTTGGCTTGATTTTTCAAAATTCGTTTTTGGCCAAACTCTAAATGTATATAGATAGAGTTATGGATAGTGAACTCCCTTTGTGAAGAGGTCCTTAGGTTTCGGTCAACCGAGGGGGAATCGTGGGGGTTCAAAATCGGACTTATTCGAGCAAAAAGTTCGACCCTTTGTATCTTGATGTGGGTGACTTGATATGATGCCCCCGAGTATGATAATGAATCCTTGATTACTTGTGAGTGGATAGTCATGCCCCCGGAGCTTAGGTGATCGCTCGGTAGCTCATGCTTATCGGTGGCTTAGTTGACCCGCATGTTCTTTGAATTGTTCGGGTAGGGGTAAGTCTCCCCGTGACATGTAATGGGCTTGCTTAAGTGCATTTGAGCTGCTTGTATGTGCCCCCGGAGCCTTGAGCCGTTTTGGGGATAAAATTTGATCGAAATGTGGTCGGATGGCATTTTGGTAATTATGACCAGCTTTGCATGTCTTGGATTTCTTTAGCTCTTGAACTTATCGCTTTGTGGAGTGCTTGAATACCTGTGTCACATTGCACAAATATATGAAAATTTGATTAGTAGGTGGCCTAGGCCTTTGGTGAGCGTAGGGATTTTTGACTCCCGAGCGGGAGGGTCCCTAGCTGTTTGCTCGCGGACAGTAGGTCCGTTGGGTTGAATGCCCTCGCAAAGGGCTTGGTGAATGGTGTTGATACGTGGCCCTGGTTTTTGATTGAGTTGTGTATGGTTTTTGCAGGGTTTGATTGACGGGCTTGCAAGCGCGCGTCTCTGATACTTAGAGTGTTCCTGGTAGGAAACGGTTTCTGCTTCTTCACGTAATGAGTAAGTCTCATCACTCTGTTTCGGATAACTTTGATGGGGAGGTTGATGAGGGCACCATGGATTCCGACTCCGGGTCTCGAAGCGGTGTGCTTTTGGGACCGTCGGGTAACCGCGTGATACTGGAGAAGATCCAAATGTTTTTTCCCAACAAGCTCCCACGTTCCAAGTTTGATCTCTATGTGTCGACCCGGGGCTGGTGTCCCGGCATAGAGGTCTCGTATCCTTGGGACGTTGTGAAGGGGGTCGAATTTGGTCGGCCCACCGCTCCTCCGGCTGAATACGAGGCTGTTTATCTTTCACAGTTTCGAGAAGGGTTGCGGTTTCCTTATTGTCAGGATTTGGTCCGCCTTTGTCGACATTACAGGATTTCTCCCGTCTCTATCACTCCACCGGGAGCTTGGACATGTTTCCGGGTGCAATGTCATCTAAACTCTTGGGATTATTCGGTAGTGCTTTTTCGAGCCTTCTATCGCCTGAGCAAGGCAGATGAGTCTGGGATGTGTACCTTCACCTTGCGTTGGCCTCACATGACCGAGAAGGGATTCTCCTCCCTTGGCTTGCGCAGGGCGGGGTGGAATACTGAGGCGCGGTTCTGCGAAAGATCGGACACTTCCCAGAACAAATGGAAGTGTCAGTACTTTTTTATAAAGGATGCGGGAACGACTTGGACAACTTCTCACATAGTGGATTCCGACCCCGTTCCGCGTTTTCAAGAGTTCTCAAATGCAGACAAGGTTGCTTTGAAGAAGATTCATACGGCGAATAGGGCGGGGGAGTATAGCCCCCTTTATCGTGCTTCCGACGCCGAGCTGCTCGCGGCGGGCATTCATGTACGTCCTTCGGGGGATGAGTTGGTATGTTTTGAAGTTTCGTAACATTTGTTCCTGTTTCCTTGTAGGTTGGTTTCTTAACAGACGCCCCTGTTTACAGGGCGGAGTCGCAGGCGGATCTCCTCAGACTGTTCCCGGCCTTGGCGATACTCCTCCTGTTGGCCCGGGTATGGGACTTGTGCCTTTAAAGGTTTCATTGAGATCTTTCCCCATGCTAACATGCTAATGGTCTTTTTGTGGTTGTCTTTGCAGGCTTGGTATTCCCGACGGCGGGGGGAGTTGCGCCTGTCCGAGAGCATGATGCTGACGTCCGTTCCCCGAGCGATCCTAGGAGGTCGACGTCTGCTGGCATGCCTCTTGCTCCTTTCTGCGATAAAGGGAATGGGCCAATGTATGCGGATTCGACCATGCCTGTCCCCCGGTCGGGGAGCGGGCGTTCAGTGGAGGTGTCTCCCTTGGCAGGTAATTGTGGTTGACTTTTTGTTATATTGGTATAGTTTGCCTTCTCCTAATGTGTTTGCTTTTGATGTGTAGTTGTTCCTACTCCTCCAGCTCTTCGTAAGTCTGATCTGATGTGTCGGTTTGATCGGGATGTGTCCGGGAACGAGTGGACTCCCTACTCTCAGTCTGCTATTCGCTTTCCCAAGGATGTTTCCTTGAGCACACCTGCTGTCGGTGTGCGTGTGGTTCAGCGGTCTGTTCCACCGGCTGACCGCAAGAAGTGCCCCCGGGACCCTGAGGCTGCTTTGAAGTGTGTTGAGGAGTCGCTCGCGCGCTTTGCTCCTGTACGTTGTTTTCTTTTTATGTTGGATCTATCATGTTTGTCTGGCTTCTTTGTGTGTGATGTGCTTGTGTTGTTGTTGCAGGTGAATGCAGTGATGACCAACCTTTCCTCCTTTGTTGTTGAGCTTGTTGATGAGACGAGGAGTCTGCAGGGTCGTCATGAGCACTTGTCTCAGGATGTCGTTGTGTTAAGGGAGAAGGCGCGCGCACATTCAGATGCTTCTTCCAAGGCTTCCGCTGATCTTAAGGGAAGTCAGGATTGTGCGTCTCAGCTAGAGGCGGAGCTGTTTTCCTTACTGCGCCTGGAGAAGGTCGACGAGGAGGCACATGCTGTGGCGCTGAAGGAGACTAAGGAGTCTCATGTTGCCCTGGGTGATCAGCTTGGGATGATTGAGTTTCCTACTACAGCTGACTACTCCAAACTTCTTGAGAAGGCACGTGATGATCGTATGGAGTCTTTCTCTGTGGATTACTTCAGGAGGATATACTCTCTTGCCCCCGATTTTCCTTTCCAGAGTACTGGGCCATATACTGGCTATGCCCTTGGGGCTATTGCGGGGATCCGAGCGGGCGATGTGGGCGGAGCGAGTGGTTTGACGGGACAGGTGTCCGTCCCTGATGGTGACGATCGCCGTGTTGTTTTTAGCAGCTCTGCGCATGATGTTTTTATGGCTGACGCCTTTGGCTCTGGTGCTCCTGACGTTGGGTCAGGTTGATCTTTCTTTGCTTTATATGACTCTCTTGTGTATATATGGTTGCTCCCCTTGCATGGGTGAGATTTTGGCGGGGTGTGTCCCGGGCTTGACTTTTTATGTTGGCTGGATGTCTTTACTTTTCAGACCTGCTATATTATATATATATGCCTGACATGAGATGTTAGAAAGATATAATACTTAGTATTATTTTGCATCTTCCTTTATTGCTGTCTCTATAACTTGTTCTCTTTTGGAAGAGTGTAGCTCTGTTGACAGGTCGATTTCCTTAATCCGATGGTTTTCCTTAGGAAATTGCATCTCTGTTGGTGGCGGGGTGCGGATGAGTCAGTATTACCGGCACCTGTGGCTTTGTAAGGAGGGGGATCCATGTTGAACTGCTTGTCTTCCTTTATAGGGATGTAAATAGATTAGTATGTTCACATACTTGATATAGTTGTTTGTTGGCGAAGCGTAAATAGATTAGTACGTCCGACACTTGCATTTGTTTGCGAGGGAGGATTCCTACGGAACCGTTTGTCCCCCGACTTTTGCAAGGATGTGAATAGATTAGTACGTCCACATCCTTGTACTGCGGCCAAGTGTGGATAGATTAGTACGTCCGACACTTGCATTTGTTTGCGAGGGAGGATTCCTAAGGAACCGCTTGTCCCCCGACTTTTGGCAAGGATGTGAATAGATTAGTACGTTCACATCCTTGTATTGTGGCGAAGTGTGGATAGATTAGTACGTCCGACACTTGCATTTGTTTGCGAGGGAGGATTCCTAAGGAACCGCTTGTCCCCCGACTTTTGCAAGGATGTGAATAGATTAGTACGTTCACATCCTTGTATTGTGGCGAAGTGTGGATAGATTAGTACGTCCGACACTTGCACTTGTTTGCGAGGGAGGATTCCTAAGGAACCGCTTGTCCCCCGACTTTTTGCAAGGATGTGAATAGATTAGTACGTTCACATCCTTGTATTGTGGCGAAGTGTGGATAGATTAGTACGTCCGACACTTGCACTTGTTTGCGAGGGAGGATTCCTAAGGAACCGCTTGTCCCCCGACTTTTTGCAAGGATGTGAATAGATTAGTACGTTCACATCCTTGTATTGTGGCGAAGTGTGGATAGATTAGTACGTCCGACACTTGCACTTGTTTGCGAGGGAGGATTCCTAAGGAACCGCTTGTCCCCCGACTTTTGGCAAGGATGTGAATAGATTAGTACGTCCACATCCTTGATGAAATTATTTTGTCTCCTTTCATGCGTCGCGCTCCCTCTGTTTTGAATACAGGCATGAGCTTTGCTTGGTCTTGCTTTGACATCTTTTTGATGACTTTTCTTGTTTTTTGCCCTTTCTGCGTGTAGAGTTAGGGCCTTTGTTGATGATGTATGTGGCTTGTTCCTGGTTTTGGACCGGGGTAGCTTGCCACTACATAGTGATTTTTCCTACGCAAGGAGTGAACTTCATTAGTCTTCTTGTTTATTTACAAGGGATGTGCATGGATGGAGTCAACTGATCTCCCATCCTAAACGTTCTACTCAGTACTTGAAAAGTAAAGATAGAGTATGTGCATGTCATAGGGGAAGGATTATTCCCTTAGTGACGGTTTGATAAAGCTGGCTTCCTGCATGCAATGTAGGAGCGCAGAGCTCCTTGTTTGATCAGTTCCTCGATTCTGTTGCGAAGAGAGGGGCATCCATTCGTGCTGTGACCCCATTTGTTGTGGTAGTGGCACCACATTTCTGGATTCTTCCCGAGGAAGGCGATCCGGATCTCGCTTGGAGGAGGTAAAACATCTTTCAGGATGGTCTTGAACAACTCCTCCACCTCTATGTTTAGAGGTGTATATTCGCCATCTTGGTTGTTGTTCAAGTATTGTCTTGCACGCTTGTGTTCGCGCGCCTCCTCTTGTTCTGCAGGTGGGACGAACCACCCCAGCTCGTTTGCGACCTCAATTGTTGTCTCCATCTTCTCTTTTAAGTCAGCCATAGATTTGGTTGTTCTCCACCCTTGTGTTCGTCCAAATAGGAGGAATGTAGGTGAGTTCATGTTCAGGAAAAAGGCATTGATCACGGCTGACTTCTCTGCGAAACTTGAAGTTGCGTTTATGGCGAATCGCTTGAAGTAGCTTTGGATGGATTCTGACTCCCCTTGTTTGATGTCCCATATGCTTGGGAGCATTGGGGTTTGAGGTGCTGGGAGTCTTTCTCCTTTGCTCATCATTTCGTCAAATCGCATTTCAACTTCAGACTTGGAACATTGTCCCCTTTCAATGACTGCTATGTCCAGACGGTTCTTGCATCTTAGGGCGTTGACATAGCACTTTCGTGCTGTCGTCTGATCGCCCAAGACTTCACCAACTCCTCCCCTTAAGCGGTACTTCAGCTTTTGGTGTGCCGTTGAAGGCACCATCTCGTAGGGGTTTATCGTTGTTCTTCCGAGAATTCCGTTGTAAGCGCCAAGGCTCTCGACGATCACGAAAGTGATGTCGACTTTCATTGCGTTCCATCCTTCTCCTATCACAGTGGGAAGGGTGATCATCCCTAGTGGATACGTAGCAGCTCCTGCGAAGCTTACTAATGGGAAATTTCCCGGCTTGAGGTCCTCTCTCTTCATTCCAAGCTGTTCAAGGACATTGACATGGAGGATGTCCGCCGAGCTTCCTCCGTCGACCAGGATTCTTTTTACATCGAACCCGTTGATTTCCATTGTTATTACTAACGCGTCATCATGCGGGTAGACGATGTGTGACATGTCCTTTCTCGAGAATCCTATCACGGGGTCCTCCTCTTCCGGTTTCTTTCTTTTCCCATACTTAGGGAGTGTGCTTGCCTGTGCAGCGTATACGTCTCTTGTGTTGGAGACTTGTCCTCCTGCAGCTGGACCACCATGAATGACATTGATAACTCCCCTCTTTTTAGGAGGGGGGTTGTCATTGGTCTTCTCTTTTCCTTTCTCCTTTGGCGTGAATTTTCTTTTCACCTTCTCAATCTTTCCCCCTTGGTCGACGTAGTGCTTAAGTCCGCCTTCTTGTATGATTCGATTGATTTGGAACTTAAGACTTCTACAGTCGTCAGTTTCATGGCCGTTGACTTCGTGGCTTTCACACCACTTGTCTTGCTCTTTCCCTAGCTGGCCCTTTCTGAAACCGAATGGCTCTTTCCAGAGGTTATGCTCTTTCATTTCTTTCAGTATGACACTCAGGGTAGCGTTCAAAGGGATTAGCTCAATGGTGTTGACGTCTGGATTCTTGTCTTCTTCAATGTTGAATGTTCTCTTCTGAGGCGGAGTCCACTGTTTTTGTTGGGGGGTTTGGTTCTACTTCGGGGGGCCTGGCTTACTCTCATCTTTCTTGTTGCCGGGTTTAACCCACTTGTCCCGGGCTGTCATCTTGTAATGCTCAGCATCAATGTACTCTTTTACCCTTGCCACGAGTTCTTCCATTGTTTCTACCGGCCTTGTAGAAAGCTTTTGGCCCAAGTCGTACCCGTGCCTACCCAGGTTTCTGACAAAGGCATGGATGATTTCTATCTCTGCGATGTTCGTTTGAATTTCCGAGATGTTTTGATTAAACCGGATGTAGTAGCTTGCGAGGGACTCATTCCACTCCTGCTTGACATCATCTAAGGCATTTGATCCTTTGACGATCGAACGTTCTCCCATGTAGCGGTGGATGAACTTTTCTTTGAGAGATTGCCACGAGTCTATGCTCTTCTTTGGCAGGGAGAAGAGCCAGTGTGCAGCTGGTCCGCCTAGTGTTTGGGGGAATGTCATGGCTATGTGGTGAGGATTGTCTGTCCTCCCCAAAAGCATTGCTTCATGCTGCTGCACATGCTCTATCGGGTCTCCCTTGCCTCGGTACTTTTCCGGCCTTAGATTATACAGTGCGTCTGGGACGCGACTGTACACCAGCTCGTCAGTGAAAGGGTGGGACGTTGTGTCTACCAATGTGTTCATCCCTCTCATTTTCCTTTGCCTTATCTTCTTTTCAATCAGCTTTTCAAGCATCTCCTCCGTCAACCCGGTGACTGGGTTGCCCTGATTTGGGAGGTATGCTTCTTGTCCCATGCTTGCGCCTTGTTGGGGAAATTGCGCCTGCGTCGGGTTGTATTGAGAATATCCACCTTGATATCCCTGGAATGTCTGAGACGGCTGCCTCCAGGCTCCTTCATTGAATGGCCATGTTTGGTAGGGTGTTTGAGAGTGCGAGAGCTCCTGTCTTGTCCCTTGTTGGGGGAACTGCCTGCCTTGCTGTGCATTCCCGTGAAAGGTCGGGGTTTTTGAGATTGTAGGGCCTTTCTGCTGAGGTGCATTCATTGGAGGCGCCTGCCTTGGTGGCGGGGGCATATTTGCTTGTTGCGCGGGAGGGGGCGGTGGCGCCCCGTATCCTTGGTTGCGCAGGGCCTCTCTCAGATGAAGCAGCTGTTCGAGTGCCGCCATCATTTCTGGGGTGACTGCATGCGCAGCCTGTGCCCCTGGTGTTTGATTGTATGCCCCAGCATTTGGCATTCCGTATGGTTGCTCCTGCGTGTTGAAGGTTTGATGGGCGAAGCCTGGAGGAGCGTTGGTTTGCTGTGTGCCTCCTTGCGCGTTACTCCGAGAGTGTACGCTTCTTGTTGGCATAGACGAGGCGACTGAGGCCTCGCGTTGGCTTTGCGGGGGGTCTCTCTGCGAAGGAGATCTCATGCTTGACTCCGGGGCCGGAGTTTTCCTTGGACGTCCTGGTCCTCTTTTCTTCGTCTTAGTCGGCGGTGGTTGCTCGTTGCTTGCCATGCTTTTGGTCCTGTGGGTGATCCGCAGACGGCGCCAAGTGTTTCGACCAAGTTACCGCGGGCGGTCCGCTGAGTAACTCGTCGAAGTCTTCGGATTGGGTGCGAGCCGAGTCCGTCACCTAAGGTTGTGTACGGGCCTTAGCTTCGTCTTCAGAATAGCGGTAAGTCCTTCGGGCTCTCTTTTAGACCGTCCGTCTGCACCTGCGAGAGGAGCATTACCAAGCAATCCCCGTGGAGAGGGGGGTGCTTGGTGCGCTCGCTCCGACGATCAACATTAGGCGGTTTCTAGAGAGAGAGAGTTTTAGAGAGAGGTCAGAGCTTTTCCAAATCTCACCCAAAGTGCCTTGAAAATGTTTACCCCCAAGGTGGCTATTTATAGGCAACCTTGGACCGTAAACCGGTTTTGACCCGGTTCAATGTGGAAATGTGAACCGGGATGCAGGGGAGAGCTTTGGGAAAAGGACTCTGACGTGCGTCTCAGGCGGCTGTCACGAGCGGGACGCGCGCGCCTTTGAAACATAGGTCTCGTACACATAGGAGTTAGTTAAAAATCGGGTCTCCTATACATCCGGGACGAAATGGGGGGTGTGCGCGACAACCCCCGGGTATTAAACTTACCCGGAATTCCGGGTAAGCTGGGGCTTACCCGGAATTTCCGGGTAAGCCCCCCGGGGGTGCCGGGCAAGTTCGCGACTTGCCCGGTTTCCCCCGGTTAGCTCACAATTGGGTTTTACGCGCGTGTATGAGGTCCGAATAATTAAAACCGAGCCCGAATCATGCGTATATCCATCAAATACTACCTGATTAATCTATCTACTACTTATAATAAATATATGAAATGTCCAACTCACTACTGAAAATTCAGGAATCGCCGTCGAAATAAATTCGTCGGCAAAAGTCAAAATTTTATCATGTAAAAAGATTTTAGTCAGCAAAAGTCATTTTTCGTTGGGAAAAGTTCTGTTAGTGATAGCCATGTCGACAAAGGTATTTGCCGACGAAATTCGGCCAAAATATTTCGTCGGCACCTTGAACAAACACTAACTAACTACACCGCTTTTCTAAAAGAAAAACTGGACATTTTTTTTTGGCATTAATCACACCCTTTTACTAATTTTGTGCCTTACCAAAAATCAATTTTGTTTTTAATATTTTAGCCTATTAAAATTTTCAGTTGATACAAAAATATTATACATTTCTTTAGTAATATTAGTTCTTATTAGTACATATTTAGCTAAAATATATTGTGTACACTATTATTCTAACTTAGAATAGATAGATAATACAATTTTTTTTCCCTCAAAATATATTAAGTTGTCCCATTTATAGAGTAGTAACTTGCTAATATTTTATTTATAATAGTTTCCATATCATCAACACACGGTTCATCTACTATTAATGAGTTATAATAGCAGTTCCGACACAGGTTTTCCGAGAAAGTCCGCCACTTTCACAAGGGGTAGGTGATGTAATTTTGATCAACTTTTGGGGCATAAAAGTTAAAACAACGTCCTCACAGTCAACTGGAATACTTTCGAAATTCTTAAGTCGGAACCTAAATCATTTCTCATTATTAATTAAGTGTATAAAGAAACTTAACTAAATGATTATATCTAATATAAATAATTATATTGGCAAAAAAAAAAAATATAAATAATTATAACTATGTTGGATTCCGCCTAATTAAGAAATACATATGTCATACTTTAAAATGAATTAAAATTTGTCACATCAATAAGTGTAATAATAAATAAATAAATAGCAAACCCTAATTAACTTCATACTAAAAGACCCATAATCATTCATTCATTTTTTTTCCACATTAATTGTTTAAAACCCTAAATCCATTAAGGAACCGTGTATATTGCAAGTTTTTTTTCCCCAAAAGATAACTTTATTATTATTTAAAACAACTACGGAGGTTCAAAATTACAATCCAAGAGCACAATAGATAAAAAAGGAAATGGGGGCTGAATAGCCCAATTAACAGGGCACATTTCCTTTCTGGTTTGTATAGCTAACCAGTTCGCGCATCGGTTCGCACTTCTACGTACGCAACTCCATCGAAGTGACGAGATTGTTTTGGCCACATCCTGGATGTTACTTAATAAGTTCTCGAGCTTCCAATGAATTGCCTTGTTAAAACCACAAATCTGGTCAATTACCACCTTCGAGTCAGACTCCATTATGACTTTACTCCATCTCTGCTGGGCCGCCATTTCCACTCCAAGAAAAATCGCTACGGCCTCCAAGGAATCAACATTATCGCCATCTCTCGTCTGAGCTCGTCCGTCGATGATTTGGCCCATTGCATTTCTAGCTACTGCGGCAACACCCCATCTATTAGTTGATTTGTCCCAAGATGCATCAACATTGATCTTGATCCAGCCCGTTTCCGGCCTGGCCCATTGCACTTGTGGATTTAAAGCTCCAGCTCGTTCTCTAGATGGGCTTCTAAGGCTTTTGGTCCGGTTCATGCTAACTATCTCCTTCTGCAGGCAAAATACTCGGTCAAAAATAGCTGTCGGATTTGGTCAGTCGCCTTGATAGGTGGCACGACACCTTTCCTTCCAGAGCTCCCAAACTGCAGTACTGAAGAGAACAAGCAGCTCCTCCCCTTCTTCTTTCAACTGACTTGCGCGATCAATTACTTCCTGGAGCAGCTCCACCCATGTTAGATCCTCTCTCAGGTCGATCCTTATCCCAATGGCCCCAAACCAGATTGGCAAGGTCCAATTGCACTTCTGGAGGGCGTGATCGAGGGTTTCAGTCAAATTGCAGAAAGGTCACATGGATTCCAGCAAAACTCATCTCTGTTGCAGCTCAGCAAATACAAGTAACCACCTCAAACAACTTTTCCACAAGAACATCTTAATTTTGGGAAGTGACTTAATTCCCCAAATAGCTTTCCAGATGTTAGGATTAATAACAGTAGAGGATGAAGGTTGTAGCTGTGTTATACCTGTTTGAATTGAGCGCATATGGTGATATACTGACTTAGGTGTAGCCTCCCATGTGTTATTAAATGGCCAAATCAATTTATCTGGATGATTAGTCCTTCGAAGTGTGATGTGCCGTATTGCAGCTCTTTCCTCCTCCCTCAAGCGATGATTGATTCCTTGCAGTTGTCATTCCCCAATTTGATCATTTATTAGACGTGCCACCATGAGATTTTCATCACCCTGCTCATAATTCTCTGCTTGCAAACGATGTCCATTCAATCCCGGAATCCAGGGATCTTGAAAGACCCTTATGGACTGGCCGTTGCCCACCCTCCAACATCCATCAGTGAGTAGTATTTCCCGACCCGCTAGGATGCTAGACCACCCCCAAGATGCCCTTGCCCCTTTTATTGCTTGTAGGAAAGTACATTTTGGGAAATAAACACCTTTAAGAACTTTAACCCAAAACGCAGATGGATCGTTTTGGATTCTCCACACCGTCTTAGTTAGAAGAGACAGATTGAAAATGTGGAGGTCCCTAAAGCCCATTCCCCCATCCTTCTTAGCAAGAGTCATGTGTTCCCAGATTTTCCAATGTATCTTCCTTTCCTCTCCTTGTTGCCCCCACCAAAACCTCGCGATTAAGCCATTTATTTCCCTGCACCAGGTAATTGGCAGCTGAAAAAAACTCATAGTATAAGTAGGGCTTGCCATGACCACAACCTTAATAAGAATCTCTTTTCCAGCTTGGTTGAGGAGCAAACTTTTTCATCCTTGAAGCTTACTCATGATCCTATCCTTCAAAAATCCAAGTGCCTCACGCTTCGATCGACCCCAAACCGTAGGCAGCCCTAAGTATTTTCCAGCGTTTTCCACCCTCTTGAAACCCAATTCTCTTTCAACAAGAGCTTTAGTGCTGTCTTTAGTATTGGAGCTGAAGAAAATGCAAGACTTCGAGATGTTGATGCCTTGGCCTGAAGCTGCATTATATTTGTCCAAAATCATACACAAGTTGTGAGCATTACTCGAAATGGCCCTGATAAAAAATAGAGAGTCGTCTGCAAATAATAAATGACTGGTGATAGGGCAATGTCTTTTGATCCAGACTTCCTCTAGATTTTTTGACACCACAACCTGCATTATTTCTCTTGACAAAACATCAGCTATCAAGATAAATAAATAAATTAGGCGACAACGGGTCTCCCTGTCTAATTCCCCTAGTTGGACGGAAATGAGCAGATTTTTTTCCCGTTGATTACTATCCTATAGTTAACCTTAGACACACACTCCCTAACTAGATGGATCCACCTCTCCCCAAACCCCAATTTCTGGATAACATCAAACAGAAATCCCCACTCAACCCTATCATATGCCTTATTCATATCTATTTTGACCGCACACTCCTCCCTCAAACCAGTTTTTTTAAGGGTTAAAGGTCCTTTTGGTACCACATGTTTGCAAAAATTACACTGTTCATACCACTAGTATTTTTTCGTACGGAATTGGTACCATATGTTTCCAAACCTTACTGTTTTGGTACCTCCGTTAGGGTTCCGTCAAAAACAGCCGTTAAATGGCATGTGCCATGCACGTGACCAGCCCAAAACTTTCAATTTTGTTACAATTTAGTCCATATAATACATCCCTAACTTTAATTTTGTTCAATTTAGTCCTAAAACTTCAAAATCAAACAATTTCCCCAAATTGACCTAGCCGGACCTAGCCCTAGGCTAGGTCCGGCTAGGTCAATTGGGACCTAGCCCTCAATTGACCTAGCCGGACCTAGCCTAGGGCTAGGTCCGACCCTGGGTCGGGGTCGCCTGGGTCCGGCGACCATGACCCAGGGTCGGACCTAGCCCATGGCTAGGTCCGGCTAGGTCAATTTGGGGAAATGATTTGATTTTGAAGTTTTAGGACTAAATTGAACAAAATAAAAGTTAGGGATGTATTAGATGGACTAAATTGTAACAAAATTGAAAGTTTTGGGCTGGTCACGTGCATGGCACATGCCATTTAACGGCTGTTTTTTACGGAACCCTAACGGAGGTACCAAAACAGTAAGGTTTGGAAACATATGGTACCAATTCGGTACGAAAAAATACTAGTGGTATGAACAATGTAATTTTTGCAAACATGTGGTACCAAAAGGACCTTTAACCCTTTTTTTAATCCGTAGGTGGTGAAAAGCCTCGTGGGCAACAAGTATGTTGTCATGAATTAATCTACCGGAAACAAAGGCACTTTGGAAAGGGGTAATAAGTGTGGGTAATATCGGTTTCAGCCTATTTACTAGGATTTTAGTGACAATCTTGTAGCTAAAATTGCAAAGGCTTATAGGGCGAAATTGGGAAGTGGAAATAGGATTAGGCACTTTAGGTATAAGGACAATATCAGTAGAACAAAAGGAGGGGCTGAGGTTACCTAATCTTAAGAAAGCCTTGATTGCACTAGACACGTCCGATCCCACCACATTCCAGAACTTTTGATAGAAAATTCCAGGAAAACCATCCGGTCCTGGAGCTTTGAGTCCACCTAAGCTTTGTACCGCCGTCCAGATTTCCTCATCCTCAACCGGTTTTATCAAAACTCCATTGGCCTCTTCATCCACCAATTCCGGAATATGCTGTAGCACATCCTCCCAACCATGAGTTTCTTCCTCGGTGAAAAGCGCCTGAAAATATGTTTCACATTCCTGAAGGATGTGACCTTCATCATCAACTCAGTCCCCATTGCTCATTTGCAAGCGCAAAACTTTGTTTCTTCTCCTCCTCTCCATGGTTGTGTGGTGAAAATATTTGGAGTTTTGGTCCCCCTCAGCTAGCCATTTGACCCTCGAGCGTTGCCTCCAATAAAGCTCTTCCCTATGCCAGGCTGTAGCCAATTCCTCCTTGATCTGAAGCTCCTCCTCTTGATCAAAAACAGAATTGTCTTGGTCTTGCATATCAGCTAATTTGTCCTGGAGGGTTAGTATTTTGTTTTTATTATTCCCGAACTTGTCCTTACTCCATTTAATCAATTCCCTCCTACAAGCTCTTAGCTTTTGGAGTACCCCAAATTGCTCTTCTACTCCATCTACACTCTCCCATGCATTTTTTATCACTTTCACAATCCGGATCCTCCATCCACATTTCTTCAAAACGGAACTGCCTCGGGCCCCTGGTATCCCGGTGGTCAAGTACAAGGACCATCAGACAATGATCTGACCCCAAAGCCGGAGAGTGAAAGATTTGCGTGGTCGGGAAAAGATCCAACCATGCAGAGTTAGTCAACCCCCTATCCAATCGTTCACGAACTCTCTTATCTCCCTTCCGATTATTTGACCACGTGGATTTCTGCCCCTTAAACTCCAAATCAGCTAAAGAGAGATCATATAGCAGATTATTAAAGGAAGCCATGTATTGTATGGGCTTGAGACGTTTGCCATCTTTTTCATGCACAAAACGAATATCATTGAAATCGCCAATGCATATCCATGGTCCCAGTTTTCCTCTCCCAATTCTTCTTAAGATTTCCCAGGTCTTAACTCTATCTACAAACTCCGGATCACCATAAAACCAAGTAATATTTATGACCCTCCCATCTGCCAGCTTAATGGTTGAGTCAATAAGGTGAGCACTATTAAACAAAACCTGGATATCCACATCTCTTCTCCACCAAAGTGCAAGGCCGCCTGATCGACCATTTGGCTCGACATACACTGCCCCTATCATCCCAAGTTGTCGCCTAATTGTTTCACAGTATGCCGACCTACTCTTCGTCTCAGACAAAAACACAATATCATGCTTGTGTTTCCTTTTGAGGTCTTAAATATTCGAAACTGTCAGGTCAGACCCCAAACCCTGACAGTTCCATGCAATGTAACTCATTGGTCTTGTGTGGTTGTTGTGGGACAGCCACTAGAGCCAATTAAAGTGTTTGGTTCATCAACTTTCATCATCCCAGACCTCTCCACCTTTGTTTTATTGGCATGAGGGCCAGTGTTCCTGATAGCAACTCTGCCCCTCTGCTTCCGCGACTTCACCTGACCACTTCTTCTAGAATTTTGGGGCAGCTCTTTATTAAACTGAATCCTTCTACGTTTTTCAACTCCACTTTCAGCTCCATCCTCCTCAGTGGATTTCCTATTTAAGGACATCTGTTTTAGTTGTGGACTTAAGCCTATAGGCGGTAGTGCAAGAATGGCAGTGTCCCTAATGGGGGACCCTTCCTCAAAGAGAACTTCCACAAAGTATTCTCCACAATTGATTATGGACGAATAAGGCAAGTGGTTAGGAAATGTATTATTAGGGTTGAGTTGTGTGAAAGAGTCGAGGGAAGGTAGGTTGGAGCTAAAGGATGGTAGTTTTGGGCTATGGAATGAATGGTGAGAGTTGGTAGATTTTCATTTGTCAATATCAGGCTATGGGTATGTGCTGGTGGGTTCTGGTTATGGGGGAAGGGTGGTTCACAGAATCACAGGTGTGTTGTGTGGCACATCCCTCCTCCATAGAACTAGGATCTAAGGCTTTGTGTAGGTTCTGCAAAAATTGCTTTAACAATACGATCAAATGGAGTGGCTGGTGGTTTGTGTGGGTAAGTTGGGTTAGTGGGAGGATGTTGGACGGGAGGTAAGAGAATAGTGGTAGGTTCAGGGTTTGCTAAGGGTAAAACAGGCTCAACTTCACTAGGACCAGATGATTTATCCCTCCATGTTTTCATAACATCCTTCCACGAACTCCTGGCAGCTTCATTTGCAGAATTATCCTTTCCCACAATACTGCTATATGTTTCTCTTTTCTTTGCCCGTTCAATTAGGAGCCATGGACCATATTGCGGCTTCAGTGGATCCTCTTCTGACATAACAATCTCATGTTTGCAGGAATTGCTAGTGTGGCCCAGCAAGCCACAAGCATAACAGAAATTGGATAACCGTTCATACTTGGCATGTGCCCAAACCACGTCACCATTGCTCCTTGTATACCAAAAACCAGCCACCAGCGACTTTAAGGCATTGACTCGTACCTTCACACGGAGAAAAGTCCTAACATCACCCCGGGGTCCTCCTATTGCGTCAGTTTCCACCCATTGCCCAATCGCATTCCGTTCCGTAATCTTTTTCATCTCAAGCCCGTGAATTTGGACCCAAAATTGGATTTTAGTGAAATCAATGTCAACTATCCTCAGATCTTCACTCCATGGCACCAGATTCAAGCAGTGTCCTTGGATCGCCCACAGATTGCAATCAATGGCATCATCATAGTCAGCCTTATTCTGAAAGTCAAAGAGGATCGTGTCATCTATCTGATCTGTAAGTTGTACCCCTTTGTATCTCGACCACGCAGTCTTCAACACGTTATGCACTGCTTTATTCTTAATTGGTTTGGAGCAAATTATACGTCCCACACATCTGTAACATTGGTCCGCAACTGAGTTTTCTGGCAGATCTAGGACAGTGATCCCCTGAGATTCTCAACCAATTGTTCTGTAATGTGGTGGGGTGGATCGCTGAAGCGATCCTCGATTTGTATCCATCGCAATCAAGGCCTGCAACACATATCAAATAATCTGGATTTAGACAGGAAGAAAAAATGAAAAAAAAAAAAAAACAGATTTAAATTTAGGATGGATGGATATTGTGACGTGAGCAATTGTTCTGGTAGATCTATTCGGGCATTACAATCTAGAGCCAAACTCCCACTAAGGAGATGACACCTCTCATACAAGAAGATAAAAATCCCTCACGATGCAGCAGCTATTGAGAAACCCCATAGCGGGGCAGGAAGGAGACGTGTGGCAAATTGGATTAGAGAATTAGAGAGAATAAGGTGAGAAATTTGGAGTTGTCACGTCAACATGGTGAGCCAATTAGAAACCTCCATATCAGTATTTAGTATTGTTGTCAAACCAGTTCACGGTTCGACCGATCTGATTCCCCGTTCATCCAATCCAAAAAGCAAACATATTTCAGACCGCTTGATATTCAATGTATGTGATTTATCACAATTAAATTTTCGTTGATTTCAGACTGTTCAAGATTCAATGTATGCAGTTAATCGCAATTAAAATTTCAGACTGTTCAATATTCAATGTATGCAATCAATAACAATTAAAATTTCGTTGATTTCAGACTGTTCAAGATTCAATGTATGCAATTAATCGCAATTAAAATTTCGGTTCATCCAATCCAAAAAGCAAGCAAATTTAGGACATGTTTAAGATTCATTGAATGCAATTAATCAGAATTAAAATTTCGCTAATTTCAGACCGTTCAAGATTCAATGTATGCAATTAACCGCAATTAAAATTTCTAACCGTTCAAGATTCCATGTATGCAATTAATCGCAATTAAAGTTTGCCGATTTCAGACAGTTCAATATTCAATGTATGCAATTAATCACAATTAAAATTTTGCTTCAATTTAATGTTTAAAGGAGAGAAACGAGGCGACTTCAATTCAATGTATATGGGATAATCGAGGCGACTTCAATTCAATGATGAAAGGATAATCGAGGAATCTCCTTCAGATTTCTCCACACATCTTTTATATAAATATGTTGAAGAACAGACGCTTGACGTGGAGCCGACGAACGAAGGTACATGCCGGTACGCGCAGCTAACAGTCTCATCGGTGGATACCTCTCTATCTCCGACAAGATATCGTCGGTGGTCGTCGAATCCATATATGTTGAAGAACAAACGTTTGATGCAGATTCGGCGACTGAAGGTAGCAGACGGTACGGACATCTAAAATTTTATACGTGAATTTGCATAAATTAATTATACATATTTGGTAAGTCACCTCGCAAGATGCGCGGGAAATGCACCCTAGTATAATATGAAAATTATGAAGAAAATATTAAAACAACTTTTTCTTTCCTCAAAATATAGATAGATATTAAATGGCTCGAAACTTGAATCACCCTAACTTAAACTATAAATAAATAATATAATTTTTTTTTTCAAAATAATTTATGTTTCTACTAATAAGTTACAAAATATTAAATTACTAATATTATTTTCATAATACTTTTTATACCATCAGTCGAGCCTACAACACGAATTCTTAATACATATAATAAAATCAGTATAGATCGTTTTTCTTTCTGAAGTTGAATGTGACACGATAATTGAATTATACAACAGTATACTATTTTTTTTTTTTTTTTGGCTTATTGTGAAAGACCGTGAATTTCTCACTTTCGTTTTAATATCAAAATAAAATATTTCTATTGGCGGAAAGAAAAAGTTGAAAGCTAAATGTTTCTTTTGCTTTGGTATGGTGTGTCTTTAGATCCTATCTATTCTTATGTTATTTTTTATATTATATATATTATATATATATATGCTTTAATTTTTATTTTAGATGATTTAATTTGTATATTGCCAAATTCTCAATCATGTCCTGTAAGTTGTAAGGTTTGCATAGACCATAGAGTATTTATAGTAATAATAATAATAATTAAAAATATTGAAAATATTAAATGAGCTAGTAGACCATGACGTCTTTTGTTTGCAAAAAAAAAAAAAAAAGACCATAACGTATTTGTGTTAGAAATCAATACACTCGAGAAGCGAAATTTATTTTTTTTTCTTCTTTCTTTTGCCATTTTCTTATATAAAAAATTAATTAGTTTTTTTGCCCGAAAAAAAAAAAAAATTAATTAATTTTGTTATTTATGCTCGATTTAGACTAGGCCGGCCGTCGAGCCTATACGTTATAGGTTTGTATGACCAGGCCCAGCTGGGCCATTTGGTATGGTTTTAGGCCTGGCACTAAGCAATGCGGTTTCTACTTTCTAGGAATGGACACTTCCAAACACACCACAATATTAGCACGAGACATAACAATGTAATATGGTCTTAGGATCAGCGACTCGTCTTAAACCAGATGTTAGACATTCGATCCCTGTTAGACAATAGAAATGAAATAATATTTATGGCCAGCACCTTACTCCTTATGTGACGACCTCGGTGCGAGTGAAAATTAGTCTAAGCTTAGAGCAAATATAATTCGGGTGAAGCTGCCCTCCTGATGAGGGTCCACTTAGAACCACCCACGAGAAACAAAAAAAAATATTAGCACGAGACAAGTACACTCTGAAAGATGTTGCTCATGTTGTAATTGTACACAACTACACACATTTGAGAAAACAATATTATTATTTGATAATATCGATAACATTCACCAAAACATTGACTTGGATGTCTCGCTCATGTATACATTTTATGAAAGCAATAACATAATAACACGAAGTAACTATTGTGTTGTGTTCGTATTCACAACAAGAAATATATCGTAATATGATATAGTGGGTCTGGAATCTGGATAGATTGATTTTTGAATACTATCTTAAAACAAATGTTGAGAGTTTGTCATTCTAAAAATCAAAGTTATTTGAATAGATGACTGGTAGAGATTCCAACCATGAAGAGCGGACAACAATTCGATTGTGAGATAGTGGCATACTATGTAATTATTGTCAACTTTATAACAAATTACATCTACAGATACAATCAGAATTTTGTCGGAACGCCATGTTCGGAACTTCTATATATATATATATATATATATATATATATATATATATATATATAAGATTGTTTATGCAATTTTGGGCCGAGAGTGTTAATGTTAAAGTCCTCCCCAATGAGGCGTCTCTTATGAGAGTACAACTCGGTTTACCAGTTGGTCCAACCAACATTTTATCATTTTCACATTGAAAATGATATATGAATTCATAGTTGGTACTTGGTTGTCGGTACTATGAGAGATTTATTATTTTTGTTTAAAAACATTACATGTGAAAAAAATATGAATATGATTGGGATTCTAATTTTGAAATTCTTCCACCTCCGGTCCGAATGAGAGGGAATTATTAAAGCCCTAAAAGTTGATATAAATTACTTTTATGCCATTGTGAGTGGATTTGAAGGTTTGGGGTTCCGACGGTCGGAATCCCTATTACCACTCAAAAAGTGTATAATTGAAGGAAAATAATTAGGAGTCCGATGGGGGTGTTCCGCCAAAATTCGACTATGAAGAGGCATAATGTCTACATCAATTTAAAAGCAGTGGTGCTTTTACTAATGGGGTCCACCTAGTATGAGAGATAGACACAAGACCGAGATTTTAGGAAGGATTAATATGCAATTTTTTTACTTTTTGTATAATAACCCGATTAGAGCGGGTGGACCAATTAGGAGTCCGGTTTTTGGTTCGATCCGGTTCGACCGTGATCTGATCCCTCCAACTCTCCTTCCTTCCTAGTCCTCACCTCGATTCCTCCCATTACAATTTTCCGAGATGGAGTTGAATATGTAGGAGGGGCTTGGCGGCGGAGGTGCGGCGAAGATCTCGAAAGTCGTGACTCGGAGATCGGACTCGGAGCCTTGGGCATCGAGTTGGGCGAATGGAAATGGTAGCTTCGAGATGTCTCTCACAACATGCCATAATTTTACATCTGCATCACCTCCAGCTTCTACCTTATTCTCTTTTGCAATTCTAGCCATGTGACCTTCCCAGGGCCGTCTCAACAGAAATTGAGGCCTAAAGCGAGGTTTCAATTTGTGGCCTTCTTTAGCCAAAAAAAAAAAAGCCTAAAAAAATATGCCTTTTTATATTATACTTTTTTTTTTCTATTCTTTATAGATACAAAATCATTAATCAAAGGTTTATACTCAATTTTTTTTTCTAAATTTCATTTTGAAATGATAATATAGCTAATACATTTAAGATTTATTGAGACATGGTTGATCTTAAATAAGCTTTTTTAGTTTTATTTATTAAAAAAAATAAAAAACTTTTTTTCCACTTGAAGCAACAATCACTAGATTTGCTAATAATATTCTCTTACAACTTTCGATTATTCTATTTCTCTAAAGCTTTAAATAGTCAGATTCATATTTTATAGTGGAAATATTAAAAGTTCTGGAAGAAAAACTATATATACCTATTACTTAATAAAAGAACTGTGCAAATACGATAAAATAAAAAAAGGTGAAAAAATAAAAGATATTTTATTGAATCGGTAAATGATTTTTTTTTTTTTTTAATACAAATAGATCGAGTCGGCTGATGCACTCTAGCAACCGTATGACTTTGTTGGAATGATTTAAGGTAGTGTTGAAAGAAATTTTTTAATAGTGAATTGACCACTGATTTCAGAAAAAGAGATCAATTTATCATTGTCTCATTAAAATTGAACTATAAGTTCATAAGAAAAAAAAATAAGAGCATAAGTAAATTAATGTTAGAATCTAGTTACTAAATAGAAAGTAAGTTTAATTATAATGGCAAAAAAATAAGAAGTAACAAAAGTAATTGAAATTATGTAGTTGATTAATTATAGGTAATTATGATTGTGTAGAATTAAATATGAAGCTTTATGTATAATTTAATGCTGATTATGATTTAATATGTGGGAGGCCTTGAACCCGTGACCTTGTACATATACATTAAAAATAACTAACGCACTATCCACTAGGCTACAGAAACTTCTCGTTCCAAAAGGAGAGAAATATAAAAATATTTTATTTATACTATTTAAAGACGTGAGGCCTACAAATTTTTGAGGCCTAAAGCCCTAGCCTTGGTGGCTTGGGCCTTAGGCCGGGCCTGGACCTTCCAAGACTCTTTCGTTGGAGAAACTCATGTCGCATCTCTTACATAGGGCGTCTCCTTTCGTTACTTTTATCCATCGCTTGCACAGATTCAAGCTAATAATCAACTTCGATGGTTCTCCCTGTTGGTGAATGGTGTAGAAAGAGATTAGAGATGACAGATTATAAGAGGAAGACATGTTGCAGTGGAAGACAACTTGAAGTGCAGGAAGACAGGTTGTAGAAGGAGCAGCAAATAGCAATATACGTGAACCGTCCGGTTCGATCAAAACCGCTCAGAAGAACCAGACCCACATGCATTATTGATATTTTCAAAAAACCGAGCCAGCAAGGGTCTGACTCGAAACTGAACCGATCCACTTTTGCAAATAATAAAATATTTTTTTGCAAAAGTATGGATGCTTTGAGATGATGGTAGCAAGTTCCTGTCACGCCCCAAAATCTACCCTAGAAGTTAGGGGTGATAACTAACATTTATCCATTATCCTATACCAAATAAATATAAAGATACATTTCCGAAGAATCTTCCGGTGCGCACTCTGATAACTCAACCATCTTGTTTATCTCTCATTTTCTTCTAACGACCCATAAGCGGAAATAAAATATCCTGACACTATGAATTGAGTTGGGGGATAGGTTGCGGGAACAACCTAGTAAGTAATCCTAATCTTAACCCTACCGGATCAAGTATCATTTAAAATATATTTATGATCAATAACAAATCAAACAAACCTTTTATGCATCATTTCATAATTATACTGATTAAAACTTAACTTTCAAAATGATAATCCAATGTAGATTTTCAATACTTGATTCTATTTTTTTAAAAGCATGAAACGTTATATGCACAAAATATTTCGTGAGCGTTTATAAGAGTAGAAATAAGGGTCGGATCACTTAATTCAAATGCTTAATCCAAAACACTACAAGTCCGCACTAGGCCCCCAACTCGTAACTGTAACGTAGATCGAACGCTTCGAAATTCCTATAACACTGAACAACATATATCAATGTAACCCTCGATGCGAATCTATCTCAGTCGTGATCGCAAACTCAACTATGCATCATAATCAACTGAATTATTCTCAAGATAAGCATCTGAATCAATCTTAGATCTTCAGATATTTGACCAAACTAAGAACTCTTAAAAATTACAGATAATTAAATGAACATACCTTATTCAGTTATGGTCCCAATGGCGCAAACGGTGCATTAATCGGACGTCGGACTCACCCGAATGACCCTCAAGAAGCATCTGTACTCGTGTCTGTTAACTGCAGAATTTCAGATTGGTATATAACTTTAAAAGACCATAACTTCCTCAATATAAGTCCAATCTAAGTGATCTTTATGTCCACGGAAAGCTTATCCAATTTCATTGAAGTTTACATACTACGTTTTTCCAAAACCAAACTGAAACTATGTCTATTTCTTCATCAAACAGCATTGTCCAAAATGACCAAACATATTTGAAGGGCAAACTTCAAACCGCCATAACTTCATCTCCACAAGTCTAATTTATGAAATCTCGGTGTCTATGGAAAGCTTAGATAATGTACTTTAACACAGAATAATTTTATTTAGCCATAATTGATGGGTTCTGCTATGACCGTTAGGCCCTTTAACGGTGAGGAAACGGCAAATAGGCCCACTGGGCCCTAAAATGGAGGTCAAGAAGACCAAGACGAAGGGTCCCGACAGAGGGAGTCCCGATGATGAAAGGTCCCGACGGAGTCGGACCAGATAGGCGAGCTGGAAGCTCCCGATGAGAAGCCTTTAAGTAGGCCCCGATGATGAATCCCTGAGAATGATTGGCCCTGTCACGATGACGAGGGGCCCCGAGCGGTGACATAACGAGATAACTCTGGAGTCCCCGATATTAGTCGGGACTTGTTATCAGAGGTTAAGGCCAAGATACGCGGGGCGTGGCCGAGATACGCGGAACATGGTTGAGATACACGGAGCGTGGCCGAGATACGCGGGGCGTGGCCGAGATAAGCGAGATCATGGCCTAGATAGGCGGGATCGCACCCGAGATACGCGGAATACGGGCTAACCACCCCCAACGGTTCACCAGGTAACTGAGGTACCTCTCCGCCTATAAAAGGGCAGAGGCTACCTCAGATCAATTACGTTGTGTTACACACTCTGAGATTACTGCTTGCCAGTCCATACGAGATACTCATTTAAGCATCGGAGAGGGATTCTGGGTCACCGCCCGGTCTATCCCCTTTTTGCAGGACCACGTGGAGCGAAGGAGCTAGGATCGCCGTCAAAGACCGTACCGGAGTTCCACCGTGATCCAACATTGGCACCGTCTGTGGGAAGCGTAACAAAAGGCTGATATGCCTTCTACTCGTTCAATGGTGGCTGGCAAGCAAAGAAGACAAGGACAATCTGGTGGTTCCCGTCATCCTGCTGCGACGACCTTGAATTCACCACCAGAGTATGCTGAGGACCAGAATCTCCCCGCGGAGGTCTCTCGGACAGGGGGGCATAATGAAGCTCCTGAAGATACTGCTGCTCAACACCAGGGGAATAGGGAGCAGGTGGCTCCTCCAGCTGTGGACCTAACGAGGGCTGTGGCGGAAGCCATGCCAATGTTTTTGGCTGTTGTGGAGGCCCTCTTAGATCGAAGGGAGGCTGCAAGGAGGCAAGAGGAGATGCCTCCGCTAGAAGAGGAAGCACACCCACCGGCAGAGGTTCGGAACGTGCGAGAGGCTCAGCCCCGAGGCCAGGGCAGGAGTGGGGAGTCCGTTCAGCCAGAGAGATTCGTGGTTGATGGGCCAGGACCAGTGCAGCACAGGACCATTCCCCTTAATGGTCCCATCACCCCCGATCAGGTGGTGAAGATCGTGAACATCTGCATGGGAGAGCAGAAGCCGCTGGTGTCGGAGCTGAGGGATCGATCTACTCATCCCTTCGTTCCTCGACTCATAGACACCCTCGCCCCGCCAGGGCTGGGTATCCCCACGATAAAGGAGTACGATGGCGAGGGAGATCCGGTTCGTCATGTCCAGAAGCACCTCATGGCGTGTCTGGGCAGAGCCCCGAATAAAGATATTGTGTGTACGCTGTTCCCGAACACACTTGGCGAGAGAGCCCTGACCTGGTTCTTCAGTCTGCCCCCAGGCTGCATCACTTGCTGGGCTGATATGCACGACCGGTTCATTCAGCAATACCAAGGTCGCAGATGTTTGCTGAAGAGTGTGAGGTCCCTGACCCAGGTGGTACAGAGGCCCGATGAGTCGCTGGCGCACTATTACCAGCGATACACTGCTAGCGTGGCGGAGATTGACGAGGATATTTCGGAGGGTGAAACCATCCGCACCTTCATTCGGAACCTAACAGCCCCTTACGGTTCCGACCTGATGCACAGCGTGGCTGTGTGGAATATGGAGGCACTGCAGAAGCGGGTAAAGCGGCAAATCGATGTCCAGGAATCGAAGATAGCCGCTGGAGAGCTTGAGCCCCCGAAGTCGAATAAGGGAAAGCAGTCGGTCAAACCCTTAGACGAGCGTAAGTCGAAGGATAAAGCCGAAGGAAGTCGGGGTCGAGGTCGCTCTGATCGGAGGGATGATAGGCGTTCCTCGAAATAGGACAGGCGAGAGGATCATGACATTCCTCTCAACAGCTCTATGGCGGAGGTGTTAACGGTCATGGAGCGACAGGGTATCTCTAGGTACCCCCCGAAGAAGGAAGGAGAATTTTTGGGTTCCCGCACCGATCGCTACTGTCGATTCCATCGCGCAAATGGCCACGACACCAATCATTGTCGGGAGCTGAAGAAGAAGATCGAAAAGCTGATCCAGAAGGGGAAGCTTAAGGAGTTTGTCGGGGATAAGCGGTGTCGATCCCGCTCTCGATCCCGATCACAGTCCCGTTCCCGATCCCGTGATCGGTCCCCAAAGAAGAAGAGGTCCGACCCGGAGTCTTCCGGTGCCCGTAAGGAGAAGCGAGGCACTATCAATGTGATTCACTGAGGATTTGCCGCGGGGGGTGATACCTCGTCCTCCCGAGAGGTTTATGCCTCTAGAATTCCTACTGCTGTGGTGCTGGGTAAGAGGTCCCGATCCTGGACCCTGAAGGAAGAGATGGTGATCTCCTTTTCGTCAGAGGATCTCATAGGCGTGGAGACTCCGCACGATGACGCTCTGGTTGTGACCTTGGATGTGAACGGGTACGAGATGAAACAGATTCTGATCGACGGAGGGAGCTCCTCCGATATTCTGTTCATGGATGCACTAGAGGCCATGGGGAAAACGAAGAAGGACCTGAAGGAAGCGAACTTCCCGATGGTCGGATTCTCTGGCTCCACCTCCTATCCGCTAGGGGTGATCACCCTACCAGTGGAGTTTGGTAGCGGATGGAAATCAGAGAGGAGGAACGTGGAGTTTGTAGTAGTTGATTCCGCGGGGACTTACAACGCGATCATCGGGAGAACTACCATCAACCCCCTGATGGCGGTTGCCTCGACTGTACACCAGAAGATGAAGTTCCCGACTGACCATGGAGTCGGAGAGGTCAAGGGCGACCAGGTGGCTTCCCGAAAATGTTATGTAAACGCCACCCGAAGGAGGAGACGAGAGGCCATGACTGTCCTCCAGAAAGATACTGATCCCAGAGAGGAGTTTGGGCGTCCCGCCCCCGTGGAGGATCTAAAAGAAGTTGAGATTGACGGACCTCAGAGGAAGGTGAAAATCGGGTCTTCTTTGACCGAAGAGACAGCACGAGAGTTGATCGATCTGCTGAAAAAGTTCAAGGAGCTGTTTGCCTGGTCCCCGAGCGACATGCCAGGAATCAGCCCCGATGTGATCGTACACGAGTTGAAGATAGATCCCGCGATCAATCCTATCACGCAGAAAAGGCGTCCGATGGGCACAGACAAGAGGATCGCGATCCAGCAGGAGGTGAGCAGGTTGCTCGATGCTGGGTTTATCAAAGAGCTCCGATTCCAGACTTGGGTTGCTAATCCGGTACTGGTAAAGAAGACCAACGGGAAATGGCGGATGTGTGTTGATTTCCGCGACCTGAATAAGGCTTGCCCGAAGGACTGTTACCCGCTCCCGAGAATCGACCAGCTGGTGGATGCCACGTCGGGACATGAGCTGTTGAGCTTTATGGATGCGTATTCGGGCTATAACCAGATTAAGATGGCTAAGGAAGATGCTCCTCACACAGCATTTTATGCAGACAGTGACATCTATCACTACGATGTCATGCCTTTTGGGTTGATCAACGCCGGGGCAACCTACCAGCGGATGGTGAACAAGCTGTTCGGAGATATGCTGGGGGAGACCATGGAGGCTTACGTGGATGATATGCTGGTAAAGTCCCGACAGGCTGAGGATCATGTTCACAACCTAGCCATGGCGTTTGAGCGGATGAGGCTTCATCAGGTTCGTTTAAACCCGACAAAATGCGCCTTCGGAGTCCACTCAGGGAAATTTTTGGGCTTCATGGTAAGCCAAAGAGGAATTGAGGTGAACCCCGAGAAGCTGAGGGCGATCGAGGAGATGC
The DNA here is from genome assembly GCA_036873135.1 of Clarkia xantiana subsp. parviflora. Taxonomy (NCBI): domain Eukaryota; kingdom Viridiplantae; phylum Streptophyta; class Magnoliopsida; order Myrtales; family Onagraceae; genus Clarkia; species Clarkia xantiana. Next base: position 16,421,658 of record JAPTYO010000008.1, on the reverse strand, counting down.
AGTCTCCGATAAACCATCGGGAGGTGCAAGTACTGAATGGCCGACTGGCTGCAATGAATCGCTTCCTGTCCAAGGCAAGTGACTGATCAATGCCATTTTTTGAAGTCCTGAGGGCCAACAAGAAGTTTGAGTGGACCGCCAAATGTGAAGAAGCGTTCCAGGCACTCAAGCAGCACCTCCGCACCCTCCCGCCGTTGGCGAAACCGGTTCCAGGCGAGCCGCTCTATCTTTATTTGGTTGTTTCTGAATTTGCCATTAGCTCTGTATTAGTGAAGGTTGTCGAGGGTAATCAAGTCCCCGTCTATTAAGTAAGCAAGGCGTTTGCCAAGTCTGAATTGAATTATCCTGCCGTTGAGAAGTATCTCTTTGCGCTGATTATAACTGCTCGGAAGCTGAGGCCTTATTTCCATGCACACGAGATTACTGTGCTGACGAACCAACCTCTGAAGTATTTTTTGAACCGACCGGATGCGTCGGGGAGATTAGTGAAGTGGGCAGTCGAGCTTAGTGAGTTTCGCATACACTTTGCTCCGAGAACGGCTATTAAGGGCCAGGCATTGGCGGATTTCATAGCAGAGTCTACAGCCCCCGATCTAGAAGAAGCGGGCCCTGTAGAGGGGGCAACCATGGAGGTCCCGATGGCAGAACAACCAGAGATGGCAGAGCAATCAGAACAGCCAAACAAGGAAAATACTTGGGAGATGTACACGGATGACTCCTCGAGTTCAGAAGGATCAGGAGCAAGCTTTGTATTGATACCACCAGGCGGAGGTGAACCACTTCGATATGCCTTGGCTTTAACGTTTAAAGCTACGAACAACGAAGCTGAGTACGAGGCCCTTATCACGGGCCTAAAAATTGCCAAAGGTACGGGAGTCGCTCACTTGAGAGTGAAGTGTGACGCGGCCCTGATTGTAAATCAGGTTCAAGGACGATACGAGGCGAAGAGCCCGATGATGAGGAAATACCTGCGCGAAGTGCAAGCCCTGAATGAGAGTTTTAAAAGCTTTGACATCGAGGCGATCCCGAGGGAGGAAAACGTGGAGGCAGATGCCTTGAGCAAATTTGCCATGGGGGCACCCTTGGAGGAAAACCGGAAGGTGCACTTCTTGGAGAAGGTGATCTTGTCGACCACCGGCCCGACACAGGTGTGCGTTATTGAAGCAGGATCGGAGGAGGAGCCCACTTGGATGACCCCGATAGTCGCGTACCTGACTACGGGTGTAGTCCCCGATGACAAAGTAATAGCTGACAGGATATGTCAGATCGCGGCTAATTACGTGATGCTGGACAATCAGCTATACAAGAAGGGCTGGTTCTCGACTCCGTACTTGAAGTGTGTGGCTGAGCTTGACACAAATCAAATCCTGAAAGAGGTGCATGAAGGGATCGCGGCTTGTCACGAAGGGGCTCGATCCATTATGAGAAAAGTGCTGAACTTGGGCTATTATTGGCCTACGATGAGCAAGGAGGCGACGGCGTTGGTCTGATCCTGTGACGCGTGCCAGAGGTACGCCCCGAGTATCGTGGCTCTGGCTGCTAATTTGACGTCCATCAAGAGCGCTTGGCCCTTCGCACAGTGGGGCATCGACTTGGTGGGACCTCTTCCACAAGCACAAGGTCAATGTAAGTATTTGCTGTAGCTATCGATTACTTTTCGAAATGGATAGAGGCAAAGGCGTTGGCCAGAACAACGGGGAACCAGATTGTCAAGTTCCTCCATACCCATATTTTTTCCAGATACGGGATTCCTAAGGTGGTGATCAGCGACCGTTCAACGGGTCTCAGGTGAAGGAGTATCTGGAGGAGTTGAATATCAAGCATCAGACAGCTTCTGTACGCCATGCTCAGACTAATGGCCAGGTGGAGTCGGCCAACAAAATCGTGATGGATGGCCTGAAGACGAGGGTCTATGCCTTGAAGGGCAAGTTACTGAACGAGCTGGAAAACGTGCTTTGGGCCGTTAGAACAACACCCAAACGAGCAAATGGGGAGACTCCGTTTGGCCTTGTTTATGGCACGGAGGCTGTAGCTCCCGTGGAGGTAGCCGTGGCATTCCATCGGATGAGATATTACGAACCTCTGACGAACGATGAAATGAGACGTCTAAACTTGGACTTGCTCGAAGAGAAGAGGCGGGAAGCCGACGAAGTCCAGGCTCGAATGCGATTGACGACGACCAGGTATTACAATCGGCGAGTTAAGTCCCGACAATTCTTCGTCGGGGAGCTGGTTTGGCGTCGCAACGAGTTTACCCTTTTGGATCGGATCGGCAAGATGTCACCAAAATGGGAAGGACCTTACAAGGTCGTGGGGATGCCAGCCCCGAATGCATACAAGTTGGAAGACCTCGATGGCAGAGTATTAAAGCATTCTTTTAGTGGCGAACACTTGAAGAAACACTATGCTTGATGAAAAGTCGCCTTAAGTGGTGCCCGATGAAAAGTCGCCTTAAGTGGTGCTCGATGAAAAGTCGCCTTAAGTGGTGCTCGATAAAAAGTCGCCTTAAGTGGTGCCCGATGAAAAGTCGCCTTAAGTGGTGCCCGATGAAAAGTCGCCTTAAGTGGTGCCCGATGTAAAATCGCCTTAAGTGGTGTATGTTATTTATCGTTTGATTCGATGTAAATGAATTTTGTGCCATCAATAAATAAAGAGGTTGCTTCCAAACAGAGCTATTCTTAGATTTATTCTAAGCGTTATAAAGTCGCCTTGAGTGGTGCACGAGAAAAGTCGCCTTGAGTGGTGCACGAGAAAAGTCGTCTTAAGTGATGCATGAGATTAAGTCGCCTTAAGTGGTGCACGAGAAAAGTCTCCTTAAGTGGTGCAAGAGAAAAGTCGCCTTAAGTGGTGCACGAGAAAAGTCGCCTTAAGTGGTGCACGAAAAAAGTCGCCTTGAGTGGTGCACGAAAAAAAGTCGCCTTGAGTGGTGCACGAGATAAAGTCGTCTTGAGTGATGTGCGAGATAAAGTCGTCTTAAGTGATGCACGAGATTAAGTCGTCTTAAGTGATGCGTGATTCTTGGATTTATTCTAAGTATTGAAAAGTCGCCTTGAGTGGTGCACGAAAAAAGTCGCCTTGAGTGGTGCACGAGAAAAGTCGCCTTGAGTGGTGCACGAGATAGAGTCGTATTGAGTGATGCACGAGATAAAGTCGTCTTAAGTGATGCACGAGATTAAGTCGTCTTAAGTGATGCATGAGATTAAGTCGCCGTAAGTGATGCGCGACTCTTGGATTTATTCTAAGTATTGGAAAGACGCCTTAAGTGGTGCATGATGGTAAGTCGCCTTAAGTGGTGCAAGTTAGTAAATCGTCTTAAGTGATGTATGAGAATATCTTAAGTGTCGAGGTTTCAACTTAAGAAAGTATAGTAAAGCCACTTGGAGAAGTGCAATGAAAAAATCGGAATTAAGAATGTCTGATATTAATGAGGCTCAAAGGCCCGATGATCAAAAAAAGAGGAAAATACAAGGACTCTAAAGATAAGCAGTTAAACTTAGTCCTTGTTGGCAGCATCAACGGAAGCAGGGTCCACGAGGTCTGTGGCAGAAAGTTCCACAGGGTCAGCCGCTGGAGGGTCGACTATCGGGGCCATGGGATCGAGGAGTTTTAAATGAAAAAGTAGCTCATCTTCACTCTGAACTTGTGGTATGCATTTCCTGCCTTGAGCATCGGCTTCTCTGGTGGAGATGAGGCATCCCTCCCGGAGAGCTGCATAGCAAGCAGTCCTGGAAATTTCATTCAGAGCATAGTCGAAGTTGAAGGGCTTCCTTCCCTCGGAACCAGATTCACTGTCTGAAATCAGCTATGGAAAGGGACATTGGGTTTTCCGGGAAATTACAAACAAATCAAGCAGAAATAAAGGGAGAAGATAAGCGAACAACAAAGAAGAAACCCTTACCAGACATGATGATTGAAGGTTGAAGGAATGAACTTGACGTTGCCGGAAAGACGATCGGAGGAACACTAAGATCTTCGGAATCGCAGAGCTTGAATTTGCAGAGAAATTGCAGAGAGCTTTTGAAAATTCGGAGACGGTAAAAATGAAACTGTGCCCACGGTTAGGGTTTTATAGACGAAGAGGACAGTCGAAGGGACGCTTCGATCTGAATCGTCGAAGTTGAAGCGTTATGATCTGAACCGTTGAGATGAAACGTGCAGAACGGCAACGGACGCAATGATGAAACAGCCTGAAAAGCACTTTTCAGAAAAAGCAGGCGCGAAAAATCAGGCACGAGTACTGAAGACGTCGCTTCGTTATCTGCTGCATTAAATGGCTGGGGAACCGAGGAGTCCTCTCGGATTTGGCAGTTTTCCACAGGGTATTGAGGAAACGTGAACGAGAAGACTCACACTGGGTGACTATGACAAAGAGAAAGATCCCCGACCTCGATGTCGGGAGATCGGGAGTTGAAAGACACGACGAACTAAAAGTCCCTCTTGTCTTGGGGGCAAATGATGGGTTCTGCTTTGACCGTTAGGCCCTTTAACGGTGAGGAAACGACAAATAGGCCCACTGGGCCCTAAAATGGAGGTCAAGAAGACCAAGACGAAGGGTCCCGATAGAGGGAGTCCCGATGATGAAAGGTCCCGACGGAGTCGGACCAGATAGGCGAGCTGGAAGCTCCCGATGAGAAGCCTTTAAGTAGGCCCCGATGATGAATCCCTGAGAATGATTGGCCCTGTCACGATGACGAGGGGCCCCGAGCGGTGACATAACGAGATAACTCTGGAGTCCCCGATATTAGTCAGGACTTGTTATCAGAGGTTAAGGCCAAGATACGCGGGGCGTGGCCGAGATACGCGGAACGTGGTTGAGATACACGGAGCGTGGCCGAGATACACGGAGCGTGGCCGAGATACGCGGGGCGTGGCCGAGATAAGCGAGATCATGGCCTAGATAGGCGGGATCGCACCCGAGATACGCGGAATACGGGCTAACCACCCCCAACGGTTCACCAGGTAACTGAGGTACCTCTCCGCCTATAAAAGGGCAGAGGCTACCTCAGATCAATTACGTTGTGTTACACACTCTGAGATTACTGCTTGCCAGTCCATACGAGATACTCATTTAAGCATCGCAGAGGGATTCTGGGTCACCGCCCGGTCTATCCCCTCTTTGCAGGACCACGTGGAGCGAAGGAGCTAGTATCGCCGTCAAAGACTGTACCGGAGTTCCACCGTGATCCAACATTGGCGCCGTCTGTGGGAAGCGTAACAAAAAGCTGATATGCCTTCTACTCGTTCAATGGTGGCTGGCAAGCAAAGAAGACAAGGACAATCTGGTGGTTCCCGTCATCCTGCTGCGACGACCTTGAATTCACCACCAGAGTATCCTGAGGACCAGAATCTCCCCGCGGAGGTCTCTCGGACAGGGGGGCATAATGAAGCTCCTGAAGATACTGCTGCTCAACACCAGGGGAATAGGGAGCAGGTGGCTCCTCCAGCTGTGGACCTAACGAGGGCTGTGACGGAAGCCATGCCAATGTTTTTGGCTGCTGTGGAGGCCCTCTTAGATCGAAGGGAGGCTGCAAGGAGGCAAGAGGAGATGCCTCCGCTAGAAGAGGAAGCGCACCCACCGGCAGAGGTTCGGAACGTGCGAGAGGCTCAGCCCCGGGGCCAGGGCAGGAGTGGGGAGTCCGTTCAGCCAGAGAGATTCGTGGTTGATGGGCCAGGACCAGTGCAGCACAGGACCATTCCCCTTAATGGTCCCATCACCCCCGATCAGGTGGTGAAGATCGTGAACATCTGCATGAGAGAGCAGAAGCCGCTGGTGTCGGAGCTGAGGGATCGATCTACTCATCCCTTCGTTCCTCGACTCATAGACACCCTCGCCCCGCCAGGGCTGGGTATCCCCACGATAAAGGAGTACGATGGCGAGGGAGATCCGGTTCGTCATGTCCAGAAGCACCTCATGGCGTGTCTGGGCAGAGCCCCGAATAAAGATATTGTGTGTACGCTGTTCCCGAACACACTTGGCGAGAGAGCCCTGACCTGGTTCTTCAGTCTGCCCCCAGGCTGCATCACTTGCTGGGCTGATATGCACGACCGGTTCATTCAGCAATACCAAGGTCGCAGATGTTTGCTGAAGAGTGTGAGGTCCCTGACCCAGGTGGTACAGAGGCCCGATGAGTCGCTGGCGCACTATTACCAGCGATACACTGCTAGCGTTGCGGAGATTGACGAGGAAATTTCGGAGGGTGAAACCATCCGCACCTTCATTCGGAACCTAACAGCCCCTTACGGTTCCGACCTGATGCACAGCGTGGCTGTGTGGAATATGGAGGCACTGCAGAAGCGGGTAAAGCGGCAAATCGATGTCCAGGAATCGAAGATAGCCGCTGGAGAGCTTGAGCCCCCGAAGTCGAATAAGGGAAAGCAGTCGGTCAAACCCTTAGACGAGCGTAAGTCGAAGGATAAAGCCGAAGGAAGTCGGGGTCGAGGTCGCTCTGATCGGAGGGATGATAGGCGTTCCTCGAAAAAGGACAGGCGAGAGGATCATGACATTCCTCTCAACAGCTCTATGGCGGAGGTGTTAACGGTCATGGAGCGACAGGGTATCTCTAGGTACCCCCCGAAGAAGGAAGGATAATTTTTGGGTTCCCGCACCGATCGCTACTGTCGATTCCATCGCGCAAATGGCCACGACACCAATCATTGTCGGGAGCTGAAGAAGAAGATCGAAAAGCTGATCCAGAAGGGGAAGCTTAAGGAGTTTGTCGGGGATAAGCGGTGTCGATCCCGCTCTCGATCCCGATCACAGTCCCGTTCTCGATCCCGTGATCGGTCCCCAAAGAAGAAGAGGTCCGACCCGGAGTCTTCCGGTGCCCGTAAGGAGAAGCGAGGCACTATCAATGTGATTCACTGAGGATTTGCCGGGGGGGTGATACCTCGTCCTCCCGAGAGGTTTATGCCTCTAGAATTCCTACTACTGTGGTGCTGGGTAAGAGGTCCCGATCCTGGACCCTGAAGGAAGAGATGGTGATCTCAATTTCGTCGGAGGATCTCATAGGCGTGGAGACTCCGCACGATGACGCTCTGGTTGTGACCTTGGATGTGAACGGGTACGAGATGAAACAGATTCTGATCGACGGAGGGAGCTCCTCCGATATTCTGTTCATGGATGCACTAGAGGCCATGGGGAAAACGAAGAAGGACCTGAAGGAAGCGAACTTCCCGATGGTCGGATTCTCTGGCTCCACCTCCTATCCGCTAGGGGTGATCACCCTACCAGTGGAGTTTGGTAGCGGATGGAAATCAGAGAGGAGGAACGTGGAGTTTGTAGTAGTTGATTCCGCGGGGACTTACAACGCGATCATCGGGAGAACTACCATCAACCCCCTGATGGCGGTTGCCTCGACTGTACACCAGAAGATGAAGTTCCCGACTGACCATGGAGTCGGAGAGGTCAAGGGCGACCAGGTGGCTTCCCGAAAATGTTATGTCAACGCCACCCGAAGGAGGAGACGAGAGGCCATGACTGTCCTCCAGACAGATACTGATCCCAGAGAGGAGTTTGGGCGTCCCGCCCCCGTGGAGGATCTAAAAGAAGTTGAGATTGACGGACCTCAGAGGAAGGTGAAAATCGGGTCTGCTTTGACCGAAGAGACAGCACGAGAGTTGATCGATCTGCTGAAAAAGTTCAAGGAGCTGTTTGCCTGGTCCCCGAGCGACATGCCAGGAATCAGCCCCGATGTGATCGTACACGAGTTGAAGATAGATCCCGCGATCAAACCTATCACGCAGAAAAGGCGTCCGATGGGCACAGACAAGAGGATCGCGATCCAGCAGGAGGTGAGCAGGTTGCTCGATGCTGGGTTTATCAAAGAGCTCTGATTCCAGACTTGGGTTGCTAATCCGGTACTGGTAAAGAAGACCAACGGGAAATGGCGGATGTGTGTTGATTTCCGCGACCTGAATAAGGCTTGCCCGAAGGACTGTTACCCGCTCCCGAGAATCGACCAGCTGGTGGATGCCACGTCGGGACATGAGCTGTTGAGCTTTATGGATGCGTATTCGGGCTATAACCAGATTAAGATGGCTAAGGAAGATGCTCCTCACACAGCATTTTATGCAGACAGTGACATCTATCACTACGATGTCATGCCTTTTGGGTTGATCAACGCCGGGGCAACCTACCAGCGGATGGTGAACAAGCTGTTCGGAGATATGCTGGGGGAGACCATGGAGGCTTACGTGGATGATATGCTGGTAAAGTCCCGACAGGCTGAGGATCATGTTCACAACCTAGCCATGGCGTTTGAGCGGATGAGGCTTCATCAGGTTCGTTTAAACCCGACAAAATGCGCCTTCGGAGTCCACTCAGGGAAATTTTTGGGCTTCATGGTAAGCCAAAGAGGAATTGAGGTGAACCCCGAGAAGCTGAGGGCGATCGAGGAGATGCCGTCTCCGATAAACCATCGGGAGGTGCAAGTACTGAATGGCCGACTGGCTGCAATGAATCCCTTCCTGTCCAAGGCAAGTGACCGATCAATGCCATTTTTTGAAGTCCTGAGGACCAACAAGAAGTTTGAGTGGACCGCCAAATGTGAAGAAGCGTTCCAGGCACTCAAGCAGCACCTCCGCACCCTCCCGCCGTTGGCGAAACCGGTTCCAGGCGAGCCGCTCTATCTTTACTTGGCTGTTTCTGAATTTGCCATTAGCTCTGTCTTAGTGAAGGTTGTCGAGGGTAATCAAGTCCCCGTCTATTATGTAAGCAAGGCGTTTGCCAAGTCTGAATTGAATTATCCTGCCGTTGAGAAGTATCTCTTTGCGCTGATTATAACTGCTCGGAAGCTGAGGCCTTATTTCCATGCACACGAGATTACTGTGCTAACGAACCAACCTCTGAAGTATTTTTTGAACCGACCGGATGCGTCGGGGAGATTAGTGAAGTGGGCAGTCGAGCTTAGTGAGTTTCGCATACACTTTGCTCCGAGAACGGCTATTAAGGGCCAGGCATTGGCGGATTTCATAGCAGAGTCTACAGCCCCCGATCTAGAAGAAGCGGGCCCTGTAGAGGGGGCAACCATGGAGGTCCCGATGGCAGAACAACCAGAGATGGCAGAGCAATCAGAACAGCCAAACAAGGAAAATACTTGGGAGATGTACACGGATGACTCCTCGAGTTCAGAAGGATCAGGAGCAGGCTTTGTATTGATACCACCAGGCGGAGTCGATATGCCTTGGCTTTAACGTTTAAAGCTACGAACAACAAAGCTGAGTACGAGGCCCTTAACACGGGCCTAAAAATTGCCAAAGGTACAGGAGTCGCTCACTTGAGAGTGAAGTGTGACGCGGCCCTGATTGTAAATCAGGTTCAAGGACGATACGAGGCGAAGAGCCCGATGATGAGGAAATACCTGCGCGAAGTGCAAGCCCTGAATGAGAGTTTTAAAAGCTTTGACATCGAGGCGATCCCGAGGGAGGAAAACGTGGAGGCAGATGCCTTGAGCAAATTTGCCCTGGGGGCACCCTTGGAGGAAAACCGGAAGGTGCACTTCTTGGAGAAGGTGATCTTGTCGACCACCGGCCCGACACAGGTGTGCGTTATTGAAGCAGGATCGGAGGAGGAGCCCACTTGGATGACCCCGATAGTCGCGTACCTGACTACGGGGGTAGTCCCCGATGACAAAGTAATAGCTGACAGGATATGTCGGATCGCGGCTAATTACGTGATGCTGGACAATCAGCTATACAAGAAGGGCTGGTTCTCGACTCCGTACTTGAAGTGTGTGGCTGAGCCTGACACAAATCAAATCCTGAAAGAGGTGCATGAAGGGGTCGCGGCTTGTCACGAAGGGGCTCGATCCATTATGAGAAAAGTGCTGAACTTGGGCTATTATTGGCCTACGATGAGCAAGGAGGCGACGGCCTTGGTCTGATCCTGTGACGCGTGCCAGAGGTACGCCCCGAGTATCGTGGCTCTGGCTGCTAATCTGACGTCCATCAAGAGCGCTTGGCCCTTCGCACAGTGGGGCATCGACTTGGTGGGACCTCTTCCACAAGCACAAGGTCAATGTAAGTATTTGCTTGTAGCTATCGATTACTTTTCGAAATGGATAGAGGCAAAGACGTTGGCCAGAACAACGGGGAACCAGATTGTCAAGTTCCTCCAGACCCATATTTTTTCCAGATACGGGATTCCTAAGGTGGTGATCAGCGATAATGGTCCACCGTTCAACGGGTCTCAGGTGAAGGAGTATCTGGAGGAGTTGAATATCAAGCATCAGACAGCTTATGTACGCCATGCTCAGACTAATGGCCAGGTGGAGTCGGCCAACAAAATCGTGATGGATGGCCTAAAGAAGAGGGTCTATGCCTTGAAGGGCAAGTTGCTGAACGAGCTGGAAAACGTGCTTTGGGCCGTTAGAACAACACCCAAACGAGCAACTGGGGAGACTCCGTTTGGCCTTGTTTATGGCACGGAGGTTGTAGCTCCCGTGGAGGTAGCCGTGGCATCCCATCGGATGAGATATTATGAACCTCTGACGAACGATGAAATGAGACGTCTAAACTTGGACTTGCTCGAAGAGAAGAGGCGGGAAGCCGACGAAGTCCAGGCTCGAATGCGATTGACGACGGCCAGGTATTACAATCAGCGAGTTAAGTCCCGACAATTCTTCGTCGGGGAGCTGGTTTGGCGTCGCAACGAGTTTACCCTTTTGGATCGGATCGGCAAGATGTCACCAAAATGGGAAGGACCTTACAAGGTCGTGGGGATGCCAGCCCCGAATGCATACAAGTTGGAAGACCTCGATGGTAGAGTATTAAAGCATTCTTTTAGTGGCGAACACTTGAAGAAACACTATGCTTGATGAAAAGTCGCCTTAAGTGGTGCTCGATGAAAAGTCGCCTTAAGTGGTGCCCGATGAAAAGTCGCCTTAAGTGGTGCCCGATGAAAAGTCGCCTTAAGTGGTGCCCGATGTAAAATCGCCTTAAGTGGTGTATGTTATTTATCGTTTGATTTGATGTAAATGAATTTTGTGCCATCAATAAATAAAGAGGTTGCTTCCAAACAGAGTTATTCTTAGATTTATTCTAAGCGTTATAAAGTCGCCTTGAGTGGTGCACGAGAAAAGTCGCCTTGAGTGGTGCACGAGAAAAGTCGTCTTAAGTGATGCATGAGATTAAGTCGCCTTAAGTGGTGCACGAGAAAAGTCTCCTTAAGTGGTGCAAGAGAAAAGTCGCCTTAAGTGGTGCACGAGAAAAGTCGCCTTAAGTGGTGCACGAAAAAAGTCGCCTTGAGTGGTGCACGAAAAAAAGTCGCCTTGAGTGGTGCACGAGATAAAGTCGTCTTGAGTGATGCGCGAGATAAAGTCGTCTTAAGTGATGCACGAGATTAAGTCGTCTTAAGTGATGCGTGATTCTTGGATTTATTCTAAGTATTGAAAAGTCGCCTTGAGTGGTGCACGAAAAGTCGCCTTGAGTGGTGCACGAGAAAAGTCGCCTTGAGTGGTGCACGAGATAGAGTCGTATTGAGTGATGCACGAGATAAAGTCGTCTTAAGTGATGCACGAGATTAAGTCGTCTTAAGTGATGCATGAGATTAATTCGCCGTAAGTGATGCGCGACTCTTGGATTTATTCTAAGTATTGGAAAGACGCCTTAAGTGGTGCATGATGGTAAGTCGCCTTAAGTGGTGCAAGTTAGTAAATCGTCTTAAGTGATGTATGAGAATATCTTAAGTTTCGAGGTTTCGACTTAAGAAAGTATAGTAAAGCCACTTGGAGAAGTGCAATGAAAAAATCGGAATTAAGAATGTCTGATATTAATGAGGCTCAAAGGCCCGATGATCACAAAAAGAGGAAAATACAAGGACTCTAAAGATAAGCAGTTAAACTTAGTCCTTGTTGGCAGCATCAACGGAAGCAGGGTCCACGAGGTCTGTGGCAGAAAGTTCCACAGGGTCAGCCGCTGGAGGGTCGACTATCGGGGCCATGGGATCGAGAAGTTTTAAATGAAAAAGTAGCTCTTCACTCTGAACTTGTGGTATGCATTTCCTGCCTTGAGCATCGGCTTCTCTGGTGGAGATGAGGCATCCCTCCCGGAGAGCTGCATCGCAAGCAGTCCTGGAAATTTCATTCAGAGCATAGTCGAAGTTGAAGGGCTTCCTTCCCTTGGAACCAGATTCACTGTCTGAAATCAGCCATGGAAAGGGACATTGGGTTTTCCGGGAAATTACAAACAAATCAAGCAGAAATAAAGGGAGAAGATAAGCGAACAACAAAGAAGAAACCCTTACCAGACATGATGATTGAAGGTTGAAGGAATGAACTTGACGTTGCCGGAAAGACGATCGGAGGAACACTAAGATCTTCGGAATCGCAGAGCTTGAATTTGCAGAGAGCTTTTGAAAATTCGGAGACGGTAAACATGAAACTGTGCCCACGGTTAGGGTTTTATAGACGAAGAGGACAGTCGAAGGGACGCTTCGATCTGAATCGTCGAAGTTGAAGCGTTCTGATCTGAACCGTTGAGATGAAACGTGCAGAACGGCAACGGACGCAATGATGAAACAGCCTGAAAAGCACTTTTCAGAAAAAGCAGGCGCGAAAAATCAGGCACGAGTACTGAAGACGTCGCTTCGTTATCTGCTGCATTAAATGGCTGGGGAACCGAGGAGTCCTCTCGGATTTGGCAGTTATCCACAGGGTATTGAGGAAACGTGAACGAGAAGACTCACACTGGGTGACTATGACAAAGAGAAAGATCCCCGACCTCGATGTCGGGAGATCGAGAGTTGAAAGACACGACGAACTAAAAGTCCCTCATGTCTTGGGGGCAAATGATGGGTTCTGCTATGACCGTTAGGCCCTTTAACGGTGAGGAAACGACAAATTGGCCCACTGGGCCCTAAAATGGAGGTCAAGAAGACCAAGACGAAGGGTCCCGACAGAGGGAGTCCCGATGATGAAAGGTCCCGACGGAGTCGGACCAGATAGGCAAGCTGGAAGCTCCCGATGAGAAGCCTTTAAGTAGGCCCCGATGATGAATCCCTGAGAATGATTGGCCCTATCACGATGACGAGGGGCCCCGAGCGGTGACATAACGAGATAACTCTGGAGTCCCCGATATTAGTCGGGACTTGTTATCAGAGGTTAAGGCCAAGATACGCGGGGCGTGGCCGAGATACGCGGAACGTGGTTGAGATACACGGAGCGTGGCCGAGATACGCGGGGCGTGACCGAGATAAGCGAGATCATGGCCTAGATAGGCGGGATCGCACCCGAGATACGCGGAATACGGGCTAACCACCCCCAACGGTTCACCAGGTAACTGAGGTACCTCTCCGCCTATAAAAGGGCAGAGGCTACCTCAGATCAATTACATTGTGTTACACACTCTGAGATTACTGCTTGCCAGTCCATACGAGATACTCATTTAAGCATCGGAGAGGGATTCTGGGTCACCGCCCGGTCTATCCCCTCTTTGCAGGACCACGTGGAGCGAATGAGCTAGGATCACCGTCAAAGACCGTACCGGAGTTTCACCGTGATCCAACAATAATATGAGTAGATACAGGTCGTTCGTTCCCTTACAAATGGCAGCACAGAAAACTGACAACATCAACAAGTCACTCATACCATATATTCGATTGACCACTCCTAATTCGTTCTAGTCCCATGATTGAAGATTTAATATATATATTGAACACATTATGTACTGCTCATGAAATATTTTATTTGCACAATCATTCGCATTCTCTACTTTTACGAAGCATGTTCCATTAATATGACATTCCTTACCTCTTGAGATTGATTGTGATGTGTACTTTCATTGCGACGTAGTACAACCTTCATACGTTTGCTACGGTTCTCCTTCAAACTTGTCCAATATCTCCATATTTCTCTAGATTACCCTAATTCTAATGTGGTCTAGTGAATCCAATTAACCTCCACGTAAATGATTTCCTTGTTTAATATCTTGCCTTAACAAGCCAATAATTTGTATTCATTCTTGTCTCGGTTAATCACGTTTGATGTAAATAGAAGGTAGGTGATTTCTTATTTTCCTTTTTCATATTCAATCAAAATAGTCCTTAAACTATTGGTAGTAGAATTCTTTGGTCTATCAACTCCTCTTCTTAGCAAAATAGGTGAATATACTTTAATTTAGATGAACATATTCCCTTCTAATTTCATTAGAATACTTCCGAAATAGCGAGAAGGAAATAAGTTCTCAAAAAATTAATAGTATTTACAACATATACTATTTTCTCAGAATTCGTGATTTGTTGGAATATATTTTGTAAGATTCCGTATCATTTTACACATAATTGAAAGACAGTGCGGTTCAATTCGGCCGACCAGGGAGTCCGAAAAGTCGAAAACGACTCATTTGCTTAATTGAGCTCTTCATTGGCGCCAAATCTTCTGCCTTCCCGCCATTTTACATCTCCAGCAAAACCTAAAACCCAAGTCACGAAGTGACTCAAGTGACAGATCCGTGTAGAGGGAGAAGATCTCTCGCCGACACAGCTAAACGGATTATCAAACACGCAGAATGGAAGATGACAATCAGCGAGTAGCCGGCCGTCGGAGGAGCCGCGGTGCAGAAGCGGCGGGGCGCGCTGAAGCACTTGAGCGCCTCAAAGCTATCCGAACTGGCGGCCGCAGATCGGAATCTGGCGGATTCCAGATTAAGATGGAAAAGCCAATCTATGACACCGTAGCTGAAGACGACTATGACAAACTCGTCGCCAAGCGCCGGGAGGAGGTGCAAGGGTTCATTGTGGACGATGATGGTGTTTTTGGCTACGCTGATGATGGTGAGGAAGAGGATTGGTCAAAAGCTGGACCAAATTGTTCCTCCGGTGAAGAATCAGAAGGTTAGTGCTTTGCAAAACTGATGTGATCCTATATTATATTTCATATAATAATCGCAATGAATGAGGCTGGAAGCTTAGAGTTTCAAAGTTTGGTTCAATTTTTTGGTAATAATAATTTGCTGTATTTATGCAGCATAAGTACTCAATAATTCATCATCTAACATACTCAATTTTGATGGGTGTTCATCATAAAATGTATTTTAACTGAGAAAAAACGAACTATACTGATGATAGACGAAAACCCTATTCTTTACAAGATTCCAGACGCAGCAAAATAAAAGGCTATATATCGCACGTTTCTCCCCCTGAAAATTATTGAATTGACCATCAGCCAAATAAGAAGAGTACGAACTAGCAAAAGGTAAAATTTCATGCTAAATCTTACCGAGGTTCCTAGTACTTGATTAATCTGATAATGTAAATACTAATACTAACAGGGGAAAAAGCAAAGAAGAAGAAAGTCGAGAAGAAAGAGCCAACAGTGAGAAAGCCATCGGCTTCTTCTTTATCAGCAGCAGCAGCCTTAATGGGAAAGCAGAGATTATCTTCAATGTTCACATCCTCGGTGTTCAAAAAGAACAGTGGCAGAGATGACAAGACCAGGGGCTTGTCTTGTGATAGCATTGTGGATGATGTGATTGCAGAATTTGCACCTGACGAAGCTGATAGAGAGCGTCGTAGGAGAGGCCACGCAGTAAGAAGTGCCCCTTTTGTTAGTGCTGTTAAAACTGAGAATGAACTTGTTGTTTCTGCTGGGAAGAACACGGTGAGTGGGCTTGATTCTATAAATGTGAATGTAGACCGTGATTTAGGGTTTGCTTCAAGTGAAGTTACTGATGGAGGTGTGGACGATAGATCCGTTGAGATACTAAAAGATGCAGAGGAAATGAGGAATGAAACAACACCCCAGGGACTGCCAGTAGTATCTAAGATTAACCGAGTTGCAGAAGGAATTGCTGATGGCAAAGAGTTGAATGTGATCAAAGTGAAAGAAGAATCAGTGATCAAGCAGGAGCATCGTGCTCTCAACGCAAAAATCACAGAGCAGAAAGATCCATCTTTAAGTGCAACTGCTGGATGGAAGGCAGTAGTAAGCGCAGAAAATGAACATACTGGAGCTGTTGTGACAGCTGTTGATGACAAGTCAGATTTTGAACTGGATTCTGATGGATCACTACACTTTTATTTGCTTGATGTCCATGAAGAGATATACGGTGCAAATATGGGTAACCTGTATTTGTTTGGGAAGGTAAAGTTATTTTGACTGGAGCCATTCTATTCCTTTCTTGGTTTCCATTATCCTCAAGCTTTATTCCTGTTGTTGCCTAGTCATGGATCTAGTAGTTCTTTGGCTGGCCATAAGTTCTGTTCCAGAAGCACTGAGCTAAACAAATGTCAATTGAACTTCATGAATCTTCTGCCACACAAGAAGTTCTTTCCTTTTTTAACATCCATTATTTTTATTATTTCATTGTTATTCCTGCATTGTCAATTTAGGTTAAAGCTGGGAGCACATATCAGAGCTGCTGCATGGTTGTAAAGAAAACACAGAGATGTGTCTATGCAGTTCCTATTGGCTCGCTTCTTGACACTCACGAGATACTCAATCTTGAGAAAGATGTTGAAGAGTCTCGGATTACTCCTGCAGCTTGTCGTTCAAAATTGCTTGTAAGTTTGTTGGTTTTTTGTTATACCCTTTAATTATTGCTGTTATATAGCTTATCCGTCTCTTCCTTAGGACCTGGCCTCAGGATTAAAGAATGAAGTGGCAAAGCACTTGCTGGATCTGAACGTATCAACTTTTAGCATGGCGCTCGTTAAGGTTTGCTGTAAAATTCCATATTCTCAAAACCTGCTTAACTAATGATCAACATGAATAATCAGTTCCACTTTCTTTTCTGTGCACTCATATCCTCATTATTTTGATTTAACCATACTTGCTACAGAGGAAATATGCATTTGAACGACCTGACGTACCTCTTGGTGAAAATTATGTCCTCAAGATAAATTATCCATTTAAGGTAACAGTTATAACCTCTGGTTGCATCTTGTTCCTTTGTTTCATCTTCAAGTATTAATGTTTGGCCATGATACTGCTGGTGAAACAGTGATTAGTGGTATCAAATACAGTATAAACACATGTTCTTTCTGTAAATGTAGGACCCTCCATTACCTGCAGATCTAAGGGGAGAAACTTTTTCTGCTTTGCTTGGAACTCATTGCAGGTATGAATTATGACTTATTCTGTTATATTATGCGGTGCATTGCTGCATTTCTTGGATGTTATACTACATGCATTATATATATATCTACTTCCGATTAAATTTTGGTTGTGATAGATTTGGTTCAATTTCCTTCCGTCATAGGGAAACAAGATAGGTAAGGAGAATATATGTGTTAACATGGAGACCCATTTAAGAAAGAGTATTATTGGGGTTTTGATCAAATGTATAAGCAAATTGGTTATATGTTATGAAGTATAAATTGATGTTGATTAATGAAATAGACGAGTGATGATTTGTCAGCATACGAATTACGAGAGCAAGTAATTGACGGAGCTTTTTGAATTCAGTGTAACACAAAGATTATGAAACCTGGCTCTTGGATAATGTATCATGTCAAATGTTACTTAGGCTTGTATTAAGAGAGCTTTTGGCTAATTGGTGGAAGAATATCTGGTTTGTATATTTTTCAACACAGAACCCCTACTCAACTCCATGCATGCCTAGCACTTTCTTAACCTAAATATATTATAAGGACAAGTGTGATAGTAAGGGATGCTATAATGAGATGTACTTTTGGAAGTATCGCCGCTGCACTCCATAGTAACCCAAATTTCTTTGAATTTTACTCTTCCTGCTTTACTGTAAAAATCCATGTTTAGAAGGAATGACCATGAATTGCATACAGTGCGTTGGAGCTTTTCCTCATCAAAAGAAAGATTAAGGGACCTTCATGGTTGTCAATTTCTAACTTCTCAACCTGTCCAGCACCTCAGCGAGTAAGAATAGCTGCCAGTTATAAAGCTCCTATGTATTTGTATTTTGCTTCTAGTTTTTAATACATCAAGCTTTACTTGTCCCAGGTGAGCTGGTGCAAATTTGAGGTGTCAGTTGATTCTCCCAAAGACATAAGGATGGCATCCTCCTCGAAACATACAACTGAAATTCCTCCTGTGGTAGTGACTGCAATAAACTTGAAAACTATCAGCAATGAGAAGCAGAATGTTAATGAGATTGTTTCTGCTTCTATCATCTGCTGTCAGAAAGCCAAGGTTTTCTTCAGAACTTTCCATCCATCTCATTCTCCTTTATATTTTTGCAGAACATATATAACTTATTTTGTCTTATAATTTTTTTTTTCCAGTTTTTCATTTACATGTGGTCATGTGGATCATTTTTTTGTTCTTTTTTAGAGCTTAACCGACCTGCCAATGACAGTCTGGACTTGTGTTGATTAAAGTAGTCTATATAGGCATTTAACATCATGGTTCAGGGGTAGCTAAAAAATATACATGCTTTACCATTGCTCTTTCAGAATAGTAGTTCAGTTACAGCATTACTAATTTGTCGACAACTAGACCTATTGTAGTACCCGAATTTCGACCATGAAACTTGGTTAATTTGCTATCTATTCTACCCTTCAAAATGTTGAAAGATCATCCTTAAATACTGCTAATTCAGATTCTTGTTCATATCTGTTGCAAGCGCTGATAGATCATCTACTTCCATTAGACAACGTGAATGCGTGTATTTAAAATCATGTTCCTTCTCCAATGCATTCAGATCGACACACCAATGTTGACCTCAGAATGGAAGCGATCTGGTATGCTTAGCCACTTCACCGTTGTGCGCAAGCCAGATGGAGGTATATTCCCCATGGGATTCACTAAGGAGGCCAACGATAAAAACTTGAAGACAGGATCAACCATAATAAGCTGTGAAAGCAGGTATCTTATGCGTCCTCCTTTTGTTATGTGAGCTACAAAAGCAGGCTACGTGTTTCCTCTAGCAAATTGATTGCCTCCACTTTGCTAATGCAAAAAGTTATTGCAGTGAGAGAGCTCTTTTGAGCCGTCTGATGACTGAATTATACAAGTTGGATAGCGACGTGCTCGTTGGACATAATATATCAGGCTTTGATCTGGATGTCCTACTCCACAGAGCTCAGGTCTGGATTTCTTTTTTTCACAGCTCTTGGCCAGTTTCTTTTTCTTGCCTCAACTAGAAGAAAAAGAAATTCAATATGAAAGCTTTGTGGAACTGGCTTGTAAAAATTATGGCTTCTGCCAAGTTGGAATAGAACAAGTTCGTCTCTGGATCATTGAAAGTGCTTCTATTCAAGACATCATAAGCTGTTATGTATTGACTAGCTGCATGCTCATTCATGGGATAATGCAGGCTTGTAAAGTTCCAAGCAGCATTTGGTCAAAGATTGGCCGTTTGAAGCGTTCAATGATGCCTAAGCTCACCAAAGGAAGCACAATCTTTGGATCTGGAGCAAGTCCAGGAATTATGTCTTGCATTGCTGGTAGGCTTCTGTGTGATACATATCTGTGCTCCCGTGACTTATTAAAAGAGGTATGTTGCTCTACAGAAACACTAATTGCTGCTCTCAGAATTTGGTCTCATTTGCCTTGTCCTGATCCTCCAGGTCAGTTACTCTTTGACACAACTGTCAAAGACTCAACTGAATAAAGATCGAAAGGAGATTGCTCCTCATGATGTTCCAAGAATGTTCCAGGCTTCAGATACCCTCATGGAACTGGTATGTCTGGATGGTTTGATTCTCATTCAGTCTGTTGTCTCTGCAGAATATTTTAATCCAAATTTAAGTTAACTTTCTTTTGGTCTTATTGAAACTACGGACATTTTAAACTTAGGTGTGTTAGTAAGTGCTCTCACTCATATGGTTCTTTCCAATTAGATCACCTATATTTTTACCGGGATCTGTTCTGATTCCTATGAATAGTATATCCATTGTTGGTGGTTGCTGTCCGAATTCGAAAGCTGCTGGATCTACTTTAATATTTTGCTCGCCTAGGAAATTGTCTAGGGTATAGGAGGGTTCGTTCAATTCTGTTGATGTTGGATTAGTTGTTTTAGGGAAGAACACTTCTGACTTGACAAAGTATGTACAGAAGGTTGTAGTGATCCCTATATGAGGGGCGGGGAAAAGATAAAGTTCCTTAGAATCTTGAAGTTGAAAAGCCATCACCATTTAAGTGCCATTTAAGTGTCAATTTCTGCATAGTTCAGAGACTAGCAGATCCCTGAAGATCCTTTCTTGAAATCACGCTGCAGATTGAATATGGTGAGACAGATGCATGGCTATCAATGGAACTCATGTTTCACCTCAGCATTCTTCCTCTTACACGTCAGCTGACTAATATCAGTGGCAACCTTTGGGGAAAGACCCTGCAAGTGA
This sequence comes from Clarkia xantiana subsp. parviflora, assembly GCA_036873135.1. Classification (NCBI taxonomy): domain Eukaryota; kingdom Viridiplantae; phylum Streptophyta; class Magnoliopsida; order Myrtales; family Onagraceae; genus Clarkia; species Clarkia xantiana. Next base: position 16,401,404 of record JAPTYO010000008.1, on the reverse strand, counting down.
GTTTTCATAAACCTTTCTGTCCCTACTGATCTATGTTATAATTATTATTTTTTTCTCTCAAATTTGTTTTCTTCTCCTTAGGGTGCCAGGGCTCAAAGAGTGGAATACCTTCTATTGCATGCATTCCATGCAAAGAAATATATTGTCCCAGACAAGATGTCATCCTGGTCGAAGGATGTCAAATTGACAAAACGGCGAATCAGTCATGGTGTTGACGATCATAATGATGATGAGTTGGATGTTGAGGAACAGCAAAATAATGACCATGTAAAGGCAAAAAAGGGTCCTAGTTACTTGGGTGGACTAGTTCTGGAGCCAAAGAAAGGTCTTTATGACAAGTATATATTGCTTCTGGATTTCAACAGTCTCTATCCCTCCATCATTCAGGTTAACAATTATAGACTTCTTCATGGCTGAAGACTGTAAATCTCTTGTAAGCCTGTGTTTATGTCTGAGTTTGACTTTTCATATTATTCCACAGGAGTATAACATATGCTACACAACCGTTGAAAGGTCTGCAGATGGATCCATACCTCGTCTGCCCTCTTCTAAGACAAATGGAGTTTTACCTGAGGTAATATTTAGTCCATTGTCTTGTTAATTGGGCTGTTTAGATAAATGTCAAGTTAAAACACTCTTGAGGTGTCAATCACAAGTATTTTTGTTTCACTGCTGTTTAATAAGCATATATAACTCTCCAAAAGGTGACTTGAACTTCTGGTATGATCCTGCGTCAATCACAAGTATTTTTGTTTCACTGCTGTTTAATAAGCATATATAACTCTCCAAAAGGTGACTTGAACTTCTGGTATGATCCTTTAACATGTTTTAGTCAGAATGCTGTTAATTTTCATAAATGTTGAACTCCTGAGGAACTATATGTTGAACTGCTTGATTTTTCAGCTTTAATCATATAAAAGGATTGAAAATGTGTTGCTTGTTGCTTTGTACACTATTGTCTAATTATTTGTCTTTTAAATTGCTTGATTCATTAGCTTTAATGATTTCTTTTAGAATTTGAAAAGAGCTATTATCTAACTATATGGATTTTCAGCTGTTGAAAAATTTGGTCCAACGAAGAAGAATGGTTAAGTCATGGATGAAGACAGCCACTGGACTGAAGGTCCAACAACTTGACATTCAGCAGCAAGCACTGAAGCTAACAGCAAACAGGTCCGGGGTTGCTCCTTGGATAAATTCATTTACTTTAACCAATTCTTAAGTTAATTGGTCACTCCTGTAACAAAATGCAGCATGTATGGATGCCTGGGATTCTCTAATTCAAGATTTTATGCAAAACAACTTGCAGAGCTTATCACATTACAGGTTATAGTGACTTTTGCTTCTTATGTTCGAAAGTGCTAGATTTGTATATGAGCACTGAAGTTTCTGTGAACTACTGTATCCATTCTGTACTGAGCAGTTCTACTCTTTCTTTGCAGGGAAGAGAAATACTACAAAGTACAGTCGATCTTGTTCAGAATAATTTGAACTTAGAGGTTGTAATGAGTGAAAAATATCCACCTTGTAAAATACTATCTTATCTTTTATATTGATTGCTCCATGTATCCTACACATTGCAGGTAATTTATGGTGACACCGACTCAATTATGATTTACAGTGGACTAGATGATATTCCAAAAGCAAAGGCAATTGCAGGAAAAGTCATACAAGAGGTAATAAAGCAATAACCGTAGCTATCTTCCTCTTGGCTTTTTACACAAAAAGACAGATTCAGTGGCAAAAAAAAATATATTCTTCCTTTGTGTGTTTGAACTCCTCAAAGTTTGGTGAATTGGTATCTTTGTTGGCATGGACTTTGATGTCAATGTGTACATATGTATTGCTGTCCCTTATAAGTATTCTCATTAATTTTGACATGGTGTTTTGTTTTCTACTCCGGTCAGGTCAACAAGAAGTATCGGTGTTTAGAAATTGACCTTGATGGCTTGTACAAGAGAATGCTGCTTCTCAAGAAAAAGAAGTATGCAGCAGTAAAAGTTCAGTTCAGAGATGGAACCCCGTATGAGGTTTCTTTCTAGACATAAACTTTTGGCTTCTCATATTAAACCTCATGTTCAGCGATCATCTAAAGGAACACATTGTTTGTGAGCAGGTTATTGAACGCAAGGGCCTTGATATGGTCCGACGTGACTGGAGTTTACTATCAAAGGAATTGGGAGATTTCTGCCTGAGTCAGATCCTCTCAGGAGGGTATGCCAAAGTTTTCTATTTTATCACATCATTCAGACGTTGCATTCTGCGAAGCAGAAACATAAATTATTGTATTGTACCCGCGTTGTATATTTTGATAGTAAAAGGTTTATTTTTCACAGGTCATGTGAAGATGTTATTGAAATGATTCATAATGCTCTCATGAAGGCAAGTAGATTAGTACCCTCTTTTGTTCTGCGAATGTCTTAGATTGGAATTAATTGTATAATGCGACTGTGCAATTTCTTTGTTAATCACATCTACCTTGAAGTCCGAGGTATAAAATTGAACTGCTGCTGTTCATGCAACAGGCGCAGGAGGAAATGAGAAACGGACAGGTGGCCCTTGAGAAATACATAATCACGAAGACATTAACTAAACCGCCTGAGGCCTATCCAGATGCCAAAAACCAACCCCATGTTCAAGTAAGTTAAATCAACAAACAGTAGATTGGGTAGAACCACGATAGAATTATGGTCTTATGATACAGTTTAATTTCTTGCTTTTTACTAAAATATATGTGAATCGGTGGCATTCTTTACTTTTTATAGGTTGCTCAGAGGCTGAAATTGAGTGGCTATACTAGTGGCTGCTCTGTTGGCGATACAATCCCCTATATAATCTGCCGTGAGCAGGTAAAGTAGTTCCTATCTAGCAAATCAGGTAAAGCTTGAGCAGAATCTCTAGGAGATGATTGATTAGGTGAAATTGCTAATTTGGACAGGGTGTGGAATTTATTAATTCAATCGGAATTGCTCAGCGTGCTAGACATCCTGATGAGTTGAAGAAGGATGATGGGAAATGGTTGATTGACATTGATTATTACTTGTCCCAACAGGTTCCATCTCTAGATCAGCAACTATCGAGTTCTTTTCCTGAAGTTTTTTTTTTACTGAAATTGGAGTAAAATCCCCATTTTTTGTTCGGTTTATTCTGCAGATTCATCCTGTGGTATCAAGACTCTGTGCCTCAATCCAAGGAACAAGCCCAGAACGCTTAGCTAATTGTTTAGGCCTTGACTCATCCAAGGTAGAACCCTAAATCAGTTCCAGGTTGTTGTCTAATCACATTATCCATCTTCATGTTCATATCTGACATCTTTAAACAATAATTTTTCAGTATCAGATCAGATCAGGAGAACCTTCTAGTGTGGATACTTCCAGCCACCTCTTGTTTGCTGTGGATGATGAAGAGAGGTAATTTCATATTTTGAATCTCATCAAGAAGAAAATGAAATTAAATGCAACCTCAATCATTGCAGGTTTCGGAATTGTAAGCCTTTGACCTTCTCTTGCCCAAGCTGCTTTAGCAGCTTCGATTGCCCCTCGATCTGTAGTGCCATATCAAAATCCATCAGTGAGAAGTCAACAACAGCTGAAGGAGGAGAAGAAGCTTCTACTAATTTCTGGAGCAGATTGTCTTGCCCTAAATGTCCAACTGAAGGCGAAGTTGGTAGATTGTCTCCTGAGATAATTGCTAACCAAGTAGTACCTCTGATTCCTTATTCTCAACCACTCAAAGATTAGCAATCACATTACTGTAGGTTAGCATCTAATGCCACGTTTGGTTGAACAGGTCAAAAGGCAAGCAGATGAATTCATCTGCACATACTACAAAGGCCTCATGATGGTATGTCACAAACCCGACTATAACCGAAGCATGTCTGATTTGTTGGTAAACTACTAGCTCTGATCATATACATCCTTGGATATTGCTGTTGTCAGTGTGATGATGAGACTTGCAAGCACACTACACGGAGTCTGAACTTGAGGGTTTTAGGTGATGCCGAGAGAGGAACTGTTTGTCCCGAATATCCTCGTTGTAACGGGCGTCTTGTAAGAAAGGTGACTCTTCCAGCCCCCCTCCATTGAAACATGTTCATCTTATACTTAAGGCCAAGTTTTATTTCTGAAAGTTTGATTGCACTGCCCAGTACACTGAAGCAGATCTCTACAAGCAGCTATCCTACTTCTGTCATGTGCTGGATACAATTCGCTGCATTGACAAGGTCAGTTTTGTTCTTTAACTTGGCTGCCAAGGCATCTCTGCAGATAGGTAACTTTTAGGAGTGTAATTAATTATTGGTGCAGCTTGATCTGAAGATAAAGCCCCAAGTAGAGAGGGAGCTTGCTCGGTTAAGGCCAATGGTGGAGACAGCATCTTCAATAATTCAGAAGATCCGGGACCGGTGCGCTTATGGATGGGTGCAGATGAAAGATGTTTCCATTTTCTGAGACTGTATCTTGTCTTGCAAGTCAAGCTTCTACAGTTACTTAACTCTCTTTATTGTAAATATAAAAAATATTTGTAGAATGTTAACTTTTGAGGAAATCAATTGCAATTGGTTTTATATTGACCATTATTATCAAATGTATGAAAACAAATAGCAGTTGCTGGAACATCCATCCATCTATGCCAAGTTTACAACAAACAAAAAAAAGTGTGGTCACTGCAACTCTCCAACAGGTGCCTCGTTCAGCCACAGAAAATGAATGAAGTCATACAACTTGGCACTGACGCTCACCTGCAAAAACAAGTCAATAATAAGTGGCCATTCCCCCCAACAAAATAAATGTTAATGATGGAAAACCTTGTAAGGTGTCGGGTTGAGCTTCCTCATGTGGTCCGGCCGCATTTGCTCAAGCTGCTGGATGCAACGATCTCTGATATCTTTCAGACATGGCAGTTCCAATCTTGCTTTATCTTCACAATCCAAACCCCAACCAAAAAACCCATTTGGATATAAACACAAAGTAGAGTGAGTCTATGCACCATACCAGCCCCAATCAGATAGATAGTGACAGAAAAAAAGGCATGAAACCGACCTGAAGTCCCGGGCCAGTAACACTTGAGTAGCTCTTCAACACGTTGAGGCACCACGTACGCTCTCTTTGATTCGTTAAAAGGGTGACGACACAGAATTCTCTCACCAACCTGCAAAATTGAGACCCACAGATTATTATTAGAAAACAACATTCAAAGTAACATTGCCAAAACCATTTTTTTAACCTTTGGAGGCGGTTCTGTTTCGCCCGTCATTATATCAACTAGAGGATAGCCTTCTTTCCCGAACAATCTATAACTTCTCTTCTTACAAGGTATAGACACCTACAAAGCAGATGTAAATAAGAAAAAGAGAAAACAAATATAGCCCCCATTGAAATAAGTACTTAATGTAGTTCATCTTTCTGCTCTTTCACCTTTGAGACGTCTTCTGAAAGTTTAATGCGAGGTTGATTATTTATGTCCACAAGCTTAAACACACAACCTAAGGCGGCTTGAGCATAGCAAGTCACAAGGTATGTCCCGATTCCAAATGCATCGACTTCATGACCCTTACAGGAAAAAAGATGAAGATGAATTCATAACTAGAATTTCCCAGATATTTCAGGAACCCAAAATTTAGGATGGATTTGATGGGCTACCTGTTTGTTCAAAGCATCAAGGGTTTCCTCGTTGAGATCATTACTAGCAGTAATACCCGTCTTCCCAAAACCCGCAGCTCCAAATTCCTTCTCAATGTTGATAAAGAACTTTCGTGCTTGACAGGAGAGATATGCAAGATCACCAGAGTCCAATCTAATTCCTGTTGCTTTATACCTGCCATAGAGCATTTGTAATTTAACTTAATAACACCAAGATTGATAAATTCGAAACCCACATAACAACAAAGTAAAATGAAGGCCAAATGTGCATATGGAAAATGGTGTCATGCGAACAATTTACTTCACTCACTACGAAAAAAATGATGTTTCAAGTTTAGAAATTCTATTTCCCGAAATATTTAAAAAGGATGCGACTCTTTGCATACCCTAGATCCTTGAGTGCCAAAGCAACTGCACAGAAGTTTGGAACGCCACTCCTCATAACCTGGAAAGAACAATGATATCAACAATTATTCTATTGTCATAGGCATGGTGTTTTATTCATGCTGGAAAGCTGAATCACTTACATCATATGTGTCCACAAGAGCTAAAAAGTTGTTAGGAAATGCCAGGGCATAAGATATGAAAGCTGCCAGCTCACTTTGATTGGTCTCACCGAAAACACCATCGAATGATTTTGACCACTGTAAAGCAAGATAAAATTAATTAACTAAACACCACACATGATAAATTAAAATCAATATTAAAATTACAAATAGTACGGTTTACACATATCAAATGGAGAGGGAAAGAGATGAATGTAAAAATTAGCTACTACTAGCATGTCATGTAAAATAAATAATAATAATAATACGAACTAGAGTCAGAAGCTTGGTAAAACAGGGTTCTCTGTAATAAGAATACAATATACCTGAAGTTTAGTCAACCAGGCCTGCACGAGACCAACAAAATCCTCACATGTAGTAGAGCCATCAGAACTACGAAGTGATTTTTCCACAATTTCGTCATGGCTCTGCAATTTTCAAGGAAACTAATAATGAAGGTTCAGGCTGGAGGTTACATGAAAACAAGATTAGGAAAAAAAAGATTCCAAACATGAAACAGACCAAAATAAGGAAAAACAATTTATCGATAAAAATAAGGGAGAAGAATTTATCGATATATCAGGGTTGAACTAACATATAATGGTGCTGATGCAACAATTTCACGAGATGAAGAAAATCATCATCAATCTCTACTATAGTAAGATAGTTTGTCTTTAACTACGTCGACTGTTGAGAGAGACAGTTTCTGAGCTTACAGTTTTACTTACCATAAATGAGCTGACAAATGCATGAGAGTGTGTCCCACGAAGCGGAATCCCAAATAACTTTCCAGCAGCACAATTGCTGCCAATAATCAGGGAACATAACCATGTCACCAGTGATTCATACATATAAAAAGGGGATGCAATGTCCAGTCAAAAGTGAAGAAGTTCATATTTTTACTTTCAGAAGAATAAACCCAGATGACTGTCTAACAATAAGGTCACATAGTTAAATATGGGTTCTTCTGAGCGAAAAAAAAGAAGTTACATCCTGATTCTTGACAAGCACGGTTAAGTTAAAGATTACTAACTAAAGATATTTGATCAAAACATTTTGATGGGAAGTATTTAAAGGGGGAAAAAGGGTAAGCTGAATTGAACAGTAACATCTCAAATTTCGGCATACAGCTTTTGTAGAAGAATGAAGTGATTTTGATAGAAGAATGTAAAACCGAGCTATATGTTAACATGAAAGATACACTATCCACAGCTAGTGAAAAGAGTAATTCAAAGGGGACATGTCTTAAAAAATAAGTTACCTTGTTGCGTCAAATCCACCCATGTAGCAGTACTTGGAGGCTGATACTCCACCATCAGGTCCCTATATTTATGAGGTGTCGGTAAATAAACACTACTACAAGCAAACAAATTGGAAAATGGACAGTACATCACCTGGGCACGACGAAGTCCAAACTCCAACAGAAGTTTATTTTTCCCAGCAACAAACCGATGCCTTGCAGCATTTGTAGTTACTAATGACGCATAGTTGATAAGATTGACAAATGGTGTCTCGAGCAATTGAACAACCTGAAAGAAGAATGGCATCAAGGGCTAAAATACGCAAATACAAAAAGCCTTCTATCTGAACAAGTGAAAAGGTAAAGACAGAAAACTAAAACGACACTGAAGCAATGATTCATGGGATGAACAAATCTTCACTTACAGCTACAGGTCCTTCAATTCTCATCAGAGGAACCTTTGGAAAAACCACAGATCCTTCTGAAATAGCATAAACTTCGACATCAGAACAGTCAATTCCTCTAAGGTATTCATAGAAGCCATCCTACAATTTTTATGAAAATTACATTAGGAAACACATATCGAGATGCTCCACCTCATAATTACAACACGGCAAAATTTCATATTCCAAAACTCAAAAGAACCATCAAATCATAAAACTAATCTTTTGAACAGATATTTAAAAAGCAAAGTTCGTGTTACTAGATTATGAAAAAAGTACGCTAACAGATTTACCTCACATGAATCAGGCAAGGTCTCCTTGATGAAAGAAATCTCATCATCTGCTAGTCTGAAATTTGCGATGAATCTTATGCATTCTTCTAAACCAGCAAATACTGTATATTCACCGCCAAAGGGGTTCCTTCGAAAATACAAATCAAACCTGCGGCAAATCTTTTTACATGATGAAAGGAAGCTTCTCAAGTAGTAATCATCAAGACATCAACCCATTCAAAAAAAAAAAAAAAAGAAGAAGAAGAAGAATTGGTAACTTGGAGATGAGGAAAATAGAGAAGAGAACACAAATGCATAAAATTAGAACTAAATACAAAAAAAATATGTAGATAATCAAAAGCAAGTGGATCTACGTCAAGTTGAAAATGCTGATGCTGATTAAGTAATCCAAAATACCAGAATTCCATCAAAAGAGTCAAACAGCTGAGTGAATTACTATATTAGAATACTTCCGATTATAAAATCTTTTTTTGTTTGCCATCTCGATTAATAAAAGGGGAATAATACTTTATGGAACTGGGCGGAGTAGCAAAAAAACTATAGCCAGAAAGGCGATTCTGATAGGAGCCTAAAAAATAACTCAATTCCTTATTTCGGTATACTAACGTATAGTCGAAGAAAAAAGTCCTGTAGATAAAGAACAATTGCAGGTTTCTAAACGGCATATTGTGATCAGAATCGAAATTCAGGATAATAAAACTCCAGTACTTTCGAAGTTTAACTTCATCAAAATTCACGTTCTTTATGAATATATCAGCAGTTCATGGTAGCCTGTAACGTGATAATGGTGGAAGGTACGATGCTGAAGAAAAATAGCAAATTGTACTAGTGCAATAAAAGTTTCTGAAGAACACAACTTTATGGGCGATTCAAAGACAACTAGAAATGGATTTCACAAGGGTGTTGGAAAGAAGCTCCTGAGAACTTACACAGCGCGCTCCTGATGCTTGCCGGCCTTCCAGTAGGCGTAGGCCATGGTGAACTGGTAGAGATCCGTAAGCAAAGGCGTCACCATCGGGTTCGTCGGCCCGGGGATACCATGGCTAGGATGCTCGGGCGCCGGACCGTTTGAGTTCACTTTCTTCTCCATGCGGACTGACTCTTGCTCGCCTTGGGGTTTTTCTTCTTGATTCGAATCAAAATCTAATCCAATCTTCTTCGTCTTGGCTGCGGCTTATATGCATGTGTGTGGAGTGTTGTGTAGCAGCCGAAAACGTGGACGTGACGAAAGAAATGGAGGAAACAAGGTTCAGAGAAGAATGGAGAGCAGACTCGCCCGGTTGTTTTGTTGGAGGAGGAATTCTCGGGGAATACTGTACTCACGTAGTTCCTGCCGTAGCTGATCTTCATCTCTTTGCCACAGTTTCGGCTCCAATCACTCCTTTACAATTCATTTTTCCATTTTAATTTTATTTTATCCCCACTTTTTATACTCCATCCACCATTTTTTTTATTTTGGTAAAAAATAAATGTAGTTCGTTCAAATTCACATATTTTTCATTAAAAAAGGTGTAACACAAAAATATCACAATTTTCACCAATATAAAGTTAAAAAAATTACAATAGTATAATTTTTTTTGTCATTACTTGTAAATTAATTGCAACCAAAGACTTGACCGTGAAGAATCCAATCCAACCACGATGTTTACAATGCTACCTTTACTTTGTCCGCATTGCACAAACAAACATAATAATATGTCTTTTTTTTTTTATATATTTATATTGTTTTCGCAAGTTCGGACCGGGAACCGGGAGTGTTAAGATTAAAGTCCTCCCAAGGCGGCGTCTCCGGCGGGTTTCGACCTTAGGTTGCCCACGGGGAACACAACTCGCTTTACCAGTTGGTCCAACCAACCTTTGGTTAAACATAATAATATGTCATTCATTCATTTGTTAATTATTTATATATATATAAGTTGATGTCCAACCTTTTTTTACAAAAAAAATTACAATAATAATATCAAGTTAAGATGAATTTTTTTTAATCCAAAACACGAAATATCAAATTTGAAAATCCTTTGATTAGTTTATGAATAATTAATGCATTTTTTATGTTTTTTTTTTTTCATTGATTTCATATATAAATTTAGGATTTAGTTAGTTTTGATGGTTTTTTCTCAATATTTATTGAGTTTGATTTGGTAAAGAGTTGATCTAATTACCGTTTTAATACTTTTATCCTCTAAGTTAATACGACCAAACTGTTCACTCAACCAAATAGTTTTTAGAAACTTTTAAAAAATAATCATTCCAATAGTATTTTAGAAAATAATAATCCTTTTTTGTTCAACTAGGAAACTTGTGTGTACAATTTTTCAATTAGGGTTCATTCGGCCAATGTTTTTAACCAAGTTAATAGATTTTTAGAAAAAAAAAAAAATCATCATGGATTCATATGTCAAAGTTGGCAAAACTGGATAAGTTTTTTAATAAATTTATTTTCCATAAAAACCTGTTACGTTGGATGTATGATTTGATTGTACCGTTAAATCTAAAGAATAAAACTATTTAAACCAATCTTCCTTAAAAGTTCACCTGACAAACCATTCACCTAATGTAGTAAGTATTTTTAGAAGGAAAAAAAAAACAGTTAAAACTATATAAAAATTAGTGTACGTAGATGGTAGTGACTTAGATCGGTTGTCCTAGCTAATCACTGTTGATGAGGAGCCAGCTAGATAAAGGAGTCGCAAATTAGTTATACGACATTATAACTAGATATCTCTTCGCGGGCATATTAGTATGTATGATGTATTCTATTTATCTTAGTGGAGAAGATATATTTTTTTTCTTTTGGCCAAGAACATAGAAGAGAATTAAACACTTTTTGTTGCTTTGTCAAATATATATAACTTTAAGGACTTTAATTTGAACTCTTTCGGTTTAAATTGGGTAAATAATCCTTGTATTATTAAAAATAGGGAAACTCGAAAATGAGTTGATCCAAATAAGTTTCTGCAGTGCAGCCTCAACAACTAACTCAGCCCAATTGATTTAGAAGAGAAGGATCAATGCCTGCCTAGACTAGGGTAAACAAGAATGCTCATATGATTGAATTCAATTAAACAACATCGTCATCCTCCCCTAATAGAATGGACATTCTCTTTTTCTTGGGCGCCACGTCAACATGATATCATTCTTCTTTCTACCTGTTAAAATCCAAAATCTCCTCCTCCGAGTTAGATGATGAGAAACCACCAGGCAATTCAGGCGAGCTTCTTAGCACGGCCATGAGAGGGCCCGCCATCGTCCTTCTTAGTCTCAGGCTTCCGGGCCCACACGGGTGCTCGGTCGGGCTCGTATCGATAATCATAGAAAAGCTCTTCTCCTCCCTCTATTCTTTCCTTGGCAAAAATCCCCACCCTGTGATCTCCTGCTACCATTGTAACCTGCCAACACAATGTCCAGATAAATTAATTAATTAATACAAAGCATGTATTATTAGATGGGATACGCCACCCTCATCTTTGATTGAACGTACCTTGGCGTAGCAATTAGGAGCGGGAGAATGATTAGCGAATTTCAATTTGTCACCTTTCCGATATGCATCAACAACAAACTGCATAGTCCAGAATAAAGGGAACCATCTCTTTACTTATAGTAGGTTGGAGACCAAATAAGATACATACACCAGAGGAAGAAGATTATAGTATGTATGTATCTTGCCTGATCATTGAGGTTGAAAAGAAAAGATGAATTTTCCCGGTCATATATCTTTCCACGCTGCTTCCCCATGAGAAATCAGCTCTCCAGTATATTCACCAAGATACTCATGCTTGCTGACACTATTCTGCAAGAGTGGTCAAATGTTAACAAAAAGATGAATTATGTAACAAGAATACAAGATGAGGAAAAATAAAATCAACATGAAATTATATCAACTACCTTCAAGAAAGCTCCCCACCCCGAAACATCAGATCTCCCAAGTAAAACCTACAAAATACAAACTTAAGGTTGGATCTAGCTTGTCACAAGGAATTATGTGGGCAAAATCTACAAAGCATGACAAATATAGTGAAATTTAGAGTAAAAGTGAAAATTGCTGGTTTTCACAAAAGAAGTGCAAGTGTCAATAGCTTCCTGTGACTATGAATTTCACATTTTGTAGTATTGCCCGATAAAGGAGATAGACATTTACCCGTTGCTGCTGTTTAAGAAGTAGCTTCATGTTCCTACATTCATAGTTATCACCTCTTTGGTTTGGAACACCGAGACTCCCATCACCACAACTGCACAACCAACCAGAAGTTTTCTTAGCAAAAATCTATCAAAAAGTTAAATTGAATGGTAGGAATTTTTAAACTTTTCAAATACAAATGGCATTTCATATATTTTTGAAGAGCTATGTTCAAAGACAATGGGGTTAAGATTACTTGTCAAAGACTAGAAGCAGAATACTAAAAACCAACCTGACCCAACAATTCCGACAAACATCTGGATCGCACTCCCTAGCAGCTGCAAAGCATGGGCATTGGCGGCTCCGACATTGACTTTTAGCACAATGGCATCCTCTAAACCTGTTCTTGCAGCTTTTGGGACATCTAGATAAAAAAATATACATGCAAAAGTTTATCCGAAAAGGCCAGAGGAAAACTATAAGCATTTATTCAACTTCTTCGTGAAAATACTAATGTATTTTCAATTTATTTCCTTCAATTGAAATTAAGGGTCAGTAATCTGGAAGAGGTTTGAAGATTGATCCTTGTAAATTTGAGAGGTCTGAAGATTGAAATGGTGATAATTGAGGTCTGAAGTGTGGACTTTGTGATTTTTAGGTTTTTCGTCCAAATTTTCTGTCAAATTTAACAGAACCGCATGAAATGTCCCTTTTGTAATATTTGAATTAATAAAAAGTTTAATTAATATAAATATGAAATGACAAAAATACCCCTGTACATAATTTAAACCTAACCCAACTCAGGCCACCACCACGGCTCCGGCCGGCCACCACCCAACTCCGGCAACCACCACTCACAACTCCGATGACCGCCACCCAGCTCCGACGACCGCCACCCAACTTTGACTAGGGGTGGCAATTCGTGCTATCGTGCGTGCTATCGTGCGTGTTAATGGTCGTGTCGTGCTAAACATACTGAACACAAACACGCACGGTAAGCTTATCGTGCCACGTTTTCCAAACACGAACACGGCACGGATATTTTCGTGCGTGTTCGTGTCGTGCTATCGTGTTGTGTGAGGATATTCAATTATACATCTCTATACGAGATCTTTAAACAAAAATCAAAATAATGAACTTCATATATAAAAAAACTTTGAATTAATATGTCAATAATCATAAGTTAGTAGTATAGAGTTTACAAACACTTAAATTTAAACCTTAATTGGAGTTTTTAAAGGTAAGAAATAAAATTTGTTCAAAAATTACTTAAAAATTAGTATTAGTAGCACAACTTTATCGTGCTATTGTGCGTGTCGTGTTATGATACCCAAAAACGAACACGGCACGGAAGTTATATCGTGTTAATCGTGTTCGTGCTATCGTGTTATCGTTCTTCCATATGCTGGCACGAACACGGTTTTTTCCGTGCGTGTTCGTGTCGTGCTATCGTGCCGTGTCACAAATTGCCAGCCCTAACTCCGACGACCGCCACCACGGCCCCAAATCGGAGCCACCGGCCCCGATTGGGCCCAAATTGGAGCCACAAAGCTCCGATCGGAGCTCTGTGGCCCCAACTCCAAATCGGAGCTCTGTGGCTCCGAATTGGGGCCACAGAGCTCCGATTTGGAGCTCTGTGGCTCCGATCTGGGGCCACAGAGCTCTGATCGGAGCCACCGAGCTCCAATCGGAGCCACCGGCCTCGATTGGGCCCAATCGGGACCGCGGTTGTGGTCGCCGGAGTTGGGTGGTGGCCTTAAGGGCATTTTCGTCTTTTCATTCAAGCATGTGAGATGTAAGAATGGTATTTTTGGAATTTTATTTTATTTCTGGTCACATGTCATGCACATGACCAACTTCCGTCAGTTTTAACGGAAAAAACTAACGGAGACCTCTATTATCTACAAGTCGAAACTTCAGACCTCAGTTATCACCATTTCAATCTTCAGACCTCTCAAATTCACAAGGGTCAATCTTCAGACCTCTCCCAGGTTATTGACCCTGAAATTAATTCTACTTTGGAGGAAGGAAATATGACAACATGAGAACTCTATGGTTATTTAGAGTGATTAAAGACATACTCAGCCGTCTATGTACTTCCTCTTTTTGTCAGTTTTGTGGTGCCTATTAATGATATTATCTAAACTTACCAATTAAAATAAAATAAGAACTCACCCACAGTACTTCTCACAACAGGTGCTGTTTAGTAAGCAAGAACACTGCTTGGTACAAGCAGTTTGGCAGTTACATGGATTAAACTGTCGACAGGGTTGATCTTTTCTCTCAGTGATCCTTTTTCTGATTGAGTGGTAAGCAGCAGTTTTCCAGGAGTACTTCAACCGACGAACTCTACCCCTCCTCCTTAGAAACCGTGATCTTCTTCTTGCCCCATTGTTTCCCTAAGCATATCTCATCATCAGCCCCAGTAAGCAGTAAATAGAGAGAAATGGAAACCTATGCAAGATTAAAAAAAAATGGAGGATACGTACCATTCCAGCAGCATCAAACTTGGAAAAGCTTTCATCATTGGCATCATTTCCTTGGTAGGCAAGCCTATTTTCAGAAAAGTTCATGTGCTGGTAAACCTCTTGACATGTCTTCAAACCATTCAAAAGATTCCTAGCTATTAGACAACTGCAACAAAAAAAAAAAGTAATTGTAAGCAGAGACTTCCAAGAAAGCAAGTTATCCGGGAGGATAACATAAACTTCGTTAATACACTGATTAGTTCCCCCAATCAAGGCCATTGGAAAGTGTCGCTTGACATGTATAAGAACCCACATATCTTGGCTGGTGAATCATAAGACTAGTAATTTCTGGTCAACTTGTAGGTGTGTTATATAAGTTTAACCACTTTCTATAGACCGAGATCTATCTATGCATACTGTATCATTGTCCATTTTAGCTCTATATCACAACAAAGGTGCTAAGAGAAATAAAAAGGCATGAAAAGGGGGCAATAAAGTTAGACATTTCCACTGACCTTTTCTGCCAAATATCTCCATTCCTTTCTCATAGAGGCCTTTCTCAAGAGCTTTCCATGACCTGTCCTCACTTGATTCTCGTTTACTTGTGTTCTCAAATACGCATTCTTCTCTTCTCAAAGAATCATTACTAGATTGATCAGTAATAGCTTCATTTATTTGATCATCAGGAACTTCAGCTTGCATATTACACTCTTCAACTGTTTCTTCCTTCTTTCTAGACCTACCAGTTGGGGATTTCACATTCTTTTGTGAAGATGAGCTAGCATCTTCATTCTCCTTCTGAGAATTAGACCTAAGCTTCATGTCATTCCGGAGGCTTCCACTTGCAATGGAATCAGAATCAGAAGCTGGCATCTTTTTCTGCCTTTTCTGCATGCTAGCTAGAACGCGCTCGGCTACTCTCTTACTGTTCCTCTTGTTTACATTTTTTGCAGAAAGTTTAGACTGAGAAGGTGACTCCATTTGCACATCAATGTGCTGCTTGGGTCCGATCTCTGAGTCGCTGCTTCCTGAAATATTTTTTGCATTTGATGATGCACTTTCACTTTGACCAGATTTAAACCGCGTCCTGGTGGATAAACCAGAAGTTTTCTTCTTTGATACTCCATTCATCTTCAAACCATTTGCTGTAGTTATAGGTTTTTCTTCAACGGCAACCTGATGGGAGAACAATTCAGCGAACATATGTTCTGTCAAGTTAAGAACATAAACAAAAATCATTATCATAGAACTCCGCACATACCATATGATGACAGTGAGGACCACAAGGTACATTTTCTTGATCTGGATGGCTCCATGCAAATTGTTTCTCAGCCTAAGTTAAAAAATTGAATGAATGGATGTCACATATGATATCCATAAATGGTAGATCTATTTCTAGCACTTCACTACTTACAGGAAAGACAAGATCCTGGGAGCATCCATGTAATCTGCAATCAAATACCTGCATATACAATACAAGGAGAAGCACTGAGCTTCCCAATACAAAAGACAGACTAGGAAGACAGTACACAGAATAAAGAGCATGAGCTTACGAGACAGCGACGGCAAAATAGATTGTCGAAAGAATCTAAAGCAGCATCTAAATCCTTATCAATAAAGGGGTTGACAATCTGAGATATTTCTTCAGTATCAACAATCTTGGTTTCTTCTTCAGCCTTTACATCCTTACTGAGAATTTCATATCTTGCCTGTATAAGACATTTGATGGTGGTGTTTCATATCTCTGTAAAGCCAGCAAAGGAAACGGGAAGCAGCTAAATTAAAGTTTAGGCTATGAACAGTATTTATACGAATATAATCAAGTGATTATGTGCTATTTTACTTGGTTAAATATCAGTAAACCAGGAAACTCAACAGAGCAAAATGAGGGTTCCTTTTGGTACATACCTTCAGCTCGGAAGATTTTCTGGATAAACAACTAGCTAAAGCATCGAGGACAGGATCAGATAAGCCAAGTTCTTTGACGGTCATTCTGGCAAATCACAGGGAAGATAAACCATATCTTAGCCATAAAGACCTAGTTCTTCCAAAGTATCAACTATTCCTACCAGTTTCTAAGAGACAATTACAGAACAAAAGGTAAATGTCATGGAAGCATCTACACAGGACACAACAATTACAGCTTCAATTATATTTTCAGAGATTTGCATATTCCTTTTGCAAGATAAGCAACAAAAATATATAAGTAAATAGGTGAAGGCCCAGAAGTTGCTCGATTTTGGTTATAAAATCAGATTACCTACACTATCAAGAAGCAACTGCGGAAAAACAAAAGTACCGAAGTGAAACAACACGTTAACAAATTAACTACAGCAACCGTTATTGTGAGAGATTAGAACTTTAGTACCCTCAAACTCAAAGACACACTTTCATAGAGTTATATCTTCCTCTCATTAGTCATTAAGACGGAAATCACATCAGAGAGAACAGGTATACCAACCGCAGAATATAATCTTCAGCTTCAACAAAATCTCTCTTTTCTTCTTCTTCATCAATAGCTTCCTCTTCGCTGTCGCTGCAAATAAGTGCTTCCCCACCATTCTGATCATAATAAAGTCTTCTTCGGCCTAAAACGGACTGATCTTCATTCATTCGCTGGTTTCTGTACAAGGATCATTAAATGAACTACTAACCTACTAAGTACTATACATCAAGTTAAATAGGATAACTAAATCAATACTATCGATTGCATTTAAGACATATTTCCATTGATAATTCAGCTTGTTCTAGAGCATTTAGATATGCAATTATTTCAATACGAACTAAAGATGACATCAAGCGGTTGTGCATTCAGGTTGTTTATGGCACAGATGTTCACATTCACAAACACAGAATTTCAGACTCTAAGCAAAACGAAGAAATTTTTTCATCATCTTACACTTAAAAATCATGACAGCTTTTTGTATGTTTCAGATCATACCAGTAAGTATATAAACTACTTCACAACCTCACTTCGGATTACTAGAAGAAGCAACCGAGTCAGTTCAAGAGTTACCAACAGTTGAAAACCTCCCCCAGCCATTAGAGATCTAGGGTCCAGCAATCCCTTTCCCACTACTGTTAATACATAAAGAACCAGGCATATAAAAATTAACTTAAATATAATGATGCAAGAACTATTACCAGTGTTGCGGGGAAGCTTAGATAACAGTTTCAAGCTATTTGTGCAAAAAAAATATATTGAAGGAATGAAAGACAAAGAACATAGCCAAGTGTAAAAACTCTCAACTAACCTATCCAAAAATATCCATGTAGTATAAGGGGGTCAATCTTATCATTTCTGGGAGCTTGATTGGGCGAACAGAATTCTTCACAGGAATACTAGATCCTAGAAGTACTGCTGTTGAACTTGAAACATGGCTGACCTCATGGTTCCACTGTTGTCTTTATCTACATTGCTTGCCTCTATACCATTATGCATACCAACAGCATCAGCCTGCCTCCTTGTAAGTAGATCTACACAATTTTTGGTTATGCTATCACTACTCTGAATGTTTCTTATCTGCTGTGACAAACTATATACATGGTTTCTAACACCGGTCAACTTCGACCTATTTTCTTCAATTCTTTCCTGTAAACACGTCATATAAATGAACCAACACACTATGTCAAATGACGCTATAAAAACTTAACTTCATTAACGACAAAAGGACCTTTAATATAATTACCTTAACATAAACACATCGGTTAGCAGCAACTTGCTCTTTAAAAGCATCAATAGCTGATGATATATCTTTGTCAACGGTGGGTGTTTCATCAGCTCCATTCGCCTGCATGTAACCAAAAGGCAAGCATGAC
Organism: Clarkia xantiana subsp. parviflora; assembly: GCA_036873135.1. NCBI lineage: Eukaryota > Viridiplantae > Streptophyta > Magnoliopsida > Myrtales > Onagraceae > Clarkia > Clarkia xantiana. Next base: position 16,382,840 of record JAPTYO010000008.1, on the reverse strand, counting down.
ATGCTGCCACCACGATCTGGAGCTCGTAAAAAAGAAACAAAAAATGTATCCAACATAATACATGAAACGGAAAATTGTGAGAAAGCGCACGAACCACCATGAAGATGATGGGATCAGCGTAAAAGAGTTGTTCTGGTCAATATTAGGTGCATTTGTGTGGATTAATCAGTTCCTTCTGAACTCGTGAATATCTCAGCCAAAAAAAAACAGCGCGAACAGTTAATAAAAGCCCAAGAGAAATTGAAAATGTAAACTTGAGAGTCTGCACTTGGTCAACTGAACTCGTACTCTGACAAGTTCAATACATACATACTATTACTTATCTCAATGAACTGATACTTTCAGGTCCTAAAAATCATATTCATTCAGCTTAGAATATATCAAATTCCATGATCTCTAGGTGCACTGACTGCAAGTTGCATGGTGAGCATTAGTGCCTCTTTAATCAGGTAAGCAGTGTTACTAAAATGATTTAAGATTTTGATTCTTCTCCTATTCCAGAAGTGCATCCACGACAAAAGGATGCAGTTTTTCGCTCAAGTCCAATTCTTTTTGCAAAAGAGTTTACTTGATAGTATTTTCAAAAGAACATACACTCACTATAATTTTAAGCTTTACGTATGTTACAGTTACACTATATATTTCACTAAGTTGAAGAGAATCCAACTAGTTTCAGTTCACATACTATATATATGCTCAAAAAAAGATGTTGGCATACAATGTAGCTTTTCTTTCAAGGGTAATTTGATTCTCAACAATGAAAACGAAACATTTCAGTGTACTTTTAAAAATGATTAGCAATGGAGTTAAGCATAAAACCCTTGGACATAAATTATACAAGCCGAGGCAGCTCGATTATGATGTAGCAATTCATTAAACTCTAAAGAACCTACATTCTTTAGAACCATTGCATCGGAGCTAAAAGTCAGACTTTTGGCTGGTACAACACGAAGATAAGCATAAAGTCAACCATGACATAGCTTGATTCTCCAAAAAATCTAGAACACATAGTAAAACATCAACGACAATCACATCAAGGTCGGAAAAGATGTCCATGAGCAAGTTGCGGATCGCAATGCTTAATGCAATAAGATGAGACAGCAATTGAGAGTGGGGTACCGGACGGCCCTTGGGTAGCTCCGATCTGTTGGCAGAACCCGAAGGCGGGGCGTCCATTAGCTGCGGCGGAATTGGCTGGATCCGACTGAAACACGATGACCCGGATCAGGACCCGATTCATGCGAAGGAGAGGGGCGGTTGAAGAGTTGGCAGGAAACGGAATCAATTTGGAGTGGATGATTTATAGTTATAAATCATCATTTTATTCTTTTCGACGAATAGTAATAATGCCGTAACAATTATTTTACCAACAGTATAGATTGAAAAAATCGGCATTATTACTATTCGTCGAAAAGTATTCCTATACTATTTAGTAAATTACAAGTCACTTAATTTGATTAAAAAAATTACTATTTTTCCTATTTGTATTTGGATTTTTTCGTTTTGGATTTTTTTATGATAATAATAATTTGCAGAAAAAAAAAGAGGAGAAGGACGTCGAGGATTGGTGAAAGAGAATTGGTGGGAAAGAATACGTGGCAGTGGCTTTTGAATCGGTACTGTTTTGGGACTGGAGTATTGATGATCCCAAAAAAAGGACAGCAACGTTGGGCAAAAAAAAGTATCTATAATTGGAGTAGTTTTTGCTAATTAAGTATAATTTAATTGGTAAATATAAAAATAGACTTACAAATTTAAATTGTCAAAGTTGAGCGAACCCTCGAATGGGAGTCGAGGGTTTTACCAAAATTTGGTCAAACTTTCGACTCCCATTCGAGAGTTAGACCGAAGACTCCGGCCAAACCTTTGACTGAGGATCTAGGGTTTGATCTCGATTTTGATTTAAATTTAAAATTTTAAAAAAAAAATATCAATTTCAGCATTAATAAAAATCATTTAAAAAAAAGCATCCACTATTTAAATTTAGGGTTTGAAAATAAAAATCATTTAAACATCCTAATATTTAAAATACAAATCATAGATTCTTGTTCCTTCAAATACAAACAAAAAAACATTATTCAATAGTACACACAAAATATGTAATAGATAATCATGGTCGCCCACCTTGCCTATCCCGCTTGGTCGCTCTCCCACCTCTACGCAGTGGCGGAGCCAGGAAATTTAAAATGTGGGTTCACCAATATTTACTTAAAAAAACAAATTGAATTCAAAATTTACCAAGTCATACTATATCTAAAAAATTAAGTAGCATTTACATAAATGTATTAGCGTTTCACAAAAATTAACATATTAAAATTTACAATTATACTCGACGAGTTTTCATATTTTGTATCTGATCCACGATAGCATTAGTAAAAACCTTTGAAGTTATTTATGATTCTATGAAAGTGACACAACTATATGAATATGATACACACTATACATTTAGTATAAAAGACAAAATATTTGGCAATAAACACGATATTAATATTCTTAATACATTAGTGTGAAAATTATATTATTTAATCATCAAACTATTATTTAGAAAAAAAAAATCATCTAACTATTAACTATCATAATCCAGCTATTCACAAAGTAATTCTAATAGCTTTGTAATCAATCCATTATAAAATTAAATTGGACAAAATCAAACTAATATACTAATTTAGGATTTGATTTCACTAAATGTAAGTATTATTATATTACATATATAGTAAAAAAAAAAAAAAGGACATAAGGTCCATCTTTCTCCTTAATAGCTACGCCCCCTGCCCCTTTGTCATCTATCTAAACCTCTCACATTTCTTATCTTGGATGGCTTAGAAGTTTCGGTTGGCTCCTGAGTGAGCTGAGACTGTAGATGCACAGTATCATCTAGATAACTTTGATCCTCTGATTATTCAGTAGTGAATTGGTCACGCATGTCATTTTCTTCATCACCCGGAAAATCATGATCAACTTCTTCTAGGATACGGTTGAATGACCAGAGACCACCTGTAATTTCGTGTGCCACGTGACACACTTCGATGAGATCAGTCACATCATCTGCAATTTCTCTAATTCTCTTCTTCTGAATTTTTCTCGTGAGCCGAGTAGCTTGTTCAAACTGTCTCATCTAATTCATTACAAGTAAAACAATCAACTATCAATAAACAATTCTAAGACAAACAACTATTTATAAGTAATTCTAAGAAAAACAACTATCAATAAGCAACTCTAAGACAAATCGAGTCAATCGATAAGCAATTTTAAGACAAACAACTAACAATAAGCAATTCTAAGACAAAACAACTATCAATAAGCAATTCTAAGACAAACTATCTATAAGTCAGTTTATAACTTACCAATAACATCATTTTCCCATCGTGCGGCTCAAAATGCACGGTTGGTTCCAAATCAACATCTTCATCCAATCTCTTAATATCTTTAAAAATGGGAACTCTCACCTTGTAATGCGAAGCCAAAATACTCAGATAGAGGAAAATGTGGTTCAAATTCACGTATAATGTGCTGGTTACGGTCATTCCAGAATCTAATAAATGAATCATGTGTTGTCACCCAACCCGCTCCTCTGGTCCACCTCAACGAGTGCAGTCTTTCACATTCTTGTATATCACTGAAAGGCTCAGGGATATGTTGATTCATATTAAATTGTCGCAATACCCTCTCAACAAGATGTCACTCAACGGTGTTGAAGTGGATAAGCAACACTTTTGCCAAACACATCTCCTCGTGATCCCTACAACAGGTAGGTTCTCAAAGCGTCAAGGTGTGTCCGGGTTCACATTACCTTAAATTATTATAAAAAAATAAAAAAAACTACGTTAAAAAAAGTAACAAAAAACAACGTAAACTATTTTATGAAATATTTAATAAATATCTTACTTAGAACTTTTTAAGTGCCTCAAATTCGTCTCTGTAGAATTGACGAACATTAGATTCAGATTCCTCTTGAATGTCTTTGGTAGCGTCCACCTAATTAGCATCACAAGTTCAAGATTACTCATTCATTATAAACATAAAAGAAAAGGTAAATGTTAACAATGGAGCTGGCATTTGAATTTTACCGCATTCCCAATGGAGCTGGTCCTTGAATTTCCTTCCCGCGACGAATCTATTAATTAACTCACATTTTATCACCAACAAGATCCACATTTTTTTGCAATTACTCACTAAATAATCTATTGTTTATTGCAATGTAAACCTAAAATATACATTTCATCTCAATAATGTCAACATATAAACTAATAATTATCTAAATAATGCACATTTCATCGCAATTATGCAAACGAGTTAACAATTAAACACTAAAATGTTCATAATTAAAGAAAATATCATCAATTTACCTTAAATTGGGCAATTGCCCCAAATTTCGAAATTAGAGTTTTGGATTTGGAGCAGCGCATCCGGTGAGCGACCCGCAACCTTGCTGTGTCTGAAATTGGCTACCTCCGGGGAGCAAATGGCTGGCTGGCTGGCTGGACGACGCCGAAGCAACAGTGAGGCAATGGAACTTCGGGCGGGTTTAGGGGAGGAGCAGAACGGCAAGGCGGGGGCTTCAGACGGGCGGAGGAATGGCTGGCGGCGAGTGCGTCGATGGAGCAATGACGCGCGGCGGAGCTGTAAGCATATGGTGATGGACGCCGTAATTGGTAGCTAATAATATGTATAGTTTACCTAATCATCTATGTGTTAGTATGCATTGGTTAATTTAGTGCGATTCGATATTCCACGCAATCTTGATGGTATGAATCATGATGAATAAAAGGAGTACGTATTGAACTCTCTATGATTCCGAAAAGTGGAGAGGACGACTACAGATGAATATGGTAGTCTGTATGATTTTGACAATTCGAAACGAATGTAACAATTTGTTTCACCAAGAATATGAGTAGGTTCTTTGATGATCTCAACGCATATGTGGTGATACATTCAACCTTGGTAAAGGGGGTTGATGAAGAATTCAATTACAACCAGGCAATGTTGCAGCTTAGTATCCCTTTGCATCCGCCTCGGTGGAAGTAAGGATGCAAAAGCTAAACGTTTCGGTTAAACGTGAGGGTCTTCTCTCTTTTCATGGATGTTGGCGTAAAACCCGCATCGGATCTTCAGAATGAAATGTCAACATGGAAAAGATGTATATGGTTGTTTGATATTGACAGGACTCAATGACCTTGAGCCTAATCAAGTACAGTAACCACAGTAGTAAAAGGGAAACCTTCTCTACTCACCACACTGTGTTCGAATGAAGTCGACCATGATCCGTATATTATAGAGAGAACTGGACCATAAATGTCTTATACGATAATTCAGTGGGTTAAACCATGTTGATAAAGTACGTCTCAAGTACGCCTCGTAGGTCATGTGTATGAAGCGGTAAAATGTTTTATACAGACACAGATCATTTGACGTGATTCACTCGTGAATTTACTCAGATGTGATGTTCAACATGGCTTAAATTTCTCGACTATCTATGCGACAATCACGGATCAAATACACGATCTTCAGGTCAAGAACCCTACCATTATCATTTATCGTTCGTTTGAGTCACTAATTTTTTTGGTTATTTCAAGATTCTGATTTATTGAATAAAGTAGTTTCCGTTCGATTCGAAATGTGATCTACTTATCAAAATTAATCGGCCCGGTTAAACAGGATCGATCCGAAACGAAATTTTGACCCGGTAAAAGTGGTCGAATAAAACGAAACGATTCACGTACTCCGTAATCTCAGAAAACTGAACTGAACATACACATAGATTGCGTAGCTAGATCGAAATATTTAGTATTTCTTTATTAATTACTCCATTGAATGAAATAAACTGTAATGATAATCATGTTTGAAACCGATTGGATTAAATTGGATTAAATTCAGAAATGAAACGATTATACTAAGGAATGGAACCTCTGTAAAATTGCGCTCTGTGCAAGTGGACCTCGAAAGACGGAACACATCGTTTCAAAGTTCGAGTTTAATAATGAAGTGTTTGAATGATGATGTGCTGAATTTTCGTTTGCATTCCTTCGGAAACAACTTATTGATAACATTTACATCAGTAAGAATTAGGCTTCTGTTGGATCTCGGTGGAACTCCGGTACGGTCTTTGACGGTGATCTTAGCTCCTTCGCTCCACTTGGTCCTGAAAAGAGGGGATAGACCGGGCGGTGACCCAGAATCCCTCTCCGATGCTTAAATGAGTATCTCGTATGGACTGGCAAGCAGTAATCTCAAAGTGTATAACACGACGTAAATGACCTGAGGTGACCTCTGCCCTTTTATAGGCGGAGAGGTACCTCAGTTACCTGGTGAACCGTTGGGGTGGTTAGCCTGTATCCCGTGTATCTCGTGCACGATCCCGCCTATCTAGGCCAGATCTCGCTTATCTCGGCCACGTCCCGCGTATCTCGGCCACACTCCGCGTATCTCAACTACGCTCCGCGTATCTCGGCCACGCCCCGCGTATCTCGGCCTTAACCTCTGATGGCAAGTCCCGACTAACATCGGGGACTCCAGAGTTATCTCGTTATGTCACCGCTCGGGGCCCCTCGTCATCGTGACAGGGCCAATCGTTCTCAGGGATTCGTCATCGGGGCCTACTTAAAGGCTTCTCATCGGGAGCTTCCAGCTCACCTATCGGGACCGACTCTGTCGGGACCTTGCATCATCGAGACTCCCTACGTCGGGATCCTTCACCTGGGTCATCTTGACCTTCATTTGGGGCCCAGTGGGCCTGTTCGCCGTTTCCTCACCGTTAAAGAGCCTAACGGTCATAGCGTAACCCATCATTTGCCCCCAAGACATGAGGGACTTTCAGTTCGTCGTGTCTTTCAGCTCTCGACCTTCCGACGTCGAAGTCGGGGATCTTTCCCTGGGCTTAGTCACTCAGTATGAGTCTTCTCGTTCACGTTTCCTCGATACCTTGTGGATAACTGCCAAATCCGAGAGGACTCCTCGGTTCCCCAGCCATTTAATGCAGCAGATAACGAAGCGACGTCTTCAGTACTCGTGCCTGATTTTTCGTGCCTGCTTTTTCTGAAAAGTGCTTTTCAGGCTGTTTCATCATTGCGTCCGTTGCCATTCTGCACGTTTAATCTCAACGGTTCAGATCAGAACGCTTCAACTTCGACGATTCGGATCGAAGCGTCCCTTTGACTGTCCTCTTCGTCTATAAAACCCTAACCGTGGGCACAGTTTCACTTTTACCGTCTCCGAATTTTCAAAAGCTTTCTGCAATTTCTCTGCAAATTCAAGCTCTGCGATTCCGAAGATCTTAGTGTTCCTCCGATCATCTTCCCGGCAACGTCAAGTTCACTCCTTCAACCATCAATCATCATGTCTGGTAAGGGTTTCTTCTTTGTTGTTCGCTTATCTTCTCCCTTATTTTCTGCTTGATTTGTTCGCAATTTCTCGGAAAACCCAATGTCCCTTTCCATGGCTGATTTCAGACAGCGGATCTAGTTCCGAGGGGAGGAAGCTTTTCAACTTCGACTATGCTCTGAACGAGATTTCCAGCACTGCTTATGATGCAGCTCTCCGGCTCTCCACCAGAGAAGCCGATGCTCAAGGCAGGAAATGCATACCACAAGTTCAGAGTGAAGAGCTACTTCTTCATCAAAAACTCCTCCATCCCATGACCCCGATAGTCGACCCTCCAGTGGCTGGTCCTGTGGAGCTTTCTGTCATAGACCTCGTGGACCCTGTTCCTGTTGATGCCGCCGACAAGGACCAAGCCTAACTGCTTATCTTTAGAGTCCTTGTATTCTCCTCATCTTGTAATCGTCGGGCCTTCGAGCCCCATTAATATCAGACTTTCTTAGTTCCGATTTTTCATTGCACTTCTCAAAGTGACTTTACTATACTTACTTAAGTCGAAACCTCGACACTTAAGATATTCTCACACATCACTTAAGACGATTTACCAACTTGCACCACTTAAGGTGACTTACCATCGTGCACCACCTAAGGCGGCTTAATCTCGTGCATCACTTAAGACGACTTATCTCGTGCATCACTTAAGACGACTTAATCTCGTGCATCACTTAAGACGACTTTTCTCAACACTTAGAGTAAATCTAAGAATCATGCATCACTTAAGACGACTTAATCTCATGCATCACTTAAGACGATTTACCAACTTCCACCACTTAAGGTGACTTACCATCGTGCACCACCAAAGGCGGCTTCATCTCGTGCATCACTTAAGACGACTTGATCTCGTGCATCACTTAAGACGACTTAATCTCGTGCATCACTTAAGACGACTTAATCTCATGCATCACTTAAGACGACTTTTCTCATGCACCACTCAAGGCGACTTTTCTCGTGCACCACTCAAGGCGACTTTTCTCACGCACCACTCAAGGAGACTTTTTTCGTGCACCACTCAAGGCGACTTTATAACGCTTAGAATAAATCTAAGAATAGCTCTGTTTGGAAGCAACCTCTTTATTTATTGATGGCACAAAATTCATTTACATCGAATCAAACGATAAATAACATACACCACTTAAGGCGATTTTGCATCGGGCACCACTTAAGGCGACTTTTCATCGGGCCCCACTTAAGGCGACTTTTCATCAAGCATAGTGTTTCTTCAAGTGTTCGCCGCTAAAAGAATGCTTTAATACTCTGCCATCGAGGTCTTCCAACTTGTATGCATTCGGGGCTGGCATCCCCACGACCTTGTAAGGTCCTTCCTATTTTGGTGACATCTTGCCGATCCGATCCAAAAGGGTAAACTCGTTGCGACGCCAAACCAGCTCCCCGACGAAGAATTGTCGGGACTTAACTCGCCGATTGTAATACCTGGCCGTCGTCAATCGCATTCGAGCCTGGACTTCGTCGGCTTCCCACCTCTTCTCTTCGAGCAAGTCCAAGTCCAGACGTCTCATTTCATCGTTCGTCAAAGGTTCGTAATATCTCATCCGATGGGATGCCACGTCTACCTCCACGGGAGCTACAACCTCCGTGCCATAAACAAGGCCAAACGGAGTCTCCCCAGTTGCTCGTTTGGGTGTTGTTCTAACGGCCCAAAGCACGTTTTCCAGCTCGTTCAGCCACTTGCCCTTCAAGGCATAGACCCTCTTCTTCAGGCCATCCATCACGATTTTGTTGGCTGACTCCACCTGGCCATTAGTCTGAGCATGGCGTACAGAAGCTGTCCGATGCTCGATATTCAACTCCTCCAGATACTCCTTCACCTGAGACCCGTTGAATGGTGGACCATTATCGCTGATCACCACCTTAGGAATCCCGTATCTGGAAACAATATGGGTCTGGAGGAACTTGACAATCTGGTTCCCCGTTGTTCTGGCCAACGCCTTTGCCTCTATCCATTTCGAAAAGTAATCGATAGCTACAAGCAAATACTTACATTGACCTTGTGCTTGTGGAAGAGGTCCCACCAAGTCGATGCCCCACTGTGCGAAGGGCCAAGCGCTCTTGATGGACGTCAGATTAGCAGCCGGAGCCACGATACTTGGGGCGTACCTCTGACACGCGTCACAGGATCGGACCAACGCCGTCGCCTCCTTGCTCATCGTAGGCCAATAATAGCCCAAGTTCAGCACTTTCCTCATAATGGATCGAGCCCCTTCGTGACAAGCCGCGACCCCTTCATGCACCTCTTTCAGGATTCGACTTGTGTCAGGCTCAACCACACACTTCAAGTACGGAGTCGAGAACCAGCCCTTCTTGTATAGTTGATTGTCCAACATCACGTAATTAGCCGCGATCCGACATATCCTGTCAGCTATTACTTTGTCATCGGGGACTACCCCCGTAGTCAGGTACGCGACTATCGGGGTCATCCAAGTGGGCTCCTCCTCCGATCCTGCTTCAATAGCGCACACCTGTGTCGGGTCGGTGGTCGACAAGATCACCTTCTCCAAGAAGTGCACCTTCCGTTTTTCCTCCAAGGGTGCCCCCAGGGCAAATTTGCTCAAGGCATCTGCCTCCACGTTTTCCTCCCTCGGGATCGCCTTGATGTCAAAGCTTTTAAAACTCTTCTTCAGGGCTTGCACCTCGCGCAGGTATTTCCTCATCATCGGGCTCTTCGCCTCGTATCGTCCTTGAACCTGATTTACAATCAGGGCCGCGTCACACTTCACTCTCAAGTGAGCGACTCCCGTACCTTTGGCAATTTTTAGGCCCGTGATAAGGGCCTCGTACTCAGCTTCGTTGTTCGTAGCTTTAAACGTTAAAGCCAAGGCATATCGAAGTGGTTCACCTCCGCCTGGTGGTATCAATACAAAGCCTGCTCCTGATCCTTCTGAACTCGAGGAGCCATTCGTGTACATCTCCCAAGTATTTTCCTTGTTTGGCTGTTCTGATTTCTCTGCCATCTCTGGTTGTTCTGCCATCGGGACCTCCATGGTTGCCCCCTCTACAGGGCCCGCTTCTTCTAGATCGGGGGCTGTAGACTCTGCTATGAAATCCGCCAATGCCTGGCCCTTAATAGTCGTTCTCGGAGCAAAGTGTATGCGAAACTCACTAAGCTCGACTGCCCACTTCACTAATCTCCCCGACACATCCGTTCGGTTCAAAAAATGCTTCAGAGGTTGGTTCGTCAGCACAGTAATCTCGTGTGCATGGAAATAAGGCCTCACCTTCCGAGCAGTTATAATCAGCGCAAAGAGATACTTCTCAACGGCAGGATAATTCAATTCAGACTTGGCAAACGCCTTGCTTACATAATAGACGGGGACTTGATTACCCTCGACAACCTTCACTAATACAGAGCTAATGGAAAATTCAGAAACAGCCAAATAAAGATAGAGCGGCTCGCCTGGAACCGGTTTCGCCAGCGGCGGGAGGGTGCGGAGGTGCTGCTTGAGTGCCTGGAACGCTTCTTCACATTTGGCGGTCCACTCAAACTTCTTGTAGGCCCTCAGGACTTCAAAAAATGGCATTGATCGGTCACTTGCCTTGGACAAGAAGCGATTCATTGCAGCCAGTCGGCCATTCAGTACTTGCACCTCCCGATGGTTTATCGGAGACTGCATCTCCTCGATCGCCCTCAGCTTCTCGGGGTTCAACTCAATTCCTCTTTGGCTTACCATGAAGCCCAAAAATTTCCCTGAGTGGACTCCGAAGGCGCATTTTGTCGGGTTTAAACGAACCTGATGAAGCCTCATCCGCTCAAACGCCATGGCTAGGTTGTGAACATGATCCTCAGCCTGTCGGGACTTTACCATCATATCATCCACGTAAGCCTCCATGGTCTCCCCTAGCATATCTCTGAACAGCTTGTTCACCATCCGCTGGTAGGTTGCCCCGGCGTTGATCAACCCAAAAGGCATGACATCGTAGTGATAGATGTCACTGTCTGCATAAAATGTTGTGTGAGGAGCATCTTCCTTAGCCATCTTAATATGGTTATAGCTCGAATACGCATCCATAAAGCTCAACAGCTCATGTCCCGATGTGGCATCCACCAGCTGGTCGATTCTCGGGAGCGGGTAACAGTCCTTCGGGCAAGCCTTATTCAGGTCGCGGAAATCAACACACATCCGCCATTTCCCGTTGGTCTTCTTTACCAGTACCAGATTAGCAACCCAAGTCTGGAATCAGAGCTCTTTGATAAACCCAGCATCGAGCAACCTGCCCACCTCCTGCTGGATCGCGATCCTATTGTCTGTGCCCATCGGACGCCTTTTCTGCGTGATAGGTTTGATCGCGGGATCAATCTTCAACTCGTGTACGATCACATCGGGGCTGATTCCTGGCATGTCGCTCGGGGACCAGGCAAACAGCTCCTTGAACTTTTTCAGCAGATCGATCAACTCTCGTGCTGTCTCTTCGGTCAAAGCAGACCCGATTTTCACCTTCCTCTGAGGTCCGTCAATCTCAACTTCTTTTAGATCCTCCACGGGGGCGGGACGCCCAAACTCCTCTCTGTGATCAGTATATGTCTGGAGGACAGTCATGGCCTCTCGTCTCCTCCTTCGGGTGGCGTTGACATAACATTTTCGGGAAGCCACCTGGTCGCCTTTGACCTCTCCGACTCCATGGTCAGTCGGGAACTTCATCTTCTGGTGTACAGTCGAGGCAACCGCCATCAGGGGGTTGATGGTAGTTCTCCCGATGATCGCGTTGTAAGTCCATGCGGAATCAACTACTACAAACTCCACGTTCCTCCTCTCTGATTTCCATCCGCTACCGAACTCCACTGGTAGGGTGATCACCCCTAGCGGATAGGAGGTGGAGCCAGAGAATCCGACCATCGGGAAGTTCGCTTCCTTCAGGTTCTTCTTCGTTTTCCCCATGGCCTCTAGTGCATCCATGAACAGAATATCGGAGGAGCTCCCTCCGTCGATCAGAATCTGTTTCATCTCGTACCCGTTCACATCCAAGGTCACGACCAGAGCGTCATCGTGCGGAGTCTCCACGCCTATGAGATCCTCCGACGAAAAGGAGATCACCATCTCTTCCTTCAGGGTCCAGGATCGGGACCTCTTACCCAGCACCACAACAGTAGGAATTCTAGAGGCATAAACCTCTCGGGAGGACGTGGTATCACCCCCTGTGGCAAACCCTCCGTGAATCACGTTGATTGTGCCTCGCTTCTCCTTACGGGCACCGGAAGACTCCGGGTCGGACCTCTTCTTCTTTGGGGACCGATCACGGGATCGGGAACGGGACTGTGATCGGGATCGAGAGCGGGATCGACACCGCTTATCCCCGACAAACTCCTTAAGCTTCCCCTTCTGGATCAGCTTTTCGATCTCCTTCTTCAGCTCCCGACAATGATTGGTGTCGTGGCCATTTGCGCGATGGAATCGACAGTAGCGATCGGTGCGGGAACCCAAAAATTCTCCTTCCTTCTTCGGGGGGTACCTAGAGATACCCTGTCTCTCCATGACCGTTAACACCTCCGCCATAGAGCTGTTGAGAGGAATGTCATGATCCTCTCGCCTGTCCTTTTTCGAGGAACGCCTATCATCCCTCCGATCAGAGCGACCTCGACCCCGACTTCCTTCGGCTTTATCCTTCGACTTACGCTCGTCTAAGGGTTTGACCGACTGCTTTCCCTTATTCGACTTCGGGGGCTCAAGCTCTCCAGCGGCTATCTTCGATTCCTGGACATCGATTTGCCGCTTTACCCGCTTCTGCAGTGCCTCCATATTCCACACAGCCTTCTCAGCCACGCTGTGCATCAGGTCGGAACCGTAAGGGGCTGTTAGGTTCCGAATGAAGGTGCGGATGGTTTCACCCTCCGAAATTTCCTCGTCAATCTCCGCCACGCTAGCAGTGTATCGCTGGTAATAGTGCGCCAGCGACTTATCGGGCCTCTGTACCACCTGGGTCAGGGACCTCACACTCTTCAGCAAACGTCTGCGACCTTGGTATTGCTGAATGAACCAGTCGTGCATATCAGCCCAGCAAGTGATGCAGCCTGGGGGCAGACTGAAGAACCAGGTCAGGGCTCTCTCGCCAAGTGTGTTCGGGAACAACGTACACACAATATCTTCATTCAGGGCTCTGCCCAGACACGCCATGAGGTGCTTCTGGACATGACGAACCGGATCTCCCTCGCCATCGTACTCCTTTATCGTGGGGATACCCAGCCCTGGCGGGGCGAGGGTGTCTATGAGTCGAGGAACGAAGGGATGAGTAGATCGATCCCTCAGCTCCGACACCAGCGGCTTCTGCTCTCCCATGCAGATGTTCACGATCTTCACCACCTGATCAGGGGTGATGGGACCATTAAGGGGAATGGTCCTGTGCTGCACTGGTCCTGGCCCATCAACCACGAATCTCTCTGGCTGAACGGACTCCCCACTCCTGCCCTGGCCTCGGGGCTGAGCCTCCCGCACGTTCCGAACCTCTGCTGGTGGGGGCGCTTCCTCTTCTAGCGGAGGCATCTCCTCTTGCCTCCTTGCAGCCTCCCTCCGATCTAAGAGGGCCTCCACAGCAACCAAAAACATTGGCATGGCTTCCGCCACAGCCCTCGTTAGGTCCACAGCTGGAGGAGCCACTTGCTCCCTATTCCCCTGGTGTTGAGCAGCAGTATCTTCAGGAGCTTCATTATGCCCCCCTGTCCGAGAGACCTCCGCGGGGAGATTCTGGTCCTCAGCATGCTCTGGTGGTGAATTCAAGGTCGTCGCAGCAGGATGACGGGAACCACCAGATTGTCCTTGTCTTCTTTGCTTGCCAGCCACCATTGAACGAGTAGAAGGCATATCAGCTTTTTGTTACGCTTCCCACAGACGGCGCCAATGTTGGATCTCGGTGGAACTCCGGTACGGTCTTTGACTGCGATCTTAGTTCCTTCGCTCCACGTGGTCCTGAAAAGAGGGGATAGACCGGGCGGTGACCCAGAATCCCTCTCCGATGCTTAAATGAGTATCTCGTATGGAATGGCAAGCAGTAATCTCAAAGTGTATAACACGACGTAAATGACCTGAGGTGACCTCTGCCCTTTTATAGGCGGAGAGGTACCTCAGTTACCTGGTGAACCGTTGGGGTGGTTAGCCCGTATCCCGTGTATCTCGTGCACGATCCCGCCTATCTAGGCCAGATCTCGCTTATCTCGGCCACGCCCCGCGTATCTCGGCCTTAACCTCTGATGGCAAGTCCCGACTAACATCGGGGACTCTAGAGTTATCTCGTTATGTCACCGCTCGGGGCCCCTCGTCATCGTGACAGGGCCAATCGTTCTCAGGGATTCGTCATCGGGGCCTACTTAAAGGCTTCTTATCGGGAGCTTCCAGCTCACCTATCGGGACCGACTCTGTCGGGACCTTTCATCATCGGGACTCCCTACGTCGGGACCCTTCACCTGGGTCATCTTGACCTTCATTTGGGGCCCAGTGGGCCTGTTCGCCGTTTCCTCGCCGTTAAGGGGCCTAACGGCCATAGCAGAACCCATCAGCTTCGAAAGCTACTACACCTTGTAAAAGTATCTACTGATGCATAAGGTGAAAACCTGAAATGCTCAGTTCGGAGATGGAATAAACTCTCTGATAAGTTAGCAAACGATGAAGGATGAAGTCGGTTAAACGATTTTCCTTCCGTACACCTTGAACGATAAGTCAGGCTAGGCATTCAAGTTAAATGACACACTTCAAGAAGCACAATTTGTATATACATAATGTTGGAGTCATTCTATCAAAAGTTCCCTATGGGATGATGAAAGGTGATTCACATAAATGTAAAATTGTGTTCAATTGATATCAGTAAGGTACGTCGCTATTTTAGTTGAAAGGTGATGATGAGTTAAATCATATCACCATGCGACATTAATTTGCGCAATAAACACGTATTTATGACAAGAGTATGTCTGTTACTATTAGAAAATACATGTTTACAGGTCGATTATAAAATAGTGTCGATGTCAAACATGAAACGTTACATCACTAAGAGGGCGAATTTTCCAAATGCATGAACAGTTTCAATCAAGAAGTCATGATCAAAACATAGCAGAATAACAATGACAATCGGTCCCACTTAATTCGAGTGGGAGAGATTTGAACCAGCAACTCAAGTGAATAACATGGTAAATGAAAATGGGAACATTTTCATAGTAAATCTAGGGGGGAATAAACCCTACCACACGTAATCACTGTTGTTGTTGAGACGAATCAAGTTGAACCTGATGGTCATATAGCTAAACCAAGAATGACACAACTACCTAAAATACCCATTGTCTCCAGTGGGAGTGAACCCACCATACTTGGTTCCAGATCCTGGTGATCAAGGAATGAATCTCGAAAGTAAAACCCCGAGACCAAGAGGTTTTCATAGGAAAGTTGCAAGTCAAGGTTCTAGCAGTGCTCTTGTTCCCAATAGAGACAATGCTCTGATAAGAAACATTGTTCCGAGTGGGAGGATCGTTCCCGACATAAATGATGTTACGATAAGAAGCATTATTCCGAGTGGGAGAAAAGATCAGACTAACAAATGGGACTCGCAATGCCTATACGAAAGTCAAAGGAAAGTATCCTATTAAGTAAGGTATAAAACTGTTGACAAGCATTGGAAAGACCTCAAGTGGAGAAATGAAGGAAAATAATAAATGAGAGAGATCGCCTAAATGAAAGTCATTATAGTCTATAGTTGATTTACCTGCTAACCACAGGAGCGCAAGGATAAAGTGAGCCCTGAAGTAAAGCTCACCACTGATGGAAAAATTTTGAACAACCCGACTTATTGCGAAAGGACTTACCCAATTCACGAAGTGGACTTTGATAAGAGAAACCCACCGACTGTGCGCGAAACCATGGTTAGGGCCATTAATGGTCCTGGTCGCAAGTCTCGATCCCGAGCTGCACCAAATGGATGTTAAGACCGCATTCCTCCACGGAAACCTGGAGGAAGAGATCTACATGGAGCAACCAGAGGGTTTCATTACTCCTGGTAACGAATGTAAAGTTTGTAAACTCCAAAGGTCTATCTACGGTCTTAAACAGTCGTCTCGGCAATGGTACCACATATTCCATGATGAAATCGTAGGAAACAGATTCGTGAATCTTCACGAAGATCCGTGCGTGTATTATAAGACCTCCGGGTCCAAATATGTCATCTTAACCTTATACGTACGACATACTCATTGCTGCAAACGACATGAGTTTCATGAAAGTCAAAATCCTGGTTAGCATCTGTATTTGAGATGAAGGACATGGGAGAGGCCACGTATATCTTAGGCATTAAAATTTCTAGAGATCGGGCTACCCGAAAATTGTGTCTGTCTCAAGAAGCCTACATCAACAAGCTCTTGAAAATGTTCAAATTACAGGATGCCAAACCCGTGGATACGCCGGTGGTATTTGGGTGCACACTTTCAAACGTGACGGCCCTAAGAACCTGGCAGAGCGCGAACAGATGAAGGGTGCATAATATTTAAGCATGGTTGGTAGTTTAATGTACGCCATGCAATGCACCCGTCCGGGTATCTGTTATGCCATGGGCCTAGTAGCACGTTTCTAATCAGATCCTGGCTATCAACATTTAAAGACTGTAAAATGAATAATTCTCCTTGCTAAAGCCGCCATTTCATGGACGAGCAAGAAGCAAACCTTTGTCGCGCTGTCAACAATGGAATCGGAATTCGTAGCTCTCTCTAAGAATGCACAGTAAGCAGTCTCGCTGAAAAGACTTTTTACTGCGTTGCTTAAGGGTGACGTCGAGAGTAAACCTGGGAAGGTGTTCTCTGACGGTCAGGCAGCCATTGGGGCAGTTATGAATCCAAAGTACCATAGTAGAACCAAACACATTGATGTGAAATATTTTTATGATAAATCTATGGTAGAAGACAATATAATCACTATGGAATACTTGTCCACTGATAATATGATTGCGGACCCATTAACTATACCACTACGCAGGGAGATATTCAAAAAGCAAGTAAAACTGCTTGGATTGCGTAGGGTTTAGAAATGGCATGTATTTGTGATAGCATTTTAATATTAGAAAGTTACATTTTGTAAGCGAAAGAATTGCAACCGAGTTTATGATCAATCGACGTCATAATGTTTTGATTACATCAGATTTACGGTGTATAAACTAAGTCGTAGGATGACGCAATCCTCTGCCAAACTATGTCGAATGTGGGCCTTACCTAGTCACACAGGTACGGTCGTCTTGTGGAGGAGGGAGGCCTCCAACCGAACAAGACTGGCTAAGAGTTAGGGGATAAACCTGATTAAGCGAGACGATTATCTAGTTTCGAAGTAACTCGACTTGATCTTCTTTCGCATATCGTCGTGATGAACTTCGTTCGTCATTTAACAACATTCTGGGCCAGATGAGAATCTGTGATAGCATGATTGACATATCCCTTTCCTGTCAACCCAAAAGGTTCAGTTATTCTATCAACGCGTGCTTCATACTACGCGTGCCACGTCCGACAACGGGGTCACGACTCGGTCGTGCTAGGAAGGAATCCTCGTGATTCTGGCGAGCGCAAACTACTTCACCTCGAGCGTGTGATTGATCCCGGGAGCCTTATGAAGAGGCACCCTAAGTATCCTCATGGACTCATAACTCATACCTAAGGTCAGGCTCAATTCTCGCTTCCCGGCGTACCAGCATAGCGCTGAACAAAAAGGCCCAGTGACCACGTCTTGGAAACCAGTTGGGTTTGACTAAGGGTATGAGCGATGGGGATGGTCAATTTCAATTGTAATTCACCGATTCTTATATTCAATAGGTGGCCACCAGCAGAATATTAGTTGAAGGTTGTGAATACTTGTACGGATGCCTTGGAGAAGTGTTCCTATGTGGAAACTAGGAAAATTGAGAATTATCAGTTGACTTAGGATACAACGCGGTACAATATAAAAAATGTTGTTTATAACAGGTTGATTAGAGAAAAGGGAATCAACGTTCCGCGGGCGCTACAATACTCCTAACAGATGAGTAGCACGATTCCCGTCGTATCCGCCGGTCGCACGGCAAACCTCGTATGAACTATTCAGAAGCATGGAGAATATCAAATGGGAGAAATGTTGATGCGGATTTGGACAACAATACATTAAAAGGCACCCTCACATTCCGGCGAGTGGGAGTTGTAAGTATATGGTGATGGGCGCTATTAACGTTTATAATTGTTGGATGGTTGGAGAGTAGGAAGAGAGCAATCCTTTCATTATACTAAACATGATATGAGAAGTTTGCTTCATACTATTACAAGAGTGGAGGCTCCTTTATATAGGAGACCTCATAGGCTGCAAACCCTAGTATACATTAAGGACTATAATGTAAACCTCCAAACATAGAGGACCAACATAAGACTTAGCCTAAACATAAGACTAATATAAAATCGATGCACCGTATATGGCATTATGTGGACAATACGTATGCACCATGTATGTCCACATATATGCACCATGTATGTCCACATATATGCACCATGTATATGTCCAATAGGCGCCGTAATTGGTAGCCCATAATATGTATAGTTTACCTAATGAACTTGGGTAAATGTCACATTAGGGTAATTGGGCTAGACCCAAATCCCAATTGACATGGAGGCCCATTTGGGCCTCCCCAATTACATAGGCCGGCCGAAACTAATAGTAGAGGTAAAGTTGACTTTTGTCCACTTTACTCCTCCTATAAATAAAAAGTGTTCGAGAAATTTTAGGGTTAATCATAATTCCATCACAAGAGTGTTTTAGATAGAAAAAACCCTCCTTCCAGACACAAGGTTCGGTCGAACCATTCCTATCACCAAGGGTGTGCCAAATTGCTTTCGAGCAAACTCTCCAGAGATCTGTCCCCGTGCCGAGAATTGATCAGAGGCTTTGCTGTGGAGCTGCACCACGTAGGGCTTCTCTAACAAGAAAATCTACGGGTCCCGTACGGAGGATCGCGAACTCCCTCGAGCAAGGATCTTGGACTATGGTTACTCTTGAGGTATGAGTAAACTTTCCGCTGCGTAATTGATATTACTAGCACATACCATGTTTAAGTTTCCGTAGTGATTACTCCTCGTAATCTAACGGGAGCAACGACGTGAGCTGCTGGTTCGCTGGCGTAGAGAGAAGCGGGAGTGAGATGGGGATACAGAGAGGACAAGACTGGGGGAATAGAGAGCTTCAATTAATATTAGAGTTTGGTCAAACCCTTGAATCTCATTCGAGGTATGCCTATTTGTGTTATTTTTAATTTTCAGTGCTTAATTGTGTATTTCTGTATTATAATATGCTTATTTTGGTAATTTTCTCCAATAACTGATAATTTACAAAATTTTGAAATACGTAAGATAAAATTGTAAATAATTTTTGTTTGGTCATTAATATATAATGATTTGATGTAATATTATATATACGACAACCGAAATTTCAACATAAAGATCGAAAAGAATACATATTTTGTAACTGAGTCTACAGTTTTCTTAAGGCAATGTTATTTCACCTTAATTGTGTATTTCTGTATTAATCTATGTTTGACACATCAGCTTGACTAACTAATACAAAGATTTTTTTTTATCAGAGATGAAATGTTTAATTCATCGAGTAGTGAACGTAACCGATGCGATTGATGGAGAATCAATACTTTTTTCTGGCCAAACTGGAGAATCAATGAAACATAGGGATTCCGTTGTAACCGACGCAATTGATGGAGAATCAATGCAACCGAGGGAATTCCGTCCGTCTGGCTGCCTGAATCCATGTAATGCATGCAGCTGTCTATAAATTGATTTTGTGTCTGTCGATTCTTGCTACGCTTCTGTTGATTCTTGCTCCACTGCACCCAGACGAGAGTAGTTGAGAATGGCAAGAACATAAAAATCTCATACGCCAAGCCAGACCCGAAGAATAATACCAGAGACAAGGAGACGTATTTTGACGCGCTTCTATCCCCGTCGCCAATCAACGTTGTGGTGGTGAAAAGAAGAACCACCCTTCCAAGCCGATCAAAATGTGCTCCTGGAGGCGCCATGACTATTCTCTTATGCTGATTCAGTCGGTGGATTTTGGGCTATTGCTTTTCGCTTCTTCGTTATTCTTAGCCGGCGGCTGATCTTTCTAACAGTTTTTTTTTTTTTAAGATTAACCCAGCAGTTCACATAATTTTTTTATTAGTATATTAATATGATGATTTGACAAAAAAATATGTCGATCCCTTGAAAGGTAGATATATAGGTTCATACATATACATACAATAAGGGATAATTATACTACTAAAACAACTCCTTATATTACAGAGACTTTCTACATATTTGACTTGTAAATTTTGTACTGTAATTGTTTGCCAGTTTTATATTTTCATATAGTCGATGTTCTTTTTCATTAAGATTCATTTGAGTTAAGAAGTTATCATATTTATTAATCTTGAACCGATAGCAATTATAAAATCGATTTATTCTGATTATTTACTTTGAACAAAAAATGAGATAGATTATCGCTATAATTCGACAGTATATTAGTATATTAATTTACATAAATACGTTTTAAGTTACCATATGAAGATGACACCGTATATATTTGTCAAGTTCGGATTAGACAATGATTGCGATTTTATTTCTTAAAAAATTCAAGTTTGGATTAGTCAATTATTCTTGGACAAAAAAAAAAGATTAGTCAATGATTGCGATTTTTTATTTCTTAAAAAAGTGCACAAGTATCAAGAGAAGAAATTACATAGCATTTTTTTTTTCTCAATACTATATATATAAACAACAAATTCATCACTATAATTTTTCAAATATATCCTATTAGATAATAAATCTTCAAATGTTCATGTTCATATCGAATTATTATTATCCTATTACATTTTTTTTAATCAAAAAAGGTACTAAGTTTCAGGGTAATGATTTTTGTAATTTTATTATTATGTATTAGTTTGTCAAATTTATATAAACAAAAAATTAATCTCTATAATTTTTCTCAATAATATAGTATCTAAATAAATATATTTTTGTATAATTTAAATAGTGCCATTTTTATATATATATATTTACTTTTAAAATATTAATTTATTTTTTACACACCACGCTTCGCGCGGGTTCAGCATTAGTGTTAATAATAACAATGATGAGATTTGAAATTAACCTCCCTTTTGCCTTTACACTCGAAGGGCAATCTTATTTTGAATCTTCTTATACTAGGTGGTCGGCCGGTGCTTTGCACGGTATGTATATAACATAATGTAATCGTATTTTATTTATTATTTTTAATTTTTTTATAATACATAATTTACAAAAATAGTTTAAATTCATGAAACAAAAAAATTGTTATACATTGGGTGTATTAACTGAATATATATAAAGTAATTATTTATTCATTTAATTATATTTATTCATTTAATTTTTTTTTTACAAATATTTTATGTTGAAATCTTAACTTTCTAATATTAGGATGCAAAGTGACTAACACGTAAAAAAAAAAAACTGAAATTGAATAAGAGTTTTAACCAAAAAAAAAAAAGAATGAGAATGATCGATTAAAAAATAGTTAAACCATGTAAACTCATATTGTACTATTTTTTATTTTTATATTCAATATTTATAAATATCCATATCTAAATATTATTTTAATATTAAGATAATAGTAAAAAAATGAAGCATAAGTGATTTTTTTAGTGGATTATTAAGTAACATTGTTACAAAAAAAAATATAGTAGCTACCATCAAATTCGAATAAGGAGCTTATGATTAATTTACCACGTCCATATATGCACAAAAATGACGTCACATATGTAAATATAAATAATGAATTAGGCGGATCGATGGATTTGTATAATTTCTTAAATTTGATTTTTTTTTTTATCATTATAGAGGTTTTAAATCAAAATGTGTTATATGTATATAAATGGTATTTCATAGGTACTATTAATATTTGTATCGTTATTATTTTTAACATATTTATTATGTGTTTTAAGTATATAAATGGTATTTCATAGGTTCTATTAATATTTGTGTCGTTATTATTTTTAACATATTTATTATATGTGTTTTAATTTTTTATTTTCCCCATGTGTTAGTGCAATTTGTTAAATACTTTGTTAATTTTTTTTTATGGTGCAATTTCAACTTTCTAATGTGAGGAGGCAAATTGACTAACATGTAAATGAAAGAGAATTTTAAAGTGAATAAGAGGTTTGGCAAAAAAAATGGATGACGGTAATAAAAAGAATAATTAAACAAATATGTAAATTCAAATTATATTATATTATATTTTTATATTAAATATATATATATATATATATATCCAAATATAAATATTATTTTAATATTAAGATGATAGTACAAAATGAAACATATATGTGGATTTTATTTTATTTTAGTATTTGAGTGTATTATTAATTCATTTTACTATGTAACATACTAAAAAAATGTAACTCCCATCAAGATTGAATAATGAGTTTTTGATGAATTTTAGCATGTCCACATAGGTACAAAAGTGATGTCACTTATGTAATTGTAACTTATGAATTAGGTGGACCAATAGGTTTGTAGAATTGTTTTCAATTTGATTACTTGTCAAAATTTTATGAGTTTCGTTGAGATTATATTATATATATATATATATATAGATAGATTGGCTACTGTTATGTCCAAAGTATTCAGCTAGTTTGTTATAAGCGAGTGAGACCGGTTGCTATAATTTCCTAAAACGAGCTCAAATTTTGACACATAATGAATTTTTCGAGATAAATAAAAGACGGTTTTCCTCAAATTTTGAGTTAGTCTGTTTTTTATATCCAGACTTAATGCTTTACCGATATTTACTTGATTAGGAGAAAATTGGCTTGGAAATTTGGTATATCTCAACGGTAGACCTTACTATTTTTGTCAATTTTCACGCTAAACTAAAAATTGTTATCAACGAATGCATCTCTTTCACCAAATGCAGGCAGGCGGCGGAGTGGCGTGCAATCGCTCACGCGCCTCCGTTCTTCCCATTCTGCTGAGCCGCCGTAGCTACAGCGCATCTAGGCTTCTTCATCACTCCGCTACTGCATCTATTCGAGGTGCCGTGTTTTGTACATTTTTGTAACTTTCCCCAAAAAAACTCTTCTTGTCTACCTGACGTGAAAGTCAAAGCGACGACTCATTCAATCAATCCGATCTTCTCCTTCCATGAATCGCAAACTCTCAAAAATCCATCTCACTAGGCTCCCGGCACACCCTCCGTCGTCGAGAGAGAATCCCTAGAAATGAACCCTCCCAGAAGCCCAGAACCGTCCCACTTGCTGTCGGATCGGGTCATTGTCAGTGGCACGGAGACGGGGCTGACTTTATCTTCCGACGGCGCACTCGCTTGGACTTCTCCAGAGGGCCGCCAGTGCCGCCTGATGATCGAGAAAGACGTTATTGGGTTCGATTTGGAAGGCTCGAAGATAAGGGTCAGGGCAATCGTTGATACGGAGGTTGCCTGCTGCGCCGTTGGCGGCAGGGGAGGAAGCTTAATTAAGAAGGATTTGGTGTTCGAGCCTCTGTCAGATGAGTCGCGGAGCCTGTGGTGTCAGAAGCTTCAAGGATTATTGGGTTCTCTTGGTATGCGATTCTTCTTTTCACAGCTAGCTTTTTTTAGCCGAATTTTCAAAGCTAGCTCTAGCTGGATTATGAGAATTCCATATATATATATATATATGTACTTAGTTTGTGAAGTATTTGAGCTTCCTCCAAGTTGTGTTGGGTATCATTTTATTTATCATCCAGTCTCATATTCTACCACCTTGTGCATGTTATATAGGTCGTCCTAAGAGGCTTTTAATTTTCTTGAACCCTTTTGGAGGAAACGGATCAGCTGCTAAGACTTTTAGCAACGATGTAAAGCCACTTCTTCTAAGTGCCGGCATCCAGTTTAAATTACAAGGTTGGTTTGAATTTGATCTCACCGTGTAATTTTGTGCCTCCTATTTGCTTAAGATGTTTCTGAACCTGTGAAACAGAAACTCAATATCGGTTGCATGCAAAGGAAGTTGCTCGTTCCATGGATTTATCAGATTATGATGGTATTGTCTGTGTAAGCGGTGATGGAATTTTAGTTGAGGTCAGTTTATGTACAATGTGATAGTGGCCTCTCTGATTGTCTAATTTGCTGCTGTACATTTGCCTTTTTCAAAATAATTATGTATCAAGTATAAGTAAGCTTTGGTTAACTTATAGGAATTGATTCTGGATTATGCTTTTTGTTTGTGTCTTAAGTTCACTTCACATTTCTCATAGGTAGTAAATGGATTGCTTGAAAGAGACGATTGGGAAGATGCAATAAAGATTCCTCTAGGCGTCGTTCCTGCAGGTTCATTCTTCATCTGACTTATCTGCATTTAGACAATAAATATAGAACCACCACAGTATGAAGGATTAGAGCTAGCCCTGGAGTGGGGACTCTTGATGAGCTCTCCAATAGTACTAGTTGAATCTAAGAGGATCTTGATATGCCAACCAAATGTTAAGCATTAGCGGTTCTTCCAGTTTACTAGCTTGGCATCATAGTACGGCATGTGATGTGCTTTAATAACCGAACATAACATAAATTATAATATGCTTTAAATTGATAATTTCCTATGTTTGGTTTAGGGATATTTTGCTTGTTATTGTGGATGTATTTTTCCTCCATTGTAGATTTAGACCTTTATCTTTTTGTTCGGCAGACATTGACACTACGGTGATTCACACATCTTAATTCTTAACATTGATGATGTCAGTTTGACTTTTGCTTTTTTTCTGCATCTCAACATTCGAACATGGACAATCATGTGCACTATTAATCTTATTTTTTCTGGACTTTATTTTGCATATGCAACATCTCTGTCCAGGTACTGGAAATGGCATGGTGAAGTCCCTTCTAGATTCAGTTGGGCAACCTTGTACAGCGGCTTATGCTACCCTTGCTATCATCCGAGGTTGTATATGTCACATTCCCGGATATGTTTAAGGGATATCTAAATTCTTCGGTCTGGTAAAATAGAATGATTATGGTCCCTCCTACAAAATACTCAGTCCTCTCCGACTGCTAGCAGGTCACAAACGATCCCTCGATGTAGCAACCGTCTCTCAGGGGGAAAAGAAGTTTTTCAGTGTTTTAATGCTTGCATGGGGTATGAAAGTTTCATTATAATAAGTATATATCAAATTATTTTATATATATGCATATATCTGTGCTGTGACTGTGTTTCTTTAATTTCAGGTCTCATTGCAGACATTGACATTGGATCCGAGAAATACAGATGGATGGGAAGTGCTCGACTAGATTTTTATGTATGCTCTAAAAAAGCCCTTTGCTGATTCATTCTTGGCCTTTGTAAACATAGTATTGTTGATGGAAAGAAGAAATTTTGTTTAGGCGCTTCAACGAATTGTGCGCCTGAGGCGGTATAATGGATGCATTTCCTTCGTGCCTGCACCTGGATATGAAACTCAAGGAGAGCCTACTAATTATAGAGGTGATGGCGCTATAAAACACGATGAAGAACGTATAAGAAAGCTTAGAGGCTATCAGGGTCCAGATTTAAACCTAGAAGAATTAAGCTGGAGATCAATTGATGGACCATTTATCTCGGTCTGGCTTCACAACGTTCCATGGGGTGGTGAAAATACTCTGGCTGCACCCGATGCTAAGGTCTGGATCTTCATACTACTACTCAGTATATGCTTTTCAATGCTACGAATATGAATTATTATTTTTATACAAAAACTTGGTCTATAATTCTTTTATGCAGTTTTCAGATGGTTATATAGATTTGATTGCTATTCGGGACTGCCCGAAGATGTCCTTGCTTTCACTTCTGACTGAGTTGGAGAAAGGAGGTCATGTTAAGTCCCCCTGGTCATGTATCTCAAGGTAGGGATTCTATTCCACCATTGGGGAGTCAAAATTTGCCAAGAACTTCACTACACTAAATGATATTAACAACTTCACTAATCTGAAAAATACGCCTTTGCGTAACTTTGCAGGTTAAAGCATTCATCTTAGAGCCGGGCACTCGCAGTGGTGACCCAAGAAGAGAAGGCATCATTGATGTAGACGGTGAGGTTTTAGCTAGAGGGAAGGGAACTTATAGGTCTGAAGAGAAAACCCTAATGTCTTATGGGAAACTTAAGATAACAATGGATCAAGGTTTGGCTACATTGTTCACTCCTGTTTAGGGTTTGCAGTGGGAAACTAATCACTTACCTCCTCATCTGTATAGTACCTGGATGCTCAACTTGTAACTGTGGAGCCATTTGTTGTAGCAATTTGCTTCTGATACCGTTTGAATAAACTACCTGTTTCAAAAGCTCGAAATTAAAATGTGGTTTAGTATTTATACTTTTAACAATTTTGTCGAGTTATGGCTCATAGAGTGTGAGTGGAATAATATAAACTCTCATCTAACAGTAGATCGGATTTAGCTCAGAGCAATCTTCATAATTATTAGGGGAAATAGCCGCCAATTGGCATATGATATGAATGTTGTTTGGCTTATGTTTGATCTTGATCTCGATGTCTCATTGGAATGACTTGATGTCATCTTGGTTGTGCTCACTTTTCGTTAAAGCCTTCTTTTCTCCTTTGTAGATCTTTAAAAGGTGCACCGGGTCCCAGTAAGCCCTCTTTGATACTTAAGTTATGTATTGATATTAGTTTTAGAGAGATAAAGTAAGTGCTAGAGAGATCGCAAGATTACTCTCTAATGAAAATAGGAGAGGTCTATTTATAGAGTTCCTTGAGAACCACTCCGATTCCAGGTTATTTTGATCCGATTGTGGCGGTTTGATGGTATGAACCGGGGTTGACCGTAAATAAGTCGGAATTGACCATAGGTAGTTTAGGTATCTCGAAATGGCATCCAAGGGCGTGTCCCGAACATCATTTCGTTCGAGGTTGGCACCCTGGCGAGAGATACTTGCCCGGGAGGAGAGGGTACCCGAGTGGAATAATCCACTCGGGTACCCCGAGAGGACGCTCGGATTACCCGAGCGAGACTTCCACTCGGGCACTCCAAGTGGTTTTTGCCACTCGGAGTATCCCGAGTGTTTTTTGCCCCCCGGACTATCCCGAGTGGTTTTTACCCATTAGGATGTCGTCGGCCTTGGTATTTTGGGTTTTCGGTAGATCCTTTGGGTCGCGTCTTGGGCTTTTGGGATGTCCAATGTCAAAGTTTCGGATTATAACCGAGTATGGTTCAATACAGTTATGATATTGGCCCTTTAGGAACAGCCTGTCAAGTTGTGAATTTTGATTCATTTTACTATTTAATAACTCATAATCGGGTCTTGCTAACTAAATATTTGCAAGTTGCCAATTTAAAACAGACTTAGTTTGCGATAGCTTGGACGTATATCCAACAACTTATGTTGTGTTTTGTTTTTAAGTGCTGCAAAGTGCATAATTGTCTTTTCCAAAAAAAATTGGTCATTCTTTTCTTGATATATTGTAAGGTAACTATTATTGGCTTTTGGTGTCATAAGTTTTTTTTTTTTTTTTTTTTCTAGGCATTTAGTGCCATATGTTTGGGAGGTTGTATGTTTTTAGTTTTTCATTAGTCAACAGTTAGTTTGACCATTAAATACTTTTGTTTTATTTTATTTAGTCCTCAAATTTATATTCCTAAAATTTAATTTTTACAATTTAGTCTCTAATGTTTGCTTCAGCCGCCTCCAATTCCGCCGGCCACCACCACCAATTGGGGTCGGCCACCAACCCAATTGGTGGTAGTCGGCCCCAATTGGTGGTGGACACCCCAATCGGGGCCGGCCACCACCAATTGTTGGTGGCTACAACCCTTATCGGGGCCGACCACCACCAATTGGGGCCGCTGACCCCGATTAGGGCCACATAGGGCTCCAGTTCAGGCCCCAAGCTCTGGTCGGGGCTCTCTGGCTCCGATCGAAGCCACAAAGGGCTCAGTCAGAGCCTTTTGTGGCCCTAATCGGGGCCGGCGGCCTCAATTAGTGGTGGCCGACCCCGATTAGGGTTGTAGCCACCACCAATTGGGGTGGTGGTCGATCCGATTTGAGTTGGTCGGCCCGTTTCGTGGTTGCCGGCTCCGATTTGTGGTGGCCGACGACTTTGGGTGGTGGTGGGTGGTGGCCGGCGGTCTTGGGTGGTGGTGGGTGGTGGCCGACGGTCTTGGGTGGTGGTGGCTTGTGGCTGGCGGCCTTGGATGGTGACTGGAGCAAACAATAAGGACTAAATTGTAAAAATTAAATCTTAAGAATATAAATTCGAGGACTAAATTAAACAAAATAAAAGTATTTAACGGTCAAATTAACTGGTGACTAACGAAAACACAAAAAACATTCAACCTTCCAAACATATGACACCAAAAACCTACAAAAAAAAAAATTATGGCACCAAAAGTCAACAGTGATTAAACATATGACATCAAAAGACCCTTTAAACTATATTGTATTATGTTACTTTAATAGTGATTTCTCTCACATGCATGACATATGATAAGTATTTTTTCCCTCTGATTATAACACCGAAAATGGTAAGTTAATCGTGCCACGTTTTATAAACACGAGCACAACACACATTTTTCGTGTATATTCACGTCGTGTTATTGAGTTGTGTTAAATTATTTAGTTGTACATTTCTATACGAGATCTTTAAGAAAAAATTAAAATAATGAATTTTTTTTATAACAAAAAACTATGAATTAATATTCATAAATTCGTAGAGTGGCTTTGAAAAACTCTAAAAATTAAGCCAATAATTTGATTTTTAAAACTTATTAAATAAGATATATTTAAAAAAGTATTCAAGAATTAAACTTATTAGTACAATTTATTGTGCTATCATGCGTGTCGTATTATATCGTGTTGTGTGAAAAATTATTAAACCTATCTATTGGGTGTGAATGGAGATGCAGTTTGCAACATTGGATCTTTTGCATTTTGGTATGTGTGTTTGCAACTATCATATTTATTACGACAACCCAAGATTGGTTGGACCAACTGGTTGTGTTCCCAGCGGCGATCCGAGGTTGAATCCCACTAGAGACGTCATTTGAGAGGGATTTAACATTAACGCTCCCGGTCTGAAATTGCGGAAGCAGTCTTGTATTACCAAAAAAAATTATTATAACATTTATTATTTATTTAATATTTTTTAATATATTTTTGGGAATAGAACCTAAAAACTGTCCAAATTTTAACCCATGTGTTAGTTTGGTGTCTGAGGTTAAAATCCAATGTCCCAATTTTCATGTGTTGTTATTTGGTGTCTCCGTTAAATTTTGAGGTTATGTTGAACGGAATCTGGTCACGTGACCATCACGTGAGTGGTCAATTTTCAAAATACCAAAAATACCCCTGACTAGAATTAGGGTTCCGGGCGATTCGGACCAAACCCATCCGATTCTGGCCAAACCCACCTGATTACGGCCAAACCCACCCTGATTCCGGCCGATTTAGGGCTAAGCAGCTCCGATTTAGGATTTAGCGTTCCGACCAATTTCGGCCAATTCCGACCGATTGGAGGTGGGTGGCTAGAGGTGGGTGGCCGGAATTGAAGGCTTTAAAAAAAGGGCAAAATAGTCTTTTCAACTCAATCTGTTAAACTTAACCCTAAAATCTAACAGAAAACTAAATATGTACAAAACTGAAATTTGAGACACCAAATATCAACAGTTTAAAATTGAGACATCAAACTGACACTCGGGTTTAAATTAAGACAGTTTTTAGGTTCTATTCACTATTATTTTTTTGTGAATAATATGTTTTTTTTGTTATATTTTTTTAATATATTTATTATTATAATGGGCTATTATTATTATTATTATTGACATAATTTATAGTTATTTGGTTTATTAATTAGTTTTTAAGTTTGTTTTTAATGAATTATTATTCTTTTTAAAAAAATATAATTTACATTACATGTTATTCGATATTTGTTTGGAGAAAATGTCTGTGTAGAACATAAATATTAAGGGTGGATGTACGATACATATACTTATAGTTACAGATTGCTACGAATTAATAGTTGCAGTCTTGCAGATTGCCCGTCTGCACATATTTTGAAGTATTTTAACAAATCAAAATGTAATTTTCAACTAATGATATGTATTAGTGGCAAAGAAAAAACTATTCATATGTATTATATATATAATTTTATTTATTTATTTATTTATAGATACTATATTTTGGTATTTTATTTTCCCAACTAAAATTCTAAAAAAAAATCCGATTCTAAATTTTTTTGCTGACTCGAATCAATAAATTCCTCACCAATCGCCCACGGTCGATTTTTTGGGCATCTTATCACAAAATGCAGTCGGGCGGCGGAGTGGTGTGCAGATGTTCACGCGCCACCGTTCTTCCCACTCTGCTGAACCGCCGCCGTTACGGCGCATCCCAGCTGCGTTGCTACGCCAGTACTTCGTCTGTTCAAGGTACCATATTTATTATTCACCATTCTCCAGAAGCATCAATGCACTTTCAATTTCAGTTACATGTTCACTTCAGCATGCCTTGTTTAACACTTGGTTGCACAGTTACTTCATCCAGCGCGGATCATGTAGGATTTATCAAAGAGGTAGCTGCGACTCAGCCTCCTGATCACTTGCCTCAGTTGCTGAAAATGCTTCAGTCCAGAGGTGGGAACTGAAATATGATTCTGAATAGTCTCATTTTTTTATTGATATTGTGTTTGAGGATCAATCAAGCATCTTGACAACGTTGCAACTCCAGTGCTTGCTGTTCAATTTAATGGTCCCAAATCCGGGTTATTCAGCCGAATTTGGAGGAGCTGCAGTTTTGCCTGTTTATTGTTGCAGATGATTGCTGTGATAGCTTCCTTGGACTTGAAATTGTTGATGCCATGCTTGCTTGCAATTATCAGTTGCATATCTGATTTAAGATTTAAGTTGGTTGTAACATGTGTAGTGATGTATACTTGAGAGGCTTTATGATCGAATTTGAGTCATAACTCTTAATTTTTTAGAATATTGATTGTTCCAATGAAACATTTTACAATTTATGTACCAGGAGAGTCAATTATATCCCCGGGAGCCAAGCATGGGATAATTCCTATTGTCATTCCTTTAGCAGAAAGTCAATCAGGTATAGTGGCTTGGCACTTCCTGAGAATTATATGCTGCAGTTGAGGCTAGTTTGTCATTTATTCTACTTTTGTAGGGACCATTACTGCATTGCTTCGGTGGCCAACAGCTCCGTCTGGGTAAAATCCAGTGTTCCTGACCATGTTTTTAGTTCGGGTAGTTTCCTTGATAACTCATGTTTCATTTCACACAGCATGGAGATGCCAGTAGTGGAGGTTCAGAGTAATGGAGTGTGGCTCTTGGCAAAGAGTGTAAGTGAGATGAATATTTGTACGGCTGTGGAACTAAAATGTCATTTCTTAAAATATTTGATATATGTTATTCCATCTACTCGAATTGATGTTGGACCTAAAAGTCATTTAAACTTGTCTGGGAAAAAAATGATAAATCTAGTATTTCACAATGTTAAAACCATCAACTATTTCTGCAAGAGTATAGATGTAAAATTGATATGTGCATATACAAATAAATCTATCTATGATTTTCTTCGAATACGTGTAAATTGCCATCACATGATTCACATCATTCGTATTCTTTTATGTCGACATTAAATCCATTGAATATTGATATTCTTTAGCTCTTTCAATTTTCTCAGGTGGATCAATTTATTCATAGGCTTATAGTTGAAGAAGATGCCCGTAGTTCTGCAGAAAATATGCTATTTCATGCTTCCGGCGAGGCTGGAGAAAAGCTATACACAAAAGGAGATTTTGCTAAGTCTAACATCTCAAATCTGGATGGCTATCTTCTATCAAAGGTATTAACTTTGATTACTACTTATGCTAACTAAAAGCATTGATGTATCCTCATAACGATTGTTTCAATCTCAGGTTGGTATATTTCCAGATGTCTTGGAACGTAAAGTGAGGAAGCACTTTGAGAAAGAGGACCATGTAAGGCTTACTAGGCATAATCGCCTTTCCTAGACTGCTAAGTTTTTGCTCAAATATGCAAAGAATACTGATATATAATTTTTTTGAAAGATTTCAGCATTAGTGACGGGGGAATTCTACACGAAGAAAGAAAACTTTCCAGGATTTGCACGGCCATTCGTTTTTAATGCACAGATTATGCTGAGGTCAGTTCATTGAACATGTTGAATTAGTTGAAGACATGGTTTCCTTTTTCTTAAGATCCTCTGTGGTGTAGGGTTGGACGTACAGTCGAAGCAAAAGATGCGGCTAGAGGAGCTCTAAAAGCCCCTTGGTGGACTCTGGGCTGTAAATACGAAGTACGATCTCCTTGAGCAAACATAAGGAAATAGATATTCATGTTTGCATGCATTGCCATTTTCCCGTTTGCGGTTATGGACAGTTTGGTTGGATTTCTATTGAGCAGGAGGTTGCAAAAATAGCTGGGTGGGAAGATGAGCAAATCGAGTACCTAAAGGAAAAGATCTCTGAAGAGGGTAAAGAAGTAGATCTGAAGAAAGGAAAAGCTGAAGCCCAGGTTCTCCTACTCTTTGATAGCATTTGCTTCTGTTCTTTGTACTTTTAGAAAATCATAATAATTTAGAGGAGAGTGAAGGAAATGATAGATTTACAGTTGCCTAACTAGGATGATAGAGTAATTTGGTCTAATAATTGATTTTTACATGAAAATACAATAGAAATCTTATGTTAATCTAGACTATTTATAAAATACGGTAGGGGTGTTGAAATATGACCTCAAAACCTCTACAAATCCAAGTAACGGCATCGAACCAAATGCAGTTCAGTGTATTAATGCATAAACTGTTTAAACTTCATATAAGAACATACGTGCCCTGTCAGGCCATGTAGGAAATAAATATTACGAAAAATCAATTACTAAGCGAGTAATGTAATCTATTACACTAAATGCAACTTATTCTATTCTGCACAACATAGCCAACGCAAGCACTTAATGATCTTGGTGCAGATTGCATTGGATGAAGCAGCTTTCCTGTTGGATTTAGCCTCAGTTGAGGGGACTTGGGATGATTACGTGGAGAGGATAGCCGACTGTTATGATAAGTCTGGATTACCGGAGATTGCTCGGTTCGTACTATACAGAGATTGAGAGCATCACAAATTATAAGTTCATTCACTATGGTCTGATATTATCAGATCCGGCAAAAAAAAAGGTGCAAAACTTCTGCATTTTATTCACTCTATGCTAGAGCATTGTTCTAGGATATTTTATTTTCGCCTAGAGAGTGTGGTTCAGCTACCACCAACTCGCCTTTGAAGGCACAACTGTTTCCAGCTTGGAAATAATACATTGTTGAGCATTGACTCAAGTTTTGCCCTTTTCATGCTTATTATTTAAAGCATTTTATTGGTAGTTCGATAATTATGTCTCATTATTCATCTTTACCTACTTTTAAAGTAAACTTCATGTGAATTATTACAACTTTTAGAAATCCTGGATTTGAATCGACTTCCAAACTTTTCAAGTAATGGATAGAAATCTTATATAATAACTGAGTCACATGAACTTGTTGATACAGTATTATCAGTAGATAAATTGGTCGTTACTATTGTACAGCTGCTAGTAAATGTCTGAATTCATTGCTTATAAGGACATTTAAAAAATTAATACAATGCCCCAAAACCGAATATGAAGGATCAATAGGCTTTGAAGCTCAACCTCAGAATAGTTGTTTTAGCTATAAAATATAGACACAGCCAAAAAAATATATAAAAGCAATGGGGGTTTTTTTTTTTACAGAGGTTGAGGTTTATTGCTGCTTCCTTTTATCTTCTTCCACAGAAGCTTCCTCCACAAACTTGACTTTTTCTCACTCTTAACTGGAACAATGGCCAGGGACCCGAGGGGTGACTCCCCCACCTTAGAGACCGTTGCCCCGTTCATCTTTTCTTGTATGTCAAGCAACCCATTAGAACTAGGGGCAGATTCAGCAGGGTCACCCTTAAGTGGTAGCTTCCCATTCACAGCCTTAGCCTTTGCATTATCTTCTGCAAGCATCTGATCTAGAAGGGACGCCCTTTGGCTCGTACCTTTATACGGTACAACTTTGTCGAATAGGGCAGCTTCTTTCGGTGAAGCCAATGCTTTCAATTGCTTGCCCAGGTTGAGGATGGTCTCTTGACACTCTGCTAATTTCTCTGAAGCAGCAGTTATTTCCCAATTCTGCATTATTTTTTGTAATTATTTCATTAAATAGCATACAAACTGAGTTGGAATATAACTTTGAGTAAGGGACAAGTAATCTCTATCATGCTGAATTTACTTACAGTTTGCGGTTTCTGTTCTTCTTGAGGGAAATCAGAAGTTGGGATCTCGCTCTTTTTTATACTGGAAAAATTAGATCATGAGAAAAATCTTAATAAAAAACATAATTTTGATTTCAATGTTGCTTCTTATCCAAGAAAAGACTCTACCTTTCGACTTGGAGCTGCAGTTCTAAGCATGTGGTTTCGAGTTCTTCATAGACACTACTTTTATTCTCGAGCTCCACTTCCATAGACGATAACTTCTCCCGAGCTTCTTTCGATTCTGCTTTCACCAACGAGAGCTCCCTGTCAAGATCTGCATTCTCCGATCTGTAATTCTCGATCTGACCGTCAATTACCTTCTTCGATTCCTTCAGTTCTTCCATTTCATTCCTCAATCTATCAACGGTCGATTCGAGATCCTCGCATTGACTTCTCAAGGTTTCCTCCACATTCATCTTCTCCTCTTTGAGCCCGTGATCTACCCAATTCATCATCTCTTCCCTCATGCTCGACACGTCTTGCAGAGAGAAGCAGTGATTCAAGATCCAATCTAGGCTAAACCCTACTTCCTCTGCAAACTTGCTCAGCTCGGCCTTTTCGGTTAGTAGGTCATAACAAGTGTGAAGAAACCGCTGCATTATAGCAGAAAGCTCCGAGCTTTTCCATTGGAAAACTCGAACCATGTAAAAGTTTGAATCTTTTTCGGAAGGAAAGTTGATTCCTTCTATTAGCTCGATGATTTTGGATACCGATTTGTTCGTGTCGGAATCTTGTTGTTTTTTTGGAATCTTGGGTTCCAAGGCATTCTTGATCTCTTCAACAATCTCATCTGGGTCTCTTTCCTGCTTCATAACCATCTCCAGTACTCTTTGCAGCGAAGAGGGTAGCTTAGCAACCAAGGCATCGACAGATTCCGGAACCTCATCATCGGTTTGACTTTGACCGGTGAGAGACAGTTGACTCCCTGGCTTCTCATCAACCGTAATAATTGCCAATCTTTCCATTTCAGTAAAATCATCCATCAAATTGGTAATTTTCGACACTGGTTTGTTCAAATCAGAATCAAGATTTTTACCAGAGGATGATTGCTTGGGTTCCAAGGCAATCTTGATTTCTTCAAGAATCTCCTCTGGGTCTCTTCCTTGCTTCATCACCATGTCCAGTATTCGTTGCAGCGAAGAAGGTAGCTTAGCGACTAACGCATCAACAGATTCGGTTTGACTTCTTGGTGTCTCATCAACCGAATCTGCCAATCTTTCCATTTCGGCAAAATCATCCATCAAACTGATATCGGAAATCCCGAACTTTCCCGACATCCACGACTCAGCACAGCTCACCTTGTCATCACTGCCCATCTCAGATGCTGACATTTCGTAGGACATTCTTGTACTAGTCTTCTTACTCAAAGATTCTCTAAGATTCTTGTTCTCTTCTCCTAACAAAACCAACTGTTCCATCAGGGAATTGATTCTCCTGGACGGAATCTCAAGATTCCGGTCAACCCCAAAGTCAACGGCATTGCTCTTTTTCCTAAACCCTAGTACCTCGGCCTCGTTCTTCATCTTCGCTATGGCGGCGGGCCCCGGGAGCCTCTTCTTTACAAGAATCCTCAACCTCTGACACTCGGTTTCTAACCTAGCGATTCTTTTCACACTCTCGAGATGTTGCTTGCGGGACACATCAGCTGTTCTTATATTGAATTCTCTCTCCTCGTTCCGAATCTCAAGCTCCTTCTCAAGAATCCGAACCTCGTATTTCAATGACCCGTTCTCTTTCTCCACTGAATCGAGCCTCGACGTCAAGGCATTGAAATCCGCCTCCACTTGTCCTCTCTGCCTCCTCAAATCTTCGATCGATTTTTCCTTTGCTAGCAGTGACTGGCTGAGGTGGGTGTTCTCGATCACTGCCTTGGCGAGCCTTTTGCTCGTTTCTTGTAATTTTTCTTCCAAGAGAAGTTGTGATTTCTCGAATTCTTTTGAAGTTTTTGTGACCACATCGTGGATCCTTCGTTCTTGGTCTTCTCTGACGAATCGAAGCTGTTGGGCGCATTCTTTGAGTGCCAATTCAAGATGGGCTATTCTTTCTTCACTTGCAATTCTCTGCCTGAATGATTCATCCAAGTGCTTTTTCAAAGATGTTGCTTCGGATTCCGCATTTTCCCGATCTGCATTTGGGATGATTCCAAATGAGATGTGAATATCCTTAAAAAAACTAGAAAAACAGCTATCTTTACAGAGTATAGCTAGTGCAGCTTTATCCATAGATTAATGTAAGATCAAAAAGAAATTTGGCTATTAACCATTAGATAAGATTCATAACACATATTAGTCAAACTTTGATAGTTAATTAACCATGAAGGTTTGCGATCAACATTGTTATACACTACTATGAAGGAGTTAAAATCCGAAAAGACCGAAACATAGTCAGGAAAAATTACCTGCAATGGCTTCCTGAGCAATCCTTTCTTGTTTTCTCAGGAGGTCATCTTTGGTATCACAGTCCGAAATAGCAAAAGCAAGCTTATTGTTCAATTCTCGATAATCACTCTCCAATTCCAACTCCAACTTATCGGATGAAAACAAATTTGGCTGTGGAACAAATCAACAGCAATCACATCACAGCACATCAAGATGTAGAAAACAAAACTCTGATTTAGTGCAGTTACCTGTTCTTCATATCCTTCGAATGAGGGATTGATTTTTTCGGTTGAAGCAATCGTTTTCTCTGCAGATTTCTTTCTCCAAAGCCATGCTTTTTGATCCATACTTGAGTTCTACAAACACATTGAATTAAAACATTGTTCGAAGCTGAAATTGGAAAAACCACATATATATATATAAGTTAGTAACATCATTGCATTTGTTGATCCAACAATAAAATTAAGGAACAACAGTGATTGGTGTTCTATAGACAAATAATTTACCATCCAGAGAATACTGCTAAAGACCTTCTACTGATGATATTTATTCTCAAAAGAAGACAAGGGACACACAAAGATATTCTAATAAGCATTTTTTAAAAAATTGAATCTTTATGCCAATGGAGGAAACAACCACAGCGTTGACAAAAACTATGAATTCAACTACATAACTAAAACCCTATATGATAATTTTGTATATAAGAAATGACCCAGAAAACCCAGAGAGCAATGTGAGGGCAGAAGAAGTAAATTAATTTGCTGAAACTAATCCAGGAAAGTAAAAATAAATAAAAAATATCCGCCAATGTTGGGAATAGAAGGAAATTAAACAAAATAAATTTACATGCAACAGTTGCTCACCATGTAATTGAAGAAATGTGGATTTCGTGGAAAACCCCAGAACTACTAAAGATTGGAGGTTTGATTGGAGATAGATCCTTCTTCCAGAATGAGAAGAGGAAGAAGAAGAGACGAGATACGGTAGTGGTTTCCTTCCAGTTTGTAGAGATCTTACGAAAATGGAGATGGGTATATGGGGTTGATGTTAAGAGGGTAGCAACCGACACCCACTTGACTTGAATAGAGTTGACGCAATGCAGGTGGAGATGGATACATACATAGTGAGGTTGAGACTGCAGCGCCAGAAGAGGAGATTAAAAATAAAATGTGATGAGAATGGAAAGGAAAGGAAAAAAAGAAAGAAAGAAGAGTCACAGGTGATTGCGGGGATGGAGACAGTAGAGAGATTGAATAAGAGATGTCAGCTTTAGATTTGACACCCCTTCTTTCTTTTTGGGTCAACATTTATTATACATTTTAATAATCATTACTTGCATAAGTTCAACTTATAAGTTAAATATATTATTAAATCATTTTCACTTACACTGTTTTAGTGAAATAAAATATTGATTTTTTTTTTCATTTTTAGAGCTTAATAAAATTTTAACTCAAAATCTTTTAATGGATATAATCTATTGTTGCATTTTTAGGGTGGTTCCTATGAATATATTAAATTAAACATTTTAATTAATAAAAAAATTCACAGTGGTTTAATAAAATCTCAAATTGTTTTTCGCGCTTATGTTTGTTTTTGTCACTATTTTCATCAGTTTTTATATGTTTGTAAACCAATTGATTTTGAAAAAAAAAAAATAATAATTCTAAGACTTGATAAGGAGATCTCATATGTTTCTCCAAACTCTCAAAAACCCTTTGCTGTCCTCGTCCTCGTAAAATAAAAATGTCCTCCTAAATATGAAGCTTAACTTTATTAAAATTTTATTTTGGTTATATCCCATACAAAAATTTATCTTCTAGAGACTACCTTTAATTATAAGTACTTCGCTATTATATCTAGATTTTGTCTAGCTAAAAAAACTATACCCCTTCTTGTTTTGCTTAAAGAAATGGAGTGCTAAAAGAAAAGCATTCTACACAATAGTGAGAGTACCACTTGGTAGTTGGTGCACAATATTATTATAGGGCAGTATGCAGAATTTTCCGGTGAAAAAACTACCAAATACTTACAATGATAGAATTGTAATTTTTATTAAAAATTAAAGGCAATTTAATTATAGACACATTCATCAGTTTTTTCTTAGGATATTTAAAAGTTAGAATCATTATTGATTATTATATAGTAAGGGGAATTTGAGTTGGGAAGTTGATGCAGTTTGTGTTTGGTGCAAATATAATTGTCGATGATAATGATGATTGTTTCCTCAACCTTTTGCATAAATATAATAATAATATATATGTCTTGAAGTTAGAGAATAGTATGACAACTTTATTGCAATAATTAATAATTAAACATCAGATGTGCATTGCATGTATTATTATTATTATGTCGATTCCCCCCTGCCTTTTCTCCAAACTACTCATATCGCATGCTTTGTGTAAGGATAATATTTCATTATAGATTCTGTTTTAAGGGAAATTTAACATTTTAAAATTTCAAATCTGAAATTTGGTAAGCAATTTTATAAAAATAATAAATAAACTACTATCATCACATAAAGCAACAAGTAAAACTCAGTCACATGATTAACTAAACTGAATCAATGGTGCGGCGGTTCAACGCTTTATCCTTTAACCAGATGTTAGGGGTTCAATTCCCGCTTGTGACCATGACAATGAAAAATTGTTCATGGCCAGCATTTTACCCCTTACGGGCTGACCCCGCCTCTCTTTGCCAACCTTTCACTTGCCCAGGCCCCCTTACTCTTTTTTTTTGTCACACATCATTCTTCAATCCATCAATTTACGATTTAGTGTTTATTCTTTGTAATTCTTGCATTCATCATTCATTCACTGCCTCCATCCCTTGTCCTCTTCTATTCAATTATGAAACACATATTCCTCTACAAGTCCAGATCCATACGAGTGTTTCACGGCACATTCTCCCTAAATCCCTTCACCGGAAACGCTGTCTGCGCCCATAGCGCTACCGTCTCCTCTGATATCCGACGACTCAGACAGACTTTTTTGGTCGAATTATAGGTTACATGTTCGGTGCTTTGAACATGAAGCATATTCCCCTGTTTTTCCCTTCAATACTCATTCTCGCACTGACCGTATATAATTATATGGGCAGAAATCTTCAGATCTCGACGGGTCTGTAGTTCTGAACGGGATCTTTAGCCGCGGCTCCATCGGTAGTTCATCGAGCGGCGTGACGCTTTTTCTCTATGATCAGAAAAAATTCAGGTTGTCTAATTGGTTGTGTCCTTTCATCGTTCCCTCTAGCATATGAGGTACCGACGATCGTGACTATACACCTGCTATGGCTCCGGTGAATTCCATTAATTGCATGTGGGTTTGAATTCTGATCGGGTAGTCTAATTGGTAGTGCTCTGTCATTGTTCATGTTTTTCCCCTCCTTACTGACATCTTTCGTGTTTGATTCTGAAATTACTCCTCTGTCTATTACTTTGTTGTTCAAATCAGAAATACGAAAGTAGTTTTATCTTTGAATTTATACTGTTACCGTGTTAATATGTGGTCTTTTAGATTTGAATTTATTCTGTACTGCTCATATTAAGGTTGACATGAATTTTCTAAAGTCTGCGACATTGGCTTTTAAAGTCTGCGACCCATGAAACTGCTCGACCCGTGAATCAGTATTAATTTATTTGAAATCTAATTAAGTTTGAAATGGATGCAGATCCACATGTGTTTCTATTCTGAAAAATAAGATCGAAAATATGCTTCTCTTTCAAGCAGTGAGATAGTTGGATTCAAGAGTTTTTTTCAAGATCGTCTCAGGCATGATCCACTACATTTAATTGGACTCTTTACTTGATGTATTTTCGAAAATAGAAATCTTTGATGATAGATTTAGATTCTAATGCATATACAATTTAATGAGGCCTACAACAATAAACCCCACAAGTTCGGTTAATTAAGACGCAAGTCTCGATGTGAACACTTCATGGCTCAAGATAAATTCTTGCTACAATGAGTTTAAAAACCTCGAGAGAGGTGGAATTCCTCCTCTATGAGCCACGCATGCAGCTTTTGAGTCGGATCTCACCTACTGATCAATGTATGGATGGTTGTATTTGACCCTAATGAGATTGATTTTGTCGAATGCTTGAACACCCATGTCAACATCAACAAAAATGTACAACTAAAATATTGATATGATGAGTTATAAATTGTAATCGAGTGAGTTCAGACATTGCACTAGCGTAAAATGATGAACATTTAATACACTCCGCAATTTTTGTTCAATCTACATTATATAGAGAACACGTGATGCGCGCGCAACGCTCGCGCCAAAATTCTAGTATAAATATCTATATATTGACATTAAAATAATATATCATAATTTAAATTTGTTGGTGTGGTTTAAATTTTTAATAATTACGGATTAAGTCACGTGAATAAATAATAGAAGTTTAAGAATAATAAAGAATCAATATTATCGGACTATATCATATACAGGATTATATTTCTTATAAGATAAGATGTATTGACTCATCAGTCAATGTAACTTGGCTTTCTTACTTACAAGCTAATCATTTAAAATCCAACCAGGCAACCACTCTGTATACAACTAAAATACATATGTTGCTTCAACTGCCTTCCTCTAAATTTTGGTCATTTCGATGTCAAATCTAGCTAGTCGAGCTACTTTTGCTCATTGCTAAGCTAAACAATTAATGATCACCCACTAAACCTTATATACTTTAAGCAGCTAAATTCTTGATTAGCAATCAAAGTTATTATTAAGACGGGTCAATCAATAGAGCAAACACATTAACTATGTAATATGATGTAATTAACACTTCAACCTTTGGCTATATACATGGTGCGTTTGACATTACATTCTCAAAGTGCTTTTACACTTAAAGACATTTTAGGCGAAAGTTGGAGCGTTTGATAACACGATTTCAAAGTGCTTTTTTTTTTTTCTTTTCAAAACACTACTTTCTAAAAGTCATTTTTTCAAAGCAGCTGATGTGTTGCTTTCTAAAAGCCACTTTTTAGAAAAACACTTTTGTCATGTTTTTATATTTCAATTTTGCCATTAAAAATATTTTATAAATTCCAAACTACCCTTAAATAAAAATTTACTTAAAAAAATAAACAATTAAATTAATTTTCTTATAAAATAAATAAATTTATATATAAATAAATTTTTAAATAAAAACTGACATTATTATTATATACTATAATAATTATTTATATTTGTTATTACAATACTATAACAATAAAAAAAAAAAAAGTAGAAATATCAAAGAATTATGTAGCGTAATTTTTTATATAATAAATATATATGACAAGTATATCTATAAATAAAATAGTTTATACAATATATATGCATGTTATTGTGTATAAAATAATATACATGCACTAATATTGAATTAGTAAATAAACAGTTTTGATAAATTATATTCGACAACACTCTACTAGGGATTTAAAAGAGTCGAGTATCTGTCTGTTAGCATATGGTGACGTGGCGCCGTAACTGGTAGCCCGTTAATACTAAGGAAATTACCTAAGTTAATTAGGTAATTGTCACATTAGGGTAATTGGGCCAAACCCTAACCCTAATTGACATGGGAGGCCCAAAATTGGGCCTCCCCCTTTAATAGCATGGTTCGGCCGAATGTTGTCCCACATTGGTTGGAGTGGACTTTTGTCCACTCCACAAATCCTATATATATGGGACTCACATTCATTCATAATAAGAAGTACCTCCACTGAGGAATTGAGAGAAACCCTCTCACCCCCTTAGTTGAGATTTTCGGCACATCTAAGTCTGAGGTTCTATCCCCGTTGAAGAATCGACCAGAGGCTTTGTTGTGGAGCTTACACCGCGTAGGACTTCTTCTTACGAAGAACTTGTACGTGGTTCCGACCGGAGGA
Organism: Clarkia xantiana subsp. parviflora; assembly: GCA_036873135.1. Taxonomy (NCBI): domain Eukaryota; kingdom Viridiplantae; phylum Streptophyta; class Magnoliopsida; order Myrtales; family Onagraceae; genus Clarkia; species Clarkia xantiana. Next base: position 16,339,901 of record JAPTYO010000008.1, on the reverse strand, counting down.
TCAGAACTCCCTCCACGACGTTCTTGGGCAGGAAAGCTAAAAGGTATGTGTACATTATTCCGCTGCGTAGTTAGATTACTTGCATGTACACGTTTAGCATTCCGTAGTATTACGTCACCGTAATCCAACAGTGGTATCAGAGCGAGGTTAGGAGTTCTTAAATTTTTGATAAACTGATGTTCTTGAGTTTTGAAAAATCTGAAATTTTCATGTTCATGAACACCATGAGTAATCCGAAATTTTTAAGTAAATTTCATGTGTTTGATCTTTAAAACTTAAATTTTTTGAAATTTACATGTTATTATAGATCAAAACCGAATTTTTTGTTCGAATTTAAGTATGATGCTCATGATCTTCAAGAACACACAAGAACACCTTTTGGATTCATGATCATAATAGTATTTGATCTTAAAATTTGACTACTTTTCCAATTTACATGTTTGTGCCGAAAACCCTAGGGGTAATCTAGGTAAAAAAAATTAATTTTCTTGGTCACCAAGTTTTAAAATTTCGGCCACATTAATTAGAGATATAGTTTGCCATTTTTATATTTTATTAATAGGTAACTATATATCTATAAGTTGGAAATAAGGATGGGTTCATAATATAATATTGTAAAAGATATTAACTAACGATATATATAGTTAATGATAGGGTTAATATATATTGATAGATTTAGTTGCTATAAAAGATTAAGAAAATATATTGTCTACATATTTTATTCCCTAAAGATATATATAGGAGCCGAATATTTTATATATACATATATTTTTTTTATTGATTTACATCTTAAAGATAGAATCTTGACAATATTTATATATATATATATATATATATATATATATATATTGTAAATTATTTTAAATAATTAATATTTCTTGGTGGCTAAGTTAAGTTTTTAGTGGACTTTAAAACCCTACTTAGCCCACAAGACATATTTCGGCCGAACCCTAGGGTTTATGGGCCGGTCCAATTGCTAAACCGGAACGGATAAACCAATCCGAGTTTTCTTAATCGAGTCGACCTAGTCGGGTCGGGTCGGACCGTAGTAACTAAATTGAACCTAACTTAACCGTGTTTGAGTGATAAACCGAACCACAATCTTATTTTATTGAACCATTTCGGACCAAACCGGATTTTTAAAATCAGACCGGCTTGAACCGGATTTTAAATTGGACCGGACCAGAATTTTTAAATTTCTCGGAAATTTTAAAATTTTCAATAAAATAGGATGTCAAATTTCAAATCCAAAATGTTTTCGAATTTTAAATTTAGCTTAAACAGTGCTCTTAGGGTTTACGTTTTAACACGTTTTTCGGTTAAAACCGTAATACCTAGTTTCGATTATGGGGATGGATCTCGGATATGCATGTTTTTGGGACTGGATTAAATTAGTTGGCTGAATTGCAATTGTTTACTTTCTGCTATATATAAATTAGAACTGTCGACTTGACTCATTCAAGCTAGCTGGATATTAATTGCGAGCATTGAGCTCTGGGATTTAAATATATGTATTGCGCAATAGGATAGACATGCTATGCTGATTAAAAGTGCGTAGTATCCATGTCTAGAAATGACGCATGATTGATTGTAAGCATGAATTGCAAAACAACCCCTAATATTTTTAAACATTTTTTAAAAAACTGAAAATTCCAGTCGCCAATTATGCATGATTTGTGCTGATATTGCATGTTTTGACACGTATGCTAGGATGTTCAAGAATTGAAAGCATGTGATAATTTACTTTACGTAGAATTATATATGCTAGGAAAATTAGACGCATGATGCGTAAGCATGTTTTGGTTTGTTCGATTTTTATAGCATAAAATGATATTATGCATGCGTAAATTATCGGATAATTCCTTTTAAAATTATAAGGGCCTTGGTAAAGCCAAGATCGGGTATGCTTGTTTGAAAATTTCCGTTCCGGTAATTTGCAAAATAATAACCGTTTTAAAAAAAGAATGATCTATTGGATTGAAGACGACGATAGTGTGAATTCTTTCACGACACCCCCTTCCCTCGGTTTACTAACGGTCGGTTTGGTTTAGTGACTGAAGGATCACTATTTGTCGTATTCCATCCTAATAGATAATCCGATGTTTGCAATTCTGTCAAAATGTTGTTATCTTCCTAACTTGCATGAAACATATGTGTTAGATTTGATGGCTGGGTCGGTACGCTTTTATAAACCGTGCAATCTGGATGGTATGGATTACGAGGCATGGATTGAGATGGTGAGAGAACGTCTTATAGCATGTGACACACATATATGTATCATGCCTATAAGAAACAAGATGTTGGTACCGCCGGAAAGCAACCTAATTCCTAGAATAGGGAATATAGGTTTGGGAGATAAGAAAGCATGCGAGATGATATTGGCAGCCTTGGATAAAGGGTTGCGGAGGACTTCACACTCAATTATTCAGCAGCGCAGCTTTGGGCTGCCCTTAAAATCCATTTCAGAAGTGGAAAGGCAGCTGAAGCAAGACAGGTTATAATGGAGTATGATGACTTACTTTCAAACGACACCAGCGTAAAACCTGGGTCTAACCAGATGATCAAAATGTCCAATTGGAGAAAGATAATCAATATCGCACAGGGATATTCTATGTCATGGTTTGCTGATGATTTTGGACTGGAATACTTAATAACGGCAATCAAGTACTCTATGTACTTATTCACGGAAAGCAACCAAAAGAGACTGACATATTCCCCGGTGCACTATCGCAAGAGGTCAAAGGAAATAGCAGAGGAAACAGGATCAACTTGGTCCTCAAACGAGATCCGTAGTATAACAAATGCTACTGATTTCGTACCGTAAAAAGTACGTCTCGTTTGCCACATATATGAAACCGTTAAACGTTTTGTATCACTAAGTCTACTGATATGATTCACTTGTGAATTCCTTTCAGGGGTGCTTGGTGAGGATGGCTGAAGTTTTCCTTTTCAACTTTATTTTCCTTTACCTCTAAGAGCTTTATTCTGTATCTCATTACCGTACCAGTGTCTATAAATTCTCTTACTATCAATAAATGTTTGACATTAGTTAATTATGATTCGGAATTATTTAGTAAAGTAGTAACCATTCACTCCATGATATGATCTACTTATCAAAATTAACCGGCCCAGTTAAATGGGCTCGATCCCAAACGAACAACTAATTTGAGATTCTTCCAATAAAACGGTTGAACCAAAGAACAGTCACTCACCTAATCAATCATCCATCGATTGCATCGCTCCAAAAGAGACCGACCAGAAAATTATATCCTTATTTGTTAAGTACTCCATTAAAATGGTAAAAGAATCCCGAAATAATAGCATGATAAAAACCGATTTTAAAATTCGAAGACTAAAACGATTTCGTAACCATGGTTTAAACCTGGTGTGCGCATGGCGCAAGTCACCTCGAGAGATGGGACACATCGTTTTTAAGTCCGAATTTAATGCTGAAGTATTTTAATGAATGCTAATTTTTATTTGTAATCCTTTGAATATAACTCATTGATAACTACTAAGATTATAAGTATTCTTCAAAGCTACTACAGTCTAGTAAGAACATCAACTATGACATTAAAGCGAACGCTTAAATGCATAGCCCTTGAGGTGAATAAGTCTCTGGGTGAGTTCAACAAACGAAAGGAAGAAGTCAGTAAAAAGACTCTCCCACTATGAGCCTTGAACGAAAAAATTGGCTAAAGCAATCATTTTATCAAATACTTCAAGCAACATAGTTCAAAGTTACATAATGATGAAGTTCAACATTAATTACTCCTCCTGATGAAATTAAGTTGATTCACATTAATGTAACTCTATGTTCCAATAAAATCGGTTGACACATCACCATAGCTGAAAGGATGATACAGGTAAAACCTTATCATTATCAGCATTACATTGCGCATTAAACAAGTATTTATTAAGAGTACGGTCTACTCTTAAAGGAATACAAGTTTAAAATTAGCTAAGAATGATGGTATTGTTGTCAAACATGACATATTATAAAGATTTGAGGATAATTCTTTCTGGAACGAACAGACATAGTACTGATCGAATCAATGAATGGTTAACAGAGATTATCAGGTCCCACTTACTTCGAGTGGGAGAACTGATACAACATAAGTGATTGATATGGTATATGATGATACAAAAGTCTTCGTAATAAATCCAGTGAGAGGGCTTACTCTCCCTCACATATAATCATCACCATATGTTAATACGAATCAAGTCGGACCTGATAATCATAATGCTGAACCATTGGATGAAGATCCAATACTTGTCGCAACGGCCCATTATTCCTAGTGGGAGGAAATGACTAACTTAATTCCAGATCCTAGTGATCAAGGAATAAATCTCAGAGGTAAAATCCTGAGACCAAGAGGTCATTCTAAGAAAGTTGTAGACCAAAAGTTCAAGCACCGCCATTGTTCCCAGTGGGAGTAATGTTCCGATAAGAAGCATTATTCTGAGTGGGAGTTACAATCAGACTATAGATGGGATTAACGAGCCTAGACATAGTCAAAGGCAACGAACTTCTCTCGAGAAGTGTCCCATCGAATAATATGTGTTAAACATCTTAACATTCGTTCTCGAATCAGTGACGATTCAGCAAAGCAAGGGAAGGACCTCAAAACGAGGGAATAGAGGAAAACAATGAATGATGAAATATGCCTAAATAAGAACAAATTCGGTTATGGTCCTTAGTTGATTGACTTGCTAACCGCAGAACTAGAAAGTGAAATTTTAGAATTCACTACTGATGGAAAGATGAGTGGTTCAAAACTCAAGGGATTGCGAATGGATATACCCAAATTCACATAATGGAATTTGATGAAACATACTCACCAACTGTGCGTTACACCACAGTAAGGGCCATCCTTGCCCTCGTTGCATGTCTAGATCTAGAGCTACATCAAATGGATGTTAAGACCGCATTCCTCCATGGAAACTTGGAAGAAGAGATCTATATGGAGCAGCCAGAGGGTTTCATTACTCCCGGCAAAGAACGTAAAGTTTGCAAACTCCAAAGGTCTATTAACGGTCTTAAACAGTCGTCTCGGCAATGATATCACAGATTCCACGAGGAAATCGTCGGAAACGGATTTGTGAATCTTCACGAGGATCCTTGCGTATACACTAAGACCTCTGGGTCTAAGTACGTCATCATAACACTATACGTAGATGACATACTCATTGCTGCGAACGACGTGAGTTTCACGAACAAATCAAAGTCCTGGTTAGCTTCAGCATTTGAGATGAAAGACATGGGAGAGGCCACGTACATCTTAGGCATTAAGATTGCCCGAGATCGTGCCGCCCGAACTTTATGTCTGTCTCAAGAATCTTATATCAACAAACTGTTGAAAAGATTCAGAATGCTCGATGCTAAACCCGTGAGTACGCCGGTTGTGTTCGGGTGCGCGCTGTCAAAGCGTGATGGACCGAAAAACCAGCAGCACCGTAAACAGATGAAGGGGGCAGAGTACCTAAGCATGGTAGGAAGTCTTATTTACGCCATGCTATGTACTCGACCAGGTATCTGTTACGCTGTGGGCCTAGTAGCAAGATTCCAATCAGATCCCAGTCATCAATATCTAAAGGTCGTAAAACGAATTATACGCTATCTGAAAGGTACTGCCGACTATGTTCTGTGCTATAAGGGCAAGCAAATAGAATTGACCGGTTATAGTGACGCCGACCACGGTGGCGATCCAGATGATCGTAAGTTCACCACAGGAGGAGTTTTCCTTCTTGCTAATGCTGTCATATCATGGGTAAGCAAGAAACAATCATGTGTCGTGCTTTCCACTATGGAATCATAATTCGTTACCCTTTCTAAAATGCACATGAAGCGGTCTGGCTGAAAAGGCTTCTTACTGCATTGGTTGGCACTGGCAAAGAGAGTAATCCCGTCAGGGTATACTCCGACAGTCAGGCAGCCATTGCAGCAGTTAAGAATCCAAAGTACCATAGTAGGACCAAACACATTGATGTGAAATACAATTATGCTAAATCTATTCTGGAAGACAACATAATCGCTTTAGAATACTTGTCCACGGATAAAATGGTTGCAGATCCATTAACTAAGCCATTACGTAGAGAGATCTTCGAAAAACACGTAAAACTGCTTGGATTACGTAGGGCTTAAATAAGTGGCTTTTATAAGTGATGACATTTTGACATTTGAAATAATATTATTTCGATTGAATAAAAGAATTGCAAATTGAGTATATGATCTATCGACGTCATAATGAAATATAACATCGGATTTTACGGTCTATAAACTAAGTCGTAGGAAGAGGTAAAACTCTTCCACCAAAATTATGTCGAATGTGAACCATGGCTCGTCACACATGCACGGTCATCTTGCAAGGAGAGGGGGACCTCAACCCCAACAAGATTGGCTAAGAACCAGGGGGATAAACCTGGTTAAACGAAACGATAACCTTGTCACGCTTAATGCATGACTTAATCTTTATTTTGTAAATCGCCGTGTTGGACCCAGCCCATCATTAAAACCACATTCAGGGCCAGATGAAAGCTTCTGCGATACCATGATTGACATATCCCAATCCTGGCTAGTCCAGGTGTGCTATCAATGCGTGCTTCATACTGCGCGTGCCATGTTCGACCACGGGGTCATGCTCAGTTGTGCTAGCTAGAATCCTAGTGATTCAAATGGCGCATACTTCTTCACCTTGAGCGTGTGATTGATCCCGGATGTCTTATGAAGAGGCATCCAAAGTATCCTCACGGACTTTGAACTTATACCTAAGGTCTAGCTCAATGTTCGCTTCCCGGCGTACGAGCGTAGAGCCAAAGAAAACGGCCAAGTGACCACGTCTTGGAAATCGGTTGAGTTAGACTAAGGGTATAAGCGATGGGGATGGTCAAGTTCACCTATAATTCACCGACTCTTGTGTTCACTTGGTGGCCGCCAACCAGATATTAGTTGAAGGTTGTGAACACTTGTAACGGATGCCCTGGAGAAGTATTCCTATGTGGAAAACTGGGCAATTGGAGAATTATTAGTTGACCAAGGATACCGTGCGATACATATTTTATTTTAACATGATTGATTTACGAAAGGGAATCAACGTTCTGCGGGCGCTACAATACTCCTAACAGATGAGTAGCACAATGCCTGTCGTATCCGCCGGTCGGACGGCAAACCTCGTATGAACTATTCGGAGACGAAGACAAAGACTGGAGACTGAGATGTTGATGCTATTGGATAACTATATATTAACAGGCACCCCGCCATTCCGGCGAGTGGGAGCTGTTAGCATATGGTGACGTGGCGCCGTAATTGGTAGCCCGTTAATGCTAAGGAAATTACCTAAGTTAATTAGGTAATTGTCACGTTAGGGTAATTGGGCCAAACCCTAACCCTAATTGACATGGGAGGCCCAAAATTAGGCCTCCCCCTTTAATAGCATGGTTCGGCCGAATGTTGTCCCACATTGGTTGGAGTGGGCTTTTGTCCACTCCACCAATCCTATATATAGGGGACTCACCTAAGGGGTTTATACATTCATTCATAATACGAAGTACCTCCATTGAGGAACTTGAGAGAAACCCTCTTACCCCCTTAGTTGAGATTTTCGGCACATCTAAGTCTGATGTTCTGTCCCCGTTGAAGAATCGATCAGAGGCTTTGTTGTGGAGATTACACCGCGTAGGACTTCTTCTTACGAAGAACTTGCACGTGGTTCCGACCGGAGGATCATAACTCCCTCCACGACGTTCTTGGGCAGGAAAGCTAAAAGGTATGTGTACACTATTCCACTGCGTAGTTAGATTACTTGCATGTACACATTTAGCATTCCGTAGTATTACGTCCCCGTAATCCAACACTGTCAAGCTCGACTCGATTATAAATTACCTATCTTAAAATTGGTCGAGCTCAAATTTCTGGATCTCGACTCGCAACTCGATTATAAAGTACCGATTTCGAAATTGGTCAAGCTCGAATTTCTGAAACTCGAACTCGACTCGCATCCAAACTCGACATAATCGAGCTCGACTCGACTAGTTAGCCTATTATACATCACAACATGTTAGCATTTTCCATGACTGTCTGACTCTACCCGAAAGCTTATTATACATCACAATAAGATAATTGAGCTCGACCCGACAATAACTCAGATAAATGATTTATAAAACTCGATTAGGCTCGCGAGTACTTAAAGCCAAGTATTATTAAGATTGAGGTCAACTTGACATACCAAGCAACTCAACTCGAGCTTGTACAAACTCGAAATTTTTCGAGTAGAATTAGAGTTTCGACCAAGTTGATTCCAAGACTCCGAAATTTTATGTTTAATTATTAAACTTTATTTTTTGCATTTTAATTATAACAAGATTTTTTTATTTTAAATTACCTATATATTTGATAAATATACCGTATTGTACAATTTTTTTTAAAAAATAACACATTTTGTGTTAATCGTAAAATAATATATAATACAATTTATTTACTTATATAATTATACAATTAATAACTGAATATATAGTTAAAGTAAAATTTAAGCTAAATATGTTACCAAACTCATATTTAGAAAAAAAAATCACTTTTTTGGGCAAGTCACTCTTCTAAACATTGATTGCATTATCTTAATCCACTTTTTTCTAATCTACTTTTAATAAAAGCGCTTTTTCAAAGTAAAAACACTACCAAACTCACCCATAATTAGGTTCAAAATTTATCAGAATTCTGAAAATAAAAAATATTTATGATTATCAACTTACTCTTATAAATTGACATCAATGTGAGTATGTGTTGTTAAAAAAATATATTATATTTTCCATTTTGGTCTCCTACTTCAGTAGCAATAACCAAAACCCTAATCTTATTTCTCTCGAAATTTAATGTATGATGATAACTTAACTACTAGTGATTAATTATGAACAAAGACCAGCCAAAGGAAAAGAGCATCAAAGGGAGAGGTTATTAATGGAAGATTACTCTTGAAGGAGAAACGCAGGGAATCATGACTAGGGTGAGTAATGATGTGTGAAAAATCATTATATAGTTAACTACTCCATTATAGTAGGATATAGTTATGTTGATAAATTTTGTACCTATAATGTTTATATCATGGTATTACGTTTATAATTAGGGTTAAAGGTACTTTTCATACCACATGTTTGGCCGAATGTGGCTTTTAGTACCGGATGTTTGGTTTTGTATACTTTTGGTACCAAACGTTTGAAAAAATGTGGCTTTTGGTACATCCGTTAGTTGGCCGTTAGTTTTTTTCCGTAAAGTGACATGTGCAAGTCATTTGACCGACCCTAAACTTTCGATTTTGTTCAATTTAGTCCCTCAAATATATTTATAACTTTTAATTTGTTTAATTTAGTCCCAAAACTTCAAAATCAATTCCAACTGAATCATCAAACCCAATTGACCTAGTCGGACCTAGCCTAGGGCTAGGTCCGAACCTGGGTTGGGGTCGCCGGGCCCAGCCGACCCTGACCCAGGGTCGGACCTAGCCCTAGGCTAGGTCCGGCTAGGTCAATTGGGACCTAGCCCAAATTCAACCCAAATTGGGCTAGGTCCCAATTGACCTAGCCGGACCTAGCCTAGGGCTAGGTCCGACCTTGGGTCAGGTTTGGCTGGGTCCAGCGACCTCGAACCAGCGTCGGACCTAGCCCTAGGATAGGTCCGGCTAGGTCAATTGGGTTCAATGGTTAAATTGAAATTGATTTTGAAGTTTTTGGACTAAATTAAACAAATTAAAAGTTACAAATATATTTGAGGGACTAAATTGAATAAAATCAAAAGTTTAGGATCGGTCACGTGACTTGCACATGTCATTTAACGGAAAAAACTAACGGTCAACTAACGGATGTAGCAAAAACCACATTTTTTCAAACGTTTGGTACCAAAAATATACAAAACCAAACATCCGGTACTAAAAGCCACATTCGGCCAAACATGTGGTATGAAAAGTACCTTTAACCTTTATAATTATAATATTAACCACATATATAAAATAGAAAATAATTTACATAATTCTAGTTCAGTAACATTATAATCGTTTATTTTCTTTTGGCCACCTCTATAGATATTGATTAATCTTACTATGTCAAACTTTGGTAAAACTCACTCTTATGTCTTATTTAATTTTCTTAATTTTGATGTTGTAATTGTTATGAAGATTGAAGTCTTAGTGTTGGTGTTGCATTAATTTAGATTTTTTATATGTTAAATTCGGATTAATCTGAATAGTTTATGGATATATACTTACTGGTAAAAATATGAATATATGGGTGAAAACACGTGAAGCAAGATGAGATAGATGGCTTTAGTAGCTTTTTTTCAGGCATTTTCCTATTATTTTCTTGCAAAAAAAAAAGCAACAATTATTTTTGTTCCAACAATAAATATATTTGGCAGAAAATATAGTTCGGGTTTGGGTTTCCGGTTTTTCATTGGGCTTAGAGGCCACGTTCGTCCATCTTCTTTTACACAGTGTCTGACTCCTAATCTAATCGCCGCCGTTTTGGCCACAAAAAAAAAAAAATCTAATCGCCGCCGTCGCGCCGGCGGCGTTTCGGCCCTAATATTGTCTTTGTTTGCTGATTTCATCAGCAGGATCAAGGAAGAGCTTCATCTGCTTCTGCATTCGAGCTAGACATGGTGCAAGCGAAAAAGCAAAAAGCAAAGCCTAAGAAACAGCTTCAGGTAGTGCGATCTTGTTTCATCACCAAGCTTCGTATTGTATATGTGTTGCATTTGCCGTCAGTGTCTCTAGTTTGCAATTGGAGTGAATCAACCAGTGATTGCATAAATGGAGTCGCTTTCGTTCGCTTCTCAGGTTAAAAAGCATGGAAAGCAGGCTGATAACACACAGTTTCGCTCTCAGCTTGATGCATTGGGCCTGAAAATAGTTCAAATAACTGCTGATGGCAACTGCTTCTTCAGGTCTCTGTTCACAAGTCACAGTTGAATGCATCTCTGTTTTGTTGCTTTCTTTATCCAGTGCTGTATTGCTTACTTTTATGTGCATCTCCATTTTGTGGCATGAATGATCTTATTGGCTGTGTGGAATTCATGTTTATCATTTACGATTTTGCTAGTTGCATGATTATACAAATGATAATGAACTTAAGTTCTTATGGAAGAGATTAGTGATGTTGAAATATATTGTATCATTGTGAAGTATATTCTATATACTTGCGTTCGATTTGTTCCTTCAGATAGTATTATTGGAAACTAGAATTGGTAGTCTATTGTTCTTTTCACTTTTTCTGTTTTTCATCTGGGTTATGAGTTATGACGATCGCAACTGAGGCGCCTTTGTCACAAATAATTTTTTCTGGTAGTTGGTTTATAATAAATCTAGCATTTTGAAACTTGAATTATAATACGTTAGTTTTACTTCTTTGGTCTTCTGATCTTTTTGTTATTGTTAGCTCACAGGGCCCTTGCTGACCAGTTAGAAGGCAATGAGGATGAACATCAAAAGTACCGAACCATGGTTGTCCAATATATAGTGGTAAGTTTCTGCATAAAGTATTTTGGTCATTTATTTATGATGATTGATTTTAAGCTGGATAGCTGCTGGGCATTCTTATGTTTCTGACTGCGATATGATCTCTCTTCTTTCATTACTAAAACCAAGGTTTTCTTTGAAACCTCAACGTGGGTTTTCAGTTATTGAACATAGCCGTATGTCTGTAATGTTTTATTGGTAATAGTTTGGTCCCATTCTTGAATTGCATGATATCTCATGTTACCTTTTCTTTTAATTTTTTATCTGAATTATACATTAGATGAGGCTGACATGACAACACTTACAGAAGAACCGTGAAATGTTTGAACCATTTATTGAAGATGAAGTTCCATTTGATGAATATTGCCGAACCATGGAAAGTGATGGAACATGGGCCGGAAATATGGAATTGCAGGCAGCTTCTCTTGTCACACGTAATAATATATGCATTCATCGGGTATGAACTATGAAGCCCTTTTGGCTACGTTTATTTGATAGCTTGACAAAGATTAGACTGAAGACTAGACACTATCATAAATTTTGAATGTGCTATGGTTATGGCCTAATATTCTGAATCTTCTAGACGTCAAAATGTTACATTTACACTGAACATCGAACTATGGTTCTCTGTGACTGATTTTTTCTTTAACTGGTAAGAACTGACTCAAAGTGCATGGTGCTTTATAGATAATTTTCTAATGGTAGATTCATTCAACTGATAATCTGCAATTGCCCATGTTTATTGAAAAAAAGATATATTAATGTAGTAAATCCTCCACATCAAGCTTTTGGTTGGTTTCTGCTCTTCTTTCTAGTCTTTGACTGTTACTTGTCTCATTCTTATTACGTCACTGCATATTATGCAGAATATGTCACCTCGCTGGTATATACGCAATTTTGATCAGCTGGGCTCTCGAATGATCCATCTGTGAGTATCCCAGAGCTAAAATTGTGCTTATCTAGTTTACATAACTTAAGATTTTAGTGGGAGAAATAGAAGTACTCTTTTGTTGGTAGATAGTGAAGATGTTAGACTGTTCAAAGTTGTTACTTTTTAAAACTACCATGATGAGTAGTACATCTACTGTTCTTTAAGTACTTTGACATGTCCTATACAATGCTGTACTGGTGTATTGGATATCTACGAAATGTTCATGAACATTCCAAATGGACTACTCACTCAGGTAAGTAGATTTTTCAGTTGTGGGGATAACCTGAATTTTTTATGGATAGAGTGTTCTTCCAAGCAGCGAAAAATTGACACGAGTCTAAATTTTTGGCAAATTTGATATATATATTCAACGTTCCTAGTAGGAACTTCCTACGTAGTGCGGCGTTTTCTTTCCTCTAAGACATTCTTCCGGTTCTTCTTTGTTTACTTTTTGGATGTTTTATGAATTATATGTTCTGGTTGCTCAGCTCTTATCATGATGGGGAGCATTACAACAGTGTACGTGCAAAAGAAGATCCATGTGATGGGCCAGCCAGACCTGTCATAATCAAGGTCATTATTGGAGTTTCATTTGTGCGGTCCCTAAAGGTTTACTTCTTCTAGCTTGCATTTAGCAACTGACATATCTACCCTTATTGAAGGCTGATTCTGTCATTTCATCCTCATCACTGAAAGCAAAAGTTGTGTCAGCAAAATCTAACGGAGGACCTGGGAACAGTATAAGTGATGCAGGCTCGGTTAAGTTGGTCATGGCAGGAAGTGGCTGTGAAGATACTGAAAAAGTTGAGCAGGTAAATGCACTTGTACTAGTGCTGAAACTGAAAGGCCCTAGTCGCTGTTGTCGACATAACTTAATGGCTGTTGATACCATCATTCTTTTGACCTTTGTGCTGTAACCAGTACAGATATTACAGCAAATGGGTGGGGATGTTGATGCTGCAATAGAGTATCTGATAGCAGAACAAGGGGCTGAGGAATCTTCAGGAGAAACTAATTCAACTAGTATTCAGCTTCAGACTGCTTATGGTAATGACTGGTTAGTATTTGTTTCACATTTTTTTGGCGGACTTCCAAATATATGCTTGGCAATAGGAACTTGTAAGTTTTTACTTAGGAATTATTTAATGCTTTCTGGCCCATTAATATGCTTCATCTGATGATATTAAGGTGGTGATGCAAATATCAACTCTGACCAACTGAACGAGGAGGTTGCAAATGAGACCATGAAACAAGATCAGCCTAGTAGCAATAGTATTAAGAAGACACATAGAGATGGCAATGCCCCATCTGAAGACAAGGTTTTTCCCTTTAAAAGTGTTCCTCTTGATTTACCTGTTCTCTTTTGGAGGGGTGGACACTGTCCAAGAAGATTAAGGAGTTATCTTATTTTATTTCTTGTTTTCTCTTATGGAAGAAAATTTCAAGGAACAAGGCCTGTCCATGTGGTTCAAAGAAGAAATACAAGTCTTGTTGTGGGACAGTGAAAGGGAGACCCTCTTTGACTATCGTGTAGGTTTCTCTGTCTCACATACATACACACCGACGTTCATATGCAGGCTTGCATATACTGCTATCACAGATTGTAGAGTAATAGCTTGGTTTATTCTTCATGATAAGGATTTGCAATGAGTACTTCCTGCTTTAGCGTATTTCAGTATCCTCTCTAGGAGGGAGCAATCCATAAATTGGTGTAAACAGGTCCAGAAATATGATACTTTCTAAGGTTTACCTGAGATCACAAACCTGTTAAATCTCTGCTCGTCATTTTCAAAACCTATTTCATGGGCTTGACAAATTGGCTAAAGTTCCAGACCTTGATTTAGAATTAGGATAAAACATTTACAGTGGAGAGTGAAGAATTTTCTGTTTGTTTGAACTGAGCATGGTTTCATTTTTTGATCAGAAATCAAGTAGTTGACTCCAACAAAAGCAGGAAGAGCAAGAGACAAGGCACAAAAGGAGGAGCTACTGTACCATCTGAAGCCTCCAGTGAATCCGATGGAAGGCCACCTGACCTGGGTGCACTCTGTATATGACCGAACCTTATTTTCCCGAACAAGGCCGAGCCTATCAACCAACACTACTAAGATTCTAACTGATGACAGAGGGCATTGTTGCAGGCAGATACCCATAGCCTGCAGCAAGCGGTATGTGCATATGTCTCTATGGCTGTCTGATCTTATTTTACATTTCTATGCACATCAGTAGCTAATTAAGCCGATATGCACATCAGTGGCCGTTTGTTCTGCTGTAAGGGATTCTGCGGTAGCTGTGTTCATATTGAACGGTTGCTGTGTTTCTGAGCTACTACCATAGAGGTCGTGTTTCGTCTAGGCAAGGAGTTTGCGGATCATGAAGAGTGAAGTGGAAACTTGGATAAATGATGTAACACTTGGTATTATTATTATGTGTACTTAAACATAGTTATGTGACCAAAAAAGGGATAAAAGATGTGAAAGCAACACATTTGGTAAATTGCAGTCTTAATGTTTTGAAGGAAATGTTGATATCTCTCGAAGAAGTTGCGTAATCTTAGGCCTTTCATTAAGTGGCAACATCTAGTAGAGTCGACATCCTCCCTTGGTCCTCATTGCCTAATCCATTTGTATTATATGTCACAGTGTTGGGTTTCAACCCTTTCCTTTCCTAGAGTTGCACATTCCATTCATGAATGAGGAAATTATAAATGAAAATATGCCGAGTAACCCGGTTATCTAACTCTATCGAAATGATAACATTTACACAATCCATCCAACAAGACAACATATGTTCTTAGGATTTTGACCAATTACTTGAATTTCGACTCAACTGTGGCAGAAGCCACTTATTAGAGAAGAGTGTTGTGTGTTATATATATATAGTGTCAGGAACCAATCCTCTTTAGTGCATAAAGCTACTTAATGTGTTATGCATTGCACCTTCTCAATCATTTGATTAAATAATTTGCTGGCCTCCTCCCAATGGCCAAATGCGCATAAAGCTTGCAACAAAGAGCTAAATGTTATGACATCATGTCGTATAGGTGGCTGATCCCGAAAAATATGTGAAACAGTTTTATTTTTGTTAAGAAATGGGGTTCAAATCTCATATTCTATATCATAATTTAATGCAAAATACATGTATTTAATAAAAAATATGGAAATTTTCATCAAAATAACACTATTTGACCAACCAAAACTACCAACTACAAATTTACCATTGATGTGAGTTTGTAAAAATTACAGCTAGTGCTACTAAGACACATTCAGAATAGGATTCTTGGTTTGTGATTTCAGAATTTGTATCACAACTCATCTAACTCTATCTCTATCTCAATTGCTTGTCATCATCCAGCTTTATTCCCTCATGTATCGCTTTAGTCTTTATAACTTAGGCATGTTTGTTTGATGTATTAACTAATACGTGTATAAGCTAAAGTATCTACTAAAATATTTTAGCACATACTTAACTAATATAATGTTTAGATGCAACATGTGACTAAAAGATCTAAATACCTTAAGTATTATATATTATATATTATTTTTTAATTATTATTATTATTATTAAAGTCCGATCTGAAGTAGTTGGATCCCGGTCCAAAGTCGTAGATTAGGGGAGTAATCACTACGAAAACTTAAATCATGGTACATGCTAGTAATCGATATTACGCAGCGGAAGATTCGCACATACCTTTACAGTTGTCCGTTGTTGCGTCCTGGGTGAATTGGGTCGTGAGGACGCGTATGTTCGTATGGTTGTGCGGGTTTTCGGGCTGTAACCCTTCGTCTGGAAGAGGTTTGGGCCACTGGCGAGTGTTCGGTTGACTCCCGTAAAGGTCTGTGTCTCAGCGTGGTTGTGTCTCCGGAGGCGGTGGTCTGTGCACAAATCCGGATGTCTGGGCGACGATTCCTGCACAAAGGACCAGTGCTAGCACGGAGAGGGGGGGGGGGTGGTGCTAGCGGAGCCCTCTCCGAAGCTTAAGTCACTATAGGGCTAAAAGAGTAATTTCTAGAGAGAGAATATTTCTAGAGAGAAATCAGAGCTCAAAATACCAAAGTTGGGCAAATGAGAGGATGTGTGAAAATGGGTGGCCAAGGCCTCCTATTTATAGGCTTCCTTGAGACCGGACCCGGTTTTAAAGCGGTTGGATGACGGTTCAAAAGCAAGCGGTAACCGTCATCCATATTGGTAATGCGCGAACTTGAATTCTCTACACGTAATGGTAATCGCGGAAACGGTAGTCGCACGATACCCGCAATGCAATCCGGACGTCCGGATTGCAAGCAACCCGAGGTCCGGTCCGGACGCGCGTAAATGCGTTTCCGGACCGTTTTGACCCTTTGGGAGACGTTTTCAAACCGAGATGTAATTTTGACGTGTTTACGAGGCCCGAAATATAAATACGAACCCGAATTGGACATATATCCATCACTTGTCCCCGAGTCAAGTAACGGTTTAGAACCTTTCTTGACTCTATTTTTAAGTTAGGATACGTGTCCAATTTGAGTTTGACGCTAACCTTTCGGTTTTGATCGTTGGTCGGACGTAGACATCTTGATTTCGTCCGTCCTTTGATTTTCCGACCGAATGACTTCGTTTCCTGTCATCACGGTTAGTGCAATAGGGAATGCGCATACGTAGCGTGCAAGTATGGTTATCGTTAGAGACATAAGCAATTAGTAATACATCATGCGAACATGCTTTTTTCAACATGCATACACAAGTAACGGTCATGGCAAGATCGTAATTACGTGATGCAAGCAATATAATCCGTACGCTTCTAAAACGATTTAGCGATTATCGAATGATGAATCATGCGATATGGAAACATACGCGTAGAATGACGGGTTTGATACGTGCAATATCAAAATAATCACGTACGTAGGAGTAGATATTTAGAAGAGAGGGTGGAGTATACCATAAGTGTTTAGGCGTGAGTGTAGATGAGTTAGTCATTTAATCCTTATCAGCAAAGTATCTTTTGGGATATGTAATTACACACATCCCCAACTATCCTTCCAGCACCTTGGGAATTCATTATTCCATCCTCTTTGCAGGTAATTCCTTCATCATTTCCCGAAATTGTTTGTGTGTTCAAAATTTCTTCACCGTCGTAAAGCTTAGGCATGTCCCGACAGTTTCGTGTTTGATCCTTGACTTGTTTTCAGAAATTGACACCACCATTTGACTCAGATTGTCACGAGGATTCCAGCGCCGCCTTCGGAACCGCCAGGAGACGCCGGACGCGCCCTGACGCGCCGCCGCGTGAGACTCGCCTCGCCGGCGCGTGTGACCCACGCGCCGCCTTCCCGGGCTCTGTTCGTTGCGGTCCTTACCTTTCCGAAATCGTCTCGACGAGGGGAGTCCATTGTGATACTTTTCGTCACGTTTTGAGGTAATTTGGAAACTTGATTTTACAGGACAGCTTCGACTTGATTTCGAATGTCGCCGTATTGTTGTTCGTTTGAGCTATTTGTCGTTGTTGACGTATGGAACTGCTTGTTGGTGCTTGTATGTCGAATAATTTCTGATTGGTTGCCGCTATTATCGCCGCTAGTCCATGACTTAAACGATTTTTCACTTCCGTGGATAGTTGAGGTAGAATTCCCCGTTTGGACATAGTGCCCCCGTGTCTTTGTGTAGAAGCTTTTTGGTCGGTATGCGTAATTTTTTCCCTTGGCGGGTTTTTTGGTCGACGGGGATTGCCAAATGACTTTAGGCATAATCATTTGTTGTTTTGACGCCTTAGAAAAATATTTTCCTAAGTGTTGCCGCGTTTGATCATCGCGGTTCGTCGCGTTAGTCCCACCGTTTGCATGATAGCCTCTTAAGACGTTAGTCCCTTTTATTGTACGTACCAACTTTACTATGCGCGTGGACCTTGGCTACGTGCGTTGACTTTTGATATGCGCGTTGACTTTTTTGATACGCGCGTTGACTTTCGCTATGCGCGTTGACTTTTGCTATGCGCGTTGACTTTTTGCTATGCGCGTTAACTTTCGCTATGCGCGTTGACTTTTGCTACGCACGTTGAATTTTGATACGCGCGTTGACTTTTGCTTGATTCTTTACAGGTTGTGAAGTCATAGTAACCTCTTGCGGAATTCCCTTCCTTTCGACCGAGTTGTTGCTATGAGTAAATCCTTCATTCTTACTCTGAACATTTTTGAGCATTTTGACATTCATAATGGATAGCTTTTTGAACGGCTATATGTCTTTTGTGAATTCATATTGCAGGTTGGTTTGCCGGAAAGAGTTCGTCTCTCCATGCGGCGGCTTCGCGTATTGCTTCTCGCGCCGATCTGGCTTTGGTGGCCCCTGCCCCTATCACTCCTGCCAATTCGGGGCGTGATCTTGGCAAAGGGTCTTCCACTCATGTGACCGGGGATACTCCCCCAGTATCTGATTCTTGCGTTTCTTCCAAGCGGACTGACACGGTGGTGCGTGGACCGACTGATCCCAAGCGCTTGAAGCCAAATGCGACTACTTCCACTCGTAAGGGCAAGGAAGTCGCGAGTCGCAATGTAGCGCCATCTGCCCCCCAGTCGGGAAACCGACCTGTGAAAGTCCGCGGACTCTGTAAGTACACTTTTGATGAATGTATTCCGCGGTTTTGTTATTTGTTGTTAACCACTTTTCTTTCTTTGTTGTAGCGGTTCCTCCTCTTAGGCGCGACCATCTGGTCTGCCCCGTTGGGTTGGACATTACTGGGGACACTTGGGCTCCTTTTGGTAATGGTGGAGTTTATTTCCCCAAGGAGTCTTCACTTAGCACTCCAGAGGTTGGCGTTCGTGTGTTGCGTAGATGTGTTACACCAGGTGATAGGCATTCTTGCCCAACGACTGATGAGGAGGCTGAGGCTTATGCACAGGGTGCCTTATCCCGGTTTGCTCCTGTAAGTAACTTGATTATTTTGCCAAGTTTGTTGTTTTTGCGATTTATGTTTGGCTTATCGCATTGATATGTGCAGGTTGTAGCCGACATGGTAAACATGTCATCTTTTGTTATGGAGCTGGTAAGCGCGAAGCAGGCAGCTATGGATAAGTGTGACGCTTTGCGCCAAGAGTTGTCACGAACCAAGGAAGAGACTCGCGTGATGAGTTTGAAGGTCACTGCTTTTGAGGGCCGTTATGAGGCGCGTCATACTTGCTTGGCAGAGCTTGAGTCTAAGATGATCGCTCTTGAGAAGAAGGTTACAGACGATCTTCATTCTCAAGGAGCGGAATTACTTGCTCTCGGTAAGGAGAGTCGGGAGAAGGGCGTACAAGTGGGTTTTACCAAGTACTTGGGAACTTCTGATTTTGAAGCTGCTGTTGAGGAGAAAGTGAACCACTTGATGAGCGAGCGTTCCGAAGATTACTTCACCCGTGTGAAGGATCTTGACCCTGGGTTCCCTTTTGGCGAGTTAGGGCCATATGCGAGTTACGCCCTTTCTCACATTGAGGCGCTGAACCTTTTGGAGTGTGGCCTTCCCAACTACGAGGTGTTGGTTGATGATAGCGGAGATGTAAACGTCATTGTTAATTCTCCCGAGTTTATGGAGGTTGCCCCCGGGTCTTCTGGTGGTGCCGCTATTTGAACTTGCTCGTTTTATATTGAGCATGTTGGGCTCGTTTATGAGTAGGGATGTCAACGGGTCTCGGGGCCCCGCTGACCCGCAGGGCCCCGACCCGGTTTTGACCCGCCGACCCGCGGGTCACGGGTCGGGTCGGGCTCGGGTCGGGTCCGGGTCTAGAGACCCGGGGCCCCGTAGACTCGCCCCGAAATGCATATATATACAATTTTTTTTTTAAATTTTTTTTATGTTAATATAATCTAACATTTACTAAACAATATGGTTAATATAGTACATATATAAATAACATAGACTAAATTACAAATAGATGTATATTTAGATTATTAGGATTTGTTAATTTGGTGTTTGGATTTGAATTTGTAATGAATTTGATGTGTTTATTGTTTATATTTGATTGGTGTTAGATTTAAGTTTTGAATTTATATATAATGTAATATTTTGACAAAAAAAAAATTGTATTTCATATTGAAAAGTGAAAAAAAAAAAAAAATTGTTCACATGGCGGGGCGGGTCGGGGCCCCGCGGGTCGACCCGCGGATTGTTGACCCGACCCGAAAGGGCCATTTGGCCGGGGCCGGGTCAGCCAGGCCGACCCGCGGGGCGGGTCCGGGGCTGCGAAAACCCGCCCCGTTGCCATCCCTATTTATGAGTCCGCTTGCCCCCCGGCT
The DNA here is from genome assembly GCA_036873135.1 of Clarkia xantiana subsp. parviflora. Taxonomy (NCBI): domain Eukaryota; kingdom Viridiplantae; phylum Streptophyta; class Magnoliopsida; order Myrtales; family Onagraceae; genus Clarkia; species Clarkia xantiana. The sequence continues at coordinate 16,319,225 of JAPTYO010000008.1, read as the reverse complement.
TCTATGTTTAGAAACTTGTTGGAGTTGTTCTTTGATTGTTGCTTGTGACTTGTTCGCTTTGAACTACGTCGTTTGAACCTGTTTTATACATAACAGTTTGCATGATAACTTGTTAGTAATATTTCATACCGTTATCGCTTACTGTGTTTATTGAACGCGGATGACTAGTAGTGTAAACGTAGTCCCCGCAATCGTGACCGATAGCCACTTTTTAATTCAAAATTGTTTGCACGATGCGTTATGCATGTTGTACGTCTTCCTGCATAGCTTGTCGCTATATCTGTCGAAACCTGTCAAGTGATTCGCGTATAGCGACTTAACAAGTAGTATGTTTGAAATGTGTTATCTTGGCTTGAGCAAGATACTAGTTTATATCGTCTCTTAGTTCCACTCTAAGGCGACGTTGTACAAGACTCTACTTGTAAATTTTATGAGTTTTAAACAGGGTGCGCACCTGCCAGCGTGTATCAACCCGCGTTGGGGAAGCATACGTAAAAACATTTTTGGGTTTTGAAAGAGTGTTTTGTGAACCCTAAAATCCTTGTTTGATAAAATGTTTGGAAAGGTGTTTGATACATAAAATATTTGGTAAAATATTTCTGATACATGATTCCTGCGTCCAGGGACCATGTAACACTTTTTGAGAATATGAATTGTGATGCATGTTTTCTGCGTCCAGGAACCATGCAACACAATTTTGAAAATCTGTAGTACGGAATTATCATCTAGCAAGAGGACTTCTGCCGTATAGAGTGAACCCTAACCAGGAATTCGTAATATGGGTTTGTCATCTAACAAGAGGACATTCGCCATGAAGAGTGAACCCTTACCAGGAATTCGTTAATATGGGATTGTCATCTAACAAGAGGACATTTGCCATGAAGTGTAACAATTCTTTGATAACAGTTGGTCTCCTTTGACTTCACCGATTCCGGTTGCAGTTGGGAATTTGATCTTCTGGTGTGCTGTGGATGGCACCATTCCCCACGCATTCATGGTTGCGTATCCTAAGATACCATTGTATGCGTCAAGCTTTTGTACTACCATAAATGGTATTGCAATTTGGAGACGTGAGTTGCCCTCTCCCAGTATAACTGGCAGTGTTATGGACCCCAATGGGTAACTTGCATCTTCCATGAACCCCACTAAGGGTGAATTCATTCTGTTGACGTCCTTCTTTCTCCCCAAAGCTAAGATGACGTCTTTCGTGATGATGTTGGGCGAACTCCCTACATCGACCAAGATACGCTTGATGTCCATGCCGTCGATTGTCATGGTTATGACCAAGGCGTCATTATGTGGAAATGTTATGTGCGTCTTGTCTTCTGAAGAAAAGCCAATGGCGTCTTCTAGGACAACGTCTCCTTGCTGACTTCCCCTGGGCTCATGGATCATCAGGGAAGCGTATATTTCTCTCCCGTATGATGTTTCGCCTCCTGCCCCAAAGCCTCCATGTATCATGTGGATGCCTGGAAATTTTGGGCCGTGCTGTGCGGATGGCACACTGCTTGCTGGCACGGGAGACATTATGGACCTTTTATGACGTCTAAAGCGCTTCCTGGTTTTTGACGGATTGGCCTTAGTGAGAGCGTTGTGATCACTCGTCATGACTTTGCGGTACGGTAGCTTCTTGTTCGAATCACATAGACGGCGCCAATATTGCGTCCTGGGTGAATTGGGTCGTGAGAACGCGTATGTTCGTATGGTTGTGCGGGTTTTCGGGCTGTAACCCTTCGTCTGGAAGAGGTTTGGGCCACTGGCGAGTGTTCGGTTGACTCCCGTAAAGGTCTGTGTCTCGGCGCGGTTGTGTCTCAGGAGGCGGTGGTCTGTGCACAAATCCGGATGTCTGGGCGACGATTCCTGCACAAAGGACCAGTGCTAGCACGTAGAGGGGGGGGGGGGGGGGGGTGCTAGCGGAGCCCTCTCCGAAGCTTAAGTCACTATAGGGCTAAAAGAGTAATTTCTAGAGAGAGAATATTTCTAGAGAGAGGTCAGAGCTCAAAATACCAAAGTTGGGCAAATGAGAGGATGTGTGAAAATGGGTGGCCAAGGCCTCCTATTTATAGGCTTCCTTGGGACCGGATCCGGTTTTAAAGCGGTTGGATGACGGTTCAAAAGCAAGCGGTAACCGTCATCCATATTGGTAATGCGCGAACTTGACTTCTCTACACGTAACGGTAATCGCGGAAACGGTAGTCGCACGATACCCGCAATGCAATCCGGAGGTCCGGTCCGGATGCGCGTAAATGCGTTTCCGGACCGTTTTGAATAAATGTTGCGTCCTGGGTGAATTGGGTCGTGAGAACGCGTATGTTCGTATGGTTGTGCGGGTTTTCGGGCTGTAACCCTTCGTCTGGAAGAGGTTTGGGCCACTGGCGAGTGTTCGGTTGACTCCCGTAAAGGTCTGTGTCTCGGCGCGGTTGTGTCTCAGGAGGCGGTGGTCTGTGCACAAATCCGGATGTCTGGGCGACGATTCCTGCACAAAGGACCAGTGCTAGCACGTAGAGAGGGGGGGGGGGTGCTAGCGGAGCCCTCTCCGAAGCTTAAGTCACTATAGGGCTAAAAGAGTAATTTCTAGAGAGAGAATATTTCTAGAGAGAGGTCAGAGCTCAAAATACCAAAGTTGGGCAAATGAGAGGATGTGTGAAAATGGGTGGCCAAGGCCTCCTATTTATAGGCTTCCTTGGGACCGGACCCGGTTTTAAAGCGGTTGGATGACGGTTCAAAAGCAAGCGGTAACCGTCATCCATATTGGTAATGCGCGAACTTGACTTCTCTACACGTAACGGTAATCGCGGAAACGGTAGTCGCACGATACCCGCAATGCAATCCGGAGGTCCGGTCCGGATGCGCGTAAATGCGTTTCCGGACCGTTTTGAATAAATGTTGCGTCCTGGGTGAATTAGGTCGTGAGGACGCGTATGTTCGTATGGTTGTGCTGGTTTTCGGGCTGTAACCCTTCGTCTGGAAGAGGTTTGGGCCACTGGCGAGTGTTCAGTTGACTCCCGTAAAGGTCTGTGTCTCGGCGTGGTTGTGTCTTAGGAGGAGGTGGTCTGTGCACAAATCCGGATGTCTGGGCGACGATTACTGCACAAAGGACCAGTGCTAGCACGGAGAGGGGGGGGGGGTGGTGCTAGCGGAGCCCTCTCCGAAGCTTAAGTCACTTTAGGGTTAAAAGAGTAATTTCTAGAGAGAGAATATTTCTAGAGAGAAGTCAGAGCTCAAAATACCAAAGTTGGGCAAATGAGAGGATGTGTGAAAATGGGTGGCCAAGGCCTCCTATTTATAGGCTTCCTTGGGACCGGACCCGGTTTTAAGCGGTTGGATGACGGTTCAAAAGCAAGCGGTAACCGTCATCCATATTGGTAATGCGCGAACTTGACTCCTCTACACGTAACGGTAATCGCGGAAACGGTAGTCGCACGATACCCGCAATGCAATCCGGACCTCGTCGAATTTGGGCGATTCGACGAGGTCCGGATTGCTTCGCGCAATCCAGAGGTCCGGCCCGGACACGCGTAAATGCATTTCCGGACCGTTTTGAATAAATGTTGCGTCCTAGGTGAATTGGGTCGTGAGGACGCGTATGTTCGTATGGTTGTGCAGGTTTTCGGGCTGTAACCTTTCGTCTGGAAGAGGTTTGGGCCACTGGCGAGTGTTCGGTTGACTCCCGTAAAGATCTGTGTCTCGGCGTGGTTGTGTCTCAGGAGGCGGTGGTCTGTGCACAAATCCGGATGTCTGGGCGACGATTCTTGCACAAAGGACCAGTGCTAGCACGGAGAGGGGGGGGGGTGGTGCTAGCGGAGCCCTCTCCGAAGCTTAAGTCACTATAGGGCTAAAAGAGTAATTTCTAGAGAGAGAATATTTATAGAGAGAAGTCAGAGCTCAAAATACCAAAGTTGGGCAAATGAGAGGATGTGTGAAAATGGGTGGCCAAGGCCTCCTATTTATAGGCTTCCTTGGGACCGGACCCGGTTTTAAAGCGGTTGGATGACAGTTCAAAAGCAAGCGGTAACCGTCATCCATATTGGTAATGCGCGAACTTGACTTCTCTACACGTAACGGTAATCGCGGAAACGGTAGTCGCACGATACCCGCAATGCAATCCGGACCTCGTCGAATTTGGGCAATTCGGCGAGGTCCGGATTGCAATGCAATCCGGAGGTCCGGTCCGGACGCGCGTAAATGCGTTTCCGGACCGTTTTGACCCTTTGGGAGACGTTTTCAAACCGAGATGTAATTTTGACGTGTTTACGAGGCCCGAAATATAAATACGAACCCGAATTGGACATATATCCATCATCCGTGACCCAAGATCTTCGCAGGAGGGAGTTCACGATCCTCCGATCGGAACCCGTAGAGGTTCTTGTTAAAGAAGCCCTACGCGGTATAAGCTCCACAGCAAAGCCTCTGATCGATTCTTGACAAGGGGACAGATCTCCGGAGTATTTGCTCGAAGGAAAACTGGCACACCCTTGGTGTTTGATGTGGTTCGACCAAAACACTAGTGTGGGGTGGAGGGTCTTACTCAACACTCTAATGAGAAAATAGTGATTAAGCCTAAAAATCCCCCTAACACCATGTTTTTATAGGAGGAGGAAAGTGGACAAAAATCAACTTTGTCTTTCCTACAAGTTTCGGTCGGCCATGTATAAGGGAGGCCCATAATTTGGGCCTCTCATGTCAATTGGGATTTGGGTCTAGCCTAATTACCCTAATGTGACATGTACCTAATTTTCTTAGGTAAACTATATATATATTATGGGCTACCAATTACGGCGCGCATCACCATATGCTTACAGCTCTCACTCGCCGGAATGGGAGGGTGCCTGTTAATGTATTGTCGTCCAAATCTGCATCAAAATATCACTCCTTCAATCTGGTCCTTGCTTCCGAATAGTTCATACGAGGTTTGCCGTGCGACCGGCGGATACGATGGGCATCGTGCTACTCATCTGTTAAGAGTATTGTAGCGCCCGCGGAACGTTGATTCCCTTTTCTCCAATCAACATGTTATAAACAACATTTATATATTTTTGTACCGAGCTGTATCATAGGTCAACTGATAATTCTCCATTTGCCTAGTTTCCACATAGGAACACTTCTCCAAGGCATCCGTACAAGTATTCACAACCTTCAACTAATATCCGGTTGGTGGCCACCTAATGAATACAAGAGTCTGTGAATTACGTGTGAACTTGACCATCCCCATCGCTCATACCCTTAGTCAAACCCAACCGGTTTTCAAAGACGTGGTCACTGGGCCTTTTTGTTCAGCACTACGCTCGTACGCCGGGAAGTGAGCATTGAGCCTGACCTTTGGTATGAGTTCTGAGTCCATGAGGATACTTCGGGTGCCTCTTCATAAGGCTCCCGGGATCAATAACACGCTCGAGGTGAAGAAGTTTGCGCCCGTCAGAATCACGAGGATTCTTTCCTAGCATTACCGAGCTGTGACCCCGTGGTCGAAAATGGCACGCGTAGTATGAAGCACGCGTTGATAGCATACCTGAACCTTTTGGGTCAACAATAATGGGATATGTCAATCATGCTATCACAGATTTTCATTTGGCCCAGAATGTGGAATAAGACGAACTAAGTTCATCACAGCGATATGCAAAACGAAGATCATGTCGAGTTACTTCGACACTGAGATAATCGTTCTGCGTAATCAGGTTTATCCCCCTGATTCTTATCCAGCCTTGCATAGTGGAAGCCTCCCTCCACCGCAAGGCAACCGTACCTGTGTGACGGGGTAATGCCCACATTCGACATTGTTTTGGCAGAGGATTGCGTCCTCCTATAGACCGAAAATTTGATGTAATTAAAGAATTATGACGTCGATGGATCATAAACACAACTGCAATTCTTTCGTTTCGAAAACGTAACTTCCAATTATCAAAATGTTATCACAGATACATGCCACTTTTAAACCCTACGCTATCCAAGCGGTTTTACATGCTTTTCAAATATCTTCCCACGTAGTGGTTTAGTTAATAGGTCCGCAATCATATTATCAGTGGACAAGTATTCCATAGTGATTATATTGTCTTCTACCATAGATTTAGCATAAAAATATTTCACATCAATGTGTTTGGTCCTACTATGGTACTTCGGGTTCTTTACTGCCGCAATGGCTGCCTGACTGTCAAAGAACACCTTCACAGGTTTACTCCCGACGTCACCATAAAGCAGCGCAGTAATAATTCCTTTTCAGCCAGACTGCTTCCTGTGCATTCTTAGAAAGAGTTACGAATTCTGATTCCATCGTTGACAGCGCGACACAGGTTTGCTTCTTACTCGTCCATGAAATGACGGCTTTAGTAAGGAGGAACACTCCCCCTGTGGTGGACTTACGATCTTCCGGATCGCCACCATAGTCGGCGTCACTGTAACCGGTCAATTCTAACTTCCCGCCCTCATAGCACAACGCATAGTCGGCAGTACCTTTCAGATAATGAATTATTCGTGTTACAACCTTTAAATGTTGATAGCCAGGATCTGATTGGAAACGCGCTACTATGCCCACGGCGTAACAGATATCCAGACGGGTGCATTGCATGACGTACATCAAACTACCAACCATGCTTAAATACTCCGCACCCTTCATCTGTTCACGCTCTGCCAGGTTCTTGGGGCCGTCACGTTTTGACAGTGCGAACCCAAACACCACTGGCGTATCCACGGGTTAGCTTGTTGGTATAGGCTTCTTAAGACAGACACAATTTCCGGGTAGCCCGATCTCTAGCAATTTTAATGCCCAAGATGTACGTGGCCTCTCCCATGTCTTTCATCTCAAATACAGATGTCAACCATGACTTTGACTTGTTCATAAAACTCACGTCGTTTGCGGCAATGAGTATGTCGTCGACGTATAAGGTTAAGATGACATACTTAGACCCGGAAGTCTTATAATACACGCACGGATCCTCGTGAAGATTCACGAATCCATTTCCTACGATTTCCTCGTGGAATCTGCGGTACCATTGCCGTGACGACTGTTTAAGACCGTAGATGGACCTTTGGAGTTTACAAACTTTACGTTCATTTTCAGGAGTAATGAAACCCTCCGGTTGCTCCATGTAGATCTTTTCCTCTAGTTTTCCATGGAGGAATGCGGTCTTAACATCCATTCGGTGCAGCTCGAGATCGAGACTTGCGACCAGGACCATAAATGACCCTAACCGTGGTTTCACACACAGTCAATGATTTTCTCTTGTCAAAGTCCACTCCGTGAATATGGGTATATCCTTTCGCAATAAGTCGGGTTCTCCGACTATTTCCATCAGTGGTGAGCCTTCTTTCAGGGCTCACTTTATCCATGTGCCCCTGTGGTTAGGAGGTAAATCAACTATAGACTATAATGACTTTCATTTAAGGCGATCTCCCTCTTTTATTATTTTCCTCCATTTCTTTACTTGAGGTCTTTCCAATGCACGCCAACAGTTTTAGTGAGGTTTTCACATTTCTTGATGAGATACTTCTTGAGAGAAGTTCGATGCCTTTGACTTTCGTCTAGGCATTACTAGTCCCATTTATTAGTCTGATCTTTTTCTCACCCTCGGAATAACGCTTCTTATCGTAGCATCATTTCTATTGGGAAAAATCCTCCAACTCGGAACAATGCTTCTTATCGGAGCATCATTTCCTTTGGGAACAAGGGCAGTGCTAGAACCTTGACCTACAACTTTCCTTTGACAACATCTTGGTCTCGGGGTTTTACTTCCGAGATGCATTCCTTGATCACTAGGATCTGGAACCAAGTTTGGTTGGATGACTCCCACTGGAAATAATGGGGTAGTATAGGTAGTTGCGTCATTCTTGGTTCAGCAATTTGACTATCAGGTGCAACTTGATTCGTCTCAACAGCAACAATGATTACGTGTGATATGGTTAATTCCTCCCACTGGATTTACTATGAAAATGTCCTCATTCTCATTTACCATGTCATTCACGTGAGTTGCTGGGTCAAATCTCTCCCACTCGAATTAAGTGGGACCTGATTGTCAGTAATATCCTGCTTTTTTTCTTTTTTTATCATGACTACATAGATTGAAACTGTCACATGCATTTGGAAAATTCGCCCTCTTAGTGATGCAATGTCTCATGTTCGACCACGACAACATTTACCTCAAGCTTTAAACATGTATTTTCTGAGAGTAGTAATCGAACTTTTGTCCTAAATACGTGTTCATTGCGCATTTTAATGTCGCATAATGATATTAACTCATCATCATTCTTTAGCTTCTTTTTGGTGGCGTGTCTTCCCGGTTTATTGGAACACAGTTCTACATACATGTGAATCATCTTTCATCATCCCTTAAGGAATAGCTGATTAAGTGACTCTAACATTATGTTTATAAACTGTGCTGCATGAAGTGTATCTTTTAATTTGAATGCCTAGCTTGACATATCGTTCAAGGCTTCGGGAAGGAAAATCATTTAACTGACTTCATCATTCTTCGTTTGCTGACTTATCTCAGAGATTTTATCCCATCTCCAAACTGAGCATCTTAGGTTTTCACCTTATATGTCAGTTGATGCTTTTACAAGGTCGCGGTAGCTCACGTAGCCTACTTCATACTGATGTAAATGTCATCAATAAGTCTTATTCACGAAGGAATGCAAACGAAAATTCAGCACATCATCATTCAAACACTTCATTATTAAAATCATACATTGAAACGACGTGTTCCGTCTTTTGAGGTCCACTTGCGCGAGGCGCGCGAGGCGCAACTATCTCTAGTATTAGCCCTTGGTTAAATTTTTTAATTTATGAATTTAATTTTAATTTAATCCAATCGGTTTTGCACATGAACATCATTACTAATTATTTCATTCAATGGAGTACTAACAATTAAGAAATACTAAATCTTTCGATCTAGCTACGCAATCGATGTGTATGTTTAGTTCAGTTGTCCCGACTGAGATGATGGAGTACATGAATCGTTTCGTTTTATTCGACCACTTTTACCTGGCCAAAATTTCGTTTCAGATCGATCCCGTTTAACTAGGTCGATTGATTTTGATAAGTAGATAGCATTTCGAATCGAATGGCAACTACTTTATTCAATAAATCCGAATCTCGAAACAACCAAAATTTTAGTAACTCAAACGAACGATAAATGATATATGACAATGGTATGGTTCTTGATCTGAAGATCGCGTATTTGATCCATGATTGTCGCATAGATAGTCGAGAACTTTAAGCCATGTTGAACATCATATCTGAGTAAATTCACGAGTGAATCACGTCAAATGATTTGTGTCTGTATAAAACATTTTACCGCTTCAAACACATGACCTACGAGGCGTACTTGAGATGCACTTTATCAACATGGTTTAACCCACCAGATTATCGTATAAGGCCTTTATGGTCCAGTTCTCTCTATAGTATGCGGATCATGTTTGACTTCTTTCGAACCCAGTATGGTGAGCATATAAGGTTTCCCTTTTACTGTTGTGGTTACTGAACTTGATTAGGCTCAAGATCATTGAGTCCTGTCAATATCAGACAACCATATACATCTTTTCCATGTCGACCTTTCATTGCGAAGGTCTTGATCGGCTTTTACACCGGCGTCCATGGAAAGAGAGAAGACCATCACGTTCAACCGAAACGTTAAACTTTTGCATCCTTGCTTCCACCGAGGCGGATGCAAAGGGATACTAATGTCACGTGCCTGGAGTTTTGACGCTTCAGCGGAATCGGCACGCGGGGCATCCAGCTCTACCACAACTGGATAAGCCCTCAATACTCCCCAAGGATCAGTTCTCGAAGCCCAACTCGCACTGCGCATACGGACGGAACGGGTCGTGGTTAATGGGTCTCGCTCCTAAGAGCAGCTTGACTGGTTTTCGGCATGCCCTGGCCATGATCAGGAGAGCGGCATTAGCTCCCGAACCAGCAAGATCCCGAAGGATGTGCCTCGCCTTACCGATAACAACCAGGACAATGAGAACCAGTCAATGACTATCAAGCTTCACCCAATGTCTGGGGGGAGAGTTCCGCATCAGTCACGTCCTGTCCTGGCTTCCAACGCTACTCCCCACTTAAAGAGCTTTATATAACAAAACTCCCTTGGACATAGTAGACGTTGGTGTGCTTGAACTAGCACCAGTTTTCCAGGCACGTGACAATCTCCCCCACCCAACCAACGCAACGCCCTCGTTGCGACAGACCCGCTGCTTAAAATCTTCAATATCTCCGCAGCAGGACACTTTACCACGCCATCAAAATTTCTGCCTTCTTGGGTCTTGTACGAGTTGTATTGGCGCATTGACCCCTCACCGCGAGAAATCAACGATCGTCGGTCACAGTCACCTCCTCGTGATGCACCACTACGATCCTGGGAAATATCTCCTAGGGCTGAGCAAGAAGCCTGAAAAGCCCGAAGGCCCGAATATCCCGACCCGAGCCCGTCCCGAGATGTAGCCCGAGCCCGGTCGGGCGGGATTTTTCTTCCCAAGTCGGGCTCGGGCTTTTTCTTAAAAAGCCCGAAAGTCCCGAGCCCGCCCGAATATATGTATATATGTATATATATTTAAGTTTAACCTAAGTCTACTAACTATAGTTTAAGTAACTTTACTATAGTTAAAATAAAAAAATCCTAGAATTAGACTATGGATGATGTTTGAACTTATTGAATTTTGTATTGATGTGTTGAACTTGCATGTATTTGAAATGGATGGACCTCATATTAAGATTTTTTTTTATTTTTTTATTTTTTGGTTCAAATTCGGGCTAGCCCGAGCCCGAGCCCGAATCCCGATGTCCCGACTCGGGCGGGACATTTCCTTTAGGTTCGGGCTCGGGCTCGGGCCAAGAATATGAGTCCCGAAATTTTCGGGCTCGGGCTCAGGCAAAAGCCCGCCCGTCCCGTCCCGAGCTCACCCCTAATATCTCCTCTTGCGCTTCCCTGCGCTCGGCTTCCTCGCCTTAGAGACTTCCCCACCATTTGGCTCTTCCAAATACAATTTTCCTCCTCCACTTTCGGCAGATTCCCCGCGTAGTGTGTTCTTTCGCCATCTCGTTAGACATTTTTCCTTCAAGAGCCGTAGCAGCCAATATGTGCACCTGACTGCACTCTCCTTTAGTGCATTCACCCCATGTGGCAACGTCACCGCACATCCTTGATCTCACGGATTGAAGGCAACCCTCCGCAGTCATGTCTTCCGAGTACACTGGAGCCCCACTAGCGTTCCTCCCCACAAACAACGCAACTCGGAGTACTGCGCTATCGATGGCTATCCTCGTGGTAAAGTATTTCGGGACAACCACACCGTTCGTTTCAGAGTCCGCAGCAGTTATATTTATCTTCATTTCCCACCTGGGTCGAGAACTCCGCTCTGATACCACTTGTCACGTGCCTGGAGTTTTGACGCTCCCAGCGGAATCGGCACGCGGGGCATCCAGCTCTGCCACAACTGGATCAGCCCTCAATACTCCCCAAGGATCAGTTCTCGAAGCCCAACTCGCACTGCGCATACGGACGGAACGGGTCGTGGTTAATGGGTCTCGCTCCTAAGAGCAGCTTGACTGGATTTCGGCCTGCCCTGGCCATCATCAGGAGAGCGGCATTAGCTCCCGAACCAGCAAGATCCCGAAGGATGTGCCTCGCCTTACCGATAACAACCAGGAGAATGAGAACCAGTCAATGACTATCAAGCTTCACCCAATGTCTGGGGGGAGAGTTCTGCATCTGTCACGTCCTGTCCTGGCTTCCAACGCTACTCCCCCCTTAAAGAGCTTTATATAACAAAAATCCCTTAGACATAGTAGACGTTGGTGTGCTTGAACTAGCACCAGTTTTCCAGGCACGTGACACTAAGCTGCAACATTGCCTAGTTGCAATTGAAGTCTTCTTCAATCCCTTTTTACCAATGTTGAATGTATCACCACATATGCGTTCAGATCATCAAAGAACCTACTCCATGCTTGGTGAAACAAATTATTACATTCGTCTCTCATTGTCAAAATCATACAGACTACTATATTTATCCGTAGTTGTCCTCTCCACTTTTCGGAATCGTAGTAGAGAGTTCAACACGTACTCCTTTTATTCATCATGATTCATACCATCAAGATTGCGAGGAATATCGAATCGCACTAATTCAACCATTTCATACTAACACATCGATGATTATGCAAAAATCAGGGAGACAATAACATTTTGAGAAAGAATTGCATACATCAGATATCTATTAAGGTTGAATCCGACAAATAATGATTCCCCAGTCATCTAAACCAACCGACCACCAGTAAACCAAAAAAGTTCACATTACCGTCGTTTTCAATCCAATAGACCGGTCTTTTAAAACAGTTTTAATCGCAAATTACCGGAACGAGAATTTTAAAACAAGTATACCAGATCTTGGCTTTCCCAAGGCCCTTTTTTATTTTGGAAAAATATCCCGATGAATTCACTCATGCATTTATAATTCTACTATCCATGCAAATTATCATATGCCAGTAACATTCATCATACAATTCACATTCATGCTTACGCGTCATGCGTCTAATGTTCCGAGGAACTCATGCTTGCATCAATAATTCTACTTCTAAGTAAATTATCAAACGCAACTACATCCTCAACATTCTAGCATACGTGTCAAACATGCAACATTCACATCTATCATACATATTTGGCGACTGGTTTTCGATTTTAAAATCATTTTAAACATTAGAGGCTGATTTGCAATTCATGCTTATATTCAATTACGCAAACTTCTAGACAAGAATCATATGCATTTTCAACCATCACAACATTTCTATCCTAGTGCGCATACCATATATTTAACTAGGGCTCCGCCCACAACATGCAATATCCAACTAGCTTGACTCGGTCAAGACAACAGTTCTAATCATGCATAAATATATATAGAATAATAAACAATTTCAATTTAGCCCACTAATTTAACCAGTCCCAAAAACATGTATCTCCGAGATCCATCCCCATAATCGAAACAAGGCATAAATGTTAGCAACCCTATGAGCACTGTGTAGTCCATTTAGAGGTTCGAAAACATTTGGATTTTAAAACTTGACCTCCCTATTTTAATTGACTTGAATTCAGTTTTGAAAACACTGTTCGGTTCAGTCAATTTTGGTTCGTTTTGGTCCGGTTCGGTTCGTCCAGAAAATCCGGTTCGGTCCGGCAAAACCTGGTTCGGTTTTAAATTTTAAAATTTGGTTCGGTTTGAACCGGTCCAATAAAATAGGGTTTGGTTAGGTTCAACACACAAAACCAGTTCGGTTAGATTCACTTAATTACCCCGGTCCGACCCGACTAGGTCGAACCGATTGAGAAAACCCGGTTCGATTTAAATTCGTCCCGGTTTAACATATTGGACCGGCCCAATAATTAAAATTTAAAAGGTTGGGCCGAAATGTTTACTTGTGACCCAAATAGGGTTTTAAAGTCCAAAAAGATTTAACTTAGCCACCAAGTAACATTAATTATATAAAATAATTTCCAATATTAATAATATATATATATATATATATATATATATATATATATATATATATATATATATTGCCAAGATTCTATCTTTAAGATTAAATCAATCAACAATTTATATATATATATATATGTAAAATTCGGCACATACATAAATATATATATATATATATATTTTATTTATTGTCAATATCTTAAATAGGGAAACATATATCAACAATATATTTCTCAATATTTTAAGTAACTAATATCTATCAATAATATCTTTAACCTATTTAAATATTTAGATATATTGATAGTTTATATATATTTCTATATACTAGAATTTTTTGCACGTGCGTTGCACGCGCGAGATGTAAAGTATATAATTATATTTATGAATACATATACATATTTAATTTGAAAATTAATATAACAAATTGACCAAATGAATATATTCAATTTTTAAGGAAAAAAAGGGAGAAGTATACAAAATTGTAATATGTTTGAAAATGTTGATTTTTAGTACCAATATGTAAAACTATGGCTTAAAGATAGTAGTTGGTACGTTGTAAACATGTTTCAAAACGATATTAATTGGTACGCCTTTCAATCATCTGTCCAAAACTGTCATTAAACATTTCAAATGTACAAAAGTAACCGAGTATTTTTCAAAGTATAACTAAGACCGAATGACTTATAGTACTGTTGTAATTGAGTCTAATTGGGCCCAACCGATTGGGGATTAATAAAGAGTCACAATCAAGTCAGTTAACTATTTAAACATTAATATAAGTTATTAGGTCTTGATTTTGATATTTTGAAAATTATTCAGTTTATTTTATAAATGTAAAATGTTTTTTTTATTTATAATTTTGGCGGATGATTGAAGAAAGTACTAATTACCATCATTTTGAAACATATTATTAATTTTAAAACATGTTAGTACCAAAAACCATATTTCTCAAACAAACATATTGTACTTTTTATATTCTTTTCCCAAATAAAAAGACACTATGTTTTAGTTAGGCTAGTTTACTGAATAAGATAGGTATTGAGAATATTAGTAATGAATGCAATAATGCCTAGCCTTGCTAAAACTTGAACAGAAGATTCGCTAGCAATATATTTTCTCTATTTTTCATTTATATGTTTTAGTCTTTAAATAATGCAGCTTTATTTATTAGGAATTGTGATCAATGATGAGCATATAGGATCCAACCTGTACTTAATACCTGATTGAGGACGATCTCAAATAGTTGGCTCTGGCCAAAATAATCATGTAGTTTTCTGCATCGCGTGGAAACACTTTGTTTAATTTTTCTTGGTTGATCTTGCAATAACTGCACCTTGAAAAAAAAATAAGTGAGGGCTCATCACAATAGTTTAGATTGTATTGAATAGTTGTATATATACTCAATGCAACTAAACTAACACATAGATACACATAACTTGGAGTCATTGCAGCATACAATACATTTTGTTAATTTCCAATGTCTTTTTCAGTTTCTCCTCTATTTAAATGCGTGTTATGGAATCAAATTAATATCAACAATGACGACGAAGAAGTTTTTTCAAAGTATAAATTTATACTATACACCAGAATTGGGAACACCATTTTCAAGGATAAAAACGAAAGTAATGTAGCGTAGTATAATTAAGCCTTTCTTTTGGAAATTTTTTTTTTATTAATTAATTAAGCCTTCCAAATATGTAGGTTAAACGTGTACGTATAATATAAGTTTATTCATAGTGCATATATATTCAACTCTAACTATTTGTCTGACTCTTTCTTTTATAATAAACAGTAAACACTACTTGTTTCCGGTGGAGAGGAGGATTGATGGTAGACCATATGGACTGTTGCTGCTGCATTACTTGATCATCTATCTGACATCATCATCATCTTTTCTTCTTCTTCTTCAAGGAATTGACATTCGATAGCAAGACGGAACGAGTTTTCATGGGTGAATTGATCGTCAACGTCAAAATGAAGACACAAGACGCACTTGATAGTGGTTAGATTGATGTTGGAATGAGAACGGGCAATGTGGTGACGATAACAATGGGATGAAAAAGATGGAAATATTGTGGGAGAGAGGTACTAGTTTGGGTAGTTTGATCTACCGTGGTAGCATTTAGTTGGAACGGTTTTTGGATGGTATAATACTGTGTTGTCGCTTGGGGTTAGGAGCCGTTTGGTTTTTGTTTTTTTAAAAAAAAATAAAAAAATTAGTATGTGAGGACATTTTTTGTGTGAGGACATTTTTGAATTTTCAGCCTTTTAATGATGTAATAGATTAATGTGAATCTATCCTAATGTTCTCAATTATATATATATTTTTACCTTGATTAAAAAATAAAATATGGTCAACAATATAATTTTAAGATATGTGACGAAATTTTATGATTGGAGACTAAGAAATTGAAAATTTTACCTTGTAATTTTCGGCACAAACACATATTGGGAACAAGTGGTCAAATTTCAAGATCAAATTTAATAAGATCTACAATCCAAAGTTTGATTTTGATAAATATCACCTAATTCTTGAAGATCATGAACATCAAATTAACCAAGAACATCATGAAAATTTCGGATTCACCAACAACCCAAAAAATCGAAAATTTAAAATTTCTTTTTAAAATTTTCGATTTTCATCTTTAAATTTCAAGAACATCAATTTATCAAAATCATGAACTCCTAACACAGGCTCTGATACCACTGTTAGACTATGGGGAGTAATCACTACGGAAACTTAAATCATGGTACATGCTAGTAATCGATATTACGCAGCGTAAGATTCGTACATACCTTTACAGTTGTCCGTAGACCCAAGATCTTCGCAGGAGGGAGTTCACGATCCTCCGGTCGGAACCCGTAGAGGTTCTTGTTAAAGAATCCCTACGCGGTATAAGCTTTACATTAAAGCCTCTGATCGATTCTTGGCAAGGGGACAGATTTCCGGAGTGTTTGCTCGAAGGCAAATTGGTACAGCCTTGGTGGTTGATGTGGTTCGGCCGAAACACTTGTGTGGGGTGGAGAGTTTTTCTCTCTAAAACACTCAAATGAGGAAATAGTGATTAACCCTAAAAATCTCCCTAACACCATGTATTTATAGGAGGAGCAAAGTGGACAAAAGTCCACTTTGTCCTTCCTACAAGTTTCGACCGACCATATATAAGGGAGACCAATAATTTGGGCCTCTCATGTCAATTGGGATTTGCGTCTAGCCCAATTACCCTAATGTGACATGTACCTAATTTCCTTATGTAAACTATACATATTATGGGCTACCAATTACGACGTCTATCACCATATGCTTATAGTAAGAGCCCGACCCAACTCACAAGAGCCAAACTCGGAGTCTCCAAAACCCAGTATGAAGTTTCCAGAGCCCGGCCAGAGATTGTTGAAGTCCGGACCAAAGTTTTGGGCGATTAGCTTGAAGTTGCATGAGATTAGTGGCGGATGTATCACATAAAATGGGATTACAAACGTACCCCGTTACCAAGTATTTTTATTGAGACATTAGATTTATTCCTGAAAAAAATATATCATGATCCCTATTATTTTGTTATAAAGTCCTCATTATTTTGCTGTGAGACACTAAGATCCCTATTATTTTGTCTAAGACAGTAAGACCTCATTAATATTTTGTTTGACCTCATTAATATTTTGTTACATATCATTCAATCCATTCGGAAAAAATCAATTTTAAATTTGGGACTCTTGACTTAAATAATATGTTTGTAAGTTTTATTATTCATCAATCTTTTGCTAAACTATAAATTTTAGTTACTATAATCTAATGTATTACAACATGAGGTTCAATAAGTACAAATATATAAACCATAAAATATGTTTGAAAAAATGGTTTTTAGTACCAATATGTTTTAAAATGTACAAAATGTTTCAAAACAATAGTAATTGAATACTCTTTTCAATCACTCGTCCAAATTTGTCTTCAAATACGCTTTAAACTTACAAAATTAACCAAATATTTTTTTAAATATCAAAATCAAGACCTAATAACTTATTCACGTGTTATGATAGTCTTGACCCGATTGAGACTCAACTCACCCACAACCGGTTCTAGTCTAGTTTGACTAAATTATAACATTTCAATAAGCAATTAAGACTTATTTGGGTTACTTTAAAATCTACTTAGTTAATATTATTTATTTGAAAAGTATTTAACGGAAATTTTGTATAAGTAATTGAAGAAAGTATCAATTTTCATCGTTTTAAAATATGCATTATGACAAAAATAATAATAATTGCATAACGTATCATTATTATGAACCTTCTGGATCTGCTACTGCATGAAATCGATCTGAATCGACAGAGCTCGACCCGAATTCGCCGATGTCCTACATGAAGTTGTCGGAGCACGGCCGAAGTTGTAGGGGCAGCTGCCCGAAGTTACAGGAGCTCGACCCGAAGTTGACAGAGCTCTGCCTGAAGTTAACAGAGTCATTAATATTCATTAAGGGTAAGAGTATTTTGGTTATTAGCTACTATATATTAAATTATCATAGTTTAGGTGATGTTTAACTAATGCAAAATTTAGTATATAAATAATATATATATGTAATGTATTATCTAATATAAAAAAAATGTGCAATCCAATTAAACACATTATTAACTAATATATCAAAAACAAATATGGTTGTTTCCACCGCATCATTAGTTGTGGAGCAAGTTTTTTTTTGCTTGTTGTAAACCGCAGAGAAGTGGTGTCTACATGAACAGTTAGTTGGTGATGACAAGGTAAATGGAGTTGCATGCATACCAACCAATATTGTGGGTGAAGCAGAAGCTTTGTTGTGTTAGTCTGTATGAAATGAAATATACATATTTCGTGTTGTGTCGAGGCAGTTT
Source organism: Clarkia xantiana subsp. parviflora (assembly GCA_036873135.1). Lineage (NCBI taxonomy): Eukaryota > Viridiplantae > Streptophyta > Magnoliopsida > Myrtales > Onagraceae > Clarkia > Clarkia xantiana. The sequence goes on along the minus strand of JAPTYO010000008.1, from coordinate 16,300,901 downwards.
ATTGTTTACTGTGCCCTGTTATATTGCCGCATTTGATATACTTTTGGCGAACAGAATCGTTTTCCAAAAAAATCTTAACCACTGGCACTTGACCCCTCATAAGCACATTATTTTAAATTCTATTCTAAATCTTAAAAGTTCCTATTTTTCTATCATTGATGATGATCTTAAGTAGATGCGTTCCTGAAACTCTGTTTTTGTTTTGTTTTTTAGGCCACTTTGTTTTTTAATTTAAGATTCAATTTTCTTGTTATTTTTTAGCCAACCAATTTTCTTGTAATTGATGATGCATTTAGTTACTAATTCTCGAATTTTCAAACCTATTTAGTTACTAATTTTGATGTAACTATTTTTATTTAGAAAATTATTCTCTAATTAAATAGAAATCCTACCTTAATTCTCAATGATCCTATTTTACTAAGTTTGCATATATAGTAAAGTGCACTTGTAGTGGTTGATGGATATACGCCCAATTTGAACCCGTTGACATCTGAATCGTCTTATTTTGATCACCCCGCCGAAGTGCCAACGGTCCGGACGAGGCGAAAATACTCGTCCGGACCGCGACGAACTCACCTAGGTGAGGTCGGGTGGCCAAACCCGACCTCCCCTAGGGGAGATCGGGTCAGCCAACCCGATCTCCCCTAGGGGAGATAGGGTTGGCCAACCCGATCTCCCCTAGGGGAGATAGGGTTGGCCAACCCATCTCCCCTAGGGAAGGGTTGGGTGGCCACACCCAACCCCTACCCTTGGGGGTTGGATTTTCTCCCCGCCCCCAAGGGCCCCGGCTCTATTTTCCGACTCCCACACTTGGATTACTCCCGCCAACCTCTCCGTGCTTTAAGGTTTTAATTATGTGATCAATGACTAATTAATTGTGTTTAAAGGTTAACGATGTCATTAAGCCACCTTAATGACACCGTTGCCTATAAATACAACCCTTCCACCATTCATTTGATCATCTTGGCTAATTGTGAAGCTTAGCTCTGACATCTCTCTAGCTTTATCTCTCTAAAAATATCATTCTGACTTAGGCATCAGAGAGGGTTCATCAAGCACCACCCCCCGTGCTTGATACTGCCCCTCTTGCAGGGCACGAGGAGAGAAGCGAGGAAGCAGAAGGACACGGATCAGAACGACAGGACCCAAGAACACTGAACCCGTAGCTTCACCAGTGAGGAGTAAGGTTTAGGCCGACGACCCGTTGACCTAAAACTTAGAACCTAACACTTGGCGCCGTCCGTGGGCTTCGAATAGAAAGCCTGGCAATCACGAGATCGATGACGAATAGCTTAGCGTCTAGACATAATCTCCCACCTGGGGGCAATAGGCGAGAGAGACAGCCTATACCTCCAGGAAGATAGCCTAACCCAGAGAAACAGCCTGTACACGCGAAGCCTCAGGTAGCCCCACAGGCACCCCAGCCTAACAACCAGGAAGGAGGACCTTCACGCCCAGCTGGGGCAGAGTCTTCCACAACCTCAACTCCATTGGCTAGGAGGCCACAGAGACAGGGGGAGCAACAAGGAGTGCCATCCCAATACATGGCACCTCCTCAGGGATACTACTATGAGGCACAACCTCAAGGATATCCATATGGAATGCCAGCTCAAAGGAACGACAATCGCGCCCACACGACCAACACAAGGCCCGCATACTCGCAAGGAGCACAGACAGTGACTCCAGGGTTGATGTGCGCATTGGATGAGCTGCTAGCCTATAGAGAGACTCTGAGGAACAGGCAGGGAAGGCAACACCAGCATGAAGAAGAAGAAGTTCATGAGGAAGAACAAGTCCCAGAAGAAGAACACCACTCGCACCCTCCAACAGGGCAGCGAGAAGAACAAAGGAGAGATAACCAAAGGCCACCCCCAGAGGGAAGGCAGCAGTTTGTGCCTCCAAGGCAGCAACAGACACAGCAGGATGTCAGGGCACACACCCCGCTGGGGGCAGATAGACAGGCAAGACCTCCAAGGAGGCAGGAATTTCACCAAGTACCCAACAGGGATATCAGGAATACGCCTATAGTCCGTACCAGCACGGACAAGGGATCCCAGTAAGCCCGGTTTATAATTATGGAGATATCAGAGAGACTATACTCCAACGCCGGTGATGATTACCCCGGAGGAGATAGAAGCCATGATAGTAAGGAAGATGAGTGAGTCCAAGAAAAACGGATTGCACTGCCTGAGTAACAACACAAACCACCCCTTCACAAGGGAGTTGGAAATGAACAAAGTGCCATACTCCTTGCATACAATACAGATAGCAAAATACAACGGCAAGGGAGACCCTTTAGAGCATATTCAACAGCATGAAGCCTCCCTATTCAGGAGAACAATTGACGACCTCTACAAGGCACTCTTATTTCCAAACACCCTATCAGGGGTGGCGTCACATTGGTTTTTCAGCCTACCCACTGAGAGCATCCACTCATGGGCACAGCTAAAGGCGAAGTTTCTTCAGAGATACCTAGGAGAAAGGAAGCTACTCAAAGGAACAGGCTCCCTAGATGATGTGAAGCAAGAGAATGATGAATCTTTGGCTGATTACTACACTAGGTTCAACCAGAACATAGCAGACATACAAGGTGACATCAACGAGGGTGAAATAATAAGAGCCTTCATAAGGAACCTAGGCCGCTTTGGGTCCACATTGGCAGAAAAGATGGCCAAAAAACCTGCAAGTACCTTGGAGGAGTTGGCAGGGAGAGTGAAAACTCATATAGACCTAGAGAGGCACAGAGTGAGTAAGAAAGCCAAGATTCTGGCAGCAAAGGAGGACAATACAAAGCAAAATAAGGGAAAGTCACCTCAGGCACCTCAACCCATAAGGCAACAATAATGGCGTCCGCCTCAGCAAAGAAATCAGATGGGTGAGCCATTGAAGGCTAGGGAAATAAATGTTATCAAGTTCATACCATTGAACACCACCCCAGCAGTGGTCCTGAGAGAGATGAGAAATCAGAAATTATGGTCGCCACCCGGAAGATGGAGAGCCCCAATGGTAGGGACACATAAGGATAGATGGTGTGATAACCATGAGGCGTATGGGCATGATACGAACGAATGCTTTAGCTTGAAGCTAAGTATCAACAATATCATCCAAAGAGGAGAGCTAAAAGCGTTTGTTGATCACGGTGGCAATAGCACACAGCTAGGACCATCATACAAGGATAAAGGCAAAGACAAGGTAGATTATAATCCCCCACCTAACAAGAGGGGGACTATAAACATGATACATGGAGGAGTGGCATCGGGTGGCATCGGGTGGCCCAACAGCCAATGCAAGAGAGGTTTATGCATCTAAGTTGAGCTCAATGCCAAAGTGGAGAAAGAGACCACGAGACGGAGAGGAGATGAAGATTGAGTTTTCGGAGAAGGACAAGAGTCATATTGTCTTCCTGCACGATGATGCTTTAGTCATCACGATGGACATCAATAATTTCGATGTAAAAAGAATACTGGTAGATGGAGGCAGCTCTGCAGACCTCCTAAGCCTAAGGGTCCTGGAAGAGATAGGAAAAACAAAGGCAGACATCAAACCAGTCAACTTCCCTCTGGTTGGCTTCTCAGGGGCAACAAGTTATCCCCTAGGAATGATAACCCTGCCAGTGACCATGGGCCAGAGATGGACACAGCTGAGAGTGAACGTCAACTTCATGGTGGTTGAAAGCCTGGAGCCTACAACAGGATCCTAGGAAGAACAACCATAAATCCATATGAAATTGTGCCATCTACCGTGCATCAGAAGCTGAAGTATATCACTGAAAACGAAATTGGGGAAGTCTTAGGTGATCAACGCACTGCAAGGCAGTGCTACGTCAACTCCATGAGACGTGGATCACACAAGTCAGACACAGTGGCTATGGTCATGACCGGGGCCATCCAAGACAAAGAGAAGGTGATGAAAAGACTAAGGCAGGGAAAGATAAAAAAGGGAGTTGCATTCCGCCTGAGTAGGCAGTTCTTTCAAGGACTAGCTAAGAAGAAGCAGAGAAGTAAGGCTGTAAGGGTAACAAGCATACCTTGGCAGCCAGAGAATGCAGAAGGAAAGAGAACAAGGGACTCCATTGAAAAGGGTTTCCGATATATAGACGACATCAAGCAAATGCCAAAGGATTCCATATCAAGCTACTTTGGGAGATTCTTCAGCTATGGTGCAAGCATGGACATCACAAGAAGAGAGGTCGTAAAGGCCTTCCTTAGAAACATGCATCCAACCTCATTTGAAGCATATGGAGGGCTCTATGAGGTGGTCATGACAAGCACAATGAGGGAGCTCAAAGAGAGGCTGGACAAGGCGTTCGCAAAAGAGATAGGGCAATGGGAAGAAGTCCTTGAAGAAGGAAGAGAGACTGATACACTGGAAGGAGGTGTAAACTTCAAATTCACACCCCTTACAATGAAGATAGAAGAAATTTTCCAGGAGTACCTCAAGGAAGAGCTATCAAAATGCAAGGAGGAGGGCAAGGCCTTCCTAGGAAGAGATGCACAGGGTTGGTGTGAGTACCATGGGACCTGGGGGCATCAAACCAATGATTGCATGGTGTTGAAGATAGAAGTGGAAGAGATGATTTACAAAGGAGGCCTAAAGGAGTATGTGGCCACAGACACACTCACCACCCTATATCCTTAGTTTAATATTCAACACTTTGCATGTTCAAGCATTTTAAGTTTTCCAAAAACAACTTTTGAGAAGGAGAACTCAAGAAGTTACTCCGACTCTACAACTATCTTTGATTTCCTCCAAAGGGTGTCTTGATCCATCCAAGGCACCCCAAGTGTACATAAAGCATGAATGCTCCTAATGAAGTAGAAGTTACTAAAAAGTATCTTTCAAAGTAGGTGGTGATATAATCATTATGTTATCCTTACACAGATATGACTTCCAAGTCAACAACACTCTCAACGCCCCCAAGAGCGTATCTTGAGAGTAGTTTTCATACTACGAACTTCGACGCCCCCAAGAGCGTATCTTGAGAGTAGTATTCATACTACGAACTTCGACGCCCCCAAGAGCGTATCTTGAGAGTAGTATTCATACTACGAACTTCGACGCCCCCAAGAGCGTATCTTGAGAGTGGTTTCTAAAAACTACGACCTTCGACGCCCCCAAGAGCGTATCTTGAGAGTAGTTTCTAAAAACTACGACCTTCGACGCCCCCAAGAGCGTATCTTGAGGTAGATTTCAAACTATCAGATTCGACGCCCCCAAGAGCGTATCTTGAGGTAGATTTCAAACTACCAGATTCGACGCCCACCAGGAGCGTATCTTTGGTCTAACTTGCGCCCTCCGGAAGCCTATCCTGTGAAACGTTAAGCGCCCTCCGAGAGCCTGTCTCGTGAACAGATTCGACGCCCACCAATAGCGTATCTTTGGTCTAACAGTACCATACATACCATTTAAAGGGTATCAGAAGAGATCATTGCACCATACTAAGAAGTATCCCATGAAAAAAATAATTACAAAGCAAAGTTGTATGAAGAACACATAATGTTTTTTCTTGATGAGATAGCAGGTATGATGTGAAGGAAAACACAAAAGAAAGATAAGTAAAGGAAAGCACAAGGAAATGAAGAGTCCATGATCAAAGGAATATATACAGAAGCATATGAAGTACCCATAAAAAGGCAGGTGTTCCACACACCATGCATACCACAACCAAAGGCAGGTGTTCCACACACCGCCAACATAACCATGCAAAGAAGGAAAGCAACAAAACATCCCAAGTATAGCAATCCCAAAATGAACTCGACCCATCAAGGGGAGAAACACTCAACCCATTAAAGGGGAGGAAAAATAAAGTCATATGTACAATGATAAAGAGATACCAACATATCAACCAGAACCTGCTGGAGAGTCCTCACGGTCCTGACCCTCTGAGGAAGAACCACTAACAGAGCTCGAAGAAGATGAGGAAGAGCCTGAACTATCAACATTCACGGGTATAGCATCCACCTGTGCAGGGGCAGGCTCATCAGCAACTGCAGCTTGACCCCTAAGAACGGCCATATAGCCAGCAACATATGGTCCAAAGTCACCCAGATCATTGACGGGAAACTGGGGATCAATACGGAAGATGTGATCGACAAGGTACTCCCCGAACTGGTTCATCTCCTGGTTCAACCGAACGCTGTAATCAGCAGTAAAGGCAGGGGAAGCTTTGTACTCAATTACTGCAACAGCTCTCTCCTCTGCCCGGTACCTCGCCTCAAGCTTCATCAACTCCTCAACATGGAGTGACGATGCAACATCAGCCTCACGGCGCAAACTACCCACGGTAGTCTCAAGTAGAGCTACCTGGCTCCTAAGCTCCTGCATCTGCAAGTCAGACAGGCGAGCCTTCTCAGCGGCAGTGGCAAGCTCCGCCTTCAAGGACACCAGGTTATCCTCAAGGGATTTCTTCTCATCTGAAAGCTCAAGCGCAAGAGACGACATATTCACCATGTCGGACATACCCTGAAAATTCAACAAGGGGTAATTGACTTAGCAAACAATCACATGAAAGTAGAAAAGGAAGAGAAACACCACTCACAGGAACATAGCGGGATAACACCCCATGGATGAAGCGCCGGGTCTCCTTAGGGGACTTAGGATGAGGAACACGATCACCAGGAGCGATGGCACCGCGAAGTACCCGAATGCCAACCTCCGGGGTACGCAAGGAGGAACCACTGTCAAAGTGGAACTCCTTCAATCCAGCAAAGCGAGTCCACTCAGCTCCCACGATATCCTCGTCAGTAAGGCGCGTAAAGTCCTTCCGACTCAAAGCCGGAGGCCCACCTATACAAAGAAAGCAAAGTAAAGAAAAACACAAGCATAGAAGCGTCAATGACATAAAGAAAAAACGAACCTGAAGACCGTGCCCTCGGCTGGGGGGCAGGAGATGGAGAATCAGTGACCACCCCACCATCGCCAACATGCCGCTTCCCTTTATCAGCCCGGGAAGGCGCCTCTTCGACCACTATCTCTTTGTCGCGAGACAGGTTCGGGGGACGAACACCAGGGGGAGGAGGATCTGCCGCCTTCTTCTTCTTGACAGCCGAGGCCCCGGCCTCAGAGTCGGACCTCCGTGACTTGGACTTGGAAGGTCCAGAGCCTTTGCCCAGAGAGACGACTCTCTCGGTCACCAAGGGAGAGTGCCCTAACAACACAAGGAAAACAACATACACAAGTATACCATAAGAGAAGGAAGAAAGAAATATACCAGAGGCCCCAGCAGTCTTCCCAGGCATAGGGGACTTCTTCGGAGTAGAGCTGGAGGGAGCCCTCCTCTTGCTCAAATCAACCGGCGCTGCCTGCACGTTATACGTTTTCACGTGAAACCAACCTACAAGGGAAAAACAGAAAATAAATATAGATGAGAAGACTAAGTAACATACCGAATCCCCAGAGAGAGGAGTCAAACTAATCCCTGCCTCATAGAGGTCTGTCTCGGTCACCAAGGACACAGGGCAGTAGGACTGGGTCTTGTGGCTCTCGTAGATAGTCTTCATAGTCTCTAAGTCCACAGAAGAGAACTCCCCAAAGGCAGGCCAGCCGTCCGATCGGTCCTCATTCAGAACCGACCAGGTAACGTATCGATCCGTGATAAAGAAGTAGTGTTTGGCCCAATGGCTCGCCGAGTTATCGCTCCGAACCACGAAACGAAGAGAAGTATTCCACTCAACTCCGCTCAACCCAAAATCAGCAAATCGGGAATCTTTGAGGGAAGGATAGCGAGTCACGAAACTCGCGAAGCCTACCTTCTTCTGATACTGAAATCGGAAGAAGCACCGGAACAAGACCAAGGAGTACTTCCAGGAGTACCACTGACATAGCACCCGGAAACCCACCCAGACGCGAATAGCACTAGGGGCAAGGTTCACATGGGAGATCCTAAAGAACCTACTCAATTCTACGAGCTCATCGCAATAAGGCAGACGTAACCCAAACCGAATCTGGGAAGGATAGACAACAACCTTCCCTCTGGGAGGCTCTGTCACTGTCTGGCGAGTGTTTCCCAAAGAGGGGAGAAAGGGATATAAAGGCTCGTCTAAAGGACAAATATCGCCTAAGGTGACATGCTCATTATAGTCGGACCTAGTCAAATAGTTCTCCAACAAAGCAGCGAGACCTAAATCAAAGGCAGTGAGAAATTCCAAGCTCGAGTTAGGCTCCGACCAATACCTGGCTCAGTATCCGACTCAGATTCCGACTCCAAACTAATGCCAGGAAAGAAAATAAAGCGACGAATAGAGGGAAAGAAAAACTTACTCATCCTTCGAAGGATATAGCGCCTCTGCCAAGTTTGTGTACGGGGGCACCACCACGAGTACAATACCTGTCACGGCATGACAGGTGTCAAAATAAGAAGATCTCGGGAAAAACCGGGCATACCCCGGCACCCGACAAACAACAACCAAAAATTCAAAGGCACCCAACGAAGGTAATGAACACATGCTAAGGACACTACAACGACAAAATCAGACAATTTTGCTCGGATCAAAAACCGATTCCCAAGCAAAATTACGATTATGCCCCTCCATGGAGACCAACACACAAACAACATCACAATATCATAATTCGAGCGGGAATATTTCAAACGGCAAAAAGTATTTTCCAAATCAACGACTATTCACGGCGATCACGTGTTCAATCAAGTATCGGCAATTCAAGTATCGGCATTTTATACGGTAATGGAAAGGAAAAGGATTGGACCTTCGGAAAACCCGACCCGATTTGGTAAACGGGCCCGGAATCAACACCTTGCCAGCGTCGAAGTGCAAGTGCTGCTGCCGCCGGAGCTGAGCTGCGCCTGGTCCCGCCTCCGTGGTCGTTCGCCGGAGTCGCAGGAGCCCTCGCCGTCGCGAGCCGCCGTCTCCGTCCTGGTCCACGCCGCCTCGCCCCGAGCTGCTGGATCACCTCGCCTCCGTCGCGCCGCCAAGAGCCTCTGCCACGCCGCCCCGTGCCGCTGGTCCCTCCGTGCTCGTGCTGCTGGCCGCAATGCTGGCCCTTGCCGGAATTTCGGCCGGCCCCCCTCCCTTGGTGTGCAAGAATTCCTCCCTTGGCCTCCAAGTGTGAGGAAAAAAGGAAAAGATGACAATGGTGGCTAAGTGAGGTAATTTCTTTACTCCTCTATATATTTGAAAAGGTGTAGGGTTTTTTAAAGTGACATAATCACAACCCTCCATTTAAAATGAGAAGAGATCTAAGAGTTAAAGGGAAAACTATCATCTTTACCTCCCTTAGACTATGGTTAGGCATATTTCCACCCAAGTTAATATCCTATAGGCATGTTTTTTAATATCCTATACATAGGAAAAAAAATTTGGACCAAAATCGAAACTTTTCCCACATAGGCTTACCCCGTCATGAAATTGAAGCACATACTCACTTAACCATATTCATGTTGCATCCCCACATATGCGTATATTTTCCAAGTATAAGCTCGTGACGGTACTGGGTTTATTATTTCCATCTCAGACGGACACGTGCTTGGACACGTGTCCGTGCTATACTGACGTTTGCAATTCCTCTATCTTATAAGACAGGGGGCAGAGTCAGAGACACACACCCATGAGTAAGTAAAGATTCCGACAAAAGGTAAAATCCCGACTTCAAATTGCGCGTGTCATACCATCCTAAAATAGAGTCAATCAAGGGTCAGGCCATTGGTTGACTCGGGGGCATGTGATTGATATACGCCCAATTTGAACCCGTTGACTTCCGAATCGTCTTATTTTGATCACCCCGCCGAAGCGCCAACGGTCCGGACGATGCGAAAATACTCGTCCGGACCGCGACGAACTCACCTAGGTGAGGTCGGGTGGCCAAACCCGACCTCCCCTAGGGAAGGGTTGGGTGGCCACACCCAACCCCTACCCTTTGGGGTTGGATTTTCTCCCCGCCCCCAAGGGCTCCGGCTCCATTTTCCGACTCCCACACTTGGATTATTCCCGCCAACCTCTCCGTGCTTTAAGGTTTTAATTATGTGATCAAGGACTAATTAATTGTGTTTAAAGGTTAACGATGTCATTAAGCCACCTTAATGACACCGTTGCCTATAAATACAACCCTTCCACCATTCATTTGATCATCTTGGCTAATTGTGAAGCTTAGCTCTGACATCTCTCTAGCTTTATCTCTCTAGAAATATCATTCTGACTTAGGCATCGGAGAGGGTTCATCAAGCACCACCACCCCCCTCCGTGCTTGATACTGCCCCTCTTGCAGGGCACGAGGAGAGAAGCGAGGAAGCAGAAGGACACGGATCAGAACGACAGGACCCAAGAACACTGAACTCGTAGCTTCACCAGTGAGGAGTAAGGTTTAGGCCGACGACCCGTTGACCTAAAACTTAGAACCTAACAGTGGTGCCTTTAGTACTAAAATAATGTTTACTCCTATATGGTTTGACTTTGAAGTTTTAGGTTCAAAACTCTTTGGAGTCACCTCATGGTGATCTGATTAAAATATTAGATATCATCTAGTCCACATACCGCGTCATGTATTAGAAAGTGCAAATAGAACTAGGCTTAACATGTCGACCTCTTGATTATACTACGTTGTTGCGGTGAGACTACGCTTACGGGTCAGTGCATGTGCTGCTTGTTCACTAAGTTTAGTCGGAAAAAATTACGGACCATGAACATATTATATTTCAGGATGAGTTTAATGTCGCCACTAGTAACTCATTTTTTATAAAGGTGAAGTGCTAAAACGTTGATGACATAAGAAAATGGATGCATTAATGACCCTTTAGGTATTAGCCAAACATTTGGTAGAAGAAATAAGTAGCTAGAAAAAGAATATTATGGACGGAGGAGGAGGAGCAGAAGCAAAGACGGCAACCACTCCAACTCCATCTTAATTCTCCAGCTGTTTTGCTCTATTTTCTTATATATATATATATATTGCATTGTGGATCCCAGCAAGCTAGTTGCATATTCCATATACTTGGTCCAGCGCAAGTACAAGGAGCACAATGTTTTTGTAGGGTTGGTTATTCTTGCTGTCATGTCTTTTCCAGTTGCATAGCCTAGCATTATATATGTGTTTTTTTTTTTAATGCCTTTCCCATGTCGGTCCCAATACGACACAGTGGTGGATCTATGTGCGATAATCATCATGTGTAATATGATTCTTCGTTTGGATTGATGAAATTCAATCGAATCGATGTCGCGGATCGGGTTTCGACTCAGGTTTGGTATGTCGAAAACGCCACAAACGGGGTTGGAGATCCGTTCGATAAGTCGGGATTGAACGCCATAATGGAGCCTTGATAAGTTTGTAATAAAAAAAATCTCTTAGCAAAAACTGAATTCAAACTAACTCATAATTAACTAAAAAAAACCATAATGGACTTATCTAATGAGGGTTTGTGTTTTTCAGCCTATTAAATCCAAACAATTATACCCATGGCTAAACACCCAACACATAAGTTCAGCTTAGTAATTGTAGAAAAACACTAAGACAATGAATTATAAATAACATAAGTCTTGGAGAGTATTTTGGATCTTCTTGTCTTGTTTATTCGTCCCTCTTCAACTCATATTCGTCTTGGAACGGCTCACATCAATATGGTAGTAAGTCTCCTTACACAAGAACATAGAGTTCACATATTTTAAATGAAATTCTAGATTCGCCACTGCATGCTTGAGTATGAAAAATGATCAAGATAGAGGAATTCGACCGACCGAGAATACATACAATGAAATGGGTGTTTTATTTTATGTGGATGGATCGTTTTCAAAGGTGGTAATGATTCACTATCTAAGGTTAAGGGTTGAGGGAGACATGAAGATATCGTGGTGTACAAACAGACAGTACCATCAAAATCAACAATAGGGACTAACTTAACTAATCAAGGGAGTGAATACCTAACTCTCTTAACTTAGATCACGGCCCCCACTATACTATACTATACTAGCCCATACTTTGTTTCCTTTGACTGACTAAACTATTCCTTCTTTCTAAATTCAAAGTATAAATAGCCGTGACAAAATAGAGAGCTCGCTTAGAACTTTACGTGCATTATAAACACCACATCATATAATACGGTATGAAAAAAATAAACACTTCTTTGCAGTGGCCAATGAGAAGTGAAACATCTATGTATTGAATGGTGACAGAATCGACGCTACTATTATTAATTAATTAATAAAATATCGTTTGATTATTTATTTTCTCTTCAAACTTATCTTAGGAGCATGCTCATTCTTTTATTATTTAGACATTTAATATTGAGACGAGATGATGATGATGATGGGGCGGCCACAAACACTGAATATATGTACATATAGAGATAGATAGCTTATAAGTGATATGATTAATTAAAATTGGCCAAAATAATTAATTAGACATATATGAAAGTGACCTTGCTTCGGTAGCCAAGCAATGCTTGAGCCCATGGCCTAGGAGAATGCGGTAGGAGCTTCGTATTTTTTTGTTTTCAATTTGATTTGATTTTTTTTTGGGCCAAATTTTCAATTTGATTACACCTGATTTTCTTTTAACAATTGAATATCACGCAAAGAGGAAATGTAGAGTGTTTATATAAAATCTTAAATAGATGGTCTAACATTTTTTCACATAAATTTATTTCATGATCAATTAAGTTATAAAATTGATTATTTATTTATTTTATTTTTTAAAAATAAACATCGCTATCTAGGGAAAAATCAACTTTAAGATTTAATTAATATAATTGATAATTTGTTGATAGTCTATGGGAAATCGGCTAGCCACAATGACAAAGAGAAATCAGAGTCGTGAATTACAAGATGAGTTTGAAGCCTTTTAAGAGTCCTAAATATAATCTTTTTGTTCATTATTATCTGCCGATTTTTAATTTTAAAATTTGTTATTTATTTAGTAATTACTAATTTAATGCATAGGTAGGTATCATCTAAAGTCTGTAACAAATTATTAATTAGTCTAACAAAACATGGTTGATTAATATACTAGTATTATTTACATCTTAAAACTCTTTACAGCCCTCCAAAATTTGTTGAAGCTGAAATTAAAACTGCAAAGATCACCAAAACTGAAACGACTTTTCTTGACTAAAAGAAAGAACATGGCCTCATCATCATCATGAGTTTGCTTGGTTGCTTGAGAAAAGGTCAAATTTTCCTCGACCCGATACTCACCGTCGATTATTTCGACTGATTGCGATCGAATTTCCGGCGTCCGAAAACAAGAGCCGAGATGTAGTTGTAATAAAAAGGGAAGAAAGATTTCAATTTTAATTTTTCTTAAAAATGATATCTTTCTTCCCTAATATTAATTGTGCTGCTCCCAAGTGTCGTCGCTATCCGAATCTTCTGGGTTGGGCAGCTCGTTCAGATCGACTCCATCAAGAACGCTCCTTCCCCTGCTACTCTTCTCCACTGCCGCCGCCGCCGCAGTGACCTCACAGCTCCGGCTGTTAATCGCCGCGTCTACCCTGGCCCCCACCTCCGTCGCCTTCTTCCTTATGAACGCCGCCGAAACGTCTCCGCCGCCACCACCTGTTTCCGCCGCCAGGAGCTCGGGGAAGTTTAGCCGCGCGGAGGGGCCGCGGAGGTAGAAAACCGCTGTGTCGTAGGCCCTCGCCGCCGCCACCGGCGTGGAGTAGGAGCCGAGCCAGATCCTCGACCGCTTGTTGGGCTCCCTCACCTCCGCCACCCACTTCCCCCACTTCCTCATCCTTATACCCTTGTACGCTCTCTCTCCTCCGCCGTCTCCGCCCCTCTTCCGCGTATCCGCGCGCCGCCTCTCCGCCTCCATCATCAGCAAATCGAAGCTAACTGAAGGGTAGGGTTCCTGAGGTGGTCGGTGAACAAGATACGAGGATTTAGTAGTACGTGGGATTCAAGAACATGAATTCTGGAAATTGAGGAGAGAGAAAGAGAGAGAAGGCTTCATTTATAGGGTGAAGAAGAAGAAGAAGAAGAGAGGAGGTGGGTTTTATGGTGGTGAGTTTTCCGGGTATGTTGGGGCTGTCATCTGGGTAAGGTTACACGTTGAATTCCATGATGGATTACTATTTTTTATTTTTTTTAAAAATAATAACAATTATATTATTTTTTTTTCAATTACGGCAAGAAAATATATCATTCAGTGAATTAGTAGTACTCCATTCGGTTAGCTAAGTGAAAAAAACAGTAAATCTTATTTTATTCCTTGGACAAATAACTATTTGAATTTTTTTTTTTATGAATTTCACAATAATTTTTATTTGGCCTAAACAATTTTTTTTTAAATAATAATAATAATATAATCACTGAAAGAAAATAAAAAATGTATGAACAAAATTTTCAAAGTGAAATATAACTTATTTCTGGCCAAAAAAAAAATATAACTTATTCGATTATATAAGGATTCACAGAAACTAATTAAGTTCTAGTATTTGGGAAAAAAAAATTAAGTTCTAGTAAAAAATCTTTATAAATCTATTTTTATTAAACTAGCATAATGTTTATAACATATATTTATCAAAGTTTTGAATAGTTTAAACGAGTTTGGCAAAAAAAAAAAAAAGAAGTTTAAACGAGTTGTTTTATTAGAGAAGACACTCTCTTGAAGAAAAATAGCCAAGCATTTGAACTTTTAACGTAATATACTTGGAATTATTTTTTTAAAATACTTAATTCTGTAGTAAATAGATTTAATACTTTGCAAATAGACCACTTAAACATCAATTAGTTTTTTTTCTTCTCAAAATATATAATATAATAATAATAAAGTAAAAGAGAGTGGTAAACGACAGAGGAGGAAACGAACATTGAATTTTATAATAAATTTTATTTTATAGGGAGTAGAATATAAAAATGGCCCGACCTCACCGACAAATAATCTTGATGATGATGATTCATTTACAACAAAATTTGCTCCCATCTGGACTTTGTTTAATTCCCCTCACTCCTCATAGATATCGAAGGTTTTGTTTGCTTATGCTTGCTCTCTTTCATCAACAAAAAAATAATAAGAAAGAAAATAAGTTGGAGAGCAACACAACAATGAGTCTTCGATCGAGACGGTGATTTCTTAATTTAGAAATCATTATCATTACTGTAATAAAAGGGGCGATGTAAAAGATTACGGTCGTTTCGATTGTTAACCTGGTAAAATTACCTCAATTAGTAAAAAAAATGTGTTTAGCATCTGAAGTTTGTCAGAATAATGACCACAAATAGTTTGTCATAATATATGCATAAGAATTGTAAATCACCACACCAAATTTGCCCGATCTGACTAAAGTCTAAGTAGGGTTTAGGACCCACGTAATGCTTGATAATACTTATATTAATTAACCATACGACAATTTCATCCTATAATTATATTTTTCTGATTTAAAATTTACCCGATTTTGGTGAAAAATATTCACGGTGCTAACTTTACTCATTATGAGTTGATCCATTATATTTGTGCAATAAGTGTTATGAATGTTACACACCTTTTTAATGGAATTCTTAGGACATCTGCGAAAAAATGAAATAAAAAAACATGAGAACTATTAAAAAAAAAGGTATAAATACACATGAAAAGTTGTCTAGTATAAATGATTATGCTGCATTCATTTTTTTTTTTGGATTAGAGAATTGAGTTTAGATCTTCATGATATATTTTGCCTCTCGCGGGAGCATTTTCTTATAGTAGTTCATAATTCCTACTTTCTGTTGCTATATGTCGTAAATTTTTAGTTTTTAGTGTTATATATATTATTAATTATTAAATATAAACTCGACATTTCAATAATAGTTTCTAGTTTTAAGGCGGCTCTCTTCAGAGTTAGCTATTCTCTCTCAAACATATCAAAAACCCTAATTTTAGAAATTCTATTTCCACCGCCGTTGTTCTTCTTTTCCACCGTGCTTCTATTATTTTTTCCTTGCTTCACTGCTGCCCTCATCACCCTTATAGTCCCTTCCACCACACTCAATACATAGAATCATATGTCAACCTTTGAGTATCCTGTCTATTTCGACGAGGACGGCTACGCCCGATATGGTCTTCCGTCGCCGCCTTCAAACCGCCCTAATCGCCAACCCCTTCACCACGGTGAGCCTTTTCCTCATCCAAGCTGCAGGTCGCCGGACTACAGCGGTGGAACGCCACCCCCTGCGCAACCACTGAGCGTCCTCTGCTTCCGTCGATCTGGCATCGTCTGTTACGGGTCTTTATTACCACGATCTGTCACGCTCCAATCCAGGGTCGCTCCCAGTACCCTCCTTGCTCCCCGACGGCCGCCACAAACTCCACCGGGCTTCCATCCCTTGCCTAAATTGCAACGTGCCACACACTGGACTCCTCATTCATTTGACATGTTCGTCTTTACGGCCTCTCGCCCTCAAGTAGCTCATCACCGTACTCCTAGTCGTCTTTACCGGCGTGCTCGTCGCGGCCGGAGGCGCTGGTCGGAGGTGATGGCCGGAGCTGAATCAGACAGGCGCTGGTCTTCTCCTTCCGACTCTCTCGCTTGCTCTCGGGTTTCCCTAAGTGCAAATGATGAAGGTAGTTACGTTTCTGCAGAGCTTCAGAACGTCAAGGCTAAGTCATCCTTTTGTTGGGATATGAACTCCCAAGTTGTGCAGAACATAAGCACAGCTCTTGCCGAGCTCAAATATAGCGGACATGTGTCCTTATCCGCCGACGATGACACACGGTGCTTCACCTCCTATGTCCATCAGGCTCGGTCCGGATCTGGGATTTCCCTTATCCATGTTCCTTCTCATCCTGCCGAGAAGAGTCATGCCGCTCACCCGGGCTTCACACCCTTATCCGCTATTCGACGTGCCCAACCTTGTCTTCATTCCACTCCCCTCAAGCCTTTCACCTTTACTGCCACCAGGATCCCAGGTGCCCATCGAAGTGTCGGAGCTAGTTCGGGAGATCATAATCGCACCGGTCGGCATCACTTTCACAGGCGGTCACTTCCCCTCCACAGCAGACCTCCGGATCTTGGACAAGGGGCATTCAAGAACATTGACAACATCAGGGTTCAGCCCCTCTGCCCCTTTCCGATGAACTCTTTTTTAAGGGCCTCCCAAGCTTCGGAAACCTCTAGCATGGTCCCTGACACATTTCGACATCCTCGAAGGTTCAAGGTCAGTTTGGAGCGTGCACGCCCATTCCACAGTACGGTTAGCAAAATCATTTTGGTCTTTCACTGCTCGAGTAAGTCTCTACAACCTCAACATCCTTTAATATTAGACACTGCTTGAGTTTTGTCCCATCTTGGACAGTCTTTGGTTGATGATTTGCCCAACCACTTATGCTGCTTGCCGGACTACTTGCTAGTCTTACTATGTTGGTTAGAAGATCGTGACCGGTACTTTGTGGATGAATGCGTTCATAGATTCAAACTTAAACTTTTAATTTACATCACATCCCGACAAGATATTTTAACAACTATTGTACAACTCTGGCATTCGAACACATATTGTCATCTACATCACCGAATTGGAATAGGTATTGGAATAGTTTCTCACCAAGTTCACTAGTCCTTTGAACTAACAACTTGCCACCACTCCCCCATGTATATACAGTTAAAACCACTTCTCTTTGAGAAGTTAGGATCACTTTCGGCATCTCCAAGGTGTGCTAGTCCTTTTAGGATGTTCCTCCAACCGAAGTGCAATGGTCCACTGGCCTTTGGCCATGTTTACCAACGAAGGTCCCTTACCTACCCCGCCTCTCTACTGTGGTTACACGTGATTGGACATTGGTACAGCTGCGCTTGTGTGTTGCTAACTTATCCCACTGCTATTCTCCTCGTCGTTCTTGTTGTTGTAGCTTTATGTGGTCGAATAACCCTCTTGACTCAAGCTTGTAGGTTTGGCCTGATTTCACTTTTTTTCTTTTTGCTTGAGACGTTAACATGCAGAACGGGTCTCCTCCTATCAACAGGTATCCCGCAAAATTCCGGATTATGATGGTTTTACTCCTGTTGTTTAGACCTTTGGTATCCCCTTGTTGTTTTGTTTTGTCTCCGTTTAATGCTTTCAATAATCTACGACATTGTGAAGACCCGAATATCATGTTTAGTTTCGGTTGTCTTTCTTGTGTTGTTAAGACTTAAGACTCTGTAGTTGGTTGTTTGTAGTTCAATGTTGTACTTTTGTTGTTTGATTATTAATTGAATGGCATACTTTACCAAAAAAAAAAAAAAAAACGAGAGTTTTCATTTTCAATATTTGTCATTGGACACCACTACATGTGATTAGAATTACAAATTACGATCTTCCATTATCGAGTGGAGAGTTCCTATTAGTATGAAATCAACACATATATTTCATGTCGGTGCCAATTTTTATTCAATTGTTTTACTTTTCTCCTTATATATATAATTCAACTATACTAATTACTAAGTCAGATAATGGCACGAGTTGTGATCGATCATTTTTAATATTAAGTATGTTAAATAATGACACAAATTAAAATTACTATTTTTTAACTTCGAATCAATTTCAGACTTTCATGTGGCACAACCGTCAATTCTAAATTTTGAAATAATATAAAATTTCATCATATTATTAAATATGGAAAATTTTACTAAAAATATTATATTATTATAATGCGTATATATTCCCATTTAATTTATTTATTTAGTGAATTATATTATTATATGAATGAAAAATATTTTATTTATGATCGTTGTCGTGAAATTATTTTTTAGGATGATATATAATATATTTATAATTTACGTAAATTGGAAATTATTAATAAAAATACATCATTAATACATGTAACCTATTTGCTAAGATGTATATGATTAATGCGTGTAAGCGTGAATCTACTCATTCGCTTGTTTGTTCATATCTGTATTTTTTAAAATATGAATATTTAATTTATCTATAGTGTTTTTTTTAAATGATATTGAGAGTATGGAATTATGTTATTCACAATATAAAAGTGGAACTTAATCTTCATTATTAGAGAGAATTCTAATTTTACTATATAATTACTTGAACAGTTTCATTTTAATAAGTTAGTGGTGGCGTAACAATTAATGTGGAGAAACTATCGTAGTATTCTTTAGTTTGTTGTTCCTATTATTACAACATTAGGATTGAAGTGTTCATATAGTTGAAACGTTCTAAGTTTACATTTTGTTCCTAGTATTACTGAAAAATTAAACACTGATGTGAAACTCATTTGCTTTAAAAAAATCATTTGATTTTTCCTATTTTTTGTATTATATATTAGTCGTGTGTGACCTAATTAAGGCGAAATTAGGTTAAACCATTAAAAATTAAAATTGAACTCTCATTTTCAAATATATATATATATATATATTTTTTTTTTAACTTTATGATGCATTAACTTTAACTTCTCATTGACTGCGGTCGGTCGGACTTAGGGGTGCCAATTCGTGCTATCGTGCGTGCTATCGTGCGTGTCAATAATCATGTCGTGCTAAACTTACTGAACACGAACACGCACGACAAGCTTATCGTGCCACGTTTTACAAACACGAACACGGCACGAATATTTTCGTGCGTGTTCGTGTCGTGCTATCGTGTTGTATAAGGATATACATTTGTACATCTCTATACGAGATCTTTAAGCAAAAATCAAAATAATGAACTCCATATATAAAAATACTATGAATTAATATGTCAGTATTCATAAGTTAATAATATAGAGTTTAAAAACACTAAAATTAAACCACTAATTGGAGTTTTTAAAGGTAACAAATAAGAATTGTTCAAAAAATACTTAAGAATTACTCTTAATAGTACAACTTTATCGTGCTATCGTGCGTGTCGTGTTATGATACTCAAACACGAACACGACACGGAAGTTATGTCGTGTTAATCGTGTTCGTGCTATCGTGTTATCGTTCTTCCATATGCTAGCACGAACACGCTTTTTTTCGTGCGTGTTCGTGTCGTGCTATCGTGTCGTGTCACAAATTGCCAGCCCTAGTCGGACTCATGGTCAAAACTATTTATATAGTAGAATTTCAAAACAAATGAATAACTGTTTTAAGTGATACATAGTTAATACCGTAATTCATCCTGATCATATATATCATGTACTAGCATTTTAACTAACGTTATTTTTTTTATTTTTTTTTTGCCAACAACTAACGTAATTAATTAAACAGCGATTTTAGCTCAGTAGAGTGGATGGGAATATGCGACAGCCACACACACTAACTGATCTGGCACTCTGGCTGGCATATATAGATAGATATAGATAAAGTAGTCTGTGAAAGTGGAATCTCGAGCAGTACACTACGGTATTTTGAGTTTCGTGTATACTACAATCTCGAGCAGTCACAAATGCTCAGTTAAATTCCAATAAATTATGATTATTATCTTGTTAAAGTGATATATTTTTTTAATAATAAATTAATTAAAGATATTAGATATCATTGGGACTAGAGTGTAGTAGATTTTTAATCCTATGCGAATCTCTTATCTGCACGTGAATAATCTTAACTTTAACATGATCCTCCGATACATACATAATGAATTAACTCCGTTTAGAATTGGACTTTACCGACGTCTTTTAATTATATATACTAGTCTGTTAGCGGCTATACATTAAAGTGTTAGTGCATACATTAATTGTTCACTAAGTATAGTTGGAAAAAACTTAAATCCATAAATAAGAAAGTCTATTATTATGTATTAAAATGAGTCTAAGATTGTCACTACTAAATCATTTATACATTAATTGTTCAGTAAGTATAGTTGGAAAAAACTTAAATCCATAAATAAAAAAGTCTATCATTATGTATTAAAATGAGTCTAAGATTGTCACTACTAACTCATTTATTTACTGAGGGAATGCCCAAACTAGGTTCAATTTCGAAACTAATTCATAAACTAGGCTTGTTCAGAAGCTAATTCTCAAAATAGGTTTTTTCATCCTACGTGGCATCCTTATCATCAGAAATATTATTTTTTAATCTTTTATATTTTTACTTTGTATCCTGAAGTTTACATTATGTTACAAATCAACCTATAGCGAAATATAATACAACAAATATAAGGAAAAAAACGGAAAAAGTAAGAAGATTGAATGTAATATAAAACGAAAAAAAAATTGGATATAAAAAATTACATAAGAGCATCCACAATGATTTTACTTAGTTCGTATTTTTTAAAGTTGTCACGTAGACATTTATGTATACTTTAAGTAATACGTACATTTAAGACACACGTAAACAATATTTGCTCTGCAATCGTATTACTTAAATATATTCCTTAAATATATTACCAACAACCACCAATAAGATGTTAGCAATAATTATCAAATGAAATAATTTATAATTAAAATGTGGTTACGTAATACATAGTGCATTCCTTCAGTTTAAGGAATATATTACGTAAAAATAGGTGGGTCCCACGTTTAAAGAATGCTATGTAAAACCATTGTAGCACATTTTTATTCATTTTACATAAAAAATACGTTAAACCCACATTTAAGTAATACTATGTAATACCATTGTGGATGCTCTAATGTAAGTAATAAAATCTACATCGAATAAGAATAAAAAGATATAAACATGCTCATAAATTTAAATTCTAAAAATACTATTTGAAAATTAAAATTAAAAATCATGTAAAATATAGTTTTATGATAAATATTATATGATACAAAAATTTATCATTTAAAAAATATGAAAGAAAAATGGAGTAATATTTTTTTTTTTATTGATTTTTCAGTTTTAATATTAGTTTGATATGATTTGCAAAAAAATGTTAGATTGTGTAATTTATTTTTTCTAAGATTTTATAAAAATCAAATTTTTTCTTTAGAATATTTATACGTTAATCTTTATATATATTTTAAAAAAAATATTTAAGTGTACTTATTCTTTACATTTTATATGACCATTATCATACTTTATCTTTATAATATTTTATTTACAAATATTAATTTATCATTTATTAATTATTTATTTTAAATCTATTCTCCTTATTTTTTTTCAATTTTTCATTGTATTTTTTGTATTATATTTCGCTTTAGGTTCATTTATAACATAATGTAAACTTTATGATGCAAATTAGAAATATAAAAAATTAAAAAATAATATTTTTGATGTTAAGGATGCCACGTAGGATGAAGAAGCCTATTTTGGAAATTAGTTTCTGAACGATCTAGTTTGAAAATTTGTTTCGAAATTGATCCTAGTTTGGGCATTCACTCTTCATTTACTTGTAAATAAACTCTGTTTAGACCCTAAACTCTGCTGTTTTTCAAGATTAATCCTTATAATAATTTAGTAATTTGGCTATCTAGAGATATTATTATTATTATTATATAATATAATTATTATGGCGGTATAAAAAAAGCATATATATATATCGGAAGTCGGTTAATGCTTTCATAAATTAATATGTTGCTTACATACAAGAGATGTCAAAATATACAGGCAGTTGATCTTCACTATCTAATTTAAAACTATTTTCTAATTAAAAATAGAAAGAACAGATATTGGGAGACGTACTGGCAGCTGGTTGAGTTCAATGGGGACGATGATGTATGTGTGCATGCATTTTTTAATTGTAATAATAATAATGGTTGATTGATGAGTCAATTAATATATGGAAATATGTTGAATCTCATATATATATATATATATATATATATATATATATAATATTTGAGTACGTGAATCCATTATTAAAATGTTTAGAATAATTTCTAGGGTTAATAACCAAATTGCTACCTGAACTTTAGCCCGTTTACAAATCGTTATCTCAATATTTGATTTTGAAAATTAGCTATCTCAACTTTGAAATTAAGATCAACTCGCTACCTCAGTCAATTTTTTTTTGTCAATTTAGACAGAATTGAACCACATGTGCTTTTTTCAAATATTTTTCTTCCAAAAATGCCCTTGTCTTTATTCTTTGCCTCCTTGCGTGAACATACTTCACTATCTTCTCTCAATTATCATCTTTGCTTTATTATTTTCTTCTATGTCGTATATATATATCTTCAATTTGAAGATTTCAGACAAACTTCTATATTACTAATTAACAATTCCACCATAAAAAAAAGGTTAACTTCGCCGCTCTACTTGCTCTGTTCACCTGAAAATTATGTATGGATTTTGAAAATGTCATATATATCCTAATGAAAATATAACGGAATTCAAATTGTTTTGATGTTAGTTCCAAGTATACCAGACATAGATACAGATTTAAAGTTGTCTCTTTCAAGTGTGTTGTGTCCGGATTGAACAAGGTCGTGAGGATGCGTCTGTGGTTGTGCGGGCTGTGATCCTTCCGTCGGGCGGAGGTTGGGCCACTGACGTGTGTTCAGACTTGCTCCCGTATGAGGATTGTGTCTCGGTATGGCTGTGACTCGGTAAGGCTGGGACGCGGTAAGGTTGTGACTCGGCAAGGTTATGTCTCAAGCGTCGGATCCTACACCAAGGACCAATGCTAGCACGGAGAGGGGGGGTGGTGCTAGCGGAGCCCTCTCCGATGCTTAAGTCACTATAAGGGCAAAAAGGTAATTTCTAGAGAGAGAATATTTCTAGAGAGAAGTCAGAGCTCAAAATACCAAAGTTGGGCAAATGAGAGAATGTGTGAAAATGGGTGGCCAAGACCTCCTATTTATAGGCTTTCTTGGGACCGGACCCGGTTTTAGAGCGGTTTGATGACGGTTCAAGATCATGCGGTAACCGTCATCCATATTGGTAATGTGCGAACTTGACTTCTCTACACGCAACGGTAATCGCGGATACGGTAGTCACGCGATACCCGTAAGGCAATCCGGACCTCGTCGAATTTGGGCAATTCGGCGAGGTCCGGATTGCCGTGCAACCCGGACCTCCGGATTGCGAGCAATCCGGACCTCCGGATTGCTTTACGCAACCCGAAGGTCCGGTCCGGACGCGCGTAAATGCGCTTCCGGACCGTTTTGATACCGTGGGAGATGTTTTTAAACCGAGATGTAATTTTTGACACGTTTACGAGGCCCGAAATGTAAATACGAACCCGAATTGGACATTTATCCATCACTTGCCCCCGAGTCAAGTAACGATTTAGAACCTTTCTTGACTCTATTTTAAGTTAGGATATTTGTCCAATTTGAGTTTGACGCTAACCTTTCGGTTTTGATCGATGGTCGGACGCAAGCATCTTGATTTCGTCCGTCGTTTGATTTTCCGACCGAATGACTTTGTTTCCTATCATCATGGTTAGTGCAATAGGAAATGTATATGCGCAAGTATGGTTATCGTCGGAAACATAGGCAATTGATAATACATTATGCAAGTATGCCTCTATCAATACGCATGTATAGGTAATGGACACGGCAAGATCATAATTACGTAGTGCAAGAAATAGAAACCGTACGTGTCTAAAACAACTAAGTGATTACCGAATCATGAATCATGCGGTTGCAACGTATATGTAAAGTGGTGGGTTTGATACGTGCCATATCAAGATACGCATGAGAGTAGATATTTTTAGAAGAGAGAATAGAGTATACCGTAGGGGTTTAGTCTTGAATGTAGGTAAACTAATCCTTTGATCCTTATCCACAAAGCATCTCTTTGGGATTTGTAAATACACACATCCCCATTTATCCTTCCAGCATCTTGGGAGTTCACCATTCCATTCCCTTTGCAGGTAATTCATTCACCCTTTCCCGAAATTGCTTTTGTGTGCAAAATTTCTTCGCCGTCGTGGAGCCTAGATACGTTCTGACAGTTTCGAGTTTGATTTTTGGCTTGTTTTTGGAAGTTGACACCATCATTCGACTCGGTTCGTCCCAAGGATTCCAGCGCCATCTTCGGAGCCGCCAGAAGACCCCGCACGCGCCCTCACGCGCCGCCGCGTGAGAGACACCTTCGCCGGAGCGTGTGGCCCACGCGCCGCCTTCCCGGCCTCGCCTCGTTACGGTCCTTACCTTTCCGGAATCGTCTCGACGAGGGGAGTCCATCGGAATACCTTCCGTCACGTTTTGAGGTAATTTGGAAACTCGAATTTTTAGGACAGCTTCGGCTTAAATGTCGATGTCACCATATTGTTGTTTGTTTAAGTCATTTTTCGTTGTCGACATGTGGGACTGCTTGTTGATGTCTATACGTCGAGTAATTGCTGATTGATTGCCATCATTATCGTCGTTTGTCCATAATTTAGGCGATTTTCCATTTCCGTGGGTATTTGATGTAGAATTCCCCGTATCTTCGTGTAGAAGCTTTTTTGGTCGATATGCATGATTTTCCTTCTTGGCGGGTTTTTTGGTTGACGGGGGTTGCCCAATAACTTTAGGCATAGTCACTTGTCGTCTTGATGCCGTAGAGAAAAATTTTCCTTAAGCGTTGCCGCGTTCGATTCTTATGGTTTGTCGCGTTAATCCCCCGTTTGCATGATAGCTCCTTAGGACGTTAGTTCCTTCCATGGTATGTACCAACTTTACTATGTGCGTGGAACTTGGTCGCGTGCGTTGACTTTTTGATACGCGCGTTGACTTTTGATACGCGCGTTGACTTTTGATACGCGCGTTGACTTTGATACGCGCATTGATGTTGATATGCGCGTTAACTTTGATACGCGCATTGATGTTGATACGCGCGTTAACTTTGATACGCGCATTGATGTTGATACGCGTGTTAACTTTGATACGCGCATTGATGTTGATACGCGCGTTAACTTTGATACGCGCATTGACTTTTTGCAGGTTGCGAAGTCGTAGTAGCTTCTTGAGGAATCCCCTTCCCTTCGGCCGAGTTGTTGCTATGAGTAAACCCTTCATTCTTTCTCTGAACGTTTTTTTGAGCATTTTGACACTCATGATGGATAGCTTTTCGAACGGCTCTATGCCTTTTGTGAATTCATATTGCAGGTTGGTTTGCTGGAAAGAGTTCATCGCTTCATGCGGCGGCTTCGCGTATTGCTTCCCGTGCTGATCCGGCTTTGGTGACCCCTGCCCCTGTCGCTCCTGCCAACTCGGGGCGTGATCTTGGCAAAGGGTCTTCTACTCATGTGACCGGGGATACTCCCCCAGCGTCTGATTCTCGCGTGTCTTCCAAGCGGACTGACACAGTGGCGCGTGGACCGATTGATCCCAAGCGCTTGAAGCCGAATGCGACTTCTTCCACTCGTAAAGGCAAGGAAGTTGTGAGTCGTAATGTAGCGTCATCTGCCCCCCAGTCGGGAAACCGACCTGTGGAAGGCCGCGGACTTTGTAAGTATATTTTTGATGAATGTATTCCGCGGTTTTGTTATTTGTTGTTAACTACTTTTCTTTCTTTGTCGTAGCGGTTCCCCCTCTTAGGCGCGACCATCTGGTGTGCCCCGTTGGGTTGGACATTACCGGGGATACCTAGGCTCCATTTGGTACTGGTGGAGTTTATTTCCCCAAGGAGTCTTCACTTCGCACTCCAGAGGTTGGAGTCCGCGTGTTGCGTAGGTGTGTTCCACCAGGTGATAGGCATTCTTGCCCAAAGACTGATGAGGAGGCTGAGGCTTATGCACAGGGTGCCTTATCCCGATTTGCTCCTGTAAGTAACTTGATTTTTCTGCCAAGTTTGTTGCTTTTGCAATTTATGTTTGGCTTATCGTGTTGATATGTGCAGGTTGTAGCCGACATGGTGAACATGTCATCTTTTGTCATGGAGTTGGTGAGCGCGAAGCAGGCGGCTATGGATAAGTGTGACGCTGTGCGCCAAGAGTTACTGCGAACCAAAGAAGAGGCTCGTGTGTTGAGTTTGAAAGTTACTGCTTCTGAGAGTCGTTATGAGGCGCGCCATACTCGCTTGGCAAAGCTTGAGTCTGAGATGATCTTCATTCTCAAGGAGCGGAGTTAGCTGCTCTTGGTAAGGAGAGTCGTGAAAAGGGCATACAAGTGGGTTTCACCAAGTATTTGGGAACTTCAGACTTTGAAGCCGCTGTTGAGGAGAAAGTGAACAACCTGATGAGCGAGCGTTCTGAAGATTACTTCACCCGTGTGAAGGATCTTGACCCTGGGTTCCCTTTTGGCGAGTTGGGTCCATATGCGAATTACGCTCTTTCTCACATTGAGGCGCTGAACCTTTTGGAGTGTGGTCATCCAAACTACGAGGTGTTGGTCGATGATAGCGGAGATGTGAACGTTATTGTCACTTCTCCTGAGTTTATGGAAGTTGCCCCCGGGCTTCCTGGTGGTCCTGTTATTTGAACTGCTCGTTTTACATTGAGCATGTTGGACTCGTTTATGAGTTCGCTTGCCTCTTGGCTTCTATGTTTAGAAACTTGTTGGAGTTGTTGTTTGACTGTTGCTCGTGACTTGTTCGCTTTTAACTACGTCATATGAACCTGTTTTATACACAGCAGTTTACATGATAACTTGTTAGTAGTATTTCATACCGTTATCGTTTACTGTGTTTCCTGAACCCGGATGACTAGTAGTGTAAACGTAGTCCCCGTAATCGTGACTGATAGCCATTTTCAATTTGAAATTGTTCGCACGATGCGTTATGCATGTTGTACGTCTTCCTGCATGGCTTGTTACTATATCCGTCGAAGCTTGTCAAGTGATTCGCGTATAGCGACTTAACAAGTAGTATGTTTGAAATGTGCTATCTTCGCTTGAGCGAGATACTAGTTTATACCGTCTCTTAGTTCCACTCTAAGGCGACGTTGTACAAGACTCTACTTGTAAATTTATGAGTTTTAAACAGGGTGCGCACCTGCCAGCGTGTATCAACCCGCGTTGGGGAAGCATACGTAAAAACTTTTTGGGTTTTGAAAGAGAGTTTTGTGAAACCTAAAAAGGTTGTTTGATAAAATGTTTGAAAAGGTGTTTGATATATAAAAATTTTATGAAGGTATTTGGTAAAAATATTTGTGATACATGATTCCTGCGTCCAGGGACCATGTAGCACTTTTGAGAGTATGAATTGTGATGCATGTTTTCTGCGTCCAGGAACCATGCAACACGATTTTGAAAATCTATAGTACGGATTTGTCATCTAGCAAGAGGATTTCCGCAATGAAGAGTGAACCCTTATCAGGAATTCGTTATATGGGATTGTCGTCTAAACAGAGGACATCTGCTATGAAGAGTGAACCCTTACAAGAAATTCGTTATATGGGATTGTCGTCTAAACAGAGGACATCCGCCATGAAGAGTGCACCCTAAACAGGATATACGCACTTATTATAGAGTGGGGTCGTTGTCTAAACAGAGAACTTCCGTCACTTAAGGGGTGATCAGCCCCGTATGCCCATCCTGTTCTGAATCCAGGGAATGGCTATGAACATGAGGATTTACCTCTAACCAGAGATGTCACAGCATGTCATTTTTTAGAAGTAAACATGGGGCTTGTCTTTTAAAAAAGAGGATACCACAACATGCTATTTTGATAGTAGGCCTTGGCGTTATTCCAAGGTATTTTGGTAGTAGGTCTTGGTGTTAATCCAAGATATTGCTTGTAGCTGATGCCCTGAATAGTCGTCGTTTTGATAGTAGGTCTTGGTGTTAATCCAAGACATTGCTTGTAGCTGACGCCCTGAATAGTCTTCGTTTTGATAGTAGGTCTTGGTGTTAATCCAAGACATTGTTTGTAGGTGACAGCTCTTTGAATAGTCGTCCCTTTGAATAGAGAATTACTATAAATTCCTTTTTTGTGGATAATCCGCCAGTTGCCTTTGCGTTATATAAGTTGGCTGTGAACACAGCGCCATTGCTTTGTGTTGCGTACACCTTCTTGATGTATAAGTTGATTTGTGAATGGAGAAATAAACTCCTTGTTGGTGTAGATGATAGTTGTTGTAGTTACTTTGTTTTGTTTCCAAGTAACGTACATAGAGTAGTCGTGTTCCTACGAAGATAAAACGACTTCATTAGGTTTGTGAGATTATTACAGAGATGCCACTTTATATAAGGGAGTGTTCTTTTAAACAAGTAGATGCATTATGGAAATAAGAGCAAAAAGGCTTGATACAACAGCTCCTTTTGTGATAGAAGATTATCCTTTTATCCGTGGAATTTCTTCAGGTGTCCTCCACTAAATGTATTTGTAGAGATATTGCCATCTGCATCTTCGAGGCGATATGCGTTGATGTACGGGATGGATACGACCTTGTAAGGGCCTTCCCATTTTGGAGACATCTTGTTGATTTGATCGAGATGTGAGAATTCGTTCCTTCTCCACACCATTTCTCCAACATGGAATTGCCTTTCTTTCACCTTCCTGTTGTAATATCTTGCGGTGATCAAACGCATGCGTGCCTGATTGTGCTCGGAGTTACGCCTTTTTTCTTCGGCCAAGTCTAAGTCTAGACGCATGTCTACTTCATTGGCTTGTGCGTTGAAATGGGTTGTGCGATAGGATGAGACAGCAATTTCGATGGGAGCGACTGCTTCCGTTCCATACACCAGGCTGAATGGTGTTTCTCCAGTTGACTCCTTTGGAGTTGTTCGAAGTGCCCACAGAACACTGCTAAGTTCTTCTGCCCATCCTCCTTTTAATGCGTGTACTCTTTTCTTGAGACCGTCTAGGACGGTTTTGTTGGCGGCTTCGACTTGTCCGTTGGTTTGAGCATGGCGGACTGAGGCGAAACGGTGGTTGATGTTGAGTCTATCGCAAAAAGTTTGAAGCCTTGAGCTCTTGAATTGTGGCCCGTTGTCGCTGATTAGGACCTTCGGAACTCCATATCGCGCAATGATGTGATTTCGAATGAAGTCCATTATTTGTGCATCGGTTGTTTGTGCCAACGCCTTTGCTTCGATCCACTTTGAAAAGTAATCGATTGCGACGACAATGTATTTGGTTTGACCTTTTGACTTTGGAAGTGGACCCACCAGATCGATCCCCCACTGTGCGAATGGCCATGAGCTTGCAATTGGGCTTAGCTCGGCTGCCGGCGCCGTGATACTTCTTGAATAAAGTTGGAATGATTCGCATTCTGTGACCAAGTGCGTAGCTTGGTTCTTCATGGTTGGCCAATAGTATCCCAAGCTCAGAGTTTTGCGTATTAGAGATCTTGCCCCTTCATGGCAGGCTGCTTGGCCTTTATGTAAATCTTCTAACACTTTTTGGCCCTCCTGGAAGGTGATGCAGCTTAGGTATGGGGTTGAAAATCCTTTCTTGTAGAGCTCATCATCTATCAATGCGTAATTGACGGCTTGTCTCTGGATTTTTTGGGCTTGAACTTTGTCTTCGGGGAGCTTGTGGTCTTTGAGATATGTCAATATTGGGGTCCTCCAATCTGGATCTGGATCGATGCACAAGACTTCGAATTTGTCAATTACTGACAAGATTCTGTTTTCCACGAAATGTGTTTCTTTGCCTTGTGCGAATTTGCTCAAGGCATCAGCTTCTTGGTTTTCTTCTCTAGGCACCGCGGTGATGTCGAAGGTATCGAAGCTTGTGATGAGGTCTTTTGCTTGCCCCAGGTACTTTTGCATATTTTCTGACTTTGCCGCGTATTCGCCTTTAACTTGATTGACGACTAATTGCGAATCGCACTTCACTCGTAGATGTTTAACTCCGACACCTTTTGCAATTCTTAAGCCAGTTATCAATGCTTCGTACTCTGCCTCGTTGTTTGTTGCTCTGAATGTTAGGTTTAGAGCATACTTCAATGGATTGGATCCATCGGGAGGAATTAGGAGGAATCCGGCACCTGATCCCCCTACGTTTGAAGATCCGTCGGTGTACATTTGCCATACCTCGATATGTTCTTCAATTTGTTGAGGTTCATCTTGGGGATCTGTGTCGGGAGTTATCCCGGTGAATTCGGCGATGAAGTCTGCCAACGCTTGCCCCTTGATCGCCGTTCGAGGAGCAAAGTGAATGCGGAATTCACTTAGCTCTACTGACCACTTTGTTAGCTTTCCTGACATGTTTGGCTTTGACAGGATGTGCTTCAGGGGTTGGTCTGTTAAGACTGTTACTTCATGTGCGTGGAAGTATGGTCTCAGCTTCCTTGCTGCTATTATAAGCGCGTATAGGTATTTTTCGATTGGCATGTAATTTACCTCGTACTTTGCAAGTATTTTGCTTACATAGTAGACTGGGAGCTGGGTAGTCCCCTTTTGTTTGACGAGGACTGAGCTGACTGCCGTGTTGCTTACTGATATGTACAGGAAGAGGGGCTCTCCTGGTATCGGTTTTGCCAGTGCCGGCAATGTGCGCAAGTGTTGTTTTAATTGCTGAAAGGCCTCTTCACACGCTGGTGTCCATTCAAACTTCTTGTTTGCACGCAAGACTTCAAAGAACGGGAGTGCCTTGTCACCTATTCTGGCAAGGAACCGGTTTAAAGCAGCTAGGCGGCCATTTAGTTGTTTGACTTCCTTATGTCTCCTTGGGGATACCATTTCTTCAATCGCCTTCACCTTCTCTGGGTTAGCTTCTATCCCCCTCTGGCTCACCATGAATCCAAGGATTTTTCCTGATTGTACGCCGAAAGCGCATTTTGTTGGGTTTAGGCGGACTTGATATTCGCGCATTCTTTTGAAGATTGCTCGCAAGTCGTCAACATGGTTGCGCCTTTTGGTTGACTTCACGACCATATCGTTCACGTATGCCTCCATTTTGGTTCCGATTAGATCGCCAAAGATGGTATTGACCATTCGCTGGTATGTTGCTCCCGCATTGATTAGGCCGAATGGCATCACCGTGTAGTTGTATATTTCGCTATCTGCATAGAATGCAGTATGCGGCGCATCATCCTTGAACATCGGGATTTGGTTGTACCCTGAGTATGCATCCATTACAGACATTAATTCATGGCCGGCAGTGGCATCGACTAGTTGGTCGATTCTTGGGAGAGGATATGAATCCTTTGGGCATGCGTTGACTTGCCACTTGACTTAGGAACCAACACCGGGTTTGCAACCCATGTTTGATATCTTGATTCTTCGATGAATCCTGCGTCAAGCAGTTTTCCCACCTCTTCTCTGATAGCCAGTTTCTTGTTGCCCCCGAGGGGTCGAAGTTTCTGGGCTATTGCTCGAGTTCCTGGCTTGATGTTGAGCTTATGAGAAATGACTTCTGCGCTAATTCCGGGCATATCGCTTGGTGACCATGCGAATAGTTCCTTATACTCTTTGAGGAGTGCTGTGATTTCTATCACTTCGTCTTCTGACAGGGATGCTCCGATTTGGACCATTCTGTCTGGCTCTTCAATCTTTATTTGCTTTAATTCCTCTACTGGGGCTGGTCGGGCGCGACCTTCTCTTGGATCATCATCAATGATGGGCATGTCATCTGGCTTGACGTTATTTTGGATTGCCACGTTGTAACAATTTTTTGATAACAGTTGGTCTCCTTTGACTTCACCGATTCCGGCTATAGTTTGGAATTTGATCTTCTGGTGTGCTGTGGATGGCACCATTCCCCACGCATTCATGGTTGCGTATCCTAAGATACCATTGTATGCGTCAAGCTTTTGCACTACCATAAATGGTATTTCAATTTGGAGACGTGAGTTGCCCTCTCCCAGTATAACTGGCAGTGTTATGGACCCCAATGGGTAGCTTGCATCTTCCATGAACCCCACTAAGGGTGAATTCATTTTGTTGACTTCCTTCTTTCTCCCCAAAGCCAGGATGACGTCTTTCGTGATGATATTGGGTGAACTCCCTCCATCGACCAAGATACGCTTGATGTCCATGCCGTCGATTGTCATGGTTATGACCAAGGCGTCATTATGTGGAAATGTTATGTGCGACTTTTCTTCTGAAGAAAAGCCGATGACGTCTTCTAGGACAACGTCTCCTTGCTGACTGCCCCTAGGCTCATGGATCATCAGGGAAGCGTATATTTCTCTCCCGTATGATGTTTCGCCTCCTGCCCCGAAACCTCCATGTATCACGTGGATGCTTGGAAATTTTGGACCGTGCTGTGCGGATGGCACGCTGCTTGCTGGCACGGTTGACATTATGGACCTTTTGTGACGTCTAAAGCGCTTCCTGGTTTTTGACGGATTGATCTTAGTGAGAGAGTTGTGATCACTCGTCATGACTTCTGCGCCACAATAGCTTTTTGTTCGAATCACGTAGACGGCGCCAATGTTGCGTCCGGATTGAACAAGGTCGTGAGGATGCGTCTGTGGTTGTGCGGGCTGTGATCCTTCCGTCGGGCGGAGGTTGGGCCACTGACGAGTGTTCAGACTTGCTCCCGTATGAGGATTGTGTCTCGGTATGGCTGTGACTCGGTAAGGCTGGGACGCGGTAAGGTTGTGACTCGACAAGGTTATGTCTCAAGCGTCGGATACTGCACCAAGGACCAATGCTAGCACGGAGAGGGGGGGGGGGGGTGGTGCTAGCGGAGCCCTCTCCGATGCTTAAGTCACTATAAGGGCAAAAAGGTAATTTCTAGAGAGAGAATATTTCTAGAGAGAATTCAGAGCTCAAAATACCAAAGTTGGGCAAATGAGAGAATGTGTGAAAATGGGTGGCCAAGACCTCCTATTTATAGGCTTTCTTGGGACCGGACCCGGTTTTAGAGCGGTTTGATGACGGTTCAAGATCATGCGGTAACCGTCATCCATATTGGTAATGTGCAAACTTGACTTCTCTACACGCAACGGTAATCGCGGATACGGTAGTCGCGCGATACCCGTAAGGCAATCCGGACCTCGTCGAATTTGGGCAATTCGGCGAGGTCCGGATTGCTTTACGCAACCCGGAGGTCCGGTCCGGAAGCGCGTAAATGCGCTTCCGGACCGTTTTGATACCGTGGGAGAGGTTTTTAAACCGAGATGTAATTTTGACACGTTTACGAGGCCCGAAATGTAAATACGAACCCGAATTGGACATTTATCCATCATGTTTCAACTTCTCTATTATCTCTTATTATTATCTTATCTTTTATATTCTTGTACAAATGCTGAAAATGCTAGTACGTGGAGTGAATTTAACTTAATTTGTATTATATTTTAATGACGTATTACTTTTTTATGACTTTGATCCACAAATACCCAGACCCCTTTCGTTGGAAGCAATTGAACAACATAATAACAAAAAATATTCGCTATGATTCAATAACAAAATAACAAAAAGTAAACGTCGTAATAGTGGAAATTGCAGCAGCAGAAAGTGAGAAAAAAAAACAACAATGATACAACATATTTACTGCAGCAAGATAACACAGCAAAATAACACATAACCTAAACGTAATATAATTAAAACTGAACTAATAATTGCATAAGCAAAAGCGAAAAAAAAAACAACAATGAAACAACATAATTACTGCATCAAAACAACAGCAAAACAACTTTTAGATTCTGCAGCTTGTTTTGATGGATGAATTGTTAATTAGTAATTTAGAAGTTTGTATGAACTTTTGGAATTGAAGATATACAAACGACATAGAATAAAATAATAAAACAATGATGATAACATAGAGAATATGGTGAAGTATATTCACGCAAGGAGGCAAGGAAGAGAGACAATGACATTTTTGGAAGAAAAATATTTGAAAAAAACATATGTGGTTCAATTCTATCTAAATTGACAAAAAATTGACTGAGGTAACGATTTGATCTGAATTTCAAAGTTGAGGTAGCTAATTTTCAAAATTAAAAGTTGAGGCAGCGATTTGTAAGAGGGCCTTAGTTCAGATAGCAATTTGGTTATTAACCCTAATTTCTATGAACTGGTCAAATTAAGCTTAATTAGTTCAAATTATCTTGATGAAAGTTAATTTGAGATTTAAAACAGATAAAATAACTATGTTTTCAGTTGTAGAAGAATTATAAGGAATGCAATATTAATAGTTTTGCAACAAGAATACCAGACTCAATTTACAGCTTAAAGAAGACTTATTTTGGTGATAAATTATTAGTTGGACTCAGTCCGCCAATTTAGCGTATGGACTAACCTATAAAAGAGTGACATGTAATAAATATATTCTACATAAATAACTTTGAGTAACATGTGATTACAACCTCACAATTTTTTTTAATTAATACATAGCTCTTTTTTAGGCTAATAAAAATAATATATCCTAAAAATTAAAAATATTTTTTTACATATATAAATATAATATGAGTGTCACTAGTTTTGTGATTTTTTTTTCTAAAATCCTATTGGGTATGGTGAACCTTAGAGGGCACTTGTCCTCTAGGGATCACCATGCCGAATAGTATTTCAGAAAAAAAAAAAAAAAAACTTATCATCAAATAAAGACCTTTCCTTCGAGCCTGGTGGATAAAGTTCTATCTATTTTTAGTGGGCCTAGTATTTCCGGCAATTGCAATGGCTTCTTTATCTCTTCATGTTGAATGCAAAACTAGTGACACTTCTATTATATATATATTTGTATACAAAAAAATTATTTTTATTTATTAAGAGAAAATTATTGTTTTACGAAAAAATAAGGTATGATTAACTATTAAATTGTAATCACTTGTTACTCAAAGTTATTTATATAGAGTACATTTATTATGTGTCTCACTTTCATAGGTTGATCCATACGCTGAGGTGGCGGACTGGTCAAACTAATATGTTTCCTTATACGGTTAGATAAATTAGTTTGTACCATAATAAATAATAAAGACAAGATAGTTATGTTTTGCAGTTATGTTTGTCAGTTGTTTCCTTAATTTTAGGGTAATTACAGTTACATATGTTTTAGATAATGGTAGTTAAAAGGAAGTTACTTCAATACCTTGATGTATAAGTAACAATGTATAATGGTTGTTTTTCACGCTGAGTGAATGAAATAGAAGAGCAACAACAGTTACTTGTTATTGTGCTGCATATTTTGATTATTTTTGTTTTTTTTGCCACCTTAATTATTGTTATTTATGCTATTATTATTGATTTGGTTCTTGACGGGCAAATCAAAACCACTTACATTTAGATTTGGTATTAGAGCATCACAATTCTGTTCCTTGGAGACCTGGTTTTGAAGATGCAACAAATTGGCTGATATTGATGTGTTTGTAGAAATAATAATTCACAAATACACCGGAAACTATCACTACTAAACTAATCAT
Organism: Clarkia xantiana subsp. parviflora; assembly: GCA_036873135.1. Taxonomy (NCBI): domain Eukaryota; kingdom Viridiplantae; phylum Streptophyta; class Magnoliopsida; order Myrtales; family Onagraceae; genus Clarkia; species Clarkia xantiana. The sequence continues at coordinate 16,265,022 of JAPTYO010000008.1, read as the reverse complement.
GAAGAGTCTCCTAAGAGGCTAGTGTTTAAGTCACTGACTTTGCACCGTGAGTATTTGTCCCACACCGGTGGTGTGTGGATTACTAGAGCACTATATAAGTATGTGGACTATCTCCTCCTATTACCAATTGGTTTTAGGATGGAACCCCACTTGTTAAAGTAGTTGCTCTATATTGGCCCGTTGGGTTTGACTCGGTCCAATATGGAATTTAACATGGTATCAGAACCCGGTTCAGATAGGCGGTGTTGAGTTTGTCCCCTTTGTTGGCTCCACGTACAAGGTTACCGGGTCGGGCCTGGCGTGAGAGCGGGGTTTGTAGAAATTAAGTCCCAACCCGTCCGAATTTGAAAAGCCGTTGCCTTAGTTAAAAAGAGTCCTCACGGTGCGGGGGGTGTGTTGAAATCAGTGACTTTGCACTGTGAGTATTTGTCCCACACCGGTGGTGTGTGGATTACTAGAGCACTATGTAAGCAAGTGGGCTACCTCCTATTACCAATTGGTTTTAGGATGGAACCCCACTTGTGAAAGTTGTTGCTCTATGTTGGCCCGTTGGTTTTGACTCGGCCCAATGTGGAATTTAACATGGTATCAGAACCCGGTTCCGATAGGCGGTGTTGGGTTTGTCCCCTTTGTTGGCTCCACGTACAAGGTTACCGGGTCGGGCCTGACGTGAGAGTGGGGATTGTTGAAATTAAGTCCCAACCCGTCCAGATTTGAAAAGCCGGTGCCTTAGTTAAAAAGATCCTCACGGTGCGGGGGGTGTGTGGAAGTCAGTGACTTTGCACCGTGAGTATTTGTCCGACACCGGTGGTGTGTGGATTACTAGAGCACTATAAAAGCAAGTGAGCTACCTTCTCCTATTACCAATTGGTTTTAGGATCGGAACCCCACTTGTGTAAGTAGTTGCTCTATGTTGGGCCGTTGGGTTTGACTCGGCTCAATGTGGAATTTAACATGGTATCAGAACCCGGTTCCAATAGGCGGTGTTGGGTTTGTACCCTTTTTTTGGCTCCACGTACCAGGTTGCCGGGTCAGGCCTGGCGTGAGAGTTGAGTTTGTTGAAATTAAGTCCCAACCCGTCCGGATTTGAAAAGTTGTTGCCTTAGTTAAAAAGAGTCCTCACGGTGCGGGGGGAGTGTTGAAGTCAGTGACTTTGTACCATGAGTATTTGTCCCACACCGGTGGTGTGTGGATTACTAGAGAACTATATAAGCAAGTGGGCTACCTCCTCATATTACCAATTTGTTTTAGGATGGAACCCCACTTGTGAATGTAGTTTCTCTATGTTGGCCCGTTAGGTTTGACTCGGCCCAATGTGGAATTTAACATGGTATCAGAACCCGGTTCTGATAGGCAGTGTTGGGTTTGTGCCCTTTGTTGGCTCCACGTACAAGGTTACCGGGTCGGACCTGGCGTGAGAGTGGGGTTTGTTGAAATTAAGTCCCAACCCGTCCGGATTTGAAAAGCCTGTGACTTAGTTAAAAAGCGTCCTCACGGTACGGGGTGTGTGTTGAAGTCAATGACTTTGCACCGTGAGTATTTGTCCCACACCGGTGGTGTGTGGATTACTAGATCACTATATAAGCAAGTTGGCTACCTCCTCCTATTACCAATTGGTTTTAGGATGGTACCCCACTTGTGAAAGTAGTTGCTCTATGCTGACCCGTTGGGTTTGACTCTGCCCAATGTGGAATTTAACATGTTATCAGAACCCGGTAACAATAGGCGGTGTTGGGTTTATACCCTTTTTTTGGCTCCACGTACATGGTTATCGGGTCGGGCCTGGCGTGAGAGTGGGGTTTGTTAAAATTAAGTGTCAACCCGTCTGGATTTGAAAAGCAGTTGCCTTATTTAAAAAGAGTCCTCACGGTGCGGGGGGGTGTGTTGAAGTTAGTGACTTTGTACCGTGAGTATTTGTCCCACACCGGTGGTGTGTGGATTACTAGAGCACTATATAAGCAAGTGGGCTACCTCCTCCTATTACCAATTTTTTTAGGATAGAACCCCACTTGTGAAAGTAGTTGCTCTATGTTGGCCCATTGAGTTTGACTCGGCCCAATGTGGAATTTAACATGGTATCAGAACCCGATTCCGATAGGCGGTGTTGGGTTTGTCATTTTTGTTGGCTCCATGTATAAGGTTACCTGGTCGGGCCTGGTGTGAGAGTGGGTTTGTTGAAATTAAGTCCCAACCCGTCCGGATTTGAAAAGTCGTTGCCTTAGTTAAAAAGAGTCCTCATGGTGAAGTGGGTGTGTTGAAGTCAGTGACGTTGTACCGTGAGTATTTTTCCTACACCGGTGGTGTGTGGATTACTAGAGCACTATATAAGCAAGTGAGCTACCTCCTTCTATTACCAATTGGTTTTAGGATGGAACCCCACTTGTGAAAGTAGTTGCTCTATGTTGGCCTGTTAGGTTTGACTCGGCCCAATGTGGATTTTAACATGGTATCAGAACCCGGTTCTGATAGGCGGGGTTGGGTTTGTCCCTTTTGTTGGCTCCACGTACAAGGTTACTGGGTCGGGCCTGGCGTGAGAGTGGGGTTTGTTGAAATTAAGTCTCAACCCGTCTGGATTTGAAAAGCTGGTGCCTTAGTTAAAAAGAGTCATCACGGTGCGAGGGGTGTGTTGAAGTCAGTGACTTTGCAGCGTGAGTATTTGTCCCACACCGGTTGTGTGTGGATTACTAGAGCACTGTATAAGCAAGTGGGCTACCTCCTCCTATTACCAATTGTTTTAGGATGGAACCCCACTTGTGAAATTAGTTGCTCTATGTTGGCCCATTGGGTTTGACTCGGCCCAATGTGGAATTTAACATGGTATTAGGACCCGGTTCTGATAGGCGGTGTTGGGTTTATCATTTTTGTTGGCTCCACGTACAAGGTTACCTGGTCGGGCCTGGCGTGAGGGTGGGGTTTGTTGAAATTAAGTCCCAACCCGTTCGGATTTGAAAAGCCGTTGCCTTAGTTAAATTGAGTCCTCATTGTGCGGTGGGTGTGTTGAAGTCAGTGACTTTGTACCGTGAGTATTTGTCCCACACCGGTGGTGTGTGGATTACTAGAGCACTATATAAGCAAGTGAGCTACATCCTCCTATTACCAACTGGTTCTAGGATGGAACCCTACTTGTTAAATTAGTTGCTCTATGTTGGCCCGTTGGGTTTGACACGACCCAATGCGGAATTTCACATGGTATCGGAACCCGGTTCTGATTGGTGGGGTTGGGTTTGTCCCTTTTGTTGGCTCCAAGTACAAGGTTACCGGGTCGGGCCTGGCGTGAGAGTGGGGTTTGTTGAAATTAAATCTTAACCCGTCTGGATTTGAAAAGCCGGTGCATTTGTTAAAAAGAGTCCTCACGGTGCGGGACGTGTGTTGAAGTCTGTGACTTTGCACCGTGAGTATTTGTCACACTTCGGTGGTGTGTGGATTACTAGAGCACTGTATAAGCAAGTGGGCTACCTCCTCCTATTACCAATTGGTTTTAGGATGGAACCCCACTTGTGAAAGTAGTTGCTCTATGTTGGCCCGTTGGGGTTGACTCGGCCCAATGTGGAATTTAACATGGTATCAGAACCCGGTTCCGATAGGCGGTTTTGAGTTTGTCCCCTTTGTTGGCTCCACGTACAAGGTTACCTGGTCGGGCTTGGTGTGAGAGTGGGATTTGTTGAAATTAAATCCCAACCCTTCCGGATTTGAAAATCCGTTGCTTTAGTTAAAAAGAGCCCTCACGGTGCGGTGGGTGTGTTGAAGTCAGTGACTTTGTATTGTGAGTATTTGTCCCACACCGGTGGTGTGTGGATTACTAGAGCACTATATAAGCAAGCTAGCTACCTCCTCCTATTACCAATTGGTTTTAGGATGGAACCTTAATTGTTAAAGTAGTTGCTCTATGTTGGCCCGTTGGGTTTGACTCGGCCCAATGCGGAATTTAACATGGTATCGGAACCCGGTTCTGATAGGCGGGGTTGGGTTTGTCCCTTTTGTTGGCTCCACATACAAGGTTACCGGGTCGGGCCTGGCGTGAGAGTGGGGTTTGTTGAAATTAAGTCCCAACCCGTCTGGATTTGAAAAGCCGGTGCCTTAGTTAAAAAGAGTCCTCACGGTGCGGGGGGTGTGTTGAAGTCAGTGACTTTGCACCGTGAGTATTTATCCTACACCGATGGTGTGTGGATTACTAGAGCACTATATAACCAAGTGGGCTGCCTCCTCCTATTACCAATTGGTTTTAGGATGTACCTCCACTTGTGAAAATAGTTGCTCTATATTGGCCGTTGGGTTTTATTCGGCCCAGTGTGGAATTTAACAGCTAGCAATACTGACACATAGTGAAGGAGTCTTAATAGACAACATTACACAATATCAACTACAAGCAAGAAAGCTTATTGACATATCAGTGGCTGAAGGAGAGTATAGTAGAAGAAAATTTGGTAGATTATGAAGAATTACCAACGGAAGTTACGTAGGATCTTCAAGAAGATGAATCAGAATTTTCTCACACATAGAAGATCTATCAAAATGCCACACTAGCTACCTAGATGGCTATGAGGTGTGATGAAAATTATGCTGATATATTTACTAAACCTTTAAATATTGCAGTATTTTGAATATCTCATACTAAGTTGGTTCTTTTCACTGTGATATAAATTGAAATTCTTGTAAGAATTTCCATTTTAGGGGATGATATTTAAAGAGAAAATAAGAGCATGAGTTAAATGGTGCTCAATGCGATGAAGTAATTATGTTTCCAATTTACATAGTTGCATAAGAAATATAAAGAATGCAAAAACAATAGATTTGCAGCAGGAAGACAAAAGTTGGAGACTTAACTTGCAGTTCAAGAAGACTTACTTGGTGGTTACGTAGTCGTGTTTCCTTATGTGTTTGGATAAGTTAGTTCGTGTCATGATCAAGACAAGATAATTATATTTTGCGATTATGTTTTGACACTTGTTTCCTTAATTTTAGGGGCAGTTTGTATATGTTTTAGAGGAAAAATCACTAAACTACCCACATTTTAGAACTCAAACACAAAAACAAGGGAAAATGAGTTCCCGGAACGATAATCACTATTAGCGCACCTCCGAAATGCGCCAGAAACATGGCACATCTGCCAAATGCGCCACATTTAATACATGGCGCATTTCCCAGATGCGCCACAATTAATTGGCATTAATTATCCATTTTTCAAATTAATTCACTAAAATACTGCTACAAGCTAGAATCGAACCCAAGTCACCTAGGTGATAGGCTTGAATACTAACCACCACACTACAATGTCTTTTGTTGAAAGTTTACTAAACTTTTTATATTTAATGTTAGTTTAACGACCAAAATATCGTCACTAAGAATTTAACACTAGTCACCCGCATGATAGACAAAAATTCTTACCACTACACTACAATGACTTTTGTTGATAATTAATTAAAATTATATTTATTTGTCTATGTAGTTTTATTTATTGTTTTGTGATAATACATTGTTTAGTTACCTACGTTTGCACCATGTGACCGAATGATTACTTTTTTGAAGTGATTAATGGTTACATACATTTCAGAATATGAGAGAATCGTTTAAACTTATTTTATTTAATAATTTATATTTAATCAAACGCGATTGAATTTTAGTTAAATAACGATTTTAGTAAAATTCAACCCCTACCTATGTTTAGTTATTTTGTAAAATTCAATCACATTTGATTAAATATAAATTATTAAATAAAATAAGTTTGAATGATTCTCTCATATTCTGAAATGTATGTAACCATTAATCACTTCAAAAAATTAATCATTCGGTCACATGGTGCAAACGTAGGTAACTAAACAATGTATTATCACAAAACAATAAATAAAACTACATAGACAAATAAATATACTAATTTTAATTAATTATCAACAAAAGTCATTGTAGTGTAGTGGTAAGAATTTTTGCCTATCATGCGGGTGACTAGTGTTAAATTCTTAGTGACGATATTTTGGTCGTTAAACTAACATTAAATATAAAAAGTTTAGTAAACTTTCAACAAAAGACATTGTAGTGTGGTGGTTAATATTCAAGCCTATCACCTAGGTGACCTGGGTTCGATTCTAGCTTGTAGCAGTATTTTAGTGAATTAATTTGAAAAATGGATAATTAATGCCAATTAATTGTGGCGCATCTGGGAAATGCGCCATGTATTAAATGTGGCGCATTTGGCAGATGTGCCATGTTTCTGGCGCATTTCGGAGGTGCGCTAATAGTGATTATCGTTCCGGAAACTCGTTTTCCCTTATTTTTGTGTTTGAGTTCTAAAATGTGGGTAGTTTAGTGATTTTTCCTGTTTTAGATAAGTGTAGTTATTGGAATTACTTTAGTAACTTGATGTAAGTAACAATGTGTAATGATGATTTTTCAAGTTGAATGAGTGAGTGAAATAGAAGAGCAATAACAGTATCGTGCTGCATTTTTTGATTCTTGATATTTATGATAAAAAAATATTGATTTGGTTTTTTTATTGACAAATCAAAACCATATTTGAATAGGTGAAGGTTATATTCGTATTTTGTAACCGGTTAATTATTATACAAAAAATTCAACCACCATCTTAAGAGTACATTTGATGTTTCTTACTTTCAATAACGTTTTTAATAGAATTCAAACCCAGTTTATGTTTAAATACTTCAGTTCTGTTTACTAAAAAAAAAAAAAACTTCAGTTCTCTTCATTAGTTATAATCCAACTAATTTTCATAATGATGGTTAGTTGTGATTGTTCCATTAGCATACACGTATAATAAGGAAGTGCGTCTGATGATAACGTGCACGTAGAAGTCTAATTATATACAAGGATTGATGTTATATGTATTTTTATTTATTTCGTTGAATTTATTTTTGCCTTTAATAAATAATAATAATTAATATTTATTGAATAATGGTAGTGGACTAGTGGTATATAAAGAGATGGAGAGGGGGCAGGTCGGTGGTCGGTGAGATAGATACCGTTAGGAATTGACTTTCCCTCCACGCAAAATAAAGAGCGACTAATCTAAGAGTAGTGTCTTGTCTTGTCCGTCTGTGTGGGCTTTTGTGATGTTTTGCATTTTATGGACACGCCTTTGTCATTATTTGTCACGCCCCACCATTAATATTCCTATTTTATTTTTATTTGATACCATAACCTTAATCATAATTTTTAACCGCAGTTAAATAATTTAATCACAATCATTCAAACTAATATAATATCATTGTTTAATACAACAAAATTAAACATACATTCATTGTTTCACACACAAAATCCAAATTAAACATAAATTCATTAAATGGTGGGAATTGCTTGGCAAAAAAAAAAAAAGTAGGTGGGAATGTAAAAAGAATGAATATAATTATAATATTTGACTAATAATTAAAGTATAATAATAATGTATATATATATAAGTATTAGTAATATATATATAAATATTATATTTATAGAGGTGATAGTTATAACCGCGGTTATAGACTGAATACCATAACCATAACCATTGCGGTTACAAAATTCATCACCATAACCGTTCCTCACCACAATGGTGCGGTTAACCATTACGGTAAATGGTGCGAATAACCATGGTTATTTGATTTTCACCGCACCATTGCCGACCCTACCCACCATTAATATTCCTATTTTTTTTTCACACTAAGTTTAGTTTCAAACAGTGTCATCGAACCGGATCGGGCATCGAACCGATAGAGGTGCCGGTTCCCGGTTCATCCGGTCCGACCTGGTTCGAACCCTGTCGAACCGGTATAAGCTCAAAACGACCAAAAAAATTCCCCATTCACTCTGTTGTCTGTTCCCTCTCCTAAGTTCCAAGCTCAACCATGTACTCTGTTCGAACCATTGTTAGGTTCTATCCACCCCAAGCTCAACTCTCTACCCAAACAAAGCCGATTTCCTTTTCATCTCATCTCCCTAAGCACCGCACCCAGTCCAGTATCCCATACGACGATCCCCACAATCAAGAATTCAAGATTCAAGACCCGAGTGTCTGATCGGAGAAGAAACGACACGATCGATGAAACTCTGACTACGATTCGCCATGGCACCCGATCTCGAGTTCATCCCTGCACTAGAGGAATCGAAATACGAAGCAACATGCTTTCTCACCGGAAAGAAGACACGCTAGGGTAGCTTGATCGGAGCTAATTCACGGCGAGGCAAGGCGAACAGATCTTCAAGGTTATTACTGGGTTTCATTTCGCTCGATCGATGGATCTCTTCCATTAATTCGATGTCCATGGTCCCAAACCTTCCCTCTCCTTCGTGAGTCTTCCCCTCCCCCTACCCTACCTTTCCCTCTCCCTCCATCCCCTCCGCTTCCTTTCTCTACCTGTGTGACGGCGCGGTCGGTCCGTGGAGATGGCGGCTGCGGCGCTGTGGTATGTGGAGAGCTGGGTGGCGCGGTGGCTCCGTTCTTCGTTCTTCCTCAAAGCTGCGGCTGTAAACACCTAATTTTGGTACGCGCGATACGTATATAACATGTTCAAAAATGTTATGTGTAACGCGTTTAAAAATGGAAATATTTAAATATGAAGGTCACGGGGTTGCTAAAAATAGGCTTAGTTTAAATTTGGATAGTGTAGATGCATTTAATATTTTGTAATATTCAGAAAATATATGATATATATTTATGGCAATATGCAATAAATATATATATATTCATAATTTTCGGAATTAATTAGTGTATATTAGGGAAAATATTGTTTTCCTAATTTTAGGTGTTAATCTAGCTATAAAAGGACCCATTGTCAATGGAAAAAGACACAACAAAAAATAATAAACATCTGGTCTAGAATTATGTGCAATTTTTTTTTTTTTTCGCTCATCCTGTCCGGCCAAGGTCTGCCGGAGCTCCGCCAGCAGCAGCCACCCCTCCGTACGCTACTCGCCCAGCCACCAGAATCGTCCATGCTCAGCCCGCTGCCAAGCTCACCGGAGCCACCACGACCAGTGTCCACTGCCATCCAGTCCTCCCCGCCAGTGATTGACTGCCTCCGATGTGTCCCTCCGCCGCGCCTGCGCCGCCCATGCCGTCCACTGTCCCGCCTGGCTGTCTGCTGTGCCGCCCGGATCTTCGCCAGCGCCGCCCGCAGCCAAGGACCAGCGCCGGTGCACTTCCGACTCCGACCGAGATCTGGACTGCCATCACCATCGCCATCGCCGGTGAATCAAAGCTCCGCCGCCCCATGTAGCAGCTCCGTTCGTCCTCGCCGGAGCTCCGTCCGCCTCAGCTGCTCCAGTCCGTCGATGCTGTCCCGTCCGGCAGGTCCATCGGCGCTCAGGCAGTCCTCTCGCAGGTTAGCTACGTTGCTGCTGTTGTTTTATTTTTGTTTATTTTTGTTTTTTTTTACTTATTTATTATTATTATTTTTATTATAAATTTCATTATTTTGTTATTATATTATTATTATATTATACTAAGTTAGGTAATTTAAATGTAATTGAATAAATTTGATTAGGTAGAATATTTAATTGCTCAAATTATTATGTATATATGTTGAAAATATATTAGGTTATGTATGTATTTAGCATGTTGGGTAATTTTAGAAGTTTTAGATTTCGTATTAATTAGGAGTTATAGATTATAATTAATTTTTAAATTTAAGTTAATATTTGATAATAATTTTGCATAGGATAAAAACCTGGTTTGATTTTGATATCGTTAGATTAATCTGATATAACATCTATTTAAAGAATAAAGCTGGCAAATTATGTGAATTGAATACCGAAAGGGCGTAATCAAAAATTGTATTTTTTTTAATTCGTAACAGAACCCCCGAACTCGAATTTCTGATCGCAGATAAATTTTATACCTAGGTGTTTACTTCGTTATTCACTTAGGTGATTTAGGGATTCTAGTTAGCCTTATAAGTGGCGACTCTTATAAAATTGCACGTTTTCAAAACGTAATTCGCCATAGGTCAGATTTTAGGTCTGACAATTTGGCGACTCTGCTGGGGAGTTTAGAGGTTCGGGCTCATTATTCGCTTATTTGCCATGTTTTTTTATTTAATTTAATTTTTTTTCTTTATTAATCTAACTCTGTTTTTCTTTTTACATGTACAAAGTGTAGAATTTAAACTAACTTTTTTCTTTTTGTGGCATTGTTTGAATTCCCACACGCCACTATAGTGTATTATCCAAAATGCCTAAAACCCAGGGCAACTAGGAACCCCGGAGAGTTAGTAAGGGTACGACCGCGCGGCCGAGCCGCCGGAACGACTCAGAACAACTCCACTCGCTTGCGAATGTCTTACGATCCCTGTGATGGGGTGAGGAAACCACCTTGTCGGGAACCTATCAGTGGAACCTACCTTGTAGAGCAAAGCCACACATTTTTTACCCCCTAACATGTTGTGTTTTATCCGTCTTTTTTTGTTGTTGTAAAAAAGAGTCGTCAGGAAAACTGAAAGTTTTTTTTAACTGTGTAATTTTTATTCTCATGCATTCATCTTCTTGCATTTTCTAAAAAAATAAAAAATAAAAAACCTTTTCAGCTAAGTAGTTAGTCGTTTAGTTGTAGAATTTTTATTTTCAAACATGCATTTCGTATGCATTGTTTTTTTTTTTTAACTCTTACCTGAATTTATAATTTCAACATTGCGTTTCATACGCATTATTTTAAAAAACCTCTTCAGGTAAGTTGTAATTTTTTAGTGCATCATACATGCGTTGTTAAAAAAACATTTTTGGAAATTTTAATTCCCCTTTAGCTATTAGAGCTTCTAATTTCGAACGTGTATTCCATATGCATCATTTCAAAAACTTTTTACCTGAATTGTTTTATTTTAAATAATGCATCCAGTATGCATTAATTAAAAAAAACGTTTTAGATAAATTGTAAGCTCTCTTAGTTTTAGGGCTCTTTGTTTAAAAAAAAAAAAACTTTTACCTGATTTTTTTAAAGATGTGCATCTCATATGCATTATTTTCGAAAAAAAAATTCCAGGTAAACTGTAATTTTTCTTAGTTGTAGAACTTTTATTAAGTTTGCGTATTGTATTTATTTTTGTGCATCTTATATGCATTTTTTAAAAAAAAAACTTTTCACTTGTTTTTTCCAATTTTGAGCAACTAGGATGCATTGAATTTTTCATCGTTAAAAAAAACACCCAAAAAAAAAAACTTTTCAGATAACTTGTAAATTTTCTTAACTGTAGAAATTTCATTTCAAGTATGCATCTCATGTACATCTCATAGGCATTGTTGTAGGAAAAACGATTCTTTTTTTTTGGATAGATTGTAAATCTCTTCTTAGTTGTTGAGCTTTTAATTCCAAATATGCATTGCATTTGCATTTCTTTTTATAAAAAAATTTTACCTGGATTTTTCATTTTGTACATACATTCCATATGTATCATTCAGGTAAACCGGTTGTAAGTTACTTATCAGTAGAACTTTAACTTTCGAGCATGCATGAGCATTTTAAAAAAATCAAAGTGTCATTCGTTTTTTATCCAAGGTGTATCGCACTTTTTCGGCAAGATCGTCATTTCAACCGTCGCATAAGCTAGCGTTTTAAAAAAAGTTTGATTCTATTTTTTAAGAAAAATAATTTAACTGTGCAGTTGAGTGCGACTATTCGAGTTTAAACAAAGGACGATAAAATATTTTTTAAAAAAACTTTGTTTTGAGCATCTGTCCTGCGTTCAAGCCAGATAGTGCACTCAGCGAATTCAGTAAACTCCATGGTGCAAAACACCTTAGATCATAAATTTTGATTCTTTCTGAAATGTAATCAAAATTATGAAATGAATGACATTTGAAGTTTTCCGAAAAATCATGCATGACTTCTTTTATTCTTTATACTAACTTTCGTGTCTGGTCTTTTCAGATACCCTTGGTTAGGTATCCCGCACATACATGTGGTGTCGGCCAAATGGGGCAACATAAAAAGAACGTGCAGTCATCCAGTTGCACGAAGAAAAAATTGCGCACTCGGAATATCCGACGCTTAGGTATGATAAATTGTTCTTAATTTTTTCCCTGAGATTTACGTGTCCATACTCTTTTTTGCAGATCAGTCGTCCACTTCGACGAGGTCGAAACCACATGAAATGTGACTGCTTCAAAGAACTTCCATGCCAAAATTCCACCTACCATGTGTGGAATTCATACGCGTCCCCGAACCAAGCCGTACATCCATTTTACGGTGACGTCTAAACTGGTCAGTGGCAACCAAAGGGCATATCCCGTTCAGATCGAGCACAACCTCCATATGAAGAAAAAGTCGGAACATGCAACAAATCCATTCATAAATGGAGCAAATTTCCATTAAAGATGTCAGGCACCCAGGTAAGAGAAGTCGTGATCAATTTTCTCCCCGAAATTTGATTTTTTTTTCCTTACTCATTGTGTAGCTCGGATAATCATCCAAATAAAAGCCTCTGAATAGCACATCTCGTGCACGGCCTTTTGCTCGCCAACCATTCTTGTGTCAGTTGCCGAATTTATCTCGCGCAATATATGTGCCCCAATACGGACTACTCCACGTCATCCATGTGTGTTCATTGACCAGGCCAATCATCCTGCATGCGACGAGCCTAACCCGGTAGGTGCTAGCCATGGGGAATCCCCAGACGAGATTGAGCAATAACCGGGGCACTTGAGAACCCGAGATTAGAAATCACTGTCTACGTCATCCATTGGTTGTAGGGTCCATCCAGGGCGTCGACCCGATCGACATATTTTGACTGAGTCATTCTCTAGAAGATGTTTTGAATTAGAAATTTCAGATTTGCCACTAGGGGCATGTACATAATTTTTGTTGATTATTTTCGTTACATTTTCGTTTAAAAAAAAAAGCAAGCAAAAAAAGAAAGCAAAAAAAAAAAAACAACAACAACAACGAAAAGCAAAAGAAAAAAGCAAAAAAACTTATTTTTTTAAGGGTCACAGCCGCCCTTTAATCGGCTACAGAAAAATAAAGAGAGTTTTTATGTAAATTTTGTGAGACCAGTGGAAAAATAGAAGGGTATCAGTTGTCCCTAAATCAACTATAAATAAAAAGGGTCTCAGTCGTCCCTAAAACGACTACAAAAAGGGCCACAGCCACCCTTCAAATGGCTACAGATAAAGGGTGCTCCTGCAACATCAAAGCGGGAAATAGGTGAAAGGGCCACAACCACCCTCCAAACGGCTACGAATAAAAGAGTGACCCCGCGAACCCTGTGAGGGCGGGAGAATAAAAAGGGCCACAGCCACCCTTAAAATGGCTACACAAAAAGAGTGATCCCGCGAACCCGGTGAGGGCGGGAAAATAAAAGAAAGGGTCACAGTCGTCCCTCTAAACGGCTACAATCAAAAGAGCCAATAGAGCATCAACGGCGGGTATTAAGTGAAAGGGCCACAATCACCCTCAAAATGGTTACATACAAAGAGTGTTTCCCGGATCAGAGACGAAGAATGAAGGGTCACAGTCACCCTCCCAAATGGCTACAATCAAAAGAGCTCCCGCAACATGAAGACGGTGAGGAAAGGTCACAGTCATCCTCCAAATGGCTACAAATACTCCCGCATCGAGGCGAGAATAATAACGGGCCACAGTCAACCCGAAATTTGCTACTAAAAAAGAGCTTCCGCAACAGCAAATGAGGAAAACAAAGATAGGTCCACAGCCACCGTTTAATCGGCTACCAAATAAAGAGTGCTTCCGCTAGGTTGAAAACCCGAAAGGGCGGCCTCGGCAAAATCAGGAAATGAGGGGCATGGTTGCAAATTCAGAAATTGCAATCATGGCAAAAGGAGAGAAAAATAAAAAACCGAGGGGCACGGTCGGAAATCTCTCAATCGGCCGTGGCAAAAGGAGAGAAAAAAGAGAAATTCTCAAAAAAAAAAAAAAAAAAAAAAAAAAAAAAAAAAAAAAGAAAAATGAAAAAGAAAAGATCTCGCTGGATTGTCGCGCCGTGCGCAATTTAGACAAAAATTAGGGACAAATATTCATGCGCAACACAACGCCTTCCAAAGTCAACTTCACGGCAAGCGGGACGGTTACAGTCTGCTCTCACGAGTCGCCATCCAAGGATGAGTAGGACTGTTACAGTCTGTTCCTACGAGTCAACTTCATGACAGGCGGGACGGTTACAGTCTGCTCTCGCAAGTCACCATTCAAGGATGAGTAGGACTATTACAGTCTGTTCCTACGAGTCAACTTCACGACAGGCGGGACGGTTACAGTCTGCTCTCGCGAGTCACCATTCAAGGATGAGTAGGACAGTTACAATCTGTTCCTACAAATCAATTTCACGGCAAACGGGACGGTTACAGTCTGCTCTCGCAAGTCACCATTCAAAGATGAGTAGGACTGTTACAGTATGTTCCTACAAATCAACCGACAATCGGGATCTGAAGTGGTCCAGCTTTCTGAGAGTCACCCCCGACGAACGAAGTATTAGTAAACAGCCCTCGCAAGTCACGCCACTAGAGGCACTTCTCCCACAGACGCCACTAAAGGCTCTTCTCCGACATACGCCGCTAGAGGCATCGCCAAAGGGTCTCCGGTACGGTCTGACGTAGAGGTCTTCCGCCACCAGAGATATCACCAGAGGATTTCCGGTACGGCATGACGTAGAGGTCTTCCGTTACCACTCGCCACTAGAGGCATCACCAAAGGTTCTCCGGTATGGTCTGACGTAGAGGTCTTTCGCCACCAGAGATATCACCAGAGGTTTTCCGGTACGGTCTGACGTAGAGGTTTTTCCGTTACCACTCGCCACTAGAGGCGTCACCAGAGGTTGTTGGTACTGTCTGACGTAGAGGTCTTCTATTATCAATCATCACCAAAGGTTTTACTTTATTGCACGCCACTGGAGGCAACGTCGATTGAGGTTTTACTTTACTGCATGCCACTGGAGGCTTTACTTTTCTGCACGCCACTGGAGGCTTTACTTTTTCGCACGCCACTGGAGGCTTTACTTTCTGCACTACCAATGGAGGCACCACCAACAGGGGCACCGCCGACGGAGGTTCTATTTTCTGCACGCCAACAGAGGCACCGGCAATAGGGGCACCGCCGACAGAGGCTCTACTTTTTGCACTTTCTGAAATAAGCCAGAAGTTCCCTTGAAGACTCGAAGACTCAAAAGAAAGACAGACTTATCATCCAAAATTCAGTGTTTCCTTGTCTTTGGACGAATCCCCTCGAACGTGCTCTACGGGAATCCGCCCAAAGAGGGGCAAACTGTAAACACCTAATTTTGGACCGCGCGCGACACGCGTGACGTGTGGCGCAGCTAAATGAGGAAATGTCTAAATATGGCAAGTCGCGAAGCTTCCAAAGATGCTCAGGGCAATATTATGATAGTTATCTGTATTTATTGCAGTGTATATTTTCTGAATATTTGTATTAAATATTTAGAATATTTAGAGTATATTAGGAGAATAAATCAGTGTAATTTACTGCTTAATTAGACTAAATCTAAGTATTATAAATAGTCGTCTATGTTTACATTGTAATGGGGATAAAAAAATAAGAATCATCGTTGCTCTTATGAGATCATAGTCATCAGCGAAATTTTTCTTCTTTACCCATATCATGCTTATTATGTCACCTTTTTCTTACTAACATTACTATTATTAATTTAATAATCAATTTTTTTTCTTCTCCTGTTAATTGACTCCTCCCAGCTTGAAATCAAGGTAGCCATGTAACATCACGCTCCATCTCCTGTCGAGTCGATCCCTTTCACAGCTTCCGACTAGGCCACGTTGTTGGACCTAATTTTGAGTATCCCTTCCGGAGTGAATTCCTATAATAGGTTGTTTGGCTAAATTTATTACCAAACTAGGCTTTTTTCAAAACTAATTCCCAAAATAAGTTTTTCTATTTTTTTTTAATTAGATATATTTTTTACTTTACATCCCAAAGTTTATATTTTGTTACAATTGACCCTAAACCGAAATAATACAAGAAATATGTTAGAACAATTGAAAATATAAGGTAGTTATATGTAAAAGTTAAAAACTAAAAAATAATAAATTATTAATTGTGAAAAAAAACTGTGAAAATAAATTATGCTAAATGATATAAATTATAAAAAAAAAAAGTTGTGATATAAAATGTAAATAAACTAAATACTCGTGATTTTTTTAAGTATGAAAATATAAAAATGAAAGTGTACATAAACCCTAAGTAAAACATGTTAAATTTATAAAATTAGTGACTGAAAAAAATAGAAAAACTAATTTAAATTTGAAAAATCAATAGAATAAATTTAAGAATGAATTCAGTTTGTATATTTTTTTTTCATACTCTTGATGAATAGTTTTTATACCATTATATGTTGTTTTTCTTGCCAATATGAAGTTGTTTAAAAACTTATTTATTTTTATATGTAAATTATATCCTTTAATTTCATATATTTTTAAAAAATTAAAAGCTACAAAAAAATGTATGTTTGATTATTTTTTTAATGTGTATTTTTTATCATTTCATTAATTAATTATTTTTTTATTTCCATTTATATTTTTATGTTTTTCATATATTTAATTTTCTTAATTTTCAAATTTTTTTCTTGTATTATATTACGATTGAGGGTTCATTTGTAACACAATGTAAACTTTAGGATGCAAAATAAATAATAGATATTATTAAAAATATGAAGAGACCTATTTTGAGAATTAGTTTCTGAACAAGCCTAGTTTGGGAATTAGTTTCGAGAAGTGACCTAGTTTGGTCATTCACTCTCCCTTCCATCACTAGCTAGCACCAGAGCCTTTCTTTAGTCATCCGTTGCTCGACATCATCCGCACCATTCCTTCTCGGCCCATCACTTCCGAAGCTCGATCATTCGACCGGTCTGAAACTCGCCTCCACGATGTGTCGGTTCTTCACCTCGCTCCGCCCCAGGCCACCACGTTATTCAAGCTCCAATTCTGGCCCAACAACTAGCTTTAGACCGCTCCCGACACTAGCCATCCACTGCTCTGCTTTTTGTTAGAAAAAAAAAATGGGCCATTTTAACTAATTTTATTTGAGTTGGATTTTGGGCTAAATTGTTTTTACTCAAGCCCAATCTCACTTAAGCCCATTATTTAGTGAATGGAATTTGTGAAGTTTTTGTCCCACATCGACCACTTGACACCTCTCATTCCCCATTCACCTCCTATAAATACAAGCTCATTCTTCTCCTCATTTGTAGAATGAAAAAATGAGATCTCTTCCTTTTGGTTGAGTATCCAATATTTTCGGAATCCATATTTTTGGAATCCAAGTTATATTTTCTCCTCCTCTGTTCTTCGTGTTGACGAATTGCAGAGTTCTTCTTAGGTTGATTTCGACTTATGTCGTGTTCAACCTTTCTAGTTATTTTTTTAGCCGTTGTCGTCGGCTTTCCTGTTCTTTGTTTGAGTTCAGGTATTGGGTTCGGTTCGGTCGAACGTGTTGCATGCATAACACGATTCGATGACACTGTTGAATCATGGGAGGTGATCGCCCCTTGTATAAACCCCTTTGCATAACCCGAGGGTGGGGAGGGGCGAAATTGCCTTAAGGAGACTGTGATTAGCACGGGCCTCAGTATATAAAATACGTATTCGTTTTGTGTCGATTTTACGTATAATTTCGGTGTTGCCTATATTTTGCATGTTAACTGGTATAGTTACATGTAAGTAACCGAAATTTGACTAATTGCTTTTTAGTCATTGAATTTTAGAATATTGCATTTTGGTCCTCGGACTTTGTAAATTTGCATATTTACCCTCAATAATTCCAACAATCTTAAGGCAAGTTTATTTGTTGGTTTTATGAGAGGATGCTTAATTGAATTTTGAGATTCAATTTTTGGAGAAAATTATTTATTCTCTAAAAGTTCACAAATATTGTCGAACAATGATGTTGAAAATGTGAACATGCTCGAGAGCACATGCGACTGATAAAATCGCTAAGGCCATTTAGGTCGTCGAGACTGGTAAAGTCGTCAAAAGCCGTTGAGACTATTAGGACCGTTGAGGTCGCTAAGTCGTTGAGACTACTATGAAAAATCGAGATGGTCAAGGTTGTTAAACCTATTAAGGCATCCGAAATTGATATGTTTGCTAAGGAGGCTTTGGTGACTTGACCCAATTTAGCTGTTGAGGCCTATGGGGTCGTTGAATCCATTGTTGAAAATGTGATTTAAAAAAAAAAAAAAAAAATCGGTGAAAGCCGATTGAGTGTGTATGACAATTTTTATGGAAGTTTTCAATTGCACACTCCTGAACTTTGGCACGTATGTACCTCGTGGCGTTTGTATACGAGAGTAAGCCCCGTGTGGGTCTGGTTTTGTTAAAACCAAAATTAGCTGTGCCAAGTTTATTTTCTGTCCAACGGAAAAGAAAAAAAAATTGATTTTTGTAACTAAAGTGATTAAACTTAGTTACTGAAATCAGAAATTCAAATCGTTATTTGAATTTTAGTAATCCGAATTTGATGTTACGGATTAATTATCCCAAGGGGTTGGTCATAGGTCCAATGTTTGAACGCTCCTCAATGAGAATGTAGCTAACACTTGGCGGATAACTCTAAAATTGGGAAAGACCACGATCTTCTCGATGTGGTCTATAAATGTTATTATTCTAGCGAGTGATGTTATCCCATATACCGACGCCTTGATTACCGAGGTTGGACACTCGTTTAGGCCGCCGTCTATAATGCAGGGAAAGTCGCCGAGACTTACTTCAAAAGTTGAAGTCAAAAGATGGAATTCTTTTTGACAATTCTAAAAAAAAAAAAAAAAATGAGGAGGAAGCGTCCCTATTGGGAGCACTCGAAATCGTCAAAAGAACTGTACGTTAAATACAGATAGACGAAAAATTTGATTGGATGAAGTTGAATTACTTTAAGTGTAATGGCCGTAGTGCCTGAAGTAAACATGAATAAAAATGTTTTTGCATTGGGCGTAGTGCCTATAGTGAACATGAGATAAGAATGTTCCTTCTTGTGCTAAATTTGTGGCACAATAATTTAGAACATGTTAATTACGATACCTTGCAGAAGTTATCTAACATGGTTCATATTCCTAAAATCAAAATAGATCAATAACTTAAATGTGAAGTTTGCGTTGAAGCGAAACTTATTCGGCCGAAAGGATTACCGAACTTCTTGGTCTAAATACATAGCGAAGTTTGTGACTTAATATATGTCCAAACGCGAGGCGGGAAATAAGTACTTCATTACTTTCGTAGATGATAGTACAAAATATCGCTATGTGTACTTGATGAAGGAAAAAATGAAACAATTAACAAATTCATGGTTTACAAACAAAAACTTGAGTTTCAACTATTAATTGTTTTCGCAATGAGAAATGCGGCAACGATTATTCTCTGTTTAAAGAATGTTGACTTAAAAACGATTTAATCGGTGAAGTCATTGCACACCGCATAAAACCCCGATGGAGTTGGGTTGCGGGTTCGATCCAACCGGGCAACGTTTTAATGTTTATTTTGAACTAATTAGTATTAATAACGTTGTCGACGGTCAAGGTTTTGGCTTAGTGTGCATTAGATAAAAATATGAAAATGTTGTTTTGGCACTTGCGGTGCAACAGTCGAGGCCTTTTATTGGTCTGAGGATCATACCGTTTGAGAAACGCAACGGTCTGGAAAAAAAAAAATGTTGATGTGTTAATGGTCTGAGGATCTACAACGATAAAAGGATGATCCGAGGATCAATGATGATGTGGGTGAGAATTAGTAATAACTTCATACCCAACTCGTGTGTTAACACATTACATTTTTCTGGTAGAAATTAAAATAGTATGGTTGAGACCATGTTTGTTTTAGGGTTATGACGGGGTAGCTATTTTAACTAGCAATTACCTTTTGAATAAGGTACCCCATAAGAAGGAAGATAAAACTATGTTTGATTTGTGCCTTCGAATGTGGGGGGTGTCTTGCTAAAAATTATGATACCTCTACGGAAAAGACGCATACATTCCCTAAACTGTTGATTGCATTTTCATAGGGTTTGCTCAGAATAGTAACGTGTATCGATTTGAGTCGAAAGTATCAAATAAACACAAAGATACGTTAATGTAATCAATAAATGCATATTTCTTTGGAAAATGTATTTTTGGCTAAGTCTAGAGGAGAGGCAAGCATATGAGACTATAGAGGAAAAATAGTCAAGACCGAGAACATGGAGGGCATGTTGAGGTCGAGCCCATGATGAGTAAAAGGGCGAGGATTGAAAATCCTATGGTCCAGTTTTTTGACCTATATGCTTGAAGCCGAACCTTAGACTTACCACGAAGATGTAAACTCTTCTGAGAGACCTCTATGAAAAGAGGCAATCAATAGTGAAATTGAGTCCATCTTGCAGAACCGCACTTGGGAGCTGGTGGATCTTCCGCCCGGAGACTAACCGTTATGCTACAAGTGGATATTCAAATGTAAAATGAAAGAAGATGGATCAATTGATAATTACAAAGCCCGACTTGTCATAAAAGATTATAGACAAAAGGAATGGTGGAATTATTTTGATACATATTCTCCAGTAACTAGAATCACATTCATAAGGATGGTGCTTGCGATTGCAGCCTTGCAAATTCTAGAAATACATCAAATGGATGTGAAAACAAACCTGAGGGTTTCTCTGCGCGAGAGCAGGAAAAGAAAGTCTGTAAGCTTGTCAAATCTATGTATAGTCTTAGGCAGATGCCTAGACAATGGCTTTATAAATTTGACAGCGTTTTATTGGAGAAACGTTTCAAAATAAATAAGTATGAAAAACGTTTTACGTTGATGACATACTAATCGTTGGAAATAACGATGAGGTGGTCCGGTCCACTGGACCTATGTTGAATTTGAGTATTGACCTGGAAGACATGGATCTTGTCGATGTGATCTTTGGATTAAAACTCATTAGATCATCAGAAGGTCTCATTCTAAGTCAAATTCATATATTGACAAGTATTTGGATAAATTCAACAAAGATGACAAGAACGAGGTCAGTACTCCAATAGATACGAGTAAGTAATTTCAAAGAACAAGGGAGAATGGTTTTCCCAAATTGAGTACGCTCGGATTATTGGAAGTGTCATGTACTTAATGTCATGCACTAGACCAGATATCGCTCACGTTGTAAGTGTATTGAGTCGATATACGAGTAACCCTAGTGTTGTCCACTAGAACGGGGTAATCAGGGTACTTAGGTATCTGAGACATATTCGTAATCATGGTCTACACAAAGAGATATCCTTATGTGATAGAGTGTTATAGTGATGCAAAATGGATATCCGATTAGACACTATCACCTTGAGTATAAGGGGTTACGTATTCACCTTACGAAGTGCAACAGTGTCGTAGAAAATCCTCAAAACAAACAGTCATAGCCAGATCGACGATCAAGTCTGTGTTATTGTACTGGAGAAATGTGCCGAAGATGCAGAATGGCTATTTCATTTTCTCGAGGATTTTACTAATTGGCCAAAACCTGTGTTAGTGCAGAAATGAAATGTTGAAGATTTTCTTTAAGAGACAAGGTTAAAGCAGAAATAAGTGGTGCACCCCCCATTTGGCATGAAAACCTTTGTTAAAGGTTGGGAAATGGGACACTTTGCGAAGCTGTTGTCCTCAAAAGAATCAATCTAAATTTAGATGTTGGATTAACAAAATTATTCCTGCAGGAAATGATAGTCTGAGGACTTTGTTGGTTTGGGAAATTGATGCAACGTTGCGACGATCAATTTGTATAACACAGTATAACCTGCATAATGGAATGTTTAGACATATACGTCATAATTCCATTAGACAGTTGCTCTCAAATATATTTATTGTGCCCGATATCGTAAAGTCGACAGATAAATAGCGGATCCGCTACCCGAAAGGGTTAAACAGAGAGTTATTTGGCCAAGCATCGAAGGGAATGGGGCTAAAGCCCGTGTAGGAAACGCTCTTGAGAAGGAAAACCCAACCATGATGACTGGAGATCCCAAGAACTTGGTTCAATGGGACAACCTAATCACAAGAGTGAGTGTGATCATTGTGGGGGTCAAACCCCGAGCCCATTCCTATGATGCATACAGTGATGGAGATAAGGTTAAGTTTTAGCTTGTGTTGATCTTCAAACATCGGTTAAACCGAGCATAGTAATTGCAAATTATTTAATTGAAATCACACTTTAAGCAAAGCTTTTAATGATTCGTAAGGAGAACTCAGAGTCGTGATGATGCTCTTGAGACATTGAATCACCTATGCGAGTGAGAAGTGGGGCCGCTTCGAAAGGAATTGTTGAGGGCGCAATTCTTAGAAACGCTTGCAGAACCAGGCGAGTGATCCAGGGCCTAGGGATCACAGAACGTGAACCGAACCATACTAGGAAGGTACCTGTGTGGGTTATGTCGTCATCTACACCAACGACAGTCGGTTCAAGGACATCGCGTCTACCGACCTGTCAGTAGAGAAGGCATGATCTCACAAGGGATAGGTTCAAAGGGGTTACCCCTACCTATCCTTTGCAGGTATTGACCGTTGAACTCAAATTTCGTGTCTAAGTTTCAAAAATTCCATTCATGTGGGGGATTGTTAGAAAAAAAAAATGGGCCATTTTAACTAATTTTATTTGAGTTGGATTTTGGGCTAAATTGTTTTTACTCAAGCCCAATCTCACTTAAGCCCATTATTTAGTGAATGGAATTTGTGAAGTTTTTGCCCCACATCGACCACTTGACACCTCTCATTCCCCATTCACCTCCTATAAATACAAGCTCATTCTTCTCCTCATTTGTAGAATGAAAAAATGAGATCTCTTCCTTTTGGTTGAGTATCCAATATTTTCGGAATCCATATTTTTGGAATCCAAGTTATTTTTTCTCCTCCTCTGTTCTTCGTGTTGACGAATTGCAGAGTTCTTCTTAGGTTGATTTCGACTTATGTCGTGTTCAACCTTTCTAGTTATTTTTTTAGCCGTTGTCGTCGGCTTTCCTGTTCTTTGTTTGAGTTCAGGTATTGGGTTCGGTTCGGTCGAACGTGTTGCATGCATAACACGATTCGATGACACTGTTGAATCATGGGAGGTGATCGCCCCTTGTATAAACCCCTTTGCATAACCCGAGGGTGGGGAGGGGCGAAATTGCCTTAAGGAGACTGTGATTAGCACGGGCCTCAGTATATAAAATACGTATTCGTTTTGTGTCGATTTTACGTATAATTTCGGTGTTGCCTATATTTTGCATGTTAACTGGTATAGTTACATGTAAGTAACCGAAATTTGACTAATTGCTTTTTAGTCATTGAATTTTAGAATATTGCATTTTGGTCCTCGGACTTTGTAAATTTGCATATTTACCCTCAATAATTCCAACACTTTTGTCCGGCAGCTGCGACTCCACACTTTGATTTTGATGTCGACGTTTGTTTCTTCCGATTAGGATCACTGACCTCGGGCTTCTTCTTCTTATATGCCAGAAACACAGATTGAATAGAGGCAGTCTTCTTCATGGGTATCCACAATCGATCGCTCGCCACCCACCGGAGTCCCATCTCCAGCCATGGCCACTAATTCCGGTGCCACCCCACTCCTCCGACCTCCAAGACGCCGTTATGCTTCGCTTCCGTACGCTCCTTGCGTATCCCGCTCTCTGTCTTCAGGTCCCTCTCCTGAGAAGGTACGTTTCTTTGGCTTGTTTACTTATTTTAATATTATTTATTTTATATGTTTCTAACTATTAATTTATTATTATAGTAGGGTTCAGTTCTTTTACTTTTAGGTAGGTTAGATTAGATGTTTGTTTATTAACCGATGGATTTAACTTGTTTACGTAAAAACATAATTAATTAAATTAAATAAAAGAATATGGTAATTTGTGAATTGAGTACCGAAAGGGCGTGATTAATTCGATATGTTTTAATTCGTAATAGAACCCCCGAACTCGAATTTCTAATCGTTGACCGATTTTATACCTAGGTGTTTAACTCGTTATTCACTTAGGTAGTTTAGGATTCTAGTTAGCATAATAATTAACTAGTGACGACTCTTTTCAAAATTGCACGTTTTCCAAAACGTTATTCGCCATAGGTCAGATTTTAGGTCTGACAACGCCGACATCCATGAAAAGAGAGAAGACCATCTCATTCAACCGAAACATTTCTAGCGTTAACATCCTTGCTTCCACCGAGGCGGATGCGAAGGAATACTAAGCTATAACATTGTATAGTTTCATTTGAAGTCTTCTTCAACCCCTTTTTACCAAGGTCGAATGTATCACAATATATGCGTTCAGATCATCAAAGAACCTACTTCAATTCTTGGGGAAACAAATTATCACATTCATTTCTCATTGTCAAAATCATACAGATTACTATATTCATCCGTAGTTGTCCTCTCCAGTTTTCAGAATCGTAGTGGAGAGTTTAACACACACTCCAATTTTATTCATCATAATTAATACCATCAAGATTGCGAGTAATATCGAATCACACTAATTGAGCCAACTTTCACATTGATGATTATGCTAAGTTAGGAAGACAACAACATTTTGACAGAATCGCAAACATCAGATTATCTATTAAGATGAAATACGACAAATAGTGATCCCTCAGTCATCTAGACCAAACCGACCGCCAGTAAACCGAGGGAAGAGGGGTCCGTGAAAGAGTTCACACTACCGTCGTGTTCAATCTAATAGATCAGTCTTTTGAAAACGGTTAGTATTTTGCAAATTACCGGAACGGGAATTTTCAAATAATAAGTATACCGATCTTGGCTTTCCCAAGGCCCTTATAATGTTAAAAGGAATTATCCGATAATTTACGCATGCATAATGCCATATTATGCTATAAAAATCAAACAAACCAAAACTTACTTACGCGTCATGCGCCTAATGTTCCTAGCATATATAATTCTACGTAAAGTAAATTATCACATGCTTTCTATTCTTGAACATCCTAGCATACGTGTCAAAACATGCAACATCCACATAAATCATGCATAATTGGCGACTGGAATTTTTAGTTTTAAAAATGTTTGAAAATATTAGGGGCTGTTTTGCAATTCATGCTTACAATCAATCATGCGACATTTCTAGACATGGATTCTAGGCACTTTCAATTAGCATAGCGTTTCTATCCTATTGCGCAATACATATATTTAAATCCCAGAGCTCAATACTCGCAATTAATATCCAGCTAGCTTGACTGAGTCAAGACGACAGTTCTAATATATATGTAGCAGATAGTAAACAATTGCAATTCAGCCCACTAATTTAATCCAGTCCCAAAAACATGCATATCTGAGATCCATCCCCATAATCAAAACTAGATATTAGGGTTTTAACTGAAAAACGTGTTAAAACGTAAACTCTAAGAGCACTGTTTAGACTAAATTAAAGTTCGAAAACATTTTGGATTTTAAATTTGACATCCTATTTTATTGAACATTTTAAAAGTTCCTAGAAATTTAAAAATTCTGGTCCGGTCCAATTTAAAATTCGGTTCAAGTCGGGTCGATTTTAAAAATCCGGTTTGGTCCGAAACGGTTCAATAAAATAATATTGTGGTTCGGTATATCACTCAAAACCGGTTAGGTTAGGTTCAATTTAGTTACTACGGTCCGACCCGACCCGACTAGGTCGACCTAATTAAGAAAACCCGGATTGGTTTTATCCGTTCCGGTTTAGTTATTGGACCGACCCATAAACCCTAGGATTCGGCCGAAATATGTCTTGTGGGCTAAGTAGGGTTTTAAAGTCCACTAAAAACTTAACTTAGCCACAAAGAAATATTGATTATTTAAAATAATTTTCAATATTGCATATATATATATATAATTCGGCATATATATATATATATATATAAATATTGTCAAGATTCTATCTATAAGATGTAAATCAATCAACAATAGATATGTATATACATAAAATATCTGGCATATATATATATATTTATTTATTTATTATTGTCAAATATATCTTTAGGGAATAAAATATGTAGACAATATATTTTCTTAATCTTTTATAGCAAATAAATCTATCAATATATATTAACCCTATCATTAACTATATATATTGATAGTTAATATCTTTTACAATATTATATTATGAACCTATCCTTATTTCCAACTTATAGATATATAGTTACCTATTAATAAAATTTAAAAATGGCAAACTATATCTCTAATTAATGTGGCCGAAATTTTAAAAACTTGGTGACCAAGAAAATTAATTTTTTTTACCTAGAATACCCCTAGGGTTTTCGTTACAAACATGTAAATTGGAAAAGTTGTCAAATTTTAAAATCAAATACTATTATGATCATGAATCCAAAAGGTGTTCTTGATAAAACTCATGGTGTTCTTGAAGATCATGAACATCATACTTAAATTCGAACAAAAAAATTCGGTTTTGATCTATAAAAACATGTAAGTTTCGAAAATTTTAAGTTTTTAAAGATCAAACACATGAAATTTACTTAAAAATTTCGGATTACTCATGGTGTTCATGAACATGAAAATTTCGGATTTTTCATAACTCAAGAACATCAGTTTATCAAAAAATTAAGAACTCCTAACCATGCTCTGATATCACTGTTGGATTACGGGGGCGTAATACTACAGAATGCTAAACGTATACATGCAAGTAATCTAACTACGCAGCGGAATAGTGTACACATACCTTTTAGCTTTTCTGCCCAAGAACATCGTGGAGAGAGTTCTGATCCTCCGGTCAGAACCACGTACAAGTTCTTCGTAAGAAGAAATCCTACGCGGTGTAAGCTCCACAACAAAGCCTCTGATCGATTCTTCAATGGGGACAGGACCTCAGACTTAGATGTGCCGAAAACATCAACTAAGGGGGTGAGAGAGTTTCTCTCATGTTCCTCAATGGAGGTACTTCTTATTATGAATGAATGTTGAAACCCCTTAGGTGAGTACCCTATATATAGGATTGGTGGAGTGGACAAAAGTCCACTCCAACAATGTGGGACGACATTCGGCCGAACCATGCTATTAAAGGGGGAGACCCAATTTTGGGCCTCCCATGTCAATTAGGGTTAGGGTTTGGCCCAATTACCCTAATGTGACAATTACCTAATTAACTTAGGTAATTTCCTTAGCATTAACGGACTACCAATTACGGCGTCACGTCAAGAACCCTATATTACAATTGTATTTACTACATTCTTTTAGTGTTGCGTTATTAAGGCATCTGTCAAAATTTAATTCACATGTATGTATTAATAAAAAAACAACAGGTTCGATAACATGTTCGATAACAAGACAAACTGTAAATTGCTGATCAACATCACGTGACTAGAGTCTTCGAAATGCAATAATTCAGAAGACAAAAGTCAGCTAAACTTCCTCATCATTACTCTCATTATATATATATATATATATATTTTTAGCTGAGTTATTTTTTTTTCTTCAAGTTGCTAAACGATTATAATTTATTTTGTTATATATAATATATTTACAAATGAAAAAAATATACAATGCAACCAACCTAAAACATAATGTCAACATCAGTAAACATGTATGGTTTAACAGGTCGCCCATCGCGGGATTAGCATCTAGTTTATCTAAGGTTTGACGGTAGAATAGCGGTCGATCAATTTATAAAAAAAATCCATAACAAACAATTGTTACTTACCGATTGATTTAGTGCAAGTAGAAACTATACTAAAGTTCTGGCATTTAAAAAAAATTCAAATCACCTACTACATTCTTTCTGTCCCTGATCGTGCATCGCTGTTGTGATTTTGACACGTGTATGTAGTGTAATTAATTTTGTGGTTTTTTTAAAACCGTAT
The DNA here is from genome assembly GCA_036873135.1 of Clarkia xantiana subsp. parviflora. NCBI lineage: Eukaryota > Viridiplantae > Streptophyta > Magnoliopsida > Myrtales > Onagraceae > Clarkia > Clarkia xantiana. Next base: position 16,237,290 of record JAPTYO010000008.1, on the reverse strand, counting down.
TGAGATTTCTAAATCCTGTGTTCGAAAATATTAAATATAAGGATATATGCCAATATCTTAACTATGGAGAAAGTATTTTGTGCGACGGTTATACCACATAATTAATGCCGCATTGAGCGACAAACTAATAAATTTATGACATTTGGAAAAATTTGCACATCATTAAACTTTTAATTAATGAACATTATATCCTAAAATACTATTTTAACTATATGCAACTTTTTAGGAAAAAAATAAATACAAGTTATTGTTGGCACTTTTTTGTTCCTCGAGTTTTTTTTTTTTTCCAATTTTTTTAGAGTTTATGGTTTGAGTAATTTTATGGTTTAGTTATTTTAAGATTTTGAGTAATCTTAGGGTTTAGGTGATTTTAAGTTTTGTTTAATCTAAAACCTTGTTAGAATAGGTGAATAGTTTGACTTGGTGTACCGAGCCAAACAGTTCACTCGATTTAATACTTTTTTAAAAAAAAAGAAAAAAAAATGTTAACCCACTTGATAAGATTTGTTAGTAATTGATGGAGATAATTTTAATTAAAAAGGTTTGATGATTTTGAGATTTTTTCAAATATCACACTTTCATTAATTTAGCGCTCTACATGGCATTGATGACGTGGTATAACAGTCACATAAAATACTTTCTCCTAGATATGCAATGTTGGATCAAGACTTGTCTGGTCTGCTTCCAGAATGGACTTCTGGGATCTTGCCTTAGATGCCTCTTAGGTATCTTTCGTAACCGCTGTATAGAAAATACTTAAGTATTTATATGTTTAGTTTAACGACTTTGAGTGGCGGTTTGAGTAGTTGACAAACATGTCACCACCTCATTGTTCCTTAGGAGGAGAAGTTTTCTGAGAGTCGGCATAAACATGTTTCCACATCACTATTCCTTAGGATGAAGGTTTTTCTGGCGGTGATGACAAATAGGTCGTCACCTCACAATTCCTTAAGAGAAATAGTTTCTTTTGAGATAGTGACAAGTAAGTCGTCAACTCACCGTTCCTGAAAATGTTTCGTCTGGATGGCGGTGAAGAGAAAGTCGCTGCCTCTCCGCTTTCCTTAAGAGGACGGGTTTTAACGAGGGGTACTATACTCTCACTCGTAGTCGTTGATTTGATTGGCGCCAACCTTTATAAAAGAGTCGTCAACCTTTCGTCTTTATCTCCTTATGTTTGACTTTGTTTTCGTCAATTTTTTAGCCTTATATTTTGGGAATCCCGACTTGCTAGTCGTCGACTTTATATACCCTTGAACTGTGTTCTAACACTTTCCCCCGAGACATGAGTCGTTATCTTTTTTCTTCAAAATAGATAAAGGCTTGTGTCGAGTATCTCTTCATAGTTAGATTCTTTAAATTTCGAGTACTCTTGGCGAGATCTTACTGGGGTCGTGGGCCGGCGACGTTTGGTTATCTCATTACTGTTGGAGTATAGGAGACGTTTCTTCTCCTCAAGAAATTTGCAACGACTACTTCTAGGAACCTTCCCGAGGAAGCTTTCTCGTTCCAATGTGCTTATTCATCGGTGCAATGAACTAAAGAGTAATGATTAGTCACCGTTGATATTTTTACTTCAGTATAAATACATGAGTTCACTTTTCTTTACTCCTCACTAGGGGTGGGCATAAAAACCCGGGAACCCGAGGAAAACCGTTCCGACCCGTCCCGAAAACCCTTTTCGAGTTAAAAACCGCGGTTATTTCGGGAAACATGAAAAACCGAACCCGCCCGCATACAACTAAAAATAACCATTAAAAAACATAACATTGGAGACCAATAGTATAATCAATGATGTGAACATTTTGTACTATAATTTTTTTGTGTATAATCAACGTAAAATTATGATATAAATCATTTCATGCATACTTTTTCTTAATATTTTGAAGTTTTTGACCGATTTAACAAAAAAATAACATATATTTGTTAATTGTTTAAAAACCGAACATAAATTTCATATTTGTTTTGGGTATATATAGATTTATTTATAATAAAAATTTCCATATATGTATTAATTGATTTAAACCGAACCCGTTCCCGAACCAGAAAAACCCGAGAATTTATGGGCGGGATTTATTCTTCGAAAAACCCGCCCGAAGCCGTTCGCGCCCAACCCTACTCCTTATTGTTCTTCTGCCCTTCTCTCTCAAGTTCTTCAAGCTTTGTCGTCCTAGTTAACCAGTATAATGCCTACTTTATTAACCGAAAATCGTCGTGAACTTTCTCTCCAGAAGAATGAATTATAGTCGGGATTTCCTCACCAGGACCTCACAGCTCCGCTCAAGAGGCCTTTGAATCGCTCTCAAAAACTCCCATGGCTTCAACTAGTACTCCTGGTAATCCTTCTACTTTGTTCTTTCCTCCTCATTCGGAGAGCCCTAAGAATAAGAAGCTCTCTAATGCTGCCTTTGTTGATGCGGTAATCTTGGCTGATCTCACGGATGCGGAGATTCCTAGATATGGCGGCGCCCCTGGCCCTTATAAGGGGAAGTTGCTATTTTTCCACAAAAAAAAAAAAAAAAAAAAATCGAGGCGAGACTCTGATTCCCTTTTGGCCCCAACCTTTTAGAATTTTGTGAGTTTTATAGGATCCATCCCTGCCAACTTTCTATCAACACCATCCGCTTCTAGGTTGACTTTCGTTGTCTGTGTAAGCATATGGTGATGGGCGCCGTAAATGGTAGTCCATTATATGTATAGGTTACCTAAGTAAATTGGGTATGTCACATTTGGACATTGGGCCAGACCCAAATTCCAATTGACATGAGATGCCCAAAATTGGGCCTCCCTATACAACATGGCCGACCCAATTTAAGGAGGGGTAAAGTGGACTTTTGTCAACTTTACTCCTCCTATATAAATGGGGAGTTAGGGGGTTTTATTATGGTTAATCACAATTCCCTTTAAGTGGTGTTTTGAGAGAAAACCTTCCCCCAGAAACACCTACATCGACTGAACCTTGCATTCACCAAGGGTGTGCCAATTTGCTTTCTAGCAAACACTCCAGAGATCTGTCCCGTGCCAAGAATCGATCAGAGGCTTTGCTGTGGAGAATATACCACGTAGGTGTTCATTCACAAGAACCTCTACGGCTGCCGACCGGAGGATCATGAACTCCCTCCTGCAAGGATCTTGGGTCTACAGACAACTGTAGAGATATATGCGAATCTTCCGCTGCATAATTTCGATTACTAGTATGTACCATGATTTAGTTTCCGTAGTGATTGCTCCACGTAATCTAACAGTGGTATCAGAGCCTGTGTTAGGAGTTCATTATTTTGATAAATTGGTGTTCTTGAAAATTTATAATTTTTGACCGAAATTTTTGAAAAAGGGATTTTAAACTTTCGAATTTTAGGTTTTATGAAGGTCCGAAATTTTCATGATATTCTTAGGTAATTTGATGTTCATGATCTTCAAGAAATAGATGATATTTATTAAAATCAAATCTAGGATTGTAGATCTTATTAAAATTTGATCTTTAAATTTGACCACTTGTTCCCATTTTTGTGTTTTTGGCCAAAAACCCTAGTAATTTACAAGGTAAATGTTTTTAATTTCTTGGTCACCCAGTAAGGAATTTCGGCTGAAACTTTTAAAATAATATTGTTTACCATATTTTAATTTTATTTTAGGTAATAATATATCTCTAATTGGGAACATAAAGATAGATTCACATTAATATATAGAAATATATATAACTATCAATATATCTAACTATTTAAATAGGTTAAATATATTATTGATAGATTTTAGTTACCTAAAAGATTGAGAAAATATATTGTTAATATATGTTTCCCTATTTAAGATATTGACAATAAATAAAATATATATTTATATGTGGGTAGCCGATATATATATATATATATATATATATATATATATTGTTGATTGATTTAATCTTATAGATAGAATCTTGGCAATAAATATATATATGTTATAGTTATGGCATAAAATAAATATATATATATATATATATATATATATATATATATATATAATATTGGAAATTATTTTATATAATTAATGTTACTTGGTGACTAAGTTAAATATTTTTGAACTTTGAAACCCTACTTGAGCCACAAGTAAACATTTCGGCCCAACCTTTTAAATTTTAATCATTGGGCCGGTCCAATGTCAAACCGGGACGAACTTAAATTGAAACGATTTTTCTCAATCGGTTTGACCTAATTGGGTCGGGTCGGACCGGGGTAACTAAGTGGATCTAACCGAACCGGTTTTGTGTGTTGAACCGAACCCTATATTTATTGGACCGGTTCGGACCGAACCATATTTTAAAATTAAAACCGGACCGAACCGAACCGGATTTCACCGAACCAGATTTTCGGACCGGAACCGAACCGGATTTTCTGGACCGAACCAAACGGGACCAAACCAGACCGAAATTGACTGAACTGAACCGTATTTTTAAAACTGAATTCAATTCAATTAAAATAGGGAGGTCGAGTTTTAAAATCCAAATGTTTTGAAGCTTAATAGGCCTACACAGTGCTCTAGGTTTGCTAACCTTTATGCCTTGTTCGATTATGGGGATGGATCTCGGAGATACATGTTTTGAGACTGTTTAAATTATTGGTCTGAATTGCAATTGTTTATTATTCAATATATATTTATGCATGATTAGAAATGTTGTCTTGACTGAGTCAAGCTAGCTGGATATTGTATATTGTGGGCGGAGCACTAGGATAGACATGTTGTGATGGTTGGAAATGGCTAGGATTCATGTCTAGAATGTTGCGTGATTGAATATAAGCATGAATTGCAAATCAACCCCTAATGTTTAAATTATTGTAAAATCGAAACCAGACGTCAAATGTGTATGATGGATGTGAATGATACATATTTAGCACGCATGCTAGAATGTTGAGGATGTAGCCGCATTTGATAATTTACTTGGAAGTAGAATTACATATGCAAGCATGAGTTCCTCGGAACATTAGACGCATGACGCTTAAGCATGAGTGTGGTTTGTATGATGAATGTTACTATCGTATGATAATTTACATGGATAGTAGAATTATATATGCTAATGGATATATGTCCAATTCGGGTTCGTATTTATATTTCGGGCCTCGTAAACACGTCAAAATTACATCTCGGTTTGAAAACGTCTCCCAAATGGTCAAAACGGTCCGGAAACGCATTTACGCGCATCCGGACCGGACCTCCGGATTGCGCGAAGCAATCCGGACCTCGCCGAATTTCCCAAATTCGACTAGATCCGGATTGCATTGCGGGTATCATGCGATTACCGTTTCCGCGATTACCGTTACGTGTAGAGAAGTCAAGTTCGCGCATTACCAATATGGATGACGGTTACCGCTTGCTTTCGAACCGTCATCAAACCGCTTTAAAACCGGGTCCAGTCCCAAGGAAGCCTATAAATAGGAGGCCTTGGCCACCCATTTTCACATATCCTCTCATTTGCCCAACTTTGGTATTTTGAGCTCTGACTTCTCTCTAGAAATATTCTCTCTCTAGAAATTACCCTTTTACCCCTATAGTGACTTAAGCTTCGGAGAGGGCTCCGCTAGCACCACCCCCCTCCTCTCCGTGCTAGCATTGGTCCTTTGCGCAGGAATCGTTGCCCAGACATCATGACTTGTGCACAGACCACCGCCTTCTGAGACTCAGACGTCCCCTTGAGACACAGCCGCACTTCGAGACGCAGACCTTTCCGGGATCAACCGAACACTCGTCAGTGGCACAACCTCTCCCAGACGAAGGGTTACCGCCCGAAAACCCGCACAACCATACGAACAGACGCGTCCCCACGACCCAGTTCATCCAGGACGCAACATTGGCGCCGTCTACGTGATTCGAACAAAAAGCTACCATACCGCAAAATCATGACGAGTGATCGCAAACCTCCCGAAGAGGTGAACACAAGAAACATAAAGAAAAGGCCCGGACGTCCCAAGAAGTCCCCGGCAAACAAAAGAACAGAAGGCCAAATGCCAGCTGGAAGTCAGTCGGGACCCTCCCACATTCCAAGAGCTACTTCCGTAGCTTCATCCTTGCCAACTGACAATGTGCCCGACGCACAGCACAGAAAGCCAAGGAACGAGCATCACTCACCTCCACCTGGTTTCGAGCCAGAGGTGAATGAAGAGGAATCTCAGACGGAAATGCCGCAAGGCGAACAAAGAACGGGAGCAAACCCAATGCCCACCGTTACTCCAGCGATGATGGCTGCGTTGGAAGAGTTACTCGCATTCCGCGAGTCTCTAAAAAACCAAGGATATGCTGCTCAACCACCTCCAACTAACCAAGAGCATGCCGCGCCAGCAAGAGAAGTGTCGCAAGACACTACCCGCCACGGCAATCTTTTCCAAGGCAGAAACCAATACGCAAGATATGAAGCTGCTCGGTCACACACTCCTTCCCAAGGAGCCCACCATTGGAGAAATGAAAGGCAGCCCCCATTCTACCACCCACAGTAGCCAACGAGAGATGATCCCTTCCAGGCCACAAGCAGAGATCAATCTGACATCTACCACAACAATGGTCGGCAAAATCCTTCAACAGGTTATGCTGAACCAGTAAAAGGGTTTACCGCCGAGATGTTAGAAGAAATGGTGGAGAAGAAGATGAAGGAAGCAAAAATGAAGGGTATGCACGCTCTTGAAGAAAGGGCGTCACATCCATTCGCTGACCACCTCGTGAACAGTCGTGTCCCAGACGCACTGTATCGAATTGGAGGAGACCTCTACCATGGAAAAGGAGATCCAGTTGAACACGTGCAAAAGCACGAGGCCTCCCTGCTAGGCAGAACAAAGAACCCACATCACTTCGCAATGACGTTTTCACAAACTCTTGCCGGGACCGCAGCACACTGGTTCTTCTCGCTGCCATGCGGAAGCATCACTTCATGGGCAAATTTGAAGGCTAAATTCATTCAACGATACATGGGCGAGCGCACATTGCTAAAGGGGTCAGGTGCTCTGGACGACGTCCAACAGCAAAACGAAGAATCTCTCGCCGACTACTACGTCCGTTTCAATCAGAATATCTCTGATATTCAGGGGAACCTGACGGAAGGAGAGATTGTCCGAGCATTCATTCGAAACCTCGGACGAAGAGGCTATGCCCTAGCAGAAAAGATGGCGAAACGCCCAGCCGAAACCATGGAGGAGCTAGCCGCAAGAGTAAAAGAATACGTGGACCTCGAAAGGTTCAGAAGTCAGAACAAGGCAAAAATCTCTGCGGCAAAGGCAAAAGAAAATCCAAAGCAGAACCAACCAAAACCACACTCAAGTGGTCAACAAGGAAGACATTGGCAACCTCAGCCGAAAAGACATTTTCAAGGAGATTTTCAGAAGCCAAAGGAAGTAAATCTTGCCGACTGCATTCCTTTGAATGCCCCGCTGTCTGTAATATTGAAAGAGATGAAAGACGCGAATATGTGGAAAGAGCCGAACAATTTCAGGAAAGGCCCACTGGGGAGAGACAATGACAAGTGGTGTGAAAACCACGAGGTCTTCGGCCACGAGACCGACAGCTGTGTCAGTCTACGCTTCCGCATTAACAACTTCGTCCTCAAAGGCGAATTGAAGCAGTTTGTCGATCAAGGCGACAACCCCCCGAGAAAGGCTCAAGCAGAGCCATCAAAAAGAGGAAACATGGGAAAAGAGAAGGTCAATGACAACCCTCCGCCTGCTAAGCGAGGTGTAATCAACGTCATACACGGAGGACCTGCCGCAGGAGGACAAGTGTCTAATGCTCGGGACATTTATGCATCCCAAGCAGCAACATTGCCGAAATACGGAAAGCGCAAGCAACCGGAGCAAGAAGATGCGGTCATCCAATTCTCCAGGGAAGACTTAAAGCATATCGTTTACCCTCACGATGATGCCTTAGTCATAACCATGGACATTGACGAATACGATTTAAAAAGAATCCTTGTCGATGGTGGAAGCTCTACTGACATTCTACATGTCAAAGTCCTAGAGCAACTGGGAAGATCTGTCAAAGACTTGACCCCAGGAACCTTCTCGCTAGTCAGCTTCGCCGGAGCAGCTACACAACCCTTGGGTACAATCACGCTTCCTGTCATCCTTGGCCAGGGGTGGAGAGCATTGCATATCAACGTCACTTTCGTCGTTGTAGAATCTCTCGGGGCCTACAACGGAATCTTGGGACGAACAACGATCAACCCCTATGTGATCGTGCCCTCCACTGTCCACCAAAAGATGAAGTTCCCTACAGAACATGGGATTGGGGAAGTGCTAGGCGACCAGATAACCGCAAGACGTTGTTACGTCAATGCCTTGAGAGCAAAGCACCAATTCCATGTGGCAATGATAAATTCCTTCAAGAGGCAGAAAGTTGTTGATGAAAGAAAGAAGCAAGTGGTGGAACAAGCTGTTACAGTTTGGAACCCACAAGAAAGCATCCAATATTCGCCATGGCACCAGATATGGCTCGTCAAGCAGGGAGAAGGCGAGCCAATCATGGAATACTTCATCAGATTCGCTTCTAACGCCTCCTCGGCGAAAGCAACAAGAGAAGAAGTGATAAGCGTGTTCTATGCAAACATGAACGCCAGATCTTTCCTTCTCTTCGGACAAACTCATGGATGGCGAACAACAAAAACCATGGCAGATCTAAAGGATAAGCTTGAGACAGCAGTCTTATGCGAACAAGAACTGAGGTGGGGTACACCCCTCAGTTGGGACAAAGGGAAGACGCAAGCATCGATATCGACAACATCTTCACACCGCTAAACACGGTTGCTGAAGACATTTACGTCAACCTACTTGAAAACAAGCTCCCAAGTCCACTTGTTCCGAAGACAGCTTTCTTGGGCAACAACATCAGAGAATGGTGCAAGTACCATAAAACTTGGGGGCACAACACAAACATGTGTCTACCATTAAGGTGGGAGATTGAAGAATGCATCGAGCTAGGTGCATTAAAGCGATTTGTTGCAACTGACTCCACGACATCGTCATCAAACCAGCAATAATGAAACAGGAGAAACAACTATCTTTTAGATTACTTTGCACATTCCTAGTGTTTCTAGTATAATCAATGTAAATACGCGCAAGTATCTAATAAAGTCAATCTACATTTGTAGGTACACATCTATCTCTTGCACGCTATTTTTTGGATTAAACGCGAAGCAACTAAACTACGCGGTTATTATCTACATCAATAATCCAAGATATTATGCCATGTGCAAGCAAAATCTATCACGCGTTATGACAACGCTTATCTTCAACAACAATTTACTCATATTGATGATCACATCAAAAGGTATCATCATAGAATAAAAAATTTGGAGTTAAGCCCAAGACATTTTCAAAAACAGCATGCTGCAAATACACATAATGGATGATATTTGCATATCCACACCAACAAGGAGTTTATTTCTCCATTCATAAATTGGCATTTATCTCAAGAAGGTGCCGGCAACACAAAGCCATTACGCTATTTTCACAGCCAACTTATACGACGCAAGGACAATTTGCGTATTATCTACAAAAAGGGAACTTATAGCAATTCTCTACTCAAGGTGACGACTATTCAAGAACCGTCATCTACAAGCAATATCTTGGATTAACACCAAGACCTACTTCCAAAAGTGGCATGTTGAGGTATCTTCTTTGAAAAGACAAACCCCATGTTTACTTCTAGAAAATGACATGCTGTGACACCTCTTTTTAGAGGCAAATCCTCATGTTCATAGCTATTCCCTGGATTCAGAACAGGATGGGCAAATATAATAACGGGACTGATCACCCCATAAGTGGCAGAAGTTCTCTTGATAGAAAACGATACCACGCCACAACAAGCTCGAATTCCTGTTTAGGGTTCACTCTTCATGGCGAATGTCCTCTTGTTAGATGACACTCCCATATTACGAATTCCTGGTAAGGGTTCACTCTTCATTGCAAATGTCCTCTGTTTAGACGACAATCCCATATTACGAATTCCTGGTAAGGGTTCACACTTCACGGCGAATGTCCTCTTGTTAGATGACAATCCCATATTACGAATTCCTGGTTAGGGTTCACTCTATACGGCAGAAGTCCTCTTGCTAGATGACATTTCCATACTACAGATTTTCAAAACCGTGTTGCATGGTTCCTGGACGCAGAAAACATGCATCACAATTCATACTCTCAAAAGTGTTACATGGTCCCTGGACGCAGGAATCATGTATCACAAATATTTTTACCAAATATTTTGCCAAATACTTTATCAAACATTTTATCAAACAAGCCTTTTAGGATTCACAAAACACTCTTTCAAAACCCAAAAAGGTTTTTACGTATCATCCCCCAACGCGGGTTGATACACGCTGGCAGGTGCGCACCCTGTTTAAAACTCATAAAATTTACAAGTAGAGTCTTGTACAACGTCGCCTTAGAGTGGAACTAAGAGACGGTATAAACTAGTATCTTGCTCAAGCCAAGATAACACATTTCAAACATACTACTTGTTAAGTCGCTATACGCGAATCACTTGACAGGTTTCGACAGATACAGCGACAAGCTATGCAGGAAGACGTACAACATGCGTAATGCATCGTACAAACAATCTTGAATCAAAAGTGGCTATCGGTCACGACTGCGGGGACTACGTTTACACTACTAGTCATCCACGTTCAGTAAACACAGTAAGCGATAACGGTATGAAATATTACTAACAAGTTATCATGCAAACTGCTATGTATAAAGCAGGTTTAAACGACGTAGTTCAAAGTGAACAAGTCACAAGCAACAATCAAAGAACAACTCCAACAAGTTTCTAAACATAGAAGCCGGGGGGCAAGCGGACTCATAACGAGTTCAACATGTCGAAAAGATGACACAAATCAAAGGATTCCATCATCCCTGACAGGGCTGGGCGGAACAGGCAGAAGTTGCACATTAGTGCCACCACCGTCTTCTCCAAACAAAAATGCAAACTGAGATGTTGCAGTATCTAAGCGACGAAGCTCGGCAACTTGCCCAACAGCAGACTCCGCGTACGGGCCTAACTTGTCAAAAGGAAAGCCAGGGGCAAAAATGCTCACTCTACGAATAAAGTCCTCAGCAAACTCGCTGAGCATAGGAGCGGCCTTCGCCGTGGCAGCAGCAGTAATCGCACTGTCAAATCCAGGAGTAGAAGGGAACTTGCTAAGTCCCTCTTCAATGCCAGCCTTCATTTCTTCCTCGCGCACTTTCCGACAGGCAGCCTTGTGCTTGCCCGCGTTATATGAAATTGCCTTCTCAATGGCAGCGTTCTCAGATTCAAGCTGAATAAGGCTGGCATGATCAGAATCATAACGAGCATCAAAATCCGTCTTCTTCAACGAAAGACGGCGCACTTCGTCCTTAGCTTCCTCAAGCTCCTTGGACAAAGTGGCAGCTTTGTCAGCAATGGCACGCCTCTCCTGGACAAGCTCCAACATGAAGGAGGCCATGTGCACCATATCAGAAACAACCTGAAAACAAGGAGACAATAAGCATACATGTTCGGGAACAATGAACATAGCAAAGTGAAGAAAGATACTCACTGGAGTGAATCCAGATAGCGATCTCTCAACAAAAGTGCGGGCCTCCTCGTCACTCGAGGGCCGAATAACTCGATCACCAGGAGGAATAGATCGGTGAAGAACGCGCACGCCAACTTCAGGCATGCTCAGCTGGGAGTTCTTGGGAAAAGTAAGATCTCCTGCCACATATGGCATCCACTTACCATCTGAAATGTCACCTTCCAAAGGACGAAGCAAATCTGCACGCCTAAGTGGCGGGATCCCTACAGGCAAACCAAACAGAGTTATGCAAAAGCCAAAAACAAAGGGCACAAAAGCACACAATCAAGTGTTCAGCTTATACCAGAAGAAAGAGAACGTTCCACCTCGGACCGCTCCTTAGAGCGGGGGGCAGACAACGCATCCTCGCAACCGTCAACTTCCTTCCCTTTATGACAGGAAGGAGTAAGGACGGTCACATTAGTCTTCAGACGCTTCGAACCGCTCGAAGAACGCGCCCCAGTGGTGGACCGTTTGGAAGAGTCAGGAACGGCAACAACGCGATCAGTAACAAGCGTCGTGCGACCTGCAAGTAACATGCAAAGTTACAACCCAACCAAGAGAACACATAAGGAAGATTGTTCTTTTAAAACCATCTACCCTTTCCACGTCCAGAAGCCGCCGATGCTCCAGAGGCAAGAGGGGGAACAATCCTTCCGCTAGAAGCAATCTTGCGAGCGGCTGCCGTCTGCAAAGACGAGCTTTTTCCGTCAAACCAACCTACAGTGCAACACGGTAAAAGGTTATAAAAATGATTAACATACCGAAGCTGCAGAAGGGAGCACGTGAATCCCAGCATCAACTAATTCCTGATCGAATGCACGCAGCGAGCAAGTAAAGTCGTGCGATTGTTGACATTGGTATATCTTCTTTATCACCTCCCTATCCGACAAAGAAAGTTCCCGAAAGGCTGGCGCAGGATCAGACTTCCGAACATACTCGACATCCCAAGTCATTCCCGCATCATGAACAAAAAAGTAATGATGTCTCCAATGATCAGCAGACCGATCCGCTGCGGCGACTAATCGGTAACTAGAATCCCACTTGGCTTCTCCAAGACCGAGCTCCTCAAAACCATCGCTTTGCAAATTCGGCCAACGAACCTTTACACTGCACAATCCTGCAGAGTCTGGACTCTTAAGCTGGTAAAAGCAGCGAAAGAGGGTGCGAGAGTAACGCCAAGATTGCTGGTGAAGCAACACTCTAAAACAAGTCCATACTCGAATCCCGTTAGGCGCAAGATCTAAAGGGGAAATCCCGTAACCGTTACAGAGCTCAATCAAGTCAGAGCAGTAGGGAAACCGCAGACCTTCCCTAACATGAGATGTGTACACAACGGATAAATCTACAGGCGGAGGAGTAGCATCTCCTAAACTGCTATCAGGGAGTATCTCAAAAGGGTAAAAAGCCTCGGTACAAGCGTCGAGTCCGGAAGCACTTGCATACAAGGTGAACAGGGATCTATCCAAGCGGTTAGTATAATACCTAACCAACACCTCAGTCTCTCCGGCAGGAGACGCCCCAACAAAAGGACCAGCAGCTACACCCTCATCGGTGTCTAAAACACTATCTACTGGCAAAGCCGGATCTACTTCCAAGTCATCCTCTATATCAGAATTAAAGGGAGTCTGCGATAGAGGAGGGATAGACTTACTCATTGCGTCAACTTGGTCAAAAGGAAGGAAGCCCCACAAGAGGTTACCACGGCTCCACAATCTGCAAAAAATCAAGCAGAAGTCAACGCGCGTAGCAAAAGTCAACGCGCATAGTAAAAGTCGACGCGCATAGCAAAAGTCAACGCGCATAGCAAAAGTCAACGCGCATAGCAAAAGTCAACGCGCATAACAAAAGTCAACGCGCATAGCAAAAGTCAACGCGCGTAGCAAAAGTCCATACGCATAGCAAAGTGGGTACGTGCGATAAAGGGGATTGATATCTTAAGAGGCTATCATGCAAACGGCGGGATTAGCGCGACGAACCGCAAGGATCGAACGCGGCAACACTTAGGGAAAATATTTTCCTAAGGCTTCAAAGGCAACAAACAATTACTCCTAAAGTCATTTGGCAATCCCCGTCAACCAAAAAAGCCACCAAGGGAGAAAATTACGCATACCGACCAAAAAGCCTCTACTCTAAGACATGGGGGCACTATGTCCAAACGAGGAATTCAACCTCAAATATCCACGGAAATGAAAAATCGTCTAAGTCATGGACCAACGGCGATAACAACAGCAACCAATCAGAAATTATTCGACGTACAAGCACCAATAAGCAGTTCCGCACGACAACAACGACAAATAGCTCAAACGAACAACAATACGGCGACATTCGAAATGAAGTCGAAGCTGTCCTATAAAATCGAGTTTCCAAATTACCTCAAAACGTAACGAAAAGTATCACAATGGACTCCCCTCGTCGAGACGATTTCGGAAAGGTAAGGACCGCGACGAGCAGAGCCCGGGAAGGTGGCGCGTGGGTTACACGCGCCGGCAAGGCAGATCTCACGCGGCGGCGCGTGAGGGCGCGTCCGGCGTCTCCTGGCGATTCCGAAGGCGGCGCTAGAATCCTCGTGACAATCTGAGTCGATTGGTGGTGTCAATTGCTGAAAACAAGTCAAGGATCAAACACGAAACCTTCGGGATATGCCTAAGCTCTACTACGGCGAAGAAACTATGAACACACAAACAATTTCGGGAAATGAAGAAGGAATTACCTGCAAAGAAGAAGGAATGATGAATCCCCAAGGTGCTGGAAGGATAGTTGGGGATGTGTGTAATTACATATCCCAAGAGATGCTTTGTTGATAAGGATTAAAGGATTAACTTATCTACACTCACGCCTAAACACTTATGGTATACTCCACCCTCTCTTCTAAATATCTATTCCTACGTACGTGATTATTTTGATATTGCACGTATCAAACCCGTCATTCTACGCGCATGTTTCCATATCGCATGATTCATTATTTGATAATCGTTAAGTCGTTTTAAAAGCGTACGGTTTATATTTCTTGCATTACGTAATTACGATCTTGCCATAACCATTACTTGTGCATACATATTGATAAAGGCATGTTCGCATGATGTATAACTAATTGCTTATGTCTCCAACAATAACCATACTTGCACGCTACGTATGCGCATTCCCTATTGCACTAACCGTGATGACAGGAAACAAAGTCATTCGGTCGGAAAATTAAAGGACGGACGAAATCAAGATGTCTACGTCCGACCAACGATCAAAACCGGAAGGTTAGCGTCAAACTCAAATTGGACACGTATCCTAACTTAAAAATAGAGTCAAGAAAGGTTCTAAACCCGTTACTTGACTCGGGGGCAAGTGATGGATATATGTCCAATTCGGGTTCGTATTTATATTTCGGGCCTCGTAAACACGTCAAAATTACATCTCGGTTTGAAAACGTCTCCCAAAGGGTCAAAACGGTCCGGAAACGCATTTACGCGCATCCGGACCGGACCTCCGGATTGCATAGCAACCCGGACCTCGCCGAATTGCCCAAATTCGACGAGATCCGGATTGCATTGCGGGTATCGTGCGATTACCGTTTCCGCGATTACCGTTACGTGTAGAGAAGTCAAGTTCGCACATTACCAATATGGATGACGGTTACCGCTTGCTTTCGAACCGTCATCAAACCGCTTTAAAACCGGGTCCGGTCCCAAGGAAGCCTATAAATAGGAGGCCTTGGCCACCCATTTTCACACATCCTCTCATTTGCCCAACTTTGGTATTTTGAGCTCTGACTTCTCTCTAGAAATATTCTCTCTTTAGAAATTACTCTTTTACCCCTATAGTGACTTAAGCTTCGGAGAGGGCTCCGCTAGCACCACCCCCCCTCTCCGTGCTAGCATTGGTCCTTTGCGCAGGAATCGTTGCCCAGACATCCGGACTTGTGCACAGACCACCGCCTTCTGAGAATCAGACGTCCCCACACAACCGCACTTCGAGACACAGACCTTTCCGGGATCAACCGAACACTCGTCAGTGGCACAACCTCTCCCAGACGAAGGGTTACCGCCCGAAAACCCGCACAACCATACGAACAGACGCGTCCCCACGACCCAGTTCATCCAGGACGCAACATATGCATAAGAGAATTCATCGGAATATTTTTCCAAAATAAAAAAAGGCTTGGGGAAAGCCAAGATCGGGTATGCTTGTTTTAAAATTCTCGTTCCGGCAATTTGCGATTAAAACCGTTTTAAAAGACTGATCTATTGGATAGAAGACGAAGGTAATGTGAACTCTTTCACAGCCATCTTCCATTGGTTTACTGGTGGTCGGTTAGTTTAGATGACTGAGGAATCATTATTTGTCGGATTCCATCTCAATAGATATTTGATGTATGCAATTCTTTCTCAAAATGTTATTGTCTCCCTAATAGCGTGATTATCAACGTGTTTAGTAACGAATTACAGCATAGATGACATCATCTTGTGCTAATGAGCTTTTGATTGAGAACAACTATGACTCGTGAGCAAGCGCGTTAGTGCACTGTTTGAGGATAACGGCCTTATAGGTCACATTCAGAAGTCCATGAGCTGCTCAGATGCTGGTCTAACCAAAGACCTAGCATTTGCCCATTTTCAATGGGAGCAAGATGACAAGAAAACAAAGGAGATATTGCTGACTGAGATGTCTCAGGAATTTCATGATGAGTATAAGGATGTTCCGATTACTAAGGACATTTGGGATGCCCTCTTCCTGAGATATGGAAACGGAATTGTTGCAATTCTGCACCCACTTATACCATCAATGGAAGAAAGCTTAAACAGCTACAACAAGAGTGTACTTGAAAAGGTATACGATCTCCTTGCCATGTTAAAACCAGTGAAAGAAGAAGGTCAAGTGGGTGAATGGGATAAAATTCAAGCCATCATCGGGGTCCTCCCGAAGTCTTGGAGAGCAGCCAAGGCTTTACTGACTACCAGTGGTTCCGTGTTAGATCTTGCATCAGTGCTGAAATTCATCGAGATGGAACAGACTCGACTGAAACCAGTACCGGGACGAGCTGGGCAAGGAATGAGAAAGAGGATGAACTAAGGAAAGAAACAACATGCTGTCGATGGTAAAATGTTGACAAAGCTTAAACCAGGCAATCTCCGACTAAAATCAGAGATAGTCTGCGGGAACTCCAGTCCACGCCGAATAGGCGAAGGTACAGGGTCCAGCAAATCGTATCCTGATAAGTTATGCGACGTTGGTTGTGTAATGGAAGCTCTAGTTTCCTCTACTGTCATGTTAACTGACTCAAATCCTTCTTGGATTCTTGACTCAGGTGCGACGGACCACATAGCCAACGACAAAGGACTGTTCGCCAAGTTTGGATGATTGCCAAAGGATTCTAAGAGGATATACATTGGCGACAACTCACAAGTTGAAGCCATACGAGTAGGGAACTTCAAGTTGTCTTTGAACAATGGCAGGACCATGCTACTTGAGAATGTCCTTTTTACTCTTAGAATCCGTAGAAATGTTGTTTCTGTTTTTGCTCTTATGAATAGTAATTACATTTTATCATTTGAGAAGAACTTTGTTCGCATTAATAAAGACGATGTCTTCTTTGGGCATACCTATTCCTCTTATGGTCTCTTTATTATGAATTTGAATGGTAGCATAGATACGAATAGAATGTATGTATTATCCTCCAGGGAAGCAGAGACTGATGCAGCCGGATGGCATGCGAGGCTGGAACATATAAACTATGATATGGTCAATTCATTAGCCCGGAGAGAGCTTTTGCCTGGTACCAGCAATGTGACTAAACTCACTTGCCATGATTGTCTAGCTGGAAAGTCCACCCGCAAACCATTTGGAGAAGCTCAACGAGCCGAGTATCCATTGCAGTTGATTCACTCCGACGTCTGTGGACCAATGAGTGTAACCGCTAGGAATGGGAAGCGATACTTCGTAAACTTTCATTGACGACTTTACCCGTTATGGGTTTACTCATTTGATTACTCGTAAATCCGAGGCAATAGATTGCTTTAGAAACTTTCTAAACCTCGTTGAGAATCAACAGGAGCGAAAGGTGAAAACCCTACGCACTGATAGAGGTGGAGAATATCTCTCTAATGAGTTTGATAAGTTTAAAGAAAGAGGGATAGCCTGTCAAACGACAATACCCAACACACCACAGTAGAATGGTGTGGCCAGGGGTTGAATCGAAAAACGCAATCTGGATTCGAAAAGAATTCAGAAAACGCATTTCTGGGTTCAATTCGAACCTAGAAATGAAAATCTGGGTTTGAACTAAATCCAGGACTTCATTTATGGGTTCAGTTCGAACCTAGATCTGCAGCATCTACGTTTAATTCAAACCCAAAATGCAAGTAGGCTCAATTCGAACCCATAAATGCAATTGGGTTCGAATTAGGATTTGATTTGGATTGTTTTTTTTTTTTTTAAATGAAGTATTGTATGAGAACTTCATTTGACGAAGAACATATTGAATGTGAAGAACCTAATGAAAGAAGGAATATAGAAGGGTATTTTTTACATTTAATTTCAATGTAACCATTTAACCATGTAACTAAAAAACACACGTTTAAACTAAACGATCACACTGACAAACGTAAGTAACCAATCTATATATTAACCCTGGATTAATTATAATGAGTTAAATAATATATACGTATACATAATATTCATTTTTAATGTTGAACCACTTTTATATTTAAATGTGAGGTGCAATGTTTTAATTTTTTTTATAAAGTTAGGAGGTACAACATTTACATATCCACTAACTAGTAAATACACTAATTTTTATAAAATTGATGGGGGCAAAAGCACCCACTTAGTTGTGCATAGCTCCGTCAGTGCATGTACGTAATATTAATTACTCGGACGCAAGTTACACAATTGTTTGTTTTTTCGGCTTGATCGGTCTCACCAGACTTGGTAAAGTTTCCTACCATTAATTAGTATTCATATCATATGTATGTATTAATTAAATGAACATAATAAGTTCACCTAATTGTCGACCACCTACGAAGGAGAAAGCTATTACGGATCTACATATATATCTCTAGAAGATTAATTAATGACTGACCCCACCTTAATTGGCCTCATAATTGCGTTAGATTTATGTGGCAGTTGATTCTCACTAATCCTATAAACCAATAGGGACTTGTTTACTAAGTAGCTAGCTATATATATATAGCTAGCCAATATTGAAGCAAACTTAATATAATATATATTAGGTGTATTTCCTGCGCATTGAATGAGGCGACTTACTGAATATGTATAATTAATAAATTAATATTAGATGAAATTTATAATGACTATTTGTAATATATTGAAACACTAATTTATTAAATAAATATTAGTCTAGAATTTGTAAAAGGAAACGAAAAACTGAAAATTTTAAACTATAAAGTACCATTGCAAATTCACAAATAAAATTGTACATGCCCGTACCACCTGCTACCTTCGGACGTCAGATCCGCGTGAAGTGTCTGTTCTTCAACAGATATGTCTTCGATGACCACCGACGATATCTCACGGAGATAGAGAGGTCTCCGCCGCTAAGACTGTTAAACGGTACAGTTTGAAATCAGCGAAATTTTAATAAAGATTAATTGCATACATTGAATTTTGAACGTTCCGAAATCTGCTTGCTTTTGGATTGGATGAACCAGAATCAGACCGGTCGAACTGTGAAATGGTTTTGACAACAATACTAAAGATTAATGTGACGGCTTCTGATTGACTCACCATGCTGACGTTGCGACTCCAAATTGCTCATCTTATTCTCTCTCCTTCAGAATTTATATAATATATAAATACAAAATAAATATCAAATTCTACTCCGTTCTTAATCCGAGTTAAATGACATATTTGGAAAATAGTTTTATACTTCGTCCATTTTTGTTATTAATTTCCATGCTAGGAGTATTTTGAAGAAAAAAAATCATTATTACATTTAAAGCACACGTTTGATAACATATTTCATCTATAAATATTTTATGCAAATATATTACTGTTTTTTTTTTATACTTTTCCCTAAATAGTTTTGACTTTCGAGACGGAATTGTGATTTTTGACTTATTGATTTTTTCCTCAATGCTAAATTACGATTACAGAGTTTATTGACAACTATTTTTTTTGGGTGAAATTTTACAACTAAATGGATAGTAGAAATACCACCAGCAGTGGTGGTCTAGTGGTCAAGTGCGCTTGTTTCCATATGGTTTGGCTTCGAGATCCCAGGTTTGAAACCCCACAGAGGCGTCACATCATGGTGACCTGTTTAAAAAATAGCAGGAGAGCTCGAACATTACGTAGCGGGATGGGCCTAGGGGGTGATGGCGTTATGGGTAATTGCTCCAATTTTGCCCTTAAAAAGTATAATATTCTTTATTAAAACAATTAATTAAAAGGGTTAAAGGTACTTTTGGTGCCACATGTTTGACATGTGTAGGTTTATGGTGCCATATGTTTCATTTTGTAGGCTTTTGGTGCCATATGTTTGATTGGTTGTATGTTTTTGGTATTTCCGTTAGTCAAAAGTTAGTTTGACCATTAAATACTTTTATTTTGTTCAATTTAGTCCTCAAATTTATATTTCTAAAATTTAATATTTACAATTTAGTCCCTATTGTTTGCTCAAGTCACCGTCCAAGGCCGCCGGCCACCACCCACCACCTCCAAGGTCGCCGACCGCCACGAAACGGGCCGGCCACCACCCCACGGCACCGGCCACCGCCGCTTGGGGCCGAAAACCACCCCAATTGGTAGTGGCCGGCCCCAATTGGTGGTGGCCACCACCAATTGATGGTGGGTACAGCCCCAATCGGGGCTGGCCACCACCAATTGGGGCCACAGAGGGCTCCAATCGGGACCGGCCACCACCAATTGGGGTGGTTTTCGGCCCCAAGCGGTGGTGGCCGGCCCGTTTTGTGGCGGTCGGCGGCGTTGGAGGTGGTGGGTGGTGGTCGGCGCCTTGGACGGTGACTTGAGTAAACAATAGGGACTAAATTGTAAATATTAAATTTTAGAAATATAAATTTGAGGAATAAATTGAACAAAATAAAAGTATTTAACGGTCAAACTAACTGTTGACTAACGGAAATACCAAAAACATACAACATCTCAAACATATGGCACCAAAAGCCTACAAAATGAAACATATAGCACCAAAAACCTACACAGGTCAAACATGTGGCACCAAAAGTACCTTTAACCCTAATTAAAATCTTAAAACTTGCGGAATTTTTGTTATTTGATTATTTTTTATACTTCAATTCTTGCCCGAAAAAAATAAATCAGACCTGTTTAAAAAATATCAGGTCCCGTCTGACCGTCACTCGGCATGGGCCTAGGATAGTAGTAATGTCTTGTGATTTACATGCAGTCTGATGTACTATATAAAATTAAGGGATATTTATTATTTACCATGGATGGAGTTACAATGGGGGTGATGTCGTTATGGGTAATTGCTCCAATTTTGCCCTTAAAAAGTATAATATTATTTATTTAAACCATTAATTAAAATCTTAAAACTTGCGGAGTTTTTGTTATTTGATTATGTTTTATACTTCAATTCTTGCCCGAAAAAAATAAGTCATAAATACATTCATGATATTTACCCATTTATAAAAGGTTCGTTAATACTTTATATAAACTAGGGAGCTGAACCCGCGCATCGCACGGGCGTGTAAAAAAATTTAAAATGAATTTATAAAATATAAAATAAAATGTTGCTTTTGTATGTTATGAAAATTATGTATCTAAATTAATTTATTCTGACATTACAAATTATGTCATCATTGCGATCTGTGCCTATAATATAGTTTTGTCATGTAAGATTTATACACTATTTTTATACGTATATAAAATCTATCAAATTAAATTAAAAAATATTAATTATAAATATACTAGCAATAAAAACTTATTGGTTTATTCAATTGCGTTAATTATATTATTTAATAAAATATAATATAATATAATTTGATTTTTATTTTATTTTATACATTTAAGATAAAATAATATTATACGACGCGTATAAGTTTTTTAATATATTAGAATTCATTCATATAACAACTATAGGGTACATACCGTTCATTCCGAATATGGGGGTGCTTCCCGATAGAATACCTAAAGAGAAAAAATTTAAACTTTAATGTCAATATTATGTAAATATACCATATAAAAGTTACCAAGTTGATTTAACCACTATATATATATATATATAATTAATTGTGTTATTGAATGAGTAATATTAAATATAGAAATAGAATAAATATAGTAATTTGAAAAATTAAAAAAATATTCTAACCAAACCAAAAGGTAATATATTCTGGAAATTAAAATTCCTCCCTAAAGTCAAGTTGTTTATTTGGAAAGGAAGCCTTAACGGCCTCCCATTAGGTCAAGCACTCCATCGAAGACTCCAAACAATAGACCCATCTTGTCCGTTCTGGCATGATTACCCAAAAACATGGGACCACCTCATATGAACTTGCCGTTTCGCATCCAAAATTTGGTTCATATCAGCTTTTGGAATTAGAACGGATGCCCTCCCTTATACCACAGTCCTGGAATGGCTCTGTGCCGATAGGAATTCTTGCCCTCATGTCTCTTGGTCGGATGAGGACATGTTGGTTTCTAAGTGTCTAGTTTTATGGAGTATTTGGCTGGAGAGGAATGCATTGGTCTTCCAATCCAGACAACCTACTCCCCAGTCAGTTTTGGATACACTTAATCTTTGTTGCTTGGATTACACTGTTTCT
Source organism: Clarkia xantiana subsp. parviflora (assembly GCA_036873135.1). Lineage (NCBI taxonomy): Eukaryota > Viridiplantae > Streptophyta > Magnoliopsida > Myrtales > Onagraceae > Clarkia > Clarkia xantiana. The sequence goes on along the minus strand of JAPTYO010000008.1, from coordinate 16,214,994 downwards.
ATTGCTTTAATTCCAGGACCAGGCAGGCCCATCCGGTCAGGGCCTGTCAGATTGACTTCTTTGTGTGCGGCAGTACCTACGGGTGGACCCTTTATGATGATAGATGGTGCTACTTGTAGACGTTCGGGAAATGTCTTTGGTGGAGCTTTACTTTGGTCGTCACCTTTCTCTGTCCCCCTGGCAGTTGCTATTTCCTCTGTTACCGGTTCAGACCCCCTTTTGGCAGAAACACTAGCTTGCAGAACGGGACTCCTTTTGGCCTCAACATACCCGTCGGATGTCCACAACCTCAGAATCTTGACGGATTCCCTCATGTTGGTTAATGCTTTGAGATCCCCTTCTTGTCAGCTAGTTTCTTTAGTAGGCGTTTTGGATGATGTTAAATACTTGCTTCATCAGAACCTGTCCTTTTCTATTCATCATGTTTCTCGTAATGTTGTTAGTTTAGCTCACTCCTTTTGTAAGAAGGGTGTAACTAATCACATGGCCGGGTCGAGGGATTTCCCATCAATTCCGCATTGTCTTCGGTTTCCCCTTCCTTAGTGGGTTTGTTTTCTTTCCTTGTGTTGTTGGGTGTTGGTAGTTTTTATTGCTTGTTTTACTTATTTTATTTTGAAGTTGAATGAATGGTATTGTTAACCAAAAATATATATATATATATATATATATATTCTGAAAAGATATAATAGTATATCTATAGATTATATACATATACATATATAAGAAATATATTTATTTATTTGATTGTGATTTAGATATAAATAATAGTATTTTTTAGTAGTTTTTATGTTTAAATAATTTAGTCTCATGAAAATAAAAATCCTAAAGAAAAGATCAATTTGGAAAAAAAATGTTGGCAAAAACAAATTAAACCCGTGAAAACGGCATTGTAAAAAACTAAAAATCACTTTACATAGCAAAAGAAATTCAAAATAATTAAACAATTTATTATAATTATATATTATATTATAAAAGTTGAAATTACTTGAACCTACATATTTCAATTGGAGAGCTAGCCGTGAATAGAAAATGATGAACAAACTCTCATTATTCATTAGCTCATAAATAGTATATATTATATAATTTGTAATTACTTAGAACCTACATACCTCCATTGTTGAATGGCTAACCGTCAATACAAATGATATAAACAATCAAATAGTAGAATCATCTTTTGTCACAAGGAGCCGGAGGAATTGGCATGGTGGCCTACCAATCGATTAAGTCAATAATGAGTAATTAAAACCCAGCCCACTTAAAAAACCATAAACTGTCATATGGTTCCGGCTTTCTCATCCCACTTTAGGCAGTGCAGCTTAGTTAACTGCACACCCATCACCACATTTAATCGCCTCGGAACATCTCCATCACCAGAGTCATAGACGTTGCGACAACTACCAGCAACCGGTCGCGACAACATCCTGCAGCTCGTCGCAACAACCTCTAGTAGCCCCACAACCTCCAGGAAGCCCGTCGCCACAACCTACAGCCGCCACCACCGTCATACCCACCACATCCGACTGACCCAAGCATTCTCCAGAAGACGCTCATTTGACGGAATTATTGGATATCGGTTTAGCTATCCCGTCGCCAACTCCAACCGCTCCTTGCAGATTTGTTCTGATCGAAGAAAAACGATAACAACATAGGTAAACATTTTGAATTTGGTAGTTTTGATTTGGATCTGCGAGATATGCGTCTCATACTTTCATTATCTTACTGTTTGTTTTAGATCTACTTATTTCTAATGGTGGCCTGCAATTTCTCGAACCCGAAGCTTTCACTATCCGTCATCTAGACTTTAACCATCTATTCTCTCTATAGAAGTTCTTCTCTGTCACATGAGATTGCGTTGTTTGACAGGTTTAGGGTTGAGGGATTGTGGTTATATATATAGATGGGGTGATGAATGTTGGACAATTAATAATTTTTGATACATTGTACAGATAATAATAAATGTTTGCCAGATTATCAAGATATGCCTAGGTAAATGCTTGGCTGACTATCGAGAGGTTTTTCAAATTTTGTAAATTGAGTTTAGTTTCTTAGAATTAATGGTGACTCCTCGATTTGATTGCCTTTGCTTCGCCGATTTTTGCTGCTGCTTTCCACGGCTGAGTCAATACATTGGTAAAAATAATTTCAAAAACCCCAGCTCCTCAAATACTTCATTAATTTTTCATTGTAAACATAAAAATTTGAAAACCTCAGCTCCTCCTTGCATCTAAAAGCCTCTTTCTACCTATATATATATATATATATATATATATATATATATATATAAATGGATTATAAAATATGACTTCTCCACTTTTAAACAAAGAAATATCCAATTATTCAGCAATTTACAAATGCATATTTATGTATTTAACTAATCATCGACTCTTTTGGAAAAAAAAATAGGAGAGATAATAAGATGAGCAATCTAGAGCTTCCACGTCAGTATGATAAGTCAATCAGAAGTTGTCACATCAGTCTTTAATATATTTGTCAAAATCGGTTCACGGTTTGATCGGTCTAATTCTCAGTTCAGCCAATCCAAAAAAAAAAAAAATCAGACTGTTCAATATTCAATGTTTAATTGTAATTAAAATTTTACTGATTTCAGACCGTTCAAGATTCAATGTATGCAATTAATCGTAATTAAAATTTCGGGTTCATCTAGTCTAAAAAGCAAGCAGATTTCGGACCTTTAAGATTCAAAGTATGCAATTAAAATTTCGCTGATTTCAGACTGTTCAAGATTCAATGTATGCAATTAATTCAATGTAGAAGAGATAATCGAGGCGACTTCAATTCAATGTAGAGGGGATAATCGAGATATCTCCTTCAGATTTCTCCACGCAACTTTTATATAAATTCGTTGAAGAACGGACGCTTGACGCGGAGCCGACGAACGAAGGTACCATGCGGTACGGGCGGCTGACAGTCTCAGCGGCGGAGCCCTCTCTATCTCCGGGGAGATATCGTCAGTGGTCACCAAAGTTATACCTGTTGAAGAACGGGCTCTTGACGTGGATCCGGCGACCGAAGGTAGCAGGCGGTACGGGTAGCTGACAGTCTCAACGGTGAAACCCTCTTAATCTCCGACGACAAAGTTGAGGAGGGCTGTTTGTCAAGACCGGGCCAACGATGATGGTGTAAGTGTAACCAATAATTGCTTGCTTCAAGCCCGATCTATGAACAATTGATCTCGGGTTATGTCGATTGTTGGTGTTGAGAAATTGGAGCTGCGACATAGCCATAGAGGAAGAAAAACAAAAGAGAAAGAAGTGATGGTTACGAAGGGTGCTTAGTTAGCTAGGATAGGTAAGTCTTTCTTTTCTTTTTCAATTTCTAGACCGGTATATTTAAAAAAAAAAATTGTGTTTCAACATATTACAAATAGTCATTATAAATTTCATCTAACATTAGTTTGTTAATTATACATATTTAGTAAGTCATCATGCATGAAGCGCGGGAAATGCACCCTAGAAATAATTATAAATCATTGACTCGTGCTTTGCACACTCATATGAATTAGGGTAGAATATCATGAATTGCAAACCCATTTTTCAATTAATAAATTAAAAGAATAAATTGTCTTATCGTTGATTAATTTGTTACAGTGATGTACGCACATTATAAATATATGATGTCATATGTTATTCAGAAGGTCTCTATTTGAATATTAAAAAAAAAGTGTTCGTAAACAGAGTACCGTAGAAAAGTTATGCATTTTTTATTAAGATATTCAAGTTTAATAATAGTATAATAAATTAAATGAAATAAATATATTTTTACGGAGATTAAAATTATGAAATATCATTAATGAAGTGAAAGTCGACGTGACACCCTTATTAATTCTGGTATAATTGAAAGCTTAGATTTACTACATTTCGCCTCATGTTATATAAATAGTCGCTCTCCTAGGGCAAGGTGATTCCATTGCCGACGTGAGAGAACCGGTCACCGCTGTGGCGAAATTACGTTCCTTGAAGCTCGTCTTCAGGTCTCTCCGCTGAGTCGGAATTCCCCCTTCCGTCTACCACCGGCAATCGACCGTTTAGGAACGATTCTTAGCTTTGGTACGGTCTCTTTAGGAGAAACCCTAGAATAGATAACCCTAATTGTGCTGTGTGTTTACTTGTTGCAGGTTGGTGCGACTGTCGTGACAATCTCTTTACTCACCACTCGATGGATTCCTCTCCTGGTCCACCTCGTCTAAATCTCGCCAAAGACACATCGGGCAAGAAGGTTGACAGATTTGTGGGGAAGGTTTTATCTGACAAACCTATCAAGAATGTAGTCGTTCACAACGTGCTGAAATTGGCTTGGGCCAAGCTCTCTGGGATTAAGATAAACGACATCAAAGAGAATCTGTTGTCCTTTGAATTCAGCAATCCGAAAGCAAGGGACGCGATAATTGATCAGGGGCCATGGGCTATACAGGGCCATTGCTTAATTTTGCAGAGGTGGGATGACAAGACAAAACTAGATGACTTGAATTTCAGCAACATTCAATTCTGGGTCCAAGTTCATGGCCTAGAACCGGGGCAAGTGAATGAAGCTAACGCTAAGCTTATTGCTGGGCACGTAGGAGAGTTTATCGAGGTAGAACCTACGGAGGGAGACAATGGAATTATGAGGGGTTTCATAAGAATGAAAGTGATTATCAAAGTGAGCAATCCCTTATTAGCTGGCTTTTGGTGGAAGGGAAGGATTCGTGGGCGAATATCGAGTACGAACGCCTGCCGGGACTATGCTACGGGTGTGGTCGACTAGGGCATTCCATATCAAAGTGTAAGGAAGAGGTCACGCCTTCGTCAAAACAACCGGGGAAACCAATGTATGGACCTTGGGTAATGGGAACCAGACCGCACAAACAGGAACGCGACGGTTCTAAGGCGGACGGGCAACGAGAATGAAGTAGGGGACAAAATGAAACAGCGGAAGAGCATGATAAAAGCCCAAATGGAGATGCCTAGTGAAACAACGAACCAAACAAATCCTCACCTAGAGGATATGGAGGTGGCCATGCACAAAGCTCCAATCTCGATGTCCAGAAGAGAAGATGGTTGCTGGTCCCATACTCAAAAATAGGGGAAGGGGGCGTGGATCTGCTGCTACTGGGAGAGGTCGAGGTAGGAAATCGGGAGGGCTATCCATAGGCTCTCCAACCAAAAAGTCTGAATCTGAACTGAACGCGTCAAAGGCCTCTGGTGGTTGTCCCGGAACACCCACACGGGATCCATGAGTCTAATTTCATGGAATTGTCAGGGACTTAGATCCGACCTGACGATTCCACACCTCCAGGATCTCATTTGATGTTGTGATTCTGTATCGCTCAAAGAACATAATTGATTGTACGGTGCATGCAATACAAAGAGACCGGGGATACTTACTTCCTTACTTGTGTTTATGGCCACCCTCGACCGGTGGAAAGAAGGGGAAACTATGAGAAGGATAGGTCGGAGAAGGGTAGGGTCATGGATGAGCATTGGCGACTTCAATGACATTCGCTTTCAACATGAAAAGTATGATGGGAATCTAAAAGATCAAGTGAGGATGGATGATTTCAACTCTATGATTGACGACGCTGGCCTAATCGATCTTCAATTCCATGGTTATCGGCTCACGTGGTCTAACAATCAACCAGGGGATGCCTATGTGTGTGAAAGGCTAGACCGTGGGTTAGCCAACGCAGAATGGATTCAATCCTTTCCTCGAACCCAAGTCTTCCATGAGCCGTTTCTAGGGTCCGATCATCGGCCGATAGCACTCGTAACAAATTGCATGGATACCAAAGGACTTCACCTATTCCGGTTTGAGGAAGCATGGACTGAGCACGACGACTGTGACAGACTGATCAAATGTACGTGGGATAAGACACATGGGGCTGCGAATGCCTCAGGAGAAGTTACAGCTGGAGTGTCTTTATCCGGTAACCTAAATCGATGCAAAGGCAAATTAATTAAATGGAGTCGTGTAAATACCAAAAAGGAGATTTCAAAGACGTATGCTCAACTGAGAGCAATCCAAGATCAGATTCCCAACCATTTGCTGAAGAAAGAGGAGAAAGAGTTGAAGGCAAAACTGGAATGCCTATGGAAAAGGGAAGAAGTATATTGGCGGCAAAGGTCGAGAGTGAAATGGCTAAATCACGGGGATAGAAACTCAAAGTTCTTCCACATGACAACGGTCGAACGACGGAGGCGTAACAAAATTTTGAAGGTGACTACCGATGACGGGAGAACTTTAACGAACGAGGATTCGACAGCAGACGAATTTGTTGGATATTTTGAAAACATCTTCAAATCGGATGGTACCAGGGGCTGGTCTGATGTTTTAGAGGTGGTCCCCAATATGATATCGTCAGTTTTGAATGAAGAACTGATCAGACCGGTCACTTATGAAGAAGTTCAAGCTGCTACATTCCAACTAGGCGGGTCGAAGGCTCCGGGTCCGGATGGCTTTCCGGGATTTTTATTCCAACGGTATTGGGATTTGGTGGGTAAAGACGTTTTCACGATGGTCAAATCCTTCCTTGCATCAAGTACGATCTCTCCTTATCTAGGCCACACTTATATTGTATTAATTCCTAAAATGCCTAACCCTGTCACGTCTAGCCATTTTAGACCGATCAGCCTTTATAACTTTGGCTACAAGATTATTTCGAAAGTGTTGACAAATCGATTGAAACCCTATCTTTCGAATATAATCTCTCCTTTCCAGAGTGCTTTTATCGCAGGCCGCCTCATTCAAGATAATATTATTGTGGCGCATGAGATGTTCCACTAGTTGCGCAACCGATCAAATGTGCAATTAGAGAAATGTGCAGTGAAGTTAGACATGCAGAAAGCGTACGACCGAATTGAATGGGACTTCTTGAAGGCGGTGTTGCTCAAGCTAGGCTTCCACCAAAACTGGGTGAAATGAGTTCATGCATGTGTATCCACAGTTTCATATCGAGTCCTAATCAACGGAAAGAGGTCACCTACGATAATCCCATCGAGGGGTATTCGACAAGGCGACCCACTCTCGCCTTATCTATTCATTCTCGTGGCGGACATTCTATCGCGAAACATATCGAGAGAGGTGGAGGAAGGAAGTCTTCGTGGAATCCAAGTGAAACTTACTTGCCCGATCACACACCATCTCTTTTTTGCGGATGATGCCTTATTTTTCTTAAGGGCCACGACAGACAATATAGGTCGACTCACACAGATTTTGGGGCGCTATTGCGAGGCATCAGGGCAACGAATTAATTTTGGCAAGTCCAACCTATACTTTGGGAAGAATGTGGGATCACAAACAAGACGGGATATAGAGCAGGCATTGGGTATCCAAGGGGTCCATAACCTCGGAAAATATCTTGGTTTGCCTACCATTTGGAGTCGGTCAAAAAGGGATGACTCGGCTTTCTTAAGGAACGCATTCTAAACAAGATTAATAGTTATTAGTTGTAAATCTTTTCTTTTGAATAATGCAGGGAGAGAGGTTCTTATAAAGGCGGTGATAACCGCTATTCCAACGTTCGCGATGAGCCTATTCATTCTGCTCAAGACATGGTGTGCCGAGATTAATGGAATGATAGCTCGATTTTGGTGGGGCCAAAAAGGGGTGAAAGAAAGATACATTGGCAAAGTTGGGATCACCTCACTAAACCAAAAGCGCTTGGTGGACTTGGTTTCAAAGAGCTACAAATTTTCAACATGGCGCTCCTTACAAAAATGGCGTGGAGACTCGATCAAAATCCGGAGGCTCATTGGGTACGTACTCTAAAAGGCATTTATTTTCCTTATCGAGATTTTCGTCATGCTACGAAGGGGGGTCGTGCATCTTGGGCATGGACAAGTCTACTTGCGGGACGAGACGTACTTATGGAAAACGGAATATGGATAATTGGAAACGGGGAGCATGTGGACATTTATAATTATCCATGGATTCCTGATCTTGCCGACCACAAGTTGAAGGATGATGACCGTTTAGCTTCACTGACTGGGCAGAAAGTTGCATCCCTAATCCGGCACAATGATGACCGACTTGATATTTCTAGTTTCCAACATTTGCTGAATTATGAGGAGAGGAAGGCTATCCAAAATGTGCAACTGAATGGAGAACGAGGAGATGACAAGATTATATGGCCTTTCAGCAAATCGGGAGAAACATCTGTGAAGTCGGTGTACAGACGTGTGATAGAGCTACGAGACCAAGGAGTACAAACGAGGGTGTGTACCAATATGATGTGGAAAGAAATATGGGCTATGAAAACAGTACCTAAGGTGAGAATGTTCATGTGGCGATTAAACTCGAGAGCTCTAACGGTGAAACACGAGCTTAATCGGAGAGGACTGAACATTAACCCGCAATGTCCTTTTTGTGATCATGAGGAGTCTTTGGAACATATGTTATATAGGTGTAACTGGACCTCCCCAATCTGGTTTGCATCTCTTAACATACGATGCCACAACCCGCACGAGGTGACCATGAGCGAATGGTTCGAGCAATTCAAAAGCACTAGTGGACTATCAAGGAAAGAGAAAGATGAACGATGGTAACGAGTGGGTGTGATCTCATGGTCAATATGGAAAGAGCGGTGTCGAGCCATGCATGCGAGAGAAGAACCTAACCCGCTTCAAGTGTTGGAACATGCAACAAGCTTCCATAACGAGTTTTGGGCACACCGATTCCCTCCTTACCCGGACGTATCCGCAGCAACGACAAGTCCTAGAATAGAGAAGTGGCAGGCTCCAGAGAACAATATAACCAAGTTGAACTGTGATGCATCCTGGGAAGAGCAAACGAAAACTGGTGGAATTGGAGTATTGACTAGAGACAACCATGGTCATGTAAAAGGTGGAATCAATCGATCATCCTCCAGACAAGGTGCACTCACTTTGGAAGTTCTCGCCATCCATGAAGCTCTAAAGCTTGCAATACAAGAAGGGTGGGGTCATGTTATTGTGGAGTCAGTCTCGAAGGAGGCTATTGAATCAATTTCCAAACCGGGATGGGCATGCAGCTGGCGAACCAAAACTCTTGTTGAGAAGATATGCAAATTGAAGGAGGAAATTCCGTTAGTGCAATGGAGCGTGGTTCCTCGAAAAGCTAATGAAGTGGCTAATTGGATTGCAATCCAAGCTAGAAAGAGGTCGTGTTTAGATAATTGGGTACTTGAACCCCCGCCCTCTCTTATTACTTTACTTCAGAATGATCGTTTTTGTAATCTGCCTTGACTCTTTTGTTGGTTGTTTTCTTGAATAAAGGAGTTTATTAGTTGGAAAAAAAAACATAATTATAATTCTCTTTGATTATATTGCATCTCTTATATATGTTTTGGTTAGGGCTGAGCTGGGAAGAAATAAGCATGATTTTTCTTATATAAAAAAAAAAAAAAATCATAAGTCCGAAATTTAAGAATTACTATATCTTGACCTGATTCAGAGTTTAAGAAAAAAAAACCACCAAGAAACACTTATTCGGAACAGGCTCGAACTATCCCAAATTCTACATACTAAAACTAAAAATTAACTCTGATGATTAACATTTCAAATTTTCAAAGTTTAAAGTTAATCAACATCTAACACCAACGTACATAAATTTTTCATACCAACACAAAGTTACTCGGATTTACCCTCAAAAGATTTTCTCCGTTCTAGTTTGGGGAAATTCTTATATAAGAATAGAAAAAAAAATAATTATATTGAATTCAATACCAACTTTTATGTATTTCAAACTAAAGAAAAACAAAGGGTTTGTCTTTGTTTTAAAATCCGTAATTATGTTTAGAAAATTATTTTTCATTGTTTATACATTTTTTTAGTATTTTGTACATTTAAATTATCGTTAAAATATTTTTATTTTTTAAAATTATTTAATATTATCAAATTATAATATTTGTAGAACTTTTGTAAATTATTTTGCTGTATATATTTTTTTTTGTATTTTCTAAAAAGTAAATATAAATATGAATATATATGGTTAAATTATAATCTGTTAAATCAGTAATACTTTTTTAAAAAAATTAATTTAAACATTCCAAGACAATTGTAATCATTTTTTTTTTTTTTTTTTGCTATTTTAGAAATATATGTTTGGTTTGAGTGAGCTCCGCGAGTCGAAGATGATAAGACGGCAGTGATCGCAAGATTCTCTCCACAGATGAGATGATACAGATGTGTTTGGTTGGTTGTCACCTTCTCCTTCTTAGTACGTGTCTCATTCAAATACGAGGAGTCTTCTTTTTCCTTTATCGGTTTGTCGTTTATTATTATTCTTTAATTTGACGCTATCTATATTTTGTTACCGTGAGCCTAAATATCACGTGACGGACAAAAAAGTATTACGTGAATATTGGAGTTTGCGGAACATGAGATTATGGTGGATTATATGTGATTTATAGTCAAGGTCGATCGTAATCTCCAAATTAACAACATGGAAGATACTTGTACATTTGTAATGTTTTTATTGTACTATATTAATCTATGTTGGAATTTTATAATAATTATGGATCGTAATATAATACATATAAGCAAGTCTCGAAGTCGAAGGCATGTATCATGTATGTATCTAAGTGGTCTATATATTATTGCCTAGAAAATGAATTCATGCACGATGCCAGGGAGATGTGTCATAGATATATGCACCATTTGATTTTTGGCGGGAAGAAGATTCTAGACATGTTATTCAACTTTTTACCGCAAAAAATTAGTCTGTCGAAATGAATGGATGCTTCAAGGTTGGCCTGCCTGTCTTAGGCAATTGACTATCCAAAAATTAATTCACTTACTCTCTAATAAGAAGAGTTATTCTAGATCTTGTGTTATTATTATGTCAATTCTGTGAGAAGTTCTTAATTAAGGTCTTCGGGTTTTGGTACTTGTTAAACTTAGTGATTTTGTTGTATCCTCAGATATGATTTGCTAGTAATTCGCTAACAAAATTCGTTTACGAGTGGAGACAAATATCATCTTTTGGAAAGTAATTATTATGCACCTCAAAATCACACATATCCGATCATGTATTGTATTATTTGTGTTAGATAAATATATGTCTCATATTAGATAATTATCGTCGGTTATATGTTCTGTATCGAGTAATTCATGCTTAAATCAATGTCATGTATCGAATAGTACATGTTGGCTTGTGATATATATAAGTGATTAGTAGTTCGTACTCTAACCCTAAACCCCGATCCCAACAATCTATTTGCATGTATTGTAAATTATAATTTCGATTCATTATTATTAAATTTTCAAACAATATATATATACTATACGTTGTTGACTTAAACAATATGTCTTAGGTTTCCGTGTCCATAGTCTCAATTATAGTCAAGTCTATCTTTTTTTTTTGGTAATCTAGTCAGACTATCAATATCATAAGAGCACTTCCAATGGTAGTTCCTAGTTTCCGGTTCCATGTTGTAAATTTATCATTGTAGAGAGTTCCTAGTTCCACTTACTGTTGGTTCCTACTGGTAATGATTATATAGAAACTTGGTTTTCCAATGGGAGTTCCTAATTCCAAAATGGGAGTTCCTAGTTCCTAAATTTGCCACTGGACGCTGACTAGGCGCCACTAGGCGTGACTAGGATTACTAATATTACCGTTTTGCCATTATCAAGTGAATAGTGAAGTGGACAGTTCCCACTAGTAGGAACTCCCACGTTACTGTTCATGTCGGTTCCTACCCTTTAATATTATTTTATTCAATTATTTGCTTCTCTTTTTATTATTATTATTATTATTATTATTATATATATATATATATATATATAAATTATGCTACGCTAAGTCGGACAATGACACCTGTCGTAATAGGTCGCTTTTAATATTAAATAAGTTAAATAATGACACGAACCAATTAAATAAGTTAAAATACTAAATTTTAACTTCGAATCAATTTCAGAGTTTCCAGACTCAATTTGTTTATATTTTACCATGTAACACAACCATCAATTCTATATTTTGAAAAATAGTATAGAATTTCATATTATTATACGTGAAACAATTTTTTATTAAAAAAATATTATATTATTTTACTGCATATATATTTATATATAGTCTACTTATTATATTTATTATTCTATAGAAGGAATATATTTTTTTACTATGATACATTATATAAAAACAATATTTTTAGAATGATATACAATATATTTTTATTTTATGTATATTAAAATAATTAGTAAAAACGCATGAGGGCTTCATTTTTAACCGATTTACTAATATGTATCTAATTAATGTGCATAAACGTGATTCTGCTAACGACGATGAATCAAGACATGTCAATCGATGAATAACAAATATACACTGATATGATGAATTGATTCAATTAATTTAATTAATCACTATTATTATATCAATAATGATATTTATCAATAATCATGCCCGCTGAGTAAAGACTGCACCTATTAGTAATATTACTATAGTAAAGTAGAGTATAATTATTGAAAAAATTCATCACTTCTAAAGTTATATTTGATTTTTTTCATAGTGAATTATCAAATCAAACTGGCAAAAAAAGATTCAAGACGATTTGGTCGAACATCTCTGGCAATTTAGTAATGTGTGTGACAATTCTATGTAGTCTCATATATATATATATATTAATTTTTATTTTAATTGGAAACTTTAATGTTGTTTATATATTTTTTTGTAACGTAATTTTTAAATTATTGCAATCATTATTTTAAACTTATGTTCTCATTTATATATTATATCTTTTTATACAATTTTTAAATACCAAAAGAATCGTAATTACTTTTAAATGTATAGTAAGTATATAATTGAACTAACCTAACGACACCGACTTTCAAATTTTGGGATAATTAACAACACACGTCGGTAAAGTTGGAACACAAATATTTGATCTAAAATTGAAACTTTGACGAATTCATAAAAAATGTAAAATTCTGTTAAACAATCAATTATATTTTTATGATTTTGTAGATATTTTTTCCAAGTTTATTTTAATTAATTCAATCTGACACTTGAATATCATTCATTGGTTTGTTCATGTCCATATTTTTAAAAATATGAATATTTAATTTATATATAATGCTTAAAAAAATTTGATCGAACATCTATTGGATTTTAATATGTTGACTCAAATATGTATATATATATATATATAATATGCTCATTTTTAGTTGACAAATTTAACATATTATTTGTATTTTTATGTAATATGATTTTAAATTATGACAATCATATTTAACAAAATTACATGCTTATTTTTATATTATGTTCGTAACTTTTTATATAATTATTTAAATACCAAAATAAGTTTGTATTTATAAATATTTAATTTATCTATAGAGTTTTTTTTTTAGAAAAAGTTATATTGTGAATATAGAATTATGTGGGTCCCAATTTGGAAGTGGAACTAGGTCTCCACCACTAGAGAGAGTTTCTATTTTACTATAGCATTTACTGTAGCAGTTCCTACTTTGATGAGTTGGCAGTGACGTGGCTGGTGAAGTGAAGGAACTAGGAACTCACGATTGGAAGTGCTCTAAGGACACACTATGATTTTATTTTTTTCAAATTGTCCCTACAAACAAATCCAATTCGAAAAATGTCCCTTGGTATTTTGGCTTTATGAATTTGCTCTAATTCGGAAATACAATTTCCGGCCCATTTTGTCAACGCTGCCACACTTTGCAGAACTGGCAAGATGTTTTTTTTTTTTTAATTAGAGATTATTTAAATGATTTATTTAGTTTTATAAATAAAAAAAATTAAAATCTTATTTGTGTAGGGTGAACGAATTGACCGACTTAACATAGGTAATAAGACTTTTTAACATCACCGCCTTTTCTAGGAGGATGAATAAACCCATATTTGAACCGTAAAGTTAGGTCGGCTGATATATCCAACCGTTGGATCTAAGCATCCAATCAGTAGTCATTTAATTAATCTCCACTGAGGAGTGAAACAGTCATTTTAAATCTCCACCATCGGATGGATCATCACAGATGCACAGTATCAGATTAAATGCCTTAGAATATCATGAAACACAAGCCCGATATATTATATTATAACAAAAACAAGATCGTCGGTCGATGCTGATATTCAAAGCCATCGATCGAAAAGCGACAATGCCATTTCAGATAAAAGATCACTCCAAACTCCCAGCAGCTCCGGATCCATCAATATCCATTGCTAACTACTAACTACTGTTGTAATTGTTATATTTTAGGGTTAAACCAAATGATGATTAAAGTACATTTATATATAAAAATTATACTTCACATGCCGCATCATATATATGTTGCACAAATCATTAATTCGGATTAGCTAGATTTGTATTTTAGCACGTAGACTTTTCATATCTGGTTTCCTAGTCTTATCTATCGTATCAATTGGGTTTGTATTCACATACATAGCTAGGGAACGTCCGAATTTTCCACGTGTCTGTTTTGCATGTTTGAAAATTTTGCCACTCCACCACGTCATTGCCCGACAATCATTTTTGAATTATTCTCATATGTATGTAATAGATATAAGTCCCGTGACAAGCGAAAATAAACCAGCTGTCAACTTAGCTCATTTTAGTTGATCAATATATCCTTGTTGACGCAAATGTGAACATCGTATGCATATATAATTATATTGTAATTAATAAAATAATTAAGAATAGTAGTTACTTATCATTTTGATCGATCCTTCCGACTTCATTCATACCACTACCACTTATGGGTTCCGATGTAATCGTTAGCCCCGTTAACAGCCAATGGACGGCGAGTAGGTCCAGTGGGCCTCTTGAAAAGCCTGGAAGGCCCAGAGGCCCAGTATGAAGGGTCCCGACTTTAGCGGTTCCGATGTGTGAGCTGAATGCTCCCGACAAGAAGCCTCTGAGTAGGCTCCGATATGCCTTAGTAAAGGCCCCGATGATAAAAGCCCCGCAGAGGCTGGACCCGTCCCGTGAGACAAGGGGTCCTGGATGGTGACCTAGAATGAGATAACTCTGGAGCCCCCGACAGGAGTCGAGGCTTGTGATCAGAGGATAAAGACCGAGAAACCCGCCTACTAGATAGAGTAGTGGGAGACGGTTAAAAATATAGATAAGTCCCCCGAGATACGCAGGGCGTGCCCAAGATACGCGGAGTATGGGTAAGATACGCGGAGCGTGGGGCGAAATCTACGGAATCCCGAACGAGATATACGGAATCGTAGCGAGATATACGGAATCATGGGCAAAACGGCCAATCACGGTCACAGGTAACTGAGTGACTTCCCCTCCTATATAAAGGAGGAAGTTACCTCAGAAAACGAGCTATCTAATAGGCACTTAGATTACTGCTGCCACCCCATTGATCATATACTCATTTAAGCATCGGAGAGGGATTCTGGGTCACCACCAAGGTCATCCCCTTTTGCAGGATTACGCGGAGCCCAGGAGTCCAAGCTTTCCGTCAAGGACGTAACGGAGCTTCGCCCGTGATCCAACATTGGCGCCGTCTGTGGGAAACTAACAAAAAGCCAAAATAGTTTCTACCAGATCAATGGTCGGTGGTGGCAAGAAGAAACAAGTTCAGGCCGGCAGTTCTCGCCCCGCTGGAACTGTGAATTCCCCGTTGCCAGATCATGTTGCTGAACAAGGTGAGTACCCTGCTGTTTCTCAGACAGGGGGGCACGGCGATGAGGAGGTCTCAGTCCGAGATACGACACTGAACAGGCAAGATATCCCGCGAAGGGAGGTGGATGCTCCCCTAAACCCGGTGGGGCACAGAGAGGAGGTCCCGCGAAGGGAAGTAGGCTCTTCTTCAAACTCGGAGTTGGCCAAGGCAGTGGCAGATGCTATGCCTATGTTTTTGGCAGCCATGGAAGCTCTGTTGGACAAAAGAGAGGCCGCCAGGAAGGCGGAGGAGTTGCCTCCGCGAGAAGAGCTGCCCCCACCCCCTCCGAGGGTGGTTCCAGAAGAACAGGAGGTTCAGGAGGTTCAACCCAGGAATAGGGGTAAGGAACCTGCGCACTTGGAGAAGTTCGTGGTCGACGGACCGGGACCAGTGCAAAATAGGACCATTCCCCTGAATGGTCCCATCACCCCCGACCAGGTGGTGAAGATCGTCAGCATCTGCATGGGTGACCAGAAGCAGATGACATCGGAGTTAAGGGATCGATCCAGCCATCCTTTCATTCCATGGCTGCTGGATACTGTCGCCCCGCCAGGGCTAGGCATCCCGACCATCAAGGAGTACGATGGTGAAGGAGACCCGGTCCGCCATGTTCAGAGACATGTTCAGGCTTGCATGGGAAGAACCTCAAACGATGACCTCGTGTGTTCGCTGTTCCCGATCACCCTGGGAGAAAGGGCCATGACTTGGTTTTTTAGCCTACCGCCAGGAAGTATCACGTGCTGGGCTGATATGCACAATCGCTTCATCAAGCAGTATCAAGGTCGGAGGCGTCTTCTGAAGAGTGTAAGGTCCCTGACCCAGGTGGTGCAGAGACCCGATGAATCGTTGGCATACTACTACCAACGGTTCACTGCCAGCGCCGCGGAGATTGACGAGGAGATATCGGAGGGAGAGACCATCCGAACTTTCCTTCGGAACTTGACTGCTCCTTACGGCTCCGACCTGATGCACAGTGTGGCCGCGAAGGCTGTGTGGAGTATGGAGGCCCTGCAAGCGAGGGTGAAACAACAAATTGACGTCCAGGAGTCGAAGATTGCTGCCGGAGAGCTTGATCCTCCAAAGTCGGGGAGAGGAAAGCCATCGTCCAAGCTGTCAGACGATCGTAAGGGGAACGACAGGTCGGAAGGGAGTAGGAACCGTGGTCGCCCCGAGAGAAGGGAAGATAGACGTCCCCCGAAGAAGAACAACCGCGAAGGTCGTAGTGTTCCCATCAACAGCTCGATGACCTCCGTGCTAGCTGTGATGGATCGGCAAGGTCTCGCCCGATACCCCCCGAGGAAGGAAGGAGAGTTCTTGGGAGGCCGCCCGGATCGTTATTGTCTGTACCATCGAGCCAATGGTCACGACACGGATAACTGCCGGGAGATGAAGAAGGAGATAGAGAAGCTGATCCAGAAGGGGAAGCTTAAGGAGTTCGTCGGAAGGGGAAGGTGCCGATCCCGTTCCAAAAGTCGGTCGCGGTCCCGTTCCAAGTCCCGTGATCGATCCCCGAAGAAGAAGAAGGTCGAGTCGGAGCCCTCTGGTTCCGGTGCCCGTAAGGAGAAACGGGGGACCATTAACGTCATTCACGGAGGAATGGCAGCGGGAGGTGACACCACCGCTTCCCGAGAAAATTATGCTTCTCGCATCTCCGCTGCTGTGTTGCTAGGCAAGAGGTCCCGGTCGTGGACTCTTAAGGAGGAAATGGTGATTTCTTTCTCGGCGGAGGATTTGATTGGCGTGGAGAGCCCCCACGATGACGCCTTGGTCGTGACCCTGGACGTGGACGGGTTCGAGATGAAGCGGATCCTGATAGACGGAAGGAGCTCCTCCGACATTCTTTTCATGGATGCCCTGGAGGCCATGGGTAAGACGAAGAAGGACCTGACGCAGGTGAACTTCCCGATGGTGGGCTTCTCCGGATCGACTTCCTATCCGGTGGGGATGATTACCTTACCGGTGGAGTTTGGTAGCGGCTGGAAGATGGAACGGCGAAACGTGGACTTTGTCGTGGTAGAATCGGCGGGAACGTATAACGCCATTATCGGGAGGACCCCATCAACCCTCTCATGGCATTTGCTTCAACTGTCCACCAGAAGATGAAGTTCCCGACTGACCACGGTGTCGGAGAGGTTAAGGGTGACCAGGTGGCGTCACGAAAGTGCTATGTTAATGCCACTCGACGGAGAAGAAGGGAAGCCATGGCCGTCCTACAGACCGATGCCGATCCTCGAGAGGAGTTTGGGCGTCCCGCCCCCATGGAGGATCTGAAGGAGGTTGAAATTGACGGACCTCGAAGGAAGGTGAAGATCGGGTCTGCTTTGTCGGAAGAAAGAGCCCGAGAGCTGATCGAGCTCCTGAAGGAGTTCAAAGAGCTGTTTGCCTGGTCCCCGAGTGATATGCCTGGAATCAGCCCCGACGTGATAGTGCACGAGCTGAAGATTGATCCCGCGATCAAGCCTATCGCGCAGAGGAGGCGTCCGATGGGTGCGGATAAGAGGATCGCGATCCAGCAGGAGGTGGGCAGACTGCTCGACGCTGGATTCATCAAGGAGCTCCGATTCTAGACATGGATCGCTAACCCAGTCCTGGTGCGAAAAAGTAATGGGAAGTGGCGGATGTGTGTTGATTTCCGCGACTTGAACAAGGCCTGCCCAAAGGATTGCTACCCGCTCCCGAGGATTGACCAGTTGGTGGATGCCACATCGGGACATGAGCTGCTGAGCTTCATGGATGCCTATTCCGGATACAACCAGATCAAGATGGCGAAGGAGGATGCCCCGCACACAGCTTTTTACGCTGACATGACGTCTACCACTACGACGTGATGCCCTTCGGATTGATCAATGCCGGAGCAACTTACCAGCGGATGGTGAACAAGTTGTTCGGGGACATGCAGGGAAAAACGATGGAGGCGTATGTGGATGACATGCTCGTGAAGTCCCGACAGGCAGGAGACCATGTCCAAAACTTGGCGGCAGCGTTTGAGCGGATGAGGTTTCATTAGGTTCGGTTGAACCCAGACAAGTGTGCTTTCGGGGTGAACTCGGGGAAGTTCCTAGGGTTCATGGTGAGCCAGAGAGGAATCGAGGTGAATCCCGAGAAACTGCGAGCAATCGAGGAGATGCAGTCCCCGAAGACTCATCGGGAGGTTCAAGTGTTGAATGGCCGGTTGGCCGCGATGAATCGATTCTTATCCAAGGCGAGTGACAGAGCCATGCCATTTTTTGATGTGCTAAGGGCTCACAAGAAGTTTGAATGGTCCGACAAATGCGAGGAGGCATTCCAGGCACTCAAACAGCATCTCCGTACCCTCCCGCTGTTGGCGAAACCGGCTCCAGGCGAGCCGCTTTATCTCTATTTGGCTGTTTCTGATGTTGCTGTTAGTTCTGTTTTGATTAAGATTGTCAAGGGAAAC
This sequence comes from Clarkia xantiana subsp. parviflora, assembly GCA_036873135.1. Classification (NCBI taxonomy): domain Eukaryota; kingdom Viridiplantae; phylum Streptophyta; class Magnoliopsida; order Myrtales; family Onagraceae; genus Clarkia; species Clarkia xantiana. The sequence goes on along the minus strand of JAPTYO010000008.1, from coordinate 16,195,968 downwards.
CAAGTGCCTGTCTATTATGTAAGCAAGGCATTTTCCAAATCAGAAATGAACTATCCCGCCATTGAGAAATATCTCTTTGCGTTAATTGTGGCCGCTCGAAAGCTCCGACCTTACTTCCATGCACACGAGGTACAGTGTTGACCAATCAGCCCTTGAAGCACTTTTTGAACCGACCGGAGGCGTCGGGGAGATTGGTGAAATGGGCCATCGAACTTACGGAGTTCCGAATACATTTTGTTCCGCGGACTGCTATTAAGGGCCAGGCATTGGCTGATTTTATAGCTGAGTCTACGGCACCCGATCTGGAAGAAGCAGGTCCTGTAGAGGGGGCAACCATGGAGGTCCCGATAGCAGAACAGCCAGAACAGCCAAATGAGGAGAACACTTGGGAGATGTACACTGATGGTTCATCAAGTGTAGAAGGATCAGGGGCAGGATTCGTGTTGATACCGCCCGGTGGAGGCGAGCCCCTACGATATGCCTTGGCCTTGACGTTTAGGGCCACCAACAATGAAGCTGAGTATGAGGCTCTCATCACGGGCCTTAAAATCGCCAAGAGTACAGCTGAGTCGACCATTTAAAAGTGAAGTGCGATGCCAGCTTGATCGTGAATCAAGTCCAGGGGAACTATGAAGCCAAGAGCCCGACAATGAGAAAGTATTTGCACGAGGTGCAGACTTTGAAGGGAAGCTTCAAAAGCTTCAACACCGAGGCAATCCCGATGGAAGAAAATGCGGAGGCAGACGCCTTAAGCAAGTTTGCCCTGGGAATGGCCCCCGAGGAGAATCGGAAGGTGCACTTCCTGGAGAAAGTAATTATCTCAACCATTGATCCGTCGGAGGTATGCGCTATTGGAGCAGGATCGGAGGAAGAGAAACCCACCTGGATGACCCCGATAGTCACATACCTGACTACGGGGGCATTCCCCGATGATGAAGTGGCAGCTGTTAGGTTGCGTCGGATCGTGAGTAACTACGTGATGGTGGACAACCAGTTATACAAGAGGGGGCATGTAAAGCCTTTTCTGAAATGTGTGGCGGAGCCTGATACGAATCGGATCCTGAGAGAGCTGCACGAGGGAGTCGCGGCCTGTCATGAAGGGGCCCGATCCATTGTGAGGAAGGTGTTGAACCTAGGCTACTATTGGCCTTCGATGAACAAGGAAGCGACAGCAATGTTCCAATCCTGTGATGCATGCCAGAGGTACGCTCCAAATATCGTGGCTCCCGCCGCGGACTTGATGCCCATCAGGAGTGCTTGGCCCTTCGCGCAATGGGGGATTGATCTAGTAGGACCTCTTCCCCAAGCGAAGGGTCAGTGCAAGTATTTGCTCGTAGCCATCGATTACTTCTCAAAGTGGATAGAGGCTAAAGCATTGGCCAAGACGACGGGACAGCAGATCCTCAAGTTCCTTCAAACTCAGATCATATCCCGGTATGGGGTTCCTCGAGTGTTGGTCAGCGACAATGGCCCTCCGTTCAATGGGGCTCAGCTGAAGGAGTACCTGGAGGAATTGAACATTGAGCATCGGACCGCTTCAGTCCGCCATGCTCAGACCAATGGCCAAGTAGAATCAGCCAACAAGATCGTGATGGATGGCTTGAAGAAGAGAGTCTACGCCTTGCAGGGCCATTGGCTGGATGAGCTTGAAAATGTGTTGTGGGCTGTTAGAACAACACCCAAGCAATCGACGGGGGAGACTCCGTTTGGCCTGGTCTACGGCACGGAGGCAGTTGCTCCCGTGGAAATAGCGGTGGCGTCCCATCGCGCGAAATATTACGAACCTCTGACGAACGAGGAAATGAGACGTCTAGACTTAGACTTGCTCGAGGAGAAAAGATGGAAGGCTGACGAAGTTCAGGCTCGGATGCGTCTGACAACAGCCAGGTATTATAATCGGCGTGTCAAGTCCCGACAATTCTTCGTTGGAGAGCTTGTCTGGCGGAGGAACGAGTTCGTTCATCAAGATCGGATCAACAAGCTATCACCGAAATGGGAGGGACCTTACAAGATCGTAGGGATGTCAGCCCCGAATGCGTACAAGCTAGAAGACCTTGACGGCAAGACGTTGAAACATTCCTTCAGTGGTGCACACTTGAAGAAGTATCATGTTTGATATTAAGTCGCCTTAAGTGGTGCGTGATGTTAAGTCACCGCGAATGGTGCAAGTTATCTATCGATTGATCCGATGACGCGATTAAAAGCCCTCCGAGGTACGAGTAAGACGTCTTGAAGGACGCGATAAAAAGCCTTACGAGGTACGATTAAGTCGCCTTTATGGCGCGATAAAAAGCCTTAACGGGTACGAAAAAGCCCTAACGGGTCCGCGTAAGTCGTCTATATGATGCGGCCAAAAGCCTTAACGGTTACGAAAAAGCCCTACGGGGTATGAGTAAGTCGTCTATATGATGCGGCCAAAAGCCTTAATGGGTACGAAAAAGCCCTAACGGGTCCGCGTAAGTCGTCTATATGATGCGGCCAAAAGCCTTAACGGGTACGAAAAAGCCCTAACGGGTCCGCGTAAGTCGTCTATATGATGCGGCCAAAAGCCTTAACGGGTACGGAAAAGCCTTAACAGGTCCGCGTAAGTCGTCTATACGATGCGGCAAAAAGCCTTAAAGGGTACGATTAAGCCGTCTGGTAGGATGAGATAAAAGCCTTAAGGGATATGAAAAATCATCTTAAGTGATGTGTAAAATGGCCTTGAAAGGCAGGGATGAGAAACCTTAAGTGGTGAAGTCCCGATTGGATGAGAAACCTTAAGTGGTGAAGTCCCGATTGGATGAGAAACCTTAAGTGGTGAAATCCCGATAGGACGAGAAACCTTAAGTGGTAAAGTCCCGAGAAAAACGTCGCGAGAGACGTATGAAATCGCCTTGAACGGCATGGACGAGAAACCTTAAGTGGTGGAGTAACCGAGGAGTCTCCTCGGATTTGGCAACTGCCCAGAGAGTCCAGTGGGCCCAAGACAGTCATGAGTGAGAAACTCTGTCATTCGACAATTGTGCGCAAGGTAAAAGCCACCGATTAACATATCAAGAGGTTTGAAGACAAAAGCCTCCGACGACAGTATCGGAGGTACGAAGACAAAAGCCTCCGACGGCAGTATCGGGAGGTACGAAGACAAAAGCCTCCGACGGCAGTAGCGGGAGGTATGAAGACAAAAGCCTCCGACGGCAGTATCGGGAGGTATGGAGACAAAAGCCTCCGACGATGAAGTCAAGAGGCATGGAATTGGAAGACACGACGGACTAAAAGTCCCCCATGTCTTGGGGGCAAATGATGGGTTCTGATGTAATCGTTAGCCCGTTAACAGCCAATGGACGGCGAGTAGGTCCAGTGGGCCTCTTGAAAAGCCTGGAAGGCCCAGTATGAAGGGTCCCGACTTTAGCGGTCCCGATGTGTGAGCTGAATGCTCCCGACAAGAAGCCTCTAAGTAGGCTCCGATATGCCTTAGTAAAGGCCCCGATGATAAAAGCCCTGCAGAGGCTGGACCCGTCCCGTGACACAAGGGGTCCTGGATGGTGACCTAGAATGAGATAACTCTGGAGCCCCCGACAGGAGTCGAGGCTTGTGATCAGAGGATAAAGACCGAGAAACCCGCCTACTAGATAGAGTAGTGGGAGAAGGTTAAAAATATAGATAAGTCCCCTGAGGTACGCAGGGCGTGCCCGAGATACGCGGAGTATGGGTAAGATACGCGGAGCGTGGGGCGAAATCTACGGAATCCCGAACGAGATATACGGAATCGTAGCGAGATATACGGAATCATGGGCAAAACGGCCAATCACGGTCACAGGTAACTGAGTGACTTCCCCTCCTATATAAAGGAGGAAGTTACCTCAGAAAACGAGCTATCTAATAGGCACTTAGATTACTGCTGCCACCCCATTGATCATATACTCATTTAAGTATCGGAGAGGGATTCTGGGTCACCACCCAGGTCATCCCCTTTTGCAGGATTACGCGGAGTCCAAGAGTCCAAGCTTTCCGTTAAGGACGTAACGGAGCTTCGCCCGTGATCCAACAACCACGTATATAACTGTTATATATAAAACGTACGTTAGGGTAAGACTAAAGTCATGCCAATGTTTTTATTATATTAGAATATATATATAACGAGATAAATTGGCTTGATTTTGGGATAATATATATATACATAAGTTTGGGGGAGAAAAATGAGGTTACGTACGTGCTTGCTTTAGTATGTTGACTTGTGTAAAGATTTGAGTTTAGGGGGGAAGGTTTTAGTGTACGGTACATGTTTTATTAATGTAAAGCAGGCAGGGCACATGACAAAATCTTATATCTTAGAATATATACATATAAATTGAATCAATGAAAATAAAATAAAATAAAATACGAGATTTTTTTTATCAATCAATAAATAAAATAGGAGATTGACATTGAATCCGGTCATAACTCATAAGTGATAAGACTTGAATATAAAGTCACAAATAATGATTGTAGAAAATGCCAACGCTTTTGACTTGACTATATATATAAGTTATTAATTAATAATGTCAGATTTTTTTTTAGAACAAATTTCTCACACGATATAATACGAATATGTATGAAAAAATTTGTATTCGTGCAAGCATATTTACAAAACTAAAACACAATAACACGAACACGATTAATATAATGTAATTTTTATGTCATGTTCGTATTTAGGTATCACAACACAACAAGCGTTAAGTTTAATTCTTGCATATTTTTTGAATAAATATTATTTAATAATAATTTTTAAAATTTCAGTTAATTATTTAATATTTAGAATTTATCAACTCTATGTTTCGAAATTAGGAATACTAAATTAATTAATAATTTTTACTATATGAAAATAATAATGATATATTAATTCACGATTTTTACTATATAAAATTAATTTAATATTTAATTAAGATTTCGTATGTCGGTGTACAACTAAATAACTTAGAACAATGTGATAACACTAAACGAATACTCATAAAAAATTGTGTGTCATGTTCATATTTATAAACATGATGCAATTTATCCTCGGTAAGTTTAACCCAATAAAATTATTAATACATCAATCGCTCCCCTTAAATTTTTTACCAAAAAGACCTTTAGATAGCTTAATCATAGAAGCTGATTTTCATAGGACCAAAAAAAAATGGTCCTTAGTTTGGTCTGTTCCATTCACCAAAACTTTTTCTAAATATGTGTATATAGAAAAAAAAAAAAAGTTTATTATAACCCAGGTGTAAATTAATAATGTAAAATCCTGCGTAAATTATTAATATTAATTATATTAGGTATTCAGATGCGTATCGTATGTCAAATACAAGTCCTCCTAGCCCTAACATTCTGAGAAAAAACTTATCGCCGCCGTGTAGTGATTTTAGTTCAAATAAGTCCAATTAGATAGGTAATTTAGTGATTGAGTGAGTAGCCAAGTCCTAATTGAACACCTTCACGGTCAATAATAATAAACATATTACTTCCAATCAAAGTATAGTATAGACATTTTGACTTTAGCCTTCATTATCTAATATATATATTTCTTGTCAGTAAGATACTCATTTTATTTCGTGGCTAAAAAATAGCAACATTTATGAGAGTTTAATTTAATATGAATCCTTGCCAAAATAATATCTCAACTATTGCAAATTGCTCAAGGTAGCCCTTTGTTTTGGGAAAAATGCACTATGCGACCCCAAAGGTTTGGTTTGCTTAGTTTCGACCACCCTATACTCTTGTTTTGACAACCAAGTCCTAAATAGTAAATAACAAAGACTTGAACCAAAATCAAACTCTGCGCACATACAATCTTCAAATGGCCAACTCATTTTGGACATCATTAATACACCACCGCAACAATCGGCTGCAAAGATTTCTTTTCTGACTTTACAGCTCCATTCCATTGATCTATATAATATTTAGAACAATATTATTATTATTTTTCAATTGAAGAGAGTTGTCATCTAGACCAGGGCTCTATGCTACAAATCACTAACTTACAATTTGAAATCCCACTCGAATACGTCGGGAGATTCTTCACTTTGCCTTCCTTCGCATTCCCATCCGTGATTTTGCGTATCTGGACCAGTTGTTAAGAAGAAAAAAAATAATCTGCAAGGTAATATAAGCATGAACAGCACAGCAAATCATCAACAACGGTTTCGAACTTTCTGCTGATGCCATCCCCCGATCTAATCCATCGATTTGTTCTACTATGAAACAAATTCATTGACTGCACTGTATAAGTGTAGACAAATTGTGGAATATTGACATTTAAGATTCAAATTTTTCAAGGAAATTAAAAAAGCATAACAATGTAATAAAAGGATACTCTAAACGCATGCCGGCCTCCCTAGGCTGTGATGAGTAAAGAACCATGCCATGTAGATTTTCCAATGCTTCCGATGAACAAGCAGTGTCCTGTAAATTGAATGATGGCATGAAATGATACTCTCATGTTTTGCCATATTTCAATTTGAAATGCAACTAGTGTAACCAGGAAGCATATTCCTGGAAAGATTGCTCACAATTGGTCATACATATTTCAGATTCTAAGTTGGTAGATCTTGAACATGGAATATACATCTATCTATAGAAAGAATCTCTTCAAGAGATATGTTCTAGAAAAACAGGCGTAGTATTATGAAGGATTATATCATTACTAGCTTGTAGCTTCTGTGTTATCAAGTGGAGAAATTGCTGTATCATTGCAGGCCAATATCATACCTGAAAATCAACAAATGCTACGGGAGCGCCATAACTGTTCTGCATCTTCAATTTCAAGAAACCACGACAGCTGTTGAAACACCAGACTGTTAGGTTAAGCACCAATTTCTGGACTTTCAGTATTAATTTCTAAACAAACCAATGTTCAAACCTTGAGAAAACTTGAATAAGTTCTTGCTCAGTACATCGTGGACCCAGATTAGCAACAAAGAGGGTTGGACAAGGGGGCGCAGAAGATTTATCCTGCCATAGCATTGATACACCAACAATGAGAAAAAATCCATGAAAATCATAAATAAACTATCAAAAGCCACCTCAAGAGCAGTGACGCAACTGTTATGTTGAGTCAATACACCCATAGCGGGTTGGCTACAGAGAACCTCAATATTTAAAAATTAGACCCTGTACTTATTCGGGTACTAGTGTGAGCATCACAGAGATCTACATATACACCTATAACACATATCCATGGAAGGTTTGTTGTCTAAGTGCCTGGAAAAAATATGTTACAAAATAATATGGCTGAGCTACCAACTTAAAATCTTTTTCCTACCCATATCTTGAGATCTCCCTTATGGAGGATATTTTTAAACAACACTCGTAGTCAAAAAGGAAAAGAAAAAGAAAAAAAGAACACCGAGGCAAGGGCAGTAGTCTGAATAGGGCATGGATTATAACTAATAAGATTTATAAAAGAGAGTAGTTCAAGGAAAACTGTACCGCCGTCTCCTCATTAGTCACCCTTCTGCTATTAGAGCTTCCACGGCTGAGAAACGAGGGAAGAAAGAACAGTATGAGGTCATTTAATTCACTTAAACAAAGCATTCCAACTATAGTAATAGGGGGCTGCAAGTAATGGCTTCTAGAACGCCCTGAACCTCTTAATTAGAGCAGATCATTAAAGATTTGACAAAATCATTTCCATGTAACAAGATGTGCTTAAGTAGTGCAAATGACCTTTGTGGTGGTGGATAACGAATTGTGTTGTAAGCAGGATTACCCTTTCCAGGCATGTAAGTGCTGCCAATACCTGCTAGTGTCCAGGAGTGCAAAACATGTGTGACGTGAGCTTTTTTTTCTTTCAGGAAGATGTGTCTTTGAAGTGACGAAATTACCAAGTTTGAACAAACATCAACCAAAATTTATTTACTCCCAAGAGAAGGGTAGAATCTGCACTGCATGGTACAATGAAGAAAGAACGGGCTGCAAGATTATACCAATAATTAACAAATGTATACCTGGTTCAGGAGATACTCTTGCTCTCTTATCTAAGAAAGTTCTTTCATCATCTAGTTCCATAGCCCAGCCGAGGAGAAAAAGAAAGATAAATAAAAATTAGCATGAGTAATAACTGAAGGGGATAAACTGTAAAAAAATAGAAAGAAGGGAAGAGAATAAGGAAAGAAAAAGTATGTATACCCGTCCTGGGTCGCTTTGACCTGGAATTTGATTTTGCAAGATCAATATAAAGTGGAGTTCCCTTCTCCAGATCAAATACCATGCCCTGTAAAAAAGTATCATATGAATCCAATAAATTAACTATTAGTTTCGAAATTTGATGCCTGAACTCAAAGCAAATCTTACTACTAATGATACTAACAAGGTAAAAGAAGGACTTCTTACATTTAGTGCATGCATTGCAGCAACAGCAGTCGGTCGATTTGAGAATACAGCAAAAGCAAATGGCTGAATATACAAAGAGATGATGTTAGGACGTTTGAAAACCAGACAAGGTGAAAACCAATCATGAATGGCAAATAAGGTAGAGCTCCAAAAACTCTTTCTTTCATGCCATATCCCCGATAGTAATTTTCGCTGGAAGTGTAAATTATCAATAGAACAACTTTCCACGGTTAAATATTTACTATTAGCTCAATTTTACAAGTCAATTTGATACAGCAAGTGATAACTGAACGGCCGAACCTAACAAATTGCTGAATTTTCTCATCTAGCTGTTCAATGGGCTTAAAGTTGAAAATGTAGCAAAATTATGACCTAATTACTTGTCAAAACATGATCCTTTTCTATGGGCAAACCACATGGATACAAAAAAAATGCACAACAAGAAATTGAATGAGAACCAGTTGTCCAACAAGAAATATTAGCCTCGAGAAAGCAATTTTTTGCAGATACTGATTGAACAAGGAAAAGAAGGGTTATTAAACCTGAGATTTTTTGGTGATATGCGAGGATTCATAGCCAGGAAACTCGCGAAAAAGATGATAGATCTCACGAGGCTTCACGTCCTCTGGCAACCCGGCAACGAACAGCGTCCGCAGCTCGTTCTGCGAACCGTGTGGTAGAACTGGAAGCGCATAGTGTGGGAGATAGTGCGGATGATGAGGATGCTGTGGAGGAAGAGCCGTCGGAGAGGGTATCGAAGATACCGGCGAGGGCTGGTAATATGGGTAGCTGCCCACGATTATAGGGGGTGGTTGTTGCTGCGACGGAGGATAGTAAACCGGGGAGTCTTCCATCGGAGCCTGGGGTCTGATGCGGTGGCGGAAACGTCTGAGAGTAAAAAATCATTCCCTCTCTTGTCAATAAAATTTTAGTTAAAAATATTTTGTGTTTCAAGGCCGGTCTGAGCCCAAAATCCACCCTCCCATTATCCGGCCTGAATAAATTTGAACAGATAACAATCAGCTCTAAGAATACTCTTGTATTCTAAATAACTATTGTTGAAAATGCAGATTAAGATCACCTGATCCATTATATGTCTCGTATCGTGCATCATTGTTAAGATTTTAACACGTGTTCTAAGATTTAATATTTTCCTTCTAAAGTTCACCAAATTCAATAGGGTTTTAAAAAAAATAATAATAAAATTAATCACTCAGAACACATGTCAAAATCTTAACCGTGACGGGCACGAAAAGTATTGCAGAAGATCTGCATAAAAAATAAAATAAAAAAAAGCAATGTAAGGCAAATTCTTGATCAATACTTCTTTTATAAAATTACTTCATCTATTAGGCATTAATTAAATATTTAACATTCGAATTTTAAAAATAAAAAATATATCATAAGCAGCAATTTATCCATTATTTTCAACTCGAGCTTTTCAAAAGAATTCTTTATATAAATCCTAGAATTTATCTCAAGGTATCAATAAACTAAACATAATATGAAGTGGTTTAGCGCCTCATCCGTTAACCAGATGCCAGTGGTTCAATCCCCGTTAGTGACCATGGGAATGAAAAAATATGCATGGCCAGTACTTTACCCCTTAGTCCCTTACGGGCTGACCCGAAGATTAGTCTAGATGTGGAGCAAGCATGCTACGAGCGCTGTCCTCCTAATGAGGCCCCCTAAGGCCACCCCGCGGGAAATAAAGAAAATGAAGTGAACCGGTATAATTGTGCCTATGGACATGCACCACAATATTTTTGGGATAGCATAACCCTTTAACTCGAACTAAAAAATACCTAATAAAAATCTTAATCTCATTCCAAATGAAAATTCAACTTTTTTATTTATTTATTTGCTTTCTGTGGGGTTGTTTTACGAGGAGCCATTAGGAAAGCAGCGCCTGTAGCATACATACTTTATAATTAAATTAATTCTCACTCGCACCAGGTCAAATCATAAATGGTAAAGTGGTGATCATGAATATTTTTCATTCGATCAAACGTTGAACCGCTACACCATATCACATGATTTAATCAACATTCAACTTCATCCCCATTCTCCTTCCCCGCACACTCCTTAATCTCGTGTATCATTTTCAACACTTGCCACATCACGGGCATGTGCTCAGGGCGAGCTGAGCCTGTAAACCCCCACCACCTCCACGAGCATCTCAAGCCTCCTATCCTCAGCAGGCCCATCATCCGCCCGAACCAGGCTCAAGGAAAGGTTGCCGAGAAGGGTGCTTCCCGGTTAAAAGTTCGAGAAGGAGGACTCCAAATGCATAAACATCAGACTTTGGGGTGGCTCGACGAGCAGATGTTCGGGCTTCCGGGGCCAGGTATGCTGCGCTGTCTGGGTCGTCGTGGTTTCGGGAGTCGTCGGTGAGGAGGACAGAGAGGCACAGGCCTCGAACTCGGTTCCTAGGAGGATGTTGGAAGATTTGAGGTTGCCGTGGATGAGCCTTGAGGCTTGGTGAATGTAGCTCTGGCCTTGAGCCACATCTTCTGCTATTTTGAGGCATGATATGATGTCCAATGAAGGGGCTTCGCTCGTCCCGATCTTGAATCTGTTATCTCAACCGTCCATCAATTTCAGAATCAAATTCTTCTAACCGTGAAATGGACATAATCCAGGCAAAAAAAATATATATCAAATTTTGACAAGAGTAATTCAAACTCAACAAATATTGCACTGAGCCGGCAGGGTGAGTGATGAGTAAGATTAAATTACATTTACACCGCTACTATTTATGGGTGGCACAAAACACTGAGCACTCCAAAAACGAAATGAACCGTCTCGAAAAACCTGTTTCGGGTTATTACCTAACCCTAAGAGGATCCACCATGCAAAGCCCCAACTCCTACATCAACTTGCTGCAACATCAACGCCGTCTAATTATTTTGTTATAAAAATAAGAGTGTTTAGGAGTTGTCCATCACTACTCCAATGGTGTCTACATTTTTCAACACAACTTTAATTTTATATATATTACAAAACAAAGCAAAAAGTATGAACGAAGATAATAAAAATAATGAGATAGTAACGGTGGGAGAGAGAGATTAAACCCCTTCAAGAAGCTTCAAGAAGGGATGAGATATCAAAATGAAGACTACTCCAATGATAAAAGACAAGACATAATCCTATGTGGAGGAGTTGGAGCTTTGCATTGTGGATGCTCTAAATCCTAACTTGGCAAAGTAAGGTCACATTTCGAAACTAATTCTCAAACTAGGTTTGTTCAGAAACTAATTCTCCAAATAGGTATCTTCATCTTTTTAATAATATATATTATTTAATTTACATCCTAAAATGAACCATCAATCGAAATATAATACAAGAAGAAAAGTAAGAATATTAAATGTATGAAAAAAAAAAATTAAACATGGAAAAAATAATTAATTAATTAAATAATGAAAATTCACATTAAAAAATAATCAAACAAATAAAAAAAATTGTAGAATTTAATTCTTAAAAAATATGTAAAATTAAAGGAAAAAAATTTAAATTAAAAAATAAATAATATTTTAAACAACTTCATCTTGGTAAAAAACTATATAATGATATAAAAATTATTCATCAAGAGTATGAAAAAAAAAATATACAAACTAAAATTCATTCGTAAATTTATACTATTGATTTTTTAAATTTAATTATTTGATCGGTTTTTTTCATTCACTAATTTTATAAAAAAAATTAGCATGTTTTATTTAGGGTTTATGTACGCTTTCATTTTTTATATTTTCATACTTAAAAACAATCATGAGTGTTGGATCCTGACTCTTCGTGGGTTGTTGACTCGAAAGTCGTCGGGTCCGTGAAGTGTTGTAAAATTACGCTAACGGGTTGTTTAGGCTCGCGGGTATCCGACAGTCGGGATATCGGACTGTCGAACTGTCGGAGAGACGGACTGTCGGAGAGCCGGAGTGTCGGACTGTTAGAGAGTCGGAGTGTCGGACTGTCGGGGAATTGGAAGCCCTTAAAATGACTAAGTATTTAAATGTCTTGCAGTGTCTGCGCATGTGTGCACCTTGCGGAGTATGCGCGTATACACGCCTTGCGGAGTAGGTGTGTATGCATGCCTTGCAGTGTACGCGTGTATGCATGCCTTGCGGTGTAGACGTGTATGTATGTCTTGCGGTGTAGACGTGCCTCTTCCTGACACCTGCACAAGGGTTAATATCGCACACCACGCAGAGAGGGGGGGGGGGGTTGAGTGCGATGAACCCTCTCTGATGCTTAAATTAGAAGTCTTAGAGAGAGAAAGTTAGAGATAGGTAAGAGCTTCCGCGTCAACTTAACTTGAAATGAGTGATCAAGACTCCTATTTATAGGGAACCTTGGAATCAGACCCGATTTTGAACGGTCCAACGCCGGTTTAATGTAAAATACAAACCGGGCGTGGACGAGCGTGAAGTTGATGTCCGGGAGCCCGACACGTGTTGTGTACACATATATAGGGGTTCGTGCGTATTCGCGGGCGTAATCTGGAGGTCCGGATTGTTAGACAATCCTGACGAGTTTTTCGTCTGAGATACGCGCGTGCGTATCCCGGACCGTTTTGAACTCACATGTTATTATTTTAGAAACGTTGGTGGGTTTGACGTGTTGGTGATGTCCGAATAATATAAAACGAACCCGAATCGGACGTATACTCATCAATGAGTATTTAGATTTTTTACGTTTTATATCACTGTTTTTTTTATATAATTTATATATTTAGCATAATTTATTTTTAGAATATTTTTTCACAGTTACTAATTTATTAATTTTTTTGTTTATAACTTTTACATATAATTACCTTATTTTTCAAAAAAAAAAATTAATATATTTCTTGTTTTATATTTCGGTTTAGTGTCAATTGTAACAAAATATAAATTTTGGGATGTAAAGTAGAAAATATAAATAATAAAAAAAAATAGAAAAATCTAGTTTAAGAATAGTTTATGAAAAATCATAATTTGAAAATATACTTATTTTGGAATTCAGTCCAAAGTAACTACTATCTCATTCTCACGTTAATTGAATTTTGGATTCTGAAACTTCATTTTTAACGGGATGTGAAATGTGGCAGATGCTACTCCTAGTAATAGATAGATTGTACCGGATTTGATAACTTTCCATTTAAGCCGCACCGCTGACATTATCATTCAGTTCAGTGGACACAAAAAGCTGCTGCAGCAGAGCAGTGTTGACAGGCAGGCAGGCTCAAGATGACAATACATGATCCACATTCCCAACCCATAATGGAATGAGTCAAGCAGCAACCGTCCAACTCCATCATGATTGACCACCATTACTAAATTAAATTATTGCCTGAAAAATGAATTAGAGAGGATTAACTAACATACCGTGAATGAGGTTATAGAGGCTACCATTGGGTTGGTAATCAAAGATGATGAGTAACACACATGAACTGCATGCACTCGATAATACGCCCTCACCGGAACTAAGTTAGCTAGGGTGCCTTAGCCCTCCCACAGCCTCCGTGTGCTGGTCGAAGTTCTCCTCCTCTACTGCCGCCAACTTGCTTGAATCCAGTCTCTTTACCGTCACCACCAACTGGTTGGGTGACGGCAACGGTAAACGAGTCAAACTACACGTGAACTACTCGGGATCGACTTAGACAAAATTCGATTTCGGCTTGAAAAGATTCGAGTCTAGTTCGATCTTCATAATGCTCGGCTCATGTTACTCACGAGTCTAAATGAGTTTCTTTCGAGTTCAAGTTTATAAGTCGAGTCAAGTCAAGCTTGATTCTTATTAGTATTCCTATTTAATAATAATTAATTATTATATAAGTCAATCAAGTCCGAGTTTAGTCGAGTCGAGTCGAGCTCGATATTTTAGTTATGATAAATGTTAATTTGTTGTGATATATAATTGACTAACGAGTCGAGCCGAGCTCGATTATATCGAGCTTGGATTCGAGTCGAGTTCAAGTTTCAAAATTATAGCTCGACCAAGTTCGAGCTTGGCAAACACTAATCGAGTCGATAGCTTGACAAATACTCGACTCGACGCATATTTTCAACATTATGCATCACTCATCAAGAAATCACACAAGTATTGCCAGCTACACACATAAAACGCATGCACTCGACCCTATTGTCTTTGGGACTTCACGGAATCCTGATATAAAACAGGAGAATACAGGATCATTGATCATTACTCTACGGGTTAATAACCTATGAAAGGTCTGAAATCCGACCCATGTTAACCGAAGATGTCTGAAATTTCAAAAGTTAATATGGAATGTCTGAAGTTTCAACTTTGTTGATATAAGTGGTCTCCGTTAATTTTTTCCGTTAAAACTGACGGAAGTTGGTCACGTGTTTGACATGTGACCGGAAATAAAATTAAATCCCAAAAATGCCCTTCTATCAAAGTGTGCACCTCACATGCTTGAAATGAAAAGACGAAAATGCCTCAATCGTGGCCGGCCACCACCCGCGGCCGCCGACCACCACCCAAGGCCGACGACGACCACCACCCAAGGCCGACGACGACCAAAAATCGGGCCTGCCACCACCCCAATTGGTGGTGGCCGACCCCGATTGGTGGTGGCCGCCACCCCAATCGGGCCACATAGGGCTCGGTCGGAGCCTCTGTGGCCCGAATCGGGGCCAGCAGCCCTAATTGTGACTGCTGGCCCCGATTGGGGTGGCAGCCACCACCAATCGGGGCCGGCCACCACCAATTGGGGTGGTGGCCGGCCCCAATCGGTGGCTGCCGGCCTCGATTGTACTGACCGGCCCCGACTGTGGCTGGCCGGCCACGATTTGGGGTTGGCCGGGCACGATTTGGTGGTGGCCAGCCCGATTGGTGGTCGTCGTCGGCATTGGGTGGTGATCGGCGGCCACGGGTGGTGGCCGGTGGACTTGTGCGGTGATGAAGAAAACAATAGGGACTCAATTGTAAAAATAAAAAATTAAGAATATAAATTTGAGGACTAAATTGAACAAAATAAAAAATAGAGACTCAATTCTTAATTTGACTTCAGGGGTAATTTTGTCATTTCACATTTCCTCAAATAAGGTATTAAATAAAACAAAATATTAAAAGGGACAAAAGTGTCATTTTAGACCATGCTGTTAAATTTTACCCTAAAAATAAACGGATAACCAAATATCAACAAAATTGAAATTCAGATCTTCCATATTAACTTTGAAAATTCAGACATCTCCGATTAATAATGGTCAAATTTCAGACATTTTATAGGTTATTAACCATTATTCTACACACATAGGGTGTTACCAATACGCTATTTCTTGCAAGGAAACTATCTTCAATAATAAATTAGAAATCATTCATAGGAACAACTAAGGAATTAATCAGATCGCTCCAGTCTCCAATATTCGCTTGGACATGTACCATGCCTCTTACCAAATCACTTACCGAGTTCAACGCCTTTACATAAATCTAATACTGCGCGAACTTGAAGTCGTGCTTCGCAGACGCCTTTTCCGAGCGAAATATATGAGTAACTCTAGTATCCACCATCACTACTTCTTCCTTTTCATCGTGACAAACTTTAATATGGACTAACTCAGGTTTTATTGTCGCCTTGATTATTTCTTATTTAGCTTCACATAAGGGCGACCCTAGCCGCGTCCGACCCAGCCTAGAGTCGCACCATAGCTAGATCAATTGGATTCTAGGGTCTAATTTGGTTTTTTAGGGATTAAATTACAAAAATAAAAAATTAAGTATATAATGGTAACCTTGACGGTTGACTAGCGAATACACTAAAAGTTCACAAAATGTAAACGTATCACGTACAACACCAAATGTCTAAAAATAAAATACGGCACAAAAATGCAACTTTGATCAAACTTATAGCACCAAAATATATATATATATATATATATATATATATATATATATATATATATATATATATATAATCTCTTTGGTGCATACATTTTACCGTATAATTATAATTATAAAATACGACATACATTTTACTATATATATATATATGGGTTAAGAACATAAGAAGGGCCTGAATAACGGCCTATGTTAACAAGAGATGTCTGAATGTTCAAATGTTAATATTAAGGGTCTGAATTTTCAACTTTATTGATATAAGAGGTCTCCGTCAATTTTTCCTATTAAAACTAACGGAATTTGGTCACATGCATTGCATGTAACAGAAAATAAACTTAAATCCCGAAAATGCCCTCAGACTAAAGTGTGCCCCTCACATGCTTAACCTGAAATGACGAAAATGCCCTTAAAGCCACCACGGCTCCGGCCACCCGGCGACCACCACCTCGACTCCGGCAACCGCCACTGGGCTCCGGCGACCACCACCCAACTCCGGAGACCACCGCCACGGCTCCGATTGGGTCCAAATCGGAGCTACTGACCCCGATTGGCCCGAAAAAAGCTCTGATCGGAGTTCTGTGACTCTGGTCGGAGCTCTGTGAAACTGGTCGGAGCCACAGAGCTCTGATATGGAACTTTGTGGCTCCGGTCGGGGCCACAGAGCTCCAGATCAGAGCTCTGTGGCCCCGACCGACGCTTTTTGGCTCCGATCGGAACTTTTTTGGCTCCGATCGGAACTTTTTTTTGCTCCGATCGGAAATTTTTTTGCTCCGATTCGGGCCAATCGGGACGGGTAGCTTCGATTTGGACCCAATCGGAGCCGTGGTGGCGGTCGCCGGAGTTGGGTGGTGGTCGCCGGAGTTGGGTGGTGGTCGCCGGAGCTGGAGTGGTGGTCGTCGGAGTCGGGTGGCGGTTGTCGGAGTCGGGGTGGTGGTCGCCGGGTGGCGGTGACCGGAGCCGTGGTGGCTTTAAGGACATAATTAATGGGCAGGGGTATTTTAGACATTTCATATTTTATTAATTAAACTGCTAAATTGTTTCAATAATTGCAAATGGGTAATTCTAACATTTCACGTGGTTCTATTAAATTTAACAGAAAATTTGGACGGAAAACTAAAAAATAACAAACATGATAATTCAGGCGCTTAATCTCAACGTTTGAACATTCAGACTTCTCATGTTAACATGTAATTATTCGAGCCTTTTTATGTTCTTAACCATATATATATATATATATACACAATTTCTCTATAATATTAACGACGTTACAACTAAACGAATACATATGAACAGTGGCGTGAACCGACCAAACTAGTACCCTTAGTTCAACTGTTTCTCCGGTTTTAGAAATGCACGCATTATATCTATTGTAATAGACTAATAGTAGACATAATGAAATTGAAGCTAAACATGAATTCCGATGACAAATTCCAACGTAGGCCAGGAAAAGAAAATAACTGAAATAATACGAACACTAACATATATCGATTAAGCAAAGAGTTTCACAATTGTGGGTACAAAGTAAGTTAAATAAGAAGAAAGGCAAATAAATAAACAAGAAAACCTTTGGTACAACAAAATTCAGTATTTCCTACCAAATCATCATCAGTTTATAAGGTAAGAACTAAAGATTGGAGTAGATAAAAAGTAGTAATTACCACTTCAATTCAATATTGTCCTGACAGCAGATTTCCCTGCTTTGAATAGACAGACAGACTAAGCAGCAGAACCAATCGCTGGAACTTCCCTCTCAGAATCATCATCCTTCACATACAAAGGAATCCGACTGCCCTGAGCTCGAAGCTGATCCACCAACCCATAAAGAAACTCAAACGTTAAAATCGATTGCGAATTCAATTCCTCCCTTACTTGCGGCTGATTCCTAAACCACTCTCCAAGCATCTTATGAACATGTGACCGAATCATCCTCCAGGGCACAGGATACCTCTCACACATCTTCAGGTAATCCACAATTAAATCGGTCTGATCCAATTTCCCGTCCCTATTGCTCGATTCATCTCCCACAATCGTGTCCCCTGTTCGAAACCCACCAAACAGGGCCGGATTCTCAAGTAGGGATTCTGCAGAAAGAATACCATCTGCACCTGTTTGTTCCAAACATTCCATTGCATCATCCATATGCCTTATGTTACCATTTGCAAGGACGGGGATTCTAAGGGCGTTTTTTACTGCACGTATTGCTGCCCAATCTGCCCGGATTTTCTTTCCGTCTTTCTGGTCCCTGGTTCGACCGTGGACTGCCACAAGGGAGCAGCCTGCATCCTCCAGCATCTTTGCGTAGCTGAGGGTGTCCTCTATGTTTGGGAAGATTCGGATTTTGCATGAAACAGGGACGTTCAAGTTTAGGACTAATTTTTCCACTAGGGACTTCACAAGGGGGAGGTTGTCCATCAAGAATGCACCGTAGTAACCTCTCTTGGCAATGCGCTGAGGACACCTGCATACCATATTTGCATTCCCATCATAAGAATCTCATGAATATCAACTCCAAGATGAGCATTTCTAGCTATATCCAACATTTCCATGATCTAAGTGTATCATAGGTATGATTCTAGCAGCATGAAAGCATAAATTTTTAATGTATAATTACGGTATCACAACCCTTGGGATTGAGCTTATGATCATGGTCTGTTTACCTGAGTGATTAAGGATATTAGACAAAAATGTCATTCATAAAGAAATTAGATGGAAGGATGTAAGTGAATCTTCATATAGTTGTATAAATGGTATTAAAACAAGAGAGGTTCTTCTTTCGTTTTTAATTTCATAGAGCCTGCTCTATTTATGCTAAAAACCAATCAGTTTGCCAAATAGCAGATGGTAAAACAAGTTAGTTCTAGAGGAACCCAACCATACAATAATGAAGCAAAACTATACTCCGCAACTATTTCAAGCAAAACTATACTATGAGCAGCTCGTTAATTAGAAGTGTAGAACTATAATGCTTTGGCTAGCCGTTAAAATACAGAACAATATTAGTGCAGACTCCACCAAGCAAAAGTACTACTTAGTTCAGAGAGAAATTACCCCAAATTAATGTCCACATAATCGCAGTAGGGTTCCACTCTCCTTGCAGCTTCGAGTAAAGTGTCAGGATCATTGGCACAAAATTGAACAAATAATGGGCGATCCTCCTGAAATTTCAGCAATTTAAAACAAGCAAATGAGATGAACACATTGGCCAAAAAATGAGATCAACATAATACTAGCCACCAAACTTTTTTTTGGGCATAATACAAGCCACCAATCTCAGGCAAGGAGATATAGGCTAAAAAAACATCAGTCAAGAACAATATGCTATTCTACAGAGACTGATGTGAAGATGCAGGGGGTGTCGCTTAATAATGTAAGTCTGCAACTGCTTTCTTTTAGTTTATCGAATATCAAGCATTTTTCCCCAGTGACTTCTCATCACAACTAAATATAAAATACATGAATTTAGTTAAACTCCGAATTAGCGTATCTGCGGGAAATTTAGGATGACAGAATGTGCTGAAATAATCCGCCTCATACTTAAATCCAATCAATGATACAACAACTCTTTATAATCAATGATCCTTTCAAATAACAAAATCTAGATAATCAGAGCACGTCTACATAAAATTGTATATGCTAAACTTATTCAAGAGAAAGCTTCCTCTTCTTTCCCCCTCCTTGAGATTAGGGCAAAACTCTTGACGAATTGATTAAAGGAGGAGTTATTGGGATTGAAGTAAAAGAAGCTTGTTAAAAAGGAAAAAAAATATATTTGTGACTTCAGATAGTAACATGATTCTCACCCTAATCCACAAATCCTGGAAACAATTGAAAGAGCTACTGGAATGGAAAACTCAAGAGGAGTTAAGATCATCAATGGCTATTGGTTATACCTTGCAGGTAGTGAATTCCTGGTTCCGATACTTCTCGTTCTCGGTGAAGATCCTGGAGTGCAGCATAGGCGTGTACGCAGCGTCAGCTCCATACTTGCGGCACAGCATTCGAAACGGTAGCTCCGAATTATCCACCATCGGCGCCACAATCAGCTTCGGTTTTCCGAGCTTGGTCCAGTGAGCCCAGGCGCGGTCGATTCGCGACTCCCTGCCCAAGCAAGGAGCCGGTGAGCCATTGGTGTACGGCGGCTCATCAGCCAAAGTAGAGTTGGATTCTTCTTCATCGTTCAGCGGGGGATTGGAGCAGAGTTGGTCTTCGAGGTCCGGCGTTTGAGCGAGAGTCGAATCCATCAGGGGTTGCAGCAACGATCCGTAGGGACGTTGATAGAGAGGAGAGGCCACGCGAGGCAACAGTTTCATGAGCGGGAACAGGGAGTGGGTGGAAAACCCATCACCGCAGCTGCGCCGCCGCTGCAAACTGTCGCTTAACGATACTGGGAAACTTCTAGGGTTCGTTTCGTGGAACGCGGAAGTCGGAACTACAAAATTTCCGAGTCAGAGATGCATCGATTCTTTTCTAAGTCAAATGACTCAATTTTCTAATTCGACCGACTGTAATTCTAGATTATATATCTGCACTGTTTTCATAATTTTTTCTTTTCTTTTTCAATATATATTATTTTATATTGTGAATTTTTTATTACATTTAAAATTTCAAATTATGCTCATAACACAACAATAATAGCTTAGAATCAGAAATTCAATCATTAATTTGAAAACTTGAAAATGTTACTTGTGGTCATTTAATCCGGTAGAATTATATCTATTTAGATATATATATTACATAAATAATGAAATGTTAACTTGAAATGTTTTTGGGATAAACAACGTGAATGCACTCAGATATTTAGCAATGTGATTATTATTTGGGAAGCTTATTTGATCATAGACACATTTGCTAGAATTGGAGTTCATTAAGAGTCAAACTTTGTTATCTATGAGCACTTTCAATAGTAGTGTCTAGTGCCTAGTTCCTAGTTCCATGTTGTAAATTTATTATTGTAGAGAGTGCCTAGTGCCTAGTGCCATTTACTGTTGGTCCCTACTGGTAATGATTAAATAGGCATTTGCATTTTCAATAGGAGTGTCTTGTTCTAAAATGGGAGTGCCTAGTTCCAATTTTTGCCACTGGACGCTGACTAGGCGCCACTAGGCGTGACTAGGATTACTAATATTACTGTTTTGCCATTATTGAGTGAATAGTGAAGTGGGACAGTGCCTACTAGTAGGAACTCCCAAGTTACTGTTCATGTCGGTGCCAACTTTTTAATATTATTTTATTCGATTGTGTTGCTCATCTCTTTGATTGTATATATATTCGGTTACGCTAAGTCAGATAGACAAAAGCCGTAATCAGTCATTTTGAATATTACGTAACATAAATAACGACACGAACCAAAATTACTACTTTTTAACTTTGAATCAATTTCGAAATTTCCATATCTAATTTGTTTATATGTTACCATGTTGAATAACCGTTAATTCTAAATTTTGAAATAGTATAACATTTCAAATTATTAAATATGGAAAATAATTACTACAAAATATTATATTATTTTAATGCATATATATTTCTATATATTTTACGTATTATATTATATTATATTTATTATATGAAAGAAATATATCTTTTACGATAAATTATTATAAAAATTATACTTTTAGAATGATGTATATATAATATATTTCTAATTTACATATATTGGAAATCATATATAAAAACATATGATTAATGCAATATCAATTTACTAATATGATCATGGATGTACATAAACGTGAATATGTTGATGATGTTGAATTAAGATATGTCAATCAACGTATAACAATACACTGATTATGGTGAAATAATAGATTCAATGAATTTGATTGATCAATGTTATTATATCAACAATTATACTTATCAATCATTCTGCATGCCGCATGGGGACTGCACCTAATAGTAATTTTACCTTGGTCAAGTAACGTATAATTATTGCAATGAATTGACAATAGAGAACTATGGATATGCACGAACCGGTCGGGCCCGAATATGTTCCGAACTGGATTGGTACTAATTAAAACAGTATGGTCCGGTCTGGACTGAATTTGAAATTAGCACTAAAAATTCTGGACCGATTTTGGACTGGAACTGTAAAAAAAGTCTGGTTCGGTTCAAAACTGGTCCGACCCATTTTCCTATACAAATTTACCCTAATTATTATTAAAAAAAAAAAACGAAAAACTGATCCTCTGACAAAACTGATTTAGTTAAAAACCAGTTCAAAACAGTCTGGTCAAGTCAAAAATCTATTTTTTGAGAAGTATATTACTAGTTTTTGGTCTGGTTCTCCTCTCGCATAATTGGTCTGTTTGGAACCGGTCCAGTCTATACCAGTTCCGAACCGACCGGACCGGTTATTTTCTTATCCCTATAGAATGTAAATTTTTATTAAAAAATTCAATTACATTTTTATAATTTTGTATATATTTTTCCTATTTTTTTTAATTAAAACATCTAATACTTGAATCTCATTATTTATTCTTGTCCGTATTTGTAAAAAAATATGAATATATAATTTATATATAATTTATATATAATGCAAAAATTATATTTGAATTATGAAATTATGTGGGTCCCAATGTAGAAGTGGAACTTGGCCTCCACTACTGGAGAGAGTGCCAATTTTACAGTGCCATTTACTGTAGCAAATACTGTGGCAGTGCCACTTTGATGAGTTGGCAGTGACGTGGCTGCTGATGTGGAGGCACTAGGCTCTTCCTATTGGAAGTGCTCTATGTTCCTCTAAAATAAGTTAAATTTTATACTTTGAAAGATATTATGGGTACTTTTTTTTTTTTAATGAAATTGTGGATACTTGTAAACCCCGATTAATTAATTGTAATGATTAATATTTTTAAACTTTGGTTGAACCGATTTATGTTGAGTCGGTGCAACATTTTATTTTAGTAATATATATTCCTTTTTTCTAAAAAAATGTGATTATTATTTGCACCACCTCAATAGTGTAGCTCCTCCTCTGGCGTACCCAACATATTGGGGTACGTGTCGGACCCTAAAATCCGACCTAAGGCAATTACATTTTGAAAACGTGGATTTTTTAAGAGAGCCGCCACTAGTTAATAAAGGCTAACTAGAATCCTAAATTACATAGGTAAATAACGAATCAAATACCTAAACACATTAATCGGTCTACGATCCAAGATTTGAGTTCGGGGGGTTCTGTTACGAATTAAGAAAAAATGATTTTCTAATTACGCCCTTTCGATACTTAATTAACCTATTTGCCAATTTTAAAATTTAAATATGCGTTACATCGAGTTAATCTAACGATATCAAAAACTAAACTAACCTTCATGCGAAAAATACTATTAACGACAAATATAAGCTCTAAAAAAAACTATTACATATCTAAAACTCCTAATTGAGATAAAATCTAATAAAATCAAGCATTCTCAAAATCGTGATGTAATTTAACAATTATACGTCCTACACATTTATACATACAATAAAACACGTTACCTAATTAATCTACATCTAAATTAACTAATTAACATGTTATAATAACAATAATAATAATGATAATAAAAATAATAATAAAAAATAACAGAAAAATAATATTAATAAATAATTAATAAAATCTTATTATTAAAAATAAAAAAAAATAAAAAAAATGAAAAGAACAGAACGGGACTACCTGCAGCACCGGGGGAGACGATGGCCAAGAGCAGCGGATCGGACAGCGACGGCGGACGGCGATCGGGACGAACTCCGGGCGGCGGACGGCTGGGGAAGGCCAAATTGACAGCAGCAGCGGGGCGGGCAGAATACCACGGCGACCTCACGGCGAGTTTTTGGGCAGCGAGGATGGGCAGAGCGGTCGCAGGCAGCAGCAGCGGTCGCAGGCAGCAGCAGCGGTCGCTCCGGTGGTCTGGCAGGCTTCCGGTGCAGGCAAGGGCGAGGTCAAGGTGGTGGTCTGGCGATGAACTGTCTCAGACCGAAGGAGGGCAACGTCTGGAAGATGGCATGAAAGAAGAAATTTATTTTTCACGCTTTACGAAAATTAATAGTATTTTATTCTGATTTTTTTCTGTCTCTTTAGGGCACTTCCAATGGGCAAATTTTGCAAGACATTTGCTTATGTGGATGTGAGAGGTAAGGACAATTTTTGTCCATACCACTAATTGTCCCTCCATAATTTTTTTCTCTTTCCTCTAAGTTGTCCTTAGGACATTTGTGTTTCCAAGACATTTAATTTATTTATTTATTTTTAACAAAAAAAAAATGACTTACAAATAATAATAAAATGTTTGTAGTATATAAAATGTTATATATTATTGTGACTATGAGAGGTATATCAAAAATAATATACATTTTCGTGATAAACAGACACATCGACAACTACAAGAAGACTTGATCGAACATATTTGACAATTTCATAATACTCGTGCAAATTCCGTTTAAATCTACTATGAGTGATTGATGACGTAGCTTAATTATTTAATAAAAAAATTAATACAATGAAATTTTCTATTTTATAATATTATTAATGATTTAAATTATGTATTTTTTATATATTTCGTGGATAATTACTTGAATAAAATATTTATTTGTTGTATAATAATATAATTAGTTGATTAAAAAGTAAATTATAATTAAATACATTTTAT
The DNA here is from genome assembly GCA_036873135.1 of Clarkia xantiana subsp. parviflora. Classification (NCBI taxonomy): domain Eukaryota; kingdom Viridiplantae; phylum Streptophyta; class Magnoliopsida; order Myrtales; family Onagraceae; genus Clarkia; species Clarkia xantiana. Next base: position 16,171,180 of record JAPTYO010000008.1, on the reverse strand, counting down.
TTATTTAAATCATATAAAAACCATATAAATCCAAAATGGCTTGCCTAATGTGTCCAAAATGGGTTTTGCACATTGTGAAGACTTTGGACAAAATTCATTTTTCTCTCTCTTCTATGACACATAGTCTATGTGGCGCTGATGTGGCGGCAAATGTCCTTCAAAATGTCTTTTACCATTGGAAATGCTATTACATAGATACTAGGGACTATTTATAGCTAACCAATACCCAAAAATTAGAAAAAAAATATATTTTCTCCAATATGCACTCAATAAATCCGAAAATTATATATATATATATTTATGAATTTTGCCATAAATATATACTATATATTTTCTGATTATTACATCATTTATTGATTGTCCTAATTTAAACCGAGTCTATTTTTGGCAACCCCATGACCTTCCATATTTAAATATTTCATTTTTTAAACGCGTTACACGTAACATTTTTAACATGTTACATACGTGTCGCGCGTACCAAAATTAGGTGTTTACAGTACGTATTGTAATTTTTATTTATTTTTTGCGAATAATTAATATATAACTGTATTTTTTTGGAAAAAATTAAAATATACAACACGTATGAAAAAAAATAGTACTAACATGTTTTAAGATGTACAACATAATAATAAATTTAGTAGTAATAAATGAATGAAATTAGTATAATTGTTACTTGAAATTAACAAAATAATTTGATACTAATAAATTAATTTGACTAAATAAGTAATACTAATTTTTAAAACAGTTATTAATATGTTTAAATTGAGAAGTATGATGTATTTATTCATGTTAATTTATTTTTTCCACAAATTAGAACGATAATCGAAAGATGATCATCTTACGCAAGGTATAATTGACACGAAATATATATTTTATTGCTTGAAAAACTTCTAATTAATTACATTTATTTATATTTGACACAACATCTAGGAGATGAATGTTGAAATAGTAGTTATCCATATTGACACATCATCTAAGAGAGATGGAAGTTGAAATAGAACAATAAAACTACTCTATTTTGACATATTATAACCAGTATATTATATTACTTGTCAAAATTTTATCAACCTAGAAATTTTATTATAATAAGTAGATGATTTGCATTTTGCGGGTGGAGTAGTAATATTTTTTAGGTATTACTTTAAAAATTGCACACATAAAAAATTAAGAGAATGTATACACTATTATGGTTTTTTTTATCAAACAATATTATGATTCAATAATACATATAATAAGGGTACACTTTTTTGTCCATAATAATTTAGTTAATTTAATAAGTTTAACTAAATATTACTTCAATAATTTTCATAATTATAAAATATATAAATTTATGTACTCGTAAATTAATTACAAATTGTGATGAATAAACAAAATTACAATACATTATTGATATGATGCTAAATAAATGCTTATAAAATTGTTTTATAGGTGGTGTAAAATAGAATATGTGTTCATAATATATATATATATATATATATATATATATATATATATATATATATATATATATATCCTTAAAAGAAAAATATTTTAGACATGTATATTCTCTTAAAAAATGAAATAGAAACGAGATTATATTAATGTGAAATCAAATATTGTCTCTCTCAAAATATTTGAAATTGCCGTAAAAAGAAGTTTTATTAGGTTACATGAAAAGTCAATATTAATAAAGGCATTAGAAAAAAAATTATTTGAGACATTTATGCATGAAATGATATAGACCCATTCTTTCATTGATTCTTTTTTCCTTATTTTACTATTATGAGAAATTCATTACGTAAAAAGCAGGGCCGGCCCAAGAAAGATCGAGGCCTAAGGCCAAAATTAAATTCAGGACCTTCACATTTTTTTATGAAATATTTAAACTGACTAGTTATAGTAATTTCGTATTTAAAATTAATTTTTTGGGCTTTTAAAGAAGCAAATTTGCTAATTAAATGTTTATACTCAATTTTTTTTTCAATTGACAATATAATTTCATTTTTTTAAAGAAAGTATAATGTATATATTATTAATTGGTTACATTGTCTATAATAGGCCTTATGTATTATAGTTGGCTCTATAAATAATGGCTTAATTACTTAAATTAACTATAATTAAATCAATTTTATAGCTGGCCCAAAAATAATGAAAAGTGGCTTTATTTATTTATTTATTTTTTTGCTTAATTGGATATTTTTTTTATGGGCTGAAGTCGACTTAGCTATATAACAATATATATGAGGCCTCATTTTTCCGGGAGGCCTAAAGCCCTAGATTTAGTGGCCTTACCATTGGGCCGGCCCTGGTAAGAAGTTAAGATATATGTTGGAGAGTTAATGGTGAGTGAATGTAACGTACGAAAGAAAACAAAAACTGACTGTCAGAAGGCATCAGGAACTTTGGAGCAATTCTAACTCATGATCAATGTATATGTGGCAATAAGTTATCATTAAAGAGATGGACAATTTGACATGGACCAATACCATGTCTGTATATTACCACATCATATGGATATTTTCTTACTTGTCAAGTTTATGTTACATTTTTTGAATTATATTATATATAGATGTACAAAGCTAACTGAGTAATTTTTAAAGTATCACGAGTAAAGCACTAAGACGTATACAAATGTTACAACTGAGTCAAGTCGAACGAAAACAGACTAAGAATCATTTGGGCTTCAATCGAATCGGGACAGTATAGTATACTAGTATAAGTTATTAGGTATTTTTTATATTTAGAAAAAAATCCGGTTAGTTTTTTAATAAACAATGTATTTTAGGGCAATTTTAGACAGATAATTGAATGAGGTACCAATTACCATTGTTTTGAAACATGTTGAACATATTTAAACATGTTAGTAATAAGATTCATTTTTTCAAACATATTGTATGATTTACACCATTTTCATTTTTCTTATTAATTGGTCCTCTTATAAGACATTATAATAGATTAACTACAATTCATAGTCTATTAAAGAGCTAAATAATAAAAATTACAACCATATTCTTCAGGAAAAATCACAGATCTAACCAACTTTTGAAACTCAAACACAAAAACAAGGGAAAATGAGATTCGGGTCTGAAAATCACCAATTGCGCATCTCTCTGATGCGCCATAAAGTCTCTGGGTTAACGGTCAGAATTTGACCGTTACCCACGTAGCGCATCGCCCTGATGCGTTACATTGGGCTATATAAACTGATGCGCTATGTTTGTTCATAGCGCATCAGTCCGACTTTTAAGCCTAAAAAATCATCTCTATCATCTCTAAAAATTGTTAGAATGTCAGATTTTTTATATGGGTGAACCATCTGATCCGTCGGTTCTTTACAACCAGGATCGTCATATATCTCAACATGCTGCTATTGATACGGTAGTATTTACTAGTGTTAATTTTAATTAATAAATTGTATTTAGACTTATAGGCTGATAGGAATTTACATACCCGTTACCGTCTACAGGTATAGATCAATAAAAATATTAATTTGATTGATTTGGAAATTTAATAGTTAATTGTATATTTTTATTTATATTTGCCACTTAGAATCACCTACTATATAGAATTAATTTACTTTTAAATTTATAGGTCGTTCTATCAATAAACTTGTTAATTTGATTGATTTGGAAATTTAATAGTTAATTGTATATTTTTATTTATAATTGCCACTTAGAATTAGAATGACCTACTATATAGAATTAATTTACATTTAAATTTATAGGTCGTTCTCCCAATAAAACTGTTAATTCGATTGATTTGGAAATCTAATAGTTAATTGTAGGATTTTTATTTATAGTTGCCACTTAAAATTACCTACTATATAGAATTAATTTACGTTTAAACTTATAGGTCGTTCTCCCAATAAAACTGTTAATTTGATTGATTTGTAAATTTAATAACTAATTGTATATATTTTTTTTTATAGTTGCTACTTAGAATTGCCTACTATATAAAATTAATTTACGTTTAAATTTATAGGTTGCTAGGCAACTTCCTGAGGGGCTAAAATGTGGGAACTAGATGCCCGAACCCAACGGATTGTTTATGAGGCTGGGTTTGGATTTGCAACAAACCCACTGACGTGCCAATTGCAAAACACACATTGCAGCTATGCCAGCTAGGGGTGAAACCGGACCGGTCGGACCGAATTTTTGCTTATTTCGGTTGGGTACCTAAATTTTCGGTCCGGTTTTTCACTTAAAAATTCCGACCAAAAAACCGTTTGAGGAAAAATAAACCGTCCATTGGTAGTACAGTTTTTTCGATTCGGTTTTCGGTTTAAACCGAAAATCCAATATTAACAATTATCATTCAAAATTCTCTTTAATTTCATGGACAATATCATATCGAAATGATAAATAAGTTCCATTAATATAATTAAATAAATTATAAAATACAACTAGAAAAATTAATATTCATAAGTGACTATTTTACAATTTATATTAATATAATTAATCAATTATATTAATTAATATCAACTAATATAATATATATTGTATATTTTTAATTAGCATAACGGTCGGTTTGGTCTCCACGGTCCTCAAAGCTCAAAATCCGAACTGCACCGAAAAACCGAATTAGAGTAAAAAAATCTGACCAAAAACCAAACCGCATATTGTGAATTCGGCTTTTTCGGTCCGGACCGGTTCGGTTTTCACCGGTTTTTCGGACCAACCGAATTTTGGTTTCACCCCTAATGCCAGCGTCTCCTTGGTGTACGACCGCCCACTGAGTGGTGTACACGCGTTGGTAATACGTTTGTCAACGTCGTCCTCATGATGACGCATTTGCTGAGTCTCCCGGTGGATAATAATGAGCAAGCAGAACGAATGGCAAGGGGTTATATCTTCATTCTACTCGGTCAAGTGTTGTTAGCTAACACCAGTGGTAATCATATTCCACTTGAGTACCTATACTTCCCTGAAGACTTGGATAGGATTCAAGAGTATAGTTGGGCCTCGGCTGTATTAGCCTATTTATACATGGGCCTCTGCGATGTTGTGTCTCAGAAGACCAAAAACTGCCAAGGATGCGGAGCCCTTTTACAGGTATGAAAATTAAGTATTGAAAATATTTTAATTTTTATCTATTCGTTTTTAATTTGATTTTGCACGTAGGTCTGGGCTTGGGAGCATCTCTCTGTTGGTAGGCGCTCACTGCAAAACTTGCCTCCCCCCGGTGAGTCTCAGATGTTGGTGGAGAGCGCCGAAGTCACAAAAGAATAACCCAACGAAGTATTCTCACCAAGTATACCGAGATATGTTTCGTCTCCCCTCTGCGCGTTCTGTAAGATCAACTATCCAAACTTATTTGACAATGTTTTAATTGTTACATCATTTATTGTAGTCTGATTATTTGTTAACATTACAGGTGACGTGGGACATATATACCGCAGTTCGGCGACAAAGGCTCCACCCTATATGTTTCCAAGATGAGGAAATGGCAAGGAGACGACTGCCGTAAATCCACTTTAACATAGTGGAGCATTATCTACCCGACCGTGTCCCATTACAGTTTGGGTTTGATCAGGCGATTCCCGATTTTCCCGGTGAGGTTCAAGAATGGACCCGTCTTCATTGCATGCGCACCTGGAATAGGTTGGCGGAAATCCCTTATTACGAACAGCATGCGGCGTATATCCAAAAATGGAACAACGACGGGCACGTGGTGGTTCCAAGAGAAGTAGGAGTAGGTGAAGATGCTTACATGGAGTGGTATAGGCCACGTACAGTTACGTTGGTGACTCCTCGTCAACCCGAACCTGAGGAACAACCTGAAATTCTACAACCAAGACACCAAGATACAACTGGAAACCAGCTCATGAATGTGGTAAGTCTTCTCTCTGACCTGTTATGTCAATGTTATTTGGTCCAACAGATTTTAAAGTTTGTACGTTTAACAGATGAGAGTTGCGAAGACTATGGTGAAGCGGGCGAAGAAGATGAATCACAGAACCACCACCGATGAGGAAATGAGACTAGCTGATGCATTTTTGGGGACGGGAGTTCAATATATTATGAAGCCGACCTTACGCAGGAGTTTGGCGCACTTATGGCTGCTCCCATTTCTCCCCCTGAGGTAGCTCCCCCTGATGTTGATGCTGATGTTGATGAGGTCGACCTAGTTGCAACTCTCAATGATGAATACGTGACACTCAATGAGGCGGGGGTCAATGACGCAGGATTAATTGATGATTTCGACCCTGTGATGGTAGATTTCGACCATGCGGTTATAGATTTCGACCCCACCACACAGGTCAGCTACGACGATGCACCTCCCCCTCCCACTCAGTTTACGCAGTCTGATGATCAGGGTCCCAGTTGTAGTAGGAATGTCCGGTCGAGACGCGGTTAGGCGTCGATTTTAAATATGCGATATAAAATTATGGACTTGATTAAATGTCGTGAAACTTAGTGTTAGTCTTAAAAACATGTTTGGTATCTATTATAATTTTTTCATATTTTTTTGAGCATGTCGATTTTTGGGATTTTTCTAACAAAAATTGATTTTAGGGTACCTAACATGCATGATTTGAAAAAACATAATTTTTTTAAAAATGTTTAGAAAAAAATGAAAAAAAAGTACATACGTCATGAACATACAAATACAAAGCCGCAAACAGTTCAGTTTCAACTAGTACCAAATGAAACTAATACAACAAATACTACTACTCTTGAGGCTGAGTCGTACTGCGTTGTGACCTTCTTGTCGACATCTACTGCATCTACTCATCTTGGGTTCTTTGCTTGTGTCCATTTCATTGTGAAATCTCTTTTTTTTTCCCCTAGCAACAATCAGCATCTTTGGATCAACAATTACCGATGGCCCTTCCCATGCTGGACAATCGGACTTCCGACGCAGTGTTTCGAACGACAGGCTGTAAGTATCAATACACGCTTTGTTGGTGAAAATTGGACTAACAAAATCACGAACACGCCCATTAGCATGACCGATGGCTGCAACAGCGTGACAACATGGTCGGTCAAATAGTGTCCATCGGACGCAGTCACAACTCCTATCGGTCAAGTTGACGGTGTAGTCATCATCGCGTCCAGGAGCCGAAACATAGAAAACTTCGCTCTGTCGATAAGTTCTAACCCTACATACCTTCGCCTCATCCACAACCTTTTTTAGGTGCACTCTCATCTTCGGAGCAAACTTATGATTTGCCTTCAACTCTTTTTCTGCATTGTTCTTCCGGTCAACCCAATAAGTGACCATCTTCGAGAACGTCTCATCGACTATTGCGGTAACCGGTAACAGGCGAGCATCTTTTATGATATTATTGAAACACTCTGAATGATTTGTTGTCACTACACATACCTCAAACCTTCGTCGAAGGCTAATGACCAAACTTCGAACTCACCACAACGGTTTATGAAACCTGCATACTTGGCACCATGTGCAACCATCCACATTGATACGTCATCCTGGAACTTCTGCTTGCTTACCTAATAAATCATCTTCGAGAATCTCTCTTTCAGCTTTTTATTCTTGAAATGAATGTTGAAGTTGCTCGCAAGATGTCGGGCATAAGACCTGTGTGCGTTCGGATGTGGATACACTTCGCTGAGAGCACGCAATATACCGACGTGACAATCAGAAATGATGCAGACAATACGGTTCTTAGTCACGTGCTCCTTTAGATGAGACAAAAACCATGTCCACGTATCCGTGCTCTCGTATTTGATCGACAAAAACCATCACACAAACAGAATGCCAACGGGAAAATTTGATCGTCAACATCGTATGCAACGGCAACCGATAATTTTCCCGTGTACTTTCCATAGAGATGTGTGCCGTCAATGCTGATCAACGGTCGACAGTGCTGAAACACATGAATTGAAGGAGCGAAAGCCCAGAAGCATTTATCGAACATTGCAATGTTCCCAATAAAAGGGTTTTTGAAATGGAAATCGAAAACTGATCCATGATTGAAATGCTGGATGGCCTGTAACTATTGTGGAAGTCTCCCAAATGCAGAATCATGAGTACCAAACATGTGCTCAATGACATTACATTTCGCATACCACACCTTACGATAAGTTGGATACTCATGATAGATGGACTCTTTAACTAGCTCCTGCAAAACTTTTACCTTCACGCCGATGTTAGCTTTCACCGTCCGAAAAATCACATCTTCAATCATCTTACAGTTAAGGTTTCTGTGATGTTTGATTGGCTCATGATGAACACATGTGTGCAAAGGCCCAACTCTCACGATCGTCCACTCTCCGCAAAACCCTGATGTTGCATGAAGGTCCCGCGAACAATGTTCATCCGTGCATGAATACGGAATTTCACTTGTGCTTGATCTTGGGGTCCTACATTGTCGGGAATTCTCGATGTGCCAATATTTAACATACTTCTACAGTTTCTTCTTGTTAGGAAACCTTTTCTCCTTCTTAAAATACTCTATCGTATATGACGATGAAGTAGCATGTATTTCCAAATCTCTGCACTCTAACCCTTCTTGCCATTCACCTAAGATCCAGTGTTCTGAGAATGTATAATCTCCATCCCGGTTTTTCCGGTTCACCAACTCTTCGTAAGGCTCTGCTCCAGAGTCAAATGAATACACCTCGTCCCTCTCTTCACCCTCCGGTTGAGTCGTATCTAACCTTTCCGCGTTGCTGCATTCACCTTCATCTGCATTCGCATTGCTGCTCTCCCCTTCAGGATTGCCTCCATATAGCCCTAAATCGCGCATCTGATACGTGAGGTCATAGAAATCAGGGTGCACGTATTGGACTCTTACGTCTTGTTCGTAATCGTCATCGTCTTCAAGCTTCTTACCACCCCATTCTGGCATGAGAATCAGTTCAATATGCTCGGTGCATATCGCCAAAATCTGCTCCCAACTTTGATCGGTGACTGTGCAAATTTGTTGACCGAACATCCAAATAAATTGAAGGAGGGGTGCTCGGCACCGGGTCATGGTCTTAGCCACCAATATCAGCTCATCAAGTGTGATGCCTCTATGATTTAAAAAAAAAAATCGATTTGTCATAGTTATACTTAACGTTAACGCCGTTAAGATCGAACATTCCATCGTAATGAAACAATATGGTCACCATTTTTTCCTACAATAATATTACAAAGTATATTAGCATATCACTACATACATACTTACACTATATATATTGGGAAGCATAAAAATCTAAATTTTGTAACCGGCAATACTATTCTATGTCATCATCGAAATAACTATGTACAACTAACTAAAATATGAACTGTAAATAAGATATATTACCTTAGTATAAATGTGGTGGTGCAATTGGTGGACTGGTTTTTCAACTCTTCAACAACAACAAAGAAAAATCGGATCGACATCTTTTCCTACAATATTATTACAAAGTATATTAGCATATCACTACATACATACTTACACTATATATATTGGGAAGCATAAAAATCCAAATTTTGTAACCGGCAATACTATTCTATGTCATCATCGAAATAACTATGTACAACTAACTAAAATATGAACTGCAAATCAGATATATTACCTTAGTATAGATGTGGTGGTGCAATTGGTGGACTGGTTTTTCAACTCTTCAACAACAAGAAAGAAAAATCGGATTGCCAGCTTTTCCTACTATATTATTACAAAGTATATTAGCATATCACACATGCTTACACTATATATATTGGCAAGCATAAAAAACTAAATTTTGTAACCGGCAATACTATTCTATGCCATCATTAAAATAACTATGTACAACTAATCAAAATATGAACTGCAAATTAGATATATTACCTTAGTACAGATGTTGCAATTGGTTGACTGATTTTTTAAATCTTCTACAAAGAATAAAATGAATTATGTCGACAAATTATATATAGTCCAATGTCGTGCATCGCCCTGATGCGCCATATCCTTGGCGCATCAGGGCGATGCTTTATGTGGTTAACGGTCAAATTCTGACCGTTAACCCAGAGACTTTATGGCGCATCAGAGAGATGCGCGATTGGTGATTTTCAAACTCGAATCTCATTTTCCATTGTTTTTGTGCTTGAGTTTCAAAAGTTGGTTAGATTTGTGATTTTTCCTATTCTTCAATTCAAAAGCTAATAGATTGAATTAGTTATTATAAAATAATAATGTCTTATAAAATAAAAAAATGTGTCTTAGTGTCACACAAAAAAAAATGGGGATCTTACACAAAAAATAATAGGAATCAAAGCATATTTTCTTTTAATAATAAATTTAAAATCTCAATAAAAGTACTCGACAATGGGGTTTCGTTTGTAACTTCATTATAGTAGTGGGTACGCTAGTCCTACATCAGTAATTCACGTCAGCTTTCTACCCAAAAAAAAAAAAATCAGGTCAACCAAAAGAAATGGATGACAATAGTTTAGTGGCCCAGAATTCAACCTGTTTGCCCAAGATTGTTCGTCGTGGGCTTCTCTTCCGTTGGTGGGATTCTCCTTCGTAGGCGAGCTTCTTCTTCCTGATCTCTCTACTGGGTGGGCTTCTCCTTCTCGATCTTCTCCTTACTTCCCTGCAAAAGAGGCACCGGGGGGTTCCCGGTAAGCCTACTCTGAAGCTTAAGTTAGTGAGAGCTTCTAGAGAGAGGGTGAGCTTAGAGAGAGAGTGAATACCTTCAAATGAGGGGATGAGCTCTCTATTTATAGAGTTTCTATCGGACCGCCCCGGTTCCAGTGGTTCTTTGGTCCGGCTGTGGCGGGTTCGTAATTATAGGTTGGGCTTGACCGTAAATAAGTTGCCTTTGACCTTGGTTCGACCGTAGGTAAGTTCAAAATAGTAAAGTGTTGGTGTGTAGTCCTTCAAGTGTAAGCCCCGGGCGAAATATCGTCCGGGGGTGTGGGTCCGGACGAGAGGGGTTTGTCCGGACGGAAGGAAGGTACCCGAAGGGGTACCCCTAGGACCTTGCTCGGGTGCCCGAGCAAGGTTTTTCCTTTCTCGGGGACCCGAGCAAGGTTCTCCTTGCTCGGGTCCCGGGTGGTTTTTCCACCCGGGGTCTTCCCGAGTGGGTTTTACCACTCGGGATACTTTTTGGGCCCACCTCTTGGGCCCAATTGGTGAAGGCTTGGGCGTATATCCACCATTTGCCCCCGATTCAAGGAATGGCTTTGCCTTTTCTTGACTCTATTTTTAGCGGAATATCGCCCAAGCGGGTGGAGTGACGTACCTTAGTGACGGTCCCGACCTCTGTCGAGTTCCCGAGACGCGTCGTGATTTTGCTCTTCCTTTTCTTCGAGAAGGTTTTTGGTGATCCCGGCTTTTTTGTAGCGCTCGAGATGTGCTTCTATTTCTATGCCCCCTGTTTCAAAGGGTAAGCATATATAGACGAAAAAATTCTTGTAATTTAATTTAAGCAAGTTCACGTAATAGTGTTCTTATGAGGGTAAGAATTACGAGCCTTGGTCTCATTTCACTTATCATTCGGACTGTGTCCCTTTGTTCGTGTCTCCTTTGGTGGATTTTTTAGAAAAAAATCCATAATATACACCTTAGAAGGCATATATTTGGATTTTACTTCATTTTCCCCAAGCATTCTCCTTTCTCCTTTATTTTCAAGAGCATCTTCATCTTCTTCAACCTAGGTTTTCACCTTCTCCTCTATTTTCAATCTCTCCTCCCAAACTTCCAATTAAGTCATCACATTTCACATGGAGCTTAGCTAGGTTTAGTTTGGGTGGGTTTTGCATCTTAATTTGTGTGTTGAACACTAAGGGGTTGTGGCTTTCCGGCGACGGGCGAGGACGGGGTCGGGTCGGCGGGCGGCGGGTCTGTAGGTGAGTCGGGCGGTGACGGGGATGTGACCTCCGGGCCGGGCGGGGCCGGGTGGTTCTCTTTAACCGGGTGAGTCGACTCGGTTTTGTTGATTTTCAGCTTGGTTTTTTCAGATTTGACCTTTTTGCCCCCTTATATATTTGTCCTCCATTGATTGCTATATATAAAAGCTAATGTCTTGCCATAGATACTTGAGTTGCTTTGTTATTTGCTCTTGATTTGAAGTAGAAGACCGTCTTTGTTGTTGAGCTTGGGAAGTTTGAGGTGAGTATTGTATAGATATTGTCCCCTTAGGAACTTGATAGGTGTTTAGTGTTTGGGTGCCTTGGTACCATGCCTAGGTCCCCTCTTTACTTGAGTAGATGATACATGCTCTTATGTTAGGGGTGTAGTTCCTTCCTTTCATTTCTTTAAGCAATGTCGGGGTGATGGTGTTTGTTCCCTTCTAGAGGTGCTTTTCATGCTTTGTCCATCGTCGTACCTCCCTTTGTCAAGTAGTATCGTCCATGCATGTGTCTTTTGCCCCCGTAGTAGGCGTTTGATCTTTATGCACTTTGGTCCGTACCCTTGCGTAGGTTGGTCTTGATGAATTTACATGGTGTCATGATGGACCGTTGTTTTTATATGAAGGATCAATGCTTTTTCCTGATGGATTATTGTTTTTCCTTTCTTCTTGCCAGGTGTGTGTTTTTGGATTCTCCGTCGTGCTAAGGACTTTTGCTCGGTTCCAGCTTCGAAAATGAGTAAGCCTTCTTCTTCTAGAGTCGTCCGTACTATTCTTGCTTCTAAAGCCCCTATAGTCAGATACCCGCATGAAGAATATTTTATGGGCAAGCGGTTTCCTCGGCCTGATTTGAGCATTACTTATGTCCCGGAGGCGTCCGATTCTGAGTCGGATACGGAAGTCGAGCTGCAACCCATCCTTGAGGATGAGTTGGCTTTCCTTCGTGACCCTGTTTTTCCCTTTGAAGTTTATTCGCCGAATTTGTTGGGTAGTGACTACTTCCTTGTATATTCCAAGTTGGCGGGGTTGTTTGGCTCAGGGACTGGGTTTTTTCCTTTTGCCATGTCGTACCGTTGTCGTATCAGCCCTATTACCCCCCCTTCCGGATGGGATGTCCGTTGGGTATATTCATCAGATTAAGGCGGGGTTGCGTTTCCCTTTCTGTACCGAGCTTCTAGAGCTCTGCAAGTATTATCGCATTTCTCCCCTTAATCTTGCGCCCTCCGCCATTCGTGCCTGGGTTGGGTTTCGGGTGTTGTGCCATCGTCAATCATGGGCTTACTCTCTCCTTCTCTTTCGATGCTTTTATCGCATCCAGAATGGTGGTGAGTCGAGGTTCCATTCCCTTGTTATTCGGTATCCTCTATTGAATCAAAAGGGATTTTTGGGTTTGGGCAAGGTTAAGTGGGACAACAAGCGTCGGTTCTTCCTTGCCTTTGAGAGTGGTAGCGGCCACTGGGAGAAGTATTACTTCTTTGTTGAGGGCCATGATGTTCCTTGGTCTTTGGATTCTCCCCTCCTGAAGGACGAGCGTCCTGAGTTTTCCAAGCTTTCTATTATCGAGAGGCAAGCTTTGAAGCTGATATACATTGGGAATACGACGGGGTCCTTTGAGTCCGTGTGTCGCTTCTCGGGGGAGGAGTTATGCGCCAGTGGAATCAAAACGACACCTCCCGCTCCCCGTCTGGTATGCAATTTTGAATTCTTGATAGTTGTAACTTTTTCTTTGTCTTGTAGGTTGGTTTCAATATCGGCCTTCCCTGTTTCAGGAGGAAGATGATGCTGGGGAGGAGGTCCACTCGGAGATGGAGGTCTCGATTGTTTCTCCTGTTCCTTTTCCTGTGACTGATCTTCATGCTACTATATCGCTGTCGTCTGGGTCGGTGAAGCCTTCCTCGGGTACGGTGTTGGTGATGTTCTCTTTTATTTTTCTTTTACTTTTCATGTTTTGTACTTACCCGTGTTTTGTTGAATTTCAGGGAGGTCTCCTTCTATCTCTGCCGTGGAGATCGTGGCCAAGAATAGATCTAAGAGATCTGCTCTGGAGGTGGAGGCCCCTGCTTCTAAAGCCCAGAAGGTGGATTCGCGGCTTCCTCTCTCCCGGTCTTCCTCTTGCCAATAAAGAGGGAGAGGTTCCTGTTGAGGATATCATTAATGATTCTCCTGTTCTTACAAGGCATGAAGAGGCCTCTGGTGATACTGACGGGACCTCCTCTCCTCGCCCCGTCTCTCCCCCTAGGGGTTCGTCTGACAACAGGATTCCTGTCCCAGGTACGTACTAATGTTGTTCTTCTATATGTGTACGTTTATCTCAAATTTATTGCTCCTTATAAATTCTTTTTAGGTAAAGTGAAGCTGCCTCTGATCTTTCCCGAGGACCTTATCCGTCCCGTCGGGGTGATGTTAGGGGGAATTCCTGGTTACATTTTCATACTGCTGATCGACAGCCTTATGACGTATCTGCTTCTCTTTATATCCCGGAGGTGTCGATTCCTATGATGAATTCCATCATTCCTCCTGTTGATCGATCACTTCCTCCTGCAGATCTTGAGGGGATCCACCATTGCGTGAAAGCTGCTTTGTCCCAGTTTGCCCCCGTGAGTACTTATATTGCGCGTTCCCTCCTTTATTTTCTTCTCGTACTGATATTTTTTGTTTTTCAGGGCATATCTTCTGTTGTTAACCTCGGTTACCACCTGGTTAACATTGGTCGGGATCACGACATGCTTCGGGAGATGGTTTCGACACTTGAGTCTATACAAGAGGTTCTTGAGTCTACCCTGAAGGTTACCGAGGAACGATTCCGTGAGGAGAATGAGGAGCTTCGGGTGTCGGAGGTTACTCTTACTAGTTGTTTGACTCTTCTCCAACAGGAGCTCACCGACACTCGTGCTGACCGAGCCGATGAGGTTTTGCTTGCGGAGTTGAAGATGAGGGAGGCACTCCGGGATGCCCGTGAGGAGGGTAGGCTGTCTGGTCTCAAGGAGGGTGAGGCTCTTGGTATTGAGAAAGGCAAGGTTGATGATGTTCAGGACTTCCTAGCCTCTAAGGAGTTTGCCACCCATGCCGAGAGGCACTGTCAGCGTGTTATGAACACTTTTGGTGTGAACATGGTTGAGAAGATCCATGTTCTCTGTCCTTCCTTCCCCTTCGACCAGCTCGGTGAGTATGCCCAATTTGTTGTGGATGTCATTGCCCGTCTTGCTAGGCGAATGGAGCGTACGAAGGTTACAGCTGGTCGAGCTGTGGACGACAGTTCCTCTAAGACGAAGGTTGGTCGAGTTGCCAAGGTCACCGTCCCTTCACGAGTTCCTATTAGAGAGGAGGATCCCCCCCTTGCGAATGACGATTGAGCTTGTGGATTTTATCTCTGTTGATATTATTGCTTTTGTGTTTTCCTCCTATTTGTTTTGGAGATGATTTCGGCTTTCAGATAGATGTTGTGGATTGCTTTTCTTCTTTCGTACTTCCTGCCATGTTGTATTTGGATGGCTTATCGTGCATTTAGCACGCATTTTGGTATTGGTATGACATTCTACTAGGATGGCCTATGTATTTAGGACTTACGTTCCTTTTATTTTGTGTTGGTGGAGAGTTTTTTTTTTTTGTGTGGAGTTTACGTCTTCTTTTGCATTGAATGGGTGTCCTTATGGATATTCCCGTTTTCGGTTGTAAGGGTGGCCTTGTAGGTCTTATGTCCCTTTCTGTTGTAATGGTTGTCCGTATAGATCTTCCCTTGACCATATGTAAAGGTTGTTGATCGCTTTATCATATGTCAAGGTTGTCCTTTGGATCTTCCCATTTTCGGTTGTAAGGGTTTCCTTGGAGGTCTTATGTCCCTTTTCGGTTGTAATGGTTGTCCGTATAGATCTTCCCTTGATCATATGTAAAGGTTGTTGATCGCTTTATCATATGTCGAGGTTGTCCTTTGGATCTTCCCATTTTCGGTTGTAAGGGTTGCCTTGGAGGTCTTATGTCCCTTTTCGGTTGTAATGGTTGTCTGTATAGATCTTCCCTTGATCATATGTAAAGGTTGTTGATCGCTTTATCATATGTCGAGGTTGTCCTTTGGATCATCCCATTTTCGGTTGTAAGGGTTGCCTTGGAGGTCTTATGTCCCTTTTCGGTTGTAATGGTTGTCCGTATAGATCTTTCCTTGATCATATGTAAAGGTTGTTGATCGCTTTATCATATGTCGAGGTTGTCCTTTGAATCTTCCCATTTTCAGTTGTAAGGGTTGCCTTGGAGGTCTTATGTCCATTTTCGGTTGTAATTGTTGTCCGTATAGATCTTCCCTTGATCATACGTAAAGGTTGTTGATCGCTTTATCATATGTCGAGGTGTCCTTTGAATCTTCCCATTTTCGGTTGTAAGGGTTGCCTTGGAGGTCTTATGTCCCTTTTCGGTTGTAATGGTTGTCTGTATAGATCTTCCCTTGATCATATGTAAAGGTTGTTGATCGCTTTATCATATGTCGAGGTTGTCCTTTGGATCTTCCCATTTTCGGTTGTAAGGGTTTCCTTGGAGGTCTTATGTCCCTTTCGGTTGTAATAGTTGTCCGTATAGATCTTCCATTGATCATATGTAAAGGTTGTTGATCGCTTTAACATATGACAAGGTTGTCCTTTAGATCTTCCCATTTTCGGTTTGTAAGGGTTGCCTTGGAGGTCTTATGTCCCTTTTCGGTTGTAATGGTTGTCCTTATGGATCTTCCCTTGATCATATGTAAAGGTTGTTGATCGCTTTATCATATCTCAAGGTTTTCCTTTGGATCTTCCCATTTTCGAGACTTATTATACCTTGGAAAAGCATTTGATTCATTTGATTCATTTAACTTCATCATTAGTTTATACATAAAGTAAATTCTAGGTGGAGTCCGTGGATCTCCTTCAAGTACTTCTACTATATAGACATAAAAAAAAGGTTAAGATATCTTCCACTATCAAGTGGGGTCAAACTCCAGCTCCTCTGATCCAATCTCTTCCACCAAGCAGCCGGCGTGTATCTCTTCTTCGACCTCAAGTCTGAGAGCTAAGCATTTGTTGGTGCTATGCCCCCAAGCTTTATGGTACTCACACCATCCCTCTAGCTCTTTTCCAATGAAGGATCTTGTTGTCTCGGGGGGTGGTGGAATCCGGTCGTAGAGGACTGCCCTGTACAGTTCTCCGATTTCACTCCTTGGAGGTGTGAAATGAACCGTTCTGCCATCGCTGAGCTTGTAGTAGCTCCTCTCCTCTTGCTATTCTATCTTTATGGCCTGGCGCAGCTTATGCTGGAATTCTTCGACTAAGGTTATAGCAGTGATGCTCCATTCTCCTCCGAAGTATTCTTTGGCGTTCATTCTTAGGTTCCTGAAGAAGGCTCTTACGAACTCATTCTTGCTCATTTTGAGCTATGCTTCCACTGTTGCTAGCCTTATGAAATAGCTCTTTATCAACTCATCTTCCTCCTGCTGGATATCCTCCAAGCTTTCTCGGCTTGCTATCCTTTCTCTTCTTCTTTTCTTTCTTTCCTCCCTTGTATTCTTTTCCGCATCCTCCGCATCCTGCTCTTGGTGCTCCTGTCTCTTCCTCTTTGTAAAAACCTGCCTTGTCATGTTCAGAAGGTGGGTTATGGCTCCCATTATTGCCCCCATCATGGTACTCCCGCCTTGGCTGCTCCTTCCTCTTGGATTCCCTCTTGGTGTCTCCACGAAGGCTATGGGTAGGTCATGCTGTGCCCTCCTTCTCATGGCATTCAGGTAGCACTTCCTTGATGCTGCTTGGTCTCCCAACACCTCTCCTATGCCATTTTGTGTCGGGAACTTCATCTTCTGGTGGACGGTTGATGGGACTATACGATTTGGGTTAATCGTTGTGCGACCAATTATCCCATTATAAGCTCCCAGTTCTTCGACTACCACAAATGTTACTTTCAACTGGAGTTGAGTCCATCCTTCACCTATGGTCACAGAAAGATTGATTATTCTAATGGGGAATGTTGTTGCTCCTGCGAAGCTAACAAGGGGGAAGCTGACAGGTTTGAGGTCTCGCTCTGTCTTTCGTATTGCTCTTATCACATCAATGTGGAGGATTTCAGTGGAGCAACCCCCATCCACTAGCATTCTTCTCACGTTGCAACCTGCTATAACCATCGTGATCACCAAGGCGTCGTCATGTGGGTATACCATATACTTCAAATCCTCGTCCGAGAATGTTATCTTCGTGTTCTCGACCGGCCTTTGGCATTTTCCGAACGGAGACATCTCTATGACTTGTGCCACGTAGACCTCCATAGAGTTGGAGATCTCTCCCCCTGCTGTCAATCCGCCATGAATGACGTTGATGGTTAGTTTTCTGTTCTGGGGTGGTGGGAGGTCATTCATCTTCTCTTTTCCCTTTCCTTTGTCGTTGTACTTTGGCTGAGGACTCCTATCTATTTTCCTTTCGTCTTTAACAAAATTCTTTAGCATTCCTTCTTGGATGAGGCTTTTAATGTCACGCTGCAGGTGGAAGCAATTGTCTGTATGGTGCCCGTCGGCGTTGTGGTATTCACAACACTGCTCTATGTTGTTGTCCATCCTTGTCTTTCTCTTCTCCGGTGGCGGAGTCCACAAGTTTAGCCTTTTCATCTCTTGGAGAATGACTGAGGCTTCCCTTGTGACAATGTTATGTATGCCTTGGCGCCTTGACTGCTCATTTGCTCTTGTTCCTCCCTGCGGCGTCCATGGTTGCCTTCGTGGTACTTGTGGTGGGATCCCCGTCTGCTGGGGTTTTCCTTTGACTTGCTTGTTGTTCTCTTGTCGCTGAGTTTCGTATCCTCTTCTTCGGTTCGAGCGTGCACGCTCCAAATCGATGTAAGCCTTCACCCTCTCGGCCATCTCTTCGAGGGTATTGATTGGCATAACTACCACATTGTCTGCCAATGGTGCCCCCAGCGTCCTAGGTTCCTGACAAATGCTCAGACTATCTCCCCCTCTGATAGTTCCGTTGCTGTGTCTGCGACGTTTTGGTTGAACCTCGTGTAATAGCTTGCTAAGGTTTCATCGTATCCCTACTTCATGTCATCCAGTGCCGAGTCACCCTTTAACAGTTGTCTCTCTCCCAGGAACTATTGGATGAACTTGTCCTTTAAGTCTGCCCAGGAGGTGATTGAGCCCTGGGGGAGATTGAAGAACTAGTGTGCGGCATTTCCTGCCAAGGTTGAGGGGAATAACACCGCGAAGTGATCATCCACGGCGGTCCTTCCTAGGAGTGACGACTCATGTTTCTGTATATGTTGTATTGGATCTCCTTTGCCAACATCAGCAATTTGATATGGTTCGATTCGGGCGCCTATTTAAGAGCGCTTGGACGTTCGAGGGTACTATTGTGTAGATTAGCTCTTGAGTGAAGGGGTGTGAGGCTCTGTCTCTCGACTTGTGCATCGCTCTTCCCTTTGAGTCCTTGATCTTCCTTGCTATCAGTTCCTCTATCTCTTCTCTTGTGAGGGCTATGGTTTGCAAGTTCTGTTGCACTGCGGCCTGGGGTCCGACGTATCTATGTCCTTCTTGTGGTCCGACATGCCTTTGATGGTTCTGGGGCTGAGCATATCCTTGGTTGTTTTAGGGTTCGAAAAATCCTTGGCCGTTCAAAGGTGCTCCATATCCTTGGTTGTTCTTGAGTCTTGCCTGTCCTTGGCCATTATGGGGTGCTGCATACCTTTGGTCATTCTGAGGTCCTGCATACCTTTGGCCTCTCTGAGGTGCATCATGGTCTTGGCTATTTTGCAGCCCAACATATCTGTGTCCATCATTTGCCGGATTGTTGGCACCTCTTGGTTGTGGTTGCCCCCTTTGTTGATACTGCTGGTTGTAAGAATGAGTGTACGCCGGTTAGTTTCCCCCCATTGATCTTGGAGGTGATGCTTGGTATCCTGGTTGTTCTTGCCTTAGAGTTGCCCTTAGACGCTCTCTTCAATCTAGCACTTCCTCCATGGCCGCCATCATCTCGGGCGTGATGTTGTGTGTTCTTTGATTTCTTTCTTGTGGCGGTTGTGGATGTGGTTGGTTGACTGTTTGTTCTGGATGAGCATTGGTTGATGAATTTTGTTCCTCTAGGATTGGTTGCTCCCTGATCCTTGCTTCTTCCCGATGCTCTTCCATATTTGCTTGCCGGCCTTCTACTTGTTGCTCCCTGCCTCCTCCTGGTGGTGGTTGGTTGTTTCCACCCGTTGGTAGTTGCCTACTCGGCTCTCCGAACTGCCTTACTTGCCTACTTGACTCTCCTACTTTCATTCTAGTTACCGCCATGATCGCTAGTAGTAGCTATGTGCTTTCTTGCTCGAATCCGCAGACGGCGCCAATGTTTGCCCAAGATTGTTCGTCGTGGCCTTCTCTTCCGTTGGTGGGCTTCTCCTTCGTAGGCGGGCTTCTTCTTCCTGATCACTCTCTTGGGTGGGCTTCTCCTTCTCGATCTTCTCCTTGCTTCCCTGCAAAAGGGGCACCGAGGGGTTCCCGGTAAGCCCACTCCGAAGCTTAAGTTAGTGAGAGATTCTAAAGAGAGTGTGAGCTTAGAGAGAGAGTGAATACCTTCAAATGAGGGGATGAGCTCTCTATTTATAGAGTTTCTATCGGACCGCCCCGGTTCCAGTGGTTCTCTGGTCCGGCTGTGGCGGGTTCGTAATTATAGGTTGGGCTTGACCGTAAATAAGTTGCATTTGACCTTGGTTCGACCGTAGGTAAGTTCAATATAGTCAAGTGTTGGTGTGTAGTCCTTCGAGGGTAAGCCCCGAGCGAAATATCGTCCGCGGGTGGGGGTCCGGACGAGAGGGGCTTGTCCTGACGGGAGGGGGTACCCGAAGGGGTACCCCTAGGACCTTGCTCGGGGCCCCGAGCAAGGTTTTTCCTTGCTCGGGGACCCGAGCAAAGTTTTTCATTACTCGGGGACCCGAGCAAGGTTCTCTTTGCTCGGGTCCTGGATGGTTTTTCCACCCGGGGTCTTCCCGAGTGGGTTTTACCACTCGGGATACTTTTTGGGCCCACCTCTTGGGCCCAATTGGTGAATGCTTGGGCGTTATCCACCACAACCCACCCAAGATCAGGCCTCAAGCCAGCTGGGTTGAGCATGGCCGAGCCGAATGAGGGGAGTCTTCCCTCCCACACTACACTATAGTTAACCGTTATTGTTTCTCAAAATGTAGTTATCTTTAAAGTAATTTTATCCAAACACTAAAATATTTGATTTTTTAGCTGTATATATATAAGGTTAATACTTAAATTAGTTACTTACATTTGAAAATGTAATTATTTGGATCAAACGTGTGCTTTTTAGTTATACATACATTTTGAAATGTGATCGTTTAGTTATATTTTAATGAAATGTGTAAAACACCATTTATATATTTAATCCACCACTGTTGCTGTTGCGGTGTTCGAATCCGAACCCTGCTAGGGAATAAAATGTGAGGGAAGGGAAGTAATGATAGGGTGATTTGGACAGACTATCATTAGACATACTCCATAGAAGGTGCGTATCATTGGATACGCTTAGGAAATTTATATATTTATTATTATTTATAATTATAATTATAAAGGGAAGAAAAAAGGAAGAGAAAAGGGGTGGAAGATGTAAAAGAAAAAAAAAGCAAAGAAGAAGATAAAGTGTTGCTTTTAAATATGTCTCCTCACATCACATGGGACTTATGTAGGGAGGGCGGGGCGCGTGTTGTATATGGATTATGGACTAACTCAACTCCATCCATCCAACACGAGCTATAAATATAATGATACCACACCACACGACTACACACGTTCTTCATATGAATCATATCACATGATTTAACCGGTATTAATATTAATATTAGGATCTCCTAATGAGAAATTCTTTCCAATTCCGAGTCAATACGTGGCTCAGTGTTATCACTTTTCATCTAATGAAAATAGGACAAGTAATATAAATTTACTGATATATTAACACGTGTTAAGATGTCCTACTTCTATTATTATTTCCTACATATATAGTTGTCCTACTTCTCACTAATACTGCGATTTTTTTTTCTTTTTTTTTTTTTTAATTTCCCGCGGGGTGTTCTTAGGGGGCCCTCATCAGGAGGGCAGCACCCGTAGCATGCTTGCTCCACGCATAGACTAATCCCCACTCGCACCGGGTCAGCCCGTAAGGGGTAAAGTGCAACAATTTTCCATTCCCATGGTCACTAGTAGAGATTGAACCCTGACCTCTGGTTAAGGGATGAGACGCTGAACCACCACACCATTGTTTCACTAATACTGCGATTTAATTAATTCATTTCCTCCTTTTCATTTAGTTTCAATCAAATTAGTATTTTATCACCATCTTATTTCACTGACGATGGATAGCTTGTAGTAATTTACATTTGATTATACAGTTCGTTAATTTGATATATTCACTGTTTTATCAAACAAATCTAAATATTACGTAGCATGTAAGTGTTGACACTAGTATTGGAATATTTTTTTCTTATAAAACATCATTTATATTATTCGAAGAGAAAGACACATATCCTTTGTTATTATTATTAGTGTTAATAACTAAATCACAACTAAACTTTAACTAAATTTAATTGAACTTTAATTTTTTTTTAAAAAAAAAATTGATTACCTGAAGTTCTAATTTTTAAGCATATTCCTACATATGTTATAATTTCGTCGAAACGAAGTAAGTGGTGCCTACATGTGGTCTTTTAATAGTTACTCTAGATGGATTCGCTATAAAAAAAATAGTAGAGAATTGTACTAAATTGAAATGCACCATTAGAATTGAGAAGATGTCCAATTAAACATATTTTATTGCATTCCTTACAATTTATTGTCGAATTCATCTACGAATACATAAAAAAAAATACATGTTGCTGGAATATGCTCATTTTATGTCAAATTTGACGAAAACTGTAATTAAGATAGTCGAAAATTGAAGTCACCAATTTTAAAAAATTACAGTTCGGGTAATAGTTTATAATTGAGTTAAAATTCACATTATGATTTAGTTATTAACCCTTATTATTATTATTATTAGTTTTGTTTATTTTGACCGGTTATTATATTATTATTATTAGATATAATAAGAGAAGAAAAATCTAAGAGAGGAAGGTGAAGAGAAAAAAAGTAGAGAGGAAAAAGAAAAGCAAACATGGAAAGTAGACAAATTAAAAGAGAGGACCCAAAAATGCAATGCAGCTAGCCTGAAACTTCTCAACGTCTTTTAAAACAAACTGTC
Organism: Clarkia xantiana subsp. parviflora; assembly: GCA_036873135.1. NCBI lineage: Eukaryota > Viridiplantae > Streptophyta > Magnoliopsida > Myrtales > Onagraceae > Clarkia > Clarkia xantiana. The sequence continues at coordinate 16,148,217 of JAPTYO010000008.1, read as the reverse complement.
CACTATTTATTTATTTTCTACTTAAAAACAAATAGTTAGTGAAGGGAAGGGAAGGGAAGCCTCATCAAAAGGAAGAATCCCATTCTGTTTATACCAAAATAGTGGGGCTTTTGGATCTCAGCAACTTAATAATAATCATAATAATACTAATTTTATAAAAGTAAATTTTTTTAAAATGTTTGGGAATATAAAAAAGTAGTTGGTAACTTCATATATATATATATATATGATATGTCACCAATAAGCAACATAATGTCAAAGTATATTATTTCACTTTATATATGAGCGGTAGAAAGTAAAGTAAATATTTGTATAGTACATCAAAGAAACTAGTTGAATTATATTTTCTCAGTAAAAAGAACTCATACTTAGTGTATATTCTTTTACACTGCATACATTTCATGCAAGTTTTCAAATTTCAACTTAATAACAATTATATTCTAATAACTCATACGATATTATTATTATTATATAATAAATATATGATTACTAATTCTTTTGATGCAACTTATTTTCAAAATGTTTTTTATAAGAATGACAATTTTGCCCTTACATTATATTTTTTTTTTCAACACTTTCCATCCCTCCCCTTAATAATATAAATATAAATAGCTAACTTCTTTTTAAATAAAATAATATTTTAAGGAAAATGTACTTTTTATATCAAACTTAGAGAATAATTTTAACTATTATTTATTAAATGACATTTAAACAAATTAATTAAATTATAAAATTAAGAAAGATAGTAAATATATTTTAAAAAGGGAAAAAAATTATGAATATTCAAATGTAATTTTTAAATTTATAATCGATACAAAGTCGACCCAATCTTGGCTCAAGTTTTTTTTTTTAATATTTTTTATTTAAAAACTACTTTTTAAATATTCATAATTTTCGTTATGAAATATAGATTTTTACCATTTTTCTTAATTTTATAAGTTGATTAATTTTAAATTTCATTTACTAAAACAAAAAACAAAAAATTTAAATTTATTCTCTATTTTGATATAAAAAAAATATTTACATTTTTTTTAAAGTTTTATTTTACAAAATGTTTTAGAAAGTTAGATAATTTTATTTATATTAATAAGGGAATATTGTTGAAGACATTTCAAAAGATATATTTTTGATTACCTCCATCATAATGTGATTCAAGATTATCTTGGAATTGGATGTAATCTTCCCTGAAAGTTACAACTCCTTTTTATTGGTTGAACTATCCACCGTGGTTATTACTTGACTTGCTAGTTGCTAGTATATGATATATCTTATCTGCCCCATCCACACATTGTTTTAACTGAACGCAAAATTGGAAATTTCCGTCCCCTTCCTTGTATCATCATTGTGAAGTAAAAATGCATTATCTTTTACATGGGTTTGACAACAAGAAAGCAAAACACAACAAGAATTGATGCAAAACAGTTACCTGAATAAATAAATTATTCAACACGAAATGGGAATAATGATACAATCAAAGCCAAACCAGAATTCTTCTTCTACAAGTTGGCATTGGAGCTATTATCACCATTGGACCACCTCCGGAAGGTACACGCCACCAGATTTCTGCTGGCAAAGATGCCGAATTTCGCCCTGAAAGCCGCCACCCTATCGTTGCTGCTAGAACCCGCCACTGCTTCATTTGAATTCATTGCTCGCCCGAACAGCTGTGTGGTTTCCACGGTGGCTTCAGAGACCAAATCCTCATCTTCTGCCTCCACATCTATGTTGAAAATCAACGATCCTTTCCGTTCCCTCAACCATTCAGCTACTTCATGACTGACTCCTCTGCACTTCCTCACCTTAATCTTGATCAAATTAGGGCAGCCGAGTGCAAGCGATTCAATCCCCACATCTGTGATTGGACAACCCTTGATGCAAAGCTTCCTTAGGGATTCACATTTCGTTCCAATGCAAGCTATTTCCGCATCTCTAATGCTGTCACTGCCGCAAAGGGCTAGCCTTTCTAGTTTCTGGCAATTGGAAGCAATCATGGAGAGGCTGGAGTGAGTGGCATTGACGCCGATAAGAACAAGTTCCTGCAGATTGCTGCAGTTCTTCGCAATTCCCACCAGACCTTCGTCTCCGATTCTATTGATTCTCCAACCGTCTATGTAGAGCTTCCTCAATTGGCGGCAGCTCTCTGAAACAGAATAGAGACCTGAATTTGAACATTCAGGGACCTTGACTAGGTGAAGAGTCTCGATCCCCTTGCAGCCTGAAATCCCTTCAAGACCTATATCTGAAACTTGAATCCTCTCCAGATGAATATCCATTAACCCTAGATTTGATCTCCCAATCGTTTGTAGAACAGTGTCCCAGTCGCCTAAACAGCGTATTAGCTTCAGAGTTTTCAGATTTTTGGCACCGATTATCAGGGGACTGAAACACTGACCGTGGATGATCTCCTTCAAGCAGATGGATCTTAGGGATTTGGCAGCGATGCCAGGTCCGATTGGCTCAGCTCCGTCGTGGATTCCTCTGAGCCGCTTGATTGAGATCTCCTCGAGACCCGTGCAGTGATCGAGGATGGCGTTGATGGCTTTAGCACCTAACGAACACGATCCGCACGAAAACTTCCTCAGACTCTTAGCGTATTGGGCAAACACTGCGACACCAAGATCTGTGAGCTCACGGCAGCCGCGCAGCTTGAGTCGTGAGAGAGACGGACACTTGAGAGCGATGAGAATCAGAGCGTCGTCGTTTATGCTGATAGACTTCCGGTCGCACCGCAGGGAGAGCTTGGCAACGGAATCAAACCGAGCGAATATTGACGGGATGCAGGGGGCTAGCTCCGACTGAGCGTCAAGCGATAGGCGGTGACGGTTCTCTCCGTCTACGGTGAACCACCGCCGACAGACGAGCGAGCACCGTTTGCGGTCGCCGGAGTTGAGGAAATGAAACACGTGTGCCAGGCACTCATCAGGGAGATCGCTGGTGTAGTCGCAGACGCGTCCGCCGTCACCAGAAACGTCTCCAGAGAGATCTCCCTCTCCTACCCCGGCAAGGACAGCATGGTTCAGATGCGGAAGCAGATCTAGCACGAGGCCCGCCTCCAGCGCCTCCGAAGTGGAGGATTCGCGGCGGTTGAGTTCGAGCGAACTTGAGGAAATAGATGGAGACTGTCCCATTGAGAAAGTAAAGAGCACGCGCCGTCAACGATAACGCTCCGCCAGAGAAAAATAACCAGGAATAGCAGAAGAATGAGAAGAAGATCGGAGGATTTACTGCCTGAGCGCGTGCTTCTTATAATCATGGTGGTGTACAGCAGTGGGAGAGAGTTATTATCGTCTACACCCGACTGTTGGGGAATGCAAAATTTACGGCTATGCAAGTGGTTGAATTATTTGGTTTGTTTAGCGAATGATATCAAGCACGCGTGGCGCCTCTGGGACTTTTTAGTTTTTACAGAAATCAGTTATAAAATAGCTTTTATGCTAAATGATTTTTTAATTGAATACAATAGTATATACCTTTCATATAAAATTGAGAAGGGTGGTTTTTTTATAATTTTTTTAATCCAACTTTATACTTGGTAAAAAAAATTGATAAGTAATGACTGGTGAAGTGATTGAGTCTTGAGTGTATTGTTTTTTTTTTTTTTTTTCCAATAATGATACTTTATTATTGCAAAATCAGAGAGTTCAACGCGAATTACAATTTAATAACAATATTGATTAAAGAGGAGAAGGGGGTATGACTACCCAATTAGCCGGGCACATCTCCTTTCTGGATTGGATTACAACCCAGTTTGCACTACGATTAGCGCCTCGTCGGACAACTTTCCAACTCATGTTCTGAATCAAGCTTGCGTAATGGCGAATGGTATTGATGATGTTATCAAACCTCCAGTCGGGGTTTGTCGTCGGTTTTCGAATTTGGTTTACAATGTATTCCGCATCCGACTCAATAACGACTTCCCTCCATTGGTGATGAACTGCAAGTTCGGCTCCCTGTAATATCGCATTCGCCTCTGTCATAGCCGCACTAAATTCTCGACTTCTTGAGTTCCTTCTTGCAATTAGTCTTCCATGTTCGTTCCTTGCCACCACTCCCGTGCCGCCCCAACCTGTTTGTTGTAGCCATGAACCGTCGCAGCAAATCGAGACGATGCCTGGTGTAGGAGGTTGCCACACTACAGTTGTTGTAGAGTGTTTCGACCAAGTTACCGCGGGCTGTCCGCTGAGTAACTCATCGATGTCTTCGGGTTGGGTGCGAGCCAAGTCCGTCTCCTAAGGTCGTGTACGGGCCTTCGGCTTCGTCTTCAGAATAGCGGTAAGTCCTTCGGGCTCTCTCACGGACCGTCCGTCTGTACCTGCGAGAGGAGCATTACCAAGAAACTCCCGTGAAGAGGGGGGGTGCTTGGTGCGCTCACTCCGACGATCAACATTAGACGGTTCTAGAGAGAGAAAGTTTTAGAGAGAGGTCAGAGCTTTTTCCAATTCTCACCCAAAGTGACTTGAAAATGTTTACCCCCAAGGTGGCTATTTATAGGCAACCTTGGACCGTAAACCGGTTTTGACCCGGTTCAATGTGGAAATGTGAACCGGGATGCAGGGGAGAGCTTTGGGAAAAGGACTATGACGCGCGTCTCAGGCGGCTGTCACGAGCGGGACGCGCGCGCCTTTGAAACATAGGTCTCGGACACATAGGAGTTGGTTAAAAATCGGGTCTCCTATACATTCGAGACGAAATGGGGGGTGTGCGCGACACCCCCCGGGTGTTAAGCTTACCCGGAATTCCGGGTAAGCCCCCGGGGGTGCCGGGCAAGTCCGCGACTTGCCCGGTTTCCCCCGGTTAGCTCGAAATTGGGTTTCGTAAAGGGTCTCGCGCGTGTATGAGGTCCGAATAATTAAAACCGAGCCCGAATCATGCGTATATCCATCACTTGCCCCCGAGTTAAATAATGGCTTGACCCTTGTTTAACTCTATTCTAAGATAGGGTATACGCGTGATTCGGGTCGTCTGCTCACCTTGAGTTTTGACCTACCAATGGTGGATACGCGCGGCTCAGACGAGCTTCTTGCCTTAGTTTTTTTTTGAGATGGTCATGCTTGATAACTGCGCAAATGGTTAGTAGCACAACGGACTACGAGTAATTTGATAAATGTGATTTTGGAAGAAGTAAGGCGTGAGCGCATATGAAATCTTTCGGGTTTGTAAGATGATTAAATAAATATGGGACGTTCATGCCACGACTAATTGTATCAAAATGAAAATAAATCATGAAAGTTTTGATAAAACGTTTTTCATGCAATATGATGGTTTTCGGGAGCCCGTCGTCCGAGACGGCCGTCGTGACGGCGAGACGACGGTTTTAGTAAACGAAATACCGCCGGGTTTGGAAAATCACATGTAACGGACTTGATATGAAAAATCATAAAAATAATGTTTTCAAGTAGTTGAGACCATTTGAAATAACTTAGTTAAATTTAGCTAAGTCACTTGATGGTGAAAATCCAAATTATCAACAACTTTAAAAAATGGAGGGTGGATGTGAGTGTACCTCTTGGATGTATGGTGCTTGTTAGGTTGTGTAGTCCCCCCTGTTTGTGATAGTTTATAAAACTATACACATTTGAATAGGTTGTTGAGAGGGTTTTGGAGAGGCTAAGGTAGTGATTTAGGAATTCACTTTAGGGTGTTAGTGTGACCCCATTTCGGCCGGCCACCACCAGGACTATCACCGGCGAGGTCACGGCGGCCCGGCAGCGGCGAGGCGGCAGCGGCGGCGGCAGGAGCGGCGGCGATAAGCGGGCGGCGGCTGCACTGTTCACGGGTCGATTTCGGGCTCAATTCGACCCGTTTTCGGGTCCTTCTTGTCGGGTATTGATCGGTAACGTCCTCTTCTTCCTTTTCTTGATGTTAATTGGACCTTTAGGGCTGCACATTTCGAATTTCAATAAGGTGCATGATAGGTGTTCGATGAAATGCCTAAGTGAAATTTTGGCTTGATTTTTCAAAATTCGTTTTTGGCCAAACTTTGAATGTAGATAGATAGGGTTATGGTTAATGAACTCCCTGTGTGAAGAGGCCCTTAGGTTTCGGTCAACCGAGGTGAACTCGTGGAGGTTCGAAATCGGACTTATTCGAGCAAAAGTTCGACCCTTTGTATCTTGATGTGGGTGACTTGATATGATGCCCTTGAGTGTGATAATGACTCCTTGATTACTTGTGAGTGGATAGTCATGCCCCCGGAGTTTAGGTGATCGCTTGGTAGCTCGTGCTTATCGGTGGCTTAGTTGACCCGAGTGCTCTTTGAGTTGTTCGGGTAGGGGTAAGTTTTCCCGTGACGTGTAATGGGCTTGCTTAAATGTATTTGAGCTGCTTGTATGTGCCCCCGGAGCCTTGAGCCATTTTGGGGATAAAATTTGATCGAAATGTGGTCGAATGGCATTTTGGTAATTACGACCAACTTTGCATGTCTTGGATTTCTTTAGCTCTTGAACTTATCGCTTTGTGGAATGCTTGAATACCTGTGTCACATTGCACAAATATATGGAAATTTTGTTAGTGGGTGGCCTAGGCCTTTGGTGAGCGTAGGGACTTTTGACTCCCGAGCGGGAGGGTCCCTTGCTGTTTGCTCGTGGACATTTGGTCTGTTGGGTTGGATGCCCTCGCAAAGGGCTTGGTGAATGGTGTTGATACGTGGCCCTGGTTTTTGATTGGGTTGTGTATGGTTTTTGCAGGGTTTGGTTGACGGGCTTGCAAGCGCGCGTCTTTGATACTTAGAGTGTTCCTGGTAGGGAACGGTTTCTGCTTCTTCACACAATGAGTAAGTCTCATCACTCTGTTTCGGATAACATTGATGGGGAGGTTGATGAGGGCACCATGGATTCCGATTCCGGGTCTCGAAGCGGAGTGCTTTTGGGACCGTCGGGTAAACGCGTAATACTGGAGAAGACCCAAATGTTTTTTCCCAACAAGCTCCCACGTTCCAAGTTCGATCTCTATGTCTCGACCCGGGGCTGGTGTCCTGGCATAGAGGTCTCGTATCCTTGGGACGTCGTGAAGGGGGTCGCATTTGGTCGGCCCACCGTTCCTCCGGCTGAATACGAGGTTGTTTATCTTTCACAGTTCCGAGAAGGGCTGCGCTTTCCTTATTGTCAGGATCTGGCCCGCCTTTGTCGTCACTACAGGATTTCTCCCGTCTCTATTACTCCACCGGGGTTTAGAGCTTGGACATGTTTCCGGGTGCAGTGTCATCTAAACTCTTGGGATTACTCGATAGTGCTTTTTCGAGCCTTCTATCGCCTGGGCAAGGCAGATGAGTCTGGGATGTGTACTTTCACCTTGCGTTGGCCTCACATGACCGAGAAGGGATTCTCCTCCCTCGGCTTGCGCAGGGCGGGGTGGAATACTGAGGCGCGGTTCTGCGAAAGATCGGACACTTCCCAGAACAAATGGAAGTGTCAGTACTTTTTTATAAAGGACGCGGGCACGACTTGGACGACTTCTCACATAATGGATACCGACCTCGTTCCGCGTTTTCATGAGTTCTCTGATACAGACAAGGTTGCTTTGAAGAAGATTCACACGACGAATAGGGCAGGGGAGTACAGCCCCCTTTATCGTGCTTCCGACGCCGAGCTGCTCGCGGCGGGCATTCATGTACGTCCTTCGGGGGATGAGTTGGTATGTTTTGAAGTTTCGTAACATTTGTTCCTATTTCCTTGTAGGTTGGTTTCTTAACAGACGCCCCTGTTTACAGGGCGGAGTCGCAGGCGGATCTCCTCAGACTGTTCCCGGCCTCGGCGACACTCCTCCTGTTGGCCCGGGTATGGGACTTGTGCCTTTAAAGGTTTCGTTGAGATTTTTCCCATGCTAACATGCCAATGGTCTTTTTGTGGTTGTTTTTGCAGGCTTGGTACTCCCGACGGCGGGGGGAGTTGCACCTGTCGGAGAGAATGATGCTGACGTCCGTTCCCCGAGTGATCCTAAGAGGTCGACGTCTGCCGGCATGCCTCTTGCTCCTTCCTGCGACAAAGGGAAGGGGCCAATGTATGCGGATTCGACCATGCCTGTCCCCCGGTCGGGGAGCGGCCGTTCAGCGGAGGTGCCTTCCTTGGCAGGTGACTATGGTTGACTTCTTGTTGTATTGGTATAGTTTGTCTTCTCCTAATGTGTTTGCTTTTGATGTGTAGTTGTTCCTACTCCTCCAGCTCTTCGCAAGTCTGATCTGATGTGTCGGCTTGATCGGGATGTGTCCGGGAACGAGTGGACTCCCTACTCTCAGTCTGCTATTCGCTTTCCCAAGGATGTTTCCTTGAGCACACCTGCTGTCGGTGTGCGTGTGGTTCAGCGGTCTGTTCCGCCGGCTGACCGCAAGAAGTGCCTCCGTGACCCTGAGGCTGCTTTGAAGTGTGTTGAGGAGTCGCTCGCGCGCTTTGCTCCTGTACGTTGTTTTCTTTTTATGTTGGATCTATCATGTTTGTCTGGCTTCTTTGTGTGTGATGTGCTTGTGTTGTTGTTGCAGGTGAATGCCGTGATGACCAACCTTTCCTCCTTTGTTGTTGAGCTTGTTGATGAGACGAGGGGTCTGCAAGGTCGTCATGAGCGCTTGTCTCAGGATGTCGTTGTGTTGAGGGAGAAGGCGTGCGCACATTCAGATGCTTCTTCCAAGGCTTCCGCTGATCTCAAGGGAAGTCAGGATTGCGCGTCTCAGCTGGAGGCGGAGCTGTTTGCCTTATTGCGGCAGGAGAAGGTCGACGAGGAGGCACATGCTGTGGCGCTGAAGGAGACTAAGGAGTCTCATGTTGCCCTGGGCGATCAGCTTGGGATGATTAAGTTTCCTACTACAGCTGATTACTCCAAACTTCTCGAGAAGGCACGTGATGATCGTATGGAGTCTTTCTCTGTGGATTACTTCAGGAGGATATATTCTCTTGCCCCCGATTTTCCTTTCCAGAGTGCTGGGCCGTATACTGGCTATGCCCTCGGGGCTATTGCGGGGATCCGAGCGGGCGATGTGGGCGGAGCGAGTGGTTTGACGGGACAGGTGTCCGTCCCTGTTGGTGACGATCGCCGTGTTGTTTTCGGCAGCCCTGCGCATGATGTTTTTATAGCTGAAGCCTTTGGCTCTGGTGCTCCTGACGTTGGGTCAGGTTTATCTTTCTTTGTTTTATATGACTCTCTTGTGTATATATGGTTTCTCCCCTTGTATGGGTGAGATTTTGGCGGGGTGTGTCCCGGGCTTGACTTTTTATGCTGGCTGGATGCCTTTACTTTTCAGACCTGCTATATTATATATATATATGCCTGACATGAGATGTTAGAAAGATATAATACTTAGTATTATTTTGCATCTTCCTTTACTGCTGTCTCTATAACTTGTTCTCTTTTGGAAGAGTGTAGCTCTGTTGACAGGTCGATTTCCTTAATCCGATGGTTTTCCTTAGGAAATTGCATCTCTATTGGTGGCGGGGTGCGGATGAAGTAGTATTACCGGCGCCTGTGGCTTTGTAAGGAGGAGGATCCATGTTTAACTGCTTGTCTTCCTTTACAAGGATGTAAATAGATTAGTACGTTCACATATTTGATATAGTTGTTTGTTTGCGAAGTGTGGATAGATTAGTACGTCCGACACTTGCAATTTTTTGCGAGGGAGGATTCCTAAGGAACCGCTTGTCCCCCGACTTTTGCAAGGATGTGAATAGATTAGTACGTCCACATCCTTGTACTGCGGCGAAGTGTGGATAGATTAGTACGTCTGACACTTGCCTTTGTTTGCGAGGGAGGATTCATAAGGGACCGCTTGTCCCCCGACTTTTTGCAAGGATGTGAATAGATTAGTACGTTCACATCCTTGTATTGTGGCGAAGTGTGGATAGATTAGTACGTCTGACACTTGCATTTGTTTGCGAGGGAGGATTCCTAAGGAACCGCTTGTCCCCCGACTTTTTGCAAGGATGTGAATAGATTAGTACGTCCACATCCTTGTACTGCGGCGAAGTGTGGATAGATTAGTACGTCCGACACTTGCCTTTGTTTGCGAGGGAGGATTCCTAAGGAACCGCTTGTCCCCCGACTTTTTGCAAGGATGTGAATAGATTAGTACGTTCACATCCTTGTATTGTGGCGAAGTGTGGATAGATTAGTACGTCCGACACTTGCCTTTGTTTGCGAGGGAGGATTCCTAAGGAACCGCTTGTCCCCCGACTTTTTGCAAGGATGTGAATAGATTAGTACGTTCACATCCTTGATGAAATTGTTTTGTCTCCTTGCATGCGTCGCGCTCCCTCTGTTTTGAATACAGGCATGAGCTTTGCTTAGTCTTGCTTTGATATCTTTTTGATGGCTTTTCTTGTTTTTTGCCCTTTCTGCGTGTAGAGTTAGGGCCTTTGTTGATGATGTATGTGGCTTGTTCCTGGTTTTGGACCGGGGTAGCTTGCCATTAAATAGTGATTTTTCCTACGCAAGGAGTGAACTTCATTAGTCTTCTTGTTTATTTACAAGGGATGTGCATGGATGGAGTCAACTGATCTCCCATCCTAAACGTTCTACTCAGTACTTGAAAAGTAAAGATAGAGTATGTGCATGTCATAGGGGAAGGATTATTCCCTTAGTGACGGTTTGATAAAGCTGGCTTCTCGCATGCAATGTAGGAGCGCAGAGCTCCTTGTTTGATCAGTTCCTCGATTCTGTTGCGTAGAGAGGGGCACCCATTCGTGCTGTGACCCCATCTGTTGTGGTAGTGGCACCACATTTCTGGATTCTTCCCGAGGAAGGCAATCCGGATCTCGCTTGGAGGAGGTAAAACATCCTTCAGGATGGTCTTGAACAACTCCTCCACCTCTATGTTCAGAGGTGTATATTCGCCATCTTGGTTGTTGTTCAAGTCTTGTCTTGCACGCTTGTGTTCGCGCGCCTCCTCTTGTTCTGCAGGTGGGCTGAACCACCCCAGCTCGTTTGCGGCCTCGATTGCTGTCTCCATCTTCTATTTTAAGTCAGCCATAGATTTGGTTGTTCTCCACCCTTGTGTTCGTCCAAATAGGAGGAATGTGGGTGAGTTCATGTTCAGGAAAAAGGCATTGGTCACGGCTGACTTTTCTGCCAAACTTGAAGTTGCATTTATGGCGAATCGCTTGAAGTAACTCTGGATGGATTCCGATTCCCCTTGCTTGATGTCCCATATGCTTGGGAGCATTGGGGTTTGAAGTGCTGGGAGTCTTTCTCCTTTGGTCATCATTTCGTCAAATCGCATTTCAACTTCAGACTTGGAACATTGTCCCCTTTCAATAACTGCTATGTCCAGACGGTTCTTGCATCTTAGGGCGTTGACATAGCATTTTCGTGCTGTCGTCTGATCGCCCAAGACTTCACCAACTCCTCCCCTTAAGCGGTACTTCAGCTTTTGGTGTGCCGTTGAAGGCACCATCTCGTAGGGGTTTATCGTTGTTCTTCCGAGAATTCCGTTGTAAGCGCCAAGGCTCTCGACGATCACGAAAGTGATGTCGACTTTAATTGCGTTCCATCTTTCTCCTATGACAGTGGGAAGGGTGATCATCCCCAGTGGATATGTAGCAGTTCCTTCGAAGCTTACTAACGGGAAATTTCCCGGCTTCAGGTCCTCTCTCTTCATTCCAAGCTGTTCGAGGACATTGACATGGAGGATGTCTGCCGAGCTTCCTCCGTCGACTAGAATTCTTTTGACATCGAACCCGTTGATTTCCATTGTTATTACTAACGCGTCATCATGCGGGTAGACGATGTGTGCCATGTCTTTTCTCGAGAATCCTATCACGGGGTCCTCCTCTTCCGGTTTCTTTCTTTTCCCATACTTGGGGAGTGTGCTTGCCTGTGCAGCGTATACGTCTCTTGTGTTGGAGACTTGTCCTCCTGCAGCTGGACCACCATGAATGACATTGATAATTCCCCTCTTTTTAGGAGGGGGGTTGTCATTGGTCTTCTCTTTTCCTTTCTCCTTTGGCGTGAATTTTCTTTTCACCTTCTCAATCTTTCCCCCTTGGTCGACGTAGTGCTTAAGTCCGCCTTCTTGTATGATTCGATTGATTTGGAACTTAAGGCTTCTACAGTCGTCAGTTTCATGGTCGTTGACTTCGTGGCTTTCACACCACTTGTCTTGCTCTTTCCCTAGCTGGCCCTTTCTGAAACCGAATGGCTCTTTCCAGAGGTTTTGCTCTTTCATTTCTTTCAGTATGACACTCAGGGGAGCGTTCAAAGGGATTAGCTCAATGGTGTTGACGTCTGGATTCTTGTCTTCTTCAATGTTGAATGTTCTCTTCTGAGGCGAAGTCCACTGTTTTTGTTGGGGGGTTTGGTTCTGCTTCAGGGGGCCTGGCTTACTCTCATCTTTCTTGTTGCCGGGCTTAACCCACTTGTCCCGGGCTGTCATCTTGTAGTGCTCAGCATCAATGTACTCTTTTACTCTTGCCACGAGTTCTTCCATTGTTTCCACCGGCCTTGTAGAAAGATTTTGGCCCAAGTCGTACCCGTGCCTACCCAGGTTTCTGACAAAGGCATGGATGATTTCTATCTCTGCGATGTTCGTTTGAATTTCCGAGATGTTTTGATTAAACCGGATGTAGTAGCTTGCGAGGGACTCATTCCACTTCTGCTTGACTTCATCCAAGGCATTTGATCCTTTGACGATTGAACGTTCTCCCATGTAACGGTGGATGAACTTTTCTTTGAGGGACTGCCACGAGTCTATGCTCTTCTTTGGCAGGGAGAAGAGCCAGTGTGCAGCTGGTCCGCCTAATGTTTGGGGGAATGTCATGGCTATGTGGTGAGGGTTGTCTGTCCTCCCCAAAAGCATTGCTTCATGCTGCTGCACATGCTCTATCGGGTCTCCCTTGCCTCGGTACTTTTCCGGCCTTAGATTATACAGTGCGTCTGGGAGGCGACTGTACACCAGCTCGTCAGTGAAAGGGTGGGATGTGGTGTCCACCAATGTGTTCATCCCTCTCATTTTCCTTTGCTTTATCTTCTTTTCAATCAGCTTTTCAAGCATCTCCTCCGTCAACCCGGTGACTGGGTTACCCTGATTTGGGGGGTATGCTTCTTGTCCTATGCTTGCGCCTTGTTGGGGAAATTGCGCCTGCGTCGGGTTGTACTGAGAATATCCACCTTGATATCCCTGGAATGTCTGAGACGGCTGCCTCCAGGCTCCTTCATTGAATGGCCCTGCTTGGTAGGGTGTTTGGGAGTGCGAGAGCTCCTGTCTTGTCCCTTGTTGGGGGAACTGCCTGCTTTGCTGTGCATTCCCGTGAAAGGTCGGGGTTTTTGAGATTGTAGGGCCTCTCTGCTGAGGTGCATTCATTGGAGGGGCCTGTCTTGGTGGCGGGGGCATATTTGCTTGTTGCGCGGGAGGGGGCGGTGGCGCTCCGTATCCTTGGTTGCGCAGGGCCTCTCTCAGATGAAGCAGCTGTCCGAGTGCCGCCATCATTTCTGGGGTGACTGCAGGCGCAGCCTGTGCCCCTGGTGCCTGATTGTATGCCCCAGCATTTGGCATTCCGTATGGTTGCTCCTGCGTGTTGAAGGTTTGATGGGCGAAGCCTGGAGGAGCGTTGGTTTGCTGTGTGCCCCCTTGCGCGTTACTCCGAGAGTGTACGCTTCTTGTTGGCATAGACGAGGCGACTGAGGCCTCGCTTTGGCTCTGGGGGGGGGGGGGGGGGGGGGGTCTCTCTGCGGAGGAGATCTCATGCTTGACTCCGGGGCCGGAGTTTTTCTTGGACGTCCTGGTCCTCTTTTCTTCGTCTTAGTCGGCGGTGGCTGCTCGTTGCTTGCCATGCTTTTGGTCCTGTGGGTGATCCGCAGACGGCGCCAAGTGTTTCGACCAAGTTACCGCGGGCTGTCCGCTGAGTAACTCATCGATGTCTTCGGGTTGGGTGCGAGCCAAGTCCGTCTCCTAAGGTCGTGTAGGGGCCTTCGGCTTCGTCTTCAGAATAGCGGTAAGTCCTTCGGGCTCTCTCACGGACCGTCCGTCTGTACCTGCGAGAGGAGCATTACCAAGCAACTCCCGTGAAGAGGGGGGGTGCTTGGTGCGCTCACTCCGACGATCAACATTAGACGGTTCTAGAGAGAGAAAGTTTTAGAGAGAGGTCAGAGCTTTTTCCAATTCTCACCCAAAGTGACTTGAAAATGTTTACCCCCAAGGTGGCTATTTATAGGCAACCTTGGACCGTAAACCGGTTTTGACCCGGTTCAATGTGTAAATGTGAACCGGGATGCAGGGGAGAGCTTTGGGAAAAGGACTCGCGTCTCAGGCGGCTGTCACGAGCGGGACGCGCGCGCCTTTGAAACATAGGTCTCGGACACATAGGAGTTGGTTAAAAATTGGGTCTCCTATACATTCGAGACGAAATGGGGGGTGTGCGCGACACCCCCCGGGTGTTAAGCTTACCCGGAATTCCGGGTAAGCCCCCGGGGGTGCCGGGCAAGTCCGCGACTTGCCCGGTTTCCCCCGGTTAGCTCGAAATTGGGTTTCGTAAAGGGTCTTGCGCGTGTATGAGGTCCGAATAATTAAAACCGAGCCCGAATCATGCGTATATCCATCATAGAGTTACGTGTCGGAGTCAACGAAGGAAGACTGCTGTTCTGGATGGAAGTCCAGACCTCTGCAGTAAACTTCTGAATTTGGTCCACCACACGACGTGGTTTGGGCCTATCTCTTTGGTACAATGCTCGGCAACGTTCCTTCTAAATCTCCCACATGATGGGTTCCGATGTAATCGTTAGCCCCGTTAATAGCCAATGGACGGCGAGTAGGTCCAATGGACCTCGTGAAAGCCTGGAAGGCCCAGAGGCCCAGTACGAAGGGTCCCGACTTAAGCGGTCCCGACATAAGAGCTGAACGCTCTCGACAAGAAGCCTCTGAGTAGGCCCCGATATGCCTTAGTAAAGGCCACGACACGCCTTAGTAAAGGCCCCGATAATATAGCCCCGCAGAGGCTGGACCTGTCCCGTAGAGACTGAAGGTCCTGGGTGGTGATCTAGAATGAGACAACTCTGGAGTCTCCGACAGGAGTCGGGACTTGTGATCAGAGGATAAAGACCGAGAAACCCGCCTACTAGATAGAGTAGTGGGAGACGGTTAGAGATAAAGATAAATCCCTCGAGATACGCAGGGCGTGCCCGAGATACGCGGAGTATGGGTAAGATACGCGGAGCGTGGGGCGAGATATATGGAATCCCAACCGAGATATACGGAATCGTGGCGAGATACACGGAATCATGGGTACAACGGCCAAGCATGGTCACAGGTAGCTGGGCAACTCCTCCTCCTATATAAAGGAGGAAGTTACCCCAGAAAACGGAGACTCTCTTTCTAATACACATTGAGATTACTGCTATCACCCCCATTGATCACATACTCATTTATGCATCGGAGAGGGATTCTGGGTCACCACCCAGGTCATCCCCTTTTGCAGGATTACGCGGAGCCCAGGAGTCCAAGCTTTCCGTCAAGGACGTAACGGAGCTTCGCCCGTGATCCAACATTGGCGCCGTCTGTGGGAAACTTACGAAAAGTCAAGATAGTTTCTACCAGATCAATGGCCGGTGGTGGCAAGAAGAAGCAGGTCCAGGCTGGCAGTTCTCGTCCCGCAGGAACTGTGAATTCCCCGTTGCCGGAACGTGTTGCTGAACAAGGTGAGAACCCCGCTCTTTCCCAGACAGGGGGGTAGGGTGATGGTTATGAGGTCTCAGTCCGAGACACGGAGATGAACAGGCAGGATATCCCGCGAAGGGAGGAAGATGAGGCTCCCCCGAACCCGGTGGGGCGCAGAGGAGAAGGAGTCCCGCGAAGGGAAGAAGGGTCGTCTTCGAACTCGGAGTTAGCCAAGGCAGTAGCAGATGCTATGCCCATGTTCTTGGCTGCCATGGAGGCCTTGTTGGACAAGAGAGAAGCTGCCTGGAGGACAGAGGAGTTGCCTCCGCGAGAAGAGCTACCTCCACCCCCTCCGAGAGTGGTTCCAGAAGAACAAGAGGTTCAGGAGGTTCTGCCCAGGAGCAAGGGTAAAGAACCAGTGCACCTGGAGAAGTTCGTGGTCGACGGCCCAGGACCAGTGCAAAACAGGACCATTCCCCTGAATGGCCCCATCACCCCTGATCAGGTGGTGAAAATCGTCAGCATCTGCATGGGTGATCAGAAGCAGATGACATCGGAGCTAAGGGATCGGTCCAGTCATCCATTTGTTCCGCGGCTGATAGATACCGTTGCCCCGCCCGGGCTAGGTATTCCGACCATCAAGGAGTACGATGGTGAAGGGGACCCAGTTCGCCATGTTCAGAGGCATGTCCAGGCCTGCATGGGTAGGACTTCAAACGACGATCTCATATGCTCGCTGTTCCCGATCACCCTGGGAGAAAGGGCCATGACCTGGTTTTTCAGCCTCCCGCCAGGATGCATTACGTGCTGGGCGGACATGCACGATCGATTTATCAAGCAATATCAGGGCCGTAGGCGCCTCCTGAAGAGTGTGAGGTCCTTGACCCAGGTGGTGCAGAGACCCGACGAATCGTTGGCATACTACTACCAACGGTTCACTGCGAGTGCCGCGGAGATCGATGAAGAAGTATCGGAGGGTGAGACCATCCGTACTTTCCTGCGGAACTTGAGCGCTCCGTAAGGTTCCGACCTGATGCACAGCGTAGCCGCGAAGGCTGTGTGGAGTATGGAGGCCCTGCAAGCAAGGGTAAAACAGCAAATCGACGTCCAGGAGTCGAAGATTGCTGCTGGAGAGCTTGAGCCTCCGAAGTCGGGAAGAGGAAAGCCATCGTCTAACTTGTCAGATGATCGCAAGAGGAGCGACAAATCGGAGGGAAGTAGAAGCCGTGGTCGCCCCGAGAAAAGAGAGGACAAGCGTCCCCCGAGGAAGGACAATCGAGAGGGTCGGGCCGTTCCCATCAATGGCTCAATGACTTCTGTATTAGCTGTGATGGACCGGCAGGGTCTCGCCCAATACCCTCCGAGAAAAGAAGGCGAATTCCTAGGAGGCCGCCCTGACCGTTACTGTCGCTACCATCGAGCCAATGGTCACGACACCGAAAACTGTCGGGAGCTGAAGAAGGAGATAAAGAAGCTGATCCAGAAGGGGAAGCTTAAGGAGTTCGTTGGAAGGGGAAGGTGCCGATCCCGTTCCAAAAGTCGGTCGCGATCCCGTTCCAAGTCCCGTGACCGATCCCCGAAGAAGAAGAAGGTGGAGTCGGAACCTTCAGGTTCAGGTGCCCGTAAGGAGAGGCGGGGAACTATCAACGTCATCCACGGAGGAATGGCGGCGGGAGGTGATACCTCTGCTTCCCGGGAGAACTACGCTTCCCGCATATCTGCTGCGGTGGTGCTAGGCAAAAGGTCCCGGTCGTGGACCCTGAAGGAGGAAATGGTGATTTCTTTCTCGGCGGAAGATCTAGTAGGCGTGGAGAGCCCTCACGACGATGCCTTGGTCGTGACCCTGGACGTGGATGGATTCGAGATGAAGCGGATCCTGATAGATGGAGGGAGTTCCTCCGACATCCTTTTCATGGACGCTCTGGAAGCCATGGGAAAGACGAAAAAGGACCTGATACAGGTGGACTTCCCGATGGTGGGATTCTCTGGTTCCACTTCTTACCCGTTGGGAATGATTAACTTACCGGTGGAGTTTGGTAGTGGTTGGAAGATGGAGAAACGAAACGTAGATTTCGTCGTAGTGAAGTCTGCGGGGGCATACAACGCTATTATCGGGAGGACCACTATCAACCCTCTCATGGCAGTTGCCTCGACGGTCCACCAGAAGATGAAGTTCCCGACTGACAACGGAATCGGAGAGGTCAAAGGTGACCAAGTGGCATCGCGAAAATGTTATGTTAACGCTACCCGAAGGAGAAGGAGGGAAGCCATGACTGTCCTTCAGACTGATGCCGATCCTCGAGAGGAATATGGGCGTCCCGCCCCCATGGAGGATCTGAAGGAAGTTGAGATTGATGGGCCTCAGAGGAAGGTGAAGATCGGGTCTGCTTTGTCGGAGGAAAGAGCCCGAGAGTTGATCGAGCTCCTGAAGGAGTTTAAGGAGCTGTTTGCCTGGTCCCCGAGTGATATGCCAGGAATCAGCCCCGACGTGATAGTGCACGAGCTGAAGATAGATCCCGCGATCAAGCCTATCGCGCAGAGAAGACGTCCGATGGGCGTGGACAAGAGGATCGCGATCCAGCAGGAGGTGGGCAGACTGCTCGACGCTGGATTCATCAAAGAGCTCCGATTCCAGACTTGGGTTGCTAACCCAGTCCTGGTGCGAAAGAGTAAAGGGAAGTGGCGGATGTGTGTCGATTTCCTCGACTTGAACAAGGCCTGCCCGAAGGATTGCTATCCGCTCCCGAGGATTGACCAGTTGGTGGACGCCACATCGGGACATGAGCTGCTGAGCTTCATGGATGCCTATTCCGGGTACAACCAGATCAAGATGGCGAAGGAGGATGCCCCCCACACAGCTTTTTACGCTGACAGTGACGTCTACCATTACGACGTGATGCCCTTCGGATTGATCAATGCCGGAGCAACTTACCAGCGGATGGTGAACAAGTTGTTCGGAGACATGCTGGGGAAAACCATGGAGGCATATGTGGATGACATGCTGGTGAAGTCCCGACAGGCAGGAGACCATGTCCAGAACTTGGCGGCGGCGTTTGAGCGGATGAAGTTCCATCAGGTTCGGTTGAACCCGGACAAGTGCGCTTTTGGAGTAAACTCGGGCAAGTTCCTAGGGTTCATGGTGAGCCAGAGAGGAATCGAGGTGAATCCGGAGAAGCTGCGAGCAATCGAGGAGATGCAGTCCCCGAAGACTCATCGGGAGGTTCAGGTGCTGAATGGCCGGCTGGCCGCGATGAATCGATTTCTGTCCAAGGCAAGTGACCGAGCCATGCCATTTTTTGATGTGTTGAGGGCCCACAAGAAATTCGAATGGTCCGACAAATGCGAGGAGACGTTCCAGGCACTCAAGCAGCACCTCCGTACCCTTCCGCCGTTGGCGAAACCGGTTCCAGGCGAGCCGCTCTATCTCTATTTGGCTGTTTCTGATGTGGCTGTTAGTTCTGTTTTGATTAAGATTGTCAAGGGCAACCAAGTGCCTGTCTATTATGTAAGCAAGGCGTTTGCCAAGTCTGAAATAAATTATCTCGCTATTGAGAAGTATGTCTTTGCGTTGATTATTGCCGCTCGAAAGCTACGACCTTACTTCCATGCCCATGAAGTCACGGTATTGACTAATCATCCCTTGAAACACTTTTTGAACCGACCGGAGGCGTCGGGGAGATTGGTGAAATGGGTCATCGAGCTTACGGAGTTCCGTATACATTTCGCTCCAAGAACTGCCATCAAGGGCCAGGCATTGGCGGATTTTATAGCTGAGTCTACGACACCCGATCTGGAAGTAACGGGTCCCGCAGAGGGGGCAACCATGGAGGTCCCGATCGCAGAACAAGCCCCGATAACAGAGCAGCCAGAACAGCCAAATGAGGAGATCACCTGGGAGATGTACACTGATGGTTCATCGAGTGTAGAAGGCTCGGGGGCAGGATTCGTATTGATACCGCCTGGTGGAGGCGAGACCCTACGATATGCCTTGGCGTTGACGTTCAAAGCCACCAACAATGAAGCGGAGTACGAGGCTCTTATCACGGGCCTCAAGATCGCCAAGGGTACGGGAGTCGATCATCTAAAGGTGAAGTGTGATGCCAGCTTGGTCGTAAATCAAGTCCAGGGGAACTATGAAGCTAGGAGCCCGACAATGAAGAAGTATTTGCACGAGGTGCAAACTTTGAAGGGAAGCTTCAAAAGCTTCGATATCGAGGCGATCCCGAGGGAAGAAAACGCGGAAGCAGATGCCTTAAGCAAGTTCGCTCTGGGAGTGGCTCCCGAGGAGAATCGGAGGGTGCATTTCCTAGAGAATGTGATTATTTCAAACATTGATCCGGCGGAGATCTGCGCTATTGAGACAGGATCGGAGGAAGAAGAGAAGCCCACTTGGATGACCCCGATGGTCACATACCTGACTACGGGGGTACTCCCCGATGACAAGGTGGCAGCTGTCAGGTTGCGTCGGATTGCAGACAACTACGCGATGGTGGACAACCAGTTATACAAAAAAAGGTACGTAAAGCATTTCCTAAAATGCGTAGCGGAACCTGACACGAATCGGATCCTGAGGGAGTTACACGAGGGAGTCGCGGCCTGTCATGAAGGGGCTCGATCTCTTGTGAGGAAGGCGCTGAACTTGGGCTACTATTGGCCTTCGATGAACAAGGAGGCGACAGCAATGGTCCGATCCTGTGATGCGTGCCAGAGGTACGCTCCAAATATCGTGGCTCCCGCCGGGGACTTAATGCCCATCAGGAGTGCATGGCCCTTCGCGCAATGGGGGATTGACTTGGTGGGACCTCTTCCCCAAGCGAAAGGTCAGTGCAAGTATTTGCTCGTGGCCATCGATTACTTTTCGAAATGGATAGAGGCTAAGGCATTGGCCAAGACGACAGGACAGCAGATCCTCAAGTTCCTCCAAACTCAGATCATATCCCGGTATGGGGTTCCTCGAATATTGATTAGCGACAACGGCCCTCCGTTTAATGGGGCTCAATTGAAGGAGTACCTGGAGGAGTTGAACATCGAACATCAGACCGCTTCAGTCCGCCACGCTCAGACTAATGGCCAAGTAGAATCAGCCAACAAGATCGTGATGGATGGCTTGAAGAAGAGAGTCTACGCCTTGCAAGGCCATTGGCTGGATGAGCTCGAGAACGTGCTGTGGGCTGTTAGAACAACACTCAAGCAATCAACGGGGGAAACTCCGTTTGGCCGGGTTTATGGCACGGAGGCGGTTGCTCCCGTAGAGATAGCGGTGGCGTCCCATCGCACGAAATATTACGAGCCTCTGACAAACGAGGAAATGAGACTTCTAGACTTAGACTTACTCGAGGAAAAGAGGTGGAAGGCTGATGAAATCCAGGCTCGGATGCGTCTGGCAACAGCCCGATATTACAATCGGCGTGTCAAGTCCCGACAATTCTTCGCGGGAGAACTTGTCTGGCGGAGGAACGAGTTCGTTCATCAAGATCGGATCAACAAGTTATCACCGAAATGGGAGGGACCTTACAAGATCGTAGGGATGCCAGCACCCAATGCATACAAACTAGAGGACCTTGATGGCAAAACGTTGAAGCATTCCTTCAGTGGTGAACACTTGAAGAAGTATCATGTTTGATATTAAGTCGCCGCGAATGGCGCAAGTTATCTATCAATCCGATGTAAGCAAAGCTTTGAATTATCAATAAAAGAAGTTGCTCCCGATCAAATTATTTTAGATTTATTCTAATTGTTAGTAAGACGTCCTGAAGGGCGCGACGAAAAGCCTTCCGAGGTACGATAAAAAGCCTTACGAGGTATGCGTAAGTTGTCTATATGATGCAGCCAAAAGCCTTAACGGGTACGGACAAAAAGCCCTACGGGGTACATGTAAGTCGTCTATATGATGCAACCAAAAGCCTAGGTACGAAAAGGCCCTAATGGGTCCGCGTAAGTCGTCTATATGATGCGGCCAAAAGCCTTAACGGGTATGAAAAAGCCTTAACAGGTCCGCGTTAGTCGTCTATATGATGCGGCCAAAAGCCTTAACAGGTACGAAAAAAGCCCTTAAAGGGTACGATTAAAGTCGTCTGATTTGGCGCGGTAAAAGCCCCAAGGGGTGTGAAAAACCATCTTGAAAGGTGTGAAAAATGGCCTTGCAAGCCAGGGATGAGAAACCTTAAGTGGTGAAGTCCCGATTAGATGAGAAACCTTAAGTGGTGAAGTCTCGATAGGATGAGAAACCTTAAGGGGTGAAGTCTCGATAGGACGAGAAACCTTAAGTGGTAAAGTCCCGATTGGATGAGAAACCTTAAGTGGTGAAGTCCCGAGTAAAGCGTCGGAAGGACGTATTAAGTCATCTTAAATGGTGCATCGGAACGCTCTGAGCAACGAGTCTAAAGTCGCTCTAAATAGCGCGAATAACTATCGGAATCGAAACAGATAAAAGAAATTCCTTATATAAAGGCTCGAAGGCCTAGGAGTTCTGATACAAAAGACGAAGGAGAAAAAAATACAAGGATTGAAAAGATGTAACATTAGACTTTGTCCTTGTTGGAAGATGGATCCTCAGCAACATCGGAGGGAGCAAGGTTCGGAGGGGCCTGGGCAGAAGGCTCCGCAGCCGGCGGAGTCGGGTCCATGGCAGCAGTCTCTTCACTCTCCGCGGGGAGGTTGAAGTACTTCTCCGCGACGGGGGCGAGAGTCTCGAACTTCTTGAAGTCAATGGAATCCGGGTAGGCTGTATAGAGTTCTTCGACGGCGTTGTACAAAACATCCTCCATCTCGGACTTGCAGAACTCTACAGCAGCCACCTTGAATTCTTCAGAATTCTGATACTCCTCGCGGCCCTGTAGACGGCCTTCCGCACGACCCTGCTGGAGACCTTCCTCGCGGCCCTGCAGGTGGCCCTCCTCGAGGCCTTGAGCCTTTGCCTCAGACAGCTTCGCAGAGAACTCAGCCCTCTCGGTCTCAAACTTCGCCTTGGCCTCCGCGAGAAGATCCGCGAAGACGTCCTTCTCGTGAATGAGCTGCCTCTTCTCCGCCTCATTCCGCTGCTGCTCCACCTGGATCATCTTCCGCTCCCGACGCATGACAGCTTCAGGATCTTGAACATGCTTGAGCAGGCCCGAAGCCATCTCATCAAGGAGAGTCTTCTCCTTGGCCATCTTGTTCTTGGCCGCCACCGCCTCGTCGAGCTCCACCTGGAGCTTGGCTAACGCATTGGGATCCGATTTAGCTTCAGCCTCCTCCAGGGCCCTCTTCAGACTTAAGGCGATGGCAAAACAACGCTGCTGGTCCGCGGTTTCCTAAGGCAAGAGGAAAAAAGATTAGAGTTCGATGGTCGAAGACATGGATAAGGAAGAAAACAAGCAAAGGTAAAGTATTACCTCCATCCGACGAACGGCCATAGCGCGGAACTCCTCTTCGATGTCCTCCCGCGTTAAGCAAAGCGGCTGTCTCAAAGCAGGAGGAATTGACCCTGCCAGCAGATGCAGGGCCAAGTAAGGCTGAAGATTCCCCCGAAGAACCGAAAACCCTTGGAGGGATTCAATCGGACGCCAGGGAACCGTCGCCTGGTCGGGGGTGTAAATCTTGTAAAGATCATCCATCGGAAGAGGAGGGATAACCTCGGCATCATTAGTGGGAGGAGCTACCTCAGCCGGAGGAAACTCAGGAGTAGGAGTGCGGAGCTCGGGAGGAGGACTCCGGGACACGTCCCTCACGGCGGGCCTCAGGCTTCTTTCCCCCGACCTTCCGCGGGGAAGCAGGCCACCCTCATCAGCCTCTTCGACAGAAGGAGAGGCTTCCAAATTAGTCACCCGACGGAACTGGGCATCCGCCGGGACATCCTCCAGCATCAGTTCTTGCGGAGCCGCAGTCTCCGCTGGAGTGGCAGTCTTCGTCGGAGCAGGAGTCTCCGATGGACCTGCGGTGGCAGGACGAACATAGTCAGGAAGAATTCCGCCAGGACACCAGAGAATTTGGCGTTTGACATACTGGTCCTTCCCAAAGAAGTTGTAATATCCCAACTTGAGAACGCGGGGGACTTTTCCTTGAAGGATGTATTTAATTTCCCGAACCCGTGATTCCCGATCGGCGGGGATAAACTCCTTGGGAACCAACTTCTTATATCTTTTAATTGCACGACGAACGCGCTTACCTTCCTCGACGGTAGTGGCTCCGAAGGCCCGATCTTTCTCCTCCCTCCCGGCCTTCTTGGCCACGACGGGCTCTTCGGTTGGAGGAGCAGCAGACGGAGGAGCGGAAGAGGAAGCGCCCTTCTTCACCAACTTACGCTTCCTCTTAGAACCACTTGGGACGGCATCAGTCTCGCCCTGCTTCATAATGAGATGAGTCAGCAGAGAAGCCTTCTTGGCTGCAAAAGTAAAAGACAAGATGGTTAGAAGTGTTACCCAGACGACCAAATCTTTGGAAACAGAGTCGAGGAGTCGGACTCCGATAAAAATCAAGTCCTTCTCCTGGAGCTTGTTGGCGTCGAGGGGTATGAAGTTGTCTCCCCAACATTAGAGCTGAACCATTTGAAGAGTGTTGATGTCATCCTCGGTGTAATCCAGAAGCTTGGGGGCAGGGTCCGCCACAACCTCCCATTGAGGCCAGGGGACGGAGTTGTGTTGGACTAAGAAGTAATACTTCTTCCATCCGCTGTTGTCAGACCTCGAGTCGCGAATCAGCACCCGATCCTTGTGGAACTTCCAAGTTTCGCTATCCCAGCCGAAACGTGAAAGTAGCTCCTTTGTCCACTTGGGGAGTCGGGGGGAGAAGAAGCAGACACCAGCCTTGTTGCATTTCATGCCATAGAAGGTGCGGAAGAGTAGTAGACTGTACGTCCACTGCTGGCGATGGCATAGGAGTTGGAAGGCATTCCATACGCGGATGGCGTGGGGAGAGAAGGTACAAGGGTGCGTTTTGTAGAAGTTGCACATCTCCACCAAATTTCCGCAGAAGGGGAACCGAATCCCCGCGCTTATTTGTCCGGCGGAGACGAACACTTCCCCTTCCCGAGGACGCGTAACGATGTGCTTCCTTCTGACGGCAGGCTGATACTCATACGGGAAACGAGGTTCCCAATCCGAGGTGATACACCCCTCTCTAAGGGCAACCTCGTATGAGGTCTCAGAAATCTCATTGACAGCGAGTTCGAAAGTGAAAGGAGCCCTAGCCTCAGAACTAGCTTCGTCTAAAACGGTTACAAACAAGAAGATTTGAGAGAAGAAGAGCAAACATCAGCAAACCATGAAAACATAGAAGAAAGTCCTTACCAGACATGATTGGTGATCAGTGAGGAAACATGAAGGAAGATCGGAAGGGCTGAAGGCCTTGGATCACTTGAACAGCAGGAAGAACTTAGAGAAGAAGCTTCGAATGCAAGAACAGCAGAAATCAAGAGAGTGCAGAAGAAGTGAATAATGCCAGGGTTTTAGCTTTTATAAGCAAAAGGACAACTGAAGGGACTTAATCTCGACCGTTGAAGATGAAACGATGCGATCGTGGTCGTTGATATCGAGAAGACGGTACGGAAGAGACGTGGTGACGTCATAAACGCTTTTTCAGAAAGCAACAGACACGCCGATTCAAGCGTCGTTTCATAATCCCCAGCATTTAATGCTGCGATAACCGAGGAGTCTCCTCGGGTTTGACAACTGTCCACAGAGTCCAGTGGGCCCAAGCTAATCATGAGTGAGAAACTCTGTCATACAGCAATTGCGTGCAAGGCAAGAGCCTCCGATGGAGATAACAGAAGACCTCGAGATAAAAGCCCCCGACAATGAGGTTGGAAGGGTTGGAACTGGAAGACATGACGAACTAAAAGTCCCCCATGTCTTGGGGGCAAATGATGGGTTCCGATGTAATCGTTAGCCCCGTTAATAGCCAATGGACGGCGAGTAGGTCCAATGGACCTCGTGAAAGCCTGGAAGGCCCAGAGGCCCAGTACGAAGGGTCCCGACTTAAGCGGTCCCGACATAAGAGCTGAACGCTCCCGACAAGAAGCCTCTGAGTAGGCCCCGATATGCCTTAGTAAAGGCCACGACGCGCCTTAGTAAAGGCCCCGATAATATAGCCCCGCAGAGGCTGGACCTGTCTCGTAGAGACTGAAGGTCCTGGGTGGTGATCTAGAATGAGACAACTCTGGAGTCTCCGACAGGAGTCGGGACTTGTGATCAGAGGATAAAGACCGAGAAACCCGCCTACTAGATAGAGTAGTGGGAGACGGTTAGAGATAAAGATAAATCCCCCGAGATACGCAGGGCGTGCCCGAGATACGCGGAGTATGGGTAAGATACGCGGAGCGTGGGGCGAGATATATGGAATCCCAACCGAGATATACGGAATCGTGGCGAGATACACGGAATCATGGGTACAGCGGCCAAGTATGGTCACAGGTAGCTGGGCAACTCCTCCTCCTATATAAAGGAGGAAGTTACCCCAGAAAACGGAGACTCTCTTTCTAATACACATTGAGATTACTGCTATCACCCCCATTGATCACATACTCATTTAATCATCGGAGAGGGATTCTGGGTCACCACCCAGGTCATCCCCTTTTGCAGGATTACGCGGAGCCCAGGAGTCCAAGCTTTCCGTCAAGGACGTAACGGAGCTTCGCCCGTGATCCAACACCACACTCCAATTTCAACCTTGATGCGTAAAAATTCAGCACATTCACCCTCACTATTAGCTTTTTCCATTACATCTTCTAGCCATCCCAACCAAGTTGGGACACTATCATGGTTCCATCTCAAACCAAAACAATCGAACCATATTGGCAATGTCCAACTGCAACTCATCAAGATATGATCAATGATTTCTGTACAATGATTTTTGTACAATCACGAAACGGGCACTTTGATTCTACATCAACTCCCCTTCGATTTAGTTCATCGAATGTCGGTAATGCTCGGGCGCAACTTCTCCAAAGGAAGTGTTTAACCTTAGGAGGAGCCTTCAACTTCCAAATACCCTTCCAAACTTTCGTAGATATACTTCGAGAAGTGGAAGGGCGTGAAGGTTCTATTGGTGGCAACCCCCGATTTGGATGACGGCCATAATAACTTGTCTGATGTAGTTCCTCCCCTTCGAACATGAATGCTACGTACTGCATGGACCTCCTCCTCAATTAATGCATCATCAATTTCTCCAAGCCCCAAGTATTTTCCGGAGGTCGAAGTAGCTCCGCCACCGTTAGGTTCGCGTTAACTCCGGCACGGTCGGGTCCAAGGCGGTAACCGGGAATGTCTGGTATCCATGCATCGTGAAAGACTCTTATTGATTCTCCATTTCCTATCCTCCAAATACCTTCTTGTGCGAGTATATCACGTCCCATTAGTATACTCGACCATGCCCAAGACGGTCGCCCACCCTTCTTCGCCTCCATAAAGTTGGATCTCGGAAAATAAAAGCCCTTGAGAATCTTTACCCAAGACGCATTCGGCTCATTTTAGACTCTCCACGCAGTTTTGTGAGCATCGCTTGGTTGAAGGTTTTCATATCTCGGAATCCTAATCCTCCATGTTCCTTCGAAATGGTCATACGGTACCAACTCTTCCAGTGTAATCTCCTCTCGTCTCCTTTTTGGCCCCACCAAAATCGAGCCACCATTGAGTTGATATCATCACACCATACGTTAGGAAACGAGAAAAGTGCCATCGCATATGTTGGAATCGCCGTAATAACCGCCTTGATAAGTACCTCTTTCCCCGCATTATTAAGGAAAATATTCTTCCACCCATGGAGCTTGTTGACCACCCGATCCTTAAGAAAGCCCAAGGCTTCACGCTTTGATCTTCCCCAAATTGTCAGGAGGCCCAAATATTTCCCGGATTTTTCCACCGCCCGTATGCCTATTACATTCACAATGACCGATCTTGTTACTTCATCAACATTAGAGCCAAAAAAGATCTCCGACTTTGCCAGGTTGATACTTTGGCTCGACGCTTACTATAAGCGTCGAGAATATTCTTCAAGGACCTCACATTTCGCTCTTCGGCCGTTATAAAGAACAATGAGTCGTCTGCAAATAACAAGTGATGGAGCCGCGGACAAGCACGTCGTATGCTCACGCCTGTTAGAAGCCTCCTTTCCGCCGCATGCATGATCTGTCTCGACAACACGTCAGCCACCAATATAAATAAATAAGGAGAGAGAGGGTCTCCATGACGAATGCCCCGTGATGGTTGAAAACGAATTGTTTTTTTGCCATTTACGACCACACTGTATTGGACCTTCGTCACGCACTGACTCACCAACTGAATCCATTTGTCATCGAAACCGTAGGTTTGGAGTACCTTAAAAAGGAAACCCTGTTCCACACGATCGTAAGCCTTGTTCATATCGATCTTTATCGCTGCCTCCTTTCTTACCCTCCTGTCCTTCATTCTTAAATGGTGAAACACCTCGTGGGTAATGATGATATTATCATGTATTAGTCTGCCAGACACGAAAGCACTTGGAAAGGGGTAATGATATTAGGCAAAAACAGTTTCAGCCGATTAACGATAATCATCAAAATTATTTTATAGCTGAAATTGCATAGGCTAATAGGTCGGAATTTAGTGGTATTCACATGGTTAGGCACTTTAGGAATTAAAAAAATATAAGTGATGTATACAGATGGATTAATGTTACCCGTTTCATAGAAAGCCTGGGCCTCATGGATGATATCGCATCCAATCACATCCCAAAACTTCTTATAGAACAACCTAGGGAAACCTTCCGGACCGGGAGCTTTCAAACCACCGAGTTGAAATGTCGTAGTCTTAAACTCTTCTTCGCTAACCGGGCGTAGCAATGTCCGATTCATATCGGCCGTAATCAGCTTGGGTACACAACCAAGTACCGTGTTCCACCCATTAGTGCTTTCTGAATTGAATAAGTGATGACAGAATTCACTACATTCAGCTAGAATATCCTCCTCCCTTTCAATCCAGCTGCCATCAGATCTTTGAAGCCTTAAAATTTTGTTCCTCCTTCTTCTAGAAATGGTGGTCTGATGGAAGAATCTCGTGTTCTTGTCCCCCTCATTCAACCATTGCAATCTCGACCTTTGTTTCCAAAATGTCTCCTCTTTAGCCAAAACTCAGCAAGTTGTGATTAGATACGAGTCTCTTCCTCCTTCTCATAATCATCATTTGACAAGCCTTGTATGGAAGCAATTCTCTCCTGAAGCTCTGTGATTTTTCATCTATTATTGAAGCAATTTGCCTTGCTCCAACGTTGAAGTGCAGCTCTGCACTTAGTCAACCTATTCACAAAATTTGGGTGGCCATTAGCACATGAATCGTTTCCCCATGATTGCCTCACAGTATCTTCACATCCATTCTCCATCAACCAAAAATGCTTTAAACTTAAAAGTTTTCCGAGCTCGCCTATCACGATAGTCAAGATGTAGTAGCAATAGGCAATGGTCGGAACCTGTAGCTGGTTTGTGGAACATGGTAGTATTGGGAAAAACCTCGTTCATTAAGCAATATATAAAAAGTTATTCAGAAGAATAATATATTTAATTGAAAGATTGGAGGGACTTTTAATTATTTAGAAAAACGGTAACGGGAAACAGTGTTACTTTTTAAAAATGTTTGGGGGCAGTAGCATAATGTTTTAAAACCCAAATAGTATAAATTTTTATATACAACACACATAAAAAAAGTAAATATAATTCCGGAAATATGTGGACAAAATGTTAATAATAAGACGTGCGCCTTAGGCCCTTAACTAACTGTCACATGTCTCATAAGTACGAACTTATGAGTGAAGCCATCAGCAACACTATTATATTACACATCTAACATCCTCTCGGCCACCTCGGCATTGACCTCACTTGGGCCGAGTTTTCAGCCCGGCCACCTCGGCCGACCTCAATTGGATTCAAACAATATAATAGGCCACCTCGACCGACCTCAATTGGTTCTAACATAATGAGCTTTAAACTAGGGGTGGAAATTCGTGCTATCGTGCATGTTATCATGTGTGTCAATGATCGTGTCGTGCTAAACTTACTGAACACAAACACGCATGGTAAGCTTATCCTGCCACGTTTTACAAACACGAACATGACACGAATATTTTCGTGTGTGTTCGTGTCGTGCTATCGTGTTATGTAAGGATATACAGTTGTAGATCTCTATACAAGATATTTAAGAAAAAATCAAAACAATGAACTTCATTTATAAAAAAAAAAAAACTATGAATTAATATGTCAGTATTCATAAGTTAATAATTAGAGTTTACAAACACTTAAAACTAAACCGTTAATCAGAATTTTTAAAGGTAATAAATAAGATTTGTTCAAAAAATACTTAAAAATTATTCTTAGTAGCACAACTTTATCGTGCGTGTCGTGTTATGATAGTCAAACACAAACACGTCACGAAAGTTATATCGTGTTAATCGTGTTTGTGCTATCGTGTCACAAATTGTCAGCCCTACTTTAAACTATATTAATAGGAGGGTAACATCTTTTTTTTTTACATTTAAAATGGTGTCACAAGGACTTGAACTCGTGCGCTCTAATACCATATTAATAATAAGACGTGCATCTTAACCAACTGTCCAATAAGTCAGTATTTTCGTGCGTGTTCGTGTCGTGCTATCGTGTTGTGTAAGGATATACAGTTGTAGATCTCTATACAAGATATTTAAGCAAAAATCAAAACAATGAACTTCGTTTATAAAAAAAAAACTATGAATTAATATGTCAGTATTCATAAGTTAATAATTAGAGTTTACAAACACTTAAAACTAAACCGTTAATCAGAATTTTTAAAGGTAATAAATAAGATTTGTTCAAAAAATACTTAAAAATTAGTCTTAGTAGCACAACTTTATCCTGCGTGTCGTGTTATGATAGTCAAACACGAACATGTCACGAAAGTTATATCGTGTTAATCGTGTTCGTGCTATTGTGTCACAAATTGCCAGCCCTACTTAAACTATATTAATAGGAGGGTAACATTTTTTTTTTTTACATTTAAAACGGTGTCACGAGGACTTGAACTCGTGCGCTCTAATACCATATTATAATAAGACGTGCATCTTAACCAACTGTCCAATAAGTCAGTATTTTCGTGCGTGTTCGTGTCGTGCTATCGTGTTGTGTAAGGATATACAGTTGCAGATTTATATACAAGATATTTAAGCAAAAATCAAAACAATGAACTTCATTTATAAAAAAAACTATGAATTAATATGTCAGTATTCATAAGTTAATAATTAGAGTTTACAAACACTTAAAACTAAACCGTTAATCAGAATTTTTAAAGGTAATAAATAAGATTTGTTCAAAAAATACTTAAAAATTAGTCTTAGTAGCACAACTTTATCGTGCGTGTCGTGTTATGATAGTCAAACACGAACATGTCACGAAAGTTATATCGTGTTAATCGTGTTCGTGCTATCGTGTCACAAATTGCCAGCCCTACTTAAACTATATTAATAGGAGGGTAACATCTTTTTTTTTTTTACATTTAAAACGGTGTTACGAGGACTTGAACTCGTGCGCTCTAATACCATATTATAATAAGACGTGCATCTTAACCAACTGTCCAATAAGTCAGTATTTTCGTGCGTGTTCGTGTCGTGCTATCGTGTTGTGTAAGGATATACAGTTGTAGATCTCTATACAAGATATTTAAGCAAAAATCAAAACAATGAACTTCATTTATAAAAAAAAATTATGAATTAATATGTCAGTATTCATAAGTTAATAATTAGAGTTTACAAACACTTAAAACTAAACCGTTAATCAGAATTTTTAAAGGTAATAAATAAGATTTGTTCAAAAAATACTTAAAAATTAGTCTTAGTAGCACAACTTTATCGTGCGTGTCGTGTTATGATAGTCAAACACGAACACGTCACGAAAGTTATATCGTGTTAATTGTGTCACAAATTGTCAGCCCTACTTTAAACTAAATTAATAGGAGGGTAACATCTTTTTTTTTTTTTTTTTACATTTAAAACGGTGTCACGAGGACTTGAACTCGTGCGCTCTAATACCATATTAATAATAAGACGTGCATCTTAACCAACTGTCCAATAAGTCCGAACTTATGAGTGAAGGCATCAACAACACTCTTATATTACACATCTAACACAAAATAATTTTAAAGTAGCAAAAATTATAATTGCGGTTAGTATATTTTTCTCAGATTATAATATTTTTCTCCATCTATTAAATAATGAAATGGCGAATCTATGGCTATAAATGAAAGTCAAAATAATTTTGCCTAATACAACTTATAAGTGCTCTAAGTCCTTTCCCGAAAGACTAGCTACTAACTAACCAACTACTCTTGGTTCAATATTTCATTCATTAACCAGAGTTCTTGAGCTCAAATACAAACTAAGATCTATGAACGGAAAAATATTCATATTTAATACTTTACCATTTACAGATTAATTACGTGCGAGTGATGATTATATACTAGGCTCTAAGTCTAACACTTAGTAGACTATGTAGAAAAAAAAAAAAGTACAATTCCACGTATACTTGTTATTTTCATTTATTTTTACAAAGTATGAATTATATGTCAAATATCTTCACTTATAAGTTCGAGTTCATGATACAATTAATTAAGACACTCATTTTATTATTAACATGATATCAAAGTGTATAGGTTGAAATCCCGGTGATGTTATTTAAAAATGTATCGAAAACCTTATTGTATTAGTTAGATAGATATTGTTATCTAATTATACACGATTATTGGTAAAAAAAAAAATATACACATTTATCGTCAATTAATTTTCGCAAATATCAGTTTAAGCCTTAGAAGAAGAGAATGTTAAAATATAAATAAAATTAATTAAATATTTTAACTCATAAATTCGACTTTATAAGCGAGTTGATTATTTCATACTACACACAGTACACATAAGCATTTATTAGCAATGTTAGCAAATGTAGGAAAGTCTTAACGGCCTTTTGTGATGATGCGTCATTAATTTCAAAGGCATGATCAACTTGTATCTTTCTCACAAGTTGGTATAGAGTTTGCACAAGTCGTAAACGTGTGGTGCTAATCTTTCAAATACAAATTATTATCATACAATTAAAATAAAAGCTACTGATTCAGTGATTTGGACATAAATCTGTCATGACAATAGCTAATATGTTTATGGTCAAACGAGGAGTTGGAGTTTTTATTTATTGTGCTTCTATTTGAAAAAATAAAACTCGTCGCAGTCACCACCCACTTTCATTGAAACACCTTTTAAAATATCTTATTTTGTTAGTTAATCCCCTACTTTTTTTATATATGAAACAATCCCCTACTTTAAAAACATATTCTCTCTTGCATATATATGATGATTATTTGCAAAATGACATATAAATATATAATAATACATTGATACTTAGTGAGATTCGATCAGATCTTATCGGGAATAACCCCTTCAGTCTTTTTAAAATAAAATTAAATAATGTACACAAAATTGTTAATTGTTGCATGTCGATTATGCTACTCATCTTAGCTAAATTATTCTACATCCAATACTCACCTTTCGTGAGTAAAACACATGATTATGAAAACTATTTTTTGTTAACTAATATGTTGAATAACGAGCTAATTTCAATAACTTTATCCCTGAATTATTACAGGAAGCTCTAAAATTGCAAATCAGGTGTTTATATTATGATTCACGGACATAATACATGTAGTATATGTTTTTTTTTTAATATTATCTTTAAGGTAAAATTATAAAAAAATTGATATTATTAATAATATGATAAAAAAAAGTTTATCTATAAATACAAATTGCATACTTTTAAAAAAAAGTTATTATAAACTATAATTAAGCCTATCATATTAATAAAAATAGCACAAGAATGAATTATAAAGCATACTATAAAAACCGAGAAGGAAAGTGTGGACCATGAGCAGAGGATGTATGTTTAATAATGGGTTACAAACGTAACCCATTATTGAGTATTTTTATTGGTACCATAGGTTTATTTCTAAATAAAAATATATTATGATTACTATTATTTAAATGTAAGATTTCCATAATTTTGTGTAATACACTAAGATCCTCATTATTTGAGTGTAAGATTCAAATTATTTTGCGCAAGATACTAACACTCCGTTAATAAGTTGTAAGACTCCATTATTTTGTAACACTCAACTCTCATTCAGTCAATCATAGAGAAAATCTCATTAATTGAAGGTTTGAATTTTTTTACTTGAAGAGTACACAGTTGAAAATTTTATTATTCTCTTTTTGTTTTTCTAGACTATGAGTTATAGTTACTCTAATCTATTTTAATACGATAGGTCCAATATGGAAAAAGTATGTAATCATACAACATTTTTGAACAAAATTGTTTTAGTACCAATATGTTTTAAAATGTACAAATGTTTCAAAACAATGATAATTGATACTTCTTTTAATATTCCGTCCGAAATTGTCATCAAATACATCTTTAATTTACAAAGTAAATGAATACTTTTCTGAATATCAAAATCAAGACCAAATAAATTATATTAGTACTACAATAGTGTCATGACTCGATTAAAACCCAACTGATCCACAATCGATATTGGTCCAATTGGACTCAATTGTAACATTTGTATAAGCAAATATGGTTTAATTGTGGTATTTTGAAAAATACTTATTAAATTTGTACATTTGAAATATATTTAACGAAAAGTTTGGATAAATAATTAAAGAAATCAGCAATTATCATCTTTTTGAAATATGTATATTTTTAAAATATTAGTACCAAAAACTATTATTTTTTAAAATATATTTTATATATTTACATAATTTTTTAAAAAAATATATTAAATTTTGTTTTTTGTTTTTTTGGTTGCGTATCTTATTACCGATGCCCTAAATCCGCACCGGAACATGAGCCCTCAGTTTCGTCTAATGCTTAAGAAAAAATGGTTAGTGGCCAAAGAAAGAAAAAATAGTAAATGGTCCAATTTGAGGAATAAATGTTAAACTTGGTCAAAGGTCAACATTAGTCAGTCTTAAAAGGAAAAGACAATGCAGAAAGAAGTGGAGGTAGCAATAATATTATAGCACATGAGATGATGTTTGAATTGTTCTTCTTTCTAATTATTTAGCAGAAGCAAATCCATTGGATTCATTTTCTCGGTTTAGGCAGTTTGACGGCCCAAGGGCTTGTGTGCGTTTTTTCGTTTCCATATCTTAATTATTTATTCATCAAATTAGGTGGCTCACTTGATTCATACAAAGAAAAACAAAACTCAATCATCACGCAGTATTAACAGCTCGATAGTCCATAGAAGAAGCACTACTCTGCTGTTGTTACAATGATTGAGAATATGTACGAGTCGTGTTTTGGCATTCGTTTCCCTATAAAATTCATACTATACAACTCTTTGTATAGTGTAGTTCTCGGCCAAAACACAGACAAGATTGTTTTACATGACAGGCTCCATTAATTAAAAACAAAACAAATTCTAACTACCAGTAATACATATACCACAAATCCTGGAAAAACAAGACCGAAAATCTACAAGGTATTGGATTTACTTCAACCGCAAATCAACCATAGAAGAACAACATTCTGTGATATCTATGCTAAGATTCTACCCCGAGTCTCATGAGAGACACTGATTAGAATAGCCGAGACCCGAGCTAAATTCCTCCTCCTTACTAATGATTCTTCCAGCAGACTCTGTGCAGTACAATTTCGTAGTGACAAGTCAGCGCCGAGCTGTCCGAGACTTTGGCCTTGATGATTTCTACAAGAATGGAAGTCAAAGATCAAGTTAAAGCCCCTGCGTAGCTATAATAACTTAACATTCTTACTACCAAATAGGATAACTATTAATGAGAATACAGAAATTACTCACATTTCCGCCCGGCCCAAAGCTTGCACCCGATCCCACTGCGCCACCTGAAAACAAAACAAAACTTGTATTGGAAACTAAACTAAACTTATCCCGGGAAACAACATGATGGAAAAACTCAATAACTTTTACTTAAAGAAAAGGTTTTTCCAGAAAAGAATGCTAAACAACACATGAAACATAGTATCAAAATGGAATACTTTCCATCTTAGGAAACTGTTGACTATCTGATTTAATCAGAAATAATCAAATTTTCCATTTCAGACTAAGTTTCATATGTAGTAAAATTTTCCTTTCAAGAAACTACTGGATGAGGAGTTACCAGAAGCAAATGGCGTAGAAAAGAGCGAACCACCAGCAGCTGGAGTTGAACCAAAAGCTGGAGTGGATGGGAATAAGGAGGTAGTGGAAGTGGAGCCGAACAGAGGAGTCTGGGGTGAAGCAGCCGATGATGGTCCAAACAGAGAAGAAGTAGGGGCAGAAGTTGACGGTGTTGAAAATAACGATGTAGAGGGCATGGAAGGAGCAGATGAAGGTGTCCCCAGCAGTGAGAACGAACTTCCTGAGGCTGCGGATGTAACCGCTCCAGATGTCTGTGGGCCCGGAGTTGATGAGCTGGCAAATAACCCCGCAACCTGTGTGGATTGTTGGGAACTCGGGGGCAAATGTAAGGTCGGATGGACTCTCTTGGCAGCTGCTTCTTGTCTGGCTGTTTCGCGTCGGTCTGCCTCAAGAAACGGATCATTGCCTTCCCCTCTGCGACGCTGGTCAGCTAGATAAGCAGTTTTCATCGATTCGATGTATTGATGAATGCTCTCCACCTGTGATTAGACCACATTACAGATTGTTAAAATTCACATTGGGCCGAGTCAAACCCAATGGGCCAAAGAGCAACCATTTATATAAGTGAAGATTCCATCCTAAGACCAATTGGTGATAGGAAGAGGTAGCCCACTTGCTTATACGGTGCTTAATTATCCACACATCACCGATGTGGAACTCTAATCTCACGGTGCACTCAACACAGATATTTAACCCAAAAAGATTTCAAAAGTGGGAAATAAATGAATAAAAAGAATATAAAAGACATGCAAGATGTAAGGTTTAGTATACAAAGTTTCTAGAGGTATCACAGTTCAGTATGCAACAATGTAATTGCAATATGCATACTGAACTTCATACTTATTTAGTTATTCATACTAAACTTTAATGGATTATTGCATACCAACTGTTATGCAGGTTTGGTACGTCTGTTGGGTACCATAAAAAATGAAGGAATAAAAAACTGAGGTACCAATAAAAGCATAAAAGTTCAGTATGCAGTGGTATATCACTATATCTAACCCTTTTTGGGGAATACAATCACAAATTATATTATTTATTCCCTTTGTTGATAGAAAATTCACTGACCTTGGCAGCAACATGGACAAAGAAGTCGTGCACATTCACCATGACTTTTGGAAGTGAATCCACCAGTGAGGAACTCAAACTCGAGCCATTTGAATCCAGCCGAATGAGCTGCTCTAGCTCTTCAATCCATTGACGGCACTCACCTATGTACTTCTCAAATCTAGCAACCGTTTGCTGAAGATAAGGAGACGGCTTCTTTGGAAGTCCCCTGTAGAAATCAAATACTGGAACCATAGCAGATGATGGTTGGTTGGTCGAGCCAGGGGTCGTGGTTGCTCCAGGTGCTTGTGATGGTGCAGTTGCAATGGAAGTGCCACTGCCACTTTGGTGAACAAACCTCGGCCGAAGCATCACGAAAGACCGAATAGCAACCTCTGTGTTACGTAGCATGTCTTTCACAGAAGACATCAACTCTTGCAACAATGCCTTTTGCCGCTCCATAGCTGAATTGATTCCTCCTAGTTCCTGAAACGGTTAGGAAGAGGGAATCTCTGGGTTAATTGATACTATTCTTCTCAGAGTATATCACGAATAAATTATAGGTAGGTACCACCACAAGGGTAACACCTGTCTAAGAATAACAAGAATATTATGCCGGTCTGATTTCAGCGAGTAAAACAAGTCGTGTACACAGATTCATCAGTCTACAGTTTTGAAGGTCAAAACATGCCAAGTATCCCCATTGAGAGCATATTATGTGACTATTCAAGATAGTAATATTATTACTATAAGCTATTATGATTTTCATTGCTTCACAAAGATAGAGGATTGTTAGTTTGTAAATGAAATCATGTCAGCTGAAGAAAAGCCCGAGCTGTTCCCAAGTAATCAAACTCTAATGGTCTCATTTTGGTACTGCATACTGTGAGGTTGAGAAATTGATTGTACAATCGAAAAAGCATTTTGAAGTAAGATTATGCCTGATTGCCAAAAAAGTAAAGCTAGTGTCACATATATTTTTAGGGAATGTACAATAATATATAGAAACAGACCTGAAGAATGTGGCTAGCGTCATGCTCAAAGCCATCGCTAGAAACAGAAGAGTCATAGAGACGGCTACATTGATCCAATCTCTGACTTTCAGCCCTGCCTTCTAGTATCCGCTCTCTGCAAGGTTAGCAGCAAACCAACAGGGCCAGGTAAGTGACATACTACAGCATCTATCCGTGGAAGTGAGCAACTGAGTAACCAATGTTATGATCATTCAAAGTATTTAAAAACACAAGAGCTAAATGACAAACTCGTAGTTGAAGAAAACCAATATGACCTTTAGTATGATGTTAGCTTTCAAATTTCAAATACTGGTGCTGTTGATTGACCTAGTAAATGATAATTACAATACACTACAACAGGAAACCCACGAGAACCGTCGCCAATTTCTGAAAACTCAAAGCTAGCAAGCTTCTTGCTCCTCAAGGAGCAAAACTCATATTGAAAGCAAATGGAGGAATAACTAATTCTATCATTAATCTCTGAATCAGAAAACTAGGAGGAGGGAAAACAAGAATCAAATTCATGGACAAACCTCAGTAACTATCCTTTTCTATAACAATTCAACAGTTGTGCAGATTTCTTTGTCAAACATCATTCCAGGTCTAAAAAAATCAGTAGTAGAACATTACATCAGCTCAAATTAGCAAAGATAAAATTTTAATTATATGAAAATGTATTATGCAAGCTTCCTAGCAGCTTTTCCATTAAAATGTACCAACAATGTACGTGTATTCTTCCATGGCACATTAATTGACAACTAAAACAAAGTAGTGAGTTCCAAAATTATTAAACAAAAAAGACAAAAAGAAGTAAATGGAAGTCATACTCTATCTGAAGAAGAACCTTCTGCGAGTCGGGATGGAGATCTGCCCATTTAGTACTGTAACTCGCGGGAGCTTTATCGTTAGTGAAGAGATACTGCTGTTGCTGCTGTTGTTGTTGAGGCTGCTGTTGCTGTTGCTGTTGCGGCTGCGACCAAAGTGAGGTAGTAGACTGAAAAGGCTGCGATTGAGACCCGAACAGAGACTGCTGCTGTTGCGACCCGAACAATGACTGCTGTTGCTGTTGCTGAGGAGTGGAGAACAGAGAGAATGACATGGTAGGATTTTATGGTTTCGATTGACGATCTTGAGAAGTATAGCTACCTAGACATGAACTGAGCATTACTTGGTGGGAGGGAAGCTCGGTGAATGCTGAAATTGGACTGAGAAGTGAGAATCCCAAGTCCTAAACCCTAGAGGGAAGAAGGAATTGTGAAATTGACTTTGGGGGAGAAAAGAAAACCCGCCTTTCCGCAGATTTGGACCCACCCGATCGAAAACATCACTACACCAGTGTTTAAAAATCGGACCGGGCGGTTGACATGTAAAACCGCTAAACGGTTTGCCTTTGTCCGGCTGGTTGGTCTCGCCAGAAACCGCTACTAATACTACTTGAACTATGAGATTAATATAGCCGAGTCAAACAGAGAATATCTGTCAACTTCGACTAAATTCGATTAAAAACTACCCAACTTGACATCATCAAATTCGGTCTAACTCAAAAAAAAAAAAATTTGAATTTTGACTCGTGTCTACTCATATTATTATTCAACGAATCTCCAAATCAGTTTCCATCACTAAGGTCAGCACAGCTCATTTGAAGGGTGGAATGTATAGCATGTTTAGGTCACACTATAAATATATTTTCATTCTCATGATTACTGACAGAGTTTCAACATCTAACATCTGGTTAAACGATGATCCACTACTATATTGCATGGTTGCCCTCCCTGACCTTTGTTTTGATCACTTTATATATACACGTTTTTGTAGTAGATTTACTCGTATTGTCATGAGGCCACACAAAGTAGTCATCCCTATTTAGATCAACATTGAAAATCCTTTGATAGCTTGGACCTCCTCAATATGTAAAAGAGGCTCCACTCTTTGAACTCCCACTATAAAAACTTGTAAACTCATTTTGCGTTACAATAACTTAACATCTTTTATGATTACAAAACCGAATTCGACTCGTAAACTCATTATAAATCACAAACGTTAGTAGTTCTCACGGTTACAAAAGTCGAGCACGATTCGAACCCGCTGACTCATAAATGTTTTAAAACTCATTTGGACTCGCAAGTATTCGAGTTAATAATTATCAAGCACAAACTATGCATACCAAAAGCTCAAATCGAGCTAGTTAGTATCCAGCACAAACTAGGCAAACCAAAATGCTCAAATCGAGTTTAGTTCAAAAAATTTAGATTGAATTTAAGTTTTGAACGAGTCAATTCTCGGTAACTTCGCCTACATGCTACTTTATATAAAAAGTAAGCGTATTTAATCATTTTTTTTAATCGATAAACCATCACTCAAGGTGCTATACTCGTCTAGTTCTTTTGGTCCCATAATACAGTAATCGACTAATCTACTACACACTCCATTTTCCATATGGTTCGTAGTCAAAATGTTCATACCTTTTGTCTTTTCACACATCACTAAACCATAAACCCATACAGTTCCTTTTGATTTTAAATAATAATAACAATAAAGAAACATCCGACAACAACAGTTAAGAAAACGACACTGATCATCATGAGAGACAAACATAAAGATCCAGAATCACTTCAGTTCATTCCCCCCCGGCGTCGAAATCGCCAGGTCCGGCCACCCAAAGCAGTCGCCACCGCCGAAGCCGCTGCCTTCCAGCTGCCATGCATTCATCATTCCCATGCCTCCACCGTTTCCGCCGCCGCCGTCTCCAGCTCCCGGAAAAGCCCAGACACCTCTCCCCAGCCCAAACGCCGCCATTTCTTCCAGCCCCGGTCCTAGCCCGAACCCGCCCAGCGCAAGAAACCCCGGTCCCGGAGCGTTGAGCAGAGAAGTGAAGCTGCTGCAGACATTGATCCCTTGCTTCTGTAACTCGCCGCCGGCGAACCCAGATTGTACGGACGCTGTCGGATAGTGAACCGCTGTTTCAGTACAAAGCATTAAAAAAAAGTGATTTTTGAAGCATCGGAAACAGAAAATTGTCGTCATGAACTTACCACGACTAGTAACGGAACCATCGTGGCCTGTGACAAGCGACGGCAGAGCAGGAGAGCCAATGGGGGTGGAGCAGCCGGAGGAGGTGCGGGAGCGCTTGGCGTTCTTCCTACTTCCGCCGCCGACGGGGATGTCCCTTAGGGTTCCGCCCTGAGTCCAGTAGCGGCGGCAGCCCTTGCAGAAGTGGCGGGGCTGAGAGAAGTTGTAGTTGTTGTAGTAGCAGAACTTGGTGTTGGTGGAGTTGCACCGCGGGCACGGCAGCTGCTCCTGCTGCTCCGGCGGCGGCGCTCCGGAGGCGGACTGGCCGTTGTCGGTGTGGCAGAACTTCGCCGGTTTGCTGTTGCCGGAATCCGCTGGCATTTGGGCAGCTGTAGCAGATATACGAGTCTTTGTCTCGGAGGAAAGGGGTTGTGTGGTTTGAAGAAAATTTGGATTCACTTGGGAAAGAAGGTCTGCAAGGTTTGATTCTCCGACAGTGGATTTATGGATGGTTGAGAGAAAGAGAGAGAGAATGTTGCAGATCAATAGGAACGGTTTCAGAGGCAAGGAAGATGATAAAGAGAGAGCAGCTTTACAGAGGCTTCCCTTGAGCATGACAATATTTCAGTCTGCTCCAGTAGGAGAACAGAAGACTTACTTTTTTACCCAATTTAATTTATTTTTTAATCAAAATACAAAATTATAATATGTTTTGTTTTTTTCCTAATTTTTTTTTGGCCAACTTAATTTTATTCATCATTGTATTAATTAATTGACTAATTGTCATGATGATTACAATGGGAGAAATTCTTATATATATCAGATCATCACGTAGCACTGATGTGTTACCCCTTCAACCAATCAAATCGTAATGTCACGATTTGATTGGTTGAAAGGGCAACACGTCAGCGCCACGTGGTGGAACTGATGTATACAAGAATTTCTATTACAATGGGTCAATGTCTAATTGATCCTTAACCTAACAAATTGTATGCGATTATAGTTTGAATATTTTGTTTCTCTTCTGGATAAAAAAATTGTTGGTTTCTCTAACCAACTCCAAGATTCGAGGTATATAGCAGGTGGATATGATTCTTCTCAGATTAAAACCATTTTCCATATTAATATGATTAATCACTTGAAAAGTTAATTAGTAACTAACGGAAATTGATAGTGGCAAAAAAAAATTAAAAAACTAACGAAAACTGATATAAAATAAGTGAGATAGTTAATTAATATAAATTATATTGATCATTATATTGTTCAGCTTCTTTAATAAGATCTTAAAAAAATCAAACCAGGAGCTTATTTGGAGTCTTGATACGAACTCTGAACAAACTCTTGATCAGTTCGATTCAAACCTATAGTAGTTCCTGATTGGACTCCTGTTCAATTTTCTTCGAATCAACTTTATTTGTATTTTGGTTTTAAAAAAAAAAGACTTTATTTGTATGAACATGATGATGAACATATGATCAATATATGTTGTTTTTAACTCTTTCTTGTTGGCAATATCATCAAGACAGCATTTGATATTATAATTAAATGGAAAATTAACGTTGAAACCAATTATTGTTATCTCGATGCATTCTATTCTATAAAAAAACATATTAATACTTAGCTTAAGATAAATATAAGTAACTAAACATTTAATTATCATAATTGGGTGTTAGGTAACTTTACGTTTCACTTTTAATTATAAAAAAAAAACCTAACTTTGAGTATTTTAACAAACTGAACTTTTAAATCAGACGGATTGGATAATATTTACACATATATCTATCTATCTACAAAAATATAGATTTATTGGTGACTATTTTGTTTGCACATGGATAATGCACTTGCTAAAAAAATTATCCTTTTACTTATGTCAGCAATATATTTGTACCAAGTCCAATACAAATGCTTTTACATTTTTAGACATTGTAAGAGTGTACTACAATCGTCAATAGATACGAGAAGCATTTATTAATCCGTAGCAAATCTGGATGTCCTCCAAAAGCCCAACTTTTTAAGGAAAACGATAGAGATCGAAGGTGAATTTAATTATTATGTATAGATTTCAGAATACGAGATCAGGTCAGGAAAAATTGTTTTACATACCATATATTTGTATTTATACTAGAAATTGAATTTTGAAGTTTTTTATTCTATGTAGTTATATTTTTTTCGTAAACTCGTAAATAAAAGACTTCTTCCAATCAAAATAATCTTGGCCTAATCAACTTATTTTAAACATAACTGAAATTTTTGGTGTGCATGCACCTAAATAACTCCCCAATACGTCTTGTCGACGACTTTAGATAGTGTTTTTTGAAAATATATATATTTTGGCAGAAAAATTCACGATTATGTAAATTCGGTTACGGTTCCATATTTGGTTTAGAGAACGATTACAAGTATATTTATTAATAATTTATCATAGATATATTATGTAATCCACTTATTAATATAGTCCAACATAAATTTAAGTGCAACTCACTCGATCATTGTAGACCTACCTTTTTTTAACCACACAGTGTGTGCAAATATGTTACTCAATGTGTCATCCATTAAGTTTTGCCTCCTATTTCAAATGAATCATCAATTATGACACCCCTTTGGCTATAAGTTATTCTCTTAATCGGTCACTCATTTACTTGTTGTTAAACAATTCCCGTATTAGAATTTAGACCTACCTTTTATACTAGGTGGGTTTTTTTTTTTTTCCCCAATATACTAGGTGGTGTTCACTTAACATTAATTAAGCACGTGTTATACCTGACACATAATACTATGTAGTTAAAAACTCGTTTCTAGGTCGTAAAAACGCACGTTTTTACGTTTTTACCATAAAAAACGAGTTAAAACGTACCAGAATCGCTTTCTGAGTAGAAACGGGTAGAAACGCGAGTAGAGTCGTAAAAACGGGTAGAAACGGTAAAAACGTAAGTTTCTACCCGTTTCTAGAATTTTTACCTTAATTTGCTAAAAATTGCTCAAATCTAATAAATTATGTCAATCCCACAAAATTTATCAACCAAACCTACGAGAGTTTTTTTTCATGGATCGTAATGGATCGTAATTTGTGGGTCAAGTCATATTCTATTAATTCAAAACTTATTATTATTCTATTCAATTTCAGTATCCATTAAATATTTAATAATATGCAAGAGTCTTAGACTCCATAAATATATTTTTCTCTTTTAAGTTTTTAAAAGAATAAAATATTAATTGAGATACTAGCCCACACTCTAATTGACCCGTCAATTATTCTCACGATTCCACAACAATTGCTCACCGTGACGACTGAGGTGACTATGGTGGGGCCATATCTTTTATTAAAACAATGTTACAGGCTATTAATGAGCATATTGAATATTTTCGTATCTCTTTTGTATAATTACATATATGTACATTTATACATTTTATTACTAATGTAATTTTAGCATTGGTAGAAACTTACGTTTTTACGTTCCATCTTTACGACTCGACTTTACCTACCCTTTTCCGTCTCTACTTAGAAACTCGTTTTTGACTGCATAGACATAATATATATTGTTGCTTCACCTAGCTACAAACCAATGTCGTTGAAGAATGTAGTCGAGTTTAATTAGGAAATGTGTGCGAACATGTGTTTTTAACAATACTTATTATCAATTTATCAATTTTGACGCCAATGCAGAAGGCGCTTAATTGTTTTTAGTTGGTCTTTTAAAATTTCACACTCCTTATTTCTATTTTTTTTTATGTCACTATAAATTCAATTCGTACCCTCAACAGTAATAATTATAACTTATATAGAAAATAAGATATATTAGAAATAAATATATTTTATTA
This sequence comes from Clarkia xantiana subsp. parviflora, assembly GCA_036873135.1. Classification (NCBI taxonomy): domain Eukaryota; kingdom Viridiplantae; phylum Streptophyta; class Magnoliopsida; order Myrtales; family Onagraceae; genus Clarkia; species Clarkia xantiana. The sequence continues at coordinate 16,103,593 of JAPTYO010000008.1, read as the reverse complement.
TATTCAGATAAATTTAGATTATAAATAAATATATACTTAGTATATTATATTTTTCTTATTATATTGTTATAAATTTAGTCTTGTATATATATATGGGTTAATACATTTTTTAGTTACTTATGTTTGCACAAATTGATTAAATGGTTACTTTTGTTTTTTGACGTGATAGTTTGGTTACATATGTTTCAGAATGTGATTAAATGGTTCAAACTTGTAACATTTAGTTACTCATGTTTGACCCAATGTGATTAAATGGTTATAAAATGACGTTTTTGTCCTTATTTTCAATTTTATTTATTTACTGAATTAATGTTTATATTTTTCTAGTTCTCTGATGAAAGATAGAGGCGATAATCACCGGAGAGAAGAAGACGAAGAAGAAAACCACCGAGCGACTTAGCGTGTATGGATAATCAACATCAGCTAGCAATGATATTAATTTAGCTAGCGAATGGATAATCACTGAGAATCCTGCAACTTACTGTATTCCCATATATCAATTAAACAACTTGTAATCAATTATAAGTAATTGTGTGGACTTTGTATTCCCCTATATAAAGCCGCCACACGAGGCGGGCCCTTGGCGATTGTGTCCGACACCGAGGCTCGATTTTAGCCTATCATATTCTTTTTCCGCACTCTATTATATTCGGAGCAGTGTGATCGGAACTTGGAGTCGCCGTTTCATGGCCAAATCTAGGCATTCCATCATTCCTCAGCTGATTAGATCCAAAGTGTTCGGAGTGTCGACAATCAGTGCTAGAGCTCCGTTTATGGTGCGGATCTCTGAAAATGGTAGCTTAGCCGCAACCAAAATGAGTTGCGGCTGGCCGTCATGTATATTCGTTGGGCCTATTTAGACGGCCAGTATTTGGCCCAAAAAAAAAAATTTAGACGGCCAGTAAGAAGACGCCTGAAATTCTCAATCGCCAGCCACATATGAATTTATTTATTTTGGGTGGAAACGTCTTAGTTCAATTGCAAAAATTAAAAAAATAATTGCATAACTATTTGGTCTTTTTTCTCTACTTTTAAGGAGGGGTATTTTTGACATTCTGTCTAAATGTAACCAAACGATCACATTTGTAAACGTAGGTAACCAAAAAACACATGTTTGAACCAAACAGTCACATTGGTAAACGTAAGTAACCAAACGATGTATTAACCTTATATATATATATAGGTACATGTACAATCCTAAACAAAATCAATAATACAATTCTCATTCTTCTATATAATATCAGAATCCATTCCTCCAACGAGTATAATTTACAAGTCGCTGCCCACCATCGTCATTGTCTAGGGGCGGCCGGCACCGCCATCAGCTATGCAGTTGTCATGCCAGCCGCCCCCTGCCTAATTCCGATTTCATTTTTTTCTTCTCTAATAAAATAATAAATCCCTGCTTCTGTATCGACGACTTCTGCGCCAACCACCTATTTTGGTACCCGCTCCAACGAGCGTAATTTTTTCATGGATCCTACAGCTCCAACGAGCCCAACGAGAGTCAATCAATAATTCGCTACCAACGAGAGTCAATCGGCAGCAAGTTTGCTCCAGCGAGCGTCTCGACCAGATCATACAGCTGTGAATCGGTTACATTGACGTCCAAATCACCAACGTGATGTGACATGATGACCGACTAATTCGCCAATAGCACCCTGGGCCAGTGCATGAGAAGTCGACTAGATTTCGGGCTTCCGCCGTTGCCGACTGGATCTTTTCGGGCTTCTGCCGATGTCGACTGGACCTCCGAGCTTCCTCCATTGCCGATTGGACCTCCGGGCTACTGCCGTGCCGGACATCTCCGGGCTACCGCCGTTGCCAGCTAGACCTCTCTAGGCATCCGTCAATGACAACTGGACTATTCGGTCATTCATCAATATTCTTCGTATCAAGATCGACATTCTTGTCAGAATGTCCGTCTTACGGGGGCGTATAAGGGAATAAGATATATTAGAGATAAATATGTTTTATTATATTCAGATAAATCAAGATTATGAATAAATATATTCTTAGTATATTATCGAATTATGTTTCTATTATATTGTTATATATTTAATTTTGTATATATATATATAATCCTAAACAAGATCAATAATATAATTATCATTAGTTTCCGAAGGAAAGATGCGAAATTGGGTTATTCTAGGTCTTTATCTAGCATATTCAGAATTCTAGTATATCTGGCTGAGTTAACAATATAAACATTGAAATAGATAATAAATTTTTATTCAACTCGTTCTGGTAAACATTTTAATGTGTTAATTGATTGAAATCTCCATATGCTACACAAATTGAATAATGACAGAAATCTAAACGATAGTTCTGAATACTAAGGGGGCGTTTGGATGGATGTAATGTGAGATTACTTAAAATGTGAGATTACAAGTGATGGGTTCCGATGTAATCGTTAGCCCCGTTAACAGCCAATGGACGGCGAGTAGGTCCAGTGGGCCTCGCGAAAGCCTGGAAGGCCCAGAGGCCCAACGTGAAGGGCCCCGACTTAAGCGGTCCCGACATAAGAGCTGAACGCTCCCGACAGGAAGCCTCCGAGCAGGCCCCGATGCGCCTTAGTAAAGGCCCCGATAATATAGCCCCGCAGAGGCTGGACCTGTCCCGTAGAGACTGAAGGTCCTGGGTGGTGATCTAGAATGAGACAACTCTGGAGTCCCCGACAGGAGTCGGGACTTGTGATCAGAGGATAAAGACCGAGAAACCTGCCTACTAGATAGAGTAATGGAAGACGGTTAAAGATAAAGATAAATCCCCCGAGATACGCAGGGCGTGCCCGAGATACGCGGAGTATGGGTAAGATAAGCGGAGCGTGGGGCGAGATATATGGAATCCCAACCGAGATATACGGAATCGTGGCGAGATACACGGAATCATGGGTACAACGGCCAAGCATGGTCACAGGTAGCTGGGCAACTCCTCCTCCTATATAAAGGAGGAAGTTACCCCAGAAAAATCATTCTCTCTAATACACATTGAGATTACTGCTATCACCCCATTGATCACATACTCATTTAAGCATCGGAGAGGGATTCTGGGTCACCACCCAGGTCATCCCCTTTTGCAGGGTTACGCGGAGCTCAGGAGTCCAAGCTTTCCGTCAAGGACGTAACGGAGCTTCGCCCGTGATCCAACAACAAGTAATGTGAGACGTAATGTGAGGTCAAGGGTGACCAGGTGGCATCGCGAAAATGCTATGTTAACGCTACCCGAAGGAGAAGGAGGGAAGTCATGACTGTCCTTCAGACTGATGCCGATCCTCGAGAGGAGTATGGGCGTCCCGCCCCCATGGAGGATCTGAAGGTGGTTGAGATTGATGGGCCTCAGAGGAAGGTGAAGATCGGGTCTGCTTTGTCGGGGGAAAGAGCCCGAGAGTTGATCGAGCTCCTGAAGGAGTTTAAGGAGCTGTTTGCCTGGTCCCCGAGTGATATGCCAGGAATCAGCCCCGACGTGATAGTGCACGAGCTGAAGATAGATCCCGCGATCAAGCCTATCGCGCAGAGAAGGCGTCCGATGGGCGCGGAAAAGAGGATCGCGATCCAGCAAGAGGTGGGCATACTGCTCGACGCTGGATTTATCAAAGAGCTCCGATTCCAGACTTGGGTTGCTAACCCAGTCCTGGTGCGAAAGAGTAACGGGAAGTGGCGGATGTGTGTCGATTCCCGCGACTTGAACAAGGCCTGCCCGAAGGATTGCTACCCGCTCCCGAGGATTGACCAGTTGGTGGATGCCACATCGGGACATGAGCTGCTGAGCTTCATGGATGCCTATTCCGGGTACAACCAGATCAAGATGGCGAAGGAGGATGCCCCCCACACAGCTTTTTACGCTGACAGTGACGTCTACCATTACGACGTGATGCCCTTCGGATTGATCAATGCCGGAGCAACTTACCAGCGGATGGTGAACAAGTTGTTCAGAGACATGCTGGGGAAAACCATGGAGGCGTATGTGGATGACATGCTGGTGAAGTCCCGGCAGGCAGGAGACCATGTCCAGAACTTGGCGGCGGCGTTTGAGCGGATGAAGTTCCATCAGGTTCGGTTGAACCCGGGCAAGTGCGCTTTCGGAGTAAACTCGGGCAAGTTCCTAAGGTTCATGGTGAGCCAGAGAGGAATCGAGGTGAATCCTGAGAAGCTGCGAGCAATCGGAAGATGCAGTCCCCGAAGACTCATCGGGAGGTTCAGGTGCTGAATGGCCGGTTGGCCGCGATGAATCGATTCCTATCTAAGGCGAGTGACCGAGCCATGCCATTTTTTGATGTGCTGAGGGCCCACAAGAAATTCGAATGGTCCGACAAATGCGATGAGGCGTTCCAGGCACTCAAGCAGCACCTCCGTACCCTTCCGCCGTTGGCGAAACCGGTTCCAGGCGAGCCACTTTATCTCTATTTGGCTGTTTCTGATGTGGCTGTTAGTTCTGTTTTGATTAAGATTGTCAAGAGCAACCAAGTGCCTGTCTATTATGTAAGCAAGGTGTTTTATCCCGCTATTGAGAAGTATCTCTTTGCGTTGATTATTGCCGCTCGAAAGCTACGACCTTACTTCCATGCCCATGAAGTCACGGTATTGACTAATCAGCCCTTGAAGCACTTTTTGAACCGACCGGAGGCGTCGGGGAGATTGGTGAAATGGGTTATCGAGCTTACGGAGTTCCGTATACATTTCGCTCCGAGAACTACTATTAAGGGCCAGGCATTGGCGGATTTTATAGCTGAGTCTACGGCACCCGATCTGGAAGTAACGGGTCCCGCAGAGGGGGCAACCATGGAGGTCCCGATAGCAGAACAAGCCCCGATAACAGAGCAGTTAGAACAGCCAAATGAGGAGAACACCTGGGAGATGTACACTGATGGTTCGTCGAGTGTAGAAGGCTCGGGGGCAGGATTCGTATTGATACCGCCCGGTGGAGGCGAGCCCCTACGATATGCCTTGGCGTTGACGTTCAAAGCCACCAACAATGAAGCGGAGTACGAGGCTCTTATCACGGGCCTCAAGATCGCCAAGGGTACGGGAGTCGATCATCTAAAGGTGAAGTGTGATGCCAGCTTGGTCGTAAATCAAGTCTAGGGGAACTAAGAAGCCAGGAGCCCGACAATGAAGAAGTATTTGCACGAGGTGCAGGCTTTGAAGGGAAGCTTCAAAAGCTTCGATATCGAGGCGATCCCGAGGGAAGAAAATGCGGAAGCAGATGCCTTAAGCAAGTTTGCCCTGGGAGTGGCCCTCGAGGAGAATCGGAAGGTGCACTTTCTGGAGAGCGTGATTATCTCAACCATCGATCCGTCGGAGGTGTGCGCTATTGAAGCAGGATCGGAGGAAGAAGAGAAACCCACCTGGATGACCCCGATAGTCACATACCTGACTACGGGGGCACTCCCCGACGATGAAATGGCAGCTGTTAGGTTGCGTCGGATCGTGAGCAACTACGCGGTGGTGGATAGCCAGTTATACAAGAGGGGGCATGTCAAGCCTTTTCTGAAATGTGTGGCGGAGCCTGATACGAATCGGATCCTGAGAGAATTGCACGAGGGAGTCGCGGCTTGTCATGAAGGGGCCCGATCCATCGTGAGGAAGGCGTTGAACTTGGGCTATTATTGGTCTTCGATGAACAAGGAGGCGACAGCAATGGTCCGATCCTGTGATGCATGCCAGAGGTACGCTCCAAACATCGTGGCTCCCGCCGCGGACTTAATGCCCATCAGGAGTGCATGGCCTTTCGCGCAATGGGGGATTGACTTGGTGGGACCTCTTCCCCAAGCGAAAGGTCAGTGCAAGTATTTGCTCGTGGCCATCAATTACTTCTCGAAATGGATAGAGGCTAAGGCATTGGCCAAGACGACAGGACAGCAGATCCTCAAGTTCCTTCAAACTCAGATCATATCCCGGTATGGGATTCCTCGAGTGCTGGTCAGCGACAATGGCCCCCCGTTCAATGGGGCTCAGTTGAAGGAGTACCTGGAGGAGTTGAACATCGAACACCGGACCGCTTCAGTCCGCCATGCTCAGACCAATGGCCAAGTAGAATCAGCCAACAAGATCGTAATGGATGGCTTGAAGAAGAGAGTCTACGCCTTGCAGGGCCATTGGGTGGATGAGCTGGAAAATGTGTTGTGGGCTGTTAGAACAACGCCCAAGCAATCAACAGGAGAAACTCCGTTTGGCCTGGTCTATGGCACGGAGGCAGTCGCTCCCGTGGAGATAGCGGTGGCATCCCATCGCGCAAAATACTACGAGCCTCTGACAAACGAGGAAATGAGACGTCTAGACTTAGACTTGCTCGAGGAGAAGAGGTGGAAGGCTGATGAAGTCCAGGCTCGGATGCGTCTGGCAACAGCCCGATATTACAATCGGCGTGTCAAGTCCCGACAATTCTTCATTAGAGAACTTGTCTGGCGGAGGAACGAGTTCATTCATCAAGATCGGATCAACAAGCTTTCGCCGAAATGGGAGGGACCTTACAAGATCGTAGGGATGCCAGCACCCAATGCATACAAGCTAGAGGATCTTGATGGCAAGACGTTGAAGCATTCCTTCAGTGGCGAACACTTGAAGAAGTATCATGTTTGATATTAAGTCGCCGCGAATGGCGCAAGTTATCTATCAATCCGATTAGGACGTCCTGAAGGGCGCGACGAAAAGCCTTCCGAGGTACGATAAAAGCCTTACGAGGTACGAGTAAGTCGCCTTTATGGCGCGACAAAAAGCCTTCCGAGGTACGATAAAAAGCCTTACGAGGTATGCGTAAGTCGTCTATATGATGCGGCCAAAAGCCTTAACAGGTACGGACAAAAGCCCTACGGGGTATGTGTAAGTCGTCTTTATGATGCAATCAAAAGCCTAGGTACGAAAAGGCCCTAATGGGTCCGCGTAAGTCGTCTATATGATGCGGCCAAAAGCCTTAACGGGTACGAAAAAGCCTTAGCAGGTACGCGTAAGTCGTCTATATGATGCGGCAAAAAGGGTACGATTAAGCCGTCTAGTAAAGGCGCGATAAAAGCCCTTAAAGGGTACGATTAAAGTCGTCAGATTTGGCGCGGTAAAAGCCCTAGGGGGTGTGAAAAATCATCTTAAGTGATGTGGAAAATGGCCTCGAAAGGCAGGGACAAGAAACCTTAAGTGGTGAAGTCCCGATTAGACGAGAAAGCTTAAGTGGTGAAGTCCCGATTGGACAAGAAACCTTAAGTGGTGAAGTCCCGATTAGACGAGAAACCTTAAGTGGTGAAGTCCCGATTGGACGAGAAACCTTAAGTGGTAAAGTCCCGAGAAAAACGTCGCGAGAGACGTATGAAATCACCTTGAACGGCATGGACGAGAAGCCTTAAGTGGTGAAGTCCCGAGAAAAACGTCGCGAGAGACGTATGAAACCGCCTTGAACGGCATGGACGAGAAACCTTAAGTGGTGGAGTAACCGAGGAGTCTCCTCGGATTTGGAAACTGCCCAGAGAGTCCAGTGGGCTCAAGACAGTCATGAGTGAGAAACTCTGTCATTCGACAATTGTGCGCAAGGTAAAAGCCTCCGATTAACATATCAAGAGGATTGGAGACAAAAGCCTCCGACGATGAAGTCAGGAGGCCTGGAATTGGAAGACACGACGGACTAAAAGTCCCCCATGTCTTGGGCGCAAATGATGGTTTCCGATGTAATCGTTAGCCCCGTTAACAGCCAATGGACGGCGAGTAGGTCCAGTGGGCCTCACGAAAGCCTGGAAGGCCCAGAGGCCCAACGTGAAGGGCCCCGACTTAAGCGGTCCCGACATAAGAGCTGAACGCTCCCGACAGGAAGCCTCCGAGCAGGCCCCGATGCGCCTTAGTAAAGGCCCCGATAATATAGCCCCACAGAGGCTGGACCTGTCCCGTAGAGACTGAAGGTCCTGGGTGGTGATCTAGAATGAGACAACTCTGGAGTCCCCGACAGGAGTCGGGACTTGTGATCAGAGGATAAAGACCGAGAAACCTGCCTACTAGATAGAGTAATGGAAGACGGTTAAAGATAAAGATAAATCCCCCGAGATACGCAGGGCGTGCCCGAGATACGCGGAGTATGGGTAAGATAAGCGGAGCGTGGGGCGAGATATATGGAATCCCAACCGAGATATACGGAATCGTGGCGAGATACACGGAATCATGGGTACAACGGCCAAGCATGGTCACAGGTAGCTGGGCAACTCCTCCTCCTATATAAAGGAGGAAGTTACCCCAGAAAACTCATTCTCTCTAATACACATTGAGATTACTGCTATCACCCCATTGATCACATACTCATTTAAGCATCGGAGAGGGATTCTGGGTCACCACCCAGGTCATCCCCTTTTGCAGGGTTACGCGGAGCTCAGGAGTCCAAGCTTTCCGTCAAGGACGTAACGGAGCTTCGCCCGTGATCCAACAACAAGTAATGTGAGACGTAATGTGAGATTACTTGTAATGTTAGATTGCATTGTTTGATTGTGCTGTAATGTGGAGTGTAATGTTAGATTACAGTGTTTGGTATATGTTGTAATGTGCATAGTAATGCGACTTTATTATTATTATATTAATTTATATGAGAGTATGTTATATCTTAATATGATAAGATTTAAACGAACATATGTTTTGACAACAACTAACTTCTTAAGGATTATGTGTGTGGTTAATACTATAGTCATTTATGAAATCTAAAGACTAAATATTTAAACTCAATATGCACAACTACTAAAATTCTATTAATTAAAACATTATATATAATTTTACAATACAATTTTCATTAAAAAAAAATACAACGAAAAAGACTTACTCATTTTATATGAATATCATGGGCATTATTATTTATTATAATAAAAAAATATGAAGTATATAAAAAATAAAAAGTTAATAATAATAAAAATATTATATCATAATAAACTATAAAGATAATAGAAAATAATTTATCTATTTAGTAAATAATAATAAAATAAAAACACTCCGTAATGTTTGACGTAATCTCACATTACATCCGTTTTGAATGTAATCTCACATTACGTTGATTGGAGATTGAACGTAATCTCAGATTACAATGGACATTACATTACAATGCACATTACGTCATTTGACAAACCAAACAACGTAATGTTGATGTAATGTGAGATTACATCCCACATTACATCCATCCAAACACCTCCTATGTATAGATCATCAATGTTAAAGTACTTTGTAAGAAGAATTTTTCAGCAGAATTCGAACTTAATTTGCTTAAGAAATACAAATTAATTTACTAGTTAATTAACTTCATTCCAACCTGCTTCCCATGAAAATTTTAAAATTATGCTCTAGTATTTATTTTAATTTTTTGTAGGATGTCTAAGGGGATCTCATTGATATATGTAATTTATTTAATTTGTTCCACGCTTATAATAATATATATTTGGGTAAATTTTTAATTATGAATTTTCATGTTTGTAAAATTGGACAGAATTTAAACTGAAATATTTAGTTAAACCGACCACATAATAGATGGGATTAGATTTAGTTAGTTTATAAATAGTGATTAGAGAAATGTGTGGAAGTAAATAATTATTGTAAGGAAGGAAGGATCGCATGTGGATCAACAACACTAGCTAATCCATTATTATTAATATAATATAATATAATATAATATTATTTTATTTGTTAAACAGAACAGAGGTCACGTGGAATGAAGAAACAGTGGATTGGAAGAGTATGGGGTTTGGTGAAGAGGGAACAGGGAAGCGAGAATTGCGGTAAGAGAAGACCACCACACCAAGAGATAGTACGGAGAAGAAGAAGGAATCTGATGCGGACATGACGCGTCCCAAATCACAGCGACGACCCAATTATTGCTCCCCACGCCTACTCCGACACTCATCATTCTGTCGGACCCCTACCCTACCCTATCAATCCTTTGTCTCTCTCTCTTCAATGTCGCCGACGGCCGAATGGACGGCGGTGATTCAGCCACCCATCACTGCTCGGTCAGACATTTCTTCTTCTTTACTTCCAACCCACAAAGATTTGTTTCTTCTACTTAATTAATTTCATCCCAGCAGAGCAGTTGTCATTTCATTTAAGGTGTATATATATATATATATAATTAATTGCCAATTAATATTTAGATAACGATTTTTTCTATTAAAATAAGAGTGATTCTATAGCACGCGAAACAACTCATGCGAATAGCATGCGAACAAGCTTGCAAAACACAAAAATTAATTTATTATTCAATAAAAAAAGTGAATTTATAATGCAGTGTTCGCATTCCATTCGCATGGAATAGTTCGCATGTTAAAGTATTTCTCTTAAAATAATGCTTATATTACGCTAATATATTTCTCTTGGGGAGGGGGGTCTCTGGCGAACCCTCTCCGATGCCTAAGTTAAATCGTAATTCTAGAGAGAAGTCAGAGCTCCGGTTTCTCAATCCGAGATTAAGTTGGAAATGAAGGACCTAGACCCCCTATTTATAGAGTTTTAGATCCAGACACGGAGGGGCCCACATTTTTTAGTGGGGCCTGCTCAGAGATTATGAGAATGGTCTGGTATACGCGCGTCCCGGGTGTCAATACCCGAGGTTCGGGGCCGACGCGCCGGTCCTATTATCACTGGATCTGTCTGGTTGCTTGTGCAGCCGGTCATACAGCAACCGGAATGTCGCATACCCTTGAAAATAAAAGGACTTACCTCGAGGCCGGCGGGGCGACCATGTTTAAGCCTTGATGAGGTTCAATCAGGTGTATATCCATCATTTGCCCCCGAGTCAAGAATTGGTTTACCGCTTCTTGACTCTATTTATTTAGAAGGATTAGACGCCCGATTGTACCCCGGCTGTTGGATTACCTATAGATATTCACATCGAGTGGTCGTTTCTTCCGTTTTAGGGAGTGCGGCATATATCATTGTTGAACTCACATAGAAATTCATAAACGGTTAGTCATAAACGTGCTCTCATATGATGACGTGTATGCAACCGGTGACATGTAACATTGTTTATATCAATGGATGTAGTCGTGCTTAATGATGATATAATACACAAGTAGCATGGTACTAGTGATGATGGGAACGTGTGTATGTATGTAATCAAATGATTAACTTAAATGTTGCGCTAAATTTGTTCTAATGTATATGAATGCAATCATGGTAATGAATTAACAAATTATATCTATTATAATGCAACTATCATTTTCATGTGTATGCTATAGTGTAAAACTCACTAAGTAAGAGCAGTAATGGCAATGTCGTAATTAATTTGCATGTGAAACCCTATTGCATACTTATAAAAGAGAAATAAGATGTTACCATTCTAGGTCCCAACACTATCTTTTTGACCAATAGTTAAAAGATCATACCTTAGTATTTCTTAATCCCCAAGAAACCATTTTTCTCATTTTTGGAAACTTCGATAAACTATGGTTTGATGGTGGTTTGGTTCGAAATGGCCCGGTTCAGCCCGGTTAAGGGGCGGAGCTCCGGCGCGGCGGCGGTAAGGGTTTCGTGGCGGCTTGGTTGTGGGGTGACCAATTCGTAGCGTTTCCGGTTGAATTTCGTCGCAGGGTGGCTGAGGTCGACTGAGGACTTTGAGAGCGACCTGTTGGTGGTGGTGGCGGCTCCGATCCGAGGCCAGTTGAGCTCCGACAAAGGTCTTTTTCGCGGCGGAGGTCAGAGTCAATTCCCGGCGGAGGAGGGCTCCTTTTCGTGGCGGGACCTCTGCGACTAGGATCACGTCGTCGAGGTAAGGCTTGACCGGTGGGAGCGACGCGCGGCGGCGACGTCGTTTATTGTAGGGCCAATTTCGGCCGCAGGAGGCGTCCTTTCCCGGCGGCGTTAGTGCGACTGGACTCACGGCGTTGGGACGATTCCGGAGAGGTAGGTCTCGTACGGTGGCGGTAACCTTCCATGGCGGCGGCGGCGGTGGCTGCGGCGTTTTTCGGCGAGTGTAAACACCTAATTTTGGTACGCGCGACACGTTTGTAACATATTAAAAATGTTATGTGTAACGCGTTTAAAAAAGGAAGTATTTAAATGGAAGGTCACGGGATTGCTAAAATAGGTTTAGCTTAAATTAGGACAGTAGATATGCATTAAATACTATGTAATATTCAGAAAATATATATTATATATTTATGGTAATATTCATAAATATATATGTATAATTTTCGGATTTTTGGGTGTATATTGATGCAAATATTGCTTTCCTAATTTTTAGGGACTAGTTTAGCTATAAATAGGGTCATTTGTTACATGTAAACACAAGAAAAAAAATAACAAAAAGCAATAAAGTAATTCGTGTCTTGTAATTCGTGCCAGTAATTTATTATTATTATTTTTTCTTCTTATCTTTCCTGTTCTTTTTTTCCTCGGCGCCGTTCCAGCCAGGTCTGTCCGCGTCGCCACCCTTCGTCGGAGTTCTAACCTGGCTGTTCCGTCCGCTGCTCCGCCGGCTGTCCTCTCAGGTCGTCGGTTGTTGCTGCTGTCAGGTCACAGGTTCTGTTCAAAATCTTCGTGATCGGTCGCTGCTCGTCGCCACTTCGCCGGAGCCACCACTAGGAGCTCTTTGCTGGTCGTCGTCCGCCATGTCGTAGTCTTCCCCTGTAGTAAACTTTGCTATGTCCCTGATCAGCTCCATCACTACGCCTCTAGCCATGTCGTCCGTAGCAGTAGTGTCCCGCCTCTCTCCGATTGTGACTGTCTCCAATGAAGATTCGTCCCAGGTGCCTCTTGCTGCTTCAATTTATTTCGCCTTCTTATGGTCATGCGAATGTGGTTTAGTGATGCAGGTACGATTTCTCTATCTTTGTTCTATTTATTGACATATTTTATAATTTTATTTTTGTCTATATATTAAGTGCATATTTAACATAGAGTTTGTCTTTTTAGCCAATATTAGGTTTGAATTTTGACTCAACTAAATGGTAGCCTTTTAATTTTAACAAATATTGATAACAATTAATTAATTTGTTTAGGTAGAAAAGTGAGTAAGAAACTTGGCAATATTTGAATTGAGTACCGAAAGGGTGTAATTAAAAATTGCATTTTTAATTCGTAATAGAACCCCCGAACTCGAATTTCTAATCGTAGACCAATTTTATACTTAGGTGTTTAATTCGTTATTCACTTAGGTAATTTAGGATTCTAGTTAGTCTTAATTAACTAGTGGCGACTCTTTCAAAATGCATCGTTTTCAAAAACGTAATCGCCATAGGTCAGATTTTAGGTCTGACAATTTGGCGACTCTGCTGGGGACGATTTAGAGGGTTTGGGCTCAGTATGTTCACTTTTTGCCATGTTAGAAGTTTGTAATTTTTATTTTTATTTTTATTTCATATATCTAACTTGTTTTTTTTGTGATTTCAGGTGTGGAGTTTAGTTTTTATTATGACTAACTATTTTTCTTTGTTGTGTATATATTATTTAAATTCGCACACACTCCACTTTAGAATAATCTCCAAAACGCCTAAAACCCAGGGCGACTAGGAACCCTGGAGGTTTAGTACGGTACGACCGGAGCGGCTGGGCCGCCGGTACGGCTCGGAAAAACTCTACTCGCTTGTGAAGGTCTTATGATCCCTATGATGGGGTGAGGAAACCACCTTGTCGGGAACCTATCAGTGGAACCTACCTTGTAGAGCAAAGCCACACATTTTTTACCCCCTAACATGTTGTGATTTATCAGTGTTTTTTTGTTGTAAAAAAAGATATGTCAGGAAAATTGTAAATTTTAAACCCTTTTTTAAACTGTGTAACTTTTACTCTCATGCATTCATCTAACTGCATTTTTAAAAAAGAAAAAAAAATTCAGCTAAGTAGTTAGTCATTTAGAAATTTTCTTTCCGAACATGCATTTTGTATGCATTGTTTTTTTTTTTTTAAAAAAAAAACCTCTTACCTGAAATTTTTTTTTTATTTCAAACTTGCGTTTCACACGCATTATTTTTTTTCTTAAATAAAACTCTTCTGGTAAGTTGTGATCTTGGTTAGCGCGTCGCGCATGCAAAAAAACATTTTAGAAAAAATTGTAATTACTCTTTAACTATTCGAGCTTCTAATTTCGAACGTGCATTCCATATGCATCATTTCAAAAAAAATTTACCTGAATAGTTTTATTTTAAATAATGCATCCAATATGCATTAATTAAAAAAACATTTAGATAAATTGTAAGCTCTCCTAGTTTTAGGGCTCATTGTTTAAAAAAAATATTTTACCTGAGATGTGCATCTCATATGTGCATCTCATATGCACAATTTTCGAAAAAACCTTTCAAGTAAGTAGTAATTTTTCTTAATTGTAGAACTTTTATTTTTAAGTCTACATATTGTATTTATTTTTGTGCATCTCATATGCATTTTTTAAAACTTTTCACTTTTTTTTTTTTTTTTTTTTTTTTTTTTTTCAGTTTTGAGCAACTAGGATGCATTGATTTTTTTTTCCTCGTAAAAAAAAAAAAACAAAAAAATTCAGGTAACTTGTAAGTTTTCTCAACTGTACAACTTTCACCTCATGTACATCTCATAGGCATTGTTTTAGGAAAAACGATTTTTTTTTTAGATTGTAAATCTTCTCTTAGTTGTTGAGCTTCTAATTCCCAACATGCATTGCATTTGCATTTGTTTTTATAAAAAAATTTCACCTGGATTTTTCATTTTGTACATACATTCCATATGTGTCATTCAGGTAAACCGGTTGTAAGTTGTAAATTTTTTATCAGTAAAACTTTAACTTTCCGAGCATGCATGAGCATTTTAAAAAAAATCAAAGTGTCATTCGTTTTTATCCAAGGTGTGTTGCACTTTTGGGGCAAAATTGTCATTTCAACCTTCGCATGAGCTAGCGTTTTGAAAAAGAGATTCGATTATTATTTTGATTTTCTGAAAAAACAGTTTAAATGTTTAGTTGAGTGTGACTATTCGAGCTTAAACAAAGGACGAGAAAATCCTTTTAAAAAAACTTCATTTTGAACATCTATCGTGCGTTCGAGCCAGATAGTGCACTTAGCGAACTCATTAAACTCCAAGCTAGTGCAAAACACCTTAGATCATAAATTTTGATTCTTTCGGAAATGTAATCAAAATTATGAAATGAATGACATTATAAGTTTTCCATGCATGACTCATTTGATTCTTTATACTAACTATCGTGTCTGGTCTTTTCAGGTACCCTTGGATATGTATGTTGTACATACAAGTGGTGTCGGCCAAATGGGGCAACATAAACGTGCAGTCATCCAGTTACACGAAGAACAAATTGCGCACTCGGAATATCTGACGCTCAGACGAGCACTTCGACGAGGTCGCAACCACGTGAAATGTGACTGCTTCAAAGAACTCCCATGCCAGAATTCCACATACCATGTGTGGAATTCATACGCGTCCACGAACCAAACCCTACATCCGTTCTACGGTGAGGTCTAAACCGGTCAGTGGTAAACAAGGGGGACCTCCCATTGAGATCGGAAATGTCCAAAGATGGGAAAATATCAAGAGATCATCGAGAGTCTCGTGAAGATTCAATGTGCTGATCAATGAACATTTTAGATGTCAAGCAAAGAAAACATTATTGTTGGTGCCTTCCATCAGATGTCTAGGGGCATGTACTTCCCAGCAGGTGTACATATACAAGATGGAGCAGGAAAATCAGGACATGCAGCAGGTCCAGTCGCATAGCGAGCACATTTCCCACTAGAAAAAAATCAAACACCCAGGTAAGAAAAGTTGTGATCATTTTTATCCCCGAAATTTGAGTTTTTCCTTAATCATTGTGTAGTTTGGATAATCATCCAAATCAAAGCCCCTGAAGAGCACATCTCGTGCGCGGCCCTTTGCTCGCCGCAAGCTGTCACATTTATCCTAGATACCTCGGGCGATATCTATGCGTTTACCATTTGCGGACTACTGTGCCAAACTCAACACCATTCATGTGTGTTCATTAACCGGGTCATTCATCCTGCATGCGACGAGCCTAACCCGGTAGGTGCTAGCCATGGGGCATCCCCAACTAAGATTGAGCAATGGCCAGGGCACTTGAGAAGCCAATTTCCTCGACCAAGTCCAATGAAGAATACATTATTGTCAAGATTGCAGCAAATTTCCTTGACCAAGTCCAACAAAGAATACATTATTGTATATGTCATCTGTTTGTCGCAGGGTCCATCCAGGGCGTCGACACGATCGGCATATTTTGACTTAATCAACTGAGTCATTCTATAGAATATGTTTTGAATTAGAAATTTCAGATTTGCCACTAGGGGCATGTACATAATTGTTGTTGATTATTTTCGTTTTCAAAAAAAAAAAAAAAAAGCAAGCAAAAAGGCAAAAAAAAAAAAAAAAGAGAAAGAAAAAAAAAAAAAAGCAAAAAGGGCCAAAAAAAAAATGCAAAAAAACTTTTTTTTAGTGTCACAGCCGCCCTTTAATTGGCTACTGATAAAAATAAAGAGAGTGTTCATGCAGTGAATAAAAGGGTCACAGTTGTCCCTAAATCAACTACAGATAAAAAAGGTCACAGTCGTCCCTAAAACGACTACAAAGAAAGGGCGACAGCCACCCTTCAAATGGCTACAGATAAATAGCGCTCCTGCAACATCAAAAGCGGGAAATAGGTGAAAGGGCCACAGCCACCCTCCAAACGGCTACAAATAAAAGAGTGACCCCGCGAACCCGGTGAAGGCGGGAAAATAAAAGAAAGGGTCACAGTCGTCCCTCTAAACGACTACAATCAAAAGAGCGCTCCCAGAGCATCAACGGCGGGTATTAAGTGAAAGGGCCACAACCACCCTCAAAATGGTTACATACAAAGAGTATTTCCCGGATCAGAGACGAGGAATGAAGGGCCACAGCCACCCTCCAAATGGCTACAATCAAAAGAGCTCCCGCAACATTGAAGACGTTGAGAAAAGGGTCACAGCCACCCTCCGAATGGCTACAAATACTCCCGCATCGAGGCGGAAAATAAAGTACGAGTCACAGCCACCGTTTAATCGACTACCAAATAAAGAGTGCTTCCGCTAGGTTGAAAACCCGAAAGGGCGGCCTAGGCAAAATCAGGAAATGAGGGGCATGGTTGCAAATTCATAAATTGCAATCATGGAAAAAGGAGAGAAAATAAAAACCGAGGGGCACGGTCGGAAATCTCTCAATCGGCCGTGGCAAAAGGAGAGAAAAAAGAAATTCTCAAAAAAAAAAAAGAGAAAGATCCCGCTAAGTTGTCGCACCATGCACAATTTAGGCAAAAATTAGGGACAAACATTCGTGCGCCTGTGTATTATCTAACGGTACAGCGTTTTCCGAGTCAACATCACGGCAAGCGGGACAGTTACAGTCTGCTCTCGCGAGTCACCATTCAAGGATAAGTAGGACAGTTACAGTCTGTTCCTACGAGTCAACTTCATGACAGACGGGACGGTTACAGTCTGCTCTCGCGAGTCACCATTCAAGGATGAGTAGGACAGTTACAGTCTGTTCCTACAAGTCAATTTCACGGCAAATGGGACGGTTACAGTCTACTCTCGCGAGTCACCATTCAAAGATGAGTAGGACTGTTACAGTCTGTTCCTACAAATCAACCGACAATCGGGATCTGAAATGGTCCAGCTTTCTGAAAGTCACCCCCGACGAACGAAGTATTAGTATTCAGCCCTCGCAAGTCACGCCACTAGAGGCACTTCTCCAACGGAAGCCACTAGAGGCTCTTCTCCGACATACGCCACTAAAGGCATCGCCAAAGGGTCTCCGGTACGGTCTGACGTAGAGGTCTTCCGCCACCAGAGATATCACCAGAGGTTTTCCGGTACGGCCTGACGTAGAGGTCTTCCGTTACCACTCGCCACTAGAGGCATCACCAAAGGTTCTCCGGTACGGTATGACGTAGAGGTCTTTCGCCACCAGAGATATCACCAGAGGTTTTCCGGTACGGTCTGACGTAGAGGTTTTTCCGTTACCACTCGCCAATAGAGGCGTCACCAGAGGTTGTTGCTACTGTCTGACGTAGAGGCCTTCTGTTACCTATCATCGCCAAAGGTTTTACTTTACTGCACGCCACTGGAGGCTTTACTTTTCCGCATGCCACTGGAGGCTTTACTTTTCTGCACGCCACTGGAGGCTTTACTTTTTTTGCACGCCACTAGAGGCTTTACTTTTTTTGCACGCCACTGGAGGCTTTACTTTTTGCATTACCAATGGAGGCGCCGTCAACAGGGGCACCGCCGACGGAGGTTCTATTTTCTGCACGACCAATAGAGGCACCACCGACGGATGTTCTATTTTCTGCGCTACCAATGGAGGCACCGCCAACAGGGGCACCGCCAACGGAGGTTCTATTTTCCGCACGCTAATAGAGGCACCGCCAACAGGGGCACCACCGACAGAGGCTCTACTTTTTTGCACTTTCCGAAATAAGCCAGGAGTTTCCTTGAAGATTCGAAGACTCGAAAGAAGATATACTTCCAAACCAAAATTAGTGTTTACTCGTCTTTGGACAAATCCCCTCGAACTTGTTCTACGGGAGTCCGTCCAAAGAGGGGCAAGTTGTAAACACCTAATTTTGGTACGCGCGACACGTTTGTAACATATTAAAAATGTTAAGTGTATCGCGTTTAAAAAATGAAGTATTTAAATGGAAGGTCACGGGGTTGCTAAAATAGGTTTAGCTTAAATTAGGACAGTAGATATGCATTAAATACTATGTAATATTCAGAAAATATATATTATATATTTATGGTAATATTTACGAATATATATGTATAATTTTCGGAATTTTGGGTGTATATTAATGCAAATATTGCTTTCCTAATTTTTAGGGACTAGTTTAGCTATAAATAGGGTCCTTTGTTACATGTAAACACAAAAAAAATAACAAAAAGCAATAAAGTAATTCGTGTCTTGTAATTCGTGTCAGTAATTTATTATTATTTTTTTCTTCTTATCTTTCCTGTTCTTTTTTTCCTCGGCGCCGTTCCAGCCAGATCTGTTCGCGTCGCCACCCTTCGTCGGAGTTCTAACCTGGCTGTTGCGTCCGCTGCTCCGCCAGCTGTCCGCTCGTCCTGTCCTGCCGCGACGCCGTCGCTGTGCTCGTCCTGCTCCTCTCAGGTCGTCGGTTGTTGCTGCTGTCAGGTCACAGGTTCTGTTCAAAGTCTTCGTGATCGGTCGCTGCTCGTCGCCACTTCGCCGGAGCCACCACTAGGAGCTCTTTGCTGGCCGTCCGCCATGTCGTAGTCTTCCCCTGCAGTAAGCTTTGCTATGTCCTTGATCAGCTCCATCACTACGCCTCTAGCCATGTCGTCCGTAGCAGTAGTGTCCCGCCTCTCTCCGATTGTGACTGTCTCCAATGAAGATTCGTCACAGGTGCCTCTTGCTGCTTCAATTTATTTCGTCTTCTTATGGTCATGCGATTGTGGTTTACTGATGCAGGTACGGTTTCTCTATCTTTGTTCTATTTATTGACATATTTTATAATTTTATTTTTGTCTATATATTAAGTGCATATTTAACATAGAGTTTGTCTTTTTTGCCAATAGTAGGTTTGAATTTTGACTCAATTAAATGGTAGCCTTTTAATTTTAACAAATATTGATAACAATTAATTAATTTGTTTGGGTAGAAAAGTGAGTAAGAAACTTGGCAATATTTGAATTGAGTACCGAAATGGTGTAATTAAAAATTGCATTTTTAATTCGTAATAGATCCCCCGAACTCGAATTTCTAATCGTAGACCAATTTTATACTTAGGTGTTTAATTCGTTATTTGCTTAGGTAATTTATGATTCTAGTTAGCCTTAATTAACTAGTGGCGACTCTTTCAAAATGCATCGTTTTCAAAAACGTAATCGCCCTAGGTCAGATTTTAGGTCTGACAGCGAGGACTGGCTTTTCTCCACTGAACCGGTCTGGTTTTGCTGAACCTGTTTTGGTATCGAACTGGCTTATTTTCAGGTCCAATTTCTAGCCGCTTTTATCTATTTTCAGCCACAATTTGAACAAACACTTGCAATATATTGCTATGTAAAAATTAAATGGTTGTGTGTTATCGGAAAGAGGTTACCACAATTCCGATTTTTGAAAAATTTCTGATTTTTCAAAAATTTGTAACTTTGCCGAGTATGAATGTCGTTGCACACATTCGGTTTATAATCTTGTTGATCGTATGGTCAGAACTTGTACTCATTGTAAAAAATGTTATGTGTAAATTTTGTCACTGGAGTTGACTGGTTAATACCTTGTATTTGAGATGTTGGGTCTCGTGTTGACGGCGCTGTGTGCCATGTTTGCATTGTCGCCGTATCAACCTAAATTTGCCATAGTGGGCTACCCTTGATGCCTTGTTGTGTATCACTGTGGTGGACATGGGGTGTCTCCCATCGTGTCAGCTATGTATCATTTTGAAAGATGTAAGGTTGCCCCCTAGGGTAGGCAGAGTGATCATCACATGGTGAATGGGGTGCCGGTCTCTATATCAGGCGTTGGTGTAGTCACTGCTACTGTTACTGTTATCCTTAGTTACGTCACACCTTCTATAGTTTTCGGACCTAAAATCTGACCTAGGGCGATTACGTTTTGAAAACGTGTATTTTTAAAAGAGTCGCCATTAATTAATTATTAGGCTAACTAGAATCCTAATTTACATAGGGAATAACGAATTAAACACCTATATTTAAAATTTGGTCCACGATCAAATATTCAAGTTCGGGGGTTCAATTACGAATTAAAACACTGTTTAAATTCCGCTCTTTCGGCACTCAATTCACTTAATTTGCTATTTTTATTATTAATCAATTATAAATCGATTCTAAACACGAACGACGATATCATTAAAATATAATCTAACACATTTATATGAACACAATTTGGTTAATCGAATTTTAATTAGTCTAAATTAATTAGATCTAAACAAATTAAAACATATCTAATATATTAATAATACATAATAACACTAATAATAATAATAATAATAATAATAATAATAATAATAATAATAATAATAATAATTAAAAAAAAAAGAACTTACCAGCATCAGGGAAGTCTACTTGTTGGGAGGGATGACCGGTGACAACAACCAGCAGCGGCGACGGCAACGACAGCGACGACGACGGCATGGACGACGACGACATCGACTGAAGGGAAACGGTGGTGGCGGAGCGAGCTTCCTCCACGGCAGGGACAGGGCGAGCCGAGCGGAGGTCTGAGAGTCACCGACACAGCAAGGTAGATCGTCCAGCGAGCAGTGGACAACACGACGAAGGGCAACGATGGAGCGTAGAGGAGGACGGGACAACACCGGCGCTGACGAGAAGGTAGGCGAGGAAGAAGGCCCGGTCGGAAACTAGAGAGAGAGAGAGAGAGAGAGAGATGGCCGACGAACAGTCGTGGCGATGGTCACCGCCAATGAATGAGGTGGGGCGGAGGTGGGCGTAGGTCAGGCGGCGCGGACGGGCGGGATGGCTGCTGGTGACCGTGGATGGCTTCCGGCGCCGGTGAGAGGGGGCAGCGGGAAGATGATTAAAAAAAAACTTTTTCACTAGAAGACAAATTTGCACGGGTCCCGAGATCTGATGTATTATTATTGATGTGGTGTATTTTTACATGTTAAATGAGCCTATTTATAGTTAAACTAGGACCCCTAAAGTAGGAAAATAAAATCTGAAAAATATATGCATTTAATATTCCGAAAATATACATATATATTTATGTATTTCACCACAAATACACATAATATATTTTCTGAATATTTAACAATAATTAATGCATATACACTGTCCTATTTTAAGCCAGTCTTATCTTTAGAATCTTTCCGACCTTCCATATCCAGATACTTCCTTTTTTAAACGCGTTACACATAACATTTTTAATCGTGCTATATACGTGTTGCGCTTACCGAAAATAGGTGTTTACAGTTTGCCCCTCTTTGGGTGAATTCCCGTAGAACATGTTCGTGGGATTTGTCCAAAGACGAGTAAACACTAATTTTGGTTGGGAAATATATCTTCTTTTGAGTCTTCGAATCTTCAAGGGAACTCCTGGCTTATTTCGGACGGTGCAAAAGAAAACCTCCATTGGTAGTGCAAAATGTAGAGCCTCCAGCGGCAGTGCGATAAATAAGAGCCTCCAGTGGCGGTGCGGAAAAGTAAAGTCTCGGTCGGCGAAGCCCCTGTTGACGGTGCTTCCGTTGGCGGTGTGTAAGTAAAGCTTCCATGGGCGTGCAGTAACGAAAAGCCTCGGTCGGCTGACTACTGAACTCACCGCTGCTGAGCTTACACTTAAGTAAAGGAACAGAGGGTCCTCAGGTAATGGTTTTGCCAAGGCGGGAAGCGAGTGTAGGTGTTTCTTCAATTGTCGGAAGGCTTCCTCACACTCAGGCGTCCATTCAAATTTCTTGTTTGCCCTTAAGATTTTGAAGAAGGGGAGGGACTTGTCACTCGATCTCGCCAAGAATCTTCCCAAAGAGGTCAGTCTTCCATTGAGACTTTGTACTTCCCTATGGCAGGTAGGCGAGGACATTTCTTCTATGGCAGCAACTTTCTCCGGGTTGGCTTCGATCCCTCTTTGGCTAACCATAAAACCCAAAAACTTCCTTGATTGAACCCCAAAAGCACACGTAGTGGGATTCAATCTTACTTGGTGGAGTCTCATGCAAGCAAATGCTTCCTCCAAATCTTGACGTGATCTTGCCCTCTTTTTGTTTTGACTAGCACGTCGTCAACATAAGCTTCCATGTTTCTTCCTATCATGGATTTGAAGAGCTTGTTCATCATACGTTGATAAATGAACCCCGTATTAATCAAGCCAAAAGGCATGACCTTGTAATGATAAATATCACTGTCGTCATAGAAAGCAATATGGGCTTCGCCTTTGGGGTGCATTTGTATCTGGTTGTATCCTGAGTATGCATCCATGAAACTTAGGAGCTCGTGTCCTGAAGTGGCGTCGACCCGTTGGTCGATCCTGGGTAAGGGGTAGGAATCTTTGGGTCATGCTTTGTTGAGATCCCGAAAATCTACGCACATCCTCCATCTCTTGTTGGACTTCGTCACCAAGACCGGATTGGCGACCCAAGTTTGGAATCGTATTTATTTAACAATACCAGCTTTGACCAACTTCCCTACCTCTTGGCGTATTACCGCCTTCTTTTCTGCTTCCATAGATCTCACTTTCTGAGCTATATGCTCCACGGCTGGATCTATCCTTAGCTCGTGAGAGATGATGTCAGGACTTATTCCTGGCATGTCGCTAGGTTCCCAAGCGAATAGCTCATTGTATTCTCTAAAGAGAGCAGTTATTCTTTTGGCAAGTTCCGGGTGGAGACTAGCTCCAATCTTAACTTTTCTATCTTCTCCTTCCAGGGGGACCTCGACTAGTTCTTCCATGGGGGCAGGTCGTCCTCCTTCCTCCCGGGGATCCTCATCTGTAACAATAGACATAGTTTCTTTTTTTTTACGCCTTCGGAGGAGGTTGACATAACATTGTCGAGATACTTCTTGGTCGCCCCACATTTCCCCTATTCCGTGATGAGTAGGGAATCTCATGACTTGGTGAACAGTAGAAGGGACGATATAGTTGGGGTTAAGGGTGGTTCTTCCCAATATCGCATTGTAGGCATTGATATGGTCGACCACCACAAAACGAATTGTTAAGTGTAAGGTCTTTCAGCCTTGCTTTAAAACCAATGGGAGCTGAATTGCCCCTAGGGGATAGGTAGTCATTCCGGCGAATCCTACCAACGGGGAGGTCATCTCTTGCAGATCTTTCCTTTTGTATCCCATCGCAGCGATGAATTTGAAGGCGATTACGTCAGCGGAGCTTCCTCCATTTACGAGTATCCTCCTTATTTCAAAGTTATTGATTCGTGCGGTGATTACTGAGGCGTCTTCGTGAGGTTGAGAAGCTTCAGAAAATTCTTCTGTTGAGAAGGTGGTCGCCATGGGCTCCAACCCTCTTGGCCTTTTGTGAGTACCAGGCGAGATAATATCTTGTGCCGCATATGTGTCTCGAGCCGTGCTCAATTCGCCTCCGGCTGCGAATTCTCCCGACAAAACATTGATGTTATTGTCCGTTGGTGTTCTCCATCTTCTTCGTTCATGGAGCGATGACGATGGTGACGTTGGATCTCTTCTTGCATAAACTCCAACTCTCACCTTTCAAGGAGACAGTCTTCGATGTCATGTCCCTCTTGTTGGCGACATTCACAGCAAGGGTTAGGATGACGGCTTCCCTCGGCTAGATGAAGTCTTTCTAACCTTTTTAGGGTTTTTCGGAATTCCTCCGACGAGGCTCCTCGCACAGATGAGTTCTGCCCTTGATTTCTTGATGACCTTTGCGGATGGTGGTGATTTATCCGGGCTTGTTCCACTTCTACATGGAGAGTCGCCCGTTGAAAAAAATATTCCAAACTTCCCACTGGTTCAGTGTGTTGAGTGATGGCTAAGGATCGGGACTGGGGTCCCAAACCTATAATGAACACTTGGATTGATTCTCTTTCTGAGAGTTCACCTCCGTTATATCCTCCATGGAATCGCCTAAAGTAATTTTCCAAGGTTTCACTTGGTCCTTGGAACATACCTTCAACTATCTGTGCTTGACTCTGCTTGACTTCTTGATCTCGTTTCCCACAGACGGCGCCAAATGTTGGGATCAAAATGACGTGGCCTTGAACTTCTAGTAGTGGACTTCGAGGTCTCGCCGGGAGCTAACTCTCGTAAGTATCTTTCCTGACCTCTTGGGTACATAGTCTCCTTTGGGAGCTTTATGCTAGGCGAGGACCTAAAAATGGGTGGGGATGACCCCTGATTCCACTCCGAAGCTTAAGTCAGTAATGAATTTAGAAAGAGTTTTGTAAAGTCCGTGAATAAAAATTACTAAATGTTTATAATGTTCCCCTATTTATAGGGAGAGATTACCGACTTCAAGTGGCGGCCATTATGTCTTGATTGGCTGTTCAATGGCGGTGGTTGCCTTTTTCTGATTGGTTGAGAGAGACGGTGAGAAGTCAGCTGGTGACAAGCAGGTCGCCACCTCTTGTTTCTTACTGAGGAAGGTTTCCTTAACTAGGTGATAAGCAGGTTGCCACCTAAGTTTTACCTTAAGAGGAAGGTTTCTTCAGATTTAAAGACGGTGAGCAGGTCGCCAGTTGGCACCTTTTCCTTAGGAGAAAAGCCTTCATCTGAGGAAGCTCAAGCTGGTCGCCACCTGCCCCTTTCCTTCAGAGGAATAGTTCTCAGAGATGTTTCAGATTCTTGACTCGACTCGTACTTTAGTGAGAAATTCTTGAATGATTTAGTCGCCTTCTTTCACTAGCGTTCTTTAGAAGTCGACTTCTTCATATATTGTTATCGGCCATTTGTCTTTATCTTATCATTCTAAGTGGAAATGGTCGTCGACTTATCTTCTTTCAGTCTTGCCTTTCTTCCTGTTTCTTTATTCTTATAATTCATAACTCGAATTTGTTTACCTAAGGTTACCTCGAATCATATTCCAACACCCATCTTTTGGGGAGGGTTGTTTTCATCGACCTTCCATTTGACTTTTTCAGCAACAGACAGCCTGGGGGGTGGAGACCTTTCTCTTTTGTTCCCCATGTTGACATAATGCTTGAGGTGCCCTTGCTGGATTTCCCTATCTATCCTTTCTATCAAGTCGTTAAACTGGTTCGTGTGGTGACCTCGTGCTTCATGAAAATTGCAATACTATCAGGGTTTGGTGCCATTTGAACGTCTGCCTTCTTCGGGGGTGGTTTCTACATTCCCGTTTCTTTCATTTGCCTTAGGATGATAGTCGGTGGCGCATTTAGAGGAACAAACTTGATAGCTTTAACACTATCCGACTTCCTTGAATCATTGGAGTTTCTAGCCTTTGAGGCAGGTATCCACTCTTTCTGCCTTTGATTGGGTGGTGCCTGGTGCTGCTGCTGCCTTTCCTTGTTGGCTTTGTTAGCTTCATTCTTGTTTGCATTCGCTGCCACTTTGATTCGTCGTGCAGATTTAACCCTTTCGAGGTCAATGTGGGTCTTAACCCGTGCTGCCAACTCTTCGAACGTAGTGACCATATCAAGTGCCATGCTATCTGCCAGGGATGCACCCCAGCGTCCTAAGTTTTTAATGAAAGCCCTGATGATCTCTCCGTCAGTGAAATCAGCGTTTATCTCTGCCACGTTCTGATTGAAGCGAGTATAGTAACTTGCTAATGTTTCTTGGTCATCCTGCTTAACATCGTCAATTGCAGTCCAATTCTTGTGGAGTTGTCTCTCGCCCAAGTATCTTTGTATAAACTTCTCCTTCAACTGCTTCCATGAGCTTAGTCCCATCAGTGTTGTAGAAATTGGCAATGCCATCAATCTTTCATCACTACTCTGACCCATAAATGATGACTCGTGTTGTTGCACATGTTCTACAGGGTCACCCTTTCCATTATACTTCTCAATCTTTGCAGGAGACATACCTTCTGGGGAACGCATGTCTATAAGTTCTTGGACTAGGGGGTGTGATGCTTTGTCACTTAGAGTGAATATGGATTTACTCTTTGACTCCCTCATCTTTCTTGCTACTAACTCCTCAATTTCTTCCATGGTTGCGGGAAACCTTGGAGTTTCGGCACTTAACTATTGGTTACCTGGGTTATACTCTGCCTGGTAGGGCTGGTAGTGCGGACTCTGCTGATATTGAAACTCATAAGGTGATGGAGTATGTTGTCTCCATTGTTGAGGTGTCTATACACGCTCAAAACCTTGTCTTTCAAACTGCCCCTGGTGCATGATGTTGAAAATTCTGTGGCGGGGGTGGCATTGTGTGTTGTCTTGTACTGTCATGTGCTGGCGGCTGTCCTTGTGCTCGAGGCGTTGGTGCCTGTCCCCAGGAGAGGTGCACCGAGGGTTGTTTTGCATGAGGGGTTGGAACATGTCGTGCTTCCTCACGATTAGGCGGTTGCCTCGTCGAGTTGTCGGGACGATGTCCCTCACTTTGAGCTGTCCTTAGAATGTCCCTTGGTGGGGCTTAGTTGGTTGGAGCCACTGGTGGTGATCCATATCCTCTAGCTCTAATTGCCTCACGGTATGCTATCAACTCATCAATGGATGACATGAATCCTTGTGCCACTGGAGGCTCACTTTGGGAGAACATCGGATGTCCTGATGCGGCGTATGTATGCCTATTGAACATTGGCATATCATACGATGGGATTGTATTGCGAGGAATCCCAAATGGTTGATCTTGTGGCGGAATGCCATAAGTAAAATGTTGAGGGGGGGGGGGGTTCCTATAGTAGGTCCTCCTAGAATGCGAGGTACCACTAGTCACAATGTTCTTACTCGGGTGGCGTCGTATTAACGGCGTAGATGCATCAGATGATTCTTCTTGTGGTACCGGCACTGGAGGTAGTTGTCGAGCATTAGGAACGGGTGGTTCCTGTTGCGGATCTTGGGCGGGCGGTATCTCTTCAGGAGTAGGCATTGGTGGAACTTCCTTAGGGACTTGTATAGGCGGTTCCACTACCAGCCTCGAACCCCTTGGTATCTTGTTACTTGGACGTCTTGGTGATCTCGAACCCTTGTGAGGAAGTTCGTTACCTATAGAACCACTTGCTGTCATTGCCCTTGTCACTGCCAGGCTTTTAGTTCAGATCACACAGTACGACACCGTCACCAATGATGGAACGTGCTCATCCAGGGTCCGATCATGGCGGCCAAATCGTCGAGTCGCGTTCCTTATACATTCCTTCCTAGCAATGTCGATCCTTGTCATGTGCCTTGCCTACCTGCACAAAGGGCAATGCCAGAGAGGAGGGGGGGTGTCTCTGCCAAACCCTCTGATGCCTAAGTTAAACCATAATTCTAGAGAAATAAAATGTAGAGAGAAGTCAGAGCTCCGGTGTCTCAATCCGAGATTAAGTTGGAAATGAAGGACCTATGCCCCTATTTATAGAGGTTTAGATCCATGCACCGGAGGGGCCCACATTTTTTAGTGGGGCGCGCACAGAGATTCAGTGAGTGGTCGGGTATACGCGCGCCCCGGGTGTCGATATCGGGGGTTCGGGGGCCGTCGCGGGACGCGCCGGCCCTATTGTCACTAGATCAGTCTGGTTTCCGTGCAACCAGAATGTCGCGTACCCTTGGAAATAAGAGGACTTACCTCGAGGCCCGCGAGACGACTATTGTTAAGCCTTGGTGATGTCCAATCGGATGTATATCTATTAGGATGTAAATTGGACCACCAATTCAAGGATAAGCCATCATGAGGCGAATTGCGTAATTGCTATCTACTATTTTTTATGTGCAATTTGATATATATATATATATATATATATATATATATATATATATATATATATATATATATATATATATATATATATATATATATATGTCAAAGAGCAATTACCCAATTCGCCCCATGGGTGTTGAAAGTAAATGATATGAATGAAACGACTATGAGACCGTCAGTAGAGAGAATTGCATGCGGCGTCACATGTCTCGGTCCCCACCATATACACCCACAACCTCCGTCCCTTCTGGTATCGACCACTCCTTAATTGATGGATCTTGGTGATGTTAATTAGGTCTTGTTCTACGCGTATGCATGCACCTGTACGAAGGGATTAACCTGGTCGCCCGGTAATGTGATTTTGTTATTGACCCTGAAGTAATCTAGCTAGGTAGGGAGTTTTATTTTGGGAAAAATCACCCAAATACCTACTTTTTGAAACTCAAACACAAAAACAAGGGAAAAATTGGTCTGAAACTCAAAATAACCAATCCCGCATCTGGGAGATGCGCCATTTTTGAAATGTTAACCGTAAATGTTGCGTCCGGATTGAACAAGGTCATGAGGATGCGTCTGTGGTTGTGCAGGCTGTGATCCTTCCGTCGGGCGGAGGTTGGGCCACTGACGAGTGTTCAGACTTGCTCCCGTATGAGGATTGTGTCTCGGTATGGCTGTGACTCGGTAAGGCTGGGACTCGGTAAGGTTGTGACTCGGCAAGGTTGTATCTCAAGCGTCGAATCCTGCACCAAGGACCAATGCTAGCACGGAGAGGGGGGGGGGGTGGTGCTAGCGGAGCCCTCTCCGATGCTCAAGTCACTATAAGGGCAAAAAGGTAATTTCTAGAGAGAGAATATTTCTAGAGAGAAGTCAGAGCTCAAAATACCAAAGTTGGGCAAATGAGCGAATGTGTGAAAATGGGTGGCCAAGACCTCCTATTTATAGGCTTTCTTGGGACCGGACCCGGTTTTAGAGCGGTTTGATGAAGGTTCAAGATCATGCGGTAACCGTCATCCATATTGGTAATGTGCGAACTTGACTTCTCTACACGCAACGGTAATCGTGGATACAGTAGTCGCGCGATACCCGTAAGGCAATCCGGACCTCGTCGAATTTGGGCAATTCGGCGAGGTCCGGATTGCATTGCTTTACGCAACCCGGAGGTCCGGTCCGGACGCGCGTAAATGCGCTTCCGGACCGTTTTGATACTGTGGGAGATGTTTTTAAACCGAGATGTAATTTTTGACACGTTTACGAGGCCCGAAATGTAAATACGAACCCGAATTGGACATTTATCCATCACTTGCCCCCGAGTCAAGTAACGGTTTAGAACCTTTCTTGACTCTATTTTAAGTTAGGATATTTGCCCAATTTGAGTTTGACGCTAACCTTTCGGTTTTGATCGTTGGTCGGACGCACGCATCTTGATTTCGTCCGTCGTTTGATTTTCCGACCGAATGACTTTGTTTCCTATCATCATGGTTAGTGCAATAGGAAATGTATATGCGCAAGTATGGTTATCGTCGAAAACATAGGCAATTGATAATGCATTATGCAAGTATGCCTCTATCAATACGCATGTATAGGTAATGGACACGTCAAGATCATAATTACGTAGTGCAAGAAATAGAAACCGTACGTGTCTAAAACAACTAAGTGATTACCGAATCATGAATCATGCGGTTGCAACGTATACGTAAAGTGGTGGGTTTGATACGTGCCATGTCAAGATACGCATAAGAGTAGATATTTTTAGAGGAGAGAATAGAGTATACCGTAGGGGTTTAGTCTTGAATGTAGGTAAACTAATCCTTTGATCCTTATCAATAAAGCATCTCTTTGGGATTTGTGAATACACACATCCCCATTTATCCCTCCAGCATCTTGGGAGTTCACCATTCCATTCCCTTTGCAGGTAATTCATTCACCCTTTCCCGAAATTGCTTTTGTGTTCAAAATTTCTTCGCCGTCGTGGAGCTTAGATACGTTCTGACAGTTTCGAGTCTGATTTTTGGCTTGTTTTTGGAAGTTGACACCATCATTCGACTCGGTTCGTCCCAAGGATTCCAGCGCCACCTTCGGAGCCTCCAGAAGCCACCGGACGCGCCCTCACGCGCCACCGCGTGTGGAGCTCCTTCGCCGGAGCGTGTGGCCCACGCGCCGCCTTCCCGGCCTCGCCTCGTTGCGGTCCTTACCTTTCCGGAATCGTCTCGACGAGGGGAGTCCATTGGAATACCTTCCGTCACGTTTTGAGGTAATTTGGAAACTCGAATTTTTAGGACAGCTTCGGCTTGAATGTCGATGTCACCATATTGTTGTTTGTTTAAGTCATTTTTCGTTGTCGACATGTGGGACTGCTTGTTGATGTCTATACGTCGAGTAATTGCTGATTGATTGCCATCATTATCGTCGTTTGTCCATAATTTAGGCGATTTTCCATTTCCGTGGGTATTTGATGTAGAATTCCCCGTATCTTCGTGTATAAGCTTTTTTGGTCGATATGCATGATTTTCCTTCTTGGCGGGTTTTTTGGTTGACGGGGATTGCCTAGTAACTTTTGGCATAGTCACTTGTCGTCTTGATGCCGTAGAGAAAAATTTTCCTTAAGCGTTGCCGCGTTCGATTCTTACGGTTTGTCGCGCTAATCCTCCGTTTGCATGATAGCTCCTTAGGATGTTAGTTCCTTCCATGGTACGTACCAACTTTACTATGTGCGTGGAACTTGGTCACGTGCGTTGACTTTTTGATACGCGCGTTGACTTTTTGATACGCGCGTTGACTTTTGATACGCGCGTTGACTTTGATACGCGCGTTGACTTTTGATACGCGCATTGATGTCGATACGCGCGTTAACTTTGATACGCGCATTGATGTTGATAGACGCGTTAACTTTGATACGCGCGTTGATGTTGATACGCGCGTTAACTTTGATACGCGCGTTGATGTTGATTGCTTCTTGCAGGTTGTGGGATTGTAGTAACTTCTTGCGGAGCTTCCTTCCCTTTGATCGCGTTGATACAATGAGTAAGTCCACCACTCCTCTATTGCAGACTCCCTTTAATTCCGATATAGAGGATGACTTGGAAGTAGACCCGGCTTTGCCGGCAGGTAGCGCTTTAGACACTGATGAGGGGGTAGCTGTTGGGGTATCTCCCGCTAGAGAGACTAAGGCGTTGGTTAGGTATTATACTAACCGCTTGGATAGATCCCTGTTCAGCTTGTATGCGAGTGCTTCCGGACTCGACGCTTGTACCGAGGCTTTTTACCCCTTTGAGGTACTTCCTGATAGCAATCTAGGAGATGCTACTCCTCCGCCTGTAGATTTATCCGTCGTGTACACATCACACGTTAGAGAGGGTTTGCGGTTTCCCTACTGTTACGACTTGGTTGATCTCTGTAGCGGATATGGGATTTCCCCTCTAGATCTCGCACCCAACGGGATTAGAGTATGGACTTGTTTCAGAGTGTTGCTTCACAAACAATCCTGGCGTTATTCTCGCACTCTCTTTCGCTGTTTCTACCATCTTAAGAGTTCAGACTCAGCGGGATTATGCGGTGTGAAAGTTCGTTGGCCGAACTTGCAGGGCGATGGTTTTGAGGAACTTGGTCTTGGGGAGGCCAAGTGGGATCCTAGTTACCGGTTAGTCGCTACCGCGGATCGGCCCGCCGACCATTGGAGGCATCATTACTTCTTTGTTCATGATGCGGGGACGACTTGGGATGCCAAGTATGTTCAGAAATTTGATCCCGCGCCTGCTTTTCGAGAACTCTCCACGTCGGATAAAGAAGTGATAAAGCAGATATATCGTTGTCAACAATCGCGCAGCTTTACTTGCTCATTGCGCGCATCCGATCAAGAATTGATTGATGCTGGGATCCATGTGCTCCCTTCTGCAACTTCGGTATGTTGATCATTTTTATAACTTTCTACCGTGTTGCACTGTAGGTTGGATTGACGGAAAAAGCTCGTCTTTGCAGACGGCGGCCGCTCGCAAGATTGCTTCTAGCGGGAGGATCGTTCCTCCATTTGCTTCTGGAGCATCAACGGCTTCTGGACGCGGTAAAGGTAGATAGCTTTTTTGAAAGGATAATCTTTTATTTTCTCAGTTGGGTTGTAACTTTGTATGCTACTTGCAGGTCGTACGACGCTTGTTACTGACCGCGTTGTTGCTGCTCCTGACTCTTCCAAACGGTCCACCACTGGGGCGCGTTCTTCGAGCAGTTCAAAGCGTCCGAAGATTACTGTGACCGTTCCTACTCCTTCTTGCCATAAAGGGAAGGAAGTTGGCGGTAGCGAGGATGCGTTGTCTGCCCCCCGCTCGAAGGAGCGGTCCGAGGTGGAACGTTCTCTTCTTTCTGGTATAAGCTAGACACTTGATTCTGTGCCTTTATACGCTTTATTTTTGGCTTTTGCATAACGCTGCTTGGTTTACATGTAGCGATCCCGCCACTTGGACGTGCAGATTTGCTTCGTCCTTTGGATGGTGATATTTCAGATGGCAAGTGGATGCCGTATGTGGCAGGAGATCTTTCTTTTCCCAAGAACTCCCAGCTGAGCATGCCTGAAGTTCGTGCGTGTTCTCCATCGATCCATTCCTCCTGGTGATCGAGTTGTCCGACCCTCGAGTGACGAGGAGGCACGAGCATTTGTTGAGAGATCGTTGTCTGGATTCACTCCAGTGAGTATCTTTTTTCCATTTCGCTATGTTCGTTGTTCCCGAACACGTATGTTTATTGTTTCCTTGTTTTCAGGTTGTTTCCGACATGGTGCATATGGCCTCTTTCATGCTAGAGCTTGTTCAGGAGAACCGTGCCATTGCTGACAAAGCTGTCACTTTGTCCAAGGAGCTTGAGGAAGCTAAGGATGAAGTGCGCCGTCTTTCGTTGAAGAAGACATATTTTGACGCTCGTTATGAGTCTGATCATGCCAGCCTTGTTCAGCTTGAATCTGAGAATGCTGCCATTGAGAAGGCCATTTCTGATAACGCCGGCAAGCACAAGGCTGCCTGTCGGAAAGTGCGCGAGGCGGAAATGAAGGCTGGCATTGAAGAGGGACTTAGCAAGTTCCCTTCTACCCCTGGATTTGATAACGCAGTTACTGCTGCTGCCACGGCGAAGGCCACTCCTATGCTCAGCGAGTTTGCTGAGGACTTTATTCGTAGAGTGAGTATTCTTGCTCCTGGCTTTCCTTTTGACAAGTTAGGGCCATATGCGGAGTCTGCTGTTGGGCAAGTTGCCGAGCTTCGTCGCTTAGATACTGCAACATCTGAGTTTGCATTTTTGTTTGGAAAAGATGGTGGCGACACTAATGTGCAACATTTGCCTGTTCCGCCCAGCCCTGTCAGGGATGATGGACTGCTTTGATTTGTGTCCTCTTTTCGATATGTTGAACTCGTTTATGAGCTCGTTTGCCCCCCGGCTTCTATGTTTAGAAACTTGTTGGAGTTGTTGTTTTATTGTCGCTTGTGACTTGTTCGCTTTGAACTACGTCGTATGAACCTGTTTTATACACAGCAGTTTGCATGATAACTTGTTAGTAATATTTCATACCGTTATCGCTTACTGTGTTTCCTGGACCCGGATGACTAGTAGTGTAAACGTAGTCCCCGCAATCGTGACTGATAGTCATTTTCAATTCAAAATTGTTCGCACGATGCATTATGCATGTTGTACGGTCTTCCTGCATGGCTTGTTACTATATCCGTCGAAGCTTGTCAAGTGATTCGCGTATAGCGACTTAACAAGTAGTATGTTTGAAATGTGTTATCTTTGCTTGAGCAAGATACTAGTTTATACCGTCTCTTAGTTCCACTCTAAGGCGACGTTGTACAAGACTCTACTTGTAAGTTTATGAGTTTTAAACAGGGTGCGCACCTGCCAGTGTGTATCAACCCGCGTTGGGGAAGCATACGTAAAAACTTTTTGGGTTTTGAAAGAAAGTTTTGCGAACTTTGAAATCTTTGTTTGATAAAATGTTTGGAAATGTGTTTGATATATAAAATTTTTATAAAGTATTTGGCTAAATATTTAGTAAAAATATTTGTGATACATGATTCCTGCGTCCAGGGACCATGTAGCACTTTTGAGAGTATGAATTGTGATGCATGTTTTCTGCGTCCAGGAATCATGCAACACGATTTTTGAAAATCTATAGTACGGAATTGTCATTTTGCAAGAGGACTTCCGCATTGAATAGTGAACCCTTGTCAGGAGTTCGTTATGTGGGATTGTCGTCTAAACAGAGGACATCCGTCATGAAGAGTGAACCCGTACTAGGAATTCGTAATAAAGTAGTGTCGTCTAAACAGAGGACACCCGCCATGAAGAGTGAACCCGTATTAGGAATTCGTAGCAAAGTAGTGTCGTCTAATCAGAGGACATCTGTTATGAAAAGTGAACCCTTACTAGGAATTCGTAACAAAGGAGTGTCGTCTAGACAGAGGACATCCGTTATGAAGAGTGAACCCGTATTAGGAATTTGTAGCAAAGTAGTGTCGTCTAATCAGAGGACATCTGTTATGAAAAGTGAACCCTTACTAGGAATTCGTAACAAAGGAGTGTCGTCTAGACAGAGGACATCCGTTATGAAGAGTGAACCCGTATTAGGAATTCGTAGCAAAGTAGTGTCGTCTAATCAGAGGACATCTGCTATGAAAAGTGAACCCTTACTAGGAATTCGTAGCAAAGGAGTGTCGTCTAGACAGAGGACATCTGTTATGGAGGGTGGTCAGCCCCGTTATTGTATTTGCCCATCCTGTTCTGAATTTAGGGAATGGCTATGATCGTGATGATTTGCTTTTAAAGAGAGATGTCACTTAGAAGTAAACATGCCCCCTTTGATAGTAGGTCTTGGTGTTAATCCAAGATTTTGTTTGTTGGTGACGGCTCTTTGAGTAGTCGTTTCTTTGAGGAGAGAATTGCTATAAGTTCATTTTTGTAAATAATCCGCAAGTTGTCCTTGCGTCATATGAGTTGTCTTGTGAACACAGCACCATTGATTTGTGTTACCAGCGCCTCCTTGATGTAGATGTTGATTTGTGAATGGAGAAATAAACTCCTTGTTGGTGTAAGTATGCAGATATCATCCATTGTGTGTATTTGCAATATGTTGTTTTTGAAAGTGTCTTGGGCTTAACTCCAAGTGTTTGACTCTATGATGATGCCTTTTTATGTGGTCATCCATATGGGTAAATTGTTGCTGATGATAAACGTTGTCATAACGCATGATAGATTTTGCTTGCACGTGTCATAATTTCTTGGATTATTGATGTAGATAATGAGCGCATAGTTTAGTTGCTTCGCGTTTAATCCAAAAAATATCGTGCAAGAGATAGATGTGTACCTACAAATGTAGATTGATTTTATTAGATACTTGCGTGTATTTACACTGATTATACTAGAAGTACTAGGAATGCGCAAAGTAATCTAAAAGATAGTTGTTTCTCCCGTTTCATTATGGCTGGTTTGATGACGATGTCGCGTAGTTGGTTGCAACAAATCGCCTCAATGCACCTAGCGTGATGCATTCTTCAATTTCCCAGTTTAATGGTGGACACATGTTTGTGTTGTGCCCCCAAGTTTTATGGTACTTGCACCATTCTCTGATGTTGTTGCCCAAGAAAGCTGTCTCCGGGACAAGCGGACCTGGGAGCTTGTTTTCCAGCAGGTTGACGTAAATGTCTTCGGCCACCGTGTTTAGCGGTGTGAAGATGTTGTTGATATCAATGCTTGCGTCTTCCTGCTTGTTCATTCTTGCTCGAACTCCTATGTCCCAACTGAGGGGTGTACCCCACCTCAGTTCTTGTTCGCATAAGACTGCAGTCTCAAGCTTATCCTTTAGATCTGCCATGGTTTTTGTTGTTTGCCATCCATGAGTCCGTCCAAAGAGAAGGAAAGATTTTGCGTTCATGTTTGCATAGAACACACTTATCACTTCTTCTCTTGTTGCTTTCGCTGTTGAGGCGTTGGAGGCAAATTTGATGAAATATTCCATTATTGGCTCGTCTTCTCCCTGCTTAACGAGCCAAATCTGGTGCCATGGTGAGAACTGGATGCTTCCTTGTTGGTTCCAAACTGTAACAGCTTGTTCCATCAGTTGCTTCTTTCTTTCATCAACAACTTTCTGCCTCTTGAAGGAATTTATCATGGCAACATGGTATTGGTGCTTTGCTCTCAAGGCATTGACGTAACAACGTCTTGCGGTTATTTGATCGCCTAGCACTTCCCCAATCCCATGCTCCGTCGGGAACTTCATCTTTTGGTGGACGGTGGAGGGCACGATCACATAGGGATTGATCGTTGTTCGTCCCAAGATTCCGTTGTAGGCTCCGAGAGATTCTACAACTACGAAAGTGGCGTTGATATGCAATGCTCTCCACCCCTGGCCAAGGATGATAGGAAGTGTGATTGTACCCAGGGGTTGTGTAGCTGCTCCTGCGAAGCTGACTAATGAGAAGGTTCCTGGGGACAAGTCCTTGACAGATTTTCCTAGTTGCTCCAGGACTCTGACATGTAGAATGTCAGCGGAACTTCCACCATCCACAAGAATTCTTTTCACATCGTACCCGTCAATGTCCATAGTAATGACTAAAGCATCATCGTGGGGGTAAACGATATGCTTTAAGTCTTCCCTGGAGAATTGGATGACTGCGTCTTCTTGTTCGGGTTGTTTGCGCTTTCCGTACTTCGGCAGTGTTGCTGCTTGGGATGCATAAATGTCCCGAGCATTAGATACTTGTCCTCCGGCGGCAGGCCCTCCGTGTATGACGTTGATTACACCTCGCTTGGCTGGCGGAGGGTTGTCATTGACCTTCTCTTTTCCCTTGTTTCCTCTTTTTGACGACTCTGGTTGAACCTTTTTCGGGGGGTTGTTGCCCTGATCAACAAATTGCTTCAATTCACCCTTGAGGACGAAGTTGTTGATTCGGAAGCGTAGACTGACGCAGCTATCGGTCTCATGGCCGAAGACTTCGTGGTTTTCACACCACTTGTCATTGTCTCTTCCCAATGGGCCTTTCCTGAAGTTGTTTGGTTCCTTCCACATATTCGCGTCCTTCATTTCTTTCAAAATTATAGACAGCGGGGCATTTAGAGGGATGCAGTCGGCAAGATTTACTTCCTTTAGCTTCTGAGAATCCCCTTGGAAAGGTCTTTTCGGCTGAGGTTGCCAATGTCTTCCTTGTTGACCACTTGAGTGTGGTTTTGGTTGGTTCTGCTTTGGATTATCTTTTGCCTTTGCTGCAGCGATTTTTGCCTTGTTCTGGCTTCTGAATCTTTCGAGGTCTATGTATTCTTTGACTCTTGCGGCTAATTCTTCCATGGATTCCGCTGGGCGCTTTGCCATTTTTTCAGCTAGGGCATTGCCTCTTCGTCCGAGGTTTCGAATGAATGCTCGAACAATTTCTCCTTCAGTCAGGTTCCCCTGAATGTCAGAGATGTTCTGATTGAAGCGGACGTAGTAGTCGGCAAGAGACTCTTCGTTTTGTTGTTGAACGTCGTCCAGAGCGTTTGCCCCTTTCAACAATGTGCGCTCGCCCATGTATCGTTGAATGAATTTGGCCTTTAGGTCTGCCCATGAAGTAACGCTTCCGCGTGGCAGAGAGAAGAACCAGTGTGCTGCTGTCCCGGAAAGAGTTTGTGAAAACGTCATTGGGAAATGGTGTGGATTCTTTGTTCTTCCTAGAAGAGAGGCCTCGTGCTTTTGCACGTGTTCAACTGGGTCTCCTTTTCCTCGGTAGAGGTCCCATCCAATTCGATACAGTGCGTCTGGGACGCGACTGTCCATCAAGTGGTCAGCGAATGGATGTGACACCCTTTCTTCAAGAGCGTGCATACCCTTCATCTTTGCTTCCTTCATCTTCTTCTCCACCATTTCTTCTAACATCTCAGCGGTAAACCCTTTTACCAGTCCAGCATATTCTGTTGAAGGATTTTGCTGACCATTGTCGTGGTAGATGTCAGATTGATCCCTACTTGTGGCCTGAAAAGGATCATCTCTTGTTGGCTGTTGTGGGTGGTAGAATGGGGGCTGCCTTTCGTTCCTCCATTGTTGGGCTCCTTGGAAAGGAGTGTATGACCGTGCAGGTTCATACCTTGCGTGTTGGTTCCTACCCTGGAAAGGATTGCCGTAGCGAGTAGTGTCTTGCGACATCTCTCTTGCTGGCGCAGCATATTGTTGGTTGGCCGGAGGTGGTTGAGCTGCGTATCCTTGGTTTTTTAGAGACTCGCGGAATGCGAGTAACTCTTCCAGCGCAGCCATCATCGCTGGAGTAACGGTGGGCATTGGCTTTGCCCTCGTTCTTTGTTCGCCTTGAGGCATTTCTGTTTGGGATTCATCTTCGTGCATTTGTGGCTCGAAACCAGGTGGATATGCGTGATGTTTGTCCCTTGGCTCTCTGTTGGGCGCATTGTCAGTCGGTATGGATGAAGCTATGGAAGTAGCTCTTGGGATGTGGGAGGGTCCCGACTGGCTCCCAGCTGGAGCTTGGCCTCCTGCTCTTTTGTTTGCTGGGGATTTCCTAGAGCGCCCCGGCCTTTTCCTTGGGTTTTTCACCTCTTCGGGAGGGTTGTGATCACTCGTCATGATTTCTGCGGTACGGTAGCTTGTTGTTCGAATCACGTAGACGGCGCCAATGTTGCGTCCGGATTGAACAAGGTCGTGAGGATGCGTCTGTGGTTGTGCAGGCTGTGATCCTTCCGTCGGGCGGAGGTTGGGCCACTGACGAGTGTTCAGACTTGCTCCCGTATGAGGATTGTGTCTCGGTATGGCTGTGACTCGGTAAGGCTGGGACTCGGTAAGGTTGTGACTCGGCAAGGTTGTATCTCAAGCGTCGGATCCTGCACCAAGGACCAATGCTAGCACGGAGAGGGGGGGGGGGTGGTGCTAGCGGAGCCCTCTCCGATGCTTAAGTCACTATAAGGGCAAAAAGGTAATTTCTAGAGAGAGAATATTTCTAGAGAGAAGTCAGAGCTCAAAATACCAAAGTTGGGCAAATGAGCGAATGTGTGAAAATGGGTGGCCAAGACCTCCTATTTATAGGCTTTCTCGGACCCGGTTTTAGAGCGGTTTGATGACGGTTCAAGATCATGCGGTAACCGTCATCCATATTGGTAATGTGCGAACTTGACTTCTCTACACGCAACGGTAATCGCGGATACGGTAGTCGCGCGATACCCGTAAGGCAATCCGGACGTCCGGGTTGCTATGCAACCCGGAGGTCCGGTCTGGACGCGCGTAAATGCGCTTCCGGATCGTTTTGATACCGTGGGAGATGTTTTTAAACCGAGATGTAATTTTTGACTCGTTTACGAGGCCCGAAATGTAAATACGAACCCGAATTGGACATTTATCCATCAGTAAACACTTTGACCGTTAACCCAGTTTGACTCAACGATCAAAAAATGA
Organism: Clarkia xantiana subsp. parviflora; assembly: GCA_036873135.1. Taxonomy (NCBI): domain Eukaryota; kingdom Viridiplantae; phylum Streptophyta; class Magnoliopsida; order Myrtales; family Onagraceae; genus Clarkia; species Clarkia xantiana. The sequence continues at coordinate 16,063,976 of JAPTYO010000008.1, read as the reverse complement.
CCGTTGAGCCAAATGGCGCATCTCTCAGATGCGCCATTTGACTCAACTGTCATATTTTGACCGTTGAGTCAAATGGCGCATCTCTCATATGCGCCATTTGACTCAACAGTCATATTATGACCGTTGAGTCAAACTGGGTTAACGGTCAAACCGTTAACCCAGCAAAATGACGCATCTCTCAGATGCAGGATTGGTCATTTTGAGTTTCGGGCCAATTTTTCCCTTGTTTTTGTGTTTGAATTTCAAAAAGTGGGTATTTGGGTGATTTTTCCTGTATTTTGATCATAGTGCATGCAAGTAAGTCGAGCGTCTCCTCTACACAACGCAATCACTCTATGTCTGTGTCTAGCTACCTCGATCTTCATGTCTCATTAGTGGAGTGGAGACGAGTAGCAGACATAGATAGTACCGGTAGCCTCTCTACAAATTAATACTGTTCATATCCCTACTATATATGATATATCTTCTTTCTTTCTCTCTCTTCTCACACCAGTATCAATGCAGTATCGTTCTGTTCTGTGCTATTCTACGTACTGCAGTGCTGCTGCTATGCTCTGATAGTCGGTCGCCCCCTGCTACTGACATTTGCCTTCTGCCAATAAATTCCCACCCTAATTTTACTGGATTCAGACATGTCTCCACTCTTGTCTTTTTCCTTTTACCACTGGTCGATTCTTTTTCGTACCATCAATATAAACAAGTATTGACCACACATTTTATTCAAATCCAGTTTTCATTTATATATGATGATGATGATCACAAAATCCTAAACAACCATTAGTGAACATGTTTAATTATTTAAAGGAAATGATGATAATAATAATTATACAGATCCAAGCTAGATCTATTCTAATCATGGTAAAATTGTAAGGGCAATATTAATTTATTCAACAATCTCCATTTGAAAAAAAAAAAAAAAAAAAACATGTACTAATTATAATAGATCGATGGTAATTAAATCTAACCCGAAATCAAACAAATTGCAGTAGCGAGCAAATTTATAAAAAAAAATGTACGTCTTTAGACCATTCATATCAAATTGTCAATACTTATTTCGAAGTTATTTAGTTAGGAGTGTAATTATAGGATTTTAGAGAATGGATTAAAAATATATATATAGAAGAAGATAAAGAAAAATAACTTCACTCAAATACAACACATAACTTTTGTCAAACAAACTACATAAAAGAGCAATGGGGCACACAAATATCTACATATATATATATATATATATATATGTAAATAGGATAACTACATTTAAATAGAAATGAAGGGGAAAGTGGTAATGAAGCATGGAAACAAAAAGAGGAAGATGCAGCGCGTGCAAGATGATTACAGATGACATTAATGATGTGAAATGTAACAAATAATAATAATGTAAAGAAATCAAAGGTCTCGAAGCTGCCTGAGGTTGATGGGAGAAATGTATTTGGTGTCCCCATTAAGCAATTGTTTTGTTAAGAGTACATTTGCTGCTTCACTCGGGTGGTACGGGTCCCAGAACACGTGCTTCGATCGATCATCGCACATGCTCGATGTGGGCCCGCACGGTATTATCCCCGCCGACTGCCCCCCGTTCCCGCAGCATGCTTTGCTTGCCGTACTAAATCCTATTTTTACAAACCAACAACCAAATATAAGGACTAAATCTAGAATCATTATACTTTCTAGGGCCTGAAACCACAATTCACATAAAGTTGGGATGTTAGTTAGTTATAAACAAATACACATCCGAGACCGAGAGAATTATCGATATAATTGGGTTAGGGCTCCATTAACCCAAAACGAAACCCGGGCTTGAAAATTTCCATAATGGGCCCTCATGTGCCCAACGAGACATGCAATGTTGTTTAAGTTTGCATGGGCACCACATTAAACCAAAACGAAAAAATAAAAAAAATGTAAAATTGCCTTGGCCAAAAAATAAAAAAAATGTAAAATTGCCTTATAAATAATAAATAAAATATTGTAAAAGTGGATGGTTACCGACCGTATTTGTCGTAATTGGTGATGAGTTCCATGACGAGATCATACACATTGGCGTACACGAAAGTGGATCCAGCGAGGTTGTTGTTCAGCTCAGTCACCAAACCCTTGAGCTTCACATTATACTGCTTCGCGAGCTTGTTCGGAAGATCAACGCATTGGTCCGGGTTTAGCTGATTTATCGTCTTCTGGTAAGGGATGCACCCAATGGGACCTACGTTCCCGATCACGAATTTCCGAGCATCTAGCTCATAAAGCCTCTGCAAATTAAGATTAAGCTAAAGCATATGTTTTTTTTTAAAATTTATAAATCCAAGTTTTTGGAATGGAATATTGATATTCTTACAGTGAGTTGGTTTCTCAAGTGAGTGATCATTTCTTCAATGAAGGCATCGGGGGTTTCGGTGATTCGAGCACCGATGGAGAGGACAGGGAGCATGTAATTGTTCAAGAAGTCATTGGAGCCAACCGTGATGGAGAAGATGGATTTCGCTAGGAACTGTTTGGCCTTTGTTCCCCCCAATAGACTGTCCATCTCTTTCCTTGTGATGTTGTAGTAGTCCACTTGAATATCCATGCTCAGTCGGTTCACCTGAACCCAAACACACCCCAAGTTACGACGACGAGGAATTAGAAAGAAGATATATATATAGGAGGGGGGGTTGGATACTGACGAATATTTTCCCAGTGGCATTAAGGATGCCTCCTCCTCCAGATGCATAGTTGACTCCAGAGAGAATGGCCTTTCCGGTGGTGTTTGGGGATAAAAATGGAACTGCATAATTTGGCTGTCCCAATTCTTCTCCTGCATAATAATATTGATTATAATAAAACTCTGTAATTGTTTTTAAGGTTCCAAAATGATCAAAAGTTACACTTGTTATAGGGTTTGAAGTGGTACACCACTTGTGAGACTAACTTAAGCTTAAAATTGTATTATATGTAAAACTATAGGATGAGAAAAAGAAAATAGGTACCAACGAGGTCGCCGATGGTCCTGCCGTTAGTGTATCTACCGGTAGGAATACCATGAGAGGCTTTAAAATCGATACCATTGGGTTTGATATTAGCTCTAGACAGTGTGGGTAAGTAGTTGTTGTTTCCTGCATCCACCAGTGAATCACCGAATATGAAGGATGCTCCTTTGCTGATATTGAATTCCTGATCATCTCCATTAACGCATACACACATTAACACAAATCCCACGAGCACCCAAGAACAAGAGTTTCTCTTAGCAGCCATCCTCATTAATAATTAATTAATGGCTTCTATATATTCTAGCTTATGGTTAGGGTTTGAAGAAGAAGAAGAAGATGTAGGGCTAATTAAAAGGCATAGATGATGGCTTGCTTCTACATATAGCTTTCCTAACTACTATATGTATGGAGTAGAAAAAAGATATATAGAACGCGCGTAGTGGGGAGAGTGGATGGGATTTTCCTGGTGGTGGTTCATCAAATTCCTAGATATTATATATGCCTGCCTGGACTTTGCAGTTTATCAACCTAACTACATATATAATTTTCCCGTTAACAACATTTTCTTCTAGCTCTTTCAAAATATTACCATTTTCGTCCACATATAATCGAAATCTTCTATTTCAAATTAATGAGTGCGTTAAACGTGGCCAATTGTACAAGTCACGGTCTCATCATTAACGTGATTGGTCGGGCAATTTAAGATGTTAGGAGCGTTAAAAGATTAAAATCCCCAATTGCTTCAAAAGTGGTGTATTTGAAGGACTCGTATCAAACTTGGGATCGTGACACATCTAAAATATTAGTAATGGATCGGTGTGCATGCACTATAAAATATAATTAATAATATTAAGAGCTTAATTAAAACCCTTAAACAATTTTCAAATAGGGGTTGAGTCGTACGTTTTAATTAGGAGCTATTTTTCTTTATAATTTTATACTAATAATAAACATTTCAAAAAATTGAGGAATATTGAATGTTTCCCATTTTGGTGTATATAATAATTTATAAGGAGAAGTGATAATATATATATATATATATATATATATATATATATATGGGAGTATAATCTTTTTGCTAGGTGACCAAAACTTTTGGGCCTTCAAAAAAGTAGGTAGACTGCTAGCCAATAATTAATTTTGTGCTGTTGAGTATCTAACCCTATAAGAATAGGTCCTCAATCCATTAGCATATAATGTATGTATGGGATACACAATTAAGCACCGAAAATTAAAAATAACACAAATAGGCATACCCTCGAATGAGATTCGAGGGTTTGACTAAAATATTGCTCAATCCCTTGAATCCCATTCGAGGGTTTGACTGGAGTTTTCAGTCAAACCCTAGACTCCCATTCAAGGGTTTGACCGAAGACTCCGGTCAAACCCTAGACTGAAAATTAAAAAAAAAATCGTATTAATAATATCCATTTTAAAAAACATCTAACATATAAATTGATCATAATATTTAAAATACAAGTCATATAATCTTGTTCCTTCAAATACGAAAAAAAAAACATTATTCAATACTACACATAAAATATATAATAGATTAATCAAGGTCTCAATAGTCGCCGACTTTGCCTATCCCGCTCGGTCGGTCTCCCACCCATATGTCTTCTATCTAAACTTTTCACAATTCTTATCTTTGAACACCTAGAAGTTTCGGTTGGCTCCTTAGTGAGCTGAGACTGTAGATGCACATTATCAATTTAAAAGTTGGATGTTTTTATTTTTTAAATGAGTTTTATTAATGCTAATATTATTTTTTAAAAATTTCAAATTTAGGTCAAACCGTAGACTTTCAATCAAGGGTTTGACTGGAGTCTTCGGTCAAATCCTTGAATGGAGTCTAGGGTTTGACTGAAAACTCCAAGTCAAACCCTCGAATCTCATTCAAGGGTTTGCTCAAATTTAACAATTTTAAATCTGTGTGTCTAATTTTGTATTTACCAATTAGAATATGCTTAGTTAGCAAAAACAAGCTTACGTATTTCATGTGTCTTACTCTTACCGCTTTTAATTGAGGCCCATATAAGCACATATGCAGGTTAGCAGATATGTTTTTCTTTTTGTTAAAAAAGGAAAATAATCTTAACTAAAGGTTGTAGTGATTCAACCGAGATCTAAATAAGAGATTAGAAAGATCTGTTTGGTTAGCCAACTACTAGTTTGTTCGTTTGGGATTTGATTTTACATTTTAGTTGTAGCACAACATGTTGGCTCGATACTCGATATTTCATTCACCCTGACCGTGTGATATGACACATTGTGGAGTACTGGAGTCACTGTAACCAATTGGACAAATCAAATCATCTCCACGTATATATAATATATTGCAGTTGAATATAATAAAATTCTACTTTTTTTTTCTTAGGTTCATTCTTAATGTTCGGGTTAATATTCAGTCAAATTGATTGTTTATATTCTTTTAGATACTTTGTTAGTCCATACTACGATTTAGAAATAAATTGTTAGCTATTTTTAATAGTTCGTCTTATCTAATCTGAACGTAATAGCTTGAAAATTGATTCTTCTTTTCCCTATAAACTTTGACAAAATTTCTTTTATCCTCATTAGCATTATTCAAATTACCAAAATAATAAAGGTCCATTCTATGGAAACATTCGAATAAATATATATATATTTTGTAAAGGAAACTTTATCATTTTATCTTAGTTTCACGATTTTTTAATTATGTACAATCTACGAGACCAATTTTGTTTAAATTAGATGAAAAATTTGATGATGCTAGAGATTTATCAACACCAAAATCTAATCTAACAATTTGTAAAAAAGAAATTTCAAGTTTAAATTTATCTGAATCATCAAACTTTTGTTAATAATTTCATAATTACCCAATTTTTGTTTGTTTTCATAATTAACCTTTTTTTAGTCGTATTGAAATCAGCCTATAAAGGAATAAACACTGCTCATAAATATCTTTCTATTGTGATATCGACGGAATTAAACTTATGACAACTATTTAATGGATGAATATATCATAGTTTGCGAGACATCCCTATTATTTCTATTTGCACTTATTTTTCACAGCTTTTTGGTAAAGTGAAGCTCAAGGCCCATGGCCAGAAACAGAAACCCTAAACCCAGAAAACCTTCATTCTTCATGGTGTTGATTGGCGATTTCTCTACAAAACTGGTGTGTGTTCTGCTTCTGCTCTTATCTATCAATCTTGTGTTATATTCATACATAGCTAGATCCTGCATTAATTAATTAATTGTATCTGCCTCACTCACTGAATTTCTTCTACACAGGAATTGCCCAAAGCATTTGAGCAGAACCTTAAGGGGAAGAGCATTCCCTCAACTTTCAAAATCTCCCTGAGATCTACAGTGATCAAAGAAATTTCATGGGATGTGAAGTTAGATAAAAGCTCTAACAATGGGCACCACTATTTCTTCTCCGAGGGATGGAGTAAGCTTGTGGAGGATCTGCACTTGGTCCGATGCGATTTCTTGGTTTTCCATTTGAAGGCACCAAATACTTTCCAAATTACACCATATGCCCCCACTTGCTGTGAAAAGAATATCCAATTTCTTGATGATTCTAGTGAGCACCTCTTCCCTTTCTAAATCCATTTATCTCTCTAGCTAGCTTTTCATTAAATATGCATGGATTGACTATTGAGTTTACTGTGTTAAAAGTATGAATAAGAACATGTTATAAGACTTTACTCACAAGCTTGAACTTACAAGAAAATTGATATTTGATAATGTGGTCAGTCTAGAATTTTACGTGTTATATTAATTCGTGCATGTTCAATTCTACTGTGTTAAAGTATGAATAAGAACATGTGCTAAGTCTTCACTCACAAGTCACAAGTTCGAACTTACAATATAGTAGATAAAGTGGGTTGGCTAAATTTTCAAGTGTTATAGCTACTTGCTCATGCTCAAGTCTATGCAGTGCCAAGTTAAAGCCCGTAATTAAAAAGACAATTGAGTGTGTTCTAATGCCCTTACAAAAAGTAGTAGCACGTTGCACGACCAATGTAAATTGGGGATTGGAGCTCTCTATATAAGTAGGTGATGGATTTCAACAAAAAAAAAAAAAATCATTTTCTGAATCCAAATGAGAAAATTGATTTTACTCATATACTTGATTGGTTTTGTGGGAGAGCTGTTCGGGTTTGTGACGATACATATGTCAAGTGTGTTTTTTTGGTAGAACTAGAAGCATGGAGATACATATGATACACATATACTTTTTTGTAGTTAACTTAAGCCCAAATAAGAATCTCACCCAAGAATTTCCTGGTAATGCTTAATGCAGATGGAACTGAAACAAAGGGGAGACAGTATGTGAAGGAAGAGGTTGTTGATGATGATGAAGACAAGAACGAGGAAGCACGGATTGAAAAACAAAGTGGTGACATTGACCGGTCGATGCAGCCTTGTTTCGAGAAAACTTTGCGCTTTTATCAGCTTAGATTCTTTGTAATGTTTTGATTGCTTCATTGCCTTGTTCATTTGCTTACTGACAAACAAATGTTAATAATGGGGATGGAATTCATTCAAATGTTTTGGTTTGCAGACACTGCCAATGTCTTTTGTAAGAGAAGCTGGAAATCTGTGCAATGAGAAGAAAGTGGTGATCAAAGATGGGCATGGAAAGAAGTGGGGAGTTGTGATGAATACGAAGAAGACGGGTGTTAATTCAGTTCAGTTTAATTTGGTGACTGGTTGGTCCAAATTTATTAGAGGTAATGGAATTGGTGTTGGAGACACACTCAGGTTCGAGTATGTTGAAGGATGCATGATTCAAGTTGAAGTAGTGTGTATGAATTAGGGTTGTTGTTAAAGTAGCTTAAATTAGAAGGCTTGTGTTAAAGTAGAAGCTAGCATGAATGTTGTTATAAGTAGCATGCTTAACTGTAGAACGGTAGAAGAAGTCTTTTGTTGTTTATGAAGCAAATAGTGTTCTGTTTTGGAGGACTAATTTGAGTTTAGCAATGAACTTTTTTGTTTTCCAGAATTAATACACTGTAAAAGAAAATATGGATCTTAAATTAGATATTACATATTATTTCGAATGTTTTCACCTCTAGTTTCACATGGAAAAAAAAACAAAAAAAAACGTTTATAAATCTGAGCACCATAAAAATGTTGTGACTATTTCATAGGCTTGGGCAAAAAAAACGGTCCGGCCGGACTGGTTCGGAACTGGTCTGGAACCGGACCGTTTTGAACCGGTTCGGAGTGGACCGGTCCAATTTGGACTGGTTTTTTACCCCTAAATTGGAACCAGTCCAAGGGGTATACCAAACCAGTCCAACAAACCAGTCCGGACCGGACCGGTTTTGAACCGCTTTTTAGTAAAAAAAAAAAAAAAAAAAAACTTTTTGACCGATTTTTTTTTTTTTTAAAAAAAACCCAGTTTTTGACCGGTTTCTGACCGGTTTTGACCGGTTTCTGACTGGTTTTGACTGGTTTTGACTGGTTTTGGACCGATTTTTATTGATAAAACCGGTCCGACATACAAAACCGGTCCAGAACTTGTTTTTTTAAAAAACAGTCCAAAACCGGTTCTGGACCGGTTCTGGACCGGTTCAAACCAGTCCAGTTTTTTTTAGACCAACCTAAGCCAAAAAAAAACCCTAGTTATTATTGGACCGGACCGTTTAAAACAGTTCCGGTCCGGTCCGGAACCGGTTCGGCCTGAACCGGTTCAGTGCCCATCCCTACTATTTCATACTTATAACTATTAAAATTTAATAATATTAGTTTATAACGTAAATTTTTCTAATGTGTTTTAAGGTTTAGAATCATTGGTTGTAATACGTGGCAAAGTATTAGCCTTTAAAATCTTAATTAATATTACCGGTTAATGTATGCATAAATATCTAAATTAATAGGCAGAATTAGATAGATACATACATGTATTCGGTGCATATAATTGCTCCCGATATTGTTAAATTAAAGTGTCTAAGAATAGTGTTCAAACATTCATTTTTTAAATGGCATTTTTCTTTAGCAAAATTAAATTATTTAAAAAATATTGTTAAGCTGTCAGAGTTTGTTAGTTTAGAATCAAATAAAATCCTCAAAGTCAAATGAATTCAGAACAAATTGAGAAGTACAAGTGGGGGAACCACACTCTCAGTCTAACTACTTCCTTAACTTAGAAGCTTAAAAAGCATGAGCGAGCTTCTCTCTTTACAGCCTGCCTTCACATAATCAATCAATCAATCATTGGAGCTGAGAATGGCCGCCACAAAAACCAAGATCAACTACCCTTCATTCTTCAAGATCATGTTGGGTGATTTCTCTACCCAGCTGGTATAATCTCAACTCTCTTCCTTTCTCCATTCAATATCAAAACTGTATCTTTAATTGTATTGCTGCTGTAGGGTGTGCCCCCTGCATTTTCAAATAACTTCAAGCACAAAAATATGCTGCGAGTCTTCACCGTGTCCTTGAGATTTGATCCGGGAACTTCATGGAAGCTGACTCTGGAAAGAAGCCGTGAAGATGGGTTTTATTACTTCACCAGAGGGTGGAGTAAGGTGGTGAAAGATCTGCACTTAGCCCAAGGAGATTTCTCGGTGTTCTACTTGGTGGCAGATGATGCATTTCAAGTTGCAGTATATGATCCAACTTCCCTCCACAAGGAGATGCCGCGTCTTTCTACTTCTGGTAAGCTTTCATCGAAAGACCCGATTTTTTCTTTTACAATTTGATCATATTAGATGACTAAATCAATTAGTTTACCAAAAAAGATAGTTAATTAGTTCTAACTGATTAGCGTAGGTAGCAAGTAATCTCTCTCAATGCTTAGTACAATAATGAAGTCACACTCAGTGATCAAGATCCTAAGTTATCCTCTTTCATGATGACTAGATCCAAGGATGAAGGCATTCATGATCCGAGAATTGCCCCAACTTTTCGGAATGTTGAAAAATACCATTCAAAATTTCGTATAAGCCCTCTTAAATTCATCTTCTTCTCCATTATTAAGTATTGCTTTGCCCCCTAAATTTAGTTCCTGGCCACTTAAACAATTGTCCCGACTAGATCAGTAGCTCTAACTATCTAATAGAAACCTAACTAGGCCTAATGGCATATCTATAAGATAACTTGGTCTTTTTTTTGGTAAATTTCAAAGATAATTATCTATATAAGTTATAAACTTAGTCTAACACTTGTATATGTATATATACCTAATAAATATGAGAAAAAAGAAAATATATTTTAGATAAATTAGTGCATGGTAATGCAGGCGAACACCATGGGGGTACGAGGGCGCATTTGATGAACAAGGGGGAGAACAAGGAAGTGAAGGTTCAAAAGGAGAATCCCCTTTGTTTTGAAGTTACTCTGTCCATTTTTCAGTTGAAATCCTTGGTAACATTTTGATTATTAAAAAAAAAAAAAAAAAACTTTTGGGCTCTTACTGATAAAGAGTACTGTTTGATGAAATCGAATCTTTGAATTTGTAGACTCTGCCAGCGAATTTTGTAAGAAGTGCAAGACTGTGGGTTCACAAGAAGGTGGTGATGATAGATACAAATGGAAAGAAGTGGTCAGTTGTAAAACAAGAGACGAAGCTAGCTAAATATACAAAGTATTGTCTGATAACTGGTTGGTCGGATTTTATACAAGGCAATGGATTTGCTGTTGGAGACACACTCAAGTTCAAGTTTGTTGGGGGATGCAATATCCGAGTCAAACTGGTGAGCGTTGAGGCTTCATAGAGAGGTGTTGTTGAAGCAGATATTATTAATCGCCTACGTACATTTAGAAATTAGATCTCGGAACTTTATTTTAGTAGTAGAAGATGCAGCAGTTATTGAAGAGGTTCTATATATCTAGCTTAATTGTAGTATGGGTCAGGTTTGGAGTCATAGCTATCTGTGGCTTTTACTTGAAAAGTGAAAACTATCCGTATGTAGTTCGGTTTATGGCTAGTTATTTGATCGCATGTTCTAACGAACCTCGAAGGTATTTGACATTGGAAGATATTTGCAGGAGGAAGTTGGATGTTTAGTACTAAATATGTGCCATTTAGCATCTTCTTATTACCTAGTTTAGATTAATCTGATATTTTGTTCACCCTAGAAAACACCATCTCTATCAACCGAGAAACACGTGGAAACAAAATCCAAAGAAACACATCTTGTCTTCGTAATTATAGTTCCACCAAAACAAACCATACAACAAAAGATAAGGTTCCCTTCCTAATTTCCACAAAGTCTAATTGTGGCGTTGCAACACTACTTTAAGCTCGAGTTCGCATCTTTTGATATGCTTGAGTTCAAACGTATCTCCGATATTTTCTCTAATGAATTTGGACCATCCTGTGTTTAAGTCATATCGTTGTTGCTTTGCTCTATACTTTATTTTGATGGGCCACTCCCTCCCCATATTACCCTTAATCACGACATGCTTCTCGTTGCACAGTCCACCTTCCCTAACAAACCAAGACGGCAATGTCTGCATTGCATGCACCAGCCCCAAGGACCAATCTCTTTTGTCAAAATAAGCTAGCCCAACAATACGTATAATACGAAATTACGTATATATAAATAGTATAGGGTTAAGAAATTACGTACACAGAAAGATCTATTATATGCAGCCAGAGTCTTAACAAAAGGACGATTCTGTTGGAAAAATAAACTTGTTAGGTTCAAAGTATTAGGTGGTTCATGTACTTAGAGTTACAATGTATTTGCTAGAAACTAAGTTCATGCATTAAGGGATACAAAGCATCTAAGGTCTTCCATATGTACCTATAAATATGTGATCAAATGAAGGTGAAATCAACAAGTTGAGTAGACAAACAACAAGTCTCTCATTCCCTCTCCACATCTCTCACACACATTCATACACCAACAAGTGGTATCAGAGCCAAGTCCAAAGATCGTGATGGCATCGACAAGCATGCAAGTGCCAAGATTGACGAAAGACAACTACGATAGATGGTGCATCCAAATAAAGGCCCTTTTGGGATCGCTTGACGTGTGAGCTCGTGGAGACCGAGTTCGAGGAACCCGAAACGACGGTGGAGATGACAAAAGAGGAGAAGGATGAATTGAGGGAGCAAAGGAAGAAGGAGAAGAAGGCCTTGTTCACAATATATCAAGGTCTTGATGAAGTCACGTTCGAGATAGTCACTCCGGCCGAGACATCATACGAAGCATGGGGGATACTCCAAAAGGCGTTCGGTGGCGTCGAAAAGGTAAAGAAAATTCGCCTACAAGCTCTTCGTGCTCAATTCGAGTCCCTCCACCAAGAAAGCTCGGAATCTATCTCCGACTATTTCACGAGGGTCATTTCCATCACGCATCAAATGCGGAGAAATGGAGAAAATTTGGAAGATGTTCGAGTCATAGAGAAGATCTTGAGATCCATCGATCCTAAGTTCGACCTTGTGGCCGTGGCGATCGAAGAGTCCAAAGACTTAGAAAAGATGTCCGTTGTGTTAGGACTTTAAACTACTCGTTGGGGTTGGCCAACAGGTTAATAGCCGCAGGTTATGACTTAGACCAAAATAATCTCAGGGTAAAATTGCATATAACAATATTGATACCAAATAAACGTAAGAGAGATGACACCAAATTTAACGTGGAAAACCCTCCAATGAGGAGAGTAAAAAACCACGGGGGCCGGCCGGCAAGGATTCCACTATGTAAACCAGATTTACATCAGTTCGATCTCAGTGGGAGACCGACAGTAATTGGACCACAACAACAACCTCTCTCGGGACTACTATCTCTCACCAAAAGGAGATACACCGTGTTATTGATCGGAATGATCAATACACCACTCACCCGGAAAGATACTATCCAATTACAATTACCTCGCACTCAATATTTCCCCCACACACACTCACACAAAATCTCTCTCAACTCAACTTCTACTTATCTCAAAGTGAAGTTCTACCAACTTGATTGTGTTGATATACTTGGTGTATTTGGTGTATTTGGTGTGTTTTGTGATGAATGTAAACTACCTATTTATAGGCAAAAGTTACTATCACCTCAACCAATCAAATTGCGCCACTATTCAAATTACGACTTGGACGGTAATGTGAACGACGGCTTGGACGGTAGTGCGAACTTCGGACTTCACACTTCCTTCAATTGTTGCATGTGTTTGTTGTGTGTGGGATGGGGATGGAACCACCGTCCATCAATCTCCCCCTCCAGCCCCAAAGGAGGAGACTCTCCCCGTCACTCCACTATATGGAGTCAAGCCCGGCTTGCCTTGCGCCGAGCTCCAACTTTACCCTGGGAACGATCTTCGTCAACATGTCTGCAGTATTCTTGTCTGTATGTATCTTCATCAACTTCAGCTGCTTCTCTTCTATCACTGATCTCAACCAGTGATACCTCACATCAATATGCTTTGTTCTCGAGTGATACATCGTATTCTTGCTTAAGTCAATTGCACTTTGACTATCACAAAATACCACGTATTCGTCTTGCATCACCCTCAGTTCCTGAAGGAACCTCTTCATCCAAAGCATCTCCTTTGCCGCTTCATTAGCCGCAACATATTCAGCTTCAGTTGTCGACAGAGAAACACACTTCTGCAGCTTGGACTGCCACGATACAGCTCCCCCTGCAAAAGTGAATATATAACCAGAAGTAGATTTTCTACTATCTTGATCACCTGCCATATCTGCATCAACAAACCCTTTTAGAACTGGTTCGCTGCTCCCGAAGCATAAGCACAACCTGGATGTGCCTCGCAGATATTTGAAGATCCATTTCACTGCCTCCCAGTGCACCTTTCCCGGATTGGAAAGAAACCTGCTCACAACACCAACAGCATGAGCAATATCTGGCCGTGTACATACCATAGCGTACATCAGCGAACCGACTGCAGAAGAGTATGGGATAGCCTCCATTGCTTCCTTCTCCGACTCTGTTGTTGGACAGTCCTTCTTCGTCAAATTGAAGTGGTTGGCAAGAGGTGTAGCAACCGGCTTTGCATTATTCATGCTAAACCTTTTCAACACCCTCTCAATGTACCTCTCCTGAGATAGCCACAACTTTCCAGCTTTACGATCACGACTGATCGCCATGCCGAGAATTTGTTTAGCAGGTCCTAAATCCTTCATGTCAAAGGATTTAGATAATTCCTCTTTCAACTTGCATATCATGCCAACATCTTGTCCAACAATCAACATGTCATCTACATATAGCAACAAGATAATGAAGTTACCACCAGGAAACTGTCTTATATAGACACATGGATCTGCTTCAGTTCGTTTATAACTTTGGGAGGTCATAAACGAATCAAACTTCTTGTACCATTGCCTTGGAGCCTGCTTCAGACCGTACAGACTCTTCTTCAACTTACAGACCAAATTTTCCTTCCCTTGTACTTCAAACCCTTCAGGTTGCTTCATGTATATCTCTTTTGCCAAGTCCCCGTGAAGAAACGCCGTCTTCACGTCAAGTTGTTCAAGCTCCAGATTCAAACTTGCTACCATAGCAAGTACAACTCGAATTGAACTCATCTTCACCACCGGAGAGAAAATCCCATCAAAGTCAATTCCATGCTTTTGCGCGAAGCCTTTGACCACCAATCGAGCCTTGTACTTCACCATCTGGTCTCCATCTTTCTTTAACTTGAACACCCATTTGTTTTGCAATGCTTTCCTGCCTTTCGGCAACTCCACCAACTCATAGGTGTTGTTCTTCTTGAGAGAGTTCATCTCATCTCGCATTGCTTCAATCCAGCTTTCCATGTGCTTGTGCTTTTGCACTTCCTGAAAGCATTCTGGCTCCCCCTCATCAGAAAACAAAATATACTGAGAACTAGGATACCCGGTGGATGGCCGACGCTCTCTTGCGGACCTCCAAACTTGAGGTTCTGCAACTTCCTGAGCTGGGGTCGGCTCCCCCTGCTCAGCGCCCTCCTCGTCTGACTCACCACCATCTCCATTTAGGTCATATAGTTCCAGTCCATCTACTCCTTCCGTGACACCATCAACTGGAGTAGAAATCGGTGTAAAATTGCTTACACCTCCAGAAGCTTCTGTCTCTTTCGCCTGCACATTGGCCATTGTCTCGTGCTCGTGAAAAATGACATCTCTGCTTCTGACCACCGTCTTCTTCAGCGGATCCCATAACCTGTAGCCATACTCCTCGTCTCCATACCCGACAAATATGCACTCCTTGGCTTTATCGTCAAGTTTCGACCTCGACTCCTTAGGTACATGCATGAAAGCTTTACATCCAAAAACTTTCAAATAAGAGTAAGATGGATTCTTACCCGTCCACACCCTCTCCGGGATGTCAAACTCTAGAGGAACAGATGGAGATCGGTTGATCAGGTAGCAAGCAGTGTTGGCTGCTTCTCCCCAGAATGGCTTGGGCATCTTAGCCATTCTTAACATGCTCCTGACTTTCTCAAGGATAGTCCGGTTCATCCTCTCGGCTACACCATTATGTTGTGGAGTTCCGGGTTCAGTCCTCTCATGTCTGATCCCGTGCTTCTTGCAATATCCCCTGAATTCATTTGAAGTGTATTCCCCTCCGTTGTCCGTCCATAGACGCTTCAACTCTTTTCCAGTCTGCCTTTCCACCATGACGTGAAACTTCTGGAAAGTCTCGAATACCTCGCTCTTCGCTTTCAACAAATAAATCCACACTTTGCGTGAAGCATCATCAATAAAGGTGAGAAAATACTTATTTCCACCAAAAGACTCCACCTCCATGGGTCCACACACATCGGAATGTATCAATTCCAATTTATTTCCTTTCCGCTTTGACGGAACGCGAAAAGAAACTCTATGTTGTTTTCCAAACAAACAATAATCACAAGGGTTTAACGACAAACCTTTGGCGAGCGGAATGAATGACTTCTTAGCCAAAAGTTTTAACCCTTTCTCACTCATGTGACCCAATCGCTTGTGCCACAAGTTTGGCGAAGCAACATCTTCAATGGCATTCAACTGCGAAGTACACACTTTCGCGATTGTCTTGTAGAGAGTGCAACAAAGACTCCCCCTGGCAATCAATAATGATCCTTTGGTCAACTTCCAATTACCATTGCCAAAATGTTGATCAAAACCTGCTCTGTCAAGAACATTCGAGGAAATCAAGTTAAGACGTAAATCAGGGATATGTCGTACATCCCTCAGTGTCAATCTACATCCAACACTAGTTTGTATTACAACATCACCAATTCCCACAATTTTTGCAACGCTCTTGTTGCCCATTCTCACACATCCAAAGTCTCCTGCTTTGTATGTGGAAAATATCTCCACCTTGGGAGCACAGTGGTATGATGCACCTGAATCGATTATCCACTCCACATCTGGATTGATGTGGAGACAATCACCATTCGCACAAACAAGTGTTTCACCTTCGATTGTTGATGTAGTTGCAGTGGTGTTTCTGTCATCCGCACTTCTTTGACTTCTGTCTCCATTTCCATCTTGACTGAGATTCCAGCAATTTCTTTTTACATGTCCAAGTTTCCCGCAGTGATAGCATTTCACCTTCTTCCTGGACTTGGACTTCCCCCTGGATTTGTTGCGTCCTTGGTCCTCCGTGCTCCTTTCTGCAGTTCTTCCTCTAACCACAAGAGCATCACCTGATCTCTCACTAACAGAACTAGTCATTCTTTTCTCAACTTCTTTAGAGAACAAAGCAGCTTTAACATCTTTTACGGTGACAGTTTTTCGACCGTAAAGAAACGACTCTCTAAAATTTGAATATGATGATGACAGAGAACATAACAATATCATGGCGGAATCTATTTCCTCTATCTTAGAATCAATTGAATCTAAATCCGTGATAATGGAATTAAATTCATCGATATGCTTTTCAAGAGGAGTACCTTCTGTCATCTTCATCATATACAACCGCTTTCTTAAAAATAACTGGTTAGTGAGAGATTTTGTCATGTATAAGTATTCCAACTTACTCCACAACTCTGCCGTAGTCTTTTCTGAGAAAACTTCTCGTAAGACTCTGTCTGATAGGCATAGATGGATTGCCGTCAGGGCTTTCCGATCTATTTGCTGCTTCTTTTCTTCGTCCATGGTTGCAGGCATCTTTTCTATCCCGTTAAGAGCCACCTCTAGCCCTTGCTGAGTTAGAACCGCCACCATCTTTAACTGCCACATATTGAAGCTGCCCGTGCCATCAAACTTCTCAATGTCGAACCTGTTAGTCATGTCAACGAACAAACGAGGCTCTGATACCACTTGTTAGGACTTTAAACTACTCGTTGGGGTTGGCCAACAGGTTAATAGCCGCAGGTTATGACTTAGACCAAAATAATCTCAGGGTAAAATTGCATATAACAATATTGATACCAAATAAACGTAAGAGAGATGACACCAAATTTAACGTGGAAAACCCTCCAATGAGGAGAGTAAAAAACCACGGGGGCCGGCCGGCAAGGATTCCACTATGTAAACCAGATTTACATCAGTTCGATCTCAGTGGGAGACCGACAGTAATTGGACCACAACAACAACCTCTCTCGGGACTACTATCTCTCACCAAAAGGAGATACACCGTGTTATTGATCGGAATGATCAATACACCACTCACCTGGAAAGATACTATCCAATTACAATTACCTCGCACTCAATATTTCCCCCACACACACTCACACAAAATCTCTCTCAACTCAACTTCTACTTATCTCAAAGTGAAGTTCTACCAACTTGATTGTGTTGATATACTTGGTGTATTTGGTGTATTTGGTGTGTTTTGTGATGAATGTAAACTACCTATTTATAGGCAAAAGTTACTATCACCTCAACCAATCAAATTGCGCCACTATTCAAATTACGATTTGGACGGTAATGTGAACGACGGCTTGGACGGTAGTGCGAACTTCGGACTTCACACTTCCTTCAATTGTTGCATGTGTTTGTTGTATGTGGGATGGGGATGGAACCACCGTCCATCACGTTGAGGTACTTTCTCCTTTACTTTTTCTTTCACTTCCTCGTGCATTATCCTCCTCCAAGGGCTCTTATCTGCATGCGTATATTAATTACCATGTACAGAAAGACCAAATACATTCCTATATATATCGTTTAGTTAGGTACTAACTATGTAATTTTCATATTTTTAAAGTTAAGCACCGGTTTATTTAATAGAGTAATTATTCAAGAATTTTCAATAAATCTTTGAATAAAAGAAGGCTCACAGGAATATAAAAGGATGTTAATTACTAGTTTTCATACTATGGTGTTCATGATGACCTCCCATGTCTCTAAGCATAGCCTTCCCAGGTCCTGATGAACATGAAGCCTTTCGACTACCCAACTTAATCCTCTTCGAAGGTGGAAAGCTTGGCAAGGAAGAGTGATCCGACTCTGACTCCGACATCATCATCATCACTAATAAGTTGAATATTTTCAATAGATTTGATTAATTTTGGGTAATTGATTTCCATGGTGGTCTTATCAAGTATGACCACTTGAAACTCATATGCTGCTGCTTCAACTTGAAGGTATTTAAAGATGAGCACAGATCCGACATCTAAGGAGTAGAAGTCAGCCCATCCATTCTTCTCAAACCAAACGATGCCGTTGCGCCTCCGGACCTGAATTTCCCAGACATCGCCTGTTGGAACCTTGAGGCTAACAATGTCCGACACCTTCTTTCCGTACATCTTGATGAATCTCTTCGGAAGAACCTGCGTACGTCCGTACGGTACATCAATGAATTAAAATCAAAGAAAAAAGACCCCACGTATATATAACAGATGCTAGTTCTAGCTACTTGGTTCCATTAATATATATATAGACTCAATGGTATACACCACAGAGCTAGCTAACTTTCACACTGTTCTACAATTAATTAATATTTACATATATATATATATATATGTACTTACAAGCTTGCCACTTTCAAGGGTATCTTGATGGATGCACCGTAAGAAATGAGGAAAACGCTTCCTCTTCTTTGTTCTCGCCATAGCTGCACTGCATGCACCTTGCTACCAACCTTTTCTAGTTGTATAGCAGAAGAGTAGTGTATATGATGAAGGGACTGTTGAGTGGAATTTAAATTATTATATATGCTCGTCAAGTCAAGTCAAGCCACTCTCTAATGAAAATCCCAAATGGCATATGTTGATTCACTAGCTCTCCGTCTGCTATCATTATAATGTATTTCTAGGGTTAATAACAAAAAAAAAAAACAAAAACTGTACAACGTTTGCACTATGTTAAAATCAAGTGTGTCTGAAAATTTAAATGTTAAACTGAAGTGTTCAACGTTTCAATTTTGTTAAAATTTGGTGTCTCCGTCCAAAATTGCAGTTAAATTTAACAGAATGGGGTGAAATGACACTTTTACCCTATTAATATTTTGTTTGATTTTCTACTTTATTTGAGGTAGTGTGAAATGTCGAAATTACCCCTGGAGTCAAATTACAACCACCTCGTCTCCAGCGACCGCCACCCATCTCCGGCGACCATCAACCGTCTCCAACCCCGATTGGGCCACCGAGGGCCCGAATCGGAGCCACAGAGCTCCAGATCGGAGCTATGTGGCTCAGGTCGGAGCCACAAAGTTCCAGTCGGAGCTATGTGGCTCATATATGGCCATTGGTGGCCCAATCGGGACCGGACGACTACGATTAGAGCTGTCCGGCCCCGATTGGTGGTCACCGGCGGCCTTGTGCCGGTTCCGGCAAAGGTGGAGAGTTTATTTTGGACAAGGGTAGTTTTGACTTTTCACTTGGGCATGTGAGGGGCACACTATCAACCAGGGGTAGTTTTGAAATTTAAATTTTAGCACCTCACATGCCAAGCACATGACACAATTCTGTTAAATTTAACTGCAATTTTGGACGGAGACACCAAATTTTAACAAAATTGAAATCTTGGACACTTCAGTTTAACATTTGAATCTTCAGACACCTGATTTTAACATAGGGCAAACCTTGGACAATTTTTTAGTTATTAACAATAATTCTTATATCCAATCTATCTATATGACCAAAAGATCTATTTTGATCTTCAGAACATAACGACAACTCTAAAGAGTACAAAACTATTTAAATAGGGCAAACCTTGGACAGTTTTTTAGTTATTAACCCTAATTCTTATATCCAATCTATCTATATGACCAAAAGATCTATTTTGATCTTCAGAACATAACGACAACTCTAAAGAGTACAAAGCTATTTAAATTATATATTTGATTAAATTGTAAATTGCTAGATGGACTTATTGTACAAATTGTTAATTAAATTTTTATCTGTTGTAAATTATTGACTGAACTTATAAATTTGAATATTTGCTAGCTTCGTTAATTTTTTTTTTTTTTTTTTAACATTAACAAACATGTTTCTAAAAATTGCAAATAGCACTCTACAGTAGCTTGGTCAGTGACCTTGACTACTCTAAAGGAGTCTCGACCAACTTTGACTCCCTCATGTGATTGTTCTTGTTTGTGAATTGAATTTTTTGTGATTTTTTCGCACTTTGTGCTCTTTCTGGTATTGCTGTCGCGCATGACCACTGTTAGCTAGATCTTATTTGAAAGAGTTTCAGTTCTTCTTCATAGCTTTGATCGTTCTACTGAATCAGCTCCGGTCTTCCTGACCAAGCTTCTATAATTTGTTTGGGGTTTTTAATTATTGTTGTTAAGTCGATCTTGTCATTTACGATGAGTATTACTAGTTGTTTATATGTGTCCTTCCTTGTTGTTCTAGAATTTCCGGTTATGATATCAGCTACACTGTTTTTACGTGCACTTGAATTTATCCAAAGATCTCGTCGTAACTGTGTATTTACCTTGTTTCGTAATCGTCTTAGTTCTTAAATAATATCAAATTTTCTATAAATAAATTAAAAACTTTCCATCGTTCTTTCTCAACATTAATTCATGTGATATTTGAAGTCATTTTATTATTAAATAAAAACTTTATGGTGTTTTTTGAAATTTTTTAGAAAATATTTTCATTAATATTAACATAAAAAGTTAACAGAATTAGCAAATTGCTCAAATTTGTAAATTCAACTAAAAGTTTTCAACAAATAAAACTTTAGCACGCAATTTGCATATTGAGTGCAAGTTGAGCTGGCCATTTGCTAATATGGAAGAATGAGAAGATGTACCATTAACTTTGATTAGACAGCACATGGACCCTGAAGTCTTTTTAGTTTTTTTTTCTAGGGAGTTAGTTGCACGGGAATCTATCAAATGATCGGTTTAAATAATTTATATATCAAAATAAAAAGGTCGAGGGCCTAGGCTCCTAGCAAATTTGACAGACATTCAAGGGTCTTTCTATCATGCTCCAGGAGCACCATGTATTGGGTTTTTTTTTTTTTGTTTGTATTTTTCTATTGCCTTAAAGGTGAACCGTAGAGGGAAATTGATATTATTAATAAGATGATGCAAATATTAGGTGTGGTTAAAAATTTCATATTTTTTCATACTTTTAAAGTTGTATATATATTACAATTAAGTCCACCATGTTGGGATCAAGTTGACGTGGCCCTTAGCTTCTGGTAATGAACTTCGAGGTCTCGCCGGTAGCTAGATCATTTAGGTGTCTATCTCGACCTCAGGGGGTGCTTAGTTTCCTTTAGGGTGCTTTTTGATAGGCGAGGACCTGAAAATGGGTGGGGATGGCCCCTGATTCCACTCCGAAGCTTAAGTCAGTAATAGAATTATGAGAGAATACTATAAAAGTATATGAATGTAGATAATAAAGCAAATGAAAGTGTTTCCCTATTTATAGGGGAGGTTTATACTGACTTTAAGTGGCGGCAGCTGTGTTTTGATTGGCTCAGTGGCGGTAGCCGCCTTTCTCTGATTGGTTGAAGGGGACGGTGAAGGGTCAGTAGATGACAAGTAGGTCGCCACCTGTCCATTTCCTTAAGAGGAAGAGTTTTCTCAATAGTACTTGGCTGCCGACTCGACTCATACCTTAAGAGGAAGAGTTTTGAGTGGTCCTGTCGCCATTCTTTAATAGTCGTCTTGAGAGTCGACCTTCTTCTATACTGTCGTCGACCATTTATTCTTGTCTTCTCATTCCAATCATGAATAGTCGTTGACTTATATTTCTGGAGTCTCGACTCGGATGTCCTCGACTTTTCCTTAGTCTATCCTCAATAATCGTAACCCAACACACCCTAGTAATAAAAAAACCAAAAGCATGGTATTCTTAAAGCATGTTAGAAAAATCTCACATTCAATCAACTAATCAATACATTATATATGAATTGTCTTAATAATATTGAATTTCATCACTCCTATAGTCAATACCAAGTCCCGTTCCATTCCTAGTATCAAAAAATGAAGAACAAGGTTTGCAAAGCCCTCTTTCTGCCATGTGGTTGCCAAGTGGCAACAAAGACAGAAGAAGGCTTAACAATGATCAGATGCTCCAGCATGTTAGGGGTGCTGCCCTCTTGATGAGGGCCCCTCCTAGGCACTACAAGAAAAATCGGTTTTACCTACTGCAGAATTACTGACCGAGCTGCCGGTCGGGAATGTACTGCCGTTTTCCAACCGGATTACGTCTGATTCGACCGAAAAAGTGCTCCTAATCTTTTACTGACCGCCTTTTCTGACCTATTTTCCCAGCAAGCAAGCCTTACCCACCGGTACCTGACACACCGTGCACGGTCGGTGAGTATCTTACCGATATCCGACCGAAATTTTCCCCAGACATGTCAAAACGATTTGCTTATGGGCATTTTTACAGGCCGAATGCTTTCGGGCTACAAACAGTCCGTTAGCTTCAGACCCAGTAAACATGTTGACACATTGAATGACTATGTTGACACATGAATTTCCGTGGTCGGAGATCTAAACATATCAAACAACCGGATCATTTTAGTACTAGTAGATGATGGGTTTCGCTATGGCCGTTAGGCCCTTTAACGACGAGTAAATGGTGAATAGGCCCACTGGGCCCTAAGAGAGGTCAAGAAGACCAATGCGGAGGGTCCCGATGAGAGGAGTCCCGACGGTGAAGGGTCCCGACAAGGTCGGCCCCGATATGCGAGCTGGACGCTCCCGATGAGATGCCTTTAAGTAGGCCCCGATGAGATGCCTTTAAGTAGGCCCCGATGATGAATCCCTGAGAATGTTGGCCCTGTCACGATGACGAGGGGCCCCGAGCGGTGACACAATGAGATAACTCTGGAGTCCCCGATACTGGTCGGGACTTGCTATCAGAGGTTGATGCCGAGATACGCGGAGCGTGGCCGAGATAGACGAGATCATGGCCGAGATAGGCGGGATCGTGGCCGAGATACGCGGAGCGTGGCCGAGATAGGCGAGATCATGGCCGAGATAGGCGGGATCGTGGCCGATATAGGCGGGATCGTGGCCGAGATATGCGAGATCGTGGGCTAACTGCCCCAGCGGTTCACTAGGTAACTGAGGTAGCTCTTCTCCTATATAAAGGAGGAAGTTACCTCAGATCAGATACGTTTTACACATTGAGACTCTTGCTTGCCAGTTTTATTGAGATTATTGAGATACTCATTTAAGCATCGGAGAGGGATTCTGGGTCACCGCCCGGTCTATCCCCTCTTGCAGGATTACGTGGAGCGAAGGAGTTCGGATCGCCGTCAAGACCGTGCCGGAGTTCCAATCGTGATCCAACATTGGCGCCGTCTGTGGGAATCGCAACGAAAAGCAACAATGACCTCTACTCGTTCAATGGCGGCTGGCAATCAGAGAATGCAAGGACAATCTGGTGGTTCCCGTCATCCTGCCGGAACACTGAATTCGCCATCGGAGCTTGCTGAGGATCAAAATCTCCCTGCTGAGGTTTCCCGAACAGGGGGGCACAACGAAGTTCCTGAGGATACGGCAAGACACCAAGAGAATAGGGAGGAGGATGCCCCCGATGCTCCTCCAAACGTGGACCTGGCCAAGGCTGTGGCAGATGCCATGCCGATGTTCTTAGAGGCCATGGAGGCTCTCCTAGAGCGAAGAGAGGATGCCAAGAGACAGGAGGAGGTGCCTCCGCCAAGGGAGGTTCAGAATGTACAGGAGACCCAACCTAGAAATCGGGACAAGGGCAAGGAACCCACTCAGTCGGAGCGATTTGTGATTGATGGGTCAGGACCAGTGCAGCATAGGACCATTCCCCTTAATGGTCCCATCACCCCCGACCAGGTGGTGAAGATCGTGAACATCTGCATGGGGGACCAGAAGCCGATGATGTCGGAACTGAGGGATCGATCCACCCATCCCTTTGTTCCCCGACTGATAGACACCCTCGCCCCGCCAGGGCTGGGTATCCCCACGATTAAGGAGTATGATGGCGAGGGAGATCCAGTTCGTCATGTCCAGAAGCACACGACCGTTTCATTCAGCAGTACCAGGGTCGTCGACGCCTCTTGAAGAGCGTGAGGTCCCTGGCCCAGGTGGTGCAGAGGCCCGACGAATCGCTGGTACATTATTACCAGCGGTACACTGCCAGTGTGGCCGAGATCGATGAAGAGATATCGGAAGGAGAGACTATTCGCACCTTCCTTCGGAACCTGACAGCCCCCTATGGTTCCGACCTGATGCACAGCGTGGCTGAGAAGGCTGTGTGGAACATGGAAGCACTGCAGAAGAGGGTGAAGCAGCAAATCGACGTGCAAGAATCGAAAATAGCTGCCGGAGAGCTTGACCCTCCGAAGTCAAATAAAGGGAAGCAGTCGCTCAAGCCATTAGACGACCATAAGCGGAAGGATAAATCAGAGGGTAGTCGGAGTCGAGGTCGTTCTGATCGAAGGGAGGACAGACGACCCCCGAGGAATAACAAACGGGAGGACTATCACATTCCTCTCAACAGTTCCATGGCTGAGGTGTTAATGGTGATGGATCGGCAGGGTATCTCTAAGTACCCCCCGAAGAAGGAAGGAGAATTTTTGGGATCCCGCACCGATCGTTACTGTCGGTTCCACCGCGCCAGCGGTCACGACACTAACCATTGTCGGGAGTTGAAGAAGGAGATTGAAAAGCTGATCCAGAAGAGGAAGCTTAAGGAGTTTGTGGCTGAAAGGCGGTGTCGTTCCCGCTCCCGATCTCGATCGCGGTCCCGTTCCCAATCCCGCGATCGGTCCCCAAAGAAGAAGAAGTCGGAGCCAGAGTCTTCTGGTGCCCGTAAGGAGAAGCGGGGCACCATCAATGTGATTCACGGAGGATTTGCCGCAGGAGGTGACACCACAGCCTCTCGGGAGGTCTATGCCTCTAGAATTTCTGCTGCTGTGGTGTTGGGCAAGAGATCCCGATCCTGGACCGCGAAGGAAGAGATGGTGATTTCCTTTTCAGCGGAGGACCTGATAGGAGTGGAAACTCCACATGATGACGCTTTGGTCGTGACCCTAGACGTGGATGGATACGAAATGAAGCGAATTTTGATCGACGGAGGGAGCTCTTCCGATATTCTGTTTATGGATGCTCTGGAGGCCATGGGGAAAACAAAGAAGGACTTGAAGGAGGTGAACTTCCCGATGGTTGGATTCTCTGGTATTACCTCCTATCCGCTGGGAATGATCACCTTACCAGTGGAGTTCGGTATCGGGTGGAAAGCGGAGAGGAGGAATGTGGACTTCGTGGTGGTTGAGTCCGCAGGGACTTATAATGCGATTATCGGGAGAACTACCATCAATCCCCTGATGGCTGTTGCCTCGACTGTTCACCAGAAGATGAAGTTCCCGACTGACCATGGAGTCGGGGAGGTCAAGGGCGACCAGGTGGCTTCCAGGAAGTGCTATGTTAATGCCACCCGAAGGAAAAGACGGGAGGCTATGACTATCCTCCAGACCGATGCTGATCCCAGAGAGGAGTTTGGGCGTCCCGCCCCTATGGAGGATTTGAAGGAGGTCGAGATTGACAGACCTCAGAGGAAGGTGAAAATCGGGTCCGCCCTGTCCGACGAGAGGGCCCGAGAATTGATTGAGCTGCTGAAGGAGTTCAAGGAGCTGTTTGCCTGGTCCCCGAGTGACGTGCCAGGAATCAGCCCCGACGTGGTTGTGCATGAGTTGAAGATTGATCCCGCGATCAAGCCTATCGTGCAGAAAAGGCGTCCGATGGGCGCGGATAAGAGGATCGCGATCCAGCAGGAGGTGGGCAGGTTGCTCGATGCTGGATTTATCAAGGAGCTCCGATTTCAGACTTGGGTCGCCAACCCGGTCCTGGTGAAGAAGAGCAATGGGAAATGGCGGATGTGTGTCGATTTCCGCGACTTGAATAAGGCTTGCCCGAAGGACTGTTACCCGCTTCCGAGGATCGACCAGTTGGTGGATGCTACGTCGGGACATGAATTACTGAGCTTCATGGATGCTTACTCGGGTTATAATCAGATCAAGATGGCTAAGGAGGATGCCCCCCACACTGCTTTTTATGTTGATAGTGACATCTATCACTACGATGTCATGCCCTTCAGATTGATTAATGCCGGGGCAACCTATCAAAGGATGGTGAACAAGCTGTTCGGAGACATGCTGGGGAAAACCATGGAGGCTTATGTGGACGATATGCTGGTGAAGTCCCGACAGGCTGGGGATCATGTTCACAACTTAGCCACGGCATTTGAGAGGATGAGGCTTCATCAGGTTCGCTTGAACCCGACCAAATGCGCCTTCGGAATGCACTCCGGAAAGTTTTTGGGCTTTATGGTAAGCCAACAAGGAATTGAGGTGAACCCCGAGAAGCTGAGGGCAATCGAGGAGATGCAGTCTCCGATAAATCATAGGGAGGTGCAAGTGCTGAATGGCCGACTAGCTGCAATGAATCGCTTCCTTTCCAAGGCAAGTGACCGATCTATGCCATTTTTTGAAGTGCTGAGGTCCAACAAGAAGTTTGAGTGGACGCCAAGTGTGAAGAGGCGTTCCAGGCACTCAAGCAGCACCTTCGCACCCTCCTGCCATTGGCGAAACCGATCCCAGGCAAGCCGCTCTATCTATATTTGGCTGTTTCTGAGTTTGCTATTTGCTCTGTGTTAGTGAAGATTGTCGACGGTAATCAAGTCCCCGTGTATTATGTAAGCAATGCGTTTTCCAAATCTGAAATGAATTATCCCGCCGTTGAGAAGTATCTTTTTGCGTTGATCATTACTGCTCGGAAGCTAAGGCCTTACTTCCATGCGCATGAGATTACTGTGTTGACGAATCAACCTCTGAAGCATTTTTTGAACCGACCTGATGCGTCGGGGAGATTAGTAAAATGGGCAGTTGAGCTTAGTGAGTTCCGCATTCACTTTGCTCCGAGAACGGCTATTAAGGGCCAGGCGTTGGCGGATTTCATAGCAGAGTCTACAGCTCCCGATCTGGAAGAAGCGGGCCCTGTAGAGGGGGCAACCATGGAGGTCTCGATAGCAGAGCAACCAGAAATGGCAGAGCAATCAGAACAGCCAAATGAGGAAAATACTTGGGAAATGTACATGGATGGCTCTTCGAGTTCAGACGGATCAGGAGCAGGGTTCGTATTGATACCACCGGGCGGGGGTGAGCCCCTTCGATACGCTTTGGCCTTAACGTTTAGGGCCACCAACAACGAAGCTGAGTATGAGGCTCTTATTACAGGCCTCAAAATCGCCAAAGGTACGGGATTTGGTCACCTAAGGGTGAAATGTGACGCGGGCCTGATTGTGAATCAAATCCAAGGACGATATGAGGCGAAGAGCCCAATGATGAGAAAGTACCTTCGCGAGGTGCAAGTCTTGAAGGAGAGCTTCAAAAGTTTCGACATCGAGGCAATCCCGAGGGAGGAAAACGCGGAAGCGGATGCCTTGAGCAAATTTGCCTTGGGGGCACCCCTAGAGGAAAAATCGGAAGGTGCACTTCTTGGAGAAGGTGATCTTGTCGACCACCGATCCATCGGAGGTGTGTGCCATTGAAGCAGGATCGGAGGAGGAGCCCACTTGGATGACCCCGATAGTCGCGTATCTGACTACGGGGGCAGTCCTCGATGATGGAGTACTAGCTGACAGGATACGTCGGATCGCAGTTAACTACGTGGTGGTGGACAATCAGCTGTACAAAAAGGGGTGGTTCTCAACTCCTTACTTGAAATGTGTGGCCGAACCCGACACAAATCGGATCCTTAGGGAAGTGCATGAAGGGGTCGCAGCTTGTCACGAAGGGGCCCGATCCATTACGAGGAAAGTGTTGAATTTGGGCTATTACTGGCCTTCGATGAGCAAGGAGGCGACGTTGTTAGTCCGATCTTGTGATGCGTGCCAGAGGTATGCCCCGAATATCGTGGCTCCGGCTGCTAATCTGATGTCCATCAAGAGTGCTTGGCCCTTCGCGCAGTGGGGTATCGACTTGGTGGGACCCCTCCCACAGGCACAAGGTCAGTGTAAATATTTGCTTGTGGTCGTTGATTATTTTTCGAAATGGATAGAAGCTAAGGCATTGGCCAAGACGAGGGGGAACCAAATCGTCAAGTTTCTCCAAACCCATATTATATCCAGATACGGGATTCCTAAGGTGGTGATCAGCGATAATGGTCCACCATTTAACGGGGCTTAAGTGAAGGAGTATAAGGAGGAGCTGAATATCGAGCATCGAACAGCCTCTGTCCATCATGCTCAAACTAATGGACAGGTCAAGTCAGCCAACAAAATCGTGATGGATGGCCTGAAGAAGAGGGTCTATGCCTTGAAGGGCAAATGGTTGAACGAGCTGGAAAATGTGTTTTGGGCTGTTAGAACAACACCCAAACGATCAACTGGGGAGACTCCGTTTGGCCTTGTTTATGGCACGGAGGCTGTTGCTCCCGTGGAAATAGCTGTGGCGTCCCATCGGATGAGATATTATGAGCCTTTGACGAATGATGAAATGAGACGTCTGGAACTGAACTTGCTCGAGGAAAAGAGGCGGGATGCTGATGAAGTCCAGGCTCGAATGCGTTTGGCGACGGCCAGATATTATAATCGGCGAGTTAAGTCCCGACAATTCTTCGTCGGGGAGCTGGTTTGGCGTCGGAACGAGTTCAACCTTTTGGATCGGATCAACAAGATTTCACCAAAATGGGAAGGACCTTATAAGGTCGTGGGGATGCCAGCTCCAAATGCGTACAAGTTGGAAGACCTCGATGGCAAAGTATTGAAGCATTCTTTCAGTGGCGAACACTTGAAGAAATTTCATGCTTGATGAAAAGTCGCCTTAAGTGGTGCCCGATGAAAAGTCGCCTTAAGTGGTGCCCGATGTAAAATCGCCTTAAGTGGTGTAAGCTATTTATCGTTTGATTCGATGTAAGCAGATTTTGTGCCATCAATGAATAAAGAGGTTGCTTCCGATCAGATTATTCTTAGATTTATTCTAAGTGTTGTTAAGTTGCCTTAAGTGGTGCAAGTTGTTAAGTCGTCTTAAGTGATGCATGGTTCTTAGATTTATTCGGAGTGTTATTAAGTCGCCTTAAGTGGTGTACGAGAAAAAGTCGCCTTAAGTGGTGCACGAGAAAAGTCACCTTAAGTGGTGCACGAGATTAAGTCGCCTTAAGTGGTGCACGAGATTAAGTCGCCTTAAGTGGTGCACGAGATTAAATCGCCTTACGTGGTGTGGGCTAAATCGTCTTAAGTGATGTGTTGAAATGTCTTAAGTGGTGAGGTTTCGCCTTAAGTGGCATAGGTAAGTCGCTTTGAGAAGTGCAATGGAAAATCGGAACTAAGATAGTTTGATATTTGTTAGGTTCCGGGATCTGGGTCAACGGGTGGTCGGCTCAAATCTCGTTCCTCACTGGAGATGTGGATGATCTGGTTCTCTTAGGTTGTACTGTCTTAGCTTTCGTCCTTCCTTCCTTAGCTTCTCTTCTCCTTTCGCCCTGCAGAAGGGGCAGTACCAGGCACAGAGGGGGGGGGGTGGTGCCTGATGAACCCTCTCCGATGCCTAAGTCAGTATCGTTTTTAGAGAGATAAAGCTAGAGAGATGTCAGAGCAAAATAATCTAAATTGCCCAGATCCCGGAACCTAACACTTGGCGCCGTCTGCGGGCTTCGGACAAAAAGCCTAATTATCACCAGCTAGATGGCAGGCGTATATGTCATCCATGGGGGTTATGGAGCTGGAGGAGAGTCAGCGAATGCCAGAGAAGCATATATGGCAGAGTTAGGGGCTCCTAAGCCAAAAGAAGAACAAGCAGAAGGAAAGAGAGAAGACATAATAGAATTTTCAAGAAGAGACATGGAGCATGTGTTACCAGACAACAAGGATGCCCTGGTCATAACAATGAAGATCACTGATATGGACATTGGGAGAATCCTAATAGACAGTGGAAGCTCACCCAACATCATTAGCAAAAAAGTCCTCAACATACTAGGAGTAAGGCCAAGTAGCATAAAACAGGTTCACTCCCCCTTAGTAGGATTTTCAGGAGAGCCAACATACCCACTGGGGGCAGTCACACTACCTGTGACACTGGGCACAGGACAGAGGCAGCTAAAGATTGATGTCCCATTCTTCATCACAGAAGAAATGGAGGAGTACAATGGGGTCCTAGGTACCACTACAATCAACAAGTGGGGTATGGTACCATCAACACTACATCAGAAAATGAAATTCCCCACAGGCCAGGGAATAGGGGAAGTAAAAGGCAACCAGAAGGTAGCAAGGAAATGTGCAAGGATTGCACTAGGCAAGAGGAAGAAAACAACAGAGGTTCTACTAGTAGATGAGGACCCAAGAGAAGATCATGGAAGACCAGCCCCCATGGAGGAACTAAAAGAGATACTCATAGAAGAACCCGATAGGAAGGCTAAAATCGGGACTGCCTTATCTCAGGAAGAGGAGAACCACTTAGTAGCTTTACTAAGGGAATACAAGGATTTGTTCGCCTGGTCACCAAGCGATATGCCAGGGATATCAGAAGAAGTGATCTCACACAGGCTCAATATAGACGCGGCAACGCGACCAACAACACAGAAGGTGAGACCAATGGGAGGAAGCAAAAAGATAGCTATCCAAGAAGAAGTAGAAAAGCTACTAAAGGCAAAGTTCATCAAGGAAATCAGATTCTAGACATGGGTGGCAAACCCGGTACTGGTGAAGAAGCCGGGGGGAAGCTGGAGAATGTGTATTGACTATCGTGACCTAAACAAGGCTTGCCCTAAGGACTCATATCCCCTACCAAGAATAGATCAGTTAGTGGATGCAACATCGGGTCATCAACTAATGAGCTTCATGGATGCATACTCAGGATATAACCAGATAAAAATGGCCCCTGAGGACGCCCCTCACACAGCATTCTATGCTGATAGCGAGATATACCATTACACGGTGATGCCTTTCGGACTCATAAATGCTGGAGCAACATATCAGAGAATGGTCAACAAAATCTTTGGGGACATGATAGGGAAGACAATGGAGGCATATGTGGACGATATGATAGTCAAATCCAAAGAGAAGAAGGACCATGTGGAGAACCTTCGCTCAACATTCGAGAGGATGAGGCAATACCAGGTCCGTCTAAACCCGAAAAAATGCGCATTTGGGGTGCAATCAGGGAAATTTTTAGGTTTCATGGTAAGCCAGCGAGGCATAGAGGTAAACCCCGAAAAACTTCAAGCAATTGAAGAAATGCAGTCACCTACGAAGCACAAAGAGGTTCAACGACTGAACGGGAGGTTGGCAGCCCTTAACAGATTCCTATCCAAAATAGGAGACAAGGCATTACCCTTCTTTGAGGTACTAAGGGCAAACAAGAAATTTGAATGGACACCGAGATGTGAGGAAGCCTTCCAGCAACTCAAGCAACACCTAAAAACACTACCACCCTTAGCAAAGCCTACACCAGGGGAGCCCCTCTACCTCTACATCTCCGTGAGCAATGTGGCAGTAAGCTCAGTGCTAATTAAAGAAGAAAACGCTGCACAATTGCCGGTATACTTTGTAAGCAAAACATTGGCAAAGTATGAGATCAACTACTTGCCAATAGAAAAGTACCTTTATGCACTGATTATATCAGCAAGAAAGTTGAGACCGTATTTTCATGGGCATGAGGTAACAGTCCTCACAGACCAACCATTGAAACACCTCCTGCAGAGACCAGACACATCGGGAAGACTGACCAAATGGGCAATTGAGCTAAGTGAGTTTCGCATTCATTTCGCCCCAAGAACAGCCATAAAGGGTCAGGCTCTAGCACATTTTATCGCCGAATTCACTGGAATTAATCCAGACAAAGACTTGGGAGAAGTCAAAACTACATGCGATGCAAGTAGTAGTCAGGAAAAACAATCAGAAGAATTATGGGAGATGCATACTGATGGGTCATCCAACGGAGGAGGTTCAGGTGCGGGCCTCTTACTATACCCACCAAACAGCGATACACCTATGCGCTATGCCATGGCACTTACCTTTAAGGCAACAAACAATGAGGCTGAGTACGAAGCACTAATAACCGGCCTGAGAATAGCCAAAGGAGTAGGGGCAAAACATTTAAGGGTTAAGTGTGATTCTCAACTAGTTGTCAATCAAGTGAAAGGAATCTACACTGCAAAGTCCGAAAACATGCAGAAGTACTTACAGCAAGCCAAGGACCTGATAAAGAGCTTCCAAAGCTTCAACATTGAGTCAGTCCCAAGAGAACAAAACCAAGAGGCAGACGCCTTAAGTAAACTAGCCTTAGGGGCAGAAGCAGGCAAAGAGGTTCACTTCGTAGAGCAAAGAATGCAATCAGTGATAGAACAAATGGAGGTTCTAGCAATAGATGAAGCAGAAGTCTGGATGACACCAATGCGACAATACATCATGGAAGGAAAGCTCCCAAAAGATAAGGTGGAACCAGTCAAGATTGAAAGGATGGCTAGGAACTACGCAGTGATGGACAATGAACTCTACAAGAAAGGATACTCCACACCTTTCCTCAAGTGCATAGCATACCCGGAAACAGAGAGAGTGCTTGCAGAACTCCATGAGGGAGATGCGGGGTGCCATGAAGGAGCACGGTCAATAAGCCGAAAGGTCTACAACCTAGGATACTATTGGCCATCAATGAGCAAAGAAGTAGCAGACTTGGTACAAAAATGTGATCACTGCCAAAGGTACTCCAGAAATATAACAGCCCCACCAGCAAAGCTAAGCTCCATCTCAGGAGCCTGGCCTTTCGCGCAATGGGGGATTGATTTGATAGGCCCCCTACCAAAAAAAAAAGGTCAGAAGACTTGCATAATTGTTGCAATAGACTACTTCTCCAAATGGATAGAAGCAAAGGCAATGGGGAAGACAACAGACGACCAAGTCGTCAATTTCATCCAATCTCACATTGTCTCGAGGTACGGGGTGCCAAGAGCAATAATAAGTGACAATGGCCCACAATTCAAGAGCAAGAAATTGCAGTGGTATTGCGAAAGACTGAATATAGATCACCGTTTCGCATCAGTAAAGCACCCTCAGACAAACGGACAGGTAGAATCGGAAAACAAGATAGTGCTAGATGGCCTAAAGAAACGACTCCACGCCACCAAGGGAAGTTGGGTAGATGAGCTGGAAAATGTTCTATGGGCAGTACGGACAACACCAAAGATATCCACAGGAGAAACGCCATTTGGCCTAGTGTACGGAACTGAGGCGGTGGCACCAGCAGATATAGCTGTACAATCACTGAGGACCAAATACTTTGAGGAGCATGAGAACAACAAAGCAAGACTTTTAGATTTAGACATGGTGGAGGATAAAAGGTGGAATTCAGAAGAAGCACAGACACGAATGCGCCTTGTCTCAGCAAGATACTACAACCGCCAAGTCAAGGAGAGACAATTCCACGTAGGAGAACTGGTACTAAGAAGGAATGAGTTCTCACACTTAGACCAAGTCAGAAAATTATCTCCGAAGTGGGAAGGACCATACAAGATAGCGTCAGTTCCCTACGTAAACGCTTACCGCCTCGAAGATGGGGAGGGGTATATCTCCACAAACACCTTCAGTGGAGAGCACCTAAAGAAGTACTACGTATAAGAAGAAAGCACAAGCAAAAGACCATATCCTTAGTTTCATATTCCACATTTTGCATGTTTCAGCTTTACAAGCTTTTCAAAAAACAACTTTGGAGAAGGAGAACTCACGAAGTTACTCCAACTCTACAACTATCTTTCATTCCTACAAAGGATGTCTTGGTGCACCAAGGCATCCCAAGTGTACAAAAACATGAATGCTCCTAAGGGAGTAGTAGTTACTCAAAAGTATTTTCCAGTGAATGCAATGGTACAACCACGAAGTTATCCTTACACAGATATGACTTCAAGTCAATGACAGGTTCGACGCCCCCAAGAGCGTATCTTGAGAGTAGTTTTCATACTACGACATTCGACGCCCCCAAGAGCGTATCTTGAGAGTAGTTTTCATACTACGACATTCGACGCCCCCAAGAGCGTATCTTGAGAGTAGTTTCCATACTACGATATTCGACGCCCCCAAGAGCGTATCTTGAGAGTAGTGTTCATACTACGACCTTCGACGCCCCCAAGAGCGTATCTTGAGAGTAGTTATTACACTACGACCTTCAACGCACCAAGAGCGTATCTTGAGAGTGGTTTCCAAAAACTACGAACTTCGACGCCCCCAGGAGCGTATCTTGAGAGTAGTGTTCATACTACGACCTTCGACGCCCCCAAGAGCGTATCTTGAGAGTAGTTATTACACTACGAATTCGACGCACCAAGAGCGTATCTTGAGAGTGGTTTCCAAAAACTACGATTTCGACGCCCCCAGGAGCGTATCTTGAGGTAGATTTGCAACCTACCAGATTCGACGCCCCCAAGAGCGTATCTTGAGGTAGAAAAAACACTACCAGTTCGACGCCCCCAAGAGCGTATCTTGAGGTAGATTTCAAACTACCAGTTCGACGCCTACCAGGAGCGTATCTTTGGTCTAACCTGAGCCCTCCGGGAGCCTATCCTGTGAAACGTTAAGTGCCGTCCGAGAGCCTGTCTCGTGAACAGATTTTGACACCCGTCAAGAACGTATCGGTGGACTAACCTCTGCCCTCCGGGAGCCTATCCTGTGAAACGTTAAGTGCCGTCCGAGAGCTTGTCTCGTGAACAGATTTCGACGCCCACCAAGAGCGTATCTTCGGTCTAACAGTACAACGTATACCGTGTAAGGGGTATCAGAAGAGATCATCACACCATGCTTAGAAGGACACCATGCTTAGAAGGATACCATTCTTAGAAGGATACCATGCTCAGAAGGATACCATGAGAAAGAAATTTCTAAGTAAAGTAATGTGAAGAACAAGTAATGTTTTTTCTTTATGAAATGGCAGGTAAGACATGAAGGAAAGCACGAAAGAAGGATAAGTAAAGGAAACACACCAAGGAAAGGGTCCATACCCAAAGAGCCATACACAAGGCATAGGGAGACATCATGAAAAGAGATATAAGCACACGGCCATATATACAACGAGTAGAGACAAGTGTATCAGACAAAGATGGCAACACTAAGAAAGGTGGAGTTCCAAACTCTAAAGACAACCACAACTCACAAACACATGAGACTACCACAAGAAATAGAGGTACTATCCCCTCATCTTCGCAATATGCTTAATAGCAAAGTCTGACAAATCACCAAGTCGAGAGAAAGGAAAGTCAGGAGCAATCATGTGAATACGCTCAAGAATCTCCTTCAAGGAAATACGTTTCGCCACAGAGCAGCGAACGTCGATAGCAGCCTGATAAGCGGAGGAGGCCATATACTCAGCAATGGCACACTCATTCGCCTCCATACGACACATTTCCTCCAGAGAGATTAACTCAGCAGCCCGGAGTGTCTCATCACGATAAGACCTTTGTCTCAACGCCTCAACCTCTTCATTAAGAAGAGCAATGCGACCCTCCAAGTCTCGGCACCGCAAATCGGTGATGCGACTATGCTCCAAACAGCTAATAAGACTGGATTTAAGGGAGACACAAATGTCCTCGTACACCTTCCTCTCCTCAGCAAGATCAATAGCAAGGGTGGATAAATTAACAAGGTCGGCCATACCCTACAACAAAAACAAAAGATGAGATGGATAACACACGGAGAAGAAATATGCTAAAGGATAAAACGGTTACATTACAGGAGCATAGCGAGCCAACACATCACGAGCCAGCTCATATGTTGCCTCCGACCCTTTGGATAGGGACACACGATCGGCAGGAGGAACAGCAGACTGCAGAACACGAACTCCAACCTCAGGAGTTTGCAAAGAAGATTGGTTATCAAAACGAGCCCCACGCCCATAATAAGGCGCCCACTCAGACCCAACAATTCCATCAACAGGTGGACGAGACAGCTCCTTCCGACTCAGACGCGGAAGACGAAGTCTACCTATAACAAAGCACAGAGTAAATACCAAGGTACACTAAGGAAACTCAGAGGCTCAAGGACTCACCAAACAAGGAAGAAGGAAAAGATGGCTCCCGGACCTTCGATTGGGGGGCATCAATATAGAAAGAAGATGGCACCCTAACGTCACCACCCTTACCTCCAGTTAGAGAACACCTCCCCGGCACCATTTTCGGACTCCCACACTCGGTCCACTCCGCCTACCTTCTCCGAGTCCTAAGGTCTTAATTATGTGCTTAAAGGTTAATTAATTGTGTTTAAAGGTTAACGATGTCATTAAGCCACCTTAATGACACCGTTGCCTATAAATACCCCACCTTCACAACTCATTTGGGGATCTGGGCAATTTAGATTATTTTGCTCTGACATCTCTCTAGCTTTATCTCTCTAAAAACGATACTGACTTAGGCATCGGAGAGGGTTCATCAGGCACCACCCCCCCTCTGTGCCTGGTACTGCCCCTTCTGCAGGGCGAAAGGAGAAGAGAAGCTAAGGAAGGAAGGACGAAAGCTAAGACAGTACAACCTAAGAGAACCGGATCATCCACATCTCCAGTGAGGAACGAGATTTGAGCCGACCACCCGTTGACCCAGATCCCGGAACCTAACAATATTGATGAGGGCTCAAAGGCCCGAGGATGCATTACAAGGAAAGGAAAATTACAAGGACTATAAAGATAGAGTATTTAAGCTTGGTCCTTGTTGGCGTCAGCGGGAGCAGGATCCACGAGATCTGTGGCAGAAGGCTCCACGGGTTCAGCTGCTGGAAGGTCGATTATCGGGGGGTCAACTGTCGGAGGATCGGCACTTGGAAACTCCGCCATGTCTTCAACACCCGCGGGAGTGTTCCCCTCATCACTCTCCTCCGAGAGGGCGAAGTACTTCTTCGCAAAGGGAGCGAGAGTCGCAGACTTGTCAAAATTGATGGCGTCGCCATACTCCAGATGGAGCTCCTCGACTGCATTGAAGAGGGGGTTCTCCACCTCCGCGGTGCAGAACTTCACCGCATCAGCTTGGAAGTCCTCGGACCCCCGATAATCTTCCCGGCCCTTGGTCTCAGCCGCGACCAGCTTCGCAGGAACCTCAGCAATTTGCTCCTCCAGAGCCTTCTTCTCAAGGACAAGTTTGTCCCGAGCCTCTGCATCCTTTTGTCGCTCCTGCTGCTCCCGCTTCAGTAGCCCCTCGAAGTCATGAACCTGCTTTTGGAGGTCCCGAGTCTTTCGATCGAGGATGGGCTGTTCCTTGGCCAGTTTTCCCCTCGAAGACTTGGAGGCCGCGACATCCCTGCGGATGCCCTCCTGATCCAAGGAAATCGGAAACCTCAGAGATGGCAGAATTGAGCCTGCCAGCAGATGCAGAGCCAGCTCTGGGTATGTGTCACCCTGTCGGAGCTGGACCCCTTGCAGCGTTTGGATCGGGGTCCAGGGAGCCTCTTTCTGGCTGGGGTCATAAACTTTGTAGAAGCTCCCGTCCAAGGGGAGAGGGGAAGGACCGACTCGAGTCGTAGAGGTGCGCATCTCCGACTCGCCCTGGGTCGGAGAGGGAGTGAAACTGTGGATGGGCGATGGCTGCCGCTGTTGTGAAGAAGGTGAGGGGGGCAGTCCCTTGGAGGTTGGTTTCAGGGGGGACTGCCTCGTCCCCCGACGACGAATCAAGCCGGTGCCCTCGTCAGTCTCCTCAGAGGAGTCCAGATTTTCCACCCGACGAAATTGATCGCCGGTCGGGGTCTCTCCAGCCCCCGATCCCATCGGGGCAGGAGGTTGAGGGTGGCCTTCTCCACCTCGAGCACCGGAAAGTGGTGCCCATGCTGAAGGAGGTGCCCCTGCTGAAGGAGGTGCCCCTGCTGAAGCTCCAACACCCGACGGAGCTCCTGAGTGACCTGCACCTAGAGGACGAGATGCTTCAGAAATATAGTCAGGAAGTTGATCAGGGTCCTTACACCAAACGACGCGCCGAGAAACGTATTGGTCTTTCCCGTGGTAGTTGTAGTAGCCCGCCTTGAGGATGCGGGGAGTTTCCCCTCGGAGGACACGTTTAACCTCTTCGATGCGGGCCTCTATGGTCGAAGGGATCAAATCCTTAGGAACTTGCTTCATGTATGATTTAATAGCTAGGCGGAGCTGTTTACCTTCTTCAGCATTTTGGACATCGAATAGTCTGTCCACCTCCACGCGGCTCCGCTTAGTCCTCTCCGCGGAGGGAGATCCCGACCAAGCAACAGCCTTCTTCGCCGACTTCCTCTTCCGCGCGGGGCGTTGGACGGCGTCGGTCTCCCCCTGCTTAAGGATGAGATTTGCAGCACGGATACCTTCTTAGCTGCAAACAATGGAAAACAGAGATCAGAAACATTACCCAGGGAACCATATTGGAGGGGCCGTCGAAGAGTTGACCCCCAGAGATTATGTCAAGGAGACGGATCCCGGCCTTCACCAGGTCCCACTCCGTTAGAGAGTTAGCATCGAGGGGAGTATAGGACTCCCCCCAACGGTAAAGCTGGATAAGATGGAGGGTCTGGAAGTCTTCGTCAGAGTAAGTGTGATAAGCGGGAGGAGAGTCCACTTCCACCTCCCATCGGGGCCATGGGATCGAAGAGTTCTTGATAAAGAAATAGCTCCTCTTCCACCCGCTATTATCAGACCCCATGTCGATTAGGAGTCCCCGACCCTTGATAACCTTCCAGGTGTCGCTGGTCCAGCTGCACAGCGCAAGTTGCGCCTTATTCCACTTGGGCATCCGAGGATAGAAGGCACAAACCCCGGCCTCGTTGCATTTCATCCCGTAGAAGGTTCTGAAGAGTTGGAGGCTGTAGACCCACTTCTGGCGGTAGCAGAGGACCTGGAAAGCATTCCACACGCGGATGGCGTGTGGGGAGAATGTAGTTGGATGCGTCTTGTAGTGGGTGCACATCTCAACCAAGTTCCCGCAGAAGGGGAATCGGATCCCGGTCGATATCTGTCCCGTAGAGACAAATATCTCCCCCTCCTCGGGACTAGTGACCACGGGCTCACCCGAGGCACGGTGGCGAGAATAAGGAAGACGAGGCTCCCAGATTTGGGTAATGCATCCTTCTCGGAGAGCTGCGTCGTAGGCAGTCACCGAGATCTCGTTGGGAGCATAATCAAAATGGAAGGGTTTCCTCCCCTCGGAACTGGATCCGCTGTCTGAAAATCAACCATGGCAAGGAAAGGCATATTGGGTTTTTTCGGAAAATTACAAGCGAACTAACCGAAGATGAAGGAAAGGCTACACTAACATCAGGGAAGGAAGTCTTACCAGACATGATGATTCGAAGTGGGAAGGATGGTCTTGATGATTGCCGGAAAGTTGATCGGAGAATGGAAAGCCGAAGAAGAACCTGAGCTTTTGAAATCGCAGAGCTTTTGAAATTGCAGAAACGGTAAAAGAGAAACAGTGCCCAGAGTTAGGGTTTTATAGGAGAAGGGACAAGTGAAAGGACGTTCTAATCTGGGTCGTCGAAGTTGAAGCGTTTCAATCTGAGCCGTTGAGATGAAACAAACAGAATGGAAAGGGGTGTAATGATGAAACGGCCTGAAAAGCACTTTTTCAGAAAAAGCAGGCGCGAAAAATCAGGCACGGGTGCCAAAGACGTCACTTCGTCACCTGCTGCATTTAATGGCTGAGTAACCGAGGAGTCTTCTCGGATTTGGTGATTATCCTCGAGGTATCGAGGAATCGTGGACGAGAAGATCCGTATCAAGTGACTTTATCAAGGGAAAGGTCGCCGACTCCGATGTCGGGAGGTCGGGAGTTGAAAGACACGACGAACTGTAAGTCCCTCATGTCTTGGGGGCAAATGATGGGTTTCGCTATGGCCGTTAGGCCCTTTAACGACGAGTAAACGGTGAATAGGCCCACTGGGCCCTAAGAGAGGTCAAGAAGACCAATGCGGAGGGTCCCGATGAGAGGAGTCCCGACGGTGAAGGGTCCCGACAAGGTCGGCCCCGATATGCGAGCTGGACGCTCCCGATGAGATGTCTTTAAGTAGGCCCCGATGAGATGCCTTTAAGTAGGCCCCGATGATGAATCCCTGAGAATGTTGGCCCTGTCACGATGACGAGGGGCCCCGAGCGGTGACACAATGAGATTACTCTGGAGTCCCCGATACTGGTCGGGACTTGCTATCAGAGGTTGAGGCCGAGATACGCGGAGCATGGCCGAGATAGACGAGATCATGGCCGAGATAGGCGGGATCGTGGCCGAGATACGCGGAGCGTGGCCGAGATAGGCAAGATCATGGCCGAGATAGGCGGGATCGTGGCCAAGATAGGCGGGATCGTGGCCGAGATATGCGAGATCGTGGGCTAACTGCCCCAGCGGTTCACCAGGTAACTGAGGTAGCTCTTCTCCTATATAAAGGAGGAAGTTACCTCAGATCAGATACGTTTTACACATTGAGACTCTTGCTTGCCAGTTTTATTGAGATTATTGAGATACTCATTTAAGCATCGGAGAGGGATTCTGGGTCACCGCCCGGTCTATCCCCTCTTGCAGGATTACATGGAGCGAAGGAGTTCGGATCGCCGTCAAGACCGTGCCGGAGTTCCAATCGTGATCCAACAGTAGGCGAAAGGAAGTCGGTGTTGTTATTGGAAACCAAAGTCTGCAAAAGACATACAAGTCAGATCCTTAGTCTTACTAACTTGACCATAAGCTTTAAACCAGTAAAATCCAACTAAACTCACAACAACTAGTACATGTACATACTTCCTTAGGTGTTTGGTACATGATAGTTCAATTTCTATTTTGGCAATCTCTGTCTTCAATTTAGATTGGTACAACTAAATGTTATCATTCTCCACCCTCAATATATCATTATCAAGCTCAACTTTTGCACTAACCCTCTTCAATTTCGCAATCTCCATCTCATAGGTCGAACATTTAGTACTCAAATTCTGGTGCATGGATTAGAATTTCTGGACATCCCTTTTCCCATAGCCAAACATCAAAGGATCCTCCCAGTCAAAAAAGTTGCATCCAGCATCTTCACTAACCTGTCAACATTTAATCCCCATTGAAACAATCAACTTAAATTGACCCATGTTAATCCATAGAATCAGTAATGCTAGCATGCGAACCCTAATTGGATGTTGAAATCCCTAATTCCGAATACCCTAATTAACAAAACCCTAATTCATTTTGGCCAAATTAGGGCTAATTCGTTTCCACTACTTCAAAATTGAAGTGCTAAACGTTAAATAGAAACAACACCTACCACTAATTAAGAAACATTAACTTAAATTTTGGGCACGAATGAACCATTCTGGAGAAATTCTTCCAGGTAGAGGATGAGTTGACTGTTCAAATCTCACCGTAGTGGCATCGTCGGAGTTCATACTGAGGAATCTCGATCGTAGATGGGTAGGCGTCGTCGTTCATCTTCAGGTCGTGTCCGTGTTACACATTAGTTGAGGAAGGAGGGGAGGAATGAACAGGAAAATGGTAATGTAAGAACGGGAGGTCACACGGAGGCAATATAAGAATGCACATGAAACGGCTAAACAGGAAATTGAAGTTTCAAAATTCGAAAGAAAAAAAATAATAATAACAAAGCTCACATGTCGGTCACATGGCCACTCAACGACCATTTTTGACATAATCTTATTTGATGTATCTCATTGGTAAAAAATAGAAACGTTCGGTACCAAATCGGTAAAAAAAAGTTACAGAATGAACAGTGCATTTTCTGAAAACATATGGTGTGAAGTGAACCGTTAACCCTAGGTAATATATAATATATTGTTTGTATCTAATGTCAGACCTAAAATCTAACATAATGCGATATACGTTTTGATAACGCGGATTTTGAAAGGGTCGCCACTAGTTAATTAAGGCTAACTAGAATCCTAAATTACCTAAGCGAATAACGGATTAAACACCTAGGTATAAAATCGATCTACGATCAGAAATTCGAGTTCGAGGGTTCTGTTACGAATTAAAAAATATAATTTTTAACTACGCCCTTTCGGTACTCAATTCACTTAATTTGCCAATTTTATTCTTTAAATTCATGTTATATCAGATTAATCTAACAATGTCAAGATTTAATCAAACTTCTATCCTATACAAGATATTATCAATTATAAACCTAAGTAATAACTAATTACAATTTAAAACTCATAATTAAGACGAAATCTAAAACATCAAACTTTATCAAGCATGCTTAAATTCATACACATCTCTATATATTTAACATACATATACAATTTGAGCAATTAAACATGCTACCTAACTAAATTTAATCAATATATTTAAACAATTAATTAAATCTAACCAAACTACACTTAAACTATTCAATTAAATATAACATATTAATAATAATAATAATATAATAACAATTTTTTTTTTAAAAAAAAGAAGAACGGGACGTACCTCGGACATGGAGTGGGTGGTGATGGAGTCGATGTTTTGATGAAGGGCAGTGCTTTCTGAAAATCCGGCGGGCTGGAGGGGGGAGAGAGAGAGAGAGAGAGAGAGAGAGAGAGAGAGAGAGAGAGAGAGAGAGAGAGAGAGAGAGAGAGAGAGAGAGAGAGAGAGAGAGAGAGAGAGAGAGAGAGAGAGAGAGAGAGAGAGAGAGAGACCGGCGGGACGGTGGCGTAAGGTGGTCGGGGCTGGTCGTATTTAACAATAATTAATGCATATACACTATCCTATTTTAAGCTAAACCTATTTATAACAACCCCGTGACCTTCCATATTTAGATATTTTATTTTTTAAACGCGTTACACATAACATTTTTAACGTGTTACGTACGTGTCGTGCGCACCAAAATTAGGTGTTTACAGCTTGCCCCTCTTTGGATGGACTCCCGTAGAATGCGTTCGAGGAGGTTGTCCAATGACGAGTAAACACTAATTTTGGCTAGGAAGTATATCTTCTTCTAGGTCTTCAAGTCTCCAAGGTAGCCTTTGGATTTATTGACGGTGCGAAAAAGTAAAATCTCTGTCAACGGTGCCCCTATTGGCGATGCAGAAAATGAAACCTTTGTCAGTAGTGCCCCTGTTGGCGGTGCCTCCGTTGGTACTGCAAAAAAGTAAAACCTCGGTCGGCAGTGCCCCTGCTGGCGATGTCTTCGTTGGCGTGCCCCTCTTGGCGGTGGTGCCCCTGTTGGCGGTGTGCCCCTGTTGGCGGTGTGCCCCTGTTGATGGTGTGCCCCTGTTGGCGATGCAGAAATTAGAGCCTATGTCGGCGGTGCCTCTATTGGCGGTGCCTCCGTTGGCGATGCAGAAGGGTAGAGCCTCTGTCGGCGGTGCCTCTATTGGCGGTGCCTCCATTGGCGATGCAGAAAGGTAGAGCCTCTGTCGGCGGTGCCTCTGTTGGCGGTGTAGAAAGGTAAAACCTCCAGTTGCGTGCGTAAAAGTAAAGCCTCGGTTGGCCGTTCCCCTGTTGGCAGTGCTCCGTTGGCGGTGTGGAAAGTAAAGCCTCTAGTGGCATGCGGAAAAGTAAAGCCTCGGTCGGCGGTTCCCTTGTTGGCGGTGCCTCAGTTGGCTGTGCAGAAAGTAAAGCCTCTAGTGGCGCGCGAAAAATAAAGCCTCGCTCGGCGGTGCCCCTGTTGGCGGTGCCTCCGTTGGCGGTGCAGAAAGTAAAGCCTCCAGTGGCGTGCGGAAAAGTAAAGCCTCCAGTGGCGTGCATTAAAGTAAAATCTTGATCAATGATGCCTCCAGTGGCGAGCAGTAAAGTAAAGTCTCGGTTGGCGGTGCCCCTGTTGGCGGTGCCTTCGTTGGCGTGTTGTGCCACTGTTGGCGTGCCTCTGTTGGCGATGGTGCCCCTGTTAGCTGTAGTGCCCCTGTTGGCGGTGGTGTCCCTGTCGTCTTGC
The DNA here is from genome assembly GCA_036873135.1 of Clarkia xantiana subsp. parviflora. NCBI lineage: Eukaryota > Viridiplantae > Streptophyta > Magnoliopsida > Myrtales > Onagraceae > Clarkia > Clarkia xantiana. The sequence goes on along the minus strand of JAPTYO010000008.1, from coordinate 16,019,937 downwards.
CTTTATTGGCGATTTTTGGAGAAGAGCCCCTAGTGGTATCCGTTGGAGAAGTGCCTCTAGTGGCATGACTTGCGAATGCTGAATACTAAGGCTTCGTTCGTCGGGCGTGACTCTCAGAAAGCTGGAAAATTACAGATCATGATTGCCTGTTTGTGACTTGTAGGAACAGGCTGTAATAGTCCTACTCATCCTTGAATGGTGACTCGCGAATGCAGACTGTAACCGTCCCGTTTGTCATGATATTGACTCGTAGGAACATACTGTAATAGTCCTACTCATCATCGAAATGCGAACTGCGAGAGAAAACTGTAACAGTCCTACTTGCCGTTAAGTTGACTTGTAGGAACATTCTGTAACAGTCCTACTAATCCTCGAAATGCGACCTACGAGAGTAGTCTGTAACTGTCCCATTTGCCGTGAAGTTGACTTTGGAAGACGCTGTGTCGTAGAAAATACACATGCACATGAATGTTTGTCTCTAATTTTTTCCTAAGGTGCGCATGATGCGACAACTTAGCGGGATCTTTTTTTTTAATCTCTTGTATTCTCTAATTTTGCCACGGTCGACTGATAAATTTTCGATCGTGTCCCTCAGATTTTTTCTCTCCTTTTGCAATGGTTGCAATTTATGAATTTGCAACCACGCCACTCATTTCTTGATTTTGACTAGGCCGCCCTTTCGGGTTTTCAACCTAGTCGAAGCACTCTTTATTTGGCAGCCGATTAAACGGTGGTTGTGACCCGTACTTTTCCACCTCGATGCTGTAGTATTTGTAGCCGTTTGGAGGGTGGCTGTGACCCTTTTCTCACCGTCTTCAATGTTGCAGGAGCTCTTTTGATTGTAGCCATTTGGAGGGTGGCTGTGGCCCTTTATTCCTCGTCTCTGATCCGGGAAACACTCTTTGTATGTAACCATTTTGAGGGTGGTTGTGGCCCTTTCACTTAATACCCGTCATCGATGTTCCGGGAGCGCTCTTTTGATTGTAGTCGTTTAGAGGGACGACCGTGACCCTTTCTTTTATTTTCCCTCCCTCACCGGGTTCGCGGGATCACTCTTTTTGTGTAGCCATTTCAAGGTGGTTGTGTGACCCTTTTTTATTCTCCTGCCCTCACAGGGTTCGCGGGGTCACTCTTTTATTAGTAGCCGTTTGGATGGTGGTTGTGGCCCTTTCTTTGTAGTCGTTTTAGGGACGACTGAGATCCTTTTTATTTGTAGTTGATTTAGGGACAACTGAGACCCTTTTATTTCTTCACTACTTTCACAAAATTTGCGTGAGCACTCTCTTTATTTTTCTCGGTAGCCAATTAAAGGGCGAAGAACAATGAGTTTTTTTTTTTCCAGCTCACCTTTTTCCATGACTGCCCCTGCGGGTTTTCAATCATGCCCATCTCCCTAACTTTGTTGCCTAGCGGGAATTTCTCTTTTTTTTCGCTTTTTTTGCTTCTTCTTTTTTTTTTTGAAAAATAAAAGTTACCAAAAATAATCAACAACAATTATTTACATGCCCCTAATGGAAAATTGAAAAGTTCTAATTCAAAACATATTCTATAGAAGGAATCAGTTGATCGAGTCAAAATATGTCGGTTGTGTTGACGCCCTGGATTGACCCTACGACCAATGGATGAAATAGGCAATGATTTCTTCTCTTGGCTTCTCAAGTGCCCCGGCTATTGGTCAAAACATCAGGGGATGCCCCATGGTTAGCACTGACGAGTTTAGACTTTGCTGCATAACGAATGTATGACTTGGTCGAGGATCACACATGGATGACGTGGAGTTTGGCCAGGCAGGCCACGTATGAAAATTTTCTGAAATATCTAGGACAAACTCGACGGATGACCTTAGAACGGTCGGCGATCAAAGGGTCGTGCGCGAGATGTGCTCTTCAGGGGCCTTGATTTGGATGATTATCCGAGCTGCAAAATGAGTAAGGAAAAACTCAAATCTCGGGGATAAAATTGATTACAACTTCTCTTATCAAGGTGATCGACATCTTTAATGACAATTTGCTCCATATGTGAATGGACTTGCTGCATGTTCCGAAATTTTTCTCCATCTAGCGGTTGTGCTCGATCTGAACGGGAGATGCCCTTTCATGACCACTGACCGGTTTAGACCTCACCGTAAAACGGATGTACGATTTAGTTCGGGGACGCGTATGAATTCCACACATGGTAGGTGAAATTTTAGCATGTAAGTTCTTTGGAGCAGTCACGTTTCACGTGGTTGCGACCTCGTCGAAGTGGTCGTCTGATCTGCAAAAAGAGTAGGGACACTCAAATCTCAAGGAAAAAATCAAGTACAATTCATCGCACATGAGCGTTGGATATCTCGAGTGCACAATTTATTCTTCGTGCAACTGGATGACTGCATGTTCTTTTTTTGTTGCCCCATTTGGCCGGCAGAACTTATATGTACAAGATCATACCAAGAGTACCTGAAAAGAGTGAATGAAAAATCAATCTAGAGAATACGAGAAATCATGCATTAATCTTTTGAAAACTCTAATGTCATTTATTTCATAATTTTGATTACTTTTTAAAAAGGAATCAAAGTTTGTGATCTAGGGTGTTTTGCACCATCATGGAGTTTACCGAGTTTGCTGAGTGCATTATCTGGCTCGAACACATGACAGATGTTTAAAACAAAGTTTTTTTTTTTCAAAAAGATTTTATCATCCTTTGTTTAAACTCGAATAGTCGCACTCAACTGCACAGTTAAATTATTTTCTCAAAAAAATAGAATCAAACCTCTTTTTTAAAACGCTAGCTCATGCGAAGCTTGAGACGATCTTGCCAAAATAGTGCAATACAACTTGGATAAAAACGAATGACACTTTGAGTTTTTTTTTTTTTTTTTTTTTGGAAATGCTCATGCATGCTCGAAAGTTAAAGTTCTACTGTTAAGAAACTTACAACTTACAACCAGTTTACCTGAATGATACATATGGAATGTATGTACGAAATGAAAAATCCAGGTAAAGTTTATTTTATAAAAAGAAATGCAATGCATGTTTGGAATTAAAAGCTCAACAACTAAGAGAAGATTTACAATCTATAAAAAAAAATCATTTTTCCTGAAACAATTCTTACGAGATGTACATGTGAAGAAAGTTGTACAGTTAAGAAACAAACAAGTTACCTAATTTTTTTTATATTTTTTTTAAAGATGAAAAAAAAATCAATGCATCCTAGTTGCTCAAAATTAAAAATTCAGGTGAAAAGTTGTTTTTTTGAAAAGAATGCACCTGAGATGCACAAAAATAAATACAAGATGCAAACTTAAAAATAAAAGTTCTACAACTAAGAAAAGTTACAATTTACCTGAAATGTTTTTTTTTTCGAAAATAATGCATATCATGCACGTGATTAAAAAAAACCAGGTAAAATATTTTTTAAAACAAAGAGAGTCTACGATTTATCTAATAAGTTCTTTTAAAATTAATGCATATTGTATGTATTATTAAAAATAAAACAATTCAGATAATTTTTTTTAATGATGCATATGGATTGCACGTTCGACATCAGAAGCTCTAATAGCTAAAGAGGAATAATTACAAATTTTTCTAAAATGTTTTTTTAAAAGTAATGCATACATAACGCACTAACCAAAATCACAACTTACCTGAAGAGTTAAAAAAAATTAAAAAAAATCAAGCGTATGAAACACATGTTTAAAATAAAAAATTCAGGTAAGAGTTTTAAAAAAAAATAATGCATATGAAATGCATGTTTGAAAATAAAATTTATACAACTAAATGACTAATTACTTAGCTGAAAAAGTTTTTTTTTTTTTTTTTTTTTTTTTTAAATGCAATGAGATGAATGCATGAGAAATAAAAGTTATATAAACAGTACTAGGATAACCTTTACAAAAAAAAAAAAAACACATGTTAATGGGGTAATAAATGTGTGACTTTGCTCTACAAGGTAGGTTCCACTGACAGACTTCTGACACGGTGGTTTGCTCACCCCATCATAGGGATCACAGGACCATCACGAGCGGTGGAGTTGTTCTGAGTCGTTCCGGTGGGTCGGCTGCGCGGTCTTACCCTTACTAACTCTCTGCGCTTCCTAGTTGCCATGAGTTTTAGGCATTTTGGATATTATACTAAAGTGGTATGTGAAAATTCAAACAATATATATATATAACAAAACAAAGATAAATAGTCAGATATAATAAAAAAAATAACTCCACACCTGTAATTACAAAAAAAAAAAAAAACAAACAAATTAGATCAGTGAAGTCAATATAAAAATTACAAAACTTGAACATGGCAAAAAAGTGAACATACTGAGCCCGGACCCTCTAATATCCCCACCAGAGTCGCCAAATTGTCAGACCTAAAATCTAACCTAAGGCGATATACGTTTTGAAAACGCGGATTTTGAAAGAGTCGCCACTAGTTAATTAAGGCTAACTAGAATCCTAAATTACCTAAGCGAATAACGAATTAAACACATAGGTATAAAATCGGTCTACGATCAGAAATTCGAGTTCGGGGGTTCTGTTACGAATTAAAAAATAATTTTTAACAAACGCCCTTTCGGTACTCAATTCACTTAATTTGCCAATTTTATTCTTTAAATTCATGTTAATCAGATTAATCCAACAATGTGAAGATTTAATCAAACTTCTATCCTATACAAGATATTATCTAGGGCTGAAAGTAAAATCCGGCGAGACCGAAAAACCGCAAAAAACCGAACCGGACCGGTCCGAAAAAAACCGGACCGTATATAGACCGTTTGTTATGTGGTCGGATTTTTTTGGTATCATTCGGTTTTTCGGTTCGGTTCGGTCCTCATGTCTTAAAAACCGTGGAGACCGAACTAGACCGAATTTATTCAATGATATAATATAACATGATATATATTATATATCATATTAAGATAACTTAAAATTTTTCTTAAGGAAATCAAATATCTTCTCTTTTTATTAATTTTGGAACTTTTAGTATATTCTATAAGTATTAGTTGTATGAAATTTTGTATAGTATTTTACATAATTTTTGTTTAGTATTCTAAAATTGGAGAAATTTTAAATATTGATTATTACGTTCGGATTTTCGGTTAAAACCGAAAACCGAACCGAAATAACCGTACTAAACATGGACGGATTATTTTTTTTCCATATGGATTTTTGGTCGGATTTTTATGTTGAAAAAATCCGGTCCGAATAAATCGGACTCCGACCGAAATAGCTAAAAAACCGGTCCGACCGAACCGGTTTCACCCCTAATATTATCAATTATAAACCTAAGTAAAAACTAATTACAATTTAAAATTCATAATTAAGACGAAATCTAAAACATCAAACTTTATCAAGCATGCTTAAATTCATACACACCTCAATATATTTAACATACATACAATTTGAGTAGTTAAACATGCTACCTAACTAAATTTAATCAATATATTTAAACAACTAATTAAATCTAACCAAACTATACTTAAACTATTCAATTAAATATAACATATTAATAGTAATAATATAATAACAAATTAATAATAAACAAATTTTAAAAAAAAAATGGGATGTACCTCGGACATGGAGTGGGTGGTGATGGAGTCGACGTTTTGACGAAAGGGGAAGACTTCGGATCGGCACAACACAACAGAGGGCGACTAGGACAAGCTCCGGTGGTCGAATGGACGACTGAACCACGGTGGCAGCGGACTTGGCAGCGAGCGGGACCGGAGAAGAGCGTTGGTAGCGTTGGAAGTCACCGGAGATGGAGGTCGGAGGCGAGGACGAAGGTGACCGTAGGGCCCAGGCGAAGTTGACTGGGCGGAAGAAACGGCGGACCGACGAGCCAAAGGGTGAGGACGGGGCTTTCTGAAAATCCGGCAGGCTAGAGGGGAGAAATAGAGAGAGAGAGAGAGAGAGAGAGAGAGAGAGAGAGAGAGAGAGAGAGAGAGAGAGAGAGAGTCATCGGCGGGACGGTGGCGTGAGGTGGTTGGGGCTGGTCGCCGGCGTGACTGGGGAAGGAGATGGGGACGCAGCGGAGGGGCCATGAGTTTCGTCAGTCACCGGCGGCCGGAGGGCCAGGTCCACGGCGGGAGCAGCCAAGAAGATGAAAAAAAAAATACACTACAGGACAAAAACACACAGGTTACGAGAAAAGTAGTATTATTATTGCTGTTATGTGTTTTTTACATGTAAAATGAGTCTATTTATTGCTAAACTAGGACCCCCAAACTAGGAAAATAAAATCTGAAAAATATGCACCATTAATATTATGAAAATATGCATATATATATATTTATGTATTTCACCATAAATACACATAATATATTTTCTAAATATTTTACAATAATTAATGCATATACATTATCATATTTTAAGCTAAATCTATCTTTAGCAACCCCGTGACCTTCCATATTTAGATATTTCCTTTTTTAAACTCGTTACACATAACATTTTTAACGTGTTACGTACGTGTCGCGCGTACCAAAATTAGGTGTTTACACCTAATCAAAATTATAATCCACAAAATGTACTTTATTTGTTATATATTGTAGTAATGCATCAAACTTAAAGACATTTGTCTAAGCCATCACACTATATTTTAACTAATGACTCAAACTACAATGGTTATGATCGATTGAGAGAAGTGGATATTATAGTTAGTCTCAGAATAAAGTGGAGAGTAGGGGTGAAATCCAGACCTGTAATCCCCCGGAGGATACAACTAATATATATGCGATACAAATTTAGGAAATGATGTAATAAGTTTTACTTAGCAAACGAATTATCTCCGGGCATGTTTGTTCACTTTGATGTTTGTGTTGACGGTACTTTGGTTGCCAGCATATACACTCGTTGATATATGCATGGCTCGCAGTTGTTGTAGTCATTGTTGGGGGTTTTTTTCTGGGTGTAGTACCTTGTGTTTTAGTGATTCCGTTTTGGCTTTATCAGTGCTGGTTTGCTGCAAAATTGTCCCTTTTGTTACTTCCGACAAAGTGTATGTTTGTATGTGAGCATAAGGCCCCATAGTTACATGTTATAACTCGTTGCTAAATAATTCATAGAAATCCCCAACTCATGGGCGCAGGAACTGAACGTGTAAGAAAAAACCATTCAAAACAAGTTGACATATATTTTAAGTAGTGTCACAAAAAATGTACAAATTAATCACAACCATTTGAGCATTCAAAACGACAGTTCATCACAACTGTTCTAACGATCATAGACACTTGCGAAATAAGTTGTTATATGACACTAGACTTCCAAAAGTTGTCATTTAACTTCCTTTACCTTCACCCCGATGACCCTGCAGTGCCTCTACCCAAGTCAAGTTGCCTCACATTCCTTGTATCCCCCTCCGGCATTGTCGTATCTTGTATTCTGAGGGACTGACCCCAGGAGCCCTGGAACGCTTGGCCCCTACCTTGCACAGCCACATAACTTCCTGCTTCCTCCAAGGGCTCATTTCCCGGCCGATACGATTGAGGCTCCCCTGCTACCACGCTTGAAGTTACTGCTGACATTGAAAGAGGCGGAGAGGGTGATCGACGGGATGGCCCAGCCTCAGGTTGGTTTAGGGGGATACAACTCTCATGTGCTTTAAGAATTTGCCCAATCACCATCAGTTGCTCTGCAACAACTCATCATCTATAAATAGCCCAATTAATGTTCACAGGGCTGCATTCAACATGTTTACCGTCATCCAATGGTCTCCTCGAGTGACTACCACATGAAGAGCGTGGGCCCAAAGCCACTACCGTGGTAGGATATTGCGTTGATAAACCCTGATTGCGGCAGATTGTTGGCACATCAGGGATACAGTTCAGTTCAAAAGGTTGGACAAATGGTGGGTAGGCGGTGTCCCACACCGTAGAAGGGGTCTGTGCAGAAAAATGGGAGCTAGGGGAAGCCCACTGGTAATTCCAGTGTTGGTGAAAAGGAACAAAACGCTTAGTGGAAAAGGTTGATGGGCTGTTGTAAAGTGATAGGTAGTGGGAACCGGGGAGCTAGAAATGTTCTTGGCAGTGTCGTCACGAAGGCGGGTGGGGCCATCCACTCCCGTAGGTTGGTAGCGTATTTGTGCCGGAAACCCTGACGAGGACAACCTGGTGTGGAAAACACTGGAGGATGCTCAGAAATTCTTGCCATACGATCGACTATGATTGTCATCACCCTTGATCCAGGGGATGTGCAATCATCCAAACTGTGACCAAAGATGCCACATCTGCAGCAAGGAATCCCCAGTATGTACGAAATTAGGAATTCATACCTGCGTCCCCTCCGGTCAGCGATACCCACTGTTGGGAGGACCGGTTCGAGAAGGTTTAGCCTAACACATACCCGCGGAAATGCAGCTAACCCGTTGATATCGACATCGCTAACTTCAACATGCACAATATTTCCTACTTGGAACGTTATAGCCTCTACTGTGTCTTCACACATCACGTGTGTTGGAATCCCCCGAATTTCGATCCAAGTGTCCACCCATGTAAAATTCGCCTCCGTGTTGGTGGAACCTCCCGGATCTTGTCGCCAAACCCTTAGAATCATGTCATCTACATTGAATGCATCATTATGCAGAAAATTATGAGCCCGGTTGACCGAGGTGAGACAAATTTCTTTTTTCAGAACAAAGGAGATCAGAACAATTTGGTAGAGAGGAGAGGTCTGCAGGCCTTTGGCTTGTGCAGAGATATACAAGAGGGGGGATTGGGAATGGAGAAGCTTTCATAGGTGCAGCACAGTGAAATGATCACCTGTGGAAGCGTTCCGTCATCCCTGAAGCTGCCCGCCAAGCATGCACACAATCCTATCATCCCACGTCAGTGTATGCTGATGGTTTAAGGTCTGAGAGCGAAGCGACCACACTGTACCACCCATTAGGGGCGGCGGAATGACATATAAGCGCGTTAAAAGTTGCAATCGTCAGTGGTGTCAGCAACCCCAGGATTGAAACAACCAAAAAGTAAAGCATATGAACACCTTATCAGTCTTGTCGACACATGTACAAGATATGATGACATAGTTTGCAACTATTGACGACACATGCATTCGTTAGCCAAAATAAGTCCAAAATTGTTTTCTTCAGAAAAAAAAAACGATAAGGGTTGTGCAACCTAGACATTCAAACATCAATCCAAAAAAAATGAAAACTCCAGGTTGGATAAAACAGGGTCGACACAAACCCAAACAAACAAAACCAAACACACAAAATCAACACACAAAACCAAAAAATAAACAAATTCTTTTACAAAAAAAAAAAAAAGAACATCTACATTGAACATGATCATGCACTGGTTCCTTCATCCTCCTCTGCGGTCATGGGTTCAGTATCGTCACTGGATAGCCATATCTTCGTGGGAGGCTCAATACCCTGTTCTAACCTCACCAGTCGAGCATCTATTGCGACATGCTTCTTCTTTTCTTGCAGTCCTGCAGTCCTCATCCGTCGCTCGATTACATCACACCTGACTTCAATTGTGTCCATTGTACTGTAGACGGTGCCTAGCATGCTTGACACCATCCTCTCCATGCTACGCCTGCAACCTCAATAGTGTCATGCTGTGTGAGTCGAGTACTAATTCCATCTGAGATAGTCTCAACCCGTCGAACTTCTCCGTCGGTTTAGACGGAAAGCTCGCGGGAATAGGTACACTATAGTGGTTGAAAACAACTGTCAACACATATCCATAGGGTGATGACCTACGTCGTTGTCTGACAGATGCAATCATCTCCTTCAGTACGATGCGAGTGATGTTGACGATCTCCCCGAGAATAAAATTTGCCAGCACTAGAAGGTCTAGTTCAAAAATGTTGTAATAGGGCGCAGAAATGGGCACAAGGATGCGACAGATGATGTCGTGAAGTAGGAAGTTATCTCGCGAAAGTTCGGCACTGTCAGACACTAAGATGCTCGCTGATCCTGTCACGACATTAGTAGCCCTGTATAAATCTTTCGCAGTTGGTGCATAAATGTCCAACCCAGACAGGGGGATGCAAAGAATCTATCCCACTAATGCTTCGTCCAGAACAATCCTAACACCACCCACTGTCGTGCAGATGACGTCTTCTTCAGTCAACTGCATACGTGCATAGAATTCACTGACAAGTGAAGGATAAACCGGCTGATCAAGGGCCAACAAACTCCAAACAAGGTTATGCCGCATGGTTGGTTCCCAGCTGATGATCTTTCCGTCAAAAAGATAGTCTACAACCACGAAGCAGGGGTCGACGTGTCTACGGTTTAAGTACTCACCATCCGACCAGGGAGGAAATTCCGGTCCACCATTCCTCCTGTGCATTCCGCGTACCGGCCTCTGGGAGCGTGTATTGCTGCATTTCCTTTTCATCATTATTTCTGCAAATCAGCGGCACAAAAGTCACATTGGGGAATTATGCTTTTAACAAGGTTGGGTGTATGCATTGTGTTGACATTGTTGTCTATTCTGTGGCCAATTAAAACATGTATCTTCATAGATTTGAAATGTTAGCAAACCTCATGGAACTACCCTAATGGTAAGTTTTAGTCCAGTAATCATTTTTCGGGGTTTAGTCCATTTTGTACCTAATTAACAAAAATAAACGTGGGGGCAGAAACTGATATGAAACAACGTTGTGTTGACGCGTTGTGTCCACACATAATTGTAAATAATGTCAACTGTGATTAGGAAGTTGTGTTAGCACAACAAAATAGTATATGATCCCTACGATTTGTTTCATAACTAAGAGTGAAACATCGAATATTAAGAAAGAAATAACAGTTTATGCAATAGTAATAGTTAATTCAAAACCCTGTCTACAGTTCAAAACGCAATCTAGCTTTCCCAAATTACAAGCCTACATCACGACTGCACTACCTAGTAAGCAAATCAATGTCAACACTATACCAGGTAGCGGTGGAGATGGCACAACAGATGGTGGTAGGAGCTGAGAGGACAGAACTTCAGTCGGGTAATTTCTTCTCAATGTCTTTTCAGATTCCTTCTTTACTGCTTAACTTAGAGGGGGAGAGAGTATGGGATCATGCTCAAAGAAAAGATGGGCCACCGAATTGACCTTAACCCACAGCTCAGACTTGTTTAAGGGCCCAAGCATTTATGGGCTGTTTGGAAGCATGTAATGTGGCCTGCTATGTCACATCCCACACCACATTTACAAATAGTTTATTATGATTATATATTTATTATTATTAGCTTTGTTTGGTTCTTTAATCTATATTTTGTATGGTTCGTAGAGTACTGTAGCATTAACCACAATAAAAAAATGAACAACTTAATATAGTTGTTGTGTAAATATATTTTCTTTTACATATAATGTCACATGTCTTCAAGTACCACCCATGTACTTTTCTAAGTTATGAAACCAACTCACTTATATGTTAAATCCGTGTACGTATATTCATACAGAATATAATGTTAAATCCGTGTACTTATTCAAAATGATGTTGTACAGCAGACAGTCGTGGTTGATAACAAAAAAAGATAATTCATACACTTTTCTGCGTACGCTTATGTAGAAAGGGTTGAAACGATTTAAGGTAGATGCGTATGATTATATGTAAATAAACAAGAAAAACATATATTAATAAATAACTACCAACAATTAAGAAGTATCACATCCGTCATATTCTCAAAACACCCATATGTCTAACCGGTATATTCGTAATGACCATATTTGTAACGAAAATATTAACCTACCATCAGAACGTTTCCTTGCATGACGCACACATAAAATTGTAGTTTCTACAGTTGTGACAGTTGAAGGGGAACTTCCTGCTCACATGCAGAATATCAAGCCATAGTGCATATGCATGTTTTGGTGCTAATCATAGACATCAAGGGTTATACATGATATTAATATAAAAAAAGAACCGCAACGAAACATGTTATATATATATATATAACAATTATAAAACATAAACGTATGTTTTATAACTATCATATACTATTATAAGTTGTTCCAAATTTTCCGTAAATGATTTTTCAAATATGTCTTCTCTTTTAAATGTGATTTGTTTTACGAGGACAATTAATTAAATGAAAGCAATTGAGTATAATAAATTAAGTGTAATTAGTTCTAAGGAGACACGAGAGAGAGAGGCAAAAAATAGGGTTGGGGGGGGGGGAAATTCGAAACGATTTGGGGCCAGTTTTAGAAATTCAAATGTTTCATCTCTTCTCCCTAACCTTTTCCCGGTACAGTCTTGCCAGACTCTATATAACCCTACCCTTCTAGTTCCTTTATTTAGATAAAATATTCTCATGCAATCTTCAACTGGTCCTGCAGAAACCTCAAATTTTCTTTTGGACAGACGACTCGGGTTAAATCACAACCCTGTTCGCAACTCATCCTTCTACTTTGCCTTCTTTGTTAATCTGTATGTGTATTAATTCCGCTCTATCCACATGTTAGACTCGCCTAACCAATCTAGGCGAAACCATTCGTCTAGTGCAACAACAACCTACATCTGATCTGTTCCTATACTAATCTGCAATAAAACACACAACATTTGAAGGTAGTAAACTATTATGCTCCTATTTATTTTAATTTCTACAGTTATAATAGTTTTTTTAACTGCAGATTTACACATGTATGTACCTAGTCCTGTTAAGAATCATATAGTTTCCGTTTATTTTCGTCATCAACAGAGTCTGATGAATTTCCTTGTTCACTGTTTAACATGTTCGTCTTTTCGTGAACACCATTACGACCGTGCTAACACATGGGACACCTATGTTGACTAGTTGTTGAATTGATATCTCTGCTAGCATAAAAATGCAGACAAGTTGACTTTCTTATTATCTAAGAACAACTTTGTCCTTAGATTTATCCTTGTGTTAGGATGTTCAAATTTTGTTGTTACTAATGGTTGCCTCTTTGACATTTTTTGAAGATGCGTTGTTAAACGCTGCACATCTCATTTCCAAAGTTGTTGTAAAAATATTGATTATTTAAAATTTGTTTTTGTTGAATTGGAATAAAATTATATATCGGATTTTGTTATTACAATTTGAAGTTGGATGTCAACATAGAAAATATGGTACAACGATATCGTTTCGACCTCATATGTGCCCAACACAAAACATACTATTAAAAAAATATTTAATCCTCAAATCAACAGTCAGTAGCTGGTCTACACACTCCAATTTCATCTGTTGGACTTGAAGTGAACCGACGATAATTGTGATATGTCAACACGGTCAATACCATGTCAACAAGTCGATATTAGTAACGGGTATGTGTAGTGCTAAACAGAAGTTTCAACATCCACTAACAGTATGTTAAAGACAGTATATGACAGTATGCCTTCACATGCTGATATTATCATTCCATGTTCGAGTACCCAACACCAAAAACTAACATTGGAATCACCTACGGTTGTGCTGAACAACACAATTTGAATTCACCTAACACCGACTCGCCATACTACATTTGACATCGAGTGTAGGGTTGGTAAATGTCGACAACACATACTCGTTAATGTCTCTTGTAGTAGTATTTCAGGTCGACGTCGGAAAACCTGAAGACGACATACTGTAACGAGGTTATGCAACTGCAATGAAATCTTTCAGTATTAATGGAATTGGGGACTAAATGTGCGTAATTAACGTTTGCCTAATGGTAGTCTAAAGGCTTTCATTGCAAACGATAAAATTGCTACTGAAGACGCATATTCAGAAGCAGTAGGATGCAACTTCCTAGGACGGCTTTAGCACCGGCCAATTGGAGTAGAGAGGGCGGCAGCGCAGCCTCCCAGGCCTCTGCTGCCATCCTAATAGCGGCAGGACTTCGGTCGGGAAATTTAACGATGAAGTTAATGTACCGTCCTCTTCCCGACTGATGTTTTCCCTCAGCAAATTTTTCGTCCGCCTTTTCTCGCCAGGAACGTTTTCAGCCGAGTCCCTGCTATCGTTTCTACGAGAGGCCCTATCAGACGGAAAACTACTGGAACAGGCCATCTCCGTTAGGATTCCGACCGATTTGGCTTGTACAAAAAGTCAATTTTTTTTTTGTAGTGAGGACCACCTCGCGGGAAAAAAAAATGATCAGATGCTCCATTGAACCTCAATTAAACTCATAACAAGCTACTGATGTAGTAGTTCGGAGTTTCATTTCTTATTTATGAATTTTGAGTGTACTTATTGAATCGCTGAGAATGACAAAATATTTATGGTAAGCACTTTACTTTTTATAAACCGATTTTGTGTGAATATGAATTATTCTAAGAATGAATCAATCTACAAACAAATTACTACATGTGATGTCTTTTTAAAGGCCCAAAACATCCGTGAATTTTTTTTGGTTAAGAACCTATAAACTATCTAAGGTTTACCATATGTTAGATTTTGGTGTCTGAAGTTTAAATTGTTGATATTAGATGTCTGAAGTTTCAACTTTGTTGACTTTGTTGAAATTGGTTTTCCGTCCATTTTTACTGTCAAATTTAACATAATTGTGTAAAAAGTCAAAATTGCCCATGATACCTTTATGTTTACTCCGGCCACCACCCTACTCCGTCCGGCCACCACCAATTCCGGCCGGCCACCACCCTAGGGGCAATTTTGGAATTTATTTTTTATCGGGTCATGAGACAAGCACATGACCAAGTTCTGTCAATTTTAACAGCAAATTTGGACGGAGACAACAAATTTCAACAAAGTTGAAACTTTAGACAGTCAATATCAACAATTTAAACTTCAGACACTAAAATCTCACATAGGGCAAACTTCAGACAGTTTATAGGTTCTTAACCTTTTTTTTAATAACCTCTACGATGGCTCTAGAGAGTGACAATAATGACGATTCATACGTTGGACATGCAATATATATATATACTAATTTTTATTGTGAAATAATAAAAGGGTAAACCTCAAGCCAACATGTCAGTTTTATTAGACAATGAGAGCGTGTCACATAAATCATTCGTAAACAACTCATCTGCAATCCATAAAAATCACAATCACAATAAAATAATTTTTTTATTAATATTCTAAAACACACTCATTTATATCTTATAACATATAAACTGTTCATATTCCATAAATAAATATCAATATACTATATAAAGTCCACTTTAAAACACAACAATATCCAAATAACGAGAAAAATAACTCTTCGGAAACACCATGTAAAACAAACTCTCTTTAATAAATGTATTCTCATACTTGGATGAAGGTGACGAGATAGGGACACCAATCGAATCTATCCGAAGTAGGGGTGGCAACGGGTCGCGGGTACCCGCCAACCCGCGGAGCCCTACCCCGAATTTGACCCGCTGACCCGTGGGTCATGGGGCGGGTTCGGGTCTACTCATCTGCGGGGCAGGGCCGGGTCTGCGGGTCGCCCCGCTCAGTAGACCCGCCCCGCAGCAACAATACATACTAATATATACATATTATTTATAAGGACTAAGTTGCAAATACTTTTTATAACTCATATATAATATTAGCCTAGGGTTACTAATCTGCTAAGCGCCGCTCCCCTCCACTCCCACTCAGTGCTCACATCCCCTCCCCTATCAGTTCTCTCATGTCTCATCACCTCCCTCTCTTCCTTCCTCACCTCAGAAAAGAAATCTCGTCTCCCATCCCCTCCCTCTCTTCCTTCCTCACGTCCACGAGACCACGGCTCCACCACACCACTGCCAGTCCAGACACAACACCGACCACCGAATCCGGCATCGCCCACCGGCCACAGAGGAACCCTGGTAGGCTTGAATCGCGGGGCATAGGACCCGCCCCGGAATATGTGTGGGGCGGGCATGGGTCAACCAAATCGACCCGCGGGGCGGCACGGGTCAGGCGATACCCGCCCCACTCCGCCCCGTTGCCACCCCTAATCTGAAATCTGTATAAGCGGGACGAATGTCGAAAATCGAAGTCAGTGGATTCTTAGGGCAGATTACGGTTGGAAGTGCAAACATCTTAATAATTATATATTTATATGTATTTATTATAGGAAAAAAAAAATCTCTTAAAAAAATCTTAAATTTTATTTTGTTAATGTACGTAACAACCATTGTTCTTTATTTTTCACATTATCTTTATTCTTTATAATTTTATTCATGCTGAATCTTTATAATTTTATCAAATCTCATAGAATGGACATAAAATAGTACCTAGTGTCACGTGCCTGGAAAACTGGGGCAAGTTGGAGCACACCCAACGTCTACTACTTCTAGATTAGCTTTTTTAAATAAAGCTCTTTAGAGGGGAGTAGTAGTTGGAAGCCAAGCCAGGACGTGATGGATGTGGATCTCTCCCCCCCATACATGGGGTGTCGCTTACAAGTCAATGATTGGTTTCCAATGTCCTGGTTGTTATCGGTAAGACGTTGCATATCCTCAGGGATCCTGCTAGTTCGGGAGCTAATGTCGCTCTCCTGATGATGGTCAGGGCAGGCCGAAAACCAGTTAAGCTGCTCTCCGGAGCAAAGACCCCTAACCACGACCCGTTCCGTCTGTATGCGCAGTGCAAGTTGGGCTTCGAGAATTGATCTTGGGAGAGAAGAGGGTTGATCCGGACGTGGGAGTGCCGGATGCCCCGTGGGCGTATTCCGCTGGGAGCGTGGAAAGCTCCAAGCCCGTGACAAGTGATATCAGAGCGGAGTTCTCGACCCAGGGAGGAAATGAAAAATATATATAATCTCTGCGGACTCTGAACGATCGTTGTTGTCCCGAGATACTTTACCACGAGGATAGTCATCGCTAACGCGCTCTTAGTGAACAAGGTGTCCGATGGAGGAGTTGTTCGACGAACAAGGTTGAGTTGAGCTATTGTGCGGAAAACTGCTGGAAGGGCGGAGGCAAGTTGTAGAGGCGTGCCCAATGAGGTGGATAACTCTTAGGCGAGAAAGCCGTTCGCAGGGAGGCGTGAAAGGAGCTCTTTCCACGGGATCGTAGTGGTGGCTCACGAGAATGTGACTGTGACCAACGATTAGTTGAACTCATGAGGAGTGTCAATGCGCCAAAGCAACTCTGACCATACCCAAGAAAGCAGAAGGGATAGACTGCTGTATTGATCGGAACATTGCGGAGTAGCGTCCCGTAGGTGGGAAATCTCTTAGACGAGAAAGTCTAACCTCAAGGAGGAGGGGAGGTATTTCCACGGGCCTCGTATTGGGGAGTCCGATACGGAATGGTGGCCTGGAAGACCCAGCGGTGACAAACGTAAGCGAGACATAGCGAGGAAGTTGATCTTCTCATGAAGGAGGGGACAATGCGCAAAAAGCAACAAAGACCGTATCAAGAAGGCAAAAATATTGATGGCGTGGTAAAGTGCCCTGCTGCAGAATATCGTGGAGGCAGCAGGTTCGCGCAACGAGGGCGTTGTGTTGGTTGGGTGGGGGAGAATGTCACGTGCCTGGAAAACTGGTGCAAGTTGGAGCACACCCAACGTCTACTACTTCTAGAGTAGCTTTTGTAAATAAAGCTCTTTAGGGGGGAGTAGTAGTTGGAAGCTAAGCCAGGACGTGATGGATGTGGATCTCTCCCCCCCCATACGTGGGGTGTCGCTTACAAGCCAATGGCTGGTTTCCAATGTCCTGGTTGTTATCGGTAAGACGTTGCATATCCTTCGGGATCCTGCTGGTTCGGGAGCTAATGCCGCTCTCCTGATGATGGCCAGGGCTGGCCGAAAACCAGTTAAGCTGCTCTCCGGAGCAAAGACCCCTAACCATGACCCGTTCCGTCCGTATGCGCAGTGCGAGTTGGGCTTCGAGAACTGATCTTGGGAGAGAAGATGGCTGATCCGGACGTGGGAGTGCCGCATGCCCCGCGGGCGTATTCCGCTGGGAGCGTGGAAAGCTCCAAGCCCGTGACAATAGCTTATATATAGATATATTATTTTCGTGTGTTTCACATAGTTAAACATTATTATTATTATTAATTAGAAGAAAACAGAGTCCATAAAATTGTTAACAAAAGATAAATAGAAGATCAATAAACCATAAAACTACTACACATAGAGTTGCAGAGTGTAAATGTAGCTAGTGAAAACAATAGCCTTTTCCTCTCCTCCTCTGGTAATTAATGGGTTTTTTTTTATTGGATATCATCACTTTCATTTAATTTGATTGTATATATTTATTTTCTCATCCATTCATCTTTTCTTTAGAGCTTTATAATATATATATATAATGGTGTTAGTTTGATGTAAAAGGAATATTTATTATTGTTCATCTCATTAACACCAAAATTAATATGACCCTTATTATCAAGTGAAATGCCTTAACATAATTTAAAGAAATGTATTTTTGCTTATTAAATAATATAATTACATGTGGAAAAATCATTAATTTTAATAATTCTACTTATTAAATCAGAGAATTACATGTGGTAAACTGTAATTTAGGAATTTAAAATTAATTCTAAAGTTTCTGAACTCGGTTTTCTAATAATTCGCCATGTAGGTTAAGCGACAATTATGAGTTTAAAATATATTATAAAATTTTATGTAATTTAATATGATAAAATTATTTTAAACTATATATTGATATGTTGAATTTTAATTATATGAAAACTTATCTTATAATATTACTGATTCGCGCAAACTCATTTTTTTAAATTATAATATATTATTGGCAAAAAAAAACTTATAATATATTAAAATAAGATACTCATCTTATTTTTTTTGTTTAATTTGGTGCAATGGTATAAGTAAGTTAGAAATATATAATATCATACATCATTAAGTAGATTTTTTTTTTCTCTATTTCACATGAAAAAAAAACATGTTCACAATTTAGAGTATCCTATAAAGAGTTATGTTTTGTTTACTATGAAATTCAAGATTAAATAATATTAGTATATATTTAAATCGTTAAATATAATTTTAAATGATGTAGAAGCTCATGTGACACCGTCGCTGATTCTAGTGCATTTTAAAGTTTAAATTCACCTATTTTGCCACTTATTATTTTATTTAACTTAATCAATCAAAATTATAATTATTTAGATTATATAAATAAATATATTTGTTTTTTTGTTCTATCACTTTTTTAAAAAACTATTATAACTAAAGAATCATCATTTTTACCGTGCTCTTAAATTTATATGTTATATTTAAAGGTCATATTTAATGGGTTGCAAAAATAGATGACCAAATTAGAACTTGAAAATATAATTACCATGCGCAACACGCAACTTATATGAATGTACTCTCATAATAATTTATTTATTTCAGTAAAAAGGTTTGGTATGCTTTTGCTAATATAAGCATCATTTTCTGAAACTTGTGTTTTTAATTTTACAGACTAGACTAGACTAGACTCTTCAGGGGGAACGGAAGACGAAAAGACGAGACCTTTGGATTGGAACGTATTTATTGAAAGCACGGCATCAGAGTGAGCATCATTGCAAATTTTTTACTTGTGAAAATGGATAAATTCAATTAGCTAGCTAGCGAGTCCATTCAAAGTCGTCGTCAGTATAGTTTTCTATCTGTACACACGATTGGATAGGATAGGAAAACAATGTCGAAATGGAACCACCTTTCCTTCTTCAAGATTTTGGTTGGTGATCAAATCTTCACCAAGCTGAAGGTGCCACCTGCTTTCTTGAAGCACTTAAAGAGGATCAACTTTCCTAGTGAATCCACCATCTCTCTAATGTATCATCCCAAGTTATCATGGAAGGTAAAGATGGAGATAATGGAAGGTGGTGGGAATGTTTACTTCACCGAAGGGTGGCACAAACTCTGGAAAGACATCAAGTTGGAGATTGGTGATTTCTTAGTTTTCTATCTTGTGGGACTTGATGAGGATGATGCTTCTTTTCAACTTAGAGCATTTGACCAAACTTGCACAGATAAGATGTGGGAATGCCATCTCTCTTCAAAATCATCTTCAGACAAAAATACAGTTATGTCTGTTGATGTTCATGATGATGATTTAGAATTGGTGCCCAAGTATCCGTTCTTCCAAAATATCATCACCAGGGCTTCTTTGATTAAAAGCACAATGGTATCACATGATTTTTTTTTTAATTTCGTATATAGTTCATGGGATATCTTAATTATATTATACTTTTGCAGCATGTACCGAGGAGTTTTGCCAGGAGTTATGTAAACAGAAGCTGCAGGAAGCAAATCCTGACCTTTGAAACTAGTCTTGGTCAGTCCTGGCCGGTGTTGCTCACTGGCAACTCAAGTATGAGTGGTGGGCTCTCCAAATTTCTCAAGGATAATTCTGTGCAAGTAGGGAATATCTGCACTTTTAAGCTTTTTGACAGCAAGAAAATGTTGTTCAGAGTCTATATCAAGAGGGGCAATCATGGGATTCCACAATATGTAGACAACAATACTTTTCTTAGCAAAACATCAAGTAACATGTCTAGTGAAGGTATTATGCATCATGGGAAACTCGATTTCTCTGATGTCAGACCACAACCACTTGGTTCGGGATTTACATCAAACTATCCTTTCTTTCAAGTGAATATCACCACTCACAATTTCTATAAGAAAAGACTGGTATGCTTTTCTTTTCTTTTTTTCAGAATGCACCTGATGATATGCATAACTGTTTAATTTGATGATTAGTTGATTACGAGCTTCGTTTATTCTGCAGCTAATACCATGGGCATTTGCTATGGATAACATGAACACGAAACGCAAAAGCCAAATTTTGACACTTCAAACTGCTGCCGGAATGTGGCGCGTGAAACTAACAATTCAGAGCAACCCCAACCAAGCTAGGCTTTATGGTGGGATCCCAACTTTTATGAAGGAAAACAATGTCAAAGTAGGAGATTTATGGACTTTTGAGCTTGTCAACAAGCTTAATCTGGTGTTCAGGACTTCCATCTACAGAGACCAAAGAAGTTCAAAGAGATATAGCAAAGACTTAAGAAACTGTGACTTTGTTTATTACTAGTCAGTGTTCTTGATTTCCCTATTGATCTTTTGTTTAGATTTTTGTTTGTAGAGATTATAGATCTCTGTGCTTCCTGCTTTAATTTGGAAGACCTAAGTAAATATGGATACCAAGTTTATATTTTGGGTACATTTAGTAGTTCCTTGAAAAATTGACCCCATAATTTTTGCATATGAACCTTGATTTTTCTAGTGGTTGCACAATGTAGTTTGGCAAACTTAGCTCATTTGTGTAAAACTGAGAAAAATGTCCAGTGGTATTAAGCTATGACAGTTGATGATAAACTGGTGCAGTAAAATTCACTGTAAAAAGCAACTACAAGACCAAAAATCCTATCACTTCCCCCAAATATCATTTAAGTAATTCAAAACATCACATTCTATCCATAACTTGTATGCAGCCATTATTCTGCTCTCACACACATTGATACCATACCAGCTGCTCTACCACTACATTTCACAACAACATACAACATAACTTGTAATTCATCATACTAATTTCCCACACAATATTGGACCCTAAAGCTTCACGGTCCGGTCATGAATCCAACTGAAAGGAACCACGGGTCCTTCCTTAGCTCTCTCCTGAGCCCTCTCCTCCAGCCGCCTGATCCTTGGCGGTAACCCACAAACATATTCCTGAGCTCTCCTCCCCTCACCTGACAATCCACTAAGCTCATCCACCTTCCACCGACCCACCAAGAACTCCAGTATATCAGCATAGTCCTTTGCAGTGTAGACTCCGAGGCTCTGTGCCACCGAAGAATAGTCCTCGAACAGGTTTTCATTGCGTCCATCGAACATTAAATGGGCAGGCATCGAGATTTTCTTCCTCATCATGTCAGCAAAGGCCAAGACTGTTCCGTCAGGGTCCACTTCGAAGAGCTTTTCCACTATCTTGGTGTAGGCTGTCTCGTGGCGCTTCTCATCTGCAGCTATGGTGCCACATACTTGGGCTAGCTTCAAGTCCCCGTGTTGCTTGGCAAGCCTTGCTGTGTTCCCGTGAGAGATGAAGGTCGCTCTTTCTTGGAACGAAGTGTAGATGAAGCCGAGGTAAGGGCTATTTTCAGTCCTTGGATCCTGTCACATGGGCAAATTCATCACTTATGTCTCAAAGTTTAAACTGATATAGCAAAGACCCAAGATTGCATTATCTAAGCTTCGCCAGGGGCAGTGGTTGTCTCTAGCAGCATTGTAATATGAATACTATTCAGCAAAAAAAAAAAAAAACATGTAATATGCATACTCTGTAAAGTTTGCTAATAATAGGTTTCAGATAACAATAAGATCTTACCATTCCTGAACCAATCAGATACTGAATGGTCTTCTCCACTTGCCTCATGTCTACTCGTCCAGTTAAGTAGAGATACTTGTTGAGAAGATCCCCGTGCCTGTTCTCCTCGGCAGTCCATGCCCTAGTCCAAACCGCCCACGGAGTTGGGCTAGCACCAGATTCATCCCGAACCCCATCTAAGGTATTGAGCATCGTTTGGTAAGTGGGAAGGGCTTCTTCAGTGATCATATCTCCTACCAATACCACGTAATGATCATCAGGAATCTCCCTCGCCCTCTCTCTGAGCTCCTTGACCTGATCATCGAAGCCATCTGATGCAGGATCTGGAAGAAAATCCTGGGGCTGCCAACACTGCTCAACTGGCTTCAGAAGAGGCAAAAGGGTCTGCTCCGCCCAGTTCTCAAGTGATTTGAAAATCTCAATCTTTTCGCGTGGCATAGAGTGCGTTACTTGAAGATGAACTTCCTGTGGAGGCATAAATGGTTTCTTTGATGTCTCCACCGTCCTGCAAAAAAAAAAGAGCATGCTTTTTTACTTTCTTAACCCTTTTTTGGCTCAAGAAGATTGGAAAAACTGAATATTTCACGTCTAATTTGGACCTACTCAACACTATTCAGTTATTACTGATCCACATTTAAGCCTTCCAAAGATGTATTGATAATGGGGATACGAAGTGTACAGATTTTTAATCAGGATCATTTCACAGTTGTAGACAGCTACTAAAGCATAGATATAATTTTTTGTAGGTGAAAGGTAGCTTAAACAAATTAAGTCAAAGATTCACAACCAAAGTTGGTGGAATGAAAATGAGAAGAAACACATGAACCCTTCTTCAAGTATTTGACTTGCTTCAACAAACACAAACCTTTATCAAAACTACAAGACAAGGTATATCTTACTTGGGAAAGTACAACCATGAAAGAAATTTGTTCATCAAGAAACTAAATTCGTTCTCCAAAACAATCACTGGAAGATTTTACAAAGACATTAGACACTAGTTGGAGCATAACTGTAGATGGCTAGGGTTGGCATATTTTGACTCACCATCCGGTTATTATATGCTACAGCCAATACAGAAAAGGAAAATAAAAAAACATGCTACATGTGCGAGCATGACTCATGCTGAGAATCTAAGGCCAAAATCATAGGTGGTAGAACCAAAGACGTACCATGAGAGTAGGATAGGCCTAACTAACCTCTGGTCATAGGTGACAATATCTATGGTTTTGTTGAATATATAACAGTCTAATTTTCTCAAAATTCAATGCCTACATAAAATTCTACTCTGCAACTGATTAATCTTACTGCAAGAAAATAAATTATGGTGGTTGAAGGATTAATCTTGTAATATGGATTACTTGGAGACTGGAAAATTGGCAGACCAAAAGAGAGAGGACCAAGAATATCTAACATCAAAACAAAAGTAACAAACGTAACATCAGGGCTTATATGGTATGATGGAAAGGAACATAAACAGAAGTATTGTCCGAATCGTAAGGGCGTGAATTATATACTTGCTTAACAAATGTCATAGCTGCATAAAGTCCATATTTGAAGGATGAATTGCGACAACAAATGGACACATGAACGATAGCATAAATCGATTCCCACACGTAGCGAAATGAGGTGACAGAATTATAGATAACAACAAATCAACAAATGTACTCTCATGCAACTATAAACTGTGTAAAGCTCTTTCTGAGCTGATGATATTGGGGACCAGCAAGTATTTTTCATTGAAATAAACACTCTTTATAATATATAACGAAAAAAAAATACCGACAACTACGGTCTAAAGCCACCGAATAAGACAAATATTGCATCCCCAAAATGAAAGATAACAAGTTATTTGATTATGCTATGCTAACATAACAGCGAGAATAAAATAAAAAAAAATAAAGAATATTCAGCAGTATCAGTGAATCAATATCCCTTGATTTATTACCATCCTAAATCCGGATCCAAATCCTCTCCATTTGGTTAGAAATGGACCATCTACCCCGTCCAAGGTGATTAATTTTGCAAAATCACCCAAAAATAAACGAAAATACACAAGGACCATCAGCCATACTCTCATGTATTGATTACGCTCATGATCAAATCTTTGCTGCTGCAGGCTCACGATTAAGAAATTCAGAAAGCAACAACTACTAGTACTAGTCTTTGGGATCAATCTATTGAAGAGCTTTCTATCAGAATCAAGTAGTTGGATTAGGCGATGATTACGAAGACGAATTCACCTTCCCTACCACAGAGCAGACATTCAATGAAACACAGGCCGAGTTTGATGATGAATAAAAACAGGCGGGAATCTGGTAGCACTATACTAGTGGTCCAACGCCGTTGGTCGATCAACCAACTTGAGTAGGATGAGGAAGGGACTTACTTGAGGTCAGATCGAAGAGTAGAGGCCATGACGAAGTTGGAAGATCTGGTCCTTCGATTGATAGTCGAGGAGGAGGGCATGAAAGAATTCAGCTGCAGCGCCATTGATCAAACTGATGGAAGGATCGAGTTGCAGATTGCTTCAATCTGGAACTCAGCTCCTGGTTGCGTCACCCGAACAAACGGCAAGTAGAAAGCTTCACAGAAAAACGCGCAGAGCTGAGCGAGGAGTAGGAGAGAGAAAGTTGTATTATGACGTGTTATTTATATACACAAAGTTAGTGAGAAATGCATGGAGAACAGTGAAGATTATTATTAAATTAAAATAATAATGACAAGTGAGCAGAGCAGGTAAGGCGCCAACTGTGGGAGAAATCGTGTGAAGTATTATTAATTAAGTATTAAGTAACTAGCTGCTGAGTTGAAACGGCACTTGAATCGACCCGATTTTAAAACTATAGAAGATATTTTAATTAATATAATTTTAATAGTTACCCACAAAACATACAGTTTAAAAAGTTAATTGTTGTTAAAATATATATTCTTTTAAATCTTATCATATATATATATGATATGCTCTCATATCTACTCTACTACATATATAGAAGTCTCAATGACCCTCATCCCCAAAAATCATGTCTCTTCACATTTAAATTTTACCATATATAATCTATCTACTACATCTATAAAATCTCAATGACCCTCGCCTCAAAAGTCATGTTTATTTACAATTAAATTTTATCATAAAAAATAAAATATTACATAGGGTCGCCACTACTAGCTCATTCCTTTCTTTGGCCAAAAAAAAATATCAATATAGTTTTTTCAAATTTAAATCTAAAAACGTTTAGTAGTGTCTTAATTATAGTCCATGCCTATTTACATGCTACGTACTACATGCATGTAATATGTTCTCTTTATTTTATTTATAAACAAATATCACATTGATTTGTTACTACCATCATTTATATTACTAAGTACATACTACATATGTATCATTAGTCCATACATGCCGATGATATATATACACAACATGTTCTTAATAATTAGACCATTACCTCTATATGTACGGTTGTTTCCTCATTATCAAGTGTGGTATTGTTTTTAGGGTTAAGAACCTATGAAAGGTCTGAACTATCACCCATGTTAACGGGAGAGGTATGAAATTTAAAAAGTTAATAACAGAGGTCTGAAATTTCTGTTTTGTTGATAACAGCGGTCTCCGTTAGTTTTTTCCGTTAAAACTAACGGAAGTTGGTCACATGCTTGTCATGTGACCGGAAATAAAATAAATTTCCAAAAATGCCCTTCTATCAAGTGTGCCCCTCACATGCTTGGAGTGAAAAGACCAAAATGCCCTTGAAGCCACCACGGTACTCCGGCGACCACCAATCGTACTCCGGCGACCACCACGATACTCCGTCGGCCACCACCAAGGCTCCGATTGGGCCAAAATCGGAGCCACCGGCCCCGATTGGGCTCCGATCGGAGCCAAAAAGCTCCGATCAGAGCTTTGTGGCTCTGGTGCTCCGGTCGGAGCCACAGAGCTCCGGTCGGAGCTCTGTGGCTCTATGGCCCCGACCGGAGCCACAAAGTTCCGATCAGAGCTTTTTGGCCCTGATCAGAGCTTTTTGGCTCCGATCGGAGCTTTTTTGCTGAGGTGGTGATCGGAGTCGGGTCGCCGGAGCCGAGGTGGTGGTCGTCGGAGTCGAGGTGGTGGTGGCCGGAGTCGGGTGGTGGTGGCGGAGTCGGGTGGTGGTGGACGGAGTCGGGTCGCCGGAGCCGAGGTGGTGGTCGTCGGAGTCGAGGTGGTGGTCACCGGAGTTGGGTGGTGGTGGCCGGAGTCGGGTGGCGGTGGCCGGAGTTGGGTGGTTTTAATTTGACTTTAGGGGTAAAATTGTCATTTCACATTTCCTTAAATATTAAATAAAACAAAATATTAAAGGGGCAAAAATGTCATTTCACACAGTTCTGTTAAATTTAACCCTAAAAATGGACGGAAAACCTCAAATCAACAAAATTGAAATTTCAGACCTCTGTTATTAACTTTTTAAATTTCAGACCTCTCCCGTTAACATGGGTGATAGTTCAGACCTTTTATAGGTTCTTAACCCTTGTTTTTATTGTCCCTTTCATAATCACACATATTATAATCGCTGCCTTAATGGAATATATTGTAGAGGCAGACTTAGTAAATTATTCAGCGAATTGATGACTGTTTTAGTTTCCTTAATTTTTATTCTTAAGTACGCACACATGTAGATTTTGATACACACGTACATCGCGCGTGTCTATACTCTAGTATTAATATAATAACAATAAAATTACATTACAATGCACATTACAACACATACCAAACACTGTAATTCAACATTACACTCCACATTATAACACAACCAAACATTGTAATCCGACATTACATTATATAGCTCACATTACTTGTAATATCACATTTCAAGTAATCTCACATTACGTCCATCCAAGAGCCAGTCTTAGCTAATTATTACTGAGAAACCCATCAAAAAATACATATCTGTTCAATAATTAATTTTACAAACCAACGAATGTTAGTGTGACTCGTCCCATGAATATACAACAAACAAATGACAACAATACAATCCCAACTAACAAATGGGAATAACTGATTCCACAAACAAACTTCAGATACCCGAAAGATTGACAGCCCATTTTCCCATCTCGTAAGGATCTGCATAGTGGTATAGTTTTATTCTGTTTGACAGAGACAAACCTGCAGCTATGGGCAAGGCTCTGTTCCCAGAATCGTCTTGCTCAGCTGGATCATCCACAAATGATGCAACGTCCCCAACAAGCCTAAACACCATCCTCCGTGTTTGCACCTTCCTTGGGAAATCAAAGTACATTGCAGTACCCGCCCTTGCCTCTGGCAGCCGATATTCTCCAACTATTACCATGTTGTTGTGTGGTTCCTGCAGTCAATATATATATTTACCCTATATTGTCAAAATTTAAGGTAAAAAATGTATGGTAGTTTTTACTTTTCCGATAAAGCCTGAATGTAAGGGGCCCTGGTACCGGAGAAAGTTTCTACCGACAAAGCAATAATATTTGGAGCAATTTAATAAAGCAATGCAGTTGAGAGTTGATATATCACAGTACACACGACTGGATGTTGCAGGCAGATTAAGAGAGTTACCAGAAGGGCAGAAACTTGCAGGTGTAAGACGGCAGGAGATATATGTCTATCTTCAACCAAAGTAGAGGAATCCCATACTGATGAATCTGAAGAGGGTGAATGAGTGATTCGAGGTTTAATGGCATTAAAGGCATCTAACCGGAATCCCGCCAGCTTTGGTGAAATTGGAGATAGCATTTGCTCTAGCACCAGCTCATTATCGATAAGCCTTTCAGCCTCAACAGGAACCTTCAATAGATTCAAATGAGAGAGAGAATGAATTAATAGACATTCTAATAATAAAACAAAACCCCAATAGCTGATTAAAAAACAATAATAGTTACTATAATGAGTAGATGCATTCCTTTCCATACATAAAGTCACTGACCATGAAAATGACATTGTCCGTACCTTAAATCGGCTTAACCTTGGAGCTGTCTCCAACCAGCCTCTCACACTTATATGTTCAGACCCTTGCCTGCTGAGTTCAGTGTCTTTCTGGACAGCTCTTCCAACAACCAGAATTCTTTTTGCATGGATACATGGATCGCTTTCAGCTGTGCCTCCGAATGAGGCACGTCGACTTAGTGCAAACGGGTTTTCATCAAAAGATAAGAGATTAAAATCCCTCTCTATATTGACAGAATGTGAGCCAGGTCTCTGGAGGCGTAGAGCTAGCCAAATTATGCGGCATGGAAAAGGATTCTTGAAGGCCAACTTTATGTGCCGAGGCGATTTATCATCAACACTTGATTTTTCTGGTCCGTAGTATTCTGAGGAAGATGTTATAAGGGATTGGACATCCCACTTTCCTAATAAGGTCCTCTCTTCCTTGTGATACTTATTGCTTGCCCAGATCTGTACCTGTAATATTAGCCAGATAGTCATAGTCTAATTAAGTGTAATATGGATGGAAGTAATTATTAGTTTGAAAAATTAAAGGTCCTTACAGTTGGAGCATCAGTGGCAGAATAGCCGCATGGACTGACCAGTAAGATGACCCCACTAACTTCAGAAAGGGTACCCAGAACAAGGGTCAGTTCAACACTCGAAGAACTGGGAGGGGCCTTCCAGTATGAGTTCGTTGATCCAGAATGAAGTGGAGAAAGAAGTGACAAGGATGGTGCTGAATCTGCAGCTGTTGGGACCTAAAAAACACGAAAAAGTTAAAAGACTACATTATGTCTCTTTTCTATTAGAAAATTATAAACTAGAAAAGATGTATCTTTTCCATAACAATTTTATATAGACAGGAAAACAGCATAAATGTGTTTTCACTTGACCAGCTGCTTCAGTCTATAGAGTAAGACAAATTTTGTGGAAAAACTTATCTTTCAAATTGAAAATAATAATGATATAAATAAAAGAACTCGCTGAGCAGGACAAAGTACGAGTGTATACCGAGTGTAGAAAACTAGCAGACGGGAATTCAGCAAGAGATTCCTCCCCTTTCAGAAGTAATCTTCTAAGTTTAGCAGCTGTGTTTGCATCAGTGTCTTGATTCTTTTTGGCTGTATGATCCTGTGAAGACCCCAACACCCGCTTTACTGCAATATATGCAGCATCATCAGCACGAGAACTTCTTCTCAAGCTAATCAAGACTCTGACATAGTCTAGCAACAAGGCATCAAGCACAATCCCACTGCAGCATCTTTTGCACACATTTCCATCAACCACAGTTGAACGATTTGTGGACACGTCAACTTGCCCACCATGGCTTGATCCACCATTATTACTCATGGAATCTCTTGAGTTGCCAGATGCGAATAGAAGAGCTCCTCTACCAGCTGAACAAACTTTACACACTTTTCTTCTACACTGAGAGCATGCTGATATAGCTTGTGAGGCTAAACCAGATGAATCTATAGGATATGCACGTGCAGCAGCATCAGTTTCAAAGCGAACCTGACATGGACTGCCTACACACTTTCCCCCAATTCCAGTGAAGTTCCAGAAGTCAATTTTGTTATCAAGACTTTCAAGACCCGTCATTGCAGATATTTTATCTTCAACGGCAGCTTGCCCTAGTAGTGCCATGGAATTGGCATATCTCCATAATCTTCTCATGTAAGCCTCATCAGAAATCAGTAGATTGGGATTTATCATAGCAGGATCCATTCCAATTGATAAAAGAGATCTATCCCTTTCAGCAGCAGAAAGATTCAGCTTGAGGCGTTCAACTTCGAGCTCCAAGGCTTCTCTAAAATCCAGCTTCCTCTCCTGTAAAGTTATAGAATCAGTGAGCTTGCTACTCCAGATTAAAATATGAGTACGATCTTTTCATATGCATCCTAAATAAGACTTGGCAGGAAGAGAACACTTTGATCACCAAATCCAGAACCAAAATTAGGGATAAGCAAATCACTTATGAAACAGATACCAAACTTTGATCTGTGTTGCAGTATGCGCAAGTACTTGTTATTGGAAATTGTCACTTCACACATGTTTGGCTCAGTCTTGGTCAAGGAAATAATAAAATACGCCTAAGGATACCAAAATAGCCATCTAACCTTGACCCCATGATACTTAACCTTAGTCTTTAGGGTCAAATGAACCCAAACCAATGTTGGGGTTTAGTAGATTCTTGGAATGGGGCAATGGCTGAATTGACCCAAAACGGGTAAACTGACTCTAAATGACATGCCGTTTTTTTTTTTTTTTTTTTTGCCACAATGACATGTCGATTTGACCTCAAATAGAGTCAACATGGACTTAGATCTAGCTTTGTCAGAGTCCAATTGACTCAAAAACGATTTAGGGCCAATTAACACATTTTATTTGAGCAAAAAAACAGATATTTGAGCAACTAACAAAAAATTGAACACATTTTATTAATGTACCTTGGTTAGTGTTACTTGATCCCATATTATTGGGTCCACTATATCCTGGGACCAATCCAAGAATCAGCCTAACACAGGACCAGCCATGGGGTGGCCCCAGATTAGGCTTATTTTGACCAAGAGTCTAAACCAGGCTAAGCTAAGCTGTTTCAATTAGAGAGCCTCCCCAAAGGTTAAGGCAATTGTACTGCCTGCTTGAGACTGGCTAAAATATGCACTAGACCAGTAAACTTGAATAACCAGCACCTGTTAGTGTTTATGAGTTCCCATGGTTAGAGCTTTTCACCTCACACATAAAACAAGTTAACCTCGATAGCCTTCTTAATTACTGCTTTCATATTTAAAAAAAAAAGGTTAATAGATGAGGGGTCTTGGCAAGGTCACATTCAGGAGACTTTTTTCTGGTTTCCACGGGGTGTCCTAAGTGCAAGAGCCTAGTATAATACCGGCTGGCACCGGGTCAGTGCTGACCATGAATATTTTCCATTCCCAGAGTTCAGGCTTGGTTTGAAACTGAGACCTATGGTTAAGGGATGAAGTGCTAAACTGCTAACCCTATTATATGCAGAAGACTAAATACCTAAAAATGCAGTTGATGGTTTGTAGAGAAAGAAAGGAAATGATCGAGCATATGAAGACTTAGTCGAATATCTAATCAGGAATCACATACCAGGTTACTCCCTAGAAGGGACTTGAGCAATTTTATGTACTGCTGGTCTCCATGTTCTGAAGATCTTTCGAATTCTGAAATAGATTTATCAATAGTTTGATGTTCAACAATAGCTTGATCCAAGAAATCAAGGGGATCACTATTTGCAGTAGTTGTTGTCGCCACATCAGGCACAGCTTCGTGGAATGTTTCCCCTCCAGTCAAGAGATCTAAAAAGGGGTCCACTGTGGGGCTGTAGGCAACTGCTGGTGCTGTTGACGCTACGTTGTTAGCTGCCAATGAACCGCTGAACGGGTTAGTCACAGGAACAGGCAGGGAAGCGCTGATTTCCTTTTGAGTCTTCTTCCTATGCTGAATAAAGCTACCCTCTCCAGTGAAAACTCCTTTCCACGGGAGAGAAACTCCAAGAACCTCTATCTGCAGATATTAACAGACACAGTTGTAAATATAATTAAAACACTCATCTGCTGCTCATATATAATTCAGGCGCAAGGAAGTCCAGTAAGAATAAGTTACCAAAAAATAATATCAGTATGGTGTTAAAATGGAGAACTCCTAAAAACATCATTTCATGTAAACAAATGGCTGATATCCTTCACTGTTCTTTGCATCATTTAGACAAGGGGTTAACTACTTGAAAAACTCAGAACTTACAAAATGCAAGCCAATCTACTCATATACTCATCTTTTGCTTGTCAAAAAAAATATTCCACTTGTATCTTCACTGCCTACAATTTAAAACCGACACAACAGGAAACAACTCCTACCTCACCAATTGTCATAGGGCTCTGTCCAGGGACAGCGGGATAGAATGTAAGTGCAACCACACGACTGAGAAAGTCCAATTCTCCCTCCACCTCTTCATAGTCGTATAGAAGTGAAAGCATTGAGCTGTCCTGTGTGTGCAGGCGTGTACCTGCTCCTGTTATAGCCATATCCTCTGCATTAATTGCTCCACTTAATGGTATCAAAATGTTTGTTCCATTAGCACAGGTTGGAATAGTAGCAGCCTGTAGAAAGTTAAACCCCGTGCAATCAGAAAATAAAATTAAAGGATATATATATAACATAGAAATATGGAAAATAACATTAATAAAGTCTGCTTTGATATGTAACATTACAGACCAACACCAATTAATCAAATTAATTCTGGATAACCTGAATAATATAACAAATACTACGCAATGTTTATTTAGGATAATATCAAATTTCCTTCTTTTAGTAAAAGTGATCGTCGAGACTAGGTGTGAGCAAATATCCCGAGAGGCTCAAAATCCCGCCCGTCCTGCCCTAGCCCGTCCCAAAAAGCCCGTCCTAAAAATGTGCCCAAGCCCTAATGGGCGGGACTTTTCTTCTCAACTAGGGCTCGGGCTAGGGCTAGGGCTTTTTTACGAAGTCCCAAAAGACCCGTCCCGTCCCTTTTTGCTAACTTATCAGCTATAAATTATAGTTAGTTAAGTTAACTTTAGTGATGGCTCGGGTTGAAGTTCGATTTGATCTGGATTTGTATTTATAACTTGTTATATCTGAATTGTTAGTGACTTTGTGTTAGAGTCTTGGTAAAACTTAGTTTTGGAGTCATTGGTGAACTATTTTGGAGAACCAAGTTATGTGTTGAACTTGGTGTTCTTACAAGTGACAAAATGTTTGAGTGATTTTGGTGTTTTATGGTGAACTTTGTGGTGAACTTTGTTGTTGTTCTGTGTTTGGTTATGGTTTAAGTAAATTGAGTATGATTTTTTTTTTTTTTTAACTTGGATGGGAATTTGGGTTTGTCCCATTTGTCCCTAGTCCCTGTAGGCCCGTGGCGGGCGGGCCTTTTCCTACTAGCTAGGGCTCGGGATAGGGCTCGGGACAGCCATTAAGCGGCCCTAGTTTTAGGGCTTGGGCCATTTTTTAAAAAAAGCCCGCCCATCCGTCCCATGCTCAGCCCTAGTCGAGACTGGATGTAGGGCACACATCCACTAACAAGATTTGGTCAGGGCATAAGACAAGATAATACAAAGCTTCACAAGGATTACATAATCCTATACCTTTTATTTAATGATAAGGTTATAATATTACTATTAGGCACTATAAGAAGGTACATGATATACCAAATAGGGGGAATAACACGAACCTACACCCTGGATAGTAATTCTGGGTCGTATATTCATTCTTAATCTTACCCAAAACCCGAATCCAAAACCATTTTTCTTTACAGTGGACTTCACAAGCGAGCGGGGATCATATCCAAACCCAAAAGCTTAAGCTAACAGGTGGCAAGACACTAGCTTCCATTTACATCCGTTTGTCTTTGATAAAACAGGCTCAAGAGTCATGATTGTTTTGACAATATTTAACTGTTAAAAATATGGGGACAGAGAAAATAGCATGACTGCGTTCTCACGACCAGAGTGAAGTTACTACTTTCATCTACTTGTCATAGTGCTCTTGACTTACTACAGAAATAAAAGAAATTGACAAATCAGTTACCGGTAACATTAAGTAAATAACACAGACCTCGAGAACCAACTTTAGGCTGTCCAAACTACGTCCAGTCCTCACATCCACTGTGGATGGATATGTTAAATCATCTGCACCATGGGATACGGTCAGAAGCAGCTGGCAGACATGGCAGGGCTCAGCAAGATAGATGAAAAGTTCAATCACATCTGCAGCTTCAGGGCAGACCTGAAAGCACAAATCAAATATTTCTAAAAATCTTGAGTAAAGATTTACATCAAAATAATCTCAAAAGGAAATTCCTTTGCTAGAATCTTCCTTGAGGAACTTCCTCAAAACTTGTGCTTGCCAATTATATTAAGAAATAGGAATACAAATATTGAGACATAATAACTGAACTTACTATCTCCAGACATCTGAGTTGAATTTTGTTTCAAAACAGCAAGTATTCCCTGCTATATGGGTTTATTATACTATCTTTTATCGAAAGAGATACCTTGACATTTTTGTTTAACATATTCTTCCTAAAATGGTAAAAGGTTTATGTTCTAATAAGGCCCTTGGCCAGGACGAACTCATTTTCTCTTCTCCAGCAGAGACATTTTTTGGCTAGCAGCTGAGACGTTTTCAGTTACACAATATAACAAAGAGTGTAAGTTAGATTATAAGTACCCAGATTAGGTCCTTCTTCTTGAAACTTAGGAGGTTTTCACTGTTATCCAAGCTTGAAGAAATACTGGGTACTGGCTTGAGTAAGAAACCAGACGGTCGAGAAAAAACCTGTCATCATACAACTTGGTATTAGCCATGAATGAGAACCTTTACTAAGATTGAGAACACGATATCATGGAGCAAAACTTTTTTCTAGTACAAAGCTTTGTTGCACTTTGCATCCCTAGAAGATTTTTAAACATTTTCCAATTTATCTCATCAAAAGTGATATTATTTGGGGGGGTAAAGCTAAAGAATATATGTTCTCATGAAAGTGAAATCAAAGGTTTTAAGGAGCTTGGAAGTAAATGAAGCTAGAATGAGCAGTTAGGAAAGCTAGTTTAATACCTTAAGAGGCTGAACAGGAATAGATGGGAGATGCTTAAAAAGTCGCATCCCAAGGAACATCTCCAGTTGCTTTTGCCTTGAGCTATCCACCATTGCATTCTTGTATCTTCTCTCCAAAGTAATTTTCAAGTTTTTAGCTGCAGAATACTGCTTGTATTTTCCTGTGTCGTCACCAAAAATTCCAAGTATTTGACTATGCATAGCTTTAGAACCTGTGTACAGCGTTGCATGTATATCACCAGCCAACAAGAAAAGATCAGCCAACTGCACCACCGGCGATAAAATTGTTGATATCTTAAAAGATTCAAATTTCATTTCAAATCTCTTCCATGGTTTATCTGGACATGGATGCGTCCATGTTGTCGTTCTGGTGTTGTGATCTATAAAGTAAGTTTTCCCTGTTACTGCATCCGATCTTTTCTCCCATCCAGGTGGTAATGGAGCAATGTAATCACCATAGTTATTAAAAGACTGGTTACTGAGTATCCAATCACTATCAAGTGAAATACGAAGGCGCCGACATTGCTCCACAAAAACTTGCACGCAGCTGAAAAAACTAGCAGCATTAGTTCTATCCAGGGAATCTGCACAGTTGAAACGTAGTACTCCATTTTGATGTAACCGCAAGCAGAAGGCACCTTCGCAATTGTCATTATAAATTATCTCTCCTTTGCAATCCTTAGTGCGTTGTCTTGATGGTAAATAATCCCCTTCCGTAAAGCCAATTGGTATTGTAAGAACTTTCAACCGCTCCCAAAGTCCTTCAATAGTTTCTTGTTCACCTTTGATCTTCATACTAGCATGCCAATCATAATTTATTAAAAAAATACGGGTGGAAGGAAGTGTTCCACTTGACCTGATAAAGTTGATGGATTCCTCGAAATGCTGTACCAAAATGGTTTCAGACTTTCCTTCTCCATATCTTAGCAAATTCACACAAACAATTGGAACGAAAGAATTCTTCCGCTGATTACTCCCAGCACCCAAATCAATATTCCGAGTATCATATCTCTTAGTTAACCTTTCATAGTACTGTGAGCTACCCTTATAAGGATCACGGTCTGAAACATAAATTTCTGCTTCAGCAGCAGTAAGCTTCAAGTCTGCCCCCCACCATATAGGAATAGTACCACGGCGCCAAACATGTGTGTTGAAAGGAACACTCTGTCCAGAGGCTTTTGGTACCCAAACAATTTGCTCACACTCCACTTCATTTCCTGTCATAAGCAAAAAAAAATAAAAATCATACATATAATATGTAAAGGAAAGTCCTTCAATGGTGGCAAATGTAAATGCAAACTACAACAGATCACACAATATCTATGTACTAGAGCTGTATTGATGAGGCCTTACTAGAAAATATGCCATACTAAAACAGTGGGAAAACATATAAAAACACTTCCAATGAGAAAAGGCAAAAGACTAACTAACTTATGAACATTTCTAGCCTAAATTTTACTTACGGGTGATAATGAGAAAACAAACTCTTTAATAAGCTAAGACCGAAAGATAAGTAACCTAAGAAGGTCTATGACACACATCTGCAGTCATTGATAAAATACCACAAATTGGATAAATTGGCCACATAGCACTGTAGTAATTTATTGTTCTCATAAATCTATCGGAAGCACCATAACAAAATGCTCAAGCAACCATAAATTCTCAAACTTGTTCAACAACGTAGAGAGAATCATTGAGTTAGAGACGGCGAATGCTATTTAGCAAGATATATTCAATCCAATCTGCAAAGCTACAGAGATGAACTTTAACCACAAATCTTTTTTTCCTTTGAGGGAAATAAAGGCCAGCGGGCCTAATAAGATGAAAGCTCAAGCAGAAACATAATCCGACCTGTGCTGAAGCAAGAGTTTAGCCCCCTAGCCAAGTACCGAGTACCCGGATGCAACCGGCTACGTCGTGCTACTAGAGAAACAATCCCTTCAAATTGACCTGCCCGTCCAAATTTCCGATGGTCTGCAAACCCCTATAGATTACTATCAAAGTAAGAGGGACTACTGATAAATCAAACCCAGATGTAGCTTCACTATATCAGCTGGCCTATTAAATAGTAAACACTAACTACTTCATATATTCGTATACCAGATCATCTGAACCCAAACATGAAATGACATTTCAAGGTCATTTTGTTATTAAAAAAAAAAGCTTTATGCATCACAATTTTGGTGCAAACGAAAGACGTTATTTCAGATAGCATAATGATGATGGGCACCAATAAATAAAAACTTGGGAGCCTCAGTCATCAGCTGACAGATGGTTTGACATTGGGCAAATATATTAATGATAACATGATTAAAAGGCTCAAACCTTGTTAGGCCCTAAAAATGTACTCTGTAGCATACAAGGACTACACATAAACATTGACTCCTCTATTATAGAAGCTTGGCAAAATGTTTATGCAAGATAACCTAAAAGGTGTGGCCGACTCCATTTCGCATGAAAATATGATTTGCTGCTTTTTACAAATCATTAAGTTAATGTGCTAACATTGAGGGGCCAGAGCTTAACAGCTCTATGAGACTTCTATTGCATACATGACTAATTAACTGTAAGCTGTAATATGCATATTCTTGATTCAATAATTGATTCAAGAAGATGAATAGTAGAACACAAGCAGATAAACGTTAGAAATGTAGAAAGCAAGTCAAAAAGTAAAACCTGTAGAAGAGTAACACAATGTTGGGGTAGCCCAATAGCCTTGAAAGGCGTAGAAAACCAACTGTTCCAAACAAATTCTTCATCAGGTTTTTGCAAAGGCATTCGACTAGGAAAGGGTCTAGTGATGTCCCTTGTCTCACAGAAATAATGTTTGCCATCAATATCAAGCTCAGTCAATTCTTGAACATTCTTTACTTCCCCTTTGCCCTGGACTTGAGGATTTTGAAGAGGGATCTTAATCCACTGACTTTCAGTCACAGTATATACACATCCACCACCAGGCAATTCAGGAATGCTACGGGCTAATTTTGTTGCAATGAGAAGCAACCCTACGCTCCCTAATGCAGCATAACCCAGTATTGCCCAACCATGGATTACATCTTTGCATTGTGATCGAGAACCCTTGGTGAGGAAAGTTAAAGCCTGAGCTTCAACTTCAAAAACATCCAACCCAGGCTTCCCTTTGTAACAAAGAGCACCAGTTGTCGGATCAACATATATCACTTGAGTATCCCCCCTAGTTGACAAGCTAACAACAATGTATACTTCACCACTTAATAACGTAACAACTGCAACAGATGTGCTCCTTAAGCTACCTATTGAGCAAACAAGCTAGTCAATAGGGGTAATTCACCAAAAAGGAATCCTATTGACATAAGCAAGGAAAATTAAATATCCATGATGACACAATATGAGACAACTCCCTAAAAGTGAAAACATTTACATGTATAAGTTGACACAGAGAGACAACTTTCAGTTTCTCCCTTTGGTAATCCAATACGGAGAGAAAGTCAATTAATTTGTTTGATCAATGGCGCATCTAGCAAATAGCCACCTTTTTTTTACAGAATGGGATCAAGAAGGTAATCAGATGAACAAAACGCAGAATACATTATCAACTAAAACGAATTACAGTTGACCAATATGAACAAAGGCTAACCCGGTGATTCCATGGGCTTCGGGATATTTTTGGATCAGGAATTGTGGAGAGCTCTGACGATCGAAGCCCCTGACAAAGAGGGAAGGAGGTTATCAGATAAAGATAGTAGAGCAATCGCCGAAGTGAAGCAAATTCAATGAACTGAATCAAAGAAATTGCAACTTCATCACAAAATTTTAGCTAGATCAAGAGCTCTGCAATGGAATTGTGAGCATACACCAGAGATTTGAAGCATCGGACTGCAGCGCACTGATGATTACGGAGGTGTAGCAAGAGAGATCTGCTGCAAAACCTGGAAGCAGGTTGTCTCTTCCTCCATCTTGGAAGAA
Source organism: Clarkia xantiana subsp. parviflora (assembly GCA_036873135.1). NCBI lineage: Eukaryota > Viridiplantae > Streptophyta > Magnoliopsida > Myrtales > Onagraceae > Clarkia > Clarkia xantiana. The sequence continues at coordinate 15,981,304 of JAPTYO010000008.1, read as the reverse complement.
AAAAAAAGGTTAAAGATTAACGGTTAAGTATAAGTTCATCCTCAAACTTATACTAACTATACATTTGACCTCCAACTCGAAATTTAACATCAAACAGGTCGTGGAAAAAAAAACAATTTCATCTTAAGCCTCTTAAGTCTTATGTTATGACTTATCAGTTATCTCAACTTTTTTTTATATATACAATTGCTTTCGCAATTTCGAATAAGGAGCGTTAAGGTTAAAACCCTCCTCAATGCGGCATCTATAGTGAGATTCGACCTCATGCCACCCCTGTGAAAGCAACTCGCTTTACCATTTGGTCCAACCAACCTTGGGTAGCAATCTAAAGAAGGGTTTTTCTTGGAGCACTATGCTTTTGCTCTTTTTATCACTAGGGTGAACTTAATTGTAACATGTAAAATTTTAAAAGTATAAAAAAAAAAAAAAAACTATGAATTCTTTTAACTACACATAATATTTGGGACCTTTCTACAATGCTCTTGGAGCACCATGCTTTTGCCACTAATTTTTTTATTTTTCTATTGCCCTAAAGGTGAACCCCATAGGGAAACTGATATTATTAATAGTATGATACACATCTTAGGTGTAGTTTAAAAAATTTATATTTTTTCATACTTTTAAAGTTTTAGTTATGTTACAATTAAGTCCACCATAATATTAAAAAAATCAAAAGCATGGTGCTCCCAAAGCATGGTAGAAAAATCCTATTTTTGTGGGTGTTAGTATGTAGTGTATGTGTGTTTGATCAAACTATGTTGTCTATTTTGTGATGTTCAACTCCGATATGTAAGGAAAGGGTACTCTTGCTAGTTTGTTCTGAATTTGGACCTTTGAATGTGACTTGAATTGTGTTTATGAATGGAGGGATTATGGTACCAAAATGATATGCATTGTAAAGGATTATGGTACCAAAATGATAACCGAAGAAACATATGGTACCAAAGTGATACGTGAAGAAAGCACAACAAAGATCTTGTTGGACACATTACAACAAAACACACACAACATTTAACCCAATCCTTAAAAGACATTACTTAAACATAGTCAACAAAACACAATCAGTTCCAGAAGTTACCAAATTTCTTATAGAAAGCCAGATCCTTACTTTACTGATATTAACTTGCCCCTAAGCTTTCAACCCAATAAAATCAACTAAGCCCACGACTAATACAGTTACAAACTTAGTTAGCTTTTTTGCATAAGCAAGATCATTCTCTAATTTGGAAACCTCCATCTTCAAATTAGAATTGTAGAGCTCCAGGTTATTATTTGCCGGATTTTTCTACCATGCTTTGGGAGCACCATGCTTTTGATTTTTTTAATATTATGGTGGACTTAATTGTAACATAACTAAAACTTTAAAAGTATGAAAAAATATAAATTTTTTAAACTACACCTAAGATGTGTATCATACTATTAATAATATCAATTTCCCTATGGGGTTCACCTTTAGGGCAATAGAAAAATAAAAAAATTAGTGGCAAAAGCATGGTGCTCCAAGAGCATTGTAGAAAGGTCCACAAAAATACTACCACACACAACAGATGAACCATCATTTACTTAAGGGACCCTTTACTTAGTGAATGTTTCTTCTTCTTAGGCTTCTGTGCCATTCTCCATAGATGCTTCATCACAGACCTTGTTCTAGCTGGCATTACCATTTCCAGTGGTTGTGGAGCCACCACAATCTCACGTGAATCTGACAATACTGGTTCTTCTTCGGGCGGCATCGGGTAATTCTCAACATCTACTACTTCATCTTCTCCTTCTTGAGGTTCCTCAGGCTGCACAGGGGACTGAACATCAGCAACATCTTCTCCTTCTTGAGGTTCCTCAGGCTGCACAGGGGACTGAACATCAACAACATCTTCTCCATCTTGAGGTTCCTCAGGCTGCACAAGTGGCTGAACCAAAACATCATCTTCTACTTCTTGAGGTTCCTCAGGCTGCATAGGGGGCTGAACATCTGCCATCTTTGTGTGCTTTACTCCACGAGCCTATATAAGTAAAAGCGAATATAAGTTGAACTAACATACAATAAAGGCAACAATTGTTGAATGAAAGCAGTATTTAACAAGAGTCTATCCAGAATATCTTTAATCTTCCTTCGTGGAGGTTCTTTCCTTAGTGGAGGATCTTCTAATGGAATTTCAGCTCTTGGTGCCTCCTCATCAGGGATTCCAGCAATGGGTTCATCCTCCATTACACAATGTGTCTCTTCTGGAACTGATTGTGCTTCATTCCTCTTACCCTTCCCTTTATAGGCATTTTTTATTTGTTTTTATTGTCTTTGGCTGCACTGAAGCCACTTGTGATGGGTATACGTCCGATTCGGGTTCGTTTTATATTAGTAGGACTTCGTATACATGTCGGACTCACTAAACGGTTTCGAAATGTTCACCCGCGGGTATTAAAAAGTCCGGGACACGCGCGTACGCGCCCTGGACTTACATCGCGTCCGGATTGTCCTGCAATCCAGAGCTGGTCCGGATTGCAGACAATCCGGCCCTCCGAATTGTCCCGTTATTCCGGACCTCCCGGGATCCTCGCGATACCTCGGGACAGTCCAGATTCCTCCTATTATTGACATGTGAACCCCTACGCAAACACCGCACGTGCGGACCCTCCCGATGTCATCTTTACTCCCGTCTACGTTCGGTTCATACTTTGCATTGAACCGACGTCGGACCATTCAAAACCCGGTTTGATTCCAAGGTTTCCTATAAATAGGGGCCTTGATCATTCATTTCAAAGCTAATTCGGAAGTTGACAGCGGAAGCTCTGCCATCTCTCTTACTTTCTCTCTCTTAAAGTCCCGACTTAAGCTTCGGAGAGGGTTCATCGCACTCCACCCCCCATTTGTGTGGTGTGCGATACAGCCCCTCTTGCAGGAATACGGAGACACACGAATCTAGAACGTGCAAGGACCTGAAGTAGAAGCGACCCGAGGCATTCTTCTGTCGTCACTACCAGGATCTGACTCCCCAACTCGAAAAGCATCCAACATTTTGGCGCCGTCCGCGAGATTCTGAACGAACAAGTACTCGCTTACCAGCAAGAGCAGAATGGCAAACACATACGTCATACACGGTGGTTTCGGAGCCGGAGGCGAAACATCATATGCAAGGGAAGCGTATGCATCCCAAATGATACAACAGCCTTCCACACACCGGCAGGATGAAGAACCCATGGAGGACATCATATACTTCTCAGCAAAGGACAAAGAGCATATAGCGTATCCACACGATGATGCTCTGGTCATAACCATGAAGATATACAATATGAATATAAAACGCATATTGGTAGATGGAGGATCCTCCCCCAGCATACTAACCAAAGAGATGGTCCTCACTCTGGGAAGGAAAATGAACATCAAGCAGATGCATTCACCGCTTATTGGATTCATCGGCGACATCAAGTACCCGGTGGGAACAATCAAGCTACCAGTTACTCTGGGAACTGGTGATAAGCAAATACACATAGAGATACCCTTCATAGTAGTAGAAAAGCTAGATGGGTACAATGGTATTCTAGGGTACACGACCGTGAACACTTGGGGTATTGTAGCATCAACTGCACATCAAAAGATCAAATTCCTAACCCATGCGGGAATTGGGGAAGTCAAGGGAGATCAGCGACTATCAAAGCAATGTTACAACATAGCTCTTCAACACAATGTCAAGGAAGATGATAGCGATACCCCTTTAATTGACGAAGACCCAAGGAAAGAGCGAGCTCGTCCAACACCATTGGATGAACTCCTTAAGTAAGAGTAGATGAGCCAGATATGATGGTCCAAATAGGCGCATCACTCTCAGAGGAAGAAGTGATAGAAATCACAGCACTCCTAAGGGAATACAAGGACCTGTTCGCATGGTCCCCAATAGATATGCCATGGATAAGTCCAGACGTGATATCCCACAAGCTAAACATCAAGCCAGGAACACGAGCTGTCGCACAAAAACTACGACCACTCGGGGGAAACAAGAAAGTAGTCGTACGAGAGGAAGTAGGAAAGCTTCTGGAAGCAGTATTCATAGAAGAGTCAAGGTACCAGACATGGGTCGCAAATCCCATGTTGGTACCAAAGTGAAACGGCAATCTAAGGATGTGCATCGACTACAGAGACCTCAACAATGCGTGCCCCAAGGATTCATATCCTTTGCCAAGAATCGATCAACTGGTCGATGCCACAACAGGCCACGAATTGCTATCTATAATGGATGCGTATTCAGGATACAATCAAATACCAATGCACCCCGAGGACGCCCCGCACACTGCATTCTATGCGGACAACGACATTTACAATTACAGTAATGTCGTTCGGCCTAATCAATGCGGGCGCGACATATCAAAGGATGGTAAACGCGATATTCGGGGACCTGATCGGTAAGACGATGGAGGCATACGTCGACGACATGGTCGTAAAATCAATCAAACGATACAACCATGTTGATGACCTCCGCGCAACATTCCAAAGGATGCGCGAATTCCAAGTCCGCCTGAACCCAGCAAAATGCGCTTTTGGCGTAAGGTCCGGGAAAATACTAGGCTTTATGGTCAGCCAAAGGGGCATAGAGGCAAACCCAGAAAAGGTTAGAGCAATTGAAGAAATGGCATCTCCTACAAAGCATAAGGAGGTGCAACAGCTAAATGGCCGGCTAGATGCTCTAAATAGGTTCCTGGCAAAAATCGGTGATAAGGCGCTCCCCTTCTTTGAAATCCTACGGGCTAACAAGAAGTTTGAGTGTACACCAGTTTGTGAAGAAGCCTTCCAGCAGTTAAAGCAGCACCTGCGAACACTGCCAGCATTAGCAAAGCCGATACAAGGAGAGCCCCTCTACCTCTACATATCTGTTAGCAACACTGCAGTTAGCTCAGTACTTGTCAAGCAAAAAGGCAATAATCAGCTACCGGTGTATTATGTTAGCAAAACCTTGGCAAAGTATGAAGTGAACTATATGCCAACAGAGAAGTACATTTACGCACTCGTCATTGCAACAAGGAAGTTGAGACCATACTTTCACGCGCATGAAGTCACAGTACTCACAGACCAACCACTGAAGCACATACTATCAAAGCCGAACATGTCAGGAAAACTGACAAAGTGGTCAGTCGAGCTAAGTGAATTTCGCATCCACTTCGCCCCGCGGACCGCAATCAAAGGACAAGCCTTGGCGGATTTCATTGCAGAATTCATAGGGATCTTCCCTGAAGAAGCAATACAGGAGCCCGCCCCACAAGCCGTAGAACCCGTTGATGTATGGGAGATGTACACGAACGAGTCATCAAACGTAGGAGGATCAGGAGCAGGACTCCTCCTAATACCACATGACGGATCCGAACCCCTGAAGTATGCTCTAACCTTAGTGTTCAGAGCGACAAACAACGAGGCGGAATGCGAGGCCTTGATAACAGGCCTGCGGATTGCCAAAGGTGTTGGTGTCAAACACTTGAGGGTAAAGTGCGACTCCCAGCTGGTCGTCAACCAGGTAAAAGGGGATTACATGGCAAAGTCAGAAAACATGCAGAAGTACCTAAAGCAAGCAAAGGAACTCGCTGACAGCTTCGACACCTTCGACAGAACATCCGTCCCAAGGAATGAAAACCAGGAGGCAGATGCTCTAAGCAAATTCGTGCATGGCAACGAACAAGGCAAAGAGACACACTTCGTGGAACACGGAATATTGTTAGTCATTGACAAGTTCGAGATGCTAGCCATTGACACCGCACAAACATGGATGACACCAATTTATACATTCCTCACAACAGGGACACTGCCCGAAGACAAGACACAAGCAAACAAGATACAAGGAGTCGCTGTGAACTATGCAATCATTGAAGGACAACTGTACAAGAAAGGTTTCTTAACTCCATACTTAAAGTGCATCGCACCACCAGAAACACAAAAAGTGTTAAAGAAGTTACATGAAGGACATGCAGCATGCCATGAAGGAGTAACGTCTTTAATTCGCAAAGTTTTGCATATGGGCTACTATTGGCCTTCTATGAAAGCCGAAGCAACAAACATGGTAACAGTGTGCGACTCTTGTCAACAATACTCAAGAAGCATCACAGCTTCAGCAGCAGAACTGAGCCCAATTGCAAGCGCGTGGCCTTTCGCGCAATGGGGCATCGACCTGGTAGGCCCTCTCCCAAAATCTAAAGGGCAAACCAAATACATAGTGGTTGCAATCGATTACTTCTCCAAATGGATAGAAGCCAAGGCCTTGGCAAGAACGACGGATGTCCAAATCATCGATTTCATTAGAAATCACATAGTAGCTAGGTATGGCGTTCCGAGAGTGCTCATAAGCGACAATGGTGCACAATTCAAAAGTGGTAGGCTAAAAACCTATTGCGAAACCCTAAACATAGAGCAACGCTTCGCGTCAGTGCATCACGCACAAACCAACGGTCAAGTGGAGTCAGCAAACAAGATCGTCCTTGACGGTCTCAAGAAAAGAATCCACGCACTAAAAGGAGGATGGGTCGATGAACTCGGCAGTGTCCTATGGGCGGTACGCACAACGCCTAAACGATCAACCAACGAAACAACATTCAGCATGGTGTATGGAACGGAAGCAGTCGCTCCGGTAGAGATAGCAGTCTCTTCATACCGAACAACTCATTACGATGCCCAGGAAAATGAAGAAGAAAGATTCCTAGACCTGGACTTGGCCGATGAAAAGCGTTGGAAATCTGAGGAAATTCAAGCAAGAATGCGCCTAGCCACCTCAAGATACTACAACCAGAAGGTCAAAGGAAGACAATTCCATGTTGGTGAGACGGTGTGGAGAAATAATGAATTCACACAACTCGACACAATCAACAAGCTATCACCAAAATGGGAAGGTCCATACAAGATAGCATCAGTACCATACACCAATGCATATCGCCTGGAGGATTCCGACGGTAACATATCCACAAACACATTCAACGGTGGACACTTGAAAAAGTTCCACGCTGGAACACACCATCTACTTAACTAAAGAAGCTCTCGTATCAAGCTCTTTAGATCCATTTACCTTACGCACTACAAGAAGGAGATGTAATACCTCCATATATTTGCAACTATGTAAGTATCGCATAACTAATGAACTTAATGTATTTTCGTAGGTACATTACTCTCATACAATCCACGCTCTAGAATAACGCCAAGTAGTGCACTCCATGCATTAATATTGCAACAACACTCCAAACTTAAAACGCTTAATACAACAAGAGGCTAATATCACGCGCCACCAACATGTCAATACTTGATATCAACAACGAGCTCGCAATACGCTCTCTTCCACGACATCTATTATGTCTACTCTATACAACTACATCCTGGATATTTTCCTAAGGATTATCTACATACAACATGGCGCGACATCCCCGCTCGGGGGCAACCCCATGATTACAACACTCATTCCTTGGATTTTTTCAACCAAGAGGCTCTCATCTACTAAGTGGAGCGACATCCTCTACATGAGGGCAACCCCACACAATTACATGGCGTGGCATCCTCTATACGAGGGCAACCCCATGATATCTTACTGAGGAACAAGACACCCAGTATAGATTACTAAACACATACATGGCGCGACATCCTCTATACGAGGGCAGCCCCATGATATCTTACTGAGGAACGATACACCCAGTATAGATTACTAAACACATACATTGCGCGACATCCTCTATACGAGGGCAACCCCATGATATCTTACTAGCGAACGAGACACCCAGTTTAGATTACTAATCATATACATGGCGCGACATCCTCTATACGAGGGAAACCCCATGGGAACCTACTACTACCCACAAGTAGCGTTCATTATTACGTACCAACACTCTACGCCGGGAGGTGCGTAGACAACAATCGCCGTGATACTCAACGCAGCGAAAAACTCACCAAACATACAAGTCGAGTCTTTTAAAACTTTATCTTGTCCGTGAACAAATAACGGAAATAAAACACTCCAATCAAGCAAGTAGTGTCTTGCCACAACGTCGCCTTGGAATGGTCCAAGAGACGGAAAAAAATACAAGTTGTGAAAACAAACTTGTACAGCCCCCTGGAATAACCAGGATGAGGTGTAGTAGCATCGCAAGGTCAGTACAAGGACTAGCCAAAGAACACCTCGCCTTAACGCTATAACGGGGGTACCCAAACAGCGGATCAAAACACATTCAAAATTCGGCAAGTCGTGTCTTGCTACAACGTCGCTTCGGAGTGGTCCGAAAGACGGGATAAACTACAAGGCGTATCACACGACCTTCGTCACGTCCCTTTGACTAACAAAGTGGAGGTGTACTAGCATCACAAGGCATGTAATTGGATTAGCCAACAGAACGCCTTGTAACAACGTTACGCGGGGAGTTCCCAACTAACGGATGGAAAAACGCACCAAACTAACAAGTAGCGTCTTGTAACAACGTCGACTTAGAGTGGACTAAGAGACGGTAAAAACTAAGGTTTCGCCTCGTTGAAACGACACGCTTGCGTGTGCACGGGGTTCTTGTGCATTGCTACACACAAATGCCAAGTACCGTAAAAACGACCTTGCGCATTACTACCCATAAATGCCAAGGGTCACTCTAAGGACTTGCACATTACTACTCATAAATGCCAAGTGCCGGGACATCGACCTTACGCATTACTACCCACAAATGCTAAGCGTCACTCTTAAGTCTTGCACATTACTACTCATGGAATATAGCAAGCATACAACATATGTGTCCTTGACACATACATCTCGCCATGCCTTGGTATACCCAAGAGGGGCGCGCACAACAAGGACGTATGTCTCCTAACAACAACTACAGATGCTTTCATCCACAAAGAGGACGAGTCTCAACTCTACTCTATAATCCACATCACATGGACAATCTCAAAACACAAAGGTATGAAATATTACTACTATATTATCATGCATTACTAAACCATTCATGACAGGTCTCATACAACAACGTCAAAGCATAAAAACATAAACATAAAGGGTTCAACGGGATAACACCCCAACAAGCAACCTCAACCCAAACATGGGGAGCCAAAACTATGTACAAAGAATTTGTGAAAGCAAACACTCAACCTGACGCCACGTCAGGAGCGCGACCATCAACGTCATCGCTGCATGCCCCGGATACATCCCCTCCAAACGTGTTACCCTCCACGATAATCTGATATCCAACATCATTGAACATCAGCTCGTACTCACGGGTGTCAGCTTCAATATCCTCGGGGGCATTCCTAACAACCATGGCAAGGACATACTCCTCAACAGCAGAGGGCATCCGCCACAACAGGCGGGGCAGCAGTCCCATCTCTAGCTCACAAGGCTGCCACATGCTCTGTGGCAAACTTGGAATACGGTCCAAGCTGACCAAACTGCAAGTTCGGAGCAAGAGCATACACATGCTCGATAAGACCCTCAATAGAGTCATAAAGCATATCATCCGCAACCCTCAGGACTTCAGCATTGTATGACTCGGAAGCCTTGTATTCCGCGATGCCCATAACCTTGCCATCCGCAAGGGACTTCTCCTTCATGGCCCGCAAAGCGAGATCATGATCGACACTATCAGCAATGGTCTTCGCCTGAAGGGCAGCAATGTCAGATTCAAGCGCCGCAATACGAGCCTAACGAGCGGAACTCTCCGCTTGTAGGTCGACAACCTTCTTATCCAAGATACGCGCCCTCTCCTTAGCACCCTCAGCCTCAAGACATGCAATCTCGGACTTCTCCATAAACATATTCTTCTCCTCAGCAAGTTCAATCACGAAGGAGGAGAGATTGGCCATCTGAATGGCAACCTACAATAATAAACAACAAGTAAGTTGCAGTAACAAAGACGAGCATACATACAAAGCATGAAGGAGTAAGGATAGATACTCACATGCGCAAGGCACGACAATGCACCCTCAGCACATGCTTGCGCACCCTCGGGGTCACTGGGGCGAATCCTCCGATCTCCAGGAGGAATAATCTGCTGAAGAACACGGAATCCCACCTCGGGAGTGGTCAAACTAACCTCCTTCGCAAAGTGAGGCCCTCCGGCAGAGAAGGGTACCCACTCGTCACCCACAACAGAGTCCTTGGAAGGACAAACCAGCTCGGCCCATGTAAGGGCAGCAACTGGCGGAATAGCTATAAACGTATACAAAGATAAACAAGACGATCCAAATACACTAAGTATAGAAACAATACAGGAACAACCAATATACCTGTGCGGGGAGGCCCCTCCTCCGAAGCCCGGTCCCTCGACCGGGGGGAAGACATCACGGGTACGTCAGGTGCGCGGGCTTGAACCCCTTTCCCCTTGCTAAGTGGGGTCCTCAAAGCCTCGCCACTGCCAGACTTGGAGCGCTTAGGTTCGCTCGAGGGCCGTACCTCGGAGTTGGGACGCTTCGCCTTGGCCCGAGGCGAGGTGTCGACAGTCGTAACAGCTCGCTCTGCCACGAGTGGGGATCGACCTACAAACAAGAACAAAGCAAGATAAAATCAAAGGCATGGGATACAGACAAGTAAAATGATTGCGCAAATATACAACTTACCCGCACTCCCCTTGCCACGAGCATGCCTCATGTCCTGGAGAACAGCAGATATGTCCGTGCGTCCGCTCCGTGCAGCATGAGCAGTACCTCCTTGAGAGCCCGCCTGCAAACAGGAAGTTTTTCCATGACACCAGCCTACATCACAACACAAGGAAATTATAAAGCTTCATAACATACCGAAGTACCCCCCCCCCCGAAGGAGAAGTGCAAATCTCAGCCCTGCGCAAATCCCGCTCCTTCACACAAGACAAGGCCGTGTACGCACGCGCCTTGTGCGCCTGATACGCCTTCTTCATCGTTGCTTTGTCTGACTCAGAGAATTCGCGAAAAGCGGGCACGCGATCAGGTTTTGTAACCCGAATGATACGCCAATCCATCCCGGGATCGTCAGTGAAGAAATAATGTTTTTGCCAGTGACTCTTCGACCGGTCTACAGCAGTAACAAACCGAAGAGTGCTATCCCACTTCACTTCGCCCAATCCAATGTCAGAAAACTCCTTTCCCCTCATCAAAGGCCAGCGGATAGAAATGGAACATAACCCAGATGCATCCGGACGTTGGAGTCGGAAGAAGCATCGGAAGAGTAAGGTCGAATAACTCCAGGACTGTTGATGGCATAGTTAGGGGTGAAATCAAAATCCGGTTGGTCCAAAAAACCGGTGAAAACCGAACCGTTCCGGACCGAAAAAACCGAATCCGCAATATGCGATTTGGTTTTTGGTCGGATTTTTTTTACTCTAATTCGGTTTTTCGATCCGGTTCGGATTTTGAGCTTTGAGGACCGTGGAGACCGAACCGACCGTTATACTAATTAAATATATACAATATATATTATATTAGTTGATATTAATTAATATAATTAATTAATTATGTTAATATAAATTGTAAAATAGTCACTTATGAATATTATTTTTTCTATTTGTATTATTTAATTTATTTAATTATATTAATGGAAGTTATTTATCATTTCGATATGATATTTTCCATGAAAATGATGAGAATTTTAAATGGTAATCGTTGATATTGGATTTTCGGTTTAAACCGAAAACCGAACCCAAAAAACCGTACTATCAATGGACGGTTTATTTTTACTCAAATGGTTTTTTGGTCGGATTTTTTTAAGGGAAAAAACCGGACCAAAAATTTAGGTACCATACCGAAATAAGCAAAAATCCGGTCCGACCGGTCCGATTTCACCCCTAGGCATAGTACTCGGAAGCAAACCCAGTACCGAATAGCTGCATGTGCAAGATCAAGAGGAGAGATCCTATAATAACGACAAAACTTCCGCAAGTCCGAACAGTAAGGGAAGCGCAGTCCCATCCGAATCTGGGAGGCGTAAATAGCAGACAAATCATCCGGTGGCACAGTGGGCATTCCCGAACGAGCATCAGGGATAACATCAAACGGGTAGAATGCCTCTCCTTAAGGACAAAACCCATAACGAACGACAAGGCGCTGATACTCATCATCCAATATGTTGCCCACAAAGGTTTGCACCAAGTCCTTCGACTCCACGGGAGGCTCCACCTCGGACGTAGAAGGCATATCGTCCATAGTTTCTGGCTCGGAAGAATCCATAAACTCCGAAGACTCCGACTCGATCTCAGAATCCGAATTAGAAAGAAATCTAACAGAAGGGGTAGGAATATGAGACTTACTCATGTTCACAAAGCCAGCAAGTCGAGAAGGTAATCCTAAGGATGGACGCCCCAGCTTCTCACAACACAACTCCTACAAGGATACAACTACAACCCGTTCAATACATACACGTACACCCAACGTGTTAACAACCTCTATACACGAACATTCCCCGCTCGGGGGCAACATCACGCTTACAAATCTATTAAGTGTTCGACTACTACATAGCGAACATCCTCTATACGGGGGAAACTCTATGTTAGTAAGGGTCTCGTCCCAACACTTACATGATCTACGTGCGTGTATGCACGCCTACGAATGTCCATGCACGCCTACATACCCGCGAGTATCTACGTACACCCACGCTCAACTATATGTGTTTGCATACACTAATATGTGTTCATCCACCACTCTACGCGCCTACATGCTACTATATGTGCATACGTGTACGTACATGTACCTATGAGTGCTAACACGTGTATACATGAACTTACACATGCTCATGTGTATCTACGAATGCTAACATGCATCTATGCTCACCTACGTGGCCTAAGGTAAATTCCCAAGGTAACAAGTGCTAATACGCTCATAGTGCTAACACCTATATGCATATGCTTATCTAACATGTGTAGGATATGGATACATACATACACCCCATTTGGGAATACAAAGCTTAGCTATGGCTACAAGCATCTCCATAAAACCAAGTGTGTACATACACGCCACAACAATGCCTTGGGCAATCAAAGATAGCAATCCAACATTTCAAACAATAGGGAAGTATTACTCCTACTCTATACATACAAGTGGTAAAACATTTAACCATTTTTATGCTCCTTTTTGCTATGCTTAACTATCCTAGGCATTTCATCAAACACTTGGTGGGCATGGATGATCAAGTTCAAAATCAAAGCAAAGATTAACCAAATTGATGCAATTAAAGGTGTTGGCGTACCTGGAAATGATCCCAATCAACTCCAAAAAACCGAATCACCTCAAAAAATGAGGTTACGTACCCAAAATCGCTGACGGAAGCTCCGCCCGGTGACCCGCCCGCTGCGCCGCCGCAAGCTCCTCCGTCCGCCGCCGTGTCTCTCGCTGCCGCTGGTCCTGCCGCCACGAGCTGGCTTCGCCGGTGAGTGGTGGTTGGTCGGGGGGGGGGGGGGGGGAAGGGGTGTGGGTGGATGAGTGGCTTGAGTGCTAAGTCACTTACTCTCTAAGAAATGGAGAAGACAACTCTAAAAAGGGCGAGACAAAGTGTGGTGATATTTGAATTCACTCCTTTATATACACCTATAGGTAATATCTTTCCCCTTCTATATTTTTTCTATCTTTTTTAGAAAGGATTCCTAACACCTATGCATGTTTACATATCCATTAATACACGCATACATCAACACACACGCGTTTACATGTCCATGTCACGTGTTTGCGATTACATCCCCGACGTGCATATACTCTTATCCATGTTATCGCATATATACATGCCCGTACTTACATGATTTAATTTCATAACATTGCATATCGTACGCCGACTCTCGTATACATGCACGTCATAATCATACGTGTGTTAGCATCCATATCAATGATCGCATACACGGACTAGGATTGTCGTATACGTATATGCCATATATATGCTTGCTACACTAATCATGTCGACAGATACGAATACTCTCGTCCAAGTCCAAGGAGGGATATATCGTAATAAGATCCACACGCCAACGAACAGTAAGTCCATCTCAAGGTAACACCCGAACTTAAATCGAATGTATACTCTATCGAAAATAGAGTCAAGACGGGGTCATGCCACCACTTGACTCGGGGGCAAATGATGGGTATACGTCCGATTCGGGTACGTTTTATATTAGTCGGACTTCGTATACACGTCAGACTCACTAAACGGTTTCGAAATGTTCACCCGCGGGTATTAAAAAGTCTGGGACACTCGCGTACGCGCCCCGGGCTTACACCGCGTCCGGATTGTCATCACAATCCGGACCGGGTCCGGATTGCAAGACAATCCGGCCCTCCGGATTGTCCCGTTATTCCGGACCTCCCGGGATCCTCACGATACCTCGGGAAGGTCCGGATTCCTCCTATTATTGACATGTGAACCCCTAAGCAAACATCGCACGTGCGGACCCTCCCGATGTCAGCTTTACTCCCGTCTACGTTCGGTTCATACTTTGCATTGAACCGACGTCGGATCATTCAAAACCCGTTTTGATTCCAAGGTTTCCTATAAATAGGGGCCTTGATCATTCATTTCAAAGCTAATTCGGAAGTTGACAATGGAAGCTCTGCCCTCTCTCTTACTTTCTCTCTCTAAAAGTCCCGACTTAAGCTTCGGAGGGTTCATCGCACTCCACCCCCCATTTGCGTGGTGTGCGATACAGCCCCTCTTGCAGGAATATGGAGACACACGAATCCGGCACGTGCAAGGACCCGAAGTAGGAGCGACCCGAGGCATTCTTCCATCGTCACTACTAGGATCCGACTCCCCAGCTCGGAAAGGATCCAAAAACCTGCAAATACACTTGCCTTTGTGTTAGTACCTTGTATGTAGACAACGAGTGAATGTTATTGGGTGATAAAAAAACATTACCTCTTCATCTGGAACTGATTGTGGTTCTGTCGTCTTACCTTTCTCTTTAGAGCCTTTTCTTTTTTCCTTTGAGTTCTTACCCCTCCTTCTTGAACTCTCTGGCTGCATTGACGACATCTACACATAATAAACTGACATTATACTACTGCTTTACCTTACCAAACACCCAATAAACAATGTCAAGTCATAACCTCTTCATTAGCAGGTGACTCATCAGGAAATACGTCTTCTCCTTGTTCTTCTCCTTCTTGTTCTGTTTGTAATGGATCAGTTGTGCATGATATCATGTTGTGACCTGCCTTGCCACATGTGGAGCAGAACTGAGATAGACCTCGCCTACCCAACCTAGATTCACCTGCTTAATCCTCAAGCTCAGACATTTGTCTCTTCTTCATGGGTCTTCCCGATCTTTTGTTAAACACATGAGGATCAATTGGCAACCCATAGCTCTTACCCAATCCTTCCGACCTGGCAATGCATGGATCACCCCTTCATATGCTCGTAAGTATGCTTCCTTGTGATACACTGGATCACAATATGGTGCTAGCCTAGTAATCTGTTCTCGTGCAAGACAAGCAACCACATGCACGCATGGGAGTCCACTAAGCTGCCATGCCATACAACTACAATACCTTTCATTCAATAACACCTTGTATATAGAATTAGGTACACAATCAACTTCATACTCACCTTCACATGAATATACAACATGGCAAGTACCAATTTTGTCCTTGATTCTTCTTAACTTCTTCAAGATTTTCCTACCAGTGACACCATCATCGACCACAGCTTTCCTCTTCTCTTCAAAATCACGCATTAACTTCCTCCTAATCCACTCCATCATCAACACTACTGGTTTGTCTCTTGCTTCAAGGACCATCGCGTTAAAACTTTCAGCGATGTTATTCACTAGAAGATCAGTCTTAGATGCCTGCCTAAACCCGAACCTGCACCAATGCTTCGTAGGTATTTTCTTTAAATATTTCCAAGCTTTGAGGTTAGTCTTCTGTAGCAAGTCCATATGCCACTTGTGCATTTGTTCTGTGTAGGCACAAGCAGCTGACCACAGTCTGCTCTTGACATCAACATCTCCCATGGCACTAGCCTTCATGTTTGCATGGATATGCCTCACACAGAACCTATGTTCTGATCCAGGCAGAAGCTCTTCTACATCTTTAATCAAACCCTACAAGCAACTGTAAACAAATATTATCAATTTCATCAAACTAAGAAGAGAACACAACTACTAATATTGAGTAAAACTATACCTTTTGTCGATCTGACATGATACTCAATGTTCTTTCAGTACCAATATCAGCTGCAAGTATGTCCAGAAACCACCTCCACGAATCTACATTTTTCTTTTCCACCCAAGCATATGAAATAGGGAACAACTGGTCGTTGGCATCCCTGGTGACTGCACATAACATGAAGCCCCCATCTGGACCCTTAAGGAAGCAACCATCCAATGCAATAAATGGGTGGCAACCATTCTTGAAACCTCTCAAACAAGCATATAGGCATACATACGTCCTTTCAAAATGAGGTCGAAGATGGTTCGGGGACGAATCAACATGCACCACTGCTGTACTGCCAGGGTTATGACTGACAATTGTCGCACAGTAATCCCTAGCCATAGCGAATTCAGCTTTCCTATCACCTTATTTCATCATAGCAAACTCAGTCAATACAGGAAATGAAACATATGGTATGAAAGGTATACATTCTGCAAAACTTGTGGTACCAAAATAATACATAATCAATACCTGCTATGATCTGTTTTGCCTTCTTTATACCCCTATGTATCCTATTTCTAGAGACTTCAAACTCGAGCAACCAACGTATCTCAGCTGCAACTGCGGTTGTCTTCAGATTACCTTGAACTTTTAGTAACTTAACAAAGTTCTCACATACCTAGTTCTTATCGATGTCCCTTGTATAGTGAGCTCTATCACAGTTGTGGTTCTTCTGCAATTTTCTGATCTCGAACCTCGTATCTCTATTAACCCTTGCAGCAACAACATGTAATCCACAATCTTTATGACAGTAAACGATAATCCTATCTCCATCATTTCTTCTCCTCTTAGTTGTTGTGCCATTTCTTATGGCATGAAGCTTGATTGCCCTCCGAAATGCATCAGCATCATCAAATATCATACCCAGCTCCAACTCAAAATTACCACCAAGACGACTCTTGTAACGCTTCAAATCTTGACTAGATGCATCGTCCTTCATTTCACGCAACCGAGTAAGATTCGTTATGGTATAACTATCTGAATCAGACAAGTCCTGACCAAACCCTGCCTTGTCAACGAAGTTTTCTGCATTTGTCTGATTGACTCGAGATCCGTAATTTGACTTGCCAAAACCAGGTACATCTCCTTGTACTTCTTCAGTTTTTTCCACCATTTTTCCCTTTGCAGGCAACTTCTTCTTGGTCTTGGCACCTTTACAGTCAACTGGGTTAGAGTCATTGTCTGACTCTGAGAGATCATCATCTGAATTGTCACTGCTAACGTCCTTTGGGTTCCAGTCAAAGTATGAATCTGAAAGATCATAATCTCTCAAATCATTCATGTCTAGGCCATCATCAACTAGTGTGTCTAGATAAATTTTCTCTTTCCCTTTTCCAGTAACAGCTGGCTTGTCAACACTGCGTGCATCATCACCTCTTGATTTTCCAATAACAACCCGCACTTCCTTTCTTCTACCAGTATTGATTTCATCCCCAAAAATTGATAATCTGATTTTCTCCATCAACGGTGTCTTGTACCAAACTAGACCATCAAATGAAGGCATGGAAACAGTGTAACATCTTCTATACCACCTTGCCTCTTATACGACCTACCCATATAAGCATCATCTTTCAACAACACAATATCCTTGATCATTTCTCCATCTGGTGGGAGATACCAAATTGTAGGTCTACCCAGGTCACAGTAAGCCATAACCAACAACACCATCGTTTCATGTGTAAACTGAGTTTGTATAAACCTGCCCAGTGGTTGAACTGCATCATCAAACACAACCCTCCCATCTCGATGTACCCAACTCCCATTAGACCAAACAGTGATGAGGTATTTGGGTTCATCATCGGATGATCCTGTTAAACAAGATCATAACTCTGGGGGTTAAAGGTCCTTTTGGTACCACATGTTTGCAAAAATTACACTGTTCATACCACTAGTATTTTTTCGTACCGAATTGGTACCATATGTTTCCAAACCTTACTGTTTTGGTACCTCCGTTAGGGTTCCGTCAAAAACAGCCGTTAAATGGCATGTGCCATGCACGTGACCAGCCCAAAACTTTCAATTTTGTTACAATTTAGTCCATCTAATACATCCCTAACTTTTATTTTGTTCAATTTAGTCCTAAAACTTCAAAATCAAACAATTTCCCCAAATTGACCTAGCCGGACCTAGCCATGGGCAAGGTCCGACTCTGGGTCATGGTCGCCGGACCCAGGCGACCCCAACCCAGGGTCGGACCTAGCCCTAGGCATGTCAAACCAACAAAACATTAATATAGTTACACATAGAAAATCAACCCATTTAACTTGAAAAACATAAAAAAAAAAAAAAATTAGAAACTACAGTTCAATTTGAAGTTTCTATCCTTCCTACAACAACCATTCTTCTTTCTCAGAGTCCATTCTACATTTCTTAGAGTACATTTCAACACTATAGCATACAACAAGCAATTAAATGCTCTAAATAGCACCATTGTAACCTAAATCGCAGCTACCCAAAACAGAACATGCAACATTGGGGAAAACCTAGTTTTTCACCACAGATGGACGACAAACCTTACCTTGGCAGCGAACAAGCAACTAAATAGTCCAAATAACACCAGAATTTCCAATATCTCAGTTAATAAACCAGACCATGCAAATTTGGGCAAAACCCTAGTTTTTCAACTGACATTCAAACACATATGGGACGAAGAACCTTACCTTGACTTAACTTTGAACATTTTGCTGATGATCATGCCGGCGACACCATTTGAGGGGCAACAATTCAGTTCGACCTTGAGAACAATAAATATCAAAACGACTGAACCAGGGGACATCTGCTTGAAGTCTGAGCACGACGAAGAAGACGTCTTGAGGACGAAGCAGACGACAAATGGGCAAGGCGTGGCCCGAAACGAAGACGAAGCGTCCCTTTGCCGGAGGGAAGTTGAAATCTCGGAGAAGAAAGGAACGAACATGACTCTGGTGTAAAAGAGAGGCCACTTTTAAGTATAGAGAGAGAATGGTAAAAATGGAACAGAAACTTTGGATTTTCGAACCCCCCCCCCCCCCCCCCCCCCCGGTCACGTTACGCTCACATGGTTATTTAACGGCTGATTCTAACATAATACTAACGAATGTACTAAAACAGTACAAATTGGAAACCTTTGGTACCAAGTTGGTACAAAAAAAAACTAATGGTATGACCAATGTATTTTTTGTAAACATGTGGTACCAAAAGTACATTTAACCCATTAATAAAAAATTACATTCATTACACATGATCTGTCCGAGCTATTTTCTCCAAACAACACTGAAGAAATAGATTATGTGTTCCTCAATCTTTAGAAAGCTTATTACTACAAGGGCTTGAATGTGTGAAATTGTGAATATCATTTAACCAAATGCACCGCCCATACAATATATCGTTCAAATTTGAGTTGAGGGATCATCTGATGGATGTTATAATCTTAGACTATGAAAATAGAGATGACAATCTCTAGGTTCTAGCAAAATCAAGCAGTCCAAACTAATTAACAAGGCAATATATGTTGGATTACGGGGACGTAATACTACGGAATGCTAAACGTGTACTAGCAAGAAATCTAATCTACGCAGCGGAATTAGTACACATACCTTTTAACTTTCCTGCCCAAGAACGATGTGGAGGGAGTTATGATCCTCCGGTCGGAACCACGTGCAAGTTCTTCGTTAGAAGAAGTCCCACGCGATGTAGCTCCACAACAAGACCTCTGATCGATTCTTCAACAGAGATGGAACCTCGGACTTGATGTTGATGGTGCCGAAATATTAGACTAGGGTGACAAGTTTTCTCAATGGAGATCCTTCTTCTTAATTGTGTGTTTAAACCCTTAGGAGTCACCCCTATATATAGTATTGGGTGGAGTTGCCAAAAGGCAACTCCAACCAATGTGGTACTAGGGTTTCGGCCGAACCATGCATAATAAGGGGGAGGCCCAGTTTGGGCCTCCCATGCCAATTACTAATTGGATTTGGCCCAATTAGCCCAGATTGACAATTACCTAATTAACTTAGGTAATTCCCTTAATTAACGGGCTCCTATTACGGCGCCACGTCACCATATGCTAACAGCTCCCACTCGCCGGAATGGGAGGGTGCTCGTTAATCTATACGGTTACACAATAGTATCAACATCTCAGTCTTCAGTCTCCGAATAGTTCATACGAGGCTTGCCGTGCGACCGGCGGATACGACGGGCATCGTGCTACTCATCTGTTAGGAGTATTGTAGCGCCCGCAGAACATTGATTCCCTTTCATGAACCAAACCTGTTTGAAATAAAACTATATACCGCAGTGTATCCTTGGTCAACTGTTAATTCTCCAATTTCCCAGTTTTCCACAAAGGAATACTTCTCCAGGACATCCGTACAAGTGTTCACAACCTTCAACTAATATCCGGTTGGCGGCCACCTAGTGAACACGAGAGTCGGTGAATTAAATGTGAACTTGACCATCCCCATCGCTTATACCCTTAGTCTGACTCAACCGGTTTCCAAGACGTGGTTACTTGGCTGTTTTCTTTGGCACTACACTCGTACGCCGGGAAGCGAGCATTGAGCCAGACCTTAAGTATAAGTTCTGAGTCCGTGAGGATACTCTGGATACCTCTTCATAAGGCATCCGGGATCAATCACACGCCTAAGGTGAAGAAGTATGCGCCCTTTGAATCACAAGGATTCTAGCTAGCACAACCGAGCATGACCCCGTGGTCGTATATGGCACGCGCAGTATGAAGCACGCGTCGATAGCATACCTGGTAAAGCCAGGGATGGGATATGTCAATAATGCTATCGCAGAATCTCTCATCTGGCCTTGAATGTGATATATAGTGATGGACAAAGTCCAACTCGGCGATTTACAAAACGAAGATTAAGTCATGCTGTTAAGCGTGACAATGTTATCGTTTCGTTTAATCAGGTTTATCCCCCTGATTCTTAGCCAATCTTGTTATGGTAGAGGTCCCTCTCTCCTTACAAGATGACCGTGCCTGTGTGACGAGGCAAGGTTCACATTCGACATAATTTTGGTGGAAGAATTTTACTTTTTCCTACGACTTAGTTTATAGACCGTAAAATCCGATGTTGTTAATCATTATGACGTCGATAAATCATAAACTCGAATTGCAATTCTTTTATTCAAATTGAAACATAATTTCAAATGTCAAAATTTTATCAATTTTACAAGCCACACAGTTTAAGCCCTACGTAATCCAAGCATTTTTACGTGCTTTTCAAAAATCTCCCTACGTAACGGCTTAGTTAAAGGGTCCGCGACCATATTGTCTGTAGGCAAGTATTCTAAAGCGATTATGGTGTCTTCTAGAACAGATTTAGGATAATTGTATTTCACATCAATGTGCTTTGTCCTAATATGGTACTTTGGATTCTTAACTGCCGCAATGGCCACCTGACTGTCGGAGTACACCTTCACAGGTTTACTCTTCTTGTCGGTACCAATTAATGCAGTAAGAAGTCTTTTCAGCCAGACCGCTTCTTGTGCGTTTTTGGAGAGGGCAACGGATTCCGATTCCATAGTGGAAAGCGCGACACACTATTGCTTCTTGCTTACCCATGATATGGCAGCATTAGCAAGGAGGAAAACTCCTCCTGTGGTGGACTTACGATCATCCGGATCGCCACCGTGGTCGGCGTCACTATAACCGGTCAATTCGAGCCGATCACCCTCAGAACGTAGTCGACAGTACCTTTCAGATATCTGATAATTCGTTTTACGGCCTTTAGATGTTGATAACTAGGATCTGATTGGAATCTTGCTACTAGGCCCACAGCGTAACAGATGTCTGGCCGAGTACAGAGCATGGCGTACATTAGACTCCCTACCATTCTCAGATACTCTGCATTCTTCATCTGTTCTCGCTCCTGCTGGTTTTTTGGGCCATCACGCTTCAATAGCGCGCACCTGAACACAACCGGCGTATCCACGGGTTTAGCATCCAGCATTCTGAATCTTTTCAACAGTTTGTTGATATATGATTCCTGAAATAGACATAATCTCCAGGCGGCACGATCTCGGGCAATTTTGATGCCTAAGATGTACGTGGCCTCTCCCATGTCTTTCATCTCGAATGCTGATGTTATCCACGACTTTGATTTATTCATGAAACTCATATCGTTCGCAGCAATGAGTATATCATCCACGTATAGTGTTATGATGACATACTTAGACCCGGAGGTCTTAGTGTATACGCAGGGATCCTTGTGAAGATTTACGAATCCGTTTCCAACGATTTCCTCGTGGAATCTGCGATACTATTTCCGAGACGATTGTTTAAGACCGTATATAGATCTTTGGAGTTTGCAAACTTTGCGTTCTTTGCCAGGAGTAATGAAACTCTCCGGCTGCTCCATATAGATCTCTTTCTCCAGTTTTACTTGGAAAGTTTTGGTCTTAATGTCCATTTGATGCATGCTCGAGTTCGAGACTTGCAGTCATGGGCAAGGACGGCCCTGACTATGGTGTAACGCATAGTCGGTGAGTCCGTTTTTATCAAAGTTCACTCCCTGAATTTGGGTATATCCTTTCGCAATTATTCGAGTTTTGCACCACTCGAAATTTCCACCAGAAGTGAATTATAAGATTTCACTTTCTAGTTCTGTGGTTAACAGATAAATCAACTAAAGACTAAAACTGAATTAGTTCTTATTTAGGCAATTTCATCCTCCATTGTTTTCCTCCATTCCCTCGTTTTGAGGTCCTTCCTTTTCTTGTTGAACCGTCACTGGTTCAAGAACGAACATCAAGATGTTTAACACATCTCGTTTGATGGGATACTTCTCGAAAGAATTTCGTTGCCTTTGACTATGTCTAGGCACGTTAATCCCATGTTTTAGTCTGATCATTACTCCCACTCGGAATAATGCTTATTGGGGCATTACTCCCACTGGGAATAATGGTGGTGGTTGAACTTACTTGGAATATCCTCTCGGTCTCGGGATTCTACCTCCGAGATGTATTCCTCGATCACTAGGATCTGGAACCAAGTTGGTTGTTCCACTCCCACTAGGAAAAATGGGTAGTTGAAATAGTTCATTATCATGATTATCAGGTCCGACTTGATTCGCATTTTGAAATTTAGTGATGATTATGTGTGAGGGGGATTGAGCCCTCTCACTGGATTTATTATGAAGACGTTTTCATCATCATTTACCAAATCAATCACTTATGCTATATCAATTCTCCCACTCGAAGTAAGTGGGACCTGAGAATCTCCATCAACCACCTGTTAACTCAATCAATACTAGCTCGTTCGTTCTGCAAAGCGTTGGAAATCCATCCTCAAACCTGTATAATGTGTCATGTTTATCCAAGAAACCATTGTTCCAGGCTAATTTTAAAACTCTTATTCTTTGCGGGTAGTGCGTACTCTTAATGAATACTCGTTTTGATGCGCAAATTAATGCGTCTTTGTGATAAGGTTTTACCCGAAACATTCATTAGCGTTTATGGTAACGTGTTTACCGATTTTGTCAAAACATAGTGTTTTACATTAATGTGAGTTAAATTAATCTTATCCCGCAGGAACAATTAATGTGCAACTCTAACATTATGTAATTCTGAACTATGTTTCTTGAGGTGTTTTAATGAATGCTTTTAGCCAAACTCTTCGTTCAAGGCTAATGGAGGGAGAGTCGTTTTACCGACTACTTCTTTTTGTTTTGTTTGTTTAACTCATCCATAGACTTATCCATCTTATGGACTATGCATTTAAGCACTCGCTTTAATGCCATAGTTGATGTTCTTATTAGATTACAGTAGCCTTGAAGCACACTTTTAATCTAAATAGTTATCAATGAGTTATATCCAAAGGATTACAAACGAAAAATTCAGCATTCACAAAAATACTTCATCATTAAATTCGTATTTTTAAAACGATGTGTCCCGTCTCTCGAGGTGACATGCGCCATGCGCATTATACCAGGTCTAAACCGTGGTTTTAAAATCGTTTTAATTTTCGAATTTAAAATTAAATCGGTTTTAACATGCATATTATTTTGGGATACAAATGTTTAATGGAGTACTTAACAAATAAGGATGAGGTAAGTCGGTTTGCCTTTTAGAACTATGCAATCGATGAATTTATTCAGTTCAGTTTGACCCGAATGAGATGACAGAGTATGTAAAATGTTTCGTTTTTGTTCGACCACTTTTACTTAGCCGAAAGTTTGGTTCTAATCCGTGGGTTTAAAATTTCGTTCGGATCGTTCCATTTGACCGAAACGTTAAATTGATAAGTAAATTGTTTCTCGAAATGCTCCCAAACTTTGAATCGAGCAACAATTACTTTAATCAATAATACCGAATTTCGAAATAACCAAAATTTAGTAATTCAGACGAACAACAAACGATAAATGACAATGGTAGGATTCTTGATCTGAAGGTCACATATTTGATCCATGTTTACCGCATAGATAGTCGAGAACTTTAAGTCATGTTGAGCATCACATATGATTAAATTCACTATTGAATCACATCAAATGATTTGTGTTCAAGTAAAACGTTTACAGCTTTAAATACATGACATACGAGGCGTGTTTGAGACGCTCTTTATCAACGGGGTTTAACCCACCGGATAATCGTTTAAAATCTTTTACGGTCAAGTTCCCTCCATGATATATGGATCACAATTGACTTCATTCGATCTATTGTGGTGAGCTGAGAAGGTTGTCGCTTCACTGCCTTGGTTACCGTACTTGACTAGACTCAAGGTTATTAAATCTTGTCAATGTAAGGCAACCAAATACGTCTTTTCATGTTGACCATTTTATTGCGAAGGTCTCGAGTGGCTATTACACCAGCATCCATGAAAAGAAAAGACCATCACATTCAACCGAAACATTTCTAGCTTAAACATCCTTGCTTCTACCGAGGCAGATGCAAAGGGATACCAAGCTTTGACATTGTCTGGTTGCAATTTGAAGTCTTCTTCAACCCCTTTTATTCAAGGTTGAGTGTATCACCACATACGCATTTAGATCATCAAAGAATCTACTTCAATATTTAGGAAACAAACTATCACGTTCATTTCTCATTGTCAAAATCATACAAACTACCATATTCACGTAATTGTCCTTTCTGCTTTTCGAAATCGCAGCAGAGAGGAGTCCTATACATATTCCTTACGTTCATCATAATTTATACCATCAAGATTGCAAGGTTCATAGAAGTGTACCGACTTAGCCATGAAAACTAGTACATTAATAATTATGCAAATTCAGGAAGACAACAACATTTTGACAGAATTGCAAACATCAGATTATCTACTAAGATGGAATACGACAAATAATGATCCTTCAGTCATCTAAACCAAACCGACCGTCAGTAAACCGATGGAAGGGGGTCTGTGAAAGAGTTCACACTACCGTCGTGTTCAATCCAATAGATCAGTCTTTTGAAAACGGTTATTCTATTGCAAATTACCGGAACGGGAATTTTCAAATAAGCATATCCGATCTTCGCTTTCTCAAGGCCCTTATAATTTTGTAAAATTATCCGATAATGTACACATGCATATTTATAATTCTACGACACTTAGCAAATCATCATATCATGCCATAAATATCGAACAAAACATGCTTACGCGTCATGCGTTTAATGTTCCTAGCATACATAATTCTATGTAAAGTAAATTATCACATGCGTTCTATCATGAACATCCTAGCATACGCGTCAAAACATGCAACATCCGCACACATCATGCATAATTGGTGACTAGAATTTTCGGTTTTATAAGACACTTTGAAAATATTAGGGGCTGTTTTGCAATTCATGCTTACAATCAATCATGCGAATTTTTAGACATGGATTCTAGGCACTTTTAATCAGCATAGCATGTCTATCCTATTGCGCAAACCATATATTTAAATCCCAGAGCTCAATGCTCGCAATATAATATCCAGCTAGCTTGACTAAGTCAAGACGGCAGTTCTAATTATATCAAAATATATGATGCAGAAAGTAAACAATTGCGAATCAGCCCACTAATTTAATCCAGTCCAAAAAACATGCAAGTCCGAGATCTATCCCCATAATCGAAACCAGGCATTAGGATTTTGACTGAAAACGTGTATTAAAACACAAACCCTAAGAGCATTGTTTAGGCTAATTTTAAAGTTCGAAAACATTTTGGATTTAAAATTTGTATTTTATTGAACAATTTAAAATTTCCGAAAATTTTAAAATGGTTCGGTCCAAAATTTAAAATCCGGTTCAATTCGGTCTGATTTTAAAAATTCCGGTTTGGTCCGAAACGGTTCAATAAAATAAGATAGCGGTTCAGTTTATCACTCAAAACCGGTTAGGTTAGGTTCAATTTAGTTACTACGGTCCGACCCGACCCGACTAGGTCGACCCGATTAAGAAAACCCGGATTGGTTTTATCCGTTCCGGTTTAGCAATTGGACCGGCCCATAAACCCTAGGGTTCGGCCGAAATATGTCTTGTGGGCTAAGTAGGGTTTTAAAGTACACTAAAAACTTAACCACCAAGAAATATTGATTATTTAAAATAATTTCCAATATTGCTAATATATATAGTTCGGCACATATATTATTAATATATATAAATATTGTCAAGATTCTATCTATAAGATATAAATCAATTAACAATATATATATATATATATATATATATATATATATATATATAATTCGGCCAAATCTCTCTCTCTCTATATATATATATATATATATATATATATATATATATAAAAATATTGTCAAAAATATATTTAGGGATAAAATATATAGACAATATATCTTTGTAATCTTTTTAAGTAACTAAATCCTATCAATATATCTTTATCCCTATCTTTTAGCTATATATATTGATAGTTAATATCTTTTACAATATTATATTATAAACATATCCATATTTTCCAACTTATAGATATATAGTTACCTATTAATAAAATTTAAAAATGACAACATATATATTTTTATATTAGTGCCGAATTTTAAAGTCTTGGTGACCAAGAAAATTAATTTTTTTACCTAAAATACCCCTAGGGTTTTCGGCACAAACATGCAAAGTTGGAAAAGTTGTCAAATACCCCTAACTTGATCATGAATCCCAAAGGCGTTCTTGATAAAACTCATGGTGTTCTTGAAGATTATGAACATCAAACTTATATTTAAACCCAAATTTTCGGCTATGATCTATAAAAACATGTAAAATTTGAAACTTTAAAGTTTTTAAAGATCAAACACATAAAAATAGCTAAAAATTTCGAATTTCTTCATGGTGTTCATAAACATCAAAATTTTCGGTTTTTATGAAATTCCAAGAACATTAGTTTATCAAAATTTCAAAAACTCCTAACCTGGCTCTGATACCACTGTTGGATTACGGGGACGTAATACTACGGAATGCTAAATGTGTACTAGCAAGAAACATAATCTGCGTAGCGGAATTAGTACACATACCTTTTAGCTTTCCTGCCCAAGAACGATGTGGAGGGAGTTCTGATCCTCCGGTCGGAACCACGTGCAAGTTCTTCGTTAGAAGAAGTCCCACGCGATGTAGCTCCACAATAAGATCTCTGATCGATTCTTCAACGGAGATGGAACCTCAGACTTGATGTTGATGGTGCCGAAATATTAGACTAGGGTGATTAGTTTTCTCAATGGAGATCCTTGTTCTTAATTGTGTGTTTAAACCCTTAGGAGTCACCCATATATATAGTATTGGGTGGAGTTGCCCAAAGACAACTCCAACCAATGTGGTACTAGGGTTTCGGCCGAACCATGCATAATAAGGTGGAGGCCCATTTTGGGCCTCCCTTGTCAATTACTAATTGGATTTGGCCCAATTAGCCCAGATTGACAATTATCTAATTAACTTAGATAATTCCCTTAATTAACAGGCTCCTATTACGGCGCCACGTCACCATATGCTAACAATATCAACACCTTATGCTGCCTCGATTATTCGTTGAGCAACTAGTTAAATTTGACCTACTTCAGATGCAACGCTATTCTCAATCAAACAACTGTAGTCGCCTTCTCATAATAATTTCTTGTAACTTTTAGGACGAGTCCTTATTTATACATTTGTAGATGCAGGAGCCATTTTCAATTAAACAATTGTAGTCGCATTCTCATAAAAAATTATTGTAACTTTTAGGACGAGTCCTTACTTGTAGATTTGTAGATGTAGTATTAGTGTCACAAGGGCTTTTTTTAGGGCTTATTTTTCGCCTAAGTCCAGCGCTTGCTGGCATGACTCTCTTGCAAATCACCAGCCTTTACACAAATTCAACGCAGCCAACGAGTCTCCGGAACAGCCAACGCTCGAACAAGAACTCAAAAACGCAGCAAGAACTCCAAGAAGGAAAGGTGTAACACGCAGCAAAACACAAAGCAATAACAACCAAACACTTACTGATTTAACACGGCCTCCTTTATTCATCAATTGAAGGCTCAGCGCCCGAATTACACCCACACAATTTAGACGCTCATAACACTCTTCAGCTTTGCCACAGTTGGGTGTGCAAAAACTGCTTACAACACAAAGGGACACTCCCCTTTATATAGATTTCGAAATCCCTAGCTGACCTAGGTAAAAATCCATCTATATCTATCCAATCCTATCTATACTATGTTAAGATATATATTTATAACATATATATATATCTTAACTTACAATATTCTGCCAATATACTTAAGTTCCCTTAAATATAGCTATCAAAGCCCACAAATATATCTAAGTTCCCTTAAACAAAGTTATAGATAGGATTCCACATATATTGGGCGGATTTGGTTGCTTGGCTGCCAAGAAACATATTGATCTTCACCAATCTCAGATTTCCTCATCAATTTCGTGGGCTTGGACTTGTTCCTAACTGATTCCGGACTTTGCAATCTTCACTGGGCCAATTCAGCCTTTTCTGGACGCTGCACTTGGGCATGGACTGAGCAAGGGCTGAGCATGGACTAAGCACGAGACAGAGCACGGTCTGAGCACGGGACAGAGTATGGACGAGCACGGGACAGAGCATGTTGCTGGCAGCTCGCCTGGAATTATTTGTTGAGCACGGGCAAACACTTACCAGGTACAAAGAAAGCACGGGACATGCACAGTTGAAGCACGGGACAAACACACATGAAGCACGGACAAGCAGGTACGGGACAAGCAACATCCAAGCACGGGACGAACACACTCAATGCACGGGACAAGTACTTGGGCAGGTACGAGACATTCACTTCGCTGGTACGGGACAAGCACTTGGCAGGTACGGGAAATCTCGGGATGGACACGGGACACACACTCAATGGACGCGGAACAACTCTTGACCACGGATCGATTCCCATCAACTACACATTGCTGGCAATTATTCCAAATCACCCAAAACACGTTGCACACCGCTACGATTCACCATTTTTACCCTCCAATCGCTTGTTGGGCTTGGGAAGCACGTATATCATAGCCAAATTCGTGATTCCCAATAAGTCACATTTTAGGGGTGTGACAATTAGAGTCTAGAGCTATATAAACGCCCAGAGCTGCACAACCTGAAGAGTCGGGGATTATTTGACCACGTTGCGTCTCACTCGACAACTTTCTTGTAGTATTGCATGCCGGGTCCTCCAGGAACTGTGTGTATTGTTGGTCGACAGAGGGGTAAACTGTAATATTCTAAAATTTGTAGAAGGAATTTCAAATAATTTATATTTGTTAAAGAAATAACATGTATGTATACGACGATCAAAATTCCAACAGAAAGACCGAAAGGAATACGGATTTTGTAATTAAGACTCGTGTGGATCACGGTCTCCTTAAAACTTAAGTCAATTTCGCTCAATCTCAACTTAGGGTATGCAACAAGATTTATAACAGAGTGGTAATAGTGTCGTTAAGTCAGAATTGTGATTCATGATGTTGCATAATGAATAAAAACGAACATGTTTCGGTTAGGTAAGTAGCCGCTGGCTGCAATTAGTAGTTTTTGGATGGACCTCTATACATATGAAAAGAACACGATCTCAGATAATCCATAACTTTCTGCTTATGAATAAGACATTACAGTACAGAGGTTACCATAGAATTGATACCGAAGTCTTATTTGAAATATAAGCAAGCATTTGGAATTCGACGAGATTGCACTTAAGAAAGAAGCTTATAACATCTTAGAAAAAAAAAAAAAAAGGTTTCTCTGTGGGCTAATTGGAGACGGTAACACTCGACTAAAACAGATACTATTTGCACAATCTCCTCACGAAAATCCTTTACCACAATACACATAAGGACCTGCCTTTCTGCTACAAGACCACCGCATTGGAGCCTCATCGACGCTAAGCCCCATCTGCAAGAGTCCGCTTCGAAGTGCTAATGTATAGAACTGCAAAACATGCATTCATCTAGTCAGTGACAAAATCTCAAATGGATACGTTTCAAGATCAGCGAAAATCAACTGGTTCCATCCATCAATTTGTCCTTACCATTGTTACCACGGATAAATGCATCACCGTACTTATTCTTCAACTGCCCGTTGACATATTCCTCTGTCTGCTCCATTGCAATGTTCATATAACCATCAAGACAAGCTAGAATACCTGCATCAAGACAAGTATTTCAACCTTTGGATTCATAACTATGATCAGGGAATACAGATGAACTTTCTGATCTCGGTAGAGGGGTTCCATTGAATTACAAAAAACAAATGGAATACAACATCAGCTACTCAAGATAGCACCAATTTGAGGTTTTTCAATCTCCAAATCAACATCACTACGGGCCAGGAACGAGCAGAACGAGAAACTTAAAGACTATAACATGCTTTTGAGGACGCAGATAACTACTAACAAGCCTGGTTTCCCGAAGATCTATCTTTATCTAGCAGGTCTAATCCAAACTTTTCCTTCATAGCTGACACTTATCTATTAGAAGCTTATGCTTGAAGCTGCTTGGTTCCGGTCTAAATTCTTCACCAGAAAAAAATTCTTATTTTCCCCCTTGCTTTGCTAATTTCAGCTCAACCAATGCTAATATGCTCTTGTTCAAAGCACACGTATTGACCTAGGCCTCTAACCCTAACCTTGCCGAGAATTTGGAATCGATAAACAAGCCCTAATTTATGCTCTAAGAATCATAATCAACCAAAGAGAGGGATTACGTGCCTCTGTAGTCCACGCCGGAGTTCAACTTAACGACGACTGGCCGCCCACGAATCGACTTCAGGAAATCCGCAGGAGTCTTGGTGGTGGCTGATCCCTTGTCGCTGCCTCCACTCATCTTCTACAACCTAGACTGAATCCGTCACCTGCTGTGTATGAGCGGCGGCGAATTACTGGCTCTGTCGGGAGATGCTTCTACGTTTAAAATCAACAGTTAGTAAGAAGCTCCACCACCAACTAACCAATTAGGGTTTCAGCCACTATGAGTCCAGATGTTCTACTGATAGACTATGATACTTCGGAAGTATCATGCTTTATACCTTTCTCTTTTCCGATATATTTATACTTTGGGTTAATTATCAAATTGCGAGCTTACGACAAATTGTTAGCTCACGTTTTCTTTCGGATAAATAGCTAGCTTATGTTCTCTTAAATGAATAAATAGCTAGTTCTGTACAATTCTTTTATTATTTTTTGAACAAAATCGATACGTACACGACATGTGATAACCAAAATACCCTCAGCCCATCATTTGCTAATATTATTGACCCAAACTACATATTTAATGTTTTAGGTTAAAATAAACTATCCACGTTCAAAATCATATGATCACATTTAATAGTGAATAATTCTTTAACATGTTGGTCTCTATATTATTAAACGATGATGAGTTGGATAATTTTATAATTTCACATAAGCACATGTCGTTTACGTGCCGGTTCCATTAAAAAATAATGAAAAAGTGAACGTGAGCGAACGATTTATTTAATTAGGTAAACATGAGCTAGCTATTTGTCCAAAAAAAACGTGAGCTAGCAATTTATTGCGGACTCAAACGTAAACTAACAATTTGATGATTAACCCTTATACTTTTTACTTTTTTATATACAAAAAATAATGTTATTAATAATACATCATAACTATTTATATGTGTTTTAGTCCTCTAATATTTACCTAATTTTGAATTTATGTGATTTAGTCCTTTAGTTTGATTTTTTTTTAAGTATAGACCAATAATCAAACTGAACCCTTGGCTTGGTAAATAAGCCACGGACGAACTTAGACTATGTTCGATCCCAATTTGGTCGGATCTAGCATATGACCCAGCCCCTAAGATCAACCATAGACGGAAGATTGGTAGGAATCAAGTTCGAAAGCCAGTTTCTTAGTCAGTCTTTTTTAGGTTCCCGCCACGCCACAAAATAGAAGAAAGTAAGTCTCGTATCGGTCGGTATTCTTCAATCCTGTCAACGTTTGCCAGCGGAAGTTCAGTTCACGTTTCAAGCGAAAAAAAAGGAAAGGAAGGAGAATAAGGGAAGGTGCCAAGCCTGATTGCAGCACTAGTCCCACACCCGAAACTTGCCAGGTTAGACTCAACTCAGGTTGAATCATAACTAGGTCAATTGAAACCTAAACCACCCTGGAATCATCGTTGGTTTATTTATTTTTAAATAAACTTCAAACTAGAAAAACTAAATCACAAAATAAAAAGTTTCCACCAAGCTAATGGTCCGGATCGAGATTTGCTCTATTTATTTTCTAAATTTCAAAATAGAGAACTACATTATATAAAATAAAAAAGGTTTAAAATGTATTAAAGTAGAGGCGTGAACAAATTGAGTATTAAACTTCTCAAAACTCGACATTGTTAAAATAATTTTATCTTGAACTCGAATTAAATCGAGCCTGGATTTTCGAACTTGAAGTTGACTCGATGGAGCTCAAAGCTCGAGTAAACGGGCTGACCTTTAAAATATGTAAATGTAAGTATTTTAGGTTCTAGCCTTTTAAATTAGAATGTGTTACATATAAATATAAACTTAATAAGTCTCACGAGCAAGTTCGAGTTGAGTATATATAAATTTGATATCGATATAATTAAGCAAAAAGCTCAAGTATAAATATTTCGAGTCGAATTTGAGTATTTTATTGAATAATCTCAAATAGCTTATAAATAATTTTGACACGTTTAGTAGTTATGAAAAAAAGTTAGTTATATTTTACAAAGTATGATACTACACAAGCAGTGTAGCCTGGTCCGTAATTTCTTCTCTGAGGTGAAGTTCGGAAGTCATAACCGTGCTTTGCTTCAGCTGTTCAATCCGGCATAACTCAGTCAGTCAGTCTCTAACCGTAATCCCTCAATCAATCCAGGTGAAAGATGATGAGTAAATGTTCTGTGCTTCCATCGTCGAATGACGGTCAATTCTACCGGAGCTTGAGCGGAATTCAGCATCTCGCCGAAACTCGTCGCTTCAAGGTACCTCTTTCTCTAATTAATCTGCCTAAGTGGTTCAAGAATTTAAAAAAAAAAAAAAAAAACATATGGTTTTCGAGGCGTTCAACTGTCGATTAATGAATCAGCTTTGCTTCTCTGCACATTTCCTTTAGATTTGATGAAGAATCAACGGCACATCGAAATTTAGCGGCTTTGATTGTTTTTTTTTTGGTGAATAGCGGCTTTGATTGTTAATGATGTCTCAGCTATGGATCATTTATTAAAGCAGCTCGCAATTTCTATTAGAATTTAATTGATGGGTATCCTTAACCTCTTCTGCTCAAGAATCAAGATGCGAGTTTATGTTGCATTTGGTGATTGCTGTTGAATCTTTTAAGCTAAATCTTACTTCATTTGTTTGTATAAGGTAATGGTTATTAAGAAAACTCTGACATTGATCAGTGTTTAGTGATTATATCCTTTGCAGTTTTCTGCTTATGTACGCAGAGATGTGACTGTCATGTGTCCGTTTATGTAGGCATGGTTCCTTGATCAATTTGGAGTACTTCATGATGGGAAAAAACCTTATCCTGGGGCAATTTCCACATGTATGTTCTGTTAGTTTACTTTTAGATTATTGTAGTTTTTCTTGAGTTGATAAGGATCCATGAAAAGCTTGTGTGTAAGGTGAGTTAAGCTTTACTTCCTATTGCTGTCAAGAATTTTTGTTTGGGTGCAGTAGAAAAGTTAGCTGATAGTGGTGCAAAGATGGTGATTATTAGTAATTCATCGAGACGTGCATCAACAACCATGCAAAAGATGAAGAGTCTTGGATTTGATCCTTCTCTTTTTATTGGAGCCATCACCAGTGGAGAGCTCACCCATCAGTACTTGCAGAGGTAGTATGTTTTTGCTTCTTAAGCTACAAGGAAAAAGTACACATTTTTTTATATTATACAAAAGGAAAAACATTCAGTAATTTCCAGAAGATATTTTTACGGACAACATCAAATTGGTGGTTTTGCATATATTTTGCACAACTCTAATTTTTGGGCAAACATTCTTGGAAGAGAAGATTGATTGGATTTTCTCTAGGCTACTAGTAGGCTTATTGAATGTGATTTTGTTTTCATTTCTCATCAAGTTTGATCCCTTTTTCTTTAACCCTGTTAAATTAGTTTTCCGTTCACCAGATGCATGTCTGCCTCATTGTGGTGTGTTGCTTTTTTTTTATTATTTTTTTCTTTCTATTTTTATGATTAGAAGATAATACGAAGAAATATATTGGAATAGGAGAGATGATGCTTGGTTTGGAGCCCTGGGAAGATCTTGTATTCATATAACTTGGGGTGATCGAGGTGCTATCTCTCTTGAGGTTTGTTGGATTAATAATTGATCAACTACCAAACTCCACATTTGAATCATTTATTTTTCTAAAAGATGTTCCTCGCAGGGCTTAGATTTGCAAGTTGTAGAGAACGTCGGAGAAGCTGAGTTCATTCTGGCTCATGGTACTGAAGCGTTAGGGCTACCTTCTGGTTCTGCACGTCCAATGAAACTCGAGGATCTTGAAAAAATATTGGAGCAATGCGCTGGTAAAAGAATTCCTATGGTTGTAGCGAATCCTGATTTTGTCACTGTTGAGGCTAGAGCTTTGCGTGTCATGCCTGGTAAGTATTGATATTGAAGATCTTTAATCTCATATTGTACTTACTATATCTTGTTGAAAATGGTGCAACCTTATCATATTGATGAATATAGAAAAACTGCCACCACTTCTTATCAGGTACTTTGGCTGCCAAATATGAGGAACTCGGTGGGGAAGTTAAATGGATGGGAAAGCCCGGAAAGGTGAGGCGTAAATGATCTTCGTTGGAAGTCAAAAACACCGTCTCGGTTAAATCCACTGCATAATCATAATCATATACACTTGTTTTTGCAAGTATATATATTTAAGATGGAGTAAAAATGTTGGTTTGATTTATTTTTACAGATAATATATGAAGAAGCAATGAAGATGGTTGATGGGGTAGATGCTGCAGAGTCGATAGCAGTAGGTGATTCCTTGCACCATGATATCAAAGGCGCGAATGCTGCTGGAATCGATTCGGCTCTTATTACCTGTGGCATCCATTCTGATGAACTGGGTCTTGGAAGCTTTGGAGAAGTTGCAGATTTATCGCGTGTTCAAGATCTTGCATCAAAGTACGGTGCTCGACCATCTTTTGTCTTGCCTGCATTCACATGGTAGGCTCAAAATTATGAAGGTTTTTGCTCTATTCTATTCCTTCCCTGTTGATAGAGGTCGAAGATGGGGGGACAATTTTCGAGTTGCATCTTCTCCATTTGGTCCCAATAATTGATTTGATATGAACAGAATCAATAGATGATTTTTATCCAAAATTCTGGTCCTGAAGTGCCAAATCAAATAACAAATATAGGAATGTATTAAGTACAGTTGTGATCTGAATCAAACCCGGAAAATCTACACACCATTGAACAACAAACTATCAGGGTATTTCCTTTAAAAGATCATCAATCACTCACTCACACTCAGAGCAGAAGCAGGGGCCTGTAAGTTCGAACCAATCAGCTTCTGTATCACCATGTCAGCAATGTTGATGATCTTCAGAGGATTGAACTATGCAAACTAAACTGCTATCTCTTCGCATTTCCGAAGAATCTAGAGAGGCGTACAGGACCATCACTCTCTTCACCCTCACTACTGCTTGCCTTTTGTCTTCTGTGCTTGTTGTCCTTCTTTCTTCTTGACTTCGATCTTGATTTCTTTGCATCTCTGCCTTCTTCTTCATCAGAAGAACTCGATGACCTAGAATCTGAAGACTCCATGCTCGATCTCTGCAAACAATTCAAATGAGATTTCTTCTGCTGCTGCATTTTCTTAAAAGAACAAGAAGCCAAAGAGAATACTAGAACCTTTCTTTTGCTGCTGCGTTTACTTGAATCCTTCTCTCTCCGCTCTGCAAAAAAAGAGAGCCCGAAATCAATCGTTATAAAGGATCTGATTAAATTGATTTGAGGTAAGACATAACAGTAGAATCTAGAATTTGGTACCCTTTTTATGCTTTAGTTTACTACTGGAGTGGTTTCTTCCTTTAGCGAGCTTGAGAGACCTTTCAGCATCTAGTTGCGCTCTGTACTCTTTCATCATCCGGTCTGTGTCTGCTTCCAATAGTCCCTTCTTGATTTCATCCTCCTAAATATAATAGCACCAAAGTATCAGTTTACTGAAACTGAAGATTTCGAATTTAAAGAGAACGCCCATTATTATTACCTTTTGCTTCTGCTTGAACTCCTCCCAGGTGAGAGTATGAGAAGTTTTGAGACTGGCCAATCGAGCAGCATGCCATTCTGGTGAATGAAATGAACCATCCATCTGTGACTCTCCTCATCAGTAAAAGTCGAGCAGAAGAAAATAAATATGGAAACTACTAGCTTAGAAATACTAATAAAATCTCTCCATAAATAAGACACTGAGGTCAATACATAACCAATGCAAACATAATAGAGAATACAATACACATAATATAAGCATTATTGTATGTTTATTGCTGAAAGAGGACAATACGCGAACTACAGATGAGACATAACTTCATTTGTGATAAGCCAAACCAACGATTATGCACTTTTGTTTCAAAGTGGATCTAGCTATCAAGTCTCATCAAAGGTAATTACATCTACTCCTCAACAAAGAAAACATAGTTCCCCGAGAAGAGAAGAGAAGAGTAGAGCAATCTCAATGTTCTCTTTCAGGAGAAATCTGTGTAAGCCATTCTTACAATTGCCACATCGAAAAATTTGTTCAAAACCTCTTACATTTAAAAACGGTAGGATACAGGCATACAGCGTCTGTAAGCATAAGAGAAGATGTAGGATGTGACTTAAGCAGAATTTTTACATCCTTTTAGATTACTCCGAAGCAAATAACTTGATTATTGTTGGACCCTTTTACTCAGGAGCTAGCATCATAAGCCTGGAAAGATGCTATTGCTCAAACTAACATATTCAGCTTCCAAATATTTTGAAAGCAAGTAAAATTCTGTCCCAACTGCTAAGTTTTCCAAAGACAATGAAGAAAGAACATGGAATTCCTCAAAAGCAAGAGGTATACTCGAATTAGCTGTCAATTTGTCATGAAGAAAGCCATAGTGCAAAATGAAACCCATCACACTTTATGATTGTAATTAATGGGAAACCAGCAAAAAATCATCGACGGCATTTTAAAAACCGCATGAAATCTATCTATATCCAATGTAAAAACAACTTCCAAATTCCCCAAATTGAAGAAAACAGAAGAGAGTACATATTCAGGATACCCAAAACCCTAGCAACGGAGAAGTAAGGTATTAAGAAATTTGGTGTGAACGGGTACAAACCATGCCGTCTTCGACCTGATCGGGGCCAGCGGAGCTGGAACCTGACCTCGATCTCTGCATAGCTTTGTGCGTCTGATTCTTCCCCATTTTGCGAAATCCCTCGATTCCAAAATCGACACCCTCAGGGAGAAGAGGGTGTCCAAGATACCTGGAGAGCGGATAATTGGAAAGGAAGAAGTATTTGACTAGAGCATTAGCCAACGAGGAATCAGTAGAGAAGATGAGGGGCAGAGGATAGATCTTCAGATTAACAGCAGAGCAGAGGCTGTAGACGCTGCTGATTCCGCTTTGTTATCGACAAAATCTTTAAGTCATATACGTGGGCCCTCTCTCCAAGTGTTCTCTTTATTAATTAATACACCATCAAATCAAAGCAAAGAGGCTCAATTTGGGCGCAGGACAAAAGACCCTCTGGGAAGACAATAAACTGCTTTAAATCACACAATGTAACCATCTTCTTTTATAGAAGATTTTCGTGTTTTTTTTGGGTGAAGAGGACTTCATTCAAACATAACCTGCAAACCAAATTACAAACATGCACCAAGTGCAAGTATCTTGTAGAAACTAAAGGATACAACATGTTGATGAACTGGAATGAATATACAATTAACAATGTATATAATATTCTACTTCAGCGCTTAAGAGTGGCTGAGTTATGGGAAGAATAGGAGCACTCCGTTGATGAGTCAATTATTTTGGCAGCTCTCGGCCTCCATGCGTTCGAGGACGCGGCGCGCTTCTTCTTCGGTGGAGGGAACAACTTTCCGAATCTTCAAACCGTCTTTCAGGGCCTCAGGGCTTACTGTGAAGGTGAAGTAGAATCTATTGGAGACCTGTTATTGCCATCATCATATCAACAATGAACAATAATAGAAGGTGTAAGTTCCAGTTTCATTTCAATTCAATGCACCTATGAGATAATACATCCTTCCTAATACCAAAAACTAACTACCGAATCAAATCCTTACCTCACTTGATCTCAGCTCAGGACGTGTAACGTGGGCCACGACTTCGACATTTATGAGCGGCTGGGACGGGTTCTCAAGTTCGGTGAACAGAACACAAGACTTGAGACGCAGAAAGTTGCCAACATCAACCTATATAAATACACCAGGAAGGACAAACTCTTCTCAGAATATCTCATTCACTACTTTGACCAAAGAAATGTGTTTCATAATCTCAAGAACTACGCTACAGATATGCAAAACTGTGTTGTCTTTTTCTTCTCCACATTTCTTAACAAACCCAACTGTGATATTACACTTCAGAGAGATGGCTTTTTGATAAAAATAGGAGAATTTTGCTTCTTTTTTTATTTAATTAATAAGAAAAACATGTTCCAAAATGCAATCTCTAACTCATTAAAGCCAAAACTTGTTAGTAAAGGTTAATGTAGGTAATTTGTAACTACACATTTCTGAGTTGGAAGTTTGATCATTAGCACCAAAGATGCCTCATAAACATAAATCAGAAGAGCAAATTTTGAAGATCCAAGTACAGTACTAGCCAATTTAAAGCTAAACATGCAGATTGTTAGAAATAGAGATATTATTACTATCATTAAGGATAAGGATCTACACTATATATATAAGTCTCTGCTCAACCCTAGAGGTGTCGAGGAATAAGAGCTCTCTAAATTGTAAGTTGGTATCAGAGCGAGATTCTAGGCCACTCAAACCCTAGTTTCTCAGTTTTGCTTATTGCCGTCACACCAAATTTATCTCCAAGTTTCAGACAGACCCATTCAGATTTAGGGTTTGTATTTCGAAATTGGCATCAATAATCATCTCAGAAGCAGCCGGTCATCGCTTCTGTTAATCCACTGCCGGAGCTGTTAATCACGCTCTGGCCGCCCGGCGCTGTTCATCAACCAGACTTAGATTCCTATCTCTTGAGAACTCAAGGACAAGGAGGTACGAGCCTATAGAACAGATCTATAGCCTATTCCAGTACGTTTCGCCGTATTCCGCCTCACGCGCTGCTGCTGCCCATATCCCATCACAAGCTACAGCAAGGAATTCATCTTCAGAGAGCTCAGCGGTTTAAACTTCCATTGACTCGGCCAACTTGAATGAACCCACCAGCATTCAGAATTCCCTCTCTCTCAACATTAAGTCCTGACTTGTGATCTTTAGACAAATTAAATGCAGGGAGCACAACTTCAAGCATCCACAACTACTAGTTCTACCGCTTGCATCTCTCAGTCTGGTAATAATCAAAATCTATGGATTATTGATTCAGGTGCTTCAGACCACATAACGGGTAACCTTTCCTCTTTTGACTCTATATCTCCATTAAACTCTAGTCATCAAATTACTCTTGCAAATGGCTCTAGAG
Source organism: Clarkia xantiana subsp. parviflora (assembly GCA_036873135.1). Taxonomy (NCBI): domain Eukaryota; kingdom Viridiplantae; phylum Streptophyta; class Magnoliopsida; order Myrtales; family Onagraceae; genus Clarkia; species Clarkia xantiana. The sequence goes on along the minus strand of JAPTYO010000008.1, from coordinate 15,941,155 downwards.
TTGCTCCCAAGGGAATTGGTAAAGTCTCACCAATGTCTTCTCTATCCTTGGAGTCTGTTTTATACATCCCTGGTTGCCCTTTCAACCTCATCTCTGTCAGCAAACTGGTACGTTCATTCAATTGTTCAATAACATTCAGTAAAGACTCACTTGTTATACGTGAACTTAGTACCGGAAGAACAATTGCGGTGGGATATGAATCAGGAGGACTTTACTACCTTAAGTCATCCTCAATTATTTGTGCTGCAGAGTCTCCAAACCTTCTTCACGATCGTCTTGGTCATCCCAGTTTGTCCAAACTTCAGCAAATGGTTCCCAAACTGGATAAGCTCAAAACACTACAATGTGAATCATGTCAACTCGGGAAACATATTCGATCTAGCTTCGGAAGTCATGGTGAAACCAGGGTCAATTCTCCTTTTTCTGTTATACATTCTGATATTTGGGGTCCTAGTCGTGTACCTACCCATACTGGGTATAAGTACTTCGTCACTTTCATTGATGAATTCTCCCGCTGCACTTGGATATATTTAATGAAAGAACGTTCCGAGCTATTTCCTATATTCCAGTCCTTTTTTGCTGAAATTCAGACACAGTTTGGTAAAAAAGTCAAAATTCTTCGCAGTGATAATGCAAGAGAATATTTCTCGGGAACGTTTTCATCATTTCTGAGTCAACATGGAATTCTACATCAGTCCACATGTCCTCATACACCGCAACAAAATGGTATTGCCGAACGAAAAAACAGGCATCTGATTGATACTGCACGCACATTATTGCTCCATAAAAATGTGCCAGTCCGTTATTGGGGTGATGCTGTTTTAACAGCTTGTCATTTGATAAACAGAATGCCTTCGTCTTCCCTTGGTAATAAAGTTCCATACTCTATTATGTTTCCCAAGGAACCATTATTTCATGTGAACCCCCGTGTATTTGGCTCTACCTGCTATGTTCATGATCTTTCTCCAGGACTTGACAAACTTGCTGCACGTGCCATCAAGTGCGTTTTTTTAGGATATTCCAGGTTGCAGAAAGGATATCGTTGTTATTCTCCGATCAAGAACCGATACTATATGTCCGCGGATGTCACATTCTTTGAAGACACGCCATATTTCTCTCTTTCCATAGTTGAGTCATCATCTACACTGGATGTGTTATCACTTCCTATCATGAGTACACCATCATTTCCGATACAAACTCCATCTCCGATTGTGTCAGAAATGCGTCCCTCTCCTCCACTTGTGTCAGAGGCTCCACAATCTCCTTCCGTTGTGACAGAAGTTCCATCTTCATCGGTTGATCCACCGCCTCTTCTTCAATATCAACGTCGACAGAGACAGTCTACTGCAATAGAGACCTCTACAGTTCCTACTCCATCTCGAGTATCTGAACCGACTACAGACCAGCCTGACTCATCCGAAGAGTTGCCCATTGCCCTTCGAAAGGGAAGTAGATCCACTCGTAACACTCATCCTATTTATAACTTTTTGAGTTTTCATCGGCTTTCTCCATCCCACTTTGCTTTTGTTTCATCATTATCTTCCGTTACTATTCCCAAAACTGTTCGTGAGGCGCTTGCTCATCCCGGATGGAAGCAAGCCATGATTGACGAGATGCAGGCATTGGAGCAAAGTGGTACATGGGATTTGGTCCGATTGCCGCCGGAAAAGAAAACTGTTGGTTGTAGATGGGTGTTTGCTATCAAAGTTGGAGCTGATGGTCAAATTGACCGCCTTAAAGCACGTCTTGTGGCCAAAGGCTATACTCAAGTTTATGGTCTAGATTATGGGGATACGTTTTCTCCCGTAGCAAAGATTCCTTCTGTACGGTTACTTCTCTCTATTGCAGCTATCCAGCATTGGCCGTTGCATCAGTTAGATATTAAAAACGCATTCCTTCATGGAGAGCTTGAAGAAGAGATTTATATGGAGCAACCACCTGGATTTGTTGCTCAGGGGGAGTCAGGACTTGTTTGTAAGCTGCATCGCTCTTTATATGGACTCAAGCAATCACCACGGGCCTGGTTTGGAAAATTCAGCTCTGTTATTCAGAAATTTGGGATGAGTCGGAGTGAAACTGACCATTCTGTCTTCTACTCGCACTCTTCCTCTGGTCTCTGCGTGTATCTAATCGTCTATGTCGATGACATTATTATTACTGGGAGCGATCATGAGAAGATTAAACAGCTGAAGACGCACTTATTCAGTCACTTCCAGACCAAAGATTTAGGGAGTCTTAAATATTTCATTGGAATTGAAGTTGCTCAATCAACGAATGATATTTGCATTTCTCAAAGGAAGTATGCACTAGATATTCTTGAAGAAACGGGCATGTTGGATTGTAGACCTGTTGATAGTCCCATGGATCCGAATAGTAAACTACTTCCGAATCAGGGAGAGTTATTTGATAACCCTGAAAGATATAGAAGATTGGTGGGCAAATTGGTCTATCTCACTATCACTAGACCAGACATCTCGTTTGCAGTAGGGGTGGTCAGCCAATTCATGCAATCTCCATGTGTTGAACACTGGCAAGCGGTGATGCGAATACTTCGATATGTCAAGAAGGCTCCAGGTCAAGGGTTGATATATAAAGATAAAGGAAACACTGAAGTGGTGGCTTACACTGATGCTGATTGGGCAGGTTGTCCAGTAGACAGAAGGTCTACGTCTGGTTATTGTGTCTTTCTCGGAGGAAATCTAATATCGTGGAAAAGTAAGAAACAGAACGTTGTTGCTCGTTCTAGTGCTGAAGCAGAGTATAGGGCCATGGCAGTTGGTACGTGTGAGCTTCTTTGGGTCAAACAACTTCTTCAAGAGTTGAGGATTGGAGATAATAAACCAATGAAACTTTATTGTGACAACCAAGAAGCTCTACACATAGCCTCAAATCCAGTCTTCCATGAGAGAACCAAACATATAGAAGTCGACTGCCACTTTATCCGCGAGAAGATCGTCTCCAAGATAATTGCCACCGAATCTGTTAGTTCTAGTAATCAACTAGCTGATATTCTCACTAAAGCCCTTGGTGGCTCTCGGAGTCAGTATATTTGTAGCAAGCTTGGTACACATGATATGTATGCTCCAGCTTGAGGGGGAGTGTTAGAAATAGAGATATTATTGCTATCATTAAGGATAAGGATCTACACTATATATATAAGTCTCTGCTCAACCCTAGAGGTGTCGAGGAATAAGAGCTCTCTAAATTGTAAGTCAGATAAAGTTACTTAATACTTACTGGTTTCAAGAAATCAACATGATCGACTTCCACAAAGCGCGGGGCAGCACCAGCAAAGGTGTAAGTAGTTGAGAAGGCTAGCTCAAATGCTCTCCGCATGAGAAAACCACCAAAAATCCTTCCATAGATGTTTCTCTGCTGAGGCTGACAAATTAGCGAGTTCTCACAGCGAGTATCTCGAATTAGAATACTGTCCCTGTCAGCCAGAGCAGGCATGTCACAGAAGATCCGACCTTCAGCAAGCAAGGCCTTGAGCTTCTCTGCAGCCTCTACCTCGGGTCTTTGTCGCTTCTCTTCCATCTTCTTTTTCCTCAGTTTGTTTCGCTTTTCTGCCTCTTCAAAGAGCAGTTTCTCTTGCTCCGTCTCAACCAAGATCGGGTTAACAGGAGCTGATTTGCCGGTTTTTGGGTCACGACCAACAAATGTGAAGTTTGCTGTAAGAGCAGCTGCTGAATTCGAAGGATCATTGGTCTCTGTACGAGAAGAAGAAACAAAGACATGAGACAAGTCCATGTAAATTTTATGTGATGCAAGAGATATCAGGGCCTAAATATATTTCTGCTACAAGAAAATGATGAATACAATCAAGAACAAGAAAGTATAAATTCTGCATATCTTATAGCCAATCTTGTCATGATGCATTTTTACTCAAATCCCATGTCAGCAAGCAATGACAGAAATATATAAACGAAAACTTCAGTAGCAAATAAAATTAGTAAAAAAAGTACTGCAATACACAAGCACGCACCTTGGAGCACTTCCATCTTAATCTCCATTGAAGACCTCCCTACCCATGTGACAGCCCCAACAATTTGCAAATCAGTATCAATGCGGATTGGCCTCTTGAGAGCAATCTTATCTACAGAAGCTGTGACCAGTAACAGAGGCCTTGCTGTTCCATCAACATTGCAGCAATGCTGAACCACAGTAATTGTGTCAAATTACAAGGAGGCAATAAAACCAGACTTTTTTCTTTTTAATGTAAAAAGTTAAGGACAAGAATGTTCATTTATATTGATATGTACTATAGTGCAAACTGAGGGTATTCATATTGATAGGTACTACTACTTCCCTAAAAAAATTGAACTCAATCTTCAATCATTTCCCCCTGCACAAGGGAAGGCATTCTTGAAATGCCCCCAAATCGAACAGATTTGGAGGAGAACCTCGATCACTAATTTCCGCGTTTCCCTAAGAGAAATGTCCAAACTGTATATCTTTCTTCCTCAATAACAAGCACACAAACACCACTTGACATCACTACTAAGAAAGACACTGGCTTCCATTACCAACATAAGCAATTCAAGGTGGCTTCATTGCACAGGATTACAATTTCCTGTCTTTTTGGCATCTATCTTCTTTACCGTAGGATGCAGAGTGTAACCATCATGTATATCATATGCAATACAACTACGCAAGTGCTATATACTGAATTTACCTTGAAGCATATAGTACCAGCAAGAGCATCGAGATCTTCGACCAACTTCCCCATCCTAACCCTATTCCAAGGATTTTTATACTGTTCTCTCAGTACAAAATCGGAAGAGAACTTGTACAATATACTCGTTCTGCTCTGCGATGGTGTCCTAGCAACCAGCTCATCCACCGTCTGAGACACCGAAGTGGAGGCATCAACCGCAGCCTCGGGATTGTCAAAGATTCTGGATCTTGCTTCCCAGAGGGCATTCGTGACAGGTGAATGGTACATTCCGGGCCAGAGGCTGATCGGCTTCCGGATTGAAGACCCGGCATCGATGTGGTGGTGGGAAGTCCCGTCGGTTGAAGCTACGGCGACGGGACTTGATGGGTCTGAATTGGCGTCGGCGATGGAGAATGGCCTAATATGTTGGAATTTGGAAGAGGCGAGAGAGCTCCGTCTAAGGAAGGCCCGAATCATGGTGATGGCTGATGATTCTTAGCGACAAGAGTTGGATTTGTCCTGTGGAAGAGATGAACTATGAAAGAGGTACTTGAATCTGATGATATCCTCTTCTTCTTCCTTGATTTGCAGCGCCAGGCCAAAATTTCATCTTAACTGAATCAACTGTAAGGGCCCCAGGTGAAGAACCAGAGAACGAGAACTTCACGTTACTCTAGACTTAATTACTTTCTAGGATAAAAATTAGGAATATTACGTTTTAGTGTCTCAATTTAAGTGTTTAATATTAATTTTATAGTAGCTCAATTTTTTTTTTTTACGTTTAGATATCTCAACTATCAGAAGTGTAATTATTCAATGACGCATTCATAATTCACTTAGTCAGAGCTTATTTTGGCCTGTGACCACGCTAGAATCTGATCATCTAGTCCGGGAGACATTCTCTATCACGAGTTCGGGTCAAGGCGAGCCCTCCCGCTCGACCAACTGAGTCATGACCAATCTATATTTTTTTCGGTCAAGGTAAACTAGGAGGCTTGAGCTGGCCCGAACTCATGCTAGACAAAGTCTCCCATACTAGATGATCATGTCTAGCATGTGCCCCGAACAAATACAAACACCTTACTAGATGAATCGAGTCTTGGATAATGTCACTTTAGATAATTGAGACACCTAAAGTAAATTTTGTTAGACATTAAAAAGTTAATAACCAAAAGTTGATGTACTAAAAAATATTTTTCCCTAAAAATTATTCGCAGTGTTTTAATAGGCTTAGTTATTATCATTTTTGGGATCCTTAGGTTTAAAATTATGGTTAATACATTATTTGGTTATTTACGTTTGTTAATGTGACTGTTTGGTTCAAATGTGTGCTTTTTTAATTATCTATATATGCAAATGTGACCGTTTGATTATATTTTGATGAAATATCTGAAATACTCTTTCTAAATTCATTCTTCATCATATTCTTTATCACGTTCTTCGTCAAATATATTAATTTTTTTCATAAAAAACTTAATTTTTCATAATCGAATATTGGGTTCGAAAATCTGACTCTAGCAGGGGGCTCGATTCAAACCGATGTTCGGTTTTTTTATTTTAATTTTTTGAAAATGTTGAATTTTTTTAATGATAAAAACCTTGGTGACTTTGATGAAGAATACGATGAACACAATGAAAACACTTAGAATTAATTGAAGGTATGGGTAAAACTGTTATTTTATAATCATTTAATAACATTGTGTCAAATATACGTAATTAAATGTAATAAGTTTGAACCACTTAATCACATTTTGGAACGTAAATAACCAAAATATCAGAATAAAAACAAAAGTAAACATTTTATCGCATTATGGAATCATAAGTAACTAAAAATGCAATAACCCTAGTTATATAGCTAAGAATGTAAATATCAACTGTTTCGGTGACAGTTTTATTAGAAATTTCACGTACTCTCTATCCATTGCACAGTTCTTTCCCCAGAAGTTGTAATTTATGTTAGAAAAAGAATAGCAATTTGGATTAACGGTGGAAACGTCTTCATATCTAAGTCGAGTACAAAATGTATGAGGAAATTTATTTTGAACTTCAATACCAATATGGGGCACACTACTTTTACAACCACCGTAAGGAATTATCCCCTTTTAACTTTCGGTATTATCCCATTTTAACCGTAAAAAATGTATTTAATTTCAATTTTAATTATTAAAAAATTTATATTTATCTTATGAATTTGGTTTTCTTTGTTTGCAGTTGTACCAACACTCTAGTTCTTACCACTTAAGCTTAAACCCTAACCCCGTCGCAGGTCACCACCCCATCAACAAAAGCCATACCCCATTATCATGCTTAGACTCATATAAGATGATTTACTAGCTAATCACCGTGTAATATGATATAGCGGTTTAATATTTCATCATATAATCAAATGTCTCTTGTTTGAGCATTATTATGAAAAGAAATATATTCGTACTCATTACTTCCCGTAGGGAGTGAACCCGATGTGAGCAGTCGGTTGTGTTAGATGCAAAAAGGTACGTACCTTGAAGCATATAGTACCAGCAAGAGCATCAAGATCTTCAAAAAGCCTGCCCATCCTAATCATATCCCAAGGATTTCTATACTGCTCTCTCAGTTCACAGTCTGACTCAAACTTGTACAATATACCCGTCCTGCTCTTGCATGCACTCCATGCAACCAAACCCCCACCATTCACCACTACTTGTTCATCACCCGCCCCACCATTCTCGTAGCTAGCTCTAGATCTTGCTCCCCATAGCTCGTTAGTTACGGGCGAATGGTACATTCCCGACCACCCACTGACCGGTTTTCGAATTGAAGAGCCGGCATCGATGTTGTGCGAGGCCACTGCTGCCTCGAGGTTTGTAACTGTATCGTCTGAGGTGGTGGTGGTGGTGGTGGTGGCGATAGACATTATTGGCCTCCACCAATTTGAAGGTTGTGATTAGAGAGTGTGTGTTCTCGTTTGAGAAGAATCATGTGGTGGTGCTTCTTACAAAGGGAGAAGATAGATTCACTTGTGGTGCACAATCAACCAAACATATATAATCTTTTCAAAGATATATATGTATATATATATATTCGTCTTATTAGAGTACTAGCTACTAGATAATGATACAGTTGTATATATTGTTTGTAAGTATTGATCGAGTTATATAATTGCAAAATTTTAATTTGTGTAGTTATAGTATAATGTTTGGTTCGACTATATATGATGTTTTAACAATAAGTATAAATTAATGTATACTGTACTGTACTAGGTATAAATTATTACTACTTAAACTTGTTTGGCCGCATGAAACATGGTCTTCGCGTGCAATGCATGTTTTGAAAAATAATGGTAAGATTAAATTGATACAGTTAGTGCATAGAGACTTGCACACGTATCAATCATCTTAATTTCATAATATATATATATATATATATATATATAATTTATAATATATTTTATAACATATATAGCAGTATATGTAATTATATTATATGTACGCCCTCTACTTAGACAAGGTTGAGGCTGCGAGACGAGCAAACAGACAAACTTAATTATTACAACATGAAATAAGTGAAATGGTAACCAACTCTATTGCGTACTAAATTAAATTGACTACATTTCTCAACTATGGGGTTAGTCAGCAGTTATAATTTGTTTCGCTGCATGTATAGCATCTTTGTTGTATAAAATCATCTAACGTGGCTAAGTACTATTGGTCTCTGTTTTATTAAAGAAAACGGGGGCCACCGAAGCTAAGTATTTTTCATGTAGGATACCAAATTAACTACATTTCTCAATTATAATACCGAATTAATTATGTATTTATATATATATATATATTAAATTCATTTCATGCAATATTACGCGTTACGGCAAACTAGTTCAATCCACCATTATGTTACACTCAATCAATACCTTCATCAAACATACCATCGTGTTTATTTTTTTTATTATTATTTTATTTTTTTGTCCAGGGCATGTTCTAAAGTGCCCGTATTTGAAATACATTGGCACTGGAATATTTGTAAGAGATAAATGATGACCATAAAAATAATTTTATTTTCGGAGTTTAGATTTCTGGTTAAGGGATGAATAATGCCGGATTTATAGTATTCCAAATTATATAGAAAACACTTGACTTAAAATTAATTTTCAAATCAAATATGACAGTCCGATCTTAATTTTGTTTGTATTATGAAAAGATTATTTTACGCTAATTTTTATATTTATAACGTAATATCGATATTACAAAAGAATGTAACCGTTGGGAGATTAAAATGGGAATGAGCCCAGACCCACTACATAAACTCAGTGACGCTGATTTCAAAAACCAACTGGTAATAGTATGATCAGTAGCAGATTAAGCTTATATTGTGTTTCAACTCTTTCAAACTATCTGACGTGATACTATTCACTCACATATAACCCTAACAAAATGTCGGGTTCGAGGCAGAGCCCCGACCTAAATTTTTGGGATATAATTTATTATTCTCTGTAGCTATATAATAATAATAAAATAAAAATAAAAATAATTGGACGTAGGTTGAACTGACCATACCACGTAAAAATGTCTCTTCTTTTTTTGCTTTCTTTCTTAACCGTTTATGAGTTTTAAGAGAATTAATCATAACATTCATATAGTAGGAACTAGGAAGCCACTCTAAGTTCCTGGATTCGTCACTGCGAACAAAGTGTCGAACTGCTACGTCTATATTATTATGATGGTTTCCATGTTATCGTACGTGTGGGCCAAAAATACCATGAGCAAAATAAAGTGAGAAATTATTATTTGTCTCGGTGCGAACACGTGTATGTTAACATACACGTGATGGTCCTCAACCTAAATAAAAATTGATGCGTAGATCGTTTTTGAACAGAAATGAAATGCATACAGTGATCTATAGCAGTTTCTTAATTATTGGATTGATAGTCACCACGTGTTTGCACCGAGTCCTATAATAATTTCTCAAATAAAGCAGCCCCCTAAATTAAGGAATTCTACCTTTTGGCGGGAAATGGTGGACGGATATGATGGTGTCAAAAGTTGAGGATGGTGTTGCAAATTAAAAGAAGCTAAGCTAAGCTAAGGTAGCTAGATAGGGAGAGAGTTTAGATTATTATTAGTACGTACGTACCTTAAAGCATATAGTAGCAGCAAGAGCATCAAGATCTTCAATGAGCCTCCCAAGCCTAACCATATTCCATGGATTTCTGTACTGCTCCCCGAGTTGACAATCACTTGGAAACTTGTACGTTATGCTAGTCCTGCTCCTCCCTGAACTCCTACCATCCATCGTTGTCGTTGTCTGCCTCACCGACCGATTAACGTCACTAAAGTTTCCGGCTCTTATTTCTTCCCACAGTGCATTGGTGACGGGTGAATGGTACATTCCATTCCAAAATATGACCGCTTTTCGAATTGACGAGCCTGCATCGATCTCGTGGGAGGCCGAGACCGAGACCTCGTCCAGTAACGATGAAGCTTTTGATGAATTAGAAGAAAATATTGGCATGATTTGGTTGCATCTTCTGAACGAGGAGCTGGCCGTGAAAGACGAGAGACTCTGTTGTTGTCTAAGCAGAGTTAGCATCATGCTTATTCTTATTATTAATTAAGAAGATGGGACGATGGATGGATTATTTGTGCTAGCATATGTGTTATGCCTGCAGGAAGCGATTATTTATAGATGCATATGCTAAATAATAAGTTATATATTTTGAATCTTAAGTCATCGTTTTTCAGGGTGCAGAAGCGAGGAATCATTTCCGAACCTTAAGGATGTATCAAAGGTATTAATTATTGGATACTAGCTAGAGAAAAATATTTTAGGGTAGAACATCATAACCATGAGAAAAACATGATTTATATTATGTGCTTATCAAATCCCAAGAGAATCAACATATATTTTTTTTCCGTTGATTTTTCTTCCGTTTCACACATAATTTATATATTTAACTCTTAACCAGAGCTTATATTAAAAATTAAAATATTAAAAAATCTAAAATTATGATTTAGAATATTTTTTTTAAAAGAAAAACTAAAAAAGAGAAGCAAAAGTCGACCCTTAGTTCGATTTGACCCAACTAGAGTCGAACACCATTTTAGATCCAAACCAATTAAAGTAGGTCGCGTAACATCGACTCTAGCTGGGTCAATTCATTATATATATATATATATTACCTTCGTTACATATTTTTGAACTTAATTCTAATCTAACAAAAAAAAAAGTATCATATTTTTTCCATCTATTCCCTACTTTTTATTTTTCCCCTATTTTTCTTTTTATTTACTTCATCTTCTATTAATCATATTTAACGAAATTTATTTAAACCAAACAATACAAAATATTAGCGTTCCAAAAAAAGTGGTAAAACAATATCGGGAAAAAACATGTTTTATGGTTTAAAAGTATAGATCAACATATTTTATTTTTTTCTATACTTTTCGTATATAACTTGATTGATGGAATGTTTAGGGTGTGATCCTGGTGGATTCCTGAAGTATAATGATACAAAAACGTGGGTATATAAATCTAAATTCATTTAAAAATACTGAATTGAAATACATATACTGATTAATGTGAATTGGTTAGATATTTTCTTTTTTGACCAAGATTAATTTAGAGATTGATGGTTCCTATCTAATTTAGAGGAAATTTAATCCTGATAGATTAAATTAGTAATTTGAATATAAGGAAATATATATAATTAATTTAGATGGAAATTGACAAGTTTGAAATTTAAAATCAATTTAATGGTTGTTGTCCCAAATGTGTATTATTGTGACATATGACATAATCGACAATTCTATCTAACTTAAAAATGCACCAGATTAATCTACATCTTCAAACAATAATATATATATATATATATATAAAATCTGTCTAAACACATATTTGCTTAATTTTATTTAATACTAGATACTAAACCGCACACCGTGCAAGATAAGAAAAATCGAAGTAAACAAATTGAGTATAACATAAAAAAAGTTCTAAAAAAGTAAGATGATCTTAAAATTGGATTTGAGAAATAAGTCGCATAAAATGTATTTGAGAAATACAAGTGATTTACAGATTATATTGATGTAGCATTTTATTTTTTTATGAATATATTGAGGTAGCATTGGAAAACATCATCTATAAATATTTCAGTTATTAATCTAAATAGATTAAAATATATTATAAACGAAACACATGGAATTTAAATTAATTTAAAAACACAGTTAATTTCTTATATACTAATTTTCCTTTTTCTTATTTTCATAATTTATAGTTATAATATATATATATATATAGTTATTTATAATATATATGTTATATGTTATAGGTTATTTATTTATTTATTTTATTCTTAGATTTTTTATATTTTCTATGGTATATTACTAGGTGATGGCTCCGTAGCCAGCCGTGCGAGGCAACTTGATACGTAAGTACAATCAAATAGATTCTGAATAATTTTTTTTACTTTCAATCAATAATTGAAGAATATTTCACATAAGCAACCATAAATTTATTAGAAACTGAGACTACAATATCATTTCTATCTAAACATCAAGAAGTTCATGCACTGAAGGATTAACTAGCTGTGTTCGAAATCAATATCAAATGAAAAATAACAACATTCATTCATAGAGGATATCCAAAAACAACATTTAATATATCAGTTTTAAGAACTACTTTTGAAACTAAAATGATTATATATTACATTAGTAGTTCTATCACACAATTAAATTAGTTGTATTATCACACATGAATCAACCTAGAGATGTCGACTAAATATCTTCTAACAATGGTGGAACATCCTAATTTACATAGATGACTTTTTTTCATATTACAGTAACATATTCTATTCATGATGCTTACCATCCAGCTGAAGTCTTAACTTTATCCTTCGAGTCTTAGCAATTTTTTCAACTGCTCTAGGTTGGATATCTTATGAATGGGTTTTCTTTAGCTGAGTTTCTAGCCATGTATGCAAATAAGCCAACCAAATTTTTACTATATATATATATTATAAATTTACATGGAATCCAAAATACGTACCAAAAATATGATTTTGGTATATGTTTGAACTATGAGGGATACTAATCTTTTGTCTCAAATGCACAATTTTTTTTGTCTAAATCTTGAAATGCCAACAATCAACCATCTTTCCTCCTTGTCAAATATGAAAATGTTTGTTGCAGCAAAAAAATGAAAATAATGCAATAATCATAAGTTGCGTAGCTATTTTGTGTTACTAGCTATGATGTGATGAGTCTATTTCATTTTCAAAAATATTTCACCTTGCTCCATTTTTCCGGTTATAAGAACTTGTTAAAATCGAATTTAATTAAAATTACAAACCTACAAAATCAACACTAGTGAAGATGTTTGTTGGATTTTTTTTTGAAAATAATACAAACAAAATCATTTTAGAAGAAGAAAATCCACCATCTATATACCAATATATAATTTGTGTTGGGTCCTCACCCCCAATAGTCACATTTAGTGTCTTTTCATTTTATTTAAAAACAAATTATATTTAATTCCTATAATTTTATAAAATTAATGATTTAGTCATTACTATATTTGAGACACATTTATTTATTTTTAATCAGTATTATTAAATAATTCATTTATTTAAATTTCATTGTTTTTTAAGGTTACTTAATCGGCATATCATAATAATTATAATTAGCTTCAGAATCTAACATTCCTATCAATTTAAGTCGGCCCTAACATATGGTTTGTACTCAATTCGTTCAAATGTTGGTTACATGCATTCACTAAATTATAGAAATCGGGGGATATATGTTCTGCATGTTAAAATTTTTATACCAGATAGATCAGTCACTTGCCAAATCATATAACAAGTAAAATTATGGGTCAAACATGGTTCTTGAAGTTTGATCTGTTACAGAAAACATGTTACTCATCCTCCAATATTTATGGACTCAAACTATTAATTCATTTATTTTATTTGTCAATTCAAATTGTATACATCTTAATTATTTGTTAAATAAAAAAATTATTGTAATTTCAAGTATGCATTTTAAATTTTTCTTTAACGTTAAATCAAATTTTTTGGTATCAATGTAAAATATTGCATAAAAAGTGTATAGTTACGTTTGTATTTGTCAAACTTATCCACCGATGCCTCTAAGTGTTTAAGTACATGTTCACATTTTTTACTCCTCAAATTTATGAGTTAAATACAATTGAGACGTCAATGAATCACGTAATGCTTGACGCAACTCATTGACACATCTAACTGTAAACATATATATACGACTAACTTAGTACAATAAATGAAGACGGTAGTTAATTTTATACTTAATTATATTATCTTCTATTCGCCCGTTTTGAATTACGTTGTGTTGTTCTTCTCTATCACATGAATTTGTTTCTCACAACGTATCATATTAGAAAACTTAAGATACCTTATATATCTTGAAATTTAGATGATCGACGCGTGTGCAACGCACACGTTATTAACTAGTATAAATTTAAGTAGTGGAAAGTAGCACACCGGTTGGGGGTATTGATGAATCAGGCCACGAATAATCGAATATCAACAAGTGGACTAGCTCTCCATTTTATCTAATTGATTGGGAATTGATCAGTTTTATGAAAGAACCTCATTTTTGTAGTTCATCTTTGTTGGCTTAGTTAACTTGGCTCTGCTACATTCCACCTCATTTTCAATCAAGGAAACCAAGTATTGAATGGCCACAAGCCATACCAATAATAGATACATTACATCTGAGAAAGTATTTGACATGACCGTTATATTACAACATCAACACAACACATAGAACGACACTACCAAACTAATTAATTAACTTGGATCGTGGACACAAAAAAGCGAAAAATTAAAGTCTTTTTTGAAAAGTAGTTGAGAAGAATTGAAGTTGTGGTATCTGAGAAAGTTTAGACAAACCACTTAATCTACTGTTCTAGAACTTTTATACTTCAACAATATCAAACAAGGGGAATATGTGATCATTTGAGACGAAAGAGCGATAAGTTTTCCCCATGTGACATTTTGCTGGACGTCCGCAACTCGGAGTATTGTTTAAAATAGATAGGAGCATAGAGACGCGGCTGGTGCGAGTCATCAACCACCGCTTTCGGTGCTTCAACAGGCGACTCCGTTGGTCCTCCTATGAAGGCGGCGATTGATACACGAACCGAGTTAGCATCCATGCACTCTACTCTGTGTTTCGAATTAGTAAACCTTCCATTGCTCCACACAACAGCCATGTCTCCTAGGACCACCAACAAACTGCCAGGGGAATTAGGTTGTTCAACCGAGACAAAGCAACCTGAGGACTTGTCCTCCACCTGAAGCCCCCTAACATGTTCATCATCCTGAAGGACTGTCAGGAAATTAGCATCGGTGTGGGAACCCAAACCAGTGGATCCTATTGTTTCAGTTGTGAAGTCATACTTGTACATTCTCAAGTGGAAGAACCAATCCTTGAACATATCCTTCTCGCCTACCAACCCCAAGCTGCTCGCTATCTTGTTTGCTATGTCATCCATTAGCTCGCCTGTTGCTCGACTATACATCTCAACCGTTGCTCTGTATGCATACCAGAATTGAAATCAAATGAATGCATACAACATGCTATATCCTATGAGCTCGGGCTAAGCTCGAATTTTCGGGATCTCTAATTCATGTCTCGAGCCCAAGTCCGAACCTATGTTTAAGGAAAAAGTCTCGTCCGCCTCGGACTTTTGTATTTCGGGATGGGCTCGGGATAACCCGAATTTACACAAACTTAAAATGAAAGTAAACAAAATCACATATTATTACCATCTTTCAAATTTTCTAGCACACGTCAAGTTTCCATACACACGTCAAATTCTGGTACAAACATCTATCTCTATAAATTCGAAGTTAGGATAACTAGTGTTGAGTTAAGATAACTACTATGAATTTAAAGTTAGTTACAAATTCAAGACGGCACGGAAAGGAACATTCAAGACTTTACCTAAAAAATCCAAGCCCGAGCCCAAATTTAGAGGAAGAGTCTAGCCCGCTCGGACTCGGGCACAATTTCTAAACAAAATTTTCAGGACGAGCTCGGGAAGGGCTCCTCGGAATTTCGGGTTTCTCAGGATTTTTGCTCACCCCCTGTATCCTATAAACAAATGATACTTGATGGCTGGAATCAAGTATATTATTAATTTATTTTATTTTTTAACTCTATAACTTTTACATAAATAATTTATTGCTTAAATTATTTAAAAAAATTCATATATTTCTTGTATTATATTTCAGTTTAGGTTTATTTGTAACAAAATATAAATTTCGTGATATAAAGTAAAAAATATAAATAATTAAGAAAACATAGTTTGAATTAGTTTTTTTTTTCAAGAATACTAGTTTGAGAATAAGTTTCACAAATAAGTCTATTTTAAAAATTTGTTCATCATATGCAATTTAGGGATATCACGTCTTATTTTTAACTTGGTATTACCGCGCACAGTTTATATCCCAGGTGACGCAATTTTAGAAAAATGTAAAAAAAAAAAAAAAAACTTATTAAAAATGCCGAGATAGTTGAGTTGAAACTCATTGTATTGACTCAAGTGAGGTCAATGTTGAAACCGGGAGGATGTTGAAGTATATATGAAGAAGTATAATGACATTTTTAGTCAGTTTAGAGAGTGTTGGGTGTTTTCTTCATAACTGATCAAAGATATTAGTTTTTACATTACTATATATAGTTTATTTAGTCTGTAATTTTGAACCATGGAATTGAATGAAGTATCGAAGTGAGCTATGGAGATCCTCACCTTCATGTTCATATTTGATTTCCTATTTAAATTTGTTCAAATTCTTCATGGTATCAGAGCATGTTTGTTATGATTCCTCCACCGATTATCAGCTCGATTAAGCAGGTCTCTGATTCCGTTTCTTCTTCCAACTACTTGCGACTCTGATTGTGAAGTGCTATGGCCGGAGGACACTCAAATTTGCCACCGGCGATTGGATCTCAAGGTCCTTGGCCACCACTTGATCTTCTGGAGGAAATGGATCCGCTGGAACCAATGGAGGAAATGGTAATCAACCTGCTATTGGAGGAAACATTGGGGATAATTCCAGATCTTCTGGATCGTTGAGCAATGTCTATGATGACAAGTTCTATTTACATCCTTTTGATTATACTGGGATTTCTTTGATTGAATTGAAACTCACTGGTAGTCAGAACTATCATGAGTGGGTTCATGCCATATCTGATGCTTTATTAGTTAAAAACAAGCTATGTTTTGTCAATGAGACCTGTCTTAGAGAATCTGTAGCTGAGGAGATGAGGTTATCGTGGGATAGGTGCAACACAGTGGTGAAATCCTGGCTCATTAACTCGATTTCTAAGGATTTGACTCATGGTATGCATTACAGCCCCACTGCTCGAGTGATTTGGGAAGATGCCAGGGAGAGGTTCAATAAGGTAGATGTAACTCGTATTTTCCATTTTACATGAGAAATCTATCAGATCAAACAAGGAACACTTACCATTGCTAACTATTTTGGGAAGTTAAAAACCTTGTGGGATGAACTTGCTGTTGTGGATGATGATGATTTATGTGTCAATTGTCTGATTTCACCTCGAACCTTGGCCAAAAAGTAAAAACAGAAGTTGATCCAGTTTCTTTTATGGCTTAATGATTCTTTTGCTTCTAATCGATCAGCTCTATTGATGATGCATCCCTTACCATCACTAAACTATGCATACTCAGTTCTCATTATTAAAGAAGAAAATCAGAGGGTGGTGGCAAATTGTATGTCCTCTGATTTATCTGAGACAACTTTGTATACATCTCGTGCTAAGTCTTTCAAGTCCAAGCCCTCAAGTTCAAACGCAGGTGTGCAATCAGGAATGCAGTTTAAAAATAGAAGGGGCATATGGAAGACACATGTTGGAAGAAACATGGTGTGCCAGAAGAGGTTAGAAGGAGATGGGCAACTGCAAATACTTATTTAGAAGGGATGAGCTCAGAGGGATATGATTCTCATATGGATCATCCAATGTCTATTTCAAGTCCTCTTCAAGCTCAACAAGGGCAGATCCAGTTTGCTAAGCTTCCCCCTCTTGAATCAAAAGCAAACCATGCAATGGCAGGTAGTTTCTCTTTCACTGCTGCACTGCCTTCTCATAACAGTGTTGATTGCCAATGGATTATCGACAGTGGTGCTACTAACCACATGACATGTCAGAAGAAATGGTTATTTGATATGAGGGAAAATTCTACTGGAACTAGACGAGTAACTCTACCTACATGTTATTCAGTAGAGGTAACTCATATAGGGAGCTGTCTGGTGTATGGAAGCCTACCCCTCAAGAATGTGCTGTTAATGCCTAATTTTCAATTTAACTTGATTTCAGTTTCACAGCTTTGCAAAGATTTATCTTGCACAGTGGAATTCACACCTGATTGCATGAAGTTTCAGGGCCACAAAGCTGGGATTTCAATGGTGATTGGTAGGCAAGAAAGAGGTCTTTATGTGCATACTGGAAATTCTATCAGAGGAGCTGTAGCAGCAGTTGTTGATGAGGTTGACACAACTTCTCTTTGGCACAGGAGGCTGGGTGATGCAGCGTGATGGGGATAAGAATCAAAGACTCGTTGATTTGAAAGGGAATGCCGAGAATTTGACGCAGGGTAGAGGAAAAGCTCAGTTTTTTTTTCTTCGTATATCAATAAACTAAATGTAAATTACGGCTAACATGGCTTAAAAACTGCATAGAAAAACCCTAATCCTAGGTCAAAAACCGAAACTTGCTAACAGACCCTAACAAAAACCGATAAATTACAAAAAAGACCCGAAGATACATAAAACTGCAATTTCGACCCCCTAAACGAAGGAATTTGGCCGAAAAACGTCAAACCCCATAATATACTATGAGTCTTACTCAGATCGCCGTTTTCGCATGAAATAATGTACTCGCACGCCAAAATCCTACATTTTAAGATTTCCCACATCATTTTCTCCGGTGAAGAGAAGATTCACCCTCGAATCTTGCGCAACGAAGGCCAATAATAAGAAGAAGGAAGAAGAACACACTCAGCCACAAAATCATAAAAAATTTCACGTGAAGCGGTGTTTGAGTGTTGTCTTGGTGCCGACGTTGGGGCCGATTTGCCTTGTGGCTTGTACCCAAAATCGGAGGTCAAAAGTCCTTCGAAGTCGCTCCTGGTGGTCGGGGAAATGATGAATCCAGAATCATGAAACGTGGGGTGATGGTCGATCATCGCTGTGATGTCATCATCGTCAACGTACTCATCATAAATTGGATCATCAAGAACAGTAGCAGTTCTGGTATAATCTGGTGCTAGCCAATCAAGGAACGGCATCGCGCAGGATCTTCGGCTCTGATACCAATCTGATGCAGCGTGATGGGGATATGAATCAAATACTCGTTGATTCGAAAGGGAATGCTGAGAATTTGACGCAGGGTAGAGGAAAACCTCAGTTTTTTTTTCATATATCAATAAGCTGAATGTAAATTACGGCTAACATGGCATAAATAATGCAAAGAAAAACCCTAATCCTAGGTCAAAAACCGAAACTTGCTAACAGACCCTAACAAAAACTGATAAATTATAAAAAAGACCCGAAGAAACATAAAAATGCAATTTCGACCCCCTAAACGAAGGAATTTGGCCGAAAAACGTCAAATTTCAAAGTATACTATGGGTCTTACTCAGATTGCCGTTTTCGCATGAAATAATGTACTCGCACGCCAAAATCCTACACTTCAAGATTTCCCACATCACTGGGGCATCTACCATTACCTCAACTTTTAAAGATTGTCAGTGTTAAGACTAGTAATTGTGTAAAGGATGGTTTGTCCTTTAGCAGGTCAGACTAGATCTTCATTTCCTTCAAGTGTTTCTCGGGTTGATTTTCCATTTGAATTGATTCATATGGATTTATGGGGCCCTTATAGAGTTCCTACTATTGTAGGTTTTCGGTATTTCTTAACCATTGTCGATGACTATACGAGGGCAACTTGGGTCTACTTTATGAAATGGAAAGATGAAGTTCGGACTCATATAAAAAAAATTCTCGTAAGAGTGCAAACACAGTTTAATAGAACTTTAAAGGTCTGTAGAACAGACAATGGAACTGAATTTGTTAACAGTGCAATCAAAGAGTTGTTTAATTCCCTTGGAATTCATCATCAAACGAGTTGCACTCACACACCTCAACAAAACGGGGTGGTAGAGAGGAAACATCGTCATCTTCTTAAAGTTGCTCGGGCACTCAAACTTCAAGCCAAAGTTCCTAACAAATACTGGAATTTCTGCATACACACTGCTTGTTATTTAATCAACAAGATACCTTCTAGTGTTTTGGGAGACGTCTTCCATTTGAGGTGCTCTATGAGAATAAATTTGATCATGGTCATTTGAGAGTTTTTGGCTCGCTCTGCTTTGCAACAGACTTAGTCAATACAGACAAAGTTGGTGTTTTTGGGGTACTCACCTACTCAGAAAGCTTATAAGCTGATGAATATTCACACACGTCAAATGTTTGTCAGCCGTGATGTACACTTTAAGGAGCATATCTTTCCATTTGCTATGCCAAGAAAAGAGTTTCATATTCTTCTTACCGATGAGTTCATTTCTTCTGCCCCAAGTTATAATTTTGATGATGTTGATGACATTGTTGATGCACCAAGTGTAGCGTTGACCCCTGCCTCAACATATCCAATGAGTAGTCAGGATCAAGAGCATATTGTCTCTCCCGTTTCTTCTCCAGCAGCAGATGTGCAACCTCAATAAGATATTCCTCCATCCTCAGTCAGCAACTCAGTCAGTAGCTCTTCCTTCCCCACAAGCAAGAAGATCTTCTCGAACATTTTCTGCTCTGAAATGGACAGATGACTATGTTATGCAGTGCAGCTCCATTACATATTATCGAATCTCTTCTCCATACAAATGCTTCCTAAGTTCTATCTCAGGAATGCATGAACCTCTGAGTTATGAGGAAGCCTCAAGGGATACTAATTGGAGTATTGCTAGCAGGCTGAGATAAAAGCCTTGAAAGACAACAAAACTTGGAAAATTGTTGATTTACCTGTTGATAAGAGGGCAACTGGGTGTAAATGGATATACAAGATCAAGTACAATGTTAATGAGTCTTTAGACAAATACAAGGCTCATTTGGTAGCCACAGGATACACTAAGAAAGCAGGGACAGACTTCAAGGAGACCTTTACTCCTGTTGTAAAGATGGTCACTGTCAGATCATTGCTTTCAGTCGCTGCTGTGAAGGGTTGGCCAATCTTTCAATTAGATGTGAACAACGTTTTTCTTCAAGGGGACCTCGATGAAGAAGTTTACATGGAGATTCCTAAGGGTTTTGAAGGTAATTTGCAGACTAGTGGGAGAAGACAAGTCTGTAAGCTTTTGAAATCCCTATATGGCCTTAAACAGGCTTCAAGACAGTGGAACTTGAAGCTCACTCAATCACTTTTACAGCATGGGTACACACAGAGTAAGAGGGACTACTCCTTATTTAGCAAGTTTTCAAGTGAAGGGCATGTACATCTCCTTGTCTATGTTGATGACTTGCTAATCAGTGGATCAGACACGAGGTTAGTTAATTATCTGAAAACTGTACTTAAATCACATTTTAAGCTCAAAGATCTTGTCACTTTGAAGTACTTTCTTGGGCTAGAAGTTGCGAGGTCATATGAGGGAATTGTAATGAATCAAAGGAAGTATGCGTTGGAACTCATATGTGAGGCAGGTTTACTTGAAGCTAGACCAGCTCCAACTCCCATGGAGGCAAACATGAAGTTGACATCTGTTGAATATGACAAACACTTTGGCATAAATCAAGATGATTTGATGATTGAAGACGCTGAAGGTTATAGGCGAATAGTTGGTCGTCTCTTATACTTAACTATGACCCGTCCTGACATCTCTTATTCAGTACAGGTTCTTAGGCAGTTTGTCCATTCACCCAAGAAATCACATCTCAATGCTGCAAGAAGAGTTGTGAGATACATAAAGGGAAGTGCAGGCCAAGGATTATTGCTCTCTGCTCACTCCAACTTGAAAAGAATTGATAGTGTTCTGCAACAGTGATTGGGCTACCTACTCTGTTACTCGTAAATCGATTTTTGGATACTGCGTTAAGTTGGGAGACAATGTCCTATCCTGGAAACCAAAGAAACAACAAACTATTTATCTCTCAAGTGCTGAAGCCGAATACCTCAGCATGAGGAAGGCCATTGCAGAATTAGTTTGGGTTCAAGGACTTCTCAAAGAGTTGGGGATTGATGTTCAGCAGCCAGTTACTCTTCTGTGTGATAATCAAGCAGTTATTCATATTGCAAACAATCTGATGTTTCATGAGCGTACTAAACACATCGAGATTGACTGCCACTTTGTGAGATCTAAGCTGCAAGGAGTTGTGCTACCAAAATACATTGGAACAAAGGCTCAAATTGCAGATATTTTGACGAAGGCGTTGAGTAAAAAGCAACATCATCTGCTTCTTTTGAGCTATGGAGTTCGAGATATTTTCAGAAAGCAAAGTATATGGAAAAGGAAGAAGAAAAGTAATAAGGGAGAATGAAGAAGTATAATGACTTTTTTAGTCTGTTTAGAGAGTGTTGGGTGTTTTCTTCATAACTGATCAAAGTTATTAGTTTTTTACATTACTATATATAGTTTATTTAGTCTGTAATTTTAAACATGGAATTGAATGAAGTATCGAAGTGAGCTATGGAGATCCTCAGCTCCATGTTCATCTTTGATTTCCTATCTAGATTTGTTCAAATTCTTCATTATATAAGAGTGTGTCAAATGTTCAACCATATAAATTCGAGATTATAAGAGAGTTGGTTAAAACACACATCTCTTTCTTTTTTAACTTATTTGGAAATGAAATTATCTTCCTAAAGTTAAGCACTTCATGTGAAGAAGTTGTGCCCGTACTCTTACCGGTGGCAGACGCACGGTTATAAATTGGAAACAAAATGTCCCCAAATTTTTCTAAGTTCCACCTATATATACATTTAGATACAGTTCTTGAATTACACACCTCAACATATGCACGCCACGCCCACATCTCTGTTATTACCTCCATTGTCTTATATTATGGTATTTTGTCCTCTCTCTCATCTCCTTTGTTTTACCTCTTTCCCTTTTACTTTTCTTTTTCTTAATTATTAATAACAAGTTATGTTATTCCTTGGTCGGTTGGCCATCAATAGTTTAACTAATTATTATTTTTTTTACGAAGATTCAACAGAAGTAATTAAAATTATTTAACACATAATTAATAATTATGGTAATAAGTTGGAGTTATTTAACATATTTTTTCCCGATGTATTTAACATAATTAGTAGTGATCATTTACCACTTTTATTTCTTAGGTAAGTAGATTTTTTTTTTGGCCGAAGTAAGTAGAATATATATAAAGGAAACAAATATATCTAATATTGAATTAATTAAAATAAATATTAAATTATAATCTTTATAATTTATATATCAATTATGTAATTTTTCATTAAAATAATTTTAACTCGTTATATGTTGTAATCAAATCTTTTTTTTCCCAAATAATTAAATCTTATATATAGTTTATATTTATTACAGTAAAAAGACATTAAAATTGAAAACTTTAGATATTACTAATGATGTTATAATATGCCGTTTATAAAAACGAAATCTCGTAAAAAATAATTATAAAGCATAACATTTTTTTAAAATTATAAATTAATGTAATACATATTTTACTGCAACATAATACACGATATGATTTTTTTTTTTCAATCACCGTTTTTTGTCTAAAAATGTTATCATTATTTTAAGGATTTTTTTTCTTTCAAATATGTCCCCAAATATTAATTTCCTGCGTCCGCCACTGACTCTTACCATCCTTTGATGTATTAAATAAGCGGGGACTATTGACATTTCGCCAATGTGCCCGTTCTGCACTTGTATAAAAACAATCAATCACGCTCTAATGAGATGTTCATTGACAAATCATTATGGTTCGTGAGTAGTGGTATGAGATGGTTGTGGGGGAAGAACCAACGAAGGTTGATTGATAGATCTATCAATCGGGGAGAGAGGTCAATGAGGTGAGCTAGCAATACACCAAATGAGGTAATTAATTATCGAGTCGGATACGGAACCCCACAACAAATTAGAGATGACCGGCTAAAAGAAACCGATTGGCGAGTAGAGAACATTATTAGAACTATCAGACAACTAGCAAGCACAATCCCGCATGTCATTTGCAACTTTTCTAGAGAAAAACACGAATAAATACGTCAACTGGTTGCTACAATGCAGAAAGAAGTTGTATTCAGCAAATTGATATATATATTTTCTTAAATCTCATTTTCACTTATTTCGTTATTAATGTTGGATTTGTAATTCGGATTAACTTTTGTTTGATTTTCATCAATAATAATAATATTTCTCACGGTTGGCAAAAAAAAAAAAAAGTAGTACTAACCTTTGACCGGACGATAAATCCAATTGAGAAGAAAAATTCTGGATGGCTTCAGGGCAGCTCGGAGAAAGCCCGATGGTCTCAAAGATGTAGCTGAGCTGGCCGGAACCGGCGATAGCGATGTATCCTCTTCCAGGACTTGGGCAGATGTTGCGCTTCTTGATCTCCACCGGGAGATCGAACAGAGACGTTGATAGAGTCTTCATCTCCGACATCACCGTCGGTGGGACACTGTGGTTCACAACTCTAAAGCAGCCCCACTCCTCGCAAGCTTCCTTCAGTTTCGCGTATGGAAACGGACACTCTTGCAGGTCTATGGTGGGAATACCTTCTCCTCCTTTCCCCATTTTTAAATTTCTGCAACTCTCCTCTCAACTAATGAAAATGTCCCTCAACTTTCAATGGAGGTTTGGTTCCATATTCGACGAAAATAACAGGTGGCGCCCGGCAATATATAAAATCGACCTACTTATTAATCATATTAATGTTGAAAATATTTAGGACAGGCAATTCTTGCTAGTCATGCAATTTCGTGTCCTGTTCTGAGGCTCAATCCAAATACGGCCCAATCCGACCTAACATGAAAAAATCGGTACAAAAAACTTATAGTAAATTGAATAAAAAAATTAATATTTAACAATTTTAGTTTAAAACATTGTGTTATCGTGTCACTAATATCAATCACAAACCCGTAATTTTCCGGCGTGTTCTTGTCGGCCCATCGTGTCAAACCCGAATTACCAGCCATAAAAATATTGTTTATGTTAGGATTATTAACTGGTATAATATTATTATTTTTTCTACAATTTGGTATATCATATTTTCAAACAAAAGTGGTCCAATAGTGTTAAAATGACATTTTGTTATGTCTTGTTGATATTAAGATATTAATAAAAATAGCTAAAATTTAAAAGATGAGTACTTGTTTATTAAAATAGATCTACGTACTTGTTCATTCGCAAGTGGAAGAACCAATCCTTTAACACATCTTTTAAATTGGCGAAGAAGAAAGTTGCAGAGCTCCGCCATTTTCTTTGGGGAAAAGTATGTAAAACATGCAACATGTTTGAAAAAGATGATTTTATGGACCAATAGGTTTTAAAATGTACAACATGTTTGAAAAATATGGTTTTATGGATCAATATGTATTAAAATGTATAACAAACTTACAAAAGAAGTTAAAATGACATACCGTCCACTTGTTATCAATAATCTCATTAAGTGGACACGTGCGAAACACATATTTAGAAAAAAAAAAAAATTAAAACAAGAAATTAATTTATATATAGCAATGATTATTAACGGGTGGATGTAGATAATAATAGTTATTATTATTATTTTGTAAAAACGTGATCCACACGTGTCCACTTAATGAGACTAATGACAACAAGTGGACGATACGTCATTTTACCATCTTTTGTAAGCTTGTTGTACATTTTAAAACATTTTGGTCCATAAAACCATCTTTTTCAAACATGTTGTACATTTTAAAACATATTGGTCCATAAAACAATCTTTTTCAAACATATTGCATGTTTTACATACTTTTTCCTTTCTCAGGTCTCCGCTAAGAAGGAAGAACTAATATCCAAGTCTAGGAAATTCAAAGAAACATTCAGGTGATGAGAACAGATGGCAACGGGTCACGGGGCCCCGCCGACCCGCGGGTCACGATGCGGGTTCGGGGCGGGGCGGGTCCTGGTCTAGCGGCGCGGGGCCCCGCCGACCCGCCCCGAAGTTCCTAATATATTTTTTATGTTAATATGATGTAACATTTACTAAACAATATGGTTAATATAGTACCTATATAAATAAACATGGACCAAATTATAAATAGATGTATATTTAGATTATTAGGATTTGTTAATTTGGATTTGGTGTTTGGATTTGAATTTGTATTTTGTGATGAATTTGATGTGTTTGTTGTTTGTATTTGATTTGTGTTAGATTTATGGTTTGAATTTATATATAGTAATATTTTGGCAAAAAAATTGTATTTAGTATTGAGAAGTGAAAAAAAAAAAAAAAATTTGTTCACACGGCGGGGCGGGTCAGGGCCCCGCAGGATTTTTTACCCGCCCCGGGAGGTACACTTGTCCGGGTCAGCCAGGCCGACCCGCGGAGCAGGTCTGGGGCTGCGAAACACCCCCCCCCCCCCCCCCCCCCCCCCCCCGATCTGCCCGTTGACATCCCTAAGAGTAGTCCTTCCAAGCTTAGCCGGACAATCTTGATCCAACATGTAATATCCACATAATGTACTTTTAGAGAAGCTATGTTGTTTTGTCTATCATACGCAGGGACGAATCCAGGACCCATGGGTTAGTGGGTGCACAATGATTTTTCTATAGTTAAAACAATCGAGGTCAAATATATTTTTAGGTCGAACTAACAATTATTTTTTCCTTAACGCAATTTTTAAAGTACAATTATATATACTCATAATAAATAAATAAAAAAGTCAAATATCATTAATATATAATACAAATATAAAAAACATAACAAAATTTACAATTATTTTTTGTCAATCAAATAAAGAAACAATCAATTAGAGTGAGATAAATAAAGAATAATGATGTTTTTATTTTAAAAAAGACTTATAAAATTGTAAAAATGAAAAAGATTTGACAATAACACATAAAGAGAAAGAATAAGACAAAAGAAAAAGAAGAGCTTGAAGAGAAAAAAAAACGACAATTAAGAAATGTTTATAAAAAAGTTAAATCAAAACATAGTATAGTGACATTAAAAGGAAAAAAAATACTAAATACATTAAAAAAAATATCAAACAGTAAAAGAATCTTTTTAATCTAGTTTGAAATCTTGGCAAAAAAAAATCTAGTTTAAACCTGAAAAGATGACATAAGATGGACGAGACTACATTATATATATTAATTTAGATTAAAATCTAGTATAATGACATAAAGAAAAATAAATACTAAATACAGTAGAAAAAATATTTAATATAAAATATGACATGAGATGGAGGACAACTAGATTATATATATAACAATAAATGTAGAGTCGTGGATGGTAGGTAGAAAAATATTAAAACTAAATGTTGAATTGTGGATGGATGGTGAGACTTGAACCTTGGGTGCTATAATAATTAATAAATGCGCACTAAACAAACCGGTTTGTCTAACATCATTTTAAAGTATTGGTGCTTTCATGCATTATTAATGTTTTGAAATTATTTTATTTATAGTTTAATCCTTCAATTTTAAGAGCATTATACTTTGTCTCTTATTAGTAATTATTTTATTTTTATTTTTGCCTCCGATTTTTTTTTTTTTTTTGTGTTTTTTTTTTATTTTCTACAATGTAAACCTTAACATTTAAATTAAAAAAAAAAAATCTTAAAATTCACTTTTATAATCATTGTTACTATTCAGTTTAATTTTATAAATTTTTGGGTAAAATTATAAATAAAATATTTGCAAAAATAAGTTTAAAGTATGGATACTTTCAAAGGATCCTAGCAAATCCCTAAACAAACTAGACTACTAAGCTTTTTATTCTAATAATTTCTCTTATAATTTCTATATTGGGTCATTTACAATTTTATATGAGGTCCTTATCGGTAATTGCTAATTTTTTACTCTGACTCGGTCGAGTTAAGTGGTGCCCCATGACCCCGTAGAGATCAATACAGATCCGTTCCTAATCACATGTCATATGAACAAGCATGATATGATTCTCATATGTTTCATCACTTAACATAATTTATATTTTGCTATGTTTACAGTTTGGTTTGTTTTATGGTAATTAACAGTGCATATAATTAACAAACGGAATAAGACGAGACAATTTTTGTTGTTGTTCTCGAGATTGTTGTGTTCATATAGATATATAGCACTATACAAAGCACAAGTCGATAAAATTATTCTTTTAATTAAGGGACATCAAAGTATGCACTGCTTTAGCTTTTATAAAAATAAATTTTTATAATTTTTTTTTGAAGTTGTGGCTTTGTGAGTATATTTTTTTTTGTTAACGTAGCTTAGTAAATATGTGATGAACTTTCAAAATTTAGCAGAAATTAATTTCTTCTAAATTTTGAAAGTTCATCATATTTAGGGATTTAAACCAAATTGGTACCTAGGTAAACAGACCAAAACAAATTGGTACCTCTACTAAATTTTGTGACAAATTGGCACCCGAGTTAACCTGGGTGTTGCACCGTTAGAATTTCTGGTTAAAACTAACGGAATCCCATTTTTGGCGCATGAAAAGACCAAAATACCCTTATTGCACAATAGCTACATAATAACAACTAAAAACTTTGAAACCCAATATCTCACTCATTTCTTCATATTTTTGGACGGATTTTTTTTTGAAACCGCATAACTTTTCGAGATTTATGCAACCCAAATAGCCGTAAAGTGATTTTCCCAGTTTTTTTTCCAATAAACATCGTTTTCCATGTTAATTAATTCTTTTTTATATCAAACTCCGCCGCATCCTAACACTTATCACCCTTGATCACCCAATTTTTTTACTAATTGGATTTAAATACTAGAATCAATTGTTGTTCTTAGATTCAAACACTTGTATTTAAGAACCAAATTGATGTTATACCTTTCATCCAAAAGAAAACCAAAAATGAAAGTCTGTCGAATTAATTGTTATGCAATCTATAACTTACATAAATTTTTTTTGATGTCTCTAATAAACTATACTGATGTGTCTCTACACCAATAAATGTCACTGCAAGAGAACATATGGATCTTAGATAGATAAAGATGTTTCATACTTGAAATAGAACATAGGATTAAGAGTATTGGAAGAACTTTTAGAATGGACACTAAGAATAAATAGTTTATTTTCCCATTTAATCTACATGTGGAAATTGATATTCTCAGTATCCTGAGGGATGACCATAATATGAGAAAATAAGATGAATTGTCATTAACAGAACCACACATAATTTTTACCATTATGTGACTAGAGACAACCAGTAATTTCTTTCGAGTTATTGCCAGAAACTGCTTCCATTTGCAATTTTGTGCTGGACCTTGTCAAGCTTTTAAAATCGAAGACCCGCAGAACTGATCAATTTTTCAGCATGTCCACAAAATATATAAACAAAAAAATTGGTAGCTTATCATGCTAAGATCCATATGTTCTATTGCAGTGACGTTTATTGATTTAGAGACACACCCTTATAGTTTATTGGAGACATCAAGAAAAATTCCAGTAAGTTATAGATTGCATAATAATTAATTCGATAGACTTTCGTTTTTTGTTTTCTTTTGGATGAAATGTATAACATCAATTTGGTTCTTAAACACAAGTTTTGGAATCCAAGAGCAACAACTTGATTGTAATATTGGAATCCAATTAGTAAAAAAAATGCGTGACCAATGGTGATAAGTGTTAGAATGCGGTGGAGTTTGATACAAAAAAGAATGAATTAACATGGAAAACGGCGTTTATTGAAGAAAAAACCGGGCAAATCACTTTACGACTATTTGGGTTGTATAGATCTCGAAAAGTTATGCGGTTTCAAAAAAAAATCGTAAAAAAAGATGAAAAAATGAGTGAGATATTGAGTTCCAAAGTTTTGAGTTGCTATTATGTAGCTATTCTGGAATAAGGGTATTTTGGTCTTTTCGTGCGCCAAAAATGGGATTCCGTTAGTTTTAACTATAAATTCTAACGGTGCAACACCCAGGTTAACTCGGGTACCAATTTGTCACAAAATTTAGTGGAGGTACCAATTCGCTTTAGGCTGTTAACCCAGGTACCAATTTGGTTTAAATCCCTCATATTTATGCCTTGTGCGATGGACTTACCAACCGCGCATAATTTTCATGTAAAGTCGTGAGATAATATGAAACACATTTGGACAGAATCATGTGTAGTCCCACGAGTTCGGTCATCGAGAGATATATATAATCATTTATTTAGGATTTGGAGCCTAGCTGTTGGTTTTGAATATATGCGTTTTTTGGCCGGCGTTATGCTAATATGATTAATTAAAACAACTTGCTTATTGCTCAATTGGATGAGGATGTACTTAGTATTATAAATTAGCTGTGGATTTGAGCTCTACTCATCTATTGTCTTTGCTTCCTTCTAGTAGTTGTAATATTGCAGAGCGAGCAGCATCATCCGTAGCCATAAAAAGTAAAGATTGTAAGATGAAGGGATCTTCCTTGTTTGCACCCATCGCCAAAAGGTAACGTAGAAAAAAACTACTGGCTCCGGTTTATACCTTCTGTTGAGACAATGGTACAAAACGGTTTTAGGGATTAATAATGAGCATAAAAAAAGTGTAAAATTAGTTTTAGAATGTAACATCACTGTATAAAATATAAATTGGTAGCTACTATTGGGATTTAATTACACACAAAACCATGTCTATCAAAATATGGGGTTTTTTTGTTTTTTTTTTTTATGTTTTTAATTATACAAATATATGAGGCTTAATGCATTTGTTTTGATTAATGCATTTGTTTTGATTGTGTAGATTAGAAGGTAAGGTGGCCTTGATTACCGGTGCGGCAAGCGGTATTGGGGAGAGCGCTGCAAGGCTGTTTGTGAAGCACGGCGCAAAGGTTGTGATAGCTGACATTCAAGACGATCTAGGGTGCTCTGTCTGTGATGACATTGGATCTGAGCAGCAACATAATGTTGTATCGTACGTCCACTGCGATGTAACCAATGAAGCCGATGTTGAGAATGCGGTGAACACAGTGATAGATAATTATGGGAAGCTAGACATCATGTTCAGTAACGCTGGAATCGGGGGTACGATTGATACTAGAATCTCAACTGTCGATTACAACGAGTATAAGAGAGTGTTTGATGTCAATGCATTCGGGGCTATTGCTGCTGCCAAGCATGCTGCCAGGTACGTACATATTGCAAGTTAAGGATTAAGGACATATAGTCGATACTAATATTAGTAATGGCTAGCTAGCAGCTCATTCACGAAAGTTTGATTAGCTATTTAGTTCAAGAAAAAGTTCAGCTGACTAGTTGCATTTTCAATTAAAGTTCAGCTAGCTGTTTGATTATTTACCAATTAACACCAAACACTTTTTAATCTGATGTTGCACTCAGGGTAATGATTCCAGCGAAAACGGGGAGCATTTTGTTCACTTCAAGTGCTGCCTCCATGACTAGTGGCAATATTCCCCACCCGTACGTCGCGTCAAAGCATGCTATTGTGGGATTAGCTAAGAATCTAGGAATCGAGTTGGGACAATATGGGATCAGGGTTAACTGCATATCTCCATTCGCTGTAGTCACTCCACTGTCGTTAAAATGCTTGGGCGGGATCGACAAGGGGAAGGGAGAGGAAGCAATATCCAAGATTGCAAACTTAAAAGGAGCAATTCTTGAGGCTGAAGATATAGCATATGCGGCGCTCTACTTGGGGAGCGACGAGTCTAAATACGTGAGTGGAATCAATTTGGTGGTAGATGGGGGTTACAGCACCACTAATGCTTCTCAAATCCTTCCCAAAAACACTAATTAATTGTCGCATTACATTGCTAGCAAGGAGAAAATCAAGACTTTGTTTATGCATGTGTGCTTGGACGATATAAATTAATTAGTTAGCTCCATCTTCACATGCTTGTGGTGAAAACCACAGTTGCTATTTATATCCATCGCAGCAAATTCCTCTATATATTTCCTGTTCTAAAAGTGCTGCTCCATCCTTGCTAGCTAGTTAAGCAACAACAGACCAAAGCAAAATAAATAATGTTGCACAGTGAATAATTACTTAGATTGATAAGCGAGTGTGATTTGCAGCAGATTTTCTCAAGGTCGTTAGCTCATACATTTCTTTAGATATGTAGTAGAGATAATATTGTTAGGACTTAAACCACTCGTTGGGGTTGGCCAACAGGTTAATATCCGCAGGTTATGACTTAGACCAAAATAATCTCAGGGTAAAATTGCATATAACAATATTGATACCAAATAAACGTAAGAGAGATGACACCAAATTTAACGTGGAAAACCCTCCAATGAGGAGAGTAAAAAACCACGGGGGCCGGCCGGCAAGGATTCCACTATGTAAACCAAATTTACATCAGTTCGGTCTCAGCGGGAGACCGACAGTAATTGGACCACAACAACAACCTCTCTCGGGACTACTATCTCTCACCAAAAGGAGATACACCGTGTTATTGATCGGAATGATCAATACACCACTCACCCGGAAAGATACTCTCCAATTACAATTACCTCGCACTCAATATTTCCCCCACACACACTCACACAAAATCTCTCTCAACTCAACTTCTACTTATCTCAAAGTGAAGTTCTACCAACTTGATTGTGTTGATATACTTGGTGTATTTGGTGTATTTGGTGTGTTTTGTGATGAATGTAAACTACCTATTTATAGGCAAAAGTTACTATCACCTCAACCAATCAAATTGCGCCACTATTCAAATTACGACTTGGACGGTAATGTGAACGACGGCTTGGACGGTAGTGCGAACTTCGGACTTCACACTTCCTTCAATTGTTGCATGTGTTTGTTGTGTGTGGGATGGGGATGGAACCACCGTCCATCAATCTCCCCCTCCAGCCCCAAAGGAGGAGACACTCCCCGTCACTCCACTATATGGAGTCAAGCCCGGCTTGCCTTGCGCCGAGCTCCAACTTTACCCTGGGAACGATCTTCGTCAACATGTCTGCAGTATTCTTGTCTATATGTATCTTTATCAACTTCAGCTGCTTCTCTTCTATCACTGATCTCAACCAGTGATACCTCACATCAATATGCTTTGTTCTCGAGTGATACATCGTATTCTTGCTTAAGTCAATTGCACTTTGACTATCACAAAATACCACGTATTCATCTTGCATCACCCCCAGTTCCTGAAAGAACCTCTTCATCCAAAGCATCTCCTTTGCCGCTTCATTAGCCGCAACATATTCAGCTTCAGTTGTCGACAGAGCAACACACTTCTGCAGCTTGGACTGCCACGATACAGCTCCCCCTGCAAAAGTGAATACATAACCAGAAGTAGATTTTCTACTATCTTGATCACCTGCCATATCTGCATCGACGAACCCTTTTAGAACTGGTTCGCTGCTCCCGAAGCATAAGCACAACCTGGATGTGCCTCGCAGATATTTGAAGATCCATTTCACTGCCTCCTAGTGCACCTTTCCCGGATTGGAAAGAAATCTGCTCACAACACCAACAGCATGAGCAATATCTGGCCGTGTACATACCATAGCGTACATCAGCGAACCAACTGCAGAAGAGTGTGGGATAGCCTCCATTGCTTCCTTCTCCGACTCTGTTGTTGGACAGTCCTTCTTCGTCAAATTGAAGTGGTTGGCAAGAGGTGTAGCAACCGGCTTTGCATTATTCATGCTAAACCTTTTCAACACCCTCTCAATGTACCTCTCCTGAGATAGCCACAACTTTCCAGCTTTACGATCACGACTAATCGCCATGCCGAGAATTTGTTTAGCAGGTCCTAAATCCTTCATGTCAAAGGATTTAGATAATTCCTCTTTCAACCTGCATATCATGCCAACATCTTGTCCAACAATCAACATATCATCTACATATAGCAACAAGATAATGAAGTTACCACCAGGAAACTGTCTTATATAGACACATGGATCTGCTTCAGTTCGTTTATAACTTTGGGAGGTCATAAACGAATCAAACTTCTTGTACCATTGCCTTGGAGCCTGCTTCAGACCGTACATACTCTTCTTCAACTTACAAACTAAGTTTTCCTTCCCTTGTACTTCAAACCCTTCAGGTTGCTTCATGTATATCTCTTCTGCCAAGTCCCCATGAAGAAACGCCGTCTTCACGTCAAGTTGTTCAAGCTCCAGATTCAAACTTGCTACCATAGCAAGTACAACTCGAATTGAACTCATCTTCACCATCGGAGAGAAGATCTCATCAAAGTCAATTCCATGCTTCTGTGCGAAGCCTTTGACCACCAATCGAGCCTTGTACTTCACTATCTGGTCTCCATCTTTCTTCAACTTGAACACCCATTTGTTTTGCAATGCTTTCCTGTCTTTCGGCAACTCCACCAACTCATAGGTGTTGTTCTTCTTGAGAGAGTTCATCTCATCTCGCATTGCTTCAATCCAGCTTTCCATGTGCTTGTGCTTTTGCACTTCCTGAAAGCATTCTGGCTCCCCCTCATCAGAAACCAAAATATACTGAGAACTAGGATACCTGGTGGATGGCCGACGCTCTCTTGCGGACCTCCAAGCTTGAGGTTCTGCAACTTCCTGAGCTGGGGTCGGCTCCCCCTGCTCAGCGCCCTCCTCGTCTGACTCACCACCATCTCCATTTTGGTCATCTAGTTCCAGTCCATCTACTCCTTCCGTGACACCATCAACTGGAGTAGAAATCGGTGTAAAATTGCTTACACCTCCAGAAGCTTCTGTCTCTTTCGCCTGCACATTGGCCATTGTCTCGTGCTCGTGAAAAATGACATATCTGCTTCTGACCACCGTCTTCTTCAGCGGATCCCATAACCTGTAGCCATACTCCTCGTATCCATACCCGACAAATATGCACTCCTTGGCTTTATCGTCAAGTTTCGACCTCTGCTCCTTAGGTACATGCATGAAAGCTTTACATCCAAAAACTTTCAAATAAGAGTAAGATGGATTCTTACCCGTCCACACCCTCTCCGGGATGTCAAACTCTAGAGGAACAGATGGAGATCGGTTGATCAGGTAGCAAGCAGTGTTGGCTGCTTCTCCCCAGAATGGCTTGGGCATCTTAGCCATTCTTAACATGCTCCTGACTTTCTCAAGGATGGTCCGGTTCATCCTCTCGGCTACACCATTATGTTGTGGAGTTCCGGGTTCAGTCCTCTCATGTTTGATCCCGTGCTTCTTGCAATATCCCCTGAATTCATTTGAAGTGTATTCACCTCCGTTGTCCGTCCGTAGACGCTTCAACTCTTTTCCAGTCTGCCTTTCCACCATGACGTGAAACTTCTGGAAAGTCTCGAATACCTCGCTCTTCGCTTTCAACAAATAAATCCACACTTTGCGTGAAGCATCATCAATAAAGGTGAGAAAATACTTATTTCCACCAAAAGACTCCACCTCAATGGGTCCACACACATCGGAATGTATCAATTCCAATTTATTTCCTTTCCGCTTTGACGGAACGCGAAAAGAAACTCTATGTTGTTTTCCAAACAAACAATAATCACAAGGGTTTAACGACAAACCTTTGGCGAGCGGAATGAATGACTTCTTAGCCAAAAGTTTTAACCCTTTCTCACTCATGTGACCCAATCGCTTGTGCCACAAGTTTGGCGAAGCAACATCTTCAATGGCATTCAACTGCGAAGTACACACTTTCGCAATTGTCTTGTAGAGAGTGCAACAAAGACTCCCCCTGGCAATCAATAATGATCCTTTGGTCAACTTCCAATTACCATTGCCAAAATGTTGATCAAAACCTGCTCTGTCAAGAACATTCGAGGAAATCAAGTTAAGACGTAAATCAGGGATATGTCGTACATCCCTCAGTGTCAATCTACATCCAACACTAGTTTGTATTACAACATCACCAATTCCCACAATTTTTGCAACACTCTTGTTGCCCATTCTCACACATCCAAAGTCTCCTGCTTTGTATGTGAAAAATATCTCCACCTTGGGAGCACAGTGGTATGATGCACCTGAATCGATTATCCACTCCACATCTGGATTGATGTGGAGACAATCACCATTCGCACAAACAAGTGTTTCACCTTCGATTGTTGATGTAGTTGCAGCGGTGTTTCTGTCATCCGCACGTCTTTGACTTCTGTCTCCATTTCCATCTTGACTGAGACTCCAGCAATTTCTTTTTACATGTCCAAGTTTCCCGCAGTGATAGCATTTCACCTTCTTCCTGGACTTGGACTTCCCCCTGGATTTGTTGCGTCCTTGGTCCTCTGTGCTCCTTTCTGCAGTTCTTCCTCTAACCACAAGAGCATCACCTGATCTCTCACTAACAGAACCAGTCATTCTTTTCTCAACTTCTTTAGAGAACAAAGCAGCTTTAACATCTTTTACGGTGACAGTTTTTCGACCGTAAAGAAACGACTCTCTAAAATTTGAATATGATGATGACAGAGAACATAATAATATCATGGCGGAATCTATTTCCTCTATCTTAGAATCAATTGAATCTAAATCCGTGATAATGGAATTAAATTCATCGATATGCTTTTCAAGAGGAGTGCCTTCTGTCATCTTCATCATATACAATCGCTTTCTTAAAAATAACTGGTTAGTGAGAGATTTTGTCATGTATAAGTATTCCAACTTACTCCACAACTCTGCGGTAGTCTTTTCTGAGAAAACTTCTCGTAAGACTCTGTCTGATAGGCATAGATGGATTGCCGTCAGGGCTTTCCGATCTATTTGCTGCTTCTTTTCTTCGTCCATGGTTGCAGGCATCTTTTCTATCCCGTTAAGAGCCACCTCTAGCCCTTGCTGAGTTAGAACCGCCACCATCTTTAACTGCCACATATTGAAGCTGCCCGTGCCATCAAACTTCTCAATGTCGAACCTGTTAGTCATGTCAACGAACAAACGAGGCTCTGATACCACTTGTTAGGACTTAAACCACTCGTTGGGGTTGGCCAACAGGTTAATATCCGCAGGTTATGACTTAGACCAAAATAATCTCAGGGTAAAATTGCATATAACAATATTGATACCAAATAAACGTAAGAGAGATGACACCAAATTTAACGTGGAAAACCCTCCAATGAGGAGAGTAAAAAACCACGGGGGCCGGCCGGCAAGGATTCCACTATGTAAACCAAATTTACATCAGTTCGGTCTCAGCGGGAGACCGACAGTAATTGGACCACAACAACAACCTCTCTCGGGACTACTATCTCTCACCAAAAGGAGATACACCGTGTTATTGATCGGAATGATCAATACACCACTCACCCGGAAAGATACTCTCCAATTACAATTACCTCGCACTCAATATTTCCCCCACACACACTCACACAAAATCTCTCTCAACTCAACTTCTACTTATCTCAAAGTGAAGTTCTACCAACTTGATTGTGTTGATATACTTGGTGTATTTGGTGTATTTGGTGTGTTTTGTGATGAATGTAAACTACCTATTTATAGGCAAAAGTTACTATCACCTCAACCAATCAAATTGCGCCACTATTCAAATTACGACTTGGACGGTAATGTGAACGACGGCTTGGACGGTAGTGCGAACTTCGGACTTCACACTTCCTTCAATTGTTGCATGTGTTTGTTGTGTGTGGGATGGGGATGGAACCACCGTCCATCAAATATCTTAGGATAGTTAGGCAGTTTTCAGTTGTTTTCCTTTTTCAGTATTAAGCAATACAGTTCATTTATTATCAATATACTATTTGTTCTGCAAGTTATTGGGTTTTTCATTGATATCTCTGAGTGTTCTTCGATTCGAGCGACTTCAATTACATTCAATAAGACTTATATTGATTTAGGAGAGTGAAATCTTAATCCCAACAATATCTACAAAGATGCACAATTTTTCTTCCATACCTACTTGATTTATCATGTTGTGTTCAAAGATTAAAAAAAAAAAAATCATGTTGTGTTAAAAAATTTAACAGCATTATTCAAGTCGCCATATTGCTTCACACAGATCAGTAGAAACGCAGTAACAAGATAATATAATTGGACAATGGAAGGTAGAATATTGTATGAAGAAGCAAATATAATAAGATAAGGCGAACAAAGCTTGACATCAACTTCTCAAGATCATAACATAATTAGGAAGTTAGATTTTGGAAAGGAAGTTGCTCATAGCCATGCCAAGAGAAGCATTGGTGGTGCTATAACCCCCATCTATCACCAAATTGGTTCCACTCACGTACTTAGACTCGTCGCTCGCAAAGTACAATGCTGCCTGCGCTACATCCTCGCTTTCCAGAACCGTGCCTTTCAAGTTTCCGGCCTCGTGTAGCATTTCCTCGACCTTTTCCTTACTCACCCCGCCCAAGCCTCTTAGCAACAACGGTGTGGCTAAACCGAAGGGAGATACACAATTGACCCTAATCCCGTGCTGCCCCAACTCCACTCCTAGATTCTTGGCTAACCCAACCATTGCGTGCTTCGATGCCAGGTATGGGTACGAAAAATTACCACTGGTAGCCGACGCAACACTTGCTGTGAACACGATGCTCCCCGTTTTCGCAGGAATCATCACCCTAAATGAAAAAATGCAGCACAAAAACAGATTAATTACGGGTTAAGAACATAATCACAGTACAGGTTTGGACTATGTTACTTTTAGGTGGTGTCTCGTGTTTAAATTGTTGCTAAAAAGTGTAGCAGGTTTCTTTTTCGTTGCTAACAGATGTACTATGTTTCGTTTTCGTTACTTTTTTTATTTTTATCCATTTTTCTATTAAATTTAACTAATTTGGATTTTTTCCGGTTAATGTATATATATGCATATTAAGTTAA
Organism: Clarkia xantiana subsp. parviflora; assembly: GCA_036873135.1. Lineage (NCBI taxonomy): Eukaryota > Viridiplantae > Streptophyta > Magnoliopsida > Myrtales > Onagraceae > Clarkia > Clarkia xantiana. The sequence continues at coordinate 15,902,600 of JAPTYO010000008.1, read as the reverse complement.
ATTGAATCTCAATTTTGTATAGATTCTTCAATTTCATTGTATGTATACACTAATTGACATACGTTAAATTGAAGCATAAGAGTCACTTGTTATTTTTTTTTTCTTTAGATGCTCTTGGTGTTATAGCAAAATAAAATGCTATTGTTGTTGAATTTTATGGAGCCACTGGACCAAAATCCGCCAAATTTAACCGGAAAAACGGACTGAAAACAAAAAAGTAATGAAAATGAAACCTGAGACACCATTTAATAACAGTTTAAATCTGAGACACTTAAAAGCAACAAGGTGTAAAATTAGAATTGTGATTAGATTCTTAATCGATTAATTAATGTGCAATTTGTATGCATTATCTCATTATGATTGATTTTTTTAAAACTATATACTAATTTGTCAAATTATATTTTGTTAAGTATCACAAGATTTCAATCTCTGTGTTTTAGGGTGCATCAATTGTTTTAGGTGCCTAGCAAGCTAGCTATTACATGAAATGGTTGTGCTCACCTGGCAGCATGCTTAGCTGCGGCAAAAGAACCAAACACGTTGATATCAAACACTCTCTTATACTCTTCATACTCAACACCCGAGATTCTAGTACTGGACCTGCCCTCAACTCCAGCATTGCTGAACAATATGTCTAGCTTCCCGTAATTCTCTACCGCCGTGTTCACGGCATTCTCAACATCGGTCTCCTTGGAAACATCACAATGAACGTATGTTACATCCTGGCCCGACCCAATATCGTTGCAGATAGAGCGGCCAAGATCGTCTTGAATGTCAGCTATCACAACTTTGGCACCGTGCTTCACAAACAGCCTTGCGGCACTTTCGCCAATACCGCTTGCTGCACCTGTTATTAAGGCCACCTTACCCTCTAATCTACACAATCAATTAAAACCATCATCATTTCGTAAATACAGTTTTCGCATATAAGAAAGGAATAAATCCGAAGTAATAGTTTCGGGTATACGTTACCTTTGGGCAATGGGTGCTAGTAAGGAAGATCCCTTCATCTTATAATCTTTACTTCTGGCTGTGGATTATGCTGCTCTGCAATTTTAGAACTACAAGGAGGAGAAGAAGAAGAACTAACCCATGGCTAATTTATAATAGGGAATAGGCTCTAGTTGTCTTTCGTTGACCCTGTTTATATAATAATAATAATTAACAATTACAGCCATCGATATGTTATTATTGTAACTAACTTTATGATTATATATATAAATCGATGCCAACTACGAGGAAATAGTAATAATTTATGTTTATGCATAGGAGGATATGAACAAGACTAATTAAGCCAACGCATGTGGTTCGGTCCAATGTGGCGTAGCTATTTTTTGTATTTTTTCTTCTTCTGTGCTTTTCAAAGAAATACGAAGCCGCGTTGAAAATATTTTGTTGCTGCTCTGTAATCTATTAGACAGACTAGAAGACAATTGATGATCGGAAGATGTCGTCACCTTTCTGTAGAAGTATATATGCCTTATTCAATTGTTATCAAAGTTAGGGGACCGGTTTGTTATTAAAGTTCAGGGTCTAACTGATACATTACAAAATATGGTTGTTTAGTTAGTTAAAAGCAATCTATAAATAGTAGCTCCTCTCGATATATGAATAGTTGAATGAATCAGATGAATTTTCTCCATTTCCACTAAATTCAACATGATATCAGAGCGCGACTAATTCATCTCTGTGATTCCAATCATTTTTCTTCGTTTTTGTTGAAGAATTTCGTCTCGATTTTGTCTTTTTCAGAATTTGTTTCAAGCTGAGCGAAGACGAATCCAAATTCTGGAATTCCGCCACTGAATTCGCCTGTATCGTGGCGCGGTTAGGTAATTCAATCGCTAATCAAGGTAATAATGGAGCTGATCACAATGAATCAGGATTTGCTGGGACCGAAAATGGAATTAGAGTTGTTGACGACAGGTTTTACCTACATACTTTTGATATGTCTGGAGTTTGCCTAATCGAATTGAAGTTAACTGGTGCTGACATTTATCAAGAGTGGATTCATGTTATATCTGATGCACTATTAGTTAAAAACAAGCTTTGTTTTGTGGATGGAACTTGTCCTCGTGAAATGGTAGCAGAATGTATGAGATTAGCTTGGGATAGGTGTAATGCTGTGGTGAAATCTTGGCTCATTAATTCAATTTCCAAGGATTTGACTCACAGAATGCACTATCCAACTACTAGAGTAATTTGGCAGGATGTGCACTACAAGAAAAAACATGAGTACACACCGATTTGGTCCGCATGGGTGTGGATGTATGTAAATCCACTGGGATTGCACACTAGATACATACCAAGTTGTTGACAATTTTGAAAAGTTGTATGTATTCAGATTCCATTCAAAGTACATACCGACACTAAAACGGTGTGGAAGTTGTATTAATAATTCTTCTTGTACACACTGATTGGATACCACATATATTCCGTGTGTTTTATGTCGGTGTGGACTTAGTTGAGCTCAATATACCGTGTGGAGTTGGAGTGTAGTTTGCACATTTTTTGAATATGTGCTAACACATGTACTACGTATATTACCATATAACACATATTGTTATACTATTGCAAAAACTTGTACATATGAAGATATACTTGCACCCCTCGTACATGTGTTACATATAAACTATCTAAACGTCCTTAATAACAAATTGTTGATTATTTCTTCATTTATCGCTATATTTTTTTTTGTACTTAGGATATTACACAATTCACTCCTTATATATATATATAATTGGATATTAACATAAAAGGTAGGTGTGGTGCTGATATTAGTGTCAACATTATATATACATTATGAGTATACATTCTATTTTTATAATCTATTGAATGTGATACTAAAATTGGAAAATATATTTTAAATGGTAGTTACTCAATCCGACTTTTTCGGAACAACTAATGCAATACTAAATGTTTTAAAATAATGGGGTAAATTAAAAAATAAAAGAAAAAATGGCGGTTTTGAAACTCACTATCAATGGCCTCTACATACTTACTATATCTATTATCGCTTTATTTTTTGTACTTAGGATATTGCTTAATCCAAATACTTTTAAATCTGACTAAATCCGACTTTTTTGGAACAATAAATACAATACTAAATGATATACCATAGCTACTAGATGAACATGTTCGTTCTCTGCACAACTATGTATACCATAGATCAGGGACGACGCCACGTTAGGTCCAGGAGGGGCAATTTGCCCCTCCTCAACTCTACGAGTGTTCAAACAAAGATATGCACTTCTTCATCTTGCCCCCTCTAGAAATTGATAATAGCTTATTCAACTATCTATTTGCCCTGCGCTGAAACTTCTCTTTATATGCTTTCATGTTTTGAAGAATCAGAAACTAGAAACTATAAAGGGAAAATAAAAAAGTTGCAGGCGGTATTCTTGAGAAAGAATACAGAAATGCAAGGTAGGGAGGAAGAAGAAGATGAGAGAAAGAAGAAAGTTAGTATTAATAAATGTAAATAGCAATAATAAATGCTACTGCTCTGACATCCACTTTTACTTTGTACTTTGTTATTATTATAATAAATTATAATATATACATATACATAGCTGTATATTCTAGTATACTATACATATGCTAGTTTACTCGTTAAACAAGAAAATGAACATTGCTAGCTAGTAGCTACTTTACTACTCTATACATTTTCAATTAAAGTTAATCTGATTTAAGAAAAAAGTTGAATAATAAATTTAATTAATAATTTTTTTAAATGGAAGTCGGTTAAATTTGCCATATATAAATAGTAAAATATTAGATTTCCAATACAAAAACAATTTTATAAAATAAGATTAAAACTTGTTGGTTTAGTCTGTTGTTCTTTATATAATAATGACAAGTTTACTTTATAGGAAAATTAATTATTTTTGAACTTTCTAAAACAATCAGTTTTGTATTGATTTGTTATTTACCAATGGCTATAAATATAGTGAAATTGATTAAAAAAAAGTATGCTACATAGAATATGTTTTATTAAAGATTAGTAAATATTTTATATATTAAATTTAGGATATTAACTTAACAATCATAAACAATATTAAGATGATAAATATTACTTAGAGCTAAAGTTTTTGTTTTTGTTTATATAAAAAAGATAGTTATTTATTTACATTTTCTGCTTATAAGCATATCACCCGGATCGAAATTGTAAGAATGTTTTTGTTTAAGTTAAAAAAATGATAATATTTTTGACGGTAAATAATAGAAATTCCAAATTGTTGTTCTGAAATGTTCTGATTTGTGTCAAAGTGACGTACTGTGTAATTTTTACAACTTAAGAGGTAAAGTAACTACCCACACAAATTAGAACATTTCACAATTCCGATTCGTAGTTGCTAACATTTTCAATTTTTGCCCCCTTTGAAATTTTTTCCTGGCTTCGTCCCTGCCATAGATCTATGCATCTTGTTTGTTTTACTACCTCGACATCACATATCCGACCCAAATCTTCCGCGCTCTCACAGATCTAATGGGTTCTAGGCAGATCCAATGTGAGATTCATAGTTGCATAGTATTGGAAAGCGTCATGCCGCCTCCCACTCGTTGTCCGCCGCCTGCTGCTGCATCTGCTACGACCACCTCGCCTTAAGGATTCTAGACCACCTCGTTAGAGTTCTTAGTCTAAAATTCGAAATCCCAATTTCGATTTTTTTAGAGAAGTTCTCCAATCGAGGTAATTACTCTTCAATTTGAAACCCTAATTGCCTAAAATTGACTGATTTTGAGGGTTTAACTTGCTAAAAGGTTGAGCTATTGCCATGATATATGGGTCAAGCTCTCAATGTTACGATTTCTACCGAATGATAATATCTTGGTGATAATTAAAACACATGAGTGAATGCACTTTGGTCACATTGGATTCATTCGTCTTATAAAATGGTATTAGTATATCCCTTTAGGGGTGGCAATTCGTGCTATCGTGCATGTCAATAATCGTGTCGTGCTAAACTTACTGAACACGAACACGCACGGTAAGCTTATCGTGCCACGTTTTACAAACACGAACACGGCACGAATAATTTCGTGCGTGTTCGTGTCGTGCTATCGTGTTGTGTAAGGATATATAATTGTACATCCCGAAACGAGATCTTTAAGCAAAAAAACAAAATAATAAACTTTATATATAAAAAAAACTATGATTAGTATGTCAATATTTATAAGTTAATAATATAGAGTATAAAACACTAAAAATTAAATCACTAACTGAAGTTTTTAAAGGTAATAAATAAGATTTGTTTAAAAAATACTTAAGAATTAGTATTAGTAGAACAACTTTATCGTGCGTGTCGTGTTATGATACTCAAACACGAACACGACACGGAAGTTATATCGTGTTAATCGTATTCGTGCTATCATGTTATCGTTCTACTATATGCTAGCACGAACACAGTTTTTTCCGTGCGTGTTCGTGTCGTGCTATCGTGTCGTGTCACAAATTGCCGGCCCTAATCCCTCTTGCCTTTGTCTTGTTTGCTTGTGAGATTGTTTTCCTCATGTTTGATAAATCTAGTTTTTTTTCCTTCCATTTTTTTGATCTTTTTACATAAATATTGATGTATCATTGCTTAAGGTTGATCTAAGTCGATGACAACAAGGAAATGGATCGTGATTGGAGATTTTGATTTAATTCTTCAGTGGATTTGCACTTTTATGTTTACAAATGCTAATAGTCGTTAACTTTAAATTTCTAGCTGACCATTCCTTACGTCCAGATGGAGTTTTTTTACCAAAATGACAACCAATACCAATATAGGCTATAAAAAAAATTAATTACAAGTATAGGGCTGGCCGGGTTGGGGGAACCCGGCCAAGTGAGTTCCAATGGCCGAGTTTCCCCAACCCGGCCAACTGAATTTTTTTATTTTTTTTCGGAAAACTGTAAAAAAAAAAAATGGTACTTAATTGGCCGGGTTGCCCCAACCCGGCCAAATATGTTTTTCTTTTTTTCCTTTTTTTTCTATTTTTTTTCTTTTTTTAATAGAAGTTGTAAAAATTAGTAGTTTTGTAATTTTTTTACGAAAACTGGTAAAAGATAAATGTTTGTCAATTTGCCCGGTTTACCATGTCCAATATGTTTTAGAAAAAAAAAATTATAAAACCATTAATTTTTACAACTTCTATTAAAAAAAACAAAAAAAAAAAAGAAAAATATATTTGGCCGGGTTAGGGCAACCCGGCCAAGTGAGTTCCTTTTTTTTTTTTACAGTTTTCCGGAAAAAATAAAATAAAAATTTCAGTTGGCCGGGTTCCCCCAACCCGGCCAGCCCTATATTTGTAATTGACCTTTTTTCTAGCATATATTGGTATTTGGTTGTCCATGTAACCCTATTTTGGTCACAAAATCTTCCAGATGAGCATTTATTATAGGGTTAAATGTACTTTTGATACCACATGTTTGACCGAATGTGGCTTTTAGTACTGGATGTTTAGTTTTGTATACTTTTGGTACCAAACGTTTGAAAAAATGTGGCTTTTGGTACATCCGTTAGTTGGCCTTTTGTTTTGGCCGTTAAATGACATGTGCAAGTCACGTGATCAACTCTAAACTTTTAATTTTGTTCAGTTTAGTCCCTCAAATATACTCCTAACTTTTATTTTGTTTAACTTTGTCATAACACTTCAAAATCGGACTCAATTAAACCAATCGAATTCAATTGACATAGCCCAATTTGGGTCAAAGTTACCCAATTGGAGATAGGTCCCAATTGGGTTCGATTTTGAAGCTTTAGGACTAAATTAAACAAAATAAAAGTTACGAATATATTTGAGGACCAAATTGAACAAAATTAAAAGTTTAGAGTCGATCACGTGACTTGCACATGTCATTTAACGGCAAAAACTAACGGTCAACCAACGGATGTACCAAAAGCCACATTTTTTCAAACGTTTGGTACCAAAAGTATACAAAACTAAACATCTAGTACTATAAGCCACATTCGATCAAACATGTGGTATCAAAAGTACCTTTTAACCCTTTATTATATTCTTGTTTCGGCAAATGAGTTAGTATTTCCATCACATTTGAGTGCTCTTTATAAAGAAGAATGATTGGAACCGATCCATTTCAAGAAACTCCGATCGTGGAGGTGACGCGCTCCATCACGAAGCATAACTAATTTATTACTTTTTCATAGAATTAATATAGTTGTTCAAGTCTTGATATGCTTTTGTAAATATTGACATTAACATTGTGAATTGAAGTTGAACAAGTTTATTAATATATACTTTTTATGATTGATTTTCTTCTAATAAATGAGTATCTAAAACATTGTATCTAAATTAGTTCAAATAATATTAAAAGTCTAAATAAAAGTTTACGAATGAAAATATACAACACTAAATGTGCAACATAGATTTTACATGGTAGTTTCTAAATCCGTTTTTTTGGAACAAGAAATGCAATACTAAATGTTATAAATAGAGTTAAAAATACTAGTTACTAAATGTCTCTGTTTGAAACTAAAAATGCAATACTAAATGTTTTAAATAGAGTTTAATTGTTAGTTACTAAATGACTCGTATTTGGAACTACAAATGTAATACTAAAGACTTATATTTAAATGAAAAGTTTTGTATCTAAAGGGAATAAATTGTATCTAATATGAACAATTCCATAAGAGAGCATTAGTAATGGAGAAGTTGATCTATTAAGAGAGCATTAGCAACGCCAAGATCATTCCTACAGAGTGTGAACACAACATCTACCATGTCTACGCCTCCATACAGATTCCATACGGCTCGGTGTGTAATTGGATTGTACTTGCTTACATAGTACACACAAGGGAAGTGTGGAGATTACACACCGCTTATATCAACACAATATACACACTTAATAAACGGTATGCAATGACTTTACACACTAAAAAGTTGGTGTGCAATCTACATACAGATTACCACCTCTAGAAAGCACACGACATTTTCTGGTGTGGAATCAGAGTGTATTCATGTATACACACCACTAACACACACAAGTGTGTGTGTGTGTACTCGTGTATTTTCTTGTAGTGGTGAAAGAACGTTTCAGTAAGATTGATGGAATGAAGATTTATCACCTAAATAGGGAGATTTATCAGATTAAGTAAGGAACGTTGAGTATTGCTACATATTTTGTTAAGCTCAAGTTGCTCTGGGATGAGTTAGCTGTGGTAGATGATGATGGTTAGTGCAGTGACTGTATGATTTCACCTAGAGCTTTAGCCAAAAGAGAGAAACAGAAGTTGATTCTGTTTCTTATTGGATTAAATGAGACTTTTGCAGCTAACCGATCAGCACTTTTGATGATACATCCACTTCCTTCTCTGAATTACGCTTATTTGGTTTTGATTCAAGAAGAGAACCAGAGATTGATTTCTAATTGTACTTCTTCTGAGCTACTTGACACTGCACTCTATTCTTCTGGAGGAAGAAATTTTAAGAAGTTTATCAATGGAAGTGGAAGTGGAAATCAGTCAGGTAATCAGAGTAGAGGTGACAAACGTGGATGGATCTGTACTTATTGTGGTAAGAAAAGTCTTAAAATTGATACATGTTGGAAAAAGAATAGGGTGCCAGAAGAAGTGAGACAGAAGTGGGCTTCAGCTGCAGCAGCAACTACTGTTGGTGTTCATACTAGTGCTAATTCTGAGTTGGATGATGATCCTATGAGCATCAGTGTTGGAGTCTCTAATTCTAAGAAATTGCAAGCTTTAGAATCTAAGACCAATGTTGTTGCAATGACATGTATATTCTCTTCTTAATGTTCTACCTCTATTCAATGGATTGTTGACAGTGGAGCATAAACGTGAATGGGTGACAAACGTGAATGGATTGTTGACAGTAGAGCATAAACGTGGATGGATTTGTACATACTGTGGTAAGAAGGGTCATAAAATTGATACATGTTGGAAAAAGAATGGGGTTCCAGAAGAAGTGAGACAGAAGTGGGTTTCGGCTACAGCAGAAACTACTTATGGTGTTCATACTAGTGCTAATTCTGAGTTGGATGATGATCATATGAGCATCGGTGTTGGAGTCTCTAATTCTAAGCAATTGCAAGCTTTAGAATCTAAGACCAATGTTGTTGCAATGGCAGGTATATTCCCTTTTCAATGTTCTACCTCTATTCATTGGATTGTTGACAGTGGAGCAACAAACCACATGACCTGTAATAGAGTTGGTTGTTTGACATCAAAAGTAACTCTACTCCCACTAGGTTTGTTACTCTACCAACTGGTGAGTCGACCTCAGTTTCTCATATTGGGAACTGCATTATAGATGGAAATTTACAGCTTAAGAATGTCCTCTATGTGCCAAATTTTCGATATAACCTCATATTTGTTTCACAATTATGTAGAGATCTTTCTTGCTCAGTACAGTTTACCATAGATTCTATCAAGTTTCATGATCATATAACTGGAAGGTCAATGGTGATTGGTGATCAGAAGGGAGGACTTTATGCAGTGGCGGATCCAGGAGATTCATAATGTGGGTACGTATTGTTAAAAAAAATGCGAAAATTTAACATATTCCTTCAAAAAAAAATTTGTAAAAAAAATGTTATAAAACAATGATAATTAATACTTTTTTCAATTATTTATTCAAATTTGTCGTTAAATACACTTTAAATAAATAATATGTACTAAGTAGTTTTTAAAGTATCACAACTAAAAATTATTTGCTTAGGTAAATGTTACAATTGGGTCAAATCGGATTAGAACCGATTGTGGGTCAGTTGCGTCTCAATCGCGGTATGACACTATTATAACACTCGTATAGGTTATTAGGTCTTGATTTTGATATTTTAAAAAATATTTAGTTATTTTTGTATTTAAAATGTATTTGACAACAGATTTAGACGGTTGATTAAAATAAGTATAACATATTGTACATTTTAAAACATATTGGTACTACTAAAAACTATATTTTTCAAACATATTGTATGGTTATATACTTGTACTTATTAAATTAGAGTAATTACAATTTATAGTCTAGCAAAAGAGATTTTTTTAGCAAAAGAGAGATGAATAATAAAAAATTACAATCGTATTCTTTAACTCAAAAGCCCCAAATTTAAAATTGATTAACTTTTTTTGTTAGTAGATAAAATGAGAGTGTTACAAAATAATAATGAGATCTTAACCAAAAATAATAATGCGGATTTTAGTGTCTTACACAAAATAATGAGGATCTTACACCAAAATAATAGGGATCGGGTATACTTTTTTACAAGAATAAACTTTGTTTCTCAGTAAATATACTAAATAATGTGGTTACGTTTGTAACCATATTATTAGTGAAGCGTCCGCTACTGACTTTATGTGCATGGAAAAAGGAGACACTTCCTAGTGTGGTAGCTGCAGTAACTGATATGGACATGGATGAAGTCAGCTTATGACATAAACGATTTGGACATTTACATTTCCCTCAGTTTATTAAGATATTCAATGTTGAGAGTAATACCAATGTTATTAAGGATTGTATGATTTGACCTTTAGCTCGTTAGACAATGGATCATTTTCCTTTGAGCAACTCCAGATCTGAGCATGCTTTTGATTTGCTGCACATGGATTTATGGGGGCCATATAAAACTCAGACAATTGAAGGTTTTAAGTCTTTCTTGACTGTTGTTGTTGACTACTCGAGAATGACTTGGGTGTATTTTCTGAAATCTAAGGATGAAGTAGTACTTCATTAAGAGTTTTGTTAGAAGGGTGGGCAGACAATTTGACAAAAGAGTTAAGGTTTGCAGATCAGATAATGGTACATAATTCGTTAATGCTGCTATCAAATCTTTCTTTGATGAGGAAAGAATCCATCACCAGACTAGTTGTGTCTATACTCCTCAGCAGAACGAGATTGTAGAGAGGAAATATTGTCATCTGCTTGAGGTTGCTCGTGCCCTGAAATTGCAAGCCAAACTCCCAGCTAAATACTGGAGTTTTTGTGTACATACGGACTGCTACTTGATCAACAGAACACCTTCAAGAGTGTTAAATCAGAGGACTCCCTTTGAGCTATTATATCAAAAACCCTTCAATCCTAGTCATTTAAGGGTCTTTGGCTCATTATGTTTTGCACTAAACTTGAGCAACGAAGATAAACTGGAAGCTAGATCAATTCCCTCAGTTCTTTTGGGTTATTCTCCCACTCAGAAATGAGTTTTTGACCAATATAGGGTTATATGGACAATCAAATACCAATATATGCTAGAAAAAAAACCAATTACAAATATAGGGCTGGCCGGGTTGGGGGAACCCGGCCAAGTGAGTTCCAAAATTGGACTTCACTTGGCCGGAATCCCCCTAACCCGGCCAAATATGTTTTTGTTCGTTTTTTTTTTTTTTTTCTTTTGCTTTTTTTAATAGAAGTTGCAAAAATTAATGTTTTTGTAACTTTTTTTCTAAAAAACCTATTGGACATTGTGAACCCTAGTGGGCAAATTGACATGACATTTTCCGTTTACCAGTTTTCGTAAAAAAATTACAAAACTACTAATTGTATATTTTTTCGAACTCACTTGGCCAGGTTCCCACAACCCGACCAAGTAGTGTTTCTTTTTTTGTTTTCTCAAAATTAATTAATTGTGGTGTAAAACAATGGGTGTTGTTGACATCGCCGGGTTCCCACAACCCGGCCAAGTAGTGTTTCTTTTTTTTTTGTCTCAAAATTAATTAATTGCAGTGTAAAACAATGGGTGCTGTTAACATCGCAATTAATTAATTCTGAGAAAACAAAAAAAGAAACACTACTTGGCCGGGTTGTGGGAACCCGGCCAAGTGAGTTCGAAAAAATATATAATTAGTAGTTTTGTAATTTTTTTACGAAAACTGGTAAATGGCAAATGTCTGTCAATTTGCCCTTTAGGGTTCACCATGTCTAATAGGTTTTTTAGAAAAAAAAATATATATATTTACAAAACCATTAATTTTTACAACTTCTATTAAAAAAAATAAAAAAATTCGATGTTGGTGGTCTTAGAAATGTGGGTTTTTTTTTTCATATAATTGGTGGTCTTAGAAATGTGGCTATCTATTTTTATGCTACTATGGTTAAAATTCGATTGTGTAAGCTCAGTCACACTCACTCAATGGATATAATAGCTTTGATTTGGATTAAAGGAAATGAAATGAAAACAAAGCTTACTTAGTGTAATATCTCGTATGCTTATATACCACATTAGTTAAAAATAATAGATTTGGAGCTTTAAAAAGTACAAGAGGAACTACTCAAGCCCAAAAGGAATTTCTCATTTTCTAGACCCAAGTGAGGATAACGGGCTTAGTTAGGTTGGGTTCGGCTTAGTGGGGACAATCGCTCGAGCTTGGGGGCGTGACAGAATGGTATCATAGTCGATCCGGGACTGTGATCAGGCTTGCGGACCAAGGGCTATTGATCCCCGGAGTTTCGATCACCTACCGGGGCAAACGATTCTGATCAGGGCCGCGACGAGGATGTCGCGTGGATTAATAGGGTAAATTGTAATATCTCATATGCATGTGTACCACATTAGTTGGAAATAAGAGATTTTGAGCCTTAAAAAGTAAGAGAGGTACTACTCAAACCCAACATGAATTCCTCATTTTCTAGGCCCAAGTGAGGACAACGGATTTAGTTAGACTGGGTTGGGCTTAATGGGGACAGTTGTTCGAGCTTGGGGGCGTGACACTTAGAATAGAAGTAAATTTTCATAAATCTACTAACCATACTCATAGAAAATTTATATATATCAGTAGAGTGTTTAGTAAGCGAAATTGTATTGTCAGTACAATCATTTACTGACAAAAAAGTTGATCAGCATTGCCTGTTGTCGATGAAAAAAATTCATCGGTATAGTATTTTACGACATAATATTTTCGTCGTCAGAACTTTATTGTTGGAAAAACGTATTAGATATGTTTAGAAAAAAAATTAACGACGGAAATTACGTCATAAATTGTTTAACTTTTTACAGCATGTTAGGCTCCACACAAAATAATATCCAGAGTCGACAAGTATTTGGCGGGAACCTTAAAGTTGACAACAAGAAGTCGACGACCAAAATGAATTTATGTAAGAAGATAAGAACAAAAGGTCGGTGACTACGTGACAAGAGGCGGCCCCCTAAGAGTCGACGATTCCCACTGCAAATCAAACCTCTACTCTTAAGGAACGAACGATGAGGTGGCGACCTACTCGTCACCAGCTACAAAGCAAACATCTACTCTTAAGGAACGATGATGTGGCGTTCTACTCGCTACTAGTTACAGAGAGACCATTGTGAAGTGGCTACCTGCTTACACCGCCAACAGGGAAACTCTCATTCCTAAGGAATGGTGAGGTGGCGACCTGCTTGTGCCGACTCCAGGAGAAACCCTCTCCCTTAAGGAACGATGAGGTGGCAACCTACTTGTCACCTACTCTAACCGCCACAAAAGGAAATCATTCCCAATTGGTAACACCGCCACTTAAAGTCGGTAATCTACACCATGTAAATAGCAAGGTTTTTATCATTATTATATATGTTTTTTCTCTACAACTGTGGAATCAGTGACACAATTCCCACCCATTTCTCACGACCAGGAGGAGCTAGCGGCTTTCAAAGTCCAAAAGACCTGAAGGCGTTAAGATGAAGACCAAAAGAATTCCATACCAAGTTTAGCGAAATGAGATCTTGATCCAAGACCGCGGAATTTGTGTTACCACATTTTGTCGGTAGTACTTCCAGCCATCAATTGAACATACACACATCTTCAAAAAAGAAAGGAAATCAATCATAATAAATAAAGGAATTAAAAACCTTCCCAGAGCATCAAATCAATGTCCCGGAGTACAATCAAATGTCGTTCGACCTACAAATAGTAAGCACACTATTATTCAGGTCTTTCGTCACAACAATTCCTAGTTCTTCGGTTTCGGTTTTCTGCGCGCACAAACATCGATTTTGTGTAAAAGTAGTGTTCAACTGTTTGACGTGCATTTCATGCTTCTCGTAATGAAAATAATTGAACTTCATTTTGTAACAACGTTTGAGACACATGCATATATATAATGGCTCTATAACAGAAGCTTCTCTTGAGACAACCTTAACATTTAAGATTGACAAGGATAGATTGTAGAGTGACTAAATAAATATTGATGTGGTCTGCATCTTAATTATTTGGTGAATAGTTCACAATACTATATGCATACAACTGATCATATAATATATAGTTGGATTAATTGTCTGAAGAAATTAAGAGCTTTTGGATAGGCATAGCAAGAGAAATATTAGTGGTGCTATAACCTCCGTCTACCACTAAATTGGTTCCGCTTACGTACTTAGAGTCGTCGCTGGCTAAGTACAAAGCGGCATTGGCTATATCTTCAGTCTTGAGAACCGTCCCTTTCAAATTTGCAGCCTCGCAAAAAAATTGCTCTGCTTTATCCTTGTCGAGGCCGCCCATACCCCTGAGCAACATCGGAGTGGCAACCCCATATGGGGATATACAGTTAACTCTAATCCCATATTGCCCCAACTCAACTCCTACATTCTTGGATAATCCCACCACTGCATTCTTGGATGCGAGGTAGGGGTGGGCAACATCACCATATGTCACTGATGCAGCACTTGAAGTAAACAAGATGCTCCCTGCTTTTGCTGGGATCATCACCCTAAATAAACAAACACCCATTGCAAAAACAACTCAAGGAATATTAAATCAGGATTTTCTGGCAGGCAGGATATCAGTTACCTAATTAATTGAAGGCGTTCTTCATTTTGCTACAAAACGCTCTTTAAATTAAAACCTAAAAACTAAACACTAAATTGAAAAAAATAAATAAATGTGTGGCAATACTGTTGAGATCGGAGGCAGCGCTGCCCTACACCGATGTTCCCTATAGCGTTGCTATCACACGCAGTTGCTCTCAACAGTAGCGTCGTTCCACCAAACAGCGGCATGTGCTATTTTGTATATTACAAATTTTCTTCGCATTTTAATATTTTGAACTTTATTAGGTGGTTTTTCGTCCATTTTCTCTGTCAAATTTGACATGATTGTGTGAAAAGTCGAAATTGGCCCTGATACTTTTATGTTTACTCCGGCTACACCCTTCTCCGGCCGGGCACCACCCCATTTCGACCACCACCCTACTCCGGCCACCAACCTACTCCGGCCGGCAACCACCCGACTCCGACCGGCCACCACCCTACTCCGCCCGACCACCACCTAACTAGGGGCAATTTAGGGATTTATTTTTATATTGGGTCATGTGACAAGTACATGACCAAGTTCTGTCAATTTGAACAACAAATTTGGACGGAGACACCAAACTTCAACAAAGTTGAAACTTTAGACATTCAATATTAACAATTTAAACTTAAGAAACAAAAACCTCACGTAGAGCAAACAGTTTATAGGTTGTTAACCCTTAAAAATTCTAAACTTTATGATGAAATTGGGTAGATATATGAAGTCATGTGGACACATGCACTATGATTATACATCGGTAGATGATAACAAAATAGACGAAACTACCTTAAAACCCAAGAGCCTAAACATTGGAATCAATAATTACCTGGCAGCATGCTTGGCAGCTACAAGAGCACCAAACACATTGACATCAAAGACTCGTCTGTACTCGTCGTAGTCAACTGATGAGATTCTAGTATCCATTTTCCGACCTCCAAAGCCAGCATTGCTGAACATTATGTCCAGCTTGCCGTAATTTCGTACCGTCATGTTCACCGCATTCTCGACATCGGTTTCCTTAGAAACGTCACAGTTGACATATGATACAACATCTTGCTGGTGACCGGATCCGATATCGTGACACACAGAGCGGCCGAGCTCGTCTTGAATATCAGCTATGACAACCTTTGCACCGTGCTTCACAAACAGCCGTGCAGCACTCTCCCCAATTCCACTGGCTGCGCCAGTAATTAGAGCAACCTTACCCTCTAACCTGCACACAACAAACAAACAAACTCATACATTATATACAATATATCTAATCGCCAACATGTATTTATTATATAAACAAGAATCAGTTGATATGGGTAGTAATAGAAAATGTATATATCAATGTTAATTAAATACCTTCGGGCTATGGGTGGTAGCAAAGAAGACCCTTTCATTTTCTCTTTTAATTGTGGGATAGGTTGCTACTTAATTAATGAGCAGCTGCTAGTTTAATTATCTAACGGTAGTTAGCTTGATATTAACATTAAAATAAGCACTAGCTGTTGTTTATTGACTTTTGTATACCAATTAACAACTCCCGAAGACTAACAATTAACTCCTCCCGACACAATAATTACATGCCCCACACTGTGGGTTCCCGACAATTGCGAGTTTTTTTTTTTTTTTTTTTTTTTTTTGCTATTTGTTGCGAAAATTGCTGTGACACTAAACAGAAAAAATCTGTATATTGCTGATGTAAAATATTATTATAGATCAATTCAACTTTCTATGAAAATTTTATATTAATTTTTACAGTTTGTAGCATCATTCTTTTAAAATAGAATAAGAAACATGATTAACAAGCTTCATAAAAGAAGAGCAATGGATCTCTCCAATTTGTTAAATCTTTCATTTATGCTCTAAATGTTCTATTACAATGAAGCTACTATTTAGGATTAAGAACACAACGGGGGCCTGAATGTTTGTCCATGTTGTCAAAAGGGGTCTGAATTGAAAAAACGTATTATTAAGGGCCTGAATTTTGAGTTTAGTTGATAATTGAGTTTCCGTCCAAATTTGCTGTTAAATGTAACGGAACTACGTGAAATGACAGAATTACCCTATTGCAATTATTATACAATTTATCAGTTTAATTAAATGAAATGTGAAATATCTAAAATACCCCTGCAAACTAATTATGCCCTTAGGGCCACCACGGCCACGGCCACCGACCACCACCCCAGCTCCGACGACCACCAGTCCAGCTCCGACGACCACCACCTCGGAGCTTTTTTGGATCGCCTGAGGGAAGTTAGGGTCGGGGGAGCTGGGGTGGTGGTCGCCGGAGATGGGTGGTGGTCGCCGGAGCCGGGTGGTGGTCGTCGCCGGAGCTGTGGTGGTTTAAAGGGTATTTTCGTCTTTTTAGGTTAAACATGTGAGGGGACACACTTTGGTCAAAGGGCATTTTCGAGTTTTCAAATTATTTTCGGTCATATGACAAGCATGTGACCACTTTCCGTCACTTTTAACAGAAAAAATAGACGGAGACCTCACCTATACACAAGACTCAAAATTCAGGCCCTTAATAATACGTTTTTTCAATTCAGACCCCTTTTAGCAATATGAGCAAACACTCAAGACCCCTATTATGTTCTTAACCGTACTATTTATTTATATATATGTAACTAACTAACTTTAACAACTCACAAATAGAGCAATAACTAACTATTTGGTCATTATTGTTTATAATAAAAACAACAAGTCCTTCAAGTTATTTATTCCTCCTACACCTTCCAGCTTTCTTTTCTTCTTCGTCTTTCTTTGAAACATGAAAGATGTTCCCCTTAACAAATGATTCAATTGTTGTCATACCAAAGATTTTGTGAACAAAACCGCCAATTGATCTTCATAATTAACATGATTAGTTTTGAACACCTTTTTCTATATGTTTTGTGGGTTCATAGAAAAGTGAATTACAGCAATTTGAATAGCAGTTTTATGTCACCATTCAGCTCAGTTGATGATTGCTGTTCAATACCTAATTCCTTAAGCAAACCACACATCCAAATTGTATCTCCTATATCCATTCTCATGCTTCGATATGATGCTTCTGTACTTCAATAAAAAAACGTCTTTAATTACCAAGAAATCATTGCACTAACAAGTTTAATGCTTTGGCCAAAAAAAAACAAGTTTAATGCAATACCATGTTGCCAACTTCCCGCTAACTTTGCAACTTCCTCAATCAAGACACATTGAGAGGGTTCGTAGAAGGAAAGAAAAGTCATAATCCATGACTTTTATATATATATATATATATATATATATATATATATATATATATATATATATATATGACAACTTGAGTCTTGAAGTGCGGCTGAGAAATGTGATTATGAGTCAAAATGCTAACATCGTAAAATTGGTTATCAAAATGGATTTTATTTGGGAATTTTCCTCCATTCCATTCCTTTCCTCCCCTAAACATATTTTTTAATCCCCTAAACAACAAATTCATAACCATAACACAGCTCCTTCTGCCAACCATTCACCCCAAAACCCCATTTTTCAACACTGTATCTGTATATCAACAAGCTAAAATCGATGCATACATCCAGTGTGAATAATCTAGAAACCGGGCATACAAGTACTAGCTCTTGTTCGACTTAGGTATAACAATTAACATCTTTTGACAAAAAAAGAACCATGTCGAATGAGATCATAAACTATATAATGTGATTACAAATTGATGCCCCAATAAAAAGAGATTGTTTTTTGTTAGTAGCAAGAAACACTGGGTTCGCATTGGGTAAGAAATGTTCTCATGGTTGTTTTCTTTCCTTTGCGTGACAAATTAGCAGCGAGGCAGACAACAATCAACCCTTGAAGAAGTAGAAGCTACTTCTTTTCAGCAGTTGCAGACTCTGCTTGTGACTTGACAATACTCAACTGACCCCCTTCTTTGTTGGCTGCAGTAGCTGCTTTAATCTCATTGCATTGATTTATAAACTTGGTCACTTCCTGTTCCAACACAAAATAACTCCAAAGTTAAGATTCAATACCCATCATCAAACTAATGCATCACATATCACTCAAACATAGCCAGCCACTTAGAGATACCAAGAGCTATTTCACAACTAATCCAGATTCATTCTGTTAACAGTCGTATCTGATAACACAGAATATGAACCAAACTGAGTCTATACAGTCCGAACCAAACCTTACAAGAAAATTCGATATTGTATTCATATTATTTCACATAAATAAAATCTTGTCAGTAAAAGTTGTTGAACAGAGCAAGGAATCGACTCCAGGGGCGAGCAAACTAACACAAAATCTATAAAT
This sequence comes from Clarkia xantiana subsp. parviflora, assembly GCA_036873135.1. Lineage (NCBI taxonomy): Eukaryota > Viridiplantae > Streptophyta > Magnoliopsida > Myrtales > Onagraceae > Clarkia > Clarkia xantiana. Next base: position 15,883,617 of record JAPTYO010000008.1, on the reverse strand, counting down.
TCATTCTAACACAATCTAATTTTGACGAGCCGAACTGAACAAGCTTAATAATTCCATCCTAAGCCGAGTCAAGGCTTGAGTTCAAATAATTTCCACTCTTCTAATGTTTGGCTTGGTTCGGTTACACCCCTACTACTACTATACTTATTACTTAGAGTACGAGATGCTTTGCTACTAATCAGAATGAAATTTTCAACAAAAACAACCATCTTCAGTCAGTGTACTTTCCTATTCAAGTTTCAATGAATACAGATGCAGCAATCAATCCACTTCATGAACGCAAGTGCTAATTGGACTTAAAGAGGAAGAGGATCAGCGCGTTAATCAAAATTCGACATAAATGTTATTTTCTTAAGAAATTCGGACATTATAAGCTTTTAAATGAGCTTGAAGAACGCAGACAGCTGGGCTGCCATGAAGTAGCCCGTGTGCAAATTACAGTATAATCTAGATTGAACACATCCAAGCATCATACTTGACTAATTGAATTCGATACCAAAAGCAATCAACTAACTAATGGAGAGCGAGGATTATTAATCTAGGCCTTACCCGATCCGCCTCCATGACTGCAGTCACCTTGGAGGGCTTAACATTCCTCTTTCCTTTGCGAATATGAGTGGGTTTTCCGTGGCGACTCGGAGGAACTGATTTCTTCTTTTTTTGGCCTTTGAACTGATTGGATTTCTGAGTCATATTTGCTCCTCTTCTCGGGGATTGCTGTCTGCACTACAGGGTTTAGGGTTTCGGTGGGGAAGAATGAGACTATGAGAGAACTGATTATGCATTAGGGTTTCGGTAGGGAGAACGAACAGAAATTCATATTTCTTATCAGAAGATAGTTTTCGGCCTAAATGTATTATGGGCTGGACTCTGGGCCTTGAGCTACTTTAAGCCTCAAATTCAGACCCGCCGCAAGACCATTTCTTTTCCTTATTATTATTATTATTATCACCTTATTGTTATTTTTATTATATTTAAGGTTAATAATCAAATTGTTTGTTAGTGGCGAAATATAATAATAATAACCAAACCGGTACAAGGGTTTTAACATAATTAAAAATTGGTATCTTAAGTTTAAACTTTTAAATTTAAATAGGCTACTTGAACTTTAAATTTGTAAGCAAAATTTTAAATTTGTTATAATTTTCGTCAAATTAGATTTAAAAAAATGAACATATTTTGGTCATGTGAAGTCTATTGGTATGTACCTAAAATAGATTCAGTAAAATTGAAAATATTGCAACAAAATATCTTCAATTAGACGTTAATTAGACCTCCATCCAATTCCAACAATGTCTTTCAATTGAACAATCAATTAAAAATATCTTGATGAATCATTATTAAACTAGATATTTGGCCCGCGCTTTGCGCGGTATGTAAATATATATTTAAATAGTTATAATATAAAGTCATTAAAATTGTTTATATAAAAAAAAAAATCAGAAGTAAGAGTGGATTTAATTGATTTTTCCATGAAAAATAATTTAAATATAAAGTTAAGTTTCCTAAAGCATATTTATAAATTTATGAATCAAACCCCTCATTCAATCTTAAAAATAGTTTCATTTTTTTCTTTTTAAGTTTCATTTAACAATTAGAAATAATTTAATTGATTTACAAATATAAAATTGATATATTTATTTTATATTGTGTAACCTACATAATAATGTACTGTTAATTTTTATACAGTTATTAAACGATAAAATTAATGAAAACATAACAATTGATATCTAGATAATGTACTTTTAGACGATAGCATAATAATTAATTATGCAATATTATTTTCTGTTAACATCTATTATGTGACGAATATATCTATATAATATATAATTTGGTTACCTTTAGGTATTTTTAATTAGGCTGCTAAAAATTTGCCATGTCAGCACTACCCGTTTTCATTGGTACGTAAGCTTCACGCGGCACTAATAGGGCTCAACTTGGGCGTTTATTCTTCAAACACTTCCGTACAACTGCACTGTTTCTTCTTCCCTTCTTCTCCCTTCTTCCTACAACGTCCGTTCACAATTGCCACCTTCAATCAATCTCTATCCTCCCTCTTTTCAATATGATGATTCTCACCGTCCACCATCCACTCCGGAACCGAATCATCTTAGTCCACTTCGGATCCAAATTTGTAGTGTATCAGCATAACGTCCTTCAATTCAATCTGGGTAAGTTGTTTTAAGTGTATATACTATATATGTACATTTTCATCTGGTACCCAAAAGTCCGAAGCCTTTGGTTTGGTGGAATTGGATAAAAACGATTAGCTAAAAACCATGGCGGAATTGGATCTGTTAACTGAAAGTTGTCGACAGTTAACTGGATATGTTGAAGGTACTCATGTGGTCATTTACAAGGCAATTGATTTTGATCGGTTTTTCTCTGAATTATATGACGATTGTTCGATTTACAATTCACACAACTGGTTTTCAAGTCTTCAGATTGTGGGATGAACATGGAAAGAGGTTTATGGGTTCGAATATTCTCCATCATTTTATATATGTCAATAAATCAGATCAATGATACGGGATAGACAATTACGTATTGGGTTTATGATGAACAACAGGAAGATGAACTATATTAGAAGAGTATATTCATATTCCATTGTTAATGGGTTTCGTCTTCTTCTCCTACCATTGAAGGTAATTCTTTTCTTCGGCAACCAATTGGATAACTTAATTATTTAAAACTTACTTTTGTCTCCTGGCGATGCATTGATTTGCTTGCTGAAAATACTAGAGAATGGAGGTACTTTGGTTAATTTTTGTTTATTGAGCCTATGTTTGAATATAGCTCAAGTTAATATCTGCTTTCACTAATTATTCTTTGCATTTGGGGTTGTAGTTGTAATGCGGGTGGCGTTTGTTACTGTTCTGCGCTTTCGTAACCTTTTTGCTAAAGCATATCATTTTGTGGATATAACCATAGTTTTTGTCAAGATTATTCGAAAAATTTGATTGGGAATTTTTTTCTAGGCTTCCAGTGAATGGTATACTTACATTGATTAAAGTTTAATGATTTTAATATGCTCCACATTATGTTTGATTAATTCAGCAAGAACAAGCTACAATAACAAGAAGCGTGGAAAAGAACAAGAAGAGACCTTTAAGCCCTTCTATAAATTAATAATATGCTTCTGAAATTTAGGTCCTATTTTGATATGATTTCGAAAGGCGATACATACTCCCTTTGAAGAATGTGGGAAACTTTGGTTACTCGAATTCAAAGCACATGGTACCAAAATTAAAAGCTTCAGTCAATTACGATATAAAATTTGATTGTGTTAAATATATAGAGTGTAGCTATGTAGGACACAACAAAACTACTACCTGAAAGAGATGACAAGTCTTCTAAGCAAAAAATGAAAACTGCTGCTCAATTGGAAGTTCTAAAGAAGACCTATGCAGGTTAGATTTGATTTCTTTGTACGTTCATTTGAATTGGTTGTGATTATATTGTAAATTTCCATTTATTTGATCAAGTGGAGAACATCTACCTGAGGCAATCAGTTAGAACTCTATACACAATTCTTCGAGTTATTTGACAGATAGTTGGAGATATAGTTCTTTCATCAGCGCTTAAATGTCTGGAAGGGCTCGAATACGCAGTGAGCGGGTCCTCATTGTGGATTGCTGCTGCGCTGAAGCATAATGTTGATGTATGTAGCAACCAATGGTAATATCACTCCACTTATCGTACAATTTGCTATCAGTGGATATTTTTTCTAAGTTGCCTTGGGATACGATGCTGACTTAAGTGTATGAAAAAACTGACATGGATGTTTCCAATTTTTATATATTATTATTGCGGTGAGAAAGATTAAAATTCAATTTTGTTGTAAATTGCCACATTGAATTCTCAAATCAGTTTGATACTAATCATGCATGTACTCTTTTACATGCACAAATATTGTTATGCACCATAATGAATGACTTATGGGAGAAAAATTATATGATTTCTGCCTTAAAGTTTATAAAAGAATGCAAGCAAACATCGGTCGAGCCTAATATAATTGGAAAACAAATTATTTTCATATATAAATAATTAAATTTATGCATCCTTACACAGTGATTCGATAAAAAAAAAATATTAGAATAAATAAATCAATGACAACACGTACAAAATAATATACAATATTTACAATCTACATAATAATTCATAATATAATTTTTAAGTAACTACATAGAAGATAACGAACCCCGCGCAATGCGCGGGGCAAATACCTAGTATATAATATAATTGAGATACAATTTTGGCTAATAGCCTAGATTTTTGCCATGTCACTAATAAACATTTTAATTGGTTGATAATTGGTTTTGTAACTTATTCATATGTTACATTATAATTTGTCATTCAATTATTTAATCTCATTTTTTTCTACATGTATATTAGTTAATATTGATTAGTATACTAATTCACATTCTTCATATTCATATTTTAATAATTTTTTTGAGCTTTACAAAAATAATTGATGCAACATGTAGTTAAAATAATTGTTAACAATTAGGGTATCAATTTGCAAATATGTAAAATTTTTACTTAATAAAAGATTTCTTAAACAAATTCTTATGAATAAATGTGCATTGCCTCCTTAAATTTAAATATTTTTTAAGAAAATTTTTATGCATACACTTTCATTAAAACAACTTCTTTTTTTCAACATATTTTGTCACATTTTTAATTATTTTCTAATACTAACTATAATATAACCATTGTTAAAATTAACAAAAGTAAGTTTATGCTTTTAAAATCTATCTATATAACTATATATCTATATCTATAAATACAAAGAAAGATCTAGCATCAATTTATTTTTATTATATTTATACTAAACGCCACGTAGTCTGCATATCTTAATATTATTTTTAATATTGTTTCAATAGTAATGCATACATAAAAAAACAAACAATAATATATCATCCATACTAATATATATGAAATAATCTTCAAACAGCTAACATAGAAAATATTGAACCCCGCGCATTGTGCGGAGGCAAATATCTAGTATATATATATATAAATTATACATCTCGTTTTATTCATATAATCGTTCTCTATTTTTACAATATGTAATAATTTAATTTATTACTGTAAAACTATTCATAATATTTATTATATAATTTTAATATTATAATTAATTTTGTATTAATATATTCTATTGACTAAAATGATTAAAAAAATATAAATTGATAAAAAAAAAGTTATATCTGACAATCTGTGTTATGCTACTTGAATAATCTATCTAAATATAATATAATTTCAACAGTCACCTAAATATATATATTTTTACGTAAAAGTTAAATATATTTGTACCTAAATATGTTTTGCACGTAAATAGATATATTTGTAATATTTTACTATTATATTTAATTATTTTAAGAGATGTTTTGATAAAACAGTTAAAGAGATTTAAAATTTGCATATAAACTGATAAATTATTTGAAAATGTAAGAATGATTAACTATGATGCTTAATTATACCGCGTGAAACTAAAACATATACTTTAAAGAAAAAAATTATTTCTTTCATCATATAATTTGTTGTTACTTTTTTGTATACTTTGTTAGCCAAATGTGTATCAAATTTTATTTTTGCAAATTAATTTAACATGTAGCAATTTTCCGATTAGGTTATAAATATCCTCAAGTGTCCATATAATGACCACCAACTTGGATTCTTCATTTAAAAAAAAAATTATGTTGCTAAATTTTGCACATTATCATGTTTTAGCTTCATTATATAAAATATAATATATTGACTTTGTCAGCAAATCATCATGAGACATGATTCACATGACTCCATTTAACAATATAGTATGACATCATGTACATAAAATTATATGATGAATTTTGCTTTAAAATAATTGGTTTAAATGTGAGTGGTTGAATATAATTAACTTTTAAATATATAAAACGTAATTAAATGGATCCGTAGAATGATGATCTTTTTTTAAGTGAACCCATACTATTTTTTTTCTTTAGTTTGATGGTTTTTTTTACGTAATACTATATACATCTGTACATATAGAGACTACATATACTATGAAAAGATGTTTTTAAATTGAATGGATTGAGTGAAGACAAAAAAAGGTTTAATGTTGAAAATGAGATTGTAAAATAAAACGTAACGGTTCGTAAAAATGAATTTGGTGCTTTGGAAGAAATATATAACTTGTTGAGATCTACATGGCAATGTAACTAATCAAATGTAACATATAAAAATTCAATATCCAATAACAACAAAGCAACTCAAAAATTTATTTGTCAAAATGATAGGTGTTTCATTGAAATTATATTATATATAAATACACATCATAAGAACTCGTGAATGTGTTCGAATTTACTTTCATATGAGAAACACATTATAAAAAATTATGGATATTTTGATTAATATCCAGGAGTGTAAAACAGTATACTAATTATTAAAAAAAATTATAGACATTGTCTGAAGAAATATAATTTTGCTTGATTATATCCCAAAATGTCACAAACCAAAGCATGTCATTTTAAACTTTAAAATCAGCTTTAGAGTTTTGTGTGCCTCAAGTGCTAGTATTATGCTACGTGGTAGAATAAATTAACGAGGATGCTCATTTGCCACGTTCAGTGGCGTATCCATGTGTATTAATGCGGTTACAAACGTCACCATATTATCGAGTATTTTTATTGAGACCCTAGGTTTATTTTTATAGGAAATACACCCAGATCCCCATTATTTTTCGTGTAAGATCCACATTATTCGTGTGTGACTATAAGACCCTCGTTATTATTTTGTTAGACCTCGTTATTGTAATACGTCATTCAATCCATTAGTTTTTAAGTTGAAAAATATGATTGTAAATTTTATTATCTAGCTCTTTAATAGACTATGAATTGTAGTTAAACTAATATAATGTCCTACGAGAGAACCAATTAATAGGAAAATGATGTAAATCATACAATATGTTTGAAAAAATGGATCTTAATACCAATATGTTTGAAAATGTACAACGTGTTTCAAAATTGTGTTAATTAGTACTTCCTTCAATCACGAGTCTAAAATTGCCCTCAAATGCGTTTTAAATTAAAAAATTAACCGAGTATTTTTTTCTTCTAAATATCAAAATAAAGACCTAATAACGTATACTACTATTACAATAATGTCCCGACTCAATTGAGACTTATTTTATACTCAGTCGGTTCTTATCCGGTTTGATTTAATTGTAACATTTGTATGTCATTAGTACCTTACTTGTGATACTTTAATAAAAAATATTCATTTATCTCTGCACATTTAAAATATATTTAATGATTTGTAGATATTATTGAAGAAAAACAATTATTATCGTTTTGAAATATTTTGTAATATGTTACTATAAACAAAAAAAAAATCCATATATGGTATATGTTTTATGTAATTTTCCAATGAAATACAGTTATACATTTAATATTGGTAAAAAAAAAAATTTACATAGCGTACCCCTATTATAAATATCCTGGATACGCCACTGGCCACGTTATTAAACTATAATGTCTACAATTTTTTTTATTTACTATATATATATATTTGAATATCGTAACTACGGAGAGAGTCGTAACTTTTTTTTTTAGTACTCTTATTTACAAACTTATTTTTTTTATTTATGTTAAAAGCAAATGTGAAAATCTTTTAAATGACATGATATCGTATGTATTTCTAATTTATGTACAATAATGAACAAATTAAAAAAAAATCAAAATGCATGTATTCTTTTAATATATTAATTTTAAAATGAATTTCAATATAAAGCGCAAGACAACGATATTATAACATAAATTTTTGTCTAAGTAAATTTCACGCAATTCATGTTAAATGATTACTAATAACTATATAATAAGGTTAAGAATCTAAAAGTACCCTCAACTATTTTTCTTATTAGTATTTGGTATAAAAAATAATTCAGGTACCAAACATCATAACCAATAGTTAAAGCTCCTTTTAAAGCCTCCACAGTGGTATTACGTAAAGATTACGTAAATGTGGACCCTACATGTTTATTTAAGTAAAACAAAAAAAACTCTCTGCAGTGATTTTACATAGCATTTCTTAAAGATGGAACCCACACGTAAATTTATGTTTTTACATAAAATATTCCTTAAATATAAGAAATGCACTATGTATTACGTAACCAATTTTTAATTATAAATTAATTCATTTTATAATTAATACTAATATTTTATTGATGATTGTTGGAAAATTTAATAATAAAATATATTTAAGGAATATGTTTAAGCAATACGATTGCAGAGAAAATATTTTTATGAGTGTCTTAACTTAATGTATTACTTAAAGTGTACATAAATGTCAACGTGGCAACTTTAAATAATACAATTTATGTAAAACCATTGTGGATGCTCTTAGATTCTTATTCCTATATATAATATTATTTTTATGGGATGAATTTTTGTAATGTGTTTAAAACTTATAATAAACAATATTAACATATTTCATAATTATATGTATTTGAAGTAAGAGACTCTATAATTGAGTTTTAACGTGCAGAATTTGTCAATTTGACGTTGTGTTAATAAGAATCCTCTAAAAAACCAGTTTGGTCTTTTGTTCCGGTGGTTTGTGAATCGGTTATTTCTGTGTCCAGTTTCACTAACAAATCCATTTACATAATGAACCTAACCAAATAGTGAGAATCAATTCAGCCTTCATCAGTTCAATAGTAGAAAATAAAAATGAAGTTTATAAAAGATTGTTATGCTTTTTTATTAAAGTGGTGCTACAAACTGTAAAAACTAATGTAAAATTTCCATTCGGTAAAGATTATTGCGCTGCTACGATGATATTTAACATAACCACTGCAATTCACCAATCTTAGGTCGTAATATCGAACTAAACTAAACAAGTCAATCCATACATACATATCTAGAGAGATAAATAAAAGCACAATACTAACATGAATGTTTGTTAACCAATAATTATCGGATACTAGAATATGTAGACTACCAGTTGACTTAGTATCCTAACCAACAAACTCTCGGTATATGGAACAAAAATATAACCGTCACGAATTTTGCTAACTTCATTTTCGCGTAGCAATGCGATCCGAAAACAACTATCGTCTTCACCGCACGCTATCAGTACGATTTCTTCTTTGCTCGAGTTGTACCCGATTGGTTTGTACGTGGTGACTAGACGATGATGTAGAACCGAACAAAGCCTTAAAACATACAACTCTCTCCAACATTCGTCTTCCTTCATTACCCAAACACTCTTTCCGCAAACCAAACTTAGACTTCCATCAAGTGCTCCGATTCGGAAGGTTCGGCCCGTTAACTTATCCGGCAAACCCACTTCCTTAAACTTCTCTAAAACAGGATCAAAGTAAATTATCCGGAACGTTCAATTTGCCAGTGACAAATTCCGTTATCGAGCGTGACTCCGGTATAATCGTAACCCGGATCTGTCCTATTGTCGGTGAAATCGGGGAGCTTCTTCCATGAATTTCTTGCTAATGAAAACACGTACGGAGAAAGCGGAAGGGCGTTTTCCCTATCAATTATCACGATCATCGCCTTGTAGTCATAGCTTAACCCGGTCATTGCGTATCAAGTTCTCCCCCTTACGATTCGTTCCTTTATCTTTTCTCTCTTTTATGGAATTGGTGTAAGGATTCCATATAACCTATCTTTTAGTTGACCCATCGGAGATATCGTAGCCTTTAATGAATAGTAAACCGTTGCATGAACCGAGCGGGAATGGATCAACGAGGTAACTTGATACGGTTTCTTTGGAGAACGTGGCTATATTGCAATCGCAATCGATGCTTCTCTCGAATCGGGTGACGTTTGAAATTTTCCAAAGGCTCTTTTTTGCTTGATCGATATGGAATTTATGTTAAGAATCAACATTGACTTACCTTCATGGCTAAGATGAACATAAGTTCATGAGTCAATATTAACTTAAGCTTCATGGGTCAAATGTTGAAGACTTGGGCTTGACCCAAGTTGAAGAAATATCTAGAGTTAATACTTAGTTTATTTGTATAGATATTTCTAGGACCTAAGTTTCTAGATAGTTTCTAGGGGTTCTTAAGACACCACCACAACAAACACCACCACCACAAGTTGCAAGAGTCACCAATATATCATATTTAGAGTAAGATAGTTATATATATACGAGTTCTTCTCTTGTTGTAAAAGTACGGTCTTGGGCAGTTGCAAATCGGCACTTCATTATTTTTACAATTTATTGAATTTAGAATCGGAAAATATCAGAGAACGCCATTGCTTGCAGGTGCAGGAAAATCGAACCAGGGACTTAACTGGGAGTCTCTTCAGAATATCTTCAATGATATCTCTTCGGGGAGGTATGGAAGCTGTTTTCCGGTTTCTTCCATCACCATCTTTGCTTGCAACTTTTCATTACGGTTTATCCATCACATATATATATATAAAGGGTTAATTATAAAATTTAGTGCCTAAATATAGATAGTTCAAAGTATATGTGATGTTTCGATTTAGTATTTCAATTTTGTTATCGATATTCAATATTTGAAGTATTAAATTTATTGCTTTCCATATTTTAGATTTGCTTTTAGTGTAAAATTTGAGATTTTTATGTAATAAAAACATATTATATTTTCCAATTTTTAGAATATTAAATTTGTTACTTATGGTTTTAGATTTTTCAATACTTTGTTCTATACTCAAATACTACTTCGAATGAATGGGGAAAGACCTCGCTCTTTGCTGGGTGGGTGTTCCTGGCACTTTGACGTAATTCGCGAGGTTTTTTAAAACCATCTGTGAGATAGGCACGAAATACGTACAAAGGGGATTGAACTTCAAATATTTTCTGGAAATATCCATTTTCCTGGAGAGAAAGATAAGATATCCTGGCACAGTGGCATCTTGATACCACCAGGAACAGGAAAAATAAATTCTAAGGAATCCCCGGTGTAGATCTACTTGTTGTTAATAGATCGGCAAGGGTATTGTTCCGATAGATAACTCTTCGATAGAGTTCATTAATATCCGAGCCTCAGTTGTGCTATCTATTGAAGTACCACTCCTTCCACTGGTAGCATTAAGAAGGGTAGTTCAAGCAGTTGATCTGACTTTCACCGACTTCCGTCCCTGCTCGACGGGTGGGTCTTGCAGTCAAGCTCCCTTCTGCCTTTGCCCTAGAAAAATATATTTTTATTTCATCAATTTTAAGGAAAAAGAAATAGTAATCAATAAATCTAATACTTCAAACATTAACTACAGAAAAAAAAAAAAAATGGTACAATATACTTGTACTTGGATTGTATTTAATTTGTACTCTTGTGGACAAACTGCTCGTCAGATATTCACTCGACTATGAACAAAATTGGTTACAGATTGCTCGTTATTAAAATTTAAACTTTTTTCTAAGAATATCACCTTTTTTTATGAGAAAAATTCTGTTATTTTATATTTGATACCCAAATTTTCCATTCAATTTAAATAGAATATTTATAAAATCAAAAAAATTATCAATAAGAAAAACCTAAATCAGCAAATAATCCAAAAATAACTCCAATAAACAATTTATCCAGGTGCCTACTCTGACTAGCAATATAGCGATTTACTCCAATATAAAAACGTCAAAGCGATGTAACTATAACCCATGTATGGCCAACCTCTTCTTTAAGAAAATAATTTATAACTGATAAAAATTTAAATTCCAGGCAAATCCAAAAGGTGTATGTATCCCCAAATAATAAACCATGAAGAAAAGATGAACCAAAACTGGTCTTCAACAGGATAAGACACTTAAGAAAACTAAACTGGTCATTTAAGACGGAAAGATTCCTAGCTCATTCAACGTCTACTCATCATCGCTTTCATCGTCACCAGCAGCTGAGTTGAGGGCATTCAGACGCTCGATCAATCGGCTCCTCCTTTCATCGTAGGTGAGCTTCTTCAAATTGAACCTGTAGTTGAACCAATAATATATATCAAAATGCTATACTTGTAACAAAAAACAGCAAATTTGAGAACCTATCAAAAACTAGTCTCACCTCTTGTGTTCCTTGGGAGCTGGCTTCGTAGACTTCTTCACAGTAGGGTCAGCACGAATAGCGGCATGCACTCTCTTGTACATACCCTCAATGTTATCGGCTTTGATCCCCTTCTTCAAATAGTCACTGAAGTGGGTCTGGTACTTCTCTGGCTCATCCTCCTCCAATGTCTAAACCCAACAAGAAATTCACAGCACTCAGTTTCAGCAGACATTTTAGTTTTAGAAAGAGTAAGTGGAATATTTCCAGATAAATAGCTATCAACTTACGTTCATGTATGCAGCAACATGTCCACCATAGACATACTTGCGGTGAACATCCACATCCAACTGCTTGCTCTCCTTTGCAAACCCTGCAAACCTCTTCTCGCTGTGAGGAATGTCCAAACCACCATCCAAAGCACCCTGTGAATAGATAAGACATGATTTGTCAGGATCCAATTCAAGACGAGTTATACAAATTTGACAACTTTAACAAAGATACATTTAACCATTCAAAATGTATCCACAGAATAATACTTCTTCAGGGTAACAGATTTTGTACCTTGAGAGCACCAAAGACACGGTTTCCAGTGGTTGTCCTGATGAGACCAACATCAAGAAGGGCACGGAATGGCCTCCTCTCACCAGTAGGCTCAATTGAGTAATCCTCTCCAGTTGCCTAATGACAAATGTAACCATCAGTAATCAACATTCTTTAACTGAATGAAGATGAGCATTAAACAAAGAAGCAAGACACAACTCAAAAACAGGCAAGGGAAGCATCGACTAGATGTACCTCAACGTTTCCTTCATACTCTGAGTCCATCTCGAGAGTTTTCAAAACTCGACGAGCCAAGAGAAGCCCAGTGCAGTATGCTATCGAATATAACAAATGCACATAATTAGAGCTTTTACTATTGTATTTGCAGGGAGAAGACACGAGATAAAGGAAGACATACCGGCTGCATAGTTAGTCAAACCAACTTCAAGTCCATAGCGTGGCAGCTCATGGGAGTACGCCGCAGCCATAACAATATCTCCAGCAATAGTAGCAGATATGATTTGTGCAACAATGTCTTTGTTGCTCTATCAATAATTAGGTTAAGGTTCCAAAATCAACATTATTCTTCAGTCTTCACATGTTACAATGTTCAAACAATAGCAACAGTGCACTCAAGTTTAGCCAAATCCATATTGTACAGTAGGCGGGCTAACAAAAGCATTAGTGGCAGTACAGAAGGAATAACCCAAAAGCTCATTTTTTAGCTCTGTATGTCAACATGCTAAAATATTACGCAGTGATAAATCTAGAAACCGGGCATGAAAATTAAAGCAGTCAAACAAGCAAAAACGAACATTATAGTTCCAGAACAAAAATATATAAAACTGAAATGCCTTCATAGTTTAATCTCAACCTAAAAGAAGCTTGCCCAGGAGAAAATGCCAAGCTGCTGTTTATGTAAATGTAATGGACCGGCAAATAAAGGAAATCACTACAACATAGAGGGTATATCAATTTCAAATCAATAGAAGATAATAAAAAGATCATAACAGAATCTGATGTGTTAACCATAAACAACTGAGGAAAGATGTTATTTCTACTAATCAATTTAAAGAAAAGGATACAAATCGCACCACGAAACGGTATTTCGGGGTGTTATATTTGTTCTTATCCTGATTAATCAATCGAATTCTCGCTCTATAGTCTGTCTTTCCCTCTGAAGATGCAAAAAAAGAGGATTAAACTCTAAATCAAAATTAGAGAATCGGAGAGGATTAGATTACACAGCGATAAAACGAGAGAGTGTTCATACCTCTCCTTCTCTTGTACTTAACCTGGAATCTTTTGAAGTATGACCGCGACTTCTGAGGCTTCACGAATGCCTGTTAGGAATAGCAAAAGGTATATGATGAGCGACATTTACAGAGATCGGTACATACAATCTCATTCCAGCTAAGCAACCAGGATTCCCAAACAAAGAGTAGACGGTGACAAAGCTCACCATCGCTGTGTGACGGAGCAGCGGGCAGAGAGGAGTGAGGATGAGCTGCTCAGGTAAAGCGGCTAGACTTCTTACCGGCAAGATGGAGCTGATTATATAGTATTAGGGTTTCTCTAAGTTGGGATTTTATAAAAACAGAAATTCCTATTACTGACCAAATACTTTTCGGATGTTTTCTTATGGTCCTTGTAGTAAGTGGATCTAGCTCAAAAAGCCCAGAGCTGGTCTGCCTCAAAAATGTCTTATGGGCTGGCCTTCGGCTGCAATAGGCCTCAAAATTTAGACGAACTGTCCACAATACCTTTCCTTTCTTTATTAAAATAATTTATATTTATTTTGGCCAAATTTTTATTATTATTATTATTATATTATTTTCAATTAAAAAAAATAAGCGTGAACATTACAGGCCATAATGGCAAAAAATAATATCACACCATAATAAATAATAATAAATAATTGAAAATATACTTGGATATAGGAGTGTGATGAGCCTATGTGGTTATAGGGGTAACTGGGTAAGATAAATACTGTAATTGTACCACATTTTTTTTTAAATACTGTAACTATATTTAATATATTTATAATCGCGATTTTTTTACTTCTTATGCTTAAAATTTATTTTTAACAGATTATACGTGAACGTTTCCACAGCTATATCCTTTTTTTTTTGTGAAAAAGAGTAATACTACTAAAAATAATCGGTCAATTACATTCTGGCCACAGCCTTCATTCTTGGCATTAGAGTCTCTAAAGACAACATCTATAATATTGTTAGGAGGAACATCCAAATAGCACAAGATAGGCTCCTGGTAGACACCACATCATGCAAGAGCATCAACAACTGAATTTCCTTCTCTGTAAATGTGCATGATCCTGCACCTCCTGAAAGTTTCCATGAGTTTCCTACAGTTATAATCGGATTAAGAGAAACATAATCATGGTGATCACCAGTTATCATATCACAGATTGTGAGACCATCGACTTCAATGTGGATAGAATCTATGTTAAGGATTTTAACCATAACAAGACCATCACGAAGACCCCAGAGTTCAGCAGAGATACTAGTCGCCCAGCCTAACTTTCTAGTTTCTACTAAAACCCCTAACCCAAACACCATTGTAGTCTCTAAAGACTCCTCTTGCACCAGCTCTGCCGAAATTTCCCTAAGAAGAACCATCTGTATTTTATTTATGCCATCCCTCATCAGGAGTTTTCCATCTAACAAAGATAGTTTCTACTCCCCTCTCTGGTTTTTATTTATCCATTGCTTCATCAAAGTGCTTGACCTGCAATAGAGTAAATGCAAGAAGATTATCAGCCAGTGGAGTCTGCGAGAAAATCCAGCAATTCCTGTTTCTCCAAATAGTCCATATGGCATAAGAGAATATAGTCTGCCATAAAGCACCATTAGCATGTATAGTTGTGTTTGTTCCATTTTAACGGAGATAATGATTCAACTGGGATGAGATAAATTTGCTAGGATCGGTGGGAATTCCAAGTGAAGTCCAGATAGAAGCGGCTCTAGGACAATCTATCAAAGCATGGAAAGTATCTTCTATGGTATCCTGACATAAGTCACAGTAGGGATCAATTATGTTTCCTTGTTTGCTAAGAAGCAGCTTGGTAGCAATACGATCGTGAGAACTCAACCAAAGAAAATTTCTGATTTTTGGAATGGTTCGAGTTTTCCATATCCAGCTCCACCTTCCACCGCAACTTTGCATTTCCTGGCCCTGTCTAAGAAGAAAATTGTAAGCAGAGGAAGTTGTTCCCGAGCTTGAGAATTTCCAAGCCAATGAGTCCGGGACGGCACCTGTGATGCTACAATGAACACTAGATATCAAATCAGAAATGATTCTAGGAAACTCAAATGAAAGAATTTGAAGATTTCATCCATGTGAAGGATTCCAAATATCAGCAACACGAAGGGAGTCCTCATTTTTGTTAAGTGGGCCCAAAACAGATTCACGGAGACTATGCACTCCCAACCACTTATCATTCAAAATATTAATTTTTTGACCATCACCAATAGTCCAACCAAGACCACTATTAAGAACATCAAAACCTTGTTTAATAACCCTCCAATTACAAGAACAATTATAAGGTTTTTTGATGTTAAGTTGGTTGTACTTACTCTTGAGGATGCAAGCCCACGGTTGATTGCTGTGGGTCATCCTTCGAAAACTTACCAAGGAGAGCATTGTTCTTTGTCACTATTTTTTTGATTTTTTTTAATTTCTAGCATGCCAACCTCTTTAGGCTGAGAAACTTGATCCCAGTTAATAAGGTGGAGTTTTCTCCTCTCATTTGAGGAGCCCCAAAGAAAATTCATATTGATCTTATCAAGCTCGCTGCAAATAGACATGGGAAGAGCAGTACATTGCATATAATAGGTAGGAAGTGCATACATGACATAATTAATAAGAACAGTACGATCAGCCATAGAAAGCATTTTCCTTCTTCAACCTGAAAGTTTACTCCTAACCTTGTCAAAGATGAACTTAAATGCTGACTCTTAGAATTGGTTAGGTTAAGGGGAAATCCAAGATAAGTGCCCAAAGAATTAGTTACTTCCATGTTAAAAAAACTGGTGAACAAGAAACTTCATATTCGAATCAGAGTTGGCAGAAAGCATAATCACTTATTTTTCAAAATTAAACTTTTGGCCTGAAATCGAACAAAATATCCATAACAGTATATTCTAAAAATTATAAATAAAAACAATCAGATTTCAAACACAATTGGGAATTTGAGATTAAATCAAATTCAGCATAAAAAATTCAAGTTGATAAAATAACAACATATTCTATTAAGTTATTATTATGTGATCATACATAAAATTTGTGAAAAAAAAAAGCACGATTTTCATATTTTCACTGCATTATATCAATCTTACTTGAATAAGCTTATCATTATTCATATTTGTGGACACATTATATATATATATATATATACACTCAGTTATTTTTACATTTGCGTTGTACGCACATATTTTTAACTTCATTGTTTGCATACACAATTTATATGATCTTGTATATTAATAATATCTTAGAGCATCCACAATGGTTTTACTTAAATTGTATTCTTTAAAGTTGCCACATAGACATTAATATATACTTTAAGTAATACGTAAAGGTAAGACACACGTAAACAATATTTTCTCTACATTCGTATTGCGTAAATATATTCCTTAAATATATTTTATTATTAAATTTTCCGACAACCACTAATAAGATATTAGCGTTAATTCTAAAATGAATTAATTTGTAATTTAAAATTGGTTACGTAATACATAATGCATTCCTTATGTTTAAGTAATTTGTTAAGTGAAAATAGGTATGTCCCACTTTAAAGGAATACTAAGTAAAACCATTGTAGCACGTTTTTTTTTCATTTTACATAAAAAATACGTTAAACCCACTTTTAAGTAATACTATTTAATACAATTGTGGATGCTCTTACAAAAAACGTTTTCGATGATTACATTTAGCAAGTCTACTTCTATCTATAGGTCGTAACTGAAGAAATTGATAAAACGAATCTAGCTGCAAATTTGAATTTGGAGCAGGATCTCCATAGCTCAATAATATCAATTTCATCTGATTCTTCAGTCAATCACAAATACAAACAGAACCTGCTTTTTATAGTAACTAGGTGTCTACGCATGCGTTGCACGCGCGACATGCTTTATTCTTAATATATTGATTTGAAAGATGGCTTAGAAACCGAAGAAAATTTAAGAACATTTTAATTCGGCAGAATGTAAAATTGTAAATCTTATAAACGGTGTAGAGCATACTTAAAAGAGATATAATATAAAACGAAATAAGAGTAAAAGATGTATTGCAATACAACATTACCGATATATTAGAAAGTATGATTGTGAAAACATAAACAAATGTAAAAGATGTAACATTACCAATATCCGTATACCAAACATGTAGATCTCAAAATAAAAGTCACTTGCGCTAAATGACACGAAACATTGATGGACCAATTTGTTTATGAACGTTTTAGCCACTCCATATATACATTAAACACAACCAATCAACATCTTCAAACTCCGGGAATAGAACCTAAAAATTGTCCCAAGTTTGACCCGAGTGTCAGTTTTTATGTCTTAATTTTAAACTATTGATATTTGGTGTCCTAATTTTCAATATTGTTGCTATTTGGTTTTCTGTTAGATTTTGGGGTTAAGTTTAAAGATTGAGTTGAAAAGACTATTTTGTCCTTTTTTTAAAGCCTTCGATTCCTGCCACCCAACTCCAATCGGTCGGAATCGACCAAAATCGGCCGGAACCCTAAATCCTAAATCGGAGCTACTTAACCCTAAATTGGCCGGAATTGACCGTAATCGGCCGGAATCGGGATGGGTTTGGCCGTAATCGGCCGGAATCAGGGTGGGTTTGGCCATAATCGGCGGAATCAGAATGGGTCTGGCCGTAATCGGCCGGAATCAGGGTGGGTTTGGCTGTAATCAGCCAGAATCGGGTGGGTTTGGCCGCAATAGGCTGGAATCGGGGTGGGTTTGGCCGTAATCGGCCGGAATCCTAATTTTGGTCAGGGGGTATTTACGGGATTTTGAAAATTGACCACTCACGTGACCATATTCCGTTCAACTTAACCCCAGAATTTAACGGAAACACCAAATAGCAACACATATGAAAATTGGGACATTGTATTTCAACATCAGACACAAAACTGAAACATTGGTCAAAATTGGGACATTTTTTAAGTTCTATTCCCTCAAACTCCAATAATCAAACAAAAGCAACCTTGTGTTCTTAGTTACATTAGGAAGATATCAATAACATAAAAACTTCTTAAAATAGATTGGCTGAACCCATTAGAATGGTAGTGATAGTACCTTGCAAACATCGATTTGGTCACCTTTTAAATTCAAAGTTACACAGTGTATATAAATAAAAGTGAAAACCACGTCATCTATTTAATGGATGAAAAATCCATAGATTGCTAGTCTATATGCATTAAGAGAAATTATTAGATGGACCCAGTCTGCCACCTCAGCGTATGAATTAATCAATAAACGAAAGACACATCATTATTGCACACTGAATCAATAAATCTGGTTAACACAAGATTAAAACTAAAAAATTTATCATAGTTAATCTATATCTCTTTTTGGCCTAATAAACTAATTTCCCGTACAAAATAAAAATATGTTATTTTATATTTAAAATATGATACGAGTGTCAGTAGTTTTTTAATATTTTTCTAAAAACCTATTAGACACGGTGAACCCTAGAGGGCAAGTGTCCATTTTCTATAGGGTTCACCTTGCCCTCTAGGGTTCACCATGTCTATTAGAGTTTTAGAAAAATATCAAAAAATTAGTGACACTCGTATTATATATATAAAACTTTTTATAGGAGAAATTATTTTTACTAAGCAAATAAGAGATATGGATTAATTATGATAAATTCTTGGTTGTAATCTTGTGTTAACCAATTTATTTATTTAGTGTGTAATAATGACATATCTTTTATTTATTAGTTGGTTCATACGCTGAGGTGGCGGACTCGGTCCATCATTAATTTCTCATTAAAGTGGGACTTCTTCTTCGTGCAATTAAGGCAAGTGTGAAGATCTCTAATTAGCATAAAACCATGCAAAAGAACATGAACTATTCAGTAAACTGAATAGTGAGCAAACCCAAGTGATAGAAATACGGAACAATAAAAATAAGGTGTTGATCTTTAACCGGTTCCATGGTCTTGATCTTTAACTGTTTCCATAGATAGTTCATAGGCAAGGAACAAGTTGGCTAAAAGTGCCATCTTTGACATCAGCAGCAGGAATGGTATACTGTGTGACTTGAGAAAATCCTTACTCTCCTTTGGCGAACTGTAAACACTTACTGAAAGGTCTGTCACTTATAGATCAAAACAACATCAGCACTACGACTAAATACCAAACTCAATGCTATAGTGATTAAAATGAGCCAATTCATTGCTGAAGGAAGCATATTGGGTACCGCAATCATGCTTCACCATATGTAAGTTCGAATGTTTCGAAGAAAATTATTGTTCAGAAATAAATTACTCAAATGAATAAACCTTGCAGTGAAAATTACAAGTTTACTCCAATTTAGACATCTATAGAATAATTAGACATGGATCTTTCACACATTGTTGGCAACACTATCGTAATTTAACCCACGTTGGAAAAATCACAAAGATATTTCGTAAAAATTCAAATTATTATCATATGGTGCTACAAAAATATAAAATGAGTCAGAAACACCATCTTTATCTTTTGTTTATATACTACATATAGTCTTCTAGTTGACATTTTTTATGGATGAGTTGTTTGATCGGAGATTTTTATTTAAAAGATGAGTTTGATAAACATATACTACACATAGACACACCAATGATTTAAAACATACATAACCAAAGGAATAGCCATTTTCTCCTAACATGAAACACAAAAACACTATACGGTATGATCCAATTTAAGTAATAATCATAACACTTCTTTCTGGGTTATCTTACTTTGCGGGGAAAGCCATGGAATTCAATCAGGCAAAGATTACCAACTGCAGACAATCAAAAGAATATGAAGTTAATCCAATCCAGAATCCACAAGCCCAATTGAATTCAGCAAACCAAACACCCCTAAGATTCTAAAAAGAGCAATGGTTGCTAAATCAGAGAGCAGTATTATTGATTGTAAATAACAATACATTACAGAATCATTTAATTAATCAAGTGGTCTGCAGCATCCAGTCCAGCACTATGATCCAACCAATGGAAACGACAGCAAACTCAAATCAATTTCCCGTTATTTCCTAACTCCTCTCTCAGCAGAAATACAGAATGTTTGGTTCAGCAGAAACACAGAATGTTTGGGAATTAATGAATAACTAGAGAACAAAAGTCATGAGCTTCTAAGACATATTTCAGCAGCCAAATCCTAGATGAACCCGAAAGTAGAGCATATGATATTGAAAGGACGGAAAAATAACACTCGACACCAATTTGAGCTCAGTCATTCCATTTAGGAGGATAAAAATTTACCGTTAATAGTTCGAAATCATCGATAAGCCAATAAAAATGCTCATTTTTCAATGTGGCCGATTTGTAAGTCGATGGCTCATTATAAGTTCTAACTGCTCGAAATATACACAGAAAAATATCAAGTGAGCAAATTAAACACCTGTGGATAGAGGAGTTACCTGAAGTAGTCCAGCAGTTTTTGGATGTCAGTGGGAGACCGATTTGGGGCGGATCAACGGTGCTTCGGGTTGTGTATGTTCTTCGTTACTGGCCACGGAAGATGTCAATCAGTGACTAATGAAGTATTCAAGCTGCTGCATATTGTTTGGGGACTTGTTTGTATTTTGTTGAACTTAGTTTCTGTTGTTTGTTATTATTTGGGACTATTTTGTCATTCCTTCATTCTTGTGTAGTTATGTTGTAATTAGTGAACTCTCCTACACTTTTATAGTCTGGGATTCAGGAGGAGATGGACCAAGTGAAGGAATTCCATCGATGATACCTGGAAATGCATCTCCATTTTTCCCGTTTCTTGCTCTGCTAGGGTTTCCTTCACACACAGCAAATCTGTTCACATCTTGCCCAGAATCTGTTTGAATCCACTTTCTCTCATGGTATCAGAGCTGATGAAGCCCTGAATGCTTCGTTTTGTCGATCCTTTGTTCAATTCCGCTGCCTTGGTCTCTTCGACTTCCACCGACGGTTCATCTTCCTCGACTCGATTCGTCCACCGGTGAACTTCTTCTTGATCTTTTAGTGATTCCGTTCCCTTCTTGACACCATGGCGGACGATTCTCTTGAGGAAAAGAACAACGGAAAGGAGGTCATATCAGAATCGAGTCACAAGCAGATTATTGGCATCAGTGATTTTCCAGAGGTACATGCACATCACCCCCTGTATCTACACCCCTCTGATCACACTAGTTTGAGCTTCGTTTCGAACAAATTGACTGGTTGTGATGATTATGCTATGTGGAGTAGATCTATGTTCATCGCTTTGAATGGAAAGAACAAATTAGGGTTTATCAACGGAACTTATTCGAAAGATAAGTTTGATCCATCTCTTTATGAACTCTGGGATAGATGCGATACTGTAGTCTTTGGCTGGATCCTCAATGCTGTTGTTCGTGATGTTGCTAACAGCATCATGTATTTGCCCACATCTTTTGCCGTGTGGTCTGATTTGAAAGCTCGTTTTGATAAGAAGAGTGGTTCCAGGATTTACCAATTACACAGAGAGATTGCTCTTTGTGTTCAAGGACTCGATGATGTTAGCACCTTTTTTACAAAACTGAGATTCCTCTGGTCAGAATATGATTCTATCTGTTCTCTGCCTCACATCGATGGGGAATTGTTCAAAAAACATCTGGATCACAAAGAAAATCAGAGGTTGTTTCAGTTTTTGATGGGGCTAAATGACAGTTTTGGTGCAATCCGTAGCCAATTGCTTTTACAAGACCCACTCCCTTCTGTGAATCAAGTCTATAACACCTTGATCCAAGAAGAGAGCCAGCGTACCATCACTTCTGATATTTCCAGTGGTGTCCATCCTATCTCTGCTAATGTCAATGTTAGTGTTGACAAAAACAAGAAAAATCCTTTTGCCAATGTTGAATGTGGGTTCTGCCACAAGAAGGGTCATCACACTGAGAGATGCTATGCTAGAGGCTGTGACTATTGTAAGAAAAAGGGCCACTGTAAGGACAACTGCTTCAAACTTCGAGATTCTCTGAAGGAGACAGGTTCCATTCCAAAGATCAATGTTGCCTCCTCTGGGATTGGTAATGTTGAGAAGAATCCTCAAGTTCCTGAAGGGTTGTCTGAAGGAAATGGAAACCTTATCACCTTCACACAAGATCAGTTTGATAAGTTCATCCAATCTGTTGGACATGGAGGTAGCCACACAGGTGGAGGTTCCATAGCAGCCCCTGCTGTGACTAATTCTACTTCCTTGGGTAATTTCTCTTCTGATACTGTTTTAAAACTTAATGACATTTGGATATTGGACTCAGGAGCCACCAATCATATGACTAACAAAAGAGAGTGGCTGAAAAATTTTAAACCTAAAATTGGTTCCAGGGTCCAATTACCAAATGGTTTACATTCCACAGTTTCTGGTGTTGGTGATTTTGAGATTTTTCCAAACAAAAGGTTACTTGATGTGCTTTATGTTCCTGAGTTTCAATATAACCTTTTGTCCATTTCAAAGCTAACAAGAGATTTCAATTGCTCAGCCATTTTTTCTTCAAAATTTGTGATTTTGTAGGACCTCTCAAATGGGAGGGTCTTGGGGAATGGAATTGAAAACTCAGGTCTTTATTTCCTTAAGAACAGTTACTGCAATTCAAAAGATATAGCCCTGAGTTCCTCTCTTCCTGACCCCATTCTTTGGCATATGCGTTTTGGACATGCTCCTATCCAAACTTTACAGAAAGCAACTTCTTTAGAATTTTCTCATAAACAAAGCACCAACATCAAAAGTTGTCCTATTTGTCCTAGAGCTAAAATCACTAGGCCTAGTTTCCCCATTTCTGATTCTATGTCCAGTGATTGTTTTGATTTGATCCATGCTGATGTTTGGGGCCCTTTTCATGTTGTTACCCATACTAATAAAAGATTCTTTCTGACCCTTGTGGATGATTATTCTCGTGTTACATGGGTATATCTGATGCAGTTCAAATCTGATGTGCCAATTTTAATAAGAAATTTTCTCTCCATGATCAAAAACCAATATCAGAAAACCATCAAAATTTTTAGATCTGATAATGGAGGAGAATTTCTTAATGATCAAATGAAACATTTTTTTGAAAACCATGGTATTATTCACCAGACCAGTTGCTCCTATACACCTCAACAGAATGGGAGGGTGGAAAGAAAACACAGGCATCTTTTAGAAGTTGCTAGGGCACTTAAGTTGCAAGCATCTCTGCCTGATTTTTTTTGGGGTGATTGCATTTTAACTTCATGTTATCTTATTAACTTGATGCCCACTCCTTTACTGAATGGTCAATCTCCTTTGGAAAAATTTACTGGTAGCAAGGTCAATGTTGGCCACCTTCGTGTTTTTGGCAGTTTAGTCTATGCAAAAAACTTACTGGTGTTGAACAAATTTGCCTCTAGGGCCATCCCTTGTATTTTGGTTGGGTATTCAGAAACTAAAAAGGGATACAGACTCTATGATTTGTTTAATAAAAAATACCTAACCAGCAGAGATGTATCATTTCGAGAAAACATTTTTCCCTATTCTAGAGGCAATTTGGATTCATTATCTAAGTTTTTTGAACTGCCAACAAATTATTTTGATACCAATGATGTGTCTCCTTTCACTGAGGTTGGTTCTGACCCTGCTACTTTTAAATCCTATCCTGACCATAATGATGATGTTATTCATACTGAGTATGAGGATTTTTTTCCTCCTGTTATTCCAGACTCAACTATTTCACATGATGAGCCAATTAAGGTTTCTGATGATCCTGTTTCTCAACCACATGATGAATCCAAACTTAGTTCTGATGGTAGTTTACCTGTTAGTAGACATGGCAGAGTCATTAGACCACCTGTATGGACTAAGGACTTTGACATGTCACACTGCACCACTGCTCATCCCATCCAACACAGGTTGTCTTATGATAACATTTCTGCCCCTTATTCATGTTATCTCACATCTATTTCCAAGCTTGTAGAACCTGTGCACTATCAGGATGCAATCAAGGATCCTGGATGGATCAAAGCTATGCAAGAAGAAATTGATGCTTTGGAAACTAATGGAACTTGGCAATTGGTCCCTCTTCCACCAGGTAAGGTTGCCATAGGCTCCAAATGGGTTTACAAACTAAAATTTAAATCTGATGGGACTCTAGAACGCTATAAAGCCAGATTAGTTGCTAAAGGTTTCAAGCAGAAATATGGGATTGACTATCATGAGACCTTTTCACCTGTTGCTAGGATGAGTACTGTTCGGACTGTGCTTTCTTTAGCTGCTATCTATAGCTGGCCTGTTTTTCATATGGATGTTTATAATGCCTTTTTGCAAGGGGATCTTACTGAGGAAGTTTATATGCATATTCCTCAGGGATTTGGTAAACAGGGAGGAGATAATTTAGTTTGTAGATTGCATAAGTCTTTGTATGGTTTAAAACAGGCTTCTAGACAATGGAATTTAAAATTGACTGAAGCTTTGATTACAAATGGTTATATTCAATCTAGAAATGATTACTCAATGTTTACCAAATTCCTGGGAAATGAGTTGGTGGTTCTCCTTGTTTATGTTGATGATTTGTTAATCTGTGGGAACAGTGCTAGCTTGATCTCTGAATTGAAATTAGTTCTTCAAAATAATTTCAAAATGAAGGATTTAGGAGATTTGAAGTTTTTTCTAGGGATTGAGCTTGCAAGGTCTGAAAAAGGTATTGTTTTATGTCAGAGGAAGTACGCTTTGGAAATGATTTCAGAGGCTGGTCTTGCAGGATGTAAGCCTGTTAGGACCCCTATGGAAACAGGTCTAAAGTTGACTTCCAAAGCATATGATGATCATTTGAATGTGAACACTGATGATACTGCTTTAACTGATGTTAGCTCATACAGAAGAT
Source organism: Clarkia xantiana subsp. parviflora (assembly GCA_036873135.1). Taxonomy (NCBI): domain Eukaryota; kingdom Viridiplantae; phylum Streptophyta; class Magnoliopsida; order Myrtales; family Onagraceae; genus Clarkia; species Clarkia xantiana. The sequence goes on along the minus strand of JAPTYO010000008.1, from coordinate 15,858,003 downwards.
TGATAGGTAAGTTGTTGTACTTAACAATGACTAGGCCTGATATTAGTTACACAGTGCAACATCTGAGTCAGTTTTTGCAGTGCCCCAAAATGTCACATTATAATGCTGCTTTGAGGGTGTTGAAATATGTGAAACTTGAACCTGGTAAGGGTATATTTCTGTCTGCTAATTCTTTGCCAAAGTTGGATGTTTACTGTGATTCTGACTGGGCAAGTTGTATTGTCAGTAGACGCTCTGTTACTGGTTTCTGTGTAAGAATGGGGGAGTCACTTATTTCTTGGAAAGTCAAGAAGCAAGAGACTCACTCCAGGTCTTCTGCAGAAGCAGAGTATAAGAGCATGGGTAGTGCACTTTCTGAGGTCATATGGTTGAGTAGGTTGATGGAGGAATTGGGTTGTCAGAATTCTGGTCCAATATTGATGAATTGTGATAATAAAGCAGCTATTCAAATAGCTTCCAACCCAGTCTTCCATGAACGTACGAAACACATCGAATTAGATTGCCATTTTATTCGTGATTTCTTTGCCAAGGGTTTTGTGCAGTTTGGATATGTTCCAACAGGTGAGCAGCTTGCAGATATTTTTACTAAGGCTCTTCCCAAGGAGCAGCATCGTTACTTGTGTTTGAAGTTAGGAATGAAGAATCTGTTCAAATCAGATCAACAGGGGGAGCTGGAAGAGGATTTATGTGATGCAGCTTGAGGGGGAGTAATGAAGTATTCAAGCTGCTGCATATTGTTTGGGGACTTGTTTGTATTTTGTTGGACTTAGTTTCTGTTGTTTGTTATTATTTGGGACTATTTTGTCATTCCTTCATTCTTGTGTAGTTATGTTGTAATTAGTGAACTCTCCTACACTTTTATAGTCTGGGATTCAGGAGGAGATGGACCAAGTGAAGGAATTCCATCGATGATACCTGGAAATGCATCTCCATTTTTCCCGTTTCTTGCTCTGCTAGGGTTTCCTTCACACACAGCAAATCTGTTCACATCTTGCCCAGAATCTGTTTGAATCCACTTTTTCTCAGTGACGCTAAAACGTATAAGTGTGGCTTCTGCAGCTTCCCATGTAGCCTACCAGTAACAACCCGTTACCGCCGCTTCTGTTGATCCCGTTCACACATTGATGGCATGCCGTACCGCCGCCGCCCGCCGGTACGCCTCCACCCTTCCGAAATCACATAGATTTTACTAATGATTTACCCATTGATTCCTCTGTCACCACTTCAGGCTAGGTCGCCTTTCGACGGACGTTGAATCGAGGTTGAATTGAAATAAAGAATGAATTGAATCTAAGTATGAATTAGAGTTGTAGCAAAATCCGTATGAGTCTGCCATGGATGGGGAAAATGCTAAATTTGAAGGAAACCAACACTTACAATGGAGGAACGAAACGAATTTGAAGGTTGGTGATGAATAGTGAAGCGTTGTGGCGGAAGCAATCAGTTCACAAATTTCACGCGCCACTCACAAAGCTCCTTGGACCCCTTCCCCGAGTCTTTCTCTTGTCGCTCTCGAAACGCTTCTCCGACCAGTGCCGGAAATGTTGCATCTCCTTCCATTGCTCAGAAGATTTGATGGACTTGAGGGCGAAGGGGGCGTGGTCGGTATTCAACGACGCTACAGGCGAATCACAACGGCTGACTGACGCTATTACAATCTTTATTCGCAAATCTAAACATCCTAAAGCGCTGCAAAAGAAGGGTTTCTAGAGGATCCGTCATCGCTGTAGCAGTAAAAAATATGGAGCTGCTACAGCCACCGTTCGTACCAACTTCGTTCACCATAAGTGTGGTGTTTTCGGAGCCGTCACCGTCACTGGTACCGATGTTGTCTGTTGCTCGAGAGGAGAGAGGAAGAGGGAAAATTTCTCCCAAAACAGTTTGGTAGGGAAAAATGGTAGAGGATGGAAAAGTGTGAAAATTGGCGTGGTGGGAATATAACGTCGTCAGTGAGAACAGATTGCGTGAAACGATGTTTCTGTTGATTATAGGTATTAGATAGCATTTAACTAACCAACTTCAAGACTTAATAAAGATAAAATACCCAATACTTCTAATAGTAATATAATTGGTCCTCAAACTATTATACTTCTTCATCCCCCTTTATTTCTCTTCTTCTTCTTCTTCTTCTTCTTCTTCTTCCTCCTCCTGTTCCTTCTTGAAAATATCACGAGGTCCATAGCTTGACATAAGAAGATGATGCTGCTGTTTGCTCAAGGACTTCGTCAATATGTCTGCAATCTGAGCTTTTGTTTCAATGTGTGTTGGAATCACGGCTCCTTCCTGCAGGTTAGATCTCACAAAGTGACAATCAATCTCAATGTGTTTGGTCCGTTCATGGAACATTGGATTGTTGGCTATGTGAATTGCAGCTTGGTTGTCGCAGAGAAGAGGAATTGGTTGCTTTACTTCAATACCAAGTTCCTTTAGTAGACCTTGAACCCAAATCAACTCTGTTGTGGCCTTCCTTATGCTGCGGTACTATGCTTCCGCACTTGAAAGTGAAATGGTCTGATGCTTCTTAGATTTCCATGACAGAACACTATTTCCCAGCTTGACACAATAACCTGAAACTGATTTTCTAGTAATCGAACATGTTGCCCAATCACTATCACAGTAAACTGTTAAATCTCTCAAATTTAAATGAGAAGAAAATAGCAAGTCTTGCCCCACACTGCCTTTTATATATTTCACAACTCATCTAGCTGCATCAAGATGTGATTTTTTAGGCGCATGAACAAATTGACTGAGGACTTGAACAGATAAGAGATGTCAGGGCGTGTCATAGTTAGGTACAAAAGTCGCCCAACTATTCTTCTATATCCTTATGCATCATCAATGATAAAATCACTCTGGTTCAAGCCAAAGTGCTTGTCGTACTCAATAAAAGTCAGCTTCATGTTTGTTTCCATGGGAGTCTGCACTGCCTTAGCTTCAAGTCGGCCTGCTTCACTTACAAGCTCTAACACATACTTCCTCTTATTTATAACAATTCCCTCAAATGATCTTGCAACTTCCAGCCCAAGAAAATACTTCAAGGTGCCAAGATTTTTTAGTTTGAAATGAGATTTGAGTACCTCTTTAAGCTCATCAATCAGCACCATATCAGATCCACTAACCAACAAGTCATCAACATAAACAAGGAGATATACTTGTCCTTTGGTTGTAATCTTGATGAATAATGAATAATACCTTCTGCTTTGAACATAACCATGCTGCAAAAGTGATTTGGTGAGCTTTAAGTTCCATTGTCGTGATGCTTGTTTGAGGTCATATAGTGATTTCAAAAGTTTACAAACTTTTCTTTCACCACTGTGAGCTCCTCCTTCAAATCCTTGTGGAATAGCCATGTATACTTCTTCATCAAGATCACCTTGGAGGAACGCATTGTTCACGTCAAGCTGAAAAATTGGCCAATTTCGAACAGCTGTAATAGAAAGTAAGGTCCTAACAGTGACCATCTTGACCACTGGAGAGAATGTCTCCTTAAAATCAGTCCCCGTCGTTCGCCCATCAATAAATGGACCAAAAGTTACGGAGACACAAGACAAAGCGTTAAAGCATTTTTTCTGCAAGCAAGTCATCTCGACTTTCAAACGCATCTAAGCAATTGGTATCCGATTGAAACATAGAAAGCCCTGCTTCCATTTCCATCAACGAATTGCTGCAGACCTCTCCCGTCCTGAAGGATATATTCATTTTCTTGCTTGCGTCCAAGTTCCAACCGAAACGACTCCTGCGATAATAACTCGCAAATCGAGACCGGCTAATTGTTCTCGGATAGCACCCGCTCCGGTAGAAATTTCTCGATTTCTAAATGTATCGAAGCCCTGAGTAGTAAAAAAAAGCGGGATGCTGTATTTCCAGGATTGGATTTCATATTCGAATAACCCTCGTAATCGTAAGAAAGTTGGTTTTTTAGCTATCGGCCTGGCAAAAGAAAAAATGGGATAGGATCCTATAGGATCTCCCCCCTTCAAAATCGGACGTGAACGTTTCCTTTCATCCGGCTCAAGTAATTACACCAACTAAAAAAGGGGGTTTTTGCTCCCTCTGGAGATCTGGAGAGAGTTCCGGGATTAGGTAAAGAGTATAAGTTGTAAAGATGGACTTACAAGGGTCGGGCAAGGGAAGACAGAAGGCAATGATCGGTTACGGAACCTCTATAAGAGAGGGCCTATTCTTGGACCATCGTGATGGAACTCGGAATGCTTTCCTGTAGAGGGTATCAGCAACAACGACTTTTGATGTAACTGTTGTCCCAGCTCTACCGCATCTTTTCTTCGAGACGAGCGCGAGTGACTTTCATGTCTATGTGGTTAGGCCTAACTGCGGGTGAGAATCCTTGGCGGAATCCTTTTATTATAAAGTAACTAGTCCTGAGCAAGAGAGATTACCAGCGAAATCAAGCACTCCGTACAGCGAATAAGCCCCCTGTCGCATCAGGATAGACGAAAGCTCGTTCATCAACGAAGGCAAGTTTCTCAATCGACTAGAAGAAAGGGCAAGGCAAGGGAATGGGGAGAAGGGAAGGCTAGAGCTGACAAGCGAATACCTGCTTCCCGTGGCGAGCATAAACCTTTGGCTCGTTGGTTCATACTAAATTTGACTTCTTCCGGTTCGACTTGATGAACAACAGCAACCGGTCCCTTACTGTATACTGTAGTCCCTGACCTTTGAAAGCCTATCCAAGGACCCATCAGCATTGTATTTGATTTTATACACCCATTTACAGCATATAGCCTTTTTATCTTTGGGTAAATCCACAATTTCCAGGTCTTGTTGTCTTCTAAGGCCTCCATCTCTGCTTGCATTGCATCCAAGCAGACTCCCTCCTCTGAAGCCTCCTCATAACATAGAGGTTCATGTGTAACATAAATAGTGCTAATATAGCATCTATATGGAGAAGACAGTCTTTCATATGTAAGAAAACTACATTGTATAACATAGTCATTTGACCACTTGGGCATAAAAGTAGTTCGACTAGATCTTCTTATGATAGGCAATTCTGGTTCTGATTCTTCTGCAGGAGAGAATTGACCTGGTGCAGAAGAAGAAGGAACCACATGGGGAACCACAGGTGAGGGAACCACAGGCTCACTATCTGACTTCATTTTGAGCCACTTCCACTGATTCTGAATTAGTCTCTACACTAGGTGCATTAACATCAACAACATCATCATCAGTAAATAAAGACATTGCAGTTGGTGCACAAGAGATCACCTCATCTGTAAGAAGTTGACGAAATTCTTCTATTGGCATTCCAAAAGGGAAATATGCTCTTTAAAGTGCACATCACGACTAACAAAGACCTGTCGTGTATTTATATTCAGCAATCGATAACTCTTTTGAGTTGGTGAATAGCCAAGAAAAACTGAAGGAATAGACTTAGCTTTCAGCTTATCATTATTTGTTAAGTCAGCAGCAAAACAAAGAGAGCCAAACACTCTCAAATGCTGAGGGTCAAATTTTTTTCTTATAAAACACTTCAAATGGCAACTCATTCAAAATACTAGAGGGCATCCTATTAATCAAGTAGCAGGCAGTGTGCACACATAAATTCCAATATTTATCAGGAACTTTAGCTTGAAGCTTAAGAACTCTAGCAACCTCAAGAAGATGGCGGTGTTTTCTCTCAACTACCCTATTTTATTGGGGTGTGTATGTGCAGCTCGTTTGATGAATAATCCCCAAAGAATCAAATAGACCCTTGACAGCAGTATTAATGAATTTGTGCCATTATCTGTTCGACATATTTTCACAGCTCTTTGAAACTGTGTTTGGACCTGAGTGATGAAGTATTTGATGTGTGTGAAAACCTCATCTTTCCACTTCATGAAATAGACCCAAGTACACCTTGTATAGTCATCAACAATAGTTATGAAATATCGAAAACCTTCAACAATAGGCACCTTGTAGGGACCCCACAAATCCATATGAATCAGTTCAAAAGGGAAATCAACACTAGAAACACTAGAAGGAAATGGTGATCTAGTTTGTCTAGCTAATGGACATATCATACAATCCTTAACATCCCCTTTGTTTGTTCTAACATTAACCATCTTCAATAACTAAGGTAGAAGATGTCCTAGTCTTCTATGCCAAAGACTTGCAGGATCAGCTTCATCAACCACAGCAGCTACAGTCCCAGTAATTGATTGACCATTGTGCACATAGAGGCCCCCTTCTTGTTTACCAATCACCATTGAGTTCCCAGTTAAGTGCCCCTGAAACTTCATGTAATCATGAGGAAATTCTACAGTGCATTTCAAATCTCTGCATAGCTGGGAAACTGATATCAGATTAAACTGAAAATTTGGCACGAGTAGAACATTCTTTAGAGGCAAACTCCCATTCACTAAACAACCTCCTATGTGAGTTACCTCAATTGAGTGACCTGTGGGCAGAGTCACTTTTCTAGTCCCTATTGAGTTTTCTCGCACATCAAATAACCATCTCCTTTGGCAAGTCATATGATTAGTTGCTCCACTATCTATAATCCACTGTGAACTAGAGGAATTATGAGACAATGCAGCAGCAAAATGAGTAATAATACCTGCAGAAAGATTTTCCATATTAGCCTTAGGTTCAACATGTTTAGTGAACTGCCCTTGGCCATGATGCATTTGAACATGTGGTGGAGATTGAATCACCAAAGGATGATCCACGTTGCTGTTCCCATCATAACATTCAGAGTTCGATCCTTCTGAATAGGAATTAGTGGCAGCTACAGCAGCCCATCTCCTTTTAACCTCCTCTGGAACACCATGCTTCTTTCAACATGTATCCTCTATGTGTCCCCTCTTTTTGCAGTAAGAGCATATCATAATACTCTTGGGTTTGCCCTGAAAACCACTTGACTACCTCCTGCATTTGAGTTAGATCCTTTTGGCTTGAAAGATCTCCCTCCAAAAGAATATAGAGCAATTTCAGTTATATCAGAGGAAATGCAATTAGTCGCTAATCTATGATTTTCCTCTTGAAGAAGAATAGAATACGCATAATTCAGGGAAGGCAATGGATGCATCATCAAAAGAGCAGAACGATTAGATGCAAAAGAATCATTGAGCCCTATGAGAAACTGTATGAGCTTTTGTTTCTCTTTCTTAGCTAAAATTTTAGGCAAAATTGAGCAATTAACACATAGTTCATCATCATCATCTACTACAGCCAATTCACCCCACAAGGTTTTCAGCTTCCCAAAATAAGAAACAATGGAAAGAGTTCCTTGTTTCATCTGATAAATCTCCCTCATCATATGAAATATACAAGTGTCATCCACTTTGCTGAACCTCTCCTCCACATCCTGCCAAATCGTTCTAGCAGTGGGACTACAATGCATACCATGTGTTAGATCCTTTGAAATAGAGTTGATCATCAACCATGATTTCACCACTGCATTACACCTATCCCATGACCTCTGCATCTGTTCTTCCACAGAATCACGAGTACAAGCTCCATCGACGAAGCATAACTTGTTCTTAACAAGAAGAGCATCAGATATAGCATGAAACCACTCTTGATAATTCTGACTACCAGTAAGCTTAAGCTCAATCAACGATACATCAGCTGAGTCAGAAGGATGTAAATAGAACCTGTCATCGTATACGTTATGCATCGATCCAGAAGATCTGGAACCATTCCCGCCATTTCCAGCAGATCCATTCCCTGCTACGCCATTTCCGCCGTTTCCAGCAGATCCATTCCCTCCTGAACCTCCAAGAGGTGGCCATTCGTCTTGCGAAGTGAACGTCGGTGGTTGATTTCCGCTTCGACCAGCCATTCCAGCTCACACGAATTAATCGAAGACGAAATTGAATAAGAAACGAGAATTTGAGAGCTGATTTGAATCAGCTCAATCAAGCTGCGAAATGCAAAGAAAGCACCGAACGAAGATGCTCTGATACCATGAAGAAATTGATAAAATGAAATCTAGCTGCAAATTTGAACTCGGAGCAAAGGATCTCCATAGCTCAATAATATCAATTTCATCGAGTTTTTCAGTTAATCACAAATACAAACAGAACCTGATTTTTATAGTAATAGCAGTTAACTAACCAACTTCAAGACTTAAAGATAAAAGACCCAATACTTCTAATAGTAATAAAATTGGTCTTCAAACTATTATACTTCTTCAGTAACATATGCGAAGTTTAATGATTAAATAATACTACTTTTTTTGGGAATAGATTTTACTTCAATGAACAACTACTTGTTTTGGGAATAGATTTTACTTCAATGAACAACTAACTGATAATGCAGAAAAATTGAGGTTCTTAATAAACTATGATTCTTGTAATAAATTATAACTTACATGCTCATTTAGTAGCACCATAATAAAACTTACATTTGTAAGTTGCTTCAGTTGGTGCCCTAAATACTTGATACCTTTTCTCTCGCAACATCTTAAGTGAATTCGAAGTCAGATATCAATAGACAGTCAGTTCACCAACTTGAGGTTGAAAGAGTAAATCAACACAAACTCACTAAAACTTAAATATAGCACAAATCTATTGTTTCAAGTCCAAAATGTACTATACCAATTTTTCAACATACTACTAGTATCATTCTTCTCTGACATAAATAGACAGATTATAAGCATGATCGTGTACATTAAAGCTACATACATGTCCACAAGTTAGACGATTATCTGAAATTTAATATTTACTTATAGACTTTATAATTTTACAACTAAACCCTTAAATTAATATATATATATATATATATATATGAGTTATGTTGCTGCTTTGATACAAATACACACAAGGACACGAATTTGACTACAATATATAGAAATTACGCATGTCACGCATACATATGATATAATTTGATGATATAAAGACAACACAAAAATAGGATTAACACGTTTTAAACGACACGAATAGACACGACAATATCCAATTGGCAAACTCTAAATCTCAATGTAACTATCATTCAATCCCGAGACACTACAACAACTTGTTTCCCGACATTACGACCTGAGAAAAGCCCCACTAGAGCCGCTGGAGCCTGTTCTAAGCCCTCCGCAATGTCTTCCACATACACAATCTTACCTTCCTTGATTTGTGGCAGCACCATCTCCAGAAATTTTGTGTATAGATGGTAGTACCTAAACACAAGGAAACCCTGGATTTTAACCTCCTTAAGGACGATGTTCATAAGGTTGTGCACTCCTTGTGTACGATCGAGGTTATACTGAGAGATCATCCCACATGCAGCAATTCGACCCTGGGACCTCATGTTTACCAGAACCGCGTCCAGCATCTCACCTCCCACATTCTCAAAGTAGATATCAATCCCATCCGGAAAATACCTAGCCAAAACCAAACATTGATGGATCGGGTTATACATCAAAATAGCATGTACATATAGCTTTGCAATGTATGCACATATGAGGTTAAAGGATGGACCTTTTCAAAGCCGCATCCAGATCGGGTTCTTCTTTGTAGTTGAAGGCCTCATCAAACTTAAATTTGTTCTTCAGCAAGTCGACCTAAACAAAAGCAAGCGTATTAACTGACGATACTTTCATAAAATGTCCAAATAACATCATCATTCACCAAGAACTTCAGTTCAATCATTTGGCATAAATGGTCTAAGTTTAGTTTAAATTTAATTTAGCACCTAATGTTTAATGACAGAGTCCAAGTCCGACCAGTTACCTTCTCTTTGCTACCAGCACTGCCCACAACATAGCATCCTGAATTTTTTGCAAACTGGCCAACAAGTTGCCCAACAGCTCCAGAGGCTGCTGAAACAAAGACAGTCTCTCCCTTCTTAGGAGAGCACACCTCAAAAAACCCAGCATAAGCCGTCATGCCCGGCATGCCTGTAAACCATAAGATGGTTAGTATTATCATGGCAGCAGCAGCAGCAGCAATGAAAAGATTAAGAAGTGATCTGTATTGGTACTAAACTTGGCCATGAAATGATTTAAGAAAAGAAATAACTTATTGATCTGTCTGTCTGTCTGAATGAATGAATGAAACTGCAAGGACTGCATCATGATAAAGAAACTTCTACAAATTAAGTTCAGATATGTGACAAACCTAGCAGACCAGTATAGTAGGAGAGGGGAACATCTGTGTGTTCGATCTTAAACAAGATCTGTGTTGTAGTAAGGAGGCTGTACTCTTCCCATCCGGTCATTCCCCATACCAGCTCGTCTTTCTTGAATTTCGGGTTCCCTGAATCTATCACTCTGGAAACTCCATATCCAATTATTGTCTGCAAAAACTTTAAGGTAAGCTTTGGAATGTAACATGATAAGTACCCAGGAAATCGATTTAGTTTGAGCAATGCAAAGATTCCACTGAAGCCAAACAGGACAGAGTTCATACATTTCTCAACTATTCCAAATAGAAGATAACTAACATGGAAGCAATAAACGTAAATAGGGAAATGTCATAATAATATTGTTGAGCTTGCTTTGGTAGTTTGGTTTGTTTAATTGGATTTATAATGTAGGGACCTGAAATTTGAATTCACTGGATGTAAAAATAATTTTGAAATATCCATTGAACATCAAAAGAAACACGTTCCAATGCGTTCTACTGTTCTATCTTCAATTTCATATAAGTACTAGTATATGCTAATTTCACCTCACCCTATACTTTTTCTGTTCAAACTAACTTTAATATGTTCTAGGAGGCAAGATTCTTCAGAGAGAAAAAAATGAAGCAAGATATTCATTTTGTCTGTATAAATAGCAAGAACCTGGTTAGATCAATTATGCAGATCCAATATAATATGTCCCTTAAATCAACAAGAAAAACCACAGATTGCGCCAAAATAAGACGAGAAGACAAATATGTATATATATATTTAATGACATCGATATCCAATAGGTAAATATAAATATGAATATTATGAATTAAAAACGTAAGAATTAAAGCTGGCTTGTAAGTTGAAGATTGTTCAAGTTTTATATAATTTAACCATGGAAGCATATAATTAACAAGGATCTCCCAACATCAGTCACTAGAAACAGGGCTCTAGCCTCTAATACCATCTTAAGAAATGGATTTGGTAACTCAACCTAAAGAATAAGATTGTGTTGTGAGGATTGCTCATTGACAATTTTAAATTGACAACGTTGACAAAGAGAGATTAATTACATTAAAAAGACTGTATAATAGCAATATATATATATATGCATGTAACAATCTGCATATTCTTATTTCCTAAGAGTCAACAGTTATCAACCTCTACAGTAGCGTTTCATGTCGTAAGCAATCAATTGACACATAATTTAAGTTTCAAAGCACAGATCAACAAGAACGAACTTCACATAGCCTCAGAAACCCAGGTAAAAGAGAAACTGGCGTACTGTCAAAGGTGAAGAAATTAAAACGAAAAGCAGAGAAGAGTGAGAATCGGAGACTAACGGAACCAGGGTTGAAGGATTCAATATAACCAGGGGAGTCGAGCTTCTTCATTCGGATCCGCATGTACGGATCACACGAGAGGTAGAGATTCTTAACGAGGATGGAGTCGGAGCCATGGGGGACCTTCAATTTGACGGCGACGTCGGTGCGGACCAGCATGTCGGACTCCTTGGGGAAACCGGAGATGAAATCCTTGAAGATCACCTGCTTGTTGCTCACTTCTTCCACGCCACCGGCGCCGGCCATTGTCTGTCGCTCCACAAACAGACTATTCCTCGTCTTTCTGGATGAAGTTTCTCCAGACACTCAATAGAGATTGAGAAGGAGAACTACTGTAGAGTAGAAGAGTTAACTAGATATTTTCCACAGGTCGGGTTCAAAATTCAAATCAAAGCCAGCGACGAACGGTTCTTATTGGCTGATTCTATTAACGCCAAACTGTAAACGTGGCAGCTAGCTAGCGTCCAACCCCAAAAAGTCGAAAAATTATCTCGGACTATCCATTTTCATGGATACTCATTAGGGGTGGCAACGGGTCACGGTAATCCGTGACCCGCGGGCCCCGCCCTGATTTTGGTCCGTTGATCCACGATCCGTGATTTGTGGGGCGGTACGGTTTTGGGGTCACCCCGTCCCGTTGACCCGCCCCGTATGTGGATAATTTATATAATGTTACACATATTTAATAAAGATATATAGGTAATATAATATATAGTTAAAATAATTAGGCTTTGTGACTTGTATTTAGATTTGAAGTTAAATTTATTATTTGTTATTTAAATTGAATTTGTATATGGTAAATATAGAATTTAGTGTTTAAATTGCTAATAATATATTATGTACCACTAATAGGTAACCCGCCCGCGAACTGTGTGGGGTTGGTACGGGTCGACCATCTCGACCCGCGGGGCGGGTACGGGGCAAGCGATACCCGGCCCGACCGCCCCGTTGACAATCCTAATACTCATGCGCCATTTTTTATATGTTGGGTTGTATTTTACTGTTAAAATTTTGATATATATATGAATTTGAATATAATTACTTTTGTGATTTTTTTTCTAAAATTTTATTAGAATTGGTGAATCCTAAAAAAATATTAAATCTAAAACAAGTGTTAAAATGTAACGATGAAATACAATATGAGCAAAAAAAGCGGAGCAAAAGATCTGATATCATTTTTCATAGTCACTTGATTCAATTCATTCATTTAATTCAATTCAATTCAATTCACTATCTCTAGAAACAATATTAATTTCTTCCTCTTGTCAGGTCATGTCACTTTTTCATTTAGTCACTCAAATATAAACATCACTGTGGATTTGAATACATTTTAACTCTCAAATTTCGGTGCATAGCAGCATACATTAATCGGACATATGTTAAATATTGACTGAATATTGATAATTGAAAATATTCACCTGATGGGAAAATTTATTTACGGTTTTTCGTCAAAAACTTAATTATTATACTAGGGAGCTGTTCCCGCGCAATGCGCGGGTGATTTACTATACAAAATATTTATCCACACGGATATTATTGGACTAATCTCAGACCTACCAAAAATGAAAGAAAAATATAATTGCTTAGCACCTAGGAGAAAGGTAATTGGTAAACGCAAGATTTGACTTCTTTCCATAATCTATATAGTTTGGCACTCCAGCAATAGATAACTAAGACCAGTACCACCACCAACATTAAACACCAAAAAAACCTCTGCATACCCATATAGTTGTCAGAAAGCTTCCTTGCTCGGTCGAGGCACAGGCCCACATCTTCCTTTACAACTGCAGTAAATCAGATACAACATCCTTTACAAAAATCACTTAGTGAGCAAATACAAACTATTTAACTCCAAGTAAGCTGCAAAATTTAAGATATCAGCAGTAGAGGTACATAGAATTTATCGGTGTCTAACATATATCCCTAAACCCTATATTATAAAAGAGAATATTTCAATGAACTTATAAACACTTTCATAAGTACATTAAACACATAACTAATGCAAGGAATTAAGTATATAAATAAATAAGAAGCTTGCGTTCGATTTAATCTATCAGCTTGCATCAGAATGTGGTTAGAAAAGTGCAAAGCTTGATATGGTGGGCAACAATCCAGCAGAACTACTGAAACAATAGCAAACACAGAAGAAATAGAAAGGAAACCCCATAAACTTACGAATAGATAAAACCTTCATTACAGTACCTGTGTGTGGAACCTGCCCTGCTCTTCAAAACTACCTAGTACCTCTATACAACAACATGTTTCCCATCTAAACCATATTAGACAGGTAATAAGTTGATTTACAGAACTGCTGATTTACAGAACTGCTGTCCTGCAGCAGTAGACATGAAACTTGAGAAGAACGTCCAGTATGTAAGCAAGATTCTTCATTCAATCATCTTTGTTCAACATTCAGGTTTATTATAAGCAAGGGAAACAAAGTAGCAGATCAGAATAACTACCTGTCATATATCATTGGCCTAAGGATGCATATATGCTTTTCTAGAGGATAAAAATAATCGTTATCTTCCTCTTAATGATTTAATTCTCTTATTCTAGATTGTTGACTAATATTAATATTAATAAAATATAAACATCGCATCTTCAAAAAAACCATACATTCCCAAAATTTGGACCCTTGGTATTAGGAATGTCAAATAAGAAGAGAACATACTTGCTACATTACCTACTACCACAAATCTCATCTCCTTCTCAATCTACTACCAGCATCACCGAACTCATTAGACTAAGGAGAAATATTACCAAAACCATAAAGAATAAAGATTAAGCAGAGTTTACCATTTTGGATGCAGTTTCGAGCTAGGCAGCTGTGCTATAGAGGTGCTTTGTGATTCTGTCTCGGAGGAAGATGCTCCCATCATACTATAGATTTCTAGAGATTGAAAATGGCGTGTTTGGTAAAACCTGCAAATCTTATATCGTTTGGCTTAAGTAGATTTTTGTGCACATCCTCTCCCTCTCAAACCTAAAACAACCACCCACAAATTGGCTAATCTCCTAGTACACCAAAAGGTTCCCAATTGCATCTGAAATAAGGGAATTGATTAACTAACCATTCGGAAACGCAGTCTTCACAAAATATGGCACATTTTCTTGGGAAATAGCACATAAATGTCCACCTTAACGACCTGTCATTTGTAACATAAGCCAAACCATTATAGTTTTCCTTCAAACATGTCAAATTGTTGGATTCCAAGATAGAATAAGTTATTATACATGTTCAGATGTTGTATAAGCCGCATAATGGACATCCTCAATGCAATGAAGAAGCACTTTACTTGAAACTCATCCTAAATTGTACTTGTAAAGTCAAATCTACAACAGAACAGTATTCGGAGAAGATGAAGGAGTAGAGGTCAGATACAATCCTGACATTAATGAAGAGAAGAGGCTTCTGTATTCCTTGTTGAAGAAGAAACGGTACCACGCAGTATTTTGGATTAATTCAAACATAAGAATTGCAACAAATTTGTCGAAAACTTATCATATAATTCATTATAAGAAACATACGAATGTGAGTACCTGCTTTCAATAATGTCACCTTTGCTGTTCTTGTAATACATCAAGAGAAAACACTTTTAAGGAATAGTAACATTTCAATATCAATCATTAACACGGAAGAGCAATAGTAACCTTTCAATGTCAATCATCGACAGAATAACTCTAAAGGAAAAGATTAAGGGCTTAAATACTTCTAACAGGTATAACTTGAGTGCGTAAGTCTCTCAAAACATGTTCTATAATTGGTTAAGGTTTTGGACAAACTGGAGATATGGTATCTCAACCAATAGTAACTGAACGATAACATGTTGAACGTAGGTAATTTCCATGCCCAACTCATACAATGCCCAAATTAAGCACTTTGAACAAATATTATTATGGTGAAATAATTAACATTTATTTGACTGACCAAGTCTTATTTCAGGATCATGAATAAACTTACCGAGTAGTATTTCAGGTTGTTTGATTTGCTTGAGTAGACCAGAACTCCAACTCATCTAATCAAGAAGCTCCATTATCTGTACCAAGATTGAAGTTACCTAAACGCACTAAGCAACACATCAGATGACTATATAGAAGAAGTCTATGGCAAACATGGACTGAACCGAATATCTTAAGTAGCTCTTCACTTGAAACTGATGGGTCCAAATTGAAGATTACTAAAGTTCCCTGATTAATATCCTTTTCTAATGGATTATCCTGATGGATTAATTAAATGAGAAAATTATAGAGAAATGATCCAGAAAAGACAATTCAACAATCAGAAGAAGAGAATGAAAGAGATATATTTACAACCTTTGGAATAGAGAAGTGAATGTCAAGTTTCCTTCGTCAAGGGGCTTATTTTGTAATGCACGCATGGCATTTCGAGCATCACAAATATCATACGGTACATCACAAATTCCCTGTGTGTACATGTTGTATACATATTCCTAGTAGCACCTCAAATAGAGATTGAAGGTCAAATCCTCAACATTACTGTTGAAAGTCCGAACAAATAAAGTCCATCAATGATGTTCACCAAAGAGATGTTCTCCACTTATAGATCCTCATGTGCCATTTGTAACAACATACTGTGGGATATCATTATTCGTGAGACCAACATCCGACATGTTCATTTTTTAGATTTCTTCAGTCAAAGTTTCTTGTTGGTGTGGTTCTAACTCCATGCCTCCGCTGCTACCAAAGATGTCATCATCATCCAAGTCTTCCAGAGACACAGGTAACCCAGTTAGATCAAAGTAATTCATTGCTCCAGCTAAAAGCTCATTCTCATCATCGGGAAGAAACCCCGATGATAGAGCAAGATGATCATGCCCATCGACTATGAAAACTGAAAAATGAAACACAAACTTGCAGCAATTACGTTGTATTCACAACTCGATCTAGAAGGTAAATATTAGAGTTTCAAATAACAGAGCAATACCTATAGAAATAATTAGAGCTCGATCCGGTCATCCAGATGTCGCCTAGGTGATACCAGATTGCTGCCCAATCTGATTAATTATAACACCGCATAGAAAATTCAATAGGATTACCAAGTTAAAGATAAAATTAGCAGAAATGGAGATGAATGAAGCATTATCACACAGAAGACTGGACACCAATTTGACGATTCATTGGCTCAAACCAGATCAATGGAAAGCAGTAAAAGTTACCTTAATCAGAACAGAGATTGCATGAACCCCAACAAACTGGAATCAGATTCTTGAGAGATGAATAATGTATCAACTACCCAAGAGATGAATCAAGATATAAACCATAGGATATTAACCCTATGGAGATTGAAGCATTTGGAGAAATATATGTACAGTGGAAGCGGCAAAAACCAAGAGAGACTCGTCAGAATTGATTAATAGGATCCTAAACATTTAGAACGGACATATAAAGTTGTCGATATGCCAATTACGGCCAAAACACGTAGAATCATGAAATTAGATCCTCAATTAAAAGGGATAGAGATGGATAGATGACCTTGTGAGGACAGAGAAGTAGGAAATGCAGAGACATGGATGCCTTCAAAGCAAGCATTGAACTTCTCAGTGGGAGAGAGTTGTGCGCCGTCCCACAAATCCTCAACTTTCATACCGAGCCTCGCCTCGGGGCTCCTAGGGCTCTCCATCAATCCTTCTTCCACCTTCACACTCGAATCGCTTGCAGAATCGCCATGATCATTAAACCCTAAATCAGCTTCCGTCTTCTTCTTCTTGGATGTCTTCATTGTTAGAGTTCCCAAGATGGCTCTTGCTATTTATCTGCTCTGCAGTCGGTTGATCTCCTCAAGCAAAGCTTCCTGGGAATCTTGGATTTATGAACTGCATCGGTATCAATGCCATCGAAATCCGAAAAAATATGGCTGACGCTTCGAAACCCGAAAAATATATGGTTGGCGATTCGAAACCTTGCTGATCTATTGAATGCGTTGAAGACTGCTGGAATAGGTGAACCCAAATTCGATGCCAGCGAAACCCGAAATAATTACACAACCTAGCTCCTCTGTCTTAGAAAACTTGCATCGGTAGAAAACCCAGAAAACCCTCAGTTCAATATTCATTCTTAAATTCTATTTCAATAAGAATTTAATATATATAGATTCGTTCCAGCTCCAACAACCTCCTTCGTTCCAACAGCTGAAAATGTGTATCGGTAATAGGACTTGACAAAACCCCAGCTCCACATTGCATCCGAGAGCTTCTTTCTATATATATATATAAAAGCACCAATATCAGTTTAACTAACAAAATATTTATAAAAAAAAATCCAGCTAATAGTCAGTTCGAAAAAAAGTGCAACGAAAAACCAAACACGATACACCGTACTCGACATACCGTGGAAAGTTTGTCTCTCAAATGCATGCAAAGTAACGCTAGTTTAATATGAGTTGGAATTACAAACTCTCTCCATTATATTCTGCGACTGAACTGATGATATACTTACTTTTATTACACGTGAAACCTAATTAATTAGAGCAAGGCCGGGCTCATAACCAGCCTATAGAGCTAGGTAGGTCGTAGCCACTGGCTCAAGCCTCAGCAACTACAAGCTAGCTAGTTCTTTATCCACTAGCATAGCATATGAAGTTAAATCGTCACTTACATGCTACATCTACAAAGTTATGACACTCTCTTAATAATAATTATAAATGTTGTAGCAATTAAAGTATTATTCTAGAAGCAGCTGGTGGCCTGAACCAAGCCGGAGGCAGTTCCAACGGCATTGACACACGATGCTTCGGCTAGCTGATCTTTGTATGTCAGCTTCACATCTTCCACTCGAATTCCAGTACATGGGTTTTTCGTACTGCACGCGAAGTTCACCGCCACCTTTGTCGCCGATGTCCCGTGGATGTCTCGATATGTTATGTTGTTTACCGCCACTCCCGACTCCTATATGTCGTCAACCGCAAATGATGATTAATTTGTTAATAATAAAAATTTGGGTTCAGAAACTTTAAAATTGATTTTAAACTTTAGAATAATCGATTTCACCATGTGACGTTATCTATTTTAATCAATCAGAATTAGATATATCGTACCTGACCAGGGCAGTTCTTATTGTACGGGCAGTAGTTTTGGTCGATGACGATCGGGTTCTGTACATTCGACATCTTGGCATGTTCAAACAAGACGTTCTTGGCGAACCCGGTGCTCGGCCTTCCCCATGTCTTGATCCTCACACCGTTTTGGGTTCCCTTAAATACCGCACCGGTGATAGTCACGTTCTCGACGCCCGGTTCATCAAGGTCCTTTCCGAGGCTCCCGATGCTGATGCCGTGTCCGGGCCCACACGACATCTTCTCGATCCACAGGTTGGAGGTTCCAGCCCCGACCGAGACACAGTCATCACCGGTTGATACGATGGAGTTTAGGATGGTGACGTCGGATGACAGCTGGACGTGGATGCCGTCAGTGTTGGGGCTGTTGCCCGGAGCAGAGATTTTGACGCCTTGAAGTTTCACGTTTTGGCAGCCGTTGATGACGATATGGAACATCTGGCTGTTTAAGGATGTCAGTCTGCTCACGACGATGTTCTTCGAGTTCTCAAACAACAATGTCTGAATATATAATATTGATATAACATTAGTTTCATTTCATGTATATATATACATGACAAGTATACAAATTTTAATTACACACTACACTGTGGCATAGTCAACTCTATTGCGTTCATAAAGTTTTAGGGAAAATAGTATTTTGACCCCATGTTGTGTTATTAAACTTCTTTATGCTGGTTTGCTAAAAGAGAGCATCTCTAAGTAAATTTTTTAACCTTATAGTAAACTTCATTCATCCACTTAATTAACTACACTAGCGTATGAAGGATTGAGTTGTACTCCACAAGTAATTACATTTTTGCATATATAGTATAGAAAAGCGAATAATTAGATGACCATTCACATTACTTTTAATATGTTTAAATTCAATAAAATTATATATGTAACATATACGTTAGTTCATACATTTGCAAGGAGATATATTAACGTGAACCGGATCTAGCTAGCTACTACAATATTCTAAAAAAATTGGCATCAAGTTTTAATTTAAATCCTAAATTAAGGGGGTATATAATATATTTAGGAGCATAATTATATGAAGTAATATATGTACGTACCGTTGCTCCAAGGCTAGTGGGGCAATTAGCCGGATCGGAAGACTTGCAATCCCACAAGCTCGAGCCTTGGCCGTCAAGCAGTCCTCCGGAGATAGACACCCCGTCTACATGCTCAAATGATATCCAGCTCGGCAAACCCGACATGGCCTTGTAATCAGACGGAGCTACTAGCGTGCCTTCGATGCGAATCGCAATGGCATTGTTCTTGCAGGGTCCATTGAAGTTTAGTGGACTCCCAAGCAAGAACCTTCCATGGGGTACTTTGATTGAAGCCGGTGCGGTCGACTTGCAGGCCGACTCCCACGCACTGAGGAACGCCTTTGTGGAGTCGATTTTGCCGACGGGGTCCGCACCTAGGGTCACCACATTGAATGTGGCTGCAGCTATTTGGTGGTAATTACAGTAGAGAAGGAATATTAAGAGAGCAGTGAGCAGTGTGCTTCTTCTGGGTTTAGCCATTTTGTTTTTGGGGGGAGTTGTAGTAATTTACTTAATTAGCTAGAAGAAGAAGATGTAATGAAAACTATGTATGGGAGTTGGTGAAGTTGAGAAGGCTTAGTTGATCGGTTTAAATACAAGTAATTAATAGTGATGGAAGTTGAAACTGTTTTGTGGAATAAGCAAGAGACTGCCCTTTTATTTATTTACTAATAATTATATATAATAAATGAATTGTGAAGTGAAAGAAGATTTATTAATTAGTTGCTAGTCATACAGTCATACAATCATACTATACTATATATACATGGATCGGATGGCCAAATTTATAACTGATAAAAGAATACAAACATTTACTTGTGTGAGTGTCTTAGAAATTTTAATTTACATTAAAAATAAATATGAACTATAATTTTCAAGACACTCTGTTTCCATCATATTTTTAGTCTTTGGCCCAAAAAAAAAAAACTCTTCATTAGTTTCAATTTTTCTTCAACTTATTAAAAAAAAAAAACTAAAGTATTTTCGAAGATAAATCTTACTTTTTGACCTATATATATATTAATGAGCCTTTTTCGGCCAAAATATACAAAGTAAGCTTTAAAGGATCTAAATATATACTAATCCTGATGGATTAGCTAAAAGAATTAACTAGAGGTTGCCACATCATCACTGAAATCCAATCAGAAGATGACAATCAGAAAAGTGATTAGTTTTTTCAATTTTTTCTCATGTCTTATTATTATTAAGTGTGTCCGTTTTAAAAATCATCTTTCTATAATTAAGTCTTCTTTAACAGTGTGTCAATTTCCTCTAATCCTGATGGTTTAGGCAAGAGGATCACCCAGAGTCAGACACATCATCACATGATTCTACGGCGTTACATTTGCATTCTTACTTCTTAGTCATTAATTTCCGTTACATTCGTACAAACTGGGTTTCTTTCTTCTTAAAGATTGAATTACACAAATATCATAAAATTAAATTTACAACAATTAAGAGCAAAGGTCAAATTCCATTTAAGGACAATTACAACTGTTGCATCCGTCCAATTTCCAGAGCAATAACTTCTTCAACATTCAATGTCCGACTCTTCGTTTCTTCATATTCATCTTTTATAAGAAAGGATGTATAACCAGAGTTTTATGCACTACAAGTAGTCATTCCATTTTTTTTCCTGTCATTTCGATTCAAAAAACATCTAATCATAAATAATCAAAGCATGATTTGTACATATTCATATCTGCAGACATATGCATCACATGAGCAGCATGGCATTTGGAGGAGATAACAGAGCGGTTGTAGCATCGGCGCCGTGCGGGGCATACAGAGATATGTGGGGTTCGAACCCGAAATCTACCAGACGAAGGCGGAAGGAGTTGTGCCGTAAGTCCTCCGCATGTCAACCGTTTAGTTCCAGCGCTGTCCGCCTAACTCTGATGCCAACAATAGCAACCAACAATCTAGAAAGAGTAGAAAGATAACAGAAATTAAAGAAAAATGAAGCAGAAAGAGAGGATGAAGAAATAAAACAACGGCGAGGGTTTGGAGGTATTAGATTGAGCCCACACTTTAGCATGTGCAACCCACTATGAATAAAAAAATTAAGAGCAAATATATATTTATATATATATATATCTATGTAGAAACATATAGAGAGTAGCTTGAGTTGTTTATATATTATTATATGTATGGTAATAATAATAATATATAATGTATGATTAGTTGTTTTAAAACTTCTTACGGAAAGTATATTAAAAAAAATTAGACTGTAACATTATTTTATATATACAAATGCATAGGATAAAAAAGTTTAACCTCTTAAGTAAACAAGTCAATTTATAAACTAAATTAACGCTATATATATAGAGAGAGAATATGTAATTAAAGTGTGTAATTATATAATTAAGATCAGAGAATTGAACATAAAAAACATGGTGCAACTAGAATCACCAAAAATATGGTAAAAATATGGTTCAGAGTAATTTTAAGAAAATTGGTATCCAATAAAATATGGTTCCTAATTAAATATCCCATATAGTGTTAAAAAAATTAACACATTCAGTAATTAAAAAATCATATGATATGAAATATTTTTTATACCTAAACTATATGTTATTTTAGAATAATATTTATTAAACATAATGTATAAAAACAATTTTAATAGAAATATAAGTTTAGGGTATAATATTGTATAAAAATAAAAAGGAAAAATATTAATTGCTATAGTAAAAGGAAACTAAATATACTTTATATAAATATGAAAATTTTATTTAAGACATACTCAGTTTTCTATTTTAGGTTTTGTCCTAAAAAATATACTTATAACTTTTATATATTTTAATATTTTTAAATTAATCTGTATATGGTATATTCAGATTACTTAAAACTAAATTATGAACTTAATTAATAGAAATAAATTTATTTTAAAATATTTCAAATATAACTATCGGCTATAATTATAATTTTAACACAATAAATAATTTTTTAATTACATATTATGATTTGTACTCCACGTCAATATCTATAAGAACAATTAGTAGTGAAAAATAAAGAATTAATGAATAAAAATTTGAATTTTACCTATCAAATTGTCCTAAAAATTATTATTGAATATAATCTGAACAAAATGAGTAGCAAAACGTAACAGTTGAATACAGCAAGAATATGACACATAAGCTTACCATCGAATCTAAATAAGTAAAAAAATAACCCGCGCGCGGCGCGCGGGTAAAGCTCCTAGTTTTTTTAAAGCTTGTTTAATGAATAATGATAACTGACGGTTTCGTACGGATTGTGCTCGAGCTTTTCGTTCTCAACAAGGCCTCGTTAGCTTCTTTTCCATATTCTGAAGCATCTACATAACATGCATGTTAATTAATTAGAGAGATAGATACGTATAAATTTAGAATAAACTTTCACTTTGTTCAAGGACTGGATAGTACTTAAAGCATATTTAAAACACATAATACATAGACGACTTTTCCAATCCATACTACTTCATTATTGAAATCTATCTATATATAATAATTGGAATAACTAATAGAATTGTTTGAAATATTGATCGCTACATCAACAATCTAAAATCTTATTGAGCATAACATATCATCCTACATATTGTCGTGCAGGTATAAACATTGATATACTCGTAAATTTTATTGAATTGAGCCATCGTTTCAGAAATCAAAACACAGGCGACTTTGATGAAGGTGAATCTCTTCTCTTAAGCTAATTCTTTCAACTGGTGGTAATTAATGTTCTTGATACGTTATTTAATTTTAATTAAGGTAACAGATAACATGGTTTTGAGCAGTACAAGGCGATAACGAAACCCGCTTCCGTTACGTGCAAAACCAACTTAATTAAGCTAAGTAATATTTAAGATTAAGAAAACAAGTCAACACTTAAAAGACGGCTTAGTTGCATGTACGTATTCCAATTTTCACGTCAAGCAGCTTCTAAGTTCCAAGAAAAAGCAGATGTACGAACGGATGCATGCATGCAGGGTGATTTGTTCCCACGTGAACACAGATTATATTACATGTGGGATTATAAACTGAAAATCACCGTTCAAAATTCTCAAACGTTGAATATTACAAAGTAGCTATATTTATATAGTAAATTAACTAACAAGTAATTATATATAATATTCCCCTTTATCTTCTTCTTCTTTCATCTTCTCTCAAAACACATCTGATTCTATATAGGTTAATCATAAATTCATGCTACTTTCTATCCAAAGATTTCGTTAGTAAATCAGCTAGCTAATCTTCTGAGAGAATATAAATGAGATTCATTGTCTTGTCTACTACTGTGTTTCGAATGAAGTAGCAATCAATGTCAATGTGTATGTTCTCTCATAGAACATGGGATTCTTACTTATTTGAATCGCAGCTCGCTATCTGAAAGAATGGTGACTCCATCATTGGCTGCTGCTGCAAAATCAAGTTAATGTAATAACATCTCATCCATATAGTTTCACTCATGCTCTGCTTAAACAGTTAAACTTTTGTATAAATGTTATTTCTTGACCTAAACAACATCTTCTTTCTTGACTTTCCAATGTACCATGACTTGGCCCAATTTGACACAATAAGCACTCAAAGATTGCCTAGAAAAGATAGGGTCCCCAATATCCATCACAGTAAATTGATAATGTGAAATTCTGCTGATTTGGATAGAAGAGACCCTACCTAGGTGAGGACTTGATGTATCTTATCACAAGCATAACATTTGCATAATTAGAATGCTTAGGTTGGTGCACAAACTGAGATAAGTTTTACACATAATAGGCAATATATGACCTTGTCATGGTGAGGTAAAGAAGTTTGCCCACCAATCTTCTGTATAAAGGAGCATCATGATAAGGTTCATCTCTATGGTTCAGATCAAAAGCTTCATCATAAGCAATGGTTGTTAATTTGACGGTCTGCTCCACATGAGTAGAAACAGGTTTTGCAGCTCCCAAACTAGCTTCCATGATCAATTCTAAGGTAAATTTCATTTGATTAATAAGAAAATTTTCATTAGATCGAGCAATCTCCAACCCCAGAAAGTACATTAGATTGCCTAAGTCTTTAATTTTGAAATTAGTCTGCATGCAAGACTCTCTTCAAATCAGCGATATCTAGTCCCAGACTTTCAATTGTCGGATTTTTTTGTGCGTGAATAGTGTTTGTCGGAAACGACGTTCATTTTTTGCGTTAATTTTCGGCCAAATTCCATCGTTTCGAGGCTCAAAATCGCATTTTAATATTATTTTGGGGTTTTTTGTTGTTGTAATTTTTGGTTTATTTGGACTTTGTCGTTATTTTCAGTTATTTCCTAGGGTTTAGGGCTTCCTTGTTCGTTATTTAAGACGTAGCCTTCGTTAAATTCAGTTTAATGATATACAAGAAAATCGAGGTTTTTCCTCAAACCATGCGTCTATTTCGGTATTCGATTTGAATCAACGTTTTATGCGCGCCTATCCCCCATCAAGCTGCATCAGAGTCAATCCTGCGCGATGCCACCCAGAAGCTCGCCACCTCGACGTCCACAAGCTGCATGTTAAGCAGCGACAGACAACGACGAATGGCGACGTTTTTTCGACATACAACAATATCATATCGAACAGATGACACAACAATTTGACGAGCTCAATTATTAAGAGGATAATGAGACTGCATCTGTTGTAAACCCGTTTGCAAGAAACCACCAACCAGCACCAGATCGCGCCGATCGACGTTGGGAATTCAAATTTCTGATGTACATATCGTAATTCAATGGTGGCCTGAAATGTGGTGACTTTACCAATTGGCTGGCTCAACTCGAAGAACTACTGGATTACAAGGAGGTTCCAGAAGACAAACTTGTGTCCCTGATTGCTACCCGTCTGTGTGGCTACGCGCAAGCATGTTGGCAAAAATTGAAGAATTCTCGTGCTCGTCATGGCAAGTTGAACATCTCGAGCTGGGAAAAGTTTAAGAGGAAGCTTAGGGCTGCATTATTGACCTACAATTATGAGCGGAAAGTGTATCAACGCTTTCAGCTTCTCCGTCAGGGGGCTCATTTTGTTGATGAATATACTCAGGAGTTCTACCAGCTGCAAGCTCACACTGACCTTTCTGAGTTTTATGCTCAGATGGTCTTTCGCTATATTAGTGGTATGTGCTTACAATTGCAGTATATGTTGAAATGTTTGACCTCCTGTCTGTGACTGAAGCATACCAACGTGCTTTACAGGCAGAAAAACAAGCAACTCGGTGTACCAATACTGGATTTCGACAGTCCAGTTCCGGTGGTCCATCCACACCCACCCCCCGTGGAGTCACAGAGCAGCCAACCTCTTCACCCGTTCGAGCTTCCACGGCACCCCCTCAAGGTCGCGACGACGTTGTTTCAAGTGTGGTGAACCTGGCTATCGATAATCCGAGTGTTGAATCCGCCTCTGGTACACGGGGTCTATTCACCAATGATGCTGGAGAGGTACATGTTTGTGATGCTCTTTATGATAATCCTGTGTATGATATATATATTCCCAGTGATGACGTGGATGAAGAGCATGTCATCGGTGACACCGGTGATCTTTTAATGGTGCGACGTACGTTCTTGATGCCTCGAGCCCCGGATGCAGACGCTACATGGCTGCGCACCAACCTGTTCTAGTCGACGTGCACTATCGGTGAAAAAGTGTGCACCTTCATTATCGAAACAGGCAGTTGTGAGAACATGATTCACGAAATTGGGTCTCACCGTGGACAATCACCCGAAACCATACAAGTTTGCCTGACTCAAAAAGGGTATGGATATTACTGTTTCCAAGCATGTTGTTGTGCAATTTTCCATTTGTACTACGTAAAATGATCAGATATCATGTGATGTGATTCCTATGGATACTTTTCATTTACTTATTGGCCGTCCCTGACACTATGACCTTGATATAGCGGTCGTTCCAACACTTATTCATTTATCATTCATAGCAAGAAGATAACGCTGGTTCCGAGTAAGCCGCGTATTACGCCTGTAATGGGCGAACAAAAATAGAATGCTCTATTATCACATGTTTCTTTTCAGGCTGCGATGGGGGAATAAAAAATAGTGTTTATGTTATTTTCTCATGAAGTTACAACTAATCATTCTGTTGATGTGTCGATTGGAGTTAAGTCTTTACTGCATGAGTTTTCTGATGCAGCCGTCATTGAATTCAGTTTAATGATATATGAGAAAATAGATGTTATTCCTCAAACCCTACGTCTGAAAATTTCGGTATTCGATTTGAATCAACGATTTCTGCCCGTTTATCCCCCCATCACGTTGTATCATATTCTCTTGCAGTGCAGTTATCTCAGCTTGCATAACTTCAATTCAATGAGGATCCTTTGGTGCTTCATAGAAATTTGTTGTATCCTTGATTTTGGCTATATTTTCCAAAAAAAGAAAAACAAAAAACACTTGAAATAAGTTGAAATTCGATCATAAGTGATAAAACTCTCAATGCCAAATGAAAACATTAGAATTCCTTATAGTGGGAGTCACAAAGTCATTAAGATAAGATGGATTTCTTACTGGTCTTAATGATATTTTTAAAGGTAATGACTCATCATGCATGGCATGAAATGGTTAAGCAGCAGCTTGACTTAACAAATTCTGCTTGTCATCATCATACATCACTAGAACGTTAGTATTAGCAACCTTAAGATGAGGGAACTTGAAAAGAAATTCTTTTATACTAAAGCTAAAAATGAAATATCTTCTAGTGAAGCATTGCACTCGTCCCATTTCTGACGTTTATTTGCAGGTACTCTGTCACGAGGAAGTGACTTGACAATGAAACACAACATGTTTTTAACGAGAAGTTCCACTTTGATGGTTTGGGACCATATCTGATAGTTATCAGCACCTGTCAACTTTAACTAAATCAAACTCGCTCTTGTTGTGTCAGAGCATAAAGATACAACAGATCCTCCATGTCGTTGATGTTGACTCCTTCATTTGCCATTGGAATGGACGGGTGAAAGTATCAAGATCTTGCCATAGATGACACCAGAGTAACGATGATTATACCGCAGTAACGGTGCCGCTCTGTTAACCACAAACTTCCCCGTCAGACCTTTGAAATATGTCACTGAAAAGCTTGAAAAGAAGGATAAATGACAATGAACTGATCAGACTTATCACAACGACGTGAATTGCAGCGACGGTACTGCTTTGTAAACACAGACTTCCCCGTCAGACCTGAAATTCGTCGATCAATAAGCTTCAATGAAGCTTAATAGATGGAAAAAAACCCGATCAAAGCTAAACTCCACCGGAGATCAAGAAATCATTTCGCCGGAGATAAACGTCGTCAGAAAAGTTAGTTACAACTGAACGAGATGATCTGCAGCTCTGATACCATTTTATGAAATGATAAACTGAAAATCTCCATTCAAAGTTCTCAAATGTTGAATATTACATAGTAGCTATTTATAGTAAGTTAACTAACAAGTAACTATATCTAATAGGATGAGATCGCTACAAATGTGTTGAATTTTTCTGAAAAATGGCACAAGTTTGTTAGGCTTCCCAACTCTTTTTTAGAGTGCGGGTCTGAACTTAAGTCTTTGAAAAAAAAGTCATGCCCAAGTCGTAATTCAGGACGGCTTGGCAAAAGTTTCGCTATACGTGGGCACAATTTCAGAACAGATTTTTTGGAATCGGTTCCTCAGGACTTCGAGCTCCTCAGGATTTATGTTCCGCCCTACTTACTAGAGTAACTAATTATTAACATGTTTGTTGCGCAAGATTAAATTTAAATGTTATAATATTTGTTAGTTTGTATATTCGTGAAAATTATTTTTAAATTAATACATTAAAATAACTTACATGTTCTTTTTTAAGTAATTTGTTATATTAATATGCGTATGTTAAAAACAAACAATATTATATGTCATTTTGAAATTGTTTATATTCGTGTTACTTTCATATGAAAAAATGATTCGTTAATCAGAGTACTGCAGAATTAGAAATGATACATATATAGATAGATATTAGTTAACAAAATTATAACATAATTTAGGGTTAAATGTACTTTTCACACACATGTTTGACCTAATGTGGTTTTTAGTACCAGATGTTTGGTTTTGTATACTTTTGGTAACAAACGTTTGAAAAAATGTGGTTTTTTAATACATCCGTTAGTTGACCGTTAGTTTTTTTTCCGTTAAATGAAATGTGCAAGTCACGCGACCGACCCTAAACTTTTGATTTTGTTCAATTTAGTCCCTCAAATATATTTCTAACTTTTATTTTGTTTAATTTAGTCCTAAAACTTTAAAATCAAACCCAATTGACCTAGCCAGACATAGCATGTGCCTAGGTCCGACCATGGGTCGGGGTCGCGGACCCAGCCAACCCTGACCCAAGGTCGGACATAGCCGTAGGCTATGTCCGGCTAGGTCAATTGGGACCTAGCCAATTGGGGTTTAGGGTTTAGAGTCCAATTCACCTAGCCGGACCTAGCCTAGGCCTAGGTCCGACCCTGGGTTAGATCAATTGGGTTTGATTGGTTCAATTGGGTTCGATTTTGAAGTTTTAGGACTATTTTTTTTTAAAAGTTATAAATATATTTGAGGGACTAAATTGAACAAAATCAAAAGTTTCGGGTCGGTCACGTGACTTTCACATTTCATTTAACGGCCAAAACTAACAACTAACTAACAGATGTACCAAAAGCCACATTTTTTCAAACGTTTGGTACTAAAAGTATACAAAACCAAACATCTGGTACTAAAAGTCACATTCAGTCAAACATGTGGTGTGAAAAGTACAATTAACTCTATAATTTAATAATGTTTATATTATAAATGCATTTTAAAGCTCAATTGTGTTTGTCACGTGACGAAATATAATAAAATTTGGCATAGAAGTCTATAATTGATTTTAAACTTTAGCATTGTCAATTTAATCATGTTCTATTATCTGACTTAATCGATCAGAATTATACATCTTTAAAATACATATTTTATTATTGTTGATGCAAAAATATAAACAGAAAATGAAGGATAAAAAATGTGGAATACGAACATATTAGATGCGAACCAAATGTCCAGTTTAAGGTTTAAGAGTACACATAATTAAATATATATACATCAAGATAAGATAGTTATGATTATATAATAATTATACAATGATAATTTAGATCTTTATAATCATGCCCCTAACTACTAGAAAAGTTTTTCAAGAACATTTACCTTCTTAGATGTACCGAAAGACCAAATTACTTCGGGGTCAAGATAAAGATACACATATTATATCAGAACTTCGATTAGAGTCAATTGCTTCACTAAGCTCCAAGCAAAACTAAATTAATTATTTAATCAATTAATCTAAAAGAAGCACAAATTATACTATTTTAATTTAATTAATGAAAACATACTTAAAATCCGCTAGAAACTACTAACTGAACTTTTTAACGACATTGTTTTTCCAATTAAATTTTGAGTATATAACGTTTTACTAATTTTATAAATTTATCCCTAAACATTAGTCTTTATACTTTATAACTTTGCAATTTATAATAGTGCAATGTGGTTCATGCTCTAAATCCAATTGGGAGTTGATTTGATTCCAACTAACGGATTCAGTTTGGACTAGCTAGGTTCTCATATGGCCACCTAGCCAATCAAAATATTACTAAAAAGTAATATTAACAAAAATATAATAAATAACAAAATAAGTATTTGGCCAAAAAAACAAAATAAGTAACTTATGTTGAAATGATGTTCAGTATTCTTTTATAAGATCCTTGAAATGGCATGAAGTTAGAACATTATTATTATTATCTGGGTAAAAGTTAAAAAGTAGGGTTAATTAAGTTCTCCATACTAACCGGAGATGTCTGAATATTCGAAAGTTAATTTAAGAAGGTCTGAATTTTCAACTTTCTTGATACAAGAGTTCTTCATCAATTTTTGCCGTTAAAACTGACGAAATTTGGTCACATGCTTGACATGTGACCGGAAATAAACTTAAATCCCGAAAATGCCATCCGATCAAAGTGTGCCCCTCACATGCTTGACCTGAAAAGACGAAAATGCCCCTTAAAGCAAAAAAAACATTCTTCTTTGCCAGAAAACACCGCCGATGACCGCCAATGTCGCCCAAAGCTCCGGAAAAAAAGGGTTAAAAGTGTCATTTTACACTATTCTGTTAAATTTAATCATAAAAATGGACGGAAAACTAAAGTTCAACAAAGTTGAAAATTCAGACATTCCAAATTAACTTTTGAAAATTCAGACATCTCCGGTTAAAATGAGTCGAAATTCAGACATTTCATAGGTTATTAACCCTAAAAAGTATGTATTGTATGCATAACAATTGTCTACACCCTCATTCCCGAGACACAACAACCACCTGTTTCCCAACATTACGACCCGAGAAGAGCCCGACCAAAGCCGCCGGAGCCTGCTCTAGGCTCTCCGCAATGTCTTCCACATACACAATCTTACCTTCCTTGATTTGTGGCAGCACCATCTCTAGGAACTTTGTGTATAGATGGTAGTAACTAAATACAAGGAAACCTTGGATTTTAACTTGCTTCGAAATAATGCACGTAAGGTTGTGCACTCCTTGTGGATGTTCGAGGTTGTACTGAGAGATCATCCCACATGCAGCAATTCGACCCTGGGACCTCATGTTTACCAGAACCGCGTCCAGCATCTCACCTCCCACATTCTCAAAGTAGATATCAATCCCATCCGGAAAATACCTAGCCAAAACCAAACATCCACGAACTGGGTTATACATCAAAATAGCATGTACATATAGCTTTGCAATGTATGCACATATGAGTTTGATACATTTGGAGGTTAAAGTACAAACCTTTTCAATGCCGCGACCAAATCTGGTTCTTCTTTATAGTTGAAAGCCTCATCAAACTTAAATTTGTTCTTCAGCAAGTCAACCTGAACAGAATCAGCCACAAGTAATTTAAGTCACTTTTATCAGAGGCAACTTCATCCCATATAGTTATCTAAAGATCTCAGATTTGACAATTCCGGTTTCCCTTCTAAAAAGACATGGAAATTGTTCAAACAACATGAGATGAATTTTAACATCTACCTTTTCTTTGCTACCAGCGCTGCCCACCACATAACAGCCTGTTAACTTTGCAAACTGCCCAACAAGTTGCCCGACCGCTCCAGAAGCTGCTGAAATGAAGACAGTTTCTCCCTTCTTAGGACAGCATATCTCAAAGAATCCCGCATAAGCTGTCATTCCAGGCATACCTAAGAAAAAATGCATTCATGTGTTAGCTTAATCTAAATCACACAGGCCAACAAGGAGTGTCTCCCAGCGTGCTGAACAAATTTTCTAAAGGAGATAAGTTGAAAGTACGGATTTTGGTTTCTTCATTTCAGAAAGTTCATTTGACAAATGAATAGCTTAATTGTACCTAGTAGACCAGTATAGTAGGAGAGTGGGACATCTGTGTTTTCGATCTTAAACAAACCCTCTGTTGCGGTAATAAGAGTGTATTCTTCCCAACCGGTAAAACCCCATATCAAGTCGCCTTCCTTGAATTTTGGGTTCCCTGAATCGATCACTCTGGCCACTCCCAATCCACTTATTGGCTGCAAATGTTCAAGATAAAGCATAAGAATTGATGGCTCATGCAAAGTAGTTACTACCAGCATAAATGTAACTGAAACAATGCATGAATTGGTCAATTCGATGCTGTTTACAGAGCAAATATGCAGACCCTTAATAGCTTCAATACATATATGCCCCAAAGATCAAATTTATGTTACATTAACAAATCTTGTCGAACCCGAAATAGACCAGATCGTCGAACCTCATATATATTATACCATAACATATTATTACATCAAAAGTTTACAGAGAAATTAACTCACTTTGCCCATGATATTTCAACAATAAAATGATTATAACCGGAGCAAGTGCCCTTATTTAAGATGACATTTTTACAGGCGAGTAAATTTTCATTGGTAAACATGATCATACTTGTAGCAGTGCATATTGTCATGCACAACCGCATACGTCTATGTTCTTCAACTAGCTATAGCACAGAATACACCAAATTCTAATAAGAAATAACAAAATCAAGAAAAAAACTGCAGGATTATGATAATAAAACATTAAAAGTGAAACAGATGTGTGAATTTTGAGCACGAAAGAAAGCAAAAGCAGTGAGAATAAGAGACTAACAGAACCGGGGTTGAAGGAATCGACATAATGACCAGGCATATCGATCTTCTTCATTCGAGCGCGCATGTAGGGATCACACGAGAGGTAGAGATTCTTAACGAGGATGGCGTCAGAGCCATGGGGGACCTTCAATTTGACGGTGACGTCAGTGCGGACCAACATGTCGGACTCCTTGGGGAAACCGGAGATGAAGTCCTTGAAGATCACCTGCTTGTTGCTCACTTCTTCCACGTAACCGGCGCCGGCCATTGTTTGTCGCTCCACCTGACACTCTCTGCCACACTAATATATATCGAGTCTAATTAGACTCTCAACAGACAATAAGCAAACAAGAGAGAAGCTAGGGGAAAAGAGTGGAGAGAGATATGGATTGGTGTTGGTCGATCATATATATATATGCTGAACCAGAAGATAAGATGCAACCATCATGACGGTTGCGAGTGGAAGCCTAGGGCCGGCCGGCCGGCAACGGTGAAAAGCTGTAATTATTGTTTTCTACATCATTTACAACTTACATGTACGGTTAGGGTAATAGACTTTTTCGGTGGAGCAAGCATACTACGGAGAGCAATCGTGGAAAATCTTTTTAATTTAAGTGTAGAGCAAACATGCTATATTCATTGGCCATGGTGCTCCTAGGATCACGCGAAAAGAAAAAAAAACTAATAGTTTTTTCAATTTTAACCAACATAATATTAATAGTGGCTATGATAATGATACCAATAATTAATTTTTTTTTATAAAGAATTATAATCATTAATGACTTACCTAAATTTTAGAAATTCTAGCCATTTATTTTTTTTTTTACCAAATATAGCTGTTCATTTTTTTTTTAGATACAGTTATTATATGAATCATATGATTATGATTTTAGTTATGGTTACGATTAAAAGAAATATGAGTAAAGTTGTAGTAAAATAAAATATTATTATAATTTGAGTAATAGTAGCAGTACTACAAAATGAACTAATAATAACTATAGTTTAATTATATATATATATATATATATATATATATATATATATATATATATATATATATATATATATATATATATATATATATATATATATATATATATATATATATATATATATATATATATATATATATATATATACCCTCACCAGTCAGTAGGTCAGCAATGCCTGCCTCAGGCTGAACTACCCTAAAAAGGACAAATACCCAATTAAATTAGGTTAAGGTTAAATGGTATCCACACTAATTTATGTCGATTTTTCAACCCATAAATATACACATCAATATCGGTATAACAACTTAAATTTGATTGTTTATCGATTTTCTGAAATTTGATTGTTTTTATTTTGGATTTAAGAGCATAGATATCGACATCAATTAGTCGGAAACCATTTTAACCAAACTCATTAAATTATGTCACAATTATTATCAATTTATTTACATAAATTGTATTCAATCAAGTTGTTATATATGATATTTATGGGTAATTCAAGTAGGGCTGGCAATTCGGACTCGACACGATGGGCCGACACGAACACAACACGAAAATTACGGGTTTGGGTTTTGGTATTAGTGACACGGCACGACACGTTAACACAATATAACACGATGTTTTAAACTAAAATGGTTAAATATTAATTTTTTTTATTCAGTTTACTATAGGTTTTTTGTGTCAGTTTTTCATGTTGGGCCAGTTGGGTCGTGTTTGGGCTGACCCCCAAAACACGACACGAACCCGCACAGCCCGCAAGAATTGCCAGCCCTAACTTTAAGTAATATTTAAATTAAACAAACATAAATAATATTTGTTTTCCAATAGTTTTACTTAACTATATTATTTAAATAAATATATTTTATTATTAAAACTTCCAACAACCACTTATTAGCATTTATTATGAAATGAATTAATTTGAATTGTTGGCCAAAAAAATAATTTGAATTAAAAAATTAGTTATGTAATGATGTGACAACGTAATGCATTTTTTGTGAAAAAGAGTACGGCGAGATGTGGCGGAACGCGGCGGAGACTCGCCGGAGAAACAGAGAGTCGCAACAAGTCACAGAGAGAAAAGTGAGAGAGTTTTATCAGGGATCACTTGAGTTAGTTGATTAATTTCTCATCACCCCAAATATATATAAAACCCTAGCAAACTAATGCAAGATTGCACCGCAACCTTTCAATGTGCACAAGTTTGGTCCCAACATATTACACAAAGTTTCAGATTGGACTAGTGATAAGTAACACGGGCCGTAGCCCAATAACACCAAGGCTAAGCCAAATTGAAGCAGCAAATCTGGACTGGGCTGGGCTGAAACAGCAGACCAGGGCTCCAATAGTGTGGGCTTCAACACTCCCCCTCAATCTAAACTTTGTGCAAAAATATCAATCAAATTCAGCTTTACGAGCAAACGCCGATGCTGAGCTTTGGAAAGCGCCTTCGTAAACAAATCTGCAGGTTGATTCGAAGTGCCCAAATGCTTCAGTCGAAGGAAACCTGCAGAAACCTGATCACGTACAAAATGGCAATCAACTTCCACATGTTTAGTACGCTCATGAAAAACGGGATTGTTACCAATCTGAATTGCCGCTTTATTATCACAGTACAAAGTAATCGGTTTAAAAAATGCAAATCCTAATTCTGAAATAATCCCATTCAGCCAAATTAATTCAGAAACTGTTTCTCGCATACTACGATATTCAGCTTCTGCAGAGGAACAAGACATTGTGGGCTGCTTTTTAACCTTCCAAGATACTAAGGAATTTCCAAGAAAAACACAATATCCTGTAACAGATCTTCTAGACTCAACACAACGAGCATAATCAGAGTCACAAAAACCAGTTATGGTATTCTGTTTATTGGAAGACAAAAGAATGCCCAAACCAGGTTGCTGCTTCAAATACCTCAAAATCCTTAAAACTGCATCATAATGGGATTTTTTAGGATTCTGCATATATTGACTTAAGTACTGAACAGAGTAGGCAATATCAGGACGAGTAATTCCCAAATACAAAAGCTAACCAATCAGCCGCCTGTAAGTGGTTGGATCAGAAATTTTTTCATCACTTTTATTCAAATTAAGGGCTTCATCATATCCAACAGATGTAAATTTTGCATTTTGCTCCATAGGAGTACTGCAGGGTTTACATCCTAATAAACCAACTTCGGAAAGCATTTCAAGAACATATTTTCGTTGACAGAGCACAAGACCCTTATCAGATCTTGCAACTTCAATGCCAAGAAAATACTTTAAAGTTCCTAAGTCTTTCATTTTAAAATTGGTCTGAAAAACCCTTTTTAAATCTGAAATCAAAGCACTACTATTCCCAGTAATGAGTAAATCATCTACATAAACTAGGAGAATAACAATTTGATCACCCTTTCTTTTTATAAAAAGAGAATAATCAAGATGACTTTGAGTATACCCACTACTGAGCAGAGCCTCAGTAAGCTTGATGTTCCACTGTCTTGAAGCCTGTTTTAATCCATAAAGGGATTTGTGTAATCTGCAAACAAGATTAGACTTGACAGTATACAACTCCCCCTGATTACCAAATCCAGGAGGTAAATCCATATAAACTTCTTCAAACAAATCACCTTGTAAAAAAGCATTATAAACATCCATCTGATATAAAGGCCAAGCATTCATAGAGGCAAGAGATAAAATGACCCGAACTGTTACAATCTTAGCAACAGGAGAAAAGGTTTCATCATAATCAATACCTTCTTTTTGTTTAAAACCTTTTGCAACAAGACGTGCTTTATAACGCTCAAGAGTGCCATCAGAATTATACTTAACACGAAAAACCCATCGACATCCTATAGAAGTTCTACCTTGAGGCAAAGGAACTAATGACCAAGTTTTGTTGGTTTCTAAAGCAGCAATCTCTTCTTTCATAGCCTTAACCCAATTAATATCTTTACAAGCATCAGAAAATGAATTGGGTTCAGGTATCTTATCAATCATGCTAAGAAACGACTTGTGGTCATTAGAAATATTATCACAACTCAAGTGAACAGAAATAGGATATTTAGTTGAACAAATCATAGACATATCATAATCCCTAGACCAAACAGGTGGTCTGGTTTGTCTAACAGGCCTAGCAGAAGGTTCAGAAGTAACATGAGCAATATCAGTCAAATCAGTTGCAATCTCAGTTAAATCATTAACATCATCATTACCTTCAGAAATATTCTCAGGATTACCTTGATGAGTATCAGAATCAGCAGCAGGATCAGAATTAATTTCCTCATCAAAAGGGTTACCAGCAGAATTATCTGAGGAAGGAATAGGTGAAACGTTAGGTACAAAAGAAGGTGGAACACCAGAACCAACCTTAAAAGGAAAAAAGGATTCCAAAAACTTAACATCTCTTGAAACAATGAAAGTTTTGGTAGATAAATTGAACAACCTGTACCCTTTTTGAACAGCAGAGTATCCCATCATAACACAGGCAATGGATCTAGGAGCAAATTTATCACTTGATGGTAAAACCTTAGCATAACAAAGGCATCCAAACACACGTAAATGATCAATGGAGGGAACTTTATTGTAGAGCTTTTCATAGGGAGAAAGTCCTTTTAAAATCTCAGTAGGCATCAAATTAATCAAATAACAAGCAGTAAGGACACACTCACCCCAGAACCTGTCAGGAGTATAACTTTGCAATTTAAGAGCTCTAGCAACTTCTAATAAATGACGATGTTTTCGTTCAACAACCCCATTTTGTTGTGGAGTATAAGCACAGGAAGTCTCATGAACAATACCCATGTTAGAAAAAAAAGAAGAACAATATTCATTGATAAATTCACCGCCATTATCAGATCTAATACGTTTAATACGTTTTGAAAATTGGGTTTCAACCATCGAGTAAAAATGTTTTAAAATCACAATGACATCAGACTTTAAAGTCAGCAAATAAACCCAGGTAACTCTAGTAAAGTCATCCACAATGGTAAGAAAATATTTTTTTATTATCATGAGTTGCCTTATGATATGGCCCCCAAACATCAATATGAATAAGGTCAAAAGGACCAGTAGTAATAGAACTACTATTAGGAAATGGTAACCTAGTCTGTTTTGCCATGGGACAGACATTACATTCTGAAAGACCTTTATTTTGCAATCTAAAAGAACTAAGGAATTGAAATTTGTTCAGGATATTGAAAGGAACATGGCCTAATCTTTGGTGCCATAGAATGGTCTGAGGATTAACAGAAACAGACTGAAACGCTACAGGGACTGGGGAACAGGTTTTAAAAAAATAGAGCCCTGCAGCTTCATGTCCATTCCCCAACACCATTCCATTGCAGCGATCCTGCAATATAACAGAATTAGTATGGAAAATAACTGAACAAGATAAATCCTTAGTCAATTTAGAAATAGAGATCAGATTGTATTTAAAATCTGGCAAAAACAAGACATCAGTTAACACATTTTGTTTATCAATATTGACATCACCAATGCCAGCAACAACAGATTTAAAACCATTTGGTAACTGAACACTAGAGCTTAAAGGTTTAAAGTTATGCATCCAACTTGATTTAAAACTCATATGATGTGTAGCACCTGTATCAAGGATCCAATCAGTAGAGTAATTAGGCACTAAAGGGGAAGGTATACCTGATGCAGAAGAGGCAGCATTTACCCGAGGTTCAGCCTCAGATACATTGTGCTGAGATCGCACCATACTACGAGCCAAATGCTCGAGTTGTTCAGTTGTAATCATCATGGGCTGATTTTTTGGAAGGTCAAGAGGGGTGGAAATGGAACCGCCAACCTCAGAACCTGGAATATCAGAGTGACCATCAATAACTGCATTAGCTTGAGGAGTTCTGGTCTGATTTGGACGGAGCTTCCATCCTGGAGGATAGCCATTTTTCTTAAAACAATGGTCAGAATCATGCCCCTTAGCTTTGCAGTAATCACAAACCAGATTTAAGTTCCTTTTCTGTCCCCTTGATTTGTTGGAAGAGTTGGTGGACAGAGAAGGAAGTTTTCCATCAGCAAAATTGGCAACAGAATTAGAAGAAAGGCTTCGTTGATTTTCTTCTTGAATAAGAACAGAATATGCCTGGGAAACAGAAGGGAGGACCTCTCTCATAACCAAATTGGTTTTAACATTGGAGTAAGAATCATTGAGGCCATTCAAAAATTGGAAAAGCTTCAGGTTATTTGCATGTAAGATATGCTTTTGAAACTCGGGACAACCACAGTTGGGCAAATTGCAGATAGCATCAAACTCCTCCCACATGGTTCTCAGCCTAGCAAAGTAGGTGGATATGGAATCCACACCCTGCTGAGCCAAACAGATGTCCCTATGAAGTTGAAAAATTCTAGAACCATTGACTTTGTGAAGCCTTTCTTTTAAATCATTCCAAACAGAGAAGGCACTCTCAGTATAAATGTTCCCAGACATAAGTTCGCGAGAAACAGAGTTCATAATCCAAGCCAAAACCAAAGCATTGCATCGATCCCACAGAGGGTGAAGACTAGGTTCAAAGTTCTCTTTCTTATAAGCACCAGTCACAAATCCAAGTTTATTTTTCGAAATCAAACAGATTCTCATAGCTTTGCTCCAAAATCCGTAGTCCTCAGAACAAGTGAGTTTTTCAGTGACTAAGGATAAACCAGCAGAATCAGAAGGGTGAAGGTAAAGAGGGTGATTGTGATCAATTTTTGGCATCGCTTCGACAACTACATCAGTTGGAGCATCGCCTGAAATGAGTCCAGAATTCTCCCCAGGATTCTTGTCCGATTCATCCGCCATTTAGCGAGAAAGTAAGCAGATCAAAGAAGATCTACAATGATCGGGAACAAAGAACGATTATAGGGAGAAGAAGGTCTCAGATAAAAAATCACAATCACAAATAGGTTTCGCAGTTGAGTATTAAAAACATCACAGGACTACAGCATAAAGATAAGATAACAGATGGAGCCAAATCATATCCTCAAAAGAATCATGTAATATAAGTCTTCATCACAGATCTAAACAAATAAAAATTGCAAGATCTCCAAGTTTTAGAACGCAATCTTAACATGCAAGAAGATTTCTCTTGCAGAAAAAGATATCAACAGCAATCCTTAAAAATCAAGTGTATATCTAAATTCCGTTCTTGTCAGGTATTGGAGAATGATCATTTATCGTCACGGATCTTCAGCGATAATTAAAAAATCGCGAGATCTAAGAACAGATAAGAATGAACATCACATGCAAAAGGATTTGCTTCAGAAAAAAAGGAGAGGAGATTTGAGAAAGATCAAGTGCAGATCTGTAATTATCTAGGCGAAGAAAACAAACACTGATCACTTTTTATCATAGATCTACAGCGATAATCATAAAATCGCGAGATCTACAAAGCAGTGAGAATGAATATCACATGCAGAAAGAGGATTTACCGAAAAAGTTTTTTCAGAAAAAGGATTTCGGAAAAATCAAGTGTAGATCTGTGCTTATTCGAACAAAAATCACGAAAAGAGAAAAAGTTCGTGAATCAAAACAGAAGCAATGAAGGTTCTCGTCACGGATCTTGAGCAACAACATGAACGTCGCAAGATCTACGAACGCACGAACACAAGCATCGCGAATTCAAAACAGAAAAAGGGATGAGAAAAGATTTTACCACAGAGGAAACACGGCAACAGAATCGTCGAAGTAGTATGAGCTTCGTAGCTCTGATACCATGTGAAAAAGAGTACGGCGAGATGTGGCGGAACGCGGCGGAGACTCGCCGGAGAAACAGAGAGTCGCAACAAGTCACAGAGAGAAAAGTGAGAGAGTTTTATCAGGGATCACTTGAGTTAGTTGATTAATTTCTCATCACCCCAAATATATATAAAACCCTAGCAAACTAATGCAAGATTGCACCGCAACCTTTCAATGTGCACAAGTTTGGTCCCAACATATTACACAAAGTTTCAGATTGGACTAGTGATAAGTAACACGGGCCGTAGCCCAATAACACCAAGGCTAAGCCAAATTGAAGCAGCAAATCTGGACTGGGCTGGGCTGAAACAGCAGACCAGGGCTCCAATAGTGTGGGCTTCAACATTTTTTTTATATTTATTGAAAATATATTACGTAAAACGAGGCGAATTCTATTTTTAAAAAACGCTATGTAAGTGCATTATAATACGTTTTTTTTATACTTTATATAAAATAAAATAAAAAACATATTTGATCCATATTTTAAGGCTGAGAAATTAATTGTGCTTAATCTTGGCACGATGTTCTTGGCTGCCGGCCTTCGTAGTTCACTCATAATACGTATTGAATGTTTTTTGTTTTTCCCGGCAATTAAGTCATACAACAATGTTCCACATAAAAACAAAGTCACACAAATCTTGGTCCTAAAATTAAACCTTTTGCCACTGGCTGGTTCTTCAACTGCTCCTATCTAACTAAATAATTATTTACAGAATACAATGTGAATAATTAATGTCAGAAGCAAGTGGTAGCTTGAACTAAGCCAATTGCAGTTCCAGCTGCATTAACACATGAAGCTTCAGCAAGCTGATCCTTATAAGTGAGTTTAACATCTTCTATTTGTATTCCAGTGCACGGGTTCTTTGTACTACAGTCCAAGTTCACCGCCACCTTTGTAGCCGAAGATCCATGGATGTCCCTGAAACTTATGTTACTTACCGTCACCCCCGAGTCCTACAAATACCATAATTAAATCAATTTATTAATCACCACACTTAATTAACTCATTAGTTGATAAATATGTTTATTTCCGATATAACTTTATCAGAATATAATAATAAAATATATTCATTTTCTAATATACCTGACCAGGACAGTTTAGATTGTTGGGACAGTAGTTCTGGTCGATGATGATCGGGTTCTGGACATTTGTCATTGCAACATGCTCAAACACGATGTTACGTGCGAACCCGGCGCTCGGCCTTCCCCATGTCTTAATCCTCACCCCATTTTGGGTTCCCTTAAATACCGCACCGGTGATAGTCACGTTCTCGACTCCCGGTTCATCAAGGTCTTTGCCGAGGCTCCCAATGCTGATACCGTGTCCGGGCCCACACGACATCTTCTCGATCCACAAGTTGGAGGTTCCAGCCCCGATTGAGACACAGTCGTCACCGGTTGCAACGTATGAGTGCATGATGGTGACGTTGGAAGACAACTGGACGTGGATTCCGTCGGTGTTAGGGCTGTCAGCCGGAGCAAAGATTTTGACGGCTTGAAGTTTGACGTTTTGGCAGCGGTTAATGACGATATGGAACATTTGGCTGTTGATGGATGATAGTCTGCTGACGATGATGTTCTTCGAGTTGCTAAACAACAATGTCTGTACGTACAGTTTCATGTAAGATGATAATTAACTTCTATATGGAAAATTTAAGGTTAGTTATAAAATATACTTCTGCACATACTACACATTAACTGAAAAAATAAATCAGACCGACCCCAAGAACCAAAACAGAAAAACTTGATTGGGTAACGTCGTAACGATCGGCTTTTTATCATTTGATTTGATTCGGACTTTAGGTACGGTTTACACTTTTTTGTAATGAAAAACCTATGGACTTAGAACCGAAGTGAAGCATGTGTATATAAATATTAGTAGATAATTAAATATTATGGGTTATATGTATTGTAGAATTATAAAGTATTATTATTAATTAAACGTAGTTTTCAAAATGTTTTTTTTTTAAAAAAAACAAAAGAATGAGTTAATATTGGTGACCCTAGACGACTTGTCCCACTATATAATGTTCGAGCTCTCCTGGCTCATAGTCTTGGGCTGTCTGTCTATTTTCGACCAAACTTAAACAATCAACTTGTATAGCTAAGAGACCGACCAATTAAATTCAGTTATACTCACTTTTTTTATGTCTGATATATGTGAATAAAGCGAGACTCATATTAAAATCAGATCATCACAAAATGACTACTTACATGTTTCAAACTCACATAGAAGTAAGCAAAACGTTCTTAATTATTAAATCACCACTGTTGCTTGTCAAAATAGTTGTGAACATTAAATTGATTAAATAGACTTTAAGTTAGGTTTAAATCGAAAATATCGATAAAAAGGATTAAGTGGGTGATTTAATTAATTTTCTGTAAGGTTTTTATTTATATAAATTGGACCACGACCTTGCTTGTCCAAAAAAGCCGTACGGTTTCAGCTTATGTGTATGGCGGTTAAATAGGAATGACAACTTTTGTTGGACAATAATACCCCTACACAGTTTTGTAAATCTATATTACAAAAAGACCCACGATGATATTCAATAGGGGTAATAATTTAGCGATTGAAGACACTGTAAGAAACGAACCGTGGCTCCCATGGTAGTGGGGCAAGTAGTAGAGTCATTAGACTTGCAGTCCCACAATCCGGAGCCTTTGCCGTCGAGGATACCTCCCGAGATAAACACCCCATCTACATACCGAAACGACAACCAAGTCAGGGAACTCGCCATGACCTTATAATCCGACGGAGCTATTAGCGTGCCATCGATGCGAAACGCAATGGCATTGTTCATGCATGGACCCTTGAAGTTGATCGGACCACCAAGCAAGAACCTCCCTGAAGGGACGTAGATTGCAGCCGGGACAGTGGAGTTGCAAGCCGAGTTCCATGCAGTTAGGAATGCGTCGGTGGAGTCGTTATTGCCGGATCGGTCAGCGCCTAACGCAACCACATTGAATGCGGCTGCAGCCTGCAGGTGGTGGTTACAGAATAAGGTAATTAAGAGAGCAGCAGCAATGAGTAGTTTAGACATTTTGAGAGAGAGATTGTGTAGGAGTTGAGAAATTAAGTAGTAGGAGTTGAAGCGGTCAAGTTGAGTTGTTTAAATAGAGATCAGGTTAATTTATTTGATAGATGATACGGCTGCGTTTAGGTTGGGAGTGAAGCTAAAGTTTTCTTTTGTTTCTTTAAAACCATGCCATGATGCATGGATTCGCAGTTTGTTTCAGTTATTTTACTATTCAGACAACCAACATCATTAATTAATTAAAATGAAAGTCTGCAAAAATGATAACATCTTACACTAACCATCTAAATAACTACCTATGAGAATCAAAATAACATCTTAGGGACAAATCTTGTAAATAGTTAACAATTAATTTACAAGTTTATTAATTAAGTTCAATTGTAAACTCACCACATATGCCATATTTTCGACTTTCTTTCGTTATTATTGTCAAACTCCATACACACTTTTATTTTGTTATATATTATTATGGAAAAATTTCTTGAAATAGATGAATACAGTTATTATTTTCACATTTATAATAAGTTACACAAACACTAACCTTTTTAAATAAGTTACATAAGGACGGGCGCGGCTCATTAGTGGAGTCTGATTACGGATTTAAAAGCGCAGTCTCTTAATGATAATTGTGATAAGCAATGACGTTGCATGCTCGTGTTGTGCATGAATCTCTCGTTCTTTCCTGATCTGTGTGTGAAAGCAAAAAACCATAAGCCAGTGCTGTTTCGTACGGATTTAGCTTATATTTGTTCTCCAACTCCAACTTTGTGATTGATAACATAATAAGTTGGTTGCTTACTCATTCCTACAACATTTAATATATACAGCTAGCTAGCTACTAGAATATTATCATTGTATTTATATATATATATATATTGTTTTAATTAAAACTATCAGTGCGCTCTCATTTATATCCATTTTAACTAATATTTCAAACTGAGACTCATGTGTTCATTTTCGATACTTCAAAAATACTATTATTACTTAAACTATTTTTTTTATTAATTTCTTACGGGGTGGTCTTAGGAGGCCTATCAGGAAGGCAGCATTCATAACATACTCAACACTTAAACTAATCTTTATACTAACACTGAGTCAGCTCGTAGGGGTGTAAAGTGTTGGCCATGGATATA
This sequence comes from Clarkia xantiana subsp. parviflora, assembly GCA_036873135.1. Classification (NCBI taxonomy): domain Eukaryota; kingdom Viridiplantae; phylum Streptophyta; class Magnoliopsida; order Myrtales; family Onagraceae; genus Clarkia; species Clarkia xantiana. The sequence goes on along the minus strand of JAPTYO010000008.1, from coordinate 15,813,500 downwards.
TTTTTCATTCTCATAGTTATAGTGGAGTTTGATCCCCTAATTTCTAGTTAAATGATCCTCATTTTGGTCAACCGGCTGTGGAAGCTTTTACTCGAGGGGGTGCTCTCAGACCAGTGAATAGCGCTTATTCTGGTGTTTATCAGTGGTGGTGGTATACAGTTGGTTTACGATGCATTGAACCACTACTCCATATTACATTGTTATTTAAACTATCCATTCAACCGTCTTTCTTAACTAACTAAGGGCATTTAAGGAAAACATTAATGAGGTCATTTTTAAGATATATTATATATAAACTATTGTAGCCATTTTTTGCATTTCTTAACCTGCAAAAGTAAAATAGGATATACACTTAGAAATGCTACGCGAAATTAGTATTGGAGATACTCTTAATAATTGTGGTAAATGTCTAAATCGCAAAGTTTTAAACATGCTAAATATTGTCGAAAGACTCTTAAATGTCCCTAACATAGGGTGACTTATCTTTTATTTTTGTAATAAAAATATAATGTTGATATTATTATTCTTAAGTATGCGTAACAATAACATATATTGAGGAACACCATATGGTGGAAAGACAACCTCATCCATCCATCCACAATATATATATTCAACACCTACGTACAAAACCCAACTTTAAGTATGAACGCAAAAAGTCAGCCCTTAAAAAAAATGATTTAATTGGATTCTAAGTAGCCTCTCTAAGTTGCATTAATAACGGAAATGTACGAACGGAGATGCATGCATGGGTATGTTTCAAACAAACTAGGGGAATTTTATTATTATATATATATTGGTTTCAGTGAGATCACCCGTCGCCACGTGAAATATTTATGGTTAATTAATATTTGTTATATTCCTTTTCGTTTTTGTTCTTATAATCATCATGTGATTAACTGGTAATGTAGTAACTCGTGTAAGTTTTTTTTTTAAATAACAAGTTTTTTTTTGTTTTTTTTATAGGACGTCAGAAGCAGCGTAGCAACTTGATGAAGCAGCCTGTCTGTGGTTAAGGAAGATATATAGATATGCTTGTTATCTAGCAAAAAGAAATGGTACAATTCGGTAGTACTAGTGAATACATGTCCGCATACATTGTTAGTATGTCTCTGCTAATATATAAAATACGGACGGTATGGATGATTGCCGCAACAAATAAACATTATTAGTTAGTACACACTTAGTCTCATCTCTGTCATATAAGTGATGGATCCAGAATTTTATAAATGAGGTCTCTCTAATAAAAAAAAATCATACATAAAAACTAAGTAAAAACTAAATAAATAGTAAATTATTAAGTATTAAGAAATCTCAATGTATTTATTCTGTTTTTTGGAGCACCAAAGTTATAAAAATAAGTCTCTTATCATGTGATCTACGTATGATAAAAGTATTTTGAAATGTCGACGTATTCAAGCTACATACATATATATAGTATAGCCCTGATGCTGGGCATCTTCTGAGTTCTGAAGTTTCGGTTTCATGAAAGGGCAAGTGTTGACGTACATATTTATTATTTATTAAGCTGAAGTAAATTAACAGTAGCATATAATAGTTGTAGTATTTAGTAAATTAGCTGTTAGTCACATGTAGCTCGTGCTGATGATATATATATACCCAAAAGCTATCTCATCATGTAATTAGAGTGGTTTAATTCTCAATGATCCCCTCGCTAGCTAGTTTAAGATTAACCCTAGCTAGCTTTATTCTCACTTGATTACGTACCTCCCATGCATTTCCGAGCTAGCCTAGCATGCATTATATTGGAAGCTCGATCGATCGTGACCTTAGCTACTAGTACTAGCTAAGTTAATAGGCTTTATGTGGAGCACTTATGTTATGTACGTACGTATAATGACTAATGGGGCTTCAATCTGTCAAATTATTCCTTTCACCCTAACGATATATATATAAAAGTAAAAATATTAATATTAGAGAGTGAAATAATTAATAATTTTAGGAATTAATTACATGCATGCATTGTTCATGGCTTCATGCATTACCATGTTACCGAAAGATATGTCTTAGGGCTCAAGATAAAGACACATGAAATCACTTTAAGTCAATTGCTTCCACCAAGCTTAAGCAACTAATTAAGACTAATAATGGGGTCATTCATTGACAAATCAGTTCATTAGTTTCAAAGTAACAGAAATTTCTAATAAGGCTATTATAGTTAATTAAATAAACCACCTATACCTTCATCTACATTATTACAGACTAATTAAGTCGTTAGTTGAATGTAATTTTTATTTACTTGTTATTGGAGTTATAGACAGCATATCAGATAATATATTTAGACCTTAGTCAACAAATTTATATATATATATATATTGGTTAAGAATGTTTCCTTGATTTATAGATGTACGTATATTTGTATGTGTAATAATAGGAGAATTGATATTTATAGATATGACTAATATGTATGTATTAATTAAATTCAAGATTAAAAATAATTTTCATACCACTTGTTTGACCGAAATTCACTTTTCATACCACTTGTTTTTTTTATACACTTTTGGTACCAACGGTTTGCATTTTGTACCTTTTTAGTACATTCGTTAAAGTTTCGTCTATTTTCACTACAAGAAAATCAGCTAATTGTGACAGATTTTTTGTGAGAGATATGATCCTTCAAAATTTAGTGCGTTTTGTAAGGGTTTGATTAGAGAAACTCTTTTAAGAGATATTCCCTTACAATTTCAATTTTCCTAAATAAAATACTGAGGGATTTGTAAGGTAAAATTTCTAAGGGATAATTGAAGGTTTTTACTAGATTTTCCGTAAATATTTTTTTGACGAGAAATTTGTTAATAATAACCCTAGCTAACATGACGTTTTGTGAGGGATTTAAATTCCTTATAAAAAAAATTTCATTTGTGAGGGATTTTCTCTAAAAAAATAATATTTACTTAATAATAAAAAATTAAATAGAAGAGTGAAGGTGGAGGAGTTAGAAAACATAATCATGATTAACGCGGTTTCTAAACCTAATAACACCGAACCGTTGATCGCAAAATATAATAGATTGAAAATAAAGTCTTTGTGCCAGTTTCTTTTAAAACTAATAATGTGTTTGTACTAAAGTGCTGTAGGTTTTGCACTTTAGTAGTGCCGTTAGGTTTTGCTAATGCAAGTGCCGTAGGTTTTGCTAATATCGGCACTTGAAAAGTGCCGCTATTTTTTTTTTTTTAAATCTTTTGACAAAAAAAATTCTCGATAGAATTTTGGCAATATAAGACGACTGAGACTGAGTGAGTATTAACTATTAAGTCCTCAAAAAAATCTTTTGGCGATAAATAGTTCATTCCAATTATCCAACTGATTCCCTGGCAAGCTACCGGACTTAAAGAGTCATCTCGAACCTCATCTCTCGACGCAAGCAACAATCGCTTCTCCGGCAAGCTTTTAGCCGCTTTAGCTTCATCGATTGTTGAAATCTCCTTCTTAAACAACCACTTGAGCGGAACCTCACCTTTTGGAATCAAGGACCTAGGGTTTCTGCAAGTGCTAGATCGGGAATAGAAAATTGATCATCCTCGACCTTAGCCACAATGACAACGGCGGGTTGCTACCGTGGTTCATGGTGCTTCTGCCATAACTGAAGGCTTTGTTGTTGGAGCAGAACAAGTTTACAAGTTTGATCCCGAATTATAAATGGAGGGAGATTAGGTATATTAGATAATCAAATCCTAATTTGGCGACATGTATTTTGTTTTCAGATTTACCATGTAAAATCATTAATGGTTCATGTTTCTCTTTTACAGAGTGGAGGGACAGTATTTTTCAATATTTCTAATTTCTTATGTAAGGCGTGGAACTAATTGAAACCTCATCCTAATCCTAATGGATTACCAGCACTCAGATTGCAGGTATATGACTTGAAGTTTTGGGCATAAAACTTAGCAACATAGATAACAAAGTCTATGTACTTGTGTAACTGTTCATACTTCATGCTTTCCCTGATAATTCAATGTTCTTTTGTTTGTTCTGGTGTCCTTGACAGCGATTCTGATGAATTGGCTGAAGTTGAAGCATAATTGGTAGTTTTATTTAATAGATGTGAGTTTATCACTGAGCTAGATAATTGACTTTATTTACATATCAATTAGGATGCTGACTGGAAGAAGGCTGATACAGCAGCAACTAAGAAGAGAGACAAGGTATCTTTAGGAAGAGTCTTCACGTTTGTTGTTTTCTTCCCTCGGTTACTCAATACTCAGGCACACTTTGTGGAGATGGATCCTTGTGTTCTTTCAGATTTATTGCACCCAAACTTGGAGTGTACAGATTTTCTAGAAGTCGCGGAGATACACATGGTTCAAGACATTTTACTCCGATTTCGAACTGTTTTTTTCTCTCTCGATTCAGATATTACTATCTAGGGTTTCCATTCCGTTTGCAATGCAGAAGCTCAAATTTCCGAGCATGAAGATGTTGGATCAATTCAAGTCTATGTCGAGATCCGCCTCTGGAACCACGAAGAGCGTCTCCTTCTCTCAGCGTCCATCTTCAGATTCACTTTCTATTGGAAGTTTCGCCAATTTGAAGATCACAGCAGGTATTAATCTGAATTTCACATGTTTGTTCTAAATCAGCCTTAGTTTGAGCGATCTTACTGATTGTCGGCATTGATCTTTTGGTGAACATAGAAACTAGTGAAAGAGCAAGCATCTGTAAAAAGTGATCTCGAAATGGCGGTATGAAAGCGTTAGATCATATTATCTGCATTTTGTTCACTATCTCTGGCTTAATGATCCGCAGTTTGTATCTTCTGTTGAATGTTAAACATCTTTTCCATGGAAATTTATTTAATCCAACCTTGCTGTATGATGTGATTATATTCTATGATTTGATAAATTATATCTTGTCCTTTCCGCTTTCATTATAGGTGTGAAAGGATGTGGATGGTATTTTGACATGTGACCCCAACATACATCCTCACGCTGAACCTGTTCCGTATTTGACATTCGACGAGGCAGCTGAACTTGCATATTTTGGCTCCCAGGTATTGCTGAATCATATTATTGTGCTCTGTTCAACCCGATTTGCAATTGCTCCAAATCTGAAAAGATTACGCAAAATGCAAGCATGTTTCATCTTCTTTAATAGTCCCTTCCCTCCTAGATTTTTTTTTTTTCCTCTTTAGAAAGTTACGTTCTGTAAATTTGATGTTGTTGGTGCATTTAAAGGTTCTGCATCCTCAATCCATGAGACCAGCAAGAAAGGGTGATATTCCTGTAAGGGTTAAGAACTCTTACAATCCTAGAGCACAATGCACCCTCATAACAAGGTCGAGGGATATGACCAAGGTCTGCGACAAATAACTACAGCTTAGACACTTTCTTATTCTTAAAAAACTTCCTAATTTTCTTTTATTGACTCCACTTTACAACAAGATATTCTCACCACCATTGTTTTGAAGCGAAATGTTACAATGTTGGATATTGCAAGCACTTGCATACTTGGCCAAGTTGGTTTCCTTGCCAAGGTATTAACCTACAATTGGTTACTAAGGCATAAATCAATGCAATGCTGTAAGCAGATTATATTTCTATTGTTCATTCATGTATTTTCCACTTTTGAAGATCTAGGCATATCTGTGGATGTTGTTGCAACTATTGAAGTCAGTATCTCACTGAATTTGGATCCATCAAAGCTATGGAGCAAATAGTTAATTAGCAGGCAAGTGTAAGACTACGACCGAAAACAGTCATCGCACTTTTAAGTTTTTATAATTATTATTTGCCTGGATTGGTAATACTCGTAGAAAACTGCTAAGTGTCTGTGAACAAACTCTGCTCGTGGTGCATAAAGTACATTTGGATCGAATTATATTTAGTGCTGCATTTTCTACTAAAGAACATAGATTTACCCATAAACTTACTATAACTTATAGTTTTGCATATATTAATATGAGATTTATTGTCTTGTCACATGAGCTTGATCATGTTGTGAATGTTCAGATGATCTCTCAGGGTGCATCAAAGGTAACTTCTTTCCTAACTTCCCTTGCTTTCTTAAATAAAAGTTGACTTAATTTTAGCCTCACTATGGATTTTGATGATGAACCGTAGTAGGAATACAAGTGTTTTGCTTTGGTTCAGTTTTGAAAGTAGGGATTCATTGTGTAAAGTTAAATGCAAAATAAACAGACATGTTGCATACTGATTTTATATACCTCAAGTGGTCATTATTTATGTTTTTAAAATTCATTGGTCTGAATCAGGTTAATATCTCACTTATAGTGAATGACAATGAAGCAGAGCAATGTGGCAATGAATCTTCAGAGACCCAACCGGGAGGACGAACCAGTAGAGGCTGTCAAGATCCCAAAAGCTACATGGATGGCAGATGGCACCTACTGGCCTGGTACTTGGCTCACTACTGGACCCGAGCATTTGAAAGGTGACCATGCTGGTATTATCCAGGTAATATAACAAATAACTTTTCTTGATGTTCTTATTGTGTGGTAGTAGTAGTAGCATATTTGCTGAATGAGTCATTAATCTTAGGTGATGCTGAAACCACCAAGTGAAGAACCACTGCATGGTTCTTCTGATCTATGTAGTTAAAAACTCGTTTTTAAGACTTAAAAACGTACGACTTTACGATTTTAACTCAGAATCCGAGTTTAAATGAAGCAGAATCGTCATCTAGGTAAAGGCGGGTAGAAACGACTCCTAGAATCGTAAAGTCGTCCAAAGATTACGTTTTTCTACGATTCCACCGTTTCTATTTTATACTGAAATTTAAAGCATAATGGGTCGGTTAAACTATTGTTTAATACAAGCCCAATGAGTTGTGACCCAAATAAAATTAACTCTACGACCCAAGTAACAAATCATCAAGTAATAAATACAAAATCAGAATCATTGTTTTTTTTTTTTGCCAAAACAAAGCCATTTATTTATTTATTTACTAAAATAAAAAGTCATCTATCTATCCTCCTAATTTTAGTGACATGTGTGGAACTTACTGTTGTTATCTTTTTGGCCAATTAACTTTACTGTATTTGACAACAAATAATTAATTTACTGTTGTTTTAAAAAAACATAATTTTTTTAAACTTATTGTTGCTTAAAAAAAAATCTTCATCCAATCTCCAACAAAGTGTATCAAAGAACGTAGCCAAATGGCTATGATTATTATTATTTTAAATATTCTCCTTAATAGGTTTTTTTTAAATATAAATGTAATTATATGTTTAGGATATTTTATAAGTTCGTAGAAACTTACGTTTCTATGACTCGACTTTACGACACGATTTTACCTCACAATTTCGTCTTTATGTAGAAACTCGTCTTTGACTACATAGCTTCTGATGATGCCTCCAGGCTAATAGATCTGACTGATGTTGATATCCGCATTCATTTGCTTGTATACGTATCTTGTGAAAAACGTCCTGGCTATGATCACAACAAGAAAGAAGGGGCTATGAATGCATTGGTTAGAGCTTCGGCCATCATGTCCAACGGGCCGTTTATTCTCAACCTCGACTGTGACCACTACATCTACAACTCACAGGCTATGAGGGAAGGCATGTGCTTCATGATGGACCGAGGAGGTGACCGACTCTGCTATGTCCAGTTCCTTCCTCACAGTATGATCTTAGTGAAGGAAAATATCATCTTTGTAAGAATGGTATTTAGTACTAATGTTTTTATGGATGTAGTTGATTGTTTTGTATGCAACTTTGAAGTTTGATATAATTTATATATTTGTTCATATAATTGGTTGTATGCAACTTTGGTTATATAAATATAATAATATTAAATTAATGTATTATAATATTCTCTAAAAATCTCTCACAAATTCGGTTTATATAATTCCTCACTAAAACCTCGCTAAGTTAATGTAAACAAACCCTTAAAATTCTCTCAAAAAAATCGTGAACATGTTCCTCAGAAACTATTATAATTCCTCACAAAATTCCTAAGAATATAATCCTCACAAAACCCTTTGTAAACAAACCCTTAAAATTCTCTCAAAAAACACTTAAAACTTTTTCCCTCAGAAAAACCCTCAGTCATTTGTTACCGATAACTCTAAAAAAGTCCCTATATATTTTTTGAGGATTTGATTTTCAGAAGGTTTGATATGGATTTTTCAGGGAAAATTCCTCACAAACGTTTTCAAGGGATATCTCTATAAAACCACAATTTTTCTGGCGGGTCTATTTGCTAGAAGCGTTCTCTTACAAAATCCCTTACAAGATGATATTTGTGAGGAATATTTGGAAATCCCTCAAAAAATCGACCCTCACAAATTGAAGAATTTCTTGTAGTGAATTTAGTCGTCAAGAGTCATGAGCCGTGCACGTCCGTGGCCCTAAACTTTTGATTTTGTTCAATTTAGTCTCTCTAATACATCCTAACTTTTATTTTGTTTAGTTTAGTCCTAAAATTTCAAAATCGAACCCTTACCTAAATTGACATAGCCCCAATTAGTTTCAATTGGACCCAATTGGGGCTAGGTCCCAATTGACCTAGCCACCTAGGTCAATTTGGATCAATAGTCATCTTTTTAAAAGAGTTGGGATAGAGAATAATAACTTTTGGGGTAATTTTTGTTCAGAATTGGAACAACTCGAAACTTAATCATCTAAATCTCTCTAACAATTCCATTTTTTAAATGTGATAGGGAATCTCAGAATAAGTTTAGAAATGTCACGAATCATGACATAGCGGCATGACTTGTAAATAATGACAACTTTTAGAGTAATTTTAGTTTCTTCAAAGTCGGAACAACTCAGAGCCTAATCATTGGAATCTCTAATATTTCATTTATGAGATGTGATAAAGAATTCAACAACAAGTTTCAAAATGTCACGAATCATGACACAGTGGCACGACTTGTAAATAATGACAACTTTTGGGGTATTTTTTGTTCCCCAAAGTCGGAACAACTCGGAACCTAATCATCGAAATCTCTAACATTTCCCTTTTTGAGATGTGATAGAGAATCCGACAACACGTTCTAAAATGTCACGACTCATGACACATGGCATGACTTGTAAATAGTGACAACTTTTGAGATATTTTTGTTCCCTCGGATTCGGAACAACTCGGAACCTAATCATCAGAATCTCTAACTCTGAAATGGTCATCTCGGATGTTGGAAATTTATTAGGTTATCATCACTTATTTTTCAAACTGTGACTCGCACAATGAAATAGGATCGGCTCGTCAATTGTTCAGCATTCCAATAAGTTCTTAGTTCCAATATTTGCTACTGGAAACCACTAGACGTGACTATGATTACAAATATTATTTTATCTATGGGATATAGAAATAATATAGTTCATACTAGTACGAACTCAGAACGTTACTGTTCATGTATGTGCCAACTTTTTAATATTTTTATTCAATTTTTTGTTATTCTGTTTGATTCCTTATATAATTCTGTTTAATTAGGTCGAATAATGACACAAGTCGTAATTATTCATTTTTAATATTAAGTAAATCAAATAATGATATGAACCGAAATCACTACTTTTTAACTTCGAATTAATGTCAAAGATTCCAGACTCAATTTTTTTATTCACCATGTGGCATAATCGTCCATTCTATACTTTAAAATATTATAAAATTCCATATTATTAAATATGATTTTTTAATAAAAAATATTAAATTATTTTAGTGCGTATATATTTTCTTTTAATTTACTTATTATATTACATTATCATATGAAATGAATATATTTTGTTTATGGTACATTGTTGGAAAAAAATATTTTTTTTACAATGGCATATAATATATTTCTAATCTACCTATTTTGGAAATCATTATTAAAAAACACATGATTAATACCCGTAGCTGATTTAATACCATGTATCTGATTAAGCGTGAATCTGCAGACGAAGATGAGTCACGATATGTCAATCAGCGAAGAACAGATATATGCCGATAAAGACGAAATAAGATCGATTCTCATCTCTCTCAATTTTTTTTCTTTCTAGAAAAGATGTTGGTAAAATTTTAAATATATTTTTTAGTTTACCTTTTTAAACTCAATGTTTTTATATTGATAGTACATTAAAAAAAAGTTGGCATGAGAAGAATATATTTACTGACCAAATTATATTTCGTTGGTGAAACATATAAATCATAAAATTTGTAGAAGTGTGCATATGAGCCACACATTATAAATGAATTAAATTTTTACCATCTAAAAAAACTCTCGAATCTCACTTGTGTTAGATTATGTTCGTAATTTCTTTTTTTTTTTTAATTTAAACATGAACATTTAATATATATATATATATATATATATATATATATATATATATATATATATATATATATTGTTTTAAGAAAAGTCATATTGAGATTATGAAAAATTATGTCAGTTACAATATAAAAGTGAAACTTCTTATTCATCATTGGAGATAATTTCAACTTTAATATACTAGGTATTTGCCCTTCATATTTCTGTAATTTTTGTTTGCGTTTATGTTATGCATTAATTATATAGATGATAAATTATAAACATTTATAAACTTATTTCAGTTGTTTTTCCAACGATTTTTTTAAAAAGATTATGTACGGTTTATTTATCAAGTGAAAAATGTAATGCATAAAAATACCCAGAAAAATTAAAAAAAATCTATCTAAATAAAAATATACCTCCTTCTCGTTGCAATACTATCGAGAATTTTAAAAGCATAAACATACTTTTGATATTTTTAACAATGGTTATATTATAGTTAGTTTTAGAAATAATTAAAAAGGTGACAAAATATGTGAAAAAAGAGGTTGTTTTAAACTTTTAATGAAAGTAAGCATGTATGAATTTTTTTCTTAAAAAGTATTTAAATTTAAGGAGGCAATACACATTTTATTCTTAAGAATTCTTATAAGAATCTTTTGTTAAGTTAAAATTTTACATTTTTTGCAAATTGATACCCTAATTGTTAACATTATTTTAACTACATGTTGCACAAATTATTTTTGTAAAACTCACAAGAACTATTAGAATATAAATATGAAGAATGTGAATTAGTATACTAATCAAGATTTTTTAATATACATGTAGAAAAAATGAGATTAAATAATTGAATAATGTGTAACATATGAAGAACTTACAAAACCAATTATTAACCAATCAAAATGCTTATTGGTGACATGGAAAAAATCTAAGCTATTAGTCTTAGAAGTGTACCTAAATTATATTATACTAGGCATTTTTCCCGCGCAATGCGCGGGGTTCAATTAAAAAAAATGAAGTTATATAAATTTTCTAAGTAGGAAATAATTTTTTTAATTGAACTACGATAAAAATCCATCTTTTTTTTTTTTTTTTTTTTTTTTTTCCAAAAAACCACTTCTATTTTGTAGTGAGTATTCAAATAGTCTAAGTCTATAGTATAGTATAGTGGCAAAAAAAATAGCCGTAAGTAATTCTATATTAAATATTTGAAATATGTAAAGATGTCGTTATTTACGTAAATACATGAGCATTAAGCGAATTGACGTTATATTACGATCACAATAATTTTTCATTTCTCTACTTTATTTTAGTTTAATAAATAATAAACAATTGAAAATAATTAGTTGCATAGGTTTTACATTACATGAAGCAAATGTTTGAATATCTCAATATCTGTAGTACAAAATATATCTGGATATCATGCTCTAGAGAATATTATCATGACTGTAATAGCAGTTGATTTCATTCGCACATTCTCAACCATCTGTATTTGACAATTGATGTCGTTCTTTGTTTGATATCATTGTCTTGAATACGATCGCAGACTTGTTAGAGTCTTTAACTTCCTAATCGATTCCAATCGAGTTGTAGATCCGTCACCCATTCAATCAAGTTTCATAGCATTCATCATCCGCTAATGGCTGATTCATTTACTCAATGTCCAAGCACCTTATATTCAGATTTCCATCATCGTCTTCAATGACTCATGTAAACCGTCTTTGGGCACCCATGGATCTAGAATGCCTATTCTTGCTACATCATCTGCTGCTAACAAAAAAAAAAAACAACACTTGTAACTCAAAATTTGGAAGATAATGGGATGAAGTACAATTAGTTTGCAAGAATTTCAAAAGAGCGACTTCATTTAGATACATCAGTGCCCTCAAATAAATAGTTAAAAATTTAACCCAGCAAAAAAAAAAAGGTTAAAAAATTGGTTAATAAGATTTCTCCCATAGATTCATACTCTTCAGTTGCGCACTAGTTACTAAGTAATTAAATCCAACGGTTGAATATTTAAAGGGAGTATAGACATTACTTGGCCAAATTCTTCCCCAATAATGTATCAAACTGGACCGATCACTGAAAAGAAACAATCTGGCGAAGAATACAATAATATACTTGGATCCACAATCTGTCATCCCTACTAACAGAAAAAAGATCGATCATCTAATGCATCATGTTTCCACATTTTATCATTCACTATGTACTGAGAATTTGCGGATAAACCATTGCCTTGCCTTATTGATCGGGAATGTAACCTAATCAGATAAATCACCGAAAATCTAACACATATTATCACGACGCCTCATCTCAAAGCTGGTAATAAAAAATTGAGCACCAGACCTCATTTTCCCAAGCAACTTTATTCATAGAAAAAAAGACATTGGGGATGAACTTGATACTAAAGCAAGAATCGAAAATGTATGACCAAAGTTTTCATCTTAGAATATCAAATAATAAGCAAATATATGCATGGCATTCATTACCTGCTTGGTCAGTCACAAACCAATTGCAACCAGCTTCACGAACTATGAATCATAATGCAATGTTCTAAAAAGATCAAATGCAATTGATTAAGACTAAATCAGTAAATTGGTATTATTCAAATGTTCTGGAACACAATTTGTATTATTTGTACATAGTCTTGGGCTGTTATAAACAAATTGTAATCAACTTCACAAACTATGAATTATGGTAGAAATTTATAAAAAGATTATATGCAACTGATTAAAGGTTGTTGAAGAAAAGACAACTACCAAAAGTGATACGAATAAATAATGCATGAACCCTTAAGTTTCTAATTTTCCACGACAAAAGGAGTTACTTGAAGAAAGGGGTGCGTCCAGTTCACCGACCAATCAAGAAAGGGAACAAAATTTCAACGAATAATCCAATCGATCGACACATTCTGAGCAACATTCAATTCATCATCTTTCTCTACTATGAATGAAACGAAAAATTCAACAATGATCCAAAGTAAGAATCAGGGAATAATATAGAGAAATCTTCAAGTTTTTGTATAAGGTATATGAACTTACTTTTGAGGGGTTCAGTAACTTAATCTCTGAGGAACTTCTCAGACCCTGCAGGGGATAAGATCATATTTATAATTAATAAAAATGGTGAATATTAAATGAATTCTATAGATTTATCCAAGTCAAATTAAATGTAAATCTACATTTTTCTAACTATATCGTCGGGTTAAATCAAGTACAATAAATCCTCACAATTTAAGTTAAAATAAAATTATCTCAAACTCTCAAAATCACTGATTACCTATATATAGCAAAATCTACAGCTACATATGGATGGTCTGATTGATTCTTCTACATCCTCGACTCCAGTCTTGTTCCTTTTCAGACCCCACCGATGTTTGCTCGGCTATCCGCTTGTTCCGAATCTTCGCGTCAGGCATCGATCTCCTTCTTCTTACTGCGATTGGTCGACTGCATCTATGGAATCTCAATAAAAATCCCTAGCTTGTTTTCTTTTGGGGCTTGAAGAGATATAATCAAATGGATTGATCGATTGTAACGGGTAAGGAAACGAAGTCATTCAATAGGAATGGGAAGAGTTGAAACGGTCAGAGGAAAATGAAGAAGCGTTGAAGATAACGTTCAGACTACCCACGCGCATAAGAAAGAAGAGGTACGCGTCAGATTCACCGACCAATAAGATTTGATTTTGCTGATGTGACAAGATTTTAGATAACTACCAAAATTGGAGATAAAGTATTCTAAATTATATATAATACTAGGTATTTGCCCCGTGGCGCGGGTTGATATTTTTATAATTTTTATTTGTATTTACGTTATGTACTAATTATATAGATGATAAATTATAAATATTTATAAGCTAATTAATGTTGTTTTTCCACCGATTTTTTAAAGATTATTTACATTTAATTTATCAAATGAAGCATGTAATGCACAAAAATATCCATAAAAAGTTTTAAAAAAATCTATCTAAAAAAAATGCATCATTCTCGTTGCCATATTATGAGCAAAATCAAGTTAGCGTAGCCAATCTGCAGTTTAATCAGCATAAACTAATTTAAACCAAAATTGTCATCTTTCGAGTACCCTAAAAAAATTTACCATAACGATCACAGCGAGGGTAGGGCTGTCAAATTTACCCGTGACCCGCAAACGACCCGTTCACGGGTCGGGTCCGGGTGACCCCAAACACGCCAACGGGTCATTTACGGGTCAACCCGTTAATGACCCGTTGAGGCCGGGCCGGGTACGGGTTTAGGGCAATGACCCGTACCCGGCCCGTGACCCGTGTAAATATCGTTTTTTTTTTTTTTTGTATTTTTAATTCCTAATTTAATTCTAGGGTTTAGGGCAGGCGACCCGTGTAAATTCTAGGGTTTGGAAGCTTGAATTTGGTTTTGGTTCATTTGGAGTTTGGTTGGATTTGGTTTTGGTTCATTTGGAGTTTGGTTGGAGTTCGACCCGGGTCAACCCGTGACCCCGGGTACGGGTCTGCGACCCCTGACCCGTGGTGACCCCCGGGTCAATCACGGGTCGGATGGTCGGTGACCCGCGGGTCACGGGTCACGGGTTGTGACCCGTTGACAGGCCTAAGCGAGGGTATAAAAAATGAGGGTGATCGATATTCCGGGTGCCGAGACCGATTGAAGGGATCTTAATCCTAGTATTCTGCTCGAAGAAGCAATTTTCATTCGACACTGTGTTAATTTTTAAGATCGACGTAACTGAATGCGGAGATTACAAATCATTTTAGCAGTGAAATGAACAAAACCAAGAAGAAGAGTATAAGACATATATAGAAGACGAAGATGAAAATTCATGGAAGGAGAACTTAAAATAATTAATTAGAATAGTAACATATGGATGATAAGAATATGTAGGTTTTATCAAAACACATCTACTTTCAATTTCCAAATATTTCCATTGTTTTTATTATATTACTATGATATCTTACTCGCAATCTACGTAAAAAGTAGTAATAAATTCATCATTTTTAATTTTATTACAATATGTAGTACCATAAGTTTTAACATAAAAACATATGATATATTGCCAATTGATGTTGATGTAATTCAAACATTATAAGAAAAAAAAATAGAGTTTATTTGAGAATTTTAAAAGCATAAACATACTTTTGATATTTTTAACAATGGTTATATTATAGTTAGTTTTAGAAATAATTAAAAAGGTGACAAAATATGTGAAAAAAGAGGTTGTTTTAAGCTTTTAATGAAAGTAAGTATGCATGATTTTTTTTTTCTTAAAAAGTATTTAAATTTAAGGAGGCAATACACAATTTTATTCTTAAGAATCTTTTGTTAAGTTAAAATTATACTTTTTTTGCAAATTGATACTCTAATTGTTAACACTATTTAACTACATGTTGCACAAATTAATTTTGTAAAACTCACAAAACCTATTAGAATATAAATATGAAGAATGTGAATTAGTATACTAATCAAGATTAAATAATATACATGTAGAAAAAATGAGATTAAAAAATTGAATAATGTGTAACATATGAAGAAGTTACAAAACCAATTATCAATCAATCAAAATGCTTATTGGTGATATGACAAAAATCTAAGCTATTAGCCTTAGAAGTGTACCTAAATTATATTATATATAGATAGATAGATATAGATATAGATAGATTTCACAAAATCAATATAGTTTCAGTTTAATTAAGTTAATAATGACGTAAATGTTGATGTGCATGAACTTAGAACTCGCTTGCAAGTGCTCTTATGGCCCACAAATACAGAGTAACAGGTAAACATCGGTTGGGTATGAAGCCCAATTTGGTATGAAGCCCAATTGTTAGCTCATCCAACAGAATGCAAGCACGAACAAACCTGACTAAAAGGCTGGTCGTCTTCAAACATACACATCGATCTCGCAAGCTTGGTAAATAGTAACCCATTTCACTAACAACCTAGATATTAAATTACTCAAACCGAGTTTGCTAATCCACATAAGCAATCATATCTAACAGACAAATATTACAACTTCATCAATTTTTACATACATATGGACACACCGCTCATCACATGTTGTATCAACACGTACATGGAGCTAAACAAAACTCCACGTGGACATGTGGTTATTAACAGTAACACATGAAATCAAAGAAACACCCCCCCCCCCCCCCCCCCCCATACGTACGTACATAAAAGTAAAATCATATGTGGTACACACTGCACTGCAGTAACATGCATGAAAATAGCCTTGAATAAGTTTATTGGACTTAATTCTTTAATTTAGGGTTGTGTTGCATAATATGCCCAGCCGAAGATACTGGATATGATGGAAGGAGGCTTAAAGACCAGAGGGTGGTTCTCATCCACCAATTAACTCACGTGGTGCTATTATCACCTGCCCAGGCTTTGGGATCGAGAATAGTCGGACCGAGTACCGACCTTCATTTCCACTCATCATTACTCGATGAAATGGCGACCCAAGCCTCCCATTCACCCATGCCTGCAAAATCAAATACCCATTCATCGAGGCCCATGCTCTCATACAGCCGCACGTGCCCCACATAGCCGTGAAACGCCTTGTTAGAAACATTTTGGAGCTTCGTCTCTAGTGGCAGATCAATGCAAACATCTCCTCCATAGTCTCGAGGGTCTTGTTTCGCAGCTCCCGCTCAAAACGGGCTTCAAAACAGCCGAACTCCTCCAGTGCAGTGCCTTCCACACATCAACCCATGCAGCT
The DNA here is from genome assembly GCA_036873135.1 of Clarkia xantiana subsp. parviflora. NCBI lineage: Eukaryota > Viridiplantae > Streptophyta > Magnoliopsida > Myrtales > Onagraceae > Clarkia > Clarkia xantiana. Next base: position 15,796,572 of record JAPTYO010000008.1, on the reverse strand, counting down.
GTTCCGGCTTGTGTGGCACTGGAGAAGTCTATGCATGGGAGTTTAATTTGATGGAACCCATTTTGATGATATATATAATTTCGGTGGTGCATAGATAGATGGAAGGCTAATTATAGGACTGTGTAATTCATACGTACTAACGATACCATTCAATCCATGGTATAGGTATGTTTTTTTAAAAAAAGTGACATTTAGTAATTATATTTTAAACTCCGTCTATAACATTTAGTATTGCATTCGCAGGTTCCAAAAAGTGACATCTAGTAATTATCATTTAGACTCTATTTACACCTTTTGTACGGTTTCAAAAAAAGCAAAATTTTGTAGCTATCATTTAATGAGCTGCAATTTTTCATATTCAAACGAATTAGATTAAAAGAAGAATTATTGTTTTTTTGTGTGAAAAATTTGATAACTTCGATTAAAAACACCATAAAGTACATGGAGAAGAAATAATATATAAAATATATTTTGGACATTTAAACTGAGTGTAGCAAAACGAATATATATATAGTTTACCAAAAGAATATATATATAGACACACAATTAAACTAAACGATCACATTATTAACTTTTTAATTTGTAGTTCTTCAAAAGAATCTGACTAACGGCCCCGCAAATGAAGACTAAGAGGGTGTTTGGATGGATGTAATGTGGGATATAATCTCACATTACGTCCCTCATTGCAGTCATATTACGTTGTTTGGTTTGTCAAACGACGTAATGTGCATTGTAATCTAATGCCCATTGTAATCTGAGATTACGTCCAAACTCAATTCAACGTAATGTGAGATTACATCCAAAAACGGATATAAAGTGAGATTACGTCCAACATTGCAGAGTGTTATTATTTTATTATTATTTATCAAATAGATAAAATATTTTGTATTATATTTATAGCTTATTATGATAATATTATTATTATTAGATTTTTTTTTATATATACTTCATAACTCATTATTATAATAAATAATAATGTACATGTTGTTTGTATAAAATGAGTAAATCTTTTTCATTGCATTTTTTATGAAAATTATCTTATAAAACTATATATAATTATTTAATTAATATAATTTTAGTAATTGTACTTATGGAGTTTAAATATTTAGTTTTTAGAATTCATAAACGACTATAATATTAACCACAAAACATAATCTTTAAGAAGTTAGTTCTTGTCAATAAATCTTATCATATTAAGATCATATAGATTAATATAATAATAAAAAAATCACATTACAATGCACATTACAACACATACCAAAAACTGTAATCTAACATTACATTCCACATTATAGCAGAACCAAACATTGCAATCTAACTTACAATACGTAACTCACATTACTTGTAATCTCACATTTTAAGTAATCTCACAATACGTCTATCCAAACGCCCCCTAAGAGTTTCAACAGCGGCAATTTGGGCCCTAAGCCCAGCTTCTCACCTCGAAGTCTCTCTACTTTTTCTCCTTAAAAAATTGTAATAGCTAAAATGTTAAAAAATAAAAATCAACTAGGGAATTATTTTTTCGAAGTTAATATATAAAAATAAATGAATTCTAAAAATGAATAAATGCTATAAACTAAGAAAGAATGTAAATATTTTGGGAAAATTCTCTAATTCATAACACAATGTATTTATAGATAGTAAAAAAAATCATTTATGAATTAAAAAAAAAGGGGGGAGGGGGGGAGTTTAGATCAAATCATTTATAAATTGGACCCAACTACAGTCGAGCTCTAGGCTGGGGTTAGACTCACTAAGACCCAACCTTGTTAAGGGGTAAATTATACTCTAGGTCTGACCCAAACCAAGCTACTAGCTAGACCCTCACCAAGGTTCTTCTACCTTTTTTTTCACCTTTTAATTTTAAAAATAAATACCTAAATTATAATCTTAAAATCTTTCCGAATTTAGATTCAATGCTTTTTAAAACATATAATATTTACTAATATGTTTCTAAAAAAAAATAAATTACTAATATGTCACGCCTGAAATCCACCATGGAAGTTAGGTGTGATGGCCGCTATTTACTAGTAATAAAACTGTAAATAGCGAAGCCTAAAAATCCTTTATTTAAATATCACTATGATATCAATAGAGTTCAAATAAAAAGAGCTATGATACTTACAATCCAATACCTCCTCATACACCGATAAAAAAATTATGAACATGTCAACTTCATGCTTCCGATGTGCACTCTGATGTCATCCAACATATCGTGTCTTCACATGTTATCTAGAAGGTCCTCATATACCGAGCACCCGAAATACTGATCAACTTATCCTGAAACCGAGGGGGTTGAATTGGGGGTAAGTTGCTGGGGAGCAACCTAGTAAGTAGTCTTGACATTATTTCTACCCGATCAAGTTTTTTGAAAAATAATGATAGTGAACTAAAAATGTTGTATAACATGGTTAAACATTACACATCTCAAACCTTTTAAACATAACAAAATTTTGGACTCAAACATGCATTATAAATAAAGAGCTTAAGAGATACAATGCAGAGTTCAAAACTTTCACGGAACCTAACTTATCAAAATTAGTTGTTGAACAAAGGATGCAGGCTTTTTAATACTTCAAAATATATCAGAGTCAGATATTAATCCGAAAATAGATTTCGAACTTATTTAAAGTCGGAAGAAAACATAAACAGAGGTTTCGAACTTAATCGAAATTTGGAACATAACAGAATCAGAGATTTCGAACTTAATAGAAATTCGGAACAGAACATAATCAGAGGTTTCGAACTTAATAGAAAGTCGGAACATAACATAATCAAAGGTTTCGAACTTAATAGAAAGTCGGAACTGAACAGAATTAGAGGTTTCGAATTTAATCGAAATTCGGAACGGAACAGAACGGATCAGATATTGCTCTAGTCTTTTCACCACGCCTACGATGCCTGTAGGAAGGCTCCAATGTTTTCCCCCATTGGAAGGATGCAGAACCCAGGTATGCCGCTGGGTCGGCTCCAATTTTTATCCCCCATTGGAAGGATACGGAGGCCAGATATATCCGCTGGGTCGGTCAGAGTCGATCGATCTTCGTATGCATACGCCGGAGGGGCCCTCGTAAGGGTTCAGTTCATAGCCAGACTTACGAGCACAGAATCAGAGACAGATGTCGAACTTCTTAAAATAGGTTTCTAGTAACTAATTTCCTATCAAAAAATTATATCAAAACGTATAATAGAAACATTCTTGCCAAAACGATCATATCAATATATACGTAATTCATAACAGAACTTTAAGCACTTTATCCAAACTTTAAAATACGAAAATTATTTTCATGCTCGAAAATGGCTTATCTTTGAAACTTCATGCAATGCACAAAATATTTATTTTGTAAATATAGGAATAAGCTAAAACTACTTACCTCAACCGAAACCCCAAAACTAACGTCAACAGCTCTATCGAACCGATCTTCCTAAAAATAGTACAATAATGAGCATAAGACCTTCAGTCTGAACCACAAAGTCCACTAAATTTCTACCCACTTAATCATAACTCAAATATTCTAGGGTCCATTTTAGATTCGCTGCTCCCGATCACATCACGTAAAACTAGGCGAAAACTCGATATCCCATTATTCACAGATTTTCCGACCATCTCAGAAAAATTCCTAAAAATTACTGTAAGTAGAGTTTTCAATTATTAGTCCAATTTCGAAACGGCGTCGCGTTTCGACATCCGGGGTGCCCACACGAGTCGGTCAAAGTTGGCCGGGCGTGGTCAACTTCATCTTCAACCTATGACCAGAATTTACAGGTTGCAGAGCCAACTTTGGGGGCTCGGTTCTCCCTCGTCCATGATCGTTTTTGGGTGTTCTTGGTGTCTATGGAAAGCCCTTACAATGAACTACAGCAATGCTGAGTCGATGTTGTGAAATAACTAGTGAAAGTATAACTTTTAGGGCCTCAAAGTGATCGGTCTGAATTGTATTCCGAAATTTCCAGACTTGGTATCTAATAAACGGCTCAACGATATTAGGTTTCACCACTTGGGTTAGGTTACTTAGATCTCCTAGAGTCTAACCATGGCCAAAAACGAAAATTAAAACTAACAAAACGAAATCCACCATTAAAGGACCTTCAAAACTTTCTCTCTCTAACATATATATCCATAAACATCCATAAGATGATTTGTGAGATTAACTTGCTTATAGTGTTCTTCTGCAGAAAGTGGCGACTGAGACTCATGGCTAGGCCTCCTTGTTACGTCATGTTCGGTTTAGGTTACTCACTTTTACGCTCTACGAAACCTTCAACTATCTCCTTTCATCTCTGATGGTGTAGGTTTTGTTTTAGGAGTACTCTTGTTTTAGGGCATGGAGAAACAAAACGGAGCTGCTGCTAGGTTTCGTACAATTGGATTTTGCCGAGCTTTTCACTTCAACCACATCAGCAACGTAGGTTTATAACAAATTTTTAATAAGCTTCTTTTGCCATTAAGTTTTGTCACTAGGTGTAATTGGCCCTGAAATTCTTTCCTAGAGACTTTAGTCCTCAAATTTGATACCGGGTGTTACAATTTCTGAGTTTTTTTCTTTTCATATATTGTTATTAATTTTTAAATATAAATTTTTAATACAAATTTCCTTATATTTTTTCCATATATAAACACCACATTAATGCCATGTCGCAATTAAGATTTAATGGAGGAAATAGACGGCAGTTAGTGAAGTAGAATAAGGAACCACCATTCTAAAATTTTAGACAACTACTATTGGATCATATAGGTGCAGAAACACGTTGAACCATTGACACTACTAAACCATGCATTATATATAGATGAGCACGTCAATACACGAGTGGTCACCCATCAATTGATCGCAAGACATGGGCGGAGATGCATGGGGTCTGGTCTGGAATATTTTCAGCCAGCATGCAATAAACGTTAAGACCTCGATCGATCATATATTAGTGGCATAGAGAAACAATATATAGTACGTACCCGCCAAGTACGGACACAACGTGATAGCTAGCTAGCTAAAACGTTTAGTTGAGTAGAGAGAATCCAATTCATTAATTTCACTTGCTTCTACTTCTATCTATCTATACACTCATAATATCAACATATATACGCCATCTTCATAACATCGATCAAATCCCTCCCCAAATTAAACTCCCATCGCAACGACATGGCAATAACGACCTATCTCACCCGAAACACCATATTCCTCCTCCTCGTATGTCTCCTCGCCATTTCTCGGCAATCCGTATCATCGTCCCTCTATAATGTGGTCCGTTACGGTGCGAAATCCGACGGTGCAACTGACTCCACGTCAGCATTCACCAAAGCGTGGGGCGTAGCATGTGCATCTGTGGTGCCACCCACGGTGTATGTTCCGAGGGGGAAGTTTGTAGTGAAAGCAGTAATATTTCAAGGTCCATGCAGAAGTCGGGTGACATTGAAGATTGATGGGACCATTTTGGCGCCTTCAAACTATTGGAACATTGGAAACTCAGGGTATTGGATCCTGTTTCGATACGTCAATGGGATTTCAGTGTATGGTGGGACCATAGATGCTCGAGCCCATTCTCTTTGGGCTTGCAGGATGGCTGGGAAGCAGAGCTGCCCCAATCCTGCTAAGGTACGCTCTCGCCTGCCTGGCTTACAATGTTTCATTATTTTGCATATGTAACTAGGGTTTGGTAAAACAAAATATTCACTCATACGCAGTTGGAATCTAATCTAACGACATAATAATAGAAATATGGAAAAAGAAATGAAAAATATAAAATAGGGTATGAAAAATGAAATAACTATTCTTAATAATAAGGAGAAGTGTGTGATTCTTTATTTGAATGATTATTTCTTATAATGGTGAAATTATAATTTTTATTCCAAACTTTATTTGCAGATTGCAACCAAAACATCTTCATTATGATTCCCTATTCTTATTTCTGTTGTATTATCGCAAACAGACATGTCGTAATATTCTAAAGAAATATAATTTAATTCGATTAAATTAGATAAAAATATGTGTGGAACTGGAGCTGACAATTCTAAGGTTTAAAATTAAATTTAGACATTTTGACTCTAAATTCATATTATTGTGATACGTGGCAAAACCATCGATTCTGAGTTTTAAAATGCACCGAAAAATTCACGTAATTAAATAAATTATATAATTTTAACTATAAATATATATATATATATTTAATTTATTATAGTATTATTTAATTTGAATATCATGTGATTTGTCATGTGGTACTGCCGTATTAATTGGTATGCAACAGAAATTATTATCTCCGGCTTGCTGCAAGTCAAGTTCATGATATGCATGTGCTAATTAATTACTTAGTAGACTGTTTTAAGCAACTTAAGTTTAGTCTTATTTCCTAATCAACCCTAATTAGTTTGGCTGTCCCTTGCTTGGATCTGCAGACAATTTCATTCGAGAGGTCACGTAATGTGGTGGTGAACGGCTTGACGTCACTGAACAGCCAGTTCTTCCACTTCTTCATTGCCCACAGCGCAAATGTCAATATCCGCAACGTTAAGATAAGTGCTCCGAGTTGGAGCCCTAATACCGACGGAATCCACGTCCAAGATTCCTCTAACGTAATAATCTCGTCATCCGTCATCCAGACTGGTGACGACTGCATTTCACTCGGACCAGGATCTAAGAATGTTTGGATAGAAAAAATCGCTTGCGGCCCTGGACATGGCATCAGGTAAAATATACATGTAGCTAGCTTCTCTTAAAGTATGAATATATAACAGCGTGCTGAATAAGACATTTACAAGTTTGAGCTTATGTGACAGTTACTTAAAATGCACGTCTTATTCTAGATATGATATCAGAGCGCGTAGGTACGTGATACCATATATATAAGATGTAAAAACCTTTATTTCACTCAAGGAAGGATTTTATAGCATGAATAACGTGAGCTCGAACTTGATTATAGAACCATTTGTTATAAAGGCGCGTACAGTTTTAACACACATATATATATATATATATAATGAAAATCCAAAGATATATGTAAGTCAAATTTATAATGAAGTAATTAGTTTGGTTTGATGATAATGGATGGATGCAGCATCGGAAGTCTTGGAGGAGTACAAAATGAAGATGTGGTGAAGAACGTAGTAGTGACGTCAGTAGTTTTCACAGGAACTAAGAACGGGTTGCGTATAAAGACATGGGCGACGGGTTATGGTGGTTCGGTCTCTGCGGTTGAGTTCAAGAACATCATCATGAACAATGTATTCAACCCCATTCTCGTCGACCAGAAGTATTGCCCTTCCAAAAAAAACTGTCCCAATAAGGTATCATCTTTAATTACGACGTATACACTTGTTGCTGTCTTTAGCTAGACATGTAGCCAGCTGGAGATGATGAAGCTAATTATAAATTTTTAAATCGAAATAAATATACTTATTAAAGATAAAATAGTATAACATCAAAAGTTGATCAGTGAATGTATATTTTGATACGTGCAGAGCTCAGGGGTGGAGATTAGTGGAGTGTCATTCAGTCACATAAAAGGGACAACGGCTACGCAAATAGCGACGCAGTTAATATGCAGTTCAAGTAAACCATGTCGGGGGATCAAATTTAGAGATGTCAATCTTGTTTACTATTCAAACAAGTTGAAGACAACTTCACATTGCGAACACGCTGGAGTAAGCAGTTCAGGTGTTGTCGTCCCCACTAGCTGTACTGTCTAATCTAATCTAATTACCCTGTTAATACGTTGTCTTCATTTCCTCGGTCAGTCAAATAAAAATCATAATCTGACGTCCAAATTTCATTTTAATATTGTATGTGGAACTGAAATGATTGACTACGTACGTCTTACATTCCTCATTCACATTATTGTATTATATATATCTACTGTGTGTGTGGCCATCACCTCTCTTACCACCAAGAGGCACCTAACCTTTAAATTGTACAAAAACTGAATCGGGCCTCGCCCCAAACGTTACTTCGTCCTCAAAGGGTACGACTTTAGAACTGAACCGGTCAGCCATAGATGAATATACTAAAAACTAGCTTGGACTGGAAATTCTGACCGACAACAGTCAAGTATATATATATTGGATGCCAGTTGTCTATTAAAAAGGTCCGCATCATTGAAGAAGCCGCTCACTGCCGCCACTCGCACACTTGTCTGCTGATTCCGCTCGCACGCCTGACATTGCAGATTTTAGTCCGCTGCAAATTCAGTTCGCTGCAGATCCCTCATGCATTCGTTGTTGGTTACCTATGCCTGCCGCCAGCCGTTGCTAAATCTGTTTAACCGCAAATTATGTTCATATGCTTTGGTTAGTCTTTTTCTCTGCTTAATTCAACCCAACTATTTTCGTACTTCCTCTGCCTAAGCCAATTTCATACATTGTATGCTCAATTTCAGGATTCAGAAAAATAACATGCCTAAAATAGTAATTTCTTGCATGATGATTCACACGTATTCATCCTTCATGTTGAGTATACTTTGTTTTAATTCCTGAGTGCCAACTTCTTACAGTAGAGTACATTTCGTTGTTTATTGAATATGAATATGTGTAAGTAGTTGAGATATAAGTATATATATGCTGAAAAATTGTTGGTTGTTTTTCCTGTTTAATGAATATGATTTGTATGATCAATTTGTAAAGTTTAGTTCTTGAGGATAAAACTGCAGATATAACATATATAAGGGCAATTTCTTGCATTTGAACTGACGAATGATTACTCTTTTTAAGTATACATCTTTTGTGGAAACACTTGCAGCTGTGTATCCATTTGTAGCTAATGTGATTGGTGTATCGCTGATTCATCCACTAGATAATGCTATGAAAAATATCAGAGTTTTAAACATATTAACATACCTAAAACATGTATCATTGGTCTTCGTCTACTGGTCTTCTGTGTTTTTTTTTTTTTTTTTTTTTTTTTTTCTGGTAATTTAGATCAAAATGCTTGGAAATATATGCATCAGACTTTTCTGGACTTTGGGGTGATTATTAGTATTAAGGTTCATGTTGGCAAAGGATATGGTTTTGTAGAATTCAGTGCAATGTTTGGAATTAATTTCTTAATTATTAGAAGAAACAATTTTTTTGCTTGAATTTTTTTATATACGTGTGGCGTCTATGAACACTAATTTTTTGTTATGTCTTTCCTTTATCCATCATCTTTACATGATAACTATCATGTATTCATTAAGGGCATGTTTGATTGCATGTATTAGAATATCCTAATACATGTCTTAGCTAAGACTAAGTTTGTTTCTGCTTGGTATTGGTATTAACTAATACTTGGTATTAGTTAATATTCACTTGTATAATGAATTTGGTATCAAATTAACCCACCTAAAAATGAAGTATTAGTTAATACCAACCTCGTAGTGACTATTTACCCTTATAATATATGGTAAACTATCACCGTATGCATCGATACTTCGGGCCATACCCGACGGGTTCGGGTCGGGTTAGGTCAAGTCGGGTCATGACGGGTCAGGCTGAGACGAGTCACGTCAGGTCGGAATGGATCGGGCTATTCGGGTCGGGTAGGGTCGGGTGGGTCATGTCGGGTCAGGCTGTGTCGGTCCGAGTTATGGCGAGTCGGGCTGAGTCAGACCGAAGCGGGCCGTGTTGGACTAATCACATTTCAATTGTTTTGTATTACTTTCTTTATATATATAGATTTTTTTTAAAAAAAAAATTGGTTTTTAGTATTTATGCATAAATTTGATTATTATATTTTTATTTTTCATGAAAAAGTGATTTATTTATTATAATATTTTGAATAATTGAAGTTAATTTTTTTTTTTTAAAAAAATAATCATATGTAAAATATAATTTCATTGAAAAATGCAAGTATGGTTATTTAAGTCTTTTAGTCATTGTATTAAGTATAATATTAATATATCTTATTCATTTATATTAAGACATTCTAATACAAAGTCCATTCAAACATTGTATTAGGATATCCTAATACCATGTTCAACAACATTGTAGTGCGCATGTATTAGGATATCTTAGTAGATGCTTAACTAATACATGTATTAACTAATACATGTAATCAAACAACAATAAACCTAATATACTCTACTTGAGTATATATGAAGTCTTCAGTATATATAAAGTTCGATAATAAACTTTTCATTTTTTTTTTTTATGTCCATTAAATTTATTTCATAATTTTTTTTTGTACAACTTGGATCATGATTAGTTTAAAATAAACCAATTAAGCGATGCGTATGTATTTATGGTTGAACGAACATGTGTAGACTTCTTCTAAAGGATGATTACAAAAGTTTGTTCAAATTCTTTCAACAAACTGTCCAAGAAACATATCGCAACTAAAGCCAAGGTTAAATGTATATTGCAGTATATTTAAATTTGGGTTAACAGGTCTTTTGGTCCATGATGTTTGACAACTTTTGAGTTTTGGTCAATGATGTTTTTTTTTACCTAATTTTGGTACCATATGTTTGCAGATTTTTTCTAGCTTTGGTTTAAACGTTACATTCCGTCCATTTTTTGACATGTACAAGTCACGTGATCCACTCTAAACTTTCAATGTTGTTCATTTTAGTCCCTCTAATACTTTCCTAACCTTTTTTTGGTTCAATTTAGTCCCGAAGTTTCAAAAATTCAATTGGACCTATTGTCCAATTGTGGTCAATTTTGAAACTTCGGGACTAAATTGAACAAAAAAAGGTTAAGAAAGTATTAGAGGGACTAAATTTAAAGTTTAGAGTGGATCACGTGACTTGAACATGTCAAAAAATGGACGGAATGTAACGGTTAGACCAAAACTAGAAAAAATCTGCAAACATATGGTACCAAAACTAGGGTAAAAAAACATCATTGACCAAAACCTAAAAGTTGTCAAACATCATGGACCAAAAGACCTGTTAACCCTTTAAATTTTAATGACATCTACTACTTCAAATTCTGTTATTATTGTTCTCCTTCCATTTTTTTCTTCGAGTTTTCTTAATTAGAATTTAAAATCTGAAGACAATAACAATATAAGTGTTAAGAGTATCACCGTGAGTAAAGTGGGCTGTGGTGTGTATTCTATGACTCACCGATATAAAAGATTAATTAGAGCAACTATATAAGCAAGTGTGCTATCTCCTTCTATCACCAATTGGTTTTAGGATGGAACCCCACTTGTGGAAATTGTTGCTCTATGTTGGTCCATTGGGTTTGACTCGGCCCATTGTGGAATTTAAGATGGTATCAGAGCCAAAGCCCGGTTCCGATTATTAGCGGTGTGTGGGTTTGTGTCCCCTTGTTGGCTCCACGTACCATATTTGGGTCTGGATTAGGCTTGGGCGTGTGAGTAGTGGGGTTTGTTAAAAATTAGTCCCAACCCGCTCGGATTTGTAAACCGGTGCCTTGTTAAAAAAAAAAAAAAAAAGAGTCCTCACGGTGCGGGGGACTGTTAAGAGTATCACCGTGAGTATAGTGGGCTGTGGTGTGTATTCTATCACACACCGATATAAAAGTTTAATTAGAGCAACTATATAAGCAAGTGGGCTATCTCCTCCTATCACCAATTGGTTTTAGGATGGAACCCCACTTGTGGAAATTGTTGCTCTATGTTGGTCCGTTGGGTTTGACTCGGCCCATTGTGGAATTTAAGATGGTATCAGAGCCAAAGCCCGGTTTCGATTATTAGCGGTGTGTGGGTTTGTGTCCCCTTGTTGGCTCCACGTACCATATTTGGGTCTGGATTAGGCTTGGACGTGTGAGTAGTGGGGTTTGTTAAAAATTAGTCCCAACCCGCTCGGATTTGTAAACCGGTGCCTTGTTAAAAAAAAAAAAAAAAAAAGAGTCCTCACGGTACGGGGGAGTGTTAAGAGTATCACCGTGAGTATAGTGGGCTGTGGTGTGTATTCTATCACACACCGATATAAAAGTTTAATTAGAGCAACTATATAAGCAAGTGGGCTACCTCCTCCTATCACCAATTGGTTTTAGGATGGAATCCCACTTGTGAAAATGGTTGCTCTATATTGGTCCGTTAGGTTTGACTCGGCCCAATGTGGAATTTAAGAATAAGATGCATTAATGGTTTGAAGGGCTGCAAGTTCAGTTTTACATCTGAGGTTAAGAAATTAAACGACGCACTTCGCAAAGCTGGCTGTTTGATTGCGCATGAAGTCCAAACTATCGATGCATAACCATGAATAAATCAGATCTTCGTTCCTTAATTACCAAATTTGTATATGTTATCTATTACATAAAAATAGACTTACTATAAACATGCTCGTACAACGAACGCGTAATAATATCTAGTATATAGAAACATATCCTTATTCTTCATGGCGCAAAACTTCGTCTTAATAAGAATTCAGATATAAGTACTTAGCAAACGACATCAAATTCAATCAAAATATAAATCCAGTCTTTTCTATTTGCCAATTATTTTCCACTTGATCGAACCAACATTCGATGTTTATATATATATATATATATATATCTTTATACCAATATAAAATGTGAGGGTTGTCCTCACCCCCAATAGGTACCTTTTGAACATTTTTATTTTTATTTTTATTATTATTATTATTTTATTATATATATATATATTATATTTAGTTTCCATATTTTTATAAAATTGGTGATTTTGTCCTTATTATCTCTAAGACCCATATATTTTTATCTTTAGTATTACTAAAAAATCATTTAGTTAAATTTGATTATTTTTATTTTTTTAAGCTCGCTTAATTGACAGGTCACAGTAGTTACTATTAACTTCTAAATCTAATATACTTATCAATTAGAGTCAGTATTGACATATGATATGCATTCAGTATGTTAAAATGTCGGGTGCGTGCATTTTTCTATTCACCATATCCCAGATTTGGGGATGTTCCTCCTATTGACATTTTTTATCACATAAATCGGTCACTTGTCAACTCATATAATAACACATCAAGATATAAATCAAATGTGGTTCTTCAAGTTTTACTAATTTACATATAACATGTTACTTAATCTTTAATACTTAATGGTTTGAATTATTAATTTAGTTCTTGTGTTTGTAAATTCAATCATATTAGGTATATCCTTATTAGTAGTTTGTAGTTAGGGCGAATTTAAGTATAAACTTCTGACATTGGTGATTTAAAAAATTAATGATTTAGTCCCTACTATATTTGAGAATTACTAAAATTTTCATTAGTTAAATTATATTAATTTTTATAGTTAAGGTCGCTTAATTGATATCCTACATTAATTATTATTAACTTCTTAATACAATATACCTATAAATTTAAGTCACCTTGAAAGTAGGATATGTACTCAACTCGTGCAAACTTCGAGTACATGTTGAGATTTATTGTATCACATATATCAGTCAATTGTCAAATCATATAAAGTGTCAAAATATGGGTCAACCACAGTTCTTTAAATTTGACCTTACAGATAAATTACTCACCGTCCAACATTTAGGGTCTCGAGCTATTAATTTAGTACTTCCGCCTATCAGTTCAAACAAATTGTGTACAACCTAATTAGTAGTTAAATAAGTAATTGACATAAAGTTAAGTATAAACTTTATATTTTAATGAATATTAAATTTCATTTAGCATTAAATCAATTTTTGTTGGTATTATGGTATAAAATTGCAAGGAAATTATATAGTTACGTTTATATAGGTTAAACTACTTCACCGATCACCGATGACTCTAAGTAGTTAAGTACTGGTTTACAATATTCACTCCTCAAGTTGATGAGTTAGATACAACTTTGTCGTTAATAACCCACGTCATTCGCAATCCAACTCAGTATTAGTTCTAACCGTAAATATATATACCTGTAAGGCTAATTTAGTACCGTAACTGAAACAATAGTTAGTTTTGTACCTAATTAACCTCTTATATTTTTCGCATTTTGAATTATATTGTTTTTTATCATACATATTCATTTCTCGCAACCCATTAACTTGACCATGTATTAATTTAATATTATTATATTATAAAACTTAAGATAAATTATGTATTTTGAAACTTAGACAACCGATACGCGTGCAACGCACGCGTTAATAACTAGTATATATATATATATATATATTTTCTTTCGTATTTTAGGCTTTTCCAAATTATTTGATATTTTTCATTATTTAAGTTGGCTTGCAATGCATATGTAAATATCGTTGTTTCAAGTCTTAGAAATTTTTTTCACCAAAAAAAAAAAAAGTCTTAGAAATTTCAGCTGGCGTGATTTTCTCGTCGGAAAGTAAGAAAAGCACGAGTTTTTTTTTTCCAAAATAGGGCTATATGGACAACCAAATACCAATATAGGCTAGAAAAAAAAAAACCAATTACAAATATAGGGCTGGCCGGGTTCCCCCAACCCGGCCAAGAAAAAAATAAAAAAACTACTTGGGCGGGTTGTGAGGACCTGGCCAAGTATTTTTTTTTTTTAGACAAATTCGATTTTTTTAACTCATTATTTCTTTCTCTATATATACATACAACCTTAACTATCTAACTCGAAACCCGTCGGAGACGCCGCCTTGGGAGGGCTTTAACCTTAACGCTCCCGGTTCGAAATTGCGAAAGCAATGTAAATATATCAAAAACTCATGGCCAATACCGGTGGTCAAGGCTCATGGGCCAATACGGGTGGTGATGCAGGCGGAATCGATTAGAGTTCGACGATTTTTGGCCGTGAATAGTGTTTTTCGGGCGGACGTTCGAATTTTGGCACGTGAATAGTGTTTTCAATTGGAAACGGAGTTCTGGTTAAAACTCACTGCTACCCTATGAAATACTTTGTTTTTTGGCCAAATTCCATCATTTGAGGCCTCAAAATCGCATTTTATGTTATTTCGGGTCATTTTTGCAGTTTCAATTTATTCGGGTTGTATGTATACAGTAAAGGTTAAGGTTTTCAATTTATTCGGGTCATTTTATGCGAAGTTATATAGTTAAGGTTGTATGTATATATAGAGAAAGAAATAATGAGTTAAAAAAAAAAAACGAATTTGTCTGAAAAAAAAAAAAAAAAAGAAAGAAAGAAAACTACTTGGCCGGTTTGTGGGGATCCGGCCAAGTGAGTCCCCACAACCCGGCCAAGTAGTTTTTTTTTTTGCTTGGCCGGGTTCCCCCAACCCGGCCCGCCCTATATGTATAATTGGTTTTTTTTCTAACCTATATTGGTATTTGGTTGTCCATGTAGCCCTATTTTAATCAAAATCTCGAAAAGCACATAGATAACTTATGAGACGATCTTCTTCCTTCAACTATAAGATGGAAAGTAGCTAAGTGCCAACCAAATTTGACCGTGCTTTATAGTCAAATTACACACACTCCAAGTGTGAATACACACACTACACTACTGAAAATATGTGTGTATTACTTTTTTTTTTTTCTTAGGCCTGTCAATTTTACCCGTGACTCGCGGGTGACCCGCAAATAATCCGCTCACGGGTCGGGTATGGGTGACCCTAAGTATGCTAACGGGTCATTTACGGGTTGACCCGTAAATGACCCGTTGAGAGCGGGCCGGGTACGGGTTTGGGATTAGGACCCGTACCCGGCCCGTGACCCGTTTAAATCAGTTTTTTTTTTTTTTTTTTTTTTTTTTTTTTTTCGTTTCCCTAAATAATGGCTAAAATCTAAATGCTAAATTGCTAATCCTAGGCGCGCTAGTCCTCTCACTCTTAGTCACTCCTTCCAATCTTAGACTTCTTTCTATATACCGACAAATTAAACTACTAATTAATATTTGATCTCATAATTAATTGATATCCAATTACTTTCGTACGTCCACTCAAACTCGGGTACATATATTAGTAGTGTGTGTTCGAACGAGTTCGAAACATCACTTATTTAAATTTGCATTGCATGTTTGACCCGGGTCACGGGTCAACACGGGTCAACCCGTTGACCCGTGTCCCGGGTACGGATTTATAATCCTGACCCGTGATGATCCCCGGGTCAATCACGGGTCGGGTCGTCCATGACCGCGGATCACGGGTCACGGGTTGTGACCCGTTGACAGGCCTACTTTTTCTTACATCCCATCGTATTTGACCGTGGTTTAAGTATATATGCACATAGGTGTGCATTACTTTTTATTATTTCATCCCTTCGTATTCTGTTTCTTTTTTATAACAAAATAAATAAATCGTAGTGTGATCGCTGCAATGAAAATATTACATACCAGAACAAAGTCTTGGGATAGTGACTTCAATACTATAATATAATAATAATAATATTAAATAAAGACAGATTCCATGCACAAATAATTATAATATTACTAGATAATACACCCGCGTAAAATGTATTCAAGTTATTATTTTATAAGTTTAAATTAATTTAAAAATGAATATATTAAATATTAATAAATATAAAATAAATAATATACAAATCACTTTGTTTTATTTGATTGGTTTGATTATTAACTTAATTAAATATGTTTTACTTTAACGTTATTTATTTTAATTTTTTAGATTTATAATATGTATTATTTGTCATATATATATATTTATTATTTATGATTTAAAGTTATGTAATAATACAACTATAAAAATTCATTTGTGAAAAATAACAGTAATTATTTCATATTTTTCGTATTAAATACTTTAGTTCATATATAATCTTAATTTGTGCATAACAATATTTAATTAGAATTTTTTGTGAAACTTATGTAGAATATCATCCTCGATTTTATTTTTAAAATTATAATTGTTCATATATAATTATATCATGTGCATATATAGTTATTCTTCATAAAATATAATATTAATGTATGATATAATTCTTTACATAAAAATCTTTAGAAAAACAAAGCAAAAATAATTTCTCTTGAGAAGGATGTAAAGATGTTAGAACGATTAAAAAGCTTGTTGATGTATATTTGTTTATGAAAGTAAATCATTTAAAACTTAAAAAATAGGCGAAGTGATTAATTTTTTTTATATATTTACAATCCATTGATATAAGCTTGAAATAGATTCTAACTTTTTATATTATTTGAGTTGAAATATAATGTTTCAATTGTTTTTTAATCAACTTATACAATTATATTCATCCATATTAGAATGTAACAAAATGTAACGGAATGTAAGATGCATTGTAAGAGCTTGGAGCCCATCTAAGACCAAAGAGAGTCATACGTGTCAATGACACATCAATCAAGACAAAGTTAAAATTACATGTACCAATCGATTGCATTTATTTTAATATGTCAACGATGTGTTTTAGTATTTGTCAATTTCACTGTTAACTCATCTAAGATTTCAATGTGTAAAATTTAACAAATGCAGATTTGACTGAAATGTGAGTATAATTTAGTGTAACCCTATTATTATTATTATATTATAAATAAAGGCTTATAAAATCACCACTCGTATTTTGATGGGAACAATGTTTCCTGTATTTAAAAGGTGACATAGCCAGAAACTTGTAAATGAGAAGAAAGATTTGACCAGGAACCATGTAATGTATATATACTAGTCAAAACTCCAAGAAGTTAATTGTATTAAATAAATATAGTAGGTATGCGTCCACTTCAAAGGTAGTTCGAAGAGCCTTCCTTCCAATCCAACAAACTTCTAGAGCCTTACTTACGTACGTTGATTTATTGTTATTATTATTATTATTCTACCAAATAGTGGGGTATCATAATCATATCAAAGCAAACAATAGCTTAGGACTTTGACTAATTGAGTCTGTTTGACTCGATTGTGACCTCACCATCAGTTCTTTCCATTTTAACGTACTACTCTGATCAGCTCTGTACATGGGGAACGTACATTGATTCATTGCACAATGATCATGGAGAAACAGAGCGACCCACTTCATTTGGCCGCGAGAGAAGGCGATTCATGCAAAATCACGGAGATACTTGAAGCCACCGCCGCCGGAGATTGCAATGGAGTAATTAAGCAGCTATTGACGAAGCGGAATTCAGAAGGTGAGACCGCGCTTTACCTGGCGGCCGAGAATGGCCATGTCGCTTCCGTGGCTGAAATACTGCGGCATTTAGACTTTGACGGCGCTTCAATTGCAGCTCGGAGTGGCCTCGATCCATTTCATATTGCAGCAAAGCAAGGCCATCTTGGTAAGTTTTATCTTATGTTTCGCTTATAGACAATTTTTGTTCTTCCATTTCTTGTCTCCTAAGTAAAGAATTTATTGCAGAAGTGTTGAAGGAACTATTGGGTGCATTCCCAAGCTTGGCCATGACAACTGATCTATCATGTTCCACTGCCTTACATACTGCTGCTGCACAAGGACATATTGATGTGGTCAATCTGCTTATACAAACCGACTCCAACCTTGCAAAGATAGCCCGAAACAACGGTAAGACCGCGTTGCACTCTGCGGCGAGGAAGGGGCATTTGGAGGTAGTCAAGTTGCTTCTGAAAAAGGACCCAAAAGCAAGGTTTAGGACTGACCGGAAAGGCCAAACCGCGCTCCACATGGCCGTCAAGGGTCTGAACGAGGACATTGTTCAAGAGTTGTTGAAACCCGATCCGTTGGTTTCGAATGTGGAGGATAATAAGGGAAACACAGCTTTGCATATTGCCACAAAGAAGGGTCGTATTCAGGTGCGCATTCCTCTGATACCATGTTAAATATCATGATTAACCACTTGACAAACTGCCACTTTAGATTGTGAGTTTCGAATAAAGTATTCTTGACACCTTCGATTCATTGTCTTTAGATTGTAAGACGTCTAATATCCACTCCGGGTGTCAGCATCAACGCAATCAACAAGGCTAGAGAGACTCCTCTAGACATTGCGGAGAAACTTGGGACACAAGAAACCGCCTTGGCCCTGAAGGAAGCCAAGGCGAAAAACTCCAAAGACCTAAAAAACCCTCCAAATGCCGCAAAGCAACTCAAACAAACCGTGAGCGACATCAAACACGATGTCCAATCCCAACTCCTACAGACCCGACAGACAGGCGCCAATGTCCAGAAAATTGCCAAGAGACTGAAGAAGCTCCACATCAGCGGCCTCAACAACGCAATAAACTCCTCCATTGTCGTGGCAGTCCTCATAGCCACGGTAGCATTTGCAGCCATCTTCACCGTTCCGGGCCAATACGTGGAGGACGATGATACACAAGGGTTTTCCACCGGAGAGGCCCACATTGCAGAAAAACCCGCCTTTGTAGTCTTCTTTGTCTCCGACAGCCTTGCCCTCTTCATTTCGCTTGCCGTTGTGGTTGTTCAGACGTCTGTGGTGGTAATCGAGCAGAAAGCGAAGAAGCAGCTCGTGTTTGTGATCAACAAGCTGATGTGGCTCGCTTGCATATTTATCTCCATCGCCTTCATATCTCTAACGTATGTCGTGGTGGGGCCACATTACAGATGGCTCGCAATTTGTGCAACCTTGATCGGAGGCGTGATCATGGTTACCACAATCGGGTCCATGTGCTATTGTGTTGTATTGCACAGGTTAGAGGAGAAGAAGATGGTGAGCATAAGGAAAGCGGAAAGCGCCCGCTCGGCTTCGTATTCCTTGTCAGTACTGTCGGAGCAGCCCGATATCTTGAACAGCGAATTCAAGAAAATGTATGCATTGTAGAAAAACATAGTTGGAGATCAGAAACAAGAGCATGTTTTGATCTTCCGACGGATAGTTTTGTAATCAGAATGGAAAATTGGATACATATTTAATAAGATTATCAGTTGTTATTTCTGCAGTTAAAATGCAGCAAATAATTATTCTTCTGATAACGAAGTTAATTGGGATTCGGGGTCGTGTCGGAAGCTTAGATTAGGTGCTAATGAATCACACGAACAAAATCGAAGAACCGATCAATCTGCTGAAGTCTGTCAGGTATATTTCTATTAGGTGTCGTGTTACAAGCTAGTTAAAAATTGAAATCATATACACACTTGAATAAACTACTATTAAAGCCAAATAGATCCCTCCCTTCTGTAGTTAACTTCCTGCATTTCTATCACTTAAAAAGTAAAAACAGCTACCTTATATACTCAAATGTGGCAAAACGTGCATGATCTATATCTTGTGGCAATCAATGGATCATCAGTTCCGACCGAGTATTTACATCATTCAACTTGCAGCTTCTGCATCGGTAAGTGAGGGAAAAACACCCATCAGACATCAACATAAGACAATAATAAGGTTGATTTTGGACAAAAGTTAAGACCAATTGGTACCTCTTCTGCATATTAGCATTAGCGTTGTTGATTTCGATGGTCATCGCTGTTTTCACGAGAGCTGCTGTGCCTGATTTCCACCCGTTGAGTCGAACTTGAACCAGAACCCTGTTGATTGCTCTTGCTACTCAAACCTGAACCACCCGTTTGGTTGGTCTTGCTACTCGAACCAGAACCTGTTTGGTTGCTCTTATTACCTGAACTCAAACCTGTTTGGTTGGTCTTGCTACTCGAACCAGAACCTGTTTGGTTGCTCTTATTACTTGAACCCGCACCTGTTTGGTTGGTCTTGCTACTCGAACCAGAACCTGTTTGGTTGCTCTTATTACTCGAACCCGAACCCAAACCCGTTTGGTTGGTCTTGCTACTTGAACCAGAACCCGTTTGGTTGGTCTTGCTACTCGAACCAGAACCCGTTTGGTTACTCTTATTACTCGAACCCGTTTGGTTGCTCTTGCTACTGGAGCCTGAAGCAGACTGGTTGTTCTTGCTACTCGAACCTGAAACCGAACCCGCTTGGTTGCTCTTGCTGGTAGAACCCGAACTAGCTTGGTTGCTCTTGGTAGTCGAACCTGAACTAGCTTGGTTGATCTTGCAACTATTGTTGGTGCTGCTGCCTTTGGAAGAGTCTGCAGTAGGAGAAGGGGCAGTCTTTCCGGTAAAACTGTGTAAAACCTGAATCTGATGACTTATTCTCTCAGTCGTGCAACTTCCTTGGATGATCAAGCTCAACACCACTTCCTTGTCTCGAGTATCTTCGCTCCACCAATTCTGCGGAATTCCTTCCCCTGAATCTTCCGTGCCGTTTTCTTCGTGGTGGACCGACACCTCCAATGACTGCTCGGGTTGTAACACTCCAATAGCAGGCGTAACCTGTACACCCAACAAACATTATAAATGATATACCACCTGTTCACCTGTAAGTTTGACCTATTACAGTAGTTTCTAAAGGGAAACAACACAAAACCAAAAGGGCAAGAATGGTGGCACCTCGAGCCAACGTGGAAATCCGAATGCACCTCTAGCATGAATACCCGATGCGTCAGCGTCTTCCTTCCACGTGGAAATACCGTCGCAGATGAATCTAAAGACGACCATTTCCTTCCGACTTTTGTTGGTGATTGTTAGGAAAGAAGTGTCCTGATTCTTCAGACAGACTGTGTTGGTGCTGACGGCGGTTTCTGGAACTTGGTGTAGTTCTGCTAGCATGGATCGTATGCTGTCGTTCGATTTGAGTACTTTCCCGAACTCTTCTCTTCTGACGGATCGATCGACATGAGCAATGTCCACACTGTACTTGCACCGTACGGGTTTGTGGTCGCTCTCGGTTACGTCCATGCATGCTTCATACCTTTTACCATCCAGAACAAACAAACAAACCACTTAAGAGTGCATTCACAGAGTCCATTCACTGAATCCACTTAGACATACATACATACATTAGGACAGATGCTACGACAGGACATCTTAAACTGCATTCTGATGCTATGGATGATCGACTATCGCGATATAAAACCCGATCACACCATGCAGGAATACGTTTCTTCTCCCCAGAATCATATCCTAATAAATAATAAGATATAAGATGAAGAATTCATTCATTTATACACAGTAGAGATAGTTGTTAAGAAAATAGTCATACTTTAGAAATTCTGTAAGCAGCAACTAACTTAATTAGTTACCTCCTAAACCGGGTTTATGCCTTTCGAACTTGTAAGTTGGGGGAAAGCGAATTAGGGCTTCGTGCATTCCTTGAAACACTTTCCCAGCCTTCATCTCGGCTCTCAACTGATCCCTTTCTCTAAGCCAATCAAAACATCTCTGCGACACAAAGTCTCGTGCTTCATCGTATGTCATACCGAAAAGCCTGTAGTTGAAGTCACCCAGAAACACCACCATATCTGCCTCTGACAGATCAGGCCTCCCCTCTTCAGCATCTTTGTCTTTGTCCTTATCCTTATCCTTGTCCTTGTCTTTCTCTTTGTCTTTGTCTTTGTCCTTGTCCTTTCCTCCATTCTATCATTGGAAATTGAAGCTAAGTAGGGTACATGATTGTGGGAAGAATAAAGAAAATAAAGGAGGAGACATACACTAGAACTGCGAGGCATCTGAGCTGAAGCAGACACACCAGCGGCTGCAGCAGCATTGAGCACGTTATAGGAACGACTGAAGGCCATAGTTCGATAAATGTGATCAAAATCCGCATTTCGCCGATTTACTGCTTCCAAATGTGCCGCTAAGTGGCAGTTTACGAAGCAGATTATTCGGTCGTATACACGAATCCTAAGTCCTACACCTCCCTGCTCAACCAAAACAAAATGCATCCATCAAACTGACGTTGAGACCAAAATATGATTTTTCTGCTCAAGGTAAAAGAATTTCGAACCTTATTACCGATTGCCCGACCGAAACCACATGGAACTGCGGCAACATCGACATCTCCAGCATGTGTTCGGAGATTCTTTCTCACCCTATTAATTAATGGGATAGCAAATCAGCTTTATAACAAGGGTTAGTTGTTACTTAATTGCAGTACTGCATACTGGAGTTATCACATTCTAAACTTCACCTACTCTTATTGCTAACTCAATACTCTTTTATCTCTTATTTTAGTGTGTTATGGTACGACGGTATTAGTTACATACATCACAAAAATGTTTGTATTATATGTAAAAACCTTAAAGAAATTCACAATTAACTTACCAGAAGGCAATTAACAGACCGGCCAACTGCCTTGAACCCATCCGCTCAAACGTGTTTACTTCGTCCAAAGATTTCCCGATCGTATCCACCCACCAATTCCCGGCAGCACTACCTTCCAATCCCACTGTCTCTTTAGCCGCCGACATTGCAAGAAACCCGGCACCCATATCCACTTCTTGGCACCCTGCAACAACGATCCCTACGTCCGAAGCAGCAGAACCCAACCACGCCACAAGCGCCTCCTGCGACGCCCTTCCCTGTCCCACATTCCACGTTCCGACCAGAATCTTAATATTATTATATCGCGTATAAGCCTGTTCCCTCGAAGCCAGTTCAGACCGTACAATACCATCAATGGGTCCTGGTGAAGCCACGAACCAACCCCTTATACCTCCATGAGTAGCCAAGCTATATATATACTCACTGCCTCCAACTGCTAACTTGATCACCGGGCTCGTATGCGCTACCCACCCTGCAATCACGGTCCCCTCGAGATCAAGTACCTGGAGAAACCCGCTGATGTACCCAACATAGATTCGTGTCCCGAATGTGCAGAAACATAGGACTGCACATGACATGTGATTTATGTCTTGTAGCCGGTTTCCATTCCCGTCCCACTGCATGAGCAGCCCGTTTGAGCATCCGCTCCAGATCGTTCCGTCCGGGGCTAGAACGAGCGCCTCTGTTTTCTTGTTATCGTCTGCAAATGCACCGGTGCCTTTGGTTGCCACGCGACGGACAGCGTCTGCTGCTCCCATGATTGCATTTCTTGATCGCTGGAGAAGACCTTGCGGCTTTTCTTTTTTGGATGCCGAAACAAATTTGACTTTCATCTCATCTTCGACGGGTTGTTCTTGAGATTGTTGGGATTGTGCGGCGTCAACCCGGTTCTCGATCTGACCCTCTATGTTGAACACTTTCAAGAGCTCCCTTGTCCGAGCATTCCTATCAATAGACATCGCGGTATAAGGCAACCATTTTTGCAATAGGGTTCGAACCCAAATTGCTATATGAACTTGTGGTTGATGATCTACTTGTTAGTTAAACTAGCTGATCTAATACTAAACTGCAACTTGTCGCTCAGCTCATTTTCTGTTTAGATAAGAATACATTCATATGGAAAGAAGGAAAAACCCACCACAAGGAGAATGAGAGAGGTGTAGCAGCCCAAACCTTTCCTCTGCAATTATCAGACAACAAGCACTTGACCTCTGCTGAAGGTATACTGCAAGAACCATTGGCAGTAACTTGGCTCTTGAGGTCGATGAATGTTCTCTCCACCAGTAAAGCAGCCATGTGCTTTTCTTCCGACGATAGAGAGAGCGATTTCTCGATAGTCTCCCACGGCCAAATCCTAATTATACCGCCTTCCGAACCCGACCAAAGGTCACCTGTCCAACATAAACAACAATGGCTGAAAATTGCAGCAGACCAAAATTTTTAGTGTGGTTTTTACTGTTAATACAAAGTTCATATGCAATTCGTTCCCTATATGAATAATACAAACATAATTTCTTTTTTCTAGTTGCGAGGATATCTTGTTCATCAAGTAATCCCAGAGTCTGGCCAACAAAAGGGAGCTCACCATAAGATGTCATGATCATGGATAGAACGGGACCACGATGAGCCTGCCAAGAAAGACCTTCTTTGAAGGGATTTTCATCAAGAGGCTGATCCATCTTCCACGACCTAATCTTGCCATCCTTATGTCCAGTCCATACCAACCTGTTTGCTTCGTCAACCAACAAACAGGTGGTGGGCGACGTAGCCACCGACTCGTGAAACGGCGCAGCATCTTCATCTCCACGCCGAACCCGACCACTATGTCCCCATCCAGCATCAAACGTACTCCCCAAGTTCCAGAACCGGACCCCGCTCTCCTGCCCCGCCCATAGCTGCGTCCCCGTGCACTCTAGATTCCTCAGGAACTGCCCTACCTGTGTCTCCTTCAGCGGGTGCGGCCTCAGCTCGATGAACGGCGGCCGCGCGGGGTGGACGGAGGCGCGATTGGGGACTTTGAAAATCCCAACTCCTCCGCCGCTGGCGACAAACTCCGGCAAAGGCTGCGGGTCTTCAGCAGGTTCGGACTTTCGTTGAGAGAGGAGGGGGTTGCTGGAGGCGTCTGTGACCTGGCCGAGAGCGGCGGCGGCTGAGGAGGACGAGTAGGGGATGAAGTCTTGGTCGGGAGCGTCTACGTCGGAGGATTCGTACAACTGCTCGACCTTAGGGAGGTTGTTCTCGTCGAGGGAGTGTTTCCGGCGCTGGGTTCGTTTGGAGGAAACGGAGGCGGTGCTGCGGATGGTTTGGGAGTGGGAGTGGATCTTCTTGCCGGTGGGAGGGGCGTTGCCGAGGGCGCAGAGGACATCCCTGTCTTCGTCCTCGACGGCCTTGTGGTCATCCATTATTCTAGTGTGTAGTTTCTGCTTGTGGTGAGGGGAGTACGAAATTGGGGTTGTGAAAGTGGATTGGGATTAGGGTCTGTGGAATCGAGGGAGGGAGGGTGGGAGAAAGAGAGAGAAAGGAGTGGAGAAGAAGAAGGGACGCCATTGAAAGAGGGGAGAAGGAATGCGGAAAATGTGGCGCCGAATGCTGAGGAGTTAGTTCGTGGTGTTTCCATGCATACCAAATTGCAAATTTGCAACTGCCCAACTAATTTGTTCCAATAGCTTGGGAATTCCAAGCTGACAACTACAATTATACAGAACATTCAAACAAATTTCCAACCAATTGGCAAAAATAAAAAATGGACACTCATGATTTTTTTTTTTAATGTACATTTTTTGTTTTTGTTTTTGTTTTTTTTTGTGAATGAAGGATTATATTAAGTAAAAAAGACTCCAAAGTGCTAATTACATATTGGCCATCGCCACAATTCTCGGCAACGTAGTGCCGTTGTAATCTCTAGTAACAATACTACTAATACCCTCAGGAGGGCTATCAAAATAGGACAATGTGTTTTCTTGAGCAACTCCTCTACGAGCAAGTGCATCTGCAACTGCGTTACCCTCTCTATAAGTTTGTCGAATTCTACATATTCTGAATCCCTCCATAAGCTTTCTGCAATAATAGATTTTAGGGCTAAGCAATTAGTTCACAGATAGACATAGCATCAAATTCAACATGAAGAGAATCTAAGTGAAGGTTCTTAGCCATGATAAGACCCTCCCTGAGTCCCCACAGTTCAGCTGAAATGCTACTGATCCATCCTAACTTTCTACTAAACTGTTTTATCCAAACCCCATTTTGACCTCCGAGGACACCCCCCCCCCCCCCCCCCCCCCCCCCCCCCCCGCGCTCCAGAATTTCCGGGGTTGCCTTCAGACGAACCATCTGTGTTTAGCTCGCACCATCCTAGCTCAGGAGGCTTCCTAGAAACAAAGATGGTCTCATATCTCTTCTCGGATGTTTGCTTGTCCATTGCCTCCAAATAGTGGTCTACCTGCACATGAATGAAAATATGTATATTATTAGTCAAAACATAACCGGAAAAAACCCAGTTATTCCTATTTTTCCATATAGTCCAAATGGCATATGCAAAAATAGTTTGCCAAGGTTTACCATTCTGATGGCTACACGTTGTTTTTCCATTTCTTTCCAACCAGTCTTTCAGATTAGTCGAGAAAAAGTCAGAGGCAAGCGTTTCCGGAATCCCAAGATCCTCCCAAATAGCGGCTGCTCTAGGGCAGTCTCTGAGGACATGGAGGGTATCCTCGATGATACTTTGACAACGGTCACAGTAGGGATCCAGGTTGCATCCTCTCCTACTAATCAACGACTAGGTAGCAATCTTGTTGTGGTAGCTTAACCACATGAAATTTTGTATCTTTTGAATGGTTTGAACTTTCCAAATCCACTTCCATTGATACTGTGTCTGGTCATCATTGGCGTCAACATTCCTCTCTTGAGCTTCTCTCATCAAGATGTGATAGGCCGAGGAAGTTGTATAGGAACCCGATGGGGAGGGCTTCAAAGCAACAGAGTCATTCACAGCACCTGTAACACTACAATGCACACTAAGAATCATATTACATATTTGAGTAGGCAGAGAAAATGACATGACATCAAGGTTCCATCCATGGTGGATGTTCCAAACATCACTGATACAAAGGTTTTCCTCATCTTTATTTAAGGGCCCACAAATGCTATCCCTCAAAGTAGAGTCCCCAATCCACTTATCACTCCAGATATTAACTTTTTGACCATTGCCAATAGTCCAACCCATGCCCATTTTTAAGACATCGAACCCCTGTTTGATAACCCTCCAATTACAAGAGCTATTTGATGGCTTCTTCAAGTTCATGTGCTTGTACTTGCTTTTGAGAATGGTTGCCCAAGGATGCTCACTATGAGTAAATCTCCACGCAAATTTACCCAACAGAGCCTTGTTTCTAAGAGTTGGCTGCTTAACTCCAAGACCCCATTCATCCTTCGATTTGGAAACAGCGTCCCAATTGATAAGATGCAACTTCCTTCTGTCATCCGTCGAGCCCCAAAGAAAGTTCGTACTAACCCTGTCAAGCTCATTACAAATAGAAATAGGGAGAGCAGTGCACTGCATATAATAAGTAGGAATAGCCGACATGACAAAATTTATAAGGATGGTGCGACCTGCCATAGATAGCTTATTCGATCTCCAACCGGCAAGTTTTTTCCTAACCTTATCAATGAAGAATTTGAAAAAAATCCTTTCTAGAATTAGATAAATCAAGAGGAAAACCCAAGTAAGTACCAAAATTATCAGTGATATGGGTGTTGAAAGACTGTTGCACAAGATTTCTAGTATTTTGATCCATATTTGAAGAAACCATGATAGCCGACTTAGCACAGTTCACTCTTTGGCTAGAGAAAGAACAAAACGAATTCAAAACCTGGCTTATACTAGAACAACAAAGCTGCGAGCCTCCCCAAGTAAGATAAGATCATCAGCAAAAAACAAGTGAGAGATACTAGGGGAGTTTCTACAAACTTTAATACCACTCCAATTGACCAAATGAACTTGTTCCTCAATAAGAAAAGTAAAGAATTACATGCAAATAAGGAATAGGTAAGGAGAAATAGGATTGCCTTGGCGGATACCTCGAGAGGGTACAAAAGGAGGGATATGGTTGGGGAAGACACACAGCTCATAATTAAATCGATAAGGTCAGGGGGAAAAATCAAAGAAGAATAAAAAATTTCGAATAAAACCTCATTCTAGCCTATCATATGCTTTTTCAAGGTGCACTTTTATAGCAAAAAAACTCTTTTTTTCCTTTAGTGCTTTTGAGAAATTGGATCACTTCCCTTAAGATCAAAACATTGTCTAAAGCCTGTCTTCCTGGAATAAAACTGGCTTGAAAAGGGGAGATGATGTGCTTCATAACAGGTCGAATTCTATTCACAATAGCTTTAGACACAATTTTGTATATGGAATTACAAAAACTAATCGGTCTAAAATGTTTAACAGTTTCAAGACCATGACATTTAGGAATAAGACATAAAAGGGTCTCATTAAGCCCCAGATGAATTTTTTTGGATCGAAAAATATTTTGGACCAAAAGAACAATGGACCGACCTATTATGTGCCATATTTTTTGGAAAAAACTTGGATGGATACCATCAGGTCCAGGAGATTTGAAAGGTTTTAAATTCCAAAGGCCTTTCTTGATCTCAAAATCTGAAACTGGTTTTTTAAGCAAATCCAATTGAAGGCCAGAAATTTTAGATCTCCAATTAGGAGGTGTAGCAAAATGAAGACTGGAAATTTCATGTTCAGAAGTAAACAGATTTGAAAAATAAGAGATAAAACATAGTTTAATTTCTGAACAATCAAACGTCCATTCCTCATTGTCTTTTTTTATAGCTTGGATTTTGTTCCCACTTCGTCTACCAATGGTGGTAATATGGTAATAAGAGGCATTCCTATCCCCGTCTTTAATCCATTTAGTCCTAGATTTCACAGCCTAAAATGTCTCTTCACTTTTAAGAATAGAAGCATACTCATTACGAATGTACATTCTTGATTAAATCTATCCAAATATATATATAATTTTATTTAGTTAAATAAACATAGAGAAATTTATGAAATTCCATTCGCATGTCTTTTTTAACCAACATAACATATATCTAGATAAATAAGACTGGAACTGGATCATTGCCCAGTTTACTTAGCAAGCATTTGAGCCTAACCAGGATGCCGAATGACTAGTCGGGGGCGATCTGTTATGATTTCATTGTCTCAGCTAACTCAATTGAATCATGATCTAGTTATGTATTTTTGTAAATATTTTAAACTAGGTGGTCGGCCCGCGCTTTGCGCGGTATTTAAATATTAAACATAATGTAATCTTATTTTATTTTTTTTAATTTACAAAATAGTTTAAATTCATGAAACAAAAATATCGTTATATATTGGGTGTATTCACTAAATATATAGAGTAATTATTTACTCATTTAATTATATTTTAATTTTATTTTGTACAAATTGTTGATATTTTATCTAATCTTATTATTTTTAAACATAGATCTTTTCCAAATATTTTTTGGTGAATTTGTAACTTTCTAATATTAGAATGTAAAGT
Source organism: Clarkia xantiana subsp. parviflora (assembly GCA_036873135.1). NCBI lineage: Eukaryota > Viridiplantae > Streptophyta > Magnoliopsida > Myrtales > Onagraceae > Clarkia > Clarkia xantiana. The sequence continues at coordinate 15,767,206 of JAPTYO010000008.1, read as the reverse complement.
GACAAAATTGTAAAATAAATAAAAATGAAACTGAATAAGAGTTTTTGCAACAACAAAAAATCGAATGAGAGTGATCGATTAAAAAATAGTTAAACCATGTAAACTCATATTGTGCTTTTTTTTATATTCAATATATATATATATATATATATTATTCTTGATAATAGTAAAAAATGAAGCACAAATGATTTTTTTAGCGGATTATTAATTAACATTGTTACAAAATAAATATTGTAGCTACCATCAAGATCGAATAAGGAGCTTATGATGAATTTTACCATGTCCACATAGGCACAAAAGTGATGTCACAAATGTAAATGTAAATCATGGATTAGGTGGATCGATGGATTTGTATAATTTTTTAAATTTGATTATATTTCATCATTATAGAGGTTTTAACTCAAAATGTGTTATATGTAGATAAATGGTATTTCATAGGTACTATTAATACTTGTATAGTTATTATTTTTAACATATTTATTATATGTGTTTTAATTTTTTATTTTCCTTGTAAGTTAGTGCAATTTGTTAAATACTTTTTTATGGTGCGATTGCAACTTTCTAATCTGAGGAGACAAATTGACTAACATGTAAATGAAAGAGAATTTTTAAGTGAATAAGAGGTTTGGAAAAAAAAAAAATGAGACTCATAAAAAGAATAGTTTTTTTTTGCCATTATAAAAAGAATAGTTAAACAAATATGTAAATTCAAATTAGATTATATTATATTTTTATATTAAATATGTATATATTTATCTAAATATATATATTATTTTAATATTAAGATGATAGTACAAATGAAACATATATGTGGATTTTATTTTATTGTAGTATTTGAGTGTATTATTAATTCATTTTACTATGTAACATACTAAAAAAATGTAACTCTTATCTAGATTGAATATGGAGTTTTTGATGAATTTTAGCATGTACACATAGGCACAAAAGTGATCACTTATGTAATTGTAACTCATGAATTAAGTGGACCAATAGGTTTGTAGAATTGTTTTCAATTTAATTACTTGTAAAAAATTTATGAGTTTCATTGAGATTATATCTATATACCAATATATTATTTGTGTTGGGTCCTCACCCCCAATAGACATCTTTGGTACCTTTTCATTTTATTAACAAAAAATATATTATATTTGATTCCTATATTTTATAAAATTAATAATTTAGTCATTACTATATTTGAGAAACATTTATTTATCTTTAATATTATTACTAAATCATTATTTAAATTTTGTTATTTTTTAAGGTCACTTAGTCGGCATGTCATAGTAATTATAATTAACTTACAATCCAATATTCATATCAATTTAACTCAGCCCTATCATACTCATTCCGTTCAAATTTCGGATACAAGTAAAAAAAAATTTATTCAACGAATTATATAGATCGAGTGATACATGTTCCACCTGTTGTGATTTTTCTATCACATAGATCAGCCACTTACAAAATTATATATATAACAAGTCAAAATATGGGTGAAATGTGGTTCTTGAAGATCGAGATTTATGGACTCAAACTATTAATTTAGTTCTTCTATTTGTTAATCCAATCACATTATGTACAACCTAATTAATGTTAACTAAATATTTTTTGTAAATTTAAGTCTAAACTCAATATTTTTGTGATTTAATTTTATCTTTATTGTTAAATCAAATTTTGTTGGTATTGTGATATTGTATATAATTACGTTTGTATAGGTCAAATTTGTCCATTGATGACTTTAAGTAGTTAAGAATAAGTTTACATTCTTGACACCTCAAGTTGATGAGTTAGATACAATTGATGCGTTAATGACCAACGTAATGCTCGACCCAACTCATTTATATATCTAACTATAAGGCTAACTTAATACCGTAACTGAAGACATTAGTTAATTTTTTACTTAATTATCCTATTCTCTATCTCATGTTTTGAATTACGCTATGTCGCTCTTCTTTATCACATAGATTCGTTTCTCACAACGAATCAACTTGCCCATATTTTACTTTGATTAATTATAAATATTAGCAAACTTAAGATAAATTATATATCTTAACATTTAAATGATTGATGCGCGTGCAACGCACGCGTTAATAACTAGTATATATATATAAACCAGCATATATATATAACAATATAAATATATGATTACTCGATATAATTTTTTACATAATAATAATGTATATAATTAATGATTCGTTTTACCTACATTAAATGAGTCAGTTTTTTTTTTTTTTTGTGCCAAAGAATTAAATGAGTCGGTTAAAAAATGGTTAATTGGCAAAAAAAAAACATATATGGCTCATAATTAAAGGAATCACAGTATATGGAAACTTAAAGTAAGATGTTTGGTATTTAAAAATAAATAAATACAGATCATTTTTTACCTCAACGATGTATTTGATTAAAACTAAATTTGCCAACACGGATAAAAAGTTATTAATAACATTATTTACGTTAATTTTAATGAGTAATAACATAAATTTTTAATCATTACAATGTTTTTAATACAATTTTTAGTGATTCAATTAAAAAAGTTGTAAATATAATATGGATTTGTTTTTTTACATCTAACACGGATTAATTTTGTTTTTGTGTTGGAAGTAATATGGATTTTTTTTACCGAACATGGATCAATTAAAAAAAGATGATTTTGATCATAATAATAATAAATAAATAAAATCCTACAAAGGCTTAAGAAATGATATAATAATATATTATATATTTCGAATTCATTTATATACATCAACATTTTAAATTAACAGTGAAAATCGAATCCAAAAATCGGAAACACAGAATACTTACCGGAGAAAGAGATATACAAAATGTGGCGGTTCCAACTTCCAACATAAACATGCAAATCAGGAAGTGCATTTAGCTCAATTTTCTTCATCCAAAAAGTTTGCTCCGCTGTATGTTCACGACTGGCAAGCAATGGAGGAGGCGATGTAATGGATGGTTTTGCATCAGGAAAAGCACTCTCCTATGCAGAGCTGCTGGCCAAAATTAGAGGCACTTTCCTACGGAGCCCGTTAATACCGTCCAGTAATGCATCGAAAACATGCAGCCTGAACAAAGATGAATTCATGAATTTTAATCACTGGAAGAAATGGAGAATGGAAAAATTATGGTTTAAGGGGGCGAGAGGTTTTTTATTGTTTAATTTAGGGGAAAGAGGAATGTTTAAGGTTTGATTTTTTTTTTTTTCCGATCGTTTGCTCAGTTAAGGCACCATTGATTAAATGAAAGGAGAACTCTTGGAGATAAAAACTCCTATGAAAAAAAAAGCGCATGGTGAGGAGCTATGAGAATGTTTGGACTCCATCGAAGCTATTATAAATGCTTATTTGGACATGACATGTCATCTATAATAGATAACAAATGAGTTGTACCAATTAATTTTAACTATTTGTACATATCAACATCTAACTTTATGATTTGTCAACATTCTATTAAATCCATCAAGATTATATAGAATATATAGATTAGCGATTTAATTGATTGTACAATATAAATTTTAGACATTTAATTAAAACCCTCCACAATCTTAAAAGTTAGAATACTCTCTCTGAATTACAAGATTTCATGATTAGGATAAGTTCGTCTTGAGGTATTTAACTGTGCATATTTGATTATATGAATCATATGTACTTTATATGAATATTTTTTGTGGTCTCAGTAAATAAAGGGTGCTGCTGAAGACTGTGAATTTTATTGTTAAATTTACCCCGAAAGTTTCTTTGGTTATAGGTTGGCAATTTCTTTTATTTATTTATTTTTTGGTTTCCTGCGGAGTGGTCCTTGATAGGGGTGTGTTAGATTACGGGGAGTAATCACTATGGATACTAAATCATGGTACATGCTAGTAATCGAAATTACGCAGCGGAAGATTCGCACATACCTCAAACGTGATCCGTAGTCCCTAGATCCTTCTGCAGGGAGTTCACGATCCACCGACCCGTAGAGGTTCTGGTTAAGGAAGCCCTACGTGGTATAGACTCCACAGCAAAGCCTCTGATCGGTTCTTGGCACGGGGACAGATCTCTGGAGTGTTTGCTTAGAAAGCAAATTGGCACACCTTGGGTGAAGCAAAGGTTCGGCCGAAATACTTAAGTGTGGGGGGGGGGGGGATTTTTCTCTCTAAAACACTCTAATGAGGGAAATAGTGATTAACCCTAAAAATTGTAAGCCCATAATATGTATAGTTAACCTAATGAACTTGGGTAAATGTCACATTAGGGTAATTGGGCTAGACCCAAATCCCAATTAACATGGAAAGCCCAAAATTGATCATTCCCAAATACATAGGCCGGCCAAAACCCTAGGTGGGGTAAAGTGAACTTTTGTCCACTTTACTCCTCCTATAAATAAGAGGTGTTAGGGGATTTTTAGGGTTAATCATAATTCCCTCACAAGAGTGTTTTAGAGAGAAAAACCCTCCTCCCACACCAAGTGTATCGCCCGAACCATATCCCTCACCAAGGGTGTGCCAAGTTGCCTTTGAGCAAACTCTCCGGAGATCTATCCCCGTGCCGAGAATCAATCAGAGGCTTTGCTGTGGAGCTTGTACCACGTAGGGCTTCTCTAACAAGAACCTCTACGGGTCTCGACCGGAGGATCGTGAACTCCCTCCAGAGAAGATCTTGGGTCTACGGATCATCCTAAAGGTATGTGTGAAACTTCCGCTGCGTAATTCCAATTACTAGCATGTACCTTGTTTAAGTATCCGTAGTGATTACTCCCTGTAATCTAACAAAAATCTCCTAACACCATGTATTTATAGGAGGAGCAGAGTGGACAAAAGTCCACTTTGCCCACTCCTAATATTCTGCCGGCCACTATGCATATGGATGCCCAATTTTGGGCCTCTCATGTCAATTGGGATTTGGGTCTGGCCCAATTAACCTAATGTGACATGTACCTAATTTTCTTAGGTAAACTATACATATTATGGGCTACCAATTACGCCGCCCATCACCATATGCTTACAGCTCCCACTCGCCGGAATGGGAGGGTGCCTGTTAATGTATTGTCGTCCAAATCTGCATCAACATTTCACTCCCTCGATCTGCTCCTTGCTTCCGAATAGTTCATACGAGGTTTGCCGTGCGGCCGGCGGATACGACGGACATCGTGCTACTCATCTATCAGGAGTATTGTAGCGCCCGCGGAACGTTGATTCCCTTTTCTCCAATCAACCTGTTATAAACAATATTTATATTGTACCGCGTTGTATCCTAACTCAACTGTTAATTCTCTTTTTGCCTAGTTTCCACATAGGAACACTTCTCCAAGGCATCCGTACAAGTATTCACAACCTTCAACTAATATCTGGTTGGTGGCCACCTAGTGAATACAAGAGTCGGTGAATTACAAGTGAACTTGACCATCCCCATCGCTCATATCATTAGTCAGACCCAACCGGTTACCAAAGACGTGGTCACTGGGCCTTTTTGTTTAGCATTACGCTCGTACGTCGGAAAGCGAACATTGGGCCTGACCTTAGATATGAGTTCCGAGTCCGTGAGGATACTTTAGGTGCCTCTTCATAAGGCTCCTGGGATCAATCACACGCACGAGGTGAAGAAGTTTGCGTCCGCTAGAATCATGAGGATTCCTTCCTAGCACAACCGAGTTGTGATCCCGTGGTCGTACGTGGCACGAATAGTATGAAGAACGTGTTGACAGCATACCTGAACCTTTTGGGTTGGCAGGAAAGGGATATGTCAATCATGATATCACAGATTTTCATCTGGCCCATAATGTGGTTAAATGACGAACGAAGTTCATCACGAAGATATGCAAAAACGAAGATCATGTCGAGTTACTTCGAGACTAAATAATCGTCTCGCTTAATCAGGTTTATCCCCCTGACACTTAGCCAGTCTTGCTTGGTAGAGGCCTCCCTCCACCACAAGACGACCGTACCTGTGTGACGATGTAAGGCCCACATTCGACATAGTTTTGGCAGAGTGCATCATGTTGGATTACGGGGACGTAATACTACAGAATGCTAAACGTGTACTAGCAAGAAATCTAATATGCGCAGCGGAATTAGTACACATACATTTTAGCTTTCCTGCCCAAGAACGAAGTGGAGGGAGTTCTGATCCTCCGTTCGGAACCACGTGCAAGTTCTTCGTTAGAAGAAGTCCCACAAGATGTAGCTCCACAACAAGACCTCTGATCGATTCTTAAACGGAGATGGAACCTCGGACTTGATGTGATGGTGCTGAAATATTAGACTAGGGTGAAAATTTTTCTCAATGGAGATCCTTGTTCTTAATTGTGTGTTTAAACCCTTAGGAGTAACCCCTATATATAGTATTAGGTGGAGTTGCCAAAAGGCAACTCCACCCTATGTGGTACTAGGGTTTCGGCCGAACCATGCAAAAAGGGGGGGAGGCCCATTTTGGGCCTCCCTTGTCAATTAATAATTGGATTTGGCCCAATTAGCCCAGATTGACAATTACCTAATTAACTTAGGTAATTCCCTTAATTAACGGGCTCCTATTACGGCGCCACGTCTCCATATGCTAACAGCTCCCACTCGCCGAAATGGGAGGGTGCTCGTTAATCTATACGATTACGCAATAGTATAAACATCTGAGTCTTCAGTATTCGTCTCCGTCTCCGAATAGTTCATACAAGGCTTGCCGTGCGACCGGCGGATACGACGGGCATCGTGCTACTCATCTGTTAGGAGTATTGTAGCGTCCGCAGAACGTTGATTCCCTTTCATGAACCAAACCTGTTTGAAATAAAACTATGTACCGCACTGTATCCTTTGTCAACTATTAATTCTCCAATTGCCCAGTTTTCCACAAAGGAATACTTCTCCAGGGCATCCGTACAAGTGTTCACAACCTTCAACTAATATATGGTTGGCGGCCACCTAGTGAACACGAGAGTCGGTGAATTAAAGGTGAACTTGACCATCCCCATCGCTTATACCCTTAGTCTGACTCAAGCGGTTTCCAAGACGTGGTCACTTGGCTGTTTTCTTTGGCACTACGCTCGTACGCCGGGAAGTGAGCATTGAGCCAGACCTTAGGTATAAGTTCTGAGTCCGTGAGGATACTTTGGATGCCTCTTCATAAGGCATCCGGGATCAATCACACGCTCAAGGTGAAGAAGTATGCGCCCTTTGAATCACAAGGATTCTAGCTAGCACAACCGAGCATGACCCCGTGGTCGAGTGTGACACGCGCAGTATGAAGCACGCGTCGATAGCACACCTGGTAGAGCCAGGGATGGGATATGACAATAATGCTATCGCATAATCTCTCATCTGGCCTTGAATGTGATATACAGTGATGGAAAAAGTCCAACTCGGCGATTTACAAAACGAAGATTAAGTCATGCTGTTAAGCGTGACAATGTTATCGTTTTGCTTAATCAAGTTTACTCCCCTGATTCTTAGCCAATCTTGTTATGGTAGAGGTCCCTCTCTCCTTACAAGATGATCGAGCCTGTGTGACGAGACAAGGTTCACATTCGACATAATTTTTGTGGAAGAATTTTACTTCTTCCTACGACTTAGTTTATAGACTGTAAAATCCGATGTTGTTAATCATTATGACGTCGATAAATCATAATCTCAAATTGCAATTCTTTTATTCAAATTGAAACATAATTTCAAATGTCAAAATGTTATCACTTTCACAAGCCACAAAGTTTAAGCCCTACGTAATCCAAGCAGTTTTACGTGCTTTTCAAAAATCTCCCTACGTAATGGCTTAGTTAAAGGGTCTGCGACCATATTGTCTGTAGGAAAGTATTCTAAAGCGATTATGTTGTCTTCCTGAACCGACCTAGCATAATTGTATTTCACATCAATGTGTTTAATCCTACTATGGTACTTTGGATTCTTAACTGCAACAATGGTCGCCTGACTGTCGGAGTACACCTTCACAGGTTTACTCTTCTTGTCGGTGCCAATTAATGCAGTAAGAAGCCTTTTCAGCCATACCGCTTATTGTGCGTTTTTGGAGAGGGCAACGAATTCCGATTCCATAGTGGAAAGCGCGACACAAGATTGCTTCTTGCTTACCCATGATATGGCAGCATTAGCAAGGACGAGAACTCCTCCTGTGGTGGACTTACGATCATCCGGATCGCCACCATGGTCGGCGTCACTATAACCGGTCAATTCGAGCCGATTTCCCTCATAGCACATAATGTAGTCGGCAGTACCTTTCATATATCTGATAATTCGTTTTACGACCTTTAGATGTTGATAACTAGGATCTGATTGGAATCTTGCTACTAGGCCCACAGCGTAACAGATGTCTGGCCGAGTACAGAGCATGGCGTACATTAGACTCCCTACCATGCTCAGATACTCTGCAATCTTCATCTGTTCACGATCCTGCTGGTTTTTCGGGCCATCACGCTTCGATAGCGTGCACCCGAACACAACCGGCGTATCCACGGGTTTAGAATCCAGCATTCTGAATCTTTTCAACAATTTGTTGATATTTGATTCCTGAGATAGACATAATCTCTGGGTGGCAAGATCTCGGGCAATTTTGATGCCTAAGATGTACGTAGCATCTCCCATGTCTTTCATCTCGAATACTGATGCTAACCAGGACTTTGATTTATTCATGAAACTCATATCGTTTGCAGCAATGAGTATATCATGCACGTATACTGTTATGATGACATACATAGACCCGGATGTCTTAGTGTATACGCAGGGATCCTCGTGAAGATTCACGAATCCGTATCCAACGATTTCTTCGTGGAATCTGTGATACCATTGCCGAGACGATTGTTTAAGGCCGTATATAGATCTTTGGAGTTTGCAAACTTTACGTTCTTTGCCAGGAGTAATGAAACTCTCCGGCTGCTCCATATAGATCTCTTTCTCCAATTTTACTTGGAGAGGTTTGGTCTTAATGTCCATTTGATGCATGCTCGAGTTCAAGACTTGCACTCATGGGCAAGGACGGCCCTGACTATGGTGTAACGCATAGTCGGTGAGTCTGTCTTTATCAAAGTTCACTCCGTGAATTTGGGTATATCCTTTCGCAATTATTCGAGTTTTGCATTACTCGAAATTTCCACCCGAAGTGAATTCTAAGATTTCACTTTCTAGTTCTGTGGTTAACAGATAAATCAACTAAAGACTAAAAACGGGTTTCTTCTTATTTAGGCAATTTCATCCTCCATTCCCTCGTTTTGAGGTCCTTCCTTTGCTTGATGAACCGTCACTGGTTCAAGAGCGAACATCAAGATGTGTAACACATCTTATTTGATGGGACACTTCTCAAGAGAAGTTCGTTGTCTTTGACTATGTCTAGGCACGTTAATCCCATGTTTTAGTCTGATCGTTACTCCCACTCGGAATAATGCTTCCTATCGGGGCATTACTCCCACTGGGAAAAATGGTGGTGGATGAACTTACTTGGAATATCCTCTCGGTCTCGGGTTTTTAGCTCCGATATGTATTCCTCGATCACTAGGATCTGGAACCAAGTTGGTTATTCCACTCCCACTAGGAAGAATGGGTAGTTGAAATAGTTCATTATCATGATTATCTGGTCCGACTTGATTCGCATTTTTGAAATGTATTAGTGATTATGTGTGAGGGGGAGTGAGCCCTCTCACTGAATTTATTATGAAGACGTTTCCATCATCATTTACCAAATCAATCACTTATGCTATATCAATTCTCCCACTCGAAGTAAGTGGGACCTGAGAATCTCCATCATCCATCTGTTAACTTTAATCAGTACTAGTTCGTTCGTTCTGCAAAGCGTTTGGAATCCATCCTCAAACCTTTATAATGTGCCATGTTTATCCACGAAACCATTGTTCCAGGCTAATTTTAAAACTTGTATTCTCCGAGAGTAGCGCGTCCTCTTAATAAATACTCGTTTTAATGCGCAAATTAATGCGTCTTTGTGATAAGGTTTTGCCCGAATCATTCATTAGCTTTTTATGGTAACGTGTTAACCGATTTATCAGAACATAGTGTTTTACATTAATGTGAGTTAAATTAATCTCATCCCGCAGGAACAATTAATGTATAACTCTAACATTATGTAATTCTAAGCTATGTTTATTGAAATGTTTTAATGAATGCCTTTTAGCCAAACTCTTCGTTTAAGGCTAATGGTGGGAGAGTCGTTTTACCGACTATTTCTTTTCGTTTATTTAACTCATCCATAGATTTATCTATCTTATGGACCATGTATTTAAGCTGTCGCTTTTAATGCCATGGTTGATATTTTAATTAGATTGTAGTAGCTGAAAGACTTACATAAAATCTAAGTAGTTATCAGTGAGTTATATCTGAAGAATTATAAACGGAAATTCCTCATTCATAAAAATACTTAAATTCGTTTTCTAAAACGATGTGTCCCGTCTTTCGAGGTGACATGCGCCATGCGCATATCCAGTAAAAAACCATGGTTTTGAGAATCGTTTTAGTCTCCAAATTTAAAAGCAAAATCGGTTTTAAACATGCATATTATTTTTTGATACAATTTATAATGGAGTATTTTAAAAAATAAGAATTAATATCGATCGGTTCGTTTTACGTTTATTATGCGAGTTATGGATGTTTTTAAAATGATGATATGAGTTCGGATAAATGTTTAATCCAATCATTCTACTGATAGATTTTTAGTTACTTGTTCCGGATCGATCCCGTTTAAACGGGCCGATTAATTACGAAAGGCAGACCATTTCAAAAAAAATGAATGGTTACTACCTCATTCAATAATTCCGAATTACGTTCAACAAATAGACGAGAGATAAGGATCCCAACAAAAACAACGACAGATTACATGGATCAATAATTACAACTAAGCAAAGAAAGACACATATATATATGGCAGGAAGTCTTCACCACTTTGAGCAGTCCACCTGAAAATTAATTCAAGAATTGAATTATGTCAGATGTTTTTGCATCAACTAAAACGTGTAACCGTCTTATGTATTGTGGTAAACGAGGTGTGCCTTTTATGGCACATGAATCAACAGTGATTGTCGCACTGGATCATCGTTTAGACCTTTTGTTGGGTTTGGGTTTAGCCAAACAATTCCGAAGTTCAGCAAATCTGGCCTCCGACACATCAGGAAGTTTGGAGATATTTCTATCTTTATGGTCGGCATCATACAAGTCTATTGCCGTTTTAATTGCTGTGATCAGACGTGTAAGTCTGTTATCATCAGCAAACCATGAAAGAGGAAACATGTCCATTACCTTCCGAATTTCTGCCCATTCATCCGCGGAGTCTAGAACGGTTTCTATCCCATTCTCCTTGCATAGAATTTCATGGTACGAGGCCATTAATTCTCTTGCTTCAGCCGCCTTTCCCTTGCCGTAGCGAAGGTGTAAGATGCACCAAAGATGCAATGCGTTCCTTTTGACGATGCTTTCTTCCGTTTCAGTTGTAATATGCGAGCAAATAATCTCGCGTGCTTTTTGATCCCTCCATAACCTGTTTGCACAGTTGTATTTGTAGGGCTCCCAATTCTCGTTCACATATATCCGTTTGTCCTTGGGATCAAGGCGATCCTTAACTCCCGCGGGAAGTTGATCATTTTTAACTCTAGTTGTCCAATCATCATAATTAATGTTATCCAGTTTGCATAATTTCTTAAAACGATCCGATCGAGCCATTTAGAACTATTATGATGACAATCATGTAAAGTTAGGAAGAGAACAACTTTTTTTATGACAGAATTGCAAACATCGGATTATCTATTAAGATGGAATACGACGAATAGTGATTCTTCAGTCACTAAACCAAACCAACCTTCAGTAAACCGAGGAAGGGGGTGTCGTGAAAGAATTCACACTATTGTCGTTTTCAATCTAATAAGCATACCCGATATTGGCTTTCCCAAGGCCCTTATGATTTTGTAAATTATCCGATAATTTACGCATGCATATTTATAATTATACTACATCTAGAAAATCATCATACCATGCCATAAATATCGAACACAACATGCTTACGCGTCATGCGTCTAATGTTCCTAGCATACATAATTCTACGTAAAGTAAATTATCACATGCGTTCAATTTTGAACATCCTAGCATACGCGTCAAAACATGCAATATCCGCACACATTATGCATAATTGGCGACTGGAATTTTTGGTTTTATAAAACGCTTTGAAAATTTTAGGGGTTGTTTTGCAATTCATGCTTACAATCAATCATGCGAATTTCTAGACATGGATTCTAGGCACTTTCAATTAGCATAGCACGTCTATCCTATTGCGCAAACCATATATTTAAATCCCAGAGCTCAATGCTCGCAATATATATAATATCCAGCTAGCTTGACTAAGTCAAGACGACAGTTCTAATTATATCAAAATATATGATGCAGAAAGTAAACAATTGCAAATCAGCCCACTAACTTAATCCAGTCCCAAAAACATGCAAGTCCGAGATCCATCCCCATAATCGAAACCATGCATTAGGGTTTTGATTGAAACCGTGCATTAAAACACAAACCCAAAGAGCACTGTTTAGACTAATTTTAAAGTTCGAAAATATTTTGGATTTAAAATTTGACATCCTATTTTATTGAACAATTTAAAATTTCCGAAAATTTTAAAGTGGTTCGGTCCAAATTTTAAAATCCGGTTCAACCCGGTATGATTTTAAAAATTCCGGTTTGGTCCGAAACGGTTCAATAAAATAAGATTATAGTTCGGTTTATCACTCAAAACTGATTAGGTTAGGTTCAATTTAGTTACTATGGTCCGACCCGACCCGACTAGGTCGACCCGATTAAGAAAAATCAGATTGGTTTTATCTGTTCCGGTTTAGCAATTGGACCGGCCCATAAACCCTAGGGTTCGGCCGAAATATGTCTTGTGGGCTAAGTAGGGTTTTAAAGTCCACTAAAAACTTAACTTAGCCACCAAGAAATATTAATTATTTAAAATAATTTCCAATATTTCTAATATATATATATATATAATTCGGCCAAACATATATATATATATATATATATATATAAATATTGTCAAGATTTATCACTAAGATGTAAATCAATTAACAATATATAATATATATAAAATTCGGCCAAACCATATATATATGTATATTATTGTCAAATATATCTCTTAGGGATTAAAATATGTAGACAATATATCTTCTTAATTGTTAAATAGTAACTAAATCTATCAATATATATATTATCTCTATTTTAATCCACATATATTGATAGTTAATATCCTTTACAATATTATATTAGAACCTATCATTATTTTCCAACTTATAGATATATAGTTACCTATTAATAAAATTTAAAAATGTCAACATATATACTAAAATATTTGTGCCGAAATTTTAACAACTTGGTGACCAAGAAAATTTTAATTTTTTTTACCTAAAATACCCCTAGGGTTTTTGGCACAAACACAAAGAGTTGGAAAAGTTGTCAAATTTTAAGATCAAATACTACCTTGATCAAGAATCTAAATTGTGTTCTTGATAAAACTCATGGTGTTCTTGAAGATTATTTACATCAAACTCAAATTCATAACAATATTTTCGGTTTTGATCCTCAAAAACACATAAATTTTGATAATACTCGTGGTGTTCTTGAAGATTATTTACATCAAACTCAAATTCATAACAATATTTTCGGTTTTGATCCTCAAAAACACATAAATTTTGAAAATTTTAAGTTTTTAAAGATCAAATACATGATTTCATGTTGAAAATTTCGGAACACATATTGATGTTCATCAACCTAAAAATTTCGGATTTTTCATAGATTCAAGAACATCAGTTCATCAAAATTTTAAGAACTCCTAACTCAGGCTCTGATACCACTGTTGGATTACGGGGACGTAATACTACGGAATGCTAAACGTGTACTAGAAAGAAATCTAATCTACACATCGGAATTAGTACACATACCTTTTAGCTTTCCTGCCCAAGAACGAAGTGGAGGGAGTTCTGATCCTCCGGTCAGAACCATGTGCAAGTTCTTCGTTAGAAGAAGTCCCACGCGATGTAGCTCCGCAACAAGACCTCTGATCGATTCTTCAACGGAGATGGAACCTCGGACTTGATGAGATGGTGACAAAATATTAGACTAGGGTGATAAGTTTTCTCAATGGAGATCCTTGTTCTTAGTTGTGTGTTTAAACCCTTAGGAGTCACCCCTATATATAGTATTGGGTGGAGTTGCCAAAAGGCAACTCCACCCTATGTGGTACTAGGGTTTCGCCGAACCATGCAAAAAGGGGGGAGACCCATTTTGGGTCTCCCTTGTCAATTACTAATTGGATTTGGCTCAATTAGCCCAGATTGACAATTACCTATTTAACTTAGGTAATTCCCTTAATTAACGGGCTCCTATTACAGCGCCACGTCTCCATATGCTAACACGTCATCCTACGACTTAGTTTATAGACCGTAAATCTGATGTAATCAACACATTATGAAGTCGATTGATCATAAAATCAGTTGCAATTCTTTCGCTTATAAAATGTAACTTTCTAATATCAAAATGTTATCACAGATACATGCCATTTATAAACCCTACGCAATCCAAGCAGTTTTACATGTTTTTCGAATATGTCCTTGCGTAGTGGTTTTGTTATAGTGATTATATTGTCTACTACCATTAAAATTTAGCATGAAATTATTTCTCATCAATGTGTTTGGTCTTACTACGGTACTTCGGATTCTTAACTGCCGCAATGGCTGCTTGACTGTCAGAGAAGACCTTTATAGATTTATTCTCGACACGCCACAACGCAGCGCAGTTAGAAGCCTTTTGAGCCGGACCGCTTCATGTGCATTCTTAGAGAGAGCTACGAATTCTGATTCCATCGTGGACAGCACGACACAGGTTTGCTTCTTGCTCGTCCATGAAATGGCGGCATTAGCAAGGAGGAATGCTCCTCCTATGGTGGACTTACGATCATCCGGATCGCCACCACGGTCGGCGTCAGTGTAATCGGTCAATTCTAACTTCCTGCCCTCATAACACAGTTCGTAGTCGGCAGTACCTTTTCAGATAACGAGTTATTCATTTTATAGTCTTTAAATGTTGATGGCCAGGATCTGATAGGAAACGTGCTACTAGGCCTACGGCGTAACAGATATCCGGACGGGTGCATTGCATGGCGTAGAACAAACTACCGACCATGCTAAAACATCATGCACCCTTTATCTATGTATGCTCTGCCAGGTTCTTGGGGCCGTCATGTTTTGACAGTGCGCACCCAAACAACATTGGCGTTTCCACGGATTTTGGCATCCTGTAATCTGAATCTTTTCAACAATTTGTTGATATAAGCTTCTTGAGATAGACATGATTTCCGGGTAGCCCGATCTCTGGCAGTCTCAATGCCTAAGATATACGTGGCCTCTCCCATGCCCTTCATCTCAATTACAGATGCCAACCAGGACTTTCGACTTATTCATAAATCTCATGTCGTTTACAGAAATAAGTATGTCGTCCACGCATAAGGTTAAGATTACATACTTAGACCGGGAGGTCTTATAATACACGTATGGATCCTTGTGATAAACTCACAGATCCTTTTCCTACGATTTCCTCGCGAAATCTGCGGTACCATTGCCGTGACGACCATTTAAGACCGTAGATGGATCTTTGGAGTTTACAAACTTTACGTTCGTCACCAGGGGTAATGAAACCCTCCGGTTTCTCCATGTAGATCTCTTCCTCCGGGTTTCCGAGGAGGGATGCAGTCTTAATACCTACTTGGTGCAGTTCGAAATCGAGACCTGCGACCAAGACCATAAATGGCCCTCCACCGTGTTTTTACGCACGGGCGGTGAATATGTTTTGTCAAAGTCCATTCTGTGAAGTTAGGTATAGCCTTTCGCAACAAGTCGAGCTACGTATCGCTCGACCTTTTCCATCAGTGGTGATTCTTCTTTCAGGACTCACCCTATCCTTATGCCCTTGTGGTTAACATGTAAATCAACTATAGACTTTAATGGCTTTCATTTAGGCGATCACTCTCATTTATTATTTTCCTCCATTTCTCCACTTGAGGTCTTTCCAATGCATGTCGACAGTCGATAGAGTGAGGTTATCATTCTTCCAGATGGGATACTTCTTTGGAGAAGTTCGACACATTTAACTTTCGTCTAGGCTTGATTGTCCCGTCTTTGAGTCTTAACGTCTCTCCCACTCGGAATAATGCCTCTTATCGGAGCATTTCTTCCAATTGGGATCAATTCTCCCACTCGAGATGATGCTTCTTATCGGAGCATCACTTCTATTGGGTACAAGAGGAGTGCTTTAACCATAACCGACAACTTTCCTTATACGACTTCTCGGTCTCAGAATTTTACTTCCAAGATGAATTCCTTGATCACTAGGATCTGGAAACAAGTTTGTCGGATCACTCCCACTGGGAACAATGGGTAGTATAGGTAGTTGTGGCATCCCCGGTTTAGCATTACAATAATCAGGTTCAACTTTATTCACCTCAACAGTAACAGTGATTTCGTGTGGAAGGAGTTTATTCCTCCCACTGGATTTATAATGAAAATGTTCTCATTATCATTTACCATGTCGTTCATTTGAGTTGCCGGTTCAAATCTCTCACACTCGAATTAAGTGGGATCTAATAATATCTTCTTCTGTCTGATCAAGACTCATTGTACTGAAACCGTCAATGCATCAGAAAAGTCGTCCTCAAGTATGTAATGTCTCATGTTCGAACACGGCACCATTTTTCTAGCTATAAACATGTACTTTCAAAGAGTAGTTCGCATACTCTTGTCCTAGATACGTGTTTAATACGCAAATTAATGCCGCAGATTTAACTCATTATCATTCTTCAGCTTTTATGGCGGCGTGTTTTACCTATTATAATGGAACATAGTTTTACATTAATGTGAATCACTTTCTCATCATCCCAAAGGGAACGTTTGGCGAAATGACTACAACATTATGTTTACAAACTATGCCTTTAGAAGTGTGTCATTTGATTTGAATGCTTAGCCTGACTTATCATTAAAGGCATACGGAAGGAAAATTGTTTAACCGACTTCATCCTTCTTCGTTTTCTAACTTATTTCAGGGATTTTATCCCATCTCCGATCTGAGCATTTCAGGTTTTCACCTTATGCGTCAGTCGATACTTTTACAAGGTCGTAGTAGCTTTCGAATCCTACTTCCTACCGATGTAAACATTATTAATAAGTTATTTCCGAAGGAATGCAAACGAAAATTCAGCACATCATCATTTAAACACTTCATTATTAAACTCGTAATTTGAAACGATGTGTTCCGTCTTTCGAGGTCCACATGCGCATAGCGCAATTTAACCGAGGTTTCAACCCTTGGTTAAATCGTTTCATTTATGAATTTAATCCAATTTAATCCAATCGGTTTCGAACATGATTATCATCACAAATTATTTCATTCAATGGAGTAATAATAATAAAGAAAGAGTTTTAATCGGTTAATTCTTAGAGCTACGCAATCGATGGATTTTAATGGCATCTTGATGTTACTCAAATGTATGATTAAAATGCATAGAGTTGTTTGACTTGGCTATGTTCAATAGCCTTATTTTTTCGGTTTTCTCAATTTTCGGATCGATCTCGTTTCTAGCCGAGTCGATTAATCTTGACAAGTATAACTCATTTCAAATCGAATGGTAACTACTTTATTCAAAAAATTCTGAAATATCAATAACCAAAATTCAAACATAAAATTGAACAGTATGAGAAATAACCACAATGGCAAAATCTAGATCATCCACGAACCTTTTAAAAGATAAGGTAGAGCATTGCGAGGATTTAAACGAGACAATTTAATGTACTTTTATCACTGGCGTTCATCACACCGGATGATCGTTTGAGGACCAATAAGATGTTTCTGATTCCTCTGCATCTTCCCTTGATCTCTTGCGGTGAAGCGCAGAGGGACCCTCTGGTTGATCTTGTTTGCTATCAACAAACAAGTTCGTGATGAATTTGATTGATTCAATCAAGTAGCCAAGTCTGTTGTCGTCAGCCAACCATGATAGAGGGTACCTTTGCGCAATACTGAGTATCTTTCTCCAATTCGATCTCTCGTTCGTAAGATCTGATGTGGGTTTTACACCTGCATCTTGGGAAATAAGGGCAACATACTCAAATAGCACTCATCTGGCTTCGGCTGCCTTAACTCCACTGAAGCGGAGTCTAATGGCGCACCAAAGTTGAAGAGCACTAAGGTTGAGTTTGAAATCCTCCGCAACCTCTCTGTCCAAGGTTGCCAGTATCACCTCGCAAGCTTTCTGATCCATAAAGCTCCTTAACTTGTTAGGGTATGTAAGGACGCCTTTTTCATTCACCAATGTTCTCCATTTGTTCACGTCAATACACTTATGTATATTTTCAGCGAAATGAGTTCTCTTACATATTCACTCCACGCATCATAATCCATGCCATCTAGATTGCGAGGCTTGTAGAAGGGAACCTATCCAGCCATGAAAACTAACACTTTGATAATCATGCAAAATTATGTAGACAATAACTTTTTGAGAAAGAATTGCATACACCAGATATCTATTAAGATTGAATCCAACAAACAACGATTTCTCAGTCATCTAAACCAACAACCACCAGTAAACCAATGGAAGATGACTGTGAAAGAGTTCACATTACCGTCGTTTTCAATCCAATAGATCAGTCTTTTAAAACGGTTTTAATCGTAAATTACCGGAACGGGAATTTTAAAACAAGCATACCCGATCTTGGCTTTCCCAATGCCCTTTTAATTTTGGAAAATATTTCGATGAATTCACTCATGCATATATAATTCTACTAATAAATTATCATACGCAAGTAACATTCATCAAACAAACCACACACATGCTTACGCATCATGCGTCTAGGAACTCATGTTTGCATACATAATTCTACTTCCAAGTAAATTATCAAATGGGGCTACATCCTCAACATTCTAGCATACGTGTCAAACATGAATCATTCACATCCATCATACATATTTGACGACTGGTTTTCGATTTTAAAATAATTATAAACATTAAGAGCTGATTTGCAATTCATGCTTATATTCAATTACGCAACATTCTAGACATGAATCATAGGCATTTCCATACATCACAGCATGTCTATCCTATTGCACATTCCATATATTTAACCAGGGCTCCGCCCACAACATGCAGTCAGTGTTATCAGAACCGGACCGGACCGGTTAGATATCCGGTTCCCGGTTCGTCCGGTTCGACTCGGTTCGAACCCGGTCCAACCGGAAAAGCCTATTTAATACAAAAGACAGAGTAGAAGTACGGTACCGCTATTTAACTTTAGTCTCTTTCTTCCTTCACAGTTCCCTTCTATCACAGTTCCCTTCCTTCTGTAGCCTTCATTCAATTCCCCTTATCTTTACTTTCTTCCTTCGATTTCTTTCAATTCCCCCCGACCCATCCCTTCAGTCTCTTTCTTCCTTCAAACAATTCCCTTTTATCTTTACTTCCTTCCATTCCCTTCCATCTTCTTGCTTCCCATTCCCCTCATATCGTTAAGGTAGGCTTACAATTTCTCAATCTTTATTTCTCCTAATGCATTTTCCTCACAAGGAGCAGAAAGAAGTTCGAAGCAGCAGCAAATGCGAGATGTGGCGGAGGCAAAGCGTGGCGGAGGTGAGCCGTGACGATGGCAGAGTGTCGAAGAGCCAGATCCGTGACGGGCTAATGAAGTCCCTTTTAAGTGTAGGGTTTGAGATTTTCAGAGGAGGAGGCGATAGTAGTGTTTGAGATTTTCAGCGGCGGCTACACTAGGGTTTCTGGCTTGAATTGAGATTTCATTTCAATTTTTTTTAAGGAATATATCGAATCGGTGGACCATCCGGTCCGCTCGGAACCGGCCGGTTCCTCGAAAACTGGAATTTAGAACCGGATTCGTTTACATCCTCTCGAATTTCTCGTACCGGACTGTTAGAGGTGCCGGTTCCGATTCGAACCCGGTCGGACGGCCGGTCCGGTCCGGTTCTGATAACACTGCATGTAGTATCAAGCTAGCTTGACTCAGTCAAGACAACAGTTCTAATAATGCATAAATATATATATATATATTGAATAATAAACAATTGCAATTCATCAGCCATCTAATTAATCCAGTCCCAAAAACATGTATCTCCGAGATCCATCCCCATAATCGAAACAAGGCATAAAGGTCTTACCGTTATGTAATAACATCAAACCCTTGAGAACTGTGTAAGCCATTTTAGGTTCTAAACATTTCGATTTTAGAATTTGACCACCCTATTTAATTTAATTGACTTGAATTCGGTTCTGAAAATTCAGTTCAGTTCGGTCAATTTCGGTCCGGTTTGGTCCGGTTCGGTTCAGAAAAATCTGGTTCGGGTCTGGTTCTAATTTTAAAATCTGGTTCGGTCCGAACCGGTCCAATTAAAATAGGGTTTGGTTCGGTTCAACACACAAAAACGGTTCGGTTAGATCCACTTAGTTACCCCGGTCCGACCCGACCCGACTAGGTCGAACCGATTGAGAAAATATGGTTCGGTTTTATTTCGTCCCGGTTTGACATATTGGACCGGCCCAATAATTAAAATATAAAAGGTTGGGCCGAAATGTTTACTTGTGGCCCAAGTAAAGTTTTAAAGCCAAAAAATATTTAACTTAGCCACCAAGTAACATTTATTATATAAAATAATTTCAAATATTATATATATATATATATATATATAAAATTCGGCTTATATATTTTAATATATATTTATTTATTGTCAAAATCTTAAATAGGGTAACAAATATACTGACAATATATTTTCTCAATCTTTTAGGTAACTAAATCTATCAATAATATCTTTAACCCTATTAAATATTTAGATATATTGATAGTTATATATATTTCTATATATTAATGTGAATCTATCATAATGTTCCCAATTATAGATATTTTGTTACCTTAATAATTAAAAATTAAAATATGGTAAACAATATTTTTAATGTGTGTGTGCCAAAAGACCAAGAAATTAAAAAATTTACCTTGAAAAATCATTAAAATTTTCGGCACAAACACCAAATTAGGAACAATTGGTCAAATTTCAAGATCAAATTTTAATAAGATCTCCAATCCAATGTTTGATTTTGATAATTATTACAATTTTCTTGAAGATCATGAACATGAAATTAACTAAGAACATCATGAAAATTTCGGTTTTACAATCAACATTAAAATAAAAAAAAATTTAAAAATTTCTTTTAAAAATTTCGGTTTTCTTTAAATTTCAAGAACATCAATTTATCAAAATCATGAACTCCTAACACATAGCTCTGATACCACTGTTAGATTACGGGGAGTAATCACTACGGATACTAAATCATGGTACATGCTAGTAATCGAAATTATGCAGCGGAAGATTCGCAAATACCTCAAACGTGATCTGTAGTCCCTAGATCCTTCTGCAGGGAGTTCACGATCCACCAGATGGCACCCGTAGAGGTTCTGGTTAAGGAAGACTTACGTGGTATAGTCTCCGCAGCAAAGCCTCTGATCGATTCTTGGCACAGGGATAGATCTCTGGAGTGTTTGCTTAGAAAGCAAATTGGCACACCTTGGGTGAAGCAAAGGTTCGGCCGAAATACTTAAGTGTGGGGCGGATGGTTTTTCTCTCTAAAACACTCTAATGAGGGAAATAATGATTAACCCTAAAAATCTCTAACACCATGTATTTATAGGAGGAGCAAAGTGGACAAAAGTCCACTTTGCGCACTCCTAATATTCAGCCGGCCACTATGCATAGGGAGGCTCAATTTTGGGCCTCTCATGTCAATTGTGATTTGAGTCTGACCAAATTACCATAATGTGACATTTACCTAATTTCCTTAGGTAAACTATTCATATTATGGGCTACCAATTACGGCGCCCATCACCATATGCGTACAAGGTGAAACCAAAATCCGATTGGTCCGAAAAATCGGTGAAAAACGAACATGACCGGATCAAAAAACCTAATCTGAATTATTCGGTTTGATTTTTGGTTGGATTTTTTTTTCTCTAGTTCGGTTTGGATTTTGAGCTTTAAGGACCATAGGGACCGAACCGACCGTTATGCTAATTAAACATATACAATATATATTATATTAGTTGATATTAGTTAATTAGTTAGGTTACTATAAATTATCGATGAAGCATTTAGGAAGATTATTTTTTTTTGTCTTTTATTTTATAATTTATTTAATTATATTAATAGAAGTTATTTATAATTTTTATTTGATATAATCCATAAAAATGACTAGAATTTATAATGGTAATTGCTAATATTTGATTTTCTGTTTAAATCGAAAACCGAACCGAAATGAAAAAACCGTACTACCAATGGATGGTTAATTTTTCCTCAAACGATTTTTTGGTCGGATTTAAAAAAAAAAACAAAAAAACAAAAAACCGGACCAAAAATTTAAATAACCAACCAAAACAAGCAAAAAACCGGTTCGACCGGTTTAATTTCACTCATAATCCTATCAGAAGGGCAGCACCCGTCCGGCCGTCCCGTAGCATGTTTGCTCGTAATCCCTCTACTCGCACATAAATGCTTCCAAATTCACACTCTTCCTCCTTCCAAACCAGCCAAACATTCCGTCGTCCATCCTCTATATTTTAGTGGGCCGCCACCCCATCCTCTATCTATATACCAATATATAATTTGGCTTGGGTCCTCACCCCCAAAAGTCACCTACCTTCCAAAAGGTTCCATACATAGCTTCCAAAAAAGTCAAATACCTTCTAAAGTTTTTTTTTTTTTTTTTTTTAAATATCAAAACCTTCTAAAGTTTAAACCATACTATTTTGGCAGGTTTGAATTATTTTTTATTTATAAAACCGGATTTGACCGAAATCTTACAAAACCGACACAATCTATAAAAAAAAAAGTAGGGACTTAGAATATAGAACCAAACTGGCACTATTATAAA
Source organism: Clarkia xantiana subsp. parviflora (assembly GCA_036873135.1). Lineage (NCBI taxonomy): Eukaryota > Viridiplantae > Streptophyta > Magnoliopsida > Myrtales > Onagraceae > Clarkia > Clarkia xantiana. The sequence goes on along the minus strand of JAPTYO010000008.1, from coordinate 15,744,284 downwards.
CACCAATAAGCCGAAGAAATCCGTAAATTTTTGGTTCTCTCAACTCTTATTTATATATGATGATATGTGATGTATCAACGATTCAACATATTTAGGGTCACAAATTTATTTGTATGTATATGGTTCAGAATTTGAACAACACGCTTTATAAAGCTGCCCGTTTTATGTTCCATTACATATGATGTCCCAACTATTAAAGGACAATCATGCAAAAATCTCAAATTTTTCCCCATAACGATCACCAAATTCTACACATGTTACTAGAAAGAAATAAACTTATTATATTTAGGGTTAATAATAAACTGTCTGAGGTTTGGCCCATGTTGAAATATGGTGTCCATCGTTGAAATTGACTGTCTCAGGTTTGGTGTTTGTTGAAATTGGGTGTCTCCTTCTATTTTTGGGTTAAGTCGAACAGAAGTGTATCACGTGACCGTCACGTGAGCTCAATAAAATGGATATTCCAAAAATGACCCTCCATAAAAAAAAACTGACCTTCCATTACCTAGTGAATTTACGAAATTACCCCTTCTAACTAAATCAACAACTATAGGGTTTTCGGGTGGTGGCCGGCGGGAGTAGGATGATGGCCGACAGGAGTTGGATGGTGGCCGGCCGGAGTTGGGTGGTGGCCGCCGGAGTTGAGTGGTGGTGGCCGGAGTTGGGTGGTGGTTGTTTTGAATCTAGGGGTAATTTTGTCACTTCATATTTGGTAGAAAGGGCAATTCTGACTTTTCGTAACATTCTGTCACAATTAAAAGCTATTTTGGACGGAAAACCAAATTTCAACAAAGTCCATACTACATACTTCATATAGACCATTTTAACACTTTAAAATTCAGACACCAAATTTCAACACGGTCAAATCTCAGACAGTTTATTAGTTATTAATACTTATATTTAATATAATTATCATAGTTATACATTAAAAACTTATATAAATAACAATCTTAGAAACATGCATGTGCAAAGCACGTGCAGAAATAACTAGTATTTACTAATTTATTAGTATTAATTATTACTATTATTATATTACTATATATTGTTCTCCTACACTATGCGAGATGATCTTTTTCTTAGTAAATAATATAATTTTATTTATAAAATCATAACGATTTAATGGAGAACAAATATTATGTATAACTAAAATAATAATAATTACGTCAACAAGTAAAATGTACTCTAAAAAACTCAATAACACTTTTAGTGTTATTATTTTAAATTGTAAGCTTAAATAAGTATATAAGAGCATCCACAGTGGTATTACGTAAAGATTACGTAAACGTGAGTCCTACATATTTATTTAAGTAAAGTAACAAAAACTATCTACAGTGGTTTTACATAGCATTCCTTAAATATGGGACCCACACGTAAATTTATGTTTTTACATAAAGCATTCCTTAAATTTAAGTAATGCACTATGTATTACGTAACCAATTTTTTATTATAAATTAATTCATTTTATAATTAATGCTAATATTTTATTGGTGGTTGTTGGAAAATTTAATAATAAAATATATTTAAGGAATATGTTTAAGTAATATGATTGTAGAGAAAATATTTTTTACGTGTGTCTTAACTTTACGTATTACTTAAAGTGTACATAAATGTCTACGTGGCAACTTTAAAGAATACAATTTATGTAAAACCATTGTGGATGCTCTAAGCTTGAACCACTTAAAAAGAAAAAACATAAAAGTTTAACCTATTAAAACTCTGACTAATTAAAGTGCATATTTTTTCTATCTACTTTAAAAAATTGTGCAATTAAGTAAGAGAGATGGTGTCAAATGTGTGTAGTAGAAAACCCAAATATTTGGTACATCACTTATTAAAAGTGTTAACTATTAGTACTGCATAACAGAAAAAAAAAAAATTATTAATACTGCATGACTCGATTTACCTAATTAGAATGCTCATTTTGGTTTGTATAAGTCTAGTCATTTGTTCTAGTAATGAAATTGTTTACCACATCTAGGGATGGGCATTGGATCGGTCCGGCCTGAACCGGTTCTGGACCGGACCGGAAACTGGTTTAAGTAGTCCGGTCCGGTCCGGACCGAATTAGATGTTGGCCAAGAGTTGACCAATAAAATCTGGACCGTTTCTGGACCGGTTCCGGACCGGTTCTGGACTGTTTTATAAAAAGCAGACCAATCCGGTCCAGAATCGGTTCGGAACCGGTCCGACCCGTTTTTATTTATAGATTTACACTAAAAATTAAAAAAAAAAAACCAGTCCAAAACCAGTCCGGGTAAAAAAAAACCGGTCCAAACCAGTCCGGTCCAGTTTAAAACCGGTTTCATCAGAAGTATATAAACGGTTCTTGGCTTTGTTTCCACTTGCAAAACCTGGTCTATTTGGAACCGATCCAGACTGGACCGGTTCCAAACGGTCCGGTCCAGTTCCGGGCCGGTCCGGCCGAACCGGTTTTTTTTCCCTCCCTAACCACATCCACGCCATAGTAATAAAAAAACCGATTCACAATAAATAAAGTAATAAATTTTTTTGCCAAGAAAAAATAAATTGAAAACGTCCTTATATTTTTTTGAGAAAAAAAAAGTCTGTATATTTCTGATTGTCTGTCTCCGTTAGTCTTCTTGTTGACTTGATGGTAAGTAATGAGCAATAAAAAAAATGAGAAATGAAGGCTTATACCGACTTGGCAAGGAAGCACTTTCGGGGAATAAATTCACTGGACAATTTACAGTTTTAATCATTACTCATAAATAAAATGAAATCTTCTCTTAAATTGATTGCATGGTCTAAGATATAAGAATCGTCGGGTTGCTAGTGCATTACTATAGTTCACCACAATAATCCACTGCATATATAAGTCCAAATAAATAAGCATGGTTGTATTGTGACCTTAAAAAAAAAAAATCCCTCATTAGTTGTGGAAATATGCTATTATTGAAATTCTATGTATAAGTTGTTGATGTTGTCCTCCGTTTTTAGTAGTATGAAAAATTGCAATAATGTGACTAAGAAACAATATGCTAAATTCACCGAGAGATGCAACATATGGTTTATTCAGCAGAACACATTACTTTGTTTGTCTGCTAATATATACGCTGCAATTATATGATTTGTAGGAAATAAACATTTTAGTAGTCTAAAAAAATGTAGTAGTATAAAAAAACCGACTATTGAAAGGCCATATAATATTTCCTCTGGTAGCCCAACTAATGCGTAAATAATTTAACATTGTGTTCTTGTTTTAAGTGTTTTGAAGATTACAACCATGATATTGAATTTAATAGCGACCGATAATACTTCATCACTTGTTATTTGATAGATGAATTCATTGAACAAATTCGCAAATGCAATCAAAAACATCTCATATAAAGGTGTACTCATACTTATTTAGATTGGACACACTTGCGATGCACATGTAATATTCTCAAGTAAATATAAAATTACTACGAATGGATACGTGTTTTCATCTATATTTGACAGCTTAATAATGAAAAAAAAAATTGAAATACCTTTGATAGTTTATATTTGAGTTAAGAAATTAAAAACAGTTCAAACTATAGGTCATATTACTAATCGTTGTAGCAAATTTAAAATGTTGACATTCAGTATCTCAAATGTCATATTTGTAAAATTTCACTTTTTATATATTAATTTTAGTTTTAAAATTGACATTTTAAGCAACAAAAAATATATTTTCCACTTTTGTGAAGTATCAAATTTGTTAATCGTATTTTAGGTTGGTTTAATACTTAAAAATACATGTTTTTATTCGGTTAGGAAAAAATGGAAATTAACAAATCTAATGGTTGATGCACAATCAACATTTTAAATATAAAAAAACATCAATTCTTAACCCTTTTAATTTAATTATCCTGATCATCTGAATAATTCCGACTAATTGAGAGGCAATTATTGTTATATCTTTAAATCGATCACGATATGAATAATTCCGACTAAATGAGAGACAATTCGAGTAACAAACCATAAGCACGGACAAATCACCGATGATCGATTTATATCTTTCTTCATCTGAAACTGAAACTAGAATCATTTATAATCCCCAATTGTTGATCGAAACAACCGAATTAATCGACAGAACTGATTCATAGCTAGTCATCGGCTAAATCCTAAACAGAATTACAATCAAACTATACGAAATCGGAAGAAATCAAAGCAAAATCAATTCCACTGAAAGGAGAAAATTCAGGTTGTTTCTTCTTTATCAGCTAGCATTATCTTCAAGATCGATAATCTGTAACTACACTTACTTGACTGCAGGATCAGTAGTTATAGTAGTTTCAACCCAACGGCTCAGCCTCCCTTGGCGACGTCCTCTGTTCTTTCTGGATCGCCGCTCTCTGTTTTCTTGGTTTTGCCGCTGCCAGTAGTATTGTCGTCTCCATCAGCAAGTTCGATCTGCAGATCTTCACGAGCCGCTTCTGCTTCGGTTTCTGTCATATTCAATCCCAGTCTATCGAGCGTCCATCTCCTTATGAAGGTCATACTCGGTGGTTGTCTATTGACGACGCTAGCAGCAGAAGATTCTTGCTCATCCTCAATATCAATATTCAAATTGAGTGTACCGAGCGATCGGATCGCACTCAGCATTATGTCGCTAAGTTGTTCTTTGGCCTTGATATCAAACTTTCTGAGGGCTTCGAGCTTCTTAGCCATCTGTTTCTGATCCTTGCGCAGCTTTTCCAAAGCGCGTTTGTAATCCTCGGAATCTTCGGGCATTTGACGCAGGGCGACTATGGCGTTCTCCATTTCCTTCATGTCACGATCGAGCTCCTCGAAGTGTTTCAAGACTGCGTAGTCCAGTGGAGGTTTGGACTGGGCCATGGCAACAGATCAGAGCTTCTTGGATTCTGGAATCTATTCAGAGAGAGAGAGAGAGAGAAGTCGACGATGGGGAATATATATATAGGAAGCAGCTGAATTAGTTAGCGTGAGAGAGGCGGCGGTGAGAACTTCGTAACCGTCTCCTAACCGCTTTTTTGACTCTCGCACTCTCACCTATTGATTGCTCAGCCAAGTCAATTTGAACTCGGTTAATTTCCAGGAAGTTAAACTGATAGTAATTTCCAGATCAATCAAGGAGAATATTGTACTATTTATTCGTCTTCACAGTTTTTTTAGTATATATATATATATATAAATTACAGGTCATGCAATGCAATTGTGAGTCTATAACTGATTCGAAAAATGGCAGAATCTGAGTTGGAATTTGTATCATGACTTTATTTATTTGCGGCATTACAGACCAAACGCCCCTCTACAGTAGTAGCAGAAGAGTTCAAAACCCCATTCGTCAAAGAGTCTCTAATCGAATGAAAAGTCGAGCTTTATGATCTGCATGATCGACTTTGAAACTACCAACAAAATCGAATTAAAATGAAACCGAATCACATCAAAAGGTCGATTTCGGTCAACATAGAAACAAGAAGCTTTCTCATTCAACCCAGGCAGTTGCTCTACATTCACTGATTCCTCATATATCCCACCTCTTCTTCACCCTGAACGTTAACAAAGCAGCATTGATGTTGTCTTGTGGAACCTGCAGCATCAGCTCAACCCTTACCTTCATCGGAGCTGTCTTTGCTTTCCCGGCTTCATCCCCGACCTAAACCACCACCCAGATTTAACAAAACCAAAATTCATTACACCATTTAGAATATGGTTATGATTTTTTCAAACCGAAGTAGCTCTCTATGAAAATAAGACGATAGCCACTTACCCAAAGAGACGCCCAGCCCAGACGACCTGCAGAATCATACCCTGCTTTAAATTTGAAGTCCTTGCCATAAGTTTGCTTGTACACTGTGTTCCAGAAGTTGGTATCGAAATTGTACCAGTAACTAGCACACAGAAAACAAAACTTGTAACCAATCACTTAACTTGTCCGATATATTTAGCCACATATTCGCCTTTTAAATATTTGCATGTCCAAATAAACTGAAACTTTCGGTCAGAAAGTACAGGAAATACCCCTTACGTAAAGGTGAAGAAGTAGGGGAGCGTACTAACCTCAATTTGTTCGAGGGGTTAAATCTTCGCTTGAATGCAAATGACAAAGCATTTGAAGGCAATGAAATGCTGGGGATGAACGCCATTTCCTCATCCTGTAATTGATTCAATTATTTCAGCTACATTCAGGAAATTAAAAAATAAAGAAAGAACTACTTCAGCTACACGGAAGTTGCAAACGAATGGATAGCTAGAACCCAAAAATCAGAGGTGGGAAATTCTATTCCTACAACAAAATGGTGTCAACCTCTGATTATCTTAAAACATTCTGTTTCTTCAAGAAAAACTAAGATAAATATAAACTTCTAGCATTGACGGAGAAATCATCCAACTTCTACTAGTCATTCATAGTTTCATTCGGATATAATTTTTGTATAGCAATTTGGTTAAGACAAGAGGAAACTGAACTACCTTATAACGGTATCTTAGTTTCAGGTCTTCGTTGCTGAACAGAGCAGTGCAAACACCATTTAGAGCACGGCCTTTAAGAATTCCATTTATTGACAAGGCTCTCCTCACTTCCTCTTCCCCCTCTTCTCTTTCTTCCAAAGAAACTTCACCCAGGGGGAACTTCAATGTTGCTTTTGGCTACAAAGCAGCAGGTAATAGCAAGTCAGATCAACTTTATTTCCCAGAAAAAAGCAACCTGCAGACTATGCAGCATAGCAGTAACTAGCTCCTCGCTTCATAGTATAAAGAGTTTTAAAGATCTCAGCAAATCAGTCCATATGAGAAAGTCTAAAGCTAAACTGGGACCTCAATGTGACTATTCTCATAGTAACATGACTTAAAACTAGTTTCCACTTAGATCTGCGATTGGACAGGATCCTTTTAGTTTGATTTTTTTAAATCTCCAATCTCATAGAATTCAAGAGTTTGAAAAAGAAACGGATAGATATTTAAAAAAGAGAATTTACCCAAGATATAAAGAAATTCAAATGCTTGTTACTAACCAAACTAAGTGCTGGAACAGGAGATGACAGTTGAAAAGCATATCCAGGGTTAGTTAGATCTGCTACCATTGCCACCTCTCCTTGCCGTGCCTGAAATACATATAGAAAGAGATCGAATTAACTTCAAACTTGCCATGAAATAATAGCACTTAACCACAGTAGCGCATAACAGAAACACCACAAGTTTGAAGGATAAGTATCAATACTGTTCTATTGCCTTTGACGCAATGAGCTTAAGAAGATTGATCGCATCAGGTACTATTGGCAATAATCTTAATCCAACTACTATATTATCTTATCTCTCACTTCACTCATTGATACGGTTAAACACGCCAGATGACAAGATAGAAAAATGATAGATTTATTAGCAGAGAACTTTAAGCTGTAAATTTAGAAATTAGAACTCAAAAGGTCGCATAAAGGGGTTGCAGCTGCACTTATATATCTAGATGATCAAAGTTGTAGAGTCTTGCCATGTGGTGTCCCACCGAAATTCTAAAAAAGAAGCAACCTTTATCACTATGAAAAGAAATCTGGTAAGTTCCAAATATAACTAGAGGAAAATGGATAACCATTTGCTTGGATCATCCACAGCCGGACTCCATGCACAAATGTAACTAACCGGAAACTGTTGAATGCGGTGAGTGAAACTAGTGTCTTCTTTAACTATAATTGTTCATGACCTGTGCAGCGAAATTTGCGGTCGGCGAAAAGCACCCCGAACCCCTTTCCATATGCTGAATCATGAGCTCTTTTATAGAGACAATAGCAAATTCCACAAAGGCAGTATCTTCAGTATGTACTTTGTGCTTGAGTACACCTTTAACTTTCTCTCTATTCCTTTTTTGCGTTTATTCTTTTTTATTTCTACGGTAGTTTCAGTCTCCAAAATGCAAGACATCTGCTATTTAGCCTACAATGGCGTACCCCAATTCCTCAACAGAGTTTCTAAAAATGAAACCAATGAGGGCCTGTAATGGCAGCATGTCCATGAAATTCCTACCAATCGACCATTGGCAGAAGTTCAATCAAATTTTCGTGGTTTGCCAATTCAAAACCCGACGCAAACTACTTCAACCCCATTCGAGATTTGCTAATGGACAACACACCTCAATGCCAATCGGAATCTGCATTTGCTAAATCTATACAGTCCATTTTTAGATGAAAACTACATACCCAGATAAATGTGTACTTTTAGGTGGTTAAAGGCGTCGAAGCAATAGCGCGGTGGAAGTTCTAACCTTGACATCGTGAGTAGAATTGAAGTGCAGTCGCGGCCCAACATCAAAAGAGGACTGGATGATAGCATTATTCTCCTCCATGTCGTAGAAGACGGATAGGTGCTTGGAGGTGAGAGTAAGCTGAGGATCTGCAATCTCGCCCTTGCGGTTGTTCCGGAGGGATAGTTTCAGCTTGGCCAAGCCGTCGAAGAACTTGCATGATAGCCTGTGGAAGAAGAGGCCATTCTCGCTGTCGAATTCGGAAGTGACTCGAAGAGGCGGTCTCTTTGGAAAGGAAAAGAGGATTTGTGGCTGAGGCTTGGAAATCGTAAGAGGCTCATGTGGAGGCGGAAGCGGTGGTGACGATGGTTGTGGTGGTGGTGGTGATGGTGGCGGCGATGGCGGTAGATGAAGTGGCGGATCGACCGGAAGCGACGGTGGAACTAGGTAATTGGGGGTCGGTGGGTCCGCCATTTTCTGGCCAGAGTTTGACGCTGTCAGATATTAAGAGCTTGGGCGTGTGTGTGTGTACAGCTTTGAGCGGAAAACGATATCTCCAGGCTAACGAAATCCAAAAAGGCGTGTTTGGCAACATAAAAAATCCAAATAACTTGAAAAAAAAAAAAAAAAAAAAGTTAACAGGTATTTTGGTCCATGATGTTTGACAACTTTTGAATTTTGGTGATGTTTTTTTTACCTAGTTTTGGTACCATATGTTTGCAGATTTTTTCTAGTTTTGGTTTAACCGTTACATTTCGTCCATTTTTTGACATGTACAAGTCACGTGATCCACCTTAAACTTTCAATTTTGTTCAATTTAGTCACTCTAATACTATCCTAACCTTTTTTTTGGTTAAATTTAGTCCCGAAGTTTCAAAAATTCAATTGGACATATTGTCCAATTAGGGTCAATTTTGAAACTTCGGAACTAAATTGAACAAAAAAAAGGTTAAGAAAGTATTAGAGGGACTAAATTTAAAGTTTAGAGTGGATCACGTGACTTGAACATGTCAAAAAATGGATGGAATGTAACGGTTAGACCAAAACTAGAAAAAATCTGCAAACATATGGTACCAAAACTAGGTAAAAAAAAATATCATTGATCAAAACTCAAAAGTTGTCAAACATCATGAACAAAAAACCTGTTAACAAAAAAAAATGAAAAAATGAAAGGAAACCACGAATATGGAACATGCCAAGTCTTAACCTCATATGTAAATGGGTCAAGTTACTCAAAATTGGCATATTCAATATTTGAATTTGACTGGCAAAATTTTGAGTTAAATTTTTTCTGCCTAGTCGAATATGAGTTTATTTAAAATCGGCTCAAGAGGCTTGTTGTGTGAGTCCAATCAAACTTTCTTTCTTTTTTTACTAAAAGTCTATTAAAAGTCTATCTAAATCGAGTTCGAATTTATTCGAGTTTTACATAATATTTTATATGTATTTTCACACACTAGCTATTGAGTTAAATTCGAGTTAAGGTGCATCATTTATGATTTATCTAAACAATTTTAAACTTGACAGGTCGAATCTAGTCGAGCTCGAACTTGTTGATTATAATATCGAGCCAAGTTTAAATTAGAAAAAATCAAACTCCATCAAGTTCGAGGTCAAATTCAAATAAATTTATTAGAGTCGAGCTCGAATAATAATTAATTTAAATCGCGTGGAGTTTCTCAAAGAATCAACTCGACCTTTTTACACCTCTAGGGCAGACCAACTGAATTAATACACCAATCCTATAATCTTCTTTCTTTTGTTAATTCAATTCAATTCTATAATGTTGCATGACCATTGGATAATTTAGATTTAGGATTAATAACATATAAAACGTTTGAATTTTAACCCATATTAATCGGAGATGTCTGAATTTTTAAAAATTAATTTGGAATGTCTGAATTTTCCAACTTTGTTGATATAAGAGGTCTCCTTCAATTTTTGCCGTTAAAACTGACGGAATTTGGTCACATGCTTGGCATGTGACCGGAAAAAAACTTAAATCCCGAAAATTCCCTCCGACCAAAGTGTGCCCCTCACATGCTTCACCTAAAAAGATGAAAATGCCCCTTAAAGCAAAAAAAAAAAAAAAAAAAAAAAAAAAAAAACATTTTCTTAATTGAATTCAGTGGTAATTTTGTCATTTCATATTTTCTCAAATAAGGTATTAAATAAAAAAAATATATTAAAAGGGGTAAAAGTGTCATTTTGCACAATTATGTTAAATTAACTCTAAAAATGGACGGAAAACAAAAGTTTAACAAAGTTGAAAATTCAAACCTTCTAAATTAATTTTTAAAAATTCAGAACTATTGGTCAAAACTCAAAATCTTTTGAAAAGGATTTACACGTGGGATGCTGAAGAGTTATCAAACGTTTCCGATTATTTTAATCGAGTACCATATCTATTTGCTTGGTTCGATCAACATAATTGCCATAGCCAATAATAGACGCACTCTAGCAAAACTTATCTAATTATTATTACTATCAGTATAGACTGCACGAGATTTCACTTATAAGATTAATGTAGGAGCATTTTACAATGAAAAATGTATATATATATATATACTAAATTCTCACACGCAATACACTTCTACGTATTATCGTTGTTTGTCGCGAAAAAGGAATAATTGAGCTGAATCACACGGTATATAAGGGCATCTCGAAAGTCATTTTCTAATTATATGTATTTAACTAAGAACAAATAAACTTAACTATATATAATGAGTTATCACTTTTTCCGTTGGTAGGTAGCACGTCACTTTCATGTTAAAAGATTGGAACGCATAATTAACACATATCTTCCCCTAATAACTATCCATTTATTTAAATTAGTGACTCACGGAGAGAAACAGTCAATAAACAATGACACAACATTATATTAGTTATAGATTAATGAAAATATAGTAGCTAACTAATAGCTGTATACTCGGGAGAATTACTAGTTGCTTTCAGAATATAAGAAATAATAATACTTCTGACCAGTCACAATGAGAAAATTCAGATAAGGCTCATATTCATATATATATATATATATATTAAAAGTGATGTATATATGGACTAATTGTTAGTAATATTTTAAGATAATATTTGAATACGTGTTATAACTTTGATATTTTAATATATCCATTTACGTGTAGGTTGAAACATTGAAGTCCTAACTTGTTAAACTTTAATCAAATATGGTTTAAAATTAGCGTTGCGAAAATTCGAACATGTACACTTTGATACTGTGTAAAAGTTTAGATTGGATAAACCACGTAACCAACTTTACTAGAACCTTAAAATGATAGGTGAAGATATAGTTTAAAGTTATAAGAAAAGACATGGTTTAACAATTATAGTCAATAGTACCATCGGGCACCATAATTATTTGATGGGTGGAGGAGAATTAAGTTGCCGGAAACGGCTTCCTTGAGCGTCTCCGGTGACCTCTTTATTTCCTTAATTAATCTCCAAAAGAAGGATTCTAATGGTTGAGGCGGCTACTAATAAGTAATTACTTGAGGAAGCTAGCTTTCCATCATCTCCTTCTCTACCTTTCAAGTCAATAATGAAATGCCGTGTTAGACAATTCCTTCCACTAGCTCCTTCTTCTCCTTATATAATAGGTAAACCAAAGAAAGTATTGTCAAATTTGCTACATAATAATATACCAAACCCTCTCAACCAATAAAACCCATTTCAAACAATCTATTTTATTTGTTTCTTCCAAAATGGAGGGTCTGATCCCCATGGTTTACAAGGCCATCAAGCGCACCCGCACCCGCAGCAACTACGAGTGTTTATCGGCCGGAGCAGCTCAGACCTTCAATATCACTGACTTTTACGCCAATGGAGAAGATGACTTGAGAAGCACCCATCTTCGGAGGCACAGCTCCGTCGGAGAATTCTCGTTTCATCATACAAAGGCTGACGATGATGAGTCGTTCAAGGCTGTCAACCGCCGTGCACCGGACCAGCTGCTCAGGTTCAGGACTCATCGGAGGTTGTTTTCTTGCCTGTCGTGTGCACCATGATTGACTCTTAATTTCTGAACTCGTAAGTTATCAGAATTCGACGTCTTTTTTTCATAATCTACCATTTTTTTGGAAATAAATATGTGACATATGTCGGATTCTGGTTTCTGGAGATCAGATTATTATTTCTATTATTAATATTCTGTTCTGTTTTTACGACATCGTGGTTGGATCATATGGATGATAACAAGAGGGGATTATGACCGCATCTTTGTGGTCTATATATATGATTCAATCAATGTCGCAAACATTGTGGATACTTTTAAATGTGTATAATGTAAATACAGTTTTATATATATATATATATATGTTCCAATAGTGTTTGTGTATATATGAACTCAATTACGTTTACCAAATATGCTGCGGCGAAGTTTTTGAGAGATATATGTCATTGATGTGGAGAAGTGTGTTACACGCTTTTGTGCTCTGCTTTGGTTATTATACTACGGAGTTTTTTCATTTAGAGCATCCACAATGGTTTTATATAAATTGTATTCTTTAAAATTGTCACGTATGCATTTATGTACACTTTAAGTAATACGTAAAGTTAAGACACACGTAAAAAATATTTTCTCTGCAATCGTATTACTTAAACATATTACTTAAATATATTTTATTATTTAATTTTCCAACAACCACCAATAAGATATTAGCGTTAATTATAAAATAAATTAATTTATAATTAAAAATTGGTTATGTAATACATAGTGCATTACTTATATTTAAGGAATGTTTTATGTAAAAACATAAATTTACGTGTGGGTCCCATCTTTAAGGAATGCAATGTAAAACCACTGCAGAGAGTTTTTTTTGTTTTACTTAAATAAATATGTAGGGTCCACGTTTACATAATATTTACGTAATACCATTGTGGATGCTCTAATGTCGCGGTAGTGTATAACCAGAAATAAAACCTCTCTATATTTTCTACCGTAAACAAACGGATCATATGAGTTCACTTTCAGTTTGGGAAAATCATATTTATTCAACGTGACTATTTTTAATTTTATTGCGATTGCTAGAGAGCAGCAGTTGAGCTTATTAATTTAAATTCCTGGTTTTTTAGATAATAATAATTTAAAAATAATAATATGACAATTATAACGGGGTTATCTGACGATACTCGGATATAAAATTATATTTAGCATATACTTCGTCTTTTAAGGTTATGTTTTGATTCAAGAATTTAACCAGGAAATGGAGGAAAGGAAGGAAGATTACAAAATTTATTTGAATTCCGAGTATATAAGGAAAAAAAAAAACCTAAAACATGCAAACGAAATCTTGCGATTAGCATACGGAAGAACTCAAAATTAAACCTCCTGGATCTCCTTTACGAAGTCGTATGTTATTTTTTTCAAGACCAAATCAAATGTTTATTATTTTTGTCCGATACGTGTGTTTTGATTAAAAACATTAAACCGTTGTATTTCTTTTATTTTTGAGATTACAATTATCGCTTACATATTACGATATAAATTATTAGTTAAACTCAGTTCATTAATCAATAAATAAGAGAAATTATAAGGTTCATATTTATTGTTCTTATAGGATTCATCGTGTCATCTAGAGTTTAACATATTCAATAGGTTTTTTTATAAAAAAAATTATATAAAATAATGACCCTTATATTTGTATGTATGTAAAAAATTTATTTTTATTAAGCAAAAAAAGTCATATTAGTTAGGAGAAATTATTGGATTGTAATCATATTTTAACCTAGTCCATATACCAATGTGGCTGACTGAGTCCAACCAATAATTTCTCACTACACTAATCACCCAATTAACAAAATTTAGATCAATTTACATCATATTAACCATATTTAACTAAAATATGAATCAAAATAAGCTATGTATATATGTTACATAATTTACTATCCATAAATAAATAAAGAGTTATAAAATTTTCAACTCTACTCTAATTTACGAACAATTTTTCATGTGAAAATAAAAGCGTAGACCTTACTAATAATATATAATATCATATATTTCTAATTTTCATACACTATTAAAATAAATTAATTAACTTAAGATGTGTATATTTTTTCTGACATATTAATTTTGATCAAATATTTTTTCTTTTTATAAATCAAATAAATTATTATCTAAATTTTTTTATCGAAACAAAATATGACACAACACTAATAAACATCAGGAGAAGTTCTTTACTTTCTAAAGTAAAACACGTGACTTGACATGTGATGGATATACGCCCAATTTGAACCCGTTTTAACTCGGACTCTCTTATTTTAATCACCCCACTTACAATTACAATTTGAAACTTTGACCCGAGCACATTACCCACGGCCCGGACGAGCAAAAAACACTCGTCCGGACGTGTCTGCTGGCCCGATCTCACCTAGGTGAGATTGGTCCAGCCTGGACCGATCCCAGGGCCTAGGGGTCGAATTTTCACTCCGACCACGAAGGTCCCGGGACCCTGCACAGACGGCGTACCCTCCTCTCAAGGGTGTGTGCGACGTCCCGAACCTTGTCATACGGACCGCCCTCCGCGGAGTCCCGACATCATTTCACCCGTCCAACACTTAGTCATTTTCACCAACCTCTCCATGCTTTTAAGGGTTTAATCCATCCGTTATGTATTAATTAAGTACATTTAGGGACTAACGGTGTCATTAAGCCACCTTAATCCCCTTGGAGCCTATATATAATATTCAAGTTCTATTCATTTCCATCATGTTGCATCTTCACTCGTTTTTAGCTCTGCCTTCTCTCTAAATTTCCTCTCTCTAACATACCGAACTTACTTAAGCATCAGAGAGGGCTCATTGAGCACCACCCCCTTCTCCGTGCTCGATATCGCCCCTTGTGCAGGTTGGCAAGGAGTTGGACAACTGATCGCTTGGAACTAACGGATCACAAAGAAGAACAATTTAACCGTGATAAGTGTTATTCAGATCGAAGACCCTCAGACCTGATACACACGTCTTAACATTTGGCGTCGTCTGTGGGTTTTGAACAAAAAGCCTGGCTATCACGAACAAACAGTTTGTCATCTAGGGACAACCGTCCAACGGGGGAGAACATGCCGCCAAACAATCAACGAGGGCAGCCTGCGCATCCACCACGACAGCCCGTACCCCCGGCAAGACAACCTACCACGCAGGAGCAGCCTCTACCCCATGCACGTCAGACAACCCCACAAGCACCTCAGGCAAACAACCAAGGAGGACCGTCACGCCCAGCTGGGGCTGAGTCTTCCACTGCTTCGACCCCTATGGCTCGACGACCACATGGGCAGGGTGTGCAACAAGGAGTTCTGTCCCAAGGATACCAATACACGGCACCTCCACATGGGTAGCATTATGAAACACACCATCAGAGTATCCATATGGAATGCCAACACAAGGCATGCCAGGAAACAACAACCGGGCTCATACCACCAATACAAGGCCTATGTATTCGCAAGGAGCACAAACAGTGACTCTGGGGTTCATGAATGCATTAGAGGAGTTGTTGGCCTATAGGGAGGTTTTGAAAAACAGGCAAGAGAGGCAGTATACGCAAGCGGAGCGACATCCGCAGGTAGAGCAGTACCAACGAGCAGAGCAGTTTCCGGAGGAAGAGCAACACACACGCCCTCCAACAGGGCAGCGGGAAAGGCAACAGTTTGTGCCTCCATTGCAACACCAAGCACCGCAAGGTGCATGGACATACACTCCATTGACGGATAACACACAGCCTCAGCCACCAAGGAGACAAGAGTTTCAGCATCCACCTCCGCAGGGATATCCGCGGTACACATACAGTCCATATCATCACGGACACGGAATCCCTGCAAGCCCGGTTGTTGGGATCAAAATGACGTGGCCTTGAAATTTGGGTAACGGACTTCGGGATATCGTTGCGGGCTAGCTCTCTTAGGTATCTTTTTTGACCTCATGGGTACTTAGTTTCCTTTTGAGGCTTTGTGTGAGGCGATGACCTGAAAAGGGGTGGGGATGGACCCTGATTCCACTCCGAAGCTTAAGTCAGTAATGGATTTGGAGAGAATAATATGAAGTATTAAGCAAAAAAACTCCTCTAAGTATTGAGAGGGTTCCCATATTTATAGGAAAAGATTACCGACTTCAAGTGGCGGCTACTGTGCCCTGATTGGCTGTTTAATGGCGGTGGCTGCCTTTCTCTGATTGGTTTGGGAGAGACGGTGAGAAGTCAGTAGGTGACAAGAACGTCGCCAGCTGGTGCCTCTTCCTTAGGAGGAAGGTTTCGTGGTATGGAGAACGGTGAGCAGGTCGCCGGCTGGTGTCTCTTCCTTCAGAGGGAAGTCTTCTAGAGGCGGCGAGCAGGTCTCCACCTGTCCTTTCCTTAAGAGGGAAGGTTTCTTCTAAATTCATGATGATCGACTCGACTTCACTCGCACCTTGAGAAGGGAAGCTTTGTTCTTCGCCTCGACTTACTCTTTTAAGAGGGGAGCCCTGGACGGCCTTTTCGCCTTGTCCCTTATGGTTGCTGTCTGGGAAGTCGACTTCTGTTTGTAGGATAGTCGACCATTCATCTACATACCCTTATTCTGGACTCGAATGGTCGACCATATGTTCTTTTGAGATCTCGACTTTTATTCTGTCGACTTGTACTAAGTTGCCTCGAATCATATCCAACACTTTCCCCCCGAGACATAAGTCGTTAGTCTTTAAAATAAAGGGGAAGGAGTTATGTCGAGTACCTTCTTTGATGAGAAAAGGATTTTGCCCCTCGGCTTTCTTAGCACTTACGTTCCTTTCCGTCATTTGGCGTTGATAAATCGATGAGTCAGTAGAGACTGATCTCCTTCGTCGAGATGACCTTATTAGTGTTGAGGAGTCAATTAAGTCTGTTCTTTATAACCTGTAGATACTAGATCATATCTTTTTTAGGGGCGACTTTCGGAAGTCGGTGGCAAGGGGAGTCAGTGTTACAACAGATCTCTTGGTTGCTGTGGACTGTAGGAAGTCGAGGAGTCAATTAAGACTGCTTCTTTGTAGATAGTTGAATGAGTCAGTATTATGACTAATCTCTTTTGTAGATAGTTGGAGGAGTCAGTATTATGACTGATCTCATGGATCATCGCCGACTATATGAAGCCGAGGAGTCAATTAAGATCTCATTTGTAGATAGTCGAAGGAGTCAGTATTATGACTGATTTCCTGAATCGTCGTCGACTATATGAAGTCGATGAGTCAGTGTTATGACTGATCTCCTTTGTAGATAGTTGAAGGATTCAGTATTATGACTGATCTCCTGGATCGTTGCCGACTATATGAAGTCGAGGAGTCAATTAAGACTGCTCCTTTGTAGATAGTTGAAGGAGTCAATATTATGACTGATCTCATGGATCTTCGCCGATTATATGAAGTCGAGGAGTCAGTGTTATGACTAATCTCCTTTGTAGATGACGATTTTCGGAAGTCGGGGGATTCAGTTTTATGACTGATCTCCTGAATCGTCGCCGACTATATGTAGTTGAGGAGTCAGTGTTATGACTGATCTCCTTTGTCGATGGCGACTTTCGGAAGTCGGGGGAGTCCTGTTTCTAGCACATTAAGAGGAAAGAAATCACATCTTTATTTATTATTTTATTGTACTCGAAATACATAAAAAAGGATCCTTCTAAACATAGAATTTTTTCAAGTGTTCCGCGTTAAAACTTCTGTTGAGGCGTTGCCCCAGCGGATCCTCCAACTTATAAGCATTAGGGCATGGTATACCGACAACTACGTAGGGACCTTCCCATTTTGGGACCATCTTTCCTCTATGATCAGCTGTTAGGAATTCATTTCTTCGTAGGACTTTTTCCCCTAGAAAGAACTGGCGTCGTCCCACTTTTCGATTAAAATATCTAGCAGTGGCGAGCTTCATTCTTCCCTGGATTTCTTAAGAGGCCCATCTTCTCTCGTCGGCTAGATCTAAGTCGATCTTCCTTTGTTCGTCATTTTGGTCGACTTGGTATGCGGCGACTCTTTGGGAGATATTGGCTACTTCAATAGGCGAGACGGCTTCCGATTCGTAAACCATGCTAAAGAGGGTCTCGCCAGTGGCCCTCTTGGGTGAGGTTCTGAGCGCCCATAGTACTTGATCTAACTCTTCAACCCATTTTCCCTTCAGAGAGGCCACCCTCTTCTTTAATCCGTTGATGATTGTTTTGTTGGCCGCCTCTACTTGTCCATTTGTTTGAGCATGATGAACATAGCCAAATCGATGGTTGATCAACATTTCTTCACAAAAGTCGGCAAGCTCGTCGCTGGCGAATTGAGGGCCATTGTCACTGATGAGGATCTTAGGGACTCTGTATCGACATATGATTTGTTCTCGTATGAACTTAATCATTTGAAATTTGGTCGTTGATGCTAGAGCTTTGACTTCTATCCATTTGGAGAAATAATCAATGGCGAGCACGATATGTGTTCGTTGACCTGTGGATTGAGGTAGAGGTTCAATAAGATCGATTCCCCACTGTGCAAAAGGTCAGGCACTCATCATAGGAGAAAGATCTGCTGGTGGCTTTGCGATTCTAGGGGCATAAATTTGACAGGCGGGGCAGACTTGCACTGATGTTGTCGCTTATTTATGCATTGTCGGCCAGTAGAACCCTTATCGTAAGGCTCTTAACACCAAGGTTTTGGCTCCCTCATGACATCCTGCATCACCTCCGTGCAAGTCTTCCATTATCCTTTCAGTCTGAGGGGCGGTTATGCACCGGAGATAAGGGTGGAGTATCCTCTTTTATAGGGATATCCATCCAAGATTATAAAACGCCCTGTTGCCCTTTGGATTTTGGTTGCTTCCATAGGATCTTCTGGAAGAGTTCCCTTTTTCCAGATAATTCTGGATGGGAGTAATCCATGAGTCGGGAGCTTGAATGTTGAGGACTTCAGCTCCTGCTTCCACGACTTAATAGAGAGATCTTTCAATGAAGTGTACTGCCACTGGTGGAGTGTTTCCCAAGGCCAATTTGCTGAAGGCGTCCGCCTCTTGATTTTCCTCGCGAGGAATAGCTTCTATTCGGAAATGGGGCATATCTCGGACGAGTCTTCGTACCTCCTCTGCGTAATTTTTCATATTTTCCCCTTTGGCGACATAGGTTCCGTTCGTCTGATTAACAATCAATTCGGAGTCGCATCGTACCCTTAGGTTAGTGATTCCCATACATTTGGCTATTCGAAGACCTGTGAGTAAAACTTCATACTCGGCCTCATTATTGGTTACTCGAAAAGTAAACCAAGGCATAGCAGAGTGGCTCCCCATCAGGTGGTGTTAGCACCAAACCTGCCCCACATCCCAAGGCAGTGGATGATTCATCTGTGTATAGCGACCATGGCATAGTGTCGTTAACTGTGCTTTCTGGTGTAGCCTTTACATGCTCTTCTTGTGGGAGAATAATGGGTGTAGCATCTGGTGTTACCATATTCTCGGCTATAAAGTCGGCCAATGCTTGACCCCTAATCGCCTTTCGTGGTTCAAAGTGAATACGAAATTCACTCAGCTCTACTGCCCACTTAACCATTCTTCCTGAAACGTTGGGCTTCTGTAGCAGTTGCTTCAAAGTTTGGTTGGTGAGCACCGTGATTTCATGAGCGTGGAAGTAAGGTCGAAGTTTCCTGGCCGCTATTAACAGAGCATATAGGTATTTCTCGATCTCCATATAGTTAGCTTCAGCAACGCCAAAGAGCTTGCTGACATAGTATACCAGAATTTGAATGTTGCAAGTCTCTTTAATGAGGACCGAGCTCACCGCCGCTGAGCTGACACTCAAATACAAGAATAAGGGATCCTCCGGTAGCGGCTTTACCAAGGCGGGGAGCGAGTGGAGATGTTTCTTCAATTGCTTGAAGGCTTCTTCGCACTCGGGTGTCCATTCAAATTTCTTATTGGCTCTTAGAATTTTGAAGAAGGGAAGAGACTTGTCACCTAATATTGCCAAGAATCTCCCCAACGAGGCTAGTCTTCCATTGAGACTTTGTACTTCTCTATGGCAGGTAGGCGATGACATTTCTTCTATGGCAGTCACTTTCTCAAGGTTAGCTTCGATCCCTCTTTGACTAACCATAAAACCCAAAAACTTTCCCGACTGAACCCCAAAAGCACATTTAGTGGGATTCAGTCTTACTTTGTGAAGTCTCATGCAAGCAAAAGCCTCTTCCAAATCTTGGACGTGGTACTGCCCCTATTAGTCTTAACCAACATATCATCGACGTATGCCTCCATATTCCTTCCTATCATGTATTTGAAGAGCTTGTTCACCATATGTTGATAAGTAGCTCCCGCGTTTATTAAGCCAAAAGGCATAACCTTATACTGATAAATATCACTGTCGGCGTAGAAAGCGGTATGTGCCTCGTCCTTGGGATGCATTCGTATTTGGTTGTACCCCGAGTACGCGTCCATGAAACTCAGGAGCTCATGTCCTGAAGTAGCGTCGACCAACTGATCAATTCTTGGAAGAGGATAGGAGTCTTTTAGACATTCCTTGTTGAGATCTCGAAAATCCACACACATCCTCCACCTCTTGTTAGATTTTCTCACCAAGACTGGATTGATGACCCAGGTCTGGAATCGTATTTCCTTAACAAAACCAGCTTCAACTAGCTTTCCCACCTCCTGGCGAATTGCCGCCTTTTTCTCTGCTCCCATAGATCTTCTTTTCTGGGCTATGGGTTTTATGGCGGGATCTATTCTTAACTCGTGGGAGATGATTTCTGGGCTTATTCCTGGCATGTCGCTAGGTTCCCAAGCAAATAGTTCCTTATATTTCCTCAAAAGGGCGATTACCCTCTTAGCTAATTCTGGGGGTAGAGCGGCTCCAATCTTAACCTTTCTTTCCTCTCCTTCCAAGGCGACTTCTATGAATTCTTCTCGAGAATCCTCATATGTAACAATAGAGAGGGTTTCCTTTTGGTTACACCTCCGGAGGAAATTTACGTAACATTGTCGAGATGCCTCTTGGTCGCCCCATACTTCTTCCATCCCGTGATGAGTAGGAAACCGCATGACTTGATGAATGGTGGAAGGAACGATGTAATTGGGGTTGAGGGTGGTCCTTCCCAATATTGCATTGTAAGTGTTGATATGGTCGACCACCATAAAACGGGTTGTTAAGTGTAAGGTCTTACAGCATTGACCAGAACCACTGGAAGCTGAATTGCCCCCAGGGGATACGTTGTTCTTCCAGCGAATCCTACCAATGGGGAGGTCATTTCTTGCATATCTTTCCTTTTGTACCCCATTGCAGCGATGACCTTAAAAGCGATTATATCAGTAGAACTTCCTCCATCTACGAGTACCCTCCTTATTTCAAAGTCATTGATTCGAGCTGTGATTACCAAGGCTTCTTCACGAGGTTGAGAAGCTTCATAAAAATCTTATGTTGAGAAGGCGGTTGCCATGGGTTCCAACGCCCTTGGTCTTTTGTGAGTACCGATTGAGGCGATGTCTTGAGTCGCATAAGCGTCTCGAGCCGAGCTCGAATCTCATCTGGCGGCGAATCCTCCCGACAAGACATTAATGCCATCGTCCGGTGGTGTCCTCCATCTCCTCTGTTCATGAGAACGATGGCGATGGTGACCCTCAATCTCTTCTTGCATAAATTCCAACTCTCTCCTTTCGAGGAGACAGTCTTTCTTCATTTAGGTGAAGTCTTTTTAACCTCTGTTGAGTTTGTCGGAATTCTCTTGACGAGGCTTCTCGTCTGGACGAGCTCTCGCCTTGACCTCGTGGTGGCTCTTACTGGTGGTGGCGATTCATCCGAACTCGCTCCACCTCTACGTGGAGAGTCGCTCGTTGCATCATTTCTTCTAAACTTCCCATTGGTTCCGTGTATTGAGTGATGGCTAAGGATCGGTACTGAGATCTCAATCCTTTGAAGAATACCCGGATGGCCTCTCTCTCCGAGAGTTCACCTTTAGTATATCCTCCTTGAAATCGCCTAAAGTAATTTTCCAATGTTTCATTTGGTCCTTGGAATATACCTTCGGCTATCTGTGCTTGATTTTGTCTTGCTCGATTCCTTGGTGGTGCCATGACTTTTTTATCTTTGTTCCCACAGACGGCGCCAAATGTAGGGATCAAAATGACGTGGCCTTGAACTTCGGGTAACGGACTTCAGGATATCGCCGCGGGCTAGCTCTCTTAGGTATCTTTTTTGACCTCTTGGGTACTTAGATTCCTTTTGAGGATTTGTGTGAGGCGAGGACCTGAAAAGGGGCGGGGATGGCCTCTGATTCCACTCTAAAGCTTAAGTCAGTAATGTATTTGGAGAGAATAATATGAAGTGTTAAGCAAAAAAAATCCTCTACGTATTGAGAGGGTTCCCATATTTATAGGAAAAGACTACCGACTTCATGTGGCGGCTACTGTGCCCTAATTGGCTGTTTAATGGCGGTGGCTGCCTTTATCTGATTGGTTTGGGAGAGACTGTGAGAATTCAGTAGGTGATAAGCACGTCGCCAGCTGGTGCCTCTTCCTTAGGAGGAAGGTTTCGTGGTATGGAGAACGGCAAGCAGGTCGCCAGCTGGTGCCTCTTCCTTCAGAGGGAAGTCTTCTAGAGGCGGCGAGCAGGTCTCCACCTTTCATTTCCTAAAGAGGGAAGGTTTCTCCTAAATTCCTGATGATCGACTTGACTTGACTCGCACCTTGAGAATGGAAGCTTTGGTCTTCGACTCGACTTACTCTTTTAAGAGGGGAGCCCTGGACGACCTTTTCGCCTTGTCCCTTATGGTTGCTGTCTAGGAAGTCGACTTCTCTTTGTAGGATAGTCGACCATTCATCTTCATCTCCTTATTCTAGACTCGAATGGTCGACCATATGTTCTTTTGAGATCTCGACTTGTATTCTGTCGACTTGTACTAGGTTGCCTCGAATCATATCCAACACCGGTGATCAGCTATGACGGACCTCAAAGAAATTATAGTTTGTCACCAGTGATGCTAACTCAAGAAGATATAGAGGCGATGCTTGCGAAAAAGATGAATGAATCTAAGACGAAAGGATTGCACTGGTTGAGTGATAGCACAAGTCACCCCTTTACAAGGGAGTTGGAGAACAATAAAGTGCCAGACGCGTTACACATGATAAGGATAGGAAAGTATAATGGCAAGAGTGACCCCTTGGAGCATCCAACAAAACGAAGATTCCCTCCCGGGTAGGACAACAGATGATCGCTATAAGGCACTATTGTTCCCAAATACTTTCTCAGGAGTAGCATCACACTGGTTTTTCAGCCAACCAAATTAAAGCATCCATTCATGGGCACAACTAAATGCAAAGTTCCTCCAAAGGTACTTAGGAGAAAGGAAGTTGCTCAAGGGAACAAGTTAGCTTGACGATGTAAAACAAGAGCATGAGGAGACGCTAGCAAACTATTACACATGGTTCAATAACAACTTAGCTAATATACAATGGGACATAACTGAGGGCGAAATCATAAGGGCTTTCATAAGGAACCTTGGGCGTTTTGGCTCAACGCTGGCAGAAAAAATGGCTAAGAAACCCGCAAGCACACTGGAGGAGCTGGCGGCGAGAGTGAAAACCCACATAGATCTGGAAAGACATAGAATAAGCAAGAGGACAAAGATTCATGCCACAAAGGAGGAGAACACAAAGCCAAATAGAGGAAAACCACCTCAGGTTCCCCAACCAATCAGACAGCAAGACTGGCTTCCGCCCCAGCCACCAGACAGGCGAGCAACATAGAGCAAATGATATGAATGCCATCAAGTTCGTACCCTTGAATGCGACCCCGGCAGTCGTGTTAAGAGAAATGAGGAACTTGAAGATATGGGTACCCCCAGCAAGATGGAGAGCCCCGATGGTAGGAAATGAAAAAAAAATATGGTGTGACAACCATGAAGCGCACGACCATGATACCAACGAATGCTTCAGTTTAAAGTTACGTATAAACATTGCGGTAAAAAGAGGAGAGCTGAAGCAATTTGTAGATCACGGGGGCAGCAGTGCACCCGCAAGCCCGCGCAAAGGGACAAAGGCAAGTAGAAGGTTTATTACAATCATTTGCCTAACAAAAGAGGAACGATTAACATGATACATGGTGGAGTCACGACAGGAGGACCAACTACAAATGCAAGAGATGTGTATGCCTCCAGGATCGATATGACAACAAAGTGGAGAAAGAGACCAAGAGAGGAAGAGGAAATGGTGATTGAATTTTCTGAGAAGGATAGGAGCCACATCGTCTTCCTGCATGACAATGCTCTAGTAATAACAATGGACATTGACAACTTTGATGTGAAAAGAATACTTGTTGATGGAGGAAGCTCAGCATACATACTACATATGCGCGTGCTAGAAGAAATAGGAAAATCCAAGTCGGATCTCAAGCCGGTAAATTTTCCTCTAATCGGATTCTCAGGAGCGACAAGCTACCCTTTGGGTGGGAGTTAAACTCCGCCTAAGCAAGCAGACGTTTGGAAGTTTGGCCAAGAGAACAGGAGGTGATAAGGTTGTAAGGGTAACAAGCATACCCTGGCAGCCGGATAACGGAAAAAGAAGAAGAGCAAGAAGAGCAATTAGAAGTGGCTTCAAACACATGGAGGATGTAAAGCAAATGCCAGGAGAGTCCATTGCAAGTTACTTCGAAAGGTTCGTGGAGTACGGGGCCAACATGGAGGCAACAAGAAGGGAGGCTGTAAGATTTTTCCTTAGAAACATGCATCCAACCTACTCCGAGGCATTCAGAGATCTTTGTGAGGTGGTGATGACAAGCACGATGCGCGAACTTAAATAAAAATTGGACAAGGCATTTGAGAAAGAAAGGAGGCAGCATGGCGAAGCTTTCGAAGATGAATGGGAAGCATACACGCAAGGAGGGGGTATAAATTTCAACTTCACACCCCTTAAGGTGCAAGTTGATGAACTTTTTAAGAAACACCTGAGCAAGGAGCTGCCAGAATGCAAGGAAGAAGGAAAGGCCTTCCTCGGAAGAGACACAAGAGGATGGTGTGATTACCATGGTACGTGGGGGCACAAAACAAATGATTGCATGGTGTTGAAGGTTGAGATTGAATAGATGATCTACAAGGGAGAACTGAAAGAATACATAACACCGGAGACATCCACCACCCACTGAAGGAACGTCATCGATGAAACAACCATATCCTTGGTTTTATCTTTCGTTTAATGCATGTCTATGTTTCTAGTCTTCCATAAAAACTCTCGAGGCGGAAAACTCATGAAGTTTCTCCAACTCTTTTGCTACTTATTGTTTTCCCTAAAGGATGTCCTGGACTACCCACAACATCCACCTTGTGTATAATGCATGAATGCTTTCAATGAAGTAGATGTTCATCAAAATATTTTCTAAGTATGAGATAGCGCTATTGCCACAAACTCCTTACTTAGATACGACAACCAAGTGTATGTCACTTTCTGTGCCCTACGAAAGCCAATCTCGCGAACATATTTTGCGCCCTCCGAGACCCAATATCGCGAACATATTCTGCACCCTCCGGGAGCCAATCCCGTGAAAAATTTCGACGCCCCCAAGAGCGTATCTTGAGAGTAGTTCTAAAACTACGAAAACATTTTGCGCCCTCCGAGAGCCAATCTCGCGAACATATTCCACGCCCTCCGGGAGCCAATCCCGTGAAAAATTTCGATGCCCCCAAGAGCGTATCTTGAGAGTAGCTCTAAAACTACGAAAACATTCTGCACCCTCCGAGAGCCAATCTCGCGAACATATTCTGCGCCCTACGGGAGCCAATGCCGTGAAAATTTTTGACGCCCCCAAGAGAGTATCTTGAGAGTAGTTCTAAAACTACGAAAACATTCTGCGCCCTCCGAGAGCCAATCTTGCGAACATATTTTGCGCCCTCCGAGAGCCAATCCCGCGAACATATTTTGCGCCCTCCGGGAGCCAATCCCGTGAATAATTTCGATGCCCCTAAGAGCGTATCTTGAGAGTAGTTCTAAAACTACGAACACAATTTTGCGCCCTCCGAGAGCCAGTCTCGCGAACACATTTTGCGCCCTCCGAAAGCCAGTCTCACGAACAATTTTTACAACGTTCCCAAGAACGTATCTAGAAAAACTTTTCTTTTTACAAAGCAGGGATATATGATATGAGAAACATGCAAGTTTGTTCATGATGACATTACAGGTATCATGATACACGAGAATGCTAAAATGAAATCAAGTAAGTAAATGCATGCACAAGAAAGGAGCCCGCAAAGAAGGAACCACACAAACAACCACAAGCAGTAATCATAACCAAGTAGCAAGTCATCCTACCATCCACACCATAAGCTAAGACAAACATCTTAAAGAGAACTAACACAACCAAGTCAAGCAGCAAAGCCATAAAACTCCTAAGTATGAGGCTTTAAAAATAAACTCAACCCAACATGGGGGAAACCACTCAACCCAAAAAGGGGAGGAACAACAAAGAAATATGTACAAGAATAGAGATATCAGATAATCAACCTGATGCCACTGCAGAGTCCTCGCGGTCCTGATGCTTAGACGAAGAACCACCAACAGAACTCGAAGAGGATGAAGAAGAACCCGACCCAATGACATCAACAAGTACAGTATCCTCCTGCACAGGTGCCTCAACAACATTACCGGCAACTGCAGCCTGTCCTCTGAGCACAGCAGCATAACCTTCGGTATAAGGACCGAAATCACCGAAATCACCAAACGGAAAATGAGGATTAATCCCGAAAATCTGATCAGCGAAATATTCTCCAATCTGATCCATCTCCTTGTCGCATCGAACTTTGAAATCAGAAGCACATGCAGGGAATCCTTATACTTAGCCACCGCGGTAACTCTCTCCTCCGAGCGACACTTCTCCTCGACATTCTTCAACTTCGCAGCATGGAGTGAAGAGCCAACCTCACCCTTTTGGCGCAATTCAACAATAGTAGCCTCAAGAAAAGCTACCTGATCTCGAAGCTCTTACGCCTTCAAATCAGAGAGGCGAGTCTTCTCCTGAGCACCGCTAAGTTCAACCTTCAAGGATACCTAGGCATCCTCAAGCACCTTATTCTCGTCGGACAGCTCAAGCGCAACATCCGAAAGATTGAAAATTTCAACAATGCCCTGAAACAACAATCAAACATTCAAAACACATAGGCGATAAACGAGCATACCAAAAAGAACAAAAAGAATAAAACACTTATAGGGGCATAGCGAGAAAGAACTCCATGAACCAATCGTCTTGTTTCTTTAGGAGAAACAGGAGAAGAGATACGATCACCAGGGGCAACGGCACTGTAAAGAACGCGAACCCCTACCTTAGGTGTGCGCAAGGAAACATGACGATCAAGGTGGTACTCCTTCAACCCAGAAAAAGGAGTCCACTCAGAGCCTGAAATGTCTACATCAGTAGGGAGACGCAAATCCTTACGACTTAAGGCAGGAGGCCGGCCAGTCTCTGCAAAATATGGTATGATCACAAGGCATAAGCAACAAAGTATTCTCAAGAAAAGCGACAGTAACAAACCTGAGGTTCGTCCCCTCGACTGGGGGGCAGGAGAGGGAGAAGGGTCATCAAGGTCTATGGTCATCCTGTCACCCTCCATAGGTCGCTTCCCCTTGTCTGGCAGAGGAGGCGCCTCTTCAACCACCATCTCTTTATCACAAGAAGGGGTCGGTACGCGGGCGTTCAATGGAGGATCCTTTGCGTGCTTCTTTTTCTTTGCAGTCGAGGGCCCGGCCTCAGAGTCAGGTTTGGACTTAGACTGGCTTGAACTCTTGCCCAATGGGAGTACGTGCTCGGTGACTAGGGGCGAATGCTCTGATAACATAAAGAAAGCAACATGAGAACAGGTATAAGTATATCATAAAGTAAAAAGAATAGAAGAGGAAGAAAACATACTAGAGGTTGCAGCCGTCTTCCCTGACTTAGAAGGTTTCAGGACCTTTGGAGCAGAACTGGAAGGCGTTTTCTTCTTATTAATGGCAACGGTGCGTTCGGAATTCTCCACTTGCACATTATACGTTTTTCCATGAAACCAACCTACAAGGAGAAAACAAAAGGTGAATGAAAACAAGAAGATTAATAACATACCAAGCCCGCGGAAGGAGGGGTCAAGCGGATCCCCGCCTCATATAAGTCCATCTCGGACACCCAAGACACGGGACAATAAGATTTGGTCCGGTGGCTTTGATAAATGATCTTCATAGTCTCCTTGTCTGAAGAAGAAAACTCCCCAAAGATGGGCCAGTCATCGAGCGATCGGCGCAAAGGATCGACCAGGTAACGTAACGATCGGTGACAAAGAAATAATGCTTGGACCAATGACTCAATGAACAATCGACAGGAGTCACAAAGCGACGGTCATTGTCCCACTCAGCCTCACCTAATCCCAACTCCTCAAATCGAGCGTCTTTAAGAGGATGGTAACGAGTCACCATGGATGCAAACCCGGTTTTCTTCTTGTACTGGAATCGATAGAAAAACCGGAATAGGACCAAGTAATACTTCCAGGAGTGCCAATGACATAACACTCGGAAGCTCACCCAGGCACGGATAGCTGTGGGAGCAAGGTTCACGGGGGAAATCCCTTGGAACCGACAAAGTTCGATGAGGTCGTCGCAATAGGGATAACGCAACCCATATCGAATCTGAGAAGTGTACACTACAACCTTTCCCTTCGGGGGCACCGTCACGGTCTAGCGAACATTTTTCAAGGATGGAAGAAAGGGATGAAAGGGTTCGTCTAATGGTCTGACATCGCCTAACTCAACGTACTCGTTATACTCGCGTCGACCCAACCAATTACCCGATAATGGCACAGAACCTAACTCAAAAGCAGTAAGAGGTTCCAAACTTGAGACGGACTCCGACTCAGACCAATATTCAAACTCAGTGTCTGACTCAAAATCCGACTCTGAGCTAACATCAGGAAATAAAGTAACACGACGAACCTAATGAATAAAGAACTTACCCATTCTGCGCAAGATGTAACGCCGCTGCAAGGTCTGAGTCTTGGGACACCACCACGAGTATAAAACCTGCCATATCAAGCTAAACATCAGAACGAGGTAACAAGTTCGGGGATAGCCTGACGTCGACACATTGACAGTTGTACCAGTACATAACGATCAACGAATACCGATCAAGGCTCAACCATGCCTAACAACAACAACGGCTATGTACAAGCCATTTCATGATAACAAAATCAAGCAAGGAAAATATACTCGGGCAAAAACCATTTTCCGAGCAAACGACGGTTATCCAATCAACACGACAATCACAATACAAGCATTCGGGAAATTATCACAAGTTAAGAATAGAAAATCTAAATAAGAGCATTTAACAAATACTTACATATATTTATTATATATGCATACACGCTGCACTAACCTTGTCAGCAGATAGATACTCGCCCGGAAATTTAAAAGATAGGCGATATCAAGGCCCGCGTGCCCGACTGTCAGTAAGACAACCCCTGAGGTCAGTATCGGACCAAGATTGGACATTTATCCTATCTTAAAATAGAATCAAGCAAGGGTCAAGTCATTACTTGACTCGGGGGCAAGTGATGGATATATGCCCAATTCGGGTTCGTATTTATATTTTGGACCTCGCAAACACGACAAACCCACGAAAACGGATCGAAACACTATACCTGCGAGTCAAAACGGTCCGGACAGGCAATACACGCGTTCAGACCGAACTCGTCCGGATTGCCGCATGTGACACGCGTACTTTTACCGACGTATTTTTACACTAAGTTCGAGTTTCCCGATAGCCAACTTTGTTTAAACCCGATCCCGGTTCAAGTTTTCCTACTAAACCGGGATTGAACCGCGCAAAACCGGGTTCGAGTCCAAGAGTTCCTATATAAGGATTTTTGGTCGCCCATTTCATTTCAAGTCACTTCAAGACTGGCTTAGGAGCTCTAACTTCTCTCTACTTTATTTCTCTAGAATTGCTCTCATTGAAGCATCAGAGAAGGTTCATCGAGTACCACCCCCCCTCTCCGTGGTCTCAATATTGTCCCGTGTGCAAGTGTTAGGAAGGACACACGCATACTCCGCAGGGTGCGCGTACGTGCATACACCGCAACACACGTGTGTACAGACGTAACAAGGGATAGTGTGCTAACACTTCGGGACGCCAACGCCTTGACATGTGAACAATTAGACATACAAACATTCAAACACTTAGCCATTTTAAGGGCTTGAGGATCGCCGACACCCCGACATGCCGACAGTCCGACACCCTGCTACGCCGACAGTCCGACATCCGACACGCTGATAGTCCGACAGTCCGACACCCGCAGGTTCCGACACCCCAGTTAGGATTATACACACCCATTCGACAACCCGTCAGTCCGCGCTGGTCAGGTCGAAACACATTGCTTGAAATTCACCCCCTTCATCGGAATAGAGACTTCGTATCTTGTGGCCGGATTAATTTTCAACAACTTGTTTGAAGCGGGGAAAAATTGTAGAAACATCGGATTTTAGTTTGAGTGGATAGATTCATATGTATTCCGTGTAGTGTTCCACGAATATGTCGTAACAACGGAAGCCATCGATTGAATATTTGGAGCTGGGCCCCAAACATCAGTGTAAATTAAGTCAAGTGGTCGACTAGACTTGAGAGACGTCTCATAAAATGGAAGCCGGTGACTCTTATTGCAAGAACAAGCATTGCATGACTCTTTATTAGGATAATTTCCAGCAACATTAAGATAGTTGCGGAGAAGAAAACCTAGTGTCTTTTACGACGGGTGTCCCAATCGTTGGTGCCAGTTGTTTTTTTTTTATTGATGTACTCACCATGGCCTTAAAAGACACGGTTGAAGAAACTAGCTCGTAGACACCGTCTTTATTTTTCCCTCTAAGAAGAAGCGCCCCCGTGCGAAGATCCATTACAACAAAATAAGACGGAAAAAATTCAACTGACGCATTATTTGTATTGCATATTTGAGAAACTGATAAGGGATTCCATTTGATGTTCGGAACCCGCAATACATTCAACAATAATAAAAAAATCAGATGAATTGCCAGAATTACCGGTTGCTTGGATTGCCAGAATTACCAATTGCGACTTCAAGAAAAAAATTGTTGTGAATCACTGATTGCGATTAGTCCGGAATCACTTATTAAGCTCGTTTGAGCAATCACGGTAGGAAGCCACACACGATGCGTGCAAAGAAAAAAAATTAATGTTAGAGCGGTAGTGCTCTGATACCATGATGAAGTGATGAATTGTATTGAATTGATTTAATTTGATTATACTAGGTTTACGAATATATACTAGGGCTGAGCTCGGGACGGGACGGACGGGTCTTCTATGATAAAAGGCCGAGGCCCGAAATTTTCGGGCTTACTAATTCTAGGCCCAAGCCCGAGCCCGAGCCCGAGTTTGAGCAGAAGAAAAAGTCCCGCCCGAGGCGGGCTCGGGACGGGCTCGGGCTAGCCCGACTTTAAAAAAAAAAAAAAAAAAAGAATAATAACCTTTCAAACTTACAAGTTTAAACACAAACGCAGTTTCAAATTCAACTTCAAAAATCAACTGAAATGCAAGTTTTTTTTTTGGCCAACCCGAAACTGAAATCCAAGTTCAAAATTCCAAAACAAACTGATATCCAAAGATTAAGGTTTTTAATTCTCAATCACGGTTACTTGTTTGAGTACTTGAAATTACATATCCAAGATATAGAGGGAAAGATATATATCTCTGAAATTACAATGAAAACTCCAATTAAAGAAGGGTAAGACATATAGATCTCTGAAATTAAAACGTAAAATCAAGATAGATCTTTGAAAAAACGAGTCTATGGAGACCGAGCAGCTTCAGTGACCAGCAACATGAAGAAGAATGAGAACTGGAGTAAAGGAAGGTGCGGCTGGAGAGCAAGAAAGGGACGTGTGCGGCCTGAGAGCAAGAAAGGGACGCGACATGGAGCTAGAGAGTCGCAACTTGAGTTGAAGAAATGAAAAGTTGGAGTCTTGAGACTGAATGTTGGACTGGAGGCGCAGTAGACTAGGGTTTTAGATATATGCATATATATATATATATATTACCTATTAACTAGAGTTTAGACAACTGTAGTATAGTAACTATAGGTGAAGAAAATATATATTAGATTAACAAAACTCGGGACAGGCTCGGGATTTTGGCTCAGTAGCCCGAGCCCGAATTGAGAATAAAAGTCCCGCCCGAACGGGCTCGGGCCTATTTCGGAATCGGGATTTTCGGGACGGACTCGGGTCGGGCTCCTCGGAATTTCGGGCTCCTCGGGCCTTTTGCTCAGCCCTAATATATACACAGGTTACAAGTAATAAATTATGAAATAGATATATCTTATTTCCTAATGTATATCTCTAATAGGCAGTGGCGACTTGGTTTCTTATTAGTTGATGTGTCGGTTGTGGTCTGTTAGTTGGTGATGAGTAGGTTGTTACCTCATATTTCTTACTATGATGAGTTTCTTTGCACTCTGATGATGTCAGTAGTGAGAAGGTCGCCGCATTTTGTTTCTTACTATGAGGGGTTTCTATGATGACGGTAATAAGCATGTCGCCACTTTATGCTTCTTACTATGAAGGGACTCTTTGATGTTGGCGACGGTGACTCTTTGTCGTAATTATTCTAGCTTTGTTTTGAGTGAGTTTACTGGTAAGAAGAAGTCATGACATCGACTTGATGTTATGGTTGTCGATAATATTTGTAGCGGGTTCAACACTTGCCCCCAAAACATTCGGTGTTAGGCTCTTCTTAAAGAGTTTGTGGCACATGTCAAGTTTATATCTTTATGACACAAGCCTACACTTTTCATTCCCACGCTTCTCCTTTTGCAGGTGTCGAACCAGACATGACTAGAGAAACCGACACAGAAGTCAGATTTCAAGAAGTGAGTTTTATATTTTAAAAACTGAATAAACTATAAATAAGTTAAAGTAAATTTTATGAAACAAATATATATATATATATATAAAGGAAATTATGTGTGTTTATTTTTTCTTTTTAAGAAAAAGATCGTAAGATATCGTCATGCTCTCTTTTAAATTAGGGTTAATAACCTATGAAATGTCTGAATTTTGACACATGGTAACCGGAGAGGTCCGAATTTTCAAAAGTTGGAAGGTCTGAATTTTCAACTTTGTTGAACTTTAGTTTTCCGTCCATTTTTAGGGTTAAATTTAACAGAATTGTGTGAAATGACACTTTTATCCCTTTTAATTTTTTTTATTTAATACCTTATTTGAGAAAATGTGAAATGACAAAATTACCCATGAAGTCAAATTGAGAAAATGCTTTTTTTTTCTTTAAGGGGCATTTTCGTCTTTTCAGGTCAAGCGTGTGAGGGGCACACTTAGGTTAGAGGGCATGTTTTAGATTTAAGTTTATTTCCGGTTACATGCCAAACAAGTGACCAAATTCCGTCAGTTTTAACGAAAAAAATTGACGGAGACCTCTTATATCAACAAAGTTGAAAATTCAGACCTTCCAAATTAACTTTTTAAAAATTCAGACCTATTCGGTTAACATAGGTCAAAATTCAGACATTTCATAGGTTATTAACCCTTAAATTTAACAAATATAAATATTTTTTGGATTTTTTTTTTTTTTTTTTTTTGTGTACACATTATTTTGAATCTTTATTCCAACTTTTTATGTGAACGCGTTGTTTTGGATCTTTGTTCCAAAATTCGGAATCAAGTTTGCGATTCGCAACGAACAAGACAATGAGAAGTCGACACGGTAACCGAAACTTACCTCTGATCATGAATGATTCCAAGGAAACAAATCTATGGAAGTCGAAGTTATCAAAGCTAGCTCCACATAAGTTAGAACATACACATAGCTAGATTTCATTGTTTCGTATAATAAGCAATTAAGCATTTGCCAGCTAAACTACTAATGGACACTGCTAGAAACCCTAGCAAAACCGATACTAACAATGAAGAGCGTACCATATATTACGAGGACACAAAGGAAACCTAAAAGGCGACGACGATCATGAACATAAAATACTTGCTCGTATCGACTCTTCCGGTAATAATACTAATAATTAGCCATGCTGCAACTGCAGATAGAAAGGTTGCTCAGTTGAACAGCAAGCTATTGTGCAGTCAGTGCTCCAAATGTGACACCACCAAATGCCCTCCCACCGAGTCGTATCCCCATATGACCGCATGGGATGATTCACTTATAGCCGGCGCGCTTCAGTCCGATTATGTGGATGCACATGATAGAGGTGTCTATTCAGTGCCCAATGTCAAAGGTGGCGACTCCAAGGAATACAATTCCTATTTTGGGTGGAAGTCTACTTCCGGTTCGGCTTCAGGCTATCATAGGTAGTAAAAATAGAGTTTGTTTGGCTTTAAGTATGTTGTGTGTTCTGAGAATGATCAATTGTATATGAATAATTTGTATAGGTTTAGCAACTACATGGATAAGTGCTCAGGGGGAGAAAGTTACCTGACAGTGGACAAGCACGGAAAGGTGAGTCTCCGGTCGCTGAGCTCACTGGAAACATCGGCTGATGCAGACTGGAAATCTTTTAACCCCCCAAAGAAGTACAACCACCGGGAGTTTCGGTTCTGGAAGTCTGCAAGTACAGGCAAGTGCCTCACTGTTTTTGGAGGCAAGGGCAAGAAGCGGACTGTCGGGGTGTCAGACTGCAAGTTCAACGGTTCCAATCCGTATCAGCTCTTCGCATTTCGGTTCCATTACCATTTTGCCTTTTGCTGCTGTGGTCTCCACAATGGGTAGCTAGCTAGTGTTGTCTCAGGACTCCAAACTGTCTGTCTATCATTGTGTCGCACACCCAACAAGCAAGAATGATTCTTGATGTTTGGCAAATAATACAATCAGGGATATACACCATATCTTAATTTACAAAAGAGATAGATATTTGACAAATACTTCTAAAGATCCACCAACAGATATGCATTTTATCCCCCCAACCATTAGACCATAGTGGGAGGGAGTCCAAATAGGATAGATTCAATTAAAACCCTGGAAATCAAACTGAAGCATTCATTTTGAAGGCAACAACAAGACAGATTAAAACGCAAAGCATATAGAGACACTAAAATGATATGATCATTCATCATCACCTAGAAGGTCTTCAATATGTAGAAAGTGCAGAATATAAGCAATAAGCACAGCAGATAAAAGTGGAGCTTCTTCAGTCTTCTCTGGTCCTCTTCTTGGTGCTCTTCCTGGATCTTTTGGCATCCGAATCTGTCAAGTCGGAATCAGAGTGCTTACTTCGATTCTTTGACTTACGACGCATTCTAGACTCATCAGCCGATTCATCAGACTCATCAGAATGTCGACTTTTCCTACTTCTCCTCCTCCTTTTCTCCTTCCTGCTCTTCCTATGCTTATGACGGCGGTCATCTTCTTCATCAGATGACTCACTTGTCCTCTTCTTTTTCTTCTTCTCTTTCCTACTTCTTCTACTATCTTCATCAGATGACTCACTTGTACTCCTCTTCTTCTCTTTCCTTCTCCTCCTACGACCCTCATCCTCATCTTCATCCTCTGAACGGATAGATTTCCTCTTTCCACTCTTCCTCTTCTTCGACCTCCCCCTCTTCCTCCTCTCCTTCTCCTCCTCCTCTTCAGAATCATCTTCCCTCTTTCTTGAGGACTTCCCTTTGCTCAGAGACCTACCATACCGCTCAGCAATAATCCTCTCCATCTCAGAATCTGCATCAGAATCCGAGCTCTCGCTCTCTTCCTCTTCATCACTCTCCTCACTCTCATCTCCATACTTTCCGCTTCTTCCCTTGAGCTTATCCAACCCAGGCAAGGACATAAGTGCAGCCTCAACTGCATCTTGGTCTTTATCCTTATCATCCTTCACACTCAAGAAATTCCTACACTGAAATGTCAAATGCCCTACACGACCACACTTCTTGCAAGCCCCACGAGCCTCATCAGCATTTGTTCCAGTAATTCGAGCCAAGGCTAACAGACCCTGAAAGCTCGCATAGGTATTCTCTCCATCAGGCTCAGCAGCAGCGGAAGAAGTGTTCTGCTCCTTGGAGCTTTTGGCATCATCTTTATTGGGTGCATAAGGATCATACCCAATAGCGCTCTGCCATATACCGTGCGTCTGCAGGGCTGCACTGCTGTGGACCCTGTTGTTTGCGGGCATGCGAACCCTACCTGCTGTAGCCGGCATCCTTAAGTTCCGACTTTAATCCCTAATTCACGAGAGCAACCAAATTTCAGAGATATCAAAGTGGATAATCAAGGATGGATCTAGTTTTTTCCAAAGTTGGAGAATTCAAACCATGACTTACGCTAAAACCAATATAAATCGATCTGAACTATCTGCAAGTCTACAACAAAATCCTAGGATTCAATTGGAGAGATTTCGAGCAAACCCTATCGCAAGTCGCAAAATCAGCCCTAAAGAACCCCTAAAAATATATAAAGATCTATAATCCGGATAATCCAAAAGAAAGGTTTCAGCAGATTGATGCAAACGATTGTGAAACCGGAGGAATTACATAAATTAAAGATTAAACAACAAACCTTACCTCTTTCCGGATTGAAACGATTTTAGTTCTAAAGCTTCAAGAAAGAACTTCCTTCGATTTGGAGTTGTAATAAAGGATTTGGAGTTCAAAAGAATAAAATATGAAAAGGGAGAGCGGTGAAGCTGTTGTTGATTCGGGGGATCAACCGTAAGAGGTAGGAACGATTGAGTTTGAACTGACGCTGGAGGAGATGAATACGCAAGCAACAAACAAAAAATTCACGGCTTGGTTGGTAACAGG
Organism: Clarkia xantiana subsp. parviflora; assembly: GCA_036873135.1. Lineage (NCBI taxonomy): Eukaryota > Viridiplantae > Streptophyta > Magnoliopsida > Myrtales > Onagraceae > Clarkia > Clarkia xantiana. Next base: position 15,707,367 of record JAPTYO010000008.1, on the reverse strand, counting down.
GCTGAGCAGGATACCCGAAAAACCCGTCCCGAGCCCGTCTCGAAAAACCCGGTCCCGAATAGACCCGAACCCGAACGGGCGGGACTTTTATTTTTAATTTGGGCTCGGGCTCGGGCTTTTGTGCCAAAATCCCGAAAAGCCCGAGCCCGTCCCGAATTTATTTTAATACTATATCTTTATGCCAATATAAAATGTGAGAGTTGTCCTCACCCCCAAAAGGTACCTCTTGAACATTTTTATTTTTATTTTATTATATATATATATATATATATATATATATATATATTTAGTTTCCATGTTTTTTATTTTATTATATATATACATGTTATATTTAGTTCCCCTATTTTTATAAAATTGGCGATTTAGTCTTTTTATCTTTGAGACTCATCTATTTATCTTTACTATTACTAAAAAAAACCATTTAGTTACATTCTGTTATTTTTAGTTTTTTAGGTCGCTTAATTGGTAGGTCACCGTAGTTAATATTAATTTCTACATCAAATATACTTATCAATTAGAGTCAACATGCATTCAATAGGTGCAAATGTAAGGTAGATGCATTTTTCCATTCACTCTATCACCGATTTGGGTATGTTCCGCTTGTTGACATTTTTGTATCAAATAAATTAGTCACTTGCTAACTCATATAACATATCAAATATGGATCAAACGTGGTTCTTGAAGTTTGACTTTACATATAACATGTTACTCAATGTTTAATACTTAATGACTCGAACTATCGATTTAGTTCTTGCGTTTGTAAATTCAATCATATTTGGTATCTCCTAATTGATAGTTGAATAAATAGTTAAGTTGAATTCAAGTATAAACTTTAGACATTAGTGTTTAAAAAAATTGATGATTAAGTCCCTACAATATTTGAATATTACTAAAATTTCATTAGATAAATTACATTAACTTTTTTGTTAAGGTCGCTTAACAGACATGTTACATTAATTATCATTAACTTATTAATACAATATACCTATAAATTTGAGCCACCCATAAAGTATGATATGTACTCAACTCATGCAAACTTCGAGTACATGTTGAGATTTTTTTGTATCACATAGATCAGTCACTTGTCAAATCATATCAAATGTCAAAATATGGGTCAACCACGGTTCTTGAATTTTGATCTTTTACAGATAACCTGGTACTCATTGCTTAACAATTAGGGTCTCGAATCATTAATTTAGTTATTCCGTCTGTCAATTAAATCAAATTGTAACCTAATTAGTAATTAAATAAGTAATTGACATATCAAGTATAAACTTTAGATTTTAATGAGTTGAAATTTCCTTTAATGTCCCGTTGGCCATTTTTTTTCCTTTAGCGTTAAATCAATTTTTGGTGGTATTATGATATAAAATTGCATGAAAAGTGTATAGTTACGTTTGTATAGGTCAAACTGCTCCACTGATGACACTAAGTGGCTAATTACGGGCTTACATTCTTCACTCCTCAAGTTGATAAATCAGATACAACTTTGTCGTTAATAACTCACGTCATGCTCAATCCAACTCATTATTAGTTATAACAGTAAATTAGTATCGTAATTTAAAACAATAGTTAATTTTTTGACTTAATTATCCTCTTCTATTTTTCCTGTTTTGAATTACTTTGTGTCGTTCTTTTCGATATTCATATCTCGCAACCCCTAAACTTGGCTATGTATTAACTACATATTAAAATATTAGAAAACTGAAGATAAATTATGTATTTTAAAATTTTAGACGATTGATACGCGTGCAACGCACGCGTTAATAACTAGTAAATATATATAATTATATATATTCCCCACTAACTATAGTTAGTATCTAACTATCTAGTTAGTTGTCATCTTATCTAACTATCTAGTGGGTACTACTTACTAGTATCTAACCATCATCCTCCATGTTTGATTTTTTTTTTTTTTTTTCCAGATTTTTTGTTAAAATTCGGGCTAGCCCGAGCCCGAGCCCGAGTACCGAAGTCCCGGCTCGGGCGGGCCATTTTCCTCATTTTCGGGCTCGGGCTAAAAATTAGTGTCCCGAAAATTTCGGGCTCGGGCTCAGGTAAAAGCCCGTCCGTCCCGGCCCGAGCTCACCCCTAGCTTGGTTCCTCTTCCTTTTGCTCTAGTTTAATTTTTTTATTTAATTAACTTTTTTTTTTATGTATAAATACGTTAATAATAACCAAACAGTTAACATAACTTCGATTTAATTACAATCTCTATCCAAATTTTAATTTTTTTACTAACTATATAAACTTTCATTTTTTATCAAATTGATACATTTATTAAAATTTCAGTTAAATTGAACATAAAATAAGCATATTTTGGCAACATTGGATCTTTTGATGATTACAGGATTGATTTGGTAATAAATTGAAACTATTGTAGCAAAATATATTCCATATATTTTGGATTTTTCTACCATGCTCCAAGAGCACCATAGTTTTGGTTTTTTTGATTACAATGGTGGACTTAATTGTAACATATGTAAAACTTTAAAAGTAAGGAAAAAAAATGAAATTTTTTAACCACACATAATATTTGGCATCATAATAGCTTTAGGACAATAGAAAAAGACAATTGGACGCTTAGCTGAAAAATTGTTGGAATAAGATAGAGATGTCCAACTGAGTATCTAATTGAAAATATTAATTTCATAAAATCTTTACATTTATTGTCGAATCTATATTAGGTACACATAAAAAAAGTCCACGTGACTGGAACATACTAGATAAAGAAATTTGCTTAGAGATTGCAAGTTAATGTAGTCAATTAAAAAAGAAAAACTAAAATTCTGGTAACAATTTGTAACTTGTTCAAAATTCTTATAGCATTTTGGCTATTAACCATAACCAAATCACTATATGAAATTTGACCCAATTATGAATAGCTATGCAGAACTTTTTTATTTTTTTAATAAAATTAGCTATTTAAACTTTTAATTTCCGAGCAAATTGCTACATCTCTTAAAATTTCCATCAAACTAAACGAAGTGGAGCATATTCTGGTTATGGTTGATTTTTTTATTTGTACCTAGATTCACCAAGAAATTGAATGGACTTTTTTTTTTGGGCTCAAATAGGGACTAACATTTCAAAATCTACAATGTTTAAACATTATCAAGGTTAACATACACCAAATTGCTACTTGAACTTTGACCAAATTATAAATTATTACGGGATTTTAATTTTTAAAAATTGGCTATCTAAACTTCCAATTTCTGAGTAAATTTACCTCATTTACAATTTCCGTCAAATTAGATATAAAACAATCATGTTTCTATTACGTGAGGTCTTGTGATGTATACTCAAGATGAATTCAACATTACTTGAAAGGATTCCGACAAAATATCTTCAATTGGACACCTAATTGGACCTCCATCAAATTCCAAGGTGAATTTAAATGGAGAGTCAAAATCAACTTATTTCGCTGCAATATTTTCAAATTCTTAGCAAATTTATTGTCAGTACATGTCAAAAAACTTCACGTATGCAACACTTGCTTCGTTTTTGTTCAATTAGATTAAAATAATAATAAATATAGCAATTTGTTCGAAAACTTAAATTCATGTAACTAGGTTTTTTTTTTTTTTTTTTAGAGAAGTGTTGAGATATTGATCTGTAATTATATCAAATTTCATGTAGTTGTTTGGTTACTAACCTTAAGTGGACAAAGTGTTAGTGAATTTTAGGGGGTATCCCCTAAATTGGTGTGGGTGAGAAACATGGAGGAGAAGGTGACATTATTTTTATACTAGGAGTATAAAAACAGGAAGGAAGGAAGGAACAAACAAGCTTTTTCAAGAACGAACACTACATTTCTTGCGGACCAAGCCATGTTAAGTACTGGACTGGTAGTATTAAAATGTACTTACACGAATAGCTAGAGCAGATTTACAGTGGTACAATAGACAACTATATATCCTTTTCCAACTAAATGCTCTTATAATAATTCTCGTATCGGGATCACATAGACGGGACAGCTTCATTGCAATCTTTTACCCCATCCAAAGAACTCGGCTTTGCTGCTCCATAGTAATAGAATGCCATAATCTTCGACAACTCATCTGCGGTTCGAGTACCTGTAGTAAACAGATAAATGAGTCAACTATCGAAGAAATATCTTACCGTGCAAGAATGTGATGTCAAGTAAAGTAATGCTTGACAAACAAGTCACCTTTTTCACGGTACAAGATCTTCCCGGCCTTTGTGAAGATAACTTCTGGGAATACAGTTACTTTAAGTGCAGATGCTAGCTCATCTTCCACAACAGCATCAATGGCAACACACTGTTTTGCAAGTTTTACATCGATTAGAGATACAGAAAAATAAAATGATTCCTGCTGTCATTGTATGCATAATGATAGTAAGAAGATTCAGAGGGATCTCTTACTCTTGGAGAAGGCAGCCCACAGTTCCAGATTATGTGTACAGCTTTCTCCAGTTCATCCCTTACTCTTTCATTCTCTTTTGGTCTGCAAGGTACTTCGTGCATCATAAGTTGCTACTCATCTAAGCACGAGATAGTTCATAAATCACCGGAAAATAAAAAATTTACTTCCTGGCCTTTGATTGATTGCATTTACTTGGAGACATAGTTACAATACTTTATCAGAGAAGGCTAATTCAAAACAGCTTCACTGTTATTAACAAGAACATGATTATGATGCCAGTGGCTATTTTTAGCCAAACAATTCTCAATAATACTACTGGCACCACCTAATGACTTAGTGGAAAAAGAAAATTTAAGCTAAGTATTTGTACACTTCGACTATGCAGCAAAGAATCCCCAGAAGCCGGAACATCAATCTATCGTCCGCCCTAACGGCAGGAATTTCAACAACTATCAGAGGCAACTAATAGAAGAAGTAACCATTTATAGATTTATTGAAAAGGGTATTATTCCAGGATTTGAAGGAGCAAAGACACCAGATGCTATTATGGACATAAAGAAATTTATTATGCAAAGTTCATAATACGGCATCATGCAAGGGGCAAGGGTACCAACTCAAAACATGAATAACTAACTAACCTTCTGTAGCGATTATGAACCAGAAGAATTAACGGGCTAATGTCCTTGAACATTGTTTCCTCCCATTCGGCAGTGGTGATGTCTTTGATGGGGCGTATATAGTTATCATCTTGCCATACAATCTCATTTTCATCAACATCATCATCATCATCTTCATCTTCTTTCTTGTTGTTCTTTATAGTAATCTTGTTAAAGAACTGGTCTAAATTGAAGCCCCGACCATCAGCATCCTCAGGCCAATCGGGGTCCTCCTCCTCAACCACAAGGGGATAATCAGCAAGAAGCTCTTGCATCTTATTCTTCTTTTCAGAAGGGTCTAACTGATCCTCAACATCCGGGTATTTGCTCATCACTTCTCTAATCTTTCTCCTCCATTCTCGTCTCTCTTCGGGATTCATTAAATATGGATCATTTTGTTTCTTCCTCTCATCCACTTCCTCATCATCATCAGAATCAGAATCTGAGCTCCAGTCCTCTTCTTCCTTTCGACCAATGCGCTTAACCCTCCCAGAAGTTCTATTAGAAGCTTTTATCTCAATTCTGCGAAGACCTTTACCCTATTGCACTAAAATCACAAAATAAGAATGTGGAAACTGACACTAAGGGTGGAATTGATCAAAATCTCAAAGGGGATACATCAAACCCGACTCTTATTAAAAGTAGCAAAACGCACCGATAATGTCATCCTTGGAGCACTGCATATGAACCTAAAGCGGCTATTATCTTTCCATCGAAGCTTATGACAAGCAAACAAGGAAGAAACGTAGCTCCGGCCACCTGATTATATTAGCTAAAAAATTCAGAAATTTCTGAACGAAATTCATTGAAGAAAGATTAAGTTTGGTTCCGTACCTTCTGGAAGCGAAATGAAGCACTGGGTAGCAATTGAATGCTGAAGTACCGCCATAGCTGATAAGAACATTGAGAAGAAAAGAATTGGAATTCTATGTCGATAGTCGAAGAGGAGGAATATGAAGCTGAGGAATTCAAGTAGCTGCGAAGTTCGCGTTTGATTGCGCTAAACCCACTATAAACCTCAAGAGCTCTGCTGCTACTGCTAGTAGAAGATGTTTCTGCCTGAAATATCCTCCGATTCTCAATGGAAAAACGGGAAAGGAAAAAGTTAATACCAAGTTCGACCCTATATTCTCATAATGTCCGTACCCTTTAGTTTGTTTTATTATTTACTGAGGAGTAAACGGAGGGAGTGTAAATAAAAATAGCTGCTACTCGGACTCGGAGTCCATTTGTTTAAATATACTCGGGGGTTCGATCGAACAAATTTCACATTGGATCGAGCCAATCATATACATACTGCAACCCGGCCATTCTAATACTCGTCTCAAGCTATTGGCAAGCCTTGATACTGAAAGACTAATTCTACTAGAGTATAATTAATTTCAGCCGACCACATTATATTTTGAACCATTCAAACACCCACAACTCTACACAGCCACAAAATATAAACAAATTAATTTTCCATCGGATCGAATGTCGAGTCATCATCATCAAACGAGGTTCCTGAAGGAAGCAGCCATGAAAAGAAACCGAGACGAGTCTCTTCCTTGGATCGCTGTGACGAATACTCCACCACCATGTCCCAAAGGTCCCCCACTGTCCATCCATGCATCAGTATCCACCTACTCACCTGGCATCACTCATTATGCAATACTTTAGCATATGTACACTAAAATTCATTCATACATATGTAATCAGCTCTCGACATGGTACATACCCTGTCGAGATTCCGCAATGCCTCCATACCAAATGTATAGTATGCCAACCAAGGTCTTAAAGCCTGCACCGTTAACCAAAGTTGATTAAACTTGATGACACAGATCGAAATAGGCTAAGATACATACATACAAATACTAACACACTAAATGAGCAAATTATGTTGATTAATACCTCCTATGAGGTAGTGGAGGAGAGGATAGTAAATTACCTGAGAAGCGGCGAGCCATTGAATCATGGTTTTCAGTTCTGGATCTCCTCCAAATGCCCCACAACCCCAATTTCCTGTCACAATTCCGATACTCTCCTCACCGTCGAGTGTAATCACAGCACTCTGGACCTCTTGGTTCTCTGATCTCCCTTCAGCTTCAAGTGAAGCTTTATGACGCTACACAAAATAACAATGGGTCAAATATTAAAGGATGGAACAAGAAATAAGAAATCAACTGTAACTTAAACAGGCAGGATATTTGAAAGGTATCATAGTAATTTCAATTATTACTGACAAGAGAATTGCTATCAGATGCATCCACCGAGTCTTTCCCATAATCAACTGATGGAGGATTACTTTGATCATTGAACTGGAATAGCTTTTCATACTGCTTCTGTTTGGGCGCATTGAGAAAGCCGCAGAATGCCTTATTTATTTCCCTGATGAAACAAATGTAGACCATAAAACCTCAGTAGTGTAAGTTTGCATACAAAAAAGTCCGTATATACTAATGATCCTCTTCCAGAAAGAATAATTCATAAATTTAAACACTGTCAAGGAACTTCCTGTGCCCTTTAGTATGGTCTTTCTGTTCCTGATAATGATCCAGAACTTGATTAGATTTCCCCTTTTACCGTTCAAGCAATAAATTGGAAACCACCTTATTTAAGCTAAATATTGAAGCACATCTGAGGTAACAACTTGAAATGCCTTCAGATGTCAGATTTTGCATTCAATGGATGGTAATCTATGGAGCCAGGCATATAATGGTGTTACCTTAGGAGATATTTTGATATATACTGCCTCTTTCCCGGGTTACATAATGCATCAATCGCGACAATCCTTCTTCTTCGTCTTCCAGTGCAATCAACAGCTTTTTGGTCCTGGTAATCACCAGCAAAGCGGAAAGAAGAGGCATACCTGCAGAAATCAAATGAAAAATACTTATATCCGCTTAATCAAGAATCAATTCGAACATTTTACAAAAAATCTGCAAGGATGCAGACCATAAAAAAGCCAAGACTCAAGATGGTCATATTAAGGTGTCAAATCTTTAATGAAACACAGAATGTTACATCATAAATAATATTGATCTGCTAGTGATATAGCCATTATTTCTAAGTAGCAAATATGTGATGCAAGGTGAAGTAACCTCCACATCTATGTTTGAGAAATTCTTTCAAGAAGGAACTGTTTGAATAACTGAATATATATATATAAAAAAACAGATGCATCATATATGAAGGTAGCAGAGGTAGATGAAAACAAATTTCACGAATAACTCAAACAAAAAGAAAAATCTTGAATTCATTAAGTAATTTCTGGTGTCCTCCCCACCCCCCCCCCCCCCCCCCCCCCCCCATGTTTTCTTTAAAGTGATTTGTTCCTACGGATGCAGAGCCCAATTCTAACTATGTTGAGTGAGCAAAACAGTAAGTTGAACTTTGACATGCCAGAGGGTATCTTCAGAAATTTCAATGTTCCATGACAATAGTAAAACAATCTCTAACAATTCAGGTTTGTGCTCACCCACTATAACATGAAAATCGTTCCGCTCCCACAATTTCTACAGCTTCATTCTCCATCATAGCAGGTAAAAAAAGCATCCCAGCAATTAATTCAGGACAAATCATGAAGAGGATCTCTTCCTGTAAAATGTTGAAGAGGAAAGTTATCAATCTCCATAAGATATAACATTTCAAGATATTCAGACTTAAAGCTCTATATTATAGACGAAGATTAGAGTGGATCAGAAAATGGAAAGGAAGGCTCCCACCAAGTTAATGGAGCATCAGCTTAAAAAAAAATTTACTATCTGAGGGTTCTATTTCACTTGTCAAAACTATTCCATTACTGTGAGGCAGAAGTAACAAAGAAATCTACTCACCTTAGTGCTTACCAGTTTCATTTTCTCTCTAAAAAAGAGGAAATTCAAATTTGCAATTGATATTTATTATTGACTTAGGAATATACATTTTAAGAAGGATCAAGCGTATTGAGCTCATCACACCTGTACACAGCCTCTGTAAAGAACACCCCCACCAAGATACTTGTTTGCAAAATCCACTTGAAGAGATTCCATGGAATGATCTTCTATGATGCCAGATTGGTGTAGCTAAAAGTAACCAAATAATTAATACAACAGCATCTCCGAACGAGGAATAGTGAAAAAAACTTAACTATGTCAGTAATATTTATTCAGACTTCTAAAAGTTACCTCAAGACTACAAAGAGAAACGCTTGATTTACTCCAAAAGTCAGCCTCTGGGTATGACGCAATTGAAGGACCACTTTCAAAGGGAAGAACTTTACGCTCAAAGGAAACAAATCCCTTCGGCATACTATAACATATCCGCTCAAAATAGTGTATAATGCACATGATTTTGTTCTCTTGATTGTCGCTGTAATGCTCAAAGAGACTCCTGCAGGGGAAAATTCTCAGCTCATTTCTTTTGATAGCACAAACAATGTAAAACAACATGAAGTTCTTGAGAGATATCACATGAGAGAAATGTCCTTAACCTTGGAAGAAATTAATCAATCAGGAAAGAGAGAAGAATATTATTACATACGCGAATAAATTATCGAAGTTGATCATCGGAAGATATTGATTGCTCCTCTTAGCGATCGGGAACAGGGAAAAGAAAGAGCATGCCAGAAGAGCACCAATCAGCTCCTGAAAAAGAATACAGATACTAGTATTTATATAGACATACAAATATGTGAAATTACACGCATAAATGAGTCTATGGCATCTGATTGTTGACTTGTAAATAGTCTCCTACAAGCTTTGGTGAAGCTTCCAGGCTTTAATGCTTCAACTAAAACCAATATATTTGAACTTTGAAGATACTTGCTATTGTTGGTACCTATTGATCAACATCAATCCTAAAAAGCCCAAAAAATGAACTCATCTATAACTAATCTAGGAAAAGCTAGTGTAATAGCCGACCAATGAGCAGGAAAACACTTCTTCAAACAAAAAGAAGAGCTTATAAGTAACCAAACATTGCTCCATTTCATCTATGAAGATAAACCTATTCTAGTATAACACTTCTTTCAATTATTTCTAGCTGCATTGTTCTTCCGTAGCCACTAACCGAAAGACAGTAGAGATTACTAATTCAAAGTGCAATCATTTCTATCAGATTCACAACTTATCACCGTTACTAATATAGCAATGATCATGGATTGAACATAACAAAGACATGATAGATTATACTCTTCTCACCTGACTGAGGACAACTATACCAGCTTCTTGCTGATCTAAAAGGCGAAGTCCAGTCCTCATTTGGCATCCCTTCACATCAAGAAAACTATCGGAACGTTGCCAGTGTGTTTCCAATAGAGAAGGCAGCATCAAAAGCATACCAGCAAGAGCTGGGACAGTGTCCTTGAACCATTTCCCTGCCGCTTGCCGCGATAACAGCTGCGGAAGTTCTTCAAATTCAATACTATTACTAGTCCTGAAGAAGAGTAACAGAAAACTAATACAAAAAAATCAGTAAACTCTAATTACCTCGTCAAAGAACAGGGAGTAACCTTCCGGAGCCGAAGGGGACAGAGGCTCAGAAAAGAGACCGAGAGAAAGCTTAATATCACAAATTGACTGAGCTAGGGCCTCGCCGGAGGTGACCTGACTGTGATCGGGTCCTCGAGCGATTGTCTCGAGAGCATCCACAGTCTCCGGCCGCCAAGACAAGGTGGATGACCGGAAGGTCAGCGGCAGAAACGACAGAATGGAATTCAAATCATGTTGGTGTGCCATTGTTGTTCGAAATCGAGTGGCAATGGCTGTTTTAAAGCGAGCCAGACGGCGCATGCAATGAAACTGGTTTTCCGCCTTGCTTGGATTCACGGGGTTGGAATTCCGGCGATTGAATGCTATATTCTGTTTCTACCAACTACCTACTGCCACCATATGTAGGGGCGCGCCGAAGTTTTGACTGACTTTGAGGAGATTTTCCAAGTCTTGGAGTTGCTACAGTGGTTTCCAATTGACCAATTCAATATGTTGAGCAGCTAGATATACTACGTCTAAATTCTAATATAAGTAGAAATTTATACGGATGATGGGCCAGGCCAGGCCATGTCATAAATTATTGCGCTGAATATTCATACCCAAAGACTTGCATCATTATGAAATTTGGACAGGCCAGTTAGGTCTAATTTACTGGAATTGAAAACTTTGAACAAAAGCATAATTAGCTAGTAAATATCAAACCAAACCATTCTTTAAGATACGCGATAAGTTTTCTCGTGTTGCATTAGGCTAATTATACAGTTACATGTGAAATTTTGTAAAAAAAAAGAATATCAGAATAATGAACTTCTCTTCTGTAAGAAGTATGATTCAAACCTCGAATTTCATAACACATTAATGTATAATTAACAAAACTTTAAGAAGATAAACTTAGTTTTGAGAATCAAATTTACCGATGAGAACTCTATTTAACTCTGTTGGGTTTCCATTATTATTATTATTATTTTTTGGCCAAAAGGTTTCCATTAAGGATTTGCTAGAACATGTGAAAAAAATAGTCAAATTTCTATAGAAAGTTAACAAATGTTCACATGGCAATTGCATAATTTTCTTTCCATTTTATATAGAATTATTAACTGACATGTGGCAGTTGTTAACTTTCTATGTATTTTCACTCAAAAATTCACACTTTAAGAAATTACTCTTCCATTAATTACACGTAATAAATTTGTCTGGAACAGGTCAGGATCTAAAAGAGGATTTTTTGAAATTTGACTGATTTGAAAAACCGGTATCACAATCAAAGAGCCTTTACAGTGCAGAGAGTTTTGAAGCCAGTGACTTGTCCCTCCACCGTGAGTAGTGATATAGTGAGTCAAGCTACTTGTGATCTACTCGATCGACATTTGAATTTGACTCGCTAAATTTAAAGTCGAGATTGAATCGAGCTTTTTCAGGTAGCGATTCGAGTAAGAATTCATTTCTACCAGTCTCCAAAGATTCGCAAGCCTATTCATTTTTGTTGTTGTCAAAAACCAATTCGAGTCGAGTTTAGATTCTAACTTATTGGAGCTTTATATAATACTAGGTGGCTGACCCGCGCGTTGCGCGATATCTAATTTATTAGATAATTATAAGGTTAATTCAAATTTTATATTGATAATTAATTTGATTAATCTTTGTTATTTTAAAAAAGTTATTCAATCCAAATGACACTACAACACATTTAATGTGTTATAGTTATATATAGTCTTATCTAATTCTATTTTAACATCTGTCAATATACGTTCTGTTTTTTAATTAATAAATTTACACATATGATTTTATGCCTTATATATTGAATTTTTAATATTTGTATCTAATATTTATTTTCACATATTTTCTTATGTGTTTATTTAATTTTATTTATTTATTCATATTTTAATGCAATCTACTAAATAAATTTGTTAAGGTGCAAATACAATTTTTTGTTGTTAGAATGCGAAGTGACTAACAATTAAACAAATTAAAAATTGTGTTTCCTATATTTATGTATTTAAAAAACTGAGTTCACTTTCTTATTATCCTCATTTTTTCTATATATATAGATATATATTTTTATAAATCCACAAAGCTAAATATAGTTATATATTGATTGTCTTCACTAAAAGATATATAGACTACATATTATTTATTATAAGTTTATTTTTATTGTTATTTATTTATTTATGATTTAAATGATAAATCATACGAATTTTTAATACTTCTATGTAATCTTATTATGTTTAACAAATTTTATTATGTGTTTATTTTATTTATGTGTGCGTCATATTTTAGTGTAATTTATTAAATAAGTTTGTTAGGGTGAAATTGAAACTCTATATTGTTAGAATGCAAAGTGACTAATATGTAAAATGAAACGACACTTGAACATGAATGAGAGTGATAAAAAATATTTTTAGAATAAAAAATTATAAATATACATTCGAATTATATTATATTGTATTATCATTCTCATTTTTTAATTGTATTACTATTTTTATATAATACATATATATATATATATATATATATATATATATATATATATATATTAGTATTTATCCAAATTCATAAATAATTTTGATATTAATATAATAATACGAAATAAAGCATAAAATAAATTTTATTTATATTATATTATATTAATTACATGACTAAATATTTGTATACTTTTGTAACGTTTGTAACGTCTTTGAGAGTTTTGATTAAAAATACGTATTGCGAATGAATAAACCTTTTGGTTCCATGGGAACTTAGACATGTGTCATGCCATTTAAGAATAATTATTGTATGTTTGACATTGACAAATTATTATAAGTTATTTAGGATAGAGAAAATGTAGTAAAAAAGTTACACTGTATATATAGATATAGATTTTCAACCAAACACCTTATATTTATTCTTATTTTATGTTTTTTAAGTTTTTCTGAAAAACTCCATTTCATTAATTAATTATTAATTCTCAATAACGGTTTAATAATGATAATACAACAACCATTTCAAAATTTGATAATGGGATACAAAAATAAAAACTTAAAAACAATAAGAAAAGAAAAGTTTCATTTTTTTAAAGGATGAAAAAAATGTAAACTCATATAATAGCGTATGTTAATTATTTTGTTTATTTCTATGTATTATTTAACTGTGGTTGTTCTTTTTTATTTATATTTATAAAATTTCTAAAAAATATATCTACTTTTGTTTATTAGTATATTGTAATATTGTTAATTTATTATTATTATTATTATTATTATTATTATTAAATTTTTTTTTGGTTTCCCGCGGGGTGGTCCTAGGGGGGCCCTCATCAGGAGGGCAGCACCCGTAGTATGCTTGCTCCACACCTAGACTAATCCCCACTCGCACCGGGTCAGCCCGTAAGGGGTAAAGTGTTGGCCATGAACAATTTTCCATTCCCATGGTCACTAGCGAGGATTAAACCCCTGACCTCTGGTTAAGGGATGAGGCGCTGAACCACCACACCATTGTTACATGGTTTTTTTATTATTTGATTTAATCATTTTATTTTTTCTAAGTATTTTTAAATGTGTTTTTTATCGTTTTATTTATATTTATGAAAATAATGTTTATATATATTTATTATTATATCACCTAAATAATATATTCCCTTGTAATTTTATTGCATCATTGCTTATTTTTGTGAAAACTATTTTATTACGTTTTCATTTTTTCTGACCAAATTTTATTTCACTCTAATTTATTAGAGTGTAAACCTAATATTCTTCTATTATATGAGATTCAAAACTCAATTTCACCAACTTCGAAAGGAACGGTTTTTGAAATATATATTAATTTTACTTTCTAAAGTATATTTGTATTAACTTACGCACAAACATGTCATTTTTTTTCAAAGTAGATGTGTTTTAAAAATTGTAAATTTTTTAGTTTTTTTTAGGATACTATTTTAAATTATGAAAATAATTATTTTAATTTGTTATGTTTTCACTTTTAGTATTTTTTTTCCATTTTAGTATAAAAATTAAAAATAATTTATTAATGTGTAAAACTTGCAATTTTCTATTGCTAGGGTTCTAAACTTAATTTTATAAACTTGTAAATGTAACTGTTTGTTTTTTTTTTTTTTTAAAAATACTTGAGGAGCTTTGCCTTACATCTAGAGTTCCATTTGGATGTGTGAAATTAGTGACATAGATGTAACTTTATCAAAACTTGACATGAACCATTTAAATTGATTTTTTTTTTTTTAAATCTAAGTAAGAGAATTTGATATACAAATTTTATTTGTCAATACTACAATAACAACATCAAGATTATATTATATATATACATTCTATAAGATTTATCATCACTACATTAACTCTAATCGAATTACTCCATACAATATATATAATGGAAAAATAATATATATATATATATATATATATATATATATATATATATATATATATATATATATATATATATATATTGATTTATATAGATTGTGTTTTTTTTACTAAAATTTACATGGTTTCATACTTAAATATATTTTATAATTAATATTTAAGGTTAGAAAATATTGAATAAGCTTTATGATGTGTAACGTTAATGAAGAAAAAAAACGGCATCTACGGATGAAAGAGGATGCTTGGAGGTCATCCAAGCTATTAGAGATGCTTGTTGGTCAAATACATCATCTATGAGAGATAATGAATGGGTTGGTCCAATTATATTGAATTTTTTGTAAACGTCATCATTCAAGTTTAGTACTTGTCAATCACATGTTAAACTCACCCAAATGATAGATGTTTCATTGAAATTATAGATAGATAGATAGATAGATAGATAGATAGATAGATAGATAGATAGATAGATAGATAGATATAGATTATATTATATATTCAATTCAAGAACTACAAACTAGAAGTTCATCATATTTTAAGTATTTTAAAAACAACTATCAAGTCGAGTTTGAGCTCGACCTAATGTGCACTATTTATGATTTAACTAAACAATCTTAAACTTAGTGAGCCGAGTTGAGCTCGAACTCGCTGAGTATATCACCAAATGGAGCTCAAGCTTGAAAAAAGCAGTCTTGGTCTACTACAAGCTTGAGTAAAATAATTCGAGTCGAATCGAACTTGACAGATACTCTACTCGACTTGTGTATGCCCATAATTATTAATTATGAATACCACACAAACAGGTGTGTACAACATTATATATGCAAATGAGCTACCCTCAGGATGGACCATATTCTTATAGATGGTTAGTTTTTTGGGTTAATAACCTAGGAAAGGTCTGAAGTTTGGCCCATGTTAACCGGAGATGTCTGAATTTTCAAATGTTGATTTGAGAGGTCTGAGGTTTCAACTTTGTGGATATAAGAGGTCTCCGTTAATTTTTTCCGTTATAACTGACGGAAGTTGGTCACATGCTTGGCATGTGACCGGAAATAAAATTAAATTCCAAAAATTCCCTTTTATCAAGTGTGCCCTTCACATACTTGAAGTGAAAAGACAAAAATGCCCTTAAAGCCACCTCGGCTCCGGCCACCGCCACCCCGGCTCCAGCAACTACCACCCGACTCCGGTAACCACCACCCCGGCTCCGGCGACCACCACCCCAGCTCCGCCGACCATCACCCAACTCCGGCGACCACCACCACGACTCCGATTGGGCCCAAATCGGAGCCACCGGCCCCGAATAAGCCCAAATAGGAGACACAAAGCTCCAGATCGGAGCTCTGTGGCCCCGGCCGGAGCCACAAAGCTCCAGATGCTGAGCTTTTTGGCTCCGATTTGGGCCTAATTGGAGCCGTGGTGGTGGTCGCCAGAGTTGGGTGGTGGTCGCCGGAGCCGAGGTGGTGGTCGCCGGAGTCGGGGTGGTGGTTGCTGGAGCCGAGGTGGTGGTCGCCGGAGCCGGGTGGTGATGGTCGGAGCCGGGTGGCGGTGGACGGAGCCGGGTGGCGGTGGACGGAGCCGGGGTGGTTTTAATTTGACTTCAGGGGTAATTTTGTCATTTCACATTTCCTCAAATAAGATATTAAATAAAATAAAATATTAAAAGGGGCAAGAATGTCATTTCACACAATTCTGTTAAATTTAACCCTAAAAATGGAAGGAAAACTTTAAATCAACAAAGTTGAAACTTCAGACTTTTCAAATTAACTTTTAATATTTAAGACCTCTCCGATTAACATGGGCAAACTTCAGACCTTTCCTAGGTTATTAACCATATTCTATAACATGCAATGGGAATTTAACATTTATCTCCATTTTCAACATTATTAGAACATTCAAAATCAAATGCATGCCTTGTCAATTTAATTGGATTATGCTCCTTTGACAATGACATGGAAATACCATGCTGTGAGTGTTAGGAATAAGACGTACGTCTTAACCGTTCAGCCCATAAGCTCGAACTTGTGAGTGATGGCCTTCGGACTCTTATTCATTCTCTAACACCCTCCCTTAAACTGATGTTTGCAAACATCGGTTTACACCGGACTCCTCACTTGGTCCGTACACATGGGCTTTCTGCCCGGCCCAACTGGCCTTCCAAGGGGAGTTTTCAACATTTTTTTTCTTAAAATGTCATCGCAGGGATTCGAACTGCAAGGATTCGAACCATCGGCTCTAATACCACTTGTTAGAAATAAGACGTACGCCTTAACCAATCAGCCAATAAGCTCGAACTTGTGAATGATGGCCTTCAGTATACTCTTATTCATTCTCTAACAGTGAGGAGATGCTTGTGGGTTGTAAACACCTAATTTTGGTACGCGTGATACGTATATAACACGTAAAAAAATTTATGTGTAACGCGTTTAAAAAATGAAGTATTTAAGTATGGAAGGTCACGGTGTTGCTAAAATTAGGCTTAGTTTAAATTAGGATAGTATAGATGCATTTAATATTGTGTAATATTCATAAAATATATGATAAATATTTATGACAATATGCAATAAATATATATTCATAATTTTCTGAATTAATCATGTATATTAGGGAAAATATTATTTTCCTAATTTTAGGTGCAAATCTAGCTATAAAAGGCCCCTAGTCAATGTAAAAACACAGATAAAAACACCAGCAATAATAATACATCAGTTTTCGGAACCCGTGCAAATTTGTCTTCTAGTGTAAAAAAGTTTTTTTTTAATTAATTTTTTTTTCTTTTTACCCTGCTTTTTCCCCGCCGCTCTCCTTCCATCGCCGGCGACCGTCGGAGATTGCGCCGCTGCTGTCCGCCTGAAGTCCACGCCATCCAGCCACCGGAATCGCCCAGCTCTCGCCATCCGACCATCATTGTGACCAGGATCAGCTGCCTGCTCTCTCTCTCTCTCTCTCTCTCTCTCTCTCTCTCTCTCTCTCTCTCTCTCTCTCTCTCGTCCTCAACAGCTCTTTCCCGACCAGTGACAGCCGCGTCATGCCACCGAAATCGCCGCCTGCCCCGGCTCTTCAGTTCCGACCTCCAGCGTCGCCTCTCTCCCATGCTCGTTTTCCAGATTCGTCGGATCCTCTGTTCCTCGCCGCGATTGAAAGGAGAGTTCAAACTCGTACTCGACTGAAAGGAAGAGGGGCGGGTTAGGCGAGGCAACCCGGAAAGTGAACTGACAACCGCCCTTGGACCTTCTCACAATGTTCCCGAACTTGCTAATAACTCAAACACCAGGAAAGGCTGGAGAGTCAGGGACAGGACTTCAGGCTTTCCAGCTGCCTTTTTCAATGCCTCTCCCACAGCGGACGTGGGACAACCGAGACTATTATCATAGCCTTTAAGCTCTAGCATTCTATTCCGCGAGGGGTGACGAGCCCTGCTCAGCCACGACCACCCCTGCTCAACGTTGCTCCGCCCTCGTGCCGCCCGGACCAGCTCGCCCCTCCGTCGCGACCCCTCCGGTGAAGCCCAGTCGTTCCGTCACTGCTCCAGCCCAGGTAAGCGTTTTCTTTTTATTTTATTATTATTATTATTATTCTGTTTATTTTGTTATGTTAAAATTAGGTAATTTAAATGTAATTAGTTAAATTTGATTGGGTGGGACATTTAATTGCTCAAGTAATTATGTGTATATGTTGAATATATATATTAGGTTGTGTATGTATTTAGCATGTTGGGTAATTTTGTAAGTTTTAGATTTCGTGTTAATTAGGAGTTATAAATCATAATTAATTTTTAGACTTATGTTAATATCTGATAATATTTTTGTATAACAAAAATTCAATTAAATTTTGACATCGTTAGATTAATCTGATGTAACATGTATTTAAAAAATAAAATTGGCAGATTAAGTGAATTGAGTACCGAAAGGACGTAGTTAAAAAAATTATATTTTTTTAATTCATAATAGAACCCCCAAGCTCGAATTTCTGATCGCATACTGATTTTATACCTAGGTGTTTAATCCGTTATTTGCTTAGATCATCTAGGATTCTAGTTAGCCTAATAATTAACTAGTGGCGACTCTTTCAAAATCCGCGGTTTCAAAACGTATCCGCCTTAGGTCAGATTTTAGGTCTGGAAATTTGGCGACTCTGCTGGGGAAGTTAGAGGGTTCAGGCTCATTATATTCGCTTATTTACCATGTTTTTTTAATTTAATTTATTTTTTCTTGATTATTCTAACTTTATTTTTCTTTTTTTACAGGTACAAGTTGTAGAATTTAAATTAACTTTTTATTTTTTGTGGCATTGTTTGGCACACACCACTTTAGTGTAATATTCAAAATGCCTAAAACCCAGGGCAACTAGGAACCCCGGAGAGTTAGTAAGGGTACGACCGTGCGGCCGAGCCATCAGAACGACTCAGAACAACTCCACCGCTCGTGAAGGGCATGTGATCCCTTTGATAGGGTGAGGAAAACACTGTGTCGGAAGCCTGTCAGTGGAACCTACCTTGTAAAGCAAAGTCACACATTTTTTTACCCCCCTAACATGTGTTTTATCTGTGTTTTTTTGTTGTAAAGGTTATCAGGTAAATAGTACTATATTTATTTTTCATGCATTCATCTCATTGCATTTAAAAAAACAAAAAAAAAAACTTTTTCAGCTAAGTAGTTAGTCATTTAGTTGTAGAAAATTTCTACCATTATTATTATTTTTTTTTAAAACCTCTTACCTGAAATTTTTTATTTTAAACCCGCGTTTGATAAGCATTATTTTAAAAAAAAAAAAAAAACTCTTCAGGTAAGTTGTAATTTTGGTTAGTGCGTCACATATGCATTACTTAAAAAGAAATCATTTTCAGGAAAATTTGTAATTCATCTTTAGCTATTATAGCTTCTAATTTCGAACGTGCAATCCATATGCATCATAAAAAAAAAACTTTGTATCTGAATTGTTTATTTTAATAATGCATCCATTATGCATTGATTTTTTTTAAAAACTTTTTAGATAAATCGTAAGCTCTCTTAGTTTAGGGTTCTTTGTTTGAAAAACCTTTTACCTGAATTTTTAATCAAAAGACGTGCATCTCATATGCATTATTTTTGGAAAAACCTTTCATGTTGTAATTTTTCTTAGTTGTAGAACTTTCATTTTTAAGTTTGCATCTAGTATTTATTTTTGTGCATCTCATTTGCATCCTTTTCAAAAAAAAAAAAAAAAAAAAAAAAAATTCACCTGATTTTTTAATTCTGAGCAACCAAGATGCATTGATTTTTTTTCCTCGTTAAAAAAAAATCTTTTCAGATAACTTGTAAATTTTCTTAACTGTAGAACTTTCATTACAAGTATGCATCTCATGTGCATCGCATGTGCATTGTTTTAGGAACAATAATTTGTTGATACACTGTACACATTCTTAGTCGTAGACCTTTTAAACATGCATCGTATTTGCATTATTTAAAAAAAAAAAAAAATTTACCTTTTTCATTTTGTACATATGTATCATTCAGGTAAACTGGTTGTAAGTTGTAAATGTCTTAGCAATTGAACTTTAACTTTCGAGCATGCATGAGCATTAAAAAAAATCTCAAAGTGTCATTCTTTCTTATCCAAGGTGTGTTGCACTTTTGCGGCAAGATTGTCATTTCAACCTTCGCATGAGCTAGCGTTTTAAAAAAAGTGATTTGATTCTTTTTTTTTAGAAAATAATTTAACTGTGCAGTTGAGTGTGATTATTCGAGTTTAAGCAAAGACGGGAAAACCTTTTTGAAAAACCTTGTTTTGAGCATCTGTCCTGCGTTCGAGCCAGATAGAGCACTCAGCAAACTTAGTAAACTCCATGTTGTGCAAAATACCTTAGATCATAAATTTTGATTCATTTTCAAAAAAAAGTAATCAAAATTATGAAATGAATGGCATTAGAGTTTTCATAAAAAATGCATGATTTCTCATATTCTCTAGACTGATTTTTCATTCACTCTTTTCAGGTACACTTGGTTAAGGTATCATGTACATATAAGTTATGCCGGCTAAATGGGGCAACTAAGAAGAACGTGCAGCCATCCAGTTGCACGAAGCACAAATTGTGCACTCAGGATATCCAACGCTCAGGTACGATGAATTATACTTGATTTTTTCTTATTTGAGTGTCCATACTATTTTTGCAGATCAGACGACCATTTCGACCGAGGTCGTAACCACGTGAAACGTGACTGCTTTAAAGAAATTACATGCCAAAATCTCACCTACCCTGTGTGGAATTCATACGCGTCCCCGAACCAAGCCGTACATTCGTTTTACGGCGAGATCTAAACCGGTCAGTGGTAAGTGGTAACCAAGAGGCATCTCCCGTTCATAGTTAGCACAACCGCCAGATGGAGAAAAAAGTCGGAACATGCAGCAAGTTCATTCACATATGGAACGAATTGCCATTAAATATGTCGAGCACCCATGTCATTCATCCAGCATGCGACGAGCCTAAACCGATAAGTGCAAACCATGGAGCATCCCCGTTGTGATCAACCAGAGCATTCGAGAAGTCGAGGAACACTGTTTTCGGTGTCTTCCATCATAGGGTACTGAACCCGAGGCGTCGACACGATCGACATATTTCGACTTGATCAACCGAGTCTTTCTCTAGAAGATGTTTTGAATCAGAAATTTTCAATCTGCCACTAGGGGCATGTGAATAACTGTTGTTGATTATTTTCTGTTAATTTTCTTTTTCAAAAAAAAAAAAAAAAGAAGCAAAAAAGCAAAAAAAAAAATCATTTTT
Source organism: Clarkia xantiana subsp. parviflora (assembly GCA_036873135.1). Lineage (NCBI taxonomy): Eukaryota > Viridiplantae > Streptophyta > Magnoliopsida > Myrtales > Onagraceae > Clarkia > Clarkia xantiana. Next base: position 15,685,767 of record JAPTYO010000008.1, on the reverse strand, counting down.
CTTTAGGGTCTCAGCCGCCCTTTAATCGGCTACAAAAACATAAAGAGAGTGTTCATGCAATTCTTGTGAGAGCATTGAAGAAATAAAAGGGTCACAGTTTTCCCTAAATCAACTACAAATAAAAAGGGTCACAGTCGTTCCTAAAACGACTACAAAGAAAAGGGTCACAACCACCCTTCAAATGACTACAAATAAGCGACCCCGCGAACCCTGTGAGGGCGGGAGAATAAAAAGGGTCACATCCACCCTTAAAAAAATGGCTACACAGAAAGAGTGATCTCGCGAACCCGGTGAGGGCAGGAAAATAAAGGAAAGGGCCACAGCCACCCTTCAAATGGCTACAGATAAAAAGTGTTCTCGCAACTTCGAAGGCGTGAAATAAAAAAAAAGGGCCACAACCACCCTTAAAATGGCTACATAAAAAGAGTGATCCCGCGAACCCGGTGAGGGCGGGAAAATAAAAGAAAGGGCCACAGTCGTCCCTCTAAACAACTACAATCAAAATAGCGCTTCCGGAACATCGATGGCGGGTATTAAGTGAAAGGGCCAAAACCACCCTCAAAATGGTTACATACAAATAGTGTTTCCCGGATCAGAGACGAGGAATGAAGGGCCACAGCCACCCTCCAAATGGCTACAATCAAAAGAGCTCCCGCAACATTGAAGACGGTGAGAAAATGGTCACAACCACCCTCCAAACGGCAACAAATGCTCCCGCATCGAGGCGGAAAATAAGGTATGAGTCACAGCCACCCAGCAATTGACGACCACAAAAAAGAGTGCTTCCGCTAGGTTGAAAACCCGAAAGGGTGGCCTAGTCAAAATCAGAAAATGAGGGGCATGATTGCAAATTCAGAAATTGCAATCATGGCAAAATGAGAGAAAATATAAAAACCGAGGGGCATGGTCGGAAATCTCTCAATCGACCGTGGCAAAAGGAGAGAATAAGAGAAATTCTCAAAAAAAAAAAAAAAGAAAGAAATATCATGCTAAGTTGTCGCACCCTGCGCAATTTAGGCAATAATTAGGGACAAGTATTCATGCGACTCAGCGTCTTCCAAGTCAACCTCACGGCAAGCGGGACGGTTACAGTCTGCTCTCGCAAGTCACCCTTCAAAGATTAGTAGGACTGTTACAGTCTGTTCCTACAAGTCACAACCGACAATTAGGACTTGAAGCTTTCCAGCTTTCTGAGAGTCACAACCCGACGAACGGAGCTTTTGATGTTCAGCCTTCGCGAGTCACAACCGAAAATCAGGACCTGAAGTTTTCCAGCTTTCTGAGAGTCACAACCCGACGAACGAAGCCTTTGAAGTTCAGCCTTCGCGAGTTACAACCGGCAATCGGGATCTGTAGTTTTCCAGCTTTCCGAGAGTCACAACCGATAATCAGGACCTGAAGTTTTCCAGCTTTCTGAAAGTCACCCCCGACGAACGAAGCCTTAGTATCCAGCCTTCGCAAGTCACGCCACTGGAGGCTTTTCCTTATCGCTCGCCACTGGAGGCATCGTTGATTAAGGTTTATTTTATTGCACGCCACTGGAGTTTTTTCCTTGTCGCTCGCCACTGGAGGCATCGTCGATCAAGGTTTTCGTTACTGCACGCCACTGGAGGCTTTTCGTTACTGCACGCCACTTGATGCTTTACTTTTACGCACCGCCAACGAAAGCACCGTCAACAGGGGCACCGCCGACCGAGGCTTTACTTTTCCGCACCGCCACTGGAGGCTCTTATTTTTCGCACTGCCGCTGGAGGCTCTACATTCCACACTATCAATAAGGTTTTCTTTAGTGATGTCCGTCAATAAAGCCAAAGGCCACCTTGGAGACATGAAGACCCGGAAGAAGATATACTTCCTAGCCAAAATTAGTATTTACTCGTCTTTGGACAAACCCCCTCGAATGCATTCTACGGGAGTCCGTCCAAAGAGGGGCAAGCTGTAAACACCTAATTTTGGTACGAGCGACACGTATATAACACGTTAAAAATGTTATGTGTAACGCGTTTAAAAAAGGAAGTATTTAAATATGGAAGGTCACGAGGTTGCTAAAATTAGGCTTAGTTTAAATTAGGATAGTATAGATGCATTTAATATTGTGTAATATTCAGAAAATATATGATAAATATTTATGGCAATATGCAATAAATATATATTCATAATTTTCGGAATTAATCAATGTATATTAGGGAAAATATTGTTTTCCTAATTTTAGGTGCAAATCTAGCTATAAAATGACCCCTAGTAAATGTAAAAACACACAGAGAAAGACACCAGCAATAATAATACATCAGTTTTCGGAACCCGTGCAAATTTGTCTTCTAGTGTAATTTTTTTTTTTCTTTTTCCCCTGTTTTTTCCCGCCGCTCTCCTTCCATCGCTGGCGACCGTCGGAGATTGCGCCGCTGCTATCCGCATGAAGTCCACGCCACCCTGCCACCAGAATCGCCCAGCTCTGGCCATCCGACCACCATTGTGACCAGGATCTGCTGCCGGCCTCTCTCTCTCTCTCTCTCTCTTCTTTCGTCCTCAGCAGCTCTTTCCCGACCATAACTGCCGCGTCATGCCACCGGAAGCGCCGCCTGCCCCGGCTCTTCAGTTTCAACCTCCAGCGCCGCCTCTCTCCCATCCTCGTTTTCCAGATTCGCTGGATCCTCTGTTCCTCGCCGGTGACGAGCCCTGCTCAGCCACGACCGCCCCTGCTCAACGTTGCTCCGCCCTCGTGCCGCCCCGCCCGTTGTTCCGCCGCCCGGACCAGCTCGCCCCTCCGTCGAGACCCCTCCGGCGAAGCCCAGTCGTTCCGTCACTACTCCAGCCCAGGTAAGCGTTTTCTTTTTATTTATTTTTTCTTTTTTTAATATTTTATTATTATTATTCTGTTTATTTTGTTATGTTAAAATTAGGTAATTTAAATATAATTAGTTAAATTTGATTGGGTGGGACATTTAATTTCTCAAGTAATTATGTGTATATGCTGAATATATATATTAGGTTGTGTATGTATTTAGCATGTGGGTAATTTTGTAAGTTTTAGATTTCGTGTTAATTAGGAGTTATAAATCATAATTAATTTTTAGACTTAAGTTAATATCTGATAATATTTTTGTATAATAAAAATTCAATTAAATTTTGACATCGTTAGATTAATCTGATGTAACATGTATTTAAAAAATAAAATTGGAAGATTAAGTGAATTGAGTACCGAAAGGACGTAGTTAAAGAAATTATATTTTTTTAATTCGTAATAGAACCCCCCGAGCTCGAATTTCCGATCGCAGACTGATTTTATACCTAGGTGTATAATCCGTTATTTGCTTAGGTAATCTAGGATTCTAGTTAGCCTAATAATTAACTAGTGGCGAATCTTTCAAAATCTGCGTTTTCAAAACGTATCCGCCTTAGGTCATATTTTAGGTCTGACATGGGTATTAGAGGAGCACCCTGTGAATGAGTTCTTGATTCTTCCATGTCACTATCTTTACAAAATGGATTACCATAGACTAATTATGGCACATTGGAAGAACAATATCGACATATCTGTTGTTGTGTCGAGTGCTGCTAACGACCGAGATTGCGGTTTCGAAACCCTAACCGTAAATCATGACCAGCAAGTCATGAATTTTAACTCAAAGTCTAAACGATCTGATGATGAAGAAAATCATCATAGGCGAAACGACATTCGCAAGCATGGGGATTTACTTGATTAATAGGAATGTAATGGTGAAAGAGAAGTTCCCAAAAGAAAATGTGTTTGGGCCAGAAGTGATACATGGTGCAATATCCATAGTATTGAAGGTTAGATTTATTTAGCAAATTGTTAGCACAATGACATTTTCCTAGGATATGTAAACATAATGATTTTAATTTTCTAGGGCTAGCACGACAATCGATTATTACAAAATAATAAATTTTAAAAATTTATTATCTCGATGGCAGTCCTTCAAAGAACAACTTTATTTATATATATACTTAGCAACCAAATTGAAAATATTAACTGATCCTTAGATTTGTCTTGCCAAACCAAATTACAATTTCTTATAAAGCCTCATCCAGCAGCACACTCTTTTGCACTCACAAAACAGAGACTTGTTCACAAAACCACTTATAGAGATCAAATCGTTATGTTTCAAATGACGACGAAAGCAAATGCAGCAACAACGGCAACAACTGGGACAATGCCGCTTTTCTTATTTCCGCCTTCATTTTTGTTATTCGTGGTGGGGCTTGGGGTTGAAGTTGGACTTGGAGGATTTGTTTTTGGAATGAAGCTTGGATTGCAAGTATCTGTTTCGCAAAGTGGGTTCCCTTCCAAGCTGTGACACAGACAATCAAACTTGAGTTTCTCGGAACAAATTAACAACTTTTGTTTATCTTATATACATTAATCAAATTGTAAAGATATCAAAACTGTAGATGATAAAACTGTATACATTAGTTGCAATGATCCATCCACCATCTTCTTTTTTAGGGCTTCTGGTATCAAACCGGTGAGATTGTTTCCACTCAAGTTTCTGTAATTAATGAATGAACCAATTAAAACAATGTCATATATATGCAGAAATATTATAGGAACTCGACTTTTTCTCACATGATTTTCAAGTTGGGCATTTCAGCAAGAAAATCTGGTAGCTTCCCGCTTAATTGATTCATTGACAAATCCCTGTATTACGTGACACAACTAACGATGTAAAAAATCATCTTAAGCAATACTAAAAAAATCTGTGTTGCAGTGTGCATATATATACTTACAATGACGTCAATTCTGTGAGGTTTGAGAAAGAGGGTGATATTGGACCACTCAATCCACTTGAGCTCAAGTTTCTGCATGCCCAGAAGAAAACCGTTGAAGTTAATTCAAGTTAGTTAAGTTTGTTAAGTCTAGCTTAGTCAATGTTAGTTCTGATTTCTTAGGCAATAAGTAAGTTTGTTTTGGCTTAAGTTTTTCAAATTCGAATTAGGGAATCCGATGGTTGTTAGTTAAGATCGAATTTGGCTATTTTCATGCATTAGCTTATCATTCAATTTCATGTACAAATACTGCACTTATCAGTTAATAAAGTATCAAGTAAATTTGATCAAGCTTGAGTGTGTTCTTCTTTTTCTTGTGTCTAAAGCTTCTCGAATCAACAATGGTATCAGAGTTATTTTCTTGAGGGATCTGTGAGGCTTGTGAGTGATCACTAAATTCAAATCACTCGTCAACTTAAAATCTCAAAATAATAGTTCAATGGAAGACATTAATTCAGTCATGGCACCACCAAGGTTCGATGGATCACACTATCAACAATGGGTTGTCAAGATGCAGGCTTATCTCGAGGGGGTTGATCTGTGGGAAGCTCTGGAGGAGGATTATGAACTCCCAGTGTTACCTAACAATCCATCTCTTGCTCAGCAAAAATTATTTCGAGAACAAAAGGCATGGAAAGCTAGGGCCAAATCCACACTCTATGCTGCTGTCAACTCTGCAATTTTTAGCAAGATTATGTCTCTTGGAACTGCTAAAGCAGTATGACACTTCTTAAAGGCTGAGTTTGAAGGAGATGACAGAATCAAAGGGATGAAGTCTCTGAATTTAATCAGAGAATTTGAGAAGTAGTGCATGAAGGAGTCATAGACAATAAATTAATACTCTGATGGGCTAATTCACATTGCTAATCAAGTCAAGATTCTTGGAAGAGACCTTAAATATAGCATAATCGTGGAGAAGATCCTTGTCACCCTTCCAGAGAGGTTTGATGCCACAATAGCTTCATTGGAGAATACTAAAGAATTATCAGTTCTCAGATTATTTGAATTGATAAGTGCCCTCCAAGCTCAAGAGCACAGGAAACAAATCAGAGAAAATGGAGCTGTTGAAGGTGCCCTAAAAGCAAAGCAAATGTTCCAGAAGAAAAAATGGAAAATCAAACCAAATTCTTATGAAGGAGGTGAGCCCAACAATGGTGAAAAAGAGAACAATGGGAGGAGCTTATGTAAGCACTGTGGTAAGGATAATCATCCTCACTATAGATGCCGGAAGCGGCCAGAGGTGAAATGCAAAAAGTGCTTTAAGATGGGACACATCGAAAAAATATGCCCTGAGAAGCACAAGCAGGTGAAGAAGGAAGGTCAAGCAGCAGTTCATGAAGAGAAGCAAGAAGAAGAACAAATTTTCATGGCTTCTTGTCTTGCTGGAAATTCATCTGATCAGTGGTTAGTTGATAGTGGTTGTACAAGCCACATGACAAGCAACAAATCACTATTCAAACACATTGTCAGGTCAGTAAACTCAAAGGTTAAGATTGGCAATGGAGAGTTTATTGAAGTTGAGGGAAAAGGCACAGTAGCTAGTGTCTCTGGAACTAAACTAATAGAATAGGTGCTTTATGTGCCTAAAATCGACCAAAATCTGCTTAGTGTAGGCCAGTTGCTTGAAAAATACTTTAAACTGCCGTTTGAGGATAGAAGTTGCTTGATAATAGATCCAAGAGGAAATGAGCTTTTCAGAATCAAAATGAAAAGAAAAAGTTTCTCTTCCATGCAAGTGAAATAGTCTCAGCATATCCTAGTCAATAAAGGGTAACTGAGTTATGGCACAAAAGGTTGGGGCATTTTCACCTAAATGCTCTTCAGCAACTACATAAGGAGGAGTTGGCCACATGCATCCCAACTCTAGATAAAGACCTATCAGCATGCAGAGCTTGCTTAACGGGCAAATTGAGCAAGCTGCCATTCACTGAGTCAACATGGAGAGCAACCTCTAAACTACAGCTTGTTCACTCAGATGTGTGTGGACCTCAAGCAGTCCCTTCTCTAAATGGAAGCAGGTATTTTGTGTTATTCATTGATGATTTCACAAAAATGTGTTGGATTTACTTCCTCAAATTCATGTCAGAAGTTGCTAGGGTATTCAAGACTTTCAAAGTTTGGATTGAAAATCAGTCTGGATCCAAGATACAGGTCATAAGATCTGACAACGGAAAAGAGTACACATCAGAGAGGTTTGATGAATTTTGTGCAGATGCTGGGGTTGAGCACCAACTAACCGTGCATTACTTACGTCAGCAAAATGGAGTCAGTGAAAGGAAGAATAGGACAATCATGGAGATGGTGAGATGTTTGCGTCATGACAAATCACTTCCTAAGTGTTTTTGGGCTGAAGCAGCTGCTACCTCAGTGTTCTTGCTCAACAAGCTTCCAACAAGTTGTAAAAGGCTATGCATAGATCTGGGGAGTGGATTTCTCAGAGACCTTTGCTCCAGTAGCAAGACAGGACACCATCAGGATGCTGCTTGCAATGTCAGCTCAAAAGGGATAGAAGGTGTATCAGTTGGATGTGAAATCAGCATTAATTCCTAAATGGAGAACTTGAAGAAGACATTTTTGTTGAGCAGCCAGATGGTTTTGCTGTCAAAGGCCACGAGGAGAAAGTATGTAAGCTGAGAAAAGCTCTCTATGGACTTAAACAAGCTCCAAGGCATTGATACAGCAAAATTGATGATCACTTATTGGAGATAGGGTTCACCAAGAGCCCAAGTGAGCCTACTCTCTATGTCTTAAAGGCAGGTACTGAGGTAATTATCATATCTTTGTATGTTGATGATTTGCTAATCACTGGAAGTAGTGCTATTCTAGTGGATATCATCAAGAAGAAGCTGGTGCAGATCTTTGAGATGACTGATTTGGGTGAAATGTCCTATTTCCTCGGCATTGAAGTCAGTCAAAAGGAGAATGAGGTGTTCATCTGTCAAAGAAAATATTTAGGGGAGATCTAGAAGAGGTTTGGCATGGAAGGGTGCAAAGAAGTAAGCACACCAATGGTGATCAAACCAAAGCCTCAAGCTAATGATGGTGCAGAAAGAGCTGATGAAAAGACTTACAAAAGAATCATTGGCTGCATGATGTACCTCACTGCAACTCGTCCTAATAATCTCATTCTCAGTAAGTGTGCTCTCTAGATTTTTAAATCATCCCAGTGAGTTACATATTGTTGCAGCAAAACGTGTGATTAGGTACCTCAAAGGTACTCAGTCATTTGGAATCAAAATTGAGGAGAATGATTGGTTGAAATTGCTTGGCTATTCTAATAGTGATTATGCTGGTTCAGAAGATGATGCTTTCAGTACCTCAGGCTATTATTTTTCGTTTGGATATGTTTGTTTCTCTTGGAGTTCAAGAAAGCAAGAGGACACAACATTATCAACAGCAGAAGCTGAATTATATGCAGCATCAGAAGCAGCTAAGCAAGATGTGTGGCTAAGGAAGCTACTACTTGATCTTGGTGATCTTTGTGGATAACCAAGCTGCAATACAAATTTTCCAAAACTCTGTGTTTCATCGAAGAACCAAGCACTTGAAAGTCAGGTATTACTATCTGAGGGAAGTGCAGAAGGGAGAGGTCAAGTTTGTTCATTGTCACACTAATGATCAACTTGCAGATGTTTTCACCAAGGCACTTGCAGCAAATCGATTTGAGTTTTTCAGAAGTGGCTTGGGAGTTTGCAGTAACTTGAATTAAGAGGGGAATGTTGAAGTTAATTCAAATTAGTTAAGTTAGTTAAGTCTAGCTTAGTCAATGTTAGTTCCGATTTCTTAGGTAATAAGTAAGTTTGTTTTGGCTTAGTTTTTCAAATTCAAATTAGGGAATCCGATGGTTGTTAGTTAAGATCGGATTTGGCTATTTTCATGCATTAGATTATCATTCAAATTCTTGTACAAATACTGTACTTATCAGTTGATAAAGTATCAAATAAATTTGATCAAGTTTGAGTCTGTTCTTCGTTTTCTTGTGTTTAAAGCTTCTCGAATCAACAAAAACTATTAAGTATATACTTTTCACTTTTACCGACGTCTAGCTTTTAGGACGTGGCAAAAAGTCTGAAGTCTGCACTTTATGAGTCTACATTTTAAGTTGAAAGTTGCTTACAGAGAAACTATCCTGGGAGGATCGACAAGGCTACAGTTCAATCCGGTCCAAGTGAAGTTTATCGGAAGGCACGGATCACCCTGCCATGACTGTTGCAGTATCTGGTATGTTTCCTTGATGTCAATAATGGCATTAACTGTGTTTACGCATGCAAACACACACAAAATCACAACACATATCATTATGAAATGGGAAAATCGGGTAAATGGTACAACATAACATGTTTGATGAAAATGTTTGAACTGTTCAATTCCTACTGGCTGACAAATGATGGTAATTGATATTTTCGTTAATGTTCGGTCCAAAATTACCCTTAAATACTTTTTAAATTTACAAAATTAACCAACCGATTACAAATATCACAATTAAGCCTTAACAACTTTAGTGAATGTTAAAATTGAGTCCCGACTCAAACGGTGCTCGAATTAAGCCTAGCTAAACGGATTGGAACTCAGTTTGAACCCCAAAAGCCTAATCGAGTGATGACTATATTGTAATATTAGTTAGAAAAAGTTATTATGGCTTAATTAGAAACGTATTCTGTTAATTAAGTATGAGTAAAGAGGTAACTGAATTAGAAGCTAGCGAAGCATACATACAGTCATCTAAATCCGTCATTGTATTGGGAAGGTCAAGGACGGCGTATATCTCAACAGCGTTAATGAACGGCGGGAGATTGGCCGGAGGAGTTGATGCATAGATTGAGAAGTCGAGGATAGGTGCGCCACTACATGGTTCCGGTGAAACTACCACCACGGGCTTCAGATATTCGGGTTTAACCGTGGCTACTAATTTACCTGCGATAAAAACATCGAATTCCCTAGATGCATTATTCAAATTTGATATGAATTCCACTTCCGTGAAGTGCAAGTATACAATCCACTTGGTTTCGGGATTTGGCGACGACCACTTTGCAATAAGACCTTCCGAGCTGTTAGCTGATTTCTGAGCAGTTGCTAGAACTTCAGCTGGAACTTTAAAAGCGTTATTGTTGCTCCTGATCGTGTTGATCGCTGTTGCGTTAGTTGTGTTCGTTAAAACATAATCAAACACCGTACCTCCCCAATTACGATCATGATCATCTTCTGGGTGCCTATATATATATATATTAGAGAGAGATATTAATAATTGGGTGCATATATGACTTTCAATTTATTTTTAAAGAAAAATATACTATTTAATATCATTATAATAATTAAAAAAAAATTCTCAGTTAGCTTATAAGTTATAAGACGGTAAGTAATGCATATATTTAACTACTTAATTTAATTTTTGGCAAAATAAACTGCTTAATTTAATTATTTTTACAAATATTTAGAAAAAAAATTATAATTGTGTGTATATGTAGCAGCCTTCAGTGAAACTTAATTACGTACCTGTAGCTGATGAGGGAGCCCATATTAGCTCGGACAGATTTCTTCAATGCTCCCCACGTAAGATTGTAAGTTGAACTATCTGCCGGTTATAATATTAAATCACATTTTATTCCCTGCCAACTTTTTGCTGGAATTATTTTATTATTCATCTATGTTTCCGAGTAATTGTTACGCCATAAACCCTAAAATATATAATATTATTAATTTAGAATTTAAATAGGAATTTATTTTTAAATTAATATTATATATATATATATATATATATTATTTAGTTATTACAATTGGGTATTAATATTATGTCATTTCAAAACTTTTACTTCTATTTTCGCATATTATAAAAATCATTTATAAATCAGAACATTGTAAAAACGTATCATTTTTATTACCTTGTTCAATTGGATTAAAATTCCCGTACATTACCTACTTACGTACCTAATAGTCGCAGTTCAAGTGCCGAAATCAATGGAGTCCCATTGCCTGTATTCACGAGACAAACATGTATATAATCTCTCGGCGGAACATACAAAATCTCTCTAATTATGTAACTCGAAGAATTCAGTGACGATGACCAGCGATTGGTATCGATATATAAGTCGAACACCGGAGGTGGAAGCTCGACATCGTAGTTGCCATAATCAAAGGAAGCTCTTATAAGGTAGATGTTATTTTTGCCTTGCTTAGGCCGAAGAGTGTAACAATTCCTTGCCCCGTTGGGAAAAATCCGCATGTTAATCAACTGTTGGTTTGCAATTTGGGTGAGATATGAGTTAGAAACATTCTCGTTTTGACCAAACTCTGTAAATCCCGTGTCGGTAGTATACGGTATGGAGGTAATAACGTCGGTGTAGCTTCTTTCTGCCCCACAGTCGATGCTTATGAAACCTGCAAATGTTACGTCATAAACATGCAAGTTTAAAAATGAGAACTTCATAATTTATTTATTTATTTGGTTACTTATTATTTGCCCGTGTGGTTGGTTTTTTTTTTTTTTTATATTTTTTTTCTGATGATGAACAATAGTTATTTACAAAATCTTTATTTCAATATAAAATGTGAGAGTTGTCATCACCCTCAAAAGGTACCTCTTGAACATTTTTATTTTTAAATTATTTTATTATATATATTTATATGTTATATTTAGTTCCTATATTTTTTTTATATTATTATATATATATATACGTGTAATATTTAGTTTCCCTATTTTTATAAAATTGGCGATTTAGTCTTAGTATCTTTGAGACCCATCTATTATCTTTACTATTACTAAAAAAACCATTTAATTACATTTTGTTATTTTTAGTTTTTTAGGTCGCTTAATTGGTAGGTCACCGTAGTTATTATTAATTTCTCCATCAAATATACATATCATATAGAGTCAACATGCGTTTAATAGGTGCAAATGTCAGGTGGATGCATTTTTCCATTCACTATATCACCGATTTGGGGATGTTCCGCTTGTTAATATTTACGTTAGTCACTGGCTAACTCAAATAACATATCAAATATGGATCAAACATGTTACTCAATGTTTAATACTGATTGACTCGAACTATATATCAATTTAGTTCTTGCGTTTGTAAATTCAATCATATTAGGTATCTCCTGATTGGTAGTTGAATAAATAATTAAGTTGAATTCAAGTATAAACTTTAGACATTAGTGTTTTAAAAAATTGATGATTTAGTCCCTACTATATTTGAGTATTACATAAAATTTCAAGGAGATAAATTGCATTAACCTTTTTGTTAAGGTCGCTTAACGGACATGTTACATAATTATCATTAACTTATTAATACAATATACCTATAAATTTGAGCCACCCATAAGGTATTAATTACATATTATCATATTAGAAAACTGAAGATAAATTATATATCTTAAAACATAGACGATTTATACGCGTGCAACGCACGCGTTAATAGTGATGTTAAATATGTAGTTACTATGTTACTTTTTATACATTTTTTCTATTAAATGTTGATGTGATAGTGATATAGAAGCGCATAAAAAATGAAATTTACAAATATATATATTTATATATATACTATTTTAATAATACTTATTTGTTTCCATCAGTAACGAGACTTTCAATTTATTATATGGAGGTTTTTTTTTTTAGACATATAGCTAGAGTTAAGTAACTAAGAAAATAACATTTTTGAAATATAAATATATAATTAAATAAAGTGAATCATTTGGCCAAAAAAAATATATATATAATTAAATAGCATGAGTTTGAACCAAGAAATAACACCGACAACAAAAATAAATAAATTACAAATAGGTAACTATATAACCCATAATTTAAATAGCATAAATACCCGGGATCTCAAGTAATTGAGCAAGAACATCAAGACTCGAACAAACAACGATGAATAGCAATCCGAACAAGATAGTCTTCATCTTTTCTTTCGAGGAGAATGATACTAACCGTTCTGTATTTTCTGCTCATATAGCTAGCTAGCCTAGCAGCATGGTGTAATATATAAAAAGCATATATACGCTATTCTGACGTGTAACATTAAGTAGAGGTTAGCCATGACCTTCATATTTTATGCAATTAATTTTTTTATTTTTTTTTTGCTAAGGTCATATTTTTTATGCAAGTTGCCTTTCCAAATATAGCGTCGTCATGGGAAATTCATTCATCCCTTGTTCCTGATTTTGCTCCTTATACATTTGATCTTCCGGAAAATTCAGATTAGACTTTTTCATTCAGTAGCTTAATTATATAATTACGACAACTAGTAACACTTGGTCTTCTTCAATATACTAATATTCGATGGAGATCTAGGGAGGAATTTGTCGTGTCAAACTCGAAACTCATCAAGACCATATATTTTTAATTAACAAAGCTAATCTTTTGCTATTTTATTAATATCCAATAAATTAACCGGTCTGACTGACAAGGATTAAGGCATCATAAGAAATGAATAATATTATTTGTAAAATGATGACACTTGGGAATGTAAGTTGACACTTGGTAATGTAAGTATGAGAACTGATGGAGTTGGACAATTAATTGATATATACATTTATCCTTGGGTTAAGTTATGTTGGTGTCACATATTTGACTAATGTAATCTTTTTAGTGTCATATGTTTAATTTTGTAGGCTTTTGTGCATGTTTGTTTGCATGTATTAACTAATACAAGTATTAACTAAGTATCGACTAAGATATCCTAATACATGCTAAGCTAATACAATGTTTGGATGAACTTTGTATTAGGATATCCTAATACAATGACTAAAATACTTAAATACCCCTAAATATATATGTACATTTTTTTAATTATTATTATAATAATTGAAGTCCGGTCGGGGATCGCCGGAATCCGCCAAGGGGTCTCCGGAGTCCGGCCGGTGGCCGATGTTATGACTCAAAGTTGGTGTAGTTGTTATATATTAAGTAAGGTTAGGGGTATATTGGTCATTAGGTACTATGTATTAGCTAATACATGGTTTTTTGAATGTCTTAGCTAATACATGATTTACTATAGAAATGAGTATTAGCTAATACTCATGTATTAGTTAATACCAATATCAATACCAAAGCAAAACAAACAAAGTATTAGCTAAGACATGTATTAGTATATCCTAATACATGCAAACAAACATGTCATTGGTGTCATATGTTTGAGATAATGTATGTTTTTTGTGCTTCCGTTAGTCAACAGTTAGTTTGACCGTTAAATACTTTTATTTTGTTCAATTTAGTCCTCAAATTTATATTTCTAAAATTTAATATTTACAATTTAGTCTCTATTGTTTACTCAAGTCACCGCCCAAGGCCGCCGGTAACCACCCACCACCTCCAAAGCCGCCATCATATTCTATTCTTTCTAGCTTCGCATTGTTCTTCTTCCTCTCTCAATATGGAACCGAGTTGGGAATTCAACATTTGAGCATTCCCTAATTATGAAAGAATCCGCCTTTTCATATGAAATTAAGGCCACGGCATGATGGCGCTCAGAAGTCACAAACTTAGTACATATCAAATATGGATACGAAAAGTCCTCCTCTTTGGGATCTTGAACTGAAAGATCGGATATGGATTCAACAATTTCCATCTGTACAACAACAGTTAGATATATGCCCAAAAGACACCGAGCACAAAAGCAGGACCGCCCAAGCATCTCCATGCGAGTCTGAATGATATAACATAGCTCCTTACAGTCGTGAGGATCTTCAAAGGCAATCACGTGGTGTGACTTCACCATGAACCTAGATGTCGTGATTTCAAGAAATTTAGACCGCCTATAAGTTCAACCAGTAGATAGTTGCTAATCACCCATTCCTTTTATTTAAATAAAAAAAAGTGAGAGACGGAAGGAAAAAAGAAAAGGGTTAACAGGTCTTTTGGTCCATGATGTTTGACAATTTTTGGGTTTTGGTCAATGATGTTTTTTTTACCTAGTTTTGGTACCATATTTTTGCAGATTTTTTTCTAGTTTTGGTCTAACCGTTACTTTCCGTCCATTTTTTGACATGTTCAAGTCACGGGATCCACTCGAAACTTTAAATTTAGTCCCTCTAATACTTTCTTAACCTTTTTTTTTTGTTCAATTTAGTCCCGAAGTTTCAAAATTGACCCCAATTGGACAATAGGTCCAATTGAATTTTTAAAACTTTGGGACTAAATTGAACAAAAAAAAAGTTAGGAAAGTATTAGAGGGACTAAATTGAACAAAATTGAAAGTTTAGGGTGGATCACGTGACTTGTACATGTCAAAAAATGGTCGGAATGCAACAGTTAGACCAAAACTAGAAAAAATCTGCAAACATATGGTACCAAAACTAGGTTAAAAAAAACATCATTGACCAAATCCCAAAAGTTATCAAACATTATGGACCAAATGACCTGTTAACCAAAAGAAAATGGTGAAACATTCTACAAACAAGTAATATCTAATCATGATTTAAAGAGCTAGGCTAAAAATATGTTCAAAGAGGTGATAGATACTAAGCCTTGATCAAAACCAAATGCAGTTCAAGCATGTGTATCAAGAAAAAATGCTCTCAATGGGAGATCACAAATCAAATCGGTGTCTTCTAATTGTTCATTCAAGCTCGAGGATAACCCTTCAGAAGAGATTATGAAGGTCTAGAACTCGAAGATATCCTCCCACTTTACCATAAATAACACAACAAAAAGATACTGAAATAGCTGAAAATCATGAGGGAGGTCTTGTCGGTCTCGTTATAACTCAAGGCTTCTTCCCAGTAGGTTTCACCAGATGATTAATAAGGAAAAACATAACTAAGAACACGAAGGTGTGTGCATGGGTTGTGGAATGTATGAGGTATCATAACAAACGTGCATTATGTAACGTAATGCAATAGTTCATAGTTTTACAGTTTTATGACTTCCTAGTCCACTACATCTCTGAGATCGAGTTGAAATAGTTTTATTCAATCCATCGCATTTATAAATGATTGATGTCTAGTCTTAGTGACTAATATATCTACCAAAGTTCCGACTGTCCTCACCTCGGATCAACACGTCCTTTGAACATGCAGTAGAAACGCCATGCTCCTAGAAAACTACCAAACCATACCAAGCGACTCCTCCTCTAATTGTATCCTTTTATGCTCTAATTTCACTCGTCGGCCATGCTCCTACAAACCACACCAAGCGATTCCTTCTCTGCTCGAATTTCACTCATCGATTCCTGCTCGTTCTAACTGTTCACGCACCAACTCCTGCATTGTCAATACTGCTCAGGAACCATCCAAATTTCCAGCTTCGGCTCTCCTTAGTTGTGAACTTTCATTACACGACAATTCATCAACAGAGTGGAGGGGGTTGACATTTCAATTCAACCTTTTGAAAACGAAAGCAGGTACGCTGCCTTAAAATTTCACTACAATGCCTTCTTTAAGAGCATTACAATCAGTCACACGATTTTGATAAACCTCTGGTTCGACAATTCCAACAAAATGCACATAAGGTGAAAATCTGCACAACTAAAATGGAACATGTTTGTGATTTCTCTTGTAGTATTCTGATACTAATCGCAATTTTAGGTAACAATTACTGGTATATATAGATTAACATACAAGTAAATTGTTCGTGTTCATGTCTATGTTTAATTTTAACCTTTATGGAATCAACTTTGTGGTCATAGAGAAAATGTGTTGTAACTAAATATGCTTTGTTTTCAACAATATATTCCTAAAACTGTTTCATTAATTGTTTTAGATAATAATAACAAATTTGAGATAGACTTAAGTGATGGGTTTCGGCCGCTTGGGCATCCATCTCATTGTTTGAGTCCAATATAATTCAGAATTCTTTTTCACTTTTATTAAAAAAACAAAGATCTTTCAATCATGAAGAATTTGAATCTCTCTTCAATAGAAGAACCTTGAGTATTACTCATAGTAATCGAATTAGACAGATACTCTACCTTTGAATTTCACTACAATGCCTTCTCTAAGAACATTATAGCCAGTCATAGGTTTTGAAACAACTTTGGTTCGGCATTTCCAACAAAATGTACATAATGTGTTTTCTCGTAGTCCTAATAGAATTAAAGTAGCTCTGGTTCTGCACTTTAAATAAAATGCACATATGGTGTTTTTAATTGTCGTAATATAATTAAAGTAGACTAATAACATACTTCATAACGTTAATTCAGCTAAAGTAACAATAGGTTGTCTTTAAATATGCTCATTTTAACATTCATGCCATTGATATATGGAATATAGATGTCTCCACACATCGTATCTGAATTTTCTGTGATTATAACGAACCTCGGTTTGCACAAAAAGCAATTCAAGAAGAAATGTCAGTGTAGGTACATAAAAACGGTGATGCTAGAATTAAAATGCAAAGGAAAATTGCCGCAATACAAATATATGCAAACCGTTTTGTAATAAATGTCAATGTTTAATCGACATGACTCTACGAAACAGCTACAACCATGTGGTTTGGCCTTAAATGAATCAATTTTTTTTTAATAACTTTTGGTCTTCTAATGGGTGTATAGTGTTGTTACTCGTTTAGTGAGGATGTAGATATGGTGGATAATTAAGCCAAATACTATTCGTTATCTAACTCCTCTCACCGCCGATACTTGTAGTGCGTGTATTTGGCTTCCTTTTTCGCAAATAATTTGCTAATATGTATTGCCAACCTCAATATACGGATGCTCTTCTCTATGCAGCTAGATAACAACATCTTAGTAATTGTAGAAGTCTTTCTGTTACTAAGAAAGAAGATGATTCATGAGGCAGGAAACATATATGTCTGCATGTTAGTATGTTTACAACTTCAGACAAATCTAAATGTGTAGAAGATATAGTAAATGCTACAATCTACAAGAATGTGATATATTTCTCTACCAAAAGTTTTAACATTAACATGTAAGTTTAGTCATCTCCATTAGTGTAGACATGTTGATATATTTCTAAGTAGTCCTATCAAGTTTTCTTAGCGTGATGTTTGTCCATATTAACTTAGCATTTTATTAAACGAAATAATAGTTCCCACTGAACATGCTGTCATGGTCAATATGTATTGTGAACAGTTAACAAGATGTTCGTTTTCAACTCTAAGGGAGTGTGAGATGTATGATGTTTGTTTTGACACACTTTATTACACTAGCACAAAGTTTTTCAAGGAGTGAGCTTGTTTGTTGCAACCGCTACTACTGTTGAGAGTTCTAACTGGCTCCTCTGGAAGTCCAGTCTTCTGCTAACAACTCTTGCTACAAAGGTTTGAGTCAGTTTTGCATCGGTTCAAACAGATTGCTTCTTAACTGAAACATGCAGGTTCAGTTCTTGGCTTCACTTTATTGATTTATCTGCATTTTATGCATTCTTATTTCACATTTTTGACACAAATTGTTGGCTTCTCTTACAATGGGACCAATATTATTTGCACCTGTTGTTGAGATAGCCATGACCTTTGTCAAGCACAACAGTGGACTATAATACATTTTACTTATAATAGCAGATGAACATATAAAATCTAAATCATGGTTACTGTTATTTAGATTATGTCTAATTGAGTTAGGTCCATAGATGTTCACATGGAGTGTTCAGACTGAGCACAACCACATAAATCATCATGAGCAGAAGGCATTCAAAGCAATTGTGGAAGCAAGGCAAGTTTGACCACCCTTAAGCCTCAACATGCTTGATAACTTTTCAAAAAAAGTCATTGGTTCTCTCCTTGCATATCTACTTCTTGCAACCATTGAGACTTTTTCTCTCGCTAGAGCAGGTTCTAATGTAAATTTGCTTAATGGGACCTATAAGTTCATTAGGAACCTTGGTTAGGTGCTTTCGTCAATGTCAAAGTTGTCTGCCATTTATCAGCTTCATGCTAAGTGGCTATCACGATTCTTAATCGGAGGAAGACAAGAGAAAATGAGATGGAGGATAAATATGTAAGGGTATAACTACTTTGGTATGGTCAAAGGTATGCTTATTATTGATGCAGTTCAATATAAGAAATCAGTCACACAATCCTTAATTATTGATGCAGTTGTTGTGTCGCAGTTGCTCGGGAGATCATAATGTCCAAAGTGCGTGTACATCCTCACATAGTAAGGTTGTATGAGGGTTTAGAGACACCAACAAACATATGTCATGGAGTATGCAGAACATGATGAACTTTTTAATATATATCTTCTCTTGTGCTTAGAAAAGTTCAAGAGGATGAAGTACATAAATTATTTCAGCAGGTCCTGTAACATAATTGTACTATGTGAAGGGATTATTTCAAGTCTGGAGTGTTGTCATCTTATAGCGTAGTTAATCAAGATATTAGACCTGAGAACCTACTATGAAATTCTAATGGCAATTTAAAGATTGTTGATTTCGACTTGAGCAATATTATGAAAGATTGCCATTTTTTTAAAACCTGTTGTGGGAGGCTGGGACCCTGAGCTATCCTGCTACAGAGGTTTTTTTTTTTAAGTAGATATTCTTCAACTCTGCTTCAATATTTATTATTACAAGTATCACAGTTATTATTACAAGTATCGAGGTAGAGAAGTTGACTTAGCTAAATCCCGTCAATATTAAACTAAAGATAAAATGTAAGACTTAATTTGTGTGTTCAGCCCGTGCTCTGCAAGTGCCCAACACCAGAAAGGCTGAATTAGACCAGAGTTGGCTGGAAACTCATGTTTGATGGAAAGACAAGCCCAGGCCTGTGAGGATTCGAAATTAAGGGATGCAAACAAGTTACTTAGCTGCCAAGAAAGATCAAATCTGTCCTAACTAAAGGATGCAAACAAGTTACTTTAGCAGTTGAAGTACCCCGTGTCATTTTTTTTTTGTTTTTGTAAAATATGTGGTACATAAGTTGGTTAAGTACCTGCAATGGTGGGACAAGTTGACTACTACAGTGGCAACATAATACTAAAGGGAGACTGTTACACCCCTGAAAAATGACTTATTGGGAAGCATGAATTTGGTTATGATAGACATGCTTCCCAAACCTAACAAGCGTTTGGAAAGTGAAAACAATAAATCGTAGCATTGTGTAACGTGTTTTAGGTGTTTTGAAAATATTGGCTGCAAGGGTGGTGTTGGTGGGATTCGATCCTTGGACAATAGTTTGTCCCGCGTCCGTCAAGAGTTTGTCCCGCGTCATCGAGGATTTTCCCGTGTCCATCCCGAGATTGTCCCGTACGAGCAAAGAGTTTGTCCCGTACCAGCGAAGAGTTTGTCCCGTACCAGCCTCAGCACTCGTCCCGTGCATTTAGTGTGTTCGTCCCGTGCATTTTGTGTGTTTTGCCCGTGCTTGGTGAGTGCCAGTCCCGTGCCCAGCAGATGTCCAGACGAAGGTGTCAGTCAAGTGCTCAGACAGTGCTTGGCTCGTGCTTTTTGTGTGCAGGGCATGTGCTTTTTGTGTGTTCAACCCGTGCTCTGCAAGTGCCCAACACCAGAAAGGCTGAATTGGACCAGAGTTGGCTGGAAACCCATGTTTGATGGAAAGACAAGCCCAGGCCTGTGAGGATTCGAAATTAAGGGATGCAAACAAGTTACTTAGCTGCCAAGAAAGATCAAATCTGCCCAAGATATGTGAGGATTCTATCTATAGCTATATTTAAGGGAACTAGATATATTTGTGAGCTTTGTTAATTAGTTATAGATATATATATGTTATAAATATATATCTATACTAATATAACTATATATAAGGGAACTTAGATATATTTGTGGGTTTTTGTAATAGCTATGGATATATATATGTTATAAATATATATACGCTAAGTATAGATAGAATTGGATAGATATAGATTGTTATTTCCTAGGAGTCTAGGCAATTTTCGGATCTATATAAAGGGAGAGTTCCCTTGAGTTGTAATCAGTTTTTGTCACCCAACTAGGTCAAAACTGAGGAGTGTTGTGAGCGTCTAAATTGTGTGGGTGTAATTCAGGCGCGTAGCCTTCATTGAGTAATAAAGGCAAGTGTTTATACATCTTTATCTTGTTTGCTTGCTGATTCCTTTGGTGTGTTGCTGCGTTTTTGGAGTTGTTGTTCGAGATCCTTGTGTATTTCTGGTCCCGTGTTCGTTTGGCTTGTTCGTGAACTTCGTCCGCTGCGTTGGATCCGTTTGTTGGCTGGTGATTTTGAGTAGGGAATCACGCCAGCAAGTGCTATACTTAGGAAAAAAAAATAAGCCATAATTTAGCCATTGTGACAGTGGTATCAGAGCTACGTCCAACAAGAGTGCTGCAAGGGAGTCCTTGAAAAAGTTGCATCATGTCGATGGAAGAGGTCATTGCGAAGTGTACGGAAATTCTTGCTGAAGCTAATGCAGCTGAGGATCAGTCCATTAAGCACGTGCTAACGGTGCTGATCGACCTGTACGAGCACAAGCAAGGAATGGAAACTCGAGTTGCGGATCTTGAGATAAAAGGCGTGGCACAAGGAAATCAGCTGCATGAGGTGGAAGTCTTTGCGGATTCAGCTCGTGAGGACTTAAAGTTGATAAAGAAGAGTGTAAACAATCACTCCAATACAAAAGTAAAGGTACGTGAGCCAAAACCCTTTCTAGGTGTTCGTGATTCCTAGACATTAGGAGAGTTTTTGTGGCGAATAAGCCAATACTTCGAAGATGCTGAAATCCCTGAGTCGAAACAAGTAAGGTGCGCGAGTGCGTACTTCGAAGGTGACGCAATTGCTTGGTGGAGAAGTTGTCTAACTTCGTGCGACACAACGAATGGGGAGCCTTTGTCTACTTGGGCAGAGTTGCGCGCAGAGTTGAAAGCTCGTTACACGCCAAACAATAGTGTTTGGGTGGCCCGTAAAAAGCTTTTGAACTTGAAGTAGACAGGTTCGATTCGTGAGTACATTGAGCAATTTTCAGCGATCATGACCGAGATCCCAAGTATGGAAGAGGAGGATAGACTCTTTCACTTTGTGAAGGAATTACAAGATTGGGCTCAAGTGGAATTGCAGCGTCGGGGAGCTAAGGACTTGAGGAGTGCGATCATTGCTGCGGACGGATTGATAGAGCTTCGAGCCCTGTGTAAGTCGGAGGATGCTATCCGCGATGGTAAGGAGCAGAGAGCTGCCAAGCCTCGTGACAAAGGGAAGAGTAAGTTCAAACCCCAACCCTCGAGTAGAAAGCCGGACAAAGGTAAGGAGACAGGTTGGAAGGATCCGAGGACCCATGGATGCTTTATTTGCAATGAGGAGCACATAGCTCGGGACTGTCCCAAGAAGCCTAAAGAACGGTTGAGTGCCATAGCAAAGGTCGATGAGACGTCGGATGAGGAAGAGGAGACGATGAGCTGGTTTGCTCTGATGCAAGTGTTGGGTGCATTGACAGCAACTAAGGGTAAAGTACCTCCCTTGGTTCGTGTTCGAGCTTGTCTAGATGGAAAGGATGCGGTGGTGATGGTGGATAATGGAGCTACACATTCTTTGTGTTCGGACAAGGTGTGTGCGGAATTTGGATTCCAAGTCTCTAAGTGCTCAGGGCATGTCAAAGCGGTGAAATCGGAAAGCATGGTGGCGAAGGGCATGGTGCGTGTCCAAGCGAAGATTGGAGAGTGGAGTGGCCCGTCGAGTTCATGGTGGTGCCAATGGATGATTTCGACTTCATCCTTGGAAACAACTTTCTTATGAGCAACATCGTTATGGTATTACCTTATGTTTGCGGAATAATGTTCAACGACCCGAAGAAACCCTGTTTTGTGCTAGGTGTTAGAGAAGTCCCGAAGGCAATAAGGTCGGTTGAGTACGTATCAGTAATGCAGCTAGCGCATGAGCTGGAACGTGAAGAGTGTGTCCGTGATTCAATCCAGCTGGAACCGAAAGAGCATGGGAAACTTAAACGGGGAAAGCACAGTGGGAATACAACTTCGGTGAAGTCTAAGACGGATGCGAGTGCATTGAGTAAGTCAAGGCGCAGCGGAGTGGTACAAGTGTGGAAAAAGCGGTCTTGTATTCCTCTCATGAGTATGAAGAATGGTGTGTCCAGCGGTCGCGACGTAGGATTTGTTGAGCGCATCGGTGGAATGGTGCGTGGAGAAACCAGCTTGTTGGAGTCAGATGGATTGAATGTGAGTACGTGGGCACTTATGCCTAAAGTGCGCGTCACGGAAGTAAAAGGTAAGCTGCCATCAAGTGATGACAAGACCGTCCTAACAAATCGAGTGAATGTTAAGGTTGCAGCTGACGCAGAGTGCATGTCGGATAAGAGTTTGTCCAAAAGAGGCAAAGAAGCTTGGTGTGGAGTTACGGGACGACTTCAACCATTGCGGAGTAGCGGAAATATGCGTGTTGATTCCAAGAGTAAGGCGTGTTTGCCTGTGCCAAAGAAGCTTTTAGCTCGTAGAGGAGTTGAAGCATTCCACAAAGTGTGTTTGGAAGGTGCATCTTCATCAAGTTTTCATGAAGACCGTTGTGAGGCTCACGTGAAGATTGATGGTACAGAGGATACGGCGCAATTGCGAAGGGAGTATGGGCCCCGGATTGAAGAGTGTCGCGAATCTGTGTCGACGAGGGCGTCGACTTCGAGTGGTCGGGGAGGTTTGTCGCACCCCTGAAAAGTGACTTATTGGGAAGCATGAATTTGGCTATGATAGACATGCTTCCCAAGCCTAACAAGCGTTTGGAAGGTGAAAGCAATAAATTGTAGCATTGTGTAACGTGTTTGGGTGTTTTGAAAATATTGGCAGCAAATGTGGAGTTGGTGGGATTCGATCCTTGGACAAGAGTTTGTCCCGCGTCCGTCAAGAGTTTGTTCCGCGTCATCGAGGATTTTCCTGTGTCCATCCCGAGATTGTCCCGTACGAGCAAAAAGTTTGTCCAGTACCAGCGAAGAGTTTGTCCTGTACCAGACTCAGCACTCGTCCCGTGCATTTAGTGTGTTCGTCCCGTGCATTTTGTGTGCTTTGCCCGTGCTTGGTGAGTGCCAGTCCCGTGCCCATCAGATGTCCAGACGAAGGTGCCAGTCAAGTACTCAGACAGTGCTTGGCTCGTGCTTTTTGTGTGCATGGCATGTGCTTTTTGTGTGTTCAGCTCGTGCTCAGCAAGTGCCCAGCATCAGAAAGGCTGAATTGGACCAGATTTGGCTGGAAACCCATGCCTGTGAGGATTCGAAATTAAGGGATGCAAACAAGTTACTTAGCTGCCAAGAAAGATCAAATCTGCCCAAGATATGTGAGTATTCTATCTATAGCTATATTTTAAGGAACTAGATATATTTGTGAGCTTTGTAATTAGTTATAGATATATATATGTTATAAATATATATATCTATACTAATATAGCTATATATAAGGGAACTTAGATATATTTGTGGGTTTTTGTAATAGCTATGGATATATATATATGTTATAAATATATATCATAGCTAAGTATAGATAGAATTGGATAGATATAGATTGTTATTTCCTAGGAGTCTAGGCAATTTTCGGATCTATATAAAGGGGAGAGTTCCCTTGAGTTGTAATCAGTTTTTGTCACCTAACTAGGTCAAAACTGAGGAGTGTTATGAGCGTCTAAATTGTGTGGGTGTAATTCAGGCGCGTAGCCTTCATTGAGTAATAAAGGCAAGTGTTTATACATCTTTATCTTGTTTGCTTGCTGATTCCTTTTGTGTGTTGCTGCGTTTTTGGAGTTGTTGTTCGAGATCCTTGTGTGTTTCTGGTCCCATGTTCATTTGGCTTGTTAGTGAACTTCGTCCGCTGCGTTGGATCCGTGTATTGGCTGGTGATTTTGAGTAGGGAATCACGCCAGCAAGTGCTATACTTAGGCGAAAAATAAGCCCTAATTTAGCCATTCTGACAGAGACCTAGATAAGGACAACCAAAGACGATATGGATGTTAAGTTTAACTGCCAAGAACAACAAATAAATATTGGGGTAATTTTAAATGCTCGAATTGTTTGATATTTTATTTCCTACTACAAACTTGTTTAGTGCTACTATATAGAATATTTTTTGAATTTACAATTTTGAGTTCCTTAAATTATTATGTATATTATTCCTCAGTTGCAATGTCTTGCTTGCACATCTATCAAACAAATTGTCTACCGAAGTGCAGTTGCTGCAAAGAACATCAACGCATAGCAACAAGCCTTAATTTCATTTGACAAACATATACAATGTATAGACAATCAAACATTTTGCTACCTCATTTTTTAAAACATACTTTCTCCATAATATATATACTCTCTTTGGTATTTAGCATTTTTACGTTATAAAATTGTGAATTACTAGACTTTTAAATATTGTTAATTAGATGTACAGTAATTTTTTACCTTAAAGCTTATACTTTCTGCATTTTTCTTTTATATTTTTGCTCTTGAAATTATTAACAAAAACAATTACACTCCATGGGCAATTCTAATTTTATATATCTTATAATTCTTCTTTCGATTCAACAATGAAGATAATAAACGACCGTCGCACATGCAACGTATGCGCCGACACCTAGTACATAGAAAAAGAAGTAAACTTAGTTATCTACCATAAAAAGCAGGTCTATGTCAGGTTAGCCTGCAATTTTGAAAAGCTAACGAGAAGATGAAATATGATTTAAGATTGTTTGTAGGAACCAAATCAGTTTGTACAATTTAGAAGTAGGATTACATTTGGAAAAAAATTTGAGAATCTAACCAACCTTGCAATGCCAAAAAATTTGGTTATGCTTTTGCAACTTAATAAAATCAATAACAACGACTTCCTTTACATTTCAATGAGGATTTGAAATTCAAGACGTTTGCAATTTTCATCAAGCAAAACCATAGTAAAACATGTTGAATCAAATTTAGTGGGTAAATTAATTATTTAAATAAGATTACTTATACTTAATCCACTCTATTTTTCACAAGAAACAACAAAGCCATCACCAGGTCAAACACTACATGTTTTCAATTTTGAATAAAGTTTTAGCGTGATCAAGCGTATGCAAGTATGCAACCATCTTGAAAGATATCTGCGGTAGCTATATTACTGTAAGTGGGTGGATCATATGTGAAGCGGCCGAGATGGAACAGAGGAAGATTTGTATTGTTTGTTTTGTAGGGTTTTAGTAGCAGTTTTTTTTACAGGGCATGCTGAACCGATGTGGCTTTTCCATGTGAGGACACCTCCAACTTCTAAATAGTTGATAGCTTTTCCATGTGAGGACACCTCCAACTTCTAAATAGTTGATAGATAGATAAATAGATGTTGAGTAGTGAAATTATTAATTTTCGACCCTAGCCTTTACCTGTTCAATTTGTGTTTATAATACAAAATCAATCAAACTAAATACTTTCTCATCTTTTGCCAAAAAAAAAATACTTTTTCATTTACGAAACAAATTGAAGGACATACAGGATTACTCAGAGTGCAATTCTATTGATAAGTAGTTATAATGGTCGATGATGTTATATATATTAAAGAAAAAATAAAAATGATAACACATCATATTCTTGGTCGTATAGATTACATGTGATTGCGGCCTCCATTTTGAACGTAATAATTTAACATTAGGATTTTTGCTCGATTTTTTAGACATTTTATCCAAACTACCCTATAATATCACTAAAATAAAAATTGATTTTCTCAATTTCCTAAAATAAAATTGAATTTGTAACATTACGATTATATATTGCTCGATTTTTTAGATATATATTGTATCCAAACTACCCTATAAATATCAATAAAATAAAAATTGATTTTCTCAATTTCCTAAAATAAAATTGAGTTTGTAGATTAACTTATAACTTTGTCGGAAATTTATAATTAAGTGCAAAAGAAGTCCTATTTGCAAACCAGATTTTTTTTTTTTACAAAAAAAAACTAAAATATCTTGCCTACATTTTACAAATTTACTCTCTGATTACAATGGTTCAAACTACCGTCGATATGACTGAACCAATTGAATTGAAATTGAAAGATAGTGTCAAGAATAAAATATGTGTTTTAACCAACTGTCTCATAAGTACGAACTTATGAGTGAAAATATTTAACACATTTTTATTCATATTTTAATCTTCAACCTACTAATGTTTATATTTAGTGATTGGCGAGAGAAATATTTTAACAAATATAAATTGCAGAATTAGGAGGATAGTGGGGTAGGAGATCATTGAATAATCTCACTTACACATCCATTAGATTGTCTAGTGGTCGGTTGGTGCCGTGGTTGGGAAAATAAAATACCACAAAATTAAGAAAACGTGAGCGGTCGGATTTGATCGGAATTGCTAGAGCCACCAGCAGACATTGCGAATCTCGCCCAACACTTTTGAACATTCATTTCTCTTCTTTCGTTATTCACTGAACTCATCTCCTTTAATAATTCTCCTAAACATAACCGATTCACAACAGACAATGCACCCTCCCCCCTCTTCTTAAACATCTTACAGCTTTGTTCTTATTTAAGGTCGGTCACACTGGTCTCTTCTCGAAGATAGCTACTCACATTCTTCAACACAATTGGATCTGGCGATTCAGGGTGAATTTCTGATTCCTTGAATCTTGGAGACGACGTTTCTTGGTCTGGTCACTGCGGAATCTCAAGAACCCCATCTGCGGCAACGATTTTTGCAGAAAGTCTCGATTTTTCCTGCGGAGAATCCGAATCACAAATCTGGGTCGCCCGAAAGTTTTGAAATTTAGATGAATACGACGAGAGTCCATAAGAACGGCAATAATATGCAGCAAGATCCGTATAGGATGGAGCATTACCAGAAGAATGTCGAGTTTATCAATGATGGCGCCATGGCTATGTCTCCGAAGAATGTGAAGAGATCCTTTAGTTTGGAGTCTTTAATGGCGCTGATATGCTTGACTGCATCTCTGTTGATACTGCCGCTAATTCTGCCGCCATTGCCGCCACCGCCGTTCATGCTGCTGTTGCTTCCCATTGGGATTCTGGCATTGCTCATGGTGCTCGCTTTTATGCCGTCGGAGGTCAGAGATTTAACGCATACATACATGTAAAAAAGAAAAATTGTTTTTTTTTTTGGGTTATGTTTACGTATGTATTGAAAAGAAAGAAGTGGATGAAGAACAGTATTGACTAGTGTAGTTTAGTTGAGTTCCTTCGAGTGATAATTTAGATCCTTCTTCGTTGATAATAATAATAATAATTATAACAATGTTGTACGATGTCTCCATTAATGTTTTCCTACTATATGGTTTCTCACTATAATATATGCAGATTTTGTAGCTAATATAACGTTTACGGTTGTACGATTAGTGCAGATTAATTGCAGTTAGTAATGCAGCACTCTAAAGATATAATTACAAATTACAATAATTGTTAAAGCCCAGTTGGCCCAGCCAAGTTTATTTGTATTAAATAAGATTGTTATGGGTTTTGTGTTCATTTTGAACTTCCTGGCTTGTTTAAGCCCTTTTTTTCTTCTTTTATTTTCTTTGGACCAAATTGTGAATACTTTGTTTGTTTGGCCTATTTAAGGGTGAGAATATCCGTGGTGAATAGATTGATATTCCGTGACTAGGGATGGCAACGGGTCTCGGGGCCCCGCTGACCCGCGGGGCCCCGACCCAGTTTTGACCCGCCGACCCGCGGGTCACGGGTCGGGGCGAGGCGGGTCCGGGTCTAGAGACCCGGGGCCCCGTAGACCTGCCCCGAAATGCATATATATATATAATATATATATTTTTTAAATGTTAATATGATCTAACATTTACTAAACAATATGGTTAATATAGTACCTATATAAATAACATGGACCAAATTACAAATAGATGTATATTTAGATTATTATGATTTGTTAATTTGGTGTTTGGATTTGAATTTGTATTTGTAATGAATTTGATGTGTTTGTTGTTTATATTTGATTGGTGTTAGATTTATGTTTTGAATTTATATATAATGTAATATTTTGACAAAACAAAATTGTATTTAATATTGAAAAGTGAAAAAAAAAAAAAAAAAAAAAAAAAAAAAAAAAACTTCTTCACATGACGGGGCGGGTCGGGGCCCGCGGGTCGGGGCCCGCGGGTCGACCCGCAGGATTGTTGACCCGACCCGCTCCGGAAGGTCCATTTGGCCGGGGCTGGGTCAGCCAGGCCGACCCGCGGGGCGGGTCCGGGGCTGCGAAAACCCGCCCCGACCCGCCCCGTTGCCATCCCTATCCGTGACCCCTTCATTACTCTCTTCTTACTTCGTCTGCTAGGGTTTACTATTTTCGCCGCCACCTGAAACTTTACATGGTATCAGAGTGATTCGAAGCTCTAATCGCTCTGATAAGTTCGATCTTGTTCCGCTGTGGTATTTTCGATCTCTTTCTCTTCTGTATCTGGTTACTTGGTGAAGCGATTTCTGCTTTCTGTTGAATCGCAATCTCTGTTGGTTGCATATTACGGATTCGTTATTTTTTTCTCAGATCTGTTTTTTCTTGACAAAGTTTTTTGAGATTTACTGAAGATAATCCTAAAACTATTGGTTGCTTGTTGCGGATTTGTTACGATTTTTTCAGATCTGCTGTTCTTGATACATTTTTTTAAGAAAGAATCTGCTTGTGACGATTGGTTTCTTTTCATATTTTTCTTTTGAAATCTCTCAATCTTTATATGATTGCTCCAGATCTGTGGATTCTTTGAAATTTCACAACCATCGATTCGTTTTATTTCGATGACTTCGTTCAAGTCAGGTTGATACTTACTCTTACGAACCTGATATACTGAGAAATCTCGCAATCCTTCAATGATTGTTGTAGATCGATCGATTTGTTGTAATATTGATACATTCTCCTTGCATGCATGTCGTTTCCGATTATGATTCTTTGAATCAGAGGCTTGTTTGAATCCGATTTTTTGAGGATTTTTTTCTTTCAGATCTTCTCAGATTCTACTTGTTCTCTGTAGATCCGTCGTTTTCTTCTTAAGCGATTTCTTATCGTCTTTTGCGATGGATCCTGAGGGAAGTAAGAATCATGAAGAGTATTTGACCAAGGCATCAGAGGTTACTCCATTGAGATATGTTGTTGAACCTACGCATAAGATTGATCATAATCATCTTCTGTTTTTACATCCTTCGGATTCTGCTGGTCTATCTCTGGTTTCTGAGAAGCTAACCTGTTCCGATGATTATGGCTTCTGGAGTAAAGCCATGAGGATTTGCCTTATATCGAAAAACAAACTTGGTTTCGTTACCGGTGCATGCAAAAAGGAAAGTTTCGAACCAAGTTTGCACCATCTTTGGGATCGCTGCAATGCGTTGGTGCTTGCTTGGATCATGAACTCTGTTTCTAGAGAACTTATGTCTGGTAACATTTACACTGAAAGCGCGTTTTCTGTCTGGAATGATTTGAAAGAACGACTACATAAAGTCAATGGATCCAGAATTTTTCAACTGCATCGCGATATCTGTTTAGCTCAGCAAGGGGTTGACTCTGTTTCGACCTATTTTGCTAGGCTCAGGGCTATGTGGGAAGAATTTGATGCTATATGCAATCTGCCTAAATGTGGTTGTCCTGAATTCCAAAAACATGTTATCCATGCAAGCAATCTTAAGCTTTTTCAATTCCTGAATGGACTCAATGATTCCTATTCGAATGTGAGGACCAACCTTCTTATGAGGGAGTCTTTACCTTCCGTATCTCAAGCTTATTCTGTCCTAATTCAGGAAGAGAATCAAAGGAGTCTTTCTGGAAACTCCATGGTCAACATTGTTTATGATATTAAACCTCCTGATTCTTCAAAGGCCCGTGGACAAAAAAGAATTTGAATTTTTTTCTGTGACTTTTGTAAAACCAAGGGCCACGACTATGACCACTGTTTCAAACGGAAGGGTTACCCTCCTAATTGGAAGTTTCGCTCAAACCAGAGCAGAACTCCCCAAGCCAATTCTGTTATTGACAATGCAGCTACAGGTTCAGAGGTTGGCGGTAGTGCTGTATCCACCCCTCTGGATTTGCCAAAGAATCAGCCGATGATGGTCACAACAGAACAGCTGGAGCGTTTTGCTCGTTCAATGGCTAAGTCACATACTGAATCTGAGGCTGCTGAAGCTCGTGTAAATGCTGCTTCCTCAGGTATACCAACTTCTAATTCCCTTTGGATTCTGGACACTGGTGCCACCCATCATATTTCCTGTAGAGCTGATTGGCTTTATAATCTGAAATCTGGAAATAGTAATGTTCAATTGCCTAATGGTTTATGTTCTAAAGTTCTTGGCATTGGAAATTATATCTTTGGAAAATCTAAAATTTTGACTAATGTCTTATATGTTCCAGATTTCAAATTCAATCTGATTTCAGTTGCCAAGTTAACCAAAGACATTTCATGTTCTGTAACATTTCATTCCAGTTATGTGACTTTGCAGGATCCTTGCAATGGAATGGTGTTGGGGAATGGTCGTGAAGCTGCAAGGCTTTATTTTTTCAAACCAGAATCTTTCGCCCATGTAGCCCTTCACTCATTAGTTGATCACCCTTAAACCATTCTATGGCACAAACGTTTAGGACATGTCCCTTTCAAAACTATGAGTAGGATTACTTCCTTGCGTTCTGTTGGTTTAAAAATAAAGGCATTTCAGATTGTAGCATTTGTCCAATGGCTAAACAGAGTAGGTTACCCTTTCCTGTTAGGACTTCTGTTAGCCGTGGGATTTTCGATTTACTACATGTTGATGTTTGGGGTCCCTATCAGAGGACTACCCATGACAATAAGAAATATTTCTTTACTATTGTTGATGATTTTTCCAGAGCAACTTGGGCTTATTTACTTGCATTAAAGTCTGATGTGATTGTGATCTTAAAACATTTTTTTCTAATGGTTGATATTCAGTTTGATAAAAAGATCAAACGCATCCGTTCTAATAATGGTGGGGAATTTTTAAATGAACATTGTTCTTCTTTGTTTTCTAATCATGGAGTTATTCATGGGCATACTTGTGCATACACACCTCAACAGAATGGAATTGTTGAACGTAAACACAGACATTTACTCGAAGTTGCAAGATCTTTAAAGTTACAAAGCTTTTTTACCTAATAGGTTTTGGGGTGAAGCAATTTTAACTGCTTGTTATCTGATTAATTTGATTCCATCGGACGTTTTACGTGGAAAATCGCCTTTTGAGATGTTATATGGTAAAGTTCCAAATTTGGAACATTTGAGAATTTTTGGATGCCTCTGTTATGCAAAGGTCTTACCCGTCCCTGATAAATTTTCACCTAGGGCGATTGCCTGTGTTATGATGGGCTATTCTTTGACCCAAAAGGGTTATAGGCTTTACAACTTGAGTACAAAAACCTTCTTCGTCAGCAGAGAAGTTTAAGTTCATTGAATCTTCTTTTCCTTTCAGTTATGATAAATCAGACAATTTGCCTGTTTTTTCCCCTAACCTCGTTCCTGTTTCTGTTCCAGATGTGCCTCACACTGATGTCTTTGGGGATAATTTACCATCTGATTCAAGTGATGCTGCAACCCCACGTTTTTTGGATTCCACTGATGGTGCCGATGCTTCTGTTTAAGAACCATGTTCTGAATCAGGTAATGAAACAGGTAATGATGATGGCAACATGTTCAATTGTATGCATCCATTTTAAACTACTTTTCCTTCAAGAGAAGCTGAGCTTTTCTCCGGCACCATTAACGTGCGCTAGTCCTCGGATACTCCTCATTCAAGAATGCACCGTTAGTTTGATTTTTAACATTGTCTATATTGAAGGAACACCTACCATCTTCGACGCCCTCGTGTGGTTTTTCTTGTTTGTTAATTGGTTTATCTGTAAATTTATCGTATTTGCTCACTTTCTGGTATTGCTTGTCGCGCAGGGCTGCTGCTAGCTAGATCTTCTTTGAAGAAGTCTCAGTTCTTCTTCATGATTTTGATTGTCCTGCTGAATCAAAGCTGGTCATCCTTACCAATTTTCTATACTTTGGTTGGGGTCTTTACTGTAGTTAAATTAATATTTTTATTTACTTTTGTTATTACTGTGTATATTTGTATCTTACTTTGTTGTTATGATTTTATCAGGTTATGCTAGCAACTACACTGTTTGTATGAGCACTTAGATTCATCCAAAAATCTCGTTGTAAGTATATATATATAACAATTAATCGTGCGTATGCAGAATTTAAAATAAATAGAAATTTATTTTATAATGTTTATTAATTCACGTTTTATATGTGTACAATTTATATTTTAAATTACTTTATATTAAAATAATTATGTATTTATTCTTCGCTAATCTATTAATATATTATTTTAATATATGTATATTACTAATATTTAATATCATGTCATTAACATCCACAATGATTTTATATAAAGTGTATTCTTTAAAATTGATACGTAGACATTTATGTATCATTTAAGTAATACGTAAAGTTAAGATACACAAATAATATTTGCTCTTTAATAGTTTCCCTAACTATATTCCTTAAATATATTTTATTATTAATTTTTTTAAAAACCACCAATAAGATATTAACATTAATTATAAAATGAATTAATTTTATAATTTAAAATTGGCTATGTAATACATAGTGCATTCCTAAAATGTAAGGATTGTGTAAAAATAGGTGGGTCCCACTTTTAAGAAATGCTATGTAAAACTATTGTAGCACGTTTTTATTTTCTTTACATAAAAAATATGTCTGATCCACATTTAACTAATACTATGTAATAACAGTGGGCACTGTGGATACTCTAGATCATCCACAATAATTTTACATAAATTGTATTCTTTAAAATTGTCACTTAGAAATTTATGTACACTTTAAGTAATACATAAAGTTAAGACACAAATAAATAATATTTATTCTACAAAGTTTTACTTAACTATATTCTTTAAATATATTTTATTATTAAAACCACCGATAAGATATTAGCATTAATCATAAAAATAATTAATTTATGATTAAAAATTTGTTATGTAATACATAGTGCATTCCTTAATTTAAGGAATATGTTATGTAAAAATAAGTGGGTCCATCTTTTAAGGAATGCTATGTAAAAACCACTATAGACCGTTTTTTACACGTTACATAAAAAATATGTTGAACCTACATTTAAGTAATACTATGTAATACCATTCTGAATGCTCTTAGAAATAGTGAATTCCCAAAATAGGTTTGTTTGCCAAACTTATTCACAAACTAGGCTTCTTTAGAAACTAATTCCCAATATAGGTTTTTTTTTTTAATCATATATATTTTTTACTTTACCTCCTAAAGTTTATATTTTGTTACAGTTAACCCCTAGACAGAAATATAATACAAGAAATATATTAGAAAAATTGAAAAAAAAAAATAAGGTAACTATATGTAAAAGTTAAAAACTAAAAAATAATAAATTAGCAATAGTGAAAAAAGTTGTAAAAATAAATTATGCTAAATATATAAATTATAAAAAATATGATATAAAATGTAAATAAACTATTACTCATGATTTTTTTTTAAGTATGAAAATACAAAAATGAAAGCGTATATATACCCTAAGTAAAACATGTTAAATTTATAAAATTAGTGACTGAAGAAAAAAGATAAACTAATTTAACTTTAAAAAAACCATAGAATAAATTTAAGAATGAATATAGTTTGTATATATATATTTTCATACTCTTGATTAATATATATCATTATATAGTTTTTTTTTTTTTGCCATTATAAAGTTGTTTCAAAACTTATTTATTTTCATATGTAATTTTTATCCTTTATTTTCACATAAGTTTTAAGAATTAAAAGCTACAGTAACATATTCGTTTGATTATTTTTTAATGTGTATTTTAATCATTTAATTAATTAATTATTTTTAATATCCATTTTTTTCATACATTTAATCTTTTTAATTTTCAATTTTTTTATTATTGTATTATATTTCGATTGAGGGTTCATTTGTAACATATTGTAAACTTTAGGATAGAAAGTAAATAATATTTATTATTAAAATTATAAAGTGACCTATTTAGGAATTAGTTTCTGAACAAGCCTAGTTTGGGAATTAGTTTCGAAAAGTAACCTACTTTGGTCATTCACTCCTCTTAGAAAACTCTCACATTTATATATATATATATATATATATATATATATATATATAACAATTGTAAATCAGAGTGTGGTGAATACAGTAACAGTTCTTTTTATTACAAGACATAAATTTAAAATATAATAATAAATAAAAAAAGAAATAAATATATCCATAATAATATAGAAATAATTCAAATTTATTTAATTACGTAAAATCTTATGATGCTTTTTAAAAGGTCATATTTATCAATAGTACGACGCAGTGAAATAACACAAAAGCACAGTTTAAAGCTATAGAACTAATTATAAATTTAAAACACGGTCATTTGTCACATATTAATATCTAATTTAATCGATAAAATTATATTTCTATAAATTTAAATTATCGGGAAAATGGTGCTTATAAGCAAGGTTGTTAGGATGGAGATCCTAACTAAGATCGTTTTAGGATAGGATCGGATCGCTCGTAGGATCGGAACGTGGATCGTACGATCCTACATAATGTATAAATTAATATATGATATATGAATAATTTACTATAATATGTTATATTATGCAGATAAATCTTTATAAATGTACTATTTATTTATTAATTAAGTAAATAAATAACACCCACAAAAGAATCCTCTAATACATGAACTAATTTATCAAAATCATTTTTGATATAAAATATTAAATAGTTTTTATCAGATATAAGAATACGTTAAATCATGTAACACTTTACTTGACAAATGATTATAATTATAATATATTACTCTAATTCGGTATGTCTATTATAACAATGATATAAATAGAGAAGAAACTATTAGGAGATGATGAACTAACTAGACTTAAAATCATTTTTAAAATTGAGAAAATTCAATTTTGTCAACCTAAATGTATAGATATATAATAGACATTAATTTTCTTAATCCGAAATTGATCATCGACTTCATCCTTACGATTGATGATTTTATGTTAACATGAATCGTAGAATCGTTTCACTTAACTAGGGTTTCAGGATCATGATCCTCTTAGATCATACAAGATTATGATCCTACAAAGGATTGAGATCACTTTACTTCAACAGGATCGTAAAATCCTAAGATCCGAATCGAAATCCTGATAACCTTGCTTTATAAGAGTGATTCTACCCTTTAATATTCTTTATTTTTATCTCACTAAAACAACCGTACAATTATTTTTTATTTCGCGGTGTGTTTATAAAGCCCATCAGGAGAGCATTCTAATACACTTGTAGAAAGTTTGCTACACATATAAAATAATCTTCAATCATTAAGGAGCAAATGTAAATCAACCCGTAAAATGTAAAGTGTTAGTTATAAATACTTTTTTTATTTTTAAAGTTAATTTGAGAATGTTTATTACTACTATTCAGCTTTTAACATTTTTTCATAAAGAAATATGTTAAATATTTTGCAAATATGCACTCTAAAACCTTAGAGAAAAAAATTGCAAATAATTCTTAGAACATTTTCAACTTTAGAAAAAAAGCTGACCAAAAAAACATAGTACATACTTTTCCTTCAAGAAAATAGCTAACATTTTTTTTTTTTTGCGCAAAGGTCAAGAAGAACAAACATGTAATATGCTTACCTCGCACCTATTGTTATTATCATCTTATAAGGAGTGAAGTACTAGTAAGTG
Organism: Clarkia xantiana subsp. parviflora; assembly: GCA_036873135.1. Lineage (NCBI taxonomy): Eukaryota > Viridiplantae > Streptophyta > Magnoliopsida > Myrtales > Onagraceae > Clarkia > Clarkia xantiana. The sequence goes on along the minus strand of JAPTYO010000008.1, from coordinate 15,649,425 downwards.
CTAGGCATAAATATTTTTCAATTCACATAACTCAAACTTGAAACCAAACCTCCAGTTTGTTTAACCACTACACCACATTACAATGTTTTTTGGTTAAGAAACATTACAAGGTTTGGAATTATACTTTGTATTCAAAGAGACCATTTTTCAATCCTTCAACAGAAGCACCACCGGCAAAGTAGTCGGGATGCTTCCTTAAAAACACGGCATGTGAAAATAAGGTCAAAATGCTACTTTACTTTCCCCCTTGCGGCCCACACCACCACATTGAAACGGTGACGCGATCTTCCTGTGCTCTCACTTGCAGATTCCATTCCACCTCTTCTTGTACATACAGTAGATTAGTGGGCGACCGGATAAACAGAGCCCACAGTCACATATATGAAAGTAGTGTTTCATAGCTAGAATTATATGTAGGCCAGCATATCAGAAGACTCACTATTCTCACCCAAACAAACTACATGATCATGATTATGCAAAATTATTACCAACAACAATAGCATATATTCTGGGCACTGAGTCGAAAATCTTGAAAGGATCGAGCATTAAGAGGAGGAGGATAAAGCAAAACCTCGCTACTGAATCCCCGTGGAGGAGGCACGAACGAAGCACGGTGGGAGGTAATGCTCCAGAACACCCAACAGCTCCTTGCAAGGAGTCGAGATATCCAATGCGCTATCATTGCTGCTGTTGCTCCCGAGCCTTCTAACCGCATCAATAAGCTGCCCTCTTGTCCTCTGTGAAAGAAGGGTCCCTCTTGCCTCAGCACACTCCCTGTACAGTGGTAGGTACGCGATTGCTACCCTTAGAGGTGGCGGAATATCTGCCAACTGAATCGGAGATTCTCCACGGTTGAGGATCTTGAGGAGGTTCACGTAATGGTCTTCCCCTTGCTTCAGTCCGTTCAGAAAGGCTCCCTCTGACCAGTGTTTTTGAAGAAACGCCTTCAGATCGGGATCGATTGATTCATCATCAGACATGGCTATGGTGTTGGCTACTGAGTATGTGGCTGAGGGGTCACCTAGGAAATCAGAGTGCAGGAGAAAGGCAACTCCTTCAAGGGACCCACCACTCCTTTCACCAGCAGCTTTGATGATTTCGATGCTGAGTGCAGCCAGGACATGCTGTGGCACATGAGGAAGGAGGTAGGCAGCAACTTCGACTCGGATGCTTGCTGTGGCGGCGGTGAGGGCAAGACAGAGTTCCATGTCTCTGCAGCCGCGCTTCACAAACCACTGTACAACATCGAGGCTGCCCCTCTCGGCTGCCCTCAGCAACGGTCCCAAGAAAGCAGTGGCGTTGCCTTCTTCCACTAGGCACTCCATTGTGTCGATCTTGCTGTAGTGAGACGCAAAGCTCAACGCTAGGTCCACATCAATGTCCAAACTGTTCCTCTGTGCAATCTGAAATTGGAAAGATCTTAACCGTCGCAAGTTTTTCAAAAGCTACTACGTTAATATTTGGTATTTCCAGAATTTAAGAAACTTCCATTCAAACAATACTGGCAAATTATATACTATAGTGGATAAATCAAGCGAGAAAATATTTAAGGATTCAACACATTATTTTACGTAAAAAAAAATTGGACAGTGCATGACATAGAAAAATTAAGCGAGGGCTTTATAAAGCAGAAAAAGATACCTGCAAAAGGATACGCACAAGTTCTGTGCTTCCGAAACGTGAGGCCTCGAGAAAGCACTGATTAACATTGTCTGCACCTCCTTCTACCAACAAGCTAAGCAAAGCTTGTATGGAAACTGCCGATAGTCCAGAAGCCCAGCCAGGATCAAAAGTGCTAGAGAAGAGAGTTAAGGGAAAACAAGCTGCGTCAAAGGCCTCCGTGAAGTCCTTTCCTGTAAGGTGACTACCAGCAAGTTCCAGAAATGTCTTAAATGCAGATAATCGGAGTTGTATTTCAGTCGCTGGATTGGGGCTAACTTTGTCGGTATTTCCCTGTGACCGAGAATTTAAGCTGATACACTTCAGTGCCCAGTCAGTAAATTTCTGTGCCTTAGCACCAGCTTCTGCTTTCAAAACCTCGTCAAAATTGCATTCTTGTAACCGCTCGTGCAACCTAGAAGAACGAACACCAATGTAATTAATGCAAATACATTTAAAAGCACAAACCCATTATTAAATTATGTATATCAAAATAGCAAAGAAGGAGTCAACTATCAGAAATGTTCGAAGAAGAAGAGCTAAGTTAAAGCTGAGGATCAAGCCAAAGCTTAAGCAGACCTACAATGAGAAACAGCTACTACGTTTAAATAATATAACCTATCCTATACAAGGTGCAACCAACATTAAGGTCAATATTAATTAAAAATAGAAGCAGAGCTCCAACTTAGCATATATAGAAATAAGCATGAGGCAGAAGACAGTAATAGTTCCACTGGTGAGACCTCTGGCTCTGAATAAGTAAGGCCTCCTATCAAAAAGTCGCTACGCTACTAGTGGCACGGTGCAACCAAGGCGGACCCTGTGGGACAGTCGCTACCTCTGCTTCAAATGTTGATATGCATATATTACACCTTGTTCTTTTATCCAGAAACAATCTTAGCCTAAATGGGTGATAAACAGAAGCTAGGTTACGGTTTTCATTGTATAACCGTGACAACGATGCATCAACTTAACTAAAGCGAAAATGTTTGTTTCGAGGTGTGTCATGTCAGTCAAGCCAAGCTTGGCTAGTTTTATAGTGTGAAAGGGACCAGCAGCTCCACACATAAAACCACTTGAATGGACAAAGGTAATAGTAATTCCACAGCCCAAGGGACATGATGAAATTGGTTCAACTTATCTTGTTCAGATGAACTTAAAAGGACGTGCTAAGATATCGCAAGGATACGATAACTTTAAGATGAAACAAGGCAATTCGCTTAGTTTATACCTTAGGGCCATTACAGCCACTGTATCTGCCAAGCTCATGCCCGGGCGCTGGCAAGCAGAAACACAAGAAGCTAAGAATGAAGTCCTCATGGCAGCTCTTGTAAAGTCGTAAGCACCATTGGCAATGATCATCTTAATCAATGCCATTACCCCATCCAACTCCTGAGGAGTGCTCAGGAACCAGATTGAGTCCAATGCGATGCACAATGAGTCATTGAGGGTCTGCTGATCTTCAAGCATAATCAAGCTCTCAGCAAGTTCCCAATCATGTGAGCTCACCGCACCCTGAAACAACCTGCACCGCTCAATTCGATCATGTCTGTTCAATCTCCTCTCCTGCCCTAACTTTTCTCTCTTGGGGCGGCCTGAATCTGTTTCATAATCAGGCTTCTTGGCGTTGCGAGTAGATTTGGCCCCCAAATCTCTAGCCACCAGTGGACCTTCCCTGGAAAACACAACCTTAGGTCCCTCGCCGTTCTGCAAATCAAGTTCGCCATTTTCTCTAACGTCATTTCCATGACCGCTGGCTCCAGTCTTCGATTCACACGAAACTGCACCTTCAGAGTTGCCACAACTCGCTAAGTCCAGAAATTGCTTCTCTTCTTCCATTTTCCACGGGTAACAACTAATCCAGCTAAATAGAAGCTCAAGTTCCCAAATTGATAAAGACCACTTCTCAATCACATCCAAATTGAATACGAAAGCAATCGCAACAGCTCTTTCTCCATAAAAGAGACTTTCTAGCAACAGCTCAAACGTACCAAAAAAAATCCAGAAAATTCTACCTCAATCAGGAGCTCAAGATCGGAACAGGAGCAGGTCGAACAAGAAGAGAATGGTAGCTAGCAGTCAGACCTTCAGGAGACGAAAACCACAGGACAGAACAATCAAATTCCAGCTGAAGCCGAGACGCGTGGGATCAATTGAGATCGAAGATGAATACGCCTCGGAGGAACCACAGTTCCATCCCCGATTCGGAAAGCGCCAGAAACCCTAACTACTCCATCGGAAGAATACACTGAGAATCTCTGGAAATCTCAGAATCCTATGGAGCAGCTAACCTATAACACTATGAATTCAAGGCAGGGAAACATGCAGAGAGCAGTGGATTGCAGTGGGGAAATTGATGGAAATGAAAGAGGGAGGAATTGAATTCAGAAATTCAATGATAAAGGTAGAAGAAAAGGAATAAAGGCGAATCAGAATTTTTTTTTTGTTGAGAGAGAAAGCAAAAAACCCCTCTGGTGGTGGTGGTGGTGGTGTGTTAAGAACTTCAGAACGCATAAAATATGGAAATTCTTTCTTTATTTTTTCTTTAAAAATATAACTATTAGTTTTCTTTCTCTTTTTTTGGGCAATTATTGGTTATGGTGATTTTTTAATTGAGCCGAGGAGGGGGGGTTGGGGAAGCTTAAACTAATTATCGTTTTTTTATTTTTTATTTTATCAAATATAGTTTCAAATAATATATTAATAAAAACAAATAAAACTAAATAGTAAATACTGCATTCAAATACAAATCCAACTGTGAAAAAATGACCCCAAGACAAGGTGGGTCGAGGGTGGACCATAGAGTTTTGAGCAACTCTCCATGATACTCAATCTATTAATATGGTGGATTCTTTAGGAGCGGATACTTTTAGTTTATTATTTATTTATTTATTAATTTAATCATTGATATTCCTTTCAAAAAAAGTTTATAGTAGCAACATAATAATTTTAAAAATGTATAAATTATCTAGTCAGATATAGTCATAATAGTTTTTTGTTTTCAAATTGAAAGATATTGCTTAGTGAGTAGCAAAAACTATTAGTTATGTGCCGAGGAGATTACACCCGATAGAGAACTTAATAATAATAATAATACATAATAAGTTAGAGCAGCCCAAAAAAAATTAAATTAACTGAATTTATAAAGAGAAAGCAGGTAAAAAATTAATATTGGTTTAAAATTTGTATAAAATATTAACATGGAATTCAATTGTTGGGATTTAAATCAAATTGATACTTGGGTTAACAGACCAAAATGAATTGACATTTTTACTAAATTTTGTTGCTTTTTGGTACCCGAGATATCTGGGTGTTGCACCGTTAGAATTTCTGATTAAAACTAACAGAATCCCATTTTTTGCGCATGAAAAGACCAAAATACCATTTTTACATAATAGCAACTCAAAACTTTGGAACTCAATATCTCACTCATTTCTTCATCTTTTTGGACGATTTTTTTTTTTGAAACTGCATAACTTTTCGATATCTATGCAACCCAAATAGCCGTAAAGTGATTTGCCAGATTTTTTTTCAAATAAACATCGTTTTTCATGTTAATTCATTATTTTTTGTATCAAACTCCACCGCATTCTAACACCTATCACCCTTGATCGCCCACTTTTTTTACTAATTGAATTTTAATATTACAATCAAACCGTTGCTCTTGGATTCCAACACTTCTGTTTAAGAACCAAATTGATATTATACATTTCATCCAATAGAAAACAAAAAATGAAAGTCTGTCGAATTAATTATTATGCAATATATAACTTACTGGAATTTTTATTGATATCAAATAAACTATACTGGTGTGTCTCTAAATCAATAAACGTCACTGCAAGAGAACATATGGATCTTAGCATGATAAGCTACCAATTTTTTGTCTATATATTTTGTGGACATGCTGAAAAATTGACCAGTTCTGCAGGTCTGCTTTTAAAAGCTTGACATGGTCCAGCATAAAATTGTAAACGGAAGCAGTTTCTGGCAATAACTCGAAAGAAAATTTACTGGTTGTCTCTAGCCACATACATAATGGTAAACATTCTTTTTGTGATTCTGTTAATGTCAGTTCATCTTATTTTCTCACATTATAGTCATCCCTCATGATACTGAAAGTATCAATTTCCACATGTAGATTAAATGAGAAAATAAACTATTTCTTCTTGATGTCAATTCTAAAAGTTCTTCCAATACCCTTAACAGTACTTTTCCTATTGTTCTACTTCAAGTATGAAACATCTTTATCTATCTAAAATCCATATGTTCTCTTGCAGTGACGTTTATTGATTCAGAGACAAACCAGTATAGTTTATTGGAGATATAAAGAAAAATTCCAATAAGTTATAGATTGCATAACAATTAATTCGACAGACTTCATTTTGGTTTTCTTTTGGATGAAAGGTATAACATCAATTTGGTTCTCAAACAGAAGTGTTGGAATCCAAGAGCAGTTTGATTGTAGTATTAGAATCCAATTAGTAAAAAAGTGGGTGATCAAGGGTGATAAGTGTTAGAATGCGGTGGAGTTTGATACAAAAAAGAATGAATTAATATGGAAAACGATGTTTATTGGAAAAAAAAACTGGGAAAATCACTTTATACTATTTGGGATGCATAGATCTCAAAAAGTTATGTGGTTTAAAAAAAAAAATCGTCCAAAAAGATGAAGAAATGAGTGAGATATTGAGTTCCAAAGTTTTGAGTTGCTATCATGTAGCTATTATGCAAAAAATGTATTTTGATATTTTTATGCGCCAAAAATGGAATTTTGTTAGTTTTAACCAGAAATTCTAACGGTGCAACACACAAGATAATTCGGATACCAAAATACAACAAATTTAATGGAGATACCAATTTGTTTTGAGCTGTTAACCCATGTACCAATTTGATTTAAATCCCTCGATTGTTTGGTTTTATCGATCTTATCAATGTTATTATTTATTTAATAGTAATAATAATAATTAAGAATTAAATTACGAAATAATAATAATAATAAATAAAATAGAAGAAGGGGTGAATCACGAAAATGAGAGTCGATGGTAGATGACAAAACAGAAGAGAACAGCAAAGCACAGACCAGGCACCACCACCACCCGCAGCGGGGCCTACGGTATTCCCTGGGGCCCACCTCAATCATTACATATGCTTCCCTCACCCTATTTTGTCGTCTTTCTCCCGTCTCCCTCCTCTCCCGTCAATAGCAAGGTAGAAAAGAAATGCTAGTGCTGAGTAGGGCCGGCAATGGTGCGGTGAAAATCAAATAATCATGGTTATTCGTACCATTTACCGCAATGGTTAACCGCACCATTATGGTGAGGGGTGGTTATGGTGATGAATTTTGTAACCGCAATGGTTATGGTTGTGGTGATGGTATTCAGTCTATAACCGCGGTTATAACCATCACCTCTATATATATAATATATAATATTATATATATGAATATATTACTAATACTTATATATATATATATACATTATTAGTCAAATATTATAATTCTTATTCTGTTCCATTTCTCACCCACTATTTTTTTTACCAAGCAATTCCTAACATTCAATCTTGACCCTTTATTTTTTTGCAAGCAATTCCCACAATTCAATTTCAATCCAACTTAATTTGTTAAACTCAGTCTCACTCTCACTATCAGAAACTCAAACTCTCGTTCACTTCTTCATTTGCCTAGGTCAACTGACAAGTGAGAGTAATTCAACAATTACATAAATATGCCTAATTTATGTTTATATTTCTTATTATTAGGTAACCACGATTGGAAGTGATGGCGAATGAGGATCGATGATCGCAAGTAATAAGCGATTGAAGATGTGTTTTTTTTTTAAATTTAGTGTAACAATGAAGTTATGTTTATTTGGATTTCGTGTATGAAACTGAATGTATGTTTACTTTTATTTTATGAAACAATGATGTTGTATTAGTTTGAATGATTGTGGTTAAATGGTTTAACCGTGGTGAAAAACCATGGTTATGGTTATGGTTATGGTATGAAGAATCATAACCGCAGTGGTTATGGTTATGGTTATGGTATGAGTGAAAAAAATATGGTATGGTTATGGTATTAGTGCTATTCGCACCATACCCTCACCATCGTCAGCCCTAGTCCTGAGTCCTGACTGAGTGGTTTCTCTACTTCAACATTTTCTGCTGATATTCTCCATAATCCATATTTCCATTTTTACTTAGTACGTATTAATTAATACTAATTTATATAAGAAATTTGATATTAAATTAACTCACCTAAAAATAAAGTATTAGTTAATACCAATTTCGTAATGACCCATTTACTTTGGAATGTATCACAAACTCTCACCGTATGCACCGATACTTCAGGCCGGACCCTGACGGGTTCGGGTTCAAGTCGTGTCGTGTCGTGTCGAGTCCGGGTTGTTCTGGGTCAGGTCAGCCCGAGTCGAGTCATGGGTCAAGTTAGTTCGGATCAGGTCGGTTCGGGGCTGGGTGGGTCAAGTCGGGTCGGGTCGTGCTGAGTCGGATCGTTTCGGTTCTAGTTGGTTCGGTTCGGCCTGGGTCGTACAGAAGCGGGTCGGGTCGGGCCAATCCTTTTTCAATGTTTTGTATTAGTTTCTTTATATATACATATATATATATATTTATATATTAAAAAAGTAGTTTTTACTATTTATACACAAATTTGATTATTATTTAAATTTATTTTTTCATGAAAAAAAAAGGTTTATTTATTTTAATATTTTAAATAATTGAAGTTACTTTTTTTTATTAAATTTTCACTTTGTTAAAAAAAATTAATCAGATGTAAAATATAATTTCATTGAAAATTCAAGTAGAGGTATTTAAGTCTTTTAGTCATTGTATGAAGATGTTATAATACAAAGTTCATTCAAACATTGTATAATGATATCCTAATACATGGTGCAACCAAACATTGTATTAGTTAAGCATGTATTATGATATCTTAGTTGATGCTTAACTAATACTAGCTAATAGTATCAGCTAAGCGGCGATTATGATATCCTAGTCGGTGCTTAATTAATACTATGTTTGCACGAACTATGTATTATGATATCTTAATACAATGTTAGGATGCATTTTGTATTAGGATATCCTAATACAATGACTAAAAGACATAAATACGCCTATATGCGTTTTTTAATAAGATTATATTTTTACATATGAATAATTTTAAAAAAAATAACTTTAATTTATGTAAAAGTACCACGAACCCGTTATATTCGGCCCAATATGAAACGGTTATGGCCGTCCCGCATATGGCCCGGTCCGAACATACCAACCCGACCCGATGTGACTTGAGTCAGACACCGGCCCGAACATGGCCCAACCTGACCTGAAAATGTCCAGTCTTCTCGACATAACCCAGGCTAATACTTCAGGCCCGAACATGCCCAATCAGACCAGATGTTGCCCGGCCCGGCCCGAACATGGCCCAACCCGACCCAAAAACGGTCTGACTCGCCATAACCCGAGCTGACATTATCAGGTCCAAACATGTCCAACCCGACCCGAACATAACTGGCCCGGCCCGACCAGATGTGACACGTGTTAGATTACGGGGAGTAATCACTACGGATACAAAAATCATGGTACATGCTAGTAATCAAAATTACGCAGCGGAAGATTCACACATACCTTAAACGTAATTCGTAGTCCCAAGATCCTTGTAGAAGGGAGTTCATGATCCTCCGGTCGGCACCCGTAGAGGTTCTTGTGAAGGAAGCCCTACGCGGTATATTCTCCACAGCAAAGCCTCATATCGATTCTTGGCAAGGGACGGATCTCCGGAGTGTTTGCTCGAAGGAAAATTGGCACACCATTGGTGAATAGGTGGTTCAGCCGAAGTGGTGGAGTTATAGGGGAAGGGTTTTCTCTCAAATCACCACTAGGGAGGAATTATGATTAACCATAATAAAACCCCTAACACCCCATATATATAGGAGGAGTAAAGTGGACAAAAGTCCACTTTACCCCCCACCACATATTCAGCCGGCCACATGTATAGGGAGGCCCAATTTTGGGCCTCTCATGTCAATTGAATTTGGGTCTGGCCCAATGTTTTAATGTGACATTTACCCAATTAACTTAGGTAACATATACATATAATGGGCTTCCATTTACGGCGCCCAACGCCATATGCCTACAGCTCCCACTCGCCGGAAGGGAGGGTGCCTGTTAATGTATTGTCGTCCAAATCTGCATCAACATTTCACTCCTTCGATCTCGTCTTTGCTTCCGAATAGTTCATACGAGGTTTGTCGTGTGACCGGCGAACACGACGGGCATCGTGCTACTCATCTGTTAGGAGTGTTGTAGCGCTCGCGAAGCGTTGATTCCCTTTTCTCCAATCAACCGTGATGGATATACGCCCAATTTAAACTCGTCTCCCTTCGGATTGTCTTATTTTGACCGTCCCGCTTACGATTTTAAATCGAAACTTTAACCCGAACACTCCACCAATAGCGTGAACGGCCTGGACGGGCCAAAGTACTCGTCCGGGCCCATCCAATAGTCTCACCTAGGTGAGATCGGGTGGCCTCACCCGGTCTCTCCTAGGAGAGATTGAGTGGCCTCGCCCGGTCTCTCCAAGGAGAGATCGGGTGCCCTCACCTGATCCCTCCTAGGAGGGATCGGGCGGGCTGCCCCACCCCTCCTATGAGGGGTTGGGCAAGTCCACCCGATCCTAAGCCTTGGGAGTCGGATTTCTCGTCCGACCCCTAGGGCCCCGACATCCTTTTTTACCCGGCACAGACTTAAACTTTTCCACTCACCTCTCCATGCTATTAAGGGTTTAATCTTGTCATAATGTGTTAATTAAGTGAGTGTCGGACCCTAAAAATCCGACCTAAGGCGATTACGTTTTGAAAACGTGATTGATTTTGAAAGAGTCACCACTAGTTAATAAAGGCTAACTAGAATCCTAAATTACCTAGGTAAATAACGAATCAAATACCTAAGCACATTAATCGGTCTACGATCCAAGATTTGAGTTCGGGGGTTCTGTTACGAATTAAGAAAAAAATGATTTTCTAATTACGCCATTTCGGTACTTAATTAACCTATTTGCCAATTTTAAAATTTGAATATGCATTACATCGAGTTAATCTAACGATATCAAAAACTAAACTAACCTTCATGCGAAAAATACTAATAATGACAAATATAAGTTCTAAAAAAAACTATTACATATCTAAAACTCCTAATTGATATAAAATCTAATAAAATCAAGCATGCTTAAAATCATGATATAATTTAATAATTATACGTCCTACACATATATACATACAGTAAAACACGTTACCTAATTAATCTACATCTAAATTAACTAATTAACATGTTATAATAACAATAATAATAAGGGTTAAAGGTACTTTTGATACCACATATTTGACCGAATGTGGCTTTTAGTACTGGATGTTTAGTTTTGTATACTTTTGGTACCAAACGTTTGAAAAAAATGTGGCTTTTGGTACATCCGTTGGTTGACCGTTAGTTTTGGCCATTAAATGACATGTGGAAGTCACATGATCGACTCTAAACTTTTAATTTTGTTCAATTTAGTCCCTCAAATATATTCATAACTTTTATTTTGTTTAATTTAGTCCTAAAGCTTCAAAATCAAACCAAATTGGGACCTATCTCCAATTGGGTAAATTTGACCCAAATGGGGCTATGTCAATTGAATTCGATTGGTTTAATTGGGTCCGATTTTGAAGTGTTATGACTAAGTTAAACAAAATAAAAGTTAGGAATATATTTGAGGGACTAAATTGAACAAAACTAAAAGTTTAGAGTCGATCACGTGACTTGCACATGTCATTTAACGGTCAAAACCAACGACCAACTAACGGATGTACCAAAAGCCACATTTTCAAAAACGTTTGGTACCAAAAGTATACAAAACTACCAGTACTAAAAGTCACATTCGGGCAAACATGTGGTATCAAAAGTACCTTTAACCCTAATAATAATGATAATAAAAAATAATAAAAATAACAGAAAAATAATATTAATAAATAAGTAATAAAATATTATTATTTAAAAGAAAGAAAAAAAACGTGACTACATGCAGACCTCCACCGGGGCAAAGGGGAAGACTCCGGCGGACTCAAGGTGGCAGGCGGAGGAGGTTAGCCGGGTCGACGACGGAACGGCGGCCTCGTGCGACGACGAATCTGGCAGCAGACGGTGGTGGAGCAGCGGGCGAGGGCGGACGTTGAAGGTTGCCGGCGGAGGAGGTCGTGGTCGGACGGGGGCTGGTGCGGTGTAGTGATCACGGCTGGATCGACTATGGACTCCAGTGCTGTTCCTGATCGGATGGCTTGGGCGACGGTCCGGTGTGAGGTCGGAGCAGGGCGGAGCTCCAACCAGGTGGCTGGCGGAGGTGTGGCGGCTGGCGGAGGTGTGGCGGCTGGCAGAGGTGTGGCGGCTGGAAGGTCTGGTGCAGGAGAGAGAAAGAAGAGAGAGAGAGAGATATGGGCAGCCACCGACGGGCTTCGGAAGTCCGGTAGGCTGGGACGGACGACGGTGGCCAGGTGGGGCGGAGTGGGAACCACGGCGTAGCGAGCAAGAGGGCCACCGGCGGCAGGTGGACGGGGCGACGCCGGCGAGGGGCAGAGCAGCCACCGGCGATGGAAGAAGAGAGGGAAAGAAAAAAAAAACTTTTATTCACTAGGAGACAGAAATGCACGAATTTCGAGATCATATGTTTATTATTTTCTTGTGGTGTTTTTACATGTAAATGGACATTATTTATAGCTAAACTAGGACCTCTAAACTAGGAAAATAAAATCTGAAAAATATATGCATTTAATATTCCGAAAATATACATATATATTTATGTATTTCACCATAAATACACATAATATATTTTATAAATATTTTACAATAAATAATGCATATACACTATCCTATTTTAAGCCAGTCCTATCTTTAGAAACTTCGCGACCTTCCATTTTTAAATACTTCCTTTTTTTGACGCGTCCCATATCATTTTGAACGTGCTATGCGCGGACCAAAATTAGGTGTTTACAGTGAGTTTAGGGATTAACGGTGTCATTAAGCCACCTTAATGACACCGTTGCCTATATATACCCCATAAATTCCATTCATTCGAACAAGTTTACATCTTTGCATGCTTAGCTCTGCCTTCTGTCTAGGATTTTATTTCTCTAGAGAACTCAGACTTACTTAAGCATTAGAGAGGGTCCACCGAGCACCACCCCCCTATCCGTGCTCGGTACTGCCCCTTGTGCAGGTCGACAGGAAGCGAAGGAACGGATCAGACAGACAAACTAGACGGATCAAGAAAGAGAGCGAATAACCCGTGAGAAGTGCCACTTGGGTCAGAGAATCACCAACCCGAGGAACACGTCTTAACACTTGGCGTTGTCCGTGGGCTTCGAATAATTTTATGTTAACTTTGTGAACAAAAGTTTTATTTGTTTGTTAATACGTCTATACATATGATACTACAATTTTTTTGATATACTCATAACAAACCATCAAAATATCAAAATAAATAAATACTTACCAAATGTTATTGTTAACCATATACTCTTATGATGGTAGTATTATCCTATACATATCTTTGATAGTAGTTTATACGTAGAATTTATAATTAAAATTTTAATTAGTATTTTAGGTAATAATTTTAAATATAATTTATTATTTACGCATACATGAGTTAATTTTAGTTTAGTTTTTTAGCAGATGATTAATTAACATTGTTATGTAACATACTAAAAATTGTAACTACCATCAATACTGAATAAGGAGTTTAAGATGAATTTTACCATGTCCACATATGCACAAAAGTGATGTCATATAGGTAGGTGTAAATGATTAGGTGGATTGATAGATTTGTATAGTTTTTTAAAATTGATTATTTGTCATCATTACAGAGGTTTTAACCCAAAATATATTATATAAAGAGCAAGGAGAATGCTTGGAGATCATCTAAGCTATTAGAGAAGCTTAGGTGGATAATTACACATCATCAAGAGAGACGGTGAATGAGTTCGTCCAATAATATTAAATCTTTTATATATATTATTACTTAATTTTAGTACTTGTCAACTCTATATGAAACCTATTAAGATTATATTATATATAGATAGATAGATGTTTAATCAACAATTCCACATCTCCACTCATATCAGATCAACCATGAATATTTTTTTATCACTAGTGTGCCTTGAATTGATTAGTAGACTCTATTAATGAACTCAAATCATGATAATGCACGGTGGTTAAAATCCTAATTACTACTAACTAGATACAAATCCCGCGCACCACGTGGGTAAAAGTCCGAAATAAAAAGCATCAAATTACAATAGAATAAAAAAGAATATATAATTTATGAGTGCATGAAATACGTACTTCAAAAAAATTGCATATAATTTAGAAAAAAGTTGTATTCTTAATAGTTTCTTTTCCCCCAATATTCTTAATAGTTTAAAGTTTAAAATTGTTATAACATGATTATTTTTTCAATCATGATTAAAAAAAAAATCAAGAAAGTAAGTTTATTTAGAAATGTTAATAACCTTACTTATAGAATAGTTATCCAACTGATATAACAAAAATAAGATTGATAGTTACACTGCAAATATTATCTTCATGAGGAATATAAATAATAAGGATTAAAATTATATTTGTAAAATAAAACCTACAAAAATTATTTACTATGTAACAACAAAAATCGCTATGCTATTATACTATTATTATACACAAACTTTGAAATTTATGTTATTATAATAAATTTACATTAAAAAACATACAAAACACCCAAATATAACATTAAAGTTCATATAACACTACAACTAAATATTGAAATTTAAAACGTAATGCAGAATTAATCTATTTTAAAGAAATAGATACTAACATGCTGATTTTTGTTTTTCTCCATTTACTCTTTAGTGAAAGCAACTTCAAGTTTTGCTTAAAAAAACAAAACATAAATTAATTACTATGGTTAGTGGCAAAAAAAAAATACTATTGTTAAAATGAGACTACTACTAATTAACATTTAAATTATCTTTTTGTAACTTATCTCTAAAATCATAAAATATATGTATAAATTTAAATAAAACATTCCATTTTCATTTTTTTTCTTCATATTTATTGTGGCAACTGCCTCACAATCTAACACTCCCTCTTAATCTTGGTAGTATGCTTAAATTATGCAAAGATATGACATGTTTTCATTAATCTCAATGAGAAGATTGGCTATAACAGTACCTATCAGTTATCACTGCATAACTTGCTTCGTGCCTTATAATAAAACACTTCTCATTACAAATCTATTGACCATCAATTTTTACTTGTTAAAAATACTTAATTAAGAAAGCATATTGTCGTTTCCAACGAAAAGAACTATACAACAAAAAATATACCTAGATGAAGAATGGTTATGAGCACTGAGTGTATTGATGTGATTTCAACTTCACAAACAGTAATTCAAAATTAAAAATACAAACTATAATAAAAATATATCACAATAAATTTTAAACATATATAAGAGACATATATATGTGGATGAAACGTATAAGAAAGCATTTTAAACATATGTTAAATTTACATTGTTATTAGAAAAAGCTTTCTTGTTGCCGGAGCATTCAATGTCTCATGATTTAAGTAACTATCCTACAAAATATTAATTTTGAGAACAAAAATATTAGTGATTAAGAGGAGATATCTTATTTCTGCATATAATGAGAACATTTTAAATTAAAAAAATATACATTAGTGGTCAAATGCTTTATTATTATTATTATCTTTTGAATAACTTTTATAAATATTTCCATTAAGAAAAAAAAAGTCTAACAAATATTTATTTAAAAAAGACATATGTAAGTATAATAAGTATATACAAGTATATATCAATTAATATTTGTAGCAAATTAGTACTGACATATGTAACTAACAAAAAAAAATCGCATTAATTAAAAGGAAACCTCGCATGCTTTGGATTAACACATACACCACCGACGTATTCTCCATTGTAATGAACCACTGCATCAAACCAGCAACTTTCTTTTCCCAATCAACCCTATCAAGCAAAATGTGATATAGAGAAACCAGACCTAGCTATGAACCTTAAATGAGAAAGCTTACTTTGAGAATAATTAGATACAAAAGGTAGTTCCACTAGTGATGCACACCCGCAAGGCAACAATCAGTGCAGTTCTTACCTATTATCTGAGACATTTGTTGTTTTGGTGTAAACCGAATGGTGACTGTCTTTTCTAAGTCGTGTCATTAATTAATTTTGAGAGTCGGTGAGCGCAATGGCATGCATTATCATCATGAGATAAAGTGCATTGTCTGGGGCATCGAGCATGTGTCCGTCCAATATGAGAAGTGGTTACATCTGCTACTCGCACCTCTCTGAGCCAGCTAAATTGTAAAACAATACATCGTTAAAATCGTCAAATTTTACACCAATTTGGAAAAACACATGTTTTAGTAGTTACAAATACAAACAAAAAAGCATATGAAGCTTATTTGGGTTGAATGCATGATACCTTGAAAGATAGATGTTTTGGTCATGGGATTGCACCTTACTCCACTTAGTCCGAGTAAACAACCTATCCTTAGAGTCTCTATTCAGTCTTGGCTCTATTTTTTTTTCATTAATCTTGTTTCCAACTTGAAAGTAATTAAATCTGCAAAGCATCGATCATTATATTAGTACTATAGACACATCATTCAACCGATCAACGTGATTAATTAGTAGATACTGTTGAGGCCCGGTCCATTTTGGTCTGAATATGTAAATATTTAAGTTGACCCAATTGTTAGTTTGACCCATTTATTTTGGGTTCGGTCCAATGATGCAATCCGGACTTTGTTTGAGGACTGACTTGTATAACTTAAAAAGGTTGCGGTGCAATCTTTATTTATTTTAGTAGGGTTTAGTATAAATAGGGGTGATGTAAACAGTGATGAATAATACAAATGATCCCTTATTACATTTGCTCCGACTCTGTTAGGTTTACAGACTTCTTCGTCTTCTCCACTTGCGAATCTCGATCTTTCTCTCTCGAAGCTCTTGGTTTTCACATGGTATCAGAGCTTTCGAAGCTTTGATTCCTTAGACGATCCTTTACTGCTATTTCCGCTGCGGTATCGTGTTTGATTTACGCATTTACGAAGTTATCGATTCATCTTCTTCGCGTTCTTTCTTGATTTCAGAAATTGTTTCGTCTTTTTGATAAATAAACGAACGCTTTAACGAATCGATTTCTACGATGATTTTTCTTTGAACTCAGCATCTTTCTTATGATGTATGAGTTCTGAGAATCGCGGATCTGAAAATTATTTTGTTTACCTTTAAGGATCCAAGATCTGTCGCTTACACATACGATTGTGAATCTCGACATCTTTCCTTGTGGTGTTCGTGATTTCTATCGACTTTAATAGCCAAAGATTGTTCATAGATCTATACTTCGTTGATTTCAGATTTATTAAATCGCATCTTAGATCGATTATCTTTACATGCATGACAAAAATCTGTTGAGAATGTCCCTTTCCCTTACATGCATGTAGAAATCCATCACTTTCAGGATATAGATCTTGTATTATATTTTGATTACTATTCTGATAAAGAGATCTGACTGAGTTTATGTTCGTCTCTTGTTACCTATTTTTCTACATCTGAAATTCTTTTGTTTCGACTTAAGCCGAGATCTTTTCTGTGACGTTTAAGTTGTTATATTCGTAGATCTTGAACTCCTAAGATGTTAAAGATTGATGACGATGAACCTTTTTTTGTTTGCATGCATGCCGTACTCCAGTGATGATTTCCTTTAAATCGAAGGATTGATGATTGTTTTCTTATATACCTTTTACTAGACTTGGCTTTGATACTGATTTCTCTTTGTAGATCTGCCATTCTTTGCGAGTTTTTTGCTATTTTTCTGAATGGATCCTGAATCAAGCCAAGTTCCAAAGGATAATTCTAATGACGATTCTGTTGTTGCTCCAACAAATGTTGTTGTCGAAGCGACACCGAAAATAGATCACAATCATCCTTTATATCTTCATCCCTCTGACTCTGCTGGTCTTTCACTGGTTTCTGAGAAACTTACTTCTTCTGAGGATTACGGTTTTTGGAGCAAGGCTATGCGCATTTGCTTGATTTCCAAGAATAAACTTGGTTTTGTTACTGGTGCATGCAAGAAAGAAAATCTCGATCCTAGTTTACATCATCTATGGGATCGCTGCAATGCCCTTGTTCTTGCATGGATCATGAACTCAGTTTCGCGTGAGCTAATGTTTGGGAATATATACACTGAAAGTGCCTTTTCTGTTTGGAATGATTTGAAGGAAAGACTTCACAAAATCAATGGTTCAAGGATTTTTCAACTGCATAGAGACATTTGCCTTGCTCAGCAAGGAGTGGATTCTGTTTCTACATACTTTGCTCGTCTCAGATCAATGTGGGAAGAGTTTGACGCTATATGCAATCTTCCTAACTGTGGCTGCCCCGAATTTCAAAAACATGTCTCTCATGCAAATAATTTGAAATTGTTCCAATTTCTAAATGGACTTAATGATTCCTATTCAAACGTTCGCACCAATTTGGTCATGCGTGAAGCTTTACCTTCTGTTTCCCAGGCATATGCTGTTTTAACTCAGGAAGAAAATCAAAGGAACCTTTCTGCTGGTGCTGTTTCTAATAATGCCTCTGAGTTTAAACCCTCCTTTTCAGCTGATACTTCATCTAACAAATCCAGGGGCTAGAAAAGGAACCTGAATTTAGTCTGTGATTTTTGTAAAGCTCGAGGTCATGACTATGGGCACTGTTTCAAAAGAAAAGGCTATTCCCCTGGTTGGAGTTTCCATAACAATCAGGGACAAGGTAGAACACCTCAGGTTAATGCTGCCATTGATGCTAATTCTGGTTTGCCTTGCAATGACAGTGGTGGCAGTGGACTCTCTACCCCGCTTGAGCTTCCTAAAAATCAGCCCATGATGATTACAAATGAGCAGCTTGAACACCTCGCTCGTAGCATGGCAAGATCCCAACATAATTCTGAGGCTGAGGGTCGTGCTAACATTGCTTCCACCACTACAGGTAGACCTTCCTTTAATAATATCTCTGTTGATCAGTCTGAATGGATTATTGATACTGGTGCAACTCATCACATGTGTTTTAAATCGGATTGGATGAATAATTTTGAACCCATTCATTCTTATGTTCAATTACCAAATGGTATTAAATCTAGAGTTGCTGGTATTGGGAATGTTGTACTTGGTAAGGGATTATTGCTGAATGATGTTCTGTTTTTGCCTGATTTTAGGATTAATCTTTTATCTGTTGCAAAGTTAACAAGGGACTTATCCTGTTCAGTTATTTTCTCTTCTAACACTGTGATTTTGCAGGATCTCTGCAATGGAATGGTGTTGGGGAGTTGACATGAAGCTGCAGGGCTATACATTTTCAAACATCAACCCTTAGCTCCTGTAGCTCTTCAGTCTTCTATTAGCACCCCTCAAACCGTTCTGTGGCATAGGCGTTTAGGCCATATCTCTTTTAAAAACATGAACAGGATTAGTGTTCTTTGATATTTGAATTTGCAAAATAAAGCCATCATTGATTGTGACATTTGTCCTATGGCAAAAGAGTCTAGACTTTCTTTTCCAAATAGCAACTCTGTTACAACTTGTGCTTTTGAGTTGATCCATGTTGATGTATGGGGGCCATATCATAAGCCCACTCATGATAATAAACGATATTTCTTAACCATTGCTGATGACTTTACCAGAGTTACTTGGGTTTATTTGATTACTTTGAAATCCTTAAGCATTTTTTTGTCATGGTGGAAACTCAGTTTTCTGAAAAGGTTAAAAGAATTAGGTCTGACAATGGTGGTGAGTTTATTAATGATCATTGTTCCACTTTATTCTCTCAAAAGGGCATTATTCATGAAACTTCTTGTGCTTACACACCCCAACAAAACAGAATTGTTGAGCGAAAACAGGCATCTCCTAGAGGTTGCAAGGTCCTTAAAATTGCAAAGTTTTGTTCCTGATAAGTTTTGGGGAGAATGTGTTTTGACAGCATGTTATTTAATCAATTTGATGCCAACTGATGTTTTAAAGGGTTTTTCTCCTTTTGAGAAACTTTACAACAAAGCTCTTTCAATTGATCATATTAGAGTTTTTGGTTGCCTTTGTTATGCCAAAGTATTGCCTCTATCTGACAAGTTTGCGACTCGGTCCATCGCCTGTGTTATGATGGGTTACTCCTTGACCCAGAAAGGTTATAAGCTGTACAACCTGACCACAAAGTCGTTCTTTGTTTCAAGGGATGTTATGTTTCTCGAAAATCATTTCCCTTTCAACTTTTTAAATAATTTGCACCCTTCTGTATTTCTGCCTAATATTTCCCCTGTTGATTGTGCAGATAATGGTGCTAATAATGAGATATTTGGTGTTGATGTTCAGCCCAGCATTGCTGATCTCGATCACGATCAAGTCCCGGCTACTACGACTGAGTTAAGCAATAATGATGCTAACTCCACAGGTGATTCTAACTCAGAGGGTAATGATGATGACTTTTCTGATGTTGAGAATAATTCTAATGATACTACACATCATGTCTCTGAACCTTCGATTAGACCTGTTAGACATATTAAGCCGCCTGTTTGGACTCGTGATTATGATATGACTGTTGGTTGTTCAACTAATCATCATATTTCTGCACATCTGAGTTTTGATAGAGTTACCAATGAATATAAATAATTTTTTAGCATGATTGATAAGATTCCTGAGCCAAAATCTTTTTTTGATGCTTGTAAAAATTTACATTGGGTTAAGGCAATGAAGGAAGAAATTGCTGCTCTTGAAAACAATAAAACTTGGTCATTGGTTCCTTTACATCATGGCAGAACTTCTATAGGATGTAAATGGATTTTTTCGTCTCAAGTATAATTCTGACGGATCTCTTGAACGATATAAAGAACGTCTTGTAGCAAAGGTTTTAAGCAAAAAGAAGGCATTGATTATGAAGAAACTTTTTCTCCTGTTGCTAAAATAGGAACAGTTAGAATTATTTTATCTCTTGCTACAATGAATGCTTGGCCTTTGTACCAAATGGACGTTTATAATGCGTTTCTTCAAGGTGATTTAGTTGAAGAGGTTTATATGGATCTTCCACCTGGATTTGGTAATCAGGGGGAGTTATGTGTTGTTATATCTGATCTTGTTTGTAGATTACACAAATCCTTGTATGGTCTAAAACAGGCTTCACGACAGTGGAACATCAAGTTAACTGATGCTCTTCTTAGCAATGGGTACAGTCAAAGTCATTTAGATTATTCTCTTTTTACAAAAAGAAAAGGTAGCGATATTGTTATCCTTTTGGTATATGTTGATGATTTACTCATTACTGGGAATAGTTCTGTACTAATTTCTGAATTAAAGCATACTTTACAAACCAATTTTAAAATGAAAGATTTGGGTGACTTAAAATATTTTCTTGGCATAGAGGTAGCAAGATCAGATAAATGCCTTGTGCTCTGCCAAAGAAAGTATGTTTTAGAGATGCTTTCAGATGTTGGTTTGTTGGGTAGTAAGTCTTGTAATACTCCAATGGAGCAGAATGCAAGGTTTACTTCTATTGGATATGATGAGAGCTTAAAACTGAATAAAGATGATATGTTGCTTTCTGATCCAAGTTTATATAGACGATTAATTGGTGATGGATAAATGTCCAATTCGGGTTCGTGTTTACATTTCGGGCCTCGTAAACGTGTCGAAAATTACATTTTGGTTTAAAAACATCTCCCACGGCATCAAAACGGTCCGGAAGCGCCCTTGCGCGCGTCCGGACCGGACCTCCGGGTTGCATAGCAACCCGGACCTCCGGGTTGCTCGCAATCCGGACCTCCGGGTTGCTCGCAATCCGGAGGTCCGGGTTGCGCGGCAATCCGGAGGTCCGGGTTGCGTGGCAATCCGGACCTCGCCGAATTGCCCAAATTCGACGAGGTCCGGATTACCTTACGGGTATCGCGCGACTACCGTATCCGCGATTACCGTTGCGTGTAGAGAAGTCAAGTTCGCACATTACCAATATGGATGACGGTTACCGCTTGATCTTGAACCGTCATCAAACCGCTCTAAAACCGGGTCCGGTCCCAAGAAAGCCTATAAATAGGAGGTCTTGGCCACCCATTTTCACACATTCTCTCATTTGCCCAACTTTGGTATTTTGAGCTCTGACTTCTCTCTAGAAATTCTCTCTCTCTAGAAATTACCTTTTTGCCACTATAGTGACTTAAGCATCGGAGAGGGCTCCGCTAGCACCACCCCCCTCTTCGTGCTAGCATTAGTCCTTTGTGCAGGATCCGACGCCCGAGTCACAACCTTACCGGGTCACAAACTTGCCGGGTCACAACCTTGCCGGGTCACAACCTCGCCGGGTCACAACCTTGCCGGGTCACAACCTCGCCGGGTCACAACCTTGCCGGGTCACAACCTTGCCGGGTCACAACCTTGCCGGGTCACAACCTTGCCGGGTCACAACCTTGCGGGGTCACAACCTCGCCGGGTCACAACCTTGCCGAGTCACAGCCGTACCGAGACACAGACTTCGTACGGGAGCAAGCCTGAACACTCGTCAGTGGCCCAACCTCCTCCCAACGGAAGGGTTACAAAGGCCCGCACAACCACGCGAACAGACGCGTCCTCACGGCATAGTTCATCCGGACGCAACATTGGCGCCGTCTGAGCGATTCGAACAACAAGCTACCGTACCGCGGAAATCATGACGAGTGATCACAACGCTCTCACTAAGGTCAATCCGTCAAAAACCAGGAAGCGCTTTAGACGCCATAAAAGATCCATAATGACAACCGTGCCAACAAGCAGTGTGCCTTCCGCACAGCACGGTCCAAATTTTCCAGACATCCACGTGATACATGGAGGTTTCGGGGCAGGAGGCGAAACATCATACGGGAGAGAAATATACGCTTCCTTGATGATCCATGAACCTAGGGGCAGTCAGCAGGGAAACGCTGTCCTAGAAAGCGCCATCGGCTTTTCTTCGGAAGACAAGTCACACATAACATTTCCACATAATGACGCCTTGGTCATAACCATGACAATTGACGTCATGGACATCAAGCGTATCTTGGTCGATGGAGGAAGTTCGCCTAACATCATCACGAAAGACGTCATCCTAGCCTTGGGGAGAAAGAAGGATGTCAACAAAATGAATTCACCCTTAGTGGGGTTCATGGAAGATGCAAGTTACCCATTGGGATCCATAACACTACCAGTTATACTGGGAGAAGGCAACTCACGTCTCCAAATTGAAATACTATTTATGGTAGTGCAGAAGCTTGACGCATACAATGGTATCTTAGGATACGCAACCATGAATGCGTGGGGAATGGTTCCATCCACAGCTCATCAGAAGATCAAATTCCCAACTGCATCCGGAATCGGTGAAGTCAAAGGAGATCAACTGTTGTCAAAAAATTGCTACAACGTGGCAATCCAAAATAACGTCAAGCCTGATGACATGCCCATCATTGATGATGACCCAAGAGAAGGCCGTGCCCGACCAGCCCCAGTTGAGGAGTTAAAACAAATAAAGATCGAAGAGCCAGACAGAATGGTCCAGATCAGAGCATCCTTGTCAGAAGATGAAGTGATAGAGATCACAGCACTCCTCAAAGAGTATAAAGAACTATTCGCATGGTCACCAAGCGATATGCCCGGAATCAGTGCAGAAGTCATTTCCCATAAACTCAACATCAAGCCAGGAACTCGAGCAATAGCCCAGAAACTTCGACCCCTCGGGGGCAACAAGAAACTGGCAATCAGAGAAGAGGTGGGAAAACTGCTTGACGCAGGATTCATCAAAGAGTCACGATACCAAACATGGATCGCAAACCCGGTGTTGGTTCCTAAGTCAAGTGGCAAGTTAAGAATGTGCATCGATTACAGAGATCTCAACAACGCATGCCCAAAGGATTCATATCCTCTCCCAAGAATCGACCAACTAGTCGATGCCACTGCCGGCCATGAATTAATGTCCGTAATGGATGCATACTCAGGATACAACCAAATCCCGATGTTCAAGGATGATGCGCCGCATACTGCATTCTATGCAGACAGCGAAATATACAACTACACGGTGATGCCATTCGGCCTAATCAATGCGGGAGCGACATACCAGCGAATGGTCAATACCATCTTTGGCGATCTAATCGGAACCAAAATGGAGGCATACGTGGACGACATGGTCGTGAAGTCAACCAAAAGGCGCAATCATGTTGATGACTTGCGGGCAATCTTCAAAAGAATGCGCGAATATCAAGTCCGCCTAAATCCAACAAAATGCGCTTTCGGCGTACAATCAGGAAATATCCTTGGATTCATGGTGAGCCAGAGGGGGATAGAAGCTAACCCAGAGAAAGTGAAGGCAATTGAAGAAATGGTGTCCCCAAGGAGACATAAGGAAGTCCAGCAACTAAATGGCCGCCTAGCTGCTTTAAACAGGTTCCTTGCCAGAATAGGCGACAAGGCACTCCCGTTCTTTGAAGTCTTGCGTGCAAACAAGAAGTTCGAATGGACACCAGCGTGTGAAGAGGCCTTCCAGCAACTAAAACAACACTTGCGCACATTGCCGGCATTGGCAAAACCAATACCAGGAGAGCCCCTCTTCCTATACATATCAGTGAGCAACACGGCTATCAGCTCAGTCCTTGTCAAACAAAAGGGAACTACCCAGCTCCCAGTCTACTACGTGAGCAAGATACTTGCAAAGTACGAGATAAACTACATGCCAATCGAAAAATACCTGTACGCGCTAATAATAGCAGCAAGAAAGCTGAGGCCATACTTCCACGCACACGAAGTAACAGTCTTAACAGACCAACCCCTGAAGCACATCCTGTCAAAGCCAAATATGTCAGGAAAGCTAACAAAGTGGTCGGTAGAGCTAAGTGAATTCCGCATTCACTTTGCCCCTCGAACGGCAATCAAGGGGCAAGCGTTGGCAGATTTCATTGCAGAATTCACCGGGATAACTCCCGACCCAGATCCCCAAGTTGGACCTCGAAAAATTGGAGAACATACCGAAGTATGGCAAATGTACACCGACGGATCAGGTGCCGGATTCCTCCTAATACCTCCCGATGGATCTAATCCGTTAAAGTACGCTCTAAACTTAACATTTAGAGCAACAAACAACGAGGCGGAGTACGAAGCATTGATAACTGGCTTAAGAATTGCAAAAGGTGTTGGAGTTAAACATCTACGAGTGAAATGCGATTCACAATTGGTCGTCAATCAAGTTAAAGGCAAATACGCGGCAAAGTCAGAAAATATGCAAAAGTACTTGGGGCAAGCAAAAGACCTCATCACAAGCTTCGATACCTTCGACATCAGCGCAGTGCCTAGAGAAGAAAATCAAGAAGCTGACGCCTTGAGCAAATTCGCACAAGGCAATGAACAAGGCAAGGAAACACATTTCGTGGAAAACAGAATCTTGTCAGTAATTGACAAATTCGAAGTCTTGTGCATCGATCCAGAACCAGATTGGAGGACCCCAATATTGGCATACCTCAAAGACCACAAGCTCCCCGAAGACAAAGTCCAAGCCCAAAAAATACAGAGACAAGTCGTCAATTACGCGTTGACAGAGAGGGACAAAAAGTGTTAGAAGATTTACATAAAGGCCAAGCAGCCTGCCATGAAGGGGCGAGATCTTTAATACGCAAAACGTTGAGCTTGGGATACTATTGGCCAACAATGAAGAACCAAGCTACACACTTGGTCACAGAATGCGAATCATGCCAACTTTATTCAAGAAGCATCACGGCACCAGCCGCCGAGCTAAGCCCAATTGCAAGCTCATGGCCATTCGCACAGTGGGGGATCGATCTGGTGGGTCCACTTCCAAAGTCAAAAGGCCAAACCAAGTACATTGTCGTTGCAATCGATTACTTTTCAAAGTGGATCGAAGCAAAGGCATTGGCACAAACAACCGATGCACAAATAATGGATTTCATTCGAAATCACATCATGCGATATGGAGTTCCGAAGGTCCTAATCAGCGACAACGGACCACAATTCAAGAGCTCAAGGCTTCAAACATTTTGCGAAAGAGTCAACATTAACCACCGTTTCCCCTCAGTCCGCCATGCTCAAACCAACGGACAAGTCGAAGCCGCCAACAAGACCGTCCTAGACGGTCTCAAGAAAAGAGTGCACGCATTAAAAGGAGGATGGGCAGAAGAACTTAGCAGTGTTCTGTGGGCACTTCGAACAACTCCAAAGGAGTCAACTGGAGAAACACCATTCAGCCTGGTGTATGGAACGGAAGCAGTCGCTTCCATCGAAATTGCTGTCTCATCCTATCGCACAACCCATTTCAACACACAAGCCAACGAAGTAGACATGCGTCTAGACTTAGACTTGGCTGAAGAAAAAAGGCGTAACTCCGAACACAATCAGGCACGCATGCGTTTGATCACCGCAAGATATTACAACAGGAAGGTGAAAGAAAGGAAATTCCATGTTGGAGAAATGGTGTGGAGAAGGAATGAATTCTCACATCTCGATCAAATCAACAAGATGTCTCCAAAATGGGAAGGCCCTTACAAGGTCGTATCCATCCCATACATCAACGCATATCGCCTTGAAGATGCAGATGGCAATGTCTCTACAAATACATTTAGTGGAGGACATTTGAAGAAATTCCACGGATAAAAGGATAATCTTCTATCACAAAAGGAGCTGTTGTATCAAGCCCTTTTGCTATTATTTCCATAATGCATCTACTCTTTTAAAAGACCACTCCCTTATATAAAGTGGCATCTCTGTAATAATCTCACAAACCTAATGAAGTCGTTCTATCTTCGTAGGAACACGACTACTTTATGTACGTTACTTGGAAACAAAACAAAGTAACAACAACAACTATTATCTACACCAACAAGGAGTTTATTTCTCCTAAATTGGCATCTATCTCAAGAAGGTGCCGGCAACACAAAGCAATGGCGCTATCCCCACAACCAACTTATATGACTCAAGAACAACTTGCAGAATACCTACAAAAAAGGAACTTATAACAATTCTCTGCTCAAGGTGACAACTATTCAGGAAGCTGTCATCTACAAGCAATATCTTGGATTAACACCAAGACCTACTATCAAAACGACGACTATTCAAAAGCGTCAACCACAAGCAATATCTTGGATTAACACCAAGGCCTACCATCAAAATAGCATGTCAAGGATAGAGACAAATCCTCACGTTCATAGCCATTCCCTGGAATCAGAACAGGATGGGCAAATACGATAACGGGCTAATCACCCTGCATAACGGATGTCCTCTGTTTAGACGACCATCCCATGATACGAATTCCTTTTATGGGTTCACTCGGCATAACGGATGTCCTCTGTTTAGACGACAATCCCATGGTACGAATTCCTTTTATGGGTTCACTCTACATAACGGATGTCCTCTGTCTAGACGACAATCCCATGATACGAATTCCTTTTATGGGTTCACTCTGCATAACGGATGTCCTCTGTTTAGACGACAATCCCATGATACGAATTCCTTTTATGGGTTCACTCTGCATAACGGATGTCCTCTGTCTAGACGACAATCCCATGATACGAATTCCTTTTATGGGTTCACTCTGCATAACGGATTTCCTCTGTTTAAACGACAATCCCATGGTACGAATTCCTTTTATGGGTTCACTCTGTATAACGGATGTCCTCTGTCTAGACGACAATCCCATGGTACGAATTCCTTTTATGGGTTCACTCTGCATAACGGATGTCCTCTGTTTAGACGACAATCCCATGGTACAAATTCCTTTTATGGGTTCACTCTGCATAACGGATGTCCTCTGTCTAGACGACAATCCCATGATACGAATTCCTTTTATGGGTTCACTCTGCATAACGGATGTCCTCTGTTTAGACGACAATCCCATGGTACGAATTCCTTTTATGGGTTCACTCTGCATAACGGATGTCCTCTGTCTAGACGACAATCCCATGATACGAATTCCTTTTATGGGTTCACTCTGCATAACGGATGTCCTCTGTCTAGACGACAATCTCATGTTACGAATTCCTGGTATGGGTGCACCCTTTACAGCGGAAGTCCTCTTACTAGACGACAATGTCGTACTACAGACTTTCAAAACCGTGATGCGTGATTCCTGGACGCAGAAAACATGCATCACAATTCATACTCTCAAAAGTGCTACATGGTCCCTGGACGCAGGTATCATGTATCACAAATATTTTTACCAAATATTTTGTCAAACACTTTATAAAATATTTTATGTACCAAACACCTTGCCAAACATTTTATCAAACAAGAATTTCAAGGTTCGAAAAACACTTTTTCAAAAACCCAAAAGTTTTTACGTATGCTTCCCCAACGCGGGTTGATACACGCTGGCAGGTGCGCACCCTGTTTAAAACTCATAAAATTTACAAGTAGAGTCTTGTACAACGTTGCCTTAGAGTGGAACTAAGAGACGGTATAAACTAGTATCTTGCTCAAGCAAAGATGACACATTGCGAACATACTACTTGTTAAGTCGCTATACGCGAGTCACTTGACAGGTTTCAACTGATATAGTGTCAAGCTATGCAGGAAGACGTACAACATGCACAACGCATCGTACAAACAACCTTGAATCAAAAGTGGCTATCGGTCACGATTGCGGGGACTACGTTTACACTACTAGTCATCCACGTTCAGTAAACACAGTAAGCGATAACGGTATGAAATATTACTAACAAGTTATCATGTAAACTACTGTGTATAAAACAGGTTCATACGACGTAGTTCAAAGCGAACAAGTCACAAGCAACAGTCAAACAACAACTCCAACAAGTTTCTAAACATAGAAGCCAGGAGACAAGCGAACTCATAAACGAGTCCAACATGCTCAATGTAAAACGAGCAGTTCAAATAACAGAACCACCAGGAGGCCCGGGGGCAACCTCCATAAACTCGGGAGAAGTGACAATGACGTTCACATCTCCACTATCATCGACCAAAACCTCGTAGTTTGGACGACCACACTCCAAAAGGTTCAGCGCCTCAATGTGAGAAAGGGCGTAATTCGCATACGGCCCCAACTCGCCAAAAGGAAACCCAGGGTCAAGATCTTTCACACGGGTGAAATAATCTTCAGAACGCTCGCTCATCAGGTTGTTTATCTTCTCCTCAACATCAGCTTTAAAATCTGAAGTTCCCAAGTACTTAGTGAAACCCACTTGTACGCCCTTCTCCCGACTCTCCTTACCGAGAGCAGCTAGCTCCGCTCCTTGAGAATGAAGATCATCTGTAACCTTCTTCTCGAGAGCGATCATCTCAGACTCAAGCTTTGACAAGCGAGTATGGCGCGCTTCATAACGACTCTCAGAAGCTGTAGCTTTCAAACTCAACACGCGAGCCTCTTCTTTGGTTCGCAGCAACTCTTGGCGCACAGCGTCACACCTATCCATAGCCGTCTGCTTCGCGCTCACCAACTCCATGACAAAAGATGACATGTTCACCATGTCGGCTACAACCTGCACATATCAACGCGATAAGTTAAACATAAATCGCAAAAAGCAACAAACTTGGCAGAAAAATCAAGTTACTTACAGGGGCAAATCGGGATAAGGCACCACGTGCATACGCCTCACCCTCCTCATCAGTTTTCGGGCAAGAATGCCTATCACCTGGCGGAACACACCTACGCAACACGCGAACTCCAACCTCTGGAGTGCGAAGTGAAGACTCCTTGGGGAAATAAATTCCACCATTGTCAAAGGGTGCCCAAGTGTCCCCGGTAATGTCTAATCCTACGGGACACACCAAATGGTCGCGCCTGAGAGGGGGAACCGCTACAACAAAGAAACAAAAGTGATTAACAACAAATGACAAAACCGCGAAACACACTCATCGAAGTGTACTTACAAAGTCTGCGGCCTTCCACAGGTCGGTTTCCCGACTGGGGGGCAGATGACGCTACATTGCGACTCGCGACTTCCTTGCCTTTACGAGTGGAAGTAGTCGCATTTGGCTTCAAGCGCTTGGGATCAGTCGGTCCACGCGCCACTGTGTCAGTTCGCTTGGAAGACACGCGAGAATCAGACACGGGAGGAGTATTCCCGACCACATGAGTAGAAGTCCCCTTGCCAAGATCACGCCCTGAGTTGGCAGGAGTGACGGGGGCAGAGGTCACCAAAGCCGGATCGGCACGGGAAGCAATACGCGAGGCCGCTGCATGAAGCGACGAACTCTTTCCAGCAAACCAACCTGCAATATGAATTCACAAAAGGCATAATGCCATTCGAAAAGCTATCCATCATGAGTATCAAAATGCCCAAAAAACGTTCAGAGAAAGAATGAAGGGTTTACTCATAAGCAACAACTCAGCCGAAAGGAGGGGGATTCCGCAAGAAGCTACTACGACTTCACAACCTGCACAACATCAATGCGCGTATCAAGGTTAACGCGCGTATCAACATCAATGCGCGTATCAAGGTTAACGCGCGTATCAACATCAATGCGCGTATCAAGGTTAACGCGCGTATCAACATCAATGCGCGTATCAAGGTTAACACGCGTATCAACATCAATGCGCGTATCAAGGTTAACGCGCGTATCAACATCTATACGCGTATCAAAGTTAACGCGCGTATCAACATCAACGCGCGTATCAAGGTTAACGCGCGTATCAAGGTTAACGCGCGTATCAACATCAATGCGCGTATCAAGGTTAACGCGCGTATCAACATCAATGCGCGTATCAAGGTTAACGCGCGTATCAACATCTATGTGCGTATCAAAGTTAACGCGCGTATCAACATCAATGCGCGTATCAAGGTTAACACGCGTATCAACATCAATGCGCGTATCAAGGTTAACGCGCGTATCAACATCTATGCGCGTATCAAGGTTAACGCGCGTATCAACATCAATGCGCGTATCAAGGTTAACGAGCGTATCAACATCAACGCGCATATCAAAGTTAACGCGCGTATCAACATCAATGCGCGTATCCAAATCAACGCACGTATCAAAAGTCAACGCGCATATCAAAAAGTCAACGCACATGACCAAGTTTCACACGCATAGTGAAATTGGTACGTACCATGGAAGGGACTAGCATCCTAAGGGGCTATCATGCAAACGGGGGATTAACGCGATAAACCGTAAGAATCGGATACGGCAACGCTTAAGGAAATTTTTTCTCTAAGGCATCAAGACGACAAGTGACTATGTCCAAAGTTATTGGACAATCCCTGTCAACCAAAAAACCCGCCTAGAAGGAAAATCATGCATTTCGACCAAAAAAGCTTCTACACGAAGATACGGGGAATTCTATATCAAATACCCATGGAAATGGAAAATCGCCTAAATTATGGACAAACGACGATAATGATGGCAATCAATCAGCAATTACTCGACGTATAAGCCTCTGCAAGCAGTCCCACATGCCGACAACGAAAAATGACTTGAACAAGCAACAACACGGTGACATCGACATTCAAGTCGAAGCTGTCCTAAGAATTCGAGTTTCCAAAGTACCTCAAAACGTGACGAAATGTATTCCAATGGACTCCCCTCGTCTAGACGATTCCGGAAAGGTGTGGACCGAAACGAGGCGAGCCCGGGAAGGCGGCGCGTGGGCCACACGCTCCGACGAAGCCACTCCACTCGCGGCGGCGCGTGAGGGCGCGTGCGGGGTCCTCTGGCGGCTCCGAAGGTGGCGCTGGAATCCTTGGGACGAACCGAGTCGAATGATGGTGTCAACTTCCAAAAACAAGCCAAGAATCAGACTCGAAATTGTCAAAACGTATCTAGGCTCCACGACGGCAAAGAAATTTTGCACACAAAAGCAATTTCGGGAAAGGGTGAATGAATTACCTGCAAAGGGAGTGGAATGATGAATTCCTAAGATGATGCTGGAAGGATAAATGGGGATGTGTGTATTTACCAATCCCAAAGAGATGCTTTGTGGATAAGGATCAAAGGATTAGTTTACCTACACTCAAGACTAACCCCTACGGTATACTCTACCCTCTCCTCCTAAAATATCTATTCCTATACATGTCTTGACATTGCACGTATCAAGTCCACTACTATACTCGTATGTTGCAATCACATAATTCATGATTCGGTAATCACTTAGTCATTTTAGAAACGTACGATTTCTACTTCTTGCATTGCGTAATTACAATCTTGCCATGACTATTACTTATGTACGCATATGGATAGATACATGTTTGCATAACGCATTACCATTTGCTCATGTCTCCGACGACAATCGTATTCGCGCATATACATTTCCTATTGCACTAACCATGATGATAGGAAACAAAGTCATTCGGCCGGAAAATCAAGCGACGGACGAAATCAAGATGCTTGCGTCCGACCAACGATCAAAACCGAAAGGTTAGCGTCAAACTAAAATTGGACAAATATCCTAACTTAAAATAGAGTCAAGAAAGGTTTTAAACCGTTACTTGACTCGGGGGCAAGTGATGGATAAATGTCCAATTCGGGTTCGTGTTTACATTTCGGGCCTCGTAAACGTGTCGAAAATTACATCTCGGTTTAAAAACATCTCCCACGGCATCAAAACGGTCCGGAAGCGCCCTTGCGCGCGTCCGGACCGGACCTCCGGGTTGCATAAAGCAACCCGGACATCCGGGTTGCGCGGCAATCCGGACCTCGCCGAATTGCCCAAATTCGACGAGGTCCGGATTACCTTACGAGTATCGCGCGACTACCGTATCCGCGATTACCGTTGTGTGTAGAGAAGTCAAGTTCGCACATTACCAATATGGATGACGGTTACCGCTTGATCTTGAACCGTCATCAAACCGCTCTAAAACCGGGTCCGGTCCCAAGAAAGCCTATAAATAGGAGGTCTTGGCCACCCATTTTCACACATTCTCTCATTTGCCCAACTTTGGTATTTTGAGCTCTGACTTCTCTCTAGAAATTCTCTCTCTCTAGAAATTACCTTTTTGCCACTATAGTGACTTAAGCATCGGAGAGGGCTCCGCTAGCACCACCCCCCCTCTCCGTGCTAGCATTGGTCCTTTGTGCAGGATCCGACGCCCGAGTCACAACCTTACCGGGTCACAACCTTGCCGGGTCACAACCTTGCCGGGTCACAACCTCGCCGGGTCACAACCTTGCCGGGTCACAACCTTGCCGGGTCACAACCTTGCCGGGTCACAACCTCGCCGGGTCACAACCTTGCCGAGTCACAGCCGTACCGAGACACAGACTTCGTACGGGAGCAAGCCTGAATACTCGTCAGTGGCCCAACCTCCTCCCAACGGAAGGGTTACAAAGGCCCGCACAACCACGCGAACAGACGCGTCCTCACGACATAGTTCATCCGGACGCAACAATTGGCAGGTTGCTTTATTTAGGCATTACTCGTCCTTACATTGCTTATTCAGTTCAATATTTGAGTCAGTATATGCAGAATCCGAAAAAATCCCACTATGATGCTGTTCTTCGAATTTTAAAATACTTAAAGCAACAGCCGGGTTTGGGCATAATTTTATCTTCTGATAAAAATTTTGATATTACTGCATATTGCGATTCAGACTATGCAGGTGTGTTGAAACAGCCTACAGTGTCTTGTTCTTCTACGGAGGCTGAGTATCGTAGTATGAGGGATACAGTAGCTGAACTAATTTGGTTAAAGGGTTTGCTTTCTGAATTAAGCTTTGGATTTTTATAAATCAATTGTTTTACATTGTGATAACAAAGCTGCAATTCAGATTGCGAATAATCATGTTTTTCATGAACGTACTAAGCATATTGAAATTGATTGTCATTTCGTTCGTGAACAAGTTTCTGCATGATTTATTAAGTTACGACATTTGAGGACTTCGAATCAGCTTGCATATATATTTACTAAAGCTCTTCCTAAGGCTCAACATAAGCTTGGGATGATTGATATTTTTCAGCAAAGTCTAGATTGAGGGGGAGTGTTGAGGCCCGATCCATTTTGGTCTGAATATGTAACTATTTAAGTTGGCTCAATTGTTAGTTTGGCCCATTTATTTTGGGTTCGGTCCAATGATGCAATCCAGACTTTGTTTGAGAACTGACTTGTATAACTTAAAAAGGCTGCGGTGCAATCTTTATTTATTTTAGTAGGGTTTAGTATAAATAGGGGTGATGTAAACAGTGATGAATAATACAAATGATCCCTTATTACATTTGCCTCCGTCTCTGTTAGGTTTACAGACCTCTTCGTCTTCTCCACTTGCGAATCTCGATCTTTCTCTCTCGAAGCTCTTGGTTTTCACAGATACAACCCATCAATCTATATATATACACACTTCTGCAAGAGATCAATTTGTGAACCACAATTCGTAAATGTGATAAATCAAGATGTCTCTCGAGTCACGGTTTGTCTCGGGGTAGTTGTACATGGTGCATGCAGCATGCCTGACACTGTTTGTGAAAGAAACATGATGGTATTATTAATAATATAATATAATTTTATGTATCATTAAGACGTTAACTACCTTAACGGCTTAACATGGACAATCACACACCCCCTTAGTGCTTATATTTATGTCTGCATAAAGATGGAATCACCGTACGCTACGCCGATTGAAGAGAACGCCATAGATTAACGGACTGCCACAAGTTAGTTACCGAAGCTCTAGTCTCTCACAACTATAATCCTTACGCATGGTGTGTTTGAAAGTACATATAATATCATCATCAATCAAGAGCACTAATATATAAGGAAAAAAATATGCGCCGGCCGTCAGGATATTGGATCAAACCCTTAAATATAATGAGAGTAGGCGCAGTTGAAGAAACCCTAGGTAGTCTATTATAATATACATACGCCCATTAATCTTTTTTGCAAATTTATCAATATTAACTTTAATTATGTTCCGTTTTTAGCTTCACAATATTATAGTTATTAATATTATGCATGTATATAATAATAATAACGTTTATATATATATATATATATATATTGCTTACGTGTCGATCTG
Source organism: Clarkia xantiana subsp. parviflora (assembly GCA_036873135.1). NCBI lineage: Eukaryota > Viridiplantae > Streptophyta > Magnoliopsida > Myrtales > Onagraceae > Clarkia > Clarkia xantiana. The sequence continues at coordinate 15,614,725 of JAPTYO010000008.1, read as the reverse complement.
TGGTCTTCCGATGCCAAAGTGTATAGACAATGAATTTAAAAGGAAACTTTCACTTAATTTGTTTCTTTAAATTGCGTAGAGACCAAAATAAGATATAAAAATACTTCTTAATTTTGAATCAATCAATATTATGTATCTAAATTTAGAGAGCCCATATTAAATTCCGATTAAATTAGGCAACACTGACTGGACAAACTGTCCACGTTTCAGCCAGAGGGCTTCCGATGCCGAATTAATATAATACTAGCCACTCATCCCGCGCACCGCGCGGGAGAAAAATTCAGAATAAAAATTAAATAAAAAGTAAATTGTCTTAACTGATTGAATATGTAACTATATATCAATAGTTATTTGAAAATTTTAATATTTTTTTATTATAAAAAACTAATTATAATAATGCAATAATTTAATTAAAATATTTAATTATAATTATTATTTAAAATAGTGAAATAGTCAACATTATATATCACCTACTCATTTTTGTTAGTTAATATTTATTGGAAAATAAAGTTTATATTATTATTTAATATATTAGTATAGTTGATCAAAAAATATAGTAATATTATTTAATGTTATTAACTGAATAATCTAAACTTAAGTTAAGAAAAAAAAACTATATTTACATAAACTTAAAAAATATGTAACAATGTATTTTATTTAGATTATACACTTGCAATGTTTTTGGATAAAAAATAATATTTTGGTCCGAACCTAGTCATTCATCTCAGTAGACATTGTTTAGTCCACAATATCTGCTAAAATATAACAAAAAATAAATAAATAGTATAACCTCAACTCACATATATAGAATCAACACCAAGAAAAGTTAAATTGATGACCTAAAAAACTATTGGAAAAGAAAATAAATTGAGATGAAAGAATTTCCACTAAAGCTAATGAATATATTTATAGGTTTGAAAGCTCTACGAATTTAATATGGGAGGGGACTTTGCAATAGAATTTTGTTTGTGCGGCAAAAAGATGAGTGTTCGGTAGGGTTTACATATAATATATATATATATATATATATATATATATATATATATGTATAAATAAACAGTGGAATATTTTTTTCCTAAAATATTGAATATATTATTATTATATTGTTTATAATAACGATCAAGTCTTTCCTTATAATATGTAAATATTATTATAATATTATTTGTTATTCCATATATACCACGCTTACGTGGCGGCCTATGGTCTTCCGGAGCCAAACTGTATATATTTATTATTTAAAAGGAAACTTTTAATTAATTTGTTTCTTTAAATTGCGTAGAGACCAAAATAGGAGATAAAAATACTTCTTAATTTTAAATCAATCAATATTATGTATCTAAATTTAAAGAACCCCGATTAAATTAGGAAACGATGACAGGACAAACTGTCCACGTGTCACCCAGAGGACTTCCGATGCCGAATTAATATAATATAGTAGATAGTAGATTATTATGTTATGGTCTAAATACTAAATTAAGGTAACATAGGGCTATCCCAAATAGCGATATACCTCAAGCACTCCTAACAGCGCGCTTATCCAACATTTAACACAAAATATATATTATGGAACTAAAAAGTCTAAAATGTCATTTTTAACATTTTATTTATAATTTGGAAAAAAGAAATAAAAAGTTGTTCCATATTCTTGGGAAGTTGGAACAAAATTAATCTGCAGTAAAAGCATCCACGCTCAAATATATATTTTTTCATTGGCTAACATTCCACCATTTTTCCCTTCGTCTGTAAACTTCAGATCTTTGTCTAGGAATTGCTGTTCGCTTCGATCTTCACGAAACTTTGTATCGTTGCCATGGATGAGGAATATGACGTTATAGTTCTCGGAACTGGTCTCAAGGAATGTATCCTCAGCGGTCTTCTCTCCGTTGATGGCCTCAAGGTCTCCCTCCTCGCATTCTCCTTAATATGCTGCACATCCCTTTCCCGATGATCTGTTGTTCTAAGAATCTTTGCCGCTGAATCGCTTCGATCTTAATCAGACAACCATTTTAGTTACTAACACGGCCTCTGATTATGCTTAGAACTGTTGGCGGAGATCCACCCGGCTACCGAAGTGAAATTGATGTTGAAATAACTTGTTATACTATTTTTTTTTTTCTTTGATATGGAATGCCGTCAGCAGCGATAGATTTGCTCTGATGCTTAGCAGCGGACTTGTTCAAAAGATTTTGAGGCGTTATCTGCTTTCTTTTATCAACACATATTGGATCAGAAATGACTTTAGGGCAGAGATTGCCTAATTTGTGAAGCTGATATGATCACTTGCCTTGATGTGTAGAATTAGGAAAAAATTGGAAGAAACTTGCCTTTTTTAAATTTGAATCGTTTCTAGCAGACATCCATTTTGTGAAGTGACTTTATCTCGAATGAAAATGCTGCCACCTTCCTACAGTTGAGGGGGTTCTGAGTTTAGGAATATTGGCAAACAGTTGGCATGAAAATAATTAGTAATTGATTCATCTTCTGATGTATGATTTTTATTCTTACCAAGCATTAGCATCTTTGAGTTTGATATGATGGTCGTGAAGTTTCCTGGATGAGTGAAGCCTGTAGATGGCTCTTTCTTGATACAAATTTACTTAAGCATGTGATATTTCTTGATCCCAGGTATTGCACATGGATAGAAATGACTATTATGGTGCGGAGTCAACATCGCTTAATCTTATTCAGGTTTGGTTCTTCATACCCTAGAGGTATATTGCAGGTTTATCCTCTTTGGTAGGTTAAAACAGTGTTTGCTGATAATAATGTGATCAGCTCTGGAAGAAGTTTAGAAACAGTGACAAGCCTCCAGCACATCTGGGATCTAGCCGGGACTATAATGTTGACATGGTTCCCAAGGTATGAAATTTGTTTAAAGGTGGAAATCTTCCTTAATAAAATTTTGGTGTTCCTATGCTCGTCTTTAGTTTTTCCGCATTTTTGATGTTCTGACTTTTCCTTGGGGTGATAGTTTATGATGGCAAATGGAACCCTTGTCCGTGTGCTCATTCATACTAATGTAACAAAGTATCTATATTTCAAAGCTGTGGATGGAAGTTACGTCTTCAATAAAGGAAAGGTACAACATATTGTTGCTGTGGTCTAACGTTCTGTTATAATCTTTTTATGTGTTTATGACTAATGTAAACATTTTGTTATTCTTAATATGTACTACATCAGGTTCACAAAGTGCCTGCAACTGACATGGAGGCCCTCAAATCTCCACTTATGGGTATGTTCGAAAAGCGACGAGCTCGTAAGTTCTTTTTATATGTCCAGGAGTACAAGGAAGACGACCCAAAGACACATGAGGGGATGAACTTGACAAGAGTAACAACCAAAGAACTGATTGCGTATTCTCTTGGACTTTTACATTTGTTTCAGAACCTGGACGCACCATTCATGTTTTTTTGACTTGACTGTAATTTTTTCCTAAATCTCCGCACTTGCATTTGGCTTTCTAACAGAAAATACGGGCTTGATGACAACACTATTGATTTTATTGGCCATGCATTGGCACTTCATAGAGATGATAAGTACCTCAATGAACCTGCCTTGGATTTTGTTAAGAGAATGAAGGTGAATGACGTTCTTCATTGCTCCAGTACATGTTTATTTCAGTGCTGTTGACAGTTGCTATGGTACGGTACCACTCTATGTCTCGTATGTTTTCAGTCTAATAGTGCCATTCCTTTTCATGATAGCTTTATGCTGAGTCCCTTGCTCGATTTCAAGGAGGATCACCCTATATCTATCCTTTATATGGGTTGGGAGAGCTCCCTCAGGTATGTAACAATGATCCTTTCGAAGATTGAGAGAACAGCATTCTTTGTTGCTTCAATTTTTTGGATGGGTAACTGCTTTAAGGTACTAATGCACACTGATTTTTCTTTCGTGGTTTCATGGTTTAGGGATTTGCACGGCTTAGTGCTGTTTATGGTGGGACATACATGCTGAACAAACCGGACTGCAAGGTAAATTGTTTGATTTTTTTTAAGCTTTTGGCATTTTAAAAGGACCGTAAAAATCTCATAATCGTTTAGCTCTGTTTTCTCTTTTCTATATCATAGGTTGAATTCGATGATGGAGGTCGTGTTATTGGTGTTACATCAGAAGGTGAAACTGCTAAATGCAAGAAAGTCGTCTGTGATCCCTCCTACTTGCCTGGCAAGGTAATGATGTTCTATTCAGCTGGACCCGGAAATTAGAACTACTGCTGAGTTTAATTGAGAGCTGCCTTTTCCATAGTGGTTACTGAGGGGGAGAGTTCATAGTTTAATTGGAGATTTATGTTTCTGCGATGCACCTGAAGTTCTTAAATACTAAGCCAAAAATAAACTGGTGTTAGTTATCTTTTGAAAAATTGTGCTATTAGAAATATGCATTATACTTATTCTCAGGATGAGATGGTGACTGTGCGTGCCTTCTCAGAGTAACTCGTAAAATTTTGCAGGTCAGGAAAATTGGGAAGGTCACCAGAGCTATCTGTATAATGAGCCATCCAATCCCAAGTACCAATGATTCTCCTTCAGCACAGGTTATCTTGCCGCAGAAGCAGTTGGGTCGGAAGTCAGATATGTGAGTTTTTCTGTTGCAGTTGTCGACACTTTTAGCAGTATTGTGTTCCATTCTACAAGGGTCATACTAAAGTAGTCCAGTCGTTCATACTCGTCTTGGCTCATTTCACATTTGTAGCTTAGTATTAGATTGCAAATATATGGTGTTGCCTGACAACAAAAAAATCTGATGTTCTTGCTGCTCTGTTTGATGGCTTTATTAGATAGGTTGCTGACAGATTATCTCTTGTTGGTATATTTTATGCACTACTCAACTGAAGTAGATGTTGATAGTGAGATTATCTTGAGATTGGGACATGTTTTCTTGAATCTTCTTCATTCCATTAATCATCTCTAATCAGTAATTAATTTAACAGGTACCTTTTCTGCTGTTCCTACTCCCACAATGTGGCACCGAAGGGAAAGTATATCGCATTTGTTTCAGCAGAGGCGGAAACTGACAATCCAGAGTTAGAACTAAAGCCGGGAGTTGACCTTCTGGGGCCCGTGGATGAAATTTTCTATGATACTTACGATAGATATGAACCCGTGAACAAGACTTCTCTAGACAATTGTTTCATATCAACGGTGAGTCCGTTACCTCTTTCCTGCATCCATATTATTATTACGTGTTTTTCGTTTTGTGTAGAAATAGATGTTTAATTGAATCTCTGTCTCTCTATATGTGGTTGGTTGCATGCAGAGCTATGATGCTACCACCCATTTCGAGTCTACTGTCACGGATGTGCTTAACATGTACACTCTGATCACCGGAAAGGTAAGCTCGTCACTTTAAGTTTATAGATTGATTGAACTTTTATGTAATGCTTGGAATATCATAACTTTGCAATACAGTACCACAGAACAGTGTGTACTTTTATTACAATGAAGCTTCAAATGGGTGGAGAATGATAAATTTGGTTAATTAATTGAGCCATCCATAAAGGGCTGCCTCCCATAACTTGTTGATGTTTTACTTGCAGGTTGTTGATTTGAGCGTGGATCTGAGTGCCGCAAGTGCTGCAGAAGAATGAGATTTTTTTTTTTTTTTTGGTTTATTATTATTATTCAATTATCATTTATTATTATGCACATTCTTATAGAGTTTTTTTAAGCTATATAGTTTCACTTGAATGTGGTAACTTTCATACAGAGCAATATCAAAGCTGCAAGCCAGTATCCATCATCGTCTTTATTATATGGCGTTAAATTTCTTTTTTTTTTTTTTGCCAAAGATTTCTATTAAGTTTTTTCGTCTAGTGGAAACTTGACACGTCACATGATGATCATATGTTTCTATTTTCATGTTCAATTATCATTTTCGAACATTACTCTTTCAAAGATGTAGGTGCTTGGTGCTTGGCTCAAGGACGATTAGTTCAGGGACAAGAGTAGAAATTCTCCAAAAAAAAATTGAGCACTCATTACGATTTTTCTTTTAGATAGATAGATATGTAAAACCGTAAAAGAATAAATGATGATTATATTATATTATAAATAAAAGAATAAATGAAGAATATTTAAGCACCGATCACCTACCTTACAAAGCGTACAGCTCAGCTGCAATACGTAATTGATTTATTTATAAACAGTTAATTAACAGTTTTAAACTATAATAGGAATTAGCTAATTTAATTTTAATTTGGAAAGAAGAAGAACAATTATTAATTAAAATAATAAATAAGTAAGCCTAGTCTTCATCCGCTCTACTAGATTCTATATATCTTTTATCACTTGCTTTTCCTTCGTATTCGGTAAACTTCAGATCTCTGTCTACGGCTGCTGTTGCGCTCGATCTGGTCTTAACTGTGAATCGCCGCCATGGATGAAGAGTATGACGTCATAGTTCTCGGAACTGGTCTCAAGGAATGCATCCTCAGCGGTCTTCTCTCCGTTGACGGCCTCAAGGTCTACTCCTTTTCACCTTAGTCTCTTCTTCATCCCTTTCCCGTTTTGGTCTTTGATTCTTTGATGCTGGAACTTTTTGATCGTACTCAAACGATCATTTTCGAAGCTATTTGGAACGGCTTTTGGTTATGCTTAGAACTGACGGTGTAGATCCATATGCTTCCGAAGTTCAGCTGATTTAGAATTAGCTGATGTATAGTTGTTTGCGTCGATATGAAGTGCTACTGTGAACCTGGGATTTGCTATGATGTTGAGTGGTGGACTTGTTCAACTCTAAATGCTGTTTCCAATAATAAAATGATTTTGAGGTGTTTTGTGTTTTTTAACATCAACTCTAGAGTTTCCCTAATTTTGAACCTGCTGGTTTTCCTACATCCCCTTACATGGGAACAATAGGCTTGATGTGTGTAAGATTAGGAGAAATTGGAGACAGATTGCCTTCTTCAATGTGATCTTATCCAACATATATCCGTTCTTGAAGTGGTTTGTCTTGAATGAAGATGATACTGTATCGTGCTACCTTTGCACTGTTGTGTTGACATCAGCTGGCACTGATTTTGAGTTTAGGAATATTTGCTGTAAGTTTGCGTGAAAACTATTGAATAGTGAATTGTTCTACTGTTTGGTGTACTAATAAGTTCCATCTAATGTTTGGTGTACTAAGAAGTTGCATCTTTTATATGATTGGTGTGAAAATCATGCATGTGAGAAAAAAAAATTGACATAGGGTTTGCTCCTTATGATACCATTACTTAACATGTTTATATTTCTTGATTTAGGTGTTACACATGGATAGGAATGATTATTATGGAGCTGAGTCAACATCACTCAATCTCATTCAGGTTTGATTCTTCAAATCCTAAGTGATACATTTCACGTTTACATCCTATTGTGGTATTTTAAACAGAGTTTATTGATAATAATTAATAAATGCAGCTCTGGAAGAAGTTTAGAAACAGTGATAAGCCTCCAGCACATTTGGGATCTAGCAGGGACTATAATGTTGATATGGTTCCAAAGGTATGAAATTTGTTTCACGTTGAAAGTCATCTTCGATTAAATTTATGGATTCCTCTGAGGCTCTGCTCATTAGTTTTCCCCATTTTGATGTCCTGTCTTTTTCTTGGTTGCTAGTTTATGATGGCAAATGGAACTCTTGTTCGTGTCCTTATTCATACTGATGTTACAAAGTATCTGTACTTCAAAGCTGTGGATGGAAGCTATGTCTTCAGCAAAGGGAAGGTATAGCTTGTTGTTGTCTATGGTGCAATGTTCTGTTTTAATGTTTTCATGGTTGTCCGACTTATCTAAACATTTTATTGGTCTTAATGTGTACTTCATCAGGTTCACAAAGTGCCCGCAACTGACATGGAGGCCCTCAAATCTCCACTTATGGGTATCTTTGAAAAGCGCCGAGCTCGTAAGTTCTTTGTGTATGTCCAAGATTACAAGGAAGATGACCCAAAGACACATGAGGGGATGGACTTGACAAGAATAACAACTAAAGAACTGATTGCGTAGGCTCTCTTGATTTTCACACTTATTTTAGTACCTGAATGTGGTTTTTATGCTTTTGGCTTTTTGTAATTTTCACCAAATCTTCATACTCACATTTGGTTTTAACAGAAAATATGGGCTTGATGACAACACTATGGATTTTATTGGCCATGCATTGGCACTTCATAGAGATGATAAGTACCTCCATGAACCTGCCTTGGATACTGTCAAGCGAATGAAGGTGAATGATGTTCTTGTTCTGCTTCAGTACATGTTTATTTCAGTGCTATTGGCAGTTGCTATGTTACCCATCCTCTATTATGTCATATGTTTATCATTCTAATTGTGCCATTTCATTTCATGATAGCTTTATGCTGAGTCCCTTGCTCGATTTCAAGGAGGATCGCCCTATATCTATCCTCTGTATGGGTTGGGAGAGCTCCCTCAGGTATTGGACAAACATAATCCTTTTTATGCTTGAGAAACCAACATCTCGCCCTTGATTCAATTTTTTTCAGTAACTAACTGCCTCTAGGTATAAATGCACAGTAAATTTCATTTTCTGGTTTTCATCATTTAGGGTTTTGCACGGCTTAGTGCTGTTTATGGTGGAACTTACATGCTGAACAAACCAGACTGCAAGGTAACTCTCATTGTGTATAACTTTTTGGCACTTTTAAAAGGAACATCCTTCTGGATACTCTATAAGTTTTTTTTTTCCACATCATTTACCTCTCTATTTTCTCTTGGTATATCATAGGTTGAATTCAATGATGAAGGCTGTGTCATTGGTGTTACATCAGAAGGGGAAACAGCTAAATGCAAAAAAGTTGTTTGTGATCCATCATACTTGCCTAGCAAGGTAATGATGCTATATACAGTTGTATCCAGAAATGGAGATCTAATTTCTGCTTTACATCTGAAGTTCTGACATACTGAGAAAACAAAACAAACTGGTGGTACTTTATTTTTTACTAATTGTGGTATTAGAGATGTGTGCAGTGTACTTAGAATGACAAAGTGAGTGTTTGTATTTTCCTTCTGAGTAACTCATAAATTTTTGCAGGTCAGGAAAATTGGGAAGGTCACCAGAGCTATTTGTATTATGAGCCATCCAATCCCGAACACCAATGATTCTCCTTCAGCGCAGGTTATCTTGCCCCAGAAGCAGTTGGGTCGGCACTCAGACATGTGAGTTTTATTTTGCAGTTGTTGACACTATTGAGCATGCTTATTTCTTAATCCGGGAGATCAATAATGAGATTGTCCAGATTATATTACTTTTCCTGGCCCATTTCATGCTTTATTTTCTCGAGTTTCTTAGCTTAGTTTGATTGCTTTGTTAACGAGATTCTAATCGAGAGTGGACAGCGTGTTCCCTTGAATCTTCTCCATCAGTACTACTACGACAACCTTGATAGAGATATATATGTACTGATAATTGAAAGAACATAGTCTGAGGGTGTTTTTGTAAGGAGCTAGGACCTAAGGATCTCTCTGTAATTACAAACTTTGGATCTCTCTGTAATTACAAACTTTTGGAGTGCCTATAAGTATCGCTCCAAAAATATCTTGTAACTAATTTTTGAGAAATGAAAATCAATTCTCACGTTTCTTCTGCAATCCTCTCTTCTGCTACTTTCTAATCTTCTTCAACAGAACAGCAGGTTTGCTTTCAAACCTGACCCTAGTTAATAATGTTTTTTAACAGGTACCTTTTCTGCTGTTCGTACTCACACAATGTAGCCCCAAAGGGGAAGTATATTGCATTTGTTTCAGCAGAGGCGGAAACTGACAATCCAGAGTTAGAACTGAAGCCAGGTGTTGACCTTCTGGGGCCGGTGGATGAAATTTTCTATGATACTTATGATAGATATGAACCTGTGAACGAGCCTTCTCTAGACAATTGTTTCATATCAACAGTGAGTCTGTTTTTTTTTTTTTTTTTTTTTTGCTGAATTAATTGAGTATCATATGCCTTGTTTATGGTTGATAGATCTCTTTCTGTATGGTTGATTACTTGCAGAGCTATGATGCCACCACTCATTTTGAGTCCACTGTCCTGGATGTGCTTAACATGTATACTCTGATTACTGGAAAGGTATGTATGGTACTCAGGTTTATGGCTAATTCAACGTCAATATCTATACCTGTTTCTGGATGCAATGTTTGGATTATAATGACCTAGTGATAGCAGCACCACATCCTTAGAACTGTGTATCCGTACTTTACCATGAAAATGACCACCAAAATTTGGCATCGAATTAATCTTTTATAAGAGATTTCATTGGGGATTGAATTCTTCATCAGATATGCCTTCACTGCTGCCGTTTGGTTGTTTATTCGTTGTCTGGTGTGGAGATTATGTGGGTGATGTTTTGACATGGCGGATGCAGGTTGTTGATCTGAGCGTGGATCTGAGTGCTGCAAGTGCTGCAGAAGAATGAGAGATTCTGCGGTTTGGTTTGGTTTGGTCTGGTTACTTGTGCTTTATCAGAGAGTTTCATGTTGTTTCTCTTGAATGTGGCTGTTTTACCAAACAATTAAGAAAATCAGAAACCCAGAATCCTCATCTTATCAGACTTGTATCAATCAAATGCTATGTTTGTTATAAAAGAGTAAGTGGAGAGGTTTCATTTCACATCCTGAATTTGGAAGGAGGGGAAGATCTGGCTGGCTAGCTAGCCTGGTCGATCCTGGGCTACGAGCTTCCTGGCTCGACTTACACACCAAAGATGTTAACCTAAGTCAGACTAGGCTGGCAGTGTGGTGGCTATGCGGCCTGTATTGTGAATGCCATAACAGTACCAATTTTTTTATGCGCAATTTATCACTAGGTTCTAATCAACTTGTAACATAATTCATAAACAATTATAACAATTTAAGTACAAACAAAATTGAAAATCGAGAGTAATCCAAAGTCAAAATACTTGAAAATCAATATAATTTAGTTCATAACCATGTTTATAACAATATATATTATTAATTTATACACAACATACATAAAACTAGCACCTTAGAATCTCAACTGGTGTTGAAAGTTAAGATAATTATTGATATTCATCATCATGATTTTTCCCTATAAATGACAATTTTCTGATAACCAAATATGAAAATAACTGCTATGAATATCAGTTGATGAAAATACTCAAAAATGCGATTCTCATTCCAGTACAACCTTCAACGTGACTATATAGTTCGCGTCTATTTGTTCATAATTAGATTTAAGATTAGCAGAATTTAAATATGTCATTAAAAAAAGTCTAACGTCCATACGAGAATTCTATCCTCGTCAGGACATTACAATAACTGCTTTGAGGCCTACATGAATGAGATTCGTGTCACACCATTAGAGATTCGTGGTACAAATCTCACCAAATTTCGACTTCTAAGTGCAAGTCTTACAGTTTGTTGGATCTTAAAGTCTAGCTACTTCGGAGTCGGCTCCTTGAGTCCCTCCTAGGTCGGCACAATTAATTCTGAGACTTCTTGGCCTTCTATGTCACTTCTTAGGTGGGACCTGCAAGAGGGAAAATGTGGAGTTGTGCCCCCTATTCGACTCTGAAACTTAAAAACATATTGAGAATCTTTTATAATGAATGTCGAAAGCGTACTATTTATAGGCGTCCTCAAACCGACCTTTAGGGGGCAAATGGGGCAGCAGTCCAATATGGCGATTAGTAGACAGAGACGGTAGGCGCGTTTTACATATTGGCGGAGATGGGGCAATGGGTCAGCATGTACAACCAAGTCGCCACTTCCTATTCTTTAGGAGGAAAAGTTTCCTCAAGCAGGTCGATGCCTCCTCTTCCTTAGGAGGAAGGTTTCCTCTCAGTAGGTGACAAGCAGGTCGCTACCTTATTTTTATTAGGAGGAAGGGTTTTCTCAAGCATGGCGTCTTTCTTAGGAGGAGGAGTTCCCTCAAGCAGGTGTGAAGCATATAGCCACCTTCTTTTCCTTAGGAGGAAGGGTTGTTAGGTGACAAGCAGGTCGACACCTTCTCTTCCTTAAGAGAAAGGGTTTCCTCAAGCAAGTGACAAGCAAGTCGCCACATTTCTCTTCTTTAGAATGAAGGGTTTCCTCAAGTAGGTGACAAACAAGTCGACACCCCTTTTTTCCTTAAGAGTCGACTCCGTTCCTTAAGTACCGTCAGTATCTTTAGAGATAAAGGTTTACCGTCTCTTAGGCGCTATCATTTAGGTGTCACTACTTCTTTGCCTTGTATTGTTTTTAAAGATCAGTGTATCTTTGAATATTGGGCGACACTTCCTTCTTCTTTGACATAAGTTTTTCTTGGTTGTAGTTTTAAATATAAGCTTTCCTAGTATCAAGTATTTTGTTTTACATCCCAACACAGTTAATCTTTATTTGCAAAATAAGTTTCACGGCGAGACTTTCACCATGAATCCCAAACGGCGTGACGTGAATTTCATCCTCGTAGTCCTTGTAACTATTATTGTAACGGCCTATGCGATTATAATTTGTGTATCGTCATTAGATTTTTCTAATTATATTATTTAAATTTGGCTAATTCTAATCCCTAGTTACAAATAAATGAACATGAATGTAGTGGCATAGGTGCTCTCTTGGTTATCTTCGTCAACTGAATATTTTGGTTTTTCCGGGTGGTTTTAGGTGTGGCCATTAGGAAGACAGCACCTGTAACCTGCTTATTTTACATTAGACTAATTATAATTCACATCGGAATTAGCCTTTACGGGCAAAGTATTAACAATGAATATATTTCAATCCATATTTGATTGTTAGAAATCGTTATTTAGGGGAAAAAAAACTCGTCAAACCATTGCTAGCTTTAGGGTAGCTCAATAGGGTTGGCAATTCGGGCTCGGCACGATGGGCCGATACGAATACGACACGAAAATTACGAATTTGAGTTTGATATTAGTGGTACGAACGACACGATATAACATAATAATTTAAACTAAAAAGGTTCAATATTAATTTTTTGGGTTAACAGGTCTTTTGGTCCATGATGTTTGACAACTTTTGGGTTTTGATCAATGATGTTTTTTTTACTTAGTTTTGGTACCATATGTTTGCAGATTTTTTCTAGTTTTGGTCTAACCGTTACATTCCGTCCATTTTTTGACACGTTCAAGTCACGTGATCCACTCTAAACTTTGAATTTAGTCCCTCTAATACTTTATTAACATTTTTTTTTGTTCAATTTAGTACCGAAGTTTCAAAATTGACCCCAATTGGACAATAGGTCCAATTGAATTTTTGAAACTTCGGGACTAAATTGAACAAAAAAAAGATTAGGAAAGTATTAGAGGGACTAAATTGAACAAAATTGAAAGTTTATGGTGGATCACGTGACTTGTACATGTCAAAAAATGGACGGAATGTAACGGTTAGACCAAAACTAGAAAAAATCTGCAAACATATGGTACTAAAACTGGGTTAAAAAAAACATAATTGACCAAAACCCAAAAGTTGTCAAACATCATGGACCAAAACCCAAAAGTTGTCAAATATCATGGACCAAAAGACCTATTATTTAAACTCAATTTACTCTAGATTTATTGTGTCAGTTTTTCATTTTGGACCGGAATGGGCCGTGTTTGAACTGACCATCAAAACACGACACCGAGCCGAACGAATTGCGAGCGCTATAGCTCAAGCTCTTGCATACGGAGGTTCTCGACAGGCCGACACACTAGACTACCGGTTTTCGGTACTTATAGTCCATCTCTATAGATGAGTTTTTTTTTTTTTGTTTGGCTCGGTCTATAGAGTTAGAGTTAGTACTGATCCAGATCCAAGTAGCGCATCGGACCGGCGGCAACTCTTTCTTCGTCTTCTTGACTTGCTCCAGTGTGGTCCCTCCTTTCCCATAGCGCCTTGTAATCTCTTTCAAATTCCAATTCACCGCGACCATTCTTCCTCCTTGTAGCGAACTGTAAGCTCCCTCCCTCCCTCTTACTCTCTAGTATCCACTTATCCACCACAAAAAAAGTTACATTCTCATACCCATCTTCTGCTACTCTTGCTTAAGCTTTTGATAGGATGCATTAATCTGGTTTTGGCGCTCGAATCTGGTTCATGCTGACCCCTATTCTTAATTTACAACCTGTATTTTTTTTCTTGTTAACAGTTCCTCTGGCCAAGTTCGGGTGCGGAAATTGTACTCAATTTTGTTTATATATCAGCCCGAACTAGGTTAAGAATTGGATTGTGTTTGTCATGGTTTATGTGGGACCTGGTAGTTACAGAAAATTAGCCCACTGTAGCCATTTTTGACATGATTTGATCAATGTCCTGCTTCCTGCTTTCTGTTTTGGTTAAGTACCCTGCTATCTTGATGTTGAATCGACATTGAAATGCGGCGAAGGTCGCTGCTTTTGTTGTCAAATACCTATTTTCTTGTGGTATTATGATTATTTGGTTTAAGAATATGTAGTCTGTAATTGCACATAGTAGGTCTGAAGCCCTTCTTTTAGGTAAAATACCATAGTTTGGTATTGTCTGGTTGGCTTAGAACTTCAGATATGGGGATTCTTGATGAACGTTCCTCTTGTTTCTGATTGGTCTTTACTGATCTATTGAATTTTGGTGTCTTAATAGAATGTGCATACTTGCTGGAAAAAATTATGAGATGTGTCTGTGTTGAGCAAGAAAAGTTCTTTTTTTTTTCCATTTATAAATCTTGCAGAAAATCAAATTCTATATCATAATATAATATATCATTATCAGCTATTTTATTGGAAAATGAGCTTCTGTGTTCCATTCGGTTTTCTTCCTTTTGCTCTAGCCTTCACGACTCACTTTTATCCCATTCCAACAGGATATCTTGCTTTGGAGTTAGGCCCTGAACTTTCATTTGATCGATTCAATGGGTTTATACAGAGGGGTTAGTCTTAGTCAAGCTCAAACATTCTCTTCTGATTATACTATGAACACTTCTTTTCATTTATCAGTTTTGCAGCTACTGGATACAATATCTTTTTGCAGAATGTAGATACTAATTTCACATGGTAATTTATCCAGTAGTTTTTGGCAAGAATTAAGGATGAAAGATAGCTATTACATGCTTGAAAAAGGAGAAGCCAACTCCTACTACCATCTTTTATGATTTTCTTCTGTTGTAGTAGGGCCCTAGTCACCGGTTCAGGAGAGTCTTTAATTCATTGATGGATCAAGTGGGAGATCCTGTGGAATTTGAACTTCCAGAGTGGTGCAAAGGGAAGGCAACACCTTACGCCTACATAAAGCGCAGTATCCCCCCAAAAGAAATTCATATTTGAATATTCTCTGTTATGCATTACTTTTAGTACTTGAAGTCAATATGTTATATAAATATTCAAAGTTACCGTTTTTCTCTATTATTATTATATGTGATTTCTACTGATTTTTTTTTCTCTTAGCTAAAGCTTTTCTTTATTCTACTCAATTAAGGTATTTTGTCCCCAAAAATGATTTGCCCTTCTTGATAATTTTTCATTTTGAGAGAAGATGGCCTTATGTTTTATCTTTGAATTATGTTTTACAAAATTTGATTAAGTAAAGTTGTTTCAGCATGAACCGTTTTGTTTGACTTGTTATCTTTGTATTTGCTCTAACTTAATTTTTCAAGTCCTTTTGTTTCCTCTGACAACTATAAGATGTATACGTAACAAAGAAGATTAAAAGGCGTCTTGAGGACGATGGCATATTCTGTTCCTGCTGCTCATCTCCAGGATCTTCAGGTGTTTGTGGTCGAGATTGCCATTGCGGGTATGACTGTCTCCTCTGCAAGTGTCATTTGTTCTAATACTCAGTGTCCTATTGGATTTCTCCTTCATCCTAATCTTCCGCACAATTCAATTTTTCCTGGTTGCCTCTAATATATCGGACTCAACTCCCGCTACAAACATGTTGATTATCGACAACTTCCAAGTGCTCCTAAATATCTCAGGTCTTTTAAAGTAGTACTTTAAGCGGATTGTATAGTCAGAAGTTCCTAATTGTACATGTGGACATGCTTAGAGTAGTAAAAACATATTGTGAAAAACCTTATCTATCTTGTCAAGATGCAAGACTTAGAACAATGTAAGATATCTTGTGAAGTAGACCTCTGATCTAGTATAATATGTGGCCGAGCAATCCATAAGTTTTTCTCTCAGACGCTAACTTTCATGATTTCTGTCTACAGGATGCTTCTTTCTAGCTGCTCTTCAGGATGCAAATGTGGAACATCATGCGTTAACAAACCATTTCAGCATCGCCCTATCAAGAAGATGAAACTAGTGCAGGTAGGCAGTTAACGTTACAGTTTTTGGATTATTTTTCGGGCTGCTATCTCATGAGTTGGACTTGATTGCAGATGTGTCTAAGATAGCTATTATTACTAAGCAAAGAATTCAATGAATCATTGGGACAAGTGATACCATAGATTATCTTGCATGCAGTTTGAAATCTTTAAGGGTGACGTTCCATTCGAAAACACTTTTCTTTCTCCTAGATGTGTGCATATTAAATATATCCTACACTGTTCCAGTTGTACTATCTGGGAGTAAGGCTTACTATTGTGTTGGTTGGGAATGAGAATCTAGGAACTGTGTTTCTAGAACATGATTAGTTATTTATCCTGTCCAAGCATCGACTTATGGGCCAAAGTCAATGATAAATTAGCTGAAATAGTAAGAATTATAATTCTTTTTGGCTGGTTAAATGTATACAAGCCTTAAACACCTTTGTTCGAAAACAGATTGGCCATAACTTTGCCACTTGGTCTTGTTGGAAGATCAGTTACTCCCTCTAGGCTACCATGAATATTTATGGTTAAAACTGGCACATTCTTATAAAAGCTGAACTAAGGCATGGTATTAACTGTCACCTCCCTATAAAGGCTGAACCAAAGTATGGCACTAGCTTCAAATGACTATATGCTCAGAAATAGGTTAATGCATTGAGCAGATCGACAAACATGTAGCTTATGCAGCTCATAAATGACTATCTTTTAAGTGTACTGTGTGTGCTCTCTCATAATTATGAGCTTTCATGTCCTTACTCACTTAGTCTGTGATGAGGTTTATTACCCCTACAATAGTAGAAACCCTCTGCACATTGCTTGCTTTCAAGCTTTAGATGTATCTGGTTTCAGCATCTGTTATCTTCTCGCTGAACTCAAGTTAGGTATTGATTGTAGACTGAAAAATGTGGTTCCGGGATCGTGGCAGATGAAGATATTAAGAAAGGGGAGTTTATCATTGAATATGTCGGCGAGAGTGAGTTTAACTTCTGCTTTTTTATTCATTCACGTTGTCGGTTTTATCCAATTTTCATTCCTTTGCCTGGGGAAGATAATCCTGCTATCTAGTATCTACGAAAAATTAAGCTTTATGATATTGTTTGTAGTAATCGACGACAAAACTTGTGAGGAAAGACTTTGGGGTATGAAGCATCGTGGAGAGACAAACTTTTACCTGTGTGAAATAAATCGAGATATGGTCATTGATGCCACTTACAAGGGAAACAAGTCAAGATATATAAATCATAGTTGCTCTCCAAATACAGAGATGCAAAAATGGTTTGAGCCTATTCTCATTCCCTATTTATTTGTCGTTATGTTATAGGATCTAATCTGAGCTATCTATTTTAAAAGGATAATCGATGGTGAAACAAGAATAGGCATATTTGCCACCCGCGACATAGAAAAGGGAGAACATCTTACCTATGATTACCAGTATGGGAACTTCACTGATCCTCTGAATTCATCTTATTGTGATTACTCAAGTCCCTTCTTCATTTTTCTGCCAACATTTTATATTCTGGATTTACTCTTTGCAGATTTGTCCAGTTTGGTGCAGACCAAGATTGCCACTGTGGGGCAGTCGATTGTAGGAGAAAGCTCGGGGTAAAAGGAACAAAACCTAAAACGTCTTCAGAAGCTGCATTGAAATTAGTAGCATGCCAGGTGGCACTTCCTCTCCCAAACTAAAAGCAAAATTCTATCAGGAAATCATGTGTGTGTCAGCCATGAAGGCATAATTAAATAAAATTTTGGAGATATAAAAGTTCATGTTTATCAAACAAAATGAAGGTTGAAAGTGTTGTTTCACCTAGAAGGAATAACATCCAATGCCATGTCAAGTATGGGAATCTTCAGCTTTTGGTGAATAACGCATTTCTGGACCTGGAAAGCTTCATTTTGCCTCCAGATCTGTCCTCAATAATTGTTTAGATAAAAGAGCTGTGATCAATGAACAAGTAGAGGAATAGCGAGTGTCAGTCAGGTGAAGCTACCAGAATTTGGTTGGTTCTAGATTTGATAAGTGCTACATTGAGGATGGGATGATCAGATAAGATTGTTTTTTAAAACTCTTTGACATGTCATGATTCTTGTATGTTTTATTCTGGCTAAGAGGTCTAGATAGCGCGCCCGCGGTGGTCTAGTTAGTGTTTTACAGAAGCTTAGACTTAAATGAAAGACAGAAATAATGATTCCTGGATCTGGAATTGTTTATGGATGGTGGTTTAGAGAGATGATTTTTATACAGTCAAACTCTCTTATCTGAATTCTTTAGTAAACTCCCTACCCTTCTTTTGGGAGCCAAGAAAATTAACGTTTCCTATCGAAATGACCATCTTCTTATGATGAGGCAGATCTTTTTGGCTAAAACTGAAGGCCCTTGGCTAGACAAATATCTTTTTTCGCATCAATTACTGAACATGCAATCTGATTATGCTTTCCGGTATCTTTTTTTAAGAACTTTACTTTTGAAATATGTGCCGGACAAGAATTAAATTTGAGATTATCTTGTCTGTAGGTCTATGGTAATGGAGGTCTCCATTTAGGTAAGTACCACTCTTCTAGCATCATATTGTTGGGGAGGCCAAAATATGAATTATTGGGGTATTTGCTGACATGGCTGTTTCTGCGTCTATCCTGCTCAGGGAATTCAGGATACACAAATGATCAACAGAGAACATGTTCTCGTAATTGCATTGGGGAAGTAGTTAGAATTTCTCGACCATTGCACCAAAGGTACGTGGTGGATTAGTTTTCCTTTTTCCGAAAGTGTTAGGCTAGTTTCTCAAGTAATAACATTGAAGCATCAAAAGTCATTAAGTGCTGACATGTTAAGAAAGTTGGTTTGCTTTGAGTAATTCTTTGTGAGTAAGTTGGCCATGTTGGTTATCACCACTCTTCAATTCATTAATGAAGGTGTTTCTTGGATTGTTGCTATCGTTATTGACTATCTCATACAATTATTTATATTAATTTCGTTTTTCTCAACAATTTACCTAATTTGGGGCCATTATTCAGGCTTTATGGAATTATTAAACGGTTTGATGCATATACCGGAAGACACACGGTAAGAGAAAAGTCCCTCCTTAGGACTGAAAAACAAAGGCAGAGTGGTTTTTCATGTTTCTTATTATTTGTATCATTATGTTCTCACCAGATCATGTTTGAAGACGGCGAAACAGGATTCTTTGACATGTCCAAAGAAGATTTTGAGATTGTAACGTCATGACGATACTTTGAAGTGAGTATTTAACAATTTGACTTCATACTTGCAAAAGGTTGCTTTATTTGAAGCAATAAAAGACAGTTGGGTGTTGTTTTAAATTGCTTGCTTTAAAAGCCATATCAATTGAATGATGATTTTTGCTCCTTTGTTTGCGTGAAGGCTCTACAGGGACTAGCAATTGTTGCAGTTGAGATCCATATGTATTTTATGTTCAAATTCTGAATCTCCATTCATTGTCACGGAAGTTGCAGCAGCTCTGAAACCATCATCGCTTCAAATCCGTGATGCTTGGCCACTGTTGTTTTTGCAAGCTGTAACCTTTACTACAGGAACATAAGTTTTTTACGTTGGTTCTGAGGAAATAGTAATGGTTCACATTTGGGGTTAATTTGTTGTTGTTGTAAGGGTAAATGTTGTTGCGTTTGAATACATACATGTTTTTGCTTCCCCCTTTGTTTCTCTTGTTTGTTGGGTACATTGAAATTCAGCGCAATCAAGTTGTGAATGACGCGTGGTCATAATATGTTGGTAGTTTCCGAGGAATTAGTGAGGATTCCAATTTTACTGGGATTTATTTATTATTATTATTATTTGTTGAGAATGAATGAGATCGGGGAGGGAGGGGTTGGTGAAGTGGGACCACACTTCACCAACTCTCAGGCCTCCAAGTCTTACCAGGTTAAGAAAGTTTATCCAAAATAATATTATTTGATTGATTTGGCCTGGGGTTTGGTTTAGGTGGGGTGGCCGGAAATAGAAAATGCAGCAATATAAAGTAAACATTTAGGTTTTACCCTTTTTTTCAATATACCATACATGCCCAAAGGTATAGCCACAATCATGTATTATTATTGTATAACACCTAAAGATGATGTCTCAAGCTTAAAACTTAATATAGAGCTCTTGAAATGAAAAAAAAATATATGTTATGAGTGATACTCTCTTAATGGCCACCGAACAAAAAAATATGGCCAGAATTATATTTCTAGGTTTCCTAATAGACCTTCATTAATTCAAATGCAGAATTATGTTATATATATTTGTAACCATCCGTTTGGTCATGTGTATTGTACTTTTTTTTCCCGAGGGTAAAAGTAGACAACATTAACTAGTCCCGCCATCTCCTGTTAATAATTAATTATGCAATATTTAAACTTTTATTCTCTATATAACTATATAATATGAGACGTAACATATATATATATATATAATTGAAAGATAATGAGATTTGATGGAGCACTTTTAGTTTGGAGTCGGGGGTTGGTGTGCGTGTTTGGTTGTTGTAGGTAGAGAGATAACGACGTCGTGGCATATATTATTACTATACTTTATACCATTATGTTCTTGTCACGACACGATTTTATTTTATTTTGGCCGTCTCTTTGAACCGTATCTCCTTCACCGTGGTTAATTGTTCCCTAAACTTTTCGAAAGATTACAAAATGCACTTTGCCATCACTTCTCTTATGTTCCTTTATTTACATAAGCGCGCATCACATGTTATAATAAATAAATCGCCCCATTCATTTGCTTAAAAATGTTATTGCTAGTCTTGACCTGGAAACAAAAAAAATTAAGTGCTTAGTTGGCGTTTAATTTGAGATTAAGTGCATATTTTCGTTTCTCAAAATGAATAATGTCATGATATCTTAAGCAACTTTTAAATTACTAAAACATCAACAATATTACATTCATAAGTGTGTAATTACTGAGCTTTAAAATAACATAATGTGCTTATTTATCTACATATATATTTACACATCAAGCCTACAATTACCATTCATATTTTTGAACAATATACATGGAATTACGAATCCAACGTTCTATAATCTTATATTTTCCTTAGTCATTTACATTTACAAGATGCCCCTTCTGTGATATAATAATACCCCGAGTTACTATTCGTATCAAATATATAATCAACATAGATCTAGATATTTTGTTAAAGCATTTCATTTTCATTCCATAATAAATACATAGGGTCCAAATCAATGTTATCAAACTGGACTGACTATTGAACTAGTGAGGGTGTCGGTTTCCGGGTCGAGAGGTTCAACCACAGATTAGGCATATCCAACCGTCGGTCCGCACAATACAATATATTCAATCTTTTCTAAATATTATTATTCAACTGAATAATATAAATCTGGCTAAGCCTTTTTTTTTTTTTTGTGATTTGCAATTTTTACTATTACAAGAATTTTGGTCATTTAAATTTTACATTTGCCCCCTAAATTTTTATTATACTAGTTATTTACCCCTAACTTAATTATGATCCCCTAAATAAAATTCGTGATTCCATTCTGTTACTCTTACATCCGCTTCCACCCGACCCGTCTTAGCTCCTCCACTCAAGCCGGTCCGGTTATGAAAACAATGGTCCAAATAGCCGACAAGTCTAATAATGCTTACCCGCTAAATGTGTGGGACCCACGAGTTGTGAATAGTTGTCTTCAACTCGATGCTATTAATACTCACCAAATTCCAATCTTTTTTTCCGTCTCGACTCGACTCGCCTCCCACCACCCACCCTCTCCTTGTCGGTGGTCCATTTCCACATCTTCCAGATCCGATCTCGAGTCACTGAATAGCTGACTCTGTTCCGACGAAGATGAAGGTTATCGAGAAGATCCAAGCAGCCGCCGCGGCCGGGGAGGACGGCAAGGTTGTCTTCTCCTTCGAGTTCTTCCCTCCCAAGACCGACGATGGCGTCGAGAACCTCTTCGAGCGCATGGACCGCATGGTCGCCCACAACCCAACCTTCTGTGACATCACCTGGGGTGCCGGTGGCTCCACCGCTGACGTCACCCTCGAGATCGCCAACCGGATGCAGAACATCGTCTGTGTCGAGACCATGATGCATCTCACCTGCACTAACATGCCTGTTGAGAAGATTGACCACGCCCTCGAGACCATCAAATCCAACGGAATCCAGAATGTTCTTGCCCTCCGTGGAGATCCTCCTCACGGACAGGACAAGTTCGTCCAGGTTCAAGGTGGCTTTGCCTGCGCTCTGGATCTGGTTCGTCTCGATTCATCCCTTCTCATCAGATCTAGTCGCATTTCGTTGTAATTCTGTTACAATTGTTCTGAAATAGGTAATGTGATGCGCAGGTGAAACACATGAGAGCCAAGTACGGAGATTACTTTGGCATTACTGTTGCTGGATACCCGGAGGCACATCCTGATGTTATTGGAGCTAATGGACTGGCTCCGCCCGAGGCTTACCAGAGTGATCTTGCTTATCTGAAGAGCAAAGTATGAGCTCTTTTACTTATTCCCAATCTGTTTTTGATCTTTGAGTACTGCATTTGATTTCGAGATTCATGGTCACGGATGGAACCTTATATCCTGTGAGCTCTGTGTTACATAGGTTGATGCTGGAGCAGATGTTATCGTCACACAGTTGTTCTACGACACTGACATTTTCCTGAAATTTGTCAATGATTGCCGACAAATCGGGATCGCTTGCCCCATTGTTCCGGGTATTATGCCCATCAACAACTACAAGGGCTTTATTCGCATGACTGGATTCTGCAAAACCAAGGTAAGGATCTTCAGATGCTTTCCGATTTTCCCTATCCGCTTTAGATAAGATCTGTAATTAGTTGCAAGGTACAATTTTCAACGTATCTTAATGATTTACTATATTGTGAAACGAATGTATCATTGGATTCCATACATCATTTATAATAACAAGTCACAAGGACTGTCGTGTAGAACTTTGTACATCTTGCTAGTAGGTATCAATGAGCTATTTGATGTTTGAGGCTTACAAAATAAGAAATTTTGAAAGAGTACTTATATGTAAAAAGTTTTATATACTCTGTACTTTGTAAAAGGGCCTTATAAATTGGTAAGTATTTGAAACTGGAATGAATATCTTCATTATACGGTCTATAAATTTGGTTAGGGAATTGACAATTGTGTGGATTGGCATTTTGTAGATACCCGACGAGATCATGGCAGCCTTGGAGCCTATCAAGGATAATGATGAAGCTGTTAGAAACTATGGAGTTCACCTAGGAACTGAAATGTGCAAGAAGATCATTGCTAGTGGAATTAAGACTCTGCATCTTTACACTCTCAACATGGAGAAGTCGGCTCTTGCTATATTGATGGTTGTTTCTCGCATCCTCACCTATTCTATTGTCCCAAATCCAGCGCATAGTTTCCATGATGATTTCTCTTAGGCCTTACTAACACAATTATTATCTCAGAACCTTGGATTGATTCAAGAGTCCCAAGTTTCAAGAACTCTTCCATGGAGACCCCCGACTAACGTTTACCGTGTTAAGGAAGATGTTCGCCCGATTTTTTGGTATGGAATACTTCAGATTGTCAACTGATTTTCAATATTCCAGATATAATTCTGAAGGAGTTCGATATTAATTTTTTCTTCTGTTTTTAGGGCCAACCGTCCAAAGAGTTACCTTACAAGGACCAAGGATTGGGAACAATACCCACATGGACGATGGGGTGATTCCCAGAATCCATCATACGGAGCCCTCACTGACTACCAGGTGCTAATTCTTTTTCCCCTTCAATTCCCAGTTTATTTTATGTTTTTGTCAGAGTTTTTGATTCTGTAATTCTTGGGCCATCTGTTTGCCTCTGACTTATTACTCTTTACTTCTCACTTTTTTTTTTTCTTTCTAGAACTAGAATGTTATTTGACTCATTTTTTTTCATACATGACACCACACATTCTAATTAGCTGACATCAAATATAATCTTGTCCGATCTGCACTAGAACGTTATTTATGAAGTAACTAATCAATAGTATTGTGTTTAACAGTTCATGCGCCCACGTGGTCGCGATAAGAAGCTCCAGGAGGAATGGGTTGTCCCCCTGAAAGGCATTGAAGACATTCATGAGGTAAGGTTACCTTCCTTAAAGTTAATGCTGGTTCTTCAAAAATAAATTAATGTTTTTTTTTTTTTTGCCCTCGCTCTTGTTTCTTAATTCTCAACTATTTCATTCCATTGGACCAGAAATTTAGCAATTTCTGTCTTGGAAAACTGAAGAGTAGCCCCTGGTCAGAATTGGATATTCAGGCAGAGACGAGGATTATAAATGAACAGCTCGGGAAGATTAACCAGAAAGGTTTCCTGACCATCAACAGCCAGCCTGCAGTTAACGGAGAGAAATCTGACTCTCCTACTGTTGGTAAGTGCACTACATTTATGAAAGAAAATGTTTTGCCATAGACCATGATTTGCAAATGCTTCGTAATCTTGTCTTTCAAAAGATTCAATCAAGTATACCAGTATAGCTAATAACAAGTTTGGGGATTGATTTGGGGGCAGGATGGGGTGGGCCTGGAGGCTATGTATACCAAAAGGCTTATGTGGAGTTCTTCTGCTCTCAAGAGAAGCTGAATGCACTCATTGATAAAAGCAAGAAGTTCCCATCGTTAACATACATGGCTGTTAACAAAGAAGGCAGCAGTTGGATATCCAATGTGGATAAAACCCGAGTCAATGCAGTGACTTGGGGAGTCTTCCCTGCAAAGGAGATTGTGCAGCCAACTGTAGTGGATCCCTCAAGCTTCATCGTTTGGAAGGACGAAGCCTTTGAGATCTGGTCCAGAGGCTGGGCTAAGTTGTACCCCGAAGAAGCCGACCCCTCCAAGAAATTGCTTGAAGAGGTTTGTTTGTCTGTCTTTTTTTGTTGTTGTTGGATCTATTTGCAGTGCAAATCTGCTCTTGTTACAGTAGTAATTTTCTGATGCGTGGTTTATTTTATGTATTGTTTTGCAGGTTCAAGGAAGTTACTTCCTGGTAAGTTTGGTGGACAATGACTACATCAGTGGGGATCTCTTTGCTGTTTTTGCAGATCTATGAAAGAGGCACAAGGAAAGTCTGGAGCTTTCTTTCTTTCTTTAATTCAATAGAAACCTCATTATTCCTTTAAGTAAATGTGGTTTATGACGTCTATTCTTGTCTGGCCAGTGGCAGTGGCTGAATTTATTATAGTTCACGTATCTTGTTATGTTTTATCAGCCAAGATGGCTTTCCAAATCATGTTTGTGCTTTATTGTATCGACGATCTTAATAATAATCGTCAGTATTCTAAGTTTGATTTGTTCGTTCGTGATGATTGCATGGTGTTTGATTACTTGATGGACACGGAATGTACTCATCTCACCATCTTCTGCTCCTGTTTGTGTTGATTCAGCTAACTCAAACAATATTTTGTCCAAAAAGGAAAGAATGATTTCTAAAGCAATAGGGAAGAATCACAGTATATACAAATTTCCCTTCGGAAAAGTTAAGGGAAAAAAACTTATTTAGTGTCTTATATTTATTCCATGTGTCAATTTGGTGTTTTAGGATTAAATTGTTAATATTTGGTGTCCCAAGTTTCAATTTTGTTGTGATTGGTTTTCCTTCCAATTTTTGGTTAATTTTGATAAATTGAGATGAAAAGACAGTTTTATCCCTTATACTTTCTTTTTTTTCAAATCCACCCCTCTGATTCCGGCCACCACCTCCGACTCCGGCCACCCACCTCCAATTCCAACGATTTTTGGGTAATTTATGAATTTTCAAATTTATTTGGTCATGACCAATTTTTATTAAATTTAACCCAAAATTTGACAAAGACACCAAATAACAACAAAGTTGAAACCTGGGACAGTCAAAAGTAGCAATTTAATCCTAAAACACCAAATTGACACATGGGATAAACCTGAGGCTGAAATACTAAATATGTATGTTCTTCCCAAAGACTAAAGAGAAGTTTTTTTTTTTAACTAAACATGCTTATTCTTTTCTTTTTTTTTGGCCAAAAACATGCTTATTCTAAATCACACCATCTCTTTAGATAATCTGTTTGACATGTTCATTACCATTTGACATTGCTTAAATCCTGTCTAGATATATCAATACATAAGTTCAAGTAACACTTCTTACCTTAAATCGGAATCTGTAGAACATACAAATTTTGTTCTTTCTTATCACCTCTAGTAAATGGGAACTAAAATCGGAATCACTCTCACAACCAAAATGGCAGCATTTAGATGAGCTGAAAGGGAACAAAATCTAAGCAGCAGCAGCAGATGATACTGAATGGCTAAGCTTAGACATCGATGATTGATTCAGGATATATTGGCACTTTTGAGAGATGTGGACACTACTACACCTGCAGAGCTTCGCATACTATGCTCTCCAAGCAGCGCATTGCAGGACTCATCTGTCTTAAGATGGGGTTGCACCAATTCCCATATTTTCTTCTTTTGAATCTGCAACATTGGATATTCTTTTAGTTAAAGATGGTCTCAATAATCTAATTAACAAGTTTTAGTATCCGAACTGATTCAAATTTCAAAGGAATTGATGCACTGCAAATTTCCTAGCTGTGAATCAATTTTTTGGCAACTACACATGCACATCACAAATGAAGAGAATGAAGGAATGCAAGTCAGTAATACAAAATTGAAACAAATAAGAAAATGATATCTATTATTATTTTCTTTCTAATTAAGGCTATAGAGCGATTTTGCATGGTAGAGCCCATTTGCATAAGGTAAATCATATCAACGAATGAAGTGCAATTCAATGTTTTCTACTCACATACAAACACTCCCTCCATCTCAGTCTGCATTTTGTGAACTTTTTGCACCTTTATTAACTCTAAAAGGAAGGCACGATTTCAAGCTAGCTAGTGCTATATACCAAGGATATTTTCAGTAAAAAAATACTCCATCTTGATTGGATATGAATATTAGACTCAATAAACCTAGTAAGCTTTTATCTCTACCGTTAAGTAGTCGATTGCGTTCATATAAGCCTTTCCATTTCACAAGCATATGCAAACTCATCCCATTACCAACACCAGAAACTTATCCCATCTCAAGAACTAGCATTTCTGCAGCATAATGTCTAGACCAAGTTCCTTCTGCTGTTGGCTTAGTTAGAAGATATAATGATCATTTCTCCAATTTGCAATATTATTCTTGTAAGTTCTTTTATAAGGTACAGATTGAGAACTTTGGCAGAGATCATCCTATAAACAGTAGAGGTTCCTTCAGTTTTTGAGCTCCATAGTCAGATATGAGAATTCTGCTAACTACATCA
Source organism: Clarkia xantiana subsp. parviflora (assembly GCA_036873135.1). Taxonomy (NCBI): domain Eukaryota; kingdom Viridiplantae; phylum Streptophyta; class Magnoliopsida; order Myrtales; family Onagraceae; genus Clarkia; species Clarkia xantiana. The sequence continues at coordinate 15,587,202 of JAPTYO010000008.1, read as the reverse complement.
CATAGTTACAACAAAATTACCCGAAGTTCCATACTTTCTATAGAAAACCTAGTTTTGTTAACCTTGCTAAGGAGCACCAACACACTCCCAGGAAGGAAGTTTCTGGATCACTATATATAGATGACAAGCTCAACCATTCTAATAGTCACAAAAATTTCAAGATCAGTTATATGTGTTGACCACTAAATTTTATTGAGTAGCAATATCAAAATGGTTTTATGAGTACGAAAATCTCATCTAAACTACATACCTGGTTCGCTGTTGCTGGGGCAGGAAGATTTTCTCGATCATCTTCTGAGCCAAACCATATTCTTTCACCAGGGACTGACCCTTCTGGAGGAACTAGAAGCTCGACATTCTCATGGGATGCATCTGAGGCAGCCATGAGCATTCCCGATGACTTAACTCCACGCATGTTCCGAGGTTTCAGATTCGCAAGAACAACCACATTTCTTTCCTGCACCAATATGAATCATGCCCAAATAAAACTCGTGAACAGGCAAATCTTGATTCTTTTTCCTTATTGCAGCACAATTGTTCAAGCACAACCATCAAAATTCTGAATTAATACAGTGATATCACATTAAAACACAATTCATCAATCTGCAAGTAAGAAATTTCAATCGAATTTGGGGAAGAGAGACAGGCCAACCTGGAGGTGCTCTAGGGGGACAAACTTGACGAGGCCACTGCAGATTGTTCGCGGCTCAGGCTCTCCAATATCAACCTCTTCGACATAGAGGGAATCGGCCTCTTCGTGTCTCCATGCTTTGATGATGCGACCAACTCTAATGTCCAGAGTGTTCGCTGATTCCTTCACATCAGTTGGGGATACTGGCGGTGGCAGTGGCGCTGCTGCATTAGCATTGCTATTGTCAGACTGTGCAGTCACAGTTGGTGAAGCAGGAGCAGCATCGGCTGCTGTGCAATTCGGGCGAGCAAGGCGGATACTCTGTCCACCCCCACAAATTCTGGCTCTCGCGGCAGCAGCGGCCGAGGCTTTGTGAATGGTGGCCCTGATCGGGATAAGGGGATTCCAAGGACGGCGGCAGGAGGGGAGGAGGAGCGAGCTCCCGCATCTCAGAAGGTTGGCGGTCGACGTCATGTTGTTACGGCAAGACTATAACTGCTGTTTTTAGGGCCAACGGCAACCAGATAACAAACAACTCCTATAAACATTATCTTTTTTTTGGCCAGTATTAACATTATCTTTTTTAAAATCTTTTTTTATCATATGTTTTTTAGAAAGTTATAAGGGATGTTGTAATTTGAAATGCAATCTCACATTACGTCCCACGTTAAGCCTGGCGAGGCTCTTCTGGTTCTCGCATTGGTGTCTCTTTGAAGTTTGGAAAGCTTTGTGGGTTACCTTGTTCTTCATGGCGAGACTGCTCTTGGCGGGTGTTGGGATCAAGATGACGTGGCCTTGAACTTTTAGTAATGAACTTCGAGGTCTCGCCGGAAGCTAACTCTTTTAGGTATCTTTATCGATCTCTCGAGTACTTAGTTTCCTTTGGGAGTTTTATGCTAGGCGAGGACTAGAAAATGGGTGGGGATGACTCCTGATTCCACTCTGAAACTTAAGTTAGTATAGCATTCTGGTAGTGAGAAATCTTAATCATGAATGAGAATACTGAAGAATATTTATAGGGGAAGTTTTTATCGACTTTAGGTGGTGGCAGCTTCTTTTGATTGGTTGACAAGGGCGGTGGCCCCCTTTCTCTCATTGGTGGAGATAGGAGGCACTGTGTCAGCAAGTGACAAGCAGGTCGCCACCTCTTCTTTCTTAGGAGGAAGAGTTTTCTTTTAAGTAGGTGACAAACAGGTTGCCACATCTTTTTCCTTAAGAGGAATGGTTTTCTTCTAAGTAGGTGACAAGCAGATTGCCACCTGGTGTTGATGATAGTCGAAGGCGACTTTAATGGTCTCGCCTTGACGCCTTGGTCGCTTTGGTCGCTTTGGTCGACTTGGTCGCTTTGGTCGCTTTGGTCGACTTGGTCGCCTTGGTCGACTTGGTCATTGGGGGGGGGGGGGGTGCCCTTGGTCGCTTTGGTCGACTTGGTCATTGGGGGGGGTTGGGGGGGGGGGGGGGGGGGTGCCACTATTTCACCTTTTCTAATAGATTCCGACTTTAGTGCTCCCGACTTTACTCTCTGAGGTCCCGACTTCAATAATCCCGAATTTAGTGTCTAAGAGTTTTGCCGCAAAAATGGAAGCTCTTAGTATGGTCGTATTTAATAAATCACGATCCAACACATATTATGTTGTTTTATTTGTCAAACGACACAATATGTATTGTAATATAATGTCCATTATAATTTGAGATTACGTCCAAACTCCATTCGATGTAAAGTGAGATTACATCAAAAAAACAGATGTAATGTGAGATTACGTACAACATTGCAGAGTGTTATTATTTTATTAAATAGATAAAATATTTTTAGTATCTTTATAGTTTATTATGATAATAATATTGTTATTATTATTAGCTTTTTATTTTTTATGTACTTCATAACTCATTATCATAATAAATAATAATGCACATGACGTTCGTATAAAATGAGTAATTTTTTTCGTTGCATTCTTTTATGAAAAATATCTTATAATCATGTTTTAATTAATAGAATTTTAATAGTTGTGCGTATTGAGTTTAAATATTTAGTCTTTATAATTCAAATGACTATAGTATTAATCACACACATATAATCTTTAAGAAGTTAGTTGTTGTCATAATATGTATTTTTTTAAATCTTATCATATTAAGATATAATATACTCTTATATAAATTAATATAACAATAAAGTCACGTTACAATACACATTACAACACATACCAAACACTGTAATCTAACATTACATTCCACATTACAACACAACCAAACACTGCAATCAAACATTACATTACGTAGCTCACATTACTTGTAATCTCACATTTCAAGTAATCTCACATTACGACCATCCAAACGCCCCCTAAATTTTTTATTTTTTTTTTTTTCCAGTGAAAACTCAATATTTTTATATAAATATGTAAACTACAATTACAATCGATCAATAAAATAAAACTAGAGGATATGAGGTAATAACACCTGATCCACATGACGCATCTCCTTTTTAGATTGCATAACAACCCAGTTTGCAAATCTATGTGTGTTTTTTCGACAAACTTAAGTGTTTTCGAGCTACAATATGAGCAAGATACAATTGATGATGTTCCATTGTTGTTGATACCAGTGGCGTAGCTATGTACAGCTGAGGGGTTACAACTGCAACCCCTCAACTTTATAAAAGTTAGTGTATATACTAGTGGATATGTAAATGTTCCTACCCTCAATTTATGAAAAAAAATAAATGTTGCACCCCGCATTTAAATAGGAAAGTGGTGCCACATTAAATATGAATGTTATGTATATGTATATACTGTTTAACTCATTAATTTAATATATATAGTTTGTATGTATAAGTGCATATCTAAAATATATCTGACTATCTAAGTGACAATATATATTTATTCAGATAATATATACAAAAGTATTACTAAAAAAATCTGCAAAAGTCTGTTTGTCTATAACGTAATTCAATGAGCGGTAATTTAACGAACTATTTTTTGGTGAATTTCATTGATTTGAGTCTGCTGATAATGAGTATGTTATGTTTTATTTTCAAAAGTATGAAAAATCGTAATAGTCATTGTAATTATTTAAAAAAAAAAAAAACTTTTAAATTATTAGACTATATTAGTTTTTTTTTTTCATATTTTTTTTTTTCTTTTCCACAAGTATTTTTCATTTTTTAAGTAATATTTTGAACTATTTACCCATATAGCAACCTAAGAAAGTCCAAATACTAAAATATGCCGAAAATGTAGCAAAATACCAAAATAACCACACTGTCTCTGTCTAAACAGCGGCTTCGCCCCAAATTTTTTTTGGGCGTCGTTGTTCTGAACAACGACACCCAATTTTCCCCCCATTTGGCTTTTTGTTTGTTGAATTTTCATATTTTAATCTAAATGATTTATGTAATATTATGGTTTTTTTATTTCTAAAACTCTATTGAGTTAGGTGTAAAGTTTGGTCGGCTTAACCTTAGAAGGTAATATTTTTAAATATTTTTATCATCTAGGGTTAACCCAGTCATTCTGTACACATAATTCAATAAAGTTTTAGAATTTAAAGTTTATATAATTTTAAAATTATTTAAGAAATTGTTTATTTCTTTTGGTTTTTTTATTCTAAAACCGTGATTTAATTTTCGACACATTTTGATATTTGGATTTTTTTTAAGGTCGATATATGGGTAAAAAAAAATTGATCACTCTTGCAACCCCTGACCCCGGCTCCTGACTACACCACTGGTTGATACTCCAATCAACTTGATATTTCAGTTCTTGAATATCAGCGCCACCAAACATCCTCCTCACCAGCCTCATGGAAGACGTTGTTTATTTTGTTGATCTAACCACCCAAATAAACAAGATTAGCCATGTAAGGCCTCCAAATGCTAAATTTAACATCTGATCATCTGAACCATATCTACTATATAAACTCTTAGATCTACCCGATTCGAAAGTTTACTTCGCAGAAATAGTGCCTTAAACAAGCCGATAGACTTTGAAATTTCGTTCAATACTGCCAATAACTTGGATAAATAGTCATATGCAAGAATTCTCATAGTGAGAAGATGAAGACTATTAGGTAAATAAAACTATATAAATGTTATCTAAGAATATAATTTTATTTTATTTTATTTAACTGTAATACTATATTTTTTATTATCAATAAGTACATTTATTTAATTTTACAATTTTGATATAATTATCCAAGGGAGATAATTAGTTTATAGTATTGATTTAAGAATTATCCTTTATACTTTTTTATGTGAGGTAGAAACAAAATAGATAACATAACATATATATTAATAATTTTCACGTATAATAGAATAAATATCATCAATAAAAAAAAACACACACAGACATGTTTATTTATGCAACGGATGCTACTATCCTAATTCCTAATTGGCCTTTAGGACCACCCACGAAAAATAAAAAGAAGCGCACATGATTATATTAACTTTTAACAAACTTCTTTTAAAAAAAATCCAGATTGATAAACTAAAGTAGCATTAGTTAATTAAGTTGAAAATGTCCGGAAGAACAAAAAGAGACAGAGCTCATTATCTAAAGTTGGATTAATCACGATAGGTAGATAATCGACACTGATGATGAAACAAAAGAAGCATCCCAAACTAAAAAGGAGACTCTCACAGTGAACTAGAGCTTGCTTCTTGGGTCAATAATCCTGGCCGCGGGAAATAACCTCCTTGCAGGTTGGTCGGAGCAAGATGGTGTGCTCAAACTGAGACACGTAACTTCCCTTCACGTCGCATAGAGGCGGGTAAGGCTGTACCAAAATAACTACCACATCACAACCAATCCTCTTTTCGCATCTCATTATAAGCCTAAGCCAGTATATCTAGAAATTTAATTACCTGCACAATCCCTGCATCGCACAAATTCTTTAGTGCCATCAGATACTTGCTCTCCCCGAGTCGATCCAAGTACCTTCTGCAGAAAGCCAGTGTCGAAAAGTTCTTATTGATTGTTGCCAGCAGTTGCTTTGCTCGGGGCAGCCTAAGTGGGACATGCCCTGCTTCGAAATCTTTCATGTAATGGCTACATTCTAGATCTTCTCTAACGTACCCTTTCCCTAAATCATATCATAATAATAAAACCAGCTCAATAACTTTACTTACTATGTAGATATTTTACTAAAGAAATTATGAAAGTGAGGCAGTGAGTTAGTTACCTGTTGACCCGAAAGTTTCAATTGCATAGAATTCACCTTCTTCCATTTTGGTCTGCTCCCCTCCCTTCACAATTGGGACCGATTTACCAGCGTGGATCTGGTACGGACCAATGCTATGTCCATTCAAGTTTCTTATGCTTTTAACTATCATGCAAAAGATTGAAGCATGTAATTAGAAGAAACTTTATGCATTTTGATGATTGATCACAAGTTCAGCTTGCACGAACTTAGCATGATAATGATTTCTATTCAGCTAAATAGGCTTTCACTATTAAGGGTAAAGACATACCTTGAAAAACCTTCCCATTGATTTCAACTTCATATGATTCCATGACTTCTTGAATTGCAGCACCAACATCACAAAGACGAACATCGATCCCAGCTTCCTGTGGTTATTATAATATCGTATCAATTACAGGAACATGCTTGTTTTGAACAAGGGACATCCAGAGGGATGAGGAGATCTAAAAGCTAATTCCTTTCATCTTTCTTGGTTTTATCTGCTCCCGGGATGGAGCAGATAAAACCAAGAAAGATGAAAGGAATTAGCTCTTATCCAGTTTTACTTAAACAAGCATCCCATTGAACGTTCCATTATTTACAGGTGGGAACTCCTTTTCCATCAACAAGCATGAGTTTAGTGTGTGAATAATTATTCTGCGTCTGAAAGCATACTTTTATCTTTTTGGCATTTCTTGGAGCACTATTGTTTTATGAAATGGACATAACTCAAACCAAAAAGATTATTTAAGAAATTTAAATGGGTTGGACAGCTTTGTCCATAATATGCACATATTTAGCACCTACATGACTCAAAGAACTTCTGAAAAATCTTGTCAGATTATTGACATCAAGCAAGATCAAGATTGACCTCACTCTCACTCGTCTCTCACAATAATAAAACTAATAAATAACTATTGATCATATTAATCTGCTAGAGATGATGCACTTTGCATTTTCCCTACTTGAAAAGAATAGAATAAAAGAAAGAAGTTGAAGCAAAAGGAAAAGGAAAAATAATGTAGCGGGAACAAATGAAATAAAAGAAGTAAAAAATATAGTAGACGACCTTAATACCGGTATTGGTTGCTTCACGCGTGGCTTCAAGCAGCGGATCAAACATGGGATTGAAGGCCACAGTAAATGCACAATCAACTATGTGCCCTGCAATTAAACAATAAATCCTTCAATTGCCACAAAAATGGGCAATGGTTAATCCAATTAAGAACATAAACAACAGAATAGCATACCATCCACATGAGTTCCAAAATCCAACTTCATAACATCATCATACTGTAGTACAGTTTTATCTCCTGTATTTGGAGTCCAATGTGCAGCAACCCTAAAAAGGAGAAGGAGCATCACATAAGATACCAATTTTCAAAAATTTACAATTATTTTTTCCTAAATTCAAATTTACCAATTCAAAGAACATCCGGTTGGAAATGCAATCCCTGCTTGTAAACCATTTTCAGATATTAGCTTACGAACAGTATCCTCTAGGGTTTCACATATGTCAGTCATCAACATTCCAGGCTTCAGGATTCCCTTGATGTATTTTCGAACCTAAAGAGGACAACAATAAATGTCAGCATCATAAACATAAACTATCTTCAATATGACTATAATGTGCACAGCACACAGTTTCTCAAACGAGAAAAGTTTAACAACCTGCCGATGAACCTCAGCTGCTCGACGAATTGAATTATAAATTGGTTTTTCTAGGCGCTCCAACTCTTTCTTCTCTTCAGAGGTTGTCCTCCACAGATTACTGAAAAATAAGAATACACCATCCAGATTTAGATATATACGTATTGCATCAATAAAATGCAAGGGAGCCGACTAAGTATTATTGCATACACCACATACATATAAAAGCAAAAGGTGAAGTTCTTTGACTCACAATAGGTGCATGGCCTTAGCAAAAAGCTCTATACTATGTTTCTGATGGCACTCCGTGGATTCACAGAAGTCAACCTATTGGGAGCTTCCAACTATCCTAATAGTATCTGTCAGCGTTCTATCCATTCACTTAATTAATCCCACTACAATTGACTTGATGCTTCAAACAGGGACAAATATCTTAATATCCAATCCTTCTGCATAACCAGTCCTTTCCAAAGGATGGTCACTTCCCCTAGAATACGGCTTATACTTGCAAAATTTATTAAGTAGGACCTAGGTTGAGAATGAAAATAATATATACTTACTCATCTTTGTATTGTTGAATTTCACCCTCAGGAAACTCCCCAGAGGGGAAAAGATCAGTGATGGGAATGGACGGTGGATCAGTCTGCTGCGGTGTCTCTTTCTTTTTCCTGAGATACACATATCAGTATCTCTATGAGAACAATAAATCAGATGTATCAAACTACAAACTTGCCCTTACTTGCTTTTATTTTTCTTCTTTTTCTTCTTTGCAACATCTGTAAAAAAAGAGAAGTGCTCTATTAGGCATGGAATGTCAAAACTCCATTGATATAGCAAAGGTAACGCAAGAAGCAATAATCAACAGGAAATTTCAAAATACAATCACTATGATCAACTTAAAGAAGCAAAACGTAGCCATGGCAAACTGGGAAAGGCATTAGAATCAATTAAACCAAAACAAATCTTAAACATCAACTATTTATTGGATGAAAGATTGAACCTTTGCTGTCTTCTTCCCCATCATTTAAAGCTGACGGAAGCTCGGGGACCTCCTCTTCGCTATGCTCAGGCTTTCCATTATGACTGGCTTCTGCTTCAGCCGAAGTCGATCCCAAAATCGTCTTTCCGTTCTCCATTGAGGAAGGTGATGGCCTGCTGCAAACGAATTTGATTAGTATAAAACAAATCACTGATTTCGACTTCTCAGCTACACCAATTATTGTTCAACCAAAGAGACGAATTTTTTTGTAACTTCAAGATTAGACGGCTTCCTTGTTCAGCTGAAACAATAGCAGCAACAAACCAAGAGAAGGAACGGAATTGAAAAGCTATAATCTTCTGACCTACGGAACTGAAAGAGAGTTGAAGAAAAAAGCTGATTCTTCTTACGCCAACGCCGCGCCGCGCGCCCCAGCCGGTGCTTTGTTGCTCTATTTATATGTGTTGTTATGCGTACAGTTTCTTTCTGCCTTGTGGGAGAAGAGGTGGAGCGGCAGCACTAGAATAGAAAAGATAGGTAAAGAGAGTAACGTAGGTGAACAGTAGTAACTTCTTCCGTTTACCTTGGCGTTAGAACTTTCAACCTGTTTACTAGATTGTGCAAACAAACACCTCAAAGATTAGCTTAATTATTATCGTTTAAAAAAAAATATAGATTTTTTCATAAACTAATTCCTAAATTAAGCTGTTTTATTTTTTTTAATCATGTCTATTTTCTAGTTTATAACCTAAAATTTACATTTTGTTACAATTAAATTTAAATTAAAATATATGAAAAATCAAAATATTAAGGATGATTAGATGTACAAGTTATAAAGTCGAAAAATAATTGCTTATTATGGAAAAAAATATGTTAAAGATAAATTATAAAAATAGTCATGTAAAATATTAAAAAAAAACTAAACACTTATAAATATTTTTTAAATATAAAAATATAAAGATAAAAGCGTACATGCATCCTAAGAAAAAAAAAATATAAAATTTACAATAAAAAAAAGTGACAAAACTTATGAATAAAACTAATATATATAAATTAAAAACCAATAGAACAAAATTATAAATAGACTTTAGTTGGTATTTTTTTTATACTCTTAACGAATACTTTTGTATCATAATATATATGTTTTTAAACTTATTAATTTAAATTTTTCATCCTTTTAATTTCAAATATCTTGTAAGAATTAAAATCTACGGAAAAATAATATGTTTATTTTTTTTATGGTTAATTTTATCGTTTACCTTAATCAATTATATTTTCAATTATGTGCTTTTTTTTTTCTTTCCATTATTTTATACACTTAATCTCATTGATTTACAAATGTCCTTCTCTTCTTTGTATTATGATCAGTTATAATATGATTTAATTTTATGATGCAAAATAGTAACATATATTATGATTAAAAAAAGAATTGAGAATTAGTTTAGGAAGAAATCTAGTTAGATAAATAATTTTGTGAATTGACCGACCTACTTAAAGAATAAATATATACATTATTTCTTTCTTGTAGATATATTAATTCTATATATTTACTAATTATTATCTTCTTCCACGTCAAGTTGCTTCCGATTAGAGGCATTCACACAAATCACAATACCTCCACTGCTAAAATAATGCCAGTATTTTTCATCCCCGAACTTTAGCCCACATATTCGCTTTAAATGAAAATGAGAAAGAAAGCATTGCTGCTATTTGGAAGATGTTGAGTTGGAATGGAATACATTACAATACAATACATATACATATACATATAGAGTAATAAACGTGATAGTTTAGTTCAGTTTGGTGAGGAGGAGGATGAGTAGTTAGTAATCTTCACCCCGGGAAATAACCTCCTTGCAGGTGGGTCGGAGCAAGATGGTGTGCTCCGATTGAGACGTGTAACTTCCCTTCACATCGCATAGAGGCGGGCATGGCTTCACCATTATCACATGAATTGAATACTCTCTTATTAATTCACATTTACTACAGCAGCACTACTTAATTATCTAGAAAATTAATTACCTGCACAATCCCCGCATCGCACAGATTCTTAAGTGCCATCAGATACTTGCTCTCCCCGACTCGATCCAAGTACCTTCTGCAGAAAGCCAATGTTGAAAAGTTCTTATTGATTGTCCCCAGAAGCTGCTTTGCTCGGGGCAGCCTCAATGGGATGTGCCCTGCTTCGAAGTCTTTCATGTAAATGCTGCATTCTTGATCTCCTCTCACGTAACCTTTTCCTAATCACATAATAAAACCAGAGCTCATATTACTTTCACTTCAATTCAATTACTTGGGGAACAAGTTACTTACTTACCTGTTGACCCGAATGTTTCGATTGCATAGAATTCACCTTCTTCCATTTTGGTCTGCTCCCCTCCCTTCACAATTGGGACAGATTTTCCGGCATGGATCTGGTACGGGCAAATGCTATGTCCATTCAAGTTTCGTATGCTTTTAACTACCATTCAAAAGAATGTAGCATTTTATTAGATGCGAGGAAATAGACATTCCAACAACAAGTAACTATCACAATATCAGCAGATGACATAAATGTATTTCTGGATGATCATAAGCTGCATTTCCTTGATGTTGTAAAGCATGAGAGCACACATTTACTATTAACGGTCATAAGGCATACCTTGAAACACTTTCCCGTTGATTTCAACTTCATATGATTCCATGACTTCTTGAATTGCAGCACCAACATCGCAAACACGAACATCGATTCCAGCTTCCTGTGGTTATTATAATATCGTATCAATCTCATTAACATGCTTGTTTCTTTTCATACTTGGAGGATTTGTCAAAGGGTTAATATTTAATGGGCATACTTGGAGAAATGTTGTTTTATGTAATGGGCATTGAATCAAAGGGTTAATTACCAAAAAAAAAAAAACCCAAGTTTGAGCATTTGTCAAAAAAAAAAAAAAAGCGAACTTTTTTCTTGACAAAAACAAATTGAACTTTCAACCGTATAACAAAGTGCAATCCGCATTAATTGTACTATTAAAACATAACGAAAACCATACACGTAACATCCAAATAATGTAGGTAACAAAAGCTAAATTAATTTTCCCTCTTATGTCACGTAAAACGCATCACGTAGTGCTATTGAAAGTTCAATATGTTTATCGTAAAAAAAACAGTTCGTCTTCAAATATTTAAAGTTTAGTTATTTTTTTGGTAATCAACCCTCAAAGGCTTAAACCAAAACAAACCGTTTTTTAAGACTTTTAAATGGTTCGGGTAGGTTGGACCATAATTTAGCAGCTAAATGGCTTTAAGAATTCCTGAAAAATCTTGTCAGCTTATTGACATCAAGCAAGAGCAAGATCATACCTGACCCCATCATAATGCTAATAAACAAGTATTGATCGTATTAATTATATAAACTGCTAAAGATGATGGCACTCTTGTTCCCCTGCTACAAAAACAATAATCATAAAAAGAAAGGCAAACGATAATATAAAGCGAACAAAAGAAACGGTAATAATATAGTAGGCAACCTTAATACCAGTATTGGTTGCTTCACGTGAGGCTTCAAGCAGTGGATCAAACATGGGGTTGAAGGCCACTGTAAATGCACAATCAACTATGTGCCCTGCAAGGAAACAATAATTCCTTCAATAACCACAAAAACTGGGCAATACTTAATCCAATTAAGAACATAAACAACAGAATACAATACCATCCACATGAGTTCCAAAATCCAACTTCATAACATCATCATATTGTAGTACAGTTTTATCTCCTGTATTTGGAGTCCAATGTGCAGCAACCCTAAAAAGGAGAAGGAGCACCACATAGGATACCAATCTTCAAAACTTCACAATTAATTTACCGACTTACCAATTCAAAGAACATCCAGTTGGAAATGCAATCCCGGCTTGTAAACCATTTTCAGATATTAGCTTACGAACAGTATCCTCTAGGGTTTCACATATATCTGTCATCAACATGCCCGGCTTCAGAATCCCCCTGATGTATTTTCTGACCTAAATAGATAGATAGATAGATAGATAGATAGGAGGAAAAGAAATGTCAGCATCATATTCATAACTACTTCCAGAAACATAAGGTATCTTCACTATTATTATTGTACTCTGCACAGTGTCTGAAAGTGAGAATAGGAGCTTCTCATATGCATAACTATTTCCAGAAACATAAACTATTATTCACTATTACTGTAATGTACACAGTTTCTGAAGAAGTGAGAAGAGGAGCTTCTCAACCTGCCGATGAACCTCTGCTGCTCGACGAACTGAATTATAAATTGGTTTCTCTAGGCGCTCCAGCTCCCTCTTCTCTTCAGAGGTAGTCCTCCATAGATTACTAAGGCATAAGAATCAATATACAGATTCAGATGGAGTCACTAGGTATTACTTATCAGGTGACAGGCAGAGTGTGACAAACTAATAAAAGCAAAAAATGAAGTTTTTTACACGCATTAGGTGTATAGCCTTATTCAACAGCTCTTTATCAAGATTTAGTGGATTCATTCACCTAATAACTTAAATCAGTCAAAGTTCTATCCATCCACCTAATGCTTCATACAAGTACTGATTTTTGGTTTCCCGCGGGGTGGTCCTAGGGGGGCCCTCATCAGGAGGGCAGCACCCGTAGCATGCTTGCTCCACACCTAGACTAATCCTCACTCGCACCGGGTCAGCCCGTAAGGGCTAAAGTGCTGGCCATGAACAATTTTCCATTCCCATGGTCACTAGCGGGGATTGAACCCCTGACTTCTGGTTAAGGGTTGAGGCGCTGAACCACCACACCATTGTTACATGGTTAAGTACTGAAATATCTTAATGTGCCAATCCTGCTACCTAAAAGCCAGTTCCTTTGTCATTCCACATAATAGTTCAAACAAGAAAGAATATAATTAATTAATTATACTTACTCATCTTTGTAATGTTGAATTTCACCCTCAGGAAACTCTCCAGATGGAAAAAGATCAGTGACGGGAATGGAAGGTGGATCAGTCTGCTGCTGCGAGTCTTTCTTTTTCCTGGGACACACATATCAGTATCTCTTAAGAGAATGTAAAGCAACCAAATGCATCAGACTACAAACTTGTCCTCACTTGCTCTTCTTTTTCTTCTTCTTCTTTGCAACATCTATAACATAAAAAAAGGTAAAAATCTGTATTAGGGCAAGGAATGACAAAACTTAACTCCTAGATTCTGCAAGACAGCCGAAAAAAGGCTTTACATAGGAGCAATTATTAATGAATAAGAAATTATCCGAAAACGACCACAATGATCAATATCGGGGCAAATGAAGTTCTCATTAAGCATGGCAACATTAAGAACCGATTAGGATCAATCAACCCAAAACGAAGCTAAACGGGTTGTGCTTATCAATTGGTCGAAAATTCGAACCTTTGATGTCTTCACAACCATCATTTAAAGCTGACGAAAGCTCCACGACCTCCTCTTCGCTATGCTCAGGCTTTCCATAATTACTGGCTTCTGCTTCAGTCGAAGTGGATCCCAAATCCGTATTTCCGTTCTCCATTAAGGAAGGTGATGGCATGCTGCAAACGAAGATGATAAGTGTAAAGAAAATCTATAATTTTGACATCCAACTTGTCGGTTATCAGCTGCGCCGATTACTGTTCAATCACAGAGATGGACATTTCAGGCATCCTTGTTCAGCTGAAACTGAAACGATAGCTGCAAACTGTACGTAGAAATTCAAGAGAAGATATTGAAAGTCGACCTCTGTAATCTCCTCACCTACGGATTTGAAAGAAAGTTGAAGCAGTAACAGATCTTCCTTTCTACGTCAACGCCGCGCCGCGCTCTCCACCCGGTGTTTTCTTTCTTTGGCAAGCCACCCGGTGCTTCATTTTGTTCCTGCATTTGGATATTTATATACGTGTCCTTTATGTGAAGTAGTAACGACTAAAGTAGCTAAACAATAATAACTTTTTTTTGGTAATTTTTAAATCTTTAAGAGCATCCACAATGGTATTACGTAAAGATTACGTAAACGTGGGCCCTACACGTTTATTTAAGTAAAGCAACAAAAACTATCTACAGTGGTTTTACATAGCATTCCTTAAAGATGGGACCCACACTTAAATTTATGTTTTTACATAAAGCATTCCTTAAATTTAAGTAATGCACTATGTATTATGTAACCAATTTTTTTTTATAAATTAATTCATTTTATAATTAATGTTAATATCTTATTGGTGGTTGTTGGAAAATCTAATAATAAAATATATCTAAGGAATATGTTTAAGTAATACGATTGCAGAGAAAATATTTTTTACGCGTGTCTTAAATTTACGTATTACTTAAAGTGTACATAAATGTCTACGTGACAATTTTAAAGAATACAGTTTATGTAAAACCATTGTGGATGCTCTAAGTACTTTCTTTAGAAATTATTAGATGGATCCAGTCGCTACCTCGTAGTAAATGCGAGATACATAATAAATGTATTCTAAATAAATAACTTTGACTAATATGTGATTACAAACTAATAAATTCTCATAATTAATTCTAGTTTGTTTTTTTTTTCCTAAATCAATAATTTCTCTTAATAAATAAAAATAATTTTCTTATATACAAATATATATAACAGAAGTGTCACTAATTTTTTTTCTAAAATACTATTGGACATGATGAACTCTAGATGACAAGTGTCAATTTGCCTTCTATGGCTCATCATGTCCAATAAATTTTCGAAGAAAAAAAAAATCACAAAACTAATGACACTCGTATTATATTTATATATGAAAAAATATTTTTTAATTTATATGAAAAATCATTTTTATTAGCCTAAAAAGATGTATGTGTTATGGAAATAGAGAGGTAATAGAAGAGAGAACTTGATGATGAATCTTATTATCACATATAGGGGCCTTAGGGATTACATAAACTTGGAGATGAGTAAAATCAATACAAGGAAACTCTAAATTTAGGAAGATGATATATACACATAATATTGAACATCCACATAATATATTCATAACACTCCCTCTTAAATGTTCATAAGGGAATTGTGCCTCGTTAAAACCTTACTAGAAAAAACCCATTGGGATAAAAATCTAGTGGAGGAAAAAGAGTGCACAATTATGGATCCATTTTGTAAGTTGCCTCATTAAAAACCTTACTAGAAAAACCCAGTGGGATAAAACATTGGTTAAGGGAAAAAGAGTGCAGCGTTGTAGATTCTCCCATGATGTCGACATCACATAATTTCATTAAGTCGACGCAATTATTATTCACAAATCTTCAAATTTCTCAACCGGTAAACCTCCGGGAATAAATCTGCACAGACTTGTCGGATGTTATGTTGTCTTCTTCTCAACATCATGGATGAAGAATAACTTGGAAAAAATATGTTTCGTCTTGTCTCCTTTGATGTAGTCTTCTTCCATCTAAACGACATATGCTGCATTATCCTCATAATTAAATTGCACAACTTCACCTGCATATAGTTAATGAATTCAAGTATTGTCTCGTTATGATAACAAGCTCATGTTATTCATCCCTCGGAGATACCGCAATATTTTCTTAACATTGTTCTAATTTCACAATATTATGGAAGAACTAAATCTTGCTTATAACCAATAATATATCATGTTCCTTGTAATTAGCAAGATATATTAGCGCTAATGTAGCAGTATATAAGGTACTTCTGGACCATTATGTTCTTCATCAATCTCACGAGGACGGAAAATATATTTATTCAAATCTATCATTCTTACAACCATTACCGTACTCAATAGGTGTGTTTAGTTATGCAAAATAGCACTAAGACATTTTTTATAGGACAGTATTATTTTCAATCTCTTAAGTACTCGATCTTCAAGCCGAGCCAAACCTTTGTCCTTTCAACATATTCCGTCTGAATTTTAACATCATTAATAAATTGATTGCATTTAAAAACTCTTCAGGAGTTTCAATATTTTTAAATTCTCCCCCTCATGCGATGCCCCTTTCGGCTATAGCATGATCAATTAAACTTAACAAATATGAGTTTCATTGATTCACATATTAGCATATGATGCAGCTTAGCTCAAATGTTGATACAGTGGGGATAATATAACATAAGCAACCCGTAAATGGTACAATATTTTTATCAACCAACATTCTTGAAAATATTCATGCTAGCATTTTAAATCCTTCTGAGATATTTACGTGGATTTCACTATCAAATTAACCACCCAAATAGACTATAAAATTATTCATATCATGAGACGCATATTAAAACCTTGTATGTACTGCCAACATAATAATGTATTTGAAGGTGATTGCTCCACTAAATGATCCATATAATAATTGCCAGGATTCCGCATATAACATTTGTACCACAAGTTGTGCGTATATATCTTACGGCACAATTTATTTATGCATAAAATAATATGTATCAACTGGCTTCCACCTTCTGCATTTTTCATGCTCATACTTGCGTCTTTTGAAACTTTTGACCAATCATAGTGATTCTTTGACACATTGAGCTCAAGATCCTCATTTTGTTTTATGAATTCACTCATGAATAATATTCAAACTGTTGTTGACAACTTTATATTTCAAGGATCCATCACTTCCCATTAATGACATAACTCATTGATATTTCTTTATCATAATTACTTTCAGGTACCTGAACCACTTCTAGGGTTTCATATTTAGTTATGTTTTTACTCCTTTGGGAAATCACCTCCATAATAAGACCATATTCATATATTTTCTTTCAATGCTCAATTCTTTTATCAATAAAAATTCATTGGAACCGATATCACACGCTTCATGCGTGAGTTACTTTCTTTATAGTTTGTCATACCGGGACATTTAAATTGGAGCATTTGCAGCCGGTAATTGACTTATGACTTTTCCGGTCTCATAAAGTCACTAAATACTTAATTGACAGTATTCGTAAATATTTATCTCTCTGAACTTCAGGTTCATATTCTCATTATGTGAGGATCTAAATGAGATAGTAACAATTTTTTTTCTAGTCAATTTTTTTTCTGCCAGCTACTTCTTTTCTCCCCCCTAATGTTGGAAAAATGTGTTCATCAATGAAAATCAGCAACTCTTGCATTAATATATATCACCCATTATTCTCAAATAATTGATATGCATCCAACACATTTTTTCCAACATTCAAGACCCATCCTTGTGCAATTCGGTGGAGTAGTTCAAATATATATCGCACATTATAAAATTCATATATGGGAAATTTGTCTCTTGACCAAAAGTTAATTGTAATGGGGAGAACTGTGATTTAACATTGGCTTGGCGCAATTCTGCTACTTTCATAATAACATGCATTTATACACAATTTGCTCTCATTGGTAGCATGTTAACTATATAATTGGAGTCTCACTGTAACTTCCATGCTAAACTGCAAATATAGACACCAATTGTCCGATTCTTATAATAAATATAAACTTTCAATATCATCATCATTCTTTATTGATAATCTGGAAATTTTGTTACTGCAAATTCGTGATAATTAAATGCACATGTGACCATATTGTAGATGCATCTTTCAAAATAATATATCGGTCCACATGGTAGGTGAACGAGCCCATATTCACCTTTTATAATTTCCATTAATATGGGGATTTTATCCCGAACTTAGTTGATGATGATCACATAATGAATTTTATTCAAGAGCAAGCATTGTAATGATTTATGGAGAATTTTCAGGTTCCTCCAAATAATGTTTTGTGCATCGTAATTTAACCTGAATGGTCTGTAACCGGTCACGCCAAATATGTATTATATAGGTAAAACTTCTGGTTCACCTCTATGCATCAGTAAACTTCTGGTTTACCAGGATATTTAATCAATCATGCCAATATTGGCGGTAAACTTCTGGTTTACCTGATATGTATTTCTTTCATAATCTGCAAGAGATTTTTTTTTTTTTTTTGTATCTTTTGTAACACATTCCGCATGTTTTTATTTTATTCATCTTCATCTCAATAATGATTGCGGAGTATTCACATTTTTTTATAATAAAAATAAATATGAAATATATGAAAGTATATAAATAACATTAATAAAAAATGCATAAAGCGTAATATAAATTCATATAAATATTTATAATTCATGATTTTTAGGATCATTTATTTATAGCTCAAAATATTTTATGATATTCATGATTCTTATTCGAAGCTCAAAATCTTTAAAGACCTTTTGTTCATAACTCAAAATTTCTTAGGATCTCCATATCATTTTTTCATATTGTTAGATCTTCGGGATCCTTTATTTATAGTTCTAGATCTTCGAGGATCTTCAGGATCCTTTATTCATAATAATTCATGGTATACATGATTTTTTTCTTATACCAGAAGATCTTTATTTCATAAATTGAATTCTCTTGATCATTTTCTCATACATTCTAGAATCTTCTGGATTCTAAAAGTAGTAATTCTTGAGCTTCTGAATAAATCTTGATCTTCTGGATCATTTTATAAATGCAATGAGCATAAAAATAAACGTATATAATAAATATAATGAAGTGCAATAAATAAAAAGGTAAATCATTTGTATTCTTTTAGAGTCAGTATAACCATAGATTGCATCATTCACTTTAGGGAGTGCAAAATATTATCATTGTTATCATACATGTAATACTCACTTCAGGGAATACAATATAACATTATAACTACAATACTCACTTTAGGGAGTTGAGTATATCATCTTTATAATCATAAATCGCAACGCTCGCTTCAGGGAGCCAAGTATATCTAGTGGGAATGACGTGTATACTTTTGGTTTATCAATTACATATGGATATATTTTAGCATCTAGCCACACTGTTTCATAATAACCCATGTGCTACTTCACTCGCTTTATGAAGTGGTATAATATATAATCTCATAATAATCATAAATTACATTAATCATTTCAAGGAATCAAACATATCAATATATATAACTTTATGTATAGATTAACTTTTAATATACTAGGGGTCGGCGCCTGCATTGCACGCGCATCAATCATTTTTGTGTAATTTTGATTTAGAGACAAATGAGAGGCCAAAGTAATTTAAAAGTTTTTTAAATATGAGAAAATATGAAAAATTGATCAAACGTTATAATATAATATCTTAAACAAAAACGAAAACGACGGAACATATAACTATTAGTCGACGCAGAAGTACAAAATGTCACTATTTCCAACTATTAACAAACATAAAAGAGAACATACTTCGAGCAATAAATTTGTTTTCAATGTTTTGATAGAACTAAGCAACGTAGTTTAATCCCCGCTAGTGATCAGAATTGAAAAATATTCATGGCCAGTGTTTTACCCCTTACGGGCTGACCCGGTGCGAGTGGGGATTAATCTAAGTGTGGAGCGAGTATGCTATGGATGTTGCCTCCTGATGAGGCCCCCTAAACCACCCCGCGGGAAAAAAAAAAAAAACAACAACGTAGTTACATTGAATTTACCGGTACCAACTTTTTTGATGGCAGCTGATCATATGCAAATTAGCAGCTACATAAAGTGAAGTCATGGATCACATTAGGGACAAAAAAATCAACCTGGACCCGACCCGCCCCATGCACTTCGCGGGGCGGGATTGTTGGGCCAAAAAATCCCGTGGGTCGGCCTGCGGGGCCCGACCGACCCGGACGATTTCAACTAATAAAAAATATTTAGCTTGCATTGAGTTCCAGTCATGAGAAGATAAAAAGAAAAACAACGAAGGAAGCAGTTCATAGATGAATCCATTCCATAGCCAGCCAACTTCAAAGATGAATTCATTCCTATTTACATGCAGAAACCATAAATAAATTGAAGATTAGAATTTTTTTACCAAGTGGGCAGCGGACGCGGTGCGTGGCGGCGGACGAAGTGGTCGGCTGGTCGCTGCTCGGAGACCCGGTGATTTACGGTGGTGATATCGTGATAGTCTGGACGTCTTGAGCTCCGGTTGTCTCTTCGTCTCTGTCTCTGAACTGGAGCTATGTTGGTCTCTGTCTTCGTCTGGTGGTCTGTAGTGCGCCTGGAATGGATTGAAATGGGACTAAACTATGGAGCGGCCGCTGCTTCATGCGGCCTATTAATAATGTATTTTATTCTTAATATCTGGTTGAATGATTTTCGGCCTGGTCGGGTTCGACTAATTCCGGTTTAACAGCGTTAGGATCTCCCGTTAAATTTGTTTGGATGTACTGTGACCCAACAACATAGTAGTAGTTGCACCTGACAACCTTTAATATTTAATTCTATTATGTTTGTTCCAATTGATAGATGAAATCAGTAGCAACTAAAATTATTTTATGTGCATGAATTATATTCCATAATATTAATTAATTATTTAAATGTCCATTTTTTTATTTACTCTGGTGGTGGTTTTCATTAAGGGTATGGATAAGGTTTACAATAAACTTGAGTAGGGGTTTAGTGTTTCCACTATGCCTTAGTGGTTGAACTTTTTTAAAATTTAAAATTTAATTCATTTATATTTGTTCCAATTGATATATGAAATCAGTAGCAACTAATATTATATTATGTGCATGAATTATATTCCATAATATTAATTAATTATTTAAATGTCCATTTTTTTATTTACTCTGGTGGTGGTTTTCATTTAGGGTATGGATAAGGTTTACAGTAAACTTGACTAGGGGTTTAGTATTTCCACTATGCCTTAGTAGTTGAATTTTTTTTAAATTTAATATTTAATTCTATTATATTTGTTCCAATTGATATATGAAATCAGTAGCAACTAAAATTATTTTATGCGCATGAATTATATTCCATAATATTAATTAATTATTTAAATGTCCATTTTTTTATTTACTCTGGTGGTGGTTTTCATTTAGGGTATGGATAAGGTTTACAGTAAACTTGACTAGGGGTTTAGTATTTCCACTATGCCTTAGTGGTTGAACTTTTTTATAATTTAAAATTTAATTCTATTATATTTGTTCCAATTGATATA
The DNA here is from genome assembly GCA_036873135.1 of Clarkia xantiana subsp. parviflora. NCBI lineage: Eukaryota > Viridiplantae > Streptophyta > Magnoliopsida > Myrtales > Onagraceae > Clarkia > Clarkia xantiana. Next base: position 15,565,840 of record JAPTYO010000008.1, on the reverse strand, counting down.
TGAAATCAGTAGCAACTAATATTATTTTATGTGCATGAATTATATTCCATAATATTAATTAATTATTTAAATGTCCATTTTTTTATTTACTCTGGTGGTGGTTTTCATTTAGGGTATGGATAAGGTTTACAGTAAACTTGACTAGGGGTTTAGTATTTCCACTATGCCTTAGTAGTTGAATTTTTTTTAAATTTAATATTTAATTCTATTATATTTGTTCCAATTGATATATGAAATCAGTAGCAACTAAAATTATTTTATGTGCATGAATTATATTCCATAATATTGATTAATTATTTAAATATCCATTTTTTGATTTACTCTGGTGGTGGTTTTCATTTAGGGTATGGATAAGGTTTACAGTAAACTTGACTAGGGGTTTAGTATTTCCACTATGCCTTAGTGGTTGAATTTTTTTAAAATTTAAAATTTAATTATATTATATTTGTTCCAATTGATATATGAAATCAATAGCAACTAAAATTATTTTATGTGCATGAATTATATTCCATAATATTAATTAATTATTTAAATGTCCATTTTTTTATTTACTCTGGTGGTGGTTTTCATTTAGGGTATGGATAAGATTTACAGTAAACTTGAATAGGGGTTTAGTATTTCCACTATGCCTTAGTGGTTGAATTTTTTTAAAATTTAAAATTTAATTCTATTATATTTGTTCCAATTGATATATGAAATCAGTAGCAACTAATATTATTTTATGTGCATGAATTATATTCCATAATATTAATTAATTATTTAAATGTCCATTTTTTTATTTACTCTGGTGGTGGTTTTCATTTAGGATATGGATAAGGTTTACAGTAAACTTGAGTAGGGGTTTAGTATTTCCACTATGCCTTAGTGGTTGAATTTTTTTAAAATTTAAAATTTAATTCTATTATATTTGTTCCAATTGATATATGAAATCAGTAACAACTAATATTATTTTATGTGCATGAATTATATTCCATAATATTAATTATTTAAATGTCCATTTTTTTTATTTACTCTGGTGGTGGTTTTCATTTAGGGTATGGATAAGGTTTACAGTAAACTTGAGTAGGGGTTTAGTATTTCCACTATGCCTTAGTGGTTGAATTTTTTTAAAATTTAATATTTAATTCTATTATATTTGTTCCAATTGATATATGAAATCAGTAGCAACTAAAATTATTTTATGTGCATGAATTATATTCCATAATATTAATTAATTATTTAAATGTCCATTTTTTGATTTACTCTGGTGGTGGTTTTCATTTAGGGTATGGATAAGGTTTACAATAAACTTGAGTAAGGATTTAGTATTTCCACTATGCCTTAGTGGTTGAACTTTTTTAAAATTTAAAATTTAATTCTATTATATTTGTTCCAATTGATATATGAAATCAGTAGCAACTAATATTATTTTATGTGCATGAATTATATTCCATAATATTAATTAATTATTTAAATGTCCATTTTTTTATTTACTCTGGTGGTGGTTTTCATTTAGGGTATGGATAAGGTTTACAGTAAACTTGACTAGGGGTTTAGTATTTCCACTATGCCTTAGTAGTTGAATTTTTTTTAAATTTAATATTTAATTCTATTATATTTGTTCCAATTGATATATGAAATCAGTAGCAACTAAAATTATTTTATGCGCATGAATTATATTCCATAATATTAATTAATTATTTAAATGTCCATTTTTTTATTTACTCTGGTGGTGGTTTTCATTTAGGGTATGGATAAGGTTTACAGTAAACTTGACTAGGGGTTTAGTATTTCCACTATGCCTTAGTGGTTGAACTTTTTTATAATTTAAAATTTAATTCTATTATATTTGTTCCAATTGATATATGAAATCAGTAGCAACTAATATTATTTTATGTGCATGAATTATATTCCATAATATTAATTAATTATTTAAATGTCCATTTTTTTATTTACTCTGGTGGTGGTTTTCATTTAGGGTATGGATAAGGTTTACAGTAAACTTGACTAGGGGTTTAGTATTTCCACTATGCCTTAGTAGTTGAATTTTTTTTAAATTTAATATTTAATTCTATTATATTTGTTCCAATTGATATATGAAATCAGTAGCAACTAAAATTATTTTATGTGCATGAATTATATTCCATAATATTGATTAATTATTTAAATATCCATTTTTTGATTTACTCTGGTGGTGGTTTTCATTTAGGGTATGGATAAGGTTTACAGTAAACTTGACTAGGGGTTTAGTATTTCCACTATGCCTTAGTGGTTGAATTTTTTTAAAATTTAAAATTTAATTATATTATATTTGTTCCAATTGATATATGAAATCAATAGCAACTAAAATTATTTTATGTGCATGAATTATATTCCATAATATTAATTAATTATTTAAATGTCCATTTTTTTATTTACTCTGGTGGTGGTTTTCATTTAGGGTATGGATAAGATTTACAGTAAACTTGAATAGGGGTTTAGTATTTCCACTATGCCTTAGTGGTTGAATTTTTTTAAAATTTAAAATTTAATTCTATTATATTTGTTCCAATTGATATATGAAATCAGTAGCAACTAATATTATTTTATGTGCATGAATTATATTCCATAATATTAATTAATTATTTAAATGTCCATTTTTTTATTTACTCTGGTGGTGGTTTTCATTTAGGATATGGATAAGGTTTACAGTAAACTTGAGTAGGGGTTTAGTATTTCCACTATGCCTTAGTGGTTGAATTTTTTTAAAATTTAAAATTTAATTCTATTATATTTGTTCCAATTGATATATGAAATCAGTAACAACTAATATTATTTTATGTGCATGAATTATATTCCATAATATTAATTATTTAAATGTCCATTTTTTTTATTTACTCTGGTGGTGGTTTTCATTTAGGGTATGGATAAGGTTTACAGTAAACTTGAGTAGGGGTTTAGTATTTCCACTATGCCTTAGTGGTTGAATTTTTTTAAAATTTAATATTTAATTCTATTATATTTGTTCCAATTGATATATGAAATCAGTAGCAACTAAAATTATTTTATGTGCATGAATTATATTCCATAATATTAATTAATTATTTAAATGTCCATTTTTTGATTTACTCTGGTGGTGGTTTTCATTTAGGGTATGGATAAGGTTTACAATAAACTTGAGTAAGGATTTAGTATTTCCACTATGCCTTAGTGGTTGAACTTTTTTAAAATTTAAAATTTAATTCTATTATATTTGTTCCAATTGATATATGAAATCAGTAGCAACTAATATTATTTTATGTGCATGAATTATATTCCATAATATTAATTAATTATTTAAATGTCCATTTTTTTATTTACTCTGGTGGTGGTTTTCATTTAGGGTATGGATAAGGTTTACAGTAAACTTGAGTAGGGGTTTAGTATTTCCACTATGCCTTAGTGGTTGAATATTTTTAAAATTTAATATTTAATTCTAGTATATTTGTTCCAATTGATATATGAAATCAGTAGCAACTAAAATTATTTTATGTGCATGAATTATATTTCATAATATTAATTAATTATTTAAATGTCCATTTTTTGATTTACTCCGGTGGTGGTTTTCATTTAGGGTATGGATAAGGTTTACAGTAAACTTGACTAGGGTTTAGTATTTCCACTATGCCTTAGTGGTTGAATTTTTTTAAAAATTTAATTCTATTATATTTGTTCCAATTGATATATGAAATCAGTAGCAACTAATATTATTTTATGTGCATGAATTATATTCCATAATATTAATTAATTATTTAAATGTCCATTTTTTTATTTACTCTGGTGGTGGTTTTCATTTAGGGTATGGATAAGGTTTACAATAAACTTGACTAGGGGTTTAGTATTTCCACTATGCCTTAGTGGTTGAATTTATTTAAAATTTAATATTTAATTCTATTATATTTGTTCCAATTGATATATGAAATCAGTAGCAACTAAAATTATTTTATGTGCATGAATTATATTTCATAATATTAATTAATTATTTAAATGTCCATTTTTTGATTTACTCCGGTGAAGGTTTTCATTTAGGGTATGGATAAGGTTTACAGTAAACTTGACTAGGGTTTAGTATTTCCACCATGCCTTAGTGGTTGAATTTTTTTAAAAATTTAATATTTAATTCTATTATATTTGTTCCAATTGATATATGAAATCAGTAGCAACTAAAATTATTTTATGTGCATGAATTATATTCCATAATATTAATTAATTATTTAAATGTCATTTTTTTATTTACTCTGGTGGTGGTTTTCATTTAGGGTATGGATAAGGTTTACAGTAAACTTGACTAGGGGTTTAGTATTTCCACTATGCCTTAGTGGTTGAATTTATTTAAAATTTAATTCTATTATATTTGTTCCAATTGATATATGAAATCAGTAGCAACTAAAATTATTTTATGTGCATGAATTATATTCCATAATATTAATTAATTATTTAAATGTCCATTTTCTTATTTACTCTGGTGGTGGTTTTCATTTAGGTTATGGATAAGGTTTACAGTAAACTTGAGTAGGGGTTTAGTATTTCCACTATGCCTTAGTGGTTGAATTTTTTTAAAATTTAAAATTTAATTCTATTATATTTGTTCCAATTGATATATGAAATCAATAGCAACTAATATTATTTTATGTGCATGAATTATATTCCATAATATTAATTAATTATTTAAATGTCCATTTTTTTTATTTACTCTGGTGGTGGTTTTCATTTAGGGTATGGATAAGGTTTACAGTAAACTTGAGTAGGGGTTTAGTATTTCCACTATGCCTTAGTGGTTGAATTTTTTTAATATTTAATATTTAATTCTATTATATTTGTTCCAATTGATATATGAAATCAGTAGCAACTAAAATTATTTTATGTGCATGAATTATATTCCATAATATTAATTAATTATTTAAATGTCCATTTTTTGATTTACTCTGGTGGTGGTTTTCATTTAGGGTATGGATAAGGTTTACGGTAAACTTGACTAGGGGTTTAGTATTTCCACTATGCCTTAGTGGTTGAATTTTTTTAAAATTTTAAATTTAATTCTATTATATTTGTTCAAATTGATATATGAAATCAGTAGCAACTAATATTATTTTATGTGCATGAATTATATTCCATAATATTAATTAATTATTTAAATGTCCATTTTTTTATTTACTCTGGTGGTGGTTTTCATTTAGGGTATGGATAAGGTTTACAGTAAACTTGAGTAGGGGTTTAGTATTTCCACTATGCCTTAGTGGTTGAATTTTTTTAATATTTAATATTTAATATTTAATTCTATTATATTTGTTACAATTGATATATGAAATCAGTAGCAACTAAAATTATTTTATGTGCATGAATTATATTCCATAATATTAATTAATTATTTAAATGTCCATTTTTTGATTTACTCCGGTGGTGGTTTTCATTTAGGGTATGGATAAGGTTTACAGTAAACTTGACTAGGGGTTTAGTATTTCCACTATGCCTTAGTGGTTGAATTTTTTTAAATTTAATATTTAATTCTATTATATTTGTTCCAATTGATATATGAAATCAGTAGCAACTAATATTATTTTATGTGCATGAATTATATTCCATAATATTAATTAATTATTTAAATGTCCATTTTTTTATTTACTCTGGTGGTGGTTTTCATTTAGGGTATGGATAAGGTTTACAGTAAACTTGAGTAGGGGTTTAGTATTTCCACTATGCCTTAGTGGTTGAATATTTTTAAAATTTAATATTTAATTCTAGTATATTTGTTCCAATTGATATATGAAATCAGTAGCAACTAAAATTATTTTATGTGCATGAATTATATTTCATAATATTAATTAATTATTTAAATGTCCATTTTTTGATTTACTCCGGTGGTGGTTTTCATTTAGGGTATGGATAAGGTTTACAGTAAACTTGACTAGGGTTTAGTATTTCCACTATGCCTTAGTGGTTGAATTTTTTTAAAAATTTAATTCTATTATATTTGTTCCAATTGATATATGAAATCAGTAGCAACTAATATTATTTTATGTGCATGAATTATATTCCATAATATTAATTAATTATTTAAATGTCCATTTTTTTATTTACTCTGGTGGTGGTTTTCATTTAGGGTATGGATAAGGTTTACAATAAACTTGACTAGGGGTTTAGTATTTCCACTATGCCTTAGTGGTTGAATTTATTTAAAATTTAATATTTAATTCTATTATATTTGTTCCAATTGATATATGAAATCAGTAGCAACTAAAATTATTTTATGTGCATGAATTATATTCCATAATATTAATTAATTATTTAAATGTCCATTTTTTTATTTACTCTGGTGGTGGTTTTCATTTAGGGTATGGATAAGGTTTACAGTAAACTTGAGTAGGGGTTTAGTATTTCCACTATGCCTTAGTGGTTGAATTTTTTTTAAATTTAAAATTTAATTCTATTATATTTGTTCCAATTGATATATGAAATCAATAGCAACTAATATTATTTTATGTGCGTGAATTATATTCCATAATATTAATTAATTATTTAAATGTCCATTTTTTTATTTACTCTGGTGGTGGTTTTCATTTAGGGTATGGATAAGGTTTACAGTAAACTTGAGTAGGGGTTTAGTATTTCCACTATGCCTTAGTGGTTGAATTTTTTTAATATTTAATATTTAATTCTATTATATTTGTTCCAATTGATATATGAAATCAGTAGCAACTAAAATTATTTTATGTGCATGAATTATATTCCATAATATTAATTAATTATTTAAATGTCCATTTTTTTTATTTACTCTGGTGGTGGTTTTCATTTAGGGTATGGATAAGGTTTACGGTAAACTTGACTAGGGATTTAGTATTTCCACTATGCCTTAGTGGTTGAATTTTTTTAAAATTTAAAATTTAATTCTATTATATTTGTTCAAATTGATATATGAAATCAGTAGCAACTAATATTATATTATGTGCATGAATTATATTCCATAATATTAATTAATTATTTAAATGTCCATTTTTTTATTTACTCTGGTGGTGGATTTCATTTAGGGTATGGATAAGGTTTACAGTAAACTTGAGTAGGGGTTTAGTATTTCCACTATGCCTTAGTGGTTGAATTTTTTTAATATTTAATATTTAATTCTATTATATTTGTTACAATTGATATATGAAATCAGTAGCAACTAAAATTATTTTATGTGCATGAATTATATTCCATAATATTAATTAATTATTTAAATGTCCATTTTTTGATTTACTCCGGTGGTGGTTTTCATTTAGGGTATGGATAAGGTTTACATTAAACTTGATTAGGGGTTTAGTATTTCCACTATGCCTTAGTGGTTGAATTTTTTTAAAAATTTAATATTTAATTCTATTATATTTGTTCCAATTGATATATGAAATCAGTAGCAACTAAAATTATTTTATGTGCATGAATTATATTCCATAATATTAATTAATTATTTAAATGTCATTTTTTTATTTACTCTGGTGGTGGTTTTCATTTAGGGTATGGATAAGGTTTACAGTAAACTTGATTAGGGGTTTAGTATTTCCACTATGCCTTAGTGGTTGAATTTATTTAAAATTTAATATTTAATTCTATTATATTTGTTCCAATTGATATATGAAATCAGTAGCAACTAAAATTATTTTACGTGCATGAATTATATTCCATAATATTAATTAATTATTTAAATGTCCATTTTTTTATTTACTCTGGTGGTGGTTTTCATTTAGGGTATGGATAAGGTTTACAGTAAACTTGAGTAGGGGTTTAGTATTTCCACTATGCCTTAGTGGTTGAATTTTTTTAAAATTTAAAATTTAATTCTATTATATTTGTTCCAATTGATATATGAAATCAATAGCAACTAATATTATTTTATGTGCATGAATTATATTCCATAATATTAATTAATTATTTAAATGTCCATTTTTTTATTTACTCTGGTGGTGGTTTTCATTTAGGTTATGGATAAGGTTTACAGTAAACTTGAGTAGGGGTTTAGTATTTCCACTATGCCTTAGTGGTTGAATTTTTTTAATATTTAATATTTAATTCTATTATATTTGTTCCAATTGATATATGAAATCAGTAGCAACTAAAATTATTTTATGTGCATGAATTATATTCCATAATATTAATTAATTATTTAAATGTCCATTTTTTGATTTACTCTGGTGGTGGTTTTCATTTCGGGTATGGATAAGGTTTACAGTAAACTTGACTAGGGGTTTAGTATTTCCACTATGCCTTAGTGGTTGAATTTTTTTAAAATTTAATTCTATTATATTGGTTCAAATTGATATATGAAATCAGTAGCAACTAATATTATTTTATGTGCATGAATTATATTCCATAATATTAACTAATTATTTAAATGTCCATTTTTTTATTTACTCTGGTGGTGGTTTTCATTTAGGGTATGGATAAGGTTTACAATAAACTTGAGTAGGGGTTTAGTATTTCCACTATGCCTTAGTGGTTGAATTTTTTTAATATTTAATATTTAATTCTATTATATTTGTTACAATTGATATATGAAATCAGTAGCAACTAAAATTATTTTATGTGCATGAATTATATTCCATAATATTATTTAATTATTTAAATGTCCATTTTTTGATTTACTCTGGTGGTGGTTTTCATTTAGGGTATGGATAAGGTTTACAGTAAACTTGACTAGGGGTTTAGTATTTCCACTATGCCTTAGTGGTTGAATTTTTTTTTAAAATTTAATATTTAATTCTATTATATTTGTTCCAATTGATATATGAAATCAGTAGCAACTAATATTATTTTATGTGCATGAATTATATTCCATAAAATTAATTAATTATTTAAATGTCTATTTTTTTATTTACTCTGGTGGTGGTTTTTCATTTAGGGTATGGATAAGGTTTACAGTAAACTTGACTTGGGGTTTAGTATTTCCACTATGCCTTAGTGGTTGAATTTTTTTAATATTATATTCCTTATCATTACTATTATAATATATAATAGGGTTAAAGGTCCTTTTGGTACCACATGTTTGCAAAAATTACACTGTTCATACCACTCGTATTTTTTCGTACCGAATTGGTACCATATGTTTCCAAACCTTACTGTTTTGGTATCTCCGTTAGGGTTCCGTAAAAAATAGCCGTTAAATGGCATGTGCCATGCACGTGACCAGCCCAAAACTTTCAATTTTGTTACAATTTAGTCCATCTAATACATCCCTAACTTTTATTTTTTTCAATTTAGTCCTAAAACTTCAAAATCAAACCATTTCCCCAAATTGACCTAGCCGGACCTAGCCATGGGTTAGGTCCGACTAGGTCAATTTGGGGAAATGGTTTGATTTTGAAGTTTTATGACTAAATTGAAAAAAAATAAAAGTTAGGGATGTATTAGATGGACTAAATTGTAACAAAATTGAAAGTTTTGGGCTGGTCACGTGCATGGCACATGCATTTAACGGCTGTTTTTGACGGAACCCTAACGGAGGTACCAAAACAGTAAGGTTTGGAAACATATGGTACCAATTCGGTACGAAAAAATACTAGTGGTATGAACAGTGTAATTTTTGCAAACATGTGGTACCAAAAGGACCTTTAACCCTATATAATATAATCATATAAATTGATACCCTAAAATAATTGGAAAAAAATAACTTGATATTATTAATATATATTTATCCAAATAATGCCTAAGGTATACATCAATATAAGTGAATAGAAAAAATTTATTGGCTAGAATCGGTGATTTAAAAGAGAATTTAGTAAATCTGAACATAATTATACTAGAATAGAACTATGTATGCAGTTAATAAATATTAAGATAACTTTTGCACAGTCATGAAAATATAAATATATATATATATATTAAATAAATGGGTAAAAAAGAGTCTTTATCTCTCTTACTTTTTGGTACGGTTATTGAAAAATAATCTTAAGAAAATGGAAAAGAAGATTCTGTCACTCTCTCCTGCTTATCTTCTTCATCTTCCTCATCAACCACGAGAAGAACATCAATGGCGGAAGAACAAAAATAGCAACATTTTTGTTTTCTTCATTGCAGTTCAAAATTTGACCATAAGGACAAGCAAGTAATCTCTTACATTATCACATATTTTCAGAGGGGGCAAACTTAAGCAAGTCAATTTTTATTAAAAACTTATAAGTAACTATTTGAGCATCCATGGAGTTCAGGAGGGGCAATTGCCCCTTCTGGACCTTATATAGCTCCGTCCCTGTCTGAAGCTCCGTCAAACAGGACTGACTACAGACCCAAAACGGAACGTATAGTAAACGGCAAGTTCAAACGTCACTTAAAACTTCACATCCGGTCTGGACAAATCTTCGAACCGTGGTCTAATTCACTTAAGTGATGTGCTATGATGTGACAAGAACCACTAAACCGCATTTTTTCACTTTTTTGGTTATTTACAAGTTTGCCATTAAATACAGGTCTCTAATTGGTGGAAATTAGGCCGCTTGAAGCAGCGGCCGTTCCATAGTTTAGTCCATTGAAATGAGACGAGACAACCCTAATAATTTAAGATTCAACTTATTAATATTTAGTCCTTTTGTTTTTATATATGTGTTACATGAACCTTAATGTATAATAAATGAACAATACGGGGCGGGTTTACGGGCCGGGTCTACGGGCCCCGCGGCTCCTGACCCGAACCCGCCCCGCCTCGAGCCTATTATGACCCGAACCTGTCCCGTGCCCCCACGGATCGGCGGGTCAAAATCGGGTCGGATCCCGCGGGTCAGTGGGTACCCGCGACCTATTGCCATCCCTAAATCAGATGTACCAAAAAAAAAAAAAAGAGATGAAAAATTCCGCGTCAAGAAGAATTCGATATTGCAGTTTCAACAGAACCGTCAGTTCTAGCCTTCTTCCAAAACTCATTAGCCTTCAAATTAGCATCTTTGATTAGTGTCAAATTATATAGTGCAGAAAGTTGGCTATCTGCCATCGTCATTTGGCCCATTTTTCAATATTGGAACAAGACGAACAAGACAGTTGAGACATGTCAAGATTGTTTTCTACCTATAATTCCACCCAACTCTATAAAAGACCTTCCATCTACAAGAATTGAAGCAAGACGATGACTTTCCACCCAGAGACGAGGAGAGCATGTTCTCGGCTATATTGAAAGCCTAACAATAAAAAAACTCTCTTTAATAGTTAAATAAATAGAGTGTTTCACAATAAAAAAAAATATAGAGTGTATATTTTTTTTTTGCCATGGGTGTATGGAGCCCAACACCAACTGTAAAAAGGTAAATGGTCGGTCCTGAAGTCAGCCACACCGCTTGCTGGTACCTTCCATCCTAAATTTGAGTAGCCCTCCATCATAATTCGCCGATCTAAAGGCATCCACCAATCAGTCCACCACCGCTTCATCTGCATGATCAGATTCATCCGTTCGTCTAGTACCATCACCGGAGAGTCTGATAATGCCTACCCAACCCATGAAAGTAACCATAGAGGCACGTAGGCGGAGGGCGTGCAGCATGTGAACAGAATCGGCAGACTGGCGAGCGCCTACGGTGGCCACGTAGAAAGCAACAATGATGGAATAGCGGCGACTATAGGAAATTAAGCACGAAAACACCTGATTCGTAAAGAACCGAATCTGCAACAGGCGAAATCTTCAGTGGCAGATTGACACGCGAACAGAAATCAGCGGTGTTGGGTTGGCCGGCAAGCAACGACAACAACGGGCGGTGGCACTAACGGATGCAGGAGAAATTAAGAAATTATGGTTTTAATAATAATAATAATAATATAAATGGTTGTATATATATGGTGACGAACTGGGGGTGTAGTAACGTGACCGATGGAACCAAAACCAATGGTATGTAATGAAGGGCCAAGGGGTGTGTATGGTCAACGGTTGGATGGTGGTGAAACATGAAGCATCGTGACCAATGGGTGTGAGGACATAAGGTACATTTATTATAGGTTATAGATATAGATATTCCCTAAATATCAAGTCTGGTAAAAGACTATATATTGATGACACATAATAACAATATTGATTATATCAAATAACGTTAATCAATAAATATAACATTAGTGACTAAATCAATTAATTTTTTTATTTGTGACGCCAATTCGAACTCAATTAACTTAACTATATTGTATATTCAGTTAATCTTTGTGGCAAATAGTGAACAAAAGCGAAGAAAAAAAAATATTAAGCAAATAAATATTAAATTAATCATAGCTAGGCATACTTATATGTTCTTATATGATTTAGGCAGCCGAGATGAGTCAAAATGTCGAAAGCATTTGAATCCTAGAGTGGAGCACTTCGCATGGTTAGATTAGACTTGCGTTTGAATCCTCTTGGCCCGACCTTTCTCGTAAGGAAATTGATGCTTGTGCTACGCGTTGTGTATCATAAAATTTGACTCCGACAAATCCACTATATTTCTGCCACACAACCACAATATTGCTAAGATATAATAATAATATGATAAAAATATTAACTAATAATAAAAATTTAAATATTGTGAATAAATAAATAAAATTAGTGTAAGAATGATAATCTCCCCCTTTTTTTAAAGTAAATTAACGAAGTAGTCAATGTCGTCAAAATCGGAGGTGATGCCCGTGAAATATAATAACTGTGTGATGTTCATCTCCTAAAAGGACCGATTCTGACAAACCCAATATATTTCGTCGATACGAGACATAGTCTTGGCTGGTTTTGTATTGTTCACGGTGACTTCCTTTGGATTGATTGATGGTGGGGATAGCTATGGAATGCACTGCGGTGTGCTATCATGAAGGTTCGAAAGAATGTGTAGATATAGATATTGATGGTGCTACTATAGACTTCTGTTGGAATTCGAACTACATGCACGCTAAAACACACACGTTAGTAAGACATGAGATCGTAACAAGGATACGACACTTACTTCGTTTGGTGTGGCGCCGTGCGGTTGCGAAAACATAGATCGTTGGTGTCAGCTCGAAATCACGGCGGTGGGGATGCCGGTCGGAGAGGCACGTCACATAATCGGAGCGCACCTCGGGTTTCCACGGTTGATGACCCAAAGACGAAGTAGTTGGGCGCTGGAGCTCCGACACGAGAGGGCGACGTCGAAGGCAACTTCGGACTAAACACTATCACTCGCGTTTCTGTATATTGTAGGTATTGCTATGCATAACCATCCATATAGATGGATATATATAGGCACGGGGCAGTTACACACTTCCGAAGTGTGTAACTTTAGTCCCGGACTTACCGAGTCGTGCAAGAGCACCCCATATGGGTGCACTATTTCCTACATCTCCCACTCACACATAATGGGAGTGCTCAGTTGCATGAATAGTGATATACCTCTCTACATTTCCTTCGTCTTTCATACAGGGCTCAACCGTGCAACCGACATACTTTGTGAGAGCTAGTTGTTGTATATCTGTTAGGAGTATACAACAGCTCATTGAAGACAACCTGCAATAAGGAAGTATGCTTGTATCCTAGATCGTCGAACCTCATTCAGGTATCTACAAAGATCTCATTAGTTATACCTTATGAAGTGTGAGACCCATGAACCTCATTCAGGAAGTATGCTTGTATCCTAGATTGTGTAAACCCATGGTCGCATAGCACACACGGTATGAAATGTGTGTTCTCCTTTTCCCTGGAGCGTATGTCATTTGTCTTACTCAAAGACATTGTTATGCGGATGTCATTTCAAATGTCACATGCACTCAAACAAGAGTCCACTAACTCCCATCCGGCTCTAAGGTAAACTACGTGGAAACAAATTCCACTTTAATCATCGATGACCGCATGTCAACGAGCGACTTATGAGTTCGAGCAGTTAGCTCTCTAATCATCCACTTGACGATTTTAAGCTCAAAATCCTGTCTCATCTCCTGTTTGTCACAAAGACGTAACGTCCCCTAGGACGCGGAGGCAGTTACTCGTGTGAGAGAGCTAACCACTTGTTTACCCGACATACATTTAAAATTCGAGTGAATGCACATAGCAATCACAATAAACATGTGTGTATTAAAATCAAACGTATTGATAAAAATGAACATTGTGATGTGATCATTGGGAAAAATAAGCAAGCTACCTCGTTGTTTACACAATGTTCAAGACCATTTGTCTTCATTGTGATCAAATGTCGATGAATTGCACATATGCAAGGGCTTTACGGACATAACGTTTATCCATCATTCATCGACTATCACTTCACATTCACTATCTTGCATGCAACCATGCCATATGCACAGTTATATTGGTCTTTTGAATGTCCAAACATTCTTAGGATCCTCTTCGGAAAATATTACAGCACAATTACCAGTAGACTAACACTGAAGCAATAGTGTGCATCATCCGGAATATATATATAGGAACCTTACAGACCAAATCTAATCCCCTGTTGTTGTTGCGAGAGCACTAGCTTCATTCGCATATAGTGAAGTTTGCACTCCTTTGTCAGTATCTGATGGCCAGTTGGTAAGAAACATTTTCCTAAGGAGGTCGTTACTCCCACTAGGAACAACTTTACTTTATTTTGTCATACACATATGTACGACGCCTCAACAACCATCATTATCTGATCCTTGAGCAACAATCTAAGTCGAGCCATATGCCCGATTTATTAGTGGGTCTAGTACATGACACAACACGCACAAGACGCCGGACTTAGCTCATCTCGATTAAGACACTTTGCGCACCAAGTCATGACTTTATATGGAGTTAGGTTATCGAGGTAATAATATCATCAATCATCCAAGAAACATATTCTCTCAAATGATCTCTTAGAAACACAATTCAAAGATTATATTGATTTACCCTCCAGATATCAACTAAGTCTCGTACTCATTTGGTTAACTCCGTAACTTCCAGCACGTACTATGTGTCAAGCACATTTAGTTTACATGATCTTGTCGATGTTTTAATTATAGTCTTAGTCCGCAGTGACTAAAACATCTGACATGACTAACACATCATCATTAATAATATTGCATCGAAGGAATAAAGTAGAATGCTAACGGACCACCATAGTCCAAAAGCTGCATTCTCATACCACAATATGGTGAAGTGCTTCGATTTCTACTTTGATATTTCAAAGGCAATATCTACATCCAAGATCAACGTGGCTGGGTTCATGCGAATACAACACTCGCAATTATTCGAGACACATCTCAAATTTTCATGACTTTTAGGACCTCACCAATCCATTTGAGCTTCGCGTCTTCCATCTTGTCCTCCATTTTCCTTAAAGGGTATTAGAAGCCACAATAAGCTCCTACTAGGATTAAGAACATTTTGTACACGCTCCCACTAGAACGACAACCTTTACTCATTTCAAGTAACAGCATGAAAGTTCTTGCTCCCACTTGAACTAAGATCATGACCAAGATCATCTACATTCGCAACTGACGATGAAGAATGCGAGCATGAAAAGAAACGTATTCAACATCTGCGAGCATGATGAGAAACTTATTCAACATCTGCAAAAATCCTCCCACTCGAATGAAGTTATCTTGGTGCATTTAGCTCAAGAACTAAAAAATAGGTCACAACCCACTTTTCCCTTTATAAGGATAAACATGTTCATTTCGACATCTTGTTAGTTTAGGAACAAATTTGCTCCCACCTTCGGACTTTTTCCGGATCATAACGTATATAAAGTGGTATGCAACTAGTATTTAAGCACTTGATCAAGTTGACAAACATCCGTCTCGATATAATGTGGGTCCTCCTTGTGAAGAGACCTAGATATTACTATAGGTAGTGTATTATTGGACCAATGTTGTCATTGAATCAACCATCTTCAGAAGCGTATCATCTACGTCTTCTAGCAACAAGCGTACGTTGCATTGTGCCAAAAAAATAGTCAACGAAATGAATTATTTCTTTATATGATGTATCTTTACAAGTCAAGTCGATGAGCTTACCATATATGAGAACCATAAGTTCTTTATCTATTCAATCTACAAAACTCACTTAGCCATCTGTAGAATATCAAATAAATATACAAGATACGAAAATATTTAAGCCTTCCCACAACAAATATGGGCTAGTAGATGTTTAATTTGAACTTATTCTGGTTGCCTACACAAGGCTTCCGGTCATATCGCTAGCAAACTTGCGACAAATTTTGGATATATTGAAATCATTGCTAGATGCAACTGTGATATACAATAAATCCACTGGAACTGACCATATATACACAAACTCAATGTCATGGAAACATTAATCGAACAACTAGGTCTAACAGAAACAAAGACTGAAATTAGCAATTCACCAAATAGTAAGGCATTGTGGACTCAATTATATCATAGACATAGCTTGCAGATGCCAACTCATTCGGCTGCAGCTCGAGGTTCCGTACTTATCTTACTTTAGTTGAATTTTTGAAGATCAACTACAAATCTTCTTATCTATGGCTTAATCCTGAGTCACAACTCGTGAAGGATTATAGTGATCAAATTGCTCGAACTAGAAACTCAATAGTCTACTAGTTTAAGCATCAAGACATACAAGACGCTTCCGAGCAGTGCATTTGTTTGAGTAATAGCACATAGCTACAACTATAGCACTTTATCTTAACCATGGACATAGTGCAAACGCTTCCGCTCGCCAATTTCACTCGTCTTTGAATTCTAACTGGACCTATCATGCTCATCATTCTTACCACGATATTGTCTCTATGGTCTCTTTTTTGGCTTTAGAGGAAGTCGCCAGATGCAACTCAGCCAGAGTACTCTTACTCTTATGCATTTCCTCTTCTATCTTTAGAAGTGTCTGAACTTCTTCTAGAGTGACAGCCTAATCAGAGTGAGACAACTTCATTTTTACATGCTTCCACGAATCGTGTAAGAAGCTGATTATAACCTAGAGTTTCTGCCTTTCAGTGAATATATGACCAGCGTGCCTGAGTTCAACTATCATATCAGCCACATGCCAAATATGTAACTTCAGGGAGTGTTCAAGGTGCCTCTTATAAGAGGCAAATTACATAATCAGGAACACTTTCCTTTATGTGAAATGGAAACTAACTTTCTTATTCAAGTCGTTTCAAAGCGCCTTAGCACTCTGATAACCTTGAAGTTCCTTAAACATACTATCATTCGTAGCACTCAACAAAATAATACACGCAGTGCAATTCTGCACTTTCAGACTTCATAGACTCTTAGGTTTCACCTCTGCTGGGCCACATTCCCTGCTAGTCTTTTCCATGTCATTGAATATGGTCTCCAGAATTTCTAGAATTTGGAGCAAGTACATAACTTTCTCCCGCCAGACCTAAGAGTTATCACCATTCAACATTACCGCACAACTAGGTTCGGTGACAATCTTTTAGAGGACCGAAGTCATTCTTTAACACAAAAATAGATAACACCTTATCAGGATCATTCAACAAGGCATGCAAGAATCGTTGTTCAATATACTTACACATGTTACACTCAACTTTCTTATTGACCGAATAAGTTAAAGAAAACATGCCCCGGAGTCAAAAGTTCACTATGTTCCTAATCATCATCCAAAGTACATGCTTAGCGAGAATTAATTTTAGCCAATAATCAAGTCAAGTTCCAATCTCATTGATCAAGTCAACATGCAATCATGTTTACAAATACATGAATGTTTAACAAAACACGTGTTGACTTACGCATGGATTCTAAACAAATCATCATCGTGCATCATGTTTGGTACACAACAAACATAAAATATGCGAGCATGCTTACGCGAATGATTAGCATGGATATGACATCAATCTAATATATCAAGCTAGCATGGATATCAAATATTCATATACATGGATAACACATAAATCAACATGTATCATGCTTAGCAAAATAAATATCATGTCATAATAAGCAATACATGCATGCGAGATATGCACCAACACATGGATGTTAAACAAATTAACATGGATCATGCTTAACACATAACTAAAAACTAGCACCCCATACGGATTTAGCAAGACATATCTCGCATAAAAATCCGTTTTAAAGACTTAGGGACTGTCATGTAAATTCTCAAAAGTTACGTTTAGAGGAAAATTCCCAGGTGGACCGAAGGGTTTGCGAGACAGGCCCCAACACTCCCGTTTCTAGGCAGAACTTAGTTCCCAGGCCGGGGAGGAGGGGGCGCGGCGTCAAGTTTCTACTTCAAACTCGGTCTTCCTAGACATAATTTATTTCCTCAATTCCAACTCAAGAATATTACAATCGGGTCTCATAAGACTTTGCGAAACATATTCGCTTGTAGTTGAAACATATTCAAACTACGGGGCCAACATGCAATTTTAGTTAACATAATGCTAAACAAAATAGCACCTTAAGCATGATACTAATAAATTTAAATACAACTTACGCATGCTTTTATATTAAACAGATTAATATTATAAAGCGTACTTACTTGACATCCATGTGCATACGTGACAAATGATATTGTATTAAGGGAAACTAATTCCACATATTGATTAATGTGAACAAATTCACGATAATTTAACACTCATAGTGTTTAGGAGTTAAACCAACACTTAGTAAATTTATATTTTACTAAATTCGCCGAGTTACCTTTGTTAAGAGAGCCATTTGCTCTCTCTTAACATTTATGATGGCTAACATGAATTAGGAAAACAAATTCCCTTAAATTTATTTGGGACTTTATGCACCCAATTTAAAACTTATTGTTGGATTACGGGGACGTAATACTATGGAATGCTAAACATTTACTTGTAAGTAATTTAATTACACAGCGGAATAATGTACACATACCTCAATAGATTTCCTGCCCAAGAACGTTGTGGAGGGAGTTCTGATCCTCCGGTCGGAACCCATACAAGTTCTTCGTGAGAAGAAGTCCTACGCGGTATAAGCTCCACAGCAAATCCTTTGATCGATTCTTCAACAGGGACAGAACCTTGGACTGAATGCTCTGAAGCAATTTGGCACACCAATAGTGGTGTTTATGGGGGCCGGCCGAACTCACTATAGAGAGAAAGGGATTTCTCTCAAATCACAACTTAGGAGGAGTTGTGATCAAGGTGTGTTTTGGAGGTGACCCCAAGACCTCCTTATATAGTGGGAGGAGGAGAAAATCCTCCTCCCTACTATTAGGGTTTCAGCCGACTTATCATTGTTGGATTACTGGGACGTAATACTACAGAATGCTAAACGTGTACTAGCAAGATATCTAATCTACGCAGCAGAATTAATACACATACCTTTTAGCTTTCCTGCCCGAGAACGATGTGGAGGGAGTTCTGATCCTCTGGTCGGAACCACGTGCAAGTTCTTCGTCAGAGGAAGTCCCACGCGATGTAGCTCCACAACAAGACCTCTGATCGATTCTTCAACGGAGATGGAACCACGGACTTGATGTTGATGGTGCCGAAATTTAGACTAGGGTGACAAGTTTTCTCAATGGAGATCCTTGTTCTTGATTGTGTGTTTAAACCCTTAGGAGTCACCCCTATATATAGTATTGGGTGGAGTTGCCAAAAGGAAACTCCACCCTATGTGGTACTAGGGTTTCGGCCGAACCATGTAAAAAGGGGGGGGGGGGGGGAGGCCCATTTTGGGCCTCCCTTGTCAATTACTAATTGGATTTGGCCCAATTAGCCCAGATTGACAATTACCTAATTAACTTAGGTAATTTCCTTAATTAACGGGCTCTATTACGGCGCCACGTCACCATATGCTAACAGCTCCCACTCGCCGGAATGGGAGGGTGCTCGTTAATCTATACGATTACACAATGGTATCAACATCTCAGTCTTCGTCTTCGTCTCCGAATAGTTCATACGAGGCTTTCCGTGCGACCGGCGGATACGAAGGGCATCGTGCTACTCATCTGTTAGGAGTATTGTAGCGCCCGCAGAACGTTGATTCCCTTTTCATGAACCAAACCTGTTAGAAATAAAATATGTACCGCACTGCATCCTTGGTCAACTGTTAATTCTCCAATTGCCCAGTTTTCCACAAATGAATACTTCTCCAGGGCATCCGTACAAGTGTTCAAAACCTTCAACTAATATCCGGTTGGCGGCCACCTAGTGAACACGAGAGTCGGTGAATTAAAGGTGAACTTGACCATCCTCATTGCTTATACCCTTAGTCTAACTCAACCGGTTTCCAAGACGTGGTCACTTGGCTGTTTTCTTTGGCACTACGCTCGTACGCCGGGAAGCGAGCATTAAGCCAGACCTTAGGTATAAGTTCTGAGTCCGTGAGGATACTTTAGATGCCTCTTCATAAGACATCCGGGATCAATCACACACTCAATGTGAAGAAGTATGCGCCCTTTGAATCACAAGGATTCTAGCTAGCACAACCGAGCATGACCCCGTGGTCGTATATGGCACGCGGAGTATGAAGCATGCGTCGATAGCACACCTGGTAAAGCCAGGGATGGGATATGTCAATAATGATATCGCAGAATCTCTCATCTGGCCTTGAATGTGATATATAGTGATGGACAAAGTCCAACTCGGCGATTTACAAAAAGAAGATTAAGTCATGCTGTTAAGCGTGACGATGTTATCGTTTTGTTTAATCAGGTTTATCCCATTGATTCTTACCCAATGTTGTTATGATAGAGGTCCCTCTCTCCTTACAAGATGACCGTGCCTGTGTGACGAGGCAAGGTTCACATTTGACATAATTTTGGTGGAAGAATTTTACTTCTTCCTACGACTTAGTTTATAGACCGTAAAATCCGATGTTGTTAATCATTATGACGTCGATGAATCATAAACTCTAACTGAAATTCTTTTATTTAATTGAAACATAATTTCAGATGTCAAAATGTTATCACTTTTACAAGCCACACAGTTTAAGCCCTACGTAATCCAAGCAGTTTTACGTGTTTTTCAAAAAATCTCCCTACGTAATGGCTTAGTTAAAGGGTCTGCGACCATATTGTCTGTAGGCAAGTATTCTAAAGCGATTATGTTGTCTTCCAGAACCGACCTAGCATAATTGTATTTCACATCAATGTTTTTAGTCCTACTATGGTACTTTGGATTCTTAACTGCCACAATGGCCGCCTGACTGTCGGAGTGCACCTTCACAGGTTTACTCCTTTTGTCGGTGCCAATTAATGCAGTAAGAAGCCTTTTCAGCCAGACCGCTTCTTGTGCGTTTTTGGAGAGGGCAACGAATTCTGATTCCATAGTGGAAAGCGTGACACAAGATTGCTTCTTGCTTACCCATGATATGGCAGCATTAGCAAGGAGGAAAAATCCCTCTGTGGTGGACTTACGATCGTCCGGATCGCCACCGTGGTCGGCGTCACTATAACCAGTCAATTCGATTTGCCTGCCCTTATAGCACAGAACATATTCGGCAGTACCTTTCAGATATCTTATAATTCGTTTTACGGCCTTTAGATGTTGATAACTAGGATCTGATTGGAATCTTCCTGCTAGGCCCACAGCGTAACAGATGTCTGGCCGAGTACAGAGCATGGCGTACATTAGACTCCCTACCATGCTCAGACACTCTGCATTCTTCATCTGTTCACGCTCCTGCTGTTTTTTCGGGCCATCACGCTTCGATAGCGCGCACCCGAACACAACCGGCGTGTCCACGGGTTTAGCATCCAACATTCTGAATCTTTTTAACAGTTTGTTGATATATGATTCCTGAGATAGACATAATTTCCGGGTGGCACGATCTCGGGCAATTTTAATGACTAAGATGTACGTGGCCTCTCCCATGTCTTTCATCTCGAATGCTGATGCTAACCAGGACTTTAATTTATTCATGAAACTCATATCGTTCGCAGCAATGAGTATATCATCCACGTATAGTTTTATGATGACATACTTAGACTCGGAGGTCTTAGTGTATATGCAGGGATCCTCGTGAAGATTCACGAATCCGTATCCGACGATTTCCTCGTGGAATCTGCGATACCACTGCCGAGACGATTGTTTAAGGCCGTATATAGATCTTTGGAGTTTGCAAACTTTATGTTCTTTGCCAGGAGTGATGAAACCCTCCGGCTGCTCCATATAGATCTCTTCGTCCAGGTTTCCATGGAGGAATGCGGTCTTAACATCCATTTGATGTAGCTCTAGATCAAGACTAGCAACTTGGGCAAGGATGGCCCTTACTGTGGTGTAACACACAGTCGGTGAGACTGTCTTTATCAAAGTTTACTCCGTGAATTTGGGTATGTCCTTTCGCAATTATTCGAGTTTTGCATCACTCGAAATTTCCACCCGAAGTGAATTCTAAGATTTCACTTTCTAGTTCTGTGGTTAACAGATAAATCAACTAAAGACTAAAAACGAGTTAGTTCTTATTCATGCAATTTCATCCTCCATTGTTTTCCTCCATTCCCTCGTTTTGAGGTCCTTCATTTGCTTGCTGAATCGTCACTGGTTCAAGTACGAACATCAAGATGTTTAACACATCTCGTTTGATGTGATACTTCTCGTAAGATGTTCGTTGGCTTTGATTATGTCTAGGCACGTTAATCTCATGTTTTAGTCTGATTGTTACTCCCACTCGCAATAATGCTTCTTATCGGGGCATTACTCCCACTGGGAACAATGGTGGTGGTTGAACTTACTTGGAATATCTTCTTGGTCTCGGGTTTTTACCTCCTAGATGTATTCCTCAATCACTAGGATCTGGAACCAAGTTGGTTGTTCCACTCCCACTAGGAAAAATGGGTAGTTAAAATAGTTCATTATCATGATTATCAGGTCCGACTTGATTCGCATTTTGAAAATTAGTGATGATTATGTGTGAGGGGGAGTGAGCCCTCTCACTGGATTTATTATGAAGATGTTTCCATCATCATTTACCAAATCAATCACTTATGCTATATCAATTCTCCCACTCGAAGTAAGTGGGACCTGAGAATCTCCATCAACCATCTGTTAACTTTAATAGTACTAGTTCGTTCGTTCTGCTAAGCGTTGGAAATCCATCCTCAAATATCTATAATGTGCCATGTTTGACCATGAAATCATTGTTCTAGGCTAATTTTAAAACTCGTATTCTTCGCGAGTAGTGCGTACTCTTAATGAATACTCGTTTTAATGCGCAAACTAATGCGTCTTTGTGATAAGGTTTTACCCGAATCATTCATTAGATTTTATGGTAACGTGTTAACCGATTTGCTCAGAACATAGTGTTTTACATTAATGTGAGTTAAATTAATCTCATCCCGCAGGAACAATTAATGTGCAACTCTAACATTATGTAATTTTGAACTATGTTTCTTGAAGTGTTTAATGAATGTTTTTAGCCAAACTCTTCGTTCAAGGCTAATGGTGGGAGAGTCGTTTTACCGACTACTTCTTTTCGTTTATTTAACTCATCCATAGATTTATCTATCTTATGGACCATGCATTTGAGCTGTCGCTTTTAATGCCATGGTTGATATTCTAATTAGATTGTAGTAGCTGGAAGGCTTACATAAAATCTAAGTAGTTATCTATGAGTTATATCTGAAATAATTACAAACGAAAATTCTGCATTCATAAAAATACTTAAATTTGTATTCTAAAACGATGTGTTCCGTCTTTCGAGGTGACATGCGCCTTGCGCATACCCGGTTAAAAATCGTAGTTTTGAGAATCGTTTTAGTCTCCAAATTTAAAAGCAAGATCGGTTTTAACCATGCATATTATTTGGGATACAAACTATAATGGAGTACTTTAACAAATAAGAAGTAATATCGATCGGTTCGTTTTGCGTTTGTTATGCGAGTTATGGATGTTATTAAAATGATGATATGAGTTCGGATAAATGTTTAATCCAATCATTCTACTGATGGAATTTTAGTTACTTGTTCCGGATCGATCCCGTTTAACCGGGCCGATTAATTTCGAAAGGCGGACAATTTCAAAAAAAATGAATGGTTACTACTTCATTCAATAATTCTGAATTACGTTCAACAAATAGACGAGAAATAAGGATCCCAACAAAAAAAACGACAGATTTCACGGATCAATAATTACAACTAAGAAAAGAAAGTCATATATATGTATGTGGCAGGAAGTCTTCACCACTTTGAGCAGTCCACCTGAAAAATTAATTCAAGAATTAAAATATGTCATATTTTTTTGCATCAATTAAAACGTGTAACAGTCTTATGTATTGTGGTAAACGAGGCGTACCTTTTATGGCACATGAATCAACCGTGATTGTCGCACTGGATCATCGTTTAGACCTTTTGTTGGGTTTAGCCAAACAATTCCGAAGTCCAGCAAATCTGGTCTCCGACACATCAGGAAGTTTGGAGATATTTCTATCTTTATGGTCGGCATCATACAAGTCTATTTCCGTTTTAATTGCTGTGATCAGACGTGTAAGTCCGCTATCATCAGCAAACCATGAGAGGAAACATGTCCATCACTTTCCGAATTTCTGCCCATTCATCTACGGAGTCTAGAATGGTTTCCATCCCATTCTCCTTGCATAGAATTTCATGGTACGAGGCCATTAATTCTCTTGCTTCAGCCGTCTTTCCCTTGCCGTAGCGAAGGTGTAAGGTGCACCAAAGATGCAATGCGCTCCTTTTAACGATGCTTTCTTCCGTTTCAGTTGTAATATGCGAGCAAATAATCTCGCGTGCTTTTTGATCCCTCCATAACCTGTTTGCACCGTTGTATCTGTAGGGCTCCCAATTCTCGTCCACAAATATCCGTTTATCCTTGGGATCAACACGATCCTCAACTCCCGCAGGAATTAGATCATTTTTAACTCTAGTTGTTCCAATCATCATAATTAATGTTATCCAGTTTGCATAATTTCTTAAAACGATCTGATCGAGCCATTTAGAACTATTATGATGACAATCATGTAAAGTTAGGAAGAGAACAACATTTTGACAGAATTGCATACATCGGATTATCTATTATGATGGAACACGACGAATAGTGATTCTTCAGTCACTAAACCAAACCAACCTTCAGTAAACCGAGGAAGGGGGTGTCGTGAAAGAATTCACACTATTGTCGTTTTCAATCTAATAGACCAGTCTTTTGAAAACGGTTATTCTATTGCAAATTACCGGAACATGAATTTTCAAATAAGCATACATGATCTCGGCTTTCCCAAGGCCCTTATGATTTTGTAAAATTATCCGATAATTTACGCATGCATATTTATAATTATACTACATCTAGCAAATCATCATACCATGCCATAAATATCGAACACAACATGCTTACGCGTCAAGCGTCTAATGTTCCTAGCATATATAATTCTACGTAAAGTAAATTATCACATGCGTTCTATCATGAACATCCTATCATACGTGTCAAAACATGCAACATCCGCACACATCATGCATAATTGGCGACTGGAATTTTCGGTTTTATAAAAAAAATTGAAAATATTAGGGGCTGTTTTGCAATTCATACTTACAATCGATCATGCAAATTTCTAGACATGGATTCTAGGCACTTTCAATCAGCATAACATGTCTATCCTATTGCGCAAACCATATATTTAAGGGTTAAAGGTCCTTTTGGTACTACATGTTTGCAAAAATTACACTGTTCATACCACTAGTATTTTTTCGTACCGAATTGGTACCATATGTTTCCAAACCTTACTGTTTTGGTACCTCCGTTAGGGTTCCGTCAAAAACGGCCGTTAAATCATACGGCATGTGCCATGCACGTGACCAGCCCAAAACTTTCAATTTTGTTACAATTTAGTCCATCTAATACATCCCTAACTTTTATTTTGTTCAATTTAGTCCTAAAACTTCAAAATCAAACCATTTCCCCAAATTGACCTAGCCATGGGCTAGGTCCGACCATGGGTCGGGGTCACTGGACCCAGGGGACCCTGACCCAGGGTCGGACCTAGCCCTAAGCTAGGTCCGGCTAGGTCAATTGGACCTAGCCCCAATTTAACTCAATTGGGGCTAGGTCCTAATTGACCTAGCCGGACCTAGCCTAGGGCTAGGTCCGACCTTGGGACGGGGTCGCCTGGGTCCGGCGATCATGACCCAGGGTCGGACCTAACCCTAGGCTAAGTTCGGCTAGGTCAATTTGGGAAAATGGTTTGGTTTTGAAGTTTTAGGACTAAATTGAACAAAATAAAAGTTAGGGATGTATTAGATGGACTAAATTGTAACAAAATTGAAAGTTTTGGGTTGGTCACGTGCATGGCACATGCCATTTAACGACTGTTTTTGACAGAACCCTAACGGAGGTACCAAAACAGTAAGGTTTGGAAACATATGGTACCAATTCGGTACGAAAAAATACTTGTGGTATGAACAGTGTAATTTTTGCAAACATGTGGTACCAAAAGTACCTTTAACCCTATATTTAAATCCCAGAGGTCAATGCTCGCAATATAATATCCAGCTAGCTTGACTAAGTCAAGACGACAGTTCTAATTATATCAAAATATATGATGCAGAAAGTAAAAAATTACAAATCAACCCACTAATTTAGTCAAGTCCCAAAAAACATGCAAGTCCGAGATCCATCCCCATAATCGAAACCAGGCATTAGGGTTTTGATTGAAACCGTGTATTAAAACACAAACCCTAAGAGCACTGTTTAGGTTAATTTTAAAGTTCGAAAACATTTTGGATTTAAAATTTGACATCCTATTTTATTGAACAATTTAAAATTTTCCGAAAATTTTAAAATGGTTCGGTCCAAATTTAAAATCCGGTTCAATTCGGTCTGATTTTTTTTTTAAAAAAATTCCGGTTTGGTCCGAAACGGTTCAATAAAATAAGATAGTGGTTCGGTTTATCACTCAAAACCAGTTAGGTTAGGTTTAATTTAGTTACTACGGTCCGACTCGACCCGACTAGGTCGACCCGATTAAGAAAACCCGGATTGGTTTTATTCATTCCGGTTTAGCAATTGGACCGGCCCATAAACCCTAGGGTTCGGCCGAAATATGTCTTGTGGGCTAAGTAGGGTTTTAAAGTCCACTAAAAACTTGACTTAGCCACCAAGAAATATTAATTATTTAAAATAATTTCCAATATGCTAATATATACATGTAATTTGGCTAAAATACATATATATATAAATATTGTCAAGATTTTATCTCTAAGATGTAAATCAATTAAAAATATATAATATATATATATATATATATATATATATATATATAATTCGGCCAAATCACTATATATATAAATATTGTCAAAAATATATTTAGGGATAAAATATATAGACAATATATCTTCTTAATCTTTTTAAGTAACTAAATCCTATCAATATATCTTTATCCCTACCTTTTAGCTATATATATTGATAGTTAATATCTTTTACAATATTATATTATAAACCTATCCATATTTTCCAATTTACAGATATATAGTTACCTATTAATAAAATTTAAAAATGGCAACATATATATTAAAATATTTGTGCCGAAATTTTAATGACTTGGTGACCAAGAAAATTAATTTTTTTTACCTAAAATACCCCTAGGGTTTTCGGCACAAACACAAAGAGTTGGAAAAGTTGTCAAATTTTAAGATCAAATACTACCTTGATCAAAAATCCAAATTGTGTTCTTGATAAAACTCATGGTGTTCTTGAAGATTATGAACATCAAACTCAAATTCATAACAAGATTTTCGGTTTTGATCCTCAAAAACACATAATTTTCAAAAATTTTAAGTTTTTAAAGATCAAATACATGATTTCATGTTGAAAATTTCGGAACACATATTGATGTTCATCAACCTAAAAAATTTCGGATTCTTAATAGATTCAAGAACATCAGTTTATCAAAATTTTAAGAACTCCTAACTCAGGCTCTGATACCACTGTTGGATTACTGAGACGTAATACTACGGAATGCTATACGTGTACTAGCAAGATATCTAATCTACGCAGCGGAATTAGTACACATACCTTTTAGCTTTCCTGCCCGAGAACGATGTGGAGAGAGTTCTGATCCTCCGGTCGGAACCACGTGCAAGTTCTTCGTCAGAAGAAGTCCCACGCGATGTAGCTCCACAACAAGACATTTGATCGATTCTTCAACGGAGATGGAACCACGGACTTGATGTTGATGGTGCCGAAATTTAGACTATGGTGACAAGTTTTCTCAATGGAGATCCTTGTTCTTGATTGTGTGTTTAAACCCTTAGGAGTCACCCCTATATATAGTATTGGGTGGAGTTGCCAAAAGGCTATGTGGTACTAGGGTTTCGGCCGAACCATGTAAAAAGAGGGAAGCCCATTTTGGGCCTCCCTTGTCAATTACTAATTGGATTTGGCCCAATTAGCCCAGATTGACAATTACCTAATTAACTTAGGTAATTTCCTTAATTAACGGGCTCCTATTACGGCGCCACGTCACCATATTCTAACAATCATGTGGTGGGGGAGGCCCAATTTTGGGCCTCCCATGTCACATGGGAATTGGGTCTGGCCCAATTAGCCATAATGTGACATTTACCTAATTATCTTAGGTAACCACATATATTAACGGGCTACCAATTACGGCGCCACGTCACCATATGCTATCAGCTCCCACTCGCCGGAATGGGAAGGTGCCTGTTAATGTATTTTCATCCAATTGCATCAACATTTCAGTCTTCAGTTATTGTCTCCGTCTCCGAATAGTTCATAAGAGGTTTGCCGTGCGACCGGCGGATACGACGGACATAGTGCTACTCATCTGTTAGAAGTGTTGTAGCGCCCGCAGAACGTTGATTCCCTTTCGTTAATCAATCCTGTCAAAAATAAAATATGTACCGCACTGTATCCTCCAGGGAATCCGTACAAGTGTTCACAACCTTCAACTAATATCTGGTTGGTGGCCACCTTGTGAACATAAGAGTCGGCGAATTATAGGTGAACATGAATATCCCCATCGCTTATACCCTTGGTCTAACTCAACAGGTTTCCAAAGACGTGGTCACTTGGCCGTTTTCTTTGGTTCTACGCTCGTACGCTGGGAAGCGAACATTGAGCTAGACTTTAGGTATAAGTTCTGAGTCCGAGAGGATACTTTGGGTGCCTCTTCATAAGACACCCGGGATCAATCACACACTCAAGGTGAAGAAGTATGCGCCCTTTGAAGCACAAGGATTCTAGCTAGCACAACCGAGCATGACCCCGTGGTCGAACATGGCACGCGTAGTATGAAGCAGCGTCTATAGCACACCTGGACAAGCCAGAGGTGGGATATGTCAATCATGCTATCGCAGAGTCTTTCATCTGGCCCTGAATGTGGTTTTAATGATGGATAGAGTCCAACACGACGATTTACAAAACGAAGATTAAGTCATGCTTTAAGCGTGACCGAGTTATCGTTTCGTTTATCCAGGTTTATCCCCTTGGTTCTTAGCCAATATTGTTTTGGTAGAGGTCCCCCTCTCCTACAAAATGACCGTGCCTGTGTGACGAGGCAAGGTTCACATCCAACATAATTTTGGTGGAAAATTTTTACTTCTTCCTACGACTTAGTTTATAGACCGTAAAATCCGATGTTATTTATCATTATGACGTCGATAGATCATATAATCAATTTTCAATTCTTTTATTCAATCGAAATATTATTTTAAATGTCAAAATGCCATCACTCATACAAGCCACTTATTAAGCCCTACGTAATCCAAGGAGTTTTACGTGTTTTTCTAAAATTTCTCTACGTAATGGCTTAGTTAATGGGTCTGCGACCATATTGTCTGTGGACAAGTATTCTAAAGCGATTATATTATCTTCCACAACTGATTTGGCATAATTGTATTTCACATCAATGTGTTTGGTCCTACTATGGTACTTTGGATTCTTAACTATTGCAATGGCTGCCTGACTGTCGGAGTATACCTTCACAGGTTTGCTCTTCTTGTCACTGCCAATTAATGCAGTAAGAAGTCTTTTAAGCCAGAATGCTTCTTGTTCGTTTTTAGAAAGGGCAACGAATTCTGATTCCATAGTGGAAGCGCGACACAAGATTGCTTCTTGCTTACCCATGATATGGCAGCATCAGCAAGGAAGAAAACTCCCTCTGTGGTGGACTTACGAGCGTCCGGATCGCCACCGTGATCGGCGTCACTATAACCAGTCAATTTGATTTGCCTGCCCTTATAGCACAGAACATATTCGGCAGTACCTTTAAGATATCTTATAATTCATTTTACGGCCTTTAAATGTTGATAGCCAGGATCTTATTGGAATCTTGCTACTAGGCCCACATCGTAACAGATGTCTGGCTGAGTACATAACATGGCGTACATTAGACTTCCTACCATGCTTAGATACTCTGCATTCTTCATCTGTTCACGCTCCTGCTGGTTTTTCGGGCCATCATGCTTCGACAGCGCGTACCCAAACACAACCGGCGTATCCACGGGTTTGGCATCGAGCATTCTGAATCTTTTCAACAGTTTGTTGATATATGATTCTTGAGACAGACACAATCTCCAGGCGGCACGATCTCGGGCAATTTTAATGCCTAAGATGTACGTAGCCTCTCCCATGTCTTTCATCTCAAATGCTGATGATAACCAGGACTTTGATTTGTTCATGAAACTCACATCGTTCACAGCAATGAGTATGTCATCCACGTATAAGGTTATGATGTCATACTTAGACTCGGAGGTCTTGGTGTAAACGCAGGGATCCTCGTGAAGATTCACAAATCCGTTTCCGACGATTTCCTCGTGGAATCTGCGATACCATTGCCGAGACGATTGTTTAAGACCGTAAATAGATCTTTGGAGTTTGCAAACTTTACATTCTTTGGCAGGAGTAATAAAACCCTCTGGTTGCTCCATATAGATCTATTCCTCCATGTTTACATGGAGAAATGCGGTCTTTAACATCCATTTGATGCAGGCTCGTGATCGAGGCTTGCAATAAGGGCAAGGATGGCCCTAACTGTGGTGTAACACACAGTTGGTGAGTATTTTTCATCAAAGTCCACTCCGTGAATTTGGGTATATCCTTTCGCAATCGTTCGAGTTTTGCACCACTCAAATTTTCCATCAGTAGTGAATTATAAAATTTCACTTTCTAGCTCTGTGGTTAGCATGTAAATCAACTGAAGACCAAAACCGAATACGTTCTAATTTAGGCATTTTCATCCTCCATTCCAACATTTGAGGTTCTTCCAATGCTTGCCGAACCGTCACGAATGTCTCACTTGATGGGATACTTCTTAAAAGAAGTTCGTTGCCTTAGACTAAGTCTAGGCTCGATAATCTCATATTGAGTCTGATCGTTACTCCCATTCGGAATAATGCTTCTTCTCGGAGCATTACTCCCACTTGGAACAATGGCGATGCTAGAACTTTGGTCTACAACTTTCTTAGAATGACCTCTTGGTCTCAGGATTTTACCTCCGAGATTTATTCCTTGATCACTAGGATCTGGAATCAAGTTAGTCGTTTCCTCTCACTAGGAATAATGGGCAGTTGTGACGATTATTGTATTTTCATCCAATGGTTCAGCATTATGATTATCAGGTCCGACTTGATTCGCATTAACATTTAGTGATGATTATGTGAGGGGGAGTGAGCCCTCCTACTGGATTTATTATGAGGACGTTTCCATCATCATTTACCATCTATGCAGTCAAAAATGAGTTTCTAAGTAGAGACGGAAAAGGGTAGGTAAAGTCGAGTCGTAAAGACGGAACGTAAAAACGTAAGTTTCTACCAATACTAAAATTACATTAGTAATAAAATGTATAAATGTACATATATGTAATTATGCAAAAGAGATACGAAAATATTCAATATACTCATTAATAGCCTGTAACATTGTTTTAATAAAAGATATGGCCCCACCAGTAGTCACCTCAGTCGTCACGGTGAGCAATTGTTGTGGAATCGTGAGAATAATTAACGGGTCAATTAGAGTGTGGGCCAGTATCTCAATTAATATTTTATTATTTTAAAAACTTAAAAGAGAAAAATATATTTATGGAGTCTAAGACTCTTGCATATTATTAAATATTTAATGGATACTAAACTTGAATAGAATAAGAATAAGTTTTGAATTAATAAAATATGACTTGACCCACAAATTACGATCCATGAAAAAAACTCTCGTAGGTTTGGTTGATAAATTTTGTGGGATTGACATAATTTATTAGATTTGAGCAATTTTTAGCAAATTAAGGTAAAAATTCTAGAAACGGGTAGAAACTTACGTTTTTACCGTTTCTACCCGTTTTTACGACTCTACTCGCGTTTCTACCCGTTTTTACTCAAAAGCGATTCTGGTACGTTTTAACTCGTTTTTTATGGTAAAAACGTAAAAACGTGCGTTTTTACGACCTAGAAACGAGTTTTTAACTACATAGTTTACCATGTCATTCACTAATGCATTTACTAATGCTATATCATTCTCCCACTTGAAGTAAGTGGGACCTGAGAATCTCCGTTATCCACTTTATTCCGATCAGTACTTTAGTTCGTTTCGTTCCGCAAAGCATTGGAAGTCCATCCTCAAATTTATATAATGTGTCATGTTCGACCACGTTACCATTAATCCAAGCTAATCTTAAACTTGTATTCTTTAAGAGTAGACCGTACTCTTAATAAATACTTGTTTAATGCAAATTAATGCTACTTTATGATAAGGTTTTACCCGTACCATTTCTTAGCTTTTATGGTAACGCGTTAACCGATCTTATTAGTACATGGTTTTGCATTAATATGAATCAACTTAATTTCATTCCGTAGGAACAATTAATATTGAGTTCTAACATAATGTAATTTAAACTATGTTTCTCGAAGTGTTTAATAATATGATTGCTTAGCCAAACTTTTCGTTCAAGGCTTATAGTGGGAGTGTCATTTTACTGACTACTTCTTTTCGTTTATTAACTCATCCAGAGACTTATCCACCTCATGGACTATGAATTTGAGCTCATGCTTAATGCTATAGTTGATGTACTACTTGATCGTAGTAGCATTAAAGCATACCTCTAACCATGGTAGTCATCAATGGGTTATTTCCAAAGAATCATAAACAAAAATTAGCATCCATACATTAAAAAATTTCATTATTAAATTTGTACTTCAAAACGATGTGTTCCGTTTCTCGAGGCACACGCGCGTACGGCGCATAAAATCAGTTTTATCTCGTGGTTTAAATTGTTTCGTTTCCAAATTTAATTTAACCGGTTTGAACATGTTTAATTATTACACAAATAATCATTTTAAATGGAGTACTAACAAATAAGAATTACTAAATCTTTCGATCTAGCTACGCAGATGGGTATGTTCAGTTTAGTTACCGACTGAGATGACGAAGTATGTGATTCGTTTCGTTATATTCGTCCACTTTTACCTGGTCGAAATTTTGGTCCTAACCCGTAGTTTGTATTTTTGTTTCGGATCGTTCTCGTTCAACCGAGACGTTAAATTGATTAAGCAAATTGAGCTTCGAATCGAGCAACAATTACTTTATTCAATAACTCCGAATCGCAAAATAACCAAAATTTTAGAAATGAACAACGAACGATAAATTTCAATGGTATAGGTCTTGATCTGAAGTTTGCATATTTGATCCATGATTCTGGCGCATATAGTCAAGAAATTTGAGTCATGTTGAACATCTCGTCTGGGTAAATTCACGAGTGAATCACTTCAAATGATATGTGTCCGTATAAAACATTTTACGGCTTCATACATATGACCTACGAGGCGTATTTGTGACACACTTTATCAACGGGGTTAAACCCACCGGTTTAACGTATAGGACTTGTTCGGTCCAGATCTCTTCTTGCTATGCGGATCATGGTTCACTTCTTTCGAACACACTATGGTGAGCAGATAAGGTTTCCCTTTCACTGTTGTGGTTACTGTATTTGATTAGGCTCAAGGTTATTGAGTCCTGTAAATATCAGAAAACCATATACATCATTTCCATGTTGACCTTTCATCTCATTCAACCGAAACATTTCAAGGGTTCATATTAACCCCTTTATACCAAGGTCGAATGTATCACCATACATGCGTTCAGATCATCAAAGAACCTACTCCGATTCTTGGGGAAACAAATTATCACATTCATTTCTCATTGTCAAAATCATACAGATTACTATGTTCATCCGTAGTTGTCCTCTCCACAATTCGGAATCGTAGTTGAGAGTTCAACACACACTCCAGTTTTACTCATCATAATTAATACCATCAAGATTGCGAGTAATATTGAATCACACTAATTGAGACAACTCTCACATTGATGATTATGCAAATTTTAGGAAGACAATAACATTTTGATAGAATTGCAAACATCGGATTATCTATTAAGATGGAATACGACGAATAGTGATCCTTCAGTCACTAAACCAAACCGGCCGTCAGTAAACCGAGGGAATGGGGTATTGTGAAAGAGTTCACACTATTGTCGTCTTCAATCTAATAGATCAGTCTTTTTGAAAACGGTTATTATATTGCAAATTACCAGAACGGGAATTTTCAAATAAGCATACCCGATCTTGGCTTTCCCAATGCCCTTTTGATTTTTGAAAAATTATCCCATAATTTGCGCATGCATAATACTATATCACGCCATAAACATCGAACAAACCAAACAACATGCTTACGCGTCATGCGTCTAATGTTCCTAGCATACATAATTCTACGTAAAGTAAATTACGACATGCTTTCATTCATGAACATTCTAGCATACGTGTCAAAACATGCAACTTCTGCATACATCATGCATAATTGGCGACTCGTATTTTCAATTTTAAAAACGTTTTGAAAATATTAGGGGCTGACTTGCAATTCATGCTTACAATCAATTATGAGAAATATCTAGACATGGATTCTAGGCATTTTCAATCAGCATAGCATGTCTATCCTATTGCGCATACCACATATTTAAATCCCAGAGCTCAATGCTCGCAATTTATTATCCAGCTAGCTTGACTAAGTCAAGACGACATTTCTAATATATGCTGCAGAAAGTAAACAATTGAAATTCAGCCCGCTAATTTAATCCAGTCCCAAAAACATGCATATCTGATATCCATCACCATAATCGTAACCAAGTATTAGGGTTTTATCCAAAAACGTGTTAAAACGTAAACCCTAAGAGCACTGTTTAGGTTAACTTTTTAAAGTTCGAAAAAAAATTTGGATTTAAAATTTGACATCCTATTTTATTTTGTATTTAAAATTTCCGAAATTTTTTAAAACTTGGTTCGGTCCAATTTAAAATCCGCTCTGAGTCGGTCCGATTTTTAAAATCCGGTTTGGTCCGAAACGGTTCAATAAAATAAGATTGTGGTTCGGTTCATCACTCGAAACCGGTTCGGTTTAGATTCACTTAGTTACTTTGGTCCGACTCGACCCGACTAGGTCGACCCGATTAAGAAAACCCGGATTGGCTTAACCCGTTCCGGTTTTGCAAATTAGACTGGCCCGATAAACCCTTTGGGTTCGGCCGAAACATTTCTTTTGGGCTAAATAGAGTTTTAAAGTCCACTAAAAACTTAACTTAGCCCACAAGAAATATTAATTATGTAAAATAATTTCCAATATTGCTAATATATAAATATATAAAATTCGATACTTATATATTATTAATATATATAAATATTGTCAAGATTATATCTTTAAGATGTAAATCAATTAACAATATAAATAAATATATATATATATATATAATTTTCGGCCAAATATATATATATATATATATATATATATATATATATATATATATATATATATATAATTATTGTCAAATATATATTTAGGGATAAAATATATAGACAATATATCTTCTTAATCTTTTTAAGTAACCAAATCCTATCAATATATCTTTGTCTTTATCTTTTAGCTAAATATATTGATAGTTTATATATTTTACTATATAATGTGAATCTTTCCTTATCTTTCCAATTTATAAATATATTGTCTCCTTTTAATAAAATTAAAATATGGTAACAAATATATCTATTATGTTAGGCCGTCCGAAATTTTACTACTTGCACCCTAAGAAATTATTTTTTTTTTACCTAAAATACCCCTAGGGTTTTCGGCACAAAACATGAAAAATTGGAAAAGTTGTCAAATTTTAAGATCAAACCATAACTTGATCATTAATCCAAAAAGTGTTCTTGATAAAAATCATCGTGTTCTTGAAGATCATAAACATCAAACTCAAATTCAAACCTAAAATTCGGTTTTGATCTATAAAAACATGTAAGTTTCGAAAATTATAAGTTTTTAAAGATCAAACACATGATATCTTGTTTAAATTTTCGAAAATACCTTGGTGTTCATAAACATAAAAATTTCGGTTTTTCAAGGTTCAAGAACATCAGTTTATAAAAAATTTAAGAACTCCTAACCTCGCTCTAATACCACTGTTGGATTACGGGGACGTAATACTACAGAATGTTAAACGTGTACTTGTAAGTAATCTAATTACACAGCGGAATAATGTACACATACCTCAATAGCTTTCCTGCCCAAGAACGTTGTGGAGGGAGTTCTGATCCTCCGGTCGGAACCCGTACAAGTTC
The DNA here is from genome assembly GCA_036873135.1 of Clarkia xantiana subsp. parviflora. NCBI lineage: Eukaryota > Viridiplantae > Streptophyta > Magnoliopsida > Myrtales > Onagraceae > Clarkia > Clarkia xantiana. Next base: position 15,529,420 of record JAPTYO010000008.1, on the reverse strand, counting down.
TTCGTGAGAAGAAGTCCTACACGGTATAAGCTCCATAGCAAATCCTTTGATCGATTCTTCAACTGGGACAGAACCTCAGACTGAATGCTCGGAAGCAATTTGGCACACCAATAGTGGTGTTTATGGGGCCGGCCGAACTCACTATAGAGAGAAAGGGATTTCTCTCAAATCACAATTTAGGAGGAGTTGTGATCAATGTGTGTTTTTGAGGTGACCCCAAGACCTCCTTATATAGTGGGAGGAGGAGAAAATCCTCCTCCCTACTATTAGGGTTTCGGCCGACTTATCATGTGGTGGGGGAGGCCCAATTTTGGGCCTCCCATATCACATGGGAATTTGATCTGGCCCAATTAGCCCTAATGTGATATTTACCTAATTATCTTAGATAACCACATATATTAACGGGCTATCAATTATGGCGCCACGTCACCATATGCTAACAATTATATAGGGACCACTTGCACCATCTATAAAAGTTTCATGAACCTCTTTGCAAACAAATTTGCTGGAAAAAAAATGGAGGACCAATTTTTTTTTTTTTTACATTTTAAAGAACTTGGGCTGAAATATAGTTTAAATAATATGTTGACTTACGGTCAACTGAAAAATGGAGAGACTTACTCACGTGTGGGCTTTATTAAGCAACAAGCTCAAAATAAGGGGCCACAAAAAAATGACTTTGGCCCACTCCATATATAAAGAAATAGCCCACTATTAAAAACAAATTTCAGCCCTTTAGTTCTTTAAAGTGGAATGTTGGTTTGATAACTAAAGAACCGAACCGGACATTTTAAAAATGTGGTCCGACTGGTCGGCTCAAACTTCATCTTCTTCAACGTGAGTTTGAGGAAAAAAACTGCTAACTCAACCTCTATGTCCATCCACTCCACTCCATATGATCCAACTCCACTCCTCCCACTATTTTAGTAACCGTTACCCTCGTATAACCGCCACTGGAAACACATTTCCGGTGAGTCCCCACGATAACCGTCGTTGAAAATTTATCTCCATCGACCAAACTAAAATTTTATCGTTATCACTTACAAGCTCGGTGGTGCAGCCATGACCGCCACCTTCGCATGAAGATGGCCACAACACTCATCTACGCTCAGAACACACCTTCGAGAGCCACCGAACTTCGCGATATGGAATGGGAGTTTCACGGCCACGTTTGGCCACGAAAATGGTCGGATTTCGTCGGGGATCGTTAGGGACCGTAGCCCTTGCGAACATGACCCTTTGGGAGTGGTAGTGAGCTCCATAAGCTCATGAATGTTCGTTCTAACACGTAGAAAATGAACCGGGCGACGAACGGTCAAATAGAGTGGGAGTTTCGTGGCCGCGCTCGGCCATGCTCGGCCACGAAAACGACCGATTTTCATCGGCGTTCACTGAGAGTTCGCTATCCTCGCGGCAGAGAACCTTCATGGGTGTTAATGAGCGTCGAATGCTCATAGATGATAGGTCGGATACATCCGAAACGGGCGGGACGACGACAACTTCGAAAATCGGTGGGAGTTCGGCATAATCATCACAAAGACGATGTCGGTGCCGGAGACCGAACATTCGGCTCTAATACCAATGTTGGAATTCGAACTACATGCACACTGAAACACACACGTTAGTAAGAGATGAGATCGTAACAAGGATACGACACTTACTTAGTTCGGTGTGGCGGCGTGCGGTTGCGGAAGCGTAGATCGTTGGTGTCGACTCGGAATCACGGCGGTGGGGATGCCGGTCGGAGAGGCACGTCACATAATCGGAGCACACCTCGAGTTTTTACGGTTGATGAGCCAAAGACAAAGTAGTCGCGCGCCGGAGCTCCGACACGAGAGGACGACGTCGAAGGCAACTTCAGACTAAACACTATCACTCGCGTTTCTGTATATTGTAGGTATTGCTATGCATAACCATTCATATAGATGGATATATATAGGCACGGGGCAGTTACACACTTTCAAAGTGTGTAACTTTAGTCTCGGATTTACCAAGTCGTGCAAGAGCACCCCATATGGGTGCACTATTTCCTACAACTTCTAAAACAGATGTTTATTTTGGTTAGAGATTTCGTGCTGATAACGTGTTACGAAAATAGAGAGGTAATAGAAGAGAGAACTTGATGATGAATCTTATTATCACATATAGGGATCTTTATATAGGGATTAAATAGACTTGGAGTCGAAGTAAAATCAATACAAGGAAACTCTAAATTTAGGAATATGATAGGGGACTGCCCGTAGTCAGATACGCGACTATCGGGGTCATCCAAGTAGGCTCCTCCTCTGATTTTGCCTCAACGGTACACACCTGCGTCGGGTCGATGGTCGATAAGATCACCTTCTCCAAGAAGTGCACCTTCCGATTTTCCTCTAAGGTTGCCCCCAGGGCAAATTTGCTCAGGGCGTCTGCCTCTACGTTTTCCTCCCTCGGGATTGCCTCGATGTCGAAGCTTTTAAAGCTCTCCTTCAAGGTTTGTACCTCTCGTAGATACTTCTTCATTATCGGACTCCTCGCTTCGTATCGCCCTTGAACCTGGTTCACGATTAAAGCTGCGTCACACTTCACTCTCAAGTGATCGACTCCAGTGCCTTTAGCAATTTTTAGGCCCGTGATAAGAGCTTCATACTCCGCTTCGTTGTTTGTGGCCTTGAATGTTAAAGCCAAGGCGTATCGGAGCGGTTCACCTTCACCCGGTGGTATCAACAAAAAGCCTGCTCCTGATCCGTCGGAACTCGAGGAGCCATCCGTATACATCTCCCAGGTATTTTCCTTATTTGGCTGTTCTGATTGCTCTGCCCTCTCTGGTTGTTCTTCTATCGGGACCTCCACGGCTGCCCCCTCTACAGGGCCCGCATCTTCCAGATCGGGGGCTGTAGATTCTGCAATAAAATCCGCCAACGCCTGGCCCTTAATTGCCGTTCTTGGAGCAAAGTGTATTCGAAACTCACTAAGCTCTACTGCCCACTTCACTAATCTTCCCGACGCGTCCGGTCGGTTCAAGAAATGCTTCAAAGGCTGGTTTGTCAGCACAGTAATCTCGTGTGCGTGAAAATAAGGCCTTAGCTTCCGAGCAGTAATAATCAACGCAAAGAGGTACTTCTCAACGGCGGGATAGTTTAATTCAGACTTGGCAAACGCCTTGCTTACATAATAAACGGGGACTTGATTACCCTCGACAATCTTCACTAACACAGAGCTAATGGCAAATTCAGAAACAGCCAAATAAAGGTAGAGCGGCTCGCCTGGAACCGGTTTTGCCAACGGCGGGAGGGTGCGAAGGTGCTGCTTGAGTGCTTGGAACGCTTCTTCACATTTGGCGGTCCATTCGAATTTCTTGTTGGCCCTCAGGACTTCGAAAAACGGCATTGATCGGTCGCTGGCTTTGGACAAGAAGCGATTCATTGCAGCTAGTCGGCCATTCAGCACTTGTACCTCCCGATGGTTTATCGGAGATTGCATCTCCTCGATTGCCCTCAGCTTCTCAGGATTCACCTCAATTCCTCTCTGGCTCACCATGAAGCCTAAGAAATTCCCTGAGTGGACTCCGAAGGCGCATTTCGTCGGGTTTAAGCGAACTTGGTGGAGCCTCATCCGCTCAAATGCCATGGTTAGGTTGTGCACGTGATCCTCGGCTTGTCGGGACTTCACCAGCATATCATCCACGTAAGCTTCCATGGTTTCTCCCAGCATATCTCCAAACACTTTGTTCACCATCCGTTGGTAGGTTGCCCCGGCATTGATCAACCCGAAAGGCATGACATCGTAGTGATAGATGTCACTGTCTGCGTAGAACGCTGTATGGGGGGCGTCTTCCTTGGCCATCTTGATCTGGTTGTAGCCTGAATACGCATCCATGAAACTTAACAGCTCATGTCCCGACGTGGCATCCACCAGCTGGTCGATCCTCGGGAGTGGATAGCAGTCCTTTGGGCAAGCCTTGTTTAAGTCGCAGAAGTCCACGCACATTCGCCATTTCCCGTTAGTCTTCTTTACCAGCACTGGATTAGCAACCCAAGTCTGGAATCGGAGCTCCACAATAAACCCAGCATCGAGCAACCTGCCTACTTCCTGCTGGATCGCGATCTTCTTGTCCGTGCCCATCGGACGCCTTTTCTGCGTGATAGGCTTGATCGCGGGGTCTATCTTCAGCTCGTGTACGATCACATCGGGGCTGATTCCTGGCATATCGCTCGGGGACCAGGCAAACAGCTCCTTGAACTCCTTCAATAATTCGATTAATTTCTGGGCTGTCTCTTCAGTCAGGGCAGACCCGATTTTTACCTTCCTCTGGGGTCTGTCGATCTCGACTTCTTTCAGATCTTCTACGGGGGCGGGACGCCCAAACTCTTCTCTGGGATCTGTGTCTGTCTGGAGGACAGTCATGGCCTCCCGCCTCCTCCGGGTGGCATTAACATAGCATTTTTGGGAAGCCACTTGGTCGCCCTTGACTTCTCCGACTCCGTGGTCGGTCGGGAACTTCATCTTCTGGTGCACTGTCGAGGCGACCGCCATCAGGGGATTAATAGTGGTCCTCCTGATAATCGCGTTGTAGGTCCCCGTGGAATCAACCACGACAAATTCCACGTTCCTCCTTTCTGATTTCCACCCGCTACCAAACTCCACTGGTAAGGTGATTACTCCTAGCGGGTAGGAGGTTGAGCCAGAGAACCCGACCATCGGGAAGTTTGCCTCCTTCAGATCTTTCTTTGTCTTCCCCATAGCTTCCAGCGCGTCCATGAATAGAATGTCGGAGGAGCTCCCTCCGTCGATTAGAATTCTCTTCATCTCGAACCCGTCTACATCCAAAGTTACTACTAAGGCATCTTCGTGCGGGGTCTCCACGCCTATGAGATCTTCCGACGAGAAAGAGATTACCATCTCTTCTTTCAAGGTCCAAGATCGGGACCTCTTACCCAGTACCACTGCCGTAGGGATCCTAGAGGCATAGACTTCTCGGGCGGATGAGGTATCACCTCCAGCGGCAAATCCTCCATGAATCACGTTGATAACCCGTCTCTCCTTGCGAGTACCGGATGACTCCGGATCAGTTCTCTTCTTTTTTGGGGACCGATCGCGGGATCGGGAACGGGACCGCGATCGGGACCGAGAGCGGGATCGACACCGTTTATCCCCGACGAATTCCTTGAGCTTCCCCTTCTGGATTAGCTTTTCAATCTCCTTCTTCAGTTCCCGACAGTGATTGGTGTCGTGACCGTTTGCGCGGTGGAATCTACAGTAGCGATCCGTGCGGGATCCCAAGAATTCTCCATCTTTCTTCGGGGGGTACCTGGAGATACCTTGTCGTTCCATGACTGTCAGCACTTCCGCCATGGAGCAGTTGAGAGGAATGTCAAAATCCTCCCGCTTATCTTTCCTTGAAGAACGCCTATCGTCCCTCCGATCCGGACGGCCTCGATTCTTGCCACTGTCGGGTTTACCCTTTGACTTACGATCGTCGAAAGGTTTAATCGACTGCTTCCCTTTGTTCGACTTTGGAGGCTCCAGTTCTCCCGCGGCTATCTTTGACTCCTGGACATCGATCTGCCATTTTACCCTCTTCTGTAATGCCTCCATATTCCACACAGCTTTCTCAGCCACGCTGTGCATCAAGTCGGAGCCATAGGGGGCGGTCAGGTTCCGAATGAAGGTACGAATGGTTTCGCCCTCTGAGATTTCTTCGTCTATCTCTGCTACACTGGCTGTGTACCGCTGGTAATAATGAGCCAGCGATTCGTCGGGCCTCTGCACTACCTGAGTCAGGGACCTCACGCTCTTCAATAAACGCCTCCGACCCTGGTACTGCTGAATGAAACGGTCATGCATGTCTGCCCAGCAGGTGATGCAGCCTGGGGGCAGACTAAAGAACCAGGTCAGGGCCCTTTCTCCCAGTGTGTTTGGGAACAACGTACACACTATGTCTTCACTTGGGGCTCTTCCCAGACACGCCATGAGGTGCTTCTGGACATGGCGAACTGGATCTCCTTCGCCATCATACTCCTTTATCGTGGGGATGCCTAGCCCAGGCGGGGCTAGGGTGTCGATAAGTCGGGGGACGAAGGGATGAGTGGATCGATCCCTTAGCTCCGACACCAGCGGCTTCTGCTCTCCCATACAGATGTTCACAATCTTTACCACCTGGTCGGGAGTGATGGGGCCATTCAGGGGAATGGTCCTGTGCTGTACTGGTCCTGGCCCATCAACCACGAACCTCTCCGGCTGACCGGTTACCCTACCTCCGTCCTGGCCTCGGGGCAGGACTTCTTGTGCATTCCGACCCTCTGTTGGTGGGGCCACTTCCTCCAACGGGGGCATCTCCTCCTGCCTCCTTGCAGCCTCTCTCCGATCCAAGAGAGCCTCTACGGCTGCCAGGAACATGGGCATGGCTTCTGCCACGGCCCTTGTCAAGTCTGCAGCTGGGGGGTCCTCCTGCCCCCTGTTGCCCTGGTGCTGAGGAGCAACATCTTCGGGATCTCCATTGTGCCCCCCTGTCTGGGAGAGCTCAGCCGGGGGATGGTTCTGGTTTTCCTCCTGTTCCGGTACTGAATCCAGATTCGTTGCAGCGGGGTGACGGGAACCACCGGATTGTCCCTGTCTTCTGTGCTTGCCAGCCGCCATTGATCGAGTAGAAGGCATATCAGCTTTTTGTTTGCTTCCCACAGACGGCGCCAATGTTGGATCGCGGTGGAACTCCGGTACGGACTTTGACGGCAATCCTAGCTCCTTTGCTCCACGCAATCCTGCAAGAGGGGATAGACCGGGCGGTGACCCAGAATCCCTCTCCGATGCTTAAATGAGTATTCTCGTATGACTGGCAAGCAGTAATCTCAAAGTGTATTAAACTCAACGTAAGCGTTCTGAGGTGACCCCTTGCCCTTTTATAGGCGAAGAGATGCCTCAGGTACCTGGTGAACCGTTGGGGGTGGTTAGCCCGTATCCCGCGTATCTCGGACGTGATCCCGCCTATCTAGGCCATGATCTCGCTTATCTCGGCCACGCCCCGCATATCTCGGCCACGCTCCGTGTATCTTAACCACGTTCCACGTATCTCGGCCACGCCCCGTGTATCTTGGCCTTATCCTCTGATAACGAGTCCCGACTCCCGTCGGGGACTCCAGAGTTATCTCATTGTGTCACCGCTCGGGGCCCCTCGTCATCGTGACAGGGCCAATCGTTCTCAGGGATTCGTCCTCGGGGCCTACTTAAAGGCTTCTCATCGGGAGCTTCCAGCTCATCTGTCGGGACCGACTCTGTCGGGACCTTTCATCATCGGGACTCCCTTCGTCGGGACCCTTCTCCTAGGTCACCTTGACCTTCATTTGGGGCCTGGTGGGCCTGTTTGCCGTTTCCTCTCCGTTAAAGGGCCTGACGGCTATAGTCAAACCCATCAGTCATCCATGTTGGTAATGTGCGAACTTGACTTCTCTACGCGGATACGGTAATCGCGGATACGGTAATCGCGGATACGGTAATGGCGCGATACCCGTAAGGCAATCCGGACCTCGTCGAAATTGGGCGATTCGGCGAGGTCCGGGTTGTCGCGCAATCCGGACCTCGGGATTGTGAGCAATCCGGAGGTCCGGATTGCAAGCAACCCGGACGTCCGGGTTGCACATGCAATCCGGCGGTCCGGACGCGCGTAACGCACTTCCGGACCGTTTTGACCCGTTAGGAGATGTTTTTAAACCGAGATGTAATTTTCGACACGTTTACGAGGCCCGAAATGTAAATACGAACCCGAATTGGACATTTATCCATCAATAATCACGTGTTAACCAATATTATTTATTTAGAATATACTTATGACGTGTCTTTCATTTATTGGTTGGACCATACGCTGATGTGGCTGACTGTGTCCATCTAATAATTTCTCGTACTAAAGTGTTGTCCAATTACTACACACGGTGTTATTTAGTAGGCGTTGAATTTCAAAATCTGCCTGCTTCAAAGTCGATGACTTTGGTCTCGCTTAAGTGGGCACTTGTTAGTCTGGCACTGTTGAATGCTTCTTAATATCTTTTAAGTCGGGATCTGCAAAAGGGAAAGTATGAGGTTGTTTTCCACTATTCCACTCCTCCTTATAGATGCCATCACCTCTTTGGCTCGTGCTACTTCTTAGAGGACAACTTGTCCTTGATTATTAGGAGATGCTTCTATCTTTCATAAAACTTTCTTGATTTGTAACTTCAGATGTAAACTCTCTTAGTGTCAATTATTTTATTTTGTAAATCTCAACACTTATCTCTGAGACATTTGTTGTTGACATTTTAAGGAGACGACACACATTGAATTGAATATATATCTACTATACCAATATATAATATGTAATGGGTCCTCACCCCAAAAGACACCTACTCTCCAAAATGTACCAATTTTAAACCGTCTTGTTAAAATTAAATGCACACTGATGTGGGAGATCTTGAAGTGTCGGATTTTGGTGTGCGAGTACTGTATTTCATGCAGAAACGGTGATCTGAGCAAGACCCATAGTAAATTATGGGGTTTGACGTTATTTGGTCATATTCCTTCGTTTAGGGGGTCGAAATTGCAGTTTTATGTTTCTGTCAGTCTTTTTTGTAATTTGTCGGTTTTGTTAGAGTCTGTTTGCAAATTTCAGATTTTTACCTAGGGCTAGGGTTTTTTTCTAGCATTTAAGATATGTTTAGCCTTCTTTACATTCAGTTTATTGATTAATGAAAAAATAGAGGTTTTCCTCAACTCAATTCTTCGGTATTCTGCGGAATCAACGAATTCTTGCGCTTCTATCCATCAAATTCTCGGTATTCCCTTAGAATCAACGAGTTTTTGATCCATCTATCCCCATCACGCTGCATCAGATTTGTATCAGAGCCGAAGATCCTGCACGATGCCGTTTCTTGATTGGCTAGCACCAGATCGTACCAGGACTGCGACTGTTCTTGATAATCCAATTTATGATGAGTACGATGATGACGTCACAACGTTGATCGATCTTCACTCCACCTTCCATGATCCTGAAATTATCATCTCCCCGATCGCCAGGAGCGAATTCGAAGGCCTCTTGACCTCCGATTTCGGGTACAAGCCACAAGGCAAATCAACCACAACGTCGGCACCCAGGCCACACTCGAGCACCGCTTCAGGTGAAATTTTCTATGATTTTGGGGCTGAGTGTGTTCTTCTTCCTATTATTGACATCTGTTGCGCATGATTCGAGGGTGAATTTTCTCTTCCCCGAAGAGAATGATGTGGGAGGTCTTGAAGTGTCAGATTTTGGCGTGCGAGTACTGTATTTCATGCAAAAACGATGATCTGAGTAAGACCAATAGTAAACTATGGTGTTTGACGTTATTCGGTCATATTCCTTCGTTTAGGGGGCCGAAATTGCAGTTTTATGTTTCCGTCAGTCTTTTTTGTAATTTGTCAATTTTGTTAGAGTCTGTTTGAAAAATTCGGATTTTTACCTAGGGCTAGGGTTTTTGTTTTCAGTATTTAAGATATGTTTAGCCTTTTTTATATTCAGTTTATTGATATATGAAAAAAAAATGAGTCTTTTTTGTAATTTGTCGGTTTTGTTAGAGTCTGTTTGCAAATTTCGAATTTTTACCTAGGACTAGGGTTTTTGTTTTCAGTATTTAAGATATGTTTAGTCTTCTTTACATTCAGTTTATTGATATATGAAAAAAAATTGAGGTTTCAATTCTCGGCATTCTTTGAATCAACGAGTTCTTGCGCCTCTATCCATTAAGTTCTCGTTATTCCCCTAGAATCAACGAGTCTTTGATCCATCAATCCCATCACGCTGCATCACAAACCAAACTGGTTTAAATTTGAAATTCAACCGACCGCCACAAGAAAAGTTAGGCCTTTTCACGACACAAGTTTTTCTGAAAATAACTGCATTTCTCTTCTCTGCCATTGTTTTTCACAGTAATTGGCTAATTGGTTCATGCAGTTCATCAACCGTCGGAACCAACCTCCACAACAAACCTCTGTCTCTCCTTGCCGGATGCCGCTCGACCACCGACCGCCGCCGAAATTGTACTGTTCCTCGGCGCTGAACACAAGTCAGTCGCTAAACTGCCATCCACTCCTCCAAATTCATGTGTTGTCGTCCGCCACACCAGTCCGTCCACCCAATTTTACAACACCGTTGTTTCTTTACGCACCACCAGTCCCACTAGGCAGTGGTTCAACCGAGGACCTGACTCCCCAACTTATATATCTACTAAAAAAAGAGATATGTATTATATAGATGATGTGTTAATGCTTATATTACTCGGTATTTCCCGTGTCATGAACTCTTATGTTTTACCTTCACATTGTTATCACAGAAAACTTAACAGTCCCTTGGGCACAAAACAAAGCTCAAAATCTTCATAAAATGATGAAATTTCCAAGCATAATTGCAGGTTATATTAATTGTCTTTTTTTTCAGTTGGGGTGGTGACTGATTTTATTTGTTCTGGTGATTGCTAAAGGAAATAGACAATGTTGACCATGCTGACCTTGGTGATTCAACAAATGAGTAAGGAATTCCCGAACACATTTATGGAAAGTCTCCTCCAAAAGGGAGAACGATTTGTATTCTTTTGCATTATGCATATTCATTTGAGTTTTTTGAAAAATATGAACTTATACCTAACAATTGTGATACACTAATTTGCCATTTTAGTAGCTTTACTGAATTGGACTTTAGCTATAATCTTTCGTATGCAAATCTGAAATAAATATAACTATGTTGTAATGGTTGTTTTCATTCTTTTAATGTAAATAATTGTTCCCCCTCTTTTATCAGTTGTACCATTAACTCATATGTGATTTCTTTTGGTACTGACGGAATGTAGGACATATATACTATTAAAACATCACGTGTGGAGGCTCAACATACGTCAATTGTGTGCCTACCTCTTACATCAAACACATGCTTTGTATTGCCAATTTTGCTTTAAGAATGTTTTGTAAGTTCTCTCATACTTATATATCTGTGAGTCCAACCGTTTTTTCAGCCCCCATTAATCGATTCTGGACAAAATAGCGCTGGTTCTATGCTTAATTTCACTTTGGCTAATTTCAGTTACTTTCACGCCACGTAATGATGCAACAGTAGATTCTTTCTGGTTAATTCCAAAAGCATAAAAGTAGAAGCTCAACTTGATTAATAGTCATTTTAATTCTACAATTGGAGCCTCTCAAAGAATTCGGTAACCAAACATTTCTCTGCATAAATCTCTGAAAGAAAATATTGAAAATTTAATGCATTTACTTGAGAAATCTACCATCTTTTGGGCTTCTTCCATTTGTAATGTTTTTGTTTATTGATTGGGAATCGCTTTATCCGTAAGTTTCAATAACAATGGTAAAAGTTCATCACATGTATACATAATCACATAGATGGGGAAGTGTAAGAACAATTCTTACAAGATTTGAATCAGGTGTGATTGCCAAATATTATTTTGAAACTTTTGGACACATGACCTTGATATAAATTATTTCGTAGCATTTAGACATCTGTTGCAGTTATAAGTGGTTGCAATCCAGTTCTACCTTCATAAAATAAACACAGTTCAGTCCAGTTATATTTGAAGTTTATATATTCAGATAGTTTTCTTGGCTATTAATGAGTTTTCAAGTTCATATGGGGCTGAGATATTCATACTATCTATCTCGTTTTGGTCCAGCTAGCTTGGTTTCTTCTACAACTCCGGGTCATGTACCATGTTATGGCATTAGATATTAGACAAGTCATAAGCTATATAAATATTCTGCTGAGTCAACATTAGTAAGTGATCTTTACAGGTGATCTTGATGCCCTTTGAGGTGATTTCCCATTCAGTATAGTGTGATAACTTCACAACAAGCATTAAGGCAAAAAAAGCACCTTCTTGGCATCTTATCATATAGTTTAGTGGGGATAAGGAGTTTGCATTTTCTAAAGTGGGTTTATTATATTTGCTTCTTTTGGTTTCCTACAGGTTGAAACAGTATCTCAATTGGATTGGAGTTCTCCATGGCAAAGGTGGAGATATTGGTTCACGTTTCCTGACGTTCTAAACTTCTGGTTCTTACAGTTGTTCAAAGTTAACATTTTCATTTTAACATTGTTGCAACTTCGAGTTGTCCGAACAGTTGCAGTTCTTGGTGTTGTTGCAGATTTATTTCATATATGCTTGGGTGGTACTATTGCCTCAGTAATAGGTATGTCAGAGAGCTTTTACTTTACTAGAGAATTAGGCACGCGCTATGCAGGTGTAGTCAACAAAACTAGATAAGTATGATCACACACAAATTGAATAATTTCACAAATGTCTTGAAGTTGAACTAATACGCTACATAAAGATAATTCATAAACAACATTTCAAGCATACCTTATCCTGTCGATTAATACATACATATTAAGTCTTTCATTATGAAGTATATTTTACATATTAGGTCATTCATTATGTCCTATAGAAGTTGGTTAAAAGAAATTTTCTTTATATACAATCAAAGAAATTGATTTGTATCTTATAGTGATTCATTATTTCTTTTTAAGTTAACTTTAGATGGAATTCTTGACATGCCCATGGTAAAACTATAGGTATTGTTTATTTAAAGGTTATCTTCATTCTTCTTTTAATACATTTTATGGTTTTATTTCGCCAATCAATTTTAAAAAATAATGAACTATGAACTATCTGATCGGCATTCACCTAGACTTCAGTTGGAGATCTTATGTTCTATAAAAACAGGCACATTTACAGTTCATAGTAATCTTGCTCATATGATTACTATGACTTTTCGAAAACGCTCTCGTCTCTCTGCTACATGCATATTTTCTTTCATTTGTTTTAATATTGACATACTCTAAGCAATATTATTTTATGTGATGACATCAAAGGGTTCGGGTGACTGTCTGCTGGGATATTATTTTATTAAGTTTTATTTTACAAGGAAACGAAGTTCAAGTTTGCAGAAAGGGATCTTGTCGTTCAAAAGATATATGAGAACCCCTAGAGACTGCAGAATAAAATTTGAGTTCAATGAATTTGGGCAGCCACATAGAGATGATGCATCTATTCTGACTAATTTATATGGACTGATTTATATGGAAGCATAACTCGCATTGGGAATTTATGCCCACTATGAATAATTCTTGGAGGAAGTTCCAAGATAAAGAATTAGTTAACATCCTAAAGACAGGTAAGGTAGATTAGACGCTTATGGCATATATTATTCATATTAATTTGATGATTAAGACTTAATGATAATAAATATTGATGACATTTTTATAGACACGTTTCTCAATAATCAACTCTGCAAACACTGCAACGGTTCTAAGAGCATAATGAAATTTGTGGATCTCGGAAGAACTTCAGGTGGAAGAATTACAAGTTCAAACTCAAAGTGAAGTATTAAAGTGGAGACGCTTGTAGTTGGTTTGGAGTGACAAAACCATCTTCAGGAGATATATAAATAGGTGTGCACTTGTAACTTTTTTGTTAGTCATCTTTCTAACAATTGGTAGTACATATGCAAACATATTTGGTTAGTTCTTATTTTTATCATGATGTCCACGTATTATTAGGATGCCGGAGAGGTTTGAACAATTAAGGATGTTTAACTTTTATTGCTTATATATTACTCATACTTTTGTCTAATCCCCTCATCTATTTTACTACAACATAAACGTACAAATATGCACGTGCAACGCACATGCTGAAATAACTAATATATAGTAAAACACGAATAAAATCGTACTCGACCTGAATAAGATTAGCTGAACTGAACTGACACCTAGAATCAATTGGAGCTAGGGTCAAACCCCGACTCATATACCCATTTAGGCTCTCTTCCATGCTTCTTTTGTTCAGTTCTTTTGAAATATAAATGAGAACTTATTTTTTAGAATTTAAAATTAATGTTTATATTTTTTAAAATATTTTTTTAATATGGATTACGTATAAATTTTTGGGTTTGAATTAAATAGTACATTTCCCCCAAAAAAAACTATTACAGATTCATCGGTACTCATTTTTTAGGTGTAGTTAAGAATGACTATTATAAATGAATGTGTTATATGAGTGTCTAAAAGAATATATAATATGATTTAAATAGCAATCAAATAAAAGGGTTTAAAAATGTCTGAAATAACACGCGTTTATAAATTAGTCCCTAATATAATTTGTGACTTTTAGATATTTGAGACGTTTAAACTATTGCATTGTCAAATTATCTATCCATTTTGGACGGGAAGTGATTTAATAGATAAATATATTCGTGTCTAAAACATATTCGGTATATATGGAGAAGATAATTTATGGATAGAAGAAAATGTGTGAAGAAATATGTGTACAATATAGATGATGAATGAGAAAAGAGATCCAGTAAGGCCTAAGCTAATACACAATATAAACCGCATATGCGCGCCTGCCCTTGAATGTACAAGAATATTTGTAACCATGTCCTTCATCAAACGTATAGTGGTAAAGCTTCAAGGTTTCCATGGAGGCGGTGGAGGTGGGTTGGAAGGGTATAGTGGTGGAACCGCAGAAAACATGGTGTTCTTATCAATACTTGTCCCCCCGCTGCTCGTTAAGGAAACTAGTGCAGCAACAAGCCCTGCATTTCCAGCCAAAGTGGGCTCCGTATAACTGTAGTTTCCTCGAACATCACGGAATTTGTCGAACCGATCTGGTCCACCCACCATGGCTCCCGTGATATTGTGAGGGTTCGTGTTCTTCGTGTCCCTCCACTTCCACCCACCGGTACATGAGTACCTTTTGTTGTCCTTGGGTATCGATGCTGCTCGGTGGTGAACGTGTCTCGGGAATTTATTGCCGTACCCGACCACATAGCTCATTTTCATCGGGTTGTCACCTAGAATGTAGTTTATCTGCAATTCCGTCATCACCAAGAAAAAAGAAATCATTATAGCTAGGTTTAATTAACTCAGTTTCAAAAGTTGATTTAAGATGGGCGATTTGATACCTGAGATGTAGCAAACTTGCGAAGAACATCGGATGAGACGAACTTGGGACCGCAACTCCATCCGGGAACTCCGGTAGCATTTAAGTAGTCCGCAAAGAGGTTTGCTAAGAATGCAGCATTGGCAATGTATTGTAGAGGTTGTGGTTGACCATGGTTCAATTGAATCATACCCCCTATAACATAAGTAACATATCTAAAACTGTAGACTGTAATCAACTTATATAACTTATAACAAATTCATAGCCAATTCAAAAGTCTAAACTAATAAGTTGTATAAATTAATAGCACTATCATTAGATTCTTTCTAATCTAATCTAATCTAATCAATGCGGGACAAAAAAAAAAAGATTATGATTTACTAAATATATTATAGTCTAACAATTTATGCACATACCCTTTGTCCAATTGAAGACCTGATACTCTTGAAGATAGGAGCACATGGTAAGACCCGTGACGTTATGATACATCCTCAACATATCCTCGTACGGGTACCCTGGATTCAAGAATATTCTCATCCTAGTCAACAACAACATCGCAGCCGGCAACTTGTTGTCCCAACTAAGAACACTAAGATCCGGCCTCATGAAAAACGCCTTGGAGTTCTTCGTAAGGCCCGGGTTCGTGGCCAATGAAACGTATGTCGTGTTTCCGGTGGCGTAATATAACCATGCAGCTCCCCACATGTACTCGTCATAGTAGCCAGATGAGTTATAGAAGGGTTCGATCCATGGGTTGCCCCGGGAATACCGGGTCCGCTTGCCGCTGTCTCTGGCGAAAGAGAAAACTGTCTGGGCCCCCTTAGAGAGCGTCTTTGAGTAGGCGGGGTCGTCACGGAATACTATGGAGGCAGCAGCTAGGGCGGCCGCCATTTCTCCGGCAAGGTCTGGGCCTGTGTGGGATTCTTGGACCGGCCTCAGGTAGTCCATGTCTTCTGGTCGGGTCCAACAGTAGTGGTCGTCGGGGGTGCTTGTCCCGTTTTGTGATCCCCCGACCTGAAGTTATCGATTAGTACGTTAGTTGAACGGCGGATGAATCGAATTGTTTCGCATGATGTTTCGAGCATTTTGGAATCTAAAAAGATTGACTAAAATGAATATGAGTTGATTTTTTAGTTGATAGATCAGGAGACTGAAATGAATTCAGTTTCAGACTTTTAGTAGTGAGAAAAATGGTTTCTTTACACGTGTTTTTAAATCAAATAGGTATCCGAAATAACACGCATTGATAAATTGATACTCGAAATAATTTTTGTGACTTATATAGATATTTTAGAAGTTCAAACGGTTGCATCAATTCAAACTACGTCTACGTCTCAATTGACATAGCCAGAGTCGAGCCCAAGGCTAGGTCCGAACATTATTAGGTTCGTGTGACCTATGTACCCCAACCATGGTATGACCTAATTATGGGCTCAACCAAAGCCAGGTCAATTGAGACCTAGGTTCGATTGGGGTCCAACAGAGACGTGGTTCGATTGGGGTCCAATCTGTCATAGGTCACAACTGACCTAGTCCGGGTCGAGATCATGTCTAGGTCCGGAAATAGTTAGATTCATCTGATCTAGACGACCCCAACCATGATCGGACTTAGCTTTGGAATTGACTCAGTTGGTAAATTGGAATCTAATTTTGATTGATGCAATAATTTGAAAGTTTGAGTCATAAACCAACGTTATAGCTTAGAAGTGGAGTTGGAATTATACCTGGCTATAAACCTTATCGATCTTGGAAGCCGTAGAATTGAAGGTTTTAAGGAAGTAATCAGTGCCCCACTTAATGAGGTCTCGGGCGTGATCGTACTCGTCGATGGCGTCGTACTTGTGACTGTATTCGATGACGCTCCAACTAAGCATCGTCATCGCAAATGCCATCGGAAAATGGAACTTGCTATTGTCTCCGGCATCGTAGTATCCTCCCACGAGTCCTGCCTTGCTAAAATCCGTACCGTTTCCATCTGATAGTCCCGAGTTTCCTCTCCACGAAATGCCGTTGTTCTTTGGTAATTTCCCCGCTGCATTATAATATCAACCAAACATGATCATTAATAATTAATAACATGAATTTGAGGAGGATGCTTTTGGTTTCTAGCAAGTACTAAATTGTAAAATGGATTACTCTAAGTTTATTTTTTTTTTAAATCTATATTAGTTCAAGTTTCACTTATGAATATATTTTCTAATCTTACATAAACATATATTCTAATCTTAACATAATTAGTACCTTGGGTAGCACATAATTAAAGTAAGACCAAAAAGCTGCCATAAAAATATAGAATTAACATCATCATATAGTCATTTTTAAAATTTCATCGTAACATGAAAAACATTCCAATAATCATATTTTTAGTGATATCAATTCCATCAATTAAGAGGTTTGTTTTGCGATTTTTTTTAATTACGTGTCTGTTTTATGACCAATTCCATCAAGTTAGATATAATATTAACATAGCTAACAATTTTTCCATTAGGAGATAGCAAAATTATTTACGGATTAGATTTGAATTATAAAAGACATTGTTAGGTCTGTGAAATCCGTCTAATTAGGAGTACATGTAATGAGAAGGTAATTGCCCAGTCAACTTTTTGTAATATTAATTTACGAATTAAATCTTTAAAAAATTTACATTTACCGTTAAATTATTTTATATTAATTATTTACTCATTATATATATATATATATATATATATATACGTAACTATATAGAGTATGTATACGTACACTTTTGGGCGTTGAAAAAAAGGAGGGCCTTATGAAGAGCGACGGTGTAGTTGTCCGGCGGAGGCGGCTTGGGCTTGTGCTTAGGTATACTCTTGACGATGATGATGGGGAGAGCGATGAGGAAAAAGGCGGCGACGAGGCCCCACAACGTCCACTTGAGTGCCTTGCGGCTGCAGACGATACACCCCAAATCCACGTGCTTTTTCTTCTTCTTCTTCTTCAACAGCTCACTCTGCGACCCGAGAAGCCAACTCTGCTGTGTCTCGTCGAGGGGTCCGTGGTGGCTAACCACCGCCGCTCGGTCCCACTCCATCTCTCTGCTCCGATCATCGTGCTGCTTCTTCTGATCCTCATCCTGTATCTCGAATGTGCCTCCCCAGTGATTCGATGAATTCATATTTACCTCTCTCTCGCAGAGCTTGACTTTAATGGATTGTTTCCGATTGGGAGTTTCTTTAAGAAGTCGAAGTCGGGTAGAGAGAGAAAGTTGACAGAATTGAATATTATGGAAAGAGATTGTCTGTCTAATTAACTGGCACAGTTCACTGTCTCTCTAGAATGTCAATGAAGGGGAAAACTGTATGTACATGTATATTTTCTTACTTGAAGACTTTATATGAGGATGACTAAGTACTTGCCATTTGCCAACTGTAAGTTATATCATCCGCGTCAGTATATTTGGGGCGCGTTTGGTATACAATAATACACGTCATTATCATTTTATTTATATATCTTATCTTATGTATATATATAATACCCAATTTTGGAACGGAATTTATTTTCCCAAAATTATATTGCAAAAAATCCGCCGGCAGATAAAAAATTTCACATACTAAAAATCTGTCATTGTCATATTAGTACCTTAACCTAATTTATTTATGACACTAATAACTTATTTTGAGATCTATACATTTTTTTTCGCAGAGTTGTTTTAGGTGGGCCCATCAGAAAAACAATATAGGTAACATACTTCTTCTACTCTTAAACTAATGTTAATTCGCATCAGGGTCGGCACGTAAGAGATAAGGAGATGGCCATGAATATTTTTATATTCTTATAGTAATCGGCGGTGTTTGAACCCCCTGACATCTGGTTAATGGATGGAACGTTGAACCGCTGCACCATATTATATGGTAGATTATACCATTTTTATTAAAAAGAATTTATGTTTTATAAAATGTAATTATGTCTAATTATATTATTTAGGGACTAGGGTATGCCCTAAATAAAGTCATTTGCTAACATGACCTAGCTACCCTACATGAATGAATATATATATAAACAAAAAAGAAAACTATTATAACCAATAAGTCATTATAGCAAATCTAAGGTTGAAAAGTCATTAACAATTGTGAATGATGTCATTTTAGGCAATACCCTTTTTTTTTGTCGTGATAAATATAGTTTTTGAATCTTGAAATCTAGTTGTTGGACACGCATGCTCATATCTATACACACTCGGCTGGCTCTCACACGAAAGAAAGTCAACATAAATACAGCTAATGGAAACTGAAAGAGTCGTGCACAGTAATGCCACTTAATTAGATACACTAACAATATAGAACCAAAAACTCTAAATCGTGCTACATGCATGCCTTATAAAAGACAATACAATTGACGGTCTTACTTTTTGTTTTGCTTATTTTTTAAAAACCAGTAATTAGCTTGTCGTACTTTCATTGCAAATGAAATTAATGAATATATATATAGTAATCAAGATCATGGATTCGGATCATATGATCAGATTATTATACAAACTAATCAGGGAATTCAAGTTATACTTTTCCTTTTGATCATCAATATAAAATACGATGTCATTCACATTCACTTACCACGATAAAAAGTCAACAATACCCTGTGGATTTTTTTTTTGGCCGATATCTCTAGATTTGTGATGACTGAAGTGTAAAGAAACAAAGTGCCTATTTGCACTTGCCCAAGATCGTATGTAGACAATAAGAGAAGAACTCAAATATATGAATAGAAACACTTTAAATATGCTAAGGAACTCACTCTTATTACTTGACTTTACTCTCACTTGGTGGATGATTACACAATGGTGTGAGCCCCTGTTTATAAGGAGCTATGGAAGTTTCTAGCTAGCCTTAGGACACATCTAGACAAAGAAATCTCTAGAGACTCTCTAGAACCCACTAAGTACCTAGAACTATCTTAATCTAGAGACATCTTTACTTAGGCCTAATAATTTTGACTAAGCCCAAATTACATGACCCAAAAATTACTTTAACCCAACACTCCCCCTTAAAGTAATTTTTTACTAACTAGTCCTAACTTAGACCGTAAGAATTCAAACTGACCCTTCGAGAGTATCTTCGTGAAGATATCTGCAACATTCACATTGCTCCGAACTTCTACTGCATTGATCGTTCCATCTAGCACCTTCTCCCGAATGAAATGATGCTTAAGCTCAATGTGCTTTGTCCTTGCGTGAAACACTGGATTATTTGCAAGCTTGATGGCGCTTTGATTATCTCCATGAAGTGTAACTGGTTCATTGATAGGCACATACAAATCCTCAAATAGCCTTCGAAGCCAAACATATTCTTGTGCTGCAAGAGCAGATGCCTTGTACTCCGCTTCAGTGGTTGATAAAGAAACTGCGTCTTGCTTCTTGCTACACCATGAGATACTCGTGTCTCCAGATAAGAAAACATACCCAGATGTCGATCTTCTATCGTCTGGATCTCCCCCAAAGTCAGCATCCGTAAATCCGCTGATCAAAAAATCAGCTCCAGCCTTGAATAGTAGCCTCATATCCAAAGTGGAGTTAACATACTTCATAATATTCTTTGCTGCTTCTAGATGGGGCTTCCTTGGAGTTTGCATAAACCGGCTAACAAGTCCAACAGAGAAGGATATATCTGGTCTTGTAATAGTTAAGTATAGAAGACTCCCGACAAGAGCACGATAAGGTCGAGGATCGGGTAAAAGAGACCCTTCATCACGTTTAAGATTCACGTGAATATCAAGTGGAGTGGAACGTACCTTTCCGTGCTTGACTCCAAATTTCTCAACAATCCTCATCGCATAGCTTTCTTGCGATAGAAAGATTCCTTCACGCGAATTCTTAACCTCCAGACCTAGAAAATTGCTCAGCTCTCCAAGTTTCTTCATATCAAACCGCATCGAGAGTTCTTCTTGAAGCCGGACGATTTCCGCATTATTGTTGCCGGTGATTATCATATCAACCACGTATAAGAGAGCAATCACGTGCACTCCTTCACCTTTCTTGATGAATAATCCGGGGTCTGAGTCTGAAGCCGCATATCCGCAAAACTGCAAGTATTGAGCAATCTTCCCGTACCAAGCTCTAGGAGCTTGCTTCAGCCCGTATAACGCCTTCTTAAGCTTACAAACATAATTTGGATGCTCTCGAGAAACAAATCCGGGTGGTTGCTCCATATATATATTCTTATCCAACTCTCCATACAAGAACGCATTCTTGACGTTGAGCTGCCAAAGCTTCCAACCAAAACGAGCTGCTAGGGCCAAAAGAGCACGTACCGTAGTCATTTTCGCCACCAGACTGAATGTCTCTTCATAGTCTTCCCCGTACTTCTGGGAGAAACCTCGAGCAACCAACCTTGCTTTGAATCTGTCAATACTCCCATCCGCTTTCCGTTTAATTCGGTAGACCCATTTGCACGTGACTGGTTTAACACTATCTGGTTTCGGGACTACATCCCAAGTCTCGTTCTTCATGAGGGCACCCATCTCTTCATCCATAGCAGTCTCCCACTCTTTTATACCCTTAGCCTCGTCGTATGATAATGGTTCTTCTTCATCTACTGGCCCTGCAAAGAAGCACGAATATGTAATGACAAAATTTTCATCCCGATACCGAGCCGGCTTAGTGATTGATCTCCTCGGTCGTTGGTTTGTCACTGGTTCATCATCTGCTTCTCCATGGACATCTTTTTGAGGACTTGGGCTCCCTTGAGGACTTGGGCTCCCCCTTTCTCCATGACTTGGGCTCCCCCTTTCTCCATGCTCCTCTCTTGAAGCGGTTTCCTCTCTTGATGATGATGGAAGACACATCGACTCCTCGTAAAGAATTATCACTTCCATGCTCGACTCGTCTACTTTCCTCGTAGTATGAAGATACTTCATCGAAAACAACGTCTCGTGACACGACATATTTATGTGTCTGAGGATCCATGCACCTCCATCCCTTCCTCCGCTCATCGTATCCCACGAAAATGCACTTTTTCGCCTTCTGGTCCAGCTTACTCCTTTGAGACTCCGGGACATGAACATAGCACACTGACCCGAAGATTCTAAAATGTTTGACGATGGGCTTTTCTCCATGAATAAGCTCGTACGGAGATTTCATATTGTTCGGACTAAGCGGCATCCGATTTATCACGTAAGTTGCACACTTCATACCTTCCGCCCATAGTGCCCTAGGTAAACTTTTGTCGTGCAACCAACTCTTACAAGTCTCCGAAAGATTCCGAATCTTCCGCTCCGCAATGCCATTCTGCTGAGGTGTCTCCGGGCATGAAAACTCTCTCTTAATGCCATGTTGTCGACAGAAAGAGAAAAACTCATTCGACATGAATTCGCCTCCATTGTCCGTCCGCAAAATTCTAATCTTTGCACCAAGTTCGCCCTCCACGGTCACTTTGAACTCCTGAAACTTGGAGAATGCTTATGACTTGTGTTTGATGAAATAAACCCAAGTATACTGTGAGAAATCATCAATGAAGAGCAGCATATAATGAGATCCTGAATAAGATGGAGTTTGTGTTGGACCCATCACATCACTGTGGATCCGTTCCAGGGGAGCCTTGCACCGAGATGTAGATAAGTCAAATGGGAGCCTATGAGATTTCCCATATTGACATCCTTCACAAACCCTTCCATCGTCAATAGTCAACTTTGGAAGGCCTTTAACTAGCTCCTTTTGCACCATCACCTTTAACTTAGTCATATTTACATGACCAAGTCTCCTGTGCCAAAGATATGCACTGTCGTTGCTGCTCATCTTCTCCACATAAGATCTTGAAGCTGATAGGACGTATACATCATTTACTCGTGCGCCTGTGTGAATGACGTCCGCCTTTAAAGTTTTAATATTTCGAAGAAACTTCACATCTTTTGGACCAAATAAAACATAGTTACCTTGGTCGACTGCATTCGCCACAGATAAGAGATTCTTCTTCACCCCGGGAACATGATACACATTATTTAGCTTGATTGGCCCGCCATCGTTACTATCGGTAACAACAGTGCCTTCCTTCTCGACGTGGTGAACCGTATTGTCTGCAGTGATGATAGCCTCCTTTCCTTCGTGGCGTCGGAGATCCGAAAATTGCTTTTCGTCCCCTGTGAGATGATGACCACAACCAGAATCAACAATCCACTCTGTTTCAAGACTCCTAGCTGCGAGCGCGGTTGTGGAGGTGGCCTCTGCGAGAAAGCATTTTGCCCATTCTTCGTCTTCGGTTGAGACCTTAGACTCTACGACATTGCCCTCCTTCAGTTTTACCCTGCAGTTCCTTTTTAGATGTCCAGGTTTCCCACATCGATAACAGTTGAAGTTTTTCTTGTTCGACTCCACCATTCCTTCATCTCTCTTTTTAGCATCCTTCTCCTTGGCATGTCGCTTAAAGTTCAGACATCTTTGAGCTACGAACGAGCTTTGATCATCCTCTAGCTTGATCCCAGCCATCTGCTTAGCCAATGACTCCTGCGATGCTAGAAGATTCTCGAGCTCCTCCAAGGATGGTTGTTGAACCCACCCTTGAATTGATGTGATAAACGGTATATATTCTGGGCATAATCCTCGAATAATACACCGTTTTATTCGGGCCTCCGAGATTTGCTCATCCGGGTTGAGAAGATTGATTTCCGAACACAAGTTCTTAACCTTTAGAAAGAACTGTGCAATTGAGGACTCACCTTGTTTTGCATTTGCTAAATCGGTCTCCAACATCTGTAGCCGAGCTTCATTCTTCTTGTTGTACAGCTAGTCTAGCGTCTTCCAGATCGAACTCGCAGAGGTGCAACGAGATATATTTTCAAACACCACTGACGATATCGACCTCTTCAAGGCAAACTCTGCCTTGGCATTCCTCCGCGCTCTTGATCACTTCACCGTTTGCAGCTGTCTCCTCCGGCGCGATGGTTTCGCTCCCTCCAACGACGTCCCATAAGTCTTCACTCACAAGATACGACTCCATGCAAGACTTCTAGATTCGGTAATTGGACGTGTTGAGTAACTCCATACCAGTTCCAGCTACACGGCCGACAGCATCCATATTTAGAGTATCCAAGTTCTTCAATCCCGATCTTGACTCGTACCGCGCTATTACGAGAGTGGCTCTGATACCATGTAAAGAAACAAAGTGCCTATTTGCACTTGCCCAAGACCGTATGTAGACAACAAGAGAAGAACTCAAATATATGAATAGAAACACTCTAAATATGCTAAGGAACTCACTCTTATTACTTGACTTTACTCTCACTTGGTGGATGATTACACAATGGTGTGAGCCCCTATTTATAGGGAGCTATGGAAGTCTCTAGCTAGGACACATCTAGACAAAGAAATCTCTAGAGACTCTCTAGAACCCACTAAGTACCTAGAACTATCTTAATCTAGAGACATCTTTACTTAGGCCTAATAATTTTGACTAAGTCTAAATTACATGACCCAAAAATTACTTTAACCCAACCTGAAGAAATTAGTCTCTTGATAGTTGTATAAGAAAATCTCTTGATAGTTAGAAGATGAAATTTCTTCCATTAATACATTCATATGGATTGGCAAAAAAAAAAAAAAAAGTTGTACTTATGCGCGTTGTATAAAATTTTAGTTAACATGGATAATTTTTTTTCTTTTTCTGAATTAAATTAGATTGTGACAAGTTATTAACTGAGTGAGTGAGATTTAAAAAAAAAAAAAATTGGATTGAAAATGTATTTATTGTATTCACCAAGTTAAACTTAGTGAACAATCAACAAGTAAGCTAAAAAACTAAACTCTTACTAACAGTACAGCTATGTACACTTTAGTAGCTAACTTCAATATATAGTAGAAGCAATGACCATATACCTCTACATCCCCCACTTTTTTTTTTCTTTTTTCAAAACACATTTTTAACTTATAATATTGATGAAGAGCAACTTTTTTCTTTGTTCTTTTTTCAAAACACATTTTTAACTTATAATATTGATGAAGAGCATCGTGATGTTGTTTTGCTAACGCCTTTGTCGATAAATCTACCAATTGATCATTCAACTGAACATGTATAGCTGTAACTGTACCATTTTGAATGTGAAATTTAGTGAAATAACATTCCAACTCTATGTGTTTTGTCCTTTCGTGAAACATTGAATTCTTAGAATTTTTTATGGCTGCCTCCGATTGGGGTCTGACCTAGTCCAATTGGGTCAAGGGTTTGGTTTTGAAGTTTTAGGACTAAATTGAATAAAAAAAATTAGTAATGTATTTGAGGGACAAAATAGAACAAAATTAAAAGTTTAAGGTGGGTCACGTGACTTGCATGTGCCATTTAACGGTCAATTAACAAATGGACCAAAAGCCATCAAATTTCAAACGTTTGGTACTAAAAGTATACAAAAATAAAAAAAACATCTTATATAAAAGCCACATCTCAATGATATATAACGCTTAAACTTATATAATTCCATCTATAGAACATTGTACGTGGCTATATTTTGTTATAAACATAAAACTCGTAAATAACTATTTAATTAATTAGTGTTTTACCTTTTAAGTTGTTAAACTATATTTTGTTAGATATCTCTATATGAATGAGTTTATTTATTGTTTTTTTAATAATTAGCTTTCTGCCCAGCTCCCTGCCTGCAATTATCCACACTTTAATTCACTCTCATTATGATTTTATGGAAAAAAAGACGTGTATTTTTCAGTTAATATTAAATGTATCATCCAACATATACATAAATTCTGAAATTATGTTTGCTTGATGGTTTGCGCGTGATCTTAGTTATTTTCACATTTTCGTCCATATTAGATATTTGTTAGTAATACATAATAGGCAGGGACGAAGCCAGAAATTCCGTTCGGGAGGGGCAAGAATTAAGTTGGGGTTAAATAACTAGTATAAAAATATTTCAGAGGGGGAAAACGTAAGATTTTAACGGACAAAAATGATGACAATAACAAAATTTAGTGTAAAAATTGCAAATTGCAAAAATTTGAGCAGGGGCAATTGTTGCTCCTCACTACATTGTAGCTTCACCCCTGATAATAGGGTGTCTATTTATTAGTTAATACTTATTTATGTAGTAAATTAATAATGAGCTAAATATGATTTAGAATATTGTATTATTTAATACATAGATTGACTAATAACTAAAATAGGTTTACATTTACCAAATGAATAATAATTCTAGCAACCACCGTTCGTACGTATATTTTACTTTGGGTTGCACATTTGATCATGGATCTTGACTCCGCCACTGGTTGCACCTCTGGCCCCGGGTCTCGGGTCTTCCCGACAGCTTCAAGGGTCATGAGATTATAAAGGGTAAACTAAAGAATTAGTACTTTTAATCTATCTGATCTATTCATCAACTTCTAAGTTATAAGGAGTATAGGCATACTTTCCTCCAACTGAATCCATCTCAGCGCTAGGAAAACCTTTTAACATACAAACTCTAGTTGTACCTATTCATCATTCACATCTTCACATTCACAATTATCATAATATGATTTCTTGGTTATATATTATGATTATTATTACAATAATATATCAAAATGATATTTACCTCGAAATTTGTATTCACTCTCTGTTATCCTCTTTACACGTGCTCCTATTACCCCCAATTCAACTTGCAAAAGTAACTCTCGTAGATCATTCCTAAACAACGGGTATTATAAAGTTAATATTATTTTATAGAAACCTTATAAATTATACAATAAACCAATTACGAGTAACTATATTTAAAAAATAAATGTATTATTATCTCTATATAATATAATATTGATGAGTTAAACATAGTGTTGACACATAATTTTTTGCTTCACTTAGTTGTCAAAAAGAGATCATTCTATTGGTTGGTAACTTATAAGTTACAAATTGCTCAAATTGAATGCCATGTAGAAAATTAAACTCTAAGTTTACAACAAAGCATACCACTGCTTCTCACATAGCGTTTTTTTTCACGTACGTTTTTTTCAATCACCAAAACTATGTTGCTCCATCCATCATCTACCACTTTTTTTTCCTTTTTTTTACAGGACTATTTTTCTTAAAAAATTATGTCAAACAAGGTGATTCATTTTAATTCCAATATAAATTAAAAAAAAATAACTTGACATTTTATTTTTATTATAATTTTCATATGAATGTTCGTGATTATAAAAATTAAATTGAGAATTTTACCTCCATCAATTGAATATCATTTACACATAAAACTAACTAATATTATTATATACAACATCAACTTATATTTAAAATTAAATTTAATAGACATACGGAAAAAATAATATTATTTTTAAATAGTGTATTTATATACATTAATAAATATATTATTGCATATTTATGCTTAATATATTTTTTCAATCACCAAAACAACTATGTTGATCCATCCATCATATATCACTTTTTTCCATTTTTTACTTGACTATTTTTCTAAAAAAAAATTGTTATGTCAAATAAGGTGACATAATTTTTAGCGCCTTTTTTTTTGCCAATTTTATAGAATCTTTAGTAGACAAAATGTGTAAAAGCCTAAAATTACAAATCCTAATTTATATTATATAAAGATAAAAAAAAAATTTTTTTTTACCGATATATATGTATTTAACTCAATTGGGGCTAGGTCCCAGTTGACCTAGCCGGGCCTAGCCTAGGGCTAGGTCCGACCCTGGGTCAGGGTCGCCTGGGTCTGGTGACCCCGACCCAGGGTCGGACCTAGCCCATGGCTAGTTCCGGCTAGGTCAATTTGGGAAAATGGTTTGGTTTTGAAATTTTAGGACTAAATTGAACAAAATAAAAGTTAAGGATGCATTAGATGGACTAAATTGTAACAAAATTGAAAGTTTTGGGCTTCTCATGTGCATGGCACATGCCATTTAACGGCCGTTTTTTACGGAATGGTAACGGAAGTACCAAAACAGTAAGGTTTGGAAACATATGGTACCAATTCGGTACAAAAAAATACTAATGGTATGAACAGTGTAATTTTTGCAAACATGTGGTACCAAAATGACCCTTAACCCTTATTATTATTAGTAAAAACATTAATTTTATTGGACAAAATTTTAAAGATAATTAATTAAAAGAACTATTATATCCATCATTTATTTATTTATATCTTATTATATATACTAAATGCTTTTTCGAATAAATCCCGTAAGACCAACATTCTCTTCTCTCAAATGTCCCAATTCTCAAAAAAAAACGAGGCATAGGGATGTTAACGGGTCTCGGGGGCCCGCGGCTGATGACAGATCGATCTGTGGGTCACGGGGTGGGTTCGGGCGGGGCGGACCCACTCCGAAGTGCCTATATATATATATTTTATTTTTTTATATCAATATGATGTAACATTTACTAAATAATATGGTTAATATAGTACCTATATAAATTACAATGACCAAATTATTAATAGATGTATATTTAGATTATTATGATTTGTTAATTTGAGTTTGGTGTTTTGATTTGGATTTGTATTTTGTGATGTGTTTGTTGTTTGTATTTGATTGATGGTTAGATTTTTTGTTTGAATTTATATATAATATGATATTTTGGCAAAAAAAAAAATTATATGTAATATTGAGAAGTTATAAAAAAAAATGTTCACGCGGCGGGGCGGGTCAGGGCCCCACAGGTCGACCCGCGGGATTTTTTTCCCCAGCTGACCCGCCCCGGGAGGTACCCCTGTCCGGGTCTAGGTCTGCCAGGCCGACACGCGGGGCGGGTCTGCCGGGCCGACCCTCGGGGCGGGTCCGAGACTGCAAAAACCCGCCCGTTGCCATCCCTAACGAGGCATACACTTTAGTAGTTTGTTCAATTGTGAAAATGGCATATTGACTCAAATACTCAAAAGTAATATATGTATTATATATTTTTTAATTTTATATATAATACTCAGATGTGATGTATAATACCGATCGATTTCACTACATTTCTAATTCTAAACAATTATGGAATAAATATAAGGAACCATTTCGTAATAATCTGATTTCGGAATACCAATAAATAAATTAGAAGTACCCGGAACCGCTGCCCTAATGACAAACTTAAGTCTTTTTAGGAAGAGCTAGCAACTCCATCTCCTTGCACAGGCTTGTTTTTGTTTACAAGTCTGCTTCTATAATTTCAAACAAAATATGCTTTATGGAGATCATAACTCGTTATAAAACAGTAAAAGTGATCTCACCCTTAGAGCACTTCCAATGGTACGTATCTTCCTACTTCTTTCTAGGGTTGGCACTTCGAGCTATCGTTCGTGTCAATGATTGTGTCGTGCTAAATTTGCTAAGCACGAACACGTACGGTAAACTTATCGTGTCACGTTTTACAAATACGAACACAACACGGATATATCCGTGCGTGTTCGTGTCGTGCTATCGTGTTGTGTAAGGATATACAATTGTACATCTATAGACGAAATATTTAAGCAAAAATCAAACAATGAACTTTATATATAAAAAAAATTTGAATTAATATGTCATTATTCATAAGTTAGTAATAGAGAGTTTACAAATACAAAAAATTATAATTGGAGTTTTTAAAGGTAATAGATAAAATTTGTTAAAAAATACTTAAGAATTAGTATTAGCAGCACAATTTTATCGTGTGCGTCGTGTTATGATACTCAAACACGAACACGACACGAAAGTTATATCGTGTTAATCGTGTTCGTCCTATCGCGTTATCGTTATGATATGATAGCACGAACACAGTTTTTTCCGTGCGTGTTCGTGTCATGCTATCGTGTCGTGTCACAAATTGCCAGCCCTACTTCCTCCACCTCAACTGTCATACTGTCAGCACATTAAAGTGGAACTACTACAGTAAATACTACTGTAAAATTGAAAATATTTCAAATGAAGAAGACAAAGTTCCATTTGTATATTGAGAGCCACACAATTCCACACTCCTAAGTCCAGATATGAGTTTTTTTTTTAATAGAAGAAAATATTCATGGTTTAAAAAATATAAAGATGAACAAACCGGTGAATGAGATTCAAATGTTAGACCGACTTAATTAAACAAAATTGGAAAAAATAAGTACAAAACTAAACAATTCTAATTGAATTCATCTTTTTAATTTGTCAATTTTGGTCAATTTTAGGTTAAGTATTCGAATTCCAGTTTTGATCGGGCGTGTGTGGTCATCCTAAAAGTCCAAATTAGATGTATAAAAATTCAATTATTTACCTACTATAATTTTTATAAAATTTACGATGCTTTTGGTATTTAAAAAATAATATATATAAAGTTGCGAATATATATATATAAATGATAACTTTTTTTAAATAATTTTATTTTTACAACTTATATCAAAGAATAAATACAAATAATACGTCAACATTACAGCTAAAATAAAAATAAATTACATATACATATATATATGTTAGACCTAGGCAATAGCTATGTCCGACCATGGGTCAAAGTCGGCTGGATTCGGCGACCCCGACCAGGGTCGGACCTAACTTTATGTTAGGTCCAGTTATGTCAATTGGGACCTAGCTAATTGGTCCCAGTTGACCTAGTCAAACGTAGACTATGGCTAGGTCCGACTAGATTTAACATGTCAAGGAGGTTCGATTTCGAAATGTTAGAACTAAATTAAACAAAATAAAAAGTATGAATGTATATGATGAACTAAAATAGACAAAATAAAAAATTTATGGCGGATCAGTTGACGTGCACGTGTCATTTAACGACTAGAATTAACAGCCAACTAACAGATGAACAAAAAATATACAAAATTCAAATATGTTTAGTACCAAACGTATAAAAAATACATCTCGTACCAAAAGAAAAAAATACGGTTAAGAACCTATGAAAGGTCTGAACTATCACCCATGTTAACGGGAGAGGTCTGGAATTTAAAAAGTTAATAACAGGGGTATGAAATTTCAATTTTGTTGATTTGAGGTTTTCCGTCCATTTTTAGGGTTAAATTTAACAGAATTGTGTGAAATGACATTTTTGCCCCTTTAATATTTTGTTTTATTTAATATCTTATTTAAGGAAATGTGAAATGACAATTTTACCCCTAAATTCAAATTAAAACCACCCAACCCCGGCCACCGCCAGCCGACTCCGGCAACCACCACCCGACTCCGACGACCACCACCTTGACTCCGACGACCACCACCTCAGCTCCGGCGACCCAACTCCGGCCACCACCTCGGCAAAAAAGCTCCGATCGGAGCCACAGAGCTCCGATCTGGAGCTCTGTGGCTCCGACCAGAGCCACAAAGCTCCGATCGGAGCCCAATCGGGGCCGGTGGCTCCGATTTGGGCCCAATCGGAGCCTTGGTGGTGGTCGCCGGAGAACGGTGGTGGTCGCCGGAGTACGATTGGTGGTCGCCGGAGTACCGTGGTGGCTTCAAGGGCATTTTGGTCTTTTCACTCCAAGCATGTGAAGGGCACACTTGATAGAAGGGCATTTTTGGAAATTAATTTTATTTCTGGTCACATGCCAAGCATGTGACCAACTTCCGTTAGTTTTAACGGAAAAAACTAACGGAGACCGTTGTTATCAACAAAACTGAAATTTCAGACCTCCGTTATTAACTTTTTAAATTTCAGACCTCTCCCGTTAACATCGGTGATAGTTCAGACCTTTCATAGGTTCTTAACCCTAAAAAATATTCAAATATATGGGACCAAAACAAAAGTACATTTATCCATTATACAAAAATAATATAAATTTGAACTTATACTGTTTATAATTAATTTTAAACCCTAAAAATGTCCGATTTGACTTTATTAAACCGATTATATTTTTTGAAATAAAATATTTCCACCGACAAGACAATATTTTTTTTTGGTGAATGAGAAATATATTAATGAAACAACATAGAGTTAGCAACTAATGTCCCACGACAAGTTCCGGGGGTACATCATTTGTAAACCAAGAACCAACAATATTAAGTCTAGACGCAGTTTTACAAAAAAGATGTGCACGATTAACTAAGTTCCGAGGCACAGTAACTAAAAGCCTAGGATAAAGTAGTAGGAGCTTCCGAATGTCATGGAGGACGCCATAAAGCGGAAGAGAGTCGTTCGATTGTGATTGTAACTGATTCTGCAGTGAAAGAGAGTCCATCCAAATCACCAAAGGTGGTTCCGGGCTCAAGGTTGCCAACAGTAATCCTGCTCGAACTGCAATTCCTTCCGCTAGCAATGGTTCACTCCCCGATACTCGATGTACAGAGGCTGCAATGAGATTATCTGATCCATCTACCAAAAGTGCCGCTCCAAAAACCTGGCCCAAAACAGAATTAACTCCTCCGTCGCAAATGATCTTCCAAAAGTTCCCCGTGGGGGGTGTTGCACAGCTTGGGGGCCGTGTCGTCGTCGCTATCACTAACTGTGGGGCTGGATGTCTGGGCCCTGGTTTAATGACAAGAGCTAAACTATTGTCAGCACTAATAATATGGAAACCATTCATGACCGAAGAGAAGGACGGCGTAACGCTATTAAAAACAAACCTATTACGCTCTAGCCAAATACACCACATGATTAGACATTTCGTAATTACAAACTCATCCTGGTCTAAGGGCAAAGTGGTGGTCGGTATTTTCATAGTGATCCAGTCCATCACCGACATAGGCGGTAATTTTGCAATGTCGACTTGGCAAGGCGAGGCAAACCAGATTCGACGCCAGTAAATCATCAAGTGTTCCCATGTTTCCGGCTGTTCCTTACAGAGTGTGCAGGTGCTATCTATCGCGGGGATACGTTTCCGAAGGTTCACACCTAGGGGGAGAGCATTAACACATCCCTTCCAGACGAACATACGAACCTTAGGGATGAGTTTCCTTGGCCAGAAACTCGACTGAAAGGTAGGATTAACAGTCGTGGTGGATGTAGAAGAGGTTCCCGATTTTTTGTCGAGAAGAAGTCTGTTTATGAGGTTGTAGCCTGATTTTACCGTGTAATGGCCAAACTTGTTGAAATTCCAAAGTAGATTATCCGGTATAGGGTAGAGAGGTAGGGTGATGGAATTGATCTGCTCCCGTAATACTGGGTGGAGCCCGTACACATTGTCCACATTGTTGTTCCATCGTCTTTGTTCTTGGCAGATAAAGGGTGCCAGTGGTGTTGGCTGCGTCATTGCGTTTTCAGGCAGCCAGTCTATGAGTAAACCCATATTTGGAACTCATGGGTCCTTCCAGAAGTCAATGGATAGCCCGTCTCCAACCCTCCAGTGGCACCCTTTGATTAAGAATTCCCGTGAAGTCAGCATGGTACGAAACACGTTGGAAAAATGTGGTCGACTCCGTATGTGAAAGAAAGTTGTGGAATGGAGGTATTTGTGTCACATTATTTCCGCCCAGATTGAACCGCTGTCATGCAGAAGTCTCCATGCTTGCTTGGTGAGCAGTGCCCAATTGTGGTTGTTGGTTAATTTGAACCCTAAGCCACCATATCTCTTCGGTTGGGTTAATTTGTCCCACGCCACCCATGGCATACCAGCTTTTTCTGGCGCCCCTTTCCACCAAAATTGTCTCTGAATGCGGTCCAACTGTTGGCAGATATGCTGTGGAAGGCGGATAACAGATAGTGCATAGGAGGAAATGGCTGAGGATGTTGATTTAATGAGGATTTCCTTTCCAGCGGGTGACAGTAGTTTTGCCATCCATCCTTCAATGCGGGTGGCTACTCTGTGAATTAGCAGCTGTCCGAGTGCTCGTTTTCTTTTTGTCCAATCAAGTGGAAGGCCCAAGTATTGATCTTCCTCGGAGGCGAGTCGTACTCCCATTACTCCGCACAGGTCGTTTTTTAACTCCGTACTCACATTTGGGCTAAATGTCATGCTTGACTTGGCGAAGTTAATTGATTGACCTGATTCTGTTTCATAGTCCCGCAGAATGACTTTTACAGCAAGTAAGTTATTCATAGTAGCTTCCAGGAAGAGAAGGCTATCATCTGCGAACAGCAGATGTGTGATTGGGCTACATCGCTTTCCAGGTTTGATACCCTTGATGAATTTTTCTTGTTGGGCCTTCGTAAGGTGGAAGGATAGAACCTGTGCACAGATGATGAACAAGAACGGTGATAATGGATCTCCTTGGCGAAGGCCACGTCCCGGTTTAAATGTAGTTGTTGGTCTCCCATTAATCAGGACAGAGGTAGTCGTCGTTGTGATACATTGCATGATCCATTTAATGAACAGTGGTGGGAACTTGAGTTTGGTCAACACTCTTTCCACGAACGGCCATTCAATTCGATCGTAGGCTTTACTCATGTCAAGTTTTAACGCGAGTAATCCAATCCTGCCTCGACGTCGTCGTTTGATGACGTGCAAGATCTCCTGGGCAAGAAGCGTGTTATGTGTGATTAATCTTCCCGGCACGAAGGCGCTTTGGAATGGAGAGATGATCTCACGCATGATTGGTCGCAGGCGGTTGGTGAGAATCTTAGCTATGACCTTGTAAGATATGTTGCATAGGCTGATGGGTCTCCATTGGCTTATCAAGGTGGGTGCATCAGTTTTGGGTATAAGGGCAATGAATGTGTGGTTTATTCTTTGTGTCAGCCGGCAATCTTGGAAGAAGCTTATCACTGCTCCACGGAGTGTAGAGATAGCGATATTTCTCGATTGATGAAAAAACCTTCCTGTGAACCCATCCGGTCCAGGTGATTTTTCCGGTCCCATACCTTTAAGAGCATCCTCGATTTCCAGAGGTGTGACTTCCAGGATCAGTGAGTTGATCAATTCAACAGGGATTTGTGTTGTTAATTCATTGATCAATGGATAGGAATTTGGTTCCTCGTTTGGACTGAATAGAGTCTGGAAGTAGTTGAGGATGTGTCCCTGCACCGCACCTGGTTCAGTAATCCACGTTCCTTCTTGCTCTTGCAGCCATTGGATGCTGCATCGTTTTCTCCGAGCCACCGTCTTTGCGTGGAAATATTTGGTATTGTGATCACCATCCATTAGCCAATGTTGGACAAGACAATATTTGAATGGGCCTATGCACACGTTTTTACCGATTGTGATTATATATATATTATCTTTATACCAATATAAAATGTGAGAGTTGTCCTCACCCCCAAAAGGTACATCTTGAACATTTTTATTTTTATTTTATTTTATTATATATATATATATATATATATATATATATGTGTGTGTGTTATATTTAATTCCCATATTTTTTTTATTTTTTTATATATACGTGTTATATTTAGTTATTTTTATAAAATGACGATTTAATCTTTTTATCTTTGAGACCTATCTATTTATCTTTACTATTTATTACTAAAAAACTATTTAATTACATTTTGTTATTTTTAGTTTTTTAGGTTGCTTAATTGGTAGGTCACCGTAGTTATTATTAATTTCTCCATCAAATATATATCAATTACAGTCAACATGCATTTAATAGGTGCAAATGTCAGGTAGATGCATTTTTCCATTCACTATATCACTGATTTGAGGATGTTCCGCTTGTTAACATTTTTGTATCAAATAAATTAGTCACTTGCTAACTCAAATAACATATCAAATATCGATCAAACGTGGTTCTTGAAGTTTGACTTTACATATAACATGTTACTCAATGTTTAATACTTATTGACTCGAACTATCGATTTAGTTATTGCGTTTGTAAATTCAGTCATATTAGGTATCTCCTAATTGGTAGTTGAATAAATAGTTAAGTTGAATTCAAGTATAAACTTTACACATTAGTGTTTTACAAAATTGATGATTTAGTCCCTACAATATTTGAGTATTACTAAAAATTTCATTAGATAAATTGCATTAACTTTTTTGTTAAGGTCGCTTAACTGACATGTTACATAATTATCATTAACTTATTAATACAATATACCTATAAATTTGAGCCACCCATAAAGTATGATATGTACTCAACTCGTGCACACTTCGAGTACATGTTGAGATTTTTTTGCATCAGATAGATCAGTCACTTGTCAAATCATATCAATTGTCAAAATATGGGTCAACCACGGTTCTTGAATTTTGACCTTTTACGGATAACATGGTACTCATCGTCCAACATTTAGGTTCTTGAATCATTAATTTAGTTCTTCCGTCTATCAATAAAATCAAATTGTGTACAACCTAATTAGTAGTTAAATAAGTAATCTACATAAAATCAAGTATAAACTTTATATTTTAATGAATTGAAATTTCCTGTAGCATTAAATCAATTTTTGTTGGTATTGTGATATAAAATTGCATGAAAAGTGTATAGTTACGTTTGTATAGGTCAAGCTGCTCCGCCGAAGACTCTAAGTGGTTAATTGCGCGCTTACATTCTTCACTCCTCAAGTTGATAAATTAGATACAAGTTTGTCGTTAATAACTCACGTCATGCTCAATCTAACTCATTATTAGTTATAACAGTAAATTAGTATCGTAATTTAAAACAATATTTAATTTTTGACTTAATTATCTTCTTCTATTTTTCCCGTTTTGAATTACTTTGTGTCAGTCTTTTCGATCACAGATTCATTTCTCGCAGCCCCTAAACTTGGCCATGTATTAATTACATATTATCATATTAGAAAAATGAAGATAAAATATGTATTTTGAAACTTAGACGATTTATGCGCGTGCAACGCACGCGTTAATAACTAGTATATATTAAACATACACCAGGCAACACGTCGAGGTAGTCTTTGAAAAAGTCCTTTCCACATGGTGCAACCAACGGCAAAACGTCACAATCGAGTCGGCTTCCGAATACATTATCCAACTAACGTAGACTACTGGACTGTGGAGGCTCAAAAATAGTTCCAGTGATATCCCGCTGCACAAACTCCATCCGTTACTTGGAATTTTGTTAGGAGAAATGTCAATAGCTGCATATCAATTAATTAATTGTGGTAATATTTGATTCAGAAAATAGATATAATTCAGTTTTTATACCCATCACCTCTAATTTCTTTACGTTCGATTATGATCCGGACATCAAAGATCGATTAAAAAAACTGAGTTGTTGGGAAAACTGAAGCGGTAATATTATTTTCATAAATTTTTATCGACATCTTGATATCAAATGTACGAGTAAGTATATGTAGGATTATGTAAAGCAATAGTTGTATAATAACGTGTAAACAGTATAGGTTGGAAAAAAAAAATTAAACAGTATAAATACTACTATATTCTCTAAGTTAATAAATATCAAAATACTAATAAGACGTTGTTGTGATTAAAATAAATATTAATAACGAGACGATGAGCTCAATTTCGACAAAGAATATCCATCATGTTTCGTTTGTGAATGTGACTGAATTACTCAAATCGTTGCAAAAAAATACACACTATACTATTTCGTTATTTGCTCACAAATCAGAATATGTTAGAACCGGAATTTGAACAAGTGTCATTTTACTATGTATAAGTAGTTTTTCCCCCCACACACATATATATATAGGATAAATATATGTTTAACTATAGGCAAAAAGGGATAGGCATTTTTTAGTTTAACAAAAAAATAACAATAGGCATTTTTTTTACCAAAATAAAATAAAAATATATATGAATTTTGGACTAAGAAGAGAGTTGTCCGAGCAAGAAAATTCAGGTCCAAGCCCAATATGCAAGCTAAGAAGTATCCCTTAGCAGCCTCTTAAAGGCCCTAAACTCGAGAAGTGAACCAGATAGGTATATAGATATATATACATAATAGAGAGACTGCTGGCGGTAGGAGT
Source organism: Clarkia xantiana subsp. parviflora (assembly GCA_036873135.1). Taxonomy (NCBI): domain Eukaryota; kingdom Viridiplantae; phylum Streptophyta; class Magnoliopsida; order Myrtales; family Onagraceae; genus Clarkia; species Clarkia xantiana. The sequence continues at coordinate 15,491,862 of JAPTYO010000008.1, read as the reverse complement.
GGGCATAAAAATCCGGGAACCCGAAATCCGGGAAAATCCGTTCCGAAACCGTCCCGAAAATTCCGTCCTAATTGAAAAACCGAACCCGATTTGAAAATTTCCTCCCGAAAATCCAGGTTCGGGTATTGAGCTGAAAACCCCGTTTCACCCGAACCCGCCCGATTATTATTATTGGGCTAGGCCCAATGGCTCATCCGTCTGTCTAAACTCTAATGCTTTGGTCTTGACCTAGCAAAAGCCACACTACATACAGTACATATACAGAGAGTGAAACTGAGACAGCACATTAGAAAGAAAATCAGAGTCTTCATTCTTCCGAATCCGAGACCCGAGTAAAACGATTTTGCCATTCTTCCACCACGGTCTCCGCCTCCGGCCTGGCTGCTGCTAGTAAGATAGGTATGGCAACTGTTTGCACACGAGTCTTCTCTGTGGGCTTCTCCTTCTCGATCTTCTCCTTAATGGGCTTCTTATTCCCGATCTTCTCCTCGGTGAGCTATTTCTTCCCGTTCTCCTTCTCCTTTCCTCGCTTACCTGCAAAAGGGCACCGGGGGTCCCGGTAAGCCCACTCCGAAGCTTAAGTCAGTGAGAGCTTTAGAGAGATGGTGGGCTTAGAGAGAGAGTAATTACCTTCAAATAAGGGGATGAGCTCTCTATTTATAGAGTTTCTATCAGACCGCTCCGGTTCCAGTGGTTCTCTGATCCGGTTGTGACAGTTTCATAATATGAATTGGCATTGACCGTAAATAAGGTTCCTTTAACCCCGGTTCGCCCGTAGATGAGTTTATCATGATCAAGTATAAGTGTATGGCCTCTAAGGGTAAGCCCCAGGCGAAATATCGTCCGGGGGTGGGAGTCTGGACGAGGGGGGCTCGTCCGGACGGATGGGGGTACCCGGAGGGATACCCCCAAGACCTTGCTCGGGTTACCCAAGCAAGAGGGTCCCTTGCTCGGGTAACCCAAGCAAGGGTCCCTTGCTTGGGTTTCCACTGGTGGGCTTTCCACTCGGGGTCTTCCCAAGTGGATTTGGCCACTCGGGGTGTTCTCCGGGCCTACGCGATGGGCCTCGGTTGTCCGTGTTCTAAGTTTTGAATTATATTCGATTATGGTCCATTTATCGGGTCCAATTAATAATAGCTTGGGCATATATCCACCATTTTCCCCCGAGTCAAGGGATGGTTTCACCTTTTCTTGACTCTATTTTTAGCGGAATATCGCCCAAGCGGGTAAAGTGGCGTACCTTGGTGACGATCCCGGTCTCTATCGAGTGCTCGAGATGCATCGTGATTTCCATATATCTTTTCTTTAAGAAGGCTTTATGGTGATCTCGGCCTTTATCGAGTGCTCGAGTTGTGCTTTGATTTCTACGCCCCCTTTTTAGAGAATCTCAATACATAGACGAAAAAATGCTTTAATTAGATTTAAGCAAGTTCACGTGATGATATTCTATGAGGGTAAGAATCACGAGCCTTGGTCTCGTTTTACTTATCCTCCGGACTGTGTCCTTCCGTTCGTGTCTCCTTTTATGGAGGGTTTTTGTAGAAAAAAACCATAGCATATACTCTATAAAGCATATGTTTGGATTTTACTTCATTATTTCCTCCTCCTTCATTTTTCCAAGAGCACTTTTCTCTCATTCTCATTTTCTAGAGCACCTCCATCTTCTTCAACCTAGGTTTTCCTCTCCTCCTCCTCTTTCAATTTTTCCACCCAATCAACCCAATCAAGACACCACACTTCACATGGAGCTCTCTTAGGTTTGATTTGGGGTGGAATTTGTACTTCCATTTGTTGATTGGACAACAGGGAGCGGCCGGACACTGGGGGAGGACGGCTCCGGGCAGCTCGACAGGCGGCGCTGCGGATCACCGGGGGAGGAAAGCGTTGGGCGGCTCGTCGGACGGCGCTGTAGGCGGAGTCGGCTCCGAACGGGGTTTCCGGCGGCGTCTCCGGTGGCTGGGTGGGGCTCCTTTCCGACGGGACGGGTGGCTGGGCGGGGCTTGGCCGGGTGATTCGACTCAGTCCGGTCCGAGTTTCGACCCAGTTTGGTTGATTTCGACTTGGTTTTTTCCAGGTTTGTCCCTTTTGCCCCCATTGTTTGTGTGCTCTCCCTTGATTACTATAAGAGTCAATGCCTTGCCATATATAGTTGAGTTGTTTCATTGCTTGTTGTTGATTGGGGGTTGAAGATTGTCTTTGTTTTTGAGCTAGAAGCATATTTGAGGTGCGTATTTCCTATAGATGTTGCCCCCTTTGGAGCTTGATAGGTGTTTGTTGTTTCGGTGCCTTAGTACCATGTCTAGGTCATCCCCTACTTGTATAGATGATATATGCTCTCATGTTGGAGTTTGGCTCCTCCCTTTCATTACCTTAGGTAATGTTGAGATGATTTAATTTGTCTTCCCTTCTAGGAATGTTTTCCATGTTTTGTCCATCATAACACCTTCCTTTGACAAGTAGTATCGTCCATGCATGTGTCTTTTGCCCCCGTAGTAAGCATTTGATCTTTGTGCACTTTGGGACGTACCATTAGGTAGGTTGGTCTTGATGAATTTTCATGGTGTCGTGACAGACCGCTATATTTTTATGTCGGACCAATGTTTTTTCATTCTTCTTTGCCAGGTGTGCGTTCGAGTCTTTTGCCGGGCTAAAGAGCGTCGTTCCGTTTCTGCTTAAAAATGAGTAAGCCTTCTTCTCTTAAGGCTTCCCGTACTAACCTTGCATCTAATGCCTCCATATTCCCCTTCCCGCATAAGGATTTTTTTATGGGAAGGCGGTTTCCGCATCCTGATCTAACTCCGAACTATGTCCCTGAGACGTCTGATCCCTAGTCGGACACGGAGGTCAGGTTGCGGCATATCCTTGAGGATGAGCTGGCCTTTCTTCGTGACCCCGTGTTTCCTTTTGAGACCTATAGTAAGAACTCACTGAACTTGAAAGTGTATCTTTACCATGCTAAGCTGGCTGGGTTGTTTGTCATGGGAAAATCATTTTTCCCCTTTGCCATGCCATATCGCTATGGAGGTAGCTCCGTTACTCCTTCGCCGGATGGGATGTCGGTGGTATACATTCATCAGATTAAGGCGGGGCTCCGCTTCCCTTACTGTGCTGATCTTCGGGAGCTCTGTCAGTATTATCAGATTTCTCCTCTCGAGCTTGCCCCTTCCGCCATCCATGCCTGGGTTGGATTTAGGGTGTTATGCCATCGCCAACATTGGGCTTACTCTCTTCATCTATTTCGATGTTTCTATCGCATCCAGCATGGTGGTGAATCAGGGTTTTATTCTCTAGTCACCTGATTCCCTTTGTTGTCCCCAAAGGGGTTTTCGGCGTTAGGAACTACCAGGTGGAATAACAAGCATCGATTTGTTCTTGCTTTGAGGGCGGTAGTGGCCATTGAGAGAAATACTACTTTTTCCTTGAAGGTCTTGACGTTTCTTGACCCTTGGATACCCCTATGACGACGGATGCACGTCCCGAATTCTCCGAACTCTCCACCTCCGACAGGCAGGCCCTGAAGATGGTATATATTGAAAACACAACTGCCTTTTTTTAAATCCGTACATCGTATTTCGGAGGAGGAGTTGTCTGCCACGGAGATTCAAGCAGCGCCCTGCGTTTTACCCTTGGTATGCAAGTCTTTCCATCTTTGATACTTGTAACTTTCTTGCTTTGTCTTGTAGGTTGGTTTCGAAATCGGCCTTCCCTGTTTCAGGAGGATGATGATGCTTTTGAGGACGTCCCTTCCGAGAGAGAGACTTCAATTGTTTCTCCTATTCCTTTGCCTGTGGCTGAGACTCCTGCTACAAATTCACTGTCATCTGGGGTTGTGAAGCCTTCCTCCGGTATTGTGTTTGTTTTCTTTCGTTTTCCTCCTTATTTTGCTTATGTCGTATTCACCCATGTTTTGTTGATTTTCAGGAAGATCTCCCTCTGTCTCCGCCGGGCAGATCTTGGCTAAGATCCGGTCAAAAAGGTCTAGCTCGATTCTTCATTCTTTCTCTCCTTCTTTTCTTTCTTTCTTCCTCTGCATTCTCTTCGACCTCTTTCACATCACGTTCATTGGGCTCTTGCCTTTTCCTCTTCTTGAAAGCCTCCTTGTCACACATAGGAGGTGGGTTGCTGCTCCTTTCATCGCGTTGATCATGTTCTTCCATCCTTGCTTGACTTTTCCCTTCAGATTTCCTCTTGGGGCATCCAAAAAGGCAATAGGTAGTCCCTGTTGTGCCCTTCTCCTCATGGCATTCACGTAGCATTTTCTTGATGCTGCTTGGTCTCCCAGTACCTTTCCAATGCCATTTGATGTCGGGAACTTCATCTTTTGGTGGACAGTTGATGGGACTATGCGATTTGGGTTGATGGTTGTGCGACCCAATATTCTGTTATATGCCCCTAGCTCTTCAACCACCACAAATGTTATTTTCAAGTGGACTTGTGTCCAACCTTCGCCTAAGGTTACTGGAAGGGTTATGATCACCAGAGGGAATGTGGTTGCTTCTGCGAAACTCACCAAAGTGAAGGATGTCTGTGGAGCTGCCCCCGTCCACTAACATTCTTCCTATGTTGCAGCCAACAATATCCATTGTGATTACCAGAGCATCATCATGTGGATATACCACATACTCTAAGTCCTCGTCCGAGAATGTTATCTTCATGTTCTCGACCGGCCTTTGGCGTTTTCCGAATGGTGGCATTTCATTGACTTGGGCCACATATACCTCTCTTGAGTTGGAGGCTTTTCCCCACGTTGCTAGACCACCGTAGATGACATTGATGTTCAATATTCTGTTTTGTTGGGGAGGTAAGTCCTCTATTTTTTCTTTTCCATTTCTTTTGCCAGTGTACCTCGGTTGAGGACTCCTGTCTCTTTTTCTTTCATCTTTCACCAAGCTTTTCAGCATGCCCTCTCAGATGAGGTTTTCGATATCCCGCTGGAGGTGGAAGCAGTTATCTGTGTGATGTCCATCAACATTGTGGTATTCACACCACTGTTCTAAGTTATTTCTCATCCTTCCTCTTCTTTTTTCCGCTGGCGGAGTCCATAGGTTGAGCCTCTTCATCTCTTGCAAAATTACTGAGGCTTCCCTTGTCAGGGGGTAAAGACAATGTTGTGGATGCCTTGGGTTCTTTGTTGCTCGTTGGCTCTTGCTCCTCCCTGGGGCGTCCACGCTTGTCTTCTCGGGGCCTGTTGTTGGTTCTGAGGCTGTTGGGGTTTTCCTTTTGCTGGTTTGTTCTCATTTGCCTGTGTTTCATAGCCTTTCTTTCGATTTGAGCGTGCGCGCTCCAAATCGATATAAGCTTTTACTCTCTCAGCCATTTCTTCCAGTGAGTTGATTGGCATTGCCTCCACGTTGTCCGCCAGAGGTGCCCCCTGACGCCCCAGATTTATTACGAAGGCCCGAACTATCTCTCCTTCAGATAAAACTGTTTCTATGTCGGAGATGTTCTGGTTGAACCTCGTGTATTAGCTTGCCAAACTTTCATCGTAACCTTGCTTTACATCATCCAGTGCGGAGTCTCCCTTTAGGAGCTGCCTTTCCCCTAAGTACTGCTGGATAAATTTGTCCTTCAAGTCTGCCCATGAGGTGATCGACCCCTGAGGCAGACTGAAGAACCAGTATGAGGCATTTCCTGCCAGCGTTGAGGGGAATAACATTGCATAATGGTCTTCCACCGCCGTTCTTCCCAAAAGTGATGATTCGTGCTTCTGGATATGTTGTATTGGGTCTCCTTTTCCGACATAGTCCTGTATCTGACAAGTCGTGACGTTCGGTGGAACCATTACATTGATCAGCTCCTAAGTGAAAGGGTGCGAGGCCCTGTCTCTTAGTTTGTGCATTGCTCTTCCCTTCGAATCCTTGATCTTCTTAGCTATTAGCTCCTCGATTTCCTCATTCGTGAGGGCCATTCATGCTATGTACTGTTGCCTTGCATTTTGAAGGCCAATACTTTGTTGGTTGTTTTGAGGATCAACATGTCCTTGGCCGTTTTGAGGTCCAGCATACCCTTGGCCATTTTGGGGTCCATCATACCCTTGGTCATTCTTGGGTGCTGCATATCCTTGGTAATTCTGGGGTCCATCATATCCTTGACTGTTGTCTGCCTGGTAATTGGGGTTTATTTACTGGTAATATCCCCTTCCCTGGGGCTGTTGGTTCAAGGAGTTAGAATATGCCTGCCGGTGTCCTCCCATCGACCTTGGGGGTGACCTTTGATACCTTGGTTGTTCCTGCCTTACGTGTGTTCTTAGACGCTCCCTTCTTTCTAGCATTTCCTCTAATGCTGCCATTAGCTCATGAGTGATGTTGTATGTTCTTACTTGTTGGGGTGGCTGAGGTTGCGGCTGGTTTACCGTTGGTTCCGGGCGGGCATTGGTTGAGGAATTTTGCTCCTCAGGAGGTGGGTGTTCCTCGTTTCTTGCTCCCTCCCGTTCTCTGTCGATGGTTGCCTGCTGGCTTACCATCAGAACTTGCATGTTCCCCCTGAGGGTGCTTGGACGTTTTCTCCCGTGGGTAGCTGCCTGCTCGGCCCCCCAACTTGCCTCCTTGTTGTTGCCATCGATCTCAAGTAGTAGCAACGTGCTTCTTGTTCGAGTCCAGTAGACGGCGCCAGTGTTTGCTCACGAGTCTTCTCGTCTCGATCTTCTCCTTAATGGGCTTCTTCTTCCTGATCTTCTCCTCGGTGGGCTATTTCTTCCCGTTCTCCTTTCCTCGCTTACCTGCAAAAAGGCACCGGGGGGGTCCCGGTAAGCCCACTCCGAAGCTTAAGTCAGTGAGAGCTTTAGAGAGAGTGTGAGCTTAGAGAGAGAGTGATTACCTTCAAATGAGGGGATGAGCTCTCTATTTATAGAGTTTCTATCAGACCGCTCCAGTTCCAGTGGTTCTCTGGTCCGGTTGTGGCAGTTTCGTAATATGAGTTGGCATTGACCGTAAATAAGGTTCCTTTGACCCCGGTTCGCCCATAGATGAGTTTATCATGATCAAGTGTAAGTGTATGGCCTCTAAGGGTAAGCCCCGGGCGAAATATCGTCTGGGGGTGGGGGTCCGGACGGATGGGGGTACCGGAGGGGTACCCCCAAGACCTTGCTCGGGTCACCCGAGCAAGAGGGACCTTGCTTGGGTTTCCCCGGGTGGGCTTTCCACTCGGGGTCTTTCCGAGTGGATTTGGCCACTCGGGGTGTTCTCCGGTCCTACGCGATGGGCCTCGGTTGTCCGTGTTCTAAGTTTCGAATTATATTCGATTATGGCCCATTTATCGGGTCCAATTAATAATAGCTTGGGCGTATATCCACCAGCAACCAACCATGTTCTTCCTCCTATTCATCGATTGTGTTTTCGAATTTCGAAATTTGATGTTTAATAAACCCTAATTTTAGTTGTCTTCCTCAGAGTTCAGATGTCTTCCTTGATAGTCTTCATGGTCATGATTGATGGATATATGCCCAATTCGGATTCGTATTTACATTCCGGACTTCGCAAACACGTCTGTTGGATCACGGGCGAAGCTCCGTTACGTCCTTGACGGAAAGCTTGGACTCCTGGGCTCCGCGTAATCCTGCAAAAGGGGATGACCTGGGTGGTGACCCAGAATCCCTCTCCGATGCTTAAATGAGTATATGATCAATGGGGTGGCAGCAGTAATCTAAGTGCGTATTAGATAGATGTGTTTTCTGAGGTAACTTCCTCCTTTATATAGGAGGGGAAGTTACTCAGTTACCTGTGGCCGTGGTTGGCCGTTTTGCCCATGATTTCGTATATCTCGCTACAATTCCGTATATCTCGTTCGGGATTCCGTAGATTTCGCCCCACGCTCCGCGCATCTTACCCATACTCCGCGTATCTCGGGCACGCCCTGCGTATCTCGAGGGAGTTTATCTATATCTTTAACCGTCTTCCCACTACTCTATCTAGTAGGCGGGTTTCTCGGTCTTATCCTCTGATCACAAGTCCCAACCTCTGTCGGGGGCTCCAGAGTTGTCTTCATTCTAGGTCACCACCCAGGACCCTTTGTCTCACGGGACAGGTCGAGCCTCCGCGGGGCTTTGCTATCGGGGCCTTTACTAAGGCACATCGGGGCCTACTCAGAGGCTTCTTGTCGGGAGCATTCAGCTCATGTATCGGGACCGCTGAAGTCGGGACCCTTCGTACTGGGCCTCTGGGCCTTCCAGGCTTTTCATGAGGCCCACTGGACCTACTCGCCGTCCATTGGCTGTTAACGGGGTTGACGATTACATCGGAACCCATCAACGTCAAAATCACATAAATCGTCAAAACACGCTCCCGAGGTTTTAAACGGTCCGGACGCGCGACACACGCGTCCGGACCGGACCTCCGGATTTCCCTAAGACGACCCGGATCGCGCTAGGATCGTCCGAACCCGACGTGACCCGAGTCGTTGTCTGCAGCGCGTGTATCCCGTTTGTGTCCTCACACCAAGTTAGAGTTTTCTAATAGCCAACTTCAATCAAACTAGATGACCGTTCACATTTTCCTTTAAACCGGCGTCAAACCGCACAAAAACCGAGATCGGTTCTAAGGTTGCCTATAAATAGGGAGCCTAGGCCATCCACTTTACTTTACATTCACTTGAGATTGGCTTAAGAGCTCTGACTTCTCTCTAGAATTCTCATTTTAGCATCAGAGAGGGCTCAACCGGCACCCCCCCTCCGTGTGGGTTACTGCCCCTATGTGCAGGTCCGGACGACAAGCATGAAGTTAGGAGGGTGAAGTTGAAGAACCAAACACAGCAAACAAATTGAAGATTCGTCGAGTCCGTTACATCAAGCGGGTTCAGACGAAACATTTGGCGCCGTCTACGGGATTCGAACAAGAAGCTATATTGCACTACAAACTATGACGAGCAATCATCCTCCTCCTGACAATGTCAACCAGCAGGAAAAGAAGAAAGGCCTAGGGCGCCCGAAGAAGACAACTGTCGAGCAGTCAAGTAAGCAGGCGCCAGCAAGGAGTCAACCTGGATCTTCTCACATCCCTGAGGCTACCTCGAGTGCTTCCTCCGTGCCCGCAAGAAGCATGCCTGCCGCACAGAACGAACCAGGAGTGCACAACGCAGTGCACAACGCACCCCCACCAGGGTACGAGCACGGAGCGCACACAAATCAATAGTTCCCCTACGGGATGCCTGCAGAGGAGACACAACAACAATATTCAAAGGTGCATACCGGTACCAACAGGCAAGGAACGAGTCAAGGCAAGAAGTAATGCGCACATACACTCCCTGTGTAAGGGCGCATGGTCAGGAAGAGTCATGAAGGAAACGTCCGCCTCCACGCTCAGAGCAGTACGACAAGGAAAGTTCCTACAAAGCAACCAACTCAAGAATAAGCACACGAGACATGCACAGACCAACAATGAAACGTTGTGCTGTGTTACTACGTCACTGGAACTGCACCGTCGCAATTGCGCGTATAGCTGCTGCAGCGATCGCTGCTACCACCGGTCTTGTGACAGTGTTCACCATTATAGTAGCAACCGCTGCTACCGCTGCCTTGGACGTCATTGTAACCGCTGTTACCATCAACCTTTGGCATTTGTCTACAAGTGTTCTCTATCGTTACTACACTACGCGCACACAGAACATGAACCAAGGGAAATAAGAAGTAGGGGAAGTATGACCCCTCATATTTTCGAATTAATTCGATACGACTTGATGAGGATCATCGTCGCCAACAGAAATCATCACAGATTACATACGCTACGCCTGAGCTGACCACTATTCATGATGTATAAAATTCAGTTTTTATAAAATTTCAAGAACATCAGTTTATCAAAAAATTTAAGAACTCCTAAACATCGCTCTGATACCACTGTTGGATTACGGGGACGTAATACTACGCAATGCTAAACGTGTAAATGCAAGTAATCTAACTACGCAACGGAATAATGTACACATACCTCAATAGCTTTCCTGCCCAAGAACGATGTGGAGGAAGTTCTGATCCTCCGGTCGGAACCCGTACAAGTTCTTCGTGAGAAGAAGTCCTACGCGGTATAAGCTCCACAGAAAATCCTCTGATCGATTCTTCAACGGGGACAGAACCTCGGACTGAGATGATGGTGTGCCGAAAATCACTACTAAGGCGGTGAGAGGGTTTCTCTCAAGTTCCTCAATGGAGGAACTTATGAATTACTTGATGTGTAAAACCCCTTAGGAGACTCCCCTATATATAGGATTGGTGGAGTGGACAAAAGTCCACTCCAAACAATGTGGGACTAGGGTTCGGCAGAATCACCTATTAAGGAAGGGAGGCCCAATTTTGGGCCTCCCATTTCAATTAGGAATTGGGTCAAGCCCAATTAACCTAATGTGACATTTATCCAATTATCTTAGGTAATATCCTTAATATTAACGGGCTACCATTTACGGCGCCACGTCACCATATGCTAACAGTATTACTAATTACATTCATGTTTATAAATTTTTAGCACTTAGCCAAAATTTTGGCTGATTTGTGGAACTGATCTCTTGTAGGAATTTTATCAAACACCTTGTGGGCATGCTAGAGCAAACAATTTCAAGAGACAATCAAGATCAAATTGGATCCAAGCAAGGTTACAAACGTTTTAGCCATACCCGAAATAGAACTCACCACCTCAAGACGATCGAACCACTGCGAAAACCACCACCCAAGGACCGCCGAAAAATTCCACGCGCCACCGCCGTGGATGCCACGCGCCGCCCTAGCCAGCACGAGCTGCCCTTGTGCCGCTGTGACTCCTCACCGTTATCCCGTCGGCGTGATGGTGATTAAATGTGGCCGACTAATGTGATTTAGCACCCAAGTTTGCTACACCTAGGTTTCTTCTCCTTCGAGAAATGAGAGTGATCCTAAAAACTACTAAGTGGGGAGACTTGACTAATGAATGCTCTCCCTCATTTCCACTAATGGTGTTTGTACCTATGGGTAGCCCTTGGTCCCTCTCTATTTTTTACAAGTCCCTAGTGGCATGACTAAATTTTTTTACATCCTTGTTACAACACATGTCATTTTTTAGACTCGACATGTACAATCATGCTAGTATGCTATACATCCATGATTTATTTATCTTAAATCATAATCCACGTTCTCATCATCATGTGATTGATTGCATGATTTCATTATTGATAAAACATCATCGCATCATGAACGTCCTTATTATCGCACCTGTCATGTACGTGATAGATACATCCATGGTTAGCATATTCTTATGCATGTTGACATCTATGAACATGATTACACATATTTATAACTCGTCGCCTATATTCGTCATATATGTGTGCATGTCTGTTACACTAATCCTGTCAGCAGATATCAAATACTCGCCAAGAAAAATAAAGATAGGCGAAATCAAGGCCCACGTGCCCAACCAACAACAAATCGTCGCCTGAGGTTAGCATCGGTCCCAAATTGGACATGTATCCTATCTTAAAATAGAGTCAATCAAGGGTCAAACCATTATTTGACTCGGGGGCAAGTGGATATATGCCCAATTCGGGTTCTTATTTACATTCCGGACTTCGCAAACACGTCAAAATCACGTAAACCGTCAAAACACGCTCCTGATGTTTAAAACGGTCCGGACGCGCGACACACGCGTCCGGACCGGACCTCCGGATTGCCCTAAGACGACCCGGATCGTCCGAACCCGACGTGACCCAAGTCGTCGTCTGCAGCGCGTGTATCCCGTTTGTGTCCTCACACCAAGTTAGAGTTTTCTAATAGCCAACTTCAATCAAGCCAGACGACGGTTCATATTTTCCTTTAAACCGACGTCAAACCGCACAAAAACCGAGATCGGTTCTAAGGTTGCCTATAAATAGGGAGCCTAGGCCATCCATTTTACTTTACATTCACTTGAGATTGACTTAAGAGCCCTGACTTCTCTCTAGCTTTCTCTCTCTAGAATTCTCATTTTAGCATCGGAGAGTAGGGATGGCAACGGTTCTCGAGGCCCCGTTGACCCGCGGTGCCCCGACTCGGTTTTGACCCGAGGACCTGCCGACCCGCGAGTCACAGGTCGGGTTCGGGGCGGGTCGAGTCCGGGTCTAGGGGCACGGGGCCCTGTTGACCCGCCCCGAAATGCCTATGTATATTTTTATTTTTATTTTTTTTAATGTTAATATAATGTAACATTTACTAAACAATATGGTTAATATAGTACCTATATAAATAACATGGACCAAATTATAAATAGATGTATATTTAGATTATTAGGATTTGTTAATTTGGATTTGGTGTTCGGATTTGAATTTGTATTTGGTGATGAATTTGATGTGTTTGTATTTGATTGATGTTAGATTTATGGTTTGAATTTATATATAATGTAATATTTTGGCAAAAAAAAGTTGTAATTAATATTGAGAAGTGAAAAAAAAAAAATTTGTGCACGTCGGGTCGGGGCCCCGCGGGTCGACCCGCGGGATTTTTGACCCGCTCCGACCCGCCCCGGGAGGTACACTTACCCGGGTCCGGGTCAGCCAGGCTGACCCGCGGGGCGGGTCCGGGGCTGCGAAAACCCGCCCCGTTGCCATCCCTATCGGAGAGGGCTCAACCGGCACCACCCCTCCGTGCTGGTTACTGCCTCTGTGTGCAGGTCCGGACGACAAGCATGAAGTTAGGAGTGTGAAGTTGAAGGACCAAACACAACGAACAAATTGAGGATTCGTCGAGTCTGTTACATCAAGCGGGTTTGGACGAAACAATGATCAAATGAATTTCGATGAGAGTAAGATGTGTGTGTATGAGGATTGCTGGATGCACATGTTGGTGTATGAGAGTAAGATGTGTGTGTATAATCCAGGTAGTCAAGAATCAAGATGGTTATCTGATTGTGCTCTGTATAATCCAGGTTACTTAGTCAAGTCATGGTTTGCTTACCATTTTTTTTAATTAACATAATATGCAAAATTAAGCAGACAAATATTGCTAAGTTGTTAGTTTGGTATAATCCGAACCCGCCTGAAAAACCCGAAGCCCGAGGTCGGACGAATTTTTTTTCTTATTTTCCCGCCCAAGCCCAAATTTGAGTCTAAAAACCCGAACTTTGGTGGGTGGAAATTATTCTTCAAATTTCTCGACCGAACCCGCCCACCCCTAGCTGGGGTGGAAGAAGCTAAACTAAATATAGGAGATAACTTATCTGAAATATTAAGCTGATGACCGAATTACAATTTTCCAAAGATACAATTGAGCCATAGACACTGGTTCGATTGTAAAATATAAATTCGGAGCCAGCCCCTTCAGCAAGCAAAGAAGCAATTCCAAGGGCGCTGGTATCTTCTTCTTCTGCCTCAATTCCTGATTTCCCTTCGCAATTTGATCGAGCCTGTTACTCTCGAATCTCACCATGGTTCTTGAGGTCAGCTTCTATTGTAGCTAATGAATTGTCTTTGTATTTTCTCTGGTATATGTTTTCGCAAGTTAGGGTTTCAATCCTGTTTCATTCTTTTGTAACTTCAGGCGACCATGATCTGTATTGATAATTCCGAGTGGATGCGGAATGGAGATTACAGTCCCAGCAGATTCCAAGCTCAAGCAGACGCAGTTAATCTCATCTGCGGAGCTAAAACACAGGTACGTTTGCTGCATTTAGCATATAGATCGATGCAGTTGCTGATTTAATTAAGTATATTTTTCTATATGTTCACTTGATATCTACTATTTGTGTCTCGTCATTAAAGATTTTGCATCTTTATCGGCTTAGTGGTTAGTTCGGATTCTTGTAGTACATTGGAGGTCTCCTTTCACAGAATACACGTCCATCGATGTTAGGCATCCTAGGAAGTACTAATGCGTCTGGTTGTTTTCATCCTAATATGTTCAAACTTATGTCTAAATTTAAGGTTTTACTGGATGATTCTAATTTCAATGTTTCATGTAGTCCAATCCTGAGAATACCGTGGGAGTTCTAACTATGGCTGGAAAAGGAGTTCGTGTATTGGTCACCCCTACGAGTGATCTTGGCAAAATATTGGCTTGCATGCACGGTTGGTACCATTCTTTCTTTTTTTCTTGTTTTTCTAGGTTTCCTTCTTATACTTGTGGAAGGAAGACCTGACCGTCACGAATGAAGTTCCATGTTAACATTGGTGTAAACGTCACGTTGTGACTGTAACCTTGCTCAAGTTACCGACTTTGTCTTTAGCAGCTCATTATGCTGGTTATCTTTTCTTTGCTGTTCTTGTTTGATTGGGTTGCGTATCTTATAAATTGGGAGCTTTGTAACTTAAAATATTAATTTCTCATACTCTTCAAAGTGAAAATATTTATTCTTGTTGTATTGGCTCTTAAATGTACGAAGCCATCTTATTCTCCAGGAGGGATGGAGGTAAAGATGGAAAGTATATGTTGTTTCTTGGTAATAAAGAAAGTATAGGTTGATCCCTAGTTTCGGAGTTTTAGAAGGAGCACTCTTTCAGTTTTAAAGGTTTTTCTTGTATTTTTTCCTGATTGAGATGAGCTTGTAGAAAAAAAATCATTTTTTTGGCCTCTCAAATGCAGGCTTGGACATAGGAGGTGATGTAAACCTGGCCGGAGGTATCCAGGTAGCACAATTGGCACTTAAGCATCGACAAAATAAGAAGCAGCAGCAAAGGATTATTGTCTTTGCTGGAAGGTCAGTACCTAATAGTTCACTCATGCTCTACTTTTACTTGTGGTACTTTAGTATCTCATGTGATCTGTTCCTCACATGGTGTGATGTGACTGCAGCCCTATCAAACACGACAAGAAGATGTTGGAGATGATTGGAAAGAAATTGAAGAAAAACAGCGTGGCTCTAGATATTGTTGATTTTGGTGAAGTTGATGATGAGAAGCCAGAGAAACTGGAAGCTCTCCTTTCGTCTGTCAACAATAATGACAGCAGTCACATTGTTCACGTTCCTGCTGGCCCAAATGCTCTTTCTGATGTTCTTATAAGGTATGTAATCTTATTCTTCACTTCCTGGTTTATAATGCTATCCATGTTTAATAATTTCTCTGTTTGATTCATTTGTTATTATTGTAGCACTCCCATTTTCACTGGTGGGGATGGAGAAGGTGGAAGTGGTTTTGCTGCAGCAGCAGCGGCAGCAGCTGCTGGTGGTGTGTCTGGTTATGATTTTGGGGTTGATCCAAACTTGGACCCTGAACTGGCCCTTGCTCTCAGAGTCTCCATGGAAGAAGAGAGGGCCAGGCAGGAAGCAGCTGCTAAAAAGGCTGCAGAGGAGGCTTCAAAGCAAGAAAAGGGAAACTCAGAAGATGCACCAATGACAGAAGGTGCCAGTGCTTCAGCGTCTGAAGCTGACAAGAAGGATGATCTAATGGTAAGTCCCTCAACTCTTGCGAGGATAATGCTTTTTTCCAGTTAAAGTTGATCTGTTCTAGCGTAGATGTTTCCTGTGATTGGAAATCCTGTACTCAAGCTTTCTAATATCAGTCACTTAATTATTAGCCATTGGTATCCTGAAACGATCAATCAATGAACCTATTCTTTGAAATGTACACGTTCAGTGCAGCTTGTACTGTCTTCTTTCTGGTTCAGCTGATTTGACCAAGTATAATCCGAATTGAGTAGACGTGCGGTGGTAACATAATCTGAATTGTGTTGCTGAATTAATATGAACAAACATATCATCATGCAGGACGATGAGAATGCATTACTGCAACAAGCACTTGCAATGTCAATGGATGATGCTATTCCTTCCCATGGTCTCCAAGACACTGACATGTCAGATGCAGCTTCTGTTGATCCTGACCTGAAACTAGGTGAGATCTCTGTTTTCAGTTTTATGAATATTTTAGTGCAGAAGTAGTTGGTTTGTGTTCTATGTATAACTGCTCAATTCCCTCATAAGTGATGTTACAGTGATAAAATTAGTTATGGTGATCAAATTAGCCGGTGCTGCTGTTAGCGTGTTTTGATTGGTTGACTGATTCATTGTTTAAACCAGAGTATCATTTGGAAGATCCCGCAGATTATCACTTAACAAGGACTTAACTAATTACTATTTGCCAGGTTTTAATAATATCTTAATGAGCCGACTTCTGTCATACCTTGTTAAGGTTTTCTTAAAGAGTCTGAAGAAGTATTAGTACTGAAATAATTTTCTAAGAATTATGAAAGCATATTCTCAACCATTAGTTGGCTTGATTTAATTTTACTTGTGTATATGTATTATATCAAAATCACTTTGAAGATCATATTTGTCTGTTCTCCCGAAGTTACGGGGTCATTTTGCCGAGTTCCTTCGACATGGTTCTCTCAAGCGCCCTAGTATACTCTACTTGTTCACCTGTGTCGGTTTGGGGTACTTTTGCTTATCTAAATAGCTAATGCTATTTGGTTACAGATCTTGAGTTATCAAAGCAGGAAGAAGAAAAGGATTCGGAGAACCAGACAGATATGGGCAAACTGCTGGCAGATCAGTCATTTGTATCTTCCATTCTTGCATCTGTATGTGAACTAAACAAATACTTGCAATTATTGTAACTTTTTAGTTTCTTATGCTGATGATTACTTCTTGTTTAAACTCTTTTCAGCTTCCAGGTGTCGATCCAAATGATCCATCTGTTAAGGATTTGCTTGCCTCCATGCAAAATCAGGCGGAGGTACATTTCTTATTTCTCATCTCCTGCAGTATAATAATTGTTCATCATGCACGATTTGTAGCCCCTTAATTAAGCACATCTTTTGTTAATTGTTGAATAAAATCCTGTTTGTTTAGCAGACTTACATGCAGGTGTTTGCACTCCTTTGCCTAAACTGTTAGCCCTAGTTCATGTTGATGTTGCTCTTTGGTTTTTGTTGAGTATTCATTTCCCTATTTGGCTCATGAAATACAGCAGAGATGCAAGTTTTCTTAAGAGAAGCAATACAAACCTCATTCCACAATATATTAAACACTTTATGATTTACTTTTTAGCGGCAAATTTTTTACCAAGCATTTCATTTAATTTTTTTCTTCAAGCCATACTACAAGTTTCACATAATGCAGCGTTTGTATTTCAATGAACAGAGTTATTGTAATTTAAACATGGGCAATATCAGTTTTGCACTGTGGTTAATGAAATAAAAATGGTGTGATTCCTCGACATCTGAAGGATTAGGAAACTGTATTATCGGGACCGTGAATTGTTTTTTAATGGATTGTTGAATTAGGAGAAGAAGGATGAAAAGGAGGGTCCGAGCAAAGAAGAGAAACAGTAAGCTTTTATCAGGTAACTTTTCTTATCTATATACGCAAATAATGTCTTGTTGATCATTGATTCCTCTGATAGAATGCTTCTTGATTATTAATTCAAAATTTCTTCTTGCAGTTCAGTGGTAATAGTTGGTTGTTCGGGAGCTACAATATCAAATATTTTGAAGCTTTACCTCGAGGGCTGTTGGAGGATAATGAATTTGGGACATTTAGTAGTGTACTATGCTTTAAGTGGTGGACTTATTTGACATTCCGATATGAAAGATTTTATGCTGCGTCTTATTGACTGGAAAAATGGTTCTCTGCGGTTTGAATGAATGGCTCTGCTATGGATGTCTCTGTTAGTTCTGGATCATGCCAAAAGTGGGTGAAAAATGTGGCTCTGTATTCCAAATTTCCAATATATGTAGCCTAAGGCCGCCAATTTAGGCTGTCAATTTGTGACACGACACGAGAGTACGACACGAATACGTACAAAAAAACCGTGTTTGTGCAAGGATATGATAAAACGATAACACGATAGCAAGAGCACGATTAACAAAATATAATTTTCGTGTTGTGTTCGTGTTATGTATCACATACGACAGCAATTAAAGTTATGCTATTAAGATTAACTTTTAAATAATTTTTTGAAAAGAAATCTTATTTAGTAGTTTTTAAATGGGTTAAGAACCTATAAAAGGTCTGAACTATCACCCATGTTAACGGGAGAGGTCTAAAATTTAAAAAGTTAATAACGGAAGTCTGAAATTTCAATTTTGTTGATAACAGCGGTCTCCGTTAGTTTTTTATGTTAAAACTAACGGAAGTTGGTCACATGCTTGGCATGTGACCGGAAATAAAATAAAATTCCAAAAATGCCCTTCTATCAAGTGTGCCCCTCACATGCTTGAAGTGAAAAGACCAAAATGCCCTTGAAGCCACAACGGCTCCGGCGACCACCACCCGACTCCGGTGACCACCAACCTAGCTCCGGTGACCACCACCGTACTCCGGCGACCACCTCTAAGGCTCCGATTGGGCCCAAATCGGAGCCACCGGTCCCGATTGGACTCCGATCGGAGCCAAAAAGCTCCGATTGGAGCTCTGTGGCTCCAGTCAGGGCCACAGAGCTCCAGATCGGAGCTTTTCTGGCTCCGATCGGAGTTTTTTTGCTGAGGTGGTGGCCGGAGCCGGGTCGCCGGAGCCGAGGTGGTGGTCGTTGGAGTCGGGGTGGTGGTCGCCGGAGTCGGGTGGTGGTGGCCGGAGTCGGGTGGCGGTGGACGGAGCTGGGTGGTTTTAATTTGACTTTAGGGGTAAAATTGTCATTTCACATTTCCTTAAATAAGATATTAAATAAAACAAAATATTAAAGGGGCAAAAATGTCATTTCACACAGTTCTGTTAAATTTAACACTAAAAATGGACGGAAAACCTCAAATCAACAAAATTGAAATTTCAGACCTCCGTTGTTAACTTTTTAAATTTCAGACCTCTCCCGTTAACATGAGTCATAGTTCAGACCTTTCATAGGTTCTTAACCCTTTTTAAAACTCCAATAAGTTTAACTTTTAAAGTTTATCATATATATTACAAACTTAAGCGTACTGACATATTAATAGATTCTTTCTATTTGAAGTTCATTTTTTTTCTTCAAAGTTTTGTATAGATATGTGCAATTAAATAACTTAATAAAGCACGATATGAATATGCACAAAAAATTTCGTGTCGTGTTTGTGTTTGCAAAATGTGGCACGATAAACTTACCGTGCATGTTCGTATTTAGTAGGTTTAACACGACACTTATATTGACACGCACGATAGCACGAATTCTCACGCATTCATATATGATTATCACACTGAAATGAGTTTTTTTTTTTTTTTTTTTTCAAGAATGGTTGGTTACTGATCTACCGGGGCTTCCGTATATTTTTTTTGGCCTGAAGGGGCATATATAATAAGAGAAAATGAGCAGATAAGGGATTTTATTTCTAAAATATAGGAATATTGGATATTTTTTTAAATAATAATATAGCAGTTATAAGGGTTAATTATTAATTTGCTAGTTGATGTTTGCGTAGGAAAATAATAAATTGCTAAATGAATATTTTTTAGCAACATTTTATTAGTTCAAGTTTTATGTCTCTAAATTGCTATTTCGGTTATAACTTTTGTTTTAATTAAATGAATTAGGCTATATTATATGTTTCACACTCGATGAATAAAAATATGATAAATTGTTAATTAATATTTAGACGATAAAATAAATTATTAGTTATTTTCTTCATTTATTGAGTATTTCCATCCATGTAAGACATACTAACGAAGGTAGTAATTTATTTACTTATAAAGCTTTAGTTACCCAACATAAAATATTTTAGTTCTGTACACAAATCCACAAGGACCACAATATTTTATTAGTTCAGCTGTTGATGGAGGCCGTGTTTGTGCTAATTGTTTATAAGTATGATATGTTCGCAAATAAACACAGTAATCTAGACATTACGTAGTGGGAAGAGTCTAGAGTCACCAATACTAGACCATTTCTTTTAGGGTTAAGAATCTATAATCTGTTCAAAGTTTGGCCATTGTGAGATTTTGGTGTTTGGAGTTTTAAATGTTGATATGAACTATGGGTTTCAGTTTTTGTTGAATTTGGTGTCTCCGCACTGTTAAGTCAAACAGAAATTGGTCATGTGATGACCACATGACCTGAACAAAAAAAAAAAAATCCCAAAAATTTCATTGCTCAACAGTTACATGCTCGAATTAAAAGTAAAAAATACCACTCATAG
This sequence comes from Clarkia xantiana subsp. parviflora, assembly GCA_036873135.1. NCBI lineage: Eukaryota > Viridiplantae > Streptophyta > Magnoliopsida > Myrtales > Onagraceae > Clarkia > Clarkia xantiana. The sequence goes on along the minus strand of JAPTYO010000008.1, from coordinate 15,471,905 downwards.
CAAAAAAATAAAAAATCAGTCTGATCCTCCTTGTTTGACTCTAGGGTAATTTCGTCATTTCATATTTTCTCAAATAAAGTAGTAAATAAAAAAAAGTATTAAAATGGCAAAAATATCATTTCACACAAATCTGTTAAATTTAACCTGAAAAATGGATAGAAAACCAAATTTCAACAAAGTTGAAACTTCAGACACCTTATATCAACAAGTGAAACTCCAAACATCAAAATTTCACAATGGTCAAATCTTGGACAGTTTATATGTTCTTAACCCTTAAAAGAAATGTTCTAGTACTGAGGGCAAATATTATACTTTCCCGATCAAAGAGGACTGATGAGAAAAAAATGAAAAGGCAAGGAAGAGAATATTCAGAAATATATCCGCTCGCAATCCGACTGTTCGACATTTGCGATGGCGATATCCGCTCATCAACGGTCGAGGCCCATCATCGCTTCCAGGAGTCAATCCCTGGGCTTCAATTGTACATCCCACCCATCTATTCCTCCTTCGAATCAGAACAGATTCTCCTCCATCTCAAATCGTACCACACAGGCATTGATATGATGGCGGGTGTATCCATTGCGTCCTGTTCTTCTCTACCCACCATTCGCTTTCCAAAATCTCGACGGGCCAACAGGTAGATTGATTCAATAGTCTATTCGAGATCCCAGTTCATTGCATTGATCGCCGAGTTTCTTGATTTTGATCTGCAGGTACCCTCGAAGTATGGCTTTTGCGGTTCTGAACAATGAAGCTGCAACTGCGGGTGTGAAGCTCACTGAAGGAGAGGACAAATTGCCCAAGGTGGTGCTCACCTCCTCTAGTGGCAGGTAAGTCTGTCAAAATCGGGTCGTCTTTTGATTGGGGATTTCTAGTGAATTTTGCCCATATTTTCTGATTCATATGCCGATTTTGGTTAGCCTGTGATCGTAATGGGAAAAACTAATTTGTTCCAATTGTTGAGATATAGATACTGCATTTCTTCACAATCGATAGTAGATTGATTACTGCATCTGTCTGGCTGGATATGAGTTTTAGCTCGTAATTTAGTTAGAACATGGCATAATTCTGCTAATAGACCAAAAACTAAACTGAAGAAGACATTGTTTTCCCATATCAACCCTTTTGAAACAGTGATTGATGTGCGTTTATTTTGCTGAATGATAAAGTAATGATATTATTAATTAGGGACCAAGAAGATACCGAGATTTTAACCACCTTTTCAACTTTCGTTCCAATAATATTCATCTCTTGAAATAAAATTTTCAAATCCCTTACCTGCAGTGAAGCTGAGTTGTACTTGTTTGGCGGTTGTATCACATCATGGAAAGTTGCAGACGGCAAGGACCTCTTGTATGTTCGACCAGATGCAGTCTTCAACAAGAAGAAACCTATCAGGTAATAGTCTTGTCTCACCTTGCATGCTTTGAATTCATATATAGAAGAAAGAAGCCTCAACAAGTCGGTGCATGAAATTAGAATTTTCAGCAGATTATTGCGGCTGTGTCTGTCTTAAGTCATATTCTTTTGATGTATCAATGCAACAAAGCAATGTCGCTTACAAAGATTTACTAGTCTAAAGTTTTGGAGTTATGGAAGAACAGAGCTTCAACTGTTGCAGTTCTTTTAAAACAAAGTATTTCAGTACTTGTGAAATAGATTTGTCTTTTTTGTCTCAAATATTGACAAATACATTTTCTGGTGTAGTGGAGGCATCCCACATTGTTTTCCACAGTTTGGACCCGGTCCAATGCAGCAGGTATGCTCATTATTTTTAGGGTTAACAGGTCTTTTGGTCCATGATGTTTGACAATTTTCGGGTTTTGGTCAATGATGTTTTTTTTAGGGTTAAGAACCTATGAAGGTCTGAACTATCACCCATGTTAACGGGAGAGGTCTGAAATTTAAAAAGTTAATAACGGAGGTCTGAAATTTCAGTTTTGTTGATAACGGCGGTCTCCGTTAGTTTTTTCCGTTAAAACTAACGGAAGTTGGTCACATGCTTGGCATGTGACCGGAAATAAAATAAATTTCCAAAAATGCCCTTCTATCAAGTGTGCCCCTCACATGCTTGGAGTGAAAAGACCAAAATGCCCTTGAAGCCACCACGGTACTCCTGCGACCACCAATCGTACTCCGGCGACCACCACCGTACTCCGGCGACCACCACCTTACTCCGGCGACCACCACCAAGGCTCTGATTGGGCCCAAATCGGAGCCACCGGCCCTGATTGGGCTGGGATCGGAGCTAAAAAAAGCTCCGATCGGAGGTTTTTTGCTGAGATGGTGGCCGGAGTCGGGTCGCCGGAGCCGAGGTGGTGGTCGCCGGAGTCGGGTGGTGGTGGCCGGAGTCGGGTGGTGGTGGCCGGAGTCGGGTGGCGGTGGCCGGAGTCGGGTGGTTTTAATTTGACTTTAGGGGTAAAATTGTCATTTCACATTTTCTTAAATAAGATATTAAATAAAACAAAATATTAAATGGGCAAAAATGTCATTTCACACAATTCTGTTAAATTTAACCCTAAAAATGGACGGAAAACCTCAAATCAACAAAACTGAAATTTCAGACCTCTGTTATTAACTTTTTAAATTTCAGACCTCTCCCGTTAACATGGGTTATAATTCAGACCTTCCATAGGTTCTTAACCCTTTTTTTTACCTAGTTTTGGTACCAATGTTTGCAGATTTTTTCTAGTTTTGGTCAAACCGTTACATTCCGTCCATTTTTTGACATGTTCAAGTCACGTGATCCACTCTAAACTTTAAATTTAGTCCCTCTTATACTTTCTTAACCTTTTTTTTGTTCAATTTAGTCCCGAAGTTTCAAAATTGACCCAAATTGGACAATAGGTCCAATTGAATTTTTGAAACTTCGGGACTAAATTGAACACAAAAAAGGTTAGGAAAGTATTAGAAGGACTAAATTGAACAAAACTGAAAGTTTAGAGTGGATCACGTGACTTGTACATGTCAAAAAATGGACGGAATGTAACGGTTAGACCAAAACTAGAAAAAATCTGCAAACATATGGTACCAAAACTAGGTAAAAAAAAACATCATTGACCAAAACCCAAAAGTTGTCAAACGTCATAGACCAAAAGACCTGTTAACCCTTATTTTTATTGCAACTGAATTTTTTAAAATTTGTTATACCAACTGAACTATTGTTCCTGTCATGATTACTCTTTCCTCCTTGTTATATCATATTTTTTTTTTCTTTATATATTCTTGTGTTATTTTGATAGCACGGGTTTGGTAGAAACTTGGACTGGTCTATTGTTGAATCAGAGAACGTGGATGGAAATCCCTCTTTAACTCTAGAACTGAAGGATGGTGAATACAGCCGTGCCATGTGGGACTACAGCTTCCAAGCATTATACAAGGTAAATGCCATTTTCCTTTTAGAAACACGGGGTTCTACGATTTGTAGCTACTAGTCGATTTATCTGATACATATTCAACTATTTTGCAGATCTTTTTGAAGGAAAAGAGCCTCTCCACGGAGTTAATTATAAAAAACACAGGCAATAAACCATTTTCATTCAGTACTGCCTTGCATACATACTTCAGTGTAAGTAGTATGATACGAATGATTGATAAACTAACCTTTCTCAATCAAATTTGTCAAAACTTAAAGCATGATCGAGAAAGCTGAGTTTCGATTTAAGCTAAGATCAAATTTATTGAGAAAGGATTTATTGTTGCTAACGTAATTACACTATAATGTCAGGCTTCTTCTGCAGCAGCCACAGTACGAGGTCTGAAGGGCTGCAAAACACTGAACAAGGACCCCGATCCAAAGAACCCTCTTGAAGGAAATGAGGAGAGGTTAATTTCTTGTCCTGCTGATCTATTGTTAGTAGGAAACAAAATGGATGTTCTGCATTTGATGCTGCCTCTTAATGACTGACTTATAGGGATACGGTCAACTTTCCCGGATTTGTGGACTGCGTCTACCTGAATGCTCCTAATGAATTGTTCCTCGATAACGGCTTGGGAGATGTTATATCTATAAAAAATACCAAGTAAGTACTTCTCCAAAATAAAAATAAAAAATATCAGTAGCCTAAACCCTTCACAATTTGCTATGCAATCCTCCACAGTTGGTCCGACGCAGTTCTGTGGAATCCGCATCTTCAGATGGAAGCATGCTACAAAGAATTCGTCTGTGTCGAAAATGCTCAGGTACCCGATATCTTTAAGGGTTAAGAACCTGAAAACAGCACCAACGATTAGCAACATAGTTGGTACTGTTTATAGGTTCTTAAGGTTAACCCTATGTTTATAATCCTTAGCCTTCAACCAAAAAAATATCCTTAGTTAAAGTTGTTCAAAACGGTTGAGCTGTTATGCTTTTTCTGCAGATTGGAAATGTTAATGTTGAGCCTGAGCAGTCATGGACAGCCAAACAGGACCTCAGTCTCGTCTGAGGGTCAGGACAGGTCACTCAAAAGTATCCCCCCCTAAAATAAGTTGGTCGGCTTAAGGTGTTCTGAGACCTCTTGTACTACGAATTTTGCTTATCACTGAGACACGCCTTTGACTGTATTATTATTATAAAAGTTGGTCACAAATGTGTTTGTTAATCCTATCACCAATAATCTTTGCAACTGCAAACCCCGTCTTTGAAAACATGGAATCGGGATTTATCCCTCATAACGATGCACCTTCCGTAAATCTTGGAAATCATCTTTGCCACCGTATGGCAATCTTCGCAAATCCTAAGGTTCTTGAAGATCCTGATCGTCTCCTTTGCATCTGTACTGATAAGTCCGAACGCCATGGCTAGCTTCTCGCTGTGCCGACTAATGGCCGCCTCCTTCTCCTGATCCTCCAAATCAAGCAGTAACTTCCCTACCGCAGGCCGATACCCTTCTTCGACTCGCACTCTCTCCAAAACCCGATTCAATTTCCCGGTAATCTCCTTCATCCGAGGGTGCGATGCATCCGAAGCGTAGAATTCATGAACTGTCCCATTAACGGTGATTGAGCTGCATCCTCGTAGTTTTCTCACTCCTCTCTCTTTCATTCTCTCTCTAGCTCGAATCGATCCTTCCCAATCTCCCGCTTCTGCGAGAATCCCCGCAGCTTGTATGTACCGACCCCCGTGTTTTGAGTCGATCGAAATTAGGGTTTCTGCAATCTCGTTTCCTAATTCGGTTCTTCCATGGATTCGGCATGCGTTAAGCAGCGCGCCTAATATCGTAGCGTTCGGCTTCATCGGCATTGTCTTGACTAGGGTTTTTGCTTCATCGACCAGCCCGGCTCGACTCAGTAGGTGAACCATGCATCCATAATGTTCCATAGAAGGCGCCGATTTCATACTCCGAAATAGACCCCTTCCCTTCTGTATGAGCCCTGTGTAGCTACACGCGCTCAGAACCGCGGTCCAAGTGACCGGGTTCGGCTCGATTCCATCACTAGTCATATTCTCGAACCATTCCAGAGCATCGATAGCGAGTCCATGAACTGCAAAACCCGAGATCACCGCAGTCCATAACGACACACATCTCCAATTCGACTTCCGAAAAACCTGCACCGCTTCTTCCATGAAACCGCATTTCCCGTACATGTCTATTAGCGCGCAACATAGTACTTTGTCAAGCCCAACCTTGTTTTTCTCAATATACGCGTGGAGGAACCTTCCCTGATCAATCGCGCCGAGATTCGCACACGCAGAAATTGCACTCGCTAGGGCGGTTCGGTCGGGTTGGACACCCGAAATCTGCATTTCTCGAAAGACCTCCAAAGCTTCCATGTTTAGACCCACGGAGATAAAACCCGACATCATCGTAGTCCATGACACGACACTCTTTTCTGACATGTCCCTAAATAGCTGGTAACCAATCTCGACTTCTCCGCACTTTAGGTATGCATCGATAATCGAGTTCCACGATACAGTGTCTCTCTGAGACGCCGTATCGAAAACGAGACGTGCGGATCGTACCGAACCAGACGCGGCGTACGCGTGTATGAGGGAGTTGAGCGCGAAAACATCCGAGCCGAACCCGAACTTAATGACGTGGGTGTGGATTTGGGTGGTTGAGGGTAGAGTGGAACAGGATTTAAGCAAGAAAGGGAAGGTGTGAGAGTTGTGTGGGACGGATGAGGAGAGCATGTGAAGGTAGAGGTGAAGAGCTTCTTCAGAGTGGTATGCTCTGAACAAAGCGTTCCACATGAAAGTGTGGGGATGTGTTGTTTGGTTAAAGAGCTTTCGGGCGTAGTTTAGGTCGCCAATGATGGTCGCGGCAGAGAGGAGTGTGTTGAGAAGAAGTGGGTGTTGATGGGTGCCTGTTTTGAGCATGGTTGCATGGATTTGCTTGATTTCGGACATGTTGGAGCATTTTTGGAGGAGAGAGATGTTTATTGTATTGGGGCATGCCTTTGTGGAGGCTGAAACTGAAACAGTGGGTTGCATCGAGGTTAGGTTATAGTTGTTAGTTGGGGAGAAAAGAAAACGAGACATATATATATATATATAGTAGCTAGCTAGCTAGCTAGCTAGAGAGGACAGGGCGGTGTTGAAGAACCATGGCTAGTAGGTTGTGTGGCTCTTAAGGAAGGGGTTACAAATGTAGATAAGGTTCACGAGACAATACAAATATATTCTTATTTATTTCAGCTTAGTATTTTGGTTGTATCCCCCCTATTCCCTACGTTAGTGTTACATATAATAATCAACTTATAACTTGAGACTTTTACATCTGAGCTGAGCTGAGCTGAGACTAACACCCAATAAAGGGCAGGTTTTGTCCTTTCGGTTCTCCTACATATATATATTAGCGTAATTATCCCGCACTATGAGAAAAATGATTATCAATACGAAAATCCTATTCGTTTCTGAAAGAGTTTATTTATAAGGGATATACAACCTTATTTGTAAGGGTATTATGAAAATCCCATATAAATATTACATTAGATTTTTTAAAGACTATGACTCCTAACAAAAAATTTAGTTAGAAATTTTCTTGAAAATCTCTTTTTTAAATTTTGAATTTTTGTAAGGAATTTTCCTTAAAACATAATAAATTCCTAGAAAATGCTTATAATTTGTGAGAGATTTGATTCCCTTAAAATATTACCGTCACAAATTACCAATTTTTTTGTAGTGTTATATGATTCCGACTGATTCAGTCCGATTTGAACTAACTAAGAGAGAACATTTTTGCTCTAAAAGTTGCCTTAATTTACACAATCTACAAATATGAGTGTACTCGGCTTAAAAAAAGAGTATAACTATAACTAGAACAAGGTGGATGTTAGATCTTGACGATCGTGACTGCACTCAAGTTCGTGCGTCCGCACCTATATGAAATGATAGACTTGATTGAGATTCGATAATTTCACTCTGAAACTCAAGTAAATATCTTTTAGAGAAATATAAGAATGGATTAAAAGTAGAGATAAAACTTAATTGCTCATGAAGAGATGATAAATGTATTTATAGATTTTGGGTCAATGTTAAGATTTAATTCTGGTTACCTTTAGTAATCCCAGTTAGCCTGTACTTTTGGTCATTTCATTACTTGGTCGGTGACCTACCTCGATACTTGGTTGGTGACTTGTCTCGCTGCTTCGACAATAAACTGACTCGTTTCTAGGGCAATGACCTTCACGCTAAGGAGGAGGTCGTATGCTTCATTCGTCATCTACATTACTTGGGGGTTTATTTATTGAAGAGAGATCATTGGTGATATTGATCTTCATGTGTTACCCCCGGGTTATATGTCAAGGACCATTGATGACTTTCTTGGAATCATGATTTTTTTCTAACTGACTCAGTGTTTGATGGTCAACGCATTCGGAAAATCGAGGCCGATACGTCGCAATTTTAATTAGGCTAAAGCTCAATGAGGCAGACCGGGTCCTTAGAGGAGAGATCCATGCGGACCAAATTATCCACATGGATTGCTGGTCTGCGCAGGCAGCATTGTCTTGCACATGACATGCTAGTCCGCGCAGGACATGTTGTCCTGCACAGACATTTGGGAATAATTTCACCTAGCGAAAAAGTTTAAGGAAAAATGAAGCTTTTTATGGAATTATTTTTTAAACATACTGCAAACCCTAAGACTAATATCTATACCATCTCTTACGTAAAATTTCTTGGAAGAAAAAAAACTATGACTTGCCTCATCCTCATTCAAGTAGAATACATGAGTGGAAGACCTGAAAATCAACAAAAAAGATATGAGGATTCTAGATTCAAAGGTGATGAACCGAATTAAAATTTCAACACTATGAAGTTTCAGTTGCCTCATTGCACACTGTTGTTCAAATATAATTTCGATCTAGTTCTGATCGTTTTTGGAATAAAAAAGTGTATATTCTTAAAATACATCACATTAGCTTCTCGTGGACATCAAGATCACCAAATCAGATATATGTACACAAAGTTATGGCATGTTAAAGTTGACATCACCTGCAGTTTTGCTGCTACGAACTGATATGCGTCTGTAACTTCACGAGGCTTTTTTGAGCTAACCCTATATCTAATTAAGGCACGTTTTCACCCATGTATTTGTAACTGGAGTTAGTATCATTATTAATTTATTCAGAATTTGTTTACCCTGCAATTCAGTTAATTTTGAGTACGATTATAAAGTTTACACACTATTAGGAACAATTCAGTTAATAGCCTTGAAAGATCTATTTAGCTTTGGTTTTTGGATGAGCAAGTTATAAAACCTTAAATTATATCAAGTATACTTTCTACAGGCACCAAGATCACATGAATCAGACTTATAGATATAGAATTATAAGTAGTTGAAGTTTTCATTCAATCTGTTTAATGATGTAATATTTATAGACAGACATGTTTAAGGTTATAAAAAAGTTGTTTCCAATTGAACTCTACCAGAACTAAGTATTGATGATTAAAGTAGGCTACACTTACTGCGACACTTACTGCGAAACTTACTGCGACACCTTGCTTACACTTACTAAGGCACTTACTAAGCACTTAGTCAACCACGACTGAAGCACTTGCTGGAGCATGTCTGGAGCACTTAATGAAGCAAGACAGAGACACTTACTGGAGCACGGTAAAAGCACTTACTAGAGCATGACACTTACACTTACCCGATCACTGCACTTACACTTACTGAGGCACGACTGAAGCACTATGGCAAACACTATTCCAGCACAGACTAAGGCACTTGTTTCACACTTCAACATCGGGACATCCTTCCTTGCAACATCAAACCCTTATTCATTCGCTCCACCCTTAAGCAATTTCAATCCTTCACAAAACATTCGCAAATTTCTATGATCTACCGTGTCCGCTCTTCAATCGTTGTTGAGCTTGGGAAGCATGCTTTTCTTAGCCTAATACGTGCTTCCCAATATTCGGGACTTCTAAGGGGCTAACAAACATCCCCCACCACACGAAGTCGACGCACTCGTCGACGCAGATTCAAAGCACTCATTCCACGGTTCCCATACTCCCTTCGCAAGAAAACCTCTTCCTCTGATGCACCATAACTCAGTTGCTCGCTGAACGAGAAACATCATCATCATCACTCCATCTAACCGACAATTCGAATTCCTTCACTAGATGGAACAAATCAACTTTTGGCCGAGCTGAAGTCTTTATTGTCGAACGCCTATCAATCATTGACATACAAAATAAGCAAGAACAAACACTCATATCAACTTGGCGAAGCGGTCCCACTGCTCCGCTTCTTGCTTCTATCATGTGTATTGATGTGTCGAAGTTATATTGCTAATCTAAAGCATGGTTAAAAACATCCTCTTGATATGTTGAAATATGGCAGATTTTGTTAGTGATGGCTTTCTTCCTCTATTTTCACTTTCTAGCTATTGGCATAATCAACTCGAATAGTAATCATGAGTATTGATGTGTCGAAGGTATATTGCTAATCTAAAACATGGTTGAAAACATTCTCTTGATATCTTGAAATATGGCGGATTGTGTTATTGATGGATTTCTTCCTTTATTTTCTCTTACTAGATGTTGGTAGAATTAAAGCTGTAGCTTTGTTTCTTCATTGGGTCGGATATGGTATTAGCTCAGATCGTCATATTCGAGTATGGGTTTAGAGCTTCTACTTTGGGCTTCTCTACTTGGTTTTCTTTTATGAGTTGTTAATTCAATCTGGCCTGTTTTTTTTTTTTTTTGGTCATGTAATAGTTTTAGGGTCTTATTGTTCATTTTGTTTTGTTGTGGACTAAGTTCCTTCAGTTGTATGAACTCAGGTTTGAACCTAAACACTTTGTATTTGGGATCCCCTTTTTAGTGTTATAAGGTGAAAGGCTGCCAATTAAAGGAACTACCATAAATGATCCGTAATTGCTATCTCTCCAATTTAATTTTCTGTATGTTCGTTCCTTTCACCACTTCGTATTCTTCGCCTGGTTCTAGGGTTTCGTTCTTGCGATGGTTTGGCTTCAGAGTTAATCATTGAATCAGAGCGACAAGAATTTCTTGTCTTTCGATCCATTATCACGTTGTGATGTTTCACCTCATGGCACTCCCCGCATGCAAAATTGATTCACTTCCCTGGATCTCTTCCTGAAGCGTTTCGATTTCTCTCCCGGTGTTCGTATCTGATCTGTTGGTTGCGATTCTGATTGCGATCCTCTTCTGGACTTTCTCCTTCATTAATCCTCGTATGAAGCTTTGTCGCTACGATTTTAAGGCATGGATGATGGTCACAACAACTCGGAGGATAGCGAGCCATCAAATCCGACTGCAGCCGAGGTTGTCAATTTCTCTTCTGAGGTTCATTCATTCCATCATCTATTCCTCCACTCCTCTGGTAATCCTGGCCAGAGTCTGTTGTCTCTGAAATTAATTGGTCATGATAATTTGCGTAAATGAAGTAGTGGTATGCACATTATCTTGTTAGGAAAGAACAAGCTTGACTTTGTGACTGGTTCATGCAATCATGATGGTTTTGATTCAAAGTTTCACACACTATGAGATAGCTGTGATGTTGTTGCGTGGCTGGATCATTAACTCGGTCTCTGATGAAATTTATGATGGTGTTTTGTATCTGGATAATGCATAGGAATGAACTGCAGGAACGATTTGACAAGATGAACAGTTCCAGGATCTATCAGCTTCATCGTGAGAATGTTACTGCTCGTGAGGGCTTGCATTCAATCAACACGTTCTTTACGAAGCTAAGGAATCTGGGGACTTTATATGATTCTGCATCTTCACATCCTCACATTGATGTAGATTTTTTCAAGAAACATCTTGAGCACAAAAAAATGAGAGGCTCTTTCAATTTTTTGGACTAAATGAGAGTTTCTCAAACGTTCGAAGCAACTTACTGCTTTAGACTCCACTACCAAGTCTCAATCAGGCATATGGTGTTCTTCTTCAAGAAGAAAACCAGAGAGATGTTTCCACCTTTATCTTAAATGGTGATGGAGCCTCCTTGAATGTTAAAATCTCTGGTCAAATCGATATGAAAACCAGAAGATTGACCAATCCTGACCTTGAGTGCACCTTTTGTAAAAAAGAAGGGACACTCTGTGGAGCGTTGTTATGGAAAGGGTTGCAACGTTTGTAAAAAAAATGGGACATTACAAGGAAAATTGTTTTAAATTCAAGGAAAGTTCGAAATGAAAGGTTATGATGGGAAAAATCGGTACCATTTCTTCAAATGGGGACACACGTGATGGTGCTTCTCAGTCTTCTATTGTTTCCACAATCTCATCATAAGGAAGTATCAGCCCTACCACTGATCAATTTGACAAACTACTGCGGAAATATGGAGGCAGTGGAGGCACTCCAAGTGTAGCTACAACCACCACTCTAGTAGAAGGTACAAGGTGCTGGTATTGGTTCTAACCTTTCTAATGATGACTTTACTAATTGCTAGATATTAGATTCTTGTGCCAGTAACCATATGACTAAGCATCTTTCCTAGTTTTTTAAAAAACTTTCCAAAACTAAAGTGTAATTGCCTGATGGTGGGTTTGTTTCTGCAGCTGGTATGGGAGATTGTGATCTTTTTGATAACTGTGTTTTGAAAAACATTCTTTATTTGCCAATTTCAAGTACAATCTCATATATGTTTCTCAGTTGATAAAATACCAGAGTTGTATCATCATTTTTCATCACAATATTGTTGTTATGCATGACCCCTCAAATGGGAGGGTTTTGGGAACCGGTAGACAACAATCTGAGCTATATTTTCTCATTCACAACAATAAAATCCATCATCAACTGCTCTTGTTACTACAAATACGAATATAGCTTCTCACGTGATGGGTTTGGCATAGGGGTGCATATAACATAGGAGTCCCTTCTGAATTCCTATCTTTCGCAATTTTAGTCTTGTGCGCATAGAGCGCTTGAGGCTCCATTGCATGGGTGTAATTGGTGCATGCCCTCGTTGGGGATTTTCGGGAAAATCCGGGATTTGTGCAGATGCGTCGGGAGCGGACGCGTCGGGAACGGACCTGTCAGGAGCGGACGCGTCGGGTGAGGACACGTCGGGAGCGGTGTTGTCCTTCCCAGCAAGGACGCCTCGTGTTGTTGCACGTGTTCGATTGGATCTCCCTTTCCTCGATACTTGTCTCCTCCCAGTCTATACACTGGGACGCGACTGTACACCAACTCGTCAGCAAATGGATGCAACACATTCTCTTCCAACGCGTGCATTCCTTTCAACTTTGACTCTCGCATCTTCTTTTCGATTATTGCCTCCAAGGCCTTTGCTGTGAGACCTGTGATTGGGATATCTTCATTAATGACAGGTCTTCAGCATCCAGCATTGCGATGGATGTCAGCATTGTTTTGACTTGTTCCTTGGAGGGAGACTTCTTTGTATTGATGCTGCGAGCGGGTACGTGGAGGTTGTCTCCTTGCTTCTTCTGGATTCTGCATACTTCTGTACGGAGTGTATGAGCGTGCTGGCTCCTGCCTTGGTTGCTGGTACTGGAATGTACCTTTTGTGTATTGGCCTCCTCCTCCTTGTTGTCGTGACTCTTGTCGTCCGGTGTCGTGCGACACTGCTCTTGCCGGGGCGGCTTGGCCGTTGACCGGTGGTGGAGGTGGTGGTGGCGGAACAACTCGTTGGTTTCTCAGAGTCTCTCTGAATGCTATCAGTTCTTCAAGAACTGTCATCATGGCGTGTGTGACTGGTGGCGCTGGGTTGGCACCTCCTTCATGTTGCTGAACACCCTCAGCTGGCATCCCGTAAGGGAACTATTGATGTGCGCCCTAAGCTCGAACCCAGGAGGGGGTGTTACGCGTACTGCGTTCTGGATTTCCGGACCTTGCTGTGTGGCAGGCACGCTTTTGGTTGGCACCGAGGAAGCAGTAGCTTCCGGGGGTTTCCGGTCGAAGTAGCTTGGGGGGATGTTCGAAGGTCTAGGCTGAATTCTCGTCGGCTTCTGCGTGGTTATGACTAAGGCGTCGTTGTGTGGGTACACAATGTGCTTTTTGTCTTTTGATGAGAAGCCAATGACATCTTCTATGTCGGCATATTTCATGACAACATCTTCCTTGACGGCATTTTTCATGACGGCATCCTTCATGACGGGATCCTTCATGACAGCATCCTTCATGACAGCATCTTCGGACTTGCGCGTTGTCTGTACAGCGTACACTTCTTGCTTGTATGACCTCTCGCCTCCGGCGTCAAAGTCTTCATGGATCACGTGTACGTTTGCCATCTAGCTATCGTTGGGAGCGATTGCTTCTTGTTCGAATCTCGCGGACGGCGCCAAGTGTTGCGTCCAAATCCAACCAGGCAGTCGGACTCTTCGGCACTTCGGGTTGGGGACACGTCGGGTGTCGGAAATGGACTTTCTAATGTCGGCAAGGGGCTGTTAGCAATATGCATTTTTCGGTAAGATACAGTTGGCGGCAGTGTAAGCTTGTTGACAAGGTACGGCTGTCTGCAGTGCAAACTTGTCGGCAATGTAAGCTTATCGGCTTCGCGCGACTTCACCTGCACACGAGACAATAACCGGCACGGAGAGTGGGGGGTGGTGCCGGTTGAGCCCTCTCCGATGCCTAAATGAGAGTCTAGAGATAGAAAATATTCTAGAGAGAGAGGTCAGAGCTCCCAAGCTAAAATCTCGAGAATTTTTCAAATGGGTGGCCAAGGTCTTCTATTTATAGGCAACATTAGAACCGAGCCCGGTTTTTTTGCGGTTCGACGCCGGTTTAAAGGAAAGTAAGAACCGTCGTCTGGTTTGTTTAAGTTTGGCCTAGGAGAACTCTTTTTCTCAGTGTTCGAACGATAAAAAAGGATGCGCGCGGTACCTGTTGACGGTCCGGACCATGTAGATTCGACATCCGGCGTGGTCCGGACCACATAAGGCAATCTGGAGGTTTCGGTCCGGACGCATACGTGCGTCAGGACCGTTTAGTTCCTCGGGTGTTTGTTTTTCGGACCCATTTGTGGTTTTCGACGTGTTTGCGAAGTCCTGAGCGTAAATACGAACTTGAATTAGGCAGATATCCAACAGCTCGTAATCAACAATGTAATGTGGAGTGTAATGTCAGATTACAGTGTTTGGTTTGGTTTGTAATGTACAATGTAATGTGATTTACTTATTATTATAATATTAATATATTTAGAAATATATTATATCTTAATATGACAAATTCAAATATGTATTTATTTTATATATAAAAAGAGTAACTTGGTCAATTAACTTTATATTTAATATTTAAACATCAAATTTAAAAATATTAGAGTTAAACTTTAATTCTTACTTGCTATGTTATAAAAAAAAAATTATACGAAATAATTTCATTTTAGGGTTAATTACTAAAAAAACAAACCCAACTTTAGTGAAATAGAAGTATAAATAACATATACTGGAATAGACAAAAAAAAAAACAAATGAGTGAAATAGATTATTTTTTTAAAAAAAGGAGATAAATAAAGAATTAAATAAAAAAAAAAAGTGAGAGAGAGAGCATAGTTAAGTTAGTAAATATTAATAAAATAATAAACACTACGTAATGTTCGACGTAATGTTCGACGTAATCTCACATTACATCCAAAATCAGATGTAATCTCACATTACGTTGAGAGGGCAACTCAACGGGTTTTTACGGGTTTTGACCAAACTCGTCGTAATCTCATATTACAATGCACATTACATTACACAGTTCACATTACATCGTTTGGTTTGCCAAACAACGTAATGTTGATGTAATGTGGGACATAATGTTGGATTACGTCCCACATTACATCCATCCAAACATCCCCCTAAGTGGAATATTAGATTACTGTGTTTGGTTTGTGTTGTAATGTGTATTGTAATGTGACTTTATTATTATTATATTAACTTATATGAAGTATTTAGTATGATAAGTTTTAAAAGAATATATATTTTGACAACAACTAACTTCTTAAACTTTATATTTTGTGATTATTATTATAGTCATTTATAAATTCTAAAAACTAAACATTTAAACTCAATATGCATAACTATTAAAATTCTATTAATTAAAACATTATATATAGTTTTATAAGATAATTTTCATAAAAGACGCAACGAAAAAGACTTTACTCATTTTATATGAACATCATGTGCATTATTATTATTATTATAATAAGTTATGAAGTAGATAAAAAAAAAAAAGCTTAAAATAATAACAATATTATCACCATAATAAACTATAAACATAATACAAAATATTTATCTATTTAATAATAATAATAAAATAATTGCACTAAGTATGTTGGACGTAATCTCACAATACATACGTTTTTTGATGTAATCTCACATTACGTTGATTAGTTTAGACGTAATCTCATATTACAATGGACATTACATTACAGTGCACATTACGTCCTTTGGCAAACCAAACAATGTAATGTGGATATAATGTGAGACGTAATGTGAGATTATATCCCACAATACATCCATCCAAACACCCTCAGGGGTGTTTGGATAGAAGTAATGTAAAATTACTTGAAATGTGAGATTACAAGTAATGTGAGCTACGTAATGTAATTAATGTTAGATTGCAGTGTTTGGTTGTGTTGTAATGTGGAACGTAATGTTAGATTATAGTATTTGGTATGTGTTACAATGTTCATTGTAATATGACTTTATTATTATTATATTAATTTATATGATAGTATATTATGCTTAATAATATGATTTAAAAGAATATATATTTTGACAACAACTAACTTCTTTAAGATTATGTGTGTGGTTAATACTATAGTTATTTATGAATTCTAAAGACTAAATATTTAAACTCAATACGCACAACTACTAAAATTGTATTAATTAAAACGTTCTATATTACAAGTAATGTAAGCTACGTAGTATAATTAATGTTAGATTGTAGTGTTTGGTTGTGCTGTAATGTGGAATAATGTTAGATTACAGTGTTTGGTATGTGTTGCATTGTGCATTGTAATATGACTTTATTATTATTATATTAATCTATATGAGCGTATATTATATCTTAATATAATAAGATTTAAAAGAATATATATTTTAACAACAACTAACTTCTTAAAGATTAGGTGTGTAGTTATTTATGAATTCTAAAGATTAAATATTTAAACTCAATACGCACAACTACTAAAATTCTATTAATTAAAACGTCATATATAGCTTCATAAGATAATTTTAATAAAAAATGCAACGAAAAAAACTCACTCATTTTATACGAACATCATGTACATTATTATTTATTATAATAATGAGTTATGAAATGAAGTATATAAGAATAAAAATCAAATAATAATAACAATATTATTATCATAATAAACTATAAAGATATTTAAAAAAAAATATTTTATCTATTTAATAAATAATAATAAAATAATATCACTTCGTAATGTTAGCGTAATCTCTCATTACATCCATTTTTTTTTATGTAATTTCACATTACGTTGGATGAAGTTGGAACACAATCTAAAATTATAATGAACATTACATTAGAATACATATTACGTCATATGCAAATCAAACAACGTAATTTGAATGTAGTGTATGACTAACATTACTTCCATCCAAATAACCCCTTATCGATGACCATTTGTTGGAGTTCATGATATTGACTGGTAGCTGAAACTGAAGGATATAAAGAAGAAAGTATAATATAACCGGAATCTCAGAAAGTTCCAGTGATCCTTTATCGTTTATCTTTATATTCTTCCACTTTCCATATACATGATATACCATTTTTTTTTAGTTTATACATAATTACTATTATCATAATGCATTCATTTACAGCAATGATGATTACTTTTGTACTATACAAGATATTAGCTCAAATATAGTAGGCCTGAGATTAGTTCAAGTGGTAAACTATTTACAAGTATATTATGTTCAAATAAAATATCCTACGAAGCTTTAATTTTACTGTTTCCAGATAAATGAATATGTAAATTTGTTTTAATATGTGATTTGATGAATGAAGAAAAATTATATGATAGGTTTGAAATTGTTATGTGAACTTAATCTCGTTTTCTTATTCCGAATGCTTATAATCTCGATTTTTTCATTTATTAATAATAGGAATTATGTTTATATACCTAAATAAAAGTTTGGTTTGTATATGTCGAACATGTGTCCATTGGTATCAATCTATCTATCTACTCTTTAAGAAATGAGAATTTCGACCTTTTTCAGCTTATCGGATAAACATATATCTATTTTCTTATATATATTATATGTATGTAATCTAAGAAAGTATTCGAGAATTTTCTAATATATAAAAGACACTATATAACGACACCTAATCCGCTCTCAAGTCTCGACCTCAGGAGAATTTCGGCTAACTACAAAACTGCTGTAGTGTGAGTTTGCTTTTCCAAATTCCTTAAACTCCTTCGTTTTTCTTTTGCCGTTTCAATCTATATTGCCTTCATTTTGGAATTGGATTGAACAATCCGGTAAGTACCCAACTGCAGAAATGCATTTAAATTCCTATCCAGCGATCAAGTTTTCATCTTTCAACTTTTTAATTCTTTTGCTACCTGAAATAATGAGGTTTTGGTTGTTTCTGGTGCATCTGCGTTCTGGATGATCAATCTGCTGAATTTTTTTAACGTTTCCATGAGCTTGGTGGATTATAATAATGGTTACTATTACTAGATAGATAGATACATAATGGAACAGAGATGTTTTAGCTTAGAGGCCAATTTCTGTAAGCTCTGATTGCTGTTTTAATTCTTGAAATGGGCATTTCTTTGACATCTTTGAGATGGGGTTTGATTGTTCTGCATGTTTGGGATGATTGATCATTCAATCTGGCTATGAGATTCTATATATGTATAGTTTTTGGGAATTAATAACTAAAATGAAGTCTAACACAATTGAGGTTGGCCTTAACAACCGTTGGATTTGATAATGGAACTCACACTATGGATCACATCTTCAAATCCCATGATTGAAAAGGCCGACCTCCATAAAAATCATGCCATATTTCCTTTCTCTTCCGGGTTTGTAGTAGGAACAATCAAATTATTATTGTCAAAAACATCTCGTATTTTCTTTACATGTCGGGTTTGTATGTAGTTGGAACAATCAATTTTTTTAGTATATCTTCTACTGAGTTTCAAAATTAGAGAATGCTCTTACCTACTAATATGGTAAAGTCATGATCAATTACATGTCTCAGTGGTTGAGTTTTGTTTGATGAATCAGTGAAAACCATGGATGGAGAAATGAGTGTGAAAAGTAGTTCTTCACTGCAGGGCCCTGTGTCCCTGAATGAAAGAATTCTGTCTTCATTGTCAAGGAGATCTGTGGCTGCACATCCATGGCATGACTTAGAGATAGGTCACTCTCTCTATATATCCTTCAAATTAATAAAGTTGCTGCTGCTATTGCTATTTGCTATTATTTCATTCATAGCTAGTTGATGCGATATTCTGTGATGTTCATGAATTTGCAGGTCCGGGTGCTCCATCTGTTTTCAACTGTGTAAGTCTTTTTTTTTTTTTTTTCAAAATAACAAAATTACGAAATAGCTTTAGGTGTCACATGAATCCTATATAGGTGGTTGAGATTGGGAAAGGAAGCAAGGTTAAGTATGAGTTGGACAAGGCAAGTGGGCTCATAAAGGTGTGATTTTTCTCGACTTGTGTTGTGACTTAAGTACCCCGTAAAATATAATTGAGTGAGGAATTGGTTGATAAAGGTTGATCGGGTGCTGTACTCATCGGTGGTGTACCCACACAACTATGGTTTCATCCCACGCACCATTTGTGAAGACAGTGACCCGATGGATGTGTTGGTGCTGATGCAGGTCATGTACTGTCCTTAATTCATGTCCTTAATTGATTATGCTAAGTAATAAGAAATGAATGAATATGATTTTGTGGATGGATGCAGGAGCCAGTGTTACCAGGGACATTCCTTCGTGCACGAGCAATTGGATTAATGCCTATGATAGACCAGGGTGAGAAAGATGACAAAATCATAGCAGTTTGTGCAGATGATCCTGAATTCCGCCATTACAAGGACATCAAGGAGATTCCTCCGCATCGCCTTGCAGAGATCCGCCGCTTCTTTGAGGACTGTATGTATCAATATATATAGTTAGATTAGAGTTCAGCAAGGATAATAATTCATTAATAAAGCATATATTTCTCATGATATGACAGACAAGAAGAATGAGAACAAGAAGGTGGATGTGGAAGACTTTTTACCTGCTGATGCTGCTGTTGATGCCATCAAATACTCCATGTGAGTTTTTTTTTTTATGTGGATGTGATTATTATTATCATTCACTTTGAACAAAGTTTTGATGGGAGGAGTTGCAGGGATCTGTATGCATCTTACATTGTGGAGAGCTTGAGGCAGTGAGTGAGGCACCACAACCAACAGATATGATGGATGTACCTAGCTGGCTGGTACTATAGTAGTAGTATCTTTAGTTTAGTTTCTTTACTTTATATATATAGTTAATAATGATGCATATAAAGAGCATGCGATTTAGTTGCGTTATTGCAACATACCACTCTAGTGTATATGCTCTGCTGGTCTACTATGTCTAAGCTTATTAATTAAGCAGGAGGAGCTGCTGGTAATTTGAGATATCTATCATGTTACGATGACCATATATAGAATAACATCAAGCTTCTGTACCTTTTTTTTTTTTTTTTGCACTAATTAATAATTAAGGAACAAAAAAAACATTTTAGGAGTCTATAAGAATGACTTCTAGGAGCCTGGATAATTTATTATTATTTGAAATTTAAAGTATTTGAATTATGTCTTATAAGTCATTTATATGTCAATTCACCTAGTTAGGTTAGGGGTTGTATTTAATTCAAACTTGTGCTAGATGTGAGACTATATCTGGAACAAGCAAGGGCCTAGATGAGCCCCATGGCTCTCCCTGATCAACACAAATTCCAAATCTGTCATAATTTAATTGGCCAAACCAGGGTGATTTGAGCAATATATGATGTGCAAAATCAGAAGCAATTCAAAAACCCTAGCAGAGGAGATGAAAAGTTGAAATTAAAGTATCACTTGAACATTTCTCTTAAATTCTAAAACTCTACTAAAATAAATTAAGATTACACTATAATATTTTAACTGAGAGAACTTAAGTACAAAAGATAGACAATTTGGTCCTCCAACAATAATCACAAATCCAGATTGACAAAAAAAAAAAAAAGACCCATATAGGGCATTCACGTTATGGGTGGGATTCAATCACGGGCTCCAACAGATATAAGCCCTTTTACTCGCTAGATAGATAGACTGTTTATTTTTAATAAATTTTTTTTGTGCCAAAAACTACATTTATTTTTAAATAATTAATCAATATTTTCTTTTATATATATAAGAATGTTTTCGGAATTTAAGATTGGGAGCGTTAACGTTTAAACTAGTGTTATTAGAACCGGATCGGACACCGAACCGGCGAGGGTCCGGTTCCCGGTTCATCAGTCGAACCCGATCCGACCGCTTATCAGAAACTTACAGATTTAAACGATCCTCTCTCTAGCCGCCATTGCGAAGCTTCAAGAATCTGCTAGAACCAACAGTGTTGAAGTTTAAGAAGTGAAAGTGCCTTTAGATGAAGTGGGACCCGCTAGCGAAATTGTGAAGCGATTATGAGTTATGGATCCATTTCATTGGAGGCACATACAACTCTTGGAGGCACATCCAACTCTTGCTATTGCTATGAACCAGATTAGAGGAAAACAACACCGGTAAGTTCTCATCTTGTTGAAAAAAAAAATTTGGTATTTTCATTTTTGATAAAAGATGTCTGATTTTGCTTGGTTTATGAGATTGAAGGTGAGGGAGGTGAGCAACCATCTCGAATAGAATTATAGAGCCTCTTGCAGATGGTTCAAGGAACCATAAGAGAAGTTCAATCAAGCAGGTGGCAAGTGGTAGATTTGGGGGTTTCCAGCTATTACCTCACAAATACTGATGAACTTCATATTAAAATGGCTGATGAAGGCGTAATCGAACCTGGGAGGCGGAGGGCTTGATGGCGAGGCTGGCAGAATCGTCCCGGAGCGATGTAGCGGCGGTCAAGACTTGGGGCTCTGTTCTTGGATGTCTTTTTTTTTTTTTTTTTTGCCAACGTTCTTGGATGTCTTTAGCAGTTAGCGGCCCTAGGTTTTCTATTTTGAAGTTGAGTTGAACCGATTTACGTTTTTTTTTTTTTTTTTTCTGTTCTAAGCTTCGAACAGGCGAACCGGAGAACCGTCCGGTTCACTTAAAATCAGCCGGTTCTCCAAAAAAAATCGAATTCGCTTACATCCTCCGGATTTACTCGAACCGGACCGTTAGAGGTGCTGGTTCCAATTCGAACCTGGTAGGACCGCCGGTCCGGTTCTGATAACACTGGTTTAAACTATTTTTAAGTTTAAAGCCCCTATTTAAAGTGGCGTCTCCAGTGAGATTCGAGCTCTATACGCTCTAGAAAAACAACTTTTTACTAGTTGATTGATCAAACCAACCTTGGATAGTTTTAAAATAATAATCGTTAAATAAAATGTGAAAATATTAAAATTAAAAAGATAAAATGTGAAAATATTAAAACTAAAAAGTGTGGTGTAAGTTGTCTAGGAAAAGTTTTGTGCACGGTAAAGCTGGGTGAGCCGCTGCAATTTTAATGTGGGAGAAAAAGAAATGGACACGACACCACAACAAGTGGAATGTCTGACGGCGTTCCAATAACCAAGGAAATCGTGTCACCTCGATAACCGTACCGTGGTTTACAAGATTCTTTCTATCCCACTGAATCTAAACGTGGCCCGTAATCTGTCGTCTTTTGGTGACCACTTTTCTCTTTTGGCCCGATGGGGACCAATTAAACTATGTCGTATTGCTAGCTAACGTTTAAATATTGACAATTACTGTTACATTGAATGTCCAATTACAGTCATATTATATATAAGGTTTATGATAATCTATATATATATATATAAATTTAGGTAGAGTGAGGCACCCAAATTCAATCAGGAGCTAGGGGTTTCTCAAATCCAATTATCTATGCAGCACATTCAATATATCTCGAAAGGAGCTGAAGGAGCTGTGGGAAGTAATATATGATTTCAGTCGGGGTAGACTTCGGTTTCGATGCGACAGGAGCTGCTAGAAGAATTCAGCCGCTTCGATTCACCTGCTTCAGAATTCCGGTCGGTTCAGCCTCCCGAGACAGCAATCTTCAGTCGGCGGCTTCTATTTATCTGTCCGTTCAGTTTTCACGTTTTCCTCTCCCGAGACAGCAAGTTCAAGTAATCCTATCCTGCAATTAAGTTCTAGGGTTTTCACTTTTTTACTCTACAGCAGGTTCAACTAATCCTATCCTGCAATTAAGTTCTAGGTTCACTTCATCTGGTCTGTAGGTTTGTATTTCATTTAGTATATATACATACGTTCCTGCTCCAGTGACATTCAGCTCTGTTCAAAGCAGATTGAGGTCTGTCCAGTGTCGTCCCTGCAGATTCTTTGTATCAGATTCTCCCCATCTATCAGATTCATTTACTTTATTGCACGCCACTGGAGGCTTTTTCTTATCGCTCGACACTGGAGGCATCATCGATCAAGATTTTACTTTACTGCACGCCACTGGAGGCTTTACTTTTCCACACACCACTGGAGGCTTTACTTTTCCGCACGCCACTGGAGCCTTTACTTTCTGCACCGCCAACGGAGGCACCACCAACAGGGGCACCGCCAACCGAGACTTTACTTTTCCGCACTACCAATGGAAGCACTGCCAACAGGGGCACCGCCGACGGAGGTTCTACTTTCTACATCGCCAACAAGGGCACGCTAATAGAGGCACCGCCAACAGGGGCACCGCCGACAGAGGCTCTACTTTTTTGCACTTTCCGAAATAAGCCAGGAGTTTCCTTGAAGATTCGAAGACTCGAAAGAAGATATACTTCCCAACCAAAATTAGTGTTTACTCGTCTTTGGACAAATCCCCTCGAACATGTTCTACGAGAATTCACCCAAAGAGGGGCAAGCTGTAAACACCTAATTTTGGTCTGCGCGTAGCACGTTCAAAATGTCATATGTGACGCGTCAAAAAAAGGAAGTATTTAAATATGGAAGGTCGCAAAGTTTCTAAAGATATGACTGGCTTAAAATAGGATAGTGTATATGCATTATTTATTGTAAAATATTTAGAAAATATATTATGTGTATTTATGGTGAAATACATAAATATATATGTATATTTTCGGAATATTAAATGCATATATTTTTCAGATTTTATTTTCCTAGTTTAGGGGTCCTAGTTTAGCTATAAATAAGGTCATTTTACATGTAAAAAGACACAACAACAATAATATTACATCAGATCTTGGAACCCGTGCAGATTTGTCTTCTAGTGGATTTTTTTTTTTAGCAGCAACCATCCCTTCCGCCGGCAGCAGCCAATCCCGTCCGTCCGGGCCGCCGTACCTGCGCC
Source organism: Clarkia xantiana subsp. parviflora (assembly GCA_036873135.1). Taxonomy (NCBI): domain Eukaryota; kingdom Viridiplantae; phylum Streptophyta; class Magnoliopsida; order Myrtales; family Onagraceae; genus Clarkia; species Clarkia xantiana. Next base: position 15,448,042 of record JAPTYO010000008.1, on the reverse strand, counting down.
CATACCCGGCCGTTCGGTCGCCACCGCTCCCATCCATCGGACCGCCATCATCACCGCCGACGGCCACGTCACCCGCCGCCTTCTCTCTCTCTCTCTCTCTCTCTCTCTCTCTCTCTCTCTCTCTCTCTCTCTCTCTCTCTCCTCATTTTCTCCCTCCATCCGCAGTAGCCATCACCGGAGATCACGCCACCAGCTCCGCCCGCCAGTGACGACCAGACCGCCGTTCCGCCCCTGCTTCTCGTCCGCCGCCGGTGCCTGTCCGCCATTCCGCTGACATCAGCCCAGGTCCGACGGGAACCAGATCTCGACCCCGACTCCGGCCATCCCGTCCGCTCTTCCACAAACACCACCTCCGTCCGGCCATCGCCACCACCTTCGCCATCTGAAATCCACCACTTGCTCCGACGACGACCCAGCCCCTCCAGCTCCCGACGCCGCTGCTTAACAGGTAATTGGCTGCCGTTTTTACTTTTTTTTTCATTATTATTTATTTATTTATTTATCATTATTACTATTTCTGTTATTATTTTATTATTATTATAATATTGTATTTAATGATGTAATTTAAATGTAATTGGTTTAAATTCAATTAGGTAGTATGATTAAGTTGCTATGTTAAATATATATTAGATCCGGTATGTATTTAAGCATGTTAGATAATTTTGAGTTTTTGATTTCGTCTTAATTTTGATTTATAGATTATAAATAGTTTTTAGACTTAGGTTAATGATTAAAAATATTTTTGCATATATTAAATTTAGTTAAATCCTGATGTCGTTAGATTAATTTGATATAATGTATATTAAAATAAAGTTGGCAATTAAGTGAATTGAGTACCGAAAGGGCGCTGTTAAAAATTATATTTTTAATTCGTAATAGAACCTCCGAACTTGAATTTCTGGTCGTAGACCGATTTTATACCTGGGTGTTTAATTCATAATTCGCTTAGGTGATTTAGGATTCTAGTTAGCCTTATAATTAGCTGGTGGCGACTCTTTTCAAAAATCCACGTTTTCAAAACGTAAATCGCCTTAGGTCAGATTTTAGGTATGACAATTTGGCGACTTTGCTGGGATCTTAGAGGGTTCGGGCTCATTATATTCGCTTATTGCCATGCTTTTTGAGTTTTTGTATTTTATTATCTTCACCATTCTAACTTTGTTTTTTTGTGACAAGTACATATTTTTAGAGTTATTAACTAACGTTTTCTTTTTTGTGGCATTGTTTGAATTTGCACACACCACTTTAGTGTAATATCCATAATGCCTAAAACCCAGGGCAACTAGGAACCCCGGAGGTTTAGTACGGTACGACTGGAGCGGCAGTGCCGCCGGTACGACTCGGAAAAACTCCACTCGCTTGTGAAGGTCTTGTGATCCCTTTTTAGGGGGAGGAAACCACCTTGTCGGGAACCTATCAGTGGAACCTACCTTGTAGAGCAAAGCCGCACATTTTTTTTTTACCTCCCCTAACATGATCTGTTTTTTGTTGTAAATGTTATCATTACTGTTTGTATAACTTTTATTTCTCATGCATTCATCTCATTGCATTCTTTTAAAAAAACCAAAAAATTGTTTTTTTTTTCCAGCTAATTGTTAGTCATTTAGTTGTATACATTTTGCATGCATTGTTTTTTTTAAAACCTCTTACCTGAATTTTTTTATTTTAAACCTGCGTTTCATACGCATTGTTTTTTTTAAAAAAAACTCTTTATGTGAGTTGTAATTTTGGTTAGTGCGTCACGTATGCATTACTTTTTTTGAAAAAAACATTTTAGGAAAAATTGTAATTCCTCTTTAGCTATTAGAGCTTCTAATTTCGAACGTGCATTTCATATGCATCATTTTAAAAAAAACTTTTCACCTGAATTTTTTTATTTTTAGAAAATGCATCCAATATGCATTAATTTTTAAAAAAACTTTTTAGATGAATCGTAAGCTCTCTTAGTTTTAGGGCTCTTTGTTTAATAAAACCTTGTACCTGATTTTTTTTATTTCCAAAAGACGTGCATCTCATATGCATTATTTTCGAAAAAACCTTTCAGGTAAATTGTAATTTTTCTTAGTTGTAGAACTATCATTTTTAAGTTTGCATATTGTATTTATTTCCGTGCATCTCATATGCATCATTTTCAAAAAAAAAACTTTTCACCTGATTTTTTTTTTTTTTTTTTTTAATTTTGAGCAACCAAGATGCATTGAATTTTTCCTCGTTAAAAACACAAAAACAACAAAAAAAACTTTTCAGATAACTTGTAAATTTTCTTAATTGTAGAAATTTCATTTCAAGTATGCATCTCATGTACGTCTCATAAGCATTGTTTTAGGAAAAACGATTCTTTTTTTGATAGATTGTAAATCTTCTCTTAGTTGTTGAGCTTCTAATTCCAAACATGCATTGCATTTGCATTTGTTTTTATAAAAAAAATTTACCTGGATTTTTCATTTTGTACATACATTCCATATGTGTCATTCAAGTAAACCGGTTGTAAATTGTAAGTTGTAAGTTTCTTATCAGTAAAACTTTAACTTTCGAGCATGCATGAGCATTTTAAAAAATCAAAGTGTCATTCGTTTTTATCCAAGGTGTATTGCACTTTTTCGGCTAGATCGTCTCAACCTTCGCGTGAGTTAGCGTTTTAAAAAAAGAGATTTGATTCTATTTTTTGAGAAAAATAGTTTAAATGTGCAGTTGAGTGCGACCATTCGAGTTTAAACAAAGGACAATAAAATCTTTTTGAAAAAACTTTGTTTTGAACATCTGTCCTGCGTTCGAGCCAGATAGTGAATTCAGTAAACTCCAAGCTAGTGTATAACACCTTAGATCATAAATTTTGATTCTTTCTGAAATGTAATCAAAATTATGAAATGAATGACATTAGAAGTTTTCCGAAAAATCATGCATGACTTATTTTATTCTTTATACTAACTTTCATGTTTGATATTTTCAGGTACCCTTGGATAGGTATCTGGTACATACGGGTGGTCTCGGCCAAATGGGGCAACATTAAAGGAACGTGCAGCCATCCAGTTGCACGAAAAATAAATTGTGCACTCGGGATATCCAACGCTCAGGTACAGTGAATTATACTTGATTTTTCCTTGAGATTTGAGTGTCCCTACTCTTTTTGCAGATCAGACGACCACTTTGACGAGGTCGCAACTACGTGAAACGTGACTGCTTCAAAGAACTTCCATGCCAAAATTTCACCTACTATGTGTGGAATTCATACGCGTCCCTGAAGCAAGTCGTACATCCATTTTACGGCGAGGTCTGAACCAGTCGGTGGTAACCAAGGGGCATCTCCTATCGAGATCGGACATGTCGGAAGATGGAAAAATATCAAGAAATCATCGAGAATCTTGTGAAGATTCAATGTGCTGATCGATGAGCTTTTGAGATGACAAGCAAAGAAAACATTATTGTTGGTGCCTTCCATCAGAGGTCCAGGGGCATTTACTTTCCGGCAGGTGTTCATACACAAATTGTGATTTCTAGATGGAGCAGGAAAATCAGGACATGCAACAGATCCATTCACATATGGAGCAAATTTCCCTTAAAGATGTCAGGCACCCAGGTAAGAGAAGTCGTGATCAATTTTCTCCCCGAAATTTGATTTTTTCCTTACTCATTGTGCAGCTCGGATAATCATCAAAATAAAAGCCTCTGAAAAGCACATCTCGTGCGTAGTCCTTTGCTCGCCAACCATTTTTGTGTCAGTTGCCGAATTTATCTCGCGCAATATCTGTGCCCCAATGCGGACTACTCCACGTCATCCATGTGTGTTCATTGACCAGGCCATTCATCCTGCATGCGACGAGCCTAACCCGGTAGGTGCTAGCCATGGGGCATCCCCAGAAGAGATTAAGCAATAGCCGGGGCATTTGAGAAGTCGAGAAAAGAAATCATTCATTCTCAAGAAGATGTTTTGAATTAAAAATTTTCAATTTGCCACTAGAGGCATGTACATAATTATTGTTGATTATTTTCGTTAAATTTTCTTTTTCAAAAAAAAAAAAGGCAAAAAAATCATTTTCTTTAGGGTCACAGCCGCCCTTTAATCGGCTACAGAAAAATAAAGAGATTTTTTATGTAAATTTTGTGAGAGCAGTGAAAAAATAGAAGGGTCACAGTTGTCCCTAAATCAACTACAGATAAAAAGGGTCTCAGACGTCCCTAAAACGACTACAAAGAAAGGGCCACAGCCACCCTTCAAATGGCTACAGATAAAGAGCGCTCCTGCAACATCAAAAGCGGGAAATAGGTGAAAGGGCCATAGCCACCCTCCAAACGGCTACAAATAAAAGAGTGACCCCGCGAACCTTGTGAGGGCGGGAGAATAAAAAGGGCCACAGCCACCCTTAAAATGGCTACACAAAAATAGTGATCTCGCGAACCCGGTGAGGGCGAAAATAAAAGAAAGGGTCACAGTCGTCCCTCAAACGGCTACAGTCAAAAGAGCGATTCTGAAACATCGATGGCGGATATTAAGTGAAAGGGTCACAACCACCCTCAAAATGGTTACATACAAAGAGTGTTTCCCGGATCAGAGACAAGGAATGAAGGGCCACAGCCACCCTCCAAATGGCTACAATCAAAAGAGCTCCCGCAACATCGAAGACGGTGAGAAAAGGGTCACAGTCACCCTCCAAATGGCTACAAATACTCCCGCATCGAGGTGGAAAATAAAGTACGGGTCACAGCCACCGTTTAATCGGCTACCAAATGAAGAGTGCTTCCGCTAGGTTGAAAACCCGAAAGGGCGGCCTAGGCAAATCAGGAAATGAGGGGCATGGTTGCAAATTCATAAATTGCAATCATGGCAAAATGAGAGAAAATAAAAACCGAGGGGCACGGTCGGAAATCTCTCAATCGGCCGTGGCTAAAGCAGAGAAAAAAGAAATTCTCAAAAAAAAAAAGAGAGAGAGAGAGAGAAAGATCCCGCTAAGTTGTCGCGTCATGCGCAGTTTAGGCAAAAATTAGGGACAAACACTCATGCGCAAGCGTATTTTCTACGACACAGCGTCTTCCAAAGTCAACTTCACGGCAAGTGGGACGGTTACAGTCTGCTCTCGCGAGTCACCATTCAAGAACGAGTAGGACTGTTACAGTCTGTTCCTACGAGTCAAATTCACGGCAAACGGGACGGTTACAGACTGTTCTCGCAAGTCACCACTCAAATGATGAGTAGGACTGTTACAGTCTGTTCCTACAAGTCACAACCGACAATCAGGATCTGAAGTTTTCCAGCTTCCTGAGAGTCAACCCCGACGAACGAAGCCTTAGTATTCAGCCTTCGCAAGTCACGCCACTAGAGGCGCTTCTCCAACGGACGCCACTAGAGGTTCTTCTCCGATACACGCCACTAGAGGCTTTTCCTTATCGCTCGCCACTGGAGGCATCGTCGATTAAGGGTTACTTTATTGCACGCCACTGGAGGCTTTTTCTTATCGCTCGCCACTGCAGGCATCATCGATCAAGATTTTACTTTACTGCACGCCACTGGAGGCTTTACTTTTCCGCACGCCACTGGAGGCTTTACTTTTCCGCACGCCACTGGAGGCTTTACTTTTCTGCACGCCACTGGAGGCTTTACTTTCTGCACCGCCAATGGAGGCACCGCCAACAGGGGCACCGCCAACCGAGGCTTTACTTTTCCGCACTACCAATGGAAGCACTGCCAACAGGGGCACCACCGACGGAGGTTCTACTTTCTACATCGCCAACAGGGGCACGCTAATAGAGGCACCGCCAACAGGGGCACCGCCGGCAGAGGCTCTACTTTTTTGCACTTTCCGAAATAAGCCAGGAGTTTCCTTGAAGATTCGAAGACTCGAAAGAAGATATACTTCCCAACCAAAATTAGTGTTTACTCGTCTTTGGACAAATCCCCTCGAACATGTTCTACGAGAATTCACCCAAAGAGGGGCAAGCTGTAAACACCTAATTTTGGTCTGCGCGTAGCACGTTCAAAATGTCATATGTGACGCGTCAAAAAAAGGAAGTATTTAAATATGGAAGGTCGCAAAGTTTCTAAAGATATGGCTGGCTTAAAATAGGATAGTGTATATGCATTATTTATTGTAAAATATTTAGAAAATATATTATGTGTATTTATGGTGAAATACATAAATATATATGTATATTTTCGGAATATTAAATGCATATATTTTTCAGATTTTATTTTCCTAGTTTAGGGGTCCTAGCTATAAATAAGGTCCTTTTACATGTAAAAAGACACAACAACAATAATATTACATCAGATCTTGGAACCCGTGCAGATTTGTCTTCTAGTGAATTTTTTTTAGCAGCAGCCATCCCTTCCGCCGGCAGCAGCCAATCCCGTCCGTCCGGGCCGCCGTACCTGCGCCCATAGCCGGCCGTTCGGTCGCCACCGCTCCCATCCATCAGACCGCCATCATCACCACCGACGGCCACGTCGCCCCCGCCTCTCTCTCTCTCTCTCTCTCTCTCTCTCTCTCTCTCTCTCTCTCTCTCTCTCTCTCTCTCTCTCTCTCTCCTCATTGGTTTAAATTCAATTAGGTAGTATGATTAATTTGCTATATTAGATCCGGTATTGATGGATATACGTCCAATTTGAACCCGTTGACTTCCGAATCATTGTATTTTTATCATCCCATACTCGGTTTATTCCGCCTACCTTCTTTGTATCCTAAAGTCTTAATTATGCGTTTAAAGGTTAATTGTGTTTAAAGGTTAACGATGTCATTAAGCCACCTTAATGACACCGTTGCCTATAAATACCCCACCTCCACTATTCATTTGATCATCTTGGCAATTTGGATAATTTTGCTCTGACATCTCTCTAGCTTTATCTCTCTAAAAACCGTACTGACTTAGGCATCGGAGAGGGTTCATCAGGCACCACCCCCCCCCCCCCTCTGTGCCTGGTACTGCCCCTTCTGCAGGGCAAAAGGAGAAGAGAAGCTAAGGAAGGAAGGACGCAAGCTAAGACAGTGCAACCCGAGAGTACCGGATCCTCCACATCTCCAGTGAGGAACGAGATTTGAGCCGACCACCCGTTGACCCCGATCTCGGAACTTAACAGGTATGTATTTAAGCGTGTTAGATAATTTTGGGTTTTTGATTTCGCCTTAATTTTGATTTATACATTATAAATAGTTGTTAGACTTAGGTTAATGATTGAAAATACTTTTGTATATATTAAATTTAGTTAAATCCTGATGTCGTTAGATTAATTTGATATAATGTATATTAAAATAAAGTTGGCAATTAAGTGAATTGAGTACCGAAAGGGCGCTGTTAAAAATTATATTTTTAATTCGTAATACAACCTCCGAACTTGAATTTCTGGTCGTAGACCGATTTTATACCTGGGTGTTTAATTCATAATTCGCTTAGGTGATTTAGGATTCTAGTTAGCCTTATAATTAACTGGTGGCGACTCTTTTAAAAAATCCACGTTTTCAAAACGTAAATCGCCTTAGGTCAGATTTTAGGTCTGACATTCTCTCTCTCTCAAACTTCGTTTTCTGGGTGATTGTTAGGTTTGCAGAGCAAGACTTGATTCTGTGTCTGAATCGGAAAGGAAAGCTGGGTCTGAGCTTTTGCTTTCGATTTTAAAGGTTTGTTACTATTTAGGGGGCTTTTCTCAATCATGTTCTAATTAACACCAATATTGATTTTTTATGAGTCCTTTATTAAGTTGCAGGAAGTGCTTTCATTTCATTCTACAAATACAACTTTAGTGCCATGCTTTAGATTTTAAAGGCAACAAAGAGGTGTTTTGAGATTCATTTTGATACCAATACTGTTTTGGTGATTCGATGTGATTGCATACTGTGGGCAACTACTTTTTGTTTGTATTTACTTTCTGGGTTTAATGGCTGCTTAATCTGTTCGCATGTACTAGCTTAGCTAATTGATGTTTCAAGTTGAAGCTTTTGTTTAGAAAATGAAATTAATAATTATATATGAGCTTCGGGTTCCGTTTTACTTCCTCTCCATCTATCAGATTCATTTAATCTCTCTCTCTCTCAAACTTCGTTTTCTAGGTGATTGTTAGGTTTTTCAGAGCAAGACTTGATTCTGTGTCTGAATCGGAAAGGAAAGGTGGGTCGAGCTTTTTCTCTCGCTTTTAAAGGCAACAACTGGGTGTTTTCAGATTCATTTTGATACCAATACTGTTTTGGTGATTCGATGTGATTTAATACTGTGGGCAACTACTTAATTTTGTATCTACTTTGTGGGTTTAATGATTCGAACTATTTTCTGGTTACGCACGACCAACTGCTCACTTCCAGACTTCGACGGTTATTGGTTGTCAATATATTGCTGTTTTCATTATTTGATTGCTTCAATTTATAGCACTCCCTTTACTCTAAAATGAATCTGGTTGTCGATTCCGGATCGATTTCGACTTCATTCTTACTGACCAGATTGCCCGACTTACATTTCAGGGTTAGCAGCCTTCCAAACGTACTCTTAAGGATATCAACCCAGTTCTTGCAGCGCAGGTATCAGCTCAGTTTATTATTTTAATATTCTTTGCTGCATCAATTTTAGTCGTGCCGAACATATGAACATTGATTTAAACATGTTCAATAACTAGCATCAGCCATACAGAATTTACTCAAATTCTTTGTATTATTGATGTTTGTTGAAGTGATATTTGCTGGCCAACTCTTTTGAAACTGTGGCAACAACAACTCCAAATCAAAACAAGATATAGGCATAGTTCCATAAACCTAAAGATCATATATTATAATTACCTTAGCTAGATTGCCAACTTGAATAGAGTCGGATGCGGACGCTTCAGCCCTCTGCTTTCCTAAATCAAATTTTACCTGAAGCCCATTTGTTAGTAGAACTTTTTTATCATAGACATAATAGTTCCAAGAATCTCAGTGAAAACTGTAGGTTGAAGCATTTTATATGAGGAAAGCAGAGATTATGTGCAAAAATAAAATAATCAAACGAAGTCGGAAAACTAAATGCTTTCAGTGGAAATGACATTAAAGTACTTTCAATGACACTAGAAACAATTTTATTAGGAATGATGAGAATCCTGACTCTACAAAAGAAGCAATGGCCTAATATATTTTTTTTAGAAAAAATTAATGTTGTAAGACGATGTGATAAAGGAGAGTCATGTTTTAACTATGGTAAATAAAAAGTTTAGCCGTGCTGAACATCTGAAATTTTATTTCATCATGTTCAATAACTGCAGCAGCGACACAACTTCAATTAGATGATCAGCTGAATTGAATTAACACTGGACCTTGATTTGAAACTGAATACATGATCAGCTGAATTTCTCTGCTTCCGTTGCCTGTTAATGTATCGTTGTTGGTTGTTGGTTCCGTTGATGATCGCTGGTCGTGGGTCTCAATTCGAACTATTTTCTGGTTACGCACGACCAATTGCTCACTTCCAGACTTCAACGGTTATTGGTTGTCAATATATTGCTGTTTTCATTTTTTGATTGCTTCAATTTATAGCAGTCCCTTTTACTCTAAAATGAATCTGGTTGCCGATTCCGGATCGATTTCGACTTCATTCTTACTGACCAGATTGCTCGACTTAAATTTCAGGGTTAGCAGCCTTCCAAACGTACTCTTAAGGATATCAACCCAGTTCTTGCATCGCAGGTATCAGCCCAGTTTATTATTTTAATATTCGTTGCTGCATCAATTTTAGTCGTGCTGAACATCTGAACATTGATTTAAACCTGTTCAATAACTGCAGCAGAAACACAACTTGAATTAGGGCTGTCAATTTTACCCGTGACCCGCAAATGACCCGCAAATAACCCGTTCACGGGTCGGGTACGGGTGATGCTACTCATGCTAACGGGTCATTTACGGGTTGACCCGTAAATGACCCGTTGAGGGCGGGCCGGGTACGGGTTTATAGTTATGACCCGTACCCGGCCCGTGACCCGTTTCAAATCAGTTTTTTTTTTTTTTTTCTAAATCCTAATTCATCCTAACCCTAGGCGCGCAGACCGCAGAGCAGAGTATTGAATCTGTAGTAAACTATTATTATGTTTCTTCTCTGTTTTGTGAAGTAGAAATTTCAGAAGTGGCATTGTTTTTTTCTTCTAGATAGATAGGGTGGGGTTCCTTGATAGTTCATTTAACACATTGTTATTGGGATTCTGTTTGTTGTTTGTGTGTTTTTTTTGCCTATGTTGTGTGTTTGTCTTTGTTCTTTTGTATGTATGTGAAAGGAAATGAAAACAAACATGTTTTGGTCCCCTTTAAAATATATAATACTATTGTATGTGATTTTTTTTCCAAACCATTAATACATAACACCAATTTTAATTTAGTGGTCAGTGTGAAACTTTTTGTAACCGTGGCAATATAAATTTCCGATAATGTCACAATATATAATTAAATATGTGGAATCTGATGAGAGGGGCCATATATCCTAGAATAGACAGACCAACAAATGGCAAGACTACAAATCTTGATCGAGGCAACTACACTTTAAGCAGACCTGCTGGCTGGCTGGTGCACTGCTGTTGCGGTGCTGCCCGTGCTGCACAGCACAACTCTCAGTTGTGCATTGCATTGCTTGACCCAGGTCACGGGTCCCGGGTACGGGTTTATGACCCTGACCCGTGGTGACCCCCGGGTCAATCACGGGTCGGGTCGTCTGTGACCCGCGGGTCACGGGTTACGGGTCACGGGTCACGGGTCACGGGTTGTGACCCGTTGACAGGCCTAACTTGAATTACATGATCAGCTGAACTGAACTATCATTGCAACTTGATTTGAAACTGGATACATGATCCGCTTAATTGAATTAGATATGCTCCTGCATTGCAATCTCAAATGAAACTGAACTGCAAGTTAACATCGAAACAATGCAATCAAAACTAAAATGAACAAATTGAATCTGAATTGCAACTTTAACTGGATTTTGACCTTCCTGTATATGGATCGCCTACGGTTATATCTGCTACTTCTGAATCTGTCGGAAAGTCTGTGCGTCAAGAAACTGAATTTTAATATATATATATTAGTTCTGTCCCTTAAATGTGTTGAACTCAACATCATTAACGAAGCCATCTGCTACAGCAGGTACCGTCAGCCAAAAAATGTCTCCAAACTATACCAAGCTCGCCGACCTCAGTGATGATTTCAACAAATGCACCATATGTGTTCGAATCATCAGAAGATGGAATTCCATAAATCTCAGGACAAACACACTCTTCTCAAAGGATATGTTACTACTGGATGAACATGTAAGTTCTATCCTCGAAACATCATTCCAAATGTTTGAAATGTATTTGCTAGAACTAACCAGTTAGTGCTATATGTCTAATTTACAGGGTGCCTGCATGCATGCTCAAATCCCCGAACGTGTTCTCCACAAATTAGAGAAACTATTTGTCGATGGTCAAATTGTTACTATACAATATTTCAAAGTTCGTCCTGCATCAGCGACACATCGTCTAGTACATGCTTCTTAACACATATGTTCACACACTCCGAGCCGAAGCCCGTGTCCCTCCTATACCATCAACTTACTTTGATTTTGCAGACCTGCCTCTAATACGTACACGTCAGGGAATCCATACCATCCTCACAGGTAGACTTTCAGCCACCATTTATCTTTAATGCGATCCAGTCTGTACAGTCTTCCGTCTCTCACTGATACCGATTACGCTATCCCCACAACTACACTGATGTTATTGGGAAACTTGACCATGTTGGCCCTAAAAGGCACGTCATAGCAAATGGAGTTGATACCATTGTGTCTGACATACTTTTGAAACTCGATGGGTAAGACTAATCTCCAACCGGTTGAACCATTATGTGATGCACTTTCAGACTGCCCACCTAACACAATTGATACGTCCCATACTTGCAGGGAAGCTACCATCAACTTAACTGTATGGGGTCAACTAAATGATCTGTTGGACCCAACAACCGTTGAACTTCTGGAACACCCATTGATAGTTGCTGCAGCATCTGTAACAGTGAACACTTTCCAAGGTTTGTCAATCTCTTTGTGCCATCTAGCAGATCATAACTTTCCCTATATACGCCTTCTACACTTTTATGTATACATGCAATCCAAATTTGAAGACAACAACTTCAAGTCAGCTATATGTAAACCCAAAAATTCAGGAGACCACTACACTACAGAAAAGGTACAGACTTGCACCTTCATTTAGGTTTAACTCAAACTCATGACAAATTGTTCAACACGTTCTGTAAATAATAAATTCTATATCATATTTAAAAAATACTGTGTATATTTCTTTACCTTAAATGTACTGCTTCGTACTTCCAAACATAAGTGCATGTGTGTACAAATAACTTTCATTAACCACTTAAATAAAATAAAGTTACATGACACTGTTATTTACTTTGATTCATGCATTTTATCTCATATATCATTAAATTGTCTACATTAACTACCCTTTCGGCTGTGCTAACAAGTGCTACCGTAGAAGAAGTTCATTTGATTCATGACACTGTTATTTATTTGATTCATGCATCTTATCGTTTCTATTCTAACCAATTCACTATAAATAAGTACAGTCATTTCCCAACAAAATACCCTTTGCAACTCAAAATACTCTTCTCTCAGAAATCTCAAAATATGGTCGTATCTCTGATGGAACTTCCAGATGATTGCATAGCATATATTTTACGCAAATTGGTCGGTCAAATTCCTATCGAATCGACACTCGAATTACGCCTATGGTAACCCTCCATTTTTTATGCATGTTCGGTTTTTAAGTTAACATCTATCACTTTTGTTTTCGGTTGATAAGAAAACCGTATGTTAAAGTTTCCACCCTGTTTATAAATAAATTAATGACAACTAATATATAAAATTAACAATACATACTGCTTTGTACAAGGACTTCATTAGAGAAATAAATCAGGGATACATTTAGACCACATTCTGTAAATAAAAAATTGTACATACTTTTTTTAAACAAAAAAACTGTATATGGACTGTCCATATTCCTGCCAATTATGTTATGCCGATTAACATTTTAATATGAAACGTAGCAACACTAGCAGAGTTTTCAACTGGTTCGGCATCTGAAGCTTCAGTTCTGCAATCCTTCTGTGGTTTAACTCATAACTTCCGTACTGCGCTATTCAATTGGTTCGTACTTCCAACATAAGTGCATGTCTCTACATTAACCCATTCACTATAAATAAGTACAGTCATTTCCCAACAAAATACCATTTGCAACTAAATATACTATTCTCTCATAAATCACAAAATATGGTCGTATCTCTGATGGAATTTCCAAATGATTGCATAGCATATATTCTACGCAAATTGGTCGGTCAAATTCCTATCCAATCGACACTTGAATTACGCCTATGGTAACCCTCCATTCATTACGTTTATGGTCATGGGACATTTCTATTTGAAAACAATCAGTTATGCATCCAAATTATTCTAACCAGTTATTTTTTATTAACTGTACAGTTCAAAACAATTTTGCCTGCTGATCGACGAAAAGTATGTCATCCAAAATGCAGACCTACGAGCTCTATACCAAAAAGTACCAAAATTGGACATGCTAGGATGCCAATACTTAAACAGGTTGCACAACAATGGTGTCGTAGAAGGAAGTGTGATGCTGGAAATTCATGATACCTTTGTCGTAAACAAACTTATCTTTGGACTGAAAAGGCTCCGAGATGCTTACGTACGTACAAAATTCCCTATAGCAGCATATGCGTATGCTGTGGCTCTCCGCTCGCCACAAATGAATACCAAAAAGAGGAAAATAATCTTCTCTACCCCGTTGAATTCTTGAACTCTCTATACATACCAGGAATACCAAACAATCGTCTATGTTTGAAAGTAGGAATTCCGGTGATGCTGCTACGGAATCTAAACAAAAGTTTGGGTCTTTGCAATGGAACAAGGTTGATTGTCACTAGACTTGGCAAATGGTCAGTGGAAGCTCGCATCATGACATGATCAAAAACAGGGGAAAAAGTCATTCTACCCAGAATTTGTCTAACAAGCCCTGACAAAAAATGGCCATTTACACTGAAGAGGCGACAATACCCGTTGGCTGTATGTTTTGCAATGACCATAAACAAAAGTCAAGGCCAATCTCTTGCTTCTGTTGGGCTCTATCTTCCAAAACAGGTACATACTCTTCCAAAACCCTAAAACATATTCAATTACATAATCCAATATACCAACAAGCTAACAACACCACATTGATCAGGTCTTCACACATGGACAACTTTACGTCGCTGTGTCACGTATTACTCAAAGACAGGGATTAAAAATACTAAATGCAGATCCTGAAGCACCATCCTATGACATGGTTAAAAACATAGTCTATAAAGAAATTATTTAAGGTAACGCTTACAACTAACAATTGTTACTTACCCGTTTCACCATAACCGTATATGCTTATACCATATAAAAAATTTCATATTTTCTTTTGGCAAACGCTTGCAGGGACATCGTTACTACAACCTGAGATCCGACGTGTCAAACTCTAACTGTGTCGCCTTTCATTATCATATGTAGTCTATCAACATATACATTTCAACCATGTAAACATTGCAACTATATTAATCACTATTTGACACTTTCTATTTATTTACGTTATCATCCCGCGCGCTGCGCGGGGATTGCTCCCTAGTTAAAAAAATTTGTTAGTTGATGTTTGATACTTTAAAAAATTGTTAATTTGAGTTATTTTTAAACAATTTGCTAACTTAAGTTTCACTTATTGATAAATTGTTAGCAATATTAAATAGATTTTTCTAATATAGACATAATTAGTCACGTAATTAAAGAAAAATTGACTTAAAATTACAAAATTAAGCTCATCCATATAGTCATTCATAAAATATACATAATCGAAAATAAACAGTTTCATTCTAATATCATAAGCATTTTAGGAATTGTCTTTTCGTTGAGAGGAAATATTTCATTTTAGGTATAATTTTTAATTTTTCTTGAATTAATTACGTGTCACGGTGTCAGTGATCAAATCCGTCCAAATTAAATATAATACTTATCATAACTAGTATTTTCTTCACAAAGAAAACCTAAACTAAAAAATGTGTCAAAAAAAATTAGTAATTTATCATATTGCTCAAACAAGAAATAACAATTGATAGTAAAAATGACTACACAATTATAAAAATAGAAAAAGTTTATAAAGTACTTATGAAATGATTACTGTTTCGAAATTAATGTTTCGTCATCCTCTCCAAACGTAATGAACGAAATAAATGCTCTAAAGTTGATAGTAACTAAAGACGTGCCATTATGAGGTTTTTTTTTTTTTGGCCGGGACCATTATGAGGTTTTAAAATGGGCATTTTTAACATATTTCACAAACATCATATTTGTGTTATTTTTACTACTAGGAATGACTTATTTGTAATATATGAAAACTTTAAAAATATGATTTTTTTTTAATTACACTTAGAATTTGCATCACAAAATTATTAATGTCATTTTTATATAGGGAACATCTTTAGGGCAATATAAAAATGCAAATAAAAGTACCACAAACATAATGTTGGTAAAGCATTATATATCATTTTGATTATCAGAATATGTAGCACGGTTCAAGGTACTTTTAAATAAAATAGTAAATGAAAAAAAAAATCAAAGAGTCATGAAACACTAAGATTTTCCCTTTTAAAAAAGAAAGTAAATAAATGTACTTTATTTTAAATTTTATTATTATATTTTACATAAAAAAAAATTTACAGTTTGTTTTTATTTTCTAGGTGGGGTTTTACAACTTAGTGACAAATTTATAATTTGCTCGTTATTTTTTTGAACAAAACAAATAGTATAATATGAATTAAAGAATGAAAAAAATAAAATGTATACCTAATAATTTTTATATAGTCGTACTTAGAAATATCCACATAAAATTAGACCACACAAAAACGTCACATTGTATTATTTATAATTTTATACTTTCACATTTGTTGGTCGGTGCATTGCAAGGCAAGGCAAATATAATTTCATTGGTTTGTGAGTTTGAAAAAAAATAAATCTCTCTGATGACTTGTAGGAAAAGCCACCACAAAGAAGGAACAAATTGTTTGGAGGGCAAGTCACACAACATGTCTCTTTAAGAAGTGAAGAAGCTGCTTCCATACATCTGCTCAGCTCAAGGGACACAATAATTTATGTAATACATCATCAGTGTTCTACAAGAAAGTTTCAACATCAATGAACATTTCATCATCTCTCGCATGGTGAGTGAGCTCTTCAATCGATTAGTTCTCTATATATGACGTCAATCAACTCATATAAACTAAGGTATTGATGATGTAATATATTTATCGAGTCTGTCTATGGTACGGGGCCTCCGTATAACGCAGGAATGCAGAGACCAATCACATGGTGACCTATCTGTTGGATCACGGGCGAAACTCCGTTACGTTCTTGACGGAAAGCTTGAACTCCTGGGCTCCGCGTAATCCTGCAAAAGGGGATGACCTGGGTGATGACCCAGAATCCCTCTCCGATGCCTAAATGAGTATGTGATCAAAGGGGTGGTAAGCAGTAATCTAAGTTCGTATTAGAGAATGTGTTTTCTGAGGTAACTTCCTCCTTTATATAGGAGGGGAAGTTACCCAGTTACCTGAGACTGCGCCTGGCAGTTTTACCCATGATTCCGTATATCTCGTTCGGGATTCCGTATATCTCGCCCCACGCTCCGCGTATCTCACCCATACTCCGCGTATCTCGGGCACGCCCTGCGTATCTCGGGGGAGGTTATCTATATCTCAACCGTCTCCCCACTACTCTATCTAGTAGGCGGGTTTCTCGGTCTTATCCTCTGATCACAAGTCCCAATTCATATCGGGGACTTCAGAGTTATCTCATTCTAGGTCACCACCTAGGACCCTTTATCTTACGAGACAGGTCCAGCCTCCGCGGGGCTTTATTATCGAGGCCTTTACTAAGGCATATCGGGGCCTACTCAGAGGCTTATTGTCGGGAGCATTCAGCTCGTATATCGGGACCGCTAAAGTCGAGACCCTTCATACTGGGCTTCTGGGCCTTCCAGGCCTTTCACGAGGCCCACTGGACCTACTCGCCGTCCATTGGCTGTTAACGGGGCTAACGATTATATCGGAACCCATCATTTGCCCCCAAGACATGGGGGACTTGCAGTCCGTCGTGTCTTCCGGTTCTAGACCTCCTGACCCTATCGTCGGAGGCTTTTATCTCCATACCTCCCGATATTGCCATCGGAGGTTTTTGTCTTCAGACCTCCCGATATCACCATCGGAGGCCTTTGCCTTGTGCACAATTCTCGAATGACAGAGCTTCTCACTCATGATTGTCTTGGGCCCATTGGACTCTATGGGCAGTTGCCAAATCCGAGGGGACTCCTCGGTTACTGCAGCATTAAATGCTGGGGATTATGAAATGACACCCAAACCGGCATGACTGCTGCTTTCTGGAAAGGTACTTATTACGTCACTAACGTCTCTTCCGTACCGTGCCTATAATCTCGGCGATCAAGATAGAGTCGTTTCATCTTCAACGTCTTCAACGGTCCAGATTGAATCCGTCCAGCTGTCCTTTTGCCTATAAAAGCCAAAACCCTGGCACTATTCATTCTTCCTTGCCGTTTTGATTTTCGGAATTCTGCCATTGTCGAACTCGAAGCTTCCTTTCCAAGTTTTCTTTGCTCTTCAAGTGATCCAAGGCCTTCAGCCCTCCAGATCCTTCTTCATCTTCTCCAAGCTGCCATCAACAATGTCTGGTAAGATTTTCCTTCTCTGTTTTCATGATTTGCTGATGTTTGCTCTTTCTCCTTTCTTGAATTCTCCTGTTTGTAACCGTTTTTAGACGAGGCTAGTTCTGGGGCATGAACCCCTTTTACCTTTGAGCTGGCTGTTAACGAGATTTCCGAGACTTCATACGAGGTTGCTCTCCGAGAAGGATGCATTACCTCGGACTGGGAACCCCGCTTCCCTTACGAATCTCAGCCCACCACCCGGAGGAAGCATATCGTCACGCGTCCTCGCTAGGGAGAAGTGTTCGTCTCCGCCGGGCAGATAAGTGCTGGGATTCGATTCCCTTTCTGCGGGAACCTGGTGGAAATGTGCAACTTCTACAAGACGCACCCCTGTACCTTCTCTCCACACGCCATCCGCGTGTGGAACGCTTTCCAGCTTCTGTGCCTCCGCCAGCAGTGGACATACAGTTTGCTGCTTTTCCGCACATTCTACGGAATGAAGTGCAATAAGGCTGGTGTTTGCTCCTTCTCCCCCCGACTCCCCAAGTGGACAAAGGAGCAACTTTCACGTTTCGGCTGGGATAGCGAGGAAGTTCCACAAGGATCGGGTGCTGATTCGCGACTCGGGGTCCGACAATAGCGGATGGAAGAAGTATTACTTCTTCGTCCAAAACAGCTCTGTCCCATGGCCCCGATGGGAGGTTGTGGCGGACCCTGCCCCCAAGCTCCAAGTTTACACCGAGGATGACCTCAACACTCTCCAGCTGGTCCAGCTTTATCGTTTGGGGGACTCCTTCATTCCCCTCGACGCCAACAAGCTCGTGGAGAAAGACTTGATTCATATCGGAGTCCGGCTCCTCGATTCTGTTTCCAAGGATTTGGTCATCTGGGTAATATTTCTAACCATTTTGTCTTTTTATTTTCGCAGCCAAGAAATCATCTCTGTTGACCCATCTCATGTTGAAGCAGGGGGAGACTGATGCCGTCCAGAGTAGCTCCAAACGGAAGCGGAAGTCGCTGAAGAAGGGAGCTTCCTCTTCTGCCGCCCCTCCGACCGAAGAGCGGACCGAGGCCAAGCGGGCCCGGAGGGAGGAGATAGACCAAGCCTTCGGGGTCACTACCGCCGAGGAAGGTAAGCGTGTCCGTCGTGCTATTAAGAAATATAGGAAGCTAGTCCCCGAGGAGTTTATCCCCGCTGATCGGGAATCGCGGGTTCGAGAAATCAAGTACATCCTTCGAGGAGAAACCCCCCGCGTTCTCAAGGCGGGATACTACAACTTCTTCGGAAAGGACCAGCATCTTGAACGCCAAATCATCTGGTGCCCCCATGATACTCTTCCTGATTTCATTCGTCCTGCAACCGCAGGTCCATCGGAGGCTGTCACTCCGAGGAAGGCTGCTTCTCCAGCACGGGCGGCGACTCCAGAGGCGCAGATGATGGAGGAGACCCCGACGGAAGCTCAGTTCCGTCAGGTGACCGAACTGGAGGCTTCTCCTTCCTCCGAGGAGCCAAATGAAGGTGGCCTGCTCCGCCGAAAGTCAGGTCGGAGCCTCCTGAGGCCCACCGTGGAGGACGTGTCCCGGAGTCCTCCTCCAGAGCTCCGCAGTCCGACTCCCGAGCCTCCAACCGAGGTGGCTCCTCAGGCTGAGGCTTCCAGGGTCATCCCTCCTCTCCCCGTGGATGAAAATCTTTACAAGGTTTTCACCCCCGACCAGGAGACGGTTCCCTGGAATCCGACTGAGTCTCTCCAAGGGGTCCCACTCCAACGGGGGGACCTTCAGCCTGATTTGGCCCTGCATCTGCTGGCAGGGTCAATTCCTCCGGCCTTGAGGCGGCCAATCTCCTTGGCGCGGGAGGACATCGAGGAGGAGCTCCGCGCTATGGCCATCCGTCGGATGGAGGTAAAGCTTTACCTTTACTTTATTCTTCCTTCCTTGTTCTTGCTTTCGACCATCGGACTCTAATCCTTTTTCCCTTTCGTCTTAGGAAACCGCGGACCAGCAGCGCTGCTTCGGCTTCATCCTGGCTCTCAAGGGTGCTTTGGAGGAGGCACAAGCTAAGTCGGACCCCGACGCTTTGGCCAAGCTCCAAGCGGACCTCGACGAGGCTGTGGCGGCCAAGGTCAAGATAGCCAAGGAGCGGACCCTCCTTGACGAGATGGCTACGGGCCTGCAAAAGCAGGTTCACGATCATGAGGCCGTCCTTCGTCGGGAGCGGAGGATAGCCCAGGAGGATCAGCGGCGGAACGAGGTGGAGAAGAGGCAGCTCCTCCACGAGAAGGGTGTTTTCGTGGAAGCTCTCGCGGAGGCCAAGGCGAAACTTGAAGCCCAGGAGGCTGAATTTTCTGCCAAGCTGGCTGAGGCAAAGGCTCAGGGTCGCGAGGAGTATCGGAACTCCGATGATTTCCAGGCGGATGCCGTGAAGTTCTGCAAAACCGAGGTGGAGAACATTCTGTTCAATGCCGTCGAGGAGCTCTACACGGCGTACGAGGATTCCATTGACTTCAAGAAGTCCGAGACCCTTGCCCCCATCGCAGAGAAGTACTTCAACCTCCCCGCGGAGAGTGAAGAGACTGATGCCGCAGACCCGACTCCGCGGACTGCGGAGCCTTCTGCCCAGGCCCCTCCGAATCTTCCTCCCTCCGATGCTGCTGAGGACCCAACTTCCAACAAGGACCAAGCTTAATGCTCTATTCTTTTAGTCCTTATAATTTTTCCTCCTTTATATTTTGTATCGGAACCTTCAGGCCTTGAGCCTTTATATAAGAAATTTCTTCTGTCTGTTTTGATCCCGATAATCGTTTGCACTATTTAAAGCGACTTCATACATCCTTCCGATGCTTTACTCGAGACTTTACCACTTAAGGTTTCTTGTCTACTCGGGACTTCACCACTTAAAGTTTCTCGTCTACTCGGGACTTCATCACTTAAGGTTTCTCGTTTATGCCTTTCAAGGCAACTTTACACATCACTTAAGATGACTTTTCACACCCCCTAAGGTTTTTATCGCGCCATTCTAGACGACTTAATCGTACCCCTTAGGGTTTTTACCGCGTCATTCCAGACGACTTGATCATACCCTTTAAGGCTTTTTTGCTGCATCATATAGACGACTTACGCGGACCCGTTTAGGGCTTTTTCGTACCCTTTAAGGCTTTTTGCCGCGTCATATAGACGACTTACGCAGACTCGTTTAGGGCTTTTTCGTACCCTTTAAGGCTTTTTGCCGCATCATATAGACGACTTACGAGGACCCGTTTAGGGCTTTTTCGTACCTAGGCTTTTGGTTGCATCATATAGACGACTTACTCATACCCCGTAGGGCTTTTGTCCGTATCTCGAAAGGCTTTTTGTCGCGCCATAAAGGCGACTTACTCGTACCTCGTAAGGCTTTTGTCCGTACCTCGAAAGGCTTTTTGTCGCGCCATAAAGGCGACTTACTCGTACCTCGTAAGGCTTTTTGTCGCGTCCTTCAGGATGTCTTACTAATAGTTAGAATCTACAAGCAATTTGATCGGAAGCAACTTTTATTCATTAACAACTCAAAGCTGGCTTACATCGGATCTTTATCGATAGACAATTTGCGCCATTCGCGGCGACTTAATATCAAACATGATACTTCTTCAAGTGTGCGCCACTGAAGGAATGTTTCAACGTCTTGCCATCAAGGTCTTCTAGCTTGTACGCATTCGGGGCTGGCATCGCACTTCACTTTTAAATGGTCGACTCCTGTACCCTTAGCGATTTTAAGGCCCGTGATGAGAGCCTCATACTCCGCTTCATTGTTGGTGGCCCTAAACGTCAAGGCTAAGGCATATCGCAAGGGCTCGCCTCCACTGGGCGGTATCAATACGAATCATGCCCCCGATCCTTCTACACTTGATGAACCATCAGTATACATCTCCCAAGTGTTCTCCTCATTTGGCTGTTCTGGCTGTTCTACTATCGGGACTTCCATGTTTGCCCCCTCTGCGGGACCCGCTTCTTCCAGATCGGGTGCCGTAGACTCAGCTATAAAATCCGCCAATGCCTGGCCCTTAATAGCAGTTCTCGGAGCAAAATGAATACGGAACTCCGTAAGCTCGATGGCCCATTTCACCAATCTCCCTGACGCCTCCGGTCGGTTCAAAAAGTGCTTCAAGGGCTGATTAGTTAACACCGTAACCTCGTGGGCATGGAAGTAAGGTCGTAGCTTTCGAGCAGCAACAATCAACGCAAAGAGATACTTCTCAATAGCGGGATAATTTATTTCGGATTTGGCAAACGCCTTGCTTACATAATAGACAGGCACTTGGTTGCCCTTGACAATCTTAATCAAAACAGAACTAACAGCAACTTCAGAAACAGCCAAATAGAGATAAAGCGGCTCGCCTGGAACCGGTTTCGCCGACGGCGGGAGGGTACGGAGGTGCTGCTTGAGTGCTTGGAATGCCTCATCGCACTTGTCGGACCATTCAAACTTCTTGTGGGCCCTTAGCACATCAAAAAATGGCATGGCTCTGTCACTCGCCTTGGATAGGAATCGATTCATCGCGGCCAACCGGCCATTCAACACCTGAACCTCCCGATGAGTCTTCAGAGACTGCATCTCCTCGATTGCTCGCAGCTTCTCTGGGTTCACCTCGATTCCTCTTTGGCTCACCATGAACCCTAGGAATTTCCCCGAGTTCACCCCGAAAGCACACTTGTCTGGGTTCAACCGAACCTGATGAAACTTCATCCGTTCAAACGCCGCCGCCAAGTTTTGGACATGATCCCCTGCCTGTCGGGACTTCACCAGCATGTCATCCACATACGCCTCCATAGTCTTTCCCAGCATGTCCCAGAACAACTTGCTCACCATCCTCTGGTAGGTTGCTCCAGCATTGATCAATCTGAAGGGCATGACGTCGTAGTGGTAGACGTCACTATCAGCATAGAAGGCTGTATGGGGGGCATCCTCCTTCGCCATCTTGATCTGGTTGTAACCCGAGTAGGCATCCATGAAGCTTAGCAGCTCATGTCCCGACGTAGCGTCCACCAACTGGTCAATCCTCGGGAGTGGGTAGCAATCCTTCGGGCAGGCCTTGTTCAAGTCGCGGAAATCGAAACACATCCGCCACCTTCCATTACTCTTTCTCACCAGGACCGGGTTAGCATCCCAAGTCTGGAATCGGAGCTCCTTGATGAATCCAGCGTCGAGCAATCTGCCCACTTCTTGCTGGATCGCGATCCTCTTATCAGCGCCCATCAGACGCCTCTTCTGGGCGATAGGCTTGATCGCGGGGTCGATCTTCAGCTCGTGCACTATCACTTCGGGGCTGATTCCTGGCATATCGCTCGGGGACCAGGCAAACAGCTCCTTGAACTCCTTCAGGAGCTCAATCAACTCTCGGGCTCTTTCCTCCGACAAAGCAGACCCGATCTTCACCTTCCTCTTAGGTCCGTCAATCTCGACATCTTTCAGGTCCTCCATGGGGGCGGGACGCCCAAATTCTTCTCGAGGATCGGCGTCAGTCTGTAAAACAGCCATGGCCTCTCTCCTTCTCCTTCGAGTGGCGTTGACATAACACCTTCGTGACGCCACTTGGTCACCCTTGACCTCTCCGACCCCATTGTCAGCCGGGAACTTCATCTTTTGGTGGACGGTTGAGGCGACTGCCATGAGAGGGTTGATGGTGGTCCTCCCGATGATAGCGTTGTACGTCCCCGCAGTCTCTACCACGACGAAATCCACGTTCCGTCTCTCCATCTTCCAGCCACTACCAAACTCCACCGGTAAGGTAATCATCCCCAACGGATAGGAGGTAGATCCAGAGAACCCCACCATCGGGAAGTTCACCTGCGTTATCCTTCTTCGAAGGACGCCTATCCTCCCTTCTCTCGGGGCGGCCACGGCTCCTACTTCCCTCCGATTTATCGCTCCCTTTGCGATCATCCAACAGCTTGGACGATGGCTTTCCTCTTCCCGACTTCGGAGGATCAAGTTCTCCGGCAGCAATCTTCGACTCCTGGACGTCGATTTGCTGTTTCACCCTCGCTTGCAGGGCCTCCATACTCCACACAGCCTTCGCGGCTACACTGTGCATCGAATCGGAACCATATGGGGCAGTTAGATTCCGAAGGAAAGTTCGGATGGTCTCTCCCTCCGATATCTCCTCATCGATCTCCGCGGCACTGGCAGTGAATCGTTGGTAGTAATACGCCAATGATTCGTCGGATCTCTGCACCACCTGGGTCAGGGACCTCACACTCTTCAGGAGACGCCTCCGACCTTGATATTGCTTGATGAAGCGATCATGCATATCAGCCCAGCACGTAATACTTCCCGGCGGTAGACTGAAAAACCATGTCATGGCCCTTTCTCCTAAGGTGATCGGGAACAATGAACATATGAGGTCATCATTCGAAGTCCTACCC
Source organism: Clarkia xantiana subsp. parviflora (assembly GCA_036873135.1). Lineage (NCBI taxonomy): Eukaryota > Viridiplantae > Streptophyta > Magnoliopsida > Myrtales > Onagraceae > Clarkia > Clarkia xantiana. Next base: position 15,423,921 of record JAPTYO010000008.1, on the reverse strand, counting down.
ATACAGGCCTGGACATGTCTCTGAACATGGCGGACCGGGTCTCCTTCACCATCGTACTCCTTGATGGTCGGGATGCCTAGCCCTGGCGGGGCGACAGTATCTAGCAGTCGTGGAACGAAAGGGTGAGTGGATCGGTCCCTTAGCTCCGATGTCATTTGCTTTTGGTCCCCCATGCAGATGTTGACAATCTTCACCACCTGATCGGGGGTAATGGGGCCATTCAGGGGAATGGTCCTATGTTGCACTGGCCCGGGACCATCCACCACGAACTTCTCCGAGTGCGCGGGTTCCTTACCCCTATTCCTGGGCCGAACCTCCTGAACCTCCTGTTCTTCTGGAACCACCCTCGGAGGGGGTGGAGGTAGCTCTTCTCGCGGGGGCAACTCCTCTGCCCTCCTGGCAGCCTCTCTTTTGTCCAACAGAGCCTCCATGGCCGCTAAGAACATAGGCATAGCATCTGCTACTGCCTTGGCCAACTCCGAATTTGAGGAAGAGCCTATTTCCCTTCGCGGGATTTCCTCTCTGTGCCCCACCGGGTTTGGGGGAGCATCCACCTCCCTTCGCGGGATTTCTTGCCTGTTCACCGCCGTGTCTCGGACTGAGACCTCATCATCGCCATGCCCCCCCCCCTGTCTGCAGCAGGGTGCTCACCTTGTTCAGCAACATATTCCAGCAACGGGGAATTCACAGTTCCAGCGGGGCGAGAACTGCCGGCCTGAACTTGCTTCTTCTTGCCACCACCGGCCATTGATCTGGTAGAAACTATTTTGGCTTTTCGTTCAGTTTCCCACAGACGGCGCCAATGTTGGATCACGGGCGAAGCTCCGTTACGTTCTTGACGGAAAGCTTGAACTCCTGGGCTCCGCGTAATCCTGCAAAAGGGGATGACCTGGGTGGTGACCCAGAATCCCTCTCCGATGCCTAAATGAGTATGTGATCAATGGGGTGGTAAGCAGTAATCTAAGTTCGTATTAGAGAATGTGTTTTCTGAGGTAACTTCCTCCTTTATATAGGAGGGGAAGTTACCCAGTTACCTGAGACTGCGCCTGGAAGTTTTACCCATGATTCTGTATATCTCGTTCGGGATTCCGTATATCTCGCCCCACGCTCCGCGTATCTCACCCATACTCCGCGTATCTCGGGCACGCCCTGCGTATCTCGGGGGAGGTTATCTATATCTCAACCGTCTCCCCACTACTCTATCTAGTAGGCGGGTTTCTCGGTCTTATCCTCTGATCACAAGTCCCAATTCATATCGGGGACTCCAGAGTTATCTCATTCTAGGTCACCACCCAGGACCCTTTGTCTTACGAGACAGGTCCAGCCTCCGCGGGGCTTTATTATCGGGGCCTTTACTAAGGCATATCGGGGACTACTCAGAGGCTTATTGTCGGGAGCATTCAGCTCGTATATCGGGACCGCTAAAGTCGGGACCCTTCATACTGGGCTTCTGGGCCTTCCAGGCCTTTCACGAGGCCCACTGGACCTACTCGCCGTCCATTGGCTGTTAACGGGGCTAACGATTATATCGGAACCCATCACTATCATCAATTTTTTCAAGTTTATATTAAGTGTGTTGTATATAATCTTTTCTTGCTTTTGATTCCTGTTTTTTTTATTTTCCTTATTTTTCTTATTGAGTTGTACTCCTCTTTTTTTCCGTCAATTGAGTTGAAAAAAATATTTTAATATTTAATATTTTAATTAATTCTTTTAGTTAATTGATTTTAGACTAAAAATATATGTAAGGTGTGCATATCTTCCTTTTTTAGGTAGCGTTTTTATTACTTAAAAAAAATAACTTAAACAAAATACATTTATAATATAATTATAAAATACTCTCAAATATATGAACCAATGCAATATTTATTTTTCGTATTAGTGAATATATATTATCACTACAAATTTATAAAAGCGTGAGTCATAACTCAAAATCAGCTTGAATTTTTTTCAAATCGAGCTCAATCTTGATAATATTAGATTCGAAGTACTCGGGAGTATAAACAAGCTTTTTTTTTTTTTAAATAAATAACATATTACTAAATTATTGTCATCAACTTGTTATTTATAATGTCTTACCAACCAAGTTAAATGGAGCTCGATTATGTTAAGTTTTGATGCGGACAGAATTCAGGTTTAAAATTTTAAACTAGATTTGAGTTCAAGCCGGCAAATTATAATCAGATTGAATCGACTCACTTACCTTTCTAATTCAAGAACTAGATTATTATTATATATATACTAGATAATTAGTCCACGCTTTGCGTTGTATGCATAATATTTATTTAAATGGTTATATTGAAAAATAACAAATTATTTATTTACGGAACATTAGTAATATGGAATAGATTTAATTGATTTTTTTTTGTACAATTAAATGAGTGTCTTCCATTCTAAAATATTTAAACCTTCAAATACATAAAAACATTTAGAAAATTGAAAAACGTATTTAAAATACTATCTGAGTAATTTTTTTTATATAATGAATTATATATTCCGACCGTGGTTTTTTCCTATTGAACGTAGTAATTAACTAAATTACATTTATCTAAAATGCAAATATATTGTTCTCACAAAAAATATATACTATATTAAAAATATAATTATTAAATTTGTTTATAAAAACACTATATATTATCTAAGATTTACCCATATATTTGTCCGTAATATATAATATTATGTATATTAATATTTCTTAAATTCTCTACATAAAATGAACTTAGTATATAATTAAATAATCACTATTATCAACTTATACATTGTGAATGTGATGCTACAAAATTTATGTAACATTTTCTAAAGGAGCTATGATACAACCTCCGAAAGTGGGGTCATAAAAACCTCCGAATAAAACACAATAGCAGTCAAGGTAATTATTATGAACTTTTTGACCTATTTGTACTAAGATACGGTCGGATTCCCTCCCGACACCACTTTAGGAGGTTTTATCATTTCTGTTTCTAAAGTGAATAAAAATCATTAGATAAATTATAGAACTAAGTCATATACATTATGCTTCGGCCAAAAAAAATCATATACATTATACACAACACATATAATATACATTAGTAATGTTATATGTGTTGTGTATAATGTATGACATGACCGATTAAAAAAACAAATTAATCTAATATCAAGAACCAGAAAATGGCTTGATGAAAAAAAAAAATCAACTTAACTGGACGGTTGGTTCGACAGGAACAAAACGGAAAAATAAATAAATCCTAATTTTGATATTTATTGAGGAGTTCTCTTTTTATCCGGTGAAACTCAAGAATTTTGAAAGTAATCAATCATCCAACGTGGCAATAGATGATTTGCCTCTGTTTTCCGGTAAAAAACGGGGTCCTCCGTACATAAGTATTACTCATATTTATCTCATTCTTTCTTAATATATCTATATTATTAACGAATCAAATAGAAACTATAATTGGAAATTATGAAGTTACAGAATTAAGTAATTACGGATAAAGTTGAGTAGTTTAAGTTAAGTTGATCTCGATGAGTTCGTCTTAAACTTTTTTTTTTTTTGTAAACAAAGGATAAAAGAGACAACAACAAAGGAAATAGGTTAGGTTACAATTGTCTTATCTTGTGACATGCTTAAAACATCATACACAATTAGGTGTCTTAAATCTCTAGGGAGGTTAGTGTGGACAACAAAAGAACAGTCAATCTTCACTACAGATTTAGCAAGTTGATTTGCAATCTTATTTCCTTCCCGGAAGATATGTCTAAGTTTGAATCTTGCAAATGATTGAAGAAGCATCCTGCAATCCAAAACCAAAGGCATTAGAGTTATATTGTCATTAGACTCCTCTGTAATAAGGTTAATGACTACTTTTGCATCAATTTCCACAAAAAACGAGTCTATGTTAATATTTTTAGCCAATTTTAACCCATCCTGAAGAGCCTAAAGTTCAGCAACAAGACTATTCGTATAGCCAATAGACATTTGAAAACTGATCAAACTGATTTTGACTTTCTAGAGGGCCAATATGGACTTTTCTTTACAAAGGGAGCTTCTTGCGTTTAGGGAAACTTCCGAGGGCCCCTCCTCAATTTTTTAATCTAACTAATATTTTTTTTGTCTGACGTATGAGTGATGACTGATTGTTGATTAATATTCCAAATTTCTGCAAGTTTTATTAAGAATATATATATATATATATATATATATATATTTAAATTATTTGATTTTGTGAAAAAATAGAGCTCGAATATCTAATTTTAAAAAATAATAATATATAGTTTATATGGAGATAGAAATTTGAAAGGGGAAGATAATGGGGACGTTAAAATTAGTGGATAGATTCCAATTTTCTATCCTCCAATATCGCTGGCCAAAAAAATATTCCTATCTCTATTTTTATTTGATACTAAAATATTAATAATAACATTAAAATGGTAAAATTATGTGTATTTTACATGTTTTATTAATTAATTAATTAGTTTAATTTTGGCTTATGAAAAGAATATATCTATATTTATTCCGGTAAGCTGTATTTTTTTTATTAGTAATGTATTATCATCACTTTATTTCAGACAGAATATTGGAAAATAAATTATTTATGTAACTTTCTTTTCAAGTCAGCTTGGAATCTTTGGATGGATTTTGAGCCGTCAGATTGTTGTGAACAAATCGTGGCCGTTGGACGAATCACCTGCTGTTCAAAATAGGACAGCAGAAGAAAGGTTGGGCCCGAGGGTTTGGGATGGAAGTGGCGGGTCATTTGAAGCCTTTTCCTCAAACATCCCAATCTCTGATCTCACCCGCCTTCCTCCGTCTCCTTCCTTCCTCCACGTTTCCGATCGAAATCTCCAGAAGAAGCTTGAATTCTTCCTTCTGACGCCTCCTTCTCTACCGCTGACCTAACTTGGGTTCCCTCCCCTACATATCCGTGCAGAGGTAAGGAGACGCAGCTAGCTTTTCTTGTATCCGCTCCGGTTGTCTAGTTTCGCTTTCATGCTTGTGGATCGCTTGATTCTTTCTGATTTTTGGTTGAACTGTTGATTTGAGAGACGAACGGTTCTAGTTTCTCGCAAATGTGCTGTAGCTGCAGATGTTCTCCATCTTCGCCTTCTGGATAATTGTGTTTGCAGTTCCAACCTAGATTCTCCATGTTAACTGTATTGGTTCGTCTCTCCTTTAAATCCTTGTCCGCTTGGTTCCATTAAGGACGAATCGATGCTGTATGTGTGTCGTATATAATATCTAAAATTCCGTATCTTCTTCGTTGTTTTCTAAGGCTCTTTGGTGGCATCTGTGTTGCATCGTTTTTTGTCCTTGTTAGTGTTGCGTTTCCTATGTGTGGTTTTGTTTGCTTTAGCCTATAGTTGGTGGACTACGCGTTTTTGCCGTATTGAAACAGCTTCATCTCTTGAAGCATCTATTGCAGATAGCAGGGTGTGATTAGGATTCTTTGACTTGATAGGGAGTAGATATTTTATTGTTCTTTTAATTATGAACTCAAATTAGCTCCTCCTGGGAGCTGCTAGGAGCGCAAGATGCTGATGTTTTTCTAGAATGCTCAGGACAGATTTTAACTATTTTTATTGTGAAAATAGGTTGGATATTGTAATTATCCCAATTTGCACTGAGATTTCTCCTTGCTTGTCTTTTATGCAGAGCTATGCCCACCTTTGCAGCAGCTTTTGATAGGCTGATAGAAACTCAGTCATCTACATCAATCGGCAAAACAGTCTCAAGTCCAATGCCTGTACCGAGTTCTAGGCCACCACAACCAAAACCGATCTCAACCTCAAAGCTTGAGAGGCGAAATAGCACACCAAGTGGGGAAAGGAAAATTCCTCAGATGACGCCATCTTTGTATGCCACTCCTAATCCAACCCCACTACCTGATTCACCTTCTTCATTATCTCCTTCCCCATATGTTATAAATCACAAACGCCGTGGCCCTCGCCTTGTCAAGAGTTCTACTGTACCTGAGATCTCCTCTCTTGAGAAGACTACTGATGAACCCAAAGGCAATGACATTGGAAACAATGGGGAACATTCTATTTCTACAATGGATACGGCTGTTAAAGATAAGGATGTTAGGATGGTTGAAGACAGCGATGTGAATAGTGCTTCTGTAGGAACATGTTGTATGGAGTCGAAGAACATTGGTTTTGTCGGTGAAAGTAGCAGTTCTTCGGAGGGTCATGTCGGGAAAGCTGAATTTTCAAAGCCTAACCAGCTTATTCATGAAAGGATGGGGGACAAAAAAGATCTCTTTGATCTACAAGAATCACTCAATTATACAAGCAACACTGAAGGAGAGGATAATGGAAGTACGGATCAATTTTCAAGTCTTCCTTCTGCTGGTGAATTTTTCGATGCTTGGGAAGGTACTCCAAAACTTTCTATGTTGCTTGCATGTGTTTTTGGTTGTTTGGAAACTTTTTTTTGTTTTGAGGTGGTCCTGATATGCTTATTTTTCTTGTTAATGTAGAATTGTCCTCCGAAAGTGACCATCAACCATTTTCTTTCCGTGACATTGAGAAGGATTTGCGTGAGCTTCGACTAAGTTTGCTGATGGAGATCGAGAAGCGGAAGCAAGCAGAGGAAGCTCTGACCATCATGCAAAGTCAGTGGCAGAGGTTGAGACAGGAGTTACCGGCCGTAGGTATCAACCTCCCAGCACACCCAATCTCTGAGAGCGAGCAGTTGGTTGGTAACCCTGTGGATGACCTGTGTCAACAAGTTTGTCTTGCTAGATTTGTATCAGAAGCCATTGGTAGGGGCACTGCAAAGGCTGAAATGGAAGCCAAAATGGAAGAGCAGATTGAAGCAAAGAACTTTGAGATTTCACGGTTGATTGATCGACATCATTATTATGAAGCCATGATTCAGGAGATGTCGCAAAGGAATCAAGAATCTGTTGGTGAGTAGTTTCTGCACTTATTTTTGGTTTTTTTCCTTCAAGAAAGACAGAACACATGTGCTGATATGTTTGGATTAATGTTTTGAAAATCGGGTTTGGACTTTTTTCAGTGAAAGTTCTCTTTGTTAGTAATTGCTGATGAAGTTGTTGGTTACTATATTTTTGCTGATTTTCACATGTCATATACTTTGTAATGTGGATGTCTGGATGAATCCCGACAGCTCATTGATGGTGTTTGTTTATTTTTCCAGAGAGGAGTAGAAGACTAAGACAGGTAAGGCATAGAAGGCAGAAATGGATATGGGGGTCAGTGGCTGCTACCTTCACCCTCGGCTCTGCAGCTCTACTGTGGTCATATTACGCAACTGGGAAAGGAGAATCATCATCATCATCATCTTATTCTGCTCCTGCTGAGCCACTACAACAGCATTTGAGTGGAAGAGAAGAATGAAAGTTGATTAATCTTTTCCAAAGGAAGTCGGGTGCAAAGAAGGGGTTGCCTTCTACTTTCTAGATAGGAACTGGTTGACATAAATGATTGCAGATGTGATGATTGTATTTTGGTAGATAGATGATGTTTCTAGATAGAAACAGTTTCCTGCTGGGTGGTTATTGCACCGGTAATAGCTTCGGTAAATAAGTTAATGTGCAAAGACTGCGATTTTGGCTGGCAAAATATAATGCAGCACCTGCTGTGTTGGATCATTGGATGGCTTGAATGTGCATTATAGTGTTTGGTTTTAATTTCTTTTATTATTCAGGGTGGTTGACAATGTGCTTCATTTGAAGCTCATGAGAAAAAGGCATACGATCTTCCATATTTTGGTTATGTATCAAAAGAGATTTGTCCGGTTTATTTTAGTAAGCACTGAAAAACACATCAAAGTGGTATATGTTATGAAAGTAGAGGTAATAGAAGAGAGAACTTGAGGATGTCTTGTAAAAATTATTAAAATACCCACATTTTAGAACTCAAACACAAAAAATAGGGAAAACGAATTTCTGGAACCATGATCACCACTAGCGCATTTCCGAGATGCGCCACAATTAATTAGCATTAATTACCCGTTTTTTAAATTAATTCACTAAAATAGTGCTACAACAAAGAATCGAACCAAGGTAACCTAGGTAATAGACATAAATACTAACCACTACACTACAGTGTCTTTTGTTGAGAACTTATTAAACTTTTTATATTTAATGTTAGTTAAACGACCAAAATATCGTCACTGAGAATTGAACACAAGTCACCCGCATGATAGGCAAAAATTCTTACCACTGCACTACAATGACTTTTGTTGATAATTAATTAAACTTAGTATATTTATTTGTCTATGTAGTTTTGTAGTTTATTTATTGTTTTGTGATAATACATTGATTAGTTACATACAATTGCACCATGTGACCGAATGATTACTTTTTTGAAGTGATTAATGGTTACATACATTTCAGAATATGAGAGAATCGTTCAAACTTATTTTATTTAATAATTTATATTTAATCAAATGTGATTGAATTTTACAAAATAACTAAACATAGGTAAGGGTTGAACTTTACTAAAATCAATCACATTTGATTAAATATAAATTATTAAATAAAATAAGTTTAAACGATTCTGTCATATTCTGAAATGTATGTAACCATTAATCACTTCAAAAAATTAACATTCGGTCACATGGTGCAAACGTAGGTAACTAAATAATGTATTAACACAAAAAAAAAAATAAAACTATATAGACAAATAAATAAACAAAGTTTAATTAATTCTCAACAAAAGTCATTGTAGTGTAGTGGTAAGAATTTTTGCCTATCATGCGGGTGACTTGTGTTCAATTCTCAGTGACGATATTTTGGTCGTTAAACTAACATTAAATATAAAATTTTAATAAGTTCACAACAAAAGACATTGTAGTGTAGTGGTTAGTATTCATGTCTATTACCTAGGTGACCTAAGTTCAATTCTAGTTGTAGCAGTATTTTATGTTTCTGGCGCATTTCAGAGATGCGCTATTAGTGATTATGGTTACGGGAATTAGGGCTGGCAATTTGTGACACGACACGAACACGCACGAAAAAAAGCTTAACACGACATAACTTCCGTGTCGTTTTCGTGTTTGAGTATCATAACACGACACGCACGATAAAGTTGTACTATTAAGAGTAATAGTATCATAACACGACACGCACGATAAAGTTGTACTATTAAGAGTAATTCTTAAGTATTTTTTGAACAATTATTATTTGTTACCTTTAAAAACTCCAATTAGTGGTTAAATTTTAGTGTTTGTAAACTCTATATTATTAACTTATGAATACTGACATATTAATTCATAGTATTTTTATATATGGATTTCGTTATTTTGATTTTTTGCTTAAAGATCTCGTATAGAGATGTACAAATGTATATCCTTATACAACACGATAGCACGACACGAACACGCACGAAAATATTCGTGCCGTGTTCGTGTTTGTAAAACGTGGCACGATAAGCTTACCGTGCGTGTTCGTGTTCAGTAAATTTAGCACGACATGATTATTGACACGCACGATAGCACGAATTGCCACCCCTAACGGGAATTGTGCCTCGTTAAAACATTACTAAAAATTCTCCCACTGATGTCGACATCGCGTAATTTCATTAAATCAAATACATAAATATTTTCTTAACTTTGTTAAAATTTCACTATATTGGAGAAGAACTAAATCTTGCTTATAACCAATAATACATCACGTTCCTTCTAATTAGCAAGATATATTAGCGATAATGTAGCACTATATAAGGTACTTCTGGACCATTATGTTCATCAATCTCACGAGGACGGAAAATATATTTATTCAAATCTATCATTCTTACAGCCATTAAGGTACTCAATAGATGTGTAGCTAATAGCTATGCAAAATAGCTTTAAGACATTTTTCTTATTGGACAAGAATATTATCAATCAATATCTTAAGTACCCGATCTTCAGATCGAGCCAAACCTTTGTCCTTTCAATATATTTCGTCTGAATTTTAACATCATCAATAAATTGATTGTATTTAAAACTCTTCAGGAGTTTCAATATCTTCAAATTGTTCTCCTCACGCGATGCCTTTTTCGGCTATAGCGTGATCAATTCATCTTATCAAATATCAATTTGCTTTATTCTTATACTTATATTAGCATTCGCTACAACTTAGCTCAAATGTTGATATAGTGGGGATAATATACCATAAGCAACCCGTAAATGGTACAATATTTTTATCATCCAACGTTCTTGAAAATATTCATGCTAGCATTTTAAATCCTTCTGGGATTTTTATGTGGATTTCACTATCAAATTAGCCACCCAAATAGGCTATAGACGCATATTAAAACCTTGTATATACTGCCAACATAATAATGTATGTGAAGATTATTGCTCCACCAAATGATTCATATAATAATTGTCATCTTTCTGCGGAAACGTCTGTATACCACGGGTTGTGCCTATCTTACGAGGCAGTCTATTTACGCAGAAATTATTTATATCCACTGGCTATCACATTTTGCATTTTTCATGCTCTTACTTGCTTATTTTCAAGCTTTGGCCAATCATAATGATTCTTTGACATATTGAGCTCAAGATCCTCATTTTGTTTTATGAATTCACTCAAATAATATTCAAAACAGTTGTCGACAACTTGATATGTCTGGTTCCATAATTTCTCATTAATGACATAACTCATCGAGATCTCTTTATTACAATTATTTTCAGGTACCTGAACCACTTCTGGGGTTTCATATTTAGTTATGTCTCTTTTCCTTTTTGGGAAACCGCCTCCGTAATAAGATCATATTTATCTATTTTCTTTCCGTGCTCCATTATGTTAAAAATATTTGGAACCAATATCACACGCTTCAGGTGCGAATTATTTTTCATTATAACTTGTCATGCTAGGACACTTCAAATTGGAGCATTTGCAGCCGGTAATTGTCTTATGACTTTCTGGGTCTCATAAAGTCACTTAATAGGCAGTATCTGAAAATATTTATCTCTTTGAACTTCAGGTTCATATTATCATTGTGCGAGGATCAAAATGAGATAATTTTTTTTTTCAATCAATCTCTTTTTTCCAGCTGCTTCTTTTCTCCCCTAATGTTGGGAAAATTTGTTCATCAATAATAATCAACAACTCTTGCTTTAATATATATCAGTCATTATTCCCAATAATTGATTTACAGACAACATATTTTTCCCAACATTCTAGACCCTTCTTTGTGCGTTGCGGTGGAGCAGTTCAAATATATATCGCACATCATAAAATTCATATATGGGAAATTTGTCTATTGACCAAAAGTTGGTTGTAATGGGAGAACCGTGATTTAACATTTGCTTGGAGCGCAATTATACTGCCGCTTTCATAATATCATGCATTTGTACACAATTTGCTCTCATTAGTAGCAGTTCAGCTATTTGATTGGAGGCTCTTTGTAACTTTAGGCTAAACTTGTAAATTTAGACATGTAGTTGTCTGATTCTTGTTGTAAATATCAACTTTCAATATCATCATTCTTTATTGCATAATCTGGAAATTTTGCTATTGCAAATTCGTAATAATTAAATGCACATGCGACCATATTGTAGATGCATCTTTCAAAATAATATATCAGTCCACATGGCATGTGAACGGGCTCATATTCACCTTTTATTATTTTCATAAATAATGTAATTTTATCCCGAACTTAGTTGAGATGATCACATAATGAATTTTCCTTTGAGAGCAATTATCATAATGATTTATGGAGAATCTTCAGGTCTTCCAAATAATGTATTGTGCATCTTAAGTGATCCGGAATGGTCTGTAACCGGTCACGCCAAATATTGTATTATATGGGTAAAACTTCTGGTTTACCTCTATGTATCAGTAAACTTCTGGTTTATCTGATACGTGTATCTTTCATATTTTCATAAGAGATATACTAAGTATCTCTTGTAATACAATCTGCATTTTATTATTTTATTCATCTTAATCTCAATGATGTTTGCGGAGTAATCACATTCTTTATAATAAAAAAATGAATATGAAGTATATAAAAACATATAAATAACATTGATAAAAAAAAAGCATAAACGTAAAATAAATAAATAAATAACTTCGTATAAATGCTCGATTTCATGATATTTAGATCATTTATAGCTAAAATATTTCATGATATATCCTTACTTGTAACTCAAGATCTTTAATGATATTTTGTTCATATCTCAAAATCTCTTAGGATATTCATATACCATTTTCATCATTCAAAATCATTTATTCGAAATAGTTCAGGATCTTTAGGATCTCTGTTCATAATTCAGGATCTTCAGGATCTCTGTTCATAATTAAAAATCTTTAGGGATCTTCAACCTCGTTAATTCATAGTCCCATATATTTAGGATCTTCAGATCCTTTATTCATAACTCATGATCTCTCAGGATCTCCAGATCCTTATTTATAATAATAATTCATGATATACATGATTTCTTTGTATACATGAAGATCTTTAATTTCTAAATACAACCCAGTGTTACAAAAGTAGAGAGGTAATAGAATGAGAGAACTTGATGATGATCTTATTATCACACATAAGGGGCCCTTATATATGGATTACATAGACTTGGAGAGGAAGTAAAATCAATATAAGTAAGTTCTAAATAAGGAATATGATATATACACATAATATTGAACATCCATAATATATATTTTCATAACACTCCCCCTTGGATGTTCATAAGGGAATTGTGCCTCGTTAAAACCTTACTAGAAAAAACCAAGTGGGATACAAATCTAGTGAAGGAAAAAGAGTACACAATTATGGATCCCTTTTGTAAGCTGCCTCGTTAAAAACCTTACCAGGAAAACCCAGTGGGATAAAACCTTGGTTAAGGGAAAAAGAGTGCAGCGGTGTAGATTCTCCCCCTGATGTTGACATCGCGTAATTTCATTAAATCGACGCAATTCAGTATTGTTCACCAATCTTCAAATTTCGCAGTCGATAAACCTTTAGGAATAAATCCGCACATACTTGTTGGATGTTATGTTGCCTTCTTCAAAACATCGTGTATGAAAAATAAATTGGGAAAATATGTTTCGTCTTGTCTCCTTTGATGTAACATTATTCTTCAACTGGAGCTATATAAACTGCATTATCTTTAAATATACAAAATAATGGTACATTTCATAACCTAACTTGCATTTTGCATAGCCAACTGATTAGGACTTGATTCTATCCGATAATAAACTCTTGTAATTCGTCACTCGGAGATACACAAATATTTTCTTAACATTGTTAAAATTTCACTATACTGGAGAAGAACTAAATCTTGCTTATAACCAATAATACACCACGTTCCTTCTAATTAGCAAGATATATTAGCTCTAATGTAGCACTATATAAGGTACTTCTGGACCATTATGTTCTTCATCAATCTCACGAGGACGAAAAATATATTTATTCAAATCTATCATTCTTACAACCGTTAAGGTACTCAATAGATGTGCAGCTATGTAAAATAGCTTTAAGACATTTTTCTTATTGGACAAGAGTATTATCAATCAATATATTAAGTACTCGATCTTCAGGTCGAGCCAAACATTTGTCCGTTCAATATATTTCGTCTGAATTTTAACATCATCAATAAATTGATTGTATTTAAAACTCTTCAGGAGTTTCAGTATCTTCAAATTCTCCCCCTCACGCGATGCCTCTTTTCAGCTATAGCGTGATCAACTCAGCTTATCAAATATCAAATTGCTTTATCCGTATACTTATATTAGCATTCGCTACAACTTAGCTGAAATGTTGATATAGTGGGGATAATATACCATAAGCAACCCGTAAATGGTACAATATTTTTATCATCCAACATTATTGAAAAAATTCATGCTAGCATTTTAAATCCTTCTGGGATTTTTATGTGGATTTCACTATCAAATTAGCCACCTCATTAGGCTATAAAATTATTCATATCATGAGACGCATATTAAAACCTTGTATGTACTACCAACATAATAATGTATTTGAAGGTTATTGCTCCACCAAATGATTCATATAATAATTGTCATCTTTTTGCGGAAAAGTCTTTGTACCACGGGTTGTGCCTATCTTACGAGGCAATCTATTTACGCAGAAATTATTTATATCCACTGGCTATCTCATTATGCATTTTTCATACTCTTACTTGCGTCTTTTCAAGCTTTGGCCAATCATAATGATTCTTTGACATATTGAGCTCAAGATCCTCATCTTGTTTTATGAATTTACTCATGAATAATATTCAAAACAGTTGTCGACAACTTGATCTGCCTGGTTCCATAAATTCTCATTAATAACATAACTCATCGAGATCTCTTTATTACAATTATTTTTAGGTACCTGAACCACTTCTGGGGTTTCATATTTAGTTATGTCTCTTTTCCTTTTTGAGAAACCACCTCCGTAATAAGACCATATTTATCTATTTTCTTTACGTGCTCCATTCTTGTTAAAAATACTTGGAACCAATATCACACACTTCATGCGTGAATTATTTTTCATTATAATTTGTCATGCCAGGACATTTCAAATTGGAGCATTTGCAGCTGGTACTAGGGGTGAAACCGGACCGGTCGGATCGGATTTTTGCTTATTTCGGTCGGGTACCTAAATTTTCTGTCCGGTTTTTTCCTTTAAAAAAATCCGACCAAAAACCGTTTGAGGAAAAATAAACCGTCCATTGGTAGTACAGTTTTTTCGGTTCGGTTTAAACCGAAAATCCAATATTAACAATTATCATTCAAAATTCTCTTTATTTTCATGGATAATATCATATCAAAATGATAAATAAGTTTCATTAATATAATTAAATAAATTATATAATACAACTAGAAAAATTAATATTCATAAGTGACTATTTTACAATTTATATTAATATATAATTAATTAATTATATTATTTAATATCAACTAATATAATATATATTGTATATATTTAATTAGCATAACGGTCGGTTCGGTCTCCACGGTCCTCAAAGCTTAAAATCCGAACCGGACCGAAAAACCGAATTAGAGTAAAAAAAATCCGACCAAAAACCAAACCACATATTGCGGATTCGGTTTTTTCGGTCCGGACCGGTTCGGTTTTCACCGGTTTTTCGGACCAACCGGATTTTGGTTTCACCCCTAGCTGGTACTTGATTTATGACTTTCTGGGTCTCATAAAGTCACTTAATAGGCAGTATCTGAAAATGTTTATCTCTTTGAAATTCAGGTTCATATTATCATTGTGCGAGGATCTAAATGAGATAATAACAATTTTTTTCAGTAAATCTTTTTTCTGCCAGTTACTTATTTTCTCCCCCTAATGTTGGGAAAAGTTGTTCAACAATGACAATCAACACCCTTGCTTTAAATATATATATCAGTCATTGTTCTCTAATAATTGATTTATAGACAAAGTATTTTTCTCACATTCCAGACCCATGTTTGTGTGTTGCAGTGGAACAATTCAAACATATATTGCACATCATAAATTAGTATATGAGAAATTTGTCTCTTCACCAAAAATTGGTTGTAATGGGAAGAAGTGTGATTTAACATTGGCTTGGTGTGCAGTTATATTGCTGCTTTCATAATAGCATGCATTTGTTCTCAATTTGCTCTCATTGGTAGCAGTTTAGCTATTTAATTGGAGGCTCTTTGTAACTTTTATGCTATACTGCGAATCTAGACATGCAATTGTCTGATTCTTATATGAAACATCAACTTTTAATATCATCATCATTCTTTATTGCATAATCTTGAGATTTTGCTATTGCAAATTCGTGATAATTAAATGCACATGCGACCATATTGTAGATGCATCTTTTAAAATAATATATCGTATCCACATGGCAGGTGAAAGAGCCCATATTCACCTTTATAATTTCCATAAACAATGGGATTTTATCCCGAACTTAGTTGATGATGATTCCATAATGAATTTTCCTTGAGAGCAAGCATTGTAATGATTTATGGAGAATCTTCAAGTTCTTCCAAATAATGTCTTGCGCGTCGTAATTGAACCGGAATGGTCTGTAACCGGTCACGCCAAATATTGTATTATATGGGTAAAACTTCTGGTTTACCTCTATGCGTCATTAAACTTCTGGTTTACCAGGATATATTTAATCAATCATGCCAATATTGGCGGTAAACTTCCTGTTTACCTAATATGTATTTCTTTCATAATATGCAAGAGATATATTTGTATCTTTTGTAATACGTTCTGCATGTTATTATTTTATTCATCTTCATCATAATGATGATTGCGGAGTAATAAAATGCATAAAGCGTAAATAAATAAATAACTTCGTACAAATGCTCGATTTCATGATCTTCAGGATCATTTATAGCTCTTTTTTTTAGGATCTTTATTATCCTTATTTGTAGCTCAATATTTTTAAGGATTTTTTTTTCATATCTTAAAATCTCTTAGGATATTCATATCCATTTTCATCAATATCATTTATTCGAAATAATTCAGGATCTTTAGGATCTCTGTTCATAATTCAAAATCTTTAGGGATCTTCAATCTCGTTAATTCATAGTCCCAAATATTTAGGATCTTCAGGATCCTTTATTCATTCCAGATATTCTAGGATACTCATGATCATTTATGATAATTCATGATTTCTTAGAATCTTCAGGATTCTTTATGTATAACTCATGCTTTACATGATTTCCTTTTCATACTTGAAGATCTTTACTTCATTAAATTATTTTTCATACATTATAGGATCTTCTGGATCATAAATGTAGTAATTCTTGAGCTTTTGAATAACTCCTAATCCTCTGGATCATTTTATAATAAAATGCGACGAGCATAATGATATATGTATATAATAAATATAATGCATTGCAAGAAATAAAAATGTAACTGTAAATGCAGTGCAAGAAATATAAATATAATTGTATATTTAAATATAGTGCAAGAAACGTAAATATATATATATATTTATTAAAAGAAGAGAATTCTTAATCTTCAAGATCATCGAATTTTCAGGATCCGTCATTTATAAAGAAAGAATTTTTCTTAATCGTAATTAACAACAATATATGCAATGACCTTTTTTTTTCATCGATGTCAATATTTGCCTAGTGTCATCGCGCTTCTCAAAATTATCATTCTTCCAAATCAATTGGACTTTGCATTCTCTTTAATTTGTAAAATGCATCATCGTTCTTTATCGATATCATGATGATGCTAACAATTATTATTATTATTATTATTATTATTATTATTATTATTTCTATTTCAAAATCAAAATCAACTGTTTCTATGACCATATTTGTATTTATACTCTTAAAAGGTCATTATAAATTATATCACTCACTTCAGGGAGTGGTATAATATTCTCGTTGTAATCATAAACTCGCTTTAGGGAGTGGATGATTTCATCGCTATAATCATAATCTACAACACTCGCTTGAGGGAGTGAAAGATTCCATCGCTATAATTGTAATCTACAACACTCACTTCATGGAGTTGAGAATCCCATTGTTATAATTATAAACTACAACAGTCACTTTAGGGAGTGAATTATATTTTCGGAATTCATACACTGCAACACTCATTTCAGGGAGCGAAATATATCTAGTGGGCGATGCATATAACTTTTATTCATCAATTACGTATGGAGATATTGAGCAACCATGTGCTACGCCACGGTTATTTTCTCATGATAATTCATGTGTTATTATGCTTACTTTCGGGAGCATAATATATTAATATATATATATATATATATAATATTATGTATAAAATAACATTTAATATGTATGTATATTCAGTATTAAAGATGCATTGTAAATATCGAACCTGACTGGATGTCTCGTCGATGAACATCATAATAATTCCTACCCTTCTTCATTCGATTGAAGAACACCATCTTGATTAATTAGGATGGTATTATTTAAATGATGGAGATGAAGATGAGATAGAAGACGTCAGCTTCGTCATTGCATAGTCTCATAGCCATACCAGATGATTGTATGCAAACATAAGCAAATACAAACGATAAGAATGCTAGTTAGCAACTTAGCATATAAAATATTAAATTAAGAAAATAATTAATATTATTAAATAAATATAAAATAAACTTCTCTTATACTCTTTTGATGGAAAGAATCACCAATGTCGTATTGTCGAAGATGGTCGTGGCGAGAGATTAGCTAGTATGGCACCGGTGAATAAAGTTGTTTTGTTGAGAGGAAACAAAACAAACCAACCATAATAGTATTGAGCATGGCATATTTGATAGTGGATTTGTTTTGACAACATTAAGGCTTCCTGATGCGTGGACAATTGGATGAACGAACCAACGTCTAAAAAATACGTCAGACAAATCATGCTGATAACGTGTTACAAAAGTAGAGAGGTAATAGAATGAGAGAACTTGATGATGATCTTATTATCACACATAAGGGGCCCTTATATATAGATTACATAGACTTGGAGATGAAGGAAAATCAATATAAGGAAGTTCTAAATAAGGAATATGATATATACACATAATATTGAACATCCATAATATATATTTTCATAACACTCAGATCTTTTTTTTTCCATATATTCTAGGATCTTACGGATCCTAATTTTTTATCTTCTGGATCATTTTATTATAAAATGCAATAAACATAAGAATATATGTATATGATAAAAATAATGCAGTGAAAGAAATAAAAAGGTAACTGTAAATGCAGTGCAAGAAATATAAAATAAAATTTAAATGTAGAATTTCAAAATAAATATGAATATTCTCGATCTTTAGGATCGTGATATTGAATCTTCAGGATACGATATTCATAAATAATGCATTTTTCTTAATCGTAAGATCCAAGAATTAACAATAATATACGCAATGACTTTTTTTTTTTACTAATGCCAATTTTTGTGTAGTGTCATCGCGCTTCATATGATCGAATTCCACGTTGAATCATCTAATCTAATCTAAATCTAATCTAAATCTAAATCTAATCTAAATATTATATTAATCCTAATGGCCTATCTAAAAGGATTCCTACCTGCTCGACACGTCAGCTAATCATTGGTCTTTAATCTCTCCATACACACAAAACGACAATGCACTCCATTTGGAGAAGCAAAACGACAGTCAACTTACACTTTGGTCTTCATCAACAAAACGACGCCGCACTCCATTTGGTGAAGCAAAACTCGGGTTTCTCAACTTGCACATCTAAACGACGTCGCTTTACACCATCTCACACCTAATACGGATGGTCTCGGGTAGACAATTGCTCTGAACTTCACACATCAGCATATGAAAAATCAGAAAATAATTTTAATTCTAAAACTTACAAAAAAAACTAATTGAAAATGATAATTAAATACTCTCCCTAAAATTAAAGGAGCTCTAAAACGCAGATAATTTGTAACCGCCGTGACTCTTATTCTTCCAAAACTCTGGTTTATTCAATTAATTTGTACCAACTCCTTACCTATAAAAGAAAGCATGAGTCATGAACTAAAATGAAAAATCAACACCAGTACAATGCATATCAGTTGCTTATGAAGACACATAATTAAAAAAAAATGAAGAGATGTGCGCACCTTTCACCCACGGTCAGAAGATCGACACCTCCCGGAGCATGGTTGGAGTTGGACGACACTACCAAACCATAGCAGCACCTACAACGAATGGGCGACCAAACAGGGAAGAAGAACGAACGAAAAAAGACATTGCATGTCGAATCTGACAAACACCACTAACTTGGATATGTCGTCGGATCTGAAAAATGTTATGCACTCAACTAATTTACCTCTACATCCTCTACTAGCAGCGTCTCCACCAGAAGTCGTTCTGCCTTCTTCAGAAATCGATTCGCCTCGACAAGGAGCCGGCGTCGAATCTGTAATCCGTTGACATAAAGAAGCAACTGGAAGAGGCTTCCAGACGGTTGCGCACGGAAAGAGAAGCAACTGGATGCAGAAGTTAAATCTGGTATTTAGAATTTAGTAGCTTAGATAAATGGCATTGTTACTGGGCTAAACCTATATGGGTTGATCTTTGGGCTCATGGGCTTGGATTATGGAGTTTTTAGGCCGATTAGGATTAGGTAATCTACTTCGTGATTATATATATAACTGAATGAGAATGGATATATAACCAAGAAGCTGGTCTGGTTTTATACTTCGTGATTATGTGTAGTCGATGAGAATGAAATTTCTTATTTTTAAAATGAAGAAGTGACAACGATGAATAGTTGTGTAGAACTTCAAATTTTAGACGTTTTTATTTTGACTAAATTATGCACCTTTTTTTTTTACTAGAGTCAATTGTAGATAAATTATAAGTTTAGTTAGACTTTATTGTGATTTGTGCCAGAAATATAATTCTATCAACTTTCAATTCAACTTTTGTCATTTACTGAAAAAATATATATGATCCATAATTATATTATTACCAATTAAAATAACATATACATTTTTCCGATAAAGAATTTATTTATCGACCAAATTAAATTTCATTTGCACACCAAATGGCATTGTTACTGGGCTAAACCTATATGGGTTGATCTTTGGGCTCATGAGCTTGGATTAAGGAGTTTTTAGGTCGATTATGATTAGGTAGTCTACTTCGTGATTATATATATAACTGAATGAGAATGGATATATAACCAAGAATCTGGTTTTATACTTCGTGATTATGTGTAGTCGATGAGAATGAAAATTCTTATTTTTAAAATGAAGAAGTGACAACGATGAATAGTTGTGTAGAACTTCAAATTTCAGACGTTTTTATTTTGACTAAATTATGCACCTTTTTTTTTACTTGAGTCAATTGTAGATAATTAAATTATAAGTTTAGTTAGACTTTATTGTGATTTGTGCCAGAAATATAATTCTATCGACTTTCAAAATTTAACTTTTGTCATTTACTGAAAAAATATATATGATCCATAATTATATTATTACCGATTAAAATAACATATACATTTTTCCGATAAAGAATTTATTTATCGACCAAATTAAATTTCATTTGCACACCAAATGGCATTGTTACTGGGCTAAACCTATATGGGTTGATCTTTGGGCTCATGGGCTTGGATTATGGAGTTTTTAGGTCGATTAGGATTAGGTAGTCTACTTCGTGATTATATATATAACTGAATGAGAATGGATATATAACCAAGAAGCTGGTCTGGTTTTATACTTCGTGATTATGTGTAGTCGATGGGAATGAAATTTCTTATTTTTAAAATGAAGAAGTGACAACGATGAATAGTTGGGTAGAACTTCAAATTTCAGACGTTTTTATTTTGACTAAATTATGCACCTTTTTTTAACTTGAGTCAATTGTAGATAAATTATAAGTTTAGTTAGACTTTATTGTGATTCGTGCCAGAAATATAATTCTATCAACTTTCAATTCAACTTGTGTCATTTACTGAAAAAATATATATGATCCATAATTATATTATTACCGATTAAAATAACATATACATTTTTCCGATAAAGAATTTATTTATCGACCAAATTAAATTTCATTTGCACACCAAAATATAAATATCAATTTGTCAACATGATAAGT
The DNA here is from genome assembly GCA_036873135.1 of Clarkia xantiana subsp. parviflora. Taxonomy (NCBI): domain Eukaryota; kingdom Viridiplantae; phylum Streptophyta; class Magnoliopsida; order Myrtales; family Onagraceae; genus Clarkia; species Clarkia xantiana. The sequence continues at coordinate 15,402,461 of JAPTYO010000008.1, read as the reverse complement.
TCTTTATTGTTTTATTCTTTTGGTATTTACATATAATTTTATATAAAAATTAGTTAAGATGTCGGTATAATATACGTAATAATAAATTAATTATTCTTATTTAGATATGAAATTACCCCGCGCGTGGTAAAAAAGATCGTGCGTCGCAAACCACCCGCGTTGCGCGCGGGGAAAGCACCTAGTATAATTATATTTCGTTAGCGTAACCACGATGTTCAACGTCATCATTCATCTTTGCATTCTTTTCGTGCATTCTTTATTTGCAAGAGGCATCATCGTTCTTTATCGATATTATGATGATGCTAATTATTTTATCCTTTTCAAAGTCAACCATGACATGATAACAATAGTAAAATCGTATTCCTTCAAAGTCAATCATAAACTGCCGTACTCACTTCAGGGAGTGACAAATATTTTTATTGTAATCACAATATGCAATACTCACTTCAGGGAGTGCAAGATTTTATCATTGCAGTCATAAACTGTAATACTCACTTCAGGGAGTATAACGTTATAATCATATAAACTACAACACTCACTTTGGGGAGTGGAGTATATCCTCATTATAATAAATATTGCAACACTCATTTCAGGGAGCGAGCATATCTAGTGGGCGATGCAACACTCTTTGTATCTTGATATATTTCAGCATCGAGCACTCGTGTGCTTAGCCACACTATTGGTTTTTCTTGTGATAAATCATATACCATACACTCGCTTTAGGGGGTGGAGTCATATCAATACAAATATAACTTCATATACGAACAAATATTTAACACATAGAGTTGATCTCCACATATAAAAATAACTAGCTGATATTTACCGTGATGTTGTCATGTACCCTAAAATCGTTTCACGCATGATCCGTCCTTGATATTATGCGACATAGATTGATTCCAATAAGTCTAGCATCTATCAAATAACAACAGTATTAGGAATAGAATATCAAATAGTAATCAATAAAAACTTAAGATTTGAGGCAATTAATATAAATTAGTGTAAGAAAAAAAATCTCAATTTTCAATTTTTTTTCCGATATTGTTCTCTTTCGGTGTTGTTCTAGCCTTTAATCTCGAAGACCCCCTTCCATCTTCTTTGAATTTATTTCCGTTCAAACTAGCTCGAACTCTAAGTGATCGTTAGGGGATTTTTGTTTTCTCCTACTGGATGGTCGACATGTTAGACGTTAATTTAGTATGAATAAGTGTGGCCTCCCGGTGAATAACAGAAAATTAATTTGACTGCTTCTTCAATACCATCGTCTTCTCTCATTTCTGAAAATTAAACTCATAAAACAAAGATAATAATTAGTCCATAAAATATTAAATTAATATGAAGGTTTATGAACCTAAAATATTGAATTAATATAAAAGATTCTCCGATAGTTTAGATGAGGGCAGTGATCACTCATGAACTGGATCGTCTGCTTCGACTGTCCGACGATTTAAAATCGAGCAATTTCATGTTGATAATGTATTATGAAAGTAGAGAGGTAATAGAAGAGAGAACTTGAGGATGTCTTATTATCACACATAAGAGGGCCCTTATATAGAGATTACATAGAAAATCATTACAAGGAAAGTCTAATTAAGGAATAAGATATATACACATAATATTGAACATCCACTAAATATATTCATAGCAGTATACATCTTGACTGTACATAGTATCACCCCGCAGCAATCCAGCCAAGGAGCAGACTCGATGAACAAACTATTCACTTCCAAAAGTTGCTACAACTTCTGAAATTTCAAAAAGCAAGAGATTTACATTACAAAAGACTACTAAACTTTGTAGCATTCTGTTAAGTTAAAAAGTCTATACCACTGGAAACGTGTGCACCTCGGTTTTTCTGTTACCAAAATTGGATTTGACGACCCTGAGCACTCTAGTCAATGGGCTCCGTATGGATAGCAAATTTTCCGAGGCAATAAGACGGGGATTGAGTTTTACCCCAATTGCAATTATGTATGAAGGGTTTAGTGAGCTGATGAAAACTGCATTTAGCTATTGAATAAGACGGGGATTGAGTTTTACCCCTTGACCAAATGACAACTGCAATACATAAAGGATCCAGTAGCACTCACAATTACCAGAACCCTAACCCATAAAATTGAATCAAAAGCTCCCAACACCGAGCTATGCCACCACCAGTACCACAAACCTGAAAAACCTGAACCCAAACAAGCCCCCACAATCACTTGGCTTATTGTATGATGCTTCTGAGACACCCGTAACCACGACTGCATAATAAATCACATTGGTAAGACACCAGAAAGGACAATGTGCTTCAATAGAGCTGTCTAGCTGCAGTATATATAGGAATATAGTTACCAGGTAGGACCCTAGTGCCAACACAATTCCACTGCAGATCACTGTAACAACATTAACTCCGTACCATTCAACAACTGCACCACAAAAAGACTTGGTAATGAATGAAGCAGTTGAAGCATAAAATGGTAGTGAAGTGAAACACAAGAGTGGAGATTGATTTACTTGATAAAACTGCAAATACAAAAATGTAGGAGATGGATTGTGCGTGTGAGGATGGCATCCCGGGATCCGATCTCAAGTTTGCAGTAGGCCTTTCATGATTTAGCATTCTCTTCAATATGAGGGATAGCATAAAGTTGATGATAGATCCAATGAAAGCCCAAAGTGATCCCCCATCGTGCCTGCTGAGAATAACCACGGCGAAAAGTGCAACCAACACCCGCTTGCTCTGTTTTTACCATTACATTAAGATCTTGATAAATGTTATTTAACTTTCTAAGCACTTATATCTAAAACACAATAAAAATACAGTTTTTATTCAAGCTGGGTGAAGCACTGTACAAAGAATATTGAAACAAACAAATGAGAGAAACTGGAAATTAATGAAGAAGCAAGGGCTGTGAAATGCAGAAGAAGAGTTCATATGAGATATTGACGAGAGCTGGTGCTCGTGTACTTCTTTGTCTAACTATACTATCACCAGCAGCAGAATCATCAATGAAAAACACTAGGGAAAATCAGAAAGTGTCCAGTGATACAACAAATTCTTGATCAATAAAAATAAAGCAGGTCCAGTCTAGCTATAACATAAGGAACAGAAGAATAATGGCCAATTGCAGGCAAAAGCTCTCTCTCACAGTATCATTAAATTTTTAGGCCTTTTCGGTTCTTCTCTCGGTTGGATGTTTCCAGATTGTTTATCATATGTCAATACCAGCACTGAAAAGTTTCAGCACAGCAGCAAACAATGAGCTGAAACCAAATCCACATCATACAAATTAGATATTTTCTGTTTGGCAAAAGGACACAATATCTAGAAGAAATGAAATCCATTTGGAGCGACATGAACAGATATGACCACAATCTACCCTAATTTCAAGAGCAATCTGAGAGTGCATATGAAATTGGGTCGCCAATTAACCTAAAAACCATAAGATGAAGGCAATAGTAATTAAGTAGAAAGAAAGCACCTGTCGATTAAGAGTGGATTGAAATCCGTCCGACATAACTGCAGTTGCTGCTGATACACTCACTCTTCTTGCTCAAAAGCTTGAATCCCTCCTTCATAATAACCACCTTCGCAATGGTTCATCCTCAGTAGATAGATGATGCCTTTGCCATCCTGAGCTGACCCAAGACTGAGTCAAACCCACGAGACCTAACGGTCGCCAAACTACTACTACTCGTCGGGTGGAGTGACGTCGGTCTCAAGAAGAAGCACTTGAAGCTAATAAGGTAACAGAATGGGGGAGAGTTGTTAGTGTGAAGATTTGGGCTCCAAGTTTTGGACTTCAAGCTTGAACCATTGGTGCTTTGGTTTATTTGTCTTGTATTGTTTCTTTGTTTTAGATTCGGCCCATGTATTTGGTTGTTGGGCCTTGTTTGTTTCTTGTTTGGATTTGGCCGGTTGGGTTCCTTCTTTGTTTTGGGTTGTGTATTTTGAACACAATATATTAGTTTCTTAGGGTTGTGGTGGAGGACTGACCAAGTGAAGGAACTCAGTCTAAAGATCCCACGACTTTCTGTCTCCCTTTTTTGCTCTTTTCTCTGCTAGGGTTTTGCCCTCCTATGGCGATTCTTGGTTTCTTGTACGATTCCTGAGTGATTTTCTCATGGTATCAGAGCAGAAAGGCAACCTCATGCCTTTTCTGTCGATCCTGTGATATCTTGAAAGGTTTCCCCTCTAGATTGCTGCGTAATTCAAGTCTCTCACTTCGTGTTCTTCGATCTTTGCATATCTTCTTCACGGCATCCTCGAGTTCTCTCTTTGCCACGATTGACGATTCGCGACCTGTTCTCTGTGCGAATCGATTCTTCGACGATTCTGCGGCGTATACTTTCTTCGACTTTTCATCTGCTGGTTGATACAAGATGTCTAACGATGAAGACACGAAGAACGGTGGTGACACGAAGATCGACGGTACGTCAAATCCAGGAAAGGCACTAGATGCAACCGATCTGGCGTATCGAAATGCCATGGCTCTGGTAGACTCCTTCCACCCTCTTTATCTACATGCTAGTGACAATCCTGCTGCTCGTATGACTACTGTTGTTTTGACTGGTGCTGAGAATTATCCTAAGTGGAGTCATGCTATGAGATCCATCTTGATTGGAAAGAATAAGTACGGTTTTGTCATTGGTACATGTGTTCGTGATAAGTATAGTGCTGTTTACCATGATCTTTGGGATCGATGCAATGCTGTGGTATTTGGATGGATCATGAGTTCTATTTCTGATGACCTTGCTAGCTCTGTGATGTATTCTGAGTCTGCATTAACTGCCTGGAATGAGTTAAAACAACAGTTCGATAAGGTCAATGGGTCAAGAATCTATCAATTGCATAGGGAGATAGTCCTTACTCATCAGGGACTAGATTCCATATCAACCTTCTTTACCAAGTTAAGGCTGCTGTGGGGAGAGTTTGATGCTGCTTGCTCGTTACCTCATATTGATGGTGAACTTTTTGAGAAGCATTTGCAGCATAAGGAGCATATGAGACTTTTTCAGTTCCTTATGGGGTTGAATGACTCCTACTCGTCTGTAAAGAGCAATTTGCTGCTTTGGACCCCTCTACCTTCTGTGAATCAGGCATACAATTTCCTTATTCAGGAAGAAAATCAGAAGGGCATATCTTCTGACATTACTGGGTCTGTTGAGTTTGTTGCTGGGAATTTCATTTCCCTTGGTGACAAGCCCAAGGGAAATCAAGCTCTGGAGTGTACTTTTTGCAATAAAAAGGGACACACGGTTGATAGATGCTATGCAAGAGGATGTGATTTTTGCAAGAAAAAGGGGCATGTTAGGGACAATTGCTTCAAGTTAAGGGATCAAGCTAAGAAAGGGAATGTGGCCAAGGCTAATTCAGTTTCAGTTGGAACTAGCAATGAGAGTGTACCAGAGGCTGGAGGAAAACAGGGGAACGTGACCTTCAACTCAGAGCAGTTTGAGAAGCTGCTGCAATCGATGGAAATGTTGGCAGGACTGCAACAACGTCAGGTGCTGCCACAAACACCACAGATGCACATGCCAATTCTGCTGGTACCTTTTCCTTTCCCTCCTTTCTTTATGATAGAGACTGTTGGATTTTGGATAGTGGTGCCACTGATCACATGACTTATAGAAGTGACTGGTTAAAAATGGATAGATTAAGCTCTGATTATAAAGTAATTTTGCCAAATGGTGATTCTTCTAAAATTAAGGGCATTGGAACCTATTTTTGGGATAATGATAAAAGGTTGCAAGATGTGCTCTATGTTCCAAATTTTAAATATAATCTGATTTCTGTATCTAGATTGAGCACTGATTTGAACTGTAAAGCAACTTTTTACCCAAATGTTGCCATACTGCAGGACCTCTCAAGTGTGAAGGTCTTGGGGATTGCTAATAAACATTCAGGTCTTTTTTTCTTTAAATCTGATCATTTAGCTGCCTTCTCTTCTTTTAGTAATGCTGTAAAGAATAAAGCTTTCCTTTGGCATGCTAGATTTGGACATGCTCCTTTACAAACATTACAGCATATTGGCAGTTTAGATTTTCCTAAAACTAAAGCTGATTGTATTGAATCCTGTTCCATATGTCCTAAGGCAAAAATCACCAGAACTTCATTTCCTCTTTCAAATTCCAGAGCTAATTTGCCTTTTGACTTAGTTCATTGTGATGTATGGGGACCTTACCATTGTCCAACTCATGATGATAAAAGGTTTTTCTTGACCATGGTAGATGATCATACCAGGGTGACCTGGATTCACCTATTACAGTTTAAATCTGATATCTCTATCATTTTGAAAAGGTTTGTTGCACTCATTGAAAATCAGTTTTCTAGAACCATTAAGTGTTTTCGATCTGACAATGGAGGAGAGTTTTTCAATGATCATGTTAAACTTTTTTTAGTGAGAAAGGCATCCTTCATCAAAGCAGTTGTCCCAATACTCCTCAACAAAATGGTAGGGTAGAACGCAAACATAGACATCTTCTTGAAATTGCAAGGGCCCTTAAACTACAGGCTTCTATTCCTAATATATTCTGGGGGGGAATGTATCTTAACTGCTTGCTATCTTATCAATTTAATGCCAACCAAAGTTTTAAATGGCAAGTCTCCCCTAGAAGTCTTAAGTGGCAAGAAACCTGTAGTTGCCCATCTTAAGGTTTTTGGATGTCTATGTTTTGCAAAGAAACTCTTGGTGACTGACAAGTTTGCTTCTAGGGCTACACAATCTGTTTTCATGGGTTATTCTGAGATGCAAAAGGGATATAGACTCTATGATTTAGAAAATAATAAGTTTTTCATAAGCAGAGATGTTAAGTTTCATGAGACAATATTCCCTTTTGAGAAAAACAAACCTGATCAGATGCCAGTTTTCTTTGACTACCCTTCAAATGATGACTCTAATATTTATACCAGTTTTAACAATCCTATTGAGTCTGATGTTATCATTGATGTTGAGGAGCATTCTGTTGGTGGTAGAGAGATTGTCCCTTTATCCCCTGCAAATGATGAGGTTAACACCTCTGATGTAGAGTCACATGATGATGTACCTGATACTTCTGATGACAATGTTGATGTTCCTGATATTGATAAAACAGTGACTAGATATGGCAGAACGGTTAGACCTCCAATCTGGAGTAAAGATTTTGTTATGGGAAATATTTCTACTCGCTATCCCATTGAGAACTATATTTCTTATTGCAATATATCAAAATCTTATCAAAATTTTCTAACCAATTTTTCTGAGATGGTAGAGCCTACATGTTACTCTGAGGCAGCTGCTGATCCTTCTTGGGTCAGTGCAATGAAGGAGGAGATATCAGCCTTAGAAGAAAATGAGACTTGGGATTTAGTTCCACTTCCCTCAAGTAAGGTCCCAATTGGTTGTAGATGGGTTTATAAACTCAAATACAAGTCAGATGGGACTCTTGAAAGGTATAAGGCTCGACTGGTTGCTAAGGGCTATAAACAAAAATTTGGGATTGATTATTATGAAATCTTTTCACATGTGGTTAGGATGAACACTGTCAGAGTAGTACTCTCTCTTGCCTCTATTTTTTCATGGCCCCTTTATCAAATGGATGTTTATAATGCGTTTTTGCAAGGGGATTAGATGAAGAGGTGTACATGACTCTGCCAGAGGGATTTACTAATCAAGGGGGGAATGAAAATTTGGTTTGTCGATAACATAAATCCCTCTATGGCCTTAAGCAGGCTAGTAGACAATGGAATATCAAGCTTAGTGACTCATTGATCAAAGCTGGTTTTAATAGATCTAAACTTGATTATTCCTTGTTTACTAAGCAGAGTGGTGATCAGATTGTTATTCTTCTGGTTTACGTTGATGACTTGCTTATTACTGGAAATAGTTCAGTTCTTATATCTGATCTGAAAGCTGTTTTGCAGTCGAATTTTAAGATGAAGGATCTTGGAGAATTAAGATATTTTTTAGGGATTGAGTTGGCAAGGAATTCTAGTGGAATAGTGATGTCCCAGAGAAAGTATGCCTTGGAGCTGATATCCACTGTTGGGCTGTCAGGTGGTAAGATTGCTAATACCCCTATGGAAGTTAATGCCAAATTGACCAGTACTTTTTATGATAAGCATCTGAATCTGAATAAATTGGATAAACCCCTAGATGATGTGCTCTCTTATAGGAGATTGATAGGGAAGCTGCTTTACCTTACAATTACTAGACCTGACATCTCCTATGCTGTTAGACATCTTAGTCAGTATATGCAGGAACCCAAGAGGTCCCATTGGGATGCAGCTTTGAGAGTTGTCAGGTTTGTAAAAAAGGAACCTGGTAAGGGTATCTTTTTGAGTTCCAAGTCTGGTACAACTCTTTCTGGTTTTTGTGACTCTGATTGGGGTGGCTGTACTGAGACTAGGAGGTCAGTTCTGGTTATGCTGTTTTGTTGGGAGAATCTCTTGTTTCATGGAAGGTAAAGAAACAGACTACTGTTTCAACATCTTCTGCTGAAGCTATACTCGTGAGCTTTTAAAGGAAGTTATTTGGCTTCGTAGTCTCTTGAATGAGTTGGGTGTTTTTCAGAAGGATGCAACTGTATTACACTGTGATAACAAAGCAGCAATACAAATTGCAACCAACCCAGTCTTTCATGAGAGGACGAAACATATTGAGATTGATTGTCATGTTATTAGAGAAAAATTGTTGGATGGGATTATTAGTTTTAGCTATGTAAAGACTAATAATCAGTTAGCTGACTTGTTTACAAAGCCTTTGTGCAGAGAACAACTATCTTATCTTTCAGGATTGTTGGGGATGAAAAACTTGTTCCATGGACAGGGGGAGTTACTTGAAGACAAAGATACTAAAGTGGTCCAAGCTTGAGGGGGAGTGTGAAGATTTGGACTCCAAGTTTTGGACTTCAAGCTTGAACCATTGGGGCTTTGGTTTATTTGTCTTGTATTTGTTTCTTTGTTTTAGATTCGGCCCATGTATTTGGTTGTTGGGCCTTGTTTGTTTCTTGTTTGGATTTGGCCGGTTGGGTTCCTTCTTTGTTTTGGGTTGTGTATTTTGAACACAATATATTAGTTTCTTAGGGTTGTGGTGGAGGACTGACAAAGTGAAGGAACTCAGTCTAAAGATCCCACGACTTTCTGTCTCCCTTTTTTGCTTCTTTTCTCTGCTAGGGTTTTGCCCTCCTATGGCGATTCTTGGTTTCTTGTACGATTCCTGAGTGATTTTCTCAGTTAGAACTCAACTGTTTGTCATACTCGAACTTAATGTTATTTTATTATTTTAGAATATGAACAGTTATCTCCTTCATCTTAGAATTACGATGGAAACAGGACCGTCTCAAGAGAAATGGAGGCGTAAAACAAGATTTTAATTTGAGGCATTTTTATTTCATGGATTTTTTATTAAAAAACAAAAAATACGAGCTTTCATAGACGCAAAATTACTAATTAAAAGTATATACTCAAAAAATTTCTTACATTTCATTTTCAATTGATATTTAATCTTTATTAATCTTAAATAATATTTATTAATTTTAATTTTAAAAAACTTCTTCCACCTGAAGCAAAAAGTCGCCGGAATTGTTAACATTATTCCATAAACAATATATGCATTGGAAAAAGAATCAAGTTTTTGTGTGATTCAATATCTCAACAAGAGGTTTATCTTATATTTGACTAATTTTTATTAACACTTTTAGTTCAATGAAAAAATCTAATCCATCAATATCAGAATGATCGTTAAAAACATAATGAAAAAATAGATCCCGTTTATATTGAATTTATAGATGATTTATTCAAGTAGAAAAGATTGAGTCAGGCGATATACCCCACCAATCATATTCATATGAATTTGTTGGAACTAAATTTATCATTGGTCTCAAAAGAAGATTTCAAGGTACTTGTATAGTAAAATGAACTATAACTTATATAGAAAAACTTGACCGTTACAAACAATATTTAAGTTAAAAAATAACATATATGTAGAAAGTAGTTATTTGTTAAGCTATTTGTATTATTTAAATAATGAGTGAATTTAGCAAAATTAATTAATTAATTAAAGAAACAAAAATTGATATTAGAATAAATTTTATTTGTGGCCAATAGTAATTAGTAATTCTGTTTGTGGCCGATTATAATGATAATTGATTACCTAGAAAATAGGAAGTAGATTAGTAAAAATAATTAAATATGTTTCATTTAATTAGGTAGTTATCAATTGAGTAGGGTAATTATGAATGGTGGAATTAAATTTGGTGTGGTCAAAATTTTCGGATCATTTAATGCTAATTAATATTTAATTCGAAAATAATAATAACTATGGAACAAATAGGAAAACGTTATTAATTAAAAACGAATTAACACTAATTAATCACTAATATAGTACTAACTATAATTATGAGGCCTAAAGCCCTATCCTTGGTGGCCTAGTCCTTAGGCCGGGCCTGAATGGAAACAGTGCTCTTATGTCACGTTGCTTCATTATTCAATATAAATGTATATTGTCATATAGGTATAATAGTACTAGGCACAATTCAGTTTATGGCTGGATCGATTTAGAATTGAACTAAACTGTGTTAAACCAGTTTAGTTCAATTTTAGACTTAAGGTATGTCTAAACTGCATTGTATAAAATTATATTATTTGGTTTGGTGTTCGAACCATATCATAAATATGAATAACAAATTAAGAATTAACAGAGTTACAAGAAGAGAGAACAAGTTGTCGAGTAGTTTCTTTTAATCAAAACTATGAAAACTTCAGTTAAGTGTGTTAGAAAAACTAATAAGAATACCATGGTAGGTGGAGAATCCAATTGAGGGTAGGTTGTAGCGTCTCTAAGTCTGTCAATGCATGATTAGTTTGGTTTGAATGGTTTATATAGTGATTCATGCCAAAAAAATTGCATTGTGAATATTACTAATTACCAGTTTTAGTTTTATTTACTTTTTTTTTTAAAGAATCGATATAGTATATATCCACTATATATTTAAGAAATTTATATTAATTTTGCATATTACATTAAATCAGCCTAGTCCAATTGGGTTAATCACTAAACCGTTTCCTTTTATTCACATCATAAATTGCACTATTTAACTACACAAAAATTGATTTGTTTTTTAAACCAATTCAATCGAACCGATTCTTAATTAATTTAGTTCGATTTAGTTACAATTCAGTTTGATCGAAACAGTTTATATGCTGCCCAACCCTAATAATAAAAATGCAAAAAATGTATTATCAGACCCTTAGAATATATTATAAATATTAAAAAATATGTTTATATTCTCTCATTTGGCAATAATATAAAACACACGTAAAATATTTAATTTTTCAATTCAACTTAATTACCTATATTATTCATTAAAGTGAAAAATGTTAGTTATGAAGTTCATACATTTACTGAACGTATATTTGTGTTTAGTATATTCAAGATTGCTCTGCAATTTCGGGACGAAAGAGTTAAGGTTAAAACTCTCTCCATATTGAACGTATATAATTTCTTCCATACACCACAACGCTTATAACCTATTAAATGTAACTCTACAATCTATACTAGGTGCTGAACCCGCGCGTTGCGCGGGGTGACCTATTAAACTATAAACGTCTTTTCCTTAAGTAATAAAAATATGAATTGAATTCAATCAGGCTCTATTAATACATATATATATACTTTAAGCTAACATGAATCAATGGAATCTCACTTCGTTATATTGAATACATTAATATTATTCTTTAGAAAATAGCTAGCCCCACAACATGATTGATAAATTCTACATATGTGGGATGGATGATGTCAACTTCTTCTTCTCTATGTCCCATTCTCATCTTCCTCTTATGCACCTCATTAGCATCTCTCGATATTATTCATCTGCAACCATTTCAAATGTAAATATCCATATATAATGTGGCTCCAAATGTCTACGACTTCCATAAATCCGACTTTTTTTTTAGCTCGTACCTACATTGCATTTATCGGGTTCGGTTCTGAATTGAATTCGTAATATGAACCCGATGCATTAAGCTTCATGGAGAGGAACTGCAGCAACAACAACAGCAAAACCCCCTCATTAGATTTTAACTGAAATGGATTTAGTTGGATTTATAGGAGTAACGATCTCACAGCGACTTGATTTTGCAAAAACTGGACATAATTAATGATTTAATCGAGCATGAAAGCAAGTCCCAACCTATGGATTTTAAAATTTAAGTTATATGTTCAAAAATATTTGGAGATAAAGAGCAATTACTTGGAGGGTGGATGCTTGAGGATAGGGCAGATGCTACAGTGCCTTGTAACAAAGAATCAAGCTCTTCGTCTTTGTATGCAGATAAGGCACATGTTGCTTCCATGTCAAAGCAGGAGTTTGTTGTACCTTGATAGTGAATCAAGTAATTATCACAAATGGTGCCAGCAACAGCAGCATAAATGTTGATTCTTCCAAATGATCAGTAGATTAGTAATATATTTTAGGGTTAATAACTAAAAAACTGTCCAAGGTTTACCCTATGTTAAAATTAGGTGTCTGAAGTTTGAAATGTTAAAATGGACTGTCTCAAGTTTCATTTTTGTTGAAATTTGGTGTCTCGGTGTGATTACTTTAGAGATGTCAATTCCGACGAAACTGTCTGTCAAATTCGAGCTCTCATACACACTCCCTTCTCGTCATCTTGCCGGGACCGTCACCTAAAAGTTGGTCACATCCGGGTAAGTAAATCTCGCTCTATTGTCCTTGGAAAATTGCTCTACACCACTCTTCTAGAAACTTTTTTTTTAATGTTCAATTTTTAGGTGAAATTTGACGATTTTGTGAAAAGTAAAGAGTGATGGATTATGAGTGGGTTGGTGGGTTGATGAAAATGATGGAATGAAGATGAAAAGACGCACAAAGACACCAAATTTCAACAAAAATGAAACTTGGGACAGTCTATTTTAACATTTCAAACTTCAGACACCTAATTTTAACATAGGGTAAACATTGGACAGTTTTTTAGTTATTAACCCTATATTTTAAGATAATGACATAAGAAAAAAAACACAGATGCCTGAAAACCTTTATACTTGATGAGCTCCTTAAACTGCAATTCTTCAACAAAATGACCAAGATCACTTGTGCACACCCAAGCCTTGATATCTATTTTCATACCAAACATATTCAACCCGAATCTTAGTGAACCTATATGATTGTACATACCAAATGTAAAAGTTGAAGTTCCATGGTGATTAAAAGAAATGCAAAAGAGTGGAATTATGCTTGCATATCTTGCAGTTCCTATTAAACACTTATTCTATCGGCAGATTTCATAAGAATGATCAAGAAATTAGTGAATTTCAATAATCAAAATATTGATTCAAACAAAACTGATCACCTAAGTTGAATCAATTGATTACACACTTAGAGCAGCAATTACCTACAACAAAACCAAGCAACACCTGGTTATAGAAAAAAAAAAAAAAAAAAAAATCCAAAACTCTGTTCTTTAATGGGCTATTAAAAAAATCAAGGAGTTCTTCAAAAGGATGAATAATTATGTGGACCTTAAATTGGCAGAACCTAAATTTGGCCAAGCCTTAAATTGGGGAAGAACGGAACTGCGGACTTCAATTAGGCTGAAACTCGAAATATTAGGTTTTATCGGCAGAGCTTACTTCACTTCAAGCTCAACAGTTAAAAAAGATCCATCTACGCATAATTGACAGATAATAAAAAAAATGCTAATTGAACAAACATAGGTTATTGAACAAATTCTGCAATGTGACAGAAATGCCTACCTTCTCCAACAGGGACAAATACCTAGCTTCACATAGATGCAAACCATTGATTTGCTATGAAGCAATGTTTTAATTCTATTTGATACATAGCAATCGAGTCTCCATAGTCCTACATGGACCATAAATCATACATTTTTTCAATGGCAAGCAAACAGCATATTCAACACTCAAGTCTTAAAATTCGAGTAGCAATTCATCTTCATTAGAGTCGAGATATAAATAACAACAACATATATCCAATCCAATGAGTAAACGATCCAAACCAGCAATTTTGAAAGATAAAAAGGATCCATTAAAGTTGAAATACAAATATCAACGCAAGAAATCCATAGCAGCAAAGAATATATCAATTTCGGCGAGGTTGATATCAATTAACAACAAAATCTATTCAATTCCCAACCATAGTGTCAGTTAAAAGATAAATAATTCAAAATGTAATTTAGTTAGATATCTATTGTACAAAAAAATCAAGGTTAAAGGAATCATGACATGAAATTTACCTGGATTTCGCTCATTAAAATAGGTCATTGAGCAGCTGCAGAAAATGATTCCTCCCTTTGAATTTTTTTTTCAAAAGAATCATTGTGAGAAATTTAAGAATTGATTTGGTCCAAAATCTAATAAAAATTGAATCAAACCTTGAAATGGTCCTCGAATAGTAAAGCAAGACTAACCATGTCCGGCAATGGTGTTGATAGTTCATCTTCATCTCCATCTCCATGTCCTTCTTCTTCGTTTGGCGCAATACCCTCCACCAAGAAATCAAGATTCTCTTCGAACTCTGGGTTACGATTCTCTACGACCTCCGGAACAGCTGAAATCTTGTCGTTAACCCGGAGTAAATCTTCAATTGAGAAACCCTATTAGCTCTATTCACAGAAATTATTCAATCAAGAAAATAAAATTTGAAACGTCGATTGAAGGAGAATAATAAATTTTATGAAACTCCAAATCGAACCTGAAGTGGAAGAGCCGGTATGAGGAAGGAGAGTGTTTTCAATCCCAGTCTTAAATGCCTGTAATGCCTTAAATTCCTCTAATAACCAGAGAGAACTGAAGTGATTGTAGTATAGGATCGATTAATGGAGCACAACATTAACGGAGTGAGAGAGCACGAGCAAGTGTAAATGGAGAATGAGATAAACTGCTGATGTGGCGAGACAAAAATCACTCACAAAGCTGACGTGGCATAACACAAATTATTCACTCTCTATTGGTCACATCCGGGTAAGTAAATCTCGCTCTATTGTCCTTGGAAAATTGCTCTACACCACTCTTCTAGAAACTTTTTTTTTAATGTTCAATTTTTAGGTGAAATTTGACGATTTTGTGAAAAGTAAAGAGTGATGGATTATGAGTGGGTTGGTGGGTTGATGAAAATGATGGAATGAAGATGAAAAGACGCACAAAGACACCAAATTTCAACAAAAATGAAACTTGGGACAGTCTATTTTAACATTTCAAACTTCAGACACCTAATTTTAACATAGGGTAAACATTGGACAGTTTTTTAGTTATTAACCCTATATTTTAAGATAATGACATAAGAAAAAAAAACACAGATGCCTGAAAACCTTTATACTTGATGAGCTCCTTAAACTGCAATTCTTCAACAAAATGACCAAGATCACTTGTGCACACCCAAGCCTTGATATCTATTTTCATACCAAACATATTCAACCCGAATCTTAGTGAACCTATATGATTGTACATACCAAATGTAAAAGTTGAAGTTCCATGGTGATTAAAAGAAATGCAAAAGAGTGGAATTATGCTTGCATATCTTGCAGTTCCTATTAAACACTTATTCTATCGGCAGATTTCATAAGAATGATCAAGAAATTAGTGAATTTCAATAATCAAAATATTGATTCAAACAAAACTGATCACCTAAGTTGAATCAATTGATTACACACTTAGAGCAGCAATTACCTACAACAAAACCAAGCAACACCTGGTTATAGAAACAAAAAAAAAAAAAAAAAAAAAAATCCAAAACTCTGTTCTTTAATGGGCTATTAAAAAAATCAAGGAGTTCTTCAAAAGGATGAATAATTATGTGGACCTTAAATTGGCAGAACCTAAATTTGGCCAAGCCTTAAATTGGGGAAGAACGGAACTGCGGACTTCAATTAGGCTGAAACTCGAAATATTAGGTTTTATCGGCAGAGCTTACTTCACTTCAAGCTCAACAGTTAAAAAAGATCCATCTACGCATAATTGACAGATAATAAAAAAAATGCTAATTGAACAAACATAGGTTATTGAACAAATTCTGCAATGTGACAGAAATGCCTACCTTCTCCAACAGGGACAAATACCTAGCTTCACATAGATGCAAACCATTGATTTGCTATGAAGCAATGTTTTAATTCTATTTGATACATAGCAATCGAGTCTCCATAGTCCTACATGGACCATAAATCATACATTTTTTCAATGGCAAGCAAACAGCATATTCAACACTCAAGTCTTAAAATTCGAGTAGCAATTCATCTTCATTAGAGTCGAGATATAAATAACAACAACATATATCCAATCCAATGAGTAAACGATCCAAACCAGCAATTTTGAAAGATAAAAAGGATCCATTAAAGTTGAAATACAAATATCAACGCAAGAAATCCATAGCAGCAAAGAATATATCAATTTCGGCGAGGTTGATATCAATTAACAACAAAATCTATTCAATTCCCAACCATAGTGTCAGTTAAAAGATAAATAATTCAAAATGTAATTTAGTTAGATATCTATTGTACAAAAAAAATCAAGGTTAAAGGAATCATGACATGAAATTTACCTGGATTTCGCTCATTAAAATAGGTCATTGAGCAGCTGCAGAAAATGATTCCTCCCTTTGAATTTTTTTTTCAAAAGAATCATTGTGAGAAATTTAAGAATTGATTTGGTCCAAAATCTAATAAAAATTGAATCAAACCTTGAAATGGTCCTCGAATAGTAAAGCAAGACTAACCATGTCCGGCAATGGTGTTGATAGTTCATCTTCATCTCCATCTCCAAGTCCTTCTTCTTCGTTTGGCGCAATACCCTCCACCAAGAAATCAAGATTCTCTTCGAACTCTGGGTTACGATTCTCTACGACCTCCGGAACAGCTGAAATCTTGTCGTTAACCCGGAGTAAATCTTCAATTGAGAAACCCTATTAGCTCTATTCACAGAAATTATTCAATCAAGAAAATAAAATTTGAAACGTCGATTGAAGGAGAATAATAAATTTTATGAAACTCCAAATCGAACCTGAAGTGGAAGAGCCGGTATGAGGAAGGAGAGTGTTTTCAATCCCAGTCTTAAATGCCTGTAATGCCTTAAATTCCTCTAATAACCAGAGAGAACTGAAGTGATTGTAGTATAGGATCGATTAATGGAGCACAACATTAACGGAGTGAGAGAGCACGAGCAAGTGTAAATAAATGGAGAATGAGATAAACTGCTGATGTGGCGAGACAAAAATCACTCACAAAGCTGACGTGGCATAACACAAATTATTCACTCTCTCACATGTTCCCTTATATATATACTAGGTGCTGACCCGCGCTACGCGCGGGGTGATCAGTTAAACCGTACGTTATTCCACAGTTTTTTATATATACTTGGCTATATAACTTAGCGATTTGTATCTTAAAAAAATTAATCAACAAATATAATAATTTATATTGACAACTATCCAGTGCAAAAAAAAAAAAAAGTAAAAAACTACGTGTCAACCCTACATTAAATATATCCAAATTATATGAGAATATATAAATAAATATAATATATATTTATAGATATTATCTTATAAAAAGATTTGTGTTTCCTAAATTTTATATTTTTAAACACTTGAGTTCATTTTTCTTATTATCATCATTTTTTTCCTATTTTTATAAATTCGTGAAATTAAGTATAGCTATGTACTGATTGTATTCGCTAAAAAATATATCTACTACATCGTATATATTTCAATTTTATTTTTACTCATTTATTTATAATTTAAATGGTATTAATATAAACTGTTAATATTTGAATATAATCTTGTTATTTTGAACATATTTTTTTATGTGTTTATCTTTTTTTATTTTTATTTTTAGTGGATTATTAATTAATATTTTGTTGTAAGGTTCTAAAAAAGTCATAACTCTTGAAATAATGATTTTAAGAAGAACTGTAGCATGTCCACATAGAAAAAAAATGTGATTTCATATAGGGAAATGTAAGTCATGGTTTAGGACTGCTAATAGCTTTGTAGATTCCAAACAAAAAAAAATTGTAGATTTTTAAAAAATTGTTGTTAATCATCGTTATATAGGTTATATCTAAATTATATTGAAATATTAGGGAACTGACACTCACTTTGTGCGGAATAGTAAACACTTTGTGCGGAATAGTAAATGATTCGTTCAAAATATATATTGTTATTTACATAAAAAAAAAAATTATAGCAAAGTTGTATAAAATTTAAGCATATAAATTAAACTAAAACAATAATTGTATATAAGCTATTATTAATATTATTGTGGATGTTTTTAGATGAAATTCATAGAACAAAAATTCATATGTATGTATTCTTAGCTTGTATATATAAATATAATATATATAAATGGTCATACATGTAATAAAGATTCATTGATATAATGTTTTCAATACAATAAATGTATATAATTAATGATTCATTATACTTAGGATTCGTTAAAAAATGTATTAACTGGCCAACAATTTATGATTCATAAATCATAATTAAAGGAATCATAATATTTAGAAACTTGATGTAAGATGTTTGGTATATAAAAATAAATAAATACGCATGCTTTTTTATTAGGGTTTAGGTAGTATTTTTCAGTGTTATCAGGACCGGACCGGCCATCGGACCGGCAAGGCCACCGGTTCCCGGTTCGCCGGTCCGAACCCGGTCCGAGCCCGGTTCAGTTATATAGTGGTTCTTCACTAAAACCGGCCGGTTCGCTCTTAAACCGGCCGGTTCTCTTTAAAAACAGACCGGTTCACTAATATAAATTACTAACTCGGTAAAAAACCGGCCGGTTCGATATAAAACCGCTATCGAACCGGGTTTAGTAACATTGTCCGTAAATAACTGAACCGGACCGGGAGGACCTCCGGTTCCGGTCCGAACCCGGTTAGACCGCCGGTCCGGTCTTTTTCTGATAACATTGGTATTTTTTTGTTAAACAGTGTTTTTAGTAACTTTTCAAAACTTATTATAATTAAAGAATGTTAGTTAAGTTTTTTTTCTACTTGTTAGTTAAGTTTACGCATATGACATTATGTTTTTTAGGTATAACCATGACAAAAATCAAGACCAAGGTAAATTATACTTTTTTATTAAGCTTAATAAATTTAAATAAAAATATAAGAATGAAATGCACATATATTCTAAGATATATTATACTACGAATTGCAATATTTTATTGTAATGGGACATCACACATTTTGCAATTTAATCAGATGTGCATGATGTGATAGTTTGAGTTTATATTTCGAAAATTCAATAATTAAAATAGGTAAACATATATCATTATACTTGACTTTAAATTGTCATGTCAAAATAGAAAATTAATTAAAGTGTTTAATAGTTTATAAATAAAGAAATATGTATATAGGTATATTGTTGTATAGTAAATATGAATATAGTGGGACAAAGTAAGAATGTTACACTATAAGACACTTTAGATTCTTATGTAAATGAAAATAAAAAATATTTAAAATGTTTAAAAATTTAAAATGTATATGTGTATTATTATTAATTATATATTAAATGCAATTAAATAAGAATTGATTAGTATTCAAATACGAATAATAGAATTGATCATCTAATTAAGAATATACTATTATAAATATGCATTTGCCATGAAAAATGGTTTTTAAAAAATAGTTTTGTGCATAATTGAATCAGTTGACATAAACAGTATTATACATCATTTATGAACCAAAGGTTAATTCTACTCGGTTAAAAATAAAATATTTAAAAATATGAAGTTTTCATGGTATAAGATTAGTTTAGTCAAAGTATGTACTGTTTTATTTTTTAAATCTAGTTGTAAACACATAAATTATTAAAAAAAAATTAATATATATATATTAAAATAATTATACAATGGAAAAAAGAATGATATATATAAAGTTCTTACTTTCTAATTTTTTTTTTAAATTTGATTAGTAATAAATCTATAAACTAAATTTATGAATAGGCCATGGCAAAAACGATTATGAATAAACCTTCGGATAGTGTATTTGAAATTTTATTGTGTATTTTTTTATTTTAGTTTTAATATTATATACTATAATTAAGTATTTATACTAAGTTTTTAATTAATATTAATAAAAAAAATTCTTATTAATTAATTTTCAAATACGTATTAAGATATTGCAACAAAAAAAACTTGTTCAAATCTAGGGTATATAAGTACATACCATAATCATAAAAGTAATCATTTTAAAATATGGAAATTTATGAATTATGATTGATACATAAATGAAAAATAAAATACAATTACGATGACACAAATTAGATATTTCAAATCAAATAAGAATTCAAAATTAATGTCCAGTGATTGTGTATAAATAAAATTTGTGAATTATGGTATATACATGTAAATTTAAAAACTTAACTACAATATGAATATACTAAGATTAATTCTAACTTAGAAACATTGTAATAATTATTGTAATAATAATGTACAATTTATAATCAATGAAAATTTCAAAATTAATGTCCAAATATAGTGTATATAATTATATACTATAATTATAAAAGTAAATATGTTAAAATATGAAAGTTTGTGAATTATGATAGACATATAATTGGAAATGAAATAACTATAATGAATATTAGGACAAATATAATAAATTACAAATATTGTAATAATTACTGTAATAATTATAGTGCAAGATTTCAAATGAATGAAATTTCAACATTAACGTCATAATCTAATGTATATATTTATATACTATATTAAACTTTGTATAAATGGAAATTTGTGAATATATTATATAAATCATAGTTTTACAATGTAATGGTAGAAACAAATATATTGACGTTTTATTATTGATACATATCTAGCAATTGCATGACCTTAATCGTCGACTTCTCCACTCCGCTATCGCCCTCACTTGTCGCAGCCTGAGATAGAGCGAGAGTTTATCTATTCTCGACTTCCTATTTGTTCATTGACCATATCACATATATGTCGCAGTGTTGCTCCAACTCATTGTCATTCGTGCACTATCACCACGACCACCATTGACAGGGCCTCACCCCCCACAGATCCAGGTTCGAACCCCGTAGATCCGTGTTAGAACCCCGCCGATTTGAGTAGTCTCTTCGGCCACCTATCCAGCCACCGCTCCTGAAATCTATATCGGATGCTCCGCCCGCTCGGACTCATCATTTTCAGTAACTGATTCTGGATGTTGAGCATCATGTTGTGCATGATTATATATAGATATGCAACATCGTGTCTCTCTTGCAAATGTAAATGTGACTGTTACACTTCATCTTCTTAGTAAAAACTTAAATTTATGAATTAATTATCAATTGTGTGATTAATTTAGAATAGAAATCAATAATTTATTGGATGGTTGAGCAAGATTGAAAGGTTTTGTAACCCCTAACTGAAGAAGGTAATTATATTTTTTCCATGAGATGAATCGAAAGGTCCCAACCTTTTTTAGATAATTGATTTTTTTGGCTAAGTTTTTTTTTTTTCCCGATTATGCGTCACCCTCTAATTTGGATACGGGAGAGTGTGTTTGTGTTGACATGGTGTGCTGAGAGCCTCTCCCTTATTATATTTCTTCTTGTTTTATAACATATATATATAGATATATATTTTTGTAACAATTTGATTTAATTGATTTTTTTGTAGCACCTTTGATTTAATTTATTTTTTTGTAACAGTTTTAATTCAATAGATTTTTTTGTAACAATATATTATTTCTCATGTGTTTCAAGTTTGTTGGATTTACATTAATAGTCTTTAGAGTGATGTGTCAACATCTGATTGGTTGCCAATTGTCCTACCAAGCTGACATGGCATCGTGAGAATCCTTACCTATGCTGACGTGGCATCATGAGAATTCTTCTCTGTGCTGACGTGTCATCGTGAGAATCATTCTACCTCTTTCCTCTTGCTTTATTATATATATAGATAGATAGATAGATAGATAGATAATATATAATTTAGTAACACTTAGGTTTTAATTAGGCTGCTAATTGAGTGCCATGTCAGCAATCTCAATCCTTATTGGTACGTGGATTTCACGCTCTTCATCATCTCTTTGCCGCTTCCCGCTTCGTTTTCCTCTGGCTGTTGGTTCGCCTTGCAACGTTTCCAAATGTCTGCGCCATTTCATCACTCTAATCCAAACGTTTGCGTCGTTTCATCACTCTAAGCCGTTTAGTTTCTCAAAATTCAGCCCAATTAATTACACCCGCTCCTCATTCCACAGTTTCATATATAATCTATATACCAAATCGCAGCTGTTGTGGACCATCAAATTATCGGCCGCTGGTGTTCAGTGAAAATCTGTGTTCAAGCGTCCATACATCAGGCGTGATAATTGGGAGGATGCACTACAATTCCAGAGGCTTGGACGGACGGAACGGAGGCATCAATTCAATATTTCATATGTGCGATTCTGATGGAGAATTCTTATGAAATACCAATCGGAAAATCGATTCATTTAATCACGATCATGAGTAACTTTTGAACATTGTCATGATCTTGGAGGTACGGCTTGGAAATTAGGGATTACATATTGTTTATGAATTGTTGCTACTGTCCATATTTGTTCTTGAGGGATTGTTCCATGTTCATAATCTGCAACATCTATGTAGCTTGGTTTGTCTAATTATTTGTTATTTTGCTTACTGTTGATTCAATACATGTATAGTCTCTTTTTAAGGTTTGAAGGTTCAGTCAAAGAAGAACTCTGGAGCTCCAAAACGTTCACCGAGCTCTTACTTTGTTTCCATGTAAGTATTCAGTTTAAACTTTACTATACCTGGACATGGCTGCCTTTCATTCAAGTATCGCAAATGTTAAGGTTTCAATGCTATTAGTATGAATCTCTTCGCCCCCTATTTGTCTGTGTTCAGGAACGATCGACTGTAAGCAAGACATGATGTTTCCTTTGCCTTTTAATACTCAGCACCTTTGCTCCTTTGTTGCAGACGAGGATGATAATCCAGAATGGCAAACCTAAGTAAATCCAGAATGGTAAACTTCATTTAAAATTAAACCTAAACTGAGACCTTTTTCTTTGTAATGTACTCTGGTTTTGAATTGTCCCTAATTGAAGGATTAAGATTATTATTGGACATAAGATCTCAAATTTCACTAACCAATTTGAATTCAACCATACTGTATTATTTCGTTTTGGAAAATTTGATACCTCCATTTAATTGAGCCATCAAGTTAAAATGCATCAAAGAAGAGCTCGAATCAGAGTTTTTTAACTTTTTGTGATCTGCATATGATTCCATATGTGCGGTTGTTTCTTGATTGCTGAAAGACAGCTCTCTTAGCTAATCTTGAATCTTAATTAATTTGTAACCTGCATTTACTCTTCCTCCTCCATCAACTATAGTTTTTGTATTAAATCTAAAATTGGATTAGATTGTTCATTTAATCTTTATGTAACATTTTAATTATATATATAGATCTAATTTTGTAATCAGTAACTACAGCTTCGTAGAAGTTATTATCATCAGGCCAATACATCCAAACTTTCTTTTTTATTAGAAGTGGGTCATCATAAGTTGGTGCTGCAACAGGTTCATCTGATGTGCCCTTATTGGCCCCCATAATTCTTCCAGTAACTGCAGAATGGTGTTGTATGGACTAGATTGATGCAGCAGAACATGTCGGTAATGAATTGACATATATAATTTCTTTACAAACACAACATCGTTACAAGAAATTAGCATAGTTCGAGTTACTGTTTTTTGCCTCTTAGCTTTGGCACTAGGAGGGGGTCATCGGCGGATGCATTATTGGAGTAGGTGCAACAATAGCTAAAAGAGTTGTAGATTGGGATTTTTCTGTTTCTTGCGAGATGTCGAAACAGTAGAACTAGGTGCAAAGTCAATCATGTGTTGTCGTGTTGAGATGTATCAAGTTGATGTCCGTTTGACTTTCTCCACTCCCTGGTGCCACAGTTACAAGGGATCATATCAATTAAAATGAATAACTGAGATTTATACAACGGTTAATAACTTATGAAATGTCTGAATTTTGACTCATGTTAACTGGAGATATCTGAATTTTTAAAAGTTAATATGAGAGGTCTGAGGTTTCAACTTTATTGATATAAGAGGTCTCCGTCAATTTTTGCCGTTAAAACTGACGGAATTTGGTCACATGCTTGGCATGTGACCGGAAATAAACTTAAATCCCAAAAATGCCCTCCTACCAAAGTGTACCCCTCACTTGCTTGACCTGAAAAGACGAAAATGCCCCTTAAAGAAAAAAAAACATTTTCTTAATGTGACTTCAGGGGTAATTTTGTCATTTCACATTTTTTCAAATAAGGTATTAAATAAAAAAATTAAAAGGGGTAAAAGTGTCATTTCACACAATTCTGTTAAATTTAACCATAAAAATGGACGGAAAACCAAAGTTCAACAAAGTTGAAAATTCAGACCTTCCAAATTAACTTTTGAAAATTCAGACCTCTCCGGTTAACATGGGTTAAAATTCAAACCTTTCATAGGTTATTAACCCTTTAAACAAATGTTTGTCACCCTTATTCTTCGAATTATCTCATCAGTTGGTTTTATTGATTAGCTTAGTAATTTTTTCCGCATAAACTCAAATTATACAACTTTAGCAAGTTATATATGGCTTGTTCATCACCTTTCTTACATGCTATTTTTGTGTGATGTTAGTTGATTATTTTACAACAATATTGTCCATATCTAATCAACATAAATAAGCAGATCCGGATAATAATTGAATTAATGAATCGGTACATTGTAGAGAATTTAGTATAGTGAACTAATATATAAATTTATTAGATAAAAAAATTACTAGAGTTTGGAAAAAAAAAAATTTACTAGAGTAGTTTTCCTAAGACCGAATTTACTAGATTAATAAATAATATTTTTTTGGCCTAGAGAAGGATGTTTTTGGATCATTATTTCGAGATGTTTTTGGATCATGATTATTCGGTACTACCATTCAAACGTGTAGCGGTGTATACCGAAGATAACCTTCTACATAATAATAAGTAACATGATTAGAAATAATTTTTTTTTACCGAAAACAAAAATTAGAAATAATATTTACATAAAATATCAAACCCGCGCATTGCACGAGGTAAATACCTAGTTATATGTAAATTCATTAATATCCACTTAATATTTTCAAAATATTTTCCCGTTATCGTAAACATGCGTGCGCAAGCATAATTAACAGGAACCGTTATCGTAAATTTAACATGTACACAAGTATAGTTAAAATGAAAACATAAAGAGACAGAAACACATCACTGAAATTAGTGTCAAAATCATCAAATCGCATCATTATTTTTACAACTAAGAGTTAAGACGCATTCTTTGCATGTCTATTTTTAGAATATTAGTTTGAAACATTTACAAATATACAGCATTGTCAACTTGACCATAATACTGATAAACACTATTTGTTTTCGGACTTTATTCTTAACACATTAAACTTTCGTTTCATAAGTTTACACCTTTCAATATTTGTCTTTTTGACGAAAAAAATTTATAATGGCATAATTACGATAAATTTTTCAACAACTTGATAACGGTGTCGATAACCTTAAGCCTTGAAATGAGTCTTACAGTCATAATGCATGATTAACATTGCTAAAGTTTTATTTTCTATTATGTATCAATTAATGATAGATAATTACCGTTTTTTTTTTGTAATATTGTTTTTTTGGGCAATTTGTAATATTATTCAATCATATAAAAGAACCAATAATAAAAAATGTGCTTTCAATTGAAAGATATCCAATAAATTTGAATTTACACAAATATAAATATATTATCATGTTCATGTAGATAAAAAATAACCCTATATCATATTGGGACAAAAAAAAACGTTATTAACATATCATTATATAAAGAGTCATTCATATATATATATATATAAGCTTCAGATTTTGGTAGCAAAATGTATAAAGATCTGGTGATCTTTTGTGGTTGCAGATAAACGTAATTGGATGTCACTCCATTTTTTTTTTCCTAGGTAATGTCACTCCACTTGACATTGATTGAAATCGATGTTGTAGTGGATGAGAAATGATATAAATAGTAGTGAAGTTCTCCGGCACGAAAAATTATTGAGTAATTATGTACTGACAACGTGTTATGAAATTATACAAACAATAGAAAAGAGCAATGAATACTGTTTATTCTCACGTACAATGATTATTTATATAAGGGTAATACAATCTTAAGGAGTAATGAGAATCTACAGAATCTTGGAGAACAAGATAATCTACCTAAACTTGGGAAACAAGAACACCTAATTTTGAGAAACAAGTAGCATCTTTATTAGTAAAATTCTCAATCTGCCACTGGCTGGCTGGAGCAGATGTTACATAGCTGACAATGAAGGAATGAGTTGATAAAATGGATTCAAAGAGCACAACCTTAGTATTAGTGCCAATGGATTCATCATCATCTTTAGTCTTCAGTCTTCCCTAAACCAGTATTGTACAGCATGTCCTACAAACGCTAGAAAGGATCCAATACCACTCACAATTACCAGAACCCTAACCCATAAAATTGATTCAAAAGCTCCCAACACCGAGGCACGCCACCACCAATACCACAAACCTGCAAAACCTGAACCCAGACAAGCCCCCACAATCACTTGGCTTATCGTATGCAGTTTCTGAGACACCCGTAACCACGACTGCATAATAAATCACATACATTGGTAAGAAAACAACAGAAAGGACTATGTGCTTCAAATAGAGCTATAGCTAGCTAGCTGCAGTATATATAGGAATATAGTTACCAGGTAGGACCCTAGTGCCAACACAATACCACTGCAGATCACTGTAAAAACATTAACTCCGTACCATTCAACAACTGCACCACAAAAAGAGTCGGAAATGAATGAAGCATAAAATGGCAGTGAAGAGAAATACAAGAGTGGAGATTGATTTACTTGATAAGATTGCAAATACGAAAATGAAGGAGATGGACAGTGCATGTGAGGATGGCATCCCGGGATCCGATCTCAAGGTTGCAGTAGGTCTTTCATGATTTAATAGTCTTTTCAATACGAGCCCTAGCACTGCGTTAATGACAGATCCAGTGACAGCCCAAAATGATCCCCCATCGCGCCTGCCGAGAACAACCCCGACGAAAAATGCAACCACCAGCCACTTGCTCTATTTTTACCAAAATTATGTAACTGTTATTTAACTTTCTACTCACTTATATATAAAACGCAGTAAAAATACAGTTTCTGATTCAAGCAAAGATTATTGAAACAACTGAGAGTGAAAACAGAGATTAATAAAGAAGCAAGGGATGTGAATTGCAGAAGAGTTCATAATAGATAATGGTGTACTTATTAGTTTAACTATACTATCATCAGCAGCAAGCAGCAGAATCAATGTAAGGAAAATCAGAAAGTGTCAAGCGATAGAACAACTTCTTGATAAAAAAAAAAGAAAAAAAAGAAGCAGGTCTAGTCCAGCTATAACTTAAGGAACAGAACAATAATGACCAATTACAGGTAAAAGCCCTCAGTATCATGAAGTTTTTAGACATTTTTGGTTCTTCTCTCATTTGGATGTTCTAGACTGTTTATCATATGTCAATACTACCACAGACAATTTCAGCACAGCAGCAAACAATGAGCTGAAACCAAATCCACATCATGCCAATTAGTTTTTTGCTGTTTCGCAAAAGGACTGATACCTAGAAGAAAAGAAATCCATTTAGAGCGATATGAGCAGATATGACCACAATCTGCCCTAATTTCAAGAGAAATCTAAGACTACATATGTAATTAGATCGCTAATCAACTTAAAATCCATAAGATGAAGGCAATAGTAATTAAGTAAGTAGGAAGAAAGCACCGGCCAACCTGTCGATTAAGAGTGGATTGAAATCCGTCCGCCATTACTGCAGATGAGTAGTTGCTGTTGATAAATGCTTCTTGCTCAAAAGCTTGAATCCCTCCTTCATCGTAACCATCTTCGGAACCGCTCATCCTCCGAGGAACAGATGATGCCTTTGCCATCTTGCGCTGACCCAAGACTGAGTCAAACCCACGAGACCTAACGGTCGCCAAACTTCTACTCGTCAGGTTGGAGTTTGACGTAGGTTTCAGAATGGGAATGTCTTTGGGAGATCTCACGAAGAAGCACCTGAAGCTTGATTGGAAGGTAACAGGACGGGGGAGAGTTTCCATTTTGGGATTGGAACCACAGACATTGGGAGTTGGTGCGGATTGACTAAAACGATTGGATGTAACTGTAACGAATCTTTCCTAGCAGCCCTAATTTTTGATTCTTGATGGCGCTAGCTGCGAATAAGTTAAAAGCATCTATCTCATCTTAAATTTTTAATACCAATGGCTTTAATTTAGTAGTGTTTAAGTGTTGGTAAAAAAATATTTAGGTTCGAAATTTTCTGAGAAGTCGCTTCGCAATTATTAATTAAAATATCATGTCATAAATGAGTCACATACCATATAAAATGAATATGCTACTATTATTATTAGTGGAGTTACGGTAACGAATTCAGTACATACGTTAGTTATTCGCTAAATCGGTTTGGAAAGAACTATATATAATATACAATAAATTGTTGATTAAATATTTTATTATTACTAAGATCTCAATGGACAGACGTACCATGGTACTTGCTCCACACTCAGAGTAAAATGTTGATTGTAAATTTTTTATTATTATTAAGATTTCAATGGAGAGACGTGTTAAATCACTACACCATATTACATATACAATTAACAAATATTTTATTGTTATCAGAGAATATGAGTATCAAATCTAAAACATCATTAATATGAATTAAACTTTTTTTGAAGGAGAATAAATTTCATTTTGGTTACTATTTATTATGTATAAAATTCGGTATGTTATATATATATATATATCTGGAGTAAAAGCTCTAATTAGTCACGTAGTGGTCATTTTTTTTTTTTTTTTTTTTTGCCAACAGAGAATTCATTCATTTTATAAGAAGAAGCGTTCAAATGGGGAAATTCTTATCATTTACAAGTAACGATAATAGAAAGGATGGGACGCGCATACCCAATTCAAATGACACGACCTCTTTCTCGAGCATGTATACCCGTAAGGCTGTAATGGTCGTATTCTAGCGATTAGGAAAATTATTAAAAATGTGAAAAATACCCTGAAATATCAACCACCGAAAGTAAAAGCAATGTTATCAGAACCGGACCGGACATCGAACCGATAAGATGTGCGGTTCTCGATTCGACCCGGTTCAAACCCGGTCCGACCGGGCTATAAAGAAAGCACACCAATTATACAAGACAGAACAAAGCATTTCCCCTCCCTTGCTTTCCTTCCGCATCTTTCTTCCTAATATATCCTTCATTTCCTCTTTTTCTAACTAACCTAACCTTTCCCTTTCACTCCCTTCCTCTTTCTCACTTACCTTCCCCGTGACATCCCCTCCTTATAATCTCCTCATAATTAGTTTGTCTAGTAAAAGTAATTAGAAACTTATAATTTCCATACATTTCTTTCACAAAGAGGAGTAGAGTCTAGAGAGACATTCTACGACAACAACAGCAGAAAAGACAAAGATTGATGATGAAATTCTTAATTACTTTAAAAATTTCTACTTTATCACTTCTTCTGAAGCTATCTATAAAGTGGATGAGGATATGGAGGCAAGGCGTGGCGGCAGACGAGGCAACTGTTGGATCACGGGCGAAGCTCCGTTACGTCCTTGACGGAAAGCTTGGACTCCTGGGCTTCGCGTAATCCTGCAAAAGGGGATAACCTGGGTGGTGACCCAGAATCCCTCTCCGATGCCTAAATGAGTATACGATCAATGGGGTGGCAGCAGTAATTCTAAGTGCGTATTAGAGTCTGTGTTTTCTGAGGTAACTTCCTCCTTTATATAGGCAGGGAAGTTACTCAGTTACCTGTGACCGTGATTGGCCGTTTTGCCCATGATTCCGCGTATCTCGCTACGATTCCGTATATCTCGTTCAGGATTCCATATATCTCGCCCCACGCTCCGCGTATCTTGCCCACTCTCCGAGTATCTCGAGCACGCCCTGCGTATCT
Organism: Clarkia xantiana subsp. parviflora; assembly: GCA_036873135.1. Taxonomy (NCBI): domain Eukaryota; kingdom Viridiplantae; phylum Streptophyta; class Magnoliopsida; order Myrtales; family Onagraceae; genus Clarkia; species Clarkia xantiana. The sequence continues at coordinate 15,372,432 of JAPTYO010000008.1, read as the reverse complement.
CGGGGGAGTTTATCTATATCTTTATCCGTCTTCCCACTACTCTATCTAGTAGGCGGGTTTCTCGGTCTTATCCTTTGATCACAAGTCTCGACTCCCGTCGGGGACTCCAGAGTTATCTCATTCTAGATCACCACCCAGGACCTCTTGTCTCACGAGACGAGTCCAGCCTCCGCGGGGCTTTATTATCGGGGCCTTCACTAAGGCATATCGGGGCCTGTACTAAGGCATATTGGGGCCTGCTCAGAGGCTTCTCGTCGGGAGCATTCAGCTCATATATCGGACCGCTTAAGTCGGGACCCTTCATGCTGGGCTTCTGGGCCTTCCAGGCCTTTCATGAGGCCCACTGGACCTACTCGCCGTCCATTGGCTGTTAACGGGGCTAACGATTACATCAGAACCCATCATTTGCCCCCAAGACATGCGGAACTTTTAGTTCGTCGTGTCTTCCAGTTCCAGACCTTCCGACTTCACCGTCGGAGGCTTTTATCTCCATACCTCCCGATACTGCCGTCGGAGGCTTTGTTTTCGTACCTCCTGATACTGCCGTCGGAGGCTTTTGCCTTATGCGCAATTGTCAAATGACAGAGTTTCTCACTCATGACTGCCTTGGGCCCACTGGACTCTATGGGCAGTTGCCAAATCTGAGGAGACTCCTCGGTTGCTAAATCTGAGGAGACTCCTCGGTTGCTGTAGCATTAAATGCTATGGATTATGAAACGACGCTTAAATCGGCGTGACTGTTGCTTTCTGAAAAAGCGCTTATTACGTCACCACGTCTCTTCCGTACCGTCCTCTTAATCTCGACGATTGGGATCGAATCGTTTCGTCTTCTACGGTCAAGATTAAATCCTTCCAGTTGTCTTCTTGCTTATAAAAGCTAAAACCCTGGCATTATTCACTTCTTCTTCACCCTCTCAGTTTCTGGAAGTTCTGCCGTTCTCGAATTCGAAGTTTTCTTCTCCAAGGTTCTTCTGATCTTCAAGTGATCCAAGGCTTTCAATCTCCCCGATCCTTCTTCATCTTCACCAAGCATCTATCGACAATGTCTGGTAAGGTTTCTCTTCCCTGTTCTCGTGATTTGCTGATGTTTGCTCCTCTTTTCTCAAATCTTCCTTATTTGTAACCGTTTTAGACGAAGCTAGTTCTGAGGCTAGGACCCCTTTCACCTTTGAACTCGCTGTCAATGAGATTTCTGAGACCTCATATGAGGTTGCCCTTCGAGAAGGGTGTATTACTTCGGATTGGGAACCTCGTTTCCCCTATGAGTCTCAGCCTGCTGTCAGGAGGAAGCATGTCATCATGCGTCCTCGAGCGGGAGAAGTGTTCGTCTCCGCCGGACAGATAAGTGCGGGGATTAGATTCCCCTTCTGCGGGAATCTGGTGGAGATGTGCAACTTCTACAAAACGCACCCCTGTACCTTCTCTCCACACGCCATCCGCGTGTGGAATGCCTTCCAGCTTCTATGCCTCCGCCAGCAGTGGACGTACAGTCTACTGCGCTTCCGCACCTTCTACGGAATGAAGTGCAATAAAGCTGGTGTCTGCTCCTTCTCCCCCCGACTCCCCAAGTGGACAAAGGAGCAACTTTCACGTTTCGGCTGGGACAGCGAGACTTGGAAGTTCCACAAGGATCGGGTGTTGATTCGCGATTCGGGGTCGGACAACAGTGGGTGGAAGAAGTATTACTTCTTCGTCCAAAACAGCTCTGTCCCATGGCCCCGATGGGAGGTTGAGGCGGACCCTGCCCCCAAGCTCTGGGTCTACACTGAGGATGACCTCAACACCCTTCAGATGGTCCAGCTCTACCGTTGGGGGGACTTCTTCATTCCCCTCGACGCCAATAAGCTCACGGAGAAGGATTTGATTCATATCGGAGTCCGGCTCCTCGATTTTGTTTCCAAAGATTTAGTCATCTGGGTAATTCTTCTAATCACTTCTCTTTTTTTATTTTTGGAGCCAAGAAGGCTTCTCTGCTGACTGATCTCATGATGAAGCAGGGCGAGACTGATGTCGTCCCAGGTGGCTCCAAGAGGAAGCGAAAGTCGCTGAAGAAGGGAGCTTCCTCTTCTGCCACTCCCTCTGCTGCTCCTCCGACCGAGGAGCAAGTCGTGGCCAAGCGGGCCAGGAGGGAGGAAATTGACCAAGCCTTCGGGGTCACTACCGACGAGGAAGGTAAGCGTGTCCGTCGTGCTATTAAAAGATATATGAAACTGGTTCCCAAGGAGTTTATCCCCGCTGATCGGGAATCGCGGGTTCGAGAAATCAAGTACATCCTTCGAGGAGAAACCCCCCGCGTTCTCAAGGCGGGATATTACAACATCTTTGGAAAGAACCAACACCTCGATCGTCAAATCATCTGGTGCCCTAAGGATACTCTTCCTGACTTTATTCGTCCCGCCACCGCAGGTCCATCGGAGGCTGTCACTCCGAGGCGAGCTGCTACTCCAGCCCGAGCCACGACTCCACCGGCGCCGGTGATGGAGGAAACCCCGACGGAAGCTCAGTTCCGTCAGGTGACTGATTTGGAGGCTTCTCCTTCCTCCGAGGAGCCTGCTGAAGGTGGCCTGCTCCGCCGCAAGTCAGGTCGGAGCATCCTGAGGCCCGTCGTGGAGGATGTGTCCCGGAGTCCTCCTCTCGAGCTCCGCACTCCGACTCCCGAGCCACCGGCCGAGGTGGCTCCTCCAGCTGAAAGTTCCGGGGCCATCCCCCTTTTCCCCGTGGATGAAAATCTTTACAAGATTTTCACCCCCGACCAGGGGACGATGCCCTAGAACCCGATCGAGTCTCTCCGAGGGATTCCACTCCAGCGGGGAAACCTTGATCCTGAATTGGCCCTACATCTGCTGGCAGGGTCAATTCCTCCAGCCTTGAGGCGCCCCATATCCTTGGCGCGGGAGGACATCGAGGAGGAGCTCCGTGCTATGGCCATCCGTCGGATGGAGGTAAAACTTTACCTTTGCTTTATTTTCGTCATTGTTCTTTGCCTTCGATCATCGGATTCTAATCCTTTTTCCCTTCCATCTTAGGAAACCGCGGACCAGCAGCGCTGCTTCGGCTTCATCTTGGCTCTCAAGGGAGCTTTGGAGGAAGCTCAAGCTAATTCGGACCCCGACGCGTTAGCCAAGCTTCAGGTGGACCTCGACGAGGCGGTGGCAGCCAGGAACAAGATGGCCAAGGAGAAGACTCTCCTTGACGAGATGGCTTCGGGCCTGCTTAAGCAGGTTCAGGATCATGAAGCTGTCATGCGTCGGGAGCGGAAGATGGTCCAGGCGGATAATCAGCGACATGAGTCGGAGAGGAGGCAGCTTATCCACGAGAAAGGTGTTCTCGCGGAGGCTCTTGCAGAGGCCAAGGCGGGACTCGAGGCCAAACTTGCTGAGGCCAAGGCCCAGGGCCACGAGGAAGGTCGCCTGCAGGGTCGCGAGGAGGGTCGTCTACAATGCCGCGAGGAGTATCGGAATTCTGACGATTTCAAGGTGGATGCTGTAGGGTTATGCAAGTCCGAGGTGGAGAACACCCTGTTCAATGCCGTCGAAGAACTCTACACAGCCTACGAAGATTCCATCGACTTCAAGAAGTCCGAGACCCTCGCTCCTTTCGCGGAGAAGTACTTCAACCTTCTAGCGGAGAGTGAAGAGACTGATGCCGTGGACCCGACTTCGCGGACTGCGGAGCCTTCTGTCCAGGCCCCTCCGAACCTTGCTCCCTCCAACGCTGCTGAGGACCCATCTTCCAACAAGGACCAAGCCTAATGCTCTATCTTTTTAGTCCTTGTAGTTTTTCTCCTTTATCTCTTTTGTATCGGACCCCTTCGGCCTTCGAGCCTTTATATAAGAAATTTCTTCCAACTATTTTGGTTCCGATAATTATTTGTGCTATTTAAAGCGACTTTAGACTCGTTACTCAGAACGTTCCGATGCTTTACTCGAGACTTTACCACTTAAGGTTTCTCGTCTATTCGGGACTTCACCACTTAAGGTTTCTCGTCCAATCGGGACTTTACCACTTAAGGTTTCTCGTCTATTCGGGACTTCACCACTTAAGGTTTCTCGTCCAATCGGGACTTCACCACTTAAGGTTTCTCGTCCAATCGGGACTTCACCACTTAAGGTTTCTCGTCCAATCGGGATTTCACCATTTAAGGTTTCTCATCCAATCGGGATTTCACCACTTAAGGTTTCTTATCCAATCGGGATTTCACCACTTAAGGTTTCTTATCCAATCGTGATTTCCCCACTTTAAGGTTTCTCATCCAATCGGGACTTCATCACTTAAGGTTTTTCATCCAATCGGGACTTCATCACTTAAGGTTTTTACCGCGCCAAATCAGACGACTTTAATCACACCCTTTAAGGGCTTTTATCGTGTCCTATCAGACGGCTTAATCGTACCCTTTAAGGATTTTTGCCGCATCATATAGACGACTTACGCGGACCTGCTAAGGCTTTTTCGTACCCGTTAAGGATTTTGGCCGCATCATATAGACGACTTACGCGGATCTGTTAAGGCTTTTTCGCACCCGTTAAGGCTTTTGGCCGCATCATATAGACGACTTACGCGGACCCATTAGGGCCTTTTCGTACCTAGGCTTTTGGTTGCGTCATAAAGACGACTTACTCATACCCCGTAGGGCTTTTGTCCGTACCTCGAAAGGCTTTTTGTCGCGCCATAAAGGCGACTTACTCGTACCTCGTAAGGCTTTTCTATCGTACCTCGGAAGGCTTTTTGTCGCGCCCCTCAGGACGTCTTACTAACAGTTAGAATAAATCTAAAAGCAATTTGATCGAAAGTAACTTCTTTTATTAATAACCCAAAGCTGGCTTACATCGGATCTTTATCGATAGACAATTTGCGCCATTCGCGGCGACTTATTATCAAACATGATACTTCTTCAAGTGTTCGCCACTGAAGGAATGTTTCAACGTCTTGCCATCAAGGTCTTCTAGCTTGTACGCATTCGGGGCTGGCATCCCTACGATCTTGTAAGGTCCCTCCCATTTCGGCGATAGCTTGTTAATCCGATCTTGCTGAACAAACTCGTTCCTCCGCAAGATAAGTTCTCCAACGAAGAATTGTCGGGACTTGCCACGCCGATTGTAATATCGGGCTGTTGCCAGACGCATCCGAGCCTGGACTTCGTCAGCCTTCCACCTCTTCTCCTCGAGTAAGTCCAAGTCTAGACGTCTCATTTCCTCGTTTGTCAGAGGCTCGTAATATTTCGCGCGATGGGACGCCACTGCTATCTCTACGGGAGCGACTGCCTCCGTGCCATAGACCAGGCCAAACAGAGTTTCTCCCGTCGATTGCTTGGGTGTTGTTCTAACAGCCCACAGCACGTTTTCAAGCTCATCCAGCCAATGGCCCTGCAAGGCGTAGACTCTCTTCTTCAGGCCATCCATCACGATCTTGTTGGCTGATTCTACTTGGCCATTGGTCTGAGCATGATGGACGGAAGCTGTCCGATGCTCAATGTTTAATTCCTCCAGGTACTCCTTCAACTGAGCCCCATTGAACGGAGGGCCATTATTGCTGATCAACGCCCGAGGAACCCCATACCGGGATATGATCTGGGTTTGGAGGAACTTGAGGATCTGTTGCCCCGTTGTCTTGGCCAACGCCTTAACCTCTATCCACTTCGAGAAATAATCGATGGCTACGAGCAAGTACTTGCACTGACCTTTCGCTTGGGGAAGGGGTCCCACCAAGTCAATGCCCCATTGCGCGAAGGGCCAGGCACTCCTGATGGGCATCAAGTCCGCGGCGGGAGCCACGATATTCGGAGCATACCTTTGGCATGCATCGCAGGATCGGACCATCGCTGTCGCTTCCTTGTTCATCAAAGGCCAATAGTAGCCTAGATTCAATGCCTTTCTCACGATGGATCGGGCCCCTTCATGGCAGGCCGCGACTCCTTCGTGCAGCTCTCTCAGGATCCGATTTGTATCGGGCTCCGCCACACATTTCAGAAAAGGCTTTACATGCCCCCTCTTGTATAACTGGTTGTCCACCATCACGTAGTCGTTCGCGATTCGAGGCAACCTGACAGCTGCCACTTCATCATCGGGGAGTGCCCCCGTAGTCAAGTATATGACCATCGGGGTCATCCAGGTGGATTTCTCTTCTTCCTCCGATCTTGCTTCAATGGCACAAACCTCCGTCGGATCGATGGTTGAGAGAATTACTCTTTCCAGGAAATGCACCTTCTGATTCTCCTCAGGAGCCACTCCTAGAGCAAACTTTCTTAAGGCGTCTGCCTCCGCATTTTCTTCCCTCGGGATTGCCTCGATATCGAAGCTTTTGAAGCTTCCCTTCAAAGTCTGCACCTCGTGCAAATACTTCCTCATTGTCGGGCTCTTGGCTTCGTAGTTCCCCTGGACCTGATTCACGATCAAACTAGCATCGCACTTCACTTTTAAATGATCGACCCCCGTACCCTTGGCAATCTTAAGGCCCGTGATGAGAGCCTCATACTCTGCTTCATTATTGGTGGCCCTGAACGTCAAGGCCAAGGCATATCGCAGGGGCTCGCCTCCACCGGGCGGTATCAATACGAATCCTGCCCCCGATCCTTCTACACTTGATGAACCATCAGTGTACATCTCCCAAGTGTTCTCCTCATTTGGCTGTTCTGGCTGTTCTGTTGTCGGGACCTGTTATGCTATCAGGACCTCCATGGTTGCCCCCTCTGCGGGACCCGTTACTTCCAGATCGGGTGCCGTAGACTCAGCTATAAAATCTCCCAATGCCTGGCCCTTAATTGCAGTTCGCGGAACAAAATGTATACGGAACTCCGTAAGCTCGATGGCCCATTTCACCAATCTCCCCGACGCCTCCGGTCGGTTCAAAAAGTGCTTCAAGGGTTGATTTGTCAACACTGTAACCTCGTGGGCATGGAAGTAAGGTCGGAGCTTTCGAGCGGCAACAATTAACGCAAAGAGATACTTCTCAATGGCGGGATAGTTCATTTCTGATTTGGCAAATGCCTTGCTTACATAATAGACAGGCACTTGGTTGCCCTTGACAATCTTAATCAAAACAGAACTAACAGCCAAATAGAGATAAAGCGGCTCGCCTGGAGCCGGTTTCGCCAACGGCGGGAGGGTACGGAGATGCTGCTTGAGTGCTTGGAATGCCTCCTCGCACTTGTCGGTCCATTCAAACTTCTTGTGGGCCCTTAGCACATCGAAAAATGGCATGGCTCTGTCACTCGCCTTGGATAAGAATCGATTCATCGCGGCCAACCGGCCGTTCAGCACTTGAATCTCCCGATGGGTCTTCGGGGACTGCATCTCCTCGATTGCACGCAGCTTCTCAGGATTCACCTCGATTCCTCTCTGGCTCACCATGAACCCTAGGAACTTCCCGGAGTTCACCCCGAAAGCACACTTTTCGGGGTTCAACCGAACTTGATGAAACCTCATCCGCTCAAACGCCGCCGCCAAGTTTTGGACGTGGTCCCCTACCTGTCGGGACTTCACGAGCATGTCATCCACATAAGCCTCCATGGTCTTCCCCAACATGTCTCTGAACAACTTGTTTACCATCCGCTGGTAAGTTGCTCCGGCATTGATTAATCCGAAGGTCATCACGTCGTAGTGGTAGACGTCGCTGTCAGCGTAAAAAGCTGTGTGGGGAGCATCCTCCTTCGCCATCTTGATCTGGTTGTATCCAGAGTAGGCATCCATGAAACTCAACAGCTCATGTCCCGATGTGGCATCCACCAACTGGTCAATCCTCGGGAGCGGGTAGCAATCCTTCGGGCAGGCCTTGTTCAAGTCGCGGAAATCGACACACATCCGCCACCTCCCGTTACTCTTTCGCACCAGGACTGGGTTAGCGACCCATGTCTGGAATCGGAGCTCCTTGATGAATCCAGCGTCGAGCAGTCTGCCTACCTCCTGCTGGATCGCGATCCTCTTGTCCGCGCCCATCGGACGCCTCCTCTGCGCGATAGGTTTGATCGCGGGATCAATCTTCAGCTCGTGCACGATCACGTCGGGGCTGATTCCTGGCATATCACTTGGTGACCAGGCAAACAGCTCCTTGAACTCCTTCAGGAGCTCGATCAACTCTCGGGCTCTTTCCTCCGACAAAGCACACCCGATCTGCACCTTCCTTTGAGGTCCATCAATCTCAACCTCCCTCAGATCCTCCATGGGGGCAGGCCGCCCAAACTCTTCTCGAGGATCGGCGTCGGTTTGCAGGACAGCCATGGCTTCCCTTCTTCTCCGTCGAGTGGCATTAACATAGCATTTTCGTGACGCCACCTGGTCCCCCTTGACCTCTCCGACACCATGGTCCGTCGGGAACTTCATCTTCTGGTGGACGGTTGAAGCAACTGCCATGAGGATTGATGGTGGTCCTCCCGATAATGGCGTTGTATGTTCCCGCGGATTCTACCACAACGAAGTCCACGTTCCGCCTTTCCATCTTCCAGCCACTACCAAACTCCACCGGTAAGGTAATCATCCCCAGCGGATAGGAAGTCGATCCGGAGAACCCCACCATCGGGAAGTTCACCTGCGTCAGGTCCTTTTTCGTCTCTCCCATGGCCTCCAGGGCGTCTAGGAAAAGAATGTCGGAGGAGCTCCCTCCGTCTATCAGGATCCGCTTCATCTCAAATCCGTCCACGTCTAGGGTCACGACCAAGGCGTAATCGTGGGGGTTTTCACGCCTATCAAATCCTCCGCTGAGAAAGAAATCACCATTTCCTCCTTTAGAGTCCACGACCGGGACCTCTTGCCTAGCACCACAGCAGCGGAGATGCGAGAAGCATAATTCTCCCGAGAAGCAGTGGTGTCACCTCCCGCTGCCATTCCTCCGTGAATGACATTAATGGTCCCCCGTCTCTCCTTACGGGTACCAGAACCAGAGGGCTCCGACTCAATCTTCTTCTTCTTCGGGGATCGATCACGGGACTTGGAACGGGACCGTGACCGACTTTTGGAACGGGATCGGCACCTTCCTCTTCCGACGAACTCCTTAAGCTTCCCCTTCTGGATCAGCTTTTCTATCTCCTTCTTCAGCTCCCGACAGTTATCTGTGTCGTGACCATTGGCTCGATGATACCGACAATAACGATCTGAGCGGCCTCCCAGGAACTCTCCTTCCTTCCTCGGGGGGTATCGGGCAAGACCCTGCCGATCCATCACAGCTAGCACGGAGGTCATCGAGCTGTTGATGGGAATACTACGACCTTCGCGGTTATCCTTCTTCGGAGGACGCCTGTCCTCCCTTCTTTCGGGGCGACCGCGGTTCCTACTCCCCTCCGACTTGTCGCTACCTTTGCGATCATCCAACAGCTTGGACGATGGCTTTCCTCTTGCCGACTTTGGAGGATCCAGCTCTCCAGCAGCAATCTTCGACTCCTGCACGTCGATTTGCTGTTTCACCCTTGCTTGCAGGGCTTCCATGCTCCACACAGCCTTCGCGGCCACACTATGCATCAAATCGGAACCGTAAGGAGCAGTCAAGTTTCGAAGGAAAGTTCGGATGGTCTCCCCTTCCGATATCTCTTCGTCAATCTCCGCGGCGCTGGCAGTGAACCGTTGGTAGTAGTATGCCAACGATTCATCGGGTCTCTGCACCACCTGGGTCAGGGACCTTACACTCTTCAGGAGACGCCTCCGACCTTGGTATTGCTTGATGAATCGATCATGCATGTCTGCCCAGCACGTAATACTCCCCGGCGGTAGGCTGAAAAACCATGTCATGGCCCTTTCTCCCAGAGTGATCGGGAACAATGAACATATAAGATCATCATTCGAAGTCCTACCCATACAGGCCTGGACATGTCTCTGAACATGGCGAACCGGGTCTCCTTCACCATCGTACTCCTTGATGGTCGGAATGCCTAGCCCTGGGGGGGCGACAGTATCTAGTAGCCGCGAGACGAAAGGATGGCTGGATCGATCCCTCAACTCCGATGTCATCTGCTTCTGGTCGCCCATGCAGATGCTGACGATCTTCACCACTTGATCGGGGGTTATGGGGCCATTCAGGGGAATGGTCCTGTTTTGCACTGGTCCCGGGCCGTCAACCACGAACTTCTCCAAGTGTGCGGGTTCCTTACCCCTACTCCTGGGCTGAACCTCCTGAACCTCCGGAACCACCCTCGGAGGAGGTGGGGGCAGCTCTTCTCGTGGAGGTAACTCCTCCGCTCTCCTGGCAGCTTCTCTCTTATCCAACAGAGCCTCCATGGCCGCCAAGAACATAGGCATGGCATCTGCTACTGCCTTGGCCAACTCCGAATTTGAGGAGGAGCCTACTTCCCTTCGCGGGATCTCCTCTCTATGCCCCACCGGGTTTGGGGGAGCATCCACCTCCCTTCGCGGGATATCTTGCCTGTTCACCGTCGTGTCTCGGACTGAGATCTCATCATCACCATGCCCCCCTGTTTGAGAAACAGCAGGGTGCTCACCTTGTTCAGCAACATGTTCCAGCAACGAGGAATTGACAGTTCCAGCGGGGCGAGAACTGCCGGCCTGAAGTCTGTAACATTGTTTTAATAAAAGATCTGGCCCCACCAGTAGTCACCTCAGTCGTCACGGTGAGCAATTGTTGTGGAATCGTGAGAATAATTGACTGGTCAATTAGAGTGTGGGCTAGTATCTCAATTAATTTTTTTTATTATTTTAAAAACTTAAAAGAGAAAAATATATTTATGGAGTCTAAGACTCTTGCATATTATTAAATATTTAATGGATACTGAACTTGAATAGAATAAGAATAAGTTTTGAATTAATAAAATATGACTTGACCCATAAATTACGATCCATGAAAAAAACTCTCGTAGGTTTGGTTGATAAATTTTGTGGGATTGACATAATTTATTAGATTTGAGCAATTTTTAGCAAATTAAGGTAAAAATTCTAGAAACGGGTAGAAACTTACGTTTTTACCGTTTCTACCCGTTTTTACGACTCTACTCGCGTTTCTACCCGTTTCTACTCAGAAAGCGATTCTGGTACGTTTTAACTCGTTTTTTATGGTAAAAACGTAAAAACGTGCGTTTCTACGAACTAGAAACGAGTTTTTAACTACATAGGCCTGAACTTGCTTTTTCTTGCCACCACCGGCCATTGATCTGGTAGAAACTATTTTGGCTTTTTGTTAGTTTCCCACAGACGGCGCCAATGTTGGATCACGGGCGAAGCTCCGTTACGTCCTTGACGGAAAGCTTGGACTCCTGGGCTCCGCGTAATCCTGCAAAAGGGGATAACCTGGGTGGTGACCCAGAATCCCTCTCCGATGCTTAAATGAGTATACGATCAATGGGGTGGCAGCAGTAATTCTAAGTGCGTATTAGAGTCTGTGTTTTCTGAGGTAACTTCCTACTTTATATAGGCAGGGAAGTTACTCAGTTACCTGTGACCGTGATTGGCCGTTTTGCCCATGATTCCGCGTATCTCGCTACGATTCCGTATATCTCGTTCAGGATTCCATATATCTCGCCCCACGCTCCGCGTATCTTGCCCACTCTCCGAGTATCTCGAGCACGCCCTGCGTATCTCGGGGGAGTTTATCTATATCTTTAACCGTCTTCCCACTACTCTATCTAGTAGGCGGGTTTCTCGGTCTTATCCTCTGATCACAAGTCTCGACTCCCGTCGGGGACTCCAGAGTTATCTCATTCTAGATCACCACCCAGGACCTCTTGTCTCACGAGACGAGTCCAGCCTCCGCGGGGCTTTATTATCGGGGCCTTCACTAAGGCATATCGGGGCCTGTACTAAGGCATATTGGGGCCTGCTCAGAGGCTTCTCGTCGGGAGCATTCAGCTCATATATCGGGACCGCTTAAGTCGGGACCCTTCATGCTGGGCTTCTGGGCCTTCCAGACCTTTCATGAGGCCCACTGGACCTACTCGCCGTCCATTGGCTGTTAACGGGGCTAACGATTACATCGGAACCCATCAGCAACGAGGACGTGTGGTGTGAACTCCCATTACTTTTCTAGACAGTCGTGACGGGGAGGTTGTGGAATCGAGCCGTGACAAGCTGGAATTGAGTGGATTGTTTGAGTAAAAGGTTGGAGCGGAGGGCTGAAGGCTGCTTGCTAGATTGATTTAGAGTTTTTTTTTTTGTTGCAGACGTTGAACCGGTGGCTACACTCGATTAGAATTAGGGTTTTAAAGTTTTATTTTTTTAAACCTTTCGAATTGTTGAACCGGCGGAACGGTGAATCGTTCGGTCTGTTCAGAACCGCCCGGTTCTCTAAAAAATCGGCTTTCGAATCGGGTTCGCTTCCTTCCCAGTCTTTAGATCGAACCGGACCGGCTAAGACACCGGTTCCCGGTCTGATCCAGTCGGACCGACGGACCGGACACCAAACCGGTGGAGTGCCGGTTCCCAGTTCGCAGGTCCAACCCGGTTTGACAGCATAGTTGCTGCACATTATATAATTTTATTCCAATTTTATATAACTATTATATTTAGGGTTAATAGGTCTTTTGGTCCATGATGTTTGACAACTTTTGGGTTTTGGTCAATGATGTTTTTTTTTACCTAGTTTTGGTACCATATGTTTGCATATTTTTTCTAGTTTTGGTCTAACTGTTACATTCCGTCCATTTTTTGACATGTTCAAGTCACGTGATCCACTCTAAACTTTAAATTTAGTCCCTCTAATACTTTCTTAACCTTTTTTTTGTTCAATTTAGTCCCGAAGTTTCAAAATTGACCCCAATTGGACAATAGGTCCAATTGAATTTTTGAAACTTTGGGACTAAATTGAACCAAAAAAAATTAGGAAAGTATTACAGGGACTAAATTGAATAAAATTAAAAGTTTAGGGTGGATCACGTGACTTGTACATGTCAAAAAATGGACGGAATGTAACGGTCGGACCAAAACTAGAAAAAATCTGCAAACATATGGTACAAAAACTAGGTAAAAAAAAAACATCATTGACCAAAACTCAAAAGTTGTCAAACATCATGGACCAAAAGACCTGTTAACCCTTATATTTATTAGAGTCAACTTAAAGTTTTAGCCCAAAGTTAGTAAAAAAAACTTAGCCCAAAAAAATGATCTAATTAAAGCCCACATTCTAGTCTTCTTATTCTACAAGCAGCCATCCACACCTTGCAGATCCTCTAGCCGCTCCAGTGCCTAGCAGATCCCTCCAACGTTCATCACTTATTGACTTGATGAAGCACTCACCTCGTCTAGTCCCTCTGCACTCACCTCCCCCACCGCATCTCGACCTCGAGCTCAACATCATCTCTGCCAAACACCTCAAGAATGTCAATTAGAGGAGCGGTGACATCCTCAAGCCATGCGCGGTCTTCTGGTTAGATCCTGATCGCTGTCGCGCCACCAGATCTGACGAATCTGGATCCACAGAGCCTGTTTGGAACGAGTGATTCACGTGGCCCGTGGCTGCGGTGGCCCTTGGCTCCGACTCTCCTCTCTGTGCTTCCAAGTTTCAAAACAGAGGTTTCTTGCTCTCCCTCTCTATAAGTGTGAAGAACTGACTCAACTGAGACGCTGCGGCTGCGGCGCTACTAAAAACTAAAACCCTAGTTCTTTTTAATAGAAAACTCAGAACCGGTGAACCGGCCGGTCTCTCAAAACCGGACGGTTCACTAAAAAACCGATTATCGAACCGGGTTCGTCAACATTGTCCTGAAATGGCTGAATCGGACCGTAGTGACCTCCGGTCCGGTTCTGATAACACTGGGTGAAAGGGTAGATTTGAAAAAAAAAATAAAGAAGACGTAATCAATTAGAAGGGGTCCCACTTGTGATATTCAACTCTCTAGTTTCGTAAGATTTTTCACTTAGAATTTCTCAGGCTTTGGCAAAGTGATGTAGGAGGAACTGACTATTTCGAGGATTTGGCGATTTCTAGTCCTGAAGTTTTAACATTCGAATTTTGGTGTGTGAATAGTATTTTTCGGCCGGAAACGGCGTTCCGGGCCAAATGCACGGCTACGCTGTGATTTGCGCTACTTTTTGATAAAATTTCATCATCTTAAGGGTTAAAATCGCGTTTTTATGTTATTTCGTGTCTTTTTGCAATTTTCAATTTATTTGAGACTTTTTCGTTATTTTCGGTTATTTCCTAGGATAGGGTTTTCTATTTAAGATATTGTTGGCCGAATTTTACGTTCAGTTATTGATAAATTAGAAAATTAAGGTTATTCCTCAAATCTGCATTTAATTTCATTTTGCATTCGATTTCCGCACACTTATCCTACCATCACGCTGCATCACAAACCCCATTAAAATTACATCTTTACCGGACAAGGCTTTAGAGTTCTCAAATAATTATGGAACATTAATTACAACAGGTATATAATATCGTGGATCGATCTTACAACTTCCCCTTGCCTTAGATTATATTTATTGTCAGGTGATCTGAATGGCTATCATCTATCTAGTATGTTATATTTCATTTTGTTTCTGCCCATTTATTGACATGAATGCACGCCTTTTCAGCCTGCAATACATAAATTTTGATCATATTATAAGCTTCAGTTTTGACTCTATATATACATATAACTTGTATTTTCCAGCGTTACCTCTTTGTCCCAATCACATCGTATGGTAATAATCGCCAATATTAAGGTTTGAACCGCAGTTCCTCCAAAAATCATTCCTCCCCAAATTCCCTATGGCACAAAAAAAAAAAAAACAGTTTGTAGATCAAAGTTTCATGAAATTAGTTTAGACTTAAAATTAGACAATATTTATTATACTAAATATAAGTAAATATAATCCATAGGAGAAAGTCTTAGCTAACTCGAACTTGTGTATAAGTTCGACATATAGGAGAAAATCTTCAGTATACTTCTAAATAAACTTTTGGTTTTCAATATCAAGAAATGCATGCAAGTAATGCAACGTGTAATTATTTAAACTTAATGAGTATTGATAGTCATTCTGAGATAACCGTTCAGAACAATTCTAACTATAATTATGAAAGATTGAATTATTTATGCGCTAAAAGCTCACTATATCACACATTAAGAGTAGAGTTAGAGATCTGCTCGGAACATTGTCTCAGAAATTTAAAATTTTCCAAAATTATATTTGGATATAAAAATTGTGATGCACTGATGAATTAATTAGAAGAGAAAATTGATACCATGACACCGAGCCCAAAACCCCAGCCCATTAAGAAGCCGAAGGGGACGCCAATGAGATAATAGCAGCCCAAGTTAATATAAGCCACATATGACTGCCAACCCGATCCAACTGCTACCCCTATTTTTATTTTTATTAATAAAAAAACATTATTATTATTATTATCATAAAAATGGAATGGAATGAAATAAAATATATATTATAAGAGATCATCGTGGATTTATGTTATGGTACCTGATAGAACTGGTTGGACACTGTTGAGTAAAATGGTGAAGGCAAGAAGTAGAGATAATTTGCGGACTTCATTAAGAACCGGGTCACTAGAGGAGAATATAAGGGCCATCTCGTTGTGGAACAACATGATAAATAGCCAGAACACCAACCCAATCGCTACCGAAGTAGCCACCGCTACTTTTGTCGCGAACTTGGCCGCTCCACCGTTCCCTGCCCCGAGCTCATTTGCAACCCTCACTCTGTGATATTAATTCAATTTAAATCCTTAGAATTTAAATAAAAAATTTATGTCTTTCGAACTATTTTTGAAAATTTATACCCGATTGTCATATCATATATAACATAACTAATAATCATTATGAGTGAGCGGTTTCAAATACTCTAAATTTTGTTAGTAATGAACAATAACCTTACTCGGAACCTATATATATATATATATTAATATCGGAAAATATATATATATTAATGCCGAAACCTATATATATATTATTATAGAAGGTGACAAATCAATCAGTCTATCATAATTCTTTGAAGGCTTCAAACCTTGTATGTGAAGAAGAAACACGTGTCTTATTACTATCCCCTCCTCTTCATATAAAGCGAGAGAAGAGACAGAAGCCACTCAAAAGTCAAAATCAATTGATTTTTTTTTTAAGGGATTATTATAATAATATGAGGCCATTTAAGATGATCACACCAACCATATATAATAAAATTAATTATAAAATGCTGTATTAAATATTTTAACAAAATTTAAACTTGAAATGTTTAATAAGGGAAGAGAGGTCGATACGCACCCGATAGCAGCAAAGAAGGAGAACGGAATCATCATCTCAAACCCATTTATCGACATGCTGCGATCCAATTTAAACAACAAATAAATGAATATTTGTACATAAGTTATAAATTATAGAATATATGCATGAATTCAAAATAACATAAATGTTAATTAAAGAAAATAAATAAAATGCTCAAAAAGTTCGCGGTTACAGTTACACATCATGTCACTATAACAAAAAGTGTAATGTTATCTTTGAAAAATGTAATTTTGGACTACATATATATATATCCTAATTATGAAAATGTATATTATAATAAATCATAGTTACGAATTTAAGATGAACTAAACTCTGCGGTCGAAATGTTGAACACGGAAGCACATAGACGACATGATTGGGCTTTGTTGTACAATATATTATTCAATCTTAAACCTAGACCTCATAACGCAAACCGACATGTAATGACAGTGACAAGATATGGTTATCATTAATAATTAAAGAAGCATATTAATATGCACCAGACAAAAACATTAATTATATATATTATAATATAAATTCATGTAGACTAACCATATCGATAAAGCATCGACAGCGATTTCTGCGTTCATGAGGTTTCCTGTCATAAGCACCAGAACTCTGTAGTACCAATTCTCTAAGCTACATACATATATAGCAAACCCAAAATTAGTAACCAAAGAATAAAAGACTTTAATAAACTTTAGGAAAATTAAACAACTCGTTTCGATTCTAAACTTTTACCATATTTACACGAGGGAAAAGTGTTGAATTTGCCCATTTATGTTTGTATCAAATGGGTTAATATCTTAAAAATAGTCTCAATTATATAACTAACTCGTATTGCCAATAGTACTCCCAGATTTAAAATATTGATATTCGTATTCCAACTATTAGATTTGTTAATTTTCATTTTTCAATTAATTTTGACTTTAAAGTTGACATTTTAAGCAATAAAAATGTATTATTTTTTTTTTTCACTTTGAATAAATATTTGATTTGTTGCTTATGGTGTTTAATCTTATTTAATACTTGAAAAATATGTTTTTATTTCGTCAATTTTTTGGCCAATTTATTTCAATTTTATCAGAAAAATGTGAGAATCAACTAATCTGATGATATTTAAGATACCGAATATTAACATTTTAAATATAGGACGTCGATTAGCAACATTACTTATAATTAAAACTATTTTTAAAAATTTAACACTATCAAAATCAGGACTTGCCATTTTAATTTATTTTTTAAATATAATTCTGCAGTTATATTTGAAAACAGATATATTTAGGGATAAAAAACTCGACAATTGTTTTTTCAATTTTTTTATTAAAAAAAAAAAGGTACCAGAGCATGACACCAGAAGCCGTGGACAACTTGGTGAAGTCCCAGAGGCCCGCGAAGGCCTCCATTGAAAAACCCGTCCACGTGAGGGGGCAGCCACCGAAGACGGTGTATCCCATGAGTCCCAGCACCAGCACCCACCACGAGAAGTTAAGGGTCACGGCGGTGCCAACCAATCCGAACTGTAACCGGTACACAAACAACCAGCTGACCAGTACGTGGACGGCAAGTGCCACCAACGAAACCCACGCAATGGCCGCCATTTTCAACTGACTCTGTAAAAATCGCTGTAGAGGGAACTGGAAGGCGAAGCTGAAGTGGAGAGGAATCATCCATAGGGCTGCCACCCCGGATAGTTGTGCCACGTCATCAGGCTGCCCTAGAAGCTTGAGGAAAGGGGTAGCCAATATGTAGAGTGGGAGCAGAAGGATGCAGCAGAGGAAGAGGACGATCCATGATCGTTGCATGTAAACCCCCAACATGTAATACTTTTTTGCCCCATAGGCTTGCCCGCACAGTGTCTCTAGGGCACTCGCCATCCCTAACTATACCATTCAAATAAATGATGAAACTGTTACACCATTTTAATTACCATAGTTTTGTAAAAAAAAAATATTGTGTTATGAACCTAGCTATTCACAATCCCAAATTGGGCTAATGTTATTTTTAGGTGATCCGGATTTAAATTTTTGCTAATAAGTGTCTAACGTTTCGTTCTCGCTGCTTTTTGATTTTCCGTCAGTTTTTTCTGTTAAATTTGAAGGACTTTACTCCATAAAAGCGAGAGCATTTAAAGAAGAGAAAAGAAAAATGACAATTCTAGTCCTCTTTAACTTATGTCAATTAGTGTGTACATAAAGTGAAAATGAAGAATTTATTCAAATTTGAGGTTCAATTTAATTAATTAATTGACATAAATTGAAGAAAATTCATATTCAAATATGTCAAATTTAACAGAAAAACTGACAGTAAACAACGTAAATAAAAACCTGGAACACCTAAAAATAAAACTGTGCAGACACTTAGAAGTAACAATTTAAACTCGGGACACCTAAAAGCAATATGGTGCAAACATGAGAATGTAATTAGGTAATAATCCGCGAATGATCATGTTAGTGACAGTGTAATATATAAATAATGTTTGGTATGAGAGAGCGACTGAGTCCAACCAAATCCGGCCAATTACATGTATGTTAGGAAGATGAATGAATTAGGTAGGTACCATGAGGCCAAAGTCGAAGCCGACAATGACATTAGTGGCGATAGAGATGGCGGCGAGCTGGAGGTCACCGAGGTGGCCGGCGAATGCCTGGGTGATGATGAGCATGGCGTAGGAGGCGAGGCGGCTGAAGATGGTGGGGCCTACTATGTGCCATAGCTTCTTTGACTCTATAAGGACCCTTCTTCCCAGGCTGAAGGTCTCTGCTTCATCACCTGCAACAATATCATCGTTGACGATGAGTGTGGGTTCCTTCACTGAGCTGTGGCCTTTCAGGAGAGGGAAGGACTTGGCTTCCTCGTCCGTCGTTTTGAAAGGCATCTTCTATTGTTCTTAACTTGGTCGTCTATACCTGCTTTATGGAAACAACAGCCACACAGACAAACTTACTTGTGGTTGGGGGTGGGAGGCCTAGCTTGTATTTATCTTCTCACTTATATATATATATATATATATGTTACTATGTTTCCACCTCAAATTTATATGATTTTTTTTTGGCCATGCAAACTTATATGATTCGCCATAGAAATTTGGGTCAATAACTTAGGAAATGTCTGAAGTTTGGGCTATGTGAATTTAAGAGGCATGAAGTTTAAATTGGTAATAATAGATGTCTGAAGTTTTGACTTGTAGATAATAGAGGTCTCTGTTAGTTTTTTCCGTTAAAATTAACGAAAATTGGTCATGTGACTAAAAATAAAATTAAATTCCAAAAATGCCCTTCTTCCACCTCACATGCTTAAATGAAAAGATGAAAATGCCCTTAATGCCACCACCAACTCCGGCGACCACCGCCCAACTCCGGCGACCACCACTCAGCTCCGGCGACCACCACCCGCTCCGACGACCACCACCCAACTCCGGCGAGCACAACCGCGGCCCCGATTGGACCCACAAAGCTCCGCGCCATCGGCCCCGATTGAGCCATCGGCCCCGATTGGGGCCACCGAGCTCCGATCGGAGCTTTATGGCTCCGATGTGGGCCCAATCGGGGCCGATGGCTTCGATTTGGGCCCAATCGTGGCGGTCGTCGAAGTTTGGTGGGGTCGTCGGACTGTGAGTGGTGGTCGCCGGAGTTGGGTGGTGGTCGTCGGAGTTGGGTGGTGGCCGGCGGGAGCCGTGGTGGTGGCCGGAGTTGGGTTATGTTTTAATTAGTGAAATGGGTATTTTTGTCATTTCATGTTCAATTAATTAAACTTTAGTTTGTTTTAAATATTGTCAGGGGTAAATATGACATTTCACGTGTTTCTGTTAAATTTGACAGAAAATTTGGACGGAAAACCTAAAAATCACAAAGTCCAAACTTCAGACCTCAGTTATCACCGTTTCAATCTTCAGACCTCTCAAATTCACGAGGTCCAATTTTCAGACCTCTCACATACTATTTTTGTAAAAAGAAGTCATGTCTAATTAGCCGTCTCAATTGGTCAAAAATAATTAGCCGTCTCGTCTTAAAGACGGTAGAAAGGAAATAAATTGGTCATATCCTCCTATACATAGAAAGGCAAATAATAATTCTCTATCAGCCCTATTTAGCTTTCATTTTTAGAATTATCGTAACAAAAATCCCACACGGTGCAACAACTAGTTGCATATTCATCATGGAATGGATAACAAACGTCACTCCATTTCGATTTTTTTTTATTAAAATCATAAAAATTTATTCATACAAGAAATACGTTCCGATCCCATTATTTTCCGTGTAAAACCTAATTATTTATATATAACACTATGACTCCTTATTATTTTATAAGACCTTATTATTTTGTAATATCCATTCAATCTATTAGTTTTTTACTTGAATAATATATTTGTAAATTTTATTATTTAACTCTTAATTAATAGACTATAAATTGTAGTTAATCTAATCTAATATTCTACGGGAGCTCCAATTAATAGGATAAATGAAAATTATCTAAATCATACTATATTGTTTGAAAATGATGGTTTTTAGTAAACGTGTTTTAAAATGTACAATAAGTATGTATGTTTGTTTGCATGTATTAGCTAAGCATCGACTAATATATCTTAATACATGCTAAGCTAATACAATGTTTGGTTGAATAATGTATTAGGATATCCTAATACAATGACTAAAAGACCTAAATGCCCCTAAATATATATGTTCATTTTTTAATTATTATAATAATTGAAGTCCGACCGAGGATCGCCGGAGTCCGCCAAGGGGTCACTGGAGCCTTGTCGCCGGAGGTCGCCGTGGTCCGGCCGGAGGTCGCCGGTGGCCGATGTTATGACTCGAAGTTGGTGTAGTTGTTATATATTAAGTAAGGTTAGAGGTATTTTGGTCATTAGGTACTATGTATTAGCTAATACATGATTTTTTGAATGTCTTAGCTAATACATGATTTATTATAGAAATGAGTATTAGCTAATACTCATGTATTAGCTATTATCAATACCAAAGCAAAAAAAATAAAGTATTAGCTAAGACATGTATTAGTATATCCTAATACATGCAAACAAACATGCCGTTAGTTTCAGAATAATGTTAATTAGTACTTTCTTGCATCAGCTGTCTAAAATTGTCGTCAAATACATTTTAAATGTAATAAAATTAACCGAATATTTTTCTAAATATATATCCTAAGATTTGACTTAATTGTAACATTTGTAAACATTATTTGTGATACACTTTAAAAACTATTTAGTTAACTTTGTACAGTTGAAATATATTTAGCTACAATTTTGGAGAATTAATTGACAAAATTAACAATTATTATCGTTTTGAAATATGTTATACAAAATATGTTAATACCAATTTGTTTTGTTTTTTTCAAACATATTATACGTTTTATATAATTTTTCCAACAAAATATATTTATATATTAATTATTTGCTTTTTTTTACAAAGTGTATCATTTTAAATATTCTGAAATACGCGATTGCGTGAGACCATTCCATATACGAATTAGATTTAGATGCTACTGAAAAAAAAATTGTTTTAATAATAATATTAAAGGGTTAACATGTCTTTTGGTCCATGATGTTTGACAACTTTTGGGTTTTCGTCAATGATGTTTTTTTTTACCTAGTTTTGGTACCATATGTTTGCAGATTTTTTCTAGTTTTAGTCTAACCGTTACATTCCGTCCATTTTTTGACATGTTCAAGTCACGTGATCCACTCTAAACTTTCAATTTAGTCATTTTAATACTTCCTTAACCTTTTTTTTTTGTTCAATTTAGTCCCGAAGTTTCAAAATTGACCCCAATTGGACAATATGTCCAATTGAATTTTTGAAACTTCGGGACTAAATTGAATCAAAAAAAGGTTAGGAAAGTATTAGAGTGACTAAATTGAACAAAATTGAAAGTTTAGGATGGATCACGTGACTTGTACATGTCAAAAAATGGACGGAATGTAACGGTTAGACCAAAACTAGAAAAAATCTGTAAACATATGGTACCAAAACTAGGTAAAAAAAAACATCATTGACCAAAACCCAAAAGTTGTCAAACATTATAGACCAAAAGACCTGTTAACCATAATTAAATTAAGTTCACTTCTCTCTATCATATCATGTGTGTTTGTATCATGATTCATGTCATTTTCACAGTGAACTGTCAGACGAAGCAGCAAAGCTCTTACCGTAAACATAATTATTATTTTCTTATACATAAATCTTATTTTCCTGCATTTTCTATTGGAGTTGCACTTCTATTTGTATACCACTTAACCGAAGCACTCACGACAAGGTTGTATATAAGTTATATATAATAAAATAAAATAATGTTTTATTATTATTATTATATATAACAAAATAAATAGAGAGAAAAGATGTCAAGTAGGGATTGGAAACGTTCACTCTACAGCTAGCTAGCTGTGTGCTTAAGAATGGC
Source organism: Clarkia xantiana subsp. parviflora (assembly GCA_036873135.1). NCBI lineage: Eukaryota > Viridiplantae > Streptophyta > Magnoliopsida > Myrtales > Onagraceae > Clarkia > Clarkia xantiana. Next base: position 15,349,892 of record JAPTYO010000008.1, on the reverse strand, counting down.
TTCTTCCCTTAACGGCACACAAATCGATCGATAAATAGCGGCGCATGCAGAACCGGCATATATATTATTCTCATTTATATATATATATATATGGAGATTGGAGAAGAAGATAGATATGGTAGAGTCACCTCTCACCGCATCAATTTTGTAACCATATTATATGGGTTTGCTTAAAAAGTGTGAAAAAACCATAGAAAGTTAACAACTGCCACATGACAATGCATTACATAATTCTCTTTCCAATTATGTCAAATTGTTAACTGGCATGTAGCAGTTGTTAACTTTCTATGGTTTTTTCACTCTTTTTTTCACACTTTAAGAAATTACTCATATTATATATATGGCAATGCTATAAAAGATGAAATTCATACCGAAATTAGGAACGAAAGTAGTCCGTCAGTCCACATCAGTTTGCTTTTTCCATGTTCTTTCATAAATCACCATTATCATCTCTCCTCTTGTTTTTTTTGGGTGAATAATTATGTTTATTATTTATATTATAGCAAATTTTTACTGCATTTCTCAACAATGTTTTTTTTTCTTTGTTTTGATTTTTTTTTTCAACATGATTCATGATGCGATTTATCTTCATTTACTAAACTTTTTACTATCTCAACTATTGTTTACATGGACTTTTTAATATCTTAACTATCATAAGTTTGATTATTTAATAAAGCATAATTTGATTTACTGTTCGAAGGCTCTTCTTGGCCCGAGCTTTGGGGTGTGACCGAGTCAAACTACTCGGAATCGACTCGGTCATAAGTCGAATCGAGCTTTCTGATATGTCGAACTCGAGCTTGATAATACTCGGCTCGAGTTACTCACGAGCCTAAACGAGTTTCGGGGTCGAGTTTATAAGTTGAGTCGAGTCGAGCTTCATTCTTATTATTATTTTTATTTAATATTTGTAGGAATTCGAACTACATGCACGCTAAAACACACACATTAGTAAGACACGAGATCGTAACTTGGAGACGACACTTACTTGTTCGGTGTGACGGGCGTGCGGTTGCGGAAGCGTAGATCGTCGGCGGCGGTTCGGAATCACGGCTATGTGGCGGGATGCCGGTCGGAGAGGTGCGTCACTTGATCAGATCACACATCGGTCTCCACAGTTGATACCCTTAGACTAGAACTAGAGCGACATAGATGTGTAGGGAGTTGGACGTAGGAACTGTGAGCAGTTTTGTGATACATTCTCATAGGCCTCACATAGGGCTCTATTTATAGGCACAGAGAGAGACGAGCGGTTACATACTTCCGGGACTTGACACTTCGGTCCCCGCTCTCTCCGTAACTCACATGAGCACCCCGTATGGGTGCATTTTCCTACAATATTAATTAATTATGAATTAAGTCAACCAAGCTCGAGTTTAATCGAGTCGAGTTCGACTTTTTTAGTCATGAAAAATACTTACTTTTTGTGACATATAATTGACTAACGAGTCGAGTCGAGCTGAGCTCGATTATGTCGAGTTTAGATTCGAGTCGAGTTCAGTATTAAAATTAGAGCTCGAGCTTGACAAATAATTATCGAGCCGAGCTTGACATATACTCAACTCGGCTCATTTACATCCATACCCGAGCTCATGCTTATAGTTATGGCTAATATAAACCGTGTCATATGATTTACATTGATAAATTTATATATATCTGAGTATCAATTTATAATTTGATTGAAGTTTAGATACAAAATTACTTAATCATTTTTTTCGTTAGTATCATGTTCTATAATCACGGTTACTTAGTACTTAGTAACATGATAGAAGATATTTTTGATATTTTCATTGTATAAGATTAATTAAAGTTACTTCTGTAAAAGTGGAAAGAGAAAAATAATTTTGGAAAGGAGTGAAAAAAGTGAAATGACGTGGACGATCATAAACCTTTCGTCTGGACTTTCGGTGTGGATTTCGCACCTATTATCATTTTCCTATATATATATATATAGTATATACTCCTATCCTAGCTAGATAGGTAGCTAGCTTGTCATCAAAATTGCTCGATTGGCCGCCTGTGTATGCATTGATTTGTAGCCATTTGTTCCGACGATTTTGTCCCTACATTAATACGATGTGTTCTTTTCGATATTAATGGACAAGAAGCTTGGATTTTGATTGCTGTACGTCAGATTTAACGGTTATTATTATTGTGCAAAAAATATCACCCATATATATACAGTCTTAACATGCATACGTATTCATCAAGTGGACTTTTCATCCAGCCCATTAAGTAGCGTGAATGGGGCAAATGGCAAATATGTGTTGTTATTAACTTCATAAGGCTGGCCAGAAAAACCGGTTTGGTCGAATCGACCAGAACCAAACCGGAATCGATCATCTACAAACCCGTTCTAACTGAACCGATTCTTTTCTGGTTTGGTTGAAGACAAATAATGGAACGGTTCTCATTCAGTTCAAAATAGGTTATGAATAGGACTGGAAAAAATAAACCAGTTCGAACGAACCGAACCGTTATGAACCGGTTCTTCTCTTGTTCGGTTCTTGAAGAGTATATAGAGAGTGGTTTTCAACCGGTTCAAAAAGGTTCAGAACCGGTTTAAAAAAAACATTAACTTCCAAACCCACCCCTAATTTGTAAAGAGCCATACTGCCATAGTAGAGTTTTTGACCGATATAAACCTTCATGGACAACCAAATACAAATATAGACTGCATGAAAAAAAAATTACAAATCTAAGGCAAACCAAGATTTCACATCTCGGTTTGGATTTTTTTTTTTTTTTTTTTTAGGGTTTAGGGCACTAAAAAACCCTAAACCCTAAAAAAAAAATCCTAACCGAGATTTCACATCTCGGTTTGGATGAAAAAAATCCAAACCGAGATGTGAAATCTCGGTTTGCCTTAGATTTGTAATTTTCTTTTCATGCAGTCTATATTTGTATTTGGTTGTGCATAAAGGCTTATATCGGTCAAAAACTCGCCATAGTATCCATTCAGTTCAGTGCTCTCACCTCTAAGCACCGTCCTCTGTAATCTGCTCGTCCCGCACATCCTTTACCGTCACTCCACCAGCCACCGACCGAGCTTCCCCCTCCGACATCACCTTCAGCCGTTGTTGGTCGCCGGACCTTTAATTTCCGGCTACCAGCGCCATCCACACAAGCTCTCCGTCAGCTCCGCCGTCAGCTCTGCCATCCGCTCCGATTGCGACCCTCCCTGCTACACCTCAAAAACCTTCTTAAGCAAATCAGTTAAGGCCCTGCTGTATCTATTCTTTACCATCTAGACTATTTTTTAAAAGGTAAAATCACACTATTATGAATTCTAGTTACTCACTTCATTTTTTACAACATTCTGCAGAAATTTTACATTTTTACTCTATTACTTATATCTTTAGTCAATAGGAAGCTGTAGTTTCTGCAAAATCTGCAAGTTCTTGATAAAGAAACTAACATTTTTGTTGCTTAATTTTACCAGCAAACTTGCTCAATCTGCTTGACCAAGATAAAACAAGGAGGACAAGCCATCCTCACAGCAGAATGCTCCCACTCCTTCCATTTCCACTGCATCGCCTCTATCGTGAAGTACGGTAACCAAATCTGCCCGGTTTGCCGAGCCAAGTGGAAAGAGATCCCCTCCCAAGCCGATCACCCACCGATTAAAGCTGCTACCAATTTCGTCACCACTCTCTGGCGGCTGCCACTACCACTGATCCAGTCCAGACCGTCGGCTCCTTCCTCCCATTGCAGATTCTGCTCGCTACTCCAGTTAGTGTTGAATCAATATGAATGGCTCCTTTTGGTTAGTGTACTCACTGTACTGTTCCTAAGGGAGAAGCATTCGCTGCTAGAGCAAGCTTTATAGAGGTGGATAATAACCAATACTATCCCAAAATATATGGCATACTTGTGGCTTTTAATTTTCTTCGACCAAAAATTCTTTTATTACAACCATCAATTTCTATAGCTAATCAATATCTGACTTAGCTTCTTGAGAAACTAAAATTTTTAAGAAAATTTGTTGTTTCCATTGTGCTAACTGCTAATCTTATATTACGTGTTGCAGATTTTCGCTTGGAAAGTTGTTACCTTCGCTCAATAAGTGATGGACCAGTCCTCTCAATTTGTTTTTCTTATGGCAAGCTAGTAGCAATCAAGCGATCAAGTCATTAAATTCAATTTCAGGATAGAGTTGCTAGGGAAACTTTTACGCAGAGACGCTGGTGAAATATTGGTGAATTGCATTGATTGTTAAAAAAGGTTCTGAACCGGTTCTACTCCGGTTCAGTTCCATGACATAAAATCCGGTTCGGTCTTGTCTGGTACAAGAAACCGGCTGAACCTAAAATTTGGTTCCGGTTCGGTTCTGAACCGGTTCGGCCCAGAACCGAACCATGCCCAACCCTAGTTATGAACCGGTTCCGAACCGGTTCTTTAAAAAATTCCTCAAAATCTAATTTGTAAACAGTCGCTCCTTCAACTTCAGAAAAAAAAAAAAACAGCCCTTGAGCGGTTGAGCCCCTCCTTCAAACCCATCTCCTTCGCGGTGCTCCGTCACCGGCGACTCTCTGCCGCTCCGTCACAGCATAACCACTACTAGCATAAGTCAAGCCAACCATCTTCATTTCTCTGTTTCTCCTCCATTTTCTCTCTATCATGCTACAATGGCCATGTCTCCCCGACTCACTCGCTTCCCCGTTTAACCAGACCTCGCCTTGCCAGAGCCTCTTCCCCGAGGCGGAATCGGACATCTCCGGTGTCGTAAGAATATCTCGGTAAGAAGGTCCACTAATGCCTCTCCTTCCGTGACTGCAGAGTCTGAGTTCGACGCCAAGGTGTTCAGGCATAACATCACGAGCAAGAATTACAATTGCAAAGGGTTCTGCCATAAGTAGGAGGTTCTTGAGAGCTTGAATCAGGACTATCAGCCGAGTGAGTTCACATCTTATGTTCTCATCTTGATTTCTTCATTTTTCTGGTTTCTGATTCTTCCATGGGTGAAGGCGATGCTAGATGTTGATGAAGCTGATGTTTCATCTTTAATTAGTTTCCTTTAAAGTAATTGATTTGTTAATAAATTGTACTAGTTTCATGAGCATTTGTGCTTTCAAAGTCTTGATCTTAATAATTAGGACTTTTGGAGACTCTATTTAATGGTTGGAGTTTGGATTGATTAATTACACAATCGTGGGGATTATGTGTTTTACTCAACTTTGGATTGACATTGTCTATAATTATAGTTTCAATTTTCTATTATGTTGATTGTTTGTGATATGGATGATGTATCAGGTGATATCAACAAGAGCCATTTTTCAAGTTATCCTAATTATGAAAGAGTGACGCTTCTGAAAATATTGCAGCAATTTAGGTTAGAGTTTGTATATTAGTTTGTGAATGAGATAAAGAAATCTTGATCAAGTTTTTACTAGGCATTTTCTCTTTTATTACTTGTCGGGTTGTTGCTGTTGGCCTCAGTCCTGTTTAGATTGCACGTGGGATTGAAAACATGGCAAATACGTAGTTAATGAACTAAACAGCTTCAGTATAGTCTGTAGAGGTGAATTTTAAATTGTTTTTGAAAAAGGTTTGGACCGGTTCGAACCGATTTTGAACCGGTTTTGCTATGGTTCGGTTCTATATCTCTAAATCTGGTTCGGTTCTTACCTGGTGTATGGTACCGGCTGAACCAAAAATTCGGTTCCAGTTCGGTTCTAAACCGCGGCTAAGAACCGGCCATGCCCAGCCCTATAACTTCACCTATTCTAAGTCCCACACCGGCCAATGTACAAGCATGTTGGTTAGTATATATTATGACAAAGTAGTATCAATTTACAAGATGAGAGCTTCTCTCTATTTCCGAACAACATTTTGGTGGGACTTGGCTTGCACACATGTGATGTGCGTATCCAAGAACGGCAAGCTTTGATACCTCTAATCAAATTTATCGATCTTAAAGGGCTCAATTAAAAATAATTCTGAACTTTCGTCTACATATTTAAAAATATTGCTTACAACTACATTAACATATATATCTAGTATTTCTTATTTTTCCAAAGCTAATCAATCTCTTTAGTGATGGCAAAATTCCGCCACCGATCGACCATTACAGAAGTCAGGAGCAACAATTTCGCCACCAATAGACTCAATCTCGTTCATGTCGTCGTCTTTGCCGGAAATTCCACATCGAACCTAGATCCGGACCACCAGAACCTTTCCTACTAGGTCTGGATTTGATCTCGACCAATCCGTGCTTCTCGATTTCCTCCATATCACCAACAACAACACCAGCAATAGATCAAGCTGAAGGAAGAGCTAATAAGCCAAGCTAAGTTGTCTCAATGATGATAATGTTTGAGGTTGCTGCCTAGCTAGCTATGATTTAGTTAAGTGAATTTGTGGTAGGCTCTCTGTTTCTGAATTTCTATGTTGTGTTTTTTTTTTTTTGCAAGGTATCAGAGCAAATCAACAACAATAAGGATCTGATCTGGAAGCAGTAAATCTATGAATCTGAATCGGTTCCATCAGTTGTATCTATATATAATAGTTGATAATTGGATATTAATTGAATTTGGAAATTGTAAATGGTAAAAGAAGTTAAAGAGATTTTTGAGGTTTTAGTTACTGCATTTATTTGTGACACTTAAACGAAACTTATGAAGCCAACTTGTTTTATTTGGTTTATTAATTTAATTGTTAGATTCAATGTTAGTTTAAATTTTTAATGTGTCAAAATGCCACTAGATATAAATATTTATGTGTCAAGACGTGGGAGAATGTAAAGGCTGAGATGTCATGAAGTGGGGGAATGGTTATCTTTCCTATATATATATATATATATATATATATATATATACTAGGTGCTGACCCCGCGCAACGCGCTGGACGATATGTTAAACTGTTTGTGTTAAATTAAGTTAAGTAATTTTAAAGTGTTGTCACCGCATGGGGTTTTGGTAAGTATAAGTTCAATTTCAAAACAACTGAAATTTTCAACTGTATTGCAAAAAAAAAAAAAGGGGGATAAAAACCTAAAAATTGTCCCAATTTTGACCATTGTGTCGGTTTTGTGTCTAAGGACGAAATGGACTGTCCCAAGCTTCGTATATGTTGCTATTTGGTGTCTCCGTCTATTTTTGGGTTAAGTTGGATGGAATGTGGTCACGTGACCAGCACATAAGTGAATAATTTTAAAATTTTCTAAAATAGCCCCTTCGATTCCGGCCACCACCACCGATTCCGGCCATCCACCTCCGACTCCGGCCATCCACCTCCGATTTCGGCCTCTCTCTCTCTCTCTCTCTCTCTCTCTCTCTCTCTCTCTCTCTCTCTCTCTCTCTCTCTCTCTCTCTCTCTCTCTCTGCCATAATTAGCGAACCAGCCGCAGCTGCACCGCCGTGGCCGGAATCAGAGATGGGTGGCCGAAATCGGAGGCTTTCAAAAAAATAAAGGGGGCAAATAGTCTTTTCAACTGAATCTGTTAAAATTAACCCAAAAATCAAACAGAAAACCAAATTGCAACAATAATGAAATTGGGACACTTCAACAGTTTAAATCTGAGACAGCAAACAGACACATATGTCAAAATTGGGACAGTAAATATGTTATTTTCCCAAAAAAATACAAAGTTGTATAAAATGATAATTTTGTACAGAAATATAATACAAAAATGAACATTTATATTTAGTTTCGACTCTTTCACATTGTAAATAGATTACACTTTTTCTTGCAATCTCTTATAAAACAAATGAACACCGCACGACATCAATAATAATCAAATTATATTGAATAAAAAAAAAAAAGTCATGTCTCCTATTCTTAGCCATGAAAGGAGAGACAACATTTTCTACAATGTATCCTTATGACCAGTTAATACACCCACATATAAAGAAGATTATACATTACTTCATGAAAAGCGAAGTTAAACTTCCAATCACTCACCATATTTTTGAGTCATATATAAGGTAGCTACGCGTGAGAGCCATAATACACAACCTCTACTATGTACACATTTCCACAGTAAGTGGAGCATCTGCAAGTAGGGGTGAAACCGGTCCGGTCGGACCGGTTTTTTTTAACTATTTTGGTCGGGGTCCGGTTTTTTCGGTTTGAATTTTTTAACGAAAAAAATCCGACCAAACATCCATATAGAAAAAATAAACCGTCCATGTTTAGTACGGTTTTTTCGGACCGGTTTTCGGTTTAATCCGAAAATCCGAACATAATATAATCAATATTTTAAATATTTCTAATTTTTCTACAAAGACCACGATAAACCCATTAATTAAATTATGTAGAATAATAAATAAATTTCATACAACCCATATTTAAAAAATACATTCAAAGTTTAAAAAATAAATAAAAAATGGAAATTTGAAACTCTAGTGAATTGAAACGTAAAAAATAAATAATATGGAGAATAAAGAAAATAATAAGATGAAGTTAGTTGTAATAATAATAATAATAATAATAATAATAATAATAATAATAATAATAACAAGAGAAAATATATAATTTTCCTACAAAATTCTTACTATCTTAATATTAATATATAATATGTATATAATATGGGTACTGTTATATTATACATGAGTTGAAAAGCTCATGCCGAAGATGTAGATTGTTAATCATTAGTCAATATATTGTTTTTCCTTCACCATGTCAATATTAGAAGTCAATCTTGACCTATATAGATGTAGCTGCACAATTTCGACAATGTAGGTTTGTTATTTTAATCATTTTCCATACAATATATACCATATTATATAATAATATTCGATAACTTCGGTCTGGTTCGGTCTCCACGGTTTTTAGAGTAGGAAGACCGATCCGAACCGAAAAACCGAATAACACATAAAAAATCCGACCACACAACCAACGGTCTACTTACGGATCGGTTTTTTCGGACCGGATCGGATTTTAGCGATTTTTCGGTCCTACCGGTTTTTGCTTTCAGCCCTATCTGCAAGAGTCTTCTCCATATGACTCTTAACATGCTCCAAGATTGGAGCACTAATTTGTTCAAACTCTCCTCTTTTGATAAATTCCTGTAAACATCTGATTTTGGACAGGGGTCGTAAAATACCGAGATATATGCCGAACCGGAAATAATCAAATTCGTAGAAAAACAAAAAAGTAGTACTAAAAACTTATTAGTATAGTATTAGTATTATATTGAAAAAAAAGGTGAACTTGGCCCTTAGGTTACCACGTCCCCTTTACCCTTCCCCATGCATTCCTATCCATCCACCATGCTTAGCCCATAACTTTGACTTCCCTAGATGAACCCATACCAGACCTCTCCCATGCTTCATCATTTCTTTTGAAAAAAAAATATGGTTCCTTTCCCTATAAAAGGGGAGCTTGGTCGAGAGTTACAATGGGGGCCTTAGTATCACGAAGGAAGTCATAGAGGTGAGTGGAAAAATGTGAGGTCCTCATAGGGAAGTAAAGAATAAATCATAGAGAGTTAAGAAGGGTTTAAGCAAACAACAAAGAGCAATAGTAGTGAGGTTTAAGTGAGAGTTAGCTCATTACTCGATTATCTATGATTCGGTTCCATGTGTCACGACATTTTACTCAGAAATAACCCAATGTAAGTACCGCTTAGTCAAAAGTTGTATTTACATTCCAACCATAAATAAATTGCAAGTTGGTTAAAGACCCACCGCTTTCAATGTAGTGTTTTATTTGTTTTCCGTTCTTTCTTTTCGCACTATATATATATATATATATATATATATATATATATATATATATATATATATTATGTACAAGTTTTATATAGGATTGTTTTATTTTTACGTCAGTTACATTATCTATAATTTTATATATATGTTTATGTCATTAATTGTCATCTATAGTATCTACTTATGCATATACATTATATAAGTTTATATATGTTCATTGTTGGGATCAAAATGACGTAGCCTAAAACTTCTGGTAATGGACTTCGATGTTTCGTATTTGACTAGCTCTTCTAGGTGTTTATCTCGACCTCGATAGGTGCTTATTTTCCTTTTGAGAGTCTGGCAGACGAGAACCTGAAAAAGGGTTAGGGATTTGCCCCTGATTCCACTCCGAAGCTTAAGTCAGTAATAGAATTTTAGAGAGAATACTATAAAAAGTATATCAGAGAGAATTGTATTTAAGTAATGAGAGTGCTCCCCTATTTATAGAGGGAAAGTACCGACTTTAGATGGCGGCTACCCTAAACCATGTAACAATGGTGTGGTGGTTCAGCGCCTCATCCCTTAACCAGAGGTCAGGGGTTCAATCCCCGCTAGTGACCATTGGAATGGAAAATTGTTCATGGCCAGCACTTTACCTCTTACGGGCTGACCCGGTGCGAGTGGGGATTAGTCTAGGTGTGGAGCAAGCATGCTACGGGTGCTGCCCTCCTGATGAGGGCCCCCTAGGACCACCCCGCGGGAAACCAAAAAAAAAAAAAAAGATGGCGGCTACCCTCTTGGGAGGGTTTCTGTCCAGAGTTGGTATAAGCAGGTGGCGACCTACTTACCTTAAGAGGGAGATTTTTGAGCGGACTTGTTTCCATTCTTCAAGTGTCGCATTGGTTGTCGACACCTCTTAATATTAGTGTCGACCATTCATCTATGTCTTCTTATCCTGATCATGATTGGTCGTCGATATTTTTCTCTTGGGTCTCGACTTTGACATCCTCGATTTTCCTTTAGCCTATCCTCATTAATCGTAACCCAACACTTGCCCCCGAGATTTGAGTCGTCGGCTTCATATGAAGAAGAGGTATTAAGTCGAGTACTGATTTAGAGGTTTTCCAGTGGAATTCGTATTTGGTCGGGCTCGGGCTGTAATCTTGAGTCTTCTTGTTGACCTCTTGAGTCGAGATTGTGATCTTTAGTCGAGTCTTTGATCCGTGCTCTTGATTTTTCGACCGTTGAGAGATTTGGAGAAGCTCAAAGTGTTGGATTACGGGACGTAATACTACAGAATGCTAAACGTGTACTAATAAGTAATCCAATTACGCAGCGGAATAATGTACACATACCTCAATAGCTTTCTTGCCCAAGAACGTTGTGGAAGGAGTTCTGATCCTCCGATCGGAACCCGTACAAGTTCTTCGTGAGAATAAGTCCTACGCGGTATAAGCTCCACAACAAATCCTCTGATCGATTCTTCAACGGGGACAGAACCTCGGACTGAATGCTCGGAAGCAATTTGGCACACCAATGGTGGTGTATGAAGGGCCGGCCGAACCTACTATAGAGAGAAAGGGGTTTCTCTCAAATCACAACTTAGGAGGAGTTGTGATCAATGTGTGTTATGGGAGTGACCCCATGACCTCTTTATATAGTGGGAGGAGGAGAAAATCCTCCTCCCTACTATTAGGGTTTCGGCCGACTATGCTATGTGGGTGGGAGGCCCAATTTTGGGCCTCCCATGTCACATGGGAATTGGGTCTGGCCCAATTAGCACTAATGTGACATTTACCTAATTATCTTAGGTAACCACATATACTAACGGGCTACCAATTACGGCGCCACGTCACCATATGCTAACAGCTCCCACTTGCCTGAATGAGAGGGCGCCTGTTAATGTATTGTCATCTAATAGCATCAACATTTCAGTCTTTAGTCATTGTCTCCGTCTCCGAATAGTTTATACGAGGTTTGCCGTGCGACCGACGGATACGACGGACATCGTGCTACTCATCTGTTAGGAGTGTTGTAGCACCCGCAGAACGTTGATTCTCTTTCGTAAATCAATCCTGTCAAAAATAAAATATGTACCGCACTGTATCCTTGGTCAACAGATACTTCTCCAATTGCCCAGTTTTCCACATAGGAAAACTTCTCCAGGGCATCCGTACAAGTGCTCACAACCTTCAATAAATATCCGGTTGGTGGCCACCTAGTGAATACAAGAGTCGGTGAATTATAGGTGAACATGGCCATTACCATTGCTTATACCCTTAGTCTAACTCAACCGGTTTCCAAGACATGTTCACCATGTCGGCAATGACCTGAGAACAACGCAATAACCAACAAGGCATAAAGGTGTCACAACAATACATACATTCATACAAATAATGAAAAAGAGAAGATTGATTCTCACGGGAGCGAATCGAGTCAAGGCACTCTCAACATAGGCTTGTGCCTCCTCATCAGTCGACGACCGAATACGTCGATCGCCTGGAGGGACGCACCTTTGCAGCACTCGTACGCCTACCTCTGGAATGCTAAGTTTGGAATCCTTAGCAAATCGAGGACCACCGGTAGCAAAGGGCGTCTAATCACTCCCAGAAATGTCGCCCTCCAGAGGACGAATCAAGTCAGCACGTCCAAACGCTGAGAGCACTGTAAAGAAAACAACAATAGAGATATGAAAACAACAATCAAAATAATGCAAGGATAGCAAAAAAAAAAAAAAGCACGTGATACATACCTCGGCGCGGAGTACGCTCCTCCGCGGGTCGATCCCTCGACCGGGGGGCAGAAGACGCCTATGTGCGACCTTCTACTCCTTTTCCTTTCCCGCAAGAAGGAGTTTGGCTTGTCGCACCGACCTTAGTGCGCTTGGGTTTACTCGAGGAACACGTCACCGCGTCGGATCTCTTAGCAGATATGCTGGAGTTAGGAGCAGGAACAACGCGCTCAGTCACGAGAGCCGAGCGACCTGCAAACAAAGACAAGTTAAGAACAACAACATAGAAGAATAGTAAGACAAAAGAAAATCACAAAGAAGTATCTTACTCATCAATCCCTTGCCGAGGCCATGTCCGGAAGCCTTAGGAGTGGGAGGAGCAGGAGACGACACGACCTTCTTAGTAGAAGAGATAACACGAGCAGGATCCATCTACAAGGACGAGCTCTTTCCATCAAACCAACCTACATCACAACATAATATGAAGTTATAAAGTTTTTCAACATACCGAATCCTCAGAAGAAAGCACATGAATCCCAACATCAATCAACTCCTGGTCTGATGCACGCAACAAACACTGATAAGTGCGCGCCTGCTGACACTGATATATGTGCTTCAAAACCTTCTTATCCGCAGAAGAGAGCTCTGAGAAGGTGGGGGTAGGATCAGCCTCCGTAACATGTGTTGTATCCCAAGTAGTGCCAACATCACACAAAGAAGTATTGATGTCGCCAATGAGAACCGGAACGGTCAGCCTTCGCAGCAAGCCTAACATCACTATCCCACTCAGCGTCTCCAAGCCCAAGTGTTGTGAACCCCTTCTCTTGTAAACAAGGCCAACGCATCTTCATGCTACACAACCCTATTACGTCTGGATGCAGAAGTTGGTAGAAGCAACAGAAGATAACCATAGAGTAATGCCACGACTGCTGGTGAAATAATACTTGGAAACAAGTCCACACACAGAGTTCCGCAGGCGCAAGATCCAAGGGCGAGATCTGATAAAATTGGCAGAGATCAACCAAGTCTGGACAATAAGTAAAGCGCAAGCCTTCCCGAATCTGCCCCTAGTAAACAGCTGACAAGTCATCGGGAGGTTCCATAGGTTGACCTTGAATGACGCTTGGGAGCACGTCAAAAGGAAATACAGCTTCTAATTATGGACAAAGTCAGGAGGTAGAAGTGCCCCACATATATCACTATTCGTTTATCCGGTTGAAACCGCTGTCAAGTCGGCCTCAGATTTGTCGCCGACGTCTGAACATAAAGTAACCTGCGGAATATGAATGAGAGACTTACTCATGACGACTATCTTAGACCAACTGCGAGTGCTAACTCAAGAAGAACTACCTTGTCGCTCCAACCTATAAGTGCAAATAACAACTTGATCAACGCGCACGTACGCGACAGCCACCCATGCGAACACTAATCAACAAACACTCTCCATATGGAGACAACTACATATTTACTTGTTAGTCTTTATACATCACACAGTGAACATCTCCTGCGGGGGGCAACTCTATGTCGACATGGACCTCGTCCCGACACCTACGTGCTTTACGTGATCTACACGTGTCTACATGATACTATGCATTTACTTAAGGTAACAAGTGCGAATATGATTATGGCACTAACATTTATACTTGCATGTATGTTCTAATTAATGCAGGTCTACAACATGTATATTGACATACAATGAAAAAATCTAAGTGTTCAAGTGGTTACAACACGCGCGCTAAGTGCGCGCGCATCAAGCACGTACATAACAAACGACGCGCTTACATAATGCTACACCATTGCTTAACGACTACAACACATGCTTCAACACTCTTGAGAAATTCTAAGTGTTCAAGATACTACATCATGTACACTATTATCATCTGTACGACAAGTGGTACGCGCAATGCATGAACACGCGTGCAATGGTCACATCCACGACATATGTTCCTACCTAATCATGTGATCAATCAAGAGAAGATTAAATTAACTTCTACAACTATCATGATTATGATGTCAAGTCGACGCATGCATGAGTTGACGACATGCTAGTCATTATGCTAGTATGGTCATGAGGCTAAACTATCAAGAAATATTTTCTAAGTGTTTAACCATGATAGAAGACGACACGTAACAAGCGTCAACTATCAAGAAATATTTCTAAGTGTTCCAACATGACGGTAGACGACAGACGACGGATGTTGAGTAGTAAGCATCAACTACCAAGAGATATTTTCTAAGTGTTTTATCATGAATGAGATAACAATGATCAACTATCTACTATCAACAATCAACATCAAGCATGTTTGAACACTATCTACATCAAGGTGCAACATGCCAACAATGACCACTATACGAGAGGGGAGTATTACTACTTACAATCACGTTTATAAATTTTCAGCACTTAGCCAAAATTTTGGCCGATTTGTGGAACTAATCTCTTGTAGAAATTTTATCAAACACCTTGTGGGCATGCTAGAGTAAATAATTTCAAGAAACAATCAAGATCAAATTGGATCCAAGCAAGGTTACAAATGGTTTAGCCATATCCGAAATTGAACTCACCACCTCAAGACGATCGGACCACCGTAAAAACAACCACCAAAGGCCGCCGGAAAATCCTGCCGTCGCCCAAGAAGCCACGCGCCACCGCCGTGGATACCACGTGCCGCCGCCCTACCGCTGTGAGCTGCCCCTGTGCCGCTGTAACTCCTCATCGTCGTCCTGTCGTCGTGGTGGTGATTAAATGTGGTCGACCAATGTGATTTAGCACCCAAGTTTGCTACAACAAGGTTTCTTCTCCTTCAACAAATGAGAGTGATCTTAAAAACTATTAAGTGTGGAGGCTTAACTAATGAATACTCTCTCCCTCATTTCCACTAATAGTATTTATACCTATGGGTAATCCTTGATCCCTCTCTATTTTTTACAAGTCCTTAGTAGCATGACTAAGTGTTTTTACACTCATGTTACAACACACGTCATTTTTAGACTCAACATATGCAATCATGCTCATGTGTTATATATCCATAATTTATTTGTGATCATCTCATCTATCTTAATCCATGAACTACGTTTTCATCATTACATAATTGATTGCATGATTTTATTATCAACTACACGCCATTGCATCATGTATGTCCTTATTACTTTAGATGCACCCGTCACGTCCTGATTGACTACGTCCATGACTAACACATTCGTGATCAGTACATTCTTATGCATGTCAACATCCATAAATATGATCACATGCATTTATAACTCTTCACACACATTTATTGCATATACATATCTCTGCTACACTAACCATGTCAGCAGATGACAAATTACTCGCCAAGAAAAAATTAAGGATAGGCAAAATCAAGGCCCGTGTGCCTAGTCAACGATCAATCAACCTCTGAGGTCAGCACCAAACCTAAATTGGGCATTTCCTATCTTAAAATAGAGTCAAGCAAGGTTTGAACCATTACTTGACTCGGGGGGCAAGTAATGGATATCTGTCCAATTCGGGTTCATATTTACATTTCGGACTTCGTAAACACGTCAAAATCACATAAACGGGTCAAAAGTACGCTCCCAAGGGTCAAAACGAACCGGACGCGCGACACACGCGTCCGGGTTGCCAATAAATCCGGACCTCCGGATTGCACCCGACGACCCAGATCATGTCGGGATCGCCCAAATTTGATGTGATCCGAGTCGTCGTCTGCAACACGCGCGTTTCATTTATGTTTTTACAACAAGTTAGAGTTTTCCAATAGCCAAACTTGATCAAACCAAACGACGGTTCACACTTTCTTTTAAACCGGTGTCTAACCACACAAAAACCGGGGTCGGTTCTAAGGTTGCCTATAAAAGGGACCTAGGCCACCCATTTCATTTTTTACTTTCACTGGAGATTGGCTTAGGAGCTCTGACTTCTCTCTAAATTTCTCTCTCTAGAATTCTCATTTAAGCATCGGAGAGGGCTCAACCGGCACCACCCCCCCTCCATGCTGGTTACTGCCCCTGTGTGCAGGTTCAGACAACGTGCATAAAGCGAAGAGCGCAAGTAGAGGAACCCGAAACAGCGATCAACCTAAGAATTCGTCAAGTTTGTTACGTCAAGCGGGTTTGGACGAAACACTTTTCTACATGGAGATCTTGATGAGGAAGTTTTTATGAAATTACCTGATGGATTTGCTAGTCAGGGGGGGTCAGGGTCTAGTATGCAGACTGCGCAAATCTCTTTATGGTCTTAAACAAGCAAGTAGGCAATGGAATGTTAAGCTCTCTGAGTCCCTTACTAATGCTGGTTATACCCAATCAAAACATGATTATTCCTTGTTTACCAAATATGTTGATGGAAAAATTGTGATTCTATTGGTTTATGTTGATGATTTGATGATCACTGGAAACAGTGTTGAGCTGATAAATGAGTTAAAGGTTGTTTTAGAATCCAA
This sequence comes from Clarkia xantiana subsp. parviflora, assembly GCA_036873135.1. Classification (NCBI taxonomy): domain Eukaryota; kingdom Viridiplantae; phylum Streptophyta; class Magnoliopsida; order Myrtales; family Onagraceae; genus Clarkia; species Clarkia xantiana. Next base: position 15,333,090 of record JAPTYO010000008.1, on the reverse strand, counting down.
TTTTAAAATCAAGAATTTGGGTGAAATGAAGTATTTTTTGGGCATTGAAGTCATTAGATCTGATCAATGTATTCTTTTGTGCCAAAGGAAATATGCATGAACTTATATCCTCTGTTGATCTTGCTGGTGCCAAAATTGCTAAGACTTCTATGGAGTTGGATGCAAAATTGACCAGCAAGATGTATGATAAACACTTGCAAATTAATTTGCATGATCCTGCCCTAGATGATGCTACTTCTTATAGGCAGCTGATAGGAAAGTTGCTTTATCTTACTATTACCGGCCTGATATTGCCTTTGTTGTTAGGCATTTGAGCCAGTATATGCAAGATCCTAAATTGTCTCACTGGAATGCTCTTCTCAGGGTTGTTAGATTTATTAAAATGGAGCCTGGAAAAGGGCATTTTGTTGCCTTCTGATTATGTTCCTAACTTGATTGGCTATTGTGACTCAGATTGGGCAACTTATGTTGAAACAAGAAGGTCTATTACTGGGTATTGTGTCAGGCTAGGTAACTCTCTTATATCTTGGAAGGTTAAGAAACAAGATACTGTTTCTAAATCTTCTGCAGATGCAGAATATAGGAGTATTAGTGATCTCTTAAAGGAGATTATTTGGATGAGAGGTTTGTTATATGAGTTGGGTTTTTCTCAAACTTCTCCCACTGTTTTATATTGTGATAATGAATCTGTTGTCAAGATAGCTACTAATCATGTTTTTCATGAACGTACCAAGCATTGAGATAGGCTGCCACTTCATTAGAGAAAAGATTTTGAAGGGAATTGTGCTGCTTGTACATGTTCGAACTGAGAATCAGCTTGCTGATTTATTCACCAAGGTATTGACTAAGCAACAACTTTATTGGTTATCTAACAAGTTGGGGCTGTTGGACATTTTCAGGACACAGTGGGAGCTTGAACAGAGTTTAGATCTTGAAGAGAAGTCAGCTTGAGGGGGAGTATTAAGACTTGGGCCGTTGGAGTATTGTCAAGTTGGACTTCTCTGCTGGGCTCCCTGTTTTTACTTGGCTAGGCTCGGTTTATTAGGCTTGTTGTTTTTGGGCATGTCTTTGGTTACCCGCCAAATTGTTGTGTTATAATTGGGTGTCTATGTATTGTTTGGTTTAGTTTGTGGACTAAAGTTCCTTTGCTTATAAGTTTGTGGTTCTGTTGTTAATTTTGGATTGTAACAGACCTTTATATACTTAGATTTAGAGTTAGGTGGAAGTATGGCCAGATGAAGGAACTAAGACTTGAGAAGCCTAAAGTCTGATTTTCATATTCTCCTGTGATCTTCTCCAGAGGGTTAGAGTTTGCTTTTTGATCCCAAATCTTACAAAGTGAAACGACAGATTTTTTTTTAAAATAAAATAAAATGAAACGACAGGTTTTTTTTGGTTAAAAAGAAAAGTCGGTTTATTTGGCCAATAAAAGAAAAATTGACACCCTACGGTCTACAATGAGCCAACAAGAAAAAGTGAAGAAACAAAAGGATGCTGCTGTCTGCGGTGAAAATGAAAAGCCGTAGGGATGTTTCCACTTGTTTCGGGGACCATCTATAAAAGCCTACAACTAATGAATGGCTGACGGTTGCTGAAGTCACCAGATACCAAATAAGAGTCATCAGGTACGTCATGATATTTACACATAGATTTGAACGACCAATGTCCAATACTATAAATAAGTTCTTCTCAATCCACCCACCACACAAGATTTCTCCATTTAGATAGACAACAAGTAAAGCAAGAGTTATTACCAATAGCTAGCCACCTGATGGAAAACTCATCTCAACATACACATCCTGTGAAGGCTTTTGGATTCGCGGCTCGAGACACTTCGGGTTATCTATCTCCTTTCGCATTTTCACGAAGGTATGTATGATTTATTTCTTTCATTTATGTTAGTGAAGATGATATTTTACTATAAGAAATTTGATTTTTTGTGAGTGATTTATTTATGAAGGAAATAAACCTATTTATAAGGGAAATTCTAAATTTTTCTTACAAATATAAGATTCAAAAAATTTCTAAAGGAATGACTTCTCACAAAAGACTGGCTAGAAATTTGTGAAATTTAATTACAAAAATTTGAGTTTTGTAAGGGATTTCCGTCAAAACTTAACAAATCCCTTAATTTTTTTATAAATTGTGAAAAATTATTTCTCTTGGAAAAATAAAATATATTGTCACAAATTACATATTTTCTTGTTGTGTTTGCTATTCAATGTGTTTCGTGACAAAGAATAATCTTATTAGTTTGTATGAAAATTACAGTGAAATTTCAAAATGACTTATTTACAAATTTTCCTAAAACCTTAACTTTCACATGGTATATCAGAGCGTGAATAATATAATTTCGCAACACCACGTAAACTCCAATTTAATTAAGGTTTCATAATATGAGTTTTCAAAATATTCCAGCCCACATGTGAGTGAAATGTGCTGAAATATAAATGCTAAATCACACATTCACATATCATCCTAATGTTTTAAAGAGTCGGTTAACTAGTTAATTTAAAATGTCACAAGTACATTATCCTCTTACTAGACCATTATACAAAAGTCATTCTCTAACTGATTTTATTATGATACTTTTTGTCTTTAAAGAGCAACCAGAGAAAATGACGTGACATTCAAAGTTCTATATTGCGGTATATGTCATTCGGATCTCCATACAATAAAAGATGAATGGGGAAACACTCAATACCCCGTGGTTCCAGGGTACGTGTATATATACATCATTAATACATTTTTTTTAAATAGTCATAAAATTTACTGAAAAAAAAAAATGCTAAGTGCATATTTTATTTGATATGTGAATTGTGCAGGCATGAAATTGTGGGTGTAGTGACAGAAGTCGGAGATAAGGTAACTAAGTTCAAGACCGGAGATAAGGTTGGAGTTGGTTGCCTCGTAGGGTCATGTCATTCTTGTGAAAGTTGTGCCGATCATCTTGAAAACTACTGCCCAAAAATGGTCTTAACATACAATAGTATATACGTCGACGGTACCCCGACCTATGGAGGCTACTCCGACATCATGGTCGTCGAGGAGCATTTCATTATTCGCATTCCAGAAAACTTGCCACTTGATGGGGCAGCACCTCTTCTTTGTGCAGGGATTACAGTTTATAGTCCCTTAAAATATTATGGACTTGATAAGCCCGGGCATCACTTAGGTGTTGTCGGGCTAGGCGGACTTGGACACATGGCTGTCAAGTTTGCTAAGGCAATGGGGCTCAAGGTGACTGTTATTAGTACCTCCCCTAATAAAAGGGACGAAGCTTTGAACCATTTGGGTGCAGATTCGTTCTTGGTTAGTCATGATCCCGAACAAATGAAGGTATAAGAAATATTCACTCATTTGTATCGTAGCTATTCAACTAGTACGTACTAATTAATTTATTAAATTACGTGTACTTGTTTATATATGAAGTCAGCAATCAACACAATGGATGGTATAATCGACACAGTCTCAGCCACTCATGCTCTAGTGCCTTTGATCGCACTTGTGAAGAACCACGGGAAACTTATTATCGTCGGTGCTCCGGAAAAGCCGTTCGAGATACCTGCATTTCCACTATTAATAGGTTCGTCACTCTAACTAATTACATGCATGATATTATTAGATATTTGAAAACGTGTTTATTTTGTTCTAATAATTAATAAGATGAGCATGTAATTGATTGAATGGACAGGAAGGAAGATGGTGGCTGGAAGTATAATTGGAGGACTAAAAGAGACACAAGAGATGATTGATTTTGCTTCACAACACAATATAACATCAGACATTGAAGTTATCCCTATCGATTACGTGAATACGGCGATGGAGCGACTTGTCAAAGCGGATGTTAAGTATCGTTTTGTCATCGACATCGGCAATACATTGAAGTCTACTTCTTAATTAAACTCGATTACGTCCAATTATATCTATCCCTTCTAATTAAATATGGCATTGTCCCTCCCGATGCTAGCTGAGACAATATTATTGTTATAGTTGTATTTCGATAATTTTTCTTATGTTATTAAATGTTTGTTGTATTTCAATAAGTGAACCATTTATGTTCATGTATTTCATTATCGTTCAATCACAATATGAAAGTAGATTAATGGACTTAAATTCACATTTAATTATATACATTTTATATTTTATATCAATTTCTAAATGAAATGTACTAGCTCTCTCATTAAAGGCAATATTATTTTAAAAAAAATTAAAGTTATTATTATCACTGTCTATTTATTTAAAAAAATAATAATGAGAGTTTTAAAACAAAATCGTCCAACTATGAATTGGCCAAAATACCCCCATGAATAGTCACTTGTTTCTTATGCATCCCTCCTCGGCTCGGCTCGGCTCCTCCATTCTCTCAAATCTCAACTGATCGGAGCCACCAAACATGAACTCCGCCCACCAATTCCCTCCAACGGCGAATCCGCACCACCGATTGGCCCCGAAGATGACCTCCGCTTGCGAGTCCGATTAATGCCTTACACCGGCGACTCTGCACCGCCGATTGGCCCCGTCGGTGACCTACCTTCTGGCCCCCACTGCTCGCCGAATCCAGTAGTTCCACCACTCTTCACTTGGAGATACAAACCCGTCGCTCGCCGATTCCGGTAGATATGCAACAACTTCCACCGCTCTGTACCTCCACCGGCCTATGCATCTGAGCCCTTAACCGGCGAGTCCACACCCCCGTCTTGTACCTGATGGGCCCCGGCTAAGGCCGTTAGGCCCCTTAACGATTGACAAACGGCGACTAGGCCCGTTGGGCTAGGAGCTGGGCTGCTGGAAGGCTAAGGGCTCCGACGGACGGAGGCCCCGACATGGAATAGCCCCGAGTGAGTATAGCCTCGATAGGGGAAAGCCCCGAAGATATCGGACCTGGACGTGGTCGGTCCCGATATGGGAGTTGACACCACTCCCCGACACCGGATCCTCAATGATGCAACTTGGGAGTCTCCGATAATGATCGAGACTCGCCAGTAAGAGCACAATCCCGGAAATCTCGCTATGATTACAGTAGTGATATAATGGGCGAGATATGTGGGATACGTATAACTGTACAGATATGTGGCGAGATATACGGCGAGATATGTGGGATAGTGGATCACAATCCAACCGCCTAATCAGGTAACTGGGATAGCCTTCCCCCTATAAAAGGAGGGAAGTTATCCCAGGTTAAGGTTACGTTTTTACACACATACACATACTGCTTGCTTGCCGTGTTGATCACCGTACTTACGTTAAGCATCGGAGAGGGATTCTGGGCCACCGCCCTCTATTCCCCTTCTGCAGGATTGCGAGGAGCTAAGGAATCCGTCACCGTAACCAGAGTTCCTGCCGTGATCCAACATTGGCGCCGTCTGTGGGAACGCAACAAAAAGCCAAAGTAAGTTTGCTTCCCTTTGACTCCATACCATGGCTGGCAACAAGCCGCAGCGATCAGGCAAGCAGGTGCAGACCACCAGCAATCCCCCTGAGGATGATACACAGCATCAGGATCTGAGAGACGATGGTGACAGCACTCACCGAGATGACACCACCAGGGAGGTTGTTCCTCCGCGAAGAGAAGCCAGGTCGATGACCAGGAACGAGCTCCCTGGTGGATCCAGGAACGAGGCGCCTTCCCAGAGCCCAGAGCTGGCCAGGGTAGTGGCAGAGGCCATGCCCCTATTCATGGAGGCCATGGAGGCCCTCTTAGACCGAAGAGAGGCTGCCAGAAGGCAGGCCGTAGATCTACCGCCGCTCCCTCCGCGGCGAGATGCTTCCAGAAGGCAGGTGGACGACAATCTGCCGCCACCTCCCCCGTTGAGGGAACAGCCCGTTCCCCCCAGGCATCCGAATCCAGCACCGGCGGAGAATTTTGTGGTCGATGGACCAGGGCCAGTACAGCAAAGGACTATTCCCCTGAATGGTCCCCTCACTGCTGATCAGGTGGTGAAGATTGTGGGTATTTTCATAGGAGATCAGAAGCCCATGATGTCGGAGTTGAGGAGTCGGGAGACCCATCCCTTCGTTCCCAGGCTGATCAATACCCTGGCCCCTCCAGGCTTGGGTATCCCGAAGATAGAGGAGTACGACGGGTACGCGGACCCGGTCCGCCACGTACAGAAGCACCTGACAGCGTGCATGGGCAGGACCCCAGATGAGGATGTTATCTGCGCGTTGTTCCCGAGTACCTTGGGAGAGAAGGCTTTGACATGGTTCTACAGTCTGCCCACCGGATGCATAACCTGTTGGGAGGATATGCATCAGCGATTCATCGCCCAGTACCAAGGGCGTCGACGGCTGCTGAAGAGTGTTCGGACCCTGCATGAGGTGGTCCAGAGGCCCGACGAATCGCTGGCCCAATACTACCAGCGTTACACGGCTGGCATGACCGAGCTGGATGAGGAGATATCGGAGGGCGAGGCCATCCGTACCTTCTTGAAAAACCTCAATCCCCCCTACGGCTCCGACTTACTGCACAGCGTCGCGGCAAAAAACGTCTGGAGCATGGAGGCGCTTCAGGCGAGGGTGAAACATCAAATCGACGTCCAAGAGTCGAAGATCGCTGCCGGAGAGTTGGCTCCTCCCAAGGGGCGCGGAGGAAAGCAGTTGTTCAAACCATTGGACAACCAAAACAAGAAGGATAGCTCCGAGAGTAGTCGGAGTCGTGGACGCCCTGATCGAAGGGAGGATAGGCGTCCGACAAAGAAAGACAGTCAGAGGGAGGAGTTTACCCCCCTCAACAGGCCTTTGAGAGAGGTCTTGGCCGTAATGGAGAGGCAAGGCCTCGCTCGTTTCCCCAAAAAGAAGGAAGGCGAAAAGTTGGGCTCCCGCACCGACCGTTACTGCCGATTCCATCGGGCCACTGGTCACGACACTGACCAGTGTCGGGAGCTGAAGAAGGAAGTAGAGAAGCTTATCCAGAGGGGTAAGCTGAAGGAGTTCGTGGGGGATTCGCGCTGCAAGCCCCATTCCCGATCTCGGTCGAGATCCAAATCTCGATCGAGGTCCCCAAGGAAGAGAAGGTCCGAAGCGGAGCCTTCGGAGGGCCCATCAGGGTCCCGACAGAAGAGGGTCATTAATGTGATCCATGGAGGGTTCGCTGCGGGAGGAGACACATCGTCTTCTCGGGAGCGTTACGCCAACCAGGTGCCCGTAGCAGTGGCCTTGGGAAAAAGGTCCCGGTCATGGACCTCGAAGGAGGAAATGGAGATTACCTTCTCGGCGAAGGATCTGGAGGGAGTAGAGACCCCCCACGAGGATGCCCTAGTCGTGACACTGGATGTAGGTGGATTCGAAATGAAGAGGATCCTCATTGATGGAGGAAGCTCCTCCGACATCCTCTTCTCCGACGCCCTGGAGCAGATGGGGAAGAAGAAGAAAGACCTACGGGAGGTTAACTTCCCGATGATAGGATTTTACGGCACAACCTCTTATCCGTTGGGGGTTATTACGCTGCCTGTGTGGTTCGGCAGTGGCTGGAAAATGGAGAAGAGAGATGTGGAATTCGTGGTGGTCGAATCCACAGGGACGTACAATGCGATTATTGGGAGAACCACCATCAACCCGCTGATGGCAGTGGCCTCGACTGTCCATCAGAAAATGAAGTTCCCGACTGAGAATGGGGTCGGTGAAGTAAAAGGCGACCAGGTGGCGTCGAGACGGTGTTATGTCAACGCCACAAGGAGATCGAGGAGGGAGGCTATGTCGGTTCTCCAGACAGACACTGATCCTCGAGAGGAGTTTGGGCGCCCCGCCCCCATGGAGGACCTAAAAGAAGTCGAGATAGATGGGCCCGAGAGGAGGGTAAAGATCGGATCCGCCCTAACCGAGGAAAGGGCTCAGGAGTTGATCGCGCTCTTGAAAGAATTTAAGGAGTTGTTTGCCTGGTCCCCGAGCGATATGCCAGGAATCAGCCGTGACGTGATCGAGCATGAACTGAATATCGACCCTACGATCAAGCCGATCGCGCAGAAGAGACGTCCGATGGGGACAGACAAGAGGATCGCAATCCAGCAGGAGGTTGGCAGGTTGCTCGACGCTGGGTTCATTAGGGAGATCCGATTCCAGACTTGGGTAGCCAACCCAGTGCTGGTGAGGAAAAGCAACGGGAAGTGGCGGATGTGTGTCGACTTCCGCGACCTGAACAAGGCTTGCCCGAAGGACTGTTATCCGCTCCCGCGGATCGACCAATTGGTGGATGCTACATCGGGGCATGAGCTGCTAAGCTTTATGGATGCTTATTCTGGTTATAACCAGATAAAGATGGCGAAAAAGGATGCCCCACACACCGCCTTCTACGCTGACAGTGAAGTCTTCCAGTACGATGTCATGCCTTTCGGCCTGGTGAATGCGGGGGCGACCTATCAGAGAATGGTGAACAAGCTGTTCGGGGATATGCTTGGAAGTACCATGGAAGCCTATGTAGATGACATGATGGTGAAGTCCCGACGAGCATCGGACCACGTTGGTAACTTGGCAATGGCCTTCGAGAGGATGAGGCTCCACCAAGTCCGCCTGAATCCAGCCAAATGTGCCTTCGGAGTACATTCAGGGAAGTTCTTAGGCTTCATGGTGAGCCAGAGGGGGATCGAGGTGAATCCCGAAAAACTAAGGGCGATAGAGGAGATGCAGTCCCCGACAAACCATAGGGAGGTGCAAGTGCTGAACGGTCGACTGGCTTCGATGAATCGCTTCCTATCCAAGGCAAGCGACCGGGCGATGCCATTTTTCAATATGCTGAGGGCCAACCGACAGTTCGAATGGACCGCCGAATGTGAGGAGGCGTTCCAAGCGCTCAAACAACATCTCCGCACCCTCCCACCACTAGCAAAGCCAGCTCCAGGCGAGCCGCTCTATCTTTACTTGGCTGTTTCTTCGTTTGCAATAAGCTCTGTTTTAGTTAAAGCTGTCGAGGGCAATCAAATCCCCGTCTATTATGTAAGCAAGGCGTTTGCCAAGAGTGAAATGAATTACCCTCCGATTGAGAAGTACCTCTTTGCGTTGATTATTACCGCTAGAAAGTTACGGCCTTACTTCCATGCGCATGAAATTACGGTGTTGACTGATCAGCCATTGAAACACTTCTTGAACCGGCCTGATGCGTCGGGGAGACTAGTAAAGTGGGCCGTGGAACTTAGCGAGTTTCGGATTCATTTCGCTCCGAGAACAACTATCAAAGGACAGGCATTGGCCGACTTTATAGTTGAATCTACTGTTCCCGATCCTGAAGCAACGGAAACAGTAGAGGGGGCAACCGGGAATACTGAAGAGGTCCCGACGGCGGAGCAGTCGGAACAGCCAAATAAGGAGAACACCTGGGAGTTGTACACGGATGGCTCCTCAAGCTCGGGTGGATCCGGTGCGGGGTTCGTATTGATTCCGCCAGGCGGGGCGGAGCCACTTCGATATGCATTGGCCCTAACATTTAGAGCCACCAATAACGAGGCGGAGTATGAGGCTCTTATAACGGGGCTGAAAATCGCAAAGGGCACTGGAATTGAACATTTGAAGGTGAAGTGTGGTGCTAGCCTGATTGTAAATCAGGTCCGGGGGCAGTATGGAGCAAAGAACCCGATCATGAAGAAGTACCTTCAGGAGGCTCGGACCTTGAATGAGAGCTTCAAAAGCTTTGATATCGAGGCAATTCCGAGGGGAGAGAATGTAGAGGCTGATGCCTTGAGCAAATTTGCCTTGGGGGCACCTTTGGAAGAGAGTCGGAAGGTACACTTCTTGGAGAAGGTGATTCTATCGACCACCGATCCGTCGGAGGTGTGCGCCATCGGAACGGGATCGAAGGAAGAACCCACTTGGATGACCCCGATAATCGCGTACTTAACTACGGGGGCACTCCATGAAGATAAAGTGGCAGCGGAGTGACTGCGACGAATGTCAATTAATTACGCGATGGTGGATAACCAGTTGTACAAGAAGGGTCTGCTTTCGACTCCTTTCTTGAAATGCGTGGCCGAACCCGATACGACTCGGATTCTGAGGGAGTTGCATGAAGGAGTCGCGGCATGTCACGAAGGCGCTCAGTCTATCCTGAGGAAGGCGCTGAACTTGGGATATTATTGGCCCACGATGAATAAGGAAGCAACGGCGCTTGTCCGATCCTGTGACGCGTGTCAGAGATATGCTCCGAATATCACAGCCCCCACTGCCGATTTGATGCCCATTGGGAGTGCTTGGCCCTTCGCGTAGTGGGGCATTGACCTGGTGGGACCCCTTCCGAAAGCAAAAGGCCAGTGCACACATTTGCTTGTCGCGATTGACTACTTCTCGAAGTGGATCGAGGCTAAGCCGTTAGCCAAGACAACAGCGGGACATATTATCAAGTTCCTTCAGACCCGAATTTTGTCGAGATATGGGGTGCCGAAGGTGATAATCAGCGACAATGGTCCTCCGTTTAATGGGGCCCAGGTGGAGAAGTTCCTGGACGAGTTTGGTATCGAGCATCGGACAGCATCCGTCCATCACGCTCAGACCAATGGGCAGGTGGAGGCTGCCAACAAAATCGTGATGGAGGGTTTGAAGAAGAGGGTCTATGCTTTGGACGGAAAATGGCTGGACGAACTGGAGAACGTGTTGTGGGCGGTCCGAACGACACCCAAGCGGTCAACAGGTGAAACCCCGTTTGCACTTGTTTATGGGACGGAGGCGGTCGCTCCCGTGGAAATCGCTGTGGCGTCCCATCGGACCAGAAGCTATGAGCCCTCGACAAGTCCAGAAAGAAAGAGCCAGGATAGGACCTTTGACGAATGACGAAACAAGGCACCTGGAGTTATCCTTGCTAGAGGAAAAACGGCTGGAGGCCGACATAGTGCAAGCTCGGATGCGCTTGGCGACGGCCAGGTACTATAATCGGAAGGTCAAGTCGCGACAGTTCTACGCGGGAGAACTGGTCCTGCGTCGGAATGAGTTCGCCCTACAAGATCGGATCAACAAGATGTCCCCGAAATGGGAAGGGCCTTACAAGATCGTAGGCATGCCGGCCTCGAATGCTTATAAGTTAGAAGACCTCGATGGCAATGTATTAAGAAACACCTTTAGTGGTGAACATCTGAAGAAATGTCATGTTTGACAAATAAGTCGTCCGTAGAGGCGCAAAGATGTAATTAAGTCGCCCTGAGTGGTGCATGCTATGTAAAAGACATCGATCAATAAAGAGGTTACTTCTGATCAAAGTATTCCTAAGTTGTTCTCGATACATAAAAAGCGTCATTGGACGTCCGAAAAATCCTTAAGTTTTTAAGGTCCGATTAAAAGCGTCATTGGACGTCCGAAAAATCCTTAAGTTTTTAAGGTCCGATTAAAAGCGTCATTGGACGTCCGAAAAATCCTTAAGTTTTTAAGGTCCGATTAAAAGCGTCATTGGACGTCCGAAAAATCCTTAAGTTTTTAAGGTCCGATTAAAAGCGTCATTGGACGTCCGAAAAATCCTTAAGTTTTTAAGGTCCGATTAAAAGCGTCATTGGACGTCCGAAAAATCCTTAAGTTTTTAAGGTTCGATTAAAAAGCGTCATAGGACGTCCGAAAAATCCTTAAGTTTTTAAGGTTCGATTAAAAAGCGTCTTAGGACGACGGAAAGCCTTAAGGTTCTTAGGGTCCGATATTGGAAGACGCGACGCACTATAAGTCCCTCACGTCTTGGGGGCAAATGATGGGCCCCAGCTAAGGCCGTTAGGCCCCTTAACGATTGACAAACGGCGACTAGGCCCGTTGGGCTAGGAGCTGGGCTGCTGGAAGGCTAAGGGTTCCGACGGACGGAGGCCCCGACATGGAATAGCCCCGAGTGAGTATAGCCTCGATAGGGGAAAGCCCCGAAGATATCGGACCTGGACGTGGTCGGTCCCGATATGGGAGTTGACACCACTCCCCGACACCGGATCCTCAATGATGCAACTTGGGAGTCTCCGATAATGATCGAGACTCGCCAGTAAGAGCACAATCCCGGAAATCTCGCTATGATTACAGTAGTGATATAATGGGCGAGATATGTGAGATACGTATAACTGTACAGATACGTGGCGAGATATACGGCGAGATATGTGGGATAGTGGATCACAATCCAACCGCCTAATCAGGTAACTGGGATAGCCTTCCCCCTATAAAAGGAGGGAAGTTATCCCAGGTTAAGGTTACGTTTTTACACACATACACATACTGCTTGCTTGCCCTGTTGATCACCGTACTTACGTTAAGCATCGGAGAGGGATTCTGGGCCACCGCCCTCTATTCCCCTTCTGCAGGATTGCGAGGAGCTAAGGAATCCGTCACCGTAACCAGAGTTCCTGCCGTGATCCAACAGTACCGAGGACGAGCTAAATTATGCCCCCACCAGTCGCCTCTCCTACAGTCACACCTCCTTACATAAACAGTTGCCTCATTAACAGTTACATCTGTTCAAATGGGCGGCCTTCTTACTCTACCCTTCTGTAATTCATCCATTCGCCGGAAAAAAAAAATGGCGGTACCAATTCGATTCCCGCCTACATAGCCCTTATTGCCAGGTACATTCGTCGTATTTGTGTACCATATCTTCCATCTGTGTAGTTAAAAATTATTTCATACACGTGCTCTTATTATTAGTAACTTTTACTTTTAGTCTTATATATATATATATATATGTTTATGTATGTCACCTATATATATAACAAAATGCATGGTCATGAGTACTGTAAAACACATAAATCTTTGCAAACAAATCTTGATTTCTAATTTGCATCCTCTATTAATTAAATTTGAATTACTCTTTTCATGTGAGATCACATATTTTTCTTTTTTTATGTGTTTCTGGTGTTCAAAATGATTGTTCTGTTGTTTGTGCCTATATGTTAATCAACTACCTACTCTATACTTTGACACTATGTACGGTTGTTTAATTGTGCCATCTTCCCCCTCTAATAGAATGACAATATGCTAATTAATATGGTGTAGTAGTAAGAAAGGGAGACTTGTTCGGGTTTCTTTAGATCTTCGACATGTACATTGTCAAAATAATTGGGGTGAATTACATGAATACAATAAGAAACTTGATAAGGATGATCAACAACATTTTCTTCGAGTGCTAAAAGATAGTTCCAAAATGTGTTCGGTTATTTAAATCACGCCACTTGACAACAAGTGGTTCTCTTGTTTTGTTCAACACATCTATTATTAGATCTTAATGAAATTGCTATTCGTTCATTGATACAATTCATCCTTTAATGTGTAATACCTATATTCATCCACTCGGAGTTGTTGCTTGTTGCAGACTCATCTAAGGAAAATTTGTTAAAATGCCCTCTAGGGAGAATGCATTTCTAAAAATGCACTCCTTTAGAGGACATTTGTTAAATTGCCCCGTCTAGCTCGCCTCCGTCCAGCTGGACCCAATGTTTTGAAACCGGCGGGTCGGACCGGGCCGGACCCTATAAACCGGTACCGGTCTGACCGTACAAGTAAAGAACAATTTTTTTTTTTTTAAGAAAATATTAACTGAGTGCAGCTGGACTCGAACGTAGGACATACACTAGAAACACTGACGCACTACCACAACACTACAAGCTAAAATATTGACAAAATAACAGATAAAAAGATTTTATTTAGAATTCTAAATTCTATTTAATCAATGGAATAGAATTCTAAATTCTATTTAGATAAAAAGATTTTATTTATAAATTCACTTTTTACATCTATTAATATTCACTAAATTCACTTTTTACATCTATTAATATTCACTAAATTCAAATTTACAACTCCAAATTCAATGAAAATCGAAAGTTAGCGTCTTTATAACGAAATAAACAATGTGCTATTTTTTAAAATTTATTCTAGTAATTTAGAAAATTAATGTCACCGAATGGTGTTATAAAACCTAAATTTGGAGCAAAACTCATTTTTTAGAAAATGTTCTAGTATAAAATCTTTTTTTTTTTTTTTTCCGAATTGTCACGTATTAGTAAAATCCAATACCGAAAACGGACCCTAATTTGAAGTCCGGTAATAGTTTTTTTGAACATTCTAAAAAATAATATTTACTCCAAATTTGTGTTTTAGGGGGGGGGGGGGGGGTATAACACCATTTGGGGATGGAAACATTAATTTTCAAAATTACTAGAATAAATTTTAAAAAAACAACACATTGTTTATTACGTTATAAAGACGCGAACTTTCGATTTTCATTGAATTTGCAGTAAATTTGAATTTGGTAAATATTAATAAATGTAAAAAGTGAAAAAAAATAACCGCGGGATGGGAGAACCTGACAAAAAAAGAAGATTTTATACGAGAACATTTTCTAAAAAATGATATTTGCTCAAAATTTAGGTTTTATGGGGGTATAACACAATTCTGTGATGAAAACATTAATTTTCGAAATTACTAGAATAAATTTTTAAAAATAGCACATTGTTTATTACATTATAAAGACGCTAACTTTCGATTTTCATTGAATTCGGAGTTGTAAATTTGAATTTAGTGAATATTAATAGATGTAAAAAATGAATTTAGTGAATATTAATAGATGTAAAAAGTGAATTTATAAATAAAATCTTTTTATCTAAATAGAATTTAGAATTCTATTCCATTGATTAAATAGAATTTAGAATTCTAAATAAAATCTTTTTATCTGTTATTTTGTCAACATTCTAGCTTGTAGTGTGGTAGTAGTACGTCAGCGTTTCTAGTGTATGTCTTAGGTTCGAGTCCAGCTGCACTCAGTTAATATTTTCTTAAAAAAAAAATTGTTCTTTACTCGTACGGTCAGACCGGTACCGGTTTATAGGGTCCGGCCCGGTCCGACCCGCCGGTTTCAAAACATTGGGTCCAGCTGCTAATAACAGCTGGACGGTCCAGCTGTGAGGTTAAAAATATCTGCAAAAAAGAAATAGTAGATGGCATCAAAGTTAATTTTTGTCTGTTCAACTAATAAGTATAGACTTTTTACAGTAGAGAGAACCAAAATGTGTAGTAGTATAACCGTAAAATATGATAAACATATATCTCAATATCTTCTAATGGCTGTGTTAGGAACACAAAGAGAAGGTTGGTGTGGTGGCATGAGTTTGCAGTGGAGTTGTGCAGTAGACGTGCAAAGCATGGATGAAGCATGGACCAATGTTAAGTGAAGCACGGGTGAAGATTAAGTGAAGCACAGGTGAAGCAATGCATGTGTGAGACACAGGTGGTGCTTGGCAAAGCACACCAGAAGCATGGTGCAAACACACCAAATGCACGGTGCAGGCACAATAGAGGCATGGTGCGCATATTATTATAGATTAGTGCGTGTTTAAAGTATTGTGTATATAAGTTTAAGTGTGTTTATGGATAAGAACAAGTTGTTGGCAATCATCCCATGCTTATAGGGGCAGTTACACATGTTTTAGGTTAGTTTTGAATCAGTTTGAATTATATATATAGTCATTGTCTTGTTGTTTAAGTTAAGTAACTTGTACAAAGTTAAGACATCTGAATGAAGTTTCTCAGTTCAGATAATTCAATCTTTTCTTCTACTTGATTGCTCTTCAATTTAGTGAATTATGATTAGCAAATCAGATTTAGATTCAACAGGCCGAACTTTTACAATAAGAACTACGATAAGAGATAAGCACACATCTTTCACAATTAAATTGAATAAACTAGTAATTTGTTACCACATAAAAAGGCAGTTGAAGTTCGTAATAAACAAACACTTTGTGTGTATTGTTAAAATTATATTAGGAATGTATAATTTATTTTCTAGTCTACTATGACAGATTAAAATGAAAATGTAAGACATGTTACACTGGAAATCGAAAGAAAAGAATATGCATTTCGATTGCAAGCAAAGTTTAGATGCCCTACAACCTCCACAATACATAACTACTTCAAAAACTTCTAAGTTAATATGTACATTTGAAATTTATTTATCGATAATTTTAGATAAATAATTGAATAAAATACAAATTATCATCGTTTTGAAACATGTATTTTAAGTTTAAACTATAAAAAAATTCAATGAAATAAGTTAAATCTTGGGTTAAGAACCTATGAAAGGTCTGAACTATCACCCAGGTTAACGGGAGAGGTCTGAAATTTAAAAAGTTAATAACAGAGGTCTGAAATATCTGTTTTGTTGATAACAACGGTCTCCGTTAGTTTTTTCCGTTAAAACTAACGGAAGTTGGTCACATGCTTGGCATGTGACCGGAAATAAAATAAATTTCCAAAAATGCCCTTCTATCAAGTGTGCCCCTCACATGCTTGGAGTGAAAAGACCAAAATGCCCTTGAAGCCACCACGGTACCCCGGCGACCACCAATCGTACTCCGGCGACCACCACCGTACTCCGGCGACCACCACCAAGACTCCGATTGGGCCAAAATCGGAGCCACCGGCCCCGATTGGGCTCCGATCGGAGCCACCGGCCCCGATTGGACTCCGATCGGAGCTTTGTGGCTCTGGTCGGAGCCACAGAGCTCCGACCAGAGCCACAGAGCTCCAGATCGGAGCTCTGTGGCTCCGACCAGACCACAGAGCTCCAGATCGGAGCTCTGTGGCCCCGGCCGGAGTCACAAAGCTCCGATCGGGGCCAAAAAGCTCCTATCGGGGCCAAATAGGCTCCGATCGGAGCTTTTTTGGCTCCGATCGGAGCTTTTTTGGCTCCGATCGGAACTTTTTTGGCTCCGATCGGAGCCTATTTGGCCCCGATAGGAGCTTTTTGGCCCCGATCGGAGCTTTTTGGCCCCGATCGGAGCTTTTTGGCCCCGATCGGAGCTTTTTGGCTCCGATCGGAGCTTTTTTGCTGAAGTGGTGGCGGGAGTCGGGTCGCCGGAGCCGAGGTGGTGGTGGCCGGAGTCGGGTGGTGGTGGCCGGAGTCGGGTGGTGGTGGCCGGAGTCGGGTGGTTTTAATTTGACTTTAGGGGTAAAATTGTCATTTCACATTTTCTTAAATAAGATATTAAATAAAACAAAATATTAAAGGGGCAAAAATGTCATTTCACACAATTTTGTTAAATTTAACCCTAAAAATGGACGGAAAACCTCAAATCAACAAAATTGAAATTTCAGACCTCTGTTATTAACTTTTTAAATTTCAGACCTCTCCCGTTAACATGGGTGATAGTTCAGACCTTTCATAGGTTCTTAACCCTTAAATCTTTGCAATTTTTTTTTGACAATGCACCCCCATTACAAACCTCCTAAATCCGCTACTGGATTTGTGAGTAAAGAATATCGTACGGTAAAGATATTTAAAGTAACTATACCATAAACTAACCATGACCAGCTCTACTCCAAATTCAAAATCAGAAGATAAAACATTTTAGAGTATTTTTCGTTAAAATGCCCTTATTTCGAAAATCAAATTAAAAAATACCCAGTTTTTAAAGTTTCAAATAACATTTCCCATATCTAAAAAAAAAATATAACCTTCTGGGAGATGTATCATTTCCGGGAAAAAAAAGTTCCCATACATAATACCTCTGAGAGTACTACTACAGCTTTTTGATGCCCTAGATTGATTTTTTTTTTTTTTTTCGTTTTTTAAAATGTTTAGATTTAGATTTTAATTAAATTATAAATGCATTTTTTTTTGTTTTTGGTAGAATCCTACTGGATTGCGTTAACTGTTCAACATTCTGAAAATCTTATTATGTTTGGTAAACGGTTTGGCCGAGTTAACCCTAACAGATCAAATTGTTTAACGATTGTGCCGCTTTTTTAACATTTTGATCCTCTAGTGTTAACTAGCCAAACACAATAGAATTTGTGTTGGATGAACGGTTTGACCAGGTTAACTATAGATATCAAACTGTTAAAAAACAATTATGCACCCTTGTTAGATAATTTGATTCTCTAGAGTTAACCCGGCAAAACGGTTTCACCTAACACAATAAGATGATTCTAAAACCCTAGTTGAGTTAGGTGAATCATTTGGAATCGTTAATCGTAACCCGGCCAAACCATTAATTCAATCCAATAGCCTTGAAGAACAAATAATCAATCAAATACATTTATAATTAAATTAAAACCTAAACATTTTTAAAAAGCAAAAAAAAAAAAAAAAACCTAAATTACTTTACCTGTTTATCAAACCAACGTTATTTTTGTAATTTCAGACCAATATCTTCAATATGTTAAAGCATATCTTAAAGAAGCGTCTCTAGTGAAATTTGAACTTCATTTGCTCGTGAAAACACAATTCGCTTTACTAGTTGTTCCAACCAACGCCCACTAAGAAAGATTTTAATTTTTTGTTTCTTCTCAAGGGGTGGTCCTCGAGGAGACTCATTAGAAGGGAAACATATATAGCATGTTTGGTCTATACCTAGATTAATCTCACTCAACTCATAATATTTGGTTAATAAATGAAGCACTAAACCAATACATACTACACAATAGTTATTTATATAATAAATGAAACGACAGCTTATTTGCCCAATAAAAAAAAAAAACACCCTACAACGAGCCCAACAAGAAAAAGTGAAAGAAGAACCAAAGGATGCTGCCGTGAAGATGAAAGGCCCTAGGATGTTCCCACTTGTTTCGGTGCGTGATTATTGTTGGACCAGCTATAAAATCGGGCCTACAAACTAATAAATGGCTGACGGTTGCTGAAATAACCAGATACGAAATAAGAGTCTCATCAGGTATGTCACGATAAAAAAAAAAAAAAAAAAAACATAGATTTGAACTAACTAATACCTACTATTATTATAAATAACTTCTTCTCCATCCACCACCCTCCACACTCAACACAAGATTAGAAGAAATACAGCTAGAGTTATATCCAATCTAGATAGCCACCTATCATCAACATGGAAAATTCACCTCAACATGCACATCCTGTAAAGGCTTTTGGGTGGGCGGCTCGAGATACTTCTGGTCATCTTTCTCCTTTCACATTTTCTCGAAGGTATGCATTCTTAATTTCTTTAATTTCAACCAGTGAAGATTGTATTTGTTGTGCAGTATGATTCTTGACAAAGAACAATCTTATTAGTTTTATTGATAGTTTGAAATACGAAAATTGTTGTGAAATTTCATATTGACCACTTAGATCACTGTTTTAATATCTTAACTTTTATATGGTATCAAAGCGCGCGTGTTTGCATTTTTGCATCGTCAAGTTAAAACCCAAATTTAAGTAAGTAGTTCAATGAGTAAGGAGTTCAGCCCAAGTTTCATATGATGAGTTTTTAAAATATTTATGCCCACATGTAAGGATAATGTGATGAAATGTATAAAAATTAAAACAACACATTCACTTATCGCATGTTTTATAAGTTAGTTAAGTGATTAATTTAAAATTTAACAAATACATTGTCCTTTTACTATAACTTTATACATAATTCATTCTTTGACTCACTTTGTTAAATACTTTTTGTCTTTAAAGAGCAACTAGAGAAAATGACGTGACATTCAAAGTTCTATACTGCGGTGTATGTCATTCGGATCTCCATACTATGAAAGATGAATGGGGAAACACGCAATACCCCGTGATTCCAGGGTACGTATATTACATCATTAATATATTTTTTTAAACATACTCATAAATTTTGCTAAAGAAAAAAAAAATTGTATATTTTTTTTTTTAATAATATGTATATGTGAATTGTGAAGGCACGAGATTGTGGGTGTGGTGACAGAAGTTGGAGACAAGGTAACCAAGTTCAAGGCCGGGGATAATGTTGGAGTTGGTTGCATGGTAGGGTCATGCCATTCTTGTGAAAGTTGTGCCGATCATCTTGAAAATTACTGCCCGAAAGTGGTCTTCACATACAATAGCAAAAACTTTGACAATACCCCTACCTATGGAGGCTATTCCGACATCATGGTCGCCGAGGAGCATTTCATTGTTCGCATTCCAGAAAACTTGCCACTTGATGGAGTAGCACCTCTTCTTTGTGCAGGAATTACTGTTTATAGTCCCTTAAAATACTATGGACTTGATAAGCCCGGGAGTCACTTGGGTGTTGTCGGACTAGGCGGGCTTGGACACATGGCTGTCAAGTTTGCTAAGGCGATGGGGCTGAAGGTGACTGTTATTAGTACCTCCCCTAATAAAAGGGATGAAGCTTTGAACCATCTGGGTGCACATTCGTTCTTGGTTAGTCGTGATCCCGAACAAATGAAGGTATAAGATATATTCACTTATTTGTATCTTGGTCGTGGTTATTCAACTAGTACGTACTAATTAATTTATTAAATTACGTGTACGTACTTGTTTGAATATGAAGTCGGCAATCAATACAATGGATGGTATAATCGACACAGTCTCCGCTACTCATGCTCTAACACCATTGATCGCACTCATGAAGAACCATGGGAAGCTTATTATCGTCGGTGCCCCGGAGAAGCCATTCGAGATACCTGCATTTCCACTATTAACAGGTTCGTCACTCTAACTAATTGCATGCATGATATTATAAATTTAGATAATATGAAAACATGTTTATTTTGTTCTAATAATTAATAAGATTAGTATGTAATTAATTGAATGAGCAGGAAGGAAAATGGTAGCTGGAAGTATGATTGGAGGACTAAAAGAGACACAAGAGATGATTGATTTTGCTTCACAACACAATATAACATCAGACATTGAAGTTATCCCTATCGATTACGTGAACACAGCGATTGAGCGGCTTGTTAAAGCCGATGTTAAGTACCGTTTTGTCATCGATATTGGAAACACATTGAAGTCTACTTCTTAATTATATCTATCCTGAGCTGAGATTATATTATTGTTGCGAGTTTGTATTTCCATAAGTTTTCCTATGTTAAATGATTTTGTGCAGTATGTATTTCGACAAATTTTCTTTTATTAAATGATTATGTGTACCATGTTGTATTTCAATAAGTGAACCATATGTTTTGTCCATGTATTTCATTATCGTTCAATCACAATTTGAAATTAGATTAATGCATCTAAATATAAATATTTTATATTGTCCCTCTCTTTAGAGACATTTAAAAATAAAGTTAAACAATTATTTAAAAATAATATAATTATTTTTTACTAAGGCAATCCAAGTGTTTTGAAAATCAAACCGAACCAACAATCAAACCTCGTATCGGCCTCACCGTACGTTCAAAAATAGATTCACTCTTCAAAATATTGATTATTACTACTTAGGGGTGAGCAAAATACCTGTTTGGAACCGGAACCGATCCAGACCGTTTATTTGGGTAGGTTCCGGGTAAAGGTAAATGTTTCTGGTATGGTTCTGGGATTAAATTTTAGGAACCGGTATTTTCGGCTCCGGGATAAGCATTTGGGTACCCAAATACCCTGAACCGTTTAGTGTATATATATATATATATATATATATAATTAAACGTTCTTATTTTTTTGTTGACAAAATTAAATTTTTTGTTATTAACCTCTTTCTATTCAATTACGCTACATGATTTATAGAAGTATATGTGTTTTGTTGACATCAATAAAAAAATAAAATCAAATGCTTAAATTTATTTTGTAAAGAATACATGGATGTAATCGGTTCCAAACAGGTACCCGGAACCGATCGTATCTAAATGGTTCCGGGACGGAACCATTCAAAACGGTTCTGGTACAGTTCTGGGTAATGGATGTAAGGAACCGTTTGACATTGGTTTGGTTATGGGATACCCTAAAATTACAGGGTACCCGAAACTGCTCACCCCTATTGTTAAGATGTGTGCCTCGGGTTGATGGGTCTCTGATCCGAGTAACACCTCTCACGGGTAATCTGCTCTTCTTTTTTATCCACTTAGCTTGTCGATGTGATCTGTTACTCTGCTCCTCGCAAACCTGCATAATGGGCAGTACCGAGCACGGAGAGGGGGGGGGTGGTGCTCGATGAACCCGCTCTGATGCCTAAGTAAGTTCAGGCTCTTTAGAGAAAGAAAATCCTAGAGAGAAGGCAGAGCTAAAATGTGCAAATATGTAAACTTGTCCAAACGAATAGAACTTGAGAAGTATATATAGACTACGGGGGGAATTAAGGTTGCTTAATGACACCGTTAATCCCTAAAAGTACTTAATTGACACATAACAGCAGGATTAACCCTTAACCCTTTAAAAGCATGGAGAGGTGGGTGAAAAAGTCTAAGTACCAGTCGGGTAAAATGGATGTCGGGACCCTCGGGGTCGGACGAAAAATTCGACCCTTAAGGCCTAGGATCGGGTCAGCTTGCCCGACCTCTCTTGGGAGAGTCTGGGTCAGCTAGCCCGATCTCACCTAGGTGAGACCAACGGACCGGTCCGGACGAATATTTTGGCTCGTCCGGGCCGTTCGCGTTGCGAGTGAAGTGCTCGGATCCAAGTTTCGATTTATAATCGTAAGTGGGGTGATTAAAATAATACAATCCGAAGGGAGACGGGTTCAAATTGGGCGTATATCCATCACATGCCCCCGAGTCAACCAATGGCTTAACCCTTGATTGACTCTATTTTACGATGGGATAACATGCGCAATTTGAAACCTTGATTTTACCTATTGATGAATCATTCGCTTGTTCATAGGCGCCTTTTCCGGGCCCTGTACTCAGTTTCTCAAAATAGAGGAAATACAAACGTTAGAGCAAACGTGCACGAGCCTAGACCCCTGTCCGAAAAATGTGGATATAAAAATTCAATCTTCTCTTACATGCACTTAAGAAATATGCATATGCACGGGGATGTAATGCAATCATGAATATGGACTAATGCGATCTAATTTCGGGTTATCATAATCAAGGCGTGTACTCGGGGGGGGGGGGGGGGTGAACTCTGTCCGTGAAAAAATATTTAGACCGGGCCCAAAATCATTTCTAAGTATGGGAAAGTGAGATATATGCCTATGGGGTGTTCACTTGAGTAAATGATTTTCTTCACCCTAGTTAAGGAAAGGTAAATGTTTTAATCCTTAATTTCGACCCTTGGAATTTTTCATCTTAGAATTGAATGGTGCAGATTCAGAGGTTCTGAAAACCCTAATTTCCTCTACTATAAAAGGGAATAGGTGCTTACCTCATTTTATTGTCTTTATAATTCTTTCTTTCGGCGGTCTGACTTTTCGGTCGGTTCTACTTTTCTGGTGCGTGCCACGACAAGGTACATAGATTGCTTTTTATTGTAAACGCTGTTCCTTATAAGAACGGCTTGATTTCATTTGATCCGTTCTAGGTTCTCATCTTTCTCTTGACTGCCTTGTTTGTGATTTTCATCCCTTGACTTTTGTGATCTCATGGTGATGGGACCATGATTAGCCTTCATCCCCGCCGATTTGCTTTTGCCTCTTTGATGTTTGAGTGTCTTACTTAAGTGTGATAGGGTTTCCTTCATGGGTGCCTGCCCCCTGCTCTTGGCCGTCTTCTCATTTTTTTTAAAGGAAATGAGTGAATTGCTTTTTTATCTTACTCGTATGACACCCTTCTCATCATTTTTAAGCTAAGGTGTATTCTTGCAGCTGGTGAATCTTCTAAGCCTTTGATGAGGAGTAAGAGACCGATGCGGGTGGGGGTACCTGATTCCGGGACCAGACCCTCGATTGTAAAAAAAAAACCCTTCTTGCAGTGTGATGGATCAGCCCGTGAATGAAAGTGGGGTTATGCTGGCGTTGTAATATCTTCCTCTCTCTCTCTCTCTGTCCATGCCCCCGAATCGAGGGTGCGGGTACCGGTCGTCCCATTTTCTTCTTTTGGTAAGTTTTAGAACGTGTGTATCTCATTAGACTTCCGTTGCTAAGCCGGAGAGACTTGACTCACCCTTCCTGTGATGGGATTGTTGGTTATGAGTGGGCTCCTTATTCTAAGCGTGGATGTCGTTTTGATAATCAATCATCTTTGCTTGCTCCTGAAGTTGGAGTTCGGGTTTTGCAGTCTGTTGTTCCTCCTAGTGACCGTGTGTCTTCCCCCGATGGGCCGGAGGGGGTTCGAAATTTAGTACATGAAACATTGTCTCGTTATGCTCCCGTATTCCTCTTCTATCATTGTTTTCCTTTTATGTTCTGTCTTTCATCTTTGTTATCCTTACACCTAGTCTTTGCACCAGGGTATTGCTGATAGCGTTAACTTTTCCTCACTTGTTGTTGGCCTTGCGGAAGAGAGGAAGGCTCATGAAGATGCCTATGTTTATCTTAGTTCTGAGCTCATCAGTTGTTTGGAGCATGGTCGTATCTCGGATTTGGAGTGTCGTGACCTACAGGATCGCATTGCTCTTCTTGAAGCTAAGGTTGTCACTTTGCAAAAGAAAGCTGCGCGTGATAGGGTGTTGCGGGTTGCTGAGTTGGCTTCACTTGAGGAGGTGTTTCGTATAGAATAAAAAGAGCACGCTATTGTTGAGTATAAGAGTTCGTCCTCCTACCAGGATGCTATTGATGTTCGGTGTTCTGTGGTTAAACGTCTTTCCCTAAAGATGATCCTTGAGCGGATGTATGCGGTTGCTCCTGATTTCCCGTTTTCTCAGCTTGGTGGTATGTCCGGCTTTGCAGTTAGGTATGTTGCTAAGTTGAAGAAATAGTGCACTTATCTTTGTGATGGTGTATGTGGGTGTGCAACATAGGTGTTGTTTTGCCCAGCGCATGTGCCCCGTTTTTGCTACCCAGTTTCCATTTTGTAGATGCCTTCCTCTTGTGTTTGTTGCATTATCTACCTCTCCTGTTGGGTGGTCGAATTCAGCCTGTTGTTTACCTTTCTATTTTGTAGGATTGCCATATGTTTATCCTTAATGGTGTTCTTTGAATATGGTTGTATCGCCTTTACATGGTGTTGGGTGCTTTGTCTGTCTAGTTCTTCTATATCAGATTGTTGAGGCGCCAGACTGCGGGGGTCGGCTATAAGGTGTTAGAGTGTGGTCTTGATTTCCCATTAAAGCTGTTAAGTGTCTCAGATATTCCCTATGGTGTCTGCACACCTCTTGCTTTTTATGTGTACCCCTCTTGATATATGTAATCTTTTCCCTCTTGTCGTGGCTTCTTATGTCGGGGTTGTCGTAACTTGTGCATTGTTTCGGGTCGTGGACAACTTAGCTCTTCCGTTGGCTTGTGCATATTTATTTTGCTTTTCTTTCTCCTTTGGATTGAGTTTGTTTTAGCAATTTCATACTTAGGCGTTTTTATAGCCTTGCTTCTTGACTTGGTTGAGTTGGCTCTCTGTGAGATGTCTGCCTTAATCCTGGATGGTAGGATGACCTGTTTCTTGGTTGTGATGGCCTTTTGTGGTTGTTTGTCTGGTTCTTTCCTTGTATACTCCTTTCTTGTGTTTGCATTTATTTGCTTGGTGTCTCTTTAGCTTTCTCTTGTGTCATGATACTTGTAATGTCATCATAAACAAACTTGCGTGTATATCATGTATCCCTGCTTTAAAAAGTAAGGTTTTTCAAGGTACGTTGTTGGAGTCATTTTTTAAAAAAATTTACAAGATAGGCTCTCCTAGGGCACAGAATGTGGTCGCGAGATAGGCTCTCGGAAGGCGCGGAATCAGTCCGCGAGATAGGCTCTCGGAGGGCGCATAATATGTTCGCGAGTTAGGCTCTCGGAGGGTGCGGAATATGTTCGCGAGATAGGCTTTCATAGGGCGCGGAATTAGTTCGCGAGATAGGCTCTCAGAGGGCGCGAAATATGTTCGCGAGATAGGCTCTCGGAGGGCACGGAATTTTTCACGAGATAGGCTCTCGGAGGGCACAAATTTAGTTCGCGAGATAGGCTCTCGGAAGGCGCGGAATTTTTCACGAGATAGGCTCTCGGAGAGCACAGAATTTTTCACGAGATAGGCTCTCGGAGGGCACAGAATGTTATCACGAGATAGGCTCTCGGAGGGCACGGAACTTTTCACGAGATAGGCTCTCGGAGGGCACAGAATTTTTCACGAGATAGGCTCTCGGAGTCGGAGGGCACATAAAGTGTTCGCGAGATAGGCTCTCGGAGGGCACATAATTTTTCACGAGATAGTCTCTCGGAGGGCACATAATTTTTCACGAGATGGGCTCTCGGAGGGCACGAAATGTGTCATGCACTGGGTTGTCATATCTAAGTAAGGAGTTTGTAGAGATATTGCTATCTCATACTTAGAAAATATTTTGATGAACATCTACTTCATTGAAAGCATTCATGCCTTATATACAAGAGGGGTGTAACGGTTGTCCATGGCATCCTTTAGGGAAACAAAAGATAGCCGAAGAATTGGAGAAACTTCGTGAGTTTTCCGCCTCAAGGGTTGTTTCAGAAAATTAAGAATGGAAACATGCATTAACCGAAAAGTAAACCAAATGATATGTTGTTTCATTGGTGTCGTTTCTTTATACATGGAACTTCTTCAAGTGCCCCCTCTCCCCTGCTGAAAGTGTTTGTAGAGATATATTCATCTCCGTCTTCCAGGCGGTATGCATTCGCATATGGTACTGACGCTATTTTGTATGGTCCCTCCCACTTTGGAGATAGCTTTCTGACTTGATCTAAGTGTGAGAACTCGTTTTTTCTTAATACTAATTCTCCTACATGAAATTGTCTTTCTTTGACTTGTCGATTGTAGTATCTTGCGGATACCAGTCGCATTCGTGCTTGTGCTTCCTCGAATTCCATCTCTTGTCGTCTACTAAATCTAAGAGCCTTGCCATGTTGATTTCGTGCTCCTCGAAATATATGGTTCTTAGTGATGACACTGCCATTTCTGCTGGTGCTACTGCCTCGGTCCCATATACTAGACCGAATGGTGTTTCTCCTGTGGCTATTTTTGGTGTTGTTCGCACTACCCATAAGAAATTTTCTAACTCATCTACATAGCTTCCCTTGGTAGCATGAATTCTCTTCTTCAAGCCATCTAGTACTATTTTGTTTGCCGACTCCACCTGCCCGTTTGTTTGGGGGTGCTTTACCGATGCAAAACGTTGCTCTATGTTCAACCTCTCACAATACCACTGCAGCCTCTTGCTCTTGAATTGTGGTCCGTTGTTACTTATTATGACTTTTGGAACTCCGTATCTTGACACGATGTGTGATTGAATGAAACTGATAATTTGTTTGTCTGTTGTCTTTTCCATCGGTTTCGCTTCTATCCACTTGGAGAAGTAATCTATTTCCACTAATATGCAAGTTTTTTGCCCTTTTGTTCTTGGTAGGGGCATATCATGTCGATCACCCATTGTGCTAATGGCCATGCTCCCGATATTGAACTTAACTTGGCTGCTGGGGATGTTATATTTCTAGAGTATCTTTGGCAATGTTCACATTTTTGCACCATGTCTGTTGCCTCCTTGTTCATTGTTGGCCAATAGTACCCCAGATTGTAGACCTTTTGAACTATCGACCTTGCCGCTTCATGACATCCAGAGTCGCTTTCATGTAGCTCTGCCAATATTCTTTCAGTTTCTGGATATGTTATGCATTTGAGGAATGGTGTAGAGTATCCCTTCTTGTAGAGCTCATTGTCCATCATTGCATAATTCTGGCCATCCTCTCAATCTTTATTGCTCCACCTTGTCTTCTGGCAGCTTTCCCTCGGTAATATATTGACGCATTGGGGTCATCCAGGCTTCACATTCATCTATTCCTAGGGCTTCCATCCTCTCTATCACTGATCGTGTTCTTTGCTCTACAAAATGGACTTATTTGCCTGCTTCCGAGCCTAAGGCTAACTTGCTCAGGCCATCTGCCTCCTGGTTTTGTTCTCTTGGGTCTGATTCAATATCGAAGCTTTGAAAACTTGTTATCAAGTCTTTGCCTGTTGTAGATATTTTTGCATATTCTCAGACTTTGTGGTGTAATTCCCCTTTACTTGGTTGACGACCAACTGGGAGTCACATTTAACCCTTAGGTGTTTCGCTTATACTCTTTTGGCTATTCTCAAGCATGTTATCAATGCATCATATTCTGCTTCATTATTAGTTGCCTTGAATGTAAGTGTCATGGCATAACGGAGTGGCGTGCCCTTATCTGGCGGGTATAATAGGAGGTCTGCGCCTGACCCTCCTGCATTGGATGATCCATGAGTATGCCTCTCCCATATGTCCTCTAACTGTGTCTCCTGACTGGCACCTGTCTCAGATATGCTTGTTACTTCCACTAAGTCTCCCTCGGGGCTGATTCCGGTGAACTCTGCGATAAAATCTGCTAGGGCTTGCCCTTTGATGGTCGTTCTTGGGGAAAAATGAATGCGTAACTCACTTAGCTCAATTCCCCATTTGGTCAGCCTCCCTGACGTGTCTGGTTTTTGCAAGAGGTGTTTCAGAGGTTGGTTTGTGAGCACTGTTATCTCATGCCCATTGAAATATGGTCTCAACTTTCTTACTGATATGATCAGTGCGTAAAGGTACTTTTAGATTGCCAGGTAATTGATCTCGTACTTTGCCAATGTTTTGCTTACGAAATACACTGGCAATTGTGCGTTGTCTTTCTCTCTCACTAGTACTGAACTTACCGCGACATTGTTTACAGAGATTTAAAGGAAAAAAAGGCTCTCCTGGGGTTGGTTTTGCTAGAGGGGGTATGGTCTTTAGATGTTGTTTAAGTTGTTGGAAGGCTTCCCCACACCTTGGTGTTCATTCAAACTTCTTGTTTGCCCGTAGCACCTCAAAGAAAGGTAGTGCCTTGTCTCCTATTTTGGACAAGAACCTGCTGAGAGCTGCCAACCTTCCGTTTAATCGCTGAACTTCTTTGTGCTTCGTAGGGGAGTGTATTTCTTCAATTGCTTGCAGTTTTTCAGGATTCACTTCTATTCCTCGTTGACTTACCATGAAACCCAAGAATTTTCCTGACTGTACTCCAAATGCGCATTTTTTCGGGTTCAGGCGGACTTGATGCTAACGCATCCTTTGGAAGGTCATTCGAAGGTTCTCGACGTGGTCACTTTTCTTTTTGGACTTGACAATCATGTCGTCCACATATGCTTCCATTGTCTTTCCTATCATGTCCCTGAATATTTTATTGACCATGCGCTGATATGTTGCCCACGCGTTTATGAGCCCGAATGGCATCACAGTGTAGTGATATATTTCACTGTCGGCATAAAATGCCGTGTGGGAGGCATCTTCAGCGGAAATTTTAATTTGATTGTACCCTGAGTATGCATCCATGAAGCTCATTAATTCGTGACCTGATGTTGCATCCACTAACTGATCTATCCTTGGGAGTGGGTACGAATCATTAGGGCATGCCTTGTTGAGGTCGCGATAGTCGATGCACATTCTCCAATTTTCGCCTGCCTTTTTCACTAGTACCGGGTTTGCAACCCATGTTTGAAACCTGATCTCCTTGATGAAATTTTCTTTTAATAGCTTGTCCACCTCTTCTTGGATAGCTATCTTTTTGGTACCCCCCATTGGCCTTATTTTCTATGTTATTGGGCGCGTTGCCGGGTCTATGTTGAGCTTGTGTGAAATTACATCCTCAGATATCCCAGGCATATCGCTTGGTGACCAAGCGAACAGATCTTTATATTCCCTTAGTAATGCTACTATTTGCGCTTCTTCTTCTTCAGCCAAGGCTGTCCCGATTTTCACTTTTCTTTCGGGTTCCTTTATCAGTATTTCCTTCAGTTCCTCCATAGGTGCAGGTCTTCCTTGATCCTCCCTTGGATCCTCATCTATCGATAGGTCCTTCTTTTTTGTATTCGTTTTTTTGCTGAGTGCAATCCTTTCACATTTTCTTGCCACCTTCTGATTTCCTGTTACCTCCCTAATTCCTTCACTTGTGGGGAACTTTATTTCCTGATGTGGTGTTGATGGTATTATGCCCCATTTGTTAATTGTAGTGGTACCTAGAACTCCATTGTACTCATCCATTCCTTCAATAATAAGGAAATGAACATCGATCTTCAACTGCCTCTGTCCTGTGCCTAATGTCACGGGTAGTGTGATTGCCCCCAGTGGGTAGGTTGGCTCTCCTGAAAATCCTATGAGGGGGGAGTGCACTTGTTTTATGCTACTTGGTCTCGCGCCAATATGTCAATTACTTTCTTGCTGAGGATGCTTTGTGAGCTTCCACTATCTACTAGGATTCTACCTATGTCCATGTCAGTGATTTTCATCTTTATGACTAAGGCGTCGTTGTTCTTTGGTAACACATGCTCCATGTCCTTCTTTGAGAACTGTATTGTATCTTCTTTTTTCTCTTTTACTTTCGTTTCTTTGATTGTGCTATCTCCTACTTGTGTCATATATGCCTCTCTTGCATTTTCTGATTCACCACCTGCTCTAAAGCCTCCGTGAATAACGTATATGCTTGCCATCTGACTCGTGATAGGTAGGATTTTTGTTCAAAACCCACGGACGGCACCAAGTGTTAACACATGTGCCTCAGGTTGATGGGTCTCTGATCCGAGTAACACCTCTCACGGGTAATGTGCTCTTCTTTTTTATCCGCTTAGCTTGTCGATGTGATCCGTTACTCTGCTCCTCGCAAACCTGCACAATGGGCAGTACCGAGCACGGAGAGGGGGGTGGTGCTCGGTGAACCCTCTCCGATGCCTAAGTAAGTTCGGGCTCTTTAGAGAGAGAAAATCCTAGAGAGAAGGCAGAGCTAAAACGTGCAAAGATGTAAACTTGTCCAAACGAATAGAACTTGAGAAGTATATATATGCTACGGGAGAATTAAGATGGCTTAATGACCAACGGGTCGACTAGCCCGATCTCACTTAGGTGAGACCAACAGACTGGTCCGGACGAATATTTTGGCTCGTCCGGGCCGTTCGCATTGCGAGTGAAGTGCTCAGGTCCAAGTTTCGATTTATAATCGTAAGTGGGGTCATTAAAATAAGACAATCCGAAGGGAGACGGGTTCAAATTGGGCGTATATCCATCACCTATTACTACTATATCACCAAAAAAAGCTTATATATATATATATTGAAATAAAGATTAAATCACGTCTTCACCTAACACCTTAAGGTTTTAGGATAGTTGGTCAAGTGCTTAGTCTAAACTTTCACATGGTATCAGAGCACGCAGGTTTGAGTCTCCGCAGCGCCAAGTTAAACCCCAATTTTATATGTTTGCGATATGGTCAAGCAAACACGTGACAGTTTCACGTGATGGGCTTTCAAAAATGTCTCGGCCCGCACGTGATGAGGAGTGTTGAAATATACTTTTGGTGCCACATGTTTGACCAGTGTAGGTTTTTGGTGTCATATGTTTAGTTTTGTAGGTTTTTGGTGCCATATGTTTGAGAGGTTGTGTGTTTTTGGTTCTTCTGTTAGTCAACAGTTAGTTTGACCGTTAAATTTTGTTCAATTTAGTCCTCAAATTTATATTTCTAAAATTTAATATTTACAATTTAGTCTCTATTGTTTGCTCAAGTCACCGTCCGAGGCCGCCGGCCACCACCCACCACCTCCCAAAGCCACCGACCACCACGAAAAGGGCTGACCACCACCACTTGGGGCCGGAAACCACCCCAATTGGTGGTGGCCGGCCCCAAATGGTAGTGGCCACCCCAATCGGGGCCGGCCACCACCAATTGGGGCCGACCACCACCAATTGGGGTGGTGGCCGGCCCGATTAGGGCTGTAGCCACCACCAATTGGTGGTGGTCGACCCCAATTGGTGGTGGCCGGCTCGTTTAAGGCTGTAGCCACCACCAATTGGGGCCAGCCACCACCAATTGGGGTGGTTTCCGGCCCCAAGTGGCGTTGGACGACCCTTTTCGTGGTGGTCGGCGGCTTTGGGAGGTGGCCGGCCATAGGGCTGTAGCCACTACCATTTGGGGCCGGCCACCACCGATTGGGGTGGTTTCCGGCCCCAAGTGGTGGTGGTCGGCGGCTTTGGGAGGTGGTGGGTGGTGGCCGGCGGCCTTTGACTGTGACATGAGCAAACAATAGAGACTAAATTGTAAATATTAAATTTTAGAATTATTAATTTGAGGACTGAATTGAACAAAATAAAAGTATTTAACGGTCAAACTAACTGTTAACTAATGGAAGAACAAAAAACATACAACATTTCAAACATATGGCACAAAAACCTACAAAACTAAACATATGACACTGAAAGCTTACGCTGGTCAAACATGTGGTACAAATAGTACCTTTAACCAAGATTAAATCACGCCTTTCACCGGCCAAGTAAAATATAAACATTGGGCAAAAATATATTTGGGCTATAATAACAAAAATAAAAACAACATATTTGTGTCAAAAAGTCTTCTTAATCATCATCATAGATTAAGAAGAACAATTTTAGGACCCAAAAATGTTCAATTTTCTAGTTCGAGAACAATCGCCCTACAAAGTTTTCAATTTGAGTCATCAATTAATCATAGATTTACAGGCCCAAAAAAAAGGTTCATTGATTTGGAGTTTGGAACTAACTATCCACAGAGCCTAGCACCTCGACGGCGACCAGATTAACCGAAACAGCGACCGGAGATGCAATGCGGGAACGCTCTCTGCCCTGCCCAATTCCGTCATCAGCTACCCAAAAACTCAACTTCTCTAGCTAATTATAATCAGCCGCGTACACAACAACGTAAGCAAACCCAGAAGAGTGTCCGAAGAAGTGTCCAAAACGGCGCCGCTCCTTTGATTCATTCACCAGGTAAATCCATCACGAGCACCTCGAACTCGTTCGTGAAGCACTGTGTCAAGCTTCGGCAGAGCTCTTCGTATCGACACTCTCATGGGTCGGTTGTGGTTGTCGGTACGACTCCGATAAGGTTGCTAGCTTAACCCTTTTTCGAAGCTTCATTGAATTCGATTATGTTTATATCTTTTAATTTATATCGTTTGCTCTTCAAAATTGGAATTTGACCTAATTCAAATATGCAGGGAAATTTACAACTTTCAACAGTCAATACCTAACGGAAATGCGATTTTTGATTGCTTACTACTTCTTGACACTGTTGAAGTTCCTGAAGAATTCAACAGTCCCGCAATCCGTATTGTGCGTATAAGTTCGTTGGTGATGGAAAAACTCTCAGGCATTGAATCAAGTGAATCTACAGAAGCTGTTGCTTTAATGAAAATTCCTGCAACGTTTCTTGATCTAAATCAAGGGCAGAATGATGGTAGTAGCTGCAAGACATGGTTTCCATATACACATAGAATCCTTGTCCTTGACGGGATCCAGGTGTGCCTCAATCAAGTTGAACTATTCCCAGAAATCGCCAATTCTGGGTTTATCCTTTCTTAGTACACAGTTCTATACTAAGCTTCTTTTTTTTGTTCGTAGGAAAATGTTGGTTCTTTTATTTGCTATTTTGGCTGCATTGTAATAATCTATATCCTAAAACTTATGTGGCTTGCTTCAGGATCCAGGTAACCTTGGAACACTACTAAGGTCTGCAGTGGCATTTAACTGGGTGAGAGTTCCACTCATTTCTTTTGATTTTTTTTTTGTAAATTTTTTTTAACAGTTGATTATGAAAAAATTGAAATTTTACTGGAACTTAGTGAGAAAGTGGAATCTCTACTATTTCAAAAAACTGTTGATTATGCTACTCAGACATTGTTTTTCCTGTTGGCCAAAAGAAACATTTTCTTCCTTAAAAGGTGACCTTTCTCACTTTATCAGAGATTCACACTTTGTAGTCCTTTCTATTTTTAGTGCATTTTTCGAGCAGAAAGTTTCCAGTTTTCTTATTGCTCAAACATTTAGATATATGGGTTTTCATAGATCGATCATTATATGTTATTCGACCAATGCAATTTGCAAAAGAATATACTTGAATGAAAAGTACAAGGCTTTCTTAATACTGCTTCAATCTTTCTGTAGAACGGTGTGTTTCTTCTTCCTGGTTGCTGTGATCCTTTCAATGACAAAGCCCTTCGATCGAGCAGAGGAGCCAATTTCCAGATCCCTATAGTTTCAGGGAACTGGACTCACCTTGAATCTCTCAGGAAAGAATTTCGGATGAAGATTCTGGCAGGTCAACCCGAGAGCGATGATGAATCAGAGAAACAAGTGTCAAACCTTTCTCAAGGGTTTGTAGATTCTGTATCGGATTCGGGGCTGTGTTTGGTCTTGGGCAGCGAAGGGAGGGGGCTGTCGGAAAAAGCGGAGGGGGAATGCGAATTGGTTAGCATTCCGATGGCAGGGAAGTACGAGTCTCTGAATGTGTCGGTTGCTGGTGGGATTTTCATGTTCCTGCTACAACCTGGGAATCAAGCACTGAGCTGATAATGTTTTGTAAGTAAGAAACTGTATTACAACTATGTTTTTGTTAACTTTACTAATACTAGCTGTTTCCGCGCAATGCACGGGATGATATGCTCGTGTATATATATATAGGTGTTGTTTAGCGCTGTGCATAAATTATATTTAGGGAATAGAACCTAAAAACTTTCCCTATTTTGACCGGTTGAAATTCAATGTTCCTATTTTCATGTGTTGTTATGACGCGGGGAGCGGCATGCCTAAATTTCAAAAAGCCCAGATTAAGAAAACTCAAGTCAATATAAGGAAAAGATATTCCTGAAATATATATTTACAATATATATTTCTAAATATCTATATATTTATATTTTATATGTTAGTTTAGATTATATATAGATATATATCTAGGATTATAGTTATTATCTATATTTTATATCTTAGTATGAATATTATATAGTTAGTTTCCTATATATAGGGGTGCTTTTCCTTGTTATGAATACAACTTTCAATACAACTTTCAAATAATTAATATATTTCAGAGACGTTAATCTTGTTCTTGAGTGCTTGGTTTAGTACTTGTTTATCTTTATTGACATCCGCTGCGTCAGTTGGTATCAGAGCAGGCTTGGAATCCGGGAGGATGAGGAAGCTGCTGTGATGGCAAATCGAGGTGAGGAAGTCAATCATCCTGTTGACAGTGATCAAGAGGTGGAAGTCCAAGTTCGTGAGCACGAAGTTGCTATAATCGACCTTTAGGACGGCTGTTGAAGAACTTGTGGAGCGGTTGAATGGCGTTGATAGGACAATCGAGCAGAAGTTCGAAGAGATCAGCGATCGTTTCGACGCCCTAGGGCTTCAAGCCAACATGAATAAACCCGCCAATAGGGGAGGTGCCAGGGATCGTGCCCGAGGTCAACCTATTGCCAGACCTTTTCATGCAAATCTGAATATTCGACGGCATAACGACAATTTGAATGATTATGAAGAACTAGAAGATGAATATGAAGACTATCTTGGCATGGAGCAAAATCAAGATCATGAGACGTATGTAGTTCAGAAACTAATGTTGACAGCAAAGGAGGAAGATGATACACAACGTCATCAGCTCTTCAAAACAAGATGCAAGATTAACAATTGTCGTGTTGAGGTCATCATCGATGGAGGTAGCTGCGAAAACATAATTAGTACGAAGATCGTCGATCAACTGGGCTTACCGGTGGAAAAACATCATCAACCTTACACTATAGGGTGGATCAGAGATGTGGGTAAAATCACAGTCAATCAGCGGTGCAAGGTAAATTTTGCCATGGGAGGCTATAAGGATGAGGTGTACTGTGATGTTGTGGATATGAATGCTTGTCAATTGCTGTTCGGGCGTCCATGGCAATATGATGTAGATGCAAAACATTCTGGGCGTGAAAACATATACCGACTAGAGAAGGAAGGAGTCTGATATACTTTACTGCTATTGAAGAAAAGATTTAAGGTTGCTGAAGAGATTAAGACAAACACGGTAGGTGAGTTAATCTCAGAGGTAGAAGACATCCTTAAAGATCCTGATAAAGATAAGTTGATCGTTGAGAAGAAGGATGTGATTTCATCTATTGGTTCTAGAGAAGTAAAACCTGGTGATCATGAGTATTTAGAGTTGGTGGACGAATTTTTAGACAACCACAAATACTCTCTTGAGTTTAACAAGAATGAAGATGACGAGTCTGACAAGAAAGATGTGGATATAGTGACAATCTCAAGTTTGGATATGAACGTGGATACTTTGGACCAACCATCTGATGAAGTTACAAACTTGATGCCAATTCTACAATCCGAAGATAAAAGAGATTTCAAACTTTTGAAGCCAGACATGTTAGATTCCATAGTTGCAGAGAAGTCTTATCGGGAGCTGGAAGAATTCCACATGCAACCTTACATGGGAGTCGTGAATTTTCAAGAAATTAATATCCCATGTAGAGACTTTTGCTTCATAGTTCCTAAACACATGACATGTTATCTGAGGTATGATCTCTACAATATTATCTCATCAAATAAAGATCGCTTGGATGGAGAATTTTACTGGAAAGATGACATGAATTCTGCGCGGGAGTGGTCGTGGTCGAATTGTTCAAAGAGACAGAAAACTACAGCTCGTGAAGATACATTGAAGTTGAACTTATTTATTCCGAAGAAGAAGATTCGCAAAAGGTGATACACAAAAAGCAGTGTTGTTCCATTCTTCAATCATAAGGAGCTGAGATACTTAAAGTTTTCAACAAGCTCGATGACGAGCTGTTCTAAAGAAGAAGTGAATGACGTGGGGAGCGACATGCCTAAATTTAAGAAGTCCAGATTAAGGAAGCTCAAGCCCAAATAAGGAAAATATATCCCTGAAATATATATTTACATTATATATTTCTAAATATCTATATTTTATATGTTAGTTTATATTATATATAGATATATATCTAGGATTATAGTTATTATCTATATTTTATATCTTAGTAGGAATATAGTATAGTTAGTTTCCTATATATAGGGGTGCTTTTAATTGTTATGAATACAATTTTCAATACAACTTTCAAATAATTAATATATTTCAGAGACATTGTTCTTGTTCTTGAGTGCTTGGTTTAGTATTTGTTTATCTTTATCGACATCCGCTGCGTCATGCTATTTGGTGTCTCCGTTAAATTTTGGGGTTAAGTTGAACGAAATTTGGTCGCGTGATGGTCACGTGAGTGGTCAATTTTCAAAATTCCAAAAATACCCCTGACCAGAATTAGGGTTCCGGACGATTCCGACCAAACCCACCCGATTCCGGCCGATTGTGGCCAAACCCACCCGATTCTGGCCTATTGCGGCCAAACCCACCCCTATTCCGGCTGATTACGGCCAAGCCCACCCCGATTCCAGCCTATTGCGGTCAAACCCACCCGATTTCGGCCGATTGCGGTCAAACCCATCTCGATTACGGCCAAACTCATCTCGATTACGGCCAAACTCATCACGATTATTTAGGGTTAAGCAACTCCGATTTAGGATTTAGGGTTCCTGCCGATTTCGGCCAATTCCGTCCAATTCCGACCGATTGAAGGTGGGTGGCCGGAGTCGGGGTGGATGGCCGGAATCGAAGGCTTTAAAATGGGCAAAATAGTCTTTTCAACTCAATCTGTTAAATTTAAGCCAAAAAATAAAAAATCAAATAGGCACAAAACTGAAAATTGATACACCAAATATCAACAATTTATAATTGAGACACAAAACTACACTCGGTCAAAATTGGATTATTCCCTTATATTTAATAATATTGTTTTAACGTACGTACATGTTTGTATATGCTGACAAAACCAAAAGAAAGAAATCCGAAAAACACTCAATTATTTTATTCACCCAACTTACATAGTAGATGCAGATCAGAGTTTCAAAGGTAGAGTAAAAAAAAAAAAAAAAAAAAAAAATATTTTGATCCATAATGTTGGACCATTTTTGGATTTTGGTCAATAATGATTTTTTTTTCCTAGTTTTGGTATCATATGTTTGTAGATTTTTCTAGTTTTGGTCCGACTGTTACATTCCGTCCATTTTTTCCTTTAAGTGACATGTGCAAGTCACGTGATCAACCATAAACTTTCAATTTTGTTTAAATTTGGGGGAATTGACACCCTAAACCTAGTTCAATTTGGACGAATTGAACTAGGTTTAATGGGTAAATTTGGGGGAATTGACACCCTAAATCTAATTCTATGGTTTTATTCCCTAAATTTGAACAAAATTGAAAGTTTAGGGTGGATCACATGACTTGCACATGTCACTTAACGGAAAAAAATGAACGGAATGGAACGGTCGGACAAAAACTAGAAAAATCTGCAAACGTATGGTACTAAAACTAGGAAAAAAAAATATCATAGACCAAAACCCAAAAGTGGTCAAACATTATGGACCACAAAACCTGTTAACCCTAAAAAAAATGCAAACAAAATCAAATTTAAAGCTTCTTATATCTATAGGATGGATACTTGGCTACAGCACAAGCACAACCACTTATATCTTTTGAAGGGCGATGTATCTTCCATTTTCTTGGGAGAACATGATTTTAGGATGAGGTTTAGGAGATGAATCCACAGGCTTTGCCAGCTTATCATTATAATAATAGTCCATTCCTTTGCTAATATATTATTCATTAGTTATTTATTCCCTGGAAACTTCCATATAATGCACTCATCAACAGAGCAGTTTAGACATATCTTATAGTAATGAACAATTAAAATTGTGTACCTATCACTGCCATCAAAACCAGTACCAAATAATATCTAGATTCTTTAACAGTAAGAAAAAGGAAAAGAGCTTCATGAAAATATCGTTTTAATAAACACGCCACAATGATAACTTACAACCTTTTTTTCTATACTTGAGCAAGAAAATTGTACACCTGCAAAACATAAAGCTCATGATGTATATGAATAGATTATCATGCTTGATACAGTTTCAGAACATAAACACAGAAGAAGCTAATAAGATAGGTGGATCAATCTACTAGGGGTGAGCAATTGTAATACCCGAGATATTTTTCACCTGGTTAATATAAAGGAAACAACGTTTCGAGAGCTAATTAATTAATTAAGGGCCTATTTTGGTTCAAAATAAAGTTAAGGGTGGAAATGAGGTATCACAAGAAATGGAAGGGGTTGGGTTGGGTTGGAAAATAATAGATTGGATTAGTACAAGGAGGACCAAGACAAATGAATGCCATGTGTTTTAGTTATCTCCATCCACCAAGCTTCTTAAGGAAGCATGAAAAATTAAAGTTAAATGGATATGTGTGTTAATCTACATCCATTACGAGAGGATGAAAAAGGTGTTACGTTCATCTTCTAACTCCACTATACGACTGATGGTTCAGTCATGCTTCGCCTCAGCTCTGACTGCTCGAGCCAGCAAATTTCGTATCCAATAGCAACTGCACCGGCGAGTATTCTAATTATCGGGCACAAGTTAGCTAATTATTGGTGTGTTAATTGAAAGACGATTAGTAATCAGTTTGGTTTGCATTTTGGAGTTAAATTGGATTCACTTGATTAACCCTACCTTAGACAAAATTCAGTTTGATGAAAGAGCTTAATTTGTTGTCTTGGAATCTTTCAATTGGAGCTGAATTAGGTTGGTTTACAAGTAATTGGTTGAATTGGGTTTGGTTCATCGTGAATAGGTTGAATTGTGGAGTAACACATGGATTGTGTTAAGTTGAGTATTTGGCAATGGAAATCAGATCGGTCCTTGTATCAGATTAGATTTTAAGTATATCTCTAGAGTATTGAGTTACATGAACGAAGATTTGTTTATAGGAAGTTGAATACATTATTGAGTAGTATGATTTAGATATGAGATTTAGTTAGTGTAAGTTATCCTAGGTTGTCAAGGGTGATGGTAATAGTGAGATTGATTTATAAGTTATACTGACTGGATAGATACTGGGGTTAATAGGTTTGACACGACGACGATTCAGAGGTTTGTCTCCAAAGTGCTTCTACAACAAAACCACTGTGAGTATAACGATTCCAGTTTCGAGAGTTATATGTATAAATATGTATGATAAGTTTTGGTAGATAGTAAAATGGATGATTTTATATATGAATATAAGAGAAAATGTTTATGGGTAAGAAAAATGGGTTTTATGTGAGTTGAAAATGGAAGATACTTTTAAAATGTGGAGAGGGTACGAAAATGTTTCAGAATCTTAATAACTGGTTATATGCAAGTTTACGAAAGCTATATTTAAAGAGATGTTTGACTTGCATATGCTTATGAGAGAATGTTTTGTGTATGAAAATGACAGTGTGTGGTTGAGGATGAAAATATGTTTTAAGTACGAAAATGTTGCCATAAGCCTCGATTATTCGAGGATTGATTGATATGATATGCACTGAAATCGGCGGATTATATGATATTCCACTCTTATCGTCAAAGGGAGACGGCCCCCATTGATCATGTCGAACCGGAGATATAAGGTGGGACAGGGATAAGATATGGATTCAAAGGGAGGAATAAGGTTGGACATGGATAAGATATGAGACTGATTATGGGGTCACGGTACCATTGTATCTTGTCGCGGGGATAGCGACCCTTGGCAAACAGTTTTGGATGATTAGGGATGATATGATATGGTATGATATGATATGAGTACGAAAAGAGGTTTGAAATGAAGTTTGATGATATGTGAATTATATTTTTATATGAAACATTATTTTGAGAGTAATGTTGTGTTATTTTAAACGTTGGAATGTTATATCTCACTGAACTTTTCTAATTATTTTACTGTAAAACCTCTGTTTTATAGATCTTAGTAAGCAGGTGGAGACAAACCAATGGGCACATCGGGTTAAAAGGGGATTAGAAGATAGTTCGTGACTTTAAGGAGCGCGTAAGGAGAGTTATCTGTAGAGATGATCAATAGAAGTAGTTGTATATGTTGGGTATATGTATATGTTAGATTTAGAAATGTTTCGACTTTGGATCTGGAAGAGTTATAGATTTGTATATGTTGGGTATATGTATATGTTAGATTTAGAAATGTTTCGACTTTGGATCTGGAAGAGTTATAGATTGAGTTTGATTTTGGATTATGAGTGATTAAATTTACAGGGAGATGTGATTATGTTTAGTGGAGACTCTGCCGACCAAATCTACAATCTACAAATGTCGATTGAGAAGTACCTCAACAATGTCGATTCTGGTTTGACCCCCTAAGCCGGAGCGACTGTCCCAACTTAGCCCAACCC
Source organism: Clarkia xantiana subsp. parviflora (assembly GCA_036873135.1). Classification (NCBI taxonomy): domain Eukaryota; kingdom Viridiplantae; phylum Streptophyta; class Magnoliopsida; order Myrtales; family Onagraceae; genus Clarkia; species Clarkia xantiana. Next base: position 15,292,323 of record JAPTYO010000008.1, on the reverse strand, counting down.
AGCCTAACTAAGCCCGTTGTCCTCACTTGGGCCTAGAAAAGGAGGAATTCCTGTTGGACTTGAGTAGTACAACTCTTGCTTATTAAAGCTTCAAATCTTCTCATTCTAACCGATGTGGTACAAACTTATGGGGTATTACAATCTACCCCTTAATGCGCGCGACGTCATCGTCGCGGCCCAAACCAGAATCGTTTGCCCCCGGTAGGTGACCGGAACTCCGGGGGTCAATAGCCCTTGGTCCGCGAGCCCGATCACTGTCCCGGGTCGGCTCTGATATCATTCTGTCACGCCCCTAAGCCCGAGCGATTGTCCCCACTTAGCCCAACCCAGCCTAACTAAGCCTGTTGTCCTCACTTGGGCCTAGAAAAGGAGGAATTCCTGTTGGACTTGAGTAGTACAACTCTTGCTTATAAGCTTCAAATCTTCTCATTCTAACCGATGTGGTACAAACTTATGGAGTATTACACTTTGTCATCATAAAAACGCTTTATTAGGGGTAAGTGAAACATAAATTTAAAAAGTGTTCGATGGCTTCTTCTTCATTATCACTTGTTGTTGTTTTCCTTATTCTGTAGCACCAAAAAAAACAACATAAATATCACAATAATGTTGCTTTAAACTAAAAGTTAAAATATTGGCATCTCCAAGTATGTAGAGATATCAAGTTCAGCACTCCCATTCTTGATATTTAATGAAAATATATATGAATGATACATTAATGTTATGACACATTAATAAAAAGAACATGTAACTTCTAAAAACTAATAAACTCATGGATATATACTACAATATGAAGAAACTGTTGTTCTTGCAAATTTCCAATTTCAGTGGATTAAATCTCTTTGAGGTTTCAAAGCACATTGACAAGTTAGTCTTACTGAATTTGGGTGATATGGATGAGGATGGAAACGATTAATGTTAAGTGTTAATGGAAGTGGATAATTGATGTGGGAGATCTTGAAGTGTTGAATTATGCCGTGCGAATATAGGTTTTCAAGTGGAAATGGCGATCTGAGCAAGTCCCATAGTAAATTATGGGTCTGATGGTTTTCGGCCAAATCTGTTCGTTTAGGGGGTCGAAATTGCAGTTTTATGTTTATTCGGGTCATTTTTGTAATTTATCTATCCGTTTTTGTAAGGGCCTGTTAGTAAGTTTCGGTTTTTGACCTAGGATTAGGGTTTTTATTTTCAGTCTGTAAGCTATGTTAGCCGTCATTTACATTCAGTTTATTGATATATGAAAAAAACTGAGGTTTTCCTCAATTCCTCGGCATTCTTCTGAATCAACGAGTTATTGTGCATATATCCATCAAATTCTTGGTATTCCCCTAGAATCAACGAGTCTTTGTTCCATCACGCTGCATCAGATTGGTATCAGAGCCGAAGATCCTGCACGGTGTCGTTTCTTGATTGGCTAGCACCAGATCGTACCAGGACTGCGTCTGTTCTTGATAATCCAATTTATGATGAGTACGATGATGATGTCTCAGCGATGATCGATCATCACTCCACCTTCCATGATCATGGATTCATCCTTTCCCCCAACCGCCAGGAGCGACTTCGAAGACCTCTTAACCTCCGATTTCGGGTACAAGCCACAAGGCAAATCGACCCCAACGTCGGCACCAAGACCACACTCGAACACCTCGCGTGAAATTTTTTATGATGATGTTGTGGTTGAATGTGTTCTTCTTCCTACTTCCTATTACTGGCCTTCCTTGCGCAAGATTCGAGGGCGAATCTTCTCTTCCCCGGAGAGAATGATGTGGGAGATCTTGAAGTGTCGGATTTTGCCGTGCGAATATAGGTTTTCAAGTGAAAATAGCGATCTGAGCAAGACTCATAGTAAACTATGGGGTCTGATGGTTTTCGGCCAAATTTGTTCGTTTAGGGGGTCAAAATTGCAGTTTTATGTTTATTCGGGTCATTTTTGTAATTTATCGGTTTTTGTAAGGGTCTGTTAGCAAGTTTCGGTCTTTTACTTAGGATTAGGGTTTTTATTTTCAGTATTTAAGCTATGTTAGCCGTCATTTACGTTCAGTTTATTGATATATGAAAAAAACTAAGGTTTTCATCAATTCTGCGTCAATTCCTCGGCATTCTTCTGAATCAACGAGTTATTGTGCATCTATCCATCAAATTATCGGTATTCCCCTAGAATCAACGAGTCTTTGTTCCATCTTTCTCATCACGCTGCATCAATAATCATACATATTCTCTATGAGTTAGTTAATAACATTGCTTGCAGTTCACACCTCATCAGCAATCATTGCAATAAGTGGCTAACCTTTTGAAGATATTTACCTATTGCAGACATTTAAATCATATTTATGATATAGTACCATATAAACATCCTCAACATAATTAAAATATGTTTGGTAAAACATGCATATACTTAGGAGGATGCTTACTTGAAAAATCATGCTCTTCCTAATTAGAAGCAAGCTCCGGTGCAAAAATAAAAAAAAACCAACGGAAAATGTACGCTCTAAATCAAGTTCCCGATATCTGAAAATGAAAGGTTGCATATCTGTTAGAAACAGGACCTGAGATATGAAAGACTACTTTCAACGAGTATATATATATATATATATAATTTTTTTTTTTTTTTTGCAAATTTCATATTATCATACTAAATATGTTAAACTTAGATGACTCAAACTTGATTGCATTTAAAACCTAGTATTAAGTGAGTGAAAAAGATTACTACTATTAAATGATGTTATAAAATTTTTGATCCAAAAATCAAATCAGACAGAACAGACAACAATACAATTAAATCATACCAGACAGAACTTGGAATTGCAGCCAAAATGTGAGTTCTGTTTCATAACTGAGTCCTGGAAGCAGAAAGAAACCACAAATAAGTTGATAATTTGGTAAGCAAACTGCGCAAGAATCTGGATTAAAAAGCGTCATTCCAATAAGCATATGAAGAAATGAGTGAATCAATCAAAACAATGAAACTCAACCGATTTTGCATATTCTAAAAGCATATTCTACACTATATTGAAATTCTACACTATATTGAAATAATCACAGGTAAATTCAATACACCAAGTGGATTTTTTTTTTTTTTTTTTTTTTAAAAAAAAATCTGAGATAGACTTGTTTCAAGGGCGATGGAATTGAACTATCTTTCGTGGAAAAAAATTATGGACATGTTTTGGGAGTATGCTCGATAATTACCTAAGATCAGCTGTACCAAGCAGGGATAACATTAATCCTCATTTCAACGACCTTACCTACCCCTCCTATTGCACGACCTGCAGATAATACACTTTATAAAGGTTTACAAAATACAAAATTAAGGATAAGAACAATCAGTATTCAACATGAATAGAATCCGCAGTTTAGCAAAGGAATCAATATAAAATAAATTAAATTTGCAAAGGAATCAACGAACGTCTTGTCACTTTGATTTCACTTCTCTGTTTCTGGGCTCTTCTCGCTCATTTATATAGTCAAGCTCATTTATATAGTCAAGTCCATCAGAGAGGTTTCTTCAGTTATCGTGCCTCTCTCCGGAAAAAATAATGAGCGACGTCAAGAAAAAACCCAGATCCATCTAGCTCACCTCTCTGCAACTCTCTGTTTCTGCTGATTAAAGGAGTAAATAAGGAGGATGGACCAACCCTTCGATGGAAGAAAACCTTCCTTGCGGATACATTAGTGTCGATAGAAGAACCCTAATCTGTTATGGAATCGAAGAGTCTCCATGAATGCAGCAGATGAATGCATCTATACATATGAATCTGATCCTAGGGAATGAAAGTACGAAGAACCCTAGGGAATGAAGAAACAAATTGAATTCGTTCTTCATCGTCTAACCATTAAAGTACCTAGGGAATGAAAGGACGAATTGAATTCTTCTGCCAGCTCGAATTTCTACTTCTCCCCTTTAGACAGTAACCAATTTGGGTGACCCTCAGCTACTTGCTGTCTTGAAGAGGTTGAAGAGCCATCGCCCATCGACAGAAGCAATTTGAAAAACTCCAGCTCTACATTGCATACACTATTCACTTTCATTCTAAATTTTAATATATATATATATATAGATATTTTGGTTCATTGGTAAGAGCATCGATTGAACCGTCAAATCTTACTAATCCGAGCCAGCGCCATCCTTAGTCGAGATTTAAGGATGTTTAGTGGACTCTAGAGTCTAGTGTTCAATCGTAGTGTGCTTAATATAAACTGCAATATATATAATAACAACTAATTATTTCAACAAATACGATAGACTTGTTTCTGTCCTTTGAAAATGGAATAGTTAATTATTATTAGACCATCTACGATGATATTACATAGTATAGTATTCGGGTTAAACATATATTTTGTGTAAAGTGTATAAAAATGCGTTACAACAGGTTTACGTAGCATTTCTTACAAATTGGATTCACCTATTTTAACTTATACAATTTATGTAAAACCACTTAGGATGCTCTTAAAGTTTAGCCAATTTTTTTTTTTTTTATTAAAGAGGTTTCACCGACTTTTATTAACTATTAAAACACTCTAAACTCTAAAGTGTTTAGCAAAAAAAAAAATATGTTTATATATATATATATATTAAAATTTAGGTAGAAAGAAGATATCAGATGCAATGTGGAGCTGGAGTTTTGCCAAAATTCTATTACCGATGCACCATTGGTTTTCAGCTGCGGGAAGGAAGCAATTTCTTGAAGCTGGGGATCAAACCGTCTTCCAATGCAGATTTCACCGACTGAAGAAACCGAGGCTCTTTAATTATGATTGGAAACCGAGATTAACAAGAGCTGAGAACTTCTTCCATTCTCACAATAAATTCACGATGACACAATTAATTGCCAACCAACAACACAGGATTCAAAGAGTTATCCATTAATTGTCTACACACGATTCAAACAGTCATCAATTGAACTCAATTCTACAATTAATTATTAAACATAGAAACTTAACAAGAAGTCAATCTCTTTAGCTTCTCTTATCTACATTCTCTTCTATATAAAGAGTTTATTCAATCGGTAATACATGCAGTCCACTACAAGTCTACAATAACAACAAGGAACGAATAATCGCAGAGGAGCGAATTTCGGCTGACATACAACCGTCTGCGGCAGACATGCCCTGATAGAGGATAACAGTTTACGGCGTCTCTCTATAATCGTATTACCGGTTAGCGTATTAACTCTGCATCTGTAGAAACAAAGAACGCAATTTACTGACATATCGACAAAACAATCCAGATCCACCAAGTTTTGAGCATAGGATCTCAGATGTAGGGAGCGACGGTGTGGCTGTTGAATGTTGAACAACCTCTCACTTCTTCCTTCCTTTCTTTCTCTCTCTCACTCACTCTCCTTCTGGTAAAATTCTCTCTAATGCTGGGAACAAAAACCGTAGACTATTGTGGCAGAGTTTGTTTTATTAACTATGGTTTTTGGTTATTTGGGTTGGGTTTTGTCTATTGGCTTGGACATGATTTCTTTTGTAATATATGGAGAGCTGGTTTAGGGATATTTAGGAAAATATTAATATTATTAATATTATTATTATTATTATTATGTTGTTACAATACAAGACTTTTTTGAGTTTTTTTTTTTTTTTTTTGCCGATGCAAGACTTTTGGGGAAACTATTGTTATATAAATATTATTGCAAGCAACGCTTTTGGATTTATAATGTTGATATATATATATATATATATATATATATATATATATATATATATATATATATATATATATCATTTTAATATATTTTTTTAAATGCAGTTTTGTTCTGAGATATATTGTTATATTTCATTAAATGTATTTTAAATATAAAAAACAGTGTTATGGCCTGCGCGCGGGATATGCACCTAGAAAATGAAATGTGCTAATTCCCTAGAAAATGAACCCTCATTTTGAAACGAACATCAATGGGGTTTAGGGTCTTTGCAAAGATTTTTGTTTACTAGATGTTTACTTAATCTTTTGTGGCAAGAGAAGAAAAATTATGAAACATGATTCATTAATATATTTATAGTAGTAGTACATGAATAAAATCATATTTGTATGGGTTTAGATCTTATTCAAACTTTCAACTAATTTTATTTTATTTATTAATGTTTAATATATAACCCGCGCGAAGTGCGGGTAATGGACCCTAGTATTTTAAAGAGGTTTCCACCGACTTATATTAACTATTAAAATTTAAAACACTCTAAAGCATGATTGCATTAATGCAGCTATAGCGAGCGTTAAGCCGTTAACGACAATAACAACTACTTTTTTTTTGGGTAAATATCAATAACTACTACTTCAACTGGCTGAAGTGTGCGAGGGTTTCTCAACTCTCTGCTCTCTCTCCTTTTTCTGGGGTTTCTAGGGTTTCTTGGTTTTTTTAGGTAGACTAGGGTTCGGCTTCGGGTATTCGTACCGTCTAATTCCTTTTGTCTCGACTATTTTTTTGTTGTCTCCCGGAAGTCGAAGCGTCCGTTCCTTGCTGCCACGCCTCTGCGTCTTCGTTTTCCGAGTTTTCTGTTGCTGAGTTGGTGCTTCACGATTGTTTGCATGTCTGGGTGGCTTGCTTGCGTTGCAAAGCCTAAGCCCTAGTTCATCATTACGCCTAGTAGCTATGGAGGCCTTAATTAAAGCCTCTCTCAGTATCCAGAGACACATCAATTCCATTCATCTTCTCCGGCGAACCTTTATTACACTCTCTGCCAACAAAATCACACCTACCTCGGCTGGTTTTAATCCCATGGAGATACTGCGTAGAACTCTGTTTGGTCGATTTCTTTCACTGCGAGGGGTCCGTGAAGACGTGGTTAGAAGGTTCGTGGCTGAAAATTGGAGGGTGGAGGAGGCTCCAGAGGTGATTCGTAGGGAAGATGGTCTTTGGATCTTCATCTTTTCTTCTGAAAATCAAGAATTATAGGTGCTTCAAAACGGTGCCTTCAATGTCCAGGGTAGGATACTTCAGCTTTGGAAGCCAGATCCCAATTTGCCAAGTACTGAGGCTGACTTCACAAGGGTTGAGACATGGATTGAGCTTCGTGGTTTACCGATGCACCTGATGAATGTTGCCAATATTTCTATGATTGCGGCGCAAGTAGGGACTATTCTCCAAACGGAAGTGGCTGCAGATCGTACGTGGATAAATGCTTTCCCACGTGTTAGGGTTCGAATTAATTTGCTTGAGACTGTCCTCCCTTCTGTGGGTCTTAAAGATGAAACTACCACACACGAAATTCTGATTGCTTATAGGCTAGGGCTTCCATGTCGGAGATGTGGTCGTTTTGGCCACAATATGGAAGTGTGTAGATCTCCGAGTGCAGTTGTTCTTAATGATTTGACTACCAGGCTTTCGAGAATGGCAGATGAGCCAAGGGTAACGTCAGTTTCCTTGTCCTCACATGATATGTTTACCTTTGGAAATCGTGGATCAGGGAGACTGAATAACTGGATTCCGTTGGACCCAAACCCTAACATGAATACACCAAATCGTGGTGGTGTTCCGAATAGCGGAGGGAACGTTCTGTCCCACCTGCAGATGGTGGGGCTCAGTTCCGCCAAGCTCAATCATCCTCTCCAATTCAGGCGATCCCAATTGCTGCAGTCTTTCCTCCTGGGAGCACTCCTTCACAGGTTCTTTCTTCTTCAACCATAGTCTCTGGTCATCAACGTTTGTCCCTCCAAACTTTCATCACGCCACACCAACGAACTTCCCTCAGCCCTCCTATACCCCACCCCAAAACCTCAATCAGGCACATGCAGCTTTTCCATTGAACGTCTTTGTTCCTGTGTATCAGCATTGGAATTATTTATGGGCGACACCACAGCACCATTTTGCAGCTCAGCAGCCGACTCCAGCTTGGGAGCTTTCTTATCCTCCATACACTGGCCCTTTTCAGATTTCCCACATACCTGAACCAACCCCAAGGAGATTTGAAGAGGTCCCCACATCCAGGAGCGATCCCCATGTTTTCTCTTCCCCGGAAACGACAATGTTGTTGGATTCAGTCGAGGACTACACTAGGGCTGACATTTTCTTCCCGGCGTCTTCAAACCACCATGGGTCGCAATTTGATGATCATGCATTGGCCCAGCAGCTGTTATGGACGAAACATTTGGGCAACCAGGCCCAACCAGCAAACAATTTCGAGGCTGGGCCTTCAAACCGTCCCCCCCCCCCCGCCTCGATTTAATGGGTCTCATGCAAATGGATCAGCTGGGAATGCTACTTCTCGTCCGGAGGTTCAGGTAGAGCATAGGGATGGTAAAGCTCCAGTGGTGGAGAATGGCCCGTTGTCGGAATCAAGGAAGATAAACTTTGAAGCTTTTCGTAACCCGGGTATCACGATCCGAGATACTCCCATGGCTGAGGCCATGCCAAGGCGAACACGACAGAGGATCATCCTGGACATCGACTCTCAATCTTTGTCGGACTCCTCTGATCTGGATCCGGATATGGAGGATACTTCGACATCGTTTAATCAGGTCTCTCTTTTGTTTACTCAGTGACATTCTAGTTTCTATTTGGATGTTGAGCATATGTTGTTGGCGGGTCTGGGTTTGCAGTTCCCGCACCCATTATGAATCCGTTGGCCTGAAATTGTCAAGGGAGTGGGAATTCCTTGAAAATTCAACACCTACGCCATTTGGTGGCGCAGTGGAACCCTTATCTAGTGTGTTTGTCGGAGGTGAAATGCAAAACGGGTAGATTGGAGACTATTTTGAAAAATTTAGGTTTCCCTAATGTGTCTTCTGTGCCTCCTGAGGGTACTAGGGGATGGTTGATTATAGCTTGGAGGTTCTTCTTCTCTTTCTCTGTGATCACATCGACTTCCAATTTTATCCATTGTAATGTTAGGGTTAACCCTTCAAATTCAGATTGGGTGTTTACTTTTGTTTATGCACCCTTTGTGCGGGCAAACAAACCTGCTTTTTGGTCATCTTTAAGTAGGATGGGTGTGAGTCTTGACTGTCCTTGGTTGCTCATTGGCAATTTTAATGATATTTGGTCTGTTGAGGAGAAGAGGGGGGGGGGGGGGTAATTCTCGTTCTGCCTCTAGGATTTTACAATCACATTTATGGACTAGCTCTTTGGATCTTATTGATTTGGGGTTTAAAGGTACCACTTTTACTTGGACGAATCGTAGATCTGGTATTGACTCCATCAAATGTAGATGGGATTAAGTACCTTTTCATACCACTTCTTTGCACAAAATCCACTTTTAGTACTACTTCTATTTTTTTGTATACTTTTGGTACCAATGTTTTCAACTTTGTATCCTTTTGGTACCACCGTTAACTTGACGTCCAAATTGGCCGTTAAGTGGCATGTGCCATGCACGTGACCGCCCTAAACTTTTGAATTTGTTTCAATTTAGTCCATCTAATGCATCCCTAACTTTTAATTTGTTCAATTTAGCCCTAAAATTTCTAAATCGAACCCTTGACCCAAATTGACCTAGCCGGACCTAGCCTAGGGCTAGGTCTGACCCTGGGTCTGGTTCGCCTGGGTCAGGCGACCCTGGCCCAGGGTCGGACCTAGCCCTAGGCTAGGTCCGGTTAGGCCAATTGGGACCTAGCCCTAATTGGGTTCAATTGGGGCTGTGTCCCAATTGACCCAGCCGGACCTAGCCTAGGGTTAGGTCCGACCCTGGGTTGGGTTCGCCAGACCCAGGCGAACCCAGGCGACCCCGACCCAGGGTCGGACCTAGCCCTAGGCTAGGTCCGGCTGGGTCAATTGGGACCTAGCCCCAATTGAACCCAATTGGGGCTAGGTCCGGCTAGGTCAATTTGGGTCAAGGGTTCGATTTGGAAATTTTAGGGCTAACTTGAACAAATTAAAAGTTAGGGATGCATTAGATGGACTAAATTGAAACAAATTCAAAAGTTTAGAGCGGCCACGTGCATGGCACATGACACTTAACGGCCAATTTGGACGGAAAGTTAACGGTGGTACCAAAATGATACAAAGTTGAAAACATTGGTACCAAAAGTATACAAAAAAATAGAAGTGGTACCAAAAGTGGATTTTGTGCAAAGAAGTGGTATGAAAAGGTACTTAATCCCAATGTAGATTAGATAGGGCTTTTGCTACTTATGAATGGGTGTCCATTTTCTCTGATGCTGTTCTTTTACACCTGGAAATGGTAGCTTCAGATCATTGCCCTGTGTTGCTTACTCTTAATGGAACCTCTTCCTATACTAGATCAAGGAGACCTTTCCGTTTTGAAAAAAAAAATGTGGGTCTCTCACCCTGACTTTCAGCGAATTTTACATGAATCTTGGGAGGCTCCCCTTTTGGGGTTACCTCAGTATACCCTTCACAATAAACTTACTAGGCTCAGACATTCTCTTAAATAATGGAATAAAGCTACCTTTTGTCATTTAAACGGTATGATTAATACAACTAGGGCAGAATTGGCTGCTGTTCAAGCCTTAGACACTGACCCTGTTGAGGAAGCTAGGTTAACTTCAATTTTGTTTGCCTTATACGAGAAGGTGATAGGAACACTAAGTTTTTCCACGCAAAAACTCTTGACCGCAGACATATTAACCGCCTTGATTGGATTCAGGATAATCAAGGGAATTGGTTTACTTCCCCCTCCCAAATTCATGACCATGTGGTGGCTTATTTCTCCTATGTTTTTTCCTCCTCAGGGTTTCAGGGGCCTCTTTCTTTGACTCAGTGTTTAGGGAATAGAATTCTGTCTTCCTTCCTATCTTCCCTAGATGCTCCTGTTACATCACTTGAAATCTCAACGGCTATTAAACAACTCCACCATGATAAGTTTCCTGGGCCTGATGGTTTTCCTCCAGATTTTTTCCAGCAAAACTGGGATTTGGTCTAAACAGATATTGTACTTGCTGTACAAAAATTTTTCTCCTCAGGATCTTTACTTAGGGTCAATAATCATGCCTTTTTTGTACTTATCCCTAAGGTGAGTCAACCTCAATCGTTAGCTCAATGGAGACCTATAAGTCTGTCCAATACAACTTACAAGATAATCTCTAAGGTTTTAGCCAATAGACTCAAGACTCAACTTCAGACCATTATATCCCCTTTTCAAAGTGCGTTTGTTCCTGGAAGGTTAATATCTGATAACATTCTCCTTGCTCAAGAGCTTCTACATACAATTAAGAAGAGGAGGGTTGGTAGGGTTGGCCTTATGGCTATTAAGCTAGATATGTCTAAGGCGTATGATAGGATTGAATGGCCTTTTCTGCGTAATGTTCTTCAGGTTTTAAGCTTTCCACTGGTCTTTATAAAATGGATTATGCAATGTGTGTCAACCTCTTCACTTAGTATTTTGATCAATGGTCAACCATCATCCTTTATATCCCCACTAGAGGACTCAGACAGGGAGACCCTCTATCCCCCTTCCTCTTTATTCTGTGTATTGAAGTCTTATCTTCTCATTTGTCCCTGGCTTCACATAACTATTCTCTCAAAGGTATTAGACCAGCAGCTAATTATTTACCTATCACCCATCTACTGTTTGCTGATGACAGTTTTCTTTTTCTTGAAGCCAACACCCTCATTATAGATAATCTTCAACAACTACTCTCTGAATATGAACAACAGTCTGGGCAGTGTATTAACTTTCAAAAATCATCCATCAAATTTAGTAAGAATGTTCCTTCACAACTTAAGGATCAGATTTTTACAAATTTTGGTGTATTGGAAATGAAAGATTCAGATAAATACTTAGGGCTCCCTATTGATAGGTTTTCCCAAAGAAAATGTATTGGAGCATCTTTAATTGAGAGGGTGAGTGCTAGGATTCAGGGGTGGATGGCAAAACTTTTATCACCTGCGGGGAAGGAGGTTTTGATTAAATCAACTGTTGCATCTATCTCAATCTATGCCATGAGTTGCCTAAAAATTCCACTTCATATACTTGATAAGTTAGAACAGATAACTAGACAGTTTTGGTGGAAGAATTCTGCTACAAGGGTGGGGATTAATTGGATTGGCTTCAAAGATTTAAGAATTCAGAATATTGCCTTACTATTTAAACAGTTGTGGAGATTGTCTACTAACTCAGATTCCTTGTGGGTGTCAACACTAAGGAACAAGTACTTTCCACAGTCTTCTATCTTTACTGCCTCATGTTCTGCTAACCATTTTATTGTTTGGAAGTCATTGAGTTCATTGAAGCCTTTAATGTTCTTGGCTAGTCGTTGGAGGATTGGTACGGGTCAATCTGTGGACCTTTGGAATGATCCTTGAGTCCCTAATACTTTCTCCCTGTTGCAGTGGAGGGTTGGGGTGGACAATGATCATCCACCCTTTGTTGCTTCCTACGTGGATTCGACTACCACAAATTGGAATGTCCAGTCACTATCTCAAATCATTCATCCTTTGATGATACAGTCTATTCTTGAAATTGATATCCCTTATTTTCCAACAGATGATAGATTAGTTTGGTTACACCATAGATCTGGCAACTATACAGTCAAATCAGGCTACCACTTTCTGAATTCTCTCTACCACGCTCAAATTTTTGGCTCTACCTCTGCTCCCCCTATGACAGTTAATCCTTCTTTTTGGGGTTTTTTTTGGTCTGTCAAAATGGTCCCAAAGATAAAGATGTTCGTCTGGAAGGGTTGCGATGAGGGATTAGCTCTTGGGCTAAACCTCCAAAGACGTATTGCTACCATTGATCCTACCTGTCCCATGTGTTTACGTGAGAGAGAATCGTGGAATCATCTTATGTGGTCTTGCTCTTTTGCTGCTAGGATTTGGCTGGCTAGTCCACTTGGTGTCATTACATCTGCATTACCCATATCCTCTGTTATGAACTGGCTTGAATGGTCAGATAGTGTGACAACAACAAAGATTGAAAAGAAAAAGTTGCTAGCCCAGAAGTGTATTGTCCTTTGGTCTATTTGGTTAGCTAGAAATGATGTGGTGTTCAAGTCCAGAAAGATTAACATACACTATACGTTATCTTCTATGCAGCACTTATTTTCTGATGTGGATACTCTTTTCACTGATTGTCCAGGTTCAGACTCAAGGTGGTCTACCGGCCTACCCACCTCCACCACCACCAATGCAGTGACTGATATGGTGCCTTCACACCATCGATGGAGGCTTTTTGTGGATGGTGTTGTACATATGGAGTCCTTGTCTGTCGTTGGGGCTGCAATTTTGGTAGATGGAGCAGGCTGTTATCAAGGGATTTACATCGTTCGTAGGAGTGGTTCAGACCCTTTACTTGCAGAGGGATTAACTGCTAGAGCTGGACTCAGGATGGCACAACGGTTTGCTTCAGTGCCCATTTCGGTTCTCTCAGATTTTGCGCTGCTTGTTCAGGCGATTAGGGATCCCCTCCAATGCCCCAGTAGCCCTATTTGGTGTCATTTCGGATATTTCGGCCTTTAGTAATGTGTTTTATGATTTACTTTTTGTTAAAGTTCCTAGACCGGATGTTGTGTTAGCTCATAAACTTGCTAAGTCTGCTTTGTCGCTGAACTCGTTTGGTACTTGGTTTGCTCCTGATATACCCATGGATTTGGCTCTGTAAATGGGGTATTAATTGCTTTCCAGCTTTTGTTGTTTGGGTGTGTTGTTTTTCTATAAAATGGGCATCTATGATAAAAAAAAACTGGCTGAATTTCCCCCAAAATTAATTAAATTAAAATTTATAAAAGCAAAAAAAAAAAAAAAAATCATAAAAGGAGAAAATCATAAACGGTGTGTACAAGAAAGAATCGGATTGAACGGACAGCTAGATACACAGACCAAAACTTTCACTTCCACGTTCAGATCCACTCCGCCGTGGCAATAGCCCTCACCGGACTGCAATGTCGGCGGCGCCACCGTCCTCCCCGTCGTTTTCTCTCTGCTCGCTTCAGGGATCTCTAATCACGCTCGCAATCATAACAGTGATCTCCTTGTTGCAGCTCTCGTACAAGTCGCTGAACTCCCCTCTCCACTCCTCCGGCACTTCTCTGTTGCAAATTTCGCCAGTCTATGACTTATTATCCACCACCGAAGATTCTGACAGTGAAATCGTCAAGGAAGACGTCTTTCCGGACGTTTACCACTTGCCGGAGGTTTTCAAGCTGAACTTCGAAGCTATGGAGAGGAATTTCAAGGTCTACATATATCCCGACGGAGACCCCAATACGTTTTACCAGACTCCGAGGAAGCTCACCGGGAAGTACGCCAGTGAGGGGTACTTCTTTCAGAACATTAGGGAGAGCCACTTCCGCACAGAGGATCCAGATCAAGCGGATCTGTTTTTCATACCAATCTCGTGCCATAAGATGCGTGGAAAGGTATGTGCTTTAGATTTTGAAATTCGAGTTTTTGTTTTTCCTGAGTATGATCGTGTTCTTGCATTGGACTAGCTAAGTAAGTTCTTGGAGGCTGTTGATTCTTGAGTTTCTGATCATTGGCGAACCTGAATATTGATTTGAATGTACTGAAGTTTAGGTGCTATTGGTTGCCTTCCAGATTGAACACTGGAAGAAGATTAATGAACCATATCAGTAGTTATCAATGGTTTCGCCTTGTATAAGAACTGGATAGCTCATCAGCATTTATGAAAAACTCTGAATGATGCAGTTACTAAAAACCAGAGGTTTTTGCAGAGCGTTCTATTGAATTATTGAAGGCTTAGGCTTAACTAGTCGCTGATTAAAGTTCTCTCAAAAGAGTTACAATTTTTGGTAGAGGACTCAGCACATATATAGCTTTACTAAATGTTTTCCTTTATATGCAGGGAACGTCATATGAGAACATGACCCTAATTGTTGAAAATTATGTGGGTAGTCTGATAGAAAAGTATCCTTACTGGAATAGAACCCTTGGGGCAGATCACTTTTTTGTCACCTGCCATGATGTCGGGGTTAGGGCAACAGAAGGTGCTCCATTTCTTATAAAGAATGCAATTCGGGTTGTCTGCTCCCCAAGTTATGATGTTGGATTCATTCCGCACAAAGATGTTGCCCTCCCTCAAATATTGCAACCATTTGCACTTCCAGCCGGAGGAAATGATGTCGAGAACAGGTAATATTCTCCTTTTCCATGGCTTTTGTTAAGGATAGGGGTGTGCCCTGAACACATTGATCATCAATCTGCAATCTTTTTGTTTGCAGGACAAGACTCGGCTTTTGGGCGGGTCATCGGAACTCAAAGATTAGAGTTATACTGGCACGCGTATGGGAGAACGATACCGAGCTTGATATATCGAATAACAGAATCAACCGAGCACAAGGAGAGCTCCTTTACCAAAAGAGGTTTTACATTTATAAGTTTTGCATATGCCCTGGTGGTTCCCAGGTTAACAGTGCTCGTATAGGTGACTCAATCCACTATGGATGCATTCCGGGTATGGTTCCATATCCTTGCATTGATTTTGCAGAAGATCATAATATATCGTCGTTTTTTATATCAAGACATTACTTCCTCCGATCCTCATAGGAAAGAAAAGGATGAAAGCTTAAACTTAATTTATGGTACAATGTGATAGGTTCAGTCTAACTAGAAGAACTAGTATCCTCTTCAGCTCTGATCACTACCTGAGTTTTTAGACTATTTTGTTGTGATTCCTCAAGAGTCATATCCGTATAGAAAGCAGTATAGATTTTAGCACGTTTCTGTAGAACTTACATTTCGTACATGAATTTCTGCTGCCTACGAACTGCTAGTTAAGGTTGAGCTAGTTTTTTTAGGAAATATATTAAAAGAAGATTTGAGCATGTCCGCAGATCTTATTTCCTTTCATATAATGAGCAATCTTCTTGTTGTTATCATTGGTTTTTTAGTCATCTTTTATCTTACAGATTTTGTAAAAAGAAAATCAAAATTCTGATGTGTTATGTTGCTTCCATTTCAGTGATCTTATCCAACTATTATGACCTTCCATTTAACGACATTCTTGATTGGCGAAAGTTCTCTGTGATTCTCAACGAGCGTGATGTGTATAATCTTAAACAAATATTGAAGAACATATCCAATGATGAGTTTTTGCAACTGCACAATAACTTAGTGAAGGTACAACCATCTAACTAACTATATGATCTTACAGTAGTTATATACGAATGAATGTATTGTTAAGCAAAAAAATAAGCCTAGTTCTAAGAGGCATATTTCCTTGCAGGTCCAGAAGCACTTCCAATGGAACTCACCACCAATCAAATACGATGCGTTCCACATGGTCATGTACGAGCTATGGTTGCGTCACCGTGTTATCAAATACTGAAACAGAGTAAAGAAATTTTTTGTCCCTTAACTTGAATATTGCCATGTGGTAGAGTCTTGTATATTGTCTTGCATGTTGTTTAACGCCTTAACAACGGTTCGTTCTTTCTATGTGGATTGATTGCTTTCCACAGTAAGTGTAGTTGTTTTTAATGAGAAGCTAGATAAATGATTATTTGGATGTGTTTATGGTTGTTTTGCTGGGCTGTTTGGTAGAGTTTTATGGTGTGTTTGGTAAATTAAATAAGAATAAGGAATATAGAATATGGAATATTGCAAAAAGGTGTTCTTATTTTGTTAGAAAGAGATGACATGATATAAAGAGTGACTAACTACTATCTGCAGCCACCAATATTCTGAAAATTGTCATCAAAGAACCACCCACCCTACAGGAGGTCCTCTTATTGGTAATAGATAAAGTTGTGTATGTTGATCTTGCACTGCACGATTAAAATTCTACATACCAATCTCCTCTATCTGTTCCGTTCCAGTTGAGCATGAGCCACTACCTGATGAGGCTCTCTCGTTGGCAGCAGCATTGCCTGTGTCCGAATCATCAGCATTGGATGATGGTGTTTCTGGTTTGAATACGAGGTAAACCACCATCCCGACATAGGCGATCATAGTCGGAAAAATGAATATAGCAGCTAAGGTTGACAGGGCCTTGGGTAGGCGGCGGCTAGTCATCCATCTCATTAGGGTTGTGCAGATGAAGTACATGTTGATCCCAACAGTGCAGAACCCCAATAACCATGATAGCAAAGATACCTACACAAACACAATTTTCATGCCAAAATGAAGGGTTTTTTTTTTTTTTTTTAATGAAACTTAGCATGGAGGTAAAAAAAGTTTTATGACAACAGTGATTTAGATAGTGAATAGTTTCCGGAAATGGAAAAGATTCAATTTTTCATGCTAAGTTTGATTAACTGTAGCATTGTAAAGTAGTTAGAGGTTGGTAGTGTTGAAGAATCTTACAAATAGAGAGTTCTTGTGTTGGTGCATCTTGGCTTCACTGCTGGTGAATCTCAGTAGGGGGATAAGAGCAAAGGGAAGTTCGAACGATAGAATCATCTACATATATGTCAGAAGAACCACATATTCAGGTCGACAATAACACGAATGGAAATTTAGAAGACGTCTGATTAATTAATGTGATTGACAGAGTCGTTTTTGAAATTACTGAGTTTGGTGAAGTAATAAAGGTTCTTACAGAAGCAATAATTATGAGCTTTGCAGCTCCATCTGATCCACCAATGAGGCAGGCCACCAAGCTTGGAACTATGGATACCGTCCTTGTCAAAAAGTTCCTCAACCACAGCTCCATTTTCAGATCCAGGAAACCCTTTACACCCATCAAAAACACATCCAAAACCCATTAAATATCCATCATATCTACATAAACTGTACAAGCCAAGCCAAGCCAAGCCAACATGCATACATATTTACATCATTGGTTTAACGATACTATTTAAGTAATCACAAAGTGTATAATATATACATTAGCCTAGTGGTTGATATATTTGCTTGCTTGTGAAAGTAGAGACCTAGTAGGACATGACTATGATACTTTAGTTTAGTAATATCATACTCCTGTCTATCTCTCTCTTGACGAGTAGGTCCAGTAAATAATAAAATAATAGTGTTTAAGTACCGGGTTTACCAACTACGCCTTTAATTAATAAAATTAATTTTATCAAGATTCAAATGGTGAGCTTTATAATTGGACTATTGCACTAATATCAAGGGGCCTTTGATATAGATTGTCAAGGTGTATCTAAATCAGGGTATCCTACTATGCACCCCTAATTCATGGTTCATCATATCACTGTCTAATGAAACTGAACAATTAAATGTGAATAAAGCTTATGCATTTACTGATGTGGGGCAACGGAAATAAGCGCAGTTACTGATGTGGGGCTAGATAAATAAACTTTGCACCTGCATTATGTACTGCCCTGCATAAGTTCCGGTAACTGTCGAACTCTGCCCCGAGGCAAGAAGTGACACAGCAAACAATTTCCAACTCCAAGTCCCAAGTGCGCTCTGAATCAAATCCATGAAAGAAACATAAGAAATCATCTTTATTTCCTCGCTCCAATTCTTCGTTATTGAACCCATGTTATTTTTCATATATTTTTTGTTTTCAAAATGTAAGGGCATTTCTGTCTCTCTTTTTTGAAACAGAGTTCGTCAAATTTAACATAAAAACTGAAGGAATATAGTGTTTGCAAATCCACTTAAGTTCTGTATATTATTTGTAAAAAAAAAAAAAAGAGTTCAGTATGGTTTTTGCAATTCGTCAAAAAAGTTGTATGCAATTTAGTAATCAACCCTTTCAACCTATTTGATACCAATTACCAAAAACTGAGAAATAGATTCAACTTGATATGACACAGGGTTTTCCTAAAAAGGTACATACCTTGAGCAAGAAGGCAGCAGATTGGAGGGTGATGTCCTTGCAGTGGGTCAGGTCCTGTGCAGAGAGGGCGGGTCGAGAACACACACTAGCTGTGAGGGATACCACTGATATGTTGATTAGGAATGTGAAGAACAAAGCTATTCCGCTCTCTATAGTGAAGTACTTGGTTGCAGTCTGTTCATGGTTTATCATACAAAGTTTAGGAGAATGCAATAAATCGGACCTCAAGTTAATCAAAATGAAGTAGTGACAAAGAAAGTTTGGTTATTCTGACCCGAATGGCCTCGTTTGTGTGGGGAATTTTCCGTGAAATCACCAGTGCTGAGTGAAGGAAAAGGTTGTGCCTACAAAAAATCAATTAGACATTAGGCTACTACTAAGTTTCATATGGTAGCATCATGTATATGAAATTAGTTAATTAATCACTAATTAAGATTTTATTACGGCATTATGAGGGCTCCCAGAAGGGCAACGGCGTCTCTGGTGGCCCGATCACCTCTCAGTTTTGGTATGAACATCCCCAAAAGGATATCTTCCGGACTAGGTCGCGCATGCACCATTACAGCGAAGAAACACCCACCCACCACCAGTAGAAGTACCCCTATCAATAGTTCCAGTTTCCTTATCTATATGTATCACAAAGACAAGAAACAGTTAGTAGTCTTTGCAAGTAATGATCGCGTTTATTATTTGGAGGGTTTTCATATCTTTTTTTTTTTAATGTTAAAGGTTAAATGCTAATTCATAATGCTTCAAAGGATGCTAACTGATTTACAAAAGTGGAGCAAATAACCAAAGCAAGAAAATGTACAAGAAATAATCAAGGAAATGATATATTTGGAGTTATTATGCAAGGAGTTGCATAAAAATGCATAGGACAGGATCACAAATACAAGTAAAGCATTCGCATCAGGTATTTTTAAGGTAGCATTTTCAGTAAGTGCCAGTTGTATTCTGCAATGATAACCGGTCTTCTCATTTTAGAAAAGTCTGTCCACTTCTACTGTAAAATAAAGTACTTGTAGTTTCATTGAATTATTTTAGGCTACTCCTTACAATAAACTCTCTCTAATTATCCAATTGGTGGTTACTGTCAGAATATCGCTTACACCGTATTTTTGTATTCCAAGCAGAAGAAGTGTGCTTAATCCGGCAAGCAGTACCCCTGCCCATATGGGCACTTTGAAAAGCATGTTAAGTGCAACTGCAGTCCCGATCACTGCACTTATCACATCGTGTGTCAATGTTAGTACTATAATTTTTATTATCTCCGCACGTTGTATCAATTAATTAAATTAATACAGTTGCGGGCATCTATCTCCCCGAAGAGACTATTCATCGCATGCAATAAATAGAGTGAAAACCTAATAATCAAAGTCAAACAGCTACGGTTTGGGATGGCCCAATAGATTTAAAGGGTTTTGGTAATTGACTAGTGAGACGTGGTTACCTTCAGGGATATCAGCTGCAATAACTGCAAGTTCTGCAAGTACCCAAAGGCAATAATTCACAGGATTCGGGTACTCTCTCTTGCAGTGCTCTGAGAGATGCTTCCCTGTATAAGAAGACATAGAACTTAAATTCTTTAATCAAAATGATGGTATTAATTAGATGATCAAATATAATATAAGATCAACATTATCGTCTTGTATTGTAGTCAGAAATTTTACCAGTAACTACTCCAAGATTTGCTGAACGAGATTGGATTATAAGCGCGTACGTTAGCCCGAGAAACACAATCCACAGTAACTGTTCCAACATAAGACACCAACTGGTTAACTATTAACACATTGATTTCTTTAAGGAGAAAGCATGTTTTGTTCAGCCATATGAAGCAAGAATGAAGTGGAACCACACCTATACAAGAAACTACTTTGTTTTAAATTTCATTCTAGTGAAGATTGACAACACTTGTCGAATCTCTCAAACAGACACACACGCGCACACACACACACACACACACATATATATATATATATATATATAATATAACCTCGTATTTTTGGTCTGCACCAGCCTGTAGATCCGTTTCCACTGCATAAAAATTGTTAAGCAAGCAATTAGAGAATGGTAAAGGGGAAAAAAAGCTAGGAGAAGAAGGAGATCAAATAGAGAGTACAGTTGCCAGGGTCAAGATAGGCCACAGAGACGAGAAACCCAGGACCGAAAAAGCCAAGGAGCTTCTTCCATCTTGGAGTTTCCTGAATCTGCACCAGAGCTGCCATACTAGCTAGTACCCTATCTAAGTATAATAAATGCTGTGTTCAAATAATGGTGTATGCTATTGAACTGATGACCAACCTATGTATAGTTGCATGCTACTAACTGCAATGTCCATATATTTTACAGTGCAGAAGTAGGAAGGATCATTGCGTACTCCCGGAGTACACATTAAGAGGACCAGTTCTCATGGACAGTTGTCTGCCCGATTTTTTTAATTTGTAGGCGGCTCACTAACATGTAACATCACTTTCGGGTTTAGTCGCGATCAGAAAATAACCCGGAGTGTACTAAATAGTGGTTCTTGGGAAAGTGTGTTCATGTATTTGAATTGAACTCATTGCAGAATATAATAATCACTACATATAATATTTGAGAAAACTGATCAGACAATGAAAATCTAGTTTTCAGAGACTACATAAATAAATTCGAATGAATGGCAAATAACCTCGTATTTCTTTAAAAAATACTGATTAACACAATCTTTTATTTTATTTTTTCCATATCAGGGAGAATATGCATATTGCGGTCCTCTCTCTATACTGCATTGAATGATCTAATAAAGCCTACACAACAATAATCTGGTCCATCAAAACTGCTTATATTCGATTGAAAAATTGTATGGTTTTGAAACTTTAACACTTAATAATGAGGGTGATTCATTTTTAAGAGTGGTTACTAATGACTATACCAACGTGGCTGGTTAGCTCTTATTACCTTCAGAGACATCGATCTGCCAGTATACTCAACTGGCATGTCAAATTTTGACAGGTGGCCTTAAAAGTGATCCAAGTTCATATCTAATCAAAACTGTTATATTTATAGGTGAGTAGACTGAAAGGCCAACTGCAGTATAATCAATATGCTACTCAAATACTTGACTTCATGTGTGTTAGAGATAGAGATATTATTACTATCATTAAGGATAAGGAGTTACGCTATATATACAAGTCTCTGCTCAACCCTAGAAGTGTCAAGGAATAACAGCTCTCTAATTGTAAGTTGGTATCAGAGCCTAAAGTCTAACCTAGGTTCATTATTTCTCCCGGAGCCGCCAAGTTCCTCCTTCAGTCCAATAGAACCCTTTTGAAATTAGGGTTTATCTTTCAAAATTGACATCGCTAGTCACCTCAGAAGCGCCACCTATCCGGCCGCCGTTTTCCGCCGCGCCTCCGCCGTTCAAGTCGCCGGCATCGTCTGACTTCATTCCAGTCATCTCCATCCTGTTCGGTGAAAGCCAACAAAGAGAGGCGAATATATCTCTTGTCCGTAAGTTCGACCCCTCTCCCAAACGGTCGTATTTGAAGTAATAATCCAGGGCATTTATCTTCAGCACTGACATATTCCGTTGTGTGAAGTTGGAATTATCCTCTGTGGACACATCCTCCGTCACTAGCTGGTCCCATTCAAGAGTGTTCAACTCATGAAGTTTAATTTCATGGTTTTTTTTACAGTCAAATTATCATCGGGCTCTGTAGATAAATTAGACCTCGAGAATTAGTAGTGTGAAGCATTAATTCAATTTGCCCATCTGATAAGCTTGATCCTAAAAAAAAAAAAAAATTGTTTAGTTGCTCCAGTTCAGAGTCATCTGGTTGGATTTTGTCGTCATGTCTCCAACAGAATACATCACTGTTTCTGCAACGGAATATGGTAGGTTTATGGAGTTTAAGAAAACTAAGGGAGTACAAGTTCAAGCATCTGCAACTACTAGTTCTACCGCTTGCATCTCCCAGTCTGGTAATACTCAAAATCTATGGATTATTGATTCAGGTGCTTCAGACCACATTACGGGTAACCTTTCCTCTTTTGACGCTATATCTCCATTAAACTCTAGTCATCAAATTACTCTTGCAAATGGCTCTATAGTTACTCCCAAGGGAATTGGTACAGTCTCACCAATGCATTCTCTATCCTTGGAGTCTGTTTTATACATCCCTGGTTGTCCCTTCAACCTTATCTCTGTCAGCAAACTGGTACGTTCATTCAATTGTTCAATAACCTTCAGTAAAGACTCACTTGTTATACGTGAACTTAGTACCGGACGAACAATTGCTGTAGGATATGAATCAGGAGGACTTTACTACCTTAAGTCATCCTCAATTATTTGTGCTGCAGAGTCTCCAAACCTTCTTCACGATCGTCTTGGTCATCCCAGTTTGTCCAAACTTCAGCAAATGGTTCCCAAATTGGATAAGCTCAAAACACTACAATGTGAATCATGTCAACTCGGGAAACATATTCGATCTAGCTTCAGCAGTCATGGTGAAACCAGGGTCAATTCTCCTTTTTCTGTTATACACTCCGATATTTGGGGTCCTAGTCGTATACCTACCTCTGCAGGGTATAAGTACTTCGTCACTTTCATTGATGAGTTCTCCCGTTGCACTTGGATATATTTAATGAAAGAACGTTCCGAGCTATTTCCAATATTCCGGTCATTTTTTGCTGAAATTCAAACACAGTTTGGTAAAAAAGTCCAAATTCTTCGCAGTGATAATGCAAGAGAATATTTCTCGGGAACGTTTTCATCATTCCTGAGTCAACATGGAATTCTACATCAGTCCACATGTCCTCATACACCGCAGCAAAATGGTATTGCCGAACGAAAAAATAGGCATCTGATTGATACTGCTCGCACATTATTGCTCCATGAAAATGTGCCAGTCCGCTATTGGGGTGATACTGTTTTAACAGCTTGTCATTTGATAAATAGAATGCCTTCGTCTTCCCTTGGTAATAAAATTCCATACTCTATTTTGTTTCCCAAGGAACCATTATTTCATGTGAACCCCCGTGTCTTTGGGTCTACCTGCTTTGTTCATGATCTTTCTCCAGGACTTGACAAACTTGCTGCACGTGCCATCAAGTGCGTTTTTTTAGGATATTCCAGGTTGCAGAAAGGATATCGTTGTTATTCTCCGGTCAAGAACCGATACTATATGTCTGCGGATGTCACATTTTTTGAAGACACGCCATATTTTCCTCCTTCCATAGCCGAGTCATCATCTACACTTGATGTGTTATCACTTCCTATCCTGAGTCCACCATCATTTCCGATACAAACTCCATCTCCTCCGATTGAGTCAGAAATGCGTTCCTCTCCTCCACTTGTGTCAGAGGCTCCACAATCTCCTTCCGTTGTGATAGAAGTTCCATTAGGGCTGGGCATGGTTCGGTTCTGGGCCGAACCGGTTCAGAACCGAACCGGAACCAGATTTTAGGTTCAGTTGGTTTTCTGTACCACGTAAGAACCGAACCAGATTTTAGGTACTATAACCGAACCAAAGCAAAACCGGTTTTGAACCGGTTCGAACCGGTTTTGAACCTTTTTTTCATATTTTTTTTACTAAAATTCAAAATACACACCCAAGTTGATAATCCATAAACAATCCAAAAATTTGCAAAATACAAACTATAAAGACAATTGATCGCTTCAGAGGAGAGAGTATCAAAGTCTAAATTAGAAACAATCTAAAATTATAAAAAAGTCAAATATTTAAAATAGGGAAAACAATATAAATGGTCCTCGAACTTTACTCATTTTTCTATTTCTGTCCTTGAACTTTATTTTTTTCTATTGATGTACTTGAACTCGTCAAATCCATTATGTTATAGTCTCATCGTTAAATTTTACTGTTAATTGTGGGTGATTAGACGCTGATTAAGCAAAAAATATTAATGTGGACAAGCTAACATGACATATATAGGTTCACATCATATTTTTTAATATATATCAATAACTAAAAAATAAATAAATAAATAAATAAATAAATAAATAAATAAATAAAAGAAAATTAAAAAAAACATGAAAATAAAGGCTCTAAACATGATGTGGCCAAAACTATGACACGCCAACTTGTCCATGTCAATATATTTTGCTTAATCAGCATCTAATCACCCACAATTAACAGTAAAATTTTAACACGGGACTAAAAGAGAATGAATTTGACGAGTTCAAGTACATCTATAGAAAAAAATAAAGTTCAAGGACAGAAATAGAAAAATGAGTAAAGTTCGAGGATCATTTATGTTGTTTTCCCTTTAAAATATAAATATTGAGACTTTAAGCGACATCAAGAGGCGTAGCTCAAACCTCAAAAGTGCAGAAAATCTCTGGTTGAAAATTTGTATATTAATCTATAATCTCAGTTAAAATATAGAACTATTTATGAGTTAAGTTTCGAGTTCAAAACTGAACTCAATTGATTGTAGAACTGATATGGGCTAACATAATATATAATAACTATATATAAGAAAATAAACCTGCTACGACCACTTATATATCCAATATGAACCAAACTCAAATAGTGAAGGATCTACCCTATGGGTGTAAACAAATCAAGCTACTCGTGAGCTTCTCGAGATCGGCTTGGTCAATATTCAAATTCGACTCACTCGAGTCAATCTTTTTCTGATATCGAGTCGAGTTCGAGTTCACTTGTACTCGACTCGAGAGGCTCGCGAGCCTAATCAAGTTTTTTTTTTTTTGCCTATTCGAGTCGAGATCGAGTTTGAGTTTTTCGAGCTTTACGTAATAATATTATATATATATATATATATTGAGTCGAGGAAGAGTTCGAGCTCGAGCCTAGTCGAGTTCGACCTCGAGCTAAGGTGCACCATTTATAATTTAATTGAATTTTTTAACCTTATCGAGCCGAGTCGAGCCAAACTCGAACATGTCAAGTATGGCACCGAGTCGAGCTCGAGCTTGAAAAATTAAGGCTCGGTCGAGTTCGGGCTCGAGTAAACTGAGTCGAGTCGAGCTTGCCGGATACTCGGCTTGTTTATAGCCCTTTATTCTAAAAAAAAAAAAAGATGCAAGAGTGTATTACTATCTAACAATTTAGGCTTTAGGTAACAAAAGTGGTTCGGAAAAACCGGTTCAAAACCGGTTCGGAACCTGTTTTGAACCAGTCAAAAACCGCTCCATATATTCATTATCAAAACCGAACCATTTAAGAACCGGTTCAGTAAGAACCGGTTCGTATTGGTTCGGTTTCGGTTTGGTTCCGGTTTGGTTTGCCCGAACCGGTTTTTATGCCCAGCCCTAAGTTCCATCTTCATCGATTGATCCACCGCCTCTTCTTCAATATCAACGTCGACAGAGACAGTCTACTGCAATAGAGACCTCTACAGTTCCTATTCCATCTGAAGTGTCTGAACCGACTACAGACCAACCTGACTCATCCGAAGAGTTGCCCATTGCCCTTCGAAAGGGAAGTAGATCCACTCGTAACACTCATCCTATTTATAACTTTTTGAGTTTTCATCGGCTTTCTCCATCCCACTTTGCCTTTGTTTCATCATTGTCTTCCGTTTCTATTCCCAAAACTGTTCGTGAGGCGCTTGCTCATCCCGGATGGAAGCAAGCCATGATTGACGAGATGCAGGCCTTGGAGCAAAGTGGTACATGGGATTTGGTCCGATTGCCGCCAGAAAAGAAAACTGTTGGCTGTAGATGGGTGTTTGCTATCAAAGTTAGAGCTGATGGTCAAATTGACCGCCTTAAAGCACGTCTTGTGGCCAAAGGCTATACTCAAGTTTATGGTCTAGATTATGGGGATACGTTTTCTCCCGTAGCAAAGATTCCTTCTGTACGGTTACTTCTCTCTATTGCAGCTATCCAGCATTGGCCGTTGTATCAGTTAGATATTAAAAACGCATTCCTCCATGGAGAGCTTGAAGAAGAGATTTATATGGAGCAACCACCTGGATTTGTTGCTCAGGGGGAGTCAGGACTTGTTTGTAAGCTGCATCGCTCTTTATATGGACTCAAGCAATCACCACGGGCCTGGTTTGGAAAATTCAGCTCCGTTGTTCAGAAATTTGGGATGTGTCGGAGTGAAACTGACCATTCTGTCTTCTACTCACACTCTTCTTCTGGTCTCTGCGTGTATCTAATCGTCTATGTCGATGACATTATTATTACTGGGAGCGATCATGAGAAGATTAAACAGCTGAAGACGCACTTATTCAGTCACTTCCAGACCAAAGATTTAGGGAGTCTTAAATATTTTCTTGGAATTGAAGTTGCTCAATCAACGAATGATATTTGCATTTCTCAAAGGAAATATGCACAAGATATTCTGGAAGAAACAGGCATGTTGGATTGTAGGCCTGTTGATAGTCCCATGGATCCGAATAGTAAACTACTTCCGAATCAGGGGGAGTTATTTGATAACCCTGAAAGATATAGAAGGTTGGTGGGCAAATTGGTCTATCTCACTATCACTAGACCAGACATCTCGTTTGCAGTAGGGGTGGTCAGCCAATTCATGCAATCTCCCTGTGTTGAACACTGGCAGGCGGTGATGCGAATACTTCGGTATGTCAAGAAGGCTCCAGGTCAAGGGTTGATATATAAAGATAAAGGAAACACTGAAGTGGTGGCTTACACTGATGCTGATTGGGCAGGTTGTCCAATAGACAGAAGGTCTACGTCTGGTTATTGTGTCTTTCTCGGAGGAAATCTAATATCGTGGAAAAGTAAGAAACAGAACGTTGTTGCTCGTTCTAGTGCTGAAGCAGAGTACAGGGCCATGGCAGTTGGTACGTGTGAGCTTCTTTGGGTCAAACAACTTCTTCAAGAGTTGAGGATTGGATATAATAAACCAATGAAACTTTATTGTGACAACCAAGCAGCTCTACACATAGCCTCAAATCCAGTCTTCCATGAGAGAACCAAACATATAGAAGTCGACTGCCACTTTATCCGCGAGATGATCGTCTCCAAGATAATTGCCACCGAATCTGTTAGTTCTAGTAATCAACTAGCTGATATTCTCACTAAAGCCCTAGGTGGTTCTCGGAGTCAGTATATTTGTAGCAAGCTTGGTGCACATGATATGTATGCTCCAGCTTGAGGGGGAGTGTTAGAGATAGAGATATTATTACTATCATTAAGGATAAGGAGTTACGCTATATATACAAGTCTCTGCTCAACCCTAGAAGTGTCAAAGAATAACAGCTCTCTAATTGTAAGTATGTGCAACAATAACTTCTTTTTTTAAGAAAATATATAGATAAATTAAATAGTTTGGTATATATAATGCTACAGAATGATGTATCTTCAGCCAAATAAATGGTTATCATTGATTAGGTCATATCACATCCCACTGGACCAACTAAATTTAATGGAGTCCTAAATGGCGTCTAAGTAGCATAGAATCATGCTAAAGAATTAGCATGTTCCATGAAGAAGAAATGGATGTATCACTTACAGTTTAGTGATGCATACAGGTAAGGTAAGGACGTACCGTATCAAATGGGTAATAGTAAAGCTTCCACTTTGCAAAACTTATTTACACAGACTCAAAGTAGCATCATAATTTTTCTTCACTTTCACCATGTAGAACTTCACAATGAATCTGCAGATTCATACCAGATGGTTTCAGAATTGAGATCAATGTCAGCAACAACCCAATTAAGTAATAAAACAGCAAGCGGAATCATACCATTGCAAAGAGAAGTGATGGCTGTATATATGCTTTATTAGAGGTCAATGAATAGGATTCAACAGATAAATCACCAATGATCTCTGCAAGAACAAGCCCCATTCTTAAAATGATGATATCTCTTTGAATCTCTTGCTGTAATTTCTCTCCCAACAGCAACAGTAACAAATTTTATCCAATTGTGACAGTCTCCACAAACCCTCAGATTCTTAAGGATCCGAACATCAGTGGTCTTATCTCTAGTCACCCACAAAGCAAAAGCTATTGCTAGCTTTTCGCTGTGGTAGTACAATGATTTCACCTTCCTCTCGTCATCCATATCCTGCAGCACAAACTTAGTATCCGGAACATACCCGAGAACTTTTGTCTTCTCAATCAACTCCTCTAACTCTCCAATTATGTCCTTTGATTGTGGATGAGACAAATCTCCAGCCATAAAAATATGAATTTTTCTGTTAATCTCAACCCAACTCATTGCTGGGCTTTTTTTGAATTTCATTTCCCTTATTGTAGTTTTCATCTCAATGACCTGGTCCCAATTGCACTTAGACGCATAGAGATTAGTCAACAAAATATGAGTACCTTCATCTGTTGGTGCTAACTCAAGAACTCTACCCATAGCTCTCTCTGCCATTTCCACCTCTCCATGTATCCGACACGCACTGAGAAGAACCTTCCACAAAACCACATCGGGATTCTTGATTTGTTCCAGAAGCATTTCAGCCTCTTTGAGTCTCCCCGATCTTCCAAGAAGATCAACCATGCAGGAATAGAGTTCATTGCTCAAATCAATATCAGTTTTCTCTCTCAAGTATGTAAATATCTCCTGACCTTCTTCGACCAATCCTGAATTTACGCATGCTAAAAGAGCACTTATGAATGTCACGTCATTCAGCAGTAAATTTAAATCCTTCATCTTGTTGAACAAATCAACTGCTTCGGATCCTAGACCATTAAGGGCATAGCTATAAACCATGGAGTTCATGGATACTAAATCTGTTTCAGTTAAAGACTCAAAAACAGAGCTAGCCATTTCAGGTACTCCACATTTTCCATACATATCGATAAGGGAAGCTCCCGTGTACTTATTTTGTGACAGTCCATGTTTTGTGATAACTGCGTGTACTTGTTTTCCAGTTTCTAGTATGGCAAGCCTCGAACAAGCCCGAACCGCATTACATAATGTGAAGGAATTAGGGTTCACAGAGCTAGCCATCATGTTTCTGAATTGCAGAAGTGAAGACTCTTCCCTACCATTATGCAGAAGACCTGCCATTAGAGATGTCCAAGTTACCTGGTTTGGACTAGACAAATACTCGAATACCTTTAAGGAATCATTAACCATTCCACATTTCGAGTACATTGTAAGAAGGGATGTCTGGGAAGCAACTGCAGAAATATAGCCCAGTTTTATTACAAGGCAATGTATTGATTGACCCGTCTTTAGATCTTCCAAGTTCCTACAACCAATCAAAATGCTTGCAAATGTAAAATCATTAGGCTTAATCCCCTTCAATAACATTTCCGCAAAAACTTGTAAAGCCTCAGCATCTTGACCTTGTTGAGTATAACCAACGATTAATGCAGTTATCAGAACAACATCTTGCTCACTAACTCGGTCTGAAACCAACTTTGCATCTTTCATGTTACCAAACTTGGAGTACATATCCACAAGAGCGCTTCCAACAAATGCATTCGACAGCTCCAAGCCTAATGTTACAGCTTGCCCATGAGCTTTTCGCCCTGCAAGAATGAGACCGAGATTTGAGAACGCCCTGAAGACGCTCGACAAAGTGTATTCATCAGGAAACACACCCTCAAACACCATCCTACTGTAAAGTAGAATTGCTTCTTTGCTTCTTTTTTCTCTCATGTAAGCAGCAATCATAGAGTTCCATGTGACTATGTGTCTATCGGGCATTTCATCGAACAGCTTGCGTGCACCCACTGTGCTCCCGCACTTGAGGAACCCATCAATAAGCTTACTCCCCATTGTAAGATGACAAAGCCCATTCTTAATCAAACGGACTTGAACCTTTTGCAAGTCCAGCAAGCTTTTCTTTTCTGTGCATTGCTGTATGATTGAGGAGTAATAAAATCGATCCTCCCCTGACTGTAAACTTTCAAGGTTGGTGCAAGAGAGGGAGATATAGGATCTAATGAGGATGATGAATAGGGTATTTCGCAGTATGCTCTGGTTCAAATCTGTGATCAGAGGTTGAATCAAAGAACTATTTGAAACATTTCGGAGACTCCTCATCTTTTCCAGGATCAAAATCATATCATTTCTCAGCCAGATAAGTTCCAAGCAAGAAGATTGAACATCCAAGTCCAACCAAGTTTTTTACCAGAAAAGCAAGAAGAAAAAAACGAAGAAGATGCTTGGAGTTGGAGCAAATAATTTCATTTCATACCTGAAAGGAAGGAACAATTTTGGGGGGATCCGGTCATGGTCAAGTGTACCCGGGTCTGGAAGGAAGGCCCACATCTTGCTATTCTTTTTCTTTGTAGGCCGAATACATCATATCATATTGTGTTCTCCGTGGTTTTCGCTGAAAGCCCAAAATATACAATTTTTCGGCTTCCTCCTTCTTCTTCACAGTGAAAGAAGCCCAAAACCTAAGCACTGATCTCTGAGAATCCGTCAAGAATGGCACCGGCTACCACCTCCGCCGTATAGTCCGCAGCCCTCCTACGCCTCCTTGCTCTACACCGTCCTTTCGAGCTGGAAGCCGTTCTTTCAGTTCCCTGAGGATCCAACCCCGTGACTCCATATGCATGCGAACCCCTACTTATTTCCCGTTCATGAATGGAGTCATCACCGCCGCCGTCGCCGTCGCTCGATCGCCATCTATGCGGAGAACTTCATTATCCCTCGCCCTTTTCCCTGTCAGATCGGTGTCATCGGCCCCTTCCTCTCTGCCCCGGGTTGACTCGGACCCTGACCCTCTCACTACCACCTCCAATCTCTTCTCCATCCTCTCATCCCGTAATTGGCAAAAACACCCTGCCCTGAAAACACTAACCATAACACCGTCGACTGTCGCCTCTCTCTTCACCCTCAATGTTGATCCGCAAACTGCTGTAAGCTTCTTTTACTGGATCGCCGGGCGGGCTGGATTCAAACACAATGTCGAATCTCATTCAGCTTTGCTACGCATTCTCATTCGTAATGGATTCTTTGAAGTTGCTGAGAAGATTTGGATCT
Organism: Clarkia xantiana subsp. parviflora; assembly: GCA_036873135.1. NCBI lineage: Eukaryota > Viridiplantae > Streptophyta > Magnoliopsida > Myrtales > Onagraceae > Clarkia > Clarkia xantiana. Next base: position 15,260,823 of record JAPTYO010000008.1, on the reverse strand, counting down.
CCATGACAAAATGCTGCAGTTCTACTGACGAAATGCGCTTTGTGTTGGATTTTATGCTGAGTATGAATCTTGAGGGCGAGCTAAAATTCAAGCTAGTATTACGATGCTACAATGAGCTTCTAATGGCGCTGTGTCGGTTTCTAATGATTGATGAAATGAAGAAGGTGTTAGCCAAAATGTTGGACGAGAAGGTATGGCCTAATATTTACACGTTTAATACGCTGATAAATGCATACTGCAAACTAGGGAATGTGGTTGAGGCACAGCGATATCTGAGTAAGATTTTACAGTGCGGTCTGAAACCTGATACATTTACGTATACTGCGTTGATTTTGGGTTACTGCGTGGCCCATGATGTGGACGCTGCATATAAGGTGTTTGTGCAAATGCCGCTAAAGGGTTGCCCGAGAAATACGGTCTCGTACACTCATCTTATCGATGGATTTTGTAAAGGAAGGAGGATCGATGAGGCTCTTAAGTTGTTTTCTCAGATGAGGGATGAGAATTGCCCTCCTACTGTTCGTACTTATACAGTGCTGATAGACGGTTTATGCAAGTTGGGGAGAATTGAAGAAGCCATAAGTATGTTCAATGAAATGCCCGAAAGGGGATGTGACCCCAATGTGCACACTTATACTGTGCTTATTAACAGTATGTGTGCAGATAACAAGGTTGATGAAGCCCGAACACTGTTGGATGGGTTATTTGAGAAGGGGTTGATGCCTAGCGTTGTCACTTACAATGCTATGATTAATGGATATTGTAAGGAAGGAAGAATAGAGGATGCATCGGAAATTCTGGATCTGATGAAGTCAAAGAGTTGCAGTCCCAATACTCGGACGTTCAATGAATTGATATGTGGATTTAGGAAGAAAAATGTGCACAAAGCGATGGTACTGCTTCCTAAGATGATTGAGCAGAAGCTGCCACCAAGTCTCATCACATTCAATTCACTAATTCAAGCTCTGTGTGGAGTAGGTGAATTAGATAGTGCTTGTAGGGTGCTAAACATGATGGTGGAAAGCAATATTGTTGCAGATGAGCGGACATATGGCTTTCTAATCGATGGATTTTGCAAAAATAATAGAGTTGAGGAAGCTCATACATTATTTGCAACTCTTGACGAGAAAGGTATTAAGGCAAATGTATTCATCTATACAGCTCTCATAGATGGCTGTTGCAAATCCGGAAAACTTGAAGATGCCCAAAAATTGCTGCATAGAATGATTGAAGAAAAGTGTTTGCCAAATGAATGTACGTATAATGCATTGATAGACGGCTTCTGCAAAGACGGAAGAGTGGAAGAAGCACACACACTAGTGGGAAGCATGATGGAGATGAATAGAAAGCCCACGCCCCATACTTATACTATTCTAATTAAGTCAAGTTTAGCTACAGAGGATTTTGACAGAGCTTATATGATTCTAGAGCTGATGGTTTCCTCTGGACTGAAGCCTGACGTTGTTACCTACACCCAGTTTGTTCATTCCTACTGTCTGGTGGGGAGATTAGAAGAGGCTGAAAAAATGATGGGGAAGATGGTGGGAGAAGGAATCTTGCCCGACTCACAGCTTTACACATTGTTAATCGATGCCTATGGGCGTTCACAGTCCGGATTTGTTTCTTCTTCTTTTGATGTTCTTAAGCGCATGCTTACTTCTGGTTGTGTGCCATCTCAGCGTACGTATTCCTCCTTACTGAAGCAACTTTTAGTTGAGAAGCAGGTGAAAGCAAACAGTTCTGTAGTTGGAAATGGTTTCGTTTCTCATGGGACAGCAGTTGATGCAACTGATGTTTGGTGTATTGTGGAATTTGATACATTACTGGAGCTTTTCAATAAGATGTCTGCCTATGGTTGTGCTCCCAATACAAACACTTACACACAGCTCATAATTGGACTTTGTACTAAAGGACGCCTTGAAACAGCTCTTAGAACATATGGTGATATGAAAGAGAAAGAAATGTCACCCGATGAAATAACTTATAATTCTCTCATGAAGTGTTGCTGCAGGCAGAGTTCGCTCCATGAAGCAATGAAGTTGTTGGATACAATGATTGAGGATGGTCATATGCCATATCTGGACTCGTGCAAGCTGTTAATCTGTGGTTTGTATGATAAAGGCGACGATGGGAAGGCCAAACAAGTTTTCTGTTCTCTTCTGGATGTTGGATATAATTATGACGAATTGGCTTGGAAACTTCTATTGGAAGGGTTGCTTGAAAGGGGCATGCAAGATAAATGCTCCGAGTTGCTAAGTATTATGGAAAGAAAAGGCTGCAAGCTTCATCCTAATACATATTCTTTATTGATTGAGGGACTCTGAACAATGTGAATTGTATTTGCTTATTAATTGTAAGGGAGGTGACTTTACTCCTGAGGATGAGGAATTCCCACCTTTCTTCCTTGGACAAAAGGGGAAGCTTCAAACGTGCCTCCAATATCTCTTCTGTTTCTATTATTGGAAAGCAAATGAGATTCTCATTGTGGGGCTTGATTATCGAGCAATCTTCATGGTTATCGTTACAGTTACTGTCACTGCATTGCAAAATCTACGTGCACAAACCTTATGAATGGTAAAATTTACTTTGTTACATACATTTTTCTGCTTGCTGAAGTTTATTCTGCTGATTTTGTTTTTCCACATATACGTATTGGATTGAGATTGTAACGATTTTCTCTTATTGTCAGCAGCGACTAAATCAATTCATGTTGACTGGTTCAGGATGGCTAGGATTGAGATTGTAACGATTTTCTCTTATTGTCAGCAGCGACTAAATCAATTCATGTTGACTGGTTCGGGATGGCTAGGATTGAGATTGTAACGATTTTCTCTTATTGTCAGCAGCGACTAAATCAATTCATGTTGACTGGTTCGGGATGGCTAGGATCACTATTTTTTCCTAGCTTGAGAGGTTAGTGGTCCTATTTTCTTTTCTTTTTTTGGAATTATATGGTTGTACATTTCTTGTTCCTGGTGGCACATATAACTTTCTAGGATGAACTTTGACTAGTGCCTACTCCCTGTTTTATTTTGGCAGATGCTGAATCAGATGAGGACACACTTCAAGCTCAGTTAACTGTAGCCACTTTGTTGATGATGTAAGTGTTCTTTTTGATTCATGTATTCTCTCTGTAGTGTCGATCAATGCAAAACATAATTCCAGTCCAAACTCCAATATGCTGAAATAGGAGAAAGTCAGATTTTAGCCAAGTTACTTTCTCCTAAACATAGAAGCTCGAACTCTTAGTGGTGCTGTGACGATTAAAGTAGTTAAATTATATACTTAAAACTAACAAGTTGGCATTCTATAAGAGGGGAGATACTGAATGTCCAGAAATTGGAGAAAACGAGAGAAAGATGGATGCGTAAGAGTGATCACGGCATGCTTGTTCTAGGGTTTTACTGTCGGAAGAAATCAATCAACTTTGATGTTCCACAAATCACCACAACCTTAAATAAGACGCCTCGTTGTCCTTAGGGTCGACAATGTAACTTAGTAGGAATTGCTTTCTACTCTTTACTCCCTGGTTGAATTTTCTCTTACGGTGATGGTGAATCTATTATAGTGCAGATACATGACCGAAGAACAAGAGTCTCAGAAAGAAATTGGAAGATCATGACCTGCAAATTACGTAAGTTTCATGTTCCTCATCCTAGTCCTACTGACGTTGAAACCTTCATCCTCTTATGCTTTTATTTATGTTTTCTGCTTTGACTGTTTGGTTTTCAAACGTATTGAACAATAATAACATGCAAAGTCAAATGGGACATTGAAATGCAATATGAATAACCACCCTCCGCTGTATTGTATGCTATTATGCAGAACCACACTTTGCTAGAAATGGTCTCTATAATTTCTGCCAATATTACGCGTAAATCGGATGGAGTCATGTTATAGCAAGAGAGACACCAATGGTGAAAAGCTACTGATGAGTGAAGATTAGATTAGAACAGAAGCAATCCTGCAGTTGGAGGCCAAGTCAGAAATGAAGCCTTGTTATGATCATGGCAAGCATATAAGCGAAAGAGAAGAGAATACAGATTTATATGTCAGAGGCACTACCGTATATGCATATATAATGAGGAAGTGTATATATAAGTTGTTTTTTGAAGTAGACATTTCAAGTAGTACATAAATATCAAAAACTGTCGTCAGCAAATTCATATGAATAATAAAGTAGTAAATTTAACAGTTTATTTATTGTAAGGGTAAATAAATAGCAGCTGAACTATGGACATGTAGCAGGAGTCCTCCTGTTTAATTCATTTAGTCAAATTTTATTGGATTAGTTAAGTTGGCTGCCAATTTGTGAAATAGTTGCATTGGAGAGTCTAGTTTGAAAATTTATTTGTTTCATTAATTAATTATCGTGCATACCAAGTAAAGCAATCTACACTAGTACCCATAATCAAACTAGTTACACCCTGGCCTGCATATCATGACCTTCGGGACCAAATGTAATGGGAGGAGGTTTCGACTTTGTTACCAAGAATTGAATAATACGTTATTTAGCTTTCTTATACGAAAATAAATATGTTGATACATGGTGATGGTGAATATCTATCTATCTGTCGTCAAGTGGAAGTGGAACAAACAAATCCGTTATACATACATTTATTTGCCTTGTCTCCATCAAATCCGTAACTAAACAACAAGTTCTTCTATATAATAATAATAATAATAATAGTATATCATCTGATCTCTTTCTGTATGTGTTATTTTAAGGTTTAGAGTTGAGCTTAATTAGGTGCCCCACCTTCATGTTTTAAGCACCAAATCAGTAGGCAAACCATGAAAGTGAAAGCTAGCTAGCCTCATGCAATATTATATATATATTTAACGGATTCTTTATTAACCATCTCGACTACCTTGTCGGAAATTTTTTTGCGTCTATATTTTCATAAGATAGATAGTTGCAAAAATATTTTTAAAAAATGCTATTTATTCAAGATGTTTAAAATTAGAAAAAAAAAAATATATATATATATATATATATTAAAATTATAGAAGAATGAGAATTGCATTATTGATGTTTTGTGTTAAATACATGTACCTATATATATAATATATGACTAAATCTACAACCAATGCTAAATTTATAACAATATAATAAGAAAATAGATAATGATAAGATATTAGGAATATATCTATTCCTAATATACCTCAATCAGAACATAATAAAATATACTAATTTTTAATATATTTTATTTCCTTATAAAATAATATTATAAAAAAAAATATTTATAACAGTAAAAGTAATACAATATTATTTTAGAATGTCAATTTTTTTTCGCAGTTTGAAGTTCCGCAATTTTCTATTGTCCATGTGGTAAAATATTAAAGATTTATTTATTATTATTTTATTTTTTGCTAGAAAAAGGATTTTTAATCCTAATAACACATGATATTATATATCGCTAAGATTTAGATAGACATTTGTCTTGTTCAACAACTATTTTTACCATACATGCATTATTCGAGATTTCATGTACGAATAATGATGCATCGACCAAAAGTACATAACCAGAGCAATTTCACAACCCACCAGCACTCAATCCAACTATATATGGTTTATAGATGAGAACAAATTTGAAATTACTGCTAATATGTTTTTGTTAGAACTCAACCCAACATGTTTTCAAGCATCCACAATAGGAATTCGAGGATTTGTCGGAAAGGATGAAGAAACAACGGTGTTTTAGTTTTTTTTAAGCGTTATTGCTTATTATTGATTATATATACGTCAAATACATGAATACTTTCCAGTCGCAAAGTAATATTTCCAAATTACGGTTTTTAGTGAACTCGACTATTCGAATAAAACTAACAATTTATTTCACCGACTAAACAAACTTTGTCATGAAATTAATAATTATAGGAGAATGGATTATTTAACTTTATCACAATAATGTGAGGTGTCTCACATATTCATCGTTGGCAAATATCAAGGTCAAAACTATAAAACACAAAAGTTGAGGGATCAATTTGCAATATTTAAAACTTCAGGGACTAAAATATAAATAGTCAAATTCCGAGTTCTTACATATAATTATATCGAATTATCATGCAAGATATTAACAACTCCGAAATTACACGTAAAATCGAGAAAGACGAAAACGTGATTTAATACTGAGGCTCATGCTGATCACGGTCTCGTTAAGGCAATTTCGCCCCACTCCACCCTCGAGTTATGCAAAGGAGTTTAAACACGTGACGATCACCTCCCAGGATTCAACAATGTCGTCAAATCGTGTTATGCACGAAACACGCTTGATTAAACTGAACTCAATACCTGAACACGACAGGATTTTAATAGAGATGCCGACGACGACGGCAGAATAAACGAATAAGAATTAATCAAACAGATTAGAACAATACACCAGTATCAACCACCTGATAGTAAACTCGCAGATAGCAGGAAGTAAGGAAGAAGTGATTGCAGTAGAAAGTTTAGAGAGAATTTCCGGGTTGGTGTGTAAAATGTGAGGAGAAATGTCTCAATTTATAGTGCAGATGGCTCAAGTCAGTATTAATTTAGAGATTCCATTAGAATATTTTCGACATCAATTCTGTCCAAAATTGGACGCATTAATTACATCAGATTAATCTCGAAATATATTATGTCCATAATTAACTGTTAGCAAACCCGAACTCTCGCAAGGCTAGCTTTTCGGACCGACATTCGTGTACGCACGTCGCAGGCGCGCACACAAGCCAAGCTTACCGGGGTGGGTATTCGATCCACTCGACTGCACCCCCCCCCCCCCCTGCGCGCGTGGAGAGAGCCTTTCATCTAGTAAGTAGTTACTACCTTATGAAGGTTGCCAAAATATATAGTAGCTAAAACTAGTAAATCTGGCCGGTGTGGGACTAAATGTCCAAACCACACAAAGCACAACACTTACTTTGAAATTTCATTCACAATACAAACCATATGGGCCAAGGCCCACTCACTTGGCTTAAAGCCACGTCCAACAATCCCCCACATGAATGGAAATTGGAAACCTAACGGTAACTCTAGACTCGAAAGTTGTGATCATCGGTCAATACCTGCAAAAGATAGGTAGGGGTAACCCCTTTGAACCTCTCCCTTGTGAGATCATGCATTCTCTACTGACTGGTCGGTAGACGCGATGTCCTTGAACCGACTGTCGTTGGTGTAAATGACGACGCAACCCACACAAATACCTTCCTAGTATAGTTCGGTTCATGTCATGTGATCCCTTGACCATGGATCACGCGCATGGTTCTGCAAGCGTTTCTAAGAATTGTGCCATCAACAATCCCTTTCGAAGCGGTCTCACTTCTCAGTCGCATAGCTGATTCTATGTCTCAAGAGCATCATCACGACTCTGAGTTCTCCTTACGAATCATTAAAAGCATTGCTTGTGAGTATCAACAACGGCAAAAGCTTAACCTCATTTTTACCACTGTTTGCATCATAGGAATGGGTTCGGGGTTTGACCCCCACAGTGACCACACTCACCCTTGTGATTAGATTGTCCCATTGAACCAAGTTCTTGGGATCTCCAGTCATCATGGTTGGGTTTTCCTTCTCAAGGGTGTTTCCTCTACGGGCTTTAGCCCCATTCCTTTTAATGTTTGGCCAACCAACTCTTTATTTAACCATTTGGTTAGCGGAACCGCAATATTATCAACCGATTTCGTAAAGTCAATCGTGATAATTCCGGTAGGAGTAATTGTCTAATTGAACTATGTCTTCGACGGATATGTCTTGACTTTCCATTATACATAAAATTGTGCGCTCTGCCGGTCGCGACTTTACAATCGTAGTGAATGCAGATTGCGGGCACAGGTTTTGGCCATCTCGGAACATCCTCGTGGAAATGGTGTAGCCATTCTGCCTCTTTGACACATTTATCTAGTGCAATAAACTCATACTCCATCGTGGATCTGGCTATGACTGTTTGCTTTGAAGATTTCCACGACACTGCTGCACCTCCTAAGGTGAAAACGTAACTACTCGTACTCAAAGAGTCTGTGTCTCTGGAATCAGATATCCAATTTGCATCACGATATCCTTCTATCACGGAAGGATTTCTAGTATAGTGTAGACCGTGATTACGAGTATATCTCAGATACCTAAGTAACCTGATTACCCCGTTCCAGTGATCAACACTAGGGTTACTCGTATATCGACTCAAAACACTTACAGCGTTAGCGATATCTGGTCTAGTGCATGACATTAAGTACTTGACACTACCAATAATCCGAGCGTACTCAATTTGGGAAATGGATTTCCCTTTATTCTTTGAAAATTACTTACTCGTGTCAATAGGGGTACTGACCTCGTTCTTGTCATCTCTGTTAAATTTATCCAAAATCTTATCAATATAATGAGTTTGACTTAGAACGAGACCTTCCGATGATCTTATGATTTTAATTCCAAGGATCACATCGGCAAGGCCCATATCTTTCATATCGAACCCCGAACTCAACATATGTTTGGTAGACCGGACCATCTCATAGTTACTTCCAACAATAAGCATGTCATCTACGTAAAGACACAAAATAACGTAACATCTATATGTATCTTTCACGTAAATACATTTGTCACACTCATTTATTTTGAAACATTTCTCCATCATAACGTTGTCAAATTTATGATGCCATTGTTTAGGCGCCTGTTTTAGACCATACAGGGATTTGACAAGCTTACAGACTTTCTTTTCATGCCCTCGCGCAGAGAAACCCTCAGGTTGTTCCATGTAGATTTCTTCGTCTAAATCTCCATTTAAGAAAGCTGTTTTCACATCCATTTGATGTACTTCTAGATTTCGCAACGCGGCAATCGCAAGTACCATCCTTATGGATGTGATTCTAGTTACTGGAGAATATGTATCAAAATAATCCAGTCCTTCCTTTTGTCTGTATCCTTTTATGACAAGTCGGGATTTATATTTATCAATCGAACCACCTGCTTTCATTTTACGTTTAAAGATCCACTTGTAGCCTAGCGGTTTGCTTCCGGGCGGAAGATCCACTAGCTCGCAAGTATGATTCTGCAAGATCGATTCGATTTCACTATTGATTGCCTCTTTCCATAGAGGACCCTCAGAGGAGTTTACGGGTTCTTGGTAAGTCTGAGGTTCGGCTTCAAGCATATAGGTCAGAAAATCTGGACCATAGGATTTTTCAATCCTTTCCCTTTTACTTCTCCTGGGCTCGACCTCGGGTTCAACTTCGGTCTCGACCTCAACATTTCCTTCATGTTCTCGGTCTTGACTATTTTCCTCTATAGTTTCATATGCTTGTCTTGAAGAACTCGATTCTCCTCTAGGCTTAGCCGGAAATACATTTTCAAAGAAATATGCATTTTTTGACTCCATAATCGTATTTTTGTGTATATCAGACACCTTTGATTCATACACAAGAAACCGATATGCATTACTATGCTGAGCATACCCAATAAAAATGCAATCAACGGTTTTTGGGCCTATTCTTACCTTCTTCGGGGGAGGTATCATTACCTTAGCAAGACACCCCCACATTCGAAGGTGATTATAAGAAGGTTTCCTCTATCTCCACAATTCAAACAGAGTTTTCTCTTCCTTCTTTTGGGGTACCTTATTCAAAAGGTAATTGCTAGTTAAATTAGCTTCCCCCCCACATGTTCTGGGGCAACCCCGAACTAATCAACAATGAATTCATCATTTCTTTCAGTGTTCGATTTTTCCTTTCCGCAACCCCATTTGACTGAGGTGAAAACGGAGCAGTGACCTCATGAACAATTCCATGTTCAGTGCAAAAAACTGCAAACGGAGCTTCATACTCACCTCCTCTATCATTGCGTAACTTTTTTATTTTCTTATTAAGTTGATTATCAACTTCTTGTTTTGTAGATCATGAATTTCTGAATTGCTTCATCTTTTCCTTTCATCAAGTATACATAGCAAAATTTCGTACTATCATCTACGAAAGTGATGAAGTATTTATTTCCATCACGCGTTGGACATATTTCAAGTCACAAACATCAGTATGTATTAAATCAAGAGGTTCGGTAAATCTTTCGACTGAGTGAAACGAAGTCCGAGTAAGTTTCGCTTCAACGCAAACTTCACATTTTTGTTCTTGATCTATTTTGAATTTAGGAATATGCTCCATGTTAATTAACTTCCGCAAAGAATCAAAATTAACATGCCTTAACCTACCATGCCATAAATTAGGAGACTCAAGCAAGTAAGCAGAAGAGGAAGCATTCTTATTCATGTTCTTTTTGGGCATCACGGCCATTACAGAGAGCTTAAACATTCCTCCTTTCTCATATCCCTTACCAATGAAAACATTATTCTTAGTAAGTACAAACTTATCAGACTCAAACACAAGACGAAAATCATGCTTGTTCGAGAGGGCCCCAGACACCAAGTTCTTCCGGATGTCCGGAACATACATCACATTGGTGAGGGTAACGTCCTTGCCAGAAGTCATCTTCAACACCACCGTTCCTCTGTCTTTAATCGCTGATGAGGCAGAGTTTCCCATGAAAAGGGATTCTCCGGTGTCCACCTCCTCCAAGCTTGAGAACACCGCCTTGTTCGAGCAGACATGCTTAGTGGCGCCAGTGTCCACCCACCACTCATTGGGGTTGGAATCAACCATGTTGATCTCTGACACCACCGCGATCAAGTTAAGGTCCTCAATGTCCTCGGTGACCGTCGCCACATGGGCTTCATGATTCTTAGGGAACCTGCACTCATTAGCTTTGTGGCCTATCTTGCCACAATTGAAACAGCTACCTTGAAAACGTTGTGGAGCTTGAGAGCCTTGTCCTCCTCGAGGTCCCTTGCCTCCCTTAGAAGATTGGCCGCCTTTGGATTTCTTGGAAACACCGCCTTTCGGACCTAGGTTGACCATATTGTCTTGCGGCTTATATCCTCTTCCACAAGAGCCCTGCTTGCTTGGACCCTGGTTGTGCTCCACCACATTAGCCTTGGCCGAGTTGATCGTCCTCATTGGGCCGACCAAATTTCCCTGGGCATTCTTCTGGAGACCCTCCTGGGTGGCGATCCTGCTGACCACCTCTGACACCGGCATCTCCTTTGTCTTATGCTTCAGATAGCCCTTGAACCAATCCCAGCTAGGGGGGAAGCTTCTCCATAATCACGGCCGCCTTGAATGACTCGATAAAAGCCATTTGCGCATCATGGATCTCTTGAAGCAAACTTAAGAGCGCATTCACCTGCTGCATCACAGATTTATTATCAACCATTTTAAAATCAAACAGTTTACTAACAAGGAATTTCTTCCTTCCAGCATCCTCCGACTCGTATTTTGAATTAATGGACGTCCAGAGCTCCCTTGAAGACGTCGTCCCGCTGTAGACATGATACAGCGGGTCGGTAAGACAGCTCATGATAGCTTTCCTGCAGAGGTAGTCCGAATGCTTCCACGCCTCTAACGCCAGGAAGGATGTAGCATCATCCGGGACAATTGTCGGGGGCATTTCTGTCAGGAATCTCTCCTTGCAATGGAAGGTGATATAATACTTCATCTTCTAACTCCATAGCTTGAAGTTCGTCCCGTCAAACTTTTCTGGTTTCTCCACCGGGAATGTTAAAATACGGGGCATGGCCACTCCTCCGGCCAAGGGTGCTCCGGCAAAGTTCCCGAATCTGAGATTAGGAATAGTTTGAGATGAACTAGCACCTGGAGCAGCAAAGTTGAAACCACCGCCTGGAAGCAAATACAGTCTGGTGCATACAGCAGTGGTGGTGGTGACAGCAGTGTTGTTGACAGTAGTTGTCGGTGGAAGTAAACCTCTAGTTCCCTGATTTGACACTTCCGTCTCGGGAATCATCTCGCTAGAGAAGGGAACAGATGTGTTGTTGTTTGGATCCATATCTGATAGTAAATAAACAACAACATTAGTTTTCCCGTAGGAAATGAAGTTCAAAAATTAAGATCCAACAACAACCCTGATAAAAAACAATTAAATTGCCTTAAGACTGTTGGCAAATATCAGGGTCAAAACTATAAAACACGAAAGTTGAGGGATCAATTTGCAATATTTGAAACTCCAGGGACTAAAATGTAAATAGTCAATTTCCGAGTTCTTACATATAATTATATCGAATTATCATGCAAGATATTAACAACTCTGAAATTACACGTAAAATCGAGAAAGACAAAAACGTGATTTAATACTGAGGCCCGTGCTGATCACGGTCTCCTTAAGGCAATTTCGCCCCACTCCAACCTCGGGTTATGCAAAGTAGTTTAAACACGGGACGATCACCTCCCATGATTCAACAATGTTGTCAATTCGTGTTATGCAGGAAACACGCTTGAGCGAACCGAACTCAATACCTAAACACAACAAGATTTTAATAGAGATACCGACGACGAATGCAGAATAAACGAATAAGAATTAATCAAACAGATTAGAACAATACACCAGTATCAACCACCTGATAGTAAACTCGCAGATAGCAGGAAGTTAGGAAGAAGTGAGAGCAGTAGAAAGTTTAGAGAGAATTTTCGGGTTGGTGTGTAAAATGTGAGGGGAAAGGTCTCAATTTATAGTGCAGATGGCTCAAGGCTGCATTAATTTCGAGATTCCATTAGAATATTTTCGACATCAATTCTGTCCAAAATTGGACGCATTAATTACATCAGATTAATCTTGAAATATATTATGTCCATAATTAACTGTTACAAAAAAAATAAATTTTCAGATTCAATGTATCTGGACAAACCACAGTTCGGTTTAGCAAAACCGGACTCGCGCAAGGCTAGCTTTTCGGACCGACATTTGTGTACGCACGTCGCGGGCGCGCACACAAGCCAAGCTTACCGGGGTGGGTATTCGATCCACTCGACTGCACCCCCCCCCCCTCCCCCCCTGCGCGCGTGGAGAGAGCATTTCATCTAGTAAGTAGTTACCACCTTATGAAGGTTGCCAAAATATATAGTAGCTAAAACTATTAAATCTGGCCGGTGTGGGACTAAATGTCCAAACCACACACAGCACAACACTTACTTTGAAATTCCATTCACAATACAAACCATATGGCCAAGGCCCACTCACTTGGCTTAAAGCCATGTCCAACAATCCCCCATGTGAATGGAAATTGGAAACCTAACGGTAACTCTAGAATCTAAAGTTGTGTTCAGCGGTCAATACCTACAAAAGATAGGTAGGGGTAACCCCTTTGAACCTCTCCCTTGTGAGATCATGCCTTCTCTACTGACTGGTCGGTAGACGCGATGTCCTTGAACCGACTGTCGTTGGTGTAAATGACGACACAACCCACAAAGATACCTTCCTAGTATAGTTCGGTTCACGCCCTGTGATCCCTTGGCCCTGGATCACGCGCCTGGTTCTGCAAGCGTTTCTAAGAATTGTGCCATCAACAATCCCTTTCGAAGCGGCCCCACTTCTCACTCGCATAGGTGATTCTATGTCTCAAGAGCATCATCACGACTCTGAGTTCTTCTTACGAATCATTAAAATCTTTGCTTGTGAGTATCAACAACGGCAAAAGGGCAAAAGGTTAACCTCATCTTTATCGTTGTTTGCATCATAAGAATGGACTCGGGGTATGACCCCCACAATGACCACACTCACCCTTGTGATTAGGTTGTCCCATTGATCCAAGTTCTTGGGATCTCCAGTCATCATGGTTGGGTTTTCCTTCTCTAGGGTGTTTCATCTACGGGCTTTAACCCATTCCTTTTAATGCTTGGTCAAACAACTCTCTATTTAAACCTTTGGTTAGAGGATCCGCAATATTATCAACCGATCTCGTAAAGTCAATCGTGATAATTCCGGTAGAGAGTAATTGTCTAATGGAACTATGTCTTCGACGGATATGTCTTGACTTTCCATTATACATAAAATTGTGCGCTCTGCCGATCGCGGCTTTACAATCGCAGTGAATGCAGATTGCGGGCACAGGTTTCGGCCATCTCGGAACATTCTCGAGGAAATGGCGTAGACATTCTGCCTCTTCGACACATTTATCTATTGCAATAAACTCAGACTCCATTGTGGATCTGGCTATGACTGTTTGCTTTGAGGATTTCAACGACACTGCTGCACCTCCTAAGGTGAAAACGTAACCACTCGTACCCAAAGAGTCCGTGTCTCTGGAATCAAATATCCAATCTGCATCACTATAGCCTTCTATCACGGAAGGATTTCTAGTATAGTGTAGACCATGATTACGAGTATATCTCAGATACCTAAGTAACCTGATTACCCGTTCCAGTGATCAACACTAGGGTTACTCGTATATCGACTCAAAACACTTACAGCGTGAGCGATATCTGGTCTAGTGCATGACATTAAGTACATGACACTGCCAATAATCCGAGCGTACTCAATTTGGAAAATAGATTCCCCTTTATTCTTTGAAAAGTACTTACTCGTATCAATAGGGGTACTGACCTCGTTCTTGTCATCTCTGTTAAATTTATCCAGTATCAACCACCTGAAAGTAAACTCGCAGATAGCAGGAAGTAAGGAAGAAGTGAGAGCAGTAGAAAGTTTAGAGAGAATTTTCGGGTTGGTGTGTAAAATTGCATGACATTAAGTACATCTCTATTAAAACTGCAAAACACAAAAGTTGAGGGATCAATTTGCAATGTTTGAAACTTCAGGGACTAAAATGTAAATAGTCAAATTCCCAGTTCTTACATATAATTATATCGAATTATCATTCAAGATATTAACAACTCTGAAATTACACGTAAAATCGAGAAAGACAAAAACGTGATTTAATACTGAGGCCCGTGCTGATCACGGTCTCCTTAAGGCAATTTCGCCCCACTCCACCATCGGGTTATGCAAAGGAGTTTAAACACGGGACGATCACCTCCCAGGATTCAACAGTGTCGTTATGCACGAAACACGCTTGACCGAACCGAACTCAATACCTGAACACAACATCATTTTAATAGAGATGCCGACGACGACGCCAGAATAAACGAATAAGAATTAATTAAACAGATTAGAACAATACACCAGTATCAACCACCTGATAGTAAACTCGTAGATAGCAGGAAGTAAGGAAAAAGTGAGAGCAGTAGAAAGTTTAGAGAGAATTTTCGGGTTGGTGTGTAAAATGTGAGGGGAAATGTCTCAATTTATAGTGGAGATGGCTCAAGGCTGCATTAGTTTCGAGATTTAGAATATTTTCGATCAATTCTGTCCAAAATTGGACGCATTAATTACACATAATTAACTGTTACCAAAAAATAAATTTTCGGATTCAATGTAGGGTTTAGCGGACCGACATTCGTGGGCGCGCACACAAGCCAAGCTTACCGGGGTGGGTATTCTATCCACTCGACTGCACCCCCCTGCGCGCGTGGAGATAGTTTTTCATCTAGTAAGTAGTTACTACCTTATAAAAGTTGCCAAAATATATACCAGCTAAAACTAGTAAATCTGGCCAGTGTGGGACTAAATGTCCAAACCACACACAACACTTACTTTGAAATTCCATTCACAATACAAACCATATGGGCCATGGCCCACTCACTTGGCTTAAAGTCACGTCCAACATTAATTAGGATTAAGAACATAATCACAGTTGCAAGTTTGCACCTTATTGTTTTTTGGGTTAATAACTAAAAAACTGCCCAAGGTTTACCCTATGTTAAAATTAGGTGTCTGAAGTTTGAAATGTTAAAATGGACTGTCTCAAGTTTCATTTTTGTTGAAATTTGGTGTCTCGGTGTGATTACTTTAGAGAAGTCAATTCCGAC
The DNA here is from genome assembly GCA_036873135.1 of Clarkia xantiana subsp. parviflora. Classification (NCBI taxonomy): domain Eukaryota; kingdom Viridiplantae; phylum Streptophyta; class Magnoliopsida; order Myrtales; family Onagraceae; genus Clarkia; species Clarkia xantiana. The sequence continues at coordinate 15,245,088 of JAPTYO010000008.1, read as the reverse complement.
GAAACCGTCTGTCAAATTCGAGCTCTCATACACACTCCCTTCTCGTCATCTTGCTGGGATCGTCACCAAAAAAGTTGGTCACATCCGGGCAAGTAAATCTCGCTCTATTGTCCTTGGAAAATGGCTCTACACCACTCTTCTAGAAACTTTTTTTTTAATGTTCAATTTTTAGGTGAAATTTGACGATTTTGTGAAAATTAAAGAGTGATGGATTATGAGTGGGTTAGTGGGTTGATGAAAATGATGGAATGAAGATGAAAAGACACACAAAAACACCAAATTTCAACAAAAATGAAACTTGGGACAGTCCATTTTAACATTTCAAACTTCAGACACTTAATTTTAACATAGGGTAAACCTTGGACAGTTTTTTAGTTATTAACCCTTGTTTTTTTGTGTCATGTGTTTAAATTATATTTAATACGTGTCATGATTTTCGTTTTGTTTACTTTTTGGGTTTCTTGCGTTTTTTCTGTTAAATTTGACAGATTTTGGTTTAATAGCACCATAAAATTCAATAGCGAGAGCATTTAAAGAAGAGAAAATAACATTGTCAATTTTGTTTCCCTTTTAACTTTTATGTCAATTAGTGTGTACATACGGTGAAAATAGAAAAACTTATGCAAAATTGAGATTCAATTTAACTTAATTGACATAAATATACATAACTTAAAAAAAACACATACTCAAATCTGTAAAAAAAACGGAAAACAAAAAAATAAAATAACGAAAACGAAACTTTACACACCTGCTAGCAAGAGAGGGTTTGGTTATGTTAGATTATGTCACTATCTATCGCACTAAGACATAGTGGACTAGCTAGTTATGAGGTCAAGCAATGAAAGGCCCCTCAAACTACCTTCCAACTATCTTTGTAACGATTGTCGTCCTCGTCGTCTCCAAATTCTACTCACTCATTTGACTTCCTTACTTCCCTCCCTCCTATAGAGAGAGAGAGAGAGAAGAGAGTTTAATAATTTTCTGTTATAATTAATTAATTAACGGTAATGGAATTGGAAAGGGGGTGGTGTCATGTGACTGGTGCAGTTGGTGGTGGCCTTGGGGGAGATTAAGTAAGTGAGCACCATAACGGTGGATTTAGTTCACCCACTTAACCCACATCTTCTTCCACTTCTCACGCTCACCAAATCTCTTCTACTCTCTAACCCTACCCTACCCTACCCTAGCTAATTAATTATTTCATTCCACACACATGTATGTGATCAATGTCCCCTCTCAAAGGGAAAATTAGTATCACGCATTATTTGTCAACTCACATACAAAATATATAGTCTGTGAATTCTCATTTCAAATATAATTTATACATTTTTGTGTGACTTCTACTTTCAAATCTATATATTTTTATTTTAACATGCGCGGGAATGATCGGAGGACACTATGAGCACTCCAGGCAGGGCCTGATAGTTTTCTGTCTTTTGACTTGAAAAGGAGTACCAAAATGAAAAAAATAACAGAACCATGAAACTCGTTTCTATATTCACCAAAAATAAAAAGATCAATCTCGTATTTCTCTACGTATTTATTTGTATCTTATTATTATCGTATTCATTAAGAAAGTGATGAAGCACTTTAATCAGTAGTTGATAACATAGTTAATTTGTTTATATATCTTGGTAAGAGAAACAAAAGGTTGATTGAACATCATATTTGTTATATAATTAGACTTTATAACTAGTGTTTTTGCAACAACAGAAAAACTTTATATTATAATACGGTGGTTTTGAAATCTAATCAAAATAACTCAGCAGATCGCATCCTCTTCAAATGAATCACACAAAGATAACTTCTTTTTCTTTTCTTTTTTTTTTTGTTTCAACAGGGGTGGGCCTAGGTGGGCCCTCATCACGAGGGCAGCATCCTAGTGCATGCCCGCTTCACATCACATCTACTTGCATCAGGTCAGTCTTTAAGGGGTAAAGTGTTGGTCATGTATATTTTTCCATTCACATGGTCACTAGTGAGAATTGAACACGTACCATCTACACTACAAGAAAACATAGTCAAATAAAACGAACTTTGACACGGGGTGTTTCCTCGTGTCAAATTGACACGTCATCATAGACGAATTTGGCACGACCTCTTGTTTGACACGTCAGTTGAGACGGGTTTTGTCCTCGTGCCAATTTGACACGACCTTTAAGACGGGTCTGACACGTCTAAAATAACATGGGCATTCCTCGTGCCAAATTCGTCTATAAACAGTATTTTAAACGCCCCTTAAATCGAATTAGAGACGACCCAAACATGTGTTGTTTAATGAAATTAAAACTTTGCCATTGAAAGTTTCGAACCCAGGTTCTACAGCACTTAATTCAGAATGCACGCATTACCACTAGGCTAAGTGGTTTATTTTGCTATAAATTGGGTGACAAAGTTTCTAATATATACAATTAATGAATAAGCCTAATTTTATTTGGTTAAAATATTTATTAATGATGTACTTTTAATATAAATAATTATTCCTAAATCATTATACCTTAAACCATAAAACACTATTAAAATATATAGGAAAATAAAAAGTAGTACAAGTGTTTTAAATACGAAAATATTTACCATAAACTATATACCACTATACCCTAAATCAATAAACCATAAATCACAAACCACTATACCCTAAACTATAAATCAATACTATAAACCACTATACCCTAAATCACTATAATCTAATTAATATTTTCCAACTTAATTTTAAATGTGATTTAAGGTATATATGACTACTTAAGGCATACACTAATGATTTAAGTTATGAGCAATGATAGGGGTTCCGAAACCATCCTCCGACCAACCTCCGATATGTGAGTAAGTGGCCTCCATTGTAATATTGAGCAACTTTGTGGGTTATTTTATTACACTCTCATATCGGAGGTTTCAGAGGTTTGGGATCAGAATCCCAATCATTTCTGTTAAGTTATAATAACTTAACTACTAAGTAATTTAAGGTATGCAGTGGTGAATTAGATGAATATGTGATTTAAGGTATATACGACTACTTTAAAGCGTACACTAATGATTTAAGGTAGAATGACTTAACTATTAAGTAATTTAAGGTATGTAGTAGTGATTTAAGGTATACATTACTATTTAAGGCATACACTAATGATTTAAGGTAGAATGAGTTAACTACTAAGTAATTTAAGGTATGCTGTAGTGATTTAAGGTAATATGTGATTTAAGGTATATATGACTATTTTAAAGCATACACTAATGATTTAAGGTAGAATGACTTAACTACTAAGTAATTTAAGGTACGTAGTAGTGAATTAGTTGAATATGTGAATTAAGATGTATAAGACTACATTAAGGCATACATTAATGATTTAAGGTATAATGACTCAACTCTTAAGTAATTTAATGTATGTAGTAGTGAATTAGATTAAAATGTGATTTAAGGTATATAGAACTACTTTAAGGCATACACTAATGATTTAAGTAGTGAATTATCTTTGCCAAAATCCTAAATTATAAACTAATATACTTTAAATCATAAACCAATACCCCTAAACATATATATTATAAATCACCATACCCTAAATCATTATACCATAAACCCTATAAACCACTTGATCCTAAAATATCTATATTTACAAAATTAGTTAAAAACACACATTTAGAATACCCGTATTAATTTTAGAAAATGGACAATATGATGTTAATTTCTCCTTATACTTAATCATTTTACTCTAAATTATTCAAAACCATAAACTAATATACCCCTAAAGTACTATACCCTAAACCACTATACTCTAAATCACCATACCCTAAATAAATATACCATATATCACAAACCACTATACCCTAAACCATAAATAAGCATCCTAAACCACCCTAATATACCCTAAACCATAAACCAATACACTAAACCACTATACTCTAAATCATTATAACCTAAATCAGTAAACCATAAATCACAAACAACTATACCCTAAACCATAAATCAATATCATGAACCATTATACCCTAAATTACTATACCCCAATTAATGTTTTCTAACTTCATTTTAAAGATGATACTCGTTTATGTTGTAATAGATGACTCACTTTTAATTTAATTAACTCCTATTTAATTTAACTTATTATTATTTAGTTAGACATTATTACATCACATTTTTATTGATCCATATTTTCATTTATTTTAGTGCAATAGGCTTATCTTATAAATAAATACATAATAACGACTTAATGCAATTTTACAAAATAATAATAATAATAAACCACTATACCCTAAATAATAATGCATATTTTAATGCACTTTTATAAAATAAATTTGTTACAATCTAATTTGGTTAGAACGTCAATAATAATGACAAGTAATCAATTTTTTATAAAATACACATTTATAATCTCATATTAAAACTCACATTTAGAATCTCATATTAATTTTAGCAAATGGAACAATATGATGTTAATTTCTCCTTATATTTAATCATTTTACCCTAAATGACTATATCATAAACCATAAACTACTATAGCTTAAACCATAACCCAATACTCTAAACCACTATACTCTAAATCATCACACTCTAAATCACAAACCACTATACTCTAATTCACTATACCATAAATCATAAACTAATATACCCTAAACCATAAACCAATACCCAAACCACTATACTCTAAATCATAAATCACAAACCAATATATCCTAAACCATAAATCAATACTCTAAGGTATACAAGTGAATTAAGGTATATAAGTGATTTAAGGTATAGTCATGTATTAAGGTGTATAAGTGAAATGAATGTATGGTATTGAGTAAAGTTATATTAATGGATTTAGACTTTACTACTGAATTAGGGTATAGTTGTGAATTAAGGTATAGTAATTGATTAGACTATATTAATGAATTAATGTATAGTAGTGAATTAAGGTATAAAATTGATATTATAGTCATGTATTAAGGTATATAAGTGAAATTAATGTATGATATTGAGTTAAGTTATATTAGTGAATTTAGACTTTACTGGTGATTTAAGGTATAATAGTGAATTAAGGTATAGTACTTGATTTGTACTATATTACTGAATTAATGTATACAAGTGAATTAGGGTATAAAAGTGATTTAAGCCATAACAGTATACCCTAAATCACTTTACCCTAAACCATATACCCAGTGGCGGATCCATGAGGTTCATAATGTGGATACGTTTTGCTAAAAAAAATTGCGAAAATTTAACATATTCCTTAAAAAAAAAGTTGTAAAAAAATGTTATAAAACAATTATAATTAGTGACCTGTGACAAGTCTTTAAGACTATTAAATAAGTATTTAAAGCTTATTAAAATCTGCCTTTAACAAGTCTTGAACCAGTGACCTGTGTTAATAGGCTAAATTCACACGCTTTACCACTCAACTAAGGTGTTCTTTTTGTTAAGTTTGGGTGACAATTTAACAAAATATATATACAACAAAAGAAAAAAGAACTTAATCACAGCCGTCCATCTTGAAGCTAAAAACAAACCCTAGCAGATTCTTATCATCTCTATTCCTGCGCAGCTTTTCTTATCTCCATTATTGCGCAGCCAGATTAAAAAAACCAAAGGAAGAGAAATGGAGGAAGATCAGAAGAGATGGATGAAATCACCGCAAGCAAGCGCCTGTCCTCTGGTCTCCTTACTGTCAAATTTCATATCTCTGCTAGACACGGTGGCCGGCCGACATCATTCATCTCATCGACTGTCAGATTTGCATCTCCGTGTTATCTCATTCGCGGTGGATCACTGACACGCCGTTGTCTGACCTATCCATCGTGAAGTGCACATCCAAATTTACTCATTTCACTGATGATCGCGAAGTTAGGGTTTCCACGAGCAAGCCTTATTTTGAGGGTTAGTTTGCTGTGTCTACATTTTGAGGGTAAATATGCCTACTTTATTCTGCTGTGTCTACATTTTCTGGTCCCGTTTTTTGTTGTTCAAATATTAAATCCTTGTTATGATGTCATGCTGCCTATATTTCTTTGATTCTTTCATTGGGGTTGTTCAATTTTCAGCTTCAAATCTCAATTTTGCTTTGGATATCAGTCACTAATTTATAACTATTGTTGTGTGTATTTTTCTTGTTTCATTTACAATTCACGTCTCTGGTTTATATGAATGTCTCTATCTTCGTTTTGCAGGAATTAAGGGTGTAATTAAATTAGACTCTGATAATGATTCTGGCAGTGTAGAAAATGACATTTTGAAGAAAGATGAGTCGGCTGATTCCCCATTTAATGAAATAAAGGATCCAAGATATCATGCTAATTTTGGTGAAATAGGATATCCTGGGGGTAGGTCCGTTTCTGTTGTACATTCGAATTTTCTGCCTATTGGGTGAATGTGGTTCTCTGTTTAATCTGTCAAACCAAGTTAATGTATTTATAGTTCCTTGTTAAATATTAATAGCACCTGTTTCAGGGGAGGTTAGATTCAGCCAAGGATCTGCGAGCAGTTCATGTCCTGCATCTCTCCCGGATGATGTATATGATTATGGTTATCCGGTACTCTCTCAGAATGTATGTTGCTACTATTTCTTCCCTCTTTCATCATGCTTTTAAATTAATTTTTTAGTCTTCATTATTGCTTTCTTAGTAGTAAAATAAAGTTTCATTTCTTGAATTTTGGTTGTGTGGAGATTCTTTCATCGTACAAGATGAATCAATATATGAGAAGTCATTCTTCAGAATCAGAAGTAGGATTTATATGCTAGCTTTTGATAGGTACAGTAGTTTTCTAGTGGAAGGTTTGAAAAATAAACATTAGAAATTTAGAATGTAAAATTTCAGCATCTCTGTTATTTACCTTTGTTATGATAGCTGATTAGGGAAAATGTGAACACCTAAAGGACTAGTTCAAATATTCTTCTAAAACTTCATTGCTTTCTGGTTGGGTCTTATGGTCCCAGAGTACATTGATGTGCCCAATCTAATTTGGTTACCTCCTACTAGCGATTCACAGGTTACCGATGCACACATATACCAATTGATTGGTTGGTACCAAAAGCAAATTGAAGCATTCATCATGTTGTTGCTCGTAAATATCTGTTTATTAGATATATTGCTCTTTCCTTGTAGCTATGACCATACATCCTGCCTCATATGTTGTCTTCTATGAGAAGTATAACTCCATAAACTTGGCCGTGATAGAAAGCAGTGTAATTTTATTGTTTTTCATTTACACTTTGTCTGCATAACTCAATTTGATTTTATCGGCAGGGGTCAAGCAGAAAGTTGTTCAAAGATAGAAAAGGTGTTCAAAGTTTTCTGGTGGCTTTGACATTACATGCTTTGGAAGTATAAAGGTAAGAACATTAGGCTCCATCTGTTTCTGATCACACAATACAAAATGCATTAACAACACAACTTATGGTATTGTATTTTGCAATATGAAATGGACCGAGGAAAGCTTTAAATGGAACTTCAAGGAGAAAGGAAGTCACATGTGGAGCGCGACGAGTGCCTCAAGGAACAAAAATTTAAGAAATGATGTAGTTGTTGGGCAGAAACTATGGCTCTAGGCATTCAAGAAATGCACAGGTAGGTATATTTAGTGCTGGAGGATGCAATGAGAAGATGTTGGAGATGTTGGAGTGATTTATAGAGTCATAGTCTCATAGATGAGGATTTTTTTTTGTAAATAGATGGGAATATCCATTTAATATGTATTTACATTTTAATTAAGTTTCCTAATTGTATTGAGGAATATATATAAATGTATTTGATATTTATAATTTTGGATTAATTTGAATTTGATTTCGATAATTATTTTGGGTTATGAATCTTTACATAATAACTAGTAATAAAATCTAACAAATTGACTAAATTAATAAGTTTTAGGGTTAAAGAAATGCATTATAAAATCAACATATAGATTGAAATTTCTTCACTTTGTAATTGATAAATAGAATCGATTAATCTCACTTTATATCCGATAAAGAGAGTTGAGACGGATGACTCTATTATTGTGTTTAGGGACACCAATATTGCATTCTAAATGTTTTTTATTGAGACAAATTGTTTAATCATAATATGTATTTCTAGAGTCAAATTTTTTGATTCTAAAAGTAATTTACCGAGACAAGATAATGACAGAAATGCGTGTACAAGGTCGTGTGTAATGGCGTGTAGGTGTGAAAACGATTTTGGCAAGAGTTTGACACGGGGTATACTGACACGTGTTTGCAACGTTTTGTACACGAGGAACAGTACCAGACACGACCTACCCCGTGTGAAAAAAAAATTCACACTCGATTACTAATAACGAGGTCACCCCGTGCCTAACCCGATTCTACCACGTTTGCACATGAATTTGAGACGAACTGGTCCGTGCCAATTGGCCCTGCTCTCTTGTAGTGCTAGTTAAGGAATGAGGCGCTAAACCACCAAATCATACGCAAAGATAACTTAATATGATCGATTTTGATAATTTCAAATAAATAATTTCTACTTCGTATTCATAATTGTAATGATGATACTTAAAAGTGTGGTCTATAATAATTAGTTGCCCTCGCTCGGTGTAGTGTGAAAACATGCATGGGATTACTATTAAAAAAAAAGCCTTACCTTACTTATGAGTTATGACTATTACTAGCTTTTTCACTATTTTACCACTCCAAAAACAGTATCTTGAATCTCTAATTATATATATCTGAAGTCGTAACATTTTTCTTCATTAGACTGTATATATCTGAAGTCGTAACATTTTTGTTCATTAGACTGTAATCTATTCCTAGCAATTATCATCATCATATATATATAGTGTAAGTTAATAATATGTTGGAAAAATGTTGGTCGATACAGGGTAAAAACACTATTCTGAAATATGTAGGACCAAAGTCCAATTAATTATTATTCGATAATTAACATACAATTAACAAGTAAATTTGTATGTGTATGAAAATTGAAATTGCGATCCGTAGATCGAATGGGAAAGACGAAGTTTTAACTGAGGCACGTGCGGATCACACTCTGCTTAAGGCAATTTCGCCCCACCTCACCCTCAGGTTATGCAACGAGGTTTATTACAGGGGCGATCACCTCCCAGGATACAACAGCGTCGTTGACACGAATCATGCACACAATTCGTTCAACCAAACAATACCAGAACTCAAACAAGAATGATAAACCAAAATAACGCTACGAAATTTGGAACTCAATCGTGACATGCTGGGCTTGTTTGATGACACTGGGATCTTCTTCTTTATTATTATGCATGCACCGTATATGACCTGGTGTTAGGGATCAATGGATACCAAGTTCATAGTGTTGACTTCATCAAAATGAATGTGTTACGTGAGGGAAATGAATTTAGTTCTGGTGGCTTTGAGTCGATTGATGTATATTTGACCGAATGAAAGACTATGTATATATATAGTTGAATATTTTTCTCACGGCAATAAAAACATATATAATATATATACATATAAAACAACTACTTAATATGGTAGGATTACATTTGTCCATAAATATACACAATATATTGTGTATATATAAAATATACTCTTGCACAAATCACAAAGTGCAATATATCTGGACACAATTAGAATAGGAAACTTCGGTTTGCAAAATTAGGCAACAAATAATTTCCCGTTTTTAACCGGACTTGCGCTATGTACTTTAATTCCTATTCACAATTTATGTGATGGCTCAAATATCATTCACTATAACTATTGGGTTATTGTAAACCCCAATTTGTCCAACATAATATGCCTAAAAATGGTGTATTGTTTTGGTAAAACTAAAAATGGTGGATAATACCAAATTACCAACGAGAGGTGGTAAAGTTTGAACTTTTTTGGGTAAAGTCTGAACTTTTTTGACCTTTAATTAATTAATTATTAATTTTTCCACCACCGTGAATTCAAAAAGTTGGAACTCTATTTCAACATTTCTAACTTTTTTTTATATGGGGAAGAGAGACATAAAAAGACATAAAATTTTGAACTTTGAATCATTTGGTGGCCAAAAGAGAATCCGACAAGGGGGGCCTGATGGCATGAAACCAACACATTAATTGGAAAACAGTGAACTCTAAAACTTAGAGGTTAGAGCACACAATGGGAAATTTTTTATGGAGAAATGTTTTATACAGAATAAAACAATGAGAAATATGTTATGTTTTATTCGCTAATTACTCTTATTTATGATTATTCTTTCCTCTGAAAGTTGTTTTCAATATTTTTATTATATCTTCATGGTTTCTTAATTTAATTTAATTTAATTATATGTTGGCAAAAAAATTTTATATATAAATATTGTAAAGTATCTTAACTATTTGAACAAGATAATTAAAATAAATGTAATATTTTTATAACAAATGTGGCTCAAAATGGAACCAATATAATATTTCTCATATTCAAGTCTTAGGTGAATAATTTTATTGAATATAAAAGTGAAACTGCAGTTAAAGTACTCATAATAATTATAACAAATACGATACATTGATGAAATAATTTACATAAAATGTATATTTTTTTTACTTCCAATTTTCAAAGACTCAAGATAAGAAATATTTCCATTTTACCTTTTATTGCATAGTGTTAATTGAATAATATTTACCCTATGGTAAATTATATATTATACTAGCTATTTACTCCGTCATCTAATTAAGGAAAGCGAATTTCAGCATATGGTGCTTACTTAACTTTTTTTTATTTATTACCATAAAAGGAATATGTTAGTAATGACGACTCTAAGCTCATTTCACTAAATAAAATTCGGATTCTACTGTTTATAAAATGAGAATTTTTTTCTAGCCAAATTTAGTGAACCGTTATTATATACATTGGCTCCGTCGACATAACTCACCAACAGACTTCAATCTTGCTTGTATAATATAATCTAGAGACAGACAATTAAGTTTAGTTTTGCACGCTTTCTGAAAGATAAACTAATGCATGTAATATTATTTGAATATTTATATTTAGCTTAATTACGTAAAAGATTATTAATTTCCATATAAATATGTGTGGAAAAGGAAAGTATTGTTTGGGCAAAATAAAAATAAATAAATAAATAAATTATTGTCCAAAGAATCTTCCAAATCAGGGAAACGACGGCGTTACGGAAATGTAGAATGAAATTTTGAGTCCTTAAATATGGCTCGAACCCTACAACTACAAGGAGAAGGAGCGTTAGTTGCGGAGAGATTAACGAACAAAGCCAAGGGACCAACATCCCCTCCTCCCTCTGCATTACAATTTACAAACAACTCCCCCTGCTTCCATTCCATCAAATGAATCATTCCCTCCTTTAAAAGGCTTGTCGGAGAGGCAACTAACTGGAAAACACAATCAAACTCTCTCTCTCTCTTCTCTCTCTGCAACTGTTGATTGGCGCTCTGCTTTCAGATAATATCAAGGCAAGAACATATTCCATACCAACACCTCTGCTGTCTAGAAACTCAATAGCCGCCTCTTCAAGATATCTCTTATACGTTCTCTCTCTAGTTTCTACCTCTTCCTTGAGATGCCTTCTCATTACCTTTCTCTTTCTGGGTTTTTCTCTTATCATGGAGACAGAACTTGCCCTAGCTACTGAGTTTCATCTTCTGCAGCACAGTGAGAGATGGCAGAGCAAGGTAACACTAATCTCATGTTTTAACAAGATTAAATTTTTTATTTTTACGGCAGAATTTTGGTTTTTATTATGCTTCTCGTCGGAATAATCTAGTTGAAAAGGCCGGGGAGCTTGAAGATTATGCTTTGACTTTTATTATCTTGGTTGATCATCATGGTTTAATTTTTGTTTGGTTGGTCAATAAATCATGAAATTTTAGTAAAATAGGAATCTTTGTATTCTTTGATTGATAGAAAGACAATATAGGAATCTCAGTTTTCTCTCTGGCTATACTTTCTCAGCAGCCAAGCCAAACGGAGGGTCAAAAGGAGGCTGCTTTTCGTCGCCGAAAAGTCTTGTCTAGATATCTTAATTCTGTATACATATTATATAATATATACCCTTTTAACGTGCCATGCAATGTCTTTTACCGTGTAATATATATACATATAATAATGACAAGAAACTTGCTTCTGATTATTTACTGCAGTGACAGAACAGAACCCACAGATGGAGCAACGAACTGAAAAGGAAACAGAGCCTGAAACTCCAAAAACAGAGCAAGAAGATAATGAGTGCAAGAAAGAAGACATGACAGAGGACCAATCTTCGCCGAGAAGCGTTCTCGAAATTCCGATTCTCGGCCCGGACTCCGACGACAACAGCGGCAGCTGGCCTACGCCGGAGAAAAACGGTGCTTTGGTTCGGAGCATGACTCTCAGGCTGCAATGGAGGAATGCGATCGAAACGCTGAAGAAGAAATCAATGAGCAGATTCTCGACCACGTCGATGCTCGGTGGTCATCGGAGGAACAAGAAGAAGCTCGTCAGGATTCGGAGCGCCGATGACCCCATGGACTGTGGACTGCTGCGGTTTCAGAAGCCGTCGTGGCGGAGCTTCGATCTCGCTGAGTTGGCGGCGGCCACCGATAATTTCAGCCCCGGTGAGGAATTTTCTCATTTCTAAAATTTCCATATATTTTCGTTTATCACTTAAAGTAAGTTATTTAATAATGTCTTTTTTACATATGGTTATTTTAGATAGGATTATTTGTGATATAGAGTTACCAACTTTGGGTTGATAAAATCAAAACTAAGATATTCAAATTAAGCTGAAAATTCTATAAATATATTGATTTCCTTTTCTATCTTCATTTCCATTTAAATTATAAAAATAATAATATTTTATTTATGTTAGTTTGCCGCCTAGCCACAATTAAATTTTTGAGCACACAAAAAAGCATATATATATATATATATATATACACGGTGAGGGTAGTAGGCCCTAGTTGGCAAGTTAAAAGATATAAATCCCTATTAACGTCTGGGAGGCATTAATTGTGTTAGCCATAAATGTTACCATAAAATATGATTATTACATTAAATATTTTTCAAATCTCTGGCAAAAAAAACCTTTAAATCTAGATTGTAAATGCTTAGGTGAACGACCCTTATATAGATATAGCACGTGACATTAAAGCAATATTGGAACACTACGAATTTTGCTTGCTCGTGGTGGTTTCGTGAGGTGGATATTGAATGTGCGCGATCCCTTCTAATTAATATATCATAAATACCAAACAAAATGTGCTCAGGAAGACAAGAACATAGGTAAAAAAAACATGATTAGACAAAACAATTAATTGAGGTTTTTGATAAGAACAAATGTTTGAAAACTATGTGGTCTTGTATTGAGATATTCATTCATCTCAATTTCAAATATTTGTAATTTTAATAATAATCTAGTAAGGAAATCAGAGCCGGTTTTTGGGAATTAGGGAGACCACCTAAACCCCATGCAAGGAGTCAACACCTCTTCGCATTGAGAAAAGTAGACCTTTTGACGTGGAAGGTTTTCTTGTTTGTAGTGGGCCCCAGATTGATTGATTTTAACTAATTTTAAGAAGAATATCAAACGTGTTCGGTAGAGTATTTATTTTTATGTATTATATTTTATACACCGTATATTAGTGGGATTGACATAACGCGATGAATGAAGTTAGGAAACCGGACAATGGATTAAAAAAATAGGGGGTAAATCGAAAATATGTATATAATTTAGGACTAAAACAACATACACTCAAAAAATGAGGGAAAATATGTACATAATTTAGGACCAAAACAACAGAACCTCAAAAGTTAAGAGTAATTGCTTTATAAATAGTATTAGTTAACAAACAAATTAACGTGATAAATCTGTACTGTGCTTTAATAATAATATTTGAAATGACCATATATACATGTGTGGAAATGTTATTGGTAGAGAACTTGATCGGAAAAGGAGGGCAGGCGGAGGTGTACAGAGGCCAACTACCAGACGGCCAAATCGTGGCGGTGAAGAAGCTCATCAAGAAGGAAAAAGATGAAGAGCGTAAGACCGCCGACTTCTTATCGGAACTCGGGATCATTGCCCATATCGACCACCCCAACGCCGCTCGATTGCTAGGGTTTGGGGTCGACGGCGGGCTCCACCTTGTTCTCCAGTTCTCTCCTCATGGCAGTCTCTCTTCTCTCCTCCATGGTTCTCTCTTATGCCCTCCCATTTACCATTCTATTGCATTTTCTCTCTTATTATTATAGTTAATTACACTAATGCATAATAAACTTTAGTATGCTTAACAAATTATCATCATGGATTTACTTCAACAATTGACTTTACATGATAAAACTCTGCTTTTATATATAAATAAATAATTGTTATTTGTTGATCCGTTGAATTTAGCTCGTCCAAATGAAGAATTTAAGTCATAAAATGCCATGTAATACGATCATTAGTGTTAGGCAAGTTACTTAACACGAATGGCGGTGCACGATTTTGTGGTTCAGGTTCGACCGAGCCCCTCGAGTGGAAAGTAAGGTTCAAGGTAGCTGTGGGAGTGGCAGTGGGACTGCAGTATCTTCACTATAGCTGCCAAAGGAGAATCATTCACAGAGACATCAAAGCTTCCAATATATTACTCACTGATGACTTCGAAGCTCAGGTATAATACATTATTTATCATATATCCCCTCTATTAATATTATTATTATTAACCATTTCTTGATTCAGCCATATACTTGCATAATTACATATCATTCATTTTTATGCAGATCTCTGATTTTGGCCTTGCGAAGTGGCTCCCCGAGAAATGGGTTCACCACGTCGTTTTCCCAATCGAGGGCACATTCGGGTTAGTAAACATATACGAATAATTCCTTCTATTTCAATTTCAAGTTGATGTTTTTAATTCTAAATGTATGCGGAGAAAATAGTTACCTTGCTCCGGAATACTTCATGCACGGCATCATCAACGAGAAGACCGACGTGTTTGCATTCGGTGTATTGCTGCTCGAGCTTATAACAGGTAGGCGGGCGGTGGATTCCTCTCGCCGGAGCCTTGTTTTGTGGGTATGAATTATACATTACATGACCATGTCTTAGACAACAACATAGTTTACTTCGCCTGTGTAAAAAACATGCATGTTACTTGGCTAATTGTTAGGCGAAGCCGTTGTTGGACTCCAATAACATGAAGGAACTAGCAGATCCTCGGCTAGGAGACGACTACGATGCCGTTGAAATGAAGAGGGTGTGTCTTACCGCTTCAATGTGCATCAACCACCTTGAGAAAATGCGACCCGATATGAACAGGGTATATTACAAAATGCCATTTTTAAAATTTCGACCTTTTGAAATATTTTTTAACTTAAAAATAAAAATTGTTATTTGGTTTACTTCAGGTGGTGCAGATTTTGAAGGGTGAGGAAGGACTTGTTGAATGGAAACAAAACTCCGTCTCAGGGCGGGCATTGATGTTAGATGCTTGTGACATGGAAGATTATACTTGCTCGACGTATCTTAAGGATCTCAATCGACACAGAGAACTCGCGCTCGAGTGATTCAGTTCTTTGAAAAAGGAGGCTTTTGGCAATCTGGATATAGTAGTGCTGCATTCATGGGTGGAACATACTATTTACCTTGTTCCTCTACTCTGTGTTAGGTTGGTGATTTGTGTTCTCAATGTTGTTGACACCAACTATATTTACCCTTAGCTCAAAGGGTGAATGTAAAATTTACATAAGAAAATGAACAGAGTTGAGTCTTGTAAAGTTATGAGGGTTGCGGTATATGCAACCGTAATCAGAGTTGCCGTTTCTACTTTTTATAACGACATTGACCGTGGTTATTTGAAAAAAGGGTTGAGAATTTAACAGTCCAAGGTGTTGAAATTTGATGTCTAAAGTTTGAAATGTTAAAATGGATTATCTCTTTTTTTTTTATTGAAATTTGGTGCATCGGTGTGATTACTTTAGAGAAGTCAATTCCGACGAAACCGACTGTCAAATTCGAGCTCCAAGGCACGCTTCATTCTCGTCACCTTGTCGGACTGTCACCTAATAAGTTGGCCACATTCGCGCAAGTAAATCTCACTTCGTTGGTGTTGGAAATCGCTCCACACCACTTTGTTGTAAACTTTTTCTTTAGGATGTTAAGTTTTGGGAGAAATTTGACGATTTTATGAAAAGTAAAGAGTGATGTATTATGAGTAGGGCTGGCAATGGTGCGGTGAAAATCAAATAATCATGGTTATTCGCACCATTTACCGCAATGGTTAACCGCACCATTATGGTGAGGGGTGGTTATGGTGAGGGGCGGTTATGGTGATGAGTTTTTTTACCCACAATGATTATGGTTATGGTATTAAGTTCATAACCACGGTTATAACCATCACCGCTATATATATACACATTATTATACTATATAAGTATTAATCTTGTAACAAAAAAAAGTATTAATCCAATTATCACATAACTCAATTTCCACCATTCTTTTCTTTGTGGTCAGATATCCCACCATTCATACATTCGGTATCTTGACCATTGTGTACCCAAGACTGGATATGGATGAACACTCAGAAATGTATATAGTTCTAATTATAACTTATATTTCTTCAGACATTATTTTACTTCTAAAGTGACTTATGACATTACACATGCAAACTGGATCTTTCTATCATGCTCCAGAGCACCATGTTTTTTGTTTTTGTATTTTTCTGTTACCCTAAAGGTGAACCCTAGAAAGAAATTGATATTATTAATAGTATGATGCAAATATTAGGTGTGGTTATAAAATTTCATATTTTTTTTTTATACTTTTAAAGTTTTACATATGTTACAATTAATTCCACCCTAGTAATAAAAAAAAGAAGCAAAAGCATGGTGCTTGTTTTGTCCAAACCCGCTTGACGTAACGGACTTGACGAGTCCTTAAGTTGATTGCTGTGTCGGGTTCTTCTACTTGCGCTCATTACTTCACGCTCGTTGTCCGAACCTGCACACAGGGGCAGTAACCAGCACGGAGGGGGGTGGTGCCGGTTGAGCCCTCTCCGATGCCTAAATGAGAATTCTAGAGGGAGAAAGCTAGAGAGAAGTCAGAGCTCCTAAGCCAATCTCAAGTGAATGTAAAGAATGAAATGGGTGGCCTTGGTCCCTTTTATAGGCAACCTTATAACCGACCCCGGTTTTTGTGCAGTTCGATGCCGGTTTAAAAAAAAGTGTGAACCGTCGTCTGGTTTGATCAAGGTTGGCTATCGGAAAACTCTAACTTGTTGTAAAAACACAAATGGAACGCGCGTGCTGCAGACGACGACTCGGGTCACATCGAATTTGGGCAATCCCGACGTGATCCGGGTCGTCGGGTGCAATCCGGACCCGTCCGGATTGCCTGGCAACCCAGACCTCCGGAGGTCCGGTCCGGACGCGTGTGTCGCGCGTCCAGACTGTTTTGACCCTCGGGAACGTATTTTTGACCCGTTTACGTGATTTTTGACGTTTTTATGAAGTCCGAAATGTTAATACGAACCTGAATTGGGCAGATATCCATCACTTGCCCCCCGAGTCAAGTAATGGTTCAAACCTTGCTTGACCCTATTTTAAGATAGGATAAATGCCCAATTTTAGGTTCGGTGCTTACCTCAGAAGTTGATTGATTGTCGACTGGGCACGTGTGCCTTGATTCGTCTAACTTTAATTTTTCTTGGCGCGTATTTTGATATCTGCTGACAGGGTTAGTATAGCAAACATGCATATATAAAATAGATATATTCGAAGAGTTATAAATGCATGTAATTACATCAATGGATGTTATCATGAATAAGGATGCATTGATCATGAACGCGTTAGACATTGACGTATCCAACACGGACGTAACGGGTGCAGCTAAAGTAATAAGGGCATACATGATGCAATGACATGTAGTTGATAATAAAATCATGCAATCAATTATATAATGATGAAAACATGGATCATGGATTAAGATAGATGAGATGATCACAAATAAATCATGGATATATAACACATGAGTACGATTGCATATGTCGAGTCTAAAAATGATGTGTGTTATAATATGGGTGTAAAAACACTTAGTCATGCTACTAGGGACTTATAAAAAATAGAGAGGGATCAAGGATTACCCATAGGTATAAATACTTTTAGTGGAAATGAGAGAGAGAGTATTCTTTAGTTAAGCCTCCACACTTAGTAGTTTTTAGGACCACTCTCATTTCTTGAAGGAGAAGAAACCTTGGTGTAGCAAACTTGGGTGTTAAATCACATTGGTCGGCCACATTTAATCACCACTACGACGAAGGGACGACGGTGAGGAGTTACGGCGGCATAGGGGCAGCTCGTGACGGCTGGGGTGGCGCGTGGCATCCACTGCGGCGACGCGTGGTTTCTACGGCGGCGGGGGAATTTTCCGGCGGCCTTTGGTGGTGGTTTTCGCGGTGGTTCGATCGGCTTGAGGTGGTGAGTTCAATTTCGGGTATGGCTAAACCATTTGCAACCTTGCTAGACCTAATTTGATCTTGATCGTCTCTTGAAATTGATTATTCTAGTATGCCCACAAGGTGTTTAATAAAATTCCTACAAGAGGTTAGTTCCACAAATCGGCCATGATAGTTGTAGCCGTTGAATTTAATCTTCTCTTGATTTATCACATGAGTGGGTTGGGACACATGTCGCGGATGTGTCCATTGCACGCGTGTTCACCGCGCGCGTTACTTGTCGTATACATGATCATAGCGTACGTGATGTAGTATCTTGAACACTTAAAAAATATTTCTCAAGCGTGTTGAAGCATGCGTTGTAGTCATTAAGCAATGGTGTAGCATTATATAAGCGCGTCGTTTGTCATGTACGTGCTTGATGCGTGTGCACTTAGCGCGCGTGTTGTAACCACTTAAACACTTAGATTTTTTCATTGTACGTCAGTATACATGTTGTAGATCTACACTAATTAGAAGATACATGCAAATATAAATGTTAGTGTCATAATCATATTCGCACTTTTTACCTTAAGTAAAGGCGTAGTATCGTGTAGACACGTGTAGATCACGTAAAGCACGTAGGTGTCGGGACGAGGCCCATGTCGACATAGAGTTGCCCCCGCAGGGGATGTTCGCTATGTGATGTATAAAGACTAACAAGTCTGTAGATGTGTAGTTGTCTCCATATGGAGAGTGTTTGTTGCTTAGTGTCTGCATGGGTAACTGTCGTGTATGCGTTCGTTGATCAAGTTGTTATTTGCACTTACAGGTTGGAGCGACAGGGTAGTTCTGCTTGAGTTCGCACTCGCACTTGGTCTAAGATAGTCGTTATGAGTAAGTCTCTCATTCCTATTCCACAAGTTACTTTATGTTCAGACGTCGGTGACGAATCCGAGGCCGACTTGATAGCGGTTTCGGATGATGAGTTAGGAGTTGATGCTGATTACACCCTAGAGTCTATAGTCGACCCAGAGACGACGGAGGTGACACAGTACTTTGGAATCAACCGGATAAATGAGGAGCGATATATGTGGGGCATTTCTACCTCAGAACTTTGTCCATACTTGGAAGTTGTATTTCCTTTTGACGTGCTTCCAAGCGTCATCCAAGGACAACTTACGGTACCTCCAGATGACTTGTCTGCTGTTTACATGGGGCAGATTCGGGAGGGCTTGCGCTTTCCTTATTGTCCAGACTTAGTTGATCTCTGCCAATTTTATCAGATCTCGCCCTTGGATCTTGCACCTGCGGGACTTCGCGTGTAGAGTTGTTTCCGAGTACTATTTCACCAGCAGTCGTGGCATTACTCTGCAGTTATCTTCCGTTGCTTCTACCAACTTCTACGTCCAGACGTAACAGGGTTGTGTAGCATGAAGATGTGTTGGCCTTGTTTGCAAGAGAAAGGGTTCGCGACACTTGGGCTTGGAGACGCAGAGTGGGATAGTGATGTCAGGCTTGCCGCGAAGGCTGACCGCTTCGGCTCTCATTGGCGACATCAATACTTCTTTGTGTGTGATGTCAGCACTACTTGGGATACTTTGCATGTTATGGAGGCTGATCCCGCCCCCACTTTCTCATAGCTCTCATCTGCGGATAGAAAGGTCTTGAAGCACATATATCAATGTCAGCAGGCGCGCACTTATCAGTGTTTGTTGCGTGCATCAGGCCAGGAGTTGATTGATGCCGAGATTCATGTGCTTTCTTCTGAGGATTTGGTATGCTGAAAGCCTTTATAACTTCCTATTATGTTGTGATGTAGGTTGGCTTGATGGAAAGAGCTCGTCTTTGCAGACAGATCCTGCTCGTGTTATCTCTTCTACTAAGAAAGTCATGTCGTCTCCTGCTCATCCCACTCCTAAGGCTACCGGACATGGCCGCGACAAGGAATTGATGAGTAAGATATTTCCTTGTAATTTTCCTTTGTCTTACTATTCTTCTGTGTTGTTGTTCTTATCTTGTCTTTGTTTGTAGGTCGCTCGGCTCTCGTGACTGAGCGCGTTATTCATTCTCCTAACTCCAGCATATCTGCTAAGAGATCCGACGCGGTGGCGTGTGCCTCGAGTGAACCCAAGCGCACTAAGGTCGGTGCGACAAGCCAAACTCCTTCTTGCGGGAAAGGAAAATGAGTGGAAGGTCGTACAGTGGCGCTTTCTGCCCTCTGGTCGAGGGATCGACCCGCGGAGGAGCGTACTCTTCGCCGAGGTATGTATCGCGTGCTTCTTTGTTTTGCTATCTTTGCATTATTTTGATTGTTGTTTCCATATTTCTATTGTTGTTCGCTTTATAGCGCTCTCAGCGCTTGGACGTGCTGACTTGTTTCGTCCTCTGGAGGGCGACATTTGTGGGAATGATTGGACGCCCTTTGCTACCGGTAGTCCTCGATTTTCTAAGGATTCCAAACTTAGTACTCTGGAGGTAGGCGTGCGGGTGCTGCAAAGGTGTGTCCCTCCTGGCGAACGACGTATTTGGTCGTCGACTGATGAGGAGGTGCAGGCTTATGTTGAGAGTGCCTTGACTCGATTCGCTTCCGTGAGTATCTTATGTTTTTCATTATTTATATGAATGCATGTATTGTTGTAACACATTTTTGCCTTTTTATTGTCGTGTTGTTTTCAGGCCGTTGCCGACATGGTGAACATGTCGTCCTTCGTGATGGAACTTACAAGAGAGAAGCGAGCTGCAGTTGAAAAGTGCGACGCCATCCGTCGCGAGCTTGTTCAATCCAAAGAGAAGGCGCGCACCCTTAGTTCGAAGGCTGCTGATTTTGAGGCTCGTTATACTTCTCGTCGGGCTCGAGTTGTCGAGCTTGAGGCAGAGATCGTCGCCCTCGAGAAGAAGATCACGGAGGATGTTAGCGCGCATAAGGTAGTGTTGCGTGCTGCACGTGAGGAGGGCTATAATGCGGGCAAGGCGGAAGGACTTGCTGAGTACCCGACTACTCCTACCTTTGTTAGTGCGGTTGATGATGCCGCCAAGATGAAGTCTGATAAACTGATAGGAGAATTTGCAGAGGATTACATCCGCAGGGTGAGTATTCTTGCCCCCGACTTTCCTTTTGACAAGTTGGGTCCTTAGGCGGATTATGTTGTTGGACATGTCGACGCTTTGCGCCGCTTGGCACTTGAGGAGGCCAATTATGAGATGTTGTTTGGTGATGATGGTGGTATCAACCTTGTTATCACCGCTGCTGAAATTTTGGAGGTTGCCCCCGAGCAAGCTGGAGATGACGACACCTCGCGAGTGGCGTCAGGTTGATTTTCAGAAGTATATCAAACATTTGTACATAGTTTTTGCTCCCAGTGTTTTGGGTTAAGGTTGCTCTGGGAGTTGACCCTTGAACCTTTGTTTATATTCTGCTTGCTTGGGATTTTGTTGTCTAGACCTGACATGATCGTATAGAAATGCATGATAATTTGTTAGTAGTACTTCATACATTGTGTTATCGTAGTTGTCCGTATACATTAGACTTGCATGATATGATTGGTCTCCTTGTTGTAGTGGATATAATATATGTAGTTGTGACCATAGGACGTGCGTCGCTAAGTGTCATTAGTGCCCGTCTTGTTTTAAACCCAAGGAATGGCGTAATGAGTGTATCGAGTACTTGCCGTGTTTATAGATAGTAACAAGCAAGATCATGTGATAGCATTGCACTCGGCGCTGGCAGTTGGCACGAGGGCACTTGGCACTGGCACTTGGCATGTAGTAGAGTCGTCATGGCGAGGAAAGACATTAGTTTATACCGTATCTTAGTTCCACTCTAAAGCGACTTTGTGACAAGACGCTACTTGTTCATACTATGCATTTTTCCAACCGTCAGTTGGGCACACCCCGCGTGACGTTGTTGCAAAGCTTTCCATGGCTAGACGCGTACTTACTTTGTGATGCTACTACGCCTCCACTTGGTTAACCCAAGGGGCGAAACAGAGGTCGTATCAATCCGCCTTGTAGTTTTTAACGTCTCTTGAACCATTTCAAGGCGACGTTGTGGCAAGACGCTACTTGCTCTATGCTATGCGTTTTTCCATCCGTCAGTTTGGCACACCCCGCGTGACGTTGTTGCAAGGCTTTCCGTGGCTATTCAAGTACTTACCCTGCGATGCTACTGCACCTCTCCATGGTTAGTCCAGAAGGGCTGCACAAGACCGCGTTAGAGCGACTTGCAGTTTTTTCCGTCTCTTGGTCCACTTCAAGGCGACGTTGTGGCAAGACACTACTTGTTGCATTTGGTGTGTTTTTTACGTTATATGATCACGGGCAAAATAGCGTTGTACAAGACTCGACTTGTAAGTTTGGTGAGTTTTTCAAACAGGGTGCGCTCCTGCTAGCGTGTATCAACCCACAATGGGGAAGCATACTTTGTAATAGCATGGGGTTTGTCCTCTAAAGAGGGGATGTCGCGCCATGATGTATCAACCCGCGTTGGGGAAGCATACTTTGTAGTAGCATGAGGTTGTCGTCTAACAAGAGGACGACCGCCATGTTGTATCTACCCGTGTTAGGGAAGCATACTTTGTAGTAGCATGGGGTTGTCGTCTAACAAGAGGACGTCCGCCATGTCGGGGTGATCAGTCCCTTTGAATGTTGTCACATCCTGTTTTAAACTCAGAGAATGGCTATGAACATGAGGATTTGCCTCTAACAAGAGGATTTCGCAGCATGCCATTTTTTAGTTGTGAACATGGGGGTTGCCCTCATAAGGAGGATGTCGCAGCATGTCACTTGTAGATAAATCTTGGTTTGAACTCAAGATGTAGTGTGTTGTCGACGCTATTTATAGTAGTCGTCATTATAGATAGAGAGCTTTTTGTGCTCATTGTTGATGTTGATAATACATATGTCGACGTTGTATAATATAAGTTGACTGTTTGTATATAGCGCGCGATAGCTTGTATTGTTGATGCGAGTAATATGCGCGTAGTTTGCTAATTGGCGTAATTCCAAAGTAGCATGTATAACTTAGTAATGTACCTACGAAAGTAGATTGATTTCATTAGGTTATTGGTATGTGTACAACGAGTTGCAGGAAGGCGTCAACAGATCTCTCCTTCCGAAATGTAGTAGAGCTAACAAGCGTAAACTACACTAGAGTACTACCGCATTAATTCTACAAAGACTTAGAGTAAATAAGCATAAATGGATGGATGATGTATCTGCCGCCTTCATGGTTGGCCTGATGGCGGAACGGGGTAGTTGTGTGCCACATAACTCTTCAGTGCTCCTAGCGCGATGATCTCTTCAATCTCCAATCTTAGAGACAAGCAATCATTAGTGATGTGGCCCCATGTCTTGTGGTGTTTACACCACTCATCAATATCATTGCCTAGAAAAGCTGTCTTTGGTTCGAGTGGCGAGGGAAGCTTGTTCTCTAGGAGTCTAACGTATATTTCCTCAACCTCTATGTTTAGAGGAGTGAATATGCAATAGTTGTTGACGCTTGTGACTCCGTTTGGTCGCTTGTCAGCTTGAACTTCCCCTTCCTGGCTGAGAGGTGTACCCCATCCCAGCTCTCGTTCACATGCGATTGCAGTTTCCAGCTTATCTTTTAAGTCTGCCATCGTATCAGTGGTTTGCCATCCACAGATTCTTCCGAAAAGGAGGAAATATGGAGCATTCCTGTGTAAAAATAATGCGTTGATCACATCTCCCTTCCTTGCTCTAACCAAAGCGTCGTTGTAAGCAAACCTTCTGAAATAACTCATTATTGGCTCATTCTGTCCTTGCTTGATGTCCCAGACACTTTGCCATGCTGGGAAGCAGACTCTCTCTGGCAGACTTACAAGGGTCAAAACTTGCTCCTTACTTTCTTCAATACCGGACTCGGTGTTCAATATTCTCTTCTTGCAAGTGTCGACCATTGCTATGGCGACATGTTGTCTGCTTGTTAATGCGTTGACATACCACTTTTGTGCCATTGTCTGATCTCCGAGTACTTCGCCAATCTTGTTCTTGTTGGAAACTTCATCTTTTGGTGAACGGTGGATGAAACGATTTCGTAAGGGTTTATCGTTGTCCTTCCCAAGATTCCATTGTATGCTCCTAGAGCTTCCACCACCACGAAGGTGACGTTGACGCTGACCGTTTTCCACATTTCGCCAAAGATGACTGGTAATATGATTGTTCCCAGGGGACTGGTTGCAGCACCTGCAAAGCTAACCAAAGTGAAGGTCCCGGGAGTAAGGTCTGCTATCGTTTTTCCCAATTGTTTAAGTACTCCAACATGCAATATGTTGGTAGAACTGCCTCCGTCTACTAGAATGCGCTTCACGTCATATCCAGCGATGTCCATTGTAATGACGAGGGCGTCGTCATGAGGGTAGGCAATGTGCTTCATGTCCTCCTATGAAAATTGGATGACAACGTCGTCTTCTTCGGGTTGGTGTCACTTCCCATATTTAGGAAGTGTCTTTACTTGCGATGCGTAGACATCTCTTGAATTAGACACGTGACCCCCGACAGCTGGGCCTCCGTGAATGACGTTGATTACTCCTCAGGAGGTGGGTTATCATTCACTTTTTCTTTTCCTTTGCCTTTTCCTGACGACTCTGCGTTGGCCTTCTTTGGACGTTTGTCACATTGGTCGACGTAATGCTTCAGTTCTCCTTTCAGCACTAAATTTTTTATACGGAATCTTAAACTTACACAGTTGTCCGTTTCATGGCCATATACCTCATGGTTTTCACACCACTTGTTTTCTTCTTTTCCCAACAGGCCTTTGCGAAAGTTAAAAGGCTATTTCCACATTTTGGTTTCTTTCATCTCTTTCAAGATAACAGACAGTGGCGCGTTCAAAGGAACACATTCTGCAAGATTAATCTCTTTGGGCTTTTGGAAGTCCGATTGAAATGGTCTTTTCTGTTGTGGTTGCCACTTCCTATTTTGTTGGTTGCCTTGCGGTGGTCTCGCTGGCTTGTTTTTTTTTCCTTTGCACGGGAAGCACTCAACTTAGCCTTGTTTTGTTGCCTAAACCTCTCCAGCTCCACGAATTCTTTTACTCTTGATGCAAGTTCTCCAAGTGTCTCAGCAGGACGTTTGGACATTTTCTCGGCGAGTGCATATCCTTTACGACCCAAATTGTTTATGAAAGCTCGAACTATCTCCCCTTCTGTAAAATTGCCTTGAATGTCAGTGATATTTTGGTTGAAACGGATGTAGTAGTCCGCCAACGATTCTTCATTTTGCTGTTGTACGTCGTTCAATGCATTCGACCCCTTTAGGAGCGTGTGCTCTCCCATATATCGCTGTATGAATTTTGCCTTCAAATATGGCCAAGAGGTTACACTCCCGTATGGAAGTGAGAAGAACCAGTGCGCTGCTGTTCCTTCCAAAGTTTGGGGAAACGTCACGGCCACGTGATGTGGGTTGTCAGTTCTTCCGAGTAGAGAGGCTTCGTGCTGCTGCACGTGCTCGATTGGGTCTCATTTTCCTCGATACTTGTCGATTCTGATTTCATATAGCACATCTGGCACATGACTGTGCACAAGTTCGTCTGTGAAAGGGTGAGACGCGTTCTCAGCCAATGCTTGCATGCCTTTAATCTTAGATTGCCTCATCTTTTGTTCGATTATGGCTTCCAGAACCTTTGATGTGAGTCTCATGATTGGAATGTCATCATTGATCAATGGCCTTCTCCACCCAGTGTTGCAGTACATCCCAACATCTTCTTGACTTGTTGCTTGGTAGGAACTTTCCTTGTAGTACCGCTGTGACTGTGGAGGCGGAGGTTGCCTCCAAGACTCTTCCTGACCATGTGCCCTGTCATAGTGAGTGTATGAACGTGTCGCTTCTTTTATTGGCTCATTCCTTGCTTGCTGGTACTGGTATGTATCTTCTGGATACTGATCTCCTCCCTGGAATGGGGTCTCTTGGCGGGTAGCGTTGCCTGACATTGCCCTTGCTGGCATGGCCTGTCCATTGACTGGCGGCGGTGGAGGAGGTGGTATATATCCTTGCTTTCTCAAAGTTTCTCTGAAAGCTAGTAATTCTTCCAGTGAAGGCATCATGGCAGGAGTAACTGCTATTGCTGGGTTTGCACATCTTTCTTGTTGTTGTGTCTCCTCTGCAGGCATCCCGTACGGGAACTGTCGATTTGCGTACGCTCTGTGCTCGTACCCTGGCGGAGGTGTGTTGTGCACTGCGTTGCGCACTCCTGGTTTATGCTGTGCGGCAGCCACGCTTCTTGCAGGCACGGAGGAAGCAGTCGAGGTAGTCCCAGGGATGTGAGAAGGTCCAGGTTGACTCCTTGTTAGTGCCTGCTTACTTGATTGCTCGACATTTGTCTTGTTTGGGCGCCCTGGGTCTTTCTTCTTTTCCTGCGGGTTGACATTGTCAGGAGGAGGGTGACTGCTCATCATAGCTTGTAGTGCAATATAGCTTCTTGTTCGAATTTGCGGACGACGCCAAATGTTTCGTCCAAACCTGCTTGACGTAACGGACTTGATGAATCCTTAAGTTGATTGCAGTGTCGGGTTCTTCTACTTGCGCTCCTTACTTCACGCTCGTTGTCCGAACCTGCACACAGGGGCAGTAACCAGCACGGAGGAGGGGGTGCCGGTTGAGCCCTCTCCGTTGCCTAAATGAGAATTCTAGAGAGAGAAAGCTAGAGAGAAGTCAGAGCTCCTAAGCCAATCTCAAGTAAATGTAAAGAATGAAATGGGTGGCCTAGGTCCCTTTTATAGGAAACCTTATAACCAACCCCGGTTATTGTGCGGTCCGATGCCGGTTTAAAAAAAAGTGTGAACCGTCGTCTGGTTTGATCAAGGTTGGCTGTTGGAAAACTCTAACTTGTTGTAAAAACACAAATGGAACGCGCGTGCTGTAGAAGACGACTCGGGTCACATCGAATTTGGGCAATCTCGACGTGATTTGGGTCGTCGGGTGCAATCCGGAGGTCCGGTCCGGACGTGTGTGTCACGCGTCTGGACCGTTTTGACCCTCGGAAACGTATTTTTGACCTGTTTACGTGATTTTGACGTTTTAACGAAGTGCGAAATGTAAATACGAATCAGAATTGGGCAGGTATCCATCAGTGCTCTTGGAGCAGATAGAAAAATCGAGGCAAACTTCTACTATATTATAGAATTGCTCTATTTATGAAAAAAAATTATACCATTTTGTCAATGTGTACTAATTCATAGCTTTTCTTTCATTGTTATTGTTGCATCTATAAAGTTAAGAAAGATTAATCAAATGATGATGTAGAGGAAGACGATGAATCAGCAATAACTGAGGTAATTAGTAATTTTTAGCAAAACTGAGAGTAATTCAATTACATGAATATGCCTAATCATTATGTCTATATTTCTTATTATTAGGTTACCTCTATCAGAAGTGATAGCCATTGAGGATCTCAAGTGATAGACAATTGAAAAAAAGTTCTTTATTTAAGTAAAACAATGACATTATGTTTAATTTGAATTTTGTATATGAAACAATGAATGTATGTTTAATTTGGATAGCGTGTATGAAATAAATGGTGTTCTATTAGTCTTAAGGGTTAAAGGTACTTTTCATACCATATGTTTGACCGATTTTTGCTTTTGGTACCACTTGCTTTTTTTCGTCTAGTTTTGGTACCAAACGTTTGGAGGAAGTATAGTTTTCATACATCTGTTACTTTTCGTCCGTTTTGGCCGTTAGTTGGTCGCGTGCATTGCACGTGACCTAATTTTATTATTTTTAACGGAAAAAATAGATTTGAGTTGACAAAAATGCCCCTACCACTGTCTTCTTCACTCTTTCCTTTCCGCCGTCGGAAACTCTCTGTCAAGATACTGAACGAAACTACTTGATTCTGCCGAAGCTCATCTTTATAGATCAGATTCGCATGTCTCTGTTGACAGTGCTTAATCTTATTACTTGTCTGACGCCCTTTGGTTGGTGCCTTGACCTCGAATTGGATGAATTGTCTGTGGATGTTCTCGATTAAACTACAACATGCATTCCGATCAATTTGTCTGTGAATAGATTACCTTTTTATTTCCTCCGTGAAATATTGTTATCTTAATCGTCCGGTCTACTTCAATCTGAGATTTTTCTGTAGCAGAGTCATGAATTGTATACCGTAATAATTATTTCGCAGCAAACGTTTTGTGATGGTTGTCTTACTGGGGAATTGGTAGCTGAGTTGTTGAAAATGTGAGAGTTCCAACTTTTTCCACATATACTCGCAGGAATGGAACCAGTTACATTCATGCAAGAAAGGAACCTTGTTTAACATTTGCAGTGTTGTTTCTATGCCTAAGGCTACTATTCGGCGACGGAGGGGAAAGATTTTCCGGCGACAGAGGGGAAAGATTGAAGAAGACAGTCGTAGGGACGTTTTTGTCAACTCAAATCTGTTTTTTCGTTAAAAATAAATAAATAAATAAAAGTGGGTCACGTGCAATGCACGTGACCAACTAACTGCCAAAATGGCCGAAAAAGTAATAAATGTATGAAAACTATACTTTCTCCAAACGTTTGGTACCAAAACTAGACGGAAAAAAAACAAGTGGTACCAAAAGCAAAAATTGGTCAAACATATGGTATGAAAAGTACCTTTAAATGGTTTAACCGCGGTGAAAAACCATGGTTATGGTTATGGTACGAAGAATCATAACCACAATGGTTATGGTTATGGTATGAGTGAAAAAAAAATATGGTATGGTTATGATATTAGTGGTACCCTCACCATACCCTCACCATCGCCAGCCCTAATTATGAGTGGATAAGTTGGTTGATGAAAATGATTGAACGGAGAGGAAAAGACGTGCGGAGACACCAAATTTCAACAAAAATGAAACCTGAGACTTTCAATTTTAACATCTCAAATTTCAGACATCAAATTTCAACATTGGGCAAACCATAAACTATTTTTAGGTTCTTAACCCTAAAAAAATATCGACCAATGGTTTAAGAACTTTGTGCACCCTGGATGGTTGTCCATATTTGATATTTTTTGCACCAATTCTCAACGGTATTCCGCCTCGGGTCATTGCCCAATTCTATTATCGTGCTCGCCCGAGAATCATCGTACTTGGAAGAACCGACCCTTCCGCTTTGAGTCCATGTGGCTCGATCATCCTTCTTTCGAACAATTGTTACAAAAGTCTTGGTACTGGTTCCCAGCAGGCAATGCCCAGGCACGACTCTTCCAAAAGCTACAACTATTCAAAGCAGACGTCAGGAAATGGAACCAAACAATCTTCTAATATCGATTCAGGCATTCGAAAATTTCTCAACAATCTTAACACACAGCAGGAGAATAACGCCACTACACCTCAAATAGAGCTCACTGTTCACCGTCTAAAGGAATTGTATATCTATCAAGAGGTAATGTGGAGATAGAAGTCGAGACAACTTTGGCTAACAGCAGGGGACCGAAACACACAAATTTTCCACGCATATACCCTAGAAAGAAGAAGACGAAACGCGCTAATAACCGTGAATCTAGAAGACGGAACCACCATTGAAGATCCAGACGAGGTGAAGAGATGTGCAAGAAGCCACTACCAAACACTCTTCCAAGCACAACCAAACCTTGCGCAAACAACCTCTCTTGGAGCCAATACACTTTTAATTGAGCCAACCCGAGCTGCGGTGTTGTGCCTAGATATCACACATCTGGAAAGAGACACGGCAATGTCTCAACTTGGACCAGACAAGGCGCCAGGGCCAGACGGATACCCCCCCCCCCCCCCCCCCCCGTTTCTTCTAAAAAAACAGCCGAAGTCACGAGGAATGATGTGGCGAAGGCCATCCAACACTTTTTTTGCGATGGTCTGATGGAACCAGAAACAAACTGCACGACTATTGTCCTTCTCCCAAAATGCAAACACCCACGTTCCAGTAGTTTTGCATTGACTACTATGAAAAAAAATCCTAGTTGTGAAAATGTATACTGTTAGGTTAGTCTTGGCTTTAGCTGCCTCTCAGAACGGGCCACTATTTCAAATGGACGTTTGCAAATTCTTTTTACAAGGTAACCTCTTTGAAGAAGTTTATATGTCATTGCCACAAGATTTTCGTAACCAGGTGGAATCTTCTGTCAATTGCAATCTTATTTGCATATTACGAAAATATTTATATGGTCTCAAACAGACTTCTAAGCAATGGAATTTAAAACTTGTTGATTCCCTGTTGAGTGCTGGTTACCATCAGTCTATGTATGATTATTCTTTATTTTTAATGAATAATGGTGATCAAATATTGATTCTCTTGGTTTATGTGGATGATTTGTTAGTGACTAGAAACAGTAAGAAAATGATAGCTTATTTAAAAGGTGTTCTGGAATGAAGTTTTAAGATGGAGGATCTGCGTGAGTTTTAATCTTTCCTTACCATAGAATTGCTAAATGTATTGTTTTATGTCAACGCAAATATGCTTTAGAACTGATCTATTAGGTTGGCTTAGCAGGCTGCAAGCCTGTCAAAACCCCTATGGAGGTCAATTTAAAGCTTACAAGCTAGAAATATGATGATGTTTTACATGAGAATCAATATGATAAAATTCTAGATGGTGTTTCCTCCAGGAGGCTGATAGGTAAGTTGCTCTACTTGTCCATTACTAGGCCAAATATCTCCTATTATGTGCAACATTTGAGTCAGTTTTACAAGAGCCTAAAAGGTCTCATTATGAAGCTTCATCAAGAATTGTCAGGTATGTTAAATATGGACCTGGCAAAAGTATTTTGTTGTCTTCTGAAGTGAAGTGGATTTATCTAGAAATTGTGATTCAGACTGAGTCTTTTTCTGAATCCAGGACGTCTTAGACTGGTTATTGAATTATGTTAGGTAAGTCCATCATATATTGGAAGGTTAAAAAGCATGATGTTGTTTGCCTTTCGTCCGCTGAGTCTGAGTACATGAGTATTAGGCATGTTGTGCAAGAAATTATTTAGTTAAGGGGTGTAATGTCTGAATTGGGGTTTGAGCAAAAGCATGCTTCGTTACTATATTGTGATAATAAAACTGCTGTTCAAATTGTTTCTAACCTCATTTTCCATGAGAGGACCAAACATATTGAGATTGACTATCATTTCTCTAGACATATGTTGTTATCGGGCTCTGTTAAGTTTCAGTACATCAAGACAGGTAACCAGATAACTGATGTTTTTATTAAGACATTGGTTATGAAGCAGCATGAGTATCTAATTAGCAAGTTAAAAATGATTAACATATTTTGTGTAGAACATTCTTTTACAGGCGCAGATGAAGATTCAAAGGAAAATACAACACAAAGTCCAGATTGAGGGAGAGTATTCGAGCATGGGAATTTTAGGCCTCTGGTTGTTATTGTTTTATTTGTCCAAGTCCAAACTGTTTATTGGGTTAGTCAATCTAGCATGTGTTGGATTTGGCTTGTGTAATAGTTTTAGGGTGTTTTTGTTTGTTTTATTTTGTTTTGGATCAATTCAATCACTTATAATAACTTAGGTCCCCTTTTAAATGTAATTAGGTGGAAGAGTGCAAAGGGAAGGAAACACCGTTAATGATCTTCTCTTGCTCTTAGTCTTTCCTCATCCCTTTCTAGGGTTTTGTTTCCGCAATCTTTGTGGCTTCGGAGTTTATCACAATTAACCGCCTCCAGAAACATAACGGGTGTAATAAACTAAATGAAAAACAAATAGTACAGCACAACAAAACTTTTTTTTTTTGCCCAAAACAACCAAACCTTTTTATCCTATATATTATGAAGCAAAACAAACGATAATTGGCGCACACACACAAAAATCTGAAAGGTGTACGGATGGTTCGATGCAGTGAATGTCGAATGATGGATAGAACAAGCAATGCCCCTCTACTCTGTTTCACTTGGATCCCAAGCAATAGTGCTGGAACAAGTTAGTTGATAAGCAAGCAAGAAGAGACATTAATAAATTTCCTATTGATTAATTGAAAAGGTAATGATCCAAAAGTTGCACAACAGCCCCCAACAACAAGAGAGAAAGAGTCGCTCCACTCCAGCACCTGGAAAAAAGACTAAAACTCTTCCCCTCTCCTAGAAAACAAAATTTCTCCAACCCTACTACCACTGTCAGTCACGAAAGACTACAAGAGAGAGACTAGAGAGAGTTAGGTGATTGTCAATATTTGGTCAGCTCCTCCTTTAGCTAGCTAGCTAGATATTCTGTTAGCTCTTCATTGGAATTCCTAATATCTAACAGTTCTGGTGAGGCCAAAGGTAAAACTCAGCAGGGACCCCCACCGAAGCAGATGAAGACACCGGGACCATAGATGTATTCGTAGTTCCAATGCTGGGTAAGGGTTGGAAATGGTGGAAACTGTTCTGCTGGTGTTGGTGGTGGTGGTAGAGAGCAGCTGCAGTCGCTGCATCGAACGGGAGTGGCTGAAATGCACCAAAGTTGATGTTATTACTGTGGGTGTTGTAATGTTGCTGCTGCTGCTGCTGATGATCAATGAGGTGAGTCAGAGACGGCTTCTGCTCGGTCTCTAGGGTGAGCTTCAGGCGCTTGGCCGCCCCACCAATGGGAAGATTGCTACTGGAGATGGCTTCCACATCGTAACGGTTCATCTCGAAGTTGGTCACCGCATTTATGCCTCTGAACTTTATGGCCGCTATGTCGTATGCTTCTGCTGCCTCTTCCTCTGTAGCTGCACTCACGCGAAACCAAAATGTCTAAAAAGCCGATCACAGTAACCCATGAATTGATTTCAATGGGGGCAAACATTAGAGAAGATGCAAACTACACATTGTTTAGGGCTTTGAGGGGAACATGAAGCTTAAAAGGACTAAGGTGAAAAGAACTCTTTTTTAGGGCTAAAATGTGGATGTTCTAAAAGTTGAGGTAACTTGCAAAGGAAATAAGATGAATCTCATCTGAATTTCAATCAGTTACTGGTCTAGAGTCTTACCAAAAGTGCCCAAGTAGAGGTCTTTGTTTCCGGCAACACGGCCGATCCTTGCCTGCCAGCGACCCTGTTGATGGTGCCTGCAATGAATGGTATTAAGCATATTAATATATGATTTTGGCTATAAATCATTCTACGTGTTTAAGGTTTTAATATAATAAGAAAAATCATAAAAAAATGTTGGATTCTGAACTATTAGTACCTTGTTACGCCACGGTAGATAGAAGCACCCCTTGAGAAACCACTGCTCTTCCTGAAAAAAGTTGACACCATTTATTAAAAATTGATCAAAATTCAAATCCATGGATATACGAGGTTGAGGAAAACAAACTCAAAGAAATCATACCTTCTAAGTGAAGCAATGAACTCTTGCTTAGTCGCATTCTTCATTTCCTCAACTTCCCGAGCATAGTTTGCAACCTGTACATAATCACTTTTTTCAACATTGCTTCCAATTTTTTCATGCAAAATGGAAGAGGGTGCTAGAAATTTAAGATATTGGCCAAAATATACGAATTTTAAGACAAAGGATGTATTACGGGGAAATTGGTCGTAGCAGTTGGGCCCCAGTACTTCAGTGCTGCAAGATCATAAGCTCTAGCAGCCTTATCCTCTTTGTCATATCCTCCTGTTTAGTTTTCGTAATCGTAATTTAGACCATGATCGTACA
The DNA here is from genome assembly GCA_036873135.1 of Clarkia xantiana subsp. parviflora. Lineage (NCBI taxonomy): Eukaryota > Viridiplantae > Streptophyta > Magnoliopsida > Myrtales > Onagraceae > Clarkia > Clarkia xantiana. Next base: position 15,211,208 of record JAPTYO010000008.1, on the reverse strand, counting down.
AAAATAATGATAATACTAGAGGCAAGAATCAAGTTGAAAGGGACAGAGAATGTGTTACCTAAATATACTGCAGGAACAGGGTCCAATGGTTAAATAAGCCACAATTGCCAGCAGCAAATTCATGCAAAGAGAAACTTTAACATCAGCAATAAGGATAAGTCAAGAATTCCAGCTGCTTTACATCATCATTTATCAAATCGGTAAGATAATGCCAAATAAAGAAACCACCTTCCATACACAACCAGCAGAAACTTTAGAATACATAGATAAAGTAGTTAAGCCCTAGCTTAAAATGACATTTTTAATAAAACTCTGAAGGAATACTTGGTTAAAAGTAAACCTGGGATAGAATCATAGCACACAACCTTGTTTGGTTTAGTTTAGAAGTCATAATTAATTTGATATGATAATACATACTGCAAAATGGGCATAAATGAAATGACATGAAAGCTATAAAGGGGGTCATAAATCCTGCCAAAAATAAAGGGCGCACCCATCTTTTCAACACAAATGCTCTGGTCAAACCTCAGTAGACCCTATACATACTACTATACCACACATCTATCTCTCTCTAGATTTTGAAGACAGAAAGGAAAAAAAGAAAGCATAAAAAGCAAAAGCTAATCACAGTGGTAGTAATGTAGGGCACTGTAAAAACGTTGTGAGGAAGAAGGGGGGAGGGGTCGTGTCAAAGATTAATAAAGCTTGCTTGCAGGGGCCCAAAACCTTGGCTCCTCTGAGAGAGACAGGTTCACCAGAGAGAACAGAAATGGCGGCACCTCTGATCACAAATCAAATCATAAAGAAAACTCAACCCAAGTTTATTACTGTTTCCTGTATCAACTGGATGGATGGAAATCTAAATCAAGATTCCTCTCAAGTCATTGACTCTGTCTGGAACTCATTAAACAAAGGAAACCCCCAACTGTGTGAACAGTGAAATCACTTCTCATCTCATATTGCGTTTACTTTACTTCTTTACTGTGACAAAACTTTTTTACAGTGATCACACGCTGCTGCTGCCATAGCTTTTTTACATCCTACTACTCTCAACAAGATGCAACACTTTCGGTTTTCAAAGAGATGTCACAGAAGGAATGGATGACCACCATGCAATATCGATTTATAATCTGAAACTAGCTTTACCTAGTACTAATACACATTGGTTTTGGTTCAAGTCAGCATCTTGATATTAGCTTAAGTAATATCGATCGAGTACTAATAAAGTAATTATATTTGATCACGAAGCAGACCAACAATAAGTAATCAACCACACAAGGTTTGCTGAAGAGTATGTGTAACATGATGAACTTTAAGAAGAGTATGAACAATTCAAGAGACCAAGGGGGGTTTATTTACCGCAGATAATTCGGTCACTCATTACTAAAACTACGTAAAAAAGACTACTTTCCTGTATTAGTATGGCTGTCTGAGGATGGAGTCAATAAAAGATAATGGTAATGTTCATATTTATGGGGCAACATATTCGTCTGTCATGAAAATGATTTTTTTGCAGAGTTTGATTAAATTTCAGAATTTGAATGAAAGAGATATATGTTGTTCATATTATTATTACCTTGGCGGCCTTTTCTTGCCTGGCCCTCCCTCCTACAGCTGTTGTCCCACAGATGCGCTTCGTATCTCCCCGTCCATCTGTGTCTGTTCATGAACACGCCAAAAACGTAACCAACCCAGCCAGCCAGCCAAAAAAGTAAAAGTGATATTGCAAAAATCAGAGTTTTCTTTTCCAAACAAAAAAATAAAAGTTTGATCAAAGCTCAAACCTTGTAACCCCTCTGTAAATCGAGGTTCTCTGTCCGAAGGTGTCAGCAACCTTCTTAGTGCAGTCGGAATCAACTGCAACGACGGCGTTCTTCGCTGCCGGAGCAGGGACAACTGCAAGTGACAGAGCGGCGGCACTTACGGCAGTGGCTCCGCATGCGGAGAACGCCAGCTCGTTTCCGGACGAGTCGACGGTGTGACCGCCGGTGAAGTCAGTAAACTGATTCGCCCTCCCCATCGAAGCCGAGTCGTCAACCTCCGACCCCGAGTTGGTCGAGAACGACTGGAACCCAGTAATCGCCTTCAGATCTTGGTGGTCGGCGGAGGCGAAGAAGGTCGCGTTGCCGTGGTCGTAGATGTGGGTGAGCGATGAGTCCTGGGTTTCCGTCTGGCTATCGCCGAGGAAGTCTTCGAGCTTCGGAATCGGGTTAGCTATCTGAGCTTCCGCGTCGGAGTAGAGGATCTGGGGCTTGGAGAAGCTCAGTTCTGCATGTAAACAGAAACACACTCATTCATCAATGCATGTCATCATCGCCACCGCCATTGATGACTCCGAGATATATATCAGAAATAGATAACAGTACCGTGATGATAGAAGCCGTCGATGAGATACGCGGAGTGGGAGTCGGCGGAATGGTCGTACGGAAGGAAAGCAGCTGCAGACTGGTTGTGGTGGTGGTGGTGAGAGGAAGCTGAGGAAGACGAAGTTAGAGCTTCCATGGGAGACGTAAGGGAGAAGGAAAGCCAGTTGGTCGCCGGTGGAGCCATTGTTTGTTTAATATATCTCTTGTAACCCCGTTTCGGTTATTCGCCGGAAACAGACAAAATCAAGACCGTCTTCTCCACAGAGAGAAGAAGAGATCAGAGATAGAGACTCAGAGAAGAAGAAGAAGAAGAAGGTTGTCCGTTTTTGAAATATATTGCGTTGCTTTTCACATTACAGTGGGAGTTTTCGATAAGCACGAAGTCAAAAGATTGAAAGCGATTTTGAGGAGAGGGAGCAAAAACGTAATGGTTTGAAGAAGATGATATAGGGGCACGGAGAAAGAGGGAGGAGGTCACTAGTAGTAGTAGTGCATTGGGTTTAAAGGAAGAAGCGTCAAAATATCAATCAGACATCACCAAACTTAAGGATATGCTTGCAGCTTACACACAAAAATCTAAGAGAGAGAGAGATGATGGAGAGAAGAGGGAGGAGCAAGTGTCTGCTTTTAAATGGAAGAGCTGAGCGGTTTCGGCTGCCAACCGGCGTGAAACTAGAGCGGCTATAACCCAAACACAAAGTTTTATTTTTTATTTTATTACAGAAGAAAGAGAAACAAAGTTGAATAGTAAGTAAATATAATTATAAGAATAAAATAGTGGAGGGAAAATGAATGAAGGAAAGAAGGAGGACTTTTGTTTTAGGTCTGCGATGAAGAAATTTTGTCTGAAATGGCGGAGACGACGTTCTCATAGAGTCGCGAAAGAACCGGAGAGTGATCGGGATTGGTAAGCTGCTGTCATTGCAAAATATATTTATTACTCTACTTCACTGCATCATATTTTAACTTCGCCCATCCGAATAAATTCTTAACAAGTTTTCTTAGAGAATTTGTTAATTCAAATTTATTTATATAACTTACATGATATATATATATTAAATAAAAATCGCAAAATACTATCTAAAATGATACAGTTATCCTCTAATTTATTTAAAAATTCATATTTTTCCTTTATATTTTTTTTAAAAAGAAATGTATACTTACTTATTTTTATAATAAAAAAAGCAGAAAATTCTATGTTTTTAAATTAAATTTCTCTTTTTTCCTTTGTTCAGGTGCTTTTCCGTCAAAATTGGATGGAATATTTGGTGGAACTAGAAATTTCTCCATAAATAAAACATAAATAAGTTGTTTGGAAAAAAAAAACTTCAATTTGCATATTATTCTTTTTTTTTTCCAACGAAATATCGATATTTTATTCAAATATGTAAAAAAAATTACAATCAATCAATAAAAATAAATTTGAGGAGATGAGGGTAACAACACCCAATCGACATGACACATCTCCTTTTTAAATTGCAAAGCAATCCAATTTGGCGCATCCATGTGCGTTTCTTCTAACAAACTTTCAGTATTTTTTAGGTACAATCTGAGCAAGGTACTTGATGAAATCGATGATGCTCTTGATACTCCAATCAAATTGATATTTCAGTTCTTGAATATTTGCTCCACCAACCATATTTCTTGCCTGCCTCATGGAAGACGTCGTTTTCACCGATAATCTAGTGATCCAACCACCCAAATAAACAACACCAACCATGTAAGGTCTCCAAATGCGAAATTATTCGGGTATCTATATTTCAGCTAACAATTTGATAATTAACTCTCATATGTATATAGAATGAACGTGCATGAGCGTTTTTTATACACTAACTTAGACGACTATTAAGGGGTTTGTATAGATATAATGTGAGATGTACATCATGTTGTTTGACTAACTAAACAATGTAACGTGTTTTTCAATGTCAATCCCATTATAATATGAGATTACGACTAAACTCTATACATTGTTATATGAGATTACATCTAAAAACGGAAGTAGTGGAAAATTATATATAAAATTACATTGTATTTATTATTTTATTATTGTTCATTAAATATATAAATTATTTTATATGGTCATTATTCTGCTAGTATTATCTATTTATTCTTATTTTCTCTCTTCATGACTTAACATTATAATAAAGTATAATTCGCACGATACTCGTAAAAAAATGAATAAATCTTTCGCGTGCTACTTATTTTTATTTATGAAAATGAACTTATAAAATAATGCAAAAATTTTCAATTAATTAAATTGTTTAGAAATGCGAAATTAATTTTAATATTTTAAAATTTTTTTTTTTTATAGTTCATTCAACTTAAACACAAAAATTAAAGTTTAGAGGTAAGTTTGTTGTTGTCAACATAAATACATGTTTAAAACTTATCATAGTAACAAATAGTATATATATATTATAACATCATATTATAATATACATTATAAAACATATCAAACGCTGCAATCTAAACATTACATTACTTAATTAACTCACAATTGGACATTTATATGAAGTGCTAATTGAATTTTTTATATACAAATTGTTAGTTATGTTTCACTGTGTGAACAATTTGCTAATTGAATTTGTTTTTAACAATTTGCTAACTCAGGTTCCACTCTGTAAATAATTTGCTAGTTCGGGTTTCGCTCTGTAGAAAAATTGGTAGCTCTCAATTGTTTACAAAGCGAAACTCGAACTAGCAAATTGTACACGAAACGAAACATGAGTAAGTAAAAACTTTAAAAAAAATCAGCTTATTCACGAAATGTAACCAAACTAACAAATTATCTATTAAAAAAACATGAGACAATAATTTCTTTTAATGCTCAAATATTATTAATAATTAATCATTTCTTTTATTTTATTTTATTGTTGTGGCGCAATTTATTTTTCAAACATGTTCTGATTATCCAAGATCTTCATAATGTAATGTGAACGTCTATAAGACTGCAAAAACGTTATAACAAGTTATTATAATAAGATGCATAAAATTAATTTCTTTTGTTCATCAAAGTCAATTACTTCTGAATGATCATGTCAACAGCATGTGACTATAAGCAATATTTGTCAGTTTTTGTCAAATGATGATTTGATTAAACTATTTTTTTTTCATATAATTTAAATTGGAGTTAAGAAAGGATTAGAGAGTGATGTTGGGTATAATAATATATATAAAATGGGAAAGAAATTATGGTACCTTATAAATAAATAACTACTAATTATGCCTTATGCTCAAATTATGCCTTTTTCAATTACTAGTTCAAGTGGTTAATTCATGAATCTATTATATGCCTTTTGTAGTCTATGCCTATCTTGAAGATTATTATTGCTGTCTAATTAGACTACGTCCATTTCGAACGTACATCAAGTGTCGGGCTTGAATCATGACCATCCATGGTCCACTGAAATAATAGAGGGGCATCACCACTCATTTCATGATTACTAGTACCACTAACAGATAATCTAAATTTTCCCAATCAAAACGAATTAAGTCGATAATTATTACATTTTTTTATACAAAACCATGCATATCCCTATAATACAACCATATCCATAGACCATAATGACGAGGAAATCAAACTACCTCTATAGTTGAATGATATAATCCCGCATTAAATATAATGTAGCGTGCATGCAATTGTAATTATTAGTGGTATAATCAAATAGTATTTCTACATGGAATTCCCATTAAACCTCCTAATATTCAGGTACGTGGAAACCCTAAAAAAACTTAAATCATTTTCTTAATCTTTAACTTGCATGTCACTTTAGAGAATAACCATCAAGTTTAAGTTGTCTTCGTTCATTCATCACTTCCTCTTGGCTGATCTGCCGTGGTTTCAACTTTCACCCAATCTAGGGTTTGCTATTTTCTAACAATATGAGAATTTTCTAATATATTAATTATCAAAATTGCAACTCAAAATCACGAAATCATTCTCAATAGTATTATTTAAGGCCAGATAAGGAACTTATAAGAGCACTTACATGGTGAGTTTTTATATAATCAGATCAGAAACATCTTCCATCTACCGTAACATGATTAGAAAACTATAAAATAGCATAATCTTTATAAATAAAAATAATTACATTAGTAATACAATTAATCCGAGACTACGTACATACACATTAGTAAAGATAAAGAAGTTCTCAATTTAATATTTATTTATATTACGACCTTCATTTGCTATTATCATACCATAATTTAACACATTTATTTCCAAGAATCTCTTCATTTTTCCCGTCGGTCATCTTTCTTCTCATCTCTCTTAATTTCAGAGTCATTTCATTTGCCCACCTCTCTACCTAGATTAGCAGCTCCAAGCTCATTCTCTCACACACATATAGCAAGGACGAAGTTCTCTTTTCTATTTATATCTTCATCAATTCAAACAATGATATTGAATTGTGACTTTAGTTTTTCAATAGAACAGGTATAAAATTGTGCGGATGTTTTTAAAAGACTTATCAGTCCTATCAACGCAGTTAAAATTGTTACAAGTTCTATCATTCTAGCGACGTTGCCACACACTAGACACTACTTTGACGACACATACTGCTTTAAAGACACACTGCTTTGAATGATCTATGAGACAAATAACAATACGAATTCTATTTCACACATTACTCTAAAATAAGTAATGTTTATTTGCGACGACCAAAATCTTCGTAATAGTTCAAAAATCATCGTTATATATCTATCGGGCTGATATATCGTCGCAATAATCTCGTCCCTAAAGACCCCTAGCAATAGGTCTTTATTGCGACAAAACTAACATTTTTAAAATATAACAAATTATATGGTGTTTGCATTCTAATTTATTTATATATAAATAATTACTTAATTACCATGCATGTATAATTTTTGTTAATGGTAGAAATTTCAGTTTCTAAATTCACTAACTACTATGGTAAGGAAGGACAAGTAAAACATAGTTAGTTAGCCGCATGAAGGGGCGGTATGGAAGACCGGGGAGGTAATAATTAAGCGGCGGCTAATTAGTCAGTCTACTACGTACACTACTACTATATACAATACAATACAATACAAGGCAGCTTAGCTAATACTAGTGCTATAGCTAGCAGCTGGTCTGGTAGAGTACGAGGACGAGGACGAGGACGAGGACATCTAAGTGCGAGACCGGTGGCCGAGAATAGAGGACCTGTCGGTTCCTTCGTTTTTCTGCAGGGTCTCTCCCGTTTTTAAGGATCATTTTTCTATTCCACATCCCACTCAAAACCCTAACTCCCTCTACTTTTTTATTATTTGTAGAATAAATAATATACTACATACATGCATATATACGTGTACACTACACATACGTGTGTGTACCTACCTAGACCCTCCCTCCTCCTATACATACATACCTAGAAAGTAACCCCAATTTGTTACTCACAATAAATAATTTTACTTTAGTGAGAATCCAATGTTCATTATTTTATGTTAGATAGATGATGAATAACTCATGGTAAATGTTGGTGTTTTCAAGTGCATTTTTAATGTTTTATTATAAGTATATATAAACGCTTAAGTAATTTTTTAACTTTACATTTTACAAAATATTATATTCTTTAACAAATAAATTTGACCATTTTCCGGAACATTGTCACAGTTGGCTTCCTTCAAACTTTTTCTTTTTCTTTCCTTTTAATGAATATATATATTTATTTATATGAATTTTATTAAACATATAATAGTTTGTATTTCATAAAAAGAGTGAGAAAAATGTATTAAGGTCAGGTTGTATAAAAAGTTTTTTTTTTTTCATCTATTCGTTACCTTATTATTTTTAAGTATTTAATTTATCTTATATATATATACAGGAAAAATAATAGTTGTGAATGTTTATTGTGATTGTCTTTTGGGAATTAAGGAATACACTCAGCCAGAAATATCTGTAATGATTAATGTAAGTCGGAAACATGAACCTTTATTTGTCCGACAAATACAAGATGAGAAAAAGAATTAAGACCCCCACTACAGAAGCAGAAAGCTCCATCATGCCCAAATATTTCTGGCCATATAAATAATTAATAAGGCTCTAAAGATCTCGAGATATATTAACATATACGTGGTTATCTTTATACCAATATAAAATGTGAGAGTTGTCCTCACCCCCAAAAGGTACCTCTTGAAATATTTTTATTTTTATTTTTATTTATTATATATATACTATATTTAATTCTCATATATTTTTATTTTATTATATATATACGTATTATATTTAGTTCCCCTATTTTTATAAAATTGGCGATTTAGTCTTTTTATCTTTGAGACCCATCTATTTATCTTTACTATTACTAAAAAAAACAATTTAGTTACATTTTGTTATTTTTAGTTTTTTAGGTCGCTTAATTGGTAGGTCACCGTAGTTATTATTAATTTCTCCATCAAATATACTTATCAATTATTGTCAACATGCATTCAATAGGTGCAAATGTCAGGTAGATGCATTTTTCCATTCACTATATCACCGAGTTAGGGATGTTCCACTTGTTGACATTTTTGTATCAAATAAATTAGTCACTTGCTAACTCATATAATATATCAAATATGGATCAAACGTGGTTCTTGAAGTTTGAATTTACATATAACATGTTACTCAATGTTTAATACGTATTGACTCGAACTATCGATTTAGTTCTTGCGTTTGTAAATTCAATCATATTAGGTATCTCCTAATTGATAGTTAATAAATAGTTAAGTTGAATTAAAGTATAAACTTTAGACATTAGTGTTTTAAAAAATTGATAATTTAGTTTGTACAATATTTGAGCATTACTAAAAATTTCATTAGATAATTGCATTAACTTTTTTATTAAGGTCGCTTAACTGACATCTTACATTAATTATCATTAACGTATTAATACAATATACCTATAAATTTGAGACACCCATAAAGTAAGATATGTACTCAACTCGTGCAAACTTCGAGTACATGTTGAGATTCTTTTCGTATCACATAGATCAGTCACTTGTCAAATCATATCAATTGTTAAAATATGTGTCAACCACGTTTCATGAATTTCGATCTTTTACGGATAACCTGGTACTCATCGTCCAACATGTAGGGTCTCGAATCATTAATTTAGTTCTTCAGTCTGTCAATTAAATCAAATCGTGTACAACCTAATTAGTAGTTAAATAAGTAATTGACATAAAATCAAGTATAAACTTTAGATTTTATTGAATTGAAATTTCCTTTAGCGTTAAATCAATTTTTGTTGGTATTATGATATAAAATTGCATGAAAAGTGTATAGTTACGTTTGTATAGGTAAAACTGCTCCACCGATGAATCTAAGTGGTTAATTACGGGCTTACATTCTTCACTCCTCAAGTTGATAAATTAGATACAACTTTGTCGTTAATAACTCACATCATGTTCAATCCAAATCATTATTAGTTATAACAGTAAATTAGTATCGTAATTTAAAAAAATAGTTAATTTTTTTGACTTAATTATCCTCTTCTATTTTTCTTTGAATTACTTTGTCGTTCTTTTCGATCACAGATTCATTTCTCGCAACCCTTAAACTTGGCCATGTATTAATTACATGTTAAAATATTAGAAAACTGAAGATAAATTATGTATTTAAAACTTAGACGATTAATACGCGTGTAACGCACGCGTTAATAACTAGTTTTTACCAAAAAAAAGATAAGTGGTTCTTCGGGCTTATATATTTCTTTTATAATAATAATAATAATAATAATAAGATTGTCGTGTGAAATAATCGACTTGGCGAAGACACAAATTAATCATTTCAACCGTATTTGGGATATAATTAAGGGGCAATTTCACATAGAAGTATGTATCTATATTTACAGGGTTGATGCAAACTTAGCACAATTAAACCAAACTAATCACACTTATAAACTTGTTGAAAAATGACATTTTTTTTAACATCCTTATTTATTCTGTGACGTGATAATTAATGGGTCATATCATACAAGGCGTGAATTATGATGCTACGTTGATAGTCCTGTCATCTACTATAAATGTCGAATATATTAAAGTGCATTTTTTTAAAAAAAAATACATTTACGTTCCATTAACTTTTAAAAGAAAATCCAAACTATTGTTTTGAAAACATGAAAATAGAATGGAAAAATATATAAAGCAAAATACAAAAACAAATTATAGAAAATATAATAATTTATTTTTTTTCTTAGGTTTTTCTATATTTGTAATTTGTAGTGTTTTTAGTACATTATATAGTTGCCGCAACTATTGGGTTTGAAAACGAACCCTTATAACAAATGTTGGGTTGAAATTTGAAGATATCGAGCAATTTGAAAAATATTTTGATGAATTCAACGAAGAACACTTGAATTAGTTGAAGGTAAGTGTAAAATAATCATTTAATCTCATTGAATCAAAATTAAGTGATTAAAAAATATGTTCGAATAATTTGATTACATTCTGAAAGGTAGATAATCAAATAACCACTTCAAAAAAATGAAAGTAATCAATTAATTACATTGAGCAAACATAAGTAATCAAATAATGTATTAACCCTGAGTTACTAATTAATTATGATGTTTAAGAGTATATAACAATATTATAGTAAATAAAAAAAATTTAAACATTGAAATTATGCAATATTGTTTAATAATTTGGATTAATCTATATTCAAAATTATTGGTTGTCTCGTGCGGTAAAATAATAGCCTTTTAAAACTCAAAATTATCATACCATTATCTAATTTAATAATGCCAATTATATTTCTTTAGACTAGGAATATAATTTAATATAACATAATAAATACTTGAAGAAAAAAAAAAATCAAACCCCAACCCCATATATTTACACTTTTTTTTGTCAACATTTATTTAAACTTGGTTAAGTACCCATCATATTTATAGTTAACATATATTACTACATTTGAACTTTGTATTTATAATTCGCCATTTGGGAATAATCAATAAAACCTAACAAATGAAGATAGATAACACACACGGTTTATTTAAAACAAGGACATACATGCGAATACGACATATATAATATAGATATATTATTGCCTAGATTGATATATCTTTTATATATAATATAATTTGGAATAAATTTTGAGCGTTAAAATAATTATACTTTATTTAGAGTTTTGATATACATTCCGATGTCGGAATGTAGGAATTCCGAATCTCTCTTCTAGTGGCATCATTGTAATATATAAGTCAACTTTTGGGGCAATTTTATGTCACCACACGTTCGGAAGATCTCGGAACTAATATCTCGGACTGCGTATCTTTTCCCTTTTATTTATCATTCATCGATAAGGAGTTATACTTATACCTATGATATTGTTTTCTATCTTTACGGAGAGTTCTAAAATTCGAGAAATATACCACACTCTCAATGACCGTTTGAATATGTATAACTTTTTTTTAAAAGATTATTTTACCAACATTTTTGTTTGCACTCACATAATTAGATAACGATTTAATTATTTTCATATTAAATATTTAAAATTAAAGCACTTACATTTTTAACTATTTAGTTTTAGTATGTTTCACTAATAATATGAACGAACTTTGTTATTTTTTTAAAGTATAATCCACTCTTATAACAAATTGTTTATATTCATATTTTCTGCATAAAAAACGATACACAACTGAAAACACACCATTATATATTTTCTTAATATTAAATTATAAAAAATGATTCTTATTAACTACTAATGTTCAAATTTAAAGTCTGTATGTAATAAAAAAATATTAAATTTAGTATATTACAAAATATCTATCTATATATAATATTTAATATATTGTGATATACTGATATATTATTTTTGTTCATATAATTAATATTTTTATAAAATTAATAAAACATAACTATTAAAATCTAAGAAATTTATTTTTAAATATTATAATAACCAATCATGTCTTATATTATTTTTATTTCAAGAAAGTTTTCATATATATATATATCCCTATCATTCCCTAGTTTTACAATTTGTAATAATTTAGTTCAAATGAATTTATTATGTCAAATAAATTATAATACTTTAACTAGTGTAATTATTTTATATTGATTTATTCAATTTTATAAAAAACACTACAATAAATTATTCAATTTGTGAGAGTCGATTTTTTGAGGGATTTCCGGAAATCCGTCACAAATAGCATCTTGTAATGAATTTTTTAAGAGAACGCTTCTGGCAAATCGACCCACCAGAAAAATTGTGGTTTTAAAGGGAAATCCCTTGAAAAACGTTTGTGATATATCATAAGTTTCTACCCCAACACTCCATAACATTTTCAATTCATCTATCGAAGGTCTTAAAAGCACATCCAACTCCTTAACCATACTATTTGGACCTGGGATGACTAAACTCATGAACATGTATGGACTTTTCATGCACAACCAATGGGTAAGTTATACACAACAATAATTACTGGCCAACAACTATAATGCTTCTCATATTGTCCAAAAGGGTTGAATCCATCCGTGCATAAGCACATTATGATATTTCTTGAATCAGATGTGAATGAAGGATGAATTCGGTCAAAGTGTTTCCATGCCTCACCATCTGAAGGGTGTGCCATATGACCCTCTTGACTATGGTGAGAATCATGCCATGTCATGTGTTTAGCTGTTTTTTCGGACATGTAAAGACGATGAAGCCTTGGGATTAATGGTAAATAACGCAGTATTTTGTAGGGAATGCCCTTCTTCTTACCATTTTTTGTTGATTTTTCCGACTTAAACCGATCATGTCCACACACAAAAATTTGACATTGTACATGTCATCTTTATAGAACAACATGCAATTATTAACACAAACATCAATCTTTTCATATTTAAGCCCCAGTTTTTTCATCATTTTCTTCGTCTCATAAAAGCTGCTAGCTAACTTATCATTTTCAGGAAGCATGTCCTTCACAGTACATAGATAGAAGACTATCAAAGCCTTTATCACTCATATTACATTCCGACTTCAAATTCAATAACTGTGACATGGCTGATAACTTTGTATACTTCTTACAACCCTACCAAATTGGTTCATCTGCATCATTCAGCAGAGAATAGAAATTAGATGTCTCAGGATTAAGCTCATAAATTGTTGAATCATTATCAAACTCTGGATAAATGCTTGCATCACCATTTGTCTATATGGATTACTGGATTCTATACTTAAAGGGTGTTTATGTACTAATTGGCTCTCCATGCGAAACCCAGTGATTATAATCCTCAAGAAACCCTTGTTCATAAAATTTTTTACGAACAATATCTCGGTTATGATGGCGTAAGTTTCTACAAAGGCGGCAAGGACACTTAATCTGATCTTCACTAACAAAGGAAGAGTTTGAAAAAGCAAAATCAAGGAAATCCTCCACCCCTCTTTCAAACTCAAAAGTGAAACCAGTTTCTTCATACCGACGTTTCATCCAACTACGATCCATAGCTACACACAGATGTATGATAAAATATGTACCTCACAGGAGAGTGGTATGCAGCGGAGGAAGAACACACATGAAGAAGATCACGAATCAGTTGTGTCCTGCAAACATTTAAACCAATTGGCATGTTTCAGACTCACACATGAATATCTTCCAATTGTTTCCTGCAAACATTTAAACCATGTTGATTATCAAATACCAAAACAGATTTTCGGCAGTTTGAAAAGAAAAACACTTTGCAGATTTAGTTTGAAAAAAAAAAATTAGGTTTGCTCTGAAATTAGGTTTCTGATATAAAAGAAGAAGAGGAATCTCCACCGTTGGAAACAATTAGAGGGAAGTGCATCAACCAGTTATTACTTTTTGGTGCCATCGACAACATTCATGTAAGATTTTATGTCATAATTTTCTGAATGTTTTATTCAACAAACACACATTTGATCTAATTATGATACCTTCAGATCAAGTGATAACAAAACTTACCCTGATGAGAAGTCGTCATGATGAGAAAGTTGAGCAGATTGAGTTTTTAAGGAGAAGCGTCGAATTGAATGACGATTGAACGAGAAGAACGAAGTTGTAAAATGACAGCAATGAATTGAACGGAACACTTGTGTAGACAGCAACGGATTGAACGGGAAGCTTGACCTTGGTTGCGCTTTGTCTCGCAGTTTCAGAAGTCGTGATCTGTTTTCAGAAGCCGTAACTCTCTTTTCTCCCCTCCACATTTACTCTTCTGTTTTATTTTTTAGGGAAAATCCCTCACAAATGAAATAAATTTTTTGAGGAATCTAAATCCCTCACAAAAGTTCCTCTTAGCTAGGGTTATTATTAACAGATTTATCGTCAAAAAATTATTTACAGAATACCTAGTAAAATACTATAATTATCCCTTCGAAATTTTACCTTACAAATCACTCAGTATTTTATTTAGGAAAATTGAAATTGTAAGAGAATCCAGTTTCCCTAACTAAACTCTTATAAATCCCTTACGATTAAATTTTGAGGGATCAAATCTCTCACAAAATATGTGTCACAAATGGTTGATTTTCTTGTAGTGAAAATGATTATTTTTATAAAAAAATGTAAAATTAATGAAAGCATAAAATTATTTATAAACCATTCATTTTAAGCTTTTCTTTTCTAAACGATTTTAAGCTATTGATCATCATCTTATTTTTTTTTACCGTTATTAACAAATCTATCTAAACTTATATAAGTACGAAAATATTTTAAGTAAAATATATATATACTATACTATACATATGATGGGCAAAGGAGGCGGTTAACATCCAATTGCATGGAGAAGCTAAGGACCGAGTAAGGGTTACATTACACGTATTGAATGATAGAATTGTGTGTTTTGTTAGGGTCGGTGGGACGCAAGCAAATTAAGTTTTTTGACGTCTTGTAATGTAATTTGTTATCCAATTAATTAATTTGAGCCCCAATATTATAATTCATATAAAATACGTGGCCGTCCACGTAACCCTTTATTTTTATTTTCCAAATCCTTTCTGGGACGTGGCATCTCGTTGTGTTCTCTTGATATATAGCGCTAATTGTACCATGTTTACTTTGCTACTTCATCCTCAAAATTACACTATTTTACATCTCTGTCCTTTTAACTTTTGATGATTACTCTCCACTTCATCCTCCAACCTAATTACTGATTGAGGTAAATCCTGTCCGTTGCAAGGATGGATGGCCATTACACTTTCAGATATTAGTTTGATTTTCTTTTTATTATGCTGACGTGTGGGTATTTGGATAAATTGATACATTGAATTTTTTTTATCTTTTTTTTTTTGTTATAGAAAATTGTTTTCGTAATTTCGGATCAAGAGCGCTTCCCAAATCAATATTTCCAACGGGACCGAACTTAGTTCGTCTTGAGAATACAACTCGCTTTACAATTTATTATCTCATATTCGTTTATGACAAATTACTAGCTATTACAGATATTATATCTAATTTAAACATAGTTAATCATGTGACCAGCACGTAATTAAAAAAAAAATATACATAAAATACGGAATTGACCTAAAAAGTCACTTTTATTAACAGTTTTTTAGGGATGGCATTTAATTTCTCATTTATTGGTAATCATTATTACTATCAAAAATATTAAAATTGCCGACGAAATAAATCTGTCGCTAAATATTCAATAGAGTTTATGTGCAATAATTATTTCTTATTTGTCTATGGAAAAAAAAAATGGTAATCTATGGGCAATAATTAGTGATGTACGATAAGTAACATTATTATACATATAAATGAGAAAATTGTACAATAAGTAACATTACATATGAAAGCATAACATGACAAAAATGGTTTCTATATCTCTTGATCATGCGATGGCATTTGAAGCAAAAATAAAATAAAATAAATAAATACAAATACAAACACAAATCATGATTGATAGTGAGATGAAGGAAGGAAAAGGGTAGGATAGATTCCGTTTTGGATCCTCCTCATCATCGTTCTTATCTCCCTGTCAGAATCTTTTCTATTATTCATTCTTTCTACTATTTCTTCTTTTACTTTAACGGTTTTATTTATACATCAATCTAAATTTTAAGGGTTAATAAACAAATTATTAAATAAACTTTGTTTAGATTATAAATTATTATTTGAAATTTAATTTTTTAAACTTAAATACCTGAACTTCTAATTTTTTTTTTAAAACAAATTTCTACCTCTGTTAAGATTTGTAGACGAATTTATCATGTGAGGTTCTTTGTTTCACATGAATGAAATTAGTTAGTTAATATACAAGCCTTCTAGTCATACTCTAATAATACAATAGTCTAGGGAGATATTTGTGAATTAGTTAGTATCTATTTAAGAAGATTATTTAAAGAAAATATATAGTATTTTTTTGTTTGTTTGGGGAACATTCAAATGAATATTATAAGGGCCCAATGAATGGAGTCACTGCTTTTGACCTTTGACCAGGTAGCACGTGCGCAGCATCTCCCTAATTTCAAAATCTGCTGTCGATTTTATCGATTATTTCGGTGATGCACGTGCACCATCCTCCAAACCTTGTATTTAATTAATTAATTCTACTTAGTAAAATCTTAATTAAACCCGTTCTTGTCTTCTTGTGACATGGGTAATCTAAACTCTTCTTCATTTAGTCCGACGTTGAGTTAATTAATTTCAACCCCATTACAAATACAGTCATTGTCAATTAGTGCATTTCAACCCCGAAATTCCTCAAATGTGGGATTTCTATGAGATTTCCATATACATATGTATAATGAGTAAGTAAATAGTAATGGTAATGGTGAAATTTAGAGTGGAATGATTTTTTTTTTTTTTTTTTTTTCATTTTAGAGAATTGTTGAGCATTGGCTTATTAGTATTGGTCTTAGTCATTTAAATCTTATTATATTTGTATTAGTATTTGTAATTTTTCAATTTAATTTCATATTTTATGTTGATTAAGTGAATACAAAAATTGTGTCTCGGGCATCACAATAAAATTATGGTGCTATTAGATAATAAATTTCACGGGATAGGCAAAGATGGTAGTTATCTCGTCTCGTGGGACGGAGCCGAGTTGACAAAACCCGCCCAACTAGCCCATTGACATATTCCTACACTATACTAATTATTTCCAAATAAAGTTAGATTTTTACACTTTGTCACGTTACTCATTTATAATATATTTCAATATATTTTATACTGAGGGCAGTGGCGTAGCCAGGAACCGGGGTTAGGAGTTACAAAACTGATTAATTTTATTTTTTTGGCGACTGATTAAACTTTTCTTACTCATGAAAAAATCTGAATATCAAAATTGTCGAATTTATTTTTCCAGACAACAACGGGTATTTTTGTATTTGACTATATTTTCAGCACATTTTTGTACTTGGACTTTTTAGGTTGTTATATGGGAAAATAATTCAAAATATTGTATACAAATAATTATTTAAAAAATTGAAAAAATACTTGTCAAAAAAGAAAAAAAATTATATGAAATAAAGCACGATCGAATTTATGGAAGCATTGGTTTATACATTCCTCTTAGTCTCCACTCTAGGGAACTGAACCATTATGGCAAGAAAAGGTTTGATTCAGAGGGAGAAGAAGAGGGAAAAATTGGAACAAAAATATCATTTGATTCGTCGATCCTCAAAAAAAGAAATAAGCACAGCTCCGTCATTAAGTGAAAAATGGAAAATTCATAGAAAGTTACAATCCTCACCACGTAATAGTGCACCTACACGTCTTCATCGACAAAAAATAAACAAGATATAATCTAATAATTTAAAATTTTAGAAAAATAATTACAATAATGACTATTGCAAGTTTTAATACTTTTGAATGAAAACATAACATACACATTATCAACCGATTTAAATACATTTTTTTTCCAATGAAAGTCACCAAACAATCGTTCGTCAAATTATCGTACATTGAACTATGTCATGGACAAACAAAATTTTGCATATTTTTTTGGTAATACTTTTGTATATATTTATTTGAATTAATATATATATATATATATATATATATTAATTATCACTTAGATAGTTAGATATAATCTTTGATATGCACTTATACTTACAAACTATATATGATTAAATATAATGAGTTAAATAGTATATACTTATACATAATATTCATATTTAATGTTTCACAACTTTCATATTTAAATGCGGGGTGGGGGTGCAGTATTCATTTTTTTTCATAAAGTCAGGGGTACAACATTTACATATGCATTAGTATATACACTAATCTCTATAAAGTTGAGGGGTTGCATTTGCAACCCTCAGCTATACGTAGCTACGCCACTGATTGAGGGATACAAATTAATACGAATCTACATTGTAATATTTTTATGGGAATTTTAGTATTACCAAGTAAATTTTAGTCACCTTGAGAACGACTTTAACTTAACTGGTTGATTTAATCTATAGACTTACCTACATTAAAATTTAAATACTCGATGCGATCAAGGACCAGCTAAACCGTATGTGTATATGTATATACACACAATATACACATATCGAATTTGGTAATGATATTAATAGATGATAGCCATTAATTTATCTGTCCCAACTTTCCCATTTCGGGCTAGCAAGGCCCATAAGCAAAGATTTGAAACACAAATTAAACAGTTAATTCGGCCCACAATTTTTTTTATTATTAAAAAAAAAATTGCTGGTATCCGCAAGATAAAAAGAACCTCGTTTATAAAAAGATTAATAGAAATATAATTCTTGTCTATTAAATAAGAAGAAAATAACACGAGATGAAATGAGTGATTATGTGGTTTAGATTTTAGAATCTATCTAGAATTTTTTGCACAAATTTATAATGTGATAATTCTAAATTTTAAAAAGCAATAGAAAATTCTATCTTATTACATAGAGTTGTATTATATAAATAAATATATCCTTTTTATTTACTATTATCTTTTTAAAATAAAAAATTTAAGTATTATAAATTTTTAACTAAATAAACATAACTTTTTCTTGTTAGAATACGGGGAGTAATCACTATAGATACTATAAACATGGTACATACTAGTAATCAATATTACGCAGCGGAAGATTCGCACATACCTCAAAGTAGATCCGTAGTCCCAAGATCCTGCAGCAGGGAGTTCACGGTTCACCGGATGACACCCGTAGAGGTTCTTGTTAAGGAAGTCCTACGCGGTATAGTCTCCACAGCAAAGCCTCTGATCGATTCTTGGCAGGGACAGATCTCCGGAGTATTTGCTCGAAAGCAAATTGGCACACCCTTGGTGTTAGGAGTGGTCCGGCCGAACTATGTGATTATGGGGAGGAGGGTTTTCTCTTAAATCACCACAAGGGAGGAATTATGATTAACCCTCATAAAACCCCTAACACCCCAAATGGGTGAAACTAAAATCCGGTTGGACCAAAAAACCGGTGTAAACCGAACCGGACCGAAAAAACTGAATCCGAAATATTCGGTTTGGTTTTTGGTCGGATTTTTTTGCTCTATTTCGGATTTTCGGTTCGGATTTTGAGATTTTAGGATCGTGGGGACCGAACCGACCGTTATGCTAATTAAATATATACAATATATGTTACATTAGTTGATATTAATTAATATAATTAATTAATTAGGTTAATATAAATTGTAAAAGACGCACTTATGTAGATTATTTTTTGAACTTTTATTTTATAATATATTTAATTATAATAATGGAATTAATTTATCATTTTGATTTGATATAATCCATGAAAACGATAAGAATTTATAATTGTAATTGCTAATATTGAATTTTCGGTTTAAACCGAAAAACGAACAAAAAAAACCGTAATACTAATGGACGGTTTATTTTTCTCAAACGGTTTTTTGGTCGATTTTTTTTTTAAGGAAAAAATCCGGACCGAAAATTTAAGTACCCGACCGAAACAAGCTAAAAACCGGTCCGACTGGTCCGATTTCACCCCTAACACCCCATATATATAGGAGTAAAGTGGACAAAAGTACACTTTGCCCCCTACATAATTCGGCCAGCCGCTTTTTTGGGGCTCTCATGTCAATTGGGATTTGGGTCTGGCCCAATGTCCTAATGTGACATTTACCCAATTGTCTTAGGTAACATATACATATTATGGGCTACCATTTACGGCGCCTATCACCATATGCTTACAGCTCCCACTCGCCGGAATGGGAGGGTGCCTGTTAATGTATTGTTTTCTAAATCAACGTCAACATTTCACTCCTTCAATCTTGCCCTTGCTTCCAAATAGTTCATACGAGGTTTGCCGTGCGACCGGCGAACACGACGGGCATCGTGCTACTCATCTGTTAGGAGTATTGTAGCGCCCACGGAACGTTGATTCTTTTTCTTCAATCAACCTGTTATAAACAATATAGTGTCGCGATGTATCCTAGGTCAACTGTTAATTCTCCATTTGCCTAGTTTCCACATAGGAACACTTCTCCAAGGCATCCGTACAAGTATTCACAACCTTCAACTAATATCCGGTTGGTGGCCACCTAGTGAATACAAGATTAGGTGAATTACATGTGAACTTGACCATCCCCATCGCTCATATCCTTAGTCAAACCCAACCGGTTTCCAAAGACGTGGTCACTGGGCCTTTTTGTTCAGCACTATGCTCGTACGCCGGGAAGCGAACATTGAGCCTGACCTTGGATATGAGTTATGAGTCCGTGAGGATACTTCGGGTGCCTCTTCATAAGGCTCCCGGGATCAATCACACGCTCGAGGTGAAGAAGTTTGCGCCCATTAGAATCACGAGGATTCTTATCTAGCACAACCGAGCTGTGACCCCGTGGTCGAACATGGCACACGTAGTATGAAGCACGCATCGATAGCATACCTGAACTTTTAAGTTGACAGGAATGGGATATGTCAATCATGCTATCGCAGATTTTCATCTGGCCCAGAATGTGGTTTAATGAAGAACGAAGTTCATCGCGGCGATTTGCAAAACGAAGATCATGTCGAGTTACTTTGAAACTAGATAATCGTCTTGCGTAATCAGGTTTATCCCCCTGATTTTAGCCAGACTTGCTTGGTAGATGCCTCCCTCCACCGCAAGACGACCGTACCTGTGTGACGAGGTAAGGCCCGCATTCGACATAGTTTAGCAGAGGATTGCATCCTCCTACGACTTAGTTTATAGACCGTAAATCTTATGTATTCAAACATTAAGACGTCGATGGATCATAGAATCGGTTGCAATTCTCTTGTTTATTAAAAATGTTTATCAAAATGTTATCACAGATACATGCCACTTTTAAACCCTACGCAATCCAAAATTTTTTACGTGATTTTCGAATGTCTCCCTGCGTAGTGGTTTAGTTAATGGGTCCGCAACCATGTTATCAGTGGACAAGTATTCCAAGATTGTATTGTTTTCTACCATATATTTAGCATAAAAATATTCCACATCAATCTGCCGCAATAGCTGCCTGACTGTCAGAGTATACCACGACGGGTTTACTCCCGTATTTGACATCAAGCAGTGCAGTAAGAAGCATTTTCAGCCAGGCCGCTTCCTGTGCGCTTTTGGAGAGAGCAACGAATTCCGATTCCATTGTAGACAACGCGACACATTTTTGCTTCTTGCTCGTCCATGAAATGACGGCATTAGCAAGGAGAAAGACTCCTCCAGTGGTGGACTTACGATCATCTGGATCGCCACCATGGTCAGCGTCACTGTAACTGGTCAATTCTAATTTCCTGCCCTCATAGCACAATGCGTAGTCGGGAGTACCTTTCAGATAACAAATAATTCTTTTTACAGCTGTTAGACTACGGGAAGTAATCACCATAGACATTAAATCGCAGTACATGCTACGGGAAGTAATCACCACAGACATTTTGATATTAGAAAGTTACATTCTGTAGTCCCAAGATCCTTCCTGCAGGGAGTTCACGATCCTCCGGTCGGCACACGTAGATGTTCTGGTTAAGGAAGCCTTACGCGGTATGTTCTCCACAGCAAAGTCTCTGATCGATTCTTGGCAATGGGACAGATATCTGGAGTGTTTGCTAGAAAGCAAATTGACACACCCTTTGGTGTCTATAGGTTCGACGGCTATGGGTGTTTCTGCGGAGAGTTTTCACTCAAAACACTACTTAAAGGGAATTGTGATTAACATTAATAAAACCCCTAACTCCCCATATATATATGAGGAGTAAAGTGGACAAAAGTCCACTTTAACCCCTCCTAGGGTTTCAGCCGGCCACATGCATAGGAAGGCCCAATTTTGGGCCTCTCATGTCAATTGGGATTTGGGTCTAGCCCAATTACCCTAATGTGACATGTACCTAATTTCTTTAGGTAAACTATACATATTATGGGCTAACAATCACTACAAAAAAACATATTTTTAGTGATGAATATTTTGTGACCATAATAATATTAGTCACTAAAATTTAATTTTTTAGTAACTACATATGAATTTAGTCACAAATTATATATTCGTGAAACTATTTAGTGATGAACTTGTATTTAGTTGCTAATCACAACCAATTTGTGTCCAAAGCAAACTGAAACATATATGTACTAGCTAAACACATGGCGATAATTGAAAGTTTTAGTTACTAAATATTTGTTTGGATAGGCACCACTGCTAAGTATAATATGTGATGATTTCCATCTAGTTAAAAAATTGTAAATGAAGTTTTAATATTAGTTCATTTTATTCCTACCATTCCATATGTGTATATTACACCATTTTGTTTTGTTATCATATATTTAAAATTAGTTGAATTTAAGTTGATAATGTTATTTATTTTCACAAATATTATAGGGCATATAACTTTGGTTTGGCGAAATAGTTTTTATCTTGCCAAAAAAGAAAGTAGCTAACTATAACTAATCTCCAAACAATAATAATATAGTTTATCATTGATAATTTATTTTATGTATTTTATGATAAGTAATTATAGTTATTTAGTAGTAGAAGAATATATTTGAAAAAAAGAAAGTGCTACTAATAAACAAGTAATTAAATAGAAAATAAGTTATTATTATTATTATTTTGGCCGAACATAAGATAAATTATTTACAAATTAGCTAGCAATTAAATATATAAAATAAATAAAAACTGTTTTTTATACCTTAAGATGATGGACCAGTCCATCTTTTATCTCACGGTTAATAATAATATGGCCTAAATTTTTCTTTAAATATCTCATATAACTGTCATTATAGTTATCTCAATTATTCAATCTCCCTTAAATTTCTCACAAAGCTCGTGATAAGTGGGAGGCCATCGCACAAGATGGGAGCTCCCTAGTCGTTGAAGTCTCCATCTATTCCATATGCATTTGTATGTGAAAGCTCTTTTCATCTTCCTTAAAACACTAGAATCTCTAGTTGATCTTCATCAATCTCCTTCGGCCACCATGCGTTTTTGTAGTTCCCTCTTTTTCCTCTCTGAATTTCTCGATCAATCTATCCGAGAATTCAATTTTGAGGGTGCATACATCGGAATTTATATAATTGGAAGGTGGTGGTATGCGACAGTCATTGGCTTCCGCAGTGCCTCCATAGGTAATATTTTCGGTTCTCTCTATCCCTTGGATCCTCACGTGATCTATCTAGCATATCTAAATGTTAATTTGAAGAAAAAACCGCCATGGATACGAAATGGATTGTCGAATATCTCCTATCGGGTTTCACGACTACCATGCGTGCCATCGTCGTCATGTTCTTCATTGTTTTGCAGGATTCTATCGAGTAAGATGCATATGAATTCAGGAGAGACATATAGAATCATTTATACTTATTGACAATGTCACCTACTTCCTTTAACATGTGTATATTGTATCAAAATAAATTTGTATATATTTTGTACCATTTATTTAGAGTTATATGTTGTAAGATTATATATGAGATTTTATTTAGGAGTTGTCTCTTATTAATGTACGTAATTTTATACATGTATTGATATTGATATATATAATAATTATGAATACTCCAAAGTAGGAAGTATGTTGATATGGTTTAACTAAGAGTAATTTGTAAACCATCCACTCTTTAATATTTTATTTTATCAGTTTCAATTTGAAAACTAATAAATAAAAAACAAATAAATTATATATATATATATATATATATATATATATATATATATATATATATATATATATACCATCATTAATATACCACCATCAGTTGTGGTCTAGTGGTTGAGAGCGCTGACTCCCGTGTAGTTTTGCTTCAAGGTCACGAGTTCGAATCCCCCTAGCGACCTGATTAAAATCATTTCCTTGGGAAAGGAGGACTCGTGCCTAAGGGGCCGGCCTCTTGACTATACTAGGCTGTTGGTAGGGTTATGTTGACAGGGCCAGTGTATGTGTATGAAATGAAAGTCCGGACATTACGTAACGGGGTGGGGCCACTACTAGTAGCCCTAGCCCATTCATTTTATTTACCAATAAAACCCATCATTAATATCATAATTAATTAGTGACTCTTTGGCGTAGTCACAAATTCCTGATTTATTTAGTGGCTAGTTTTTCATTTGGTCACTATTTCATTTAGCAACCTTATCTACTGTGACCACCCTGTGACAAACATTTTTTTGGTCACTGATTTATTCTGTGACTGTTTTGCGATCTTTTGTGACCTTTCTAGCAGCCACAAAAAACATGTTCTGGTGTAGTGAATTACGGTGCCCATCACCATATGCTTACAGCTCCCACTCGCCGGAATGAGAGGGTGCCTGTTAATGTATTATCGTCCAAATCTGCATCAACATTTCACTCCTTCGATCTGGTCCTTGCTTCCGAACAGTTCATACGAGGTTTGCCGTGCGACAGGCGGATACGACGGGCATCGTGCTACTCATCTGTTAGGAGTATTGTAGCGCCCGCAGAACGTTGATTCCCTTTTCTCTAATCAACATGTTATAAAAAAAAAAAAACATTTATATAGTACCGCGTTGTATCCTAGGTCAACTGATAATTCTCCTTCTGCCTAGTTTCCACATAGGAACACTTCTCCAAGGCATCCGTACAAGCATTCACAACCTTCAACTAATATCCGGTTGGTGGCCACCTAATGAATACAAGAATTGGTGAATTATAGGTGAACTTGACCATCCCCATCGCTCATATCCTCAGTCAAACCCAACCGGTTTCCAAAGACGTGGTCACTGGGCCTTTTCGTTCAGCACTACGCTCGTACGCCGGGAAGCGAGCATTGAGCCCGACCTTAGATATGAGTTTTGAGTCTGTGAGGATACTTTAGGTGCCTCTTCATAAGACTCATGGGATCAATCACACGCTCGAAGTGAAGAAGTTTGCGCCAGCTAGAATCACGAGGATTCCTTCCTAGCACAACCGAGTTGTGACCCCGTGGTCGAACGTGTCACACGTAGTATGAAGCATGCGTTGATAGCATACTTGAACCTTTTTGGGTTGACAAGAAATGGATATGTCAATCATGCTATCACAGATTCTCGTCTGGCCCAGAATGTGGTTAAATAACGAACGAAGTTCATCACGGCGATATGCAAAACGAAGATCATGTCGAGTTACTTCGAAACTAGATAATCGTTTCGCTCAATCAGGTTTATCCCCCTGACTCTTAGCCAGTATTGCTTGGTAGAGGCCTCCATCCACCGTGAGACTACCATACATGTGTGACTAGGTAACGCCCACATCCGACATAGTTTGGCAGATGATTGCGTCCTCCTACGACTTAGTTTATTGACCGCAAATCTGATGTAATCAAAACATTATGACGTCGATTGATCATCAACTCAGTTGCAATTCTTTCGCTTACAAAATGTAACTTTCTAATATCAAAATGTTATCACAGATACATGCCATTTCTAAACCCTACGCAATCCAAGCAGTTTTACGTGCTTTTCAAATATCTCCCTACGTAGTGGTTTAGTCAATGGGTCCGCAATCATATTTTTAAACACCTAATTTTGGTCCGCGCGTAGCACGTCCAAAAATGTCATATGTGACACGTTAAAAAAGGAAGTATTTAAAATATGGAAGGTCTCGAAGTTTCTAAAGATAGGACCGGCTTAAAATAGGATAGTGTATATGCATTATTTATTGTAAAATATTTAGAAAATATATTATGTGTATTTATGGTGAAATACATAAATATATATGTATATTTTCAGAATATTAAATGCATATATTTTTCAGATTTTATTTTCCTAGTTTATGAGTCCTAGTTTAGCTATAAATAAAGTCATTTTATATGTAAAAAAGGACCACATAAAATAATAAACATCTGATCTCGAAGTTCATGCATTTTTGTCTCCTAGTGAATAAAAGTTTTTTTTTTTTTTTTTTTTTTTTTTTATTTTTTTATGTTTGGCCTTTCCCGTCCGATGAGCTGCCCTCCCGCCGGTGACCACCTCCGGCGCCGCCCAACGCCACCCTCACCTCTCGGTTCGCCCCGAGCTCCGCCACTCTCCGGTGGCCGGACCACCACGTAGCCTGGCTCTCTCTCTCTCTCTCTCTCTCTCTCTCTCTCTCTCTCTCTCTCTCTCTCTCTCTCTCTCTCTCTCTCTCTCTCTCTCTCTCTCTCTCTCTCTCTCTCCTCTGTTATTTTCTTCCCTTCCACGCTGGTTCTTCAACCCCTGGGCAGACCCTCTCGCCGGAGTGCCCACCTCCAGTCGCCACCGGGGAATGCCACGTCTTGACCGTCCGCCCAGTAATCGCCTCCAGATCAGAGCTACCGTCCCCGATGCCAGAGCTCCAGTCGCCCGTACCTACCTCATCCCGACCTCCCGCCAACTCCGCCGCCTCGTATCTCACCGGACCACCTCGCTCTCCCGTCGCCCCGCCTTCTGTTGTTGTTGCTGGTCGTCGTCGCTGCTGCTGTAAAAACCACCGGAACCATCGTCTTCTTCCCGCAAGGTGAGATTTTCTTCTTTCTTTTTTTTATTATTATTATTAATTTATTAGATATATTTTAATTTGTTTAGAGCTGATTAATTTAGACTAATTAATACTTGATTAACCAAATTGTGTTCATGTAAATGTGTTAGATTATATTTTAATATAAATATTGCCATTCGTGCTTAGAATTGATTATAATTGATTAACAATAAAAATGGCAAATTAATTGAATTGAGTACCGAAAGGGCGTAGTTAAAAATTATATTTTTAATTCGTAATAGAACTCCCGAACTCGAATTTCTAATGGTAGACCGGTTTTATACCTAGGTGTTTAGTTCGTTATTCGCTTAGTTAATTTAGAATTCTAGTTAGCCTTAATTAACTAGTGGCGACTCTTTTCAAAATTGCACGTTTTCAAAACGTAATTCGCCTTAGGTCAGATTTTTTTAGGTCTGACAATATTATCAGTGGACAAGTATTCCATAGTGATTGTATTGTCTTCTACCATAGATTTAGCATAGAAATATTTCACATCAATGTGTTTGGTCCTACTATGGTACTTCGGATTCTTAACTGCCGCAATGGTTGCTTGACTGTCAGAGAAGACCTTCATAGGTTTATTCTCAACATCACCACCAAACAGTGCAGTTAGAAGCCTTTTGAGCCAGACTGCTTCCTGTGCATTCTTAGAGAGAGCTACGAATTTCGATTCCATCGTGGACAGGGCGACACAAGTTTGCTTCTTGCTCGTCCATGAAATGACGACATTAGCAAGGATGAACACTACCCCTGTGGTGGACTTACGATCATCCGGATCGCCACCATGGTCGGCGTCACTGTAACCGGTCAATTCGAACGTATTGCCCTCATAGCACAACGCGTAGTCGGTAGTACCTTTCAGATAACGAATTATTCGTTTTACAGCCTTTAATTGTTGATGGCCGGGATCTGATTGGAAACGTGCTACTAGGCCCACGGCGTAACAGATATCCGGACGGGTGCATTGCATGGCGTACATCAAACTACCGACCATGCTCAAATACTCCGCACCCTTCATCTGTTCACGCTCTGCCAGGTTATTGGGGCCGTCACGTTTTGACAGTGCACACCCAAACACCACTGGCGTATCCACGGGTTTGGCATCCTGTAATCTGAATCTTTTCAACAGTTTGTTGATATAAGATTCCTCAGACAGACACAATTTCCGGGTAGCCCGATCTCTAGCAATTTTAATGCCTAAGATGTACGTGGCCTCTCCTATGTCCTTCATCTCAAATACAGATGCCAACCAGGACTTTGTCTTGTTCGTAAAACTTACGTCGTTTGCGGCAATGAGTATGTCGTCCACGTATAAGGTTAAGATGACATACTTGGACCCGGAGGTCTTATAATACACGCACGGATCCTCGTGAAGATTCACAAATCCGTTTCCTACGATTTCCTTGTGGAATCTGCGGTACCATTGCCGAGACGACTGTTTAAGATCGTTAATGGATCTTTGGAGTTTACAAACTTTACGTTCGTTACCAGGAGTAATAAAACCCTCTGGTTGCTCCATGTAGATCTCTTCCTCCAGGTTTCTGAGGAGGAATGCGGTCTTAATATTCATTTATTGAGGTTCGAAACCGAGACCTGCGGCCAGGACCATAAATGGCCCTTACCGTGGTTTTACGCACAGTTGGTGAGTATGTTTTGTCAAAATTCACTCCGTGAAGTTGGGTACAGCCTTTCACAATAATTCGAGCTTTGTACTGCTCGACCTTTTCCATCTGTGGGGAGCCTTCTTTCAGGACTCACCGTATCCTTATGCCCCTGTGGTTAGCAGGTAAATCAACTATTGACTATAATGGCTTTCATTTAGGCGATCTCTCTCATTTATTATTTTCCTCCATTTCTTTACTTGAGGTCTTTCCGATGCAAGTCAACAGTTGTTAGAGTGAGGTTATCATCCTTCTAGACGGGATACTTCTTTGGAGAAGTTTGATGCCTTCGACTTTCGTCTAAGCTTGTTTATCCCTTCTTTGAGGCTTAACGTCTCTCCCACTCGAAATAATGCCTCTTTTCGGAGCATTCCTTCCAATTGGGATCAATTCTCCCACTCGAAATAATGCTTCTTATCGGAGCATCACTTCTATTGGGTACAAGAGCAATGCTTGAACCATAACCAACAGCTTTCCTTTGACGACTTCTCGGTCTCGGAGTTTTACTTCCAAGATGAATTCCTTGATCACTAGGATATGAAACCAAGTTTGTCGGATCACTCCCACTGGGAATAATGGGTAGTATAGATAGTTGTGGCGATCCTGGTTCATCATTACCATAATCAGGTTCAACTTGATTCGTCCAAACAGCAACAGTGATTTTATGTGGTAGGTGTTTATTCCTCCCACTGGATTTATTATGAAAATGTTCCCATTATCATTTACCATGTCATTCACTTGAGTTGCTGGTTCAAATCTCTCCCACTCGAATTAAGTGGGACCTGATATATGTAATATCTTGCTCCTGATTTTGATCAAGACTCATTATTCTGAAAACTGGCAATGCATCGGAAAATTCGTCCTCAAGTATGTAATGTTTACATGTTCGACCACGATACCATGTCCTTAAGCTGAAAACACGTATTTTCAAAGAGTAGTTAACGTACTATTGTCCTAAATACGTGTTTAATGCGCAAGTTAATGTCGCACGGTGATATGATTTAACTCATTATCATCCTCTAGCTTTTATGGCGGTGTGTTCTACCGATTTTAGTGGAACACTGTTTTACATGAATGTGAATCACTTCTCATCATCCCTTAGGGAACAACTAATTAAGTGACTCCAACATTATGTTTATAGACTATGCTTCCAGAAGTGTGTGTTTTGACTTGAATGCCTAGCCTGACTTGTCGTTCAAGGCGTACGGAAGGAAATTCGTTTAACCGACTTCATCCTTCTTCGTTTGCAAACTTATCTGAGAGATTTTATCCCATCTACGAACTGAGCATTTTAAATTTTTACCTTATGCGTCAGTTGATACTTTTACAAGGTCGTAGTAACTTTTGAAGCCTACTTCTTACCGATGTAAACGTTATCAATAAGTTATTTCCGAAGGAATGCAAACGAAAATCCAGCACATCATCATTTAAACACTCATTATTAAACTCATACTTTGAAACCATTAGTTAAATCATTTCATTTCTGAAATTTAATTCAATTTAATCCAATCGGTTTAAACATAACTACCATTACAATTTATTTCATTCAATGGAGTATTAACAAAGAAAGATATAAGCAATATATAAGTAATGCATCAAACAGCTAATTAAGAGGATCGAATAGCTTGGGGAATGATAATCAATACTATGACCGAGCATTTGTTACGTGCTCAAAAATAAATGTTTCCTATATTTCAAGGAACATTATTATTATCATGAATCTTAGAATGAAAATCAAGAAGAGGTTCATTTTCAAAGAAAATAAAGATAAAGTCTTTCATTCAATTTTTATATCTTCGGGGGTAGGTTCCTTAGGTCTGTGCTTGTTCTCATTCTCGGTTCTGTAATCCATAAAGACAAATTGAATTACTCTCGAGTATGAGGAGTCCTAGAAGAACTTATGAGGTTATCATTATTCTTCAACACGTACTTTGGGAGGATTGGTACAGGCAATAGCAAGGTGTCCTTTCACGCCACACCTAAAACACGTTCGAGTTTCCTTTTTAAGTGTCTGTTTTGCCTGTCTTTTCTTGCCTCCGAATTGCTTTCGCTTGAACTTATTTTGAGGTTTTGGAGCTAAAGGCTTATTAGCCTTAAAATGAAGTCCCTTGCCTTTTCTCTTGCGCTTACCCTTTTACTCAACTGGATGCGAGGATGCAAGATGCATTTTCGTCCTTGGCTTTTCAGCCTTGAGACGATCCTCTTCCAGCTCGAGATGGACTCGCACTTTCTCGAGGTCATCGAGTTGAGTGACATGGGTAAGGTGCATTTTCATGCTGTTCCAAGAGTTAGGCAAGTATCGGATCACGCAGTGGACCTTCTGTTCGTCGGTCAGGATTTCTCCTGCCTCCTTGAGTTCAGCGAGCATGTTAGACATATGTCTAATGTGCTCCTTCATTGTGTGCTTGGGATTCATCTTGTATGAGTCTAAAGAAATGTTTAACGACCGCTTCTGGGCTGCGGTGTAAACACCAAACCCTGCCTTAAGACCGTCCCAGAGGTCCATGGCAGACTCATAGTGATCATATCCTTATGGTATGTCATCCTCAAGCAGTGACTACAAGGCGGAACGAATTTCCTGATCCTTTGCATCCCATTCATCATGGAATTTATTCAGTTCGTCCGAGAGGTCTCCCTCCGGCCTGACTTGTTTTGAAGTCAAATGCTCCAAACCTCTCATTTCAGTAATTACCATCATGCGCGCTTATTCCAGATCTTATAATTGTTGATGTTTAATCTCACTCCCTTATTCATTTGGGAGATCACATTGGTGATCGCAGCCATGACTAACACATCGATGATTATGCAAAAATCAGGGAGACGATAACATTTTGAGAAAGAATTGCATTCACCAGATATCTATTAAGATTAAATCCGACAAATAATGATTCCCTAGTCATCTAAACCAACCCACCACCAGTAAACCAATGGAAGATGGCTGTGAAAGAGTTCACATTACCGTCGTTTTTAATCTAATAGATCAGTCTTTTAAAACGTTTTTAATCGCAAATTACTGGAACAGGAATTTTAAAATAAGCATACCCGATCTTGGCTTCCCCAATGCCCTTTTTTATTTTGGACAAATATTCCGATGAATTCACTCGTGCATATATAATTCTACTATCCATGCAAATTATCATATGCTAGTAACATTCATCATACAAACCACATTCATGCTTACGCGTAATGCGTCTAATGTTCCGAGGAACTCATGCTTGCATACAGAATTCTACTTCCATGTAAATTATCAAATGCAACTACATCCTCAACATTCTAGCATACGTGTCAAACATGAAAATTTCACAACAATCATACATATTTGGCGACTGGTTTTCGATTTTAAAATAATTTTAAACATTAGGTGCTGATTTGCAATTCATCTTTATATTCAATCACGCAACATTCTAGACATGAATCCTAGGCATATTAACCATCACAACATGTCTATCCTAGTGCACATTCTATATATTTAACCAGGGCTCAGCCACAATATGCATTATACAACTAGCTTGACTCAGTCAAGACGAAATTTCTAATCATGCATTAATATATTGAATAATAAACAATTGCAATTCAACCCTCTAATCATACTAGTCCCAAAAACATGTATCTCTGAGATCCATCCCCATAATCGAAACAAGGCATTAAGGTTAGCAAACCTTGAGCACTGTGTAGGCCTATTAAGGTTAAGAACATTTTGATTTTAAAACTTGACCACCCTATTTTTTTTAATTGACTTGAATTCGGTTTTAAAAATCATTTCGGTTCAGTCAATTTCGGTCTGGTTCGGTCTGGTCTAAAAAATCCGGTTCGGGTCCGATTCGGATAAATCCGGTTCAATTCGGTCTGGTTTTAATTTTAAAATCTAGTTCGGTCCGAACCGGTCCAATTAAAATTAGGGTTCGGTTCAACGCACAAAACCGGTTCGGTTAGATCCACTTAATTACCCGGTCCGACCCGACTCGACTAGGTCAAACCGATTGAGAAAACCCGGTTCGATTTAAATTCGTCCCAGTTTGACATATTGGACCGGCCCAATAATCAAAATTTAAAAGGTTGGGCCGAAATGTTTACTTGTGGCCCAAGTAGGGTTTTAGAGTCCAAAAAAATATTTAACTCCGTCACCAAGTAACATTAACTATAAAATAATTTCCAATATTAATAACATATATATATAAATTTCGGACCTTATATATAAAAATACATATGTAAATTTCGGCACCTATATAAATATATATATTTATTATTTATTATCAATATCTTAAATAGGGAAACATAGATTAACAAAATATTTTCTCAATCTTTTAGGTAACTAAAATCCATCAATAATATCTTCAACCTATTTAAATATTTAGATATATTAATAGTTATATATATTTCTATATATTAATGTGAATCTATCATAATGTTCCCAATTATAGATATATTGTTACCTAGAATAAAATTAAAATATGGTAAACAATATAATTTAAAAACTTCGGCTGAAATATGTCCCTTGATGATTAAGAAATTTAAAAATTTTACCTTGTATTTCACCTAGGGTTTCGGCAAAAACACTAAAATTGGGAACAAGTTGTCAAAATTTAAGTTCAGATTTTAATAAGATCTACAATCCAATGTTCGATTTTGATAAATATCACATTTTTCTTGAAGATCATGAACATCAAATTAACCAAGAACATCATGAAAATTTCGGTTTCACCAACAACCCTAAAAATCGAAAATTTAAAATTTTCTTTTAAAAAAATTTCGGTTTTTATTTCTAATTTCAAGAACACCAATTTATCAAAATCATGAACTCCTAACACAGGCTCTGATACCACTGTTAGATTACGGGGAGTAATCACTACGGACATTAAATCGCAGTACATGCTAGTAATCGAAATTACGTTGCGGAAGATTCGCACATATCTCAAACAATGTCTGTAGTCCCAAGATCCTTCCTACATGAAGTTCACAATCCTCTGGTCGGCACCCGTAGAGGTTCTGGTTAAGGAAGCCCTACGCGGTATGTTCTCCACAGCAAAGCCTTTGATCGATTCTTAGCAAGGGCGCAGATCTATGGAGTGTTTGCTAGAAAGCAAATTGGCACACCCTTTGGTGTCTATAGGTTCAGCGGCTATGGGTTTTTCTGGGGAGGGTTTTCTCTCAAAACACCACTTAAAGGGAATTTTGATTAACCTTAATAAAACTTCTAACTCCCCATATATATATGAGGAGTAAAGTGGACAAAAGTCCAATTTAACCCCTCATAGGGTTTCGGCCGGCCACATGCATAGGGAGGCCCAATTTTGGGCCTCTCATGTCAATTGGGATTTGGGTCTAGCACAATTACGCTAATGTGACATGTACCTAATTTCCTTAGGTAAACTATACATATTATGAGCTACCAATTACGGCGCCCATCACCATATGCTTACAACAACCTTTAAATGTTGATAGCCAGGATCTGATTGGAATCGTGCTACTAGGCCCATGGCGTAACAGATGTCCGGACGGGTGCATTGCATGACGTACATGAGACTACCGACCATGCTTAAATACTCTGCACCCTTCATCTGTTCTCGCTCTGCCAGGTTCTTGGGGCCGTCACATTTTGACAGTGCGCACCCAAATACTACCGGCGTATCCACGGGTTTGGCATCTTGTAATCTGAATCTTTTCAACGGTTTGTTAATATAAGTTTCTTGAGATAGACATAATTTCCGGGTAGTCCGATCTCTAGCAATTTTAATGCCTAACATGTATGTGGTCTCTCCCATGTCTTTCATCTCAAATACTGATGCCAACCAGGACTTTGACTCGTTCATAAAACTCACGTCGTTTGCGGAAATGAGTATGTCGTCCACATATAAGGTTAAGATGACATACTTAGACCCGGAGGTAATACACGCACGGATCCTCGTGAAGATTCACAAATCTGTTTCCTACGATTTCCTCGTGGAATCTGCGGTACCATTGCTGAGACGACTGTTTAAGACCGTAAATGGACCTTTGGAGATTACAAAATTTACGTTCGTTACCAGTATTTATGAAATCCTTCCGTTGCTCCATGTAGATCTATTTCTCTAGGTTTCCGAGGAGAAACGCGGTCTTTAACATTTATTCGGTGCAGCTCGAAATCGAGACCTGCGACCAGGACCATAAATGGCCATAACCGTGGTTTTACGCACAGTCGGCGAGTATGTTTCGTCAAAGTCCACTCCGTGAAGTTGGGTATGTCCTTTCGCAACAAGTCGGGTTTTCTAGCGCCCAACCTTTTCCATCAGTGTTGAGTCTCATTTTCAGGACTCACCGTATCCTTGTGCCCCTGTTGTTAGCAGGTAAATCAATTGTACACTATAATGGTTTTCATTTAGGCGATCTCTCTCTTTTATTGTTTTCCTCCATTTCTCCACTTGAGGCCTTTCCAATGCTCGTCAACAGTTGTTAGAGTGAGGTTTTCACATTTCTCAATGAGATACTTCTCGGGAGAAGTTCGATTCCTTTGACTTCCGTCTAGGCTTGTTAATCTCATCTTGAGTGTGAACGTTTCTCCCACTCAGAATAATGATTCTTTTCGGAGCATCACTCCCACTGGGAATAAGAGCAGTGCTTGAACATTGACCTACAACTTTCCTCGGACGACTTCTCGGTCTCGGAGTTTTACTTCCGAGATGAATTCCTTGATCACTAGGACCTGGAACCAAGTTGGTCGGATCACTCCCACTGGGAACAATGGGTAGTATAGGTAGTTGTGGCATTATTGGATTTTCATCCAGTGGTTCAGCAACATGACTATCAGGTTCAACTTGATTCGTCTCTGCAGCAACAGTGATTTCGTTTGGTAGGGTTTATTCCTCCCACTGGATTTACTATGAAAATGTTTCCATTATCATTTACCATGTCATTCACTTGAGTTGCCGGTTCAAATCTCCCACTTGAAGTAGTGGGACCTGATTGTCAGTGTAATCCTGCTCCGGTTCGATCAAGACTACATCTGTTTGAAACTGACCATGCATTGGAAATTCGTCCTCAAGTGATGTAATGTCTCATGTTCGACCACATCACCATTTTCCCAAGCAGTAAACAAGTATTTTCTAAGAGCAGTTAACGTACTCTTGGTCCAAATACGTGTTTAATGCGCAAATTAATGTCGCATGATGATATGATTTAACTCGTTATCATTCTTTAGCTTTTGTGGCGACGTGTCTTACCGATTTCATTGGAACACGGTTTTACATATATGTGAATCATCTTTCTTCATCCCATAGGGAACGTCTGATAGATTGACTCTAAAATTATATTTATAAACTCTGCTTCTTGAAGTGTGTCATTTGATTTGAATGCCTAGCCTGACTTATCGTTCAAGGCGTATAGAGGAAAATCGTTTAACCGACTTCATCCTTCTTCGTTTGCAAACTTATCTCAGAGATTTTATCCCATCTTCGAACTGAGCATTTTGTGTTTTCACCTTATGCGTCAGTTGATACTTTTACAAGGTCGTGGTAGCTTATGGAGCATACTTCTTACCGATGTAAATGTTATCAATAAGTTGTTTCCGAAGGTACACAAACGAAAATTCAGCACTCAATCATTAAAAAACACTTCATCATTAAACTAGTATTTTGAAACGATGTGTTCCGTCTTTCGAGGTCCACACGCGTGGCGCTATTTACCGAAGTTTAACCCATGGTTAAATCGTTTCATTTCTGAATTTAATTCAATTTAATCCAATCAGTTTCACACATGATTATCATTACTGATTATTTCATTTAATGGAGTACTGATAATTAAGAAAGAGTTAAAATCAGTTCATTCTTAGAGCTATGCAATCGATGGATTTTAATGGCATTTTGATTTACTAAATATTAGACTAAGGTAAAGATGTATGGATATGTTTGATTCGGCTATTATTCATAGCCTTAATTTTCGGTTTAATTGCATTTCGGATCGATCCCGTTTAACCGAGTATATTAATCTTGATAAGCATAACGCATTTTAAATCGAATGGTAACTACTTTATTCAATAAATATGAAAAATTATCAACCAAAAATTCAAACATAAAATGAACAATAAGAGAAATAACAACAATGGTTTAGATTCCTGATCATCCACGAAGCTTTAAGAGATAAATGTAGAGCATTAGGAGTATTGTTGCCAAACGAGACATACGTTTTACGACACTGTTATCGCTGGTGTTTATCACACCAGATTCTTGTTTGAGGACCAAAATGATGATCCTGTTTCCTCTGCATCTTCCCTTGATCTCTTGCGGTTAGGCACAGAGGAACCTTCCGGTTCTTTTTGTTTGCTTTCAACAAACAGGACCATGGTAAACTTAATTGATTCAATCAAGTAACCCAGTCCCTAGTCGTCGACCAACCATGATAGCGGGTATCTCTGTGCAATACTGAGTATCTTTCTCCAATTTGATCTTTCGTTTTGAAGATCTGAAGTGGGTTTTACGCCTGCATCTTGGGAAATAAGGGCAACATACTCAGACAACACTTCTCTGGCTTCGACTACCCTTCCTCCACCGAAGCGGAGCCTAATGGCACGCCAAAGCTGAAGAGCGCTGAAGTTGAGTTTGAAGTCCTCTGCAACCTCCAAGGCTGCCAGTATCACCTTGCAAGCTCTCTGATCGTCAAGGCTCCTCATCCTTTGAGGGGATAGAAGGTTGCCATACTCATCCACCAGTGTCCTTCCCTTATTCACATCAATACACTTATGTGTACTTTCAGCGAAGAGAAGTTCTCTTACATGCTCACTCCATGCATCATAGTCCATGCCATCCAGATTGCGAGGCTTGTAGAAGCAAACCGAACCTGCCATGAAAACTAGCACTTTGATAATCACGCAAAATTAGGGAGACAATAACATTTTGAGAAAGAATTGCATACATCAGATATATATTAAGATAGAATACGACAAATAATGATTCATCAGTCATCTAAACCAACCGACCACCAGTAAACCAATGGAAGATAGTTGTGAAAGAGTTAACATTACCGAAGTCTTCAATCTAATAGATCAGTCTTTTAAAACGGTTTTAATCGCAAATTACCGGAACGGGAATTTAAAACAAGCATACCCGATCTTGGCTTTCCAAAGGCCCTTTTTGTTTTAAAAAATATTCCGATGAATTTACTCATCCATATATAATTCTACCATCCATGTAAATAATCATACGCAAGAAACATTCATCATACAAACCACACTCATGCTTACGCGTCATGCGTCTAATGTTCCGAGGAACTCATGCTTGCATACATAATTCTACTTCCAAGTAAATTATTAAATGCGGCTACATCCTCAACATTCTAACATACGTGTTGTTGGGATCAAAATGACGTGGCTCTAGAACTTCGGGTAATGGACTTCGAGATCTCGCCGGGGGCTAGCTCAATCAGGTATCTTTCTTGACCTCGTGGGTACTTAGTTTCCTTTGGTGGCTTTCTGCTGGGCGAGGACCTGAAAAGAGCTGGGGAAGGCCCCTGATTCCACCCCGAAGCTTAAGTCAGTAATGGATATCGAGAGAATACTGTAAAGTATATGATAGAACTTAGCCCTTTAAATAATGAAAGTGAGCCCCTATTTATAGGGAGATCTTTACCGGCTTTTTCAAGGGAGCGGCTATTATGCCTTGATTGGCTGTTTAATGGCGGTGGTTTCCTTTACTTGATTGGTTGAGAAAGACGGTGCGAAATCAGTAGGTGACGAGCAGGTCGCTAGCTGGTGCAACTTTCTTCAGAGGAAGGTTTTCGTGGTATAGAGGGCGGCAAGCAGGTCGCCAGCTGGTGCCTCTTCCTTAGAAGGGAAGTCTTCCCAGAGGCGGCGAGAAGGTCTCCACCTGTCCTTTCTTAAGAGGGAAGGTTCCTCCAAGTATTTGATGGTCGACTCGACTCGACTCGTACTTTAGTAAGGAAGCTTTAATCCTCGACTTAACTTATACTTCAATAAAGGGGAGCCTTGAATGAGTTTCTCGCCTTGTCCTTTGTTGTCTGGTGGGTCGACTTCTTTTTGTAGGGTAGTCGACCATTCATCTTTGTCTCCTTATTCCGGACTTGAGTGGTCGATCTTACGTTCTTTTGAGAACTCGACCTTTACTCTATCGACTCGTACTAGGCTGTCTCGAATCATATCCAACACTTGCCCCCGAGACATAAGTCATTAATCTTTTAAAATAAAGGGGAAGAAATTATGTCGAGTACCTTTTATGATGAGAGGACTTTGCCCATCTGCAATCAGGGAGTCAGCAGGGACTGACCTCCTTCGTAGAGGCGACTTTCGGAAGTCGGGGGAGGGAGTTAGTGTTATGACTGATCTCTTGATCGCCATCGACTGTAGGGAGTCGAGAAGTCAGTTATGACTGCTCCTTTGTAGAAAGTTGAAGGAGTCAGTGTTATGACTGATCTCCTGTGTAGAGGCGACTTTCGGAAGTCGGGGGAGGCAGTCAGTGT
This sequence comes from Clarkia xantiana subsp. parviflora, assembly GCA_036873135.1. Classification (NCBI taxonomy): domain Eukaryota; kingdom Viridiplantae; phylum Streptophyta; class Magnoliopsida; order Myrtales; family Onagraceae; genus Clarkia; species Clarkia xantiana. The sequence goes on along the minus strand of JAPTYO010000008.1, from coordinate 15,171,943 downwards.
TATGACTGATCTCTTGATTGCCACCGACTGTAGGAAGTCGAGGAGTCAGTTATGACTGCTCCTTTATAGAAAGTTGAAGGATTCAGTGTTATGATTGATCTCCTGTGTATAGGCGACTTTCAGAAGTAGGGGGAGGGAGTTAGTGTTATGACTGATCTCTTGATCGCCACCGACCGTAGGAAGTCGAGGATTAAGTTATGACTTCTCATTTGTAGAAAATTGAAGGAGTCAGTGTTATGACTGATCTCCTGTGTAGAGGTGACTTTCGGAAGTCGGGGGAGGGAGTCAGTGTTATGACTGATCTCTTGATCGCCACCGACTGTAGGAAGTCGAGGAGTCAGTTATGACTGCTCCTTTGTAGAAAGTTGAAGGAGTCAGTATTATGACTGATCTCTTGTGTAGAGGCGACTTTCGGAAGTCGGGCGAGGGAGTAAGTGTTATGACTGATCTCTTGATCGCCACTGACTGTAGGAAGTCGAGGAGTTAGTTATGACTGCTCCTTTGTAGAAAGTTGAAGGAGTCAGTGTTATGACCGATCTTCTGTGTAGAGGCGACTTTCAGAATTCGGGGGAGGGAGTCACTGTTATGACTGATCTCTTGATCGCCACCGACTGTAGGAAGTCGAGGAGTCAGTTATGACTGCTCATTTGTAGAAAGTTAAAGGAGTCAGTGTTATGACTGATCTCCTGTGTAGAGGCGACTTTCGGAAGTCGGGGGAGGGAGTCAGTGTTATGACTGATCTCTTGATCGCCACCGACTGTAGGAAGTCGAGGAGTCAGTTATGACTGCTCCTTTGTAGAAAGTTGAAGGAGTCAGTGTTATGACTGATCTCCTGTGTAGAGGCGACTTTCGGAAGTCGGGGGAGGGAGTCAGTGTTATGACTGATCTCTTGATCGCCACCGACTGCAGGAGGTCGAGGAGTCATGTTCCATGCACATTAGGAGGAAATAAATTACATCTTTATTTATTTCATTGTATTCAAGATACATAAAAAATGATCTTTCTAAACATAGAATTTCTTCAAGTGCTCCGCGTTAAAAGTTTTGTTGAGGCGTTGCCCCTGCGGATCCTCCAACTTGTAAGCGTTGGGGCATGGTATGCCGATGATTGTGTAGGGACCTTCCCACTTTGGGACCATCTTTCCCCTTTGATCGGCTGTTATGAATTCATTTCTTCGTAGGACTTTTTCCCCTAGAAAGAACTGACGCCGCCCTACCTTTCGATTGAAATATCTAGCAGTGGCGAGCTTCATTCTCCCCTGGACTTCTTCAGAGGCCCATCTTCTTTCATCGGCTAGATCTAAATCGATCTTCCTTTGTTCGTCGTTTTGTTCGACTTGATATGCGACGACTCTTTGGGAGATATTGGCTACCTCAATAGGCGAGACGGCTTCTGGTCCGTAAACCATGCTAAAGGGGGTCTCGCTAGTGGCTCTCTTGGGTGAGGTTCTGAGCGCTCATAGTACTTGATCTAACTCTTCGACCCATTTTCCCTTCGGAGAGGCCACCCTCTTCTTTAATCCGTTTAGGATTGTTTTGTTGGCTGCCTCTACTTGTCCATTTGTTTGAGCATGATGAACAGAGCCAAATCGATGGTTGATCAACATTTCTTCACAAAAGTCGGCAAGCTCGTCGCTGGCGAATTGAGGGACATTGTCACTGATGAGGATCTTAGGGACTCCGTATCGACATATGATTTGTTCTCGTATGAACTTGATAATTTGGAAAGTGGTTGTTGATGCTAGAGCTTTGGCTTCTATCCACTTGGATAAATAATCAATGGCGACCACGATATGTGTTTGTTGGCCTGTGGATTGAGGGAGAGTTCCAATAAGATCGATCCCCCACTGTGCAAAAGGCCAGGCACTCATCATAGGAGTAAGATCTGTCGGTGGCTTTCGATTCTAGGGGCATAAATTTGACAGGCGGGGCAGACTTGCACTAATGTTGTCGCTTCTTTATGCATTGTCGGCCAGTAGAACCCTTGTCTTAAGGCTCTTAACACCAAGGTTTGGCTCCCTCATGACATCCTGCATCACCTCCATGCAAGTCTTCCATTATCCTTTCAGTCTGAGGGGCGGCTATGCACCGAAGATAAGGGGTGGAGTATCCTCTTTTATAGAGGTATCCGTCCAAAATTACAACACGCCCCGTCGCCCTTTGGATATTGGTTGCTTCCATACGATCTTCTGGAAGAGTTCCATTTTCCAGATAATTCTGGATGGGAGTAATCCATGAGTCGGGAGCTTGAATGTCGAGGACTTCAGCTCCTGCTTCTAAGGCTGAATAAAGAGATTCTTCAATGAACTGGCGGAGTGTTTCCCAAGGCGAATTTGTTGAGGGCGCCCGCCTCTTGATTTTCCTCGCGAGGAATAGCTTCTATTCGAAAATGGGGCATATCTCAAATGAGTCTTCGTACCTCTTCTGTGTACTTTTACATATTTTCCCCTTTGGCGACATAGGTTCCATTCGTCTGATTAACGATCAATTCGGAGTCGCATCGTACCCTTAGGTTGGTGATTCCCATACCTTTGGCTATTCAAAGACATGTGAGTAAAGCTTCATACTCGGCCTCATTATTGGTTGCTCGGAAAGTCAAAGCCAATGAATAGCGGAGTGGCTCCCCATCAGGTAGTGTTAGCACTAAACCTGCCCCACATCCCAAGGCAGATGACGATTCATAAGTGTATAGCGACCATGGCATAGTGTCGTTAGTTGTGCTTTCTGGCGTAGCCTTTACATGCTCTTCTTGTGGAAGAATGACGGGTTTAGAATCTGGTGTTATCATATTCTCAGCTATAAAGTCGGCCAATGCTTGACCCTTAATCGCCTTTCGTGGTTCAAAGTGGATACGAAATTCACTCAGCTCTACTGCCCACTTAACCATTCTCCCTGAAACGCCGGGCTTCTGTAACAATTGTTTCAAGGGTTGGTTGGTGAGCACCGTGATTTCATGAGCGTGGAAGTAAGGTCGAAGTTTCCTGGCCGCTATTAACAGGGCATACAGGTACTTCTCGATCTCCATATAGTTAGCTTCAGAGACGCCAAAGAGCTTGCTAACATAGTATACCAGAATTTGAATGTTGCAAGTCTCTTTAATGAGGACCGAGCTCACCGCCGCTGAGCTGACACTCAAATATAGGAATAAGGGATCATATGGTAGCGTCTTTGCTAAGGCGGGGAGCGAGCGGAGATGTTTCTTCAATTGCTGGAAGGCTTCTTCACACTCTGGTGTCCATTAAAATTTCTTATTGGCTCTTAGAATTTTGAAGAAGAGAAGATATTTGTCACCTAGTCTTGCCAAGAATCTCCCCAACGAGGCCAGTCTTCCATTGAGACTTTGTACTTCTCTATGGTAGGTAGGCGAGGACATTTCTTCTATGGCAGTCACTTTCTCAGGGTTAGCTTCGATCCCTCTTTGACTAACCATAAAACCCAGAAATTTTCCCGACTGAACCCCAAAAGCACACTTAGTGGAATTCAGTCTTACTTGGTGAAGCCTCATGCAAGCGAAAGCCTCTTCCAAATCTTGGACGTGGTCCTGCCCCCTTTTAGTCTTAACCAGCATGTCGTCCACGTATGCCTCCATATTCCTTCCTATCATGTGTTTGAAGAGCTTGTTCACCATACGTTGGTAAGTAGCTCCCGCGTTTATTAAGCCAAAGGGCATAACCTTATAGTGATAAATATCACTGTCAGCGTAGAAAGCGGTATGGGCCTCGTCCTTGGGGTGCATTCGTATTTGGTTGTACCCTGAGTATGCGTCCATGAAACTTAGGAGCTCATGTCCTGAAGTAGCGTCGACCAACTGATCAATTCTTGGAAGAGGATAGGAATCCTTTGGACATGCATTGTTGAGATCTCAAAAATCCACACACATCCTCCACCTCTTGTTAGATTTTCTCACCAAAACTGGATTGGCGACCCAGGTCTGGAATCGTATCTCCTTAACAAAACCAACCTCAACTAGCTTTCCCACCTCCTGGCGAATTGCTGTCTTCTTCTCTGCCCCCATAGATCTTCTTTTATGAGCTATGGGCTTTATGGCGGGATCTATTCTTAATTCGTGGGAGATGATTTTCAGGCTTATCCCTGGCATATCGCTGGGTTCCCAAGAAATTACTCATTGTATTCCCTTAAGAGGGCGATTATCCTCATGGCTAATTCTGGGGGGAGAGCGGCTCCAATCTTGACACTTCTTCTCTCTCCTTCCAAGGCGACTTCTATCAATTCTTCCATAGGGGCGGGTCGTCCTCCTTCTTCTCGAGGATCCTCATCTGTGATGATAGAGAGGGTTTCCTTCTGGTTATTTCTCCGGAGGAAGTTGGCGTAACATTGGCGAGATGCTTCTTGGTCGCCTCATACTTCTCCTATTCCGTGATGAGTGGGAAACCTCATGACTTGATGGGCAGTGGAAGGGACAATGTAATTGGAATTGAGAGTTGTCCTTCCCAATATGGCGTTGTAGACGTTGATCTGGTCGACGACCACAAAGCGCACCTTTAAATGCAAGGCTTTCCATCCTTGACCCAAGATCACAGGGAGTTGTATTGCCCCCAGAGGGTAAGTTGTTCTCCCGGCAAATCCTACCAATGGGGAAGTCATCTTTTGAAGATCTTCTTCTTTGTACCCCATCGCGGTGATGGTCTCAAAGGTGATTACGTCAGTAGAGCTTCCTCCATCTACCAGTATTCTTTTAACTTTGAAATTATCTATTTAAGCTGTAATTACGAGGGCGTCTTCCTGGAATAGTGTCACTCTCGACAAGTCCTCCGTAGAGAAGGTAACTATCATGGGTTCAAGTTCCCTTGATCTCTTGCGAGTATCTGTCAAGGAGATGTCTCGAGCCTCACAGGTGTCTCGGGCTGTGTTCGACTCTCATTCAGCGGCGAATCCTCCTGACAAAACATTGATGTTGTCTGGAGGGGATCTCCATCTTCGACCCTCGTGGGCTCGACGTCGGTGATGTCGTTGAATTTCTCTTTGCATGAATTCTAATTCTCTCCTCGCCAGGAGGCAATCCTCTGTGTTGTGTCCCTCTTTTTGGTGACTTTCACAGTAAGAGAGGGGACGACGAGCTCCTACCGTTGCTAGAAGTGCTTCCATCCTTTGTTGAGTTTGTCGGAGTTCTCTTGAAGAAACTCCTCGAATGGATGAACTCTCCCCTTGCTCTCGTGGGGTTTGGTGTAGAGTTGGGTGACTCACCCGGGCTTGTTCCACTTCTACATGGATAGTCGCTCGTCGAATCAACTCTTCCAAACTTTCCGCTGGTTCAATGTATTGAGTGATGGCTAAGGATCGGGACTGGGGTCCCAAACCTCTGAAGAATACCTGGATGGCTTCTCTCTCCGAGAGTTCACCCCCCTGTATATCCTCCTTGAAATCGCCTAAAGTAGTTTGCCAAGGTTTCATTTGGTCCTTGGTGATGGATATACGCCCAATTTGAACCCGTTGACTTCCAAATCGTTTCATTTTGTTCACCCCGTTAATGATTTCAAATCGAAACTTCAACCCGAACACCCCGCGGAAACACCAACGGTCCGGACAAGGCCGAAATACTCGTCCGGACCAAGTTAGACTCACCTAGGTAAGGTCGGGTGGCCACACCCGACCTCCCCTAGGGGAGATCGGGTTGGCCAACCCTATCTCCCCTAGGAGGGGTTGGGTGGCCTCACCCAACCCCTACCCTTGGGGGTCGGATTTTCCTTCCCCCCAAGGGCCCCGACACCGCTTTTAGACTCCCATACTCGGTTTATTTCCGTCAACCTTCTCCGTACCCTAAGGTCTTAATTACGTGATTAAGGGTTAATTAATTGTGTTTAAAGGTTAACGATGTCATTAAGCCACCTTAATGACACCGTTGCCTATAAATACAACTCTCCCACTATTCATTTGAACATCTTTGATCATCTGGACAAGTTGCATAATTTAGCTCTGACATCTCTCTAGCTTTATCTCTCTACAAAAACCGTACTGACTTAGGCGTCAGAGAGGGTTCATCAGGCACCACCCCCCCTCTGTGCCTGGTATTGCCCCTCTTGCAGGGCGAGAAGAGAAGCAAAGCAAACAACGGGAAGACACAGGCTAGGACGACACAACCCGAGAGCACCGAGTCCGCAACATCTCCAGTGAGGAACGAGACTTAGGTCGACCACCCGTTGACCCTAGACTTGGAACCTAACACTTGGCGCCGTCTGTGGGAAACGACAAGGAGAGGAGATGAAGATTGAATTCTCGGAGAAGGACAAGAGCCACGAGAAGGAGAGGAGATGAAGATTGAATTCTCGGAGAAGGACAAGAGCCACATTGTCTTCCCACATTGATAATTTCGATGTAAAGAGAATACTGGTAGATGGGGGCAGCTCGGCAGACCTCCTAAGCCTAAGGGTCCTAGAGGCAATGGGAAAACGAAGGCAAACATCAAACCAGTCAACTTCCCTCTGGTTGGCTTCTCAGGGGCAACAAGTTACCCCCTGGGAATGATAACCTTGCCAGTGACCATGGGCCAAGGATGGACACAGCTGAAGGTGAACGTTAACTTCTTGGTGGTTGAAAGCCTGGGAGCCTACAATGGGATCCTAGGAAGAACAACCATAAATCCATACGAAATCGTACCATCTACAGTACACCAGAAATTGAAGTACATCACTGAGAATGGAGTTGGAGAAGTCCTGGGTGACCAGCGCACTGCAAGGCAGTGCTACGTCAATTCCATGAGACGCGGATCACACAGGACAGACACAGTGGCAATGGTCATGGTAGGGACAGACCAAGACAACAAGAGGGTGATGAGGAGACAAAGGCAAAGAAAGATGAAGAACGGAGTTACACTCCGCCTGAGCAAGCAGTTTTTTCAAAGAATGGCTAAGAAGAGACACATGAGCTAGGCTGTAAAGGTAACAAGAATACCTTGGCAACCAGAAAGCGCACAAGGAAAAAGAACAAGGGACTCCATCATAAGAGGCTTCCGACACATCGATGACATCAAGCAAATGCCGAGGGAGCCAATGTCAAGCTACTTCGAAAGGTTCTCCAGTTATGGTGCCAACATGGACATCACAAGAAGGGAAGCCGTCAGAGCCTTCACTAGAAACATGCATCCAAACTCATTTGAAGCGTATGGAGGCCTTTATGAGATGGTCATGACAAGCACGATGAGAGAGCTTAAGGAAAAGCTAGACAAGGCATTTGCAAAGGAGATGGAGCAACCGGAGGAAGTCCAGGAGAAAGAAAGAGAGACTGATACACTGGAAGGAGGTGTAAATTTCAAATTCACACCCCTTACAGTGAGCATAGAAGAACTTTTTCAGAAGTACCTCAAGGAAGAGCTACCCACATGCAGAGAAGAGGGCAAGGCCTTCCTAGGAAGAGATGCACAGGGATGGTGTGAGTACCATGGGACCTGGGGGCATCAAACTAACAACTGCATGGTGCTAAAGATAGAAGTGGAGGAGATGATCTACAATGGAGGCCTAAAGGAGTACGTGGCAACAGACAAACTGACCACCCCATATCCTTAGTTTCATATTTAGCACTTTGCATCTTCAAGCTTTCCAAGTTTTCCAAAAAAACAACTTTTGAGAAGGAGAACTCACGAAGTTACTCCAACTCTACAACTATCTTTGATTTCCTCCAAAGGGTGCCTTGATCCACTCAAGGCATCCCATGTGTACATAAAGCCTTGAATGCTCCTAATGAAGTAGAAGTTACTCAAAAGTATTTTTTAAAGAAGGAGATGATATAATCATTGAGTTATCCTTACACAGATATGACGTCAAGTCAACAACACCTTCAACGCCACCAAGAGCGTATCTTGAGAGTAGTTCCAAAAACTACGAACCCTGTGCTCTCCGGGAGCCTATCCCGCGAACAGATTCGACGCCCCCAAGAGCGTATCTTGAGAGTAGTTTTTATACTACGACCTTCGACGCCCCCAAGAGCGCATCTTGAGAGTAGTTTTTATACTACGACCCTCGACGCCCCCAAGAGCGTATCTTGAGAGTAGTATTCATACTACGACCTTCGACGCACCAAGAGCGTATCTTGAGAGTGGTTTCCAAAAACTACGAATTTCGACGCTCCCAAGAGCGTATCTTGAGAGTAGTTTCTAAAACTACGACCTTCGATGCCCCCAGGAGCGTATCTTGAGGTAGATTTGCAACCTACCAGATTCGACGCCCCCAAGAGCGTATCTTGAGGTAGAAAAAACACTACCAGATTCGACGCCCCCAAGAGCGTATCTTGAGGTAGATTTCAAACTACCAGTTTCAACGCCCACCTAGAGCGTATCTTTGGTCTAACTACTGGTGCCCTCCGGGAGCGTATCTCGTGAACAGTTTCAACGCCCACCTAGAGCGTATCTTTGGTCTAACTACTGGTGCCCTCCGGGAGCATATCCCGTGAACAGTTTCAACGCCCACCTAGAGCGTATCTTTGGTCTAACTACTGGTGCCCTCCGGGAGCGTATCTCGTGAACAGTTTTGACGCCCTCCAAGAGCGTATCTCGTGAACAGTTTCAACGCCCACCTAGAGCATATCTTTGGTCTAACTACTGGTGCCCTCCGGGAGCGTATCTCGTGAACAGTTTCGACGCCCTCCGGGAGCGTATCTCGTGAACAGTTTCAACGTCCACCTAGAGCGTATCTTTGGTCTAACTACTGGTGCCCTCCGGGAGCGTATCTCGTGAACAGTTTCGACGCCCTCCGGGAGCGTATCTCGTGAACAGTTTCAACGCCCACCTAGAGCGTATCTTTGGTCTAACTACTGGTGCCCTCCGGGAGCGTATCTCGTGAACTGTTTCAGAGCCCACCTAGAGCATATCTTTGGTCTAATTACTGGTGCCCTCCGGGAGCGTATCTCGTGAACAGTTTCGACGCCCACCAAGAGCATATCTTTGGTCTAACTACTGGTGCCCTCCGGGAGCGTATCTCGTGAACAGTATTCAACGCCCACCAAGAGCGTATCTTTGGTCTAGAAAGACCATACATACCATTCAAAGGGTATCAGAAGATCATTACACCATACTAAGAAGGATCCCATGAGAAAGTAATTTAAAAGTAAAGTGCTATGAAGAACACACAACATTTTTTCTTGATGAGATAGCAGGTATGGCATGAAGGAAAACACAAAAGAAGGATAAGTGAAGGAAAATTCATAAGAAGGATAAGCAAAGGAGACACACCAAAGGAAAAGTCCATAATCAAAGGGATACATACAAAAGCATACGAAGTACCCATCAAAAGGCAAGTAAACCACACTGCCAACAACACAATACGGAAAAGGAAAGCAACACAAAATCCAACAGCAATCCCAAAAGATACTCAACCCATCAAAGGGGAGAAAGAGTATGGTCGTATGTACAAAGATAGAAGGATGTCAATACATCAACCAGAGCCCTCTGGGGAGTCACCCTGACCCCCTGAGGCCGAACCACCAGCAGAGATGGAGGAAGAGGAGGAAGAGTCCGAAGTATCAATATCCACAGGCGTAGCATCCACCTGTGTAGGGGCAGGCTCGTCTGCAACAGCAGCCTGACCCCTAAGGACAGCCATGTAACCAGTAGCGTACGGTCCAAAATCACCAAGATCGCCAACCGGAAACTGAGGATCAATGCGAAAAATATGGTCAACGAGATACTCACCAAACTGGTTCATCTCCTGAGTAAGTCGCACACTGTAATCAGCAGTAAAGGCAGAGGAAGCCTTGTACTCAGAAACCGCAATAGTCCTCTCCTCTGCCCGGCACCTTGCCTCAAGTTTCCGCAACTCCTCAGAGTGGAGCGAAGATGCGACCTCAGCCTCTCGGCGTAAGCTACCTACGGTAGTCTCAAGTAATGACACTTGGTCCCTGAGCTCCTCCATCTTCAGATCGGACAGCCGCGCCTTCTCAGTGGCACTGGCAAGCTCCGCCTTGAGGGATGCCTGGCTGTCCTCAAGAGCCTTCTTCTCGTCGGATAACTCGAGCACAAGGGATGACAGGTTCACCATGTCAGACATACCCTGACAATTTAACAACAGATGAGTAACTGGAAAAGCAACAACATGCAAGTAAAAAGGAGAAAGCGAGACACAACTCACGGGCACATAACAGGACAGTACACCCTGAACGAAACGCTGGGTCTCCCCAGGAGACTTAGGCTGAGCAGCACGATCACCAGGAGGGATGGCACCGCAAAGCACACGGATACCAACCTCAGGAGTGCGCAAGGAAGACCCGCTATCAAGGTGGAACTCCTTCAACCCAGCAAAAGGAGTCCACTCAGACCCAACGATATCCTCGTCGGTAAGGCGCGTGAAATCCTTCCGACTCAAAGCCGGAGGCCCACCTATACAAACAAAGCAAGATAAAGAAACATACAAACATAGAAGCATCAGTGACAATAAGGAGATCGAACCTGACGGCCGTGCCCTCGGCTGGGGGGCAGGGGATGGAGAACCAGTGACCACTCCACCATCACCAACAGGTCGCTTCCCTTTGTCAGCTCGGGAAGGCGCCTCTTCGACCACCATCTCTTTATCGCGAGACAGAGTCGGGGGACGAACAACAGACGGAGGAGGATCTGCAGCTTTCTTCCTCTTGACAGCCGAGGCCCCGGCCTCTGAGTCAGACCTCCGCGACTTGGACTTAGAAGGTCCAGAGCCTTTGCCTACGGAGACAACCCTCTCGGTCACCAAAGGAGAGTGCCCTAGCAATACAAGAAAAACAAGGTAAGAAAAACACAAGTATACCATAAAGAAACAAAGGGAAGGATGTATACCAGAGGCCCCAGCAGCTTTCCCAAGCATAGGGGACTTCTTCAGGGTAGAACCAGATGGAGCCCTCCTCTTGCTCAGATCGACCGGTGCCGCCTGCACGTTATATGTTTTCCCGTGAAACCAACCTACAAGGGAAAAGCAGAAAGTAAATGCAGATGAGAAGACTAAGTAACATACCGAACCCTCGGAGTCAGGAGTCAAACTGATCCCTGCCTCATAAAGATCCGTCTCAGTCACTAAGGACACGGGGCAGTATGACTGGGTCCTGTTGCTCTCATAGATGGCCTTCATAGTCTCTAAATCCGCAGAAGAGAACTCCCCGAAGGCAGGCCAGCCGTCTGACCGATCCTCATTCAAGACCGACCAAGTAACATATCGATCCGTAATGAAGAAATAATGTTTGGCCCAGTGGCTCGCCGAGTTATCACACCGGGCCATGAAGCGAAGAGAGGTATTCCACTCGACCCCACTCAACCTGAAGTCAGCAAATCGGGAATCTTTGAGGGATGGATGGCGAGTTACAAAACTCGCAAAGCCTACCTTCCTCTGATATTGGAGTCGATAGAAACATCGGAACAAAACCAGTGAGTACTTCCAGGAGTACCAGTGGCATAACACCCGGAAGCCCACCCAGACACGGATAGCACTAGGAGCAAGGTTCACAGGGGAAATCCTAAAAAACCTACTCAATTCTACAAGATCATCGCAATAAGGCAGCCGCAATCCAAATCGAATCTGGGAAGGGTAAACAACGACCTTCCCCCTGGGAGGCTCTGTCACCGTCTGGCGGGTATTCCCCAAGGAGGGGAGGAAGGGATATAGAGGCTCATCTAAGGGGCAGATATCACCTAAGGTAACGTGCTCGTTATAATCAGACCTAGTCAGGTGGTTCTCCGACAAAGCAGCGAGACCTAAGTCAAAGGTAGCAGGAAATCCCAAAGTTCGAATCAAGTTTCGACTAACACCCCGGCTCAGATTACGACACCAAGCTAATGACAGGAAAGGAAGTAATGCGACGAATAGAAAGAAGAACTTACTCATCCTTCGAAGGATGTAACGCCTTTGCAGAGTTTGCGTACGGGGACACCACCAGGAATACAGTACCTGCCACGGCATGATAGACGTCAGAACAAGAAAATTTCCGGAAAAACCGAACATACCCCGGCATCCAACAAAGGTAACAAACACGCGCCAAAGACACCCCAACAATGAAACCGGACAATTTGGCTCAAACCGAAAATCAATTCCCGGGTAAAATTACGATTACGCCCTCCAACGGAAACCAACACACAAATGGCGCCGTCTGTGGGAAACGCTACGACAAGTCATGGCGTACCACTGTTATTCTAAGATCACCACTTTACAAGATTCGGGAGAGTCACGCCAAGCGCGTACACCTCCTACACCTCCTACCAAACACGCATATGTAGACAGTCTAAGAGGAAGAGTAACACCTCTCGTCCAGAAACTAAGTGTAATAGCAGCAGGCTATCATGCCCGCACATCTCGGAGCGGCTATCATGTCCGCGTATTTAGGGGCAACTATCATGTCCGCACACCTTGGAGTGGCTATCATGTCCACGTGACTCTAGGCGGCTATCATGTCCGCGCCTCTCGGAGTGGCTATCATGTTCACGCGGTGATAAGCGGCTATCACGTCCGCACATCTTGGAGTGGCTGTCATGTCCACCCCTCTCTAGGCGGCTATCATGTCCGCATATTGTCCAACGATTATTGTGTTCACAGGTAATGGACTATATACAGGTTCAGGAGACGTACCAAGTAGACACTCTACCTTGGGAAAAACCAAATACGGGTCGCAAGACACACTCTACCTTGGGGAAAACCAAGTAGCGGTGCAGGAGGCACACTACCTTGAAAACGCCAGGTTGTGGCAACAACATGGATAGGCACGTCGCCTCGCCGACCTCTGACCGACGCCATGGAAGGGTATGTCGCCTCGTCCGACCTCTGGCCTTCTCCCTACCTCGGAAACTTCAAGTAGCTGTCGCGGAGTGCACCCTACCTTGGGAAAAACCAAGTAGCAGCTGTGGAATGCACCCTACTTTGGAAAACCCAAGTAGCAGTCGATACAATAGTCGCCACCTCGTGTCCGAAACGACTACGGTGCGAACACCCCGACAAGGGGGCAACTCCACACCTACGAACTTACAAGTTCACAACTACTACATAGAGAACATCCTCTATACGGGGGCAACTCTATGTCAGTACAGGCCTCGTCCCAACACTTTATACAGCCTATATGGCACTACACGCGTTTGCGCTACCCAACACATGTTTATCATAAGATGTTCATCGACAACATATCAGGAGGCCTAACACCACGCGACTAAGGGGCAAGTGCCCCTACTTGGCCACGTCACTACATATACTCTCCCTCTGGGGGCATTCACCTCAATGATCTTGGGGGCAATACTATATCAACAAGGGTCATGTCCCTCGGCATATACATTGAGAACATACTTCTGTTGTAAGATGTTCATCGACGACGCGGCGGATGCATGGCACCTCGCAAGTCCAGGACCCTCGTGTCCGCGACACACTTTCCCTTATATAGGGTAAGGGTAAAGGTTTGCCTTTCCTTAACTCATCTAACTCTTTTTATGAGTCTTTAGCATATACACATGCTTACATACTTGCGCGTACATATGCATGTCTACACCCACTTCCATACTTGTGTTCCTACTTGCATGTATGCTAGTACACATTTTCACATTCATGATACATCCATGTTCACTCAAGGTAACATTCTATGGGTTTATTTTTAAGCATCCCATACTTAGAAAAAAATTTGGGCCAAAATTGAAATTTTTCTCCACTTAGACAAATCCCGACATGAAATTGAAGTATGAATCGCTTAGCTGTATTCGTATTGCATCCCTATGCGAGCGTGTATTTGTCGAGTATACGCCCGTAGCAAGGATATATTTATTATTTCCACCTCAGACGGACGCGTGCTTGGACACGTGTCCGTGCTATTCTGACGTTTACAATTCCTCTATCTTATAAGGCAGGGGGCAGAGTCAGAGGCACACATCCATGGGTAAGTAAGCATTCAGACAAAAAGGTAAAATCCCGGCTTCAAATTGCGCGTGTCATACCATCCTAAAATAGAGTCAATCAAGGGTCAGGCCATTGGTTGACTCGGGGGCATGTGATGGATATACGCCCAATTTGAACCCGTTGACTTCCAAATCGTTTCATTTTGTTCACCCCGTTAATGATTGCAAATCGAAACTTCAACCCGAACACCCCGCGGAAACACCAACGGTCCGGACAAGGCCGAAATACTCGTCCGGACCAAGTTAGACTCAACTAGGTAAGGTCGGGTGGCAACACCCGACCTCCCCTAGGGGAGATCGGGTCAGCCAACCCGATCTCCCCTAGGGGAGATCGGGTCAGCCAACCCGATCTCCCCTAGGGGAGATCGGGTTGGCCAACCCTATCTCCCCTAGGAGGGGTTGGGTGGCCTCACCCAACCCCTACCCTTGGGGGTCGGATTTTCCTTCCCCCCAAGGGCCCCGACACCGCTTTTAGACTCCCATACTCGGTTTATTTCCGTCAACCTTCTCCGTACCCTAAGGTCTTAATTACGTGATTAAGGGTTAATTAATTGTGTTTAAAGGTTAACGATGTCATTAAGCCACCTTAATGACACCGTTGCCTATAAATACAACTCTCCCACTATTCATTTGAACATCTTGATCATCTGGACAAGTTGCATAATTTAGCTCTGACATCTCTCTAGCTTTATCTCTCTACAAAAACCGTACTGACTTAGGCATCGGAGAGGGTTCATCAGGCACCACCCCCCCCCCCCCCTCTGTGCCTGGTATTGCCCCTCTTGCAGGGCGAGAAGAGAAGCGAAGCAAAGAACGGGAAGACACAGGCTAGGACGACACAACCCGAGAGCACCGAGTCCGCAACATCTCCAGTGAGGAACGAGACTTAGGTCGACCACCCGTTGACCCTAGACTTGGAACCTAACACTTGGAATACACCCTCGGCTATCCGTGCTTGATTTTGTCTTACTCGATTCATTGGTGGGGCCATGACTTTTTTTTATCACCGTTCCCACAGACGACGCCAAATGTTGGGATCAAAATGACGTGGCTCTAGAACTTCGGGTAATGGACTTCGAGATCTCGCCGGGGGCTAGCTCACTCAGGTATCTTTCTTAACCTCGTGGGTACTTAGTTTCCTTTGGTGGCTTTGTGTTGGGCGAGGACCTGAAAAGAGGTGGGGAAGGCCCCTGATTCCACTCCGAAACTTAAGTCAGTAATGGATATCGAGAGAATACTGTATATGATAGAACTTAGCCCTTTAAATAATGAAAGTGAGCTCCTATTTATAGGGAGATCTTTACCGACTTTTTCAAGGAGGCGGCTATTATGCCTTGATTGGCTGTTTAATGGCGGTGGTTGCCTTTACTTGATTGGTTGAGAAAGACGGTGCGAAATCAGTAGGTGACGAGCATGTCGCTAGCTGGTGCAACTTTCTTCAGAGGAAGGTTTTCGTGGTATAGAGGGCGGCAAGCAGGTCGCTAGCTGGTGCCTCTTCCTTCGGAGGGAAGTCTTCCCAGAGGCAGCGAGCAAGTCTCCACCTGTCCTTTCTTAAGAGGGAAGGTTTCCTCCAAGTATCTGATGGTCGACTCGACTTGACTCGTACTTTAGTAAGGAAGCTTTAATCCACGACTTAACTTATACTTCAATAAAGGGGAGCCTTGAATGAGTTTCCCGCCTTGTCCTTTGTTGTCTAGTGGGTCGACTTCTGTTTGTTGGGTAGTCGACCATTCATCTTTGTCTCCTTATTCCGGACTTGAGTGGTCGATCATACGTTATTTTGAGAACTCGACCTTTACTTTGTCGACTCGTACTAGGCTGCCTCGAATCATATCCAACACGTGTCAAGCATGAAACTTCCACATCAATCATACATATTTGGCGACTGGTTTTCGATTTTAAAATATTTTAAACATTAGGGGTTCATGCTTATATTCAATCACGCATCATTCTAGACATGAATCCTAGGCAATTTCAACCATCACAGCATGTCTATCCTAGTGTGCATACAATATATTTAACCAGGGCTCTGCCCCCAGCATGCAATATCCAGCTAGCTTGACTCAGTCAAGACGACAGATCTAATCATGCATAAATATATATCGAATAATAAGCAATTGCAATTCAGCCCACTAATTAATCCAGTCCAAAAAATATGTATCTCCGAGATCCATCCCCATAATTGAAACAATGCATTAAGGTTTAATTTTTTTTTTTTTTACCTTGTAATCTCAATTAGGGTTCGGCACAAACACAAAAAATTGGAAACAAGTGGTCAAATTTCAAGATCAAACTTTAATAAGATCTACAATCCAATGTTCGATTTTGATAAATATCATGTTTTTCTTGAAGAACATCAAATTTTATTAAGAACATCATGAAAATTTCGGACGATTATGAACTTTAAAAAAAATCAAAAATTTCAAACCTTTTTTTTTCTTTTAAACTTTTCGGTCCAATTTTAAAAACTTTTCAAGAACATCAATTTATCAAAATCATGAACTAACACAGACTCCGATACCACTGTTAGATTACAGGGAGTAATCACTACAGATACTATAAATATGGTACATACTAGTAATCAATATTACGTAGCCGAAGATTCGCACATACCTCAAAGTAGATCCGTAGTCCCAAGATCCTGCAGCAGGGATTTACGGTTCACCGAATGGAACCCGTAGAGGTTCTTGTTAAGGAAGCCCTACGCGGTATAGTCTCCACATCAAAGCCTCTTATCGATTCTTGGCAAGGACAGATCTCCGGAGTGTTTGCTCGAAATCAAATTGGCACACCTTGGTGTTAGGAGTGGTTCAGACGAACTATGTGGTTATGGGGAGGAGGGTTTTCTCTTTAATTACCACAAGGGAGGAATTATGATTAACCCTAAAATCTCTAACACCCCATATATATAGAAGGAGCAAAGTGGACAAAAATCCACTTTGCCCCTACATAATTCGACCGGCCACTTGGTGTATAAGGGAGGCCCAATTTTGGGCATCTCATGTCAATTGAGATTTTGGTCTGGCCCAATGTCCTAATGTGACATTTACCCAATTGTCTTAGGTAACATATACATATTATGGGCTACCATTTACGATGCCCATCATCGTATGCTTAAATTTCTACCCTACTCATATTTACAATCTAAGTAGATGTGAAAAGCTTTCTAATAATAGTTTTAATATACATACATTTATTTTAGAAAGGCTTAGCGAAAATTGATTGCAATAACAAAGTAACCACCTAATGACTAACTTTCATAATATGACGGAGTTTACAGACCCAACAATATCAATGAGAATACAAATTCAAACATATTGAGGAGGGACACTATGTGTAGCAAAACTAGATTATTGTTTTTCCATACAAAATTGGATTGTTGAAAAAACTCCAATTGTAGCCGTAACTTCTGTAACTTGCTTTCCGGTGAACGTACATTAACATGTATCTACTGAACCTGAGTAAGAGATTCTTACAATTCAAAATAATAGACATGAATTTCAAATTGTCATTCACATTTTCATAAATGGATTGTTGTACAATCAAAGTATCAGTTTCATTATGTAACCATGAGATTCCCGAATTGAAAGCAAGAAAAATGCAATCTGTTGCATAAAAATTAAACATATTAGTTCTAATACAAACATATAATGTAGAATAGAACATATACACTCCAATCTACTATATCTACTATATCTACTATATTATATTAATTCGGTATCGGAAACCCTCTAACTGACACGTGGGCGGTTCGTCCAGTCAGCGTTTCCTAATTTAACCGGCATTTAATTGGAGATCTATAAATTTAGACATAAAATATTGATTGATTGTAAATTAAGAAGTATTTTTATATCCAATTTTTGTCTCTATGCAATTTAAAGAAACAAATTAATCAAAAGTTTCCTTTTAAATTCATTATTTATACAGTTTGGTTCCGGAGCTTCTAAGGTCGCCACGTAAGCGTTTACGTTTAAATAAACAATTCAGTTCAAATTTAGAATTAAATTCACGCAGGTCCATAATACTACCTAAATATAAAATTATATATATATAATATATACATATATAATACACAATAATACTCAACGCATATAAATATTGCTAAATACCTACCGTTGAACATTTAGAAAGATTGCATATATATATAAATCAAACAAAAGACGATAATCAACGTTTATATGATATGCATAAATACCTACGGTTGAGCATGATAGATTTCTATGGAATATAATGCAGAATGCCGCCGCAAAGAAAGTTGGGGTCTTGGGGCAGCTCTAGCTACGATCAATAAGGTGACCGATATGAAGAACAAGTTGATCGTGCATTGTTACGGAGAATTGATTCTTAATTTCAAGGTATTTCTTCTCAATCAATCTTTCTCTTGCATCACTAAGCAAATTTTTACTTCGTATCAGTGTTAATTTAATTTTCTTCATGTGGACGGTTGCATTTTAGTATTGGTTTTTTTTTTTTTTTTTGTATAGACATAAAACATTTAATTAATTTATACAAATTTCTCACTGTGATTTTAATTTTAATTTTCTACCTGTGGACAGTTTCTCTTTAGTATTAGTTCTTTTTTTTTTTTTTTTGTCTAGACATGAAACATTTATTATACAAATTTCTTAGTCTCTACTGCAGTGGTTAGCTCTTTCACCCATCAATTTGTAGTATTTAAATTATCGAATTCTCTCTATCATTACCTTTTCTTTTCTCACACGTTTACCGCTCATATGACTTCATGCACGGTGGAGAATCTTTGTTGTACCCTCAAGATTATTATCAGAGCACGAAGCACATTATGTAGACACGCAGTTGATGAATATCACAATTTCACAAACTACATATCACAAACTACAGGTCAGTTTATGCTTCAGCCAATTGATCAATTGACGGTTGTGGTAGAATATGGCACGAGTTTAGTCGTTAAGTTACAAAGTAAAAAATTGTGCATAATTGTATATGGAGCTTTTTTTTTCACAAGATTATTAATTACTGTTAATCATGATTTTAGTTATGAAGATGAATTATTGGCATATTCAAACAATTAATGGATTGATTCTCGATTTGGATTAAGTTTCGAAAAACTCTAATCTTTTTATTTTGTTAAGGAAAGACTCAAATCTTTTATCAATTAATTAGCATCGTGTTTTTGTTGTTGTCATGGTTTGAATTCATTTGATGTTATGTATTATGATATTATGGTATTAAACTAATATTTTCTCTAACCTATGTTCTAATTTCTTTATCATCATTAACATATGTATTGGAGAAGCAATAGAGAGGACGACATGAAACAATAAAACAAGGTAGGACAGTTAGAGAAGAGAACATGATTATATACTTTTTAAAGAAAATAAAACATGAATTAATATAATACCCGCTTTAACATATAGTGGTTTTTTTTTTCAAGTTTTACTTAAATAATTAATTATCTTTGTAGTTTTTCCTTAATTGTGGTACTTGCATTAACGATGGTATTTGGTGATTCAGGTATCATTTTTCTTCTTTAATTATTATGTGAGGTGATTTTGTACTGGAATTCGGAAATATTACGCTTATTCTATTGATATAGTCTTATCTAAGTGATGCCGAAAAATGGTAAGTAATCTTTAGTTCTCCATGGTATCATTTATTCTTCCATTTTTGGCCATGTGATATCGTTTACAAATATGCATTGATTGTTTTGGTTGATTTTATTCATTTTTTATTAACAATGATGCAGAGTCTATGATATATTTTAAATTCGTAATGGTTTTCTTTTATTTATTTATTTATTATTATATATTTATATTTTGGTTTTACCCTTCTCGATCTAATTATAAATTTTTTTATATATAGATGAAAGAGAAATGATATTACAATGTAGTATTCTTTGGCGCTCACAAAATCCAGATTATAAAAGGATTAATCGCTTAGTATTCGATGATTATGTGAATTTATTATTATTTTTACTACCATTACTCATCGTAAGAAATCACTATGCTAAAAGAGTAGATAGATTTTATATATGTGTTATAATCTTTTATCAAAGTTATATTATTTGTGCAAAAAATTGTAGATTTATTTTCTCATTCTCTAACTAAATGCATCACTTAGTTCTTTTAATGTAAGCTATAATCTGAACATGTTTTTTCTTTTATATTTTTGGAAGAATTTTGCATATATGTGGCAAAAAAAAAAGATTTTTTTTTAACATTTTTTTAGGCAAATTGAGATATCCAGAAAAAGACAAATCAAGATGAATAAAATTTAGATTTTTTAGTATTATTATTGTTTTTATTTTTATCTCTAATTGTAGTAGAAAATGGTGTATTGAATCTATAATTTTGTAACATGTTCTTTTTCAAGATGCTATAATAGTATATATTTTTATTGTCAAATTTAATTCTCTTATATTTTGATTAATTAGTTGTATTGTATGGTCAAACTTATTTGAGTTGTATGATTTATAAAATAAAAGAATAATTATAGAAGAGTGATTTATGTATTAATAATAATCAAGCGAGATTTTATATTTCCGGAGAAAAGCTAATATATTTAATATGGGCATACATATTATTTATATCGTTATTTTTCATATGATATTTCTACATTTTTTTTTTAATGAAATCTATTTTGCAGGCTACCGTTATCATTATGTATGCATTTGTTAAAGTTGTTATTACACTTAATCATATGGTCTTATAACATATTTTAAGTTGAGATCTACACGATAAGATCTATTATAATCTTATCGTATTTTCTTTCCTCTTTTAATTTAATTTTTTATGTATCATGATACAATAATTCAAACATATGCATTTTACTAAAGTATATATTTTTATCTTATAAAACTCTCGCCCGCGCGGTGCGCAGGATACGCACCTAGTATATATTAATTCAAAATAATTTTATCACATAAAACTTAAGTTAATAAATATTATAATATAAATTCATGTATATGCTAATTTCAGCGTACGGTTAATGAGTAGTTAGATAATAATGTGTTGCAAAACCAACA
The DNA here is from genome assembly GCA_036873135.1 of Clarkia xantiana subsp. parviflora. Taxonomy (NCBI): domain Eukaryota; kingdom Viridiplantae; phylum Streptophyta; class Magnoliopsida; order Myrtales; family Onagraceae; genus Clarkia; species Clarkia xantiana. The sequence goes on along the minus strand of JAPTYO010000008.1, from coordinate 15,151,104 downwards.
ACTTTAAATTTTAAAATCAATTTTAAAATTTATAACTCCGAATTAGTATTATTATACCATGTGACATAACTAACGATTCTAAGCTTTAGAATGTTAAAAAAAATTACGTCATTAAATAATATTATATTTATTTAATTGAATTTACTATAATATTATGTACTCTTGTATCCATGCGAAACATTTTTCTGATTTACTAACATTTTTATATCCATGTGAAAGTAGATGCGACGACCTTCAAATGACATATAATATTATATATTTCTGATTTATGTAAACCAGTGTAACAAATTAATCAACTATAAGATGCATATGTTCTTTAGTTATATCAATTTAAGAAAATACACAAGTCAATAATATTCTTGTATAAGTTAATAACCAAATCACTATCTAAACTTTGACTCAATTACAAATCGCTACCCGAACTTTCAATTTATAAGGAAATTGCTACATTTGTTACAATTTTTATTAAATTAGACATAAAATGAATATGTTCCGGCCAATTCAGATATTTTGATGTGTATCCAAGATGAATTCGACAATAAGTTGAAAGGATTGCAGCGAAGTGCCTTCAATTGGACCTTCACCAAATTGTGAATGTGCGTTTATATTGAGCATCCGACTGAATGTATTTTTATTGTAATCCTTTCAATTTTTTAGCAAAATCATCTTGGGTTCGCATCAAAATACCTACTCGCTTAAACATACTCATTTTCTACATAATTTAACAAAACTGTAACAAAGACATCAATTTACTCAAAAAGCATGTAACTAATTTAGAAAATTAAAGTTCATGTACCCAAGAATTTGGTCCTAGCCACCAAACTATATCATAGATAGTATTTAGGGCAAGCGATTTGGTTATTAGTTCTATCTATATAGACTCACGCACGCACGGATCAATAATAATTAGTAATAGCATATTTTTCTAATCCTCACTATTAATAACAAGTATCTGTAATGTATAATCAATCTCAAAAGACACTAACTACTCCCAAGCTATGCATGATGATCTAATTTCATCCACCCAGACATCTTGACCAACAAAAGACTCGAGCCACTCTCCTCGGCAATGAGTAATCTTGGAGCAAAGATGGATCGTTTGCCAAATCATCTCTCCTCGACCACTTATACACCCCTCGTTCTTCTTTACTGCCCGGAACCGAGTTATCCAATATGAGCGCCACCAGAAGTGTCACCACCATGTTCATCGACATCAACCCGTTGATCGCAAAATCAATCTGCAACATTCATTTGTAGTTGCAGAAATAATTCACAATCTCAGACAAAAGTGAAAATGAACTCTTTTTTCATTTCAGACTATCTGACTCAGTTAACCTTTTTACTAAAAATGACAATCTCAGAGCAGTGGAAACCAAATGGGTCCTTTCAACTATTTGTTTCACACATTGAAGGGTTTTCAAGATTTCTACTGAAAAGGCACTGCTTGTGCTTGGATAAATTACCAAACCGTAAAAAGGGACTTACTTGACGGTTACCAGACGAGACGGGTCCATCAGATGCAGCGGAATAAGGAATCAAGTAACTCGGAAGCATGAACAATGTCTGAGGTTGATACTGTTGGAAGTAGGCAGGGATCGACAAACCTAGGAAAAGTGAGACACCAACAACTGTCATGTTCCTAAAACTTGCTTTCCCGCTCTGTTGTAGATTTGATAGACCGAGTGCCACAATCAGGGCCCAGATGAAGCATAACATGGCTGCTGCTAAAGCTAGAGGAATAGAAGCAAGAATAGCTCCTACTTTTCCTGCATGCCAAAAAAGAAAATAAGTTGGAAATTTCTCAGATAATGGTAGTGGAAAGATGAAGAGACTTATTAGTGTGTACAATACCTATGAAGGAGAAGAAGATGAAGAAAAGTGCACCAACTTCAACCGCACTTCTATTGGCTACCCTTGTGACCCTTATGGTGTGTATGTTTTCTGTTAGAGTTGTTGAACCTGTGCCGGATCCCCAAAGTCCAGCCAATATGCTGCACAAACCTTCCACTGCAATTCCTCTGCTTACTATTGCGGGTGTTGGGGGATGGGAGCTGACCAACATTGATGTCGAGTGGTAGATCCCTACCTGCTCAATTTCAACATATTCAACGAGAAGAATATATAATCTTTTTTAACTTTGACACTTAATCATTGCTCTTTTTTTTTTGGATTATTATTATTATAAGAATGGAAGAGAAAAGAAGACTGACCGAATCAACAGAAGCAACCAGAGACACGAAGATCATGATCAGGGATGTTCTTAGATGGAAAACAGGAATCCCCCACTGCAACGGGTACGGAACTCTGATCCAAGCTGCAGTTTTCCATGCATTCGAAACATCGGTTCTGCAACTCCTCATTGTATTCACATGTCTTCTACACGAATCAAGAAGGATATTCGAGGTGGGAATATCGGGACTGCACCCTTTGTAATTATACGCACCACCAGCAGTGAGAAAGAATGCATATGCCCATATGATCACGATACTCAGTGGGACCTGCAATGTTATTCATCTTCAGGAATGATCATTTGAGCCAACATTCAATTCAAAAGTGAAGAGATAGATGACAGTGTTTGGAATGGCTATAGGCCGAAGCAAGACTCCTCTATATATAGACTACAAGGATAATTAAAAAAATATATAAAAATATCTAAAAGATGATATCATATCTAAGACAAAATATTATTTCCAGCAACTCCAACAAAAACTGTGAAGAACCAAGAAAATATTGCAACATGTCAAATCATTATTGATTGTTATATGCGTAAATATAGACTATCCAACAAATGTGTATGCTTACCGCGTAAATCCGAAATATTCTATGTCCAAAGATGGAAATGCCCCTAAGATACTGGAAATGGAGACAAACTGAGTAAGTATGTGGCAATTTTTTTACATAATATTTAGGCGCCAGAAGAGTTATTTGCTGAAAGGAAGCCTCTTACCAAAGCAAAAATAAGAACCAGAAGTATTACAGGAAGGCTGATTTCAACACATTCACCAGCCTGGGGAAATCCATAACTAAAAAATGCTAAACCTACTGCAGCAATGCATGGTGCAACCACGACAGGATTTATCAACCTGAAAATATTACAATGATTAATCCGATGAAAATACATTTTTTTCGTTCAAAATTTGATAAAACTATATGGAGTAATCCAAATTCAAAGAAAACAGAGACTGTAAAGGAATGTCGGACTAAAATTGAATATAAAGAAGATAATCATTAAGAGTGTTACCTAAGAAAGAGAGACATCAATCCAGTCAATCCCAAAATACATTGGAAAATTGAACCAATGATTATCGCGCCTTGCAGTTCTCTCATTATATGCTTGAACTTCTGCAATTATGCAATGTAAAATAGTTGGTAAGAAGAGGAACTCAAAGATATGGGGAAACATAAATACTGCAGCAAAACCATCACGTAATCACTATAAGAATGTTATTTTATCATAGGCAAGAAGAATTTACATGTTCTGAGAGATTGCGGAAGTCTCGTGCATTCATGATTACTAAAGCTGGAGCCAAGTACACGAACGAGCTTCCTTGAACCAATGGAAGTCGGGTTCCAAAGTAGGAGTTGATTAATGTAGTAATTCCCGTTACCATAAACATAGTGGAAATTACAGTGGCAACATCCTTCTGCAGAAATGTAGATGGACAAGCCATTCAATAATGGAACTCAGGTTTCTGATTAAAATTGTGTGTGTTTTTTTTAATTATCAAATTTGGAAATTATATCAAGTTTTATGACAGAAGAAAGCTTACATCAGACCCTCCCATGGTCGGTACGATAATCAAAGGGATAAATATCAACGAACCAGCCAATGATAAGTAGTGCTGCAAGCCGTAATAAATAGCTGGGACTGCATTTTAAGCAATAGACACAGGTCATTCCACAAAAGCATACATCAAACAAGATGGACCTAACAATTAACAAATGATTAAATCATAGTATTATTTTTAATATGCTTAGCCTTTTCGCAACTAAATTCTATCTTTGGATACATAAGGATCTGAGCCATGGACACAAAAGAAACAATATTCTCAACCAAGCTATAGAGTTCACATCAATCAAAAAAACCTAAGGAAAATGTGGAACAATAGCATGAAGATTGAAGTAAGTAGCACCTTGGTAGTTGAAATAATTTTCTAAGGTTGATTTTTCTCCAGAAACCATCAGCTTCAAATTCACCATTCATTTATATCTTTAGTTTATATCAAACAAATGGATTATTGTTGGTCAATTAATCTTATTCTAGGTCTATGAACCCTTGAGGCAACAAAAATGACTCCACAAAATTCATAGTGACCGTGTCTCTTAACCGCTAATGATCGTTATCGGTAATCATCAAAATCATGCATCATAAGTTATAGACTAGTAACAGAACCACAATAGATACTAGAAGATCTAGCTAGGGAAAGAACACAGATAATCATAGAAATCCTTGAAATGCAAGTATTACTAACCAACACCAGGTTTATCTCTGAGACCACATCTCAACTCCAATCTAGTATTTGACCATCCAAGATCTGGTGAAGGCTCTTGACTGTATGGGTGACCATACATTTCTGGACCCCCATCAGCATTTGCATCATCTTTTTTTAGTGGTTCCACACCCAAATGCTGCAGTCTTCCACCCTCAACACCATTAACACTTGAGGAGTTCTCTTTAACAACTCTTCCATTTCCATTTGCATGACCATTATGATCTAAACCATCTCGATCCCTCTTCAGACTTGCCTCATCCACTATACTGCTACTTTGGTTATCATTCTTTATAATATTTAAACCCGTTGCATTTTCGGTCTTGTTACCACTGCCCGGAACTGGTTCGATTTCACCCACTCTTCTCAGCTTGGTTCTGCCATGAATCGGGTCGATCTCAGACGATCCTCCTCTTTGATCAGCACCTTTCTCCAAATCAAACCTAGATGAATCAGTTCTGTCACTGGAACTAGCATTCCTATCTAGGGAGAATGTAGTTGAGACATAACCAGTTCTCTTCGCCCAAGTCCTGATGGTATCAAGTGTACAATTCTTAGCTACTAGTTTGTGATAATTTGAACACCAAATTCTACAAAATAATCCCTTCCACGGAAATGGGTCATCGCTTCTCAAATCAAGCATACAGAGTGACAGAGATAGATAATCAGGGAAGAACAATAACAGCAGAGGATCGGACAGCATGAGAAAGTAGTGTAACAGACTAACCTGAGCTCTACTGGGTTGTGGTCGGTTCTTGCCACAAAGGGCTCGATGTTTTGCAGCATGGAGCCAAGCCTCTTCCCTGTCCGTACAGATTCAGGCTTTTTGGGGGGTCCTGAGCTCGACCCAGGTTCCATGGCAGCTCCTTTGACAATGGGGTCCGTCTCTTACTCGAGAAACGCAAATGAGATGAGTGAGCGGCAGTCGATTCATACACTCGCTCCTTCAATTCTAGCTGCTCTTTTAACTACTAAAAATAATAATAATAATAATGACAGAAAGAAAGGGAAGAAGGAAGCTACAAAGGTTAGAGGGGATATAATTGAAAATTTGAAACGCAAGCAAGCAAAGAGTTGGTTGCTCTGTCATCTCAAAAGTGGGGACTTTTTACTGTCAGCTGGAGCCGCTTGAAATGATGAGTAGTGAAAATGGGTTTTGTTCCGTGCATAAATTTTTAAAACGGAAGGTTCCTAATCTCCCATCCTTCTTCTTCTAATCATAGTTGGATTGCCGATTTGAAGCGATTGTTAGTCTGTTACCATTTTTTTTTCTTTAAGCCAAGTTGGAATATTGAATAGGAGGATATTAAAAGTTAACTTTATCCATATTTGCCGTAGATAGATACATTATTGTTATCCACTACAGTATCATCTACTTTTCCTTTTACCTCAAAATACCCAGACACCTTTTTTTTTTTATTTTTCTTGATAAAACGTCTAATATTATTCCATTCCATTCCATTCCATTCAGGAAACCTCTGCTATAATGTAGGATTTTTTCTTGATTAGTAGGCTGGCTACCACATTGAAGGCAAATTCAACCGCAAGATCAATAAGCAACATATCAAAACACTAGAGAAAATTATTTTGATTATTATGATATTAACTTCCCTGCACTGAATTTAAAATTTGAAATTATCACACATGGCCCTCTCTTAAAGTTGTTACAGTATGGTTCATAGTTTTTTTTTGTTCAACTATCAATATGTAGAGTTATATATATTTTCGAATGACTATGTTGGATCTCTTATGGTAGATTATTCATAGTATATAGACATTACTACTACTAGATCTATCAATACTTGGTTTCATTAAACTAAATGAAATTGTACAATCCATCATTAATAGTAAGGGGTTCCAACTGATCCTAGTCAGAAGAGGACTAACTGCCGACGACTGAGAAGCAAATCCTGATAATATAATATACAGGTTATATTATTATTAAGTTGAAAATGATGTCAGTCATTTACTGATCTGCTCCTGTTTTCATTATAAACTTAATTAAATTAAATCAGAAATATGTTATACGGTATTGTAAGGAAAGAAGTAGTTAATAAGATAATACGGAACTTCTATTCGTACACAATTAAATTCCTTTCATAGATCACACATAGTCATTTTGTACAGTTTATTAAGTTATTATTTAAGTTTTATTAATTTTTTATTCTAAAAATAGCAACAGCAAAAAGAGATAAATCTATTTAAAAACAGAAAATATAAAAATAAATTGTATGCTTTATTATGATATTTTTGTAAAACTAAAATTATTTGTGTAAAAATAAAACACTATATATTATGTTTTTTATTTTAAGAAAAATATACATTTTTTTATTTCTGACATAAAATTAGTCGAAATATTTTCCATAATATTTTAATGATTTATTAATTGTTTTTTCTATTTTTTAAGAATAATATAAGTAATATAATAATAATAATAATAATAACTTATGGTAATAAAGTAATTTATGGTGTATAAATAAAACTTCCCAAGATAATAGTAAATTAATTAATAGTAAAAAACTAAAAATGGTAACGGTGGCAGTATTAAGAATAGGCCCAGGCCGTAATGATGGTTCGGGGCTTCGGGCTCACTGAAGAGAGAGCTTAATTAGGGTGCAAGCAAAGGTACCACGCGACTAGCCGAGCTGGAGTTGTGTCACACCCCTCACCACCATCCCAAATTGTCAAGTATATTAAAGTGATCCATAAAGTAATATCTACTTTTCTTTTCTTTTTCTAAAGCTATATATATATAAACAAAAAATAATTATGAAGTAAATAATAAATTACTATAAATAAAAAAAAAAATATGGTCCCTATATATACCATAGAATAACACTATTTTGTTTCCGAAAAGGAATTGATGGTGAATCATAAATAATACATTTTGTTGTAAATAAAATTTGAAATTTGATTACATTGTTGAGCACTTTAGAATTTGGTGAAGTAATTGACCAAGAACATAAGAAAAATGCCGTGTTTAGATGATTATGTTTTACAACCACTGTCTTTTTTTTTTTTCGCGGAATGGTCTTAGATGCTCTCATCAGGAGGGTAGTACCCATAGTATGTTTGCTGTAAAGTGTTGGTCATGAATATTTTTCCATTACCATGGTTTCCAGCGATGATTGAACTTTGACATCTAAATGATGCGCAGAAACACCACACCATATTACATGATTAATCACATCCTCTCTAATTGTAAAGGATGAGAACTAAAATTCTAAAAATGAATATTTATTTCATTATTCATTGCATATTGAATTTACCGCAAGTGAATCCCTGGCTGCTGCCATCTCCTTCCAACATTCAAGGTGCATCATAATAACAAGGCATACACATGTTAATCAAACTGAAGCTTGGTTTTCTTCTTCTCTGGTAAAGAAGAGGGATTTGTGTATCTTTCAGTAGTTAACACGGAAATGGAAAAGCTCCAAAACTGAAAATTGCTGGAGCTGCATCAGAGACGCTCAATCATAGCAGGACTAATAATAATTGAACCAAAGAAGAAACTAGGCTTACATCATCAAAAAGTTTGCATGAATTTGAAGGATCAAGCAAGTAGTTGAATCTCTGGACACCATTAATTAATTTTAAGTTTAGCTTCATCATCATGGAACTGGAAGGAAGCATTTACACAAATGATTGATTGAGCTCAGGTATGGTATGATGATCAAAGCTGCAATCCCTCCCTCCCAGATTCTCAACTTTGTATTAACAATCCACCTTCATCATCCAAATCAATTAAAGAGATACATACGAAACAACAACTACCCAGAAACAGGTTGCATCTACAAACAATAATCCAGACACCGATCAATCAATCTAAAGATGCCATTATTGGCCACCGTCTATAGATACCAAATTAGGAGGACTTCCCCTCGAAAGGGAGGATCCGATCGACTATCATAACCCGAGCCACCTAATCCCGATCAGATGGATATGCTATCGCCGCCGCGCTGTTGCTGCCGTTCGCGGAACCGGCGCTTCAGGTAGCCGTCGAGGATCTCCATGACGGAGACGAAGCGCTTCATTTCGGCAAGCCGACGAGTGAGCTCGGCTTCGCGGGCCCTCGCACGGGCGATCCGGGCCTCAGTCTCGGCCAGACGGAGCCTCAGAATGTCCACCTCATCGCCGTTGGTAGCTGAAGGGAGCCGCCGGGGTGGGCCCCTGGAGAAAGGTCTTTCCTGACCATAGCACATGACAGACAACAAACAATTGATCAATCAATCAATAATGTTACGTTGAGACCAAGAGGAATGGCAATGGATAGATAGCTCTGACAAGTTTTGTTGAATTTAAATATGGAGGTCGAGCTCGACCCTGGATTTTAGTCCTCCAAGTCCTTCTGATTATTGATTTGGTCTTTCAACTTAAACATGAAATCAAATGTTGATTATTCAAACTAGGACTATCGATGGTGATGGTGTTGAGTAGGGGTGAGTTCGGCCGGGACGGGCGGGCTTTTACCTGAGCCCGAGTCCGAGTCCGAAATTTTCGGGATACTAATTTTTAGCCCGAGCTCGAGCCCGAAAATGAGGAAAATGGCCCGCCCGAGCCGGGACTTCGGGACTCGGGCTCGGGCTAGCCCGAATTTTAACAAAAAATCTGAAAAAAAAAATAAAAAATTCAAACATGGAGGAAGATGGTTAGATGCTAACTATAGTTAGTGGGGAATATATATAATTATATAGTATTAAAAAAAATTCGGGACGGGCTCGGGCTTTTCGGGATTTTGGCACAAAAGCCCGAGCCCGAGCCCGAATTGAAAATAAAAGTCCCGCCCGCTCGGGCTCGGGTCTATTCGGGACCGGGTTTTTCGGGACGGGTTTTTCGGGCTTTCGGGTTTTCCTGCTCAGCCCTAGTGTTGAGGTCAGGTTACTACTGAATACAATATATTCAAAAGACCTGTTAACCCATAACTATATTATATTTTTTCACTCATATTATATCCATAACTATTACGGTTATGTTTCTTCATACAATAGAATAACCATAAGAGTTAAGAATCTACAAACACGTTGAAATTTGGTGTCTGGAGTTTGAAATGTTAAAATGAAAAGTCTCAAGTTTCATTTTTGTTGAAATTTGGTGTCTCAGTGTGATTACTTTAGAGAAGAAAAACCCCGACAAAACAGACTGTCAAATAGGAGCTCACATGCATGTTCCATTCTCGTCACCTTGCCGGGACTGTCACCTAAGAAGCTGGTCACATCTACGCAAGTAAATCTCGCTCTGTTATCGCTGGAAATCGCTCCACATCACTCTGCTAGAAACATTTTCTTTTGGATGTTCAAGTTTTGGGAGAAATTTGGCGAGTTTATGAAAAGTAAAGAGTGATAGATTATAAGTGGTATGGGTTGATGAAAATAAGTGAAGGGAGAGGAACATACTAGCGAAGACACCAAATTTTACCAAAAATGAAACATTAGACTGTCTATTTTAACATTTCAAACTTCAGACGCTAAACTTCAACATTGGAGAAACTTTGGACTGTTTATAAGTTCTTAATCCTAACCATAACCATGAATTTTTACCACGATCAAACCATTTAACCATAACCATTCAAACTTATTAAACACCATTGTTTCATACAATAAATTCAAATTAAACATGCATTCATTATTTCATATACGAAATCCAAATTAAACATATTTTTATTGTTTCAATTAATTAAACAACATTTCTTTAGTCGCCTACACTTGTGATCCTTAGTACGGTGGCGAGGCTTTTCGGAGAGAAGCTAATGCATGATATGTTGTCTGTTGACCTAGGGCGAGCGCAATACAATTAATTGCAAATGAAGTGAACTGAGACCGTGGGTTTTACAATATTAGGTTTTTCATATTAGAATGTAATGAACGAACTAGGATGAAAACCAATAATAAATATTGAATGAACGATTTAGACCGAATGAATATTGAAATGGGAACTGTAAATATTATAAATTATAAGATTGGATTAATACTAATAGTATAATAATGTATTAATATTATATAAAAAGCGATGATGATTATAACGTAGACTTTATATCATAACCACATTCATTATGGATACAAAACTCAACACCATAGCCTACATTACACTATTTTTAGCTACACCGACGAAAATCTGCATCAATGTTAATTTTTTAGGGTAAAAAGAAAGAAAAAAAACAAGCAATATCCACACCACCGAAGGACAAGATCAAATCATATAGCATTTCAGCCTCTCCATCAAACTTGAACAGAATACAGATTCTACGTTTTGTATTGTACAAAGATTACGGAGAGTGAATTTAGAAAATAACTCCATAACTACAAAGAAAGGATATCCACACTAGTTACAGACAACAACATATAGAAGGTTGCCATCAAAATGTGAATGAACCAACCAACGCAATTACTTTCCTTTTCCTTTACCATCCTGGGGTGGAAGAAGATGAACACCCATTAGACCAAGCAAGTTGGAGGCAGGACCCGGGAGCCCCTCTTGGGAAGAGAAAGAATCCAGCAAGCTCTTCACCAAGTTGACATCCACATCCACTGGACTCAAATCCTCTTCCATTTCTTCTTTCTTTCCACCACTCGAAGATGATGCTCCCACCTGACACCACAATCCTTTATTAATACATGTAACCAAAGCTAAATCAAATTTTATTTTGAGTTGGGTTGGGGACTGAAAGGAAAGGTACCAACCTCGTTTCCACCGACAAAGCTCTTATTAAGGGTCGAACCCTTCAGTTCCTTACTCATAGCATCTGTATAGGACCTCATGAAGCTGTCTTTCTCATCTTCTTCACTCTCTTCTTCAGATTCATCTGCAGAGTAGTAAAACAAAACAACCTACATTTAACATTCTTTTTTTCTTTTTTGGGGAAACCAACACCATAATGCTCATCAAGTATTCGCATACCAAAATCCATATCTCCATCAGTATCACTGCTTCCCTCCTCCTCCTCCTCTTCAGTCCCTTGATGCCTCATTATTGACTCCATATCCTTCATGAATTGGTCCACATCCAGGTTCACTTCTTTCATATCACTAAAATATGGAGGAATTACAATATATTCTTACTTCTTGGCCATAACAAAAGTAAATTGCATTATAAAAAGATACTACAAGTTATCACACAATGCACTGAACCTAGGACCCAACAAAATTCAATTGAATAACAACACACTTATATAAATTGCAGACTATATAAACTATAGGGTTAAGAACACAATAGGGGTCTGAATGTTTGCCCATGTTGTCAAAAGGGGTCTGAATTGAAAAAACGTATTATTTAGGGCCTGAATTTTGATTTTTGTGTATAAGTGAGGTCTCCGTCTATTTTTTCTGTTAAAAGTGACGGAAAGTGGTCACATGCTTGGCATGTGACCAAAAATAATTTGAAAACCCGAAAATGCCCTTTGACCAAAGTGTGTCTCTCATATGTTTGACCTAAAATGACGAAAATACCCTTTAAGCCACCACAGCTCCGGCGACCACCACCACCCCGACTCCGGCGACCACCACCGACCTCCGGCGACGACCGAAAAGCTCCGATCGGAGCCAAAAAAAGCTCTGATCGGAGCTTCGGAGCTTTTTTGGCTCCGATCGGAGGCCAGTGCCGGTCGCCGGAGGCCGGTGGTGGTCGCCGGAGCCGAGTGGTGGTCGCCGGGCGGTGGCCGGAGCGTGGTGGCCTTAAGGGCATAATTAGTATGTAGGGGTATTTTAGACATTTCATATTTTATTAATTAAATTGTATAATAATTACAAAAGGGTATTTTTGTCTTTTCACGTGGTTCTGTTAGATTTAACAGAAAATTTGGACGGAGACTTGAAAAAACACAAAACTCAAAATTCAGGCCCTTAATAATACTTTTTTTCAATTCAGACCCCTTTTGGCAACATGGGCAAACATTCAGGCCCCTATTGTGTTCTTAACCCTAAACTATAAATTTACTCAATTAACGGCATCTTTGTATGCAAGAATACATAAGGAATAGGGATTTGTAATCCTGATGAAGATGTTTGGTTGCAGCTAAGGTTTGGAATAGGAATTCAAATTCCACATTTACAAGGAATAACCATTATTGGCGCTCCCCTAAGAATGACTATTCCATTCCTCATACCCTATCCTCTATTCCCATTCCATTTACCAAACATGCCGTAACATTGATCAATTGTTGTCATGTGCTATGGTCACGAAAGACTATTCTCCAGGGACATCTATTCACATGATCAACCTATAACTTATTATCTTATGTAGCTTTTGCTCCATTTAATCTCTTCACGGGGTTCCCTTATGTCAGTTCTACTCCATTACAGTTTAAATTGATACCGAAACTTTATCAGCTAATCTAGATAAGATCAACTCAAGACTTTTTATAAAGACCAATTTAAATTAAGAAAGCTACGCAGGCCTTTAACATTAGTGCAAAGGATCCGCAGTAATTGATTATTAAATTTGTAACCAGTATACGCTTACAGGGAACTTGACCAATATAAAATACTCTTTAAGAATGGTGTGTTGGAAGGATGCATCAGATTTTCAGTAAATGACTAATCCCTAGATTCTGACTAATTATACAATTCTCATAAGCATGAACTTTGCAAACTCTCTAATTAAATTACTCGAAGTGAAGAAAAGCTTTTGATATAAAGAAGAAGCATGTACTAACCTGTTGTCTGGAACTTCAGCTCCTTTATAACTTGACACCTTCTGGACAAATGCCTGCATGGACTTTGCCATATCAACAAGATTAATATCATTGGCAGAGCTGGAAGAAGGAACACTACTTGTTGCTTCTTTTGACTTGTCTTTCCTCTTATGTGTTGAGTCATAAAGGTCCATCTCCATCTGTCGCTCTTGAAGAGCAGAGTTCAATTCATCTTCTCCGTTGTATAGCCAGGAATCATCATCAGATGGGGGAACCTCCTGACGAGTAAAATCTTCAGCAGAGAGAGGCAAGGCTAGAATCTCGTCGATGCGTCTAATAGGAGCACCTAATGTTTCACTGGACACATAGAGATTATCAACTTTGACAGCAAACTAACATTAAGCAACAACAAAAATTCCTAATTTTCCAAGTTAACAGTTTTAGCCTCCATAACTTTACTATTGTTCCCTCAACCTCTAATCGAACATCTAATATATTGTTAGACCTCCAACATCTATCAGCTCGATATGCTTCTCAGCTCAAAAAGAAAAAAACCTAGTTTTCCAAATTCAGATCATGTCAATACTAGCTGTGTTACAAGAGTTCAAAGATTATAATAACAAAAAATAAATAAATACATAAATAAATAAAAGCTTGCAGCCAGAGATTATCAATTACCTAGCTCTTGCGAACACAGAGCTCTTCCTGAAACACTCCTCTGCCTTCTCCATCAACCTTTTGTAGTCCTTTGAACCCGGAAGCAAGCCATCAAAGTAACCAATCTTCTCCAATGTTTCCTTGTACTTCTCCCACTCACTTCCTCTCCCTTCAGCACCTTCTTTCTTCCTTGATTGATAAGCCATCTCAAATCCACATGTAATTTTCATTCCCAACTCAGCCTCTGCAAAGGCCTTAGCATCTACGCTTCTACTTGGCATCATAGGGTAGCACTTTGGTGCTTGAAAAGTCTGCTGAACCAATTGAGCATACATGGTTCTTGGCATAGTAACCGCAGTAGCCACCATTTCTTCCCCTGTACCTTTAGGCAGGAATTTCTCCATCTTAGCTGCAAATTTCATGGTGTCAATGTCTCGATCATAAAATCCTTCCACAGCAACAGAAATGAGGCAAGGTTCATGGCGAAGCAAATGAGCTACTGCTACCGGAATCCTAACCCTAACCCGGTGCATATTCTGTCTCGCCCTGCCAGGATAATCAGCAATCCGACTCTTAATTGAGGACTGGATGGCCTCAGATGCCCGCGACTCATTCTCATTTCCAGTAACATACTTCAAGGAATCAATAATCGTCGGGGAAGCAACCTTCTGCTTGGGAACTATATGGAGATCGCCACGGCGTATGAAAACTCGATTGGTGCTGGTGTTAGGGTTGATCCAGCGTGGGAGGTGGAAGGCAGCTTCTATAAGGAGGAAGTCGCCGTCGGTGTCCCAGGCGCGGACTGAGAGGTCAGGGAAGTGTTGTGAGATGTGGAAGAGGAGAAAGACGACGAACCACTCATCCTCGAGGTTATCACCGTAGCGGAGGCTTCCTTCAAGGTGGAGAGGAGCTGTACTGGAAACGGAGGAGAGTGAGAGAGAAAAAGGCTCGTGCTGCCATATGTAGCTATCCGTGAACTGTGAGACGGCGGCGAGGATGTCGAGGCGGAGGGCCTGGAGATAGAGAGATAGGTAGGCGGTGCTGGTCGAGGAAGAGAGGGAGGAGTCCGGGAAGATGGCATAGCACACGGTGTCGTCGGAGAGCCGGGAAGACTTGCTGGAGAAAATTGATGCGAATGGATCGGCGTCGAAGCTTAGTGGTGGTGTGGCCATTTTTGAGTGTAGAGGGAGCAAGAGAGAGAGTTGTGGCGGGAACGGCCGTGGCGGTGGAAGGGGTTCAGTTTTACAGGGTTCCGTTCAGGTCAGTCGGTCTGTTGGAAAGAAGATCAAGATGTTACTAGAAACGCACATTTTATGGGCCGAGTCTCTCCTTCACCTATCAGCCCATAAGTGTGTAAATAAGCCGAAGTATAGTCAAGTATTTTCGTTCGGTCCAGGAGATGGAGGCCCAAGTATATATATCGTGCTACCACTTACGTGTATTTTTTTCTTCTTACGGGAGGATAAATCTTTAAAGTGTGAAATTTATTTTGTGAAAAATCCGTATGAAAAGAAAAACATTCCGTGACCAAAAAAACACTAAAAAAATTTATAAATTCTTTCTAGATAAACGAAAGAATGTGTACTGTATTCTTTTATATATATATATATATATACTTTTATATTTGTATCAAAATCATTATTAAACTCTCATTTAAACTCTGTGTGTATCCTCTTTAATATTTTAAAATTAGTTGTCAATGACCCTAATTTTCCAAATTTCTATTAAAACTAGACGGAGTGACATCTATATTACCATGACTCATTTCTTTATTCACAATTCCAAAAAAAAATTATATTTCTATAAAATTTGGAACTCCGCTCCATAAATTTCAAAGCTCACATACATGGCGACACACATTTTATTAACGATTTGTTTTAGGTGGCTTTAGAATAATTTTTCTCATGTTGAATCAGTTCATAAAAAGTAAACCATTAATTATAAATATTTATAGGGCTTGAGCCTGATACCTCTAATTATAAAATGAAGTGACTATTTACCAAAAAAAAAATGAACTGGCTAATCATATTAGATAGTTAAACAACACACAATTCTGTAGAGTGGGGCATAAATCGGTCCAATCAAACCGGATTGTAATGAACCAAAATAAACGGGTTAAGAATCAGTTTTAATCAGGACGATTCAATAAACATAACAATTTTTAAAAGTTATACTATAAAGAGTGCGGTTTAAGATTATGCGATGCTGCGTGATAGGGTGGAGTGGATCAAACACTCGTTGATTCTAGGGGAATGCCGAGAAATTGTTAGATAGAGGCGCAAAAATTCGTTGATTCAGAGGAATGCCGAAAAATTGGCGCAGAGTTGAGGAAAACCTCGATTTTTATCATTAATCAATAATTCAACTGAATATAAATGACGGCTAACAAAGTTTAAATACTGTAAAGAAAAATCCTAACCCTAGACAAAATCTGAAATTAATAACAAAGTCCCAAACAAAACCGAAAATTACAAAAAAAAAAAAAAAGGCCGAAAGAAATATAAAACTGCAAATTTGACCCTCTAGCAAATGAATTTGGCCTAAAAACGTCAAACCCCATAGTTTACCTTAGGTCTTGCTCAGATTGCCGTTTTCGTATGAAAAACTATATTCTCACCCCCAAATCCGACACTTCAAATTTCCCCACATCATTCTCTCCGGGAAATATAAGATTCGTCCTCGAATCTTGGGCAACGGGAAATATAAGATTCGTCCTCGAATCTTGCGCAATGAAGGCCAGTAAGGAACGACATCGTACAAGACAGAATAGGCTTTGATACCAATCTGAGCATGATGGGGATAGATGAGAATGATGTGGTTGGGAATGACGTGGTTGAAGTTTCGGAATCTAGCGTGCGAATACAGATTTTCATGTGAAAACGGCTTTCTGAGAAAAACCCATAGTATACTATGATACTTGACAATTTTTTACCAAAATTCTTCGTTTAGAGGGTCAAAATTGTAGTTTTATAGTTATTTGGGTCTTTTTGCAATTTGTCGGTTTTATTTGAATTAGTTGTTAATTTCATATTTTGTTATAGGTTAGGGTTTTATTTTCAACATTTAAACGCAGTTTAGCTGTCGTTGAGAGTTGATATTGATTGAACTATTAAAAAAAAATCGACGTTTCCTTCAATATCGTGTCAAATTTCCGATATTCTACGAAATCAACGAGTTTTCGTGCATTCTACCATCCATCTATCCCCATCACGCTGCATCATATTGGCATCAGAGCCGAAGATTCTACGCGATGTCGTTCCTTGATTGGCTAGCACCAGATCATACCAGAACTGTTGTTGTTCTTGATAATCCAATTTATGATGAGTACGTTGAAGATGAAGACGTCACAGCGATGATCGACCATCACCCCACCTTCCGTGATCCTGGATTCATCTTTTCCCCGACCGCCATGAACGACTTTGAAGGCATCTTGACCTCTGATTACGGGTACAAGCCACAAGGAAAATCGACCTCAATATCGGCACCCAGACCACCCTCGAATACCGCTTCGTTAAAAAAATTTACTTTGTTGTAGCTAAGTTTGTTCTTCTTCATGATTCCTATTACCGGCCTTCGTTGCGCAAGATTAGATGGCGATTCTTCTCTTCCCCGAAGATAATGATGTGGTTGAAGTTTCAGAATTTAGCGTGTGAATACAGTTTTTCATGCAGAAACGGCGTTTTGAGTAAGATCCATAGTAAACTATGATGTTTGATAAGTTTTGGCCAAATTCCTTCGTTTAGAGGGTAAAATTTGCAGTATTATGTTTCTTTGGGTCTTTTTTTGTAATTTGTCAGTTTTTTTTGAATTAGTTGTTAATTTTGGATTTTATTCTAGTTTAGGGTTTTATTTTCAGCAATTAAACTCTGTTTAGCTGTCGTTGAGAGTCAGTATTGATTGAATTATAAAAAAACGAGGTTTTCTTCAATATCGCGTCGAATTCTCGGTATTCTGCAAAATCAACGAGTTTTCGTGCATTCTACCCTCCATCTATCCCCATCACGCTGCATCAGATTTGTATCGGAGCCGAAAATTCTGTGTGATGCCGTTCTTTGATTGGCTTGCACTAGATCATACTAGAAGTGCTGTTGTTCTTGATAATTCAATTTATGATGAGTACGTTGAAGATGAAGACGTCACAACGATGATCGACCATCACCCCACCTTATGTGATCCTGGATTCATTATTTCACCGACCGCCAGGAGCGACTTCGAAGGCATCTTGACCTCCGATTGCGGGTACAAGCCACAAGTCAAATCGACCCCAATATCGGCACTCAGACAACCCTCGAACACCGCTTCACGTACAAAATTATGTTGTTGACTTGTTGTAGCTAAGTGTGTTCTTCTTTATGCTTCGTATTACTGGTCTTCATTGCGCAAGATTAGATGACGAATATTCTCTTTGCCGGAGAGAATGATGTGGTTGAAGTTTCGGAATTTAGCGTGTGAATACAGTTTTTCATGCGGAAACGGCGTTCTGAGTAAGACTCAGAGTGATTTATGGGATTTGACGTTTTTTTGGCCAAATTTCTTCGTTTAGATGATAAAAATTGCAGTTTTATGTTTTTTTTTTCTATTTTTTGCAATTTGTCTGTTTTGTTTAAATTAGTTGTTAATTTCAAATTTTGTTCTAGGATAGGATTTTATTTTCAGCATTTAAACTATGTTTAGCTGTCGTTGAGAGTCAGTATTGTTTGAATTATAAAAAAAAAAAAATAAGGTTCTCCTCAATATCGTGTTGAATTTTCGATATTCTGCGGAATTAACGAGTTTTCGTACATTCTATCATCCATCTATCCCCATGACGCTGCATCATTATCATAAAACGAATGGTTTAGCAATTAATTGAATCATACTTTTTTTAGAATTTAATGCAAATTTTACTGGCGATTTAATCCAGTGGGTATATCAGTTCCTTGGAAATAAAAAAAAATAAACCTAGAGTCGGTAAAGTCGACGACGCCTCTGTATTTCTTAAATACTATATATAAACCAACCGAACTAATCAGATGAACAAATAATTCTATCTCATTTACTTTTATTTTTCTAAAAAAATTGTAAGATAAGGTTATGTTATGTCAATCCAGTTTATAATTGGTCCACAACCAAATTAGATATTATGATTTTTAAAATGGTTAATAATGAAATTGCCACCTGAATTTTGAGATTTGTCTACCGTGCTCCAAGAGCACCATGATTTTGGTTTGTTTTATTAATAGAGTGGACTTAATTGTAACATATGTAAAACTTTAAAAGTATGAAAAAATATGAAATTTTTTAACCACAACTAATATTTGCATCATACTATTAATAATATCAATTTTCTTCTAGGGTTCGCATTTAGGGCAATAGAAAAATACAAAAAAAGTATCAAAAGCATGGTGCTCTTGGAGCTTGATAGAAACATCCGAATTTTGACCAGTTTGCACTTTAATACTTGATTTTTTTTTTTTTTTAAAAATGGCTATTTGAACTTTGAAATTTCAAATAAATTGCTACATTTATTTCAGTTCTCGTAAAATTGAACATAAAATTAACATGTTTTTACCACATGGGGTCTTTTTATGTGTACCAAATATGGATTTAAATATATAAATTAAAATAATTGTAACGAAATACGTTCATTTGGATATACTCTATTGAAAGACACCGTTCGAATTAGGCGGAAGTCCAATTGAACATCTAATTGAAGGTCTTTTCTTGCAATACTTTCAATTTATGTTTGAAATTATCTTAAGTACGCATAAAAATACTTAACATAACGGAAACATACTCACTTTCTATCCAATTTGACGATAATTGAAACTGGTGTAGCAATTTTCAGAAATTAAAAATTCGGATAACCAATTTTAAAAATGAAAGCTTAGGTAATGATTTGTAAATTGCTCAAAATTCATATAAAAATTTGGTTATTAATTAATTATTTAAACAATGCAGTTCATAACTTAAGACCCCAAGAAAGAAAAAAAAAACTGAACCAAATTGGCGGTTCGGTTCAGTCCTAAACTGATCTGTGCTATCCGGGCCATCCCTACAGTACTAAAGAAAGAGTAAGAATGTGGCATGTGGGAGATCCTGGCAGGCAGTGTTTCTTCTTTCTTGCATTGCATTGACTTCGAAATATCTCTTGTGCCGGAGATTTGCTTACGTTAGGTTTATTATTTATTTAATAATATATAGGGTTAAAGGTACTTTTGATACCACATGTTTAACCGAATGTGGTTTTTAGTACTGGATGTTTAGTTCTGTATACTTTTGGTACCAAACGTTTGAAAAAATGTGGCTTTTGGTACATCCGTTAGTTGGCCGTTAGTTTTGGTCGTTAAATGACATGTGCAAGTCACGTGATCGACTCTAAACTTTTAATTTTGTTCACTTTAGTCCCTCAAATATATTCCTAAATTTTATTTTGTTTAACTTAATCATAACACTTCAAATTCGGACCCAATTAAACCAATCAAATTCAATTGACATAGCCTCATTTGGGTCAAATTTACCCAATTGGAGATAGGTCCCAATTGGGTTCGATTTTGAAGCTTTATGACAAAATTAAACAAAATAAAAGTTATGAATATATCTGAGGGACTGAATTGAACACAATTAAAAGTTTAGAGTCGATCACGTGACTTGCACATGTCATTTAACGGCCAAAACTAACGGCCAACCAACGGATGTACCAAAAGCCACATTTTTTCAAACGTTTGGTACCAAAAGTATACAAAACTAAACATTCAGTACTAAAAGCCACATTCGGTCAAACATGTGGTATGAAAAGTACCTTTAACCCTAATATATATTTATTTTATAAGTGTAGAATGCAACTTCATGTCATTTTTTTTCATCTAACCAATCTTATATGTCCACAGCATTAATTCGGGCGGTATAATAGTCATGTCCTACAAGCCAATAGACAAATATTTGATGTCGTACGCACATTGTTGTTACGTGTATCAACTCTCAACCTACTGCCAAATTAGTTTTAAGTTTTATTTTTTCAAAAGTGCATCTTTATTAAAGAAACAACGATTAAAAAATTAAAGAAATAACAATTACGGCGGAGTGTTTAGATGAATTCAAATGCACATATAAATAGTACAACAACTATTAGCTTAATAAAGAAAAAAAAAAAGGATGATACATTTATAAAAATAGTAATAACTAAAGTAAATAATATAACCACTCTAAGAACGAGAAATACAAAAAAAAAAAAAAAATGATAGCAACTTTATGAGGATGGCCAGATCTGATTCAACGGAACGATCAAGACCATAAAGAATAATTGAAGCTCTCTCAAAGAATATCTAATTGTTGATTCTCTTCCGCCAAATCGTCCATTGTAAAACTGATAGTTTCAAGACCAGGCTCTCTAGGCCTTTTTCCCATTACCGCTGTTGTAGATATTTGGGTAGCATACACTTCTCGAGCCGTATTTGTTCCTCCTCCCGAGGCAAATCCCCCGGCGATAAATTTGATCGTTCCTCTTGGGGGGGGGGGGGGGGGTTGATCACGAGGAGGAGATCGAGATTCCTCCATTGGGCTATGATTTCGCTTCTTCGGAATATTGGGGTTCTTTTCCACTCTGAAGCTTAAGTTAGTAATGTATTTGAGAGTGTAATATATATGTATTCAGAGCAGATTGATTTTAATTGAAGGAGATAGCTCCCTATTTATAGGAAGAAGTTTACCGACTTTCTAGAGGCGGCTACTGGCCCCTGATTGGTTGTCTAGGGGCGGCAATCAGCCCTTTGTGGTTGGCGCATAGAAGCGGTTGTCAGTCATCTGGTGACAAGCAGGTCGCCACCTTATGTTTACTTCGGAGAAAGGTTTTCCTTTTAAGCAGGTGACAAGCAGGTCGCCACCTCACCTTTACTTCGGGGGAAGGTTTTCCGGAGACGGTGGGAAGCAGGTCGCCACCTGTCTTTACTTCGAGGGAAGGTTTTCCCTTGGAGATGGTGGGAAGCAGGTCGCCACCTGTCTTTACTTTCGAGGGAAGGTTTTCCCTTGGAGACGGTGGGAAGCAGGTCGCCACCTGTCCTCTGGAAGATTCTCTAAGTCTCCATAGTCGACCAGTCATTCTTTTGAAGTCGACTTCTTCATGATTGGTAGTCAACCTTTTATCTCCAAATGGTTGGAATAAACAAGAAAGAACCTCGTCTTCTTCTCCTCGCCCTGAAAGCGTACTCGACCTGTCACCTGTATGAAATCACCATAGACCAAGAACGTACATACATAGGCGGGTTTATTTATAACCCAAAACTTGCCCCCGAGACTCGAGTCGTCAGCTTCATTTACTTAAGGTGAAGGCTTGAGTCGAGTAAAGCCCCATTTTGTGGCGAGATAATCTAATTCTCAGGACTTGTGGATTTCCCGGACTTTCCAGAAGTTGAAGAGGCCCTCCCTCGGGATTAGGATTTCTAATCGTTGGGAGAGGAGATGGTTTCAGCATGCAGAGATCTCCTAGGGAAGCTAAAAGATCAAGTCCTTCCCGCTTGACAAGTGTACAACAGTGGTCGGGTTGTCAGAGAATGTTCCAATGAGCGGCTGACCTCGGGAAATCTTCTTTTGGAAGCTGTTCCTCTGCTTGTGGCTATAAATACCAGACTCTCTTCTCTTCTGTTCTTACTTCTGTTTCTCTCTTCAAGCTTCGATTGGATATTTCAGGATAGATCATCTTCAACATCACTTTTGAAGAACATGGCTGGTGATTCTACCTCAGGTATTTGCAGAGTTTTCTTTTTCTTTTAGTAAAGATTTCATTAATTTGTAGATCTTTTTCCTGTCAGCTTTCATTAGGGCGATTATTCAGCGTCATCTTCAAGCCACGGCCGACGCTTCGTCTTCCCCTAGTCCGTCAATCGGAACAAACCCTATTTCTTCTCCAACCCCAACAGTTCCAGGTAATACCCAAACCCGAGCTCCTTCTAACGTAGGGGCGAGCTCAGTGGTACCTCCTGCAGATCCTTCTAGTGCGGGTAGGACGAGGGGTACCCCTCGTCGTTCTGGTTGGGATAGGGATGAGGTCCCCTAGCGAAGAAAGAGACATGGTGGCAGCTCTTCTTCTTCTTCGACTCCAGTGCCTCCTTCAAGGGCTGATAAGTCGACTCCGCCATCGCCAAGTGATGAGGCGTCCTCTCACGATCCCATCAATTATGAAGGTCCTTCCTTTAATTGGGATATGTTACTAGACCCTCCTACCAGCTCCTCTTCCCTCTGGAACCCTCTTCAGTCCTTACAGGGGTATTCCCTCAAAGAAGGACATTCCATCGCCAATGTCGATCTGGCCCTTCACCTATTGAATGCCTCCATCCCTCCTCAAGACCGCTCTCTTATGGGAACAAAACCAGAGGAGGTGGAAGAGGCCTTACGTCACTTTCTTTTAAAACAAGCAGAGGTAATGATATTTTTCTTTTTATAAAACTTCCCCTACGCTGAATATTTCTAACTTTTATCGACAGGCTTCCAAAGATTCTCTACGCCTTTCCCGTCTAGTGATCGATCTTTCCAGGGAATTACAATCCACCAAGGAACGACTATCCTCTGGCTAAGATAAGGGATTAGTGCGGTTTCTTAAAGAAGAAAATGCGCATTTAAAGAGGGATCTTGAGTGTGCTCAGGAGAGATCGACTACTCTTCAAAAAGAACTCAAAAGGAGCGAGGAGTCTCTACAAACCGTTTCTCTACTGGCTAAAGAGTATCGGTACCTAATGGAAGGGAAGAATAAGGAGAATGTGACTCTGAATCAGGAGAACATTAAGCTTCTCAAGGAATTCGGTACTTGGCGCCAAGAGGCGTCGGATTTAATGAAATCAAAGGCCAAAGTCATAGGAGAGTACAAGGCAAGCTCGGACTTTGAAGCGGAGATGGTTATCGCAGCCTCTAACTTACTCCACACCACCCTAAAGGAGATGGTGGTCAACTTGAGGGCTTACCAGGCGGATTTTCCTTTCTCTCAAGTTCCGATCCTCGAACAATTTTTACGACTTCCCACCGAGGAGGATGATTAACCATCAAAAGAACACGACCGTTCGTCTGACGAAGACGACTGTGTTATTGTCTCTCCTTCTAAGGGGAAGAAACCCGTGTAAAATGGACTATCAAGAGACTCCCATATCTTCTATGTATGACTTTTCATAATAAATAAATTTATCTGGGCAACACCTAGCTTTTGACATTCTTAACTAGGATCGTATATATATAATTCCCAGGAGGTAGCAGACATACTTTATTTTTACTACCCTTTAGGATTAAAGAGTCGATCGTATAAGTAGAAGGTAGTCTTTGATACCTTTAGATCGATAACTTGAGGACTGATTTGTTGATCCTCTTTTGAGTCTTTTTGATCGGGTCCTTATTGTGCCTCAGCTCTTGTCGCTATTTTGAGCGTTAGGACATCCGAGTTGTAGACTTCGATCTAATCGTCGCCGTACCTAGGCTTTGGTCGCCATTTTGGGCACATAATGGTCGACGACCGATTTGTAGACCTTCCATCGAATTGTCGCCGTACCTAGGCTTTAGTCGCCATTTTGGGCACATAATGGTCGACAACCGATTTGTAGACTTCGATCGAATCGTCGTCGTATCTAGGCTTTGGTCGCCATTTTGGGCACATAATGGTCGACGACCGATTTGTAGCGAGTTTGAGGGTGGTGACATTGGGATGGTGATTTCTTTATGAAGAAAGCAGATCGAAGGATCTTTTTTATTCATCAATTCCTGAATATTACATCAAAAAAGGAAAACTCGACATTAGTTATAACAAATATCTATCATAGAATTTGACTATGACTTCTCTATTTGTCGTGTCGCGGCTTGATAACATGGTCGAGCCATGTTTTGGTCCCCCCGGACCTCACCAATTCCTTGTGGTGTTGAGAACCTCATTACTTGGTGTGCCGTGGCCGGGATGATTCGATAAGGATTGAGAGTCGTCCTTCCGATGATAGCATTGTATGATGATGCAGCATCAACCACTACAAAGAGTATATCTATTTGCAACGTTTTATCTTCTCCTATGATGACGGTTAGTCGAATGGATCCCAAGGGATATGTAGTTTCTCCTGCAAAACCTATCAAAGGGAAATCGACCTTCTTCAAGTCCTTTTTAGTAAAGCCTAACTGCCTAAAGGCTGAATAAAAGAGAATATCCGTTGAACTTCCACTATCGATGAGCACTCTTTTGACTCTATACGTGGCGATCAAAAGAGTAACCACCAAGGCGTCTTCATGAGGTTGATTCTCTTCCGCCAAATCGTCCATTGTAAAACTGATAGTTTCAAGATCAGGCTCTTTAGGCCTTTTTCCCATTACCGCCGTTGTAGATATTTGGGTAGCATACACTTCTCGAGCCGCATTTGTTCCTCCTCCCGAGGTAAATCCCCCGGCGATAAAGTTGATCGTTCCTCTTGGGGGGGGGGGGGGGGTTGATCACGAGGAGGAGATCGAGATTCCTCCCTTGGGTTATGATTTCACTTCCTCAGAATATTGGGGTTATTTTCCACAAATTTTAATAATTTTCCCCTTTGGATAAGGGTCTCTATATCCTGCTTCAAGAGGGTACACCCATTTGTGTTATGCCCCCTTACCTGATGGTAGCGACAGTAAGAATTTACCTGGTGACCCAGCATGTTTCTTCTTGCCGGTGGCGGGTTAGTAAGGCGGAGCTTCTCCATTTCCTGAAGTACTACCGATACATTATGGGTAAGAGGAGTATATTTGGAGGGATAAGGATTAGAATCTCTCTTTATTCCTTGTCGATTCCCTGGTCGGAAGTCTCGCCCACATCTTTCTTCCCTCCTAGGTGGTCGGGAAGCGGAGCCCTCCTCGATCTTGGCGGGCACCAGTTGTTTCTTGACTTCTTTGGGCAGCCCTTCATGCGACCTTTCTAGGTCGATGAATTTCTTTACTTTGATGGCGAGGGCGTCAATCCTTTGCACGGGCTTCATCACCATGCTGTCCTTCAGAGCTTGGCTCTGCACTCTAAGACCCCTCCAGAAGGTCCGGATCAGCTTGCCATCCGTGGCGTCCTCGTTCAGCTGTTGGAGTATCTTGTGAAACCTTGTGTAGTAGTTGGCCAAGGTTTCACCTGGGCCTTGCTCGATCTTGTCGAGGAAGTTCATGCTCTTGAGGCACTGCCTCTGACCTATGTGTCCTTCAATGAATTTGGTTTTCAGCTCATCCCATGAGTCTATAGAGTTGTCGGGGAGACCATAAAACCAAGTAGACGCCTCTTCCTTCAGCGTAGTTGGGAAGAGTGCTGCATAATGATCAGGCGTTGCCCCTCTTCCCAAGAGGGAGGAGTTGTGGGCGTTGATGTGGCAAACTGGGTCGCCTTCTCCGGTATAATCGTCGATGCTCCTCGCGAAGACTTGCGGGGGAACTCGACTATTGAATAGCCTTTTGGTGAAGTGATGAGAAGTATGATCACGAACGATGAGCAAATCGTTCGCACCTCGCCTCTTCTTCTCCAACAGTTCTTCGACCTGCCCTATTGTGAACAGGACAAGTTCCTTGCTCACCGTTTCGGTCTCGGGGGCTTTAGGGGTTTCTTTCTCCAGGGGATTCTCCTTCTGGATTTTCACACTGGAAGCTACTTCTTCCTTTTGTGAGGCCTCTCGGGTTGGCTCTCTTTTCTCTGGAACAGCCCCTACTTGGGTTTTATTCCAAAAAGTAATAAAGGCAGCTATTACCTCCAGAGAAACAGCCTGGGGAGCTGTCCTCGCATCTTCCAAAATTGGCAGAGATTTGGAATGGTTGAGGGTTTCATCGTCGCCAACACCACTAGATTGGGGTATTGGGGGATCTTCTTGGGGGATAGGCCCCGATGTGGTAGGATCCACTGGTGGACTGCTCCTTTCTTCCACCGGAGTGTTGGAAATCTTGCTCTTTTCGGCAACCATGACTTTTTGATCTGTTCCCACAGACGGCGCCAAATGTTGGGATCAAAATTACGTTGCCACAAACTTCACGGAATGGACTTCTAGACTTTGCCTTGGACGTAGCTCTCTCGAGGACTTGATTTCCTCCGGGAGACTTTTAAGGTCGAGCACCTAAAAAGGGGTGGGGATGGCCCCTGATTCCACTCCGAAGCTTAAGTTAGTAATGTATTTGAGAGTGTAATATATATATGTATTCAGAGCAGATTGATTTTAATTGAAGGAGATAGCCCCCTATTTATAGGAAGAAGTTTACCGACTTTGTAGAGGCGGCTACTGGCCTCTGATTGGTTGTCTAGGGGCGGCAATCAGCCCTTTGTGATTGGCTGATAGAAGCGGTTGTCAGTCAGCTGGTGACAAGCAGGTCGCCACCTCACCTTTACTTCGGGGGAAGGTTTTCCCTTGGAGACGGTGGGAAGCAGGTCGCCACCTGTCTTTACTTCGAGGGAATGTTTTCCCTTGGAGACGGTGGGAAGCAGGTCGCCACCTGTCTTTACTTTCGAGGGAAGATTTTCCCTTGGAGACGGTGGGAAGCAGGTCGCCACCTGTCCTCTGGAAGATTCTCTAAGTCTCCATAGTCGACCAGTCATTCTTTTGAAGTCGATTTCTTCATGATTGGTAGTCGACCTTTTATCTCCAAATGGTTGGAATAAACAAGAAAGGACGTCGACTTCTTCTCCTCGCCCTGAAAGCGTACTCGACCTGTCACCTGTAGGAAATTACCATAGACCAAGAACGTACATACATAGTCGGGTTTATTTATAACCCAACAGCAGCAACCAACAGTCATGCGCAAGAAGCAATATTAGAAAGGGCACCAAATACGTAAAATCACATGTGATTCATTTAACAAACAAGAAAAATTAGATGAGGAGGTTGAAGATGGTAGAGGTTCATCTAAAGTAGATACGACCTAGGACCAAACTATCAATGCATCCATGAACGAGGAAAATCTGAGAACTAGCGCTCGTTAGGGGTGCCGAAGAAAAAACCAGTTTATCTCAAAAGAGAATAAGTTTACAACGACTGTATACTGTTGAAACCATATCCAAATATGAAAAGTGGGAGATGCTAATTATGAGGTTAATTGTATGGAAATTAGACCGGTGATTCTGTAGAATTTGTTCCCAAACTGAAATGGGTAGATAGTACAAAGGAGTGGACAATGCCACAATTAGAGTCCATGCGAAAACACAGTCGAAGTTGTTGTTGATGAATAACTGAAGGTAGATTGAAGTCCAGCAGGGGAATCAGCGGTAATAGTCATCTTTGATTTTCTGCCAAGTTTCGCTTCTCATAGAATAAAGTCATGAACATGAAAGCAAACATGGTGACTAGAAATCTAACCTCCTAGTTCAATTGTGGTGAATATGTAGAGATATGGCGAGTTGCAACGACTAAATTTACCTTAGACGGCGATTGTTTGTTAGGTTTAGTTGTTGCGATGAGCTTGAGCAAAGTGTGGAAAAACCTTGAAGTTTTTTTTTTGGTTATAAATGTTGCCGCATTAATATATTAAATCCTAAACCCGGAGAAAACTCGGGAATGGAGGTGCCAACCAAGTACCAGATTCGTTTACATCTGCCGCAGCAGTTACAAAATTATGTGCTAGACGCACATCCGATCTAGGTACTGCGCAAAAAGAAATAGACATACTACTAAGCAGAAAAATAATGTCCTGAATAACCCCAAACAGAACCAGATTATAGCTTTCGGAGGAGGAAATTATCTGGTCCAGCAATAACGTCGAGTCCGTGTACAGGATGTGGTGATCCTGTGTTCTCGATCTTGCTAACAGTAATCCTGCTCTGCACGCTAATCCTTCGGCTAGTAGAGGGCTATCACCTACTTCCTTGTAGACAGAGGCTGCCACGATCCCACCTGATTCGTTAAACAAAATTGCGCCTCCGTATAATTGCGAACGTGTTGTCCGCACTGCCCCATCACATACAATAGTGGGTCCTGTATGTGATGGGATTCTCCCCCTTCGGACTATGGAAGTCCCGAGTCGTCGGACTCTGGGTGTCCTGGGGACTCTGGTGGGTCCTGTGGAGCTGAGGGTTGGTACATCTGTAATGTAATTAGAAGCAACAAAGTTATCATGATTAGTACGTAGGATGCTATCTAATGCCGAGATGGGGCACGGCTTTTTACAGCGAAATATAACATTATTCCTCTCAACCCAAATCCCCCATAGAACCATGCATTTATTTACAAACATTTCACCTAGGTTTGAGCAACCCACCCCCGCCCTCGTATCAAAAATCCAATCTAGCACTGTATTGAAAGGCATATTCGCTGTGTGGATGCCAAATATCGACCCAAACCAAACTCTCCGAGCAAAAGGACAAGCCCACATTAGGTGATCCCATGTCTCGTTTGCGTTTAAACACATTCGGCACTTGGGATTGAAGGAGGGAACGCGACTGTGAAGATTCTGGCCAAGGGCCAGCCCGTTGTTGCAACCTTTCCAGACGAACATTCGGATTTTAGGAAGAAGCTTTGCATTCCAAAGTCTTTTCCAGATCGACGAACTAACGGTCATGGATGTTGAAGATGTGTTCCCCTGTTGCTCTGAGGTGAGCAACGTGTTGATAAAGTGATACCCAGATTTAACGGTGTAAATCCCTGTATCATTTTGTAGCCAAAGGAAGTTGTCACTAGTGTCAAAGAGGGGTAAGGTTATTTGAGATATGGCCGTTCTAACCACAGTTGGTAATTGTATCGGCAAGCTATTCAGTATCCACCTCCCATTGTCGATGAAATTGCTGACCTTGGTGTCTCTGCTGTGATTATATGATGGTACCCAGTCTTTCAGCAGTCCTAGATTCGGGACCCATGGATCCGTCCAGAAGCAGATGTTGTTCCCCTTACCTACATGCCATCTTCCCCCTTGCAACAGAAATTTCTGCATCCTGATCATCGTTTTCCAAACTGGAGAATGATACGGTAGTGCTTTCGCAGAAAAGAAGGTTTCAGATTGCAAATATTTATCTCTAACACATTTGACCCATATAGAGTATGTGTTTGTGACTATTCTGTACGCTTGTTTGGAGAGTAGAGCCATGTTGAAAGCACCCATGTTGCGGAAGCCCAGTCCTCCATCCATTTTGGATTTGCACAATGTATCCCACGCAATCCAGGGGATGCCTCTCTTCTCCGGCTTCGAACTCCACCAGAATTGCCTGTGCGCTTTTTCGATATTAGATGTGGTCTTTTTTGTCAGATAGATGCAGGACATGACATAGGTAGGGATGGATGCTGCTGTTGCCTTAAGTAGCGTCTCTTTTCCCGCTGGTGATAGAAGTTTGTTCATCCACCCCTGAATCCGGGCTGTGGTTCTCTGGATGATGTTTTCCCCAATTTTTGCCCTTTGTTTTGTCCAGTCTGTAGGGAGACCAAGATAGACCTCATTTGGTAGCATTGTTCTGACCCCAAGTATGTTTGTAATTTGATCTCTCATTAGGCTACTGAGGTTGGGGCTGAAACGGATACTTGATTTGGAGAAGTTGATCAACTGGCCTGATTCGTGTTGATATGTATCCAATACTTGTTTCAAGTTTGCCGCATTCTCAGTTGTGGCTTCTAGGAATAGAAAGCTATCATCCGCGAAAAAGAGATGAGTGAACTCCTCAGTGTGCCGGCCCGGTTTGATACCCTTCAAGCTTCCTAGCGCTTGTGCTCTTGACAATTCTTGGGACATCATCTGAGATACTAGTATGAATAAGTAAGGAGACAGAGGGTCTCCCTGTCTTAAGCCTTTGGATGGTTTAAACTCTGCTGTAGGACTACCGTTCACTATTACGCTAAGAGCCGAGGTCGAAATACATTCAATAATCCAGTTGATGTATTTTTCCGGGAATTCCATTTTCACCATCACCCTTCGTAGAAAGGACCACTCAATGCGATCATAGGCTTTGGTCATGTCTAGTTTGAGAGCGAATAAGCCTTTCTTGCCTTTCCTTCGCTGTTTAATGGTGTGGAGTAACTCTTGTGCCAGGAGAGTGTTGTCCGAAATGCTTCGCCCAGGAACGAATGCTGTCTGAAGGGGTGATACTAATCCAGATATAACTACGCGGATGCGGTTAGCTAGTATCTTGGATATTATCTTATATGAAGTGTTGCACAGCCCAATCGGTCTCCAATCTCTCATCCGGGACGGGTTCTCATTTTTTGGGATTAGCACAATATGAGTGCTATTGATTTCCGGATTCATCTCCCCAGTTGCGAAGAAGCTCTGTACTGCCAAGGTTACCTTCTTATTGGTGATTTCCCAAGTATGTTGGTAGAATCTAGGTGGGTACCCGTCCGGACCAAGAGCCTTGTCAGGCCCCATCTGGGATAGAGCTTTTGCGATTTCGGATGCTCTCAGAGGTGCCATTAGCATGTCTTGTCCCTCCGCTTGTATTTTTAGACACACATTTTCCGGGATGTTTGGATTGGGTAGGTCTCCCCTAGTTGTGAATACCTCCTGGTAATAGCGCTTAATATGTGTCACGATCTCCTTTGGATTTGAGATTAGGTCGCCACTATCCGAGGTAATTCTATGCAAACTATTTCTTCTTCTCCTGGCAATTGTAGAAGCGTGAAAGAACTTAGTGTTTCTATCCCCTTGTTCCAGCCAAATTTGCCTGGACTTCTGCCGCCACATGATCTCCTGGTTAGTATACATGTTGTTCAGATCCATCAAGAGTTCATCGATGACCTCTGTTGTCGCGTTGGTGCATTGGGCTTGATTGATCTGGTCCAGTTTGGTAGCAATCGTTTTCTGAACGTGTCCAAATGACTGACGGTTCCAAATCTTCAGGTTCGCGCGGAGCCTTCGAAGTGTGTTGCATAGTTGGGTCTGATGGTCCCCTTCTGTCTGTTGGGTCCACACTTCCTTCAGGAGGTTGGGGAATTCTGCATGTCTTAACCACATTGTCTCGAAACGGAAGGGCCGCCTTGATTTTTCATTCGGGATAGAGCTTGTTAGGTTTAAGAGGATGGGACAATGATCTGATGCCACCATTTCCAAATGGATCACTTTCGCCTTCGGGAATTTGAGTTGCCATTCTGTGTTTCCCATTGCTCTGTCCAGTCTCTCTCTGACTCTATCATCTCCCGTTCTTCGATTCGTCCAAGTAAATTGTTGACCAGTAAATCCGAGGTCCATAAGCCCGACCTTGTTGCTCCAATCATGTGCTTTGAGAATGCGAGACGTCGAAGCCGGTATCTTCCCATCCTTTTCGTTGAAGTTCCAGATGTCATTGAAATCCCCCATTGCCATCCATGGTTCTGCTGAAGCTCTCGTGGTTCTGTGGGCTAGAATATCTCCCCAAAAACTCGGTCTTTTGTCTGGTTTAGCTAGTGCATATACATAGGATACATCGGCTTGTTTCACACCATCTTCGGATAACAGGATTGTATGGATAATGTTTTGCGAGCTTGTTAGTATTTTGACGGTAGTCGGATTAGCCCATGCAAGTAATAACCCTCCTCTTGTGTCCTCGGGATCGACACAAAACTGGTTACAGAGACCAGCGCTTTCCACAAGTTTTCCTAATCTATTTGCCTGACTTTTGACCTCCGAAATAAAAAGGATATCTGGTTTATGAATTTTAAGTAAATTCCTAATGTGTTGAACTGTCATCTGGCTACCGGCCCCTTGACAGTTCCAAGCTAATATCTTCATAATGATTCCGACTGAACCCCTACTGGGTCAGCCGTACTAGATACAAAAAATAGCCCAATATAATCACATGAAACAAAGTGAAAAGACTGGTGCTGGTTCCGTAAAGGGTGTACCTCCTGCATGAGTAGTGCCTGTGCCAAATGCTTTCGGCTGATGAGTTTTTTGCATGGCCTCGGTCCGACCGCAGTCCTCAAAGTTTTCTTTGATTTGTTCTTCGGGGGTGCCTGTGCCTGAATTGCATGTTGGGTGCGTGCACGTTTCCTTGCCGAGGCCATGAATTCTTCCTCAACGTTCTCAATCTGCATCGGCTCCTTCCCAGGGCGATGTTCTAGTTGGGAGCCCTCTCCCAACTGCCTAGTCATCACCGCCTCTCGGGCCATCTCTGGGTGGTCGTGGATCATTGGGTTGAATTCAATATCTGGAACAACGTAGCCCCCCATATTGGTTGCCGATGCCTGTTGGATACCAATCTGAATTGCCAGGGCCGATAGCGGGGATTGTGGTGGTGTGTGTCTGTCCGGATAGGTAGGTTCGAGGTAGGGCATGTTTATATCGGGTGCACCCAGCCATATAGGAGTTGTTGAATCGTAGATCACCTGTGGTGTCGGAAACATGGGGCTTTCAGGTATTCCAGTAAAACCACCAGTATAGGCATAGACAAACGGGTCCCATAGGGGTTGCTGATTTGGGATCAATTGTGGTATACCCAGAGCATAAGCATTCCAATCTGCCATGTTGTAAGGGTTGAAAGCGAGTTGTGGGTTCCAGTTGATTTGCTGGGGAGGAGCCTCCCTCCATTGTGTTGTGGGTTGCTCTGGGAATGAGGCCGGGGCCGCCTGTGGTGGGGCCAAAGGCTGTGCCTGTACGTGTTGTTCATCCAGGTGATTTCCCAATCCAGGTTCTGGTTGGTTCGCATTTTGGTTCCCATTACCCAGTGGGATGTCGTCCGGGTCACCTCCACATGGGGTGTTTCTGCTTAGGTCCGGGTACCATGTCATCCAGTGGCACAGTTTTGATACTCCTCTATTGTTCTTCGAGGAATAACAAGGTTCCCCCTCATTGCCTAGAGGTCGGAGTCCTGGAGTTGCGCTAACCCTGGACTGCATTTCCCTGATAAGTTCCTTAGCCCCCTCTTTAGTGTATCTGCAGACTCCTTCAATATGCCCAAGTTTGCCACATTTAGTACAAGGTAGGCCACAACGATATCTGATAAAAATTGGTTTTACGCTTGGGACATCGATAAGCCAAACACCCAGTACCATAGATTTTTCCAGATTAATAATGACCCTAATTCTGGGAAAAGCGACCGCCCATGGGCTCCGAAACCTTGATTCTACTTGGGCGACAGTGCCAACAGTGGAGGCAATGCGGGTAGCTAGTTCAAGGCTCATAATATTCGGATCAACTCCCCGGAGTTCAATCCAGGTGGAAACCTGTGTTATCTGAACGATCGGCGGTATCCCTGTGGCCGCACATTGGTACAGCACCAATATAGTATTATCAATATTGAAGGGTGAATTGATGAATACCTCCCTTAAATGGTTTTCCTCGGAAAAAAGGAAGATCCACATATTGTCTTCTCGGAGACTGACGATCGGAGGTGGGTCAAATCTCCAATTTTCGCGGATGTGGCGTCGAACTTGATCCTCACGTGGACGTAGGTTCGTGACGACGCGTCCAGCAAGCATCAGAGCCCATTGTGCAACCGTCGGCGGAAGATTGGGCTGTGGCGGGCCCTCGGGTTGCCTGTGGGGGTCCGGGTTCTGTTGGCCCGGGTAGACATGGCCCGGCCCATCTGTGTCAGCTGAGGATCTACTGGTGGACCCATGAAAATGGGCCCGAGAAGATTGGGCCGAGCGAACCAAAGAGTGGGATCCTGGTGGGACAGGGC
This sequence comes from Clarkia xantiana subsp. parviflora, assembly GCA_036873135.1. Classification (NCBI taxonomy): domain Eukaryota; kingdom Viridiplantae; phylum Streptophyta; class Magnoliopsida; order Myrtales; family Onagraceae; genus Clarkia; species Clarkia xantiana. The sequence goes on along the minus strand of JAPTYO010000008.1, from coordinate 15,116,831 downwards.
CGGCCGGTCTGGACTGAGGATGGATTTGGGCCGGACTATTCCTAGCAGCTATACAGGCCCGGCTAGAATTGGGCTGAAGACCCATCTCGGTGAAACCAAGCCCATCTTCACCAGCAAGCTGGTTTTTGTCCGATGGCCCAGTGTGGAGTGGAGCCTTTCCTCTGTTCATTGCCGATGTCGGTCGGATCTTCGAGCTGTTTGGAGGTTGACCGGTGGATAGGTTTCCCCACCTTCTCGATTGCTTGTAGTTCGCCGACACCTCGCCTCTGCGACTGGTAGGTATTGTTGTATTCCGAGGTAGGGGGTGATGCAGGAGATGTGGTGGGACAACTCCGATGAGGATGGGGATTCTAGACCTGCTCGTTCTCGTTGCTCTGAGGCACGGACGATTCCAATACTGGGCTCGGATTGAGAACAATAGAACCGGGCAGTTGCTAGAGGGAGTAACTCGACAGACTGAGCTCCATCTTTGGTAGTGTGGATTTGGATTTATGGGTGAGGGTGTGCGTGTGTCGTTCTGCTTGAATCTTGGTGATTGATCCGAGCTCTGGATATCAGCAATGTTGGAGTGTGAGGAGAAAAGGCTGGAGGATGTATTTGCAGGGGAAGAAGGTGAGTTAATACTCTCCATCTCGCAGCTATTTCTTCCGTGAAGTGAGAGTTGCACAGTGCTGCCTTGGAAGGAGGAGGGAATGAGCGAGACGCCATCTCCAGAGGCTTTAATGCTGTGCGTTGGGGGAGAACCGTATCCAAATTCAACAATCTCTGACAAATGAGGCACAGGTTCTTCAGTCGAGGTGATGGTGAGGTGCCCGGTGGATGTGGTTGGGAGTGAGTTAATGGCACCATGACTGTCGGGTGGCCAAGGTGGGTGGCTGAGAGGAGTTATGGGAGCTGGTGGCTGAACTGGATGATTGTTCAAACGTTGGACTTTGCAGTTTTGAGTGGAGTTGACTGTCTGGTAATATGGATGGATGACTTGGAGCTGGAATGGTGGTTTATACCGTTGCTTTTGTGGAGGTTTTAGGGTTTTGGTTGTGTTGGATGAGAGAGCATCCATGCTCGTAGAAGATGAGTTCTTCATCCCTGATTCGTAAGGGTTGGTCACTTTGGTGGTGAAAAACCTTGAAGTTGGGCTTCCTAAAATGATAGATAAGTTAGAGAGACTTCATCTCTATATTAAAACAGCCAACATCATGTACTCTGAAGTTGTTTTAATTATTATATATATATTAGACGATTATCCCGCGCTTTACGTAGTAGTACATAGTAAATTTAATTTAATCGTGATTTTTTTGTTTTTATATGTTTAAATTATTTTTATTAATGCATAGTGTAAAAATGATTTAAATTATAAGTATTTATTAAGTGAATGAATACATATTAAATAAGTTTTTACAGTTTTCTTTTATTGTTAAATATTATATAGAATAAAAATAATTTATAAATGGAATATATTAATAAACTGCATTATTTATTAATTAATGGAGATTTATATTTAATAAATAGTAGAGTAGATTTGAGCCGAGACCTCTAGTCAGTCTAGACTGAAATAAGCATCTATGGTAATGGAAGCCCATAACTCGCCACCTATACGCAGTGTAGGTCTTGACTCTGGGCCGTTTGGCCAATGATAATATTGCTCATTACATTACTACAGTGTCGGTGGTGCAAATAACAAATTTACCTCTGTACCCCTCTGCTTCCAACGGTTATTTATGGGCCCAAACGGGTCGCATGTGATTTGGAAGGAAGAAATTTGTCACCTTTTTCTATTTCCCATACGTTTCTGTTTTTCAACACCCAAAAATAAATACCTTGGTTTGGCCGGAAATGGAACACACTTTAATCATACAAAACAAATCAACTTACCGTTGGTTTTTTACTTTTCAGTTTAAATTAATTAAATATTTACCCAATGCCATATCATTTACTGATGTAGTAGGGCGAGTTTACAGGAATGAATACATTTAGCTATTAAAATATGTCTCATAATTATAAGTTAGGATATTTAGAAGATATATATAGGTTAGAATTTTGATTGTGGTTTTAATTTATATATATAAATTAAGATACTATATTGAAAGAGATGTTAATTTTAGCACTTTCGAATTGAACTTGAAATCGCTAATTAAGGGTGCTAAGTTCAACAAAAATCCTTGAATTGGATACCTTGCTTAAATATTGAAATAGATATTTGTTTCCAAAAAAACATAACATGTTTGTGAAAATCTATTAGTGCAACATGTTTTTTTGCCACAATGAATGTCTAATTTGTTGCAACTACTTCCATTTAATGATTTGTTTAAAATTATCGCTCAATATATTTTATATTTTCAAAATTACTTGAATATTTTTTCAAATGTTAAATGTAAATCTTAATAATTTATAATAATATTAAAATTGAGTTCGGACTGAACTGAGACAGGGTAAGTTGGTTTGATCTAGACTAATCGAACTTCGGTCGATTCAAAATAGAGCTCTAAAATTTATATTAATGTTACAATTAAATTTCTATCTGAATTCGATTGGTTTATGTACCTACTCAGACTAGCTCACCCTAACCCGACCGAGTTATGATTAAATTATAATACTAAATTATTAAGAAGTTAATTGTGATATTTGGAAAAATGTTCAGTTAATTTAAAAAAATAATAATAAGTATTTAACGATATTTTTAAACAAAAGTGTCCATTACTATGATTTTGCAAAATTTAAACACGTTGCTAAAAAAACATTTTCAAGCAAAGGCGTTGCAATTTTTACGGATTTTGAGAAGAAAAAAAAATTCAAAATTATGAAATCAGCTTATTTAATTTTATTTAAATAATTTACATACAAAATTATTGTTTGATTACTTATTAAAAGACCAAAGTTATTGATAACTAATCTCAATTATGAAGTTGTATATAAACTTATTAATTAGCGTTTTACAAATTTAGATTGTAATATAATTGATTCTTGCAAATTTATTTTTTAAATTAAAAATAAATAAAAAATATATTTATCTTAAAGTACTATAATATAAGTAAGTTAAAAATATATAATATCATATGTTATTTAAAATATGTTCACCTCTCATCTCTCATTGTTGCATGAATAAAACAAGGGTTAATAACCTGGGAGAGGTCTGAAGTTTGGCCCTTGTGAATTTGAGAGGTCTGAAGTTTGAAATGGTGATAACAAAGGTCTGAAGTTTGGACTTGTAGATAATAGAGGTCTCCGTTAGTTTTTTCCGTTAAAACTGACGGAAGTTGGTCATGTGCATTGCATGTGACCAGAAATAAAAAAAAATTCCAAAAATACCCTTCTTGCATCTCACATGATTCAATGAAAAGACGAAAATGCCCTTAAGGCCACCACCCAACTCCAGCCACCACCACGGCTCCGGCCGGCCATTACCCAACTCCGGCGACCACCACCCTCTCCGGCGACCACCACCCTCTCCGGCCGGCCACCACCCTCTCCGACGATTGGGCCCAAATCGGAGCCACAAAGCTCCGATCGGAGCTCGGTGGCTCCGATCGGAGCTCTGTGGCTCCGATTTGGGGCCACAGAGCTCCAAATCGGAGCTCTGTGGCCCCAGATCGGAGCCACAGAGCTCCAAATCGGAGCTCTGTGGCTCCGATCAAATCGGAGCTCTGTGGCTCCGATCTGGGGCCACAGAGCTCCAAATCGGAGCTCTGTGGCCCCAAATCGGAGCCACAGAGCTCCGATTTGGAGCTCTGTGGCTCCGATCTGGGGCCACAGAGCTCCAAATCGGAGCTCTGTGGCCCCAGATCGGAGCCACAGAGCTCCGATTTGGAGCTCTGTGGCTCCGATTTGGAGCTCTGTGGCTCCGATCTGGGGCCACAGAGCTCCGATTTGGAGCTCTGTGGCCCCAAATTGGAGCCACAGAGCTCCGATCGGAGCTTTGTGGCTCCGATTTGGGCCCAATCGGGGCCGGTGGCTCCGATTTGGGCCCAATTGAGGCCGTGGTGGCGGTCGCCGGAGAGGGTGGTGGCTGGCCGGAGAGGGTGGTGGTCGCCGGAGAGAGTGGTGGTCGCCGGAGAGGGTGGTGGCCGGCCGGAGCCGTGGTGGTGGTCGGAGTTGGGTTAGGTTTAAATTATGGACAGGGGTATTTTTGTCATTTCATCTTTATATTAATTAAACTTTTTATTAATTCAAATATTACAAAAGGGTATTTTTGACATTTCACACGGTTCTGTTAAATTTGACAGAAAATTTGGACGGAAAACCTAAAAATCACAAAGTCCAAACTTCAGACCTCAGTTATCACCATTTCAATCTTCAGACCTCTCAAATTAACAAGGGCCAAACTTCAGACCTCTCCCAGGTGTTGGATCACGGCGGGAACTCCGGTTACGGTGACGGATTCCTTAGCTCCTCGTAATCCTGCAGAAGGGGATAGAGGGCAGTGGCCCAGAATCCCTCTCCGATGCTTAACGTAAGTATGGCGATCAACAGAATAGGCAAGCAATGTCAATGTGTGTAAAACGTAACCCTAATCTGGAATAACTTCCCTCCTTTTATAGAGGGAGGCTATCCCAGTTACCTGATTAGGTGGTTGGATCGTGATCCGCTATCCCACGTATCTCGCCATATATTCTGCCCTGTATCTCGTACAGTTATTCGTATCCCGCATATCTCGCCCATTATACCACTACTGTAACCGTGGCGAGATTTCCGGGATTGTGCTCTTACTGGCGAGTCTCGATCGTTACCGGAGACTCCCAAGTTACATCGTTTGAGGATTCGGTGTCGGGGAGTGGTGTCAACTCCCATATCGGGACCGACTACGTCCAGGTCCGATATCTTCGGGACTCTTCCCTGTCGGAGCCATACTTGCTCGGGGCCATTCAATATCGGGGCCTCCTTCCGTCGGAGCCCTTAGCCTTCCAGCAGCCCAGCTCCTAGCCCATTAGGCCTAGTCGCCGTTAGTCAATCGTTAAGGGGCCTAACGGCCTTTGCCAGGGCCCATCATTTGCCCCCAAGACGTGGGGGACTTATAGTGCGTCGCGTCTTCCAACATCGGACTCTTCCGCGTCTCCGTCGGAGGCCTTTGCCTTGGATCTTTTCAAGATCTTCTGGGATCCTGTTTGGATTCGAAGGGGTTTTTTGAAAAGATCGGCATTAAATGCTGATAGGAGGTGAGGGAACGTTTTGGGCTCTGCAGGCCTGCCTGTTGAAAAAGCACTTTTTCAGCCGTTCCAATGCGTCATTACTTTTGTCTTATCTGGGGGCGTTCCGATTTTTGAGTACTAAGCTACATTTTCTTTTCAGGAAATCGCGGACCAGGATCGTTGCTTCGGCTACATCCTGTCTTTGCGGGAGGCTTTGGAGCGAGAGCGGGCCAACTCCAACCTCGAGAGCCTGACCAAGCTCCAGGAGGACCTAGCTGCCTCCGAGGCGTCAAAGCTTCGAGCGGAGGAGGGCGAAAGGCGGGCTGAGGAACTCCGAGCCAAGCTCACTCAAGAAGCTCAATCCCAACAGCGGCAGATTCTAAGTCTTGAGAGCTCGCTCAAGCGGGAGCAGCAGGCGGCCATGGCGGATCGGGACCAGTTTGCTTTCGAGAAGGCGGCGTTGCAGGAGACTGCGGAGCGGCTGAAGCTCGAGAAGCAGAGGGCCGTCGCGGAGCTAGAAGAGGCGAGGGCGGAGCTAGAGGAGGTGAGGGCGGATCACTCCGCCCAATTAACAAACGCGAAGGTCCAAGGTCGCGAGGAGTACCGAAGCTCGGAGGACTTCAAGGAGGATGCGGCGAAATATTGTCAAGAAGACTTACAGAACGCCATCCTCGATATTGTTGAAGAGCTTAATGAGACTTATGGGGACTCCATCGACTTGAGAAAGTCCAAGACTCTCGGCCCAGCCGCAGAAACATATCTCAACCTTCCTTCCGAAAGCTCCTCCGAGGACGCCGATGAGTCTGCCCCTCCAAAGCCTTCCGAAGATTCAGCCCCTGGCGTTTAAAATCTTAAGTCTTTGTACTTTTTTATTATCCTTTTTGTACCGAACCTTTTGGGCCTTCGAGCCTTCTAAGAATGTTTTCTTTTTCGGTTATGCTCCTCGTAACTCTTCTATCGGATCCTAAGGCTTTCGGTTGTCCTACGACGCTTTAAAAGCAAACCTTAGAGGCTTAAGGACACTTCGGACGTCCAATGACGCTTTTTAATCGAACCTTAATAACTTAAGGATTTTTCGGACGTCCAATGACGCTTTTAAATCGAACCTTAATAACTTAAGGATTTTTCGGACGTCCAATGACGCTTTTAAATCGAACCTTAATAACTTAAGGATTTTTCGGACGTCCAACGACGCTTTTAAATCGAACCTTAATAACTTAAGGATTTTTCGGACGTCCAACGACGCTTTTAAATCGAACCTTAATAACTTAAGGATTTTTCGGACGTCCAACGACGCTTTTTAATCGAACCTTAATAACTTAAGGATTTTTCGGACGTCCAATGACGCTTTTAAATCGAACCTTAATAACTTAAGGATTTTTCGGACGTCCAATGACGCTTTTAAATCGAACCTTAATAACTTAAGGATTTTTCGGACGTCCAATGACGCTTTTAAATCGAACCTTAATAACTTAAGGATTTTTCGGACGTCCAACGACGCTTTTTAATCGAACCTTAATAACTTAAGGATTTTTCGGAACACCTTAATCAGAAGTAACCTCTTTATTGATTGATGTCTTTAACATAGCATGCACCACTCAGGGCGACTTGATTACATCGTTGCGCCTCTACGGACGACTTATTTGTCAAACATGACATTTCTTCAGATGTTCCCCACTAAAGGTGTTTCGTAATACTTTACCGTCGAGGTCTTCTAGCTTGTAAGCATTTGAGGCCGGCATACCTACGATCTTATAAGGTCCTTCCCATTTCGGAGATAGCTTGTTGATCCGATCCTGGAGAGCGAACTCATTCCGTCGTAGGACCAGCTCCCCCGCATAGAACTGTCGCGACCTGACCTTCCGGTTATAGTACCTGGCCGTCGCCAGACGCATCCGAGCTTGCGTTATGTCGGCCTCTAGCCGTTTTTCCTCTAACAAGGATAACTCCAGGCGCCTGGTTTCGTCATTCGTCAAAGGTCCTATCTTGGCTTTTCCTGGACTCGTCGAGGGCTCATAGCTTCTGGTTCGATGGGACGCGACAGCGATTTCCACAGGAGCGACCGCCTCCGTCCCATAAACAAGTGCAAACGGGGTTTCACCTGTTGACCGCTTGGGTGTCGTTCGGACCGCCCACAGCACGTTCTCCAGCTCGTCTAGCCACTTTCCATCCAAAGCATAGACCCTTTTCTTCAAGCCCTCCATCACGATTTTATTAGCAGCCTCCACCTGCCCGTTGGTCTGGGCGTGACGAACGGATGCCGTCCGATGCTCGATATTGAACTCGTCTAGGAATCTCTCCAACTGGGCCCCATTAAATGGAGGACCGTTGTCACTGATGATCACCTTCGGCACCCCATATCTTGACAAGATTCGGGTCTGGAGGAACTTAATGATATGTCCCGCTGTTGTCTTGGCTAAGGGCTTAGCCTCGATCCACTTCGAGAAGTAATCAATTGCAACCAGCAGATGTGTGCACTGGCTCTTTGCTTTCGGAAGGGGTCCCACCAGGTCAATGCCCCACTGTGCGAAGGGCCAAGCACTCCCAATGGGCGTCAGATCAGCGGCGGGGGCTGTGATATTCGAGGCGTATCTCTGACACGCGTCACAGGATCGAACAAGCGCTGTTGCCTCCTTATTCATCGTAGGCCAATAGTATCCCAAGTTCAACGCCTTTCTCAGGATGGATCGAGCGCCCTCGTGACAGGTTGCGACTCCTTCATGTAGTTCTCTCAGAATTCGGGTCGTGTCAGGTTCTGCTACGCATTTCAAGAAAGGTGTCGAGAGTAAACCCTTCTTGTACAACTGGTTATCCACCATCGCGTAGTTAATTGACATTCGTCGCAGTCGTTCTGCTGCCACTTTGTCTTCAGGCAGTGCCCCCGTGGTTAGGTACACAATTATCGGGGTCATCCACGTGGGCTTCTCTTCTGACCCTGTCCCGATAGTGCATACTTCCGATGGATCGGTCGTCGATAGAATCACCTTCTCCAAGAAGTGTACCCTCCGAGTCTCCTCCAAAGGTGCCCCCAAGGCAAATTTGCTCAAGGCATCGGCCTCCACATTCTTTTCTCTTGGGATTGCCTCTATATCGAAACTTTTGAAGCTCTCCTTTAATGTTTGAGCCTCCTGAAGATATTTCTTCATGATTGGATTCTTTGCTCCATACTGTCCCCGAATCTGGTTTACAATCAGGCTTGCGTCACACTTCACTCTCAGATGCTCGATTCCAGTACCCCTGGCGATTTTCAGTCCTGTTATAAGAGCTTCATACTCCGCCTCATTATTGGTGGCTTTAAATGTCAGGGCCAATGCATATCGAAGCGGCTCCGCCCCGCCTGGTGGAATCAATACGAACCCTGCACCCGATCCGTCTGAGCTTGAGGAGCCATCTGTGTACAACTCCCAGGTGTTCTTCTTATTTGGCTGTTCTAACTGTCTTTCCCTCGGGACCTCGTCAGTCTTCCCAGTGGTTGCCCCCTCTATTGTTTCCGTTGCTTCAGGATCGGGAATAGTAGATTCAACTATAAAGTCAGCCAATGCCTGCCCTTTGATAGCTGTTCTCGGAGCGAAATGAATTCGAAACTCGCTAAGTTCCACGGCCCACTTTACTAGTCTCCCCGACGCGTCGGGTCGGTTCAAGAAGTGTTTCAATGGCTGATCAGTCAACACCGTAATTTCATGCGCATGGAAGTAGGGCCGTAACTTTCGAGCAGTAATAATCAACGCAAAGAGATACTTCTCAATCGGAGGATAATTCATTTCACTCTTGGCAAACGCCTTGCTTACATAATAGACAGGAATCTGATTGCCTTTGACAGCTTTAACTAGAACAGAGCTTATTGCAAATGCAGAAATGGCCAAATAAAGATAGAGCGGCTCGCCTGGAGTTGGCTTCGCCAGTGGCGGGAGGTCGCGGAGGTGTTGTTTGAGCGTTTGGAACGCCTTCTCACATTCAGTAGTCCATTCGAACTGTCGGTTGGCTCTTAACACCTTGAAAAATGGCATCGATCGGTCACTGGCCTTGGATAAGAAGCGATTTATGGAAGCCAGTCGACCGTTCAACACTTGCACCTCCCTATGGTTGGTCGGAGACTGCATCTCTTCTATCGCCCTCAGCTTCTCGGGATTCACCTCGATCCCCCTCTGGCTCACCATGAAGCCCAAGAACTTCCCGGAATGGACTCCGAAAGCGCATTTAGCTGGATTCAGTCGGACCTGGTGGAGCTTCATCCTCTCGAAGGCCATAGCCAAATTACCGACATGGTCCGACGCTTGTCGGGATTTCACCAACATGTCATCTACATAAGCTTCCATGGTATCTCCGATCATATCCCCGAACAGCTTGTTCACCATTCTCTGATAGGTCGCCCCCGCATTTACCAGGCCAAAAGGCATGACATCGTACTGGAAGACTTCGCTGTCAGCGTAGAAGGCGGTGTGTTGGGCATCCTTCTCCGCCATTTTTATATGATTATAACCAGAATAAGCATCCATAAAGCTCAGCAGCTCATGTCCCGATGTAGCATCCACTAGTTGATCGATCCGCGGGAGCGGATAACAGTCCTTCGGACAGGCCTTGTTCAGGTCGCGGAAGTCGACACACATCCGCCACCTCCCGTTGCTCTTCCTTACCAGCACTGGGTTGGCTACCCACGTCTGGAATCGGATCTCCCTAATGAACCCAGCGTCGAGCAACCTGCCAACCTCCTGCTGGATTGCAATCCTCTTGTCTGCCCCCATCGGACGTCTCTTCTGCGCGATTGGCTTGATCACAGGGTCGATATTCAGTTCGTGCTCGATTACGTCCCGGCTGATTCCTGGCATATCACTCGGGGACCAGGCAAACAGCTCCTTAAATTCTTGCAAGAGCGCAATCAACTCCTGGGCCCTTTCGTCGGATAAGGCAGATCCGATTTTCACCTTCCTCTCGGGCCCGTCTATCTCGACTTCCTTTAGGTCCTCCATGGGGGCAGGACGCCCAAACTCCTCTCGAGGGTCAGTGTCTGTCTGGAGCACTGACATAGCTTCCTTCCTTGATCTCCTGGTGGCGTTGACATAGCACCGTCTCGACGCCACCTGGTCGCCTTTCACCTCGCCTACCCCATTCTCGGTCGGGAACTTCAGTTTTTGGTGGACGGTCGAGGCTACCGCCATCAGAGGGTTGATGGTGGTTCTTCCGATGATTGCATTGTACGTTCCTGTGGATTCGACCACCACGAACTCCACATCTCGCTTCTCCATTTTCCAGCCACTGCCGAACCACACGGGCAGTGTGATAACCCCTAACGGATAAGAGGTCGTGCCACAAAATCCTACCATCGGGAAGTTAACCTCCCGCAAATCTTTCTTCTTCTTTCCCATCTGTTCCAGGGCGTCGGAGAAGAGGATGTCGGAGGAGCTCCCTCCATCAATGAGGATCCTCTTCACTTCAAATCCTCCGACATCCAGTGTTACTACTAGGGCATCCTCGTGGGGGGTCTCTACTCCCTCCAGATCCTTCGCCGAGAAGGTGATCTCCATTTCTTCCTTCGGGGTCCACGACCGCGATCTTTTCCCCAAAACCACTGCGACTGGTACTTGGTTGGCATAACGTTCCCGAGAGGATGATGTGTCTCCTCCTGCAGCGAACCCTCCGTGGATCACATTAATAATCCTCTTCTGTCGGGACCCGGATGGGCCCTCCGAAGGTTCTACGTCGGACCTTCTCTTCCTGGGGGACCTCGATCGAGATTTGGACCTCGACCGAGATCGTGAGCGGGGCTTGCAGCGTGAGTCCCCCACGAACTCCTTCAACTTACCCCTCTGGATAAGCTTCTCTATTTCCTTCTTCAGTTCTCGACATTGGTCAGTGTCGTGACCGGAGGCCCGATGAAATCGGCAGTAACGGTCGGTGCGGGAGCCCAATTTTTCTCCTTCCTTCTTCTTGGGGAAACGGGCGAGGCCTTGCTTCTCCATCACTGCTAAGACCTCCTTCAAAGGTCTGTTGAGAGGGGTAAACTCTTCCTTCTGACTGTCCCTCCTGCTCGGACGCTTATCCTCCCTCCGATCAGAACGTCCTCGACTCCGACTACCCTCGGAGTTATCCTTCTTGTGCCGGTTGTCCAATGGTTTGAACAAGTGTTTTCCTTCACGCCCCTTGGGAGGAGCCAGTTCTCCGGCGGCAATCTTCGACTCCTGGACGTCGATTTGCTGTTTCACCCTTGCCTGGAGCGCCTCCATGTTCCAGACATTTTTGGCCGCGATGCTGTGCAGTAAGTCGGAACCGTAAGGGGGTTTAAGGTTCTTCAGGAAGGTACGGATGGCCTCGCCCTCCGATATCTCCTCATCCAGCTCAGTCATGCCAGCCGTGTAACGCTGATAGTATTGGGCCAGCGATTCGTCGGGCCTTTGGACCACCTCATGCAGGGTCCGAACACTTTTTAGAAGTCGCCGACGTCCTTGATACTGGGCGATAAATCGCTGATGCATATCCTTCCAGCAAGTGATACATCCAGTGGGCAAACTGTAGAACCAAGTCATCGCCTTCTCCCCGAGGGTGCTTGGGAACAGGGCACAGATAACATCCTCATCTGGGGTCCTGCCCATGCATGCTGTCAGGTGCTTCTGTACGTGGCGGACCGGGTCTGCGTCCCCGTCGTACTCGTCTATCTTCGGGATACCCAAGCCTGGAGGGGCCAAGGTATGAATCAGCCTGGGCACGAAGGGATGGGTTTCCTGACTCCCCAGTTCCGACATCATGGGCTTCTGATCTCCCATACAGATACCCACAATTCTCACCACCTGATCGGCAGTGAGGGGACCATTCAGGGGAATGGTCCTTTGCTGCACTGGCCCCGGTCCATCGACCACAAAATTCTCCGCCGGTGCTGGATTAGGGGGAATAGGCTGTTCCCTTAATGGAGGAGGTGGAGGCAAGTTGTCGTCCCCCTGCCTTCTGGGATTGTCTCGCCGCGGAGGGAGCGGTGGTAGATCAGCCTGCCTTCTGGCAGCTTCTCTTCGGTCTAGGAGGGCCTCCATGGCCTCCATGAATAGGGGCATGGCCTCTGCCACTACCCTGGCCAACTCCGGATTCGGGGAAGGTGCTTCGTTCCGGCGAGTGCTGTCGCCCTCATCTCTCAGATCCTGATGCTGGGCAGCATCCTCAGGAGGATTGCTAGCGGCCGGCACCTGCTTGCCTGAACGCTGCGGTCTGTTGCCAACCATGATAAGGAATCAAAGGAAAGCAAACTTACTTTTTGGCTTTTTGTTGCGTTTCTCACAGACGGCGCCAATGTTGGATCACGGCGGGAACTCCGGTTACGGTGACGGATTCCTTAGCTCCTCGTAATCCTGCAGAAGGGGATAGAGGGCAGTGGCCCAGAATCCCTCTCCGATGCTTAACGTAAGTATGGCGATCAACAGAATAGGCAAGCAATGTCAATGTGTGTAAAACGTAACCCTAATCTGGAATAACTTCCCTCCTTTTATAGAGGGAGGCTATCCCAGTTACCTGATTAGGTGGTTGGATCGTGATCCGCTATCCCACGTATCTCGCCATATATTCTGCCCTGTATCTCGTACAGTTATTCGTATCCCGCATATCTCGCCCATTATACCACTACTGTAACCGTGGCGAGATTTCCGGGATTGTGCTCTTACTGGCGAGTCTCGATCGTTACCGGAGACTCCCAAGTTACATCGTTTGAGGATTCGGTGTCGGGGAGTGGTGTCAACTCCCATATCGGGACCGACTACGTCCAGGTCCGATATCTTCGGGACTCTTCCCTGTCGGAGCCATACTTGCTCGGGGCCATTCAATATCGGGGCCTCCTTCCGTCGGAGCCCTTAGCCTTCCAGCAGCCCAGCTCCTAGCCCACTAGGCCTAGTCGCCGTTAGTCAATCGTTAAGGGGCCTAACGGCCTTTGCCAGGGCCCATCACCAGGTTATTGACCCATAAAACAATAGTAATATGTTATCCATATACGTGAGTATCAGCCTAGTCCGATTTTATAATATGTCTTTTTTTTTTAACATAATGAAGCAACAAACTTGTATCTGTTTAGATTAGATTTAAATAAATAGCTCGAACTTTTAAGATCACATTAAATAAAATCAGAAGAAGAAGTTTTCAGGAAAAGAAAATCTGTATCTATTGCAACCAGAAAAAGTTCTGTAACATTTAAGCGCCTAATCCTTGCGGACAAAATTAGATATTATACTAAAACTAAATCACAACCATGGAAATCACGCTATCTAAACGAATAATTTATGTCGGATAAGGTTCTAATTTTTGTTTAATAGTACCGACCTGGAATAGTTATCCAGTTCAGTGCTCTAAGCATTTACACTGTATTAGCATCAATTGATTACGATGTTTTTTGATTGGTAAACGATTATGACGTTGACAAATAAGGAGCCGACGTTATTTAATCACTACAAAGACTAACATTTATTTAACCATTATTAAGCAACTGTCTTTGAATTAAAACGGCCATTACCTAATAATTGCTAAATACTGCTTGGCCATAAAAAAAAAAAAAAAAAAAAAAACTAACTACTTCGTTAGACATTGAAAGTCCTCGTATCACCCTAAGAAACAGTTAATTAATCAATTGGTAGTTGAATTTTGGAGTTTAAGCTATTTACTAGTTTTTTTCTTCAAATTGCTAGATGAATTTATATAAACTTGTAATAAGCTAATTCTATTTAATTTACTGTTAAATAAAATAGAAATTTGCAAATTAAATATCTTGGGTAATTTTTTATGTGCAAATTGTTAGATAAACTTAAATTTTATTTATTTATAAATTTCTAATCAATTTTTGTGAGAATTTATTATCAGAATTTGTGCATATTTTCGTTGATATAGTTAACGTATTGCATTGTATCGAGAGAAAATAATATAAGTTTAACTATTAATTTATAATAAAAAAATAAGCTAACACGTCCAAAACCCAGAGTTAAGAAAAAATTACCTCAAAATATAATAATGAAAAGAAACCGGTAGACAAGATCTTACCAAAGAAAAGAAAAGAATGGTGGAAAAACAGAGTACATATAGAGAGAGAATAATAGATGAAGTAAGGCAAGGTATTACAGTTTGCAAGCAACACTGCATCTACACCGTCACTCGCGTCTCCACCATAGCGGCCCCATTGCTTCTGATTGTGACACGCTCTCTGGCTCAATCAATGCACTCCAAAAACGTACAGTTGTCATGTGAATTGGTGCATTTAACTCCGACGACCTCCCTCCATCAGCTCGTGGACTGATTGCTCAATATAAGAAGAAACAATAATAAAGCAGCGAAAAGCGAAGGAAACAGCAAGAAAGAAGATACAATCCACACAGGCCAGCCAGCAACGCTACACGGTTCCTTTTTGGTTGCTTCTTCTTTTGCTGCAGCAGCAGCGGTGGCTATCGCTTCTCTTTCACTTTCATGGTTCTGCCAGTTGGAGTGAAACTAGATCTGGGTTGTGGGTTTTGAGTGATGAAGCGTTGCGGTGGAGCAGTAGCTTTACTTTTCCGTCTCTTGGCCGTCGTGTTCTTGGTCGGTTCGTTCACCGCTACAACCGCCGAGTCTTCTGCTCCCATTTACTCGGTATGGATTTGCTTCCTTGTTGATCGTTCATTCTTTTTTTGGATGGAAAACCGAAATTGCTCAGAAGGGTAATTGAAATTGATCACTTTCTTTATATCTGAATAAGCAATTGCTTTAATGGGTGGAATCCATTATCTTGTATTGATTATCTTTTCTGATTGAAGTGGCTTAGTTCTCGTAATTCGAATTTGGAGAACTAAAAAAACAATAAAATGGATTGGTGCGTTCTTTTGGTCTGGTTTCTCTGCTTCACGGTCTGGGAAATTAGCCCTAAGAAGGAGATGAGATTGTGACTGCTCTTTTTTTTGGCCAAAGATTGTGACTATTCAAACACGCTTCTATTAATAGAAAGTTAAGCTCAAATTGACTCTTGGGTCATTTGAGTTCTTGCTGTTTACCCGAAATAACCGTCACATACAGATTGAATGTAGCTACTGAATCAATAATTGTCTAAATAATTACCTCACCATTGATTGAATTGTGAACTGCTGCAGAAATCGTTGAAACTATGCTGCAAAGTGGTCATGGTTTTCTAGTTCTACGTTAGATATGTTATTTATATGCTGTTGCAAGAAATTGTTGAAACCCAGTTTATTTTTCTTTATACCTTTAGAGTCTTGTTTAGGACTTGGATCTTATACTTATTGTTGATTCTATAACTTCTTGTTAAAATCTCACTTTTACAGGAAAATGTTATGAAACCCAGACACATGCGTCTTTTCAAGAGCGCATTGCAACGTGAATCTGTAAGTTCAAGTTGAACATTATAGGAAATTCATAAAGAAAATAAGAGAGTTGAATATTGTGTTTTAGAGATGCCGAAATTTAATTTAATTCCATTGTTCGTGTAGTCACCTGACGAGCAATACGATCTGTGGAGTCCTTTGCCTCAACAAAACTGGAGACAATGTGCTCGTCCTCTCAGTAGGCCTTGTATGTGTCGTTTCTCTTCTTTAATAATTTTTGATCAAATTCTGAAAATTTTATTTTGTTAACAAACCTCTATATTTGTTTTTATAGCTTTACCTGAGCAATCAGAAGGATATCTTCAAGTGTTCCTCGATGGAGGTCTAAACCAACAACGAATGGGGGTAAGTACCTTTATTGAATCAATAATTGTTACCATTTTTCTCGCTTTAAACAACTATGCATCGTTTCTTAAATTGGTTTTATGTTTTGAATCCATAGATATGTGATGCAGTAGCAGTTGCCAAAATACTGAACGCTACTCTAGTTGTTCCTTATCTTGAAGTAAACCCGGTTTGGCAAGACTCGAGGTAAATTTTTTTACTATGTTTTGCTGGGTTTGTTTAAACATCTAACTTTTTTCCTATTTAAGATTTAACATGAGTGAAAATGCAACTTTTTGATTTGCAGCTCATTCGAGGATATTTTTGACGTCGATCACTTCATTAATGCGTTAGAAGATGATATCTCAATAGTTAGAGAGCTTCCTGATGATTTCTCTTGGAGCACAAGGGAGTATTATTCCACAGCAATCCGACCAACCAGAATTAAGACCGCACCTGTTCATGCTACTGCTCACTGGTATTTGGACAATGTCTTACCAGTGCTTCAAGGGTAAGTAATAGTAATTGCTATTCTTATCCCTTTATATGATTTACAGTTAAAGAACCAATTTTTTACACTAACAGTAAATAATGTAGAAGTTGGCTTACTAGTTATTAAGGAATCAATTGTTTACCTTATCAAGAATGTAAAGTTCCGTTTTCTTTTTACAGCTATGGCATTGCGGCTATTGCTCCTTTCTCTCACCGGCTCACATTCGACAATGTACCGATGGAAATCCAACGGTTACGATGCAAAGTCAACTTTGAAGCATTGGTCTTTGTTCCCCACATTAGAGCTCTTGGAGATGCTCTCGTAAACAGGCTTCGGTATGGCCCCGATGATATAGAATCACCAAACTATATTGAACAAGTCACTGATTCACGACCTGGGAAATTCGTTGCTCTGCATTTGCGGTTTGATAAGGTAAACCAAAAAGAACCCTCTTTGAAAATTGGACTATTTCCTGTCTAGACATACAAAGCTCCGATATTTGTGCATTAGAATTTAAAAAAGACGCCGAAATGAATGGTTTCAGGACATGGCTGCTCATTCTGCATGTGATTTTGGTGGAGGAAAAGCCGAGAAGCTGTCTCTAGCAAGATACCGTCAAAGAATTTGGCAAGGAAGAGTTCTGAATTCTCAGTTTACAGATGAGGAGTTGAGAAGCCAAGGAAGGTGTCCGATGACTCCTGAGGAGATTGGTTTGTTGCTTGCTGCACTGGGATTCGATAACAGCACCCGGTTATATCTAGCCTCCCATAAGGTTTGTTATTTACTCGGAAAAAAAGGTTTTTTTTATTCAAAATAATATGAAAATTTTACAGACAAAAAATCTTAACTTTCTTTGTTTCTCCAGGTATATGGTGGGGAAGCGAGGATTTCACAGTTGAGAAATTTGTTTCCTCGAATGGAAGGCAAGAGTAGTCTTGCTTCATCAGATGAACGAGCCCTGATTAAAGGGAAGGCATCTCTTCTAGCTGCAGTCGACTATTACGTGAGTATGCAGAGTGATATCTTCGTCTCTGCTTCTCCTGGAAATATGCACAATGCCCTGGTGAGTAGTTTTATGTCTGCGGTTTTTTTTTTTTTTTAAATGTTGAGATTGAAATGAAGCAATAGTTTATGGCTGCTGCCTGCCTGCCTGCCTAGAAAAGAGAATTAACTTTGTGTGTGGTATGCAGTTGGGGCACCGAACATACGAGAACTTAAAGACCATAAGACCGAACATGCCACTGATCGGACAATTGTTCCTGAATAAAAGCTTGACTTGGTTGGATTTCCGAGAAGCAATAATCGAAGGGCATGAGGACCGGCAGGGGGAGTTGCGTTTAAGGAAGCCGAAGAAGTCCATATACTCGTACCCTGCACCCGACTGCATGTGCAGTGCGTAAACCAGACAACACATGTTAGGAGGGGACGACTCTACGGTGGTGGTGGTGGTGGTATTATTAGGGTATTCTTTTTCTTTGTGGTTTGTAAAATTTGTTGAATAAAAAGGGAGATGCTTGGTGTCTCCATAATACGTAGCAGGGGAGTACTGCTATATATAGTGCAGGAGGAGATTGTTAGAGTTTGTATGTGATTCTTCTTCCATTTTACGGTGTGGTGTATGAATGATGAGTGTGGCAGCAGAAGTTATATAGTGCAGCTTCTTCTTCATTCTATTTATATTTGGTACACTTTTTTTATTGATTGGTAAATTAGTATAAGTTATGAAGTTATTCAAGGATGAAGTAAGTATATAGTTTACCAGAAAGAAGTTGGTAAGGGCAGGGATGGACCGCTATCTAATTTCACGTTAATCATGCCAAGAGGAGTGGGTCCCGTTGAAAAGGACAAGAATAGGATTCCATTATTTTTCAGTGGTTGACACGTGTCGAAAAGCTATTGACTCTCAGACAACAAACTGTGACACGTAAACGATGCCGTTTGGAGCGCAGGCTTCTCTGCCTGCGATGATGCTTCAGCGCCATTTCTGGTCAAACTCCAGACCAGGCCCCAGAGAAGAAAATGGAAGACTTGGAGAAGGTGAAGAGCGAGGCGATCCAGGTTATTGAGCAGTTCCAGACGCTTCCCCGTCTCGTCGTTATCGATCTCGACTACACGCTGTGGCCTTTCTATTGGTACTGCGTTGATGATCCCTCTCTGCTCTTCTCTTATAGCCTCTGAATCATGGAATTCCTCTGCTTGAATTGGACCCGTGATGTAAATTTTTTGTAATGCTAATGTATTTGCGTACATGAGGTCTTTCGATGTGTCCATCGTTTCGCATTGATTCCATCGAAGAACACCCATACAGTTTCCGACTGGTTAATCTGACGAAATTACGGACCGTCTAGCATTTAGCATGATGCATATTGCCGATTTACTTGTAGGGACTTTTTGTTTAACTCCCTTATCTAGATATGATTCTACAGAACCGATTTTCGACATCAATCTGGTATTGATTTCACCGGTAGCAATTGCATCGGGATGAATTTCTTCTACTTGATGCATGTTTGTTGTTCATGGGCAAGAAATGAACCATATCGTGATTTTTTTTATTTTTTTTGTAAAAAATTGATAGGGT
This sequence comes from Clarkia xantiana subsp. parviflora, assembly GCA_036873135.1. Classification (NCBI taxonomy): domain Eukaryota; kingdom Viridiplantae; phylum Streptophyta; class Magnoliopsida; order Myrtales; family Onagraceae; genus Clarkia; species Clarkia xantiana. The sequence continues at coordinate 15,097,985 of JAPTYO010000008.1, read as the reverse complement.
ACCATTTGATGCTACTGTTTGTTATGTTCATGTTCTGATTACAGTTTATTGTAATCTAGAAAACTTCCTTCGGTCTTATAATAATCCAGAAAGAGTGCTCAATATGCTATTTGATCACATGATGTAATGGTGAGAAAATGATTTAGATCCATGCTGCTAAGCCAATTGGTGATAGTAATCTTTTTTTTTTCTAATTTTAAAACCAACCAACCTTCTCTGAGCTTTCTCTGGGACTTCTTTCCCATGGCTGAGTTCATCTCATTCAGTTAGCTGGAGAGTGAAATTTATCTAGCAACTGGAAGTTTTGATGTTGATACTATCTATTTGTGTACTTGATTTTTGTTTGCAGTGAATGCTGCTATAAGGATGAAACTCCAGATGTGTATCCACAGGCTTTGGGCATATTGTATGCCCTCAAGGACAAAGGAATCGACATTGCTGTTGCTTCAAGATCACCAGCTTCTGATATAGCCACAGCATTTCTTGAAAAATTGGGCATCAAATCCATGCTTGTTGCCATGGTGAGTGTCTGTTATTCTATACACCTTAGATCTTAGCTACCTGTTTGGCAGTAATTTCAATTGCCTCTAAGAAGAACAATCTCGAAACTAAAACGCACTCATATCTATTTATACTGATGGAGATTCATCGCAAACGAAATCACAACCCAAATCCTGTTAACTTGTTGCAGCTAATTTAGAAAACCTCTCTTCAGGGCTTTCCTCACACCGCTTTAACTGAAGGTTTGCGGTGAACTCTAATAAATTACCTAGGTTGGTGTTTCTCTTTTGTTTATTTATTATTAAATCAAGATTAATGTATTTCTCAACACTATTTCTCCATCTCTTTTGAAAAGCACAAATAACTGAGGAAGCAGTATGCGAAATTGCATTTATAATTTGTAACTTTTACGCGAGGTGCAAGATCTTGCATTTGTTTTTCGATAAAATATAAACAAGTGAAAGATCTCAAATGTACTTCCCATTCAGTGAAGCACAAAGCTGGAACCGTAGCATTCTGTGATACATAATATGGAGTTTTCAGTTAACCATTAGCCTCTTCATAGTAGATACCACCCATATATATATATAGGGTCGACTGCATAGACTGACTTGAATTTGCCTTTCCTTTATGATCAATGTTTTTGTGTGGCTGATTTTGGTGTACAATTGTGAAACATCCACGTGTGTTAACTGCCAGTGGTTATACAACTCAACTGTTATTATTATTTCCTGGCTTGATTTGGAAAAGATCGAGTCACATCACAGTTTTGCTTGATTTATGGTAATCATGCAGGAAATATTTTCAAGTTGGACTCATAAAACAGACCATTTCCAGAGAATCCATAGGAGAACTGGTATACCATATAGCTCAATGCTCTTCTTTGATGATGAAGACAGGAATATTGGACCAGTTAAGTTAATTATTCCAATATTCAATAATATAGTTGTGTGACTAAAATTGGCTACAAATTCTGTGAGTGTACATCTGGAAATGCAAGATCTCATCTTAACAATCTTTTGCAGGTCTCAAATTTGGGTGCTACAAGCATTCTGGTGCATAATGGGATAAACCTCGGTGCTCTAAGGCAAGGTTTGACAGAATTTGCACGGAAAAGCTCGAGCAGACCGCGGTAATTCCATTTTGATGCATCGGTTTCCTATTCGATTTACCTCAACCATTGAATAAACGTGACCCTTGTGTTTCTATTGTTGAATGGTGCGCTAATTTTTCAGAACAGATTCATTATTACATGTTCCATGATTCCATCTATCTTGTTATATATACAAGGGGGAAATGGTGTTTTGTGCTGTATGTTTGCGCAAATAGGAGGATTGCCCCTATTTATGTTATTTGCTGAAAGTACCCCTACATCTTTGTTAAACATGTTGATGTCATGTCACTTCTACATTTACTGTTTCTCAAATATCAAAGACTTTTTACTCTATTTTTTTCAATTTTTTTTAAATAATAATTTAAATTTGAAGCAAGTGCTGCTCGGATTTCGGCTCAACTGAGCCCTATAATGAGTAACTAACTTGGGTTGGGACCATTGGGATCTAGACTAGGGGCTAACTGGGGCTCAACTAGGGTCACCCGGCCTAGGTTACGCCATGTTGTATCCTGGAAATACCGGGTTGGTTTCCGTTGTGTCTCTGAACTCCTTAGTCTTCGAATTCCGAGCACGCACCTGCAAAAAGGGACAATGCCTGGGCGAATCCCGGCGATCCCTCTCCGACGGTAAAATTAGTAACTGTTCATATAAAGAGAGAGATCGCCATTGTATATATTGTATATATTTTTTCATATTCATAAGAGAACAGTTTATATAAAAGAGTATAATAACTATTATGGTATATAGCCATTTATTGACGATGACCGTTATGGTAACAGAATATTTAGGCAATTACTGTTATGGTAGTTGAATATTAATAGCTGATTGACCGTTATGACATCAGACTACATATTATGGTATCAAATAAATATGTTTATATCAATATCCATCATTTGCCCCCAAGGCTGATGGAGGCTTTGCCTGCATTAGACTCTGAGTTAAATGAACCTGCATCAATTACACTATCATTCATATTACAATTATTACTCTCTTGGAGCATGATCGTCTCTTTGTACGATCGACTATGGAGGGCGGCTTGTCTAACGACCCTATATTACTCTCTTGGAGCTTTTATGGACGATCGTCTCTTTGTACGATCGACTATGAAAGACGGTTTGTCTAACGACCCTTATATTACTCTCTTGGAGCTTTTATGGACGATCATCTCTTTGTACGATCGACTATGGTAGGCGGTTTGTCTACCGACCCTTATATTACTCTCTTGGAGCTTTTATGGAAGATCGTCTCTTTGTACGATTGACTATGGAGGGCGGTTTATCTACCGACCCTTATATTACTCACTTGGAGCTTTTATGGATGATCGTCTCTTTGTACGATCGACTATGAATGGCAGTTTGTCTACCGACCCTTATATTTCTCTATTGGAGCTTTTATGGACGATCGTCTCTTTGTACGATCGACTATGGAGGGCGGTTTGTCTACCGACCTTTATATTACTCTTTTGGAGTTTAATGAACGATCGTCTCTTTGTACGATCGCCTATGGAGGGCAGTTTGTCTACGAAGTATTTTATGGATGACCGCCTCTTTGTACGGACACCTATGAAGGGTGGTTTGTCCACCAACCCGTTCATGTGAAATATTACTCTCTTGGAGTAGTTTAGGGAAGACCGCCTCTTTGGACGGACACCTTTGCATGAATGATGGTTTGTCCACCAGTCCTTTCATGTGAGGTATTACTCTCTTTGGAGTAGTTTAGGGATGACCACCTCTTTGGACGGACACATTTGCATGAATGACGTTTGTATCTTCATCGCCCGATGATCCTTTAGATATATGTAAGCATAATAACTTGGAGATTACTAGAAATAATAGCCATTTTGCGACCCATGGACATGATAACCATTTTGAAAGTCGTGGACATGATAACCATTAAAAGATATGCTGACATGATAGCCACCTTAAGGTGTACAAGATCTCCTTTCACGTGGACATGATAGCCACCTTGATGTTCGTGGACATGATAGCCACCTTAATGTTCGTGGACATGATAGCCACTTTTGAGGTTCGTGGTTGTATATATAATATGGCTTCGCGCCTAAGCGAATGACCACGGTTGTAAGAGTGATATACCTACACACCTGACCGGGGAATCGTAATATAATATGGAAATGAGCATGATCATCGGATCATGACGGTATGAGAGATATAGCTACGCACATTCGTAGTATGCGGCTTGAATGATATACCTGCGAGCCTACTCGTCTGGTGTCGCAATAGGAATAGTCAGGGTGGTAAGAGTGATATACATGCACGCCTGGTGTCGAAATAGGAATAGCCAGGGCGGCATGAGTGATATACCTGCACGTCTGAGAGTTGTTGTAGTTGCACTAGCAGCAGAAGTGATATACCCACACGTTTGGTAGATTTTGAGCTTTGGGCATAGCACATAGGTGCGTGCCCAGAAACTACTTGTAATTTTTGTAAGGGATAATGGTTCCCTATATAGGTTTGAGGTCTTCTTGTTGCCGCTCCTGGAAGGTCTTCTAGCGTTTCTACGCTTGTGCGTCAGATCTAAAGATCATGGTTGCATGTTGTATGTAAATTACGCACTTGAACGAAGGATCACGTTCGTGAGATGTAATATGAGACGTTTGCCTTCAAGAATGACATGTTTGCCAGAAAGTGAATCCCAGTTCGGGTAAAAAGATGCATCGTTGGTGCTAGAGCGTAACACGTTAGTTGTGGTCGTTATACCTTGAACGATGTGCTCGTTTGAGTTGTAAAGGAGGGGGAATCCTTATGCGTCTCATTGTAATCAGATATAGATCAGAGCTTGAGTTATAAACGGATATAGATCCGAGTATGAGTTATAAGAGAGGCCTAGTGACGCGTCCGCTCTAGTCTATGTCGGGTATTAACCACCACATTTTAGTATGTAAGTTAACACATTAGACTTATATAATACTACAACTCTTTCAAATTATCTGATGTGTCATGTTCACTTACATACATGTAACTATTAATAATCCCACACTTACATGAATAAAGTTGATGATTTCTTTATAGATAAATGACGACTTCATTTTGAATAATAATCTTGATAACTAACACTTAATTAAATTTGATATTCTGAATTCACTTTTAATACTATAATATATATATTTAATTTGGTGATTGTACTCACTTATGACTTGAAATTATTTTAAAAAAAATTAATTAATTTTATGTTAAAATTATAAATTTAATTTATTTCAGGATTAAGAACATAAAAGCAGCCCTAGGACATGTTGCAAATCGTTATTTCATATTTAAATTGTTGATATTTGATGTACCAACTATTATATTTATTGATTTTCACTTTTTATCTTAAAATTAACGAAAAAAACATATTTTTAGGCCTAAACCGAAGCCACAAATTTGATACTTTGGAAAAGTTAAAGTCAACACGTTTTTATTGCTTAAACACCAATTTTAACGTCAAAATCACTCGAACAGTGGAACTTAGTAAATCTGATAGTTGGGATATCAAATATCAACACTTTAAATTTGAGATATTGATTAACAACATGACTTATAACTGAGACTGTTTTTAGGTTCTTAATCCTTTTTTTCTAAATATATTTTGAATGGGAAAACTTATACATTAAGTAGTGTTATTAACTCGCGATTTGTGCATAAATTCTTTTTAATATTAATATATTGAAAAAAATATCTTATTATTGATTAACTTATTAAAACTAAATTAGAAATATATGAGATCATATATCATACGATAGGTCCTCACATCTACTTTCAGTTTTAAGAAATTGTTTGTAAATCAGAGTACCATAATAAAACTTATAATTAATTACGATAATCAAGAGTAGATAATATTATACTAGTAAAATAAAAAAATAAAAAATTTACATGAATATTATTTAATAACGTGAATTAATCAGTTGCATTTTAAAGCTAAAAAATATTGGTTGTTGATGTTGCATTATAATAACATTTGTGATAAGCTCTAAATTTAATTTTAAAATTTAAATTAGTGGTTTTATCACACATTATTATCTAATTTAATAAAAAAAATTATATAAGAAAAAAATTAGTTTGTGTTTATATGATTTATATGAACTCATAATGTCTAGTCTAACACTATAAGAGCTCATTTAAATTTTTTTAATGATAACTCCTTCACGTGTTAAATTGTCATGTCTTATTGCATTTGAGTGGACTTAACCATGTATAGTTTACTCATTCACCCCATAACATCTTTTTATGTTTGTATATTTATTTTATTTATCTCGTACTTTTTTATCTACTTTTTTTTTTTTTAACATAGACAACTATTGAATATTTTTTGGGTATGGCTAATATCCAGTCGACTGGAGGATCAGTCGAATTAATAAACCCTTCTACACTTGACTCTAGGGCTGAGCAGGAAAACCCGAAAGCCCGAAAGCCCGAAAAACCCGTCCCGAGCCCGTCCCGAAAAACCCGGTCCCGAATAGACCCGAGCCCGAGCGGGCGGGACTTTTATTTTCAATTCGGGCTCGGGCTCGGGCTCGGGCTTTTGTGCCAAAATCCCGAAAAGCCCGAGCCCGTCCCGAATTTTTTTTAATACTATATAAATATATATAATTATATATATTCCCCACTAACTATAGTTAGTATCTAACCATCTTTCTCCATGTTTGAATTTTTTTATTTTTTTTTTATTTTTTTCAGATTTTTTGTTTAAATTCGGGCTAGCCCGAGCCCGAGCCCGAGTCCCGAAGTCCCGGCTCGGGCGGGCCATTTTCCTTATTTTCGGGCTCGGGCTCGGGCTAAAAATTAGTGTCCCGAAAATTTCGGGCTCGGGCTCAGGTAAAAGCCTGCCCGTCCCGGCCCGAGCTCACCCCTACTTGACTCCGTTTGTTTTTTTTTCTTCTTTTGCTCTCTCTCTCATGCTATGATCTGACACACCCTTCTCTCTTCTCTCTCCATCTCCTTTTATCTTTCTTTTTTTTTTCTTTATTATATACAATAAGGAATATTATATATTATATATATTATATACGAATGATTAATAAATATGGATAACTGTTTATCCAATAAGAAAAATTGTGTGATTTGACTGGTTAAACATTAGCGGAAAACTGAATTTACATAATTTATAATTTTTTTTTTAAATAGTAATTAAATTGAACGAACAGTTTAATTGGGTGAACCCTAAAAAATGAATGAGTTTAAATAGTTTTATGGTTTCTTTATAAAACCTATTAAATATGTGTACAATCAGACTATGTGAACTTTACAGAACAAATAATCGATCACTAAACTTTATAGATTTTAAAAGAAAAAAAACTTGTAAAATTACCTTAAACACAAAATAAAACATATGGACGTTACAGTTATAATATTTGCAATTTTAATACTATATGTTTTCAAAATGTAAAATTTCTATATTTAATTTTTAAAATAGTGCTACTTATATACTAGTTGTATATGTTCATTTAAATTAAATTTAAAGTTTTAAAATATTATTATTAAATAATATTTTTTTGTTAAAATATTAAATGATATTAGTTTTATTTATAATCCATTTAATGCTGAAAAATCATGGAACAAAGAATATATTGTTGTCATTTTATATGAGAACCCATAAACAGTAACTCGGAATGAAATAAAGATAATGAAAAAGACAAACGACGTTAGTCACAGTAGAAAGAGAGGAGAGAGGGAACTGAGCGCAAATCTCAAGGGACTCATCCAACGGCTATTAATTCGACTGATTTTTCGGTCGACTTAAGATTAGCTGCTCCCATATTTTTTTTTTGTATCATATTAATTATTAGGGTTGATAACTAAAAAACTGTCCAAGGTTTACCATAAGGAATATTATATATATTATATACAATAAGGAATATTATATATTATATATATTATATACGAATGATTAATAAATATGGATAACTGTTTATCCAATAAGAAAAATTGTGTGATTTGTCTGGTTAAACATTAGCGGAAAACTGAATTTACATAATTTATAATTTTTTTTTTTAAATAGTAATTAAATTGAACGAACATTTTAATTGGGTGAACCCTAAAAAATGAATGAGTTTAAATAGTTTTATGGTTTCTTTATAAAACCTATTAAATATGTGTACAATCAGACTATGTGAACTTTACAGAACAAATAATCGATCACTAAACTTTATAGATTTTAAAAGAAAAAAAACTTGTAAAATTACCTTAAACACAAAATAAAACATATGGACGTTACAGTTATAATATTTGCAATTTTAATACTATATGTTTTCAAAATGTAAAATTTCTATATTTAATTTTTAAAATAGTGCTACTTATATACTAGTTGTATATGTTCATTTAAATTAAATTTAAAGTTTTAAAATATTATTATTAAATAATATTTTTCTGTTAAAATATTAAATGATATTAGTTTTATTTATAATCCATTTAATGCTGAAAAATCATGGAACAAAGAATATATTGTTGTCATTTTATATGAGAACCCATAAACAGTAACTTGGAATGAAATAAAGATAATGAAAAAGACAAACGGCGTTAGTCACAGTAGAAAGAGAGGAGAGAGGGAACTGAGCGCAAATCTCAAGGGACTCATCCAACGGCTATTAATTCGACTGATTTTTCGGTCGACTTAAGATTAGCTGCTCCCATATTTTTTTTTTTGTATCATATTAATTATTAGGGTTGATAACTAAAAAACTGTCCAAAGTTTACCATATGTTAAAATTAGGTGTCTGAAGTTTCAAATGTTAAACTGTAGTGTCCAATGTTAAAAAATTTGATGTGGTGTCTCGGTGTGATTACGTTAGAGAAGTCAATTCCAAAGAATTCGTCTGTCAAATTCGAGCTCTCATACACACTCCCTTCTCGTAATCTTGCCGTGACCGTCACCTAAGAAGTTGGCCACATCCGCGCAAATAAATCTCGCTCGGTTGTCCTTGGAAATTGGTTCCACACCACTCTTCTGGATTTTTTTTTTTTAATGTTCAATTTTTGGGTGCATTTGAAGATTTTGTGAAAAGTGAAGAGTGATGGATTATGAGTGGGTGGGTGAGTTGATGAAAATGATTGAATGGAGATGAAAAGACACGCATAGACACAAAATTTCAACAAAATTGAAACTTGGGACAGTCCATTTTAACATTTGAAACTTCAGACACCTAATTTTAACGTAGAGTAAACCTTGGACAGTTTTGTAATTATTAACCCTAATTATTAATTAGTTGATAATAATATAACAGGAAAAAATAGGAGTCATCGTAATATCTTAACGGATCCCATGTTATCCCACCCTAAATCCTAACAATCTTGGTTTGTGTAGATCATGGAAAATTCTTAGGTAAGCTTGGACACCAAACTAATATTATAATGACAAATGTCTTTGCTTTGCTTCTATTATTCTAGGGTTCATTCTTAGGGTTTTAGAAAAACAACCAATAAAAAAGTGACACTTATCATTATAATATTAGATTGATGAAAACACGAAGCCTACGCAAGAATTGCCCGTAGATCATAATCATTAATCACTCGCGCTCGCGAGCTCAAGTCCAACGGAACTTTAATAGTTTCTGGTTTTTCTTGAAATAACGGATCACACGTGTCAATAACTTGTGCTTGCCACACACGAGAATAGAGATTATTGGCTCTGATTTAATCACCTCAGCAGATTTGGAAACTAAACAGATCTGATCAGTTGCCTCTACGAATCAACAACTTGATTACTAATTAATAATAACTAATTATTTTTGTTGGTATATTAGTTGATTAATAAGGGTCCCCACCTTTAAATAATCGCCAACCGTGAACAGCTTTCATTTATTAATAATAAAAAAAATTGGCCATAATAATTTACTAACTATTAATTTACTCTATTTTCGCAGTTTCATAACGGCTTTTGTTCGGTGCTCCTTTTTTTGGTTATATTTTATATAAAGGAATTTTCGATGTTTTTCATATTATTATTATATAGTATTCTTAAATGTTAGCACTACTACCAATTTAAAAATACAAAAAGTTGCTCGACAGATATAATTATTATTATTATTTGAGTGTAATTCTAGTTTATTTTTTTATAATGCATTCCTTAACTAGTTCTCACTACACTAAAAATATTACTTTTCCCTTCAATAAAAAATATATTTAAGTAATAATTTTAAATAAAATTATGGGAGATCAAAATATGAATCACTTTTTAGCAGAGACTTAACAATCATATGATGCGCTTTTGGAGATGATTTAGGGAAAACAAACAATTATTCATTCTATTTCCAATGTTTTTCTATAGCATTACTTTATACTTAATATATTTTTAGTATAGACTACTTGTCTTATACAGTCTTACTCTTTAATTTAAAGAGTGGATTGGAATTATAATAATAGAATTGCAAATTGCAATAATGAGATTGCTTTTTTCTTTTTTACGATAGGCGGGCCCACTATATTTTATAGGGGGGTTAGGGTTAAATTTAAGTAACAAGCTCTATAATGACATCAAAGAGGTTATCTTTCTTTCACATTTATCTTTTCGTTGGTTATTATTAATAGAAAATATTTAAATAATAAATAATTAACAAATAATTGAAGACCAAAATCTTATGTTCATTTTTACTTTGAATAAATAAAATATGTATAAATGGAACATATAAGTATATGCCATCATGTTTAAAGAAACTAATTAACGTAAAATCATTGGAAATTGAAAACGCTCTAATCAAACATTTTTAGATTTTGATTACGTGAATTTATTATTTAGATCAACCGACTTTAGACATTCTATTATTCCATAGGCTTGATATTCTTTGTATGCTAACTAGGGCCGGCAATGATGTAGTGAAAATTAAATAATTATGGTTTTTTGCACAATTTAGCGTAATAATTAACTATATCATTATGGTGTGGCGCGATTTAGTGATGAATTTTGTACATATAATAGTTATGGTTATGGTATTGGGTTCATAATCATTGTTATAACCATCACCATTAAATATATTTACTATAAATCTATATTCTAATATTATTCTTAGCCACCGTTCATTCGGTCATTCTTACAAATTTTGACTATTAATTATTGACATATCTTGACCGTTAATTCTATTCGTTTTAAATATATGATCTTCTATTCATTCTATAGACTATACAAATCTTGAAATTATGTTTAATTTGGTTTTTTTACGTATAAAACAAGAATGATGATAAACATTTCTACTTAGAATTCCAAGACATTCTGAATTAAGTCGTCGCGGTGGCAAAATACAACGCAAACTTAGATGACACATTGATTGTCTCTCACATCTCGAATAGTTTGGAACACAAACGTCCGAATCTATAAAATTTTCCATGAAACAATGAAGGTTTTTTATTGGATTTTTTTCTTTGAAAAATGATGTTGTATTCATTTGAATGATTATGGTTAAATGGTTTAACTACGGTAAAAAAAATTGTGGTTATAGTTATGATATTAAGAAATATAACAATGATTATGATTAAGGTTATGGTATGAGTGAACAATATATAATGATGTTATGGTATTAATATAACATTGTCATACCCTCACTATTTTGTATGACGCTTATACCACGTCACTAATGCCATGTGGAGTGACAAACTAATAAAAATATGACATTTGGAAAAAAATCCACATCAGCAAACTTTTAGTTAATGAAAAATAATTGTTAATATAATCACATGCAACTTTTTAGGGAAAAGATAAATACAAGTTATTAATGCAATTTTTTTCTATGAGTTTTATTTCTTCAAGAAAAGGTGTTTTAGAGTTTAGATTTTGAATAATTTTATGGTTTAGTTATTTTGGAATTTGAGTAATTAACAGATTAGGTAGTTTTTTTTTTTTTTTTTCTAAAACCCTATTAGATTGGGTGAACAGTTTGGCTGGGTGAACCCTAGAAGGCTAAAATTGGACGAACCTTTTAGCCGGGCGAACGGCTGAAACTGGGTTCACCCGACCACCAATTTAGCCATCTAGGGTTCACCCGGCCAAACTGTACGTCCAATTTAGCCATCTAGGGTTTATACAGCCAAACTGTTCACTTAATCTAATAGTATTTTAGAAAAAAAAAAAAAAAAAAAACTAAAGCTATTCAATATGATTTGCTAGTAATTAATGGAAATTTTTAATTAATTGAAATTTTGATAATTTAGAAATTTTTCCAAATATCACACTTCTATTAATTCGTCACTCCACGTGGCATTGATGACGTGGTATAAGCGTCACACAAAATACTTTCTCGATTAGTAGATATTCCATGTAGTTGTATAGTACATACTTTAAAGTTCAAAGATTGCCTAATTGGATATTTGACTTAATTTTTTTAGGCCGAATATTTTTCTTTTCTTGATAAAATAAAATTTTGGCCTTTTTTGCAACATTTTTTTGGCTCAGTAATTTTTTTTGGATGGATGATTTTATAAAACAAGAAGAGAAATTAAAAAGTATGGTAAGTAGTGTAAAATTAAATTTCTAAAACAAGTAAGATATCTAAAGTGAAGAAGCAAAGAAAACCCAAACAAATTGAAATTACAAAATAAATGTAAAGTCAATTATCGAAAACACATATAAAACAATGACATGACAATTCTAGTCAAAAGTAGGGACTCTGTTGAGGTGGTAAGATCTAATACAAAAAACAAACTCGATTGAAAGTAAAAATAAAGGAAGCATATTGATCAAAACAAAACAACTAAAAAAAATCAGCACGTGAAGCATATGCCAAGAGGGATTCCAATTTCAGAACATGGAAGATGTAACAAGAAATGTCATGATATGGTAAAAAGACGGGTTAATAACTAAAAAACTGTTCAAGGTTTACCCTATGTTAAAATTAGGTGTCTGAAGTTTGAAATGTTAAAATGGACTGTCCCAAGTTTCATTTTTGTTGAAATTTGGTGTCTCTGTGCGTCTTTTCATCTCCATTCAATCATTTTCATCAACCCACCAACCCACTCATAATCCATCACTCTTTACTTTTCACAAAATCGTCAAATTTCATCTAAAAATTAAACATTAAAAAAAAGTTTCTAGAAGAGTGGTGTGGAGCCATTTTCCAAGGACAATAGAGCGAGATTTACTTGCCCGGATGTTACCAACTTTTTAGGTGACGGTCCCGGCAAGATGACGAGAAGGAAGTGTGTATGAGAGCTCGAATTGGACAGACGGTTTTGTCGGAATTGACTTCTCTAAAGTAATAACACCGAGACACCAAATTTCAACAAAAATGAAAGTTGAGACAGTCCATTTTAACATTTCAAACTTCAGACACCTAATTTTAACATAGGATAAACCTTGGACAGTTTTTTAGTTATTAACCCTAAAAAGACTCACAACTCAATCAACAACCAAACAAAACTACATGAGGGATTCGAAATTTGTAGCGATATTCCTACGAGACAGGCATGGTCAAAGACCAGTCTGCCAATGTATCCCACTGAGGAATATCCTAGCTCACATATAGGGTACCGTATGAAATCTCGTCTTCTTTATGTGGATAAGAATTTAAAAAGGACTAGACATGGTAAAAACATGGCCAATGAAGGCGACCACAAATCATGTGGTTTCTTTTTTAAAATTGGGTCGGTGAAACCACCAAATTTAGTTTCCAACTTAAATATAGAGATTGTATAGAGGTGTCCCCAAAGTTATTGATGGAAATTTAAGTGGACGTAGTCATCGTTAAAGAAATTATCCTGATCTTCTAACAACTGAAAAAATAACCATAAGAGAAGAGATAAAGATACATGAGACAAGAATTGCATCAGGTAGGAGATGAAACAATGACAAGTGATACGACTAAAGGCATGTGCTCGATGACAATGTCGTTGGCTCAAAATGAGGAGGCGACGACTTAATGGAAGGCACTGACGACCACATATATGATTCTTTTGAACTCATAGCCATCCATTCACCTTGTGACGACTAGGTCTCTTTCTTCGAACAATCATTGTGGAGAATTGGGCGGCATAAGCTTCCCCGGTGGTGTTGGATTCTCCTCTAGAGGGAAAACCTCCGGCCAAGAATTGCAGTGTTACATTTATACATTATAATAAAGAAAGAGCAAGTATTTCTTCCCGGATGTGTTGACATTCCCTTTTTTTCCTAGTCATTTAAAATGGAGGAGAAATGCCGTTATTCAATTTTCATAATCAAATGGGGGATTTCGTGTTTTACAATGTTTTTGTGGGTAGAGCTGCAATGTATGATTTGATGACAGTATACGCTTGTTATCTAGCAACAGTATCTGAACTCGGGTGCACCCTCATTTTGTTGTCTGCCGCCGTGCCCTGCCTGCTCTTCCCATTTCCTTGATTTCTCACACAGGTTCGACCAAGTTTGCTAAACGATTTCGAGTATCTCGATTGAGTAAGGATTGTTGTCCAATCGCAATCAAGAATCTCTTGAACTCCTTCCATCCATTTGGATTGATGTCAGTCCAATCCCTCTACCCGTGGTCGCCTCCGGTTTAGGCAGGCAGCCTGACAAATAGACATCTACCAGAATTAGCTTGTCTACTCCACGAACAGTACTATAAGAATCGGTACTAATCATCCCCCCTGTAATTGTACACGCTCCCATAGCAATAACATATTTTGGTTCGGGCATTTGTTCCCATAGTGTGACGGGCGGTGTGTACAAGGCCCGGGAACGAATTCACCGCCGTATGGCTGACCGGCGATTACTAACGGTGATAGTTATTTTCTTGTCGTCTCATATCCTCTTAGTCGGTTAGATGAGTGACGTTGGTTTCTTCTAGCCTCTTTCTGGAGAAATTCTAGCTTCCTCTTGAGAAATAGGCAATAGTTGGTGGCTTCTACTCGGTTATACTCGCAATACGCCTCCGGGCGTCGCCCTTGCCTGGATAGGCTCAAATATTCTATCCTTCATTGAATATTTTGAATATTTCTTTTTAGTTCCATGGAGGCGTTGTTGCCAGGTGGTGCAGTCATTGCAATTTGGTTGGAATATAATTTTCACTTTCCTTTTTGAAAGTAGTACTATATTTTGTGGAGTAAATGACTATTTGATCGGGTTCCAACATACGACGCCAAATGTTGGATCTTAAAGTCTTGGATTCTTTATCTCTGCTATTGGCAACAACTACAAGAGGGAAGTGCGGGGCTGTGCCTCATGATTCCACTCTGACGCTCAAAATAAAATAGAGTTTGTAGATAATAAAAATCTTAATAATGAAATGTAAAACTTACTATTTATAGGAGATGTTAGACCTACTCTAGAGGTGGTGACATTCTCTATAATTTGTTGGTAAAGACACGACAACCAGTCTCTTATTGGTCGAGACAGCCGTTGGTAGTTTGTATGGTGGTGAAAAGTAGGTTTCTACCTCTTTATATTCTTTACTATGAAGAGTTTTTGTAGCGGCGGTGACGACTGATTTTTTATTGGTTGAGACAGACAACTACTGATGACAAGTATGTCGCTACCTGTCTTGGCGACAAATCGGTCACCACCTGTCTTAATGTTGATTCTGGCGTCCCCTTTTTGCCTAAGTAGTTTTGAGTTTTTTTTCGTTTGACCTTCAGCTTCGAAGATACCTTGAAATGACGTTGCGTAGGTAAGAAGACTCAAGTGTCATCGTTTGTATGGTTTATTCTGATCCCAATGGTGCTAATGTACTATTGCACAATTTTTCATAGAATGTGTTACATCTTGGGTAAGTGTAGACACTTCCAAAAATTTCGTATATTGCGTGTTATTTTTATGTTTGAAAAACATTGCACGATAAACCTAAGGTGTGTATTCATATATTTAATAAGTTTAATACAATACAATTATCAACAAACTTGATATCATGAATTAACACACCTAGTACACTATACAATCGTATGACAATTTTTCTAAGTATCGTTGTATCAAATTTAGATCATGAGTATTAAGCCAACTCTATGTCCTTTAAAAAGTGATCTTTGGCATGCTTTTCTTGGAAGGAGATTTCATCATAGTGTAAATTAATGCGTAGCTAAAAAGATAGTTGCTAAAATAAATATATCAAAATCGAAAACTTGCATATCTCAAAAAAAAATTTTCCCAGAAAAAGACTATCATTATTCATTAGTTTGACCCTCTAATAATTAATTAATCAACAAAATTTATAGTTAATGACGATTGCTGAAAATGATTAAAGGTGGTCGTAAGAAATACAAAGCATCTGCTGCACGACCGGGAAATCTCAACCGTACACTGCGACCACACACTAGAATCCAAAGAACCATCTGCCGCTCAATATAAACCCAGAAGCCAGAACTCTGGACACAGTTTTCAACTGGGTTTCCTCTTCCTTAGACTTAAATGGTGAGTGAGAGAGGTTGAGAGGAGAGAAAGGATGGTCTCATTTGGGTCTGAGGGTCTCCTTCTTGTACTATAACCTTGGCTGCGATTTCTTTAGAAAAAGTTGCGATTTTTCTGGTCGAATCCCTCCATATGTGACTCCAGTGATGAATTTTGATATCTGAGCAACATCTTGATTCTTGGGATTTTTCGCTGTTCTATTCGTCTCCTACAGTTTTTGTGATCTGATTTTGTCGTTTGGATGTTTCGTCAACTGAGATTCTTCTCTAAAAATCAAATCTATCTTCAAGTGAGCAAATTCAGCGCACAAGTCGATGAAAAGTTCATTTTGCTGCAAATCATTGACTGATTCATGATATAATCGATGCATCTGTTCTTTGAATTCAATTCAATTCGTTCCATGTTTCAGTTCTGTTAATTTTTACATTCTGGGCGTCTCAAAGTTTCCATCTTTAGTGTTTAGAAGAACATCAAAGCTGCAGAATTTAACAATTCAATCTCATCTCAATTGTAAAATCTTGAAAATGGCTGTTCCTTTACCTCGTTTCTCTCTCTGGGCATGGAGTGGCAATGAAAAGGAGCCTTGTTTACCAAATGGGTCCTCCCCATCCACTGATGTCCTGAAATTCCCTTTCCTAAACGGAAGAAAGGAGAAAAAGATTGCTTCCTCGTCCAGAAAGTCAAGGCAGAAATGGCGAAGTCGAGAGCAGAAGATTGACAAGGAGTTCGATGTCGTGTTGGTTCCTGCAGATGGAGTCTGCCTGTCGGAATCTGATTCAGATGATTCAGATTGGTCTATTGGGTGGCTCGAACCTCATGGCCCAAACTTCCAATCTGATGAAGAAGTTGAAGAAGAAGAAGAAGCAGATGAGGAGGCTGATAACAGCTTTGCTGTGCTTGTTCCCTGCTATCGCCCTAAAAGCAAAGACATGAATGGAGATACTAATCTCCATTTCCTGAATGTCTTTGAGAAGCTCCAACAGCATCTCTTCTCTTCTGGTAAGAGCATTATTTCTTCTCTCTGCAATTATTTTTCTTTCCATATGAATGAATCATTTTTAGAGCTTTTTCATGTTTCAGTTTTTCTGTTGGATTGGTCTATTTTTTCTGTTCAGCTGCTTCCTTACTTGTTGAAGATTCAGAAACAAGCTTCTTAATTGAAGTTGTTTGATGTTGAAGTATAATTTTTGTTGCCTTTAATTCCATATACATGATTAAAATTATTAAGGTTGGTATTATCTCTTTGTTAGGTAAAGTGTTATACAGTTGGATATATAATCTCAACCATTGGTGCTATTGTGACATCAATCTTAGCTTCTAGACAAAATTATAATAAACTTGCAACATTACAATAGTCTAACTGTTCAGGGCTTTTGAATCTTTGCTTATTTGCTGTGCTGCCAATCAATGTTCTTCATCTGATACTAACTATGATACCAATAACCAAATACTCTACTTATTGAATTCACTTTTACGAATCAGAAGCAAACGGGGACAACTACATAGAGCAGTGGCTTTCGTCTCTTCAGAACTGTTGAATCCCAATAGCTACTGAATCCACCCTAGTTAGTAGTACTCACAAGAAGAAGAAGGGATGATGGATGAATAAATCAGTTGAGTTCTGTTCTGGATTCACATCTATGGACTTGAATAAGAGATTGTGATTTCGGTTTGGAGCTACTACTCATCTTTCCTGTCTTTAATATATATATGAAGAGTAGATCATGTAAATATGCATGCTAAATGTGCTGTAAATAAAGCTTCTGTGTCCTTTGTGTTGCTGCTACTGCTAGTCCTTGGTGAAGATGTAGCTAAAACTAATGGGATGGAAGGAACTGATGGTGTGGGTGTAATGTTTCTTCCATCTCTTTATCATCACTCTTTGAAGCGAATTTATATATAAAATATCATCTATTATAGTATATACACTTCCTTTTGTTCTTCTACTGATGATGGAACTGCTTCAAGTTGGTAGACTTGGTTTTGCTTTGTGATGGAAAAGCAACATTTTTTGGGTGGTCATTTTATTTTTTAGGGTTAACAACCTAATCATAGTTCTAAGTTTGCACCACGTTGCTTTTAGGTGTCCCATGTTTGAATTGCTGCTAATAGGTGTCTCATGTTTCGTTTTCGTTGCTTTTTAGTTTTTGGTCCATTTTTTTTTAATTAAATTTACCGATTTTGGTCCATGACTCAATAAATTAATTGAATGATTTATGCAAAATTGATGTTTAATTTAATTTAATTGGCATAAATATATATTGAAGAAAACTCATACTCAAATCCGTAAAAAAAAATAATGAAAACGAAACCTGAAACACTTGAAAGCAACATGACGCAAATCTAATAAACAATTCAAACCCGAGATATCTAAAAGTAAAGATGACGCAAATATGAAGTTCTTAACCCTATTTTTTTTTATTAACAATAATTTAATTTAATTGGGTGATAGCTTTTTTAAGAGAAGACAAAAAAATTGTGAGTTGTGAATATAATTGACTAGGTTGTATATATTCATATTCAGATGAAGTAAGTGTATGGGATGGGATCCAAGAGGGGGGAGGTTAATTGAACAATGATGGAGATAGGTTAACTATTGATAAGGAGACATGATAACTGATATCTTAGTTTCTGGTGAATGTGAGCTGCAGTGCTGTGCATTGCATTGCATGGCACCACCACTCTCATCATGCAATGAATGAAATTGATAAGAGGAGGAAGGAAAGGACCACATTATTAATTAATTGATAATTCTATCAAGTATCTGCTGGGTGGTGAATGTCGTCGCCTAACACACACAATTTGTCGGACTCAGCAAATCATTTGGTTTGGTTTGGTTTCAACAAATATTGTCCATTCTGATTCATCATCACATGTTGAGGCTTGTCTGTGTTAGGCATTTTTTTGAGGTCACAAATCTCTCACACAAACGCATTTTGATTATAACATAGATATCATCATTCATATATTAGACAAAGCGGTAATAGATTCAACAACCACACGGAATATTTGGAGATACCATTTTCTCGTGACACAGCTATAGTCTAGTAGTGGCTGCTCTAGAGTAGACGCCATTATATGGAGAAAACATCAACAAAAAAACCGCTCAACTTTAATCCAACAATACTTTTAAAAGCGATTTACTACTAAACCCCTAACCGAAGACTGACTGACTTTAACCCGGTCAACATATTGGGGAACAATGTACACCTTATTTCAGGTTACAGATGAGGTCAATAGCCTGGGAGAGGTCTGAAGATTGGCCCTTGTAAATTTGAGAGGTTTGAAAATTGAAATGGTGATAACAGAGGTCTGAAGTTTCGACTTGTAGATAATAGAGGTCTCCGTTAGTTTTTTCCGTTAAAACTGACGGAAGTTGGTCATGTGCATAGCATGTGACCAGAAATAAAATAAAATTCCAAAAATACCCTTCCTGCATCTCACATGATCGAATGAAAAGACGAAAATGCCATTAAGGCCACCACCCAACTCCGGCCACCACACGGCTCCGGCCGGCCACCACCCAACTTCGGCGACCACCACTCACAACTCCGACGACCGCCACCAAACTCCGACGACCGCCACCACGGCCCCAATTGGGCCCAAATCGGAGCCACCGGCCCCGGTTGAGCCCAAATCGGAGCCACAGAGCTCCGATTTGGGCCCAATTGGGGCCGTAGTGGCGGTCGTCGGAGTTTGGTGGCGGTCGTCGGAGTTGTGAGTGGTGGTCGCCGGAGTTGGGTGGTGGCCGGCTGGAGCCGTGGTGGTGGCCGGAGTTGGGTTAGGTTTAAATTATGGACATGAGTATTTTTGTCATTTCATCTTTATATTAATTAAACTTTTTATTAATTCAAATATTACAAAAGGGTATTTTTGACATTTCATGCGGTTCTGTTAAGTTTAACCTTAACAGAAAATTTGGACGGAAAACCTAAAAATCACAAAGTCCAAACTTCAGACCTCAGTTATCACCATTTCAATCTTCAGACCTCTCAAATTCACAATGGTCAATCTTCAGACCTCTCCCAGGTTATTGAACCTACATTCATTGATTGGGTATTGTCATTGTAAACTTTAAGATCTCAATTTTTTTAGAAACTATGAATGAATTTAACATTCTGGATATATATATATATATATATATATATATATACGATGCTTCTTCCATAGGTATTTAAATATATGCGATATCTATGGTTTAAACACAAAAACAGAACTACAGATGGGTGGGTGGGGTTTAGTTGTTCTTCCGTTAAGGTCAGGTCATTTTCCTACAAGTCCGATTATGGTTTCGGATCGGCTCTAATATTATTCTATCATGGTCTCAGCCATGAACTATGGTTCCCACTACTCCAATCCAACTTGATTAAACCAATTGTCATCAATTAAACTCAAAATAGAAATGTTAGAGTTAATAGTACCTCTTATCTTATTAAGGAACCTAATTTTTCTTTTTTTTTTTTCTGTTAAACGTGTACAAATTGGGGGTGTCACTAGGTTAATCAGTGCCCCCAATGCAAGACCGGTTTAAACTAAGCACATGGATCAACTTTTACCTATTAAGAAAAGTCGTAGGTGGGGCGAATCCTACCAAAATTTGTAAAATTCCCACAAATACCCAATTTTTTCTTTTTAAATAAAAAATACACCTTGCCGAAAAATCACATTTTTGGCGTAAATTTTTTGTTTTTGTTTTTTTTTTTTTCCTTATAATTTTTTACTTTTTCCCTAGCTTTTTAGAGTTTAATCCTAAAGACTAAAAACATGTTTGATTGCATGTATTAGCTAAGCGGCGATTACATTATCTAATCGGTATTTAGTTAATATTATGTTTGAATGAACCATGTATTAGGATATCATAATACAGTGTTTGGATAAATTTTGTATTAGGATATCATAATACAATGACTAAAAGACCAAAATGCCCATATATACACTTTTTTTTAATGAGATTATATTTTTACATAATAATATTTTTTAGAAAAATAGAAAAAGTAACTTCAATATGTAAAAGTACTACGGGTCCAAGGTCAATTGAGTTTGTTTCGGACCAATCGGGCCTAGCCGAACCCACCGACGCCCGAATCAAACCCGTCCGCGCCGAAACCATTGGGACCCGATCCAAACCCGTTGAGGTACATACCGAAACCTCCGGGGGTACGTACGAAAACACCGGGGGGGGGGGGGGGTGCGGGTACGTACCGAACACATCGGGGTGCGTCCCGAACCCACATAGACCCGACTCGAAGTCGACACTTAGTACAAACCCGCCGATCCCGACCAGAACCCGCCGGGTCCGGCCCGAAGTCGACGGAGTTATTATATATTAAGTAAGGGTAGCAGTATTTTAGTCATTAGGAACTATGTATTATCTAATGCATTATTTTTTGGAGGCTTAGCTAATACATGATTTATTATACAAATTGGTATTAACTAATATCTATGTATTAATTAATACTAATACCAAAGTAAAAAAAACAAAGTATTAGTTAAGTCACATATTAGTATATCCTAATGTATACAATCAAACATACCATATACATGATGATTTAGTATCCAAAGCTTAGTAATCAATCTATTTGGTGTACTTACATATCCATTTGAACCCTTTAACCCATCCATTATGGAGTGTTTGGATGCATGTAATGTGGGACATCAACATTATGTTTAGGGGTGAAACCGGACCGGTCGGACCGGTTTTTTCCTTGGTTCGGTCGGTTATCC
The DNA here is from genome assembly GCA_036873135.1 of Clarkia xantiana subsp. parviflora. Classification (NCBI taxonomy): domain Eukaryota; kingdom Viridiplantae; phylum Streptophyta; class Magnoliopsida; order Myrtales; family Onagraceae; genus Clarkia; species Clarkia xantiana. The sequence goes on along the minus strand of JAPTYO010000008.1, from coordinate 15,076,354 downwards.
ATATTTTCGGTCCGGTTTTTTTCCTTAAAAAAATCCGACCAAAAAACCATGTGATAAAAAATAAACCGTCCATTGGTAGTACGGTTTTTTCGGTTTGGTTTTCGGTTTAAACCGAAAATCCAAAAGTAACAATTATTATTTAAAATTCTCGTTATTTTCATGAAATTTATCAAAGCAAAATGAAAAATAACGTCAATTATTATAATTAAATAAATTATAAAACAAAATTAGAAAAAATAATCTTCATAAATGATTATTTCATAATTTTTATAAACCTAATGAATTAATTATATTGATTAATATCAACTAATATAATATATATTATATATATTTAGTTAGCATAACGGTCGGTTCGGTCCCCACGGTCCTCAAAAAATAAAATCCGAACCAGACCGAAAAACCGAACTAGAGTAAAAAAATCCGTCCAAAAACCAAACCGTATATTTCGGATTCGGTTTTTTCGGTCCGGACCGGATCGGTTTTCACCGGTTTTTCGGACCAACCGGATTTTGGTTTCACCCCTAATTATGTTATTTGGCAAACCAAACGATACAATGTGAACTCTGTAATGTAATGTGCATTGTAATATGAAATTACGAGGGGTTAGTCAAAACCCGTAAAACCCGTTGACTTGCCCTCTCAACGTAATGTGAGATTACATCCGTTTTTAGATGTAATATGAGATTACGTCCAACATTACGTAGTGTTTATTATTTATTTTCTATCCCACTTTTTTTATTTCTTTATATTTATCTCCACTCTTTTTTTTTGTCACTCGTTTTTTTGGGTAGTCTATTTCACTTTCAGTTATATATACTTCTACTATATATATAAACATTAATATGACTCCACCACATCCAGTTGCGTCTCCGCCCTAATCAAAAGCTGCAACTCCACACTATGAAGATCTCTGCATTATGTAAAGATAGGGTAAGAGGTGAAGGAGCTACTGATTGAGAAGATATTCTTCAAAATGTTGATGAGAATGAATGAAGAAACTCTGCATACAATAGTTGTATAAAGGGTTAAGAACCTATGAAAGGTCTGAACTATCACCCATGTTAACGGGAGAGGTCTGAAATTTAAAAAGTTAATAACAGAGGTCTGAAATTTCTGTTTTGTTGATAACAGCGGTCTCCGTTAGTTTTTTCCGTTAAAACTAACGGAAGTTGGTCACATGCTTGGCATGTGACCGGAAATTAAATAAAATTCCGAAAATGCCCTTCTATCAAGTGTGCCCCTCACATGCATGGAGTGAAAAGACCAAAATGCCCTTGAAGCCACCACGGTACTCCGGCGACCACCAATCGTACTCCGACGACCACCACCGTACTCCGGCGACCACCACCGTACTCCGACGACCACCACCAAGGCTCCGATTGGGCCAAAATCGGAGCCACCGGCTCCGATTGGGTCAAAATCGGAGCCACCGGCCCCGATTGGGCTCCGATCGGAGCCACCGGCGCCGATTGAGCTCCGATCGGAGCCACCGGCCCCCGATCGGAGCTTTTTTGCCGATGTGGTGGCCAGAGTCGGGTCGCCGGAGCCGAGGTGGTGGTCGTCGGAGTCGAGGTGGTGGTCGCCGGAGTCGGGTGGTGGTGGCCGGAGTCGGGTGGTGGTGGCCGGAGTTGGGTGGTTTTAATTTGACTTTAGGGGTAAAATTGTCATTTCACATTTGCTTAAATAAGATATTAAATAAAACAAAATATTAAAGGGGCAAAAATGTCATTTCACACAATTCTGTTAAATTTAACCCTAAAAATGGACGGAAAACCTCAAATCAACAAAATTAAAATTTCAGACCTCTGTTATTAACTTTTTAAATTTCAGACCTCTCCCGTTAATATGGGTGATAGTTCAGACCTTTCATAGGTTCTTAACCCTTGTATAAAATGATTTTTTTAGCATATTTTTTTTAATAACATAGCATGTAAGAATGAGAATTTAGTTCTAACATTTTCAAATTTGATGTTTAAATATTAAATATAAAGTTTAGGGATCAAGTTACTTATTTTCAAAATAAATACATATTTAAATTTGTCATATTAAGATATAATATATTTAAAATATATTAATATTATAATAATAAGAAAATTACATTACATTGTACATTACATACCAAACCAAACACTGTATTGTGACATTACACTTCACATTATAGCACAACCAAACACTGTAATACAACATTGCACTCCACATTACATTATTGATTACGAACCAACTCATTAAGTTACAACATTACAAGCTCACATTACAAGTAATTTTACATTAGGCTCTCTTAAAGGTATTTCCTTAAGATTCGGAAAAACTGGTAAAATTGTCCCTAAATTATAGGCAACTGAAAAAATAGACTCTGGGGCACTAATCAAGATTAATCCTAATACTAATAATGATTACCCGCCGGCTCAAAGAAGCAATCTAGTTAGATGTTCACTACCTTTGAATTGCAAATTTGCAACAAGCCAACAACCTAGCTTCTGAATGATTTAGAAAAACCAAGATAATTGATCTTTTTGACAAATAATAATAATAATAATAATAATAATAATAATAATAATAATAATAATAATAATAATAATAATAATAATAATAATGGATCTAACTTGCCAAGGAAGCGGGCTATGGAGGACCTATTTGTATTTGTTGATAACCTTCCAACAAATCTTTCCACTAGTCTACACTCTACAGTGGTATATGATTGATGGATTGCGTAGCCGTTAATTCACTCTTTCTATTTCAAATTATATTTTACAGTGGTGATTTTGATACTTTTTTTTTTGGCTAATTGATACATTTATTTGATGTAATTAATTTTGTTGATTTTTTTTAATCGGTCGAAATTTATAAATTTTAGAAGAATGATATTTAATCTAAATACACATGTCAATATCATAATAACAAGTATTACACTCCTAAGTCCGATCGATTATCCCTACTAGCCCAACACAGCCTAATTGAGCCCATTATTTTCAATTGAACCTAGAAAATGAAGAATCCATGTTAGACTTGAATAGTACATATCTTATATATTGTCAAATCTCTTATTTCCAACCAATGTAGTATACAAACATATGATGTATTAAATAAGGCACTATCTAGTTAGAAAGAGTAAGACACTTAATTTAGAGGTGGTTAAAAACATTTGGTTATCATTTTGAGACATTTCATTTCCACCTAATCAATTATTTTAAAAATGTTAATTTAATTTGAAATGTATAAACCGATAACATAAATAAAGAGTATAAAAGTAGAAAATATCCCATAGACGACAGGTTAGACGACAGGTTAGAGAAAGGAGAAAAAGAATGAAGAAATACAATTAATAATAGAAACAAAAAGTATCTGCTAATCTTTACATCCGGTACTATTAGCACTCTATTTGCATGTTTGTAGACTGATGTCATTCGTTTTTTAATTGGATAAAATAAACATTGAATTGTTTGATTATTAATTTATTCTTTCTCAAATTCAGTTTTCAAATGCTAGGGATAAGGGATTTAATTCTTTTTTTGGCCAAAGTCCAAGTTAATTCACAAGAGACAATATATATAGTTTCCAATCTTCTGCACTCTATAATTAATTTATACTCCGGGACCGGGAGTTTCGAAAGGCGGCAGCCACCAATGGAGGAAGAGGACACGGCCGTCGCGCTTCTCCTCCGCTACTCGTCTCACCACCTCGCCCACCGCGACTTCACCAACTGCCGCCTCCAAGCTCTCTCTGCCCAGCGCTCCAACCCCAACCACCCCGGACCTGCCCAGATCCTCGCCATCGCTGACGTCCTACTCGCCGCCAGCCGTCGCCTTCGAAACGGCCACCGCGACTGGTACTCTATCCTCCAAGTCCAGAAAACTGTCTCCACCGATGAAACCCAGCTGCGGAACCAGTTCCGGAAGCTTCTCAACCTTCTGAACCCTACCAGGAACAAGTTCCCATTGTGCGAGGAGGCGCTGGGCTTCATCGCCGACGCGTGGCGTGTGCTGTCGGACCCAGTCTCAAAGGCGCAGTACGACAAGGAGGCAATGCCGACGTTCTACACCGTCTGTCCGTACTGCTACTACATGTACGAGTACGAGCTAATTTACAATAGCTTGAGCCTCTTGTGCCAGACATGCCGGCGGGACTTCAAAGCGATTCCCGTTCCACCGCCGCCACCGGAGGCCGTGGTGGTCGTGGATACGGAAGACGGAGGGAAGGAGGAGAGGTATCGTGTCCAGTACGATGGCCGTTTCCCTTCCCAGCATCTTCCGACGAACAAGGACAAAGGTGACAGCTTTCACAACAACAATGGCAATGTTGTCATGATTTCTTCCGATGAAGAAGACGAACCAAAGGTGGAAGAGAAAGAAGCAGAAAAATCCACCGAAATTCCGAAAAAGCGGAACATCAAGAGAATTCCATGGAATGCAAAGAAAATCTCAGGGAGAGGAGTGAGAATCGACACTAATTTCAGGCTGAGTGGGGATTTTGCTGCAGCTTCTTCTGGGAGTGAAAAGATGGATGGGGCGGTGAGCGGGGTTAGCAAGGAAGGTGACTCGCAGGTCGAGTTTGATGGAAACGAAGCATACATTTCACTGTAACTAAACTAAGCTTTTATGATATTGGATTTTGGGGAAGAAACCTAACTTTATAGGGTTCCAATGGACAGAAGTAGGAAGGAACAGTAGTGATATGCAGTGATTACTTAACAGCTTAACGAATAGTTGGCTATGGATGCGTAGTATAATATTAGCTTATTCAACTCCCTTACAAATCTTTCTTAGTATGCTTTGACTGCCGTACATGCAATTTGTTGTCTGTTTCAGCTGGTGATAGCTCTTTTATTTGATGTTTTTCATTCTGCGTGCCCTTTTTAACAATTTTTGTATTGTCTGATGAAAAATAACAAGAACCTTAGCAGTATATATCAGAATCAGAGCACCAAGATGTCTCTATATTTACAGCTACTCAATATTCAATATGAGGTTCAAAGTAAATGACTTTCAAGATATAATCAACAATGAATAGATATCTTTGCAGCCACCATCTACTTCTCTCTCCCATGAACCTTTTCCCTATTCTTCCTCAATTATCAGTCTGCTCTTCAACAGTGGCTCTGGAACAGATCCAAGCAAGGGGCAATTTGTTGCCAAAGCTTTCTCCTTTCTTCATCGATTCAGTTGATGGAAGGATTCTCGAGTCATTGCTTGTAGAAGACAATGTCACGGGAACAATTTGCACGGACTGCTTCTTCTAATTTGTCGACCTGATCATACTCGACTTTGAAAGTGACCATACATGTGCTTTCTTTACCAGTATCATAGTCTTGTTTCATGTCCTCCACATTGAATGATTGTAGCTGCAACACACAACAACAATAACAACTTTGTAAAATCAGAAGTCCAAACCATCATTTTTAAGTTTCAGCATCAGTAAAAACTAACAAGTCAGGGATAGGAAACTGACCTGATGATACAGGATTCCTAAAAGATCAAAAGAGATCTCAATTCCCACCCGTAGCTACATTACATATTCCATTTTTTAAGAAAAAAAGTTCATTAGTTTATGAAGTAACACAGTAAGTAATTAACCAGAAAAACAAGGTAACACTGTAACAGTTACAGTATTGGTTTAAAAAAGCTGATTATAGTTCATACTTTAGATTTCACAAGATGGGTTGGAGCATTTCTTAAGCATTCAGATGCCACTCCACCGTATGCCCTAACAAGGCCACCCGTACCGAGCTTGATACCTCCAAAGTACCTACATTGTAATGTTTAAGGTACCAAATCAGCACAATACTATCCAATGTAGTATATAAATGCAGTTAAAGAACAAGCGTGACAAAGATGGACATCATGAAAAACATGGTTTTTTTACCAAATTTTGCACCTACATAACCATATACTATCCATGATTTCAAGAGTTAAACTGGAATCCAGCTAGACCAGACAAGTCGTTTAAGTTTTGACAAAGCAGGATTCAGATTTTGTATTTTATAAAAAACTTGTCTGTTACCCTGTTCAAAAATTTATCAAGAAGCAAATATATTTGAACACAATTGAAGAAGGGTTGATTAATTTCTGCAATTCCCAAATTTGTAGCTACAGCACCCTCCAGTGAAACCATAAGAGGCCACTTATCGGATTTCCGTATAAAACATTTGCAGAAATAAAGAAAAATCTGATTCTACCAAGTTTGAATTTTACACATTTTGTATTTGTGGAAACATAGATGCATTTGCACAAATATGTACATTCTCATAAATGATAACCGTCCATGAAGCTTTACCTTATAACAACCACCATTACTCTGTCTATTCCTGAGGAAGCAATTGCAGTATAGATTGGCTTTCCTGCAGTTCCTGAAGGTTCACCATCATCATTAGACCTGTACTGCTCTCCAATCTGCAAGTTCCGAACTCAGCTCAGCTACCTTAAGAGAACTAACTACCTGCAAAGCACAAAGGGAATTTGTTCGAACTCGAAACTACTTACCTTGTAAGCCCAGCAATTGTGTGTAGCTCGAGGATCCCTGACCTAATGCCAATCAACAAATCAGATAGCTAAGAAAGGTGATCAAAACAATAAAAAAACTGAAATTGAGGGGTTTTCCTGCCAAGAAAATGTTCCATGTTCTGAGGAATTACGAACTCTACTAATTGAAAATGATTAAGGATTATGGGAAACCTGGGAGAGGAAGGATTGAGCAGATTGTTCGTCGGAGACGTGGCCGGCGATTGCGATGAACTTGCTCTTCTTGATCTCCTTCTCGAATCTAACTTTTTCGGTGATTGTGGTGAATTCACCGCCACCGGAGGAGGCCATCGTTCTGCCGGCGCGTGCTGCGGCAATTGATGCGAAGAGCCGGCAGGGAGCAATTCGGTGGTTGACGAGGAGCTTGTGGCATTGGTTATGGTAGCCGACTTGAATGGTCATCGCTGCAGCCATGGACGAAGCAAGCTTGGGCCTTTACGCCATTTCAGCTTTTCTTCTATGTATGTATGGAAAAGCTTGTTGGACTTGGACTATAAGCGTTCATCTTCATCAATCAATCAATATCAGACCAATCTTCTCCATTTGAGTTCGAGCCCAGTGCTAACCCAATAATATTTTTTGGTTTTATTTTGTGGTTATGAAAATAAAATCATCAAGTCGCTTTGGCCGAGTGGTTAAGGCGTGTGCCTGCTAAGTACATGGGGTTTCCCCGCGAGAGTTCGAATCTCTCGGGCGACGATTTTTACTAATTTGGTTATTTCTTGGAAATTGTAACACGTGGACGGTAACGGATCGCCCGCCTAGACACCTTTCCTTCGATTAAAGTTGGGCCAATAATTTATTAATGAATCTAGTGGCCTAATTTATTATACATTTAGGGCCCTTCTATTATATTATAGAGGGACAAATATATACAACTCCTCCCTTAATATTATTATCACACACAAAAAAACACTAGTTCTCAATATTTTTATGCTCAAGGACATAATATAATAATTAATTTCTTGTCAATTATAATATGAACCATTCGTGTATCTCTTCATATATATAGTTTGTAAATCATATTATCAGTTATTTATTTGTTATAACTTCAACTTTAAAGGTAAATAAATGAAATATATATATATATATATATATATATATATATATATATAAATATTAAAATAATTTAACTTTATTTGATGACCTACATTTTTTATCTGCTGTGTAGTTTAGAATTATCGATTGTAATACGTGGTGAAGTATCATATTATTAACAAAAAATTCAAATGGCCAAAAAATAAATAAACCAAAACTCTGCACTTATAATAACCTACCTTAAAATGGATTATCTCGTCGTCATTAACTAACTTAATTAAGTGTTTGAAAAACAGTGTCTAGCACCGGGGAAATGAAGTCCAGAATTTTGCCGCATTAACGGTATATAGTGATGGAATTGGCGAGTAGTAGTCAGTCTATGTTTCATTCATTATTGCTAGGAAGGAAGCTCCACCTCCACCTTCCAACTCCATTATTGACCACACGCATTTACTACCCTAGACTTTCCCTTAAAAAGAAAGCACATGCATTTTTTAATTAATAATCGAAGAATTCCTTTTCTTTTTTTTTTTAATTATATAAAAAGCAAAAGCTGATTTGGCAATTGAATTTTTCTTTTTGATAAAGAAAAGTAAATTCTTCAAGTGTCCTCCTCAGTGTTATCAGAACCGGACCGGACACTGAACCGGCGAGGTGTCCGGTTCCCGGTTCGAGCGGTTTGAACCGGTTCGAACCCGGTCAGACCGGACTGGCAAGACAACTCATGCCTAGCAACATATTTTAGACTCAGGCCCAGCAGTATTCCCAGGCCCAACTCAAAATGGTGACCAACCCACCCATCGTCCTAATTCATTCCTATCCCCAGCCTAATGCATCAAATCCTCCATCTCCGCCTTCAATCAGACGCCGCCTCGTTCTTGTCCTTCACACCACAGAAGAAACTACTTCGGGCTCTTCTTCCCTACGTACGCGATCGCTTGAAATCTCGAATCTCACCAGCTTTAAGATCGAAGGGAACGATGGAGAAATTGACTGGATCTTTTAGAGCTAAGGTTTGACAGGCATAGAAGGTTTTTCTATCCCGGCCGATGCTTGGGAGGCGATAAAGATCCGTTCTTCCAAGGATCTCACACCGTGCTCGAGATTGAATCAGTGGAGTTCTCTGAAAGTTCCCTTCCATTCACTCTGTTTCACAAAATTTCAACAGCGGTTAGACGTCGTGAAGGACATGAAGGCACGATTTCGACTCTAGGAATTGAATCGAGAGGCTTCTGTGCTTGGCTACGGTTCCGTGATTGGTGGAATCTATGTTTGGCTGCGGCTTTCAATTTGTGCTTGGCATCCATACTAGTGGCAGCTCCGTTCTTGTTTGTAGTTAGGGTTTTTAGTTTTTTTTTTGGCCAGAAAAGGTTTTTAGCAGTGTTATCAGAGTCCGAACCGGCGAACCGGTGAACCGCCCGGTTCGCCCAAAACCGGCCGGTTCGGTGAAAACCGGACTTCAGAACCGGGTTCGCTTACATCCTCCGGAAATAAGCAAACCAGACCGGTGAGGGGTCCGGTTCCGGTCCGACCGCGGTCGGACCGCCGGTCCGGTTCTGATAACACTGGTCCTCCTATATGCCTACCACTAATGACTTTTAAGAGACCATAAAATTATAAACCACCGCACTGACTTGGTCCATACGCACACCATAAGAGCATGGTCAATCGTATCCGCACAAGCAAAATATCAGGAAAGTTTATGAAATTGCCCTCCTACGAAGTTGTAATTTGAAAAATGCTATTCTGAAGTTGAAATTTATGGAAATGCCCCGTCCCGCTGATAATATCAGCGGGATTAGGGCTGGGCATAAAAACCGGTTCGGGCGAACCGAACCGGAACCAAACCGAAACCGAACCAATACGAACCGGTTCTGACTGAACCGGTTCTTAAATGGTTCGGTTTTGATAAGGAATATATGGAGCGGTTTTTGACTGGTTAAAAACAGGTTCCGAACCGGTTTTTCAGAACCACTTTTGTTACCTAAAGCCTAAATTGTTAGATAGTAATACACTCTTGCATCCTTTTTTTTGTAGAATAAATGGCTATAAACAAACCGAGTATCCGGCAAGCTCGACTCGACTCAGTTTACTCGAGCTCGACTCGGTGCCATACTTGACATGTTTGAGTTCGGCTAACTCGGTGCCATATTTGACATGTTCGAGTTCGGCTCGACTCGGCTCGACTCGGCTCGATAAGGTTAAAAAATTCAATTAAATTATAAATGGTGCACCTTAGCTCGAGGTCGAACTCGACTCGATTAGGCTTTTGGCTCGAGCTCGAACTCTTCCTCGAATCAATATATACATATATAATATTATTACGTAAAGCTCGAAAAACTCAAACTCGAACTCGACTCGAATAGGCAAAAAAAATTGATTAGGCTCGCGAGCCTCTCGAGTCGAGTACAAGTGAACTCGAACTCGACTCGACTTGAGTGAGTCGAGTTTGAATATTGACCAAGCCGATCTCGAGAAGCTCACGAGTAGCTTGATTTGTTTACACCCATAAGGCAGATCCTTCACTATTTGAGTTTGGTTCATATTGGATACATACGTGGTTGTAGCAGGTTTGTTTACTTATATATAGTTATTATATATTATGTTAGCCCAGATCAGTTTTACAATCAATTGAGTTCAGTTTTGAACTCGAAACTTAACTCATAAATAGTTCTATATTTTAACTGAGATGATAGATTAACTCGCTTAATATACAAATTTTCAACCAGAGATTTGCTGCACTTTTGAAGTTTGAGCTATGCCTCTTGACGTCGCTTAAAGTCTCGATATTTATATTTTAAATATTTGACTTTTTTTTTTTATAATTTTAGATTGTTTCTAATTTAGACTTTGATACTCTCTCCTCTGAAGCGATCAATTGTCTTTATAGTTTATATTTTGTAAATTTTTGGATTGCTTATGGATTATCAACTTGGGTGTGTATTTTGAATTTTAGTAAAAAAAAAATGAAAAAAAGGTTCAAAACCGGTTCGAACCGGTTTTACTATGGTTCGGTTCTAGGACCTAAAATCTGGTTCGGTTCTTACCTGGTACAGAAAACCAACTGGACCTAAAATCCGGTTCTGGTTCGGTTCCGAACCGGTTCGGCCCAGAACCGAACCATGCCCAGCCCTAAGCGGGATGAAAGTGACGTGTCAGCGGGACGTGACGTGTCCCGCTGACTGACACGCGTGATGATAAGTCATCACGCGTGTCATCCGTCCCGCTGATATTATCAGCGGGATGAGAGTGACGTGTCAGCGGGACGTGACGTGTCCCGCTGACTGACACGCGTGATGATAATGAAGTGTCGGAATTTGCGGTATGAATATAGGTTTTCGAGTGGAAACGGCGATCTGAGCAAGACCAATGAAATTATTGGGTTTGACGTTTATCGGCAAAATTCCTTCGTTTAGAGGTCGAAATTTGCAGTTTTATGTTTCTTCGGGTCTTTTTGTAATTTATCGGTTTTGTTAGGGTATGTTAGCAAGTTTCGGTTTTTGAGCTAGGTTAGGGTTTTTCTTTTCAGTAATCTATGTTAGCAGTCTTACATTCAAATTATTGATATATAAAAAAAACTGAGGTTTTCCTCTACGTTGCGTCAATTCTTCGGGTATTCTTAGAATCAACGAATTCTTGCGCCCTCTATCCATCAAATTCTCGGTATTCCCCTAGAATCAACTAGAATGCCGACATATTCTAGTTGATTCTAGGGGAATACCGAGAATTTGATGGATAGAGGGCGCAAGAATTCGTTGATTCTAAGAATACCCGAAGAATTGACGCAAGGTAGAGGAAAACCTCATTTTTTTTCATATATCAATAATCTGAATGTAAATGACGGCTAAATAGATTAAATACTGAAAAGAAAAACCCTAACCCTAGCTCAAAAACCGAAACTTGCTAACATACCCTAACAAAACTGATAAATTACAAAAAGACCCGAAGAAACATAAAACTGCAAATTTCGACCTCTAAACGAAGGAATTTTGTCAATAAACGTCAAACCCAATAGTAAACTATTGGTCTTGCTCAGATCGCCGTTTCCACTCGAAAACCTATATTCATACCGCAAATTCCGACACTTCATTATCATCACGCGTGTCAGTCAGCGGGACACGTCACTCTCATCCCGCTGATAATATCAGCGGGACGGCTGACACGCGTGATGAGTTATCATCACGCGTGTCAGTCAGCGGGACACGCAACGTCCCGCTGACACGTCACTTTCATCCCGCTGATAATTACAACTTCAGAAGGGCATTTTTCAAATTACAACTTCGTAGGAGGGCAATTTCATAAATTTTCCAAAAAATCATCAGACAGATTGCAATTCCCAATCTATTCAACTCATCAAAAGTCGGTAAGCCCCAAACAAATCATCGATTAAAAAAAATGCTTAACCTATGATGCAGCGTCATGTAAAAGAAAGCGTAAAAATTCATTGATTAAAGAATACCGAAAATCTGACACAAGATGAAAATCTCGCTTTTTTTCATATATATAATAAAGTCTTAAATGCCGTAAACGGAAATCTTAACCCTATGAAATAAATCTGAAAATGAGAACCAAGTCCAACAAATAAAAAAATTACAAAAAGACTCGAAATAACACTAAAATGCAATTTTAACCTTCGAAACGATACAACTTGGCTGCAAAGCAGCGCAAAATATGACAAAGTCACAAAGTCATGCTTTTTAATCTAGTCATCGTAAAAAAACTATTCGCGCGGCAAAATTCGACACAAAGACCGGAACTTTAAATAACAGAATTCCTGAAATTGCAAAATAGGATAACTATACATTCCCTTCCCTTTGTAATTGCCCTGTCACACCTCACGAGAGAGGTGGGCTGGGCTGATCTTGGTAGATCGGGTTCTGATTGATATACGCCCAATTTGAACCCGCTTTAATTCAGATTGTCTTATTTTGGCCACCCCACTTACGATTATGATTCAAAACTTTGACCCAAACACATAACCCACAGCGCGAACGATCCGGACGAGGAAAAAATACTCGCCCGGACCTGTCCGCTGGCCCGACCTCACTTAGGTGAGATCGGACCAGCTGGACCGACCTCACTTAGGTCAGATCGGACCAGCTGGACCGATCTCACCAAGGTGGGATCAAACCAGCTGGCCAGATCTCTCCTAGGAGAGATCGGTCCGACTGGACCGATCCTAGGACCTAGGGGTCGGATTTTTCATCCGACCCCAAAGGTCCTGAGACCCTGCCCGAACGTCGTACCCCCCCCCCCCCCAAGGGCGTGTGCGACGTCCTGAACCTTGTCACACGGACCTCTTCCCGCGGAGTCCCGACATCGTTTTACCCGTCCAACACTTAGTCATTTTCACCAACCTCTCCATGCTTTTAAGGGCTTAATCCATTCGTTATGTGTTAATTAAGTGCACTTAGGGATTAACGGTGTCATTAAGCTATCTTAATCCCCTTGAAACTTATATATATTCTCAAGTTCTATTCATTTCCATCATGTTGCAACTTTACTGGTTTTAGTTCTGCCTTCTCTCTGATTTCATCTCTCTAGAATACCGAACTTACTTAGGCGTCGGAGAGGGCTCATCGAGCACCACCCCTCCCCTCTCCGTGCTCGGTATCGCCCCTTGTGCAGGTTGGCAAGGAATTGGACGACGGATCGTTGGGAGCTAACAGATCGTATTTACAAGCTAACGGGTCGCAGAGGAGAACAAATTACATGTGAGAAGTGTTATTCGAATCAAAGACCCGCAGACCCGATACACACGTCTTAACACTTGGCGCCGTCCGTGGGTTTCGAACAAACAAGCCCAACTATCACGAGTCAGATGGCAAACATATATGTCATTCACGGAGGTTTTGGAGCAGGCGGTGAGTCAGCAAATGCAAAAGAGACATACATGACACAAGCAGGAGATAACACAATCAAAGGAAAGCAAACAAATAAAAAAAGAGAAGATATAATATGATTCTCAAGGAAGGACATGGAACATGTATACAAAAGAACAATGATGCCTTAGTCATAACAATGGAAATCACTGACAAGGAAATTGGCAGAATTCTAGTGGACGGGGGAAGCTCACTAGCATCATCAGCAAGAAAGTGATTGACACACTAGGTGTGAGACCAAGTAACATAAAACAAGTGCACTCTCCCCTCAAAGGATTCTCAGGAGAGCCAAGCTACCCATTGGAGCAATCACACTACCTGCGACACTAGGCACATGCTAGAAGCAATTGAAGATCGACGTTCCTTTCCTTATTGTTGAGGGAATGGACGAGTACAATGGAGTTCTAGGTACCACTACAATTAACAAGTGGGGCATAGTGCCATTAACACCACATCAGAAAATGAAGTTTCCCACAAGTGAAGGAATTGAGGAAGTTAAAGGAGATTAGAAGGTGGCAAGGAAGTGTGCAAGAATTGCACTCAGCAAGAAAAGGAAAACCAACAAGGAGGTCCTATCAATAGATGAGGATCCAAGAGAGGATCACGGAAGACCTGCACCTATGGAGGAGCTAAAAGAAATACTAATATAGGAACCCGAAAGAAAAGTGAAAATAGGGACAGATTTGACTGAAGAAGAAGAATCGCGCGTAGTAGCATTACTAAGGGAGTACAAGGATCTGTTCGCATGGTCACCAAGCGACATGCCTGGGATATCTGAGGATGTAATATCACACAAGCTTAACATAGACCCGACAACACGCCCAATAATACAGAAGATAAGGCCAATGGTGGGTAGCAAAAAGATAGCTATCCATGAAGAGGTGGACAAGCTATTAAAAGCAAATTTCATCAAGGAGATCAGGTTTCAAACATGGGTTGCAAACCCAGTACTAGTGAAAAAGGCAGGCGGAAGTTGGAGAATGTGCATCGACTATCGCTACATCAACAAGGCATGCCCTAAAGATTCGTACCCACTTCCAAGGATAGATCAACTAGTAGATGCAACGTCAGGCCATGAAATGATGAGCTTCATGGATGCATACTCAGAGTACAACTAAATCAAAATTTCCGTCGAAGGTGCCTCCCACACGGTATTCTATGCCGATAGTGAAATATACCACTACATTGTGATGCCATATGGACTCATAAACGCAGGAGCAACGTATCAGCGTATGGTAAACAAGATCTTCGGGGACATGATAGGGAAGAGAATTGAAGCATATGTAGACGACATGATTACCAAGTCTAAGAATAAAAGCGACCATGTCGAGAACCTTCGTATGACCTTCCAAAGGATGCGTCAGCATCAGTCCGCTTGAACCCGAAAAAATGCGTGTTTGGAGTACAGTCAGAAAAATTCTTGGGTTTCATGGTAAGTCAACGAAGAATGGAAGTGAATCCTGAAAAATTGCAAGCAATTGAGGAAATGCACTCCCCCACAAAGCGCAAGGAAGTACATCGGCTAAACGGAAGGTTGGCAGCTCTTAAAAGATTCCTGTCCAAAATTGGAGACAAAGTACTACATTTTTTGAGGTGCTACGGGCAAACAAGAAGTTTGAATGGACACCAAGTTGTGAGGAAGCCTTCCAACAACTCAAACAACACCTAAAGAAGCTGGACCGATCCTAGGACCTAGGGGTCGGATTTTTCATCCGACCCCGAAGGTCCCGAGACCCTGCCCGGACGCCGTACCCCCCCCCCCCCCCAAGGGCGTGTACGACGTCCCGAACCTTGTCACACGGACCTCTTCCCGCTGAGTCCTGACATCGTTTTACCCGTCCAACACTTAGTCATTTTCACCAACCGCTCCATGCTTTTAAGGGCTTAATCCCTTCGTTATGTGTTAATTAAGTGCACTTAGGGATTAACGGTGTCAATAAGCTATCTTAATCCCCTTGAAACCTATATATAGTGCTCAAGTTCTATTCATTTCCATCATGTTGCAACGTTACTCGTTTTAGCTCTGCCTTCTCGATTTCAGCTCTCTAGAATACCGAACTTACTTAGGCATCAGAGAGGGCTCATCGAGCACCCCCCTCTCCGTGCTCGGTATCGCCCCTTTTGCAGGTTGGCAAGGAATTTGACGACGGATCGCTGGGAGCTAACAGATCGTATTTACAAGCTAACGGATCGCAGAAGAGAACAAATAATCCGTGAAAAGTGTTATTTAGATCAAAGACCCACATACCCGATACACACATCTTAACAGGTCCTTTTCATGGAGCTGATGATAAACTAAGATGGCTGGACTTCCTAATCTTTGTCCTTTTGATAAGAACCGTGGCATGGTTGCTCTATTTGCATTAGGCCTGTCAACGGGTCACAACCCGTGGCCCGCGGGTCACGGACGACCCGACCCGTGATTGACCCGGGGGTCATCACGGGTCAAGATTATAAACCCGGGACACGGGTCAACGGGTTGACCCGTGTTGACCCGTGACCCGGGTCAAACATGCAATGCAAATTTAAATAAGTGATGTTTTGAACTCGTTCGAACACACACTACTAATATATGCACCCGAATTTGAGTGGACGTACGAAAGTAATTGGATATCAATTAATTATGAGATCAAATTAGTAGTTTAATTTGTCGGTATATAGAAAGAAGTCTAAGATTGGAAGGAGTGACTAAGAGTGAGAGGACTAGCGCGCCTAGGGTTAGCAATTTAGCATTTAGATTTTAGCCATTATTTAGGGAAACGAAAAAAAAAAAAAAACTGATTTAAACGGGTCACGGGCCGGGTACGGGTCCTAATCCCAAACCCGTACCCGGCCCGCTCTCAACGGGTCATTTACGGGTCAACCCGTAAATGACCAGTTAGCATACTTAGGGTCACCCGTACCCGACCCGTGAGCGGGTCATTTGCGGGTCACCCGCGGGTCACGGGTAAAATTGACATGCCTAATTTGCATGGGTTATACTTTCAATTGAAGATTTCTCTCTAGTAAAAAGTGTACAACTCATCGATTGAATGCTAGATATAAATGAAAGAAAGAACATACAATTTTATTAATGTTTCTCTCTCAATATCAAATACCATAAGAACTATTTGGAAAAAAAATATATATATTTTATTTTATTACATTTAATTTTATGCACTCTTCCTTTATAGTAGAAAGAGAAAAGTTTGTAAAATATGTAACATGTTAAAAAATATGGTTTTATGGATCATATATGTTTTAAAATGCAGAACATGTTTGAAGAAAATGGTTTTATGTAGGGATGGGCATTGGACCGGTCCGGCCTAGACAGGTTCTGGACCGGACCGGAACTGGTTTAAGTAGTCCGGTCCAGTCCGGTCCGGACCGAATTAGATGTTGACCAAGAGTGGACCAACAAAATCTGGACCGTTTCTGGACCGGTTCTGGACTGTTTTATAAAAAGCAGACCAGTCCGGTCCAGAACCGGTCCGACCCGTTTTTATTTATAGATTTACACTAAAAATTAAAAAAAACAAAAAACAGTCCAAAACCGGTCCGGGTAAAAAAAAACCGGTCCAAACCAATACTGTCCAGTTTAAAACCGGTTCCATTAGAAGTATACAAACGGTTCTTGGCTCGGTTTCCACTTGCAAAACCTGATCTGTTTGGAACCGGTCCAGTCTGGACCGGTTCCAAACGGTCCGGTCTAGTTCCAAACGGTCCATTCCAGTTCCAAACGGTCCGGTCCGATCCGGCCGGAACGGTTTTTTTGTCATCCCTAGTTTTATGGACCAATATGTTGTATTATCTGTTGAGAATTGGATAATCTTGGGCCTGTAAGGCCAAGTCCAGCTCTTGGCCCGTTTCTGGTGTTGTCCCGTGCTGGTGGTTGTGATTAATGGGTTTTGGCCCAATATGCCTCGTGTTTGGCCCATATAATTGTTGGTTCGATTTGGTTGGATCGGTTCATGGAAGTCCAGTTGTATTTGGGACTTATTTGGAGGTTATACAAACTTAGGGGACCCTTGAGTATTTACTCGGGACCCCGCCCTTATATATTTGGTGAGGGTTAGGTTTTTTGCCTAACTCGGTGAGCCGCAAATCACTGTTCAATCTTTTTCCTCCCAAATTCTCTCTACAATCTAGGGTTAGGGTTTCAGTTCTTCACATGGTATCAGAGCGAATGGAGGCTGATTAAGCCTTCTTTTTCGTTCCTGGCTGTTTACCGATCATCCTCGACGTTTTCTTCCGCTGCGTGCTTCGAATCGTCTCCGCGACGGTTCATCTTTCTGACGATTCGTTCTTCCTTCCTGAACGAATCACTCGATTCGTTGTGCTTTGGTGTTCTTCTGCATCGATTCGGTGACCTTGCTGGTTCTTCGGCTTTTGCGAGTACTGTCGCTTCGTTTCTTGACGATTCACATTCCTTTCATCTACAACCATGTCGGATGGCGATTTAGTTGACGATCCTGGAAAATCAAAGGGTCCTATCTTCGCAACCGGTGGTGGCTCCAATCTTGATGGCGTGATTGTGGATCAGAACTTTGATCTGACTTCAGAGGTTCATTCTTATCATCCTCTTTTCTTACATGCAAGTGACAATCCTGGCCAGAACTTGCTCTCGGTGAAACTGACTAGTCAGGAGAATTACAGAAAGTGGAGTCGTGGTATGCAGATTATATTGTTAGGCAAGAATAAACTCGGTTTTATAACTGGATCCTGTGTGCGTGAGTCCTATGATGCTAAGCTCCATGATCTGTGGGATAGGTGCAATGCTGTAGTTTTCGGCTGGATTATCAATTCAATTTCTAACGATATATCAGATGGAATCATGTACTCTGAAAGTGCTTACTGTGCCTGGAAAGATTTGCGTGAGCGTTTCGATAAAGTGAATGGTTCTAGGATTTATCAATTGCATAGAGAGATTACCTTGTGCAGACAGAGCATGGATTCCATTTCGATTTTCTTTACAAAATTAAAGAGTCTGTGGATTGAGTATGACACGGCTTGTGCTCTCCCTCACATTGATGATGACAAATTCAAGAAGCACCTTGAACACAGAGACAATTAAAGGCTATTTCAATTCTTGATGGGGTTGAATGAGAGTTTCTCGAACATTAGGAGCAATCTCCTCCTTTGGACTCCCCTGCCCTCCCTGAATCAGGCCTATGCCACTCTGATGCAGGAGGAGAGTCAAAGGGATATTAGTGCCTCGATGTATGCTGATGGGAACAATGCTGGTTTGAATGTTATTACTACTATTGGTGATGAAGGAAAGGGAAGGAAATTCAATAATCCTAACCTTGAGTGTGTCTTCTGTAAGAAGAAGGGACATTCTGTGGAGAGATGCTATTCAAAGGGATGTGACTTTTGCAAGAAGAAGAGTCAGTGCAAGGACAATTGCTTCAAGTACAGAGACTCAATCAAAGGGAAATTGCCCATTGTTAAGGCAAATGCTGCTTCTACAAAGGATGGGGGGATTCTCTCAATAACCCCTCCACCCAAAACCTTCAAGGGGGGGTCACTTTCACAGCTGAGCAGTTTGATGCTTTCATGAAGAGGTTTGGAGGCAATGGAGCTTCAGTGGCCACTGCAATCACCTCGGATGACTCTAATGTCATTGCTGCTGGTATAAAATCTTTTCCCTCATACTGTGATAGGAATAGCCATTGGATATTGGACACTGGTGCTAGTAACCATATGACCAACAATTTAAATTGGTTAAAGAATTTCAAAACTGTGAATAACACCAAGGTTCAATTACCAAATGGATTGAGCTCTTTTGCTGTTGGTACTGGGGAATTTGAATTTGCAGATGGAAAATATTTGAGAAACATTTTATATTTACCTGATTTTCAATTCAGCCTTATTTCAGTTTCTCAATTAACTAAAGATTTAAAATGTTCTGCAAATTTTTTTTCCCAATTTTGCTATTTTACAGGACCCCTCAAATGGGAGGGTGTTGGCCAGTGGTGAACCCCATGCTGGTCTGTATTTTCTAAAACCTAATAGCAAGCTCAATTTTCCTTTTGCCTTGAGTAGTATGAATAAAATGCCTGTTCAGCTGTGGCACAAAAGATTAGGGCATGCTTCTATCAAAGCATTGCAGCATATTGGACCCCTCAGTTCTATTGATAATAAAAGCCTTGTAATTGATGATTGCCTTATTTGTCCTCTTGCAAAACTCACCAGACACCCTTTTCACAATTCTGATAACAGAGCAAATGATATTTTTGATTTAATTCATAGTGATGTTTGGGGTCCCTACCATACTGCTACATATGATCACAAAAAATATTTCCTCACTTTGGTTGATGATCATTCCCGTGTGACTTGGGTTTTCTTAATAAATTTTAAAAGTGATGTAGCAGAAATTTTGAGAAATTTTGTCATAATGGTGCATACTCAATTTGGTAAGATGATCAAGGTTTTTCGGAGTGACAATGGTGGTGAGTTTTTTAGTGATCACTTACAAAAAAATTTTAAACAAAAGGGTATACTCCATCAGACATCATGCTCCTACACCCCTCAACAAAATGGTAGGGTTGAGAGAAAACATAGGCATTTGCTCGAAGTTGCAAGGGCTTTGAAATTACAGGCTTCTATTCCTAATCAATTTTGGGGGGACTGTGTTTTAACTGCATGCTATTTGATAAACCTTTTGCCCACATTTGTTTTGAATGGAAAGTCCCCTATTGAAGTTTTTTCCAACAGAAAACCTGATTTGAGCCACTTAAGAGTTTTTGGTTGCTACTGTCTTGCAAAAAGGGTGTTAATAGTGGACAAATTGGCTGCCAGAGGGATTCCTTCTGTGTTTATGGGATATTCTGATAAACAAAAAGGATATAGACTTTTTGACTTAGAATCAAAGAAGTTTTTTGTTAGTAGAGATGTTAAGTTTTTTTGAAGATATATTCCCTTTTTCTGGTAGTAAATGTGATCATCTGCCCCTTTTTTGTGAGAATGATCCTGTTGATGTTGGATTCGATGATGGTGTTTATTTGCATACTTCACCTGAGAATAATATCTCTCCACAACTAGATGTTGGTGATTCTAACTCAGCAAATGATGTACCATCTGATACTGATGCTGTAGCCCCTGCAAATGATGGTGACATAGGTGTTAACCATACTTCTGATGCACCTCCTATTAGACAATCGATCCGTGAAAGGAAACCTCCCATTTGGATGACCAGTGGAGATTTTGTTGTAAACACTGGTTCCAGTTTGTATCCTATGAACAATTTTGTTGGCTATTCTAGTGTTTCTGTCCCATATAGTTCATTTATAGCTAACATTTCCAAGCTTGTGGAGCCAAACAGCTTTGAAGAGGCCACCCAAGATCCAGGATGGGTCACAGCAATGCAGAATGAGATATCTGCCTTGGAAGGTAATGGTACTTGGGAACTTGTCCCATTGCCACCAGGTAAGAAATCCATAGGCTGTAAGTGGGTATATAAATTGAAGTATAATGCTGATGGTAGCTTAGAAAGGTATAAAGCTCGTTTGGTTGCCAAAGGTTATAAGCAAAAGCATGGCATTGATTATTTTGAGACCTTTTCTCCTGTGGTAAAAATGAATACTGTTAGAATTGTTCTGTCTCTTGCTGCTATTTCTGGTTGGCCCCTTTTCCAAATGGATGTTTTTAATGCATTCTTGCAAGGTGATTTGGAAGAGGAAGTCTATATGACTCCTCCTTAAGGTTTTCGTAATCAGGGGGTGAATGTTGTTTGTAGATTACGAAAATCTTTGTATGGATTAAAACAAGCATCTAGACAATGGAATAGGAAGCTTACTGATTCTTTAATACATTCTGGTTATACTCAATCCATGTATGATTATTCTTTGTTCACCAAGCATGATAATGATGAATGGGTGTTACTGCTGGTTTATGTGGATGATCTTCTGATCACTGGCAACAGTGCTAGATTAATCACAGAGTTAAAGCATGTTTTGACCTCTAATTTTAAAATGAAAGACTTGGGTGAATTACAGTATTTTTTGGGGATTGAGATAGCTAGGTCTAATAAAGGGTTGGTTCTTTGTCAGAGAAAATATGCGTTGGAATTAATTTCAGAGGCAGGTTTAGCTGGAGCAAAACCAGCAAAAACCCCTATGGAATCTAACTCCAGTCTTACCAGCAAGAAATATGATGATGCCTTGTTGATTAATCAGAATGATGCCTTGTTGAGTGATATTACTCCCTATAGAAGGTTGATTGGAAAGCTTTTATATTTGACCATTACAAGGCCTGACATTAGTTTTGCTGTGCAGAACCTTAGTCAATATCTTACTGTTCCCAAACAGTCACATTTTGATGCAGCACTTCGTGTTGTGAGATATATAAAATTAGAACCTGGAAAGGGGTTATTGTTTTCCTCTTCTAGTTTGCCAGAATTGACTGCGTATTGTGATTCTGACTGGGGAAATATTGTGGAGCCCAGGAGGTCACTCACTGGATATTGTGTAAAGTTGGGTGATTCTCTTGTTTCTTGGAAGGTAAAAAAACATGAAACTGTTTCTAAGTCATCTGCTGAAGCGGAATACAGAAGCATTGGGCACGTTGTTTCTGAAATTGTTTGGTTGCGTGGCTTGCTAAATGAACTTGGTTTTTTGCAAAAGGTTCCTTCAAAGTTATTTTGTGATAATAAGGCAGCTTTACAAATTGTTTCTAATCCTATTTTTCATGAGAGAACTAAACACATTGAAATTGATTGTCATTTTGTACGTGAGAAAATGTTGGATGGAACAGTGCAGGCTGGTTATATTGGTTCAAGTGAACAGTTGGCTGATGTGTTTACCAAGGCTTTAGTAAAAAAGCAACACAACTATCTGGTGGATAAGTTGGGGATGGCTAATATATTTCCTGGTGTTAAAATGGACAATGATGATATTATTTCTGAGTCTTAAAAGGCATTTTTATGCCCTGTTGGTTTCGATGTGTTGGCTTCGGTATTAAGGGGGAGTGCTTTCTCAAAGCAATCCCATTGTTGGATACTTACATTCCCAGATTGAGGGGGAGTGTTGAGAATTGGGCAATCTTGGGCCTGTAAGGCCAAGTCCAGCTCTTGGCCCGTTTCTGGTGTTGTCCCGTGCTGGTGGTTGTGATTAATGGGTTTTGGCCCAATATGCCTCGTGTTTGGCCCATATAATTGTTGGTTCGATTTGGTTGGATCGGATCATGGAAGTCCAGTTGTATTTGGGACTTATTTGGAGGTTATACAAACTTAGGGGACCCTTGAGTATTTACTCGGGACCCCGCCCTTATATATTTGGTGAGGGTTAGGTTTTTTGCCTAACTCGGTGAGCCGCAAATCACTGTTCAATCTTTTTCCTCCCAAATTCTCTCTACAATCTAGGGTTAGGGTTTCAGTTCTTCACATTATCTCGATCAATGATCGGAGCGGTAAATTGGTTCTCCTATTGAAAGCCTTAATTTTGCATAATATTGAACATAATTTCATTCTCCAACCATCTTTGCTGCAATTCTTTATTTACCAATCTCGGGTCAGACTCTCTAAATTAATCCTACCTCTTAACACCAAAGCTCCAGCGGCAGCCGTTGCTTTTTTTTTTTTTTTACAAGTTTAAGTTTTGGTCGGACCCAAAACCCTCCTTAAAAGGCTAAAGTTTTGGCTGAAGAATTCTCTAGCGGTTTTCTTTAGAGTTTGTATTTAAGCATTTTGTTATAAGCTTCACATAGAAAGTAATATCAACTAAGTTGGGAAAAAGACATGTATATATCAGATTGATTGTATATAATTATTTACGCAACATCGAAAATATTAGGCAATCCCCAGTCGAAACCACCCACTAGCGGAAACCGTATTTTTGGTGCTCTAAAGGTAGTGATTGAGAAGTTTTGAGTTCTAATCTAATGTCGTATGTGAGGTCTTATAGGAAAAAAAATATGTAACTCATACAATACGTTTAATTTTTTTTTTTTTTTTGTATTATTATTATGTTTTAAAATATATAGTGGTTGTAGTTTAGTGGTAAGAATTCCACATTGTAGCCGTGGAGATTTAGGCTCGAATCCCAGTAGCCACATCTACTTGATTGTATTTATAACTGCAAAAAAAAAATGTACTAATGTACTTCTTTCAGTCTTCCGTTCTAAATCGTCATCAAATACATTTTAAATATTCAAATTAGGCGGATACTTTTTTAAATAACAAAATCAAGACCTAATAACTTATACTACTGTTACAATAGTAACTCAACCGATCTACAATCGTTACCAGCCGATTAGACTCAATTGTAACGTTTGTATAACCAATTAGGAATAATATGTTAGTACATTTTTCAAACATGCGTTAAAATATGTTAGTACAAAAAACCAAACATTTTCAAACATGTTGTATGTTTTACATACTTTTCTTAAAATATATATTAAATTTTCGCAATTTTTTTTATAACGTACCATAATTATTAATACAGTGGCCCCGTTACTGGTTACAGTACATAATAAATTCAAACAAAGATAAATAAAAGGGTTAATACATAGTTCGGTTATTTACGTTTAACAATGTAATTGTTTGGTTCAACATGTATTTTTTAGTTATCTACGTTTCTAATATGTGATTAAATGGTTACATTAAATTAAAAAACCCAGAATACCCTTCATATTCATTACGTTCTTCGTCAATTTTTTCTTCAATTAATCCAATCAATTTTTATTTTTTATTTTTATATAAAAAAATAGGATTTTGAGTTCGAACTAGACTACAATGTAGCATCTGGCTTTGAATCTGAACCAAGATGCAGCACCTGGGTTCACATTCGAACCCAGATGCAGCACTTGGGTTCGAATATGAACCCATGTGCTGGTTCAAATTTAAACCCAGATACAACACTTGGGTTTAGATTTGAACCTAGTGCTGCATCTGGGTTCGAATGTAAACCTAGGTGCTGCATCTTGGTTCAGATTCAAAGCCAGATGCTACATTATAGTCTAATTCGAACTTAGATACAACACTTGGGTTCAGATTTGAACCCAAGTGCTTGTCGATGAATTCTGCTTGGGGAAGATATTGTCAGGCATAATGAGGTCGGGGACGTCGAGGGAGGTTTCCAAGAACTCGGAGGGTAGGTTGTCGAAGATGATGGCAACACTCGAAAAATTTGTTCAAAACTTGATGAAGACTACTCAAATTTACTTAAGATAAGGAAACAATTGTCATTTTATAACTAATTAATCACATCCTGAAACGTAGGCAACCAAACAATCACATTATAAAACAAAAGTAAACATTGAGTTACACTGAGCAAACATAAGAAATTACTTGTTGAATTAATCCTAAATAATAAAATTATAAATATCTGAATTCGTTTTAAAAAAAAAATTAATAACAACTAGGGGAGGCTCCATCCAGTCGAGAGGAAAAAATCCCCAACGGGCAGTCACACCAATGGGAACTTGAAAAGTCCATGTGGACTCAGTAGCCATTCTAGTCTAGAGAGTAGAGAGGAAGAAACTGCATCTATTCTTTGCTTTAAAAGGTTCGGACCGCGTCAAACACAATTACTTTGTTACTTTAAAAATAAATATTTCACATACCTGTTAATTTACATTTTTAGCCCTTTCCCAGCTCATTATTTCATTTTTTAGTTCTCTCCCGGTTATAAATAAAGTCCAGTTTCCTTCCTGTCTTTCCACACAAAGACATTAAAACCAGTTGAGAAGCGCGTTTCATGTCTCAGAGGCCCACGGCTCCTCATTCTTCCTCCACTGCCTTCGGCCTCCATTCTAATCTCCTGGTCTCCAGTGAGATGAACCCTAGCTCCAACTGGTGCATCTGACCCATCTCCCATCTATTTCTCTCTTTCTCTCTCTTTAGATCCATTATCATCCTCTTTGTTGAATTTCTGGATCTGATCCCGGAAAAAAATGGGAGTCAAGGGATTTGTCGAGGGAGGCATTGCGTCGATCGTCGCCGGCTGCTCCACCCACCCGCTGGATCTAATCAAGGTCCGGATGCAGCTTCAGGGCGAGAATCGCGCACCCAACCCCAGCGTTCAGACCGCCCGCCCCGCTCTGGCCTTCCACACAACTACCACCCAGGCGGCGCGTGCGATTCCTGCCCCACCGCCGGCACGCATCGGCCCGGTCAGAGTCGCTGTCGGCATCGTTCAGCAGGACGGATTCAGGGGCCTCTTCAACGGCGTTTCTGCAACTGTCCTCCGTCAGACGCTCTACTCCACCACACGCATGGGACTGTACGATATCCTCAAGCAGAAGTGGACGGATCCCGCCACCGGGAACATGCCCCTGACGCGGAAGATCGGTGCCGGACTTATTGCTGGTGGAATCGGAGCAGCGGTCGGTAACCCCGCTGATGTAGCCATGGTCCGGATGCAGGCCGACGGAAGACTTCCAATTGCAGATCGGCGCAACTACAAGAGCGTGGTGGACGCCATCACGCGGATGGGCCGTGACGAGGGGGTTACCAGTCTCTGGCGTGGCGCCTCCATGACGATCAACCGTGCCATGCTCGTGACGGCGTCGCAGCTCGCATCCTATGACCAGATCAAGGAGACGATCTTGGAGAAGGGTCTGATGGCCGATGGGCTCGGGACCCACGTGACGGCGAGCTTTGCGGCGGGGTTCGTGGCGTCTGTGGCGTCAAATCCGGTGGATGTTATCAAGACGCGCGTGATGAACATGAATGTGGAGAAGGGGAAAGCGCCGCCGTACTCGGGGGCCATGGACTGTGCAATCAAGACGATTGCGGCGGAGGGGCCGTTGGCGCTGTACAAAGGATTCATACCGACGATCTCGAGGCAGGGGCCGTTCACGGTGGTGCTGTTCGTGACGCTGGAGCAGGTCAGGAAGCTGCTCAAGGATTTCTAAAGATGATGACGATAATTTTAAGGGAATTTCAGTATTATAATAACAATTATTAATTAATAAAGAAATTTATTTATTGCAAAAAATATCTTCGTCTGGTTATTTATTTGGAATCATATGATGATAATATCAATATGTGTTTTTCATTTTCCCCAAGTGTTGGACGAAAGCCAATAGCCATACCGTACAGGCAGGCTGGCTCCATACGCCTAGTATCTTATTGGTTGAGCAATCACAAAAGTTTAGCCTAGGTAATACATTATTTCGTTTTATTTTATTACAAACCGTATATATATTTATAGCACAGAGAGAATATCGAGTAAGTTAATATTGTGTTATGTTATCATCAATTCAACCGTAGTAAATAAAATCTAAAGTATTGCACCATTGTTTATTTTGGACGAAAGTGATGATGAGCTAAGCACAGTTAAATAGACTGAAGCCTCCGCTCCGGCAAAGGATTTGACGATAAGTAATGGAGGAGAGGATGTTGGAGGCGAATGAGAGAGCATTCCTTGTTATTACTCACTCCACCCTAATTAATTTCCTCCACCCCCATCATCACATTAATGAATGGACGACGACTCAAATAAACTTCCCCTATGTACAACAAAAAAAAAAATAGTCGGTCCATGTTAACTTTGGAAGATAGACCAGAATAAAACCATGTGGCATGTCTGCACAACTTAAGGCTGAAACTAGTTTATATATATAAAATTCCTCTGAACAAGTTAATAAAGGTTGATACCAAAATTTGGCCAATATGATTATTATTGTAGGAGGTTGTTTATAAGATTGTTTCCACCTAATTAATTTGTTAATAAGTTGAATTCTTCTAAACTGTTGTGAGTGGGTGACCGGGCATGAAGCTTAATACCTGTCCTTTCCACTTCTTGCAAAGCCATTCATTATATATTGACCGACTTTGATGATGGTTGGTGATTATGTAAGAGCATTTCCAATAACAAGTGCCTAGTGCCTCCACATCAGCAGTCACGTCACTGCCAACTCATTAAAGTGGCACTGCTACAGTATTTGCTACAGTAAATGTCACTGTAAAATTGGCACTCTCTCAGTAGTGGAGGCCAAGTTCCACTTCTACTAGGGATGGCAACGGGTCACGGGTACCCGACCCGATTTTGCCCCGATGACCCGACGACCTGCGACCCGCGGGGCGGGTTCGGGTTTGTGTTCACGGCGACCCCCCCGACCCGACCCGACCCGACCCGAACTTTCATTTTACATATATATTTAATATATGTATATTATATAAAACTATACGGGTAATATAACACATAGTTAAAATAACAATTATTCTAATGAATTGGGTGATTTATATTTGGATTATGAGTTAATTTAATAATTTATGATTTAAATTTGGAGTTGAATTTGGATACGGTAACATAGAATTTAGAATTTAAGATTTAAAATGATAAATTATACCTCACACGGGTCGACCCAACCCGACCCGAAAGTGCATGGGACGGGTCCGGGTCGACCATATTGACCCGCGGGGCGGGTCCGGGTCTGGCGATACCCGCCCCGACCCGCCCCATTGACATCCCTAACTTCTACATTAGGACCCACATAATTTCATAATTCAAGTATAATTTTTGCATTATATATAAATTATATATCATTATATATAAATTATATATTCATATTTTTTTACAAATACGGACATGAATAAATAATGAGATTCAAGTATTAGATGTTTTAATTAAAAAAAATAGGGAAAATATATACAAAATTATAAAAATGTAATTGAATTTTTTTAATAAAAATTTACATTCTATAGGGATAAGAAAATAACCGGTCTGGTCGGTTCGGAACTGGTATAGACTGGACCGGTTCCAAACAGACCAATTATGCGAGAGGAGAACCAGACCAAAAACCAGTAATATATTTCTCAAAAAATTGATTTTTGACTGGACCAGACTGTTTTGAACTGGTTTTTAACTGGATCAGTTTTGTCGGAAGATCGGTTTTTTGTTTTTTTTTTTTTTTAATTAGGGTAAATTTGTATAGGAAAATGGGTCGGACCAGTTTTGAACCGAACCAGACTTTTTTTACAGTTCCAGTCCAAAATCGGTCCAGAATTTTTAGTGCTAATTTCAAATCAGTCCAGACCGGACCATACTGTTTTAATTAGTACCAATCCAGTTCGGAACATATTCGGACCCGACCGGTTCGTGCATATCCATAGTTCTCTATTGTCAATTCATTGCAATAATTATACGTTACTTGACCAAGGTAAAATTACTATTAGGTGCAGTCCTCATGCGGCATGCAGAATGATTGATAAGTATAATTGTTGATATAATAACATTGATCAATCAAATTCATTGAATCTATTATTTCACCATAATCAGTGTATATCTGTTATACGTTGATTGACATATCTTAATTCAACATCATCAACATATTCACGTTTATGTACATCCATGATCATATTAGTAAATCGATTATTGCATTAATCATGTGTTTTTATATATGATTTCCAATATATGTAAATTAGAAATATATTATATATACATCATTCTAAAAGTATAATTTTTATAATAATTTATCGTAAAAGATATATTTCTTTCATATAATAATATAATATAATACGTAAAATATATAAAAATATATATGCATTAAAATAATATAATATTTTGTAGTAATTATTTTCCATATTTAATAATTTAAAATGTTATATTATTTCAAAATTTAGAATTAACGGTTATTCAACATGGTAACATATAAACAAATTAGATATGGAAATTTCGAAATTGATTCAAAGTTAAAAAGTAGTAATTTTGGTTCGTGTCGTTATTTATGTTACATATATAATATTCAATATGACTGATTACGGCTCTTGTCTATCTGACTTAGCGTAACCGAATATATATACAATAAAAGAGATGAGCAACACAATCGAATAAAATATAATATTAAAAAGTTGGCACCGACATGAACAGTAACTTGGGAGTTCCTACTAGTAGACACTGTCCCACTTCACTATTAACTCAATAATGGCAAAACAGTAATATTAGTAATCCTAGTCACGCCTAGTGGCGCCTAGTCAGCGTCCAGTGGCAAAAATTGGAACTAGGCACTCCCATTTTGGAACAAGGCACTCCTATTGAAAATGCAAGTGCCTATTTAATCATTACCAGTAGGGACCAACAGTAAATGGCACTAGGCACTCTCTACAATAATAAATTTACAACATGGAACTAGGCACTAGGCACTACTATTGGAAGTGCTCTAAGAGCTCTATCTACTATTACTTCACCTCGTTCTATTTAAAGATATTATGACATGGTCGCTAACAGCAGCGCTGCCGGCTGCATGATTAATTCAAACTAGCCACTGAATTCACGCACCGCGCAGGTAAAATTTTAAATAAAATTAAAACGAAAAAAAAAATTGATTTATCTTAGTTTATTGAATATACAACGTTATTTGAAACTTTTAATGGGATAGAAATTAATTAATAGTAATACATAATTTAATTAAATTATTTCATACTAATTTTATTCAAACCATTTCAAGTAGTCAAATAATCAACATCTATAGCTAATATAATAGAAAATCGAAATAAGAAAATTGTGTTTGTTGTTAAAAATAAGTTTAAAAAATGAAATCGTTGAAATTTGATTAAATAAATAAGAATAATTTGAGGATTTTCATACATATAATACTTAAAAATTTAAATGATCTAATTATTAGCTTAAAAAAATTGAAATAATATAGATTTTATATTATATTTATGTAGTTGACCGTAGTAAATTTTATTTATACATATTTTATAGCTACGTATGTTTATATATTGTAATTATTTATGATTTGAAGGAAACAATACTTATTAATAAATAAATTTATATATTATAAATAGTTATTAAAAAAAAATAAGCCAAAATTATATACTTTCCTATAATATATTATATATTTAATTTCATTTATAGTAAAAATTATATTTGAGAAATTGTGTAACCGGAAATGTATTTATTTTATATTCTATGACTACGTATATACTATATTATTTTTATATTGTACTATATATATATATATATACATATATATATATT
This sequence comes from Clarkia xantiana subsp. parviflora, assembly GCA_036873135.1. Classification (NCBI taxonomy): domain Eukaryota; kingdom Viridiplantae; phylum Streptophyta; class Magnoliopsida; order Myrtales; family Onagraceae; genus Clarkia; species Clarkia xantiana. Next base: position 15,046,012 of record JAPTYO010000008.1, on the reverse strand, counting down.
ATATTGAATATATAAACATTAAAAACATCGTTAAAAATATAATACTAATTAAAAGTGTCCATATTATTCTTTCTTAATTTATTTTTCACATTGTTGTTTCATTAATAATATCTATTGTCATCGAATACTATAATACTTATTAAAATTATCCATGTTGTTATTTCTTAATTTATTTTGACCATGTTATGTAGTGACAGTAAATCAATACCTATCATCCCGAAAAAAAAAACATGATAATCAAGTAAACAAAAAAGAGAGAATCATGTTAATATGTCTCTTAAGCAACTATTTTTTTTTTCATTACAACTTGAATATCTGTATAACTATAAATAATTTTTTTACATAAATGTTATTGTATGAATTTACAAAATTATATATTAATTTTACAAAATGCTCTAAAGTGACATGGTATTATATATTTTTCAACAAATATTATTTATGAAAATTTTAAGAAGATGACATGTACTAAATAGGGTAAGTTAAATTAATATACATAAATAGATTTGAGAAAATTTCTAAGATAAAAAACTATACATAAACTAATATTATAATAACTTTATAAACTTTTTGGAGAGCCGATCATCGATATCAAGACTCAAATCGGGCGTTTGTCAAGTGTTTCACGTTCCTACGACTATCCTATATAGTTCCCAAAAGAGAATATAAAGAACATAATGTATAAAAAATTAAGAAACACAAATATATTAGTGAGTCCAAACCTCACAACATTGGTACTAAACTTGGAATTTCACGAACCTCTTATACCTAATCCACTCTTCTTCCTAATTCATAGTGTAATTTTTTTTGTCAAGCTTGCATAGTAAAAAATTGAAATAACAAACAGTGGTCTGAACGACGACGATTTCATCTATATATATTTTCTGATGTGAGGCGTAAACGATTGGTGAAAACCAAAAGGGAAAAATTGAATTGTTCGATATGTAAAATAACACTGTTTTTAAACCGTAGTGACTGCCTAGATTCAATAGGTAATTCTCATTGTCTACTTAAGCAATTTTCATAAATTATATATATATTTCGGCCAACTATAAACATATATATATTTATTGCCAAGATTCTATTTTTAAGATTAAATCAATCAACAATATATATATGTAAAAATTGGCCTACATATAAATATATATTATATTTATTGTCAATATCTTAAATAGGGTAACAAATATTCTGACAATATATTTCTCAATCTTTTAGGTAACTAAATCTATCAATAATATCTTTAAGGGTTAAGAACCTATGAAAGGTCTGAACTATCACTCATGTTAACGGGAGAGGTCTGAAATTTAAAAAGTTAATAACAGAGGTCTGAAATTTCAATTTTGTTGATTTGAGGTTTTCCGTCCATTTTTAGGGTTAAATTTAACAGAATTGTGTGAAATGACATTTTTGCCCCTTTAATATTTTGTTTTATTTAATATCTTATTTAAAGAAATGTGAAATGACAATTTTACCCCTAAAGTCAAATTAAAACCATCCAACTCCGGTCACCACCACCCGACTCCGGTCACCACCACCCGACTCCGGCGACCACCACCTCGACTCCGACGACCACCACCTCGGCTCCGGCGACCCGACTCCGGCCACCACGGGGCCAAAAAAGCTCCGAACGGGGCCAAAAAGCTCCGATCGGGGCCAAAAAGCTCCGATCGGGGCCAAAAAAGCTCCGATCGGAGCCAAAAAAGCTCCAATCGGAGCCAAAAAAGCTCCGATCGGAGCCAAAAAAGCTCCAATCGGAGCCAAAAAAGCTCCGATCGGAGCTTTGTGGCTCTGGTCGGAGCCACAGAGCTCCAGATCGGAGCTCTGTGGCTCCGGCCGGGGCCACAGAGCTCCGATCTGGAGCTCTGTGGCCCCGACCGGAGCCACAGAGCTCCCGATCTGGAGCTCTGTGGCTCCGGTCGGGGCCACAGAGCTCCGATCTGGAGCTCTGTGGCTCCGACCAGAGCCACAAAGCTCCGATCGGAGCTTTTTTTGCCCCGATCGGAGTCCAATCGGGGCCGGTGGCTCCGATCGGAGCTCAATCGGGGCCGGTGGCTCCGATTTTGGCCCAATCGGAGCCTTGGTGGTGGTCGCCGGAGTACGGTGGTGGTCGCCGGAGTACGGTGGTGGTCGCCGGAGTACGGTGGTGGTCGCCTGAGTACCGTGGTGGCTTCAAGGGCATTTTGGTCTTTTCACTCCATGCATGTGAGGGGCACACTTGATAGAAGGGCATTTTCAGAATTTTATTTAATTTCCGGTCACAAACTTCCGTTAGTTTTAACGGAAAAAACTAACGGAGACCGCTGTTATCAACAAAACAGAAATTTCAGACCTTTGTTATTAACTTTTTAAATTTCAGACCTCTCCCGTTAACATGGGTGATAGTTCAGACCTTTCATAGGTTCTTAACCCTATCTTTAACCCTATTAAATATTTAGCTATATTGATAGTTATATATACTTCTATATATTAATGTGAATATATCATAATGTTCCCAATTATAGATGTACGTTACCTTGATTAAAAATTAAAATATGGTAAACAATATAATTTTAATAATATGGTTGAAATTTGTTTGCTTGGAGACCAAGAAATTAAAAATTTTACCTTTTAAATTTACTAAAATTTTCGGCACAAACACATATTTAGGAACAAGTGGTCAAATTTTAAGATCAAATTTTAATAAGATCTACAATCCAATGTTTGATTTTGATAAATATCATTTTTTCTTGAAGATCATGAACATCAAATTTCCTAAGAATATCATGAAAAATTCCGGACCACCCCTATAACTTAAAAATTCGAACTTTTAATACTTTTCATTTAAAATTTTCGGTCCAAGGTCTAAAATTTCAAGAACACCAATTTATCAAAATCATGAACTCCTAACACGGGCTGTGGTACCACTGTTAGATTACTGGGAGTAATCACTACGGATACTAAATCATGGTACATGCTAGTAATCAAAATTACGCAGCGGAAGATTCACACATACCTCAAACGTTGTCCGTAGTCCCAAGATCCTTCCTGCAGGGAGTTCACGATCCTCCGGTCGGCACCCGTAGAGGTTTTGGTTAAGGAAGCCCTACACGGTATGTTCTCCACAGCAAAGCCTCTGATCAATTCTTGGCAGGGGATAGATCTCTGGAGTGTTTGCTAGAAAGCAAACTGGCACACCCTTTGGTGGTGGATAGGTTCGGCTGAAACCCTTGTGTGGGGTGGAGGGTTTTTCTCTCTAAAACACTATAATGAAGAAATAGTGATTAACCCTAAAAATCCCCTAACACCATGTATTTATAGGAGGAGCAAAGTGGACAAAAAAGTCCACTTTGCCCACTCTAATATTTCGGCCAGCCACTATGCATAGGGAGGCCCAATTTTGGGCCTCTCATGTCAATTGAGATTTGGGGCTAGCCCAATTACCCTAATGTGACATATACCAAATTTCCTTAGGTAAACTATACATATTATGGTCTACCAATTATGACGCCCATCACCATATGCTTACATTTATGCATGTCATGTTTTCGATAAATTCTAACTGATATATGAACCCTATTTTTTCAGCATGAAAACTTATATTTTCAAAACTCGGATCAAGAATTGAATTGTTGCATTTTATAAGATGTGTGGTTGTTTACACAAACTATGCATTGTTTTCATATGTGTTAGTTTATCCGTATCGGAATTGTGAGTGTGAAATGTTTATGAATGCCTTCTTTGATAACATAGTATTAAGATTTAGTTTCGAATGTCACATTTTTGGATTTGGAATGACACATTTTGAATCTTTGGGCTCTAAGTCATCTACGCGAGACAATGTATCGATACGGTAAATGATCCTATATTTTGGAATTATATGTCGGTCCGACCCAGCGGGAGATCTGGTGATTCCCTAACCAGCGAGAGAATGCTGGGAGTTTGTTAGGTCAAAGAGCGTAGCAAGACGACTTAGGGCCATACTTTGATTAGATGATACATTCGCCATATCTTTTGATCACTTTGAATCGTTTATTGCCTCCATACTTTCTGCATATATAACGTTGCATAAAAATCATTCATGATTTTCTTCAAAGGAAATTTACGTTCAAACTCTTGATCCGGTAGAAGTAAGCTTGTGCTACTTACTGAGCATGTGGATCGCTCATCCCTTATATCAACATTTCAGATTCAGACGTGGAGTGAGATTTGTTGCTGCTACAGGAGGGATCCAGCGTACGTCGTTGAAGGTGCTTAAGGGAGGAGATCTTTTGAAACTTTTATTTTTTCTCTTTTGAATAAGTCTCAGTTTGAGTGATTGTTTCAAGAATTTAACATTGGTTGGACAACTTTGTCGCTGTTTTAAGTTTGGGATTATGGGTATGTTATTAGAATGGTATTTACTTTCTGAATTTAGAGGCTTCGCCATTGTTAGAGTATTTAGTAATGGTGGCCGGTCACTCCCCATATTTATGAATTGGTTTTGGGGCGTGACATCGGCCAACGCGACATCCCAAACCTCACCCACCTTCGCCCACCGTCAATAGCTATCCTGCGCCGCACGTCCTCTGCTCCGGTCACCCTCATCCGCCTCGAAGTTCTGCTGACCACTTCCGCCTAGTCCTGCCGGCCACCTTCGCTCACCGTCCCTGCCATTGCTCCGCCCGTCCTTGCCGGTTCTGACCATCTGCTGCCTTCCCGGAGTTATCCCGTCGCCTGTCGTGGATCTGCTGGTTGCTGCTGTCCTCCTTCCGTAGCAGGTGAGTCCTTTCCTTTTTTTGTTTTTTTAAATTTTAAATTGAATTATTATTATTTTACTTTTTTTTTCATTATTATTTTTATTATTATTATTATTGTTTATTGTTATTATTATACCATGTCAATTTGCAGTTTAGATCTAGATTAATTAGATAACATGTTTTTGTGAATATAGGTGTATGATATGTAATCATTAATTATACCATGATTTTGAGCATATTTAGTGATATTTTGATTTTATCTCAATTAAGGGATTTAGATGCGTAATAGGGTTTTTATGCTTAAATTTGTCATTAATAATAATTTGTGTATATATGAATTTTTTTAATTTTTTACATCATTAGATTAGTTAGTCGTGATGCATGTATAAATTCTAAAATTGGCATATATGATGATTAACTACCGAAATGAAGTGATTAAAAAATAGTTTTTTTTTTTAATTCGTAACAGAACCCCCGAACTCAAATTTTGGATCGCATACCGATTTTATGCCTAGGTATTTAACTCATTATTTGCTTAGGTAATTTAGGTTTCTAGTTGGCCGTTGATGGATAAATGTCCAATTCGGGTTCGTATTTTTATTTCGGGCCTCGTAAACGTATCGAAAATTACATCTCGGTTTAAAAACACCTCCCACGGTATCAAAACGGTCCGGAAGCGCGTTTACGCGCGTCCGGACCGGACCTCCGGGTTGCTTGCAATCCGGACGTCCTGGTTGCGCGGCAATCCGGACCTCGCCGAATTGCCCAAATTCGACGAGGTCCGGATTACCTTACGGGTATCGCGCGACTACCGTATCCGCGATTACCGTTGCGTGTAGAGAAGTCAAGTTCGCACATTACCAATATGGATGATGGTTACCGCATGATCTTGAACCGTCATCAAACCGCTCTAAAACCGGGTCCGGTCCCAAGAAAGCCTATAAATAGGAGGTCTTGGCCACCCACTTTGACACATTCTCTCATTTTTGCCCAACTTTGGTATTTTGAGCTCTGACTTCTCTCTAGAAATTCTCTCTTTCTAGAAATTACCTTTTTGCCCTTATAGTGACTTAAGCATCGGAGAGGGCTCCGCTAGCACCACCCCCCCTCTCCGTGCTAGCATTGGTCCTTGGTGCAGGATCCGACGCTTGAGACACAACCTTGCCGAGTCACAACCTTGCTGAGTCACAACCTTACCGAGTCTCAGCCATACCGAGACACAATCCTCATACGGGAGCAAGTCTGAACACTCGTTAGTGGCCCAACCTCCGACGGAAGGATCACAGCCCGCACAACTACAGACGCATCCTCACGACCTTGTTCAATCAGGACGCAACATTGGCGTCGTCTACGTGATTCGAACAACAAGCTACCGTACCGCAGTAATCATGACGAGTGATCACAACCCTCCCGAAGAGGTGAAAAACCCAAGGAAAAGGCCCGGGCGCCCTAGGAAATCCCCAGCAAACAAAAGAGCAGGAGGCCAAGCTCCAGCTGGGAGCCAGTCGGGACCCTCCCACATCCCAAGAGCTACTTCCATAGCTTCATCCATACCAACTGACAATGTGCCCAACGCACAGCACAGAGAGCCAAGGGACAAACATCACGCATATCCACCCGGTTTCGAACCAGAAACGCACGAAGATGAATCCCAAATGCCGCAAGGCGAACAAAGAACAAGGGCAAACCCGATGCCCACCGTTACTCCAGCAATGATGGCTGCGCTGGAAGAGTTACTCGCATTCCGCGAGTCTCTAAAAAACCAAGGATACGCAGCTCAGCCACCCCCGGCCAACCAACAGTATGCTGCGCCAGCAAGAGAGATGTCGCAAGACACTACTCGCTACGGCAATCCTTTCCAGGGCAGGAACCAACACGCAAGATATGAACCTGCACGGTCATACACTCCTTTCCAAGGAGCCCAACAATGGAGGAACGAAAGGCAGCCCCCATTCTACCACCCACAGCAGCCAACAAGAGATGATCCTTTTCAGGCCACAAGCAGGGATCAATCTGACATCTACCACGACAATGGTCAGCAAAATCCCTCAACAGGATATGCTGAACCGGTAAAAGGGTTTACCGCTGAGATGTTAGAAGAAATGGTGGAGAAGAAGATGAAGGAAGCAAAGATGAAGGGTATGCACGCTCTTGAAGAAAGGGCGTCACATCCATTCGCTGACCACTTGATGGACAGTCGCGTCCCAGACGCACTGTATCGAATTGGAGGGGACCTCTACCGAGGAAAAGGAGACCCAGTTGAACACGTGCAAAAGCACGAGGCCTCTCTGCTAGGCAGAACGAATAACCCACACCATTTCGCAATGACGTTTTCACAAACTCTTGCCGGGACAGCAGCACACATGTTCTTCTCACTGTCACGCGGAAGCATTACTTCATGGGCAGACCTAAAGGCCAAGTTCATTCAACGATACATGGGCGAGCGCACATTGTTGAAAGGGGCAAACGCTCTGGACGACGTTCAACAACAAAACGAAGAGTCTCTTGCCGACTACTACGTCCGCTTCAATCAGAACATCTCTGACATTCAGGGAAACCTGACTGAAGGAGAAATTGTTCGAGCATTCATTCGAAACCTCGGACGAAGAGGCAATGCCCTAGCTGAAAAAATGGCAAAGCGCCCAGCGGAATCCATGGAGGAATTAGCCGCAAGAGTCAAGGAATACATAGACCTTGAAAGATTCAGAAGCCAGAATAAGGCAAAAATCGCTGCAGCAAAGGCAAAAGATAATCCAAAGCAGAACCAACCAAAACCACACTCAAGTGGTCAACAAGGAAGACATTGGCAACCTCAGCCGAAAAGAACTTTCCAAGGGGATTTTCAGAAGCCAAATGAAGTAAATCTTGCCGATTGCATCCCCCTGAATGCCCCGTTGTCTATTATTTTGAAAGAAATGAAGGACGCGAATATGTGGAAGGAGCCAAACAACTTCAGGAAAGGCCCATTGGGAAGAGACAAGGACAAGTGGTGTGAAAACCACAAAGTCTTCGGCCATGAGACCGATAGCTGCGTCAGTCTACGCTTCCGAATCAACAACTTCGTCCTCAAGGGCGAATTGAAGCAATTTGTTGATCAGGGCAACAACCCCCCGAGAAAGGCTCAACCAGAGTCGTCAAAAAGAGGAAACAAGTGAAAAGAGAAGGTCAATGACAACCCTCCGCCAGCCAAGCGAGGTGTAATTAACGTCATACACGGAGGGCCTGATTCCGGAGGACAAGTATCTAATGCTCGGGACATTTATGCATCCCAAGCTGCAACACTGCCAAAGTACGGAAAGCGCAAACAACCCGAGCAAGAAGACACAGTCATCCAATTCTCCAGGGAAGACTTAAAGCATATCGTTTACCCCCACGATGATGCTTTAGTCATTACTATGGACATTGACGGGTACGATGTGAAAAGAATTCTTGTGGATGGTGGAAGTTCTGCTGACATTCTACATGTCAGAGTCCTGGAGCAACTAGGAAAATCTATCAAGGACTTGTCCCCAGGAACCTTCTCATTAGCCAGCTTCGCAGGAGCAGCTACACAACCCCTGGGTACAATCACACTTCCTGTCATCCTTGGCCAGGGGTGGAGAGCATTGCATGTCAACGTCACTTTCGTAGTTGTAGAATCTCTCGGAGCCTACAACGGAATCTTGGGACGAACAACGATCAATCCCTATGTGATCGTGCCCTCCACCGTCCACCAAAAGATGAAATTCCCAACAGAACATGGGATTGGGGAAGTGCTCGGCGATCAGATAACCGCAAGACGTTGTTACGTCAATGCCTTGAGAGCAAAGCACCAATACCATGTGGCCATGGTAAATTCCTTCAAGAGGCAGAAAGTTGTCGATGAAAGAAAGAAGCAATTGATGGAACAAGCTGTTACAGTTTGGAACCAACAAGGAAGCATCCAGCTCTCACCATGGCACCAGATTTGGCTCGTTAAGCAGGGAGAAGACGAGCCAATCATGGAATATTTCATCAGATTTGCCTCCAACGCCTCAACCGCGAAAGCAGCAAGAGAAGAAGTGATAAACGTGTTCTATGCAAACATGAACACCAAATCTTTCCTTCTCTTTGGACGAACTCATGGATGGCAAACAACAAAAACCATGGCAGATCTAAAGGATAAGCTTGAGACAACAGTCTTATGCGAACAAGAACTGAGGTGGGGTACACCCCTCAGTTGGGACATAGGAGTTCGAGCAAGAATGAACAAGCAGGAAGACGCAAGCATTGATATCAACAACATCTTCACACCGCTAAACACGGTGGCCGAAGACATTTACGTCAACCTGCTGGAAAACAAGCTCCCAAGTCCGCTTGTCCCGGAGACAGCTTTCTTGGGCAACAACATCAGAGAATGGTGCAAGTACCATAAAACTTGGGGGCACAACACAAACATGTGTCCACCATTAAACTGGGAAATTGAAGAATGCATCACGCTAGGTGCATTGAGGCGATTTGTTGCAACCAACTACGCGACATCGTCATCAAACCAGCCATGATGAAACGGGAAAAACAACTATCTTTTAGATTACTTTGCGCATTCCTAGTACTTCTAGTATAATCAATGTAAATACACGCAAGTATCTAATAAAATCAATCTACATTTGTAGGTACACACCTATCTCTTGCACGATATTCTTTGGATTAAACGCGAAGCAACTAAACTACGCGCTTATTATCTACATCAATAATCCAAGAAATTATGACACGTGCAAGCAAAATCTATCACGCGTTATGACAACGTTTATCTTCAACAACAATTCACCCATATGGATAACCACATAAAAAGACATCATTATAGAGTCAAACACTTGGAGTTAAGCCCAAGACACTTTCAAAAACAACATATTGCAAATACACACAATGGATGATATTTGCATACTTACACCAACAAGGAGTTTATTTCTCCATTCACAAATCAACATCTACATCAAGGAGGCGTTGGCAACACAAAGCAATGACGCAGTGTTCACAAGCCAACTCATAAGACGCAAGGACAACTTGCGGACTATCTACAAAAAGGAACTTATAGCAATTCTCTACTCAAAGAAACGACTACTCGAAGAGCCGTCACCAACAAGCAATATCTTGGATTAACACCAAGACCTACTATCAAAGGGGGCATGTTTACTTCTAAGAGACATCTCTTTTCAGAAGCAAATCCTCATATTCATAGCCATTCCCTGGATTTAGAACAGGATGGGCAAGTACAATAACAGGGCTGACCACCCTTCATAGCGGATGTCCTCTGTCTAGACGACAATCCCATGTTACGAATTCCTAGTATGGGTTCACTCTTCATAGCGGATGTCCTCTGTTTAGACGACAATCCCATTTTACGAATTCCTGGTATGGGTTCACTCTTCATAGCGGATGTCCTCTGTTTAGACGACAATCCCATTTTACGAATTCCTGGTATGGGTTCACTCTTCATAGCGGATGTCCTCTTTTTAGACGACAATCCCATTTTACGAATTCCTGGTATGGGTTCACTCTTCATAGCGGATGTCCTCTGTGTAGACGACAATCCCATTTTACGAATTCCTGGTATGGGTTCACTCTTCATAGCGGATGTCCTCTGTCTAGACGACAATCCCATTTTACGAATTCCTGGTATGGGTTCACTCTTCATAGCGGATGTCCTCTGTTTAGACGACAATCCCATGTTACGAATTCCTGGTATGGGTTCACTCTTCATAGCGGATGTCCTCTGTTTAGACGACAATCCCGTGTTACGAATTCCTAGTATGGGTTCACTCTGCATAGCGGATGTCCTCTGTTTAGACGACAATCCCATGCTACGAATTCCTGGTATGGGTTCACTCTGCATAGCGGATGTCCTCTGTTTAGACGACAATCCCATGTTACGAATTCCTGGTATGGGTTCACTCTGCATAGCGGATGTCATCTGTTTAGACGACAATCTCATGCTACGAATTCCTGGTATGGGTTCACCCTTTACAGCGGAAGTCCTCTTACTAGACGACAATTCCGTACTGCAGACTTTCAAAACCGTGATGCGTGATTCCTGGACGCAGGAAACATGCATCACAATTCATAATCTCAAAAGTGCTACATGGTCCCTGGACGCAGGAATCATGTATCACAAATATTTTTACCAAATATTTTGTCAAATACTTTATAAAATATTTTATGTATCAAACTCTTTGCCAAACATTTTATCAAACGAGGATTTCAATGTTCACAAAACATTCTTTCAAAACCCAAATATGTTTTACGTATGCTTCCCCAACGCGGGTTGATACACGCTGGCAGGTGCGCACCCTGTTTAAAACTCATAAAATTTACAAGTAGAGTCTTGTACAACGTCGCCTTAGAGTGGAACTAAGAGACGGTATAAACTAGTATCTTGCACAAGCAAAGATAACACATTTCAAACATACTACTTGTTAAGTCGCTATACGCAAACACTTGACAAGCTTCGACGGATATAGTAACAAGCCATGCAGGAAGACGTACAACATGCATAATGCATCGTGCGAACAATTTTGAATTGAAAGTGACTATCAGTCACGATTGCGGGGACTACGTTTACACTACTAGTCATCCGGGTTCAGGAAACACAGTAAGCGATAACGGTGTGAAATATTACTAACAAGTTATCATGCAAACTGCTGTGTATAAAACAGGTTCATACGACGGAGTTCAAACCGAACAAGTCACAAGCAACAATCAAACAACAACTCCAACAAGTTTCTAAACATAGAAGCTGGGGGGCAAACGAGCTCATAAACGAGTTCAACATATCGAAAAGATGACACAAATCAAAGCAGTCCATCATCCCTGACAGGGCTGGGCGGAACAGGCAAATGTTGCACATTAGTGCCGCCACCATCTTCTCCAAACAAAAATGCAAACTCAGATGTTGCAGTATCTAAGCGACGAAGCTCGGCAACTTGCCCAGCAGCAGACTCCGCATATGGCCCTAACTTGTCAAAAGGAAAGCCAGGAGCAAGAATACTCACTCTACGAATAAAGTCCTCAGCAAACTCGCTGAGCATAGGAGTGGCCTTTGCTGTGGCAGCAGCAGTAACTGCGCTATCAAATCCAGGGGTAGAAGGGAACTTGCTAAGTCCCTCTTCAATGCCAGCCTTCATTTCCGCCTCGCGCACTTTCCGACAGGCAGCCTTGTGCTTGCCGGCGTTATCAGAAATGGCCTTCTCAATGGCAGCATTCTCAGATTCAAGTTGAACAAGGTTGGCATGATCAGACTCATAACGAGCGTCAAAATCTGTCTTCTTCAACGAAAGACGGCGCACTTCATCCTTAGCTTCCTCAAGCTCCTTGGACAAAGTGGCAGCTTTGTCAGCAATGGCACGGTTCTCCTGGACAAGCTCTAGTATGAAAGAGGCCATATGCACCATGTCGGAAACAACCTGAAAACAAGGAAACAATAAACATACGTGTTCGGGAAAAGCGAACTTAGCGAAATGGAAAAAAGATACTCACTGGAGTGAATCCAGACAACAATCTCTCAACAAATGTTCGTGCCTCCTCATCACTCGAGGGTCGGACAACTCGATCACCAGGAGGAATGGATCGATGGAGAACACGCACGCCAACTTCAGGCATGCTCAGCTGGGAGTTCTTGGGAAAAGAAAGATCTCCTGCCACATACGGCATCCACTTGCCATCTGAAATATCACCATCCAAAGGACGAAGCAAATCTGCACGTCCAAGTGGCGGGATCGCTACATGTAAACCAAGCAGCGTTATGCAAAAGCCAAAAATAAAACGTATAAAGGCACAGAATCAAGTGTCCAGCTTATACCAGAAAGAAGAGAACGTTCCACCTCGGACCGCTCCTTCGAGCGGGGGGCAGACAACGCATCCTCGCTACCGCCAACTTCCTTCCCTTTATGGCAGGAAGGAGTAGGAACGGTCACAGTAGTCTTCGGACGCTTTGAACTGCTCGAAGAACGCGCCCCAGTGGTGGACCGTTTGGAAGAGTCAGGAGCAGCAACAACGCGGTCAGTAACAAGCGCCGTACGACCTGCAAGTAGCATACAAAGTTACAACCCAACTGAGAAAGTAAAAGATTATCCTTTCAAAAAAGCTATCTACCTTTACCGCGTCCAGAAGCCACTGATGCTCCAGAAACAGATGGAGGAACGATCCTCCCGCTAGAAGCAATCTTGCGAGCGGCCGCCGTCTGCAAAGAGGAGCTTTTTCCGTCAAACCAACCTACAGTGCAACACGGTAGAAAGTTATAAAAATGATCAACATACCGAAGTTGCAGAAGGGAGCACATGGATCCCAGCATCAATCAATTCTTGATCGGATGCGCGTAATGAGCAAATAAAGCTGCGCGATTGTTGACAACGATATATCTGCTTTATCACTTCTTTATATGACGTGGAGAGTTCCCGAAAAGCAGGCGCGGGATCAAATTTCTGAACATACTCGGCATCCCAAGTCGTCCCCGCATCATGAACAAAGAAATAATGATGCCTCCAATGGTCGGCGGACCGATCCGCGGTAGCGACTAACCGGTAACTAGGATCCCACTTGGCCTCCCCAAGACCAAGTTCCTCAAAACCATCGCCCTGCAAGTTCGGCCAACGAACTTTCACACCGCATAATCCCGCTGAGTCTGAACTCTTAAGCTGGTAGAAACAACGAAAGAGAGTGCGAGAATAACGCCAGGATTGTTTGTGAAGCAACACTCTGAAACAAGTCCATACTCTAATCCCGTTGGGTGCAAGATCCAAAGGAGAAATCCCATATCCGCTACAGAGATCAACCAAGTCGGAACAGTAGGGAAACCGCAAACCCTCCCTAACGTGTGATGTGTACACGACGGATAAATCTACGGGAGGAGGAGTAGCATCTCCTAGACTGCTATCAGGAAGCACCTCAAAGGGGTAAAAAGCCTCGGTACAAGCGTCGAGTCCGGCAGCACTCGCATACAAGGTGAACAGGGATCTATCCAAGCGGTTAGTATAATACCTAACCAACGCCTCAGTCTCTCCAGCGGGAGATACCCCAACAGCTACCCCTTCATCAGTATCTAAAGCGCTACCTGCCGGCAAAGCCGGGTCTACTTCCAAGTCATCCTCTATATCGGAATTAAAGGGAGTCTGCGATAAAGGAGTGGTGAACTTACTCATTGTATCACCGCGATCAAAGGGAAGGAAGCTCCGTAAGAAGTTACTACAATCCCACAACCTGCAAGAAGCAATCAACATCAATGCGCGTATCAAGATTAACGCGCGTATCAACATCAACGCGCATATCAAAGTTAACGCGCGTATCAACATCAATGCGCGTATCAAAGCTAACACGCGTATCAACATCGACGCGCGTATCAAAGTTAACGCGCGTATCAACATCAACGCGCGTATCAAAGTTAACGTGCGTATCAACATCAATGCGCGTATCAAGGTTAACGCGCGTATCAACATCAATGCGCGTATCAAGGTTAACGCGCGTATCAACATCAATGCGCGTATCAAAGTCAACGCACGTATCAAAAGTCAACGCACGTATCAAAAGTCAACGCGCTTATCAAAAGTCAACGCACGTATCAAAAGTCAATGCGCATATCAAAAAGTCAACGCACGTATCAAAAGTCAACGCGCGTATCAAAAAGTCAACGCACGTGACCAAGTTCCACACACATAGTAAATTTGGTACGTACCATGGAAGGAACTAACATCCTAAGGGGCTATCATGCAAACGGGGGATTAACGCGACGAACCGTAAGAATCGAACGCGGCAACGCTTAAGGAAATTTTTTTTCTAAGGCATCAACACGACAAGTGTCTATGCCTAAAGTTATTGGGCAATCCCCGTCAACCGAAAAACCCGCTAAGAAGGAAAATCATGCATATCGACCAAAAAAGCTTCTACACGAAGATACGGGGAATTCTATATCAAATACCCATGGAAATGGAAAATCGCTTAAATTATGGACAAACGACGATAATGACGGCAATCAATCAGCAATTACTCGACGTATAAACATCAACAAGCAGTCCCACATGTCGACAACGAAAAATGACTTAAGCAAACAACAACACGGTGACATCGACATTCAAGTCGAAGCTGTCCTAAGAATTCGAGTTTCCAAATTACCTCAAAACGTGACGGAAGGTATTCCAATGGACTCCCCTCGTCGAGACGATTCCGGAAAGGTAAGGACCGCAACGAGGCGAGGCCGGGAAGGCGGCGCGTGGGCCACACGCTCCGGCGAAGGGGCTCCACTCGCGGTGGCGCGTGAGGGCGCGTGCGGGGTCTTCTGGCGGCTCCGAAGGTGGCGCTGGAATCCTTGGGACGAACCGAGTCGAATGATGGTGTCAACTTCCAAAAACAAGCCAAAAATCAGACTCGAAACTGTCAAAACGTATCTAGGCTCCACGACGGCAAAGAAATTTTGCACACAAAAGCAATTTCGGGAAAGGGTGAATGAATTACCTGCAAAGGGAATGGAATGGTGAACTCCCAAGGTGCTGGAAGGATAAATGGGGATGTGTGTATTTACTAATCCCAAGAGATGCTTTATGGATAAGGATCAAAGGATTAGTTTACCTACACTCAAGACTAAACCCATATGGTATACTCTACCATCTCTTCTTAAAATATCTACTCCTATGCATGTCTTGACATTGCACGTATCAAATCCATTACTATACACGTATGTTGCAATCACATGATTCATGATTCGGTAATCACTTAGTCATTTTAGAAACGTACGATTTCTATTTCTTGCATTGCGTAATTACAATCTTGCCATGACTATTACTTATGTATGCATGTGGATAGAGACATGTTCGCATAGCGTATTACCGATTACTCATGTTTCCGACGATAATCATACTTGCGCATATACATTTCCTATTGCACTAACCATGATGATAGGAAACAAAGTCATTCGGTCGGAAAATCAAGCGACTGACGAAATCAAGATGCTTGCGTCCGACCAACAATCAAAACCGAAAGGTTAGCGTCAAACTCAAATTGGACAAATATCCTAACTTAAAATAGAGTCAAGAAAGGTTCTAAACCGTTACTTGACTCGGGGGCAAGTGATGGATAAATGTCCAATTCAGGTTCGTATTTACATTTCGGGCCTCGTAAACGTATCGAAAATTACATCTCGGTTTAAAAACACCTCCCACGGTATCAAAACGGTCCGGAAGCGCGTTTACGCGCGTCCGGACCGGACCTCCGGGTTGCGCAAAGCAACCCGGACGTCCGGATTACCTTACGGGTATCGCGCGACTACCGTATCCGCGATTACCGTTGCGTGTAGAGAAGTCAAGTTCGCACATTACCAATATGGATGATGGTTACCGCATGATCTTGAACCGTCATCAAACCGCTCTAAAACCGGGTCCGGTCCCAAGAAAGCCTATAAATAGGAGGTCTTGGCCACCCACTTTGACACATTCTCTCATTTTTGCCCAACTTTGGTATTTTGAGCTCTGACTTCTCTCTAGAAATTACCTTTTTGCCCTTATAGTGATTTAAGCATCGGAGAGGGCTCCGCTAGCACCACCCCCCTCTCCGTGCTAGCATTGGTCCTTGGTGCAGGATCCGACGCTTGAGACACAACCTTGCCGAGTCACAACCTTGCCGAGTCACAACCTTACCGAGTCCCAGCCTTACCGAGTCTCAGCCATACCGAGACACAATCCTCATACGGGAGCAAGTCTGAACACTCGTTAGTGGCCCAACCTCCGACGGAAGGATCACAGCCCGCACAACCACAGACGTATCCTCACGACCTTGTTCAATCCGGACGCAACAGCCGTAATTAACTAGTGGCGACTCTTTTAAAAATTTCATGTTTTTTCAAAACATTTAATCGCCTTAGGTCTGATAAATCATATACAACTTACTAACCAAGTAATCATGTTGCTTGGACACCAATGCTTTAGTAAAGATGTCTGCAAATTGATTACTTGTCATAATATACTGGAATTTGATAACACCTGCAACCAACATTTGCCTAGAAAAATGGCAATCAATCTCAATGTGCTTAGTTCGTTCATGGAAAACTGGATTGGATGGGATTTGTATGGCTGCTTTATTATCACAAAAAAAAAAAAAAAAACAGTTGAAGCACATTTTTTGGTCAAAACCCAACTCAGCCAAAACTCCTCTTAACTAAACCAACTCCTGAACTAAGTGTCTGATGCTCCTGTACTGACTCAGCAGAAGATAAAGATATAACATTATGCTTCTTTACCTTCCATGATATAGAAGACTTACCTAACATCACACAGTATCCAATTAAGAATTTTCTGGACTCAGAACATGAACCCCAATCTGAATCACAATAACCTGTCAACTCAACAACACTATCAGATGAAAGTAAAACTCCATTACTAGACTCCTGTTTCACATACTTAACAATTCTCAAGGCTGCATTATAATGAGACTGTTTTGGTTCATGCAAATACTGAATCAATTGTTGTACAAAATAAGCAATGTCAGGTCTGGTTAGGGTTAAGTACAAAAGCTTTCTTATCAGCCTTCTATAAGATGAAGCATCATTTATGATATAATCACTCTGATTTACACCAACAGCATCATCAAAAACTTTGCTAGTAAGCTTAAGATTGACCTCCATAGGGGTTTTGGCAGGTTTACAACCTGTTAAACCAACCTCAGAAATCAACTCTAAGGCATACTTACGCTGAGACAACACAATGCCTTTACTAGATCTAGCAACTTCAATACCAAGGAAAAATTGCAGCTCACCCAAGTCTTTCATTTTGAAAGAATTTTCCAACACATGCTTCAAATCATCAATCAAACTAGCACTGTTATCAGTAATAACCAAGTCATCCACATAAACCAACAAAACAACAATTTGATCACCATCCCTTTTTGTAAACAATGAATAATCATATAGAGACTGATGGTATCCGACATGTAAAAGTGATTCAGTCAATTTTAAATTCCACTGCCTAGAGGCTTGTTTTTAACCATACAAAGATTTTCGTAATCTACAAACAAGATTTGCAGTTTTGGACTCCCCCTAATTACGAAACCTTCAGGTAAATACATATAAACCTCCTCAGAGAGGTCCCCTTGTAAGAAAATATTAAACACATCCATTTGAAACAAATGTCAGTTTTGAGAAGCATCTAAAGAAAGAACCAGTCTGACAGTGTTCATTTTCACAATATGACTGAATGTTTCATAATAATCAATACTAAATTGATTGATGTTTATAACCTTTGACAACTAATCTGGCTTTATATCTTTTTAAAGTATCATCAGAATTATACTTCAAACGATAAACTCACTTAGATCCAATAGGTTTCTTACCAGGAGGGAGTAGAACAACATCCCAAAAATGATTGTCTTCCAGGGCTGCAATTTCATATTCCATAGTCTTTAGGGTTAAGAACCTATAAACTGTCCAAGGTTTGTCCAATGTTAAAATTTGGTGTCTGAAGTATAAAATGTTAAATTTTGTTAAAAAATAAAAGAAGTATAAAATGTTAAAATGGAGTGTCTCAGGTTTCATTTTTGTTGAAATTTGGTGTCTCTACGCGTGTTTTTCTCTCCCTTCAATCATTTTCATCAATCCACAATCCCACTCATAATTAATCACTCTTTAGTTTTTAGAAAGTCGCCAAATTTCCCCAAAAATCTTGAACTTTCAAAAGAAAACGTTTCCAGCAAAGTGGTGTGGAGCACTTTCCAACGACAACAGAGTTAGATTTACTTGCGCGGATGTGGCCTACTTCTTAGGTGACGGTCCCGGCAAGGTGAGGAGAATGGAGCGTGCTTGGGTGCTCGAATTTGAAAATCAGTTTCGTTGGGATTGGGTTCTCTAAAGTAATCACACCGAGACACCAAATTTCAACAAAAATGAAACATGGGACACTTCATTTTAACATTTTAAACTTCAGACACCAAATTTTAACATTGGACAAACATTGGACAGTTTATAGGTTATTAACCCTAGTCTTTATCCAAGAATTATCATGAGATGCTTCTGCATAGGAAACAGGCTCTACCAACTTTGAAATAGATGTAGGATATCTATGATATTCAGGAGCAACATTATCATAAGATATAAAGTTGGCAATAGAATAGAGCATAGTAGCAAAAGAGCTAACATAATCAGCTAATCTTATGGGAAGTCTTTTATCACGAGTAGACATTCTCACAGAGATTGGTGGATCATCAGAAGGGCTAGAAATATGCTCATCATCATCTGCAGGTGCATCATATATGTTAGAGTCAATATAAGTAGACTCATCATCTATCATTCACAGGAGGGTCAACATGAAGAACTTCATCATAGATCAAGGGTGGTACCTCATCTTCACAAAAGAATGGTCTAGAAACAGATTTGTTGCCTGCAAAAGGAAATATGTGTTCAAAGAATTTTACATCTCTGCTTATAAAAAAAAAAAAACCTTTTGTTTTTCAGAATCATAGAGCTTACAGCCTTTTTTGTTTGTTTGTTTTTTTTTTTTTTTCCGAATATCCTAAAAATACAGAAGGAATAGACCTAGCGGAAAATTTGTTTAAAACCTGCAAGTCTTTTGCAAATGAGAGGTAACCAAAAATCCTTAAATGTTTGATCTCAGGTTTCTTTCCCAACATAATCTCCATATGAGATTTTCCATTCTAAGCTTTAGTGGGCATCAGAATCACAAGATAACATGCTGTAAGCACACAATCACCCCAAAAAATATTAGGAATGGAACCTTATAATTTCAAAGGCCTTACAACTTCTAAAAGATGTCTATGTTTTTTTTTTCACTCTACCATTCTGTTGAGATGGGGGGTGGGGGGGATAAGAACATGAACTCTGACGGAGAATCATTTTTTGCTTGAAATGATTACTTAAATAGTCACTAAAGAATTCTCCACCATTGTCACTTCTGAAAACATTGATGGTTTTCTTAAATTGAGTTTCAACCATTTGAATGAAATTTCTTATAATTTCAGCCACATCATGTTTGAATTTCATTAAAAATACCTAGTTAACTCGAGAGAAATCATCAACAATTGTAAGAAAATATTTGCAATTATCATAAGTGGTTGTTCTATAAGGCCTCCAAACGTCACTATGGGTTAGATTAAACATAACATCATCTTTATTCATAGAAATATCAAAAGGTTGCATGGTAAACTTTGCAAGAGGGCAAATAGTACAATCATCAACAACAGTGTTTTTAGATCTAAACACATTCAAACTGTTTAAATCTTGTAAGGCCTGCATAGAGGCATGACCAAACCTCTTGTGCCAAAGAGAAGCCAAGTCTTTATTGGTGGTAGTAAGGGCAATTTATGAAGAATCAACACTGCTTGAATTGAGAAAATAAAGTCCGGAATCATGTTTACCATTTCCCAACACCCTCCCATTTGAGAGGTTCTTCATAAAAGTAAAATTGGGATGAAAAGTGGCAACACAATTCTATTCCTATGTGAGTTGAGAAATAGAAATTAAATTGTATTTGAAATCAGGCAAATATAGAACATTTCTCAACACACAGTTATCAAACAAATTGCTGTCATCAATGCCAACAACATAAACAAAACCACCATTGGGCAATTGAACTCTGATTTTGGAAAGGTTTTTGAAATTTTTAAGCCAATTTTTTTTTCTAGTCATTTGGTTACTAGCCCCAGTATCAAGAATCCAACAATTTAAAACATCATGATTAGAAAACTTAGAAACCATACCAGCACCCTGAACTTCCCCTTCAATAGGAGTGATGGTTGTAGCTACACTTGGAGTGTTGGCACTGCCTCTATATTGCCTTAGAAGTCTTTCAAACTGTTCACATGTAAGGTTGATGCTTCCTGATGATGAAATCGTGGATGACTGAGCAGCATAGTCACCAACATCATTACTGCTGTTGGATCCAGCAATGGAATTTTCCAGCATAGTCTTTCATAGGGATGGGCATTAGACCGGTCCGGCCTGGACCGGTTCTGGACCGGACCGGAACTGATTTAAGTAGTCCGGTCCGGACCGAATTAGATGTTGCCCAAGAGTTGACCAACAAAATCTGGACCGTTTCTGGATCAGTTCTGGACTGTTTTATAAAAAGCAGACCAGTCCGGTCCAGAACCGGTTCAGAACCGGTCTGAACCGTTTTTATTTATAGATTTACACTAAAAACAAAAAAAAAACTGTCCAAAACCAGTCCGGGTAAAAAAAAAACCGGTCCAAACCAGTCCGGTCCAGTTTAAAACCGGTTCCATCAGAAGTATACAAACGGTTCTTGGCTCGTTTTCACTTGCAAAACCTGGTCTGTTTGGAACCGGTCCAGTCTGGACCGATCCCAAACGGTCCGGTCCGGTCCAGTTCCGGGCCGGTCCGGCCGGACCGGTTTTTTTGCCCATCCCTAGTCTTTCATTTGATACTTTCATTGTATTTGAAACAAATATCCTTATAATGCCTATTTTTCTTGCAAAACTCACAACCTTTTGCATAACAACGTTCAACAGTGTGTTCCCTTTTCTTGCAGAAACTGCATTCAAACTCAGGATTTGCCAACGTCTTTTATTTTCCATCATTTAGTATTGAAGCTTTCACAGTATATGAACTCCCATCATTGCCTAAAATAGAGGTAGAGATGTCTCTCTAGCTTTTCTCTTGAAGAAGAATTCCATAGGCTTGATTTAACGTTGGCAAGGGAGTCCACATGAGTAAATTACTACGCACATTCGAATAAGCTTCACTAAGCCCCATCAGAAACTGAAACAATCTTTCATTTTCTTTGTGATCCAAATATCTCTTGAACAAATCACCAGTAATATGTGGAAGAGAGCAAGCAGAGTCATATTCTCTCAAGAGATTTCTAAACTTTGTGAAGAAAGAACTAATTGAATCCAAACTCTGACAAGTGGTTACAATTTCTCTATGCAGTTGGTAAATTCTGAACCAATTCATTTTATCAAATCTCTCTTGTAATTCTTTTCATACCAAATAGGCATTATCCAGATACAGAATTCCATCAGAAACACTATTGATAATCCAACCTCTAACAACAACATCACATCTATCCCACAGAGAGTGAAATTTCGGATCAAAAGCATAATGTTTCAGCAAATCAGTAACAAATCCAAGTTTATTCTTCCCTAACAAGATTATATGCATGCCTTTACTCCATTTGTCTGGCCAGTTAACTTTAGCGACAACAAACTCTGGCCAGGATTATCCGAGGTATGCAGAAATAAATGATGGAAAGAATGAACCTTAGAGGATAAATCATTAATCTCGGTTGCAAATTGGACAGAAGTCTCGCTGTCATCCGTATTTCCCAATTCATCCGCCATATATCAAAAAGGAACGCGGCGCAAGATCTCCGAAGAAGATGTACCAGACGAAGGAAGGAAACGAAACGACACTACCAAATGTGCCGTATTCTTGAGCGAAAAACTTCAAGGACAAGATTGCGATGCCGAATCAGGGATTCGATGCGAGCGAAGAACCAAATGAGGATTTGATCTGTAAACGAAAAAGGCTTGCATGCACGAATCACCGTAGGAATCGTCGAGGAAGCGTAAGCAAGGATCGATCGGCAAATGTGGTTTGCGACTCTGATACCATGATAAAATATAAAACTCTAGAAACGAAGGTTTAACGAAGAAGACAAAGAGAAGAACAACCGAAACAAGAATTGCGGATCATTAAAAGTGGTTCCTTCATCTGGCACACTTTCACCTTATTAATCACTATAGTAGGGGATCCCAAACGTTAGTTCAGGTTCAACCCTCAGTTGTTACAACGAATGAACTTAGTCCACAGCAAAATAAAACTGACAAACAAGTCCTCAAAGATAAAACAGTAACACAAATAAACACACGGGCCACGAACAAGGTTGATGGGCCAGATTGCAGAATCACCAGACTGAGGCCCAACTCACAATATGTAGAACACGGATTAATAAGATTTGAATTTTCGCGTAAAATATCTTTACTGCTACAGAAATTTCTACATTCTCAATCCACTCTTTGAAGCATTGCAACTCCAATAATTCTAGCCAACTGTACAGCTGAATCTTGCATTACAATTCATCCAAATATTAGTTTTTTAGACGTACACACATGATGAGCATTACTTGAAAACACTGATACGTATCTACAAGTAGCCAGTCAGCATTAGCAAATGATCTCTACCAGCGCAAGGAATCAAATCATACGGAGCAAAATCACCTGAAATTGAGTATAATGAAAAACAGCTCATAGCGCTGCAACGTATTTCCAGCCAAATACTCAAGCCTTCTCATTAGTGTTGATAATTTAATACAATAATAACTCAAACACAAATGAGATACACACTATCGTGTTTAAAGTAACATAGTTTGGAAAGTCTAAAGCACAAAAGAGTAGTACTAATTGGTCTGGGTCAGAGCGGGCCCGGGATCGAGTGACAATTTGACTGATAACTGTCGGCATTATTCGGTAGATGCTGTGCAATCTCTTGTGATCTTCTCTATGAAGCCAAGCATTGTGGCAAGGCTCTCCTCATCTGCATAGATCGATCAAAAGATGAGGAACATGTCAATGCAGTCCACTCGATCGATATTCAGTGGAAACAACATATATTGAAAAATCAAATGGCATTGGTAGTGAAAATAAATCTTACCAAGTGTCGGGACGGTATGACCCTCGGGGTGGTGAATGACAGTAGGTTCCACAAAGTAATCAAGTAAATCGATACCTTCTGAATGCATAATATCTGTTTCCCCTACAAATATATTGTAACAACACCACAATCATTGAAACTTTATTGAGGTTGTTGTTATATAGATTTAATATATTGTGAGATAATACTAAGTACCAATGAAGTGAAGAGAGGGGCATTGAATTTTAGGTGAATAGGCATTTGCAGCCAAAGGAACCATCCCTAATTTCTTTCCTCCAAACTTAGCTCCAGAGAGTATAATCAAGAACTTGATCTTTGGTACTTTCGTAAGACCTAATCCCTGTAATTAAACATATGTAATACTAGCAAAACACCGATTTGAACACCAAACTTCTCATATATATACCTGAGCTTGGATTCCTGGTAATGATGCAGCTAGAGTGGCTCCCTGAGATTCCAATTCCAAACAAAATAAATATATTAATATATAGGGTGTTGTAACTGTGGAGATATATATAGCAACGATTTTGCATTAATGATGATGGTAAAATAGGGAGGGTTGTAATAATAATGAATGGAGAAGAAGTAGTCACCTGAGAAAAGCCTAGAAAGCCATCAAAAGGACCAGTTTTGAGCATGTAATCTTCAAGAAATGCAATACACTCATTGAAGTTAGTGTACTGTGTAAAATCCTATTAATTCCATGACGACATCAATATTCATTCCATCATGTTAGATGCAACATATGATTATATATGGAACAAACAAACAAAGAGACGTTAGATTATGATGATGAGGAGATAGATGACCTGATTGGCTTGGAACCACTCATAGTAAGGAGGATCAAAGATTCCTTGGACACCGGAGGGGCCTCCTGCTGGATAAGGACCATCAAGAAACACCAGTTGGAGGTTTTGAACATGATCAGGCCCCCAACTCTTGTCAACCATTGTCTCAAGAATCTTGCCACTGTTTCGAAACCCATGGAGGCACAGAATTCTTGGTTTTCTGCCAGCCATAGCCATAGCCATCGTCTGTCTGTCTTAATTCAACCTAGCTAGCTAGCTAACTCCTAATTTACTTGCGCTACTGCAAACTCATTTTCTTCTTATTCTTCTTCATTCCGCCATTAAATAATTCAAATGGCATTAGGTTGGTTGTTGGACACCACGTGCTCGCTATCTTCACTACCTACCTACTCTATCCTCTTGCATTTCTTGTTATGGCTTTTTGGTAAGTCAACGTCATGCTTTGGTTGAGATTCACCATGGCAATATAAATCTTTTACATCCATCAATACACCTCTGAAGTAGGGGAGAACATATGAGACGATATAGACCCACGAATGATGTTTTATATTAAAACTAATTGGTGATGGTACGAGTGTCCTACTAATTTTATATCGTGTATCAACTATTTCAAACTATTTGATATGATATTTATGTACTTATATGTGGATTCTAACAATTTTCCTCTCACATGTGAGTTCTTAGTATATTCCCTTAAGCAGAAGTCTTATTTTTACGACACCAAATCTCCATGCACGTGCCCTATTTTTTTTTTTTTTTACTTAATTGTCATGTGCAAGTGCATGTAGTTCTCTAAACCGGCCCTCTGACGTCCGCGCCATGCCAAGAATCATATCTCCTCATGCTTATATCTGCATGTACGTGCCGCCCTTTCACAGGGCTCATCACTTTGTAATTTTCCACACCGAGTCATTACCTCTGATACCAGTTTTGATGCGGGCGGAACCGACCATTCCGCAATTTTGAGAGTTATGCGATTGCTAGTCCCGGACTTTCAACTTTCAGATTTTGGCGTGTGAATAGTATTTTTCAGGCGGAAATGACGTTCTGATCACAAGTCACTCTACGTCATTTAGTGCGCTGCTTTCGACCAAATTCAATCATCTTGAAGGTTAAAATCGTATTTTATGTTATTTCAGGTCTTTTTGTAATTTTCAATTTATTTGAGACTTGGTTGTTATTTTTGGATTATTTCCTAGGTTAGGGTTTTCGTTTTCCTGTATTTAAGACATTCATAGATATATGAGAAAACCGAGGTTTTTCCTCAGCCTTGTGTCTGATTTCGCTATTCTTTCAATTTATGTGCGTCTATCACCCATTACGCTACATCAAGTTTGTTGTGGGAGAAATTAGGGGAGTGATGAGCCCATAACCATTATATAAGCTTAGTGAAGTTCTACCCCAAAACCAATTATTGATAGTATAAAGTAGCCCACAAACCTTATATAGTGTTTAATTATTTTTCAAATCGCATGATGTTGTATTATTTATTCACATGTTGACTCTAATAATTTTCCTCGTTGATTGAATGAGAAGTCAGTGTTCTTAATGCACATAGTTAGCTCGGGACGTATCCAAGACCCAGGTGCTACTAGGTGCACTGATAGATGAAACCATATCGGTTGAAACGATTTTGAAAAACAAATTTACGAAAAAGAAAATTATATATAAAAAGAAATAAAACAATTTCAAACATTTCATTCAACTATATATTCGGGAAGAAACATGCATGTTGAATTATTGACCTGTTGATAGTCCTATGGATCCGAAGAGTAAACTTCTTCTAAATCAGGGAGAGATATTTGATGACCCTGAGAGATATAGAAGGTTAGTGAGTAAATTGGTCTATCTCACCATCACTAGACCAGACATCTCATTTGCGGTAGGTGTGGTTAGTCAGTTCATGCAATCTCCATGTATTCAACACTGGCAGACTGTAACTCGGATACTCCGGTACATCAAGAAGGTCACCAGGGTCGAGGATTGATATACAAAGATAAAGGACACACTGAAGTGATGGGATACACTGATGCTGATTGGGCATGTTGTCCAACAGACAGAAGATCCACAACAAGTTATTGTGTCTTTGTTGGGGGAAATATAATCTCATGGAAAGTAAGAAACAAGGATGTGGTTGCTCGCTCGAGTGCTGAAGCTGAGTACAGGGCCATGACACTTGGTACTTGTGAGCTCTTGTGGGTCAAACAGCTTCTTCAAGAGTTAAGAATTATATTGGAGATGATAAACCATGAAGCTATATTGTGATAATAAAGCAGTTCTCCACATAGCCTTAAATCCGGTTTTTCATGAGCGAACAAAACACATAGAGGTTGATTGTCACTTTGTTCGAGAGAAGATCGTCTCCAAGGCAACTGCAACGGAGTTTGTTAATTCTGATTGTGAATTCGCTGATATTCTCACAAAGGCTCTTGGTGGCTCTCGTGGACAGCATATTTGTGCCAAGCTTGATGCACATGATCTATATGCTCCAGCTTGAGGGGGAGTGTTAGAAATATATTATCTACTTATTATGATATATTTAGTTATCTAATCTGAAGAAGAGCTACACCTATATATATATATATATCCTCCTCTATAGCAAGAAAACTTAAGGGGACAAAACGTAAGTCTTTGAGGACATAAGATTTTAGGCAGAACTCCTCATCAGCTTATTATTTACCATTATAATAATAATAGCAGATTAAAAGTCATCATTCGCCTTCTTACTCAACTTAACATCCCTCCCTCGTAGAAGGTGTTAAAACATGTGCCTACTTAGGAGAAGGTTTACTTGAAAATGAAAAATCACACTCTTCATTGCTTAGAAGCTCCACAGACAAAAATTTCAATAACAAATGTATGCTCTGAATACAGTTTCTGATTTTTGAAAAATGGAATATGTCATATATGTTAGAAACATGACTTGAGATATCAATGACTACTTTCAGCGAGCCAAATATTATTTTTATTTTTGCAAACTTCAAATTAACATACTAAATATGCTAAACTTAGATGGCGCTTAAACATGAATGAATTTGCAGCCTAGTAGTAAGTGAGTGGAGAAGATTAGTCTTAAATGATGCATGATTCATCAGTCACATCATCAAATTCACAGACCGGTAGGATTCCCATAGATCCACAGTAGTAAGATGGATATGATTAAAAAAAATTAGTGTTCAACATAATTGACGGGCCTCCTAGCACAATCATGTGTTGAAATACTTGAAATGAATCCAAAGCACAATCACTGCATAAAAGAAGAACACATTTTAATGCCAAATTAAATAACAAGAAACAATAGTACAATTGATAAATCAAAACAAATTCTTTAATAGAGCATAAATTATAGGTAAATAATGTTATGAATAGTGTAGATCCAAGTAAAGTAATTCAATAATCAAAATTATTTTCACCTTTTGTGCGGGAACGGTAGTTGAGATGAGCATCAAGTCCAAATAGAAGAAACCATACCAAACTACACAAAATGCAATCATGGAGCTCCGAGAAACGACGTTTCTGTTAGTTATCACACCCCTTTCTAGCAAGGTCATCAATGATGAAATTTTCTACTACATTTAAGGATAACTGAATCATCAATTATGAAAAGTATTACCATAATTCCAATCACAAAATTCGATAAGCACACACAATCTCAAGACTCAATTGCTAGTCACCACTACATTATCATCAAAGAACTACAAATGATATTCCTTCCATTTAAGTCAAATGAAAATCATTCAACATGCACTACAATTGACATGGCAAGAGGAAGAAAATTAGTAGAAATGACTGAATAACCTCATACATGTATATACAGAAGCGAAAGCTCTTTAAGCATATTAACGAGCATCTTTTGGGCAGTTGATTGGTTTTAACTCTGAGTCTTCAGGTTCTTTCTATGGAATTTGACATTGTGAAGTAAATATTTGCAGAATCAGTAATCAAGAAGATATATTGTATAAATTTTAGAACAGCAAGAAAATTAATCAATTTTCAACATAAAGGAAATTGGGTTAGGTCTGACAGTAAAAGTTACAGTATGATTTGGAGTTACCTGGACTCTTGGAGTGACTGAGAGTTTCTGCATGCTAGTGGCAGATGGATCGAAAGTGCTTTTGGTGGTGCTGTTGGAGAACGATCCGTACAGGAAAATCTTTTTAGAAGATATGTAGAGAGGGACGATCATAGCGACAAGGAAGATATGCAAAGAGTGAGGCAGTGCTTGTTGGAGGATGATCCTGCACATAAGAAGGCTCGTTAGAAGATCTGCACAGGGAGTGAAGATCAGAGCCCCACATAAGATATGCCAAATGTGAGCATTGTATTTGTTGATGTGAAGAGGTACATGGTGGCGGCTCTTCGGAGTGAGGACACTCTGCACTTTTATTATAAAGAAGATGTAACAAGCTAAGAAATTATTTACGAAGATATTATCATTCTATTTTTTAAAGAATTATTCACAATATTCGTGCTAGAGAAAACCATCTCCACGATTAGAGTAGTGATTAGTAAAATTAGTGATAACTTTCTTAGTAGTAAACTAAAGGATAAGAAAAATGATTAATAACCAAATTGCTACCTGAACTTTGGCCCGCCTACAAATCGCTACCTCAACTTTTGATTTTAAAAATTAGCTACCTCAATTTTAAAATTCGGATCAAATCGCTACCTCAGTCAATTTTTTGTCAATTTAGACAATATTAAACCACATGCGTTTTTTAAAATATTTTTCTTCCAAAAATGCTCTTATCTTTATTCCTTGCCTCCTTGCGTGAACATACTTCACTATCTTCAATCCATTATCATCTTTTCTTCATTATTTTCTTCTATGTCGTATGTATATTTTTTCAATTCCAAGAGTTCATACAAACTTTTACATTACTAATTAACAATTTCCCCATCAAAACAAGCTGCAGAATCTAAAAGCTGTTTTGCTGCTATTTTGATGCAGTAATGGTGTTGTTTCATTGTTACTCTTTTTTTCCACTTTTGCTGATGCAATTTTTTAATCAGTTTTAATTAATTATATTACGTTTAGCTTATGTGTTAATTTGTTGTGTTATCTTGCTGCAGTAATTATGTTGTATTATTGCTGTTTTTTTTTTCACTTTTGCTACTGCAATTTTCACTATTACGGCATTCACTTTTTGTTATTTTCAGTTGAATCGTAGAGAATATTTTTCGTTATTCTGTTGTTCAATTGCTTCCAACGAAAGGGGTTTTGGTATTTGTGGATCAAAGTCATAAAAAAGTAATGTGTCCTTAAAATATAACACAAATTAAGTTAAATTCACTCCACCCACTAGCACTTTCAGCAATTGCACAAAAAGATAAAAGAGAGGATAATAATAAGAGATAAAAGATTAGTTGAAACACTTGAAAGAGACAACATTAAGTCTGTATCTATGTCCGATATACTTGGAACTAACATAAAAATCTGTTATATTTTCATTAGGATATATATGACATTTGCAAATTCCAAACATAATTTTCAGGCGAACAGAGCAAGTAGAGCGGCGAAGTTAACTTTTTTTATGGGGGAATTGTTAATTAAGGTAGAAGGTTGTCTGAACTCTTGGAATTGAAGATATACATACGACACAGAAGAAAATAATGAAGCAAAGATGATAATGGAGAGAATATGGTGAAGTATGTTCACGCAAGGAGGCAAGAAATAAAGACAATGGCATTTTTGGAAGAAAATTATTTGAAAAAAAACACACATGGTTCAATTTTGTCTAAATTGACAAAATGTTTACTGAGGTAGCGATTTAATCTGAATTTCAAAGTTGAGGTAGCTAATTTTCAAAATCAAAAGTTGAGGTAGCGATTTGTAAGCAGACCAAAGTTCAGGTAGCAATTTGGTTATTAACCCTAAGAAAAATTTGTGTACAATATTTGAGTGGTTTTAGAAGGAGGATTATGACTAAAGAATAAAATAATAGGCTTAAGAATATAACCAATAAAGGGACGACATGCCATTTTTTTTTATAAAAAAAACTTTAATGCTTTAATTGTTGTTAGGAATTGAACCCGAGTCATATATAGTCAATCTTATTAATAGTTTGTTTCCACTTTCCACTATTCAGATACGGGCCTAATTAAGTTGTGCATGAAAATAGAAATTAAAACAAGCTTGAAATTAAGGCACAGTCTTTAACTGAGCCGAAACGCCATCAAGCATTCATAAATGACCATTCTTGACCATGTGAATATCTTCTGTTTATCTAGGGGTGGCAACAGGTCACAGGTATCCGCCGATCCGCGGGGCCCTCCGTTTTTGCTCCGTGGATCCGCGATCCGTGACCTGTGGGACGGGTACGGTTTTGGAGTCGATCCGCCCCGTCGCCCCGCCCCGCTCCGCACGTGTATCATTTGTATATATATTACATGTATATTATATAAAACTATATAGATAATATACTACATTGTCAAAATAATAAGAATTTTAATGAGTTTGGTGACTTGTATTTTAATTTGGATTTAAATTTATAATTTATGATTCGAATTTTAAGCTAAATTTGAATATATAAATATATAATTTAGGGTTTAGAATTGTTGTTAATAAAATATGTGCTTCTAGTAGGCGGCCCGCCCCGCCCCGTGAGATGTATGGGGCGGGTACGGGTCGACCATCTCGACCCGCGGGACGGGTACATGCCAAGCGATACACGCCCCGCTCCGTTGCCATCCCTATGTTTATCCATTCAAAAAATTATTAGTTAGACCGAGTCTGCCACATAGGATAATATGGACTCGGCCAACAAAAAAGTGGTAATCTATCTGTATATTATATAATTTAGATTAGATGTAATTTAGGCTATTAGTTGCTAATTTTGTGCCACCTAATCTATTTGTTTTCTGATTGGTTTGTGCTTCTCACGCGCCAAGCTAATATGATGTCTTCTTCTTCACCAAGGGCTTCACCACCAGCCGGGTTGTTTCCATCAGCTCTCAGACGTTTTTTTCTTTTCATACATTACGTTTCAAAATTTAATAGCTTATTACAGTCTGAAACCGACTGTAAATCATCAATTTCAATCCCCATCACCAAAAATAAACGTCACTTCTTCACCTCTTCCTCCCAAACAATCTCTACTGCCGTTTCCCAGATCTATCTCATCCACCTCCTCTAAACGAACGATTATGCAGCCGGTGATGGTTTTAGAAGCCGAGAAGCCGATCCAGCCTTCGCAATGCATGTTGAATCTCATGCATTCTTCGATTTCTAAAACAACTGTCATACAGATTTCTCACTTCCAATAGCAAGTGCCTAGTGCCTCCACATCAGCAGCCACGTCACTGCCAACTCATCAAAGTGGCACTGCTACAGTATTTGCTACAGTAAATGGCACTGTAAAATTGACACTCTCTCCAGTAGTGGAAGCCAAGTTCCAATTCTACATTGGGACCCACATAATTTCATAATTCAAATATAATTTTTGCATTATATATAAATTATATATTCATACTTTTTTACAAATACGGACATGAATAAATAATGAGATTCAAGTATTAGATGTTTTAATTAAAAAAAAATAGGGAAAATATATACAAAATTATAAAAATGTAATTGAATTTTTTAATAAAAATTTACATTCTATAGGGATAAGAAAATAACCGGTCCGGTCGGTTCGGAACTAGTATAGACTGGACCGGTTCCAAACAGACCAATTATGCGAGAGGAGAACCAGACCAAAAACCAGTAATATACTTCTCAAAAAATTGATTTTTGACTGGACCAGACTGTTTTGAACTGGTTTTTAACTGGATCAGTTTTGTCGGAGGATCAGTTTTTCGTTTTTTTTTTTTTTTTTTTAATTAGGGTAAATTTGTATAGGAAAATGGGTCGGACCAATTTTGAACCGAACCAGACTTTTTTTACAGTTCCAGTCCGAAATCGGTCCAGAATTTTTATTGCTAATTTCAAATTCAATCAAGACCGGACCATACTGTTTTAATTAGTACCAATCCAGTTCGGAACATATTCGGGCCCGACCGGTTCGTGCATATCCATAGTTCTCTATTATCAATTCATTGCAATAATTATACGTTACTTGACCAATGTAAAATTACTATTAGGTGCAGTGCCCATGCGGAATGCAGAATGATTGATAAGTATAATTGTTGATATAATAACATTGATCAATCAAATTCATTAAATCTATTATTTCACCATAATCAGTGTATATCTGTTATACGTTGATTGACATATCTTAATTCAACATCATCAACATATTCACGTTTATGTACATCCATGATAATATTAGTAAATCGATTATTGCATTAATCATGTGTTTTTATATATGATTTCCAATATATGTAAATTAGAAATATATTATATATACATCATTCTAAAAGTATAATTTTTATAATAATTTATCGTAAAAGATATATTTCTTTCATATAATAATATAATATAATATAATACGTAAAATACATAAAAATATATATGCATTAAAATAATATAATATTTTGTAGTAATTATTTTACATATTTAATAATTTGAAATGTTATACTATTTCAAATTTTAGAATTAACGGTTATTCATCATGGTAACATATAAACAAATTAGATATAGAAATTTCGAAATTGATTCAAAGTTAAAAAGTAGTAATTTTGGTTCGTGTCGTTATTTATGTTACATAATATTTAAAATGACTGATTACGGCTCTTGTCTATCTGACTTAGCGTAACCGAATATATATACAATCAAAGAGATGAGCAAAACAATCGAATAAAATAATATTAAAAAGTTGGCACCGACATGAACAGTAACTTGGGAGTTCCTACTAGTAGGCACTGTCCCACTTCACTATTCATTCAATAATGGCAAAACAGTAATATTTGTAATCCTAGTCACGCCTAGTGGCGCCTAGTGGCGCCTAGTCAGCGTCCAGTGGCAAAAATTGGAACTAGGCACTCCCATTTTGGAACAAGGCACTCCTATTGAAAATGTAAGTGCCTATTTAATCATTACCAGTAGGGATCAACAGTAAATGACACTAGGCACTACAGTAATAAATTTACAACATGTAATTAGGAACTAGGCACTATTCTACTATTGGAAGTGCTCTTACAGCGAACCGAAGAACTCTAGCGCGGGAGATAGAAGGGCATTATGAGAAAGGCGGAGTCTAGGCATCGGGGCGAGACAGTCGGTGGGTACATCCTTGGAGGAGAAATCGTAGAGATAGCTCTTCGGTATGATTTTTCCTTCGTTTGAGTTCCTTTTTGGTTCCAGGTATGGGTTTCGCCGTACCTAAAGATTATGGTGACTGAATGATCTTCTAGAGATATATGACTGATCCGTTGATCAAATTTTGACACCATAGTAGAACACAATAACAGAGGCACCTAATATTTTCAGATGTTTGCGAAGTTTCAAAACTAAGCCATATGGTCTGAATTGAATCTACATGTAACATGAATGTAATTTAATTTATACTCTTTGTTGTTGTTTTTTGCTTTTGCAGTGTTATTGGCTCCATCTGCTGCTGGTCCAGGTATGCTATGATCTCAACTTATAATGCCATGAATACATTGTGTTCTTACTTGCTTTCTTAATCAAAATCGTGTTAGTTTGTTACTGATAATTAGAGACGAATCCAAAGTTTGTTACTGATAATTAGGGACGAATCCATAAATTAAATTCATGGGGTTAAACTATGAGTTTATTGGTGTTAATCCAAAATTTCATGGGGTAAAAATAACACAAGATATCATTGCTCTGACCTGATGTTGGTTTTTTTTTTACGCATTGAAGAGTTCTTCTGAAATCATGTTGAAGCATGGAAAGAGAATACTATTACACTTGCTTAAACCCCCACAGAGACCAGGCTCTTATGTCCAGGAATACTTACTGACTGGACATATAAGGAAGTTCATATATAGATCACATAGTTTTCCAAAAGGTTGTCCTGCTGACAGTGATGATTTTATGAACTATAAGAAGCCAACTAGACATATATTAAAGGTTAGTCATTTACGTTTTAGGATGCATCATACATTCTTTTGTTAGAAATTTATTAATTATGATTGAAAAACTTTTTTATTGCGTTATCTTTTTAGTTCAATACATCTGGTTGATCTCACTTCAGCTATTTCATCTGCTTTACTGATAAATGAGCTTTAGTGGATCGAGATAATTGCAAAGCCGATTGATTACACCTTAAAAGATGCTGTTTCATCAACTGGTAAGTATTCTAACTGACAGATATTAGTTTTCATTCATTTTATTTCATCATGTTGTACTTTTGAAGCTGCAAAAAAAAGCTGCCATATGCATTTAGATCATGCAGGACACATCTCTATTACTTACATCTGAGACACAACAAATTAATTTTCACAATCTCCTGGAGAATTGCATAAAGTGAGAAGCTTTGATTGATATTAGGGAGAGTGAAAAAAATGTAACCCTTTTAAGTAAAAAGTTATGGTGTTGATTTGTCTAATAGTTTCCTGAATTAAAAAAAAAAATCCATTTTGATTCCGAGTTTCACTCTAGATATCACACTGCTCCCGGAAACATGCTTATAACATTATAACATTTTGAATTTTCTTTACATCTCTGACAAACCAAAGTGCCTATCGGTACTTAAAAATCGGATTTTTGGGGTTTTGCTACTCGAATCATTAAAGTTTTTGCTTTGTAGGTTGGTTTTACTGGCGTTTCCTCAGGACTCGGTGAGGAGAATGATGCAATTAGAAAGGGTGGGTTGCAGAGCGCGTGTATACAAGATGGGGCTGTTCGAAACAATTAGGGACATAACCAGAACAAAAGGAATCAAAGACATGTACATAGGTAACCTTCTGGACTCTGGAGTACTACAAGGTTGTCCCTAGCGTAGACATTATTTTCATGACTTACAATACACTGAATATGCTCCTGACCCGTCATTACTGATTGTTGTGCTGCATGCTGCTGCATTCATAAAAGAACACAAGTCTGGTAGTTGATCGGTTTGTTTAAACATGATTAAAGATACATGTCTATGGTTTTAGCATATTTTGAGTTTGCTGCAAGAATGAGTTACTGGGCTGATTCTTGTGTATTTTATTGTTAAGATTATTGTAGAAAAGTAGTATGTTATACTCATCATATCAATATAGATTTGTTGTTGTTTAGATTCAGTTCGATATTTATCATATGAGACGCTTTTATGATGCTTTGCAGTGCTATTAGAATTGGATAGGACATCGAACCGGTCAGAATTGTGGTCTGATTAATTCGGTTTAAATCTGACTCAACTGATCGAACTGTCATTTCACTACAAACATGAGTTAACCACTTAACATCATTTATAGCAGTAGCCAAACCAAGACCTAATTACTCAATGTCGAATATTTTGAATTTTTTAAGCTTTTATTTACGCGAGAATCGATAGAGTACAACAGTCATGTTTTGTAAAAACCATTTGTTTCTTACTGTTAGGTCTTGGTGCTTTATCTCTTATTTAAGAAAAATATAGAATAAATTTCTCATTTTTATATATAATAATAATATTAATATTGTTATGAAAGTAGAGAGTAATAGAATAGAGAACTTGAGGATGATCTTATTATCACATATAGGGGCCCTTATATAGGGATTACATAGACTTGGAGAGGAAGTAAAATCAATATACGGAAGGTCCAAATAAGGAAGATGATATATACACACAATATTGAACATCCACATAATATATTCATAACACTCCCCCTTGGATGTTCATAAGGGAATTGTGCCTCGTTAAAACCTTACTAGAAAAAAAACCCATTGGGATAAAAATCTAGTGAAGGAAAAAGAGTACACAATTATGGATCCCTTTTTGTAAGCTGCCTCGTTAAAAACCTTACCAGGAAAACCCGATGGGATAAAACCTTGGTTAAGGGAAAAAGAGTGCAGCAGTGTAGATTCTCCCCCTGATGTTGACATCGCGTAATTTCATTAAGTCGACGCAATCCAATCATGTTCGCCAATATTCCAGATGCCGCAGTCGATAAAGCCTCCTTGAAAAGATCCGCTAGATAGTCATATGAACAAATTCGTTGGATGAAGAATAACTTGAGGCGAATGTGTTTTGTATGTCTCCTTTGATATAACAATCTTCAACTCGAGCTATATAACCTGCATTATCTTCATATATATATATATACAATATAATGCTACATTTGAAAATTGTGCACTTCCATGTTATAACTTACATTTGTGTAGCAAATTAATTTTGGCATTGATTCATCATGATATTAAACTCATGGAATTCTTACAATCATTAAGGTACTCAATAATGTGTTTATCTATGCAAAATAGCTTCAAGACATTTTTTTTTTTTTTTTTTTTTTTTTTTTATATATAAGACAAGATTATTTTCAATCTCTTAAGTACTCGATCTTCAGGCCGAGCCAAACCTTTGTCCTTTCAATATATTTTGTCTGAATTTAACATCATCACTAAATTGATTGTATTTACAAACTCTTCACGAGTTTCAATATCTTTAAATTCTCCCCCTCACGCGATGCCCCTTTCGGCTATAGCGTGATCAATTCAACTTATCAAAATATCAGTTTTCTTGATTCGCATAATATCATCTGATATATCTTAGCTCAAATGAGCTATACATTGTGGAGAATAAAACATAAATTGCATGTATTATTTTAAATGGTACAATATCTTTATTATCCAACATTCTTGGAAAAATTTCATGCTAGCATTTTCAATCCTTCTAGGATTTTCACTTTAATTTTGCTATCAAATTAGCCACTCAAATAGGCTATAAGTAATTCGTATAATGAGACGCAAAGTAAAACTTTTTATGTACTGCCAACGTAGTAATATACCAGAAGGTGATCGCTCCACCAAATGATCCATATAATAATAGTCAGGATTCTGCATATAACATTTGTACCACAGGCTGTGCGTATCTCACGACGCAATTTATTTATGCGGGAAATAATTTGCATACATTGGCTTCCACCTTCTACATTTTTAATGCTAATACTTGCGTCTTTTCAAACTTTTGGCCAATCGTAATGCTTGTTTAACATATTGAGCTCAAGATTCTCGACTCCTCGTCTTGTTTTATGATTTCACTCATGAATAATATTCAAAACAGTTGTCGACAACTTGATATGCATAGTTCCATAAATTCCCATTAATAACATAACTCATCGAGATCTCTTTATTACAATTATTTTCAGGTACCTGAACCACTTCTGGGGTTTCATAATTAGTTATGTCTCTTTTCCTTTTTGAGAAATCGCCTCCGTAATAAGACCATATTTATCTATTTTCTTTCCGTGCTCCATTCTTGTTAAAAATATTTGGAACCAATATCACACACTTCAGGCATGAATTATTTTTCATTATTGTTCGTCTTAACTGGACGTTTCAAATCGGAGCATTTGCAGCCGGTAATTGACTAATGACTTTCTGGGTCTCATAAAGTCACTAAGTACTTGATTGGCAGTATTTGTAAATATTTATATCTCTGAACTTCATATTCGTATTCTTATTATGCGAGGATCTAACTGAGATAGTAACAAACTTTTTTTTTTTTCCAGTCAATCTCTTTCCTGCCAGCTGCTTATTTTCTCCCCCTAATGTTGGGAAAATCAGCAACTCTTGCTTTAATATATATCACCCATTATTCCCAAATAATTGATATGTATCCAACACATTTTTCTCAACTTTCAAGACCCATCTTTGTGCAATTCGGTGGAGCAGTTCAAATATATATCGCACATCATAAAATACATATATGGGAAATTTGTCTCTTGACCAAAAGTTGGTAGTAATGGGGAGAACTGTGATTTAACATTGGCTTGATGCGCAGTTATATTGCTGCTTTCATAATAGCATGCAGTTGTTCTCAATTTGCTCTTATTGGTAGCAGTTTAGCTATTTAATTGGAGGCTCTTTGTAACTTTTATGCTATACTGCGAATCTAGACATGCAATTGTCTGATTCTTATATTAAATATCAATTTTTAATATCATCATCATTCTTTATTGCATAATCTTGAAATTTTTCTATTGCAAATTCGTGATAATTAATGCACATGCGACCATATTGTAGATGCATCTTTCAAAATAATATATCGGTCCACATGGCAGGTGAACGGGCCCATATTCACCTTTTATTATTTCCATAAATAATGAAATTTTATCCCGAACTTAGTTGATGATGATCACATAATGATTTTTCCTTTGAGAGCAATTATCATAATGATTTATGGAGAATCTTCAGGTTCTTCCAAATAATATATTGCGCATCTTAAGTGATCCGGAATGGTCTGTAACCGGTCACGCCAAATATCATATTATATGGGTAAAATTTCGGGTTTACCTCTATATGAATCAGTAAACTTCTGGTTTACCTGAATTTTTTTCATAATCTTGATAACACAATCCGCATGTTTTTTTTTTTTCATCTTCATCATAATAATGATTGCGGAGTATTCACATTCTTTATAATAATATATACTGTATATGTAAGATATAAATAACAATAATAAAAAATGTAAAGAAATAAATAAATAACTTCGTATAAATGCTCAATTTCATGATCTTCAGGATCACCTATATTAGGATCCTTGTTTGTAACTCAAAATCTTTAATGATCTTTTGTTTATATCGCAAAATCTCTTAGGATATTCAGATCTTATTTTCATGATCCAGATCATTCATAAAAATAATTCAGGATCTTCAGGATCTCTGTTCATGATTTAAGATCTTCAGAGATCTTCAATCTCGTTAATTCATAGTCCCATATATTTAGGATCTTCAGGATCCTGGATCCTTTATTCATTCAAAATCTTCTAGGATCTTCATGATCATTTATTCATTACTCATGATCTGTTAGGATCTTCAAGATCCTAAATATAGTAAATATTGAGCTTTTGAATAACTCTTAATCTTCTTGATCATTTTATAATTCAATGAGCATAATGATATATGTATATAATAAATAAAATGCAGTGCAAGAAATAAAAAGTAACTGTAAATGCAGTGCAAGAAATATAAATATAAATATAAATATAAATATAAATATAAATATAAATGCGAAATTTGTAAATGCGGAATTTAAAAATAAATATGAATATTCATAATCTTAATCTTTAGGATCATAATGTCAGATCTTCGGGATACGATATTAGTATAGAATGCAATTTTCTTTATCGCAATATCCCAGTATCAAATAATATTTGCTATTGAGGCCAAACTTTGCCTAATTTCATTGTGCTTCATAAAATTATCAATTTCCGCGCTGCATAATATCACTAGTTTTCTGCAAGCGTCACTGCGCATATCAAAATTATCATTTTTCCAAATCAATTGGACTTTGTATTCTTTTCATGCATTCTTTATTTGTAAGATATTTCATCGTTCTTTATTGATCTCACGATGTTGCTACATATTTCATCTCTTTTAAAATCAATCATGTCCATGACGATGATAACTTTAGCAAATTTGTACTTGTACTCTTTTAGAGTCATTATTATCATAGATTACATCACTCACTTTAGGGAGTGCAAAATATTATCATTGTAATCATACATTGTAATACTCACTTCAGGAGTATAATAATGCTACAACACTCACTTCAGGGAGTGAAGTATATCATCTTTTCGTAAATTGCAACGCTCACTTCAGGGAGCGAAGCATAACTAGTGGGCGATGCGTATAATTTTGTTTAGCATTTATATATGGATATATTTCAGCATCTGACAACCATGCCACACTATTTTTTTTTTTTTTTTTTTTTAACTCGTGTGCTACTATACTCGCTTTCGGGAGTGTAGCATATTAATACATATATATAACTTTATGTATATACAAAAATAACACTTCACATATATGTGTATAAATATTTAAATTCCAAAATTATTTTGATGTTTTGCATGATATTTTGTATTGTAAAAACGCCGTCAATATTTGACATATTTTTATATAATGTCTTATTCAATAAATCGAGTCGGCGAGATGTGATATACTGCTAACATATAGATTAGTATATGAAATATAAATAACCAATGGAATCTTAATAAATCAAATCATCAGTAAAAATAATAATATAATAGTAATAATAATAATCAGATCATTCCCAACAAAGCAAACCTCATAGTGACAGCACATATCGTTCTGGGGATTGATGGCTAATGTTTCATCTTCGCTCAACACCAAATCCTAATGGGAACGGACGGCTACATAAGAGAAATAATTATAATTAAATTTTGGATGAACAAGGGAGAACAATTGAATCAATTTTGGATAAGGATTGGAATTGTGGTTGGTGAAAAAGGCGGTGGAATTCTTCTTCCGGCTCAGGAAAACAGAACCGCAGAAGCAGCAGTACACCACATGTGCAGAAGGAAAGCTCCGACAGCGAAACCGCGATGGAGTCGCAGGTTAAAAAAAACACAAAGCTTCTGAACAAGGCGGTAGTCATGTGTGGCTTATTGCTGCGAACATACAAACGTATTAATAAATAATTAAGAGGTATGTAAAAATAATATCAGAGTCAAATCGTGCTGATAACGTGTTATGAAAGTAGAGAGTAATAGAATAGAGAACTTGAGGATGATCTTATTATCACATATAGGGGCCCTTATATAGGGATTACATAGACTTGGAGAGGAAGTAAAATCAATATACGGAAGGTCCAAATAAGGAAGATGATATATACACACAATATTGAAAACAACAATCTCTCAATCCATCTACTTTTATTTAACATTAATTTTATAATTATCCCTTTTGATTATCATAAATTTTCTATGTATCTGTCTTTAACAAGTTGTGAATATTGTTTGTAAATCAGATAAATATGTGCACGAAGTTGATGCACGAGTAATCACTTGAAGAGCGGCTTCATCAATATGTCGGATTTGCTTGACTCGATTTTACGATCAACTTCACCATCACAGATCATGGCTGGAACTGAAGACGAATACGATTACCTCTTCAAGTAAAACAGATGAGTATACCTATTATTATATTATTAAATTGATATATTGGTTAAACTGAATAATTTGTTTCGGTTTAAAAAAAAAAAAAAAAAATTGATTGAATAATAAGAATTAAATTTAATTATAATAATATATTCATAACAAATATTAAAAAAATTGGTCATTTTATGAATAGTCATTTAACTCTCAATTTGTGACAAAAAAAAATAATATAATTATCACTTTGATGGGATAGTTATTATAACATGTTATTATTTCAATCATTTCTAAAAAATAATTAACTATATAGTCTTTGGCTCTTCGCTCAAATATTTAAATATTTAACAATTCAAAACACTTACTATATGCCATATTGAACTCCGTGCAATGCGCGGGGCAAATACCTAGTATATTAATAGTATGGTAAAAGTAAAAATCATAATGTTAAGAGTAAAAATGTGTGTATTGTTCTTCTGTCTAAACATTAATTGCCATTAGTGATAAAAAAATATTATTTGCCACAAGAATTATTTTTATTTACTATCAAAAAATTTATATAATAGGTCAATCTAATAATATATATTACATAATATAATCAATAATAAATAAAAAAAATTATTTATTCATATATGATATAGCACAATTGTTACTATTTTATTTTTT
Source organism: Clarkia xantiana subsp. parviflora (assembly GCA_036873135.1). Lineage (NCBI taxonomy): Eukaryota > Viridiplantae > Streptophyta > Magnoliopsida > Myrtales > Onagraceae > Clarkia > Clarkia xantiana. The sequence continues at coordinate 15,004,284 of JAPTYO010000008.1, read as the reverse complement.
GTTTTTTCTAAAATCCTATTGGGTGTGGTTTGACACTTGCCCTCTAGGGTTCACCACGTTCAATATGTTTTTAGAAGAAAAAAAAATCACAAAACTATTCACACTTAAAATTATTTTTATTTATAGTTTTTTTTTTAAGAAAAAACATATTATGCATAATATATATTAAACTGTGATTTTATTCATTTTCATAATAATAAGCTTAACCGAGGTGGGTAGAATATGATGGAAATTGATTTTAAATATCTTAATTAAAATATTTTAATATACATTAATTTAATAATTGGCAAAAAAAAAACATTAATATAATATTTATGTTAGTAATTAATGTTTAGAGAGATAAAATTTTATTTTAGTAATTGGCCATTTAAATTTTCTACATTATGATTTTCACTTCTAATATATTATTAATTAGTTGTTAGTTTTTTATTGGTCGAGTCCGTAGCTTACGTGGTGGACTCGGTCTAGGTAATAATTTCTCCTCAAAGTCCGTCTACTCTTTCAATAGAATACTAGTTATTTCCACAACATCAGACGCTTGATGAATTAAACGATGCGTATCACTTTAAAAAAAATAGGTTAAAAATCTGTCAGGAGCTCTTGAAATGAAAAAAAAAAAAAAAACTATTCATATCAGCACTTTACATTTTATAGGCTGACCCTATACGAACGAAAATTATTATAAGAGTGGAGCAAATATATTATAAATGTTACCCCCTTAGAATCAGTGGCGTATCCATGTACATTAATGCGGTTACAAACGTCACTATATTATCGAGTATTTTTATTAAGACCCTAGGTTTATTTTTGATAGGAAATACACCCAGATCCCCATTATTTTTCGTGTAAGATCCACATTATTCGTGTGTGTGACTATAAGACCCTCGTTATTATTTTTGTAAGACCTCGTTATTGTAATACAACATTCAATCCATTAGCTTTTAAGTTGAAAAATATTGTTGTAAATTTTATTATCTAACTCTTTAATAGACTATGAATTGTAGTTAATCTAATATAACGCCCTACGGGAGAACCAATTAATAGGAAAATGAAAATGATGTAAATCATACAATATGTTTGAAAAAAATGGATCTTAGTACCAATATGTTTGAAAATGTACAACGTGTTTCAAAACTGTGTTAATTAGTACTTCCTTCAATCACGAGTCTAAAATTGCCCTAATGCGTTTTAAATTAAAAAATTAACCGAGTATTTTTTTCTAAATATCAAAATAAAGACCTAATAACGTATACTACTGTTACAATACTGCCCCGACTCAATTGAGACTTATTTTATACTCAGTCGGTTCTTATCCGGTTTAATTTAATTGTAACATTTGTATGTCATTAGTGATGGATAAATGTCCAATTCGGGTTCGTGTTTACATTTCGGGCCTCGTAAACGTGTCGAAAATTACATCTCGGTTTAAAAACATCTCCCACGGTATCAAAACGGTCCGGAAGCGCCTTTACGCGCGTCCGGACCGGACCTCCGGGTTGCAACAACCCGGACGTCCGGGTTGCAACAACCCGGACGTCCGGGTTGCGCGGCAATCCGGACCTCGCCGAATTGCCCAAATTCGACGAGGTCCGGATTACCTTACGGGTATCGCGCGACTACCGTATCCGCGATTACCGTTGCGTGTAGAGAAGTCAAGTTTGCACATTACCAATATGGATGACGGTTACCGTATGATCTTGAACCGTCATCAAACCGCTCTAAAACCGGGTTCGGTCCCAAGAAAGCCTATAAATAGGAGGTCTTGGCCACCCATTTTCACACATTCTCTCATTTGCCCAACTTTGGTATTTTGAGCTCTGACTTCTCTCTAGAAATTCTCTCTCTCTAGAAATTACCTTTTTGCCACTATAGTGACTTAAGCATCGGAGAGGGCTCCGCTAGCACCACCCCCCCTCTCCGTGCTAGCATTGGTCCTTTGTGCAGGATCCGACGTTCAAGTCACAACCTTACCGAGTCTCAACCTTACCGGGTCACAACCTTACCGGGTCACAACCATACCGAGTCACAACCTTACCGAGTCTCAACCTTACCGGGTCACAACCATACCGAGTCACAACCTTACCGAGTCTCAACCGTACCGGGTCACAGCCTTACCGGGTCATAGCCATACCGAGACACAGACTTCGTACGAGACCAAGCCTGAACACTCGTCAGTGGCCCAACCTCCTCCCAACGGAAGGGTTGCAAAGGCCCGCACAACCACGCAAATAGACGCGTCCCCACGACTTAGTTCATCCGGACGCAACATTGGCGCCGTCTACGTGATTCGAACAACAAGCTACCGTACCGCAGAAATCATGACGAGTGATTACAACCCTCCCGAAGAGGTCAAAAACACAAGGAAAAGGCCTGGACATCCAAAGAAGTCCCCGGCAAGCAAAAGAACAGGAGGCCAAGCTCCAGCTGGGAGCCAGTCGGGACCCTCCCATATCCCAAGTGCTACTTCCGTAGCTTCATCCATACCGATTGACAATGTGCCCGGCGCACAGCACAAGGAGCCAAGAGACAAACATCAAGCACCTCCACCTAGTTTCGAACCAGAGGTACATGAAGATGAATCCCAGACAGAAATGCCGCAGGGCGAGCAAAGAACGGGAACAAACCCGATGCCCACCATTACTCCAGCAATGATGGCGGCGTTAGAAGAGTTACTCGCATTCCGCGAGTCTCTAAAGAACCAAGGCTATGCGGCTCAGTCACCTCCATCCAACCAAGGAGCCTTCCAGTACAAAGGTGTCAACCCGTTACCTCCTTTGTCTCCAATCAACGAACAAGTTAAGACGATAGGGACAAAGTCTCGAGTCACAAGTCATCAAGACACACTACACCAAAAAGAGGCATGGAAACAACCCTCAAAGCAGAATCAAGTAAAACCGCCCTCAAGCGGTCAGCAAGGAAGAAATCGGCAACCTCAGCCGAAAAGACCTTTCCAAGGGGATTTTCAGAAGCCAAAGGAAGTAAATCTTGCCAACTGCATCCCTCTGAATGCCCCGCTGTCTGTAATTTTGAGAGAAATGAAGGACGCGAATAAGTGGAAGGAACCAAACAACTTCAGGAAAGGCCAAATGGAAAGAGACAAGGACAAGTGGTGTGAAAACCACGAAGTCTTCGGCCACGAGACCGATAGCTGCGTCAGCCTACGTAACCGCATTAACAGCTTCATCCTCAAAGGCGAATTAAAGCAATTCATTGATCAAGGCGACAGCCCTCCAAAGAAGACTCAAGCAGAGTCATCCAAAATACACAAGGAAGGTCCTTCCACAAGGACAAGCCAAGACAATGCTGACATCTGTCACAAGGAGGGACGGGAAAAACCTGCTAGTGACGACGACATCCCAATCACGGGATTGACAACAAGAACCTTGAAGGCAATAATTAAAAAGGAGATACATGTCTCCTGGAAAAAGAGACAACCGCAACAAAAGAGGCTATTCCAGTCAAATGCCCAAAGGATCAAAGAATCCAATCTCGCCAAATGTGTTCCTTTGAACACACCGTTATCTGTCATCCTGAAGGAATTAAAAGAAACCAAGCTGTGGAAAAAACCCTCCAAATTCCACAAGGGACCACTGGGAGAAGATGAAAGCAAATGGTGTGAAAATCATGAAGCATACGGCCACGAAACCGAAAGCTGTGTTGGACTAAGATTTCACATAAACAACTTGATCTTAGAAGGAAAAATGATGAAGTATATCGACCATGGCAATAAGCATCAAAGGAAGCCTCGTGCGAAGTCCTCAGAAAAAAGCAAGGGAAAAGAGAAGGCGGATGATAACCCACCTATCGCCAAACGCCAGAAAAACAACGTCACTTACGAAACCAACTGGGACAAGTTGTACAATCTTTGGAGTATGACGGCAGAAGAAGCAAACCTCAAACTCCCAGGAAGTAAACCTCATCGCCTATTTGAGTCAACGACTGCCTTCCTTGACAAAGATGTTGAAGAACAACACAAGCAAAGTAAAACTCGGGGCATGACATCAACTTTTGTCCATCCCCAAAAGGGGAGATTGAAGAACTCAACACGCTAGATGCATTGAGAAACTATGTGGCACGTGGCAGAATCAACTAGCCAACAAATCACCCATGGGGACGTCAAACACATCACCAATCCCTTTATCTTCCTTATCTCCTTTTCGCATATTTATGTTCAATCTTTTAAAGATTAAGTACAACTCATGCTTATTAGCCTCAGTAATTTTCAAAAGAAGTAATCACTAGATGCTTTCTTGTAATCCGTCGTATGAACTCTAAATATCTAATAAACGATAAATCTACTTTCGTAGGTACATTATTATGACGCGTATTACCTTGGAATAACGCCAAGTAACAACTACACACATATTCCCCGCGTCAACAACACAAAGTCTCAAGCATTTTATACGCGCGAGACTAAAAATCATGTCGCAATAATAAACAAGGCGGGGACGTTACACAAGGACAGATCATGCACTATTAGAAGTTGAACCAATATAAACAATCAGGAAACAGCGATACAACTGCCAAATAACTTGGGGGGCACCAAGCTGACAAGTGCTCGGCAATCCTACCTAGCATATATACATGCCTATCATAATCTACACCTATCGTATCTGCCCTCAGGGAAGTTTCCTACACAAACAAGGAATCCTCGTATCAAATTCCTTTACTTCATTTATTATATGCATGACTAAAAATAAAATTTCATGACTTCATACTTTTGCAAACTTATAAAAATTGCGATCATCTGACAAAAGTAACTCTACTCGTAGGTACATGCTACACTACGATTACTACTCAGGAATTACACCAAGTAGTAACCTATGCACAAAAATCTACTTCAACAATACAAGCTACGCATTGTGTGCAAGGAGGGATCTATGGTATACAACACCAACATATCTGTCATCTAGACCAACAAGGAGTTTATTTCTCCATTCATAATACAGGCATCTATCTCAAGAAGGTGCCGGCAACACAAAGCCATCAAGCTATGTGCACAATCAACTTATATCCCGCAATGACAACCCGCAGATTTATTATCAAAACGACGGCTATTCAGGACGTCAACTACAAGCAATATCTTGGATTAACACCAAGACCTACTATCAAAACGACGGCTATTCAGGACGTCAACTACAAGCAATATCTTGGATTAACACCAAGACCTACTATCAAAACGACGGCTATTTAGGACGTCAGCTACAAGCAATACCTTGGAATAACGCCAAGGCCTACTATCAAAATACCTTGGAATAACGCCAAGGCATACGGGGCTGATCACCCCTTAAGTGACGGAAGTTCTCTGTTTAGACAACGACCCCACTCTATAACAAGTGCGTATATCCGGTTCAGGGTGCACTCTTTATGGCGAATGTCCTCTGTCTAGTCGGCATTCCCATATTACGAACGCCATCAGGGTTCGTTTTATACGGCAAAAGTCCTCTGGTTAAGATGACAATTCCGTACTACATATTTTTAAACCGTGTTGCATGGTTCCTGGACGCAGAAAGCATGCATCACAATTCATATTCTCAAAAAAGTGTTACATGATCCCTGGATGTAGGAATCATGTATCACAAATATTTTTTCAAACATTTTACTAAAAATTTTGCCAAATTTTTTATCAAATATTTTATGTATCAAACACATTTCCAAAATTTTTTATCAATACGGTTTTTTGGATGTATCACATTCAATGTCAAAATATTTTTTCAAATATTTTATCAACAAGCCTTACAGGGTTCACAAAATGCTTCTTCAAAAACAAAATGTTTTTACGTATGCTTCCCCAACGCGGGTTGATACACGCTGGCAGGTGCGCTCCCTGTTTAAAACTCATAAAATTTACAAGTCGAGTCTTGTACAATGTCGCCTTAGAGTGGAACTAAGAGACGGTATAAACTAATATATTGCTTAACCAAGATAACACCTCTCAAATAATACCCTTACGTATGCTTCCCCAACGCGGGTTGATACACGCTGGCAGGTGCGCACCCTGTTTAAAACTCATTAAATCTACAAGTAGAGTCTTGTACAACGTCGCCTTAGAGTGGAACTAAGAGACGGTATAAACTAGTATCTTGCTTAGCCAAGATAACATCTCTCAAATAATATTTTTACGTATGCTTCCCCAACGCGGGTTGATACACATATAGCGGCAAGCTATTCAGGAAAGAAGGGAAATATGCATAATGCATCAGGCAAGCAATCAGGAGAGCATCTCAACTTATCAATCAGGAAGTGGCTATCGGTCACGACTGCAGGGCTATGTCTACGATACTAGTCATCCACATTCAATAAACGCAGACTCGGCGGAACAAGCAGAAATTGCCACCGTCATCTCCAAACAAAACCTATAGTGCGCAAGTCGCAACATCCTATGCTCTACCCATCTCGCCATACCTTGGAGTCTAGCCAAGAGGGGCGATCACAACACTTAACAATGCGCGACATATAGTCGCAACTACAGACATCATGTTCATCATTTAAGGATATATATCCTATCTCTCAAGTCCAAAGCATATGGACAGCATAGATAACTCAAGGTATGAAATATTACTAACAAGATATCACATAATTACTATTGAAAACAGGTCCAGGTGACGAAATAACATGCAAGCAAAAGCATGAACAAAGAATTGTCAACATCAACCCATTCACAAAGGGTTCAACATGCTGGAAGCAAATAGCCCAACAGCAACCAAGAGTCTACATCATCTCTAAGGACTTATGGCAAATAGTTCATAATATCAACAACAAATGCAAGAATGATTGTTTCAACATTCAGCACAACATAGCTCTTCAACATAAGGGCGACAATCAGCAATCAACAAACACTTATCTCAGTAGGAGTAACGCTCCTCCTTGGGCCGGTCCCTCGACCGGGGGCAGAAGACGCCACTACACAACCCTCAACTCTATTTCTCTTATCACAAGAAAGAGTTAGCACGGTCATGCTCAGCATAAAGAACTAAGGATCGCTCGAGGAACGCGCCCCTGCGTCGGATCTTCCGAGAATTCTGCTAAGAACAGAAACTGCAAGCCAACGATATCCTGGAAAGTGCTATCAACAATCCAGTCAGTGTGCAAACACGCACCAACACTTGTTCAAGCACTTATGCAACAAACGCTCCATACAAGACTTATTAGTCTTCATGCAACAAGTAACAAGCATCGAGCAAGGGGGCAACCTCTTCAACAGATCAATGCGCGTATCAAGGTTAACGCGCATATTTACATCAACGCGCGTATTAAGGTTAACTTGCGTATCAACATCAATGCGCGTATCAAGGTTAACACGCGTATCAACATCAATGCGCGTATCAAGGTTAACACGCGTATCAACATCAATGCGCGTATCAAGGTTAACGTGCGTATCAACATCAACGCGCGTATCAAGGTTAACGCGCGTATCAACATCAATGCGCGTATCAAGGTTAACGCGCATATCAACATCAACGGGCGTATCAAGGTTAACACGCGTATCAACATCAATGCGCGTATCAAGGTTAACACGCGTATCAACATCAATGCGCGTATCAAGGTTAACGCGCATATCAACATCAACGCGCGTATCAAGGTTAACGCGCATATCAACATCAATGCGCGTATCAAAGTTAACGCGCGTATCATGTTTCCATGTACGTACATACATGTCGACAGGGATACATGTCGACAAGGAGAAAATATTTTCTAAGTGTTTCCATGTACATACATACATGTCGACGAGGATGCATGTCGACAAGGAGAAAATATTTTCTAAGTGTTTCCATGTACGTACATGCATGTCGACAAGGGGAGAATATTTTCTAAGTGTTTCCATGTACGTACATGCATGTCGACGAGGATGCATGTCGACAAGGGGAGATTATTTTCTAAGTGTTTCCATATACGTACATACATGTCGACAAGGTTGCATGTCAACAAGGAGAAAATATTTTCTAAGTGTTTCCATGTACGTACATACATGTCGACGAGGATGCATGTCGACAAGGGGAGAATGTTTTCTAAGTATTGCCATGTACGCACATACATGTCAACAAAGATGGATTGCATACAACGAGTAGCTATGCCCCCTAAGCACACCTACGACGCTCATCGACAAAGCTCATACAACGACATCTATGGTAACAAGCATTAGATATCGTTTAAATATTTCCTAAGTGTTTTAGCATACTTGCAGGTAACAACCAACAGTCTATACCTGACGCTCAACTATCAACATCAATGCGCGTATCAACATCAACGCGCGTATCAACATCAACGCGCGTATCAACATCAACGCGCGTATCAAAGTTAACGCGCGTATCAACATCAACGCGCGTATCAAAGTTAACGCGCGTATCAACATCAACGCGCGTATCAACATCAACGCGTGTATCAACATCAACGCGCGTATCAACATCAACGCGCGTATCAACATCAACGCGCGTATCAACATCAACGCGCGTATCAACATCAACGCGCGTATCAACATCAACGCGCGTATCAACATCAACGCGCGTATCAACATCAACGCGCGTATCAACATCAACGCGCGTATCAACATCAACGCGCGTATCAACATCAACGCGCGTATCAACATCAACGCACGTATCAACATCAACGCGCGTATCAAAGTCAACGCGCGTATCAAAAGTCAACGCGCGTATCAAAAGTCAACGCGCGTATCAAAAGTCAACGCACGTATCAAAAAGTCAACGCACGTAGCCAAGTTCCACGCACATAGTAAAGTTGGTATGTACCATAGAAAGGACTAACGTCTTAAGGAGCTATCATGCAAACGGTGGAATTAACGCGACAAGCCGTAAGATTCGAACGTGGCAACGCTTAAGGGAAATTTTTCTCTAAGGCGTCAGGACGACTAGTGACTACGCCTAAAGTTATTGGGCAATCCCCGTCAACCAAAAACCCACCAAGAAGGAAAATCATGCATATCGACTAAAAAGCTTCTACGCGAAGATACGGGGAATTCTACATCAAAACACCCATGGAAATGGAAAATCGCCTAAATTATGGACAAACGACGATAATGATGGCAATCAATCAGCAATTACTCGACGTATAAACATCAACAAGCAGTCCCACATGTCGACAACGAAAAATGACTTAAACAAACAACAACACGGTGACATCGGCATTCAAGTCGAAGCTGTCCTAAGAATTCGAGTTTCCAAACTACCTCAAAACGTGACGAAAAGTATTCCAATGGACTCCCCTCGTCGAGACGATTCCGGAAAGGTAAGGACCGCAATGAGGCGAGGTCGGGAAGGCGGCGCGTGGGCCACACGCTCCGGCGAAGCAACTCCACTCGCGGCGGCGCGTGCGGTGGCTTCTGGCGGCTCCGAAGGCGGCGCTGGAATCCTTGCGACGAACCGAGTCGAATGGTGGTATCAACTTCCAAAAACAAGCCAAAAATCAGACTCGAAACTGTCAAAACGTATCTAAGCTCCACGACGGCGAGGAAACTTTAAAGCACAAAAGCAATTTCGGGAAAGGATGAATGAATTACCTGCAAAGGGAGTGGAATGGTGAACTCCCAAGATGCTGGAAGGATAAATGGGGATGTGTGTATTTACTAATCCCAAAGACATGCTTTATGGATAAGGATCAAAGGATTAGTTTACCTACACTCAAGACTAAACCCCTACGGTATACACTACCATCTCCTCTTAAAATATATACTCCTATGCATGTCTTAACATTGCACATATCAAATCCATTACTATACACGTATGTTGCAATCACATGATTCATGATTCGGTAATCACTTAGTCATTTTAGAAACGTGCAATTTCTATTTCTTGCATTGCGTAATTACAATCTTGCCATGACTATTACTTATGTACGCATATGGATAGATACATGTTCACATAGCGCATTACCATTTGCTCATGTCTCCTACGATAATCATATTCGCGCATATACATTTCCTATTGCACTAACCATGATGATAGGAAACAAAGCCATTCGGCCGGAAAACCAAGTGACGGACGAAATCAAGATGCTTGCGTCCGACCAACGATCAAAACCGAAAGGTTAGCGTCAAACTCAAATTGGACAAATATCCTAACTTAAAATAGAGTCAAGAAAGGTTCTAAACCGTTACTTGACTCGGGGGAAAGTGATGGATAAATGTCCAATTCGGGTTCGTGTTTACATTTCGGGCCTCGTAAACGTGTCGAAAATTACATCTCGGTTTAAAAACATCTCCCACGGTATCAAAACGGTCCGGAAGCGCCTTTACGCGCGTCCGGACCTCTGGGTTGCATAAAGCAACCCGGACCTCCGTGTTGCGCGGCAATCCGGACCTCCGGGTTGCTCGCAATCCGGAGGTCCGGGTTGCTCGCAATCCGGAGGTCCGGGTTGCGCGGCAATCCGGAGGTCCGGGTTGCGCGGCAATCCGGACCTCGCCGAATTGCCCAAATTCGACGAGGTCCGGATTACCTTACGGGTATCGCGCGACTACCGTATCCGCGATTACCGTTGCGTGTAGAGAAGTCAAGTTCGCACATTACCAATATGGATGACGGTTACCGTATGATCTTGAACCGTCATCAAACCGCTCTAAAACCGGGTTCGGTCCCAAGAAAGCCTATAAATAGGAGGTCTTGGCCACCCATTTTCACACATTCTCTCATTTGCCCAACTTTGGTATTTTGAGCTCTGACTTCTCTCTAGAAATTCTCTCTCTCTAGAAATTACCTTTTTGCCACTATAGTGACTTAAGCATCGGAGAGGGCTCCGCTAGCACCACCCCCCCTCTCCGTGCTAGCATTGGTCATTTGTGCAGGATCCGACGTTCAAGTCACAACCTTACCGAGTCTCAACCTTACCGGGTCACAACCTTACCGGGTCACAACCATACCGAGTCACAACCTTACCGAGTCTCAACCTTACCGGGTCACAACCATACCGAGTCACAACCTTACCGAGTCTCAACTGTACCGGGTCACAGCCTTACCGGGTCATAGCCATACCGAGACACAGACTTCGTACGGGAGCAAGCCTGAACACTCGTCAGTGGCCCAACCTCCTCCCAACGGAAGGGTTGCAAAGGCCCGCACAACCACGCAAATAGACGCGTCCCCACGACTTAGTTCATCCGGACGCAACAATTAGTACCTTACTTTTGATACTTTAAAAATTATTCATTTAACTCTGCACATTTAAAATATATTTAATGATTGTAGATATTATTGAAGAAAAACAATTATTATCGTTTTGAAATATTTTGTAATATGTTAGCATAAACCAAAAAAAAAAAAAATTCATACATGGTATATGTTTTATGTAATTTTTCCAATGAAATACAATTATACTTTAAATATTGGAAAAAAAAAATACAAAGCGTACCCCTACTATAAATATTACGGATACACCACTGCTTAAAATACATGTGGAAAAATGCTCGATGAATTATACCGTTGTTAACTAAGAAGCTTTCACATGGAATTAGTTTGGTGCGATTCAACGAACGCAACGGTAGCATTGACAGTACAAAAGGTTGGTGGGAAATTAATTTGTTTTTAAAAAATGAACATACGTCTTAACAACCGATTATAGATAACAATAATATACTGTCTCGTGACGTACATGCCTTTATAGAATATCGATAATCTATAACTCTGCTTTAATGTGACAAGATGTTTAAACTAGCACAAATAATAATCAAAACAAGTATTGAAAAGACTTGACCAATTCTCAATAACATGTAATTTGGTTTTATGAGTAATGTCTATTAAAAGCTAATTTGTATGCCATTATAAGCATTTTTTTAAAAAAAAAAACTATATTCACAGTCGACCCGTCGTGCTTTGGCTTTCGTCTTTTTAACCTTTCCTTCCGTAAATAATTAAAAACTTAAGTAACGACAAAACCCGAATGAAAAGGAGGGCAAAAATGCCAATAATTTTGCACGAGATTGCAATGTATGTCACTGTCTATTGTCCCCATTTTCTCATATGACAGTCACTAATGCTCTTTTAGTAATATAGATATATAGCCGTGACACTCGTTTGTGTCGACTACTTCCAAATGAGACACTATAAAAAAAAAAAAATTGTAATTTTTTTTTTTGGGTCAACTTTTGGGATTAATTTGAAGTCTCGAAACATGACATTCAGAAATTATGTCGTTTCTGATATTAAAATGCACCACTCAAGTTGGAAGAATCTTACAAAATATAAGAAGGCAACGGATCTTATGTGATAAATCACATGATATAAATAATACTAGACACTTGAATAATAGTTGAGATCTAAAAGTTATACTTTGGCTATATGGCCATGAATGATTCAGTGTCATGCGTAGTTGCATACTGTATCATAGACGACTCTCTACATAGTATGCAATTTGAGTTTTCCATAGCTAGTCTATTGTTTAAAGCTGCTAATATAATACATGGTACTGATATAATTAAGCTCCTTTAAAGTCAATGACATGTAAAAGAATGTTTTAATTTTTATTTTTTCCTTATCATGCCAGCTTCTGCCAGCTCTTAATTACAGCCTAGCTATATATATATATATTATTATTAGGTTACTAAAAGTAAAGCCCCCAGAGAAAATGACCCTCAAATCAATCATTCATGCTCCTGTCACCAGCTCCTAACCTCCTACAAAAGGACACCCCACTCCCAACCTTCCACGTGTCCTAGAATAGTGTCTGTCTTTCTCCCAAACCACACTGCATGTCACTCTGTATTCCGTTCATAATATTCTAATCGATTGCTTAGCTAGGGACAAGAAGTTTGCATACTAAGCATAAAATGCTTTTTCGGTGTTTTCTATTTTGGTCCCATTCCCTGAATTACAATTATTAGAGATCGAATCGTGGAGCGAGCCCAAATTTACTATATAAGTTGAGCGGGTTTTCTATTAAAATCTAATTAATGATAGTATGTGGAAGTCTATCACAATTAAACTCCATACAAGGATCCTATATTCTCTAAGGTTTATCGATCCCACAGATGTGGTTTTTTCAAACTAGTTACGTTGTGCTCTGAGTAATATCTCTCATGCTCATATATGCATATACATACCGTCTTTAACGGAATTCACCACTTTGTTTAACTTTGATACCAATTTGTAATAGAGAAAGTAGAAAGCGGGTTTTGATTCACTATATAAACCGAACTTAATAAGATTCTTTTCTAAAATCAATCGTATAAGTAATGCACTAAGTTTTTATAATGTTTTAACTATTTCAATGTTAAATTGTTTTTACTCTAATAATATGTCAGTGCTAGTTGGTTCCAATTCATTCCGTCTATGCATATTATTTTTATTTTTAGTATAAATTATTGATATATAATAAGTTAGTGTTTCTCTCTCCAATTATAAAGGGCAACAAGGCAATGTGCAACTCCAGGCCACTAATATTCTACCTAATTTAATCGTAGTAGAGACGAAAAGTCATAAATTTGGACTAACTTGATCAAGTATTACCAACCATTTTCATTTGCTTAGCGTGTTTGAGTTGAATCCGGTCTTGCAGTATTAATACAATGAAAATGATCTGTGATCGAATCTAGCTGGCGATTTACCCAAAAAAAAGAAAAGTAAAATATTTACAATAATAATTCATTAAAATTACGATGATGATTCTATAAGTTACATAAAATGTCATTCTTACATTTTATTTTTGTTCCAGTTCTCTTTAAGTTAAGTTGCAAAAATTGAGAATTATTTATTTGGGTAGAATGTTGTTAACCATACAATAAAAATCACTGTCGGTCGGTGATAAGTCAACTTTAATTTTGGACCGTGATATAATAATAATATTACAAAGTTTGTAGGAACCGACCTGAGAGAGAGAGAGAGAGTGTGTGGGCGTGTTGAAATGGTTAACACGGTGGAGGCGGGCGAGGCAGAATGTGATGGCGATCGGGTCACCTAATCATGCCCATTGGAAAAAGACGCGTTCAAGAAGCCACCACCGACAACTGCCCGTTGGTACACGTGTCAGCTTCCGGTTCCTCTCCTCTGTAGACGCGCAGGAATGAATAATAGCAGCTGTACGTAGTTGTTGTTGTACTGTACTTCTCTTCCCTCGTATCTAAATATGCGGATCCGTAAAGAAACATCTTTCTTACTTGGAGTATCGTCAAGTTATAATTAACTTTCCTACTTTGTGCTTTTCTTTTTCCATATTACAAACCCATTTTAATGAACATGCATGCGTCTTAAAAAATACTTGTTTTTTTTACCAAAAAAAAAAGACTTGCTTTTCAAGTAGCGCTTTATCCTAACGATTATGAATCGCCCTTGATTCCACCGTTGAATTAGTACAATAAGTATGATATATCAAGATTTTTTTAAAAAAATTATATTAAGGACGTTTATATATTTAAAAATGTTGGAACCGAATAGTAAATAAGGTGCACATTTATTTAAATTCATATTTAACCTCTAATATTGACGGTCCAAAATTAAGTAAAGCAAATAAAGAAAATGGGGGGGTTCATATAAAGTATAAACACAAGAAAACATTGGAGGTGCCATGTTTGACGGATTCTTACAGTTATTAATTAATCGTTTGGTACGACAGTCTCCGCGTATTATCAAGTATGACATTCTACGCATTGTTATGAGTAATGCATGTGGTGTGTGATAATTATTAGTTAAGATAAATTAAAGAAAACTAATAAATTAATATTGGATTAGGATTGATTGATGAAGTATTATTGGCTGTCATGTTCGCCACCCTTTTACCTCTTCCATTCATAGTCATAGCTCCTTACGTCTGTCTATATATTCCTCCATCCTTCTTCGTCTCTCTTCACAATCAAATTAACATCTCCTCTACTAGCTCCTCTCAAAATTTGAAGTTATCGATCACATTAATCAGTAGTTTGCATTTATAATTTGAAGAGATAATCTGATCAATGGCTTCCGCTCCCATTCAAGTGTTTGTCGTCTTAGCTCTGCTGGCCACATCATGCTTAGCTCAGTCTCCGGCTTCATCTCCGATACCAACACCACCCTCAGCCACCCCATCTCCGGTGTCACCTCCCACTCCCACACCAACCGCTGCACCGGTATGCATTATACTATTATTTTTTCCAAAATATTATAAATCAAATTAATTTTTAACAAATTTTAGGAGTAGCTAGCTTGAGGAGGCCAATTTAAAATGGCGTACTAAGACTTCAAAATAGAGTCCCAATATTTCGTATAATTAGTTTGTTATTAAATTAGTTCTTATATTTAAATAAATAAAAAATTAACTTGTATACTTTGTACACATTTTTTAATTAATCAAATTAAGTTTTGACTTGGTATTCGATGATGATATATATATATAGGTTCCATCACCGGTAGCAACTCCTTCACCAACACCGGCCCCGACAGCAACCCCGACAGCATCTCCATCACCTGCACCTACCACCTCATCATCATCTCCCTCGCCATCACCGACCACTGCCTCCCCTCCGGCACCACCCACCGTGGAGGGTCCAGGGTCTGATGCTCCCACCACCGCCCTTCCCCCAAGTTTCGCTCCCGCCACCGTTGCTAATGCCTTTGTGGCGTTCACTGCGGTCTTGTTCGCCTCCGCCTTGATGGCCTAGATTTGGGATGAGTGATGAGGACATTTTGTGATATATATATATATGTAACTTGATTATTGTTCTTTCATTTTCTTCGAAATTTATTTTGCATTTTTTGGAGGGGGGGATTTATTTCATACTTTGTGCTTCTTTTGTGTATCCCATTATTTGGCGATGTCCATTCGTGTAGATGAGTCTCTGGATGTACATCGATCGACAGTAGATGAATAATATATATTTTTTATATGTTTTTGGTCATTTATTTATATATAGAGTTATATAGTTCTTATAATATATAGAAAACATAACTTAAGTGTTAAGTCTACCTTGTAAATTTCTATCTTTTCAGTAATGTAAGGAATTTTTTTTTATTTAGAAAATATGATTAAATTATAATCTTAAAAAATAGTACAGTAACTACATCATATCATCTCAATGTCTCTCATATCACTATTGGCCATAAAGTATTTAGCAAAGTTTTTGAGTGTCTATTAAAATATCACAAGGGTGTTTCTTGAATAGCTCATCTTCTCGCAAGTGCATCTGCTACCATGTTTTCTTGTCGGAATGCACTTATAATTTTGTATCTCCGAAAAACTTTTAATAAAATCCTGAAATATAATATCAATTATAGATTTAAGTCTCAAAATTTCACGATTTTCATTCACAGTCATATTAATCATAACAAGTCCCTCCCAAAGTGCACAAAGTTCAGCAAAGATGCTATTGACAAATAGCATTTTCATTCATAAGGACTCCTCCTGCTCCAATAGGACCATGATTGCCTTCAGATGACCCATCAATATTTAGTTTAAGTCATTCTTTTTCAAGTGGTTTCCAAGATATGTGAATAAATCTCGGCATGCCTCTTATCCAGTGTTTTGAAAATCGGACCGGAGGTCGAACCGAAAATGTAATCGGTTCACGGTTTGACCGGGTTCTGACCGGTCTGACCCGTTGTCCACACAAATTATTTACAACATACTATAACGCTAAGTCTGAGAGAGTTGATTAGGTCTTAGACATTTTAGCCAAGGCCCATCTCAATACTTAACGTGATAAGTACTATCCTAGGCTCCTTCAAAGACAGCAATCTGAATCTGATAAGGTTGAGAAAGAAGTTGCTTAGGCGAGGCTCTCTTCATCTCTTATGCATTCTTCCGCTATTGTTAAAATCCTTGCCAACAACCTTCTTCTTCATCTTCCTCTTCCACTTCATGTTCAACTTGACTCTACCGGAAAAGCATCTGCCAGCTACTCCATCGGAAAAGCATCCGCCAGCTGATCCACCGGAAAAGCATCCGCTAGCTGCTCCACCAGACGAGACTCCGCCACCACGGCTACAATGTTTTCCCACAACGAGCCAAACCTTAACTTATGCTCTTCAATTGCACATACTACCTGTCTATACTAGACCTGAGCCGCACCGCTGTGGCCTTCACCACTGTAGAGCCGAGGCCTTCTGTAGGATTGTAGGGGATAAATACCACGTAAACAAAATAAGGTACATGCTATGTAAACAGATAACGCAGCGGAATAGGGTGCACATACCTACAATACTTTCCGTAGACCCAAGATCTTCTAGGGGAGTTCTCGATCCGTCGGACGGTTCCCGTAGGGTTTTTGTTAAGGAAGCCCTACGCGGACTTATCTCCACAGCAAAGCCTATTGTCGATTCTTCTGCAGGGATGGATCTCTGGGGTAATTGCTTGAAGCAATTTGGCACCTCCTTGGGCGGTGAAGTGGTTCAGCCGAAACACCTATGTGACAGGGATGAGGGATTTATTTTTGTCACAAATGAAGAAAGTGATTAACCTTAAATTAAACCCTGACACTCCCTATTTATAAGAGGAGATGGGAAAAACCCACCTCACCACTCTTAAGGGTTCGGCCGGCCACATGTGAGAAAGAGAGGCCCAATTTTGGGCCTCTCATGTCAATTGGGATTTTAGGCCCAACCCAAAATCCTAAATGTGACATTACCTAATTGACTCAGATAACAGTCTCATATTAATGGGCTCCTTTTTACGGAGGCCCAATATCCAAATGCCAACAACTCTCACTCGCCGGAATTGAAGGGTGCCTGTTAATATGTTGTCGACCAACACATCAATATTTGTTGTTCGATCCAGCCCTGATTCAGAATAGTTCATACGAGGTTTTCCGTGGGACCGGCGGACACGACGGGCATCGTGCTACTCATCTGTTAAGAGTGTTGTAGCGCCTGTTGAACGTTGATTCATCATGTTCAATCAAACTGTGAAAGTAATAATAATGTGCCTCGCTGTATGCTTGGTCAACTGTCATTCCCAATTGCCTAGTTTTCCACATAGGAACACTTCCTCAAAGGCATCCGTACAAGTATTCACAACCTTTCAACTAATATTAGGTTGGTGGCCACCTAGTGAATACAAGAGTCTGAGAATTACAGGTGTACTTAACCATCCCCATTGTTCATACCCTTAGTCAAACTCAACCGGTTTCTAAAGACGTGTTAACTGGGCCTTTTTGTTCAGCACTGTGCTTGTACGCCGGGATGCGAACATTGAGCTTGACCTTAGGTATGAATTCTAAGTCCATGAGGATACTTGGATGCTTCTTCTTAAAACACCCGGGATCAATCAAACGCTCAAGGTGAAGAAGTTTGTGCCCATCTGAATCTCGTGGATTCTACCTAGCACAACCGAACTTGACCCCATGGTCGAACATGGCACGCGCAGTATGAATAGCGCGTCGATAGCATAACCTGAACTTACATGTTGTCAGGAGTGGGAAGTGTCATATGCTATCGCATACTTGTCATCTGGCCCAGATTGTGGCTGTTGACGAACGAAGTTCGTCACGACGATACGCAAAACTTAGATCATGTCGTGTTACCCCGAAACCAAATGATCGTTGTTTGGTTACAATCTTCAGAATAGACCAGTATGAACAAGTCGAGAGCATATAAGTCGAGATCCCCAAAAAAGGGTCGACGACTAATCATGTTCAGAATGTCAAAACCAAGAAAGATGGTCGACACCAAATATTGGGAAGGTCGACATTCAAGGTCTTCAAAGACCAGCGACCAGTCAATCTCCAAACTCACCCTCTTAAGGCAAGAGTCGAGTTGACAACCAAGTATTATTGATGAAACATTCCTCTTAAGGAAAGGACAACTGGCAACCTGACTTGCTGCCTAAACCCTTCCTCTTAAGGAAGGGACAGGTGGCGACTTGCTTCAACCGCCAGAAGGAAACCTTCCTAGCTAAGGAAAGGTGAGGTGGCGTCCTTCTTGTCACCTGCTGACACCGACTCTGAACAGAAACCCTCTCAAGAGGGTAGCCACCATTTAAAGTCGGTACATTTCCCCTATAAATAGGGAAAAACTTTCATTATTTATGAACTTAAATTCAGATACTTCTTAAAGTACTCTCTTATATTCCATTACTGACTTAAGCTTCGGAGTGGAATCAGGGGCCATCTCCACCCCTTTTCAGGTCCTCGCCTTTCACAAAGCACCTAAAGGAAACTAAGTCACCCCGAGGTCGACACATGCACCTAAAGGAGCTGACCCCAGGCGAGATCTCGAAGTCCATTACCAGAAGTTCAAGCCACGTCATTTTGATCCCAGTAATCGTTTTGCTTAACCACGTTTATCTTTCGAAAACACCATGAAGTGGGAGTAGGAGCGACACCTACTATTGTTCCCCAAGAAGTGATGGCTGCGTTCATGGCCTTTTGGAATCAAGCTCAAGCAGGAGCCATCATTGGCAACAAAGAGCCAACTCGAGAAGTGTCCCGAAAGGAAGATGTGGCTTCTAGTGAGAAGATCAACGAGATCAACCTCCCGGAGAATGAAGTTCACAAGACTTCTGTTGGGATCAAAATGACATGGCCTTGGAACTTCGAGTAGTAGACTTCTAAGTCTCGCCGGGAGCTAGCTCACTCAGGTATCTTTCTTGGTCGCGTGGACACTTAGTTTCCTTTGGTGGCTTTGTGCTAGGCGAGGACATGAAAAGAGGTGGGGATGGCCCCTGATTTCACTCCGAAGCTTAAGTCAGTAATGGATATCGAGAGAATAATATAGAGTAATTGGTAGATATTAGCCTTAAATAATGAAAGTGAGCCCATATTTATAGGGAGATCTTTACCGACTTTTTCAAGGAGGCGGCTACTATGCCTTGATTGGCTGTTTAATGGCGGTGGCTGCCTTTACTTGATTGGTTGAGAAACACGGTGCGAAAATCAGTAGGTGACCAGCAGGTCGCTGGCTGGTGCCACTTTCTTCAGAGAAAGGTTTTCGTGGTATAGAGGGCGGCGAGCAGGTCGCCAGCTGGTGTCACTTTCTTCAAAGGAAGGTTTTCGTGGTATAGAGGGCGGCGGGCAGGTCGCCAGCTGGTGCCACTTTCTTCAGAGGAAGGTTTTCGTGGTACAGAGGGCGGCGAGCAGGTCGCCAGCTGGCGCCCCTTCCTTCGGAAGGAAGTCTTCTCAGAGGCGGCGAGCAGGTCTCCACCTGTCCTTTCTTAAGAGGGAAGGTTTCCCCCAAGTATCTGATGGTCGACTCGACTTGACTCGTACTTTAGTAAGGAGGCTTTAATCATCGACTTAACTTATACTTCAACAAAGGGGAGCCTTGAATAAGTTTCTCGCCTTGTCATTTGTTGTCTGGTGGGTCGACTTCTGTTTGTAGGGTAGTCGACCATTCATCTTTGTCTCCTTATTCCGGACTTGAATGGTCGATCATATGTTCTTTTGAGAACTCGACATTTACTTTGTCGACTCGTACTAGGCTGCCTCGAATCATATCCAACAACTTCAAAGTCTGACAAGGCCACCAAAGAACCTGTCTTATTCAATATAGGACAGGTAGAAGAATTGCTCGAAAAGAAGAGAAGGGGGACAAGCGATATGCTAACTGTTCGAGATCATACCTCTCACCCCTTTTCCAATAGACTCTTCGACACTCGAGTTCCCCCGCATGTCTTCGCGAGGAACATCGACGACTATACTGGCGAAGGAGACCCTATCATCAACGCTCATAACTCTTCTGTTTTAGGAAGAAGGGCAACGCCAGATCATTATGTGGCTCTCTTCCCGACAACTCTTAAAGAGGAAGCCTCTACATGGTTCTATGGCCTCCCAGAGAGTTCCATAGATTCATGGAAAGAGTTAAAAATTAAGTTCATCGAGGGGCATATTGGCCAGAGGCAACGCCTCAAAAGCATGGACTTTCTGGATAAAATTGAACAAGGTCCCGACGAGACCTTGGCCAGTTATTATACCAGGTTTCATAAAATACTCCAACAATTGAGTGAGGAGGCCACCGATGGCGAGCTGATACGGACTTTCTGGAGAGGTCTGAGGAGCCAAAGTCAAGCTCTAAAAGATAGCATGGTGACGAAAACCGTGAGAAAGATTGATGCCCTCACCGTTAGAGTCAAGATGTATATCGACTTGGAGAGGTCACACGAGAAGTCACCTGCAGAGATACAAAAAACAAGCTATTCCCGCCAAAACAGAGGAGGCATCTGCTTCTCGACCTACAAAAAGAGAAGAAAGAAGAGACAGGAACTTCCGACAAGGAAATCGTCAGAGCCAGAAAAGGGATATTAATCCCCATCCAGCAAGGTATACTCCACTCACGCACAACATCTCAGTAGTACTCCAAGAAATGGAGAAACTCATATTAGATGATCATCCTCCAATAAGGAAGAATGTGATGGGTCACCAAATAAATGACTATTATCGATACCATCGCACCCGGGGGCATGATACGAATGGATGTACTATTCTAAGGCAAGATATCGAAGCCCTTATTCAAAGAGGAAAATTACTAAAATTCGTAGAGAAGTCGACTAGCACCCCCAAAAAATGGAATAGAAGCTCTCGAGAAGATTCTCGCTCACCACCTCATAATCACACCAACCATATCCAAAGAGGAGTAGTGAATGTCATTGCGGGAGGATTTGCATCCGTTGGCGAGACGAATTCAGGTCGAGAGGTGTATGCTGCCCAGATATCCATGGCATCCATAATGGGAAAAGGACTTCGAGATCCTGACTCAGAAACTATCAGTTTCACGACAGAAGATCTTTTAATGATAGACCAACCTCATCAGGATGCCCTGGTGATCACCCTCACCATATCAGCCTATGAAGTCAAAAGGGTCTTTATCGACAGTGGAAGATCAACTGATACTCTTTTTTTACGAAGCCTTCTTACAATTGGGTTTCACCAAAAACGATTTGAAGAGAGTCAGTTTCCCCTACAGGGTTCAGAGGAGAAACCGTCTACCCTGTGGGCGCCATTCGTTTACCAATAATCTTGGGAAAAGAGGATAAAACCTTAATGATCGACGTGCTGTTCGTAGTTGTCGACGCCTCTTCCGCCTACAACGCCATCATTGGAAGAACCACCCTCAACCCTCACCGAATTATCCCTTCGACTTCCCATCAAATCATGAGATTTCCGACACCTCGGGGGATAGGAGAGGTTAGGGGTGACCAGACCATGGCACGCCATTGTTATTACACGACGACACGACGCCCGGAGAGGTCATAAAATTTCTAAGGAATACTCTTTTATATTTATGACTAATATTTCGAAGTTTCTTTTTTATGTAATATTCAGGAAATAGTGAATGAATGTATAAGAATGACGTCTACAAATCGATTGTCGACATTATGTGCCCAAGTGGCAATAAAGCCTAGGTGCGACGACAACTCGATAGAAGAATGGCGTCTACAAATTGATTGTCGACATTATGTGCCTAAGATGGAAATAAAGCCTAGGTGCGTCGACAACTCGATAGAAGAATGGCGTCTACAAATCGATTGTCGACATTATGTGCCCAAGATGGAAATAAAGCCTAGGTGCGTCGACAACTCGATAGAAGAATCAAGCCTACAAATAGATTGTCGACATTATGTGCCCAAGATGGAAATAAAGCATAGGTGCGTCGACAACTCGATAGAAGAATGGCGTCTACAAATCGATTGTCGACATTATGTACCAAAGATGACAATAAAGCCTAGGTGCCTCGACAACTCGATAGAAGAATCAAGTCTACAAATCGATTGTCGACATTATGTGCCCAAGATGGAAATAAAGCCTAGGTGCGTTGACAACTCGTTAGAAACATAGCGTCTACGAATCGATCAATGACACCATGTACCCAAAAACGGCGATCAAGTCGGGACACGTCGACAAATCGATAGAAGAACGACGCCTGTAAATCAACAAGTCGCCCAAGGCAACATATCCGAAATGGCGATAAAGCCTCAAATATCTTGACAACTAGACAAGCTGCTCGAACACCAACATCTCAAATTTCATCAACATGTGCCCAAGATAGCGATAAAAGCTTAGGTACGTTGACAATTTCAACAAAATGTTGGTATTCACAAGCTTGGTTAATGACACAACGTGTCCTAAGAGGTTAGAGTGTCGAAAATGAATTTCTTTCATCGGATTTCGTCAACTATAAAACTAATCAGTCATATCGTATAGAGTTGACGATAGTAATAAGAAAGGCGTCTCCTTGAATTTCGTAATCCTATCCCTATTTAATCAAATGAACTTTTCTCTTTTTATCGAACCAGGTTTCGGGTTTAGCCGAAACCAGCGGAATTTTTTTAGTGATCTTATCCAATTAATTGCAAATTAGGCAGAGTAGTGCATTGCATGCAATAAGAACGAATGTAATACGTTATCAATGATAAATTTAAAAGATTTTTTTTTTGGGTTAACATGTCTTTTAGTCCATGATGTTTGACAACTTTTGGGTTTTGGTCCATGATGTTTTTTTTACCTAGTTTTGGTACCATATGTTTGCAAATTTTCTAGTTTTGGTCTGATCGTTACATTCCGTCCATATTTTCCGTTAAGTGACATGTGCAAGTCACATGATCCACCATAAACTTTTGATTTTGTTCAATTTAGTCCCTCTAATACTTTCCTAACTTTTTTTTGTTCAATTTAGTTCCAAAGTTTTAAAATTGACCGCAAATTGGACGACTAGGTCCAATTGAGGGGTCAGACCCAACCCTGGGCTAGCCTAGGGCTAGATCAATTGGACCTATTCAATTTGGGGAAAATTGACCCCAATTGGACTAGGTGAATTGGACCTAGTCCAATTTGGGGTCAATTCGTCCTCAATTGGGCTAGGTCAAATTGGACTAACTCTAGGCTAGCCTAGGGATGGGACCAACCCCAGTTGGGGTCGCCTGGGTCCGGCGACCCCGACCGTGGTCGGACCCAGTCCTGGGCTAGCCCAGAGTTGGGTCAATTGGACCTAGTTGTCCAATTTGCAGTCAATTTTAAAATTTTGGGACTAAATCGAACAAAAAAAAGTTAGGGAAGTATTAAAGGGACTAAATTGAACAAAATCAAAGTTTAGGGTGGATCATGTGACTTGCACATGTCACTTAACGGAAAATATGGACAGAATGTAACGGTCGGACAAAACTAGAAAATCTGCAAACATATGGTCAAACATCATCAACTAGGCAAAACTAGGAAAAAAAAAAAAAAACTTCATCAACTAAAACCCAAAAATTGTCAAAAGTCATGGACTAAAAGACCTGTTAACCTTTTATTTAAATAGTGATACTCCAATGAAAAGCTCAAATAAGTGCCATGGTAATTAGTGACAGGTATACCAAATAATTGTTGCACATTGTCTTTATCAGATCGTTGGAGTTAGAGAATGATGGTGGATTTTTTTTGTTTACCTTTTGACCTGATAAAACAAATTGTCATCAGCAAAAAAAAATAGATAAGAAACTATAAGAGAATTTCTATTAACCTTTATAACTTTCAACTTACCTAAGATTACATTGCTCAGTGAGATATGTGAAGTATTCCATACATAACAAGAGCATGCAGGGAGACATGGAACCTCCTCGTCTGATCATACTTGAAGAATCGAAGGATTCAAGTCGGCCTCCATTCAACAAAATATAAATAGAAGGCGATGAAGTTGCAGCAATTACAACTTGATGGGGAAAATTGAGACATTCATCAAGTTGATTTGCTAAGTTTACTAGCTTAGGCTTGCATTTCTGGTTTTATATTTGTTATTGGTCTTAGTGTGTATGCCATTTATATTAGGCCCTGTTCTTGTTGTTTAGCCCATTATTGAGTTTGAGTCTAATAAATTGTACGTGGCATGTTTAGGGATTTATCATTAATTATGTGAATATTTCAATAACCTGAGGATCTTTGTAAATTTGCTCGGAACCTCAGTTGTTTTATAAGGTGAAAGGAAATCCAATGAAGAAACTTCATTAAATGATCCATAACTTTTTGTTCTCTTCACTTCTCCTCTTACAAATTTTAGGGTTCTATGATTACGAATTTAAGACAAACCCCATTTCTTAATTAAATCTGTAGGTAACCAAATTAGTTACATGAACATAATTTTTTGGTTCCTTAAGCAAATACTAAAAAACTTAATTGATAGTTCTGAACACACAGCTTTAGTAGAAAATAGGAAATGCTAGTTTAGTAGACAATAGGAAATATAGTCTCGTTTACTTATTGAAATGCAACATGCAATAATATAGAATATAGATTTCAGACAATAATTAGGAGGAGCTATCTAGCTAGGTAGAGGAGGAGGAGTTCAAAGTGTTGGCAATGTCAAGAACGAATCTGTATCGAACATCAGCTTTGACAAGACGCTCCATTGCTGTGTTAACATAGTCCATTGGAATGAGCTCGATGTCTGATGTTATATTGTGTTTTGCTGCAAAATCTAACATTTCTTGTGTCTCTTTTAATCCCCCAGCTCCACTTCCACCTACCATCTTCCTCCCTGCACCGTGCATTTTCTCAATTATTAATAATAATTTAATTTAATCTTAGTATATATATATAGCTAGGCTATGAACTTATATATACCCATTAATAATGGAAATGCAGGTAACTCGAAGGGTTTCTCCGGTGCACCAACTAAAACAAGCTTCCCATGGTTCTTCAGAAGTCCGAGCAGTGGTAATAATTCATGAGTAGCCGATACTGTGTCGATTATCCCATGCATACTTCCCATTGCAGACTGCAGTACTCATAAACCAAACATTAAATCTAACATATATATAGCTAGCTAGCTAGCTAGCATTATTAATTCACTAGCTTACTTGTAATTGCTCGGGGTCACGGCTAACCAAGAACAAATCAGCACCCAGATGGTTCAGAGCTTCGTCCCTTTTATTAGGGGAGGTGCTAATAACAGTCACCTTGAGCCCCATTGCCTTAGCAAACTTGACAGCCATGTGTCCAAGCCCACCTAGCCCGACAACACCCAAGTGCTGCCCGGGCTTATCAAGTCCATAGTATTTTAAGGGACTATAAACTGTAATCCCTGCACAAAGAAGAGGTGCTGCCCCAGCAAGTGGCAACTCGTCGGGAATTCGAAGAATGAAATGCTCCTCAGCGACCATGATGTCGGAGTAGCCTCCATAGGTTAGGGTACCATCAAAGTAGGTGTTATTGTAAGTAAAGACCAACTTTGAGCAGTAGTTTTCAAGATCCTCAGCACAACTTTCACATGAATGGCAGGAACCTACAAAGCAACCGATACCAACCTTGTCTCCAACCTTAACCTTGGTCACCTTGTCTCCGATTTCTGTCACTTCTCCTACAATCTCATGCCTTTGATCATAATGTTTAGATAGTTAGATAGATATTCTAGTTACAAGCTAGGATCAACTTATTAAAAGTATATAGCGTTCTCAATTTGTATATATACCCGGGAACTAATGGGTACTGACTGTTTCCCCATTCATTTTTCATGCTATGGAGGTCCGAGTGACATATACCGCAATAAAGTACTTTGAATGTCACATCATTTTCTCTAGTTGCTCTGCAAAATGAAAAAAGAGTCTTTATTGAACATCTTAATTAGGATGAAAACTTGTGATGTTTATATAGTGAAAATAGAGAGCTTAGACACATATATATACCTTCGCGAAAAAGTGAAAGGAGAAAGATAACCGGAGGTGTCCTTAGCTGCCCATCCGAACGCCTTCACGGGATGTTCTTGTTGGGCGGGTGATTTTTGCATCTCGATGGTTGAGCTAGCTGGTTTGTAGTTTCTTCTGTAAGAGCACACTTTGGTGTTGGTGGTGACGAATATGGACCCATTTATAATACTCATCTACCATGTGATTGATTATCGATATGTGATAGTTTGCTGACATACCTGGTGATGTTTTTTATTCCTACACTGTATCCCAAATTGATGCCTTTACTATTATTATTATTATTATTGGTAGGGTATTTGTTTATTTATTTATTTAGTTAATTAATTAATTAATTAATTTAGGGTTTATTAATTAAAAATGTAAAGTTGTAAATGTAGGGCCGTTCTAATTATTAAACCTTTAATCAGCCTAATTATTAGTCTAGATTACTATATTTCGACTGGAACATTTTACTTTCCTCTTGTTTAAATAAAACTATTTTAAGCGTAAAAGATGTGATGAATCATGAATGAGTTAGTTTTCCTTTATTTGGATGGATATTATTATTTATATAAATAATGAAAATAGTTAATTATTAATAAACTGTTTGAAGTTTGTCATACGTTGAAAGTTGGTGTATGAAGTTTGAAATATTAAAATGGTCAGTCCTGGGTTTTATTTTTGTTGAAATTTGGTGTCCTCGTGCATCTTTTCTCTCAGTTGAATCATTTTCATCAACCCACTCGCCCACTCATAATCCATCACTCTTTACTTTTCATAAAATCGCCAAATTTCACCTAAAAGTTGAACATCCAAAAGAAAATGTTTTCAGAAGAGTGGTGAGAAGCAATTTCCAGCGACAACGGAGCAAGATTTACTTGCGCGGATGAGACCGGCTTTTTAGACGGTCCCGGCAAAGTGACGAAAAGGAAGCGTACATGGAAGCTCAAATTTGACAATCGGTTTCGCCGGAATTGACTTCTCTAAAGTAAACACACCAACACCAAATTTCAACTAAAATGAAACCCGAGACACTCAATTTAAACGTTAGACACCAAATTTCTAAAATGTGCAAACTTTAGACAGCTTATTAGTAGTAATCAACTCTAATAAAAAAAAATTAATTAATTAATTTAACTAGACTAATGTAGTTGGTCATTACCCCAGCTGAGGCGGCCAAACCACCACAACCACTCTTTAGGTTTAGTACAATAATAATATATAATCTAATCATTAAGCAAAATATTATACAATACTGACTAATTAGCTAATTGATGCCAAAAGCTATTAGGTAGGTCTTCCACTAGTGTTTATAATGTGAGACAAATACTGCCGATATGACATCCAAATTATAGTGGAGTGAGTTACAATGTGAAGCACTATTAATTAAACTACTACTGCTGGTTCTGCTGCTGTCTTTGTTGAGGGAATCCCTGCAGATTCTGAGGATTGTTCTGAAGTGCCGCCATGTTAGACTGCAATGCCTGTGTATTTTGTTGCATGTTTCCATGTTGTTGTTGCTGCTGCTGCATAGGCATCATATTCATACCAGTTGGATTCGCCCCTCCCATGCCAAACACTGTTTTTTTGGTTTTCATTCAAGTCACCAGACTGATTAGATTAGTTCCACTCCAATAAATATTAATGTAACTTTGCTAACATTCTAAAAATAACATTAGTTTGCACCATCAATCTATATATACATAAGTGGAGTCAAATTATTACTTTGGTCACTCAGGATTTGCGAAGGATGAGTCCTTTGGGGGTTTGTTCCAGCTAATCCAAACTGCATCACAAATTAAGATAACATTCACAAACAAATCATGATGCTATTTAGGAACTCGCTTATAATGTATGTCACAATAATGCGTGCAACTGTAACAGGAACCACAAACAGTCTGTTCTCAGCAACTTTGCAGTCATTCTCTCAGCTCTTTATGAAATCATATATACCGTTGTAGCACCGTAAACTTGCTTAACTAATAATTTTTTTTTTCCATAATCGAATTGGACTTCAGAAAGAAGTGCTAGTTGACACGAGATATTTACTGTGACCCTTTCTGATGCTTTTTAATTTGAATTAATGTGATCAAGTTGATGAGCATAGCAACATATGACTTTTAATAATCTACCTCCATTTCCGCACCCTCTGGCCAGTACAGGATGCAAATTGTAGAGGAAAAATAAATCAACCAAGACTGTCATCACTTACAAGGATATGAACAATGCAACAAAGAAAAAAAATAAAAAGTGAACCTGCATCCTTGGCAAAAGAGTCTGTGATGACATTGTGGCCGACATATTTGGCATCTGCAGACCATAAAAACAATAGCGAATCATAAATACCAGTTATTCTAGATATATCAATCCTGATTAGCAAAATAATTATAGCTGGCAACGGCAACAGTGATTCTACACCTAGCTGAATAAGATGTTATTTTCACATTTGGCTATTACTTTTACATTTAGCAAAATGCTGAACAAAACAAAAAATCTTATTTGTGCTTTGAACAGATTCTATGCCTAGCTGAATAAACCGTACAACTTGAACCAAATACTGACAAAAATCAAATAAATCATAAGTACCAATGCTAATGAAGCATTTGGCTGCAGAAGACTGGATAAGAAAAGATTGGATATCCATCATCGTTTACTAGAAAAAAAACTTCTTCAATTGCCAAGAGATAACATAGCCAACAAAAGACAGAACACCATTATTCTATATCCATGAAAAGTTAACCTAGAGTTTTATCTTACCATCTGTGAATTCTGCGTTGTCTGAGCCGCATTAAACAATGCACTGTTAGCAGCACCAGGGAACTGGCCTAGTTGACGGTTCATAGGATTTCCTTGGCTGAGTTGGCTTTGCCCAATCCCAGGCTGAATATGACTAGAAGCTAACTGCCTGCCCTGAAACTGTTGAGCGCCCAGTGACTGCGAGAACTGCATCTGCGGCTGTCCATGTAACTGCAAAAGAAATAATATAGAGAATCTCATTCACTGAATCAGGTGCATCAGGTCATGTTCATATAAAGTGCAATAATTACGTTTCATTGCTAACTTTACTATGGATAGTCTACAGACTCTAGTGGGGATGAAACTCACTCCAACCTCAAACAAGCTACTACTGGAAACTTTAGCTCATTGCGTTGCTACACTGTATTGCTTTTTTTTTTTTTGGTGGTACAGCTAAAATTACAGAAAGATTGATTGCACCTAAAAGCAAATTCTTTAGAGCTCATGATTGGTATACAACCAAGAAACTGCAGATTATATCTGGGAAAAGAAACAGATTAAGA
Source organism: Clarkia xantiana subsp. parviflora (assembly GCA_036873135.1). Classification (NCBI taxonomy): domain Eukaryota; kingdom Viridiplantae; phylum Streptophyta; class Magnoliopsida; order Myrtales; family Onagraceae; genus Clarkia; species Clarkia xantiana. The sequence goes on along the minus strand of JAPTYO010000008.1, from coordinate 14,974,486 downwards.
AGAGATAAATTACCGACTGAAACTTCTGCTGAGCAGCCTGACCTGTCAAATCATGGAGCTGTGGCAGCTGATTCTGCCGAGTAAATAGCATAATAGAGTGATCTTATTTGCATCCATAAAAGGCTTGGTTAAAGCACGGGGAAGAATGACAAAAAAGTAGAAACTTAAAAGCATGTCACTAGGCACTAACAGAAAAACTATGAAGAGAATTTCCATTTCACTTTTTCAGAAGGCATGATTGAAGTATTAGTATTAGTATTAGTATTAGCAATACCTGTCCTAGACTTGACATTGCTGATTGCCTATATTGTTGTTGAGCAAGAAGTTGCTGCTGATGATGTGGTAATTGCATAATTTTTTGCCTTTGCTGCTGTAGCTGTTGCTGTTGAAGTTGCTGCTGCTGAAGTTGCTGTTGTTGAGGAGAAGGTGCATTCATATTTGTTCCTGACCTGGGAGAGCTGGCATAAGGAAGAGGAGATGCTGTTGCAGTGTCCAAGGAAGCAGCAGGGGAAGGAGAAGCAACAGATCTTCCAATAACTTGTGCTCCAGAAGCCTAATTATCAAGTAAAACGTATGGCAAAAGCGAGTTCCAGAGATATGAAATGTTGATAGACTTAATTTTGAGAAGTCACGAAACATACTGTCAGGAAAAACACCAATAGCAGTAGGATTAATGAATGCCAAGAGTCACCTGTAACAAAGTGTTCTGACTAGCCATATTGTTAGTTTGCACTGAGTTGTTCTTTTGGTACATACCTGCAAAAAGGTGGTATATTTGACATAGAAAAACTCAAAACCATGTAAAAATGAAGAGCCGAAGAGTGAATTAATACCGGATGGGTCAAAAGCTTGCATTCCATCACCCACATTAAGCACATCTACCAGATGCATTGGAAGAGGTGGCACTATCTGCCTCTGTTCTCCAGAGATTCTTAATCCTTCACAGACATAATAAATGAATTCAAATATCCAAAGGAGATTATAGAAGCCAATATGTACGTGTTGTACACAACAAGGTGTGCTCTCATACTTAAAACTTGCGCTATGTACCATTGGGATATGAACAAAAGGGGAAGAAAATGAAGTGCACACTTCCATAGCATGGCCACCTACGTGCCACAATTCCACCTTTGGGCCACGTACCAAGCTTCAGCCTAATCAAACTGATCGCTGTGGCACTTGGGCTTATTTGCATATAGAAGTGATATTATCAAAAGTCCCAATAAATGCTATGCATAAATAAAACAGTCTAACTATACAGCCTATTGTAGTCTTCGACAACAGCATAATTTTACAGGCACATATCTCCACAGTTAGATCTACGAACTTGTTTGGAGCATGTTTTCATACAATCAGTTCATCAAAAGGATTAATCCCTTCATCAGAAGATTTGCATAGGACTGAATGGATATTACTATTTGATATGGTTAGGAAGATCAGACTCAAGAATTACCTTCTCCATTGTTAACGGCAGCACGGAGTAAATTTTCCTGTTCATGAATTTTGGCAACCTGAGCCTTATCTAAAGTTGGAGTTATAGTTGGAGCTTGACGACCTCCAAAACCATATGCTTTACGAGTGTCGGATAGAACTTTTTCGGCACTTTCACAGGCAGCTGCAATCATATCTATTCTTGTCTGCATAGATCATGTAAGTTAAAAAATAATGATGAGTAAGGATAGAATGGAGAAGAAATATATATAGAATAGAAACCTTTAGTTTATCAATTTGTAAAGAAACAGGCAAGTTTTGCATTCCCTGCAGCAACTGCTCTTTCTTAGAATTGTCATCCATCTCCATCTCAGGCAACAACTTTGAGGAAAGCATAACGGGAAGAACTATGAATCACAAACCCGAACCAGTTAGAACTAACTGTGAGAGAAAAGAAAAAAAAAAAAAGTGAAATTGATTCTTCTAGGAACTGTCATCATCTAATAGAATAATGAGAAGAGAAGAGAAAGGGGTTGTACACACTTGTAGCATTTTCAGCATTAACATTCTTAGGGTAGACCACAAAAGCCTTGGAGACCTTTCTAATGTCTTCGACTATGTTAAAGAGCTCTAGATTAACCATAGAATATTGGCCCAGAATATCTTGCCTGTTGAATTCAGAAAAAAGGATTATAATCAACATCGACATAAGCTAGGTGATAGAGACAGTAAGAGGGAGTAGGCAATAAATAGTAAGAAGGAAGACCATTTAGGGTTGGTATTGGTTCGAGCATAGGTGTCGAAGTCTTCAAGGATGCGAGAAATAGCTTTGAAGAGGCTAATTGCTCGTGTCCTAACGTGCTCAAGGTTGAGCTGATTCTGCACTGCGGAGTTGAGCCTTTCAACGGGAAGGGGAGCCGATGGCTGGGGCTGCTGGGTCTGATTCGAAATGACTCCTTCCATGGCTGCAAACGTAAATTGGCGGGGGTAGCTATAGCAGCAGCATCTTGAATTGAATAGTAACAGAACAAAGCTTACTTGGAAGGAAGAAATCAGACACCGTCTTTGTCCGCGAGAAGAAGAAGGAGAAGAAACTGCGAATTCTGCTAATAGATAATGAATAATTGGAGCAGCAATGAATTCTCGGTAGCCCTTTTTTTTCCAAGGAACAGCTGAATTAGATTGATTGAGGGAGGAATCAAGAAGCGTGAACGAATTGAAACTGAGCGAGACCGCGGGGCAGCTGCCGGACTGAGCTGCTGCGGGGAAGCTGCACGGCGCGTGCTGAGTTAAAAGGGTTCGATTCGAACTGGATGAACCGGCCCCATAACTGGTTCAATATCCCGTCCGGTCTGATAACACTGCCAGCTGGTCACGGGCCGACCCTATTGGAATTTTTCAGAGACAAGCCTATTGCCTAATACTAAATTTTGGCTCAATCAGTCAGTGTTATCAGAACCGGACCAGACCGGCGGTCCAACCGGGTTCGGACCGGAACCGAATCCCTCCCCGGTCCGGTTTGAGTATTTCCGGAGGATGTAGGCGAACCCGGTCTAACTGTCCGGTTTTTTGTCGAGCCGGGCGGTTTTTAGCGAACCGGCCGGTTCACCGGTCAGCCGGTTCACTGTTTAGGGGAAAAAAAAAAAAAAACCTCCAGCCCAGCCTCTCTCTCTCTCATCTCTCGATCGCTCCCTCTCTCTCTTCTCTCTCTCTTCCTATTCACCCATTGAAGCAGCAAACTCCTTCAGATTTGTCCAATCACCAATTAGAGCCTAAAAGCTCCATCAATCAGCCACACAAATCAAGAAACCAAAGCAAGAATGTAGTAGGAGGAGAAGAGGCCTGTATGTGCGGCGATAATGAGGTTTTGTTCGTCTTTTTGTGGGTGGGTTTTGTCTTTTAGAGGGAAATGTGGTGTTGTTTCTCAAGGAGCCTAAAGCCCTAAACGGTGGAAGGCATTAATCACTTGGATCTGTCTTTGTTTCTCCTCTAATTCTTCTTTGCCATATCTAACTCGACGACGGGATTCAAGAAATCAAGATCGTGAAATGAGTCCATGACTTAATTGCCATGACTTAATTGCCTGAAACAAAGAAACATCCCTCACTAAGCTACTTAATTGCGCTGCTCCCTCTCTTGGTCCCTCCCTCTCTGGAAATCTGCTGCAACAATTTTGTTTTCTCAATAGAACGGTCGGACCGGGTTCGAACCGGGTCGGACCGGGTTCGAACCGGATCGGACCGTTCGAACCGGGAACCGGTGGCCTTACCGGTTCGACCTCCGGTCCGGTTCTGATAACACTGCAATCAATATCTCAAAGCCTACTAATATTGACACACTGTCACATAACATCACTTCCTGCTCTCCCCACCTTGTCATCGGTTGTACACTGACACACTGTAAACAACCTTTGTTATCTTGACGGACCGGAACTCTTCCTTGAATACTCCTCAAGAAATGGATGTGCAGCAGAGTTTACGGATTTTTCTAGCATGCTTTAGAGCATCCACAATAGTTTTACCTAAACTGTATTCTTTAAAGTTGTCACGTAGACATTTATGTACATTTTAAGTAATACGTAAATTTAAGACACACGTAAAAAATATTTTCTCTGCAATCGTATTACTTAAACACATTCCTTAAATATATTTTATTATTAAATTTTCCAACAACCACCAATAAGATATTAACATTAATTATTAAATGAATTAATTTATAATAAAAATTAGTTACGTAATACATAGTGCATTACTTAAATTAATGGAATGCTTTATGTAAAAACATAAATTTACGTGTGGGTCCCATCTTTAAGGAATGCTATGTAAAACCACTGTAGATAGTTTTTGTAGCTTTACTTAAATAAACATGTAGGACCCACATTTACGTATTCTTTACGTAATACCACTGTGTATACTTTTGGTTTTTTTATTATTAGGGTGGACTTAATTGTGACATATGTAAAACTTTAAAAGTATGAAAAAAAATATGAATTTTTTAACCACACCTTATATTTGCATCATACTATTAATAATATTAATTTCCCTCTAAGGATCACCTTTAGGATAATAGAAAAATGTAAAAAATAAAATAAAATACCAAAAGCATGGTACTCTTGGAGCATGATAGAAAGATCCAGAGTTTACCTATCTCAAAACCTCCGTGTAGAAGTATAAGGAACTTTAGGGACCTTAGTTTATGACTTACAAATTCAGGGACCTATCTTTATCTTCCTAAAACTTAGTTTGTTATTTTTCTGTTATGGTGCTATATATATAGTGTTGAGATCAAAATGACGTGTCCTCAAACTTCACGGAATGGACTTCTAGGCTTCGCATTGGACGTAGCTCTCTCGAGGACTTATTTCCTCCGGGAGACTTTTAAGGTCGAGCACCTAAAAAGGGGTGGGGATGGCCCCTGATTCCACTCCGAAGCTTAAGCTAGTAATGTATTTGAGAGTGTAATATATAAGTATTCAGAGCATATTGTTTTTAATTGAAGGAGATAGCCCCCTATTTATAGGGAGAAGTTTACCGACTTTGTAGAGGCGGCTATTGGCCTCTGTTGGTTGCCTAGGGGCGGCAATCAGCCCTTTGTGATTGGCTGATAGAAGCGGTTGTCAGTCAGCTGGTGACAAGCAGGTCGTCACCTCATGTTTACTTCGGAGGAAGGTTTTCCTTTTAAGCAGGTGACAAGTAGGTCGCCACCTCACCTTTACTTCAGGGGAAGGTTTTCCCTTGGAGACGGTGGGAAGCAGGTTGCCACCTGTCTTTACTTCGAGGGAAGGTTTTCCTTTGGAGACGGTGGGAAGCAGGTCGCCATCTGTCTTTACTTCGAGGGAAGGTTTTCCCTTGGAGACGGTGGGAAACAGGTCGCCACCTGTCCTCTGGAAGATTCTCTAAGTCTCCATAGTCGACCAGTCATTCTTTTGAAGTCGACTTCTTCATGATCGGTAGTCGACCTTTTATCTCCAAATGGTTGGAATAAACAAGAAAGGTCGTCGACTTCTTCTCCTCGCCCTGAAAGCGTACTAGACCTGTCACATGTAGGAAATCACCATAGACCAAGAACGTACATACATAGTCGGGTTTATTTATAACCCAACACTTGCCCCCGAGACTCGAGTCGTCAGCTTCATTTACTTAAGGTAAAGGCTTGAGTCGAGTAAAGCCCCATTTTGTGGCGAGATAATTTAATTCTCAGGACTTGTAGATTTTTCCGACTTTCCAGAAGTTGAAGAGGCCCTCCCTCGGGATTAGGATTTCTAACCGTTGGGAGAAGAGATGGTTATCGTAGCCTCTGACTTACTCCACACCACCCTAAAGGAGATGGTGGTCAACTTGAGGGCTTACCAGGCGTATTTTCCTTTCTCTTAAGTTCCGATCCTCGAACAATTTTTACGACTTCCCACCGAGGAGGATGATCAACCATCAAAAGAACACGACCGTTCGTCTGACGAAGACGACTGTGTTATTGTCTCTCCTTCTAAGTGGAAGAAACCCGTTTAAAATGGACTATCAAGAGACTCCCATATCTTCTATGTATGACTTTTCATAATAAATAAATTTATCCGGGCAACACCTAGCTTTTGACATTCTTAACTAGGATCGCATATATATAATTTCCAGGAGGTAGCAGACATACTTTATTTTTACTACCCTTTAGGATTAAATAATCGATCGTATAAGTAGGAGGTAGTCTTTGATACCTTTAGATCGACAACTTGAGGATTGATATGTTGATCCGCTTTTGAGTCTTTTTGATCGGGTCTTTATTGTGCCTCAGCTCTTGTCGCTATTTTGAGCGTTAGGACATCCGAGTTGTAGACTTCGATCGAATCGTCGCCGTACCTAGGTTTTGGTCCCCATTTTGGGCACATAATGGTCGACGACCGATTTGTAGACCTTCCATCGAATTGTCGCCGTACCTAGGCTTTAGTCGCCATTTTGGGCACATAATGGTCGACCACCGATTTGTAGTCTTCGATCGAATCGTCGCCGACTGTATGAAGTCGAGGAGTCAGTGAAGACTGATCCTTTGTAGATCTTCGCCGACTGTATGAAGTCGAGGAGTCAGTGAAGACTGATCCTTTGTAGATCTTCGCCGACTGTATGAAGTCGAGGAGTCAGTGAAGACTGATCCTTTATAGATCTTCGCCGACTGTATGAAGTCGAGGAGTCAGTGAAGACTGATCCCTTGTAGATCTTCGCCGAATGTATGAAGTCGAGGAGTCAGTGAAGACTGATCCTTTGTAGATCTTCGCCGACTGTATGAAGTCGAGGAGTCAGTGAAGACTGATCCTTTGTAGATCTTCCATCGAATTGTCGTTGTACCTAGGCTTTAGTCGCCATTTTGGGCACATAATGGTCGACAACCGATTTGTAGACTTCGATCGAATCGTCGCCGTACCTAGGCTTTGGTTGCCATTTTGGGCACATAATGGTCGACGACCGATTTGTAGACCTTCCATCGAATTGTCGCCGTACCTAGGCTTTAGTCGCCATTTTGGGCACATAATGGTCGACAACCGATTTGTAGACTTCGATCGAATCGTCGTCGTACCTAGGCTTTGGTCGCCATTTTGGGCACATAATGGTCGACGACCGATTTGTAGCGAGTTTGAGGGTGGTGACATTGGAATGATGATTTCTTTATGAAGAAAGTAGATCGAAGGATCTTTTTTATTCATCAATTCCTGAATATTTCATAAAAAATGGAAAACTCAACATTAGTTATAACAAATATCTATCATAGAATTTGATTATGACTTCTCTGCTTGTCGTGCCGCGGCTTGATAACAATGTCGAGCCATGTTTTGGTCCCCCCGGCGATAAAGTTGATCGTTCCTCTTGGGGGGGGGGGGTTGATCACGAGGAGGAGATCGAGATTCCTCCCCTGGGCTACGATTTCGCTTCTTCGGAATATTGGGGTTCTTTTCCACAAATTTTAATAATTTGCCCCTCTGGATAAGGGTCTCTATATCTTGCTTCAAGAGGGTATACCCATTTGTGTTATGCCCCCTTACCTGATGGTAGCGACAGTAAGCATTTACCTGGTGACCCAACATGTTTCTTCTTGCCGGTGGCGGGTTAGTAAGGCGGAGCTTCTCCATTTCCTGAAGTACTACCAATACATTATGGGTAAGAGGAGTATATTTGGAGGGATAAAGATTATAATCTCTCCTTATTCCTTGTCGATTCCCTGGTCGGAAGTCTCGCCCACGTCTTTCTTCCCTCCGAGGAAGTTCATGCTCTTTAGGCGCTGCCTCTGACCTATGTGTCCTTCAATGAACTTGGTTTTCAGCTCATCCCACGAGTCTATAGAGTTATCGGGGAGACCATAAAACCAAGTAGACGCCTCTTCCTTCAGCGTGGTTGGGAAGAGTGCTGCATAATGATCAGGCGTTGCCCCTCTTACCAAGAGGGAGGAGTTGTGGGCGTTGATGTGGCGAACTGGGTTGCCTTCTCAGGTATAATCGTTGATGCTCCTCGCGAAGACTTGCGGGGGAACTCGAGTATTGAATAGCCTTTTGGTGAAGGGGTGAGAAGTATGATCACGAACGATGAGCAAATCGTTCGCACCTCGCCTCTTCTTCTCCAACATTTCTTCGACCTTCCCTATTGTGAATATGACAGGCTCCTTGCTCGCCGTTTCGGCCTCGGGAGTTTTAGGGGTTTCTTTCTCCTGGAGATTCTCCTCCTGGATTTTCACACTGGAAGCTACTTCTTCCTTTTGTGAGGCCTCTCGGGTTGGCTCTCTTTTTTCTGGAACAGCCCCTGCCTGGGTTTCGTTCCAAAAAGTAATAAAGGCAGCTATTACCTCCGGAGGAACAGCCTGGGGAGCTGTCCTCGCATCTTCCAAAATTGGCAGAGATTTGGAATGGTTGAGGGTTTCATCGCCGCCAACACCATTAGATTGAGGTATTTGGGGATCTTCTTGGGGGATCGGCCTCGATGTGGTAGGATCCACTGGTGGACTACTCCTTTCTTCCACCAGAGTGTTGGAAATCTTGCTCTTTTCGGCAGCCATGACATTTTGATCTGTTCCCACATACGGCGCCAAATGTTAGGATCAAAATGACGTGGCCCCAAACTTCACGGAATGGACTTCTAGGATTCTCCTTGGACGTAGCTCTCTCGAGGACTTGATTTCCTCCGGGAGACTTTTAAGGTCGAGCACCTAAAAAGGGGTGGGGATGGCCCCTGATTCCACTCCGAAACTTAAGTTAGTAATGTATTTGAAAGTGTAATATATAAGTATTCAGAGCAGATTATTTTTAATTGAAGGAGATAGCCCCCTATTTATAGGGAGAAGTTTACCGACTTTGTAGAGGCGGCTACTGGCCTCTGATTGGTTGCCTAGGGGCGGCAATCAGCCCTTTGTGATTGGCTGATAGAAGCGGTTGTCAGTCAGCTGGTGACAAGCAGGTCGCCACCTCATGTTTACTTCGGAGGAAGGTTTTCCTTTTAAGCAGGTGACAAGTAGGTCGCCACCTCACCTTTACTTCGGGGGAAGGTTTTCCCTTGGAGACGGTGGGAAGCAGGTCGCCACCTGTCTTTACTTCGAGGGAAGGTTTTCCTTTGGAGACGGTGGGAAGCAGGTCGCCACCTGTCTTTACTTCGAGGGAAGGTTTTCCCTTGGAGACGGTGGGAAACAGGTCGCCACCTGTCCTCTGGAAGATTCTCTAAGTCTCCATAGTCGACCAGTCATTCTTTTGAAGTCGACTTCTTCATGATCGGTAGTCGACCTTTTATCTCCAAATGGTTGGAATAAACAAGAAAGGTCGTCGACTTCTTCTCCTCGCCCTGAAAGCGTACTCGACCTGTCACCTGTAGGAAATCACCATAGACCAAGAACGTACATAAATAGTCGGGTTTATTTATAACCCAACATATAGCAACCTTCATTTCTGTACTCTGTGACGAATAAGAAGTTTTGGAGCATTCCCTCTTGATCTTAAGCTCATATTCACGATTTACATGTCTTCGTCCACTTCTGTTCATGCTATCAGAGCTTAATTGCTCAATTTTGCTGATTTTGGAGTTTTCCGCTTGATTTCCATGGAAAATACACCATTATCAGATGCAGCGTGGCCGCGATTGGGAGAGAACGCAATTCCTGAGCTCAGTCCAGAGGATCGATTGTATCTTCATCCTTCGGAAACGCCAGGAGCACGCCTCATTGATTTTCAGCTTACTGGAAATCAAAATTACCAGGTTTGGTCTCGCTCACTTACGGATGCCTTAGTTTCGAAGAATAAGCTTTGTTTTGTTGATGGATCCTGCACGAGAGAGTCTTTTCCTGAGAATTAGAGGTTTCGATGGGACAGATGCAATGCCATAGTAAAAGGCTGGCTGACTGTTTCAATTGCGAAGAATATATCTACTGGATTGATTTATCACACAACTGCTGCATCGATTTAGACGGAAATGTGTGAAAGAATCAATAAGATTGATAACACTAGGTTTTATCAATTGAGTAGACCATGAGCGTAGCTGATTATTTTGGGCATATGAAATCACTTTGGGATGAGCTAGCTGCTCTAGATGATAATTTTTTATGTCCAGAATGTACAAATTCACCTAAGGTAGTTGCATTGCGTGATAAACATAAGTTAATCCAATTCTTAGTTGGTCTTAATGAGAATTATGCAGCTATCAGAATGAATCTGCTAATGCTACATCCATTGCTCACAGTTAACTATGCTTATTCAGTCCTCATTCAGGAGGAAAATCAGAGAATGGTGTTGGTAATATCTTTGATTGTTTTACTGGTAGAAACTTAGCTTTTTACTCTGCAAATCCAACTGGAGTTTATGGAGTTGATCCAGGGAACTAAAATGGAGGTCCAAATGCATTTTATGCAGGAGGAAACACTAAAGAAGGAGGAAGTTATAAAAAGCAAAGAAATGATTTTGTTGGTACTTTTTGTGGAAAAAAAGGTCATGGAGAAGATAATTGTTGGAAGAAGAATGGAGTTCCTGAACACATTAAAAAGAGATGGGCTGCTAATAATGCTTTTTATCTTGATGAGACTCAGCAACAACAATAGAAACCCTCTTCTCAGCAATAGCAACAGAAATCCTCTTCTCAGCATCAACATCAGTCACCTTCTACTGATTTACCTTCTACTGCATCAAGCAGTGCAAATCCTCCTATGAACATGGCTCAATTTTCTCAGATGATGAATTACTTCATGCAGCAGCAGAAGAAGGATGGAAACAATCAAGACGTGAAGGTGAACATGGCAGGTATGCTGTTCTGTGGTGGTATTAATGATTCACCATCATCTGATTCTTTTTGGATTATTGATAGTGGAGCATCGCACCATATGACTTGCAACAATCATTGGTTATCTGATTTGAAGCTCAATAATAACTCAAATAAGATAGTTATTCTTCATGATGGCCACTCTTCTGCAGTGACACACTTTGGAACATGTGTGTTAAATGATTTGTTCACATTAAAGAAGGTTCTATATGCCCCAGCATTCAAGTTCAATCTCATCTCTGTATCTTTACTTTGCAGGGACTATGGATTAAATGTTTCATTCTTTCCTAACACTGTGGTGTTTTAGGACCCCTCCAGTGGGAAGAAAATGGAGATTTGAACATTGCGTGATGGGCTATACACCTTGATGATTGAAAAGAATGTGAAAGTTCTTCATTCAGCAGCTGCAACACAAAGTAAGAAGGTGTTGACAAGTTTAAAGGAATTGATAAACTGGCATCGAAGATTTGGGCATATGCCACTTCAAAGTTTAGAAAAAGTTTTTCATTTTGAGTCTACTACTGAAAATCATGTCAAGGATTGCTTTGTTAGTCCTCGTGTAAGACAAACTCGTTTGCCTTTTCCTGTTAGAAGATCTAAAACTCAGAGCTGTTTTGAGTTGGTTCACATTGATGTATGGGGACCAAATAAAATCCAAACTAATGATGGGTTCAGATATTTTCTAACCTTAGTATATGATTTTAGTAGAAGTACATGGGTTTTTCTTCTAAGAACTAAAGACGAGGTGATTTTGCACTTGAAGATCCTTCTCAAAATGGTCTAAAATCACTACTCCACTTTTGTGAAATTCTTCAGGAGTGATAATGCTAAAGAAATATGTAATCATCTCAGCAAGGAACTCTTTAATTATTTGGGGATTATTCATCAAACAAGTTCTGTGAAAACGCCTCAACAAAATAGTATTGTGGAGAGAAAGCATCGTCATTTGCTGGAAATCACTAGAGCTTTGAAGATTCAAGCCTTCATTCCATATAAATATTGGGGTTACTGCTTGTTAGCAACTTGTTACCTCATAAACCTGATGCCCTCTTCAGTATTGGGTGATCAAATTCATTTTGAGATACTGAATAAAAGACCAGCAGACTTCAAGCATCTTCGTGTTCTGGTATGTCTGAGTTTTGCTAAAGATCTGCAACCTCTAGACAAATTGCAGTCAAGGTCCATTGTTTCAGTGTTTATGGGATATGCACTGAATCAAAAGGGATACAAGTTACTTGATCTCTCTTCTGAAAATTTCTTTGTCAGTAGAGATGTTCAATTTAGAGAGGATATCTTTCATTTCTCATTCACTCAAGATGAACATCATTAGTTATTTCCAAGTACCTCAACTATTCCTGCTTCTATAATGGAAAATATATTTCAACCAATTCCATATGAAGAATCTCAGAATCTGAATGATGATTTTGAAACAGAAGAAGGTGATAATGTGGAGATTATGCAGGATATAGAAGAAGAGGATACTCAATAGCAATATGATGAAGCTGCTGAGATAGTTGTTGAGATGCCTCCTAGAAGATCTACTCATTCTACAAGGCTACCTGCAAGGTTACAAGACTATGTTCTAACTTGTAGCTCAATGAAATATGATGATGTTTACCCTTCATTTAGATATTTCTTAGGGGCATTAGACAAGATTCCATAATCAACTTCTTTCTCTCAAGCAGCAAAAGATGAAAAGTGGATTGCTGTCATGCAAGAAGAGATAGATGCATTACAAGCCAATCACACATGGAATATTGTTCCATTACCAAATGGAAAAGAAAGAATAAGCTACAAGTGGGTATACAGGGTCAAGTATAAGTCAGATGGAGCCATAGAACGATACAAAGCCAGGTTGGTTGCTAAAGGCTACACACAAAAGGAGGGAGTTGATTTCAATGAGACTTTTTCACATGTTGTGAAAATGGTAACAGTGAGGACCATCTTAAGTATTGATGTTGTCAAGAGGTGGCCTCTGTACCAAATGGATGTCAACAACGCCTTCCTGCAAGGAGATCTAGAAGGAGAGGTGTATATGGACATTCATCTTGGTTTTAACAAATTAAATCAAGAAAAAAGGTTCAAAAAGCATGGCTTGCACATTGACTAAGTCGTTATATGGTCTGAAACAGGCGTCGAGACAGTGGAATAACAAATTGACCACTGCTTTACTTGAGATGGGCTATCAACAAAGCAAGTATGACTACAGCCTTTTCAGTAAGTTTGAAGGCCAACCGCAGATTCATTTGCTTGTTTACGTAGATAATCTACTTATTACAGGTTCAGATGAGGCTATGATTGCTCATTTGAAGGATGAACTGCAGTCCCATTTCAAACTCAAAGACCTTGGAACTTTAAGTTATTTCTTAGGTCTTGAGGTTGCCATATCGAAAGAGGGAGTTACTTTGAACCAGAGAAAGTATGTTATGGAATTAATGGCAGACAATGGTTTAATAGAGTCAAAATTAGCAGCAACGCCAATGGAGAAACACATCAAATTGACGACACCAGAGTATGATAAAGCTTTTGGGATAAATCAGGAGGATAAATTGCTGACTGATCAAGAGCAGTATAGGCGTATTGTGGGTCGTCTACTTTATCTTACTATGACTCGTCCAGACATTGCATTTGCAGTGCAAAATCTCAGTCAATTTGTTCACGCACCCAAGAAATCTCATTACTTAATGAGACAGTGGCTCATTGTGATAGTGATTGGGGGACTTGTTGCCTCACTAGAAGATCTGTGACAGGTTATTGTATATTGTTGGGTTCGTCACTTATCTCTTGGAAGTCGAAGAAGCAAGTTACAGTTTCAAAGAGTAGTGCTGAAGCCGAATATCGCAGCATGGGAACTACGGTTTCTGAGATCATTTGGCTAAGAGGGCTGCTGAAGGAACTGAAATTTGAAATGACTAATTCAACTTTGCTCAATTGCGACAACAAGGCAGTGATTCAAACTGCAGCAAACCTGATGTTCCATGAGCGAACAAAACACATAGAAATCGATTGTCATTTAATGCGTGAGAAGTTATTGCAGAAGGTTATTCGAACTGAGCATGTTGAGTCGAAGAATCAATTGGTAGACTTGCTAACAAAGCCTCTGTACAAAGCACAACATTATTTTCTGTTGATGCAGCTGGGGACATTGGACATATACTCTAATGGAGATGAAGATGAATGAGAGGAAGAAGAAGAAGAATAAGAGAAATAAAGACGAATGTAGAAGTATAAGGAACTTTAGGGACCTTAGTTTATGACTTACAACTCAGGGAACTATCTTTATCTTCCTAAAATTTAGTTTGTTATTTTTCTGTTATGGTGCTATATATATAGCAACCTTCATTTCTATAATGTGTGACGAATAAGAAGTTTGGAGCATTCCCTCATGATCTTAAGCTCATCTTTACCATTTCCATGTCTTCGTCCACTTTTGTTCACTCCGCATGCCTCTACCGCTGTGTCGTCCCCTCCTTATGCCGTGACAACCGTTGTGGCAGTGAGTTCTACACTCGTCCCCACGTTGGCTAATCTGACCGAGACTGTTGTCGCACCGACCGCGAATGCCACCTCCGATACCACCTGCTACAATCCGGCCGCCTCGAGTGCTCTCGCCACGGCTGACACTAACAGGGGGCGTGGATGTTGGCGGCGAAGACGACCACGCAAGCTCCGTACTCTAGCAACGGTCGGCTATCTCTGACGCTCTGCAAATCCGTACTCCAACAGACAAAACAATAGTAAAAAGAGTGGGAAGGAAAAATTGGCAGCTGCTCCTTACCCTGTCAAAGGGTGTCTTGGACTAAAGATGAATTGGGCTCATATCACTCATTCTAATGGGGCCGTAAATCCTTCTTCAAAACCCACCAGCCACTTGAGCATAGAGAAGTCAGCCCGCATGCAGTGTTATCAAAATCGGATCAGGCCGGCAGTACGACCGGGTTTGAACCGGAACTGGTGCCTCTAACGGTCCGGTTCGAGCAAAAGCAGAAGATGTAAAGGAACCCGGTTCGAAAGCTGATTTTAGACGAACCGACCGATTTTGGTGAAATAGGCGATCCGTTGAGTCACCAGTTTGATATCCAGAAAGGGGGAAAAAAACTGAAAGTCAATTAAATCAACATCAAACCCTAGCAAACTAAAGACAACTTCCTTGCCGCATCTTCTTGCCTGAGAATCAATAGTTGATGCCCACATAACACATGGATATCCTTCCTCTGCACATCTTCTTCAATATTCTTCTCGACAGCCATAACAGTATCAGTGGGTTGAACCTTAATCTCAAAGTGTCTAACTTTAAGTCTTCATGATGAGATTCATCGAAGGAGAATGGAAGAGAGGGGAGTGATTGGATTGAAATTGGATATACATACTACCCTAGAAACTTTTGATTGTTTGTATTTTGGTTTCTTGGAGAATAGACATGTAGATAAGGGACTCACGTGGATGTATAGAGGTCGATGCAGACGGAGGCGGCTATACGGCGCTGGGCGAAGATGAGTGTTTGGACGGCGGCGGCGCAGCTACGTTGATAGTTGGATTCAGGAGCAGAGCGCTTGGCTTTGTTAGAGTAGGGTCGAGAGTTCTGGGCGAGCAGGTGTTTGGAGTGTCTCTCCCAGATCCACTTTTCCATTGTTTAGAGTTCTAGGCGAGCAGCTGTTTTGACTTTTGAGCTGGATTATGTCTTTTTAGCTTCTAAACTGGGTGGACCGGGTTCGAACTGGGAGAGTCGGAAACCGGTGCCCTTACCGGTCCGGTTTTGATAACACTGCCCGCATGTTCAACAAAGACTAGCTCAA
Source organism: Clarkia xantiana subsp. parviflora (assembly GCA_036873135.1). Classification (NCBI taxonomy): domain Eukaryota; kingdom Viridiplantae; phylum Streptophyta; class Magnoliopsida; order Myrtales; family Onagraceae; genus Clarkia; species Clarkia xantiana. Next base: position 14,958,993 of record JAPTYO010000008.1, on the reverse strand, counting down.
ATCAAGTTAAAAGCTGCCGGTATATGTGAGCAAAAAGTCCATTTGAATCGGTCCAGGTTCGGGATCGGTCTAGGACCGAACTGATAAAGACCAGTTCATTTCAGGTCCAAGTCCATTGGACCTTCTTATCGGTCCTTACCGATCATGAATTTGATTCGGTTCGGGACTGTTAAGGTCTATGGAGTCTAGGAACGAACCAAATTAAATTAAATTTAGTTTTTTTTTTATTTTTCTTTAAATAAAGATAGGCTCAAATTCCTACCTCTCGGCCCATGTGTACAATAAGGCATAAGTCCATATCTCATTCATGTATACCATATTTTGAATATTAGGGTACATTACACACGCAACGCGCAGGGTGATATGTAAGACACGAAAAAAAAGGTAAAATGGTCAAAACTATAACAATGAATTTGTTATTACATAATAGTATCTGTATATATAATATTTAGTAAACCATATTATTTATACTTGGTCAGACTAAATCAGTTTAATCACACATTGAAGACTTTCCATACCTTAAGTTAACAAAATTGCAAGTTCTTCGAGTATGGCTGTTGACTCACGGTTACAGCCGATGTGTAGACATGATATCCACTTCACGATGTATAGGCATTACAGCCGCTTGGCGATGTATGGATATGATAGCCACTTCGCGATGCATAGGAGTTACAGCCACTTTGCGATGTGTGGACATGACAGTCACTTCGCGATGTATAGGGGTTACAGCCTCTTGGCGATGTATGGACATGATAGCCACTTCGTGATGCATAGGCGTTAAAACCGCTTTTTGGTGAGAATTATTCCCTTCATGTATGTGTGTTCGATGTTTCGAACATTTTCCTTGTTGAGCTATGTAGCTATGTTCATTTTTTAGGGAGGCTTGTAATTTCCTTTCCTTCTTTTGGTCGGCGATACTCGGCGGGCTCAATGCGTTTCGTCTTTACCTTAGAGTATTTTCAAATAATTTTGAGGGGTTCGTTTTGACTTCGATCCTCCTCGTGTTGTGTTCAAAGGGCTGCCCCCGTAATAGCTATGTCTTATAGCTCGATTTCCTTGCACGTCGTGCTCATGTTGTGAGTGTATGCCCAGATAAGGTATATGATAGGTTTCTTCCCTTTTTTCCTTTGTAGTAACTTTCATTCATTCAGTGTGCAACGCATGACTTCAATAATAGGAATTTTCAGCAGCGCCTTCTTTGTCTGGATTTGTATCCTTGTTATCTTGTGGGATAGGCATGCGTATGTCTCGTTCTCTTCGAGTTTTCTAACTTATGAAAATAGGAATTTTCCGTTTAGCCAAGGCTAAGTTTATTTTTCCCTTTTCGAGGGATGGTGTCGATGCCCCCATCTTTCTATTTGATGAAATGTCGAAGGCGTCTTTCACTACCACCCAAATGCGATGAACTTGGTGGAGATGTGCGTCTAGTTCGAGGGCGCGATCTCGAATCTTCACCCTCCACGTCATTACTCTTTCATTTTCTATGCTTAGAGTCTTTTAGGATCCTTGTGGGGATGGCGTGTTGCCATTTGAATGGTGCCCCTTGCTTATCAATACGATGCAATACCCTCCAGTGAGCTTGGTTCTATACGTTGCGGATGTTGTAGTAAATGAGTGGTCCTTTGTGACCCTCTTGAGATTCTTCAGTTGAATGCTAAGAGCGTTTGCCTCCTTTTTTGGAAGTGAACCTTTCATCTTGGTAATTATTATTCGAGAGTTTCATCTCTGTATGTGCTCTCGGAAATGAGCATTTAACTCCACAAGTGATTCCTTGAGGGGAGTTGATCAAGCAGTGGTGTCGATCAAACATGTTTGAGCGAGAAAGTTTTTCTGCTACAATGTTTTGGTCGATGACGACGTATTTGACCGTCGGTGACGTATACGCTTGGCGGCGACTCTTTTGGTCGTCGGCAGTGTTTTTGATGGATTCTCATCGTAGTCATCCTAAATATATATAATACGGAGTTCGAAGATCTCGACATGATCATTTTTGAAAAAAATACGAGAATAGCAAATATCAAACATGTACTCCATTTAGGGAGTTATTACATTATGAAATTAAATTAAACGAGAGGATACGGTTGTGGGAGTGTTAATATCCCTAGAACCATTGTAATGCAATCGCCCCTCATGATTTGGATGGATGTATTCATTTCACTTGAGTAGTATAAGGTGGCGTCCCTGCTGAGAAGGGATGAGGAGGAGGCATATCCTCCGTATGTGCTTGGAGGTGCATGCTTAGGGATGCGGACGGTGGAGGTGCGCACTCTGGAGATGTGCACGCTTGTAGGTGCGCACACTTGTAGGTGCGCACACTTGGCGGTATGCCCGCTGGAGGGGCGCATGCTGGCGGTATACCTGCTTGTAGGTGCGCACATCTGGATGTATGCACACTTGGAGATATGCATGTTTCTAGGTGCGCACTCTTGTAGGTGCGCGCACTTGGCGGTATGCCCGCTGGAGGGGCACATGCTGGCGGCGCGTACGCTGGAGGTACGCCCACTGTAGGTACGTCCGCTAGAGGTGCGTCACTAGAGGTGCGTATGCTGGAGGTACGCTCGCTGTAGGTACGTCCGCTAGAGGTGCGCACGCTGTGATGCTTTTGGTTGCGTCTGAGCGCTTGCCTTTGCTTCCTTCCTTAGATGCCTTCGCCTCATAGGTGTCGAAACCGTTGAGGACTCGTTCTGCGGAATGTCTTGTACATCCCTTTGAGTACCTGCTCGCGGCACTTGTGTGTTAGGATGCAATGGTGGTTTTGAACTCTCGGGGCGAGGTTCGTTCCCAACCAGGGGTCACCCCTTGATTGTCCGCTCGCAGTCGTTGATCTTATTATAACCAGTCTTTCGTTCAAAACGTCGCTTGTCGTTCGGTTGAGACATCGGCTTTTTGTACGAATGGTACATACGGCGCGAATGATGGAACACGTGCGTCGATGATTGCCCTATGTAGGTGTCTTCGAGCCTTGTTTCGGGATCGTACTCTTCCTTCGCTCCTTTACTCAAAACATGCACACATGATTGCGCCAGAAGGGGGGGGGGGTGTGTTTCCGGCGAACCTTCTCTGATGCTTAAGTAAGTGCTCAGTTTTAGAGAGATAAAATCTAGAGAGAAGTCAGTGCTATCAAGTTGCAAATTATCTTCAAAAGAAGAATGTGAGGTCCTATTTATAGAGTTTGTAGTTTTGGCCACGGGAGGCCCATAAAGATGTCGTAGGGTACGCGAAATATTCTATATAGGATAGTGAAAATGGGGATGTCCGTAGGTCGGATATACGTACGTCGGGTGTGTGTACGTCGAAGGTGCGTTACCCGTACGTAGGGGGCCGACTGTCGGAGCACGTCGGCCCCGTTTGGCCGGACTAGTCCGGTCGAAGGCACCCCTTCGACTGGACTTAGTCTGGTCAGGGGCCTTCGAAGGTGGACTAGTGCAGTTTTGGTCCGGGTTTGTCTGTTTAGCTAAGTTTCGGTTTATAACCATGTTTAAGGTCGACGGTGCGACTAAGGCGAGCCTAAGTGAGGTCCAATTGGGTGTATATCCATCAGTCCAGTCCACTCAGAACATGCCGGTTCTCTGAAAAAACGGAATATAAACTAGATTCGCTTCATTCCAGGTCTTTTGAGTAAACCGGATTGGTTAAGGCAACGATTCCCGGTTTAATCAGGTCGGACCGCCGGTCCGGTTCCGATAACATTGGTTTAAGGTCTTTTTAAATGGAAAAAACTAGCTAGTTGGCCCAAAACCATACATAATTCAACTTTAGAAGATTTAGAGATATTGATTATCGGATATTAAAAAAAAAAATGCTAGTCAGAGAAGGTGCGCGCTACTGGCTAGGGATGGCAACGGGGCGGGTCGGGGCGGGTTTTCGCAGCCCCGGACCCGCCCCGCGGGTCAGCCTGGTTGACCCGGACCCGGGTAAGTGTACCTCCCGGGTCGGGTCGGGTCAAAAATCCCGCGGGGCCCCGACCCGACGTGAACAATTTTTTTTTTTTTTTTTTCACTTCTCAATATTAAATACAATTTTTTTTGCCAAAATATTACATTATATGTAAATTCAAACCATAAATCTAACATCAATCAAATACAAACACATCAAATTCATCACCAAATACAAATTCAAATCCGAATACCAAATCAAAAATAACAAATCCTAATAATCTAAATATACATCTATTTATAATTTGGTCCATATTATTTATATAGGTACTATATTAACCATATTGTTTAGTAAATGTTACATTATATTAACATAAAAAAAAAAAAAGTAAAAAATATATACATAGACATTTCGGGGCGGGTCAACGGGGCCCCGTGTCCCTAGACCCGGACCCGACCCGACCCGGGTCCGACCCGCCCCGAACCGGGTCCGACCCGCCCCGAACCCAACCCGTGACCCGCGGGTCGGCGGGTCCTCGGGTCAAAACCGGGTCGGGGCCCCGCGGGTCAGCGGGGCCCCGAGACCCGTTGCCATCCCTACTACTGGCTAGCTATAATCTATTCAAGCAAGTAAATAAAATAATAATAATTCTTAATTGCTTGATCCAAAACGTGATGGATCATGAGTTAGAGAGGTAATTATCGAGTTGCCATCAGTTCCAACAATGTCTATTTGAAATTTTTATTTAAACAAATTGTTAACTCATTTTATCGACCCGACCGTACAAACACCTAATTTAATTCTGTTTCATTTATTGTCTATTTTATATGGAACCTTGCACCTGCATAATACCCGAAATTCACAACAATTATAAATAACTAGTGTAAATTTCCGACTATTAAATAAAGACAGTTTGACTATATATAAAATATTAACTATACTTTATTTTAGTGTTATTTCGCCCTCTTGATTGAAAACAGCAGCGCAGTTAGCGGCATGTGAGTTCAACAAAAAAAAAAGTTAGTTTAACTTTAATGGGCTCATTAAAATTTAATTGTGCACTAGCTAGCAACCCATTGAAGGCAACACTTGTTAATATCTATTGATGAGACTGAGAGTGAATCCATCTATATATCTCAGTTGGAGTGGGTTTAATTATATATATATATGCATGCAGATGAATGATATCGAGGGACGACTAAGTAAGGCGCTTGCTGCTACAGGAATTCCTGCTGTAGTTGCTCCACTTCTAATGTTAGCGGTGGCCGCAGCAGCAGCAGCAGCTGTTCTTCATCTCCAATTACTGGCAACTACTACAGCAGCTTTGCCTGCATGTCGTTTTCCAGCAATATACAACTTCGGCGACTCCAACTCTGACACTGGTGGAATAGCGGCCGCCTTTTATCCGGCACAGCCACCCACCGGCGATACTTTCTTCCACCGTCCAGTTGGCAGGGCCTCTGATGGCCGCCTCATCATCGACTTCATCGGTAAGTAATTAATTAATAATTATATAAAACCCGCACTTTAATTCGTTATTAATCAGCGCTTTCTCCGGTAATTATTATACTTAGAAAAATGCTTTTAATTATTGATTAATTTTTAAAATAATAAAAATAAATTAAAATTATATTATATCACATTGAAAAAAAAAAAATCTTCTTATTTTTGTAAATCTAACTACGATAGAAAAAACTTATATTCTTCAATTACAGTACTAAAAGTTTGAAAATTTATACATTAAAAATAATAATATATAGGTAATAAAATAAATAATATTATTATAAAAATAATTATATATATGTTGATTTTTTTAATGTGTTTCAAAATTTAGAGTTAGTAACTCGTGTCAGGTGACAAATTAATAAAAATTAGAATTTAGAAACGTTAGAATTAATGTTAAATTTTTGAATGGCTGGTTTTTTTTTTATCATGATCCAAGAGCACCATGTTTTTGGTTTTTTTATTGCTAGGGTGGACTTATAGTAACATATGTAATGTAAAACTTTAAAAGTATGAAAAAAATATGAAATTTTTTAACCACATCTAATATTTGCATCATTCTATTAACAATATCAATTTACATCTAGAGTTCACATTTAGGGCAATAGAAAAATACAAAAAAAAAGTACTAAAATCATGGTGCTATTGGAGCATGATAGAAAGACCCGAAAGTTAATCAAGTATTTTTACTTCTATTAGATTAGCTATACTTTAATAGATAAAAAAATGCTAAGTTTCAAAAGTTTTTAAAGTATCACGGTAAAATTACCTTTTTAGTAATAACTTCTGATTATTGACTTTTTAGTACTTCAATTTTTTTAAGGTGTCTCAATTATTCGAAGTGTAATTATTCAATGACACATGACTTGATTCGCCTATATAGGACGATCACATTTGTCCAAACCCAATCTAGACCTGGCCACTCAGTATGAGAGACTATATCTAACATGAGCCTAGGCCGAATTGAGCCTTCTAGCTCATATTGACTAATCAAAACTCTAAATCGGTCATGACTCAATTGGTCAAGCTAGAGGGCTTGCCTTAATCCGAGCTCGAACTTGACATGGTCTCTCAGACTAGGTGATCGGGTTTAGCATGAGTTCGGGTCAACGTGAGCTCCCATAACTAGGTGAATCAAGGCATACATCATTGAATAATCAGACTCCTGATAGTTAATACACCTAACATAAAAAATGTTGAGGTACTAAAATGTTAACGTCTAATAATTGATGAACTAAAAATGTAATATTCCCAAGTAAAAACTATATTTACTTTGCAGGTAAAACTGTCAGATTCCCCTTATGTTTACACCAAAATTACTATTTCCCCATTGTACTTTTCCGTCAAAACTGGACGGAAAGTCACGCATGTGACTTAAACGTAATCAATTAAAAAAGTTTGATTTTGAAAAGAAAATTTTGCCCATGTCTTCATCAATTTCCTTTTCCTCCTCCACTACCATGTTTGTAGGAAATAACGGATAATTACAAAGAATTCGATAAAGTAAAACTCGATTACTAATCGATAGTAGGGAGATTATCCTCACAGTTCGTCGGCTAGAAGAAGTGGCTAGTTAACTCTACGTTTAGATTTTCGAATCATTCTCTATCCCAAGACTGTTCAACAAGGTTGTATTGCGGTTCGTCGACCGGGATCCCTCATTCTCTCTCTACACAGAAATGAGAGCTCTAGTCTTCAAGAACTAAACTTCACGGGTGGAAGGAAGTAGACACTAGGGGTTCTAGAATAATATGTTTTCTCTCAACTTTCTATTGGTGGTGTGAATGATTAATTGCACAATAATGAGCATGTACAAAGTGGTTTGGCCGAACCTATCCTTGTATAAGTGAGTGAGTGATTTATTTCTAAAATATATGGATCACCAAAGATATATAGTACAATATATTATTAGTATATATATATAGAGTCATTAATTATTATATATATATATATATATTTTTTTTTTTTCTTTCTATAATATATATATATATGATTACCATATATATATCTACATCTCTTTAATTAAGGAGGTTAAAACTTAACTCCAACTATTCAACCTATAGGCCGGCTGAATTATATATACGGTCCACTCTTAATGAACTTTAATCATGATAATTAATGAGCAAGCTCAATAGAACCCTATCCCTAATTATTTCGACATTGACCTTACAATTAGGATTACTTACTCTAATTAACTTACACATCAATTGGGCTTGATTAATGAACTACCGTAAACAGCGTCCCAATTGTCTCAATTTCCCAAAAAAATTCACCACCGTTCAAAAGCCCAGCCAGTCCACCACCAACCACCCATTATCTCTCCCAGTTAGCATCTCGTTCCCGGGCCTCAGGCCCCTAACCTTAAAGGCGAGAGCCACCACCGCTAGAGTCGTCATGACACTCAGAGTCGTTGCTACCGACAGAGTCTTCGCCACCGCCAGTTCCGCAAGGATAGGCGGAATAATGGCGGAGTTGAGCCCGTTGATGGTGATCACCTGAGCACGGGGTTTTCGATGTTCTTGGGGAGGTTCGTTTTCTTCAACTTTCATATCGAGAAAGTGGACATGGATGAAGATGAACACCAGAATGTTGGTGAGGTTTGACATGCACGGGATGTCAAAGAAAGATGTTAAGAAGATGATGAGCTTGCGAAATGTGGAAAATGAAAAATAATGAAGTTGGGGGTAAAATTATTTTTTCAAACTCAAACCTATTTAATTGGGAAAAATCGCCAAATTATATATGTTTGCAAACTCAAATACAAATATAAGGTATGATGATGTTAAGAGACCAAAATACCAAACAGCACACTTGGAAAGTGTGCGATGACCGAAGCACACTTATTAGTGCTCTATTATGTATTTTGGTATCTAAAATTACAATACTTGTATTTGAGTTACCAAACATAGGTATTTGGATAATTTTTTCATTTAATTTATTAAATTACGTGCAAGTTAAATATTTGATTTTTCTTTCATCTGTGAAATAAAATTGAAAGGAACTGAGGACAAAAGGTTTTAAATAAAGGGAGTATAATATCATATAAAATAGGGTTAATACCTAAAAAATTGTCCAAGGTTTACCCTATGTTAAAATTAGGTGTCTGAAGTTTAAAATGTTAAAATGGACTGTCCCAAGTTTCATTTTTGTTGAAATTTGGTGTCTTTGTGCGTCTTTTCATCTTCATTCCATCATTTTCATCAACCCACCAACCCACTCATAATCCATCACTCTTTACTTTTCACAAAATCGTCAAATTTCACCTAAAAATTGAACATTAAAAAAAAAAGTTTCTAGAAGAGTGGTGTAGAGCCATTTTCCAAGGACAATAGAGCGAGATTTACTTGACCGGATGTGACCACCTTTTTAGGTGACGGTCCCGGCAAGATGACGAGAAGGGAGTGTGTATGAGAGCTTAAATTCGACAGACGGTTTCATCGGAATTGACTTCTCTAAAGTAATCACACCGAGACACCAAATTTCAACAAAAATGAAACTTGGGACAGTCAATTTTAACATTTCAAACTTCAGACACCTAATTTTAACATAAGGTAAACCTTGTACAATTTTTTAGTTATTAACCCTATAAAATACTTAACCAAAGGCAACAACGATTTTTGTGCAAATATAAAAGGATAATTTGACAGTTTTTCTAAAGACCGATTTATGTCTACCTAATCCAATAGGGCAATAGTGTGATTCTTTAATTGGGTTGGTCCATTCTTCCGCCATGCTTATTGTCGTAATTTGTTTGTGTTGGGTGTTTGTTTTTTTGAAGACGCATTTATGTTTATAAAATATCGCATATTTTACCCCCAAAAGTGTGATGCTTCATGATTTAATCCAACAATATAAAACTTGACATACGTATCATAATAATAATAAATTATAAAATGTGACATCACAAGTATTAAAGAATATATATGTAAACCGTAGTTGTAAAGCAAGCGACTGAACATGTAATTTCTTGGTTATTTGTTTCAATATGTTCTGAAAAGTTTTACGTGCGTAGCGTGAGTGTGAGTCGTATATATACTTTTTTTTGGCCATAAATATACTGATTTTTAAAAAATATAAGGACTTTAATTATCCTACACCAAGCTAAAAGTCACCACACATATTAAGACATTATGAGTTTTCACGTAAATTTATGTTTATTTTTCCGTATTATGTTTTAATGGATTTTTTTTTTCACAAAATCGTCAAATTTCACCTAAAAATTGAACATTAAAAAAAAAAGTTTCTAGAAGAGTGGTGTAGAGCCATTTTCCAAGGACAATAGAGCGAGATTTACTTGACCGGATGTGACCACCTTTTTAGGTGACGGTCCCGGCAAGATGACGAGAAGGGAGTGTGTATGAGAGCTTAAATTCGACAGACGGTTTCATCGGAATTGACTTCTCTAAAGTAATCACACCGAGACACCAAATTTCAACAAAAATGAAACTTGGGACAGTCAATTTTAACATTTCAAACTTCAGACACCTAATTTTAACATAAGGTAAACCTTGTACAATTTTTTAGTTATTAACCCTATAAAATACTTAACCAAAGGCAACAACGATTTTTGTGCAAATATAAAAGGATAATTTGACAGTTTTTCTAAAGACCGATTTATGTCTACCTAATCCAATAGGGCAATAGTGTGATTCTTTAATTGGGTTGGTCCATTCTTCCGCCATGCTTATTGTCGTAATTTGTTTGTGTTGGGTGTTTGTTTTTTTGAAGACGCATTTATGTTTATAAAATATCGCATATTTTACCCCCAAAAGTGTGATGCTTCATGATTTAATCCAACAATATAAAACTTGACATACGTATCATAATAATAATAAATTATAAAATGTGACATCACAAGTATTAAAGAATATATATGTAAACCGTAGTTGTAAAGCAAGCGACTGAACATGTAATTTCTTGGTTATTTGTTTCAATATGTTCTGAAAAGTTTTACGTGCGTAGCGTGAGTGTGAGTCGTATATATACTTTTTTTTGGCCATAAATATACTGATTTTTAAAAAATATAAGGACTTTAATTATCCTACACCAAGCTAAAAGTCACCACACATATTAAGACATTATGAGTTTTCACGTGAATTTATGTTTATTTTTCCGTATTATGTTTTAATGGATTTTTTTTTTTTATACTTTAGTAACTTATGTTTTTTGCTTGTACATAAATTGCTACATTTGTCTCATATTCCGTCTAATTTGAACAAAATTGGTCACATGACTTACACGTGATTAAAGAGAGCGAAAAATGATCTAAATAATGAAATTTTCCAAATCAACATAGGCATACACATAATCCATCACTCTTTACTTTAATCCAATTCATCAATTTGACGATTTTGGTCATAAAAGTCACCACACATATTAAGACATTATGAGTTTTCACGTTTCTATCTAATTTCTTAAGTAAATAGATATAGTCATAACATTAATAAACGTGATTAACTTCATTAAAACATAATACGGAAAAATAAACATAAATTCATAAGTTCAAGAAGATATACAAATTATCCCCCTATTCTTGACACTTATTAATTTTCCGCATGAATAATCATGGAATAAGCGAGATATACGAAATATTACATTTTATTCATGTATGAAAAACAATTGCACTAACCTTTTAGCAGCACTTCTTTATGCATGGTTGACATGTGGCTTCCTTATTCTTCATAAACATACGAGCTAACTCAATATCACATAATGAACACTTTGTAGTGCTCTCATAAATATTGAGTTGTCTCTAGTCATCCTTAAGGTCTTTAATCTTGCTCCATAAGTTAGCCAACTCAAACTTCTACAAACTCTACAACTCAAATCTTAATGATTATAGGTTTCTACATACGAGTGACTTATTACATAACTTGTACTTTCATCCACAAAACTTCATAATGTTCTTTCTTTACTGTTTGTGGAATAAGACAATATTATTCGCATAAACTTAATATTTACTATGTTGTATCGTGTTTATACTTTATGATTTGACTTTCTATTTAAGTTGTGTACCCGTAAGGATACTGTTTAATTGTGTTAAGTCAGGACCTAGTAACTTTAGTGGAACCTGACTTTACACGGTTTAGAAAGTCAAACTTATTAAACACAATAACAGACCATACATGCGAATTAACTATAATAGCTGCAAATTACATACTTGCTCATTCATAAAATAAGCTAATAAGAATCAGCTAATCATTTAAAGTATATCATAATCGACCTTTGGGCAACAACTATAATATACTATCATTAAGTAAATGCCTAATTAGTAAATAAACTATTATAGATTCAGATAATCAATAAGAGTATATTATAATCGACCTTCGGGCAACGACTATAATACACCAATCTTAATTAAATGCCATAACATTATTTGGAAATCATCAAAGTATACTATAACCAACCTTTGGGCAACGACTATAGTACACAAATCTTAATTAAATTCCATAGCATTATTGGACAATTAAAGAAAATCTTCGGTTAAATATACAAGTTATCTTTGGATATACAAATATACAGAACCAAAAGATCTTAATTATCCCATCATGTTTACAAGTTATAGAAAGCGATTCACCTTTGGGTAAATCCTAAAATTCTAGTAACCTGTAAATGTCAATTTATCCAATCATGTATACAGTAATAGGCATTTCATTATTATCATGGATAAATGACAGTTGTATTATATGCATGAAACAAATAAACATTCTAGATTAGTCACTTTGGTGACAATAATCTACTTAAAATACAAGTTCATGCATATAATTATTGATCTTTCTTTAGACATTACTATTATATTATACGCATGAAGCAAATAAACATTCTAGATTAGCCATTTTGGTGACAATAACCTACTTAAATTATATGTTCATGCATATAAAAAAAATGATTTTCTTTAGGCATGACAACACATTCTAGTTTTGTCACTTTGGTGACTAGAAACTAACCATAAAGTCATATTAATAGTAATGTCCCATCAAACCATAACCTTATCATTCCAGTTCAATCACTTTGGTGATTAGAAACTAACCATAAAGTCATGCATATAGGCTTTAAAGTAATATTTCAATAACTAATTATAACCCGACGTAATGGTTATTATCATGATATTGAAACATCACTAGAGAACATTACGTTTGGCTAAAATAAAATATTTTAACCCATAAAGTAATGGTTTTACACCATAAAAACTATAATTTTCCTTAGTTATCAGCGGAAGCAATTAGCAAGGAAATTAAAACAAGTAATCTTTCATGCAATATGCATATTTCATGCTTAAGTCAAACATACAAAATCTTTCATTGTTGAAACATAATCAACATTTAACTTAAATATTAGAATCACATAATCTAATATGCCATTAATTCACCACTCATGCATAAATAACAACATCATCATGCTTTAAAATTCATAAACATATGCATGGGAGTTTCAATTGACTACCAATAACATACCCTAAATTCATCATTCATCTGCTAGTGTTAGCATGTGAAAATTTGGTTGATATTGAATGCAGCTGAGCAGTTTGAGTTGCCGTATTTGAGTGCGTACCTTGACACGGTGGGTACGAGTTACCGACACGGCGCCAACTTTGCGACAGGAGGAGCAACCATCCAAAGACAGAATGAAAGTTGGTTCCTAAATGGGGTCAGCCCATTCCCTCTCGATATTCAGATCGCCCAATTCATGCACTTCAAGGCTCGGACTACCTACCTCTATAACAATAATTGTACGTACATATATACTACCACTGTTCTAAACACATAATCCATCTAAATTGGTATATATTTATATTTATATTTATATTTAAGTAGAATCATTTTGATGAATTCAGCTACTGAAGAGAGCCTTGATCATAAAGAGAGGATACCGATACCAGAGGATTTCTCCAAGGCACTGTACACTTTCGATATTGGCCAGAATGATCTTGCAGCTGGGTTTCGAAACCTCAACTATGAACACGTCGAGAAGATGAAACCATCCATACCCGATATAGTTGATCAATTAGCCACAGCGGTTCAAGTACGTAATTAACCATTTGATTCTTCAGCACCCGATATAATTAATTATGTGATAATAAATTATATTTGATGCGCTTAGATTTTGTATGATCAAGGCGGAGCAAGGAAATTTTGGATACATAATACGGGTCCGATCGGTTGCCTACCATTCATGCTGCGTTGGATTGTTGATGCAAGCACCCTTGACGAGCTCGGGTGCGTGAAGGCCAAGAATGAAATGGCCTTGGAGTTCAACCGGTGGCTCAGCGAAACCGTGGTTCGATTAAGCCATGACTTGCCTGAGGCTGCGTTCACTTACGTGGACTTGTATGCAGCTAAGCACCAACTCCTCACCAATGCTGAAAATTACGGTGTGCACTAACCTTCTTTTTTGAAAATTTACTGATTAGAGACCCTGTTATTTATTAATTTACAGAATTCAACTAAAAGGTGCCAAGGTCCCCTCAATTTTTAAGAGTGGTAACAAAAAATTATATATCTAGTGTACAAACTGTTTTTTTCTATGGAAATATTTGAAGAGCTTTTTAATAATGTAATAATTTATGTACATTAATGTTATTCAGATAAATTAAGTATATATACATATTTTTTAATTTAAAAAATAAATTTAGACCATCAGTGACTATAAAATATTGTGTTATAAATAAGAATATATTATTATCAATTTTGGCAGGATTTAACCATGGAAAAAGTATATGCTGTGGAGCTGACTGGGAGGACAAGCATGTGATGTGTGGCGCAAGAGGCAACTTCAACGGAACAGAAGTGTTGGCAGGGGCCTGTAAAGAACCTTCCTTGGCCGTAAGTTGGGACGGCATCCACTTCACCGAGGCAGCTAACCACTGGATCGCGGCGCGTATAATCAACGGAACTTTCTCCAATGTCACACTAAATCACGCTTGTTATTGAACCTCCTGTAACAGGACACCCGTTTAATTTCATACGTTAATTAACTGTGCAGTCTAAGCGAGAGTGTTAAATATTTCTAGACGCGCATATTCATAAAATGATGATCATCGACCGACCCGACCATTTTAATACTTACGTACGTATCAACCCCGAAATATTATTACCAACTGACCTGACCTACAGCTCTGTCCATTAGGCTGAAAAATGATTTTCATAGTTCTAAAGTAAATTTAAGTGTGTCTACAATTGCGTAAAACATAGAGGTCACACGACCACTTTCTGTTCATAATCAAAGAAAAAATAAACTTTTACGAGAAATTTTAATATAGAATTAAGGGGCAATTATCTTTATCAACTTTTGTGATGTGTATTTTTTATTTTTAAATTTATAATTATTGTAAGTTTGATACTTTAAAACTGACCGAACAAGCTATTAAAACTGGCAGTGCCCCTAATAGTAGCATTTAAATAACCATAAAATACTATTACTCAAATGATTTTTTTAGTAAAGGCAGACATTGCCACAAAAAAGAGAATAAAAGTTAGTGATACTAAATTATTGTCACTAAATTAACCATTTAACTGCATATACGGATACTACATTAAGCACTCGATTTTGACCCAGATATAACGTTATTATATGTGACGCGTCATTTTCAGATGTGTCACGTTACGAAGTGTTCAAAAATGCTCATATGCATATTAGAGTAAATAAATAAATAAATATTTTTAAAAATATCTCGGATATATTCGAAATATCTCGGATATATTCGAAATATATAAAAATATATATTTATATGTAATAGTTATTTATGTAAGATAATTATCTACAGAAGTTATCTGTAAGGTATTTATCCGTAGTTATTTATCTGTAAGATAATTATCTATATGTATTTATCTCCTATTAATTAGGAATAATTATATGTATATATTTATCCATATGAATTTATGTGTCAGTTATTTAACTATTTTTAAGATTTAGGAGATCTTATCTGTAATCTAGGTGAGTTCTACTATAAATAGGGGTCTAGTTCTACACTGTAAATACATAGAAAAACACAACTATAAACAATAATACATTATTTCTCGGGGTTTGTGCGATTTTGTCTTCTAGTGCCCAATTTTTTTTTCACCATCCCTGCGCAGCTTCCCCGTCGCTATAGGTCCACCGGTGGCCAGACCACCGCCGTCCACTAAGTTTGCCCTTCGCCGGCGACCACCTCCCTCCGACCGCCGCTCGCCGACCAGGCCACCACGCCGCTCACTCTCACTCTCTCTCTCCGCCAGCTTCATCTCCGGTCTCCCAGAGCGCGTCCGCTGCCCGCTCTGGTCGAATGCCCTGCGTCCGCCTCCCTGCGCCATGCTCTGCCCTCGCTACGGCCCTGCTGTTTGGTCTCGCCACCACCGGCCGACCAGAGCTCCACGCAGCCTGGTTCTGCTGCTGCGCCGCTGTAACGAGCCACTAATCTAGTCGCGACCCCCTGCCGGAGCCCCGCCCGTCACGCCGACGTCGCCTGCCTGCTGTGGTCGTCCCTCCACCGGTGCTGGTCTCCCCTTCTGTCGTCCTTGCTGTGCAGTCAGGTAACCATCGTTTTTTATTTTCTTCTCTTTTATTAGTTTTTGTTTTATTTTTATCTTATTTTATTTATTTATATTTGTTTTATTATTTTGTCACTTTATTATTATATTATAAATTAGGTAGTTTAAATGTAATTGGTTAAATTGATTGGGTAGAAAATTAATTGTTCAAATAATTATATATATGTTTATTACATATTGGGTTGAATATGGATTTAAGCATTTTCTTTTTATTTTGACGTTTTATATTTCGTCTTAATTAGGAGTTACAAATTACAATTAATTTTAGACTAAGTCCATATTTGATAATAATTTTGTATAGGGTAAAAGTTTGATTAAATATTGACATCGTTAGAGTAATTTAACATATATATTAAAAAATAAAATTGGCAAATTAAGTGAATTGAGTACCGAAAGGGCGTAGTTAAAAATTACATTTTTAATTCGTAATAGAACCCGCGAATCTGAATTTCTGATTGTAGACCGATTTTATACCTAGGTGTTTAATTCGTTATTCACGTAGGTAATTTAGGATTCTATTTAGCCTTAATTAACTAGTGGCGAATCTTTTCAAAATCCAACGTTTTCAAAACGTAATTCGCCTTAGGTTAGATTTAGGTCTGACAATTTGGCGACTCTGATGCGGATGACTTAGAGGGTTCGGGCTTCGTACATTCTCTTATTTGCCATCTTTTGTTAGTTTTATTTATGTATAACTTCGTTATTCTAACTTTGGGTTTTCATGTGATAGGTGCGAAACTTTTTTTTACTAACTCATTTTTCTTTGTTAAAATTTTTTGAACTTGCACACACATCACTTTAGAATAAATATCCAAAATGCCTAAAACCCACGGCGACTAGGAACTCCGGAGCTTTAGTACGGTACGACCGGAGCGGCTGGGCCGCCAGCACGACTCCGAAAAACTCCACTCGTTTGTGTAGGTCATGTGATCCCTATGATGGGGGGAGGAAACCACCGTATCGGGGGCCTATCAGTGGAACCTACCATGTAGAGTTAAGCCACACATTTTTAAGCCTTAACATGTCGTGTTTTATCCATGTTTTTTTGTTGTATAAGGGTTATCAAGTAAACTGTAAGTTTTCTAAATGTATTTCTAAGCATGCATCTCATTGCATTTTAAAAAAACAAAAACAAAACGATCATCTTTGCATTAGGTCTCTTAGGTAGAGTTTCCATTTTCATACCTATATTCCGTATGCACGATTTTCAAAAACCTCTTACCTAAATATGTGTTTCACGCGCATTATCTTAAAAAACCTCCAGGTAAGTTGTAATTCATAATTAGCGCATCTTTCGCGCATTATTTTTAAAAAATTGTTTTTATGAGAAATTTAACTCATTTTTAGCTATTAGAACTTCTAATTTAAAAAATGCATTATGTGTACATTATTTTATAGATTTTTATTTCTAAACATGCGTTTTAGATGCATCATTTTCAAAAAATCTTACCTGAATTTTTAAACTTAAAACTTGCGTCTCATACGCATTATTTATAAAAAAAAAAACTCTCCAGGTAAGTTGTAATTTTGGTTAGTGCGTTACGTATCCATTACTTTAAAAAAAAAAAACAAATAAAAAAACTTTTCAGGTAAGCTGTAAGTTTTCTTAATTGGAGAGCTTTCATTTCAAGTATGCATCTCACGTGCATCTCATGTGCATCTCACCTGCATCTCATATACATTGATTTAGGAAAAATTATTTCTAGATGGAATGTACACATTTTTAGTCATAGAACTTTTAATTTCAAACATGCATCGCATTTGCATTATTTAAAAAAAAATCCACCTGAAATTTTCATTTCAAAATATGAATTTCATATGCATTACTCGGGTGAACTCGTTATAAGTTGTAGGTTTCTCAGCGTTAGAACTTTAACTTTCGAGCGTGCATGAGCATTTAAAAAAAAAGCTCAAAGTGTCATTCATTTTCATCCAAGGTGTATTACACTTTTTTTGGCAAGATCGTCTCGACCTTCGCATGAGCTAGCGTTTTAAAAAAATAGATTTGATTCTAATTTTTGAAAAAATAGTTTAACTGTTCAGTTGAGTGCAACTATTCAATTTTTAAACAAAGGACGGAAAAATATTTTTGAAAAAAAACTTTGTTTCGAACATCTGTCATACGTTCGAGCTGGATAGTGCACTCAACAAACTCAGTAAACTCCATGATGGTGGAAAACACCTTAGATCATAAATTTTGATTCCTTTTTAAAAGGTAACCAAAATTATGAAATGAATGACATTAGAGTTAAAACAAAAAATCATGCATGATTTCTCATATTCTCTACATTGATTTTTCATTAACTCTTTTCAGGTACCCTTGGTTAGGTGTCCTGTATATATAATTTATGCCGCCCAAATGGGGCAACAAAAAAAAACATGCAGTCATCCAGTTGCACGAAAAACAAATTGCGCACTCGGGATATCCAACGCTCAGATTGGATAACCACTCGACGAGGTCGCAACCACGTGAAACGTGACTGCTTTAAGGAACTTCCATGCCAAAATTTCACCTACCATGTGTGAAATTCATACGCTTCCCCGAACCAAACCGTACATCTATTCTATGGAGGAATTATGATTAACCCTAATAAAACCCCTAACACCCCATATATATAGGAGGAGTAAAGTGGACAAAAGTCCACTTTACCCACCTATGAAATTCGGTCGGCCATACATGTATTAGGGAGGCCCAATTTTGGGCCTCTCATGTCAATTGAGATTTGGGTCTGGCCCAATGTCCTAATGTGAAATTTACCAATTGTCTTAGGTAACCTATACATTTAATGGGCTTCCATTTACGACGCGCATCACCATATGCTTACAGCTCCCACTCGCCGAAATGGGAGTGTGCCTGCTAATGTATTGTTGTCTAACTCTGCATCAACATTTCACTCCTTTGATCTCGTCCTTGTTTCCGAATAGTTCATACGAGGTTTGTCGTGCGACCGCGCATACGGCGGGCATCGTGCTACTCATCTGTTAGGAGTGTTGTAGCGCCCACGGAATGTTGATTCCTTTTTCTCCAATCAACCTGTTATAAACAACATTTATATAGTGTCGCGTTGTATCCTAGGTCAACTAATAATTCTCCTTTTGCCTAGTTTCCACATAGGAACACTTCTCTAAGGCATCCGTACAAGTATTCACAACCTTCAACTAATATCCGGTTGGTGGCCACCTTAGTGAATATAAGAGTTGGTGAATTATAGGTGAACTTGACCATCCCTATCGCTCATATCCTTAGTCAAACCCAACCGGTTTCCAAAGACGTGGTCACCAGACCTTTTTGTTCAGCACTACGCTCGTACGCCGGGAAGCGAACATTGAGCCCGACCTTAGATAAGAGTTCCGAGTCCGTGAGGTTACTTTAGGTGCCTCTTCATAAAGCTCCCGTGATCAATCACACGCTCGAGGTGAAGAAGTTTGCGCTCGTTAGAATCACGAGGATTCTTATCTAGCACAACCGAGCTGTGACCTCGTGGTCGAACATGGCACGCGTAGTATGAAGCACGCGTCGATAGCATACCTGAACGTTTAAGTTGACAGGAATGGGATATGTCAATCATGATATCGCAGATTCTCATCTGGCCCATAATGTGGATTAATGACGAATGAAGTTCATCACGACGATTTGCAAAACGAAGATCATGTCGAGTTACTTCGAGACTAGATGATCGTCTTGCGTAATCAGGTTTATCCCCCTGACTCTTAGCCAATCTTTCTTGGTAGAGGCCTCCCTCCACCACAAGATGACCGTACTTGTGTGACGAGGTAAGGCCCACATTCGACATAGTTTTGGCTGAGGATTGCGTCCTCCTACACTTAGTTTATAGACCGTAAGTCTGATGTATTCAAAATTATGACGTCGATTGATCATAAACTCAATTGCAATTCTTTCGTTTCAAAAATGTAACTTTTAAATATCAAAATGCTATCACAGATACATGCCACTTTTAAACCCTACGCAATCCAAGCAGTTTTACATGCTTTTCGAATCTCTCCCTTCGTAGTGGTTTAGTTATGGGTCAGCAACCCACTGATTTATCTGAGAAAATAATTTCACACAAGCTCAATATAGACCCGGCAACGCGCCCAATAACACAGAAAATAAGGCCAATGGGGGGTAGCAAAAAGATAGCTATCCAAGAAGAGGTGGACAAGCTATTAAAAGCAAATTTCATCAAAGAGATCAGGTTTCAAACATGGGTTGCAAACCCAGTACTAGTGAAAAAGGCAGGCGGAAGTTGGAGGATGTGCATCGACTATCGCGACCTCAACAAGGCATGCCCTAAAGACTCATACCCACTCCCAAGGATAGATTAGCTAGTGGATGCAACGTCGGGTCACAAAATGATGAGCTTCATGGACGCATACTCAGGGTACAATCAAATTAAAATGTCCGCTGAAAATGCCTCCCACACAACATTCTATGCCGACAGTGAAATATACCACTACACTGTGATGCCATTCGGGCTCATAAACGCGGGGGCAACATATCAGCGCATGGTCAATAAGATCTTCGAGGACATGATAGGGAAGACAATGGAAGCATATGTGGACGACATGATTGTCAAGTCCAAGAAGAAAAGTGACCACGTCGAGAACCTTCGAATAACCTTCCAAAGGATGCGTCAGCATCAAGTCCGCTTGAACCCGAAAAAATGCGCATTTGGAGTACAGTCAGGGAAATTCTTGGGTTTCATGGTAAGTCAACGTGGAATAGAAGTGAATCCTGAAAAAATGCAAGCAATTGAGGAAATGCACTCTCATACGAAGCACAAAGAAGTTCAGCGATTAAATGGAAGGTTGGCAGCTCTCAACAAGTTCTTATCCAAAATAGGAGACAAGGCACTACCTCTCTTTGAGGTGCTACGGGAAAACAGGAAGTTTGAATGGACACCGAGATGTGAGGAAGCCTTCCAACAACTGAAACAACACCTAAAGGCCCTACCCCCTCTAGCAAAGCCAACCCCGGGAGAGCCTCTTTTCCTTTACATCTCCGTAAGCAATGTCGCGGTAAGTTCAGTACTAGTGAGAGAGGAAGACAACGCACAATTGCTAGTGTATTTCGTAAGCAAAACATTGGCAAAGTACGAGATCAATTACTTGGCAATCAAAATTTACATCTACGCATTAATCATATCAGCAAGAAAGTTGAGACCATATTCCCATGGGCATGAGATAACAGTGCTCACAAACCAACCTCTGAAACACCTCTTGGAAAAACCAGACACGTCAGGGAGGCTGACCAAATGGGCAATTGAGCTAAGTCAGTTCCGCATTCATTTTTCCCCAAGAACGGCCATCAAAGGGCAAGCCCTAGCAGATTTTATTGCAGAGTTCACCGGAATCAGCCCCGATGGGGACTTAGGGGAAATAACAAGCACATCTAAAGCAAGTGCCAGTCAGGAGACACAGTCAGAGGATATATGGGAGATGCATACTGATGGATCATCCAATGCAGGAGGATCAGGCGCATGGCTTCTATTATACCCGCCAGATACGGGGACGCCACTGCGTTATGCCATGACACTTACCTTCAAGGCAACTAATAATGAAGCAGAATACGAGGCATTGATAACAGGCTTGGGAATAGCCAAAGGAGTAGGAATGAAACACCTAAGGGTTAAATGTGACTCCCAGTTGGTCGTTAACCAAGTAAAGGGGAATTACACCGCAAAGTCTGAGAATATGCAAAAATATCTACAACAGGCCAAAGACTTGATAACAAGTTTTCAAAGCTTCGACATTGAATCAGTTCCAAGAGAACAAAACCAGGAGGCAGATGCCCTGAGCAAGCTAGCCTTGGGCTCAGAAGCAGACAAAGAAGTCCATTTTGTAGAGCAAAGAACACGATCAGTGATAGAGATGATGGAAGCCCTAGCAATAGATGAAGAGGAGGCCTGGATGACCCCAATGCATCAATATATTACCAAGGGAAAGCTACCAGAAGACAAGGTGGAGGCAATAAAGATTGAGAGGATGGTCAGGAATTATGCAATGATGGACAATGAGCTCTACAAGAAGGGATACAAGAAGGACAATACGCGCGTTCGGACCGGACTCGTCCGGGTTGTCTAAGGCAATCCGGACGGCCCGGATTGTCATCGACAATCCGGAGGTCTGGATTGCCGCCCGCGAAGCACGTACCTTTACCGACGTATTTTTACACTAAGTCTGAGTTTTCCGTTAGCCAACTTTGCTCAAACATGACTCCGGTTCACATTTTTATATTAAACCGGAGACGAACCGCACAAAACCGGGCTTCGGTTCAAGAGTTCCTATATATTGGAATCTTGGCCACCCATTTCATTTTAACTCGTTTTGAGATTGGCTTAGGAGCTCTGACTTCTCTCTAGCTTTATCTCTCTAGATTCTTATTGAGGCATCAAAGATGGTTCAAGTAGCACCACCCCCTCTTCGTATGCTAGTTACTGCCCCGTGTGCAGGTTGGAAAGAACGCGCGAAGTCAGCATCGTGGACTCGAGAACTTGACACAACCCGGATCACACATATTCGACAACCCGTACTCTCGCGCGGGGTTGGTAGAAACAAATATAGAGATTCAATAATAGCTATAGTTACTATCAAATACTTACAATTTTGGAGATACGTATTTTCTATTGAATATGATCTTAGCTCTTAAATAATTCATGTCAACTTATTTACAAAAAAAAAAAAGTCAGTTTTTTTTTTTTTTTTTTTTATAGAAATGAGACAATATATTTGCAAAAAAAAAAGTATAAATATGGTTTAAAATGATGGTAATTGTTGATTTCGTCAACAATCTCTCTAAAATCGTCATCAAATAAACTTTAAATTTACAAAATTAACATAATAATTTTCTAAATATCACAAATAAACCCTAATGAGTTATATTAATGATAGAATTGATCCACGTGATTATAATTACATTGGTGAGAAGACCCAATACACCGTGGATCAATTAATTCGTATTAGAGTCGAGACTATATATATATATATTGTAATATTAGTATAAATTATTATATTTAATTTTGACATTTGAAAAGTATTCGATCAGTACATACTATATATAGTATCTCAATATGTAATCTATATACCAATATATTATTTGTGTTGGGTCCTCACCCCAATAGACATCTTTGGCACCTTTTCATTTTATTAACAAAAAAATATATTATATTTAATTACTGTATTTTATGAATTGAATAATTTAGTCATTACTATATTTGAGAAACATTTATTTATCTTTAATATTATTACTAAATCATTATTTAAATTTTTTTATTTTTTTAAGGTCGCTTAGTCGGCATGTCATAGTAATTATAATTAACTTACAATCCAATATTCATATCAATTTAAGTCAGCCCTATCATACTCATTCCGTTCAAATTTCGGATACATGTAAATTTTTTTTATTCAACGAATAGATCGAGTGATATATATTCCGCCTGTTGAGATTTTTCTATCACATAGATCAGCCACTTACCAAATTATATATATAACAAGTCAAAATAAGGGTGAAATGTGGTTCTTGAAGTTTCACCTCGTACAAATAACATTTTACTCATCGTCCAATATTTATAAACTCAAACTATTAATTTAATTCTTCTATTTGTTAATCCAATCACATTATGTACAACCTAATTAATGTTAACTAAATATTTTTTGTAAATTCAACTCTAAACTCCAAATTATTTGTGTTGGGTATTCACCCCCAATAGACATCTTTGGCACCTTTTCATTTTATTAACAAAAAAATATATTATATTTAATTACTGTATTTTATGAATTGAATAATTTAGTCATTACTATATTTGAGAAACATTTATTTATCTTTAATATTATTACTAAATCATTATTTAAATTTTGTTATTTTTTTAAGGCCGCTTAGTCGGCATGTCATAGTAATTATAATTAACTTACAATCCAATATTCATATCAATTTAAGTCAGCCCTATCATACTCATTCCGTTCAAATTTCGGATACATGTAAATTTTTTTTATTCAACGAATAGATCGAGTGATATATATTCCGCCTGTTGAGATTTTTCTATCACATAGATCAGCCACTTACCAAATTATATATATAACAAGTCAAAATAAGGGTGAAATGTGCTTCTTGAAGTTTCACCTCGTACAAATAACATTTTACTCATCGTCCAATATTTATAAACTCAAACTATTAATTTAATTCTTCTATTTGTTAATCCAATCACATTATGTACAACCTAATTAATGTTAACTAAATATTTTTGTAAATTCAACTCTAAACTTTATATTTTTGTGATTTAATTTTATCTTTATTGTTAAATCAAATTTTGTCGGTATTGTGATATTGTATATAATTACGTTTGTATAGGTCAAATTTGTCTATTAATGACTCTAAGTAGTTAAGAACAAGTTTACATTCTTGACACCTCAAGTTGATGAGTTAGATACAATTGAGCCGTTAATGACCAACGTAATGCTCGACCCAACTCATTTATATATCTATCTATAAGGCTAACTTAGTACCGTAACTGAAGACATTAGTTAATTTTTTACTTAATGAAACTCTTCTCTTTCTCATGTTTTGAATTACGTTATGTCGCTCTTCTCTATCACATAGATTCGTTTCTCACAACGAATCAACTTTCTCATATTTTACTTTGATTAATTATAAATATTAGTAAACTTAAGATAGATTATATATCTTGAAATTTAAATGATCGATGCGCGTGCAGCGCACGCGTTAATAACTAGTTATTATAAAAATATATAAAAAAAATTAACCTAAACGAAAAGAAGGAGAATGAATATGCAATATAGCGTATATCATAAGTTTATTTATAGTTAGTTTATACGAAAACACTTTGGGAACAATTAGTACTAGTATGCGCATTAATTAGCCCATTACTTCCTTAGCATAAAACATCATTGCATGCATTCGTCTTGTTCATGAGACATAAACTAAAGAGACTATATTGCAATCAAAATCCACTTGTTCATTACACTTAAACTCGAGAGATGATCAACCCAACAACGGAATAATAGCAGAAAGCTCTTAATTCAAACACGTCTACATAAACATGAGCTGCAGACGTAATGCAAGGTGCAGAGACATTATTTAATTTCATAAAAACAAGACCGCTTATTGGACATATAATATAATATAGCGGAAAGCTCTTAATTCAAACACGTCCACATAATGTAAACTCACTAGCTAGCTATGATATTACTGGGTCGGCTTCAATGTATTAGCAACATCTATGACGAATCGGTACCGAACATCTGCTTTCTCAAGGCGCTCCATTGCAGTGTTGACATAATCGATCGGAATGAGTTCGATATCCGATGTCAGGTTATGTTTTCCCGCGAAGTTGATCATTTCCTGCGTCTCCTTTAAACCTCCAATGGCACTTCCAGCCACAACTTTTCCTCCTGCAATTTAATGTGTCAAGGCATGCAGTTATTACCTCTAGCAAGACTAATCATGAAGAAGTAAATAATATTCTGCACATATGCAAAAAGTAAAACATATTTGGTCACGTACCCATGACTAACGGCAAGGCGGGTAACTCGAGCGGCTTTTCCGGAATGCCAAGCATAACGAGCTTCCCGGTCGTCTTCAAAAGTCCAAGAAGAGGCAAGAGGGCGTGATTCGCCGAGACCGTGTCTATTATGCCATCCATTGTACCCATCGCAGCCTAATCAACAAAATCATCATACTCTCTATGTTATAATGAAGAGTTAAAATAACATAATCACAGTCTCATATTTGCACTATGTTGTGTTTAGCCGTCTCAGGTTTAAATTGTAGCTAGCTAATAGGTGTCACAGGTTTCGTTTCCATTGCTAATAGGTGTATTAGGTTTCGTTTTTGTTACTTTTTTGTTAAATTTGACGGATTTATACCTAATAGGTGTCAGATTTATACACGTCTGTTTTTTTTTGTTTGTTAAATTTGACAGATTTGGGTATGAGTTTTCTTCAATTCATGTATATTTATGCCAATTAAGTTAAATTGAACCTCAAATTTTCATACATTCTTCAATTTTACTGTATGTACACACTAATTTGACATTATAAGTTAAATGGAAGTAGAAGTGACATTTTGTTTGTTTCTCTTCTATAAATGCTCTTACAGTTGAATTTTTTGAACCGTTGGACCAAAATTCGTCAAATTTAACAGGAAAAACGGATGAAAAACTAAAAAGCAACAAAAAAGAAATCTGCGTCACCTGTTAGTAACAATTTAAACTCGGACACTTAAAAGTAATTAACATGATTCAACTATATGGTTAGGTTCTTGACCCTATAATAAAACTTCTAATGAAATTTTATTCACTAATTTCATGAGCGATTGATATTGAAATTGACAAGACGATAGGAAAGAGTTGGTCAAGTAGTTAATTTGAAATTGCACACATACCTGCATTTCTTCTGGATCACGGCTCACCAAGAATGAATCCGCACCGAGGTGGCCTATAGCCTCGGCCTTTTTGCTAGGGGAGGTGCTGATAACGGTCACGCGGAGGCCCATGGCTCGGGCAAACTTGACCGCCAAATGGCCTAACCCACCAAGCCCAACCACACCGAGACTCATACCCGGCTTATCTAGGCCGTGATTCTTCAACGGGCTGTACACCGTGATCCCGGCACAGAGGAGCGGAGCGGCCCCATCAAGTGGTAAATTTTCGGGAACCAATATGACAAAGTGTTGATCCACAACCATGATGTTTGAGTAGCCTCCGTAGGTTACGGTGCCATCGTAGTTCTTTCCACTGTAAGTGAGGATGTACTTTGAGCAGTAATTTTCGAGATCACGGGTACAATATTCACAGGAAGCACATGAATCGACCAAGCACCCGACACCCACTTTGTCTCCGACCTTGAATTTGGTCACCTTGTTTCCTACCTCTGTTACCTCACCCACGATTTCGTGCCTAATTATTTTGGCAGAAAACTGTGGCCGTTAATTACAGTGAAACAAGGAAAATATATTTTTGTATAAACAAATTGAGTCATTTTTGCTGTAGGGACATGCATGCATGCGTTCGTACGTATACGTACCCTGGAACCATAGGATAGATGGCGTTGCTCCACTCATTTCTCATGCAGTGAAGATCAGAGTGACATATTCCACAATACAACACTCTGAAAGTTACATCATTTACTCCTGTTGCCCTGTAATTAATCATCCATGATTGCAAAAGTTAAAAAGTGTTCTGCCTTAATTAACAACCTTAAGGTCTTCTACTATATATATGGTGGCCAATTTTAATAGCCAAAAGCCAAAATGTGAAAGTCATTTTGGCTATATTATATGTCCACTATGAATAACAATTTGAAACTTATTTTGACTTTTATCAAATTGTGATACATAAATTTGTGTATTATTGATACCCAAAAAGCTATAATGGCTATCATGCAATTATGCTAGGCTCCACCATATAACCTTGTTTTTGGCAATTTTTTATTTATTTTAATTTTTTTTATTAAAATTTTAAAAAAAAAATCGAAAAAATTCAGAAAAAAAAATACAGGAAAAAAATAATAATTTTTAGATAAAATAACTTAAGTTGTGTTTTATGGTTTTTGAGTAATAATATATATACTTTTAATTTGTATAAACAAATAAATATTGAAATACAGTCAACATTGACCTTAAATTATAGATTTTTTTTTAATATAACTAGTAGTATAATTTTCATTTACCATAAATAATTAATTTTTAAATATTAAATTATGAGTCATTTAATTCATAATAAACATAATTTAATTGGATAGAAAATCCTGATATCTAAATATGAGTATGAGCACCATAGTGCAACTGATACCCAAAGTATACTATTTACATAAATGGCTTTTGGCTATCAAATTTTGGTTTTGCCATTGTAGAAGACTTAAGTGTTTTGATTGGTTGTACTAAAGATAGTTAGTGATGGATATATAATATGTAATTAGTATATATGTTTGGCAAAAAAAAATAGTATATATTTAAGGGTTAATAACTAAACAACTGTCCAAGGTTTACCCTATGTTAAAATTAGGTGTCTGAAGTTTGAAATGTTAAAATGGACTGTCCCAAGTTTCATTTTTGTTGAAATTTGGTGTCTTTGTGCGTCTTTTCATCTACATTCAATCATTTTCATCAACCCACCAACCCACTCATAATCAATCAATCTTTACTTTTCACAAAATCGTCAAATTTCACCTAAAAATTGAACATTAAAAAAAAGTTTCTTGAAAAGTGGTGTAGAGCCATTTTCCAAGGACAGTAGAGCGAGATTTACTTGCCCGGATGTGACCAACTTTTTAGGTGACGGTCCCGGCAAGATAACGAGAAGGGAGTGTGTATGAGAGCTCGAATTTGACAGACAGTTTCGTCGGAATTGACTTCTCTAAAGTAATCACACCGAGACACCAAATTTCAACAAAAATGAAACTTGGGACAGTCCATTTTAACATTTCAAACTTTAGACACCTAATTTTAACATAGGGTAAACCTTGGACAGTTTTTTAGTTATTAACCCTATATTTAATTAGTATATATGCAATGTGTGTGGATGTATAATACGTGCTTGGTAATATTTATATTAACATTTCAATGGATTCCACACCAAAATATCATCTGTGTGTACAACTGAGATTATGTATGATATATACCGATTTTTGGACGATACACACAGATACATTTCGACACAGATTCCACATCGAATTTCAATGTGTAATTTACACCTCACTTATCACATCTAATTTACAAACCGGTAATTTTTGTGTGTAATCAGAGCAAACGACTTTATACACTGATTACGCACAAATTTGACTATGTAATCGTCCATTTTCTTGCATAATATACCACTGCAAGAAATTCTTTAGAGGCGGGATTTTTATGGAATATTGAAAATTCCTCGCAACTAGATTTGTGAGGGACATGTTTTTAGCAAAAATGCTTGCCAAAAAAATATATATTTTTGTAGGATTATTAATCAAAAAAATTGAGGGTCTTTTTCCTTAAAATTCCTATCAAACTTAAATTTTTTAGGAATTATAGCTTAACACGTCTATTATCCCTTTGAAAACTTACCATCATAAATCTTTTAGTATTTTAGCTATGAAAAATAAAATTATAAGGGGAATCTCCCTCACTACACTCTAAAAAAACCCATACAAAATATAATAACTAAATTGAAGGATCATTTCCCTAAGAAAATATTTGTCATCACAAAACTATATGTTTTCTCGCAGTGCGTTGTTAATGTGGTACTTACAAGAATGTAGTAACTAAAGATGTGTTTTCCATGTCAGTATTGGCCGAACCGGCATGATAGGTTTATGAGTCTTTCTCCGCAGCTATTTATATAACATTATATTTTTTGAAATTGTAACGGTGAGTTTGTCATTAAAACGATAGCCGCCAGTATTGTGAATGTAGGTCAAATTGACCGAATCACGTTAAATGTA
Source organism: Clarkia xantiana subsp. parviflora (assembly GCA_036873135.1). NCBI lineage: Eukaryota > Viridiplantae > Streptophyta > Magnoliopsida > Myrtales > Onagraceae > Clarkia > Clarkia xantiana. The sequence continues at coordinate 14,929,651 of JAPTYO010000008.1, read as the reverse complement.
ATCTCTATTGTTTTTTTTATCAATTGTTTGTGAGTGTTGTGAGAATCGTTTCTAACAGTTTTAACATTAGATAAGTAAAGTGGAAAAAACTAACTAGCTAGTGTAGTAGTATATAAGTGTTAGTGAAAAATGCAAATTAACCACCACCTTCTGGAGAAGTTGAAGGGTGAGAGGTGAGCAGAGGTGTCTCGGGCGGCCCAACCAAATGCCTTGACGGGATGTTCTTGCTCCGGTGATTTCGCCATATCTCTATTACCAAATATTTGTGTATATATTGCTCTGGATTTGTGAATCTCCGATGACAATGGCGTAATTATAATAATTATTTTGCAGTTGTTAAATAGGTAGTCGATCGGGGCCGCGGGCAGAGAAAAAGAGGTTTTCTTTTTAGGGGTCCATGATGTTTGACGATTTTTAGGCTTTGGACCATGATGTTTTTTTTTTTTTTTTTTTTTTTTTTTTTTTCTAGTTTTGGTCTCGTATGTTTGCATATTTTTCTGTTTTGGTTTCAACTCGCCCCCAATTGGTTTAGGTCCAATTGGACCAGTCCTGGGCTAGCTCAGGGCTGGGTCGATCCCAGTTGGGGTCGTCTGGGTCCGGCGATCCCGACCGTGGTCGGACACAGCTCTGGGCTAGCCCGGGGCTAGGTCAATTGGACCTAGTTGTCCAATTTGAAGTCAATTTTAAAAAAATTGGGACTAAATTGAACCAAAAAAAAGAGTTAGGGATGTATCAGAGGGACTAAAAATTGAATAAAATTAAAAGTTTAGGGTGGATAACGCGACTTGCATATATTACTTAACGGAAAATATGGACGGAATGTAACAGAAAACCCAGGACTAGAAAAAATATACAAATATATGAGACCTAAGCTAAGAAAAAAAACTTTCTTTACCAAAATCTAAAAGTCATCAAACCGTAAACCCTTGTTTTTAATAAGTAAGCGGGTCCTATACACTGTTGTGACTGACATAATGGATGAGCAAATTAAAGTAGATGTCTGCTGTTGATGCAGCGGGGTCCAATCCAATCCAACACTCTCTCAGTGACTCACTGTGACATACTCCATGACCAAATCAAACTAGATGGTAGCTAGCTAGCTAAACGATGCTTTGTTCTGGTGTTAAAATGCAATCATGTAATGTAACATGGGTTTAACAATTTATCATATATCTCAAATTCAAACTTGTTGAGCTCTATAATTGGAAAAAAAAAAAAAAAGTTTCATGATAAGCAACTGAACTCTTTTAATTCATCTGTGTAAGTATGAATTATTTTTTAATATGGAGTAAGTATGTTACGTATATTACCAGTCTGACACCTCCAATAGAAAAAAAACAAAACAAAAAAACATTAGGTTGTTATTCGACGAACGTTAGGTTGTTATTCTACTTTCGATTTTTTAAAGTCATTTTCATGCTGATTCACCAATGAATATAGGGTTGATGACAACGGCGGCGGCTGAAAAAGATGCACTAATCAACTAAAGGAAATATTAAATTATTATCGATCGCCACACAACTTTTTCTTGTTCTATGTTCTATCGTCAAAACTATATAAATTGCCAAATTAATTAAGAATATTAAAATCTAATCAACTTGCATTATATTTGTATAATTAATTAACCCTTCTCACAATCACAATACAAACAGCTTTTACAGTTACCCTCGTCATGTTGAGGTTTAGGTTAAAATCTTAAAAGTTGAAAGATATGCATAAAGCTGAAAGATATGCATCTATATATGTATAGTTAAGCAAGCAGCTAACTAAAAGAAATAATGAATGATGGATCATCTCATGTGTCACAGTCACAGCCAGCCGAGGAAGCTGCTTTCCTTGAGGGTTGGAGCCGTAGGGCCTTCGAAGCGAATATAATCGTACATGACACCTTGGAATGTACTCTGGTTATGAATCTGGGTGAGATACATGCTGTTCTTCCCCTTATGTAACACAGACCCTCTAACCCCAAACCTGAATAAATGGTACATTCCGTGAATCCCGTGCCGAGCTATCGCATTATCCCATCCTACGAAACCTGTTCCTATTCTAGTCCGCCCCATTTTCGGATCGTTGAACCGTACCTATTTAATCACAAAACATACATACATTAATATATAAATAGCCTGCAGGGTTCCTAAATTATTATTTTCCTACTAATCAGTTATAGTTCATGCAAGGTAAGGTAGCTAATTAATTAAGGCAGATGATGATATATATATTATACGTACCAGAATGTCAGCTGCATTTGCTTCTGCTAGAGCCAATATGAGGGTGTATGTTGCCTTGGAATCAACATCTCTAAGCTCAAAATTTACTTGCCATGTGGTGCTTTCACGCGCATCGCCTCCCTTGTTCCTGCAGCCATCAGAATTTGTTGATTTCGACACGTGTCATTATCTGATTCAATAATCAAGTGCATTTATATTTCTTAAGATAAAATGTGAGAATAATAGAGAATTGTTTTTCATACTTACCTAAGAACATGAGCAAAGAACCAATCTTTACTATACTTGCTAGTCGCAACATCGTAAACAAGATCGCCTCGAGGATATAGATCAGTATACCTATCCCACAATCCATATTGCCTGAACCAGTGTTTCTGTAGGTTATTGTAGAGTGTATTTTTATACTGTGGTGCCACTGGCGGCACGAAAAATTCATCAGCTTTACGATCTGGAATACCGATCTCCCAAAGAGTCGGCCCTTGTCTCGGCGGCTCAAAGACAAGGTTACCCAAATTTTGGTTAGACCCTGGATTTACAGTGATCTCATTGTTAAACTTGTAGTCTCCAACAATGCCAGGCACCCATGCATATAAGTTGTAAACTCCGGGAACGACATTCTTGATATCGAACAATCCCATGTGGTCGGCTCTGCTCCAAAATTGATAACCCTGAAACCAATATCGGTTCAGTTGGTAACTTGACCATGAATCAATCTTAATCAAACTAATTGCTTGCAAGGCAAGTCACTCACCTTTGTTTCCTTTTGCCAAGATCCAACCACGCCAGGTAGGGCTAGTCCTACATAAGCAGCGCCGGCTGGGAAATCTTGTGGGTTTAAGTACCTAAAGATATCAAAGAGCGATTCGTTATGTTTGTAATGATCGTAAATCGTAGATTCGTAATATACATAGACACCTTTTTCAGAAAGTGTACCTGTCTCGAATCAGGAGTTTCCCAGTCACTGAACCGCGTTGATTGGGCGGGGCGTAGTCCTTCGAATGAACGAAAGTGTACGGCCAACTAGATGTTTCTATTGACATCTGAAAATATCAAAGGATAAGGTTATTATCTAGAGGGTGATACAAAGTATTATAAGATTGATCATGGTACAATAGAATTATGTCTTAATAGTTATTTACCTGTTTTTTGGCATCTTGCCATAGATCAGGGGTGTTCTTAGGTGAGTACTGGTTAACATAGATCATGACAGGTCCAAATACCTTCTTCCATGCCTCTCCTTGACTAAATTTTGTGAATGCATCCCTTCCAGAGTAGTGTACCGTCATAAATGTCTACAAAAATTCAATATTTGTTATTGTACATTCATTCATTGCAACTAAATATATAGGTTTTGGTTATTAAGATTCATGGTTAGCTTAATTATGTGCTCACACTTAGTGCAATAGGTCCACAATGGCAGGTGAGCTCTTGCTTCAAAGGTCCGCACACGCGGAACTCGTAACTCGGGTTAATTATCCAAAAACCTATCCCCGAGTCCTTAGCTATCCATCCATGCACCTGATCGTTCTCATTTTCGGCCGAGTATTGATACTTATCATCCACCTGCACTTGTAAAAAGTTTGAGCTGATGAAAAATTAAACTAAGATGCTAATCTCTTTCTGACTTTTGTATCAGAACATGTAGATTCAAATCATTTTAAAGTTAAAACACTGTGGTTGGCCGTTCAAATCTCATAATATGGGATAAGTAGGGGAGTCTGCTACGACCGGCGAGAGCGTTTAGTAAAAGTTTTCCTTTTTAAGATCGAATTTATAAGAAAGTTGATTAAGTCGCACGCAAATCTATACACAACAGATTAGATGTACACAATACGGGCATGAAATTAATCGCTATTTTAAAAGGTTCATGTGATTAATGGTAATTAATTGAGTATATATGAGAAGATGTAAATGTAATATGTACCTCTCCTTCAAAGTCCGGGTTGGAGGGATGAACCAAACGAACAGCTTCCTTATAGGCAAGGGTCTGACCTTTAGCGCGGTCCTCTGCTGTGGGCATCACTCTTTGCCTCTCATCCGATACAACCATGTAATGAAACCTAGCCCACATTTGAAATGTACTTAGCTAATACCATAATTTTTCTTATTATTATAGTCCTTTAATAATTATTCTATTATTATAAAGTGCAATAAAAACAATAAGTTAATTAAAGATGGGAATATATATATATATATATTTACATTTCTCCGTTGAGCTTGTAAGCAAACCGTGTCTGGAAAAACTCAAAGGCGGGCAATCCTGCCGGTCGATCGTATATGACATACGCGTAAACTCCAGCCACATTCCCACGTATTATGTATCTATATATATATACCAAAGTTTGAGGTTTAGTAAATCATGCTTTATAGTAGTAGGGTTAATGCTAGTAAAAAAATTAGATTTAGATAATTTGCTACTGAACTTTTTTCCAAATGCTTGATGAACTCATGCAATGTTGCACTATGTTAATTTGGTCTAGTTTGTTGGTAAATGGTAACGGAAGTGTGAACGTGCCATCAAATTCATTTAGCAAATTGAAAATTTATTTACGGTTCAGCTAGTAAATTATAAATTTCTGCAAAGTTAGAGCTAGCAAATAGCAAATTTGTACTAGCAAGTTGCACATAAATAAATAAAAATGTATACGCTTGTGTCACCATTTAAAAGCAAATTAGACCGAGTTAAAATATTACAACTTTGTATGTATAAAAATAAGTTGAGCATTAATTTTTTATTTTTTAAAGAAATTGCTAGCAAATTGTAGATTCCGCTAAAGTTGCATAAAATTATACCTCTTGTCGATGTTGACTGGGGCTATGTTGGGCACCTTAGCGTCCCATGGTCGGAGAAACGATATCTCGACTTGGTCGGGGGTATGCGATACAATCTTGAATTCCGATTGCATAAACCTAGATTATTAATTAATTATGCATCATAACCACGGAATAATAATAATTAACTGAATATTAATTAGGTGTTGGAATGAATGAAGATGATGAGTAGTAATTAACCCAGCTAGTCCATACTTCTCATATATGTCCTTTTGCCCTGCCTCCCAAGACCAGTTCCAGTCTAAATACCTGAAAATATTGAATAAATGTATATTAATAAAAATGTAGTTGATGGTATTTAATAAGTTAAGCAAATGATGAATTAATTAAGATTCAAACTACGTACCCTCTGTCCTTTGGCGTGAACTTAGGCTCGAGAAGATTTTCAACACCACCATACTTGATGCCCGATATATCTCCTTGTGGTTTTACGAACGTAACTTCAATGGCACCATTGTTTACCACGACCTACAAATTAATAGACACACCATAATAATAATACTATAAGTAACAAGAATTTTTCATATGTTTTTTAATGTAAGTATAATAATATTGGAGGCATGCGAATAAGTACCGAGTCAGCGTTCTCGGTAAGTTGAACTGGACCATTCACCATGTCGAGTTTGCTACAAAATCAAATTAACGTCGCCTAAATTCAGAACCTGGAGATTTATTTTTTGCCCAAAATCTGAAGATATTTGGCTGCAAATCTATCTAATAAAAAATATAATTCCATACGAATGACCATTCCCAAAAATTTTACCCTACCCTAATAATTAATCAAACATGTCTGATAAAGTTCATTCATGACGACCCTAACCAAAGAAATTAATCCTTTTATTTAGAGTAAAAGAAGCACACTACCACCTTGCAATAGCTGGTCTGCCAAGACAAGTCGAAAGAAAAAGAAACACATGAACCGTCGCTAAAAACCAGAGTCCGTCGCGAGAATCTAAACTCGTCTTCATTGCAAACTGGTGATCGGTAATTGATATGTGTTGTACTATCTATCACTCAGTATCTTTATAGCATCCTCAATAAATTAAGATATATATAGAAGAATCTCTCAACGAAAATCTCTGAAATTTTATGTTGTAATTTTTTTGTTTATGTATATATAGATGGAATGTTATATGTAACTTACTGCAAATTAAGGAAAATTCATATTTACCTGCCCTACCAATTTCCTTATATGAAGCTTAATTATGTTATTATAGCCAAAAGCGTGTAACTTATTTTTCCTATATTTGGGGAACAGAAGCTTATTATTAATTAGATTGCCATAACTTAGTTTATTTCCTATTACAGATTCTCTTCTATCATTTAAAAAAAAAAGCTATAAGTTAATTTTTTTTTATTTTTTATTTTTTTGTTGAAAAGCGGGCATAAAGCCATTTATTTAACTAATGCTACGAGGTACTGAACAAGTCAATTATTTATGTATGGTGACCCCAATTACATCTTCCAAAAAACACGAGGATAGATCATAAGGAACATAAACATAAGAGTGAAGGGCCGGTGGCAAATTGAAAGCCATATTTGTTAACTTGTCCGCGCAACGATTGCCTTCGCGATATCTGTGCACTACAAAAATCTCAAAATATTTTTTTGTAATAACATAGATTAAAATATACAACACCTATTAAAATAATAGGTATTGTCAATCTTATCAATTTTCCATCCAAAATTATTGTGAAATATTTTACAAATTATCGGATTATTTCTCAATGTCATAACTAAACCGTCATAAAAGCATCCACAATGGTTTTACTTAAATTATATTATTTAAAGTTGTCATGTAGATATTTATGTACTTTAAGTAATACGTAAAGTTAAGACAAATAAACAATATTTGCTCTCCAATAGTTTTACTTAAATATATTTTATTATTAAATTTTTCAATAACCACCAATAAGATATCAACATTTATTTATACTTAAAAATTGGTTATGTAATACATAGTGCATTACTTAAATTTAAGGAATATATTATGTAAAAATAGGTGAATCTCATTTTTAAAGAATGCTATGTAAATTATTATAGTGTATTTTATACACTTTACATAAAAAAATATGTTGAGCCCACATTTAAGTAATACTATATAATAGTATTATGGATGCTCTAAGTTATATATATAAATGTTTCGATTAAGTCTCAACTAGATTGATAAGCCACAAGTTGGATCCGAAACAACATCAATCATTTGAGCTTTGAATTGAGTACCAATCGACCAGTACTTTGAGTTCCCATTTAATTAAACCAATTCGTCACCTAAGAAGAGGTAATAAAAAAATTCGTAAAATTCATCTCAAGTTACACTACAAGAAAAATCGGTTATAGTGTATTTTATACACTTTACATAAAAAAATATGTTGAGCCCACATTTAAGTAATACTATATACTAGTATTATGGATGCTCTAAGTTATATATATAAATGTTTCGATTAAGTCTCAACTAGATTGATAAGCCACAAGTTGGATCCGAAACAACATCAATCATTTGAGCTTTGAATTGAGTACCAATCGACCAGTACTTTGAGTTCCCATTTAATTAAACCAATTCGTCACCTTAGAAGAGGTAATAAAAAAAATTCGTAAAATTCATCTCAAATTACACTACAAGAAAGATCGGTTTTACCTACCGCAGAATTGCTGACCGAACCGTCGGTCGGAATGTACTGCCGTTTTCCGACAGGATTACGTCCGATTCGAGCGAAACAGTGTCTCTGGCCTTTTACTGACTGATTTTTCCGACCTATTCTCCATTAAGCAAGCGGTCGGTACAAAATTAAAAACACCCACCGGTACCTGACGCCCCATGCACGACCGGAGATTCCCTTACGATTTGCTGACCGAATTTATTACAAAACGAATTTCCCACTAAATTGATGTTCGTCGTTTCTGTTCAATTGTCTTGCAGACATATCTCGCTCTTTTGTCAACATAGTACGAGTAAGAGAAGTTTAACTACTTTTAATATCGAAGTCTTGGCATAACCCAAGTATGAGCAACAAGCTAGACCAACTGGTAATCTTGTTCTGAGGCCAAATGGGTATCCCGTTCACCCCCGATCTGCACGTTAATTATAGATAACTGCAACAGTCAATTGGTAAGTTCCTCCTGAAATAGTAATACATGTGGGAACGAGTTCGGGGTTAACTGTCATAAGTAAATGTCTATGCATTCGATTGTAGGTGCTTCGACGAGAAATGTTCTCGATGGTGAGGCAGGGCCGATACAAACTGTGTTTGGCGTATAGAGTGGGAGATTTTCCCGATGGTTGTATTTGGGATGTGAAGTTGGAACAGAAAAGAGACTTCCACAATGTGATCACCAGTTGCGCCTTCACCGACTGTTGGGACAAATTCGCACACAATGTCTGCCTATCGATTATAGTTAGTATCGTCTTCAAACTGGTCGGAGAATATTTGATGTCTGCTCAAGTGTATAATCAACAGGGTTTTCTGAAAGAAGGACATGTAGTCATGGAAAACAATTCATCTGGTGAGGAGGAAGAAGTTTCATCTGATGACTTAAATTGTTTAGGTGACGGTGCTAGTAAAGACATCCGCGGTCTTGATTGCATTATTAGATTAACCGGTAGCAAGTCAAGCTGTGTAAGATCCATCTGTAATCTCATCTCGCTTTTCATTAGACGGTTGGGAAGTGTTCATTTTATTCCTGTGTGTTTGTATACATATTTATAGTTTCGTTGGACTGTGCATACTATTTCAAAGAGGTTTGCTGTGTCCAATCGGCTGGACTTCTTGAGTGAAGTGGAGATTGTAGATCCTATTGGAATGATGTGGAAAGTAGAGGTTAAAACAGCATATGTTAAGCAGAGGTACAATCATCTACCGGTGCGTGAACGTCCTCTGCGATACCGCTTTAAGAAGGGATGTATGAATTTTTACATGGCGAACAAATTAGGTAAGGGACAGTGCATTCACTTTGATGTTTCTCCAGAAGGTACTCTGATTGACACCATATACTAGTGTAAGCATATGGTGATGGGCGCCGTAATTGGTAGCCTATAATATGTATAGTGTACCTAATGAGCTTGGGTAAATATCACATTAGGGTAAATGGGCCAGACCCAAATCCCAATTGACATGAGAGGCCCAAAATTGGGCCTCCCTATACTAATGGTCGGTCGAAATTATAAGGAGGGTAAAATGGACTTTTGTCCACTTTACTCCTCCTATAAATAAGAGGTGTTAGGGGATTTTTAGGGTTAATCACAATTCCCTCATTAGAGTGTTTTAGAGAGAAAAACCCTCAACCCCACACCATCTAGGTTTCGGCCGAACCCTTTGCTTCACCAAGGGTGTGCTAATTTGCTTTCCAACTCCAGAGATCTGTCCCCGTGCCAAGAATCGATCAGAGACTTTGCTGTGGAGCTTGCACCACGTAGGGCTTCTCTAACAAGAACCTCTACGGGTCCCGACCGGAGGATCGTGAAATCCCTCCAGAGAAGATCTTGGGTCTACGGATCATCTTAAAGGTATGTGTGAATCCTCCGCTGCGTAATTCTGATTACTTGCATGTACTTTATTTAAGTATCCGTAGTGATTACTCCCCGTAATCTAACAGTGGTATCAGAGCTTGTGTTAGGAGTTCATGATTTTGATAAATTGATGTTCTTTAAAATTTAAATTGAAAACCGAAAATTTTAAATTAAAATTTCAAATTTTTTTTATTTTTATGGTTGTTGGTAAAACCGAAATTTTCATGATGTTCCTGGTAAAATTGATGTTCATGATCTTCAAGAAAAACAAGTTTTTATCAAAATCAAACATTGGATTGTTGATCTTATTAAAATTTGATCATGAAACTTGACAACTTATTTCTAATTATGTGTTATTTCGGCCAACCCTAAGGAATTGCAAGGTAAAATTTTTAATTTCTTAGGCACCAAGCAAAGTAATTTCCGCCGAAATAATAAATTATATTGTTTACCATGTTTTAATTTTTAATTAAGGTAACAATATATCTATAATTGGGAACATTATGATAGATTCACATTAATATATAGAAATATATATCACTATCAATATCTATATATATAATAAGGCAAGAGGAGTGAGGTAGGGAGGGGTGTGGTTTCGCCACGTCAGCACAAGAGAGGGACACTGTTTTCGCCACATCAGCATGTGGTAGTAAATAATACAGCAACATGTGTCCTTTTCTAAATTGAGAAAAAAAAACACCTCATGCGTAATTGAAACAGATCTTTAATTCTATTTCGGTTTCAAATCCTTAAAAATATACTGTTACAATTTCAATTTAATGAAATCAATTGAGCATCTGTTTCAATAGTGAATACACTATAATTAACAAACTCAATTAATATCACAAAATTAAAAACCTAAAATCCATTGAACTTCTTCAACAATTATATCTATATATACCCATTATGTAATTGAACATCTCAGCTCGGCTTCGGCTTCTCACCATGGAGGAAGTTCAGAAGCATGGATGGTCGAGATCAACTAGAGCAGCAGAACGACTGGAGGAGATGAAAGGGCGGTGGGAGTGCTGGTGGCAGTGCTGGTGGCAGTGCATGCAGAGGCTGGTGTGGTATGATGCGAGTGCCTGTGCTCGCGGAGTTTGAACCCAGATTCGCGCGGTTCGAACCCAGATCTGTGGGGTTCAAACCTAAGACCACAGGGTTCGAACCTAGATCTACCATGTTGACGACATACAGTTGATGGGCGAAGCCGGTGGCCGAAGGTAGCAGGCAATACTGGCGATGGACATACATAAGTTGGACGGAGAATCGAGGCTTGAAGGAGACGCGGGGTTGGATGGAGAAGCATGGCATGAAGGAGATGCAGTGAGTGCTGGGTGGAGAGGAAAGAAAGAAATTAGAAACTCTAAGACAGGCTGCGACGATTAAAGCGATGCTAAGGGGATGATAATGGTAGGTTATGCATGAGATTTATTGGACTTATTTATGGTGGACATATACTAGGTGTACAGCCCAAGTTTCTTTTAGTAAGCTGATTTATAATGGATATAAATATTAATGGTTTGATAATTAATGCAATGTTCTTTTTTTAATCAATTAGTTTATAGTAAGTTAACATTAATACATTCGTTTGAATTTGAATTTTTTAAGAAAGGAAATTGTTGAATATTGTAAATAAAATATAATCAAAATCTGTAAAAGAAAATTTTAATGATGGCGTTAATTTTACTTCCTATTTAAATATATTGTTTAGAGTTTAGGATTTATTTGAAGAAGTTCATATTGTTTTCGGTATCTTTTTAGCTTGAAAATAGGCTTAACACTACGTGTTGTGAAAGTTCATATTTGTGTATCATAGAATAGATTGCAACACATTTACTATATCACATGTTTAAAAATTAAATTAAATTAGTCAGGATATAGTTTCAGTTTTTTTCATACATAATAACGTTTATAATTTAAAATGTCGCCCCGCGCGTAGCGCGGGGTCAGCACCTAGTATCTAAATATTTAATAGGGTTAAAGATAATATTGATAGATTTAATTGTCTAAAATATTGAGAAAATATATTATCAGTATATTTGTTACCATATTTAAGATATTGACAATAAATATGTATATGATATATTGTGCCGATTTATATATATATATATATATATATAACTAGTTATTAACGCGTGCGTTGCACGCGCATTGATCATTTAAATTTCAAGATACATAATCTATCTTAAGTTTATTAATATTTATAATTAATCAAAATACAATATGTCCAAGTTGATTCGTTGTGAGAAACGAATCCATGTATAGAGAAGAGTGACATAATGTAATTCAAAACGTGAGAAATATAAGAGGATAATTAAGTACAAAATTAACTACTGTCTTCAGTTATGGTACTTAGTTAGCCTTATAGTTAGATATATAAATGAGTTGGGTCGAGCGTTACGTGAGTCATTAATGACTCAATTGACTTGAGGTGTCAAGAATGTAAACTTGTTCTTAACCACTTAGAGTCATTGATGGACAACTTTGACATATAGAAACGTAATTATACACAATATCATAATACCAACAAAATTTGATTTAACAATAAAAATAAATAAATCAAAAAATATAAAGTTTATACTTGAAATGACCACAATTATTTATTTAATTACTAATTAGGTTGTACACAATGTGATTTAATTGACAAATAGAAGAACTAAATTAATAGTTTGAGTACATAAATATTGGACGATGAATAACATGTTATTTGTAAGAGGCCAGACTTCAAGAACCACATTTCACCCATATTTTGACTTGTTATATATATGATTTGGTAGGTGGTTGATTTATTTGATAGAAAAATCTCAACATGTGGAACATATATCACCCGATCTTTATAATTCGTTGAATAAACAAATTACATGTACCCGAAATTTGAACGGAATGAGTATGATCGGGCTGACTTAAATTGCTAGGACTATTGGATTGAGAAGTTAATTATAATTACTATGACTTGCCGACTAAGCGACTTTAAAAAATTAATAAATTTAAATAATGATTGAGTAATAGTATTAAAGATAAATAAATGTGTCTCAAATATATTAATGACTAAATTATTATTAATTTTATAAAATATAGGAACTAAATATAATTTCATTTTTTTTTAATAAAATGAAAAGGTGCAAAAGGTGTCTATTGGGGGTGAGGACCCAACACAAATTATATATATATATATATATATATATATACATATATTATTGATTGATTTAATCTTATAGATAGAATCTTGACAATAAATATATATATGTTAGTAATCTGGTTGAATTTATATATATATATATATATATATATATATATATTTAATATTTGAAATTATTTTATATAATTAATGATTACTTGGTGGCTAAGTTAAACATTATTGGACTTTAAAACCCTACTTGGGCCACAAGTAAACATTTCGGTCCAACCTTTGAAATTTTAATTATTGGGCCGGTCCAATATGTCAAACCGGGACGGATTTAAATCGAACCGGGTTTTCTCAATCGGTTCGACCTAATCGGGTCGGGTCGAACCGGGGTAATTAAGTGGATCTAACCGGACCGGTTTTTTGTGTTGAACCGAACCAAACCCTATTTTATTGGACCGGTTCGGATCGAATCAGATTTTAAAATTAAAACCGGCCGAACCGAACCGGATTCTAAACCGGACCGAACAAGATTTTTCAGACCGGACCGGACCAAACTGGACCGAAATTGACTGAACCGAAATGATTTTCAAAACCGAACTCAAGTCAATTAAATAAAATAGGGCGGTCAAGTTTTAAAATCCAAATGTTATTGAACCTCCAAATGGACTACACAATGCTCATAGGGTTGCTAACCTTAATGCCTTGTTTCGATTATGGGGATGGATCTCGGAGATAAATGTTTTTGGGAATGGATTAATCAGAGGGTTGAATTTCAATTGTTTATTATTCAATAAATATAGTAATGCATGATTAGAAATGTTGTCTTGACTTGGTCAAGCTAGCTGGATATTGCATGTTGTGGGCGGAGCCCTGGTTATAAGGTATGCACAATAGGATAGAGGTGATGTGATGGTTGAAAATGCTCGGGATTCTTGTCTAGAATGTTGCGTAATTGAATGTAAGCATGAATTTCAAGTCAGCCCCTAATGTTTAAAATTATTTTAAAATCGAAAACCAGTCGCCAAATATGTATGATGGATATGATTGATTCATGTTTGACATGTATGCTAGAATGTTGAAGATGTAGCCGCATTTGATAATTTACTTGGAAGTAGAATTATGTATACAAGCATGAGTTCCTCGGAACATTAGACGCATGACGCGTAAGCATGAGTGTGGTTTGTTTGATGAATGTTACTTGCGTATGATAATTTACATGATTAGTAGAGTTATATATGCATGAGTGAATTCATTGGAATATTTTCCGGAAAAAAAGGCATTGGGAAAGCCAAAATCGGGTATGCTTGTTTTAAAATTCCCGTTCCGGTAATTTGCGATTAAAACCGTTTTAAAAAGACTGATATGTTGGATTGAAAACGACGGTAATGTGAACTCTTTCACAGCCATCTTCCATTGGTTTATTGGTGGTCGGTTGGTTTAGATGACTGATGAATCATTATTTGTCGGATTCAATCTTAATAGATATCTGATGTATGCAATTATTTCTCAAAATGTTATTGTCTACCTAATTTTTGCATGATTATCGAAGTGTTAGTTTTCATGGCTGGATCGGTTCCCTTCTACAAGTCTCGCAATCTGAATGGTATGGATTATGATGCGTGGAGTGAATATGTAAGAGAACTCTTTTTCGCTGAAAATATACATAATTGTATTGACGTGAACAAATGGAGAACATTGGTGAATGAAAAAGGCGTCCTTACATACCCTAACAAGTTAAGGAGCTTTATGGATCAGAGAGCTTGCGAGGTGATACTGGCAACCTTGGACAGAGAGGTTGCGGAGGACTTCAAACTCAACCTTAGTACTCTTCAACTTTGGTGCGCTATTAGACACCGCTTCAGTGGAGGTAAGGGGATTTTTAGGGTTAATCATAATTTCCTCACAAGAGTGTTTTAGAGAGAAAAACCCTCATCCCCACAATATAGTTCGACCGAACCATATCCCTAACCAAGGGTGTGCCAAATTGCTTTCGAGCAAACTCTCCAGAGATCTGTCCCCGTGTCAAGAATCAATCAGAGGCTTTGCTGTGGAGCTTGCACCATGTAGGGCTTCTCTAACAAGAATCTGTACGGGTCCCGATCGGAGATCGTGAACTCCCTCTAGAGAAGATCTTGGGTATACGGATCATCTTAAAGATACATGCGAAACTTCCGCTACGTAATTCCGATTACTAGCATATATTTTGTTTAATCATCCGTAGTGATTACTCCCCGTAATCTAATATATATATATTTATTAATCTTGTGTTTTTGGCGGCTAAAGGCACTTAAATAAATGAGACTCTGATTAAACCAAAACCCAAGGTCGAAGGAATTTTTCCTACAATTTTAAAGGTTGGATTATTTTGTAAAAAAAAAAGACAGAGGGAATAACTTTCCATTAGTTGCTGCCATTTAAAGATCACAACTACTCGAACCTTATGATCAGATCATGTGAGCATCTATGGTAAGGAGACCCCTTAAAATGTAAGAAAATAGAGGCCAGTTTCAAAGTGACACATCATTATTTTCCATATTTTTTTTGTAGAGTGCACTACATGTGATGATTCTCTTACATGTTTATTTATGTAACAATTTCTTTTGACTAAGTTTTTTATAGCTCTATTATATATATATAATTTTTCTTACCAAAAATATATATTTCTTGTTTGTTAGCACGTATTCTTATTCGACTAATTCTATAAGAACATTATATTTATACCGAGCCAGTTAATATATGATAATTTACAGTGGTTTTATGGTTTTTTTTTCTAAACCCTATTGGGCCGGGTGAACCCTAGAGGGTAAATGTGTTTAAATAGTTGTATCTTTTCTCTTCTAAAAATCTATTAATTAGGTGAACAGTTTAGCCGGGTGAACCCTAAAGGATATGTAAAAATAGCAACAAGAAACATTTTGCGTGAACAGATTATGTAAAAATAGATTATATATGTAAACGACGAAACATATAAGACAAAGACTATAAATTACTTTAAAAACCATATTAGGTACGTAAATGAAGAAATATATTGTAAGATACATGTGTAAAATACTTACAAACAATTCTACTCTACTGATCAATAATAGTAAGTAACAAACAATTGTCACAAACAACATATCGAGACTAATTAGATGATTGTAAACTATTATTTCTCTTATTTTTTTCTGTCCAGATTAATAAGTACGGAGAAAACAAGGCAAAGTTACTGTTTTTATTAAGTACGAAGCAGATCGAGCAAAAAAACACAAAACAAATAAGAACGCAGCAAAACTTACTGTTTTATATAGGTAGACGCCGACGGGGCGGCAGTACGGCGATGACAGGGCGGTGGCAGTCAAGGCCAACTGCAGTCTGAAGCAGACAGTTGCATGCGCATGTAGAGTTGGAGATGTCGTTTTTTTTTTTTAATAATGGAGACACCTTTGCAAATTTGCAATATATAATAATAATTTAGGTTTAATTATAATAATGATGATAAATATAAAAATAACGGAAGATAAGAAAAGACACTTTACGAAGGTTAAACTTGTATTTTCTTTTTTATTATTAATTTTAGAAAGTATGGAATAGTTAATCCTAGGAGTTAGGCTAGGATTAAGTATTCCATCAAAATTAGCAATTAGGATTTCTTATTCCACAAATTAAATGAACCAAACACCATAATTGGAATACACATTCCTAATTCTTTATTCCATTCCATGAACGAAACATGATGTTAATGTACACCCAACAAAAATTTAAAATAAATGCTGACATGGCATCACTTGATTAGTCTCTATTTTCTCCTCTTAGAGGCCTAATACAAGAATTTCTCAATGTAAAATGATTTAAATATAATAAGAGGAGTAGGAGTGTCCATAAGAAACAGGAAGCAATGCAGTTAAATAAGGTGCCAACAAAAGGATGAAGAAAACAAGAAAACCTCCAAAAGCAGAACGGATCTTACAATGGAGACACACACGATAAGCTACTAGCTTTGGATTCAACCCCCAACTAAACCCTCCAGCTAATCCAAATCTCTTCTTCTTTTTGTCACCTTTTCTTTACCCCCGCCCCTTTTAATCCCTTCTAACCCTAGCTAGAAACCAACTTGCTGTATATTTCCCAAACATGGCCCGACAAGGAAACGGTCATCGCCCCGACACGGTGATCGAGATCGTGAAACCGCCCTTAACGGGTTTTGCAGGCGGGTTGCAGTTCACGGGGCTCACATACACCGTGTCAAAGAAGCTAAAGATGGAGGGGAAATGGGTCAACCGCAACGTGGACTTGCTGCACAGGATCACGGGTTATGCCCCCAAGGGGTGTGTCACGGCGGTAATGGGTCCCAGCGGGGCGGGGAAGTCGACTTTCTTGGACGGTGTGGCGGGGCGGATTGCAAGTGGGAGGCTAGATGGCGGGGTTTCGTTGGACGGGATGGAGATGAGCCCAAGCCTCGTTAAGCGCACATCGGCTTATATCATGCAGGAGGATAGGTTGTTCCCGATGCTCACGGTTTACGAGACGCTCATGTTTGCGGCCGACTTCAGGTTAGGGCATATATCGACGGCTGAGAAGCGGCACCGGGTCGACAAACTTATCGAGCAGCTCGGTCTATCGGTGAGTATATTCCTAAAATCCATTACTTTTACCCCCATGCGAACTAGTTTATGTACACTCAAATTTATATTAGTATTAATATTAATATTGTGCCATATTGCAATTCTAAATTTCAAAACGAACGTACGATTTATGATTCAATTATGTATGTCATTTTTTTCTGTAGTCTTCAAGAAACACCTACATAGGTGATGAGGGGACCCGGGGAGTATCAGGAGGGGAACGCCGACGTGTCTCAATCGGGGTCGATATAATCCACGGACCATCCCTACTATTCCTAGACGAGCCGACTTCCGGACTGGACTCCACTAGCGCGCACAGCGTAATCGAGAAGGTCCACGACATAGCTCGGTCGGGCAGCACCGTGATCCTAACTATCCACCAACCCTCACACCGCATCCAACTATTATTAGACCACATGATCATCTTGGCTCGCGGCCAGCTCATGTTCCAGGGGGCCCCACGAGACGTGACCCTGCACCTGGCTCGCATGGGCCGTAAGGTCCCTAAGGGCGACAACTCCATCGAATACCTTATTGATGTCATCCAAGAGTATGATGTGTCACCTTTTGGGGTCGAGGCTATGGCTGAGTTCGCTCGAACCGGGATGAAGCCGCCTAAGCTGTCTGAGGATGACATGTCGATATCGACGGTTGATGCGACACCGACTCCTAGGCATCAAGGTGTAGGGCATGGAAGGGGAGGGGAGCATGGAGGGCGGTTGCATCTAGATACGAGTGCTAATGACTTCGATCACAGCTTGAGGAGTCCGTTTAATAACTCATCCAGGTCGTGGACTCCGAGCCACAGCGGGGTCATGCAAGCGCTTGGCCTAACTCCTTCCAAGCAGAAGCAGCATCCAATCAAGTAACTACTTTCTATTCTTGCTCGCCAATCCATTGCCTATTTATGGACATCATCAATTATTACTTTTTAAAAACTAAAATTTACGAATAGGGTTAGTATCCAAATTGTTACCTGAATTTTAAGTCAATTATAAATTGCTATCCAAACTTCATTTTTAAAACTTTGCTTTCTGAACTTCAAATTATTGAACAAATTGTTACGTCTGTTACAATCTATGATAAACTAGATAGAAAGTGAGAATAAGATAGGCCACACGGATTCTTTTAATGTGTACATGAGATGAATTAGAGAATAAAATGAAAAAAAAAAAAAAAACAAAACAAAAATGCATCGTAATGCTTTCTGGTGAAGGTTTATTCTGACTTCTACCAATTTAAACTCTGTCTTTTAATTGAACGTCAAATTGAAGTTATTTCTTAGTGAATCTCTTTTGAATACCCATATAAGACCATATGTGATCGGAACATGCTCATTTTTTTGACAATTTTGACATAAATTGTAAGAGATGTAGAATGTGCTCAGAAATTGGAAGTTCATGTTGCTAATTTTAAAAAATTAAATACGGCTAGCGATTTGTAATCGAGTTAAAAGTTTGGTTAGCAATTTGGTTATTAACCTTTAGGAGTGTTCATATATATGTAGGTCATATTGTTTTATTTTGTTCTAAATAAATTATATTCGTCTAAATAATATTTTTTCAAAATTTTGAAACAAATTTGTTAGTTTTTATATAATAGTTTTTTAGATTAGAAAAAATATGTCCTGATAACATTTTTAAAATTTCAATATTTAGATAGTAATAATAAGCGATATTTGTATAGAATTCCTTCATCATATTGTTTTTCTTTTTAGGTCGTCCACTAGCAACTACTACGCTAATTCAACAGAAATCCTCCCGGACACCCCGACCCCTCACAGCAGCGACTACACAGTCGACGAGAATGACTACATGACACCCGGTTTCGGGTCCACCGCCCCAAACCGCCACCTCGAACTCGGTCCAAAGTTTCACAACTCGTTCTTGTCCGAAACCTGGATCCTGATGCGCCGCAACTTCAAGAACATACAACGAACCCCCGAGCTTTTCCTGTCCCGGCTCGTAGTCCTGACAGTGATGGGCATCATGATGGCCACCATGTTCATACACCCAAAAGCAAACGCGCAGGGCATCACGAACCGCCTCAGCTTCTTCATCTTCACCGTCTGCCTCTTCTTCTTCTCCTCTAACGACGCCGTTCCAGCCTTCATCCAAGAGCGCTTCATCTTCATCCGAGAGACGTCACACAATGCGTATCGCGCGTCTTCCTACACCATAGCTGGCCTCGTCACCTACCTCCCTTTCCTTGCACTCCAAGCCGGGGTCTACGCGGGTATTGTTTGGTTCGCTTTGGGGCTCAGAGGTCGGTTCGATTACTTTTTACTTGTGCTCTACGTTTCCCTGCTATCGACAAACTCATTTGTGGTGTTTGTGAGCTCGGTGGTGCCCAACTACATTCTGGGGTATGCGGCGGTGATTGCATTCACGGCGTTGTTCTTTCTATTCTGTGGGTATTTCGTGAATAGTAACGAAATGCCTAAGTATTGGGTTTGGATGAATAAGGTTTCTACCATGACTTACCCTTACGAAGGGCTGCTGATGAATGAGTACCAGACGACCGATACCTTCTCTACGAAACCGCAGATCTCGGGTTTTGATGTCTTGAAAGGTCTGCATATATCGGCAGATGAGTCGGAGAAGTGGAACAGGGTGCTGTGGATGTTGGGTTGGGCGGTGTTCTATAGGATCCTCTTTTACTTGGTTCTTCGTTTTGCTTCCAAGAACCAGAGGAAATAACAACACCTCCATTAATTGGACAAGTAAGGAAGGAACCATGTTAATTGTTCTTCGTTTATTTTATTATTACTATCAGAAGAAATATGTTCATTTTTGTGTATTTATCAACATTAAATGACAATATATATATTGTTTTTCTTACATCTCCAACAGATTTCAAGTTGAGCTTTGAGTTGCATTAAAAGCAGCATGCTCTGTAACATTTATGATGTATATTTGCAATGAGGCAAATAATTAAACTCATAACAACTGAAAAGTTCACCTTGTGTTTCAACTTCCAAGTCTGCATATATATGGAGTATTTTTATGGACTGGATGCAGCTAGATATGATTAGCTTTACAATGAATGTAACTAGCACTTATTTCATATCAAGAGCATTAAGTTATTATAGCGTTAATGAATAAAATGTACATTTAATTGACTTTTTTATACAATCACTATATATACATACTTCAACATTCTTTCTATACCACCACCCTCCTCAATCAGGTGTTAATTAAATTATTATTAGGCTTAGTTAAATATATGTCTAGAATATAAGATAGTTTTAGTCTTCTAGATCCTTAAGGTCCCAATTTAGACAGCCTGAAAGCCCAAGACTTTTTCTGGGCCAACTCCTAGTTGGACTACTTGATGGGCTTATTCAAGTACGTATACAGATGGGGGCTGCAGAACCCATTTGATGTATACGTGAGCATGTTAAATTGTTAATTAAAATAAAATGTTATGCTAATTAAATACGATTAGATACGATAAATTTATTATATCATGCTATCATATAGTGTTGAATTTTTTCAGTCATACCGACTCATATGTCAAGATACAACGAGATATTCAATAAAATGTTGGAGAAGGAACATCTTCTAGTATATATATGATTCAAAATTCTTCCATTGCAACATATGGGGCTCAACTAGATATTTAAACTTTTCGTTGGTGCTAAGTCTTATATTTTTTACAAGCCCAACCTTGTATAGCTTAAAGATGTCACGCCTCACCGCTCAGTGTGCTGATAAACAAAATGCTAAGTCAAAACAATACATTTCTATAGGATAGGACAGGGTGTGGTTCCTTATTAATTTAAGGGCAGGCTTTCCTTCTGTGAATATTCTTTTTGGGTAAACGTCTGTGTATAAATTATATATATCTCATCTCATAAGTCGTAGGTTAAACATATACAATATGCATATTGTATCTAGTATTTATTTATTTATGAAAAATAAAATATACGACCTTATCCCTCCACCTTAGCTAATTCTTCTTCATATATATATAGGCAGACTTTCATGGGAATTTTGTTGTCATTTTTTCGCTTGAGCAAAACGGTCCACTATAAAATAAAAGATTCAGTTGGTTGATATATATTGCATATATAAGTAGCTAAATTCAGACTATATATATACCAATAGCCAATGCATTCAAGTAGCCAGCTAGTTTCTCTCCTCTCTTGAGCATGAAGATATTTTAAATGTCATCCATTGACTTCATTCATAATATATTATTTGTTGGTCTTAATTAATTAGTAATCCCAATCGCGTGTATCTTCTCAATTGGTTAAAGACTTAAAGTCATTCATAACAAGGGAAGTAGCTCGCTAGGTTGATCAAAGAAACATCTTTGAGCTTTCCTAAGAAAACCTTCTCTTAACTTCTTGATGACTAATTTATATATTTTTTAATTGACATAAGTTTTAATGATAACTTAATTAATCTCGCTAATTTCTTGTGTAAAAAATAACATCATTTTTCAATAGAAAAATTAATGAAAGGGAAAACAATATAAATGGTCCTCGAACTTTACTCATTTTTTTATTTCTGTCCTTAAACTTTATTTTTTTCTATTGATGTACTTGAACTCATCAAATCCATTCTGTTATAGTCCCATCGTTAAATTTTACTGTTAATTGTGGGTGATTAGACGCTGATTAAGCAAAAAATATTGATGTGGACAAGCTAACATGACATATTTAGGTTCACATCATATTTTTTAATATATATCAATAACTAAAAAAAAAAAATGAATAAATAAAGAAAAAAATAAAAGAAAATTAAAAAAACATGAAAATGAAAGGCACTAAACATGATGTAGCCAAAACTATGACACGCCAACTTGTCCATGTCAATATTTTTTGCTTAATCAACATCTAATCACCCACAATTAACAGGAAAATTTTAACACGGGACTAAAAGAGAATGAATTTGACGAGTTCAAGTACATCAATAGAAAAAAAATAAAATTCAAGGACAGAAATAGAAAAATGAGTAAAGTTGGAGGATCATTTATGTTGTTTTTCCTTAATGAAATAATTAACATTCTTCTAACAGGACTAAAATATCGGTAGTTAAGTTGAACCTTAATTGTCATAGTTGAAGTTACCCAAAACCGTGAGTGAGTTTGTGGACAAATACAAAATGACAAACAAGGTCTTGATCTTAGGCTATATATATATATAATTTCTCCATTACTTACACGACCTGCATACTCAAGAAATCATATTCTCCCAACATGAATTTCCTTCCCTTTCTTCTTCTTCTTCTCCTCCTTCTTCACCAACACCAAGCAGCTAATTCTCTGCAGCATTTCAGCATCACCAATTTCAATCTCACCTCAACAGCCGTAACCTACGAGGGAGATGCAAAACCTAGCGTCGGGGTCGTAGACTTCACCGACGAAAACTATGCATGTCATGTCGGCCGAATCACGTACAACGAAAAAATACGTATGTGGGATTCGAGTACCGGAAAGTCCTCTGATTTCTCATCCCACTTTGTTTTCCGCATCGACACGAACGACCAACAGTATTACGGTGCAGGTTTCACTTTCTTCCTCTCCCCTGTTGATTTTCAGATTCCTGTCAATTCAGTAGGTGGCTTCTTAGGCCTCTATAACACCACAACTAATAGCCAAGGATCTCACAACCAACTTGTTCATGTCGAGTTTGATACGTACTCGAACCACGATCTGCAAGATCCGCCCTATGAACATGTTGGTATTAATAACAACTCCATTACTTCATCTGTTAACGTTCCTTGGAATGTTACTCATCATAGTGGAGATAAAATCGATGCATGGGTTACGTATAATGGTAGCACTAATAACCTAACGGTTCATTGGAGCTACCAGACGACCCAGATCCCGAACGAGACCACGAGTCTTTCCATGCGGATCGACTTGTCGAAGGTCTTGCCCGAGTGGGTTAACATTGGATTTTCGGCCGCAACTGGGTTTTACATAGAGCAGCATAGACTTGTATCGTGGGATTTCACGTCGAGTTTGTCTGGAGAAGGATTGAGCTCCGGAACCACAATGAAGACAAAGATTGTACTCGGGGTTACAATCTCGGTCGGGGTTTTGATCATTGCCTTTGCAGCCGGAGTAGGAGTTGCATGGAGGAGGAAGAATAATAAGCAACGTAAAGCCAGGAGAGAATAGCTTTGGCGACATCCATCAACGACGACCTAGAAAGAGGCGCAGGGCCGAGGAGGTTTTCATATAAAGAGCTTGCTTCGGCGACAAGTAACTTCTCGAACGATAGGAAGTTGGGAGAAGGAGGATTCGGGGCGGTTTTTCGTGGGTATTTGCCCGATCATGATTTGGTGATCGCGGTGAAGAAAATCTCGCAAGGGTCTAGACAAGGAAGAAAGGAGTACATAACTGAAGTGAAGGTGATTAGTAGCTTAAGGCATAGAAACTTAGTGAGGCTCCTTGGTTGGTGCCATGATGGACAAGGTCAATTCTTGCTTGTATATGAGTATATGCCAAATGGAAGTCTTGATGCTCACTTATTTGGTAAAAGGGGGCCTTTAGCTTGGTCAACAAGGTATAAGATCTCACTGGATCTTGCGTCAGCCCTACTATACCTTCATGAAGAGTGGGAGCAGTGTGTGGTTCATAGAGACATAAAGTCAAGCAATCTAATGCTTGACTCTAACTTCAATGCCAAGCTAGGTGACTTTGGTTTGGCAAGATTGATGGACCATGAGTTAGGTCCCCAAACAACCGGGTTGGCCAGAACCCTAGGCTACTTGGCTCCCGAGTACATAAGCACTCGCAGAGCCAGTAAGGAGTCAGATGTTTACAGTTTCGGGATAGTTCTGCTTGAAATTGCTAGCGGCAGGCGAGCTGTGGACCCGATCGATAAGAAATCTTATTTGAGTTTGTTGGAGTGGATCTGGGATTTGTACGGAAGCGACGATCTTCTAAAAGCCGTCGATGGGAGGATGAATAAGGGTTATGACACGAAACAAGCGGAATGCGTGATGCGCGTAGGGTTATGGTGCGCCCACCCGGATCGAAACCTAAGGCCAACCATGCGAGAGGCAATTCAAGTTCTAAACTTTAGTGCTGAGATTCCTCTCCTGCCGAATAAGATGCCGGTTGCCGTGTATCCTACGGCAACGCCATCCGTAAGCTCCGGGGATCCTTTTATATCTTCTATCATAGAAGAAGGTCGTTAGTTAACTACTTTAATTTGGTCAACATAAGTTTAATAATTTTCTATGCAGTGTTTATATTATCTTGTTTTTTGTTCGAATGTATTCCACCAAGTTAACTAAATGCCATTGATCGTGAAGAATACTATTATCTTCTTAGCTATTGTTGTGTGGATTAACATAATTTATATACAAATGGAATTCCTTCGATCCCAACTCCTTATATTGTAATTTTGTGAACGGCATGATTCACAACATATAGGGATACTATCAGGGAATAATATAATATTAGAAAAATATATTATATTATATTCTAATAAAGTTATTTTAGAAATATATATATATTAATTTATTATCGGATTATGTTTACTTATTATTTGTTATAGATTTAGGGGAAAATAACCTATTTACTGTCTCAAGTTTGCCTCATGTTTCAGTTTGGTGTCTGACATTTAAATTGAGTGTCTCAGATTTCATTTTGGTTGAAATTTGGTGTCTCAGTGTGATTACTTTAGAGAAGCCAATCCCGACGAAACCGACTGTCATATTCGAGCTCCCAAGCATGCTCCCTTCTCGTCACTTTGTCGGGACCATCACCTAAGAAGTTGACCACATTTGCCCAAGTAAATCATGCTTTGTTGTCGCTCGAAACCACTCTGCTGGATTTTTTTTTTTTTTTTTTTATGTTCAACTTTTGGGTGAAATTTGACAATTTTGTGAAAAGTAAAAAGTGATGGATTATAAGTGAGTGAGTCGGTTGATGGAAATGGTTGAAAGAAGAGGAAAAGAAGGGCGGAGACATCAAATTTTAACAAAAATGAAACCTGGGACAGTCCATATCAACACTTTAGTCCTGAGACACCAAACTGAAACATGAGGTAAACCTGAGACACTAAATATATATAGGTACATGTACTCAATTCTAAATAAGATAAATAATACAATTATCTTTCTTCTATATGGTATCAGAGCTTTCATTCATCCAACGAGTATAATTTACAAGTCGCCGCTCACCATCGCTGCTGTCTAGGGGTGGTCGGCAACGCCATCAGCTATTCAGTTGTCATGCCGGCCGCCCCCTGCCCAATTATATTTTTAGTCTTTTTTTTTTCTCTTTTCTAATAAGACAATAAATCATTGCATCCATGTTGACGAATTTTGCGCCGATCCTCTGATTTAGCCAACTGACGAAGCCACCACACTGATGATCCCTACTATGGTCATGTCCGCCTCAATTCTTATCCACTGATGCCGGATGGATATCTCTGGGCTTTCGCCGATGCTGACTGGACCTCCGGGCTTTCGCCATTGCCGACTGGACCTCCGGGCTACTGCCTTACCGACTGGATATCTCTGGGTTACCGCCGTGCCGACTGGACATCTCCGGGCTTTCGCCGTTGCCAACTAGACATCTCCGGGCTTCCAAGTTATATTAGGAATAGATATATTTTCAATATATTATCAGATTATGTTTCCTTATTATATTGTTATAGATTTAGTCTTGTATCTATGTACATGTACTCAATTCTAAATGAGATCAATAATACAATTCCATTTCTTAAATACACGGCGCCACTGACAGATATAGTCGAGCATATCAATCTGCGGAGCGAGTCCGAGTCTAGCGATACCGATCCCACCCGATTAACACCCCTATCAACATCCAATTATATATTGTTTTATTATATGTTTTTCTATGTTATATCTTTTTTTTTTGTGAAGATGGATTTCATTGCAATAAAATATTACAAACTAGGAAAGGAAAACATCAGGGTTAAACAGGAACCCCGGGAGGTCCGACCACAGCTATTGGCCACAAACATCAAGAGGAACACAAAAGCGATCTAGTCTGTGCGCTAGCGAAATAGAAGTTCTAGGAACTTTACAAACAACTAAATTATCAAACAAGGATAACAAAAGTAAAATATCATCCAAAACACCAAAAATATCAGTGTTTTGACCTAGCCCGCGCGAGATAACGGGTTGTCGAATACTTGTGTGAATTTCTCTTCGGGGTGTCGGAACCCGCACTCTTCTCCACGCGTGTTCTTTCCACACCTGCACACAGGGCAATATCGAGACCACGGAGAGGGGGGGTTGGTACTCGATGAACCCTCTCCGATGCTTCAATGAGAGGAAATCTAGAGAGATAAAAGCTAGAGAGAAGTCAGAGCTCCTAAGCCAATCTCCAAATCACTTGAATGAAATGGGTGGCCAAGATTCCAATATATAGGAAGTCTTGGACCCGAACCCGGTTTTGCATGGTTCGATCCCGGTTTAGTAGAAATTCTTGAACCGGAATCAGGTTTAATCAAGGTTGGCTATTGGAAAACTCGAACATAGTGTAAAAATATGCAAAGGGTTACGCGCATCAAGATCGACAGTCCGGACCACGTCGGATTTGGGACAATCCGACGTGGTCCGGATTGCTGGACAATCCGGACTAGTTTGGTCCAGACGCGCGCGTTGCCTGTCCGGACCGTCCTAACTTGTGGGTTTAGCGTTTTCGTGTCGTTTTTGTGGGTTTGACGTGTTTGCGAGGTCCAGTATCATAAATGTGAAACCGAATTGGGCACATATCCATCACCTGCCCCCGAGTTGAGTAATGACTTGACCCTTACTTAACTCTATTTTAAGATAGGATGAATGCCTAATTCTGGTCCGGGACTTACCTCACGAGTAAACTTACTGACAATTGGGCACGCGGGCTTGATGTCGCCTTTCCTTATTTTTCTTGGTGGATATGTATACAATTGCTGACATGGTTAGTGCAACAATGCGTGTATATATAACAAACATATGTTTGATGCTGTAAATATGCATGGCAAGACGTGGATGCTGACGTGTATGTAAACATGTTGTATCTGCGCGAATGAACAGACATACAATCATGCGATGTCATGTTATCAATTGTATAATCATGGAATAAATGCATGACGACATGAAATATGGATATGAATTTAATGATGATGTAAAAATTTAATACACATCATACATGTAATCATTCGAGCATAATTCTATATGTGTGTGTATGGGAGCATGCAAACGTGTAAACATGTGTAAATGCTAAGATATGTAAAAAGGAGTTAGAAAAAATTAAGGAGGGATAATCTTTACCTATACCCATGTATTATATAAGGAGGAGTGTAGGAGAGTGTCTTCCACCCTTTGTCTCCACACACATTTTCTCTAAAGCTTTCCTTTACTTAGAGTGTAAGAAACTTAGAGGCCAAGAAACTTGGAAACCAAGTAAGTGCCGGCCGATCACCCATCCTCCGATTCCGACGAGGCCATCACGGCGGTACAGACGCAGGCAGAGGCGGCGACGGAGGAGCTGCAGCGGCGCGACGGCAGCTCTCACGGCGCGGACGGTGGCGGGTCCCTTTTGAGGTAAAATTTCGATGGCGAGGTGCTTGTGATCAATTTATAGATCATTTCCAAGTATTTCTTGGTCTTTTGCCATCTTAATTTGATCAATCTTGAGCTCTAGAAATGCTTGATTAGGTATGCCCATCAAGTGTTTGTTGAAATGCCTAAGACATGTTAGCATTATACAAAGAGCATGAATATGGCTAAGTATTTAGCACTAGTATATATAAAGTAGTAAACACCACTTCCCTTATTGATTGTCGTTATTGATTGATCAAATCCTCGTCATTTTGAAATGTCGAGATACACGTTCGTCGATCGAGGCCTTCGATCAAATAAAATCATAATATTCTCATGAATGCTTCCTTGATTAAAATGCTTGTTCATACAAGTCTTTGTAATGACTTATATGTTATTTGGACCTTGCCATGCCATATGTATTTTGTAGCACGAGGATGTTCATGAAGTGTTAGAGTCTCGTGTCCTTTTCTGAGCACGTTGACATATGAATATAGACCTGCAACAATTAAATGATGCATGCTAGTAGAGATTAGTGCCATGATTATGTCCACACTATTACCTTAAATAAAGGTGTAGGGTAATTTTGGCGTGTGTATGGCCGTATAGACACGTGTAGAGTCGTATAGGCTACATGAACCGTATAGATGTCGGGACGAGGCCCTTACTAACATAGAGTTGCCCCCAACTCAGGGGATGCTAGCTATGTAGTAAATAATGACTTGTAAGTCTTGTAGCTGTGTGGTTGTTTCATGTACGCGTGTTGAGTGGGTTGTTATTTGTATTGGTTGGCTAGGTATCCAGTGTACGTTCTTCAAGACTTGTTTTCAGACCCGTCATGACTTCCTGTGCGAGTAAGTTTTCCGTACCCATTCCTAATGTTAGATATCATTTTGACACGGATTCTGAGTCCGAGAAAGACACTTCTTCGGCATACGAGACTGGGTCAGAGACTAGCTCTGATCATTACCCAAACTAGGGACGAGCTCGGAGATGGTACAGCTATACCAGACCTTTTCTGGTAATCAGTTGCGGCGACATGAGTATCGTCTTCATGTGGAGATTTCAGGGCTTTGCTCCCAAAGGTTGGTCGGGGTTCTCCCACCGTGCCCCCACTCGAGATGGAAGCCATGTATACAGCGCAAGTGCGGGAAGGTCTGCGCTTCCCGTATTGTTGGGACTTGGTCATGCTCTGTCGTTATTACCAGATTTCGCCGATTGACCTGGCACCTGCGGGGATCCGGATTTGGACATGCTTTCGCGTATTATGTAATCAGCAGTCATGGCACTACTTGTTGGATTATGGGACTAATCATACAGAAACGAAACCCTAGATACGTGCATGGTAACTAATTACGCAGCGGAAGAAAGTGCACATACCTTTAACGATTTCTGTAGCCCAAGATCTTCGAGGGGAGTTATCGATCCACCGACCGGTACCCCGTGAGGTTTCTGTTAGAGAATCCCTACGCAGTTTGATCTTCACAGCAAAGCCTCCTTCGATTTTTGCGGGATGGATCTTACTTGGAGTAAATTGCTCGTCGCAATTTAGGCACCTCCTATGTGTAGGTTCGGCCGAAACACTAAGGGACCTAGCGGGAGGGTTTTAATCTCAACACTTGGGAAGAGAGAATGAGCACTTAATAAGTCACTCTATTCCTTTATATATAGGAGTGTAGGTGGGAAATGTAAGCATATCTGTAAGCATGTGGTAATGGGCGCCCTAATTGGTAGCCCATAATATGTATAGTTTACCTAATGAACTTGGGTAAATGTCACATTACGGTAATTGGGCTAGACCCAAATCCCAATTGACATGGGAGGCCCAAAATTGGGCCTCCCCAAATACATAGGCTGGCCGAAATATGTAATGAGGATAAAGTGGACTTTTGTCCACTTTACTCCTCCTATAAATAAGAGGTGTTAGGGGATTTTTAGGGTTAATCACAATTCCCTCACAAGAGTGTTTTAGAGAGAAAAAGCCCTCAACCCCACACCCTGATAGTTCGACCGAACCATAACCCTCACCAAGGGTCTGCCAAATTGCCTTCGAGCAAACTATCCAGAGATCTGTCCCCGTGCCAATAATCGATCAAAGACTTTGCTGTGGAGCTTGCACCACGTAGGGCTTCTCTAACAAGAACCTCTATGGGTCCCAACCGGAGGATCGTGAACTCCCTCCAGAGAAGATCTTGGGTCTACGGATCACCTTAAAGGTATGTGTGAAACTTCCGCTGCGTAATTCCAATTACTAGCATGTACCTTGTTTAAGTATCTGTAGTGATTACTCCCCGTAATCTCAAAGTGGTATCAGAGCCTGTGTTAGGAGTTCGTGATTTTGATAAATTGGTGTTCTTGAAAATTTAAATCGAAAACCAAAAATTTTAAATTTAAATTTAAAAATTTTCGATTTTTATGGTTATTGGTAAAATCGAAATTTTCATGATGTTCTTGGTAAAATCGATGTTCATGATCTTCAAGAAAAGTGTAATATTTATCAAAATCAAACATTGGATTGTAGATCTTATTAAAATTTGATCTTGAAACTTGACAACTTGTTTCTAATTATGTGTTAATTTCGGCTAATCCTAAGGAATCGCAAGGTAAAAATTTTAATTTCTTAGGCACCAAGAAAATAAAATTCGGCCGAAATTAATTATTGTATTGTTTACCATATTTTAATTTTTAATCTAGGAAACAATATATTTATAATTAGAAACATAAGGATATATTCACATAAATGTATAGAAACATATATCACTATCAATATATCTAAATATTTAATAGGGTTAAAGATATTATTGATAGATTTTATTGCCTAAAAGATTGAGAAAATATATTGTCAGTATATTTGTTACCCTATTTAAGATATTGACAATAAATAAATATATATATTATATATTGTGCCGATTTTTACATATATATATATATTGTTGATTGATTTAATCTTATAGATAGAATCTTAGCAATATATATATATATATATATATATATATATATGTTTTTATATGGTCCGAAATTTATATATATATATATATTTAATATTGGAAATTATTTTTAAATAATTAATGTTACTTGGTGGCTAAGATAGATATTTTTGGACTTTAAACCCTACTTGGGCCACAAGTAAACATTTCGGCCCAACCTTTTTGAAATTTTAATTATTGGGCCGGTCCAATATATTAAACCGGGACAGATTTAAATCGAACAGGGTTTTCTCAATCAGTTCGACCTAATCGGGTCGGGTCAAACCGGTGTAATTAAGGGATCTAACCGAACCGGTTTTGTGTGTTGAACCGAACCAAACCCTATTTTATTGGACCGGTTCGGACCGAACCAGATTTTAAAATTTAAAACCGGACCAAACCGAACCGGATTTTCTGAACCGGACCAAACCGAACCGGATTTTCTGAACCGGACCGGACCGAACCGACCAAACCGAACCTAAATTGACTGAACCGAAATGTTTTTCAAAACCGAATTCAAGTCAATTAAATAAATAAGGTGGTCAAGTTTTAAAATCCAAATGTTTTTGAACCTCTAAATGGACTACACAGTGCTCATATGGTTGCTAACATTTATGCCTTGTTTCGATTATGGGGATGGATCTCGGAGATACATGTTTTTGGGACCGAATTAATTAGAGGGCTGAATTGCAATTGTTTATTATTCAATATATATTAATGCATGATTAGAAATGTTGTCTTGACATAGTCAAACTAGCTGACATTGCATGTTGTGGGCGGAGCCCTGGTTAAATATATGGAATGCGCACTAGGATAGACATGCTGTGATGGTTGTAAATGCTAGGATTCATGTCTAGAATGTTGTGTAATTGAATATAAGCATGAATTGCAAATCAGCCCCTAATGTTTAAAATTATTTTAAAACCGAAAACCAGTCGCCAAATATGTATGATTGTTGTGGAATTTTCATGTTTGACACGTATGCTAGAATGTTGATGATGTAATTTCATTTGATAATTTACATGGAATTAGAATTATATATGCAAGCATGAGTTCCTCGGAACATTAGACGCATGACGCGTAAACATGAGTGTGATTTGTTTGATGAATGTTACTTGCGTATGATAATTTACATGGTTAGTAGAATTATATATGCATGAGTAAATTCATCGGAATATTTTCCAAAATAAAAAAGGGCCTTGGGAAAGCCAAGATTGGGTATGGTTGTTTTAAAATTCCCGTTCCGGTAATTTGCGATTAAAACTGTTTTAAAAGATTGATCTATTGGATTGAAAACGACGGTAATGTGAACTCTTTCACAGCCATCTTCCATTGGTTTACTGGTGGTCGGTTGGTTTAGATGACTGAGGAATCATTATTTAACAGATTCAATCTTAATAGATATCTGATGTATGCAATTCTTTCTCAAAATGTTATTGTCTACCTAATTTTTGCATGATTATCAAAGTGTTAGCAATGGTTGCGATCATCAATGTAATCTCCCAAATGAACAAGGGAGTGAGATTGAACATGAGCAATTATAAGATCTGGAATAAGCGAGCGAAAATGGTAATTACTGAAATGAGAGGTTTGGAGCATCTGACAACGAAGAAAGTCAGGCCAGAGGGAGACCTCACGGCTGAACTGGGGAAAACCCGTGATGAATGGGATGCAAAGGACCAGGAGATCCGTTCCGCCTTGCTGTCACTGCTTGAGGATGACATACTCTATGGGTATGATCATTATGAGTCTGCCAAAGACCTATGGGATGGTCTTAAGGCAGGGTTTGGTGTTTACACCACTGGCCAGAAGTGATCGTTAAACATCGCTTTAGACTCATACAAAATGAATCCAAAGCATATACAATGAAGGAGCATATCAGACACATGTCTAACATGCTTGCTGAACTCAAGGAAGCGGGAGAAATCCTGACGGAGGAACAGAAAGTCCAATGCGTGATCCGATCCTTACCTGACTCTTGGAGTAGCATGAAAATGCACCTTACCCATGCCACTCAACTCGATAACCTCGAGAAATTGCGAGTTCATCTCGAGCTGGAAGAGGATCGTCTCAAGGCTGAAAAGCCTAGGGCGGAAATGCATATCACATCCTCATTTCCAGCTGAGCAAAAGGGTAAGCGCATGAGGAAGGGAAATAATCTTCATGTCAACGCTGATAAGCCTCTAGCTCCGAAACCTCAGAAGAAGTTCAAGCGAAAGCAATTCGGTGGTAAGAAAGGCAAAGCCAAACAGACACGTAAAGAGGAAACTCGAACGTGTTTTAGGTGTGGCGTGAAAGGACACCTTGCTAATGCCTGTACCAATCCTCCCAAGGTACGTGCTGAAGAATAATGATAAACTCATAAGTTCTTCTAGGACTCCCCTTACTCGAGAGTAATTCAATTCATTCTTTTGTATTACGGAACTGAGAAGGAGAACAAGCACAAACCTGAGGAACTTGCCACGAAGATATAAAGATTGAATGAAAGACTTTATCTTTATTTGTTTTGCTTAATAAACCTCTTCTAAATTCTTCAGCTTAAAGGATACATAATAATGTTCCATGAAATATAGGAAACATTTTATTTTGAGCATGTAACCATGCTCAGAGAAAGTATTAATTACCGTTTCTCAAGCTTTTCGATCATTTTAATTAGCTGTTTGATGCATTGCTTTTAAGTATATTGCTTATATCTTTCTTTATTATTATTACTTCATTGAATGAAGTAAACTGTAATGATAATCATGTGCCAAACCGATTGGATTAAATTGTATTAAATTCAGACATGAAACAATTTGACCGAAGGTTAAACTAGGGTAAATTGCTCCTTGCGCAAGTGGACCTCGAAATAGGAACACATCGTTTCAAAGTATGAGTTTATTACAGAAGTGTTTAAAATGATGATGTGCTGAATTTTCGTTTGCATTCCTTCGGAAATAACTTATTGATAACGTTTACAACGGAAGAAAGTAGGCTTCGAAAGCTACTACGACCTTGTAAAAGTATCAACTGACGCAGAAGGTGAAAACCTGAAATGTTCAGTTCGGAGATGGGATAAAATCTCTGAAATAAGTTAGCAAACGAAGAAGGATTAAGTCGGTTAAACGATTTTGCTTCCATACGCCTTGAACGATAAGTTAGGCTAAGCATTCAAATTAAATGACACACTTCTATAGGCATAGTTTGAAAACATAAATGTTGTAGTCATTTCGTCACTCGTTCCCTATGGGATGATGATAAAAAGATTCACATTAATGTAAAACTATGTTCCATTGTAATCGATAAGACATGCCGCCATAAAAGATGAAGAATGATAATGAGCTACTCATATAATCACACGGCATTAATTTGCGCATTAAACACGTATTTAGGACAAGAGTATGTTACTACTCTTTGAAAATACATGTTTACAGCTTAAAGACATGTATCGTGGTCGAACATATGACATTACATACTTGAGGACGAATTTTCCGATGCATTGACAGTTCAGAATAATGAGTCTTGATCAGACAGAACAGGATATTACCGACCTCAGGTCCCACTTAATTCGAGTGGGAGAGATTTGAACCAGCAACTCAAGTGAATGACATGGTAAATAATAATGGGAACATTTTCATAATAAATCCAGTGGGAGGTCTAAACACCTACCACAAGTAATAACTGTTGTTATTTGGTCGAATCTAGTAGAACCTGACTATCGTAATGCTAAACCGAGGATACCACAACTACCTATACTACTCATTGTTCCCAGTGGGAGTTATTCGACAAACTTGGTTCCAGATCCTAGTGATCAAGGAATTCATCTTGGAAGTAAAATTCTAAGACCAAGAAGTCGTACAAGGAAAGTTGTCGATTATGGTTAAAACACTCCTCTTGTACCCAATAGAAGTGATGCTCCGATGAGAAGCATCATCTCGAGTGGGAGAATTGATCCCAATTGGAAGAAATGCTCCGATAAGAGGCATTATTCCGAGTGGGAGAGACATTAAGACTCAAAGACGGGATAATCAAGCCTAGACGAAAGTCAAAGGCATCGAACTTCTCCAAAGAAGTATCCCATCTGAAAGAGTGATAACCTCACTCTATCGATATGCATTGGAAAGACCTCAAGTTGAGAGATGGAAGAAAATAATAAATGAGAGAGATCGCCTGAATGAAAGCCATTAAAGTCTATAGTTGATTTACCTGCTAACCACAGGGGCATAAGGATATGATGAGTGCTGAAAGAAGGCTCACCACTGATGGAAAAGGTCGAGCGATACAAAGCTCGACTTGTTGCAAAAGGCTATACCTAACTTCACGGAGTGGACTTTGACGAAACATACTCAACACTTGTGCGTAAAACCACGGTGCAGGGCCATTCATGGTCCTGGTTGAGGTTTCGATTACGAACCTCACCAAATGAGTATAAAAGACCGCATTCTCCTCGGAAACCTGGAGGAAGAAATCTACATGGAGCAACCGGAGGGTTTTATTTCTCCTGGTAACGAACGTAAAATTTTGTAAACTCCATAGGTCCATCTACGGTCTTGAACGGTTGTCTCGGCAATTGCACCGCCAATTCCACGAAGAAATCGTAGGAAACAGATTTGTGAATTTTCATAGGGATCCGTGTGTGTATTATAAGACCTCCGGGTCTAAGTATGTCATCTTAACCTTATGCATGGATGACATACTTAATGCTGTAAACGACATGAGATTAATGAATAAATCAAAGTCTTGGTTGGCATCTATATTTGAGATGAAAGACATGGGAGAGGCCACATATATCTTAGGCATTAAGACTGCCAGAGATCGCGCTACCCGGAGATTATGTCTATCTCAAGAATCTTGTATCAACAATCTGTTGAAAAGATTCAGATTACAGGATGCCAAAACCCGAGGAGACGCCGATGTTGTTTGGGTGCGCACTGTCAAAACGTGACGGCCCCAAGAACCTGGCAGAGCGTGAACAGATGAAGGGTGCAGAGTATTTAAGCATGGTTTCTAGTTTAATGTACGCCATGCAATGCACCCGTCCGGATATCTGTTACGCCGTGGGCCTAGTAGCACGTTTCCAATCAGATCCTGGCTATCAACATTTAAAGGCTGTAAAAAGAATCATTCGTTATCCGAAAGGTACTGCCGACTACGCGCTGTGCTATGAGGGTAAAAAGTTAGAATTGACCGGTTTTACAGTGACTCTGACCATGGTGGTGATCCGGATGATCGTAAGTCCACTACAGGGGGAGTGTTCCTCCTTGCTAATGCCGCCATTTCATGGACGAGCAAGAAGCAAACATGTGTCGCGCTGTCCACAATGGAATCAGAATTCGTAGCTCTCTCTAATAATGCACAAGAAGCGGTCTGGCTCAAAAGGCTTCTAACTGCACTGCTTGGTGGTGATGTTGTGAATAAACCTGTGAAGGTCTTCTCTGACAGTAAAGCAGCCATTGCGGCAGTTAAGAATCTGAAGTACCATAGTATGACCAAACACATTGATGTGAAATATTTCTATGTTAAATCTATGGTTGAAGACAATACAATCACTATGGAATACTTGTCCACTGATAATATGATAGCGGACCCATTAACTAAACCACTACGTAGGGACATATTCGAAAAACATGTAAAGCTGCTTGGACTGCGAGGATTTAGAAATGGAATGTACCTGTGATAGAATTTTTTATATTAGAAAGTTACATTTTGTAAGCGAAAGAATTGCAACTGAGTTTATGATCAATCAACGTCATAATGTTTTGATTACATCAGATTTACAGTCTATAACTAAGTCGAAGGAGGACGCAATCCTCTGCCAAACTATGTCGAATGTGGGCCTTACCTAGTCACAAGGTACGGTCGTCTTTCAGTGGGGGGAGGCCTCCACCAAACAAGACTGGCTAAGAGACAGGGGGATAAACCTGATTAAGAAAGACGATTATCTAGTTTCGAAGTAACTCGACGTGATCTTCGTTTTGCATATCGCCGTGATGAACTTCGTTCGTCATTTAACCACATTCTGGGCCAGATGAGAATCTGTGATAGCATGATTGACATATCCCTTTCCTGTCAACCCAAAAGGTTCAGGTATGTTATCAACGCGTGCTTCATACTACGCGTGCCACGTTCGACCTCGGGGTCACAACTCGGTTGTGCTAGGAAGGAATCCACGTGATTCTGGCGGGCTCAAACTTCTTCACCTAGAGTGTGTGATTGATCCCAGGAGCCTTATGAAGAGGCACCTAAAGTATCCTTACGGACTCGGAACTCATTTCCAAGGTCAGGCTCGTTGCTCGCTTCCCGGCGTACGAGCGTAGTGCTGAACAAAAAGGCCCAGTGACCACGTCTTTGGAAACCAGTTGGGTCTGACTAAGGATATGAGCGATGGGGATGGTCAAGTTCACCTGTAATTCACCGGCTCTTGTATTCACTAGGTGGCCACCAACCGGATATTAGTTGAAGGTTGTGAATACTTGTACGGATGCCTTGGGGAAGTGTTCCTATGTGGAAACTAGGAAAAAGGAGAATTAACAGTTGACCTAGGATACAGTGCGGTACAATATAAATGTTGTTTATATCAGGTTGATTAGAGAAAAGGGAATCAAATTTCTGCAGGCGCTACAATACTCCTAAGAGATGAGTAGCACGATGCCCGTCGTATCCGCCGGTCGCACGGCAAACCTCGTATGAACTATTCGGAAGCAAGGAGCAGATCAAAGAAGAAAAATGTTGATGCAGATTTGGACGACAATACATTAACAGGCACCCTCCCATTCCGGCGAGTGGGAGCTGTAAGCATATAGTAATGGGCGCCGTAATTGGTAGCCCATAATATGTATAGTTTACCTAATGAACTTTGGTAAATTTCACATTAGGGTAATTGGGCTAAACCCAAATCCCAATTGACATGGGAGGCCCAAAATTGGGCCTCTCCAAATACATAGGCCGGCTGAAATATGTAAGGAGGATAAAGTGGACTTTTGTCCACTTTACTCCTCCTATAAATAAGAGGTCTTAGAGGATTTTTAGGGTTAATCACAATTCCCTCACAAGAGTGTTCTAGAGAGAAAAAAAACCCTAAACCCCACACCCTGATAGTTCGGCCGAGCCATATCCCTCACCAAGGGTGTGCCAAATTGCCTTCGAGCAAACTCTCCAGAGATCTGTCCCTGTGCCAAGAATCGATCAGAGGCTTTGCTGTGGAGCTTGCACCACGTAGGGCTTCTCTAACAAGAACCTCTACGGGTCCCGACCGGAGGATCGTGAATTCCCTCCTGAGAAGATCTTGGGTCTACGTATCACCTTAAACGTATGTGTGAAACTTCCGCTGTGTAATTCCAGTTACTAGCATGTACCTTTTTTAAGTATACGTAGTGATTATTCCCCGTAATCTAACAGGAAAATTACACCTCCTTACTCCTTATGTTCAACGCCGACCTAGTGTGGGTGGGAGGCCCAATTTTGGGCCTCCCGTGTCACATAGGATTTAGGCCTAGCACAAATACCCTAATGTGAGCCATACCTAATTACTTAGGTTAATGGTCCCTAATTAATGGGCTACCAATTACGGCGGCCCATAACCCCAAATGCTAACAGCTCCCACTCCTCGGAATGAGAGGGTGCCTATTAATATGTTGTCGTCCAACACATCCGCATTTGGTCTTAGTTCCAATCCCTGCTCCGAATAGTTCGTACGAGGTCTCCGTGCGACCGGCGAACACGACGGGCATTGTGCTACTCATCTATTAGGAGTATTGTAGCGGCCCTCGGAACGTTAATTCCTTATGTCTAATCAACCTGTTAAAAATAAAGTGTCGCACAGTATCCTAGGTCAAGTGCAAATTTTCCAATTTCCCAGTTCCAACTTTGGGATACTTCTCCAGGGCATCTGTACAAGTATTCACAACCTTTCAACTAATGTTAGGTTGGTGGCCACCTAGTGAATACAAGAGTCGGAAAATTTCAGGTGTACTTGACCATCCCCATTGCTCATACCATTAG
This sequence comes from Clarkia xantiana subsp. parviflora, assembly GCA_036873135.1. Classification (NCBI taxonomy): domain Eukaryota; kingdom Viridiplantae; phylum Streptophyta; class Magnoliopsida; order Myrtales; family Onagraceae; genus Clarkia; species Clarkia xantiana. The sequence goes on along the minus strand of JAPTYO010000008.1, from coordinate 14,890,887 downwards.
TCAAACCCAACATGTTTCCAAGACGTGGTCACTAGGCCTTTTTGTTCGGCACTGCGCTCACACGCCGGGAAGCGAACATTGAGTCTGGTCTTAGATATGAGTTTTGAGTCCGTGAGGATACTTTGGATGCTGCTTCATATAGCATCCGGGATCAGTCACACGGTCTAGGTGAGGATGCTTGTGCCCATACGAATCTCGTGGATTCTATCTAGCACAACCGAGCATAACCCCGTGGTCGAACATGGCACGCGTAGTATGAAGCACGCGTTGATAGCATAACCTGAGTTTAGTCAGGAAGTTGGGAAATTTCATATGCTATCGCAGATTCTTCATCTAGCCCAGAATGTGATTTTATTACGACATGGTTCGTAACGGCGATCTGCAGAACTTTGATCATTGTCGTGTTACTCCAAAACCAAATGATCGTTCTGCTTAACCAGGTTTGCTACCGTGGTTCTTAGCCAGTCTCGACTTAATAGAGAATCCCTTCTCCGTCAAGACGACCGAGCCTGTTTGACGAGACTTGGTTCACATTCGACATTATTTTATTGTGGAGGTTGGCCCTCCTACAACTAGTTTATAGACCGTAAAATTCCGATGAATATTCAAACATTATGACGTCGTTATAATCATAAACCCAAACTGCAATTTATTTCTATTATATTTCAATAAGTGTCATCACGATACCGTCTACTTAAACCCTACGCAGTCCCAGCATTTTAACATGCTTTTCGAAGATGTCCCTGCGTAGTGGTTTAGTCAATGGGTCTGCCATCATACTTTCAGTAGACAAGTATTCTAAAGTGATAACATTGTCCTCAACCATATTCATAGAAAAATTATATTTTATGTCAATGTGTTTCGTCCTGTTGTGGTACTTGAGGTCCTTAACTGCCGCAATTGCTGCTTGACTGTCAGAGTATACCTTTACAGGTTTACTCCCATCCTCGACGCCAACCAATGCAGTTAGGAGCCTTTTAAGCCAGACCGCTTCTTGTGTGTTCTTAAAGAGAGCCACGAATTCGGATTCCATAGTGGACAGCGCGACACATATTTGCTTCTTGCTCATCCATGAAATGACGGCATTAGCAAGGAGGAATACTCCTCCTGAAGTGGACTTACGATCATCCATATCTCCACCATGGTCGGCGTCACTATATCCTAACAATTCGAGTTTTCCACCGCCATAGCACAGAGTGTAGTCGGCAGTACCTTTCAGGTATCAAATTATCCGTTTCACAACTTTTAGGTGTTGAGTGCCAGGATCCGATTGGAATCGTGTTATTAGGCCAACAGCGTAATAGATGTCCGGCCGAGTGCATTGCATGGCATACATTAAGCTTCCAACCATACTTAAGTATTCTGCACTCTCCATCTGTTTACGCTCCACCAGGTTCTTCGGGCCATCGCGCTTCGAAAGCGCGCACCCGAGCGCAACCGGTGTATCCACGGGCTTGGCATCCTGTAGTCGGAACCTTTTCAACAATTTGTTGACATAGGCTTCCTGAGATAGACATAGTTTACGAGCAGCCCTATTCCTAGCAATCTTAATGCCAAGGATGTATGTGGCTTCTCCCATGTCTTTCATCTCAAATACAGATGCTAGCCAGGACTTTGATTCATTCATGTAACTTACGTCATTTGCGGCAATTAGTATGTCATCGACATATAATGTCAGGATGACGTACTTAGACTTGGAAGTCTTCGTGCACACGCATGGATCCTCGTGAAGATTCACGAATATGTTTCCAATGATCTCCTCATGGAATCTGCGGTACCAGTGCCGGGATGATTGTTTACGATCGTAAATAGATCTTTGGAGTTTACAAACTTTACGTTTGTTGCCAGGGGTAATGAAACCTTCTGGCTGTTCCATATAGATCTCTTCCTCCAGGTTGCCATGGAGGAATGCAGTCTTAACATCCATTTGGTGCAGCTCCAGATCGAGGCTTGCAACCAAAGCCCATATGGCCTGTATTGTGGTGTAACGCACAGTAGGTGAGTAAGTCTCGTCAAAGTCCACTCCGTGGAGTTGGGTATATCCTTTCCCGACAATTTGAGCTTTGTACCGCTCGACAGCTCCATAAGAAATGAGTTTCAATTTCAGAACCCACTCGGCACCTATCGCTCTGCGGTTAGCAGGCAAATCAACTAAAAACCAAACAGAATTAGCTTTCATATAGGTGATTTCATCTTCCATTGCTTTCCTCCATTCTATCGCTTGAGGTCCTTCCATAGCTTGTTTAACTGTTACCGGTTCATAAACTGAAGTAAGAGGGAAAACTCGCCTCTTTCGATGGGATACTTCTTGGGAGAAGTTCGTTGCCTTAGACTTCGTCTAGGCTCGTTTGTCCCATCTTGAGATTGAACTTCACTCCCACTGGGAATAATGCTCGTTATCGGTGCAATACTCTCAGTGGGAATAATGCTCGTTATCGCTACATGAACTTTCACTGACAACTTTTCTTAGACGACCTCTCCGTCTCGGAATTCCACCTCCGAGATTAATTCCACGGTTATTATGACCGGAAATAGAGTTAGTCGTACCAGTCGTACTTGTTACAGTAGGTAGTTGCGGTAAAATTGGATTTTCATCCATGGGTTCGGTAGCATGATCAGGTCCAACTTGATTCGCACCCACAGCAACAATGATTGTTGTGGTCGGATTGACTCCTCCCACTGGATTTACTATGAAAATGTCTCCATCTTCATTTACCGTATCATTCACTTGTGTTACTGCCTCAATTCTCCTACTCGAATCGAGTGGGACCTGATCGTAAGCGTCCGCTAGTTCAATCAAAAACTTCGTTCGTTGATTTCAACTAAGCTACGGAAAGTCAACTCAATAATGTAATGTCTCATGTTCTACCACGTCACCAATCTCCCTAAGCTATTACACACATGTATGCTTTAGAGATACTTTTCAGTAACTCATGTGGTACTATGTGTGTTTTAGCAACAAGAATGCTGCTATTTTGGTAAGATTCCACTCATTACCAATAGCTTGTTTGGTGTCACGTAACCGATTGTTCATTAATTAGGTTCACCACATGACTTGTAAATAATCCAATAACTCACCTTATGTAAGGGATATTATAGGTTAGAATTTATTGTTCATGTTATTTACTTTATTAATGAAGTTTGTATATCGTTTTAATGCTTTTAGCAAATCCCTTTTCTTTAAAGGCTAATAGTGGGAGACTTCGTTCAATGGACGTTCCTTCTCATTGCTCACTCATACTCCAAGATTTTAACTATCATGGATCGTGCATTTAGGTTTTCACCTAATGCTCGTTTGAAATTCTCTACGAGAATGTTGTATGTGTAGAACCCTTTAATGGGTATTCGTGCAAATGAAAATTTATTTCCAGCATTAAATCAAAGACACACTTAATGCTAAATTTTGTATTTCGAATCATTGTATTCCATCTCTCGAGGAATACACGCGCTGCACGTGTATTTTACCCGGTGTAACCCGAGGTAAATCGTTCTGATTTCCAAAATTCAGCTTTAACCGGTTTCATACTCATCATTACAAATTTAACAATGGAGTACTAACAAATAAAGATAACCCTTAATATCGCACTCAAATTAGCAATGCAATGGAATGTAACCATAAGATCAAGGGCTCGAGGTAAAATAATTCATACTCATTGCAAGCATCAAACTTAAATGCTTAAATAAAGGTTCATCGTTTTACACGAATAAACACTTTGGTTCAAGAGTATGAATAACTGAACTAGAAAAGGACCAAGCAATTAAGGACGGATATTATTCCTAGTCCTTATTTTATTGGGGGTCTTTCAACTTCATCTTTACGTTCATTCCTTTTCTCGATCCTGTGATTCAAAAGGAAGTTTTGAATCATTCTCGAGAGTAGGGAAATTCAGGGGAGAGTGTATGACTCTCGTCATTTCTTTCTCCGAACTTATCTTAGGAGGATTTGTACAGGCGGCAGCAAGGTGTCCTTTCACACCACACATGAAGCACGTTCGAGATTCCTCTCGACGTGCTTTCTTGCTCTGCCTGTTCATACCACCAAATGTCTTAGCTTTAATGCCTTTCTGTGTATCTGGATCAGATGATACGTATGTTTTCCTTTGAAAGTCATTACACATTCTCTTGCGTTTATCCCTTTGCGTAAGTGGAAAGGATGATGCAACACGCATCACGACTCTAGGTCTTTCAGCCTTGACTCGTTCCTCTTCCAGCTCAATATGAGCACGCACCTTCTCGAGTGTATCGAGATGGCTTGCTTGGGTAAGATACATTTTCATGTTATTCCAAGAGTTTGGTAAAGAGCGGATGAAGCATCGGATTTTCTGCTCTTCCGACAGAACATGTCCTGCCTCCTTGAGTTCAGCAAGCATGTCAGACATATGTCCAATATTTTGTTGAATTGTATGCTCAGGATTCATCATATAAGAGTCTAAAGCGATGTTTAACGATCTCTTACGGGCTAGTGTATAAGCACAAAGCCCCGTTCTAAAGACCATTTTGCAGGTCCTTAGAAGGCTCAATATATCGTCCTTCAGCATAGTCATCAAGGTAGAGCGAATTTCTCGATTCTTTGTATTCCATTTGTCATGGAAAGGATTATTTTCATCAATGAGGTTTCCCTCAGAGTTATCATCATTAGTGGTCAAATAATCCAGACATTCTGTTTCAGTAATTACCGTCCTCGCACGTTCACGGTTACTACCATTAAATCTCACTGCCTTTGCCAGGTGTGAGATTACATTGCTAATCGCAGTCATTCGAACTAATATATTGACAATTTTGCATAAGAGGGAAGACAAAAACATTTTGAAAAATAAATTGCATTCATCGGACATCTATGAGATAGAAGATATCAAATAATGATTCATCAGACATCTAACCCAACCGACCAACAGTAAAGCCCGAAGGAAGGGGGGTCGTGAAGGAGTTCACATTACCGCTATCTTCTTTCTAATAGATCAGTCTTTTAAAACGGTTTAATCCCTTTAACCGGAACGGGAGGTTTTTAAAACATCCGATCTTAGCTTTCCCAAGGCCTTTTTGAAAATGTTTCTAGGAACTATAGTTTGCACATATAATTCTACTATCCCAGTAAATTATCATGGCAATTCACTGTTAGATTACAGGAACTAAGGGATTAAGTACCTTTTCATACCACTTCTTTGCACAGAATCCACTTTTGGTACCACTTCTATTTTTTTTTGTATACTTTTGGTACCAATGTTTTCAACTGTATCCTTTTAGTACCACCGTTAACTTTCCGTCCAAATTGGCCGTTAAGTGGCATGTGCCATGCACGTGACCGCCCTAAACTTTTGAATTTGTTTCAATTTAGTCCATCTAATGCATCCCTAACTTTTAATTTTTTCAATTTAGCCCTAAAATTTCCAAATCGAACCCTTGACCCAAATTGAATTTGGAAATTTTAGGGCTAAATTGAACAAATTAAAAGTTAGGGATGCATTAGATGGACTAAATTGAAACAAATTCAAAAGTTTAGGGCGGTCACGTGCATGGCACATGCCACTTAACGACCAATTTGGACGGAAAGTTAACGGTGGTACTAAAAGGATACAAAGTTGAAAACATTGGTACCAAAAGTATACAAAAAAATAGAAGTGGTACCAAAAGTGGATTCTGTGCAAAGAAGTGGTATGAAAAGGTACTTAATCCCCAGGAACTAATCACTACAGAAACTAAATCATGGTAAATGCTAGTAATCGAAATTACGCAGCGGAAGATTCGCACATACCTCTACAGTTGTAGACCCAAGATCCTTGCAGGAGGGAGTTCACGATCCTCCGGTCGGCACCCGTAGGGGTTCTTGTGAAGGAAGCCCTACGTGGTATATTCTCCACAACAAAGCCTATGATCGATTATTGGAAAGGGATAGATCTCTTGAGTGTTTGCTAGAAAGCAAATTGACACACCCTTGGTGAATATATGGTTCAGCCGATGTAGGTGTTTCTGGGGGGAAGGGTTTTCTCTCAAAACACCACTTAAAGGAAATTGTGATTAAAACTAATGAAACCCCTAACTCCCCATATATATAGGAGGAGTAAAGTGGACAAAATTCCACTTTATCCCCTCCTTAAATTCGGCCGGCCATGTTTTATAGGGAAGCCCAATTTTGGGCCTCTCATGTCAATTAGGATTTGGGTCTGGCCCAATGTCCTAATGTGACATATACCCAATTTACTTAGGTAACCTATACATATAATGGGCTACCATTTACGGTGCCCATCACCATATGCTTACAGCTCCCACTCGCTGGAATGGGAGGGTGCCTATTAATGTATTATCATCCAAATCCGCGTCAACATTTCACTCTTTCAATCTCGTCCTTTCCTTCAGAATAGTTCATACGAGGTTTGCCGTCGACCAGTGGACACGACGGGCATCGTGCCACTCATCTGTTAGGAGTGTTGTAGCGCCCGCGGAACGTTGATTCCCTTTTCTCCAATCAACCTGTTATAAACAACATTTATATAGTGTCGCGCTGTATCCTAGGTCAACCGATAATTCTCCATTTGCTTAGTTTCCACTTAGGAACACTTCTCCAAGGCATCTATACAAGTATTCACAACCTTCAACTAATATCCGGTTGGTGGCCACCTTAGTGAATACAAGAGTCGGTGAATTACAGGTGAACTTGACCATCCCCATCGCTCATACCCTTAGTCAAACCCAACCGGTTTCCAAAGACGTGATCACTAGACCTTTTTGTTCAGCACTACGCTCGTACGCCGGGAAGCGAGCATTGAGCCTGACCTTAGGTATGATTTCTGAGTCCATGAGGATACTTCGGGTGCCTCTTCATAAGGCTCCCGGGATCAATCACACGCTCGAGGTGAAGAAGTTTGCATCCGCCAGAATCACGAGGATTCTTTCCTAGCACAACCGAGTTGTGACCTCGTGGTCGAACGTGGCACGCGTAGTATGAAGCACGCGTCGATAGCATACCTGAACGTTTAAGTTCAAAGGAATGGGATATGTCAAATCATGTTATCGCAGATTCTCATCTGGCCCAGAATGTGGATTAATGACGAACAAAGTTCATCACGACGATCTGCAAAATGAAGATCATGTCGAGTTACTTCGACACTAGATGGTCGTTTTGCGTAATCAGGTTTATCCCCCTGATTCTTAGCCAGCGTTGCTTAGTAGAGGCCTCCTTCCACCGCAAGACGACCGTACCTGTGTGACGAGGTAAGGCCCACATTCGACATAGCTTTGGCAGAGGATTGCGTCCTCTTACGACTTAGTTTATATACCGAAAATTTGATGTAATCAAAACATTATGACGTCGATATAGATCATAAACACAATTGCAATTCTTTAGTTTCAAAAATGTAACTTCCAATTATCAAAATGTTATTACAGATCCATGCCATATCTAAACCCTACGCAATCCAAGCAGTTTTACATGCTTTTCGAATATATCACTGCGTAGTGGTTTAGTTAATGGGTCCGCAATCATATTATCAGTTGAAAAGTATTCCATAGTGATTATATTGTCTTCTACCATAGATTTAGCATAAAAGTATTTCACATCAATGTGTTTGGTCCTACTTTGGTACTTCGGATTCTTAACTGCCGCAATAGTTGCTTGACTATCAGAGAACACCTTCACAAATTTACTCCCGACGTCACCATCTAGCAGCGCAGTAAGAATCATTTTCAACCAGACCGCTTCCTGTGCGTTCTTAGAGAGAGCTACAAATTCCGATTCCATCGTTGACAGCGCGACACAGGTTTGTTTCTTGCTCGTCCATGAAATGGCGGCATTAGCAAGGAAAAACACTCTTCCTGTGGTGGACTTACGATCATCCAGATCGCCACCATGGTCGGCGTCACTGTAACCGGTTAATTCTAACTTCCCGCATAGTCGGCAGTACCTTTCAGATAACGAATTATTCGCTTTACAACTTTTAAATGTTGATAGCCAGGATCTGATTGGAAACGTGCTACTAGGCCCACGGCGTAACAGACATCCGGACGGGTGCATTGCATGGCGTACATCAAACTACCAACCATGCTTAAATACTCTGCACCCTTCATCTGTTCACGCTCTGCCAGGTTCTTGGGGCCGTCACGTTTTGACAGTGCGCACCCAAACACCACCGGCGTAACCACGGGTTTGGCATCCTGTAATCGGAACCTTTTCAACAACTTGTTGATATAGGCTTCTTGAGACAGACACAATTTCCGGGTAGCCCGATCTCTAGCAATCTCAACGCCTAAGATATACGTGGCCTCTCCCATGTCTTTCATCTCAAATACAGATGCTAACCAGTACTTTGACTTATTCATGAAACTCACGTCGTTTGCAGCAATGAGTATGTCGTCTAAGTATAAGGTTAAGATGACATACTTAGACCCGGAGGTCTTATAATACAAGCACGGATCCTCGTGAAGATTCACGAATCCGTTTCCTTCGATTTTCTCGTGGAATCTGCGGTACCATTGCCGTGACGACTGTTTAAGACCGTAGATGGACATTTGTATTTTACAAACTTTACGTTCGTTGCCAGGAGTAATGAAACCCTCCGCCTGCTCCATGTAGATCTATTCCTCCAGGTTTCCGTGGAAGAGTGTGGTCTTAACATTCATTTGGTGCAGCTCGCGATCGAGACTTGCGGCCAGGACCATAAATGGCCCTAACCATGGTTTTATGCACAGTCAGTGAGTTTATCTTGTCAAAGTCCACTCCGTGAAATTGGGTAATTCCTTTCGCAATAAGTCAGTTTATCTGACCTTTTCCATCAGTGGTGAGCCTTCTTTCAGGGCTCACATTATCCTTGTGCCCATGTGGTTAGCAGGTAAATCAACTATAGACTATAATGGCTTTCATTTAATGCGATCTATCTCTTTTATTGTTTTCCTCCATTTCTCCACTTGAGGTCTTTCCAACGCTTGCCAACAGTTATTAGAGTTAGGTTTTTTCCCTACTCGATGGGATACTTCCTGAAGAAGTTCGATGCCTTTGACTTTCGTCTAGGCTTGTTTATCCCATCTCGAGTCTGAACGTATCTCCCACTCGGAATAATGCCTCTTATCGGAGCATCACTTCTATTGGGAACCATTCTCCCACTCATAACAATGCTTCTAATCGGAGCATTGTTTCGATTGGGAACAAGAGCAGTGCTAGAACCTTGACCTACAACTTTCCTTTGACAACCTCTTGGTCTCGGGGTTTCACTTCCGAGATGAATTCCTTGATCACTAGGATCTAGAACCAAGCTTGGTCGGTTCACTCCCACTGGAAACAATGAGTAGTTTAGGTAGTTGCGTCATTCTTAGTTCAGCAATTTGACCACCAGGTTCTACTTGATTCGTCTCAACAGCAACAGTGATTACGTGTGGAAGGGTTTATTCCTCCCACTGGATTTATTATGAAAATGTTCCCATTCTCTTTTACCATGTCATTCACTTGAGTTTCTGGTTCAAATCTCTCCCACTCGAATTAAGTGGGACCTGATTGTCAGTGATATTCTACTCCGGTTTGATCAAGACTGCGTTATTTTGAAACTGTTCATGCATCGGAAAATTCGTCCTCAAGTATGTAATGTGTCATGTTCGACCACAACACCATTTTACCAAGCTGTAAACTGGTATTTTCTAAGAGTAATTAACGTACTCTTGTCCTAAATACGTATTTAATGCAAAAATTAATGTCGCATGGTGATAAGATTTAACTCATTATCATTTTTCAGCTATTATGGTGGCGTATCTTACCGATTCCATTAGAACACAGTTTTACATGTATGTGAATCATTTTTTTTCATCCCATATAGAACGCTTGATAGAGAGACTCCAACAATATGTATATAAACTGTGCTACTTCAAGTGTGTTATTTAATTTGAATGCCTAGCCCGACTTATCGTTCAAGGCGTCTAGAAGGAAAATGTTTAACCGACTTCATCCTTTTTCGTTTGCAAATTTATCTCAGAGGTTTTATCCCATCTCTGAACTGAGCATCTGAGGTTTTCACCTTATGCGTCAGTTAATACTTTTACAAGGTCGTGGTGGCTCTCCAAGCCTACTTCGTACCGTTGTAAATGTTGTCAATAAGTTATTTCATAGGAATGCAAACAAAAATTCAGTACTTCATTATTCAAACACTTCATCATTAAATTCGTATTTTGAAATGATGTGTTCCGTCTTTCGAGGTCCACTTGCGCGAGGCGCAATTTACTCTAGTTTTAACCCTTGGTTAAATCATTTCATTTCTGAATTTAATTTTAATTTAATCCATTCGGTTTCAAACAAGATCATCATTACAGTTTGTTTCATTCAATGGAGTATTAATAATAAAATAAGATTTATAACCGGTTCGTTCCTAGAACTACGCAATTAATGGATTTTAATGGCATTTTGATTTTACTCAAAGAATTAGATGTATGAGAAAATGTATGGAGTTGTTTGATTTAGCTATTTCCAATAGCCTTATTACTTCGGTTTACTTACTTTTCGGATCGATCTCGTTTCTAGCCGAGTCGATTAATCTTGATAAGTAGAACTCATTTCGAATCGAATGGTAACTACTTTATTCAATAATTATGAAAGAATAATAACCAGAATTCAAACAAAATGAACAATAGGAAATAAAACCAACATAAACAATACTGGGGTCTCAGATCTCAAACTTGAAGCAGTCACGAAGAAGAATGATGGACAGGTCGTCTTAACCGAGTTGTACCGTGAAGGTACAATTCGTCGTTTAGACCGTTTGTTGCCGGGGGTTGCCAAGCTTTTTAGCGTACCAATGAATCTTTCATCGAATGCCTCGGGTTCTTTCGGAAAGTTTCCTTTTTTATAATCTGCTTCGAATAGGTCTATTGTCGTCTTAATCGATTTGATCAGACGTGTGAGCCCTTTTTCGTCAACAAACCATGAAAGAGGAAACATCCGCATTACTTTATGAGCCATTGTCCATACGTCTAACTCGTCAGCGGGATCATGAAAGGCTATAACACCGTCATCACTGCATAGAATACTGTAGTATTCTGCCATTAAGGCTCTTGCTTCAGCGGCCTTACCCTTACCGAAGCGAAAGTATATGGCACACCAAAGATGCAATGCGCTGAGTTATATAAACTCTCCTTCAACTTCTGTTGTCAGCTGCGAGAGGATCAACTCTCGTACATTATGATCCTTCCTCAACCTTTTCTTGTTGTTGCTCTCATGGAGATTTCCGTATTCGTCTAGGATTATCCTTTTCGCTGTCGGATTGACTTGATCGTCAAGATCCGCAGCGATCAGGAGATCCTTAATATTGTCTCTACAAGCATCATAATCCATGCCGTCCAGGTTGCGAGATTCGTAGAACTGTATAGGTTCAGCCATGAAAACTAACACATCGATGATCACGCATAATCAGGGAGACAATAAAATTTTGAGAAAGAATTGCATACATCAAATATCTATTAAGATGGAATCTGACAAATAATGATTCTTCAGTCATCTAAACCAACCGACCACCAGTAAACCAATGGAAGATGGCTGTGAAAGAGTTTACATTGCCTTCGTCTTCTATCCAATAGATCAGTCTTTTAAAACGATTTTGATCGCAAATTACCGGAATAGGAATTTTAAAACAAGCATACCCGATCTTGGCTTTCCCAAGGCCCTTTTTATTTTGGAAAAATATTCCGATGAATTCACTCATGCATATATAATTATACTATCCATGTAAATTATCATACGCTAGTAACATTCATCATACAAACCACACTCATGCTTACGCGTCATGCGTCTAATGTTCCGAGGAACTCATGCTTGCATATATAATTCTACTTCTAAGTAAATTATCAAACGCGGCTACATCCTCAACATTCTAGCATACATGTCAAACATGTATCATTCACATCCATCATACACATTTGGCGACTGGTTTTCGATTTTAAAATAATTTTAAACCCTAGGGGCTTATTTGCAATTTATGCTTATATTCAATCACGCAACATTCTATACATGAATCCTAGGCATTTCCAACCATCACAGCATGTCTATCCTAGTGCGCATTCCATATATTTAACCAGGGCTCCGCCCACAATATGCAATATCCAGCTAGCTTGACTCAGTCAAGACAACATTTCTAATCATGCATAAATATATATTGAATAATAAACAATTGCAATTCAGACCACTAATTTAACCAATCCCAAAACATGCATCTCCGAGATCCATCCCCATAATCGAAAGGCATAAATGTTAGCAAACCTTGAGCACTGTGTAGACCTATTAAGGTTCAAAACATTTGGATTTTAAAACTTAACCTCCCTATTTTAATTGACATGAATTCGGTTTAAAACCTTACCCCCTCCTTAAATTCGGCCGGCCATGTTGTATAGGGAGGCCTAATTTTGGGCCTCTCATGTCAATTAGGATTTGGGTCTGACCCAATGTCCTAATGTGACATATACCCAATTTACTTAGGTAACCTATACATATAATGGGCTACCATTTACGGCGCCCATCACCATATGCTTACATTCACATCCAAGAAACCAAACACACCTCATGCATACGCGTCATGCGCCTAATGTTCCGAGGAACTCATACTTAGCATATATAATTCTATTTTCTAAGTAAATTATCACATGCTAATACATCATGAACATTCATGCATTCTCATCATGCGTGATCAAACCACACAAACGTGGGCGACTGATTTCCGCTTTAAAAACATTCGGGGCTGCTTTGCTATTCATGCTATAAATCAATCATGCGTACTTCTAGACATGAATCCTAGGCAAGTGCAACCATCACAGCATGTCTATCCTAGTGCGCAACTCACTAGTTGAAAACCAGGGCTCAACCCACAATATGCATAATCTAAATAGCTTGAAATAGTCAAGAAGACAGTTCTAATCATGCAATAATATCAATTAAATAACAATTGCAATTCAGCCCACTAAATGATTCAGTCCCAAAATCATGCATTTCCGAGATCCATCCCCATAATCGAAAATAGACATCAGGTTTAATTATAGCGCGAATAACTAAAACCTGTGAGCACTGTGTAGGTAATTTAAAGTTCGAAAATAGTTGGAATTAAAAATTTGACCATCCTATTTTAATTAATTAATTCAGCTCGAATTAATTCCGGTTCGGTTCGGACCTGTTCGGTTCGATAGTAGGGTTCGTCCGGACCAGTTTGATTTTAAAATAGGATACTGTTCGACAATCAAACCAGGTCGGCTTGACCCATATTAGTTGCCCCGGTCCAACCCGACCCGAATGGGTCGGACCAATTGAGAAAACCCGGTGTTTGACCCGCTCCGGTCTAATCTGCGTAACACAAACCGGTTCGGTCCGGTTTGACCCGTCCGGTCCGGTTCGGTCCACGTGGTGTTCCGGGTTGGCTGACCCAACCCGGATGTGCTAAAATTGGACCGGTCCATAACCCATACGGTTCGGTCCGAATAATTACTTGTGGGCCAAGTAGAGTTTTAAAGTCCGCTAAAAACTTAACTTGGCCTCTAAGTAATTATTAATAAATAAATATCGTCCAATTTTCTACACATATATATATATATATATATATATATATATATATTATCAAGATTCTATATTTACCAATATAGAACAATCAACAATATATATAATATATATATGTCTTTTAGAATATATTATTGTCAATATTATATATTTCATCAATAATATATATTTTCTCAATCTTTAGGCAACTAACCCATATATATATATATATATACATCAGTATTATCTATATTCCTAAAAATATGCTAGATATATTGATAGTAAATATACTCACAATTATCTTGTGAATATTGTCCTAATCTTGGTAACAAAAATTTCGGCCGTTTTTAATAAAATATTTCGGTCACTATAGGGTTACTTGTGGACTAAGAAATAAAAAATTTCACCTTGAACTCCTATAGTAGGTTCGGCCGAAACTAACACCAAATTAGGGATTGTGGTCAAATTTCAAGATCAAATCTTGTCACGATCAAGAATCCAAAGTTTAAATTTGATAAAAGTATTGTTTTTCTTTAAGATCATGAACGTCAAATTTTACTAAGAACATCATGAAAATTTCAGCCAACATGGTGTTACCCATAAAATCGAAAATTTTAAAACTTTGAACACTAGATTAAAAATTTTGGTTCGGCCAAGCAACAAGAAAATCCAAGAACATCAATTTTATCAAAAACACAAACTCCCTAACACAGGCTCTGATACCACTGTAGGATTATGAGACTAATCCTACAGAAACGAAACCCTAGATACGTGCATGGTAACTAATTACACAGCAGAAGAAATTGCACCTACCTTTAACGATTTCTGTAGCCCAAGATCTTCGAGGGGAGTTCTCGACCCACCGACCGTACCCTGTAGAGGTTCCTGTTAGAGAAGCCCTACGCGGTTTGATCTTCACAGCAAAGCCTCCTTCGATTCTCGCGGGATGGATCTTACTTGGAGTAAATTGCTCATCGCAATTTAGGCACCTCTTATGTGTAGGTTCGGCCGAAACACTAAGGGGCCTAGGGGGTTTTAATCTCAACACTTGGGAAGAGAGATTGAGCACTTAATAAGTCACCCCCATTCTTCTATATATAGGAGTGGAGGTGGTAAAATCCCACCTCCTTACTCTTTATGTTCGGCGCCGACCTAGTGTGGGTGGGAGGCCCAATTTTGTGCCTCCTATGTCACATGGGATTTAGGTCTAGCCCAAATACCCTAATGTGACCCATACCTAATTACTTAGGTTAATGGTCCATAATTAATGGGCTACCAATTACGGCGGCTCATAACCCCAAATGCTAACACTACTCAACACTGATCTTCCATTGTTTTTATCGACTTCAGCGTCAGGATGCTTCTGGGTTAGCCTCTTTAGCGACTCGTTGGCCCTCTTTGAAAGGGAAAGATTTTTCCACCCTTGGCCTGGGGGAAGTGAGGTGGGATCGCACTGTTCGGTTTGTCACAGCCGCTGACCGTTCTGGTAGTCATTGGCGGAGCCATTACTTCTTTATAAATGACACTGGGACGACTTGGCCGACCTCACATATTACAGAGACCGATCTGGTGCCCGTCTTCTCTGAGTTCTCAGTCACGGATAGAGAAACAATGAAGCAAATATACCAAAGCCATAGGGCGCGCACCTATAGTGCCATAGCTCGCGCATCTGATAGGGAGCTACTCGAGGCAGGAATTCATGTGGCTCCTTCGGGAGACACTCTGGTATGCTACAGATTTTGTAACTCTTATTATGTTGTGATTTAGGTTGGTTTCGTGGAAAGGGTTCCCGCTTGCAGGCGGATCTTGTTCGGAGCGCTCCTGCATCTGGACGGGGAACTCCTACTGCTGCCCCCACGACTCACGGGGTTCCATCATCAGGACGGGGAAATGGATACCTTGGTATGGTGTTTTTTTTAATAAATCTGCTTTTTCTTGATGTTACCGAGTATTATTATTTTATCTTTCTATACTCTTTCTTGCAGGTCGCTCGGCCAATGTGATTGATCAAGTGGTCCGCTTTGAGGACACCTCGACGCGTCCTTCCTCCAAGAGGCCTGACTCTCCGGGGTGCGTCCCTCGAGCGATCCAAAATGCTCTAGGGCTGCTGAGATATCCACGACTCCTTCCCGCGACAAAGGGAAGGGAGTTGAGGGTCGTGCATCTGTTCCTTCTGCCCCCCGGTCGAGGGGGTGGACTCCGGAGGAGAGGACTCCTCCAAGAGGTATTCAACTTAAGTTTCCACATTTCTGTTATACTTGTATTTTTTGCTTGTTGTTTATCTGTCTCTGTATTCAAAGGTGTTGCACCTCTTGTTGCGATCGGCTGCGCTGATTTGGTTCGTCCTCTTGAGGGCGATATTGTTCGGCCGGACTGGGTACCCTTTGCTGCTTGTGAACATTATTTTGCCAAGGACACTAGATTGAGCATTCCCGAGGTAGGGGTGCGTGTTCTGCAGAGGTGTGTCCCTTCTGGTGATCAGAGGGTTCGTCCTAGTGAGTCGAATGATGCGCGCGCATATGATGAAGGCGCGTTGACACGTTTTGCACCGGTGGGTATCAATCTTTTGTTCTTTTATGATTTGTATGCCAAAGTGTTATGTTGTTATGGTTTGCTCCATATTGGATGTGTTGTGTTTCAGGTTGTTGTGGATGTCGTGAACCTATCCTCGTTCGTGATTGAACTCACGGAGGAAGAGAAGGCTGCTTTAGACCGGTGCGACGTTGTTTGTCGTGAGCTTACTATTGCCCAAGAGAAGGCCCAAATTTTTAGTGCTAAGGTTGCTGAGCTGGAGGCGAGTGCATCTGTTCGCCAGACTCGAGTTGCTAAGCTTGAGTCCGAGGTGGTTTCTCTTGAGAAGAAGGTTTCTGATGACAGTGAGGCGTATGCTCTGTCTCGACAGACTGTGCAGGAGAGTGCTTACAAGGAAGGTAAGTATGCAGGTTTTGCAGGGTATCCGAGTACTGAGGCCTTTCGTGCTACTGTTCGGGCTGATGTCGATACTTTGATGTATGACTTTTCTGAGGATTACATTGAGAGGGTGTATGCTCTTGCCCCCGATTTTCCTTTTGGAGAGTTGGGCCCATATACGAGTTTTGCGACTGGGCATGTGGCGCCTCTACGCCTCTGTGATGCTACTGAACAACATTTTGACGTAGTGTTTGATGCTTACGGGGAAGTTAATGTGGTTGTTGAGACTGTTGTTCAGGTTGATGTCCCAACTGAGCCTACTGGAGATGTTGATGTTTCACACGTGGCATCGGGTTGATCGTCACGATTTTATCTAAATTTTGTATATATTTTTTGCTCCCCGTGTTTGGGTTGAGGTTATATTAGGTGTTGTCTCTTGCACCTTTATGTTTATGCTTTCTTGGTTGACCTTTGTCGTATGGACCTGTCATATAAAGTTTAGAAATGCACAATAACTTAATAGTAATATTTTGTACCTTTCGTTATCGTATTTGCCCATTTTATTTGGGATTTGCATAATAGGATTGAAAATCCCTGTTTGAATGGATGTAATATTCGTGACTGTGATGATAAGATGATCGTCGTTATGTGTCGCGCGCCCCTCTTGGTTGTTCCCAAGGCATAGCGTAATATATAAGAGTGTGTTAAACACATGTATCATGTATCTGAACAGTTGGCACTTGGCACTCGGCACTTGGAACTTGGCACTTATTCATACGTCGCCATGTCGTCTTGACGAGTCAAGATATTAGTTTATACCGTCTCTTAGTCCGTTCTAAGGCGACGTTGTGACAAGACGCTACTTGTTAAATTTGGTGCATTTTTTCATCTGTAAGTTGGGCACACCCCTCGTAACTTTGTTATAGGGTTTTCCTTTGGCTAGTCCATGTACTTACCCTGTGATGCTACTATACCTCAACTTGGTTGTTCCAAGGGGCGGGACAGAGGTCTTGTAAAACGCCTTCTAGTTTTTTCCGTCTCTTGGACCATTCCAAGGCGACGTTATGGCAAGACACGACTTGCTAATTTGGATGTGTTTTATTTCCGCTTCTTGGGCACCCCCGTTGTAGCGTTATTGCGAGACTTTCCATGGCTATTCCAGTACTTATCTTGCGATATTACTACACCTCTTCTTGGTTAATCCAAGGGGCTGTACAAGATCGTGTTTGCACGACTTGCTGTTTTTACCGTCTCTTGGTCCTCTCCAAGGCGACGTTGTGGCAAGATACGACTTGCTAATTTGGATGTGTTTTATTTTCACTATTTTCTCACTTGCAAGATAGCGTTATACAAGAATCGACTTGAAAATTTGAATGAGTTTTTGATATAGTGCATATAACGGCAACTATAGGATGCCTCCTGGTCGTTTTGTAGAAATAAACGCTACCGTACTTGTTAGTACACAGTAGGTTATCATGCGGTTGCCCTCTTGCCCGGGTTCTATCATGTGTTGAAGGTTGGTCCCTGGAAGGGGGATGCCAAGCCTTGTAGTAAACATGGGGATTCCTCGTAATTAGTATATCACTCCATGCGGGGGGTCTCCGAAGGGGAGTTGCCACGCCCTGTAGTAAATATGGGGATAACTCGTTTAGAGTATATCACGCCATGCGGGGGGTCTCCTGGCAGGGAGTTTCCACGCCTTGTGGGGTGATTAGTCCCAATGAATGTAGAGAGCGTTTGTGTGCTCGTTGTCGATGTTCATAAAAGTTATGTTGGCGTTGTGAAATATGAGTCGTTTGTTGGATTTAGCATAATAACTTGTATTTTTGATGCAAATGGTATGCATATAGTTCACTACTTGGTGCGATTTCCGAGTAGGGTGTATAATGTAGTAATGTACCTACGAGAACACACTGACTCCATTAGTTTCACGGCTTATATACAATGATGACACGATGGTGTCAACTGATCACCCATACCTAAATGATATAAAACTAGTTGCATAACTAGACTAGAGGGCTCATTGCATGGAGTCTAAAGAGACTTTGAAGTAGATAAGCGAAAATTCGAGAAAAGTAAATAAAGATGGTATGTTTGCTGCCTTCAAGGATGGCTCGCCGGAGGTGGCGGGTAATTGCGCGCAACGCGCTTCTGCAATGCCCCCAGAGTGATCATTTCTTCGATCTCAATCCTCAACACAAGGCAGTTGTTGGTACTATGTCCCCACGTGTTGTGGAACATGCACCACTCTTCGGTTTCCGCTCTCAGGAATGCAAGTGTTGACTCGCGCAGAGGGGGTAGTTTTTCTTGTAAGATGCTGACATATAATTCCTCCACCTCAATGTTCAGAGGGGTAAAAACGTGGCCTTGATAACTTCTCGTACATATGTTCGTCAACTTGGGTGTGCGCGCTTCCCCCTCGTGCGTGGGTGGCAAACTCCAACCCAACTCCAGCTCACAGGACATTGCTGTCTCAAGTTTGTCCTTTAGGTCTGCCATGGTATTGGTGGTTCGCCCACCGTCAACTCTTCCAAAGTGTAGGATAAATGGAGCATTCAAATTCATAAAGAACGCATTGATCACATCACTCTTTGACGCCCTTACTAAGGCCGCATTGTATGCAAATCTCTTGAAGTAGCTCGTGATTGCTTCTCCATATCTCTGCTTTACGTCCCAAACACTTTGAAGTGTTGGGCCGAAATGTATGTCCGTCGAACCTACAGGAGTTATTGCTTGTTCAGACTTGTCCTCACCACCACACTTAGAGTGTTTTCCTTCAGATGTGTTCAATTCAACCATCGCAACGGTGTAGTGTTGTTTACTCCTAAGAGAATTGACATAGCATTTGTGAGCGGATGTTTGATCTCCCTGCACTTCGCAAATCCCATTTTTCGTGGGGAACTTCATCTTCTGATGAACGGTTGAAGGTAGCATTTCGTACGGGTTGATGGTTGTTCTGCCCAAGATCCTGTATGCTCCCAACGCTTCAACTACCACGAAGGTGACATCAATATTCAGCGTCTTCCAGCCTTCTCCCATTATCACTGGCAGTGTGATTATTCCCAGAGGGTATGTTGCTACGCCTGCAAAACTTACCAGCGGGAAGCTCCCCGGAGATAAGTCTGCTCTTGATTTTCCAAGATGTTCGAGTACCCTGACATGTAGAATGTCTGAAGAAATACATCCATCAACCAGGATTCTCCTTACGTCGTATCTTGCTATGTCTATTGTAATTACCAAGACGTCATCGTACGGGTAGACTACGTGTTTTATATCTGCCTTAGAGAATTGTATGACCACGTCATCCTGTTAAGGCTGCCGTCTCTTCCCATACTTAGGAAGTATTCCAATTTGGGACGCGTAGACATCCCTGGCATTCGAAACCTGTCCTCCTGCGGCTGGTCCTCCATGTATAACGCTTATTACACCACGTTTTGTCGGAGGTGGATTTTCGATGACTTTCTCGTTACCCTTGTTCTTTGTCGATGATACTACTTGGTTTTTTCGGGGCGGTTATCCCCTTGGTCAACATAATGTTTCAAGTCTCCTCTCAAGACGATGTTGTTTACGCGCATTTTTAGACTGACACATGTGTCGGTGTCGTGTCCATATACCTCATGGTTTTCACATCACTTTTCCATATTTTTTTACCAAATGACCATTACGGAAATTACTGGGCTCTCGCCATAGTTTGTTCTCCTTCATTTCTTTTAGGATGACTAACAGTGGAGCATTCAGGGGGATGAAATCTATGTTGTTGACATCCTTGGGTTTTTGGAACTCACCCTGATGTGGTCTCTTAAACTGAGGTTGCCACTGCTTGTTGTTTTGATTCCCTTGTGGTTCTTTCGTAGGTCTATGTTTGTTGTTGTTGTATTTCGCGCGTGTAGCGCTCATCTTGGCCTTGTTGTTCGCCCTGAACCTTTGAAGGTCTACGTATTCTTTCACTATTGATGTTAACTCCTCCAGAGTTTCGGCAGGGCGCTTGACCATTTTTTCCGCAAGTGAGTACCCACGTCGTCCTAAGTTTCGAATGAACGCCTTTACAATGTCTCCCTCCGAAATGTTCGACTGGATGTCAGCAATGTTCTGGTTAAAGCGAATATAGTAATCCGCCAAAGACTCTTTATTTTCTTGACGCACATCATCTAGCGCGTCCGATCCCTTTAGGAGCCTACGCTCTCCCATATACCTTTGAATGAATTTTGACTTCAAGTATGGCCATGAGTATACACTGACACGCGGGAGTAAGAAGAACCAATGAGCTGCCGACCCTGTCAGTGTTTGCGGGAACGTCATGGCCAGATGGTGTGGGTTGGTAGTCCTCCCAATGAGTGATGTTTCGTGCTGCTGCACATGTTCTATTGGATCTCCTTTTCCCTTGTACTTCTCAATCTTGACGTTGTATAGTGCGTCGGGCACCTGACTATATACCAACTCTTCAGTGAAGAGGTGAGAAGTAGTCTCGGGTAAGACATGTATGGCCCTCATTTTTTATTGCTTCATCTTCTGCTCTATTAGAGTTTTCAAGCCTTTTACTGTCAGTCCCGTGATAGGAACATCCTCTTCCCTTATCGGCATCCTCCAGCTCGCGTTACGGTAACCACCCGTATGATGCTCCTGACTCATTCCATAGTAAGAACTTTCTTTGTGCTGCTGCTGGGGAGGTAGAGACGGTTGTCTCCATGACTCTCTTGGTTGTTGCGCCCCTAGATAGGGTGTGTTAGAGCGCGTTACCTCCTCCCTTGTATTGTAGTGTTGGTGAGAAGCAGCTTGGTGCTGTCTTTATTCACGCAGTGAGCTTTCATGTCGTGTAGTGTCATGCGACACCGCTCTTGGCGGCGGTGGCTGCCTGTATTGGTGGAGGTGGTGGTGCATATCCTTGGTTCCTTAAAGCCTCCCTGAAAGCAAAGAGCTCTTTAATTGCTGCCATCATAGCAGGTGTGACTGTCGGCGTGGTCTGTGCTCCTCCACCTTGATATTGGGGCTCCTCAGCGAGCATCCCATAGGGATGTTCCTACCTCCTGGGTGCTCTGTTCTCAAAGCCAGGTGGCGGCGCGTCGGCTTGAGTATTGAATGCATGGTGCTCATACTGCGCAAGGCGTGCATTCGGTGTTGAGAATGAGGATTCTGTAGACGTAGCTTCTGGCATGTGAGAAGAACGAGAGTTGTTCCTCCTTGGTGGTGCCTGTCTACTTGCTTGCACGACAGGGTTTTTCTTTGGGCGGCCTGGGTCCCTTCTCTTCTCTGGGTTAATATTGTCGGGAAGTTGAGTATTGCTCATCATAGCTATGGTACTAAATGGCTTTTTTGTTCAAATCCCGCGGACGGCGCCAAATGTTTCGACCTAGCCCGCGCGAGATAACGGGTTATCGAATACTTGTGAGAATCTCTCTTCGGGGTGTCGGAACCCGCAATCTTCTCCACGCGTGTTCCTTCCACACCTGCACACAGGGTAATATCGTCGAGACCACGGAGGGGGGGGGGGTGGTACTCGATGAACCCTCTCTGATGCTTCAATGAGAATTCTAGAGGGATAAAAGCTAGAGAGAAGTCGAAGCTTATAAGCCAATCTCCAAATCACTTGAATGAAATGAGTGGCCAAGATTCCAATATATAGGAAGTCTTGGACCCGAACCCGGTTTTGCATGGTTCGATCCCGGTTTAGTAGAAATTTTTTAACCGGAATCGGGTTTAATCAAGGTTGGCTATTGGAAAACTCGAACATAGTGCAAAAATATGCAAAGGGTTACGCGCGTCAAGGACCGACAGTCCGGACCACGTCGGATTTGGGACAACCCGACGTGGTCCGGATTGTCCGCAATACAGACTAGTTTGGTCCGGACGCGCGCGTTGCCCGTCCGGACCATCCTAACTTGCGGGTTTAGCGTTTTCGTGCCGTTTTTGTGGGTTTGACGTGTTTGTGAGGTCCAGTATCATAAATGTGAAACCGAATTGGGCACATATCAATCAATCAGCATGCGAACGAGAAGCTGAGTTGATTGTTGTCTCTAGCAATAAGGAGTCTGTCAAAAGTGAAATGAGACGCTGCATGAAACCAATACCAAGAAATAGTCCAGCTCTTACAGCAATGCCTTCCACCAAAAGTGGTGATGATCCCATAGACTTCTTGATTGAAATTATACGAACGACACTCTCCATATCTAAAGGAACAGCTACACCAACTATCATATCATTAGTAGAATTCATTGCCCCATCAGTAATGATAGACCAGTTGTGGGGATGCAAGGGGGTGGGTTAATCGTATGTAGGATGCCCTGATAGCCCCCTAGATAGAGATCCATGTTTGGCAAGTGAAAGCAAATACATTATCATTACAACACAAGTTAAAACAAATTCATAATACGATCAAAAAATTCAAATTGAAACTTACATTTACTATATACCCACTGCACAATCTTCTACCTAACCACTCGCTCCGCACTAGAACCTATATCACACCATCATGGCACATGACTATCCCAACTTGTCTACACCCCTGAGCGGGAAGCGATATCCCGTAAGCTCACTGGTCCATTGGAAAATTAAGCCACCACTCTCATTGTTACTGTTTCAAACGACTCTCGGGTTTACCCAAGTTTCTCCCTTGTAAACATCTTCTCACTAACAAGTTAGGGCTCCCTTCTACATCTCTAACATACGCTAATCCATTTGGGATGTTCCTCAGACCAATGTGTATTAGCCATTAGTTTGTTTGTCTTTGATCATGTCTACCACTAAAGAGGCACATGCTACCCCATCTCCTCGCATTGGTATTTGGTACGAGTGCAACATTGTGGCATTAGCTTTTCCTACCTCGTCTTTGTTCATCTCCCTTGATTTTTTGGCTTTCCATGACCGGGTATCTGAGTTGGTACACGTTTAAAGAATCAGCGGGTTTTTTCTTGAAATGGCAATAAAAGTATACTGCCACTCTTTTACCTTCCGTGGACACCCTATACCCTATGGCCATTTGCGTGATCATGTCTTTCCTTTGTTTGTTTATGTCATTTCTTTGTTGTCCTTTCTTATACGGATATGGTTAACGCTTTTAAGCATCTGTCAAATATGTGTTGTGGACAGGGACGAATCTATATTGTTGTCTACGGGGTCATATGACACCACTTAACTCGACCGAGCTAGAGCGAAAAATTAGTAATTACTGATAAAGATCCCATATAAAAAATGTAAAGGACCCCATATAAAAAATAACAAATAAGAATATTGACACAAAGTGCTCAATAGTTTAGTTGGTTTAATATGCATAGGCTGATCGCTAATTACCCTATCCATGGTTCTAAGTCTTACCCTCCACAATTTTAATGTAAGTTTTTTGTTTAATCTTAATTAATTGTCGGTCTTTTCTTTTACTAGATGTCAGCGTGTGCGTTGCACGCACGTCAATCATTTATACTTTATTATTGGTATGAAATTATCGATATTTTAATTTGATGGAAAGTAAAAAATGACAATGATCCAAAAGACCAAAAAAACATAAATAATCTCTTTTGATTTGAAAAAAACACTTCAAGTATGAACAAATCATAACATTAAGCATATCATGTATCTTTTTCCTAAAATAAGGTATGATAAATTGAAATGATCTCAGCCCAATTCATCAGAGCATCATCAATTTTACAAAACAACTAAAATTTTACTAACAATAAATAGATATAAACAACTAAATAAGATTACTAAATTTAAATTACATGATAGCATAAATAGGCGGCATAGAACAAGATGAATAACGACATTATGGCCAAAAGAGATACTATGTTGACAATTCTTATAAGCACGAACATGAACATCAGCTATCATATGTGGCAGATAAACATGTTTATGAAACACACAACACTCTGGTGTACGTCAGCGAGATTCTGTGCAAATTTATTATTTACTTGTCCAATAGGATTAGTGTGGACAAAAAGCATCTGAGGGCCGTACTTTGGTGTTCAACATAGAATCACACAATCTTCTGAAAGCACAAAGACTTGAAAGAATCAACCATAAGGAGTTCGTGAAAGTCACAGACACCTTAGTGCAAAAAAATAAAGAATTGTTGATTTATCTTCGAGAAACAGGAAAATGATAGGACAATTAAATGAAGTTTAAAGAAAATTTAAGTTAATTCAACAATGGTTACTTTTTTTTTACTATAACATAGCATTATAAAGGTTGAGGTTAAGAAACATTCTATGAAAAAAAAAGGCGCTGACATAAGTATAACATATGCAACAAAGGTAATTCAAACTTACCTGAATAAATGGAAGAAGCGCAGAAACAGTACTCCTAGGTCTATAATTATTTGATGATGCTCTTTGATGTCTAGAAGCTCAACCATGTACTCCTCAAAATTTGAAGACCTTATGTTAAGATGTAGTCTACAAAAAGCACTATCACAATCCAAAAGCACTTGATCAAATTGTTAGGTTAACAACAGTGAATTAAAAATTACTTCTGTTTTATTTAAATGTCTTCCCCTTTATGACATTTTTGCTGGAAGAATGGTGAAACTTTATAATAAGACCTAGGAGCTCTACCTCGGAAAACTTATCAAAACAAATGGAGTGAATATTTCCAAAAGCTACCATCCTAAACATCTAGTTTGGATACAAACTTATCTAATTGTAAGCCTAAAATGAAATAAATGAGATTAAATAGAGAACTGAATCAAGACTAAAACCAATGAATATTCAATATTTAGATCTACATAATATGAATCCGGAAAAGTGATATCTCAAAATCAAAGTGATATCTGAGCACAACATAAAACCCTCTTGTAGGTTGTTAGACCAGAAAATCACATAAGACAATAAACATGACAGAGTTCTTAACACTGAGATGGAAAAAGTAAGGTAGCGCTATACGTAAAATCATCAACGAATGACCGAACTTAAAAGGTTAAGTTACATAAGCAGTTTGAGTGCATAAATACACTCAAACGTAGCACTAATTTTAGAAAAATGAAACATTAATGTCAGTGTATTTCAATGATGGAGGGAACCTACCCGAACAATGCGAGTGGACTGTTGGCCATTAAGGTGTGACCTTCTACTGGTGGCTACTCGTCGTTATGGGGAGCGCATTTCAATGCATTACAGATGCAAGTTCCACAGAGCATACAAAGATGTACCAAATTGCAAATAGAACGTATCCAATTTACTGTAAAAAAAAAAATGCAGTCATCACTGAAGAGTAGATTTTAATTAAAAACTTTAACAACATAAGTAGAGTAGGTGTATTGAAACACAAAATTAAAAAAATTATTGGAATCAAGAATGTATGAAATGATTAATTCATTTGTTATAACCATGATAAAATTGATGATTCAGGAAAGAGTTACATATATGATATGATACATACTCAATACATGCATGATTTGCATTTTAATTATCATAGTAAATAATCATTTTATTCATAACTAAAAGCATTGAATCAAATTGCATGTATGATTAAATCCTTGTATGAGAAACGAAAAATAAAACCAAGGAACCATAACAAAGTGAGAATGTAAACCCTTAATAATCGAAAATTTGTTAATTCCATCTACTGTAAATTTCATGATTGCAAGAACTTTGGAGCGCTACCTTATGTAAACCAAAACCATTAACTGTGAGTGCCATATCATTATTAACAAGCTTTGACACTCCAAAATCTATCCAACCATGAAAGCATACTTCAAACATGAAGTAACATAGGGTTGGATACCTACCTATCATTAATCACCAAACTAAGGTGGAGGAAAAAGTCATCTCAAATGTCTAACCTCTATTACCTCAATCATTGGATATAGTTTACTGCATATAGGGTTATACTATTTGATGAGAAATATTTCATAGTGGTTGCGCGGATTAGATATATATGCAGGGAAGGAACCAAGTCCCTTTTTGGCAAATGGACAAGCGTGTTGAGGGGAACAAACAATTTGAAACTTAAGCATCTGCAAAGTCGAGTAACATTTAAGATGGGGATCTAAACCGAATTAGTGCGACAACAATGTGCGGATGAGGATGAATCAACTTTTGGGTATAGTTAGAACGCAAAAATGAAACAATTAAACGTAGACAAGAGGAATTAATAGGACGTCAGAGTGACATCTAAAGCTACAGTATTATGCAGTGATGAAGAGTGTACCTCAAATCATGTCTACGGAACGGTGAGACCTTCACGGGAATATATACTCATGCTTTCCTCGCTCTCGCCCACAATCGTTGTGATCACAAACTTGGTGGGTAAGATCTCGCCATCGTCGACATGGAGCACGAGCCCACCAAAAACTCTTCGAATCCCTTCACCGCCTCTGCGCCGTCACCACTACCCACATCACGACGATCCTCTGCTTTCCTCGTTCTCACCCACAATCTCCGTGATAAAAAACTTGGTGAATAAGATCTCGCCATCGTCGACATGGAGCATGGGCCCACCAAAATCTCTGAAGCTCTTCACCGACTTCGCACCCTCACCACTACCTGCATCCTCAGCTTGCCGGAGGTTGAAATCCTCAGCATGTATCCAATGATTGGCGTCTCCTCCTTGAAAATCAAGAGCCTTGGATGTTGAAGTGTAGAGTGTGCATGATGAGGAGAATGCACAAATTGGTGGATGAGCGAGACTACCTAAGAGATAAGAGGGACGAAGTGAATAATGGGTGAATAGTTCCATCTTATTTTGATTGTTGAATGTGTGAGTGGAACGAAGCGGCACAGTAAATAACTAAGGGTACCCAATAACTAATCTCCTTCTTTTGGTTGGTGAATGGGTGAGTGTACCGAAAGTGTGCCCTTTCAAAGTAAATGACACATTTTCAGTGTGAGGACGACAACAACAACATTTATAATAGTCATCATAGATTATCTTTCTCTATCTTACTTCACTTGTCATTGAAAAAAATATTTCTTACAATTTTGTAAGTCATTTTTTACAACAAAAACATCATTAAATTTTATTTATCTTATTCTAATTTTTTTTTTGGCCATCTAATTGATGTTTCTTTCTTTTATTTACCAGGAACAATTGTAATTTTTGTTATATATTTATATTTGTATTGGATATTGTCAATGATTGAAGTTTTTTTTTTATTTTATGTATTATGAGTATATATATAGTTATACTTTAACAATTTCGTTTGATATTTTTTCGATCCGAAATATATTTTTTGATCCGACCGGTTTTTTAGTTATAGAAAAATTATTGTGCACCCATTAACCTCGGATCCTGGATTATCACTGGTTGTGGATTAAAGTTTATCCATCTATCACTCGATTGACTTATATGCTAAGAACATATTTTTATTGTGTGTTATAATAATATGATGGCGTCTGTTTATTAAAAAAAATGATTCCCAAAATGAAATGAACGGATTAATAATAATAATAATAATAATAAACAAATAAAAGAACTTCGGAGTTTGTTGGATTCGGACTAACCGAAACGGTATAAAATTGTACAGTTGGTATCTGCCTGACAGGTGTAAGTATTTTAGCACTCTTGTACTATATTTTTGGTGTAGACTGTCTGAACATGGGACATGTAAGGAATCTCTGGCCACCATTTGTGCACTAAGTATCCATTATTGGTGACTTGATAATTAATTTAATTCAATTAAGTTGAAATTAAATTTAAAGCTGATGACAACTAGTTAAATTGGTTTAGCACTTGTTGACTTCTAAGTTCTAACTGATAATAATTGAACTAATACAACGTGAAGTTTCTTTCAAATTAAGTTTAGACACGTAGTTTGATTTTGGTGGCTTTTTGTACCTTAAACTTCTCCAATCACATACGTACGATTTCACTCTAGTTGTCAACTTTTCCGTCCCAATTGAGTAAGGAGTTAAATTGATAAGATGTCTCATGTTTAAACCCTACCGAGCTCTGTAAATAAAAAAAATATTTATAGTCATTATTTTACTTTTCATATACTATCTCACTACGAGTATAAATTAGTTTAAGGTGTATTTTCCGTATCCCTAACCGGCAAGATTCTTGAAACCTTATCACTTCAGTTTATCTTTTACATTCTTTTGTACATTGAAAGAACTTAGCCTAACAAACTACGATTTTTTCTAGGGATTAAGTACCTTTTCATACCACTTCTTTGCACAGAATCCACTTTTGGTACTACTTCTATTTTTTTGTATACTTTTGGTACCAATGTTTTCAACTTTGTATCATTTTGGTAGCACCGTTAACTTTCCGTCCAAATTGGCCGTTAAGTGGCATGTGCCATGCACGTGACCGCCCTAAACTTTTGAATTTGTTTCAATTTAGTCCATCTAATGCATCCCTAACTTTTAATTTGTTCAATTTAGCCCTAAAATTTCCAAATCGAACCCTTGACCCAAATTGACCTAGCCGGACCTAGCCCTAGGCTAGGTCCGGCTGGGTCAATTGGACCTAGCCCCAATTGACCCAATTGGGGCTAGGTCCAATTGACCCAGCTGGGTCGGGGTCGCCTGACCCGGGCGAACCCGACCCAGGGTCGGACCTAGCCCTAGGCTAGGTCCGGCTAGGTCAATTTTGGTCAAGGGTTCGATTTGGAAATTTTAGGGCTAAATTGAACAAATTAAAAGTTAGGGATGCATTAGATGGACTAAATTGAAACAAATTAAAAAGTTTAGGGCGGTCACGTGCATGGCACATGCCACTTAACGGCCAATTTGGACGGAAAGTTAACGGTGGTACCAAAAGAATACAAAGTTGAAAACATTGGTACCAAAAGTATACAAAAAAATAGAAGTTGTACCAAAAGTGGATTCTGTGCAAAGAAGTGGTATGAAAAGGTACTTAATCCCTTTTTTCTATAATATTCTTCAGTTTGTTGAAATATTACAAAGATGGATGTTGCATCAATGGGAAAATTTAATCATACAAAATGGGCCTTTTACTTAGGGCCAGACAGCTTCATTCTTTTCAATTTGGGCTTCATCATAAGTATTATGGAATTGACTGTGAACATGGATGGAATCATCACTATTCACACTAGATATGGCCATTAGGCGATTTTCAAATTTAGTATTATTAAATTCATATATATAAACTATATCAATTTAATTATTATTTCCATAGTTTGCCAAAAAAAAATTATATTATTTCCATAATTCATGTTAAACAACCCCACAAATTAATGGCGAGCTTACAGTTTCGATTTAAAATCATTATATGGAAACGTAATAATAATATATAATTCACCAAATAAATCCAACTTTAACATCAAACATACCGAATTTTCTCATTAAAAGCGAGATTATGGTTTCATTCCTTTTAGAACACTGTCCAAAAAAAAAAGATCAAGACTTTTCTTTTACTTTCAAGTTTATAATAAACCCAAAAAAGTTGCGCAATGAAAGGCATACTGGTGCACTACTTTCTTGCATCATACAATACACATCCAAATGAAGCCTTCAATATCTCGACGAAGCTAGAACTTAGAACCATACGTTAACCCAGCATCACATAAGGTACGTACAAATTTTATTGGTGCAATAACGTGGTCTGAGAGCAATTTTTTTTTTTAATTATTTTGTTTTAATGTGTGTAGTGTTGAATATGTAAAAGTTATTTTTTAGTATGCAGAACTGAAATTGTTTATACTCGTAAAAAATTGATATTCAAACAATATTAAATTCTTAAAAAAAAAATTGCGTTGAATATAGCCGGAATAAGATAGTAATAATCCTAGTGAAAATTTAATATTATATTTGAATGAAATACTTTATGAAGAAGTTACAATGAATAATAGTATATTTACAGAATTATAAGAAATAATAATTCAAGTTCAGATATTATGGGTCGTGATCTTTCGGAGACTTCTTTTAATCGAGGGCGAAATGTTATCCCTTGGCTCACCTTCACATAAACAAGTGTGTGGATTATATTTTTGGGGGTAATGAAAGAATATAATTCGTGAATATTGAGAAAACGGTTGAAAGTCTAAGAAATAAGAATGGCCCAGAAACTATTGACGCAATTTGTGGTCTTTTTGCCCGTAATCAATTCAAATAGTGGGTTCTTATTTGATTCATTTTACCATTCACTATATAATCAACAATATGTGCATAATTCTATTTGATAAACTTAGATAATATTATCGAAACCGATCATTTTTAAGGTTTAAAATTCAATTTAAAGTTTGTTGTCTATATTTCCTATTATATATTATAATGGTAATTACTTGGCTATAGTACAAGAGAAATGCACGTATTTAAAAATAATAATAGGGTTAACTATTAAATTGCTACATAATAAATTGCTAGTTAATTTCTTTTTGAACATCTTGCTATCTTAAGTCTCACATTTGTAAGAATTGCTAGCTTATTTCCATCTAATTTTGATTGAATAAGTGCCAGTATTTGAAAAAAAAAACATTAAAAAAATGGCTAAGAAAAAACTTAAAAAATTGCTAGCTAATGTTTGGAGAGTTAAATGCTAATTATTTTTTCATCAGTGCCCAGCATTTCAGTGGCGGGGCCACTAATTAAATAATAGAGCCTCACTATCTGATTACATACTATATATTGGGGTTTAGTATCTCATTATATATCAAATAACGAAAATATAACTAGAAGGTAGAAAGTGTAAGCAGTGTTGTCAAAGGTGAGCGCCTCGGCGCCTGAGGCGCTCGCCTGAGGCGAAATCCAGCCTCCCTGCCTCAGACCTATCTGGGGCGGCTGCCTTCCCTGAGGCGCTCGCCTCATAGCGCTTCAGCCATGAGGCGTTGAGGCGCTCGCCTCCGTCGCCTTGATGAGTTTTAGGCATTTATTTGAACAGTAAGGGCGGATTTGGACAGAGATGCCATAGAATGGTCATGGAAGAAGAAGAAGCAGACTCTTTTAGAAGTTGGAAGAACACTGTTAGAAGAAAGAAGCAAAGTGATGACTGCTAGACCATGTTTTATGGTGGCTGCAGCAGTGCAGCTAGGGTTTTTATTATAATAAATTTGAAAAATTGCAAAAAGGTCCCTAGGTTTAAGGGGGCTGCCAGCTGGTATAAGAGAGAGAGTTAGGGTTTTTAGTTAAAAGTTTTAAAACATTGTAAAAAGGTCCCTAGACTTGTAATCGTGATTTAAATAGTTCTCAAACTTGCTATTTCATTTATAATATAACCCATATTAGTAGTTTTTAGGACTTAAAAGTTTAGAATAAAGAAGAAACATAAAAAAATAAATAAAAATGTCCTAATTTTCTGAAGTATTATATATTGTATTTGTATAGATGTTATAGTTATCTCACGTAGGTCGCCTTTTTCAATGAGGCGAGCGCCTCGTTTTCGCTTCAAATTTGAGGCGATATTTGGCCTCGTCGCCTTTCGCATTTGACAACATTGAGTGTAAGTGTAGAAAGTATAATCTTTATAACTAAAAATGTAAAAAATTGAGGTTTACTATCTGTTACATATCAAATTTATCATATATGTATACATATATATCACATTAAAAATGTAAACAGATTTACCAAGAATAGGAGACATATGTACCCATTTTCAAGATAGCTTCGCCCGGTGATTCGGTTAAAAAATACGTAAATCATGACAGAGCTACAAATTATACGTATGTAATAGTTTAACTACCAAAAATATATAAAAACAAACTTTAATAAATAATTTATTAATTCATTCAACTGCTCAAATATCAACTTATGCATTTATTTATTTTTTAATTTTACTATAATATTATGTTATTTAATATATAATAATATATTTATTTACTTTAATTACTATTATATTTTCTAAATTTTAGTATCGTAATGAAACATCATAATATTTTTGTGGTATTTTAATTTCTGAATTGATCTTTCTACTTACATATTTAATAACGTACATATTTTTTTTAATAAATTAATGAATTATGATATATATATATATAAACTTTTCGTATATTCATTCATTAATTTAAAACAATTATTTTTATTTTTATTTTAATAAAATTCTACGTAACGTCAGCCTCAGTGAATGATTAATATTTTCAAAAGTAATTAAAGACAATCATTATCGATTAGTGTTATATAATATATATTACCACCAGTCATGCCATTTACCATGCAAACTCGGTGGCATTTACAATTTAATGTGTCTAGGTGCATAAGAATCATGCAGGAATCAGCCATTTGAACACGCGAATCAACTTTGAAATTTTGAAGGCTCTTCAATTAGCCTCGACATTTTCTAATAATTAGGCAATCTATTGCGCTTTTTCTTTTTCTATAAATATAAATCTAAAATTACCAACGTAATTGTAGGGCCTTTCTATTTCATGTGCATACCTATTTTTTTTTTTTTGGCCAAAGGCATGTGCATACCTATTAAAATACGTAAAGTTAGAAAAAATGATAGTAACCCAAAAGAATTATAGATATTAAAATAATATAGTTTTGTTTAAAATTTATGATACTCTTTGAATTTTCGGTTATCACATATATCGAAATATTAGAAAACTGGATTAAAATTTTTAGTTTTGATTTTAAATATCAAAATCGCCGATTTAATTAGAAACGTGTCATTTTCTAATTTAATCAGGCATGATTATATTTCTGTAGATTATGTTAATTTACGATAACAACAAAATTTGCACAAATCTGAATGATAAATTATTAATCTTAAAAAAAGTTACGCAAAGTAGGGTAATTTACAAAATGAAAATTTACATACAAGAAAACAGGGCAAGTGAGATTTGACTAGTCCCCTCTTATTAATTATTTTTAAATCGGTTGGCTACATCTTTTATTTGAAGAAATGTCCCTAAATAGGCGATTTATATATTATTTTACTATTGCAACTTATTTTAAACTGCATAATAATAAATATATATACATTAGAGTTGTTATTTCCCCCCGTACAAGACTCTCGAGAAACACCACCCTTCCTTGTCGTTGTTGCCGTAGGCGACCAAACTGTTTTGTTTATCAAACATATCACCAAACAAACAAACACGTAGTCAAATGATGACCGTTATATATGTTCCACAAGTTCGTTTAACATAAAGATTCTTTCGTCAAGTCCAGTCGTATATATATTCTCGATTTTGAGAGAAGCATTAATACGGCACTAAACCATATATCGCTCGTGCACATATATATATAATGGTGACTATTCTGTTATACTAAAGAATCTGTCAATGTTTTCTTAAAATATAAGCACTTTTGTCAGTTGATGAAGAAAATGAAGATGACCTAATCACCTGCTTTACAATATCATAACATATTTTAGCTTACAAATCTCTCCTTTCTCATTCTCTCTATATATATATATATAGCTGCGCTCTTTCTTCTCCACCATGCTCTAACCTTTTCAACTCTATATAAATAATCCATCCTATCTCCAGTAATAGGTTATTAAGCGAGTTCATCAGTAATCCGGCCACATCGATGAATTTGCTTAATGAGTTCGCTCGATGGTTCACGGTGGCTATTCAAGTCCTCTTTCTGATCTCGACTTGTACCATCACTGGTGCATCGTCCAGGTACGTACAGATATTCCAAGAATATACCTTCTATCTTGATTATTATGTA
The DNA here is from genome assembly GCA_036873135.1 of Clarkia xantiana subsp. parviflora. NCBI lineage: Eukaryota > Viridiplantae > Streptophyta > Magnoliopsida > Myrtales > Onagraceae > Clarkia > Clarkia xantiana. The sequence continues at coordinate 14,856,987 of JAPTYO010000008.1, read as the reverse complement.
AATTCTTGTTTAGTTAACAGTAATATCTTCTAATGCTAAAGAGTAAATGAATAATATAATATATAAATTAATGGCAGTACATAATTATATACGTGCGATATTAGTTACACCTGATAGTAATTTGTAGCAATCTTATTAGTTATTTCCCATATGAAACAGCGCGCGGTTTTCGATCTTAAACAAGATTGCATGCTTTAATTTGTTTTAGTGGCTGTTTATGTATATGATAAAGTTACCGTTTCTAAAAAATTCAATGGATTGCGTCATGCTTGAGGACATGCATATTCACTTCCGTTGAATTTTTCCCCCTGTATATACACGATTTAAGTAGGGCAATAATTACCTTTGACGTTCCAATATGTAGATTATCGTTTGCTTTACTTTGGTGCTACATTTTTTAAATGTGTGAGGATATTAACTACTAATTAGCATTTAAAAAGGGTTAAGTTATCAAATTGCTAACTGGATTTTTTTTTTTTATACTTTAGTAACTTATGTTTTTTGCTTGTACATAAATTGCTACATTTGTCTCATATTCCGTCTAATTTGAACAGAATTGGTCACATGACTTACACGTGATTAAAGAGAGCGAAAAATGATCTAAATAATGAAATTTTCCAAATCAACATAGGCATACACATAATTCAAATTACAAAGTTCCATCCTAACTTGAGAAGCATTATAAGAACTGAATTTTTCATTAGTCAATTACGTCATTTTAAGTCAGTTTCCCTATTTTTTTTTTCTTTAATCATGTGCAAGCTACATATGTACTAATTAGATAGAATATATGATGGAGCTAGTGATTTGTTAATAAGAGAAATCAGAGCTTAAAGCTTTATCTAGCAATATGATAATATTAACCTAATAAATACTAATTTGTTCTTTTTAAGTATTGTATTAATAGCTTAAGGAAAGGTTTATGTATCAAAAAACAGAACTTGGTGTCAATTGTCAAGATTATTCCACGCACATTTCACATATACTAATTACAGAAATTGGATAATCAAGGCAAAAGGTTATCTGCTATTAGCTTCTGGCCAAAACAAAATAAAGAAATTCGCTAGCTGTATCTTTCCTTTAGAATAGCTGACTAGGGTTCTGGTCTAGCTATTTTCATCTATGGAATTCTTTTTGTTATTAGGATACTATAGAGTACAACATTCAAGAGAGTTTAACTGCTCCAAAATGACTATGATTGTATTGATTACTCACTCATTTAGAAAAACAAAACATTACTCATAGAACACAATTAATAATAAATGCTAAGCTAAATTTGTAGTATATACTTTATTCATCATATCGATATCATATTAGTCATTTCATGAGAGTTGTGTCATATTTAACCCTTCACCAACCACCACCAATCCTTTATGCTGATGTATATAGTTCGTAAGGTTAGTTAATAACAACTCCTGATATATCTGTTGATTAAAGCGGTACGTAAGTAATTTGTCAAAGAAGAGGGTTATGAGTTATGGGTAATGTGTTGGTTCATCAACTCTCTTCAGCACTAATGAATAATTAGTGGTGTATCAACTTTTTGACTTTCGCAGGAATAATAAGGTCATCACACCCGACGACACTAATGGTCCTTCAGTCCGCCTTGTCGTGTCTCCAAAATCGGTATAAAAACACTTATCTCTTTACTAAACAAATATTAATAACCATCACTTAGTCTTGTATAGATCCATTCGTTGCAAATATAAATTATTTTATTATGTGTTAAATAAATATATTGTAAATGCTGTTCTCTTAATGGGCCACATAATAGTGTTTATATATTCGATCAACATATCTCCTAAACCTTTTCACGCGTATATTCTAATAAGTAGTTTAGTTTATAAATTGTGATTTTTCTTCTTAATTAACAAAAACTTTACTTTACAGATAGTAGTGAAGAACGATCTTGTTGAAATTACTTTGTCAAATCCTGGAGGGGATATCTCCGGTATTAAATACGGCGGTCTTGTTAATTTCCTTGAACCAAAAAACAGCAGAACAGAAAGAGGGTTTGTATTATTACATTTTAATTCATAAATATGTTGTTAATTAATTTCACACATAGAAATGAATCTAACAATGATTAATACACAAAATATTACAGATACTTGGATTTGGTATGGAGTTGGCCAGAGAAGAAAGATATATACGACAAGTATTCATTTCTCTCTAACCAACTTATCTTCCATATCATTTAATTTCCCTCCACAATTACTCTAGTCTATTCTTAATTAATCAAGCTAGCTTTTCAAATACTATTATTGCAGAGTACATGCAACAAAATTCAGTATCATAACGCAGAGTGATGATGTTGTTGAGTTATCATTTGTTCGTGCATGGGACAACTCCTCTAGCATAGCCCCATTGAACATAGACAAGAGGTTATATATACCTAAACTCATTCTGTAAACAACTAAAATCATACATTATTCATTGTTTGAAAAAAAAAAATCTTATAGATATATAATTCGCCGTAATGTCGCCGGAGTTTATGTATATGCGATATATGAGCACCCTCAAGGGTGGCCGGCATTCGAGTTGGGTCAAACACGGATTGCTTTCAAGCTCAATGGGCAAAGGTAAAGGATCATTGATGTCCCTAGCCAGAAATACATAATTAGAAACCTATTACACAACATATAGATAATCACTGTGGTTCACTAAACATCATATTATTGTTGTATGTATTGATGGGAGTCTAGGTTTCACTACATGGCTGTGTCGGACCAACGGCAAAGAATCATGCCCACTGCAAAGGACAGGGAAACAGGACGAACACTTGCTTACAAAGAAGCTGTTCTTTTGACAAACCCTTCCAATCCAGATTTAAAAGGAGAGGTATTGTATTTAACATTTTTTTTTCTCATGCATGGATTTACTTATATGTACTTTATGTATAGGTGGATGACAAGTACCAGTACTCAGCTAAAAACGAAGAGAGTGCAGTTCATGGTTGGATATCTGAAGAAGCAGGGGTTGGGTTTTGGATGATTACACCGAGTTATGAGTTTCGGACATGCGGTCCAATGAAGCAGGAGCTCACCTCCCATGTCGGCCCTGTCGCGCTCAATGTGAGTGACCTCACCTAACTAATCTGGTGATCGAGCCCAAACTCACTGACATTCCTAACTAAAATCAATTAGTGATAGTAGAAGTTCTACCTCTTTCAGGGAAAATTCTTGTGTAAGCTTGGTGTTTACACCAAACAAATCTAATAGTGACAAGTGTCTTTTGCTCCCACCTAGGGTTTTAGAAAAAGCTTAAAAAATAGTGCGACACATGTCCTAATCGTATTGATTTGGTGAAGCCAACACAAGAATTGCCCCTCTTCCAGACTATCTGAATGAGGTAGTATTCATTCACACGTACTTTTAACAATATATTATATATGTTTTAATTTGATGCATGGCTAGGCTTTCATGACTCAACACTATGCTGGAAAAGAAGCACAAGCAGTGTTTAGTGAAGGAGAGGCATGGAAGAAGGTTTTTGGGCCTGTTTTTATCTATCTCAACGAACTCTCACCTCAACAAAATACCTACAATCTTTGGCAAGATGCCAAATCACAGGTAATATTTTTGGTATTTTCAGAATTCTAACCTTTTTCCCTTCCCATTAATCAAATACAATGTTTTAAAATATAACTAATGAGCGCAAAATCCAGAAAAAGAAAAACGAAAAAATCTAAATTTTGGTCCATGGAACTTTTGCTTCATTTATTTACAAGTAACATTATTAAATGATTCATCAGATGTCAATAGAAACTGAAAATTGGCCGTATAACTTCGCTACTTCAGTGGACTTCCCTCATTCCGATCAACGAGGGACGGTATCTGGTCAACTTATGGTCCGCGATAGGTTTGCTTTCTGAACCTGCCCTATATTGTACATTCCCACAAGTTCCACGTATCTACTACGTAACAATTCAACCATATTGTCCTGTAATTTTTTTGAAGGTACATAAACATGACCGACTTGTTTGCAAACTCTGCATACGTCGGGTTAGCCAAGCCTGGCAATGCCGGATCGTGGCAAACCGAAATGAAGGTTGATATATAATTAATGGTCGATACAGTTTCACCTGAATAATATTTTTATGTCATCAATATTGAACCTTATTAGGGTGCTTGTAATTATATGTCGCAGGGCTATCAATTTTGGACTCGAGCCGATAGCGAGGGACGGTTTGTGATCAAGAACATCCGGCCCGGCATTTACAATTTGTATGCATGGGTGCCTGGATTTGTCGGGAACTATAAGTACGATATTGATATTACGGTAATACCAGGATCTCAAGAGGATTTAAGAAGTATTGTGTATGAACCTCCGAGAAATGGACCGACCCTTTGGGAAATAGGCGTGCCCGATCGAAGTGCTGGTGAATTTTACGTGCCGGAAGCTTCACCCAATCTCTTAAACAAGCTCTACACTGACATAAAGCAAGATTGGTTGGTGTTTGAAGGGTCTACATATTCATGATATATATATAGTTAATAATATTTTAGGGTTTACATATGGTGATTTTGTAGGTTTAGGCAATATGGTTTATGGCAGAGATATGCTGATCTATATCCTCGTGGAGATGTGGTGTACACAGTAGGGAAGAGCAATTGGATTAATGACTGGTTCTTCGCTCACGTTACAAGGTAACCCATTAATGTGTGCCTCTAATTATTCATAGTTTTTCATATGTATAAATACACCATCTATATATATATATATATATATAACGGCAATTAGGATATCAAATAAATGTATTAGTTAATAATGTAGTTGAAGTACACATTTTTGTTAATATTAGTTAATACATATGTATTAACCAATGCTCATTTTTGTCCGAAAAAAACTAATACTCATTTTTTGCTTAAAAAAACGAATACTCATTTGTATATTAAATCATGTATTATTTAAGTCTCGTATAAATTAAGATATCAATTGTTATATATTGGTTATTAGCTAAAATACCCTTAGTAGATAATATTTTAGCGACTTTTGGTCGAACTACCTTGAAATAAACAAATGTTTTTGTTTATTCAATTTATATAATGATGATTATTGTCAAATAATGATGGAGTATTTGAGCAGCTTAATGAGGTAATTTCTACTAACAAAATATATGTAGGAACGCTGGTAACAACACATTTACTCCCACGACATGGACAGTAAACTTTGATCTCCAAGAAGTAGTCGATCCCAAAGCAACTTACACACTTCAAATGGCATTGGCTTCTGCAAATATGGCTGAGGTGCAGGTAATATATATACATGTATCTGATTCTAAGTATGTACATATATATAATATAGGGATAGTTTGTGTCGATCGAACTATCTAATAATTTAAGGGGGTTGGTGTTTTTGAAGGTTCGGTTCAACGATCCGGGCATGGGGGAGACGGAGCTGTCGACCGGGCTAGTTGGACGGGACAATGCCATAGCGAGGCATGGAGTCCACGGGCTGTACCACTTGTATAGCTTTAATGTGTCGGGTGGGGTCTTGCACCAAGGAAGCAACACCATGTTTCTAACGCAGTCCCGATGCATTAATGCCTTCCAAGGGGTCATGTATGATTATATCCGACTCGAAGCTCCTGCTTCTTCATGAACCTTCATCAATCATCAATGTAAAAAACTAAAATGATTATAACTCTTACATTCATCCCCTTCCGATACTTTATTAGTTTTATATCTACCTAGTGACATATCTTACTTTGAATTTATTCTTTATTTTGCTACATTCAAAATGTGATCATAATTTTAACCCTATAGTGCAAAAGTAGCAATGAAAATTGTCATACCTAAATCTAAGAACCTAAGGCGAATTACGTTTTGAAAACGTGTATTTTCAATAGAGTCGCCACTAGTTAATTATTAGGCTAACTAGAAACCTAAATTACCTAAGCAAATAACGAAATAAACACTTAGGTTTTGAATTGGTCGATCAGAATTTCGAGTTCGGAGATTCTGTTACGAATTAAAAAAATAATTTTTAATTACGCCATTTCGATACTTTATTTCACAAATTTTGCCAACATTCGATTATATATAAAATTAACTCGCTTTTATATCAAAATTTAAAACAAGACTCTCTAATAATATGATATATAGGAACTAGTAATTGTCAGTCAAATTCATACATATATATACAACATAATAATACGTACACATTAAGGAAAAAGAATAAACAAATGGAAATTGAACTTACTGTACCTTGTACCTAGACTCCGTTCTTTTTCACAAGGAAGCCCCACTTAAATTGTCTGTATATGGTCGGCTTGATCAAAATCGATGGACAGCATGAATAGTGGAATTGAACGAGCTTGCCATACAGTTGACATGGGATGCGAGATCGAAGCGCAAGGTGGTAAAGATGATCGATTTGGATCCGACTTCGATGGAAGGTGGGTGGATGGAATTGCAGTCGTGAATCCGTCTGCTGTCTCGGTCGGAGCTGGTGGAAGACGAGGCAACGGTGAAGTTCGCTGGATACTAGTGCGGCTTGATGAATGATGATGATGGCCGTGTGTAGGGTGAAACCAAAATTCGGTTGGTCCGAAAAATCGGTGAAAACCGAACCGGTCCGGACCGAAAAAACCGAATCCGAAATATACGGTTTGGTTTTTGGTCGGATTTTTTTACTTTAGTTCGGTTTTTTGGTTCGGTTCTGTTCGGATTTTGAGCTTTGAGGACTGTGGGGACCGAACCGACCGTTATGTTAACTAAATATGTAAAATATATACTATATTAGTTGATATTTATCAATATAATTAATTAATTAGGTTAACAAAAATTATAAAATAGTCACTTATGAAGATTATTTTTTCTAATTTTGTTTTATAATTTATTTAATTATATTAATTGACGCTATTTTTCATTTTGGTTTGATAAATTCCATGAAAATAATGAGATTTTAAACGGTGATTGTTAATTTTGGATTTTCGGTTTAAACCGAAAACCGAACTGATAAAACCGTACTACCAATGGACGGTTTATTTTTCCTCATACGGTTTTTGGTCGGATTTTTTAAAAGAAAAAAACCGGACCGAAAATATGAGCAACCGACCGAACCAAGCAAAAAACCGGTCCGACCGGTCCGGTTTCACCCCTTGCTGTGTGTGGTCATGAATCGTTGGCTAGCCGAGCAATGAGGAGTATGGTGACGTCGGTGGCGAGATGGTGGACAGCATGGAGGTGATGGAAGACTGGGATGAAGGCAGCCCCGGCGACCCAGACAGCAGGCGAGATGGATGGAAGCTCCTGGAACCGCGGGCGGTGGTCGGTGTCGGATGAAGCTGCAGCAAACGGGGTTGCCAGAAGAGAAAAAGAAAGAGAGGAGAGAGAGAAGGGAGAGAGAGGAGAGAAAAAAAAATTTCTTTTTTTGCACGAATTTCTATAAAACGTTTTATTATTTTTTGTGGTGTTTTTCTTTGTTTACAACGTAAAACTGGACCCCTATTTATAGTAGAACTCACCTAGATTACAGATAAGATCTCATAAATCTTAAAAAAAATTAAATAACTGACAGATAAATTCCTACGGATAAATATCTACAGATAATTATCCCTAAATAATAGGAGATAAATACCTATAGATAATTATCTTACAGATAATAACTATTATATATATATATATATATATATATATATATATATTAATATATTTCGAATATATCCGAGATATTTCAAATATATCCGAGATATTTTAAAAAAAAAATATTTATTTATTTACGCTAATATGCACATGAGCATTTTCGAACACTTCGTAATGTGACACATCTGAAAATGACACGTCACATGTAATGACGTTTCGTCCGGTCAAAATCGAGTGTTTACAAAAATAAACTACATATATGCACATGGAGAACAAAAATTGTTATCCGAAAACCAGATATTACGGAAGCAAAGTTACAAGTATTACCACTACAAGAAATCAGGTCTACAGTGACAGACCATTTTTTTCTGCCACTAACATTTGACACTATATGTAGCTTTCAGCAGCGATAGAAAAGTTAACGCTAAAACAGATTTATACATACGAAAAGTACACCGCCACTGAAGTGAGGCTTTAGTGGCAGCAAATTGTCGAGACAAAAAGTATAAGAATTAGTGATCGTAAAATACCGCCACAAAATCTATATTTTAGCTTCAAAAATTATTACCGCTGCTAAATAATGCTTTTTCTATCGATAAAAAAGCCGCTGCAATAAACAGCATTCAACAGCGGAAAAAACAGCCACAAATATACTATTACAGTGTCAGTGAGTAAGTCGCTGCAAAATAGAGTATTTTCTTACGAAATTTACTTCGATGCTAAAATACATTTTTTAGCAACGGGGAAGCTCACCACATAAAAAAGTATATGGTGATCAGATATATGTCGCTGCTAAATCTCTCTTTTACTCACAACTATTTTTTGCTGCAAATAATACTTACTAGCAATGACATTTTGTCGCCACTGAAAGTCCTGCCGCCACTAATTGTATTAATTAATATAGGTTTTACAGAGATGGACCTGCAATAACTTATATTCTGCTCAAACTTCCGTAAATTTAATTTTCGACTCAGCTATTTGGTCTGTGATATTCATAGCTTGGATTCGATTTTCCTCTGATCGATTTGACTCATTATTGTGCTTCTTGGCCATCCTTCTTCACTCTTCACAAGTAAGTAATAACTTTTGTTCTTTCAATTGTTCAATTGAATTAGTGATTTTCGAATTTGTTTTAGCCAATATATTCTGTAGTTGATTTGTCAATTTCTGTGCACTGAGACTTGTCTAAAATCTCTGATGATTATTATGGTTGTCGGACCTAAAATCTGACCTATGGCGATTTACGTTTTGAAAAACGTGCAGTTTTGGAAAGAGTCGCCACTAGTTAATAAAGGCTAACTAGAATCCTAAATTACCTAAACGAATAACGAATTAAACGCTAGGTCTAAAATCGGTCCACGATCAGAAATTCAAGTTCGGGGGTTCTATTACGAATTAAGAAAAATTATTTTCTAATTACGCCCTTTCGGTACTTAATTAACCTATTTGCCAATTTTAAAATTTAAATATGCATTACGTCGAATTAATCTAACGATATCAAAAACTAAACCAACTCTCATGTGAAAAATATTATCAACGACAAATATAAGCTCTAAAAAAAACTATTACACATCTAAAACTCCTAATTGAGATAAAATCTAATAAAATCAAGCATGCTCAAAATCATGATATAATTTAATAATAACACGTCCTACACATATATACATACAGTAAAACACGTTACCTAATTAATCTACATCTAAATTAACTAATTAACATGTTCTAATAACAATAATAATAATGATAATAAAAAATAATAAATAAAAAAAACAGAAAATTAACAGAAAATAATATTAATAAAAAAACAAACTTTTTCACTAGAAGACAAAATAGTGCGGTTCTAAAAAACTGATGAATTATTATTGATTGTGGTCTCTCATTTTTACATGTAAAAGGTACCTATTTATAGGTAAATTGACACCCAAAAATTGGAAAATCAATATTCCCTCAATATTTACCCTATTAAATCCAAAAATATATATATATAAATATATATATTATATATTTTCTGATTTATTACATCACATTATTGCATATGTATTGTCCTAATTTAAACTGAGCCTATTTTTGGCAACCCCGTGACCTTCCATATTTAAATACTTCCTTTTTTAAACGCGTTACACATAACATTTTTGACATGTTACGTACGTGTCGCGCGTACCAAAATTAGGTGTTTACAGCTTGCCCCTCTTTGGACGGACTCCCGTAGAATGCATTCGAGGGGGTTTGTCCAAAGACGTGTAAACACTAATTTTGGCTAGGAAGTATATCTTCTTCCGGGTCTTCAAGTCTCCAAGGCGGCATTTGGCTTTATTGATGGTGCGAAAAAGTAGAACCTCTGTCGGCGATGCCCCAGTTGGCGGTGCCTCCATTGGTAGTGCAGAAAATAGAGCCTCCAGTGGCGTGCGAAAAAAAGTAAAGCCTCCAGTGGCGTGCAATAAAGTAAAACCTTTGGTGATGATTGGTAATAGAAGACCTCTACGTCAGACAGTACCAACAACCTCTGGTGACGCCTCTAGTGGCGAGTGGTAACGGAAAAACCTCTACGTCAGACCGTGCCAGAAAACCTCTGGTGATATCTCTGGTGGCGAAAGACCTCTACGTCAGACCGTACCGGAGAACCTTTGGTGATGCCTCTAGTGGCGAGTGGTAACGGAAGACCTCTACGTCATACCGTGCCGGAAAACCTCTGGTGATATCTCTGGTGGCGGAAGACCTCTATGTCAGACCGTACCGGAGAACCTTTGGAGATGCCTCTAGTGGCGAGTGGTAACGGAAGACCTCTACGTCAGGCCGTACCGGAAAACCTCCGGTGATATCTTTGGTGGCGGAAGACCTCTACGTCAGACCGTACCGGAGACCCTTTAGCGATGCCTCTAGCGGCGTATGTCGGAGAAGAGCCTCTAGTGGCGTCCGTTGGAGAAGTGCCTCTAGTGGCGTCCGTTGGAGAAGTGCCTCTAGTGGCATGACTTGCGAAGGCTAAATACTAAGGCTTCGTTCGTCGGGGTTGACTCTCAGGAAGCTGGAAAACTTTAGATCCCGATTGTCGGTTGTGACTTATAGGAACAGACTGTAACAGTCCTACTCGCCCTTGAATGGTGACTCGCGAGAACATACTGTAACCGTCCCGCTTGGCGTTGGTGCAAGACGCTACTTGCAATTTTTGAATGCTTTTTTTCATTGTATGAATATTACTTGGCTTTTCCGAAGTAATGGTCGCGACATGATTGGCTATGCCGCAGTGCAATATACGTTACTTGATAGCTTCAAGCTTACGTTATGGCAAGACGCTACTTGCAAAGTTTGGTGCCTTTTTAAACGTGTAGGCCAAAGTTCGCTATTGCGACCTGCCTGTTCATCGGCCTAGCAGAGGTCGCTATGACATGCTATCTGTGGTAAGTCACTGCTACATAGTAGGCTAGACACAATGATATTCAAATATCTTCTCAGAGTTAGCTTATGAGTCATGTAGCAGTCGCATCACATAAGTCGACTGCACCGCTTTATAAAGACACCCTGACATGGTGTGAATTCCCAAATTATGTCGGCATACCTGGTGTTTATTCCAAGGTATTCGACATAAATGGTCAATACCGACCTGGCAGTGTTTTACCAGGGGTATAGTGAACGTGAAGTTGGTGTTGGTTCCAACCACGACACTTTAATAATACTGTCGGGTGATCAGCCCGAAGCAGCTCAGAGGTTGTGTAATAACCCATTCATGCAACTTGTCAGAGGTTGTGTAATAACCCATTGCATGTAATTTTGTCATAGGTTGTGTAATAACTCATTCATACAATTTTTCATAGGTTGTGTATTAACCCATTGCATGTAATTCGTCAGAGGTTGTGTATAACCTTTTATGTTATATGTAACTTGATGACGTGCACGCCTTCTATGTCTGTTTCGCTACATGGTGATTTCCAATGTAGGGTATTCACTTCATATGACTTGTCGCTTAATAAACATTCATAAGACATGGTCATTCATTAGTACGGAGTCTTAGGATCTCCGTTTTAGGGAATTGAGAGTTCCTTCAAGTAGTATAACATGCTTCTTATATAGAAGTATATTTTGAAAAAGATGATTAGGAGGATACGGGTTGAGGCACGTGAGCATAGTACTTCTTTAGGTGTCCTACATTGAAGGTGTTTGTGGATATATGAGCATTGTAAGTCAGAAGTCGCCGATGGACATGCTTATCTTCATAAGTTACCACTACTTGGTGATTTTACCAAAGTAGGGTATGAGCTGCGCTAACAGGTCGCGTCCGACCGTTAGATAATTGATATAGGTCATAGGTCGTTGTAAGACATGCCTATCCATATATCATTGCCCGTACTTGGTGTTGTTCCCGAAGTAGGACGTCATTTATAACCTGCAAGTCTTTTGCAAATTCTTTGACATTGAATTAGGACATACGTTGGTTAAGACATATCATGTGATTATGTATCTTCATGTAGGACTATTTTGTCTACTATATTGTCCATTTGGACTAGCTTATTAATACGAAAAGGATGAACTATTCGGTCCCCGTATTGGGTTTGATTATCATTGCATTTAAATCGACTAGATCAGACTATCCGAACTGGATCCTTGGTTCGTGTAGTCTGTTCTATTCGCATTTTTTTTCTCATAGGGGTGATATCCCTTACCTGGGTTTTCCCGTGGGAATATTGCTTGTTACCTGGATTTTTTTTCAAGTGTGGATGTCGTTCTTTCAAGAGCGATTCGTGTTGTTGCCATCTTTGGGCAGATCTTACAGAGGGTTCCTGTTGTTGCCTCCGCCTCGTGCCTTCTGTTTTGAAGGCGTAGCGTCATGTATCCATGTGGCCAAGCAGTGCCGTATATTCAACGTCTTTATCTATCTTTCGGTGGAGTGCCGAGCATTTGTTCATGTGGCGCCCCCCATATTGCTCGGTAGTTACACCGTGCTTATATGCTTCATGGATGATGATCTGCTTCCTCTTTCCTAGTTGGGTGCCCTTCATGTTTGGGCTCCTAACTCATATGTTTGCTCGAATATGCTTGCTTACTCGAGTGCGATAGGTGTCTCTTGCGACACCTTTTCTTTCTTAAGCTTGTTCATATCGATCCTGGTTATGTGCTTGAGTAACATCTTTTCTTGGATGTACCCTTGAAGAGTAGGAATAGGGACCTCTCTTCTTTCTTCGTTGGATCCTGTTACTTCCATTGACTCATTGTAAAATTCGGTTTGACGTAATATCACCGGCTTTGTGCCATTCATATTCGCTTCAAGAATGTTGTTGAGACCTCTTGACCGGCGTCAACTCTTGTATATATTTTTCTACTATGCGAGTATAATATTGACTGTTATGCATCGTTTCCTTCTCTCATTGATATGAGAGTTGTCACGTTGTAGTCTTCCTTCCCATATACATGTGTTCGATGTTTCGAACATTTGCCTTGTTGAGCCATATAGCGGTGTTCTTACTTGAGGGAGGCTTGTAACTTGATTTCCCTATTTTTTTTTTTCCTTTGGCCGGTGGTGCTTGTCGAGCTCCTTACATCTCGCATTTTCCTTAGAGAATTTTCTAAGGCTCTAGAGGGGTGTCGTTTTACTACGATCCTCCCCATGTTATGTTCATGGGGTTTCCCCCCGTAGCAGCTATGTCTTGTAGCTCGTCTTTGTTGAAAGTTATGCTCCCGTTGTGTATGTATACCTTGATAAGGGACATCGGGATGATGGGTTCTCCTCATTCTTCCTTTATAATAGCTTTCCTTCGTTCATTGTTTGGCACATTACTTCAATGGTATGATTTTCTACCGGCGCCTCCTTTGTAAGGATTTGTATCCTTGGTTGCATTTATTTCCTGTGAGATGGCGGAGGCGGCCTTCATCACCACCTAAGTGCGAGGAACTTGGTGGAGGTGTATGTTTATCTTTGCCAGGTTCTGATTGAAGCGAATGTAGTAACTCGCCATTGTGTTATCATGTTCTTGGTGATGGGGTTCTTCTCATTCTTCCTTTATAATAGCTTTCCTTCGTTCATTGTTTGGCACATTACTTCAATGGTATGATTTTCTACGGACGCCTCCTTTGTAAGGATTTGTATCCTTGGTTCTTTCCTGTGAGATGGCGGAGGCGGCCTTCATCACCACCTAAGAACGAGGAACTTGGTGGAGGTGTATGTTTATCTTTGCCAGGTTCTGATCGAAGCGAATGTAGTAACTCGTCATTGTGTTATCATGTTCTTGGTGAAAGTCATCAATGGCGTTCGAACCCTTTTGGAGTAGTCTTTCTCCTAGATATCTTTGAATGAAGTTGTCACGTCAGTGTTGTGGGGAATGATAAGATCATCAGCCTTTCGTCACTTGTGCGTCCCAGTGATGATGCCTCGTGTTGCTGCACGGGCTTGTTTGAGTCTTCTTTGCCATTATATTTGTCTATCTTACCTATCTTACCTAGAGATACCCCCTTCGTGAAACGCATGTCTATAAGCTCCTGGACGAATGGGTGCGACGATTTGTCACTAAGGCTATGCAATGCTTTGCCTTTTTGCCTCGTTTATCTTTCTTGTTACCAATTTTTCTATCTCTTCCATTATCATGGGTACCCTTGGAGGGTCAGCATTTGTGTCTTGGTTTCTTGGTCGGTACTCAGCCTGGTAGGGCTGGTAGTACGAACTATACTGGTATTAAAACTCACAAGGTGACAGAGGCTGCTATCTCTATGGACGGGGCGTTGGCATACACTCTAATCCTTCTCTCTCATATTTTCCTCTTTGTCGGCGCATACTGATATTGCTGGGCCAGAGGTGGTATTGATTGTTGCCTTGCATTATGATGCATTGGCGATTGTCTTGCAGCTGGGGGTATAGGTTCCTGCCTTAGGGGATGGTATCCCTCAGATTATGTCATTCTTGGCCCTTTTATTGCGGGGAACTTGATAGCTCGGGCCACCCCGGGGTGGTCCATATCCTCTCGCTCTTAAGCGCTTCGATATGCCGCTAGATCATCAATGGCCGACTTGAATCCCTCCGTTACCGATGGGGCATCTTGTGAAAACATCGGGCGTCCTGACGCCGCATAAGTGTGCCGGTTGAACATTGGCATGTCATAAGACGGGCTGGTATTGTATCTGGTGCTTCATAAGTCATATCATATTGGAATCCATGAGATGGTCTTCCTAGTTGAAACCTTTTAAACGGTGTTTGAGATTGTGGTAGAAGAGACGATGAGGGTACGTCTCGAGGTAGGCGCGACAGGTCTTGCCAGTTATAATGGCGACGGAGTAGCACATCGTGACACTCCATTACTTATCTTTTCTATGTCATACATCAGTGTTACGGAGTAGCGCTCTTTATATGATAGTCACTACTTGATATGCGGACATGATAGCCGCTCCGAGGGGTGTGGACGTGATAGCAAATTAACAATATGCGGTCATGATAGTCGCCTCGCGACGTGCGGATGTGATAGCCGATTGATGATACACGGACGTGATAGGTTCCGTGACGTGCGGATGTGATAGCCGTTTGGTGATACACGGACATGATATCTGTTCGTGACGTGCAGACGTGATAGCCGCTTGGTGATCCACGGACATGATAGCCCTTTCGTGACGTGCAGACGTGATAACCACTTGGTGATACACGGACATGATATCCGTTTCGTGATGTGCGGACGTGATAGCCGCTTGGTGATACACGGACATGATATCCGTTTCGTGACGTGCGGACGTGATAGCTGCTTGGTGATACACAGACATGATAGCCGTTTCGTGACGTTCAGACGTGATAGCCGCTTGGTGATACACGGACATGATAGCCGTTTCGTGACGTGCAGACGTGATAGCCGCTTGGTGATACACGGACATGATAGTTGTTTTGTGACGTGCGGACGTGATAGCCGCTTGGTGATACACGGACATGATAGCCGTTTCGTGACGTGCGGACGTGATAGCCGCTTGGTGATACACGGACATGATAGCCGTTTCGTGACGTGCGAACGTGATAGCCGTTTCGTGACATGCGGACGTGATAGCCGCTTGGTGATACACGGGCATGATATCCGTTTCGTGACGTGCAGACGTGATAGCCGCTTGGTGATACATAGACATGATAGTCGTTCCGTGCATACATGGTGTGTGCGCTTGGCGGTGCCCTTGATTGGCAGATTCCACACTTTCTGCCAGTGACGTTTTCCTTTGTTCGTCACACTGATTTACCTTTCATTAGTGTTGGATACTCAACCATCGATTTTTAGGGGGTGGCGAAGTACCATTGCTCGTGCTCATGATTTTGCTCGTAATAGCATTTTGTTCGAATCGTGCAGACGGCACCAATGATGGAACAAGCTTGTCGGGGGTTCCGGACTAGGCGGCCTTGCGTCGAGTTGAGTTCCTATACTCTTCGTGTTTCCCGTCTTCTTGATGTTACCGTCGATCTCTTTCCAAGCCGTCGATTACCTGCAAGAAGGATTGCGCCAGAGGGGGGGTGTCTCTGGCGAACCCTCTCCGATGCTAAAGTCAGAGTCGGATTCTAGAGAGATAAAGTAGAGAGAAGGCAGAGCAAGGCTGTTTAAAATGAAGAATGCATTCTCCTATTTATAGAGTTTGAGAATTGTACGTGTGGGACCCGTGTAAAAAGGGTGGTTCCGTAAATAGGTTGAGGGTAGTTTCGTAAATAGGTGGAGACCCGAGAAGGATTCGGGGTCGGACGCGGAACGCGTCAACCCCGTGATACCGGTCCGGTGTTGATGACGCCGGACCTGGTCCGTACTCCTGGTACCGGATCTGGTCCGATGTTATCAGAGTGGTCTGGTACCATTGGTACGGACCAAGTCCGATGTTACCGGACCGGTGTCACCGGACTAGTCCAGTAACACGATACCAGACTTGCGTGCGAAAGTATATAAAGGCCTTAGCCCCTAACCATGTTCGAGATCGACGGTGCGACCATGTCGAGCCTTGATGAGGTCCAGTCGGGTGTATATTCATCATCTTGTTTAATATGTTTTAAAACTCCAACAAAAATGTTTAAATTTTTTGAACTTGATAACTCTACATTCAGGACTTGTAAAATATGACATATGAATACAATAAAAAATATTGACACATAATAAAATGCACACATGCACCATTTCTCACCCTAGATTTTACTATACTATATAATTTCAATAATTTCAATCATATTGATTGATGACATTCATCGTATTTTAGGCTTTTAGCCCCGGGTTTGACTCGTCAATATTGTTGTGCAAAGAAAAATCATAATAAATATAAAGCCATGTGTGAAATTGGGCCAACGGGGCCATAAGTTGGGCAGAAAAAACTTTTGGGCCTATAATTGGGCAGAAATCTAAAGAATAGTTCGAACCGAAAAGTTGTATAGGGCTATGAAATGAGGCGACGGCGGCGCTGCCATTAATAGACTTGTTCGCTGCCGTCTAAAAGCTTCCCGCCGCTGCAACTCATAACTTCGAACCTAGGTCGTCCGAAACCACTGATGGCGGCAGCTAGTCTTTTCCGATCTCTCCGGCGGATAGAGGTGGTCAATTCTTCTTTGGCTGCTCACAGAGCGGTAAGTTTCTCTCTCGATGTCTTTCTCTGGCTCGGTCTGTTTTTACTCTTCTTGCACTTGAATTCCTGATTGCGAGCTCAGGAGAACTGAATCTATGTTCTCCAGTAGAGTGGGATGAATCTCTTGTTTTTCGGTTGAGCTGATTTAGAGGCTAGCGAGCTGCTCGGATCATACGTGTGGATCTTGTTGCCCAAATGCTTGAGTTCTGGAGAATCTCTGTAAAATGATCAGTCTGTTGCTGCAATTGTATGATTCGCTTGTGTGAAAATGGGCGTCTTAGTTCCGAATTGGAGTTTGATGTCTTGTTGTGGACATTAATGTGGTGAATATCATCATCGGTGTTAGAATTCATTTCACAAATCCACGTCTAGTAATCCATGCTTGCCTAACGCTTTTTATGATTATTGACGTAAATGAAGCTTACTCTTTAAGGCCTTGATTTGCTTTCAAGCTTTAATTTTGAGTAGAAATCGACCTATCTCAGTGCACCCTCCATGTTGAGATGCACTACTGATGAGTCTTGCTGTTTCTTTCCTTATTCTTTTTCTTTACTTGAACAGTTTCTAGCATTTGAAATATCATGATGGCAATTAGGTTTATGAGCCTGATTGTCTATCTATGATGAAATTCAGTACTTAGCGATCTTTTTTACAAGAAACTTAAATCTAAAAAGTTTCCAGAACCATAAAAAAGTTATAATCGCAGCACCTTTCTATATTGCCAACCGTTAACTACTTTCAGGTTAGTATATGTCCAAAGAACAGAACATATAGTTTTGGTTTCTAGCTTTTCACAGATCCACATGAAGGAGCAGGTCCATTCCATATAGTAAGCAGCAAAACATGTTGGGAGGTCTCTAGGCATTTAAAACCATTGACCTAGTTTCTTTAATTCAGAGTAGAAATAATCCTCCTAGGTGCTGACACAATGTTGAGATCCACTTCCAATTAGCCATGTTGATTGCTTATCCTCTTTTGTACTTAGAAAGTGTTGCTCTGAACGATTGGGTTTGTCCAATTCTAGGAGGCACAAGTATTCTAGGTCCTCTAAGCATCTCTTGTATCTGTATTGGGTTGGAGGTTTAAAGTACCACAGATCTTCTAACCTTCATAACCATACATACCATGCAGTTAGCAGTCGATATCGAATCAGCCTATCCGATCAGTCAAGGGGCAACGTCGACAAGATTATTCAGGTAGTGTACATGCCTTCTTGTGGTGCTCATGTCGAGTCATCTCTGAAGTACCAAATTGACTTTGAACTTGTTGGCATAATAATAATTGGGTTTTGCAGCTCAAAACCATCTGGAAAAGAGGTCATGGGAATGGTGAAGAATGATGCAAAGTTGCAGAAAGAGGAGCTGAATCAGGGGACGAAGGCACTCATTGGGATCAAATTGACTTCATTTGATGGGCGTTTCATGGGGATTCCGGCCCACACAAAGAAGGTTGGATTGCCTGAATCGCGAGTAGTGTACACTGTGTTACGGTCACCTCACATTGATAAGAAGTCGAGGGAACAGTTTGAGATGAGGATCAAGAAACTGTATCTGCTCATCAAGACAGACAGCCATGAACTGCGCAACAAGTACTTTTGGTTGAAACGGCAGCGTATTTTTGGAGCTCAATTTGAGATCAATTTCTTTTGCAAGACTCGTCTGGATAAAGCAAAATTGGATGGTTTATTAGGAAGATAGAAGATCATTGCAAAAGGGTTCGGGTTCGGGTTTGGGCTCGGTTGGGGATTTCTCTGGAGGTGAACACCTGGGGTTTATGTTTTGAATTCATGATCGCTTAAGTTGCCAGATTTTTGACTCAATTTAGAGTGAACTGCTGTTTTTCTTTTGTTTGACGGTAAGGTTGATTTGGTACTCTGAGCCACTTACTGTAGTGTTATAATTGGCTAGAGTTTGTATTTTTGGATCATGTAATAATCTATCTAACATTAATTACACATATTTAGTTACTTTTGGGTATGGTAAAATGGTATTGTTTTTTTTTTTTGGCCAAAAATGGTATTGTTAGTTGCTGGCTCAAAGTTGGAGACTTAATTACATACGTTTCAGTGAAAAATTAATATGGTGCAGTTCTTTTTCTTAGTCTTTATATTCTTCATCATGTTTTTTCATGTTTATATTCTTCATTATGTTCGTGTATTTGTATTGTTATTTATCTTTGAACTTTGATCTTCATGTTTTTCAAGAAGTGAACCCTGAACTTGGGTTTAGTGTTTCGGTTTGAGGAAGATTACTATGAAGATGAATATGTAGATGACGAAAAAATTACTATGAAGATGATGAGTATGTTGATGATGAAAATACATGAATATGATTTAATTGAAGTAATGTTTTTTTTTTTTTTACATGTCACTTTTTGTTGTTTTGCTTACACCATGTCAACATGAAATGGAGTGCTTACATTTAATTTAGGTATAATGTAATAATGATCGTAAGAAAAGAAAAGATAGGAGAAGTTAAAATGAGGCAAACATACAAGTAATTCTACATATGTAATTAATTAACCATAGTAAATACATCAGCTCAACCCAAACCTTAAAAAGTCACTAAACTGATATATACATCAGTGAGAATGATATAAGATTAATGGGGATTTATTGGATACATGATGATGATTATAAATTAGTAGGTAGAGAGTAAAATGGAGAGTGAGTGTTTAATGAATTAGTAATTAGGTTATGAAGATGATTGAAGGATCACAGCAACATTCATCAAGGAGGCAGCAGCAACACAGAGCAGCCAGACTGCAAACAAATCAACTAATTAATAAATAAATAAATGATGCATATATATATGAGAGAAATGAACAATATCTGATTGATCAAATATATACCATCCTTGAAGAAAACCAGCAGCTTCTCTGCGTGGGGGCGGAGGAGGGGCATAGTACTGAGGTGGTGCCTGAACCGGAGGACCTTGATAGTACCCTGCACCTCCTACAACATGCATGATCAAAGCTTGGTTTAACATATATATATAATCCATCATTTCATTATTAATAAGTACCTTGAGGAGGGTAGGGGTAACCATACTTAGCCTCATTCATCTCTACCTAGCTAGCTAGCTAAGAAGAAGAAGAAGAAGAAACTAATAAATGAATGGTGGAGGGATTATGTTATCGTTATTTATAAGCAATTTCATTCTTTAGTAGAGAGAGAGAGACAGCGTAGATTTATCCTTTACTTAGAGGAGTGAGTGGTTGCATAGCTTTAGCTAGATCCTTCCTGTCCTGTCCTGTATGTATGTGTTCTAATTTTACAACCAAATATATAATCTCACTCTCTTTATCTATATATGACTGAGTGTGAATATATTCTTGGATTTTCTAGTTTCACCAACCGTTGTATACTTAAATAAATATACCACACTTTAGATTAGAAATAATTAATGATCTAGAACAAGTGAGGAAATAATGAAGAAAAGAGCATGGTTGTAGTGTCACTGTCATATAAGTAGTAATAGGCTTTGTGATGTATTTCATTATTTCAATATAAAGTTTGATTAAATTTTTCAGATGGAACTCCAGCTAAACTTAACAATTTGAATCACATTCGTCTTTAGTTCTTCAAAAATGCTATGAAAACTTGTATATATTTATTATGAAGAATCTTTTTTAGTTATACATACAGATGATATGGAACCGAATCAACCTCATCAATCTGTCATCTAATATATATATATTCTAAAGTGTTCGTGGGAACGATCTCATATTCTTTTCTTTGAGTTCGTTCTAGCAAGATTTCTTTTCTTTCATACTAATTAAACTCCCCGCTAAGCAAAAGGTTTATTCTTCAACTTTTTATAGCAAAAGGAACAACTTTATTCCTCCGGTCTACATCTCTAGATTATCAAACGAAAATACTACGTGGGAATATTAGCTTTACCTTTTAAGTTTATATAACTTTAGTTAACAATACTATTAGCGCGTACGTGCATTTACGCCTCGCTGTCCTCATCTTATATTTTCAAAATAAAAAAAGTTATTATATTTATTTAGTATGATAAAAATATGTACACATAAATATTTGTTATAACTTGAGCAACTGAGGCGGTCTAATAGAATATTATAATTTACAATGTATAGTTAATTTCATCTTAATTCGTTATTTAACAATAAATAAATTGAGGAAAACAAAACAAACCAAATTCATAATTCCATTTTGTAGTAGGAAGTTTAATGGACGAATTACACCCGTTGGAGTATGGGGAGATTCTGAATTATTTTTCTCACTAAAACAGTATTATTTTAATAACCAAATATAAAATTAGTTAATTGTTAAAAACTATTTACAACTTTGCTATTTCTGAGATGGAATTAGTGGCACAACAATTTTTTAACCGTAAATGACATTAGCGGCACAGTGTTGATTTTTTTTTCCTTTTTTTTTTTTTATTTTTTTTATTTTTTTTTTATTTTTTTATGTCTTGGTCTAAGTACATTTAGGATTACGTAGTTTTATGCTTTTTTTTAAGCCTATTAGAATAAGTGAATAGTTTGGTAGGGTAAATTCTAAAGAGTTAAAAATGAACGATTAGTTTGGCTGGGTGAGCCTAAATTCGAGTTGAAGTACATTTAGGTTTACATAGCTAGTTTTATGTTTTATGTTTTTTTTTTTTTTTTTCTAAAACCTTATTGTGATGGGTGAACAGTTTGATAAGATGAACTCTAAAGGACTAAAATTGGATGAAATTTTTGACTGAATGAATCTTAGAATACTAAAATTGGACGGACAGTTTTACGTTTGAACTTCAGTTTGTCCAATTTGAGCCATATATGTTTTACTATATCAAACTATTCACCAATTCCACATAAGTCATAAAAGTACTTAAACCTAAATTTATAATTTACATGACTGTTGGATCACGGTTGGAACTCCGGTATGTTCTTGACGGAAATTCGAACTCCTTCGCTCCAAGTAATCCTGCAAGAAGGGGATAGACCGGGCGGTGACCCAGAATCCCTCTCCGATACTTAAATGAGTATCTCGATGAAACTGGCAAGTATCAGTGTGTAAAATGTTCAACGTAATGATCCTGAGGTAACTCCTTCCTTTATATAGGGGAGGGGTCACCTCAGTTACCTGTGAGATAACTACCACGTTCCGTTAATCTCGGCCCTGTAGCCCACGTTCCGTCTTTTCAGGCCACTTCCCCACTATGTTGATAGTGGGCATGTTTCTCGGCCTCGTTTTCTGGTGGCAAGTCCCGACGGATGTCGAGGACTCCAGAGTTATCTCTTTTGGTCACCGCTCGGGGCCCCTCGTCATCGGGACAGGGCCTGCATTCTCAGGGATTCAATATCGGAGCCTACTTAAAGGCGTATCATCGGGGCCTACTTAAAGGCGTATCATCGGGGCCTACTTAAAGGCATATCATCGGGAGCGTTCAGCTCGTATGTCGGGACCGACCTTGTCGGGACCTCTCGTATTGGTCTTCTGAGCCTCTTTTGGGGCCCAGTGGGCCTACTTCGTCGTTTGGTCGCCGTTAATGGACCTGACGGCTATATCGAAACCCATCATTTGCCCCCAATACCCGAGGGACTTATAGTTCGTCGTGTCTTCCAACTTCGGACCTTTCGATATTCCGAGGATAACCACCGAATCCGAAAATATTTCTCGATTACTCACCTATTAAATGCGATGAGTGATGAAGTGACGGCTTGAGTGCCCGTGCCTGCTTTTCTGAAAAAGCGCTTTATAGCCGTTTTGTCCCTAGTGTTTCGACGATTCAGGTTGAGGCGCTTCATCTTCAACGGTTCAGATCACAACGTCTCTTTGCCTATCCTCTCTCCTATAAAAACCCAAATCTTGGCACTATTCAGTTCTTCTCTACCGTTTCATTCTCTGTGTTTTCAAAAGTTCAAGCTCTCCTTTCTAATCTCGGATCAGCACTCCGGCGACCAGGACCTCCGACCATCAAGCTCATCCTTTCCTCTCCGATTCGACATGTCTGGTAAGATTTCTTCTTTTGATTCCGAAGAAACTTGTTAGCATAGTTTTTCCTTTCATCTTCATCAACTTACCCAAACTTTTGCGGAAATCATCTGTGCCTTTTCTTGCCCTAATTACTTTCCAGACGGTGATTCCAGTTCCGGGGGGAGGAAACCCTTCAAGTTCGAGTATGCTTGTAATGAGATTTCGGACACCGCCTATGATGCAGCTCTCCGGGAGGGGTGCATTACTTCCACCTGGGAGCCTCGCTTCCCTTATCCTTGGCCTCGCGTCCCGGGTCATTCTGCGGTCACTCGTCCCCGGGAAGGGGAGGTATTTGTCTCCACCGGGCAAATATCGGCAGTGATTCGCTTCCCTTTCTGTGGTGACATGGTCGAGATGTGTAAATATTACAAAACACATCCGACTACCTTCTCCCCTCATGCCATCCGTGTGTGGAATGCCTTCCGCGTGCTTTGCCTCCGCCAACAATGGTCGTATAGCCTCCGACTCTTCCGGACCTTCTATGGGCTAAAGTGCAATGACGTCGGGGTCTGTGCCTTCTATCCACGGATGCCTAAGTGGAGTAAGGCACAGCTCTCTCGATACAGCTGGAATGGTGACACCTGGAAGGTTGCCAAGGGTCGGGGCCTGATCACTGATTCGGGACCCGACAACAGCGGTTGGAAGAGGAGTTATTTCTTCATCCGCAACAGCTCTATTCCGTGGCCCCGATGGGAGGTCGAAGCGGACCCTGCCCCCGCTTTCCACACCTACTCCGAGGATGATTTCCAGATTCTCCACTGCATCCAGCTTTATCGTTGGGGGGACTCTTTCGCTCTCCTCGACGCCAACTCCATCGGGGAGCGGGACCTGGTTCTGACCGGGATCCGACTCCTTGATATCGTCTCCGAGGGTCAACTCTTCGACGGCTCTTCTAACCTCGTTCCTTGGGTAATATTCTAACTGTGCATTCATTTTCATCCTTGCAGCTAAGAAGGTATCACTACTGACCAATCTCATGCTTAAGCAGGCGGAGACTGATGCTGTCCCGCGCCCCGCGAGGAAGAGGAAGTCTTTGAAGAGGGGGACCTCCTCATCGGCACCTCCGACTTCGGAGCAGATCAAGCGGGCTCGGGTGGAGAAGATGGATCAGATCTTCAACGCCAAAATTCCCGAGGAAGGTAAACAACTCCGCTTAGCAATTCGATTATACAGGAGGCGTATTCCCAAGGAGTTAATCCCCTCCGATAAGGGAGCCCGGGTCGAAGGGATCAAACGCATCCTGCAAGGGGAAACTCCCCGCATTCTCAAAGCGGGTTACTACAATTATTACGGGAAGGACCAGTACCTCTCCCGTCGCGTCATCCGGTGTAAGGATCCTGACCAGCTTCCTGACTTTATTTCTGAAGCTTCTCATCCTCCAGCTGTAGGTCAATCGAGAGCTGGAGCTTCGACGGAGGTGCCTCCCTCCGACGCCCAGGTCGGAGAGCCTCTCCTTTCTCTTCCAGCCCCAGGAAGATCGGGGACTGAAGACAGCCCCGACGGACGGTCAGTTCCGTCGGGTGCTTGACTTGGACGTCTCTCACTCCTCTGAGGAGGCGAGCGGGGGCCAGCCCCTGATTCGTCGTCGGGGGGGCGAGGCAGACCCCGCCGGAGCCGACTCCCGAAGGGCCGTCTCCGTCTTCTCCGGCACAGCAGCTGTCGCCGGTCTTGGGCCTGACTCCCGAGGAGCCGGCGGGTTCTTATGGCGGCTCGGAGGCCCGCACCTCCGATACTCAGGGCGTCATTCCTCCTCTCCCCTTAGACGGGAGCTTCTACCAGCTTTACACCCCCGACCAGGCGGGGGCTCCCTGGACCCCGATCGAGTCGTTGCAGGGGGTCCCGCTTCGTCGGGGTGATAGACCACCGGAACTGGGCCTGCACTTGCTGGCAGGTTCAGTTCCGCCGTCTCTAAAGCTTCCGCTTTCCTTGGCCCGGGAGCACATCCACCAGGAGATTCGCGAAATGGCCATCCGTCGCGTGGAGGTAAGGCTTCCTGCTTTTACACTTTAGCATACAAGGTAGAACATTCCCGTGTACTAACCTTTTCTTTTCTTTTTCACAGGAAATGGCGGACCAACACCGCTGTTTCGGGTTCATCCTAGCCCTGGAGGAGGCCCTGGAGCAGGAGCGAGCCAAGGCGGCCCCCGAGGTCTTGGCCAAGCTCAAGGAGGATCTGGCTGCCTCCGAGTCGTCAAAGGGGAGGTTGGTTAAGGAGCAAGCCCTCCTTAACCAGAAGACTCGGGACCTCTTGAGGCAGGTCCACGATTTCGAGAGGTTGCTGAAGCAGGAGCGCCAAAGGCTCCAGGAAGAGCAGCAGGGGCGCGCGGAGGATCGGGACATGCATGTCCTTGAGAAGAAGGCCTTCGAAGACGCCAAGGCGGGGCTGGAAGCCGAGAAGAAGGCCCTGGAAGATGTCAAGGCGGGGCTGGAGGCTGAGAAAGTCCTCCTCGCCAACCGGTCCCGACAGCTGGAGCGGGAGGTCGCCGAGTTCCCTGTCAAGCTGGCCGAGGCTGAGGCCAAGGGACGGGAAGATTATCGGGGCTCCGAGGCTTTCCAACTGGACGCGGTAAAGTTCTGTACGGCGGAGGTGGAGACCACCCTGCTTAATGCTGTTGAAGAGCTTCATCTGGAGTATGGTGATGCTATTGACTTCACCAAGTCTCAGACCCTCGCCCCCTTCGCGGAGAAGTACTTCAACCTTTCTGAGGAGAGTGACGGGGCCAACACCCCCGAGGGGACTGCGGGTGCTGAAGGCGCGGTGGAACCTCCGAGTGCAGAACTCACGACAACTGAGCCCCCGATGATCGATCCTTCACCGGCTGACTTCCCAAAGTCTGATCCTCCCGCGACCAATCTTCCAGAGTCCGATCCTCCAACCACGGAGCCTTCTGCCACGGACCTCGTGGACCCTGCTCCTCTCGACGCTGCCAAGGATCGAGCCTGATTGCTTTATTTTCGGATCCCTGTAATTTCCTTCTTTGTTGCGAACCTCCCAGATCTTTATAATATCAATCTTTTTGGGTTCCGATCATCACTGGCACCACTTAAGGTGAATTAATTACGCCACCTAAGGCAATTCGATCATATCACTTAAGAGTAATTTCGACGCGTCACTTAAGACATTTTATCCACACCACTTAAGGCGATTTAATCGTGCCCCTTAAGGCAACTTTTCCACACCACTTAAGGCGATTTAATCGTGCCCCTTAAGGCAACTTTTCCACACCACTTAAGGCGATTTAATCGTGCCCCTTAAGGAAACTTTTCCACACCACTTAAGGCGATTTAATCGTGCCATTTAAGGCGGAACCACGCCACTTAAGGCGATTTAATTGTGCCACTTAAGGCAACTTATCTACACCACTTAAGGCGATTAATCGTGCCATTTAAGGCGGAACCACGCCACTTAAGGCGATTTAATTGTGCCACTTAAGGCAACTTATCTACACCACTTAAGGCGATTTAATCGTGCCCCTTAAGGCAACTTTTCCACACCACTTAAGGCGATTTAATCGTGCCCCTTAAGGCAACTTTTCCACACCACTTAAGGCGATTTAATCGTGCCCCTTAAGGCAACTTTTCCACACCACTTAAGGAGATTTAATCGTGTCATTTAAGGTGGAACCACGCCACTTAAGGCGATTTAATTGTGCCACTTAAGGCAACTTATCTACAACACTTAAGGCGATTTATCGTGCCATTTAAGGCGGAACCACGCCACTTAAGGCGATTTAATCGGAAGAAACCTCTTTATTCATTGATGGCTTAACACGATAAACAACTTGCACCACTGAAGGCGACTTAATAAACATCTTGCACCACTGAAGGCGACTTAATAGATAACTTGCACCACTGAAGGCGACTTAATAAACAACTTGCACCACTGAAGGCGACTTAATAGACAGCCTGCACCACTGAAGGCGACTTAATAGACAACTTGTACCACTGAAGGCGACTTAATATCAAACATGACATTTCTTCAAGTGTTCGCCACTAAAAGAATGCTTCAACACGTTGCCATCGAGGTCTTCCAACTTATACGCATTCCGAGCTGGCATCCCCACGACCTTATAAGGCCCTTCCCACTTTGGTGACATCTTGTTGATTCGATCCAAAAGGGTAAATTCGTTCCGACGCCACACCAGTTCCCCGACAAAGAACTGTCGAGACTTGAATCGTCGATTATAATATCGGGCCGTTGCCAAGCGCATCCGAGCCTGGACCTCATCGGCACTCCGCCTCTTCTCTTCGACCAAGTCCAAGTCCAGACGCCTCATTTCATCATTCGACAGAGGTTCGTAATACCTTGTCCGATGGGATGCCACAGCTATTTCGACGGGAGCTACTGCCTCCGTGCCATAGACGAGGCCAAACGGAGTCTCCCCGGTCGATCTTTTGGGTGTTGTTCTAACAGCCCAAAGTACATTTTCCAGCTCGTCCAGCCATTTGCCCTTCAAGGCGTGGACCGTCTTCTTCAGGCCGTCCATCACGATCTTGTTGGCTGACTCCACTTGTCCATTGGTTTGAGCATGACGGACAGAGGCTGTCCGATTCTCAATTTTCAGCTCCTCCAAGCACTCCTTCCACTGGGCCCCGTTGAACGGAGGGCCATTATCGCTGATCACCACCTTGGGGATCCCGTATCGGGATATGATATGGGTCTGGAGGAATTTGAGGATGTGGTTCCCTGTTGTCTTGGCCAATGCCTTGGCTTCTATCCATTTCGAAAAATAATCAATAGCCACAACTAAGTATCGACACTGACCTTTTGCGACTGGAAGGGGTCCCACCAAGTCGATTCCCCATTGCGAGAAGGGCCAAGCACTCTTAATGGACGTCAGATCGGCAGCTGGAGCCACGATGTTCGGGGCGTACTTCTGGCAAACGTCACAGGATCGGACTAACATCGTTGCCTCTTTGTTCATCGAGGGCCAGTAATAGCCCAAGTTCAATACTTTCCTCACGATGGATCGGGCACCTTCATGACAGGCCAAATATCCTTCGTGCACCTCCCTAAGGATCCTACCGGTGTCGGGCTCGGCCACGCATTTCAGATAAGGAGTTAAATACCCCTTTTTGTACAGCTGATTGTCCACCATCACATAATTGGGCGCGATTCGGCGTATTTTGCCTGCTGCCACTTCCTCATCGGGGACTGCCCCCGTAGTCAGATACGTGACTATCGGGGTCATCCATGTGGGCTCCTCCGATCCGATGTCGATGGCACACACCTCCGATTGATCGGTGGTTGACAGGATCACCTTCTCCAAAAAATGCACCTTCCGGCTTTCATCAAGGGGTGCCCCCAAGGCGAACTTGCTCAAGGCATCTGCTTCCGCATTATCCGACCTCGGGATCGCCTCAATATCGAAGCTCTTGAAACTCTCCTTCAGGGTTTGTACCTCGCGAAGATACTTTCTCATCATCGGGCTCTTTGCTTCGTATCGCCCTTGGACTTGGTTCATGATCAGGCTAGCATCGCACTTCACCTTTAAGTGACCAACTCCCGTTCCTTTAGCGATCTTAAGGCCAGTGATGAGAGCCTCATACTCAGCTTCATTGTTGGTGGCCCTAAAGGTCAGGGCCAAGGCATATCGGAGGGGCTCGTCTCCGTCTGGTGGTATCAGTACGAAATCTGCTCCCGATCCTTCTGAATTTGAGGAGCCATCGGTGTACATCTCCCAAGTATTTTCGGTGCCGGGCTGTTCTAACTGCTCTGTTATCGCGACCTCCATGGTTGCCCCCTCTACAGGGCCCGCTTCTTCTAGATCGGGGGCTGTAGACTCTGCTATGAAATCCGCCAACGCCTGGCCCTTAATAGCCGTCCTCGGAGCAAAGTGAATGCGGAACTCACTAAGCTCGACTGCCCATTTCACTAATCTTCCCGACGCATCAGGTCGGTTCAAAAAATGTTTCAAGGGCTGATTCGTCAAAACGGTAATCTCATGCGCGTGGAAGTAAGGCCTCAGCTTCCGAGCAGTAATAATTAACGCATAGAGATACTTCTCAACGGCGGGATAATTCATTTCAAACTTGGCGAGTGCCTTGCTTACATAATAGACGGGGACTTGGCTACCCTCTACAACTTTTACTAAGACAGAGCTAACAGTAAACTCAGAAACATCCAAATACAGATAGAGTGGCTCGCCTGGGATGGGCTTCGCCAATGGCGGGAGGGTGCGAAGGTGCTGCTTGAGTGCCTGGAACGCCTCTTCGCACTTGGCAGTCCATTCAAACTTCTTGTTGGCCCTCAACACTTCGAAGAACGGCATAGATCGGTCGCTCGCCTTGGACAGGAAGCGACTCATCGCGGCTAATCGGCCATTCAGCACCTGTACCTCCCGATGGTTCGTCGGTGACTTCATCTCCTCGATGGCCCTCAGCTTCTCAGGGTTCACCTCGATTCCCCTCTGGCTCAGCATGAAGCCCAGAAACTTCCCTGAGTGTACTCCGAAGGCACACTTGGTCGGGTTCAAGTGAACTTGATGAAGCTTCATTCGCTCGAATGCTGTGGCCAGGTTGTGAACATGATCCTTGGCCTGTCGAGACTTCACCAGCATGTCGTCCACATAGGCCTCCATGGTTTTCCCCAACATCTCCCCGAACAGCTTATTCACCATCCTCTGATAAGTTGCACCTGCGTTGATCAATCCAAAGGGCATAACATTATAATGATAGATGTCACTATCAGCATAAAAGGCGGTATGATGGGCATCCTCCTCGGACATCTTGATCTGATTGTAGCCAGAGTAAGAATCCATAAAGCTCAGCAGCTCATGACCCGATGTGGCATCCACCAGCTGGTCGATCTTCGGGAGCAGGTAGCAATCCTCGGGCATGCCTTGTTCAGGTCGCGGAAATCGACGCACATCCGCCACTTGCCATTGCTCTTCTTCACCAGGACTGGGTTGGCGACCCAGGTCTGGAATCGGAGCTCCTTAATAAATCCAGCATCGAGCAACCTGCCCACCTCCTGCTGGATCGCGATCTTCTTATCGGCACCCATCGGGCGCCTTCTCTGTGTGATCGGTTTGATCGCGGGATCAATTTTCAGCTCGTGAGTAATTACATC
Source organism: Clarkia xantiana subsp. parviflora (assembly GCA_036873135.1). Taxonomy (NCBI): domain Eukaryota; kingdom Viridiplantae; phylum Streptophyta; class Magnoliopsida; order Myrtales; family Onagraceae; genus Clarkia; species Clarkia xantiana. The sequence continues at coordinate 14,826,791 of JAPTYO010000008.1, read as the reverse complement.
GGGGCTGATTCCTGGCATGTCGCTCGGGGACCTGGCAAACAGCTCCTTGAAATCCTTCAGCAAATCAATCAGTTCTCGGGCTGTCTCCTCCGACAGAGCGAACCCGATTTTTACCTTCCTCTGAGGCCCATCAATCTCGACCTCCTTCAAATCTTCCATCGGGGCAGGACGCCCAAACTCCTCTCGGGGATCAGCGTCAGTCTGGAAAACATTCATAGCCTCCTGATTCCTCCTTCGGGTGGCATTGACATAGCACCTCCTGGAAACTATCTGATTGCCCTGGACCTCTCCGATTCCGTGGTCAGTCGGGAACTTCAGCTTCTGATGGACGGTTGAGGCAACTGCCCCAGCGGGTTGATGGTAGTCCTCCCGATAATTGCATTATAGGTCCCCGCGGACTTGACCACTACGACCATCGGGAAGTCTGCGGGCTTTAAGTCCTTCCTGGTTTTTCCCATGGCCTCCAGTGCATCCATGAACAGAATATCAGAGGAGCTCCCTCCATCAATCAGGATTCGTTTCATCTCGTACCCATCCACGTTCAGGGTCACGACCAAAGCATCATCGTGCGGGGTCTCCACGCCTATTAGGTCCTCCGCTGAGAAGGGAATCACCATTTCTTCTTTTGGAGTCCAATTTCGGGCCCTCTTGCCCAGCACCACAGCAATGGGAATCTGAGAAGCATAGACCTCCCGAGCTGCCGTAGTATCTCCTCCTGCAAAAAGTCCTCCGTGAATCACATTAATGGTTCCCCGCTTCTCCTTGCGGGCATTGGAAGACTCAGGTTTATCCTTCTTCGGGGATCGACCACGGGATCAGGAACGGGACCGCGATCGGGACTGGGAACGGGATCGGCCCCGTTGTCCAGCCACAAATTCCTTGAGCTTTCCCTTTTGGATCAGCTTCTCAATCTCTTTCTTCAACTCTCGACAATGGTTAGTGTCGTGACCGTTGGCACGGTGAAAGCGACAATAACGATCAGTGCGGGCTCCCATGGACTCTCCATCTTTTTTCGGGGGGTACCTGGCGATACCCTGTCGGTCCATCACTGCTAACACGGAACCCATGGAACAAATGAGAGGGGTGTAGTGGTCCTCCCGTTTGTTCGACTTCGAGGAACGCTTGTCTTCCCTTCGATCGGGACGACCTCGACCCCGACTGCTCTCGGGTTTATCTTTTCTCTTGCGGTCGTCCAAGGATTTAAACGACTGTTTCCCCCTGTTTGATTTCGGAGGATCGAGGTCTCCGGCAGCTATCTTCGACTCCTGGACGTCGATTTTCTGCTTCACTCTCTTCTGCTGCGCCTCCATGTTCCACACAGCCTTCTCAGCCACGCTGTGCATCAGGTCGGAACCGTACGGTGCGGTCAGGTTCCGAATGAAGGTACGGATGGTCTCTCCCTCCGTCATTTCCTCATCAATCTCGGCCACGCTGGCAGTGTACCTCTGGTAGTAATGCGCCAGAGATTCGTCGGGCCTCTGTACCACCTCAGCCAGGAACCTCGCACTTTTCAGGAGACGCCGGCGGCCCTGGTACTGCTAGATGAATCGATCGTGCATCTGGGTCCAGCTAGAGATGCATCCAGGGGGGAGGCTGAAGAACCACGTCAGGGCCCTCTCGCCAAGTGTGCCTGGAAACAAAACGCACACGATATCATCATTCGGGGCTCTGCCTAGACAAGACATGACATGCTTCTGGACGTGACGAACGAGATCTCCCTCGCCATCATACTCCTTAATTGTCGAGATGCCCAGTCCCGGCGGGGCGGTGGTGTTCACCAATCGGGGGACGAAGGGATGGGTGGATCGATCCCACAGCTCCGTCATCATCTTCTTCTGGTCCCCCATGCAAATGTTCACGATCTTCACCACCTGGTCGGGGGTGATAGGCCCATTGAGAGGAATGGTCCTATGCTGCACAGATCCAGGCCCATCGACCACGAATTGCTCCGATAGGGCAGGCTCCTTGCCCTTGTCCTGGTGCTCAGGTTGGGCCTCCTGCCCGTCCCGATTCTCCATCGGCGGAGGTGGAGGTAACTCCTCCTCCTTCTTCTTGGCGGCCTCCCTTTGGTCTAGGAGAGCCTCCATAGCTTCTAAAAATACTGGCATGGCATCCATCACAGCCTTTGCCAAGTCCGGCTTTGCAGGTGCAACCTGGTCCCTCCTTGGGATCTCTTCCCGGCTCTACGACGAGTTTCGAATGGAATCTTCACGATCCTCATGATGCCCCTTGTTTGGGAAACAGCAGGGGGAGGATCATTCCGATCAACGGTGCGCTCCGGTAGCCCTGAGTTCAGAGTTCCAGCAGGGTGACGGGAACCACCAAATTGTCCTTGTCTCTTCTTTTGCTTGCCAGCCATCGAACGGGTAGAAGCCATTTTTGCTTTATGCTTCGTTCCCACAGACGGCGCCAATGTTGGATCACGGTTGGAACTCCGGTATGTTCTTGACGGAAATTCGAACTCCTTCGCTCCAAGTAATCCTGCAAGAAGGGGATAGACCGGGCGGTGACCCAGAATCCCTCTGCGATGCTTAAATGAGTATCTCGAGGAAACTGGCAAGTATCAGTGTGTAAAATGTTCAACGTAATGATCCTGAGGTAACTCCTTCCTTTATATAGGGGAGGGGTCACCTCAGTTACCTGTGAGATAATTACCACGTTCCGTTAATCTCGGCCCTGTAGCCCACGTTCCGTCTTTTCAGGCCACTTCCCCACTATGTTGATAGTGGGCGTGTTTCTCGGCCTCGTTTTCTGGTGGCAAGTCCCGACGGATGTCGGGGACTCCAGAGTTATCTCTTTTGGTCACCGCTCGGGGCCCCTCGTCATCGGGACAGAGCCTGCATTCTCAGGGATTCAATATCGGAGCCTACTTAAAGGCGTATCATCGGGGCCTACTTAAAGGCGTATCATCGGGGCCTACTTAAAGGCATATCATCGGGAGCGTTCAGCTCGTATCTCGATATAGGGGAGGGCCATCGCTCCAAGTAATCCTGCAAGAAGGGGATAGACCGGGCGGTGACCCAGAATCCCTCTCCGATGCTTAAATGAGTATCTCGATGAAACTGGCAAGTATCAGTGTGTAAAATGTTCAACGTAATGATCCTGAGGTAACTCCTTCCTTTATATAGGGGAGGGGTCACCTCAGTTACCTGTGAGATAACTACCACGTTCCGTTAATCTCGGCCATGTAGCCCACGTTCCGTCTTTTCAGGCCACTTCCCCACTATGTTGGTAGTGGGCGTGTTTCTCGGCCTCGTTTTCTGGTGGCAAGTCTCGACGGATGTCGGGGACTCCAGAGTTATCTCTTTTGGTCACCGCTCGGGGCCCCTCTTCATCGGGACAGGGCCTGCATTCTTAGGGATTCAATATCGGAGCCTACTTAAAGGCGTATCATCGGGGCCTACTTAAAGGCGTATCATCGGGGCCTACTTAAAGGCATATCATCGGGAGCGTTCAGCTCGTATGTCGGGACCGAGCTTGTCGGGACCTCTCGTATTGGTCTTCTGAGCCTCTTTTGGGGCCCAGTGGGCCTACTTCGCCGTTAATGGGCCTGACGGATATATCGAAACCCATCAACAACCAAACTGTTCGTCCAATTTTAGCTACCACCTTGTCAAAATGAACATTAAAAGTACTTAAATCCTAAAAAAACAAAAATTAATCATATGCAGCTAATGTCATTAGCAGTACACAAAAAAACATGTTGCGCCGCTAGTGCCATCCTGGAATATGCTAATATTGTAAATAATTTTGAACCAGTTGGATAAACTTGATTACGCAAAACGATCATCTGGTTTCCGAGTAACACGACATGATCTTCGTTTTTCATATCGCCGGTGATGAACTCTTTTTGTCATTAACCACATCATGGGCCAGATGAAAATCTGTGATAGCATCGTTGACATATCCCACACCTGACGATGTTCAGGTATGCTATTGACGCGTGCTTCATACTACGCGTGCCATGTTCTACCACGGGGTCATGCTCGGTTATGCTAGGTAGAATCCTCGAGATTCGGATAGGCGCAAACTTTTTCACCTCGAGCATGTGATTGATCCCGGGAGCCTTATGAAGAGGCACCAGAAGTATCCTCATGGACACATAACTCATATCTAAGGTCAGGCTCAATGTTCGCTTCCCGGCGTATGAGCGCAATGCTGAAGATAAATGCCAAGTTACCACGTCTTTGGAAACCGGTTGGGTTTTACTAAGGGTATGAGCGATGGGGATGGTCAAGTTCACCTGTAATTCACGGACTCTTGTATTCACTAGGTGGCCACCAACCGGATATTAGTTGAAGGTTGTGAATACTTGTACGGATTCCTTGGAGAAGTATTCCTATGTGGAAACTGGGCAATTAGAGAATTATCAGTTGACCTAGGATACATCGCGATACAATTTGATGTTTTTAACAGGTTGATTTGAGATAGGGAATCAACGTTCCGCGGGCGCTACAACACTCCTAACAGATGAGTAGCACGATGTCCGTCGTATCCGCCAGTCGCACGGCAAACCTCGTATGAACTATTCGAAAGCAGGGGCAAGATCAGAAGAGTGAAATGTTGATGCGATTTGGACAACAATACATTAACAGGCACTCTCCCATTCCGGCGAGTGAGAGCTGTTAGCATATGGTGATTGGGCGCCGTAAATGGAAGCCCATTAATATGTATATATTACCTAAGAAATTGGGTAAATGTCACATTAGGGAAATTGGGCTTGACCCAAATCTCAATTGACATGAGATGCCCAAAATTGGGCTTCCCTTATACACGAAGGCCGGCCGAAACTTTGTATGGGCAAAGTGGACTTTTGTCCACTTTGCTACTCTTATAAATAGGGAGTTTTAGGGGTTTTATTAGGCCATGGTGATTAAAAATCGAAAATTTGTAAAACTTCAACCTTTAAAATTTTCGGCCGGTTCTTTAAATTCAAGAACACAAACTTTATCAAAATCATGAACTCCCTAACACGGGCTCTGATACCACTGTTGGATTACGGGGCTAAATACAACGGACACAATAACAAGATACGTGCTTAGTAACTAATACGCAACGGAAGATAGTGCACATACCTACTTTGTTTTCCTTGTACCTTGGATAGCTTGAGGGGAGTTCTCGATCCGCCGGACTGTTCCCGTAGAGTTCCCTGTTAGAGAAGTCCTACGCAGATTATGCTCCACGGCAAAGCCTCGGTCGATTCTTCACAGGGACAGCAGAGTAAATTGGTTGTCACAATTTGGCACCTCCTTCGTGATGGTGTGGTTCGGCCGAATTGTATAGAGAATAGGGAGAAGGAATTTCTTTTAATCTCACCACAAAGGAGAAGAGAATAGCACTAATAAATCCCCCTATCACTCCTTATTTATAAGAGGAGCAAAGTGGACAAAAATTCACTTTGCCCTCACTTAATAATTCGGCCGGCCATACTCTAGGGGAGTCCCAATTTTGGGCCTCTCATGTCAATTGGAATTTTAGGCCTAGCACAAAATTCCTAAAATGACATTACCTAATTTCTTAAGTACAACACTCTAATTAATGAGCTCCCAATTAGGGCGGGTGCTAACATAGGGATTACTAGGAAGTTGTGGGTCCTAAATAGCAAGAAGATCACGTTGTAACAGATCATCGATGAATTTGTGAAATGAAATCAGTTCTTCTTCTGTGTTCTTCTCTCCAATTCGTACCGTAACAATTGGTATCAAAGCTCGTCGTTCCTCCTCCCTCTGCTGGCGGCAGCTTCCGATCTATTTCGTTCCGGCGAAGTTCAGACCTAGTTCTACATCTATCCTCCGCCAATCGATTCGTCCACCGCCATCCTAGGTCGCCGCCACCACCAGCCTAGGTCGCCTCCACATTCGTCACCGGTTCCGACCACCTCGGTCGCCACCGTTGTCAGTTTTGTCGTCCTCGCTCCGATCAGTGTCGTAGCTCCGATTCCTACAACCACTGCACCACCGCCGTTCTCTTGTCCATCGCCTGCAGTTCCTAACCGTGACAGCTTTCACTCCTGCTAATTTGAAATCGTTGTGAGGTAATTTCGGTAATCCATTGCTGAAATTCAGATTCTACTATTGGTGAGCTTGGATGATTGCTTGGTATTGTGGCTGCGATTTATGCCTGCTGCTTATTGTTATCTGGTTTATCTGCTACTGGTAATATTTGTTACGGCTGCTGATTTGTTTGTTTGGGCTGTGCTGCGGCTGATTAGGCTATGGATTAGGCTGAGTTGCTACGTTCCTCTGCATTTTTTTTGTGCTGCTGTCACTTTTAGAGTTTGCTGAGTTGAATTTAACAATGTATGTGTTTTCCGAACACGAATTGATCAAAGCAAAGTTTGAGATTCAAGTCAAAACAAAGTATGGGATACATGCCCACTACTTCTTGTCCAAATCAACGATGCTCATATGTCGATTTCGGAGGAATTCCTATATTTATTTTTTATTATTTTTTTTTTTCCAGAATTTGGAACTGTTCACCGGATTGGGATATCAGCATAATCGGATTTCATATTTCTTGTCCAATTTAGAACTCCTTGTTGATCTGTGGTTACAAAATCTCATTTACATGGGCAACGATTGATTGAGGATGGTGAAGACTATGGTGAAATTTATATCAAGTTTCTCGAAGTTGAGAAAGGAAAACATGAAGCCGATGTTGAAATTGTTGTTCAAGCACAATACGAAGCTGAAATTGGTATCACGGGTGTAGTTAAAGATCATCCTATCCTTGAAGCTGCTATCATTGAAGCTGCCATGGACACTGATTCTACAAGGGTGTCATTAGTCGATGGAGAAGATAATAAAAAGGCCAGTCTGTTATCAACAATTGATGCTTCTGCAAATAGGATGGATTTTTCTACTTATATAAGTCTTGAGGAAAGATATAGTTTATGCTTCATGTATTCAGTGAAAAGTCCTTATTTTCTCAAGAAATTGGGTTCACTGGTAGTGGCAGAGGATGAACCTGGTTTCTTTGGAGTTGAGGAGGGGGATGAAAAAGGGTATGAGTTTGAAAATGCATCTCTTATTCAGAGAAGAATTGGGGTGGTGTCTTTCCAAGGGTGAATTGGTTTTGGGCTCAACGCAATGTATTTGAAGAGGGTGCAAGTGGTGAAGCAACACTTACTGTAGGTTATGGTCCTTATTGAAGAAGCATGAATCGTGAGAAAGTAATGGAGTGTTTTCATTGGTGCTCCATGGTGCGAGACTATGATGGATTCAACGGACCCGGTTGCTCTCAAGGCTCATTTGCATTGGTTCGAGATTACGACGGGTTTAACGGTCCCGGTAACCTTGGGGTCAAGGTTTTTTTAAGGGGGAAGGAGTATATGGCTATGGATATATTAGTAGTGGTGAAGTATAAAAGGATTGTACAATTAGCTACTTGATCCTTGAGGTCAAGGATTTCATAAGGGGAGAGTATTGTTATGGTCATTTGAGTATGAAGACTATAATGGTCAGTATTAGAAGTATGGGGTACTAGGGATTACTAGGAAGTTGTGGGTGCTAATATAAATAGCAAGAAAATCACGTTGTAACAGATCATCGATGAATTTGTGAAATGAAATCGGTTCATTTTTTGTGTTTTTCTTCTCTCTGATTCGTACAGTAACAAATGGAGAGAATGTAAAAATATTCATTCAATACTCAAATGATACAATGTACAAGTATAAGTATAACTATATATCGAGTTAGTTAAGATAACTAACTATATATACTAATCTCAAGGATGCAGCAGCAACACAGAACAGCCAGACTGCATACAAATTAATCAACTAGATATATATATATATATGATTGATGATGATATGAGAGTTATTAATTAATTCATCAAATATATAATAAATACCATTTATCAAGGAAACCAGGTTCTCAGTGTGTCGGCGGAGGGGCATAGTGCCTGAACCGGAGGTCGACCTTGATAGTACCCACCCCCTACAACAATATGATCACATCATCAAAGCAGCTTGCTTACACATATATATAATTAGTACAAAACAAAGCATTTATTTTAATCCATTATTATTATTATTATTATTATTATTATTATTATTATTAGGGTTAAGAACACAATAGGGGCCTGAATGTTTGTCCATGTTGCCAAAATGGGTCTGAATTGAAAAAACGTATTATTAAGGGCCAGAATTTTGAGTTTTGTTGATAATCGAGTTTCCGTCCAAATTTGCTGTTAAATGTAACGGAAATGCGTGAAATGACAAAATTACCCTTTTGCAATTATTATACGATTTATCAGTTTAATTAATGAAATGTGAAATGTCTAAAATACCCCTGCACACTAATTATGCCGTAGGGCCACCACAGCCACAGCCACCGCCACCGACTACCACCCCAGCTCCGGCGACCACCACTCCGGCAACCACCACTCTGGCGACCACCACCCCAGCTCCGGCGACCACCACCCCAGCTCCGGCGACCAAAACCCCCTTTGGCGACCCAAAAAAGCTCCGATCGGAGCTCTGTGGCCCCGAGATCGGAGCTCTGTGGCCCCGAATCGGAGCTTTTTGGCTCCGATCGGAGCTTCTTTGGGTTGCTGGAGGGAGGTTAGGGTCGCCGGAGATGGGTGGTGGTCGCCGGAGCCGGGTGGTGGTCGCCGGAGCTGTGATGGCTTAAAGGGTATTTACGTCTTTTTAGGTCAAATATGTGAGGACACACTCTGGTCAAAGGGTATTTTCGGGTTTTCAAATTATTTTCGGTCACATGCTTGGCATGTGACCACTTTCCGTCACTTTTAACAGAAAAAATAGACGGAGACCTCACTTATACACAAAACTCAAAATTCAGGCCCTTAATAATACGTTTTTTCAATTCAGACCCCTTTTGGCAACATGGACAAACATTCAGGCCCCTATTGTGTTCTTAACCCTTATTATTATTATTATTATTGAATATAAATAAGTACCTTGAGCAGGGTAAGGGTGGTAACCATACTTGGGCTCATTCATCTCTAGCTAGCTAAGAAGAAGAAGGGGGCTTATATTATCTCTATTTATAAGCAATTTCATTCTTCAGTAGAGACTAGAGAGAGAGAGAGAAGAGAGACTACTAGACTACACTTAGAGTGGCTGCCTTGCCCGCTGAGTTTGTGAATATATAGTATTTGATTTTTTTATTTAACTATAAACGTAAGTTTTATAATATTCTTAATTCGTATAAACTAATTTTTAAAATAATATATTTATTTTACTATTGATTAATTTATTGTATAATATACATAAGATAAAAATATATAATATTAAGTCATTCGGAAATTTTTCATCTCTACTTTCAAATAGAAAAAATTGTTCGTAAATTATAATATTATAGAAAAAGTTACGAATTTTTATTACAATATTATTTAATATAAGTAATATTATAGTAAATTAAAGAAAATAAATATTCTTTTCAAAGAGTAAAGTTATAAAAAAATTATTTTATTTGACATTTTAATATTAAATTCACGGGTTTCGCCGTATTTTTTTTTTTAACTTAATTGAGTGAAATTATAAATCTCTTTATTCTTTATTATTATATTGAAATAAATGATCTAGAAGAAGTGAGAAAAGAATGAAGAAAAGAAACGAAAAGAGCTTGGTTGTAGTGCCACTATCATACCCATATAGGAGTAATAAGATAGATATAAATAGACATAAGTAATAATAGACTTTGTGATATATTATATTTTTTTTATAATCTTAGATGTTTTACATTAATTCAATACATAGTTTTTTTTTTCCCAAGTTTAATATATAGTTTGTTGGATTACGGGGACGTAATACTACGGAATGCTAAACGTGTATATGCAGGTAATCTAACTACGCAGCGGAATAGTGTACACATACCTTTTAGCTTTCCTGCCCAAGAACGATGTGGAGGGAGTTCTGATCCTCCGGCCGGAACCACGTACAAGTTCTTCGTGAGAAGAAGTCCTACGGGGTGTAAGCTCCACAACAAAGCCTTTGATCGATTCTTCAACGGGGACAGAACCTCGGACTAAGATGTGCACCGAAAATCACTACTAAGGGGGTGAGAGGGTTTCTCTCAAGTTCCTCAATGGAGATACTTATTATTAGATTGATGTATAAACCCATTAGGTGAGTCCCTATATAGGATTGGTGGAGTTGACAAAAGTCCACTCCAACCAATGTGGGACTAGCTCCGGTCGAACCATGCTATTAAGGGGGAGGCCCAATTTTGGGCCTCCCATGTCAATTAGGGATTGGGTTTGGCCCAATTACCCTAATGTGACAATTACCAAATCAACTTAGGTAATTTCCTTAGCATTAACGGGCTACCAATTACGGCGTCACGTCACCATATGCTAACAGCTCCCACTCGTCGGAATGGGAGGGTTCCTGTTAATATACAGTTATCCAATAGCATCAACATCTCAGTCTTCAGTCTTTGTCTCCGTCTCCGAATAGTTCATACGAGGTTTGCCGTGCGACCAGCGGATACGACGGGCATTGTGCTACTCATCTATTAGGAGTATTGTAGAGCCCGCAGAACGTTGATTCCCTTTCGTAAATCAATCCTGTTAAAATGAAACATGTACCGCACTGTATCCTTGGTCAACTGATAATTCTCCAATTGCCCAGTTTTTCACATAGGAATACTTCTCAAGGGCATCCGTACAAGTGTTCACAACCTTCAACTAATATCTGGTTGGCGGCCACCTAGTGAACACAAGAGTCGGTGAATTATAGGTGAACTTGATCATCCTCATTGCTTATACCCTTAGTCTAACTCAACCGGTTTCCAAGACGTGGTCACTTGGTCGTTTTCTTTGGCTCTACGCTCGTACGCGGGGAAGCGAACATTGAGCCAGACCTTAGGTATAAGTTCTGAGTCCGAGAGGATACTTTGGATGTCTCTTCATAAGACATCCGCGATCAATCACACGCTCAAGGTGAAGAAGCATGCGCCCTTTAAATCACTAGGATTCTAGCTAGCACAACCGAAAAAAGCCGTTTTTCTGATTGGTACATGCTTTTTTAAACCGCCCATAAGAACCATATTCTGGCTTTTATCTGGAGAACATGACCCTATGGTCGAACATGGCACGCGCAGTATGAAGCACGCGTCGATAGCACACCTGGACTAGCCAGGATTGGGATATGTCAATCATGCTATCGCAGAATCTTTCATCTGGCCCTGAATGTGATTTTAATGATGGACTGGGTTCAATACGGCGATGTACAAAATGAAGATTAAGTCATGCATTAAGCGTGACAAGGTTATCGTTTCGTTTAACCAGGTTTATCCCCCTGGTTCTTAGCCAATCTTGTTGTGGTAGAGGTCCCCCTCTCCTTACAAGATGAAAGTGCCTGTGTGACGAGGCATGGTTCACATTCGACATAATTTTGGTGGAACAGTTGTACATCTTCCTACGACTTAGTTTATAGACCGTAAAATCCGATGTTATATATCATTATGACGTCGATAGATCATATACTCAGTTTTCAATTCTTTTATTCAATCGAAATATCATTTCAAATTTCAAAATGTCATCACTTATACAAGCCACTTATTTAAGCCCTACGTAATCCAAGCAGTTTTACGTGCTTTCCGAAAATCATTCTACGCAATGGCTTAGTCAATGGGTCCTCGACCACATTGTTGGTGGATAAGTATTCTAAAGCGATTATGTTGTCTTCCAGAACATATTTAGCATAATTTTATTTTTCATCAATGTGTTTGGTCCTACTATGGTACTTTGGATTCTTAACTGCTACAATGGCTGCCTGACTGCCTGATATACCTTCATAGGTTTACTCTCTTTGCCAGTGCCAATTAATGCAGTAAGAAGCCTTTCTCAGCCGGACTGATTCTTGTGCGTTTTCGGAGAGGGCAACGAATTCCGATTTCATAGTGGAAAGCGCGACACATGTTTGCTTCTTGTTTACCCATTATATGGCAGCATTGGCAAGGAGGTTAATCCCTCCTTTGGTGGACTTACGATCATCCGGATCGCCGTGATCGGTGTCACTATAAACGGTCAATTCTATTTGATTGCCCTCGTCGGCAGTACCTTTCAGACACCTTATAATTCGTTTCACGGCCTTTTGATGTTGATAACTAGAATTTTGGTTGGAATCTTGCTGCTAGGCCCATGACGTAACAGATGTCCAGCCGAGTACAGAGCATGGCATACTTTAAACTTGTTACCATGCTCAGATACTCTGCATTCTTCATCTGTTCACGCTCCTGCTGGTTATTCGGGCCATCACGCTTTGACAGCGCGCACCTGAACATAACCGGCGCGTTCACGGGTTCAGCATCGAGCATTTTGAATCTTTTCAACAGTTTGTTGATATATGATTCTTGAATCAGACACAATCTCCGGGCAGCACGATCTCGGGCAATCTTAATCCCTAACATGTACGTGGCCTCTCCCATGTCTTTCATCTCAAATGCTGATGCTAACCAGGACTTTGATTTGTTCATGAAACTCACGTCGTTCGCAGCAATGAGTATGTCATCTACGTATAGTGTTATGATGACATACTTAGATCCGGAGGTCTTAGTGTTTACGCAGGGATCCTCGTGAAGATTCACAAATCCGTTTCCAACGATTTCCTCGTGGAATCTGCGATACCATTGCCGAGACGACTGTTTAAGAGCGTAAACAGATCTTTGGAGTTTGCAAACTTTACGTTCTTTACCAGGAGTATTATACCCTCTGGTGGCTCCATATAGATCTTTTCTTCCATGTTTCCATGGAGGAATGCGGTCTTAACATCCATTTGATGCAGCTCTATATCGAGACATGCAACCAAGGCAAGGATGGCCCTAACTGTGGTGTAACGCACAGTTGGTGAGTATGTTTCATCAAAGTCCTCTCTGTGAATTTGGGTATATTTTTTCGCAATCATTTGAGTTTTGAACCACTCAACTTTTTATTAGCGGTGAATTCTAAAATTTCACTTTCTAGTTCTGCGGCTAGCAGATTAATCAACTAAAAACCGAAACCGAATTTGTTCTCATTTAGGCATATTTCATCCTCCATTGTTTTCCTCCATTCTCTGTTTGAGGTTCTTCCATTGTTTGCTGAACCGTCACTGGTTCGTGAACGAATGTCTCACTTGATGGGATACTTCTCTGACAGAAGTTCGTTGCCTATGTCTAGGCTCGTTAATCACATATATAGTTTGATCACTACTCCCACTCGGAAAAATGTTTCTTATCGGAGCATCACTCCCACTGGGAACAATGGTCGTGCTAGAACTTTGATCTACAACTTTCTCAGGATGACCTCTCGGTCTCGAAATTTTACCTCTGAGATGTATTCCTTGATCACTAGGATCTGGAACCAAGTTGGTCGTTTCCCTCCCACTAGGAATAATGGATAGTTGCGTTAGTTCAACATTATGATTATCAGGTTCGACTTGATTCGCATTTGCATTTAGTGATGATTATTTGTGAGGGGGAGTGAACCCTCCCACTGGATTTATTATGAAGACGTCTCCATCATCATTTACCATATCAATCACTTATGTTGTATCAATTATCCCACTCGAAGTAAGTAGGACCTGAGAATCTCTGTTATCCATTAATAGTTCGATCAGTACTATTGTCCATTTCGTTTCGCAAAGCATTAGAAATCCACCCTCATATTTCTAAAATGTGTCATGTTCGAACACGGTACCATTAATCCAAGCTAATTTAAACTTGTATCATTTTAAGAGTAGACCGTACTCGTATTAAATACTTGTTTAATCCGCAAATTAATGCAGTTTAATGATAAGGTTTCACCCGTATCATTCATTAGCTTTTATGGTAACGCATCAACCGATTTTATTGGAACATAGTGTTACATTAATATGAGTCAACTTAATTTCATCCGTAGGAACAATTAATGTTGAACTCTAACATAATGTAATTTTAAACTATGTTCCTCGAAGTTTTTAATGGTATGATTGCTTCAGCCAAAGTATTCGTTCAAGGCTTATAGTGGGAGAGTTGTTTTACTGACTACTTCTTTCAATTTGCTAACTCATCCAGAGACTTATCCACCTCATGGACTATGCATTTAAACTCTCGCTTTAATTCTTTAGTTGACAGACTACTAGATTGTAGTAGCATTGAAGCATACCTCTAACCACATTATTCATCATTGAGTTATTTCCAAAGAATTACAAACGAAAACTTAGCATTCATTTATTAAAACACTTCATTATTAAATTTGTACTTTGAAACGATGTGTTCCGTCTTTCGAGGTACATACGCGCATGGCGCCTAAAACCAGTTTATCCTGTGGTTTAAATCGTTTCGTTTCCAAAACTAAATCAATTTAATCGATTTTACATGCACATTATTTCAGAATATATCATTTAATGGAGTACTAACAAGCATGAGGAGTTAAGTCGGTCTACCCTTTTAGAACTATGCGATCGATGGATTTATTCAGTTCAGTTTGATCTGACTGAGATGACGGAGTATGTGAATCGTTTCTTCTTGTTTGACCATTTTTTTTACCTGGCCAAAATTTTGGTTCTAACCCGTAGGTTTGAATTATCGTTTCGGATCGTTCCCTTTTAACCGGAACGTTAAATTTATAAGAAAATTGTGCTTCTAATCGAGCAACAATTTCTTTATTCAATAACTATGAATTTCAAAATAACCAAAATTTTAATAATTCAGACGAACAACGAACGATAAATGACAATGGTAGGGTTCTTGATCTTAAAGTCTCATGTTCGATCCATACATATATGAACTTTAAGTCATGTTGAGCATCACATCTGATTAAATTCACAAGTGAATCATATCAAATGTTTTGTGTTCAAATAAAGCGTTTCACGGCTTTATATACATGTCATAAGAGGCGTGTTTTAGACGCACTTTAATAACGGGGTTTGACCCACCGGATTGTCGTATAAAACCTTTTACGGTCTAGTTCACTTCATGATATATGGATCACAATTGACTTAAGATGATCTCTTGTGGTGAGCTGAGAAGGTTGTCGCTTCACTGCCTTGGTTCCTTTGCTTAACTAGACTCAAGATTATTGAATCATGTCAATGTAAGGCAACCTTATACATCTTTTCCATGTTGACCTTTCATTGCAGAGGTCTTGAACGGATTTTTCACCGGCATCCATTGATAAAGAAAAGAACATCACATTCAACTGAAACATTTCTAGCTTTAGCATCCTTGCTTCTACCGAGGCAGATGCAAAGGGACACTAAGCTTTGACATTGTCTGGTTGTAATTGAAGTCTTCTTCAACCCCCTTTAACCAATGTTGAATGTATCACTACATATGCATTCAGATCATCAAAGAACCTACTCCAATTCTTGGGAAATAAACTATCACGTTCATCTCTCATTGTCAAAATCATACGAACTACTGTATTCATTCGTAGTTGGCCTCTCCGCTTTTCGGAATCGTAGCAGAAAGGAGTCCAACACATATTCCTTACGTTCATCATAATTTATACCATCAAGATTGTAAGGTTCATAGAAGCGTACCGACTTAGCCATGAAAATTATAACATTGATAATTATGCAAATTCAGGAAGACGACAACATTTTGATAGAATTGCAAACATCGGATTATCTATTAAGATGGAATACGACAAATAGTGATCCTTCAGTCACTAAACCAAACCGACCGTCAGTAAACCGAGGGAAGGGGGTGTCGTGAAAAAGTTCACACTATTGTCGTCTTCAATCCAATATATCATTCTTTTGAAAACGGTTATTATATTGCAAATTACCGGAACGGAAATTTCCAAACAAGCATACCCGATCTTGGCTTTCCCAAGACCCTTATAATTTTAAACGAATTATCCGATAATTTACGCATGCATAATACTATATCACGCCATAAACATCGAACAAATCAATCATGCTTACGCGTCATGCGTCTAATGTTCCTAGCATATATAATTCTACGTAAATTATCACATGCTTTCATACTCAAACATTCTAGCATACGTGTCAAAACATGCAACATCCGCACTATCATGCATAATTGGCGACTAGGATTTTCGGTTTTGAAAACGCTTTGAAAATATTAGGGGCTGTTTTGCAATTCATGCTTACAATCAATCATGCGAAATTTCTAGACATGGATTCTAGGCACTTTCAATCAGCATAGCATGTCTATCTAATTGTGCAATCCATATATTTAAATCTCAGAGCTCAATGCTCGCAATGTATTATCCAGCTAACTTGACTAGGTCAAGACAACAGTTCTAATATATGTTGCAGAAAGTAAACAATAGCAATCCAGCCCACTAATTGAATCCAGTCTCAAAAACATGCATATTCGAGATCCATCCCCATAATCGTAACCAGACATTAGGGTTTTAACCGAAAACGTGTTAAAAAAACCCTAAGAGCACTGTTTAGGTTAATTTTAAAGTTCAAAAACATTTTGGATTTAAAATTTGACATCATGTTTTATTGAACATTTAAAATTTCCGAAAAGATTTAAAATTTGGTTCGGTCCAATTTAAAATTCGGTTCAAGTCGGTCCGATTTTAAAAATCCGGTTTGGTACGGTTCAATAAAATAAGATTGTGGTTCGGTTCATCACTCAAAACCGGTTAGGTTAGGTCCAATTTAGTTACTACGGTCCGACCCGACCCGATTAGGTCGACCCAATTAAGAAAACCCGGATTGGTTTTATCCGCTCCGGTTTAGCAATTGGACCGGCCCATAAACCCTAGGGTTCGGCCGAAATATGTCTTGTGGGCTAAGTAGGGTTTTTAAAGTCCACTAAAACTTAACTTAGCCACCAAGAAATATCAATTATATAATATAATTTCTAATATTGCTAATATATATATATATATATATATATATATATATATATATATATATAATTCGACACACACACACACACATATATATATATTGTCAAGATTTTATCTTTAAGATGTAAATCAATCAACAATATATGTATATATATAAAATATTCGGCACCTATATATATATATATATTTATTTATTATTGTCAAATATATCTTTAGGGATTAAAATATGTAGACAATATATCTTCTTAATCTTATATAGTAACTAAATCTATCAATATATATTAACCCTGTCTTTAACTATATATATTGATAGTTAATATCTATTTCAATATTATATTGTGAACCTATCCATATTTTCCAACTTATAGATATATACTTACCTATTAATAAAATTTAAAAATGGCAACCTATATCTTATAATATTTGTGCCGAATTTTAATGACTTGGAGACCAATAAAATTAAAATTTTTTTTACCTAAGATACTTCTAGGGTTTTCGGCACAAACATGTAAAATTGGAAAAGTTGTCAGATTTAAGATCAAACCCTAACTTGATCATGAATCCAAATGGTGTTCTTGATAAAACTCATGGTGTTCTTGAAGATCATGAACATCAAAGTAAAATTCGAACACAAAAGTTCGGTTTTGATCTATAAAAACATGTAATTTCCGAAAATTTAAAGTTTTTAAAGATCAAACACATAAAATTTACTAAAAAATTTCGGATTACTCGTGGTGTTCATGAACATGAAAATTTCGGATTTTTCAAAACTCAAAAACATCAGTTTATCAAAAAATTAAGAACTCCTAAACCTCACTCTGATACCACTGTTGGATTACGGTGACGTAATACTACGGAATGCTAAACGTGTACATGCAAGTAATCTAACTACGCAGCGGAATAGTGTACACATACCTTTTAGCTTTCCTGTCCAAGAACGATGTGGAGGGAGTTCTGACCCTCCGGTCGGAACCACGTACAAGTTCTTTGTGAGAGAAGTCCTACGCGGTGTAAGCTTCACAACAAAGCATCTGATCGATTCTTCAACGGGTACAGAACCTCGGACTAAGATGTGCACCGAAAATCACTACTAAGGGGGTGAGAGGGTTTCTCTCAAGTTCCTCAATGGAGGTACTTATTATTAGATTGGTGTATAAACCCCTTAGGTGAGTCCCCTATATATAGGATTGGTGGAGTGGACAAAAGTCCAGTCCAACCAATGTGGGACTAGCTCCGGCCGAACCATGATATTAAGGGGGAGGCCCAATTTGGGCCTCTCATGTCAATTAGGGATTGGGTTTGGCCTAATTAGCCTAATGTGACAATTATAAATTAACTTAGGTAATTTCCTTAGCATTAACGGGCTACCAATTATGGCGCCATGTCACCATATGTTAATATAGTTTGATTAAAATTTTCAGATGGAACTCCAGCTAAATATTACAATTTGAATCATATTCGTGTTTACTAGTTGTTCATAAATTCTATGAAGTATGAACACTTTTATATTTAAGAATAATCTTTTTTAGTTACACAGATGATACATATGGAACCGAATCAAACTTGTCGATATGTCATCTAATATATATATATATATATATATATAAAGTGTTCGTGGAACAATCTCATAGTCTTTTCTTTATTCTTTGAGTTCGTTTCGGCACCTATCAATTTCATACATAAGCATAAAATGACAAGACGATACATTCTTTCAAGTTACTTCAAATTTTGCATCGGCTTCACAAATTATTCTTTTAGCTATGTTTGGTTCACGGAATAAAAATAAGGAATAAGGAATAGGAATATGGAATAGGTAATATTATTATGATGATGTTTGGTTGACATGAGGAATATGGAATGAGGATTCCAAATCCAATGTTTGGTTGATAAAATATTTTCGTAAAGAATAGAATAAGCATAATTGACAGATATACCCTTTTGTTATTTTATTAATTAAATTAATATTTTTAAATATGAAAATGACAAATCATGAATTATTAAACGAAAATTGATTTTTTTTCTTCAAAATCTCTTATTTTTTTATAAAAACTATTATTTAAAAAAAATACATTTTTTAGACATTGTAAAATTCAATATAACTAATATAATATTGAATTGTAAATTTAAAATACACGTTAAATTATAATTCTTAATTAAATTAAAATTGATCACTTTTAATCAGATTTACCATGACTAACATGTTATCCATGACTGAAAAATAATACCAATTAAAAAAGAACAATCAATTAATTAAATCAGCTTAAACTACATCAAGATGATATCTATATACAAAGACAAGCATCTGATTTTTTGGTTTTATGTGGATGAAATAAAATTTGTTTAGAATGAATATTATTTAAGCAATTATATGACATACGTATAATCAAAAGAAAATCGAGTATACAACATACAGAGAAAACTCAAATCGACAGCATAATATGCTTCAGTAACAATCAAGCATGCTGTAAAATATATAAAATTTTATGAGCATAAATTTTTTATAACATACCTTATGAACAGCAAGTCGTCACAGCAGTTCTTTTGTTGGTAAAAAATTACGGCAGTTTGCAGGACTACTAAGATTATAATGGATATATAATAATTATATTAGATTAGGGTTAAAATAGGATTTTTTTTATTTTTATTTTAGAAAAGTTAGTACTCAATCCTAGAGGTTAGGCTAGGATTAGGTATTCCTTCAAATTTAGCAATTATGAATCCTAATTCTACAATAATTGACTAACCAAACAACATAATAAGGAATAGCAGTTCCTTATTCTTTATTCCCATGGTGAACTTAACATGGTGTTAGTCTTTACTGAAATCCTAACTGAATGAGAACGCATTCCTTCTAAATCCACATGAAAAATTCATATCCGACTTCCTTCCCCTACAACAACTACAAATGAGAGCAGAGTAAAATTAAACAAAACTGTACGACAATTATTTCAATTTTAAACTACTTTAAATTTTAATTGATCAACATTGCAGTAAAAGTTAACAAAAGTTCGCTATAATTACGACTTGAGGGTTGAACTGAATAGAAATTACCCGCTTGTGCTGAAATTGAAGACTTTTACACAAATTGATGTTTAATTACTATTAACTGGCAGTAATTGACGATAATACAACAACATTCAGACCCAATTAGTGTAACTAAAAGCTTACATTATAAAAAGGGCACCCATAGAACCTCCAGTCGAAGTTGTCTGATGTACACGACGTTCTCAACACCGCAATAACGTCGTGTCACAATAACGGGGTCTTCCATGTCGCAACTTGGATTCCTTCACGAATTCGGACGGCTCCATGTTGTCGATTTGGACTACAACGACAGCATCTCTCCAAGAAGGTGAATAACCCTATTTCTTTCTGCAGATTCCGTTCTTCCTTCCTTCTCTATTCTGCAAATCATTTTTCCTCTTTTTGTTGTCAAGGCAATGAATTTGTTGGGTTTGTCTAGAATTAATTGGTTAAGTCCACTAAGCAATTTAGCCCGTTAGCTATTTTAGGTAGCAAATTGATTATGTAATATATATATATATATATATATCGGTAGAGATTGATTATTATTCACCGATATTATATATATATATATATATATATATATATATAGTTGAGTTATATAATATATATAGATAGGGCGGTGGACATGCATGACTCTCTATATATATATATATATATTAGGGTTAAGTTCTTCATGCCGTGAGAAATGAGGTGCTGTGAGAGTATTATTAGGTTAGCATTAACAGAAAGTAGTACCATGTGCGTGAGTCTCTAGGGTTTATCAACGTGGGTTTGTTAGCATTAGACGAGTATTTATAGAGCAGTGTGTAAGGTCTCTACATGTATTGTGAGAGTGAGTGTTTTATGTGGTCTCGTGTTGTAACCCTCCGGTGTTGATTGTGCTAGTGAAGTGGTGCTCCTCCTTTGCCCGTGGACGTAGGTCGCGTTGACCGAACCACGTTAAATCTTGTCTATTACTTTCTTTTAATCCGTTTGTGAGTGTTGAGAGAATCGATCCTAACAACTGGTATCAGAGCTAAGGAGATTCAACACGATCACTGAAGATGGAGTTGTCGAAGGCTGGAATAGAGAAGTTCGATGGAAACGATTTTGGTTTCTGGAAGATGCAGATTGAAGATTACTTGTACCAGAAGAATCTGTACGAACCCTTGTCTGGGGAGAAACCGGAATCCATGACGGAGCAACAGTGGAAACTCAAGGATCGACAAGCCCTGGGGCTGATCCGGTTTTGTCTGTCCAGGAACGTTGCGTTCAACATCGTCAAGGAAACATCGACGGCAGGCGTGCTGAAGGTGCTGGCAAACATGTACGAGAAACCATCGACGGTGAACAAGGTATATCTGATGCGTAGATTGTTCAATTTACAGATGGTTGAAGGTGGTTCTGTTGCTGATCATATAAATGCCTTTAATATGATTGTTTCGCAACTGAGTTCTGTCGAGATTAATTTTGAGGATGAGGTTAAAGCTTTGATTTTGCTGTCATCTCTGCCCGAGTCGTGGGATACTATTGTTTCCGCAGTTAGTAGTTCCCGTGGTTCTGAGAAGCTGAAGTTTGATGAAATCCGAGACGTTATTCTTAGCGAAAGCATTCGCAAAGGAGAAATTGGTGAGTCATCAGGAAGTGCTTTCAGTGTTGACAGAAGGGGGATGAGTAAATTAAAGGGTTCTAATCAGCATGGACGCTCAAAATCAAGAAACAGAGGAAGACCACGAGGATCATGTTGGAATTATGGTGAAGAATGCCACTATCGATCTGATTGTCCGAAGTCAAATAAGAAGAATCACGAACCTGGCTATGATAGTGATTCTGTGAATTCAGCAGAAGACATTGGGGACGTGTTAACCCTCAGTGTGGACAGCTCACTTGAATCCTGGATTGTGGATTCTAGAGCGTCGTTTCATTCGTCTCCGAGCAAGAAGTTGTTCCGAAATTTCAAGTCAGGAAAGTTTGGAAAAGTGTATCTTGCTGACAACAAGGTGTTGGAGATCGAAGGAAGGGGGAATGTCTACATTCACAGTCCAGCAGGAAATCAGTGGACATTGGAAGATATCAGGTACATTCCTGGTCTCAAGAAGAATCTGATCTCGGTTGGTCAGTTGGATCGCACAGGTTATGCAGCAGAGTTTGTGAATGGTTCGTGGAAGATTAAGAAGGGTGCTATGGTTGTAGCACGGGGCCTTAAATCTGGAACCTTGTACACCACTGAAGGGTGTGTAAACGCGGCTGCTATTCAGAAGAGTGCATCCAGACAGATGAGGGTTAAAGGAATAAAGATGCTGGTGAAGAAAGGAGCTTTAGAGGGCCCGAAGTGTGTTAACAGGGGGCTCTGTGAAAGCTGTATTACGGGGAAGAAGAAACGAGTTAGTTTTGCGAAGACTCCAAGGGAGTCAGAGGTAGATCCAGTAACACCTGGGCAGGTGTTGAGGAGATCATCCAGGACTACCAGGCCAACAGACAGGTATTCACCTTCGTTAAACTACCTGTTGTTGACGGATGATGGTATGAGAAGACATAGTGTCTTGAAGAAGGTGGAGTTGGAGGTTGGTTGTTCTTCAGGTCAGAAAGAGCATGTTGTTTCTACTCCAGATCGGTTAGTCCGGGACAGGGACAGGAGACTGGTCAAGTTTGAAGATTTGGAGGCATGTTGCCTCAGTGTAGCGAAAGATGAGACCGGGCAACGTTTGAGCTCGGTTAGGATCTCGCGGAGATCGGGTTAGGCCCGTCGGGGGCCTTGGCAAAGGAGGTAGCGGACCATGGAGCACACTAGCAATGTGGAGCTATGAAGAATACAAGTTAAGGTGGAGCTTTGGAGAATTCAAGACAAATGTGGAGATTGTTGGGTTTGTCTAGAATTAATTGGTTAAGTCCACTAAGCAATTTAGCCTGTTAGCTATTTTAGTTATCAAATTGATTATGTAATATATATATATATATATATATATATATATATATATATATATATATATATATATATATATATTTGAGTTATATAATATATATAGATAGGGCGGTGGACATGCATGACTCTATATATATATATATATATATATATATATATATATATATTAGGGTTAAGTACTTCATGCCGTGAGAAAGGAGGTACTGTGAGAGTATTCTTAGGTTAGGCATTAACAGAAAGTAGTGCCATGTGCGTGAGTCTCTAGGGTTTATCAACGTGGGTTTGTTAGCATTAGACGAGTATTTATAGAGCAGTGTGTAAGGTCTCTACATGTATTGTGAGAGTGAGTGTTTTATGTGGTCTCGTCTTGTAACCCTCCGGTGTTGATTGTGCTAGTGAAGTGGTGCTCCTCCTTTGCCCGTGGATGTAGGTCGCGTTGACCGAACCACGTTAAATCTTGTGTTCTCTATTACTTTCTTTTAATCCGTTTGTGAGTGTTGAGAGAATCGATCCTAACAGAATTTGTACATGTTTGTTGCAATTTGAATTAATATTTATTTTGGTCATTTCACTTGTCCTTAAATTAGCTAGCAAAATGAACAAAATATTCAAATGGGCAAAAACGTCATTTCACCACATTCCGTGAAATTTAACTGCAAATTTGGATGGTCCGATATTTCAAAAAATTAAAATTTTAGACACTCCATTTTAACATTTGAAAATTCAGACACCAAATTTTAACATTAGACAAACCTTGGACTGTTTTTAGGTTCTTAACCCTATAATTTTTTCAAAATGCATAAGCAATATTCTGTACAGAAACTCATTCATCTGAATCCTCTTCTCTACTAAGTTACAACTGAAATTGAATGTTGTAAATCTCCCAACATCAGAACATGATCTCCAACACTCAACACCCTTCTCCCACCCTCATCTGCACTGCTAAAAGATCTACAAGGATCGACTTCAATGATTGCCTCAGAACGCCCATTTGACAAGACATGAACACGATCGAATCCGATAAGTTGTTTCTCAGGAGTCCCCTCAACAACCTTCGGGGAACGAACAAACAACATCACCACGTGGTTCCCGCTCATGTTCCCGACGTTCATCACAAATATCCGAACCGAGAATCTCAATGAATCACAGTGTGGCAACTCGTCAGTGTAGATATAGTTAAGTCCCTTTGTTTCTTGGAGAACACGGTACCTGCTGTATTTGAAGGATTGCATCAGATTTAACTTCTTTGGAGCAGAGAGTAACTTGTAGACGAAGTTACTATAGCTCAAGCCGTGCCCGAAATTATAGACCGTCTCTCCAGTGTAAAAACGATAAGTTCTTCCAGGATACCCACTCAAACGGTTAGCTCTCATGTTCATATCATTCATCGCTACTTTTGTAAATGATTCTGGATACCACGTCATGGGTAGTCTTCCACCTGAAGGAACACCAAAAATGAAAGATTATACAAAAAAAATAAAAAATACTAAGCATTTGCATCATAACAAGCATACTAAAAAGACCTGACATCACCAAGTTTGAGAAAATTAACCTGGATTTACATATCCGAATATGATTTCTGCGAGTGCTTTTCCACCTGTTTCCCCAGGATACCCAATCCAAAGAATGCTTGCAATTCGAGGATCGTTTTGAGCAAAAGAAACATCGAGGGGCCCACCGCCCGTAATAACGAGAACCAAGGGATTCTTACTGATGGAAGCGATAGATTTTACAAGGTCCATCTGCTTCCCGGGCAAGAGAAGACTAGTTCGGTCGTGATCTTCTGTTTCTTGGGTTAGATCCAACCCAACTACAACGATAACGTATTCAGCTTTTTCAGCAACATGAATTGCTTCATCAAATCCGTTGTCACTGTCACAGGCAATATCGGGGCAGCCTGCTGCAAAGTTTGTCTTGGTCGGGTAAACTTTGAGTTCCTCGAATAGGGTCCTTGGTTTGCAAGGATATCCTTCACAAGTAAGAAATTTGGTCTGTTTAAAGTGAGAAACATCTTATATGAACATAATGTAATGCATAAAGAAAAAAAGTTTAATATCGTGAAGGACTGTGTAATATAAGATAACATTACGAGATAGATGTCACGTAACATGCATAGTTTTCCATCTAAAATTAATTGAAAGTTGGTTGGAGCTAGAAAATTGTAGATTTATATAAATCCAACAAATAAATTGTTAAAAAATGAGGTTTGCTAGCAAACACTATCTAAACCTAAAAATTCAGCTAGCAAGTTGCTCTTTAACCCAAGGGAAAACTTATTTTTTTGGTTGAACAATGGAAAACTTACCTGAGTAACCACCACCAAGTTTTGTGGTATTCGCCATCGGTCCAATGACAGCAAGAGAAGGGACACTTGTCTTGTTTAAGGGCAGAAAGTTATTTTCGTTCTTCAGAAGCACAATTCCCTGCCTTGCAGCATCCAGTGCTAGTTCCCTGTGTTGTTTTGAGCAGACATCTTTAGGCCCCAACAGGCCAAACTTGCCTTTCCTAGGGTCTCCATTGAACAATCCAAGACGGAGTTGAACTAGGAAAAGGTTGTATAAAGCCCTGTCTATGTCTTCTTCACTCACCTTCCCTTTATGGATGGCAGATTCAGTGTGCCGGAGCATGTAAGTCCCACAATTAGTATCAACCCCTGCAAAAACACGAAGATAATAATTTGAAAAAAAATGACATTTTTTGGGAAATTTGGATTAAAAAAAAGGGTTAAGAACCTATAAACTGTCTAAAGTTTGCTCCATGTGAGATTTTAGTGTCTGAAGTTTAAATAGTTGAAATGAACAGTCCAAAGTTTCATTTTTGTTGAAATTTGGTGCTTCGCGCGTAATTTTCTCTCAATTCAAACATTTTCATTGACCATTTCACCCACTCATAATCCATCACTCTTAACTTTTTTATAAAATCGTCATATTTCTCCCAAAACTTGAACATCCGAAAGAAAATGTTTCCAGAGTGGTGTTGAGTGATTTTCAGCAACAATAGAGCGAGATTTACATGTGCGGATGTGGCCACCTTCTTAGCCTAGGTGACGGTCCCGGCAAGGTGACAAGAAGGGAGCGTGCATGAGAGCTCCTATTTGACAGCCTGTTTCGTAGCTTCTCTAAAATAATTACACCGAGACACCAACTTTCAACAAAAATGAAACCTGGGACTGTCTATTTTAACATTTAAAATTTCAGACACCAAAATCTCACATGGAGCAAACTCCAGACAGTTTATAGGTTCTTAACCCTAAAAAAAAGAAGAGACCTGCTTTAAGAACATCAGCAACGGCATCTTCAGGTGACTTTGAATAGTGTTGGTATTCATATACTGTGGCAACTGCATCACAGTCAGAGGTGATGTATCTGATGAACACGAAATACCATTAATGGAATTTCTAGCCAGCATCAACAAAATCAGTTGTTAAAATCTGTTTCTTTTTCTTTCTATATATAAATATTTTTTCAAGAGAGTTGAAAGTTCATACCCTTTAAAACCCCAATCGACCCTCGCTTTCTTGAACAGATCGGGTCTAGCGCATGCTGGAACCCCATTGACTCGATTGTAGGAGCACATCAAACAGCTTGCTTTTCCTTCTTCTACGCAACTGCGGAAGGGTGGTTCATAAGTATCTTGCATGTCTTGGTCAGAGACCTGTAGAAACAAAGAAAGTAAAAGAAAATAAATGCCATGCCTGCATCAGAAAAATCATGTAAAATCAATCCAGGGCAATTAGTGTTCTCTTTGCTTTTGTGAAAAGCAAAAATGTATAAACACTAAGGAGCACAAGATCGAAAAATGCTCTTACCACAGCATCAAAGCTGTATCTACTGAAATTTCCCCACTTCTCCAAATCATAAGCAGTTAAATGCTTGCAACAGGCAGAAAGCATCAAATCATCACCATTCCCTCCTTGAAATCCCTTTACAAAATCAATTGCATATGCAGATGCGACCGTCGGGTCTTCACCAGGTGTTTCCTGACCTCTCCCCCATCTCGGGTCTCTAAAGATATTAATATTCGGTGCCCAGAATGTTAACCCAGCTTGTCCTTTATTATACATTGCCCTGTTGATAATTCCCAGCTTGAGTATATATATATAAATAAAGAAAAGCACAATAGGATTGTAAAGCTTAATCGGTTCAAACCGAGTGTCAGCTCGATTTAGCAGAATTCGATCATTTAAAGTCTTATTTTCATGCTGTTAATTAGTTTGTAATAAGCGTCCCAAGCTACTTATTTGTCCAGTTATTCGTTGAAAAAATTGGAACTTTAGTTTCGATAGCCATTTGAATTCATAAAATTGACTCATTTAAATCTTGCTCCAGTTCAGGTCAGCTACTGTTCAGTTTGGCGCTAGTCTAATTCAAGCATTACACAGTAAATAAGCAGAATCTCTAAGAATTGGAAAGTAAAGATCTTTCTTTCTGTGTATCATCACCTGGCCTCCACAGCTATGGCAGCTCCGACTTCGAACCAGAGGCTCCGATTGAAGGCCGCAGCCATCACAAGGACCTGAGGGAAGCTTGTGGCAGCGGGGATTGGGCCGTCGAAGGATACGCCGGGGCCGTTGGTGGCAATCCCATGGAGGGACTCCGACCACCACTCGTAGGCAGGCAAGCCCAGACGGGGAACGGAGGATGCATTATCAGTGAGGAGAGAAATTTTTTCACTGAGGCTGAGGAAGGAGACGATTGACCGAGCTCTAGCGGCGGCGGGAAGGGAGCGGTTGCAGAAGGGGAAAGAGCTGAAGTGAGGGGGACTGCAGGCGAATTCTGGCGCCGACAGAGTGGTCTCCAGGAGGAAGAAGGTGGTTATGAGGATGAAGTGGATAGACATTGCAGGCATCTGGTCTGGGTGGTGATCGGAGTGGTAACTTAGAGATTAAGATTGCGTTATCTGCAATTAATGGTTCATGATAGAATTGTTCATCAATGATTTGTTTGCCGGAAAATCCTCCTGGAAATGTAAAGGAGAATACAAAGGGATTGATTGGTCAAAGACTGGTTGGTAATCTGGAATGGGGGGGGGGGGGGGGGTGGGGGTGTATTTTTGGACACGCAGTTTCCGTTAGAAAAATGTTGGTTAAACAGTAAATTTGAAATATGTAGGATTAAAGTTTAATTATTTATTATTCGGTATTTAACATATAATTAACGAGTAATTTGTATGTGTGTAAAAAACCGAAATTGTGATCCGTAGATCGAATGGAAAAGACAAAGTTTTAACTGAGGCACGTGCGGATCACGCTCTCTTTAAGGCAATTTCGCACCACCTCACCCTCAGGTTATGCAACGAGGTTTATACAGGGGCGATCACCTACAACAGTGTCTTTGACACGAATCGTGCACACAACTCATTTAGCCGAACCGAACAAATACTTGAACTCAAACAAGAAGATTAGATTCGAAATATAATCGAATAAAAACGCTACGAAATTTTGAATTAGACCGTAAAATCGGAAAGCCGGCTGTAACAACTTTGATTCGTCGTCCTTCCGAAGTTACTCGTAATCGAACGGATCAGGTGACCCATGTTGGTCCGTGGCTGAGCATGTGATTAAATCTCTCAGTAGCGCTGTCGGATTCATACCGTCGAGAAACAAAGCTAGGCTAGATATGTATGTATACATAATGGTTGAGTTTTTGGGAGGACTATGAGGTGATCTAGGAGGAACTAAATGGATTAAGCAAAATCAATTTTCTTCTTGTATGAATTGAAACGATGGGCTATATATCTATATATATAGTAGGGGTGAGCTCGGGCCGGGACGGGCGGGCTTTTACCTGAGCCCGAGCCCGAGCCCGAAATTTTCGGGACTCTAATTTTTAGCCCGAGCCCGAGCCCGAAAATAAGGAAAATGGCCCGCCCGAGCCGGGACTCGGGCTCGGGCTCGGGCTAGCCCGAATTTTAACAAAAAATCTGAAAAAAATAAAAAAAAAAATAAAAAAAAAAAAAAAAAAAAAAATTCAAACATGGAGGAAGATGGTTAGATACTAACTATAGTTAGTGGGGAATATATATAATTATATATATTTATATAGTATTAAAAAAAATTCGGGACGGGCTCGGGCTTTTCGGGATTTTGGCACAAAAGCCCGAGCCCGAGCCCGAATTGAAAATAAAAGTCCCGCCCGCTCGGGCTCGGGTCTATTCGGGACCGGGTTTTTCGGGACGGGCTCGGGACGGGTTTTTCGGGCTTTCGGGCTTTCGGGTTTTCCTGCTCAGCCCTAATATATAGTATAGCTTTTGGACGGAAGGCAATTGCCCACAAGGGTTAAAATATATAATATATACAAAATAAAACAAAATTTATATGGTAGTATTATATGTCCATAAATGCACAAAATATATTATGCATATATCAAATATACACTTGCACAAATTACATTATACAATTTATCTGGACACTACTAGAATATGTAATTTTGGTTTGCATAATTAGGCAATAATTAATTTTCCGTTTTGCACAACCGGGCCTGCATATTCACAATTTGTGTGATGACCCAAATGTCATTCACTACGACTATTGGGTACTGTCAAGCCCAATTGTCCAACAATTCCCCACATGAATGGTGTTTGGAAACCTAATGATGTCTCTAGACTCGATACTTTGAGTTCAACAGTTAATACCTACATAGGATAGGTATGGGGTCTGCCCTTTGAACCTTCCCTTGTGAACTTATACCGACTTTACTAGCTTGTTAGTAGACACGATGTCCTTGAACTAACTGCCATTGATGTAAATGATGATACAAGTCATACAGATATCTCCCTAGTATTGTTCGGTTCATGCCTCGATGTCCGTTATGGCCCTGGACATCTGCCTGGTTCTGCGAGCGTTTCTAAGAATTGCGCCCTCAACAATTCCTTTCGAAGCGGCCCATCTTCTCACTCACATAGGTGATTCTTTATCTCAACAGAGTCATCACGACTCTGATCTAAGTCAAGAGTTTCACCGTGTCTTTGAGATTTCTCTTGAATCATTAAAAGTTTTTCACTTAACATTTTCCACTCTATCACTGTTTACATCTAGGAATGGGTTTGGGAGTTTGACCCCCACAGTGATCTCACTCACACCTGTGATTAGGTTGTCCCTTTGAAACTAGATCTTGGGATCTCCAGTCAACTAGGTTGGGTTTTCCTTCTTAGGAATGTTCTCCAGGGCTATAAACTCATTCCCTTAGATAATTGGCCAAATAGCTCTTTGTTTAACTCACGGGTAGCGGATTTGCACTATTTATCAGTCGATCTTTGTCGAGCGTGATATTTCCAATTGAGAGCGATTGTGTAACATGAGTCTAAACTTTCCATTATACATGTTACATTACATCATACCAAGTGTCGATTGATTATCGCAACGTTGCTTAAAGGTCCTCAGACCGCTATCATATCCTGCAGGAATATTTTGTTAATCCAACTTTTATATTCAAGTTGATTCTTCTAGCAGGCAACAAGTTTGTCAAGTGTCCCATTAACCAACCTTTAACAAAGGTTACTTGGGTTATTCGTGTATCTACTCAGTACGCTCATAGCTTGTGCTATATCAGATCTTGCACATGTCATTAACTATAAAGCCTTTCTCTGACATGACACTATCTATTTTGACATCATTATTTCGGTGCTTGCTTAAAACCGTACAATGACTTGACAAGTTTACAAACTATCTTTTTGCTTGGAGCTGAGAAACCTTTCAGGTTATCACATATAAATCTCTTATTAAAGTCTCCATTCAAGAAATTTGTTTTCACATCCATATGATATACTTCAATATTTCGGAGGGCCGTTATAACAAGTACTATTTTAATGGACGTGAATCTCGTCACTAAAAAATAAGTGTCAAAGTAACCACTGATTACAAATCATACTTTGCACTTATCACTTGAACCATCTGCTTAGTATGATTTTGCAGAATGTATTCAATATTACTATCGACTGCCTCTTTCAGCTTTAAGCATTTAGGTCAGAAAATCTGCACTATAGGATTTTTCAATCCTAGCCCTTTTATTTCTCATGGGCTCGAACTCAGTTTCGACATTGGTTCTCAAACCATCATGACATAATATTGGTTATTAAACCATTTATGGTCCTCAGACCGTCACGGTCCTTAGAGCGGCTTGATTCTCATTGCATGTCAGAGTCATCTTTAATGACTTTCTTCATCATTTTCATCTCTTCGGCACCTACTTGTTTAGGGGTTTAGCTCCACAACTTTTGACATCCAATTACCACCATGTCGTGTTGAAAATAATCCTTCAAAATATAGAGTTAGTTGGAATCGATCCCGTGACTCCAATGCTGGCAGCACTGCAGCTCGTCAAAGACCAACTTGGCCACTGATGTTGAACAGATCTCTCGTCGATTTCCTTGCTGGGTGGTCAACACAGCTACAGTACCAACGATCTCTTCCTTCACCGAGTCCTGTCCCGCCAACACGAGATCGAATCTTCCCCGATGTCACTGCAGGCGATCTTCCTCCGACTCAATCAGTGACTGGCCGATTCGTATACAACGGAGCCCCCACAGCAAACAATTCCAAAACGTGAACACCAAGTAATGTGTCAGATATTCTTCCCAACAATATATATATCTAATCTATATGTATCTATTTTTTTAAACATAGTTGAATTGAAACAAACAACTCAATTACATATGCAACAAATCCACATGTTGCATGTTTCCACTAAAGATACCCAAGTCCTACACTTTGTTCACGCATCCAAATTCAATCAATCACATTATCTCAGAATTCCAATCGAATCCAAATAATTCGTTCGTTATCCAGATTAACGATCTCCTTTAAAATACTTGTAATTTGTCTTAATATTGTAAGAAAAAAATTGCACGTAAAAATAGAAATTCTAAAGGAGAATTTTCTGATCAAACGAATGAATTTTAATCGAATGAACTTAGCTTCCTCACATATTTCAGAATATACCCTACTGTATCATTTTAAAAAAGGAAGTTGCCTTAAGATTGTTAGAAAAACGTTAGTCGATACAGGGGTAAAACAGTAATTCTGAAATATGTAGGCTTAAAGTCCAATTATTTATTATTCGGTATTCAACATACAATTAACGAGTAATCTGTATGTGTGTGAAAAACCGAAATTGTGATCCGTAGATCGAATGGAAAAGATAAAGTTTTAACTGAGGCACGTGCGGATCACGCTCTAATTAAGGCAATTTCGCATCACCTCACCCTCAGGTTATGCAACGAGGTTTATACATGGGCGATCACCTCCCAGGATACAACAGTGTCGTTGACACGAATCGTGCACACAATTAGTTCAACCGAACCGAACAAATACCTGAACTCAAACAAGAATATTAGATTCGAAATATAATCGAATAAAAACGCTACGAAATTTTGAATAAAATCGTAAAACCGAAAACCCGGCCGTAACAACTTCGATTCGTCGTCCTTGAAGTTACTCGTAATCGAACAGATCAAATGACCCATGTTGGTTCGTGGCTGAGCATGTGATTGAATCTCTCAATAGCGCTGTCAGATTCATGCCGTGTTGTCCAAACCCAAGTCGAGAAACAAAGCTAGGCTAGATATGTATGTATACATAA
Organism: Clarkia xantiana subsp. parviflora; assembly: GCA_036873135.1. NCBI lineage: Eukaryota > Viridiplantae > Streptophyta > Magnoliopsida > Myrtales > Onagraceae > Clarkia > Clarkia xantiana. The sequence goes on along the minus strand of JAPTYO010000008.1, from coordinate 14,794,520 downwards.
TGGTTGGGTTTTTGGGAGGAGTACGAGGTGATCTAGGAGGAATTGAATGGATTAAGCAAAATCAGTTTTATTCTTGTATGAATTGAAACGGTGGGCTCTATATGTATATATCTATATACCAATATATAATTTGTGTTGGGTCCTCACCCCCAATAGACACCTTTTGCACCTTTTCATTTTATTAAAAAAATGATATTATATTTAGTTCCTATATTTTATAAAATTAATAATAATTTAGTCATTACTATATTTGAGACACATTTCATTATAATTAACTTCTCAATCCAATAGTCCTAGCAATTTAAGTCAGCCCGATCATACTCATTTCGTTCAAATTTCGGGTACATGTAATTTTTTTTATTCAACGAATTATAAAGATCGGGTGATATATGTTCCACATGTTGAGATTTTTCTATCAAATAAATCAGCCACCTACCAAATCATATATATAACAAGTCAAAATATGGGTGAAATGTGGTTCTTAAAGTCTGACCTCTTACAAATAACATGTTACTCATCGTCCAATATTTATGTACTCAAACTATTAATTTAGTTCTTCTATTTGTCAATTAAATCACATTGTGTACAACCTAATTAGTAATTAAATAAATAATTGTGGTCATTTCAAGTATAAACTATATATTTTTTGATTTATTTATTTTTATTGTTAAATCAATTTTTGTTTTTCTGTTTTTTTTTTTGCTCAAGTTAGATTTCATTAATACAAAACACGATTACACCAGTAACAAATACAATACAGAAACCTAAAAACAAAGAACTAAACCAACATACACACATCTTAAACAAAGAGAAGAATCTATCCAAACAAGATTTGTAACGAAACTACCATCAACTATATCAGAAGTTTTAGGTTGGTAGAGGTAATTCCACCAAAACCTCGATTGGGGTTGGGAAGGTAAAACCTTCCCGGGTTGTTCGAGCTTCCATGAGGAAGCAATTGGACGATAAACACATCCATGAACTCGGGATACAGAAGCAAGCCGTTCCCTTTTAGAATTTGAGAATAGTCTGAAGATAATACCGAACAGAATCATTGTAAGAACCAAATTACAACTCTCGGCAGCCGTTGTGTGTGTCGTCTTCTCTTCTACCGGGTCCGTCTTCTCCATACTCGGTTGAACTAGCAACAACACTTGAACAAACCTACCACTGGTTGTCAAAATTGGCCCGAGATGCAACCTACATGTCACCGACGCCAGATCCGACCTAGATCTGGCCAAAAAAACTACCAGATCTACCAGATCTGAGTAGTTCTTTAGTAGATCTAGGCGAGATTCGCACAAACTCGGAGTATTACAGAGGTCGCCGCCACCGACAAGCTTCCGGCTAGGAGTTATTCGAAGATAAACCGAGGAGATAACCAAGAGGAGCCTAATAAAGGAAGTACACAAAAGAAACATGAAGACTACCGGCCGGAACCGGAGCCGTGGACAGAACCACTTGACAAACCTTGTCCAGCCACAAAATGGGCAATCTAGAGAGAGGAGGGAGGCCGGGCACGACCGGCAAGGCCGGCCGCGCCGACGAAAAAGAGGTCTCCTGAGGGAGAAGGTAGCGAGATAGGCGGCTAGGGTTTTTAGAGAGATGAGGGAAAAGTTACTTAGCCTTGTTTCCTGGTTAATCAAATTTTGTTGGTATTAATTACGTTTCTATAGGTCAAAGTTGTCCATCAATGACTCTAAGTGGTTAAGAACAAGTTTACTTTCTTGACACCTCAAGTCAATTGAGTCATTAATGACTCACGTAATGCTCGACCCAACTCATTTATATATCTAACTATAAGGCTAACTAAGTACCATAACTAAAGACAGTAGTTAATTTTGTACTTAATTATCCTCTTATATTTCTCACGTTTTGAATTACATTATGTCACTCTTCTCTATCACATGGATTCGTTTCTCACAACGAATCAACTTGGACATATTGTATTTTGATTAATTATAAATATTAATAAACTTATGATAGATTATGTATTTTGAAATTTAAATGATCAATGCGCGTGCAACGCACGCGTTAATAACTAGTATATATATAGTATAGCTTTTGGACGGAAGGCAATTGCCCAAATAAGGGTTAAAATATATATTATATATAAAATAAAACAACATTTATATGGTAGGATTATATGTCCATAAATGCATAAAATATATTATGCGTATATCAAATATACACTTGCACAAATTACATTATGCAATGTATCTGGACACTACTAGAATAGGTAATTTTGGTTTGCATAATTAGGCAACAATTAATTTTCCGTTTTGCACAACCGGACCTGCATATTCACAATTTGTGTGATGACCCAAATGCCATTCACTACGACTATTGGATCACTGTCAAGCCCAATTGTCCAACAGTTTCTTCTTCTGTCCCACTCAAAACTTCAAATCTAATTTTATTAAAAGTTTTATCAAATTACCCAAAAGAAAACTAGTTCAAAAAATACTCCAAAATATGATTTTTTTTTTCCATTAACCGGAAATCATTTCCTGACACAATTTTGTGAGGAAATGGATTGCACGACGGTTTGATTATTATTTTAGCATATTAGGATCTCTTTAATCTACAATATGCAATCTACATTCTTTTTTGTTAATAGAAAATAGATCAATGACATTAATACAACAATTGTTAAGTAACATAGACCTACAAATGACTTGCTTCAGTAGATGGATCTGTAAATCATTCATGATAGAAGAACAGAAGGTTGGAGCACTCTAATTTCCAAAATCGAAGCTTGGAGCACTCTAATAAAAGCAACTTATTCTATTAGGGAGTACCACTAGGCACTAACAAGAACAATATCAACAACAAATGAACATAGACCAAACCTTTAGTATATGATGAATTATGAGAATGAATCCAATAGGGTTCGTTATTGTAACCGTATTTTCTCAATTTGGTGTGATGTAATTGTCCCTAGCTAGCTAAATGCTTGATCCATCAATAATATCTGCCTTTTGGTAAATGCCTTTACTGTGAATCTCTTCCGCTCAACACCGACTCAAGCTCCACAAGAATAATAAAAGAATAAAAAAAAAGTGCAGAAAAATTAAACGAAACCAAAGGAAAAAAGCATGCATTGTTATGACCAAATCAACAGGTAAGAACCAAAAGAGTCTAACTTCTAACTTGTGGACTTCTTCGGTTTTGGGCTTGCAATCCTGTCAACTTCGTGTTTGGGCTCTGTGTATTTTATTTGTTTGTGTTATTTAGACTTGGGCTTATTATTTTGGACGCATTTGTTTTTATTTCTTTTATTTGGGACCAGATCCTTCTTTGTACAAACTATAGGGTTAAGTCCTTGAGTTTCGGCTCGGATTTCCCTTTTATAGTGGTTTCTTAGGTGAAGGGGGGCCAATTTGAAGGAACACCCCCCCCCCTGATGATCCGCACGCTCTGTGTCACTTTCTGTTCTTCTTCTCAAAACTAGGGTTAGGGTTTCACCAAAATCTAGATGGTATCAGAGCAGGGAGGCCTTCAGCCTCTTCAACGTCGATCATGAGCCTTGCCTTGCCTCATATGTTCCTTTCTTTTTCCCTCTGTTTCGTCGGAGACGGTTCGTGTTCCCGAAGCGATTCGTCTTCCCGGCGATTGTTCTCCTTGGTTCTTGCATGCAGTCTCTTTAGAGCTTTCCCAGCGACTCTTTTATCGCTGATCTAAGGATCAGTGACGCTTCATCTTCTTCGACGTTTCTTTGATCTCAGAAGTCTCAAGGCTTTATCTCGTCGGTTTTCGCCAAGATGTCTGAGGAACACAGTGATTCGGATGGCAACAACTCGATTTTGCCGGCTGTTGCGACCAATCTTGTCACGGCTACTGATTTTGCTCTCGAGGTTCATTCTTTTCATCCATTATTTTTACACGCAAGTGACAATCCTGGTCAAAGCCTTATTTCGGTTAAGCTATCTGGTATTTCCAATTATCGAAAATGGAGTCGGGGAATGCATATGGTTCTGTTAGGCAAGAACACTCGTGATTCTTTTGAGGAGAAATTACGCAATCTCTGGGATAGGTGTAATGTTGTTGTCACTGGTTGGATCGTTAATTATGTTTCTGAAGATATTTCTGATGGTATTATCGATTCTGAAACTGCCTATGCTGCTTGGAGAGATTTGCAAGAGCGATTTGATAAAACAAATGGCTCTCGCATTTATCAATTAAATAGAGAAATTGTGACTGCTAGGCAGGGTGTTGATTATGTTGCTGTGTTCTTCACCAAACTTAAGAATATGTGGTCTGAGTATGACTCTTGTGCCTTGCCCCATTTTGAGGATGATCGTTTCAAGAAGCATCTTGAGCACAAAGAGAACCAACGCTTATTTCATTTCCTTATGGGACTAAGTGATGCTTTTGCTAATGTGAGGAGTAATTTACTTCTCTGGTCACCTTTGCCCTCCCTCAATCAGGCATATGAAATTTTGGTCCAGGAGGAAAGTCAGAGGGACGTTTCTGTGTCTCTCTCATCTCAAGGAACCTCTCTGGTTGCTGGTGTGCCTTCAGTCACTTTTGATGCTAAAGGAAAAAGACTTCCCAATATGAATCTGGAGTGTGACTATTGCAAGAAGAAGGGACAAACCAGTGAAAGATGTTACGCAAAGGGGTGTGATTTCTGTAAGAGGAAGGGGCACTGCAGAGACAACTGCTTCAAACTCAGGGATATGTAATTGGCCAAGGCAGCTACTACCAAGGGCACACCTGGGACTGAGGTGTATGAAAGTGAATCTGTTGTTGACCTTCCTTCCAGTGGGTCTTCAAAGGGAAATGTGATCATGACCAGTGAGCAGTTTGAGAGACTCATTCAGAAGTTTGGAGGTGGAAGCAACATAGTTGCAACTGCAACCACTTCTGGTGATGTAGCCACTTCTGCTGGTATGAATCCTTTCTCTAATCTTGATATTGTTCATAATTGGATTTTTTTATACTGGTGCTAGTAGTCATATGACTAATAATTCTGATTGGTTGGACAATTTTAAAACGATTTCTGATGTTAAAGTGCGATTGCCAAATGGTTTACAATTTTATGCTGCTGGGGTAGGAGACTTTCAACTTACTGATAACTATAAATTGAGAAACATTATTTATTTACTTGATTTTCATTTCAATTTAATATCAGTTTCTCAATTTACAAAGGATTTTAATTACACTGCCAATTTTTCAAGAGATTATGTTATTATGCAAGACCTCTCAAGTGGGAGGGTCTTGGCAAGTGGTGGGCAATACTTTGGTTTGTATATCTTTACCCCAAGCAGCAATAATGTGCACTCTGTGGCCTTGAAAGTTTCAAATAAGTGTGATATGAACTTGTGGCATAGGAGGTTTGGTCATGCACCTCTACATTCTCTCCAAAAACTTGATTCAATTTTCTGCTTTAAGAATGAAAACCCTGTAATTGATGATTGATCTGTTTGTCCCTTAGCAAAATTGGCTAGAAGTTCTTTTCTTGATTCTGTTTCTAGAGCTGAGTCTATGTTAGATCTTATACATAGTGATGTTTGGGGACCCTATTCCACTGTCACACATGATAATAAAAAATATTTTCTCACCCTTGTTGATGATCATTCTCGTTTGACTTGGGTTTTTTTGATGGAGTTTAAACATGATGTGAGTGAACTGTTGAGGAATTTTGTTATTCTTGTGGAAACACAATTCAGAAAAACTATTAAAATGTTTAGAACTGACAATGGTGGGGAGTTATTTAGCAAAAATTTAACTGATTTTCTGAAATCTAAAGGAATCCTTCACCAAAGCAGTTGTTCTTATACCCCTCAACATAATTAAAGAGTTGAAAGAAACATAGACACTTACTTGAAGTTGCTAGGGCTCTGAATTACAAGGTTTCATTCCAAATCATTTTTGGGGAGAATGCATCTTGAAAGCTTGTTATTTGATAAATTTAATGCCAACAAGAATTTTGGATTGGAAATCACCTATGGAGGTTATGATGGGAATGAAACCTTCTATTACTCATCTAAAGGTTTTTGGATGCTTATGTTTTGCAAAAGATTTGCAGGTGAATGACAAGTTTGCTGCTAGAACACTCCCTGCTGTTATGTTTGGGTATTCTGATATGAAGAAGGGGTACAGACTCCTGGATTTAAAATCAAACAAGTTTTTTATCAGTAGGGATGTGCAATTTTTTTAGAATACTTCCCCTTTTTCTAACAGCAAACAGAGTCATTTGCCATTCTTATTGATTCCAATGATTTGGGAGACCCTTTGTGGAATCCCCTATAGGAAAATGATGCTCATCTGTTAGATAGTTCTGGTGCTGGTTAAGCATATGATGAAGTTTATACTTCTGATGCTCATTTTGATGATATTGATGGTATTGATGCAAATGAAGAAACAATTGGTTATGTTCCTGATGCAAACGTTAACTCTACTGATCTGTTGCCCTTGAGGAGATTCACACGTGATAGAAGGCCCAACATTAGACTTACAGATTATGTTGCATCAACTTCCACACAACATTATATAGATAAGTACATTGGGTATATTTCATTTCTCATTTGTATAAATGTTATCTGACAGCTTTTTCTAGATTGTCTGAAGGGTTAATAGGTCTTTTGGTCCATGATGTTTGACCACTTTTGGGTTTTGATCCATGATTTTTTTTGCCTAGTTTTGGTACCATATGTTTGCAGATTTTTCTAGTTTTGGTCCGACCGTTACATTCCGTCCATTTTTTCCGTTAAGTGACATGTGCAAGTCACGTGATTCACCCTAAACTTTCAATTTTGTTCAAATTTAGGGAGAATTGGCCAATTGAAGTAGGTTTTGCTGTCAATTCCCCCAAATTTGACCCAAATTGAAATAGGTTTAGGGTGTCAATTCCCCCAAATTTGAACAAAATTGAAAGTTTATGGTGGATCACGTGACTTGCACATGTCACTTAACAGAAAAAATGGACGAAATGTAACAGTCGAACCAAAACTAGAAAAATCGGCAAACATATGGTACTAAAACTATGCAAAAAAAAAAATTGGACAAAAACTCAAAAGTGGTCAAACATCATGGACCAAAAGACCTGTTAACCCTTGTCTGAACCAGAAACTTTTGAGCAAGCCATTAAGGATCCAGGTTGGATCAGGGCAATGCAAGATGAAATCAAGGCACTTGAGAGCAATGGAACTTGGGAGTTTATGCCTCTTCCTGCAGGTAAGAGGGTCATAGGTTGTAAATGGGTCTTCAAACTCAAATACAACTCTGATAGCTCACTTGAAAGGTATAAAGCTCGCTTAGTTGCAAAAGGTTTTAAGCAAAAGCATGGATAGATTATTTTGAAACATTTTCTCCAGTAGTAAAGATGAATATTGTGAGGTTAATTCTGTCTTTAGCTTCTATTAATGCATGACCCTTGTTTCAAATGGATGTTTTGAACGCTTTTCTCACTACAAGAATTAAGTATTATTGCGACGACAGAAATATTCGCAATAACCCAGAAAATCGTCACTATATGTATGTTGCGACGACAAATCGTCGCAATAACTTCGTCACTATAGACCCCTAGCAATAGGTCTCTACTGCGACAAAATGAGTTGTCATCGCAATATAGTGTAGTCTATTGCGAGGACGATTATCAACGCATCTGCGAGATTAATTGTCGCAATTGATTGGTCTATTACGATGATTGATAACCCTATTGCGATGACAATTTTAAAATTATTGTCGCGGTAGGTTGTTGTATTGTGATGATTTATCAATTCTGTTGCGACGAGAAATTTAAAATGATTGTCACAATTGGTTTCGATATTGTAATTATTTGATAACAGTATTACGACGATACACTTAAAATATTATCGCCGCTGGTGCATATTTTGAGGATTTAGTAATTCTATTGCGACTGAAATTTTGAAATTATTGTTACAATTGGTCTCTTTATTGTCAGTATTTAATAACTCTATTGCGACGACACATCTAATAAATATTTGTCTACTGCATTGATCTTTTAATTCATTTGTGACGATAAAAATATAAAATTCTCGCAATAGACTATTTTGCTTATATTTTTGTTCGCTTTATTGCGGCGAGTGTAAGTAGTTTTATTGCGGCGAGTGTAAGTAGTTTTATTGCGGCGATAAATTTTTACATGTCGTCGCAACATATAAAGTTTAAAATCTGTTCCAACGATATGTCTTGGCAATATAGGTTTGTAAAAAAATATTTAATTGGTGAAACTATTGTAACGAAATTGTCATCGCGATAAAAATATTAATTTATATATTACATATAATTTGAAATAAATATAATAACCTGGTTACAATAACTAATATCATAAAAAAAACATTTACAATAAAATACTTTACGGTCTAGAATACTCATACATACTACATACTCGACATAATTAAAGTATAATAACATCAATTTACATATAATTATGCAAATATTAAAAATGTTATACCCATCAAAGAGATATCGATACCTTCTTCAACTGTTGATTGTTCACTATACAAACAAAATTTTCTTCATCTTAGATAGAACAAACAGATAGGGTAATACTCATGTCAACATTCTCATTCATTGATCGTTCGCAATGAGCTAGTAATGTTCAGGTAAACTGGAGAAGACTCCGTCTCTAAGATTCTTTCCCAATATCTTCAGAAAATCTTCAAGCGGTAGTCAAGGTTTCTAAAAATGAAATATTCGATATGATAGATAAAATTTTGTGCCATAGTTTTTTTTTTGCAATCAATTAGTGCCATAGCTTGGGAAAAAAAAAATATGTGTCATAGCATGATTGTAAATATATAAAAAGCTAAAAATACATATTTCATGTAAAAAAGCATAGATTTTTAAAACCAAACTAACAAAAAAAAAACAACTGAAGAACAGCATCCTTTTCACGGATCAAGAAATAAGAATTTTGATATGCTATAAAAAATAACTCAAAACGAAGCATAAAGATATAGATAACTGTATTATTTGAAAATTTTGGGAAGCGGCAACAGAAAAGGAGCTGAGATAACATAAACAGAAGGGCGACGCATTAGATGAATTTCCTAACATATATTGATATCAACCAAGATAACATATAACTTAAGAAAAGTGTTGTGGTCTAGGAGGAGAGAATCATCCAATTTTCTCATGCAAGCTAATTGCAGTATTTATTGATCTTTAACTTTTAGCACTAACTCATAAACATATTTGACACGCTTTTTGTTGTGCATTTAAATTAACCATTCTCTTAATCCATGATATATCAAGATAAGCTAATACTTCTAACATAACCCATAATCTCTATATAAATAAGCTGCAAAGTACTATACAAATAGTTTATTTTACTCTTAACCTACGGGTAAAACAGAACTCAATATATAAGTTTAAATAACAACTGCATATCCATTCATCCATATATTTTCTGATTGTAGCTTGTTTTGGATTATACCTAATAAAATTAATTTTTTTTACTCATTCTGGACTTTCATCGAACACTTTAAGTGCGAACAGTGTCAATGACAGACAAGTACAATATATTTCAACTATTTACATAGCCAACTTAAATTCAGAAATGGAGAGTTGAGGAATATCAACCAAAATAAAATTTTGACAAAACCTCACATTTTTTTTGTAATTTACTGTAGCAGAGGAACAGCTAGCTACAAGATGATGTTATACCGACAGGGCAGCGACGACGTGATAGCAGGGACGGCGGGACAACCAGAGGGATGGCGAACGATCGAGGCGACCATCGGGGACGGCTCCCCTTCAAGCTGGTGGTAACATAAACTTTTTTTTTGTAGAAATAATATAGACTGCGATCAAGGGAAATAATATATATTCTTGAAGAAGAAGAGTAATTTTCCGATTTAAAAAGGAGAAAGTAATTAAATACCTCCATTTGTTTTTATGGTAAATTACCATAACCACAATCCGGTTATGGTATGGTAAATTATCATAATCAAAATGTATTTAATTATTACAATTGGTAATAATTAAATACATTAATTTATTGCAATTTGCAAGGACAATTTTGTTGCAATATGATATTTGGAGTTTTTTATGTAATTTTCTGCTTTTCTATGTTATTTTTTAATTTTTAAAAACTACTTTTGAATTTTTTATACATTTTTAGCTTCAAACTATTTTTGTGATATAAAATTTATTTAAATTAAATGTAAGAGATTATATTGAATTACACGAAAATATTATGAATACCTTTAGATGACATAGCTGAACAATAATCATCACAAAGAAAATTGTGTTGCAACATAATTAAGGTTTAGAGTTTAAGATTTTAATGTTTAAGGTTTCAAGATTTATGATTTATGGTTCAGAGATTAGAGTTTAATGTTTATAGTTTTAAAATTTAGAGTTAAGGTATATGGTATTACGATTTTAATGTATAGAGTTTGAGTGATTTTACTTTATAGAGTTTGAGTTATATGGAATTAAGGTTTTAATAACGTTTAAAGTATTAACATTTTGAGTTTAAGATTTAATCAGTGGTGGAACCAGGATACAGGGTCAGGGGGTGCAGAGTGATTTGTTTTTTTACCTATATATATAGCAACCTAAGAAAGTCCAAATACATAAACGTAAAATTTAAACCATAAAAAAACAAGGTTTTAGAAAAAAAAAAAAAACTAGAGAATTAAATAAATTCTAAATTATTAAAAGAAAACCATAAAATTACATAACTCTATTGAGTTTTGTGTACAGTTTAGCCAGTATAACTTAAATGATAAAATTGTTTAAATGTTTTGCCAGCCAAATTTACACCTGGTTTTATAAAAAAAAAATCATAAAATTTAATAAAAACGTCACATTAAAATCTCAAAATGTAACAAACAAAAAACAAAATAAAAAATATAGGCGACGGACGCCGTTGTTTAGAATAATGGTGACAAAAAAAAAAATTGGGGGGGGGGGGCTGTTTCAGACAGATCGTTGTGGATATTCTGGTATTTGGCTAAATTTTCAGCACAATTTGTTATTTGGAATTTCCTATTTTGCTATATGGATGAAAAAATTCAAAATTTGTTTATAAATAATTATTTAAAAAATTAAAAAATGCATGCAAAATATAGTCTAATAATTTAAAAGTAAAACATCAACTAATTAAATTGTCTAGCTATTATGAATTTTAATACTTTGAAAATGAAATATAACATACTCTTTATCAACAAAATCAAATACATATTCTCAACGAAAGTAACTAAACAATTGTTCTGTCACTGAAATACATATTTCTCAATGTAGATATTTATTTGAATAAATATATACTGTCACTTAGATAGTTAGATGTAATCTTAGATATACACGTATGCATAAAAATATATAGATTAAATATAATTAGCTAAATAGTATATATGTATACGTAACAATCAAAATTAATGTTACACTACTTTCATATTTAAATTTTGGGTGCAACATTCATTTTTTTCATAAATTTAATGTATTAAACTTTTAAGTTTTATAGTTTCAGGTTTTGAGTATTAAGGTTTTCAGTTTAACATTAAGGTTTCATGATTTAAAATTTATGATTTTAGGTTTAGGGTATTAAGATTTATAATTTATAGTATAAGCATTAAAATTTAAATGTTTATTTTATTAAGTTTTAAGCTTTAGAGTTTAAGGTTTAGTGATTAAGGGAGTTTAACGTTTAGAATATAAGATTTTGAGTATATTAATATTTTTACTTTAAGATTTTGGCCAAAAAAAAAAAAATTTTACTTTAAGATTAAGGTTTTAGGGTTTAATGTATTAAGGTTTTAGGTATTAAGGGTTATGGATATTAAATCGAGATATTGAGAAATATTTTAGAATATAATTAATTGCAGAAACCAATCGTCACAATTGGAAATTGTACCTCCTCACAGTAGGATGATATGTGGTCATCGCAATAGATTGCATATCGTCGTAATTGGAAATTAGTCATCATCGTAATAAATTATTATATTGCGATAGCATATTATCCTAGCTATAGATTCGGCGTCGTCACAATTATTTTCCTATAGATAATTAGCTCAATATTTTTTTGGTAAAATTGTTATTGCGAGAATCCGTCATCGCAATTGGATATAAAAAATCCTGGCAATAAACTCTTTGTATTGCAATGATATGAGGTCATCACAATATATTACGTATCGTCGCAATTGGTTTCTCAAGAAATTTGACGCCAAAATTTTGCTGGGAAATTTGTACTGCGAGAAGTATTCGTCGCAATTGGATATTACAAATCATCGCAATAAATCTATTCTACTGCGACAACATAACATCATACCTATAGATTTGGTGTCATCGCAATTATTTTCTTATAGATAATTGGCGCCAAATATTTTGTGGGCAAACTGTTATTGCGAGAACCGGTCGTCGCAATTGCATATTACACATCCTAACAATAAACTCATTTTATTACGATGATATGCACTCATCGTAATAGATTACGTGTTTCTCGCAATTAGTTTGACGGAAAATTTTGCGCTTGGGAAATTTATATTGCGAGAAGCATTCGTCGCAATTGAATATTACACATCCTTGCAATAAACTCATTATGTTGCGAGGAAACGCTAGTCCTTGCAACAGTTTTGTCATCGTCGCAACACTTCTTTTATAGCTACGACCCATCGCCGTGATTGAATATAACAATGATGTTCTCTTCATTTGTACACGGTGTGCGACGAAATGTGTTAGTCGTCGCAATAGACACAATCAATAGCGAGGACACAATGTCATCGCAATAGAAATCGTAGCTATATGTCAAATTTCTTGTAGTGTCTTCAAGGATATTTATATGAGGAGGTCTATATGACCCTTCATCAAGGTTTTCGCAATCAATAGGGGGATTCTAACCCTAAAGGTGTTGTTTGTCGATTGCGAAAATCACTTTATGGTTTGAAACAAGCATCTAGGCAATGGAATATTAAACTAACTGATGCTCTTGTTGATTCTGGATATACTCAGTCATTATTTGACTACTCTTTGTTTACAAAGAAGGATGGAGATCAGTTGGTTATTTTTCTTGTTTATGTTGACGATATTTTGATTACTGGTAATAGTGGGAAGTTGATTGCTGAGCTTAAAACTGTTTTGGAGTCCAATTTTAAAATGAAGGATCTTGGAGAGTTGCAATATTTTCTTGGCATTGAGATAGCAAGGTCTGAAAAGGGCCTTGTACTGTGCCAAAGAAAGTATGCTTTGGATTTGATTTCTGAAACTGGTTTAGCAGGTGGCAAGGTTTCAAAAGACACCTATGGATGTTAATGTGAAGCTAACCAGCAAGAAATATGATGATCTTTTTGGGTTGAACAAGTCTGATTCTGTGCTCAGTGATATTACCTCTTATAGACGCCTTATTAGCAAGCTTTTATATCTAACTATTACTAGACCTGATATCTCTTGGACTGTGCAGCATCTTAGTCAATTCCTGGAACAGCCAAAGAGGTCTCATTATGAGGCTGCTTTGAGAGTAATAAGGTATATGAAGTCTGAGCCGGGAAAATGTATTCTTCTGTCTTCCTCTAGTTCACCAGAGCTTGTAGGGTTTTGTGATAGTGATTGGGGTAGTTGTTTAGATTCTAGGAGGTCTTTAACTGGCTATGCTTTTAAGTTAGGTGAGTCATTGGTGTCTTGGAAAGTTAAGAAATATGATACTATCTCTAAGTCTTCTACTAAAGCAGAATATAGGAGTATGGGACATGCTGTTTCTGAACTTATTTGGCTCAGGGGGTTATTGGCAGAATTGGGTTTTGAACAAAAAACCTGCTTCAATTTTGCATTGTGATAATGAAGCAGCTATTAAAATTACAAATAATCACATGTTTCATGAACGAACCAAACACATAGAAATAGATTGTCATTTTGTTAGACAAGCTATGGTTAATGGTTTGGTTCGAGCTGTGTATGTTTCTACAGATAATCAGGTAGCCAATTTATTCACAAAGGCACTGGCAGCACCTCAGCATCAAGTTCCGGTGAAGATGTTGGGGATGAAAAATATCTTTGGTTGGTGATATTCAGGGGGAGTAATGCGCAGTCTGGATTAGAGTTATGTGAAGTTGCAGACTTGAGGGGGAGTGTGGACTTCTTCGGTTTTGGGCTTGCAATCCTGTCAACTTCGTGTTTGGGCTCTGTGTGGTTTATTTGTTTGTGTTAATTTGGACTTGAGCTTGTTATTTTGGACGCATTTGTTTTTCTTTCTTTTGTTTGGGACCAGTTCTTTCTTTGTACAAACTATAGGGTTAAGTCCTTGAGGTTTCGGCTCGGATTTCCCTTTTATAGTGGTTTCTTAGGTGAAGGGGGACCAATTTAAAGGAAGCCCCTGGTGATCCGCACGCTCTGTGTCACTTTCTCTTCTTCTTCTCAAAATTAGGGTTAGGGTTTCACCAAAATCTAGATAACTGACAACCGATTATGTGAGGCACTTCTTTAAACAGGTCCTAGATAATAAAAATGGGCAGAAATCCAATGTCAAACTTTAAGTAGTTTGGAATTTAGTACTATGGGATCTAATTATATGGAAGTAAGTGTTCTTAGCCATTGATCATTAAACGTCGTTCTTAGTTCTTAATCATTAGATCATTAAACATTCTTAATTACTAAATATCAACTGCTAGTACTAATACATTTCTATTTGGATTGGAGTGGATTGGAATTGGTAGCGTAAATTGAAGGGGTAAATTGGGGAGTTTAATCTTGGAGAGACAAAGTCAAACTTTTTAAGATTACTATTAGCCAATACTACCTTTAGTTGTTCGCACAGATTGTTAGTTGTTGTAAGAATTTGTAAATTATTAGATTAACTGTGGGTGGAATTTGTGAATTGCTAGATCAAATTTACAGTTTACCCGTTGAAATTAGATGAAAGGTTGAAGTTGTTAGAAAATGGGCTACACAAATTTTCATTTGGGCTACTCTAATTTTATTTGGGCAATTTTATTCTCTTTTTTACTTAAGCCCAAATTTTCTCAAGCCCAATTTTATTTTGTTGTGAATGGAATTTGTGATTTGTACCACATCGAAAGTTTTACTTTCCTCCTCACTTCTCCTCCCCTATATAAACAAGCATTTCCCTTCTCCTTTTTACACATTGAGAAATGGAATCTCTCCTTTTGGTTGAGTATTCAATTTTTCTGGAACCCATAATCTTGGGATCCAATTATATTTTCTCATCCTCTGTTCTTCGTGTTGACGAATGCAGAGTTCTTCTAGGTTGATTTTGACTTATGTCATTTTCAACCTTTCTAGTTGTTTTTAGCCGTTGTCGTCGGCTTTCCTGTTCTTTGTTTGAGTTCAGGTATTGGGTTCGGTTCGGTCGAGCGTGTTGTATGCATAACACGATTCGATGACACTGTTGAATCCTGGGAGGTGATCGCCCCTTGTATAAACCCCTTTGCATAACCCGAGGGTGGGGAGGGGCGAAATTGCCTTAAGGAGACTGTGATTAGCACGGGCCTCAGTATAAAAATACGTATTCGTTTTCGTGTCGAAGTATACGTACAATTTCGGTGTTGCCTATATCTTGCATGTTAATTGGAGGAATTACTTGTAAGTAACCGAGATTTGATTAGTTGCATTTTGGTCCATGGACTTTATAAATTTGCATATTTACCCTCAATATTTCCAACAATCTTAAGGCAATTTTTATTTGTTGGTTTTATGAGAGGATGCTTAATTGAATTTTGAGATTCAATTTTTTGGAGAAAATTATTTATTCTCTAAAAGTTCACAAATATTGTCGAACAATGATGTTGAAAATGTGAACATGCTCGAGAGCACATGCGACTGATAAAATCGCTAAGGCCATTTAGGTCGTCGAGACTGGTAAAGTCGTCAAAAGCCGTTGAAGCTATTAGGACCGTTGAGGTCGTTAAGTCGTTGAGACTACTATGAAAAATCAAGATGGTCAAGGTTGTTAAACCTATTAAGGCATACGAAATTGATATGTTTGCTATGGAGGCTTTGGTGACTTGACCCACTTTAGCCGTTGAGGCTTATGGGGTCGTTGAATCCATTGTTGAAAATTGGATTAAGAAATCGGTTAAAACCAATTGAGTGTGTATGACAACTGTTATGGAATTTTATTTCCTTGTCTAAACACTGAGTATTACATTTGATATAAATGTACGTGTGAATCAACGAATCGATTGTACACACCTAAACATTGGCACGTATGTATGCCGCGATAAATGTACATGAGTGTTTACTCAGAAGGTTAGCTCCGTGTGAGTCTGGTTTTGTTAAAACCGAATTTAACCGTGTCCAGGTTTATTTTCTGTCCAACATAAGGAAAAAAAAATTGATTTTTGTAATTGAAGTGATGAAACTTAATTACTGAAATCAGATATTCAAATCGGTATTTGAATTTCAGTAATCCGAATTTGAGGTTCCGGATTAATTACTATTGTGGGGTCGGGTACCAAATACTCGGACTTCTAATAAATCTAAGGGAGTTGGTCATAAGTCCAATGTTTGAACGCTACTCAATGAGAATGTAGCTATCACTTGGCAAACAACTCTTAAATTGAGAAAGACTACAATCTTCTTGATGTTGTCTATAAATACGATTATTCTGCAAGTTATGATATCGCAGAAGCCGGCGCGGGGTTGGACACTCGTCTAGGATACCGTCTATGTTGCTGGAAAGTCGCCGAGACTTACTTCAGGAGTTGAAGTCATAAGATGGAATTATTTTTCATTTAAGTGTAATGGCCGTAGTGCCTAAAGTAAACATGAATAAAATTGGTTTTGCATTGGCCGTAGTGCCTAAAGTGAACGTGAAATAAGAATGTTCCTTATTGTGCTGAATTTGTGGCACAATAATTTAGAACATGTTAATTACGATACCTTGCGGAGGTTATCTAACATGGTTCATATTCCTAAATCATAATAGATCAAGAATTTAAATGTGAAGTTTGCGTTGAAACGAAACTTATTCGGTCGAAAGGATTACCGAACTTCTTGTTCTAAATACATAGCGATGTTTGCGACTTAATATATGTCCAAACGCGATGCGAAAAATAAGTACTTCATTACGTTTGTAGATGATAGTACGAAATATTGCTATGTATACTTGATGAAGGAAAAGATGAAACAATAACAAATTCATGGTTTACAAACAAAAACTTGAGTTTCAACTATTAGTTGTTTTCGCAATGAGAAATGCGGCAACGATTATTCTCTGTTTAGAGAGTGTTGACTTAAACACGATTTAATCGGTGAAGTCATTGCAAACCGCATAAAACCCCGATGGAGTTGGGTTGCGGGTTCGATCCAACCGGGCAACGTTTTAATGTCTATTTTGAACTAATTAGTATTAATAACGTTGTCGACGGTCAAGGTTTTGGCTTAGTGTGCATTAGATAAAAATATGAAAAATGTTGTTTTGGCACTTGCGGTGCAACAGTCGAGGCCTTTTATTGGTCTGAGGATCATACCGTTTGAGAAACGCAACGGTCTGAAAAAAAAATGTTGATGTGTTAATGGTCTGAGGATCTACAACGATAAAAGGATGATCCGAGGATCAATGATGATGTGGTTGAGAATTAGTAAGAACTTCATACCCAACTCGTGTGTTAACACATTACATTTTTCTCGTAGAAATTAAAATAGTATGGTTGAGACCATGTTTGTTTTAGGGTTATGACGGGGTAGCTATTTTAACTAGCAATTACCTTTTGAATAAGGTACCCCATAAGAAGGAAGATAAAACTATGTTTGATTTGTGCCTTCGAATGTGGGGGGTGTCTTGCTAAAAATTATGATACCTCTACGGAAAAGACGCATATATTCCCTAAACCGTTGATTGCATTTTCATAGGGTTTGCTCAGAATAGTAACGGGTATCGATTTGAATCGAAAGTGTCAAATAAACACAAAGATACGTTAATGTAATCAATAAATGCATATTTCTTTGGAAAATGTATTTTTGGCTAAGTCTAGAGGAGAGGCAAGCATATGAGACTATAGAGGAAAAATAGTCAAGACCGAGAACATGGAAGGCATGTTGAGGTCGAGCCCATGATGAGTAAAAGGGCGAGGATTGAAAAATCCTATGGTCCATTTTTTTGACCTATATGCTTGAAGCCGAACCTTAGACTTACCACGAAGACGTAAACTCTTATGAGAGACCTCTATGAAAAGAGGCAATCAATAGTGAAATTGAGTCCATCTTGCAGAACCACACTTGGGAGCTGGTGGATCTTCCGCCCAGAGACAAACCGTTAGGCTACAAGTGGATATTCAAACGTAAAATGAAAGAAGATGGATCAATTGATAATTACAAAGCCCGACTTGTCATAAAATATTATAGACAAAAGGAATGATGAAATTATTTTGATACATATTATCCAGTAGCTAGAATCACATTCATAAGGATGGTTCTTGCGATTGCAGCCTTGCAAATTCTAGAAGTACATCAAATGGATGTGAAAAACAACTTTCATACATGGAGATTTAGAGGAAGAAATCTACATGGAACAACCTGAGGGTTTCTCTGCGCGAGAGCAGGAAAAGAAAGTCTGTAAGCTTGTCAAATCTATGTATAGTCTTAGGCAGATGCCTAGATAATGGCTTTATAAATTTGACAGCGCTTTATTGGAGAAATGTTTCAAAATAAATAAGTATGAAAAACGTTTTACGTTAATGACATACTAATCGTTGGAAATAACGATGAGGTGGTCCGGTCCACTGGACCTATGTTGAATTTGAGTATTGACCTGAAAGACATGGATCTTGCCGATGTGATCTTTGGATTAAAACTCATTAGATCATCAGAAGGTCTCATTCTAAGTCAAACTCATATATTGACAAGTATTTGGATAAATTCAACAAAGATGACAAGAACGAGGTCAGTACTCCAATAGATACGAGTAAGTAATTTCAAAGAATAAGGGAGAATGATTGTCCCAAATTGAGTACGCTCGGATTATTAGAAGTGACATGTAGTTAATGTCATGCACTAGACCAGATATCGCTCACGTTGTAAGTGTATTGAATCGATATACGAGCAACCCTAGTGTTGTCCACTAGAACGGGGTAATCAGGGTACTTAGGTATCTGAGACATATTCGTAATCATGGTCTACACAAAGAGATATCCTTATGTGATAGAATGTTATATCCGATTAGACACTACCACCTTGAGTATAAGGGGTTACGTATTCACCTTACGAGGTGGAACAGTTTCGTAGAAAATCCTCAAAACAAACAGTCATAGCCAGATCGACGATCAAGTCTGAGTTATTGTACTGGAGAAATGTGCCGAAGATGCAGAATGGCTATGTCATTTTCTCGAGGATTTTACTAATTGGCCAAAACCTGTGTTAGTGCAAAGATTGATGAGTTTGTTTTGGTTTAATCCAAATTAAATCCAATCTAATGAAATGTTGAAGATTTTCTTTAAGAGACAAGGTTAAAGCAGAAATAAGTGGTGCACCCCCCATTTGGCATGAAAACCTTTGTTAAAGGTTGGGAAATGGGACACTTTGCGAAGCTGTTGTCCACAAAAGAATCAATCTAAATTTAGATGTTGGATTAACAAATTATTCCTGCAGGAAATGATAGTCTGAGGACTTTGTTGGATTGAGAACATTGATGCAACGTTGCGACGATCAATCTGTATAACACAGTATAACCTGCATAATGGAATGTTTAGACATATACGTCATAATTCCATTAGACAGTTGCTCTCAAATATATTTATTGTGCCTGATATCGTAAAGTAGGCAGATAAATAGCGGATCCGCAACTCGAAAGGGTTAAACAGAGAGTTATTTGGCCAAGCGTCGAAAAGGAATGGGGCTAAAGCCCGTGGAGGAAACACTCTTGAGAAGGAAAACCCAACCATGATGACTGGAGATCCCAAGAACTTGGTTCAATGGGACAACCTAATCACAAGAGTGAGTGTTGTCACTGTGGGGGTCAAACCCCAAAGCCCATTCCTATGATGCAAACAGTGATGGAGAAGAGGTTAAGCTTTTGCTGGTGTTGATCTTATAACAGTAATTGGAAATTACTTAATCAAGGTCATTTTCACACAAAGCTTTTAATGATTCGTAAGGAGAACTCAGAGTCGTGAAGATGCTCTTGAGACATAGAATCACCTATGCGAGTGAGAAGTGGGGCCGCTTCGAAAGGAATTGTTGAGGGTGCAATTCTTAGAAACGCTTGCAGAACCAGGCGAGTGATCCAGGGCCTAGGGATCACAGGGCGTGAACCGAACCATACTAGGAAGGTACCTGTGTGGGTTATGTCGTCATCTACACCAACGACAGTCGGTTCAAGGACATCGCGTCTACCGACCAGTCAGTAGAGAAGGCATGATCTCACAAGGGATAGGTTCAAAGGGGTTACCCCTACCTATTCTTTGCAGGTATTGACCGTTGAACTCAAATTTCGTGTCTAAGTTTCTAAAATTCCATTCATGTGGGGGATTGTTAGAAAATGGGCTACACAAATTTTCATTTGGGCTACTCTAATTTTATTTGGGCAATTTTATTCTCTTTTTTACTTAAGCCCAAATTTTCTCAAGCCCAATTTTATTTTGTTGTGAATGGAATTTGTGATTTGTACCACATCGAAAGTTTTACTTTCCTCCTCACTTCTCCTCCCCTATATAAACAAGCATTTCCCTTCTCCTTTTTACACATTGAGAAATGGAATCTCTCCTTTTGGTTGAGTATTCAATTTTTCTGGAACCCATAATCTTGGGATCCAATTATATTTTCTCATCCTCTGTTCTTCGTGTTGACGAATGCAGAGTTCTTCTAGGTTGATTTTGACTTATGTCATTTTCAACATTTCTAGTTGTTTTTAGCCGTTGTCGTCGGCTTTCCTGTTCTTTGTTTGAGTTCAGGTATTGGGTTCGGTTCGGTCGAGCGTGTTGTATGCATAACACGATTCGATGACACTGTTGAATCCTGGGAGGTGATCGCCCCTTGTATAAACCCCTTTGCATAACCCGAGGGTGGGGAGGGGCGAAATTGCCTTAAGGAGACTGTGATTAGCACGGGCCTCAGTATAAAAATACGTTTTCGTTTTCGTGTCGAAGTATACGTACAATTTCGGTGTTGCCTATATCTTGCATGTTAATTGGAGGAATTACTTGTAAGTAACCGAGATTTGATTAGTTGCATTTTGGTCCATGGACTTTATAAATTTGCATATTTACCCTCAATATTTCCAACAGAAGTCACTATAAATAATTTTAAAACTGATGTCGTGAATGAAAATGAGAACAGATATGCACATGCTCTTTTCTATTGTCATTTAATGTTAAATTGGAGGAAACTAGTAAGTTATGATTTTATACTAATTTAATTAGCATTTTTTCCAACAATTTATTTAGTAATTTGTACCGAGAGCAAATGTTTAACTAGCAACTTGTGTCAAGCCAAAAATTAATTTGGTCAAAACCCCAAAATTTAGCTACCAAGCCATGTAGTTATTTATCCAAAAACAAAAACAATCATCAATTGTGAAAAGTATATCTACGTAGCAATTAAGTTTGTATAAAAACATTTTAATCCCACGTGGTAATATAGAAACTCTAATTGTAAATGCTCATTAATTGTACAGGTTGCACTACTAATTAGTGCAACTACAGAACTACTACTAAACGGCATTTTTTTTTAATTACGTACGTTCACAATTTCAGAAGAGTTACAATACATTTATTTACAAAAATACAGAAGAAATAAGAATTCAAAATCATAGATAAGATCTATCTATATCTATCTATATATTATACTAACCCTGATCAGCTTTTTCTAATAGCTTGACACGTAAGATTTATTTTTTGAACAGATGAATATACCAAATACAAAACGCAGATATGTCTAAACTAAACGCAACAACGGCTCCAGTTTAAACAGTTCCCCGCATAGCAGAAAACGACGCCGCTCCAGTTGCAAGTCTCCATAGCACAGTAAACGACAGCGCTTTCGCCAATTTCCTTCTAACACGGATTGTCTCCGTTATCCTGAGGTTGACACGTCATCTCCACAAACGACATCGCTGCTCCGCTCTGCAACAATCATCCAGTAATTACAATTACAAAGCAGACTTAAAAAAAAAAAAATTGAGCAGTCTTCGTAACGCAGCCATTAACAACAATTGATTGAGGTTGAGCTCGCTCGGTCTTCAAACGCATACATCTTCCATTAAAGGGGCGCGACTTCTATTCTTCCAATACCCCGTTTCATTCAATTAATTAAATTAATTTTTACCAAGTTCAATTTTTTTTTGGCCATATTTACCAAGTTCAATTAACTACCTATAAAAGGACATGAAGCATGCACCAAATTTAGAATCAGTACGATTTTGTTTTAATTAAAATTACTGCAAATAAATCACATCATTGAATCAATTAGTCTCAGATCTTACATACCTTGGATCGATCACGGAGAAATCAAACAGGCAAAGAGCAATTTTCGACCCAGATCTGCAGGTTCGAATCAAGTCTGCAGCTTCCACTGCTGTCTCCACTCGGTCAAATCCATTTGCATGTGTCTCTATCTCTACTGCAATATTGAAATAAGATATTGCAGAGTGAAGTCGGGATTCGAACCCAGAAGAACATGCGGAAGACGCAGGTGTCGAAGCCCAGTCTCTAACGGACCTAAATCGAGTCAGAAGAGGTCAGAGTGTCGACGGACCTCTGAAACCCTTGATCTCTATTTGTCCCCTCTCTCTCTAATGCAGAAGATGGATTTAAGGTGATTTTGATTTTTTACAGAGAAATAGTGAAGATACATATTTATCTATTAAGTCTGATGGAGGAAGCAAAAGGGAAAACAGAGTAATTGGGCTTCGCAGTATATAAGAGGATTTGTTTGGCTGGGCTGCTAGGAGAGTAAGACTAACCTTATTTAGAGGTAGATTTTGTTTGATACTATTAAACCTTATTTGATTTAAGAATCATTAATAAAAATTTCCAATATATATATATCGTTTAATTTTCTTCTCTATTTCACATTATGTTATTTAATTTTTATCATTAAATTTGTTGGAAAAAACATTAATTTCTTACCATAAGTAAATTGATGCTTTCTTTCTTAAATTTTGTCTAATTAGGAAATTTTGTTAACCATGAAACTAATTCCTTTTCTTTGCTTGATGTAGACTTTTATAATACTTTACTCATGTCCAATAAAGAGACTAATTCCTTCTTAAAATTGTTCTTCAAATAAATTAATAAAAGAGTCTTTCTATTTTGTCATTTCAATTTCATATATCATATACATATGTATATGTAACAAAACAAATATTTAAACAATAATAGTGACAAAAAAAAAATATACTTTCATAAAAAAAAAGTCGGTTTCATGAATACTTTTTTCTAATATATATATATATATATATAGATAACTATAAGAGTTTGAAAAGTTTATAATTATTTTCTCATGAATAGTTATTACTCAAAAATGAATCAATTTGAAATTAAATAGGTAAAACTTCGTTTATCTAACTTCTACGTCCCACTTTATGTGTACTATTTTCAGATCTACGCCATTTTGAATTGACCTTTAAGCAATGTATTGAGCTTTTGGGCTAAAAATACAAACGTTTTTTTTAATCAAAAGTATAAAGTACCATATATTTCTTTTAACCCAATAAGAACTTATAGTAGATCTACTACACATTGGAAATAAATAAGTTATTTGGGTCTCTTATAAGTAAGAGATGTGCAATTAAAAAACAACATGAATTTCTCATTTTCTGGACACAAGTTGACAACCTAAATTAGACTAAATTGGATTAGTTAGGACATTCGTTTAGACTTAGAGCGTTACAGATATATCATGTAGATATGTATGAACTTTAATTTTTCAACGTACATATATATATGTTAATTAATCTATCAGCATAATATTACATAATAAATTGATCAGTATAATCTTATCAAATATATATAAAATTATTTATAATTAATTACCAAGACATCCCGCGCGTTGCGCGGGGAGAGCACCCTAGTATTTAACTAATACGGAATAAGAATTTGAATTTCACCGGCTCTTACAAGGAATAGTTATACCCTAGCTAAAGCTAGGAATGATGATTCATCATTCTCACTCAATTCACTATATAGCTAGGCTATTAATTCTTTAGTCCAAATTCCTATTCAATTAACCAAAGATGTGGTTAAACCCGAAAGTGCAAATAATATCGCAACCAGACTCAAAGCACATGAAGTGAAACCCTACATTAATGTAACATCATATTGATGTGTATATATGGAATGAGCATCAGATGCCGTTCATCAGCAACGAACGTACGTACTGCGTGTTCGTCTAATTTCATGGCATGGCAGCTGCAGGTAAGTAGCTCGGATTTCTTCAAGCTAGCTACGCAGAAATATATATTCACACAGACATCGTACTCGATCTTCAAGAACACATTTGCAAGAACTAATTAATTAAGTAGGGTGCAGCTTTTGAGCTGTTACTTCCTCAAGCCAATCCACTGCCTTATAATTACCCGGCCCCTCTTTTGAAGCCTCGCGAGGGCATGGCAACGCCACAAACATTGGCACCCGATCTCCCGGCATTAGTACCGAAAAGCTCTCACCATCCAAACCCTATATATATATATATATATATATGTACGTACAACAATAATAATCCAGTTACTTACATTATAACTAGCTAGTAAACATGTTCACTTCATTATTCTCTTAAGTTTTTTGTTGCCTTTAATTAGTTGTTTTGAGCTCAGAAAAGAAAAAGATTGGATCTAGCTAGCTGGCTTGTATTCTACAACTTTATACTACAATTTTCCTGTAATCATATATACTCAAAAACTTAAAACTTTTTTTTGGCACTTTAAAACTATATATATATATATATATATATTTAAAAAGTAATAAAAAAAAATGAGTTAAGCTTGACTAACCCTAGATATTGGTTCGGGTGGCATTGGGGAGCTCTGTTCAATGTCAGCTGCCGATGCGCGTGATCCGCGACAAGAGAACCAATAAATAAGACAAGTGATGCTGGATAATGCAATTAGGAGGATGGCCACCCCCAGACCAATGCCTAGGGAGCGCTCACCTGGTTGCGTCCGCAGACCCAAGTCGTCTTCTCCCTCCATTGAGTATACTAACCCTTGCGACATGCTCAGAAAATACGTACGGCTAGCTCTAGTATATGTATCGGCAGAGCTAGCTTTGCAGATATATGTATACCCTTTTTTTTAAAAAAGAACACTCAATAATATTATCAAGTGGATAATTTATGATGTATATATAGAGAGTTTCTTGTGTGTGCACTGCATGCGTGAAGAGGAAGGACAGGCATGCAATTAATAAACCTGGTCTTATTTCGTGGTGGCCAAGGATAGATTATGTATGTCACTAGACTAGCATGTTTTTATTAATCCCTTTTGGTTGGAATATGGATTAATAATTGAACAAATGGGAGACTTTGCCTTCTCTTTCCGTGTCTCGCTATATATATATAATTTAGTCGAACTTAGATTTATAATTTTATTATTATATATTGGTAATTTGGTACTACTTAAATAGTGGGGATTGGGATGGCTTGTAGTGAAGTTCTTGGAATGAATGATCTATTGTAGTAGAATCCAAATTCGATTTGTATACCCGAATTCGCTGTATGTGTAGTGTAGGTAATTAAAAAAAGGGGAAGAAGAAAATCATCATATAAATAAAGTCAGAAAGTAATAATTAAAATATTATTGACGTGCATTTTTTAGTACATACATTTTAAAATTTAGAATATCTAGTTACATTACACTACACTACATATAAGATAAATGAGATTTAAGATAAAAATTGGTTCTAAAACCCATACCTGATTTTATGATGTGTCATTATATAATTTAAATATTATTATTATATTTAAAAATTAAATTAGATAACACGTTATGTTATAGGGTATAAATGATCCAAGTATCTTGAACTCGTACTAATTTATTATATATTTTATTATTTTTGTGGCTTGATTTTTAAAACACCCACACTACGCTGTCGCTGGCTGCACCCACACCATTCAGGGCCATACATACCAGGCCAGGCCAAGGGCCCACCACCACAACCGCATCGATAGATAACCAAATGTTTCATTTCAATTCAACTTCTTATTGGGTGGGCAGCAGCTCCGGCCCACCCAACAACACCTTGGAATTAGACAATGTCAATGCTTTCAAATAGGCAAGCTTTTTAAAGCATAAAATAATAATTTATGAACCAATAGATAAAATTTAATTAACTAATTGATACGAAGCTCAGTTTATAACTACTCTTATACATGCTTCTTTGAGTGACTTTTAATTTTATTATCCTCACAGTTAGCACGTCTGATATTAATTTTGTACAAATAATCTTCAGTGTGGCAATAGGGGTGTCAACAGGCACAGAGCCGGCAAACCTTGGGCCCGCCCCGATTATGTATTTTTTTGCTTCTAGTTGTAAATGAGTTTCGCTAACAAATTATTATTAGTAAATGATTCACGAGAATACAACAAACACATGGTCTAACTAACGAGTAGCAAAAACATATAGAATTTATTTAAAAACTAAATAAATAATATTGAACACTGCTTGATTTAGAAAAAAAAAAACCCTACTTATTTGAGATTAAGTGAATTGATTTTTAGATGATCAACAAAATTACTTAGCATATTAAATTATTTATAAGCTTCTTAGTATCTTTTAGATCATGGCGGAACTATTGTCTCTTGTGAAATAATGTTTCTAGTTATTTGTTAGTAAATAATTTGTTGAAATTCGATCGTGCAAGCTTCACTCACCCACACACGCTAAAATGGATGATACAACCTTAAATAGCAAACTAAAACGTAAATGTAGACAACCCACAACGTCCATTAACTGAATCATTACATGAATTAACAAATCGACTCGAAGAATCAGCAACAGACGCGAAAATAGCAAGTAGGTGCGCAAACTAGAGTTGGACGGAATTGCAGGAACGATTTGACCTAGACCAGCCGGTTTAGAACTCCTCCAACGGTTTTAACAGAATTTCAAAATCTCCTCCTCCTCCTCCTCCTCCTCCTCCTCCTCCTCCTCCTCCTCCTCCTCCTCCTCCTCCTCCTCCTCCTTCAATTGGTTTGTAATGAAGCTCCGAAGTTCTAATTTCAACATTCATTCCCTTAAACTGAACTTTGGCAATCTAAATTCAGTTTACACACACCTAATGACTTCTAAGTGACTCAAAACGATGATCTCTTCAATCCCTTCGTTAGAATATCAGCAAGTTGATCTTCACTTCTGCAAAATTCAACTTCAATCTCTCCTTCCTTGCACAGGTCTCTGAGATAGTATCTTTTCACATCAATATGCTTGCTTCTTCCATACATTACTACGTTCTTCGAAATCTTTATTGCAGATGCATTATCACAGAACAAAAGAGTAGGTTTATTCTGAGTTTGATAAAGAAAGTTAAGAACTCTCCTCATCCAAACTATATGGTAGGCACAACTTGATCCAGCAACATATTCTGCTTCTGTGCTTGACAAAGTCACGATTGATTGCTTCTTTGAGGACCAAGATATAGCTGCTCCACTCATCATAAGAGCATAGCCTGTGGTGCTCTTTCCATCTTCCTTTGAACCTGCAAAGTCACTGTCAGCATATGCAATCAAGGACTGACCATTTGAGGACTTGTAATGTAATCCTAAATCCTTAGTTCCTTGAATGTATCTGAGTATTCTCTTGACTCCATTCAGCTCAGTTGGATCTTCCATAAACCTACTGACAAGACTAACTGCATATTGAATATCATGACGAGTTGTTGTCAAGTACATCAAGCTCTCAATTAATTGTCTATAAAGTGTTTTGTCTATCTTGGATCCTGATCCTTCCTTAGTTAGTTTGTTTCCCAACTTAATTGGCGTGACTACATGATTGCATTTATCCAATTTGAATCTCTTAAGGACATCAGAAGCATACTTCGTCTGAGACACATAAACCCCACCTTTGTTTTGTTTGATTTCTAAACCAAGAAAATAGTGAAGTAAGCCTAAATCAGACATCTCGAATTCCTAAGTCATGCTTTTCTTGAACTCTTCACACATCCTTAAGCTATTCCCAGTGTAAATGAGATCATCAAAATATACACACACACTATGAGTAGACTCTGACCAGATCCGAGCTTTATAAATAAAGTGTGTTCATAGGGACATTTCTGAAATCCATTCTGAATGAGATGACTTTCTAACCTGATATACGATGCTCTTGGGACTTGCTTCAAGTCATAGAGAGTCTTCCTAAGTCTGTAAACTTGACTCTCTTTTCCTTTAACTTCAAAACCAGGTGGTTGATCAACATAGACTTCTTCTTCAATCTCACCATACAGGAAAGCAGACTTGACATCTAATTGAAACATTTGCAATTGATTCTGAGCAGCTAAGGCTATGACAGTCCTAATAGTGTCTAACCTAGCTACTGGTGCAAAAATTTCAGTATAATCGACTTAAGATTGCTTGTAACCTTTTGCCACTAACTTGGCTTTAAACTTATCAACCTCACCATTTTCTTTGATTTTGGTTTTGAAAACCCACTTAACTCTTATGGTGTTGTGACCTTTAGGTAAAGACACTAGATCCCAGGTCTTATTTCTTTCAATAGATTCTATTTCAAACTGCATGGCATTTCTCCACTTAAGACTCTTGTTAGCAGTTTCAAACTCTACTGGATCAGCATCACCAAACAAGTAATAATAAGTAATAAAGTATGATCTATGGATATCAGGTGCTCCTACCTCATAATCCTCCATCCAAACTGGCATTTTGATTCCTCTCTTCTCAGTTATGATTTCTCCAGTGTTGAGTTGCCTTTGTATTTGCCTGCTACACTCTGGCAAGGGTGCTTGAGGATCATAAACCTCGAGTGCATCTTCAAAATCCTCTTGTTGATTTCCAGATTCTTCAGTATGTGCAGGTGATTGGTTTCCTTGATGTCCCTCTTGTCCTGACTGCTCACTTGATGCCTTTGAGCTTGAAATTTCTTGAGTAATTTCATCTTCAAAATTAGGAATGATTAGCTTCCAGTCAATCCAAGTTGAGCCCCAGCTCCATGAAGCTTCTTCATTGAATGTCACATTCCTGCTAATGATAACCCTTTTGGTGATATGATTGTACAGCTGGTAAGCCTTTGATTCTTCACTAATTCCTAGGAAGATACATTTCTCACTTTTGTCATCAAGTTTCTTCTTTCCAGCAGCTACAAGTGCATATGTAATGCATCCAAACACTCTGAAGTTTTTCACTGATGGCTTGCTGCCTGATCATGCTTCATGTGGTGTCATGTCGTGCACTGCACGTGTAGGGCACCTGTTGAGCACAAAGTAAGCTCAGACGACTGCTTCAGGCCAGAAAGCCTTAGGAACTCTTCTTGCCTTCATCGTACATCTCACCATGTTTACAACAATCATGTTCTTCCTTTCAGCTACTCTATTTTGCTGAGGAGTATGTGGAGCTGTTAGTTGCCTCCTGATGCCTCTATGCTTGCAATACAACTCAAATTCCTTTGAGCAATATTCACCCCCTCTGTCTGATCTAAGAGTGTGGATTTTCTTCCTTGATTGTAGCTCTACTTCACTTTTGAAGTTTCTGAACACCTCAAGAGCTTTTGACTTTGCTGCTAAAGCATATACCCACGCCTTCCTCGAATAGTCATCAATGAAAGAGATGAAGTATCTCTTCCCTCCATTTGAAATTGGCGTGATTGGTCCACATATATCTGTGTGAATCAATTGAAGTACTTCAGTTGCTCTCATAACTGGCCCCTTAGGAAATGAGGATTTGACTTGCTTCCCAAACACACATGGCTCACATATAGTAGTCTTTTCTTCTATCTGTGGAAGTCCTTGTACCATATTTAGTCTGCTTAGTGCCCTTAGTCCACCAAAGCTTAAATGGCCCATCATGTAGTGCCATAGCCAAGATTCATCTCCTAGGCTTTCATCTGACCCTTCCTTTGAGTGAAGCAATTGTAAATGACTTTGAGTCTCAGAGGGAACATCCTTTGAGAATTCATCTTTGCACTAAACAACAATTCATGCTTATCATTATAAACATCGAATGCTTTATCATCTATCACCATGGCAAAACCTTGTTCTTGTAATTGATCAATGCTTATCAGGTTGGTGGTCAATTCAGGTACAAGCAGTACATCATCTGGGGTTTCAACCCTTCCATCGTCTGTCTTGAACTTGATCATTCATTTTCCTTTGACTGGAACTCCTGAGCTATTTCCAAACACTAATCTAGATTGATATGAGTCATCTAAAATGATGAATGCTCCTTGGTTACCTTTCATTTGATTACTACACCCTGAGTCAAGAAACCAGACATCTCTGCTTGTTGTTGTAGCCGCACCTTCCTTTACTGCCATTAGGAGCAGCTCTTTGCCTTCAATGGTTGCATTTGATTGTTCCTCCTTTCTCTCTCTGGCAAATTGGCATATCATTCTGACTTGTAATGCCCTAACCTGTGGCACCTGTAACATTCCACTTGAGATTTGCCTCATCTTCCTCTTTCTCTTTGAAAATTAGGCAATCTCTTTTGATCTGAGGTGTTGCCTTCTCTTCTTTCTTGTTCATTGAATCTGCTTGAGTGGTGCCTTCCTCTTCCACGGAATCCTCCTCTTCTTCTGTATGAATTGCCTTCCATGACCTGCAAAGCCTGCTCCTCATCTACTGAATTTCGATTCAGTACTTGCTCATGCAAAATTAGGGAGCTTTGCAATTCATCCAAGGAAAAATCATCATTGTCCATTGCTTCTGTGATTGAACAAACCACGAAGTCCCACTTGTGAGTGAGGGATCTCAGAACCTTCTCCACAATCTGCTTGTCTGAGAGAGATTCTCCATTAACTCTCATCTTATTGCATACCTCCATAATTCTCAAGCAATAGTCAATTACTTTCTCACCTTCCCTCATTTGCAGCAGCTCAAATTCTCTTCTCAATGCTTGAAGTTGTGCTCTTTGGACATGAATTGAGCCCTGACCCTTCTTCTTCATAGAGAGCCATATGTCCTTTTAAGTTTCCTTGCTTAGGATAGTTGACAATGTTGCTCTATCAATTGCTTGAAAGAGCAAAGTTTTGGCCTTCATATATGTGAGCATTTTTGCTTTGTAGTCATCATCTCCTTCTTTTCCAATTTCATCATCGATCACGTGCCAATACTCTTTGGCTCTGAGTAGATTCTCCATCACATTGCTCCAAAATCCATAATCTCCATCATACTTGGGAATCTCCAATCCAACAAAGCTTGCAGATGACTCACCCATTTCAAGATTGCAAGAATTTACGAATTCTTAACCTTGAGCTGTGATACCAATTGTTGAAATTCGACCGTGCAAGCTTCACTCACTCACACACACTAAAATGGATGAATAAACTTTGATCTGGAAATAAGAATTGGATGAAAACAGAAAGAGATTGCAGAAAAACTTCGAATTGTAGAAGATGAACTGAAAGTGAACTATATTACTTGATGATCTATCAAATACAACAGATTACAACCTTAAATAGCAAACTAAAACGTAAATGTAGACAACCCACAACGTTCATTAACTGGCCCATTACATGAATTAACAAATCAACTCGAAGAATCAGCAGAAAATCAGCAACAGACGCGAAAATAGCAAGCAGGTGCGCAGACTGAAGTTGGACCGGAATTGTAGGAACGGTTTGATCTAGACCGGCCGGTTCGGAATTCCTCCAACGGTTACAACAGAATTTCAAAATCACCAACGGCTCCTTATTCTTCAATTAGTTTCCGATGAAGCTCCGAAGTTCAAATTTCAACATAATAATTTAATGACGCAAAATTAAATTTAATATTTCTAGATCATTCTTGGTATCTTTTGGCATTTGACGTTAACCTACGTGCTAAGCTTGTATGTCCTGTTACTATTATATATAAAATTCTAACAACCGGTAACTAATTTCGAATTAATTAAAAGATAAAGTGATAAACATAATTAGATGATTGAAAACACAAACAGTTGATGGTACCAAACTAAAAAACACTTATCATATCAGTCAGTGTTGTGCCCGCCGTTGAGTCAGCAGCAGCTAGCTATATGCCTATATGCAATGCATGGATGCAGATGGGGTAATTAATTAAGTGTTGAAGAATAATGGTGGCCTGGCGAGTGGCTTCAGTTCAGTTCAGTTGGCGCTGCTAGCTAGTTAAGGTGGGCCCCGGCCCGGCTAGCTAGCCCTACACGGAACCCTAACATTTGATGTTGACTGATCCCGTCTTCTCTTTTCCGAGCCACGGCAAACCTACCTAGCTAATGGTGGTCCCTCCCTCCCTCCACTTACATACATTTTAATAAGTGCATGACAGCCACCGCAAATTTTACACCCCTCCAGACTCCAGCTCCCCCCACACACGTGTCGTCACCCTATTTGTCCCCCTCTACATATACATACGAGCTTACCCTTAGCCTTAGTTAGTTAGATACACGTGCTGACAATGCCAAACCTTTTTTTTTTTTAAAGTCTGGTGGGCTCATTCTATGCTTCATTAGGCAGGGAATTACATTTACGAAAATAATTGAAGTTCCAACGTTTAAGTTCTTCCATGTTTTGATTGAGTCTGGGTTATATTATGCCCTTGAAGTTGCTCAAAATTACAACCATGCCATGTACTCAGAAATCGGAACACGGCGGAACGAATTGTCGGAACGTGTATCAGTGTGTTCTTACATTTATAGCGTTTATTTTAACGTTTATATATAATTAACGAGATAGATAGGCATATAGATTTAAACGTAAACCAAACGCAAAACTAACTTTTAAAGTGACGACCGGCAAAAGTGGAAGGAAACCATCCACACCAATGGGTCCCTTTGTCGGTCGGCTAGACATGACATTGTTGGATCACGGTTCGAACTCCGGTACGGTCTTGACGGCGATCCGAACTCCTTCGCTCCACGTAATCCTGCAAGAGGGGAATAGACCGGGCGGTGACCCAGAATCCCTCTCCGATACTTAAATGCGTATCTCAATTATCTCAATAAAACTGGCAAGCAAGCGTCTCGGTATGTAAAAACGTCTCTGATCTGAGGTAACCTCTGCCTTTTTATAGGAGAGGGTTACCCCAGTTACCTGATGAACCGCCGGGGCAGTTAGCCCACGATCCCGCTTATCTCGGCCACGATCTCGCCTATCTCGGCCACGATCCCGCCTATCTCGGCCACGATCCCGCCTATCTCGGCCACGATCCCGCCTATCTTGGCCATGATCCCGCCTATCTCGGCCTCAACCTCTGATAGCAAGTCCCGACTAGTATCGGGGACTCCAGAGTTATCTCATTTGGTCACCGCTCGGGGCCCCTCGTCATCGTGACAGGGCCAACATTCTCAGGGATTTAACATCGGGGCCTACTTAAAGGCATCTCATCGGGAGCGTCCAACTCGCATATCGGGACCGACCTTGTCGGGACCCTTCACCATCGGACTCCTCTCATCGGGACCCTTAGCATTGGTCTTCTTGACCCCTTTTAGGGCCCAGTGGGCCTATTCACCGTTTACTCGTCGTTAAAGGGCTTCACGGCTACAGCGGAACCCATCATTTGCCCCCAAGACATGAGGGACTTACAGTTCGTCGTGTCTTTCAACTCCTGACCTCCCGATATCGATATCGGAGGTTTTTCCCTTGACAAAATTTCTCGACACGGATCTTCTCGTCCACGGTTCCTCGATATCTCGAGGATAGTTGCCAAATCCAAGAAGACTCCTCGGTTACTCGGCCATTAAATGCAGCAGGGTGACGAAGCGACGGTTCTGGCACCCGTGCCTGATATTTCTGAAAAAGTACTTTTCAGGTCGTTTCATCATTAGTGTCTCTCTCCATTCTGCTCCTTTTATTTCAACGGCTCGGATCAAAACGTTTCAACTTCGACGACCCAGATTGGAACGTCGTTTCACTTATCCCTTCTCTTATAAAACCCTAATCCTGGGCACTGTTCCTCTTTTACCGTTTCTGCGATTTCAAAAGCTCTGCAATCTCAAAAGCACAAGTTCTTCTCCAGTT
Organism: Clarkia xantiana subsp. parviflora; assembly: GCA_036873135.1. NCBI lineage: Eukaryota > Viridiplantae > Streptophyta > Magnoliopsida > Myrtales > Onagraceae > Clarkia > Clarkia xantiana. Next base: position 14,760,525 of record JAPTYO010000008.1, on the reverse strand, counting down.
TTCTATTTTCCGATCAACCCTCCGACAACCGTCAAGATCATCCTCTCCGTTCCACTTCATCATGTCTGGTAAGAATTCATTCTCTACTGTTAGCGTAGCCTTTCCCTTATCTTTGATCAGTTTACTTGCAATTTTCCGAAAACCCACCACGCCTTCTCTTGCCATGGCTGATTTTCAGACAGTGGATCCAGTTCTGAGGGGAGAAAACCCTTCAACTTCGATTATGCTCCCAACGAAATCTCGGTGACTGCCTACGACGCAGCTCTCCGAGAAGGATGCATTACCCAGACCTGGGAGCCTCGTCTTCCTTATTCTCGCCACCGTGCCTTGGGTGACCCTGTGGTCACTCGTCCCGAGGAAGGGGAGATATTTGTCTCTACGGGACAGATATCGGCCGGGATCCGATTCCCCTTATGCGGGAACTTGGTTGAGATGTTCACCCACTACAAGACGCATCCAACTACCTTCTCCCCACACGCCATCCGCGTGTGGAATGCTTTCTAGGTCCTCTGCTTCCGACAGAAATGGTTCTACAGCCTCCAACTCTTCAGAACTTTCTACGGGATGAAGTGCAACGAGGCTGGGGTTTGTGCCTTCTATCCTCGGATGCCCAAGTGGAATAAGGCGCAGCTTGCTCTGTGCAGTTGGACCAGCGACACCTGGAAGGTTGTCAAGGGTCGGGGACTCCTAATCGACACGGGGTCTGATAATAGCGGGTGGAAGAGGAGCTACTTCTTCATCAAGAACAGTTCCATCCCCTGGCCCCGATGGGAGGTGGAAGCGGACTCTCCTCCCGCTTATCACACTTACTCTGATGAAGATTTTCAGATCCTCCATCTTATCCAGCTTTACCGTTGGGGGGAGTCCTACACTCCCCTCGATGCTAACTCTCTAACGGAGCGGGACCTGGTAGAGGCTGGGATCCGTCTCCTCGACATAATCTCTGGGGGTCAACTCTTCGACGGCCCCTCCAATATGGTTCCCTGGGTAATGTTTCTGACCACGTCTTTGTTTTCCATTGTTTGCAGCTAAGAAGGTATCCGTGCTGACCAATCTCATCCTTAAGCAGGGGGAGACCGACGCTGTCCAACGCCCCGCGCGGAAAAGGAAGTCGGCAAAGAAGGCTGCTGCTCCGTCGGGATCTCCCTCCGCGGAGAGGACTAAGCGGAGCCGCGTGGAGGTGGACAGACTCTTCGATGTCCAAAATGCTGAAGAAGGTAAACAGCTCCGCCTAGCTATTAAATCGTACAGGAAGCAGGTTCCTAAGGAGTTGATCCCTTCGACCAAGGAGGCCCGCATCGAAGTGATTAAACGCGTCCTCCGAGGGGAAACTCCCTGCATCCTTAAGGCGGGCTACTACAACTACCACGGGAAAGACCAATACGTTTCTCGGCGCATCATTTGGTGTAAGGACCCTGACCATCTTCCTGACTATCTTTCTGAAGCGTCTCGTCCTCTAGGTGCAGGTCACTCGGGAGCTCCGTCGGGTGCTGGAGCTTCAGCTGGGGCACCACTTTCAGCAGGGGCACCACTTTCCGGTGCTTGAGGTGGAGAAGACCTCCCTCAACTTCCTGCCCCGATGGGATCGGGGGCTGGAGAAACCCCGACGGGCAGTCAGTTTTGTTGGGTGGAAGATCTGGACTCCTCCGAGGAGACGGACGAGGGCCTTGCCTTAATTCGTCGTCGTCGGGGGACGAGGCAGTCCCCGCTGAAACCAACCTCCGGGGGGCTGCCCCCCTCACCTCCTCCGCAGCAACATTCGCCCATCCACAGCTTCACTCCCTCTGGGTCCCAGGGTGACTCGGAGATGCGCGCCTCCGCGACTCCAGCCGGTCTTCCTCCTCTCCCTTTGGACGGGAGATTCTACCATGTCTATGATCCCGACCAGAAGGCTGCCCCCTGGACCCCAATCCAGACGCTGCAAGGGGTCCAGCTTCGACAGGGCGACACATACCCGGAGCTGGGTCTGCATTTGCTGGCAGGCTCGGTTCTGCCATCTCTGAGGGTTCCGATTTCCTTGGATCGGGAGGACATCCGCGCGGATGTTCATGCAATGGCTATCCGTCGGATAGAGGTGAGGTTCCTATTTTCACTCCTTCATCAATAAGACAGAATATTCGTATGCTAACCTTTTCTTCTTTCCTTCGCAGGAGATGTTGGACATCAACCGCTCCTTCGGGTACATCTTTGCCCTCGAGGAGGCTCTGGAGCAGGAGCTGGCAAAGGGGGCTCCCGCGGTCATAGCCAAGCTTGAGGAGGATCTCGCGGCCTCCGAGTCTTCGAGGGGAAAACTGGCCAAGGAACAGGCCCTCCTCGATCGAAAGACTCGGGACCTCCAAAAGCAGGTTCATGACTTCGAGGGGCTGCTGAAGCGGGAGCAGCAGGAGAGACAATAGGATGCAGAGGCTCGGGACAAACTTGTCCTCGAGAAGAAGGCTCTGGAGCAGGAAATTGCTGAGGTTCCTGCCAAGCTGGTCGCGGCTGAGACCAAGGGCCGGGAAGATTATCGGGGCTCTGAGGACTTCCAAGCTGACGCGGTGAAATTCTGCACCGCGGAGGTGGAGAACACCCTCTTCAACGCGGTCGAGGAGCTCCATCTGGAGTATGGCGACGCCATCAACTTCGACAAGTCTGCAACTCTCGCTCCCTTTGCGAAGAGGTACTTCGCCCTTTCGGAGGAGAGTGATGAGGGGAACACTCCCGCGGGTGTCGAAGACATGGCGGAGCTTCCAAGTGCCGATCCTCCGACAGTTGACCCCCCGATAATTGACCCTCCGGTAGCGGAACCTGTGGAGCCTTCTGCCACAGATCTCGTGGATCCTGCTCCCGCTGATGCCAACAAGGACCAAGCTTAAATGCTCTATCTTCATAGTCCTTGTAATTTTCCTTTCCTTGTAATGCATCCTCGGGCCTTTGAGCCCTCATCAATATCAAACTATCTTAGTTCCGATTTTCCATTGCACTTCTCAAAGCGACTTAACTATGCCACTTAAGGCGAAACCTCGCCACTTAAGACATTTCAACACATCACTTAAGACGATTTAATACCATGCGCCACTTAAGGTGACTTTTTCTCGTGCACCACTTAAGGCGACTTTTTCTCGTGCACCACTTAAGGTGACTTAATCTCGTGCACCACTTAAGGCGACTTAACAACACTTAGAATAAATCTAAGAATAATCTGATCGGAAGCAACCTCTTTATTCATTGATGGCACAAAATCTGCTTACATCGAATCAAACGATAAATAACTTACACCACTTAAGGCGATTTTACATCGGGCACCACTTAAGGCGACTTTTCATCGGGCTCTTCGCCTCATATCGTCCTTGGACTTGATTCACAATCAGGCCCGCGTCACATTTCACCCTTAAGTGACCAACTCCCGTACCTTTGGCAATTTTGAGGCCTGTAATAAGAGCCTCATACTCAGCTTCGTTGTTGGTGGCCCTAAACGTTAAGACCAAAGCATATCAAAGGGGTTCACCCCCGCCTGGTGGTATCAATACGAACCCTGCTTCGACTGAACTCGAAGAGCCATCCGTGTACATTTCCCAAGTATTTTCCTCATTTGGCTATTCTGGTTGCTCTGCCATTTCTGGTTGCTCTGCAATCGGGACCTCCATGGTTGCCCCCTCTACAGGGCCCGCTTCTTCCAGATCGGGGGCTGTAGACTCTGCTATGAAATCCGCCAACGCTTGGCCCTTAATAGCCGTTCTCGGAGCAAAGTGAATGCGGAACTCACTAAGCTCGACTGCCCATTTCACTAATCTCCCCGACGCATCAGGTCGGTTCAAAAAATGCTTCAGAGGTTGATTCGTCAACACAGTAATCTCATGCGCATGGAAGTAAGGCCTCAACTTCCGAGCATAATGATCAACGCAAAAAGATATTTCTCAACGGCGGGATAATTCATTTCAGATTTGGCAAACGCTTTGCTTACATAATACACGGGGACTTGATTACCCTCGACAATCTTCACTAACAAAAAGCTAATAGCAAACTCAGAAACAGCCAAATATAGATAGAGCGGCTCGCCTGGGATCGGTTTCGCCAATGGCGGGAGGGTGCGAAGGTGCTGCTTGAGTGCTTGGAACGCCTCTTCGCACTTGGCAGTCCACTCAAACTTCTTGTTGGCCCTCAGAACTTCAAAAAATGGAATGGATCGGTCACTTGCCTTGGAAAGGAAGCGATTCATTGCAGCTAGTCGGCCATTCAGCACTTGCACCTCCCGATGATTTATCGGAGACTGCATCTCCTCAATTGCCCTCAGCTTCTCGGGGTTCACCTCAATTCCCCTCTGGCTTACCATAAAGCCCAAAAATTTTCCGGAGTGTACTCCGAAGGCGCATTTGGTCGGGTTCAAGCGAACCTGATGAAGCCTCATCCGCTCAAACGTCGTGGCTAAGTTGTGAACATGATCCTCAGCCTGTCGGGACTTCACCAGCATATCATCCACGTAAGCCTCCATGGTTTTCCCCAGCATGTCTCCGAACAGCTTGTTCACCATCCTTTGATAAGTTGCCCCGGCATTGATTAATCCAAAGGGCATGACATCGTAGTGATAGATGTCACTATCAGCATAAAAAGCAGTGTGGGGGGCATCCTCCTTAGCCATCTTGATCTGATTGTAGCCCGAGTAAGCATCCATGAAGCTCAGTAATTCATGTCCCGATGTAGCATCCACCAACTGGTCAATCCTCGGAAGCGGATAACAATCCTTCGGGCAAGCCTTATTCAAGTCGCGGAAATCAACACACATCCGCCATTTCCCATTGCTCTTCTTCACCAGGACCGGGTTGGCGACCCAGGTCTGGAATCGGAGCTCCTTGATAAATCCAGCATCGAGCAACCTGCCCACCTCCTGCTGGATCGCGATTCTCTTATCTGCGCCCATCGGACGCCTTTTCTGCGCGATAGGCTTGATCGCGGGATCAATCTTCAACTCATGCTCAATCACATCGGGGCTGATTCCTGTTGAACTCCTTCAGCAACTCGATCAATTCTCGGGCCCTTTCGTCAGACAGGGCGGACCCGATTTTTACTTTCCTCTGAGGTCCATCAATCTCGACCTCTTTCAAATCCTCCATAGGGGCGGGACGCCCAAACTCCTCTCTGGGATCAGCATCGGTCTGGAGGATAGTCATAGCCTCCCGTCTTCTCCTTCGGGTGGCATTAACATAGCACTTCCTGGAAGCCACCTGGTCGCCCTTAACCTCCCCGACTCCATGGTCAGTTGGGAACTTCATCTTTTGGTGAACCGTCGAGGCAACTGCCATCAGGGGATTGATGGTAGTTCTCCCGATAATCGCATTATAAGTCCCCGCGGACTCAACCACCACGAAGTCCACATTCCTCCTCTCTGCTTTCCATCCACTACCGAACTCCACTGGTAAAGTGATCATTCCCAGCGGATAGGAGGTAAAACCAGAGAATCCAACCATCGGGAAGTTCACCTGCTTCAGATCCTTCTTCGTTTTCCCCATGGCCTCCAACGCGTCCATAAACAGAATATCGGAGGAGCTCCCTCCGTCGATCAAAATTCGCTTCATCTCGTACCCATCCACGCCGAGGGTCACGACCAAAGCGTCATCGTGCGGAGTCTCCACGCCTACCAGGTCCTCCGCTGAAAAGGAGATCACCATCTCTTCCTTCGCGGTCCAGGATCGGGACCTCTTGCCCAACACCACAGCAGCAGAAATTCTAGAGGCATAGACCTCCCGAGAGGCTGTGGTGTCACCTCCTGCAGCAAATCCTCCGTGAATCATATTGATGGTGCCCCGCTTCTCCTTACGGGCACCAGAAGACTCTGGCTCCGACTTCTTTTCTTCGGGGACCGATCGCGGGATCGGGAATGGGACCGCGATCGAGATCGGGAGCAGGAACGACACCGCCTTTCAGCCACAAACTCCTTAAGCTTCCCCTTCTGGATCAGCTTTTCAATCTCCTTCTTCAACTCCCGACAATGGTTAGTGTCGTGACCGCTGGCGCGGTGGAACCGACAGTAACGATCTGTGCGGGATCCCAAAAACTCTCCTTCCTTCTTCGGGGGGGTACCTGGAGATACCCTGTCGATCCATCACCATTAACACCTCCGCCATGGAACTATTGAGAGGAATGTGGTAGTCCTCCCGCTTGTCCTTCCTCGGGGGACGTCTGTCCTCCCTTCGATCAGAACGACCTCGACTCCGACTACCTTCGGATTTATCCTTCCGCTTATGGTCATCCAATGGTTTGAACGACTGCTTCCTTTATTTGACTTCGGATTCAAGCTCTCCAGCAGCTATCTTTGACTCTTGCACATCGATTTGCTGCTTTACCCTCTTCTGCAACGCTTCCATGTTCCACACAGCCTTCTCAGCCACGCTGTGCATCAGGTCGGAACCATAGGGGGCTGTCAGGTTCCGAAGGAAGGTGCGGATAGTCTCTCCCTCCGATATCTCTTCATCGATCTCCGCCACACTAGCAGTGTACCGCTGGTAGTAATGTGCCAACGATTCGTCGGGCCTCTGCACCACCTGGGCCAGGGATCTCACGCTCTTCAAGAGGCGTCGACGACCCTGGTACTGCTGAATAAAACAGTCGTGCATGTCGGCCCAACTGGAAATGCATCCTGGGGGCAGGCTGAAGAACCACGTCAGGGCCCTCTCACCAAGTGTACCTGGGAACAGCACACACACAATATCGTCATTCAGGGCCCTACCTAGACAGGCCATGAGGTGCTTCTGGACATGACGAACTGGATCTCCCTCGCCATCATACTCCTTAATCGTGGGGATACCCAGCCCTGGCGGGGCGAGGGTGTCTATCAATCGGGGAACAAAGGGATGGGTGGATCGATCCCTCAGTTCCGACATCATCGGCTTTTGGTCCCCCATGCAGATATTCACGATCTTCACCACCTGGTCGGGGGTGATGGGACCATTAAGGGGAATGGTCCTATGTTGCACCGGTCCTGGCCCATCGATCACAAATCGCTCCGACTAAGCAGGCTCCTTGCCATTGTCCTGGTTTCTGGGTCGGGTCTCCTGTGGATTCTGAACCTCCCGTGGTGGAGGCACCTCCTCCTGCCTCTTGGCAGCCTCTCTCCGCTCTAGGAGAGCCTCCAAGGCCTCCAGGAACATCGACATGGCATCTGCCACGGCCTTTGCCATGTCCGTGTTTGGAGGAGCATCGGGAGCATCCTCCTCCCTATTCTCTTGGTGTCTAGCCGTATCCTCAGGAACTTCGTTGTGGCCCCCTGTTCGGGAAACCTCAGCAGGGAGATTTTGGTCCTCAGCACGCTCCGGTGGCCCTGAATTCAGAGTTCCAGCAGGGTGACGGGAACCACCAGATTGTCCTTGCTTTCTCTGCTTGCCAGCCGCCATTGAACGAGTAGAGGTCATTGTTGCTTTTCGTTGCGTTTCCCACAGAAGGCGCCAATGTTGGATCACGGTTGGAACTCCGGTACGGTCTTGACGGCGATCCGAACTCTTTCGCTCCACATAATCCTGCAAGAGGGGAATAGACCGGGCGGTGACCCAGAATCCCTCTCCGATGCTTAAATGAGTATCTCAATTATCTTAATAAAACTGGCAAGCAAGCGTCTCGGTATGTAAAAACGTCTCTGATCTGAGGTAACCTCTGCCTTTTTATAGGAGAGGGTTACCCCAGTTACCTGATGAACCGCCGGGGCAGTTAGCCCACGATCCCGCTTATCTCGGCCACGATCTCGCCTATCTCGGCCACGATCCCGCCTATTTCGGCCACGATCCCGCCTATCTCGGCCACGATCCCGCCTATCTCGGCCACGATCCTGCCTATCTCGGCCATGATCCCGCCTATCTCGGCCTCAACCTCTGATAGCAAGTCCCGACTAGTATCGGGGACTCCAGATTTATCTCATTTGGTCACCGCTCGGGGCCCCTCGTCATCGTGACAGGGCCAACATTCTCAGGGATTTAACGTCGGGGCCTACTTAAAGGCATCTCATCGGGAGTGTCCAGCTCGCATATCGGGACCGACCTTGTCCGGACCCTTCACCATCGGGACTCCTCTCATCGGGACCCTTCGCATTGGTCTTCTTGACCCCTTTTAGGGCCCAGTGGGCCTATTCACCGTTTACTCGTCGTTAAAGGGCTTCACGGCTACAGCGGAACCCATCAGACATGACCCCACATTCAAATGCAAACTACCTTTTATTAACTTTTTCTATAATATAACCTCTTAATGACAATTTATATTTCTTCTACGTTTATTTATTCTCCATTTATCATCTATGGCAACGTTACATCATTTTCCAAACTGTATATTACTTTCTTTCACTATATAACGAAAAGCAATATATCTACGTATTCGATTTATTTTTTTGCCATCCTACGTATTCTGATTTGGATAAAGAATTTATCAAACCAATGGGAGTATTCAAAGTTATATTTTTTTAATAATATATTTAAAGACCTAACACATAAAATTTTTAAATAGAGGTTTAAACTGGTGCTGCGGAGATTCGAACCTGCACGCTCTGATACCATCACAAAATTAAGACTATTAACTTAACTAACTATCCTAAAACTTTAAAATGATAATTAAAAGCGTAGTTTAATCTTTATAGCTAGAAAGTATGAATATGTATAAAATAGTATGTCGTTTATTGGTATACACTATACATATATCTCGAATAATAATAGAGTCTCAATTTTCAAAGGTGGGGCAAACTCATGCCTATTAAATCTTAATAATTGATGTTTGTGTATAAGTGAACATAGTCTCTTGGGTTGACTATGTTGACAAGACAAGACAAAAATCCTCTGTTTCTAATTTGGTAGACCCCATTTCATTTTACAAGTTACATAAATGCTTCATACCGCAAATTGGTTTTAAGAATTTTCCACCTTAATAATATATATTATATTTCTATTATCATATTTTTTATCATGCCAAAATAATGTATGTATACATAAACGCATTAAACAAAATATTAATATAATTTTATAGTGTATTTTAAACTTTTAAACCAATTGCAATAGTCGCAACACATGGTGAAATAATATGATCGTGCATCCGGAAGCTTAACGATTAATTTTAAAATTATCAGTTTACACATGTTTAATCAAACGTTATATTTCTTAAGACATCAACCATACCGTAAATATATTTTTCTTAAATAAAAAAAATAAAGAAGAAAATACCAAGTTAAATAATGGAAGAAAGAAAGAGAAAAATAAATTAGAGATGGAGTTTTTTTTTTGGTTTGTTAAGGATAGAGAGTATAGACCAGTGTTATCAGAACCGGACCGGGGCCTGAACCGGTAGGGCCACCGGTTCTCGGTTCGGCCGGTCGGGCCCAGTCCGAACCGGGTCCGACCGGTTTTAGTAAAAAAATGCAGATTTGTAGAACTTCTTTGTAAGTTAACCCTTCGGTAGGTTTTAGTCTGGACCGGGGCCTGCCTCTCTGTAGGTTAACCCTAAAATATATATATATATATATTTTTTAATGAAATGAGTCCGAACCGGTGAACCGCCCGGTTCGCCCAAAACCGGCCAGTTCGGTGAAAAACGGACTTAAGAACCGGATTCGCTTACATCCTCCGGAAATAAGCAAACCGGACCGTGGAGGGGTCCGGTTCCGGTCCGGTCCGGTTCTAATAACACTGGCATAGACAATGCTATGGTTGTCCACACCACACCACATGAATGGATGTTTCTTTCCCCAAGCGTGCGATGACTAGTGGTAGCACTTGAATGTTGTCCCGTACCACATGAATGGGTGATGTTTCACCAAATTCTCAACATTTGATTAGACACTGCATGTCTTTTCTCTAACCTCCTCTTGATTAGACCAATATAATATATTAATAATAATACCTAATAAATAAACACTATATTACAACAATTTCATAAGAGCTTATGAAGTCGAAATTTCTATTATTTCTTCACGTGGTGAGGATAATAATTTTTTTATTCTAAAATGTATTAAAGATTATTAAATTATTTTAATACATATATACTTCTTTTTTAATTGATGAAAAAAAATTTCATCTTTTTTTACAATTATTATTTTCTTTTTTTTTACTCTTTCTCACTACATCAGCATTACTTGTCATTTAAAAGAGGATATCGACCACTACTACGCTAAACAATCACATTTTTGAAACTTAGGTTACGTACCATTGAATTATACGAGTGAACTAACAGTTAAATTCAAGTTATTAACCATTTCAATCAGTATATTATAGTTCTGCAAGAAAAAAAAAAGTTTATTATAATGTCTATTAAAAACAACATGACTACAACTAACATATTAATAAACTTTACCCAAGAATGTATTTATTTTCGACATGGCCAAAAAATCAAGGTATTTTGGAAGAAGGGGCAATGATGGAAAAAAGGAAAGAAAGAGAAGAGGTTGGATGTCGCGGTCGACCCGGCAAAGCATCTTCAAATGCCGCTTTCTTGTCCCCCACCCCACCCCACCCCACCCCACCAATTGCACTTCCATTCCACCCCTTGTTTTCCTCTGTCTCCTCCTATTTCTCACCTCCCCATAACTATAATTAATTATAGATAGATTATGTTTAACTCCATCTCAAATTCTAATTTATCATCTGAATTCTGAGCTAAGTAAGCATTGCATTTAACCATTTGTGTTAACCACCAATTTCTTCATTTCCTGAACCCATGTGAGACAATAATCTCGATCAATACTATCTCTTTCACTTATATAAGTCCGAAAAAACCCTAAAATGTAAAATATCAGTAAAGATCCATTATCACCAATCAAATTTACAATGCTAGATTTGAATCACTTATAAGATCTTAATCGTGTATAACATTCAAGCATCATGATTTTGGAATCTTACGATTCTACCACCACAATTAAGTGAAACAAGCATATAATTTAAAGGGTTAATAATTATAAAACTGTCCAAGGTTTACCCAATGTTAAAATTAGGTGTATGAAATTTCAAATGTTAAATTGTAGTGTCCAAGGTTTTAAATTTGTTAAAATGTGGTGTCTCGGTGGGATTACTTTAGAGAAGTCAATTCCGACGAAACCAACTATCAAATTCGAGCTCCCATACACACTCCCTTCTCGTCATCTTGCCGGAATCGTCACCTAAGAAATTGGCCACATCCGCGCAAGTAAATCTCGTTCCGTTGTCATAGGAAAATCGCTCCACATCACTCTGCTAGAAACTTTTTTTTTTTTATGTTCAACTTTTGGGTGATATTTGACGATTTTGTGAAAAGTAAAGAGTGATGGATTATGAGTGGGTGAGTGAGTTGATGAAAATGATTGAAGGGAGATAAAAAGACGCGTCGAGACACCACATTTTTACAAAATTGAAACCTTGAACAGTACAGTTTAACATTTGAAACTTCAGACACCTAATTTTAATATAGGGTAAACCTTGGACAGTTTTTTAGTTATTAACCCTAATTTAAATTAACAAAACAATCATCCATAGTGATGTCGAGAATTAATTTCAGCTGAGCAAATTAACGTCTCTATTATGTATAAATTTAGCGTTACAAAATTGAATTTTCTCAAATTTAAAATTAGTTTAGGTTGTTTTAAATGTTTACTGGGTAAGCTACCTGTTGGGATCAAAATGACGTGGCCTGAAACTAGGGCTGGGCATAAAAACCGGTTTGGGCGAACCGAACCGGAACCAAACCGGAACCGAACCAATACGAACCGGTTTTGACTGAAACGGTTCTTAAATGGTTCGGTTTTGATAAGGAGTATATGGAGCGGTTTTCGACTGGTTCAAAACAGGTTTTGAACCTGTTTCGAACCGGTTTTTAAGAACCACTTTTGTTACATAAACCCTAACTTGTTAGATAGTAATACACCCTTACATTATTTTTTTTGGTAGAATAAAGGGTTGTAAACGAGCCGAGTATCTGACAAGCTCGACTCGACTCAGTTTAATCAAATTCGAGCTCGAACTCGGCCGAGCTTTAATTTTTCAAGCTCGAGCTCGACTCGGTAACATACTCGACGTGTTCGAGTTCGGCTCGACTCGGCTCGATAATATTAAGAAAAAAATTAATTTAAATTATAAATGGTGCACCTTATTAGCTCGAGCTCGAACTTGACTCGATTAGGTTTTTGGCTCGAACTCGGGCTCTACCTCGACTTGAACTCAATATATACATATATAATATTATTACGTAAAGTTCGAAAAACTAGAACTCGAACTCGACTTGAATAGAAAAGCAAAAAAGCTCGATTAGGCTCGCGAGCTCTCGAGTCGAGTACCAGTGAACTCGAACTCGACTCGGTATCAGAAAAAGCTCGACTCAACTCAGAATTTAGCAAGTCGAATATCCACTGAGCCGATCTCGAACAACTCATGAGTAGTTTGACTCGTTTACACCCCTAGGATACATTCTTCACTATTTGGGTTTGGTTCATATTTGATATATATGTGGTCGTAGCAGGTTTGTTTACTTATATATAGTTATTATATATTCGGTTAACCCATATCAGTTCTACATTAAATTGAGTTCAGTTTTGAACTCAAAACTTAATTTAGAAGTAGTTCTATATTTTAACTGATATGATAGATTAACTCACTTAATATACAAACAGTTTGTATTTTTTTCAACCATAAATTTGCTGCACTTTTAAAGTTTGAGCTACGCCACTTGACGTCGTTTAAAGTCTCGAGATTTATGTTATAAATATTTGAATTCTTTTTTTATATTATTAGATTGTTTAGAATTTAGACTTTGATACTTTCTACTCTGAAGTGATCAGTTGTTTTCATAATTTGTATTTTGCATATTTGTGAATTGTTTATGGATTATCAACTTGGGTGTGTATTTTTAATTTTAGTAATCAAATATGAAAAAAAAAAAAAAGGTTCAAAACCGGTTCGAACCGGTTCAAAACCGGTTTTACTATGGTTCGGTTCTAGGAACTAAAATATGGTTCGATTATTACTTGGTACGGAAAACCAACTGAACCTAAAATCTGGTTCTGGTTCGGTTCTGAACCGGTTCGGTCCAGAACCGAACCATGCCCAGCCCTACCTGAAACTTCTGGTAATGGACTTCGAGGTCTCGCCGCTAGCTAACTCCTTTAGGTGTCTGTCTCAACCTCGAGGGGCACTTAGTTTCCTTTAGGGTGTTTTGGTAGGCGATGACCTGAAAATGGCTGGGGATTTGCCTCTGATTCCACTCCGAAGCTTAAGTCTGTAATGGAATTTGAGAGAATACTATAAAAGTATGTGAATGTAGATTATTTAAATAATGAAAGTGTTCTCCTATTTATAGGGAAAGTGTACCGACTTTAAATGGAGGCTACCCTCTTGGGAGAGTTTCTATCCAGAGTCGGCATAAGCAGGTGACGAGTAGGTCGTCACCTCATCTTTCCTTAGCTAGGAAGGTTTTCCTCTGGCGGTTAAAGCAGGTCGCCACCTCAACATTCCTTAAGAGGAAGGTTTTCCTCTGGCGGTTGAAGCATGTTGCCACCTCACCATTCCTTAAGAGGAAGGTTTCTTCAGCTTAACAGGTGACAAGTAGGTCGCCACCTGCCCCTTCCTTAAGCGGTTGAAGCATGTCGCCACCTCACCATTCCTTAAGAGGAAGGTTTATTCAGCTTAACAGGTGACAAGTAGGTCGCCACCTGCCCCTTCCTTAAGACGAAGGGTTTTCTCTGAGGCGGCAAGCAGGTTTCCAGTTGTCTTTTTCTTAGGAGGAATGTTTCTTTAATAGTGTTTGGCTGTCGACTCGACTCTTGCCTTACGATGGAGAGTTTTGAGCGGACATGTCGCCAGTCTTCAAAGACCTCAGTCGTCGACTTTCTTAATATTTGGTGTCGACTATTTGTCCTTGTTTCTTCATTCTGAGTATGATTAGTCGTCGACTCTCTTTCAGGAGTCCCGACTTATATGCTCTCGACTACCCATTGGCATGTCCTTTATAATTGTAACCCAACACTTGCCCCCGAGACTTGAGTCGTCGTTTCGTGATGAAGATGAGGTCTTAAGTCGAGTACTGATTTGAAGGTTTTCCAGCGAAATTTATACTTAGTCGGGTTGTATTCTTGAGTCTCTTGATTGACCTCTTGAGTCCAGATTGGGACCTCGAGTCGTTTGATCCATGTTTTTCACCTTTTGACCGTTGGAGAGTGATTCATAGAAGCTCAAAGGTCATTCATGCATCTTCAACGACTATTTCTGTATTCACTGCACCAATGAAATGTATTTGACCGTAGCTTCTTCAGGAAGGATCCCAGTATTTACTTAGTATAAATACTGGAGTTTCACTTCTGAAAATTTTCATCTATTTCTTCAATCTTTCCCTCTATTTATCTTGTTCGTACTTCAGATTTGGAGTTTCAAGAGTAAAGAGTATCCATGGCTGACCATCCGACTTCAGGTGTTTGAGACCATCTCTTCTTGAGTTTTTCTTCTCGGATTTTATCAATCTTTGGCTATATTTGTTTTATGACGAGATTCCATTTCAGAATTTATCAAGATGATACTTCAAAATCGTCGTCGAGCCATGGTCGGGTCTTCCTCTGTTGCTCCTCCCAAAGAAACTGAAGAAGGAGCGACCGTTAAGACTCCGATTGATGTCGAGGCCATGCCTTCTGTCGAAGAATTGCCTACTGGGCCTTCTACCGATAAGGGTAAAGCTAAAGTAGCTACCCACTGATACCCGACTAGGAGTGACGGTATAGCCCCCTTAGGTTCTTCGGTAAAAAGGAAAAGGGGCGAGGATTCCTCATCATCTTCAAATCGATCATCTCATTCTTCCTCTACGTTTCCTTCAAATGTTGTTCCGGAATACAAAGGCCCCCCTTTTGAGTGGGAGATGCTTCTGAATCCTCCTCTTGATCCTTTGAAGGATTGGGATCTTTTGAGCGAGTTAAAAGGGTACCCCCTTAAAGAGGGACACTCTATCGCCAATCCTGATCTAGCACTTCATTTGTTGAATGCTTCGGTCCCTCACCAAGGCTGTCGTCGCCTGAGAGAGTATTGAGGCGAAAAAGACCATTCGTCTTTTTCTTTTGAGGCAAGCTAAGGTATGTGCCGTCTCTGGTCTCTCTCTCTCTCTTTTTTTTTTTTTTTAATTTCTTATGCCTTTTCATCTTTATCTTGAATAGGCCTCTCGGGACTCCCTCTGATTGTCTCAGTTGTTGATCGACCTCTATGAAGAGTTACACTCGACTAAAGAGGAGCTTCAAACCATTTCATCCAAAAGTGATGCAGAAGAGGTTCGACGCCTTCAAGAGGAAAATACCCAACCGAGAGAAGACTTGGCACGGACGACCGAGGCTTCTGAGGTTCTTAAGCGAGATTACCGTCGGAGCAGCGAGTCTCTCAAGGTTTCCTTTGATCTGGTCAAATATTTTCGTACTTTGTCGGAGAAGATGAGGGCAGAAAACGGTACCATTTTGGCTGAAGGAGCTTCTCTTCGAGAGGGAGTTAAGGTCTTGAAGGCCGATGTGAAAGACTTGAAAGGTGTAGCGGCTAGAGCCGTTGGCAATTATAAGGCGAGTCCCGCCTTTCGAGATGATGTCGTCGTGGCTGCCTCTGATTTGCCTTTCATCTCATTAAAGGAGATTGTGGCGAATCTAAAGGAGTAACAACCCGACTTTCCATTTTATCGAGTTCCTCTTCTTCAACAATATTTGGACATTCCTGCCGAGAGGGATGAGGGTCTCGCTACCCCTTCTTCGGAAAGGAGGGGAACTTCTGCCAAATTATCTTAGATAGCGAAGTCCTTTTGTATTTTCGTCACTGTGGTTTGTTTATTTCTTAATAAAAGAATTGCTTGGATTTTCATTCCTCCATAGAAAATTATTTCGTGAACGTTTATCCTTCTCATCCAATCGTCGACAAACCTAGGCTTTATTACCATCTGGGGTTCATTATGCAACCGATTGATTTTTGAGAGTAATAATAAACTTTCTTTAATTCGTTTTGACAAAAAAAAGCCTTATCTCGACTGGTTTTAACAGAAACACTGTCTCTTTTTCCTTTTTATTATGATTGTTGACCAATCTAAGTGATGGACTTATTTTAGATTTCTAACTTGTCATCTATCGAATAAGGAAAGATTTTTGGTTTTACTGCCTAACCTTTATTGGGTATTTCGAGTCAATGAACGAAATCGTAGGTGTCGATCCACCATCAAATTGTCGATGTACCTAGGCTTTATCGTCATCTTGGGCACATAATGTCGACAATTGATTTGTAGACGCTGCTTATCAAGTTGTCGACGTACCTAGACTTTGTTGTCATTTTGGGCACATAATGTAGACATTTGATTTTTAGACGCCGAACTTCTTATCAAGTTGTCGACGTACCTAGGCTTTGTTGCCATTTTGGGCACATAATGTCGATAATTGAGACGGTTGACGCCGAACTGCGTATCAAGTTGTCGATGTACCTAGGCTTTGTTGCCATCTTAGGCACATAATGTCGACAATTGATTTGTAGACCCCGAGCTACTTATCAAGTTGTCGACATACCTAGGCTTTGTTGCCATTTTGGGCACATAATGTCGACAATTGATTTGTAGACGCCGAACTGCTTATCAAGTTTTCGACGTACCTATGTTTTGTTGTCATTTTGCACATAATGTCGACAATTAATTTGTAGACGCCGAACTGCTTATCAAGTTGTCGACGTACCTAGACTTTGTTGCCATTTTGGGCACATAATGTCGACAATTGATTTATAGACGCCGAACTGCTTATCAAGTTGTTAACGTACCTAGGCTTTGTTGCCATTTTGGGCACATAATGTCGACAATTGATTTGTAGACACCGAACTACTTATCAAGGTGTCGACATACCTAGGCTTTGTTGCCATTTTGGGCACATAATGTCGACAATTGATTTGTAGACGCCGAACTGCTTATCAAGTTGTCAACGTACCTAGGATTTGTTGTCATTTTGGGCACATAATGATGACAACTGATTTGTAGACGCCGAGCTGCTTATCAAGTTGGTGACGTACCTAGGCTTTGTTGCCATTTTGGGCACATAATGTTGACAATTGATTTGTAGACGCCGAGCTTCTTATCAAGTTGTCGATGTACCTATGATTTGTTGCCATTTTGGGAACATAGTGTCGACAATTGATTTGTTTGGCGCCTGATTGTCGATGCCCTTAATCGGAATGTTCAGATGATAACATGAAAAGGAACCTCGATGGGTTATATTTATTCATCGTTTCCTGATCATTACACCAAAAAGGGAAAAATTTACGACATTAGTTTCATAAGAAATATAACATCTTTTTAGGAGTTTTTTCATGACTTCACTTTATGTCGTGTCGACGTGTAGTAGCAACGTCGTGACATGGTTTGATCTCCCCTGACTTCCCCTATTCCTTGAGGTGTTGGAAACTTCATGACTTGATGAGCCGTTGAAGAGATAATCCGATGGGGATTTGGGGTTGTCCTGCCAATAATGGCGTTGTAGGCGGAGGCAGCGTCGGCGACCACGAAGAGTATATCGATTTTTAAGATTCTCTCATTCCTACCCAAAGTTATGGGTAGTCGAATTACGCCTAGGGGGTAGATGGTTTCTCCCGCAAAACCTCTTAAAGGGAAACCGACCCTTCTTAAATCATTTTTAGTAAATCCCATTTTTAGGATAGCTTCGTAGAAGAGAATATCGGTTGAGCTTCCACTGCCGATGAGGACTCTTTTGACTTCATATTCTGAGAGAAAAATTGTGATTACCAAGGCATCTTCATGGGTTAAATCACTGTTGTGAGATCTTCCTGTGTGAAACTGATAGTATCTGGGTCGGGCTCTCGAGGCCTTTTTTCCATTATTGCTGTCGTAGATATCTGGGCGGTGTATACTTCACGAGCGGAATTTGTCTCACCCCTGATGCGAATCCTCCCGATAACACTGACAGTCCCTCTTCGGATAGTGGCGGAATTGTTGTGGGGGGGGGGGGGGGGGGGGGGGGGGGAGGGGGGGGGGGGGGGGAGGGGGGGGGGAGGGGGGGGGGGGGGGGGGAGCTTGGGAGCGGGAACCTCCTCGTGGACTCCTACTCCGTTTTTTCGGAGTTGCGACTGATTTTTCCACGAATTTCAGCAACTTACCCCTTTGGATAAGGGTTTCGATATCCTGCTTCAAAATTATGCAGTCATTTGTGTCGTGTCCTCTGGCGTGGTGATATCGACAATAGTTGTTTATTTGATGACCCATTGGGCTTTTCCTTGTAGGTGGTTGGTCGTTCAATCTGAGCTTCTCCATTTATTGGAGTATGACAGAGACATTGTGTGTAAGTGGGGTGAATCTCGTCAAGTGAGGGTTGTTGTCCCCTTTGTGGTTTTGGCGGAAGCTTCCATCTCGCCTATCTTCCTTATTTTGAGGTCGCCAGGCAGAGGATTCCTCTGTTTTGGTGGTAACGGTTTGCTTCCTGAGTTTCGCCGGTGACTTTTCATGCGACCTTTCTAGGTCGATATACTTCTTAACCCTGACGGCAAGGGCGTCAATCTTTCGCAAGGGTTTTATCGCCATGCTATCTTTCAGAGCTTGACTCTAGACTCTTAGACTTCTCCAGAAGGTCCTTATTAGCTCGCCATCAGTGGCATCTTCATTTAGCTGCTGGAGTATCTTATCATATCTGGTATAGTAATTGGCCAAGGTTTCATCAGGACCTTGCTCAAATTTATTCAGAAAGTCCATGCTCTTGAGGCGTTGTCTCTGGCCTATGTTCCCCTCTATGAACTTGGTTTTAGCTCTTCCCATGAATCTATTGAATTGTCGGGAAGGCCATAGAACCATGTGGAGGCTTCTTCTTTGAGAGTCATCGGGAAGAGAGTTGCATAATGGTCGGGTGTTGCCCCTCTTCCTAGGAGGGAAGAGTTATGGGCGTTTATATGGCGAACGGGATCTCCTTCACCTGTATAGTCGTCGATGTTCCTTGCAAATACTTGCGGGGGAACTCAAGTGTCGAAGAGTCTTTTGGAGAAGGGGTGAGAGGTGTGATCACGAACGGTTAGCATGTCGCTCGCTCCCTTCTCTTTTTCTCGAGCAGCTCTTCTACTCTTCTACCTGTCCTATAGTGAATAAGACAGGTTCTTTAGCCACATTGTCGACCTTTGAGACCTTTTGAGACTAATTCTCCGGAAGGTTAGCCTCGATGGTCTTCACACTAGAGGCCACATCTTCCTTATGGGAGGCTTCTCAAATTGGCTCCTTATTATTGGGAGTGGCTCCCGCCTAAGCCTGATTCCAAAAGGCTATAAAGGCTGCCATCACTTCTTGTGGGACGGCCGGTGGGGTCGTCCTCTCTTATTCTTGATTTAGTGGTGGCTCAGAATGGGAGGGGTGTTCCTCACCATTAACACCATTATTTTATTGAGGAGGATCTTCCTCATTGGCTGGTCTTGAAGTAGTGGGATCTTGAGACTTTTCCATCTCTTTCACCACCGCGGTTACTTTCCTATTTTTGTTGGGGGCCGTGAGTTTTTGATCACCGTTCCCACAGACGGCGCCAAATGTTGGGATCAAAATAACGTGGCCTGAAGTTTCTAGTAATGGACTTCGAGGTCTCGCCGCTAGCTAACTCTTTTAGGTGTCTGTCTCGACCTCGAGGGACACTTAGTTTCCTTTAGGGTGCTTTGGTAGGCAAGGACCTGAAAAGGGGTGGGGATTTTCCCATGATTCCACTCCGAAACTTAAGTCAGTAATGAAATTTGAGAGAATACTATAAAAATATTTGAATGTAGATTATTTAAATAATGAAAGTGTTCCCCTATTTGTAGGAGAAGTGTACCGACTTTAAATGGCGGCTACCCTCTTGGGAGGGTTTCTGTCCAGAGTCGACATAAGCATGTGACAAGTAGCTCGCCACCTCATCTTTCCTTAGCTAAGAAGGTTTTCTTCTGGCGGTTGAAGCAGGTCGCCAACTCACCATTCCTTAAGAGCAAGGTTTTCCTCTGGCGGTTGAAGCAGGTCGCCACCTCACCATTCCTTAAGAAGAAGGTTTCTTCAGCTTAACAGGTAACAAGTAGGTCGACACTGCCCCTTCCTTAAGAGGAATGGTTTTCTCTGAGGCAGCAAGCAGGTTTCTAGTTGTCATTTCCTTAGGATGAAGGTTTCTTCAATAGTGTTTGACTATCGACTTGACTATTGCCTTAAGAGGGAGAGTTTTTAGCGGACTTGTCGCCATTCTTCATGGACCTAAGTCGTCGACTTTCTCAATATTTGGTGTCGACTATTTGTCCTTGTCTCTTTCAAGAGTCCTGACTTATATGCTCTCGACTACCCATTGGCCTGTCCTTTATAATCGTAACCCAACACTACCCATCATCTCTTAACAGTTTATTAAATTTTATATCCTTTGTTTTTTTGGCAGATACTTATAAGTTTGTTGGAAGGGAGTAACATACATAATTAAAGTAGTGTGTTAACTAGATGGTTGACCCGCGTGTTGTGCGGAAGTAATTATTTTTTAAATAATTGATATGTTATTATAAAAAAATCATATTTTTTTATTTATAATTAATTTAATTTTTCTATGTTATTTGAAATAATATATTCACGGCAAATAAAACACTACTACAAATTTAATGTCTACGTATTAACTTGTATAATTCTTTCTTAACGTATGTATGTGAATAAATGTTCTATTCTTTAATTATATGTTTATGCATACGATATTATGATTTAGAATAACCCACTACAAACTAGGCCTGTCAATTTAACCCGCGACCCGTAAACGACCCGTAAATGACCCGGTCACGGGTCGGGTCCGGGTACGTATATTTTGGTAACGGGTCATTTACGGGTTGACCCGTAAATGACCCGTTCAAATCAGACCGGGTACGGGTTTAGTTGTATGACCCGTGACCCGGCCCGTGACCCGTTCCGTTTTTTTTTTTAATTTATTTATACTTTACTTGTATATGTTAAAATTGTATTCTGAATTGTTAACCCAAAACATCGAAAATATGGAAGATTATGGATAATATATTAAGCTAGTCATCTTCTTTTGGTACTCTTATTTTCAGTCGCCGTATTTACATTGGCTATGTATGTCGGCCCTTTTCAAACAAAAAATCTATATACTACCTAAATCCAGTTCATCAAATATCTAAATTATTTCCCAAATAGCAACCATCGTTTCTTTGTGTTCAAGTTGCTAAAAAGTAAAACCCACAAGACATTGACACATCTAGCGTACGTACAATCACTTTCGGTACCCAACGGATTGTCTACTTAGGCGACGCTCATTAATTAATTATATATAGTAGCTAGTGTAAATGAGAAACAAGTTGTTGATCAATTGAACAAGCCCCGCTTGTTGAGAGTTGAGACTGTGACCTTGCGTAGACTTTTTTTTATTTATTTATTACAAGCTGACCCGGGTCAACCCGTGACCCGGGATCCCGGGTACGGATCTGTGATCCTGACCCGTGGTGGCCCCCGGGTCAATCACGGGTTAGGTGGTCATTGACCCGCGGGTCACGGGTCGCGGGTCACGGGTCGCGGGTTCACCCGTTTTGACATGCCTACTACAAACCATCTAAATATATAGAAACAAATATTAACTTACAAAATATCAATATTAGTATTTATTAAAATCCAAAGTTAATATTAATATAAAGTAAAATGAAGCAAATTCAATTTTAAGTTCGATCTGTGAATTATTAATAACAAAAAAAAAAAAAAAATTGTAACTCCTCTGGAGATTAAATGTAGAGTTTTTTTAAGGTGTCTGCATCTTTAAAAAGATGATGTCACATGATAAGTTGTTACGTATAATCTAGTTGGACCAATACGAATGAGTAAAAAAATTATTTTTGTTTGCTTGTCAATATTATAGACAACTGGTTAATATTGTATCTAATCTTATTAATTTTAACGTTTTTTTATATTTTTTTACTTCATATTTTAGTGCGCTTTTATAAATAAATATATTAGGGTACAATTACAACTTTATGGATGCAAAGTAACTAAACGTGTAAATGATACATAAATTGAAAATGAATGAGAATGATAGAACAACAAAAAAGAGTTTTGTAATTATAACATGTAAATTCAAATTGTAATATATTTTGATTTTTATATTAAGTATATATATATATATATATATATATATATATATATATATATATATTAGTATTTATCCAAATACAAAAATATTTTTTAATATTACTATAATAGTGTAGTTTTATACTTTTATTCAGTGAAAAATATCTTAATTACACTTTATATATTGTAATTTTATTTTTATGAAATATTTATTATTTAAATATTATTTCATACAAACGGTTATCTCATCTTGATGCTTTTAACATAATTTTTATGTGTTTATTTTTATTTATTGTGCGTCATTTTTTTTTGTACAATTGTCTAAATCAATTTGGTGTAATATTTTTAACAGATTTTTAATTATTATTTTTATGTAACATACTTAAAATTGTAACCCCTCTCAAAATTATATGTAGATTTTTACAAAAAAAAAAAAAAAAAAAAATTAAGATCCCCTCATATTAAAAAAAAATGACGACACATGATAAATTGTAATATATGATCTAGTCGCACCATGTTATTTTCTTAGTTGTCTACATTATATGTACTCTAACTAAATGATATTAAATATAAATAATTGGATCATATGTAACAATAACTTTTCTATGCATATTGTATTATATAATAATATTAATTTTTCTTTAGATAATCTATAAATTACACTTTATATATTTTTCCCATTTTTTTTCTTTAAATGTAAAAAAATAATCCAAGTCTTACTATATATAATTGGTTTTTTTGTAAAATTTGTGTGCAATATGTAAAAATTATAACCCTAATTTAATATTTTTAATCATAATACTTTATATGTAAATTTAACATGTGTACATATACTTAGTTTTCATCAAGTCTAGATTTATAATCTTATAAATATTATACAATTGGAGTTTGTGGGAAATGACATATCGTAAAAATAAATCAATGATAAGTTAAATTGTATTATTGTATTAGATAGTAATATATATATATATATATATATATATATATATATACATATAAATAAATATTTAATTAACAATACAGTTTATATAAACTTAGTATTTTAGTTTTTTACATAAGAATATAAAAGGGGAACCAAAAGTAATTATTGCTCAAGATTAGTATAATTAATTGGAATTTTTTTTGATAAAGATACGTAACCGCTCTCAAGATGCATTGTGGTTGTTTGGAGCAAATCAAAGCACTTAGAAAGGTCCAAGTGGCATCGCCATGTCATCGATGAGAGATGTAAGGTTACATGGACCAATAAAACTGCTTCACTTTTACATGTAATTGATGTATTTTAGTATTTGTCATAAATCTACACAATTTTTCATAAATTTATTATATATATATATATATATATATATATAAGATCATGACCATATCCACGTTATGACGGGAATTACTTTATTACTTTTTTTTTTTTTTTCTCTATGTCTTTTACATGTAATCTCATCCCTATTTATAACTAAACTAGGATTCTAAATAGGGAAAAAAATCTGACTGGATATACATATATATATATATGTATTCAGAAAATATAATATATACATATATATATATATATATATATACACAAATTTTACCATAAATACGTATAATATATTTTCTGAATAATTTACAATAAATATACATATACACTATCCTATTTTAAGCCAGACCCATCTTTAGAAACTTCGCGATCTTTCATATTTAAATACGTCATTTTTTAGCACGTCACATATGAAATTTTGAATGTCCTACGTGTGGACCAAAATTAGGCATTTACACTTTTACACCATTTATAGTATACTTATATTTTATTCATAAAAATAGAAAATATTTTATATCGAATGATACTTTGATAAAACAACTTTTGTGGTTATCCTTCATGTACTTAATAAATATTAATTTATATATATATATATATAAAAAAATTAATATTTATTTGTAGACATTAATTTTAGATCATATAAATCAATTTTTAATTCTTGTTGGATCTTACAATTAATGATCTGATCCTACCATGAACGATGATGTCAATCATCATTAGGGGTGGCAATTCGTGTTATTGTGTGTGTTAATAACCGTGTTGTATTTAACTTACTGAACACGAACACACATGGTAAGCTTATCGTGCCAAATTTTATTAACACGAACACGGTACAAATTTCTTTGCGTGGGTTCGTGTCGTGCTATCGTGTTGTGTTAATTTATTTAATTGTGCAACTATAAGAGATCTTTAAGTAAAAATCAAAATAATATACTTTATATAGCAAAATATTATGAATTAATTAATATATAAATATTCATAAGCTCGTAATATAATGTTGATAAACTATAAAAATCAAACAATGTATTGGAGTTTAAAAGCAATTAAATAAGATTCGTTAAAAAAATATTCAATAATTAGACTTAGTAGCACTATTTTATCATGATATCGCGTATCATGTTGTTATTATTAGAAAAACGTTGGTCGATACAGGGGTAAAACAGTAATTCTGAAATATGTATGACAAACGTCCATTTAATTTTTTTTTATTCGGAAATCTACATACAATTAACTAGTAATATCTATGTTACAAAAACCGAAATTAACGATCCGTACATCGAATGGGAAAGACGAATTTTTACTGAGGCACGTGCGAATCACCCTCAGGTTATGCAAAGAGGTTTATCAAAGGGGAAATCACCTCCCAGGATACAACAGTGCCAGGATACAACAGTGTCGTTGATACGAATTATGCACCTAATTCGTTCAACCGAACCGAACTAATACCTGAAATCAAACAAGAATGTGAGATTCGAAAATTAATCGAATTTATAAACACACAGAAAACAAAATTAACCTCAGATAGAACTTAGGAATTAATGCAACATTAGGAGCAGAGACTTGAGGAAGATGACTACAAACTTCGAATTCCTTGGACAACAGGGGCAGCAACAAGCTTAAGCATGGATGGATAGAGACAGCGAGATGATTTAACCTTGTAGAGAATTGCTTTATATAAAGAAGTAGATGGTTTTCTTAGTCACCGTGAAGAAAAACAAATTCGGTGGCTTGTTATATATATATAACTAGGTGCTTACCCCGCGCATAGCGCGGGGACCTGTTAAAATATAAATATTAACATTATACGTAAAAGATTGAAAATCTGTTTTAAGTTTCTTGATTTTGGACATAATATACAGCAAGTCTCTAATCTTCATTGTTGATACTGAGAGTTCTTCTCGACTCACAGAATTAATATAATTTAGAATTGTCATAATGCATTGGTTTCAAGTTTTTCTATCATCATTCCAATTCGTATTGACCTTGTTGTCATATTCACCTTCTTAATCATCGGAAAAGGCCCAAGCATATTCATTTTCACTTTGTAGATTAAACAATATAATAAGAGTGTTGTCTCAACGCAACGCGCAAGATGATTTGTTACAAAATTGTTTAAAAATGCTTATCCCACATTACACTATATTACATTGTTCCAAAATTATCGAATTTGTGTTAATCACATTTTTAAATGTTAGTTTAATGTTTGAATTAAATGTTATTTTTATTATAAATTGTTTATTAGAGTTAAGACTTAATAGTTATGTGTAATTAAGTCCAATTAATAATTTGAGCCAAATGTATTCAGCCGAATACCTTAGTATGTAAATAAAATAATTCTGCCCA
Source organism: Clarkia xantiana subsp. parviflora (assembly GCA_036873135.1). Taxonomy (NCBI): domain Eukaryota; kingdom Viridiplantae; phylum Streptophyta; class Magnoliopsida; order Myrtales; family Onagraceae; genus Clarkia; species Clarkia xantiana. The sequence continues at coordinate 14,734,880 of JAPTYO010000008.1, read as the reverse complement.
AGCCCAAATATTTAATTTAACATGTCGATCTCAAACTTAGAGTGCTAAAATAATTCAGCCTAAGCTCAAATATAATTTAACATGTCGATCTCAAACTTAGAGTGCTAAGTGTGTGATAACGTGGCAGCCTCAGGATTGCCTTAATCTCTGATGTGGCAGCATTATGATTAATTAATCTCTTTCCTATTGCGTTATTATATATACTATACCCGCGCGTTGCGCGGGTATCTTCGTTAATATGTACAAATAATATACTCTTATTTAAAACACCCTCTCTCAAAATTGTATAAAAATGCTTATCCCACATTACACTATATTACATTGTTCCAAAATTATCGAATTTGTGTTAATCACATTTTTAAATGTTAGTTTAATGTTTGAATTAAATGTTATTTTTATTATAAATTGTTTATTAGAGTTAAGACTTAATAGTTATGTGTAATTAAGTCCAATTAATAATTTGAGCCAAATGTATTCAGCCGAATACCTTAGTATGTAAATAAAATAATTCTGCCCAAGCCCAAATATTTAATTTAACATGTCGATCTCAAACTTAGAGTGCTAAAATAATTCAGCCTAAGCTCAAATATAATTTAACATGTCGATCTCAAACTTAGAGTGCTAAGTGTGTGATAACGTGGCAGCCTCAGGATTGCCTTAATCTCTGATGTGGCAGCATTATGATTAATTAATCTCTTTCCTATTGCGTTATTATATATACTATACCCGCGCGTTGCGCGGGTATCTTCGTTAATATGTACAAATAATATACTCTTATTTAATAAAATCCCAATGATTTAATGGAATTATATAAAGAATAAGATAGCGTAGAACCAAATGAATTATAGTTAAATCTGAAGAAATAAGCTCTAAATAATTTATAAGAAATTTATGAGAACGTACACTTTTTAATATTTATTTGTGAAAAATATTGGTTCTTACCCTAATTGTAGTTTCTAATTTTCATATCTTTGCTAAAATTATAATGATTAACTTGTTAGAGCATCAGTGGTATTACGTAAAGATTACGTAAACGTGAGTCCTACATGTTTATTTAAGTAAAACAACAAAAACTATCTACGTTTTACATATCATTCCTTAAATATGGGACCCACACGTAAATTTATGTTTTTACATAAAGCATTCCTTAAATATAAGTAATGCACTATGTATTACGTAACCAATTTTTTATTATCTAAAATGCTGATATGACAACTTCATACTAAAACACCATCTCACATATTGCTTTATTATATATATAGATATTATATACAGTGTTATCAGAACCGGACCGGACCGGCGGTCCGACCCCGGTCGGACCGGAACCGGACCCCTCCACGGTCCGGTTTGCATATTTCCGGAGGATGTAAGCGAACCCGGTTCTGAAGTCCGGTTTTCACCGAACCGGCCGGTTTTGGGCGAATCGGGCGGTTCACCGGTTCGCCGGTTCGGACTCCTTTCATTAAAATATATATATATATATATATATATATATATATATTAGGGTTAACTTACAGAGAGGCAGGCCCCGGTCCGAACTAAAACCTACAGAAGGGTTAACTTACAAAGAGGCTCTACAAATCTGCATTTTTTTACTAAAACCGGTCGGACCCGGTTCGGACCGGGTCCGACCGGCCGAACCGGGAACCGGTGGCCCTGCCGGTTTAGGCCCCGGTCCGGTTCTGATAACACTGATTATATATATAGATAGATAGATAATTAGGGGTTGTTTGTTGTTAATAAATTTTTAGGGTTAACTAATGAATTATATATATATTTAATGACATGTGAGGAAAATAAAAAGAGATGAGGTGGCACTACATGGGTAATCTAAAATGGTGATGTGGCAACTTCATACTAAAACACCCTCTCTCATATTGCCTTATTATATATATAGATAGATAGATAGATTAGGGGTTGTTTGTTGTTAATAAATTTTTAGGGTTAACTAATGAATTATATATATATTTAATGAGATGTGAGGAAAATAAAAAGAGATGAGGTGGCACTACATGAGTAATCTAAAATGGTGATGTGGCAACTTCATACTAAAACACCCTCTCTCATATTGCCTTATTATATATATAGATATAGATATATATAAAATAAATAAAACAACTATTTATTATGGCAGGATTATACTGTCCATAAATATACACAATATATTGTGTATATATAAAATATACTCTTGCACAAATCACAAAGTGCAATGTATCTGGACCTTTCTATAATGCTTTTGGAGCACCATGCTTTTGCCACTAATTTTTTTATTTTCTATTGCCCTAAAGGTGAACCCCATAGGGAAATTGATATTATTAATAGTATGATACACATCTTAGGTGTAGTTAAAAAAATTCATACTTTTTCATACCTTTAAAGTTTTAGTTATGTTACAATTAAGTCCACCATAGTATTAAAAAAACCAAAAGCATGGTGCACCCAAAGCATAGTAGAAAAATCCAATGTATATGGACACAATTAGAATAGGTAACTTCGGCTTGCAAAATCAGGCAATAATTAATTTTCCCGTTTTGCACAACCGGACCTGCGAGAGGTACTTCAATTACTATTCATAGTTTATGTGACGACCCAAATGCTATTCACTAAAACTATTGGGTCACACTGTCAAGCCCAATTATCCAACAGTTATACCTAAACACGAACACAACACGAAAGTTATATCGTGCTAATCGTGTTCGTGCTATCATGTTATTGTTCTGACATATACTTACACGAACACGTGTTTTTTATATGTATTTGTATCATACTATCGTCGTGTGAAAAAATTTCAGCCCTAATCCTAATAACCTTCCTTCTAATACGGTGCCCGTGTAAACTATGTATAAGATATGAAACCATAACTTTCATAATTTGTTCTCATACTTTTTTTTTATTAATTAATGTCATTTATAAAAGTGGCAAAATTGAATGTGACTGATAAAGAAGAGGTATAGATATAAATATTAAAGTAAAATATAGTTAATTATTAGTCCTAATTTAGAAAAATTAAAATTAAAACTCTCATGTCATGTAAAGTAATAATAAAAATAGACAATTGTGAAAACTTATAACCAGAATACCACTGCTAATCACAGAAATCAATTTACTTTCACGTCGCGGAATCGCGGCTACTCCTAGTGGAAATAGAAAAAAAAAATCTCTACTTTTGCTATGGGGCTGTAGTGGTTTTTCCACTACAGACCCGTAGCGGAAGAAGAAAAACAAAATGAAAAAGATTTTTTTTAAGGTGAACGACATTACCGGGATGAACCTTAGGAGGTAAATGAATTTAATAAGTTAATTTTATTCTATAAATATAAAAAAATAAAATAAAAGAATTTAAACTAGTCCCATAAAGGTTACTCCGCTAGTTTTTTTTTTTAGTTTCCGGAGGGGTGGTCCATGGCGGAGCCCCAATCAGAAGCATATCGCCCGTAGCATGCTTGCTCAATGCCTAGATTAATCCTCACTCGCACTGGGATCAACCCATAAATGGTAAGATGATGGTCATAAATATCTTGCAATTACCATACTCCACTAATTACTATATATATATATAAGACCATCCTATCATTATAAATCTATTTTTGAGCAATCAATTATATTTTCCATAGCTATTAGTTTGCTCTCCACTTTCTCTCGACACATTTATCTCTAAATCACACATGGGGCTAATGAGTTTGGTTGGTGGGGCTTGGAGTCGAGGTTGTTTCTTAAGTGCAACCTTATTTTATATTTAATTAATATAAATATAAATTACTTTTTCGGATGAGTGTTTTAAGATGCCTCATCATGAGGGTATCACTCGTTATATATTTGCTCCACAATTATAATAATCACATTCACCTCAATGTTAGTTCGTAAAGGATACGTAAGGTGTTGGTCATGATTGATTTATCATTCTCCCAATTTCAACATATTTTAAATTTGAAACATCTGATTAAGAGGATAAGAGCTGAAACTGCTGCATTATACTACATCGTTAATACTATTTAACATTCTTCAAAATAACATTACTTATATTTACATACTACGTGATTTAAAGGGGAAAGTCTGTAAACCTTACGACATGGTTGGAAAAAATAGTTTTATGGACCAATAGGTTTGAAAATATACAACATGTTTACAAAAGATGGCAAAATGACATTTTGTCAATTTGCTATCAATTGTCCCGTTAAGTAGACACGTGCGGGTCATGTTTTTAGAAAACAACAATAATAATTAAAATAAGAAATTAATGGTCTTCTCATTCAACAACATCATATCTCCATGTCTCTCCACCCCTTTATGTATCTCCATTTTCCAGCCACGTTCAACATCGATTCATTCATTCCCGACCGATTGACTCAAGCACCTCCCTGCTCCACGACCAGAGACTCATGATTACTACTCCGTCATCCATCCTTACAATTCTATTCATATGTTGTAGCATTAGAAAAGAACATTAATCTTGAATGTTCCATTTTCATTTGTTAACAAATGAAATTTCAGGGCGTGGACGGATGACTGAACAACAACCGAGGAGGTTCTCGTCGTGGAGCATGGAGGTGCTTAAGTATCTGGAATGGATGTCGATATTGAGTGTGTTGGGATCAAGTTGACGTGACCTGCAGCTCCTGGTAGTGGACTTCGAGGCTTCGCCTTTGATTAACTCTTTTAGGTATCTATCTCGACCTCACCGGGTGCTTAGTTTCCTTTTGAGTATTTGGTAGGCGAGAACCTGAAAAAGGGCTTGGGATTTGCCCTTGATTCCACTTTGAAGATTAAGTCAGTAATGAAATATGAGAGAATACTGTAAAAAGTATATGATAGATTGTAATTAAGTAATGTAAGTGTTCCCATATTTATAGGGAGAATGTACCGACTTTAGAAGGCGGCTACCCTATTGGGAGGGTTTTCTGTCCGGAGTTGGTAGGTGACAAGCAGGTCGCCACATCACCATTCCTTAAGAGGAAGGTTTCCTCATGGCAAGTGACAAGCAGGTTGCTACCTGTCACTTTCTTAAGAGGAAGGTTTCTTCATGGCGGCTAGAGCAGGTCGCCACCTGTCCCTTCCTTAAGAAGAAGTGTTTTCTTGATAGTACTTGGATACCGACTCGACTCATACCTTAAGAGGGAGAGTCTTTGAGCGGACTTATCTCCATTCTTCAGGAGTCGACATCCTTTTATGTTGGTGTCGACCATTCGTCCTTGCCTTCTCATTCTAAACACGAGTAGTCGTTGACTTATCTATAGGAATCCTGACTCAGACGTTCCCGACTTCCTATTAGCTTATCCTCAATAATCGTATCCCAACACTTGCCCCCGAGACTTGAGTCGTCAGCTTCATTATGAAGAAAAGGTCTTAAGTCGAGTATCGTATCTAAGGTTCTCTGGCTGGATTCATTTGTTTGTCGGGTTGTAGTCTTGAGCCTTTTGTAACTTCTCAAGTTGAGATTGTTGAATTACGGGGCAGATTACTACGGAAACATAAACACAGATACATTCTTGTAATCAGAATTACACAGCGGGAGATGTGCACATACCTTGAATCCTTTATGTAGTCCTAGGATCTTGTAGAGGGAGTTCACGATCCACCGAACGGAACCCGTAGAGGTTCTTGTTAAGGAAGCCCTACGCGGTATTAGCTCCACAGCAAAGCCTCTGATCGATTATTGTCAGGGACGGTTCTCCGGAGTGTTTGCTCAAAGCAAATTGGCACAGTCTTAGTGTCTTGGTGGGTTCGGCGAAGTGGGTAAGATTAGGGATGGGGGTTTTTCTCTCAAATCACCACTAAGGAGGAATTGTGAATTACCCTAATAAAAACCCTAACATCCCTTATTTATAAGAGGAGCAAAGTGGACAAAAGTCTACTTTGCCCCTTGGCAAGTTCGGCCGGCCCATATGCATAATATGCTCCTTCATCATATGCTTGGGATTCATCTTGTAGGAGTCTAAATCGACGTTTAAAGATCGCTCCTGGGCTGTGGTGTATACACCAAACCCTGCCTTAAGACCATCCCAGAGGTCAATGGAAGACTCCAAGTAATCATACCCGTAGAGTATGTCATCCTCCAGCATAGACAACAAGGCAGAACGGATTTCCAGATCCTTAGCATCCCAATCATCATGGAATTCCTTTTGATCAGCTGTGAGGTCTCCCTCCGGCCTGGCATGTTTTGTAGTCAAATGCTCCAAACCCTTCATTTCAGTAATTACCATCTTTGCGCGCTTGTTCCAGATCTTATAATTATTGCTATTCAGTCTAACCCCCTTGTTCATTTGGGAGATGACATTGCTGATCGCAGCCATTGATACTAATACATTGATAATCATGCACAATCAGGGATACAATAACATTTTGAGAAAGAATTGCACACATCAGATATCTATTAAGATGGAATACGACGAATAATAATTCCTCAGCCATCTAAACCAACCGAACGCCAGTAAACCGAGGGAATGGGGTTCGTGAAAGAGTTCACATTACTGTCGTCTTCAATCCAATAGATCAGTCTCTTAAAACGGTTTTATTCGCAAATTACCGGAACAGGAACTTTGAAATAAGCATACCCGATCTTGGCTTTCCCAAGGCCCTTTTGTATTTGAAAAATGTTCTGATGAACTTACGCATGCATATACAATTCTACTTCACAAGTAAATTATCATAGCAAGCCAAATTCATCATCCAAACTACACATCATGCATACGCCTCATGCGTCTAATGTTCCGAGGAACTCATGCTAGCATATATATAATTATACTTTCTAAGTAAACTATAACATGCAGCTACATCCTCAACATTCAAGCATACGTGTCATACATGAAACTTCCACATCAAACATGCATATCTGGTGACTGGCTTTTGTTTTAAAAACATTTTAAATATTAGGGGCTGAATTGCAATTCATGCTTACAATTAATCATGCATGTTTCTAGACATGAATTCTAGGCAATCGCAACCATCACAACATGTCTGTCCTAGTGCGCATACAATATATTTAACCAGGACTCTGCCCCCAACATCCAGCTAGCTTGACATACTCAAGACAACAGTTCTAATAAATATATGTGACAAAAAGTAAACAATTGCAATTCATCCCTCTAATTAACCCAGTCCCTAAATCATGCATTTCCGAGATTCATCCCCATAATCGAAACTGGGCATAAATGTTTAATCAAAACATGAAAGTTTTAAACCTTCGAGCACTGTGTAGTCTATTTAAAGTTCGAAATGGATTTTAAAAATTGACCATCCTATTTTATTAATTGAATTGAATTTGGTTTTGAAAATTCGGTTCGGTTCAGTCAATTTCGGTCCAGTTTGGTTCGGGTCCAGTAAATCTGGTTTGGTTCGGTCCGATTATTTTCAAAATATGGTTCAATCTGAACCGGTCCAATAAAATAGGGTTCGGCTCGGTTCAACACTCAAATCCGGTTCGGTTATGTCCACTTAGTTACCCCGATTCGACCCAACCCAGCTAGGTCGAACCGATTAAGAAAATCCGGTTTGGTTTTAATCCTATCCGGTTTTGCAAATTGGACCGACCTATTAAACCCATAGTGTTCGGCCGAAATAATTTTGTGGGCTAAGTAGGGTTTTAAAGTCCACTAAAAACTGAACTTAGTTTCCAAGAATTATTAACTATGTAAAATAATTTCCAATATTGCATATATATATATATAATTTGGCTTATAATAAATATATATACATATTTATTGTCAAGACTCTATCTTTAAGACAAAATCAATCAACACACACACACACACACACACGCACACACACACACGCACACACACACACACACACGCACGCACGCACGCACGCACGCACGCACGCACGCACGCACGCACACACACACGCACGCACGCACGCACACACGCACGCACGCACGCACGCACACGCACGCACACACGCACGCACGCACGCACGCACGCACACACACACACGCACACACACACACACACACACGCACACACACACACACACGCACGCACGCACGCACGCACGCACGCACGCACGCACGCACGCACGCACGCACGCACACACACGCACACACACACACACATTTGGCCGGGTTCCTTTTTTTTTCTAAAAAACCAATTGGACATGGTGAACCCTAGATGACAAATTGACAGACATTTGCCGTTTACCAGTTTTCGTAAAAATTACAAAACTACTAATTTTATATTTTTTCGACCTCACTTAGCCGGGTCCCCACAACCCGGCCAAGTAGTGTTTCTTTTTTTTTTAATCTCAAAATTAATTAATTGTGATATCAACAGCACCCATTGTTTTACACCGCAATTAATTAATTTTGAGACAAAAAAAAAAAAGAAACACTACTTGGCCGGGTTGTGGGGACCCGACTAAGTGAGTTCGAAAAAATATAAAATTAGTAGTTTTGTAATTTTTACGAAAACTGGTAAACGGAAAATGTCTGTCAATTTGCCATCTAGGGTTCACCATGTCCAATAGGTTTTTTAGAAAAAAAAATTAAAAAAAACCATTCTTTTTTACAACTTCTATTAAAAAAAGCAAAACGAATAGAAAAAAACAGAAAAAAACGAAATATATATATATATTTGGCCGGGTTGGGGGAACTCGGCCAAATGAGTTCCAATTTTTTTTTTTACAGTTTTCCGTAAAAAAAAAAAAAATTCAGTTGGCCGGATCCTCCAACCCGGCCAGCCCTATATTTGTAATTGTCTTTTTTCCTAGCCTATATTGGTATTTGGTTGTCCATGTAACCCTATTTTGGTAAAAAAAAAAAAAAACTCCAATATTTGGGCCTCTCATGTCTATTGGGATTTGGGTCAATCCTGATTTCCCTAATGTGACATTTACCCAATTTCTTAGGTAACATATAAATATTAATGGGCTCCTAATTACGACGCCCAACCTCCATATGCTAACAACTCCCACTCGCCGGAATGGGAGGGTCCTTGTTAATGTATTATTGTCCAAATCGCATCAACATTCTACTCTTCTGATCCTGCCCCTGCTTCCAAATAGTTCATATGAGGTTTGCCGTGCGACCAGCGGATACGACGGGCATCGTGCTACTCATCTGTTAGGAGTGTTGTAGCGCCGCGGAACGTTGATTCCCTATCTCAAATCAACATGTTAAAAACATCAATATGTATTGCTTTGTATCCTTGGTCAACTCCAATTGCCCAGTTTCACATATGAATACTTCTCCAGGGCATCCGCACAAGTATTCACAACCTTCAACTAATATCCGGTTGGTGGCCACCTACTGAATACAAAAGTCGGTGAATTACATGTGAACTTGACAATCCCATTGCTCATACCCTTAGTCAAACTCAACCGGTTTCCAAAGACTTGGTAACTTGGCCTCTTTCTTCAGCACTGCGCTCATACGCCGGGAAGCGAACATTGAGCCTGACCTTAGATATGAGTTCTGAGTCCATGAGGATACTTCGGGTGCCTCTTCATAAGGCTCCCGGGATCAATCACACGCTTGAGGTGAAGAAGTTTGCGCCCATCCGAATCGCGATGATTCTACCTAGCACAACCGCGCATGACCCCGTGGTTGAACGTGGCACGCGTAGTATGAAGCACTCGTCGATAGCATACCCGAACATTGTCAGGTGTCGGATATGTCAATGATGTTACCGCAGACTTTTGTCTGGCCCAGAATGTGGTTAATGATGAACAGAGTTCATCACCGGCGAAGTGCAAAACGAAGATCATATCGTGTTATTCCGAAACCAAATAATCATTTTGCATAACCAAGTTTCCAAACTGGTTCTTAGTCGGTCTTGCTTCGGAAGAGGTCCACCTCTCCTACAAGACGACCGTGCCCGTGTGAAAATTTAAGGCCCACATTCGACATTATTTATGCAGAGGATTGCGTCCTCCTACGACATAGTTTATAGACCGTACAGTCCGATGTAATCAAACATTATGATGTCGATGAATCATAAACTCAAATTGCAATTCTCTCATTTATCAAAATGTAACTTCCAATTCATCAAAATGTTATCACATATAGATGCCCACATTTAAACCCTACGCAATCCAAGCAGTTTTACATGCTATTCAAATATCTCACTACGTAATGGTTTAGTTAGTGGGTCCGCCACCATATCATCAGTGGGCAAGTATTCTAAAGCGATTATATTATCTTCTACCATAGATTTAGCATAATTATATTTCACATCAATGTGTTTAGTCATACTATGGTACTTTGGATTCTTTACTGCCGCAATCGCTGCTTGACTGTCAGAGAACACCTTCACAGGTTTACTCACAACATCGCCATCAAGCAGCGCAGTAAGAAGCCTTTTCAGCCAGACCGCTTCCTGTGCATTTTTTGGAGAGAGCTACGAATTCTGATTCCATCGTAGACAACGCGACACAAGATTGCTTCTTGCTTGTCTATGAAATGGTGACATCAGCAAAGAGAAACACTCCTCCTGTGGTGCACTTACGATCATCCAGATCGCCACCATGGTCGGCGTCACTGAATCCGGTCAATTCTAACTTCCTGCCCTCATAGCACAGTACGTAGTCGGCAGTACCTTTCAGATATCGTATGATCCGCTTTACATCTTTTAAATGTTGATAGCCAGGGTCTGATTGGAATCTTGCTACTAGGCCCACAGCGTAACAGATGTCTGGCCGAGTGCAAAGCATGTCGTACATAAGACTCCCAACCATGCTTAAATACTCTACACTCCTCATATGTTCACGCTCTTGCTGGTTCTTCGGGCCGTCGCGCTTTGACAACGCGCACCTGAGTACTACTGGCGTTTCCACGGGTTTGGCATCCTGTAATCTAAACCTTTTAAACAGTTTGTTGATGTAGGATTCCTGAGATAGACATAACCTCTGGATGGCACTATCTCTAGCAATTTTAATTCCCAAGATATACGTAGCCTCTCCCATGTCTTTCATCTCAAAATACAGATGCCAACCAGGACTTTGATTTATGCATAAAACTCACATCGTTCGCGGCAATGAGTATGTCAGCTACGTATAAAGTCAAGATGACGTACTTAGACCCGGAGGTCTTTGTATACACGCATGGATCCTCATGGAGAATCACGAATCCGTTCCCAACGATTTCCTCGTGGAACCTGCGGTACCATTGCCGAGACGATTGTTTAAGACCGTAAATGGATCTTTGGAGTTTACAAACTTTACGTTCGTTACCAGGAGTAATGAAACTTTCCAATTTCTCCATATAGATCTCTTCCTCCAGGTTTCCGTGGAGGAATGCGGTCTTAACATCCATTTGGTGCAGCTCTAAATCAAGGCTTGCGACCAGGGCTAGGATTGCCCTGACTGTGGTGTATCTCACAGTCGGTGAGTAAGTCTCATCAAAGTCCACTCCGTGAAGCTGGGTGTATCCTTCGCAACCATTCGAGCTTTGTATCGCTCGATATTTCCATCAGCAGTGAGTTTCAGTTTCAGAACCCACTTCGCCCCTATGGCCCTGCGGATAGCAGGTAAATCAAATAAAGACCATACATAATTGGCTTTCATTGAGGCGATCTCTTCCTCCATTGCTTTCCTCCATTCCTTCGCTTGAGGTCCTTTCAACGCTTGTTGAACAGTCACTAGTTCGTCAACAGAAGTTAGGGTGAATATCTCACCCTTCTCGATGGGATACTTCTTAGGAGAAGTTCGTTGCCTTTGACTTCTTCTAGGCTCGTTAATCCCATCTTGAGTTTGAACATTGCTCCCACTCGAAATAATGCTTTCCATCGGAGCATCACTCCCACTGGGAACAAGGGCAGTGCTAGAACCTTGGCCTACAACTTTTCTTGGACGACCTCTCGGTCTCGGAACCAAGTTAGTTAAGCCACTCCAACTGGGAACAATGGGTAGTTGTGGCATTATTGGATTTTCATCTAGCGGTTCGGCAACGTGATCATCAGGTTCTACTTGATTCGCACCTGCAGCAACAATGATTTGTGTGGTAGAAATGGCTCCTCCCACTGGATTTACTATGAAAATGTCCCTATCTTCATTTACCATTTCATTCACTTGCGTTGCTGCCTCAAATATCCCACTCGAAGTAAGTGAGACCTGGCTATCATCGTTATCATTCTCCAATTCGATCAAGACTTCACCTGTTATATATCACCAACCGTTGAAAATTCATCCACTAGGCATGTAACGTATCATGTTTGACCACGGCACCATTATCATAAGCTAATTTTAACATGTATCCTCTAAGAGTATTCATCATACTCCTGTTCTAAATACTTGTTTAATGCGCATGTTAATGTCGCATGATGATAAAAATTGACTCATTATTACTCCTTTTAGCTTTTATGGCGTCGTGTTTGACCGATTTTGTCGATGAAGTGTGTTATCGTTGTGAATGTATTGCCAAACGTCTCGCTCAAGGCAGGGAGAGTCATTTTACCGACATCATCATTTTCATTGGCTAATTCATCCCAAAGACTTGGTCATCTTTGAACTGTGCATTGGGCTTTCTCCTTATACGACAGTTTATACTTTACGAGTTCGTGGTAGCTTGTGAAGCATACCTCTTTTTATCCTGTAAGTATTGAATGAATTATTCCCAAAAAGAGGGAGGCTAATGAAAAATTCAGCATTAAAACACTTCATCATTAAATTCGTACTTTGAAAATGATGTGTTCCATCTTTCGAGGTACACGCGCCTGTGGGGCCTATTCCATGTTCTATCTCATGGTTTAAATCGTTTCGTTTCCAAAATTCAATTTAATCCAATCGGTGTCAAACATGTTCATCATTACAAAATTTATCATATAATGGAGTACTAACAAATAAGAAATAAATAAATCGGTCTGCCCTTAGAACTATGCAATCAATGGATATTAGCGGTATCTCGATGTTCCACGATATATAGATGAATGAGTGTGAGTATTCATGTTTGATCCGACCATCTTGGTGGATATTTCGGTTTTAACTTCGTTTCTGATCGATCCCGTTTTATTGGGTCGATTAATTTTGATAAGTAGATCTCATTTCAAATCGAATGGAAACTACTTTATTCAATAATTCTGAATCTTAACCAACCAAAATTCAAACAGTAAACGAACAAATAGGAAATCCATCAACAACAATAATAAGGTTTCTGATCATAGAATGAAGTCTCGATGAAGGTAAGATAGACAAGCAGTCACGACCACATTCAGCGTTCTACCTGAAAAGAATTCACAAGCGAATTTGATCATATGTCTTGCATCAAATAAAACATCTTTCAGTTCTATCTGTGTGGTAAACGAGGCGTACCTATTAGGGCACGCGGATCAACGGTGGTTTGCACCGGTTCATCGTTTAGACTTTTTATTGCTGGGTTTAGCCAAGAATTTCTGAAGACCGTCGAATCTATCGTCGGTTGTCTTGGGTTCTTTGAAGGTGGTTCCTTCCTCATGGTTGGTTTCGTATAGATCTACGACTGTCTTAATCGATGTGACCAGACATGTAAGTCCATTATCGTCAGCAAACCATGATAGAAGAAACATCTTCATTACTTTCCGAGCTCTTGTCCATACGTCTACTTTGTCAGCGGGATCATGAGCGACCATAACACCGTCATCACTGCATAGAATACTATATTTTTCCGTCATAAGGTCTTTTGTTTTAGCGGCCTTTCCTCCCCTGTAGCGGAGGCGAGTGGCACACCAAAGATGCAATGCGCTGCTTTCCATAAACTCCTCATTTACTTCAACTGATAGTTTCGAGTAAATTAATTCTCGTGCTATCCGATCATTCATCAACCTTTTCTTGCTGTTATAGGGGTATGGAGTTCCACATTCGTCCGTTTCGATCCTTTTTGCCTTTGGATTGATTTGATCATCAACATTTGCAGCGATAAGGAGTTCCTCAACACTAGCTTTCCATTCATCATAATTCATATTATCCAGATTGTGAGGTTCATAGAAGCGTACTGACCCAGCCATGAAAACTAACACATTGATAATCATGCATAATCAGGGAGATAATAACATTTTGAGAAAAAATTGCATACATCGGATATACATTAAGATGGAATACGACAAATAATGATTCCTCAGCCATCTAAACCAACCGACCGCCAGTAAACAGAGGGAAGGAGGTTCGTGAAAGAGTTCACATTATCGTCGTCTTCAATCCAATATATCAGTCTCTAAAAAACGGTTTTATTCGCAAAATACTGGAACGGGAACTTTAAAATAAGCATACCCGATCTTGGCTTTCCCAAGACCCTTTTGTATTTAAAAATGTTTCGATGAACTTACGCATGTCTATATAATTCTACTTCACTAGTAAATTATCATAGCAAGCAAAAAATTTATCAATCAAACCATACATCATGCATCGTCATGCGTTTAATGTTCCGAGGAACTCATGCTATCATATATAATTCTACCTTCCAAGTAAACTATCACATGCAGCTACATCCTCAACATTCAAGCATACGTGTCATACATGAACACTTCCACATCAATCATGCATATTTGGTGACTAAGTTTTTTTTTTTAAATATTAGGGGCTGACTCGCAATGCATGCTTACAATTAATCATGCGTGTTTCTAGACATGAATCATAGGCAATCACAACCATCACATCATGTCTGTTCTAATGCGCAAACCATATATTTAACTATGGCTCCGCCCCCAACATCCAGCTAGCTTGACATAGTCAAGACAACAGTTCTAATAAATATATGTGACAAAAAGTGAACAATTGCAATTCATCCATCTAACTGATCCAGTCCCTAAATTATGCATTTCCGAGATCCATCCCCATAATCGAAACTAGGCATTAAGGTTTAATAAAAAACATGAAGTTTTAAACCTTCAATGTGTAGACTAATTAAATTAAAAAAAAATTGGATTTTAAAACTTGACCATCATATTTTATTAATTGACTTGAACTCGATTTTGAAAAATCCGTTTCTGTTCAATCAATTTCGATCTGGTTCGGTCCAGAAAATCCAGTTCGGTCCGGTTTTATTTTCAAAATATGGTTCGGTCCGAACCGGTCCAATAAAATACGGTTCGATAAATCACTCAAAACCGGTTCGGTTAGGTTCACTTAGTTACTCTGGTTCGACCCAACCCGGCTAGGTTGAACCGATTAAGAAAATCCGGTTTGGTTTTATTCCTATCCGGTTTAGCAAATTGGACCGGCCCACTAATCACACAAGGGTTGGGGCCGAAATAATCTTGTGGGATAAATAGGGTTTTAAAGTTCACTATAAACTTAACTTAGCCTCCAAGAATTATTAACTATATAAAATAATTTCCAATATTTATATATATAAAAATCAGCACACAAACATATATATATTTATTGCCAAAATTCTATCTATAAGACAAAATCAATCAACAATATATATATATATTGTCAATATCTTTAATAGGGAAACAAATATACTGACAATATATTTTCTTAATTTTTTAGGTAACTAAATCTATCAATAATATCTTTAATCCCTATAATTTAGCTAGATATATTGATAGTTATATATTTCTATATATTAAATGTGAACCTATCCTTATGTTTCTAGTTATGGATATATTGTTACCTTTAATAAAAATTAAAATATGGTAAACAATAATATTAAGGAATTTCGGCCGAAACTTGTAACTTGGTGCTTAAGAAATTAAAAAAAAAATTACCTTGTAAATCTCATTAGGGTTCGGCCGAAAAACACCAAATTAGAAACAACTGGTCAAATTTCAAAATCAAATTTTTAATAAGATGTACAATCCAATGTCTGATTTTGATGAAAGAAAAAAAAAACCCACTTATTCTTTAAGATCATGAACATCAAATTTTACTAAGAACATCATGAAAAATTTCGGCCCTAACAATTGTAACAACTGGAAATTTTAAATTTTCACTCTTTAAAATTTCGGCCATCACCTTTAAAATCAAGAACACCAATTTATCAAAATCAAGAACTTCTAACACAGACTCTGATACCACTGTTGGATTACGGGGTTAACAACTACGAAAACACAAATAAGGCACATGCTTGTAATCATAATTACGCAGCGGAAGATGTGCACATACCTTAAACCCTTTCCATAGTCCCAAGGATCCTGCTGAGGGAGTTCGCTATCCACAGGACGAAACCCGTAGAAGTTCTTGTTAAGGAAGTCCTACGCGGTATAGTCTCCAAAGCAAAGCCTCTGATCGATTCTTGGCAGGGACGGATCTCTAGAGTGATTTGCTCCAAGCAAATTGGCACACCCTTGGTGTAGGAATATGGTGTCAGATTACAGGGAGTAATCACTACGGATACTTAAACAAAGTACATGCTAGTAATCGGAATTACTGAGCGGAAGTTTCGCACATACCTTTAAGATGATCCGTAGAACCAAGATCTTCTCTGGAGGGAGTTCACGATCCTCCGGTCGGGACCCGTAGAGGTTCTTGTTAGATAAGCCCTACGTGGTGCAAGCTCCAAAGCAAAACCTTTGATCGATTCTTGGCACGGGGACAGATCTCTGGAGTGTTTACTTGGAAAGCAAATTGGCACACCCTTGGTGTAGTGAAGGGTTCGGCCGAAACTAGGTGTTGTGGGGTTGAGGGTTTTTCTCTCTAAAACACTTTAATGAGGGAATAGTGATTAACCCTAAAAATCCCCTAACACCTCTTATTTATAGGAGGAGTAAAGTAGACAAAAGTCCACTTTACCCTCCTTATAGGTTCGGCCGGCCATTAGTATAGGGAGGCCCAATTTTGGGCCTCTCATGTCAGTTGGGATTTGGGTCTAGCCCAATTACCCTAATATGACATTTACCCAAGTTCATAAGGTAAACTATACATATTATGGGCTACCAATTACGACGCCCATCACCATATGCTTACAGCTCCCACTCGCCGGAATGGGAGAGTGCCTGTTAATGTATTGTCGTCCAAATCTGCATCAACATTTCACTCCTTCGATTTGCTCCTTGCTTCCGAATAGTTCATACGAGGATTTCCGTGCGACTGGCAGATACGACGGGCATCGTGCTACTCATCTGTTAGGAGTATTGTAGCGCCCGCGGAACATTGATTCCCTTTTCTCCAATCAACCTGTTATAAACAATATTTATATTGTACCGTGCTGTATCCTAGGTCAACTGTTAATTTTCCTTTTGCCTAGTTTCCACATAGGAACACTTCTCCAAGGCATCCGTACAAGTATTCACAACCTTCAACTAATATCCGGTTGGTGGCCACCTAGTGAATACAAGAGTCGATGAATTACAGGTGAACTTGACCATCCCCATCGCTCATATTCTTAGTCAGACCCAACCGGTTTTCAAAGACATGGTCACTGGGCCTTTTTGTTCAGCACTACGCTCGTACGCCGGGTAACGAGCATTGGACCTGACCTTAGATATGAGTTCCGAGTCCATGAGGATACTTTAGGTGCCTCTTCATAAGGCTCCTGGGATCAATCACATGCTCGAGGTGAAGAATTTTGCGCCCGCTAGAATCACGAGGATTCCTTCCTAGCACAACCGAGTTGTGAACCCGTGGTCGGACGTGGCACACGTAGTATGAAGCACGCGTTGATAGCATACCTGAAGCTTTTGGGTTGACAGGAAAGGGATATGTCAATCATGCTATCACAGATTCTCATCTGGCCCAGAATGTGGCATGATGATGAACGAAGTTCATCACGACGATATGCAAAACGAAGATCATGTCGAGTTACTTCGAAACTAGATAATCGCCAAGCTTAATCAGGTTTATCCCCTGACTCTTAGCCAGTCTTGCTTGGTAGAGGCCTCCCTCCACCGCAAGACTATCGTACCCGTGTAATTAGGCAAGGCCCACATTCGACATAGTTTGACAGAGGATTGCGGCCTCCTACGACCCAGTTTATAGACCGTAAATCTGATGTAATAAAAAAATTATGACGTCGATTGATCATAAACTCAGTTGCAATTCTTTCGCTTACAAAATGTAACTTTATAATATCTAAATGTTATCACAGATACATGACATTTCTAAACCCTACGCAATCCAAGCAGTTTTACATGCTTTTCGAATATGTCCCTGCGTAGTGGTTTAGTCAATGGGTCCGCAATCATATTATCAATGGACATGTATTCCATAGTGATTGTATTGTCTTCAACCATAGATTTAGCATAGTAATATTTCACATCAATGTGTTTGGTCCTAAAATGGTACTTCGGATTCTTAACTGCCGCAATGGATGCTTGATTGTCAGAGAAGACCATCACAGGTTTATTCTCAACATCACCACCAACCAGTGCAGTTAGAAGCCTTTTGAGCAAGACCGCTTCTTGTGCATTCTTAGAGAGAGCTACGAATTCCGATTCCATCGTTGACAGCGCGAAACAAGTTTGCTTCTTGCTCGTCCATGAAATGGCGGCATTAGCAAGGAGGAACACTCCCCCTATGGTGGAGTTACGATCATCCGGATCGCCACCATGGTCGGCGTCACTGTAGCCGGTCAATTCTAACTTTTTACCCTCATAGCAGAGTGCGTAGTCGGCAGTACCTTTCAGATAACGAATTATTCGTTTTACAGCCTTTAAATGTTGATAGCCAGGATCTGACTGGAAATGTGCTACTAGGCCCACCACGTAACAGATTTCCGGACGAGTGCATTGCATGGCGTACATCAAACTACCGACCATACTCAAATACTCTGCACCCTTCATCTGTTCACGCTCTGCCAGGTTCTTGGGGCCGTCACGTTTTGACAGTGCATACCAAAACACCACCGGCGTATCCACGGGTTTGGCATCCTGTAATCTGAATCTTTTCAACAGTTTGTTGATATAAGCTTCTTGAGACAGACACAATTTCTGGGTAGCCCGATATCTAGCAATTTTAATGCCTAAGATGTACGTGGCCTCTCCCATGTCCTTCATCTCAAATACAGATGCCAACCAGGACTTTGACTTGTTCATAAAACTCACGTGTTTGCGGCAATGACATACTTAGACCCGGAGTTTTATAATACACGCACGGATCCTCGTGAAGATTCACAAATTCATTTCCCACGATTTCCTCGTGGAATCTGCGATACCATTGTCGAGACGACTGTTTGAGAACGTAAATGGACCTTTGGAGTTTACAAACTTTACGTTCGTCATCAGGGTTAATGAAACCCTCCGATTTCTCCATGTAGATCTCTTCCTCCGGGTTTCCGTGGAGGAATGCGGTATTAATACCTACTCGGTGCAGTTCGAAATCGAGACTTGCGACCAGGACCATAAATGGCCCTCCACCGTGGTTTTACGGACAGTTGGTGAGTATGTTTAGTCAAAGTCCACTCTGTGAAGTTGGGTATAGCCTTTCGCAACAAGTCGAGCTTTGTATCGCTCGACCTTTTCCATCAGTGGTGAGCCTTCTTTCAGGACTCACCATATCCTTATGCCCATGTGGTTAGCAGGTAAATCAACTACAGACTATAATGGTTTTCATTTAGGCGATCTATCTCATTCATTATTTTCCTCCATTTCTCCACTTGAGGTATTTCCAATGCAGGCCAACAGTTGTTTAGATGGGATACTTCTTTGGAGAATTTCGATGCTTTTGACTTTCTTCTAGGCTTGTTTATCCCGTCTTTGAGTCTTAACGTCTCTCCCACTCGGAATAATGCCTCTTATCAGAGCATTTCTTCCAATTGGGATCAATTCTCACACTAGAAATAATGCTTCTTATCGGGGCATTACTTCTATTGGGTACAAGAGCAGACTATAACCAACAACTTTCCTTGAACGACTTCTCGGTCTCGGATTTTTACTTCCAAGATGAATTCCTTGATCACCAGGATCTGGAACCAAGTTTGTCGGATCACTCCCACTGGGAACAATGGGTAGTAAAGGTAGCTGCGGCAATCCTGGTTCAGCATTACGATAATCAGGTTCAACTTGATTCGTCCAAACAGCAACAGTGATTACTTGTGGTAGGTGTTTAGTCCTCCCACTGGATTTATTATGAAAATGTTCCCATTATCATTTACCATGTCATTCACTCGAGTTGCTGGTTCAAATCTCTCCCACTCGAATTAAGTGGGACCTGTTATCTGTAATATCTTGCTCCTGATTCTGTCAAGACTCATTATTCTGAACTGTCATTGCATTGGAAAATTCGTTCTCAAGTATGTAATGTCACATGTTCGACCACGGTACCATATCGTTAAGCTGTAAACATGTATTTTCAAAGAGTAGTTAACATACTCTTGTCATAAATACGTGTTTAATGCGCAAACTAATGTCGCATGGTGATATGGTTTAATTCATTATCACTCTTCAGCCTTTTTGTGGTGGCGTGTTATACCGATTTCAGTGGAACACATTTTTACATGAATGTGAATCACTTCTCATCATCCCTTAGGGAACAGCTGATTAAGTGACTCTAACATTATGTTTATAAACTATGCTTCCAGAAGTGTGTGATTTGATTTGAATGCCTAGCCTGAATTATCGTTCAAGGCGTACGGAAGGAAAATCGTTTAACCGACTTCATCCTTTTTCGTTTGCAAACTTATCTCAGAGATTTTATCCCATCTCCGAACTGAGCATCTTGGGTTTTCACCCTATGCATCAGTTGATAATTTTACAAGGTCGTGGTAGCTTTCCGAAGCCTACTTCGTACCGATGTAAATGGTATCAATAAGTTGTTTCCACGGGAATGAAAACGAAAATTCAGCACATCATCATTCAGACACTTCATCATTAAATTCGTATTTTGAAACGATGTGTTCCGTCTATCGAGGTCCACTTGCGCGTAGCGCTATTCACCTTAGTTTTAATCCTATGTTGAATCGTTTCATTTTTGAATTTAATTCAATTTAATCCAATCGGTTTCGCACATGATCAACATTACAGATTATTTCATTCAATGGAGTACTAACAATTAAGAAATACTAAATATTTCGATCTAGCTACGCAGTCGATGTGTATGTTCAGTTCAGTTGTCCCGACTGAGATGACGGAGTACGTGAATCGTTTCGTTTTATTCGACCACTTTTACCTGGCCGAAAATTTGGTTCCAAACCCGTCGGTTTGAATTTTCGTATCAGATTGTCCCCTTTCACCGGGCCGTTAAATTGATAAGAAAATTGTGCTTCGAATCGAGCTACAATTACTTTATTCAATAACTCTGAATCTCAAAATAACCAAAATTTTAGTAATTAAAACGAACAATGATTGATATATGACAATGGTATGTTTCTTGATCTAAAAACCGCATATTTAATCCATTCTAGTCGTGCATATAGTCGAGAACTTTGAGTTGGACACTATGTCTGAGTAGATTCACGTGTGAATCACATTAGATGATTTGTGTCCGTATAAAACATTTCACAGCTTTATACTCACGATATACGAGGCGTATTAGAGACGCACTTTATCAATGAGGTTTAAACCTCCGTATTATCGTATAGGACCTATTCAGTCCAGTTATATCCTTGCCATGCAGACCATAGTTGACTTATTTCGAGCTCAGTATGGTGAGCAGATAAGGTTTCCCTTTCACTGTTGTGGTTACCGCACTTGATCAGGATCAAGGTTATTGAGTCTTGTCAACATCAGACAACCATATACATCATTTCCATGTTGACCTTTCATTTTGAAGGTCTTGAGCGGATTTTACACCAGCGTCCATGGAAAGAGAGAAGACCATCACGTTCAACCGAAACGTTTAGCTTTTGCATCCTTGCTTCTGCTTCCACCGAGGCGGATGCAAAGGGATACTAAGCTGCAACATTGCCTGATTACAATTGAAGTCTTCTTCAACCCCCTTTTGCCAAGATTGAATGTATCACCACATATGCGTTCATATCATCAAAGAACCTACTCCCATGGTTGATGAAACAAATTATTACATTCGTCTCTCATTGTCAAAATCATACAGACTACTATATTCATTCGTAGTTGTCCTCTCCACTTTTCGGAATTGTAGTAGAGAGTTCAAAACGTACTCTTTTTATTCATCATGATTCATACCATCAAGATTGCGAGGAATATCGAATCTCAC
Source organism: Clarkia xantiana subsp. parviflora (assembly GCA_036873135.1). Taxonomy (NCBI): domain Eukaryota; kingdom Viridiplantae; phylum Streptophyta; class Magnoliopsida; order Myrtales; family Onagraceae; genus Clarkia; species Clarkia xantiana. The sequence continues at coordinate 14,712,929 of JAPTYO010000008.1, read as the reverse complement.
TAATTCAACCAATTCATACTAACACATTGATGATTATGCAAAAATCAGGGAGACAATAACATTTTGAGAAAGAATTGCATACATCAGATATCTATTAAGATTGAATCCGACATAATGATTCCTCATCATCTAAACCAACCGACCACCAGTAAACCAATGGAAGATGGCTGTGAAAGAGTTCACATTACCGTTGTTTTCAAACCAATATATCAGTCTTTTAAAACGTTTTTAATCGTAAATTACCGGAACGGGAATTTTAAAACAACCATAACCCGATCTTGGCTTTCCCAAGGCCCTTTTTTTATTTTAGAAAATATTCCGATGAATTCACTCATGCATATATAATTCTACTAACCATGTAAATTATCATACGCAAGTACCATTCATCAAACAAATCACACTCATGCTTACGCGTCATGCGTCTAATGTTCCGAGGAACTCATGCTTGCATACATAATTCTACTTCCAAGTAAATTATCAAATGCAACTACATCCTCAACATTCTAGCATACGTGTCAAACATGAAAATAGAACAATCATACATATTTGGCAACTAGTTTTCGGTTTTAAAATAATTTTAAACATCAGGGCTGATTTGCAATTCATGCTTATATTCAATTACGCAACATTCTAGACATGAATCCTAGGAATTATCAACCATCACAGCATGTCCATACTAGTGCGCATTCCATATATTTAACCAGGGCTCCGCCCACAACATGCAATATCCAGCTAACTTGACTAAGTCAAGACAACATTTCTAATCATGTATTAATATATATATATATATATATTGAATAATAAACAATTGCAATTCAGTCCACTAATTATACCAGTCCCAAAAACATGTATCTCCAAGATCCATCCCCATGATCGAAACAAGGCATAAAGGTTAACAACCCTACAAGCAATGTGTAGTCCATTTAGAGGTTCATAAACATTTGGATTTTAAAACTTGACCACCCTATTTTATTTAATTGACTTGAATTCGGTTCAATCAATTTCGGTCCGGTTCGGTCCGATCTGAAAAATCTGGTTCGGGTCCGGTTCGGTTTAAAATCCGGTTCGGTCCGGTTTTAGTTTTAAAATCTGGTTCGGTCCGAACCGGTCAAATAAAATAGGGTTCGGTTTAACACACAAAAAACCGGTTCGGTTAGATCCACTTAATTACCCCGGTTCGACCCGACCCGACTAGGTCGAACCGATTGAGAAAACCCAGTTCCATTTAAACCCGTCCATGTTTGACATATTGGACCAGCCCAATAATTAAAAATCCAAAGGTTGGGCCGAAATGTTTACTTGTGGCCCAAGTATAGTTTTAAAGTCCAAAAATATCTAACTTAGCCACCAAGTAACATTAATTATATAAAATAATTTTCATTATTAAATAAATAAATATATATATATATATATATATATATGTAAAAATCGGCACAATATATAATATATATATTTATTTATTTATTGTCAATATCTTAAATAGGGTAACAAATATACCGACAATATGTTTTCTCAATCTTTTAGGCAATTAAATCTATCAATAATATCTTTAACCCTATTAAATATTTAGATACATTGATAGTTATATATATTTCTATATATTAATGTGAATCTATCCTAATGTTCCCAATTATAGCTATATTGTTACCTTAATTAAAAGTTAAAATATGGTAAACAATATATGTCAAAATTTCGGCCGAATTTTGTAACTTGGTGCCTAAGAAATTAAAAATTTTACCTTGAAACTTCTTAGGGTTAGCCGAAATTAGCAAGAAATTGGAAACAAGTTGTCAAGTTTCAAGATCAAATTTTAATACGATCTACAATCCAATGATTGATTTTAATAAATATTACACTTTTCTTGAAGATATGAAGATCAATTTTACCAAGAACATCATGAAAATTTCGGTTTTACCAACAATCATAAAAAATCAAAAATTTCAAAATTTTAATTTAAATTTTTCGGTTTTCAATTTAAATTTTCAAGAACACCAATTTATCAAAATCATGAACTCCTAATACAGGCTCTGATACCACTGTTAGATTACGGGGAGTAATCAATACGGATACTTAAACAAAGTACATGCTAGTAATCGGAATTACGCAACGGAAGTTTCGCACATACCTTTAAGATGATCTGTAGACCCAAGATCTTCTATTGAGGGAGTTCACGATCCTCCGGACGGGACCCGTAGAGGTTCTTGTTAGAGAAGCCCTACGTTGTGCAAGCTCCACAGCAAAGCCTCTGGTCGATTCTTGGCACGGGGACAGATCTCTGGAGTGTTTGCTTGGAAAGCAAATTGGCACACCCTTGGTGTAGTGTAGGGTTCGGCCGAAACTAGGTGTTGTGGGGTTGACGGTTTTTCTCTCTAAAACACTATAATGAGGGAATAGTGATTAACCCTAAAAATCCCCTAACACCTCTTATTTATAGGAGGAGTAAAGTGAACAAAAGTCCACTTTACCCTCCTATAAGTTCGGTCGGCCATTAGTATAGGGATGCCAAATTTTGGGCCTTTAATGTCAATTGGGATTTGGGTCTAGCCCAATTTACCTAATATGACATTTACCCAAGTTCATTAGGTAAACTATACATATTATGGGCTACCAATTACGACGTCCATCAACATATGCTTACATATGGTTCGGCCGAAACTAGTATTAGGGAGGAGGGTTTTTCTCTCAAATCACCACTTAGGAAGAATTGTGAATTACCCTTAAGAAAACCCTAACACTCCTTATTTATAGGAGGAGCAAAGTTGACAAAAGTCCACTTTGCTCCTAATACCAAGTTTCAGCCGGCCATGTATAAGGGAGGCCCAATATTTGGGCCTCTCATGTCAATTGGGATTTGGGTCAAGCCCAATTACCCTAATGTGACATTTACCCAATTTCTTAGGTACCATATACATATTAATGGGCTTCTAATTACGGAGTCCAACCTCCATATGCTAACAAAATAAATATATGACAATATATTTTATTAATCTTTTAGGTAACTAAATCTATCAACAATATCTTTGTCCCTATAAATTAGCTAGATATATTTCCAATTATAGATATATTGTTAGCTATAATAAAAAATTAAAATATGGCAAACAATATTTTATTTGTTTCGGCCGAAAATTACCTTTCTTGTGGACTTAGAAATAAAAATTTCACCTTGTAATTCTAGGGTTTGGCCGAAACTAACACCAAATTGTAAACAAGTGGTCAAATTTCAAGATCAAATTTTAATAAAAACGCAATGAAAATTTCAAGATCTACAATCCGTTGTTTGGTTTTGATAAAAGTCACCATTTTCTTGAAGATCATGAATATCAAATTTTACTATGAACACCATGAAAATTTTGGCATCATTAACTTGAAAAATTCGAAAATTTTAAAATTTCACTTCTTAAAATTTTTTACCAAAATTTTCAAGAACATCAATTTATCAAAATCATGAACTCCTAACGCAGGCTCTGATAGCACTGTTGGATTACGGGGCAGATTACTACGGAAACATAAACAAAGGTACATGCTTGTAATTAGAATTACGCAGCGGAAGATGTGCACATAACTTAAATCCTTTCCGTAGTCCCAGGATCTTACTGAGGGAGTTCACGATCCACCGGACGGAACTCGTAGAGGTTCTTGTTAAGGAAGCCCTACGCGGTATTAGCTCCACAGCAAATCCTTTGATCGATTCTTGGCAGGGACGGATCTCCGGAGTGTTTGCTCAAAGAAAATTGGCACACCCTTGGTGTCTTTGTGGGTTCGGCCGAAGTGGGTAAGTTTAGGGAGGAGGCTTTTTCTCTCAAATCGCCAATAAGGAGGAATTGTGAATTACCCTAATAAAAACCCTAACACCCCTTATTTATAGGAGGAGCAAAGTGGACAAAAGTCCACTTTGCCCCTTGTCAAGTTCGGCCGACCTATATGCATAATGGAGGCCCAATTTTGGGCCTCTCATGTCAAATGAGATTTGGGTCAAGCCCAATTTCCCTACTGTGACATTTACCCAATTTCTTAGGTAACATATACATTTTAATGGGCTTCCATTTACGGCGTCCTATCACCATATGCTAACAGGGACTTGGGTCTCTTAGTCGAGGCGTTGGTCCATACTTCTCATTTTTTTACCGTTGTGGGATTCAAGGGAGCTCAAAGGTCGCTCATGCATCTTCAACAGTTATTCTCGTATTTACTACACCAATGAGATGTATTTGGCAATAGATTCTTCTGGAAGAGTCTCAGTTCTTATCTAGTATAAATACTGGAGTTTCAGTCCTGTAATTTCCCACTTCTTCCTTCGGTTTTTGCTCTCTTTACTTTGTCTATATCTCAAGTTTTGAGCTTCAAGAGCATAGAGTACCCATGACTGCCAATTCGTGTTCAGTTATTTGTGATTACCTCTTTAGGTTTTATTTCTCAGGTTTCATTAATCTTTGGTGGTCTTTGTTTCATAACGATTTTAGAATTTATTAAGATGATACTTCGAACTCATTGTCGAGCCGCGTCTGGGTCTTCCTCTTCTGCTACTCCATCTAAGGAGGTTAAAGATGGGGCGACTGTCCAAACTCCGAGTGATGTCGAGGCCATTCCTTCTACCAAAGAATTGCTTACAGAGCCTTCGCGAAATAAGGGTAAAGCTGGATCGCGACCCATCATTATCCCACTAGGAGTGGGGGTATCACATTTTCTGATTCCTCGATGAAAAGAAAAAGGGTCGAGGATTCTTCCTCTTCATCATCAGATCAGATATTTTATTCTCTTTCCGAGGCTCCCTCGAGCGTTGCTCTGGAATACGAAGGTCTGCCTTTCGACTGGGACATGCTTCTAAATGCCCCTGCTGATCGCTCGAAGGGTTGGGATCCTCTAAGTCAGTTAGAGGGATACCCCCTTAAAGAAGGACATTCCATCGCCAACCCTGACTTGGCACTTCATTTGCTGAATGCTTCAGTCCCACCTCAAGATTGTCATCGTCTAGGAGTGGATATTGGTGAAGTGGAAAAGGCCACACGTCTTTTCCTTTTGAGGTAGGTTGTGGTATGTACTGCTTTTCCATCCTTTAATTCTTATGTTCACTCGTTTGGCTTTTCAATCTTACCATTCTCTTTTGGTAGGCCTTTCGGGATTCTCTCTAATTTTTTCAATTGATGATTGATCTTCTCAGAGAGTTGTATTCGACTAAAGAGAAGCTTCAGGTTTTTCCAACCAAATGTGATACAGAAGAGGTTCGACGCCTTCAAGAAGAAAATGCTAAGCTGAAAGAAAACTTAGCACAAATGACCGAGACCTCTGCCGACATGAGGCGAGATTTCCAAAGTTGTGGCGAGTCTCTTAAGGCCTCATTTTCTCTGATTGAAGAATTTCGTACTCTATCTGAGAAGATGGGGAAGGAGAACGGTACCCTTTTAGCCGAGGGAGTTACTCTTCGAGAGAAGGTTAAGGCTTTGCAAGCCAAAGTGTCAGATTTGGAGGGCGTGGCGGCTAAAGTCGTTGATGACAGTAAGGCGAGTCCCGCCTATCAAGCTGATGCCGCTGTGACCGCCTCTGATTTGCTCTTTATCTCTCTGACGGAGATTGTGGCGAATCTGATGGCCTACCAACCCGAATTTCCATTCTCTCAAGTTCCTCTCCTTCAACAATATTTGGACCTTCCTGAAGAGAAGGTTGAGGATCCTGCCAAGTCTACTGCAAAGAAAGACAGGAATCCTGCTAAATCTTCTTAGATAATAAATCATCTTTTGTGTTTTTGTAATTCTCTCATCTCCTTAATGAAAGAGATACTTAAGTTCTTCTTTTTGTGTTGAGTGTGTTATCTTTATACTTCGCGTAAAGTTGGAGTATTTATTTATTTCTTTTATCGAATTGTTGACAGGCCTAGGCTCTATTGCCATCTTGGGCACATTATGCCAACTATTGATTTTGTTTAGGAATAACCGACTTTATTCAATCGTTTTAACATAGAAGCCTTCTTCTTTGTTTTTTATTTCGATTGTCGACAAATCTAAGTGATATGACTAATATTAGATTTCTAACTGTCGACTATCAAATAAGAAAATACGTTTTTTTCGATGTCTAACATTTGACACATTGTGTCGACCATCGAGATTGTAGATGTCGATCTTCTATCGAATTGTCGACGTACCTAGGCTTTATTGCCATCTTGGACACATAATGTCGACAGTCGAGATTGTAGACGCCGATCTCCTATCGAATTGTCAACATACCTAGGCTTTATTGCCATCTTGGGCACATAATGTCGACAATCGAGATTCTAGACGCCGATCTTCGATCGAAATGTCGACGTACCTAGGCTTTATTGCCGTCTTGGGCACATAATTTCGAAAATCGAGATTGTAGACACCGATCTTCTATCAAATTGTCGACGTACCTAGGCTTTATTGCCATCTTGGGCACATATTGTTGACAATCGAGATTGTAGACGCCGATCTTCTATCGAATTGTCGATGTACCTAGACTTTATTGCCATATTGGGCACGTAATGTCGACAATCGAGATTGTAGACGCCGATCTTCTATCGAATTGTCGCCGTACTTAGGCTTTATTGCCATCTTGGGTACATAATGTCGACAATCGAGATTGTAGACGCCGATTTTCTATCGAATTGTCGACGTACCTAGGCTTTATTGCCATCTTGGGCACATAATGTCGACAATCGAGATTGTAGACGCCGATCTTCTATCGAATTGACGACGTACCTAGGCTTTATTGCCACAGACGTACCTATCGAATTTCCACAGACGACGCCAAATGTTGGGATCAAGTTGACGTGGCCCGCAACTCCTGGTAGTGAACTTCGATACTTCGCCATTTGATTAACTCTTTTAGGTGTCTATCTCGACCTCACCGGGTGCTTAGTCCTGAAAAAGAGGTGGGGATTTGCCCCCGATTCCACTCCGAAGCTTAAGTCTGGAATATGAGAGAATACTGTAAAAAGTATATGACAGATTGTAATTAAGTAATGAAAGTGTTCCCCTATTTATAGGGAGAATGTATCGACTTTATAAGGCGACTACCCTCTTTGGAGGGTTTTCTGTCCGGATTCGTTAGAAGCAGGTGACAAGCAGGTGACAAGCAGGTCGCCACCTCACAATTCCTTAAGAGGAAGGTTTCCTCATGGAGGCTGAAGCAGGTGACAAGCAAGCCGTCACCTGTCTCATGGCGGCTAGAGCAGGTTGCCACTTGTCCATTCCTTAAGAGGAAGGGTTTTCTTGATAGTACTTGGATGCCGACTCGAATCATACCTTAAGAGGGAGAGTCTTTGAGCGGACTTGTCGTCATTCTTCGGGAGTCGACGTCCTTTTATGTTGGTGTCGACCATCCGTCCTTGCATTCTCATTCTAAACATGAGTAGTCGTCGACTTATCTTTAGGAATCCCGACTCAGACGTTCCCGACTTTCTATTAGTTTATCCTCAATAATCGTAGCCCAACAGAGTGTGTCTGGCCGAAGGAGATACAAAGTAGGGGTGGTGCAATATGTAGATGTGATGTTGATGGCATTAGACGATCCATTAGTTTCTTATTTCAGTTATTATTATTTTCTAAAAACGTGACCGACACGTGTCCACTTAACGGAAAAACTGATAGCAAGTGAACGAAATGTCATTTTACCATATTTTGTAAATATATTGTATATTTTAAAGTATATTAGTTAATAAAACTGTTTTTAACATGTTGCATAAATTACGGACTTTTCACTGTTTTAAATTTAAATTTATCGAAGTCTTATATTTCCTGTGATTGTATTTGCGATCCATATTTATTATTAAAAAAAAAATTAACTAAATATTCCAATACAAGGGCAGAAGGGTAACCGGCAAAGAGCATGGTTTGTTTGTAATGAGTGGATTGGTTTAATATGATATATTTGGAGGGGACACAAATCTGATCTTCAATCATCTTTGTTAATTCCACTCTGCCACTATCATTTATCACATTTATGGCCTCTGTCAAAAGTAAATCATGCATATTTCACCAGCGTGCTCCAGTAAATAATGGCCACTCGATTTTAATTTACCTTTTACCCCATCTTTATATACCAACATAAAATGTGAGGGTTGTCCTCACCCCCAATCGGTACTTTTCAACATTTTTAATTTTATTATTATTATTATATATAATATTTAGTTCCCATAACTTTATAAAATTGATGATTTAGTCTTTATTATCTTTGAGACCCATCTATTTATCTTTACTAGTACTTAAAAATAATTTCGTTAAATTTGTTATTTTTATTTTTTAAGTTCGCTTAATTGACATGTCGCTTTAGTTATTATTAAATTCTCAATCCAATAAACTTATCAATTAGGGATGCATATCTCCTGCCCCACTCTTCTTGTTCTAGATCGTGTCTCATCGTTAAGATTTTGACACGTGTTCTGTGTGTAATTAATTTTGTGGTTTTTTTCTCTAAAACCCTACTGAGATTTGTGAAACCTAGAAGGAAAATTAAATTTAAGGACACATGTCAAAATCTAAATGGTGAGGCACAATCTGGGGCATGAAGAGTGAGCAGTAGATCTGAATCCATCAATTAGAGTCATCCTTAACATATGATATGCATTCAATATGTGCAAATGCCGGGTGCATGCATTGTTTCATTTACCATTTCACAGATTTGGGGATGTTCCGCCCTTTGACATTTTTGTATCACATATATCAGTCACTTGCCAACTCATATAACCTATCAAAATATGGATCAACCGTAGTTCCTGAAGTTTGACTTTACATATACTATGTTACTCAATGTTCAATACTTATTGACTCGAACTATTGATTTAGTTCTTGTGTTTGTAAATTCAATCATATTAGGTATATCCTAATTAGCAGTTGAATAAATATTTAAGGTGAATTCAATAAACTTCAGACATTAGTGATTTAAAAAATTGATGATTTAGTCCTTACTATATTTGAGAGTTACTAAAATTTTCATTAGTTAAATTGCATTAATTTTTTTGCTAAGTCACTTAACTTACATGTTACATTAATTATCATTAACTTCTTAATGCAATATACTTATAAATTCGAGTCACCCCCAAATTATTATATGTATTCAACTCGTGTACACTTAGAGTACATGTTGAGATTTTTTTGTATATGTGTCAACAAAGGTTCTTGAATTTTGACATTTTACGGATAACATGCTACTCATCGTCCATCATTTAGGGTTTCGAACTATTAATTTAGTTCTTCCATCTGCCAATTTAATCAAATTGTGTACAACCTAATTAGTATTTAAATAAATAATTGATGTAAAGTCAAGTATAAACTTTTGATTTTATTGAATTGAATTTTCCTTTGGCGTTAAATCAATTTTTGTTGTATTATGGTATAAAATTGCATGGAACGTGTATAGTTACGTTTGTATAGGTCAAACTGTTCCACTAATGACTCTAAGTGGTTAAGTACGGGTTTACATTGTTCACTCATCAAGTTGATGAGTTAGATACAACTTTGTCGTTAATAACCCACGCCATACGCGATGTAACTCATTATTAGTTCTAACCGTAAATATATATACATGTAAAGCTAATTTAGTACCGTAATGGAAAATAATAGTTAATTTTGTACATAATTATCATCTTTCTATTTTTTTTCGTTGTGAATTCATTATAATGATATTTTTTTCTCCCAGCCCCTCAAGTTGCCCATGTATTAATTAAATATCATCATATTAGAAAGCTTAAGATAAATTATATATTTTGAAATTTAGACGACCGATACGCGTGCAACGCACGCGTTAATAACTAGTATATATTATATACCAAAGGGTTGACAGGTCTTTTTGTCCATAATGTTTGACAACTTTTGGATTTTGGTCCATGATATTTTTTTTACCTAGTTTTTGTATCTTATATTTGCATATTTTTTCTAGTTTGATCTAACCGTTACATTCCGTCCATTTTCTGACATGTTCAAGTCACGTGATCCACTCTAAACTTTAAATTTAGTCCATCTAATACTTTCTTAACCTTTTTTTTGTTCAATTTAGTCCCGAAGTTTCAAAATTGACCCCAATTGGACAATAGGTCCAATTGAAATTTTGAAACTTCAGGACTAAATTGAACAAAAAAAAAAAGTTAGGAAAGTATTAGAGGGACTAAATTGAACAAAATTGAAAGTTTAGGGTGGATCACGTGACTTGTACATGTCAAAAAAAATGGACGGAATGTAACGGTCGGACCAAAACTAGAAAAAATCTGCACACATATGGTACCAAAACTAGGAAAAAAAAAACATCATGGACCAAAACCCAAAAATAGTCAAACATTATGGACCAAAAGACATGTTAACCCTATACCAAATAACCAGTCAATAACTAGAGTGCCATTTTTTTAAATTTAGATTTTGTTGGGATTCATTTAGTCCGGGACACGATTAATAGAGATATATTTAGAGTGTTTTTAGGATATATCTTAGATGTTACATATATATATATATATATATATATATATATATATATATATATATATATATATATTATTTTTTTGTACTCGGTAGATATATTAGCTGGTAGATACATATTTGAGAATATTACAATTTAGTGTTTTCAATATTAATCATAGACTTTGTAGTATCTCAATTTTTTTTTGGGTTTATAGGTCATTTGGTACCCTATGTTTGTCCACTTTTGGCTTTTGGTACCACATGTTTGATTGGTACCACATGTTTGATTTTGCCTATTTTTGATACCATACGTTTGCCAATTGTATACTTTTGGTCCGACCGTTAGTTGACCGTCAGTTTGACCTTTACATAGTCATGTGACTTGCACATGCATAGCCCCAAATTTTGATTTTATTCAATTTAGTCCTCAATTTTTTTATCCTAACTTTTTATTTTGCAATATAGCCCTTAAACATTTTCAACCACACCCTAGGACTAAATTGACCTAGCAATGGTTCGACTCATGGCTAGGTCGAACCATGGCTAGGGTTGCCGGACCCAAGCGACCCTAACCATGGTCCGACCTTGACATGGGTCGGACCATGGCTAGGTCAATTTAGCAATTGGGTCCAATTGACCTAGCCATGGTTCGACACATGGTTAGGTCGGACCATGCTTAGGGTTGGCCGGGTCCGGCGTCCCTAGCCATGGTTCGACCTAGCCATGGTCCGACCTAGCCATGGTTCGAACCATGGCTATGTCAAATTAGTTCTAGGGTGCGGTTGAAAATGTTTAAGGGATAAATTGCGAAAATAAAAAGTTACGACAAAAAATTTGAGGACCAAATTGAACAAAATCAAAATTTGGGGCTAGGCATGTGCAAGTCACATGACTATTTAACGGTCAAACTGACGGTCAACTAACGGTCGGACCAAAAGTATACAATTGGCAAACGTATGGTACCAAAAATAGGCAAAATCAAACATGTGGTACCAAAAACCAAAAGTGGGCAAACATAGGGTACCAAAAGACCTATAAACCTTTTTTTTTTTTTTTAAACTTTTAAGTGTCTGAACTATCTGAAGTAGGCATGTCAAAACGGGTGAACCCGCGACCCGTGACCCGCGGGTCAATGACCACCTAACCCGTGATTGACCCGGGCCACCACGGGTCAGGATCATAGACCCGTACCCGGGATCCCGGGTCACGGGTTGACCCGGGTCAGCTTGTAATAAATAAATAAAAAAAGTCTACGCAAGGTCACAGTCTCAACTCTCAACAAGCGGGGCTTGTTCAATTGATCAACAACTTGTTTCTCATTTACACTAGCTACTATATATAATTAATTAATGAGCGTCGCCTAAGTAGACAATCCGTTGGGTACCGAAAGTGATTGTACGTACGCTAGATGTGTCAATGTCTTGTGGGTTTTACTTTTTAGCAACTTGAACACAAAGAAACGATGGTTCACTATTTGGGAAATAATTTAGATATTTGATGAACTGGATTTATGTAGTATATAGATTTTTTGTTTGAAAAGGGCCGACATACATAGCCAATGTAAATACGGCGACTGAAAATAAGAGTACCAAAAGAAGATGACTAGCTTAATATATTATCCATAATCTTCCATATTTTCGATGTTTTGGGTTAACAATTCAGAATACAATTTTAACATATACAAGTAAAGTATAAATAAATTAAAAAAAAAAAAAACGGAACGGGTCACGGGCCGGGTCACGGGTCATACAACTAAACTCGTACCCGGTCTGATTTGAACGGGTCATTTACGGGTCAACCCGTAAATGACCCGTTACCAAAATATACGTACCCGGACCCGACCCGTGACCGGGTCATTTACGGGTCGCGGGTTAAATTGACAGGCCTAATCTGAAGTGTGATTATTCAATAACAGGTGACTCGATTCACCTAATCGTCTTGGCTCTAGCCCATGCTAGACCCGATCACCTAGTCTGAAAGACCAATTCTAGCATGAGCACGGGTCAAGGCAGGCCCTCTACCTCGACCAATTGAGTTATGACCAATCTAGATTTTTGATCGGACAAAGTGAACTAGAATGTTCGACATGACCCTGGCTCGTGCTAGTCATAGTTTCCTATATTAGGTGATCAGGTCTAGCATGATTTATGGCCAATGTGAGCCTCCTAACTAGGTGAACAGAACCATGCATCAGTAATTAATCACAATTCGAATAGTTGAGACGCCTAAAAGAAAAAAAAATGAGGCACTAAAAAGTCAATAGTCGATAATTGAGGTACTAAAAGTAGAATTTTCCCTATATAGTTAATGTTAGATTACAGGGAGTAATCACTACGGAAACTAAAATCATGGTACATGCAAGTAATCAAAATTACGCAGCGGAAGATTCGCACATACCTCTATAGTTGTCCGTAGTCCCAAGATCTTTGCAGGAGGGAGTTCACGATCCTCCGGTTGGCACCCGTAGGGGTTCTTGTGAAGGAATCCCTACGTGGTATATTCTTCACAGCAAAACCTCTGATCGATTCTTGGCAAGGGACAGATCTCTGGAGTGTTTGCTCGAAAGAAAATTGGCACACCCTTAGTGTTTGCTAGGTTCGACCGAACTATGGTGTTCTTGGGGGAAGGGTTTTTTTTCTTCTCAAAACAACACTTAAAGGGAATTGTGATTATCCCTAATAAAACCCCTAACTCCCCATATATATAGGAGGAGTAAAGTGGACAAAAGTCCACTTTACCTCCACCTATAATTCGGCCGGCCATGCTAGTGGAGGCCCAATTTTGGGCCTCTCATGTCATTTGGGATTTGGGTCCGGCCCAATGTCCTAAAGTGTCATGTACCCAATTAACTTAGGTAACATATACATATAACGGGCTTCCATTTACGGCGCCCAACACCATATGCTTAAAGCTCCCACTCGCCGGAATAGGAGGGTGCTGTTAATGTATTGTCGTCCAAATTTGCATCAACATTTCACTCCTTTGATCTAGTCATTTGCTTCCGAATAGTTCATACGAGGTTTTCCATGCGACCGGCGGACACGACGGGCATCGTGCTACTCATCTGTAAGAGTGTTGTAACGCGCGCGGAACGTTGATTCCCTTTTCTCCAATCAACATGTTATAAACAACATTTATATAGTGTCAAACTGTATCCTAGGTCAACTGATAATTCTCCTTTGCCTAGTTTTCTCATAGGAACACTTCTCCAAGGCATCCGTACAAGTATTCACAACCTTCAACTAATATCCGGTTGGTGGCCACCTAGTGAATACAGGAGTCGGTGAATTACAGGTGAACTTGACCATCCCCATCGCTCATATCCTTAGTCAAACCTAACTGGTTTCCAAAGACGTGGTCAATGGGCCTTTTTGTTTAGCACTACGCTTGTACGCCGGGAAGCGAACATTGAGCCTGACCTTAGATATGAGTTCCGAGTCCGTGAGAATACTTTGGGTGCCTCTTCGTAAAGCTCTCGGGATCAATCACACACTCGAGGTGAAGAAGTTTGCGCCCGCGAGAATCACAAGGATTCTTTCCTAGCACAACTGAGATGTGACCCCGTGGTCGGACGTGGCACGCGTAGTATGAAGCACGCGTCGATAGCATACCTGAATGTTTAAGTTCAAAGGAATGTGACATGTCAAATCATGTTATCGCAGATTCTCATCTGGCCCAGAATGTGGATTAATGACGAACAAAGTTCATCACGGCGATTTGCAAAACGAAGATCATGTCGAGTTACTTCGACACTAGATGATCGTTCTGCGTAATCAGGTTTATCCCCCTGATTCTTAGCCAGCCTTGCTTAGTAAAGGCCTCCCTCCACCGCAAGACGACTGTACCTGTGTGACGAGGTAAGGCCCACATTCGACATAGTTTTGGCAGATGATTGCGTCCTCCTACGATTGATGTAATCAAAACATTATGACGTCGATTGATCATAAACTCAGTTGCAATTCTTTCGCTTACAAAATGTAACTTTCTAATATCAAAATGTTATCACATATACACGCCACTTCTAAACCCTATGCAATCCAAGCAGTTTTACATGCTTTTCGAATATCTCCCAGCGTAGTGGTTTAGTTAATGGATCCGCAATCAGGTTATCAGTTGACAAGTATTCCATAGTGATTATATTGTCTTCTACCATAGATTTAACATAAAAATATTTCACATCAATGTGTTTGGTCTTACTATGGTACTTCGGATTCTTTACTGCCGCAATGGCTGCCTGACTGTCAGAGAACACCTTCACAGGTTAATCCTGACGTCACCATCAAGCAACGCAGTAAGAAGCCTTTTCAGCCAAACCGCTACCTGTGCGTTCTTGGAGAGGGCTACGAATTTCGATTCCATCGTGGACAGCGCGACACAGGTTTGCTTCTTGCTCGTCCATGAAATGGCGGCATTAGCAAGGAGAAACACTCATCATGTGGTGGACTTATGATCATATAGATCGCCACCATGGTCAGCGTCACTGTAACCGGTCAGATCTAACTTCCCGCCCTCATAGCACAGTGTGTAGTCGCCAATACCTTTCAGATAACGAATAATTCATTTTACAGCCTTTAAATGTTGATATCTAGGATCTGATTGGAAACGTGCTACTAGGCCCACGGCGTAACAGATATCCGGACGGGTGCATTGCATGGCGTACATCAAACTACCGACCATGCTTAAATACTCCGCACCCTTCATCTGATTTCGCTCTGCAGGGTTCATGGGGCCGTCACATTTTGACAGTGCGCACCCAAACACCACCGGCGTATCCACGGGTTTGGCATCCTGTAATATGAATCTTTTCAACAGTTTGTTGATATAAGCTTCTTGAGATAGACATAATTTCCGGGTAGCCCGATCTCTAGAAATTTTAATGCCCAAGAATGTACGTGGCCTCTCCCATGTCTTTCATCTCAAATACAGATGCCAACCATGACTTTGACTTGTTCATAAAACTCACATCGTTTGCGGCAATGAGTATGTCGTCCACGTATAAGGTTAAGATGACATACTTAGACCCGTAAGTCTTATAATACACGCACGGATCCTCGAGAAGATTCACGAATCTGTTTCCTACGATTTCCTCGTGGAATCTGTGGCACCATTGCCGAGATGACTGTTTAAGACCGTAGATGGACCTTTGGAGTTTACAAACTTTACGTTCGTTACCAGGAGTAATGAAACCCTCTGGTTGCTCCATGTAGATCTCTTCCTCCAGGTTTCCGGGGAGAAATGCGGTCTTAACATTCATTTGGTGCAGCTCGAGATCGAGACTTGCGACCAGGACCATGATTGGCCCTAACCATGGTTTTACGCACGGTCGGTGAGTTTGTTTTGTCAAAGTCAACTCCGTGAAATGGGTATATCCTTTCGCATCAAGTCGGGTTTCGCACCTCCCGAACTTTTCCATCAGTGGTGAGCCTTCTTTCAGGACTCACCTTATCATTGTGCCCCTGTGGTTAGCATGTAAATCAACTATAGACTATAATGGCTTTCATTTAGGCGATCTCTCTCTTTTGTTATTTTCCTCCATTTGTCCACTTGAGGTCTTTCCAATGCTTGCCAACAGTTGTTAGAGCGAGGTTTTCACCTTGCTCGATGGGTTCGAAGCCTTTGAATTTCGTCTAGGCTTGATTAATCCCATCTAAAGTCTGATCATTTCTCCCACTCGGAATAGTGCTTCTTATCGTAGCATCACTTTTATTGTGAATGTTTCTCCCACTCGGAACAATGCTTCTTATAGGAGCATCGTTTCCTTTGGGAACAAGAGCAGTGCTTGAACCTTGACCATCAACTTTCCTTTGACAACCTCTCGGTCTCGGGGTTTCACTTCCGAGATGAATTCATTGATCACTAGGATCTGGAACCAAGTTTGGTCGGATCACTACCACTGGAAACAATGGGTATTTTAGGTAGTTGCGGCATTCCTAATTTAGAAATTTGAATATCAGGTTCTACTTGATTCGTCTCTGCGGTAACAGTGATCTCACGTGGTAGGGTTTATTCCTCCCACTGGATTTACTAGGAAAATGTTTCCATTATCATTTACCATGTCATTCACTTGAGTTGCCGGTTCAAATCTCTCCCACTCGAATTAAGTGGGACCTGATTGCCAGTGTTATCCTGCTCCGTTTTATCAAGACTACATTTGTTTGAAACTGTCCATGCATCGGAAAATTCGTCCTCAAGTATGTAATGTCTCACGTTCGACCACGACACCATTTTCCCAAAAGCTGTAAACAAGTATTTTCTAAGAGTAGTTAATGTACTCTTGTCCCAAATACGTGTTTAATGCGCAAATTAATGTCGCGTGATGATGTGATTTAACTCATTATCATTCTTCAGCTATTATGGCGACGTGTTTTACCGATTTCATTGGAACACAGTGTTACATAAATGTGAATCACTTTTCATCATCCCATAGGGAACGTCTGATAGAGTGACTCCAGCATTATGTTTATAAACTGTGCTTCCTGAAGTGTGTCGGTTGATTTGAATGCCTAGCCTGACTTATCGATCAAGGCGTACGGAAGGAAAATCATTTAACCGACTTCATCCTTCTCCGTTTCAAAACTTATCTCAAAGATTTTATCCCATCTCCGAACTGAGCATCTTGGGTTTTCACATTAAGCATCAGTTGATACTTTTACAAGGTCGCGATAGCTTTCGAAGCCTACTTCTTGCCGATGTAAATGGTATCAATAAGTTGTTTCCAAGGGAATGCAAACGAAAATTCAGCACTTCATCATTCAGAAACTTCATCATTAAATTCTTATTTTGAAACGATCTGTTCCGTCTCTCGAGGTCCACACGCGTGTAGCGCTATTTACCGAAGTTTTGACCCTTGGTTAAATCGTTTCATTTCTTAATTTAATTTAATTTAATTTAATCAAATCGGTTTCGCACATGATCATCATTACAGATTATTTCATTCAATGGAGTACTTAATGATGAGTTTCGATATAGCCGTTAGGCCCGTTAACGGCGACTAAACAGCGAAGTAGGCCCACTGGGCCCCAAAAGAGGCTTAGAAGACCAATACGAGGGGACCCGACAAGGTCGGTCCCGATATATGAGCTGAACGCTCCCGATCATATGCCTTTAAGTAGGCCCCGATGATATGCCTTTAAGTAGGCCCGATGATATGCCTTTAAGTAGGCCCCGATATTGAATCCCTGAGAATGCTGGCCCTGTCCCGATGACGAGGGGCCCCGAGCGGTGACCAAAGGAGATAACTCTGGAGTCCCCGACATCCGTCGGCACCGCCACCAGAGAACGAGGCCGAGAAACACGCCCACTATCAACATAGTGGGGAAGTGGCCTGAAAAGACGGAACGTGGGCTACTGGCCGAGATAAACGGAACGTGGCAGTTATCTCAACAGGTAACTGAGGTGACCCCTACCCTATATAAAGGAAGGAGTTACCTCAGGATTGATACGTTCATACATCTACATACTGATACTTGCCAGTCTATATCGAGATACTCATTTAAGCATCGGAGAGGGATTCTGGGTCACCGCCCGGTCTATCCCCTTCTTGCAGGATTACTTGGAGCGAAGGAGTTCGGACTTCCATCAAGAACGTACCGGAGTTCCAACCGTGATCCAACATTGGCGCCGTCTGTGGGAACTGTAACGAAAAGCAAAAATGGCTTCTACCCGATCGATGGCTGGCAAGCAAAAAAAGAGACAAGGACAATCCGGCGGTTCCCGTCACCCTGCTGGAACTCTGAATTCAGGGCCGCCGGAGCGCACTGTTGATCAGAATGATCCTCCCCCTGCTATTTCCCAAACAAGGGGGCATCATGATGATCGCGAAGATTCCATTCGAAGCTCGTCGGAGAGCCGGGAAGAGATCCCGAGGAGGGACCAGGATGCACCTGCAAAGCCAGACTTGGCAAAGGCTGTGATGGATGCCATGCCAATATTTTTGGAAGCTATGGAGGCTTTCCTGGACCGAAGGGAGGCCGCCAAGAAGAAGGAGGAGGAGTTGCCTCCGCCTCCGCCGATGGAGAATCGGGACGGGCAGGAGGCCCAACCCGAGCACCAGGACAAGGGCAAGGAGTCCGCTCAGTCGGAGCAGTTCGTGATCGATGGGCCTGGACCGGTGCAACATAGGACCATCCCTCTTAATGGTCCTATCACCCCCGACCAGGTGGTGAAGATTGTGAACATCTGTATGGGAGACTAGAAGAAGATGATGTCGGAGCTGAGGGATCGATCCACTCATCCCTTTGTTCCCCGATTGGTGAACACCACTGCCCCGCCAGGACTGGGTATCCCGACAATCAAGGAGTATGATGGCGAAGGAGATCCAGTTCGCCATGTCCAGAAGCATGTCATGGCTTGTCTAGGAAGAGCCCCGAATGACGATATAGTGTGCGTTCTGTTCCCGGGCACACTTGGTGAAAGAGCCCTGGCGTGGTTCTTCAGCCTCCCTCCAGGGTGCATCTCTACCTGGATCCAGATGCATGATCGGTTCATCCAGCAATACCAGGGCCGTCGGCGTCTCCTGAAAAGCGCAAGGTCCCTGGCTGAGGTGGTACAGAGGCCCGACGAATCTCTGGCGCATTACTACCTGAGGTACACTGCCAGCGTGGCCGAGATTGATGAGGAAATGTCGGAGGGAGAGACCATCCGCACCTTTATTCGAAACCTAACAACACCATATGGTTCCGACCTGATGCATAGCGTGGCTGAGAAGGCTGTGTGGAACATGGAGGCGTTGTAGAAAAGGGTGAAGCAACAAATCGACGTACAGGAGTTGAAGATAGCTGCCGGAGACCTTGACCCTCCGAAATCAAACATGGGGAAGCAGTCGTTCAAGCCCTCGGACGATCGCAGGAGAAAAGATAAACCCGAGAGCAGTCGGGGTCGAGGCCGTCCCGATCGGAGGGAAGACAAGCGTCCCTCGAAGTCGGACAAGCGGGAGGACCGTTACACTCCTCTCATTTGCTCCATGGGCGCTGTGTTGGCGGTGATGGACCGACAGGGTATCACCAGGTACCCCCCGAAGAAGGATGGAGAGTTCATGGGAGCCCACACCGATCGTTATTGTCGTTCCATCGCGCCAGCGGTCACGACACTAACCATTGTCGGGAGCTGAAGAAGGAGATTGAGAAGCTGATCCAGAAGGGAAAGCTCAAGGAATTTGTGGCTGGGCAACGGAGCCGATCCCGTTCCCGGTCCCGATCGCGGTCCCGTTCCTGATCCCGCGGTCGATCCCCGAAGAAGGACAAACCTGAGTCTTCCAATGCCCGCAAGGAAAAGCGGGGGACCATTAACGTGATTCATGGAGGACTTGCTGCGGGAGGAGATACCACGGCATCTCGGGAGGTCTATGCTTCTCGAATTCCCATTGCTGTGGTGTTGGGCAAGAGGGTCCGATCTTGGACTCCGAAAGAAGAAATGGTGATTCCCTTCTCAGCGGAGGACCTGGTAGGTGTGGAGACCCCGCACGATGATGCTTTGGTCGTAACCTTGAACGTGGATGGGTACGAGATGAAGCGAATCCTGATAGATGGAGGGAGCTCATCCGACATTTTGTTCATGGATGCACTGCAGGCCATGGGGAAAACCAAGAAGGACTTAAAGCCTGCAGACTTCCCGATGGTCGAATTTTCTGGCTCTACTTCTTATCCGGTGGGGATGATTACGTTACCGGTCGAATTCGGTAGTGGCTGGAAGTCGGAGAAGAGGAATGTGGAGTTCGTGGTGGTCGAGTCCGCGGGGACTTATAATGCAATTATCGGGAGGACCACCATCAACCCGCTGGGGGCAATTGCTTCAACTGTCCATCAGAAGATGAAGTTCCCGACTGACCACGGAATCGGGGAAGTCAGGGGCGATCAGATAGCCTCCAGGAAGTGCTACGTCAACGCCACTCAAAGGAGGAATCGGGAGGCTATGACTGTTTTCCAGACTGATGCTGATCCCCGAGAGGAGTTTGGGCGTCCCGCCCCGATGGAGGATTTGAAGGAAGTCGAGATCGATGGACCTCAAAGAAAGGTGAAAATTGGGTCCGCTCTGTCGGAGGAGACGACCCGAGAACTGGTTGATTTCCTGAAGGAGTTCAAGGAGCTGTTTGCCTGGTCCCCGAGCGACATGCCAGGAATCAGCCCCGACGTGATTACTCATGAGCTGAAGATTGACCCCGCGATCAAGCCGGTTACACAGAGAAGGCGCCCGATGGGTGCCGACAAGAAGATCGCGATCCAGCAAGAGGTGGGCAGGTTGCTCGATGCTGGATTCATTAAGGAGCTCCGATTCCCGACCTGGGTCGCCAACCTAGTCCTGGTGAAGAAGAGCAATGGCAAGTGGCGGATGTGTGTTGATTTCCGCGACCTGAACAAAGCATGCCCGAAAGATTGTTATCCACTCCCGAGGATCGACCAGCTGATGGATGCCACATCGGGACATGAGTTGCTGAGCTTTATGGATGCCTACTGCGGCTACAATCAGATCAAGATGTCCAAGGAGGATGCCCCCCACACCGCTTTTTATGCTGATAGTGACATCTATCATTATGATGTTATGCCCTTTGGACTGATCAATGCAGGTGCAACTTATCAGAGGATGGTGAACAAGCTATTCGGGGACATGTTGGGGAAAACAATGGAGGCCTATGTGGACGATATGCTGGTGAAGTCCCGACAGGCCAAAGATCATGTTAACAACTTGGCCACAGCGTTTGAGCGGATGAGGCTTCATCAAGTTCGCTTGAACCCGACCAAGTGTGCCTTCGGAGTGCACTCAGGGAATTTTCTGGGCTTCATGGTGAGCCAGAGGGGAATCGAGGTGAACCCTGAGAAGCTGAAGGAAATCGAGGAGATGAAGTCCCCGACGAACCATCGGGAGGTGCAGGTGCTGAATGGCCGATTGGCCGCGATGAATCGCTTTCTGTCCAAAGCAAGTGATCGATCCATGTCGTTCTTTGAAGTTCTGAGGGCCAACAAGAAGTTTGAGTGGCGAAGCCCATCCGCACCCTCCCGCCATTGGCGAAGCCCATCCAAGGCGAGCCACTCTATCTGTATTTGGCTGTTTCTGAATTTGCTGTTAGCTCTGTCTTAGTGAAACTCATAGAGGGTAACCAAGTCCCCGTCTATTATGTAAGCAAGGCACTCGCCAAGTCTGAAATAAATTATCCCGCCGTTGAGAAGTATCTTTATGCGTTGATTGTTACTGCTCGGAAGCTGAGACCTTACTTCCACGCGCATGAGATTACCGTTTTGACGAATCAGCCCTTGAAACATTTTTTGAACCGACCTGACGCGTCGGGGAGATTAGTGAAGTGGGCAGTCGAGCTTAGTGAGTTCCGCATTCACTTTGCTCCGAGAACGGCTATTAAAGGCCAGGCATTGGCGGATTTCATAGCAGAGTCTACAGCCCCCGATCTAGAAGAAGAGGGCCCTGTAGATGGGGCAACTATGAAAGTCCCGATAACAGAGCAGTCAGAACAGCCCGACGCCGAAAATACTTGGGAGATGTATACCGATGGCTCCTCAAATGTAGAAGGATCGGGAGCAGGTTTCGTACTGATACCACCAGACGGAGGCGAGCCCCTCCGATATGCCTTGGCCTTGACATTTAGGGCTACCAACAATGAAGCTGAATATGAGGCTCTCATCACTGGCCTCAAGATTGCCAAAGGAACGGGAGTTGGTCACTTAAAGGTG
Source organism: Clarkia xantiana subsp. parviflora (assembly GCA_036873135.1). NCBI lineage: Eukaryota > Viridiplantae > Streptophyta > Magnoliopsida > Myrtales > Onagraceae > Clarkia > Clarkia xantiana. The sequence continues at coordinate 14,690,851 of JAPTYO010000008.1, read as the reverse complement.
AAGTGTGATGCTAGCCTGATCGTGAACCAAGTCCAGGGGCGATACGAAGCAAAGAGCCCGATGATGAAAAAGTATCTTCGCGAGGTAGAAACCCTGAAGGAAAGTTTCAAGAGCTTCGATATTGAGGCGATCCCGAGGGAGGATAATATGGAAGCAGATGCCTTGAGCAAATTCGCCTTGGGGGCACCCCTTGATGAAAATCGGAAGGTGCACTTCTTGGAGAAGGTGATCCTGTCAACCACCGATCAATCGGAGGTATGTACCATTGAGATCGGATCGAAGGAGCCCACCTGGATGACCCCAATAGCCGCGTATCTGGCTACGGGGGCAGTCCCCGATGATGAAGTAGCAGCCGGCAAAATACGCCGAATCGCGCCCAATTATGTGATGGTGGACAGTCAACTGTACAAAAAGGGGTATTTAACTCCTTACTTGAAATGTGTGGCTGAGCCCGACACAGATCGGATCCTTAGGGAGGTGCACGAAGGATACTCGGCTTGTCATGAAGGTGCCCGATCCATCGTGAGGAAAGTACTGAACCTGAGCTATTACTGGCCCTCAGTGAACAAGGAGGCAACGATGCTAGTCCGATCCTGTGACGCTTGCCAGAAGTACGCCCCGAATATCGTGGCTCCAGCTGCCGATCTGACGTCCATCAAGAGTGCTTGGCCCTTCGCGCAATGGGGAATCGACTTGGTGGGACCCCTTCCAGTTGCAAAAGGTCAGTGCCGATATTTAATTGTGGCTATTGATTATTTTTCGAAATGGATAGAAGCTAAGGCATTGGCCAAGACAACGGGGAACCATATCCTCAAATTCCTCCAGACCCACATCATATCCCGATACAGGATCCCCAAGGTGGTGATCAGTGATAATGGCCCTCCATTTAACGGGGCCCAGTGGAAGGAGTACTTGGAGGAACTGAAAATTGAGCATCGGACAGCCTCTGTCCATCATGCTCAAACCAATGGACATGTGGAGTCAGCCAACAAGATCGTGATGGACGGCCTGAAGAAGAGGGTCCACGCCTTGAAGGGCAAATGGCTGGACGAGCTGGAAAATGTGCTTTGGGCTGTTAGAACAACACCCAAACGATCGACTGGGGAGACTCCGTTTGGCCTTGTTTATGGCACGGAAGCAGTTGCTCCCGTCGAAATAGCTGTGACATCCCATCGGACGAGGTATTACGAACCCCTGTCGAATGATGAAATGAGGCGTCTGGACTTGGACTTGGTCGAAGAGAAGAGGCGGAGTTCCGAGGAGGCCCAGGCTCGGATGCGCTTGGCAACAACCCGATATTATAATCGCCGAGTCAAGTCTCGACAGTTCTTTACCGGGGAACTGGTCTGGCGTCGGAACGAATTTACCCTTTTGGATCGGATCAACAAGATGTCACCAAAATGGGAAGGGCCTTATAAGGTCGTGGGGATGCCAGCTCGAAACGCGTATAAGTTGGAAGACCTCGATGGCAATGTGTTGAAGCATTCTTTTAGTGGCGAACACTTGAAGAAATGTCATGCTTGATATTAAGTCGCCTTCAGTGGTGCAAGTTGTTTGTTAAGTCACCTTCAGTGGTGCAAGTTGTTTGTTAAGTCGCCTTCAGTGGTGCAAGTTGTTTATTAAGTCGCCTTCAGTGGTGCAAGTTGTCTATTAAGTCGCCTTCAGTGGTGCAAGTTGTTTATCGTGTTGTGTCGATATAAACAGGTTTTGAGCCATCAATGAATAAAGAGGTTGCTTCCGACCAGACTATGCTTAGACTTATCATTCTAAGCATACTTAAATCGCCTTAAGTGGTGTAGCTAAATCGCCTTAAGTGGTGTGATTAAATCTCCTTAAGTGGTGTAGCTAAATCGCCTTAAGTGGCGTGGTTTTGCCTTAAGTGGCATAGTTTCGCCTTAAGTGGCGTGGTTTCGCCTTAAGTGGCGTGGTTTCGCCTTAAGTGGCGTGGTTTCGCCTTAAGTGGCGTGGTTTCGCCTTAAGTGGCGTGGTTTCGCCTTAAGTGGCGTGGTTTCGCCTTACGTGGCGTGGTTTTGCCTTAAGTGGTGTGGTTTCGCCTTAAGTGGCACGATTAAATCGCCTTAAGTGGCGTGGGTAAAATGTCTTAGGTGACGCGTCGAAATCACTCTAAGTGGTATGATCGAATTGCCTTAAGTGGCGTGGTTAATTCACCTTAGGTGGTACAACGATAATCGGAACCAAAAGAGATTGATATTATAAAGATCTAAGAAGTTCACGACAAAAGAAGGAAATTACAAGGATTCGAAAATAAAGCGATTAAGCTTGATCCTTGGCAGCGTCGAGGGGAGCAGGGTCCACGAGGTCTGTGGCAGAAGGCTCCGTGGTCGGAGGATCGGATCCTGGAAGATTGGCCGTGGGAGGATCGGACCCTTGGAGGTCGACCGGCGAAGAGTCGATTGTCGAGGGATCGGTTGCCGGGAGGTCTGCACTTGGAGGCTCCACTGTGCCTTCAACACCCGAAGCCCCCTCGGGGGTGTTAGCCCCGTCGCTCTCCTCAGAAAGGTTGAATTACCTCTCCGCGAAGGGGGCGAGAGTCTGAGACTTGGTGAAGTCGATGGCACCACCATACTCCAGATGGAGCTCTTCGACAGCATTAAGCAGGGTGGTCTCCACCTCCGCCGTACAGAACTTCACCGCATCCACTTGGAAAGCCTCGGAGCCCCGATAATCTTCCCGTCCCTTGACCTCAGCCTCGGCCAGCTTGGTGGGAAACTTAGCGAGTTCCCGCTCCATCTGTTGAGACCGATTGGCGAGAAGGACTTTCTCAGCCTCCAGCCCCGCCTTGGCGTCCTCAAGGGCCTTCTTCTCGAGGACATGCCTGTCCCGATCCTCCGCACGCCCCTGCTGCTCTTCCTGGAGCTTTTGTCGCTTCTGCTTCAGCAGCCGCTCGAAGTCGTGAACCTGCCTCAGGAGGTCCCGAGTCTTCTGATTGAGGAGGGCCTGCTCCTTAACCAGCTTCCCCCTCAACGATTCGGAGGCAGCCAGATCCTCCTTGAGCTTGGCCAAGACCTCGGGGGCCGCCTTGGCTCGCTCTTGCTCCAGGGCCTCCTCCAAGGCCAGGACATACTCGAAACAGCGGTGTTGGTCCGTTATTTCTTGTGAAGAAGAAAGGAAGAAGTCAGTACACGAGAATATTCTGCCTTATATGTACTAAGTGTAAAAACAGGAAACCTTACCTCCACACGACGAACGGCCATGTTGCGAATGTCCGCGTGGATGTCCTCTCGAGCCAAGGAGAGCGGAAGCTTCATAGATGGCGGAACTGAACCTGCCAGCAGGTGCAGACCCAGTTCGATGATACATCATCCCGACGCAACGGGACCCCCCGCAGTGACTCGATCGGAGTCCAGGGAGCCGCCGCCTGGTCGGGGGTGTAAACCTGGTAGAAGCTCCCGTCTAAGAGGAGAGGGGGAACGATGCCCTGAGTGTCGGAGGTGCGGGCCTCCGAGCCGCCATGAGAACCCGTCGTCCCCTCAGGAGTCAGGCTCAAGACCGGCGAAAGCTGCTGTACCGGAGAAGATGGAGGCAGCCCTTCGGAAGTTGGCTCCAGCGGGGTCTGCCTCGCCCCCCGACGACGAACCAAGGGCTGACCCTCGCTCGCCTCCTCACAAGAGTGAGAGACGTCCAGGTCAACCACCCGACGGAACTGACCGTCCGTCGGGGCGTCTTCAGTCCCCCGATCCTCCTGGGGCTGAAAGGGAAAGAAGGGGCTCTCCGACCCGGGCGTCGGAGGGTGGCACCTCCGCCGAAGCTCCAGCGCCCGATTGACCTGCAGCTGGAGGACGAGAAGCTTCAGAAGGAAAATCAGGAAGTTGATCAGGATTCTTACACCAGATGGCGCGACGGGAGAGATACTGGTCCTTCCCATAATAATTGTAGTAACCCGCTTTGAGAATGCGGGGAGTTTCTCCTTGCAGGATGCGTTTGATCCCTTCGATCAGGGCTCCCTTATCGGAGGGGATTAACTCATCGGGAATACGCCTCATGTATAATCGAATTGCTAAGCGGAGCTGTTTACCTTCCTCGGGAGTCTTGGTGTTGAAGATCTGCTCCATCTTCTCCACCCGGGCCCACTTGATCTGCTCCGAAGTGGGAGGTGCCGATGAGGAGGCGGCCCTCTTTGAAGACTTCCTCTTCCTCGCGGGGCGTTGGACAGCATCGGTCTCCGCCTGCTTAAGCACGAGATTGATCAGCAATGATACCTTCTTAGCTGCAAAGACGAAAACGAAATTGCAGTTAGAATATTACCCAAGGAACGAGGTTAGAAGGGTCGTCGAAGAGTTGACCCCCGGAGGCGACAACAAGGAGTCGGATCCCGGTCAGAACCAGGTCCCGCTTCTCGATGGAGTTGGCATCGAGGGGAGCGAAAGAGTCCCCCAGCGATAAAGTTGGATGCAGTGGAGAATCTGGAAATCCTCCTCGGAGTAAGTGTGAAAAGCGGGAGCAGGGTCTGCTTCAACCTCCCATCGGGGCCACGGAATAGAGCTGTTCCGGATGAAGAAGTAATTCTTCTTCCAGCCGATGTTGTCGGGCCCCGAGTCAGTGATGAGCCCCCGACCTTTGGCGACCTTCCAGGTGTCACCATTCCAGCTGTACCGAGAGAGCTGCGCCTTGCTCCATTTAGGCATCCGCGGGTAGAAGGCACCCGGCGTCATTGCATTTCATCCCGTAGAAGGTCCGGAAAAGTCGGAGGCTGTAGGTCCACTGTTGGCGAAGGCAGAGAACAAGGAAGGCATTCCACACACGGATGGCGTGGGGGGAAAAAGTAGTCGGATGTTTTTTGTAATATTCACTCATCTCGACTAAATTCCCGCAGAAGGGGAATCGGATCCCTGCCGATATTTGCCCGGTGGAGACAAATACCTACCATTCCCGGGGACGAGTGACCACAGGGTCACTCGGGACGCGAGTCCAAGGAAAAGGGAAGCGAGGCTCCCAGGTGGAAGTAATACACCCCTCCCGGAGAGCTGCATCATAGGCGGTTTCAGAAATCTCATTACAAGCATAATCGAACTTGAAGGGCTTCCTCCCCCCGGAACTGGATTCACCGTCTGGAAAATGATCAGAGCAAGAAAAGGCACAGTTGATTTCCGCAAAAGTTTGGGCAAGTTAATGGAGATAAAAGGAAAAACTATGCTAACAAGTTTCTTCGGAATCGAAGGAGGAAATCTTACCAGACATGTTGAGTCGGAGAAGAAAGGATGATCTTGATGGTCGGAGATCCTGGTCGCCGGAGTGTTGATCAGACTAGAAAGGAGAGCTTGAGCTTTTGAAAACACAGAGAATGAAACGGTAGAGGAGAACGGAATAGTGCCAAGAGTTGGGGTTTTATAGGAGAGAGGACAGCCAAAGAGACGTTGCAATCCGGACCGTTGAAGATGAAACGCCTCAACCTGAATCGTCGAAACACTAGGGACAAAACGGCTAGAAAGTGCTTTTTCAGAAAAGAAAACAGGCACGGATACCCAAGCCGTCGCTTCGTCACCTGCTGCATTTAATAGCTGAGTGACCGATAAATCTTTTCAGATTCGGTGGTTATCCTCGGAATATCGGGGAATCTTGGAGGAGGAGATCTGCTTCAGAAGATTTTTCGTAAAGTCAAAAGCCTCCGATGCCGATATTGGAAGGTCCGGAACTGGAAGACACGACGAACTGTAATTCCTCATGTATTGGGGGCAAATGATGGGTTTCGATATAGCCGTTAGGCCCGTTAACGGCGACTAAACGGCGAAGTAGGCCCACTGGGCCCCAAAAGAGGCTTAGAAGACCAATACGAGGGGACCCGACAAGGTCGGTCCCGATATATGAGCTGAACGCTCCCGATCATATGCCTTTAAGTAGGCCCCGATGATATGCCTTTAAGTAGGCCCCGATGATATGCCTTTAAGTAGGCCCCGATATTGAATCCCTGAGAATGCTGGCCCTGTCCCGATGACGAGGGGCCCCGAGCGGTGACCAAAGGAGATAACTCTGGAGTCCCCGACATCCGTCGGGACTCGCCACCAGAGAACGAGGCCGAGAAACACGCCCACTATCAACATAGTGGGGAAATGGCCTGAAAAGACGGAACGTGGGCTACTGGCCGAGATAAACGGAACGTGGCAGTTATCTCAACAGGTAACTGAGGTGACCCCTCCCCTATATAAAGGAAGGAGTTACCTCAGGATTGATACGTTCATACATCTACATATTGATACTTGCCAGTCTATATCGAGATACTTATTTAAGCATCGGAGAGGGATTCTGGGTCACCGCCCGGTCTATCCCCTTCTTGCAGGATTACTTGGAGCGAAGGAGTTCGGACTTCCGTCAAGAACGTACCGGAGTTCCAACCGTGATCCAACACTTAATAATTAAGAAATACTAAATCTTTCGATCTAGCTACGCAAACGATGTGCATGTTCAGTTGTCCCGACTAAGATGACAGAGTACGTGAATCGTTTCGTTGTATTCGACCACTTTTACCTGGCCGAAATTTCTTTTCGGATCGATCCTGTTTAACCGGGTCGATTAATTTTTACAAGTAGATCACATTTCGAATCGAACAGAAACTACTTTATTCAATAAATCTGAATCTCAAAATAACAAGATTTTAGTAACTCAAACGAACGATAAATGACAATGGTAGGGCTCTTGATCTGAAGATAGTGTATTTGATCCATGATTGTCGCATAGATAGTCGAGAACTTTAAGCCATGTTGAACATCACATCTGAGTAAATTCACGAGTGAATCACGTCAAATGATTTGTGTCTGTATAAAACATTTTACCGCTTCATACACATGACCTACGAGGCGTACTTGAAACGAAGTTTATCAACATGGTTTAACCCACCAGATTATCGTATAAGACCTTTATGGTCCAGTTCTCTCTATAATATAAGGATCATGGTTGACTTCTTTCGAACCCATCATGGTGAGCAGAGAAGGTTTCCCTTTTACTCCTATGGTTACTGTACTTTATTAGTCTCATCATTAAGTCCTGTAATTATCAGACAACCATATACATCTTTTCCATGTTGACCTTTTATTCTGAAGATCTGATGTGGGTTTTACGCCAACATCCATGAAAAGAGAGAAGAACATTACGGTTAACCGAAACGTTTAGCTTTTGCATCCTTGCTTCCACCGAGGCGGATGCAAAGGGATACTAAGCTGCAACATTGCCTAGTTTCAATTGAAGTCTTCTTCAACCCCTTTCTACCAAGGTTGAATGTATCACCACATACGCGTTGAGATTATCAAAGAACCCACTCCTTTTCTTGGTGAAACAAATTATTACATTCGTTTCTCATTGTCAAAATCATACAGACTACCATATTCATCTGTATTTGTCCTCTCCACTTTTCGGAATCGTAGTAGAGAGTTCAACACGTACTCTTTTTATTCATCATAATTCATACCATCAAAATTGCGAGGAATATCGAATCACACTAATTCAACCAATTCATACTAACACATCGACGATTACGCAAAAAACAGGGAGACAATAACATTTTGAGAAAGAATTGCATACATCAACTATCTATTAAGATGGAATCCAACAAATAATGATAGTCATCTAAACCAACCGACCACCAGTAAACCAATGGAAGATGGTTGTGAAAGAGTTCACATTATCGTCGTCTTCCATCCAATATCAGTCTTTTAAAACGGTTTTAATCGCAAATTACCGGAACGGGAATTTCAAAATAAGTATACCCGATCTTGGCTTTCCCAATGCCCTTTTATTTTGGAAAAATATTCCGATGAATTCACACATGCATATATAATTCTACTATCCACGCAAATTATCATACGCCAGTAACATTCATCACATAAACCACACTCATGCTTACGCGTCATGCGTCTAATGTTCCGAGGAACTCATGCTTTCATACATAATTCTACTTCCAAGTAAATTATCAAATGCAGCTACATCCTCAATGTTGAATCACGGTTGGAACTCCGGTACGTTCTTGACGGAAGTCTGAACTCCTTTGCTCCAAGTAATCCTGCAAGAAGGGGATAGACCGGGCGGTGACCCAGAATCCCTCTCCAATGCTTAAATGAGTATCACGATGTAGGCAAGCAAGTATGAGTATGTGAATATCAACGTATCAATCCTGAGGTAACTCCTTCTTTATATAGGGGAGGAGTTACCCCAGTTACCTGTTGCGAAAACTGCTGGGGGCGGTTAGCCCACGTTCCGTTTATCTCGGCCACTTGCCCACGTTCCGTCTTTTCGGGCCACCTCCCCACTATGTTGATAGTGGTCGTGTTTCTCGGCCTCATTCTCTGGTGGCAAGTCCCGTCGGATGTCGGGGACTCCAGATTTATCTCCTTTGGTCACCGCTTGGGGCCCCTCGTCATCGGGACAGGGCCAGCATTCTCAGGGATTCAATATCGAGGCCTACTCAAAGGCATTTCATCGGGGCCTACTCAAAGGCATATCATCGGGGCCTACTTAAAGGCATTTCATCGGGAGCGTTCAGCTCATATGTCGGGACCGACTTTGTCGGGACCCCTCGTATTGGTCTTCTAAGCCTCTTTTGAAACCCAGTGGGCCTACTTCGCCGTTTAGTCGTCGTTAATGGGCCTAACGGCTATATCGAAACCCATCACTCAACATTCTAGCATAGATGTCAAACATGTAACAGTCACATTCATCATACAAATTTGGCGACTGGTTTTCGATTTAAAAATAATTTTAAACATTAGGGGCTGATTTGCAATAAATGCTTATATTCAATCACACAACATTCTAGACATAAATCCTACGCATTTCCAACCATCGCAGCATGTCTATCCTAGTGCGCATTCCATATATTTAACCAGGGCACTGCCCACAATATGCAATATCCAGCTAGCTTGACTCAGTCAAGACAACATTTCTAATCATGCATAAATATACTGAATAATAAACAATTGCAATTCATCCCACTAATTTATCCAGTCCCAAAAACATGTATCTCCGAGATCCATCCCCATAATCGAAACAAGGCATAAAAGGTTATCAACCTTTGAGTGCTGTGTAGGCCTATTAAGGTTTCAAGCATTTGGATTTTAAAACTTGACCTCCCTATTTTAATTGATTTGAATTCGGTTTTGAAAATACGGTTTGGTTCAGACAATTTTAGTCTGGTTCGGTTTGGTCCAGAAAATCCGGTTCAGTCCGGTTTTAATTTTAAAATCTTGTTCGGTCCGAATCGGTCCAATAAAAATAGGGTTCGGTTCAACACACAAAACTGGTTCGGTTAGATCCACTTAGTTACTCTGGTCCGACCCGACCCGATTAGGTCGAACCGATTGAGAAAATCCGGTTCGGTTTTAATTCGTCCCGGTTTGACATATTGGACCGGCCCAATAATTAAAATATTAAAGGTTGGGCCGGAATGTTTACTTGTGGCCCAAGTAGGGTTTTAAAGTTCAAAAATATTTGACTTAGCCACCAAGTAACATTAACTATATAAAATAATTTCCAATATATATATATATATATATATATATATATATATATATATATATATATATAAATATATATATATATATATATATATACATATATATATTTCAGACCTAATTAAAATATATATATATTTATTGCCAAGATTCTTTCTTTAAGATTAAATCAATCAACAATATATATATATATATGTGTGTAAAAATTAAAATATGGAAAATAATATACCTACATGTTTCGGCCGAAATATTGAAACTGTAAGCATATGGTGTTGGGCGCCGTAATTGGTAGCCCATAATATGTATAGTTTACCTAAGGAAATTAGGTACATGTCACATTAGGGTAATTGGGCTAGACTCAAATCCCAATTGACATGACAGACCCAAATTTGGGCCTCCCTATGGATAGTGGCCGACCGAAATATTTTAGTGGGCAAAGTGGACTTTTGTCCACTTTGCTCCTCCTATAAATACCTGGTGTTAGGGGATTTTTAGGGTTAATCACTATTTCCTCATTATAGTGTTTTAGAGAGAAAAACCCTCCACCCCACACAAGGGTTTCAGCTGAACCTATCCACCACCAAAGGGTGTGCCAATTTGCTTTCTAGCAAACACTCCAGAGATCTGTCCCCTGCCAAGAATCGATCAGAGACTTTGCTGTGGAGAACATACCGCGTAGGGCTTCCTTAACCAAAACATCTACAGGTGCCGACCGGAGGATCGTGATCTCCCTGCAGGAAGGATCTTGGGACTACGGACAACGCGTTAGGTATGTGTGAATCTTCCGCTGCGTAATTTCGATTACTAGCATGTACAATGATTTAGTATCCGTAGTGATTACTCCTCGTAATCTAAAGTGGTATCAGAGCCTGTGTTAGGAGTTCATGATTTTGATAAATTGGTTTTCTTGAAATTTTAGACATTGGATCGAAAATTTTAAATGTAAGTTTTAAAATTTCGAATTTTTTAAGTTATAGGGTGGTCCGAAATTTTTCATGATGTTCTTAGGAAATTTTATGTTCATGATCTTCAAGAAAAAGATGATATTTATCAAAATCAAACATTGGATTGTAGATCTTATTAAAATTTGTTCTTAAAATTTGATCTTAAAATTTGACCACGTGTTCCCAAATATGTGTTTGTGCCGAAAGTTCTAGTAAATTTACAAGGTAAAATTTTTAATTTATTGGTCTCCAAGCAAACAAAAAGCAAACAATTTTAGGCCATATTATTAAAATTATATTGTTTACCATATTTTAATACTTAATCAAGGTAACAATATATCTATAGTTGGGAACATTATGATATATTCACATTAATATATAGAAGTATATATAACTATCAGTATATCTAAATATTTAATAGGGTTAAAGATATTATTGATAGATTTAGTTACCTAAAAGATTGACAAAATATATTGTCAGTTTATTTGTTACCCTATTTTAGATATTGACAATAAATATAATATATATTTTATATGTTAGCCGATTTTTACATATATATATATATTGTTGATTGATTTAACCTTAAAGATAGAATCGTGGCAATAAATATATATATGTTTGTAGTTGGCCGAAATATATATATATTATTAATATTGGAAATTATTTTATATAATTAATGTTACTTTGTAGCTAAGTTTTTTTAATAGGCTTTATAACCCTACTTGGGCCACAAGTAAAAATTTCGGCCCAACCTTTCATATTTTAATTATTGGGCCGGTCCTACGTGTCAAACCGGGACGAATTAAAAATGAACCGGATTTTCTCAATCGGTTCGACCTAGTCGGGTCGGGTCAGACCGGGGTAACTAAGTGGATCTAACCGAACCGGTTTTGTGTGTTGAACCGAACCGAACCCTATTTTTAATTGGACCGGTTCGGACCGAACCAGATTTTAAGATTGAAACTGGACCGAACCAAACCGGATTTTAAACCGGACCGAAACGAACTGGATTTTAAACCGGACCTGAACCGGATTTTAATGGACCGAACCGGGCCGATATTGACTGAACAGAAATGATTTTCAAAACCGAATTCAAGTCAATTAAATAAAATAGGGTGGTCAAGTTTTAAAATCAAAATGTTTTGAACCTAAAATGGCCTACACAGTGCTCAAGGGTTTAATGTTATTTACATAACGGTAAAACATTTATGCCTTGTTTCGATTTGGACTGAATTAATTAGAGGGCTGAATTGCAATTGTTTATTATTTAATATATATTTGTCAATGATTAGAAATGATGTCTTGACCAAGTCAAGCTAGTTGGATATTGCATGTTGTGGGCAGAGCCCTGGTTAAATATATAGTTTGCGCACTAGGATAGACATGTTGTGATGGTTGAGAAAGCCTAGGATTCATGTCTAAGAAGTTGCGTGATTGAATATAAGCATGAATTGCAAATCAACCCCTAATGTTTAAAATTATTTTAAAATTGAAAACCAGTCGCCAAATATGTATGATTGTTGTGGAATTTTCATGTTTGACACGTATGCTAGAATGTTGAGGATGTAGTTGCATTTGATAATTTACTTGGAAGTATAATTATTTATGCAAGCATGGGTTCCTTGGAACATTAGACACATGACGCGTAAGCATGATTGTGATTTGTATGATGAATGTTACTTGCGTATGATAATTTACATGGATAGTAGAATTATATATGCATAAGTGAATTCATCGGAATATTTTTTTTTCCAAAATAAAACAGGCCTTGGGAAAGCCAAGATCGGGTATGCTTGTTTTAAAATTCCTGTTCCGGTAATTTGCGATTAAAACCGTTTTTTTTAAAGACTGGTCTATTGGATTGAAAACGACGGTAATATGAACTCTTTCACAGCCATCTTTCATTGGTTTACTGGTGGTCGGTTGGTTTAGATGACTGATGAATCATTATTTGTCGGATTCAATCTTAATAAATATCTGATGTATGCAATTCTTTCTCAAAATGTTATTGTCTCCCTGATTTTGGTATTATAATCAACGTGTTTAGTAACGAATTACAGCATAGATGACATCATCTTGTGCTAATGAGCTTTTGATTGAGACGAACTACGACTCGTGGAGCAAGTGTGTCAATGCAATGTTGATGGATAATGGCTTGGTAGGCCACATTCAGAAGTCCATGAGTTGCCCAGATGCCGGTCTCACCAAAGACCTAACGTATGCCCATTTCCAATGGGAGCAAGATGACAAGAAAGAAAAGGAGATATTGCTGTCTGAGATGTCTCAGGAATTCCATGATGAGTATAAGGATGTTCCAATTACAAAGGACATTTGTTATGCCCTCTTCCTGAAATATGGAAACGACATGGCAGCAATCTTGCACCCACTTATAGCAATTATGGAAGAAAGCTTAAACAGCTACAGCAAAAGTGTACTTGAAAAGGTATACTGTTAAGTCGCGTTACTTGGGTCAACGGGTTGTCGGTCCAAGTGTCACTTCTCACGGGTAGATAACTTGATCTGATGCTCTATTCGCTCGATGGTCTGATCCGTATCCTTCTCTTCTTCTGACTTCTTCCTTCTGACTGACCTGCAATAGGGGCAGTACCAAGCACGGAGGGGGGTGGTGCTTGGTGAACCCTCTCTGATGCCTAAGTCAGTCTAAAGTTTCTAGAGAGAAGGCAGAGTAAAAGCTAGTAAATAATCAACGTGATGGAAATGAATAGGATACGAATAGTATTTATAGGCTTCGGGGGGATTAAGGTGGCTTAATGACATCGTTAATCCCCCTAAGCGTATTTAATTAACTCATAACCGTGCGATTAGACCCTTAAACATGGAGAGGTAGGCGAAATAATCTAAGTGTGGGACAGGTGGAAAAGAGGTCGGGACCCTTGGGGTCGGACAAAAATCCGACCCCCGAGGCCTGACACCGGGTGGATTTGCCCAACCCCTCCTAAGAGGGGTTAGGTGAGCCAACCCGGTCTCCCCTAGGAGAGATCGGGTGAGGTCACCCGATCTCACCTAGATGAGGTCGATGATTGGGTCCGGGCGAGTAATTTTACCTCATTCGGACCGTTAACATTTTAGGCGGAGTGTTTGGGTCAAAGTTTCGATTTACAATCGTAAATGGGGTAATCAAAGTAAGACAGTTCGAATTAAAATGGGTTCCAATTGAGTGTATATCCATCACTTGCCCCCCGAGTTAACCAATGGCGTAACCCTTGGTTGAGTCTATTTTAGGATGGGATGATACGCGCAATTGGAAACCGGGACTTTACCTCTTGATGAAACCCTTGCTTGTCCGTAGGCGCGTTTTTCGAGCATTGTCCTCTGATTCTCAAAAATAGAGGAATTGTAGACGTTAGAGCATGCGTACACGTGTTCTAGACACGTGTCCGCGGAATAAGGATATAATCATAAAAAATCCGATCCCTTCAAGTATGCAATTTAAAAATATGTACGTGCATGGGGATGCAATGCAATCATGGATATGAGTCTACGTACCTCAATTTCCTATGGGGTGAGTATAGGCCGGGAAATTTTTTTGAATTGGGTCCAAAAATTTCTAAGTATAGGATAATGGAATATATGCTATAGGGTGTTAACTTGAGTAAAAATATGCCTAATCATAGTCAAAGGGGGTAAATATGATAATTTTCTATATAAACCCTTAGATCTCCTCTAATCTAAATGAATAGTGGTGAGAGACCAGCACAGCGGAGGCGAGGCGGAGGCGGGCTTCTCCGGCAGGTGGCGTGCGACGGGGCGGTGGTCGTCATCGGGAGGAGCTGCTACGAGCGAAGGAGGGGAGCTCCGTCCCAGCTTGCGGCGCGGCGTCCAACAGCGTGGTCCAGCCGGTCCTCTGGTCGGCGGAGGCGAGACGGCACCAGGGCAGCTCCGGCGAGGCATGGAGGTATCTCCGGCGACGGCGGGCCCCGATTTTCGACGACGACGGAATTTAAATTTCGGATCTGTTTTTCAAATCGGTTCGGGATTTCCTAAGGTTCGATCTTTTCGCTCCCGTGAACATGTCTAATGTTCGTATTTGGATTGTTCATGCTTGATTTGTGATGATTTCTCGATTGCTTGTGTCGTGATTGCCGTATTGAGTAGATAGTCGTTTGCTTTGAAATGGTTTTTGCCCGTTGAATTTTCCTTGTTTAAATTTGGTATCGAGTGGTCACTTGTAAGCCGGGTGTTGTTGGGGGGTAAAATTGTCCTTAGCCCGGGAAATGATTTTTTGCCCGAGCGAAATTGTCCGAGTTTGTTGTCGTAAAATTGCTTGCTCGTAGTCGTTGTTGTTATTAGGTATCTCTGGGCCTTGACTATCGCTTGTTGGTCGTTGTGTGATATGGTTGTTGATATGTCGATGCCGGGGTATTCCCGAGTTTTCCGGGGAAATTCTTCTATTCTGACACTTAGCTTGGTACAGCAGGTATTGTATTCGTGGTGGTGCCCCAAATTTCAGACTTTGCAGAGACGCTATATTCTTCGGAGGATGCGTAAGTTTTTCATCCCCTCCATTCGCCGCATTACTTTCTTTCCAGATATTAGCTCAGAGTCGTATTTTGAGTCAGATACTGAATTTGGGTATTGGTCTGAGTCGGAGTCTTTCTCGAGCTTAGAATTTCCCACTGCTTTTGAGTTAGGTCTTGCGCCATTGTCGGAGAACCACTTGACCCGGAGCGACTATAATGACCACATTGAGTTAGGTGATATTAGTCCTCTAGATGAGCCTTTGTACCATTTTCTCCCATCCTTGAGGAATGTTCGTGAAACGGTGACGGAGCCCCCAGAGGGGAAGGTCGTGGTGTATCCCTTTCAGATTCGATATGGGTTACGTCTCCCTTATTGTGATGACCTTGTCGAGTTCTGTCGGTTCTTCAGGATTTCTCCTGTGAACCTTGCCCCCAACTCTATTCGCGTCTGGGTAGGATTCCGAGTACTATACTAGTGGTATTCCTGGAGGTATTCTCTAGTTCTGCTCCGGTGTTTCTACCGTTTCCAATATCAGAAGAAGATAGGTCTTGCGAGCTTGGTGACTCGCTATCCCCTTCTTAAAGACTTCCGATTTGAGGACTTTGGGTTGGGCGAGGTCGAGTGGGATAGTGACATTCGTTTCGTGGCTCCAAGTGATAACTCGGCGAGCCATTGGTCTAAACATTACTTCTTCATCACCGATCGTTATGTCACTTGGTCGGTTCTTAATGAGAATCGGTCGGATGGTTGGCCCGCCTTTGGGGAGTTCTCCTCCTCAGATTTAGAGAAAATTAAGATTATCTATCAGAGTCATCAGACCAAGTCTTATTGTCCTATGTCCGTGGTGACCGAGGCGGACCTTTATGAGGCGGGGATTCGTTTGACCCCTCACCCCCCCCCCTCCCCGATGGTTTGGTACGTCACTTAGTCTTCTCGTTTTTATTCATATTTTGCTCTTCCTTTGTAGGTTGCTTTCACGGAAAAACATATGCTATGCAGGCGGGGCCTATCGACCTGACGAAGAGGAAAACTCCTTCCAGCTCTGTCCCTAAGAAACCTTCCAAGTCTGCGAAGACTGCGGAAGCCTCCAGTATGTTCTTCTTTTTCTTCTTTCCCTTTTATGATATACTTATAACTGTTCTCATGTTGTTTCCTTTATGTTGTTAGGGAACTCTCCTTTGGTTACTGAGTGTGTCGTCCCTGTGGGCAGAAGTTCCAGCCACTCCAAGTCTAAGGCACCGGAGCCTGATTCTGAGGTCGGGGCCTCGGCTACTAAGAAAAAAAAAGACTGTGTGCCATTCTCCTTCCAGTGCTCGTTTGACGACACCATCTCGCGATAAAGAGATAGTAGTCGAAGAGGCGCCCTCCCTGAATGACAAAGGGAAGCGACCTGCTGATGGTGGTGGGGTGCCTATAGGCCTTGATGCCTCTTTTCTATCTCCTGCCCCCCATCCGAGGGCCCGAGTCTCAGGTTCTACTTCCTCTTGTCTTGTATATATATTGATTCCTATTTTCATTTTTACTTTGTTGATATAGTTGGACTCCCTGCTTTGAGCCGGAAGGACTTTGCTCGCCTTACTGATAAGGACGTTGTGGGAGCTGAGTGGACTCCCTTTGCTGGGTTGAAAGAGTATCGCTTTGATAGCCATTCCTCTATGCACACCCCAGAGGTTGCTATCCAGGTTCATCGCAGTGTTGTTGCTCCCGGGGATCGCGTTTCTCGCCCTAAGTCACCTAAAGAAACCAGGCGCTTCATTCAGGGGTGTTATCTCGCTATGCCCCGGTAAGTGATGCTTCTATCTCTTCTCTTTTCCCTATGATTGCTTGTTATCTGATTTGCTATTTTTTCGCTATTGATGTCGGATATGGTTAACCTCTCGTCTCTTGCACTTGAGCTTTCTGATGAGAAGAAAGCCCTTGAGGATGGTCAGGTGTCCTTGAAGGCAGAGCTTGCTAGTGCCACTGAGAAGGCTCGCCTATCTGATTTGAGGATGCAAGAGCTTATGAGTCAGGTAGCCTTGCTCGAGACAACTGTTGGTGACCTGCTCCGGAAGGCTATTGTTGCTTCTTCACTCCATGCTGAGGAGTTGAAGAAGGTTGAGGAGAAATGCCGCATGGAGGAGAGAGTTACCGCCGTAGCTGAGGTATAAGTCTTCCCCTGCACATGCTGCTGATAATAAGGTTCGATCTACCCAAGAGATGAACCGGTTCGGGGAGTATCTTATTGATCAGATATTTCTGATTGATCCTCACTTTACAGTTAAAGATCTGGGTGACTTTGGACCTTATGCTGAGGGTTATATGGTCGTGCTTAAGGGACAGGCTGTTGTTGCTGAGAACATAGCCCCTGCCCCTGTGCAGGAGGATGCTGCACAAGTTGATGTTGTTAGCTCGGGTTCCTCTTTGTCCTCATCGAGTTCTATCAGTGGTTCGTCCTCAGAGCATCAGGACCGTAAAGATTCCCAAGTGGCATCTGGTTGACTATCTGATTCCCTTACCCTTGTACACATCTCTTTACTTTTCTTCCCCTTGATGGGTTGAGTAGTTTCTCCCCTTGTTGGGTCGAGCTTATTTTGAGAGCCTTATACTCGGGATTTTATTGCTCTGCTAGTTTTCTTGTTTGTGTTTGTTTTCCTTGAGATATCTCTCTTGACTTGTGGTATGGATGGTAGGATAACTTGCTAATTTTCATGATGACTGCTTGTGGTTGTTTATTTGGTTCTTTGGTCATGGCCTCCTTCTTTGTTTATGCTTCTTTTTACTTGACATCCTCTGGTTGTCTATTATGTTACCTGCAATCTCATCATGGACAAACTTGTATGTTTTTCATATCATATATCATTGCCTTGTAAAAAATTTATCATGACATGCTCTTGTGAGTTGTGGGTGATGTAAAGATCACTTTATCATATGCTCCTATGGGCATAGGTAACTTTTCACGAGATAGACTCCCGGAAGGCACATAGTTGTTCGCAAGATTGGCTCTTGGATGGCACAGAGTTGAGCAACAAGATACGCTCTTGGGGGCGGCGAAATTTTTCACGGGATTGGCTCCCGGCGGGCACAGAACTTTTCACAAGATTGGCTCCCGGAGGGCACATAACTTTTCTTAGGATTGGCTCCCGGAGGGCACAGTGTTGGTTAACAAGATACGCTCTTGGAGGTGTCGAATCTTTTCGCAGGATTGGCTCCCGGAGGGCACATAACTTTTCACAGGATTGGCTCCCAGAGGGCACAGTGTTAGTCAACAAGATACGCTCATGGGGGCGTCGAATCTTTTCGCGGGGTTGGCTCCTGGAGGGCACAGAACTTTTCACAGGATTGGCTCCCGGAGGCACAGAGTTAGTCAACAAGATACGCTCTTGGGGGCGTCGAATCTTTTCGCGGGATTGGCTCCCGGAGGGCACATAATTTTTCACAGGATTGGCTCCCGGAGGGCACGGTGTTTCGTAGTCTAAAAACTACTCTCAAGATACGCTCTTGGGGGCGTCGAAGTTTTTCACGAGATTGGCTCTCGGAAGGGCACATAACTATTCACAGGATGGGCTCCTGGACGGCACAGAATTTCGCAGTTTAGAACTACTCTCAAGATACGCTCTTGGGGGCGTTGAATCTATTCGCGGGATAGGCTCCCGGATGGCCCAGAATTTCGTAGTTTAGAACTACTCTCAAGATACGCTCTTGGGGGCGTTGAAAGAGTCATAGACTTGGTAGTCATGTCTGGGTAAGGAGAACATGATGCTTGTCTCATATCATACTTAGAAAATATTTTGATGAACATCTACTTCATTGAGGGCATGCATGCCATATGTACAAACGGGGATATCATGGGTGGTCCAAGACATCCTTTAGGAGAAAATAGACGGTTGAAGAGTTGGAGAAACTTCGTGAGTTTTCAGCCTCAAGAGTTGTTTTTTAGAAAACTAAAATTGTAAACATGTAATGTACGGAATATGAAACTAAGGATATGGTGTTCCTCTAGCGTGATCTCCTTAGGCAATGGTGGGTGCCCCTGGTGCTATGTACTTCTTGAGTTCTCCCTTGAAGAGAATCTCCTCAATTTCAATTTTCAGTACCATGCAATCATTAGTCTTGTGCCCCCATGTACCATGGTAATCACACCATCCTGTTGCATCCCTTCCTAGGAAGGCCTTGCCATCTTCTTTGCACATCGGCAGCTCCTTGATTAAGTGTTCCTTAAAAATCTCCTCCACTTGCACTTTGAGAGGTGTGAAGTTGAAGTTCACCCCCTTTCTTGTGTGTAGGCCATACTATTCATTCTCTTTCTTGAATGCCTCATCCAGCTTCTCTTTAAGCTCTCGCATCGCGTTTGTCATCACTACCTCTTAGTGACCTCCAAAGGCCTCGAAAGAGGTTGGATGCATGTTCCTAAGGAAAGCTCTTACAACTTCACTTCTTGTTACCTCCATGTTGGCCCCATATTCCATGAACCTTTTGAAGCAACTTGTAAGGGATTCTACTTGCATTTTCTTGACATCATCAATATACCTGAAGCCCCTTTCAATTGCTCTTCTTGTTCTCCTTCCATTCTCATTTTCTGGCTGCCAAGGTATGCTTGTTACCTTTAAAACCTTGTCCATCCCCGACCTTCTTGCCAAATTTCTGAACACCTGCTTGCTTAGGCGGAGTGTGACTCCTGTCCTTCCCTTCTTGTAGCTTGGCCTTTTCCTCTTTTCTTTCTCTCTCTGACTAGCCCCTACCATCACTATTGCCACAGAGTTGGATTGGGGTGGTCTACGCCTCATGGAATTGACGTAGCATTGCCTTGCGGTGCGTTGATCACCTAAGACTTCACCTATTCCGCTTTCCGTGATATACTTCAGCTTCTGGTGAACTGTTGAGGGAACTATTTCGTATGGATTTATGGTTGTTCTGCCTAAGATCCCATTATAGGCTCCTAGGTTTTCCAGCACCACAAAGTTCACTTTGATCCTTAGCTGAGTCCACCCTTGGCCCATTCTAACTTGTAGGGTGATCATGCCCAGAGGGTAGCTTATTGCTCCAGTGAATCCGACTAGAGGAAAAGTGACTGGCTTCAAATCTGACTTGGATTTGCCTATCTGCTCTAGGACTCGCAGGTTTAGTATATATGTCAAGCTCCCTCCATCGACCAGTATCCTCTTCACATCGAAGTTATTGATGTCTAACGTTATCACTAGAGCATAATCATGTGGAAAGACGATGTGGCTCTTGTCCTTCTCTGAAAATTCGATCACCATCTCCTCCTTCTCTTTTGGCCTATTCCTCCATTTTGTTGTCATGTCTATCTTGGAGGCATACACCTCCCTCGCATTTGCAGATGGTCCGCCTGCCGCGACACCACTACGTATCATATTGATCGTTCCTCTCTTGTTGTGAGAGGGGGCATAGTCCATTTTCACTTTGCCCTTTTCTTTTTGCGTTGGTCTTGCTGGTGTACTGCTGCCTCCATGATCCACAAACTTCTTCAGTTATCCCCTTTGCACGGCATTATTTATGCTTAACTTCAAATTGAAGAATTCATTTATATCATGGCCGGGTGCTTCATGATTATCACACCATTTTTCTTTATCCATTCCCACCATTGGGGCTCTTCATCTTCCTGGGGGTGACCATATCTTCAAGTCCCTCATTTCTCTCAAGACCACGGCTGGGGTTGCATTTAGTGGTATGAACTTAATGACATTGATATCCCTTGGTCTTAGTGATTCCCCTGTCTGATTCCTTGGCTGGGGCGGACGCCGGTCTTGTTGCCTTATGGGCTGGGGAGCCTGGGGTGGTTTTCCTTTCCTTTGCTTTGATTTGTATTTTCTTCTTTTGATGCCTGGACCTTTGCTCTCTTGTTCATTCTGTGTCTCTCCAGGTCTATATGTGTCTTCACCCTTCTTGCCAGCTCCTCTAGGGTGCTAGCGGGTTTTTTGGCCATTTTTTCCGCTAAGGTAGAGCCATAGCGACCAAGGTTTCTTATGAAGCTCTTATGA
The DNA here is from genome assembly GCA_036873135.1 of Clarkia xantiana subsp. parviflora. NCBI lineage: Eukaryota > Viridiplantae > Streptophyta > Magnoliopsida > Myrtales > Onagraceae > Clarkia > Clarkia xantiana. The sequence continues at coordinate 14,669,986 of JAPTYO010000008.1, read as the reverse complement.
TTTCGCCTTCGGTAATATCACCCTGTATGTCAGCCAGGTTCTGGTTAAACCTTGTATAATAATTAGCCAGTGTCTCTTCTTTCTCCTGCTTCATATCATCAAGTGAGCCTGTTCCTTTGAGTAGCTTCCTTTCTCCCAAGTACCTTTGGAGAAAATTTTCCTTTAGCTGTGCCCATGAATGGATGCTCTCAGTAGGTAGGCTAAAGAACCAGTGCGATGCTACCCCTGACAAGGTGTTTGGAAACAAAAGTGCCTTGTAGTGATCCTCCGTTGTCCTACCTAGGAGGGAAGCTTTATGTTGCTGGATGTGCTCTAAGGGGTCACCCTTACCATTGTATTTTTCGATCTTTATCAAATACAACGATTCTGGCACTCGGTTCATCTCCAACTCCCTTGTGAAGGGGTGATTTGTGTTGTGACTTAAACAGTGTAACTCACTCTTCTTTGACTAATTCATTTTCCTTGTAATCATGGCATCAACTTCTTCATGGGTCAGCATTACTGGAGATGGGTTGTAATTTCTCTGGTACCCATCATAATTGTTAACCGGGCTTGCGGGGATCCCCTGCCCGTTATGATACGGACTGTACGTGTACCTTGGGAATCCCTGCTGGGTGGATGCTGGAATTCTTCTCTTCTTGGAGGTCGGGCTTGCCTGTCCTCCCTCAGTGGGGTGTATGCCCATGCTTCTGGCTGAGCTTGATATTGCCTTGGAGGCACAGATGGTTGCCTCCCAACTGGGAGTGGCCCTTGCTCACTTCTTCCTCGACCTTCTCTCTGTTCTGCTAGAGGGTGTTGCTCTTCTTCTGGGACTCGTTCTTCTTCATAAATATGTTCCTCATGCGGATTCTGTTCTCCTTGTTGGTGCTACATTCCTTGCCCTTGCCTCAGTGCTTCCCTATAAGCCAACAGCTCGTCTAAAGCATTCATGAACCCAGGAGTCACTGTTTGTGCTCCTTGTGAGTTCATTGGCCTTGTGTTGGTCGTACGGGCTCTGTTGTTGTTCCCAGGTATGTCCTGCCTTGGCATTCCATAAAGGTGCTCTTGGGTGTACGTCTCATAGTGGTACCCTTGTGGAGTTGCCGTGTACTGGTACCCCTGAGATAGCACTTCTTGTTGTGCACCATGCCTTCGTGGTCTCTGGACCAAGGGGGTTGAGGCGGTGGAAGACTCTGCCCCATCTGGGCGTGATGGTCCTCCTTCATTGTTAGCCTGGGGTGCTTGCTGGGCTGTTTGATGTAATGGGGGTACAAGCTGTCTTGCCGAGGGTGCAGGCTGTCCTGCTTGGTTGTTTGGCCTGTTGCCCCCGGGTTGACGGTTGTCTTTGGATGGCAGACTGTTCGTCATCGCTCTCGTGATAGCCAGGCTTTCTGCTCGAAAACCCACGGATGGCGCCAAGTGTTAAGTCGGGTCACTAGGGTCAACGGGTTGTCGGTCCAAGTGTCACTTCTCACAGGTAGATAACTTGATCCGATGCTCTATTCGCTCGATGGTCTGATCCGTATCCTTCTCTTCTTCTGACTTCTTCTTTCTGACTGACCTGCAATAGGGGAAGTACCAAGCACGGAGGGGGGGGGGGGGTGGTGCTTGGTGAACCCTCTCTGATGCCAAAGTCAGTCTAAAGTTTCTAGAGAGACAACCTAGAGAGAAGGCAGAGTAAAAGCTAGTAAATAATCAACGTGATGGAAATGAATAGGATACGAGTAGTATTTATAGGCTTCGGGGGGATTAAGGTGGCTTAATGACATCGTTAATCCCCTAAGCGTATTTAATTAACTCATAACCGTGCGATTAGACCCTTAAAGCATGGAGAAAATCCTTGGGGTCTGACAGAAAATCCGACCCCCGAGGCCTGACACCGGGTGGATTTGCCCACCCCCTCCTAAGAGGGGTTAGGTGAGCCAACCCGGTCTCCTCTAGGGGAGATCGGGTCAGCCCACCCGATCTCCCTTAGGGGAAATCGAGTGAGGTCACCCGATCTCACCTAGGTGAGGTCACCTGATCTCACCTAGGTGAGGTCGATGGTCGGGTCCGGGCGAGTAATTTTACCTCGTTTGGACCGTTAACATTTTAGGCGGAGTGTTCGGGTCAAAGTTTCGATTTATAATCGTAAATGGGGTAATCAAAGTAAGACAGTCCGAATTAAAACGGGTTCCAATTGGGCGTATATCCATCATATACGATTTCCTTGGCATGTTGAAACCACTGGAGGAAGAAGGTCGGGTGGGTGAATGGGATAAAATTCAAGCCATTATCGAGATCCTCCCGAAGTCTTGGAGAGCAGCCAAGGCTTTACTGATAGCCAGTTGTTCTGTGTTGGATCTTGCATCGGTACTGAAGTTCATCGAGATGGAACAAGCTCGACTCAAAGCAATACCGGGCCAAGCTGGGCAAGGAAAGAGAAAGAGGATGAACAAAGGAAAGAAACAACAGGCAGTCGATGGTAAAATGTCGACAAATCCTAAACCAAGAAATCTCTGATTGAAATCAGAGATAGTCTGCGGGAACTCCAGTCCATGCCGAATAGACGAAGGTACAGGGTCCAGCAAAACGCATCCTGAAAAGGTATACGAGGTTGGTTGTGTAATGGAAGCTCTAGTTTCCACAAATGTCATGTTAACTGACTCAAATCCTTCTTGGATTCTTAATTCAGGTGCGACGGACCACATAGCCAACAACAAAGGACTGTTTGCCAAGTTTATACGATTGCCAAAGGATTCTAAGAGGATATACATTGGTGACAACTCACAAGTTGAAGTCACTGGAGTAGGGAACTGTAAATTGTTTATGAACAATGACAGGGCCATGCTACTTGAAAATGTCCTTTTGTTCCTAGAATCCGTAGAAATGTTGTTTCCGTTTCCGCTATTATGAATAATAATCATTTGAGAAGAACTTTGTTCGTATCAATAAAGGCAATGTCTTCTTTGGGCATGCCTATTCTTCTTATGGTCTGTTTATCATGGATTTGAATGGAAGTGTAGATTCGAAAGAATGTATGCATTATCCTCCAGGGAAGCACTGACGCAGCCGGATGGCATGTAAGGCTGGGACATATAAGTTACGATAGGGTCCATTCATTAGCTCGAAGAGAGCTTTTTCCTAGAACCAGCAATGTGATTAAACACACATGCCATGATTTAACTGGATGGAAAGTCAACCCGCAAACCGTTTGGAGAAGCTCAACGAGCCGAGTATCCATTGCAGTTGATTCACTCCGACGTCTGTGAACCAATGAGTGTAACCGCTAGGAATGAGAAACGATACTTCGTAACTTTCATTGACGACTATACCCGCTATGGGTTTACTCATTTGATTTCTCGTAAATCCGAGGCAATAGATTGCTTTAGAAACTTTCTAAACCTTGTAGAGAATAAACAGGAGCGAAATGTGAAAACCTTACGCACTGATAGAGGTGGATAATATCTCTCTAATGAGTTTGACAAGTTGTGCAAAGAAAGAGGGATAACCCGTCAAACGAAAATCCCCAACACACCACAGCAAAATGGTGTGGCTGAACGTAGTAATTGAACACTCCTTGACATGGTCAGAACCATGATGTCGCAGGCTCAATTACCTATCTCCTATTGGAGTGATGCGTTATTGACCGTCACTCATGTAGTAAACCTTGTCCCAACCAAATAAGTAGACACAACGCCATATGAGCTGTGGTATAGAAGAGAATTAGATCTCACCAGATTGCGACCTTGGGGTTGCGCTGCTTATACACATACGACTGACAGCCGTTTCGGCAAGTTAGGACCCAGAGGACTAAAGAGTATATTTATAAGGTATTCAGAGAACTCTAAGGGTTATGTATTCATGCCAGCTCAAGAAAATGGTGGCGTGGTCGAACATGAATCCAGAGACGTAACTTTCCTTGAGGACGAACTCCCAACGCTTGGCGAGATTAAAACAGATGAGATATTGATAGAACTAGTGCAGGATAACATAAATGATCAGGTCCCACTTACTTAGAGTGTGGGAGATTTGAACCGGCAACGCAAGTGAATGACATGGTTAATGATAATGGAAACATTTTCATTGTAAATCCAGTTGGAGGACCAAACCCTGCCACACAAATCATTGTTGCCGCAGAGACGAATCAAGTTGAACCTAATAATCATATAGCCGAACCAACACCAAAACCACCAATACTACCCATTGTTTCCGGTTGGAGTACTCCGACCAACTTGGTTCCAGGTCCTAGTGATCAAGGGATTCATCTCGGGAATAGGATCCCGAGACCAAGAGGCCTTCCGAGGAAGGTTGTAGATCAAGGTTCAAGCACTGCCCTTGTTCCCAGTGGGAGTGATGCTCCGATAAGAAGCATTGTTCCGAGTGGGAGTAGCGTTCAAATTCAAGATGGGGGCAACGAGCCTAGACGTAGTCAAAGGCATCGAACTTCTCCTAGGAAGTATCCCATCGAGAGAGAAGAAATCTTCACTCTAACATTTGTTGACGAACCACTAACGGTTCACCAAGCATTGGAAGAACCTCAAGAAAATGAAAGGAGGAATGCAATGGAGGAAGAGATCTCATCAATGAAAGCTAATTCGGTATGGTCTTTAGTTGATTTATCTGCTAACCGCAGAGCCATAGGATCAAAGTGTGTTCTTAAATTGAAACTCGCTGCTGATGGAAAGGTCGAGCGATACAAAGCATGACTTGTTGCGAAAGGATATACCCAACTTCACGGAGTGGACTTAGAAGAAACATACTCACCCACTGTGCGTTACACCACAGTACGGGCCATTCTGGCCTTGGTTACAAGTCTCGATCTCGAACTGCACTAAATGAATGTTAAGACCGCATTCCTCCACGGAAACCTGGAGGAAGAGATCTACATGGAGAAACCAGTGGGTTTCATTACTCTTGGTAACGAACGTAAAGTTTGTAAACTCCAAAGGTCCATTTACGGTCTTAAACAGTCGTCTCTGCAATGGTACCGCAAATTCCACGAGGAAATCGTAGGAAACGGATTTGTGAATCTTCACGAGGATCCGTGTGTGTATTATAAGACCTCCGGGTCTAAGTATGTCATCTTAACCTTATACATGGACGACATACTCATTGCCGCAAACGACGTGAGTTTTATGAACAAGTCAAAGTCCTGGTTGGCATCTGTATTTGAGATGAAAGACATGAGAGAGGCCACGTATATCTTAGGCATTAAAATTTCTAGAGATCGAGCTACCCGGAAATTGTGTCTATCTCAAGAAGCTTATATCAACAAACTGTTGAAAAGATTCAGTTACAGGATGCCAAACCCGTGGATACGCCGGTGGTGTTTGGGTGTGCACTGTCAAAACATGACGCCCCCAAGAACCTGGCAGAGCGTGGACAGATGAAGGGTGCGGAGTATTTAAGCATGGTCGGTAGTTTGATGTACGCAATGCAATGCACCCGTCCGGATATCTGTTACGCCGTGGGCCTAGTAGCACGTTTCCAATCAGATCCTAGCTATCAACATTTAAAGGCTGTAAAACGAATAATTCGTTATCTAAAAGGTACTGCCGACTACGCACTGTGCTATGAGGGCGGGAAGTTAGAATTGACCGGTTACAGTGACGTCGACCATGGTGGCGATCCGGATGATCGTAAGTCCACCATAGGGGGAGTGTTCCTCCTTTCTAATGTCGCCATTTCATGGACGAGCAAGAAGCAAACATGTGTCGCGCTGTCCAAGATGGAATCGAAATTCGTAGCTCTCTCTAAGAATGCACAAGAAGCGGTCTGGCTCAAAAGGCTTCTAGCTGCACTGCTTGGTGGCGATGTCGAGAATAAACCTATGAAGGTCTTCTCTAACAGTCAAGCAGCCATTGCGGCAGTTAAGAATCCGAAGTACCATAGTAGGACCAAACACATTGATGTGAAATATTTATAAGCTAAATCTATGGTAGAACACAATATAATCACTATGGAATACTTGTCCACTAATAATATGATTGCGGACCCATTAACTAAACCACTACGCAGGGAGATATTCGAAAAACACATAAAACTTCTTGGATTGCGTAGGGTTTAGAAATGCATGTATCTGTGATAACATTTTGATATTAGAAAGTTACATTTTGTAAGCGTAAGAATTGCAACTGATTTTATGATCAATCGACGTCATAATGTTTTGATTACATCATATTTACGGTCTATAAACTAAGTCGTAGGAGGACGCAATCCTCTGCCAAACTATGTTGAATGTGGGCCTTACCTCGTCACATAGGTAAGGTCGTCTTAGGGTGGAGGGAGGCCTCTACCAGGCAAGACTGGCTAAGAATCAGGGGGATAAACCTGATTAAGCAAGACGATTATCTAGTTTCGAAGTAACTCGACACGATCTTCGTTTTGCATATCGTCGTGATGAACTTTGTTCGTCATTAAACCACATTCTGGGCCAGATGAGAATCTATGATAGCATGATTGACATATCCCTTTCCTGTCAACCCAAAAGGTTCAGGTATGCTATCAATGCGTGCTTCATACTACATGTGCCACGTTCGACCATGGGGTCACAGCTCGGTTGTGCTAGGAAGGAATCCTCGTGACTCTGGCGGGCGCAGACTTCTTCACCTCGAGCGTGTGATTGATCCCAGGAGCCTTATGAAGAGGCACCTAAAAGTATCCTCACGTACTCAGAACTCATATCTAAGGTCATGTTCAATGCTCGCTTCCCGACGTACGAGCGTAGTGCTGAACAAAAAGGCCCAGTGACCACGTCTTTGGATACCGGTTGGGTTTGACTAAGGATATGAACGATGTGGATGGTCAAGTTCACCTGTAATTCACCAACTCTTGTATTCATTAGGTGGCCACCAACCGGATATTAGTTGAAGGTTGTGAATACTTGTACGGATGCCTTGGAGAAGTGTTCATATGTGGAAACTAGACAGAAGGAGAATTATCAGTTGACCTAGGTTACAGCGCGGTACTATATAAATGTTGTTTATAACATGTTGATTAGAGAAAAGGGAATCAACGTTCCGCGGGCACTACAATACTCCTAACAGATATGTAGCACGATGCCCGTCGTATCCGCCGGTCGCACAGCAAACCTAGTATGAACTATTCGAAAGCAAAGACCAGATCGAAGGAGTGAAATGTTGATGCTGATTTGGACGGCAATACATTAACAGGCACCCTCCCATTCCGGCGAGTAGGAGCTGTAAGCATATGGTGATGGGCGACGTAATTGGTAGCCCATAATATGTATAGTTTACCTAAGGAAATTAGGTACATGTCAGATTAGGGTAATTGGGCTAGACCAAAATCCTAATTGACATGAGAGGCCCAAAATTGGGACTCCCTATGCATAGTGGCCGGCCGAAATATTGGAGTGGGCAAATCGGACATTTGTCCACTTTGCTCCTCCTATAAATACATGGTGTTAGGGATTTTTAGGGTTAATCACTATTTACTCATTAGAGTGTTTTAGAGAGAAAAACCCTCCACCCCACACAAGGGTTTTGGCCGAACCTATCCACCACCAAAGGGTGTGCCAATTTGCTTTCTAGCAAACACTCCAGAGATCTGTCCCCTGCCAAGAATCGATCAGAGGCTTTGCTGTGGAGAACATACCGCGTAGGGCTTCCATAACCAGAACCTCTACGGGTGCCGACCGGAGGATCATGAACTCTCTGCAGGAAGGATCTTGGGACTACGGACAACGTTTGAGGTATGTGCGAATCTTCCTCTGTGTAATTTCGATTACTAGCATGTACCATGATTTAGTATCCGTAGTGATTACTCCCCGTAATCTAACAGAAACTTGGTGCCTAAGAAATTAAAAATTTTACCTTGTAAGACACTTATGGTTTCGGCACAAACACAAATTTGGGAACAAGTGGTCAAATTTTAAGATCAAATTTTAATAAGATCTACAATCCAATGTTTGATTTTGATAAATAATATTTTTTTCTTGAATATCATGAACATCAAATTTCCTAAGAACATCATGAAAATTTCGGACCTCCTTAACCATAAAAATTCTAAAATTTTTAAAATTCCCTTTTTAAAACTTCGGTCCAAAGTTTAAATTTTCAAGAACACCAATTTATCAAAATCATGAACTCCCAACACAGGCTCTCATACCACTGTTAGATTACGGGGAGTAATCATTACGGAAACTAAAACCATGGTACATGCAAGTAATCGAAATTACGTAGCGGAAGATTCGCACATACCTCTACAGTTGTCTGTAGTCCCAAGATCTTTGCAGGAGGGAGTTCACGATCCTCCGGTCGGCACCCGTAGGGGTTCTTGTGAAGGAAGCCCTACGTGGTATATTCTTCACAGCAAAGCCTCTGATAGATTCTTGGCAAGGGACAGATCTCTGGAGTGTTTGCTCGAAAGCAAATTGGCACACCCTTGGTGTTTGCTAGGTTCGGCCGAACTATGGTGTTCTTGGGGGAAGGGTTTTCTCTCAAAACATCACTTAAAGGGAATTGTGATTAACCGTAATAAAACCCCTAACTCCCCATATATATAGGAGGAGTAAAGTGGACAAAAGTTCATTTTACCTCCACCCATAATTCGTCCGGCCAAGCTAGTATAGAAAGGCCCAATTTGGGCCTCTCATGTCATTTGGGATTTGGGTCTGGCCCAATGTCCTAACTTCATATGCTTACAGTTAAGACTTTCTATATATATGTTGGATGTAAGATACACATATATATATATATATATATATATATATATATATATATATATATATATATATTTACGGTTTTCTATACTTATTGTGTGTGCGGTTTTCCTATATATATAGTGTTGATTTATATCGTATGCATGAGAGAGAAAATATAGAGATAGGTAATTGACAAAAACATCTATGTAGTGTGTGATACACTGACACGAGTGTTATCAGAACCGGACCAGATCGGCGGTTCTAACGGGTTCGAACCAGAATCGGTGCCTCCAACGGTCCGGTTCGAGCAAATTCGAAGGATGTAAGCGAAACCAGTTCGATAACTGATTTTTTAGCGAATCGGCTAGTTCTGGGCTATTCGCCGATTCAGAGTAAAAAAATTAATTACTCAATTAGGGTTTCTAAAGACTTCGAAGGGGGAGGAGATGGAATGAGAGGGAAAGAGAGAGAAGAGAAGGGAAGGGGAAGGGGAAGGGGAAGGGGAAGGGGAGGAGATGGAAAGAATGGAGCATATGGGGTTAAAGATGGGATGAGATGGAAACGAAGGAGCGTAGGGGTTGAGGTTTGGGATGGGGAGGAGATGGAAATGAAGGAGCGTGGCGGTTATGAAGAGAGAGAGAGAGAGAGAGATATGAGAGGGGAGAGAATGGGGAGATGGAAAGGATGCTTCTCGAAGATATCGTTGATGAAGCTGTTCATGATCCCCATGGCCTTGCTCGAGATCCCGATGTCAGGATGCACTTGCTTCAGTACCTTGAAGATGTAGATCTTGTACGTCTCCACGCTCTTCTTCGACCTTTTCTTTTTCTTGTCTACGTTGGTGGCCCCGTCCTTGGGCAGCTTCTTCACTGCCTTGGGCTTCTTCTCAACGGGAGCCTTCTCCGTCGTCGCCTTCGACTTCTTCTCCTCTGCTGGTTTCTTCTCGGCTTTTGGCGCCATCTCGATTTCGATTTCTTTCCGGAAAATAAGCGTAACCATTGGAGGGAAGCCGAGCAACAATTGTTTCAATTGAATGGGTGATATGGTGGTGAACGAGCGGATTTCCATTTGAGATTATGGAGAGAGGGAGATGGGGAGGGAGAGAGAATGAGAGATGGGGATGGGAAGTGAAGGAATGATATTTCTCATTAAAATAATAGAAGGAATGAGATTGCAGCGGTCAGACCGTGTTCGAACCGGATGAACTGTGAACTGGTGCCCTTCCTCGTTTCAGTGCCTGGTCCAGTTCTGATAACATTGACTGAAACTCTTCAATAATAAAATTATCCGCAGCACAGTAGATGTATGTAATTTTTCTAACCACGTAAATTCTTGTGTCGTGTGTATTTCAATTATTTGCCATAGTTTTTCATAACAATTGGTATTTGAGCCTTGTGTTTAAGGAAGAATAATGTCTGGAGAGGAATTAGGGGTCTCGAGGATTTAGAAGTTTGACAACACAAACTTTGGATATTGGAGGATGCATATAAAGACTAGTTTTGTGGGAAGAAACTTCATCATCTCTTACTGGAAAGAAGCTAGATAAGATTGAAGATATTGATTAAGTTCTGTTGGATTAGCAGGTTCTGCGAGTTATTCAATTAACTCTATCGCGATCCGTCGCACACAAAGTCATCAAGGAGTAGACGATTGTGGATTTCAAGGCGGCTTTGTCAAGTATGTATGAAAAATCGTCAGTGAATAGCAAGGCACGCGTGATGAAGAAGATGTTCAATTTAAATAGAGTAGATTATATGTGCATTGCGCAGTATCTGAACAATTTTAATACTATCACAAATCAGTTTTCTTCCCTGGAACTTGAATTTTATGCCGAGGTACGAGCGCTGATACTATTAGCATCATTTCCAAATTGTTGGAAAGTAGTGGGAGTGGTTGTTAGTAATTCTGCTAGTAAATTAAAATTGAAGTATGATGATATTCATGATTTGATCTTAGTTGAGAAAATGCGCATAAGAGAATTAGGCGAGACCTTGAGTTCAGGTTCATCCCTAAATGTTGAAGCACGAAGGATATATCAGGATAGAGACTAAAATAGATGATACAAAAATTCAAGGCATTGGTCAAGACCTAGGAAATAAAGAACTTGTAGGAATTGCTGCAAAGTTGGCCGCATAGAGATGAACTACAAAAAATCCAATAAGACGAAGGATGATAGTGCTGATGCGACAACTAAAGAAATACACGATGCATTATTGTTTGCAGTTCACAGTTCAATTGACGAATGAATAATGTATTTTGAAGCCTTCTTACACACATCTTCCCACCCAGAGCTAATGCATAACTACGTTGCATGGGATTTTAGGGAGGTATATTTGGCTCATGGAGATTTTATTAACGTAATAGGGACGTTAGACATCCATATTGCACTATGTGATAGTAACAAGTGGACCTTGCATAAGGTCATGCATATTCTCAAGTTGAAGAAGAACCTTATTTTCTATCATGCAACTAGATGAGTGCGATCATATTGTCCTATTTTTAAACAACAACTGGAAATTCTCAAAGGGGCATGGAACTTTACATGACTATTTGTTTAACTGACAATATTTCTAGTAGTAAAGTTATACAAAGAACATCAATTTTGTGGCATTGCGGACTGGTTCAAATGAATCTGAAGGGCATGGACATACGTATAGAGGCAAACTGTTAGTAATGAAGCCAGTTGATCTTTACACGTGTGATGGTTGCATAATGAGGAAGCAAAATTATGTTAGTTTCTTGACAAGTGACGTGGCGAATAAGCCAAAAAATTGGATCTTGTGCACAAAGAGTATGGGGTCTTTCTCCTGTGGCGTCTCTTGGAAACTCTCATTACTATTATTACGTTCATTTATGGCCATAGTAGTAATGTATGAGTTTATTTATTTAGTATAAATATGAGGTCTTTAATATTTTCAAGATTTCGAAAGTTATGTTTGAGAAAGAGACACATCTAAAACTGAAATGTCTGAGGTTGGAAAACAATGGGTAATATGTTCGTGGTGGTTTTAAAGACTATTATGTAATACTTTGGGTATCAGAATGTTGAAAACCATTTTCTAGATGCCACAACTGAATGGAGTCGTTGAGCGTATAAAGTATGAACACAACAATAAATTAGTGTACTAGAAGTATAAGGTTGGGACAATGGACTACAACCTAATTTCTGCATAGATGCGGCCAACACCACTATTTACTTGATAAATCAAGGTTTGAAGAAGGGGGGGGGGGGGGGGGGGGGGGGGGGGGCTGTTTGTTCTATTTCTTATGTAGTTATTGATTATGATTCTCTTAGTAAGCTTGAAGAAAAGCCAAATAAATGTTACTTATTGGCTAAGGAGATGAGGAATTAAGCATGCCATGAAGTTTCAGAGTCGTCCACTTCAGAGCTACATTCCGTAAGTCAACTAGGTCAACCACCTTCTAGAGCATTTCTCACATTCTTTGAATTATATTTTGTTGACGGATGGTGGAGAACCGTAGAGTTATGAAGAATTATTACAAGATAAAAATTTATAGCAAGTGGTAGATGACCATGAAAAATAAGACGTATTCCTTATTATGGAGTTATGCATTGTAGTTGATAGAACTTTCATCAAGTGAAAGTAAAAAACCCCGCTGATATGTTGACAAATAATGTTACAATTGAGAAACTAAAGTTGTCGCGACTTTAATTGGTCTTTAGCTGAAAACAAGGGTAGTGAATTGTAGATGTATAGGATTAATGTTAGAGTAACATGACGAATGCGACGTGTGCGCCACCCTTCAAGTGAAAGATTGTTGGGTTTTGTGGAGTTCAAACCACAATGAATATATATATTTAGAGTTTTCTATAAATTTGATGGTATATAAATTTAGGATTTCTAGATATATTTTTTGGACAATATATATCTAGGATCTTCTAATTATATATTTAATTTAAAATATATTTAAGGTTTCCTAAATATATAATGTTTGCGAAGTTTCTTATATATATGGTATTAGTTTTACATCATAGATAAAATATAAAAATAAGAGAAAGAAAGAAGAGATATATGTAACCGCCAGAAATTCTCTATAGTGTGTGATATACTAATACTACTCAATAATAAAAGGATTAATAAGTATTTTTGTACAACAAGTTTGGACCACGTTGTCTTTTAGTACAACAAGTTTTTTTATTAATATTTTGGTGCAACACGTTTGAGACATGTTGTCTTTTGATGCATTCGTTAGTGGGCATTTCATTTTTGTTGTTAAGTAGTACATGACTTTTCCTCCAACTTTTATTTTGTTCAGTTTAATCCTTCTAGTATATCCCTAACTTTTTAAAAAAAAAAAAAAAATTTAGTCCATAATTTTTTACTAATTAGACCATTGGCTTGGTAGACCTAGCATGCTAGCACTATACTCGATTCGGGCTGGGCCAGACCCACCCAATGGCCCGATCTAGTTTAGGGTTGTCGGATCTGGCTAACCCTAGGTGGACCCACCATAGGGTTATACCCTAGCTAGTTCCACCGAACTAAAGGTTCGATTGGACATCATTAATTTTGGGACTAAACTAAAAAAAAATAAAAGTTAGTCACGTGCATGTCACATGAGTACTTAACGAAAAAAAATTAACAGATCACTAATAGATACATAAAAAATCATGTCTAAAACTTACTGCACAAAAATATGCAAAAAAAAAAAAAAAGAAAGAGAAAAAAACTTATTGTACAAAAAAAAATATGACCCAAAAATGATACACAAAAAATAGGTGTTTAGTGCACATTTTTAGGAACACTAAAAACATATGACCCAAACATGATACATAAATATGACCCAAACAAGATAGTATTAGCAGTTAAATTATATTCCTTTGATTAAATTGTATGAATTCAAGAAGAAAAAACAATTTGAGCAAAATTCTGTTATGAAAAATCATATAAATTTTTTGAAAAAACGCACTAAACAAGAATTTACGTAGTTTGGGTCATTTTTTTTTGGTCATATTTTTTTGTGTATCGTAAATTCTTGTTTAGTGCTTTTGTTTCAAAAAAGACTAAACAAGAATTTACGTAGTTTGGGTCATTTTTTTTTGTCATATTTTTTGTGTATCGTAAATTCTTGTTTAGTGCGTTTTTTCAAAAAATTTATCATGGTTTTTCATAACAGATTTTTGCTCAAATTTTTTTTTCTTCTTGAATTCATATCATTTAATCAATGGAATATAATTTAACTGCTAATACTATCTTGATAATTTTCTGAATTTAGGAGGTATTTGGATTGATGTAATGTGGGATGTAATCTCACATTAAGTCTCACATTGCATCCACATTACGTTGTTTGGTTTGCCAAACGACGTAATGTGCATTGTAATGTAATGTCCATTGTAATATGAGATTACGTCCAAACTCCATTCAACGTAATGTGAGATTACGTCCAACATTACGAAGTGTTATTACTTTATTATTATTTATTAAATAGATAAAATATTTTGTATTATCTTTATAATATATTACGATAATAATATTGTTATTATTATTAGCTTTTTAATTTTTATATACTTCATAACTCATTATTATAATAAATAATATTGCACATGATGTTCATATAAAAGGAGTAAGTCTTTTTCGTTGCATTTTTTGTATGAAAGTTATCTTATAAAACTATATATAATGTTTTAATTAATAGAATTATAGTAGTTGTGCGTATTGAGTTTAAATATTTAGTCTTTAGAATTCATAAATGACTATAGTATTAACCACACACATAATATTTAAGAAGTTAATTGTTGTCAAAATATATATTCTTTAAATATTATCATATTAAGATATAATATACTCTCATATAGATTAATACGGTAATAATAAAGTCACATTACAATGCACATTGCAACACATACCAAACACTGTAATCTAACATTACGCTCCACATTATAGTACAACCAAACACTGTAATCTAACATTACATTACGTATCTCACATTACTTATAATCTCACATTTCAAATAATCTCACATTACGTCCATCCAAACGCCCCCTTAAAGTCAATTAATTATCTTTCCAGGAAGCGGCTTTAATTAGTATATTATTAAAACCAATAAAATAAAATGAATGAAGCTAGTCCCGTTGCTTGACTATAAATTTATTTTATATAGTGTATATATATGCACTCTTGATTCAATATTACTTAGTTTGCCCAAACTAAATCTTTATTATTACATCATATAGAAGCAACATGTGAGAGAATAGCAAATGAATATGGTGATGACACATCATCCAAAAGTAAGTAATATGGTGATCACACATCAACCAACACCACCACAAGCTAGTTTGTTTTTTCTTTTCTTTCTTTAGAAGTTTCACTTTTAACTCTGTTTCCAATTTTGTTTACAATAGAATTTAATTCTCACATTCTACAATTGATACAAATCAATAATTAACCATATACAAAACTCATTCAACAATCATGACCCTTCATCTACCCATAATCTCTATACGGAATCATCTATATATAGAAGACTTTTACTGTAGAAATTAGTTTTTGCAACTGGAAAATTGAGGCAATAGCTGAGAAGAAAACTGCATGAGGATAAATTAACAGCCACTCACTCGTCGTAGATAAAGTAGAGATAGGATGCGGATCAGATTGAAGATAGAAGGGGACCGAAAAGCTCAGTGGTGGCTCTACCTCTCTGTGTTCCCGATGACGACCAATTGAGGTGGAGCGTTGTGGCTGACGATCATATCAGAGCGGATCTGAGCATCAGTTAAGTTCTTCCTTATAAATAAAACAATATATGAAAAGATCAGACATATATCATAGACCCAAATCAAACTAACCTAATTCAAATAATTTACCTCATATCTGATTAGTTTTCTTTAGGCTGCTCGAAAAAAAGGGTCTTGCGTGGTGTGGATGGCCAGATATGGGCGGGGCAATGAGGTGACGCCTAGGAATAGAGGGCGACGGCGACACATAAGCGAAAGTTGCGCGGTGACGAGGCGATGACCAGGTGGGAGGCCTGCAGAACTGAAGAATGCTAAGGATTCACCGATGCAATTTAGGGTTCAGAATAAAGTGTTGTCTTTAACATGAGACACTTTGATTGACCATGGGACGCGAAGCTGTGCTTGATCGTGGCAGCTAAAGACTGGATATGATAGATGACGGTAAACATAGAGATGAGAGGTGGCTGCTATACTCTTCTTCAGCCAGGAGATTTGGATAGGTTTTACAGATTTGGCTCTTTAGTGATATTAGGTTATTAATATCATATGCTGCTATTTGGGTTGGATTTGGATGATACTCAAATTTTTTTTTCTAGGCTTAATGTATAAACCCATAATATGTTTACTAGGTTAAAGTGCATCTACTGTTATTTTTCGGCCTACATAGTTTTTTTTTTGCCGTAGCCTACATAGTTCTTAGTTCTTACGTTTATACAAAAAAAATACAATTCTTAATGTTGATTATTTTTAGCTACGTACTATTTAAGTATAAATATCTATACTATTTTGTTTATTGTATAAGGAAAACAATATAAATGGTCTTCGAATTTTACTCATTTTTCTATTTCTGTCCTTGAACTTTATTTTTTTCTATTTGAACTCGTCAAATTCATTCTGTTATAGTCCCGTCGTTAAATTTTACTGTTAATTGTGGGTGATTAGACGCTGATTAAGCAAAAAATATTGATGTGGACAAGCTAACATGACATATTTAGGTTCACATCATATTTTTTAATATATATCAATAACTAAAAAAATAAATAAATGAATAAATAAATAAAGAAAAAAATAAAAGAAAATTAAAAAAAAAAACATAAAAATGAAAGGTACTAAACATGATGTGGCCAAAACTATGACACGCCAACTTGTCCATGTCAATATATTTTGCTTAATCAGCATCCAATCACCCACAATTAACAGTAAAATTTTAACACGGGACTAAAAGAGAATGAATTTGACGAGTTCAAGTACATCAATAGAAAAAAATAAAGTTCAAGGACAGAAATAGAAAAATGAGTAAAGTTCGAGGATCATTTATGTTGTTTTCCCTATTGTATACATAACTAAAATATTTTATTGAACCACGACTTGACTGTCTCATCGGACCAATATATATTTATATATAATAAAATTTAAACATTATGGCTAAAAAATAATAAATTACTATATAATTCTAAAATATAATTTTATTAAAAATGACACATCTCTCGCGCTGCACAAAAATATCATTATTGGATAAATACTATATTTCTTAAAGAGTACCATATTCACTTTAAAAATTACAAAAAATACGCAGTTAAGAAATCATTATATATCCTTCATATTCTCCATAAGATTGCACTGATCAATTTGAAAACAAGTAATTTTAAACATTTTTCACATATAGTACTTATCAAAAGTAAATGGTTAATATCACTGTTTCTCATATTAGCATTGAAATATAATTTCAATATTTTACACACATATATATATATATACAGTTTAGCATGTCGCCTCGCGCGTAGCGCGGGTCTGTACATGGTATTCATAATTTCAGCTTGAGAGATTTATATATCATGTACAAACGTTATGTTGACTTAGAGAGACAAATTATTTCCAGTTAACTCATGAATAATATAAATTCACTTTAAAAATTACAAAAAATACGCAGTTAAGAAATCATTATATATCCTTCATATTCTCCATAAGATTGCACTGATCAATTTGAAAACAAGTAATTTTAAACATTTTTCACATATAGTACTTATCAAAAGTAAATGGTTAATATCACTGTTTCTCATATTAGCATTGAAAAATAATTTCAATATTTTACACACACATATATATATATATATATATATACAGTTTAGCATGTCGCCTCGCGCGGGTCTGTACATGGTATTCATAATTTTAGCTTGAGAGATTTATATATCATGTACAAACGTTATGTTGACTTAGAGAGACAAATTATTTCCAGTTAACTCATGAATAATATAAATTCACTTTAAAAATTACAAAAATACGCAGTTAAGAAATCATTATATATCCTTCATATTCTCCATAAGATTGCACTGATCAATTTGAAAACAAGTAATTTTAAACATTTTTCACATATAGTACTTATCAAAAGTAAATGGTTAATATCAATGTTTCTCATATTAGCATTGAAATATAATTTCAATATTTTACACATATATATATATATATATATATATATATATATATATACAGTTTAGCATGTCGCCTCGTGCGTAGCGCGGGTCTGTACATGGTATTCATAATTTTAGCTTGAGAGATTTATATATCATGTACAAACGTTATGTTGACTTAGAGAGACAAATTATTTCCAGTTAACTCATGAATAATATAAATGGAATAAATGCTCAATGTGATTAAGGATTTACGTAGTATGAATAGGCCTGTCAAAACAGGTCAACCCATGACCCGTAACCCGTGAACCGCGGGTCACAGACGTCCCGACCCGTGATTGACTCGGGGGTCACCACGGGTCAGGGTCTCAAACCCGTACCCGGGCACTCGGGTCAACGGGTTAACCCAGGTTGACCCGTGACCCGGGTCAGCCTTGCATTTTTGTTGTTTTGCTTACGGCAGTAGCCAACATTAGCAGTTTAGCACTAGCACTAGCAGTGCAGTGTATAACGGCAGTGCAACACTTAAGATAAACGTGTCCTTAATAAGGAACTACACAACAATAAATCAAACTAAATATTTTGAACATTTCTTTTCCATCGTCACATTCACAATTTCATATAGTAATTGATTGCTCTTAGTCTTAAAGACATTACATTCTTTTGTTCTTCATTTGTTTCATTGAGATACGTAACTCCAAAGTCCAAGTATCCAATAAAAAAGAAAAAAAAATTAAAACTGACATAATCAACGGGTCATGGGCCGGGTACGGGTCCTAACTATAAACCCGTACCCGGCCCGCCCTGAACGGATCATTTATGGGTCAACCCGTAAATTACCCGTTAGCGTGACTATGAGGACCGGACTCGACCCGTGAACGGGTCATTTCCGAGTCGCGGGTAAAATTGACAGGCTTAAGTAGGAATAGGATAGGATAAGAAATTTAGAAATAACTTACTAAATCAAAGTTGATTTCTTTTATTGGGGAAATAAATCTATGGTTTACTACTCTAAAAGCAACAATAAATTGGGGGACAAAAATAATGATATCATAACAGTGCAGAGTGACCTTTTTTTTTTTAACCAAAAAAAAAGAGTGACCTTTTTGTTTGGATATATGAAGTTCCGGCTATACCCCTGGAGGGCCCTTCCAAGACCGCGTGTGCATCTTTTTCAAGCTGATTTTCGAGTGTCCTCAACTCAACTCAACTCAACTCGAGCGATTGAATTGAGGACTGACTGCCCAAAGCAAAGTAAAGCTTTTGTTGCTTTCTGCTTAATGGAAGAAGCTCTCTCGGTCTCTCCCACATTTCTCTCTATCTTCCTCCTCTCAACTCCAAAAAAATTCCCACTCATTAGCTAGCTCATCTTTCTCATCTCTTCCTCTTGCTGATCCGCGGTAAGGATCCAGGTATCGCCGACTTTCTCAACTTCTCTTCCGTTTTTAATCGGCTCTTTACTATGCATGCTCGTTTGAAGAAAGATTTCTGGATTTGGTTCCATAGAGCTCTAGTTGGTGTTGCTGGGTGTCGCGTAGTTGGAGATCTTGATTCTTTTGTGTGGTTGGGTCTCCTTGCAGGTTCTTGATTCAATTTGTTTTCAATGATCGTAGATTTTTGTCCTCTTTCTAACTTTCCGTATGCACGATCGGTTGGTTCTCTATAGTTTTAGCTGCCTGTGATATCCTCAAGCGTTTGATGTAGTGAAGTGATCCACTCAAGAGCTCATTCAGTTAATTTATCGACATGCCAATTTTTTCTGTTCAATTTTTTGTTGATTATGGAACAAAGATGTAACCCTATGCTGTTTTCTACTGTAACTGAACCTAAAAATGGAATGTTGGATAATTCTGGGACACTGTTTCACTTTCACATAGGTTCCTCTGTTTTTTCCAAAGAGATTAGGAATTATGCGAAACCGATGAATTTGATTTGCCAAATGAAGTGACTGAATGGTACTTTGTGGACAAATTTGCATGAATAAGCTGATGGGTCTGATGGTTTTGTGCGGATTTATTTCCAAGAGTTCTTTTAGTGCACATCTTTTTTTCTTAAACCATCAGTGTTTCTATCTATGTATGTAGATGAGGAATATAAGTTAATTATGTTGCTGCTCTTCATAAAATAAAACCACTAGCCAGTTGCTGCTTAATGGATCTCTAGTTCCACGATTTCACTTATTTGGTTCAATAATGAGGTGAAATTTGTGTTCATCATATCCAGGTCAGTAAAAAAAAAGTGCTGAAAAGATTCCATACTCTAATGTCACCACCACTCCTCAGTGCAGAGGAAGGGCAGAGCGGTGTCACCAAAGTGGCCACCTCACACTCCTCTGATTGTCTCTCCCGAAATGGATTGGGCCTGAAAGAGCGCAACTATCTCCGTCTTTCTGATTCCTCCTCTGTTGACAGCTCAGCAGTGTGTTGCCTCCCTCAGCAGAATCAAACGAACCTCAATCTTAAGGCCACTGAACTGAGGCTCGGCCTCCCTGGCTCGCTCTCTCCTGAAAGGGAGCCCCTTGATGAGAAGCCACTGTTCCCTTTGCTCCCATTGAAAGACAGTTTCTGCTCATCCGCACAGACGAATGTTGTCTCTGGCAACAAACGAGGATTCTCTGACACCATGGATGGTAATTGGATGTTTCGCGCCACTGCCTGTGATGAATCTCCGCAGTCTGTGGGACAAGGTGCTGATTAAAAAATTATTTTCAGGATGCTATTCTTTGGTGAATCAATGCTACTTAGTGTGAAATTTATAGTGAAACTTTGTGTGAAATTGAAATCTTTTCCATTTTAAGAAACTGCTGAGTGTTAACTATCTCACTCAATAGTTTTTTTTTCCTGAAAAGGTACCTATTTTCTTTCTCATGAAGTGTTTCAGTCCACTCTAAGTTTCAGAGTCTTGAGAATTTTCCTTTCCTTTCGATGTGATATTAAGTAAAGAACATTATAAACCATTCTTGTTTAGAAGAGCTTGTTAAACCATGTTTTATATTTTGTTATTGCAGGGATAAAAGCGGCGACTGTAATGAAGGAAGCAGCCATAAAGCCTCTAGCAGAAAACCCTAATGCTCTCAAGGCCAATGGAGTTAATCAGACAAGAGCTCCAACCAATGCACCTGCTGCTAAGTAAGTGGTGTCCTCCATTTATACTCTTGTTGAACATCATTAGATATATTAACAAATGGACCTTGTACACTTAAATCATCTTTCTGATTATAATTTAACCAAATACACATTTTCTTACTGTGGTAACAGGGCTCAGGTCATTGGGTGGCCTCCAGTGAGATCATTCAGGAGAAACACACTGGCTACTACTACTACTTGTAAAGACAATGATGAAGTTGATGGGAAGCCAGGTCCTGGACCTCTTTTCGTTAAGGTCAGCATGGATGGAGCTCCGTACCTGAGGAAGGTGGATCTAAGGAACTATTTGAAATACCAAGAACTGTCTTTGGCTCTGGAAAAGATGTTCAGTGGATTTACCATAGGTAAGCAATTAGAAAGAAGAGATTTTATTTTTCCCCTCTCAAATTGCTGGATAGGAAAAATATGATTTGTCTTAATTTTTTGTTTTAGATCAATCTGGTGAGGACTCTCAGGGTGAGATGAAGGTGAAGGATCTCCTTGATGGATCGGACTATGTTCTCACTTACGAGGACAAGGATGGAGATTGGATGCTTGTTGGTGATGTCCCATGGGAGTAAGTTGAAGTTCATAATTACCTCATTTTCTTCTGCCTTGCTCGGTTACTCTTTGCAAACTTGGCTAAGCAAATAGTGACTGAAGCAGCCAAATATTGTCGTAACCAATCTTTTTCGGGTCTTATCATATGTTTAATGGAGTAATCTAATCTCCTTGTTCTTACAGGATGTTTATTGAGTCGTGCAAGAGGCTCAAGATAATGAAAAGTTCGGATGCAATTGGACTAGGTATGTCCCTTCAACTCTTTACATAAACCTTCTCCTAGTTTGTTCGCACGTGTAGTATGTAGAAGCGGAGTATTAAGTATTTAACTGAAGATATATATGGTCAATATTCTTTGTTTCTTTTGTCATCGGATAATATAATGAGAGGCGGGTATCGAAGCGGTTGCTTGCCACTGAATTAACACTCCTGCCACTGAATTAACACTCCAGCCTCTAAGAAGGCAAACTTTCTCCTGAGCTTGACAATGGTGATGTTTATATAGGACATATATATATATATATATATATATATATATATACACAAAGTCGCACATTCAAATATACATATACATATATAGTTTTAGCATTTACTTGTAATAGTAATAATGTTTTGGTTCCGAATGTCTGCAGCGCCTCGAGGAATCGGGAAAGCAAAGACAAAGAAGGAAGTAGTAAGCTTCTGAAATGATGAGTGTGTGTTGTGATGTCAAAGTTACTGAGGAATACTACAAAAAGGTGTGGTGGAAGTGGAGGCAGTTAAATTGAATTACTCCTTTTGAATCGATATCTGTTCAGTGTTGATGTTATTGTTATTAGTGTTGTATCTGTGCTATGTTATGCCCTCAAAGTTCTTACGGTCTTCATATGAACCCTCGAAGATTTCTACTACTCTAGGAAATTGTGTTGTAATTTGTTGGAGTCGATATATATATATGGTAGTTGTGTGATTCACATGCGATGAGGACCAGATTCTCGGTTTCTTGCCGTGCAAGTTAGGAGATTAAAACTATAGAGTGAGCCCAGACCAATTATATAAACCCATTGAAGTTACATACTAAAATCAATTGGTAATAGTAGAAGTAATTCACAAAACAAAAAGTAATTCACAAAACAAAAACTTATATAGTGTTCTAACTCTTTAATTAGATGTGGTACAACTGACTAACATTTATTTAACGATCTCTATTTTACATGTGAGTGCACTGTAGCTTCATTTCAATTGGGAGTCTACCTACATCGTAACTCCCCCTTAACAAGAAATTCACGACACCAAACTGTGGAATTTTCAAACCAGCTCCTCAAACGGCTACGCCATGCACCGAGCCGGAGTACGCACAGAGGGGGGTGGTGCTTGGTGAACCCTCTCCGATACCTAAGTCAGTCTAAAGTTTCTAGAGAGAAACTAGAAAGAAGGTATAGAAATGCCAGTAAATAATCATGTTGGAAATGAATAGGATACGAGCAATATTTATAGGCTTCGGGGGGATTAAGGTGGCTTAATGACATCGTTAATCCCCTAAGCGCATTTAATTAACTCATAACCGTGTGATTAGACCCTTAAAACGTGGAGAGGTAGGCGAAATAATCTAAGTGTTGGACGGGTGGAAAAGAGGTCGGGTCCCTTGGGGTCGGACAGAAAATCCGACCCCCGAGGCCTGACACCGGGTGGGTTTGCCCAACCCCTCCTAAGAGGGGTTGGGTGAGCCAACCTGGTCTCCCCTAGGGGAGATCGGGTTGGCCCACCCGATCTCCTCTAGGGGAGATCGGGTTGGTCCACCCGATCTCACCTAGGAGGGATCGGGTGAAGTCACCCGATCTCACCTAGGTGAGGTCGATGGTCGGGTCCGGACGAGTAATTTTACCTCGTTCGGACCGTTAGTGTTTTAGACGAAGTGCTCGGGTCAAAGTTTCGATTTACAACCGTGAATGGGGTAATCAAAATAAGACGGTCTGAATTCAAACGGGTTCCAATTGGGCGTATATCCATCACTTGCCCCCCGAATTAACCAATAGCGTAACCCTTGGTTGACTCTATTTTATGATGGATGATATGCACAATTGGGAACCGTGACTTTACCTCTTGACGAAACCTTTACTTGTCCTTAGGCGCGTTTTTCGAGCATTGTCCTCTGATTCTAAAAAATAGAGGAATTGTAAACGTTAGAGCATGCGCACACGTCTTCTAGACACGTGTCCGTGGAATATGAATATAATCATAAAAAATCCGATCCCTTCAAGTATGCATTTTAAAAATATATACGTGCATGGGGATGCAATGTAATCATGGATATGAGTCTATGTACCTCAATTTACTATGGGGTGAGTATAGGCCGGAAATTTTTTTTGAGTTGGGTCCAAAAATTTCTAAGTATAGGATAACGGAATATATGCCTATAGAGTGTTAACTTGAGTAAAAACACGCCTAACCATAGTCAGAAAATAACTAAGGGCGCTATCTTTAAAATTTGACCCTTGGATTTTTCCTATTTAGATTTAAACGGTGTTGATTTGGCGGTTTTAAAAAACCCTACTATAAAAAGGGGATAGATGATTACCTAATTTTCGTCGTCCTTATCCATTTTCCCTTCGGTGATCGGGTCTTTTGGTCGATTCTACTTCTTGGGGTGCGTGTTACGGCGAGGTGCGTAAATTATTTCTAGTTTAAACGCCG
This sequence comes from Clarkia xantiana subsp. parviflora, assembly GCA_036873135.1. NCBI lineage: Eukaryota > Viridiplantae > Streptophyta > Magnoliopsida > Myrtales > Onagraceae > Clarkia > Clarkia xantiana. The sequence goes on along the minus strand of JAPTYO010000008.1, from coordinate 14,645,899 downwards.
TTCCTTAGGAACGTGATTTTGTTTTTCTTGGTCCGTTCTAGATTCTTGCCTTCCTCTCGATTGCCTTACTTGTTATCTTGCCTCCTGGCTTGTGCATCCATGTAGTAATAGGACTATGCTTAGCTTCTCTCCTTGCCCTCTTGCTTTCGCCTCTTATTCAAGTGTTTCGTTCAAGTGTGGTAGGGCTCTCTCCCTGGGTGTTTTTTCATTTACTCTTAGCTGTTCACTCATTGTTTAAGAGGAATGAGTGAAAATCTTATTCGCGTGGCTCTTTCCTTGTTATTTTCGGACTAAAATGTGTTCTTGCAGTCGGTGAATCTTTTAAGTCTCTGATGAGGAGCAAGAGGCCGATGCGGTTGGGGGTGTCTGGTTCCGGGATCGGGCCCTCGATTACCAAAAAACCCTTCTCTTGCGGCGTGGGGAGTCATCCCATGGCTGAAAGTGGGATTGATGCTGGCGTTATGGTGTCGTCTTCTCTCCCTGTTCATGCCTCCGAATCGAGGGTGCGGGAGCCGGTGATCCCATCTCCGTTGTTTGGTGAGTCTTAGATAACGGGTATCTTCTTAACGTGTACTTTGAGTTACTTAATATTTATTTCTTGTAGGTAGAATCCGTCTTCCCTCGTTGAGCCGGAAGAAGTTGTCTTGTCCTCCTTTTGATGGTATTGTTGGGACCGAGTGGGCTCCTTATTATGGGCGTGGGTATCGTTTTGACAGTCAATCGTCTTTGCATACTCCAGAGGTTGGGGTTCGCATTTTGCAATCTGCTATTCCTCCTACTGATCGTGTGTCTCTCCCTGATGGGCCAGAGGCAGTTCACTGTTTAGTGCATGAAGCACTGTCTCTCTATGTTCCCGTATTCCTCTTCTATCCTTGTTTTCTTTTTCATATATATATTCCCTCTCTGCTATTGTTATACTTTTTTTTTCCAGGGTATTGCTGATATCATTAACTTGTCCGCACTTGTTGTTGACCTGGCTGAGGAGAAGAAGGCTCATGTGGATGCCTATGTTTCCCTTACCTCTGAACTTGTTAGTTGTATGGAGCATAGTCGTGTCTCAGATTTGGAGTGTCGTGACCTGGAAGATCGCATCGCCCTTCTTAAAGCTGAAGTTGTCACCTTACGACAGAAAGCTACATGTGATAGGGTATTGCGGGCTGCTGAGTTGGCCTCTCTTGAGGAAATGTTTCGTATGGAGGAGAGAGAGAATGCTATTGTTGAGTATAAGGGTTTGTCTTCTTATCAAGCTGCTATTGATGTTCGTTGTTCTGTGGCTAAGCGTATTTATCTGAAGATGATTCTTGATCGAATTTACACGGTTGCTCCTGATTTTTCATTTTCTCAACTTGGTGATGTGTCTGACTTTGCCGTTAGGTATGTTGCCAAGTTGAAGAAATAGCATACTTCTTTTCCTTGATGGTGTACGTGGGTGTGTTGCATGAGACTTGTTTTTTTTTTTTTTTTCAATGTGTATGTCTCGTTCTTGCCATTTAGTTTTCATTATGTGGTTGTTTCTTCTTGTGTTTTAGGTATGTCACGTGTCCATTTCTTCTATATTGGTATTTTGAACGTTTGTCCATAGGGGCTGGTTGTAGGTTGTTGGATTGCGATGTAAGTTGCCCATAAAAGTTGCTAAGTGTCTCATACATTCTTTGCTGTGTTTGTCTGTACCTTGCTCTTCATGTGTACTTTATTTTGTACCTATTGCCCCTGTGGTCTTTAAGCTCGTGGGTTAGGGTAGTGGAAGGTTCAGCCTCAGCTGGACACGATGGTGTCTTTTGGTTGTTTGGTTGAGGTGCCTGTGAGGTTGCCTAATGTTCGGGCTTCTCTTCCTCTTTCTCGAGTTCTTATCAGTGGTTCGTCTTTAGGATTTCAGGACCGCGAGGACTCTTTATTGGCATCCAGTTGACTACCTGATACCCTTATCCTTGTACATTTCTCTTTATTTTTCCTTCTCTTGATGGGTTGAGCGACTTCTCTCTTGGTGGGTCAGGTTTATTCTGTGAGCCTTGTACTTGGGATTTTTGTGGCCTTGCTACATTTCTTGGTTATGTTGGCTCTCTTTGAGATATCCGTCTTGACTTGTGGTATAGACGGTGGAATAACTTGCTACTTTCAATGATAACTTCTTGTGGTTGTTTATGTGTTCCCTTGGTCATTGACTATTTCCTCGTGTATGTGTCTCCTTACTTATCTTCCTTTTGTATCCTTGTCTATTATGATACCTGCAATCTCATCATGAACAAACTTATATGTTTTTCATTTCATATATCATTGCCTTGTAAAAAAATTATCATGACATGCTCTTGTGAGTGATGTAAAGATCACTTTATCAAATGCTCCTATGGGTATAGGCAATTTTTCACGAGATAGGCTCCCAGAAGGCACAAAGTTGATCAACAAGATACGCTCTTGGGGGCGTCGAATTTTTTCACGGGATTGGCTCCCGGAGGGCACAAAACTTTTTTTTCACAGGATTGGCTCCCGGAGGTCAACAAGAAACGCTTTTGGGGGCGTCGAATCTTTTCGCGGGATTGGCTCCCGGAGGGCACATAACTTTTCACAGGATTGGCTCCCGGAGGGCACAGAACTTTTCACAGGATTGGCTCCTGGAGGACACAGTGTTAGTCAACAAGATACGCTATTGGGGGCGTCAAATATTTTCGCGGGATTGGCTCCCGGAGGGCGCATAACTTTTCACAGGATTGGCTCCCGGAGGGTACATTGTTAGTCTACAAGATACGCTCTTGGGGGCGTCGAATCTTTTCACAAGATTGGCTCTCGAAGGGCCTAGAATATTTCACAGGATTGGCTCCTGGATGGCACAGAGTTTTCGTAGTCTAAAAAATACTCTCAAGATACGCTCTTGGGGGCGTCGAAGTTTTTCACGAGATTGGCTCTCGGAAGGGCACAGAACTATTCACAGGATGGGCTCCTGGACGGCACAGAGTTTCGCAGTTTAGAACTACTCTCAAGATACGCTCTTGGGGTTGTTAAATCTATTCGCGGGATAGGATCTCGGATGACGCAGAGTTTCGTAGTTTAAAACTACTCTCAAGATACGCTCTTGGGGGCGTTGAAAGAGTCATAGACTTGGTAGTCATATCTGGGTAAGGAGAACATGATGCTTGTCTCATCTCATACTTAGAAAATATTTTGATGTAACATCTACTTCATTGAGGGCATGCATGCCTTATGTACAAACGGGGGTATCCTAGGTGGTCCAAGACATCCTTTAGGTGAAAATAGACGGTTGAAGAGTTGGAGAAACTTCGTGAGTTTTCCGCCTGAAGAGTTGTTTTCGGGAGGCAAATTATGGAAGTATGCATTAAAAGAAAGATATAGTCAAGGATATGATGTTCCATCGGTGCTGGATCCCTAGACATAGAACTTCTTCAGGTGCTCCCCACTGAAAGTGTTTGTAGAGATATTTCCATCTCCATCTTCCAGGCGGTATGCATTTGCGTATGGCACTGATGCTATTTTGTATGGTCCTTCCCATTTTGGAGATAGCTTTCTGACTTCGTCTAGGTGTGAGAACACGTTTCTCCTTAGGACTAATTCTCCCATACGGAATTCCTTTCTCGGACTTGTCTATTGTAGTACCTTGCGGATACGAGTCGCATTTGTGCCTGTGCCTCTTCTAAATTCCATCTTTTGTCGTCTACCAGATCTAGGTCCAAGAGCCTTGCCTTTTTATTTTCATGTTCCTCGAAGTATGTTGTTTTTAGTGATGACACTGCCATTTCTGCTGGTGCTACTGCCTCGGTTCCGTATACTAAACCAAATGGTGTTTCTCCTGTGGCTATTTTTTGTGTTGTTCGTACTGCCCATAAGACATTTTCTAAGTCATCCACCCAGCTTTCCTTCGTAGCATGGATTCTTTTCTTCAAACCATCTAACACTATCTTGTTTGCTGATTCTACTTGTCCGTTTGTCTGGTGGTGCTTTACTGATGCGAAACGTTGTTCTATGTTCAACCTCTCACAATACCATTGCAGCCTCTTGCTCTTGAATTGTGGTCCATTGTCGCTTATTATGACATTTGGGGCTCCGTATCTTGAGACGATGTGTGATTGAATGAAACTGATAATTTGTTCATCTGTTGTCCTTCCCATTGGTTTTGCCTCTATCCATTTGGAGAAGTAATCTATTGCCACCAATATGCAAGTTTTTTTTCCCTTTTGTTTTTGGTAGGGGGCCTATTAGGTCAATCCCCCACTGTGCAAATGGCCATGCTCCCGAAATTGAACTTAGCCTCGCCGCTGGGGCTGTTATGTTTCTATAGTATCTTTGGCAATGCTCACACTTTTGCACCAAGTCAGTCGCTTCTTTGTTCATTGTTGGCCAATAGTAACCCAGATTGTAGACCTTCCGAATAATTGATCTTGCTCCTTCATGACATACGGCGTCACCTTCATGGAGTTATGCCAATACTTTCTCCGTTTCCGGATATGTTACGCACTTGAGGAAAGGTGTGGAATATCCCTTCTTATAGAGCTCATTGTCCATCATAGCATAGTTTCTGGCCATCCTCTCAATTTTTACTGCATCTACCTTGTCTTCTGGGAGCTTTCCCTCAGTAATGTACTGGCGCATTGGGGTCATCTAGGCCTCCCATTCGTCTATCACCAAGGTTTCCATTTTGTCTATCACTGATTGCATTTTTTGTTTCACAAAGTGGACTTCTTTGCCTGCCTTTGTTCCCAGGGCTAACTTACTTAGGGCGTCCGCCTCATGGTTTTGTTCTCTTGGGACTGATTCAATATCGAAGCTTTGAAAACTCGTTATCAGGTCCTTGGCGTGTTGTATATATTTCTGCATATTTTCTGACTTTGTAATGTAATTCCCCTTCACCTGGTTGACGACCAACTGAGAGTCACACTTAACTCGTAGGTGCTTCACCCCTACCCCTTTGGCTATTCTTAGGCCCGTTATCAATGCCTCGTATTCTGCCTCATTATTGGTTGCCTTGAAGGTAAGTGCCATGGCGTAACGCAGTGGTGTCCCCCTGCCCGGCGGGTATAATAGGAGGTCTGCACTTGATCCTATTGCATTGGATGACCCATCAGTGTGCATTTCCCACAAGTCCTCTGGCTGTGCCCCCTGACTGGAACTTGTTTCAGTTGTGCCGTTAATTTCTCCTAAGTCCCCGTCGGGGCTGATTCCGGTGAATTCCACAATAAAATATGCTAGTGCCTGCCCTTTGATGGCTGTTCTAGGTGCAAAATGAATACGGAACTCACTTAGCTCGACTGCCCATTTTGTCAGCCTTCCTGATGTGTCTGGTTTTTGCAAGAGGTGCTTCAAAGATTGACTTGTGAGTACTGTTATTTCATGCCCATGGAAATATGGTCTCAACTTTCTTGCTGATATGATCAATGCGTAGAGGTACTTTTCGATTGCCAAGTAGTTGATCTCATACTTTTCCAACGTGTTGCTCACAAAATATACTGGCAATTGTGTATTGTCCTCCTCTTTCACTAGTACCGAGCTTACTGCCACGTCGCTCACGGAGATGTAGAGGAACAGGGGTTCTCCTGGTGTCGGCTTTGCTAGAGGGGGTAGTGTCTTGAGGTGTTGTTTGAGTTGTTGGAAAGCTTCCTCACACTTTGGTGTCCATTCAAACTTTTTATTTTCCCGTAGCACCTCGAAGAAGGGTAGTGCTTTGTCCCCTATCTTGAACAAGAATCTATTAAGAGCTGTCAATCTCCCGTTTAGCCGTTGTACTTCTTTGTGCTTTGTGGGAGATTGCATCTCCTCAATTGCTTGCAATTTTTCGGGGTTTACCTCTATTCCTCGCTGACATTTTTTCTGGTTCAGGCGGACTTGGTATTGGCGCATTCTTTCGAAGGTCATGCGAAGTTTCTCGACGTGGTCCCTTTTTTCTTTGGACTTGACGATCATGTCGTCCACATATGCTTTCATTGTCTTCCCTATCATGTTGCCAAATATTTTTTTGACCATACGCTGATATGTTGCCCCCGCGTTTATGAGTCTGAATGGCATCACAGTATAGTGGTATATTTCACTGTCGGCATAGAATGCCATGTGGGAGGCGTCTTCCTCGGCCATTTTGATTTGGTTATACCCTGAATATGCATCCATGAAGCTCATTAACTTGTGACCTGATGTTGCATCCACTAACTGATTTATCCTTGGGAGTGGGTAAGAATCTTTGGGGCATGCCTTGTTGAGGTCACGATAGCCGATGCACATTCTCCAACTTCCGCCTGCCTTCTTTACCAGCAATGGGTTGGCGACCCATGTTTGGAACCTGATCTCTTTGATGAATTTTTCTTTTAACAGCTTATCCACCTCTTCTTGGATAGCTATCTTTTTACTTCCCCCCATCGGCCTTATCTTCAGTGTTATCGGGCGTGTTGCCGGGTCTATGTTGAGCTTGTGTGATATTACCTCCTCGGATATCCCTGGCATGTCGCTTGGTGACCAGGCAAACAGATCTTTGTATTCCCTTAGCAATGCTATTATGTGCACCTCCTCTTCTTTTGTCAGAGCTGTCCCGATTTTCACCTTTCTATCGGGTTCTTCTATTAGTATTTCCTTCAGCTCCTCCATAGGTGCAGGTCTTCCGATCTTCCCTTGGATCCTCATCTATTGATAGGACTTCCCTGTTGGATTTATTCTTTTTGGTTAGTGCAATCCTTGTACACTTCCTTGCTACCTTCTGATTTCCTTTTACCTCCCCAATGCCATCATTTGTGGGGAACTTCATTTTCTGATGCGGTGTTGATAGAACCATGCCCCATTTTTTTTATTGTAGTGGTGCCTAGGACTCCATTATATTCCTCCATTTCTTCAATAATAAATAAAGGAATATCAATCTTTAACTGTCTCTGGCCTGTGCCTAGTGTCACAGGTAGTGTGATTGCCCCCATTGGGTAAGTTGGTTCTCCCGAAAATCCTATGAGGGGGGTGTTGGATCACGGTGGAACTCCGGTACGATCTTTGACGGCGACCCTAGCTCCTTTGCTCCACACAATCCTGCAAGAGGGGATAGACCGGGCGGTGACCCAGAATCCATCTCCGATGCTTAAATGAGTATCTCGTATACGGCGGCAAGTAAGAATCTCAAAGTATGTATCTCCAAACGTAATCTGTTCTGAGGTAACCTCTGCCCTTTTTTGGGCGGAGAGGTACCTCAGTTACCTGGTGAACCGTTGGGGTGGTTAGCCCGTATTCCGCGTATCTCGGGCACGATCGCGCCTATCTAGGCCATGATCTCTCTTATCTCGGCCACGCCCCGCGTATCTCGGCCACGCTCCGCGTATCTCAACCACGCTCCGCGTATCTCGGCCACGCCCCGCGTATCTCGGCCTTAACCTCTGATAGCAAGTCCCGATTAATATCGGGGACTCCAGAGTTATCTCGTTATGTCACCGCTCGGGGCCCCTCGTCATCGTGACAGGGCCAATCATTCTCAGGGATTCATCATCGGGGCCTACTTAAAGGCGTCTCATCGGGAGCATCCAGCTCACCTATCGGGACCGACTCTGTCGGGACCTTTCATCATCGGGACTCCCTTTGTCGGGACCCTTCACCTTGGTCTTCTTGACCTTCATTTTAGGGCCTAGTGGGCCTATTTACCGTTTCCTCGCCGTTAAAGGGCCTAACGGCCATAGCGAAGCCCATCATTTGCCCCCAAGACGTGAGGGACTTTCAGTTCGTCGTGTCTTCCAACTCCCGACCTCCCGACATCGGAGTCGGGGACCTTTCCCTTGGCATAGTCACTTGATACAAATCTTCTCGTTCACGCTTCCTCGATGCTTTGAGGATAACCACCAAATCCGAGAAGACTCATCGGTTCCCCTGCCATTAAATGCAGCAGATAACGGAGCGACGTCTTTGGCAGCCGTGCCTGATTTTTCGCGCCTGCTTTTTCTGAAAAAGTGCTTTTCATGCCGTTTCATCATTACGCCCGTTGCCATTCTGTACGTTTCATCTTAACGGTCCAGATCAAAACGCTTCAACTTCGATGATTCAGATCAGAACGTCCTTTCAACTGTCCTCTTCGCCTATAAAACCCTCACCCTGGGTACAATTTCTCTTTTACCGTCTCCGAATTTTCAAAAGCTCTCTGCAACCTTTCTGAGAATTCAAGCTCTGCGTTTTCGAATACCCAAGTGTTTCTCCGAACCACTTTCCGGCAACTTTCAGATCATCCTTCCTTCCTCAAGTCATCATGTCTGGTAAGGATTTCTTCCTTGTTACTTGTGTGTCTTTTCCTTCCTTTTTGCTTAGTTGGTTCGTAATTTCCCGGAAAACCCAATGTGCCTTTCCTTGCCATGGCTGATTTCAGACAGTAGATCTAGTTCCGAGGGAAGGAAGCCCTTCAACTTCGACTATGCTCTGAACGAGATTTCCAGCACTGCGTATGATGCAGCTCTCCGGGAGGGATGCATCACCTCTACCTGGGAACCTCGCTTCCCATATCCCTGGCCCCGCCCCTCGGGTAACCTTGAGGTTACTCGTCCCCGGAAAGGGGAGGTGTTTGTCTCTACGGGGCAAATATCAGCGGGGATTAGATTCCCCTTCTGTGGTAATCTGGTCGAGATGTGCCAGCACTACAAGGCGCATCCGACCACCTTCTCTCCCCACGCCATACGTTTGTGGAACGCCTTCCAGGTCCTTTGCTTCCGACAGAAGTGGGTGTACAGTCTCAAGCTCTTCAGGACCTTCTACGGGATGAAGTGCAACGAGGCGGGGGTCTGTGCCTTCTACCCCCGGATGCCGAAGTGGAACAAGACGCAACTCGGGTTGTGCTACTGGACCAATGACACCTGGAAGGTGGTCAAGGGTCGGGGACTCCTGGTCGACACGGGGTCCCGATAACAGTGGGTGGAAGAGGAGCTACTTCTTCATCCAAAACTCCTCGATCCCGTGGCCCCGATGGGAGGTGGAAGCGGACTCTCCTCCCGCTTTCCACACCTACACCGATGAAGACTTCCAGACTCTTCAACTCATCCAGCTCTACCGGTGGGGGGAGTCCTACACTCCCCTCGATGCCAATTCTCTCGTGGAGCGGGACCTGGTGAATGCCGGGATCCGACTCCTCGACATAGTCTCCGGGGAGCAGCTCTTCGACGGCCCCTCCAATATGGTTCCCTGGGTAATATCTCTAACCTCTGTTTTTTACTGTTTGCAGCTAAGAAGGTATCCGTGCTGACCAATTTGATCCTTAAGCAGGGGGAGACCGATGCTGTCCGCCCTACGCGGAAGAGGAAGTCAGCCAAGAAGGCTGCTGCTCCATCGGGATCTCCTTCCGCGGAGCGGCCCAAGCGGAGCCGCGTGGAAGTGGACAAGCTCTTCGACGTCCAGACCGCTGAAGAAGGTAAAAAGCTCCGACTCGCTATCAAATCGATCAGGAAGCTAGTTCCTAAGGAGCTGATCCCTTCGACCATGGAGGCCCGCATCGCCGATGTCAAACGTGTCCTCCGAGGGGAAACTCCTCGTGTCCTGAAGGCGGGCTACTACAACTACCGCGGGAAGGACCAATATGTTTCTCGGCGCATTGTTTGGTGTAAGGGCTCTAATGAACTTCCTGATTATATTACTGAAGTCTCCTCTCGTCCTCTAGGTGCAGGTCACTCGGGGACTCCGTCGGGTGCTGGAGCCTCGGCAGGTGCACCACCTTCAGCAGGGGCGCCTCCTTCTGTAGGGGCACCACTTTTCTCCAGTGGTGGGACCCCGACCGGCGAACAATTTCGTCGGGTGGAGAGCCTGGACTCCTCCGAGGAGACTGATGAGGGTGGCTCCCTTCGCCATCGTCGGAGGACGGGGCAGTCCCCGCTGAAACCAACCTCTAAGGGGCTGCCCCCCTCGCCTTCTTCACGACAGCAGCGACAACCGTCGCCCGTCCACGACTTCACTCCTTCCCCAGCCCGGGGTGGGTCGGAGGTACGCCCCTCCACGTCCCCAGTCGGCCCTTCTCCTCTTCCCCTCGACAGGAGTTTTTACAAGGCCTTCGACCCCGCACAGGAGGATGCTCCATGGACCCCGATCCAAACGCTGCAAGGGGTCCAGCTCCGACAAGGGGACACATATCCGGAGATGGCTCTACACCTGGTAGCAGGCTCAATCCGGCCTTCGATGAGGTATCCGATCACCTTAGATCGGAAGGAGATGCGTCGGGATGTACAGGAGATGTGCATGCGTCGGATAGAGGTAAGACTTTCGCTTTTATTTTCTTCATTCATAAGACCAGTTGCTCATCTACTAATACTTCTTTTCCTTCCTTCGCAGGAGATGGGGGACATCAACCATTCCATCGGGTACCTCCTCGCCTACGAGGAGGCCCTGGAGCAAGAGCGGGCGGTCACAGCCAAGCTTAAGGAGGATCTCGCGGCCTCCGAGTCTTCGCGGGGAAAACTGGCTAAGGAGCAGGCCATCCTCGACCGAAAGACTCGGGACCTCCAAAAGCGGGTCTGTGACTTCGAGGGGCTCCTAAAGCGGGAGCGGCAGGAGCGGCAGGTTGCTGAGGACAAGCTGGTCCTTGAGAAGAAGGCTCTGGAGGAGCAAGTTGCGGGGGTTCCCGCGCAGCTGGTCGCGGCCGAGACCAAGGGCCAGGAGGATTATCGAGGGTCCGAAGACTTCCAGGCTGATGCTGTAAAGTTCTGCAGCGCGGAGGTGGAGAACACCCTCTTCAACACAGTTGAGGAACTCCACCTGGAGTATGGCGACGCCATCAACTTCGACAAGTCTCCCTCTCTTGCTCCCTTCGCGAAGAAATACTTTGCTCTCTCGGAGGAGAGTGATGGGGGGAGCACTCCCGCCATTGTTGAAGACACAGCAGAGCCTCCAAGTGCTAACGCCCCGATAATCGACCCTCCAGCGGCTGAACCTGTGGAGCCTTCTGCCACAGACCTCGTGGACCCTGCTCCCGTTGATGCCGCCGACAAGGACCAAGCCTAACTGCTTATCTTTAGAGTCCTTGTATTCTCCTCATTTTTGTAATCCTCGGGCCTTTGAGCCCTTATGAATATCAGACTTTCTTAGTTCCGATTTTCCATTGCACTTCTCAAAGCAACTTTACTTACTTAAGGCGAAACCTCAACACTTAAGATATTTTCATACATCACTTAAGACGATTTAACAACTTGCACCACTTAAGGTGACTTACTATCACGCACCACTTAAGGCGACTTTCCAATACTTAGAATAAATCCCAAGAATCAAGCATCACTTAAGACGACTTAATCTCGCGCATCACTTAAGACGACTTTAACAACACTTAGAGTAAATCTAAGAATCACGCATCACTTAAGACGACTTAATCTCGTGCATCACTTAAGACGACTTTCTCATGCACCACTTAAGGCGACTTTCCTCGTGCACCACTTAAGGCGACTTTTCTCGTGCACCACTCAAGGCGACTAAATAACGCTTAGAATAAATCTAAGAATAATTCTGATCGGAATCAACCTCTTTATTCATTGATGGCACAAAATTTGCTTACATCGAATCAAACGATAAATAACATACACCACTTAAGGCGATTTTACATCGAGCACCACTTAAGGCGACTTTTCATCGGGCACCACCTAAGGCGACTTTTCATCGGGCACCACCTAAGGCGACTTTTCATCGGGCACCACCTAAGGCGACTTTTCATCAAGCATGACATTTCTTCAAGTGTTCGCCACTAAAAGAATGCTTCAATGCTCTGCCATCGAGGTCTTCCAATTTGTACGCATTCGGAGCTGGCATCCCCACGACCTTGTAAGGTCCTTCCCATTTTGGTGACATCTTGTTGATTCGATCCAAAAGGGTAAACTCGTTGCGACGCCAAACCAGCTCCCCGACGAAGAATTGTCGGGACTTAACTCGCCGATTGTAATACCTAGCCGTCGCCAAACGCATTCGAGCTTGGACTTCATCGGCTTCCCGCCTCTTCTCTTCGAGCAAGTCCAAATCCAGACGTCTCATCTCGTCATTCGTCAGAGGCTCGTAATATCTCATCCGATGGGACGCCACAGCTACCTCCACGGGAGCAACAGCCTCCGTGCCATAAACAAGGCCAAACGGAGTCTCCCCGGTTGATCGTTTGGGTATCGTTCTAACAGCCCAAAGCACGTTTTCCAGTTCGTTCAGCCATTTGCCCTTCAAGGCATAGACCCTTTTCTTCAGGCCATCCATCACGATTTTGTTGGCTGATTCCACCTGGCCATTCGTCTGAGCATGATGGACAGAAGCTGTCCGATGCTCGATGTTCAACTCTTCCAGATACTCCTTCACTTGAGTCCCATTAAACGGCGGACCATTGTCGCTAATCACCACCTTGGGAATCCCGTATCTGGATACGATATGGGTTTGGAGAAACTTGACGATCTGGTTCCCCGTCGTCTTGGCCAACGCCTTCGCTTCTATCCATTTCGAAAAATAGTCAATAGCCACCATTAAATATTTACACTGACCTTGTGCTTGCGGGAGAGGTCCCACTAAGTCGATGCCCCACTGCGCGAAGGGCCAAGCACTCCTGATGGACGTCAGATTAGCGGCTGGGGCCACGATGTTCGGGGCGTACCTCTGGCACGCGTCACAGGATCGGACCAACGTCATCGCCTCCTTGCTCATCGTAGGCCAATAATAGCCCATATTTAACACTTTCCTCATAATAGATCGGGCCCTTTCATGACAAGCCGCGACCCCTTCATGCACTTCCTTCAGGATTCGACTTGTGTCGGGCTCAGCCACACACTTCAAGTATGGAGTCGAGAACCAGCCTTTCTTGTATAGCTGATTGTCCAGCATCACGTAGTTGACCGCGATCCGACATATCCTGTCAGCTACTACTCGATTATCGGGGACTGCCCCCGTAGTCAGGTACGCGACTATCGGGGTCATCCAAGTGGGCTCCTCCTCCGATCCTGCTTCAATAGCACACACCTGCGTCGGGTCGGTGGTCGACAATATCACATTCTCCAAGAAGTGCACCTTCCGATTTTCCTCCAGGGGTGCCCCCAAGGAAAATTTGCTCAAGGCATCTGCCTCCACGTTTTCTTCCATCGGGATCGCCTCGATGTCGAAGCTTTTAAAGCTCTCCTTCAAGACTTGCACCTCGCGAAGGTACTTCCTCATCATCGGGCTCTTCGCCTCGTATCGCCCTTGGACCTGGTTCACAATCAGGGCCGCGTCACACTTCACTCTCAAGTGGGCAACTCCCGTACCTTTGGCAATTTTCAGGCCCGTGATGAGAGCCTCGTACTCAGCTTCATTGTTCGTGGCCCTAAACGTCAAGGCCAAAGCATATCGAAGCGGCTCACCTTCGCCTGGTGGTATCAATACAAACCCTGCTCCTGATCCCTCTGATCTCGAGGAGCCATCCGTGTACATCTCCCAGGTATTTTCCTCGTTTGGCTGTTCTGATTGCTCTGCCATCTCTGGTTGTTCTGCTATCGGGACCACCATGGTTGCCCCCTCTACAGGGCCCGCTTCTTCCAGATCGGGGGCTGTAGACTCTGCTATGAAATCCGCCAATGCCTGGCCCTTAATAGCCGTTCTCGGAGCAAAGTGTATGCGAAACTCACTAAGCTCGACTGCCCATTTCACTAATCTCCCCGACGCATCAGGTCGGTTCAAAAAATGCTTCAGAGGCTGGTTCGTCAACACAGTAATCTCATGCGCATGGAAGTAAGGCCTCAGCTTCCGGGCAGTAATAATCAACGCAAAGAGATACTTCTCAACGGCGGGATAATTCATTTCAGATTTGGCAAACGCCTTGCTTACATAATAGACGGGGACTTGGTTACCCTCGACAACCTTCACTAACACAGAGCTAATGGCAAATTCAGAAACAGCCAAGTAAAGATATAGCAGCTCGCCTGGAACCAGTTTCGCCAACGGCGGGAGGGTGCGAAGGTGCTGCTTGAGTGCCTGGAACGCCTCTTCACACTTGGCGGTCCACTCAAACTTCTTGTTGGCCCTCAGGACTTCAAAAAATGGCATTGATCGGTCGCTCGCCTTGGACAGGAAGCGATTCATTGCAGCCAGTCGGCCATTCAGCACTTGCACCTCCCGATGGTTTATTGGAGACTGCATCTCCTCGATCGCCCTCAGCTTCTCGGGGTTCACCTCAATTCATCTCTGACTCACCATAAAGCCCAGAAATTTCCCCGAGTGGACTTCGAAGGCGCATTTTGTTGGGTTCAAGCGAACCTGATGAAGCCTCATCCGCTCAAACGCCGTGGCTAGGTTGTGCACATGATCCTCAGCTTGTCGGGACTTTACCAGCATATCGTCCACGTAAGCCTCCATGGTTTTCCCCAGCATATCTCCGAACAGCTTGTTCACCATCCGCTGGTAGGTTGCCCCGGCATTGATCAGTCTGAAAGGCATGACATCGTAATGATAGATGTCGCTATTAGCATAAAAGGCAGTGTGGGGGGCATCCTCCTTAGCCATCTTGATCTGGTTGTAGCCCGTGTACGCATCCATGAAGCTCAACAACTCATGTCCCGACGTGGCATCCACCAGCTGGTCGATTCTCGGGAGCGGGTAACAATCCTTCGGGCAAGCTTTATTCAGGTCGCGGAAATCAACACACATCCGCCACTTCCCATTGCTTTTTTTTTACCAGCACCGGGTTAGCAACCCAAGTCTGGAATCGGAGCTCCTTGATAAACCCAGCATCGAGCAACCTGCCCACCTCTTGCTGGATCGCGATCTTCTTGTCTGTACCCATCGGACGTCTTTTCTGCGCGATAGGTTTGATCGCGGGATCGATCTTCAACTCGTGTACGATCACATCGGGGCTGATTCCTGGCATGTCACTCGGAGACCAGGCGAACAGCTCCTTGAACTCCTTCAGTAGATCGATCAACTCTCGGGTTGTCTCCTCGGTCAGAGCAGACCCGATTTTCACCTTCCTCTGAGGCCCGTCAATTTCGACCTCCTTCAAGTCCTCTACGGGGGCGGGACGCCCAAACTCCTCCCTAGGATCAGCATCTGTCTGGAGGACAGTCATAGCCTCTCGTCTTTTCCTTCGAGTGGCGTTAACATAACATTTCCTGGAAGCTACCTGGTCGCCCTTTACCTCTCCGACTCCATGGTCGGTCGGGAACTTCATCTTCTGGTGCACAGTCGAGGCAACCGCCATCAGGGGGTTGATGGTAGTTCTCCCGATAATCGCGTTGTAGGTCCCTGCGGATTCTACTACCACAAACTCCACGTTCCTCCTCTCTGATTTCCACCCGCTACCAAACTCCACTGGTAAGGTGATCACTCCTAGCGGATAGGAGGTAAAGCCAGAGAATCCGACCATCGGGAAGTTCGCCTCCTTCAGGTCCTTCTTTGTTTTCCCCATGGCCTCCAGAGCATCCATGAACAGAATATCGGAGGAGCTCCCTCCATCGATCAGAATCCGCTTCATCTCGTATCCATTCACATCCAAGGTCACGACCAGAGCGTCATCGTGGGGAGTCTCCACGCCTACGAGATCCTCCGACGAAAAAGAGATCACCATCTCTTCCTTCAGGGTCCAGGATCGGGACGTCTTACCCAGCACTACAGCAGGGGAATTCTAGAGGCATAAACTTCCCGGGAGGACGAGGTATCACCTCCCGCCGCAAATCCTCCGTGAATCACATTGATAGTACCCTGCTTCTACTTATGGGCACCAGAGGACTCCGGGTCAGACCTCTTCTTCTTTGGGGACCGATCGCGGGATCGAGAACGGGATCGGCACCGCTTCTCCCCGACAAACTCCTTAAGCTTCCCCTTCTGAATCAGCTTTTCGATCTCCTTCTTCAGCTCCCGACAATGGTTGGTGTCGTGACCATTTGCGCGATGAAATCGACAGTAGCGATCGGTGCGGGATCCCAAAAATTCTCCTTCCTTCTTCGGAGGGTACCTGGAGATACCTTGTCGTTCCATGACCGTTAACACCTCCGCCATAGAGCTGTTGAGAGGAATTTCACGATCCTCCCGCCTGTCCTTCTTCGAGGAACGCCTATCATCCCTTCGATCAGAGCGGTCTCGATTCCGACTGCTCTCGGCTTTATCCTTCGACTTACGATCGTCCAAGGGTTTGACCGACTGCTTTCCCTTATTCGACTCGGGGGCTCAATCTCTCCAGCGGCTATCTTCGACTCCTGGACATCGATTTGCCGCTTCACCCTCTTCTGTAACGCCTCCATATTCCACACAGCCTTCTCGGTCACGCTGTGCATCAAGTCGGAACCGTAGGGGGCTGTCAGGTTCCGAATGAAGGTACGGATGGTCTCACCCTCCGAAATCTCCTCGTCAATCTCCGCCACGCTGGCAGTGTATCGCTGGTAATAGTGCGCCAGCGACTCATCGGGCCTCTGTACCACCTGGGTCAGGGACCTTACACTCTTCAACAGACGTCTGCGACCTTGGTACTGCTGAATAAAGCGGTCGTGCATATCAGCCCAGCAAGTGATGCAGCCTGGGGGCAGACTGAAGAACTAGGTCAGGGCTCTCTCACCAAGTGTGTTCGGGAACAGCGTACACACGATATCTTCATTCGGGGCTCTGCCCAGACACGCCATAAGGTGCTTCTGGACATGACGAACCGGATCTCCCTCGCCATCATACTCCTTAATCGTGGGGATACCCAACCCTGGCGGGGCGAGGGTGTCTATGAGTCGAGGAACGAAGGGATGGGTGGATCGATCCCTCAGCTCCGACACCAGCGGCTTCTGCTCTCCCATGCAGATGTTCACGATCTTCACCACCTGATCGGGGGTGATGGGACCATTAAGGGGAATGGTCATATGCTGCACTGGTCCTGGCCCATCGACCACAAATCGTTCTGGTTGAGTGGACTCCCTATTCCTGCCCTGGCCTCGGGGCTGAACCTCCCGCACATTCTGAACCTCTGCTGGTGGGGGCGCTTCCTCTTCTAGTCTGGGCATCTCCTCTTGCCTCCTCGCAGCCTCTCTCCGATCTAAGAGAACCTCCACGGCTGCCAGAAACATCGGCATGGCCTCCGCCACAGCCCTCGCCAGGTCTGCATTTGGAGGAGCCTCCTGCTCCCTATTCCCCTGGTGTTGAGCAGCAGTATCTTCGGGACCTTCATTATGCCCCCCTGTCTGGGAGACCTCAGCAGCAGGGAGATTCTGGTCCTCCTCACGTTCCGGTGGTGAATTCAAAGTCGTCGCAGCAGGATGACGGGAACCACCAGATTGTCCTTGTCTTCTTTGCTTGCCAGCCGCCATTGAACGAGTAGAAGGCATATCAGCTTTTTGTTACGTTCTCACAGATGGCGCCAATGTTGGATCACGGTGGAACTCCGGTACGATCTTTGACGGCGACCCTAGCTCATTTGCTCCACGCAATCCTGCAAGAGGGGATAGACCGGGCGGTGACCCAGAATCCCTCTCCGATTCTTAAATGAGTATCTCGTATACGGCGGCAAGTAAGAATCTCAAAGTATGTATCTCCAAACGTAATCTGTTCTGAGGTAACCTCTGCCCTTTTATAGGCGGAGAGGTACCTCAGTTACCTGGTGAACCGTTGGGGTGGTTAGCCCGTATTCCGCGTATCTCGGGCACGATCCCGCCTATCTAGGCCATGATCTCGCTTATCTCGGCCACGCCCTGCGTATCTCGGCCACGCTCCGCGTATCTCAACCACGCTCCGCGTATCTCGGCCACGCCCCGCGTATCTCGGCCTTAACCTCTGATAGAAAGTCCTGATTAATATCGGGGACTCCAGAGTTATCTCGTTATGTCACCGCTCGGGGCCCCTCGTCATCGTGACAGGGCCAATCATTCTCAGGGATTCATCATCGGGCCTACTTAAAGGCGTCTCATCGGGAGCATCCAGCTCACCTATCGGGACCGACTCTGTCGGGACCTTTCATCATCGGGACTCCCTTTGTCGGGACCCTTCACCTTGGTCTTCTTGACCTTCATTTTAGGGCCTAGTGGGCCTATTTACCGTTTCCTCGCCGTTAAAGGGCCTAACGACCATAACGAAGCCCATCAGGGGGAGTGGACTTGTTTTATGCTGCTTGGTCTTACACCTAATCTGTCAATCACTTTCTTGTTGATGATATTAGGTGAGCTTCCACCATCTACTAGGATCCTTCCGACGTCCATGTCGGTGATTTTCATTGTTATGACTAGGGCATCGTTGTTGCTTGGTAACACATGCTCCATGTCCTTTCTTGAGAATTGTATCGTATCTTCTATCTTTCCTTTCACTTGTTTTTCTCCGAACGTGTGATTTCCTAACTGTGTCATATATGGCTCTCTTGCATTTGCTGATTCACCGCCAGCTTCGTAACCTCCATGAATGACATATATTTTTTCCATCTGACTCGTGGTAGTTAGGCTTTTTGTTCGAAGCCCACGGACGGCGCCAAGTGTTAAGTCGCGTCACTTGGGTCAACGGATTGTCGGTCCAAGTTTCACTCCTCACGGGTAGATAAGTTGATTCGATGGTCTATTCGCTTGATGGTCTGATAAGTATTCTTCTCTTCTTCTGACTTCTTCCTTCTGACCGACCTGCAATAGGGGCAGTAACAAGCACGGAGGGGGAGGGGGTGGTGCTTGGTGAACCCTCTCTGATGCCTAAGTCAGCCTAAAGTTTCTAGAGAGACAAACTAGAGAGAAGGTAGAGCAAAAGCCAGTAAATAACCAACCTGTTGGAAATGAATAGGATACGAGCAATATTTATAGGCTTCGGGGGGATTAAGGTGGCTTAATGACATCGTTAGTCCCCTAAGCGCATTTAATTAACTCATAACCGTGTGATTAGACCCTTAAAACATGGAGAGGTAGGCGAAATAATCTAAGTGTGGGACGGGTGGAAAAGAGGTCGGGACTCTTGGGGTCGAACAGAAAATCCGACCCCCGAGGCCTGACACCGGGTGGATTTGCCCAACCCGGTCTCCCCTAGGGGAGATCGGGTTGGTCCACCCGATCTCACCTCGGTGAGGTCGATGGTCGGGTCCGGGCGAGTAATTTTACCTCGTTCGGACCGTTAGTGTTTAGACGAAGTGTTCGTGTCAAAGTTTTGATTTACAACCGTGAATGGGGTAATCAAAATAAGACGGTCTGAATTCAAACGGGTTCCAATTGGGCGTATATCCATCAACATGTATCATGTGTTGTCGTCCTTACACCGAGACTCACCACTTTTGGCCTTCCTCGACTTCCTGGACCGAGCCACCGACTCTGATACTATTTGTTACGAGCGATTCTCTAAACAGTCACAAACGATTAAGAAAGAAGGCAATAAAGAAAACAAGATTTAACGTGATTCGGTCAATTCGACCTACATCTACGGGTAAAGGAGGAGCACCACTTCACTAGCACAATCATCACTGGAGGGTTACAAGACGAAACCACATAGATCACTCTCTTTCATAATACATGTAGAGATTTAAACACAAAATGCTCTAAATCACCGAGATATAAACACTCGTCTCCGTCTAATCTCACCTAATCATAAGTGGCGGCTGCTCTTAATAATCCTAAAAGCACTTCCCTCTGTTATGTACCCTAAGTCGAACCATTTGTATATATATGACAAACAGCCCACCGACCCATTATATATATATGAGCCTAACGCACATCATTGTCACAAATAATTTATACAATTTAAGTTAACCCAACGAATCCCCACCTTAAATTGAATTCTCCATAGCTCTTCAAATGACATGCTCCATGGTTCGCTACCTACTTTGCCAAGGCTCGGATGGGCCTACCCCAATTTCTCAAGATCCTAATCGAGCTCAAACGTTGCATGGTTAGCTTTTGCTACACTTAGGCCACATGCCTCTAAATTTTCTGACTTGATTAGTTTCATGTCCCAGTCCCGGACAAACCTATTTGCACATGAGTTTCCTTCGTGGGCTTCTCCTTCCGTTCTCTCCTTCTTCCTGGGCTTCTCCTTCTAGTATTCCCGCTCTGTGGGCTTCTTCTTCTCATATGGCCGCCCCGTGGGCTTCTTCTTCTCGTATACCTGTATATGGGCACCGGGGAGGGGGTTCCCGGTAAGCCCAGTATTTGCACACGGTGTCCTGAGTGCCTTCTTGCTTGGGACCTCCGCCCTTCCTTCTCCTCGTGATACCTGCGAAAGGGGCAATACCGAGACCCAAGGGGGGGGGTGCTCGGTGTGCCTTTCTCCGATGCTTAAATGAGTATATGATTTTAGAGAGATAAAGTAAAGAGAAGGCAAAGCTTGAGTGAGAGAATCATTCATTCCTTCAAATGAGGGGAGGAGGTCTCTATTTATAGAATTCCTATTGGACCGCCCCGGTTCCAGTGATTTCCTGGTCCGGTTGTGGCAGTTTCGTAATATAAGTTGGCATTGACCGTAAATAAGGTGCATTTGACCTCGGTTCGATCGTAGATAAGCATAATGTGTTTAACTGTGTTGGAATGGCCTCCAAGGGCGAGCCCCGGGCAAAATATCGCCCAGGGGTGGGGGTCCGGACGAGGGGGACTCGTCCGGGCGGAGGGGGGGGGGGTACCTGGGTGGGTACCCCCAAGGTCTTGCTCGGGTTACCCGAGCAAGGGGATCCCTTGCTTGGGTTGCCCCCCGAGTGGTTTTTCCACTCGGGGCCTTCCCGAGTGGATTTCGCCACTCGGGGTGTTTTCTGAGCCTATGTGGTGGGCCTCGGGTGTCCGTGTTCTAAGTTTCAAATGATATTCAGTTATGGCCCATTTATCGGGTCCAATTAATGATAGCTTGGGCGTATATCCAACATTTTCCCCCCGAGTCAAGGAATGGTTTAACCTTTTCTTGACTCTATTTTTGCGGAATATCGCCCAAGCGAGTAGAAGGACGTACCTTCGTGATAATCATGGCCTTCATCGAGTGCTCGAGACGCGTCGTGACTTTTATGCCCCCTGCTTCTGGGAAGGTTTTGTGGCGATCCTGACCTTTATCGAGTGCTCGAGATGCGTTGTAATTTTCATGCCCCCTGCTTTAGAGAAGTTTAATACATATACGAAAAATGCTTTTATTAGATTTAAGAAAGTTCACGTCATATGATAATATTTTATGAGGGTAAGAATTACGAGCCTTGGTCTCGTTTTACTTATCCTTCGGACCGTGTCATTTTGTTCGTGTCTCCCTTTGATTGGAGCTTTTTGGAGAATCTTTGAGGTGAGTGTTTGATATAGATGTTGCTCCCTTAGGAACTTGGTAGTTGCTTGTTGTTTAGGTGGCTTAGTATTTTGCCTAGGTCATCCCTTGCTTGTATAGTTGATACATGCCCTCATGGAGAATGTTTAGTTCCACCCTTCATTACCTTAGGTAGTGTTGAGGTGATTTTATTTGTCTCCCCCTTAAGGGTCTTTTCCATGCTTTGTTCATCATAGTCCCCCCTTTGACAAGTAATATCGTCCATGCACGTGTCTTTTGCCCCCGTAGTAAGCATTTGATCTCTATGCACTTTGGGATGTATCCTTGGGTAGGTTGGTTTTGATGGATTTAGATGGTGTCATGACGGACCGCATTTTTTTCCTGACCGACCGCTGTGTTTTCCTGACGGGCCGCTGTTTTTTCTGACGAACCGTTGTTTTTTCCTAGTGGACCGTTGTTTTTTTCCTGACGGACCTCTGTTTCTTCCTGACGGACCGATGTTTTTTCCTGACGGACCGCTGTTTTTTTTCTTGACGGACCGTTGTTTTTTCCTGATGGACCAGTGTTTTTTCCTGATGGACCGCTGTTTTTTCCTGACGGACCGCTGTTTTTTCTGACGGACCGATGTTTTTCCTTTCCCCTCTTGACGTTGCCCTCTCTGCTATCCGTGCTTGGGTCGGATATAAAGTGTTGTGCCACCGTCAACTCTGGGCTTACTCCCTTCGTCTCTTTTGATGTTTCTATTTTATCCAGCATGGTGGTGAGTCCAGGTTCTATTCCTAAGTGATCTGGTACCCCTTGTTGTCTCATAATGGGTTCTTTGGATTGGGTGATGTTAAATGGAATAGCAAACGTCGGTTCGTCATTGCCTTTGAAAAGGGTAGTGGCTATTAGGGGAAATACTGCTTCTTCGTTAATGAGTGTTATCCTCGGACGGTGATTTTGCCTTCGTGGCTCAGTGCTGAGGCTATCTCCGCGGTATGCACACCTTGCACCTCTACAAGTTGGGGTTTGGCCCTTGTGCTACTCATGCTCTGTGACCTGTGCATATAGAGTTGTATGTATATGGCTGCCCCCGCAGTGGGCATGAGTGGAGGTGTTTGCCGTTCCTTAAAGTGACTACGCTTGGAAGCCCATGTATGGGTGCCCCCGTAGTGTACACATTGTTGTACGTAGATGGGTACTCCTCGTATTGGCTACGCTTAGTAGCTCATATATGCGTGCCCCTGTAGTGGACACATTGTTGTATGTAGAGGGATACTCCTCGTAATGGCTACGCTTGGTAGCTCATATATGCGTGCCCCCCGTAGTGGACATGTTGTTGTATGTAGAGGGATACTCCTCGTAATGGCTACGCTTGGTAGCTCATATATAAGGTTGTTCCTTCCATGCCACTGGTTGATACATAGCTTGTTGTAGGTGTTTGGTCCCTCCCCCGACTACCTTGGGTAGTGTTGGGATGGTTTTGCTTATCTCCCCTTTAGGGGTCCTTGTGACGTTTGTTTATCCACCATAGTCCTTCCTTTAGCAAGTAGTATCATCCATGCACGTGTCTTTGTCCCCGTAGTAAGCATTAGATCTTTGTGCACTTTTGGACGTACTCCTGGGTTGGTTGGCGTTGATGGCTTAGCATAGTGCGTCGTGGCAGGGTTAATAGTACCTGACGTGTTATTGCTCCTCTTCCTGGGGTACTTTTTGCTATGTGCTTCTTCCCCTGATTTGGTATGGTTGACGGTCTCCTTGTGTTTGATTGCTACTTCCTTGAAGTTTCCTTACTTGCTTTTGAGGTGGGCTGGAGGATGTCCGTTGCTTATTTGGGCGTGTATCCCGCTTTGCCCCCCGAGTTAAGCAATAGCCCTAACCTTTGCTTGACTTTATGATGGTCGGATAGGCATCTAATTAGGCTATTGATAGTTGTTTGAAAGCTTGGTGGAGGCTATCTCCTTCGTTTGTCCCTTCGACCACCGAACTTGCGGTTGTTGGACTTTGTTCAATAAGGAGGATGTCTTCATGGTGATAGAGCCTCATGCTTGGGTAACCCGAGTATTGTTGGATCTAGGGTACGACCCTTTTGATGACCATTTATAGTGTACTGGTTTTCTATATATGTTGAACCTTCTTCCGTGGACATGATAGCTACCTTTGTGATATAGGGGTATGGTTTCCTCCTTTGATACATTTGGGCATGATAGCCATTGTTGAGGTATAGGGGGATGGTATCCTTCTTTGATATATGGACATAGCCATTGTTGATGTATAGGGGGATGGTACCCTCCTTTGATATATGGACATGATAGCCATTTGATGAAATATGAGGGGATGGTATCCTCCTTTGCCATATATGGACATGATAGCAATTGTTGATGTATAGGGGGGATGGTACCCTCCTTTGATATATATATGGACACGGTAGCCGTTTGATGAAGTATAGGGGGATGGTGTCCTCTTTTGATATATGGGCATGATAGCCCTTTGATGATGTATAGGGGGAATGGTACCCTCCTTTGATATACATGGACATGGTAGCCATATGATGAAGTATAGGGGGATGGTATCCTCCTTTGACATATATGGACATTATAGCCATTGTTGATGTATAGGGGGGATGGTACCCCCCCCCCCCCCCCCCTTTGATATATATGGACATGGTAGCCATTTGATGAAGTATAGGGGGATGGTGCCCTCCTTTGATATATGGGCATGATAGCCCATTGATGATGTATAGGGGGAATGGTACCCTCCTTTGATATACATGGACATGATAGTCACCTGTTGAAGTACTTACATTATATATCTTGTTTGATGAGTTGCCCTTTGATTGGGGGACTTATTTCTCATATCATGTTAGAAGGGTGGTCATTCGGACTTATCATCTGTGTCCCAAGCCTATGTATTTTACATTCCATTGGTTAACAAGCACAACTCTCTATCAAAAAGATGCGGGTCTTATGTCCATTTTCTGTTGGAAGGGTGGCCCTATGGGTCTTATGTTCCTTTTCTGTTGGAAGGGTGACCCTTTAGTTCTTATGTCCCTTTTCGGTTGTAAGGGTTGTCCTTATAGATCTTCCTCTTTCCATATGTAAGGGTTGTTGATCGCCTTATCATATTTCACAGTTGTCTTTTTGGATCTTCCCCTTTTCGGTTGGAAGGGTGGCCCTATGGGTCTTATGTCCATTTTCGGTTATAAGGGTTGTCCTTATAGATCTTCCTCTTTCAATATGTAAGGTTTGTCGATCGCCTTATCATATTTCAGAGTTGTCTTTTTGGATCTTCCCCTTTTCGGTTGGAAGGGTGGCCCTATGGGTCTTATGTCCCTTTTCGGTTGTAGGGTTGTCCTTATAGATCTCCCTCTTTCCATATGTAAGGGTTGTCGACCGCCTTATCATATTTCAGAGTTGTCTTTTTGGATCTTCCCCTTTTTGGTTGGAAGGGTGGCCCTATGGGTCTTATGTCCCTTTTCAGTTGTAAGGGTTGTACTTATAGATCTTCATCTTTCCATATGTAAGGGTTGTCGATCGCCTTATTATATTTCAGAGTTGTCTTTTTGGATCTTCCCTTTTTCGGCTGGAAATGTGGCCTTATGGGTCTTATGTCCCTTTTCAGTTGTAAGGGTTGTCCTTATAGATCTTCCTCTTTCCATATGTAAGGGTTGTCGTTCGCCTTATCACATTTCAGAGTTGTCTTTTTGGATCTTCCCCTTTTCGGTTGGAAGGGTGTCCGTCCACTAGTAGATGCCTCGACATAGTGTTGTTGGCAAGACGCTACTTGCGTTGTGTTGACACATTTTGAGAGCATATATGATGCCTCGGGATAGCGTTGTGAACAAGACGCTACTTGTTAGTTTGACGCGTTTTAACCACTTACCCGATGCCTCGTGGTAGTGTTAAGGCAAGACGTTACTTGCGTGATTTGGTACGTTTTATTCCGCTTACTCAATGCATTGAGATAGCGTTGGGGCGAGACGCAACTCACGATATGCACTTTACCGTCCACTTGATGACTCAAGGTGGCGTTTGAGGCAAGACGTTACTTGCTTAATTTGGTACGTTTTATTCCGCTTACCCAATGTCTTGAGGTAGCGTTGTGGCGTGACGCGACTCGCAATCCTAATTACTAAAGTTAGCGCATTTTCCGTCGCTTGGAGTTCCAAGATGTGACGTTATGGTAAGACGTTACTTGCTTGGTTTGGTATGTTTTATTCCGCTTACTCGATGCCTCGAGATAGCGTTTTGGCAAGGTGCTACTTGCAAATGGGTTTTTCCGCCGCTTGGAGTTCCAAGATTTGGCGTTGGTGCAAGACGCTACTTGCAAATTTGAATGTATTGTAGATGAAGCCTCCTCTTTTGTGACTGATGGTGTCTTTCTTCTTTCCCTTGTGTCCTGAAAATCATTTGACTCATTTACAGCTATTGTCATTTCTTACAGAAAGGAAAGGTTAAGTGGAGTCCGTAGATCTCCTTTTGGTAATAACAAATTATGTAATGGAAGTGGATATTCCCTTCGGGTGTAGAACTTCTTCAAATATTCTCCACTGAAAGTGTTAGTTGATATCTGCCCTTCCGCATCCTCCGGTCGGTATAAGTTGTGGATGTCGCCTTATGAGGGCGGTCACTGTTGCCTCCCACAAGAGCTAGTCCTTGTAGTGGGTTTATGTTGTATCATTCCTTTGTGGTATTCATTGGAAGGAGTGATGCCACGTATTCGCGTGGCCTTCTATTTCCGGGTGGACTATCAAGCACTAGCTCTCATGGTGCCCCCTAGTTGCTTGTAGTTCAACGTTTGTTCTTGTTTAGCCGCTTAAGGCTTATCCTCCTGTTTCTCGGTTGGGTGTCGAGCACTTGTTCGTTTGGTGACCCCAAGTTGCTTGGTCTCTGTTGCGTCCGGATGAACTAAGCTGTGAGGACGCGTCTGTTCGCGTGGTTGTACGGGCCTTTGTAACCCTTCCGTTGGGAGGAGGTTGGGCCACTGACAAGTGTTCAGGCTTGCTCCCGCACGAAGTCTGTGTCTCGGTACGGCTGTGACTCGGCAAGGTTGTGACCCGGCAAGGTTGTGACCCGGCAAGGTTGTGACCCGGCAATGTTGTGACTTGGACGTCGTTTCCTACACAAAGGACCAATGCTAGCACGGAGAGGGGGGGGGTGCTAGCGGAGCCCTCTCCGATGCTTAAGTCACTATAGTGGCAAAAAGGTAATTTCTAGAGAGAGAGAATTTCTTAGAGAGAAGTCAGAGCTCAAAATACCAAAGTTGGGCAAATGAGAGAATGTGTGAAAATGGGTGGCCAAGACCTCCTATTTATAGGCTTTCTTGGGACCGGACCCGGTTTTAGAGCGGTTTGATGATGGTTCAAGATCATGCGGTAACCGTCATCCATATTGGTAATGTGCGAACTTGACTTCTCTACACGTAACGGTAATCGCGGATACGATAGTCGCGTGATACCCGTGAGGTAATCCGGACGTCCGGGTTGCTATGCAACCCGGAGGTCCGGTCCGGACGCGTGTAAAGGCGCTTCCGGACCGTTTTGATACCGTGGGAGGTGTTTTTAAACCGAGATGTAATTTTCGATACGATTACGAGGCCCGAAATGTAAACACGAACCCGAATTGGACACTTATCCATCACTTGCCCCCGAGTCAAGTAACGGTTTAGAACCTTTCTTGACTCTATTTTAAGTTAGGATATTTTTCCAATTTGAGTTTGACACTAACCTTTCGGTTTTGATCGTTGGTCGGACGTAAGCATCTTGATTTCGTCCGTCGCTTGATTTTCCGGCCGAATGACTTTGTTTCCTATCATCATGGTTAGTGCAATAGGAAATGTATATGCGCGAATATGATTGTCGTTGGAGACATGAGCAAATGGTAATGTGCTATGCGAACATGTATCTATCCATATGCGTACATAAGTAATAGTCATGGCAAGATTGTAATTACGCAATGTAAGAAGTAGAAATCGTACGTTTCTAAAATGACTAAGTGATTACCGAATCATGAATCATGTGATTGCAACATACGAGTATAGTAAAGGACTTGATACGTGCAATGTCAAGACATGTATAGGAATAGATATTTTAGGAGGAGAGGGTAGAGTGTACCG
This sequence comes from Clarkia xantiana subsp. parviflora, assembly GCA_036873135.1. Lineage (NCBI taxonomy): Eukaryota > Viridiplantae > Streptophyta > Magnoliopsida > Myrtales > Onagraceae > Clarkia > Clarkia xantiana. Next base: position 14,618,722 of record JAPTYO010000008.1, on the reverse strand, counting down.
TAGGGGTTTAGTCTTGAGTGTAGGTAAACTAATCCTTTGATCTTTATCCCCAAAGCATCTCTTTGGGATTAGTAAATACACATATCCCCATTTATCCTTCCAGCATCCTAGGAATTCATCATTCCACTCCCTTTGCAGGTAATTCATTCACCCTTTCCCGAAATTGCTTTTGTGTGCAAAATTTCTTTGCCGTCGTGGAGCCTAGATACGTTTTGACAATTTCGAGTCTAATTCTTGGCTTATTTTTGGAAGTTGAAACCATCATTCGACTCGGTTCGTCCCAAGGATTCCAGCGCCACCTTCGGAGCCACCAGGGGACCCCGCACGCGCCCTCACGCGCCGCTGCGAGTGGAGTGGCTTCGCCGGAGCGTGAGGCCCACGCGCCGCCTTCCCGGGCTCGCCTCGTTTCGGTCCACACCTTTCCGGAATCGTCTCAACGAGGGGAGTTCATTGGAATACCTTTCGTCACGTTTTGAGGTACTTTGGAAACTCGAATTCTTAGGACAGCTTCGACTTGAATGTCGATGTCATCGTGTTGTTGCTCGTTTAAGTCATTTTTCGTTGTCGGTATGTGGGACTGCTTGCTGAGGCTTATACGTTGAGTAATTGCTGATTGATTGCCATCATTATCGTCGTTTGTCCATAATTTAGGCGATTTTCCATTTCCATGGGTATTTGGTGTAGAATTCCCCGTATCTTCGTGTAGAAGCTTTTTGGTTGATATGCACGATTTTCCTTCTTGGCGGGCTTTTGGTTGACGGGGGTTGCCCAGTAACTTTAGGCATAGTCACTTGTCGTCTTGATGCCTTAGAGAAAAAATTCCCTTAAGCGTTGCCACGTTCGATTCTTACGGTTCGTCGCGTTAATCCCCCATTTGCATGATAGCCCCTTAGGATGTTAGTTCCTTCCTTGGTATGTACCAACTTTACTATGCGTGTGGAACTTGGTCACGTGCGTTAACTTTTTGATACGCGCGTTGACCTTTGATACGTGCGTTGACTTTTGATATGCGCGTTGACTTTTGATACGTGCGTTGACTTTTGATACGCGCGTTGACTTTTGATACGCGCGTTGACTTTGATACGCGCGTTGACTTTGATACGTGCATTGATGTTGATACGCGCGTTAACTTTGATACGCGCATTGATGTTGATACGCGCGTTAACCTTGATACGCGCATTGATGTTGATACACGCGTTAACTTTGATACGCGCATTGATGTTGATACGCGCGTTAACCTTGATACGCGCATTGATGTTGATACGCGCGTTAACCTTGATACGCGCATTGATGTTGATACGCGCGTTAACCTTGATACGCGCGTTGATGTTGATACGCGCGTTAACTTTGATACGCGCATTGATGTTGATACGCGCGTTAACCTTGATACGCGCATTGATGTTGATACGCGCGTTAACTTTGATACGCGCATTGATGTTGATACGCGCGTTAACTTTGATACGCGCATTGATGTTGATTGCTTCTTGCAGGTAGTGGGATTGTAGTAACTTCTTGTGGAGCTTCCTTCCCTTTGATCGCGGTGATACAATGAGTAAGTTCACCACTTCTCTATTGCAGACTCCCTTTAATTCCGATATAGAGGATGTCTTGGACGTAGACCCGGTCTTGCCGGCAGATAGTGTTTTAGATACTGGTGAGGGGATAGCTGTTGGGGTACCTCCCACTGGAGAGACTGAGGCGTTGGTTAGGTATTATACTAACCGCTTGGATAGATCCCTGTTTACCTTGTACGCGAGTGCTTCCGGACTCGATGCTTGTACCGAGACTTTCTACCCCTTTGAGGTACTTCCTGATAGCAGTCTAGGAGATGCTACTCCTCCTCCCGTAGATTTATCCGTCGTGTACACATCACACGTTAGGGAAGGTTTGCAATTTCCCTACTGTTCCGACTTGGTTGATCTCTGTAGCGGATATGGAATTTCTCCTTTGGATCTTGCACCGGGATTAGAGTATGGACTTGTTTCAGAGTGTTGCTTCACAAACAATCCTGGCGTTATTCTCGCACTCTCTTTCGCTGTTTCTACCAGCTTAAGAGTTCAGACTCAGCGGGATTATGCGGTGTCAAAGTTCGTTGGCCGAAACTGTAGGGCGATGGTTTTGAAGAACTTGGTCTTGGGGAGGCCAAGTGGGATCCTAGTTACCGCTTAGTCGCTACCGCGGATCAGTCTGCCGACCATTGGAGGCATCATTACTTCTTTGTTCATGATGCGGGAACGACTTGGGATGCCGAGTATGTTCAGAAATTCGATCCCGCGCCTGCTTTTCGGGAACTCTCCACATCGGATAAAGAAGTGATAAAGCAGATATATCGTTGTCAACAATCGCGCAGCTTTACTTGCTCATTGCGCGCATCCGATCAAGAATTGATTGATGCTGGGATCCATGTGCTCCCTTCTGCAATTTCGGTATGTTGATCACTTTATAACTTTCTACCATGTTGCACTGTAGGTTGGTTTGACCGAAAAAGCTCGTCTTTGCAGACGGCGGCCGCACGCAAGATTGCTTCTAGCGGGAGGATCGTTCCCCCACTTGTTTCTGGATCATCAGCGCCTTCTGGACGTGGTAAAGATAAATAAATTTTTTGGGAGAATAATTTTCTCAGTTGGGTTGTAACTTTGTATGCTACTCGCAGGTCGTACGGCGCTTGTTACTGACCGCGTTGTTGCTGCTCCTGACTCTTCCAAACGGTCCACCAATGGGGCGTGTTCTTCGAGCAGTTCAAAGCGTCCGAAGACTACTGTGACCGTTCCTACTCCTTCCTTCCATAAAGGGAAGGGAGTTGGCGGTAGTGAGGATGCGTTGTCTGCCCCCCGCTCGAAGGAGCGGTCCGAGGTGGAACGTCCTCTTCTTTCTGGTATAAGCTAGACACTTGAATCTGTGCCTTTATATGCTTTGTTTTCAGGTTGTTTCCGACATGGTACACATGGTCTCTTTCATGTTAGAGCTTGTTCAGGAGAACCGTGCCATTGCTGACAAAGCTGCCACTTTGTCCAAGGAGCTTGAGGAAGCTAAGGATGAAGTGCGCTGTCTTTCATTGAAGAAGACGGATTTTGATGCTCGTTATGAGTCTGATCATGCCAGCCTTGTTCAGCTTGAATCTGAAAACGCCGCCATTGAGAAGGCAATTTCTGATAACGCAAGCAAGCCCAAGGTTGCCTGCCGGGAAGTTCGTGAGGCAGAGATGAAGGCTGGCATTGAAGAGGGACTTAGCAAGTTCCGTTCTACTCCTGGATTTGATAGCGCAGTTACTACTGCTGCCACAGCGAAGGCTACTCCGATGCTCAGCGAGTTTGCTGAGGACTTTATTCGTAGAGTGGGTATTCTTGCTCCTGGCTTTCCTTTTGACAAGTTAGGGCCATATACGGAGTCTGCTGTTAGGCAAGTTGCCGAGTTCCGTCGCTTAGATACTGCAACGTCTGAGTTTGCTTTTTTGTTTGGAGAAGATGGTGGCGGCACTAATGTGCAACATCTGCCTGTTCCGCCCAGCCCTGTTAGGGATGATGGACTTCTCTGATTCGCGTCATCTTTTCGATGTGTTGAACTCGTTTATGAGCTTGTTTGCCCCCCGGCTTCTATGTTTAGAAACTTGTTGGAGTTGTTGTTTGTGACTTGTTCGCTTTGAACTACGTCGTATGAACCTGTTTGATACATAACAGTTTGCATGATAACTTGTTAGTAATATTTCATACCGTTATCGCTTACTGTGTTTACTGGACGTGGATGACTAATAGTGTAAACGTAGTCCCCGCAATCGTGACTGATAGCCACTTTCTGATTCAATATTGTTTGTACAATGCGTTGTGCATGTTGTACGTCTTCCTGCATATCTTGGCACTATATCAGTTGAAACTTGTCAAGTGACTCGCGTATAGCGACTTAACAAGTAGTATGTTTGCAATGTGTCATCTTTGCTTGAGCAAGATACTAGTTTATACCGTCTCTTAGTTCCACTCTAAGGCGACGTTGTACAAGACTCTACTTGTAAATTTTATGAGTTTTAAACAGGGTGCGCACCTGCCAGCGTGTATCAACCCGCGTTGGGGAAGCATACGTAAAAACTTTTGGGTTTTTGAAAAAGTGTTTTTCGAACCTTGAAATTCATGTTTGATAAAATGTTTGGCAAGGTGTTTGGTACATAAAATATTTTATAAGGTGTTTGATAAAATATTTGGCAAAAATATTTGTGATACATGATTCCCGCGTCCGGGGACCATGTAGCACTTTTGAGAGTATGAATTGTGATGCATGTTCTCTGCGTCCAGGAATCACGCATCACGGCTTTAAAAGTCTGTAGTGCGGCATTGTCGTCTAGTAAGAGGACTTCCGCTATAAAGGGTGCACCCGTACCAGGAATTCGTAACATGGGATTGTCGTCTAAACAGAGGACATCCGTTATGCAGAGTGAATCCATAAAAGGAATTCGTATCATGGGATTGTCGTCTAAACAGAGGACATCCGTTATAAAGAGTGAACCCATAAAAGGAATTCGTATCATGGGATTGTCGTCTAAATAGAGGACATCCGTTATAAAGAGTGAACCCATAAAAGGAATTCGTATCATAGGATTGTCGTCTAGATAGAGGACATCCGTTATAAAGAGTGAACCCATAAAAGGAATTCGTACCATGGGATTGTCGTCTAGACAGAGGACATCCGTTATGCAGAGTGAACCCATAAAAGGAATTCGTACCATGGGATTGTCGTCTAGATAGAGGACATCCGTTATAAAGAGTGAACCCATAAAAGGAATTCGTATCATAGGATTGTCGTCTAGATAGAGGACATCCGTTATAAAGAGTGAACCCATAAAAGGAATTCGTACCATGGGATTGTCGTCTAGAGAGAGGACATCCGTTATGCAGAGTGAACCCATAAAAGGAATTCGTATCATGGGATTGTCGTCTAGACAGAGGACATCCGTTATGCAGAGTGAACCCATAAAAGGAATTCGTACCATGGGATTGTCGTCTAGATAGAGGACATCCATTATAAAGAGTGAACCCATAAAAGGAATTCGTATCATAGGATTGTCTTCTAGATAGAGGACATCCGTTATAAAGAGTGAACCCATAAAAGGAATTCGTACCATGGGATTGTCGTCTAGACATAGGACATCCGTTATGCAGGGTGATTAACCCATTATCGTATTTGCCCATCCTGTTCTGATTCCAGGGAATGGCTTATGAACGTGAGGTTTTGTCTCTATTCTTGACATGGTAGGCCTTGGTGTTAATCCAAGATATTGCTTGTGGTTGACGCCCGTAAATAGTCGTCGTTTTGATAGTAGATCTTGGTGTTAAACCAAGATATTGCTTATAGATGACAGCTTCTTGAATAGTCGTCACCTTGGGCAGAGAATTGCTATAAGTTCATTTTTTGTAGGTATTCCGCAAGTTGTCCTTGCGTCATATAAGCTGGTTGTGGGCATAGCGCCATTGCTTTGTGTTGCCGGCGCCTTCTTGAGATAGATGCCCATTTAGGAGAAATAAACTCCTTTTTGGTGTAGGTATGCAAGTATCTTTCATTATATGTATTTGCAATATGCTGTTTTTGATAGTGTCTTGGGATTAACTCCAAGTGTTTGGCTCTATGATGATGTCTTTTTATGTGGTCATCCATTTGTTGTTGATGATAGACGTTGTCATAACGTATGCTAGATTTTGCTTGCACGTGGTATGATTTCTTGGATTATTGATGTAGGTAATAAGCGCGTAGTTTAATTGTCTTCGCGTTTTAATCCAAAAAAATATCGTGCAAGAGATAGATGTGTACCTACAAATGTAGATTGACTTTATTAGATACTTGCGTGTATTTACATTGATTATACTAGAAGTACTAGAATGCGCAAAGTAATCTAAAAGATAGTTGTTTCTCCCGTTTCTTATGGCTGGTTTGATGACAATGTCGCGTAGTTGGTTGCAACAAATCGCCTCAATGCACCTAGCGTGATGCATTCTTCAATTTCCCAGTTTAATGGTGGACACATGTTTGTGTTGTGCCCCCAAATTTTATGGTACTTGCACCATTCTCTGATGTCGTTGCCCAAGAAAGCTGTCTCCGGGGCAAGCGGACTTGGGAGCTTGTTCTCTAGCAGGTTGACGTAAATGTCTTCGGCCACCGTGTTTAGCGGTGTGAAGATGTTGTTGATATCAAAGCTTGCGTCTTCCTGGTTGTTCGTTTTTGCTCGAACTCCTTTGTCCCAACTGAGGGGTGTACCCCACCTCAGTTCTTGCTCGCATAAGACTGCTGTCTCAAGCTTATCCTTTAGATCCGCCATGGTTTTTGTTGTTTGCCATCCATGAGTTCGTCCAAAGAGAAGGAAAGATTTGGCGTTCATGTTTGCATAGAACACGCTTATCACTTCTTCTCTTGTTGCTTTCGCGGTTGAGGCGTTGGAGGCAAATCTGATGAAGTATTCCATGATTGACTCGTCTTTTCCCTGCTTAACGAGCCAAATCTGGTGCCATGGTGAGAAATGGATGCTTCCCTGCTGGTTCCAAACTGTAACAGCTTGTTCCATCAATTGCTTCTTTCTTTCATCAACAACTTTCTGCCTTTTGAAGGAATTTACCATGGCCACATGGTATTGGTGCTTTGCTCTCAAGGCATTGACGTAACAACGTCTTGCGGTTATCTGATCTCCGAGCACTTCCCCAATCCCATGTTCTGTTGGGAACTTCATCTTTTGGTGGACGGTGGAGGGCACAATCACATAGGGATTGATCGTTGTCCGTCCCAAGATTCCGTTGTAGGCTCCGAGGGATTCTACAACTACGAAAGTGACGTTGATATGCAATGCTCTCCACCCCTGGCCAAGAATGACAGGAAGTGTGATTGTACCCAAGGGTTGTGTGGCTGCTCCTGCGAAGCTGACTAAAGAGAAGGTTCCCGGGGACAAGTCCTTGACAGATTTTCCTAGTTGCTCCAGGACTCTGACATGTAGAATGTCAGCAGAACTTCCACCATCCACAAGAATTCTTTTCACATCGTACCCGTCAATGTCCATGGTAATGACTAAAGCATCATCGTGGGGGTAAACGATATGCTTTAAGTCTTCTCTGGAGAATTGGATGACTGTGTCTTCTTGCTCAGGATGCTTGCGCTTTCCGTACTTTGGCAGAGTTGCTGCTTGGGATGCATAAATGTCCCGAGCGTTAGATATTTGTCCTCCTGCGGCAGGCCCTCCGTGTATAACGTTGATTACACCTCGCTTGGCTGGCGGAGGGTTGTCATTGACCTTCTCTTTTCCCTTGTTCCCTCTTTTTGACGACTCTGGTTGAGCCTTTCTCGGGGGGTTGTTGCCCTGATCAACAAATTGCTTCAACTCGCCCTTGAGGACAAAGTTGTTGATTCGGAAGCGTAGACTGACGCAGCTATCGGTCTCATGGCCGAAGACTTCGTGGTTTTCACACCACTTGTCCTTGTCTCTTCCCAATGGGCCTTTCCTGAAGTTGTTTGGCTCCTTCCACATATTTGCGTCCTTCATTTCCTTCAAAATTACAGACAGCGGGGCATTCAGAGGGATGCAGTCGGCAAGATTTACTTCCTTTGGCTTCTGAAAATCCCCTTGGAAAGGTCTTTTCGGCTGAGGTTGCCAATGCCTTCCTTGTTGACCACTTGAGTGTGGTTTTGGTTGGTTCTGCTTTGGATTATCTTTTGCCTTTGCTGCAGCGATTTTTGCCTTGTTCTGGCTTCTAAATCTTTCAAGGTCTATGTACTCCTTGACTCTTGCGGCTAATTCTTCCATGGATTCCGCTGGGCGCTTTGCCATTTTCTCAGCTAGGGCATTGCCTCTTCGTCCGAGATTTCGAATGAATGCTCGAACGATTTCTCCTTCGGTCAGGTTCCCTTGAATGTCAGAAATGTTCTGATTGAAGCGGACGTAGTAGTCGGCCAGGGACTCTTCGTTTTGTTGTTGGACGTCGTCCAAAGCGTTTGCCCTTTTTAACAACGTGCACTCGCCCATGTACCGCTGAATGAACTTGGCCTTAAGGTCCGCCCATGAAGTAATACTTCCGCATGGCAGTGAGAAGAACCAGTGCGCTGCAGATCCGGCAAGAGTTTGTGAAAACGTCATTGCGAAGTGATGCGGGTTCTTTGTTCTGCCTAGCAGAGAGGCCTCGTGCTTTTGCACATGTTCAATCGGGTCTCCTTTTCCACGGTAGGGGTCACCTCCAATTCGGTACAGTGCGTCTGGGACGCGACTGTTCACTAAATGGTCAGCGAATGGGTGAGACGCCCTTTCTTCAAGAGCGTGCATTCCCTTCATTTTTGCCTCCTTCATCTTCTTCTCCACCATTTCTTCTAACATCTCGGCGGTAAATCCCTTTACCGGTTCAGCATAACCTGTTGAAGGATTTTGCTGACCATTGTTGCGGTAGATGTCAGATTGATCCCTGCTTGTGGCCTGACAAGGATCGTCTCTTGTTGGTTGTTGCGGATGGTAGAATGGGGGCTGCCTTTCGTTCCTCCACTGTTGGGCTCCTTGGAAAGGAGTGTATGACCGTGCAGGTTCATATCTTGCTTGTTGGTGTTCGCCCTGGAAAGGATTGCCATAGCGAGTAGTGTCTTGCGACATCTCTCTTGCTGGCGCAGCATACTGTTGGTTGGCCGGAGGTGGCTGAGCTGCGTATCCTTGGTTTTTTATAGACTCGCGGAATGCGAGTAACTCTTCCAGCGCTGCCATCATTGCTGGAGTAACGGTGAGCATCGGGTTTGCCCCCGGTCTTTGTTCGCCTTGCGGCATCTCCGTTTGGGATTCATCCTCGTGCATTTCTGGCTCAAAACCAGGTGGATGTGCGTGGTGTTTGTCTTTTGGCTCTCTGTGCTGTGCATTGGGCACATTGTCAGTCGGTATGGATGAAGCTACGGAAGTAGCTCTTGGGATGTGGGAGGGTCCCGACTGGCTCCCAGCTGGAGCTTGGCCTCCTGTTCTTTTGTTTGCCGGGGACTTCTTGGGACGCCCTGGCCTTTTCCTTGGGTTTTTCACCTCGTCGAGAGGGTTGTGATCACTCGCCATGATTTCTGCAGTACGGTAGCTTGTTGTTCGAATCGCTCAGACGGCGCCAATGTTGCGTCCGGATGAACTAAGCTGTGAGGACGCGTCTGTTCGCGTGGTTGTACGGGCCTTTGTAACCCTTCCATTGGGAGGAGGTTGGGCCACTGACAAGTGTTCAGGCTTGCTCCCGCACGAAGTCTGTGTCTCGGTACGGCTGTGACTCGGCAAGGTTGTGACCCGGCAAGGTTGTGACCCGGCAAGGTTGTGACCCGGCAAGGTTGTGACCCGGAAAGGTTGTGACTTGGACGTCGGATCCTACACAAAGGACCAATGCTAGCACGGAGAGGGGGGGTGGTGCTAGCGGAGCCCTCTCCGATGCTTAAGTCACTATAGTGGCAAAAAGGTAATTTCTAGAGAGAGAGAATTTCTTAGAGAGAAGTCAGAGCTCAAAATACCAAAGTTGGGCAAATGAGAGAATGTGTGAAAATGGGTGGCCAAGACCTCCTATTTATAGGCTTTCTTGGGACTGGACCCGGTTTTAGAGCGGTTTGATGACGGTTCAAGATCATGCGGTAACCGTCATCCATATTTGTAATGTGCGAACTTGACTTCTCTACACGTAATGGTAATCGCGGATACGGTAGTCGCGTGATACCCGTGAGGTAATCCGGACCTCGTCGAATTTGGGCAATTCGGCGAGGTCCGGATTGCCGTGCAACCCGGAGGTCCGGTCCGGACGCGTGTAAAGGCGCTTCCGGACCGTTTTGATACCGTGGGAGGTGTTTTTAAACCGAGATGTAATTTTCGATACGATTACGAGGCCCTAAATGTAAACACGAACCCGAATTGGACACTTATCCATCAGTCTCCTTACTATTTTGTGCTCTTTGAGCATGCCTTTCTTGTATGCACCTTCCAGAATTGGCGAGGTGGGTGGGGGTGGATGGAGGATTCAATTTTGATCTTCGTTATTGTTTTCTCCATTTACTCTTTGTAGGTGTTGGTTTGGCGTGGTGCTCCCAACCCTGTGCTGTTAGCACCCTTGGGTGTAGAAAGTTTGTTTTGCAAATCCAATATTCTTTTAACGTTGGAGTTATTGATGATCCTTGCGATGAGCATAGGTTTGGTGCTGCCCCCTCATTTAGTGCTACCCCTCCTTGGATGTAGAAGCGGCTTTTGTCTCAAAAATGAATATTGTCCTGGGAAAGGGAAGAGGGTGGTGTTTGCCTTGCAGGCTGGGTTGGAGTGGTATTCCATGCTTTCACAGCGTGTTGTCCCGTCCTTTGGACGGGCGGGCGTCTGGTGGGTGTAACTTCTGTACATAGATATATTGTAGGATGGGATTCTATATGATGGCACTCCATATGGTTCTCCATGGAAATGCATATCGTATTGGAACCCCTTGAATGACATTTTCTCAAGGTAGGCGATGTAGGCACTGCTGGTTGTAGTGGCCCTCCTTGTTTGGGGTTATCCTTTTGCTCATAGAGGGGGGAGGTGTATGCATGCACCCTCCTTGCTATCATTGTCGATGATTGCCCCCCAGTGTATACGGTTGCTCTTACTAATGCCATATTTTTCTGGGGATGGAGTTATTGATCATCTCTCCCGCTAGTGTTGCCATATTCTTCACCGAGTGTCTGCTTTTCAGTGGTAACCCCCCAGTTGCCTCCTATAGATGTGCTCTGGAAGAGCTACTCTAAGTGAATTCATGAAGGGATGGGAGGGTGGTGCTCATCCTTGTGGAGAAGTTGTTGTTCTGCTTCATCCTCATCTTGCCCCTATTGGTATACTCTGGAAGAGCTACCTTGGGTGCATTTTGTTGATTGACTACCAACTGTGGTATCTTGGAGCTTGATAGAGTGTTATCCAAGGAGTGTTGTTCTCCATTGGACGTCGGTTGCTTAGGATCCTTTGGTTGTTGCCCCCGGATGCTAGGCTCCTGGAGACCCGCTGTAGGTACCTTACTATGCCGCCCCCTTGTTCTCTTGGACCACCTATTATTGCCATCGAGCACAAGTAGTAGGCTACGTGCTTCTTTGCTCGAATCCGCAGACGACGCCGGTGTTTGCACACGAGTTTCCTTCGTGGGCTTCTCATTTCGTTCTCTCCTTCCTAGGCTTCTCCTTCTAGTATTCCCGTTCTGTGGGCTTCTTCTTCTCATATGCCCGCCCTGTGGGCTTCTTCTCGTATACCTGTAGATGGGCACCGGGGATGGGGTTCCCGGTAAGCCCACTATTTGCACACGGTGTCCTGAGTGCCTACTTGTTTGGGACCTCCGCCCTTCCATCTCCTTGTGATACCTGCGAAAGGGGCAATACCAAGACCCAAGGGGGGGTGGTGCTCGGTGTGCCATCTCCGATGCTTAAATGAGTATAGGCTTTTAGAGAGATAAAGTAAAGAGAAGGCAGAGCTTGAGTGAGAGATTCATTCATTCCTTCAAATGAGGGGAGGAGGTCTCTATTTATAAAGTTCCTATTGGACCGCCCCGATCCAGTGATTTTCTGGTCCGGTTGTGGCAGTTTCGTAATATAAGTTGGCCTTGACCGTAAATAAGGTGCATTTGACCTCGGTTCGACTGTAGATGAGCATAATGTGTTTAAGTGTGTTGGAATGGCCTCCAAGGGCGAGCCCTGGGCAAAATATCGCCCGGGGGTGGGGGTCCGGACGAGGGGGACTCGTCCGGGCGGAGAGGGGGTACCCGGGCGGGTACCCCCAAGGTCTTGCTCGGGTTACGAGCAAAGGTCTTGCTTGGGTTGCCCCCCGGGTGGTTTTTCCACTCGGGGCCTTCCCGAGTGGATTTCGCCACTCGGGGTGTTTTCCGGGCCTACGTGGTGGGCCTCGGGTGTACGTGTTCTAAGTTTTGAATTATATTCAGTTATGACCCATTTATCGAGTCCAATTAATGATAGCTTGGGCGTATATCCAACAAAACCGATCTGGAGTAGATACAACATGCTCTTTCTGAACAGAAAAGCAACCAACCTTCAACTCCAACTTCTTCAAGAAACTATGTCTTCCTGTATCATCATCTGTCAATAACGGGTAGTGTAACAAGGGTGAATACCTTTCTAGTGGCTTGATGGTGCTGGATGATCTCCATAAAACCTGGTCAAGTGTTACTGGCTCTACTTTTTACTCTACTTCTAACCCGACTTCCGGTTCGTCATCATCAGTGCTCGGAGTTAATTGAGTTTCTTCTGTCTCCAACTCAACCTCAACTCCCACTTGCTTTGGAGTCTGTGATATCTTTTTACAAGATTTCTTCATCAAATGTCATGTCACAGTGTCGCAGGATCTTTCTGTTCTTCTCGTCCCAAAACCTGTAGCCGAACTTGTCATAACAATAACTTATGAAGTATCACTTCACAACATTCGCATCAAGCTTGTCTCTCTTCTTTGGAACTACATGAACATAAATTGTGCACCCAAAAGTCCTTAGATAAGAATACCTAAATTATTTTCTCGTTCATACCTCTTCAGGAATCATGAACCCTAGAGGAACTAAAGGTCCCCTATTGATCAAGTAAGCATATGTGTTAACAGCATCTACCCATAACATCTTGGCAGACCACAATGGACTCTCATACTCTATACACATTCGTTCAATTCCCGTTCATCCTCTCAGCGATGCCATTCTTTCTTGCCTTGCCAGAACTCTCTACATCTGTCTGTTTCCCTCAGCTGCACATAATGCGATGAATTCCGACTTTTCATACTCCCCTTCATTGTCAGATCTCAGGTATTTATTCTTCAGCCCAATCTGATTCTCAACTTTTTGAAAGTAGCAAATACGTCGGACTTGCACTTCAAGTAATAGACTCATACCTTCCTACTGAAATCATCAATGAAGGTAACGTAGAACCTGGATCCGCCAAGTGATGAAACATGAGCTGGCCCCCAAACATCTGGATGGACGAATTCCAACCGCTCATTCTTTGGATCCCTTGGGTCTTTGTGAAACTAATTCGTTTCTCCACCAGCATCTCCATCCCTTTAACACTCATGTGTCCAAGTCTATTATTCCACATACATGAACTAGATGCACTCTCCTAAATAACATCTGCGTTTATTCACCCTTCAGTGGTGTACAAGGTTCCAGATTTAAGGCCACGTGATACCACCATAGAACCCTTCTTGATCTTCCAAGAACCTTTCACAAACTCTGCTTTATAACCCGTGCGATCCAACTGACAAACTGAGATCATATTCTTCTTGAGACTAAGAATTAATGTACCTTATTCTTCCAATGTTCACTGAATTCCTGCTAGAGTGTGAATGCAGACGTTCCCCTTCATTTCGATCTCTAGTGATACATTGTTAACAAGATACACCTTTCCAGACTTAAAATTTCGGAACAACTCCTTGCTTGGAGACGAATGAAACGATGCTCCAGAATCCCAAATTCAGGATTCAAGTGAGTTATCCACACTAAGGATTAGGGCGACCCCAATGTCTTCTGTTGAATTCACATAATCATTACCATTGTCAGCTTCGTGATTTTTTTTCTTCAGAAAATCGGATCGAAAGTGACCTCTTTCACCACAGTTCCAACATGATCATTGTGGTCTTCCTAGAGATTTTCATTTGTTTCTTGATTTTGAACGTCCATGCTGAATTGGACCCTTTGATTTACTCATCCACCTTCTATCAACACTGAGAGAACTTCCTATTGACTCACCAATTTCTCATTTGCGAATTCTTTCGCTAAGGACAACATCTCGGATTTCATCAAACTTCAGCTTCTCAGATCCACGGGAACTACTAATCGCGGAAACGTCCCACGAATCGGGCAGAGATGGCAGCAAAATCAAAGCTTTAACCGCATCATCAAAGTAAATCTCAACAGAACTCAGTTGCGAAACAATCATATTAAAGGCATTTATATGTTCAGCAGCAGAACCACCTTCAACCATCTGTAAATTGAACAATCTACACTTCAAGTATACCTTGTTCATCACAAATAGTTTCTCGTAGATGTTAGCCAACGCCTTCAACACGCCCGTCGTCGATGTTTCTTTGACGGTGTTGAATGCAACGTTCCTGGAAAAACACAATCGAATCAGCCCCAGGGCTTGTCGATCCTTAAGCTTTCACTGTTGCTCCATCATGGATCCCGGCTTCTCCTTAAACAAGGGTTCGTACATATCTTTCTGGTACAGATAATCTTCAATCTGCATTTTCCAGTAACCGATCGCTTCCATCGAACTTCTCGATTTCAGCCTTCGACATCTCTATCTTCAGTGATCGTGTTGAATCTCCTTAGCTCTGATACCTCAGACGCTCTAATACTGCCTTTAAGATTTGTGTGTGTGTATATATATATATATATATACATATATATATAATCTTCCATAATTAATCTCGGCCGATAATATATGTATATATATATATATATATCTCATAGTCAATTTGTTGCCTAAAATAGCTAACAGGCAATCTAACCCAATTTCAAGATAAACCTAACACAAGTAACTGTGGTCCTCATACATCTGTTTTCGATTTTCTGGATAGAAACGAGAAAAATATATTTATCATATTGTTAAGAAAGACTCTGAACCTATATATTGTGAATGTTGATCTATTGATTAGAAATTCAATGATCAACCATTTTTTAATCAAGAAGTAAAGAGGTTTAAGATTAAAAATTACAAAAGTTACTTTTGTAAATTCGAAAATATTCTTTCAACCAACTTATTTACAATAAAAGATAACTTGTTTGATATACAAGACAACACATATAACTAATTTTAACCGTCAAACATAACTTCTCCTAAAAATATAAATAACTGCCGGGTATAATATGTCCAAATCATAGTTACTTAACCTACCAAACTAACATAACTAAACATGTTTGTTTGAGCTGCAAGTCTGCATCTTCACTACACTAAAAAAGTTGTTTGTAGCAGCTTATCTTCTTTGAACCAAGAGCTTCGAAACAAGTGTCTTCATCTCCAACCTCAAGCCTTCTCCTTACATATTCTTCCATAAATTGAACATTTCTAGAAATTCAAACGGTTCAGTCTTTAAAGGTTTGTTAAATTATATGCATTATCCTCATTGCTCATGTAGTTATTAAATACATTTATATCACTGCATAAATAATTCATAAAATAATACTTCACAATAATGTTCTTAAATCGACGACAGATGATTTTTTACCAATATAATAATAGAACTATTCACATAATATTTAAGTGCCTGAAAAGTGTTTAAAATGTAAGAATTCAAGCAATCTTCTAAGTCACAGAGCATGCTTTGAACACTCTATTGCAGTAGCAAATTCTACATAGGTGCTCGACAAAATGAATATTTTTTGTTTTTGAGAAAATCAACAGACTACAATTCACGACAAGATGAATATTTAATCACTTGTGCTAACTATCGTCTCTATCACATGCATAGTCACTGTCTGTATGTTATTAAGTCAGAACTCATTCCCTTTTAAACAATAACTCATAGTTCTTAGTTCCTTGGATGTACCTAAGAATTCTCTTGACAACAAAAATATGTGGTTTAGTAGGGATTTCCATAAACCTACAGATATAGCTTACTGTAAATTAGAGTTATAGCCTAAAAGTTGTAATGTACATTAAACTACTAATAATTTTTTTGTATTGAGTTCTTTCAACCACACCACTTGAGTCTTTCTTAAACGTTAGTCTTTAAGGGAGTTCAAAAAACATTACAATCAACCATATCAATTCTTTTTAAAATAATTATGATGTATTTCTTCTGACTAACAGTGATGCTATATGAGGTTTGATTAATTTCGAGACCTAGGTAATAATGAAGTAACACCATCGTCAAATTTCGGAACTCTTGAAAAACGAAACTACGGTTCCTTGTGTACACTAGGCCATCAACATAAAAATACACAATAATAATTTTTCCACCTCTTCATTTCTTAACAAATAGTGAGTGTTAATATGGACACTTAGAAAAACCTTTATGCAAAAAGTGAGTTTCTAATCACGTGGTTGCTTCACGCCATATACTTATTTTTCTCAGATTATAAATGATGATATACGCCCAATTTGAACCCGCTTCCATTTAGATTGTCTTATTTTGGCAACCCCACTCCCGATTATAATTCAAAACTTTGACCCGAACACTTTGCCCACAGCGCGAACGGCCCGAACGAGCAAAAATACTCGTTTGGACCTGTCCGCTGACCCGATTTCACCTAGGTGAGATTGGACCAGGGGAGATCGGTCTGGCTAGGCCAATCTCTCCTAGGGTGTGTGCGACGTACCGAACCTTGTCACTCGGACCCCTTCCCACGGAGTCCCGACACCTTTTTTAACTGACTCACACTTAGACTTTTTCATCCACCCCTCCGTGCCATTAAGGGTTTAATCCTGTCGTTATGTGTTAATTAAGTGCATTAGGGATTAACGGTGTCATTAAGCCACCATAATCCCCTGGAAGTCTATATATAGTGCTCAATTTCTATTCATTTGGGTTACATTGCATCTTTACTCGTTTTAGCTCTGTCTTCTATCTAGATTTCATCTCTCTAGAATACCGAACTTACTTAGGCATCAGAGAGGGCTCACTGAGCACCACCCCCCCTCCGTGCTCAGTACCGCCCCTTGTGCAGGTTTGCAAGGAGTGGGGTAACGGATCGTATCTTCGAGCTGACGGATCACTGAAGAGAACAACTCACCCGCGAGAAGTGTCATTCGGATCGGAGACCCGCCAACCCGATACACACGACTTAACACTTGGCGCCGTCCGTGGGTTTTGAACAAAAAGCCTGGCTATCATAAGATCAATGACGTACAGTCTGCCATCTAGGGACAACCGTCCACCGGGGGACAACAATCAAGGAGGATAGCCTGTACATCCACCACGACAGCCCGTACCCCCGGCAAGACAACCTACTCCGCAAGGGCAGCCTGCACCCCCTGAACGTCAAACAACCCCACAAGCTCCCCAGGCAAACAACCAAGGAGGACCGTCACGCTCAGCTGGGGCTGAGTCTTCCACTGCTTCGACCCCTATGACTCGACGACCACAGGGGCAGGGTATGCAACAAGGAGTACCGTCTCAAGGATACCAATACACGGCACCTCCACAGGGGTACCACTATGGAACACTTCCTCAAGAATATCCATATGGAATTCCAACACAAGGAAACAACAACCGGGCTCATACCACCAATATAAGGCTATGTATTCACCAGGAGCACAAACAGTGACTCCGGGATTCATGAATGCATTAAATGAGATGTTGGCTTATAGGGAGACTTTGAGAAACAAGCAAGAGAGGCAGTATACGCAAGCGGAGCAACACCCGTAGGCGAATCAATACCCCCAAGAGGAGCGACATCCACAGGCAGAGCAGTACCAACAGGCAGAGCAGTTTCCAGAGGAAGAGCAACACACACGCCCTCCAACAGGGCAACGTGAAAATCAAGGCAGGAATGAGCAAGTACCACCCCCAAGGGACAGGCAGCAGTCTGTGCCTCCAGTGGAACCCCAAGCATCGCAAGGTGCATGGACATACACTCCATTGAGAGATAACACACAGCCTCAGCAACCAGGGAGACGAGTTTCAGTATCCACCTCCGCAGGGATATCCACGTTACACATATAGTCCATATCATCACGGACACGGAATCCCCGCAAGCCCAGTGATCAGCTATGAAGGACTTCAAAGAAATTATAGTCCATCAGCTGTGATGCTAACTCAAGAAGATATAGAGGCAATGATCGCAAAAAAGATTAATGAATCTAAAACGAATGGATTGCACTGGTTGAGTGATAGCACAAGTCACCCCTTTACAAGGGAGTTGGAGAACAATAAAGTACCAGACGTGTTGCACATGATAAGGATAGAAAAGTATAATGGCAAGAGTGACCCCTTGGAGAACATCCAACAACACGAAGCTTCCCTCCTGGGTAGGACAACGGATGATCGCTAAAAGGCACTATTGTTCCCAAATACATTGTCATGGGTAGCATCGCACTGGTCCTTCAGCCTACCATATGAGAGCATCCATTCATGGGCACAACTGAAAGCAAAGTTCCTCCAAAGGTACTTAGGAGAAAGGAAGCTGCTTAAGGGAACAAGTTCGCTTGACGATGTGAAACAAGAGCATGAGGAGACGCTAGCAAACTATTACACAAGGTTCAATCAGAACCTAGCTGATATACAGGACGACATAACTGAGGGCGAGATCATAAGGGCTTCCATAAGAAACCTTGGACGTTTTGGCTCAACCTTGGCAGAAAAAATGGCTAAGAAACCCGCAAGCACACTGGAGGAGCTGGCGGCGAGGGTGAAAACCCACATAGATCTGGAAAGACATAGAATAAGCAAGAGGGCAAAGATTCAGGCCACAAAAGATGAGCCCACAAAGTCAAACAGAGGAAAACCACCTCAGTTTCCCCAACCAATCAGACAACAAGACTGGCTTCCGCCCCAGCCAAGGAACCAGACAGGCGAGCAGCTGAGAGCAAATGATATTAATGTCATCAAGTTCGTACCATTGAATGCGACTCCGTCAGTCGTATTGAGAGAAATGAGGAACTTGAAGATAGGGGTACCCCCTAGCACGATGGAGAGCCCCGATGGTAGGAAATGAAAAAGAAAAATGGTGCGATAACCATGAAGCACATGGCCATGACACCAATGAATGCTTCAGTTTAAAATTAAGTATAAACAATGCAGTACAAAGAGGAGAGCTGAAGCAATTTGAAGTTCACGGGGGCAGCAGTGCACCCGCAAGGCCCACGCAAAAGGACAAAGGAAAGGAGAAGGCTGATTACAGTCCCTTGCCTAACAAAAGAGGAACAATTAACATGATACATGGTGGAGTCGCGACAGGCGGACCAACTGCAAATGCAAGAGAGGTGTACGCCTCCAGGATAGAGGTGACAACAAAGTGGAGGAAGAGACCAAGGGAGGAAAAGGAAATGGTGATTGAATTTTCTGAGAAGGATAAGAGCCACATCATCTTCCCGCATGATGATGCTCTAGTAATAACAATGGACATTGACAACTTTGATGTGAAAAGAATACTTGTTGATGGAGGGAGCTCGGCAGATATACTAAACATGCGCGTGCTAGAAGAAATAGGAAAATTCAAGTCAGATATCAAGCCATTGAGCTTTCCTCTAGTCGGATTCTCAGGAGCGACAAGCTACCCTCTAGGTACGATAACCCTACCAGTGACACTGGGGCAAGGATGGACACAATTGAGGATAAATGTAAATATTTTTGTAGAGGAAAACTTAGGAGCCTACAACGGGATCCTAGGTAGGACCACAATAAACCCATACGAGATTGTGTCCTCAACAGTGCACCAGAAAATGAAGTACACCACTGAGAACAGAGTAGGAGAAGTCATGGGCGATCAACGCACCGCAAGGCAGTGTTACGTCAATTCCATGAGACGAAGGTCACATCAATCAGACTTAGTGGCAATGGTAATGACAGGGGGCAGACGGAGTATGAACTACCAAAAAAGAGAGAGAAAAAAGTGAGGTCACAAAAAACAAAGGGTAGGAGTCACAGTCCGCCTAAGCAAATTGATGTTTGGAAGGATGGCCAATAGAACAGGAGGTGATAAGGTTGTAAGGGTAACAATCATACCCTGGCAGCCGGATAAAGAAAATGGAAGGAGAGTGAAAAGAGCAATTGAAAGAGGCTTCACACACATAGGGGATATAAAACAAATGCCAGGAGAGTCCATTGCAAGTTATTTTGAAAGGTTCGTGGAATACGGGGCCAACATGGAGGTAACAAGAAGAGAGATTGTAAGAGCTTTCCTTAGAAACATGCATCCAACCTCTTTCGAGACCTTTGGAGGTCATTATGAGGTAGTGATGACAAGCACGATGCGCGAACTTAAAGAAAAGTTGGACAAGGCATTCGAGAAAGAAAGGAGGTAGCATAGTGAAGCATTCAAAAATGAGGAGGAAGCTTACATGCAAGGAGGGGGTGTAAATTTCAACTTCACACCCCTTAAGGTGCAAGTTGAAGAGCTTTTTAAGAAACACCTGAGCAAGGAGCTGTCAGAATGCAAGGAGGAAGCCTTCCTTAGAAAAGACACAAGGGGATGGTGTAACTACCATGGTACGTGGGGGCACAAGACAAATGATTGCACGGTATTGAAAGTTTAGATTGAAGAGATGATCTACAAGGGAGAACTGAAAGAATACATAGCACTGGAGACATCAACCACACACTAAAGGAACTTCATCAATGAAACAACCATATCCTTGGTTTTATCTTTTGTTTAATGCATGTCTATGTTTCTAGTTTCATAACAACTCTCGATGCGGAAAGCTCATGAAGTTTCTCCAACTCTTTTGCTACTTATTGTTTTCCCTAAAGGATGTCCTGGACTACTTAAAACATCCACCCTGTGTATAATGCATGAATGTTTTCAATGAAGTAGATGTTCATCAAACTGTTTTCTAAGTATGAGATAGCGTTATCGCCACAAACTCCTTACTTAGATACAACAACCAAGTGCATGTCACTTTCTGTGCCCTCCGAGGGCCAATCTCCTGATAACGTTCTGCGCCCTCCGAGAGCCAATCTCGTGATAACATTCTGCGCCCTCCGAGAGCCTATCTCGTGAAAAAAAATATGTGCCCTCCAAGAGCCTATCTCGTGAAATAATTGTGTGTCCTACGTATCTCGTGAAAAAATTATGTGCCCTCCGAGAGCCTGTCTCGTGAAAAAAATTATGCGCCCTCCGAGAGCCTATCTTGTGAAAAAAAATTTGTGCCCTCCGATCTCGTGAAAATATTTTGCGCCCTCTGTTGAGGTTGGTTCCACCTGGGACGCCTCGGGTTGCTCTTCGCGAACGGGTTGGATATGCACGCAGGTACGGTCTCCTGTCAGCACGTCACGATCCACGATCCGCGAACCCCGAACTTGGCTTTGGCTCCAATCTCGGTCTCCTACACGTCGGGTCCTACAAAACGGGCAATTACCAGCATGGAGAGGGGGGATGGTGCTGGTTGAGCCTTCTCCGATGCTTAAGTCACAATCTAAGAGAGAAAGTATGTAGAGAGAGGTCAGGGCACAAATAGCTAATTTGAGAGAGTTTTCAGTTAAGTTGTCAAATGGGAGGTCTAGGTCCCTATTTATAGGAAACCCGAGAACCGTACCCGGTTTTATGCGGTT
Organism: Clarkia xantiana subsp. parviflora; assembly: GCA_036873135.1. Classification (NCBI taxonomy): domain Eukaryota; kingdom Viridiplantae; phylum Streptophyta; class Magnoliopsida; order Myrtales; family Onagraceae; genus Clarkia; species Clarkia xantiana. The sequence continues at coordinate 14,597,556 of JAPTYO010000008.1, read as the reverse complement.
AAATGCCGGTTTAAAGGAAAACGCTTATCGACATCGAGGTTAGCTATGTGCGCACTGACTTCTCATACTTAGTAAAAATAATAGGAGTAAGCGCGCGGTGCCAGTCGACAGTCCAGAACATGTCGGATGTCCGACATGGTCCGAATTGCCGGGCGAACCGGACCAATCCGGACTGCCGAGGCAATCTGGAGGTACGGGTTGCCTTGTGGCAATCCGGAAGTCCAGGTCCGGGTGCTGCGCGCATCCGAACCGTTTTGGACTCGGGGTGTCCGCGGTAAAATCCGTTTGTGGGTTTCGTCGTGTTTGCGAGGTCCGAAACGTAAATACGAACCCGAATTGGACAGATATCCAACACATGCCCCCGAGTCAAGTAGCGGTTCAAAACTCATGTTTGACTCTATTTAAGATAGGATATTCGTCCAATTTAGGTTCGGCACTGAGCTCAGGGGTGGTCTATTTGTCAATAGGGCGTGAAAGCCTTGATTTTGCTCCACTTTAATTCTCGTCGGGAGACTTATTGACTGCATGATTGTCGTTATTTGATCTTTGTCGACTGTGGTTGACTGACGTCAACTTGTTGTATGTTGACGGTTGTTGATTGCCATCAACTTGTCGCTCGTTGACGGTTATTGATTGTCATCAACTTTTCGCGCGTTGACGGCTGCTGATTGTCATTAACTTGCCGCGCGTTGACAGTTGTTGATTGCCGTCAACTTGCCACGCGTTGATGGTTGTTGATTGTTGACATGGAGGAACACTTAGAAAATATTCCTGACAGCTGGCATCTCGTCATGTGTCGACTGCTTGACATGGAGGAACACTTAGAAAATATTCCTTGATGGTTGACATCCCGTCATGTGTCGACTGCTGGCATGGAGGAACACTTAGGAAATATTCCTTGAAAGTTGAGATCCCGTCATGTATCGACTACTGACATGGAGGAACACTTAGAAAATATTTCTTGATGGTCGACATCCCGTCATGTGTCGATTGCTGACATGGAGGAACACTTAAAAATATTCATGGATGGTCGACATCCCGTCATGTGTCGACTGCTGACATGGAGGAACAGTTAGAAAATATTCCTTGATGGTCGACATCCTGTCATGTGTCGACTGCTGGCATGGAGGAACACTTAGAAAATATTCCTTGTTAGTTTCCACGCATGTTGTCCCTATGGGCTCGATGTAAAAGCAGAGCGGATTTCACCATAATGATTGATAAGTATAGGGGGTTGCCCCCATCAGGTTGCTCTTCGCGAACGGGTTGAATGTGCACGCAGGTACGGTCTCCTGTCAGCACGTCACGATCCACGATCCGCGAACCTCGATCCTCGAACACCGAACTTGGCTTTGGCTCCAATCTCGGTTTCGTACACGTCGGGTCCTGCAAAACGGGCAATAACCAGCTTAGAGAGGGGGGATGGTGCTGGTTGAGCCCTCTCCGATGCTTAAGTCACAATCTAGAGAGAGAAAGTATGTAGAGAGAGGTCAGGGCACAAATAGCCAATTTGAGAGAGTTTTCAGTTAAGTTGTCAAATGGGAGGTCTAGGTCCCTATTTATAGGAAACCTGAGAACTGTACCCTGTTTTATGCTGTTCAATGCCGGTTTAAAGGAAAACGCTTACCGACATCGAGGTTGGCTATGTGCGCACTGACTTCTCATACTTAGTAAAAATAATAAGGGTAAGTGCGCGGTGCCAGTCGACAGTCCGGACCATGTCGGATATCCGACATGGTCCGGATTGCCGGGCGAACCGGACCAATCCGGAATGCCGAGGCAATCCGGAGGTCCGAGTTGCCTTTTGGCAATCCGGAGGTCCAGGTTGCCTTGTGGCAATCGGGAAGTCCCGGTCCGGTTGTTGCGCGCATCCTAACCGTTTTGGACTCAGTGTTTCCGTAGTAAAATCCGTTTGTGGGTTTCGTCGTGTTTGCGAGGTCCGAAACGTAAATACGAACCCGAATTGGACAGATATCCAACACCCTCCGAGAGCCTATCTCGTGAAAAAAAATTATGCGCCCTCCGAGAGACTATCTCGTGAAAAAATTATGCGCCCTCTGAGAGCCTATCTCGCGAACATATTCCGCGCCATCCAAGAGCCTGTCTCGTGAAAATTATTACAATGACTCTAAGACCCTATCTTGAAGAACCCTTCTTTTATACAAAGTAAGGATATATGATACGAGAAACATGCAAGTTTATTCATGATGACATTACAGGTATCACGATACATGAGAATGTTAAAAAGACATCAAGTAAGTAAATGCAGGCACAAGAAAGGAGCCCGCAAAGAAGAAACCACTCAAACAACCACAAGAGGCTATCATAACCAAGTAACAAGTCATCCCACCATCGAAGCTAAGGCAAACATCTTAAAGAGAACCAACACAACCAAGTCAAGTAGCAAGGCCATAAAACTCCTGAGTATGAGGCTTTCAAAATAAACTCAACCCAACATGGGGGGAAACCACTCAACCCAACACGGGGATAAACCACTCAACCCAACAAGGGGAGGAAAAGCAAAGAAATATGTACAAGGATAGGGATGTCAGATAATCAACCGGATGCCACCGGGGAGTCCTCGCAGTCTTGATGCTCGGAAGAAGAACCACTAATGGAACTCGATGAAGATGAAGAGGAACCTTAATCAATGAAATCAATAGGTGTAGTATCCTCCCGCACAGGGGCATCAGCTACGTTCTCAGCAACCGCAGTCTGTCCCCTAAGAACAGCAACATAACCACTGGTATAAGGACCGAAATCACCCAGGTCATCAAACGGAAACTGAGGATCAATCATGAATATCTGGTCTGTAAGATACTCTCCAAACTGGTTCATCTCCTTGGTGACCTGAGACAATGAGCAAACATCAAGTCTAATAACAAACAACTACGTAGAACGAAATAGAAAAGAAAGAGATCGCTTACTGGGGCATAACGAGATAAGACTCCTTGAATGAAACGCATGGTTGCGATCTCCAGGAGGAACAGCACTACGCAAAACACGAACCACAACCTCAGGAGTATGCAATGAGGAATGGTTGTCGAAGTGATACTCTTTCAATCCAACAAAAGGAGTCCACTCAGCCCCAACAATGTCCTCGTCAGTCAGGCGATCCAAGTATTTGCGACTCAATGCAGGGAGTCAGACTGTTTCAACAAGTTAGAAAAGGACCACAAACAGCAAGTAACAATACATTTAAAAGTCAGCAAATAGTAATAAACCTGAGATTCGGCCCCTCGGCTGGGGGGAAAGGGATGAAGGAGAGGCATCAAGATCTATGTGTTGGATTACGAGGACGTAATACTACGGAATGTTAAACGTGTACATGCAAGTAATCTAACTACGCAGCGGAGTAATGTACACATACCTCAATAACTTTCCTGCCCAAGAACGATGTGGAGGGAGTTCTGATCCTCCGGTCGGGACGCGTACAAGTTCTTCGTGAGAAGAAGTCCTACGCGGTATAAGCTCCAGAGCAAATCCTCTGATCGATTCTTCAACGGGGACAGAACCTCGGACTGAGATGATGGTGTGCCGAAAATCACTACTAAGGGGGTGAGAGGGTTTCTCTCAAGTTCCTCAATGGAGGGACTTATGAATTACTTGATGTGTAAAACCCTTTAGGAGACTCCCCTATATATAGGATTGGTGGAGTGGACAAAAGTCCACTCCAACCAATGTGGGACTAGGGTTCGGCCGAACCACCTATCAAGGGAGGGAGGCCTAATTTTGGGCTTCCCATGTCAATTAGGAATTGGGTTAAGCTCAATTAACCTAATGTGACATTTACCCAATTATCTTAGGTAATATCCTTAATATTAACGGGCTACCATTTACGGCGCCACGTCACCATATGCTAACAGCTCTCACTCGCTGGAATGGGAGGGTGCCAGTTAATGTATTGTCATCCAATAGCATCATCATTTCAGTCTTCCGTTATTGTCTCCGCCTCCGAATAGTTCATAAGAGGTTTGCCATGCGACCAGCGGATACGACGGGCATCGTGCTACTCATCTGTTAGGAGTATTGTAGCGCCCGCAAAACGTTGATTCCCTGTCGTAAATCAATCATGTTTAAAAAAAATATGTACCGCACTGTATCCTTGGTCAACTGATAATTCTCCAATTGCCCGTTTTCCACATAGGAATACTTCTCCAGGGCATCCGTACAAGTGTTCACAACCTTCAACTAATATCTGGTTGGTGGCCACCTAGTGAACACAAGAGTCGGTGAATTATAGGTGAACGTGACCATCCCCATCGCTTATACCGTTAGTCTAACTCAACCGGTTTCCAAAGACGTGGTCACTTGGCCTTTTTCTTTGGCACTACGCTCGTACAGCGGGAAGCGAACATTGAGCCAGACCTTAGGTATAAGTTCTGAGTCCGAGAGGATACTTTGGGTGCCTCTTCATAAGACACCCGAGATCAATCACACGCTCAAGGTGAAGAAGTATGCGCCCTTTGAATCACAAGGATTCTAGCTAGCACAACCGAGCATGACCCCGTGGTCGAACATGGCACGCGCAGTATGAAGCACGCGTCGATAGCACACCTGGACAAGCCAGGGATGAGATATGCCAATGATGCTATCACAGAATCTTTCATCTAGCCCTGAATGTGATTTTAATGATGGACAGAGTCCAACAAGGCGATTTACAAAACAAAGATTAAGTCATGTTGTAAGCGTGACAAAGATATCGTTTCATTTAACCAGGTTTATCCCCCTGGTTCTTAGTCATTCTTGTTATGGTAGAGGTCCCCCTCTCCTACAAGACGACCGTGCCTATGTGACGAGACATGGTTCACACTCGACATAATTATAGACCGTAGAATTCGATGTTATTTATCATTATGATGCCGATAGATCATATACTCAATTTGCAATTCTTTTATTCAATCGAAATATTATTTCAAATGTCAAAATGCCATCACTTATACAAGCCACTTATTAAGCCCTACGTAATCCAAGCAATTTTACGTGCTTTTCGAAAATCTCTCTAGGTAATGGCTTAGTCAATGGGTCCGTGACCATATTGTCTGTGGACAACTATTCTAAAGCATTATATTGTCTTCCAGAACAGATTTAGCATAATTTTATTTCACATCAATATGTTTGGTCCTACTATGGTACTTTGGATTCTTAACTGCTGCAGTGTCTGCCTGACTGTCGGAGTATACCTTCACAGGTTTACTCTTCTTGCCAATGTCAATTAATGCAGTAAGAAGCCTTTTCAACCAGACTCCTTCTTGTGCGTTTTTGGAGAGGGCAACGAATTCCGATTCCATAGTGGAAAGCGCGACACATGATTTCTTCTTACTTACCCATGATATGACAGCATTGGCAAGGAGGAAAAACCCCTCCTATGGTGGACTTACGATCATCCGGATCGCCACCGTGGTCGGCGTCACTATAACCGGTCAATTCTATATGTTTGCCCTCATAGCACAGAACATAGTCGGACGTACCTTTCAGATATCATATAATTCGTTTCACTGTCTTTAGATGTTAATAACTAGGATCTGATTGGAATCTTGCTACTAGGCCCACAGCGTAACAGATATCTGGCCGAGTACAGAGCATGGCATACATTAGACTTCCTACCATGCTCAGATACTCTGCATTCTTCATCTGTTCACGCTCCTGCTGGTTCTTCGGGCCATCACGCTTTGACAGCGCGCACCCGAACACAATCGGCGTATCCACGGGTTTGGCATCGAGCATTCTGAATCTTTTCAACAGTTTGTTGATGTATGATTCTTGAGACAGACACAATCTCCGGGCGGCACGATCTCGGGAAATTTTAATGCCTAAGATGTATGTGGCATTTCCCGTTTCTTTCATCTCAAATGCTGATGCTAACCAGGACTTTGATTTGTTCATGAAACTCACATCGTTCGCAGCAATGAGTATGTCATCTACGTATAAGGTTATGATGACATACTTAGACCCAGAGGTCTTGGTGTAAACGAAGAGATCCTCGTGAAGGTTCACAAATCTGTTTCCAACGATTTCCTCGTGGAATCTGCGATACCATTGCCGAGACGACTGTTTAAGACCGTAAATAGACCTTTGGAGTTTGCAAAATTTACGTTCTTTGCCAGGAGTAAAAAAAACCTTCTAGTTGCTCCATATAGATCTTTTCCTCCAGGTTTCCATGGAGGAATGCGGTCTTAACATTTATTTGGTGCAGCTCTAGATCGAGACATGCAACAAGGGCAAGGATGGCCCTAACTGTGGTATAACGCACAGTTGGTGAGTATGTTTCATCAAAGTCCACTCCGTGAATTTTGGGTATATCCTTTCGCAATTGTTCGAGTTTTGCAACACTCAACTTTTCCATCAGTAGTGAATTCTAAAATCTCACTTCCTAGTTCTACGGTTAGCAGGTTGATTAACTAAAGACCAAAACCGAATTTGTTCTCATTTAGGCAGTTTCATCCTCCATTGTTTTCCTCCATTCCTTCATCTGAGATCCTTCCATTTCTTGCTGAACCATCACTGGTTCGTGAACGAATGTCTCACTTGATGGGATACTTCTTTGACAGAAGTTCGTTGCCTTTGACTATGTCTAGGCTCGTTAACCCATCTATAGCATGATCGTTACTCCCACTCGGAATAATGCTTCTTTTCAGAGCATCACTCCCACTGGGAACAATGGCGGTGCTTGAACTTTGATATACAACTTCCTTAGAATGACCTCTTGGTCTCGGGATTTTACCTCCGAGATTTATTCCTTGATCTCTGGAATCTGGAACCAAGTTGGTTGTTTCCCTCCCACTAGGAATAATGGACAGTTGTATTAGCTCAGCATTATGATTATCAGGTCCGACTTGATTCGCATTAACATTTAGTGATGATTATGTGAGGGGGAGTGAGCCCTCTCACTGGATTTATTATGAGGATGTTTTCATCATCATTTACCATGTCATTCACTAATGCATTTACTAATGCTATATCATTCTCCCACTCGAAGTAAGTGGGACCTGAGAATCTCCGTTAACCATTTATTGATTCGATCAGTACTATGTCTGTTTCGTTTCGCAAAGCATTGGAAATCTATCCTCAAATTCTTATAGTGTGTCATGTTCGACCACGTTGCCATTAATCCAAGATAATTTTAAACTTGCATTTTCTAATAGTAGACCGTACTCTTATTAAATGCTTGTTTAACCCGCAAATTAATGTTGTTTAATGATAAGGTTTTACCTGTATCATTCTTTAGCTTTTATGGAAACGCGTCAACCGATTATGTTGGAACATAGTGTTACATTAATGTGAGTCAACTTAATTTCATCCCGTAGGAATAATTAATGTTGAATTCTAACATAATGTAATTTTAAACTATGTTTCTCGAAGTGTTTAATGATATAATTGCTTAGCCAAACTTTTCGTTCAAGGCTTATAGTGGGAGAGTCGTTTTACTGATTACTTCCTTTCGTTTGTTAACTCATCCAGAGACTTCTCCACCTCATGGTCTATGCATTTAAGCTCTCGCTTTAATGCTAAAGCATACTTCTAACTATAGTAGTCATCAATGAGTTATTTCCAAAGGATTATAAACGAAAATTCAGCATTCATTCATTAAAACACTTCATTATTAAATTTGTACTTCAAAATGATGTGTTCCGTTTCTCAAGGTACAGGAGCATACGGCGCATAAAACCAGTTTTATCCCGTGGTTTAAATCATTTTATTTCCAAATTTAATTTAATCGGTTTTGAAAATGTTTAATTATTACGCAAATAATCATTTTAAATGGAGTACTAACAAATAAGAATTACTAAATATTTCGATCTAGCTACGCAATCGATGGGTATGTTCAGTTCAGTTGTACCGACTGAGATGACGGAGTATGTGAGTCGTTTCGTTTTATTCGTCCACTTTTACCTGGCCGAAATCTTGGTCCTAACCCGTAGGTTTGTATTTTCGTTTCGGATCCTTCTCGTTCAACCGAGACGTTAAATTGATAAGCAAATTGAGCTTCGAATCGAGCAACAATTACTTTATTCAATAACTCCGAATCTCAAAGTAACAAAAATTTTAGAAACGAACAACGAACGATAAATGACAATGGTATAGTTCTTGATCTGAAGTTTGCATATTCGATCCATGATTCTGGTGCATATAGTCAAGAAATTTGAGTCATGTTGAACATCTTGTATGAGTAAATTCACGAGTGAATCACTTCAAATGATATGTGTCCGTATAAAACAATTTACAGCTTCATACACATGACCTACGAGGCGTATTTGAGATGCACTTTATCAGCGGGGTTTAACCCATCGGATTATCGTATAGGACTTATTCGGTCCAGTTCTCTTCTTGCTATGCGGATCATGGTTCACTTCTTTCGAACTCACTATGGTGAGCAGATAAGGTTTCCCTTTCACTGTTGTGGTTTTCTGTGTTTGATTAGGCTCAAGGTTATTGAGTCCTGTCAATATCAGACAACCATATACATCCTTTACATGTTGACCTTCCATCCTGAAGACCCGATGCGGGTTTTATGCCGACATCCACGAAAAGAGAGAAGACCATCACATTCAACCGAAACATTTCTAGCGTTTGCATCCTTGCTTCCACTGACGCGGATGCGAATGAGTACTAAGCTATAACATCGTCTGGTTTCAATTGAAGTCTTCATCAACCCCTTTTTACCAAGGTCGAATGTATCACCATACATGCGTTCAGATCATCAAAGAACCTACTCCAATTCTTGGGGAAACAAATTATCACATTCATTTCTCATTGTCAAAATCATACAGATTACTATATTCATATGTTGTTGTCCTCTCCACTTTTCGGAATCGTAGTGGAGATTTCAACACACATTCCAATTTTACTCATCATAATTAATACCATCAAGATTGCGAGTAATATCGTATCGGACTAATTGAGCCAACTCTCACATTGATGATTATGCAAATTAGGAAGACAATAACATTTTGACAAAATTGCAAACATGAGATTATCTATTAAGATGGAACACAACAAATAGTGATCCCTCGGTCATCTAGACCAAATCGACCGCCAGTAAACCGAGGGAAGGGGGTCCGTGAAAGAGTTCACACTACCGTCTTGTTCAATCTAATAGATCAGTCTTTTGAAAACGATTATTATATTGCAAATTACTGGAACGGGAATTTTCAAATAAGCATACCCGATCATGGATTTCCCAAGGCCCTTTTGGTTTTTGAAAAATTATCTGATAATGCATAATACTATATCACGCCATAAATATCGAACAAACCAAACAACATGCTTACGCGTCTAATGTTCCTAGCATACATAATTCTACATAAAGTAAATTATCACATGCTTTCAGTCATGAACATTCTAGCATACGTGTCAAATCATGCAACTTCCGCACACTTCATGCATAATCGGCGACTAGAATTCTCGGTTTTGAAAACGCTTTGAAAATATGAGGGGCTGTTTTGCAATTCATGCTTACAATCAATCATGCGAAATTTCTAGACATGTCTTCTAGGCACTTTCAATCAGCACATCATGTCTATCCTATTGCGCAAAACATATATTTAAATTCCAGAGCTCAATGCTCACAATATATTATTCAGCTAGCTTGACGAAGTCAACATGACATTTCTAATATATTTTGCAGAAAGTAAACAATTTCAATTCAGCCCACTAATTTTAATCCAGTCCCAAAAACATGCATATCCGAGTTCCATCCCCATAATCGTAACTAGGCATTAGGGTTTTAACCGAAAATGTGTAAAAACACAAACCCTAAGAGCACTGTTTAGGATAATTTTAAAGTTCCAAAACATTTTGGATTTAAAATTTGACATCCTACTTTATTCAACATTTAAAATTTCCGAAAATTTTAAATGTTGGTTCGGTCCAAATTAAAATCCGGTTCAGGTCGGTCCGATTTTAAAAATCCGATTTGGTCTGAAGCTGTTCAATAAAATAAGATTGTGGTTCGGTTCATCACTCGAAACCGATTCGGTTTAGATTCACTTAGTTACCTAGGTCCAACCCCACCCATCTAGGTCGGTCTGATTAAGAAAACCCGGATTGGTTTCACCCGCTCCGTCAATGCAAATTGGATTGGCCCACAAACCCTGGTGGGTTCGGCCAAAATACTTATCTTGGGCTAAATAGAGTTTTAAAATCCACCAATAACTTAACTTAGCCCACAAGAAATATTAATTATGTAAAATAATTTCTAATATTGCTAATATATATAAATAAATTCGGCACGTATATATTATTAATATATATAAATATTGTCAAGATTCTATCTATAAGATGTAAATCAATCAACAATATAAATATATATATATATATATAATATTCGGCTAAATCTATATATATATATATATATATATAATTATTGTCAAATATATATTTAGGGAAAAAAAATATATAGACAATATATCTTCTTAATCTTTTTAAGTAACTAAATCCTATCAATATATCTTTATCCCTATCTTTAACTAAATATATTGATAGTTTATATATTTTACTATATAATGTGAATCATTTCCTTATCTTTCCAATTTATAGATATATTGTTTCCTTTAATAAAATTAAAATATGGTAACAAATATATCTACAATGCTAGGCCGTTAGAATTTTCTTACTTGCACCCTAAGAAATTAAAAAATTTACCTAATAATTCACCTAGGGTTTTCGGCCAAAACACAAAAATTGGAAAAATTGTCAAATTTTATGATCAAACACTATTATGATCATGAATCCAAAAACTGTTCTTGATAAAACTCATCGTGTTCTTGAAGATTATGAACATCAAACTCAAATTTAAACATAAATTTCGACTTTGATCTTTAAAAACATGTAAAATCCGAAATTTAAAGTTTTAAAAGATCGAAAACATGAAATTTTGTTCGAAATTTTCGAATTTCACACCAAAATTTCGGTGTTCATAATAAAAACTCAAGAACATCAGTTTATCAAAATTTTAAGAACTCCTAACACTCGCTCTGATACCACTGTTGGATTACGGGGACGTAATACTACGGAATGCTAAACGTGTACATGCAAGTAATCTAACTACGCAGCGGAATAATGTACACATACCTCAATAGCTTTCCTGCCCAAGAACGATGTGGAGGGAGTTTTGATCCTCCGGTTGAAATCCGTAAAAGTTCTTCGTGAGAAGAAGTCCTACGCGGTATAAGCTCCACAGCAAATCCTCTGATCGATTCTTCAACGGGGACAGAATCTCGGAATGAGATGATGGTGTGCCGAAAATCACTACTAAGGGGGTGAGAGGGTTTCTCTCAAGTTCGTCAATGGAGGGACTTATGAATTACTTGATGTGTAAAACCCCTTTGGAGACTCCCCTATATATAGGATTGGTGGAGTGGACAAAAGTCCACTTCAACCAATGTGGGACTAGGGTTCGGCCGAACCACCTATCAAGGGAGGGAGGCCTAATTTTGGGCCTCCCATGTCAATTAGGAATTGGGTCAAGCTCAATTAACCTAATGTGACATTTACCAAATTATCTTAGGTATTATCCTTAATATTAACGGGCTACCATTTACGGCGCCACGTCACCATATGCTAACACTATGGACATCCCATCACCATCAGCAGGTCGCTTCCCTTTATCAAGCAAAGAGGGCGCTTCTTCGACCAATATCTCTTTGTCACGAGAGGGTGTTCGCAAGCAGGCACTTGAAGGAGAGTCTCTCACGGCTTTCTTCTTCTTGGCAGCCGAGGGCCCGCCTCAGAGTCAGGCTTCTGCACTTTGGACTTGGATTGGCTAGAACTCTTGCTCACTGGGAGGACACACTCGATGACCAATGGCATGTGCTCTGACAACATAAAGAAATCAACATGAGAACGGTTATAAACATATCATAAAGGAAAAAGAATGGAAGAAAAAACATATTGGAAGTCTCTGCAGCTCTCCCTGACTTAGTGGAGTTCTTGACCTTAGGGGCGGAGCTGGAGGGTGCCTTCTTCTTGTTCAACTCAACGGTGCGTTCGGAACGCTCCGCCTGCACATTATACGTTTTTCCATGAAACCAACCTACAAAGGAAAAACAAAATATGAATGAAAAACAAGAGAACTAATGACATACCAAACTCGCAGGAGGAGGGGTCAAGCGAATCCCCGCCTCATACAGATCCATCTCAGTCACCAGAGACGCAGAACAATAAGATTTAGTCTGATTGCTTTAATGAATGATTTTCATGGTCTCTATGTCTGAAGGAGAAAACTCCCCAAAGGTGGGCCAGCCATCTGAGCGATTGTCGTGAAGGATTGACCAAGTAACATAGCGATCGGTGACGAAGAAATAATGCTTGGACCAATGACCCAACGAACTATCGAGAGGGACCACAAAGCGGAGGTCATTATCCCACTCGACTTCACCCAACCCCAAGTCCTCAAATCGGGTATCCCTAAGAGGAGGGTAGCGAGTCACCATGCTCGCGAAACCGACCTTCTTCTGGTATTGGAATCGATAGAAACACCGAAATAGAACCAATGAGTACTTCCAGGAATACCACTGACATAACACTCGGAATCCAACCCAAACGCGTATAGCACTAGGGGCAAGGTTCACAGGGGAAATCCTGAAGAACCGGCAGAGTTCGATAAGGTCATCGCAATAGGGAAAGCGCAACCCATATCGAATCTGAGAAGTATATACTACGACCTTTCCCTCCGGGGGCACCGTCACTGTCTCGCAAACGTTTCTCAAAGATGGAAGAAAGGGGTACAAGGGTCCGTCTAAGGGACTAACGTCGCCTATCAACATACTCGTTATACTCGCGTCGACCCAACTTGTTCCCCGACAATGGTGCCAAACCTAACTCGAAAGTAGTAAGAGTTTCCAAGCTTGAGACAGACTCCAACTCAGACTAATATTCAAACTCAGTATCTGACTCAAAATCCGACTCTGAGCTAACATCAGGAAAGAAAGTAACATGACGAACCAAAGGGATGAAAAAATTACTCATTCTGCGCAAGATGTAACGCCGTTACAAAGTCCGAGTCTTGGGGCACCACCACGAGTATAAAACCTACCATATCAAGCTAAGTATTAGAACAGAGTGATTTGCCAGGTAAGCTCGGAAATAACTCGGCATTGACATATCAACAATTATACCACATAGTGATCAACGAGTAACAATTGAGGCTCAAGGACATCCAACAACAACAACGGCCATGTACGAGCAATTTTACGACAACAAAATCAAGCAATTTTACTCAGGCAAAAACCATTTTCCAAGCAAACGACGATTATCCGATCAACGCGACAATCACAACACAAGAATTTGAGAAATTATCACAAGTCAAGCATAGGCAATTCAAATACAAGCATTCAATATGTTCACAAAAGGGGGAAAAGATCGAACCTTGGGAAAGCCTGAACCAATTCGAACACTCGGTTCAAAAGTGGAACCCCGCCGTGGCCGGGAAGACGCCGTCGCCGCCAGCAATTTCGCTGCCCCACGCCTCCGCCGGTGAAATGACCACCGCAGTCCTCCGCCGGAGATTGGCCACACCGGAGAACCTCGCCCGCCACTCGATCCCGTCGGAGCCCCACCACGAAGACGACGCCGCTTGTCGTCGCCCACGCTACTGGCCGCAGCTCCTCCGCCCAGTCCCGTCGCCTAGGGGTCGCGCCATCCGCCAGAGGAGTCCTGCTATCTCCCGCCTCCGCCGCGCCAAGCTCTGACGTCCCCGTTGATGCTTCTGCCGACCACCCCCTAATTTTAGGGAAATGAATTTTCTTGACCTCTAAGAATGAGAAATTGAAGAGAAAAGGTGATGGTGGCGCTAAGTGAGGTAATTATATTATCTTATTTTATAAGTAAATGTGTGTAGGGTTTTAGGAGTAGACATAATCACCACCATCAATATGAATTAAAGAAGATCTAAGGATTAGATAGAAAACTATCATCTTTATCCCCCCCCCCCCCCCCCTAACTATAGTTGAGCACATCTCTACTCAAGTTAGCACCACATAGGCATATATCTCACATTTCCATACTTAGAAAATTTTTGGACCCGGTCTAAATATTTTTTCACAGACAGAGCTCACCCTGCACGTGCACATATTGATTACGATAACATGAAATTTGATTACATTAGTTCATATTCATGATTACATTGCATTTCCATGCGTACACGTATTTTTAAAATGCATGTATGAGAAGATTGGATTTTTATATCCACATCTGCACGTTTACACTAACGTTTATATTTCCTCTATTTTGAGAAACTGAGGACAAGGCACGGAAAATGTGCCTACGGACAAGCAAGGTATTCGTCAAGAGGTAAAAACGCGGTTTCAAATTGTGCGTGTCATCCCATCATAAAATAGAGTCAATCAAAGGTTAAGTCATTGGTTGACTCGGGGCATGTGATGGATATACGCCCAATTTTAACCCGCTTCCATTCGGATTGTCTTATTTTGGCCACCCCACTCACGATTATAATTCGAAACTTTGACCCGAACACTTTGCCCACAGCGCGAACGGCCCAGATGAGCAAAAATACTCGCCCGGACCTGTCCGCTGGCCCGATCCCAGGGCCTATGGGTCGGATTTTTTATCCGACCCCGAAGGTCCAGAGACCCTGCCCGGACGTCGTACCCCCCACGGGCGTGTGCGACGTACCAAACCTTGTCACCCGGACCCCTTCCAGCGGAGTCCCGACACCTTTTTTGACCGACTCACACTTAGACTTTTTCATCCACCTCTTCGTGCCATTAAGGGTTTAATCATGTTGTTATGTGTTAATTAAGTGCACTTAGGGATTAACGGTGTCATTAAGCCACCTTAATCCCCTGGAAGTCTATATATAGTGCTCAATTTCTATTCATTTGGGTTACATTGCATCTTTACTCGTTTTAGCTCTGCCTTCTCTCTAGATTTCATCTCTCTAGAATACCGAACTTACTTAGGCATCGGAGAGGGCTCACTAAGCACCACCACCACCCCTCTCTCCGTGCTCAGTATCGCCCCTTGTGCAGGTTTGCAAGGAGTGGGGTAACGGATCGTATCTTCGAGCTGACGGATCACTGAGAGGACAACTCACCCGCGAGAAGTGTTATTCAGATCGAGACCCGCCGACCCAATACACATGACTTAACAATAAACTTTTTTTCTTTTTCTTTAACCACAAAGCCTAGAGATTAATCTATATACACCTCATCATCTAGCTTCTCATACAAAGATACATATTTTATATCTGGTTGGTATTAAGACCAACCATTTTGTGTAGCTGAGACAATAATTATTCGAATAGTATCTAATATGGCCACAAGAGCAAACACTTATGTATAATAATGAATCGCATACTCTTGTTTGTAACTTTGGCCACACTTATTGGTTTCTCCATTTTCTTTAAGTTGGATATTATATAACCACTTAACACTTATAGTTTTATGAGCATTAGGTAACTCAACTAGATTTCATGTCTGATTCCTTTCAATAGAATCTATTTCAATATGCATAACTTTAATACATTTAATATGATTACTAACTTATCATAAGATCACAATATGCAAAGAGACAATGGTGAGCATAAAAGCTGAATCTTTTCTTCGAATAGCGATATAACTTACCTCATAGTCATATATGTATCCAAGCCTCTTCGCAATTCTTCTTTTTCGAGTTAAACTCTCAAGTTCATTGTTTGCATGAGTCTCCCGCTTTACTGTAGTAGGAGAATGTTCATAATTTACTAACTCTTTTTCATCAAGATATCTTGCACTTTAGTCTTCATGGACCTTTCCATTTTCTTCTTGAACTTCTTGCTGCTATGTATCCACACTGGCATATTCTTCCTCTTGATATCTTCGAAATAACTCACCATTATCTTCATCTTAAAGTAACCTATCATTTGATTCTCCCTTTGAATGTTCCAAATCAATGATTTCGATTCATCGAACTTCACATCTCTACATGTGGTAATCCTATTATTCCTATTCATATTTAACAAACCAAACATACCGTAAATCCATTATAATTCCAGCACATTGTAGCTTCCCTTCCCGGCCTCCAAAGCTCCAGCTCTAGCTGGCGCCACCTCGACTCCTACACCTCCACTCACCCTCATCGCTGCCGCCTCCAACCACCTCGACTCAAGCTCCTCCAACCGCTCCCTACTCAAGCTCCTCCACTTCTAGTTGCCCCCAACTTGAGATCCTTCAGTTGTACCACCCATGCCTCCACCTCCACCCGGACTCGCCATTACTCTACCTACACCCGCCACCGGCTCTACCTCCAGTTGGACCCGCAACTGCCTCCACCTCAATCCGGACCAGCAGGATTCCTCCCTGTCTTTAGTTAACCCAGCGTCGAGCTTCCACCTTTGTGGATATTCCTTCCATATTTTGTGTTTTAACATATGGGTGTAGTTTTTTTTAAGCAAACATTTGACCCGGTGAATCGACCAATTTTCTAAAAATCGATCATTTCACCTTTAACTGAGCAGTTTTCACTCGTTAGTCTGAGTTTGATGTGCAATCCAATCTTTTGAGTGAACCAGGTCGCTGGGATTCACAATTCCTGACCGGACCCGGTCGTATTGCCGGTTCTGTTCTGATAACATTCCTTGAGGGATTTTCTAACATTCTTTACAAGCACCGCGATTGTACTATTTTTACTACTACGGAGGACTTAATTGTAATATAGATAAAACTTTAAAAGTATATATTTTTTAGCTATACCTAGAATCTGTATCATACCATCGTTAATATCAACTTTTCTATAGAATTCACATTTAGAGTAATAGAAAAATGAAAAAATATATATATGTAATATAAACATGATGCTTGTAAAACATGGTAGAAAAATCATATTCTTGGGGCATCATCATCGGATACAGATCTCATGCTCCACTCTTCGTGTTCCATATCGTGTCTCACTGTTAAGATTTTGACACGTGTCATGAATGTAATTAATTTTGTAGTTTTTTTCTTTTTAAAACACTATTGAGATTGGTGAACCCTAGAAGTAAAATATTAAATCTAAGGAAACATGTCAAAATCTTAACGGTGAGGCACGATCTGGGATTCAATGGATGGGTGGGAGATCTGAATCCGTCATCATCAGGTCAAATGCTTTGGCTTCTATTAATAAGGATGGAAAAGTGAAACTAAATAGTTTGAGGACTAAAAGTTACATTTTATCCTCCTTTTATCTGGAAAAACAAGAAAGGTCGGCGCGACCAGTATAAAGCCACGTGGCGGTTTGTTCCGACAGAAAACGATGTAGTTTTGCGATATCTGCCTCGGAGTGGCAAGAGGAAATTAGGGTTCCTTGCTTCGATCTATATCTCTGTCTCGCGTCTATTCAGAGCGCATCTTCATAGTCTGATCGTGATTAAACGTGGAAGTGGTTCTCTGCAATCACCGCATTGGAAGCAAGGAACGATTGGCTCAGAATCGCATCTTTCGGCAGATCGACCTAGAATGGAGCGTTACGATGTCGATGTAAGTGGTTTTTCATCGTTTTTTTATCGATTCGATACTAGTGTTTGACGATTCTGTTGGAATTTGGTGAATTTTCAGCTTTCCGGTGATTCAATTGAGAAATTCATTGATTTTCGGTTGTTGATTGTAGGAGTACGAGGATTACGATGACTACGAGGATGACGGAAGTGGGCAGGAGGACGAATATGAAGAAGAGGGAGTGGAAGAAGAAGATCCAAAGCCCACCGCTGAGGAGCTGAAATACCTGGAGATGAGGCAGAAACTGAAGGAGGCATACAGGAAGAAGATGCAGAAAGAAGCTTCTGGTTCTCAGGAAAAGAAGAAAGTTCCTGATAAGTGAGTGTTCTAATTTTGATTTCCACCACTCGTTTGAAGATTTTTTCTTGAAATTATTTTCCTCTGCAGTTAGTGTTTTTCTAATCGTAAGTGTTATTCCTTAATCAGGTTCCCTGAGCTTTTATGTTTCTTGTTTATGCAGTTTTGGATCCTTTTTTGGCCCTTCAAAACCAGTCATTGCTCAAAGAGTGATTCAGGAAAGCAAGCCATTATTGGAGGATCAGCAATTGGCTGCTCGTGTTGTCTCCCAATATAATGTACGTATCTTGACCCTTTTTCTCGAGTTGTGAATTGGAGTTCATATGATTCTTGTTCCACATTAGTATACTAGTTAGTATTTGAGGGCCTGAGGCTCAATTGAAGCGGCAAATTAGTGGAGGCTTATAGGGAATTTACTACACTAGACCTTGATCGACCAATTTATATAACTTGATACTAGCCACATAAGTTCCTTCATTGAAGAACTATTGGTTTAAATACCCATAGAAGTTACTCTTTGTAAAAAGGTGGAGCAATGAGTGTGTCTGATGCTATGATTGGGGCAAACCAAAATAGTATCTTGGTTTCATGGTCGAGCACAGTTGCTTACTACTGTTTTTTTCAGTATTATATTATAACACAGATCTCTGTCATGCAATTGTTCATGTGATTTTCCCTTATGTGATTGCATGTCTTGTTTTATTTTTGTGCAATATTGTGTTCGTATTTGTTGGGCTTAATTTTGCACAATTTCAGAGCAAGAAGAGTCCTTCAGCTCCTTCTGGATCAAAGACTGGAGCACCCCGTCCACAGCCTCCCAGAGTTAGTGAGGTACTTGGACTTTCCAATAAATAATTCAAGTTTTTTATGAAACCTTATATGTGCATGAATAATCAATCAACTGAAGAAAAATGTTTTTTTTTTTTTTTGAAATGTCAACAGCTGAAACGAAAAGTTGAAAAAATAAAAAATACTAGAGATTACTCCTTTCTACTGTCTGAAGATGCTGAGCTTCCAGCTCCATCAAAACAACCCCCGCCAAGAAGTATCTCAACTCCACGTACTGGTAAGTTAGTGTTCTCAGATCTTGAATTGCGTCACAGTCTTATGTGCAAGCACTCACCTTTTCCTTTTACCTGATTTTGTAGAGGCAAGGCCGAGTAAATTGCCATTGCAAAATAAGCAAGCATCAACAACCAATGGCAGTAGAGTCATGAGTAATGGCAGTGCAGAAAGGAGACCGATAACCAATAATGGTCAGTCTAACACTAGAGCTGCCCCAATTAGACAACCTTCTTCTAGCAAACCGAGTACAATGTCTGCAAGTAATTTGAAACAACTCAATGGCAGTGGACCTGGTCGGCCTTCGATGCCAAATGGATTGCAATCTAAAAAGCCTGTTTCCTCCATACAAAGACCTTCATTAGCCGGCTCAAAAAGTTCCCTGCCTTCAGCAACAAAGCCACCTGCAGCAAAGTTGCAGTCTTCTGCATCAAGACAGCAGCTAGAGCAAAGAAGGATAACACAGATGAGGAATTCAAGGGAGCCACCTAGGGGTGAACAAAGGCGGGACCCACGAGAACTTGTCAGGGACGAACGGAGGAGAGACCCCCGTGAACTCAACAGAGGGGAACAGAGAAATGAACCTAGCAGAGGCAAGGTTGTATCAAGAACCCCAGTTTCATCAGCCAAACCACAGGGACAGGTACAAGAAAATTAAATTTAGATGAAAGTCCCTTTTTGGTCTGTTCTTTTGTTTTTCATTTGATGTGATGATAATAGAAATAGATGAAATAATGATCATTTGCCTTGAATTTTCTTTAGATGAAGAAGCCTGCTCCCCGAGTCAGTTCACAAGATCAAAGACCTAAGAAAAGGCCAGCTAGACCGTTTTCTGACGAAGAAGATGAGGGTGAGATGGCTATAAGCATGATCAGAAATATGTTCCGGTAAGTTGTATAAGTCATTTTGCTTTGGTTATGTTTGATGTTATATCGGTTATTCCATCGGGTTCTGATGAATTCTCTTTTCAGGTATAATCCGAGTAAGTTTGCTGGTCGAGATGATGATGATAGTGACATGGAGGCTAACTTTGACGACATCATAAATGAAGAAAAAAGAAGGTTTGTGTTGCTTGATTGTGTAGTAGTAGTATATTGATTGACACTTACATATGGATATGGATGATAGTGACATGGAATTCATATATTGTTTTACAGTGCAAGAATCGCCAAGAAGGAAGACGAAGAGCAGCTAAGACTGATTGAATTGGAGGAGAAGCGGGAAAGGATGAGAAAGATGAAGAAGCAGAAAATGGGATAATAGAAGATATTTGTATAACTATTGCTAGCTGTCTGTTTTTCAAGATGTCAGTTCCTGAAGAATCCCAAAATGATATTGTTACGATTAGCTCAAAGCATTTGTACATGTGTAATTCAATAATAGACATAGTTGGTCGTGTTCCAATACATGTTTTTTTTTCATATATTTTAGCTTCAGGTAATACAGTTTAACAAATTGCTATATGAATTTTGATTCGAAATTTTAAAGTGTTACAGTGTTACTTTCTCAGTTTGTCATTTAAAAAAAGATAAATATACCCTTATCTTTCTCCTCCAACAAATCTGTTCACCTACGGCTAGGGCCGGTAATGGTGCGGTAAAAATTGCTATATTTGTATAACTATGGTTATTCGCACCATTTACCGTAATGGTTAACCGCACTATTGTCGTGAGGTGTGGTTATGGTGATGAGTTTTGTACCCATAATGATTATGGTTATGCTATTGAATCTATAACCGTGGTTATAATCATCACCGATATATATATACACATTAGTTACATTACTAATAGTTATATAAATATTAATCAAATTTTATAATATGCATTCAATCTAGACAATTTATTTTTCATTCATTCAATATAGTGCATTCATTCTACTTGAAATCTAACATAGAACTTAGTCTCAATCTTTCAGACTCTCATTCAGACGGTCCCATTTCATTTCTTTGCAATTAGTTGCGCTAACTCTAAAATGATTAAAGAAGTGTTTTTTTTTTTAATTAAGTGAACATGAATATGTTTAATTTGGATTTCGTGTACGAAATGAATGTATGTTTTATTTGGATTTTTTGTATGAAATAATGGTGTTGTATTAGTTTGAATGATTGTGGTTAAATGGTTTAACCGTAGTTAAAGACCATGGTTATGGTTATGGTATGAAGAATTATAACCAAAATGGTTATGGTTTGAATGAAAAAAATCTGGTATGTTATGGTTTTAGTGTTATTCGCACCATACCCTCACCATCTCCAACCCTACTTACGACTCCTTATTCGAATCCTCTCCTCCTCCGCATCCGAAGACGATAACGACTTCTACTCCTCTTCATTATCCTCTGATTTTGCCTATTGAGTGATCGGAGAAAGAATCGTTGGAGGATAATTCATCAGAGTCGTCAGATTAGGAAGATAAATCATCAGAAGAAATTTTAAAAGTACATAAAAAAATACAATTTAATAAATTGGTACATGAGAGAACACTATTTAACAAATTCGTATATGAAAAAATATTTTGTGAATTTTAAATAACTTAAAATTCAAAATGTTACACTGTCGTTTCATCCGTCCATCTCCTCCTGCACCTCTGATGACGATTCCTGAGTGGCCAGAGAAGATTACATCGAAGAAGTCATTAGAAGGAGAATGAGATAAGTTATCAGATAAAGAGTAGTCGGAGGAAGGACGATTCATAAGAGTTGGAGATGAGTTGAGGAGATGAATCTTATAGAAGTCATCGCGGAAGGATTCGTCGTCGGATGAAAACCATGGTCTTTTTATTTTTTTTAAATGTCCATCATTTGATGATCTAAGTTATATGAAAGTAACAAAAAAATATCATATTTTTCATGTAGCTAAGGGGATGTTTGGATTGATGTAATGTGGAATGTAATCTCACATTACGTTCCACATTATATCAACATTACGTTGTTTGGTTTGTCAAACGACGTAATGTACATTGTAATGTAATGTTCATTGTAATCTCAGATTACGTCCAAACTTCATTCAACATAATATGAGATTACATCCAGAAACTGATGTAATGTGAGATTACGTCCAACATTATGGAGTGTTATTATTTTATTAATATTTATTAAATAGACAAAATAATTTGTATTATCATTATAACTTATTATAATAATAATTTGTTATTATTAGTGGTTTTTTATTTTTTTTATCTACTTCATAACTCATTATTATAATAAATAATAATGCATTTGATGTTCGTATAAAATGAGTAAAGTATTTTCAATGCATTTTTATGAAAATTATCTTATTAAACTACGTATAATGTTTTAACTATTAGAATTTTAATAGTTGTGCAAATTAAGTTTACATATTTTATTTTTAGAATTCATATATGATTATAGTATTAACCACAAAACATAAACTTTAAGATGTTAATTGTTGTCAATATATATATATATAAAAATCTTATCATATTAAAATATAATATACTCTTTATAAATTAATATAATAATAATAAAGTCACATTACAACACATACCTACATTACACTCCACATTATAGCACAATCAAACACTATAATCTAACATTTCAAGTAATTTTACATTACAACTCACATTATTTATAATCTCACATTTCCAGTAATCTTACAACGCCCATAAAAGTTTTAAATCCTTTAGTTTAATAATGAACTGAGGCTAAGTATTGAATATCACATACAAATTTCAAGTGTTTATCACGAACTACACAAATCATCAAGTTGTAACCCGTGTTAAACACACGTGATGATCGAAGGAGAAGCCGATAATGCCTTAGAAAATTTGAAGTACAACGTCACACAAACATGCTAGCTAGGTCATCTTCAACATGAACATCAAAGAATGTGTATATACAGAACCGGTAATAACATAATTTCTCCACCACAACCATAACACTGATACCTGACCAAACAACCAACTAAGTCATCATGGGAAATCCAACACCTTTCTTCCCCCACGTTTAGAAATTCAACTGCTTACAGAGGGACGCGTCAACATCAGTAGGGCAATACGGGCACTTGAAACTTTTGGACAGGTTCTTCGACATCCTCATAATGGACTGTTTGCACAAAACATGCCCACACGACATCAACATTGGCGGGTTCTCCTCCGAAGCTTGTTCCTTTGACACAGGGCAGACAAATATCGAATGGAACTGAAACCTGTCTTCCAACTCCACTGGAATCGGCAACTGCTTCATCGTCTGATACTCTTGCTTCTTTCCCGCCATCACTGTCATGAACTTGAGAAGAGGCGGCAATGCCTTAACCCCTGCTGCAACTGTCACCTCCAATGGACTCTGGTAAGACTGCCCTAGTAAATTACAGAACTGGGTAGCTACTTCTTGGCTCAATTTGTCCCAATGTGTAGAGGACAGCAGTTCCGAGTAAGGGCTCTGGTCAAGCTTGTTGGACCACAAAAGACACGCCATCAGCTTCTGTATTTCACCCATATGGATGGATGCAAAAGGAGAAAGACTCGTTCTTGCATATTTGAGGGCTTCTTCTCTGCTTCCATTCTGCACGATTTCCACAAACTGCATCCGATGGAGCTTAAGTAGGAGATTTGACCCATTTGTGTTGAGTTTGGAAGAATTCATTGCTGCCCAACTCAATGCAGGGCCTAGGTCCCGGTTCCTTATTGCTTCAAGTATCTGATACAGCTCCACAAATGAAGATTTTGTTGCTTCAGCCTCCTCGATTGTTGCCTCACTAGCAAAAGAGTCACCCACCTCAAAAAGACCCTGTTGGTAGAAATGGCTTGCGATGATTTGGTTGATGGTTGGGGTGTCGGGGTCGATACTTCTGTAAGCCTTGGAGATGTCTGGATTGAAGGATTTGTCGAGGAGTTTTGTGTATTTGTTGATAGATACGTTGAGATCCTTCTGGGTGGCTTCTAGTTGGGAGAGTGGGCCTACTTCCTTTAACTTTGTCTTGAGATCGGAAAGCGCAGGTTTGGTATTGGGTTGTTGTTGGGTCTGGTGCAGCTTTTCTAGGGATGATTGAATTTCTAAAGTGACTTGATCGATGACTTCTTGGGATTTGGAATAGGTGAGTTTTTGTTTCTTGGAGACCCTTTCAAATGCATCTTTAATCGCATTTACCTCCATTTTTTGGTTTTCTAGTCTCCTGATAATGGATGACCTGAATGATGAAACTTTGGGATCAAGTAGTGATACATAATGTAAAACAGATTATATATCCTTTATAAATTATATAATTGCGCAATGAATAAGCTTGCCTTTTTAAAGTTAAATGACATACGACTTCCAAATATCTATTTCGTCCATCATTAGTGCAGTGCAGTTCAGTATAACTACACGACCACATAAGGAAATTTTGCTTTGCACAAATAGGAAAACCAAGTCAAAATTATTAGATCATTCATGATTTCAAAAACTAGACAATAATAATAACAAACTACTTAAGTTCGAGCAATCAAGTATGAAGCACAAGGAGATAACCCTAGGAAGCAGAAATAAAAAGTTTTATCAAATTGAGTAAAGTTCCAACCATAGAATAACTAATCAACTACATAATTTTCCAGGTTTTTGGCATCCATAACCAAAACCCTATTCCACCTAATTTATACTAAAAGGCAAAAAACAAACTTTTAAAAAATTGATGATAAGAGGAAGAAAAGTTGGTCTGGGCTGTTCCAATAAAGAACTGCGAGTTATAAGCACAAAGATCCTGAAATATTCTGGTGTTCCCATGTTTGCTATCTTTACAATCTGATAAACCAACCCTTACACACCAATAGGCAGCAAAGCAAATCTAAATTCTGACAGGTTTAACAGTAAATAGCTAAACAATATTGAAGTGCAAAGATAATTTCAGAAACTTCAAATTTTATAATGATGCAGAAGTAACTTCAAAATTTCGTGAAAAATCTCAGGATTCAGCCGTGCAGACAAGCAATGTGAACAAAAAGTTCATAATACGGTTCTATTGCTTAAATAGACGAAGTAGAAAAGGACATAGACTCCAACAAGACGAAAAATGAAATTCAAGAGGCACATCTCCTTCTAGAGAAACTTTCAGGTTATCATTAAAAACACCAGAAAGAAAAGTAGAAAACACAAATCGACATGACAGTTGCACTCTAAATTTGAGTTCTAACTTCAGCTAACTTTGGCAGATATATTTGCAAGACTCATACTATTAGCAACTAAACATAAAATTCACAAAAAAAAATGACATTCTTACACTCATAGTCTAACCTTCGCTAACCAATCAACACAAAAGAACACAAAAATCTAAAGACTAGATAACAGCAATATGCAAAACCAACCACTAGATCACAAAGAACCACAAACTATAAATCTATATGCCCAGAAAAAAAAAAAAAGATTAAAAATGTAAAAAAAATAGAGAAACCTCTAACAGTACAGTAACACGGTAAAAAGAGAGATGTACTATTTCTCAAACTAAATTTAAATCATACATTATGTCGAATTTCGATAGGACACCGAAAAACTCATTAGCTTTGCGATTGAATCAATTACGTTGTCCTAGTATCTGGAAACGAAATTTATACTCCAAAACAAACAACAACAGAAGCATCAATCCCTACAGAAAGCTACAATATAACTAACATGAATCAATCAATTACAAAATCGAAGAAATTTAAGGAGACCGTGGAACCGTAGGGTTTGATTTGAAGGAGAAATCGTACAAACGCATATATCTGATGATAAAAAGACGTACCGATTGGAAGAAAGAGCAGAGAGATTGCGAAAGACAGAGACGAAGTAGATCCGTTGCTTGGTTACTTGGAGACGAATCCTTGAATCTCGTCCTATCTGATCTGATCGAGTAAACGGGAGCCCTCGCTCTCCGGTTCTAGAAGGCCAAGGAAGATGGAGAGGGTTGGAGTAACATTTTACGAGAATATCCTCCACTGTTTCTGCTTATAGCGATTGTACCCTATCTCCGTGGCGGATCTTACGCTTCCATCTATTCGGTTCGGTCTGAATCGAACCGGATCCGAACCACTTTGAACTGGTCCAATTATTTTAGGATAAAAAGGAGCGGTTTAGAGCGGTTAAAAACTACCAGTTTTTAAAACCGTTTTCTAAAAACAAAAGTCTAAAAGCTCAATACAAATCCCAAAAGAAAAACCTAATCTTGATTAGCACAATAGCACTAACGCATCTACCTCCACCGCTCTAGATTTTCTAATATTATGTACATTTCCCGCGCATAATGCGGACGACTTACTATATACATATAAATAACAAAATAATATTTATTGTACCCTCTCATTACATATGGACTTATAGGTATTTATAAATAATTATTATATAATTATATTAGATAAAATTGTAGTGATTAATCTCAAATAAGTTAAACGAAATAAATTTTCATTTAAAATTTTAAAATTATTATTCTAGTATATATACTATCAGGTAGGGGTGGGCATAAAAACCCGGGGACCCGAGGAAACCGTCCCGATCCGTCCCGAGGTAAAACCCGAGCTCATTTCGGGAAATATGAAAAACCAAATCCGCTCGCCTGCATCTAAAAATAACCATTAAAAAACATAACATTTTAGACCAATAGTACAATCAATGATGTGAACATTTTGTACTATAATTTTTTAATGTATAATCAACGTAAAATTATTATATAAATCATCTCATTTATACTTTTTCTCAATGTTGTGAACTTTTTAACCGATTTAACAAAAAAATAACATAAATGTGTTAATTATTTAAAAAAAAGGTTTTGGATATATATAGATTTATTAATAATATACATTTCCTTATATGTATTAATTGGTTAAACCGAACCCACCCCCGAACCCGAAAACCAGAGAATTTATGGGGGGATTTATTCTTCAAAAAACCCGTCCAAACTCGCCCCTTCGCCCCTACTATCATGTTTATAATTTACATTTAATTTATCGAGTTTTAAAATTTATAATTTTATCAACATCTAGATTCTTTAATAATATATAATCAATCAAATTAAGTATAATGGTTTTTTTTATTTTTTTTTATTTCTACACTCTAAAATTTTAGTAATCTGAATATCCAAAACATATGTAATATATATTATTTTTACAAAACGTCTAATGTTAAGTTTAAGGATAAAAATAGGAAAAAAAAAATTAAAAGATCATCACAAAAAAAACAAAGAAGTATAAGGACCCATGTAAAATAAAAGAACACAGCCCTTAACCCTAATTACTCATAATCTCATCTCCTAATGTAATTAGAGATCAAAATGCAAAAACAAAGTATACAACCTCTCATTTCTTCTTCATCTGACATCTCCATCCAAGCTCACGTTTTGTTATTTGACAATGCAACAACGATAAATGGGTCTAAATTCATTAAAAATATAAAGGAAGATCCATACAGACATACAACAATAAAGACAGATTTTGGATCCATACAACATGTGATCTATGTTTAAGGAATATCCATATATAATTTATTTCCACGAAATAATGTTAAATATAATATAGTAATAAAATATTTTAGAAAATAGATTCATATTTTTTTTAGAAGAAGGAGACGTAGCTTCATTATTTTTGCTCCACATAACATTGTTGTTGTTCCACGTGACTCCACCAAAAAAGCATGTTTGCAGAAGAGGAAGAGCAGCAGGAGAGGGAAAGAGAATGGTTCAATCTGTTGCTACTCATTTTCTCCCCTCTAAACCCAGATCTTCACTCTTTTAACACACTAACTCCATTACCATATTTTCCGTTCAGAATCAAGCACCCCAAAAAGAAGAATCTTTACATACCCACAAGAATCTAGATTATTTTTTTTTGGTGTAAAATTGTGTCTTGATCTGATCCGGGGAGGGTTTGATGAATCCGACGAGTGGCGAAGTTGTTCGACTTGAATATCAAACAAAAGGTGTATGAGTCATATAATTACACAATTTTGTAACTATTGGAAGATTCAAACCCGGAGAGGGTGAAATTCGCTAGTCTCTATTTCAAAACTTCCGGTCAGCCACCGATGGATAAAATTGATATACAGCAAAGACAGATGAAGATAGTAAGATTAAGACAATCAAAGGTAAGCATGGCATCATGTACTAATAGTGTAAGATGCAACCACTGAACTGTAGTAAACCCAATCGACCATCTTTATACCTGTTTGGAAGCACCTTTGTAAATTGATTCGAATTGAATGCTTGTTTAATTTCTGGAATATCATTGAATGACTGTTGATACCTTCAATGACGCTTTAAATTTACAATTCAATGGGTACTTTGAATTGGTAGCAACTATTTGTTACATGTTCTCTTCCTTTCTTAGAGATATTCTATTCTCGGGAACTATTCGTCTGTTGGATTAAATTCAAGCGCTGGTTCATTGAATCTGCAAGCCTCGGTTAATTGAATATGCAGGCAACCATTAAAGGATTGTTACAAAGAAAACTCTAAACCGAGGCAACCATTAACTGCATCAATCTCACAAGCTCTGCATCGGTACAACGCAACAGCACAAACCCTCAGCTCAAGAACGCGAACCTATAGCAATCTCCCCATCACTCAGCAATCTCCCAGCTCTGCATCGGAACAACGCAAAATCAGAAACCCTCAGCTGGACAACACTCCTACAATTCAGTTAATTTTTTTTATATAAAATAATATAGATAGGGCTTAAATTGAATCCAATTCTCCCCTCAGCTCAGATTAATTCACTCCATTCCTCAACCTCAGCTCCTCATTTCCCGTGCAAATTTAGAGACCTCAGCTCCTAGTTTAACCTCTAACTCTATTTCAATCTAAATTTTAATATATATAAATATAGATGATTCATAAATATTATGTTTCTATTTTTTTATCATATATATATATATAAGATCTTAATGAGTTTTTTTAGTTACATCACGTATATCACATCATTAATAATATCAATTTTTCGATAGTGTTTATCTTTAGAGCAATAAAAAAAAGTAAAAAAAACATAGTACTTGCATATGTTACTTAACGGTCGGACCAAAACTAGAAAATTTGCAAATATATTGTACCAAAACTAGGCAAAAAAAAACATCATCAACAAAAACTCAAAATTTGTCAAACACCATAGACCAAAAAACCTGTTAACCCATACAATTATGAATCAGTTAATAAAACGATTAAAAATAAAGATAAATAAATAGATAAAATTGTGGTGAAAAATTAAACTCATATAGTAAAAAAAAAAAGGTATAATAATGATTATTCATAATACGTGCACCACTACCAGCCCTACCACAAATTCGATCGATTTATTTTTCGTATCAATATTAACACCTGAAATAAGACGTACATTATTATATACTCGTACAAACTCCGTTACATGTTTTGCCGACTTGGCATTGTTGCACAAATTTAGAGATTCGACCATATCGTATTTTATTCATCTTCACATCCGAAATTAAGATTCTTTTCTGAGATGAGCATAAAGATGACAATTATAAGTGTTTCATCAGCTATATCACACCAACTGTTAGTGAGTTGCACTAAATATGAATATGCAAAATGCGGTACATTATGAATCTCTTAGCAGTCATCAACCATTGAAAATATAATATGTGTGACTAATCAATCCCTCTATAATTTAGTGATGCTTACATTAACTATATATCTGTATCTGCGTCAGAAAATTTAAGGCTCAACTCTTCTTCCATCTAGCGGCAGTGGCGGTGGCATACACAGAATAACCCAACAGAAGGGGAATCCAGAAGCAGTACACCGGGAAATGCAACACTGGGTTCATCTCATAAGCTTTAACAAGATCCCTGCAATTCTGTTCAAACCACACCATTTGCGTTAAATACCAAATTGCTACCCTAACTTGTGCTGCTTGAACTAATACTGGAGTACAACTTGTTAGCTCCATGCATTTTTCTGATAACCTTGAACGGAAAATATATACATGGTTGTGCCCTATGCGGACGAAACATGTGCACCATCGTGAATATTCCGTCCAAAACTTAACAGAAAAACAGACTGAGACAGCAAAATGCACAAAGTAATACTACTTTAGCTAGCCAAATGCTGCAGCAAAACAAAAAAAAAAGGAGAAAAAAAAGCTTGCAACCATCACATAGGTCACAGGTTGAGCTACGAGTTTGGTGTTAAACCCTTGTATTTATATATTTAGTTACTATAATGTAATGCAAAGATGTTGATGATGAAGCTGCCTAACCTTAAAATGCTTCAAACAAATTATCACGCAAACCACCAAAAGAAGCTTCCTTATTATCCGAGATCCTCCTTTGTGATAATCAGCATCTTCCTTTTTCCGCAAAGTAGATTGAATATGAGAATACTTGTTTTCAGCGGCTAGAGCCAAAGACACTAAAACCGACGGCACAACCACAAACACGAGATGGGGCAGCACGATCACCATAATATCAGGATACCCTAAAAATGCAATACTACTTGTGGCAGTGGTATTAACAACCCAGCCTTTGTAGGTCATATACCCTCTTATTCCACCCTCTGTAAAAACTTCACCCACAAACCAAGGGCATAGTATGAGATAGAACAAGTATCCCCAGAAACCAAACCAGACAAAATTAGCAATTTCACAATGCACCAGAAGAACCCCCCATTCTGAAATGTAACTCAACTGTTGTTGTCTATTTTTCCTCAGTAACATTGATAAAACCTTGGGGGTGGCAAGTAGTGAGAAAACTGTAAATATAACACACCAGAGCATCGGGGCATAGAGAGCTGCCCACTGACAACCCATGACAAAAAACTCCTTCCAAGTCCAGGTGATTCTAGCACTTAGACCATTGACAGAGAATGGCTTCAATTCGGTGAAGCTTACTCTACCTGTTGCATCTGTAGCTTCTATCTGAAGCCAATACCTATCCGGTGAGGGGTCCTCGTAATTTTTCCATGGAGCAGTGTAAATATACGAGTTACCTTGCTTGGCCATACCCAACTCCTCGACGAACCTAAAGTCTGCACCGTTTGAGTCAAAAATTCTGGCTACCACGGATACTATTGTTGAGGTGGAAAACACAAGAGCCCTAACAGTAGATGATGCTTGAGGTAAAGATGATGACATGAAGCGTGAGTCGAGGGGATAGGTGGGGACAATGATGGTGTCTTTAGTACGACCTGTTTTGAAGTCAATGTCTGTGTAAGAGACATGACCATCATCGATAGCCAAGATGCGCATTACTTGACTCTTTCTCCAATCACCCATCTCCCATTCCCAGAATTCATGTACATTCTTCTTTGAAGGAGCTCCACTAGAGAAGTTAGCAGGAATAAGTGGTGGGGATTTCATATCGAGCTGAAATAAGCCGTGGTGGTGAGATATGCCAACTGATGATTGTTGATGATGCCGCTTTAAGTTCTTGCCAAACTTCGTATGGAGGTGTCCGCATACGTAAGCCGAGACAGAGTGTTTAAGGAAGATGTCACTGAGGCTCTTTCCTGAACTAGTTAGAGAGGTGAATGAGAGTGGAAAATGGCCAAATGATAACTTGGTGACTGGTTTTGCAGACAAAGATGAAGAATTATCATCCCACTGTGAAAGCTCTGAATCCAATTTGCTCAACAATTCGTCAGATGGATGTCCAAATAGATTAGTTGGTCCTCGTACTCCAACCGGCGTTGTACTGTCCAACCCAACAAATAGATGTTTCCTGCTATCTGTCTTCACAACAAAAAAACTGTCCGATAGTGTGTCTGGTTATAACCTTACCATGAATTAAGGGTTTTTTCATAGGGAAATAGAATGGAGGGAGACCAAACTTCTTGCTTGAGTTCAGATTCTTCAGAATAGTAAAAGAAATGGAGGTAAATGGAGGAATTCGTTTTCTTTTCCAAATCCTTCATATTCCAACCCTTTTAATCTTGAAGAAATTAGAAGATACAAAAAATTAGCAGTCCCTTTATTTCGCTATATTGTATCTAAAAATCCAATCAAGATATTTATTTTTCCTCAATTACCTTTGCTTTACTCTGTTTCTCGCCCTTCCTATTTCCCATTAATGAAGTTGTATTCAAATTTCAAACAACCTGTGAAAAGCAAAGGAAAAAAGAGACAACGGAAAGGGAGAAGAATTGAAGGAAAAGAAATACATAAGGAAATTAAAGGATTACTAACTTGATACTTTGTTTCTTTCAAAATTTCTGTTCTTGAGGATTGGAATATAAGGAATTTGGAGGGAAAACGAATCCCTCCATTCCTTCCACTATTCCAAGGTCTCCCTCCCTTCCATTTCCACATAATCCCTCAATCCAATACTGGAAACATATATATTGCTGATAGAAATTCGTTTTATTCAATTCTCATCATGATTCTACTATCGCAGCAACAAATTAAGATAATAATGGAGCAGACCTCAAGTGTGACGCTGTTGACGTAGGAATTGCGGCTGAGCTGACCGGTTACACTGTACTTCGAGAAGAAATCGAGGGAATGGCCGATCGAAGGGATGCCAAAGCTGTCATGATTCCCCCTCAAATCATAGAAAATGCTCTTGTCGAGGCCACTCTTTTGCACAACTTGGTCTATCACAGTTTGGTACTCGATCCATTCCTTCTCGTTTTGCTTCATTGTCAGCAAATCCAAACTCTTCCCATCTAGGAGAGGAAATCAATAAAGCTTAAACCATAATTATTAATCAATTGAAATCAAACTCGTGGAGGAGGAGGCTATAGGGACCTGTGAGATCGCCGGTGATGAGAACAAGAGAAGGATTTATTAGGGCCAGAGCTGGCCCGACAAGACGAGAGAATTCGAGGGCGCGGTCGGGATGGTGGACGCTGAAATGGAGATCGGATAGCTGCACTACCCACACAACTGACTCGCTGCCGCCATACTTCACCACTCTAGACGCCGACTTTGCATCATCTCTGTCAACCCTAAGATTCGCTCGACAAATGGTGAGAACCCCAGATAGAATCAGAATCAGAAGCCACGAGCTCCATTGGTTCCCCATTCTTCCGACTGCAACTGCTGCTCAATTTCTGATGTGATCGTCGTCTCTTCACTTAAGTTCTTAGCTTTGCAATTTTATGAAGATATTACAATTTACAACTACAAGAAGAGTTGGTAGTGTAAGGTTTTACGTAAATACCCTCCATGTTTTTCGTTATAGCGATTGTATCCTATCTCCGTGGCGGATGTTCCGCTCCCATTTCATCTCGAGATATCATTTTTGGAGGGAGATAACATCAGTTTCTCTCTCTATGGAGGCTCTGATGAACGCCGCCGTTCCATCGCCGGCGATTGTACGGAACCGCGAATTAGCGAAGCTGAGAAGCAGGCAGCTCAGGACCTTCACAGTTCGCTGCTCATTGTCAGAGTAAGAGAAAAGTCACTATGAGGTCTTAGTGTGTAGTTGTTGATGTCAACTAGTTACTTCGAATCCGATTAGTTTTTTAGCTCATTGATGTCAATTATCAGCTGATTAACCGATCATTGCAAGTATATTTTTTTTTGCATTGTGCTTAACTAATCTTCAGCATGCTGATTTCAATCTTAGCTTTTGAAACTTGCACGATTCTAATGTTTCAATCTGTTCAGTACTTTAGTTTTGTTGCATTGGAAGTACAATGTTCATGGGAATGATTTGTCCACCTTCGGGTGTTAGTATCTGTTTTTGTTTAACTATTGAATATTGATTACTATTTCAGGAGAAATGAAGAATTGAACAGATTGATTGGCACTTCTTCACACATTAAGTGAGTGCCTCTGTTCTCTTGATTGACTTACCTTGCAACTCGAAGTTTTAACAGTTGCAATGTCTTCATTAGGTTAAACCGTGAAGAACAAGATATGCGTGAGGTATGTGAGTTTGCTGAATGCTTCTTATAATATCTTTTGCAGATAGATCCTCCACCAACTGTTTGCTAGATACTTACAGGAAAGATTTGAATCCCCAAATAGTGTTCCAGGGAAAAAGTCACCTGATATATGGGAGCTTTTCGAAGAAGCTCAACAAAGTATGCAATCCTGCGTTTCTATTTTCTGTTTCTACTTTTTTTTGAATGCTACTTAAGTAAATCATGTTTTCATCTATCATTTCTTTTAACTGTGTTTTGTTAAATGGATGTTCTTGATCCATATCAGATATCTTGTACTTGAACAAACAACGAATTAGGGCTATAGAGGAGCTAAACAAAGCAAATCAAGAGAAGCAATTGTTGGTTGATGAAATAAAGCAACTAGAGGAGAAAAGGCAAAATATTGTCAAGACAGGTAATATTGTTTAAGTTCATCATTCATGGTTGAATGAGCTTAATAAATTTTTAGTTCAGGCACTAAATTTTTATCAGTTTAGTTATTTTCTTCAATACTTATATTTTACACTGTCAGGTTTACTTTCGTGTGGAGGAAAAACCTTCTTTTTACACAAATTTAAAAAAATTCTGCTCAATTCAGTTTTATAAGCTTTCTCTTGCTTATATATTGTTTTTCAAATTCTGTCAGATAATCTGTCATTCTGCTGGGAACTTCTACTGAGGATAGACTCAATGGTCCTAGGAAGCAAAGTTAATGCCGAGGAAGCATCAGACTTGAGGAAGCTGATAATGAGTTGTAGAACTACCATTGCTGATATTTTTCCTGATATCCTAGAAAAAGGAGATGCTGAGCTTCTTGCAGATCTCCGAATCTTTGCTGATGGAAGCAGAAAGTCAGATTGTCTAGTTCAAGCTACTTAGTTTTTTGATTGATCAGATTTAGTAATTTTGCTCCTCTCCTTTGTAGAGCTAGACTTGTTCTTCCTTTCGCTTGCAAGTTGTTTCACATTTCTGATAACTTTACCTGCCGCTTTTTGTTCAGGAATAATGTCCACATTATCCACATTTGCACTGAAATGGAACCTTTGGTCTCAGTTGGATCTCTAGCGTCATACATAACAGGCTTGAGTCGTGCACTTCAAAGAAAGGGCCATATGGTTGAAGTTATTTTGCCAAAGTAAACTAAAAGGACCTTACATCCATGTCTCCTGTTTCCTAGCACATATCTTACTGCACCATTGCTTCTTGATCATGCTTGGAGAAATCGGCTTTCAACTATTTATGTATTTATTTTGCTTGGAGAAGTCGTGTACCCTGATGTTTCTGTTAACATGGATTCTACGTATTACTCTACTTCGATACTTCCAGTCCATGGGATATTTCCTGTCAAGAATAAGCTGTACTAGAAATAGAGGCAGTGGAGATTATTATTATTTTAAATAATTAATAGAGAGTCTATAGCCAATTATAGACAAGAGCTCTGTAAAATCATGACATCTTTTGTTCAATAATCTGCCTGAAAAAAGTGATTGGAAATAAATTTGTAATTGCTAATGGAGTTAAAAAAGGAGATAGTAGTGATTCTGTGTGCCTATGGAAGTTGCTCTTTTTTTTTCTTCTTTTTTTTGTTTTGGGTAGAAATTTGCGCTTATTTTGAGATGAGAGGAATCTGCCATGGTTAATAGGTACACAATCCTGTGCCTCGAGGAGCTTCAAGGGCTAAGGGTAATGGAAGCAGAATCTTATTCATACTTTAATGGCCAACTGCATAGAAACAGAATCTGGACTGGGTTAGTCTTTGGTATCTTCATGTCTTTTTACATGTTTCAGTACATCCATTATTGTCAAATGATAAGAAAGTATATATACACTCTTGTTTAGAAAATAGAAGCTGAAATTTTTTTATTTGTGGATTTAATTTAAAGTTTTGAAGACCGAAGAGATGAATTTTCCATTTTCTTCGTAGTGTTGCCTATGGCATTGGAGTGACTCTAATTGATCCAATAGACTACTCATCGTTTTTTAACCGAGATCGGATATACGGCTACTCGGATGACTTTGAACGGTCAGTCATCAGTGAATACGTTCCTAGTTATATATATAATCATGCCTTTGATCTGTTTCCTTGTTGGTCTTTTGAGAATTTTATTGTATGGTGCTATCCATTTTTCTTTTTCTTATTTGTATATATGCTTCTTTCAGATTTTCTTATTTCTCCCGAGCTTCATTGGATTATCTAATTAAATCCAAAAAGAAGCCTGATGTCATTCACATACACAACTGGGAAACTTCAATTGTTGGGCCAGTTTTCTGGGATATATTTGCCAAGCAGGTATATCCAAAAGTTTTTCATCTTTCGACTTGGATATATTGTAAGCTTTCAGATGGCGGTTCATAGTTACAAGATTGCACAACAATTTCTTGGTTTTCATCTAACTAACGGAGGATATATGCTGGCATTTGTACCTAGGGACTGGAAAGCACCAAAATATTGCTCACGTGCCATGATTTGAAATCCCAGGTAAGTCAAAGTTGCATCTTTAGTTGTAGCTTGTATCTTTATCTGCATTTTTCCTATGGTACTTGACATGAATTTAATTTTAGTTTGTATCTATTTTTAGTACCTGGAGCAACCTGATAAGCTTGCACTATGTGGACTTGATCCAACTCAACTTCACCGTCCAGATCGTTTGCAGGATAATACCAAATCATCTTTTGTCAACTTGCTGAAGGTAAATTTTTGGATGAAGAGAAAGTATTTGCCATATGATCATATCCAGCACGTAGTCATTTTATTATTTAGTATATATATACTTCTGCGTCTTGTCTGACCTCTTATGTTATTATATTGCAGGGTGGTGTTGTTTATTCGAATAAAGTCATGATAATGTCATCTTTGCATTCAAAAGGGAGGATTATCCGAGATTTTAACCATGGGCTGGAACCTACCCTTACAATTCACAAGTATTTAGCATTTCGTTTTTCTTTTACAGCAATATATAATAATACCTATTTTTCTTATATATATATACTAAATTCGACCCAAGTGCTCATAATTAGTTTACAATATTATTTTTGCTTTATGTTTTGCTCTAGGGATAAGTTGCTAATTGCTCCTATTGGATTTGATAAGTCTAAGTGGGACCCTTTCAATGACAAATTTCTGCCCAAGAACTATAATGCCGAAAATTTGGAGAGTAAAGCTGAATGCAAGGCGGACCTGCAGCATCTAGGGGAGTTACCTGCAAATGATTCATCTACTGTTGTAAGTCATGCATGTAAAATTGCAAACCTTGTAGTTAAAAGAGGAATTTCGTTTCACGGATGAACCATATAATCTTCTGTATATCAGGTCAGCTGCATCCTTCATGAAGAGTCGGATATTGATATAAAGGCTCTGAAGAAGATTGTTTTGGGCACTGCTGGGAGAGACGTTCAGGTTGTGAATCCTTTGTAATTTTTCATCTTTCACAACAAAGATAGCAGAAAGAAAATGTCTAGAACATATTATGCCATGCACAATACATCCTATGATAAATCAATTTTTTTTTTTTTTTTCTGAATGCTGTATTTTCATGGTTCTTTGCAGTTCATCTTTATGAGGATCAGCAAACAAAATATTCTTGATAGGGCATTCGAGTCCTTGGAAGAAATCAAGGTACACAAACCCGTTTCGACCATTATCTCTTAAGAAAATTATTGTTAACATTTCATAAGAAGCTTTGATTTATATTATATCTTTGTGTAGGATGATGTAGTGCAGTTGCTATCTGTTCTGTTGTGTAGGATGAAAATGTCAGATTTCTAGACGGATACAATGAGTCAGCATTGCACCTAGTATTTGCAGGATCTGACATCATCTTATGCTCTTTCCGTGATACATTGCTCCAAGTTCCGGTACGATAGAACTGACTGTGTTTCTTAAATTCCGTAAGTAGTTGCTACTATGTTTCTTCAACTCCAAGTTATTGAAATAGTGTAGTCTGTTGGAATGCCGCAGCTCAAGGCATTAAAATACGGAGCTGCTCCAATTGCATTTGTTCCAGATGAAGATCATCGATTCAGGTAAACAATATTTTTCCATAAAAATTCTCCAATTAATCGGACATGCGAATCCATGATGAAAAAGTAAAGGGCCCCCTTATGATTGCGTGTTTATTTAAAGGAAGGCTGATTTGATGTCATCTTACCATCCTCGGGCGAGCTTAAAAACGCCCTAAATATAAGGGTAGTGTCAATTCACATTCACCCAAAAAAGAAGACCAAATTATAACACCTTTACAATCAATCACTGTTGCAATGTAGACGACACTTTGTGGACCGTGACTTGGAGAAGACATCCAGATACTCGCAGTTCATTGCCTCTTCTGTCTTTGGCAACATGTCCCTAAACCAAGCCATTGATGAAATGGTACGTCACTTCCTCTACTATGTTTCTTCCAAGTTAGTTGGCAATGGGAAAAAAAAAGTTAACTCTTCTCGGAAAACGAATGCAGTAATTGTTGGTTACTTTCTTTAAAGAAAAAAGACACTAAGCACCATCTCAAATAATAATAGAGCAGGGAAGCCGTTTCTTCTTCCTTAAACAACAGTGTATGATTATTGCCGAGATGTTGTTTTAAGAAAATAATAACAAAGTTAATAATAGAATGGTTTGTTCTTTGACTTTTCATGGTAAAAAGTGTTTATTGGTTGGATATAAAAGTGAAAAAAAGGTCAATTTTTGAAGAAGTAATGTACAAGGGATTGACTTGCACTCTTCCCTTCCTTTCTTTCACTGCAGAAGAGCGATCCGTACAAATGGAAACAAAGAATAAAGGATGCAATGGAAATGGACTTCTCTTGGGACGCAGAGTGCTCCGATGTGCATATTTCCGCTTACACAACCGTAAAAAACCTGTAAAATCCATATCAGATATCATTTCATGTATTTATGTAATATATATACGTACAATCACATGTTGTATAATATATTCATATATTATGTATGTCCCATGTCAGTTTAAAGATTATATATTATATATATATATAAATAAATGGCACATCGGGTAGAACTAGTGTAAGATGTTGGGTTAATTATCAAATTAGTTGATGACGTCTTCCGACACGAATGTTATATCTAATTTGAACGGAATTGTTCATATAATTGATATATTTAAAAAAAAAATGAGAACTATCTCTAAAATAACGGAATTGTCCTTAAGAAAAAGATGATGCTTGGAATGCTTCTCGTGTTAGGATGGGACTTTACAATTTTGGTTATGTGGATTATTATGAATGATGCTATTTCGTAATTTTATATATTTTATCGGTTTTTAATCACGCGCACCACACGTGGCCAATTTCGTTCATATTAGAATGAATAATTTGACAAATCTAACAATTTTGTCCAAATGAAAACATGAGAAGCAAATTATTAAAAAAAAAAAAGGTGGATAGCAATTTATTAAAGTTTCAAACGTTAATTAGCAATTTAGTAATCTTTTTGATTTGGCCAAAACAATTTAGTAATTAACCCTAAAATGTTTGTAAGTAAACCAAGTCGAGGCCTAGTGTCACGTGCCTGGAAAAGTGGTGCAAGATGGAGCACACCAACGTCTACTACTTTCAAGGGAGTTTTTGTAAATAAAGCTCTTTAGGGGAGTAGTAGTTGGAAGCCAAACCAGGACGTGATGGATGTGGATCTCTCCCCCCCATACATGAGGTGTCGCTTGAAAGCCAATAGTTGGTTTCCAATGTCCTGGTTGTTATTGGTAATATGTTGCATATCTTTGGGATCCTGCTGGTTTGGAAGCTAATGCCGCTCTAGGGCAGGCCGAAAACCAGTTAAGCTGCTCTCCGGAGCAAAGACCCTTAACCACGACCCGTTACGTCCGTATGCGCAGTGCGAGTTGGGCTTCGAGAACTGATCTTGGGAGAGAAGAGGGCTGATCCGGACGTGGGAAGGTCGGATGCCCCGCGGGCGTGTTCCGCTGGGAGTGTGGAAAGCTCCAAGCCCGTGACAAGTGGTATCAGTGCGGAGTTCTCGACCCAGCGAAGAAATGAAGATATATATTAACGCTGCTGACTCTGAACTGATCGTGGTTTAGCCATCGATAGCGCGCTCTTAGCGAACAAGATTTCCGATCGAGGAGTTGTTCGATGAAGAAGGTTGAGTTGCCCTATTTTTTGGGAGGAACGCTGGTGTGACTCCAGTGAACTCGGAAGACATGACCGCGAGGGGTTGCCTTCTATCCGAGAGATCAAGGATGTGCGGTGACGTTGCCACCATGGGGAGTGCACTAGAGAAGAGTGTAGTCATGTGCACATATTGGCTGCTACGGCTCTTGAAGGAAAAGTGTTTAACGAGGAGGGTCGAAAGAGTACACTATGCAGGAAAACTGCTTGTATTAACCGGAACATTGCTGAGTAGCGTCCCAAAGGTGGGAAATCTCTTAGAAGAGAAAGTCTAACCTCAGGGAGGAGGGGGAGGTATTTCCACGGGCCTCGCACTGGGGGAGTCCGATACGGAATGGTGGCCTGGAAGACCCAGCGGTAACCAACGTAAGCGAGACATAGCGAGTAAGTTGATCTTCTCAGGAAGGAGGGGACAATACGCGAAAAGCAACAAAGACCGTACTCAAGAAGGCAGAAGTTCCAGGAATTCCCCACGCTACTGGCTCGAATGTTGAAAGGAACATATTGACAGAGAGCTATAAAGCTTCCTGGGGCTGTCCAATCCAATGACAAGCAAAAGAAGAAGGAACTTACTATACCTTACCTCCTTGTGCCCATAGTTCTAGTCTCCAGGTCTTATTTCGAGAAGGTCCGTATATGAACCCATGCAAAGGGTACAACTATTGCTATTGATCCCTGACCGTGTCTTCCTTAGAGCCATTGCTTTGTCTTCCTTACTGCCCGCCCTTGCTTTTGAGCCTGCTTTTTGGCATCGCCTCTGCCCGCTCTTCTTACGATTCTGAGTAGTCTGATGTCGGACTAGCACGCCTTCTCCCTTAATCAATGTAACCTCGTACTTATCTGACCCCCGGTGCTCTGGTCAAGAGCGGATCTACCTCTGTAATAAGTAGTCCAGAAGTTTGGATACGAGCGAGTGCAAATACCGCAATTTTGATGGCGTGGTAAAGTGCCCTGCTGCAGAAGATTCGTGGAGGCAGCGGGTTCGCGCAACGAGGGCATTACGTTGGTTGGGTGGGGGAGAATGTCATGTGCCTGGAAAAGTGGTGCAAGTTGGATCACACCAACGTCTACTACTTCCAAGGGAGTTTTTGTAAATAAAGCTCTTTAGGGGAAAGTAGTAGTTGGAAGCCAAACCAGGACGTGATGGATGTGGATCTCTCCCCCCATACATGGGGTGTCGCTTGAAAGCCAATGGCTGGTTTCCAATGTCCTGGTTGTTATTGGTAAGACGTTGTATATCTTTCGGGATCCTGCTGGTTCGGGAGCTAATGCCGCTCTCCTGATGATGGCCAGGGCAGGCCAAAACCAGTTAAGCTGCTCTCCGGAGCAAAGACTCCTAACCACGACCCGTTTCGTCCGTATGCGCAGTGCGAGTTGGGCTTCGAGAACTGATCTTGGGAGAGAAGAGGGCTGATCCGGACGTGGGAAGGCCGGATGCCCCGCGAGCGTATTCCGCTGGGAGCGTGGAAAGCTCCAAGCCCGTGACACTAGGCATAGAAAAACAGTCAAGTTTGTATCCTCGAGACTCGTAGAGCTCGGTCTTGCATTATGTTGTTGAATACGGCAAAGTACTAACTATTAATATATATATATATTTAAAAATTTCAGAGCTCATCAGAATTTGAGTCAAAATTTATAGCTATTGAATGAACTATTGAATTGCTGCACCATATTACATATTACACGATTCAACGGTTAAAGGTTGCTTCAACTGACATGGTCTCAGGTTCAAATCATGCAAGAGGCATGTGAATGCAAAAATATTCATGTCCAACACTTATCTTTACGGACTGATTCAAGGCGGGTAAAAAAATATTCTAAACCTTGACAATTATGACTAATGTTTTGAAAATCAGCCCAACTTTGAACCGATAAGTTTTCCGTTAGATGTACATTCTACTATTTTATTAGTAATTGTCAAGGTGGAATATGTGGTTCGGCCGAACCCTTTAGTGTGGGAGGAGGGTTTTTCTCTCTAAAACTCTATTGTGAGGGAATTATGATTAACCCTAAAATTTCCCTAACACCTCTTATTTATAGGAGGAGTAAAGTGGACAAAAGTCCACTTTATCGCAACCATAAATTTGGCCGGCCTATGTATTTGAGGAGGCCCAATTTTGGGCCTCCCACTTCAATTGGGATTTGAGTCTGGCCCAATTACCCTAATGTGACATTTACCCAAGTTCATTAGGTAAACTATACATATTATGAGCTACCAATTACGACGCCCATCACCATGTGCTTACAGCTCCCACTCGCCGGAATGGGAGGGTGCCTATTAATGTATTGTTGTCCAAATTCACATCAACATTTCTCCCTTTTGATATGCTTCATGCTTCCAAATAGTTCATACGAGGTTTTCCGTGCGACCGACGGATACGACGGGCATCGTGCTACTCATATGTTATGAGTATTGTAGCGTCCGCGGAACGTTGATTCCCTTTTCTTTAATCAACATGTTATATATAACATTTATATATTGTACCGCGCTGTATCCTAGCTCAACTGATAATTCTCCATTTTCCTAGTTTTCACATAGGAACACTTCTCCAAGGCATCCGTACAAGTATTCACAACCTTCAACTAATATCCGGCTGGTAGTCACCTAGTGAATACATGAATCGGTGAATTACAAGTGAACTTGACCATCCCCATCGCTCATACCCTTAGTCAAACCCAACAGGTTTCCAAGACGTGGTCACTGGGCCTTTTTGTTCAGCACTACGCTCGTACGCCGGGAAGCGAGCATTGAGCCTAACCTTAGGTATGAGTTCTGAGTCCATGAGGATACTTCAGGTGCCTCTTCATAAGGCTCCCGGGATCAATCACACGCTCGAGGTGAAGAAGTTTGCGCCAGACAGAATCACGAGGAATCCTTCCTAGCACAACCGAGCTATGACCCCGTGGTCGGACGTGGCACGGGTAGTATGAAGCACGCGTTGATAGCATACCTGAACCTTTTGAGTTGACAGGAAAGGGATATGTCAATCATGCTATCACAGATTCTCATATGGCCCATAATGTGGTTAAATGACGAACGAAGTTCATCACGGCGATATGCTAGACGAAGATCGCGTCGAGTTACTTCGAAACTAGATAATCGTCTCGCTTAATCAGGTTTATCCCCCTGAATCTTAGCCAGTCTTTTTTGGTGGAGGCTTCTCTCCATCACAAGACGACCGTACCTATGTGACTAGGTAAGGCCCACATTCGACATAGTTTGGCAGATGATTGCGTCCTCCTACGACTTAGTTATAGACCGTAAATCTGATGTAATCAAAACATTATGACGTCGATTGATAATAAACTCGGTTGCAATTCTTCGCTTACAAAATATAACTTTCTAATATCAAAATGCTATCACAGATACATGTCATTTCTAAACCCTACGCAATCCAAGCAGTTTTACATGCTTTTCGAATATCTCCCTGCGTAGTGGTTTAGTTAATGGGTCCGCAATCATATTATCAGTGGAAAAGTATTCCATAGTGATTATATTGTCTTCTACATAGATTTAGCATAAAAATATTTCACTCAATGTGTTTGGTCCTACTATGGTACTTCGGATTCTTAATTGTCGCAATGGCTGCCTGACTGTCAGAGAACACCTTCACAGGTTTACTCTCGATGTAACCTTTAAGCAGCGCTGTAAGAAGCCTTTTCAGCTAGACTGCTTCCTGTGCATTCTTAGAGAGAGCTACAAATTCCGATTCCATCGTTGACAGCGCGACACAGGTTTGCTTCTTGCTCGTCCATGAAATGACGGCTTTAGCAAGGAGGAACACTCCCCCTATGGTGGACTTACGATCATCTGGATCGCCACCATGGCCGGCGTCACTGTAACCGGTCAATTCTAACTTCCCGCCCTCATAGCACAAAGCATAGTCGGCAGTACCTTTCAGATAACGAATTATTCGTTTTACAACCTTTAAATGTTGATAGCCAGGATCTGATTGGAAACGTGCTACTAGGTCCACGACATAACAGATATCCGGACGGTTGCATTGCATGATGTAGATCAAACTACCAACCATGCTTAAATATTTTCACCCTTCATCTGTTCGCGCTCCGCCAGGTTCTTGGGGCCGTCACGTTTTGACAGTGCGCACCCAAATACTACCGGCGTATCCATGGGTTTGGAACCTGTAATTTGAACCTTTTCAACAGCTTGTTGATATAGGCTTCTTGAGACAGACACAATTTCCGGGTAGCCCGATCTCTAGCAATTTTAATGTCTAAGATATATGTGGCATCTCCCGTGTCTTTCATCTCAAATACAGATGCTAACCAGGACTTTGACTTATTCATGAAACTCATGTCGTTTGCAGCAATGAGTATGTCGTCCACGTATAAGGTTAAGATGACATATTTTGACTCGGATGTCTTATAATACACGCATGGATCCTCGTGAAGATTCACGAATCCGTTCCCTACGATTTCCTCGTGGAATCTGCGGTACCATTGCCGAGATGACTGTTTAAGACCGTAGATGGACCTTTGGAGTTTACAAACTTTACGTTCGTTACCAGGAGTAGTGAAACCCTCCGGTTGCTCCATGTAGATCTCTTCCTCCAGGTTTCCGTGGAGAAATGCGGTCCTAAACATTCATTTGGTGCAGCTCGGGATCGAGACTTGCGACCAGGACCATTAACGGCCCTAACCGTGGTTTCACGCACAGTCAGTGAGTTTCTCTTATCAAAGTCCACTTTGTGAATTGGGTAAGTCCTTTCGCAATAAGTCGGGTTGTTCGACATTTTTCCATCAGTGGTGAGCCTTCTTTCAGGGCTCACCTTATCCTTGTGCCCCTGTGGTTAGCAGGTAAATC
This sequence comes from Clarkia xantiana subsp. parviflora, assembly GCA_036873135.1. Lineage (NCBI taxonomy): Eukaryota > Viridiplantae > Streptophyta > Magnoliopsida > Myrtales > Onagraceae > Clarkia > Clarkia xantiana. The sequence continues at coordinate 14,552,993 of JAPTYO010000008.1, read as the reverse complement.
AACTATAGACTATAATGGCTTTCATTTAGGCGATCTCTATCATTTATTATTTTCCTCCATTTCTTCACTTGAGGTCTTTTCAATGCCTGCCAACAGTTTGAGCGAGGTTTTCACCTTACTCAATGGGATACTTGCCTTTGACTCTCGTCTAGGCATTATGAGTCACATTTATTAGTCTAGTATTTTCTCCCACTCGGAATAATGCTTCTAATCGTAGCATCATTTCTATTGGGAACAATCATCACACTCGGAACAATGCTTCTTATCGGAGCATTGTCTTTATTGGGAACAAGAGCAGTGCTAGAACCTTGACCTACAATTTTCCTATGACAACCTCTTGGTCTCGAGGTTTTACTTCCGAGATGTATTCCTTGATCACTAGGATCTGGAACCAAGTATAGTTGGATCACTCCCACTGGAAACAATGGGTATTTTAGGTAATTGTGTCATTCCTGGTTTAGCTATATGACCATCAGGTTCAACTTGATTCGTCTCAACAGCAACAGTGTTTATGTGTGGTAGGGTTTATTCCTCCCACTTGATTTACTATGAAAATGCTCTCATTCTCATTTACTATGTCATTCACTTGAGTTGCTGGTTCAAATCTCTCCCACTCGAATTAAGTGGGACATGATTGTCCTTCTGCTCCGTTTGATCATGACTTCGTTGATTAAAACTGTTCATGCATTTGAAAAATTCGTCCTCTAGTGATGTAATGTCTCATGTTCGACCTCTACACCATTTTATAATCAAGTTGTAAACATGTATTTTCCAAGAGTAATCGACGCACTCTTGTCCTAAATACATGTTCATTGCGCAAATTAATGTCGCATGGTGATATGATTTAACTCAATATCACCTTTCAGCTATAATGGCGACGTACCTTACCGATATTAATGGTACTCAGTTTTAAGTTTATGCGAATCATCTTCATCATCCCATAGGGAACCTCTGATAGGATGACTTCAACATTATACAAACCGTGCTTCTTGAAGTGCGTCTTTTAACTTGAATGCTTAGTCTGACTTTTCGTTCAGGGCTTATTGAAGGAAAATCGTTTAACCGACTTCATCCTTCATCGTTTGCTAACTTATCTCAGAGATTTTATCTCATCTCTGAACTGAGCGTTTTAGGTTTTCACCTTGTGCATCAGATGATATTTCTTTACAAGGTCGTGGCAGCCTTCGAAGCCTCTACCGATGTAAATGTTATCAATAAGTTGTTTTGAAGGAATGAAAACGAAGATTCAGCACATCATTATTGAAACACTTCATTATTAAAATCGTTTTATGAAAACAATGTGTTCTGTCTACCGAGGTCCACTTGCGCAAGGCGCAATATACCCTGGGGTTTAAACCCTTGGTTAAATCGTTTCATTCCTGAATTTAATTCAATTTAATCCAATCGGTTTCAAACATGATCATCATTACAGTTTATTTCATTCAATTGAGCAATAATAAAAGAGTTTTAATCGGTTAATTCTCAGAGCTATGCAATCGATGGATCTTAATGGCATGATCTAGTCCATAGATTTAGATGTAGGAGGTAATGTATGAATTTGCATGATTCTGTCATTTATGATGTTATTCTCATTTTGGTTATTTACTTATTTCGGATCGATCCCGTTCTTAACCGAGTCGATTAACCTTGATAAGCAGAACACTTTTCGAAACGAAAGGTAGCTACTTTATTCAATGTAACCGAAACAATGTATTTCAAATTCATAAATTAAACAAATAGAAAAACCAACATGAACAATACTGGGGTCTCATATCTCAAATTCGAAGCAGTCATGAAGAAGTTTGATGGACTAGATGTCTTAACCGAAATGTACCCAAAGGTACTGATATCATGGTGAGTAAAGCACCGGATCATCGTTTAGACTTCTTTTAGCTGGGGGTTGCCAAGCATTTCAGCATACCGATGAATCTTTCATCGAATGCCTCGGGCTCTTTTGGAAAATTTCATTATTTCTCATCTGTTTCGAATAGGTCCATCGTTGTCTTGATCGATTTGATCAAACACGTTAGGCCTTTCCCGATAACAAAACATGAAAGAGGAAACATCCTCATTGCCTTCTGAGCCCGAGTCTATACGTTCAACTCATCAGCGGGATCATGATAGGCTATTATGCCGTCATCACTGCATAGAACACTGAAGTATTCCGCCATCAAGGCTCTTGCTTCGGCGACCTTACCCTTACCGAAGCGAAGGTATATGGCACACCAAAGATGCAACGCGCTGGGTTGCGTAAACTCTTCTTCTACTTCATCTGTCAGCCGCGAGAGGATCAACTCTCGTGCATTTCGATCCTTCCTCAACATTTTCTTGCTGTTGCTATCATGTGGGTTTTTGTATTCGTCCAAGCTCAGCCTATCCGCCGTCGGATTGATCTGATCGTCAAGATCTGCAACGATCAGAAGATCCATAACATTATCTCTCCATGCATCGTAATCCATGGCATCCATATTGCACGGCTCGTAGAACTGTACCGGGTCAGCCATGAAAACTAACATATTGATGGTTATGCAAGAATCAGGGAGACAATAACATTATGAGAAAGAATTGCATACATCAAATATCTATTAAGATGGAATCCGATAGATAATGATTCCTCAGTCATCTAAACCAACCGACCACCAGTAAACCAATGGAAGATGGCTGTGAGAGAGTTCACACTATCTCCGTTTTCTATCTAATATACCAGTCTCTTAAAACAGTTTTAATCGCAAATTACCGAAACGAGAATTTTAAAATAAGCATACCCGATCTTGGCTTTCCCAAGACCTTTTTTGTTTTGGAAAATCATTCTGATGAATTAACTCATGCATACATAATTCAACTACCAATGTAAATTATCATATGCCAGTAACATTCATCATACCACGCACACATGCTTACGCGTCATGCGTCTAATGTTCCGAGGAACTCATGCTTGCATTCATAATTCTACTTACAAGTAAATTATCAAATGTAACTTCATCCTCAACATTCTAGCATACGTTTCAAACATGTAACATTCACATCAATCATACATATTTGGTGACTGGTTTTCGGTTTTAAAATAATTTTAAACATTAGGGGCTGATTTGCAATTCATGCTTATATTCATTTACGCAAGCTTCTAGACATGAATCCTAGGTATTTACAACCATCATAGCATGTCTATCCTAGTGCGCATTCTATATATTTAACTAGGGCTCTGCCCACAACATGCAATATTCAGCTAGTTTGACTTAGTCAAGACAATAGTTCTAATCATGCATAAAATATATATTGAATAATAAACAATTGCAATTCAGCCCTCTAATTAATCCAGTCTCAAAAACATGTATCTCTGAGATCCATCCCCATAATCGAAACAAGGCATGAAGGTTAGTAACCCTATGAGCACTGTGTAGTCCATTTCGAGTTTCAAAAACATTTGGATTTTAAAACTTGACCTTCCTATTTTAATTGACTTGAATTCGGTTTAGAAAACATTGTTCGGTTCAGTCAATTTCAGTCCATTTTGGTCCGGTTCGTTTCAGAAAATCCGGTTCTGTCCGGTCCGAAAAATCCGGTTCGGCCCAGCAAAATCCGATTCGGTTCAGTCCGGTTTTAATTTTAAAATCTGGTTCGGTCTGAACCGGTCCAATAAAATAGGGTTCGGTTCGGTTCAACACTCAAAACCGGTTCGGTTAGATCCAGTTAATTACCCGGTCCGACCCGACCCGAATAGGTCGAACCTATTGAGAAAATCTGGTTCGGTTTTGTTTCGTCCTGGGTTAACATATTGGACCGGTCTAATAATTAAAATTTTAAAGGTTGGGCGGAAATATTTACTTGTGGCCCAAGTAGGGTTTTAAAGTTCAAAAATATTTAACTTGACCATCAAGTAACGTTAATTATATAAAATAATTTCCAATATTAAAATATATATATATATATATATAAGGTTAATAACTAAAAAACTGTCCAATGTTTACCCTATGTTAAAATTAGGTGTCTGAAGTTTGAAATGTTAAAATGGACTGTCCCAAGTTTCATTTTTGTTGAAATTTGGTGTCCTTGTACGTCTTTTCATCTTCATTCCATCATTTTCATCAACCCACCAACCCACTCATAATCCATCACTCTTTACTTTTCACAAAATCGTCAAATTTCACCTAAAAATTGAACATTAAAAAAAAAGTTTCTAGAAGAGTAGTGTAGAGCCATTTTCCAAGAACAATAGAGCGAGATTTACTTGCCCGGATGTGACCAACTTTTTAGGTGACGGTCCCGGCAAGATGACGAGAAGGGAGTGTGTATGAGAGCTCGAATTTGACAGACGGTTTCGTCGGAATTGACTTCGCTAAAGTAATCACACCGAGACACCAAATTTCAACAAAAATGAAACTTGAGACAGTGTATTTTAACATTTGAAACTTCAGACACCTAATTTTAACATAGGGTAAACCTTGGACAGTTTTTTAGTTATTAACCCATATATATATATATGTAAAAATTCGGTTCTATATATATTATATATATTTATTTATTGTCAATATCTTTAATAGGGAAACAAATGACTGACAATATATTTTCTCAATCTTTTAGGTAACTAAATCTATCAATATATCTATAACCCTATTTAAATATTTAGATATATTGATAATGATATATATATTTCTATATATTATTGTGAATCTATCATAATGTTCCCAATTATAGATATATTGTTACCTTAATCAAAATTAAAATATGGTAAACAATATAATTTTAAAATATTGTGCCGAAATTTACCCCTTTTTGTTTAAGAAAATTAGAAATTTTACCTTGTAATTTCAATTAGGGTTCGGCACAAACACAAAAATTAGGAACAAGTGGTCAAATTTTAATAAGATCTACAATACAATGTTTGATTTTGATAAATATCACCTTTTTCTTGAAGATCATGAACATCAATTTAATCAAGAACATGAAAATTTCGGACCACGTTGAACTTAAAAATTCGAAAATTTAAATTCCCTTTTAAAAATTCAGTCCGAAAATTTTAAAACTCCAAGAACACCAATTTATCAAAATCACGAACTCTTAACACAGACTCTGATACCACTGTTAGATTACGGGGAGTAATCACTACAGAAACTTAAATATGGTATGTGCTAGTAATATCAATTACGCAGCGGAAATTTTACACATACCTCAAGAGTAACCGTAGTCCAAGATCCTTGCTCGAGAGAGTTCGCGATCCTCCGGACGGGACCCGTAGAGATTATTGTTAGAGAAGCCCTACATGGTGCAACTCCACAGCAAAGCCTCTGATCGATTCTCGGCATGGGGACAGATATCTGGAGAGTTTGCTCAGAAAACAATTTGGCACACCCTTGGTGGAATATGTGGTTCGGCCGAACCCTTTAGTGTGGGAGGATGATTTTTCTCTCTAAAATCTCTTGCGAGGGAATTATGATTAACCCTAAAATTTCCCTAACTCCTCTTATTTATAGGAGGAAGTCCACTTTACACCAACCATAAATTCGGCCGGCCTATGTATTTGGGGAGGCCCAATTTTGGGCATTCCATATCAATTGGATTTGGTTTGGCCCAATTACCTAATATGATATTTACCCAAGTTCATTAGGTTATACATATTATGGGTTACCAATTACGGCGTCCATCACCATATGCTTACATAACAAACATAATAGATGCTCTCCTAACGGGGCTCATTGAACCACTATGCGGTAAAAAAAAAACATATGTTAATGTGGAATTTTTTTTACCGTGTGGGATTTAAAATTAACTAAGTTTTAACCATGTAATAATATTGATTCAGCTGTTTCATCCATAAAATTGGATTTAAAGTTACCTGATTGCCCAGGTAATACCTGATGTGATGACGATGATAATGATGAAATTGGTGGCTAGTGGTGACCCACATTTATAGTGTCGTAATGATCCATCTCTTTACTCTTTTCCCTCCTCGCCTTGCTTTCTTCTTCGACTCCACCCATCTTCACCTGCCAACGAAACTGAGAGCATTGGGGGGCCGACAACACTTCCAGATTTCCTCTCACAATTTATTGAAATTGCGCGGAATGGAGATTAAGGATAGAACAAGTGGAGTTACGCCGTCAATGGAAGAATTGACGCTGGAGACACCCAGTACCCAGCCGCACAAGGAGGAGCAATCTCAGCTGGCTAATCCTACTGATGGCGATTCACCCAGCAAGCCTCCTTGGTTTACGGCGTTAAGGTACCCATTGTTTCTTTCTATGATTCTGTTGGAAATAAACCGAATTTGACCTTAAAGTTATGTCCTTTTAATTTCCCCTCGTTTTGTGCATCATGATAGCTGCTGGGTAGTGCTTAGAAGTATTTGAATCACGTGGACAGAATTTCTGGGTTATGCTTCAATTGAGTTTTTTCACTAGTTCCACTGTTTTTCAGGTTGCTGATTGTATTCTGCGTGATCAATTTATTGAATTACCTCGATAGAGGAGTAATTGCGAGCAATGGTGTGAATGGAAGTCGAGGTACTTGCGTGAAAGGTGGCAAGTGCAGTGGAGGAACTGGAATCCAGTAATAAGCCTTTGCTCAACTTTGAAAAATTTGCTGTAGATGTTTTTTTGCTTGGTCTCTAAGGCTCCGGTCACCATTGCAGAGGCGCTTTTAACTTGAGTAATTTCGAAGATGGTGCTTTATCATCTGCATTTATGGTTGGCCTTCTTATTGCTTCTCCAATTTTTGCAACCTTGGCAAAAAGGTAAATTCGAACATCTTTTTCTCGGTTTATTCGGACTTTTTTCATTCTCTTATTATTTGGCTATGCAGTGTCAATCCATTTAGGCTTATTGGAGTTGGGCTTACAGTCTGGACAGCTGCTGCAGCTGGGTGTGGTTTCTCAATGAATTTCTGGTTTATTGCTGTATGCCGCATGTAAGTGAAAAACCTTAATATTTTAAAGTGTTGATTTTTGTTATGAATACTCATTTATGTTGATGTTATATGTATGTATAGGTTGGTTGGTGTTGGTGAAGCCTCTTTCATTAGTCTAGCAGCTCCGTTTATTGATGACAATGCTCCTCAAGCTCAGGCACATTATATTTCAATATTTTTTCAGTGTTTTCTGCATTTCTTAGTGATAATTATTGATTGTTGTGAAGAATAATCCATTCTTTAATACCAGAAAGCAAAATGGCTTGCAGCATTCTTCATGTGCATACCAACTGGAGTTGCTCTGGGATATGTCTTTGGTGGATTTGTAAGTCTATGCTCCCGTCTCTGTTTTCATAAAAAAAATCAAACTTCTCGACAGGGTAGTCTTTATATTTGATTTTCATGTCATTATTGTCATGTTAGGTTTTCAGCTTAAATTGTTTTATAGAAACTTACAAAAGTTTTTTTTTTTTTTTTTTTTTGCGCTTGCTATTAGGTTGGCAATCATTGGGGTTGGCGTTATGCATTCTTTGTGGAGGCAATATTGATGTCACCATTTGTTATTATGGGATTTCTTATGAAACCTTTGAAATTGAAAGGTACGCTAATGATTATCCGATAGAATTCGTCACATATGCAATCAAACTCCATGATCAATCGATCGGCCCTATTCTTTTTATTCGTTTCTTTCACAGGATTTGCTCCTCCTGAGTCGAACGAGGCAGTCTCTTGTGAAAATGAAGGTAATTTTTTCTAAGAACTTTCAGTCCTTCATGTCTATTTTATTCTCAATAGCTTCTCTTGGTACCATAACTAGGCACGTATGAAGTGAACCAGTTTCGTTATGTTTCAGCATTTTTAATGGACGATTTATTTATGTTCAGCATTTTTAAATGGCTCTGCAGTTGTCAAGGAAAATGGTAACAATCATCAAGATACGAAGGAAGCTTTGAAGTAAGTTGTTTCTTTCAATGGCATCCCTCTCTTTTGACTATGGAAGGAAATAAGGATTCGTATTTTCAATTTTGTCCCTACAAAGCGTTTAAATTCGACAAAAAATGATAAAGTGGAGGCTTGAACTCATATTGTCTGCTTTCAAGCAGGGATATCAACCAGACACCCACTCTGCTAAATTAAATTAAAAAAAAGTATACACTATTATTGGTTACCTAAATATTATCGTTAAACTAATTATGTATACGTAGCGCATGTTGCCTCTCTTGTAAAAGAAGATGCCAAGATAGTGAAACAAGATGGATTAGTTTGTTATTTCTAGCTGACAAATTATGTTTTGCAGGTTGGTCAAAACACGTGGACTTCGGTACCAATTGTCAATATTCTTAAAAGACATGAAAGTTCTTCTGCTCAATCCAATCTATGTTGTTAATGTTCTTGGTATGTACTTCTCAACTTAAGTCTCTTTAACTGCATGTATTGACGATACTCTGTTAAGGTTGATTTTGAATAAATGAGCGGCTCAAATTCATTCTTCTATCTCGATCCATTTGACAGGCTACGTCACTTATAATTTTGTTATTGGAGCTTACTCTTATTGGGGGCCCAAGGCTGGTTATAGTATTTATCACATGGTAAACTAGAATTTGATCATACTTACTATCTTGTCCTGTTGGTAAGTATGTTCTTACTGCAATCAAGATTGATGTCCTATTCTTCTTTATGTTTAGAAAAGTGCCGACACCCTATTTGGAGGGATTACGATATTTGGTGGGATTCTCGGGACATTAGCAGGAGGATTCATTCTTGATCGGATCGGCGCTACAATACATAATGCTTTTAAGGTTATTGCTCTCCATAGAATCTTATATTACATTTTCTTAAAGTCTCTTTTATCATCAAAGTAATATCTTATTTCTTTATATGCAGATTCTCTCCTTATCGACATTGATCGGGGCAGCATTCTGCTTCACTGCCTTCTGGATGAAGAGCCTTTATGCATTCCTCGCGCTTTTTAGTCTTGGGGAACTCGCCGTGTTTGTACCGCAGGTATTTAAAAAAAAAATTATTTTGACCAACACAATTGAAATATTTGAAAATAAAAGTTTTGTTTGGCCGAATTTTAAAATAAAGTTGAATACTTGAATATCAACATCAACATAACATAAAGAAGGAACTTAATAGTAAGGAAAATGAATTATTTAGGTCGGAAATTACTCGTTTTGATCGACATATCAACTCTATTGCAGGCAGTGGTTAATTTTGTGTGCTTACAGTGCGTGCAAGAAGACAAGAGAGCACTATCAATAGCAATGTCAACTGTCTCGATCCACATCTTCGGTGATGTTCCATCATCACCACTTGTTGGGGTTCTCCAGGTTCGAATCGTCTCCATATCATGCGATTACTCTTTGATCTAGCCATGGACGAAGCCATGAATTTGCATCATGGGACAAGAATTAGAGTATGCTAATAAACGAAGTAAAAACAAAAATCTCAGAGGGTAAATATATAAGACTTCAAATAGCTAAATCGAAAGTAAATACATTATTTTTGGTTTAAAATTGCACAATCTTCACCATTAAGGACCTAGACCAGGGGTACGGGCCGACCTCTTGACTATACTAGACTGCTGGTGAGGCTACGTTGACGAGACCAGTGCGTGCGCTGGATGCTCGCTAAGTCTAGTCGGAAAAAACTTAGACCGTGAGCAGGAGAGCTCGAACACTACGTAGCGGGATGGGCCTAGGGTCGCCACTACAAACCCATTCCGTTTTATGGCAAAAAAAAAAAAAAAAAACCTAGATCATGGAGGGACCCCGGTTTAGTTGGGGTCTGATTCGAGAACTAATCCTGGTGGGCTCGCTTGACCAACTTTTAAAGTTCAAGGGCCAGTTAACTTATATATACTTAGATGAAAATATATTTAGCTGCACCAACTATTTATGCTCGGGAATCTGGGCAGGATCATCTAAACAACTGGAGAACAACTGCGATTCTATTAACAAGCGTTTGGTTCCTTACTGCTGCGGTTTGGGGTATAGGTGAGTCGAATTCAAATATTGTCTGAATAATAGTAACATTCAAATTTTGTGTATTGTGATCTTATAACAATCAACTTCTTCGCTATGTTATTTTAGGTATCTTAATGAAGAAAAATAACAGCTGTCATGATGGGATTGAATCTGTTACCGACACAGAAGTGAGCACTGCGCCGATGGTTGATGAGAAAAAGAACGAACCTCCCGGTGCTAGATAAAGTATCATATGGAAGTACAATTTTCTTGGAAGGCAAGTTTCCTCTGCTTATACTTGTGGTTCAAGTTAAAAGGTCTAAGTGCTTGGAGATGCACTACGACCTTTGTTGTACAGTACTGATTCTTTCGGTGCATAATGTCGGATACACAAATCAGACATTTATTGGTTTAGGGTTAAGTTTGAGACATATATGATACGATTAAGCAAAGATTAGGGTTAGGGTTTGGCTTATTTCTTAATCTTGTTAATTATGAATGATGTTTGTTGTTGCTCTTTTCATTTATTAGCTCTTGGTCTGTAATTAGGTATCTCTGCATGAGACCGCAACAAATTTAAGTTTTAAATTAGTTAAACACGTGATGTTTGTGAAGATGCTAATATATATCTATATGCTAATATAAAATACGTGATGGGTCATAACTCAATAGACACCAACATCCAAAATGTACAATTATAAAATTGGCCGGCTCCGAACCAGTCTTTCCCAAACCGGACGTACTAAACCGGCAAAAAGCATCTCTATGAAGTGTGGACGTTCCAACCATAAACATCAGTCCTCAAAGACGTTCCGCACTCTTTATGCAAACCAAACGCCCAACGTCTGACGCCCCCTCGTTGCTCCACACATTGCCCATCGTACGCCGCTCTTCCTTCACCCGACGTCAGCTCTTCCGTCTCCTGATGTCCGCTCCTCCCTCACCCGGCGTCCGCTCCTCCCTCACCCGGCGTCCGCTCCTCCTTCTCCCGACGTCCGCTCCTCAAACATCGACCCAACTCTTCATCTACAATCGTGTACGCGCTTCCGTCGGAACGTCCGCCGAACGTCGTCCGCTACTCGACCTCACCTGTAGTATTACTTGACAACACTTACTGCAATCAAGATTGATTTCTATTCTTCTTGATGTTTAGAAAAGTGTCGACACCCTATTTGGAGGGATTACGATATTTGGTGGGATTCTTGGGACATTAGCAGGAGGATTCATTCTTGATCGGATCGGTGCTACAATACATAATGCTTTTAAGGTTATTTCCCTCCATAGAATCTTATATTACATTTTTTTAAAGTCTCTTTTATCATCACAGTAATATCTTATTTCGTTATATGCATATTCTCTCCTTATCGACATTCATCGGGCAACATTCTGCTTCATTGCCTTCTGGATGAAGAGCCTACATGCATTCCTCGCGCTTTTTAGTCTTGGGGAACTCGCCGTGTTTGTATCGCATGTATTTAAAAAAAATAATATTAACGAGCACAGTTGAAATATTTGAAAATAAAAGTTTTGTTTGGCTGAGTTTTGAAAATAAAGTTGAAAACTGAAAATATCAATATCAACATCAACATAACATAAAGAAGGAACTTAATCGTAAGGAAAATGGTTTTAGTTCGGAAATTACTCGTTTTGATATATCATGCGATTACTATTTGATCTACTCATGGACGAAGCCATGAATTTGCATCATGGACAAGAATTAGAGTATGCAAATAAACAAAGTAAAAACAAAAATCTCAGAGGGTAAATATATAAGACTTCAAATGGCTAAATCGAAAGTAAATACAGTTTTTTAGGTTTAAAATTGCACAATCTTCACCATTAAGGACATAGACCAGGGGTACGGGCCAGCCTCTTGACTATATTAGGCTGCTGGTGGGGCTACATTGACAAGACTAGTGCGTGCGCTGGTTGCTTGCTAAGTCTGGTCGAAAAAAACTCAGACCGTGAGCAAGAGAGCTCGAACATTACGTAGCGGGATGGGCCTAGGGCCGCCACCACTAACTCATTCCTTTTTATGGCATAAAAAAAAAGACCTAGATCATGGAGGGACACCGATTTAGTTGGGGTCTGATTCGAGGCCTAATCTTGGTGGGCTCGTTTGACCAACTTTTAAAGTTCAAGGGTCAGTTAACTTATATATACTTATAATTAAAAGTATGAAAATATATTTAGCTGCACCTAGTATTTACGCTCGGGAATCTGGGCATGATCATCTAAACTACTGGAGAACAACTGCTATTCTATTGACAAACGTTTGGTTCCTTGCTGCTGTGGTTGGGTATAGGTGAGTCGAATTCAAATATTGTCTGAATAATAGTAACATTCAAATTTTGTGTATTGAAATCTTAAAACAATCAACTTCTTCACTATGTTGAATTTTAGTTATCTTAACAAAGAAAAAAGACAGCTGTCACGAGGGGATTGAATCTGTTAGTGACACAGAAGTGAGCACTGCGCCGATGGTTGATGAGAAAAAGAACGAACCTCCCGGTGCCAAATAAAGTATCATATGGAAGTACAACTTCTTGGAAGGCAATTTTCCTCTGCTTATACTCGTGGTTCAAGTTAAAAGGTCTAAGAGCTTGGAAATGCACTACGACCTTTGTTGTACAGTATTGATTCTTTCGGTGCATAATGTCAGATACACAAATCCGACATTTATTGGTTTAGGGTTAAGTTTGAGACATATATGATACGATTAAGCAAAGATTAAGGTTAGGGTTTGGCTTGTTTCTTAATCTTGTTAATTAAGAACGGTGTTTGTTGTTGCTCTCTCCATTCATTAGCTCTTGGTCTGTAATTAGATATCTCTGCAGTGAGACCGCAACAAAGTTAAGTTTTAAATTAGTCTTTAAACTGGCGTTCTTTATAACACATAATGTTTGTGAAGATGCTAATATATATCTATATACCAATATAAAATGTGTGATGGGTCCTCAACCAATAGACACCAACATCCAAATGGTACAATTATAAAATTGGCCGGCTCTGAATCTGTCTTTCCCAAACCGAACATACTGAACCGGCAACAAGCATCTCTGTGAAGTGTGGACGTTCCAATCCTAAACATCAGTCCTCATTGAAGACGTTCTGCACTCTGTCTGCAAACCAAACACTCAACGTTTGACGCCCCTCGCTGCTCCACACATTGCCCATCGTACGCCGTTCCTCCTTCTCCCGACGTCTGCTCCTCCATCTCCCGACGTCTGCTCCTCAAACATCGACCCAACTCTTCATCTACAACCGTGTCCGCGCTTCTGTCGGAACGTCCACCGAACGCCGTCTGCTACTCGACCTCACCTGTCGCCTTCTACAACAACCTCGATAGGGCATTGTTCAATCGAGAACCCGCATATCCCAAAGTTCAAATCGAACGACTTCTACCATCGTCGGCTCATTTGAAAGGTGATTTACATTTTTTTATTACGTTGTCTAATTGTTTGGTGTATAGCATGATTCAAGGGGATTATTTGCTGGTAAAGCAAAATGAAAATTGGAAGTAGTTGACAAGAGAGTACTCAAAGTTGTCGAGTCACATTGGGATTACTTGTTGGAAGCAATTGAAGTAAGTAGTATTAATTTGCTTCTACGTTTATATAAGTACAAATGATTTTTTGCATGACATGGCGTTCATAGATTTTAACTGAATTTTTTAATATTATTTGTCAACATGGAACATTATCTTTACAAAGTCAGATCAAGAGCTGATTTTTTTTTTAACGTTCTATAAGATGTATGCTTGTTTACACAAACTATGCATTATTTTTATATGTACTGGTGTACTTTTGACGGAATTGTTATGTTTCTGAAGTGCCTTCTCTTATAATGGTATTAAGATTAGGCTTCGTATGGCACGTTTTGGGATTTTGAGCTCTAAGTCAACTACGCGTGACAACGTATCGATACACTAAATGTTCCTATATATGGATGACATGCCGACCCTACCTAGCTGGAGATCTGGTGATACCCTAACCAACGGGATAATGTTGGCAGTTTGTTAGGTCAAAAAGCGTAGCTAGACGACTTAGAGCCATACTTTGCTTGAATGAAATGTTCGCCATATTGTGTAATCATTTTGATTCTTTGAATGTGCGTATAATTTTATGCATATCTACCTTTACACGTTGCATATTTATAATTCATGATTTTATTCAAAGTAAAGTATAGTTATGTTCAAGTTCTTGATCCGGTAGAAGTAAGTTAGTGCTACTTACTGAGCATGTGGACTGCTCATCCCTTATATCAATATTTCAGATTCGGACGCGGAAATGGATATGTCAATCATGCTATCACAGATTCTCATCTGGCCCAGAATGTGGTTAAATGACGAACGAAGTTCATCACGGCGATATGCAAAATGAAGATCATGTCGAGTTACTTCGAAACTGTATAATCGTCTTGCTTAATCAGGTTTATCCCCCTGAATCTTAGCCAGTCTTGCTTGGTAGAGGCCTCCCTCCACCGCAAGACTACCGTACCTGTGTGACTAGGTAAGGCCCACATTCGACATAGTTTGGCAGAGTATTGCGTCCTCCTACGACTTAGTTTATAGACCATAAATCTGATGTAATCAAAACATTACGACGTCGATTGATCATACACTCAGTTGCAATTCTTTCGCTTACAAAATATAACTTTCTAATATCAAAATATTATCACAGATACATGTCATTTCTAAACCCTACGCAATCCAAGCAGTTTTACATGCTTTTCGAATATCTCCCTGCGTAGTGGTTTTGTTAATGGGTCCGTTACCAAGTTATTGGTGGACAAGTATTCCATAGTGATTATATTGTCTACTATTATTAAAATTTAGCATGAAATTATTTCTCATCAATGTGTTTGGTCCTACTACGGTACTTCGGATTCTTAACTGCCGCAATGGCTGCCTGACTGTCAGAGAAGACCTTCACAGGTTTATTCTCAACATCACCATCAAGCAGTGCGATTAGAAGCCTTTTGAGCCAGACTGCTTCCTGTGCTTCCTTAGAGAGAGCTAAAAATTCCGATTCCATTGTGGACAGTGCGACTTAGGTTTGCTTCTTGCTCGTCCATGAAATGACGGCATTAGCAAGGATGAATGCTCCTCCTGTGGTGGACCTATGATCATCCGGATTGCCACCATAGTCGGCGTCAACGTAATCGGTCAATTCTAACTTCCTTCCCCCATAGCACAGTTCATAGTCGGCAGTACCTTTTCAGATAACAAGTTACTCGTTTTATAGTCTTTAAATGTTGATGGCCAGGATCTGATAGGAAACGTGCTACTAGGCCCACGGCGTAACAGATATCCGGACAGGTGCATTGCATGGCGTACATCAAACTACTAACCATGCTTAAATACTCTGCACCCTTCATTTGTTCACACTCTGCCAGGTTCTTGGGGTCGTCACGTTTTGACAGTGCGCACCCAAACACCACCGGCGTTTCCACTGGTTTGGCATCCTGTAATTTGAATCTTTTCAACAGTTTGTTCATATAAGCTTCTTGAGACAGACACAATTTCAGGGTAGCCCGATCTCTAGCAATTTTTTTTATGTCCAAGATGTACGTGGCCTCTCCCCATGTCCTTCATCTCAAATACAGAAGCCAACCAGGACTTTGACTTGTTCATAAAACTCATGTCGTTTGTGGCAATGAGTATGTCGTCCACGTATAAAGTAAAGATGACATACTTAGACCCCGAGGTCTTATAATACACGCACGGATCCTCGTGAAGATTCACAAATCCGTTTCCTACGATTTCCTCGTGGAATCTGCGGTACCATTGCTGAGACGACTGTTTAAGACCGTAAATGGACCTTTGGAGTTTACAAACTTTACGTTCGTTACCAGGAGTAATGAAACCCTCTGGTTGCTCCATGTAAATCTCTTCCTCCAGGTTTTCGAGGAGGAATGCGGTCTTAATACTCGTTTCGTGAGGTTCAAAATCGAGACCTACGACCAGGACCATAAATGGCCCTTACCGTGGTTTTACGCACAGTTGGTGAGTATGTTTCGTCAAAGTCCACTCCGTGAAGTAGGCTACAACCTTTTGCAATAAGTCGAGCTTTGTATCGTTCGACCTTTTCCATCAGTGGTGAGCCTTCTTTCCGGACTCACTGTATCCTTATGCCCCTGTGGTTAGCAGGTAAATCAACTACAGACAATAATGGATTTCATTTAGGCGATCTCTCCCATTTATTATTTTCCCAT
This sequence comes from Clarkia xantiana subsp. parviflora, assembly GCA_036873135.1. NCBI lineage: Eukaryota > Viridiplantae > Streptophyta > Magnoliopsida > Myrtales > Onagraceae > Clarkia > Clarkia xantiana. Next base: position 14,536,905 of record JAPTYO010000008.1, on the reverse strand, counting down.
ATTTCTCCACTTGAGGTCTTTCCAATGCAGTGCAACAGTTGTTAGAGTGAGACATCACTCTTCTAGATGGGGTACTTCTTTCGAGAAGTTCGACACCTTTGACTTTCGTCTAGGCTTGATTATCCCGTCTTTGAGTCTTAACGTCTCTCCCACTCGGAATAATGCCTCTTATCGGAGCATTTCTTCCAATTTGGATAAATTCTCCCACTCAAGATGATGCTTCTCATCGGAGCATCACTTCTATTGGGTACAAGAGGAGTGCTTTAACCATAACCTACAACTTTCCTTATACGACTTCTTAGTCTCAGAATTTTACTTCCAAGATTAAATCCTTGACCACTGGGATCTGGAACCAAGTTTGTCGGATCACTCCCACTGGGAACAATGGGTAGTATAGGTAGTCGTGGCATCCCCGGTTTAGCATTACGATAATCAGGTTCAACTTGATTCGTCCAGACAGCAACAATGATTACTTGTGGTAAGTGTTTAAACCTACCACTGGATTTATTATGAAAATGTTTCCATTATCATTTACCATGTCATTCACTCGAATTGCTGGTTCAAATCTCTCCCACTCGAATTAAGTGGGACCTGATATCAGTAATATCCTGCTCCTGATTTGATCAAGACTCATTATTTTGAACTGCCAATGCATCGGAAAATTCGTCCTCAAGTATGTAATGTCACATGTTCGACCACGGTACCATGTCTTTAAGCTGTAAGCATGTGTTTTCAAAGAGTAGTAACATATTCTTTTCCTAAATACGTGTTTATTGCGCAAATTAATGCCGTATGATGATATGAGTAGCTCATTATCATTCTTTAGCTTTTATGGCGGCTTGTCTTACCGATTACAATGGAACATAGTTTTACATTAATGTGAATCATTTTCTCATCATCCCATAGGGAACGTGTGACGAAATGACTACGACATTTATGTTTACAAACTATGCTTATAGAAGCGTGTCATTTGATTTGAATGCTTAGCTTGACTTATCGTTCAAGGCATACAGAAGGAAAATCGTGTAACCGACTTCATCCTTCTTCGTTTGCTAACTTATGTCGGAGATTTTATCCCATCTCCGATCTGAGCATTTTAGGTTTTCACCTTATGCGTCAGTCGATACTTTTACAAGGTCGTAGTAGCTTTCGAAGCCTACTTCCTACTTATGTAAATGTTATCAATAAATTATTTCCGAAGGAATGCAAACGAAAATTCAGCACATCATCATTTAAACACTTCATTATTAAACTCATAATTTGAAACGATGTGTTCCTCTTTCGAGGTCCACTTGCGCGAGGCGCAACTTACCCCAGTGTAACTTTCTGTCAAATCGTTTCATTTCTGAATTTAACATAATTTAATCCAACCGGTCTTGCACATGATTATCATTACAATTTATTTCACCCAATGGAGTAATATTTATAAAGAAAGAGTTTCAATCGGTTAATTCTTAGAGCTACGGAATCGATAGACTTTAATGGTATGATCTAGTCCATAGATTTAGATGTAGGAGAAAATGTATGGATTTGCTTGATTCTGCCATTTACAATGGCGTTTTTAGAGTCGATTAATCTTGAAAAGCAGAACTCTTTTCGAATCGAAAGGTAACTACTTTATTCAATGAAACCGAAACAATGTAATCCAAAAATACAAATTAAACAAATAGAAAAATCAACACCTAACAATACTGGGGTCTTAGATCTCAAACTCGAAGCAGACATGAAGAAGTTTGATGGACTAGTTGTCTTAACCGAAATGTACCTAAAAGGTACTGATATCATGGTGAGTAAAGCACCGGATCTTCGTTTAGACTTCTTTTTGCTGAGGGTTGCCAAGCATTTTAGCATACCGATGAATCTTTCATCGAATGCCTCGGGCTCCTTTGGAATATTTGCTTCTTTCTCATCTGTTTCAAATAGGTCTATCGTCGTCTTGATCGATTTGATCAAACGCGTTAGGCCTTTCTCGTTAACAAACCATGAAAGAGGAAACATTCTCATTACCTTCTGAGCCCGAGTCCATACGTCCAACTCATCATCGGGATCATGATAGGCAATTATGTCGTCATCACTGCATAGAATACTGAAGTATTCCGCGATTAAGGCTCTAGCTTCAGCGGCCTTACCTTTACCGAAGCGAAGGTATATGGCACACCAAAGATGCAATGCGCTGAGTTGTGTAAACTCTTCTTCTACTTCAGTTGACAGCTGTGAGAGGATCAACTCTCGTGTATTACGATCCTTCATCAACCTTTTCTTGCCGTTGCTTTCATGTGGGTTTTTGTATTTGTCCAAGCTCAGTCTATCCGCCGTCAGATTGACCTGATCGTCAAGATTCGCAGCGATCAGAAGATCCATAACATTATCTTTCCATGCATCGTAATCCATGCCGTCCAGATTGCGTGGTTCGTAGAACTGTACCGGGTCAGGCATGAAAACTAACACATTGATGGTAATGCAAAATTAGGTAGACAATAACATTTTGAGAAAGAGTTGCATACATCAGATATCTATTAAGATTGAATCCGCAAATAATGATTCCTCAGTCATCTAAACCAACCGACCACCAGTAAACCAATGGAAGATTTGTGAAAGAGTTCACGTTACCGCCGTTTTCAATCCAATAGACCAGTCTTTAAAACTGTTTTAATCGCAAATTACGGAACAAGAATTTTAAAACAACCATACCCGATCTTGGCTTTCCCAATGCCCTTTTTTTATTTTGGAAAATATTCTGATGAATTCACTCATGCATATATAATTCTACTAACCATGTAAATTATCATACGCAAGTAACATTCATCAAACAAACCACACTCACACTTACGCGTCATGCGTCTAATGTTCCGAGGAACTCATGCTTGCATAAATAATTATACTTCCAAGTAAATTATCAAATGCAACTACATCCTCAATATTCTAGCATACGTGTCAAACATGAAAATTCCACAACAATCATACATATTTGGCGACTGGTTTTCGGTTTTAAAATAATTTTAAATATTAGGGGCTGATTTGCAATTCATGCTTATATTCAATTACGCAACATTCTAGACATGAATCCTAGGCATTTCCAACCATCACAGTGCGCGTTCCATATATTTAACCAGGGTTCCGCCCACAACATGCAATATCCAGCTAGCTTGACTAAGTCAAGACAACATTTCTAATCATGTATTAATATATATTGAATAATAAACAATTGCAATTCAGCTCTCTAATTAATCCAGTCCCAAAAATATGTATCTCTGAGATCCATCCCCATAATCGAAACAATGCATAGATGTTAGCAACCCTATGAGCACTGTGTAGTCCATTTAGAGGTTCAGAAAAAATTGATTTTAAAAGTTGACCACCCTATTTTATTTAATTGACTTTAATTCGGTTTTGAAAATCATTTCGGTTCAGTCAATTTCGGTCCAGTTTGATCCGGTTTAAAATCCGGTTCGGTTCGGTCCGGTTCTAATTTTAAAATCTGGTTCGGTCCGAAGCGATCCAATAAAATAGGGTTTGGTTCGTTTCAACAAAAAAACCGGTTCGTTTAGATCCATTTAATTGCCCCGGTTCGACCCGACTAGGTTGAACCAATTGAGAAAACCCGGTTCGATTTAAATCTGCCCCAGTTTGACATATTGGACCGGCCCAATAATTAAAATTTCAAAGGTTGGGCTGAAATATTTACTTGTGGCCCAAGTATGGTTTTAAAGTCCAAAAATATTTAACTTAGCCACCAAGTAACATTAATTATATAAAATAATTTCCAATATTATATATATATATATATATATATATATATATATATATATATATATATATATATATATATATATATATAAATTTTGGCCAAATTACTAACATATATATATTTATTGCCAAGATTCTATTTATAAGATTAAATCAATCAACAATATATATATATATATGAGAAAATCGGCACAATATATAATATATATATATATTTATTTATTGTCAATATCTTAAATAGGTTAACAAATATACTGACAATATATTTTCTCAATCTTTTTAGGCAATAAAATCTATCAATAATATCTTTAACCCTATTAAATATTTAGATATATTGATAGTGATATATATTTCTATATATTTATGTGAATATATCATTATGTTCCCAATTATAGATATATTGTTACCTTAATTTAAAAAAAATAAAATTAAAATATGGTAAACAATATAATTTAAAATTTGTGCCGAAAATTCTGTCCCTTCGTGCTTAAAAATTTAAAAGTTTACCTTGTAATTTACTTAGGGTTTCGACTAACAACATCTAATTGGGAACAATTGGTCAAATTTCAAGATCAAATTTTAATATGATCTACAATCCAATTTTTGATTTTGATAAATATTACAGTTTTCTTGAAAATCATGAACATCAAATTAACCAAGAACATCATGAAAATTTCGGATTCACAAATTACAAAAAAATCGAAAAATTTAAAATTCTCTTTTAAAATTTTCAATTTTAAAATTCAAGAACACCAATTTATCAAAATCATGAACTCCTAACACAGACTCTGATACCACTGTTAGATTACGGGGAGTAATCACTACGGATACTTAAACAAGGTACATGCTAGTAATTGGAATTACGCAGCGGAAGATTCGCACATACCTTTAAGATGATCCGTAGACCCAAGATCTTCTTAGGATGGAGTTCACGATCCTCCGGTCGGGACCCGTAGAGGTTTTTGTTAGAGAAGCCCTACGCAGTACAAGCTCCACAGCAAAGCCTCTGATCGATTCTTGGCACGGGGACAGATCTCTGGAGTGTTTGCTTGGAAAGCAAATTGGCACACCCTTGGGAGAAGGTGGGTTCGGCCGATACTACTAGGGTGTGGGGTTGATGATTTTTCTCTCTAAAACACTATAATGAGGGAATAGTGACTATTATTAACCCTAAAAATCCCCTAACACCATGTATTTATAGGAGGAGCAAAGTAGACAAAAGTCTACTTAGCCCACACCATAATTTCGGCCGACCACTATGCATAGGGAGGCCCAATTTTGGGCCTCTCATGTCAAATGGGATTTGAGTCTGACCCAATTAACCTAATGTGACATATACCTAATTTACTTAGGTAAACTATACATATTATGGGCTATCAATTGCAGCGCCCATCACGATATGCTTACAGGTGGTTGTCAAAACTAAAATCTGACCTAAGGCGATATACGTTTTGAATAGGGGTGAGCAAATATCTCGAGAGGCTCAAAATCCCGCCCGTCCCGCCCTAGCCCGTCCCAAAAAGCCCTAATGGGCGTGACTTTTCTTCTCAACTAGGGCTCGGGCTAGGGCTAGGGCTTTTTTACGAAGTCCCAAAAGATCCGTCCCGTCCCTTTTTGCTAACTTATCAGCTATAAATTATAGTTAGTTAAGTTAACTTTAGTGATGGCTCGGGTTGAAGTTCGATTTGATCTGGATTTGTATTTATGACTTGTTATATCTGAATTGTTGGTGACTTTGTGTTAGAGTCTTGGTAAAACTTAGTTTTGGAGTCATTGGTGAACTATTTTGGAGAACCAAGTTATGTGTTGAACTTGGTGTTCTTACAAGTGACAAAATGTTTGAGTGATTTTGGTGTTTTATGGTGAACTTTGTTGTTGTTCTGTGTTTGGTTATGGTTTAAGTAAATTGAGTATGATTTTTTTTTTTTTGAACTTGGATGGGAATTTGGGTTTGTCCCATTTGTCCCTAGTACCTGTAGGCCCGTGGCGGGCGGGCCTTTTCCTACTAGCTAGGGCTCGGGACAACCATTAAGCGGCCCTAGCTTTAGGGCTTGGGCCATTTTTTAGAAAAAGCCCGCCCATCCGTCCCATGCTCAGCCCTAGTTTTGAAAACGTGGATTTTGTATAGAGTCGCCACTAGCTAATTACGGCTAACTAGAAACCTAAATTACCTAGGTAAATAATGAATTAATCACCTAAGTACATTAATTGGTCTGCGATAAAAAATTAGGGTTCGGGGGTTCTGTTACTTATCAGAAAATTTTTCTAATTACGCCCTTTCGGTACTCAATTAACCTATTTGCCAATTTTAAAGTTAGACACGCGTTATGTCAAATTAATCTAACGTTATAAAAAAAACTAAATCAATTTTTACGCGAAAACTATTATTAACGAAAAATCTAATCCTAAAAAAAAACTATTAAGCATTTAAACTCCTAATCGAGATAAAATCTAAATAAAGCTAAGCATGCTCAAAATTATGATGCAATTTGGCAATTACATGTCATACACATACGCACATAAAACACGCTATCTAATTAATCTACATCTAAATTAATTAATTAACATGGTAATAATAATAATAACAACAATAATAATAATAACAAGAACTAAAATATTAATAATATTACTAATTATTAAACAATTAAATGAATAAATAAACAAAATAATATTTAAAAAAAAAACAACATCACGTCGTTACCTGCAGCGGAGATGATGATAACAGGAAGTGGCTCCGGTGACAGCAGTGACGAGTGGTCAACACAGAGGACGACGACGACAAGGCGGAGAAGGGCCAGCGACTAGCGAAAGAGGAACGACGGGGGTGGGCAGAGCTCCGGTTGGCTGTGTGGGAACTGGACTGCGTGATGACCAGGCAGCGGACGCAGGAGGCTCGGTGAAAACTCCGGTATGGCGAGCGGGGCGGGCGGGACGTGACTCCGGCGTGGCTGGCAGCAGCAGGACGGACGGTCAGGCGAGGTCTCGACAGCCCCAGATCTGGAATGGCGGGCAAAATCCCGACTGGGCGTAAGAGCACCTCGGATGGTGGCTCCGGTGAAGCAATCGGACAGGCACTGCGTGGTGACAGGACGGGCTTGCGGCGGTGGCGGCGGGTCTTCAGGTTTCCGCTGAGGCGAGGTCGTTCGACAAGCTGCACGGTGGTGACGGGAAGAAGAAAGTATTTTCACGCTTCTCCAAAAAAAATATATATATATATTTTATTCTGGTTTAATTGCTGTGTGTTGTTTACATTGATGCTAGGGACTATTTATAGCTAGCCTAGACCCTAATATTAGGAAAAAATAAATATTTGCTCCAATATACACAATAAATTACGAAAATTATACAATATATATATTTATGACATTTCCATAAATATATATTATATATTTTCTGAATTTTACATAATATTTAGTGCATATATATTATTATTATCCTAATTTGAGCTAAAACTATTTTTAGCAACCTTGTGACCTTTTATATCCATATACTTCCTTTTTTTTTTTTAAACGCGTTACACACAACATTTTTAACGTGTTATATACGTGTCGCGCGTACCAAAATTAGGTGTTTACAGCTTGCCCCTCTTTGAACGGACTCCCGTACATTGCATTCGAGGGGGTATGTTCAAAGACAAGTAAACACTAATTTTGGCTAGGAAGTATATCTTCTTCAGGGTCTTCAAGTCTCTAAGGTGGCCTTTGGCTTTATTAACGGACAACGCTAAAGAAAAACCTCCAATGGTAGTGCGGAACGTAGAGCCTCCAGCGGCGGTGCGGTAAAGAAGAGTCTTTAGTGGCGTACGGTAACGAAAAGCCTCCACTGGCGTGCGGTAATGAAAAGCCTCCAGTGGCGTGCGGTAATGAAAAGCCTCCAGTGGCGTGCAATAAAGAAAAACCTCAATCGACGATGCCTCCAGTGGCGAGCGACAAGGATAAGCCTCCAATGACGTGCAATAAAGTAAAATCTTGATAGATGATGCCTCAAGTGGCGAGCGACAACGAAAAGCCTCCAGTGGCGTTTGTCGTAGAAGAGCCTCTAGTGGCGTCCGTTGGAGAAGAGCCTCTAGTGGCGTCCGTCGGAAAAGAGCCTCTAGTGGTGTATGTTGGAGAAGAGCCACTAGTGGCGTCCGTCGGAGAAGAGCCTCTAGTGGTGTATGTCGGCGAAGAGCCTCTAGTGGCGTCCGTCAGAGAAGAGCCTCTAGTGGCGTATGTCGGAGAAGAACCTCCAGTGGCGTCTGTCGGTGAAGAGCCTCCAGTGGCGTCCGTCGGAGAAGAACCTCTAGTGGTTTGACGACTCGAATGTCTCTCCCTAATTTTTGCCTAAGTTGTACATGACACGACAACTTAACGGGATCTTTTTATTTTATTTTATTTATCTCTCATATTCTTTCCTTTTGCCACGGTCGACTGAGAGATTTCCGACCGTGCCCCTCGGTTTTTTTCCATTTTCTCTCCTTTTTCCATGATTGCACTTTATGAATTTTGCAATCATGCCCCTAATTTCCTGATTTTGCCTAGGCCGCCATTTCGGATTTTCAACCTAGCGGAAGCACTCTTTATTTGGTAGCCAATTAATGGGTGGTTGTGACCCTCTCAATTGTTTGCCGCATTTTCCATCGCGGAAGTTCTTCTTTTCAGTAGTCAATTTTGTGAATACAGTGGCCCGTTCTTTATTTCCCCGCCCTCACAGAATTCGCGGAATCACTCTATATTGTAGCCTTTTTCCTCTAAGGGTGGCTGTGGCCCTTTAAAAATTATTCCGCTCTCATAAGTTGCAGAATCACTCATTGTGTATAGCCGTTTTAAGGGTGGCTGTGGCCCTAGGAAACATTTGAAAATTTCAGGTAAGTAGCTTAGGATGCGTTATGAAACGTGTCGTCATCACTACTTAAGGCCCTGATTTTTTTAAAAAAAATTTTAAAAATCCCATTTTGCCTTGATTGTCCTTTCAAATTTTCACTCATGCCTCTCATCCCTAATTTTTGCCTAGGTTGCCTTCACAAGGGGAAACTACTCTTTTAGGCATAGTACATTTTGAGTGCGTCTGCATTGATTGGACTCGGAAGGTCTCGACCGTCCATATCGGTGATGATCAACGCACCTCCTTTGAACACCTCTTTGACCATGTAGGGTCCTTTGTATCTGGGCGCGAACTTCCCTCGTGAATCAGGATTGATACGTAGTACTTTTCGCAATACCAGGTCCCCTAGTTGGAAATTACGTGGTCGCACCTTCTTGTTAAAGGCCCTAGCCATTCTCTGCTGGTAACATTGCCCATGGAAAAGTGCTGTGGGCCTCTTTTCATCGATGAGGTTCAACTGTTCATATCTTTGTCTGGCCCATTCTGCTTCGTCGAGTCCCGATTCTGCCAGGATCCTTGCTGAGGGAATCTCCACTTATACGGGTAGTACTGCTTCAGTTCCATACACGAGTGAAAACGGTGTTGCCCCGGTCGATGTACGGATCAAAGTTCTGTATGCCAAGAGTGCCCAAGGTAGCATATCATGTCAATCTTTGTATGTGACTGTCATCTTCTCAATGATCTTCTTTATGTTTTTATTTGCCGCTTCCACCGCACCGCTCATCTGAGGACGGTATGGGGACAAATTTATGTGCTTGATCTTGAGTTGACCATATAAATCGTTTATTAGCTTGTTGTTGAGATTCTTGGCATTTTCTGTGATTATCGTATCGGGTACCCTGTAACGGGCAACAATGTCTCTTCGTAAGAAACGCTCAAACGCTATTGCAGTAACTGATGCAAGTGTGACAGCCTCTATCCACTTGGTGAAATAATCAATTGCCACCAAAATAAAGTTGTGGCTGTTAGACGCATTTGGTGAAATGGGACCGATCACGTCAATTCCCCACATTAAAAAAGGCCACAGAGAAGACATCGGATGCAACTCGTTTGGCGGCGCATGAATCTGACTAGAGTACACCTGGCATAGGTGGCACCGTTGGACGTGCTTGACGCAGTCTGATATCAGGGTAGTCCAAAAATAGCCCATCCTCTTGATCTTTCTTGCGAGCATGTGACCGCTCATATGCGGTCCACAGCTTCCTTCGTGGGCTTCCTCTATCAATCGCTTTGCTTCTTCCGAACCTACACATCTCAAAGGGGTGGCATCAAAAGATTTTCTATAAAGAACCTCACCACTAAGAAAGTAATTGTATGCCATCCTGCGGATGTTTTTCCGGTCTTTACTACTTGCACCCTCGGGAAACTCGCCTGACTACAAGTATCTATTTATGTCAATGAACCAGGGTTCGCCATCTGATTCTTCAAGCGTGCAACAATATGCAGGACACTTGTTTACCTCGATCTCAAGAGGCTCTATGGAATTCCCGTCTGAAATATTCACCAACGATGCGAGGGTTGCCAACGCGTCTGCGAATTGGTTTTTACTCCGAGGCATCTGCGTGAATGTTATTTCTTCGAACTCCTTGCTCAACTCTTCGATATGCTGATGGTATGGTTGCAACTTGGGATCTCTCGTTTTCCATTCTCCCAAGGTTTGGAGAATGATTAGCATGGAATCTCCATAAACCTCCAGTTCACGTATCTTGAATTCAATGGTCGCTCGCAACTCGAGAATCCACGCTTCGTATTCTGCCACGTTGTTAGTGCATGGAAAACTAATTTTCGCCGCTACCGGAAAATGTTGGCCATTTGGGGAGACGAGTACTGCCCCAACACCACACCCGGTGGAATTTGCAGCTCCATCAAAATACATTCTCCATAAGCTACTATTTCCCGTGTCTTCTTCCACGTGAAGTATGTCGCTGTCTGGAAGCTTGTGACTTGCTTGATGATCGTCGTCAATGGGAAACTCGGCTAAATGATCTGCAATAGCCTGCCCTTTTATCGAAGTACGAGGAATGAACTGTATGTCGTACTCGGCGAGTTGGACCTTCCATTTGGCAACATTCTTTATCATCGCCGGCTTCTCTAGTATGTACTTCAAGGGGTTCAGCTTAGAAATGAGGTGTACGGTGTAATACAACGTATACTGTCGGAGTCGTTGCATCACCCATACCAACGCGCAACTCGTCCTTTCCACTTCCGTGTATTTGGCCTCTCCTTCAGTTAACTTCTTGCTGAGGTAATAAATGGCGTGTTCCGTCTGGCCATCTTCATCTAGTTGCCCCAACATGCATCCCAATGAGCCTTTTCGAACCACCATATATAAAATAAGCGGCCGACCCGGAGTGGGTGGGACCAGGACTGGTGAATTGACTAGATATGCTTTGATTGAATCGAAGGCATGTTGACACTTTTTGTCCCATTCAATCAATGTGTTTTTTCGCAGGAGGCGGAACATCGGTTGACACTTGTTCATCATATTGGCGATGAACCTCGCGATGTAATTCAAACGTCCGAGCAAGCTTCTAACTTCCTTGACGGTAGATGGCGCTGAAAGGTCTAAGATCGCCTTGACCTTGTCGGGATCCACTTCAACACCCTTCTTGCTGACTATAAAGCCCAGCAACTTGTCGGATGTGCATTTTGCTGGATTCATCCCGAGTTTAAACTTCTTGAGCTGTTCAAAGAGCATCTGCAAGTTGACAAGGTGGCCTTCACCTTCGCGGGACTTTGCGATCATATGGTCGACGTATACTTCTATCTGCTTATGCATAGTGTCATGGAACAGTGTCTCCATTTCTCTCTGGTAAGTTTCCCCGCATTCTTGAGTCCCAAAGGCATGACCTTGTAGCAAAACGTACCCCACATGGTGATTGTTGGGTTACGATTAAACGACAAAGACTAGAGCCAAGTACGTTTATTGGCGAGATTGACGAATCGACGACCAACCTTGTTTGGAATGGTGAAACAAAGGTAAAAGGTCGACTATCACCTTTTGAGGAAGTCGACTTTCAGAACATGATTAATAAAGGTAGAAGCGACCAAGCTACCGTACCTCTATTTTAAAGAGTAAGTCGAGTCGACCATTAAAAGCTCTTTCAGAAGTAAACCTTCCTCCTAAGGAAAGGTGCAGGTGGCGACTTGCTTCCACCGCCCTAGAAGTAAACCTTCCTCCTAAAGGAAAGGTACAGGTGGCGACCTGCTTCCACCGCCCTAGAAGTAAACCTTCCTCCTAAGGAAAGGTACAGGTGGCGACCTGCTTCCACCGTTGAAGGAAGAAACCTCCTTGACTAAGGAAGGATGAGCTGGCGACCTGCTTGTCACCTACTTAAGCCGACTCGGACAAAACCCTCCCCAAAGAGTAACCGCCCCACGAAGTCGGTAACATTTCCCCTATAAATAGGAGCTCACTTTCATTATTTAAGTTAAAAAATATCTATCAATTACTCTATATTATTATCTCGATATCCATTACTGACTTAAGCTTCGGAGTGGAATCAGGGGCCATCCCCACCTCTTTTCAGGTTCTCGCCTAGCACAAAGCCACCAAAGGAAACTAAGTGTCCACGCGACCAAGAAAGATACCTGAGTGTGCTAGCTCTCGACGAGACTTAGAAGTCCACTACTCGAAGTTCCAAGGCCGCGTCATTTTAGACGTTTCACTCTAGAAAGTCGATTAAGAGCCTTATTCTTGAAAAGGTGAATTCTGATCTTAGGTAAATTTATCACAAGAATGATTGGAAGTAAGGATGAATGCACGAGAATTGCCACAAAGAAGGCTCCCTTCTATCATTAATAAATACTGATTACATCAAGTTGTAATTGGGATTACAGAGGGATGGGAAAAGAAAAAGAAAATCTATACAGAGTTTTTCCTACTTCTAGCCTCCTCCGCTAAGTAATCTCGAAGGAACCTCACCTTCGAGAAATCAAAACTAGGGTCCATGGCCCTGATATCCGCTACTACATAGGCAAAGCTGGAAAGAAGCATCTGCCCATTGGCCATGGCGGCGTCGATTTGAAAATCAGCGCTAGCCTTATAGTCAACAATGATCTCGGGGCAGACTTTTTGTGTTCCTGTATCTCCGCTTTCAACAAAGCGATCTCCTCTTGATGAGAAGCCACCTTGGCACGAAAAGCCCTTAAGAAAGAGGCGGAGGTACGACGAGCATCATCCATCAATGCTCCAAGAGTCATTGAGGCCCTCATTGTGTCCTTCAGAAAGGAGATTTCTTCGATCATATTAGCGGAGGCCCTTGCAGTGTCCTCCAGGGAGAGGAGTTCTTTGGCCATATTGGCGGAGTCCTCTTTCAGACGAAGAAGCTCCTCTTCCAGTCGGGTATTTTCTCCTCGAAGGCGTTGCACTTCTTCTGCCTCCGACTCCACCGAGGAGAGCTTCCCTTTTAAAGAGGAAATTTCTTCACCCAAGTCGATGAGCAGCTGACCGACTTGTAAAAAATCGCGGGTGGCCTGAAAGCATAGCAAGATAAGTACTGAAGCGATTTCAGAGAAATCAAGATTATGAGGAGGACAAAATTCTTTACCTTGGCCTGCCGATTTAGAAACATGCGAGCAGTCTCATCAGCACATTCCACAGGAATGCGAGGGCGATCTTGAGGAGGAATGAAGCCATTTATAAGATGGAGGGTTAACTCCCTATTGGCGATGGAATGTCCCTCCTTCAACTGATAGCCCTTCAAAAAAAAGCAGGGGATCCCAGTTGGCGACACCCGGGGATGATTCGGGGGCAGTATGAAGCATCTTCCAGGAAAAGTGAGGACCTTCAAACTTCAAGCCAGTCACGGCTTGGGAGCTAGAAGCTTCACCACGACCCCCTTCCTCTGGGGTGACTTCTACAAAAGGAAAATAAGTTAGAAAAAGTTCTAAGGAAATGGAAATTTCTACCTTAGGGAGTTGCGGAGATAGAAACGGCAGGAGCGGCTAAGGAAGCTGTCTCCTGGAACTCTGAGATAGGAGTGGCGTCGACCACATGCGCCCTTTTGTTAGGCTTGGAAATACCTCTGTGGGCAGTCCTCTTGGTCCTCACGCGAGGAGTCTTCACGACGTCCTCCGCAGATTCCGCCTTCTCAGAATCGGGGGCAGCCTCAGTAATAGCTCCCGCCAGGGAGGGTTGTTCAGAGGCGACCTCAGAGCTGGTCGCCGCAGAATCGTCCAAGGGCACTCCTGTTGCCGCCTGACCACGAGCATCAAAAAGCTTCTTAAAGAGACCTACATTGATGGATATGTGCCCAATTCGAGTTCGTATTTATATTTCGGGCCTCGTGAACACGCCAAAATTACATCTCGACTTGAAAAATGTCTCCCAAAGGGTCAAAACGGTCCGGAAGCGCGTTACGCGCGTCCGGATTGCATTACGGGTATCGGGCGGTTACCGTTTCCGCGATTACTGTTACGTGTAGAGAAGTCAAATTCGCGCATTGCCAATATGGATGACGGTTACCGCTTGCTTTTGAACCGTCATCAAACCGCTTTAAAACCGGGTCCGGTCCCAAGGAAGCCTATAAATAGGAGGCCTTGGCCACCCATTTTTACACATCCTCTCATTTGCCCAACTTTGGTATTTTGAGCTCTGACTTCTCTCTAGAAATATTTTCTCTCTCTAGAATTACTCTTTTAGCCCTATAGTGACTTAAGCTTCGGAGAGGGCTCCGCTAGCACCACCCCCCCCCCCTCTCCGTGCTAGCATCGGCCCTTTGTGCAGGAATCGGCTCCCCAGACGTCCGGACTTGTGCACAAACCACCACCTTTTGAGACTCAGACGCCTCCCGAGACACAACCGCCTTTTTGGGACACAGACTTTCCGAGACTCAACCGAACACTCGTCAGTGGCACAAACCTCTTTCAGACGAAGGGTTACAGCCCGAAAACCCGCTCAACCATACGAACAGATGCGTCCCCACGACCCAGTTCATCCAGGACGCAACATACATGAAACCATAAGAGAATTTAAAAAAGCTACTATGAAAAAGAAGTTACCCAATCAAGAGGAGGATCTTCAGTGCGAAGAAGAAATGAGGATCTAATAAGAGCCTCTTCTGTTGTATCTTCAACAGATTTCCACGGTTCAAACTCTTTCGAGGTCACGACGGCGTGAATCTGGCTGACCGTTGCGATTTCCTCAGGAGTTAATCCACGGAGAGTGGGGGGACCATCAGCACCAAGAGGAGGGGATATGGGTCAACTTACACCTTCTCGACAGAAAAAGTAATAATGCTTCCAGTTTGCATTATAAGACTTAAGCCCAACCACCAATTCCTTGGCCGATTTCCAAGAAAGTTTGTCATCTGAGGGCCATCGACATTTGAAACCAAAGATCAACGACTTGCTTCTCAACAATTGATAGAAGCATCTAAAGACTTGAAGGGTGTACGTCCAATTATAGACGTCACACAAACACCGAAAACCAACCCAGAAGCGGATAACATTGACTGTGAGTTGGCAAGGATGTATCCCATAATGCTCACAGAGTTCATCCAGCTCTGTTCAGAAAGGAAATCGGAGCCCCGCCTCAATCTGACCCGCATACACTGGGACCTCTCCATCCCTAGCCCTATATCCTTGTCCGGGGGGACCAGCATAACGAGGGCCTTCATGATCGCTCAGATTACCTAGGGTCACGGATTTTACGAAAGCGGCGCCAGACAATTTATTTTCTTTGGGAGACTCAGGAAAAGAAGGGATGAACCCTTGCGACCTACCTTGTTGGAATTGAGCAGCCATGGGAGTCTGAGAAAGGGATCGAAGGAAAGAAGCTTCTCGAATCAGATCAGAAGGACCAGCAGTGGCGATTCCAACAAGGATTCTCTCTCCAGGAGCGCAGGGACGAGGCGAGCTAGGGTAATGAAGAAAGCACTATATTGATTCGCCAAGATTACTAAAAACGAGAGCAGGAAGTAAAAATGAAGAGTAAATGGTGGTACTTATACTAAAAAGTATTAACCTCTTAACTTCCCAAGGAAGTTTTCCCAAGGTCAGGCATTCATTGGGTCATTCCCTGACAACATGACCGTTGCCTTGCACCTGTCAAGGGCTTATTGAGGTGACTCTCCAGCTTCTCCCAGACCAACGGTCAGGAAAGCCATAGGGACTAGCATCTCGCATCAACTAAAGGTATCCTATTTTAGCCTATCCAACCGAGGTTAAGTGAACTAATAGAGACGAAATCTCGCTCGAACAGGTTCAAGAATTATACTCAACTCAAGACCTCCTCTTCAAAAATGAAGCTGACGATTTAAGTCTCGGGGGCAAGTGTTGGGTTACCATTAAACGACAAAGACTAGAGCCAAGTACGTTTATTGGCGAGATTGACGAATCGACGACCAACCTTGTTTGGAATGGTGAAACAAAGGTAAAAGGTCGACTATCACCTTTTGAGGAAGTTGACTTTCAGAACATGATTAATAAAGATAGAAGCGACCAAGCTACCAGACCTCTATTTTAAAGAGTAAGTCGAGTCGACCATTAAAAGCTCTTTCAGAAGTAAACCTTCCTCCTAAGGAAAGGTATAGGCGGCGAATTGCTTCCACCGCCCTAGAAGTAAAACTTCCTCCTAAGGAAAGGTACAGGTGGCGACCTGCTTCCACCGCCCTAGAAGTAAACCTTCCTCCTAAGGAAAGGTACAGGTGGCGACCTGCTTCCACTGTTGAAGGAAGAAACCTCCTTGACTAAGGAAGGATGAGCTGGCGACCTGCTTGTCACCTACTTAAGCCGACTCGGACAAAACCCTCCCCAGAGGGTAACCGCCCCACGAAGTCGGTGACATTTCCCCTATAAATAGGGGTTCACTTTCATTATTTAAGTTAAAAAAAGATCTATCAATTACTCTATATAATTCTCTCGATATCCATTACTGTTAAGCTTCAGAGTGGAATCAGGGGCCATCCCCACCTCTTTTCAGGTCATCGCCTAGCACAAAGACACCAAAGGAAACTAAGTGTCCACGCGACCAAGAAAGATACCTGAGTGAGCAAGCTCCCGGCGAGACTTAGAAGTCCACTACTCGAAGTTCCAAGGCCACGTCATTTTGATCCCAACAGTGATGAACGTGGTTTTTGACTTGTCCTCTTCCGCCATCTTGATTTGATTGTATCCAGAGAACCCATCCATGAACGTCGTGTCACGCCGTGTTACCGACTAACATGTCAATATCGTTAGATTACGGGGAGTAATCACTACGGATACTTAAACAAAGTACATGCTAGTAATTGGAATTACGCAGCGGAAGTTTTGCACATACCTTTAAGGTGATCCGTAGACCCAAGATCTTCTCAAGAGGGAATTCGCGATCCTCCGGTTGGGACCCGTAGAGGTTCTTGTGAGAGAAGCCCTACGTGGTGCAAGCTCCACAACAAAGCCTCTGATCGATTCTTGGCGTAGGGACAGATCTCTGGAGAGTTTTCTCGAAGGCAATTTGGCACACCCTTGGTGAGGGATATGGTTCGGATGAACTAGGGTGTTATGGGGGGAGGGTTTTTCTCTCTAAAACACTCTAATGAGGGAATTGTGATTAACCCTAAAAATCCCCTAACACTTCTTATTTATAGGAGGAGTAAAGTGGACAAAAGTCCACTTTACCCCACCTAGGGTTTCGGCCGACCTATGTAATTGGGGAGGCCCAATTTTGGGCCTCCCATGTCAATTGGGATTTGGTTCTAGCCCAATTACCCTAATGTGACATTTACCCAAGTTCATTAGGTAAACTATAAATATTATGGGCTACCAATTACGACGCCCATTACCATATGCTTACAGTTCCCACTAGCCGGAATGGGAGGGTGCCTGTTAATGTATTGTCGTCCAAATCTGCATCAACATTTCTCTCCTTTGACCTGCTCCTTGCTTCCGAATAGTTCATACGAGGTTTGCCGTGCGACCGGCGGATATGACGGACATCGTGCTACTCATCCGTTAGGAGTGTTGTAGCACCCGCGGAACGTTGATTCCCTTTTCTCCAATCAACTTGTTATAAAAAACATTTATATTGTACCGCGCTGTATCCTAGGTCAACTAATAATTCTCCATTTGCCTAGTTTCCACATAGGAACACTTCTTCAAGTCATCCGTACAAGTATTCAAAACCTTCAACTAATATCTTGTTGGTGGCCACCTAGTGAATACAAGAGTCGGTGAATTACAAGTGTACTTGACCATCCCCATTGCTCATATCCTTAGTCAGACCCAACCGGTTTCCAAAGACGTGGTCACTAGGCCTTTTTGTTCAGCACTACGCTCGTACGCCGGGAAGCGAGCATTGAGCCTGACCTTAGATATGAGTTATGAGTACGTGAGGATACTTAAGGTGCCTCTTCATAAGGCTCCTGGGATCAATCACATGCTCGAGGTGAAGAAGTTTGGCCCGCCAGAATCACGAGGATTCCTTCCTAGCACAACCAAGTTGTGATCCCGTGGTCGAACGTGGCACGCGTAGTATGAAGCACACGTTGATAGCATACCTGAACCTTTTGGGTTGACAGGAAAGGGATATGTCAATCATGCTATCACAGATTCTCATATGGTCCAGAATGTGGTTAAATGACGAACGAAGTTCATCACGGCGATATGCAAAACGAAGATCACGTTGAGTTACTTCGAAACTAGATAATCGTCTTGCTTAATCAGTTTTATCCCCCTGACTCTTAGCCAGTCATTTTTGGTGGAGGTCTCCCTCCACCGCAAGACGACCGTACCTGTGTGACTAGGTAAGGCCCACATTCGACATGGTTTGGCAGAGGATTGCATCCTCCTACGACTTAGTTTATAGACTGTAAATCTGATGTAATCAAAACATTATGACGTCGACTGATCATAAACTCAATTGCAATTCTTTCGCTTACAAAATGTAACTTTCTAATATCAAAATGTTATCACAGATACATTCCATTTCTAGACCCTACACAATCCAAGCAGTTTTACATGCTTTTCAAATATGTCCTTGCGTAGTGGTTTAGTTAATGGGTCCGTTACCAAGTTATTGGTAGACAAGTATTCCATAGTGATTATATTTTCTACTACTATTAAAATTTAGCATGAAATTATTTCATATCAATGTGTCTAGTCCTATTATGGTACTTCGGATTCTTAACTGCCGCAATGGCTGCTTGACTGTCAAAGAAGACCTTCATAGGTTTGTTCTTTACATCGCCACCAAGAAGTGCAGTTAGAATCCTTTTAAGCCAGACCTCTTTCTGTGCATTCTTAGAGAGAGCTACGAACTCTAATTCCATCGTAGACAGTGCGACTCATATTTGCTTCTTGCTCATCCATGAAATGACGGCATTAGCAAGGAGGATTGCTCCTCCTGTGGTGGACTTACGATCATCTGGATTGCCACCACCGTCGGTGTCAATGTAATCGGTCAATTCTAACTTCCTGCCCTCATAGCACAGTTCGTAGTCGGCAGTACCTTTTCGGATAACGAGTTCCTCGTTTTATAGTCTTTAAATGTTGATGACCAGGATCTGATAGGAAACGTGTTACTAGGCCTACGACGTAACTGATATCCGGACGGGTGCATTACATGGCGTAGAACAAACTACCGACCATGCTAAAACACCCTGCACCCTTTATTTATTCACGCTCTGCCAGATTCTAGTGCGTACCCAAACAACATTGGCGTTTCCACGGATTTTGGCATCTTGTAACTGAATCCTTTTCAACTACTTGTTGATATAGGCTTCTTGAGACAGACACAATTTCCGGGTAGCCCGATCTCTAGCAATTTTAATGCCCAAGATGCACGTGGCCTCTCCCATGTCTTTCATCTCAAATACAGATGCCAACCAGGACTTTGACTTATTCATTAATCTTATGTCGTTTACAGCAATAAGTATGTCATCCACGCGTAAGGTTAAGATGACATACTTAGACCCGGAGGTCTTATAATACACGTACTGATTCTAATGAAGATTCACAAATCCGTTTCCTACGATTTCCTCGTGGTATTTGCGGTACCATTGCCAAGACGACAGTTCAAGACCATAGATGGACCTATGGAGTTGAAAAACTTTTACGTTCGTTACCAAGAGTAATAAAACCCTATGGTTGCTCCATGTAGATCTATTCATCCAAGTTTCCGAGGAGGAATGCGGTCTTCATACTCATTTGGTGAGGTTCGTAATCGAAACCTGCAACCAGGACCATGAATGGCCCTGCACCGTGGTTTTACGCACACTTGTTGAGTATGTTTTGTCAAAGTCCACTCCGTGAAGTTAGGTGTAGCCTTTTGCAACGAGTCGAGCTGTGTATCACTCGACCTTTTCCATCAGTGGCGAGCCTTCTTTAAGGACTCACCTTATCCTTATGCCCCTGTGGTTAGCAGGTAAATCAACTTATTGACTTTAATGGCTTTCATTCAGTCGACCTCTCTCATTTATTATTTTCTTCCATTTCTCCACTTGTGGTCTTTCCAATGCATGTCGACTGTCGATAGAGTGAGGTTATCACTCTTCCAGATGTGATACTTCTTTGGAGAAGTTTGATGCCTTTGACTTTCGTCTAGGCTTGATCATCCTGTCTTTGAGTCTTAATATTTCTCCCACTCGGAATAATGCCTCTTATCGGAGCATTTCTTCCAATTGGGATCAATTCTCCCACTCAAGATGATGCTGCTCATCGGAGCATCACTTCTATTGGGTACAAGAGGAGTGCTTTAACCATAACCGACAACTTTCCTTGTACGACTTCTTGGTCTCAGAATTTTACTTCCATGATGAATTCCTTGATCATAGGATCTGGAACTAAGTTTTTCGGATCACTCCCACTAGGAACAATGGGTAGCATAGGTAGTTGTGGTATCCTCGGTTTAGCATTAAGATAATCAGGTTCAACTTGATTCGTCCAAGCAGCAACAGTGATTACTTGTGGTAGGTGTTTAGACCTCCCACTGGATTTATTATGAAAATGTTCCCATTATCATTTACCATGTCATTCACTTGAGTTGCTGGTTCAAATCTCTCCCACTCGAATTAAGTGGGACCTGATTTCAGTAATATCCTCTTCTGTCTGATTAAAACTCATGTTAATGCATCGAAAAATTCGTCCTCAAGTATGTAATGTCACATGTTCGACCACGGTACCATGTCTTTTAAGCTGTAAACACGTATTTTCAAAGAGTAGTTACATACTCTCGTCCTAAATACGTGTTTAATGCACAAATTAATGCCGCATGATGATATGAGTAGCTCATTATCATTCTTCAGATTTTATGGCGGTGTGTCTTACCGATTATAATGGAACATAGTTTTACATTAATGTGAATCATTTTCTCATCATCCCATAGGGAACGTGTGAAGAAATGACTACAACATTTATGTTTACAAACTATGCTTATAAAAGTGTGTCATTTGATTTGAATGCTTAGCCTGACTTATCGTTCAAGGCGTACGGAAGGAAAATCGTGTAATCGACTTCATCCTTCTTCGTTTGCAAACTTATTTCAGAGATTTTATCTCATCTCTGATCTGAGCATTTAGGTTTTCACCTTATGCATCAGTCGATACTTTTACAAGGTTGTAGTAGCTTTCGAAGCCTACTTCCTACAGATGTAAATGTTATCAATAAGTTATTTCTGAAGGAATGTAAACGAAAATTCAGCACATCATCATTTCAAACACTTATGTATTAAACTCATACTTTGAAACGATGTGTTCCTTTTTTAAGGTCCACTTGCGCGAGGCGCAATTTACCCCAGTTTAACCTTTGGTTAAATTGTTTCATTTCTGAATCTAATATAATTTAATCCTATCGGTGTCGCATATGATTATCATTACAATTTTTTTCATTCAATGGAGTAATAATAAAGAATTAGTTTCAATCGGTTAATTCTTAGAGCTACGCAATCGATGGATTTTAATGGCATATTGAAGTCACTCAAATGTGTGATTAAGATTCATGGAGTTGTTTGATTTTGCCATGTTCAATAGCCTTATTGTTTCGGTTTTCTTACTTTTCGGATTGATCTCGTTTCTAGCCGAGTCGATTAATCTTGATAAGTAGAACTCATTTCAAATCGAATGGTAGCTAATTTATTCAAAAATTCCGAAATATCAATAACCAAAATTCAAACATTAAATTGAACAGTATGAGAAATAACCACAATGGCAAAATATAGATCATCCACGAAGCTTTTAAAAGATAAGGTAGAGCATTGGGACGGTTTAAACGAGACAATTTAATGTACTTTTATCACTGGTGTTCATCACACCGGATGATCGTTTGAGGACCAATAAGATGATCCTGATTCCTCTGCATCTTCCCTTGATCTCTTGCGGTGAAGCTCAGAGGGACCCTCTAGTTGATCCTGTTTGCTATCAACAAACAGGGTCGTGATGAATTTGATTGATTCAATCAAGTAGCCAAGTCCGTTGTCATCAGCTAACCATGATAGAGGGTAACTTTGCGCAATACTAAGTAACTTTCTCCAATTTGATCTCTCGTTCGTGAGATCTGATGTGGGTATTAAACCTGCATCTTGAGAAATAAGGGCAAAATACTCAAATAGCACTCCTCTGGCGTCGGCTGCCTTACCTCCATTGAAGCGGAGTCTAATGGCCCACCAAATTTGAAGAGCACTAATGTTGAGTTTGAAGTCCTCCGCAACCTCTCTGTCCAAGGTTGCCAGTATCACCTCGCAAGCTCTCCGATCCCTAAAGCTCCTTAACTTGTTAGGGTATGTAAGGACGCCTTTTTCATTCACCAATGTTCTCCCTTTGTTCACGTCAATACACTTATGTATATTTTCAGCGACAAGGAGTTCTCTTACATATTCGCTCCACGCATCCATACCATCCGAATTGCGAAGCTTGTAGAAGGGAACCGATCCAGCCATGAAAACTAATACTTTGATAATCATGCAAAAATTAGGTAGACAATAACATTTTGAGAATGAATTGCATACATCAGACATCTATTAAGATTCAATCTGAAAAATAATAATTCTTCAGTCATCTAAACCAACCGACCACCAGTATACCAATGGAAGATGGCTATAAAAGAGTTCACATTATCGCCGTTTTCAATCCAATAGATCAGTCTTTTTTTAAACGGTTTTAATTGCTAATTACCGGAACAGGAATTTTAAAACAACCATACCCGATCTTGGCTTTCCCAAGGCCCTTTGTATTTTGAAAAATATTCCGATGAATTTACTTATGCATATATAATTCTACTAACCATAAATTATCATACGCAAGTAACATTCATCAAAAAAATCACACTCATGCTTACGCGTCATGCGTCTAATGTTCCTAGGAACTCATGCTTGCATATATAATTCTACTTCCATGTAAATTATCAAATGAAACTACATCCTCAACATTCTAGCATACGTGTCAAACATGAAAATTCCACAACAATCATACATATTTGGCGACTAGTTTTCGGTCCGAACCGGTCCAATAAAATAGGGTTTGGTTCGGTTCAACACACAAAACCGGTTCGGTTCAACACACAAAACCGGTTCGGTTAGATCCACTTAATTACCCCGGTTCGACCCGACCTGATAGGTCGAACCGATTGAGAAAATCCGGTTTGGTTTAAATCCGTCCTGGTTTAATATATTGGACCGGCCCAATAATTTAAATTTTAAAGGTTGGGCCGAAATGTTTACTTGTGGCCCAAGTAGGGTTTTAAAGTCCAAAAAAATTAACTTAACCACCAAGTAACATTAATTATATAAAATAATTTCCAATATTAAATATATATATAATATCGCCCAAATCAAGACATATATATATATATTGCCAAAATTCTATCTTTAAGATTAAATCATTCAACAATATATATATATATTTATTTATTTATTGTCAATATATTAAATAGGGTGACAAATATAGTGACAATATATTTTCTCAATCTTTTAGGTAATAAAATCTATCAATAATATCTTTAACCTTATTAAATATTTAGATATATTGATAGTGATATATATTTCTATATATTTATGTGAATCTATCATAATGTTCCCAATTATAAATATATTGTTACTTTAATTAAAAAATTAAAATATGATAAATAATATTATTTTGATAGTGGCCGAAATTTCCTTGCTTGGAGACCAAGAAAATTAAAAATTTTACCTTGTAAATCACTAGGGTTTCGGCCAAGAACATCAAATTGGGAACAAGTGGTCAAATTTCAAGATAACATTTTAATAAGATCAACAATCCAATGTTTGATTTTAATAAATATTACACTTTTCTTGAAGATCATGAACATCAAATTAACCAAGAACATCATGAAAATTTCGGTTTCAACAAAAACCCTAAAAATAAAAAAAAAATTAATTTTTTTTTTTATTCTTTTAAAATTTCGGATTTCATATTTAAATTTCAAGAACATCAATTTATCAAAATCATGAACTCCTAACACAGGCTCTGATACCACAGTTAGATTACGTGGAGTAATCACTACAGATACTTAAACAAAATACATGCTAGTAATTGGAATTACGCAGCGGAAGTTTCGCACATACCTTTAAGGTGATCCATAATCCCAAGATCTTCTCAAGAGGGAGTTCGCGATCCTCCGGTCGGGACCCGTAGAGGTTCTTGTTAGAGAAGCCCTACGTGGTGCAAGCTTCACAGCAAAACCTCTGATCGATTCTTGGTGCGGGATAGATCTCTGGAGAGTTTGCTCGAAGGCAATTTGGCACACCCTTGGTGAGGTATATGGTTCAGCCGAACTAGGGTGTTATGGGGGGAAGGTTTTTCTCTCTAAAATACTCTAATGAGGGAATTGTGATTAACCCTAGAAATCCTCTAACACCTCTTATTTATAGGAGGAGTAAAGTGGACAAAAGTCCACTTTACCCCACCTAGGGTTTCGGCCGGCCTATGTAATTGGGGAGGCCCAATTTTGGGCCTTCCATGTCAATTGGGATTTGGGTCTAACCCAATTACCCTAATGTTACATTTACCCAAGTTCATTAGGTAAACTATACATATTATGGGCTACCAATTACGACGCCCATTACCATATGCTTACAAATATGAGGGAGTGGAAAGTTTCGTTCGGACTAGCCTTGTTGAGATCTCGATAATCAACACAGACTCGAACACGACCATCCTTCTTCGGTACAGGGACAATATTGGCGACCCACTCGGAGTGGTTCCGAACCTTCAAGGAACCCCGCGTTAATCTGCTTGATGATTTCTTCCTTAATCTTGAGGAGTAACTCTGGACTTTGCCCCTTAAATGTTGTCTTTTGGGCTTGAACTTCTCAAGTATCAATGAGCAAAGTATGCGGCACAATTGCTGTATCTAAACCTGGCATGTCAGAATATGACCAAGCAAAGATCTCCTTGTACTCGTCTAGTAGCTCGATCATCTGGGCTTTCTGAGAAGGATCAAGGGTTGCCCCAATTTTGAGCTCTCAGAGTTATTCCTCTGTACCAATGTTAACTATTTCGGTGGTTTCGGCGGTCGATGACTTTCTCTCTTCGAATCTTGAGGCTCTCTCTTATTTCGATCGGGACATGGTCATCCCGATATTCCTCTGATGGAATCACATCGTCATGGTTCTCGCGTTTTCTTGTATTTTTCCTACGGTAAGGAAAATAACCGAAATCAATGCGAATTTGACAGGGAATATATGAGGGATTGATTTATATTGATAAGATCATGATAATATTCCTCTTTCCTATGCGGGGCTCATGATCTTGCCGCGCAAGGAGTACAGTAGAAATGAAAAGTTTATTCATCGTCGAGACGATGAGTGGCGGAAGTGTCGAGGTGGACTTCTTCGAGAAGCCATATTGATGGAAGTCGCGACATCATGGGTAAGCACAGGGCTGGCATTGACATTTCGTAAAGGATCCGGGTTGAGACACAAGACTTTGTGGTCGATGAGGTCTTGAATTTTATGTTTCAAATGCATGCAGTCCTCCGTTGCGTGTCTTGTCGCACCCATATAAAATTCACACTTTGAATGCGGTTCATTCCTGGCTAATCTAGAATTAGACTTCAAAACCTCAGGGCCAATGAGTCCATGAGCAAGCGCTTGTCGGTACACCTATGTCGTTGTTAATGGTAAACGTTTGAATTTCCTAGGCTCTCGACGTCTCTTCTTGGTCCGATTGCCTTGTATAGTTGTGACGGGGGGGTGTAGAACCTTGGGATCGTGGAGCTGCAAGCTGGGATGCGTGCATCGCGAACTTAGGGTAACTCATCGGGTAAAGTGCAATGGACGTCGCATCTTTGGGCGACGAGTCCTCCAGCATTCCCTTTTTCTTAGGATCTTCAATTTTCCTTTTACGGATCTCATGCCCCATTGTCTCCCTCGAGGTAATGTCGTGTTCGTTCTCCATAAAGGCGAGTGGCAATGCGGACCCCTTCAAACTTGACAGAATTTCATGGTTGGCAGACCCCGAGGTCGGTAGGGTTTGGTCGGGAAGACTAAATGCAGCATATGAAGCTTGGAGGGGAAACCTGGTAGCGGGAAGTGAGGAAGCTTGAGCATTCGTCGTTAGTATCGAAAAGTAATTCGGGATCAGGGTTTTCGTCGGCACGGTTGGGTTCGAGGCTGCGAGAGACGGCTGTGCTCCGAGTAGTGCAATAAAGCGCTCTAAGTTTGTGGACATGAAAGCCAATGTCTCTTGCATTTTAGCATTGGATGCCTCGAGCCGAGCCATCCGCTCCTCGCATTGTTGAATTTTTGGAACTTGATCCATTCAGGTGGGCTTCTTTCACATACGAAGTCACACCTTGCCGGTAATACCTGCAACTTAAAAATGCGGTGTTCAGAATATGGAACACAAAATATCATGCATGATCTTTTTGAAAGTAATGTGTCATTCATCTCATCATCTTTTGAAAAAATGTTAGTAACTAAAATATGTTCCTAAGACACTTTACACAACTGCGGAACTCAGTCAATGAGCGTCGAGTACTTGCCCCATAATCCGTGTGAAGGTAATTCAAGGAGTTTTTTTCAAAATGTTTCATTTTTACCATTCGTTCGAATTTTGGAGCGAGCACTTGACTCTAACGTCTCTACTTCCAATGTTGAACGATTGTAGCACTCCACTCTACACGGGTTTTCTCCAATATTCTTGGTCTGCCTCCATCATGCTAATCTGGATCTGGTCAACGTCAACCTCGGGAAATGGAAAAGCAATGATACAAGTGCAATTGCGCAGTCTTCCCATTCTTACCGAAATTTGTGTGTAAAATGCTTTAGAAACGATGATTTGAGCGACACTTTTTTGGAAAAATATGATGCATGCTTGAAACGAAAATTTCCATTAATGTACGTTGTACAATTACATATGCTACAAAAAAAAAAAAAGATTACATCTAGACCCATATCCTATACATGAAAAACTCTAAGGGTCGACAACAGTTAGAAAAATAACGGATGCAAGTACGCGTGGCGGTAGGATCGAAGCAATGGGTGTGTATTTTTGCTTTGTTTTAATAGGTGAGTTCCACTGACAGGCTTCCGACACGGTGGTTTATTCACCCCATCATAGGGATCACAGGACCTACACGAGCGGTGGAGTTGTTCTAAGTCGTTCCGGAGGCTCGGCCGCGCGGTCGTACCCTTACTATCTCTCGAGAGTTCCTAGTTGCCCTGGGATTTAGGCGTTTGGACATTATGCTTAAAGTGACTGTGTGTGGTTTCAAACAACACCATAAAAAAAACTTGTTAGTGAAGATAAAAATAAAAACAAGAGCTCCGTACCTATTAGAAAACAAAAACTATAGTTAGAATAACGACGAAATATATGTTTAAATTAAAACATGGCAAATAAGCAAACATGACAAGCCCGAACCCTCGATTAAGTCCCTAGCAGAGTCGCCAAATTGTAAAACCTAAAATCTGACCTAAGGCGATATATGTTTTGAAAACGTGGATTTTGTATAGAGTCGCCACTAGCTAATTACGGCTAACTAGAAACCTAAATTACCTAATTAAATAAAGAATTAATCACTTAAGTACATTAATTGGTCTGCGATAAAAAAAATCGGGTTCGGGGGTTCTGTTAAGTATCAGGAAATTTTTCTAATTAAGCCCTTTTGGTACTCAATTAACATATTTGCAAATTTTAAAGTTAGACACGCGTTACGTCAAATTAATCTAACTTTAAAAAAAAAAAAACTAAATCAATTTTCACGCGAAAAACTATTATTAACGAAAAATCTAATCCTAAAAAAAAACTATTAAGCATTTAAACTCCTAATCGAGATAAAATCTAAATAAAGTTAAGCATGCTCAAAATTATGATACAATTTGGCAATTACATGTCATACACATACGCACATAAAACATGTTATCTAATTAATCTACATCTAAATTAATTAATTAACATGGTATGGCAATAATAATAATAACAACAACAATAGTATTAACAGGAACTAAAATATTAATAATATTATTAATTATTTAACAATTAAATGAATAAATAAACAAAATAATATTTAAAAAAAACAACAGCACGTCTGTCAGACCTAAAATCTGACATATGGCGATTAACGTTTTGAAAACACGGATTTTGAAAAGAGTCGCCACTAGTTAATTATTAGGCTAACTAGAATCATAAATCACCTAAGCGAATAACGAATTAAACACCTAGGTATAAATCGGTCTACGATCAGAAATTCGAGTTCTGGGGTTCTATTACAAATTAAAAAAATTATAATTTTTAACTACGCCATTTCGGTACTCAATTCACTAAATTTCCCAATTTTATTCTTTAAATATGTGTTACATCAGATTAGTCTAACAATGTTAGGATTTAATCAGACTATTATCATATGCAAAATTATTATCAAATATTGACCTAATCTAAAACTAATTATAACTTATGACTCTTAATTAAGACGAAATCTAAAACATCAAAATTATCAAACATGCTCAAATTCATACAAAACCAAATATACATTCAACATACATGCACGAATTGAGCAACTAAACACGCTACCCAATTAAATTTAATCAACTACACTTAGACTACTAATTTACTTTAATCAACTAATTTAAGCTATCCAATTAAACATAATATATAATAATAATAATTTAATAACAGAAATATAGTAAGTAAATAACAAAAAAAAACAATAATAATAAATAAAAAGGGAGGGAAGAAGAAAAACGGGACCTTATAGAGGAGGCCACCCGTAGTGGACGGCGGCTCGGCCATAGCAGATAGTGGCGAACCAGGGTTCTGGTATAGGGGCTTTCGGCATGCAGCAGTGGATAGGGAAGGACTCCGGCGACAAGTTGAGTCGGGACACCAAGCGAGCTGATCGGAATCGGGACGACTGGGGATTGATTTCGCAGCAATGACCAACAGGAGGTGGCGCAGCAGGCAGGATGCGGGCAAGCGCTGGAGTAGGCGGAATGTGAGGTGGTCCGGGACGGGTCGACGAGGGAACTCCGGCGTACGGCGATGGCCACCGGAGCTAGGGCAGATGGCAGACGAGAGAAACCAGGAGAAAAAGATTTTTGTTTTTTTTTTTTTTGTTTTTTTTTAAATTAAAGCACAAAAGGAAAATTTTTGCACAGATTACGTGACAAAGTATGTATTATTGATGTTGTGTCCGTTTCTACATGTAAATCACCTCTATTTATACTAATCTAGGTCTAAGCTAACTAGGAAATAAATATTACAGATTTATTCTAACCATAAATGCTAAATATTCAGAAAATATACTCTAAATATTCAACAAATATTCTATGCAATAAATACAAATAATTATCTTAATTTAAGTCAGTCCTATCTTCAGAAATTTCGCGACCTTCCATATTTAAATACTTCATTTTTTAAACGCGTTACACATAACATTTTTAATCGTGTTATATATGTGTCGCGCGTACCAAAATTAGGTGTTTACAGCTTGCCCCTCTTTGGGCGAATTCCCGTAGAACATGTTCGAGGGGATTTGTCCAAAGACGAGTAAACACTAATTTTGGTTGGGAAGTATATCTTCTTTTGAGTCTTAGAATCTTCAAGGGAACTCCTGGCTTATTTCGGACGGTGCGAAAAAGTAAAGCCTCCAATGGCGTGCGGAATGTAGAGCCTCCAACGGTGGTGAGGTAAAGAAAAGCCTACAGTGGCGTGCGGTAACGAAAAGCCTCCAGTGGCGTGCAGTAAAGTAAAACCTAATCGACGATGCCTCCAGTGGCGAGCGACAAGGAAAAGCCTTCAGTGGCGTGCAGTAACGAAAAGCCTCTAGTGGCGTGCGGAAAAGTAAGGCCTCAGTCGGCGGTGCCTCTGTTGGCGGTGCAGTAAAGAAAAAGCCTCCAGTGGCATGTAGTAACGAAAAGCCTCCAGTGGCGTGCATAAAAGAAAAGCCTCCAGTGGCGTGCACTAACGAAAAACCTTAATCGACGAAGCCTCCAGTGGCGAGCGACAAGGAAAAGCCTCAAGTGTCGTGCAATAAAGGAAAACCTTAATCGCCGATGCCTCCAGTGGCGAGCGATAAGGAAAAATCTCTGGTGGCGTGACTTGCGAAGGCTGAATACTAAGGCTTCGTTCGTCGAGGTGACTCTCAGAAAGATGGAAAACTACAGATCCTGATCATCGGTTGTGACTCTCACAAAGCTGAAAAACTACAGATCCCGATTTCCGGTTGTGACTCAAGAAGGCTGAACATCAAAGACTCCGTTCATCGGGTTGTGACTCTCAAAAAGCTGGAAAACTTCAGGTCCATACTGTCGGTTGTGACTCGCGAAGGCTGAACATCAAAGGCTCCATTCATCGGGTTGTGACTCTCAGAAAGCTGGAAAACTTCAGGTCCTGATTGTCGGTTTTGACTTGTAGGAACAGACTGTAACAGTCATACTCATCTTTGAATGGTGATTTGCGAGAGTAGACTGTAACAGTCCCGCTTGCCGTGAAGTTGACTTGGAAGACGCTGTATCATAGAAAAATACAATTGTGCGTGAATTTTTGTCCCTAATTTTTGCCTAAATTGCGCATGGTGCGACAATCTAGAGAGATCTTTTTCTTTTTTTAAAAAATTGCCTCTTATTCTCTCCTTTTTCCACAGTCGATTGAGAGATTTCCGACCGTGCCCCTCGGTTTTTTTTTCTCTCATTTTGCCATGATTGCAATTTCTGAATTTGCAACCATGCCTCTCATTTCCTAATTTTGACTAGGCCACCCTTTCGGGTTTTCAACCTAGTGGAAACACTCTTTATTTGGTAGCCGATTAAACGGTGGCTGTGACCCGTACTTTATTTCCGCCTTGATGCGAGAGTATTTGTAGCCATTTGGAGGGTGGCTGCGGCCCTTTATTGCTCGTCTCTGATCCGGGAAACACTCTTTGTATGTAACCATTTTGAGGGTGGTCGTGGCCCTTTCACTTAATACCCGTCATCAATGTTCCGGGAGCGCTCTTCTGATTGTAGCCGTTTAGAGGGACAACTGTGACCCTTTCTTTTATTTTCACGCCCTCACTGGGTTCGCGGGATCACTCTTTTTGTGTAGCCATTTTAAAGGTGGCTGTGACCCTTTTTTTATTCTCCCGCCCTCACAGGGTTCGCGGGATAACTCTTTATCTGTAGCCATTTTAAGGGTGGTTGTGACCCTTTTTTATTCTCCCGCCCTCACAGGGTTCACGGGGTCACTATTTTATTTGTAGTCATTTGGAGGGTGGCTGTGGCCCTTTCACTTATTTCCCGCTTATGATGTTGCGGGGGCGCTCTTTATATGTAGCCATTTGAAGGGTGGCTGTGGCCCTTTCTTTGTAGTCGTTTTAGGGACGACTGAGACCCTTTTTATTTGTAGTTGATTTAAGAACAACTGTGACCCTTTATTTCTTCACTGCTCTCACAAAATTTGCGTGAGCACTCTCTTTATTTTTATCGGTAGCCAATTAAAGAGCGGCTGTGACCCTAAAGAAAAATGATTTTTTTTATTTTTTTTTAAAAGAAAATTAACGAAAATAATCAACAATTATGTACATGCCTCTAGTGGCAAATTGAAAATTTCTAATTCAAAACATCTTCTAGGGACTCAGTTGACTGAGTCAAAATACGTCGGTCGTGTCGACGCCCTGGATGGACCCTACGACCAATGGATGACGTAGACAGTGATTTCTTCTCTCGGCTTCTCGAGTGCTCTGGCCATTGCTCAATCTCAGCTGGGGATGCCCCATGGTTAGCAATGACTGGTTTAGATTTCGCCGTAAAACGGATGTACGGCTTGGTTCCGGGAAGTGTATGAATTCCACACATGGTATGTGGAATTTTGGCATGGAATCTTTTTTGAAGCGCTCACGTTTCACATGGTTGCGGCCTCGGTTGAAGTGGTCGTTTGACCTGTAAAAAGAGTAGGGACACTCAAATTTCAAGGAAAAAATCAAGTACAATTTATCGCACCTGAGTTTTGGATATCCCGAGTGCACAATTATTCTTCGTGCAACTGGATGGCTGCACGTTCATTTTTTGTTGCCCCATTTTGGCTGACAGAATTTATATGTACAAGATACCTAACCAAGGATACCTGAAAACACCAAACATGAAAGTTAATATAAAGAATAAAAGAGGCCATGCATGATTTTTCGAAAAACTTCTAATGTCATTCATTTCAAATTTTGATTACTTTTAAAAAATAATCAAAATTTTTGATCTAGGGTGTTTCGCACCATCATGGAATTTACTGAGTTTGTTGAGTGCACTATATGGCTCGAACGCATGACAAATGTTCAAAACAAAGTTTTTTAAAAAGATTTTATCATCCTTTGTTTAAACTCGAATAGTCGCACTCAACTGAATAATTAAACTATTTTCTCAAAAATAGAATCAAATCTCTTTTTTAAAACGTTGGCTCATGCGAAGGTTGAGACGATCTTGCCGGAAAAGTGCAATACACCTTGGATAAAAACGAATGACACTTTGAGGTTTTTTTTAGATGCTCATGCATGCTCGAAAGTTAAAGTTCTAATGTTAAGAAACTTACAACCAGTTTAGATGAATGATACATATGGAATGTATGTACAAAATGAAAAATTCCAGGTAAATTTTTTTATAAAAAGAAATGCAAATGTAATGCATGTTTAGAATTAAAAGCTCAACAACCAAGAGAATATTTACAATCTATCTAAAAACTCTTTTTCCTAAAACAATGTCTATGTGATGTACATAAGATGAAAGTTGTACAATTAAGAAACTTACAAGCTACCTGAAATTTTTTTGTTTTTTTTTAAAGAGGGTAAACAAAAATCAATGCATCCTAGTTGCTCAAAATAAAAAATTCAGGTGAAATGTTTTTTTTGAAAAAAAAAATGCATATGAGATGCACAAAAATAAGATGCAAATTTAAAAATAAAAGTTCTACAACTAAGAAAAATTACAATTTACCTGAAATATTTTTTTTCGAAAATAATGCATATGAGACACACGTCTTTTGATTAAAAATTCAGGTAAAAGGTTTTTTAAAACATAAGAACTCTAAAACTAAGAGAGCTTACGATTCACCTAAAATGTTTTTTTTTTAGATTAATGCACATTGGATGCATTACTAAAAATAAAACAATTTAGGTAAAAAAAAAATTGAAATGCTGCATATGGAATGCACGTTCGAAATTAGAAGCTCTAATAGCTAAAGAGGAATTACAATTTTTCCTAAAATGTTTTTTTTGCATACGCGACGCGCTAACCAAAATTACAACTTACCTGAAAAGTTGTTCATTTATTTACAAATAATGCGTATGAAACACAAGTTTGAAAAAAAAATTCAGGTAAGAGGTTTTTAAAAAAACAATGCATGTTTGGAAATGAAATTTCTACAACTAAATGACTAACTACTTAGCTGAAAATGTTTTTTTTTTTTTTTTTAAAATGCAATGAGAGGCATGCTTGAGAATCAAAGTTATAAACAGTACTATTTACCTGATAACCTTTACAACAAAAAAAAACACGGATAAAACACGACATGTTAGGGGGGTAAAAAATGTGTGACTTTGCTCTACAAGGTAGGTTCCACTGATAGGCTTCCGACACGGTGGTTTCCTCACCCCATCATAGGGATCACAGGACCTTCACGAGCAGTGGAGTTATTTTGAGTCGTTCCGGCGGCTCGGCCGCGCGGTTATACCCTTACTAACTCTCCGGGGTTCCTGGTTGCCCTGGGTTTTAGGCGTTTTGGATATTACACTAAAGTGGTGTGTGCGAATTCAAACAATGCCACAAAAAAAAAAGTTAGTTTAAATTTTACACTTTGTACCTGTAAAGAAGAAAAACAAATTTAGATTAATCAAAAGAAAAAAAAGTTAAATTAAATTAAAAAGACATGGCAAATAAGCGAATATAATGAATCTGAACCCTCTACATTCCCAGCAGAGTCGCCATATTGTCGGATCTAAAATCTGATCTAAGGCGACTAACATTTTGAAAACACAGATTTTAAAAAGAGTCGTCACTAGTTAATTATTAGGCTAGCTAGAATCCTAAATCACCTAAGCGAATAACGAATTAAATACCTAGGTATAAAATCGGTCTACGATCAGAAATTCGAGTTCATGGGTTCTATTACGAATTAAAAAATTATAATTTTTAACTACGCCCTTTCGGTACTCAATTCACTAAATTTCCCAATTTTATTCTTTAAATATATGTTACATCAGATTAGTCTAACAATGTCAGGATTTAATCAAACTTTTATCATATGCAAAATTATTATCAAATATTGACCTAATCTAAAACTAATTATAATTTATGGCTCTTAATTAAGACGAAATCTAAAACATCAAAATTATCAAACATGCTCCAATCCATACAAAACCAAATATACATTCAACAAACACACACGAATTAAGCAACTAAACACACTACCCAATTAAATTTAATCAACTACACTTATACTACTAATTTACTTTAATCAACTCATTTAAGCTATCCAATTAAACATAATATATAATAATAATAATAATTTAATAACATAAATATAGTAATTAAATAACAAAAATTAAAAAAAAAAAAAACAAAACAAAACAAAACAAAAAAGGAGGGAAGAAGAAAAACGGGACCTTGCAGAGGAGGCCACCCGTAGTGGACGGCGGCTCGGCCATAGCAGAGAGTGGCGAAGCAGGGTTCCGGTATAGGGGCTTTCGGCAAGAAGTAGCGGATAGGGAAGGACTCCGGCGACGAGTTGAGTCGAGACACCGAGCGAGCTGATCGGAATCGGGACGACAGGGGATTGATTTCGCAGCAAGGACCGACAGGAGGTCGCGCAGTAGGCAGGACGCGGGCAAGCGCTGGAGCAGGCGAAAGGTGAGGTGGTCCGGGATGGGTCGACGAGGGAGCTCCGGCGTGCGGCAGTGGCCACCGGAGCTAGGGCAGATGGTAGACGAGAGAAACCAGGAGAAAAAGAAATTTTTTTTTTAATTAAAGCACAAAATGACAAATTTTGCACATATTACGAGACAAAGTATGTATTATTGATGTTGTGTCTTTTTCTACATGTAAATCACCTCTATTTATACTAATCTAGACCTAAGCTAACTAGGAAATAAATATTACAGATTTATTCTAACCATAAATGCTAAATATTCAGAAAATATACTCTAAATATTCAACAAATATTCTCTGCAATAAATACAAATAATTATCCTAATTTAAGTCAGTCATATCTTTAGAAACTTCGCGACCTTCTATATTTAAATACTTTCTTTTTTAAACGCGTTACACATAACATTTTTAATCGTGTTATATAAGTGTCACGCGTACCAAAATTAGGTGTTTACAGGTTTACCTGCAGCGGAGAGGATGACAGAGCGAAAGAGGAACGGCGGGGGGGCGGGGGTGGGCAGAGCTCCGGTTGGTTGTGTGGGAACTGGACCTGCGTTATGACCGGGCTGTTAGATTACGGGGAGTACTCCCTACGGACAGTGTTTTGAAAACCGGACCGGACCGGCGGTCGGACCGGGTCAGACCGCAAACCAGGTGTATCAGCAGTCCGGTTCTAATAATTTATAAGACTGCACAGCAGAACCGGTTCGGCGGGATATAACCGGGTCAGACCGGATAAACCGGCACCGATCTGACCGTAAGAGAGAAGAATATACTTTTTTTTGTCAAGAAAAATATTAATTAGAGATAACCAGACCTGAACCCATGACCTACTTTGAGAATAATGGCGCGCTACCACTAAACTAGATGATAGCTTGTTGATATAAGGACAGACAAATACATTATACATATTTTTAAATTCTAATCATTTTAAGCAATAAAACCGGATTGAACCGGGTCGGACCGGTTAGACCGGGAACCGGTCATCTTTCCGGTCTAAGGCCCGGTCCAGTTTTCAAAACACTGCATACGGATACTAAATCAAGGTACATGCTAGTAATCGGAATTACGCAGTGGAAGATTCACCATACCTTTAGGATGATCCGTAGACCCAAGATCTTCTCAAGAGGGAGTTCGCGATCCTCTTGTCGGGACCCATAGAGGTTCTTGTTAGAGAAGCCCTACGTGGTGCAAGTCCACAGCAAAGCCTCTGATCGATTCTTAGCACGGGGACAGATCTCTGTAGAGTTTGCTCGAAGGCAATTTGGCACACCCTTGGTGAGGGTTGTCAGACCTAAAATCTGACCTACGGCGAATTACGTTTTGAAAACGAGAGATTTGAAAAGAGTCGCGACTAGTTAATTGTAAGGCTAACTAGAATCCTAAATTACCTGAGCGAATAATGGATTAAACACCTAGGTATAGAATCGGTCTACGATCAGAAGTTCGAGTTCGGGGGTTCTATTACGAATTAAAAATATAATTTTTAATTACGCCCTTTCAGTACTCAATTTACTTAATTTGCCAATTTTATCATTTACATACATTGCGCCCAATTAATCTAAAAATGTCAAAATTAATCAAATTTCATCATAAAAATATTAATCAGATATAATCCTAAATCTAAAAAATTAATTATAACATATAACTCCTAGTAAAAATGAAATCTAAAATACTAAAAAAACTTCTAACATGTTATTAAGTTAAATTTAGTCAATTACAATTAAATTACTAATTAGATTTAACCAACTACCTTCAAATTATTCATTAAATTTAACTAATTACATTTTAACTATTATTTAATTATAATATAATAATAATAATAAAATATAGAATTTAATAACAAAATAATAATAATTAACTAATAATAAATAAATAATAAAATTAAAAAAAAAAAAAGCTTGGACCGGTCACCTGGAGAAGAAGATGCAGAGGCCACGGCGAGCAGCCAGGCGAGGCGGCGCAGGGGGTGGTCATCGGTCCGGCGGGGTGAAATGTGGCCAGGCTGAGCGGATCTGGTGGCCGGGTTTGGTGGCGCCATCTCCGGCGAACGAAGAGAGAGAGAGAGAGAGAGAAGAGATCGACAGTGGCGGAGCTGGGGCGCGACGGCAGCAGCAGCAGCGACGTCGGTGGATCTGGGCAGCGAAGGAAAAGCCCCGGCGGGAGGTTGCTTGGCCGGACTGCGACAGGATGTTGGCGGCGGGACGGGACGGGACAGACAGATCTGGTGGTGGTCAGTGGCTCCGGCAGCCACAGGCGAAGGAGAGAGAGAGAGAGAGAGAGAGAGAGAGAGAGAGAGAGAGAGAGAGAGAGACGGTGGTGAGAGCGACGGAAGGTGGTCCGATGGCCGGAACGGGACGGGCGGAGTTGTGGCGTCGTGGGGGGGAGCCGAGGCCGGTCGCCGGCGGGCTCTGGAGGTCCGGTGGCTGGACCAGTAAAAAAAAAACTTTTCTGAGCACTAGAGGACAAAAATCGCGCAGACCCCGAGAAATAATATATTATTGATTCTTTTTGGTGTTTTTCTGTGTGTTTTACAATGTAAACTTAGACCCCTGTTTATACTAAAAACCTAGTCTAGATTACAAATAAAATTTAAATAAAAAATGCTAACAGATAATTATTCTAGAGAATATTCCTAAGGATATTTATATTTACAGATAATTATTTTTTTTAATAAAAAATAATATCTGGAGATAAATATCTTACAGATAATTTTTTAAAATAAAAAAAACTAATTATTATATATATATTTCAAAAATTCCGAAAATATTAAATAAATTCGA
The DNA here is from genome assembly GCA_036873135.1 of Clarkia xantiana subsp. parviflora. Classification (NCBI taxonomy): domain Eukaryota; kingdom Viridiplantae; phylum Streptophyta; class Magnoliopsida; order Myrtales; family Onagraceae; genus Clarkia; species Clarkia xantiana. The sequence goes on along the minus strand of JAPTYO010000008.1, from coordinate 14,499,252 downwards.
AATAATTTAAAATATATTTTATAATAATTTCTCTAATGTGCCTTGAGCATCTTTGGAGACTTTGTGGCTTATTGCGTCCGGAATTTGACGTATCATGTGTAACGTCGTTACGTCCGGGTCAAAATCGAGTGTTTACAGTTTGCCCCTCTTTGGACGGACTCCCGTAGAACGTGTTCGAAGGGGTTTGTCCAAAGACGAGGAAACACTGATTTTGACCAGAAAGTATATTCTCTTCCAATTCTTCAAAGTCTACAAGGTGGCTCATATGCTTATTCTGGTGCGGAAAGATAAAACCTCTGTCGGCGAGACGCCTGTTGGCGGTGCTTCCATTAGTGATGCAGAAAGTAAAGCCTCCAGTGGCGGTGCGGAAAAGTAAAGAGCCTCCAGTGGTGGTGCGGAAAAGTAAAGATCTCAATCGACGATGCCTCCAGTGGCGTGCGACAAGGAAAAGCCTCCAGTGGCGGTGCGGAAAGTAAAGCCTCCAGTGGCGTGCAGAAAAGTAAAGCCTCCAGTGGCGTGCGGGAAAGTAAAGCCTCCAGTGGCGTGCGGGAAAGTAAATCCTCCAGTGGCGTGCGGGAAAGTAAAGCCTCCAGTGGCGTGCGGAAAAGAAAAGCCTCCAGTGGCGTGCGGGAAAGTAAAGCCTCCAGTGGCGTGCGGAAAAGTAAAGCCTCCAGTGGCGTGCGGAAAAGTAAAGCCTCCAGTGGCGTGCGGAAAAGTAAAGCCTCCAGTGGCGTGCGGAAAAGTAAAGCCTTCAGTGGCGTGCGGAAAAGTAAAGCCTCCAGTGGCGTGCGGAAAAGTAAAGCCTCCAGTGGCGTGCAGAAAAGAAAAACCTCGATCGACGATGCCTCCATCGGGATTTTATTTTCTCTCCTTTTGCCATGATTGCAATTTCTGAATTTGCTATCATGCCCCTCATTTCCTAATTTTGCCTAGGCTGCCCTTTCGGGTTTTCAACCTAACGAAAGTACTCTTTTTTTTTTTTGGTAGCCGATTAAACGGTGGCTGTGACCCGTACTTTATTTCACGTCTCGATGCGAGATTATTTGTAGCCATTTAGAGGGTGGTTGTGACCCTTTCCTCACCGTCTTCAATGTCGCGAGAGCTCTTTTGATTTGTAGCCATTTGGAGGGTGGCTGTGGCCCTTTCATTTATTTCCATCGTCGATGTTCCGGGAATGCTCTTTCGATTTGTAGCCATTTTAAGGGTGGCTGTGGCCCTTTCAAATGATTTCCCGGCCTCACAAGATTCACGAGAATACTCTTTATATGTAGCCATTTTGAGGGTGGCTATGGCCCTTTCAACAATCTTCCGTTCTTTGTAGGTAGCCATTTTAGGGGTGGCTGTGTCCCTTTCACTCATTCTCCGCTTTTGATGTTGCGGGAGCGCTCTTTAACTGTAACCATTTGAAGGGTGGTTGTGGCCCTTTATTTTGTAGTCGTTTTAGGGACGACTATGGCCCTTTTTTATTTTCCCGCCCTTTCAAGATTCGCGGGGTCACTCTTTTATCTTTAGCCGTTTGGAGGGTGGCTGTGGCCCTTTCACTCATTCTCCGCTTTTGATGTTGCGGGAGCGCTCTTTATCTGTAACCATTTGAAGGGTGGTTGTGGCCCTTTATTTTGTAGTCGTTTTAGGGACGACTGTGGCCCTTTTTTATTTTCCCGCCCTTTCAAGATTCGCGGGGTCACTCTTTTATCTTTAGCCGTTTGGAGGGTGGTTGTGGCCCTTTCACTCATTCTCTTTATCTGTAACCATTTGAAGGGTGGTTGTGGCCCTTTATTTTGTAGTCGTTTTAGGGACAACTGTGTCCCTTTTTTATTTTCCCGCCCTTTCAAGATTCGCGGGGTCACTCTTTTATCTTTAGCCGTTTGGAGGGTGGCTGTGGCCCTTTCACTTATTCTCCGCTTTTGATGTTGCGGGAGCGCTCTTTATCTGTAACCATTTGAAGGGTGGTTGTGGCCCTTTATTTTGTAGTCGTTTTAGGGACGACTATGACCCTTTTTTTATTTTCCCGCCATTTCAAGATTCGCGGGGTCGCTCTTTTATCTTTAGCCGTTTGGAGGGTGGCTGTGGCCCTTTCACTATTCTCCGCTTTTGATGTTGCGGGAGCGCTTTTTATCTGTAGCCATTTGAAGGGTGGCCGTGGCCCTGTTTTTTTTAGTCATTTTAGGGATGATTGTGACCATTTTATTTGTAGTTGATTTAGGAACAACTGTGACCCTTTTATTGCTTCATTGCTCTCACAATATTAGCACAAACACTCTCTTTATTTTCTGTAGCCGATTAAAGGGCGGCTGTGACCCTAAAGAAAACTGAGTTTTTTTTTTCTCTTCTTTTTTTTTTTTTTTTTGCTCTTTTTTTTATCATCTCACATTTTGCCATGATTGTCCCTGCGGTTTTTCAATCATGCCCCTCTCCCTGTCTTTTGCCTAGGTTTCAACCTGGCGGGAATTTATTTTTTTCTCTCTTTTTTCTTTTCTCAAATGGAAAGAAAATCTACAGAAACTAATCAACAACAACTATGTTACATGCCCCTAATAGCAGATTAAACCTTTTAATTTCTCAGAACTTCTCCAAAGGAAAACTTGTCAAAATAGTTTATTATGTCGATGTCTTGAATGGTTCAATGGGTGGACGACACCGACAATAATTTCTTCTTCTTCCTCTTAAATGCTTTTTCGTTAGCACGGTCGATCTTCATGGAATCTCGATCTTTAATAGGAAGATCTCTGGATGTCTTCTATCTTCAACCATGCTTGATCTTAACAGGAATGTCCCCTGGCTACATCTGACTGGTTCATAATTCGTCGCATGCTGGACGAATGACCTGATTAACGAACACACATGGATGGTGTTGAGTTTGGCGCAGTAGTCCGCAAATGGTAAACTTAGGCATAGATATCGTCCGAGGTATCTGGGATAAATTCGCTAGCTGGCATAAGAATGGTCGGTGAGCGAAGGGCCGTACACGAGATGTGTTCTTTAGGGGTTTTGATTTTGATGATTATCCAAGCTGCATAATGAGTAAAGAAAAACTCAAATTTCGGGGATAAAATGATCACAACTTCTCTTACCTGGGAGTTGGATTTTTCAGTGGGCAATGTGCTCACTATGCGACTGGACCTGCTGCATGTCCTGATTCTCCTGCTCCACAACTTGTATATGTACACCTGCTGAAAAGTACATGCCCCTAGTGGCCGACTGAAAATTTCAGAACTTTTTTCGGAAAAGGATTCGGTTGATCGAGTCAAGCTACATTGATCGGCATATTGGATCTACACGGAATTCTTGATGATCTCTTCAAATTTTCTCATCTCCTGACATGTCCGATCTCAATGGGAGATGCCCCATGGTTACCGCTGAATGGTTTAAACCCGACCACATAATGGTTGTATACCTCGTCTTGGAAGGCGTATGAATTTCACACATGGTAGGTGAAATTTTTCATAGAAACTCTTTGAAGCGCTCACGTTTCTCACGGTTGCGGCATTGGTTGAAGTGGTCATCCGACCTGCAAAAAAGTAGGGACACTCAAATCTCAAGGAAAAAATTAAGTGCAATTTAACGCACCTCAGCGTTAGATATCTCGAGTGTGCAATTTGTTCGTTGTGCTGCATGTTCTTTTTTTTTTTTTTGCCCCATTTAGCTGGCATAACTTATGTGTACATGATACTTTAACCAAGGGTACCTGAAAAGGGTGAATGAAAAATCAGTGTAGAGAATATGAGGAATCATGCATGATTTTTTTGAAAACTCTAATGTCATTCATTTCATAATTTTGATTACTTTTTTTTTTTAAAAAGAATCGAAATTTATGATCAAATGTGTTTTGCACCATCATGGAGTTTACTGAATTTCCTGAGTGCATTATATGGCTCGAACGCAAGACAGATGCTCAAAACAAAGTTTTTTTTCAAAAAGGTTTTATCGTCCTTTGTTTAAACTCGGATAGTAGCACTTAACTGCACAGTTAAACTATTTTCTCAAAAAAGAATCAAACTCCCATTTTTTAAATGCTCGCTCATGCGAATGTTGAAATGACGATCTTGCCAAAAAAGTGCAATACACCTTTGATAAGAATGAATGACACTTTGAGTTTTTTTTTTTTTTAATGCTCATGCATGCTCGAAAGTTAAAATTCTGCTGTTAAGAAAGTTACAACTTACAACATATTACCTGAATGATGCATATGAAATGCATTTTTGAAAGTTAAAATTCTATTCTAAAAAAATTCACAACTTACAATAGTTTACCTGAACAATGCATATGAAATGCATATTTTGAAATGAAAATTTCAGGTGGATTTTTTTACAATGATGCAATTGAGATGCATGCGTGAATTTGAAAGCTCTATAGCTAAAAAAAAATTCACAATTTACCTGAAATGTTTTTTATAAAAAAATAATGCATATTGAATGCGTGCTTTTAAAAAAAATTCAGGTAAAAAGGTTTTTTGAAAATGATGCATATGCAATTCATGTTTGAATTTAAAAAACTCTAAGAGACAAAAAGGAATTACAAATTTTCCTAATTTTTTTTAAAAAAAAAATATGCACTAACAGAATTTTACAACTTACATGAAATGTTTTCTTCAAAAAATAATGCGTATGAAACACATGCTTGAAATAAAACATTCTGGTAAGTAGTTTTGAAAACAACACATGGAATACATGTTTGAAACTAAAAGTTCTAAGAATGTGTACAGTCTATCAACAGATTACTTTTCCTAAAACAATGCACATCCGATGCTCATGAGATGCATACTTGAGATGAAAGTTCTATAGTCAAGATAATTTACAAGTTATCTGAAAAGATTTTTTTGTTTTTTTGTTTTTTTTTAATGAGGAAAAAAAACAATGCATCTTGGTTGCTCAAAATGAAGAGTCAGGCGAAAAGTTTTTTTTTTTAAAGGATGCATATGAGATACAATATGCAAACTTAAATATAAAAAGTTCTACAACTGAGAAAAATTACAATTTACCTGAAATTTTTTCGAAAATAATGCATATGATATGCACGTTTTTTTATTAAAAATTCAGATAAAATGTTTTTTAAACAAAGAGTCCTAAAACTAAGAGAGCTTACAGTTTATCTAAAAAGTTTTTTTAAATTAATGCATACTGGATGCATTATTAAAAATAAAACAATTAAGTTAAAAAGTTTTTGTAAAATGATGCATATGGAATGCACGTTCGAAATTAGAAGCTCTAACAGTTAAAGCGGAATTACAAATTTTCCTAAAAATTTTTTGTTTTGTTTTGTTTTTTTTTTTTTTTGTTTTGTTTTTGTTTTTTTAGCAATGCATATACAATACACTAACCAAAATTACAACTTTCCTGAAAAAAAATTTTCAAAAATAATATGTACAAAACACATGTTTAAAAATAAAAATTCAGGTAAGAGGTTTTTTTTTTAGAAAAAAAATGCATATGAAATGCATGTTCGAAAGGAAGCTCTAATAGATGAAGGAAGTTAAATTTTTCTGAATTTTTTTTTTTATAAGTAATGCATACGTAACGCACTAACAAGAATTACAACTTACCTGAGAGTTTTTAAAATAATGCGCATGAGACGCATATTTAGAATAAAAATTTAGGTAAGGGTTTTTTTAAAAAAAAAAATAAACAATGCATCTGAAACACATGTTTAGAAAAAATCTACAACTAAGGGATTAACTACTTAGCCAAAAAAAAAATTGTTTTTTTTTTTCTGAAAATAACGTATACATAATGCATTTTAAAATTAGAAGCTCTAATAGCTAAAAGGGAGTTAAATTTTTCATGAAAAAGTTTTTTTTTTTTTTTGAAAATAATGCGCGAATGATGCGTTAATTATGAATTACAACTTACCTGGTTTTTTTTTAAATAAAATGCAATGATATGCATGCTTAAAAATAAAAGTTACACAGATAAAAAACTTACAGATTACCTGATAACCTTTAACATAAAAAAACATGGATAAAAAAAAACTACATGTTAGGAGTTTAAAAAAAGTGTGGCTTTGCTCTACAAGGTAGGCTCCACTGATAGGTTCCCGACAAGGTGGTTTCCTCACCTCATCATAGGGATCACAGGACCTTCACAAGCGAGTGGAGTTGTTCTGAGTCGTTCCGGCGACCCGGCCGCGCGGTCGTACCCTTACTATCTCTCCGGGGTTCCTAGTTGCCCTGGGTTTTAGGCATTTTGGACATTACACTAAAGTGGTGTGTGCAAATACAAATAATGCATAATCCAACAAAGAAAAATAATCAGTCATAAAAAATTAACTCCACACCTGAAATTACACAAAAACAATCAAGTTAGAATAACAAAGTCAAATATGAATAAAGAATAAAACATGGCAAATAAGAAAATATAAAGAGCCCGAACCCTCGATTATCCCCAGCAGAGTCGCCAAATTGTCATACCTAATATCTGACCTACGGCGAATTACGTTTTGAAAACGAGAGATTTGAAAAGAGTCGCCACTAGTTAATTGTAAGGCTAACTATAATCTTAAATTACCTGAGCGAATAATGGGTTAAACACCTAGGTATAGAATCGGTCTACGATCAGAAGTTCGAGTTCGGGGGTTCTATTACGAATTAAAAATATAATTTTTAATTACGCCCTTTCGGTACTCAATTTACTTAATTTGCCAATTTTATCATTTACATACATTACGCCCAATTAATCTAAAAATGTCAAAATTAATCAAATTTCATCATAAAAATGTTAATCAGATATAATCCTAAATCTAAAAAAATTAATTATAACCTATAACTCCTAGTAAAAATGAAATCTAAAATACTAAAAAAACTTATAACATGCTATTAAGTTAAATTTAGTTAATTACAATTAAATTACTAATTAGATTTAACCAACTACCTTCAAATTATTCATTAAATTTAACTAATTACATTTTAACTAGGGAAAAGTAGGTAAAACATGCAACATGTTTGAAAAAGATGGTTTTATGGACCAATATGTTTTAATATGTACAACATGTTTGAAAAAGATGGTTTTATGGACCAATATGTATTAAAATGTACAACAAGCTTGTAAAAGATGTTAAAATAACATACCGCCTACTTGTTATCAATAGTCTCATTAAGTGGACACGTGCGAAACACATTTTTAGAAAAAAAAAATAATTAAAACATTAAATTAATTTATACATAACAATGATTATTAATGGGTGGATGTAGATAATAATAATAATAATAATTATTATTATTATTATTTAAAAACGTAATCCGCATGTGTCCACTTAATGAGATTAGTGACAGCAAGTGGACGATTATCATCTTTTGTAAGCTTGTTGTACATTTAAAAAAAAATTGGTCCATAAAATAATCTTTTTCAAACATGTTGTACGTTTTAAGACATATTGGTCCATAAAACCATCTTTTTCAAACATGTTGCATGTTTTACATACTTTTCCCTTTAAACTATTAATTAATTATAATATAATAATAATAAAAATATAGAATTTAATAACAAAATAATAATAATAATTAACTAATAAATAAAAAAATAATAATAAAAAAAAGCTTGGAGCGGTCACCTGGAGAAGAAGATGCAGAGGCCACGGCGAGCAGCCAGGCGAGGCGGCGCAGGGGGTGGTCATCGGTCCGGCGGGGTGAAATGTGGCCACGCTGAGCGGATCTGGTGGCCGGGTTTGGTGGCGCCATCTCCGGCGAACGAAGAGAGAGAGAGAGAGAGAGAGAGAGAGAGAAGAGATCGACAGTGGCGGAGCTGGGGCGTGACGGCAGCAGCAGCAGCGGCGTCGGTGGATCTGGCCGGAATGCGACGGGACGTTGGCGGCGGGAAGGGACGGGACGGATAGATCTGGTGGTGGTCAGTGGCTCCGGCAGCCACAGGCGAAGGGGAGAGAGAGAGAGAGAGAGAGAGAGAGAGAGAGAGAGAGAGAGAGAGAGAGAGAGAGAGAGAGAGAGAGAGAGAGAGAGAGAGAGAGAGAGACGGTGGTGAGAGCGACGGAAGGTGGTCGGATGGCCGGAACGGGACGGGCCGGTCGGGACGGCTGCGGGCAGCGGCAGGCGGAGCTGGGGCGGTCGGAGTTGTGGCGTCGTGGGGCGGAGCCGAGGCCGGTTGCCGACGAGCTCTGGAGGTCCGGTGGCTGGACCAGTAAAAAAAAAAAAACTTTTCTGAGCACTAGAGGACAAAAATCGCGCAGACCCCGAGAAATAATGTATTATTGATTCTTTTTGGTGTTTTTCTGTGTGTTTTACAATGTAAACTTAGACCCCTATTTATATTAAAAACCTAGTCTAGATTACAAATAAAATTTAAATAAAAAATGCTAACAGATAATTATTCTAGAGAATATTCCTAAGGATATTTATCTTTACAGATAATTATTATTTTTTTAATATAAAATAATATCTGGAGATAAATATCTTACAGATAATTTTCTAAAATAAAAAAACACTAATTATTATATATATATTAAAAAATTGCGAAAATATTAAATAAATTCGAAATAATTTAAAATATATTTTATAATAATTTCCCTAATGTGCCCTTGAGCATCTTTGGAGACTTTGTGGCTTGATGCGTCCGGAATTTGACGTATCATGTGTAACGTCGTTACGTCCTGGTCAAAATCGAGTGTTTACAAGGGCTATGGTTCGGTCGAAACTAGGTGTTAAGGGGGGAGGATTTTTCTCTCTAAAACACTCTGATGAGGGAATTGTGATTAACCCTAAAAAAACCCTAACACCTCTTATTTATAGGAGGAGTAAAGTGGACAAAGTCCACTTTACCCCACTTAGGGTTTCGGCCGGCCTATGTAATTGGGGAGGCCCAATTTGGGGCCTCCCATGTCAATTGGGATTTGGGTCTAGACCAATTACCCTAATGTGACATTTACCAAAGTTCATTAGGTAAACTATACATATTATGGGCTACCAATTAAGGCGCCCATTACCATATGCTTACAGCTCCCACTCGCCGGAATGGCTGGGTGCCTGTTAATGTATTTTCGTCCAAATCTGCATCGACATTTCTCTACTCTGATCTGCTCCTTGCTTCCGAATAGTTCATATGAGGTTTGCCGTGCGACCGGCGCATACGACGGGCATCGTGCTACTCATCTGTTAGGAGTATTGTAGCGCCCGCGGAACGTTGATTCCCTTTTTTTCCAATCAACCTGTTATAAAAAACATTTATATTGTACCGCGTTGTATCCATGGTCAACTGATAATTCTCCATTTGCCTAGTTTCCACATAGGAACACTTCTTCAAGGCATCCGTACAAGTATTCACAACCTTCAACTAATATCCGGTTGGTGGCCACCTAGTGAATACAAGAGTTGGTGAATTACAGGTGAACTTGACCATCTCCATCGCTCATATCTTTAGTCAGACCCAACCGGTTTCCAAAGACGTGGTGGTAACTGGGCCTTTTTGTTCAGTACTACGCTTGTACGCCGGGAAGTGAGCATTGAGCCTGACCTTAGATATGAGTTCTGAGTCTGTGAGGATACTTTAGGTGCCTCTTCATAAGGCTCCTGGAATCAATCAAACGCTCGAGGTGAAGAAGTTTGCGCCCGCCAAAATCACGAGGATTCTTTCCTAGCACAACCGAGCTGTGACCCCGTGGTCGAACGTGGCATGTGTATTATGAAGCACACGTTGATAGCATACCTGAACCTTTTGGGTTGACAGAAAAAAAAAATTGGATATGTCAATCATGCTATCACATATTCTCATCTGCCCCAGAATGTGGTTAAATGACGAACGAAGTTCATCACGGCGATATGCAAAACGAAGATCACGTCGAGTTACTTCGAAACTAGATAGTCGTCTTGCTTAATCAGGTTTATCCCCCCGACTCTTAGCCAGTCTTGTTTGGTGGAGGCCTCCCTCCACCGCAAGACGACCATACCTGTGTGACTAGGTAAGGCCCACATTCGATATAGTTTGGCAGATGATTGCGTCCTCCTACGACTTAGTTTATAGACTGTAAATCTGATGTAATCAAAACAGTATAACGTCGATTGATCATAAACTCATATACAATTCTTTCCCTTACAAAATGTAACTTTCTAATATCAAAATGCTATCATAGATACATTCCTATTTTTAGACCCTATGCAATCCAAGCAGTTTTACATGCTTTTCGAATATGTCCCTGCGTAGTGGTTTAGTTAATGGGTCCGCTAACATATTATCAGTGGACAAGTATTCCATAGTGATTGTATTGTCTTCAACCATAGATTTAGCATAGAAATATTTCACATCAATGTGTTTGGTCCTACTATGGTACTTCGGATTCTTAACTGCCGCAATGGCTGCTTGACTGTCAGAGAAGACCTTCACGGGTTTATTCTTGACATCGCCACCAAGCAGCGCAGTTAGAATCCTTTTAAGCTAGACCGCTTTCTGTGCATCCTTAGAGAGAGCCACGGATTTCTATTCCATCGTAGACAACGCGACTTATATTTGCTTCTTGCTCATCCATGAATGACGGCATTAGAAAGGAGGATTGCTCCTCCTGTGGTGGACTTACGATCATCTGGATTGCCACCACAGTCGGCGTCAATGTAATCGGTCAATTCTAACTACCTGCCCTCATAGCACAGTTCGTAGTCGGCAGTACCTTTTCGGATAACGAGTTCCTCGTTTTATATTCTTTAAATGTTGATGACCGGGATCTGATAGGAAACGCGCTACTAGGCCTACGACGTGACAGGTGCATTACATGGCGTAGAACAAACTACCGACCATGCTAAAACATCCTGCACCCTTCATCTGTTCACGCTCTGCCAGGTTCTTGGGGCCTTCACGTTTTGACACTGCGCACCCAAACACCACCGGCGTATCCACAGGTTTGGCATCCTGTAATCTGAATCTTTTCAATAGTTTGTTGATAGAAGCTTCTTGAGACAGACACAATTTTCGGGTAGCCCGACCTCTGGAAATTTTAATGCCTAAGATGTACGTGGCCTTTCCCATGTCCTTCATCTCAAATACAGATGCCAACCAGGACATTGACTTGTTCATGAAACTTATGTCGTTTGCGGGAATGAGTATGTCATCCACGTATAAAGTTAAGATGACATATTTAGACCCGGAGGTCTTATAATACACGCACGGATTCTCATGAAGATTCACAAATCCGCTTCCTACGATTTCCACGTGGAATTTGCGGTACCATTGCCGAGACGACTGTTCAAGACCGTAGATGGACCTATGGAGTTTACAAAATTTTACATTCGTTACCAGGAGTAATAAAACCCTCTGGTTGCTCCATGTAGATCTCTTCATCCAAGTTTCCGAGGAGGAATGAGGTCTTTATACTCATTCGGTGAGGTTCATAATCGAAACCTGCAACCAGGACCATGAATGGCCATGCACTGTGGTTTTACGCACAGGTGTTGAGTATGTTTCGTCAAAGTCAACTCCATTAAGTTGAGTACAGCCTTTCGCAACGAGTCGAGCTGTGTATAGCTCGACCTTTTCCATCAGTGATGAGCCTTCTTACATGACTCACCTTATCCTTATACCCCTGTAGTTAGCAAGTAAATCAATTATTGACTTTAATGGTTTTCATTCAGGCAATCTCTCTCATTTATTATTTTCTTCCATTTCTCAACTTGAGGTCTTTCCAATGCATGTCGGTTGTCGATAGAGTGAGGTTATCACTCTTCCAGATGGGATACTTCTTTGGAGAAGCTTGATGCCTTTAACTTTCATCTAGGCATGATTATCCCGTCTTTGAGTCTTAATGTATCTCCCACTCGGAATAATGCCTCTTATCGGAGCATTTCTTCCAGTTGGTATCAATACTCCCACTCGAGATGATGCTTCTCGTCGGAGCATCACATTTATTGACAAGAGGAGTGCTTTAACCATAATCGACAACATTCCTTGTACGACTTCTTGGTCTTAGAATTTTACTTCCAAGATGAACTTCTTGATCACTAGGATCTGGAACCAAGTTTGTCGGATCACTCCCACTGGGAACAATGGGTAGTATAGGTAGTTGTGGTATCCTTGGTTTAGCACTACGATAAATCAGGTTCTACATGATTCGTCCAAACAGCAACAGTGATTTCTTGTGGAAGGAGTTTATTCCTCCCACTAGATATATTATGAAAAATGCTTCCATTATCATTTACCATGTCATTCACTTGAGTTGCTGGTTCAAATCTCTCCCACTCGAATTAAGTGGGACCTGATGTCAGTAATATCCTCTTCTGTCTGATTAAGACTCATGTTAATGCATCGGAAAATTCAGCCTCAAGTATGTAATGTCACATGTTCGACCTAGGTACCATGTCTTTTAAGTTGTAGACATGTATTTTCAAAGAGTAGTTACATACTATTGTCCTAAATATGTGTTTAATGCGCAATTTAATGCCGCATGATGATATGAGTAGCTCATTATCATTCTTCATCTTTTATGGCGGCATGTCTTACCGATTATAATGGAACATAGTTTTACATTAATGTGCATCTGATCATCCCATAGGGGAACGTGTGACGAAATGACTAGAACATTGTTTACAAACTACGTTTATAGAAGTGTGTCATTTGATTTGAATGCTTAGCTTGACTTATCGTTCAAGGCGTAAAGAAGGAAAATCGTTTTACCGACTTCATCCTTCTTCGTTTGCTAACTTATTTCAGAAATTTTATCCCATATCCGAACTGAGCATTTCAGGTTTTCATCTTATGCGTCAGTCGATACTTTTACAAGGTCGTAGTAGCTTTCGAATTCTACCTCCTACCGATGTAAACGTTATCAATAAGTTATTTCCGAAGAAATGCAAACGAAAATTCAGCACATCATCATTTTAAACACTTTTGTATTAAACTCATACTTTGAAGCGATGTGTTCCTCTTTCGAGGTCCACTTGCGCGAGGCACAACTTACCCTAGTTTAACCTTCGGTCAAATCGTTTCATGTATGAATTTAATATAATTTAATCCAATCGGTTTCGCACATGAATACAGTTTATTTCATTCAATGGATTAATAATAATAAAGAAAGAGTTTTAATCGGTTAATTCTTAGGACGACGCAATCAATGGATTTAATGGCATGAACTAGTCCATAGACTTAGATGTAAGAGGAAATGTATAGATGTGCTTGATTACGTTATTTATGAAATCAAAGTTATTTTGGTTATTTACTTATTTCGGATCGATCCCGTTTTTAACCGAGTCGATTAATCTTGATAAGCAGAACACTTTTCGAATCAAAAGGTAACTACTTTATTCAATGAAAACCGAAACAATGTATTTCAAATTCATAAATTAAACAAATAGAAAAAACCAACATTGAACAATACTGGGGTCTCAGATCTCAAACTCGAAGCATTCATGAATAAGCTTGATGGACTAGATGTCTTAACCGAAATGTACCAAAAAGGTACTGATATCATGGTGAGTAAAGCACCGGATCATCGTGTAGACTTCTTTTTGCTGGGGGTTGCCAAGCATTTTAGCATACCGATGAATCTTTCATTGAATGCCTCGGGATCCTTTGGAAAATTTCCTTCTTTCAAATCTGTTTCGTATAGGTCTATCGTCGTTTTGATCGATATGTCAAACGCGTTAGGCATTTCTCGTTAATAAACCATGAAAGAGGAAACATTCTCATTACTTTCTGCCCGAGTCCATACGTCCAACTCATCAGCGGGATCAAGATAGGCTATTATGTCGTCATCACTGCATAGAATACTGAAGTATTCCGCATTAAGGTTCTAGTTTCAGCGGCCATACCCTTACCGAAGCGAAGTTATATGGCACACCAAAGATGCAATGCGTTGGTTTGCGTAAACTCTTCTTCTACTTCAGTTGACAGCCGCGAGAGGATCAACTCTCGTGCATTTCGATCCTTCCTCAACCTTTTATTGTTGTTGCTTTCATGTGGGTTTTTGTATTCGTCCAAGCTCAGCCTATCCGCCGTCGGATTGACCTGATCGTCAAGATACGCAGCGATCAGAAGATCCATAACATTATCTCTCCATGCATCGTAATCCATGCCGTCCATATTGCATGGCTCGTAGAACTGTACCAGGCCAGCCATGAAAATTAACACATTGATGGTTATGCAAAAATTAGGTAGACAATAACATTTGAGAAAGAATTTCATACATCAGATATCTATTAAAATTGAATCCGACAAATAACGATTCCTCAGTCATCTAAACCAACCGACCACCAGTAAACCAATGGAAGATGGCTATCAAAGACTTCACTTTGCCGTCGTTTTTAATCCAATAGATCAGTCTTTTAAAACGGTTTTAATCGCAAATTACCGGAACGGGAATTTTAAAACAAGCATACCCGATCTTGGCTTTCCCAAGGCCCTTTGTATTTTTGGAAAATATTCCGATGAATTTACTCATGCATATATAATTCTACTAACCACCTAAATTATCATACGCAAGTAACATTCATAAAAAAAATCACACTCATTCTTACGCATCATGCGTCTTATGTTCCGAGGAAGTCATGCTTGCAAACATAATTCTACTTACAAGTAAATTATCAAATGCAACTACATCATCAATATTCTAGCATACGTGTCAAACATGAAAATTCCACAACAATCATACATATTTGGCGACTGGTTTTCGGTTTTAAAATAATTTTAAACATTAGTGTCTGATTTGCAATTCATGTTTATATTCAATTACGCAACATTCTAGACATGAATCCTAGGCATTTACAACCATCGTAGCATGTCTATCCTAGTGCGCATTCCATATATTTAACAAGGGCTCCGCCCACAACATGTAATGTCCAGCTAGCTTGATTATGTCAAGACAGCATTTCTAATCATGCATTAATATATATTGAATAATAAAAAATTGAAATTCAGCCCTCTAATTAATCCAGTCCCAAAAATATGTATCTCCGAGATCCATCCCCATAATCGAAACAAGTCATTAAGGTTAGCCACCCTATGAGCACTGTGTAATCCATTTAGAGGTTCAAAAACATTTGGATTTTAAAACTTGACCACCCTACGTGAATTCGGTTTTGAAAATCATTTCGGTTCAGTCAATTTCGGTTCGGTCTGGTCTGGTTCGGTCCGGTTTAGAAAATCCGGTCCGGTCCGGAAGATCCGGTTCGGTCCGGTTTTAAATTTTAAAATCTGGTTCGGTCTGAACCGGTCCAATAAAATAGGGTTTGGTTCGGTTCAACACTCAAAACCCGTTCGGTTAGATCTACTTAATTACCCCGGTTCGACCCGACCCGATTAGGTCGAACCGATTGAGAACACCCGGTTCGATTTAAATCCGTCACTGTTTAATATATTGGACCAGCCCAATAATTTAAATTTTAAAGGTTGGGCCAAAATGTTTACTTGTGGCCCAAGTAGGGTTTTAAAGTCTAAAAATAATTAACTTAACCAAGTAACATTAGTTATATTAAATAATTTTCAATATTAAATATATATATATATATATATATATATATATATATTTCGGCCCATATAAAAACATATATATATATATATATATATATATTTATTGCTAAGATTCTATTTATAAGATTAAATCAATCAACAATATAAATATATATATGTAAAAATCAGCTACTATTTATAACAAATATACTGACAATATATTTTCTCAATAAAAGCAATAAAATCTATCAATAATATCTTTAACTCTATTAAATATTTAGATATATTGATAGTAAATATATATATATATATATATATATATATATATATATTATTGTGAATCTATCATAATGTTCCCAATTATAGATATACTGTTACCTTAATTAAAAAATTAAAATTCGGTAAACAATATTATTTTAATATGATGGCCGAAAATTTTGTCCCTTGGTGCTTAAAAAATTTAAAATTTTATCTTGTAATTTACCTAGGGTTTTGGCCAAAACACTAAAATTGGGAACAAGTGGTCAAATTTTAAGATCAAATTTTAATAAGATCTAATCCAATGTTTGATTTTGATAAATTTTACTCTTTTCTTGAAGATTATGAACATCAAATTAACCAAGAACATCATGAAAATTTCGGTTTCATCAATAACCCTAAAAATAAAAAAATTTAAAAACTTTCTTTTAAAATTTCGGTTTTCATATTATTTCAAGAACATCAATTTATCAAAATCATGAACTCCTAACACAGGCTCTAATACCAGTGTTAGATTACGAGGAGTAATCACTACAGATACTAAATCAAGGTACATGCTAGTAATCAAAATTACGCAGCGAAGGATTCACACATACCTTTAGGATGATCCGTAGACCCAAGATCTTCTCAAGAGGGAGTTCGTGATCCTCCGGTCGGGACCCGTAGAGATTCTTATTAGAGAAGCCCTACGTGGTGCAAGCTCCAAAATAAAGTTTCTGATCGATTCTTGGCACGGGGACAGATCTCTAAAGAGTTTGCTCGAAGGCAATTTGGCACACCCTTGGTGAGGGCTATGGTTCGACCGAAACTAGGTGTTAAGGGGGGGAGGGCTTTTCTCTCTAAAACACTATGATGAGGGAATTGTGATTAACCCTAAATATCCCCTAACACCTCTTATTTATAGGAGGAATAAATTGGAGAAAAGTCCACTTTACCCCACCTAGGGTTTCGGCCGGCCTATGTAATTGGGGAGGCCCAATTTTGGGCCTCCCATGTCAATTGGAATTTGGGTCTAGCCCAATTACCTTAATGTGCATTTACCCAAGTTCATTAGGTAAACTATACATATTATGGGCTACCAATTACGGCGCCCATTACCATATGCTTACGCAGCAGACACAGGAGGCTCCGGTGTTAAATCCGGCACGGTGAGCAGGGTGGGCGGGTTGTGACTCCGGCGTGGCTGGCAGCAGGGCGGACGGCCGGTCAGGCGAGGTCTCGACAGCTCCGGATCTAGAATGACGGGCAAAATCCCGATTGGGCGGAAGAGCACCTCGGATGGTGGCTCCGGTGAAGCAATCGGATAGGCACCGCGCGGTGAAAGGACGGGCTTGCGGCGATGGCGGTGGGTTTCCGACGAGGCGAGGTCGTCCGGCAAGCTGCACGGTGGTGACGAGAAGAAGAAAGTATTTTCACGCTTCTCCAAAAAAAATATATATTTTATTATGGTTTAATTGCTGTGTGTTGTTTACATTGATACTAGGGACTATTTATAGCTAGCCTAGACCCTAATATTAGGAAGAAAAAAAAAAAATTTCTCCAATATACACAATAAATTTTGAAAATTATACAATATATATTTATGAACATTGCCATAAATATATATTATATATTTTATGAAATTTACATAATATTTAGTGCATATATATTATCCTAATTTGAGCTAAACCTATTTTTAACCACCATGTGACCTTTTATATCCAAATACTTCTTTTTTTTAAAACGCGTTACACATAACATTTTTAACGTGTTATATACGTGTCGCGTATCAAAATTAGGTGTTTACAGTGGCTATTCACTCCCCATATTTATGAATTAGTTTTGGGCATAACAAATACTTTGTTGTATTCTGCAGATTGATATCCGTAAGAGTCAAGATATTCACAGTTGATCGTTGTCGATCAGAATCCTGGAGGCATAGCCGAACATATACTCGACCATGGTTGGGGAGAAATTTTACATGAATATTTTTGATATTGGGTCCATGGTGTCCTTCTTGCAAGGAGTGCATGCTGGCTACTTCAAAGAACTCTGAGGTACCTCGGTCCATTTACTATGTGGTTGTTTCATTTGGTGGCTTTACTAGCTTGTTTCATGTGCCATATGCTTGATATAATGTTCCACATAACCATTGCAATAAAATTAAGAACAAAACACTAAGGGCACGTTTGATTGCTGGTATTGCGATATCCTAATACCGGTATTAGCTAATACATGCTTAGCTAATACAATGTTTGATTGAACCATGTATTAGGATATCCTAATACAATGTTTGAATGAACTTTGTATTAGGATATTCTAATACAATGACTAAAAGACCTAAATACCCTTACTTGCATTTTCAATGAAGATATATTTTACATATGATTAATTTAACAAAGATAAAATTTAACAAAAAAAGTAACTTCAATTATTTAAAATAATATTTTTCATAAAAAAATTCAAATTTATGTATAAATAGTAAAAACTATTTTTGCTAATGTATAAATATGTATATATATAAAGAAAATAGTACAAAACAATTGAAAAAAGTGATTAGCCCGACCCGACCCGTTCTAGACGGGCCTAGCCCGAACTAAACCAAAGCAACATAAAACAACCCGACCCGAACAACCCGAATTGTTCAGTCCGGCCCGAACCGCACAGCCCGACCCGAATTGACCTGCCTAGCCCGAACCACCCAGCCCGGCCCGAACTGACCAGCCCAGCCCGAATCACCTAGCCCGGCCCGAACTGACCAGCCCAGCCCGAACCACCCAGTCCGGCCCGAAGCGACCAGCCCGAACCGCACAGCCCGGTCCGAACCGCCCAGTCCGGCCCGAACCGCCCAGCCAGGCCCGAACATGACTCGGCCCGACCCATGTCCGAAGTTTCGATGTAAACGGGGTCCGGCCTGAAGGTACGATGTAAACCGTGAGAGTTTGCCATATATTACAAGGGTAAATTGGTAATTAGTAGATTGGTATTAGCTAATTCTTTACTTTTAGATGGTATTAATTAATACCAAATTTCTTCTATAATTGAGTATTAGCTAATACCAAGTATTAGCTAATACCAATACCAAGTTGACACGAATACGGTATTAGCTAATACCGGTATTAGGATATCGCAATACCGGCAATCAAACGTGCCCTAAGACTGAAATGAAAGTTGATCTGACGACTGCGGTGCGCGTAAAAGAGGGTGTCGTCACTATGTGAAGCGTTGTCGATCTAGGGGAGGATGTGAGGGTGACTTTGTGACTTTTGGGGTTTCTAAAACCAACAATTCCTGGTTATTTGACTCGAATGGATTGGTTTCTTACACTATTGTGAATGAGTAAATTTTCTACCTGTGAAATTTTCAGTGAAATTTCAAGAGAAAGTATGAAAGAGAATGTAATGGAACAAATGTATTGGTCATTGGTGGGACCCTAAACCACTTTCTATAGAAATTTTACACTATATTTCACAGTTTGTATCACCACTCTTGTGAAGTGGGCTTCTCCAAGCGAATTTGCTACCGGATGTCATAGGTTTGGATTTCATTAGTGAGATAGGAGAAAGCAGGTCAAATTTCAAGAACAACTTTTAAAAGGAAATTGGTTTTCTCACATTCAACTTCTGATTTTAGCCATTGTGTTTATATCTGGTATACTTCAGTTGATTAATGCTCGTAGAATTGAAAACATAGT
Source organism: Clarkia xantiana subsp. parviflora (assembly GCA_036873135.1). Taxonomy (NCBI): domain Eukaryota; kingdom Viridiplantae; phylum Streptophyta; class Magnoliopsida; order Myrtales; family Onagraceae; genus Clarkia; species Clarkia xantiana. The sequence goes on along the minus strand of JAPTYO010000008.1, from coordinate 14,479,956 downwards.
CTTCGTTATAGAAGTTTATAGACTTTTAAAAAATAACTTCATGATTATGTTTTGTTGGTAGAAAGGAAATTCTTCATCGTCACAAATCCGGGCCTTCGGCAACATCCCTATATATACATGTGATATGTATACTGTACAAAAACAAATACTTCCAGCATTAGACATCAAAACTCTTGAATATCTACTACGTTTGTGAATTTGAGTAGAAACCTTGTGCAAGTATATATTAATGAGAGAATGTTTTTGGATTTCTCAATCATGATATGAGTGAAACGTTTCACTAACCGTGAGACGTGAGTTGATAAATATACTAGATTAGTTATGTCTGCAATATTTCTTGGTTTCTTGCATTGACACTGTAGCAAGACAAACCTGCAGGTTGCAGATAGAAGTTTATGTCGTTCTTGAAATTTGGTCAGTTCAATTTTTGCAATGATAGAATTGGTAAGCTCATGAAGCATATTGGTATCCTATTGTTGATTATGTGTGTACGGAGGTCACTTGTTTTTTTTGTTCTCTTAAAGTTATTGTGCAGTTGCGGAATTTTTTTTTTTCGGCGGGGTAGTCCTAGGTGGCTCCACATCAGGAGGGCAGCACCGTAGCATGCTTACTCCAAACCTAGACTAGTCCCCACTCGCACTTGGCTCAGTCTTAGGGTTTGCCCGTAAGGGGTAAGGTGCTGACCATGAATATTTTTAGGGTTAACAAGTTTTTTGGTCCATAATGTTTGACAACTTTTGGGTTTTGGTCAATGATGTTTTTTTTTAACTAGTTTTGGTACCATATGTTTGCAGATTTTTTCTAGTTTTCGTCTAACCGTTACACCGTCCATTTTTTGACATGTACAAGTCATTTGATCCACCCTAAACTTTCAATTTTGTTCAATTTAGTCCTCTAATACTTTCCTAACCTTTTTTTGGTTCAATTTAGTCTCGACGTTTCAAAAATTCAATTGGACCTATTGTCCAATTGGGGTCAATTTTGAAACTTCGGGACTAAATTGAACAAAAAAAAAGTTTAAGAAAGTATTAGAGCAACTAAATTTAAAGTTTAGAGTGGATCACGTGACTTGAACATGTCAAAAAATGGACGGAATGAAACGGTTAGACCAAAACTAGAAAAAATATGCAAACATATGGTACCAAAACTAGGTAAAAAAAACATCATTGACCAAAACCCAAAAGTTGTCAAACATCATGGACCAAAAGACCTGTTAACCCATATTTTTATGTTCCTATAATCACTAGCGGAGATTGAACTCATATCCTCTGGTTAAGGACGAGACATTGAACCACCACATCATATTACACATAATTTTTTTTTTTTATATTAACATTGATGTTACCTTTATAAGTGAAGAACCACTAGAGCTGTTGCCTAAACCCTCTACGACCAATAGCTTTGCCTTCGACATGCAAACCCTGTGTTCAAAATGATGTTACATGCCTTCGACATGTAAACAAAAAGAGAGCTAATAATTTTGTTCAAAATGTTCGTACTTGTTTCATGTGCTTTATACAAAATATTATTAAAAAAAAGTCTATATAAATTTATATTACTTAATTAAGATTCTTTATATATATTTGTACAATATTACACAATTTGTTTTTTTTTTTAAGTTACCACGTACAATATTCTAATTTTTAATTATTCTTTCACAGATTTTGTTTAATTAATAGCTTTGAAAATTTTAACTATTTGTTTAATTTTGAAAGTTAGCTAGTCAGTTTCGCACAAGGAGGTGTTAGGTTGGATGTGTTGATTTATCAACTTCTAAAATTTGGTCGAGCCCTAATCGCAATGGCGAGGAGATGAAAAGACGAAGAGAAACTCAAAAGGCACAGGACATGCGAATTAATAGCGTGTATTCTTTCTTTTTTTTTTTTATACTAAAATAGCGTATATTTTTTTTTCATTAGAAACGCTTTAGCTTATTTAATACTTAAGGAAACTGAGACAAATTCAATGTTTTGCCTCACAGATTTTACAATGAAGGAATTTTAAATCATAACTAAAAAAAAATAAACGTCCCTAATATCATTTAAACATAAAATAAAGAGAACAATGCCCAAGTGAGAAAGAGTCTGAGCCTAAAAACTGGACTTCTCGAAACTTCAAGGCTCATCTTCTTCAACGTGTACTCCACTATCAGCAAAAATGTCATTCATACCCAATTTATTAACTAAGTAAATATGTTGCCTAGCTAACAAAGTATTAGTAAAGATGTCAGCAACTTGTTCATTAATCCTAATATTCAAAAAAATTAATAGTATAATCTAAAAACTTTTGCCTAGTGAAATGAAAATTATCTCTAAATAATTCGTTCTCTTATAAAATATAGGTTTATTGGCAATCTAGGGTTTTTTTTTTTTTTTTGAATTGAAAATATGAGTTGCTGTTGTATTATCACAATAAACATCCAAAGCAACATTCTGTGGAACAACAAGTTCAGATAATAGGTCACGCAACCAGACTACTGAAGGATTTAGAGGATTAATGCTACGGAAATAGTAAACAAGATACGCGCCAGGTAACTAATACGCAGTGGATTAAGGTGCACATACCTACAATGTTTCCTGCAGCCCAAGACCGTTAAGGAGAGTTCTCGATCCGTCGGACGGTTCCCTGTAAAGGTTCCTGTTAGAGAAGCCCTACGCGGATTATGTCTCAGAGCAAAACATCAGTCGATTCTTCGCAGGATGGATCTCTTGGAGTAAATTGCTCGACGCAATTTGTGTTAGATTACGGGAAGTAATCACTACGGATACTTAAACAAGGTACATGCTACTAATTGGAATTACGCAGCGGAAGTTTCACACATACCTTTAAGATGATCCGTAGACCCAAGATCTTCTTAGGAGGGAGTTCATGATCCTCCGGTCGGGACCCGTAGAGGTTCTTGTTAGAGAAGCCCTACGTGGTGCAAGCTCCACAAGAAAGCCTCTGATCGATTCTTGGCATGGGGACAGATCTCTGGAGAGTTTGCTCGAAAGCAATTTGGCACACCATTTGCTGAGGGATATGGTTCGGCCAAACTAGGTATTATAGGGGGGATGGTTATTCTCTCTAAAACACTCTGATGAGGGAATTATGATTAACCCTAAAAATCCCCTAACACCTCTTATTTATAGGAGGAGTAAAGTGGACAAAAGTCCACTTTACCCCACCTAGGGTTTCGGCCAGCCTATGTAATTGGGGAGGCCCAATTTTGGGCCTCCCATGTCAATTGGGATTTGGGTCTAGCCCAATTACCCCAATGTGACATTTACCCAAGTTCATTAGGTAAACTATATATATTATGGGCTACCAATTACAGCCCCCATTACCATATGCTTACAGCTCCCACTCGCCGGAATGGGAGGGTGTCTGTTAATGTATTGTCGTCCAAATCTGCATCAACATTTCTCTCCTTTGATCTGCTCCTTGCTTCCGAATAGTTCATACGAGGTTTGTCGTGCGATCGGCGGATACGACGGGCATCGTTCTATTAATCTGTTAGGAGTGTTGTAGCGCCCGCGGAACGTTGATTCCCTTTTCTCCAATCAACCTGTTATAAAAAACATTATATTGTACCGCGTTGTATCCTAGGTCAAATGATAATTCTCCATTTTCCTAGTTTCCACATAGAAACACTTCTCCAAGGCATTCGTACAAGTATTCACAACCTTCAACTAATATCCGGTTGGTGGCCACCTAGTGAATACAAGAGTCGGTGAATTACAGGTGTACTTGACCATCCCCATCGCTCATATCCTTAGTCAGATCCAATCGGTTTCCAAAGACGTGGTCACTAGGCCTTTTTGTTCAGCACTACGCTCGTACGCCGGGAAGCGAGCATTGAGTCTGACCTTAGATATGAGTTCTGAGTCCGTGAGGATACTTTAGGTGCCTCTTCATAAGGCTCCTAGGATCAATCACACGCTCGAGGTGAAGAAGTTTACGCCCGCCAGAATCACGAGGATTCCTTCCTAGCACAACCGAGCTGTGACCCCGTGGTCGAACGTGGCACGCGCAGTATGAAGCACGCGTTGATAACATACCTGAACCTTTTGGGTTGACAGGAAAGGGATAAGTCAATCATGCTATCACAAATTCTCATCTGGCCCAGAATGTGGTTTAAATGACGAACGAAGTTCAAAACAGCGATATGCAAACGAAGACCACGTCGAATTACTTCGAAACTAGATAATCGTCTTGCTTAATCAAGTTTATCCCCCCTGACTTTAGCCAGTCTTGTTCGGTGGAGGCCTCCCTCCACCTCAAGACGACTGTACCTGTGTGACTAGGTAAGGCCCATATTCGACATAGTTTGGCAGATGATTGCGTCCTCCTACAACTTAGTTTATAGACCGTAAATCTGATGTAATCAAAACATTATGACGTCGATTTTTCATAAACTCAATTGCAATTCTTCCACTTACAAAATGTAACTTTCTAATATCAAAATGTTATCACAGATACATGTCATTTCTAAACCCTACGCAATCCTAGAAGTTTTACATGTTTTTCGAATATCTCCATGCGTAGTGGTTTAGTTAATGGGTCCGCTACCAAGTTATTGGTGGACAAGTATTCCATAGTGATAATATTGTCTACCACCACAAATTTAGCATTAATTATTTCATATCAATGTCTTTGGTCCTACTATGGTACTTCGGATTCTTAACTGCCGCAATGACTGCTTGACTGTCAGAGAAGACCTTCATAGGTTTATTCTTGACATCGCCACCAAGCAGCGCAGTTTGAAGCCTTTTAAGCCAGACCGCTTTCTGTACATTCTTAGAGAGAGCTACGAATTACGATTCCATCGTAGATATGCGACTCATATTTTCTTCTTGCTCGTCCATGAAATGACGACATTAGCAAATGATGAATACTCCTCCTGTGGTGGACTTATGATCATTCGGATCGCCACCACGGTCAGCGTCAATGCAATCGGTCAATTCTAACTTCCTGCCCTCATAGCATAGTTCGTGGTCGCCAGTACCTTTTCAGATAACGAATTATTCGTTTTATAGTCTTTAAATGTTGATGGCTAGGATCTGACAGGAAGCGTGCTACTAGGCTCATGGCGTAACAGACATCCGGACGGGTGCATAGCATGGTGTAGAACAAACTACCGACCATGCTAAAACATCATGTACCCTTTATCTATTTACGCTCTGCTAGGTTCTTGGGGCCGTCACGTTTTGACAGTGCGCACCCAAACAGCATAGGAGTTTCCACAAATTTTGGCATCCTGTAATCTGAATCTTTTCAACAATTTGTTGATATAAGCTACTTGAGATAGACATGATTTCCGGGTAGCCCGATCTCTAGCAGTCTCAATGCCTAAGATATACCTGGCCTCTCCCATGTCCTCCTTCTCAAATACAGATGCCAACCAGGACTTTGACTTATTCATAAATATCATGTCGTTTACAGCAATAAGTATGTCGTCCACTCAAAAGGTTAAGATGACATACTTAGACCTGGAGGTCTTATAATACACGCATGGATCCTTGTGATAAACTCACAGATCCGTTTCCTACGATTTTCTCGTGGAATCTGCGGTACCATTGCTTAGACGACTGTTTAAGACCGTAAATGGACCTTTAGAGTTTACAAACTTTACGTTCGTTACCAAGAGTAATGAAACTTTCTGGTTGCTCCATGTAGATCTCTTCCTCCAGGTTTCTGAGGAGGAATGCGGTCTTAATACTAATTTGGTGAGGTTCGAAATCGAGACCTGCGACCAAGACCATAAATGGCCCTTACCGTGGTTTTACGCACAGTTGATGAGTATGATTTGTCAAAGTCCACTCCGTGAAGTTGGGTATAGCCTTTCGTAACAAGTCGAGCTTTGTATCGCTCGACCTTTTCTATCAGTGGTGAGCCTTCTTTCAGGACTCACCGTATCCTTATGCCCTTGTGGTTAGCAGGTAAATCAACTACAGACTATAATGGTTTTCATTTTGGCGATCTCTCTCATTCATTATTTTCCTCCATTTCTCCACTTGAGGTCTTTCCAATGCAAGCCAACAGTTGTTAGAGTGAGGCCATCACTCTTCTAGATGAGATACTTCTTTGGAGAAGTTAAATGCCTTCGACTTTCGTCTAGGCTTGTTTATCCCGTCTTTGAGTCTTAACGTCTCTCCCACTCTGAATAATGCCTCTTATCAGAGCATTTATTCCAATTGGGATCAATTCTCCCACTAGAAATAACGCTTCTTATCGGGGCATTACTTCTATTGGGTACAAGAGTAGTGCTTGAACCATAACAAACAACTTTCCTTGAATGACTTCTCTGTCTCGGAGTTTTACTTCCAAGATGAATTCCTTGATATCTAGGATCTAGAACCAAGTTTGTCGGATCACTTCCACTGGGAACAATGGGTAGTAAAGGTAGCTGCGGCAATCCTGGTTCAGCATTACGATAATCAGGTTCAACTTGATTCGTCCAAACAGTAACGGTGATTACTTATGGTAGGTGTTTATTCCTCCCACTGGATTTATAATGAAAATGTTCCCATTATCATTTACCATGTCATTCGCTTGAGTTGCTGGTTCAAATCTCTCCCACTCGAATTAAGTGGAACCTGATTGTCAGTGTTATACTGCTCCGTTTTGATCAAGACTACATTTGTATGAAACTGTCCATGCATCGGAAAATTCATCCTCAAGTATGTAATGTCTCATGTTCGACCACGGCACCATTTTCCAAAAGCTGTAAACATGTATTTTCTAAGAGTAGTTAACGTACTCTTGTCCTAAATACGTGTTTAATGCGCAAATTAATGTCGCATGATGATGTGATTTAACTCATTATCATTATTCAGCTATTATGGCGACGTGTTTTACCGATTTCATTGGAACACAGTGTTACATAAATGTAAATCACTTTTCATCATCCCATAGGGAACGTCTGATAGAGTGACTCCAACATTATGTATATAAACTGTGCTTCCTGAAGTGTGTCAGTTGATTTGAATGCCTAGCCTGACTTATCGTTCAAGGTGTACGAAAGGAAAATCGTTTAACCGACTTAATCCTTATTCGTTGCAAAACTTATCTCATGGATTTTATCTCATCTCCGAACTGAGCATCTTGGGTTTTCACCCTATGCGTCAGCTGATACTTTTACAAGGTCGTGGTAGATTGCCAAGTCTACTTCGTACCGTTGTAAATGTTATCAATAAGTTATTTCCGAAGGAATGCAAATGAAAATTCAGCACATCATCATTTAAACACTTCATTATTAAACTCGTACTTTGAAACGATGTGTTCCGTCTTTCGAGGTCCACTTGCGCATAGCGCTTTTCACCAAAGTTTTAACCCTTGGCTAAATCGTTTCATTTCTAAATTTAATTCAATTTAATCCAACCGGTTTCGTACATGATTACATATTATTTCATTCAATGGAGTACTAATAATTAAGAAATACTAAATCGTTAGATCTAGCTACGCAATCGATGTGTATGATCAGTTCAGTTGTCCTGACTGAGATGATGGAGTACGTGAATCGTGTCGTTTTATTCGACCACTTTTACCTGGTCAAAATTTCGTTTCGGATCGATCCCGTTTAACTGGGTCGATTAATTTTGATAAGTAGATAGCATTTCGAATCGAATGGAAACTACTTTATTCAATAAATCCGAATCTCGAAATAACTAAAATTTTAGTAACTCAAACGAACGATTAAATGACAATATATAGTAGGGTTCTTGATCTGTGGACCGCGTATTTGATCCATGATTGTCGCATAGATAGTCGAGAACTTTAAGCCATGTTGAACATCACATCTGAGTAAATTCACGAGTGAATCACGTCAAATGACCTGTGTCTGTATAAAGCATTTTACCGCTTGATACACATGACCTACGAGGTGTACCTTAGACGCACTTTATCAACATGGTTTAACCCACCTGATTATCGTATAAGACCTCTATGGTCCAGTTCTCTCTATGATATGAGGATCATGGTTGACTTCTATCGAACCCAGTATGGTGAGCAGAGAAGGTTTCCCTTTTTACTGTTGTGGTTACTGTACTTGATTAGGCTCAAGATCATAGAGTCATGTAAATATCAGACAACATATACATCTTTTCCATGTTGACATTTCATTCTAAAGATCGGATGTGGGTTTTATGCCAACATCCATGAAAAGAGAGAAGAGCATCACGTTTAACCGAAACGTTAAGCTTTTGCATCATTGATTCCACCGAGGCGGATGCAAAGGGATACTAAGTTGCAACATTACCTGGTTGCAGTTGAAGTCTTCTTCAACCCCCTTTTACCAATGTTGAATGTATCACCACATATGCGTTCAGATCTTCAAAGAACCTACTCCAATGCTTGGTGAAACAAATTATTGCATTCATTTCTCATTGTCAAATATCATACAGACTACCAAATTCATCTGTAGTTGTCCTCTCCACTTTTCGGAATCGTAGAAGAGAATTCAACACGTACTCTTTTTATTCATCATGATTCATACCATCAAGATTGCGAGGAATATCGAATCGCACTAAATTAACCAATTCATACTAACACAACGATGATTATGCAAAAATTAGGGAGACAATAACATTTGAGAAAGAATTGCATACATCAGATATCTATCTATTAAGATTGAATCCGACAAATAATGATTCCACAGTCATCTAAACCAACCGACCACCAGTAAACCAATGGAAGATGGCAGTGAAAGAGTTCAGATTACCGTCGTTTTCAATCCAATAGATCAGTCTTTCAAAACCGGTTTTAATCGCAAATTACCGGAACAAGAATTTTAAAACAAGCATATCTGATCTTGGCTTTCCCAATGCTTTTTTATTTTGGAAAAATATTCCGATGAATTCACTCATGCATATATAATTCTACTAGCCATGTAAATTATCATACGCAAGTAACATTCATCAAACAAATCACACTCATGCTTACGCGTAATGCATCTAATGTTCCGAGGAACTCATGCTTGCATATATAATTCTACTTCCATGTAAATATCAAATGCAACTACATCCTCAACATTCTAGCATACGTATCAAACATGAAAATTCCACAACAATTATACATATTTGGTACCTGGTTTTCGGTTTTAAAATAATTTTAAACATTAGGGGCTGATTTGCAATTCATGCTTATATTCAATTACACAACATTCTAGACATGAATCCTAGGCATTTACAACCATCACAACATGTCTATCCTAGTGCGCATTCCATATATTTAACCAGGGCTCCGCCCACAACATGCAATGTCCAGCTAGCTTGACTATGTCAAGACAACATTTCTAATCATGCATTAATATATATTGAATAATAAACAATTGCAATTCAACCATCTAATTAATCCAGTCCAAAAACATGTATCTTCAAGATCCATCCCCATAATCGAAACAAGGCATAAAGGTTAGCAACACTATGAGCACTGTGTAGTTCATTTAGAGGTTCAAAAACATTTGGATTTTAAAACTTGACCACCCTATTTTATTTAATTGACTTGAATTCGGTCTAGAAAAATATTTCGGCTAAGTCAATTTCGGTTCGGTTTGGTCCGGTTCGGTCCGATTCCGAAAAACATGTTCGGTTCGGTCCAGTTTTAAATTCGGTTCGGTCCGTTTTAAATTTTAAAATCTGGTTCGGTCCGAACTGGTACAATAAAATAGGGTTTGGTTCGTTTCAACACACAAAACCGGTTCGGTTAGATCCACGTAATTACCCTGGTTCGACCCGACTCGATTAGGTCGAACCGATTGAGAAAATCTGGTTCGATTTAAATCCGTCCCGGTTTAATTTATTGGACCGACCCAATAATTAAAATTTTCAAATGTTGGGCCGACATGTTTACTTGTGGCCCAAGTAGGGTTTTAAAGTCCAAAAATAATTAACTTAACCACCAAGTAACATTAATTATATAAAATAATTTCCAATATATATATATATTTCGGCCAAATCAAGACATATATATATATTTATTGCCAAGATTCTATCTTTAAGATTAAATTAATCAACAATATATATATATATATATGAAAAAATCGGCTACTATATATATATATATATATATATATATATATATATGTATATTGTCAATATCTTAAATAGGGTAACAAATATACTGACAATATATTTTCTCAATCTTTTAGATAATAAAATCTATCAATAATATCTTTAACCCTATTAAATATTTAGATATATTGATAGTGATATATATTTCTATATATTAATATGAATCAATCCTAATGCTTCTAATTATAGACATATTGTTACCTTAATTAAAAATTAAAATATGGTAAACAACATAATTTATTATTTCGACCGAATTTATTTTATTGGTGCCTAAGAAATTTAAAAAAAAAAAAAAAGTTACCTTGCAATTCCTCAGGGTTAGCCGAAATTAACACATAATTAGAAACAAGTTGTCAAGTTTCAAGATCAAATTTTAATAAGATCTGCAATCCAATGTTTGATTTTGATAAATATTACACTTTTCTTGAAGATCATGAACATCAAATTTACCAAGAACATCATGAAAATTTCGGACCATCCTTTAAGATAAAAATTCGAAAATTTTAAAATCCTTCCTTTAAAAATTTCGGTCTGAAAATTTAAAACTTCCAAAAAAATCAATTTATCAAAATCATGAACTCCTAACACAAGCTCTGATACCACTGCTAGATTACGGGGAGTAACCACTACGGATACTTAAACAAGGTACATGCTAGTAATTGGAATTACGAAGCGGAAGTTTCACACATACCTTTAAGATGATTCGTAGACCCAAGATCTTCTCAGGAGGGAGTTCACGATCCTCCGGTCGGGACCCGTAGAGGTTCTTGTTAGAGAAGCCCTACGTGGTGCAAGCTTCACAGCAAAGCCTCTGATCGATTCTTGGCACGGGGACAAATCTCTGGAGAGTTTTCTCGAAAGAAATTTGGCACACCCTTGGTGAGGGATATTGTTCGGCCGAACTAGGTGTTATAGGGGGGAGGTTTTTTCTCTCTAAAACACTATAATGAGGGAATTATGATTAACCTTAAAAATTCTCTAACACCTCTTATTTATAGGAGGAGTAGTCCACTTTAACCCACCTAGGGTTTCAGCCGGCCTATGTAATTGGGGAGGCCCAATTTTGGGCCTCCCATGTCAATTGGGATTTGGGTCTAGCCCAACTACCCAGATGTGACATTTACCCAAGTTCATTAGGTAAACTATACATATTATGGGCTACCAATTACGGCGCCCAGTACCATATGCTTACAATTTAGAACCTCATTTTGTGGGTGTTTCGGCCGAACTTGCTCTGATATGGGGATGAGAGTTTTCTTTTAATCTCACCACTTAGGAAGAGATGAATAGCATTAGTGTTATAAAACCCTCCTAGGACTCCCTATTTATAAGAGTAAAGTGGACAAAAGTCCACTTTACCCCTATTATTATTTCGGTCGGCCATGTGTATAGAAAGGCCCAATTTTGGGCCTCCCATGTCAATTGGGATTTAAGGCCTAGCCCAAAATCCCTAATATGACATTACCTAATTTATTAGGTACATGGACTTAATTAATGAGCTCCCAATTACGGCGGCCCATAGTCCAAATGCTTACAACTACTTCCTTAGCAATATGCCTAATAACCTTATATTCAGCCTCAATAAAAGAGGTAGACACAACATCATACTTTTTAACTTCGAAGAGATCAGGAAATCCTCATCTTAACACAATAACTTGTCAAAAACCTCCGAAACTCAACATAGTTGCCTCAGTTGGAATCCCCATAACCTACCTATGAAGTCTTACTTTAAGAAGAAAACATAATACGAAAACATAATACCCTTACCAAGAGCATTTTTTTACATATCTTATCAATCTTATTACTGCATCCCAGTGAGACGAATTGGGTTGCTAATAAAAACCGCTTAAATGTTGAACAACAACAAATATGCCATGTTTAGTCAAATGAAGATACAATAATTTTCCAAAGAGACTTCTGAAAGAAAAATCATTAGCCAAAAGAACATTATCATGATTATATTTCAACAAAACTTCATACTTTTTATTAGCGGTTTAAGATCAACTTTTATGGAGTTCTGGCTGGTTTTCCAATAGTTAAGCCAACCTCATAAATCAATTCTAATGCATATATTCTTTGGTGCATAACTATAAAATTTTCAGATCTTGCTATTTCTATGCCAAAAAATACTCCAACTCATCTAAGTCCTTTATTTTAAAATTGGCCTGCAAAACATTTTTCAACTAAAATATCAGCTTGCCACTGTTACCAGTAACAAGTAAGTCATCCACATAAACCAGTAGAAAAAACTATCTGATCACCATCCTTTATCAAGAACAATGAGTAATCATAAAAAGACCGTGTATATCATGCTCTAGTCAATGCCTTAATAAGCTTAAGATTCTACTGTCTCGAGGCCCATTTCAGTCCATATAGGGACTTTCGTAATCTATAAACAGTGTTACTACTAAACTCCCCTGATTACGCCCTGAGACAAGGACATATAAACCTCCTTAGACAGGTCACCTTGCAAAAAGTATTAAAATATCCATTTGATAAAGATGTCAATCATGAACCAATGCCAAAATAGTTTTGACTGTATTCATTTTTACTACTGGAGAGAATGTCTCAAAATAATTCAACACATGTTTCTGTTTAAACCCCTTATCAACAAGCCTAACTTTATACATTTCTAAAGTGATGCAGCGTGATGGGGTAGGTGGGTGTTAGATTACGGGGAGTAATCACTACGGAAACTTAAACATGGTATGTGCTAGTAATATCAATTACGCAGCGGAAAGTTTACACGTACCTCAAGAGTAACCGTAGTCCAAGATCCTTGCTCGAGGGAGTTCCTCTGGTCGGGACCCGTAGAGATTCTTGTTAGAGAAGCCCTACGTGGTGCAACTCCACAGCAAAGCCTCTGATCGATTCTTGGCACGGGGACAAATCTCTGGAGAGTTTGCTCGAAAGCAATTTGGCACACCCTAGGTGATATATGTGGTTCGGCCGAACCTTTAGTGTGGGAGGAGGGTTTTTCTCTCTAAAACTCTATTGTGAGGGAATTATGATTAACCCTAAAATTTCCCTAACACCTTGTATTTATAGGAGGAGTAAAGTGGACAAAAGTCCACTTTACCCCCTCTCTATATTTCGGCCGGCCTATGTAATTGGGGAGACCCAATTTTGGGCCTCCCATGTCAATTGGGATTGTCTAGCCCAATTACCCTAATGTGACATTTACCCAAGTTCATTAGGTAAACTATACATATTATGGGCTACCAATTACGGCGCCCATCACCATATGCTTACGGTGGGGGGTAGAAGACACACAACTCGTTGATTCAAGAGAATACCGAGAATTCGACGATCGATTGAGGAGAACCTCATTTTTCTTATTAATCAATAATACTGAATTCTCAAAGACGGCTAAACATAGTTTAAATACTGAAAGCAAAAGCCTAAACCTAAAACAAATCTGAAAATAAAAAATAGGTCCTAACTAAACCGACAAATTATAAATACGACCTATAAAAAACAAAAAATGCGATTTTGACCATCTAGATGAAGAAATTTGGCCGAAAAACATTGAGCTCAATGCAGATCCATGGGTATCGCTCAGACTGCTCTTTCCGCATGAAATTTTTTATTATCGTGCCAAAATCCGACACCGGTAGTCCCAGAATTGACAAATATGTTTCAGTTTATAGAATTTTAATAAAAATAAGAATTTAGCTTTAATATTTTCCAATTTGGTGTTTAACTAGTCCATGAATGACGATATGCATTAAACTGAAAATATAAAATGTATGAAGTAAGTTGGTTGTTCTCAAAACAAATTTATGTTTAACATATTAAGATATAATCAACTCTATAATAGATTGATATTATAATAAAGTAAGTCACATTACCATGTATATTATAAAATGTATCAAATACACTTTAATCTGACATTACACTTCATATTACAACACAATCAAATACTGCAATCTAATGTTATATTTTAAATTACATTGATTACGAACCAACCTTTTAGCTCAATACATTACTTGTATTCTTATATTTCAAGTCATCTCACATTACGGCATTACGTCATATATAATGCCACTAAGGAGTTGTGAAATTTGAATTATAAATTTGATAAAAAAAAATCTCTACATGTTGACGAACTTATCATAACTAGATACATGACCAAAAAATGCATAGAAAAGTTTGTATGGCATTTTGTGCTTGTGAGTTGTGAGCATTAGAACGCGGCATAATTGACTTATTATGGGTGTACATCTGACATGTAGAATATGATAAGTTTATTGACAAGTGCGATAATATATGCAGACACGAGTTGGCACCTCTGTGTGGTCTAATCATCGATCAAGGGCGTTAACTTTGTCGGGTATAATGCTAGTTAAGATCCAGTCTCATTTTAGCGGGGGACGGTCCAGTGCTATATTTGGAAGATGGATATAAATTGTTGGTCCCAAATGGTATAAATCCACCACACATCTGTGGACTTTTGTTGTTGTGGGCTCTCCAAGTTGGGCCACTTCCTTTGCTATATAGTTTCTGTTTGGGCTTTATTAGTTGTTTGGCCCGGTTTATTTCGTTTGGGTGTATTTGTAACTTTTGCTTTACTTTGTGGACTAGTTCCTTCATTGTATGAACTATGGGGATTAACCCTTGAGCATGCTCGGGTTTCCCTAGTATATAGTGTATTATAATTAGGTGAAGGGGTGTCAAGTGAAGGAACCACCCCTCATGATCCGCAAGTCTCGTATCTGTTTTCTCTACTTCATCTAGGCTTAGGTTTTCTGATAGTTCACATGGTATCAACGCACTGCGGCTCCTTTCCGTGTCTCTGATCGATCCTGCTTCCGTTTCTGTCATCTCTTTCGCTCTCCTGGCGCGACGCGATCTCTGTGGCATCTTTTGTGTTCGTTCTTCATCAACGATTTGCGACAATTCGTTTTTACCCAAACGATTCATCTCTCCACCTGGCTCTTCTCCTATCTTGCATGTGAAGGACCTCGTCTTTTTCACCGACGATCTGAGGCCTTGATCCGTTTCGCTCTGTCGTTTAAGCTTCCCGAGGGGTCTTTCGCCCTTCCTATGGACGTTTTCTTTCAATGGATGATTTGACGAAACAAACGGATGGCAATGACATTTCGAAACTCGAAGTGGTGGAACAAACTGCAACCGGATCCATCAAGGCTTCAGACTTTGTGATTGAGGTTCACTCTTTTCATCCTCTTTATCTGCATGCAACTGATAATCCTAGACATAGCTTGATTTCTATGAAACTGTCTGGTATTTCGAATTATCTCAAGTGGAGTCGTGATATCCAAATGGTGCTGTTAGGAAAGAACAAATTAGGTTTCATCATAGGTTCTTGAGGAAAGCCAGAGAGATATTTCTGCTATCATATCATCTGAGGGCACATTTCTTACAACTAATATTCCTTCTGGCTCTTTTGATGCAAAAGGAAAAAGAGTTCCAAATCAGAATCTTGAATGTGATTTTTGCAAGAAAAAGGGGCACACCATTGAAAGGTGTTACTCTAAGGGTTGTGATTACTGTAAGAAGAAAGGCCATTATAAAGAGAATTGTTTCAAATTCAGGGACCTGAACAAGGCTAAAGTTGTTGTTGTGAGGACCACTGTTGCAAGTGAATCCATTGAAGGTGACCCTCATCCAGATATATCTTCTTGTGAGGCATCAAAGGGGAACATAGTCATGACCAGTGAACAATTTGAGAGGCTCATCCAAAGAGTTGGAGGTGGAAGCACCTTGGTTGCAACTGCAATCACTCTAGAAGATGTTGGCACCTCTGCTGGTATGATTTCTGTTCCTTCCTTTCGTAACAAAGACAACTGAATTTTTGATACAAGAGCTAGTAATCATATGACTCATAACTGTATTTGGTTAGATAACTTTAAGCGTGTATCTAACATTAAAGTTCAGTTACCAAATGGTTTGCTGTCTTATGCTGCTGGGATAGGAGACTATAATTTTAACAAAGATTGTAAATTGAGAAACATTCTTTTTTTACCTGATTTTCATTTTAATCTCATATATGTTTCTCAGTTTACTAATGATTTTAATTGCTCTGCTACTTTCTTCAAAACTCATGCTATCTTGCAGGACCTCTAAAGTGGGAGGGTCTTGGCAAGTGGTAAAGTCTTCTAGCTTGTATCTCCTTAGCCGCAGCAGTAATGACCAACATTCTATTGCTTTAAAGGTTTCCAATAAGTGTGATGCAGATCTGTGGCACAAGAGATTTGGACATGCTTCTTTACATTATCTCCAAAATATTAGTTCAATTGATTGTTTTCATAATAAGAACCTTGTGGTTAATGATTGTTATGTTTGCCCTTTAGTTAAGCTTGCTAGGAATTATTTTTCTCATTCTGATTCTAGAGCAATGTCTATGTTTGATCTTGTGCATAGTGATGTTTGGGGGCCTTATTCTGCAGTCACACCTGATAATAAAAGATTTTCTTACCCTTGTTGATGATCATTCTAGATTAACTTGGGTCTTTCATATGGAATTTAAACATGACGTGGCTGAATTGTTGAGGAGTTTTGTAAAACTTGTGGAGACACAATTTCATAAAACTATGAAAGTTTTAAGAACTGACAATAGTGGGGAATTCTTTAGCACAAGCTTAAGTGATTTTTTAAAGGCTAAAGGCATTCTCCACCAAAGCAGTTTCCCCTATACTCCTCAACAAAATGGAAGAGTTGAACGAAAACATAGACATTTACTTGAGGTGACTAGGGATTTGAAATTGCAAGGTTATGTCCCAAATATTTTATGGGGAGAGTGTATTTTAACTGCTTGACATTTGATCAATTTAATGCCTACCAAAGTTTTGGATTGGAAATCTCCTCTGGAAATCATGTTAGCCAAAAAGCCTGATATTTCTCATTTAAGATTATTTGGATGTCTTTGTTTTGCAAAAGATTTGATGGTGAGGGACAAGTTGGCTGCCAGAGCTATTGCTTCTGTTTTTTTGGGTTACTCAGAACTTCAAAAGGGTTATAGACTGTATGATTTCAAATAAAAAATGTTTTTTTTTTATCAGTAGAAATGTGCAGTTTTTTGAATCCACTTTCCCTTTTGCTAGTAGTAAACATGTCCCTTTGCCCTTCTTTTGTGATCAGAATGAAATCCAAAATGATTTCAATGATGTGAGGGATCCTACATGGAAATCCACTTAGAACATAACCCATGTTGTCCCTATTGATGATGATATTGTTGGAATTCAAGCAGCAAGTGATGAGGACTCTTCTTCTGATGTTGAGGCAATTGATATGCCTCTTGTTTGACCAAATGATGAAGCAGACTTATCTGCTCTTGATGCTAATATTGTTGATGAACAATCTGCCCTTTGTGGAGATCTACTCGTGTAAGGAAGCCTAATATAAGGCTTACAGATTATGTCACTACAACTGTCTCCACTGCTCACTCAATTGACAAATATGTTGGATATAATTATATATCTTAATCATATAGGTGTTATGTGACATTTTTTTCTAGACTCACTGAACCAGGTAGCTTTGAGGAAGCAGTGGAGGACCCAGGCTGGGTGCAAGCTATGCAAGATGACATTCGTGCCCTTGAGGATAATGACACATGGGAGTTGATGCCTCTGCCCAAAGGTAAACAAGCAATCGACTGTAAATGAGTTTTTAAACTCAAATACAAGTCTGATGGGTCTCTTGAAAGGTACAAAGCTCGCTTGGTTGCTAAACGTTTTACACAAAAGCATGACATTGATTTTTTTGAAACATTTTCCCTAGTCGTCAAAATGAATACTGTGAGGGTTATTCTTTCTTTAGAATCTATTAACAACTGGCCTTTGTTTCAAATGGATAATTTTAACGCTTTTCTCCAAGGTGACTTATATGAGGAGGTCTATATGACCCTTCCTCAGGGTTTTCATAATCAGAATGGAGATTTTAATGCTGAAAACACTGTTTGTCGATTACGAAAATCCCTTTACGGGTTGAAACAAGTCTCTAGGCAATAAAATATTAAGTTGACTGAAGCTCTTGTTAATTCTGGCTATAAACAGTTCTTATTTGATTACTTCTTGTTTACCAAAAGGGATGGGGACCAGTTGGTTATCTTGCTTGTATATGTGGATGATCTTTTGATAACTGGGAACAATTCCAAGTTAATTGCTGAGCTCAAATATGTTTTGAAGTCCAATTTTAAAATGAAGGATTTAGGTGAATTGCAGTATTTCTTAGGCATTGAGATAGCAAGGTCTGATAAAGGCCTTGTACTCTGCCAAATAAAATATGCTCTTGATCTGATTTCTGAATCTGGTTTAGCTGGTGCTAATGTTGCTAAGTCTCCTATGGATATTAATGTCAAGCTTACCAGTAAGAAATATGATGATTATCTGAATATTAATCAATCTGATCCTGTTTTGGCTGATATTACCTCTTATAGAAGGCTTATAGGCAAGTTACTTTACTTGACCATTACAAGGCCTGACATTTGTTGGATTGTGCAGCATCTCAGTCAATTCTTAGAGAAACCTAAGAAATCTCATTATGATGCAACCTTGAGGGTGGTAAGGTATGTTAAGTCAGAACCAGGTAAGGGTATTCTGTTATCCTCTTCTAGTAGACTTGTTTTGGAAGGTTCCTGTGACTCAGATTGGGGCAATTGTTTGGAGTACAGAAGGTCTTTAACTGGTTATGTGTTTAAATTGGGTGGTTCTTTAGTTTCATGAAGGTTAAGAAACATGATATTGTTTCTAAATCCTCTGCTGAAGCTGAGTATAGGAGTTTAGGACATGCTATTTCTAAACTGATTTGGCTCAGGGGTTTGCTAGCTGAGTTGAGTTTTTCTAAAAAAAATGCTTATGTTTTGTTTTGTGATAATGAAGCAGCTATTAAGATAACTAACAATCTCATTTTCCATGAGTACAAAACACATAGAAATAGACTGTCACTTTTCTCGACAAGCTATGATTAAGGGTATAGTTCGAGCTCTTTATGTGCCTGCAGGTGAGCAGGTTGCAGATTTATTTACTAAGACATTAGCAGCACCTCAACATCATCACTTGGTAGGGAAATTGGGCATGAAGAACATTTTTCCTGCTGGTTTAGCTCAGGGGGAGTAGATATGAAGTGTCCAGCTTGAGGGGGAGTGTGGACTTTTGTGGTTGTGGGCTCTTCAAGCTGGGCCACTTCCTTTGTTGTGTAGTTTCTGTTTGGGCTTTATTAGTTGTTTGGCCCGGTTTGTTGTGTTTGGATGTATTGTGACTTTTGCTTTAGTTTGTGGACCAGTTCCTTCACTGTATGAACTATGAGGATTAACCCTTGAGCTTGCTCGGATTTCCCTAGTATATAGTGTATTATAATTAGGTGAAGGAGTGTCAAGTGACGGAACCACCCCTTATGATCCGCAAGTCTCGTATCTGTTTTCTTTCCTTCGTCTAGGGTAGGTTTTTTGATAGTTCACAACATCATCTCTTAGATAAATCAAATATTTGGTATTGTTGTAATTATTGTAATCATAATAATAATAATTCATAAATGCATTTGTCTAATAAATTATTGACGTATAAATTATTTCTTTATTCTTTTTACCCATATATACTAACAAGAAAATCATATATATTTTTCGTTACAAAATGAGTGGGGATATCCAAATATACGTTATTATGAATTTAAAAATGAAGAGGATGGAGATTTATTAATTAAACAGAGTTGGTTAAAAGTATTATATTTCACGTTCATTTTTGTTTTTATGGTATGTATTAGTTATCTCATTCCCTTAAAATAATGATAAACATTATCCTCACAATTATTTACTACAATTTTACCCATTATTTACAAAGAGAATTCTTCATAAATTCAACTTTGGTAAATAATTTATGAATGCTACCTACAGTCCCCACAATACATCTTAATTCATGAGTACCTACCTAGCCAGTAAGCTACCACCATAGTCTTTTTAAAAGGACGACGCTTAGTCACCTAACTAATAGTTAGTAATCATTTTATTCCCTACTTTTGATTTGTTACGGTTTTTTTTTTAATGAATAAATACTTTATTCTATTTTCTCACTTAGTTTTAAGATTAAATTCGGGACACACGAACTTTTCTTTTTATTTAAAAAACTATCTGTTAGCCTGAATCCGAGCATAAGGAAAAAGTTCCGCTCGAGTCGAAATTTCAAAACGGGTATGGTTAATCTAAAATTTAAATAAATATTGAAAAAATATATAAACACAATCAAATCTAGAAAATCACTATTCAAACATCTTTTCAAATTTGTAATCTATAATCAGTTTCAAATTAATCCCAATCCAAACACTATAATATATATATACTAAGTCGGTAAATACTCGACCTTTCGAAATTTTGAAAAAAAAGTGTGAGTAAGATCTTAGAGGAAAAGTTTTGCACGGCCATATTTGAACATAATTTCGGTATGAACTTTTAAGAATGGATTCGAATCGTACTTGATGGAGGTGGAATTGACTAACTTTGCGATTTCCGATCTCGGACTTTGAAGTGTCGGATTTTGGCGCACGAATAGAGTTTTTCGTGCAGAAACGACGGTCTGAGCAATACCCATTGCTTTACCATGAAATACGATGTTTTTCGGCCAAATTCCTTAGTTTAGAGGGTCAATATCCCAATTTATGTTTCTTTATGTTTTTTTTTTTTTTTTTTTGCAATTTGTTGATTTTTGTTTGGACCTTTTTGATATTTTCAGATTTGTTTTAGAATTATGGTTTCATTTCAGTATTTAAGATATTTTTAGCCATTGTTGACATTCAATTATTGATTGAATTATAAGAAAATCAAATTTTTCCCTTAACATCGTGTCGAATTCTTGGTATTTTGCGAAATCAACGAGTTTTTGTTCATTCTATCCCATGTATCTCATCACGCTTCATCAGTAGTCATCAAAATTTTGAACTCAAATCTTTTGCTCCGCCGTAGTTAGTTTCAAATATTCACAAGTTATTCCTTATTTAAAGAATACATACATGAGTATCGATTGATTACCTCTATCGCGGAAAAAAAAAATTGATTACCTTCTCGGACAAAATCAGCTATCAGTTACAAAATAAAAAGGGTTAAATGTAGTTTATGTGCTACATGTTTGACCAGTGTAAGCTTTTAATGTCATATGTTTAATTTTGTTGGCTTTTGGTGCCATATGTTTGAGAGGTTATATGTTTTTTATGCTTACGTTAGTCAACAGCTAGTTTGACCGTTAAATACTTTTATTTTGTTCAATTTAGTCCTCAAATTTATATTTTTAAAATTTAAAATTTACAATTTAGTCCCTATTTTTTGCTCAAGTCACCGCCCAAGGCCGCATGCCACCACCCACCACCTCCAAAGCCGCCGACCACCACGAAAATGGCCGACCACCACCACTTGGGGTCGGAAACCACCCCGATTGGTGGTGGTCGGCCCCAATTGGTGGTGGCCGACCCCAATTGGTGGTGGCCACCCCAATCGAGGCCGGCCACCACCAATTGGTGGTGGCTACAGCCCTAATCGGGCCGGCCACCACCAATTGGTGGTGGTTACATCCCTAATCGGGGCCGACCACCGCCAATTGGGGCCGGCCACTACCAATTAGGGTGGTTTTCGGCCCCAAGTGGTGGTGGCCGACCATTTTCTTGGTGGTCTGAGGCTTTGGAGGTGGTGGGTGGTGGCCGGCGACCTTGGGCGGTGACTTGAGCAAACAATTGAGACTAACTTGTAAATATTAAATTTTAAAAATATAAATTTGAGGACTAAATTTAACAAAATAAAAGTATGTAACGGTCAAACTAACTGTTGACCGACGGAAGCACAAAAAACATAAAACCTTTCAAACATACGGTACCAAAAGTCTGCACTGGTCAAACATGTGGCACCAAATGAATGATCCGTTGAGAGAAATAATATACCTTTTTTTTTTTTTTCCAATATATATATATGGAAAAAATAACGAAAAATTAAATAGTGATAAGAAACTAAAATAAAAAAGAGATTGATTTTTAATTTAATTTTTAGTTATTATTAATTTTTTAAATATCATGACTCCAAATCTAGATATCGAATAATTTATAAGGCTCTAATTTTTAAAGCTAATTATTATTATTGTTATTTTTTGCCATCGTCTATGCTACTATTATTTTTAGCCGAACTCTAAGCTAAAGCTACTATTCATGATTGGCGTTTTGCATTTTCATATCACGTCGGTTTGAACTAGGAGACAATCCTAAGGTCATGATCGTCCGCTTCCTAATTAGTCATCACATTTCACCTCCACCTCCACCCTCCACACCAGCTCCCTCTCTCTGCATTTGCAATCGCCATTTAACCTCCACCTCACGCCATTACTGCTCCTCCTTCTCCTCTTCGTCTTCCATTTGAGCTCCATCTCTCTCTCTCTCTCTCTCTGAATTTGTGGTGGAAGAACGCGTTTTCCGTAGTTGTTGAATATTATATAGTATTGGAGACTCCCGCAGATTCAAGTTTTCAGCAGCAGGTCTCTTTCCATTACTATTTTTTCGAATCTCCGACTGCTTCCCAGCAGTAGTATATCAGGTCTTCCTCTTTTTTTTTTTTTTTTTTTTTTTTTAATGTTGCAAATGCAGCCCTTCATCTGCTTGTCTCCTTGGGAATATACGTCCGCTGTTTTGACTTGCTTGTCATTTCCTGCGTCGTCGTCTCCAGGTGTCAATCGCATGGAAATGCATCGGACTAAACGGCATCCGAGGACTATTTGATTGATGATTACGCACCATTAATGGAAACTGTAGCGTTCTGTGTTTCTGATTGAAGTATGCCTAGCATTAAATCGGCTCCTGGTGGTGAAGTGAAGCGAGCCACGACCTTGACGGTGAGTTTCTCTCTGGTTTTTGATTCCGTTCAAGCTTGTTAACTGTTTGATTGCTAATGTTCTTCTCTTGCTTAATGATTCAGGTTGCCGTCAAGTGCAGGCCCTATAGAGAGAAAGACCGTGGTCGAGATATCGTTCGAGTTCATGACAGTAAGGTCTGTCATGTTTTCGTTCATATATCTTCACTATTATGTTACTTGCTCGGTTTTAGAGAACGAGGAACTGATAGTTCGTCGCATAATGTAGGAGGTTCTAGTATTAGATCCTGACTTGTCGAAGGACTATCTTGATCTCATACAACATCGGACCAAGGAGAAGAAGTATTGTTTTGATCATGCGTTTGGTCCTCGGTGTTCGAATTCGGTATGGGCTTTTTCACATGACATTGATGATCTAGTGCTTTTTGGTCAAATTTGCTTTTTAGGGGCAGGATATTGAACTGGATAATGGATGTAATGAACAGCCCTCAGAGTCTTACAAATTGCAATTGCTTATCATTTCAACCCATTTACGTAGTGTTCATGCTTGGATATATTTCAGTCTCGCTGGAGGCAATTAAAGAAAATATAGGAAGTATTGAATATACTATCACGTCAATTGATGATTCTGCACTAATTCTTGCAAGTTATCGATCTGCAAGTATTTTACTTTCACCTTGTTGAAATATGTAGGATGTATACAGCCGATGTATCTCTTCCACCATATCTGGAGTTGTTCATGGTCTCAATGCAACTATCTTCGCCTATGGTTCCACAGGAAGGTACATGAGCATCTTTTTGGTTCAGTTACTGTGAACAGATTCCTTTTTTGGTTGAGCATATCCTTCCGAAGTTTTACATTCTTTCGTTATCTTTGACTGTCAAGTGCTGCAACCTTTCTTA
The DNA here is from genome assembly GCA_036873135.1 of Clarkia xantiana subsp. parviflora. Lineage (NCBI taxonomy): Eukaryota > Viridiplantae > Streptophyta > Magnoliopsida > Myrtales > Onagraceae > Clarkia > Clarkia xantiana. The sequence goes on along the minus strand of JAPTYO010000008.1, from coordinate 14,456,208 downwards.
TTGGTTGCAGTGATCTCCATTGTATGTTTCTGCAGCCATTTTTCAAATTTTATTTACAATGACATAGCTTAAGGGAGCTGTTGTGTTGGTTACTTATTAAAAACATTAATGGATAGAGTTAGGCAACATAGTGCTGGCTTATGTTTCCTGTCAAGAAGTTCTACAACAGAAGGAAATATAGTCTTGCTATACGTTGGTAATGATGTTGAACATACACTTTAGACATGAACACCAGCCAGACCAACTTCCTCTTTCTAATGTAGAAAATGTTTTCTCTGATCTCCATTGTATGTTTCTGCAGCCATTTTTCAAATTTGATTTACTATGACATGGCTACAGTAAGGTGTTGTGTTGGTTACTTATCAAAAACATTAACAGATAGAGTTGGGCAACATAGTGCTGGCTTATGTTTCCAGTCAAGAAGTTCTACAACAGAAGGAGATATAGACTTGCTATGCCGTTGGTAATGATGTTGAACATGCACTTTAGACATGAACACCAGCCAGACCAACTTCCTCTTTCTAATGCAGAAAATGTTTTCTATGATAGAAGCACCTAGAGGTATTACGCTTACTGAGCTAACATACCAATTTGGGACTTCATTAGATGGAAGTTATAGCAATACTAAAGATGTAGACATGTAGTAAATAAAGTGAATTGCTCGAGTTTCAGACTCCATTTGTACGAATTCTTGTGAGAGGAGAAGAGATCTTAGAAGCTTTTCTCTCTTGAAAACTAGTCTTGGGACCTTCTTCAGATTTAATAATTGGCGAAATACCTTAGTCAATTTTGTTCGTGCCCATGCAAACGTTACTAACTTTGGGTGCTGATCCTTGTTAATAGTTGTTCTACTAGTTCATAAATTCAGATCGAGTGAATTAATTAGGAGGTTATTTGGTTTATTATTGAAGTGAATACTTGTTCGCATCATTCATTTCAGATGACTTTGAACCTAATATCTCTTTTTACCTGAATATAATTTAGTGGGAAAACATACACTATGGTCGGAACTAGAAATGATCCTGGCCTTATGGTCCTTAGCTTGGACACTATCTTCGAGCTTATCAACAAGGATAGAAGCTCTGATGATGTTTTTGAAGTCAGTTGTTCCTACCTTGAAGTCTACAATGAAGTAAGGAATATATCTTCTTCACAAAATATACTATTTTCTTCCTGACTTTTTACTCAAGCATGTGATATCTGATTGTTAATGTATCCAGGTAATCTATGATCTGCTAGAGAAATCATCTGGCCATTTGGAACTGAGGGAGGATCCTACACAAGGAATTGTTGTTGCTGGTCTGAGATCAATTAAGGTCGTTCACCTCATTTCACTGATACACATGGAAGAACCTGTACCGTTTCTACACTCCCCAGTGAATTTCTATATTGAGTTAGAAGAAGTTCTTGCTATGTAGGTCCAATCAGCAGATAAAATACTTGAACTGCTAAATCTGGGGAATAGTCGCAGGAAAACAGAGAGCACAGAGATTAATGCAACATCCTCAAGGTAAGCGGTTCATATTCGAACCACATAACATATCACCTTCTCCATCCTCATATTAGTTTACTATTTTACTTAAACTGAATAAAAATACTTTCATCTTATAAGTTTAATCTTGTGTGGAGAGCCTTTTCATTTCCTGCGTTTTATTCATTCTCTTTTAAAGAGAGCAACTTTGTCTTCTTCTCACCATTGTTTATGGAAGAACCGATTGTGGTTTAGTGATGAAATCACTGTGAGGTCTGCTGAATGACTGAGACTTGTTAACTGTAATACCAATGTGCAAGTTGCCAAGGTCATGTGATAAAGTGACATTTAAAAAATGTGGTTAAAAAAAGATACTGAGGATTAACCATTGTCACCTTGAAGAACTAAAACATAGACTAAATGTTTGATGGTAGAAGAGTTATGCTTGTTACCTTCATATGGGCTAAGCAATATATGATGCATTATAGTCGCAGCTCTCTGTTAATTTATCGCTACCCTATTGAACTTTTTGAACTGATAGAAACACTCGCTGTAGGAAAATTACTTTGGAGAATAATATTTAGTAATGCTCATTTACTTTTTATGTTCTCTAAATAAATCAGATCACATGCTGTTCTTGAGATTACTGTCAAGAGGAGGCAGAAAAACAAGTACCGAAATCAAGTCATGAGAGGAAAACTTGCACTTGTGGACCTTGCTGGAAGTGAGCGAGCTTCAGAAACAAATAGTGGAGGGCAAAAACTCAGGGATGGAGCTAATATCAATCGCTCTCTCCTCGCACTAGCAAATTGTATCAATGCATTGGGGAAGCAACAAAAGAAAGGACTTGCTTATGTTCCTTACCGTAATAGGTTTGTATAATTCAATCAAGAATTTTATTGGGCTTCTTGTGTTATAAATCTCACTCCTTCGGTTTTACAGCAAACTGACAAGGATTCTCAAAGATGGACTCAGTGGTAATTCTCAAACAATCATGGTGGCTACTGTATCACCTGCAGATAGTCAATACCATCACACAGTGAATACACTAAAATATGCCAACCGAGCCAAGGAAATAAAGACACACATTCAGGTTAGAAAAAATGGGCACCATGATATTACACATAAGTTTTTGAAACGTACAAATAGGTAGAGACCTCAAGGTCATGCGATGCCAGAAGCATTTCTGCATTTCCTCCTGCTATATCGTTTTTCAAGCCTTTCTGACCTGTTCTTTACTTGGCTAAGCCTGTTAGTTTTGCTGGTATATAACTTATCTGACTATGATTTAATGCCAAATTTATTTTAACTGTAACATTTTCCCATCTTCTGTCTGGTTAAAAGAACAAGATGGATGATTCATCATTTACCAAACTCTGATTTGACAGCCTAGTTTCTCTTTTCAAACTTAAGCACTCTGAACAAAGTTTGTACTGATTCTTGTTGAATGGAGTGGGAATTCATTGCCTTTGGCTTTTCTGTATCTATGATTAAACTGAAATTATTTTGGGTTTTGGCATATGGTAATTTGTTATTGATCTAGATGGAATCTGTTTGTTTCTATTTCAGAAAAATATTGGTACAATTGACACACACGTATCTGACTACCAGAGAATGATAGATACTCTTCAGGTAATGTTCTTAGTTGTGCTGTTTTTTCTCTTTCTGCTTTAAGTATGCACTCTAAACAAAAAAAGTTTAACTGACAGGTTGAGGTTGGTCGGTTAAAGAAGGAATTAGCAGAAAAGGAGTCCCAGCTCAGTGTGAGGACTACTGATAAAGCAGCTGATGATGAGCTCTCTTGGTTGAATATATTGAGCAGTGAAACTAGTGAAAATGTTCAGGAGCGGATAAATTTTCAGAAGGCACTGTTTGAGCTCGAAGAGACCAATATTCGCAACCGTACTGAACTTCAGCAACTTGATGAGTCTATTGCAAAACAGCAGGTTTTGCTTGCTAATTCTGTAATTTGGTGGTGAATTCAAGCCATACTATACTGACCATGCATATTTCTGATTTATGTACATCGTTCCAGGCTACTACTAAAAAAGATGGCACAATTGTCGAGGCTTTAAGAGCAAGGCGGCAACTGATTCTTGATAACATCCGTGATAATGATGAGGCTGGCATCAATTACCGAAAGGTGCTGGGTCATCTTAATAATATTTGTCCGTTTACTGGTGATGTAAAAATCCACTTAATGATATCAAGTTATTGGTCTTATAGGAGATCGAGGCGAATGAGAAACACCAGTGTGAACTCCAAGAGAAAATCAATGAAGCAATCCATAACAATGGAAACAAAACGTATCTACGCATTCTCAATCAGTACAGGCTCCAAGTGAGTAGTTATTCAATCCCTTGCTTTTCCATAAAAAGACTTGCAATGCCTTAAAAACTTTGGGATAAATATATATGGTTTTTGGGTTACCTATGAAAAGTCTGAATTTTGACACATTAACCGGAGAGGTTTGAATTTTCAAAAGTTAATTTGGAAGGTCTGAATTTTCAACTTTGTTGATATAAGAGATCTCCGTCAATTTTTGCCGTTAAAACTGACGGAATTTGGTCCCATGCTTGGCATGTGACCGGAAATAAAATTAAATTCCAAAAATGCCCTCCGACCAAAGTGTGCCCCTCACATGCTTGACTTGAAAAGACGAAAATGCCCCTTAAAGCAAAAAAAAAGCATTTTCTTAATTTGACTTCAGGAGTAATTTTGTCATTTCACATTTTCTCAAATTAGGTATTAAATAAAAAAATATTAAAAGGGTAAAAGTGTCATTTCACACAATTATGTTAAATTTAACCCTAAAAATGGACGAAAACCAAAGTTCAACAAAGTTGAAAATTCATACCTTCCAAATTAATTTTTAAAAATTCAGACCTCTCCGGTTAACATAGGTCAAAATTCAGACCTTTCATAGGTTATTAACTCTATGTTTTTTGTTCGAGTTTTTGCCAACTTAACTTTCCTGAGCTTTTAGATCATCTATTTTTCTATTGAAGTGTGGATGCAAAACTGTCAAAGTTGACAGACGACTTATTAATGTGTTTGTTGCCTCAATTATAAAAGTTAGGGAAATAGTATGGAAAATCAAGGAAAATGAGATGCCATAATTAACAAAATCATTTTCCCATCCACCGAGAAGTATACCATCTAACAATGACTAAAGTTTATATGGAAAAAATCACTAACGTATTTGAATTCATATAAAGTTAAGTTACCAAAATGACTTTTATCCCAAAATTTTATGGCTGTAATGGTTCGTGCCAAGTTTTACCCTAAAATGTTAATATGCAACATAGGAAATGGCAAACACAGAGCTTCGATTGGAAGTTGCAATAAGGGATCAAGTGATTCAACGCCAACGGGAAGCACAGAGGAATCTATGGAAGCTACTATCGGGTTTGGGACTCGAGGAGAAGCAAATGTTGGACTTTGCAGCATGGCATGAAATACCAATCGAAGATTACATGATGAGTCCTTACCTCTCTGACAAGAATCACTCACCAAACCCTTCTTTTCTAGGGCACGACTCCCTCGGCCAATCTCCATTTTCAAACCTCTCATATTCAAGACGATCATCTTGCAATTTTGAACAACATCATCAAAGCATCGATAGGGGAGGAGGAGGCAGCAATTGGAATTCTTTCAGTAGAGAGGAGCACCACACCTACTATTTCCTAAACAGTAGTCATCACTCACCACCATCTGCACAACCCCGGATGAAGAAACCTGAACAATCCTGGGTTTCTGATTCTTCTACCCCAGGAGATGATCAACACGAGGTATCTCTAGTTCAATATATACATTTACAAATATACAAAGGGGTAGTGAACGCTACATTTGTTTTCACTTTTGCCCTTGCAGATATTTAATTCAACAAAAAATATGATATATTTGAAACTTGAACTCACGATCTTTGGTTTTATGGGCAAATATTTTAACCACTAGCCTAAGCTAACTAAAAACTTTTGGGTTAATAGGTCTTTTGGTCCATGATGTTTGACGACTTTTGGGTTTTGGTCAATGATTTTTTTTCCTAGTTTTGGTCTTATATGTTTGCATATTTTTCTAGTTTTGGTCTTTTTGTTACATTCCGTCCATATTTTCCGTTAAGTAACATGTGCATGTCACGTGATTCACCATAAACTTTTAATTTTGTTCAATTTAGTCCTTTAATACTTCCCTAACTTTTTTTTGTTCAATTTAGTCCCAATGTTTTAAAATTGAACTCAAATTGAACAACTAGGTCGAATTGACCCAGCCCTGGGCTAGCGCAGGGCTAGGTCCGACCACGATCAGGGTTGCCGGACCCAGGCGACCCCAACTGGAGTCGGACCCAGCCCTGGGCTAGCCCAGTGCTAGGTCAATTGGATATAGTCCAATTTTCCCCCAATTGGATATAGTCCAATTTTCCCCAAATTGGACAACTAGGTCCAATTGGAAGCCCGGGGCTAGGTTAATTGGACCTAGTCCAATTTTCCCCAAAATTGGACTAGGGTTCAATTTTAAAATTTTGGGAGTAAATTGAACAAAAAAAAAGTGAGGAAAGTATTAGAGGGATTAAATTTAACAAAATTAAAAGTTTAGGGTAGATCACGTGACTTGCACATGTTACTTAACGGAAAATAAGGACGGAATGTAACGGAAAGACCAAAACTAGAAAAATATGCAAACATATGAGACCAAAACTAAGAAAAAAGAAAATAACCATCATTGACCAAAACTTAAAAGTCGTCAAACATCATGTATCAAGAGACGTGTTAACCTATAACTTTTATACAATGCACTTGTATATTTATATTGTTATTATATTTTCCATAAGTTGGGTGCCTTTCTCGTATTGAGTTGATCCCACAATGCATGCAGGATTTGGTGAGAAGGAGGAGCAGTACAGGGCAGCCATTGTAGGTTCATCCAAACAGAAGCATTAGCAATGGCAATGATACTTACAGTGAAGAGGGGAATTTGGGTGGTGTTGTGTTAAGACGGAATTCAACAGGGGAGGGGAAAGGCCACATCATGAGATGCAATGATCCATCTTACATGTTGTATCCTTCATGCGGGTAGGTGAGCTCCACTTCCTAATGGTTTGCACGGTCTTCATTGGTTCAAGGACCCCCCAAGTTGTCAATTGCGATTCCACGTTGTTTTTCGGAATCAAAATTTTCATATCAAATTGTACATAATATGGTAGGAGTAAATACTATCCATACTGTATAGAGCTGCAGTTGATTTGTTAGATGTTATTTTCTTCTGTATATAAAGAGATGTAGAGATTAAGTGTGTCAATGATCAAACCTCGGCGGAAGTCGCCAGTAACATCTTAATCCACAAGGGTGGTTTCATCTTTCACCAGTATAGGCAAAGTTTTTTTTGCAGGGACATCCGCGGATTACCACCTCGCCCTTCCCTCAGTTTTTCAGTATAAAAAGCAATCCCAATTATATATGTTGCTGTGGCACAAGTCTCTGTTTTGTGTTGTTTTCCAATTGGGATATACAATTGACCCTGACCATGGCTAGTCAATTGGGACCTAGGTTCGAAATGGGTCAGTCCGATGGAACCTAGGTCTCAATTGACCTAGTCAGGGTCAATTTCGAACTAGTTTAGATTGACCCAAACTGATGTATGTCAAAATTGACCTAGACATGATCGAGCTCAGGGCTGGTTTCGACCCTGACTAAGGTTGCCCGGTCAAATCCAAATCTAGGTCTCAATTAACTTATTCAGGGTCGTACTCAGAGTTGGGTCTGACCATGATTAGAGTCCATTGACCTGGGCTTTCCTGGCCAGGGGCGGACCCACGCTGGCATCGATCTTAACTGGGTCAACCAAGCTGAAGGTCTAATTTAATCATTGATCTATTTTTTTAAGGGTTAATAACCTATGAAAGGTCTGAAATTTGACCAATGCTATCCGGAGATGTCTGAATTTTAAAAAGTTAATATGGAAAGTCTGAAGATTCAACTTTGTTGATATAAAAGGTCTACGTTAATTTTTTTCGTTAAAACTGACGGAAGTTGGTCACGTGCTTGGTATGTGACCGGAAATAAAATTAAATCAAAGAAATGTCATTCTATCAAAGTGTGCACATCACATGCTTGAAATGAAAAGACGAAAATGTCCCCCTCTCACATGCTTGAAATGAAAAGACGAAAATGCACCAATCGTGGCCGGCCGCCGACCACCACCCAAGGCTGACGACGATCACCACCCAAGGCCGACGACCACCACCAACGGCCACCACCAACTCGTGGCTTGCTAGCCCCAATCGGTGCTGGTCACCACCCCAATTGGTGGTGGCTGACCCCGATTGGTGGTGGCCGCACCCCAATATGCCACAGAGGGCTCCGACCGAGCCCTCTGTAGCCCGAATCGGGCCCAGCAGTCCCAATTGGGCCTGCTGACCACCACCAATTGGGGTGGTGGCCGGCCCCAATCGGTGGCTACCGGCCCTGATATGGGGCTGGCCGGCCACGATTTGGTAGTGGCCGTCCCGATTGGTGGTCATCGTCGGCCTTGGGTGGTGATCAGTAGCCTCGGGTGGTGGTCGGTGGACTTGTGCGGTGACGGAGAAAACAATAGGGACTCAATTGTAAAAATCAAAACTTAAGAATATAAATTTGAGGAATAAATTGAACAAAATAAATAATAGGGACTCAATTCTTAATTTGACTTCAGGGATAATTTTGTCATTTCACATTTTTTTTCAATTAAGGTATTAAATAAAACAAAATATTAGAAGGGGTAAAAGTGTCATTTCAGACAATTCTATTAAATTTAACCATTAAATTGGACGGAAAACCAAATATTAACAAAGTTGAAAATTCAGACATCTTCGGTTAATATGGGTCAAATTTCAGACATTTAATAGGTTATTAACATTTAAAAAAAAAAGTATGAGGGCATAATCACACAAAAAAGAAAAGACTAAACTACACAATTAAAAATTAATAAATGGTACCTTGGGATTTTATGAGTGCATGTAGTAGAGTTTTTATTTGACATTCAAACCAACCCGTAGGCCGTAGGCTTGCCAACTCAACCAAGCAACCATATCAAAGCTCTTCTTTTTTTGTGCGTCTATATCTCTAAGGAGACAATAGTTTCGGATGCCAAAAATCCGAGTCGATACTCTCTCATGGGTTTGAAGAATCTCTATCGACTCTTCGTATATATATATACATATTTTAGGGTTAAAAACATATTTAGTGTCATGATTAATTGTTGTTTTTGGATGTCTCAAGTTTCATTTTGACTACTTTTCGGTGTGATTTTCTTAAAACCAATTTCGCCGAAATCGAATGCGTATTTTCATGCTTCTGGTATATATAAAATTTTAAAAAGTATATACATATTTTTGGCCAAGAAAGAGGAAATTCTAAAATTATATATAAACAGGTAAATCCTACACTTAATGAGTTGGATATTATCATTCGTCTCAAACATATGTATGTATGTGTTTTACTTAATTACCATACACATTCTTTTTCTCCTAACGTGTTTTTATTATAAAGAAAAAGAAAAAAATGGTTATTTATTAAAGAAATCTCATCTTAGACCAAAATAATAAAATCAAGAAGTAAGGTATTATAATTTTCAAGGAACTTATAGAAATATCATATCTTGTGAGATGTGACTTCCCAAATATTTATGTATTTTTATTCCCATGCTTTTGATAATTGAATATTAATATTTAATTATTCTTAGTATTATTAAATTAATGTTATATTGAATAAACATTATTAGCTCAAACGTCGTCAAAATTAGACGACCAAACACGGCCATTAGATTCCTAGCAAAAGATGGACAAAACTACTGCCGTTAGATTATATGTATCCGAGGGCTGGAAATGGTCTTCTCAGAGATTCATAATTCAACGGGTGTAGAGGTAAAGCTCATCGACTTGAACCACCACATTTAAATAAAAAAAGATACAAAATATATGTATATACACACATTGGTGCAAAAACCAGTCAAAGTTTAAGAGAATATAATCCTTCCTAAAGATTTGTACTCAAACAATACATAAACGACAAGATAAAGAACAAAACCTCCCACTTTTTTTTTTCCTTATTATTATTGTTATTATTATTATATAATAATTATTACTTTATCTATATACCAATATATAATTTGTGTTGGGTCCTTACCCCCAAAAGTCACCTACCTTCCAAAAGGTTCCACACATACCTTCCAAAAAAGTCACATACCTTCTAAAGTTTTTTTTTTTTTTTTTTTTTTTTTTTTTTTTAAGTCAAAACTTTCTAAAGTTTAAACCAGACTATTTTTGGCAGGTTTGAATTAATTTTTGTTATAAAATCGGATTTGACCGAAATCTTACCAAACCGACACAATATATAAAAAAAATTGGGACTTAGAATATAGAACCAAACTGGCACTATTATAAACACCATTAAGCCGAAGAAATCCGTAAATTTAAAGTTTAAACTAGACTATTTTGACAGGTTTGAATTAATTTTTGTTATAAAATCGGATTTGATCTAAATCTTACCAAACCGACACAATGTATAAAAAAAAATTGGGACTTAGAATATACAACCAAACTGGCACTATTATAAACACCAATAAGCCGAAGAAATCCGTAAATTTTTTGTTCTCTCAACTCTTATTTAATATATGATATGTGATGTATCAACGATTCAACGTATTTAGGGTCGCAGTTTTATTTTTATGTATATGATTCAGAATTTGAACAAAGCACTTTATAAATCATGCAAAAATCTCGATTTTTTCCCATAATGATCACCAAATTCTACACATGTTACTAGAAAGAAATAAAATTATTATATTGAAGGTTAATAACTAATAAACTGTCTGAGATTTGGTCCAGGTTAAAATACGGTGTCCGTCGTTGAAACTGAATGTCTCGGGTTTGGTGTTTGTTGAAATTTGGTGTCTCCTTCTATTTTCGGGTTATGTCTAACAGAAGTTTATCACGTGAGCTCGATAAAATGGATATTCCAAAAATGTCCCTCCATGAAAAATCTGACCTTCCATTACCTAGCGAATTGACGAAATTATCCCTCCTAACTAAATCAACAACTATAGGGTTTTTGGGTGGTGGCCGACAGGAGTTGAGTGGTGGCCGGCCAGAGTTGGGTGGTGGCCGGAGTTGGGTGGTGGTTGTTTTGAATCTAGGGGTAATTTCGTCACTTCATATTTGATAGAAAGGGCAATTCTAACTTTTCGCAACATTCTGTCAGAATTAAAAGCAATTTTGGATGGAAAACCAAATTTCAACAAAGTTCAAACCTCAGACAGACCTTTTTAACACTTTAAAATTCAGATACCAAATTTCAACACGGTTATACCTCAGACGGTTTATTAGTTATTAACCCTTATATTTAATATAATCATTATAGTTATACATTAACAACCTATATAAATAACAATCTTAGAAACAATGCATGTGCAAAGCACATGCAAAAATAACTAGTATATATAAATATCTAGAGTTGTATTTTTGATAGAAACTGTTGTAGAAAATATAGACACAGAGAGTATATTTCCCAATATTAATAACTAGTAATTCACTTGTTTGTTGCAAAGAATTTTACCTGACTAGAATAATTTCTAAAGAAATATAATTTGCTCGATGAAGTAATCGACATTTATAAGTTTTAAAAAAATTGAAGTGTTTCTGGCCCGATTAGGATTCATTTCAGGCATGATCTTTAAACTAGATAATCAAGACTAGCATGAGTTTGGAGCAAAAAGCGAATCAAATATTAATATAACTAGGTCAATCAAATTACGAGCAACTTATAAATTACATTTTGGATAAATGAACTAAATGATATATATAAAAACGAATAGTTAAGGTTTAAAAATAGATAGTTAACACTTAAAAAATGTAATTTTCCATAAATTCATACATATAAACTATTATTAATATGAGACCATTATATACCTTCAATTAAGCCTCTAGTTAGTTATTTGTGTGCCTATTCTAACAAAGTTATAAATGAGACATTTCTAGCTAAATAAATAAGAGAGCGTCTATACTCTACGGTAAGGAGACCCCTTAAAATACAAGAAAATAGAGGTCATTCTCATTGTGACACATCATCAATTCTTTTAAGTTTATATAGGGTGCATCACATGTGATTCTCATACTTGTTTAAGAATATAATTTGTTTTCGCTAATTTTTTTATAATTCTAATTAAGCTGATATATATATATATATATTCTTACAAAAAAAAAAATATTTCTAAAACCCTATTGGGTCGGGCGAACACTATGTTTAAATAATTTTTTTTTCCTAAAACCCTGTTGGGTCGGGTGAACCCTAGAGGGTAAATGTGTTTAAATAGTTTTATGGTTTTTTTCTAAAACCCTATTGGGCCGGGTGAACTCTAGAGGGTAAATGTTTTTTTAAAATAATTTTCTGATACTTAAAAAAAAACTATTAATTAAGTGAACAGTTTAGTCAGGTAAATCCCTAAATGAGTCCACAAAATGTTCTTATATTATATAATGAACTAGATTATTATTTAAAAATTATATAGGATAAATTAAAGTACTATTCATATAAATATTTGACAGATTATTAAATTAATTAAGAGAAAAAAATTAAACATAATAGAAGTTTAAACAATAAAAAAGAAGAAGTAAAAACTATAAAAATAATAATATAGATTAGATTTATTGTACACTTTATAAAAATTTAAGACAAATGCTGATGTGACTGATAGGCTCTATTTTTTTTTATATTTTAAGGAGCCCCTAATATAAGTATTTCTCAATAATAAATTAGTATTACCTTCTATTTTCATCAATTACCACCCAAAGTACCAATAATTAATTAGTATTACCTTCTATTTTCATCAATTACCACCCAAAGTACCAAGCTTACAAACTTTTACCTGATATATATATATATATTTCTAAAAAACAACTAGAGTAATTATTTCTTTGACTCCTACGTTTGTTTCCACATTATTATTCTCATTACTTACTTATTTATATTTATACCCTTAAAAGCTTGTCAAAGATTTGGGAAAAGTAGGTGAAAAAGTGAGACCCTTTCTACTATATGTATATATATATATATATATGGGTTGAATCTTCCACTCATTCATGTCGAGGTCCTTTTACTAGCTAGGTCAACATTGATGTGGAGAATCCCAGAAAGGAAATTAGGGTTAACAGTTGAATTAATCACCGACCACAATGACGGATTATTATGATAAACAAATATGGTGTGAAAGGTTACGTTGATGTCAAATAGACTTCAGCTTATTGTCAGCTATTCTTCTCTAACACTTATATCATTAGGCGTCATTGAATACAACGCTTCTTTCATTTGTGTTGATTAATTAAAATTTTCATTCATTAGCTTGCAAACTATATATATATATATATATAGGAAATATTAAAACATGCATGATTATTGCATATATATATATATATATATAACTAGCTAGCAAGCCAGTCGCCTAATAATATCTCTAGCTAGAACTACTTCTTTGCATCGTGGAGAATCTAGTCTAGTCAAAAATATGCAAATGGGCGGGACGATTCTACATACGTCAGGAGTTCATGAGGTGGAAGTTGGATATATATATATATTAATATTACTACTCGATCTCTCTCCATCATTGCGAATTAAAGTACAAATGAGGTGTAAATTTCAGTTGAGATCGAACTATATCTTTAATATATTTTGTTGTGTTTTCTAAATGCCAATAGCTTGTTATACAACGATTGTTTAAGACATAATAATAATAATAATAATAATAATATTCTGTCATGATTTTTTGATAAACCAGCACAAGTTGTCCTGTCTTAACACATATTAATTGTAAGTGAGTTTTGTCAAATAATTGTCATGATGAATTTTAAGGTTCTATATATGGCAACTTGATGATACTTTGTTTTGTTGGTCAACTTCCCACTGTAGTTTTAGCTTCAAAGTTACCTTATTACATCATTTTGGATTGAATAATCCGTTTTTTATTTTTATTGTGTACAAAGATTCGTTCATGAAGTACGCGCCAGAAGGGTTAAAATAAATCAGCCCTATATAGACATCTTTAACGAGAGATATGACCTCTATTTATTCAGGAGATCGCAACTAGCTTTTCGCTTTACAACTTAGTACAACCAACTTTAGGTTTTATCTTTTTTAAGTTAACCAAGAATATTTAATAAAGTCAATTATAGTACATAAAACTATATCATTTACCCATTATGCGAGATATGATTTAAAAAAACTAATTATGTCTTAGTAATTTATTAATTGTATTTCTAGACATAAATTTTATTTTCTAAACTATTGTATTGTTGATTAATTTATTTAAATAATATATATGAATTAGAAATATATAATTTTAAATAAAAAATAGCTCATATATATAAATACATACAGATAAGTAGATAAGTGTCCAATAATTTGATTTATTAATTAATACATATAATAATACAGTGGGAACAAATGCTCTATATATATGTAAGGACAAAATGTGTCATCCTAAACATATTTGGGAAGATATAGTATATTATTTGTTTATCTCTCTCTAGCTAGCTCATATATGTTTCTAAACGACTACTGAGGCATGAATGTATGTAACTTTGTGAAAAGTAAAAACCTCCTCAGTCCCTCAAAAAATGAAATTGACATTCCATATTTAAACACGTGGGTACGTACGTAATGAACATGGTGGATTGAGCAGCAACCATGAAAAAAAAACCCAAGTGCAAAATCAGAAGTCAATTTCGAAGTAGAAATAAAAACCCTGCAGTAGAGAGATTAAAACATATTTCCTTCCCAAACAAACAATTGGTCACTAGCTAATCAAGGAACTGCAAATTAATTACTTTATTACTGAAGAGAGGAATTGATGATCAATATGGGCACATGAAGAAGTTGATGAGTTGTTGACGAAGGTTTTGGATGAGTTCCTCGATCGTCATGTTGAATTCAACTTCCATCTACAATATATATATATATAGCTAGGGTTTAATTAATTAAACTAAGTAATTAAGTTGTGTTGATGAAGGAAGCAAGAAATAATAGTAAGGCACGTACCTGAGCAACAACAGTTATGTCAAGTAGAGAGGTGCCAAATGAAATAACACTGTTGTTGACTACACTCAACTTCATCTTCTCAATCACCTCTAATATTTTGGTGGTGCAGCTCGGCCGCCTCTGACAATGCACCCGAATCAACACATGTTTTTCCGACACTCGGGCTTCAATTTCGGGCAGCCGTAATTTGTCATCATCATTGTCATCTGATAAGTTGTCATGATCGGGTGATTTCTTCACAAGCACCACAGCTGATGATTCCTGCTTTGCGGCCACCGACTCGAGTTTCTGGATGCGTTCTTGAAGATGTTTTACGTACTTGGAAGCTTCTCCAAGCACGGAGGCTTTATCCATCTGCGCATACAAGATTATACTCTCATCTCATCTCATGCCATGCCATGCCATGCATATATAAAGTAGCTATGCTCAGTAAGTTTATAGGGTTTGGTTTCTACTCTCTCTAAAGTAGCTGTAACTTTTAGAGAGAGTAGAGTAGATTATAAGTAAGTTACCTTTTTAAGGTTGGGAAGGACAGCGGATAGAGCAATGAAGCGCTGACCGATCTTTTCGCGACGCTTGCGTTCAGCTACGACGTGTTCTTTAGCATAAAAGGGACTCCTAATGTTTAATGGCGCCCCACTACTACCACCAATAACTTGCTGCTTCCCTTTGTAATTACTACTAGTTGTTTGCAGGTGGACATGATTAATGATGTTGTTACTCGAAACTGCTACTTCATCGTCTTTATTCGGTGGTTTCACGTCGTCTACTGTGGCACCGCCGAAAGATATAATCTTGGAAGTTGGGGAAATGGAAGGAGATTTCTGGAATATTTGGTCATGGGAGGTTGTAGGAGTAGTGTTGAAGTTGAGATCATCGTTGAGTGTGTAATCCTCAAGAGAATGAAGCATCATCTCGTATTGATGTGGAAATGAAATCGACATATCATCTTTTACCTATATATAAATTATAAATTTTACATGGTAATTTATATATATAATATATACTATTTATACAAGTAATGAAGAAGAATTAGTTACCAGATCAGACAACCATCTGGGTGATGAGGGATCCATCCAAATATAATTCTCTCACCTCAATCTTCTTCTTCTTCTTCCTCTTCTAGCTAGCTAGCTACACTCAATAAAGAGCACTTTATATAAATAAGTAAGGTAGCTGTAACTTTTATAGGGATTGATTGATTGAAGAAGATGTCAACTCATTGACAAACTAGAGCACGACAAATGAATAAGGTATATACATATATATATATAGAGAGAGAGAGATGGAGAGTTGAAATTAGTTGCAGATACACAAGGCCAGCTTTCTGTTTTCCAACAACAGCTAGCTACCCAAGAATTAATGAGTAAGGAATAAGAAGAAGAATGACTTGTAATTTCTTATATTATAGAAAATATATAGAGTGGAGAGACGACGCACACCAACGTAAGCGTTGCAGTATATAATCGATCGAGGATTAGCCGTGTGTGAAAACCCTAATTGTGTTGGTCACACAGCCAGCAGCTTACTACTATTCATATGGAGGCCGCTCTATATATAAACTAATCATTTTCATGTATATATATATATATATTGGCAGTCTAACCTCTCGTTTACAATTATTATAAGCTCCAATCCAATTTGCGTTGAAACTTCTGTAATTAATAATACCAAAAACTTTGCTTTGCTTTGGCGTAACTCGGCCCCATTTAATGACTGAGACTAATTTTTAGTATCTACTCTCGGGTAATTCAAATTGATGTTGGGAATTTATCCTGTAAAGAGGGTTCAGATTGTTCTTACATATAAAGAACCAAAATATTAATAATAAAACCAACATCTTAACCGACCGTCTGAACCCGTACCCATCTCATACATCTCGCGAGGTGGGGCAGGTCGACCCGCGGATCGCTCCACATGTGATATAACTCTAAATTCTAAACTTTATGTTTACCGTATCCAAATTCAACTCCAAATTCAAATAACAAATTACAAATTTAACTCAAAATCAAAATATAAATCACCAAACTCATTAGAACCATTTTTATTTTGACTATTTGTTTAGTTTTATATAATATATATATATATATATATATATATATATATATATATATATATATATATATATATATATGTGCGGGGCGGGTACTCGTGACCCATTTCCACCCCTAAACACATGCGCTCTGATACTATGTTAATTATAATAAGACGAGCGCTTTAACCAACTGTCTCATAAGTTCGAACTTATGGATGAAGACTTTAACGCACTCTTATACTATACTACAAATTAACATGAACAAAAGTTTGTGTTGCGCAATGGCCATAAACAAAGTTGTGTCGCGATGACCATAAAAAAGTTGTCTCGATCGATCGATACCGAGACATGTATTTCAATAATTAGAAGTGTGATTATTTATTTAATAGCATGAATCAACTCACTTAATTACGCGTTCGCATGGACATGATCACAGTATGAAATGTCATGTATAGCACGAACCCGAGCCAAGTCGAGGCCCTCAGCTCACCTTGAGCGATAAAAATCTAGATTGTTCATGTTTAATCGGTCGAGTAAAAGGGTTCGCCTTCATTCGAGTAAAAGGGTTCACACTCTTAATAGTTAATACACCACTCTTAATAGTTAATACACCTAAACAAACCAATGTATAAAAAAGTTGAGATCAATAGTTGATCAGACACTAAAAGCGTGATTTTTGCTAGAAGAGTTGATGTATTATTATTTCTCAGAGATAATAATATGGACTCATTCTTTTTTGTGTGTGTTATTTTTGAGGTGGTTGAATTATAAAGGCTCTTAGAATAAGAATTTCTTATCAGCAATGTTTCTCGATCATTAATTTTGGCTGCATTTCTCATCACGGCTACCGTCCATGAGGCAGTTGGCCTGTGTCAAAACCCTATAATTACTTTTTTTTTTTTTTTTTAAATGTCTTCGTAGAGTTTTCATAATCAGTTGATGGTATATTTATCTATACTTTTTTATTTGATTAATTAATAAATAGTGTGAAACCTCCGCTATGATGGATGATATATTATGATGGGCGAAAAACGTCTTCCATCACCGACGATGAGTAAGTACAAGTAAACTCTCCAATCAATCAATTCATTATATTATATATTATCTTTCTTCTACGCCAAAAGAACGTCCGTCAGAAAATGATCTATCATGTCTTGCTCCTTTTTGGAAAGTAAACATGGTTAATGTGTCTCAATTATTTTTTTAAATATAATACCTTTTGCGTCTTCCTATCCATCCATAGATGAGACCAAGAGAAAAAGTCAGAACAGTGTATTTTCCGCGGCTCTGAATCAAAATTAGTCCTTGAGCTCACGTTGATTATTATAATCTAAAAATCTGTGATGAACAAAAAAAAAAAAAATCTAATCTATCTAAAGAAATATAATTCTGCTTGATTAAATTAAATAATAATACATCTTAATTCTTTTATTGGTTTGGGTTAAGCACAACGGGCTAAAAAGTAAATATTTATACAAATGTGACTTCCATCCTAAAACCAATTAATTGGTAGTAAAATAATGTAGCCCACTTTCATATATAGTTATTCTAATTTATTACACCGTTGGTGTAGCACAAACTAGAGGAGTACTTCTCAACAATACATAACGAAATTAATAATTAATAATTTTTAATTTTAATATCAATTCTAAATATATTTGGACTCAAATGCATATTATAATACTACATAACACAATCTACGATTCTTAGCTTCAAAATGCACTAAATTATAATCGATGATTCCTCGCCATATTATATAATAATTTTCATAACTATTTTTTTTAATATTTATTTAACATATAATATTATATACTTTTAAATATCACAATTAAAAAACTATAACTTTTTCTACGGTACTCTCATTTACGAATAATATTTTTCATGTGAAAGTAAAACTGATGATATATAATTTCATATATTTCTAATTCATATATATTATTATAATAATAAATTGACCAACAATAAGATATATATATATATGCGTTCTTTTAATATATAAGTTTGCGGTAGTGACATATTATTATATAAATTTTCATCTAATCAGAATATCCAGCACAATGTGCTGATAAATCAATAGTTATGCCCAAGTACTTAACTAAATTCGTGCAGTTGATGAAATTTTACTCAAATGAGAATTTATTACTTTATAATAGTTATTATTTTGCATTTGGGATAATAGTTTATTTTTTTCAATTAATATACTAACAAAATATGTGCCTATTTCTTGATTAATTTTTAAACTAAAAGTATGTAAAAATTTAAAACTTATTTACTATGTTACTCAAGATAAAAAAATAAATATTATAATAACCAAATATATATATATATATATATATATATATATATATATATATATATATATATATATTAAAATAATACAATTATTGGCACATGAGTTGTTGGCATTTGGATATTTGACCGCCATAAATAGAAACCCATTAGTATGAGATAGTTACTTGAGTTAATTGGGTAATGTCACATTAGGGATTTTGGGGTAGGCCTAAAATCCTGATTGACATGAGAGGCCCAAAATTGGGCCTCCCTTCTCATAAGTGGCCGGCCGAAACTTGCATTAGGGTGAGGTGGGTTTTGTCCCACCTCCTCTTATAAATAGGGAGTCTCATGGATTAATTTGGGTTAACCACCTAGTTATATTCTCCTAAGTGTTGAAAGAAAGAAATTCATCCTCCCTTAGAGAAAGTTTCAGCTGAACCATATCTTAGCCAAGGAGGTGCCAAATTGCTTCGAGCAATTACTCCGGAGATCCGTCCCTGCTAAAGAATCGACAAGAGGCTTTGTCGTGTAGACCAATCCGCGTAGGTATTCATTAACCAGATTCCTTACGGGAACCATCCGGCGGATCGAGAACTCCCCTTGAAGATCTTGGGTCTACAGAAAGCATTGTAGGTATGTGCCCCTAATTCCGCTGTGTAATTCTTTTGCATAGCATGTATCTTGTTTTGTTTCTGTAGTATTTATCCCCTATAACCCTATAGTGGTATCACAGCTTGTGTTAGGGAGTTCATAATTTTGAGAAATTGGTGTTCTTGAGATTTTAGTAAAACCGATGGTTTTAGTAAAACTGATATTCGTAAAATTGAGTGTTTTTGTTAAAACTGATGTTCATGATTTTTCAAGAAAAACGCGACATTTATCAAAATTGAACATTGGATTATTGATCTTAGTAAAATTTGATCTTGGAATTTGACTACTAGCCCTAAAAGCATGTTTCAGCCGAACCACTTAGGTTGAACAAAGTAAATTTTTTAATTTCTTAATCCCTAAGTAACTAGGGTTTTCGGCCGAACACTAGAAATTTTAATTTTAAAATTTCGGCCGAAAATATTGCTAGGTGAATTAGGTCACAATTAGGGTTAGATTCACAAGACAATTGTGATAATTACTATCAATATTGTATATTATTTTATAATTAATGTTACTTGGTGGCTAAGTTAAGTTTTTAGTGGATTTTAAAACTCTACTTAGCCCACAAGAAGCCAGTCCAATTTTGCACATACGGGTCGGGTCGACTGACCCGGAAGACCTAGGGAACCCGAACCGGGTCAACCCAACCGAACTAGGTCGGGTAACACAAGTCCAAACGGGGCGGGTCAACCAAACCGGATTTTCTCAATTGGTCTGACCCATCCGGTTCGGGTCGGACCGGGCAACTAAATGGGTCGAACCAAACCGACCCGATTTACGTGAACCATCGAACCAAATTCCTATTTAAAACCGGACCGGTCCGGCCGAAACATTTTAAACCGAACTGGACCGGCTGAACCAGTTTAACCGGACGGTACCAGACTGGATTTGACTGAACCAGACCTTTAAAACTGACCGACCCGAGTCAACATACAATAGGATGATCAAATTTTAAAATCCAAATGTTTTCGAACTTTAAAATTACCTACATAGTGCTCATTGGTTTAATATTTCCACGTTTTATTTAAACATGATGCCTAGTTTCGATTATGGAGATTGTTAAGTCGTGTGTATCGGGTCGGCGGGTCTCCAATCCGACCAACACTTCTCACGGGTAGGTGGTAGTCTTTAGTAACCCGTCTACTCAAAGATGGGATCCGTCTCTTTAGGTTGTCCCGTCATTCCCTTCCTTGATATCCTGCACAAAGGGGCGATACCGAGGACGGATAGGGGGGCGGTGCTCGGTGAGCCCTCTCCGATGCCTAAGTAAGTCCGGTGTTCTAGAGAGAGAACTTCTTAGAGAGAAGGCAGAGGTAAAACGAGCAAATATGTAACATGAACCAAATGAATTGAACTTGAGCAATATATATAGGTTTCAGGGGGATTAAGGTGGCTTAATGACACCGTTAATCCGTAAGCATACTTAATTAACACATAATGATAAGATTAAACCCTTAATGGCATGGAGATGTGAAAAAAATTGGCTAAGTGTAGGACAGGTAAAAAGGGTGTCGGGACGCCGCGAGGTACGGTCTCCAAGGCAAGGTTCGGGACGCCACACACACCACGGGGAGGGGGAGTGGCATCTGGGCAGGGTCCCGGGACCTTCGGAGTCGGATGGAAAATCCGACCCCCAAGGCTTGGGATTGGTCCAGGCTGGACCAATCACTCCTAGGAGGGATTGGGCCAGCTGGCCCGGTCTCACCTAGATGATACTGGTCCAGCTGGTCCGCTCTCATCTAAGTGAGACCAGGCCAGCGGACAAGTCCGGGCGAGCATTTTTTACTCATTCGGGTCGTTCGCGCTGTGGGTAATGATGGGTATACGTCCGATTCGGTTTCGTTTATATTATTTGGACTTCGTATACACGTCGGACTCACTAAACGGTTTCGAAATGTTCACCCACGGGTACTAGAAAGTCTGGGACATGCGCGTATGTGCCCCGGACTTACATCGCGTCCGGATTGCAAGACAATCCGGCCCTCGGATTGTCCCGTTATTTTGGACCCCCCGGGATCCTCGCGATACCTCGGGATGGTCCGGATTCCTCCTATTATTGACATGTGAACCCCTATGCAAACACTGCACATGCAACCCCCCCTCAATGTCAGCTTTACTCCCGTCCACGCTCAGTTCATACTTTGCATTGAACCGACGTCGGACCGTTCAAAACCTGGTTTGATTCCAAGGTTTCCTATAAATAGGGGCCTTGATCATTCATTGGAAAACTAATTCGGAAGTTGACAGTGGAATCTCTACCCTCTCTCTTACTTTCTCTCTCTAAAAGTCCTGACTTAAGCTTCAGAGAGGGTTCATCGCACTCCACCCCCCCTTTGCGTGGTGTGCGATACGACCCCTCTTGCAGGAATACGAAGACACACGAATCCGGCACGTTCGAGGACCCGAAGTAGGAGCGACCAGAGGCATTCTTCCGTCGTCACTATCAGGATCCGACTCCCCAGCTCGGAAAGGATCCAACATTTTGGCGCCGTCCGCGAGATTCTGAACGAACAAGCACTAGCATACCAGCAAAGCTAAATGGCAAAGAGAAAGAACACTACAGAAGAGCCCAGCAGGGCACAACCCAAGAGGAATCAGCCAGGTCCTGAGGACATCCCAGAGGTAGTATCCACAGCTTCCTTAGAAGAAGCTCCCAACGCTCAACCAGAGTATAAAGCTCAAACCAACGAACCCCTGCCAGGTTTTGAGCGAAGAGCGCACACTGAAGAGGAACAAACTTTCGGAATGCCGTCTAACAACCATCAACCTCAAGGTGAGGCACACAAGGCGCACATGCTGCCCCAACAGTAACTCCCGCAATGATGCAAGCAATAGAGGAACTCCTGGCCTTCAGGGATACTCTAAGAAACCAAGGCTATGCGCCTCCACCGCCTCCCCCACCCCGCCACCACCGGCTCAGGCATACCCTGCAGGAGAAGCAGTGTCCCATGGCACAACCCGAGGAGAAGTGCCAAGACAACAGAGAAGGCAGCCCCCGGCCGCCAACCCTCAATACTACAATGCAGGACCTCAGGGATCCTACTCTGGTGCAACTCACTATGAAAGGCCATACCCGGCAGAATCATGGAAGCAACCAAGTAACCTCAATGAGAGACAAGGCAGGGAGGCCTCTCATTACCAACAGAGCTGGGGGCAGGATAGGGGAAACCCAACAATGTTTGGGGAATACCCGAGAGAAACAATGATGTTCCCCTCACGGGGTTAACCGCTAAGACTTTGGAGGCGCTCATTGAGCAAAAGATGAAGCTGAAAAAGACCAGACCGATACACGTCTTAACAGATAACGCAATTCATCCTTTCGCTAAGGAAATGTTTTATGAAAGGGTTTCGGCAATCCTAAACAACATACAAATCAAGAAGTACACTGGAAATGAGGATCCCATTGAGCACGTGCAGCAGCACGAGGCTTCGCTAGTGGGAAGAGCTACAAATCCAGACCATGTGGCGGTCACGTTCCCGCAAAATTGCTAGGGTCAGCGGCACATTGGTTTTTCTCACTTCCAAAGGAAAGCGTGACTTCCTGGGCATACCTGAAGGGAATGTTTATCCAGAGATACATGGGCGAACGAAGGCTGCTCAAAGAATCCAGTGCATTAGATGATGTGAAACAGCAATATGATGAGTCCTTGGCTGATTATTACATCTGTTTTAATCAGAACATAGCTGACATTCAGACAAACCTGTCCGAAGACGAAATAATAAAGGCATTCATAAGGAATCTTGGTCGCTTAGGTTTCTACCTGGGGGAAAATATGTCCAAATGCCCGAATGAAAATTTGGAGGAGTTAGCCTCACGCGTGAAGGAATACGTGAACGCTGAACGAAACAAAGACAAGGCCGCGCAGACAAAACAACCCCAAGGAAACCAGCAACAGAAGCAGTGGCAACCACAGCCTAAACGCCCTGTCCAAGTCGGCTTCCAAAAGCCAAGCGAGGTCAACATCGCGAACCTCATTCCGCTAAACGCCCTATGTCGGCAATCTTGAAGGAGATGAAGGAAACGAATCTCTGGAGAGAACCAAACAATTGGCGGAAGGGCCCCTTGGGAAAGGAAGACGACAAGTGGTGTGAAAACAACGAGGTTAAGGGACACGACACAGAGAACTGCTTCAGCCTAAGGATGCGCATAAACAACATCATTCTGCGGGGCGAGTTAAAGCACTACGTTGATAAGGGGGACAACACCCTTACAAAAGCACAAGGAGAGACCTCCAAGAAAAACAAAGGCAAGGAGAAGATGTATGATAATCCACCTCCTCCCAAGAGGGGTGTAATCAATGTTATACATGGAGGACCAGCTGCCGGGGGCCAAGGCTCGCACTCAAGAAATGTCTACGCCTCACAGACGGAGACGCACCCCAAGTATGGGAAACGACCAAGAGGGAAAGAGGAAGATTTTGTCATCATATTTTTCTAAAGAAGACACGAGACACATCGTATATCCCCATTGATGGATATACGCCCAATTTGAACCCGTTGACTTCCGAACCGTTGTATTTTTATCATCCCATTATTGATTGTAAACCGAAACTTCAACCCGAACACTTCGCGAGAACACCAACGGCACGGACGAGGCCGAAGCGCTCGTCCGGCCGAGTCAAACTCACCTAGGTGAGGTTGGGTGGCCACACCCGACCTCCCCTAGGGGAGATCGGGTGGACCAACCCGATCTCTCCTAGGAGAGATCGGGTCGGCCAACCCGATCTCTCCTAGGAGAGATCGGGTCGGCCAACCCGATCTCTCCTAGGAGGGATGGGGTTGGCCAACCCCATCCTCCCTAGGAGGGGTTGGGTGCCCTCACCCAACCCCTACCCTTGGGGGTCGGATTTCCCTTCCCCCAAGGGCCCCGGCATCACCCTTGGACTCCCACACTCGGTTTATTCCGCCTACCTTCTCCGTGTCCTAAAGTCTTAATTATGCGTTTAAAGGTTAATTAACTGTGTTTAAAGGTTAACGATGTCATTAAGCCACCTTAATGACACCGTTGCCTATAAATACCCCACCTCCACTATTCATTCACATCATCTTGGCAATTTGGATAATTTTGCTCTGACATCTCTCTAGCTTTATCTCTCTAAAAACGATACTGACTTAGGCATCGGAGAGGGTTCATCAGGCACCACCCCCCCCTCTGTGCCTGGTACTGCCCCTTCTGCAGGGCGAAAGGAGAAGAGAAGCTAAGGAAGAAAGGAAGGAAGGAAGGACGCAAGCTAAGACAGTACAACTCGAGAGAACCGGATCACCCACATCTCCAGTGAGGAACGAGATTTGAGCCGACCACCCGTTGACCCTGATCTCGGAACCTAACACTTGGCGTCGTCAGTGGGCTTCGGACAGAAAGCCTGGCTATAACAAGGGCAATGACGAACAGCAGGGTGTCTAGGCACCACCGCCCACCAGGGGGCAATGGACGAAGGAGAGAGCCTATACCCCCAGGAAGGCAGCCTAACCCGGGAAAGCAGCCAATGCAACCAGAACCACAAGAAATCCCACAGCCTCCTCAACAGAACAACCAGGAGGGAGGACCCTCACGCCCAGCTGGGGCTGAGTCCTCCACAGCCTCCACACCCCTGGCAAGAAGGCCACAGAGAGAAAGAGAACAACAGGGAATGCCATCCCAGCACACGGCACCACCTGAGGGATATTATTATGAGGCACAACCCCAAGGGTACCCGTACGCGATGCCGGCCCAAAGGAATGGCAACCGCGCTCACACAACATACGCAAGGCCGGCATACACCCAGGGGACACACACTGAAGCTCATGAAGAGGAACAGATCCCAACGGAAGGGCACCACTCGTACCCTCGAGGAGGGCAGCGAGAGGAGCAAAGAAGAAATCACCAGGAGCCACCCCCAGAGGGAAGGCAACAATTCGTGCCTCCTAGGCAACAGCAGAACGCCAGGGCTTACATTCCATTGGGGGAGGAAAGACAAGCAAGACCTCCAAGGAGGCAAGAATTCTATGAAGCACCCCAGCAGGGACACCAAGGATACACCTACAGTCCATATCAATACGGACAAGGAATCCTGGCAAGCCCTATCTATAACTACAGAGGCTATCAGAGGAATTACACTCCAACACCGATATTGATCACTCCAGAAGAAATAGAGGCAATGATAACTCGGAAAATGAATGAGTCAAAGAAAACCAGCTTGCATTGTCTAAGTGACAAAACGAACCACCCTTTCACAAGGGAATTGGAGATGAACAGGGTGCCAGACTCCCTGCACACAGTGCAAATTGCAAAATACAATGGGAAGGGAGACCCCCTAGAGCATATCCAACAGCATGAGGCCTCTCTATTTGGGAGGACCACTGATGAAAGATACAAGGCACTCCTGTTCCCAAACACCCTATCAGGGGTGGCCTCACACTGGTTCTTCAGCCTACCCTCTGAAAGCATCCACTCATGGGAGCAACTAAAGGCGAAGTTTCTGCAAAGATATCTAGGGGAGAGGAAACTCCTCAAAGGAACAGGCTCCATCGATGATGTGAAACAAGAATATGATGAATCTCTGGCCAGTTACTACACTAGGTTCAATCAAAATATCGCAGACATCCAGGGCGACATCACTGAGGGTGAGATAATACGAGCCTTCATCAGAAACCTAGGCCGCTTCGGGTCCACACTGGCAGAAAAGATGGCCAAGAAGCCAGCAAGCACCTTATAGGAGCTCGCAGGAAGAGTAAAAACTCATATAGACCTGGAGAGGCACAGGGCAAGTAAGAAAGCCAAGATTCAAGCAGCCAAGGAAGACAATACAAAGCCGAACAAAGGTAAGCCACCCCAGGCACCTCAGCACACATGGCAGCAGGAATGGCGTCCGCCCCAGCAAAGAAACCAAATGGGCGAATCACTAAAGGCTAGAGAAATAAATGTCATCAGGTTCGTTCCATTGAACGCCACCCCAGCTACTGTCCTCAAAGAGATGCGGAATCAGAAACTCTGGTCACCTCCTGCAAGATGGAGAGCCCCAATGGTGGGGAATCACAAAGATAGATGGTGTGACAACCATGAAGCTTACGGGCACGACACGAACGAATGTTTCAGCCTAAAGCTAAGTATCAACAATGCCATCCAAAGGGGAGACCTAAAGCAGTTCGTGGATCAAGGAGGTAACAGCATGCAGCTAGGGCCATCACACAGAGACAAGGGCAAAGGCAAAGTAGACTACAATCCTCCACCTAACAAGAGAGGGACCATAAACATGATACACGGGGGAGTAGCGTCAGGTGGCCCAACTGCTAACGCAAGGGAGGTCTACGCATCAAAACTGAGTTCAGTACCAAGGTGGAGGAAAAGGCCACGTGAAGGTGAAGAAATGAAGATCGAATTCTCAGAGAAGGACAAGAGCCACATCGTCTTCCCACATGACGATGCTCTAGTAATCACGATAGACATTGATAATTTCGATGTAAAGCGAATATTGGTGGATGGGGGCAGCTCAGCTGACCTCCTAAGCTTGAGAGTTCTAGAAGAAATAGGGAAAACCAAGGCAGACATCAAACCAGTCAACTTCCCTCTAGTTGGCTTCTCAGGGGCAACAAGCTACCCCCTGGGAATGATAACCCTGCCGGTGACCATGGGCCAAGGATGGACACATCTGAAGGTGAATGTTAACTTCTTGGTGGTTGAAAGCCTGGGAGCCTACAATGGGATCCTAGGAAGGACAACCATAAACCCATATGAAATCGTGCCATCCACCGTACACCAGAAGTTGAAGTACATCACTGAGAACGGAGTCGGAGAAGTCCTGGGTGATCAACGCACTGCAAGGCAGTGCTACGTCAACTCCATGAGACGTGGATCACATGGGACAGACACAGTGGCAGTGGTCATGGTAGGAGCCAACCAAGGAAGAAAGAAGAGGGGAAGGAGACAAAGGCAAGAAAAGATGAAGAAGGGAATGGCACTTCGTTTGAGCAAGCGGTTTTTTCAAACAGTGCCTACAAGGAGACACATGAGCAAGGCCGTGAAGGTGACAGCCATACCTTGGCAGCCAGAAACCATAGAGGGGAAGAGAACAAGGGACTCCATCATAAGAGGCTTTCGATACATTGATGATATCAAGCAAATGCCGCAGGAGCCAATATCAAGCTATTTCCAGAGATTCTCCAGTTATGGTACCAATATGGACATCACAAGAGGAGAAGCCGTCAAAGCATTCATTAGAAACATGCATCCAAACTCATTTGAGGCCTATGGAGGGCTTTATGAGATGGTCATGACGAGCACGATGAGAGAGCTCAAGGAAAAGTTAGACAACGCATTTGCAAAGGAGATGGAGCAACTGGATGAAGTCCCGGAGAAGGAAAGAGAAACTGATACACTGGGAGGAGGTGTAAACTTCACATTCACACCCCTTACAGTGAGCGTAGAAGAAATCTTTCACAAGGACCTCAAGGAGGAGCTACCCACATGCAGGGAGGAGGGCAAGGCCTTCCTAGGAAGAGATGCACATGGATGGTGTGAGTACCATGGGACCTGGGGGCATCAAACCAACAACTGCATGGTGCTGAAGATAGAAGTGGAAGAAATGATTCACAATGGAGGCCTGAAGGAGTACGTGGCAACAGACAAATTGACCACCCCATATCCTTAGTTTCATATTTAGCACTTTGCATGTTCAAGCTTTCCAAGTTTTTCAAAAACAACTTCTGAGAAGGAGAACTCAAAAAGTTACTCCAACTCTACAACTATCTTTGATTTCCTCCAAAGGGTGTCTTGACCCATCCAAGGCACCCCATCTGTACAAAAAACATGAATGCTCTTAAGGGAGTAGGATTTCCTTCAAAGGTATTTTCCAATGAATGTGATGATATAATCATAAAGTTATCCTTACACAGATATAACGTCAAGTCAACGACAGGTTCGACGCCCCCAAGAGCGTATCTTGAGAGTAGTTTTTATACTACGACACTCGACGCCCCCAAGAGCGTATCTTGAGAGTAGTATTCATACTACGACCTTCGACGCCCCCAAGAGCGTATCTTGAGAGTAGTTATTACACTACGACCTTCGACGCACCAAGAGCGTATCTTGAGAGTGGTTTCCAAAAACTACGAATTTCGACGCCCCCAGGAGCGTATCTTGAGAGTAGTGTTCATACTACGACCTTCGACGCCCCCAAGAGCATATCTTGAGAGTAGTTATTACACTACGACCTTCGACGCACCAAGAGCGTATATTGAGAGTGGTTTCCAAAAACTACGAATTTCGACGCCCCCAGGAGCGTATCTTGAGGTAGATTTGCAACCTACCGGATTCGACGCCACCAAGAGCGTATCTTGAGGTAGAAAAAACACTACCAGATTCGACGCCCCCAAGAGCGTATCTTGAGGTAGATTTCAAACTACCAGCTTCGACGCCCACCAGGAGCGTATCTTTGGTCTAACCTGTGCCCTCCAGGAGCCTATCCTGTGAAACGTTAAGCGCCCTCCGAGAGCCTGTCTCGTGAACAGTTTTCGACGCCAACCAGGAGCGTATCTTTGGTCTAACCTGTGCCCTCCAGGAGCCTATCCTGTGAAACGTTAAGCGCCCTCCGAGAGCCTGTCTCGTGAACAGTTTTCGACGCCAACCAAGAGCGTATCTTTGGTCTAATCTGTGCCCTCCGGGAGCCCATCCTGTGAAACGTTAAGTGCCCTCCGAGAGCCTGTCTCGTGATCAGATTCGACACCCACCAAGAGCATATCTTTGGTTTAACAGTACCACATATACCATTTAAAGGGTATCAGAAGAGAACATTACACCATTATTGAGAAGGATCCCATGAGAAAGTGATTTCAAAGTAAAGTGTTATGAAGAACACATAATGTTTTTTCTTGATGAAATAGCAGGTATGGTATGAAGGAAAACACGAAAGAAGGATAAGTAAAAGAAACACACCAAGAGAAGAGTCCATAATCAAAGGGATATATACAAAAGCATGAGAAGCACTAATGTAAAGCCAAGCGAACCACGTAGTCAATAGCACAATACGACAAAGGAAAGTAACACCAAACACCATAACAATCCCAAAAGATACTCAACCCATTAAAGGGGAGAAAGAGTACGGTTATATATGCAAAGATAGCAAGATGTGGAAACATCAATCAGAGCCTTCAGGAGAGTCACCCTCACCCCCTGAGGCTGAACCACCGGCAGAGATGGATGAAGAGGAGGAGTCTGAAGTACCAATCTCCACAGGTGTAGCATCCACCTGTGCAGGGGCAGGCTCGTCTGCAACAGCAGCCTGACCCCTAAGGACAGCCATGTAGCCAGTAGCATATGGCCCGAAATCACCAAGATCACCAACTGGAAATTGAGGGTCAATGCGGAAAATATGATCAACCAGATACTCACCAAACTGGTTCATCTCCTGGGTGAGCCGCGCGCTATAATCAGCAGTGAAGGCAGAGGATGCCTTGTACTCAGACACTGCGACAGTCCTCTCCTCCGCCCGACACCTAGCCTCCAACTTCCGCAACTCCTCAGAGTGAAGGGAAGATGTAACCTCAGCCTCCCGGCGTAAGCTACCTACGGTAGTCTCAAGTAAGGACACTTGGTCCCTGAGCTCCTGCATCTTCAGATCAGATAAGCGCGCCTTCTCAGCCGCAGTGGCGAGCTCCGCCTTCAGAGAGACCTGGCTGTCCTCAAGGGTCTTCTTCTCGTCAGATAACTCGAGCACGAGTGATGACATGTTCACCATGTCAGACATACCCTAACAATTCAAACAAGGGATGAGTAACCGAAAGACAACCAATATAAAGTATAAAGAAGAAAGCAAGGAACAACTCACAGGTGCATAACGAGAGAGTACACCCTGAACAAAGCGCCGAGTCTCTCCAGGAGACTTGGGCTGAGCAACACGATCGCCAGGGGGGATGGCACCGCGAAGTACGCGGATCCCAACCTCAGGAGTCCGCAAAGAGGAGCTGCTATCAAGGTGGAACTCCTTCAAACCAGCGAAAGGAGTCCACTCAGACCCAATAACGTCTTCATCAGTAAGACGTGCGAAATCCTTCCGACTTAAAGTCGGAGGCCCACCTATACAAGCGAAGCAAGTCAAAGGAAAATATAAACATAGAAGGATCAGTAACAAGGTAGAGATCAAACCTGAGGACCGCGCCCTCGGCTGGGGGGCAGGGGAACCACCACCAACAGGTCGCTTCCCTTTGTCAGCCAGGGAAGGCACCTCTTCGACCACCATCTCCTTATCACGAGATAGGGTCGGGGGACGAGCAACAGGCGAAGCAGGATCCGCAGCTTTCTTCCTCTTAGCAGCCGAGGCCCCGGCCTCAGAATCAGATCTCCGCGGCTTAGACTTGGAAGGTCCAGAGTCTCTGCCTACGGAGACAACCCTCTCGGTCACCAAGGGGGAGCGCCCTAGCAATGTAAGAAAAACAAGATAAGGAAAACACAAAGTATACCATAAAGAAGCAAACAGGAGGAAGCATACCAGAGGCCCCAGCCTTCTTCCCAGGCATGGGGGATTTCTTCAGAGTGGAGCTAGAAGGAGCCTTCCTCTTGCTCAGGTCAACAGGTGCTCCCTGCACGTTATAGGTTTTTCCATGAAACCAACCTACAAAGGAAGAGCAGAAGGTAAATAAAGATGAGAAGACCAAGTAACATACCGAACCCCCAGAGTCAGGAGTCAAACTGATCCCGGCCTCGTAAAGATCCGTCTCAGTCACTAAGGACACGGGACAGTACGATCGAGTCCTGTTGCTCTCATGAATGATCTTCATAATCTCCAAATCAACGGAGGAGAACTCCCCAAAAGCAGGCCAACCATCCGACCGATGTTCATTCAAGACCGACCAAGTGACGTATCGATCCGTAATGAAGAAGTAATGCTTGGCCCAGTGACTGGCCGAGTTGTCGCTCCGGGCCACGAAGCGAAGAGAGGTATCCCACTCGACCCCACTCAACCCGAAATCAGCAAATCGGGGATCCTTGAAGGTCGGATGGCGAGTTACGAAACTCGCAAACCGCACCATCGTCTGGTACTGGAACCGGTAGAAACATCGGAACAAAACAAGGGAGTACTTCCAGGAGTACCAATGGCACAACACCCGGAAGCCCACCCAGACACGGAGGGCACTGGGGGCAAGGTTCACAGGAGAAATCCTGAAGAACCTACTCAACTCTATGAGGTCATCGCAGTAAGGCAACCTCAACCCAAATCGAATCTGGGAGGGGTACACGACGACCTTCCCTCTAGGAGGCTCCGTCACTGTCTCGCGGGTATTCCCCAAGGAGGGGAGGAAAGGATATAGAGGCTCATCTAAGGGACAGATATCTCCTAAGGTAACGTGCTCATTGTAATCGGACCTAGTGAGGTGGTTCTCCGACAGGGCAGCGAGACCTAAGGCAAAGGTAGCAGGAAATCCTAAAGTTCGAATCAAGCTTCGACTAACACCCCAGCTTAGATCGCGACACTAAGCTAATGATAGGAAAGGAAGTAGTGCGACAAAAAGAAGAGAAAAGGAACTCACTCATCCTTCGGAGGATATAACGCCTCTGTAGAGTCTGTGTGCGCGGACACCACCAGGAATACAGTACCTGCCACGACACGACAGATATCAAGACAAGAAAATTTCCGAAAAACCGGAAATACTCCGACACTCGACCAACGACAACAATCAAAGATTCGAAGACGCCCAACAAAGATAGCCAACATGAGTCAAGGACACCACGACAACCAAATCGAATAATTTTACCCGAACCTAAAGTCGGTTTTCGGGCAAAATTACCGTTACGCCCTCCCACGAAAATCAACACACCAACGGCGATACAATATCAAATTCAAAACCGGGATAGTTTAACCGGACAAGAAACTATCTCTGGACGACCGGCAAAATTTTTCCAAATCCACAACTATCAACGGCTATCCACGGCGATCCCACATTCAATAAAATTTCGGCAACCAAGCATCGGCAATCAAGTATCGACAATCCAAAAATCAACATTTTACGCGGTAACGGAAAGGAAAAGAACGGACCTTAGGAAAACCCGACCCGATGTGATAAACGGGTCCGGAATTCGAATTTCGAATTTGGCCGGAATCAGCCCCTCGCCGGAGCCCCAATTCTGTCGTCGCCGGAGTCGATCTCAGCCGTCCCTCCGTCGCCGGAAGCCGCCCCAGGTCGCGCCGGAGCTGCTTGGCCTCGCTGTCGATAGCCCTTGCCGGACCTGGCCCTGCCGTCATCGAGGATAAACTCGCCGTCAAACACCGCCGTCCGCCCGGTGCTACGCCGTCGTCACCAATCAAGCCTCCCGACGCCGCCGCTCGTCCAGCCACCACCCTCCACAGGCCGAGCTCGTGCCGCGTCGTCTCCGTCCGTCAGCTGCTGGAGGTTGCGCCGCCGTCTCGAGCTGCCGACCCACTCGCCGTCTCCGTTCCGTGCTGGTGGTCACCTCCCGCCGGAGCTGCTGGCCGGAATTTCGGGTTTCTCGCCGGAATTTTGGTCGGCCCTTACCTTGGGTGTGCTCTCAATTTTTTCTTGCTCTCCAAGGGTGAGTAAAGAGGGAAGATGGTGGCTATGGTGACTAACTAAGGTATTTTATTAACTCTCCTCTATATTTGAAAGATGGTAGGGTTTTTTAAAGAGTTTTAATCACCACCCTCCATTTATCTTTAAATGAGATCCAAGGGCCAAGGAAAAACCATCACTTTTATCCCTTTTAATTATGACTAAGTATATCTCTATACTTAGAAAAACTATCAAGTTAGGCTCATTTTTGGGCATTCCACACTTAGAAAAAAATTTGGCCAAAATTAAATTTTTTCTCACTTAGGCAAAATCCCGGCACAAAATTGAAACATAAGTCACTTAGTTGCATTCGTATTACATCCTTATGTGAGTATGCGTTTTTTGAGTACCTGTCTGTAGCAAAGGTAGATTTATTACTCCCACCTCAGACGGACGCGTGCTTAGGCACATGTCCGCGCTACTCTAACGTTTACAACTCCTCTATCTCATAAGGCAGGGGGCAAAGTCGGAGACGCGCATCCATGGGTAAGCAAGCATTCAGACGAAAGGTAAAACCCCGGTTTCAAATTGCGCGTATCATACCATCCTGAAATAGAGTCAATCAAGGGTTAGGCCATTGGTTGACTCGGGGGCATGTGATGGATATACGCCCAATTTGAACCCGTTGACTTCCGAACCGTTGTATTTTTATCATCCCATTATTGATTGTAAACCGAAACTTCAACCCGAACACTTCGCGAGAACACCAACGGCACGGACGAGGCCGAAGCGCTCGTCCGGCCGAGTCAAACTCACCTAGGTGAGGTTGGGTGGCCACACCCGACCTCCCCTAGGGGAGATCGGGTCAGCCAACCCGATCTCCCCTAGGGGAGATCGGGTGGACCAACCCGATCTCTCCTAGGAGGGATGGGGTTGGCCAACCCCATCCTCCCTAGGAGGGGTTGGGTGCCCTCACCGAACCCCTACCCTTGGGGGTCGGATTTCCCTTCCCCCAAGGGCCCCGGCATCACCCTTGGACTCCCACACTCGGTTTATTCCGCCTACCTTCTCCGTGTCCTAAAGTCTTAATTATGCGTTTAAAGGTTAATTAACTGTGTTTAAAGGTTAACGATGTCATTAAGCCACCTTAATGACACCGTTGCCTATAAATACCCCACCTCCACTATTCATTCACATCATCTTGGCAATTTGGATAATTTTGCTCTGACATCTCTCTAGCTTTATCTCTCTAAAAACGATACTGACTTAGGCATCGGAGAGGGTTCATCAGGCACCACCCCCCCCCCCCCCTCTGTGCCTGGTACTGCCCCTTCTGCAGGGCGAAAGGAGAAGAGAAGCTAAGGAAGGAAGGAAGGAAGGAAGGAAGGAAGGACGCAAGCTAAGACAGTACAACTCGAGAGAACCGGATCACCCACATCTCCAGTGAGGAACGAGATTTGAGCCGACCACCCGTTGACCCTGATCTCGGAACCTAACACCCATGACG
This sequence comes from Clarkia xantiana subsp. parviflora, assembly GCA_036873135.1. NCBI lineage: Eukaryota > Viridiplantae > Streptophyta > Magnoliopsida > Myrtales > Onagraceae > Clarkia > Clarkia xantiana. Next base: position 14,421,727 of record JAPTYO010000008.1, on the reverse strand, counting down.
ACGCACTCGTCATCACCATGCACATAGCGAACTACGACGTAAAACGAATCCTCGTTGACGGAGGAAGTTCTGTTGATATCCTGACTATCAAGGTAATTGAACAACTTGGTCGTACAAAGGCAGATTTGAGTCCCGAAACATTCCCTCTAATAAGCTTCGCCGGAGCTGCAAAATACCCACTCGGTACGATCACACTCCCGGTAACACTGGGAGAAAGCTTGACAAAGCTCGACATTAATGTCAACTTTATTGTGGTTGAAACCTTGGGAGCTTACAACGGGATCCTCGGAAGAACAACCATAAACCCCCTGGAGATAGTGTCATCCATAGTACATCAGAAGCTGAAGTTCCCAACCAAAAATGGAATTGGAGAGATCCTAGGAGATCAAACTGGAGCACGTCAGTGCTATGTGAACGCTTTAAGGCGTAAACAAAAACTCTCCATCGCCATGATCAGGCTGGGATTCCCCAAACAAGAAGAGGAGAAGCAAGTTGAAGAGATACGTCTTGAACAACTCTCCGCGCCTATACGGCCATCCAACTACCAACATGCCCCAACACTGCAAAGTGTTTGGGACATCAAGCAAGTAGAAAGGGAACCAACTCTCGAGTATTTCAAGCGCTTCGCGCTAAACGCAGCTTGGCTAAAGGCCACAAAGGAGGCAGTGATCAAGGCGTATCACACGACCTTCGTCACGTCCCTTTGACTAACAAAGTGGAGGCGTACTAGCGTCACAAGGCAAGTAATTGGATTAGCCAACATAACGCCTTGTAACAACGTTACGCGGGGAGTTCCTAACTAACAGATGGAAAAACGCACCAAACTAACAAGTAGTGTCTTGTAACAACGTCGCCTTAGAGTGGACTAAGAGATGGTAAAAACTAAGGTTTCGCCTCGTCGAAACGGCACGCTTGCGTGTACTTGAGGGTCTTATGCATTACTACATAAAAATGCCAAGTACTGGAAAACCGACCTTGTGCATTACTACCCATAAATGCTAAGGGTCACTCTAAGGACTTGCGCATTACTACTCACAAATGCCAAGTGCCGGGACATAGACCTTACGCATTACTACCCACATATGCTAAGTGTCACTGTTAAGTCTTGCACATTACTACTCATGGAATATAGCAAGCATACAACATATGTGTCCACGACACATACATATCGCCATACCTTAATATATCCAAGAGGGGCACGCACAACAGATACGTATCTCTCCTAACAACAAATACGGATGCTTTCATCCACAAAGAGTACGAGTCTCAACTCTACTCTATAGTTCACATCACATGGACAATCTCCAAACACAAAGGTATGAAATATTACTACCATATTACCATGCATTACTTAACCATTCATGACAGGTCTCATAGGACAACGTCAAAGCATAAAATCATAAACATAAAGGGTTCAACGGGATAACACCCCAACAAGCAACCTCAACCCAAGCATGGGTAGCAAAAACTATGTACAAAGAGTTTGTGAAAGCAAACACTCAACCTGACGCCGCGTCAGGAGCACGACCATCAACGTCATCGCTGCATGCCCCGGATACATCCCCTCCAAACGTGTTACCCTCCACGATAATCGGATATCCAGCATCATTGAACAACAACTCGTACTCACGGGTGTCAGCTTCAATATCCTCGGGGGCATTCCCAACAACCATGGCAGGGACATACTCCTCAACAGCTGGGGGGCATCTGCCACAAAAGGCGGGGCAGCACTCCCATCTCTAGCTCGCAAGGCTGCCACATGCTCAGTGGCAAACTTGGAATACGGTCAAAGCTGACCAAATTGCATGTTCGGAGCAAGAGCATACACATGCTCGAAAAGATCCTCAATAGAGTCATAAAACATAGCATCCGCAGCCCCCAGGACTTCAACATTGTATGACTCGGAAGCCTTGTATTACGCGACACCCATAACCTTGCCATCCGCAAGGGACTGCTCCTTCATTGCCCGCAAGGCGAGATCATGATCAGCACTATCAGCAATGGCTTTCGCCTGAAGGGCAGCAATGTCAGATTCAAGCGCCGCAATATGAGCTTGACGAGCGGAACTCTTCTCTTGAAGGTCGTCAACCTTCGTATCCAAGATACGCGCCCTCTCCTTAGCACCCTCAGCCTCGAGACAGGCAATCTCGGACTTCTCCATAAACATCTTCTTCTCCTCGGCAAGTTCAATCACGAAGGAGGAGAGATTGGCCATCTGAATGGCAACCTACAATAATAAACAACTAGTAAGTTGAAATAACAAAGACAAGCATACATACAAGGCATGAAGAAGTAAGGATAGATAATCACAGGTGCAAAGCATGACAATGCACTCTCAGCACATGCTTGGGCACCCTCGGGGTCACTGGGGCGAATCCTCCGATCCCCAGGAGGAATAATCAGCTGAAGAACACGAACTCCCACCTCAGGAGTAGTCAAACTACCCCCCTCCGGCAAAGCGAGGCCCTCCGGCAGAAAAGGGTACCCACTCGTCACACACAACAGAGTCCTTGGAAGGACAAACCAGCTCGGCCCGTGTAAGGGCAGCAACTGGCGGAACAGCTATAAACATATGCAAAGATAAACAAGACGATCCAAATACACTAAGTATAGAAACAATACAGGAACAACCAATATACCTGTGCGGGGAAGCCCCTCCTCCGAAGCCCGGTCCCTCGACCGGGGGACAAACATCACGGGTAGAACAGGTGCGCGGGCTTCAATCCCCTTCCCCTTTCTAAGTGGAGTCCTCAACGCCTTGCCACTGCTAGACTTGGAGCGCTTAGGGTCGGTCGAGGGCCGTACCTCGGAGTCGGGACGCTTCGCCTTGGCCCGAGGCGGAGTGTCGACACTCGTAACAGCTCGCTCTGCCACGAGTGAGGATCGACCTACAAACAAGAACAAAGCAAGATAAAAACTAAGGCATGGGATACAGACAAGTAAAATGACTGCGCAAATATACAACTTAACCGCACTCCCCTTGCCACGACCATGCCTCATGCCCTGGAGAAGATATGTCCGTGCGTCCACTCCGTGCAGCAGGAGTAGCACCTCCCTGAGAGCCCGCCTGCAAGCGGGAAGTTTTTCTGTGACACCAGCCTACATCACAACACAAGGAAGTTATAAAGGTTCATAACATACCGAAGTACCCCCCAAAGGAGGAGCGCAAATCCCAGCCCTGCGCAAATCTCGCTCCTTCTCACAAGACAAGGCCGTGTAAGCATGCGCCTTGTGTGCCCGATACACCTTCTTCATCGCTTCTTTGTCCGACTCAGATAATTCGGAAAAGCGGGCACGAGATCAGGATTTGTAACCCGAATGATACGCCAATCCATCCCGGGATCGTCATTGAAGAAATAATATTTTTTCCAGTGACTCTTCGACCGGTCTACAGCAGTAACAAACCGAAGAGTGTTATCCCACTTCACTTCGCCCAATCCAAGGTCAGCAAACTCCTTTCCTCTCATCAGAGGCCAGTGGATAGAAATTGAACATAACCCAGATGCATCCAGACGTTGGAGGCGGAAGAAGCATCAGAAGAGTAAGGTCGAATAACTCCAGGACTGTTGAGGGCATAGTACTCGGAAGCAAACCCAGTACCGAATAGCAGCATGTGCAAGATCAAGAGGAGAGATCCTATAATAACGACACAACTTCCGCAAGTCCGAACAGTAAGGAAAGCGCAGTCCCATCCGAATCTGGGAGGCGTAAATAGCTGACAAATCATCCAGAGGCACAGTAGGCATTCCCGGACGAGCATCAGGGATAACATCAAACGGGTAGAATGCCTCTTCTAAAGGACAAAGCCCATAAGGAACGACAAGGCGCTGATACTCATCATAATCCAATCTGTTGGCCACAAAGGTGTGCACCAAGTCCTTCGACTCCAAATGAGGCTCCAACTCGGAGGTAGAAGGCTTATCGTCCATAGTTTCCGGCTCGGAAGAATCCGTAAACTCCGAAGACTCCGACTCCGACTCGGAATCAGAATCTGAATCAAAAAGAAATCTAACAGAAGGGGTAGGAATATGAGACTTACTCATGTTCACAAAGCCAGCAAGTCAAGAAGGTAATCCTAAGGATGGACGCCCCAGCTTCTCACAACACAACTCCTACAAGAATACAACTACAACTCGTTCAATGCATACACGTATACCCAACGTGTTAAAAACCTCTATACAACGAACATCCCCCGCTCGGGGGCAACAATACACTCACAAATCTATTAAGTGTTCGACTACTACATAGCGAACATCCTCTGTACGGGGGCAACTCTATGTTAGTAAGGGCCTCGTCCCAACACTTACATGATCTACGTGCGTATATGCACGCCTACGCATATCCATGCACGCCTACATACCCGCGAGTATCTACGTACACCCACGCCCAACTATATGTGTTTGCATACACTAATATGTGTTCATCCACCACTCTACGCACCTACATGCTACTATGTGTGCATACGTGTACGTACATGTACCTATGAGTGCCAACATGTGCATACATGCACTTACACATGCCATGTGTATCTACGAATGCTTACATGCATCTATGGTCACCTACGTGGCCTAAGGTAAATCCCCAAGGTAACAAGTGCTAATATACTCATAGTGCTAACACCTATATGCATGTACTTATCTAACATGTATAGGATATGGATACATACATACACCCCCTTTGGGAATACAGGAATACGAAGCTTAGCTATAGCTACAGGCATCTCCATACAACCAAGTGTGTACATACACGCCAAAACAATGGCTTGGGCAATCAAAGATAACAATCCAACATTTCAAACAATAGGGAAGTATTACTCCTACTCTATACATACAAGTGGTAAAACACTTAACCATTTTTATGCTCCTTTTTGCTATTCTTAACTATCCTAGGCATTTCATCAAACACTTGGTGGGCATGGATGATCAAGTTCAAAATCAAAGCAAATATTAACCAAATTAATGCAATTAAAGGCGTTGGTATACCTGGAAATGATCCTAATCGACCCCAAAAAACCGAATCACCTCAAAAAATGAGGTTATGTACCCAAAATCGCCGACGGAAGCTCCGCCCGGTGACCCGCCCGCTGCGCCGTCGAAAGCTCCGCCGTCCGCCGCCGTGTCTCTCGCCGCCGCTGGTCCTGCCGCCACGAGCTGGCTTCGCCGGTGAGTGGTGGTTGGCCGGTGGTGGAAGGGGTGTGGGTGGATGAGTGGGTTGAGTGCTAAGTCACTTACTCTCTAAGAAATGGAGAAGACAACTCTAAAAAAGGGGGGGAGAGGCAAAGTGTGGTGATATTTGAATTCACTCTTTTATATACACCTACAGGTAACATCTTTCCCTTTCCATATTTTTTCTATCTTCTTTGGAAAGGATTCCTAATACCTATGCATGTTTACATATCCATGCATACACGGATACACCAACATACACGCGTTTTTATATCCATGTCACGTGTTTGCAATTACAACCCCGACGTACATATACTCTTATCCATGTTATCGCATATATACATGCCCGTACTTACATGTTATCGTATACGTGCACGTCATAATCACACGTGTGTTAGCATCCACATCCACGATCGCATACACGGACTAGGATTGTCATATATATGCTTGCTACACTGACCATGTCAATAGATACGACTACTCCCGTCCAAGTCCGAGAAGGGATATATCGTAATAAGGTCCGCGCACCAACGAACAGTAAGTCCATCTCTAGGTAACGCCCGAACTTAAATCGAATGTATACTCTATCGAAAATAGAGTCAAGACGGGGCCATGCCACCACTTGACTCGGGGGAAAATGATGGGTATACGTCCGATTCGGGTTTGTTTTATATTATTCAGACTTCGTATACACGTCAGACTCACTAAACGGTTTCGAAATGTTCACCCGCGGGTACTAAAAAGTTCGGGACACGCGCGTACGCGCCCCGGACTTACACCGCGTCCGGATTGTCATCACAATCCGGACCGGGTCCGGATTGTCCCGTTATTCCGGACCCCCCCCCCCCCCCCCGGGATCCTCGCGATACCTCGGGATGGTCCGAATTCCTCCTATTATTGACATGTGAACCCCTACGCAAACACTGCACGTGCAAACCCTCCCGATGTCAGCTTTACTCCAGTCTACGCTCAGTTCATACTTTGCATTGAACCGACGTCGGACCGTTCAAAACCCGGTTTGATTACAAGGTTTCCTATAAATAGGGGCCTTGATCATTCATTTGAAAACTAATTCGGAAGTTGACAGCGGAAGCTCTGCCCTCTCTCTTACTTTCTCTCTCTAAAAGTCCTGACTTAAGCTTCGGAGAGGGTTCATCGCACTCCACCCCCCCCCCCTTTGCGTGGTGTGCGATACAACCCCTCTTGCAAGAATACGAAGACGCACGAATCCGGCACGTGCAAGGACCCGAAGTAGGAGCGACCCGAGGCATTCTTCCGTCGTCACTACCTGGATATTATTCCCCAGTTCGGAAAGGATCCGACAGGTAATGTGTTCGGGTCAAAGTTTTGAATTGTAATCGTAAGTGGGGTGATTAAAATGAGACAGTCCGAATTAAAACGGGTTCAAATTGGGCGTATATCCATCACATGCCCCCGAGTCAACCAATGGCTTAACCTTTGATTGACTTTATTTTTTGATGGGATGATACACATAATTTGCAACCGTGATTTACCTCTTGACGAATCATTTGCTTGTTCGTGGGTGCGTTTCCCGTGCCTCATCCTCCGTTTCTCAAAATAGAGGAATTGTAAACGTTAGAGTAAACGCACACGTGCCTGTGCACTTGTTCGTAAGATATGAATGTAATGAAAACTCAATCTCTTCATATTTAAGGGATACTAATATACATGGGAGTGCAATGCAGTCATGGATATGGACTAATGCAATCTAATTTCATGTTATCGTAATCAATACGCACCCATGCGGGGTGAGCCCTAGCCGGGGGAAAATACTTAGATTGGTTCTAAAAAAATTCTAAGTATCGGAACGTGAAATATATGCTCATAAAATGCTAACTTAAGTAAAGGATTATCTCTACCATAGTTGAAAAAAGATAAAGGCATTAGTCTTTAATTCCAACCCTTGGATTTTTCCACTTTAGATTTAAACGATGTAGATTCAGAGGTTTTGTAAACCCTAATTTCTACTACTATAAAAGGAAAAAGGTGATTACCTCATTCTCGTCATCCTTATCCTTTTTGCTTTGGTGATCGTGCTTTTCGGTCGGTTCTGCTCCTCTGGGTGCGTCCCACGGCAAGGTACGTAGATTGTTTTTGGCGTAAACGCCGTTCCTTAGAAGCACGGCTTTATTTCTTTTGGTCCATTCTAGGTTCTCATCTCCCACCTGACTTCCTCATTCATTATTTTGTCTCTTGATTCCTGTGACCTCATGGTGGTGGGACCATGTTTAACTTTCTTCACTGCCGTCTTGCTTTCACCTCTTTGATATTCAAGTGTTTTGTTTAAGTGTGGTAGGGTTTCCTTCTCGGGTGTTTGCCCCCTGTGCTTGGTTGTCCTCTTGTTGTTTAAGAAAAATGAGCGAATTACTTTTTTCATCCAACTCATTTGACACCCTTTTCATCATATTTGAGCTAAGGTGTATTCTTGCAGCTGGTGAATCTTCTAAGCTCTTGATGATGAGGAAGAGGTCGCTGCGGGTGGGGGTATCTAATTCCGGGACCGGACCCTTGATTGTCAAAAGATCCTCTCCCGTTGGTGTTGATACTTTAACCCTTTTCTGCAGTGTGAGAAATCAGCCCGTGGATGGGAGTGGGGTTAATGCTTGTGTTATGATGTCATCCTCTCTCCCTGTTCATGCACCCGAATCGAGGGTGCGGGTTCCGGTCGTCCCATCTCACTTGTTTGGTACGTTTTAGAGTATGTGTTTCTCATTAGTGTATACCTTTGATTGACTTAGTATTATTCTTTGTAGGTAGAATCTGAGTTCCGTTGCTAGGCCGGAAGGACTTGACTCGTCCTTCCTGTGATGGTCTTGTTGGTTCCGAGTGGGCTCCTTTTCCGAGTGTGGGTGTCATTTTGAAAATTAGACGTCTTTGCTTACTCCTGAAGTTGGAGTCCGAGTTTTCCAATCTGCTTTTCCTCCTAATGATTGTGTGTCCTCCCCTCATGGGCCGGAGAGGGTTCGCTATTTAGTACATGAAGCACCGTCTCGTTATGCTCCCGTATTCCTCTTCTATTCTTGTTTTGTTTTTTGTGTTTTGTCTTTTATCTTTGCTATCTTTACACCCAGTCACTGCATCAGGGTATAGCTGATATTACTAATTTGTCCTCCCTTGTTGTTGGTCTGCCGAGGAGAGGAAGGCACATGAAGATGCCTATGTTTCTCTTAGTTTTGAACTTATTAGTTGTTTGGAGCATGGTCGTATCACAGAATTGGAGTGTCGTGATCTACAAGATCGCATTGTTCTTCTTAAAGCTAAGATTGCCGCTTTGCAACAGAAAGCTGCGCGTGATAGTGTGTTGCGGGTTGCTGAGCTGGCTTCCCTTGAGAAGGTGTTTCGTATGGAGGAACAATAACACACTATTGTTGAGTATAAGAGTTCTTCGTCCTACCAGGTTTCTATTGATGTTCATTGCTCTGTGGTTAAGCGTCTCTCCCTAAAGATGATCCTTGAGCAAATCTATGCGGTTGCTCCTGATTTTCCGTTTTCAGCTTGGTGATGTGTCCGATTTCGCCGTTAGGTATGTTGCTAAGTTGAAGAAATAGTAGACTTATCTTTTTGATGGTGTATGTGGTTATGCAACATAGGTGTTATTTTGCTCGGGGCATATGCCTCGTTTTTTGCTACCCAGTTTCCATTTCGTAGATGCCTTCTTCTCGTGTTTTTTGCATTAGCTGCCTGGTATGTTAGGCAATCAAATTCAGCTGGTTGTATTCCTTTCTATTTTGTAGGATTACCATGTGTTCCTCCTCAATGGTGTGCTTTGACTGGGGTCGTATCGCTTTTTCATGGTGTTGGGTGCTTTGTGTGTCTAGTTCCTCTTTGTTTGATTGGTGGGGCGCCAGACTACGGGGGCCGGCTATAGGGTGTTGGAGTGTGGTGTAAGCTGCTCATAAAAGTTGTCAAGTGTCTCGGATATTCACTATGGTGTCTGCACACACCTTGCTTTTTATATGTATTCCTCTTGATATGCGCAATCTTTTTTTTTCTCTTGTCGCAGCTTCTTGTGTCGTGGACGACGTAGCTTACCTATCGTCCTTGGTCAGGGACGACGTAGCCCTTTCGTCGTCTTGTGCCTATGTCTTTTTGCCTTTCTTTCTCTTTTGAATTGAGTTTGCTTTAACGATCTCATGCTTAGGCGTTTTTATAGCCTTACTACTTGACTTGGTTGAGTTGGCTCTCTGTATGATGTTTCCTTTAGTTTATGGCGGGGATCCTTCGTTGTGGACTCTTAACTTGTGTATGCGCTTCTTTACTTCGAGCTCTTTTGGCATCTTTGTTTATCCTGATACCTGTAATGTCATCATGAACAAACTTGTATGTTTGTCATATAATATATCCCTGCCTTGTAAGGAAGATAGTTTCGCTCATGATGTACTCTTGGGGACGTTGAAATTTTTTCACGGGATAGGCTCTCGGAGGGCAAAGAACTATTCACGGGATAGGCTCCCGGAAGGCGCAGAATTTCATAGTTTAAAACTACTCTCAAGATACGCTCTTGGGGACATCGAGATATTTCACGGGACAGACTACCGGAGGGCACATAACTATTCACAGGACAGGCTCCCGGAGGGCGTATAATTATTCACGGGATAGGTTCCCGGAGGGCACAAAACTATTCACGGGATAGGCTCCCGGAGGGCGCAGAATTATTCACGGGATAGGCTCCCGGAGGGCGCAGAATTATTCACGGGATAGGCTCCCGGAGGGCGCATAATTATTCACGGGATAGGCTCTCGGAGGGCGCAGAAATATTCACGGGATAGGCTCCTGGAGGGCGCAGAACTATTCACGGGATAAGCTCTCGGAGGGCGCAGAACTATTCACGGGATAGGCTCCCGGAGGGCGCAGAACTATTCACGGGATAGGCTCCCGGAGGGCGCAGAACTATTCACGGGATATGCTCCCGGAGGGCGCATAACTATTCACAGGATAGGCTCACGGAGGGCGCAGAATTGCGTAGTTTAAAACTACTCTCAAGATACGCTCTTGGGGGCGTCGAAGACGACATACACTTGGTAGTCATATCTGAGCAAGGAGGGCATGGTGGTTGGATCATCTCGTGCTTAGGAAATAATTTGATGAACAACATCTTCTTTATTGGAAACATTCATGCACTATGTACAAGGAGGGTGTCGGGGGTAGTCCAGGACATCCTTTAGGGAAAACGATATGTAACAAAAGAGTTGGAAAAGCTTCATGAGTTTTCCGCCTCGAGAGTTGTTTTTAGAAAATTAAGAATGGAAACATGCATTAAATGAAAGATAAATCCAAGGATATGGTGTTTCACTGGTGTCGTTTCCTTAGACATAGATTTTCTTCAAATGTCCCCCACTGAAAGTGTTTGCCCAAGATTGTTCGTCGTGGGCTTCTCTTCCGTTGATGGGCTTCTCCTTCCTGATCTCTTTCCTTGGTGGGCTTCTCCTTCTCGATCTTCTCCTCGCTTTCCTGCAAAAGGGGCACCGGGGGTTCCCGGTAAGCCCACTCCGAAGCTTAAGTTAGTGAGAGCTTCTAGTGAGAGGGTGAGCTTAGAGAGAGAGTGAATACCTTCAAATGAGGGGATGAGCTCTCTATTTATAGAGTTTCTATCGGACCGCCCCGGTTCCAGTGGTTCTCTAGTCCGGCTGTGGCGGGTTCGTAATTATAGGTTGGGCTTGACCGTAAATAAGTTTTCTTTGACCTTGGTTCGACCGTAGGTAAGTTCAACATAGTCAAGTGTTGGTGTGTAGTCCTTCAAGGGTAAGCCCCGGGCGAAATATCGTCCGGGGGTGGGAGTCCAGACTAGAATGGCTTGTCCGGACGGAGGGGTGGGGGGGGGGGGGGGGGGGAGGGGGGGTACCCGAAGGGGTACCCCTAGGGCCTTGCTCGGGTCCAAGGTGGTTTTTCCACTCGTGGTCTTCCCGAGTAGGTTTTACCACTCGAAATGCTTTTTGGGCCCACCTCTTGGGCCCAATTGGTGAAGGCTTGGGCGTATATCCACCATTTGCCCACAAGTCAAGGAATGACTTTTCCTTTTCTTGACTCTGTTTTTTAGCGGAATATCGCCCAAGCGGGTAGAGTGACGTACCTTAGTGACGGTCCCGACCTCTGTCGAGTTCTCGAGATGCGTCGTGATTTTGCCTTTCCTTTTCTTTGAGGAGGTTTTTGGTGATCCCGGATTTTATTGAGCACTCGAGATGTGCTTCTATTTATATGCCCCCTGTTTTAAAGGATAAGAATATATAGATGAAAAAATGCTTGTAATTTAATTTAAGCAAGTTCACGTAATAGTGTTCTTATGAGGGTAAGAGTTACGAGCCTTTGTCTCGTTTTACTTATCCTTCGGACTGTGTCCCTTTGTTCGTGTCTCCTTTAGTGGAGTTTTTAGAAAAATCCATAATATACACTTTAAAAGGCATATATTTGGATTTACTTCATTTTTCAAAAGCACTCTTCTTTCTCCTTCATTTTCAAGAGCATCTTCATCTTCTTTAACCTAGGTTTTCACCTTCTCCTCCATTTTCAATTTCTCCTCCCAAACTTCCAATTAAGTCACCACACTTCACATGGAGCTTAGCTAGGTTTAATTTGGGGTGGGATTTGCATTTGAATTTGTGGGTTGGGCACTAGGGGGTGGTGGTTCGCCGGCAACAGGCGACGGGAGACGGGGGTGGGGCGGCGGGCGGCTCGGGGGAAGGCACGACAGGCGGAGCTGAGGACGCCGGAGGCGGACGACGGCGGTGCTGCGGCGATGTTGGCCTCGGGCGTGGCTTCCGGTGGCCGGGCGGGATTCCTCTCCGGTCGTGTTCTCTTGACCAGGTGAGTCGACTTTGTTTGGTTGATTTTGGCTTTATTTTTCTTTTCAGGTTTGCCCTTTTTGCCCCCTTGTTTATGTACCCTCCATTGATCACTATAAAAGTTAATGCCTTACCATAGATATTTGAGTTCCTCCATTATTTGCTCTTGATTTGAAGTGGATGATTTCTTTTGTTGTTGAGCTTGGGAATTTTGAGGTGAGTGTTGTATAAATATTGTCCCCTTAGGAACTTGGTAGGTGTTTGGGTGCCTTGGTACCATGCCTAGGTCCCCTCTTTACTTGAGTAGATGATTTATGCTCTTATGTTGAGGGTGTAGTTCCTTCCTTTCATTTCCTTAAGCAATGTCGGGGTGATGGTGTTTGTTCCCTTCTAGAGGTGCTTTTCATGCTTTGTCCATCGTCGTACCTCCCTTTGTCAAGTAGTATCGTCCATGCATGTGTCTTTTGCCTCCGTAGTAGGTGTTTGATCTTTATGCACTTTAGGCCGTACCCTTGTGTAGGTTGGTCTTGATGAATTTACATGGTGTCATGATGGACCGTTGTTTTTCTACGAAGGATCTATGCTTTTTCCTGATGGATTGTTGTTTTTCCTTTCTTCTTGCCTGGTGTGTATTTTTGGATTCTCCGTCGTGCTAAGGACTTTTGCTCGGTTCCAGATTCGAAAATGAGTAAGCCTTCTTCTTTTAGAGCTGTCCGTACTATTCTTGCTTCTAAAGCCCCTATAGTCCGGTACCCGCATGAAGAATATTATATAGGAAAGCGGTTTCCACAGCCTGATATGAGCATTACTTATGTCCCGGAGGCGTCCGATTCTGAGTCGGATACGGAAGTCGAGCTGCAACCCATCCTTGAGGATGAGTTGGCTTTCCTTCATGACCCTGTTTTTCCCTTTGAAGTTTATTCCCCGAATTTGTTGGGTTGGGACTACTTCCTTGTATATTCCAAGTTGGCGGGGTTGTTTGGCTCAGGGACCGGGTTTTTTCCTTTTTCCATGCCATACCATTGTCGTATCAGCCCCGTTACCCCCCCCCCCCCTCCGGATGGGATGTCCGTAGGGTATATTCATCAGACTAACGCGGGGTTGCGCTTCCCTTTCTGTGCCGAGCTTCTAGAGCTCTGCAAGTATTATAACATTTCTCCCCTTAGTCTTGCGCCCTCCGCCATTCTCCTCTACTCTCTCCGTCTCTTTCGATGCTTTTATCGCATCCAGAATGGTGGTGAGTCGAGGTTCCATTCCCTTGTTATTCGGTATCCTCTATTGAATCAAAAGGGATTTTCGGGTTTGGGCAAGGTTAAGTGGGACAACAAGCGTCGGTTCTTCCTTGCCTTGAGAGTGGTAGCGGCCACTAGGAAAAGTATTACTTCTTTGTTGAGGGCCATGATGTTCCTTGGTCTCTGGATTCTCCCCTCCTGAAGGACGAGCGTCCTGAGTTTTCCGAGCTTTCTATTACCGAGAGGCAAGCTTTGAAGCTGATATATATTGGGAACACGACGGGGTCCTTTGAGTCCGTGTGTCATTTCTCGGAGGAGGAGTTATGCGTTAGTGGAATTAAAACGACACCTCCCGCTCCTCGTCTGGTATGCAATTTTGAATTCTTGATACTTGTAACTTTTGCTTTGTCTTGTAGGTTAGTTTTAATATCGACATTCCCTGTTTCAGGAGGAAGATGATGCTGGGGAGGAGGTCCGCTCGGAGAGGGAGGTCTCAATTGTTTCTCATGTTCCTTTTCCTGTGACTGATCTTCCTGCTACTATATCGCTGTCGTCTGGGGCGGTGAAGCCTTCCTCGGGTACTTTTTGGTGATGTTCTATTTTATTTTTCTTTCTACTGTTCCTGTTTTGTACTTACACGTCTTTTGTTGAATTTTAGGGAGGTCTCCTTCTATCTCTGCCGTGGAGATCTTGGCCAAGATTAGGTCTAAGAGATCTGCTCTGGAGGTGGAGGTCCCTGCTTCTAAAGCTCAGAAGGTGGATTCGCGGCTTCTTCCTCCCAGTCCTCCTCTTGCCATAAAGAGGGAGAGGTTCCTGTTGAGGATATCATTGATGATTCTCCTGTTCTTCAAAGGCATGAAGAGGCCTCTGGTGATACTGACGAGACCTCCTCTCCTCGTCCCGTCTCTCCCCCTAGGGGATCGTCTGACGACAGGATTCCTGTCCTAGGTACGTACTAATATTGTTCTTCTATATGTGTACGTTTATCTCACCTTTATTGCTCCTTATATCTTCTTTTTAGGTAGAGTGAAGCTGCCCCTGATCTTTCCCAAGGACCTTATCCGTCCCGTTGGAGGTGATGTTAGGGGAGATTCTTGGTTACCTTTTCAGACAGCTGATCGACAGCCGTATGACGTATCTGCTTCTATTTCTATCCCGGAGGTAGCAATCCCTATGATGAATTCCATCACTCCTCCTGCTGATCGATCACTTCCTCCTACAGATCTTGAGGGGATCCACCATTTCGTAAAAGCTACTTTGTCCCAGTTTTCCCCCTTGAGTACTCATATTGCGCGTTCCCTCCTTTATTTTCTTCTCGTACTGATCCTTTTTGTTTTTCAGGGCATATCTTCTGTTGTTAACCTCGGTTCCCACCTGGTTAACATTGGTCGGGAGCGCGACATGCTTCGGGAGATGGTTTCGACGCTTGAGTCTACACAGGAGGTTCTTGAGTCTACCCTGAAGGTTACTGAGGAACGATTCCGTGAGGAGAATGAGGAGCTTCGGGTGTCGGAGGTTACTCTTGCTAGTCGTTTGACTCTTCTCCAACAGGAGCTCGCCGACGCTCGTGCTGACCGAGCCGATGAGGTTTTGCTTGCGGAGTTGAAGATGAGGGAGGCACTCTGGGATACCCGTTAGGAGGGTAGGCTGTCTGGTCTCAAGGAGGGTGAGGCTCTTGGTATTGAGAAAGGCAAGGTTGATGTTGTTTAGGACTTCCTAGCCTCTAAGGAGTTTGCCACCCATGCCGAGAGGCACTGTCAGCGTGTTATGAACACTTTTGGTGTGAACATGGTTGAGAAGATCCATGTTCTCTCTCCTTCCATCCCCTTCGACCAGCTCGGTGAGTATGCCCAATTTGCTCTGGATGTCATTGCCCGTCTTGCTAGGCGAATGAAGCGTACGAAGGTTACAGTTGGTCAAGTTGTGGACGACAGTTCCTCTAAGACAAAGGTTGGTTGAGTTGCCAAGGTCACCGTCCCTTCACGAGTTCCTATTAGAGAGGAGGATCTCCCCCCCCCCCCCCCCTTGCGAAAGACGGTTGAGCTTGTGGACTTTATCTCTGTTGCTATTATTGCTTTTGTGTTTTTCTCCTATTTGTTTTGGAGATGATTTCGGCTTTCGGATAAATGTTGTGGATTGCTTTTTCTTGTTTTCGTACTTCCTGCCATGTTGTATTTGGATGGCCTGTCGTGCATTTAGCACGCATTTTGGTATTGGTATGATATTCTACTAGGATGGCCTATGTATTTAGGACTTACGTTCCTTTTATTTTGTGTAATTGGAGAGTTCCTTTTTGTGGAGTTTACGTCTTCTTTTGCATTGAATGGTTTTCCTTATGGATCTTTCCGTTTTCGGTTGTAAGGGTGGCCTTGTAGGTCTTATGTCCCTTTCAGTTGTGGTTGTCCGTATAGATCTTCCCTTGATCATATGTAAAGGTTGTTGATCGCTTTATCATATGTCAAGGTTGTCCTTTCAGATCTTCCCATTTTCGGTTGTAAGGGTTTCCCTGGAGGTCTTATGTCCCTTTTCAGTTGTAATGGTTGTCCGTATAGATTTTCCCTTGTCCATATGTAAAGGTTGTTGATCGCTTTAACATACGACAAGGTTGTCCTTTGGATCTTCCCATTTTCGGTTTGTAAGGGTTGCCTTGGAGGTCTTATGTCCCTTTTTGGTTGTAATGATTGTCTGTATAGATCTTCCCTTGATCATATGTAAAGGTTGTTGATCTCTTTATCATATGTCGAGGTTGTCCTTTCGGATCTTCCCATTTTCGGTTGTAAGGGTTGCCTTGGAGGTCTTATGTCCCTTTTCAGTTGTAATGGTTGTCCGTATAGATTTTCCCTTGTCCATATGTAAAGGTTGTTGATCACTTTAACATACGACAAGGTTGTCCTTTGGATCTTCCCATTTTCGGTTGTAAGGGTTGCCTTGGAGGTCTTATGTCCCTTTTCGGTTGTAACGGTTGTCCGTATAGATCTTCCCTTGTCCATATGTAAAAGTTGTTGATCGCTTTAACATATGACAAGGCTGTCCATTGGATCTTTCCATTTTCGGTTTGTAAAGGTTGCCTTGGAGGTCTTATGTCCCTTTTCGGTTGTAATGGTTGTCCTTATGGATCTTCCCTTGATCATATGTAAAGGTTGTTGATCGCTTTAACATATGTCAATGTTGTCCTTTGGATTTTCCCATTCAATACTTGTTATACCCTGGAAAAGCATTTGATTCATTTAACTTCATCATTAGTTTATGCATAAAGTAAATTCTAGGTGGAGTCTGTGGATCTCCTTCAAGTACTTCTACTATATAAAAATTTAAAAAAAAAAAAAAAAAAAGGTTAAGATATCTTCCACTATCAAGTGGGGTCAAACTCCAGCTCCTCCGATCCGATCTCTTCCACCAAGCGGCCGACGTGTATCTCCTCTTCGACCTCAAGTCTGAGAGCTTGGTGCTATTCCCCCAAGCTTTATGGTACTCACACCATCCCTCTAGCTCTTTTCCAATGAAGGCTCTTGTTGTCTCGGGGGGTGGTGGAATCCGGTCGTAGAGGACTGCCCTGTACAGTTCTCTGATTTCACTCCTTAGAGGTGTGAAATGAACCGTTCTGTCATCACTGAGCTTGTAGTAGCTCTTCTCCTCTTCCTCTTCTATCTCTATGGCCTGGCGCAGCTTATGGTTGAATTCTTCGACTGAGGTTATAGCAGCGATGCTTCATTCTCTTCCGAAGTATTCTTTGGCGTTCATTCTTAGGTTCCTGAAGAAGGCTCTTACGAACTCATTCTTGCTCATTTTGAGCTCTGCTGCCACTGTTGCTAGCCTTATGAAATAGCTCTTTATCAACTCATCTTCCTCCTGCTGGATATCCTCCAAGCTTTCTCGGTTTTCCATCCTTTCTCTCCTTCTTTTCTTTCTTTCCTCCCTTGTATTCTTTTCCACATCCTCCGCATCCTGCTCTTGGTGCTCCTGTCTCTTCCTCTTTGTAAAAACCTGCCTTGTCATCTTCAGAAGGTGGGTTATGGCTCCCATTATTGCCCCCATCATGGTACTCCCGCCTTGGCTGTTCCTTCCTCTTGGATTCCCTCTTGGTGTCTCCACGAAGGCTATGGGTAGGCCATGCTGTGCCCTCCTTCTCATGGCATTCAGGTAGCACTTCCTTGATGCTGCTTGGTCTCCCAATACTTCTCCTATGCCATTGGGTGTCGGGAACTTCATCTTCTGGTGGACGGTTGATGGGACTATACGATTTGGGTTAATCGTTGTGCAACCAATTATCCCATTATAAGCTCCCAGTTCTTCGACTACCACAAATGTTACTTTCAACTGGAGTTGAGTCCATCCTTCACCTATGGTCATGAGGAGAGTGATTATTCAAATGGGGAACGTTGTTGCTCCTGCGAAGCTAACAAGAGGGAAGCTGACAGGTTTGATGTCTCGCTCTGTCTTTCCTATTGCTCTTATCACATCAATCTGAAGGATGTCAGTGGAGATACCCCCATCCACTAACATTCTTCTCACGTTGCAACCTGCTATATCCATCGTGATCACCAAGGCGTCGTCATGTGGGTATACCACATACTTCAAATCCTCATTCGAGAATGTTATTTTCGTGTTCTCGACCGGCCTTTTGCGTTTTCCGAACGGAGACATCTCTATGACCTGTGCCACGTAGACCTCCCTAGAGTTGGAGACCTCTCCCCCTGCTGCCAGTCCGCCATGAATGACGTTGATGGTAGCTTTCTGTTCTGGGGTCGGGGGAGGCCATCCATCTTCTCTTTTCCCTTTCCTTTGCCATTGTACTTCGGCTGAAGACTCCTATCTCTTTTCCTTTCGTCTTTAATAAAATTATTTAGCATTCCTTCTTGGATGAGGTTTTCGATGTCACGCTGCAGGTGAAAGAAATTGTCTGTGTGGTGCCCGTCCGCGTTGTGGTATTCACACCACTGCTCTATGTTGTTGCCCATCCTTGTCTTTCTCTTCTCCGGTGGCAGAGTCCACAAGTTTAGCCTTTTCATATCTTGGAGAATGACTGAGGCTTCCCCTGTAAGGGGGGGGGGGGTAAAGACAATGCTATGTATGCCTTGGGGCCTTGACTTCTCATTTGCTCTTGTTCCACCCTGCGGTGTCCATGGTTGCCTTCGTGGTGCTTGTGGTGGGATCCCCGTCTGCTGGGGTTTTCCTTTGGCTTGCTTGTTGTTCTCTTGTCGCTGAGCTTCGTATCCTCTTCTTCAGTTCGAGCGTGCACGCTCCAGTTCGATGTAAGCCTTCACTCTCTCGGCCATTTCTTCAAGGGTATTGATTGGCATAACTTCCACATTGTCTGCCAATGGTGCCCCCCAGCGTCCTAGTTATTGTTTCGTTTAACCAGGTTTATCCCCCTGGTTCATAGCCAATCTTGTTGTGGTAGAGGTCCCCCTCTCCTACAAGATGACCGTGCCTGTGTGACGAGGCATGGTTCACATTCGACATAATTTTGGTGGAAATTTTTTGCCTCTTCCTACGACTTAGTTTATAGACCGTAAAATCTGATGTTATTTATCATTATGACGTCGATGGATCATATAATCAATTTTCAAATATTTTATTCAATCGAAATATTATTTCAAAAGTCAAAATGCTATCACTTATACAAGCCACTTATTAAGCCTTACGTAATCCAAGCAGTATTACGTGCTTTTCGAAAATCTCTCTACGTAATGGCTTAGTAAATGGGTCCGCAACCTTTTTGTCTGTGGACAAGTAGTCTAAATGATTATATTGTCTTCCAGAACAGATTTAGCATAATTGTATTTCACATCGATGTGTTTGGTCCTACTGTGGTACTTTGGATTCTTAACTGCTGCAATGGCTGCCTGACTGTCGGAGTATACATTTACGGGTTTACTCTCCTTGCTAGTGCCAATTAATGTAGTAAGAAGCCTTTTCAGCCAGACCGCTTCTTGTGCGTTTTTGGAAAGGGCAACGAATTTCGATTCCATAGTGGAAAGCGCGACACATGATTGCTTCTTGCTTACCCATGATATGGCAGCATTAGCAAGGAGGAAAACTCCTCCTGTGGTGGACTTACGATCATCCGGATCGCCACCGTGGTCGGCATCACTATAACCGGTCAATTCTATTTGCCTGCCCTTATAGCACATAACATAGTCGGCAGTACCTTTCAGATATCTTATAATTCGTTTCACGGCCTTTAAATGTTGATAACTAGGATCTGATTGGAATCTTGTTACTAGGACCACAACGTAACAGATATCCAGCCGAGTACATATCATGGCATATATGATACTTCCTACCATGCTTAGATACTCTGCATCTTTCATCTGTTCACGCTCCTGCTGGTTCTTCGGGCCATCACGCTTTGACAGCGCGCACCCGAACACAACCGGCGTATCCACGGGTTTGGCATCGAGCATTCTGAATCTTTTCAACAGTTTGTTGATATAAGATTCTTGAGACAGACACAATGTCCGGGCGGCACGATCTCGGACAAATTTAATGCCTAAGATGTATGTGGCCTCTCCATGTCTTTCATCTTAAATGCTGATGCTAACTAGGACTTTGATTTATTCATGAAACTCACATCGTTTCCAGCAATGAGTATAGCATCTACGTATAAGGTTATGATGACATACTTAGACCCGGAGGTCTTGGTGTAAACGCAGGGATCCTCGTGAAGGTTCACAAATCCATTTCCAACGATTTCCTCGTGGAATCTGTGATACCATTGCCGAGACGATTGTTTAAGACCGTAAATAGATCTTTGGAGTTTGCAAACTTACGTTCTTCGCCAGGAGTAATAAAACCCTCGGGTTGCTCCATATAGATCTCTTCCTCCAGGTTTCCGTGGAGGAATGCGGTCTTAACATCCATTTGGTGCAGCTCTAGATCGAGGCATGCAACAAGGGCAAGGATGGCCCTGACTGTGGTATAACGCAAAGTTGGTGAGTATGTTTCATCAAAGTCTACTCCGTGAATTTGGGTATATCCTTTCGCAACCAATCGAGCTTTGTATCGCTCAACTTCTCCATCAGCAGTGAGTTTAAGTTTCAAAACCCACTTTGCTCCTATAGCTCTGCGGTAAGCAGGTAAATCAACTAAATACCATACCGAATTAGCTTTCGTTAAGGCGATTTCATCCTCCATTGCTTTTCTCAACTATTTTTCTTGAGGTCCTTCCATCGCTTGTTTAACCGTTACCGGTTCATCAACAGATGTGAGAGTGAAAATCTCTCCTCTCTCAATGGGATACTTCTTGGGAGAAGTTCGTTTTCTTTGACTGCGTCTAGGCTCATTTGTCCTATTTTGAGTCTGATCCATACTCCCACTTGGAATAATAGTTCTTGTCGGAGCATTACTCCCACTGGGAATGATGGTGGTACTAGAACTTTGAACAACAAGTTTCCTCGGACGACCTCTTCGTCTCGGGATTTCATCTCCGAGATTAGTTCTTTGATCGTTAGGACCTGGAACCGAAGTGATAAATCCGCTCCCACTTGGAACAATGGGAACAATAGGTAGTTGTATAATATGATTATCAGTTTTACTTGATTCGCATTCTCAGCAATAGTGATTTGTGTTTGGGGGGGAGAGTGAGCCCTCCAACTGGATTTATTATGGGGATTTCATCCTCATTAACTGAATCACTTGTTGCTGTGTCAAATCTCCCAATCGAAGAAAGTGGGACCTGAGAATCATCGTCATCTTGTTCTAGTTTGATCAGGACTTCGTCTGTTTTTATTTCTCTTAGCGTTGGAAATTCGTTCTCAAGAAAAGTGATGTCTCTGGACTCATGTTCGTACACATTACCGTTTTCGAGAGTTGACACAAATACATAACCTTTTGAGTTCTCATAGTATCTTATGAAGATACTTTTAACTCCTCTGGGGCCTAACTTGCTAAAACGGCAGTCAGTTGTATGTGTGTAAGCTGCGTACCCCCAAGGTCGCAGTCTGGTAAGATTTAACTCTCTACCAGTCCACAGCTCATACGGTGTTGTGTTAACTGCTTTTGATGGGACAAGGTTTACTACATGAGTGGCAGCAAGCAACGCGTCTCCCCAATAAGAGATTGGCAATTGTGCTTGTGACATCATGGTTCTAACCATGTCAATGAGAGTTCGTTTATGACGTTCAGCCACACCATTCTGCTGTGGTGTGTTGGGGATCGTCGTTTGACGGGCGATCCCACTTTCTTTGCACAACTTATCAAACTCATTAGAGAGATATTCTCCACCTCTGTCGGTGCGTAGGGTTTTAACCTTTCGCTCCTGTTGATTCTCTACGAGCTTAAGAAAACTTTTGAAGCAATCTATAGCTTCCGATTTACGAGTAATCAGATGAGTAAACCCGAATCGGGTGTAGCCGTCAATGAAAGTTACGAAGTGTCGTTTTCCATTTCTAGCAGTTACGTTCATTGGTCCACATACGTCTGAATGGATTATTTGCAATGGGAATTCTGCTCGTTTTGCTTCTCCGAATGGCTTGCGGGTGGATTTTCCGGCTAAACAGTCATGACAAGTGTGTTTTACCACACTGCTTGTTTCGGGCAAGAGCCTTCGTCGTGCCAACCAGTCGCGTCAGTTTCTGCGAGGACATTGCATACATTCTACATGAATTTACATTACCATTCAAATCCATGGTAAATAGACCATTAGAAGAAAATGCATATCCAAATAAAGTATCCCCTTTATTTATGCGAACCAAGGATCTCTCAATTGATAAAACAAAGTTCTTATTCATAAGATCATAAATAGAAAGAACATTTCTACGGATTCTAGGAGCAAAAAGGATATTATCAAGAAGTAAGGATTTGCCATTGCCCATTGGCAATTTGCAATTCCCTACTCCTTTGACTTCAACTTGTGAGTTGTCGCCAATGTTTATCCTTTTAGAATCCTTTGGCAACCGTGTAAACTTGGCAAATAGATCTTTGTCATTGGCTATGTGGTCCGTTGCACCTGAATCAAGAATCCAAGATGGTTTGAGTCAGTTAACATGACGGTTGAGGAAACTAAAGTTTCCTCTACATAACCAAAGTCGCGTACCTTTTCAGGGTGCGATTTGCTGGATCCTGCACCATCGCTTATTCGATGTGGGCTGGAATTCCCGCATACTATCTCATATTTTAATATGGGACTGCCTTGTTTAGGCGTAGTCAACGTTTTACTGTCGACTGCCTGTTGTTTCTTTCCCTTGTTCTTGAATTTCCTTTTCTTATGGCCAGCTTGTCCTGCCGTTTTCGGTTCTTTCGATACCGAAGTTAATCGAGTTTCCTCCATCTCGATTAGTTTCAGGACAGATTCAAGATCAAGCACGAAACTGCTAACAGTCAATATAGCCTTGGCTGCTCTCCAAGATTTTGAGAGAATCTCAATTATGGCCTGATTTTTATCCCAATCAGCCATTTGACTGTCATCTTCCAATGGTTTGAACAAGCGAAGGAGACCGTAAATTTTTTCAAGCACGCTCTTACTGTTGTTGTTCAGACAGGTTTCTAATGTTGGTATAAGTGGGTGCAGTGTAACTGCCATGCCACTTCCATATTTCAGAAAGAGGGCATCCCAGATGTCCTTCGATGTCGGGTCATCCTTATACTTGACATAGATATCCTGTGACATTTCAGACAGTATCATCTCCTTTGCTTTCTTGTCATCTTGCTCCCATTGAAAATGAGCGAATGCTAGATCTTTAGTTAATCCGGCATTCGGGAAGTTCATGGTTATTTGAATGTGGTCAATTAGACCTTATCCCTCCAATATAGTAACGACGTGTTTGCTCCACGAGTTATAAGTCGTCTCAATTAATAGCTCAGATTCACATGATAATGCCATCTATTCATTGGTAATAATTCAAAGTTGGGAAGACAATGACATTTTGACAGAATTGCGAACATCGGATTATCTATTAAGATGGCACACAACAAATAGTGATCCCTCAGTCATCTAGACCAAACCGACCACCAGTAAACCGAGAGAAGGGGGGTCTGTGAAAGAGTTCACACTACCGTCGTGTTGAATCTAATAGATCAGTCTTTTGAAAACGGTTATTATATTGCAAATTACCGGAACGGTACCCGATCTTGGCTTTCCCAAGGCCCTTTTGATTTTTGAAAAATTATCCGATAATTTACGCATGCATAATACTATATCACGCCATAAACATCGAACAAACCAAACAACATGCTTACGCGTCACGCGTCTAATGTTCCTAGCATACATAATTCTACGTAAAGTAAATTATAACATGCTTTCAGTCCTGAACATTCTAGATTACGTGTAAAAACATGCAACTTCCGCACACTTCATGCATAATTGGCGACTGGAATTTTCGATTTTGAAAACATTTTGAAAATATTAGGGGCTGTTTTGCAATTCATGCTTACAATCAATCGTGCGAAATTTCTAGACATGTATTCTAGGCACTTTCAATCAGCATAGCATGCCTATCCTATTTCGCAAACCATATATTTAAAACCCAGAGCACAATGCTCGCAATATATTATCCAGCTAGCTTGACTAAGTCAAGACGACATTTCTAATATATGTTGCAGAAAGTAAACAATTGCAATTCAGCCTACTGATTTAGTCAAGTCCCAAAAACATGCATATCCGAGATCCATCCCCATAATCGTAACCAGGTATTAGGGTTTTAGCCGAAAACGTATTAAAATACAAACCCTAAGAGCACTGTTTAGGCTAATTTTAAAGTTTGAAAAAAATTTTGTATTTAAAATTTGACATCCTATTTTATTGAACATTTTAAAATTTCCGAAAATTTTAAAAGTTGGTTCGGTCCAATTAAAAATCCGGTTCAAGTCGGTCCGATTTAAAAAAATCTGGTTTGGTCCGAAACGGCTCAATAAAATAAGATTATGGTTCGGTTCATCACTCGAAACCGGTTTGGTTAGGTTCTATTTAATTGCTCCGGTTTGACCCAACCTGAAAAGGTCCACCCGATTAAGAAAACCCGGATTGGTTTAACCCACTCTGGTTTAGCAATTGGACCGGCCCATAAACCCTAGGGCTCGGCCAAATTATTTCTTGCAAGCTAAGTATTGTTTAAAATCCACTAAAAACTCAACTTAACCTCCAAGAAATAATAATTATGTGAAATAATTTCCAATATTGCTAATATACATATAAAATTCGGCACATATATAAATATATCTATAAATATTGTCAAGATTCTATCTTTAAGATGTAAATCAATCAACAATAAATATATATAAAATATTCGGCCAATATATATATATATATATAAATTATTGTCAAATATATGTTTAGGGATAAAAAATATATCGACAATATATTTTCTTAATCTTTTATAGCAACTAAATCTATCAATATATATTAACCCTATCTTCATCTATATATATTGATAGTTAATATATATTTCAATATTATATTGTGAACCTATCCATATTTTCCAACTTATAGATATGTAATTACTTTTATTTAAAATTAAACTATGGCAACATTTATTTTGGCTGAAATTTTAAGTTACTTGGTGCCCAAGAAAATTAAAAATTTTAACCTAATTTGCCACTAGGGTTTCGGCCAAAAACATGTAAAATTGGAAAAGTTGTCAAATTTTAAGATCAAACACTATTATGATCATGAATCCAAAAACTGTTCTTGATAAAACTCATCGTGTTCTTGAAGATTATGAACATCAAACTTAAATTTAAACATGAATTTCGACATTGATCTATAAAAACATGTAAGTTCCGAAAATTTAAGTTTTTTAAAGATCAAAAACGTGAAATTTTGTTTAAAAATTTTTGGTACTCATGATTTAAAAATTTAGGTGATCTTAAAAAATTCAAGAACATCAATTTATCAAAAATTAAGAACTCCTAACCTTGCTCTGATACCACTGTTGGATTACGAGGACGTAATACTACGGAATGTTAAACGTGTACATGCAAGTAAACTAATTACGCAGCGGAATAATATACGCATACCTCAATAGCTTTCCTGCCCAAGAACGATGTGGAGGAAGTTCTGATCCTCCAGTCGGAACCCGTACAAGTTCTTCGTGAGAAGAAGTCCTACGCGGTATAAGCTCCACAACAAATACTCTGGTCGATTCTTCAACGGAGACAGAACCTCGGACTGATTATGGTGTGCCGAAATTTCTACTAAGGGGGTGAGAGGGTTTCTCTCAAGTTCCTCAATGGAGGGACTTATGAATTAATTGATGTGTAAAAACCCTTAGGAGACTCCCCTATATATATGATTGGTGGAGTGGACAAAAGTCCACCCCAACCAATGTAGTATAGGGTTCGGCCGAACCTATTAAAGGAGGGAGGCCCAATTTGGGGCCTCCCATGTCAATGAGGAATTGGGTCGAGCCCAATTAACCTAATGTGACATTTACCCAATTGTCTTAGGCAATATTCTTAATATTAACGGGCTACCATTTACGGCGCCACGTCACCATATGCTAACACAAGGCAGTGCTAGAACCTTAACTTACAACTTTCTTTTGATAACCTCTTAGTCTCGGGGTTTTATTTCTAGATGCATTCCTTGATCACTAGGATCTGGAAGCAAGTTTGGTTGGATCATTCCCACTGGAGATAATAGGGTAGTTTAAGTAGTTGGGTCATTCCTGGTTCAGCAATTTTGACTATCAGGTGCAGCTTGATTCGTCTCAACAACAAACAGTGATTACGTGTGGTAGGGTTAATTCCTTCCACTGGATTTACTATGACCCATTCTCATTTACCATGTCATTCACGTGAATTAAGTGGGACCTGATTGTCAGTAATATCCTGCTCTGTTTTGATCATGACTACATAGATTAAAATTGTCCATGCATTTGGAAAATTCGCCCTCTTAGTGATGTAACGTCTCATGTTCGACCACGACACCATTTACCACAAGCTTTAAACATGTATTTTCTAAGAGTAGAATTCGAACTATTGTCCTAAATACTTGTTCATTGCGAATTTTGATGTCGCATAATGATATAATTTAACTCAACATCATTCTTTAGCTTCTTATGGCAGCGTGTCTTGCCGATTCATTGGAACACAGTTCTACATACATGTGAATCATCTTTCATCATCCTGTAGGGAACGTTTGATAGAATGACTCCAACATTATGTTTATGAACTGACCTTCTAGAAGTGTATCATTTAATTTGAATGCCTGGTTTGACTTATCGTTCAAGGCGTTTGTAAGGAAAATCATTCAACTGACTTCATCCTTCTTCGTTTTCCGACTTATTCAGAGATTTTATTCCATCTCCGAATTGAGCATCTTAGGTTTTCACCTTATGTGTCAGCTGATGCCTTTACAAGGTCGCGGTAGCTCACGTAGCATACTCCATACCGATGTAAATGTCATCAATAAGTCTTATTCTCGAAGGAATGCAAACGATTATTCAGCACATCATTATTTAAACACTTCATTATTAAATTCACAATTTGAAAGGATGTGTTCCGTCTTTCGAGGTCCACTTGCGCGAGGGGCAACTATCTCTAGTATTAACCCTTGGTTAAATCGTTTCTGAATTTAATTTTAATTTAATCCAATAAGTTTCGCACATGATCATCATTACAGTTTATTTCATTCAATGGAGTAATTTATAAAGAAAGATATAAACAATATATAAGCAATTCATCAAACAGCTAATTAAAAGGATCGAACAGCTTGAGGAATGGTAATCATAACTATGACCGAGCTTTTGTTATATGCTCAAAAATAAATGTTTCTTGTTTTTCAAGGAACATTATTATTATCATGCATCTTTTACTGAAAATCAAGAAAAGGTTCATTTAGAAAAGCAACTATAGATAAAGTCTTTCATTCAATCTTTATATTATCGGGGCAAGTTCCTCAGGTTTGTGCTTGTTCTCCTTCTCGGTTCTGTAATCCATAAAAACAAATTGAATTACTCTCGAGAAAAAGGAGTCCTAGAAGATTTATGAGGTTTTCATTATTCTTCAACACGTACCTTGGGAGGATTGGTACATGCAATAGTAAGGTGTCCTTTCACGCCACCCCTAAAACACGTTCGAGTTTCCTCTTTACGTGTCTGTTTTGCTTGCCTTTTCTTGCCTCCGAATTGCTTTCGCTTGAATTTCTTCTGAGGTTTTGGAGACAAAGGTTTATTAGCCTTAAACTGAAGTCCTTTTCCTTTTCTCTTGCGCTTACCCTTTTGCTCAATTGGATGCGAGGATGCAAGATGCATTTCCGCTCTCGGCTTTTCAGCCTTGAGACGATCCTCATCGAGTTCGAGATGAACTCGCACTTTCTCGAGATCATCGAGTTGATTGGCATGGGTAAGGTGCATTTTCATGCTATTCCAAGATTCAGGCAAGGATCAGATCACGCATTGGACCTTCTGTTCGTCGGTCAGGATTTCTCCTGCCTCCTTGAGCTCAGCAAGCATGTTAGACATATGTCTAATATGCTCATTCATTGTATGCTTGAGATTCATCTTGTATGAGTCTAAAGCGATCTTTAACGACCGCTTCTGGGCTGTGGTGTAAACACCAAACCCTGCCTTAAGATTGTCCCATAGGTCCATGGCAGACTCATACTGATCATATCCATAGAGTATGTCATCCTCAAGTAATGACAACAAGGCCGAACGAATTTCCTGATCATTTGCATCCCATTCGTCATGGAATTTCTTCAGTTCGTCCGTGAGGTCTCCCTCTGGTCTGACTTGCTTCGAAGTCAAGTGCTCCAAACCTCTCATTTCAGTGATTACCATAATTGCGCGCTTATTCCAGATCTTATAGTTGTTGTTGTTTAATCTTACCCCCTTATTCATTTGGGAGATAAAATTGCTGATCGCAGCCATGATTAACACATCGATGATTATGCATTAATTAGGGAGACAACAATATTTTGAGAAAGAATTGCATACATCAAATATCCATTAAGATAGAATCCGAAAAATAATGATTCCTCAGTCATCTAAACCAACCGACCACCAGTAAACCAATGGAAGATGGCTGTGAAAGAGTTCACATTACCTTGATCTTTTATCAAATAGATCAGTCTTTTAAAACAGGTTTTAATTGCAAATTACCGGAACGGGAATTTTAAATTAAGCATACCCGATCTTGGCTTTCCCAAGGCCCTTTTGTTTTAGAAAATCATCCTGATGAATTCACTCATGCACACATAATTCTACTATCCATGTAAATTATCATATGCCAGTAACATTCATCATACAAACCATACTCATGCTTACGCGTCATGCGTCTAATGTTCCGAGGAACTAATGCTTGCATATATAATTCTACTTTTAAGTAAATTACCAAATGCAACTACATCCTCAACATTCTAGCATACGTGTCAAACATGAAAATTCCACAACAATCATACATATTTGGCGACTGGTTTTCGATTTTAAAATCATTTTAAACATTAGGGGCTAATTTGCAATTCATACTTATATTCAATTACGCAAACTTCTAGACATGATGCATTTTCCAACCATCACAACATGTATATCCTAGTGCACATACCTTATATTTAACCAGGGCTCTGCCCACAAAATGCAATATCCAGCTAGATTACTCAGTCAAGACGACAGATCTAATCATGCATAAATATACATCGAATAATAAACAATTGCAATTCAGCCCACTAATTCAACCAGTCCAAAAAACATGTATCTCTGAGATCCATCGCCATAATCGAAACAAGGTATAAAGGTTAGCAACCCTATGAGCACTGTGTAGTCCATTTAGAGGTTCGTAAACATTTGGATTTTAAAACTTGACCTCCCTATTTTAATTGACTTGAATTCAGTTTTGAAAAACATTTGAATTTTAAAACTTGACCTCAATTTTGGTTCGTTTTGGTTCGGTTTGGTTTGGTCCAGAAAATTCGGTTCTGTCCGGTCCGGTAAATCCGATTCGGTTCGGTCCAGTTTAAAATTTAAAATTTGGTTCTGTACGAACCGGTTCAAAAAAAATAGGGTTCTGTTCAACACACAAAACCGTTTCGGTTAGATCCACTTAATTACTCCGACCAGACCCGACTAGGTCGAACCGATTGAGAAAAATTGGTTCGATTTAAATTCGTCCCGGTTTGACATATTGGACCGGCCCAATAATTAAAATTTAAAGTTTGGGCCGAAATGTTTACTTGTGGCCCAAGTAGGGTTTTTAAAGTCTAAAAATATTAAACTTAGCCACCAAGTAACATTTATTATATAAAATAATTTCCAATATATATATATATATATTTCGGCCAACATCATAACATATATATTTAAAGATTCTATCTATAAGATTAAATCAATCAACAATATATATATATGTAAAATTCGGCTTAATATTAATATATATATTATTTATTGTCAGTATCTTAAATAGGGTAACAAATATACTGATAATATATTTTCTCAATCTTTTAGGCAGCTAAATCTATCAATAATATCTTAACCCTATTAAATATTTAGATATATTGATAGTTATATATATTTCTATATATTAATGTGAATCTATCCTAATGTTCCCAATTATAGATATATTGTTACCTTGATTAAAAATTAAAATATGGTAAACAATATAATTTAAAAATATGTGCCGAAATTTATCTAATTGGTGACCAAGAAATAAAAAAATTTACCTTGTAATTTTAATTAAAATTTCGGCTAATAACATCAAATTGGGAACAACTGGTCAAATTTCAAGATCAATTTTTAATAAGATCTACAATCCAATGTTTTGGTTTTGATAAATATCACATTTTTCTTGAAGATCATGAACATCAAATTAACCAAGAACATCATGAAAATTTCGGTTTCACCAAAACTCTAAATATCGAAAATTTAAATTTTTCTTCTTAAATTTTTCGGTTTTTAATCTTAAATTTCAAGAACACCAATTTATCAAAATCATGAACTCTTAACACAGGCTCAGATACCACTGTTAGATTACGGGGAGTAATCTCTACGAAAACTTAAAACATGGTACATGCTAGTAATCGAAATTACGCAGCGGAAGATTCGCACATACCTTTAACGTTATCCGTAGACCCAAGATCTTCGCAAGATGGAGTTCACGATCCTCCGGTCGGAACCTGTAGAGGTTCTTGTTAAAGAAGCCCTACACGGTATAAACTCCACAGCAAAGCCTCTGATCGATTCTTGGCAAGGGGACAGATCTCCAGAGTGTTTGCTCGAAGGCAGTTTGGTACACCCTTGGTGTTTGATGTGGTTCGACCGAAACTTGTGTGTGGGGAGGAGGGTTTTTCTCTCTAAAACAGTCTAATGAGGAAATAGTGATTAACCCTAAAAATCCCCTAGCACCATGTATTTATAGGAGGAGGAAAGTGGACAAAAGTCCACTTTTCCCTTCTTCATTATTTCGGCCGTCCATGCATAGGGAGGCCCATAATTTGGGCCTCTCATGTCAATTGGGATTTGGGTCTAGCCCAATTACCCTAATGTGACATGTACCTAATTTCCTTAGGTAAACTATACATGTTATGGGCTACCAATTACGGCGCCCATCACCATATGCTTACAAGCTGCACCAAATGGATGTTAAGACTGCATTCCTCCACAGAAATCTGGAGGAAGAGATCTATATGGAGCAAACGGAGGGTTTCATTACTCCTGGTAACGAACGTAAAGTTTGTAAACTCCAAAGATCTATTTACGGTCTTAAACAATCGTCTCGGCAATGGTACCGCAGGTTCCACGAGGAAATCGCTGGAAACGGATTCGTGAATCTCCACGAGGATCCATGCGTGTATACAAAGACCTCCGAGTCTAAGTACGTCATCTTAACTTTATACGTGGATGACATACTCATTGCTGCGAACGATGTGAGTTTTATGCACGAGTGAAACTCCTAGTTAGCATCTGTATTTGAGATGAAGGACATGGGAGAGGTTACGTACCTGTTGGGCATTAAAATTGCTAGAGATCGTGCCGCCTGGAGATTGTGTCTATCTCAGAAAGCCTATATCAACAAACTGTTGAGAAGGTTTAAATTACAAGATGCCAAACCCGTGGAGACGCCGGTAGTATTCGGGTGCGCGTTGTCAAAGCGTGATGACCCGAAGAACCAGCAAGAGCGTCATCAGATGAGGAAAGCCGAGTATTTAAGCATGGTCGGAAGTCATGTACGTCATGCTTTGCACTCGTACAGACATATGTTACGTTGTGGGCCTAGTAGCAAGATTCCAATTAGACCCTGGCTATCAACATTTAAAAGCTATAAAGCGGATCATACGATATCTGAAATGTACTGCCGACTACGTACTGTGCTATGACGACAGGAAGTTAGAATTGACCAGATTCAGTGACGCCGACCATGGTGGCGATCCGGATGATCGTAAGTCCACCACAGGAGGAGTGTTTCTCCTTGCTGATTTCGCCATTTCATGGACGAGCAAGAAGCAATCCTGTGTCGCGCTGTCTACGATGGAATCAGAATTTGTTGCCTTCTCCAAAAATCCACGGGAAGTGGTCTTTCTGAAAAGGCTTTTTACTGCGCTGCTTGGTGACGATGTCGGGAGTAAACCTGTGAAGGTGTTCTCTGACAGTCAAGCAGCCATTGCGGCAGTAAAGAATCCAAAGTACCATAGTAGGTATAAACACATTGATGTAAAATATAATTATGCTAAATCTATGGTGGAAGATAATATAATCTAGAATACTCGCCCACTGATGAAAAGGTGACTGACTCATTAACTAAACCATTACGCAGGGAGATATTTGAAAAGCACATCAAACTGCGTGGATTGCGTAGGGTTTAGAAGTGGGTGTCTGTTTGTGATAACATTTTGATAAATTGAAAGTTACATTTTTTATTAACGAGAGAATTGCAATTTGAGTTTATGATTCATCGACGTCATAATGATTAATTACATCGGATGGTACGGTTTATAAACTGAGTCGTAGGAGGACGCAATCCTCTGCTTAAAATTATGTCGAATGTGGGCTTTGCCTAGTCACACAGGCACGATCGTCTTGTAGGCAAGGGGGACCTCTGCCGAAGCAAGACTGGCCAAGAACCAGTTGGGAAACTTGGTTATGCAAAACGATCATCTGGTTTCGGAGTAACAAGGCATGATCTTCATTTTGCACTTCGCCGGTGATGAACTCTGTTCGTCATTTAACCACATTCTGGGCCAGCTGAAAGTCTGCGATATCATCATTGACATATCCCACGCCTGACATTGTTCGGGTATGCTATTGATGCGTGCTTCATACTACGCGTGCCACGTTCGACCACGGGGTCATGCTGGGTTGTGCTAGATAGAATCTTCGTGATTCGGACGGGCACAAACTTCTTCACCTTGAGTGTGTGATTGATCCCGGGAGCCTTATGAAGAGGCGCCCGAAGTATCCTCATGGACTCAGAACTCATATCTAAGGCGACGCTCAATGTTCGCCTCCTGGCGTACGAGCGCAGTGCTGAAGAAAAAGGCCAAGTGACCACGACCATGGAAACCGGTTGGGTCTGACTGAGGTTATGAGCGATGGGGATGGTCAAGTTCACCTGTAATTCACCGACTCTTGTATTCACTAGGTGGCCACCAACCAGATATTAGTTGAAGGTTGTGAATACTTGTACGGATGCACTGGAGAAGTATTCCTATGTGGAAGACTTGACAATTGGAGAATTAACAGTTGACCTAGGATACAACGCGATATAAATTGCAATTTTTAACATGTTGATTTGATATAGGGAATCAACGTTTCGCGAGCGCTACAACACTCCTAACAGATGAGTAGCACGATGCCCGTCGTATCCGTCGGTCGCACGGAAAACCTCTTATGAACTATTCGGAACCTCACAAGAATTAGCCATGTCACATATTACTAAATTTAAATTATGACTCCCACATGGTTTATAAAAAGATCTAGGATTTATATCTAAAATTCTCTTTTGCGATCCCTGATGTTTCCCTTTCAAGGATATGATAACGGAGCAAATATGAACGGGAAACATCAGGGATCGCAAAAGAGAATTTTAGATATAAATCCTAGATCTTTTTATACACCATGTGAGAGTCATAATTTAAATTTAGTGATATATGACATGGCTAATTCTTGTACTAAAGCTAGATTATTTTTTGGACTTATGCAACACATATATACTATATTTTCTTCTTCTACTAAACGATGGAAAATTCTAAAAGATGTTATACCTAATCTAACTCTTAAATCTTTATCACAGACACGTTGGGAAAGTCAGGTTGAAAGTGTTAAAGCAATCAGATTCCAAGCTCCACAAGTAAGAGAAGCGCTATTAAAATTAGAAGAAGTTAGTGATGATCCAAAAATTAATAGTGAAGCAAATTGTTTAGCAAGATATGAGCTTGAAAATTTTGAGTTTTTACTAGGTATGATTATTTGGTATGACATATTGTTTGCAATCAATTCAGTCAGCAAATATTTACAATCAAAATATATGCATATTAACGTTGTTATAGACCAATTGAATGGTCTTTAATCTTTTTTTAAAAACATAGAGAAGAAGGATTTAAAGACGCCATGATCTCAGCTAAAGAAATTGCAATTGAAATGGATATTGAGCTTGTTTTTCGTGCTAAGCGTGTTATACATAGAAAGAAACAATTTGATGAAAATGTTAATAATGAAGTTACAATGTCTCTTGAAGAATCTTTTAGAATTAATTATTTTGTTTACATAGTAGACCAAGCTATTTTCACTTCAAAGTCGTTTCGAACAATTTAAAAATTATGATAATCTTTTTGGCTTTTTATTTAACATTAAAAACATGAGTCATTGGAAAATGAGGAGTTGAAAAGACAATGTATGAATCTTGAATATGCTTTAAAATATAACGATTTTTCTGATATTGATGGTTTGGATTTATTCACTGAATTGAAAATCTTAAAAGAAATTATTCTGATAGTACATAAAACTCCTGTTGACATACTAAATCACATAAAAAGATTTGATTCTTTTCCGAATGCATATATTGCTTATAGAATAATGTTAACAATTCATGTAACTGTTGCTTCAGGTGAAAGAAGTTTTTCAAAATTAAATTTAATAAAATCTTATTTGAGATCAACTATGTCTCAAGAAAGATTAAATGGATTAGCTATATTGTCAATTGAAAATGAAATTTTAAAAAAAAATTGAGTATAAACATTTAATTAGCGATTTTGCTTCTTTAAAAGCCCGAAAAATAAATTTTAAATAAAAAATTATCATAAATAGTCAATTTATTTATTTTAGAAAATTTGGCAAAAAAAATATATTTTGTAAACAAAATAGGAAAGGCCCGGATTTAATTTTCGTTTGAGGACCCGGGCTCCCTTCGGCGCCTTGATTTCCATTATGCATATTTTTACTTGCTTTGAATGATGATCTGGGCAATTGAAAATTAATTAAGTTTTTAGTAACAAACAATTGAAAATTGGTATATTAAAAATTGCCACTAACTATTGGTATATTGAATTGAAAATTTATTAATAAGTTCGTTTAGCGTGCTAGTTAAACTATATTTATCAACTAAAAAATTGAAGAGTTTTAACTAAATAAAAAATTTAATAATAATATTAAAGACATAAAATATCCTCAATGTAGTAGGAAGTTAGGAAAGGGTGATGCTAGAGCCTGTGAAAAAACTGTGAAAAATACATAGAAAGCACTTCTAGGTCCACATGGCAATGCATAGTTACATTCTCTTTCCATTTTATGAACAATCATCACTTGACATGTGTTACTTGATAACTTTCTACGGATTTTTCACAAAAAATTTCACACTTTAAAGATTTATCCGTTAGGAAAACCTTTGTATATTTGTATAATTTGACCAATAAATATGGTCATTGCCCATTTATGGAAGTCGTAGCCTCGAAGGTGGTGTCAGCAGCATCCCATAATGATAACGATAATTATAAATATAATTCTTGTATTATTAATATTATCTTTATAGCCGATTATTTTATTTTGGAAACAATGGTGTGACAGTTTCTTGCGTCATGCCCGCAGTGAGCAGAGCAATAAATAATCGGAGATGATAATATAATAGAAACGGGGTCGGATATAAACACGACACGATACAAACACGTATGAAAAAATTCGTATTTGTATAAAAGATTGACAGAACAATAACACGATAGCATGAACACGATTAAAACGATATAATATTTGTGTCGTGTTCCTGTGTATGTAACACAACACGACATGCACGACAACACGACAAAGTTGTGCTACTAAGTTTAACTCTTGAATAATATTTTGAAAAAATCTTATTTAATAGTTTTTAAAACTTCAACAAGTTGTTTAACTTTTAGAGTTTATCACATATATTCAAACTTAAGAATATTGACATATTAATTTATAGTGCCATATGGAGTTAATTATTTAAAGATTTCGTATAGACAGTACAATGGAATAACTTAACACAACACGATAGCACGACACGAACACGCACGGAAAATTCTGAATTGCGTTTGTGTTTGCAAAACATGGCACAATAAGCTTACCGTTCGTGTTCCTATTCAATAGGTTTAACACGACACGACTACTAACACGCACAATAGCACACACGATAGCACAAATTGACACCCCTAGATAGCTCTATATCCTTTGCTACACTGTTCATACTTTACACTATGTCTTATTGTTGTTGAGATATGTACTTATTATAATTAATTTTATAAAAATTTATCGAGATTAATGAAATCTAAAATAAAAATATCAAATAAAAAAAAAGTGTGTGAAATTACAATGGTGAAACATGATATATAATAAAATAGTAAAACAAATAATTTATATATCGGCTATATATATATATAATGTCTATAATAATATAAGAAGGGAAGTTCTATTGTTCGTAAACTATTTATTACTTCTTGTCAATAAGAAACTGTAAAGTTATAAACAAGTTTTGTTTTAATTAACTTTTACTTTTTTTTTTGAAAAATAACAAACAAATAGATAAAAATAGAAAATAAACTTTATTCAAATAAAAACATGATTTTTTTTAAAAATAAAAATCTAAAAACTAGGTTTTAGTTTTAAGAAAATACACATTCTAAGTATATATTTTCATTTTTTAACTTTTTATGTATAAAAGTATTGCAAAATTTTTTTAAAACTTTTTAAAATAAATTTATGAATTATTTTGCTGTTTTTAAAAATAAAATAAATAATATAACTTAGGAGTAATTTATTTATTTATTTTTTGCCAAAGGAGTAAAGTTTGAAATAGTCCTAAGTTAAGATCGGCAGAAAATAATTAATGATTTACAAATAACTTCTGTTACTTTATTATGTAAATACCAAACCAAGTACGTTCTTTTAGTAATAATTTTATTAAATTATTGCTGTTACCAAAAGATATATTTATATGATAAGTTTTCAACACAACCACCTAGCACTAGCAGATCAAGTTTTTAGCACAAAAAAAAAAAAAAAGCACTAGCAGATCAAGTTAGTCCTTTTTGCGTTGCCCTCTCTGAAAAAGTAAATTGCCAGCTAGATGAAGATTTTATATTGAGACATACATCTGTTTACAATTCGACTTGATTAATTAAATCACGTAAGCAAGCCATGGGCAATTCTACATGAACAGTTTTTGAAGTTGTAAAATGCATGAGAATTAACGCATCTTATTAAAAACCGTTGCGTACTTTAAAAATCTACTCGGGTCTAGGAGAGCTCCTTGTCTCGAATGTGTACGTACGTACACGGAAATGTCAAGAAACCCTAAAATGTTTGGTCCATGAAATGAAGATGAGGTCGAATCTGGAATTCATATTTATGATGTCATTTATATTTGATATAAGGTAACCCTATTGTCAATTGTAAACAATAAACATTAATTGCGCATCTAATCTAACTGGATCTCATTCATTATATTTGAGGATTCCTTTTGCCAAAAAATCAAAGAAAAAAAGATATAGCTAGGATGACCCTAGAGAATCTTCAGAGATGCTGAAGATCATGTACGAAAGAGAATATGTGGCTTCCAGACAACAATTATTATTACTAGGAAAAATATATAGGGAGGGAGGGAGGGAGCTAGTAGCTTGTATACTATTGGCTATATTATCAAGTTGCAGCTCACGTTTGAATAATTAAGTGAATGAATATGTCTCTTGTTGATTCCATTAAATAGACGTGTCTTATGAGATTCGGGCGATTTTTTATATGGTTGATATGTTATTTGTCATAACTATGTTTATCTTTTACCAAAATAAAATGATCTAATTATCTCACTTTTTAAAAAAATTTGATTATAATAATAATTATTGTTATATATCTAGATAGCAAGGACTAAACTGAGGGTTAATTAATCCCTATGAGGAGCTAATTAACAAACCAACAATCTCTATTGAACTTTGAAGCCAATTATTAGTCCACAAAATGACGAAATATTATAAAAATTATTTATTGTAGCAATTACTACCTAATTGCCTAATAATTTTTTTTTAAAATTTAATTACTCCTTTGCATCATAGAGAATCTATTCAAACTATGAGATTATGTCATGAGGAAGGATAGTTGGAACATTGCTATTTCATTGTGGTCAAACTAGCTATTTCTCTAATTAATAATTAAACTTTTTTAAGGCATATTGTAAATAAATATATATAACATTGTTTAATTAAGATATAATATTTATGTACATAATCTCCCATAATCTTGTAAACAAGTGCAACTACACTATATGTGTGTTATATAAACATTAATTAATTAATCATCGCAAGTTTAGTTTTGTCATGAATTAAGAATAATACAGGGTAGTCTGGCCACTTGATGTTTTGTTTTGGTTGGTCAATAAGTACGCCCCCACTTCGAGTGTTTAATTTCATCAAGATAAGGACCTTACAACACTTTGGATTTAATAATATTCGATTCCAACTTGTCCATAGCAGTTTTCGAAAATCATATGCATGATTAATATTGATCTGATGCTCACCTGAAATCGGAAATCCCAACTTAATTTAACCGGAATTGTCTATTTATCCTAATAAACTTCAATTCCACTCCACCAACATAATAAGTAGGAATTTTCTTATAAAAAGCAAGGTAAGAGTTTATATAAACTAGGTGCATTTCCCGCGCATTGCGCGGAATGACTTACCAAATATGTGTAATTAACAAACTAATATTCGATGAAATTTATACTTATTATTTGTAATATGTTGAAACCCTATTTTTAAATAAAATATCAGTCTAAAATTTGAAAAAGTAAACGAAAGACTGAAAATTTTGACCGTAAAATACCATTGCATAAGTTCACAAATAAATTTTAGATGTCCGTACCGTATGCTACATTTGGTTGTCAGATTCGTGTCAAGCGTCTGTCCTTCAACAGATATGGCTTCGATGACCACCGATGATATCTCGCCGAGATAGAGATGGCTCTGCCACTGAGAATGGCAGCCGCCTGTATCGCCTGGCTCCATGTCAAGCGTTTGTTAAAAATCAGCGAAATTTTAATTTCGATTAATTACATACATTAAATCTTGAACGGTCCGAAATTTTAATTGCGATTAATTGCATACATTGAATTTTGAACGGTTCGAAATCAGGGAAATTTTAATTTCGATTAATTGCACATTGAATCTTGAACGGTCTGAAATTTTAATTGTGATTAATTGTATACATTGAATCTTGAACGGTTCAAAATCAGTGAAATTTTAATTGCGATTAATTGCAACTTAAAAACCCCCACCTCCCTAGTGCAATCATTACTATGGAGTTAATGACTACAAAACTCTTAGCTCAATTGTCATAAATGCATCGATTAACATAAAAAACAAAATCATCAGTTTCACATTCACTCTGTTATTATCTTTCCATCAGAATTTATAATATATATAGATAATGGAAGTAATAGGAACTTGTTTCGCGCAATATAGTTTTTTTCCACTCTTACGATGATCATCAGTTTTACTCTTACGCTCATTTAATATGAATGATAATTATTATAAGATTAATTATCAAATTGCTAAACCACGTTTAGGTCCGCGCATAAATTGTTAAGTCTTCTTTTTTTTTTTCCCAAATAAATAGCTAGCTTAGTTTTGATTAAATAAACAAATAGCTAGCTCAGGTTTATTTATCCGTTATTTTTTAACGGAATCGGCACATACACGACATATAATTATGCGAAATGACCAAAATGTCCAAACTCATCATCTTCTAATATTATAGAGATCAATATGCTTAAGACCTATTCATTGTAAATTGTGATCACTTGATTTTGAATGTGAGTAATTTATTTTAACCTAAGACATTACATGTGTAAATTGGGTCAGATGATGGGTTGGGGGCATTTTGGTCATCACATACTGTGCACATGCAGATTTCGTCAAAAAATAGTTGAAAAGTGGACGGAGCTAACTATTTATTCACTTAAGGAAACATGAGCTAGCTATTTGTCTAGAAATAAACGTGAGCTAGCAATTTGTGTGGGCTAGCATTTTGATAATCAACCTTATTATAAAGACTAACCCATTATGACCCTAGGTTAAAAGTGACCCAGTAAGGGTCCGACCCATGACTGAGTCGGAATTTGGTCGGGATCGCCAGACTTGACCGATCCGACCAGGGTCTGACTCATCCATGGGTCGGAACCTTAGCTGGGTCAGTCTTTTGTTAAGATTTTGTTGGAAAAATTAAAACTTAGATGTATAAATTGGGGGACTAAATTGAACAAAAATAAAATTCTGGGGGAAGTCACGTTACTTGCACATGAGCACCTAACGGTCAAACTTAACTATTGACAAAAAATGCACTAAAAGTCTACAAAATGCAAACGTATGACGTCAAAAGTTAAAAAAAAAAATAGGACGCCAAAAGTCTAACTTTTGTAAAAACATATAGCACTAAATTTTTTATGTTGCTCAATTTATTGATAAACTAGCTAGTATATCACACCCACCGGTAACGACAGCAATATCAATTATCAACTATTTAAATTTCATATAAAGCACAGCTGTGTTTGCGCCGTACGTTTATGGGGAGGGGGAGATACGGCAATCTATAGTAGTTGGACAGTGCTATATTATGTGTAGGGGTTTCATTTCAACAATAACATAGAAAATTATAACTAGAATCCATCAAACTAAGAATATAATCCAACAAGATCTTTCTATAATATTGAAAAGAATAGTACAAAGTATGTCCAATAATTTCATTTACCAAGTACAAAAATCAATCTAGTATTGAGATATAAATCACATTTCATCAAAGGTATATACTTCTGTTCATGTTTAATGCCTTGACTACGTACTGAGATAAGATATGCATGTAACTATGAAAATTAAAACCCCTCCTCGAAAGAGCAGACCCTCCAAATTAAAAGCTGAATTTGGATGATAAGAGCCTGTATTTTTAGTAGCCAAGAACACAAGAGAATATCTGGAAATGTAAAATTAACAAAAAAAAAAAAAAAAAAAACTTCCTATTCAATCTCAATCTCTTTGTGAGACTAAAGTTAATTATTGAAATGTTGATATATTTCATTATTGATAAAAATAATATATAGATACCAGTATGAACTACAAAACCTATAAAAATATCAATTTTTAAGGATAAAGATATACCATTAAAAATAAGATAAAAATATACTTTGAAAAAAATATTATTCTAGCCTATCCCTGTAATTAAAACTAAGATATTGATATACTAAGGTATAGATAAATTAAGATATTCTTATTTGATAATAATTTGAACATCGTTCGCCCACGAAAAAAGTTATACAATGAAAAACATATGTACATACGTGCAAAATCAGATCGTGATGTCGCTTATCATCATCCATCAAAACGTAGAATAAGATCTTACAACTTCAATCAGAGGAAAGGTAACATCAAAGGCGATTTAAGATGCAGAATCGATCAGATCAAAGAGAAAATGAACGATCAGAATGAACACCACAAATCAATGAAAAAAAGGAAGGAATCATGATGAGAAACCGCAATTATCATGAATTGCGGAGTTGAATTGCAAAAAGTAAGAGGATGTTTCGACCTCCTGATAAGATGGTGGCTATGGTACAGGACCCCTGTTTTGTTGAATATAGCATATAGTCCAATGAATATTCGACACATTCGGCCAATTTTATAAGAAAAAAAAATAGTTGAATTGCACCTGATAAAACCATAATTACCCACAGTTTTTTTTTTTGGTAACGTAATTACCCACAGTTGAATAATACCGCATCATAGTTTTTTTTTTTTCACGGCCGATTAAGTTTAGTTTTTTTTCTTCTATCAAATCATAATAATTGGTAAAAAAAAAACTCTTTTAGTTGGCAAAAAATCACCTTTTCAAGTTTTTATTTTCTATGTCTAGATATCTTTTTTATTTTTTATATAAATATTTTAATCTAAAAACTATAATTCCATTTTAATAAATTGGATAAGAACACATGACAAATTGACGTATCTAAAGTTTTAAAAAAGAAAATAACATTTTAAGAGCCTCAACTATCGACTTGTGACTTTTATGAGTATTGATTTCATTTTTTTATATATATTTTTCCGAGTCTCGGCTATCTTAAGTGTGACTTATCAGTCAGTCATAGCTTGATTTACCAATGTTTGGCAAAATTGATCATAAACTTTAAAATGTACTAGAATTAACGATGGTGTCATGTCACCTTCT
This sequence comes from Clarkia xantiana subsp. parviflora, assembly GCA_036873135.1. Taxonomy (NCBI): domain Eukaryota; kingdom Viridiplantae; phylum Streptophyta; class Magnoliopsida; order Myrtales; family Onagraceae; genus Clarkia; species Clarkia xantiana. Next base: position 14,379,944 of record JAPTYO010000008.1, on the reverse strand, counting down.
ATGTCATTAAAATGACATTTGATAATTTTGATCACTACAATAATATTTTTTCCTTTAATTTATATGATGATATTATTTACTTTTAAATATAGTAATCAAATATACCTTCTATTTTTTTTTTGTGTGTACAAGTAGAGATGAAAAAATTCTAAGTAATATATGAAATCATATATTTCTAATTATGTATATTAATGTAATAAATTAATGTAATAATAAAATAATATGTTATTTTAATATACTAGTTATTAACGCGTGCGTTGCACGCGTATCGGTCGTCTAAATTTCAAAATATATAATTTATCTTAAGCTTTCTAATATGATGATATTTAATTAATACATGGGCAACTTGAGGGGCTGGGAGAAAAAAATATCATTATAATGAATTCACAACGAAAAAATAGAAAGATAATAATTATGTACAAAATTAACTATTGTTTTCCATTACGGTACTAAATTAGCTTTACATGTATATATATTTACGGTTAGAACTAATAATGAGTTACATCGCGTATGGCGTGGGTTATTAACGACAAAGTTGTATCTAACTCATCAACTTGATGAGTGAACAATGTAAACCCGTACTTAACCACTTAGAGTCATTAGTGGAACAGTTTGACCTATACAAACGCAACTATACACGTTCCATGCAATTTTATACCATAATACAACAAAAATTGATTTAACGCCAAAGGAAAATTCAATTCATTAAAATCAAAAGTTTATACTTGACTTTACATCAATTATTTATTTAAATACTAATTAGGTTGTACACAATTTGATTAAATTGGCAGATGGAAGAACTAAATTAATAGTTCGAAACCCTAAATGATGGACGATGAGTAACATGTTATCCGTAAAATGTCAAAATTCAAGAACCTTTGTTGACACATATACAAAAAAATCTCAACATGTACTCTAAGTGTACACGAGTTGAATACATATAATAATTTGGGGGTGACTCGAATTTATAAGTATATTGCATTAAGAAGTTAATGATAATTAATGTAACATGTAAGTTAAGTGACTTAGCAAAAAAATTAATGCAATTTAACTAATGAAATTTTTAGTAACTCTCAAATATAGTAAGGACTAAATCATCAATTCTTTAAATCACTAATGTCTGAAGTTTATTGAATTTACCTTAAATATTTATTCAACTGCTAATTATGATATACCTAATATGATTGAATTTACAAACACAAGAACTAAATCAATAGTTCGAGTTAATAAGTATTGAACATTGAGTAACATAGTATATGTAAAGTCAAACTTCAGGAACTACGGATGATCCATATTTTGATAGGTTATATGAGTTGGCAAGTGACTGATTTATGTGATACAAAAATGTCAAAGGGCGGAACATCCCCAAATCTGTGATATGGTAAATGAAATAATGCATGCACCCGGCATTTGCACATATTGAATGCATATCATATGTTAAGGATGACTCTAATTGATGGATTCAGATCTCCTGCTCACTCTTCATGCCCCAGATTGTGCCTCACCATTTAGATTTGACACGTGTCCTTAAATTTAATTTTCCTTCTAGGTTTCACAAATCTCAGTACGGTTTTAGAGAAAAAAACTACAAAATTAATTACACACAGAACACGTGTCAAAATCTTAACGATGAGACACGATCTAGAACAAGAAGAGTGGGGCAGGAGATATGCATCCCTAATTGATAAGTTTATTGGATTGAGAATTTAATAATAACTACAGCGACATGTCAATTAAGTGAACTTAAAAAATAAAAATAACAAAATTTAACGAAATTATTTTTAAGTACCGGTAAAGATAAATAGATGGGTCTTAAAGATAATAAAGACTAAATCATCAATTTTATAAAGTTATGGGAACTAAATATTATATATAATAATAATAATAAAATTAAAAATGTTGCAAAAGTACCAATTGGGGGTGAGGACAACCCTCACATTTTATGTTGGTATAAAGATTATTTTTTTAAAAAGGAAAACAAGTTTACAAATATTATATTAGCAAACGCAAAATTATAGGATAAATAGAATCGTGCTCTGTCTTCAACCATGTGTCGATAGGTAGTTGTAGTTTCATTTGCTACAACAAAATAAATTTTATAGCATATAATCTCCAATGTGGCAAATTGTGATTCCTGCTTTGTGCAGTACGTAAAACGGAGGCCGGTAATCATGTAAGATCAACAAGATGATCATAAATCAGAATACAATCTGGATTGTAAAACCCTAATAGAATAAAATGTAAAGGAGACAAGCAATTTGAGTCATCAGATAAAATCCTTCATTAGCTACCATCGCCTTTAAATAGTTAGGATTTCACTAGAAATTACATCGAACGCTATAACTCCCGTAATAAACATAAAGGCATCAAAAGGCAAAAGCTAACAACAAATAGCCCCACAACATACTGGAATAAATATATATTTTCAACTGAAAATAAATATATTATTCAATTTATCCCATATATATTCTCAAGCTTCCAGATTGTGACAGGAATGTACTTAATATATATTTTCAACTGAAAATAAGTATATTATTCAAGTTATCCCATATAATTAAAACTAAGATATAAATAAACTAATATATTGATAAACTAAGAGATTCACAGACTTATATCATTAAAGTTACATATTTAAACACGTATGCACGTGGGTAATAACTTGAACATGATCGATCATCTGGTCGGCCGACCACGAAAAAAGTTGGACAAGTAAAAACCTACGTATACGTGCAAAATCAGAAATCAAATTCGAAACAATACAACAACTACCATAGAGATTGAACATTCCGATTTCTCTCCCTAACAAGGTGGTAAATACCAGCTAATGATCAATCGTTTTTCTTTTATTAATAATTGAGTTGGCCTGGTAATTACATGAATATATAAGAATAATTGAGTTGGCCTGGTAATTACATGAAATTGAGGAGATCTTGGCGAAGGTTTTTATTAACGAGTTCCTCGATAGTCATGCTGAATTCAACTTCCATCTGCAACATGGAAAATATGGTTTAATTAGCTAAGGCCAATTGAAGCTGGAGGAATATATATAACTGAAGCAAATTAATCCATATATATATATATATATATATATATATATAATAATTAGTTAATTCATACGAATGTATAGTACGTACATGAGCAACAATAGTTATGTCAAGTAGAGAGGTGCCAAATGAAAGAAGACTATTGTTGAGTACAGTCAAGTTCATATTCTCAAGTAGGTCTAGTATTTTGGCACTGCAGCCTGGGCGTCTCTCACAATGGACACGAATCAATACATTTCTTTGGGACACTCGGGCTTCAATTTGGGGCAGCTTATCAAATGTTTGGTAGGTTTCATCATCTGATGAGTTGTTGTCTAATTTAGATGAGACTATAAGGTGGGGTTTCTTCACTGTTTTCATTGCCTCGAGTTCCTTGATGCGTTCTTGAAGATGTTGTACATACTTGGCAGCTTCTCCCAGCACAGACACTTTGTCCATCTATATAAATTATTATTCAATCCAAGTAATTAGATAGACAAGAGTTATTATAAGTTGAATGATATATCTAGTCCCTTTTCTTTTATATTATGTAGAAAAATATTAGTGACCAGTTTAACCTAATGGGTACCTTTTTAAGGTGAGGAAGGAGAGCTGAGAGAGCAATCAAGCGCTGAGATAACCATCTTGGTGATGAGGTTCCATCAAATCTTCTTCTTCTTCTTCTTCTTCTTCTTCTTCTTCAATCTTTGTTAATTTTCGATTTGATTGGAAGATCGATTTAAAACCCTCAAATTACTGAGCTTTAAGTTGTTGAAACTTTTCAAGGTATTGTAGATTTCAACTCATTGACAAACTAGAGCACGACAATTGACAGAGATATCTAGCTAGAGATAGGAGAGAGAGTTGAAACTTGCAGAAGACCTTTCTGTTCCAGCAACGGCGAAATGAGGAAGAAGAAAGACTCCTTGCATATATCCGATTCCGATCCTTACATAATATATTATTATTATTATTATTATTATTATTATTATATAGAGAGTTATTATTACTGTACATATAGATGGGAGATTTGGAGACGCACGTACGCGTCGTTTGGAAATTGGAATACATACTATTGCGTAGTGCCTCGTGTGAAAATCCTAATTATGTTGGTGACGTGACTGGTTACTATTCATATAGAGGCTGTATATAATAATAACTATTATTGATACACACCTTACCAGAATTTTATATTCCATATTAAAAAGTAAGGATGGGTGGGTAGGTCTCGCAATAAAATTCATTTCTCACTATGTGCATTTTATCAAATATGTATAATTAACAAATTAATATACGATGAACTTTCTACTGACTATTTGTAATAATATGTTAAAACATTATTTTTAAATAAATATCAATCTAAAATTTGAAAAAGTAAATGAATGATTGAAAATTTTGAACCATAAAATAACATTGTGCAAATTCACAAATAAATTTTAGATGCCCGTACCACATGCCACATTTGGTCGTCGGATCTTTGTCAAGCGTCTGTTCTTCAACAGATATGCATTCGATGACCACCGACGATATCTCATTGGAAATAGAGATGGCTCTGCCACTGAGACTGTCAGCCGCCCGTACCGCCTGGTATCTTCGTTCGCCGGCTCCGCGTCAAGTGTCTGTTAAAAATCAGCGAATTTTAATTTCGATTAATTACATACATTGAATCTTGAACGTTCCAAAATTTTAATTGCGATTAATTGCATACATTTAATATTGAATTCGAAATCAGGAAAATTTTTAATTGCGATTAATTGCATACATTGAATCTTGAAACGGTCCGAAATTTTAATTGCGATTAATTGCATACATTGAATCTTGAACGGTTCGAAATCAGCAAAATTTTAATTGCGATTAATTGCAACTTAAAAACCCTCAGCTCCCTAGTGCAATCAATGCTATGGAGTTAATCACTACAAAACCCTTAACTCAATTGTCATATATGCATCGATTAATGTAAAAACAAAATCATTAGCTACACATTCACTCTGTTATTATCTTTCATTCAGAATTTATAATATATATAGATATAGATTCTACCCCTACATACTTGGACCTTGAAACAAGGCATGGGCATTAAAACCGGTTAGCTCGATCTGAACCGTCATGAATTGTTTCGATCGAGATAATATGGAGCGGTTCTTGAGTGGTATAAAACTGGTTGATAATCATTTTTTTAACCCATTTTGAATGAAAAAACCCAAATGTTTGGCTCGTGGAAGGGTATAAGAATATGGAATAGAAATATGGAATATTAATTATTAGTGTTCATTTTTTTGTTGACATGAATAAATATGAAATGAAAATTTTAAATCAAATGTTTGATAGAATGTTATAGGTAAATGAAAGGAATAAACCTTAATAGACATATATGCCATATTAACCAAATTAACAATATTAAACATGAAAAAGTCGAAGCGGGAGGCGGCGGTGGGCGGAGGTGGCAGGAGGTGGCAGGAGGGCGAGAGGCGGCGATGTGCGTGATATATTATGGGGAGTAATCACTACGGATACTAAAACCATGGTACATGCAAGTAATCGAAATTACGCAGCGGGAGATTCGCACATACCTTAACAGTTGTCCGTAGTCCCAAGATCTTTGCAGGAGGAGTTCACGATCCTCCGGTCGGCACCCGTAGGGGTTCTTGTAAAGGAAGCCCTACGTGATATATTCTTCACAACAAAACCTCTGATTGATTCTTGGCAAGGGAAAAATCTCTGGAGTGTTTGCTCGAAAGCAAATTGGCACACCCTTGGTGATTGCTAGGTTCGGCCGAAGTATGGTGTTCTTGGGGGAAGGGTTTTCTCTCAAAACACCACTTGAAGGGAACTGTGATTAACCCTAATAAAACCCCTATTTCCCCATATATATAGGAGGAGTAAAGTGGACAAAAGTCTACTTCACCCCCACCCATAATTCGGCCGGCTATGCTAGTATAGGTAGGCCCAATTTTGGGCCTCTCATGTCATTTGGGATTTGGGTTTGGCCCAATGTCCTAAGGTGACATGTATCCAATTAACTTAGGTAACATATACATATAATGGGCTTCCATTTACGGCGCCCATCACCATATGCTTACAGCTCCTACTCGCCAGAATAGGAGGGTGCCTGTTAATGTATTGTCGTCCAAATCTGTATCAACATTTCACTCCTTCGATCTGGTCCTTGCTTCCGAATAGTTTATACGAGGTTTGGCGTGCGACCTGCGGACACGACGGGCATCGTGCTACTCATCTGTTAGGAGTTTTGTAGCGCCCGCGGAACGTTGATTCCCTTTTCTCCAATCAACCTGTTATAAACAACATTTATATAGTGTCGCGCTGTATCCTAGGTCAACTGATAATTATCCTTTTGCCTAGTTTCCTCATAGGAACACTTCTCCAAGGCATTCGTACAAGTATTCACAACCTTCAACTAATATCTGGTTGGTGGCCACCTAGTGAATACAAGAGTCGGCGAATTACAGGTGAACTTGACCATCCCCATCGCTCATATCCTTAGTCAAACCCAACCGGTTTCCAAAGACGTGGTCACTGGGCCTTTTTGTTCAGCACTACGCTCGTACGCCGGGAAGCGAACATTGATCCTGACCTTAGATATGAGTTCCGAGTCCGTGATGATACTTTGGGTGCCTCATCGTAAGGCTCCCGGGATCAATCACACGCTCGAGGTGAAGAAGTTTGCGCCCGCCAGAATCACAAGGATTCTTTCCTAGCACAACCGAGCTGTGACGTCGTGGTCAGACGTGGCACGCGTAGTATAAAGCACGTGTCGATAGCATACCTGAACGTTTAAGTTCAAAGGAATAGGACATGTCAAATCATGCTATCGCAGATTCTCATCTGGCCCAGAATGTGGATTAATGACAAACAAAGTTCATCACAGCGATCTGCAAAACGAAGATCACGTCGAGTTACTTCGACACTAGATGATCGTTCTGCGTAATCAGGTATATCCCCCTGATTCTTAGCCAGCCTTGCTTAATAGAGACCTTCCTCCACCGCAAGACGACCGTACCTGTGTGACGAGGTAAGGCTCACATTCGAAAAAGTTTTGGCAGAGGATTGCGTCCTCCTACGACTTAGTTTATAGACCGAAAATTTGATGTAATCAAAACATTATGACGTTGATTGATCATAAACTCAGTTGCAATTCTTTCGCTTACAAAATGTAACTTTCTACTATCAAAATGTCATCACAGATACACGCCACTTCTAAACCCTACGCAATCCAAGCATTTTTACATGCTTTTCGAATATCTCCCTATTGGATTACAGGGACGTAATACCACGGAATGCTAAACGTGTACATGCAAGTAAACTAATTACGCAGCGGAATAATGTACACATACCTCAATAAATTTCCTGCCCAAGAATGATGTGGAGGGAGTTCTGATCCTCCGGTCGGAACCCGTACAAGTTCTTCGTGAGAAGAAGTCCTACGCGGTATAAGCTCCACAGCAAATCCTCTGATCGATTCTTCAACGGGGATAGAACCTCGAACTGATTATGGTGTGCCGAAATCTCTACTAAGGGGGTGATAGGGTTTCTCTCAAGTTCCTCAATGGATGGACTTATGAATTACTTTGTGTGTTAAAACCCCTTAGGAGACTCCCCTATATATAGGATTGGTGGAGTGGACAAAAGTCCACTCTAACCAATGTTGGACTAGGGTTCGGCCGAACCACCTATTAAGGGAGGGAGACCCAATTTTGGGCCTCCCATGTCAATTAGGCATTAGGTCAAGCCCAATTAACCTAACGTGACATTTACCCAATTATCTTAGGTAATATCCTTAATATTAACGGGCTACCATTTACGGCGCCACGTCACCATATGCTAACAGCTCCCACTCGCCGAAATGGGAGGGTGCTTGTTAATGTACTGTCATCCAATAGCATCAACATTTCAGTCTTCAGTTATCGTCTCCATCTCCGAATAGTTCATACCAGGTTTGCCGTGCGACCGGCGGATACGACGGGCATTGTGCTACTCATCTGTTAGGAGTATTGTAGCGCCCGCAGAACGTTGATTCCCCGTCGTAAATCAATCATGTTAAAAATAAAATATGTACCACACTGTATCCTTGGTCAACCGATAATTCTCCGATTGCCCAGTTTTCCACATAGGAATACTTCTCCAGGGCATCCGTACAAGTGTTCACAACCTTCAACTAATATCCGGTTGGTGGCCACCTAGTGAACACAAGAGTAGGTGAATTATAGGTGAACATGACCATCCCTGTTGGATCACGGTGGAACTCTGGTACGGACTTTGACGGCAATCCTAGCTCCTTTGCTCCACGCAATCCTGCAAGAGGGGATAGACCGGGCGGTGACCCAGAATCCCTCTTCGATGCTTAAATGAGTATCTCGTATGACTGGTAAGTAATAAACTCAGAGTGTATTCAACTCAACGTAAACCTTTCTGAGGTGATCTCCTGCCCTTTTATAGGCAAAGAGATGCCTCAGGTACCTGGCGAACCGTTAGGGGTGGTTAGCCCGTATCCCGCATATCTCGGACGTGATCTCGCGTATCTTAGCCATGCCCCGCGTATCTCGGCCACGTTCCGTGTATCTTAACCACGTTCCGCGTATCTCGGCCACGCCCCGCATATCTTGGCCTTATCCTCTGATAACGAGTCCCGACTCCCGTCGGGGACTCCAGAGTTATCTCGTTGTGTCACCGCTCGGGGCCCCTCGTCATCGTGACAGGGCCAATCATTCTCAGGGATTCATCATCGGGGCCTACTTAAAGGCTTCTCATCGGGAGCTTCTAGCTCAACCGTCGGGACCGACTCTGTCGGGACCTTGCTTCGTCGGGACTCCCTTCGTCGGGACCCTTCTCCTAGGTCATCTTGACCTTCATTTTGGGCCTGGTGGGCCTGTTTGCCGTTTCCTCGCCGTTAAAGGTCCTGACGGCTGTAGTCGAACCCATCATTTGCCCCCAAGACATGAGGGACTTTTAGTTCGTCGTGTCTTCCAACTCCCGATCTTCCAATACTAGAGTCGGGGATCTTTTCCTTAGTTCAGTTACTCATTTTATCAGTCTTCTCCTCCACGTTTCCTCAGGGTTTTATAGATAACTGTTATATCCCAAGGGTCTCCTCGGTTTCCTAGTGCATTAAATGCAGTAGATAATGGAGTGACGTTTTCGGCCCACGTGCCTGATTTTTCGCGCCTGTCCTTTTCTGAAAAGTGTTTTCAGGCCGTTTCATCATTACACCCGTTGTCCTTCTGCACGTTTCATCTCAACGGTCCAGATTAAGACTCTTCGACTTCGACGACTCGGATCGAAGTGTCCTTTCAACCGTCTTCCACGACTATAAAACCCTAGCCATGGTCACAATTTAATTTTTACCGTCTTCGAATTCTCAAAAGCTCTTCTGCGATTCCTCTGCGATTCCAAGCTCTGTGATTTCAAAGGTCTTTGGAGTTTCTCCGATCACCTTTCCGGTGACGTTTCGCTCATCTCCTTCAATCTCTACTTCATCATGTCTGGTAAGGAATCCCTCTTCGTTGCTTGTTTCGTCTTTTCTTTTCTAATTTTCCAAGAGTCCCACTGTATTTTCTTGCCCTGGTTGCTTTTCAGACAGCGGTTCCAGCTCTGAGGGGAGAAAACCCTTTAATTTTGATTATGCTCCGAATGAGATTTCCAATACTGCTTATGATGCAGCTCTCCGGGAAGGATGTATCATTTCCACTAGAGAAGCCGATGCTCAAGGCCGGAAATGCATACCACAAGTTCAGAGTGAAGAGGAGCTACTTCTTCATTGGAAACTCCTCGATCCCATGACTCCGATAGCCAATCCTCCAACGGCTGACCCTGTGGAGCCTTCTGCCACAGACCTTGCGGACCCTGTTCCCGTTGATGCCGCTAACAAGGAGTAGGCCTTACTGCTTATCGCTATAATCTTTGTATTCTCCTCCTTTTGTAATCATCGGGCCTTCGAGCCCCATTAATATCAGACTTTCTTAGTTCCGATTTTTTCGATGCACTTCTTCGAGTGGCTTTACTATACTTGCCTAGGTCGATACTTCGACACTTAAGACATTCTCGTACATCCCTCAAGACGATTTACTAACTTGCACCACCTAAGGTGACTTTTCAATACTTAGAATAAATCCAAAAAACATGCATCATTTAAGACGACTTAATCTCGTGCATCACTTAAGACGACTTTTCAATACTTAGAATAAGATCAAGAATAACGCATCACTCAAGACGGCTTAATATCGTGCACCACTGAAGGCGACTTTACATCGTGCACCACTTAAGGCGACTTGTCAACTTGCGCCACTTAAGGCGACTTAATATCGTGCACCACTAAAGGCGACTTTACATCGTGCACCACTTAAGGCGACTTTTCAACTTGCGCCACTTAAGGCGACTTAATATCGTGTACCACTGAAGGCGACTTTACATCGTGCACCACTTAAGGCGACTTGTCAACTTGCGCCACTTAAGGCGACTTAATATCGTGCACCACTGAAGGCGACTTTACATCGTGCACCACTTAAGGCGACTTGTCAGTACTTAGAATAAATCTAAGAATGGTGCACCACTTAAGGCGACTTTTCTCGTGCACCACTCAAGGCGACTTAATTCTTATGCACCACTCAAGGCGACATTTCAACTTGCGCCACTTAAGGCGACTTAATATCGTGCACCACTGAAGGCGACTTTACATCGTGCACCACTTAAGGCGACTTTTCAACTTGCGCCACTTAAGGCGACTTAATATCGTGCACCACTGAAGGCGACTTTACATCGTGCACCACTTAAGGCGACTTTTCAACTTGCGCCACTTAAGGCGACTTAATATCGTGCACCACTTAAGGCGACTTAATCTCGTGCACCACTTAAGGTGACTTTCATCGTGCACCACTTAAGGCGACTTAATCTCGTGCACCACTTAAGGTGACTTTCATCGTGCACCACTTAAGGCGACTTAATCTCGTGCGCCACTTAAGGCGACTTAATCTCGTGCACCACTTAAGGCGACTTAACATCGTGCACCACTTAAGGCGACTTTCATCGTGCACCACTTAAGGCGACTTAATCTCGTGCACCACTTAAGGTGACTTACATCGTGCACCACTTAAGGCGACTTAATCTCGTGCGCCACTTAAGGCGACTTAATCTCGTGCACCACTTAAGGCGACTTAACATCGTGCACCACTTAAGGCGACTTTCATCGTGCACCACTTAAGGTGACTTAATCTCGTGCACCACTTAAGGCGACTTAATCTCGTGCACCACTTAAGGTGACTTAACATCGTGCACCACTTTAAGGCGACTTTTCAACTTGCGCCACTTAAGGCGACTTAATATCGTGCACCACTTAAGGCGACTTAATCTCGTGCACCACTTAAGGTGACTTTCATCGTGCACCACTTAAGGCGACTTAATCTCGTGCACCACTTAAGGTGACTTTCATCGTGCACCACTTAAGGCGACTTAATCTCGTGCGCCACTTAAGGCAACTTAATCTCGTGCACCACTTAAGGCGACTTAACATCGTGCACCACTTAAGGCGACTTTCATCGTGCACCACTTAAGGTGACTTAATCTCGTGCACCACTTAAGGCGACTTAATCTCGTGCACCACTTAAGGTGACTTAACATCGTGCACCACTTAAGGCGACTTTTCAACTTGCGCCACTTAAGGCGACTTAATATCGTGCACCACTGAAGGCGAATTTACATCGTGCACCACTTAAGGCGACTTTTCAACTTGCGCCACTTAAGGCGACTTAATATCGTGCACCACTGAAGGCGACTTTACATCGTGCACCACTTAAGGCGACTTTTCAACTTGCGCCACTTAAGGCGACTTAATATCGTGCACCACTGAAGGCGACTTTACATCGTGCACCACTTAAGGCGACTTTTCAACTTGCGCCACTTAAGGCGACTTAATATCGTGCACCACTGAAGGCGACTTTACATCGTGCACCACTTAAGGCGACTTTTCAACTTGCGCCACTTAAGGCGACTTAATATCGTGTACCACTGAAGGCGACTTTACATCGTGCACCACTTAAGGCGACTTGTCAACTTGCGCCACTTAAGGCGACTTAATATCGTGCACCACTGAAGGCGACTTTACATCGTGCACCACTTAAGGCGACTTGTCAGTACTTAGAATAAATCTAAGAATGGTGCACCACTTAAGGCGACTTTTCTCGTGCACCACTCAAGGCGACTTAATTCTTATGCACCACTCAAGGCGACTTTTCAACTTGCGCCACTTAAGGCGACTTAATATCGTGCACCACTGAAGGCGACTTTACATCGTGCACCACTTAAGGCGACTTTTCAACTTGCGCCACTTAAGGCGACTTAATATCGTGCACCACTGAAGGCGACTTTACATCGTGCACCACTTAAGGCGACTTTTCAACTTGCGCCACTTAAGGCGACTTAATATCGTGCACCACTTAAGGCGACTTAATCTCGTGCACCACTTAAGGTGACTTTCATCGTGCACCACTTAAGGCGACTTAATCTCGTGCACCACTTAAGGTGACTTTTATCGTGCACCACTTAAGGCGACTTAATCTCGTGCGCCACTTAAGGCGACTTAATCTCGTGCACCACTTAAGGCGACTTAACATCGTGCACCACTTAAGGCGACTTTCATCGTGCACCACTTAAGGCGACTTAATCTCGTGCACCACTTAAGGTGACTTTCATCGTGCACCACTTAAGGCGACTTAATCTCGTGCGCCACTTAAGGCGACTTAATCTCGTGCACCACTTAAGGCGACTTAACATCGTGCACCACTTAAGGCGACTTTCATCGTGCACCACTTAAGGTGACTTAATCTCGTGCACCACTTAAGGCGACTTAATCTCGTGCACCACTTAAGGTGACTTAACATCGTGCACCACTTTAAGGCGACTTTTCAACTTGCGCCACTTAAGGCGACTTAATATCGTGCACCACTTAAGGCGAATTAATCTCGTGCACCACTTAAGGTGACTTTCATCGTGCACCACTTAAGGCGACTTAATCTCGTGCACCACTTAAGGTGACTTTCATCGTGCACCACTTAAGGCGACTTAATCTCGTGCGCCACTTAAGGCGACTTAATCTCGTGCACCACTTAAGGCGACTTAACATCGTGCACCACTTAAGGCGACTTTCATCGTGCACCACTTAAGGTGACTTAATCTCGTGCACCACTTAAGGCGACTTAATCTCGTGCGCCACTTAAGGCGACTTAATCTCGTGCACCACTTAAGGCGACTTAACATCGTGCACCACTTAAGGCGACTTTCATCGTGCACCACTTAAGGCGACTTAATCTCGTGCACCACTTAAGGTGACTTACATCGTGCACCACTTAAGGCGACTTAATCTCGTGCGCCACTTAAGGCGACTTAATCTCGTGCACCACTTAAGGCGACTTAACATCGTGCACCACTTAAGGCGACTTTCATCGTGCACCACTTAAGGTGACTTAATCTCGTGCACCACTTAAGGCGACTTAATCTCGTGCACCACTTAAGGTGACTTAACATCGTGCACCACTTTAAGGCGACTTTTCAACTTGCGCCACTTAAGGCGACTTAATATCGTGCACCACTTAAGGCGACTTAATCTCGTGCACCACTTAAGGTGACTTTCATCGTGCACCACTTAAGGCGACTTAATCTCGTGCACCACTTAAGGTGACTTTCATCGTGCACCACTTAAGGCGACTTAATCTCGTGCGCCACTTAAGGCGACTTAATCTCGTGCACCACTTAAGGCGACTTAACATCGTGCACCACTTAAGGCGACTTTCATCGTGCACCACTTAAGGTGACTTAATCTCGTGCACCACTTAAGGCGACTTAATCTCGTGCACCACTTAAGGTGACTTAACATCGTGCACCACTTAAGGCGACTTTTCAACTTGCGCCACTTAAGGCGACTTAATATCGTGCACCACTGAAGGCGAATTTACATCGTGCACCACTTAAGGCGACTTTTCAACTTGCGCCACTTAAGGCGACTTAATATCGTGCACCACTGAAGGCGACTTTACATCGTGCACCACTTAAGGCGACTTTTCAACTTGCGCCACTTAAGGCGACTTAATATCGTGCACCACTGAAGGCGACTTTACATCGTGCACCACTTAAGGCGACTTTTCAACTTGCGCCACTTAAGGCGACTTAATATCGTGCACCACTGAAGGCGACTTTACATCGTGCACCACTTAAGGCGACTTTTCAACTTGCGCCACTTAAGGCGACTTAATATCGTGTACCACTGAAGGCGACTTTACATCGTGCACCACTTAAGGCGACTTGTCAACTTGCGCCACTTAAGGCGACTTAATATCGTGCACCACTGAAGGCGACTTTACATCGTGCACCACTTAAGGCGACTTGTCAGTACTTAGAATAAATCTAAGAATGGTGCACCACTTAAGGCGACTTTTCTCGTGCACCACTCAAGGCGACTTAATTCTTATGCACCACTCAAGGCGACTTTTCAACTTGCGCCACTTAAGGCGACTTAATATCGTGCACCACTGAAGGCGACTTTACATCGTGCACCACTTAAGGCGACTTTTCAACTTGCGCCACTTAAGGCGACTTAATATCGTGCACCACTGAAGGCGACTTTACATCGTGCACCACTTAAGGCGACTTTTCAACTTGCGCCACTTAAGGCGACTTAATATCGTGCACCACTTAAGGCGACTTAATCTCGTGCACCACTTAAGGTGACTTTCATCGTGCACCACTTAAGGCGACTTAATCTCGTGCACCACTTAAGGTGACTTTTATCGTGCACCACTTAAGGCGACTTAATCTCGTGCGCCACTTAAGGCGACTTAATCTCGTGCACCACTTAAGGCGACTTAACATCGTGCACCACTTAAGGCGACTTTCATCGTGCACCACTTAAGGCGACTTAATCTCGTGCACCACTTAAGGTGACTTTCATCGTGCACCACTTAAGGCGACTTAATCTCGTGCGCCACTTAAGGCGACTTAATCTCGTGCACCACTTAAGGCGACTTAACATCGTGCACCACTTAAGGCGACTTTCATCGTGCACCACTTAAGGTGACTTAATCTCGTGCACCACTTAAGGCGACTTAATCTCGTGCACCACTTAAGGTGACTTAACATCGTGCACCACTTTAAGGCGACTTTTCAACTTGCGCCACTTAAGGCGACTTAATATCGTGCACTACTTAAGGCGACTTAATCTCGTGCACCACTTAAGGTGACTTTCATCGTGCACCACTTAAGGCGACTTAATCTCGTGCACCACTTAAGGTGACTTTCATCGTGCACCACTTAAGGCGACTTAATCTCGTGCGCCACTTAAGGCGACTTAATCTCGTGCACCACTTAAGGCGACTTAACATCGTGCACCACTTAAGGCGACTTTCATCGTGCACCACTTAAGGTGACTTAATCTCGTGCACCACTTAAGGCGACTTAATCTCGTGCACCACTTAAGGTGACTTAACATCGTGCACCACTTAAGGCGACTTTTCAACTTGCGCCACTTAAGGCGACTTAATATCGTGCACCACTGAAGGCGAATTTACATCGTGCACCACTTAAGGCGACTTTTCAACTTGCGCCACTTAAGGCGACTTAATATCGTGCACCACTGAAGGCGACTTTACATCGTGCACCACTTAAGGCGACTTTTCAACTTGCGCCACTTAAGGCGACTTAATATCGTGCACCACTGAAGGCGACTTTACATCGTGCACCACTTAAGGCGACTTTTCAACTTGCGCCACTTAAGGCGACTTAATATCGTGCACCACTTAAGGCGACTTAATCTCGTGCACCACTTAAGGTGACTTTCATCGTGCACCACTTAAGGCGACTTAATCTCGTGCACCACTTAAGGTGACTTTTATCGTGCACCACTTAAGGCGACTTAATCTCGTGCGCCACTTAAGGCGACTTAATCTCGTGCACCACTTAAGGCGACTTAACATCGTGCACCACTTAAGGCGACTTTCATCGTGCACCACTTAAGGCGACTTAATCTCGTGCACCACTTAAGGTGACTTTCATCGTGCACCACTTAAGGCGACTTAATCTCGTGCGCCACTTAAGGCGACTTAATCTCGTGCACCACTTAAGGCGACTTAACATCGTGCACCACTTAAGGCGACTTTCATCGTGCACCACTTAAGGTGACTTAATCTCGTGCACCACTTAAGGCGACTTAATCTCGTGCACCACTTAAGGTGACTTAACATCGTGCACCACTTTAAGGCGACTTTTCAACTTGCGCCACTTAAGGCGACTTAATATCGTGCACCACTTAAGGCGAATTAATCTCGTGCACCACTTAAGGTGACTTTCATCGTGCACCACTTAAGGCGACTTAATCTCGTGCACCACTTAAGGTGACTTTCATCGTGCACCACTTAAGGCGACTTAATCTCGTGCGCCACTTAAGGCGACTTAATCTCGTGCACCACTTAAGGCGACTTAACATCGTGCACCACTTAAGGCGACTTTCATCGTGCACCACTTAAGGTGACTTAATCTCGTGCACCACTTAAGGCGACTTAATCTCGTGCGCCACTTAAGGCGACTTAATCTCGTGCACCACTTAAGGCGACTTAACATCGTGCACCACTTAAGGCGACTTTCATCGTGCACCACTTAAGGCGACTTAATCTCGTGCACCACTTAAGGTGACTTACATCGTGCACCACTTAAGGCGACTTAATCTCGTGCGCCACTTAAGGCGACTTAATCTCGTGCACCACTTAAGGCGACTTAACATCGTGCACCACTTAAGGCGACTTTCATCGTGCACCACTTAAGGTGACTTAATCTCGTGCACCACTTAAGGCGACTTAATCTCGTGCACCACTTAAGGTGACTTAACATCGTGCACCACTTTAAGGCGACTTTTCAACTTGCGCCACTTAAGGCGACTTAATATCGTGCACCACTTAAGGCGACTTAATCTCGTGCACCACTTAAGGTGACTTTCATCGTGCACCACTTAAGGCGACTTAATCTCGTGCACCACTTAAGGTGACTTTCATCGTGCACCACTTAAGGCGACTTAATCTCGTGCGCCACTTAAGGCGACTTAATCTCGTGCACCACTTAAGGCGACTTAACATCGTGCACCACTTAAGGCGACTTTCATCGTGCACCACTTAAGGTGACTTAATCTCGTGCACCACTTAAGGCGACTTAATCTCGTGCACCACTTAAGGTGACTTAACATCGTGCACCACTTAAGGCGACTTTTCAACTTGCGCCACTTAAGGCGACTTAATATCGTGCACCACTGAAGGCGAATTTACATCGTGCACCACTTAAGGCGACTTTTCAACTTGCGCCACTTAAGGCGACTTAATATCGTGCACCACTGAAGGCGACTTTACATCGTGCACCACTTAAGGCGACTTTTCAACTTGCGCCACTTAAGGCGACTTAATATCGTGCACCACTGAAGGCGACTTTACATCGTGCACCACTTAAGGCGACTTTTCAACTTGCGCCACTTAAGGCGACTTAATATCGTGCACCACTGAAGGCGACTTTACATCGTGCACCACTTAAGGCGACTTTTCAACTTGCGCCACTTAAGGCGACTTAATATCGTGTACCACTGAAGGCGACTTTACATCGTGCACCACTTAAGGCGACTTGTCAACTTGCGCCACTTAAGGCGACTTAATATCGTGCACCACTGAAGGCGACTTTACATCGTGCACCACTTAAGGCGACTTGTCAGTACTTAGAATAAATCTAAGAATGGTGCACCACTTAAGGCGACTTTTCTCGTGCACCACTCAAGGCGACTTAATTCTTATGCACCACTCAAGGCGACTTTTCAACTTGCGCCACTTAAGGCGACTTAATATCGTGCACCACTGAAGGCGACTTTACATCGTGCACCACTTAAGGCGACTTTTCAACTTGCGCCACTTAAGGCGACTTAATATCGTGCACCACTGAAGGCGACTTTACATCGTGCACCACTTAAGGCGACTTTTCAACTTGCGCCACTTAAGGCGACTTAATATCGTGCACCACTTAAGGCGACTTAATCTCGTGCACCACTTAAGGTGACTTTCATCGTGCACCACTTAAGGCGACTTAATCTCGTGCACCACTTAAGGTGACTTTTATCGTGCACCACTTAAGGCGACTTAATCTCGTGCGCCACTTAAGGCGACTTAATCTCGTGCACCACTTAAGGCGACTTAACATCGTGCACCACTTAAGGCGACTTTCATCGTGCACCACTTAAGGCGACTTAATCTCGTGCACCACTTAAGGTGACTTTCATCGTGCACCACTTAAGGCGACTTAATCTCGTGCGCCACTTAAGGCGACTTAATCTCGTGCACCACTTAAGGCGACTTAACATCGTGCACCACTTAAGGCGACTTTCATCGTGCACCACTTAAGGTGACTTAATCTCGTGCACCACTTAAGGCGACTTAATCTCGTGCACCACTTAAGGTGACTTAACATCGTGCACCACTTTAAGGCGACTTTTCAACTTGCGCCACTTAAGGCGACTTAATATCGTGCACTACTTAAGGCGACTTAATCTCGTGCACCACTTAAGGTGACTTTCATCGTGCACCACTTAAGGCGACTTAATCTCGTGCACCACTTAAGGTGACTTTCATCGTGCACCACTTAAGGCGACTTAATCTCGTGCGCCACTTAAGGCGACTTAATCTCGTGCACCACTTAAGGCGACTTAACATCGTGCACCACTTAAGGCGACTTTCATCGTGCACCACTTAAGGTGACTTAATCTCGTGCACCACTTAAGGCGACTTAATCTCGTGCACCACTTAAGGTGACTTAACATCGTGCACCACTTAAGGCGACTTTTCAACTTGCGCCACTTAAGGCGACTTAATATCGTGCACCACTGAAGGCGAATTTACATCGTGCACCACTTAAGGCGACTTTTCAACTTGCGCCACTTAAGGCGACTTAATATCGTGCACCACTGAAGGCGACTTTACATCGTGCACCACTTAAGGCGACTTTTCAACTTGCGCCACTTAAGGCGACTTAATATCGTGCACCACTGAAGGCGACTTTACATCGTGCACCACTTAAGGCGACTTTTCAACTTGCGCCACTTAAGGCGACTTAATATCGTGCACCACTGAAGGCGACTTTACATCGTGCACCACTTAAGGCGACTTTTCAACTTGCGCCACTTAAGGCGACTTAATATCGTGTACCACTGAAGGCGACTTTACATCGTGCACCACTTAAGGCGACTTGTCAACTTGCGCCACTTAAGGCGACTTAATATCGTGCACCACTGAAGGCGACTTTACATCGTGCACCACTTAAGGCGACTTGTCAGTACTTAGAATAAATCTAAGAATGGTGCACCACTTAAGGCGACTTTTCTCGTGCACCACTCAAGGCGACTTAATTCTTATGCACCACTCAAGGCGACTTTTCAACTTGCGCCACTTAAGGCGACTTAATATCGTGCACCACTGAAGGCGACTTTTCATCGTGCACCACTTAAGGCGACTTTTCAACTTGCGCCACTTAAGGCGACTTAATATCGTGCACCACTGAAGGCGACTTTACATCGTGCACCACTTAAGGCGACTTTTCAACTTACGCCACTTAAGGCGACTTAATATCGTGCACCACTTAAGGCGACTTAATCTCGTGCACCACTTAAGGTGACTTTCATCGTGCACCACTTAAGGCGACTTTATCTCGTGCACCACTTAAGGTGACTTTTATCGTGCACCACTTAAGGCGACTTAATCTCGTGCGCCACTTAAGGCGACTTAATCTCGTGCACCACTTAAGGCGACTTAACATCGTGCACCACTTAAGGCGACTTTCATCGTGCACCACTTAAGGCGACTTAATCTCGTGCACCACTTAAGGTGACTTTCATCGTGCACCACTTAAGGCGACTTAATCTCGTGCGCCACTTAAGGCGACTTAATCTCGTGCACCACTTAAGGCGACTTAACATCGTGCACCACTTAAGGCGACTTTCATCGTGCACCACTTAAGGTGACTTAATCTCGTGCACCACTTAAGGCGACTTAATCTCGTGCACCACTTAAGGTGACTTAACATCGTGCACCACTTTAAGGCGACTTTTCAACTTGCGCCACTTAAGGCGACTTAATATCGTGCACCACTTAAGGCGACTTAATCTCGTGCACCACTTAAGGTGACTTTCATCGTGCACCACTTAAGGCGACTTAATCTCGTGCACCACTTAAGGTGACTTTCATCGTGCACCACTTAAGGCGACTTAATCTCGTGCGCCACTTAAGGCGACTTAATCTCGTGCACCACTTAAGGCGACTTAACATCGTGCACCACTTAAGGCGACTTTCATCGTGCACCACTTAAGGTGACTTAATCTCGTGCACCACTTAAGGCGACTTAATCTCGTGCACCACTTAAGGTGACTTAACATCGTGCACCACTTAAGGCGACTTTTCAACTTGCGCCACTTAAGGCGACTTAATATCGTGCACCACTGAAGGCGAATTTACATCGTGCACCACTTAAGGCGACTTTTCAACTTGCGCCACTTAAGGCGACTTAATATCGTGCACCACTGAAGGCGACTTTACATCGTGCACCACTTAAGGCGACTTTTCAACTTGCGCCACTTAAGGCGACTTAATATCGTGCACCACTGAAGGCGACTTTACATCGTGCACCACTTAAGGCGACTTTTCAACTTGCGCCACTTAAGGCGACTTAATATCGTGCACCACTGAAGGCGACTTTACATCGTGCACCACTTAAGGCGACTTTTCAACTTGCGCCACTTAAGGTGACTTAATATCGTGCACCACTGAAGGCGACTTTACATCGTGCACCACTTAAGGCGACTTTTCAACTTGCGCCACTTAAGGCGACTTAATATCGTGCACCACTGAAGGCGACTTTACATCGTGCACCACTTAAGGCGACTTTTCAACTTGCGCCACTTAAGGCGACTTAATATCGTGCACCACTGAAGGCGACTTTACCGGGCACCACTTAAGGCGACTTTCTTCAAGCATGGTGTTTCTTCAAGTGTTCGCCACTAAAAGAATGCTTCAACGTTCTGCCATCGAGGTCTTCCAACTTGTACGCATTTGGAACTGGCATCCCCACGACCTTATAAGGTCCTTCCCATTTTGGTGACATCTTGTTGATTCGATCCAAAATGGTGAACTCGTTGCGACGCCAAACCAGCTCCCCGACGAAGAACTGTCGGGATTTCACTCGCCGATTGTAGTATCTGGCCGTCGCCAAACGCATTCGAGCTTGGACTTCATCGGCTTCCCGCCTCTTCTCTTCGAGTACGTCCAAGTCCAGACGTCTCACTTCATCATTCGTCATAGGCTCGTAGTATCTCATCCGATGGGACGCCACAGCTACCTCCACAGGGGCGACAGCTTCCGTGCCATAAACAAGGCCAAACGGAGTCTCCCCCGTTGATCGTTTGGGTGTCGATCTAACGGCCCAAAGCACGTTCTCCAGTTCGTTCAGCCACTTGCCCTTCAAAGCATAGACCCTCTTCTTGAGGCCGTCCATCACGATTTTATTGGCTGACTCCACCTGGCCATTAGTCTGAGCATGTCGTACGGAGGCGGTCCGATGCTCAATGTTCAACTCCTCCAGATACTCCCTCACCTGAGAGCCGTTAAACGGTGGACCATTGTCGCTGATCACCACCTTGGGAATCCCGTATCTGGACACGATGTGGGTTTGGAGGAACTTGACGATCTGGTTCCCCGTTGTTCTGGCCAATGCCTTCGCCTCTATCCATTTCGAAAAATAATCGATTGCTACAAGTAAATACTTACATTGACCTTGTGCTTGTGGAAGAGGTCCCACCAAGTCGATGCCCCACTGCGCGAAGGACCGCACGCTCTTGATGGATGTCAGATTAGCGGCCGGAGCCACGATACTCGGGGCGTACCTCTGGCACGCGTCGCAGGATCGGACCATCGCCGTCGCTTCTTTGTTCATCGTGGGCCAATAATTGCCCAAATTCAGCACTTTCCTCATGGCAAGCCGCGACCCCTTCATGGCAAGCCGCGACCCCTTCATGGCAAGCCGCGACCCCTTCGTACACTTCAAGTACGGAGTCGAGAACCAGCCCTTCTTGTATAGCTGATTATCCAGCATTACATAATTGACCGCGATTCGACGTATCCTGTCCGCTGCTACTTGATCATCGGGGACCGCCCCCGTAGTCAGGTACGCGACTATCGGGGTCATCCAAGTTGGCTCCTCCTCTGATCTCGCTTCAATGGCACACACCTGTGTCGGGTCGATGGTCGATAAGATCACCTTTTCTAGGAAGTGCACTCTAGGAAGTGCACCTTCCGATTTTTCTCCAAGGGTGCCCCCAGGGCAAATTTGCTCAAGGCGTCTGCCTCTACGTTTTCCTCCCTCGGGATTGCCTCGATGTCGAAGCTTTTAAAGCTCTCCTTCAAGGTTTGTACCTCTCGTAGATACTTCTTCATTATCGGACTCCTTGCTTCGTATCGCCCTTGAACCTGGTTCACGATTAAAGCTGCGTCACACTTCACTCTCAAGTGATCGACTCCAGTGCCTTTAGCAATTTTTAGGCCCGTGATAAGAGCTTCATACTCCGCTTCGTTGTTTGTGGTCTTGAATGTTAAAGCCAAGGCGTATCGGAGCGGTTCACCTTCACCCGGTGGTATCAACAAAAATCCCGCTCCTGATCCGTCAGAACTCGAGGAGCCATCCGTATACATCTCCCAGGTATTTTCCTTATTTGGCTGTTCTGATTGCTCTGCCCTCTCTGGTTGTTCTTCTATCGGGACCTCCATGGTTGCCCCCTCTACAGGGCCCGTTTCTTCCAGATCGGGGGCTGTAGACTCTGCTATGAAATCTGCTAATGCCTGGCCCTTAATGGCTGTTCTCGGAGCGAAGTGTATGCGAAACTCACTAAGTTCTACTGCCCATTTCACTAATCTCCCCGACGCATCCGGTCGGTTCAAAAAATGCTTCAAAGGCTGGTTCGTCAGCACAGTGATCTCGTGCGCGTGGAAATACGGCCTTAGCTTCCGAGCAGTAATAATCAACGCAAAGAGGTACTTCTCAACGGCGGGGTAGTTCAATTCAGATTTGGCAAATGCCTTGCTTACATAATAGACGGGGACTTGATTACCCTCGACAATCTTTACTAACACAGAGCTAATGGCAAATTCAGAAACAACCAAATAAAGGAAGAGCGGCTCGCCTGGAACCGGTTTCGCCAGCGGCGGGAGTGTGCGAAGGTGCTGCTTGAGTGCTTGGAACGCCTCTTCACATTTGGCGGTCCATTCGAATTTTTTTTTGGCCCTCAAGACTTCAAAAAACGGCATTGATCGGTCGCTGGCTTTGGACAAGAAGCGATTCATTGCAGCTAGTCGGCCATTCAGCACTTGCACCTCCCGATGGTTTATCGGAGACTGCATCTCCTCGATTGCCCTCAGCTTCTCAGGATTCACTTCAATTCCTCTTTGGCTCACCATGAAGCCCAAGAACTTCCCTGAGTGGACTCCGAAGGCGCATTTCGTCGGGTTCAAACGAACTTGATGGAGCCTCATCCGCTCAAACGCCATGGTAAGGTTGTGCACGTGATCCTTGGCTTGTCGGGACTTCACCAGCATATCATCCACGTAAGCTTCCATGGTTTCTCCCAGCATATCTCCAAACAGTTTGTTCACCATCCGTTGGTAGGTTGCCCCGGCATTGATCAACCCGAAAGGCATGACATCGTAGTGATAGATGTCACTGTCTGCGTAGAACGCTGTGTGGGGGGCGTCTTCCTTGGCCATCTTGATCTGGTTGTAGCCTGAATACGCATCCATGAAACTTAACAACTCATGTCCCGATGTGGCATCCACCAGCTGGTCGATTCTCGGGAGTGGATAGCAGTCCTTCGGGCAAGCCTTGTTCAAGTCGCGGAAGTCCACACACATTCGCCATTTCCCGTTAGTCTTCTTCACCAGCACTGGGTTGGCAACCCAAGTCTGGAATCGGAGCTCCTTAATGAACCCAGCATCGAGCAACCTGCCCACCTCTTGCTGGATCGCGATCTTCTAATCCGTGCCCATCGGACGCCTTTTCTGGGTGATAGGCTTGATCGCGGGGTCTATCTTCAGCTCGTGCACGATCACATCGGGGCTGATTCCTGGCATATCGCTAGGGGACCAGGCAAACAGCTCCTTGAACTCCTTCAACAACTCCACCAATTTTTGGGCTGTCTCTTCAGTCAGAGCAGACCCGATTTTTACCTTCCTCTGGGGTCCATCGATCTCGACCTCTTTCAGATCTTCTACGGGGGCGGGACGCCCAAACTCTTCTCTGGGATCTGTGTCTGTCTGGAGGACAGTCATGGCCTCTCGCCTCCTCCTCCGGGTGGCATTAACATAGCATTTTCGGGAAGCCACCTGGTCGCCCTTGACCTCTCCAACTCCATGGTCGGTCGGGAACTTCATCTTCTGGTGCACAGTCGAGGCAACCGCCATCAGAGGATTAATGGTGGTTCTCCCGATAATCGCGTTGTAGGTCCCCGCGGAATCAACCACGACAAACTCCACGTTCCTCCTTTCTGATTTCCACCCACTACCAAACTCCACTGGTAAGGTGATTACTCCTAGCGGGTAGGAGGTTGAGCCAGAGAACCCGACCATCGGGAAGTTTGCTTCCTTCAGGTCTTTCTTTGTCTTTCCCATAGCTTCCAGCGCGTCCATGAACAGAATGTCGGAGGAGCTCCCTCCGTCGATTAGAATTCTCTTCATCTCGAACCCGTCTACATCCAAAGTTACCACTAAGGCATCGTCTTGCGGGGTCTCTACGCCTATGAGGTCTTCCGACGAGAAGGAGATTACCATCTCTTCTTTCAAGGTCCAAGATCGGGACCTTTTACCCAGTACCACTGCCGTAGGGATCCTAGAGGCGTAGACCTCTCGGGCGGATGAGGTATCACCCCCAGCAGCAAATCCTCCATGAATCACGTTGATAACTCGTCTCTCCTTGCGAGCACCGGATGACTCGGGATCAGTTCTCTTCTTTTTCGGGGACCGATCGCGGGATCGGGAACGGGACCGCGATCGGGATCGAGAGCGGGATCGACACCGTTTATCCCCGACGAATTCCTTGAGCTTCCCCTTCTGGATTAGCTTTTCAATCTCCTTCTTCAGTTCCCGACAGTGATTGGTGTCGTGACCATTTGCGCGGTGGAATCTACAGTAGCGATCCGTACGGGATCCCAGGAATTCTCCTTCTTTCTTCGGGGGGGTACCTGGAGATACCTTGTCGTTCCATGACTGTCAGCACCTCCGCCATGGAGCAGTTGAGAGGAATATCAAGGTCCTCCTGCTTATCTTTCCTTGAAGAACGCCTATCGTCCCTCCGATCCGGACGGCCTCGATTCTTGCCACTGTCGGGTTTACCCTTTGACTTACGATCGTCGAAAGGCTTAACCGACTGCTTCCCTTTGTTCGACTTTGGGGGCTCCAGTTCTCCCGCGGCTATCTTTGACTCCTGGACATCGATCTGCCGCTTCACCCTCTTCTGTAATGCCTCCATATTCCACACAGCCTTCTCAGCCACGTTGTGCATCAAGTCGGAGCCATAGGGCGCTGTCAGGTTCCGAATGAAGGTACGGATGGTTTCGCCCTCCGAGATCTCTTCGTCGATTTCTGCCACACTGGCGGTGTACCGCTGGTAATAGTGTGCCAGCGATTCGTCGGGCCTCTGCACCACCTGGGTCAGGGACCTCACGCTCTTCAATAAACGTCTCCGACCCTGGTACTGTTGAATGAATCGGTCGTGCATATCTGCCCAGCAAGTGATGCAGCCTGGGGGCAGACTGAAGAACCAGGTCAGGGCTCTTTCTCCAAGTGTGTTCGGGAACAGCGTACACACTATGTCTTCACTCAGGGCTCTTCCCAGACACGCCATGAGGTGTTTCTGGACATGGCGAACCGGATCTTCTTCGCCATCGTATTCCTTTATCGTAGGGATGCCTAGCCCAGGCGGGGCTAGGGTGTCGATGAGTCGGGGAACGAAGGGATGAGTGGATCGATCCCTTAGCTCCGACACTAGCGGCTTCTGCTCTCCCATACAGATGTTCACGATCTTTACCACCTGGTCGGGAGTGATGGGACCATTCAGGGGAATGGTCCTGTGCTGTACTGGTCCTGGTCCATCAACCACGAACCTTTCCGGCTGACCGGTTGCCCTACCTCTGTCCTGGCCTCGGGGCGGGGCTTCCTGTGCGTTTCGACCCTCTGTTGGTGGGGTCGCTTCCTCCAATGGGGGCATCTCCTCCTGCCTCCTCGCAGCCTCTCTTCGATCCAAGAGAGCCTCTACAGCCGCCAGAAACATGGGCATGGCTTCCGCCACGGCCCTCGTCAAGTCTGTAGCCGGGGGAGCCTCCTGCCCCCTATTGCCCTGGTGCTGAGGAGCAATATCTTCGGGATCTCCGATGTGCCCCCCTGTCTGGGAGAGCTCAGCCGGAGGATGATTCTGGTTTTCCTCCTGTTCCGGTACTGAATCCAGATTCGTTGCAGCGGGGTGGCGGGAACCACCGGATTGTCCCTGTCTTCTGTTCTTGCCAGCCGCCATTAATCGAGTAGAAGGCATATCAGCTTTTTGTTTGCTTCCCACAGACGGCGCCAATGTTGGATCACGGTGGAACTCTGGTATGGACTTTGACGGCAATCCTAGCTCCTTTGCTCCACGCAATCCTGCAAGAGGGGATAGACCGGGCGGTGAGCCAAAATCCCTCTCCGATGCTTAAATGAGTATCTCGTATGACTGGCAAGTAATAAACTCAGAGTGTATTCAACTCAACGTAAACCTTTCTGAGGTGATCTCCTGCCCTTTTATAGGCAAAGAGATGCCTCAGGTACCTGGCGAACCGTTAGGGGTGGTTAGCCCGTATCCCGCATATCTCTGACGTGATCTCGCGTATCTTAGCCATGCCCCGCGTATCTCGGCCACGTTCCGTGTATCTTAACCACGTTCCGCGTATCTCGGCCACGCCCCGCATATCTTGGCCTTATCCTCTGATAACGAGTCCCGACTCCCGTCGGGGACTCCAGAGTTATCTCGTTGTGTCACCGCTCGGGGCCCCTCGTCATCGTGACAGGGCCAATCATTCTCAGGGATTCATCATCAGGGCCTACTTAAAGGCTTCTCATCGGGAGCTTCTAGCTCTACCGTCGGGACCGACTCTGTCGGGACCTTGCTTCGTCGGGACTCCCTTCGTCGGGACCCTTCTCCTAGGTCATCTTGACCTTCATTTTGGGCCTGGTGGGCCTGTTTGCCGTTTCCTCGCCGTTAAAGGTCCTGACGGCTGTAGTCGAACCCATCAATCCCCATCCCCTTAGTCAAACTCAATCGGTTTCCAAAGACGTGGTCACTTAGCCTTTTTCTTCAGCACTACGCTCGTACGCCGGGAAGTGAACATTGAGTCTGGCCTTAGGTATGAGTTCCGAGTCCGAGACGATACTTTGGGCGCCTCTTCATAAGGCACCCGGGATCAATCACAAGCTCAAGGTGAAGAAGTATGCGCCCTTTGAATCACAAGGATTCTAGCTAGCACAACCGAGCATGACCCCGTGGTCGAACATGGCACGCGCAGTAAGAAGCACGCGTCGATAGCACACCTGGACAAGCCAGGGATGGGATATGTCATTCATGCTTTCGCATAATCTTTCATTTGGCCCTGAATGTGATTTTAATGATGAACATAGTCCAACACGACGATTTTACAAAACGAAGATCAAGTCATGCTTTTAGGCGTGACAAAGTTATCGTTTCGTTTAACCAGGTTTATCCCCCTGGTTCTTAGCCAATGTTGTTGTGGTAGAGGTATCCCTCTCCTACAAGATGACCGTGCCTGTGTGACGAGGCATGGTTCACATTCGACATAATTTTGGTGGAAGAATTTTACCTCTTCATACGACTTAGTTTATAGACCGTAAAATCCGATGTTATTTATCATTATGACGTCGATGGATCATATACTCAATTTGAAATTTTTTTATTCAATCGAAATATTATTTTAAAAGTCAAAATTATATTACTTGTACAAGCCACTTATTAAGCCCTACGTAATGTCAGTAGTTTTTCGTGCTTTTCGAAAATCTCTCTACGTAATGGCTTAGTCAATGGGCCAACGACCATTTTGTCTGTGGACAAGTATTCTAAAGTGATTATATTGTCTTCCAGAACATATTTAGCATAATTGTATTTCACATCGATGTGTTTGGTCCTACTGCGGTACTTTGAATTCTTAACTGTTGTCAAAATATATTTTATTTTTTAATCTTATCTTATTAAGATATAATATACTATCTATAAATTAATATAATAGTAATAAAGTCACATTACAATGCACATTACAACACATACCAAACACTATAATCTAACATTACACTCCACATTACAGCACAACCAAACACTGTAATCTAACATTTCAAGTAATCTCACATTACTCGTAATCTTACATTTCAAGTAATCTCACATTACGTCCATCCAAACGCCCAAGTTTTGAAGGCGGGTATCTCGATTGGAAAGCTGATAAAGGTTAGGGAAATAAGAAATGACAATGCATCTTCAGTTGCGGCTAGGGTTTATTACTTCAATTGAGATTTGATTTCAATTTTTTTTTTTCTTTTAGGAATATATCAAACTGGTGACCCGGACCGTCCGGTCGGCTCAAAACTGGTCAGTTCGTCGTAAACCGGGTTATCGAATCAGATTCTCTTATATTCTCCGCTTTTACTCGAACCAGACCGTTGGAGGCACCAGTTCCGGTTCAAACCTGGTCGAACCGCCAGTCTGATCCGGTTCTAATACACTGGTTCTAAGAGATGGTCGAATTAGAGATACCTCGAATTAGTTGATGTTTTGGGTGTTTAGGAAATATTTAAAAAAAAAGAGCGGAATTAATTATTTTCAAGTTAAGTGGGTCGAATTGTAATTATATTATATATGCTTATATATATTTTGATAAAGATCTATGTTTAACCTGATATTAATTAGGGTATGATATCAGGGTTAAAAGATCTTTTGTTACAACATATTTAACTAAAATTGGCTTTTGGGACAACATTTTTTTAGACTTTTGGCGCAATACGTTTACATTTTGTAAATATTTTGTGAATCCGTTAGTTGACAGTTAATGTTGGAGGACTAAACTGGAAAATAAATTTGGAGGCTAAACTGAAAAAAAATGAAAATTATAGGGCTAACACTTACACTCAACACTAATGATGCATAAAAAGTTTACAAACTGTAAACATATTGCACTCAAAGTCTAAAAAAACGTTGTACCAAAGTCAATTTTGGTCAAACATGTTGCACCAAAAGACCATTTAACCCTATTTATTATAGGGTCCATGACGTGTGTAGATTTCAGTTATGAAGTGTGCACTAAGATAAATATGTCGTAGTTTGATTTTGACTCAATATTTGGTAGCGCATTAGAAATTATATGATTTTTTTGAAATTACAATTTAGCCTTTGAACTTTAAAAAAAAGTTGAAATCAGTCCCTAATAGAGTAGATCGACCGAACCAAGCTATTTGTATATATTATGTATGTATATATGCGTGAATGTGATAGTTTATAGCTATTAATAATCGTTGAAGAGAGTTGTTATTTCTCGCTTGCTTCTAAATTTAACACCCACTCTTTCTAGAGAAAGAGGAAACTTAATCCATCATTAATCCGCGTGTTTCTCTAATTTTAACGTAAATAAATACTTATTTATAAGAACACTTTTTTGGCCATAATTTATAATAATATTTACTAGCTTAAGATTTGTGATAGATTTTTTTGTTTAAAATAGAACTATATATTAAGTAATTTATGTATTGACATAATTTATATAGTTTATTCTTGACTAATTTATTATATTAATATAATTGTATAAAAAATAATATTACATTATTCGGAAAAAAAATCGCATGTTTTTTCACATAAAATAATTAAATTGTAAACCAGAGTATTGTGATTTAGAAAAAAATTCATAGAGAAAATTAAGACTTTTTAATTACAATATAAAAATAATATGATAGCAAAAAATATAAAAGCATATGTATTAAAATAATATAATTCTGTTTAATCATGGGTAAATTTTTGATACGTTTTTAATATTATAATTTTCGGTTTTGCCACACTAAGTGATGGGTTCCGATGTAATCGTTAGCCCCGTTAACAGCCAATGGACGGCGAGTAGGTCCAGTGGGACTCGTAAAAAGCCTAGAAGGCCCAGAGGCCCAGCATGAAGGGTCCCGACTTTAACGGTCCCGATGTATGAGCTGAATGCTCCCGATGAGAAGCCTCTGAGTAGGCCCCGATATGCCTTAGTAAAGGCCCCGACAACAAAGCCCCGCAGAGGCTGGGCCTGTCCCGTAGAGACTGAAGGTCCTGGGTGGTGACCTAGAATGAGACAACTCTGGAGTCCCCGACAGGAGTCGAGACTTGTGATCAGAGGATAAGACCGAGAAACCCGCCTACTAGATAAGAGTAGTGGGAAGACGGTTAGAATACAGATAAACTCCCCGTGATACGCAGGGCGTGCCCGAGATACGCGGAGTACGGGTAAGATACGCGGAGCGTGGGGCGAGATATATGGAATCCCAGCCGAAATATACGGAATCGTGGCGAGATACACGGAATCATGGGCACAACGGCCAAGCATGGTCACAGGTAACTGGGCAACTCCTCCTCCTATATAAGGGAGGAAGTTACCCCAGAAAACGCAGACTCTCTAATACGAACTTAGATTTTGCTTACCACCCATTGATCACCATACTCATTTAAGCATCGGAGAGGGATTCTGGGTCACCACCCAGGTCATCCCCTTTTGCAGGATTACGCGGAGCCCAGGAGTCCAAGCTTTCCGTCAAGGACGTAACGGAGCTTCGCCCGTGATCCAACATTGGCGCCGTCTGTGGGAAGCTTACGAAAAGTCAAGATAGCTTCTACCAGATCAATGGCCGGTGGTGGCAAGAAGAAGCAAGTTCAGGCTGGCAGTTTTCGTCCCGCAGGAACTGTGAACTCCCCGTTGCCAGAACGCGTTGCTGAACAAGGTGAGAACCCTGCTCTCTCCCAGACAGGGGGGCAAGGTGATGGCTATGAGGTCTCAGTCCGAGACGCTGAGACGAACAGGCAGGATGTCCCGCGTAGGGAGGAAGATGAGGCTCCCCCAAACCCGGTGGGCCATGGAAGAGAAGGAGTCCCGCGGAGGGAAGAAGGGTCGTCTTCGACCTCGGAGTTGGCCAAGGCGGTAGCGGAGGCTATGCCCATGTTCTTGGCCGCCATGGAGGCCTTGCTGGATAAGAGAGAGGCCATCAGGAGAGCGGAGGAGTTGCCTCCGCGAGAAGAACTACCACCACCTCCGCCGAGGGTGGACCCCGAGGAACAGGAGGTTCCGCCCAGGAGCAGGGGTAAGGAACCAGCACACCTGGAGAAGTTCGTGGTTGACGGCCCGGGACCGGTGCAAAATAGAACCATTCCCTTGAATGGCCCTATCACCCCCGATCAGGTGGTGAAGATCGTGAGCATCTGCATGGGTGATCAGAAGCAGATGACATCGGAGCTGAGGGATCGGTCCAGCCATCCTTTCGTGCCGCGGCTGATCGATACCGTAGCCCCGCCTGGGCTAGGTATTCCGACCATCAAGGAGTACGATGGTGAGGGGGACCCAGTTCGCCATGTGCAGAGGCATGTCCAGGCCTGTATGGGACGAACATCGAACGATGATCTCATATGCTCATTGTTCCCGATAACCCTGGGAGAAAGGGCCATGACTTGGTTCTTCAGCCTCCCTCCAGGAAGCATCACCTGCTGGGCCGATATGCACGACCGCTTCATCAAGCAGTATCAAGGTCGAAGGCGTCTTCTGAAGAGCGTGAGATCCTTGACTCAGGTGGTGCAGAGGCCCGACGAATCGTTGGCATACTACTACCAGCGATTCACTGCTAGTGCCGCGGAGATTGATGAAGAAATTTCGGAGGGTGAGACCATCCGCACCTTCCTGCGGAACTTAAGCGCTCCATACGGCTCCGATCTGATGCACAGCGTAGCCGCGAAAGCCGTATGGAGTATGGAGGCCCTGCAAGCGAGGGTGAAACAGCAAATCGACGTCCAGGAGTCGAAGATTGCTGCTGGAGAACTCGATCCCCCGAAGTCGGGAAGAGGAAAGCCATCGTCCAGGCTGTCGGACGATCGCAAAGGGAGCGACAAGTCGGAGGGAAGTAAGAACCGTGGTCGTCCCGATAAAAGAGAAGACAAGCGTCCTCCGAGGAAGGACAACCGAGAGGGTCGGGCTGTTCCCATCAATAGCTCGATGACCTCTGTGTTAGCTGTGATGGACAGACAGGGTCTCGCTCGATACCCCCCGAGAAAAGAAGGCGAATTCCTAGGAGGCCGTCCTGACCGTTACTGTCGCTACCATCGGGCCAATGGTCACGACACTGAGAACTGTCGGGAGCTGAAGAAGGAGATTGAAAAGCTGATCCAGAAGGGAAAGCTGAAAGAGTTCGTCGGGAAGGATCGGTGCCGATCCCGTTCCAGAAGTCGGTCACGATCCCGTTCCAAGTCCCGCGATCGATCCCTGAAGAAGAAGAAGGTCGAACATGAGGCCTCGGGTTTAGGTACCCGTAAGGAGAGGCGCGGAACTATCAACGTCATCCATGGAGGAATGGCGGCGGGAGGAGATACCTCTGCCTCTCGGGAGAACTACGCTTCCCGCATATCTGCCGCGGTGGTGCTAGGCAAACGGTCCCGGTCGTGGACCCTGAAGGAGGAAATGGTAATTTCGTTCTCGAAGGAGGATCTAATGGGCGTAGAGAGCCCTCACGATGACGCCCTGGTCGTGACCCTGGACGTGGACGGATTCGAGATGAAGCGGATCCTGATAGACGGAGGGAGCTCCTCCGATATTCTTTTCATGGACGCTCTGGAAGCCATGGGAAAGACGAAGAAGGACCTGACGTAGGTGGACTTCCCGATGGTGGGATTCTCTGGCTCCACTTCCTACCCGTTGGGGATGATTACGTTACCAGTAGAGTTTGGTAGTGGCTGGAAAATGGAGAAGCGAAACGTGGATTTCGTCGTCGTGGAGTCCGCGGGGGCATACAACGCGATCATCGGGAGGACCACTATCAACCCTCTTATGCCAGTCGCCTCGACGGTCCATCAGAAGATGAAGTTCCCGACTGATAATGTGGTCGGAGAAGTTAAGGGTGACCAGGTGGCATCGCGGAAATGCTACGTTAACGCCACCCGACGAAGAAGGAGGGAAACCATGACTGTCCTTCAGACTGATACTGATCCTCGAGAGGAGTATGGGCGTCCCGCCCCCATGGAGGATTTGAAGGAAGTAGAGATCGACGGACCTCAGAGGAAGGTGAAGATCGGCTCTGCTTTGTCGGAGGAAAGAGCCCGAGAGCTGATCGAGCTCTTGAAGGAGTTCAAGGAGCTGTTTGCCTGGTCCCCGAGCGATATGCCAGGAATAAGCCCCGACGTGATAGTGCACGAGCTGAAGATAGACCCCGCGATCAAGCCTATCGCGCAGAGGAGGCGTCCGATGGGCGCGGACAAGAGGATAGCGATCCAGCAAGAGGTGGGCAGACTGCTCGATGCTGGATTCATCAAGGAGCTCCGATTCCGGACTTGGGTGGCTAACCCAGTGCTGGTGCGAAAGAGTAACGGAAAGTGGCGGATGTGTGTCGACTTCCGCGACTTGAACAAAGCCTGCCCGAAGGACTGCTACCCGCTCCCGAGGATTTACCAGTTGGTGGATGCCACATCGGGACATGAGCTGCTGAGCTTCATGGATGCCTACTCCGGGTACAATCAGATTAAGATGGCGAAAGAGGATGCCCCCCACACAGCTTTTTACGCTGACAGTGACGTCTACCATTACAATGTGATGCCCTTCGGATTGATCAATGCCGGAGCAACTTACCAGCGGATGGTGAACAAGTTGTTCGGGGAAATGCTGGGGAAAACCATGGAGGCATATGTGGACGACATGCTGGTGAAGTCCCGACAGGCAGGAGACCATGTCCAGAATTTGGCGGCGGCATTTGAGAGGATGAAGTTCCATCAGGTTCGGCTGAACCCCGACAAATGTGCTTTCGGGGTGAACTCAGGGAAGTTCCTAGGGTTCATGGTGAGCCAGAGAGGAATCGAGGTGAACCCTGAGAAGCTGCGAGCAATCGAAGAGATGCAGTCCCCGAGGACTCATCGGGAGGTCCAGGTGCTGAATGGCCGGTTGGCCGCGATGAATCGCTTCCTATCCAAGGCGAGTGATCGAGCTATGCCATTTTTTGATGTGCTGAGGGCCAACAAAAAGTTCGAATGGACCGACAAGTGCGAGGAGGCGTTCCAGGCACTCAAGCAGCATCTCCGTACCCTTCCGCCGTTGGCGAAACCAGTTCCAGGCGAGCCGCTCTATCTCTATTTGGCTGTTTCTGATGTGGCTGTTAGTTCTGTTTTGATTAAAATTGTCAAGGGCAACCAAGTGCCTATCTATTATGTAAGCAAGGCGTTTGCCAAGTCTGAAATAAACTATCCCGCTATTGAGAAGTATCTCTTCGCGTTGATTATTGCCGCTCGAAAACTGCGACCTTACTTCCATGCCCATGAAGTCACGGTACTGACTAATCAGCCTTTGAAACACTTTTTGAACCGATCGGAGGTGTCGGGGAGATTGGTGAAATGGGCCATCGAGTTGACGGAGTTCCGCATTCATTTTGCTCCGAGAACCGCTATTAAGGGCCAGGCATTGGCAGATTTTATAGCTGAGTCTACGGCACCCGATCTGGAAGTAACGGGTCCCGCAGAGGGGGCAACCATGGAGGAAGTCCCGACAACAGAACAGCAGCCAGAACAGCCAAATGAGGAGAATACTTGGGAGATGTACACTGATGGTTCATCGAGTGTAGAAGGCTCGGGGGCAGGATTCATATTGATACCGCCCGGTGGAGGCGAGCCCCTGCGATATGCCTTGGCGTTGACATTCAAAGCCACCAACAACGAAGCGGAGTATGAGGCTCTCATCACAGGCCTTAAGATTGCCAAGGGTACGGGGGTTGACCATTTAAAGGTGAAATGCGACGCTAGCTTGGTTGTAAATCAAGTCCAGGGGAACTATGAAGCTAAGAACCCGACAATGAAGAAATATTTGCACGAGGTGCAGACTTTGAAGGGAAGCTTCAAAAGCTTTGATATCGAGACGATCCCGAGGGAAGAGAACGCGGAAGCAGATGCCTTGAGCAAGTTTGCCCTGGGAGTGGCCCCCGAGGAGAATCGGAAGGTGCATTTCCTAGAGAAGGTGATTATCTCAAACATTGATCCGGCAGAGATCTGTGCTATTGAGACAGGATCGGAGGAAGAAGAGAAGTCCACTTGGATGACCCCGATGGTTACGTACCTAACTACGGGGGTACTCCCCGATGACAAAGTGGCAGCTGTTAGGTTACGGTGAATTGCGGACAACTATGCAATGGTGGACAACCAGTTGTACAAAAAAGGGTACGTAAAGCCTTTTCTAAAATGCGTAGCAGAGCCTGACACAAATCGGATCCTGAGGGAGTTACATGAAGGAGTCGCGGCCTGCCATGAAGGAGCCCGATCTCTGGTAAGGAAGGCATTGAACCTAGGCTACTACTGGCCCTCGATGAACAAAGAAGCGACCGCGATGGTCCGATCCTGTGATGCATGCCAGAGGTACGCCCCAAATATCGTGGCTCCCGCCGCGGACCTAATACCCATCAGGAGTGCATGGCCCTTCGCGCAATGGGGAATTGACTTGGTGGGACCACTTCCCCAAGCGAGAGGTCAGTGCAAGTACTTACTCGTGGCTATCGACTACTTCTCAAAGTGGATAGAGGCTAAGGCATTGGCTAGAACGACGGGGCAGCAGGTCCTCAAGTTCCTTCAGACTCAGATCATATCCCGGTACGGGGTCCCGCGAGTGTTGATCAGCGACAACAGCCCTCCGTTCAATGGGGCTCAGTTGAAAGAGTACCTGGAAGAATTAAACATTGAGCATCGGACTGCTTCAGTCCGCCACGCTCAGACCAATGGCCAGGTAGAGTCAGCCAACAAGATCGTGATGGATGGCTTGAAGAAGAGAGTCTACGCCTTGCAGGGCCATTGGCTGGATGAGCTCGAGAATGTGCTATGGGCTGTGAGAACGACACCCAAGCAATCAACAGGAGAAACTCCGTTTGGCCTGGTTTATGGCACGGAGGCAGTCGCTCCCGTGGAGATAGCGGTGGCGTCCCACCGCGCGAAATATTATGAGCCTCTGACAAATGAGGAAATGAGACGTCTGGACTTAGACCTACTCGAGGAGAAGAGATGGAAGGCTGATGAAGTCCAGGCCCGAATGCGTCTGGCAACAGCCCGATATTATAATCGGCGTGTCAGGTCCCGACAATTCTTCGTGGGAGAACTTGTCTGGCGGAGGAATGAGTTTGTTCATCAAGATCGAATCAACAAGCTGTCACCAAAATGGGAAGGACCTTACAAGATCGTAGGGATGCCAGTGCCCAATGCATACAAGTTAGAGGATCTCGAAGGCAAGACGTTGAAGCATTCCTTCAGTGGCGAACACTTGAAGAAGTATCATGTTTGATATTAAGCCGCCGTGAAGGGCGCAAATTGTCTATCAATAAGATCCGATGTAAGCCTATTTTGAGTTATTTATGAATAAAGAAATTGCCTTCCGATCAAATTGCTTTCAAATTTATTCTAACTGTTAGTAAGACGTCCTGAGTGACGCGACAAAAGCCTTCCGAGGTACGATGAAAGCCCCGCAGGGGATGCGTAAGTCGTCTATATGACGCGGCCAAAAGCCTTAACAGGTACGGACAAAAGCCCTACGGGGTACATGTAAGTCGTCTATATGATGCAACCAAAAGCCTAGGTACGAAAAGGCCCTGATGGGTCCGCGTAAGTCGTCTATATGATGCGGCCAAAAGCCTTAACGGGTACGGAAAAGCCTTAGACAGGTCTGCGTAAGTCGTCTATATGATGCGGCAAAAAGCCTTAAAGGGTACGATTAAGCCGTCCGGTAGAGACGCAGTAAAAGCCCTAAGGGGTGTAAAAATAGCCTTAAGTGGCGAAGTCCCGATAGGACGAGAAGCCTTAAGTGGCGAAGTCCCGATAGGACGAGAAGCCTTAAGTGGCGAAGTCCCGATTTTGGACAAGAAGCCTTAAGTGGCGAAGTCCCGATTTTGGACGAGAAGCCTTAAGTGGCGAAGTCCCGATAGGACGAGAAACCTTAAGTGGTAAAGTCCCGATTGGATGAGAAACCTAAAGTGGTGAAGTCTCGAGTCGGAGGGACGTATGAAGTCATTTTAATGGCGCATCGGAACGTTCTGAGTAACGACTTTAAAGCCGCTTTAGTTAAAGTGCAAACGAATATCGATGCCAAAACAGATGAAAAGAAAACTACTTATATAAGGGCCAGAAGGCCAAAGAGGTTCGATACAAGAGACAAAGGAGAAAGACAACAAGGACTAAAAGATGTAAGCATTAAGCTTGGTCCTTGTGGGAAGGTGGATCCTCAGCAGCATCGGAGGGAACGGAGTCTGGAGGGGCCTGGGCGGAAGGCTCCGCAGCTGGCGGAGTCGGGTCCATGGCAGCGACCTCTTCACTCTCCGCGGGGAGGTTGAAGTATTTCTCCGCAACGGGGGCAAGAGTCTCGGACTTCGTGAAGTCAATGGAATCCGCGTAGGCTGTGTACAGTTCCTCGACGGCGTTGAACAAAACGTCATCCATCTCGGACTTGCAAAACTCCACAGCAGCCACCTTGAATTCTTCAGAGTCCCGATACTCCTCGAGGCCCCGCTGGCGGCCCTCCTTGAAGCCCCGCTGGTGGCCCTCCTCGAGGCCCTGAGCCCTTGCCTCAGCCAGCTTGGCAGAGAACTCAGCCCTCTCCGCCTCAAACTTCGCCTTGGCCTCCGCGAGGAGATCCGCGAAGACGTTTTTCTCATGAATGAGCTGCTTCTTCTCCTCCTCATTCCGCTGTTGGTCCGCCTGGACCATCTTCCGCTCTCGACGCATGACAGCCTCATGATCGTGAACCTTCTTGAGCAGGTTGGAGGACAAATCATCGAGGAGAGCCTTCTCCTTGGCCATCTTGTTCTTGGCCGCTACAGCCTCGTCGAGTTCTACCTGAAGCTTGGCTAAAGCATCAGGGTTCGACTGGGCCTCCGCCGCCTCCAAAGCACCCTTCAGGGCCAGGATAAGGCCGAAGCAGCGCTGTTGGTTCGCGGTGTCCTAAAAGAAGGAAAGGAAAAGATCAAGACATAAGCAATCGAAGATAAGAGTAATGGAGAAAACGAAACAAGGATAGAAATTTCACCTCCATCCGACGAATGGCTATGTCGCGGATCTCCTCCTCAAGGTCCTCCCGCGCAAAGGACAGGGGCCGCCTCAAGGTTGGAGGAACGGACCCCGCCAGCAAATGCAGGGCCAGTCCAGGATCAAGCTCTCCTCGTCGAAGTGGAACCCCTCGGAGAGAATCGATCGGGTTCCAAGGCATCATCCCCTCATCGGGGGTGAAAACCTTGTAAAGGTTTTCATCCACGGGGAGAGGGGGGATGACCCTGGAACTTTCAGCAGGAGGAGCCACCTCCGCTGGCGGCTCA
Organism: Clarkia xantiana subsp. parviflora; assembly: GCA_036873135.1. Taxonomy (NCBI): domain Eukaryota; kingdom Viridiplantae; phylum Streptophyta; class Magnoliopsida; order Myrtales; family Onagraceae; genus Clarkia; species Clarkia xantiana. The sequence goes on along the minus strand of JAPTYO010000008.1, from coordinate 14,341,240 downwards.
GGGGTTGGAGTGCGAAGAACAGGAGGAGGACTCTGGGACACGTCCCTAACAGCAGGCCTCACGTTCCTGGACCCTGACCTGCCGCGAGGAAGCAGGCCCCCCTCTTCACGCTCCTCAACAGAAGGAGAAGCTTCCAAATCGGTCACCTGGCGGAACTGAGCTCCCGCCGGGGTGTCCTCCGGCATCTGTTCTTGCGGAGCCGCAGTCTCCACCGGAACGATAGCCTCCGTTGGGGCAGGAGTCTCCAAGGGACCTGCGGTGGCGGGACGGATAAAGTTAGGAAGAGTACCTTCAGGGCACCAGATGATTTGACGATCGAAATGTCTATTCTTCCCAAGGACGTTGTAATATCCTGCCTCAAGAACGTGGGGAATTTCTCCTCGAAGGATGTACTTGATCTCTTGAACCCGTGTTTTCCGATCAGCGGGGATAAACTCCTTGGGGACTAATTTTTTATATTGATTAATTGCACGACGAACGCGCTTACCTTCCTCGACGGTGGTGGCCCCGAAGGCCCGATCTATCTCCTCCCGCCGGGCCTTCTTGGCCCCGACTTGCTCGTCGGTAGGAGGAGCAGCAGATAAGGGAGTGGAGGAGGAAGCACCCTTCTTCACCAGTTGCGCTTCCGCCGGGAGCCACTCTGGACGGCATCAGTCTCGCCCTGCTTCAGAATGAGATGAGTCAACAGAGAAGCCTTCTTGGCTGCAAAGGTAAAAATAAAATAGTTAGAAATATTACCCAGATGACTAAATCTTTGGAAACAGAGTCAAGGAGTCGGACTCCGATAGTTATCAGGTTCTTCTCCTGGAGCCTGTTAGCATCAAGGGGTATGAAGTTGTCTCCCCAGCGGTAGAGTTGAACCATCTGGAGGGTGTTGAGGTCATCCTCAGTGTAGTCCTGGAGCTTGGGGGCAGGGTCCGCCACGACCTCCCATCGGGGCCATGGAACAGAGCTGTGCTGGACGAAGAAGTAGTACTTCTTCCATCCGCTGTTGTCGGACCCAGAGTCACGAATCAGCACCCGATCTTTGTGGAACTTCCAAGTTTCGCTATCCCAGCCGAAACGTGAAAGTTGCTCCTTTGTCCACTTGGGGAGTCGGGGGGAGAAGGAGCAGACACCGGCTTTGTTGCACTTCATGCCGTAGAAAGTGCGAAACAACAGAAGACTGTACGTCCATTGCTGGCGGTGACACAAGAGCTGGAAGGCGTTCCACACGCGGATGGCGTGTGGAGAGAAGGTACAGGGATGCGTTTTGTAGAAATTGCACATCTCCACCATATTTCCGCAGAAGGGGAACCGAATCCTCGCGCTTATTTGTCCAGCGGAGACGAACACCTCCCCTGCCCGAGGAGGCGTAATAACGTGCTTCCTTCTAACAGCAGCTTGGGACTCATAGGGGAAGCGAGGCTCCCAATCCGAGGTAATACACCCCTCTCTGAGAGCAGCCTCATACGAAGCCTCAGATATCTCATTGACAGCAAACTCGAAAACGAAAGGAGCCCTAACCTCAGAACTAGCTTCGTCTAGAACGATTGCAAACAAAAGGATTTGAGAAAAGAAGAATAAACAGTAAGTAAATCATGAAAACTTAGAAGAAAGTCCTTACCAGACATGATCGGTGGTCGAAGAAGTAAGGTGAAGGAAGATCGGAATGGTTGAAGGTCTTGGACCACTTGAACACTAGGAAGAGCTTGGAGAGGAAGCTTTGGATGCAAAGATGGCTGAAATCGAGAGAGTGCAGAAGAAGTGAATAGCACCAGGGTTTTAGCTTTTATAAGCAAAAGGATAATTGGAGAGACTCAATCTTGACCATTGAAGATGAAACGATTCAATCACAATCGTTGAAATTATGGAGACGGTACGGAGGAGACAGCTGGATAGGCTTGATCTGCACCGTTGAAGAGGAAACGACACGATCTTAATCGCCGAGATCATAGGCACGGAAGGGACGTGTGTGATGTCACAGTTGCTTTTTCAGAAAACAGCAGTCACGCTGGTTTAAACGTCGTTTCCTTATCCCTAGGCATTTAATGCCACAGTAACTGAGGAGTCCCCTCGGATTTGGCAACTGCCCGTGGGGCCTGGTGGGCCCAAGGCAATCATGAGTAAGAGACTCTGTTACGCAGCGATCACACGCAAGGCAGAAACCCCCGACGGTGGCATCGGGAGGTACGAAGACAAAAGCCTCTGACGGTGGTATCGGAAGGTATGAAAACAAAGGCCTCCAACGGTGGTATTGGAAGGTATAAAAACAAAAACCTCCGGCAACGAGGTCAGAAGAGCGGAATTAAAAGACATGACGAACTAAAAGTCCCCCATGTCTTGGGGGCAAATGATGGGTTCCGATGTAATCGTTAGCCCCGTTAACAGCCAATGGATGGCGAGTAGGTCCAGTGGGCCTCGTAAAAAGCCTAGAAGGCCCAGAGGCCCAGCATGAAGGGTCCCGACTTTAACGGTTCCGATGTATGAGCTGAATGCTCCCGATGAGAAGCCTCTGAGTAGGCCCCGATATGCCTTAGTAAAGGCCCCGACAACAAAGCCCCGCAGAGGCTGGGCCTGTCCCGTAGAGACTGAAGGTCCTGGGTGGTGACCTAGAATGAGACAACTCTGGAGTCCCCGACAGGAGTCGAGACTTGTGATCAGAGGATAAGACCGAGAAACCCGCCTACTAGATAAGAGTAGTGGGAAGACGGTTAGAATACAGATAAACTCCCCGTGATACGCAGGGCGTGCCCGAGATACGCGGAGTACGGGTAAGATACGCGGAGCGTGGGGCGAGATATATGGAATCCCAGCCGAAATATACGGAATCGTGGCGAGATACACGGAATCATGGGAACAACGGCCAAGCATGGTCACAGGTAACTGGGCAACTTCTCCTCCTATATAAGGGAGGAAGTTACCCCAGAAAACGCAGACTCTCTAATACGAACTTAGATTTTGCTTACCACCCATTGATCACCATACTCATTTAAGCATCGGAGAGGGATTCTGGGTCACCACCCAGGTCATCCCCTTTTGCAGGATTACGCGGAGCCCAGGAGTCCAAGCTTTCCGTCAAGGACGTAACGGAGCTTCGCCCGTGATCCAACACTAAGAAATATCAGAAAATTGGACTCATAAACTATAAAATTAATTTTTAAACCTCAAAACTATCATTTTAACATATTAATTAAAAAAATTATACATCTTTATATCTGTATAATTAGAGCACCAACCTCTTAATTAATAATTCAATCAATTATTATTCTCAAGATCTGAAAATCTTCCTCTTGTCTCTTGTAAATATTTTAAGAAATAGAATCTTATCTTCTATTAAATTCTTATGTTCTAAAAAATAATATATATATAATTTCTTTTCCTTTGTGCTCCTAACCATCTTCATTGTTTATGCTCCTAACTATCGTCATTTAAATACCTAGTTTTGATCAGTTGGTTCATAATACGTTACCCTTATTATGTGTATCCGTATAAATTATATACGCTACATAAAGACCATGCATATATGTATGGTTAGATATAATATGAGGGCATTTATTTTACTGGGTTAATTAGGATTATTGCATGTCGAAAATGAGACTCTCTATTAAAATGGAAAATATTAAGAATATTTTCTACCAACAAAATATATAATACGCAAATAAAGACTGAACCGCACGTAGCAAATAGAAAATGACCATATGATGGCGTAAACTATATATGTATATATTGTTACAACTCTTAATTAACAAGTATATCATGATCTTCAATAAAATAGTGTTTTCATTGCTTGGTGGTTAGTCCTGATGATTAATACCAAATAATTAATTAATATTCATTCGTGCACTCCCGTCGATTGGAGCCTACTTGACGATGCTTGTTTAGTTGGTAAATATCCCGCATGTTAAGTTGGTCAACAGTGCTCACAATTCGTTGGCGTTGAAGATCTTAAGAAAGATTCTGAGGCATATTGGCTAACTTCATTAACCTGCATAAACTCAATATTAATATAATTCCTTTACGACATGTTTGTTTGCAATATTATTACATAAGAAATAGAAATTGGGAATTATGATGAATATACTTGATTGTATTTAAAATAAAAATCACAAATCTACCATTAAAATAAATAAGCATTATTGACTCTCTCTCTCCTAAGATTTATTATTCAATTATTCATTCCCTATCCTTCATTATTCTATATTTCTAAATATGTCATTATGCTTTAACTACTCTTGTCCCCTTCTATAACTATTGGTAACTGAGTGAGACTAGATTTCGGTAAGCTCAACGTTTTACCAAGCTAGTAAAACAATAATGCATGTTTTGAAAGAGTTTTTCTTTTGTTCCAAATGAGAAGCTCTTAGAAGTATGTGACATATATTGTAGTAGTTCAATGATCCATTTATTAATAACTAGGGATTCTAAGTTCAAACATGGATCACCAGGTCTGTGAATGAAAAAAAATATATTCATCAGAGTACACTATGGGGGGGAATGATTGTTCATTCTGTTACGTAGCCCTGGCGAAGTCGAGATCCTCGATTGTCTAATGTTGAATAAGCCTTGGGACTCAATCCCTTTGGGAGAGTTGGATCCTTCAGATCTAATCTCTCTAAGGAATATTTGTTCCGTTGTTGAACTCAATCCCCTCCCTTAAGTATATATTGACAACATACAATTATATAAGGATTAATAACCTATGAAAGGTCTGAACTATCACCCATGTTAACGGGAGAGGTCTGAAATTTCAATAGTTAATAACGGAGGTCTGAAATTTCAATTTTGTTGATAACAGCCGTCTCCGTTAGTTTTTTCCGTTAAAACTAACGGAAGTTGGTCACATGCGACCGGAAATAAAATAAATTTCCAAAAATGCCCTTCTATCAAGTGTGCCCCTCACATGCTTGAAGTGAAAAGACCAAAATGCCCTTGAAGCCACCACGACTCCACCAACCCAGCTCCGGCGACCACCAACCGTACTCCGGCGACCACCACCAAAGCTCCGATTGGGCCTAAATCGGAGCCAAAAAGCTCCGATCGGAGTTTTTTCGCTGAGGTGGTGGCCGGAGTCGGGTCGCCGGAGCTGAGGTGGTGGTCATCGGAGTCGAGGTGGTGGTCGCCGGAGTCGGGTGGTGGTGGCCGGAGTCGGGTGGCGGTGGCCGGAGTTGGGTGGTTTTAATTTGACTTTAGGGGTAAAATTGTCATTTCACATTTACTTAAATAAGATATTAAATAAAACAAAATATTAAAGGGGCAAAAATGTCATTTCACACAATTCTGTCAAATTTAACCCTAAAAATGGACGGAAAACCTCAAATCAACAAAATTGAAATTTCAGACCCCCGTTATTAACTTTTTAAATTTCAGACCTCTCCCGTTAACATGGGTGATAGTTCAGACCTTCATAGGTTCTTAACCCATTATATAAAGTAAGTAATGGCTCATACTAAACCGATCCGGTTTGGGTGAATGATTGAATCGAATCGAATTCCTATTGAACCGAGCCGGATCAAATTGGTCGGATCGAATTGACATGAACTGAACCGTTTTGGTCGGATCGACCCGAGTCAACTGAAAATAGGATACTCAAATTTTAAAATACAAATGTTTTCCAACTTTAAAATTACATACACAACGCGAATTGGTTTGAAATATTTACGTTTTAGCTAGTAAAATCTGATATCTGTCGTCGATTATGGAGATGAATATCGGAAATTCATTATTTTGGGACTGTTAATCATTTAGTGGGCTGAATTGTAATTGTTTATTTAATTGACACTATTATATAATACATTTCAGTGTATATTCTACTGGGAAAATATATGTTCATTAGAACGGTGTCTACAAATGAGGGCGGTTTCATTTTACGCAGGAGAGTTGCATGGACAAAATGACCAAATAACTTGTTAAAATTTCGATGGTATTACGGTGATTTAAAAAATATAGTACATAAGAGGGAGCGACTTTTTGATCATCTCTCTTGTTTTAACTAGAATAAAAATAAAATAAAATATATATTATATCATACATATATTACTTTTTTTTTTTTTTATAAATTTCAAAGCACTAAAAATGAGAACACATATATGAAAATGTATTGTCTTTTTGATAATTTGTTTTTTAGAAGGGTTTTCTATTGTCGTTAAGACATTTTGACGGTGAAAAAAATTAGAAATTCCAATGTTACATAATGCAACAACCAATGTTAGCTAGAGTCTAATTAAAGAAATTAAACGAATATAGTTTCTTACAGTAGTTACTAATTTGCGGTTGTTGTAAGATTAATAGTAAAGACAATTTAAGATCCTAATCGAACAATTGGAACAATATAATTTATTAATGGCAATGAAAAAATTAGTTAATTTAGTAAAAATTTGTGTTTGTTGCATAATTATGAATAATAATGACAAACTAGTTATTTAGTGAAGAGTTGTTTTTATTTTCTACTTTTAATAATAATAGTAATAAAATAATTTATTTAGTAAAGAGTTATATTTATTCTTTAAGTAAGGACACTCTTTTGTAAGGACGTTTTTTTTTGTGAAGATAATTTTGAACTTTTAGCTTTTAGTGATGTAATAGATTTATTAATGTAGTATATATACATATATATATAGATCTATAATTAGTTAAAGCTTATATAATCCCTAAAAATGTATATTATAATTTTATATCCATATTCTAACTATAAACCCTAAGAAAAAAAATCTTAATTTTTAACTCCGTTCATGGTGCTAGTACGCGTAAGACAATTTTAATCGAAATATAATAATCCGATTACCCTGAGAATCTTTGGAATATATAAAAATTGTTGTTAAAATTACTTGATCCAGCAAATGATAAACTGACCTTGGAAATGAACATTTCCAAATTAATTAAGAACACTGAGAGTATTATATTATATATGGCTTCTTATTAATGAAGCACTTGATGCAACAGCTATTGATTGGTTTGTGCGTGAGAGAGGGAGAGCGCAATCTCGGAGCTGGTGGATATGACTGTCTGCTATATAAATTAAATTGTAATAATTTATTTATTCACGAGAATAATAATAATTCAACAATTAGTTATTAACATAAAAAATGTGTAGCTACTGTAGTATTCGCGGCCGATACCCACCCAAATCAACGTACTCAGTTTTATATTTTAATGCAGCTTGTAATAAAATGGCATGCATGATATCATCCGACATGGTTTGAAATTTTTAACATATCTTGGAAACATGTAATAGTGGAATATATATATATATATAGTTGAACATTTACATGGCATACACAAGTTTCGCTAACTCCATTAATTAACGTGATAAATACTTATTAGCCTATGGCTTTTCTTTAAAGAAAAAAAATTCGACTCCTTGACAAAAAGATATTCCAACACACAAGTGGTACCCATTATTATTGAATTAAACTATAGCTAGCCCTAGTTGGTTCATATATCATGCAATCATTGTCACTTGCAGTTAGTAAAACAAGAGCTTTCACCCGAACGGCTAATAAGGCCGGAATATATACACATGTAAAGTAATTAAACAACTAATAAATTATTATTATTTACATATTATGACTAAAGCTAGATTTCTTATTTGTCAAACATATTTGATTCAGTAATGGACTTAGAATTTTCCTTTTAATATCTAGCTAGCTAGCTAGCTAGCACCATAATGGAGAATGGTTGGATCCATCTGGCTCTTGTGTCTCTCTTCAGTCCAGCTAAATCATTCAATCTTTAAACATTTAGGCTCTGAGTTGAGGAGCACTACACTTCATAAATAACCACTGTGAGACTTCTTCAATACGCCTATTTCAGGGACAGGCAAATAAAATTAAGCAGGAAACCTAATTAAAGAGTGAACCTAACATCGAACATGAATCTGAACATGGCTTGATTCTTAAAATTGGAGTTTGGTGTCTCTACTTTTGTTGTAGATATTCAATATATGAAGTATCAGATATTTTGCTTTCCACATTTTCCATTTGATTTCGACGACCATATTGTCGTTTTAAGCAATATAAACATATTGCCGTTTATTTTTTCGAAGTACCAGATTTGTTGTTCATGGTTTAATCTTATTTAATACTTAAAAATGTTAAATTCCACATTGGGCCAAGTCAAACCCAACGGGCCAACATAAAACAATCATTTTTACAAGTGGGGCTCCATCCTAAAACCAATTGGTGATAGGAGGAGGTAACCCACTTGCTTATATAGTGCTTAAATGGTCCACACATCACCGGCGTGGGATATTGCTCACGGTGCAGCACAACATGGTGACTTCAACAAAAATAAGTTTTTGTTTCGTCAATTTTAAGAGAAAAAAAAAGTAGAAATCAACAAATATAAAAAAAAAAAAAAACCGAGACACCAAATCGCAACATGATATACGCAACTGTGGTATTTTTGCTTTTAGTTTGTCCAACATCCCTTGTTTGTCTACCCAATTTAGGGTCGCAATAATTAGTCTTTTTTGGAACATTTTTTGCTTGACAAAATTTGGAAAAAAAAAACCCTATATTAATGGTAAGTACGTATATATTACGAACTTCGGGAAGTTGTCATGTGGACTTTTTTTCTTTGGATTATCAATTTTCTTGTTGTGAATTATTTAGGTGTTTTGATATAAGAGAGCGAGCATATATAACATAACATGTCGTAGAAAGTGCATTTATACATCCTGATTACATAGCGCAAACTAAAGTACATGACACGACACAAACAAACTGACAATAATACAACAGCAACAGCTAAAGAACAACATGAAATATCGTACAAGAGACCTTATAAACCTTATCGATACCACTTGCGAATGGAAGCATAAATTAGGGAGAAACTGATCATCACTCTAATAAAATGACAATAGCTTTATAATACATACAATGGAGTAAAATATATAAGCAAAAGTCAAACCCCTTAAAAACCCTCCAAAAATCGAAAACTGAAGTTCCAAATTAAACATGTGGGTGGGTAACTGAAACATGGCGACAGGTCAACCATGAAAAAAGTTGTACAAAAAAACCCAGATGCAAAACGAGAACCCTAATTTCCGAAAATCAAACTAGAGAGCTAGCTAGAGATTTCGCAGATCTAGTGCATATCCTAACAAGGTAACAAAAACATTAACAAATTGAAGAAGGGAATTATAAACCCTAGCTAGGTTTTTCAGCAGAAACTTATGGTCAGGTTTTTTTTTTATCATCTTTGGTTTGATATTGATCAAATAGTATCTAGAGCGTGGATCAAGTTCATGCGGAATTCAGAAGACCTCGGCGAATGTTTTTGACGAGTTCCTCGATTGTCATGTTGAATTCAGCTTCCATCTGCGATGAATAATAATAATTAGGTTTGACATCCAAAATTATTAACATCGAATTAATACCTATATATATTGATGAAGATAATATTAATAATTACCTGAGCAACAATGGTAACATCAAGTATAGAGCTCCCAAATTGCATAACACTGTTGTTTACTATGCTCAAGTTCATCTTCTCTACTAGGTTAAGTAGCTTTGCGATACATCCTGGACTTTTCTCGAAATATACACGAATCAACACACTTTTATCGCAGACTCGGGCTTCGATTTCAGGCAGGTGTTGGTCTATAATTAAAGCGTTCTCGTCCGATGATGACGTGTCATCATGATCTGCAGAGACTTGGGATCTCTTCACAATGACTACAGACTCCACAGTAGTTTTCTTGATGACCTGAGCAGCCTCAAGTTTCTCCACTCGTTGTTGAAGCTCTTTTACATACTTGACTGCATCTCCAAGAACAGTTGCCTTGTCCATCTGCCAAGTCACCAAAAGATTTCAAAATTTATTAATTACTTGCCTTGTCTAAGATTTTATGCCTAGCTAACTCTCTCTCTATGATTCACCAAGAACATATATATGTATATAGAAAATTACCTTTTTAAGGCCGGGAATAACGGCGGAGAGAGCGATGAAGCGTTGGTTGAGCTTCTCACGGCGCTTCCGCTCGGCCAAAACGTGGTCTTGAGCATAAAAGGGACTTCTGCTGCCCATATTATTAGTAGTGCTGCTGTCAATAAGCTTCCTCTTGCTATTATTATTCCCTTGACCACAGCTAGAAGCGACATAACAACTACTTGTGTTTTCAGACACAAAACTATGACTTATATTAATGTCTGGTGACACTACTGCCTCGTACTTTGGCTTCACCAGTCCTGCTGCTGCTGAGTCATTTTTGCCGAAAGATATAATCTGGGCATTTGACGAAACAGAAGGCGATATTGTCGTCTTCATCTGTTTCAAGGGCCTCTCCGTGCTGCGGGTTTGATGAGTGATACTACTATTTGCATGATTGAATGAAGAGAACGAATTTTCGAAGACGAGATCGTCGAGTGTGTAGTAATCCTCAACTGAAGTCGTCATTTTGTAGTGATGATGCGGCAGAAACGGCATCTCCGTATGATCCTCCATAACCTGTATATAATTAAATATAAGTTTCAAACAATCAATAACAGAAACCCTAAATATCAAAACTTAATTGAACCAGTTAACTGCACTTCCAAGTTTCAGATAATACTTCAAAATCATAAAATTGACTCTTAATTCTTTCAAAGAGATGAAGAAACAGAGAAAATGATTAGATTTTAATTTAACAATTACCTCCAGATCACACAACCATCTGGGTGATGAGATCAGTTCCATCAATTAAGCTGCAGTTTCTTCTTCTCTCTTTCGCTTTCTTACTATGAACTCAACTGAGCTGCAAGTCTGAAGAGATCGATAGAGAGAGATCTAATTTGTTCCTGAGCAAACAGATATATTTGTGTTGGTTTTGTTTATTTTCCAGCTGGGTATGAGGAAGAACAGGTAGAGATATATATATAGGATTAATAATGAAGGAAAGCGAGATAGAGAGGAGACAGAGACGCGTAGTGATTTTTATATGCGAATAATACTAATTATTTGTTTAGAATAGAATGAAAGCACGTGTGAAAATGAAAAACCTAATTATATATGTTGGTGTGAGGTTACTTCACATCAATCATGGTGGCCTTGGCTTGGCTGCTTACTTTTTCCTAATTTCTTACTCCTGCTCTTTTATTACTAAAATATTACAGTCTCTCCGGCCTCTCTCCTTAATTATTAGTAGGTTTCCATTTAATTATTAATCAAACTTATAATAATATATCTGACTTTCGTATGCGACAAATAACTTATATATAATATAATATTTATATTAATTTTGGAAAGTACCTTCGTTCATCGCTAATCCTAATAATGGAAACTTTTAGGACTATATTTATATATATATACTAACATATATATATATATATATTCCTAATTTTATAAAATTGCTAGTTATCCAAATCTTATCACAATTCAAAACCCTTAATTGTCTTTTTTTTTGGCCAAACAAAACCCTTATTATCTGAATGTCAAATCTTGTACATATTTTTACGAGTAATTTATTTTATTGATTTGAAGTATTTATGTCGCAAGTAGTTATAAATTATTGAACATTAGGCGTGTTAGGACCTGACTCGATTGGGTCGTCCCGTCCTTGGAATGTTGCGTGGTATCTTCGTCGGGTTGTCAGAGCTCACGGGTGTCAGACAGTCGGGATGTCGGGGTGTCGGACAGTCGGAGTGTCGGAGCATTGGAGTGTTGGACGGTCGGAGATTTACAAGCCCTTAAAATGGCTAAGTGTTTGAGTGTCCGTATGTATAGTCGTTCGTGTGCCAAGACGTTGACGTCCTGAAGTGTCAACACGTTATCCCTTGCTATATCCATACGTGCACGCCTTGCGATATAAGCGCGTGCACGCCTTGCGGAGTATGCGCGTATGCGCGACTTACAGTGTATTCGCGTGTGCGCGCCTCTTGCAGTGTATGCGCATATGCGCGCCTCGCAGTGTATGCGCGTATGCGCGCCTCTTGCAGTGTATGCGCGTATGCGCGCCTCTTGCAGTGTATGCGCGTATGCGCGCCTCTTGCAGTGTATGGGCGTATGCATGTCTTGCAGTGTATGCGCACATTCCTCTTAACACCTGCACAATGGGCAATATCGACACCACATAGGGGGGAGGGGTGGTGCGCGATGAACCCTCTCCAATGCTTAAGTAAGAGAAAATTCTAGAGAGATAAAGCTAGTGAGAAGTCAGAGCTTCCAGGCCAACTTAAGTTATGAAATGGTTGGCCAAGTTTCATATATATAAGGAAGCTTGGAACCGAACCCGGTATTGAACAGTCCGACCCCGATTTAGTAGAAAATGTGAACCGGGCGTGGACGTAAGCAAAATTGACACCGGGAAGGCTCGTATGTAATGTAGATATGCGGGTATACGCGTTTTCCGGGACGGCAATCCGGACGGGTCACGGTCTGAATACGCGTGTATCATGTGTTCGGACCGTTCTAACCCGTGAGTAGGCGTTTGTGAACCGTTAGTGGGTTTGATGTGTTTACGAGGCCCGAATGTAAAACGAACCCGAATCGGACGTATATCCATCATTTGCCCCAGAGTCAATTAATGGCGTGACCCTTGCTTGACTCTATTTTACGATAGTTTAGACGTTCGATTTTGGTTCGGGAGTTACCTCAAAATGGACTTACTGTCCGTCGGTGCGTGGGCCTCAACATCGTGTTTTCCTTCCTTAGCTCGACGAAGGAGATCGTAATTGCTGACATGGTAAGTGCAACGAGTATACATGTATAACAGATACATCTATAACAATGTATGTGTATGTACGTGACACAGACGTGTATGCTAACATGTGTGTAAACATGGCGTAAGCGTGTATGTAAGTAAACGTGTGTTATGTGATGACATGCAATCAATGATATAAACATAGACATAAATATGTGATGATATACATACAAGTATATATTGGCAATGATTTAAACATGCAAGTATGTCATGTATATGCACGCATATGGGAGTGCGTAAGAGTATACACGCATGGGTGTATGCTAGTGTCGATGTAAACATGGATATGCGCGTCTATGCGGATACGTCGCAAGTATGGATACATATGTATTCAGTTAAGTATGCGACACTATAAATATAGGTATGCATGCATTAATACGTGGCAATGCGCATGCAAATGAGCATAAACATTGAACAAACATACGTGTAAGTGCTGATATAAGCATTCAGAACATTGAGTGTGTAGTAGAGAGATACTCCCCGTAGTGATCGCAGGAGCTCGTTGGTTGAAGGTTTTATTCGCTTCGGGTTGAGTCGATAGTGGTTGGACATTGTTTATCCACTTATGTCACTAAGATTTGATTGGTTCGCCGTAAGTTATTCATTGACGTTACCTGTGGCCATATAAATGATGTATGTACAGTTGTCTGAACCATAAGCGCACTAGCCCCTTAGTCGCGAGGTGTTAGGCCTCCGACATGTTGCTAGCTGGGTGTCTGGTGATAAAAATGTATTCATATCGTATGAGTCGCGGGACGAGGCCCTTGTCGCCGTGGAGTTGCCCCGCAGCTAGGATGTTCGCCATGTTATAGTTGAGTACTTAGCTCATTCATGTTGAGTTGCCCCCGTGTCGGGATGTTCGCCACGTGGGTGTTTTGGACGTAGGGTGTTGATCCTTGTGTCACTTTTTACTTGGGTTTTTCCGAAGTAAGGTGCATCCGGGGACTGCTACTTGACATTTCCATGGTAGGGTGTTGGTCAAAGGTCGACGAGGCGACTTGCCTTGTCGGAGTATAGGTTAGAGGTCGACGAGGCGACGTGCCTTTCCACATTGTTGCCGCTACCAGGTGCTTTCAAGATAGAGTGCTTTCCGCGACCGCTACTTGGTTATAGATATGTTGATGTGACACACAGACATGAGAGTCGTTTGGCGATTTGTGGACATAACAACCACTTAGAGACACGTGGACATGATAGCCACTTAGTGATGCGCGTACGTGATAGCCGCTTCAGAGATGCGAACATGATAGCCGCTTTGAGACGCGTTGACTCGATAGCCACTTAGTGATGCACGGACATGATAGCCGCTTCAGAGATGCGGACATGATAGCCGCTTTGAGACGCGTGAACTCAATAGCCACTAGGTGTATCCGTTAGGTGCTTCGTACGTGAGGTGGTAGATCTCGCATTGACATGTCGACGCGCGTGCGAGGCGTTGCGCTTATAGCAGCTTATGCTTAGAATTTGGAAGCGAATCGTTGCCCCCCTTGTTGATGTGTCGAAGCATGCGCGCGCTACGCCATGTATGTTGCTATTATACTTAATTTCTGAACGAGAGGTGTTGCTCACCTTCTTAGTGCATCGATGTGCACGTGCCACGCTAGGTGTCTCCGTACTTAGTTTTTGAACGAGAGGTGCTACTCCTCCTTCTTGGTGCGTCGACGCACGCGTGTGCTACGTTTAGCGTCTCCATACTTAGTTTTTGAACGAGAGGTGTTGCTCACCCTCTTAGTGTGTCGACGCACACGTGTGCTACGCTTAGCGTCTCCATACTTAGTTTTTGAACGAGAGGTGTTGCTCACCCTCCTAGTGTGTCGACGCACGCGTGTAATACGCTTTGTATGGTGGCTCTTGCGAACTTCGTAAGCTGGCGATCTTTGAATAACAGTGTTACGCTATGACTTTCCGTAGTGTTTCCCACAGAGTTATCGTAGCATGGTCGACACGTGTATGGATGGGTGTTTCCTTTCTCGTAACGAATTGTGGAGGCGAGAGTATGCGAGTTGTATCGAGTCGTTCAGTTTTTGCCCCTTAGTAGAGGCTGCGTACTCCCTTAGCTTTTCTTCCATAACTGTTTGTTGGGTATTAGTGAAGTGGAGTTCTGAGTTCCGATTTGTGACCGCGTCCGATCGCTTTATTAGTTATTTGAGGGATTATCGCTTCTTGTGATATCTTGCGTTGTTCCTGTCAATTATACTCCTGTTCGGCCGAAGGTGAAGCGATCCGACTCAAGATCCGGCCCTCGAGCGACTCCAAGAGATCGAAGTCTATAAGTGTCGGTGACTTACGAGGATTTCTTCACGTGATAAATGGAAGACAGTTGAGGTTGGAGCTCGTTTGCCTATCTTTCCTGCCCCCGGTCGAGGGACCGATCATTGGAGGAGGATCTGATTCATGTAGGTACATTGTAGTTGTTGTATTCTTGCGTTGAACTTATTGTGTTTATCCGTGCTTTTGTAGGAGTTACATGACTCGATGCGCTGGTGCGCAACGACTTAGGAGCGGGCACCCTTTTGCTGTTGGGGAGCCCCGATTTGCCAAGGAGGCCAGCTTGAGTACTCCCGAGGTGGGAGTGCGTGTGCTTCAGTGAATTATCCCTCCTGGTGATAGGAGGGTTCGTCCCAGTGAGCCTGAGGACGCGCGCGCATATGCTGAGGGCGCGCTGACACGCCTTGCGCCAGTGAGTAGTCATCCTTACTCTTTTATAACTTGTATGCATATTTGCATTGTTGTTATAACTTGTTTGTTGTTGGATGTTGTATTGCGGTATAGGTTGTTGTCGACGTGGTAAACATTTCCTCCTTTGTGATTGAACTTACTGAGGAGAAGAAGGTTCTCCAAGAGAAGTACGACATGGTTTGTCGTGAGCTCGCGAGTGCGAAGGAGAAAGCGCGTCTCTTGGACGCTAAGGTTGTCGATTTGGAGGCGGGTGCCTCAGTTTTCCAGGTTCGAGTTGCTGCACTCGAGTCCGATGTGACTGTCCTTCATAAGAAGGTTGCTAATGATGGCGAGGTGCATGCCCTTGCCTTGCAGGCTGTGCAGGAAAGCGCACATACAGAAAGGAATGAGGTTGCCATTGCCGAGTACAAGAGTTCGCAATCATTTCGCGATGATGTTCGGGCAGGTGCCTATGACTTGATGTATGACTTTTCAGAGGACTTTATTGAGAAGGTATACTTCATTGCCCCCGACTTTCCCTTTGATAAGTTGGGTATATTTGTAGAGTTTTCCGCTAGTCATGTGGCGGCATTGCGCCTCCGAGATGCGGCTGCTCCTTGCATTGACGTGGTGTTTGATGTTGACGGGGATGTTAGCGTTGTTGTGGAGTCTACACAGGATGAGGTTGTGGCGAAGCCATCTGGTAGTGTTGATGCGCCTGACATGGCATTAGGTTAATTTTTGGTTACTTATCAGACCTGTGTATATAGTTTTGCTTCCCTTGTCGGGTTGAGGTTGTGTTTGGGGTGTTGCCCCCTTGAACCTTATCCTTATGCTTTGATGTTTGACGTTGTCATATAGACCTGTTGTAGATGTTTTAATAATGCATGATAACTTATTATTATTTTTTCATACCTTTGTTATCATAGTTGTCCATATGGTTTGGACTGCAGAGTACTCGTCCTCTAATTGGATATAATATCCGTAGTTGTAGTAAGGAGACGTCAGTCCCTGTGTTTGCATGCCCCTCTTGGTTACCCCAAGGCATTGCATAGGTGCGAGTTGAGTAGGTGAGTAGTATACTTGCCGTATTTCATGGTTAGTAACGCGCAAGACTTTGCAATGGTACTTGTCATTTATGAGTAGTAATGCACAAGACCCTTATCCCGGTACTTTGCATTTGTGAGAGTAATGCGCAAGACTCTTTCATGTACATAGGCGAGTCGTCTCGACTAGGCGATATTTTAGTTTTTACCGTCTCTTAGTCCACTCTAAGGCGACATTATGACAAGACACTACTTGTTAATATGGTGCGTTTTTCCATCTGTTAGTTGGGAACACCCCTATGAGCAAAACTATTAAAAAAATGCCATTGGATGCGGTTTCAAACCGCGTCCATCAGAAAAAAAAAGTTAAGTTAAGCTATTAAAGAAAATATATTAAAAAAATATGATTTTTTTATTTTCAGGACAGACGCGGTTCGGTCGGTCTTAAACATTTTTTTATAGGATTTACACTTTTAAGTATTTTATTTATGGTTTAGATAGTTTTAAGTTCTATTTATTAAAACCCTATTACATTTGGTGGACAGTTTGACAAAGTTAACCCTCGATGGCCAAAATTGGACGAACGGTTTGGCAAGGAGTGAACCCCAAAATGCTAAAATTGGACGAACAGTTTGGTGGGTTATCCATGGAAGGCTAAAATTGGTGTACGACTCAAACCGTTTTTCCAAATTAAGTCCTCTAAGGTGCACCCGGCCAAACCGTTTGTCCAATTTTAGCATTCTAAGATTCATCTAGCCATACTTTCCACCAAATAGGGTTTTAGGACAAAAAAACTAAAAACTAACTAAACCATAAAATACTTAAAAGCTTAAATCCTATAAAATAAATAAAAATAAAAGATTTTTGGACCGACGTGGTACGGAAACGTGTCGATCCTGGAATATTTTAGTGAATTATTTTTAGTTGCTTAACCTATTATTTTTCGGATGGATGCGGTTTAAAACCGCGTTCATTGACATTTTTATTAATACTTTTGCTCAGATTGTATGTTTGTTATTGATTCGCACAAATGGGTCTTTAAAAAAACCGAAATTATTATAAATACATGTCAGAATATGAGATAACTTAATAAACAATTGTAATTTTTATGATGTTCTTTATATTTATATTTGAAATTATTGATATTAATTTTTTATTTATTCATTATGTGTATATATAATTGTATTCAACAATTTCGTTATCGAAAAAAATTCTTAGTTCGACCCAAATAATTCTTTTATCCAACCGATTTTCTTTAATGTATAACTACTTATTGTACACCCAAGAATCTTAGATTTGAGATAGAGATCTCCTGTGCCAATCTTTCCTGTCTCTGATCGTATCTCGTTGTTAGATTTTGACACGTGTTTTTGGATGTAATTATTTTTTTTGTTTTTTTTTAAATCCTATTAAGATTGATAAACCTTAGAAGGAAAATTAAATCTTTAAATATATTAAAATCTTACATAATCTGTAATACAAAGCGTTGGGCACGATATCTGAATTCATGGATTTGGATCCGTGAGTGCCCCATGGTAAACACTATCTCCTTTCTTTCTGGAACTTTTTTCTATCATACGTAGCATCTGAATCAATATTCTAATTTATTTATTTTGGACCAGTAATCAATATTCTAATTGAAATAGAAAAGGTTGGTCATACTTTTAGGAAGACATAGTATGATCACGTTAAAGATAGTTCCCACATATTAAATTTTATTATTTTAATTTCATGGTTAGTATTTTACTTTTTTTTTTTTAATGGACTAATACAGTTTACATTTTATAGACTAATTTCGTGTATACGTGAAGATTATTTTATATGTATAATAAGCATATTACAAATGCTGTCTTTTATGAATTCCTAAAGGATTCACATAAAAAAAATGTATTATTTTAATTCGGTTTCTAACTAAAATGATGTACATCTCTGATCTCTACCTAGAAAGTGTTTTTTAAATTCATATATTTACTCATTTAAATATTCCAGTTGAAGAAAAATAATTAAATATTGTGCAAAAATTCTGAATTTCATTTAAACTTGAACTTGTGTATGAATAATTATTTTCTATGCATAAATTATTATGTGAGGGTTACGAACAAGCATTTTACTGGTCGGTGAGATAATGGCATGTGGTTAAATTTGTACATATTGTTGGGATGTCAATTTTAGAGTCAAGCTATAGTACCGTTTCTTTTCCGTGTATGTACGGTGTTCGCAAATTAGGTCAAAAGTTGTCATCTAGAGTAAAAACAGCAACATTATGAGCATAATTAGTGCGGTTCCTATTATTGTTTGATCAGTCAAGCTCGATGGCGTCTATATATCTTCATGTTTTGTTTATTACTTTGAGAAATATTAACAATGAATTAAACTCAGAAATATATATAGTGTTACTGCAAACTTCAAACGGATACATTATTATTTTCAGTATGTCCTAATAATTAAGCTTTAGTATTTGTTTCTGCCTTATAATTAGCCAACCCCCTATGATGTTGAGTTATATTCTCTTAGGAGATCTTATCAGGGTTTAATTTACATACCCAAACTGAAACAAGGTACGTAATATAACTCGATTTAATTAAATCTTATATGATTTGAACATCGCCCCTTTATCTATTATTAAGCAATACATATATATATATATTAAAAAACCAATTAGAAGTCCAAATATTTGTTGAGAGTAAATTATTTGGAGATATATAAACCTATATATATCTGAAGAACATATACGCCGTATATATATATATAGTTACTACTTTCTGTATGCTATAAGAGTACGTCAGGTGGTCGGTGAAGTGAACAATCAACCAAATGCAAATGAAAGGAACAATCGTGAAATTAAATAATTAATTAATTAGAGCGTTCATTGATGCCATAATGCCGTTGAATTTCAAAGATATCCTCTTCTAAAAAGACAAATACATCTTTTGACCACAAATACATATATATGTTTAATTTCTCAACGCTCGGATGACTTTAACGCTTAAAGGGTATATTTTTAATAAATAAATGGATGAAAAAACCTAAAATTCAGAATTATTATTCTCCCTCCTCACCAATCAACACGTACACTACTAGATATAGATGATAGAATTAGCGTTATAGGTTCTAATTTTATTCATTTATTTATTGCATTATAAATATTACATGTCCATATATATATATAAATTTACTTGATTACTGAATGTAACTTCGCGATAAAATTCAGAATTATTATTCTCCCTCCTCACCAATCAACACGTACACTAGATAGATGATAGAATTAGCGTTATAGGTTCTAATTTTATTTATTGCATTATAAATATTACATGTCCATATCTATATATATAAATTTACTTGATTACTGAATGTAACTTCGCGATATTCAAATATAAATACATAGCTGTCCGACTAAACTTTTTAGGGTTATAATTATCAAATTGCTAGCTAAGTCATTTAAAAAAAATTGCTAGCTAAGTGATGTTTAATTATTTTTCCTACTTAAATTTTACATGTGTACAAATTGTTGGTTCAGTTAGAATTTTCATTTGATTTGGACGGATTGGTTACATACCCCGAATGCGATAAGCAAAAACATGCCAAATTGCTATTTGATGTTAAGTATGCGAACAAATTACTAGCTATTTTTTTTATAATGTGTCAATTACGTGGGTGATTTAAAAAAAGAAAATATTACAATATTACAACTTGTATGCATGAGATAGTTAAACTAAAAATATATTCAAAAAACTGTAACTAGAATTTTTTTCCGATATATTATACAAACATTAACGAGCAACTTTATTGTTTTGGCATCGACTCCTCTACCCCTCAACATTCCAATAGAAATGTCTCACCACGTGGCCATGCACCACCTCAAATATTCTATTATGGAATGACCTCCTATGAATTTCAATACAGAATGCCCTCCCACCAGGTACCATATGGAATGCCATCTCACAAAATGCCCTCGTATAACCCCTACACTTACGAGGCGCCCCTTCGCCCCCTTGCCCCCCCCCCCCCCCAACCCCCCCCCCCCCAAAGAGTTGCACCATGTTATCCAGTCACATCGGGATTCATGTCTGCTTAGACGACTTTCTTGCCTATCAAGAGGCTATAAGGAATCAATGAGGCATGCTAGTGCCACCAACCCAACAACACTACCACGCTCCTGCAATGACGCGGTCATACACAGCTCAGGATGAGGAAATGCCTCCACCCCTGTTGGGACCTGACATGATCGGGGCGTCGGGTCCTGGTAAGGTTGCTTAAGATGTATGTCGGGCAGTCGGGTTGTCGCGTGAGTTGCGTACGTATGCTCCTCCTGATACCTGCACATGGGGCGGTATCGACACCACGAGGGGGGGGGTGTGCGATGAGCCCTCTCCGATGCTAAAATGAGAAATCTTGAGAGAGAAAGCTAGAGAGAAGTGAGAGCTCCCTTGCCAACTTAAATTATGAAATGGGTGAAAAAGATTCCTATATATAGGGAACCTTGGACTCAAACCCGGATTTAAACGGTCCGACCCCGGTTTATTAGGAAAACGTGAACCAGGCGTGGATCTGAGCTAAATTGGTAAAGGGAAGACTCGCACATAGTGTAAACATACGGGGAAAAGCGCGTCGTGGGACAACAATCCGGACGGTCATGGCCCGAATACGTGCGTGTCACACACTCGGACTGTTCTAACCCGTGAATAAGTGTTTGTAAGTCGTTAGGGGGTTTGATGTGTTAACGAGGCCCGAATGTAAAGCGAACCCGAATCGGGCGGATATCCGTCATTTGCCCCCGAGTCAAGTAATTGCCTAACCCTTGGTTGACTCTATTTTTCGATAGGATAGACGTCTGATTTAGGTTCGGGAGTTACCTCATAGTGGACATACTGTTTTTCGGCGCGTGGGCCTCGACGTCGCGTTTTCCTTTCTCAATTTGACGAAGGGGATTGTAACTGCTGACATAGTTAGCGCAATGGGTATACGTGTACAACATATATACGTGAAACAGAGTATGTGTATGTACGTAAAATAGACGTAAATGCTGACATGTGTGCAAACATGGCATACGCGCGTATGTAAACAAACGTGCGACATGTGATGACAGGAAATCAGTGATGCAATGAAAATAAATATGCGATGATATGCATACAAATATATATTTAACGAGGTTATGAAAATAAATATATGTAGTGTATATGTAGGCATGTAAGTGTATGTAATGGTGTGTGAGCATGTATGTATGCTAACAACTCATACAAATGAGTTAGAAAAAATTAAGGAGAGGCAAACCATTACCCATACCTTATATAGAGGAGTGAGTGTACTCATCTCCCATACTTAGTCTCCACACCAAGATTAGTCTCATCCTCGTTTCTTGAAGAGTAAGTTACTTGGAGGCCAAGTTATTTGACCCCAAAAAATTCCGGCCAGCCACCACTAATCAAGGCGACCCGACTCCCGGTGACATCTACTCCGGCAAGGGCAGCAGACGGCAAGGCGATGGGCGGCGCGGCGGTGACAGCAGCGGCGAACGGCGGTGCGCGGCGGCATAAGCTTCTCCGGCGACGGCGGCGGCTCCTTTTCGACGGTGAGGGTCCGGCAATCCATTTCACATCACTTATCGGGTATGGTTGTGACTTTGGCTAACTCTATTTTGTCAATCTTTAGCTTGGAGAAAAGTTGATCTTTCATGCACACCAAGTGTTCGATGAAAATTATAACACACGCTGAAATAGTGTAAAATGCATGAAAAATGGCTAAGTGTTTAGGAATGTTGTATGTATAGTAGAGAGTGTTACTCCCCTTGTTGATTGCACGTATTGGCCAACCGAGACCTTGTCATTTTTGAATCATTTATTTAGCCATATTTTGATCAAAATTGTTGATCGATGAAGCACATGTAATGATTTGTGTTGTATTACACCTTGTACGCACGTGCTTGTTAACACGATAGTGTTTGTTGCTATAGTCGCGTCTCGTATTCCGTTTGTTAAAGACATATACATAAGCATGTATAACTTGTCATCATTGAACGATATGCGCATGTATGTGTTAGTGTCATAATTATGTTCGCACTATTACCATGGGTTGTCATTTTAAGTCGGACAAGCGCTTGTGGGGCCGTATAGGCTGTAGGGGTATCGGGACGAGGCCCTTACCGACATAGAGTTGCCCCCGTGTAGAGGATGTTCGCTATGTAGTAATTTGAACCCATGAACTTGTAGATGTAGAGTTTCCCCCGTGTAGAGGATGTTCGCCACATAGTAGTTAGTAATGCGACTGTTGCGCACATACTTGCTGAGTAGATTGTTGCCTTGTCATTGCAGGACTTGTAGTTCAAGTGTCACAGGGTAGCTTTTCGAGTAGACACATCCTTGATGGCGCATCTCTCGTTAGGATTACCATCGCGATTCGCAGGCTATACCAAAATGAGTAAGTTCTTCATCCCCACTCCCGGAGTTAGGTTTTGTTCGGATTTGATTCTGATTCCGAGTCAGATTCTTTGGCATCTATCGATTCGGGATCTGAGGATGGTACAGACTCTTCTCCTGAGTCGGAGTCTGGCTCAGGGTCGGAACACATGTTTCAGATCTTTTATGGTAACCAGTTGCAACACAAGGAGTACCAGCGTTACATAGAACAGTCTGGACTTTGTCCACTCGTGGATGCAGTCTTTCCCTTTGGTATACTCCCCAACGTTGTTCGGGGTAAGCCTACTGGTCCCCCACCGGGATGACGGCGGTATACACTGCTCAGATACAGGAAGGGTTGTGCTTCCCCTACTGTCGCGACTTGGTCAGATTGTGTCGCTATTATAGGATTTCTCTATTTGATCTTGCGCCTTCCGGGATACGGTATTGGGTCTGCTTTCGCGTGCTATTCCATCAGTAGTCATGGCGCTATTCGACTCTGCTTTTCTGGTGCTTTTTCCGTCTTCAGCGTCAGGACGCATATGGACTATCCTCTATATCTATTCGTTGGCCTTCTTTGAGAGAGCGGGGATTTGCAAGCCTCGGCTTGGGAGTGGTGAAGTGGGATGTCGCCCTTCGCTTTGTGACTGTCGTTGACCGTTCGGGAAGCCATTGGAACAGTCATTATTTCTTCGCCTATGATGTTGGGGTGACTTGGCCAGTCGCCCATGTTGTTAAGACTGATCTCGTGCCGACATATGCTGAGTTTTCTGATTCGGACAAAGTATCCATGAAGGCGATATATCAGGCTCACAAAGCGTGCGCTTATCTCGCTCGAAGGAGCGGGAACTGCGCGAAGCTGGGATTCACGTAACTCCTCCGGGAGGTCCTTCGGTATGTTGTGAACCTTTATAAATCCTATTATGTTGTGATGTAAGTTGGTTTGATGGTAGAAAATCGCGCTTGCAGGCGAGTCTTTAGGGGAACGCTGCTGCCCCCGAGAGAGGTACTCACTATGTTGTCCCAGATGCGTTCCGAACCATAAAGCCTGTGTGCGGGAAAGGATCCATGTGTAAGTCGCCTTCTTGTAACTTTGTTCTTTCTTGTCTATGTTGAGTATTTTTGTTCTTATTTGCAGGTCGTTCTCCCAACGTGACAGATCGCGTTGTGGCAATTGCTGACACTCCGCCTCGACCCAAGGAGAAGAGAACCGACTCCGAGGTGCGTCCCTCGAGCGATCCCAAGCGATCGAAGTCTGGAATTGGCGAGGCGTTGAGGACTCCATACTGTGACAAAGGGAAGGATAGGCTCGCACGCCTGCTATGTCTGCCCCCCCCAGTCGAGGGATCGGACCTTGGAGGAGGAGTCTCCTCATGAAGGTATGTAACTTGAGTTTACTTTCTTTCTATACTTGTGATATTTTTCCTTTCTTGTTTATCTGTTTTTGTGTTCATAGGTTTTGCAACTCTTGCTACGCTTACTCGTGCTGACTTGGTTCGTCATGTCGAGGACGCTATCACTGGGGAGGAGTGGGCACCCTTTGCTGTTGGGGTGCCTTGATTTTATAAGGAGGCTAGCTTGAGTACTCCCGAGGTGGGAGTACGTGTGTTTCAGCGGATTATCCCTCCTCGTGATCGGAGGGTTCGTCCCAGCGAGCCTGAGGACGCGCGTGCATATGCTGAGGGCGCGCTAACACGCCTTGCGCCTGTGAGTGTTAATCCTTACTCTTTTATAGCTTGTATGCATATCTGCATTGTTGTTACAACTTGTTTGTTGTTGGATGTTGTATTGCTCTATAGATTGCTGTCGACGTGGTGAACCTTTCCTCATTTGTGATTGAACTCACTGAGGAGAAGAAAGCCTTCCAAGAGAACTTCGACATGGTTTGTCGTGAGCTCGCGAGTGTGAAGGAGAAAGCGCGTTTCTTGGACGCCAAGGTTGTCGATTTGGAGACGGGTGCCTCAGTTCGCCAGGCTCGAGTTGCTGCACTCGATTCCGATATGACTGCCCTTCAAATGAAGGTGGTTGAGGATGGCGAAGCACACGGCCTTGCCTTGCAGGCTATGCAGGAGAGCGAACATAAGGAATGCAAGGTTACTGGCGTTGTAGAGTACAAGGACTCGTTGTCCTTCCGCGATGATGTTCGGGTACTGATGATCTGATGTATGACTTCACAGAGGGTTTTATCGAGCAGGTATATACCATTGTCCCCGAATTTCGTTTTGATCAGTTGGGTATATATTATGAGTTTGCCACTGGACACGTGGCGGCACTGCGCCTCCGAGTTGTGACTGCTCCTTAGATTGATGTTGTGTTCGATGCTGACTGTGATGTCAGTGTAGTGGTGGAGTCTACTCAGGACGAGGTTGTGGCAGAGCCATCTGGTTGTGTTGATGCACCTGATGTGGCATCAGGTTGATTGTTAGTTACTTAACAGACCTTTGTATATAGTTTTGCTCCCCATGTCGGGTTGAGGTTCTGTTTGGGGTGTTGTCCCCTTGAACCTTTTATCCTTATGCTTTGATGTTTGACGTTGTCATGTAGACCTGTCGTAGATGTTTTAGTAATGCATGATAACTTATTAGTAATCTTTCATACCTTTGTTATCGTAATTGTCTGTATGGTTTGGACTGTAGAGTAGAGTTGAGACTCGTCCTCTGACTGGATATGGTATCCGTAGCTGTAGTAAGGAGACATGAGTCCCTGTGTTTGTGCGCCCCTCTTTGTTACAGAGGTGCGAGTTGAGAAAATGAGTAGTATGCTTGCCGTATTTCGTGGTTAGTAACGCGTAAGACTTTTGAACTGGTACTTGGCATTTATGGGTAGTAATGCGCAAGACCCTTATTCCGGTACTTGGCATTTATGGGTAGTAATGCGCAAGACCTTTATCTCGGTACTTGGCATTTATGAGTAGTAATGCGCAAGACCTTTATTCACACCTAGGAG
Source organism: Clarkia xantiana subsp. parviflora (assembly GCA_036873135.1). NCBI lineage: Eukaryota > Viridiplantae > Streptophyta > Magnoliopsida > Myrtales > Onagraceae > Clarkia > Clarkia xantiana. Next base: position 14,315,540 of record JAPTYO010000008.1, on the reverse strand, counting down.
TGTCGTCTCGACGAGGTGAGAATTTATTTTTTACCGTCTCTTAGTCCACTCTAAGGCGATGTTGTGACAAGACGATACTTGTTAGTTTGGTGCGCTTTTCCATCTGTTAGTTGGGAACACCCTGCGAAACGTTGTTGCAAGGCGTTCTGCTGACTAATCCATGTACTTACCCTGCGATGCTAGTGTGCCTCCACTTGGTTAATCTAAGGGGCAGAACGAAGGTCGTGTAATACGCCTTATAGTTTTTATTGTCTATTGGGCCATTCCAAAGCAACGTTGTGGCAAGACACAACTTGCTATTGTAAGCGTGTTTTATTTTCCGCTTTTTGGGCACCCCCGCTGTAGCGTTGTTGCAAGGTTTTATGCTAGCTAATCCAAGTACTTACCTTGCGATGCTACTACGCCTCTTCCCGGTTACTCCAGGGGCTGTACAAGATCACGTTATACGATTTGCAGTTTTTACCGTCTCTTGGTCCCTTCCAAGCCACATTATGGCAAGACACGACTTTCTAATTTGGATGTGTTTTATTTCTGTTACTTGTTCACCTCCAAGGTACGTTTTACAAGACTCGACTTGTAGATTTGGCAAGTTTTTCGATGCATTGCATATAGCGATGATCTCAGGATACGCTCCTGACGGCGTAGAAGGGTGCTTAGTAATGAACGCTACTTGTGTCTAGTAGTATGTTCCAATGGGGTTGCCCTCGTATAAAGGATGTCGAGCCATGTAATGTGGGGGGTGAACTCACGCCCGGGTGTTTAGTAATCTTTACTGGGTTTCATAGTCCGCGGTAAGATGACATGGGGTTGCCCTCGTATAGATGATGTCGCGCCATGTTTTCATGGGGTAGCCCTCGCATAGAGGATGTCGCACCATGTAGTGTGGGGTTGCCCTCGTATAGAGGATTTCGCACCACGTTGTAGATGACCGCATCTTGTTTTAAAATCCCAAGGAATGGTCGTTGTTATTATGGGGTTGCCCCCGAGTTGGGGATGTCGCGCCATGATGTAATATGCTATTGTTGTTGTTTATAATAGACATAATAGACGGAGAGAGAGAGAGAGAGAGAGAGAGAGAGAGTACTGATTGCTCGTTGTTGACGTCGAATGCTGATGTGTTGGTAGCGTATAATATAGGTTGTTTGTTGTGTTTAGCGTAATAGCTTGTATTGTTGATGCAAGTTATATGCATAGAGTCCGCTACTTGGTGTTAGGGCTGTAAATGAGCCGAGTATCTGGCAAGCTCGACTCGACTCAGTTTACTCGAGTTCGAGCTCGAGCTCGAACTCGACCGAGCCTAAATTTTTCAAGCTCGAACTCGACTCGATTCAATACTCGACGATTTCGAGCTCGGCTCGACTCGGCTCGATAAAGTTACAAAATTTCAATTAAATTATAAATGGTGCATCTTAGCTCGAACTCGGCTCGATTAGGTCTTTGACTCGAACTCGAGCTCGAACTCGACTGGAACTCAATATATACATATATAATATTATTACATAAAGCTCAAAAAACTCGAACTCAAACTCGACTCGAATAGCAAAACAAAAAAGCTCGATTAGGCTCGCGAGCCTCTCGAGTCGAGTACCAGCGAACTCGAACTCGACTCGGTATCAGAAAAAACTCGACTCGAGCTCGAAATTTTGCGAGTTGAATTCGAGTATCAACCGAGTCGATCTCGTGTACACCCCTACTTGGTGTAATTCCATAGTAGGGAGTATAATAGAGTAATGTACCTACGAGAATACATTAACTCCATTAGATTGTTGCATTGTTTACAAAGTTGCAAATAGTTGGAGTTATTACATCTCCTTCAAGTAATGCATATAGTAAGCAAAGTAAAAGAGCTTGATACGAAGTCTCTTTTAGTTATGTAGGCGGTGCACTCCGGCGTGGAACTTTTTCTAGTGTCCTTCGCAGAATGTGTTTATGGATATGCTGCCGTCTGCGTCCTCCAAGCGATACACGTTGGTATACGGCACCGATACTATCTTGTATGGTCCTTCCCACTTTGGTGATAGCTTGTTGATTTAATCAAGGTGTGTGAATTCGTTCTTTCTCCACACCATTTCACCGACACGGAATTTCCTTCCTTTGAGTTTTCGGTTGTAGTATGTTGAAGTGATTAGGCGCATCCTTGTTTGGAACTCCTCTGACTTCCATCGCTTTTCGTCAGCTAGGTCTAGGTCCAGACGTCTTTCTTCGTAATTCATATGAGTGTAGTAATGAGTTGTTCGGTAAGATGAGACGGCTTTCTCCACCAGTGCGACCGCCTCTGTACCGCACACCATGCTGAATGGTGTTTCTCCCATTGTTCGTTTAGGCGTTGTGCGCACCGCCCATAAGACGCTGCTAAGTTCCTCGGCCCAACCTCCCTTTAGTGCGTGGACTATTTTCTTGAGATCATCAAGGATGATCTTGTTTGCTGACTCCACTTGACCGTTAGTCTGTGCATGGTGCACTGACGCGAAGAGATGCTCTATGTTCAGGCTTTCGCAGTAGGTTTTTAGTCTACCACTTTTGAATTGTGGACCATTGTCTCTTATGAGTATCTTCTGGATGTCGTATCGAGCGACAATGTGGTTTCGAATGAAGTCGATAACTTGGGCATTCGTCGTTCTTGCTAAAGCCTTGGCTTCTATCCACTTGGAGAAGTAGTCGATAGCTACCAATGTGTATTTGGTTTGCCCCGTGGACTTTGGGAGGAGACCTACCAGGTCGATACCCCATTGCGCGAAGGGACATGAGTTTGCATTGGGCTTAGTTCCGCAGCTGGTGCCATGATGCTCCTCGAGTATTGTTCGCAAGAGTCACACTCGGTGACCATGTGTGTTGCTTTGCTTTTCATAGATAGGCAATAGTATCCCAGGTGTAAAGATTTACGGATTATGGATCTTGCCCCCTCAAGGCTGCATGTCCTTCGTGCAACTCCTTCAGCGCCTTCTGTGTTTCTGGGTATGCGATGCATTTTAGGTATGGGGACAAGAATCCTCTCTTATATAACTGACCTTTTATGATCGCGTAGTTGACAACGACCCTTTGTATTTTGTTCGCCTGTCTCCTATCCTTAAGTAGCATGCCGTTTGTAAGGTTTGCATGGATTGGTGTCATCCATGTTGGCGTTGAGTCTATGGTTAGCACCTCGAGTTGGTCGATTACCAATAGGAGTCTGTGCTCGACAAAGTGTGTTTCTTTGCCTTGCTCGTTGCCTTGCGCGAACTTGCTCAAAGCGTATGCCTCCTGATTTTGATCTCTCGGGATCGATGTTATGTCGAGTGTACCAAAACTGTCGACGAGTTCCTTTGCTTGCTTCAAGTATTTTTGCATGTTTTCGGACTTTGCTAAGTAGTCACCCTTCACTTGGTTGACGACAAGCTGTGAATAACACTTTACCCTTAGGCGTTTGACACCTACCCCTTTGGCAATCCTTAAACCTGTTATCAAGGCTTCATACTCTGCCTCATTGTTCTTTGCTCTAAACACTATGGTTAGGGCGTATTTCAAAAGATCTGACCCGTCTGGCGGTATTAGGAGGAGTCCTGCTCCTGATCCCCCTACGTTTGACGAACCATCCGTATACATTTCCCATATGTCAGTGGGTTCTATGTTTTGCGGTGCGTCTTCTTGAGGTGTTGTTTCGGGAGTGATCCCTGTGAACTCCGCAATGAAGTCAGCTAGGGCCTGCCCTTTGATTGCGGTCCGAGGGGCGAAGTGGATGCGGAATTCGCTTAGCTCGACTGACCACTTCGTCAATTTTCCTGACATGTACCGTTATTTCGTGCGCATGGAAGTACGGTTTCATCTTTCTTGCCACGATGATGAAGGCATACAAGTGTTTCTCTATTAACATGTAGTTTACATCATACTTTGCCAAGGTCTTGCTGATGTAGTATACCGGTAGTTGAGTGCTGCCCTTCTGTTTGACAAGCACTGAACTGACTGCAGTGTAACTCACTGATATGTAGAGGTAGAGGTTCTCCTGGCACTGGTTTTGCTAACGCCGGTAGTGTTCACATGTGTTGCTTTAACTGTTGGAAAGCCTTCTCACATACCGGCGTCCATTCGGATTTCTAATTAGCACGCAAGATTTCGAAGAAGGGGAGTGCTTTATCGCCGATCTTCGCAAGGAATTTGTTCAAGGCTGCTAAGCGACCGTTCAGCTGTTGCACCTCCTTATGTTTTGTAAGAGATGCCATCTCTTCAATTGCCTTTACTTTTTAAGAATTTGCTTCTATTCCTCTTTGGCAAACCATGAATCCCAGTATCTTCTCTGATTGTACACCAAAAGCGCACTTTGCTGGGTTCAGGCGAACTTGGAATTCGCGCATCCTTTGGAATGTCGCGCGCAAGTCGTCAGCATGGTTGTATCTCTTTGCTGACTTTACGACCATGTCGTCAACGTATGCTTCCATTTTCTTTCCAATCAAGTCTTCGAATATTATGTTTACCATCTGTTGGTATGTTGCACCCACGTTGATCAGACCAAACAACATTAGCTTGTAGTTGTATATCTCGCTGTCTTCATAGAATGCAGTGTGCGGGGCGTCCTCTGGAAACATTGGAATCTGATTATATCCGGAGTATGCATCCGTTACGGTCAACAATTCATGGCCTGTAGTGGCGTCGACTAGCTGGTCAATTCTTGGTAGAGGATACGAATCTTTAGGACACACGTTGTTGAGGTCCCTATAGTCGATACACATCCTTAACTTTCCATTAGGATTTGGTACCAACACTGGGTTTGCGACCCATGTTTGGAACCTTGCTTCCTCAATGAAACCTGCTTCTAAAAGATTTCCTACTTCCTCTCGGACCGCTACCTTCTTGTTGCCCCCAAGCGGTCGTAGTTTTTGTGCGATAGCTCGAGTTCCTGGTTTAATGTTGAGCTTATAAGAGATTATATCTTGGTTTATCCCAGGCATATCGCTCGTGGACCATGCGAATAGGTCTTTATACTCCCTGAAGAGTGTTGTGATCTCTATCACTACCTCTTCTGATAATGACGCACCTATTCGGACCATTCGATCGGGCTCGTCTATCTTTACTTCTCACAGCTCTTTTTATTGGAGATGGGATTCGTTTTCATCTTCCTTGACGTTGTGTTGGAGTGCCGTGCTATATCAATCCTTTGACAGTTGTTGGTCTCCTTTAACTTCATCAATTCCCGCGATGGTTGGGAATTTTAGCTTTTGGTTGGCTGTTGAAGCTATTATACCCCATGCGTTCATAGTTGTGTAGCCTAGAATGTCGTTGTATGCATCTAGCTTTTCCATTATTAGAATGGAACCTTTATGCGCAGTTGTTTATCACCAGTCCCCAGTGTGACTGGTAACATGATTGTTCCCACCGGATACTTGGTGTCGCCCATGAAGCCTACTAGTGGTGAATGCACCTGTTTGATGCTCTTTTTCCTTCCCAAGGCTAGGGCCATCTCTTTGCTTAATATGCTAGGAGAGCTTTCTCCGTCTACCAGTATGCGCTTGATATCCATGTTGTCTACTTCCATGGTTATGACTAGAGCATCGTCATGTGGGTACACTATATGCTCATTGTCTTTTGCTGAGAAGTATACAACGTCTTCTATGTCTTCGTCATCATGTTGGTGTTCATCAGCCTGTTGTATGTTCTGGGATGCTTATGCTTCCCTTGCATACGATGTTTCACCCCCGGCTCCAAAACCACCATGTATGACATAGGTGTTTGCCATTTAGCTGTTGCTGGTTAGCGAATGCTTGTCTTGTTCGAATCTCGCGGACGATGCCAAAATGTTGGGACCTGACTTCATCGGGGGCGTCGGGTCCTGGTAAGGTTGCTTAGGATGTATGTCGGGCTGTCGGGTTGTCGCGTGAGTTGCGTACGTGCGTTTCTCCTGATACCTGCACAAGGGCGGTATCGACACCACGAGGGGTGGGGGGTGGTGTGCGATGAGCCTTCTCCGATGCTAAAATGAGAAATCTTGAGAGAGAAAGCTAGAGAGAAGTGAGAGCTCCCTCGCCAACTTAAGTTATGAAATGAGTGACCAAGATTCCTATATAAAGGGAACCTTGAACTCAAACCCGGTTTTAAACGGTCCGACCCCGGTTTAGTAGGAAAACGTGAACCGGGCGTGGATTTGAGCTAGATTGGCAAAGGTAAGACTCGCACATAGTGAAAACATACGGGGAAAAGCGCGTTCCGGGACAACAATCCGGATCACACCAGATTGTGGAGACAATCCGGACCGGTTACGGCCCGAATACGCGCGTGTCACGCGCTCGGACCGTTCTAACCCGTTGATAAGTGTTTGTAAGACGTTAGTGGGTTTGACGTTTTAACGAGACCCGAATGTAAAGCGAACCCGAATCGGGCGGATATCCATCAACCCCCATCCAGGAGACAACCACCTCCACATCCTCCTCAATAACACCACCACGCCCTTGCAATGACGCGGTCATACACTTCTCAGGAGGAGGAAATGCCTCCACCCCCACCCAGAAGACAATCACCCCCGCCTCTTCCTCAACAGTTACAGTATATATTATCAACCACAATATACATACAACCCGCACTACCAATCATTCCAAACACTTCACCCCTAGTGAGTCAGAATGTGAGTTTCGACATGCCTCCTCAAGATTACAATCCGCCTCCAACGACATTAACCCTCAAAGATATAGAGGCAATGATCACAAGAAAGATGAAGGAATCAAAGGCCAATGATCACAAGAAAGATGAAGGAATCAAAGGCCAATGATCAGAATGATCACAAGAAAGCTTGAGGAACAAAGCTTCTCACCCATTCACACAAGAACTGAGACATGTGTGTGCCAGATGGCGTAACGCCAGCATAAATAGACAAGTACAATAGAAATGGGGATCCAATGGAGGATATACACCAACATGAAGCCTCTCTTTTATGGAGAACAAACGATGAAACCCACATAGTCCTTTTGTTCCTGACAACCCTGTCAGGAGCAGCGTCGCACTAGTTCTTTGGATTGCCAAAAGGGTCTGTGACATCCTGGAAGCACTTAAAAGCCAAGTTCCTACAATGATATCTGGGAGAGCGACAACAGCTCAAAGGCTTGAATTTCATAGATGATGTACACCACGAGCATGATGAGACATTATCAAGTTATTATTCGCTTCAATAAAAACCTGGCAGACATCGATGGAGACTTAGCAGAAGGCGAAATTGTCCGGGCATTCAAAAGAAACCTAGGATGGCTAGGCTCAGCGCTAGCAGATAACATGGCTTTGAAGCCAATTGATACTCTCGAAGGACTAGCATCGCGAGTAAAATCGTACATAGACCTAGAGAGATCCCGTGCGAGTAGACGTGCTAAGGTAAATGGACCCACATGAAATGCATAGGGTATCAAAGTTGGAAAAGGAAACCCCCCCAAGGGCCAACCAACCCAAAAGCAGAAGAATGGGGTCCTCCCCCCAAAGAGGAGTGCGAATCAATGAACCCCAAAACCCAAGGGGCATAAATACCATCAAGTACGTACACGTGAACGCGACTCCATCCGTTATTCTTTGAGAGACGAAGGAACAAAGGTTATGGGTACCTCCAGTTAAAAGGAACGAAGAACCGATTGGCTCGGCACGAAATAAATGGTGCGACCACCATGAAGTATGGGGACACCATACAAACGATTGCTACAACCTAAAGAAAGACATAGACAACGCAATTCAGCGCGGAAATTTGAAACACTACGTGGCTAATGGAAGAAAAAGATCGTGAAGCCCACCGCCTAGGCCACCCTCCAAGTTCAAGGGAAATGAAAAGATGGAAGATAACCCTCCTCCTCCTCCTAAGAAATGAGCAATAAACGCTATTCATGGCGGACCGGCCGCAGGAGGCCAAATATCAAATGCAAGAGAGGTATATACTAGTTGGTTTTAGGAAGAATTAATACAGATCAAAACTAGATGCATGACAGGTAACTAATACGCAGCGGAAAGGGTACACATACCTATATTGCAATCTGTACCCCAAGATGTCAACAGGAGTTCACGAAATACCGGACGGTGTCCTTCGGTGACTCTTGTTAAGGAGGCAATTCGAGGGGCAATGGTCTCCACAGTGTTGGGTTACGATTAATAAGGATAGGCTCAAGGAAAGTCGAGAGCATCTAAGTCGGGATTCCTGAAAGAGATTCGATGACTAATCATACTCAGAATGAAGAAACAAGGACAAATAGTCGACACCAAATGTTGAGAAAGTCGACGACTGAGGTTCTTCTTGAAGACCGGCGACAAGTCCGCTCAAAACTCTCCCTCTTAAGGTAAGAGTCAAGTCGGCAGCCAAGCACTATTGAAGAAACCTTCCTCCTAAGGAAAAGACAACTGGAAACCTGCTTGCCGCCTTAGAGAAAACCATTCCTCTTAAGGAAGGGGCAGGTGGCGACCTACTTGTCACCTGTTAGCTAAATAACCCTTTTCTCTTAAGGAAAGGACAAGTGGCGACCTGCTTCTGCCGCCATGAAAGAAACCTTCCTCTTAAGAAATGGTGAGATGACGACCTGCTTCGACCGGCAGAGGAAAACCTTCCTAGCTAAGGAAAGATGAGGTGGCGACCTGCTTGTCACCTACTTATACCGACTCCGGACAGAAACCCTCCCAAGAGGGTAGCCGCCATTTAAAGTCGGTACATTTACCCTATAAATAGGGGAACACATTCATTATTTACATAAGCTACATTCATATACTTTTACAGTATTCTCTCAAATTCCATTACTGATTTAATCTTCGGAGTGGAATCAGGGGCAAATCCCCTACAAAACTCAAAATTTTGTAAGGACTTTGGACACAAATTTCTGGCCAAATTTTTTATTAGGGGTCATTCATTTACAAAAAAATATTGAATGTTGTATTTGTAAGAGATTTTCAACATTCCCTTACAAATAAACTTATATCCCTCACAAATAAATCTCTCATAAACGACTAGAATTATTGTGATGCATGAACATTAACTGTAGATGTATTCAGAGCACTCCTCATTGAATGTTGATAAAGGTATTGCGTCTCGTTAAAATCTTATTAAAAATTTAAGAAAAAAATAAGTACATAATTGTTAACCCTTTTAGAAAAATACCCAGTGGGAAACAATGTTGTTTACCACTTTTTGAAATTTTCTTCGGATGTCAATGTTGTTTTCCTTCTAAAAAAATGTGGGTGAAAAATGTATTGAGAAAATGTATTTCGTCCTATCACATTTGATGTACCATTCTTATATTTTACTCGTACAATGTAATTGTACCTTTGAAAAATTAAACATCTTCATGATATAGCTCGCATTTGCATAGCAGCCTTTCGGGGTTTGATTCATTATGATAATAAACTCATGACATTCCTCCCTCGTACATACATAAGTATTTTCTTAATTAACTCCATTCAAATTTATCTATGTTGTAGAACATATAAATCTTGCTAATAAACTTATAATAAATAATGAATTACTTTTATTGAAATTTAGCAAGATACATTGGTGATTTTATTGCACTATGATAAGAAACTTTCGGATCATTATATTCTTCATTACTCTCATAGGACGGAAAATATAATTATTCACATCTTGCCATCTTAAAACCATCGTATTATTTCCTACCTCATTGCGCTGGTAGATGAAATAATAATAATAATTATAATAATAATATTAATAATAATAATAAAAATAATAATAATAATAATAAAGGTCGGATCCGATAGTATATCATCTAAACTGGTTTTTTTCTTAATTTTGTTTCAAACACCTATTAATTATATTTTGCTTGAAATTTCTTCTTCGTCTATGATTACTTTTTGAGTCCAGTGAAAATTGATCAATATTTATAATAATAAATTTAAAGTTGAGAACATCATAATTACTTTAAATATATATATATATATATATACAACATAGATTAAAATCAGAACACATAATATTACAACAAAATTTATTAAAAGCAACCTAATGTACTAATATTGAATCATAAATCCATTACAACACAATCAAAATCTAAGATATAATAAAACTACAAATCAAGATCAGTTTCACAAAAGTCACAACTTCTATCTATCTAAAGATAAAACTAATTAAAAACTCTAGTTTTAGTGTCGCAACTTTCCTTTTTTGTTCTTCATTTTCCGCTCCTTCTACATCTATATTTCATTTTCTTCACATGGAGTAAACCTGAGACACTAAATATGTTCTTTTCTTTAACCTTAATATACATTTGTTATTATATAAGCTCTAAAAGTATAAAAGATAACATTTTAGTCGTCGGTAAATTTTAATGTTATTAATATTGATAAACAAATTACTAATACCAAAATATTGATATCACCATTTCATTATTGTATCTAAGTGAAAAACTTAACAAACATTGCAAAAGAATACAATTTACTTATATTATGTTTTTGCTAAAAAGAAAATTACTAGGGGGCTAATAACATCCAGTAATATACATACACGTAGCTCTACATTTTGTTAATGTATAATGCAATTTCTACAATAGTTTTATGTTGTATTCCTTAAATGTGGAATCCATATATTTTTACATAACACATTTTTTATATTTAAGAAAATGCACTTAGAACCACATTTTCTTAACTAACTCAATTTCAATATATACATATAAGTAATCTCCGCCTTATTCGAAATCGTTTACGAAAAATTTCATCGGGATAAATATAATTCTCAACAAAATAATAATTTCATAATTTTTTATTAACTTTCTTACGTTCAAAATATATCTATCGTCTTTTTCCTTACTTGATGGTATTAGTTGATGCATAATCATCGGTACCAAACTAGCTACTTGTTGGACTCGACTTCTATGTTATGTTGCAATATATATTTCTTCTTCATCAAACGAGTTCGTAAAAAATGAGAATATATCAATAGGATTGAATTGTGAAAAACGCATTGGATCATATAACGTGAGTTTTGAGAAAGATTTGGAGATGGAATGAAATTATATGTATGTGTATTTATAGAGAGGCAATGTACAATGACAATATCTCAAATCACAATAAATAAATAGTAACAACGCAGTTTTAAATACAATTAATGCTAACTACTCTTTAAGTTGATTATTGATATTTAATAAGAAAACATGCTTAAGTAAAGTCATTAGAGACCTATTATTGTTTAAGCATTACTTAAATTTATGTATGGACAAATATGTATAGATGAGTATGAGGTCACTGAAAACCAGTTAACTCGGTCGAGCTATAGAATTTTTTGTAGTAATTACTGATAGAGAGCACATATAAAACATTGCCATATATACTGCTCAATAGTTTATTTACTTTTGGCGCGAATACATTAATTGCCTCATCCATGGTTCAGATATCCACATTTATACTTATATATATATTAAATCATAAAAACAAGAAATTTTGAAACTGTCATCGCCTAAAATTTGTCCTCGCTCTCATAACTAAAAACCAATTGGCGCACAAAACTCATTCTCATAATTATCATAAAAGCACATATCTAACTACTGACTCTTAGGTGGAAAAAAAATTATCTCACTTCTTCTTTCCTTCTCCTTAATTTGACTTTCATACCGTCATTAAACACTTCCTTCTTCCCTTCTCCTTTATTTGGCTTCTCTGCCTTCACAAACAACTGGTGTATTTTCACAATATATCATTGCATTTTCAACTGAACATCCAAAAGTTGTCACTGTTTTGTCTCTTATTTTGCTATGTGAAGAATCACCCATTCAATATGTATATGTGTCAATTCATATTATGCTCTTCAAACACAACAACTAGCAACTTCATCCTGGCGTTCTACTCGAAACGTGAAACTATTAGTATTACTCTATGACTTACCAGTTAGTATCTACTCTCATTTGCTCGACATTTAAATTATTTACAATTTGTGTTGACGACTCCAATTCTACGTATGTATCCCCCTCTACCCATTGTTATTATTTCACATTTTCTACCTATTTTATGTGCTCTCCACATCAATTTTTAACTCTTATTTAAGTTTTAGTGTAATTGTTAGATATATAGGGACAGAGACTATGTAATCACATCTTGCTGGATGCCATCAACAACAAAGTCTTCATATAATTACTCATTTCACAATTATTCTAAGAGATTAATCCGTCGTTGAAGTGCCTCATCTTCTGAATGACCATAACCTCAACCCGCTGGATTTGTTGGCCACATTTTCCATACTGACTCCTTCACTTGTTTTAGCAGCACGTAAGTATTATTTAGAATTTTCAGTCATAGCAAATTGATGATTGATTCATTTTGGTTTTTGATTGGAAGCATTAGTTTGAATTTTCATTCATGGCACGATGATGATCGAATCATTTTGGTTTTTGACTGGTTTGGCATAACAAGAGTTACGAGACCGTGAAGGAGATGACACTGAGATTTCATAGTTTTTCAGAGAATCTAAAGTTGGTAAGGTTAACCAGAACAAATGGAACAAATGGATTGCCTTACATTATTCAATCATAAGTTAAGATATTATAACTTAATTGCATAAGTAAAGATATTTTAATTTAATTGAATTACATTACTGACTTTTTCCAAGCTCAATTAACATTAAATTTGAATTATATGATGTCCTGGGACCTCAATGTTATCTTTGTACTTATCATGAAATATCATTTTCTTTTTATTAGATTCTTTTGATTCTAGAGACCATTTGTATGATTTAAAAAGAAACTGAAAATAGCTACAATAATTCACTTGTTTTGGTTTTTTAAAAATTAGATCGTCCAAATCTATTATTTATTACTATAATAAAGGTTATTAGTGGCCTCACCATGAATGGCCATGACGTTTCGCCTATCGCCATCAACCACTGGAATTGTATAAAATCACTCACTTGATTGATTAAACTCTTATTTTCCATACACCCTCTTTCTTTTTCCATACGACCTCTCATTCACTTTTTGTAGTTGGTTATTCACGGTTACTTTCCCTATTTTACAATCATTTCTACCATCGCCTCCTCTGCAGACGACACCGCATCTGAAGCTTGAGGCATCCTTACATTTGACTGCTCTATCACGCCATCAGTGTTGCCAATCACGTCGAGCATCAGCTTCATATACGACACCCGAGATATCCTTGCATCATGTCAGTAGATTTTCCTAACCCTTTATTTAGTTATGCTTCTCCTTGCCCTAATTCTACACGCAATTTGCCAGAGTCAATTCCTATTATTGCCTTCTCTATTGACAACTTAGAAGAAGTCGTTCTGTAGATTATTAGAGGTTGCAATAAAATTTTGGAAGATTGGTGGTGAATATTTCTTTTATTTTTGTTGTATATATTCTAAAATTTATGGAATCGCAAGAAACGAAGGGTTGAACAGAAACCTTAGCAGAAGGAAATGAAGAGACAACACTCAAAGGATCATCAAGTTAATTTCTTAATCTGGCAACTCACCTCCTTAAAAAAATATGTCTACATACCATATTCTTAAAAATAACAAAATGAGACCATAAACAACTAGAAAGGCTGATGGAAGCCCAACAATACCACATCAGAATAAACCGGGCTCAATACAAACAAAAGCAGCCCAACTTGACACAAAACTCATACATAAAATCCAACTTCAATCATCCCCCTCAAGTGCATGTTGCATATGAAGAACCAGATCCCCATGTCTGCCAAAGACATTCTTCATCCCAAGCCTAGATGCAAGGTACTCATGTTGTTGCATGCACGAACTCTTAGTAAACAAATCAGCTAACTGCTCACTAGATTCGCAAAACACCAGAAACATACAAATCTCTAGCAAAGTGACAATCAACATCTATCTTCTTAGTCCTCTCGTGAAATACCGGGTTTGATGCTATTTGTATAGTTGAGTTGTTATCACAGCGCAACACAACTGGATAATTTTGCTCAAACCCTTTCTATTTCAAAAGATTTATAAGCCATATAACTTTTCTAGCTACCTGCCCCATGCTCATATACTCTGCTTCTGCATAAGAGGTTGAAACAGTTTCATGTTTCTTTACCTTCCAGGATACCAAAGACTTACCAATCTTCACACGATAACCTGTAACACAAACCTTCTTGCCATAGGACAATTTGCCAAATCACTGTCACAATAGCTAACTAAGCAAGGATCAAAATCGACACATAAGAAAATACCAATTCCAGACTAATTTTTAATATATCTAATCACTCTTAAAGCTGCTTCAAAATGAGACTTTTTAGGGACTTTCATGAACTGACTCAGATACTGTACCGTAATTGATATATCAGGTATCGTTATGGTCAAATATAAGAGCTTGCCAATCAAGCTTCTATATGAACCAACATCAGACAAAAGATCATCATCCGAATTAATATAAATGTGTATTATAATCCTTGGTAATCAATTTCAAATTGACTTTCAAAAGAGTTTTGGAGGGTTTGCAACCACTAAAGCCAACATCATCAATGAGTTCCAAAACATACTTTCTATGGTTCAAAACAATGCATTTTTCAGAACGAATGACTCAATGCATAAGAAAAAAATTTAAATCACTTAAGTCCTTCATTTTGAAATTGCTTTCCAAAACATCATTAAATTCCTTAACCAGTTCTAAACTATTCCCAGTAATCTAAAGATCATAAATGTAGACTAATAAAATCACAAATTCAGAACCTTTACGTTTTGTAAAAAATAAATAAATAAAAGAATAGTCCAATTTTGATTGAAAAAACCCAGAACTTAACAGAGTTTCAGAAAGCTTTAGGTTCCATTGTCTGGAAGCCTGTTTCAAACCATAAAAGTATTTGCGTAATCGACAGACTAAATCTAGATTTGGATTACCAAATCCTTGAGGAACATGCATATAGACTTCCTCATTCAAGTCACCCTGTTAAAAGGCATTGTAAACATACATTTGGAATAATGGCCAACCTTTAATGGATGTTAATGCTAAAACAGTACGTACAGTGCTCATTTTTGCAACATGTGAAAAATTTCATGATAATTCACATTATACTTATGTTTATAGTCTTTTGCAACCAACCTAACTTTATAACGTTCTAAACTGTCATCTGATTTAAACTTGCCTTTATAAACTCACTTACACCCTATTTCAGTCTTACCAGTTGGTGATGGGACCAGGTCCCATGTACCGTTAGCTTCAAGAGCCTTCACTTCTTCTTTCATGGCCTGAATCCAAGAATCATTCTAAACAACTTCCTAATAAGATCTTTGTTCAATCACATCAGATATGAAAGTTAGAAAGCATTTATAAGAATCAGATATCTGATTGTAAGAAACAAAATTGCTCATAGGATATAGGGTGGTGGTTTGTCCAACCACAAAGTCATCAAACTTGGCAGGTAGCTTCACAATTCTCTAAGAACTGGTAACTGGAGGAGCAGCAACTTGTTCCATCATAATCATCTAAAACATCAGTAGCAAGGGTCCATTAGAACCTTCATGAAGATTGTCAGGTTCATCATGTGGGAAGAGTTTCTCAATTGACTCGGTGGTTTCATTCAAAAGTTCATCTTCATGGTCGTCTTTTGCAGTCCTAACATCTATGAAGGCTTATCAGATTCCTTAATAACCTCGAAATCGTCATATAAGGCCATCATGGGTGTAGTATCACAAAAGATAGGCAGCTGATCAACTTGATTTCTTGCAAAAGAAAATATATGCTCACAAAAAACCACATTTCTGGAATAAAAGAAAATCATTTGTAAGCAAATGAGGTTATATCCTTTTCTAGCATATAAAATATTCGTGATGGTAGATCGTTTTCCATTTATTATGGCATAAGGTCAATTCTTTAAGTTCTCAAGATGCAAATATGACGCATGCAGCCATGTTTTCTCCCTTCTGAAATGAGATCATTAAAAGCTTATGTGAGGAACATTACATTAATAGTAGGTAACTTCAAATAAATCTACTTCTTTTCTTCTAGAAAATACTTCCCAATCCAGTGTTTATGAGATTTTATTCATTTTACAACTGTTAGATTTTCAAAGAAATAGACTTGCTTTCCAAGCCTATTGAGGAAGTTTAACATTAGTTGTTTCTCTTAAGCAATATGATAATATCACGTTTTTTTTTCTCTTATTTTATAATTTTACCTTGACGAGAATGTAGACTTCAGATTCTTCTTGTTTGTCATTTACTTCATTCTTCTTAAATCTCGCTAGCCACTGATTTGGTTATGGATAACAAGATATACAATTATATTTTTGGAACAGAATATGCACGGATGAATATATGGACTATGAAGTTCATGTGTGTTGTTATAGTGATGTGAGCATCTTACAGTCATTGGTAGACGGCGATGGGAATTTACGGAAGAAAATTAGGAATGATTATTATTATTTTTTTTAATTTCTCTTTCGGATTGTTGCAAAATAATTTGTATCTATTATTCATATGCTTCTAAGAATTAGGAAAATATTATTGATCAGTGAATGGAAAATATAAACACATGTTGAAAAGAACTATATCGTGTGTAGGGATCAAAATGACGTGGCCTTGAACTTCGGGTAACGGACTTCGAGATATCGCCGCAGGCTAGCTCTCTTAGGTATCTTTTTTGACCTCTTGGGTACTTAGTTTCCTTTCGAGGCTTTGTGTGAGGCGAGGACCTGAAAAGGGGTGGGGATGACCCCTGATTCCACTATGAAGCTTAAGTCAGTAATGGATTTGGAGAGAATAATATGGAGTATTAAGCAAAACTTAGCCTATGAACTTAGAATGTACCCCTATTTACAGGGAGATATTACCGACTTTATATGACGGCTACCCCCTGGGGAGGGTTTCTGTCCAGAGTCGGCTTAAGCAGGTGATAAGTAGGTCGCCACCTCATCTTTCCTTAGCTGGGAAGGTTTCTTCCTTTGGCGGTGGAAGCAGGTCGCCACCTGTCCCTTTCCTTAAGAGGAACGGTTTCTGATGAGACTTCGGTTATCGACTCGACTTACTCTTTAATAGGGAAGGGATTTAGGCAGCCTAGTCGCCTTTATCTTGTTAATCGTACTCTGGAAGTCGACTTCTTCGAATGTGATCGTCGACCTTTTACCTTTGTTTTATTATTTTGAACAATGTTGGTCGACGACTTATCGATCTCGCCTTTTAAACGTGCTCGACTTTATTTTAGTCATGTCGTGTTTAATTTTAATCCAACACTTTCCCCCGAGACTTAAGTCGTCAACTTCATTCATGAAGAGGAGGTCTTGAGTCGAGTATAATTTTCCAATACATCTCGGCGAGATTCTGTCTTTATTCTGTTTACCAGCTTTTGATATGTAGATTTGAAGAGAGTATCTTTAGTCGAGGCGTTGTACTCGGCTGATGGCTTTCCTGACCGTTGGAGGTTTTGGAGAAGTTGGAGAGTCATCTCGATAAACTCTTGACAGGTACAAGTCAATGGTCATGTTGTCACTGGATGACCCAATGAATGACTGACCTCGGGAAGACTTCTTTGGGAAGTTATCCAAGCGACGGATGCTTTTAGTATAAATACCACCATCACCTCTCCATTCTTTATCTCTGTCTTCACTTCTGTGACTTGGTTTGATTCTTAGAACGGAGATTATTCTTAAGCGACTGGTATTATGGCCGATCATCCTCCCTCAGGTATTCCGGGGGTATCTTCTTTTCAATATTTCTATTATAATCTTCAAAGGTTTTCTGATTACGTGGTTCTTCCTTTTTTAGACTTTATCCAAATGATCCTTTGCAATCATCGCCAGGCTATGGCGCGAGCCTCTTCTGCCCCCCAGTCTAAGGGAGCTAACAGCGGGGTAACTATTGATATTCCCATCGATGTTGAGGCTATTCCCTCTGTTGCAAAGTCGCCGTCAAATCCGTCTCCGAACGAAAGCGAGGTAAAAGATACTATTCGTCGTTCCTATCAAGAAAGGGGTGCTTGCTCTTAGCGTAAAAGAAGGCGAGGCGGGGATTCTTCTTCTTCTTCTTCTTCGTCTTCGTCTTCGTCTTCGTCTTCTTCTTCTTCTTCTTCGTCTTCGTCTTCGTCTTCGTCTTCTTCTTCTTCGTCTTCGTCTTCTTCTTCGTCTTCGTCTTCTTCTTCTTCTTCTTCGTCTTCGTCTTCGTCTTCGTCTTCGTCTTCTTCTTCGTCTTCTTCTTCTTCGTCTTCGTCTTCGTCTTCTTCGTCTTCTTCTTCTTCTTCTTCTTCTTCTTCTTCTTCGTCTTCGTCTTCTTCGTCTTCGTCTTCTTCGTCTTCTTCTTCTTCTTCTTCTTCTTCTTGTGGCGAGACCAATCTACTGATTTTTCCAAGGATTGGAACCCTCTTCACTCTTTGCAGGGGTATTCTCTTAAAGAGGGACATTCGATCGTCAATTCTGATCTGGCCCTTCATTTATTGAATGCTTCTATTCCTCCTCAAGATCGTCGTCGCTTCGGAACGAACCCGGGAGAGGTAGAGAAGGCTACTCGCCTTTTTCTCTTGAAACAGACTGAAGCAAGTGCAACCCCCTTTTGTGTTTATTAAATCTGTTCTTTGTTCGTAGTGACTTGACCTTCTTTCGATTATTTTCTCCCACAGGTTTCCCGAGATTCTCTCCAATTTTCCCGTTTGATGATTGATTTCCTTGAGGAGTTACAGGCGACCAGGGAGAAGCTTAAAATTTCAATGTCTTCTGAGATCGTAAGAGAGGTCCAAAAACTTTGAGAGGAGAATGCCAAATTGAAGGAGGATTTCAAACTCGCAAATGAGACCTCTTCCTCCTTGTGGCGAGACCTCCAAAAGAGCGAAGAGTCTCTACAGAGCTCTATTTCTTTAATGAAAGAGCATCGCCATTTGTCGGAGAAGAAGAACAAGGAGAAGGATAATCTCAGAGTTGAGAACATAATACTCCGTGAGAGGGTCGACGTGCTGCAAAAGGAGATGTCGAGCTTGAGGAAGTCTGAAGCTAAGGCTGTGGAAAATTACAAAGCGAGTTCTGCTTTCGAAACAGATATTGCAGTAGCCGCTTCTGACCTACTTCTCCCTTCTTTAAAAAAGATTGTAGCCAATCTGAGAGCGTATCAACACGACTTCCCTTTTTCTCAAGTTCCTCTTCTTCAGCAGTTTTTAGAGATCGCTACTGAAGGGGATGACAGTTTTGTTGTTTCTTCCTCTAAGGGAAAAAAAGGCTTTGTAAACAGTTACTTTCTAGGACGCTTCTTTTAAGATCGATCCCTTATATAATAAATCTCTCTTTATAATAAAAGGTTCTATCATTTGCAACTTCTGATGAATATATGACGTACCTAAAGTTCATTACTGTTTCGGGTAAATAGTGTCGATTGTTAATATCGTGGACATCGACTTTGATCTTCTATCGAGTTGTCGATGTACCTAGGTTTTTCCACCATTTCGGGTACATAAGGTCTGCAATTGATTTGTAGATCTTTTAACTCTTTGATCGAGTTGTCTCCATACCTAGGCTTTTTTGCCATTTTGGGCACATAAGGTCGACAATCGATCTGTAGACCTTTGATTCTTCGATCGAGTTATCGTCGTACCTAGGCTTTATTGCCATTTTGAGCACATAAGGTCGACAATCGATTTGTAGACCTTTGATTCTTCGATCGAGTTGTTGTCGTACCTAGGATTTATTGCCATTTGGGGCACATAAGGTCGACAATCGATATGTAGACCTTTGATTCTTCGATCGAGTTGTCGCCATACCTAGGCTTTATTGCCATTTTGGGCACATAAGGTCGACAATCGATTTGTAGACCTTTGATTCTTCGATCGAGTTGTCGCCGTACCTAGGCTTTATTGCCATTTTGGGCACATAAGGTCGACAATCGATTTGTAGACCTTTGATTCTTCGATCGAGTTGTCACCGTACCTAGGCTTTATTGCCATTTTGGGCACATAAGGTCGACAATCGATTTGTAGACCTTTGATTCTTCGATCGAGTTGTCGCCGTACCTAGGCTTTATTGCCATTTTGGGCACATAAGGTCAACAATTGATTTGTAGACCTTTGATTCTTCGATCGAGTTGTCACTGTACCTAGGATTTATTGCAACTTTGGGCACATAAGGTCGACAATCGATTTGTAGACCTTTGATTCTTCGATCGAGTTGTCGTCGTACCTAGGATTTATTGCCATTTTGAGCACATAAGGTCGACAATCGATTTGTAGACCTTTGATTCTTCGATCGAGTTGTCGCCGTACCTAGGCTTTATTGCCATTTTGGGCACATAAGGTTGAAAATCGATTTGTAGACCTTTGATTCTTCGATCGAGTTATCGCCGTACCTAGGCTTTATTGCCATTTTGGGCACATAAGGTCACCAATCGATTTGTTGGCCTCTTTATGATGGTAATATTGGAACGATTTCTTGTAAAGAAAAAGGGATCTCGAGGGATCATATTTATTCATTGTCTCCTGGATATTACATCAAAAAAAAGAAGAGACTTCGAAACATTAGTCATAATAAAAAGGCATCTACTTTAGAAGCTTACTATAACTTCTCTGAGCGTCTTGTCGACATGTTGTAACAGTGCCGCGCCATAGCTTGATCTCCTTGAACCTCACCAATTCCCTTTGATGTCGAGAATTTCATTACTTGATGCGCCGTCGACGGGACAATTCAGTGAGGATTGAGAGTAGTTCTACCAATGATGCCGTTGTATGACGAGGCGGCATCGACCACTACAAAGAGTATATCCACTTGTAAAACTTTTTCACCTTTTCCCAAAATAGTAGTTAGTCGAATAGCCCCCATGGGGTAGATGGTTTCCCCTGCGAAGCCTATTAAAGAGAAGTTGACTTTCTTTAGATCCCATCTGGTGAATAATAATTGTATGAATGCTTGATAGAAGAGTATGTCTGTTGAGCTTCCACTGTCAATAAGAACCCTTTTAACCATGTACGTGGATATGAGGAGAGTAACCACCAAGGCGTCTTCATGCGGTTGATCCACCTTCAACAGATCGCTGGCGGTGAAGCTAATAATCTCGAGCTCAGGTTCTCGAGGTCTTTTTCCCATTACTGCCGCCGTGGATATTTGAGCCGTATATACCTCTCGAGCTGAATTTTGTTCCCCCTCCTGAGGCGAATCCTCCCACGATTACATTCACTGTCCCCCTTTGAGTGGGGGCGAGATGGTCATGAGGGGGGATCGAGAATTTCCCCCCGGGCTACGACTTCGCTTCTTTGGGGTATTGGGAGGCTTCTCGACAAATTTTAGAAGTTTACCTCTTTGAATGAGGGTCTCAATATCTTGCTTCAATATGGTACATTCATTCATGTCGTGCCCCCTTGTTTGGTGATATCGACAATAGGCATTTATCTGATGACCCATCAAGTTCTTTCTCGCTGGAGGTGGGTTGTTTAGACGAAGTTTCTCCATTTCTTTAAGTACCACCGCCATATTATGTGTAAGAGGGGTATAGCTCGCTGGATAAGGGTTAAGGTCTTTCCTTGCTCCCAGTTGATTCCCATGTCGGACAGCCCCTTCTCGCCTCTCCTCTCTCTTGGATGGTCAAGAAGCAGAACCTTCCTCGACTTTAGTCGGAACGATCTGCCTCTTGAATTCTATGGGCGATCTTTCGTGTGACCTCTCCAAGGCGATATATTTCTTAACCTTGATGGCGAGAGCGTCAATCTTTTGTACTGGCTTCATCACCATGCTATCCTTTAGAGCTTGACTCTGTACTCTGAGACCCCTCCAGAAGGTCCTGATCAACTCGCCATCAGTGGCGTCTTCGTTCAACTGCTGGAGTATCTTGTGGTATCTAGTATAATAATAGGCTAAGTTCATCAGGACCTTGCTCAATTTTTATCTAGAAGGCCATACTCTTGAGGTGTTGTCTTTGGCCTATATGACCTTCTATGAACTTAGCCTTCACTTCTTCCCACGAATCAATTGAACTGTCGGGAAGACTATAAAACCAAGTAGACGCCTCTTCCTTCAAGGTTGTTGAGAAGAGCGCCGCGTAATGGTCTGGAGTTGCCCCTCTTCCCAAAAGAGAAGAGTTATGGGCGTTGATATGGCGAACCGGGTCTCCCTCGCCCGTGTAATCATCGATGTTCCTCGCAAAGACTTGTAGAGGAACTCGAGTGTTGAATAGCCTTCTGGAGAAATGATGAGAAGTGTGGTCGCGAACAATAAGTAGATCATTCGCTCCTCTTCTCTTCTTTTCCATCAATTCTTCTACCTGTCCTATAGTGAATAGGACAGGGCCCTTGCTTGCCGTTTCGATTTCAAGAGCTTTGGAAACCTCTTTCTCCAATAGATTTTCTTCTACGATCTTCACACTAGAGGCCACCTCTTCCTTCTGGGAGGCTTCTCGAGTTGGTTCCTTTTTACCAGGAAAAGTTCCCGCCTGGGTCTGGTTCCAGAAGGCTATGAAGGCCGCCATTATCTCTTGAGGGACAGTCAGAGGGACTTTTCTTGCTTCCTCAAGATTGGATAATGACTGTGCATGACTGAGATTCTCTTCACCACCAGTGCCGTTAGCGTGAAGCGCGGGTGGGTCTTCTCTGGGTGTTGGATGGTGGGATTTACTTGAGTGTTTCCCATCTCCTCTATAACGGGGCTTGGCCTCTTATTCTTCTTGGAGGCCATGACTTTTTGATCAGTTTCTCACAGACGGCGCCAAATGTTGAGATCAAAATGACGTGGCCTTGAACTTCGGGTAACAGACTTCGAGATATCGCCGCAGGCTAGCTCTCTTAGGTATCTTTTTTGACCTCTTGGGTACTTAGTTTCCTTTCGAGGCTTTGTGTGAGGCGAGGACTTGAAAAGGGGTGGGGATGGCCCCTGATTCCACTCCAAAGCTTAAGTCAGTAATAGATTTGGAGAGAATAATATGAAGTATTAAGCAAAACTTAACCTATGAACTTAGAATGTACCCCTATTTATAGGGAGATATTACCGAATTTATATGGCGGCTACCCTCTGGGGAGGCTTTCTGTCCAGAGTCGGCTTAAGCAGGTGACAACCAGGTCGCCACCTCATCTTTTCTTAGCTAGGAATGTTTCTTCCTTTGGCGGTGGAAGCAGGTAGCCACTTGTCCCTTTCCTTAAGAGGAAGGATTTCTGATGAGACTTCGATTATCGACTCGACTTACTCTTTAATAGAGAAGGGCTTTAGGCAGCCTAGTCGCCTTTATCTTGTTAATCGTACTCTGGAAGTTGACTTATTCGAATGTGATCGTCGACCTTTTACCTTTGTTTTATTAATTTGAACAAGGTTGGTCGACGACTTATCGATCTCGCCTTTTAAACGTGCTCGACTTTATTCTAGTCATGTCGTGTTTAATCGTAGCCCAACATCGTGTACTAAGTGAACACCGAAAAATAGAAAATAAATAACTACATCGTGTAGTTATTGTAGCCAAATAAATCCTTCTATTCGCGTTTTGTCCCGTTCACCAACATTATTTTTACTTTTACCTAGTAATAAGATTATTTTACTACTAATTATAAATATTTACAAAAGATGAAAACTTAGATTGAAAAAAAAAAAGGGCAATATGATTTCTTGAAACAAAAATTTATAGGACTACTTCTTTCTATTTATTTTACGATGATACTTCTATTTAAATTCGATTGTTCAAAACTATATGTATTGTAATGCTTTTCAAATTATATATTTCTACACTAATGAATATAAAATATGTATTGCACCACGTGCGTGCAGTGCATGGGCAAAAAATATTGTATATATATAGAATCTAGATTTTTTATTTTACAGATCAAACTAGATGTCATCTTTTTCAGTTTTTAACAAATTAAACGCGATTAAAAAATATTATTTTTTACCGTTTAACATTTTTTTATCGTGTTTAATATTTCTTTTTTCTAATGGCGTGAAATTAGGATTTAATCTAATTTTTGTTTGAAACGTTTCTTAATTGTCATTTCTTCTTTTCTTCAAACTCTTCATTTTCTTTTATGTCTCATCCTTTCTCGTTATGTGTCATTGACAAATCTTGTTACAATTTTATAAATCTCACATGTATATATTAATTTTTATCTATGTCATTCTAATTGATTATTTCTTTTTCAATTGACCAAAACAATTATAAGTTATTTTATGTTCTTTATATTTGTATTGGATATGATTGATGTATTGACATTTTTCTTCACTACGAGTATATATATATATATATAATTGTCTTTTAAAATTTTTGTTAGGAAAAAAAGTTATTAGTTCGATCTGAAATAGTCTTCAATTAGACCAATTTTTTAGCGTGTGAAAATATTATTATGGACTCACTAACGTCTAAGTCCGGAATTCATCATTGACTTTATGTATTCCTTAAAAACATATAAATAATTTATTTGACATCTTTAAATAATAAAATGGATTCAGATCTTCTGCCTCAATATTCATGCTCCAGATCGTGCCTCACCGTTAAGATCTTGACATGTATCTTGAGTGTAATTAATAGGGATTGGTGAACCCTAAAATGAAAATATTAAATCTAATGACATGTGTCAAAATTTTAACGGTGATGCACGATTTAATGCATAAAGAGTGAGACATTTGATATGAATTCTGAATCCTAATAAAATATGTAAATTTATTATAAATGCCTTAAGAGTGAGCACTTCCAATGGTAGTTCCTAGTTCCATGTTGTAAATTTATCATTGTAGAGAGTTCCTAGTTCAACTTACTGTTGGTTCTTACTAGTAATGATTAAATAGGAACTTGGCTTTCCAATGAGAGTTCCTTGTTCCAAAATGGGAGTTCTTAGTTCCTAGATTTGCTACTAGATGATGACTAGGCGCCACTAGGCGTGACTGGGACAACAAATATTACCGTTTTGCAATTATTAAGTGAATAATGAAGTGAGACAGTTCCTACTAGTAGGAACTCCCACGTTACTGTTCAAGTCAGTTCCTACTTGTTAATAATATTTTATTCAATTGTTTTGTCTTTTGGATTATATATATATATATATAATTATACTACGTTAAGTCGGATAATGACACGAGCTGTAATAGGTCATTTTTAATATTAAATAAGTTAAATAATGACACAAACCAAAATTACTACTTTTTAACTTCGAATCAATTTCAGAGTCTTCAGGTTCAAGTTGCTTATATTTTACCATGTAACACAACCTCAATTCTAAAATTTAAAAAATAGTACATAATTCCATATTATTAAACGTGAAATAATTTTTTTACTAAAAAATATTATTTTATTTTAATGCATATATATATTTATATATAATCTACTTATTATTTTATATATAAATATGAATAAGTATTCAATTATGATGATATTACTGAATGCATATCTCTGCCAGAGGTGAGCACAAGACCTCCAATTTCGTATCAAATGTATATCGAAAATAATATCCAATTACGCGATAAAGAGAAACATAAAAGATTACAAGACGATTTGGTCGAACATCTCAGGCAATTTAGTAATGTGTGGGACAATTCTATGTAGTCTCATATATATATATATATATTCATTTTAGTTGGCAACTTTAATGTATTGTTTTTATATTTTTTGTAATGTAATTTTTAAATTATTCAATCATTATTTTAAAAAAAATTGTGTGCTCATTTATATATTATATTCTTTTTTATGCAATTTTTTTAAATACAAATCTTAATTACTTTTAAATGTATAGTACGTGAATAATTGAACTAACCCTAACGACGCCGACTTTCGAATTTTGGGATAATTAACAACACACGTCGGTCAAATTTGGAACCCAAATATTTGATCCAAATTGAAACTTTGACGAATTCATAAAAAATGTAAATTTTGTTAAACAATCAATTACATTTATATGATTTTTACATATTTTTTTTCCAAATTTATTTTAATTATTTCAGTCTAACACTTGAATCTCATTCATTGGTTTGTTGATGTCCGTATTTTTCAAAATATGAATATTTAATATACATAATGCTTAAAAAATTTGGTCGAACATCTATTGGATTTTAGTATGCATGTGTTAATTCTATGTTGTCTTAAATATATATGTGTTCATTTTTTTAGTTGACAAATTTAACATGTTATTTGTATTTTTCTGTAATATGATTTTTAAATTATGATAATCATATTTAACAAAATTACGTGCTTATTTATATATTAGGTTCGTGACTTTTTATATAATTATTTGAATACCAAAATCTAAATATTTAATTTATCTATAGAGTTTTTTTGTACAAAAAAAGTTATATTGTGAATATAGAATTATGTGGGTCCCAATTTGGAAGTGGAACTAGGTCTCCACCACTGGAGAGAGTTTCCATTATACTGTAGCAGTTCCTACTTTTGATAAGTTGGCAGTGACGTAGCGGGTGATATGTATTAGAGATATACTTTAGATATATAGGAGATATAGATAGTGTAGATAGAAATAATATATATATATTTATTCTAAAATTACCTCTCCTAATATCTAGGGTATATCTCTAATACTAAATATATATATTCTAAGATTACATCTCCTAATATCTAAGGTATATTTCTAATAATATGGATGAAGTGCTAAACCTGACTGACACATAGGTTATAGCCTAGAGGAAAGAAAAACTGCAATCCCTAGGTAGTAGTACTATCCATAAATTAATCATATAGAAAAGAAAGTCAAACTACTGACCTTTTTGGTCAAGGTAATTACTAAGCTATATAGTTGTTTAATCAGCGAACGAACGTGATTAATGTGCCAATTGTCTTCTGATGGTGGTACTAATAATTCATTAGTTTATTTTAAGGGTTTTTATTGAGTTAAAGATACTTTATATATATATATATATATATACTAAATTAAACAAAATAAAAATTAGAGATGTGTATTTGAAAGACTAAATTGAACAAAATTAAAAGTTTAGGGTGGA
Organism: Clarkia xantiana subsp. parviflora; assembly: GCA_036873135.1. Taxonomy (NCBI): domain Eukaryota; kingdom Viridiplantae; phylum Streptophyta; class Magnoliopsida; order Myrtales; family Onagraceae; genus Clarkia; species Clarkia xantiana. The sequence continues at coordinate 14,288,786 of JAPTYO010000008.1, read as the reverse complement.
TCATATGACTTATATGTGTCATTTAACGGTCAAAACTAACCGTCAACTAATGTATAGACCAAAAGTTAATAAAGTTCAAACGTTTGGTACAAAAAATATACAAAAAATACATTTTATACCTAAAGCTACATTCGGTCAAACATGTTGTATAAAAAGTACATTTAATATTTATTTTAAATAATAATAATTTTAAAAAAAATAATAATTATTATTTTTACTTATTTCCTAGATAATGGAGTCAAGAAAACTGGAAAGTGAAAATGTTTTATGATTAAAAAAAAAAATTACTACTAGATCAAGGTGGTTTGATATTCAAAATAAACTTTACAGTTCACACTTAAACAAAGCTCACTTTCCTAGAAGTGTTTGATCTATTTGATGAAAATGATTTTATGTAAAATTTCTGCTATTTGTCCGCTTAGCTCAGAGGTTAATCGCAAATGCGTAGGTTGATATCGTATGATAATATTAGTATTATGGGTTTTATAAATCAGTAGAATAGTATTATGGGTTATGCAATAATTAGTGTTTCTAGTTTATATCTTCTTATGGAAAGAATATAACTAATATTATTATGAATGAGTGAATTGAAATTATACTCTCTATCTCTACATTTGTGATATGTTTCTTTTATCTAGCATTCGCTGTTACTTAATCTATCAGCATTCCCTTTTATCAATTGATGATTAGTTCGTATCATTAGTATTAGAGCCGTTCTTCCTCGGTTGTGTTGATTTGCCGATTCCGGTTACACCCGCCTCCAACCGATTGCGAGTATTATGGGTTTTATAAATTAGTAGAATTTATGGGTTATGCAATAATTAGAGTTTCTAGTTTAAATCTTCTTATGGAAAGAACATAACTATAGAATTATTATGAGTGAATTGAAATTATGCTCTCTATCTCTACATTTATGATATATTTTTTTAGGGTTAAAAGTACTTTTCATACCACATGTTTGACCGAATGTGGATTTTAGTACCGGATGGTTAGTTTTGTATACTTTTGGTACCAAACGTTTGAAAAAATGTGGCTTTTGGTACATCCGTTAGTTGGCCGTTAGTTTTTTCCGTTAAGTGACATGTGCAAGTCACGTGACCGACCCTAAACTTTCGATTTTGTTCAATTTAGTCCCTCAAATATATTCATAACTTTTAATTTGTTTAATTTAGTCCCAAAACTTCAAAATCAATTCCAATTGAATCATCGAACCCAATTGACCTAGCCGGACCTAGCCTAGGGCTAGGTTCGAACCTGGGTTGGGGTCGCCGGACCTAGCCGATCCTGACTCAGGGTCGGACCTAGCCCTAGGCTAGGTCCGGCTAGGTCAATTGGAACCTAGCCCAAATTCGACCCAAATTGGGCTAGGTCCCAATTGACCTAGCCGGACCTAGCCTAGGGCTAGGTCCGACCCTGGGTCAGGGTCGGCTAGGTCCGGCGACCCCAACCCAGGTTCGGACCTAGCCCTAGGCTAGGTCCGGCTAGGTCAATTGGGTTCGATGGTTAAATTGGAATTGATTTTGAAGTTTTGGGACTAAATTAAACAAATTAAAAGTTAGAAATATATTTGAGAGACTAAATTGAATAAAATTGAAAGTTTAGGGTCGGTCACGTGACTTGCACATGTCATTTAACGGAAAAAACTAACGGCCAACTAACGGATGTACCAAAAACTACATTTTTTCAAACGTTTGGTACCAAAAGTATACAAAACCAAACATCTGGTACTAAAAGCCACATCCGGCCAAACATGTGGTATGAAAAGTACCTTTAACCCTTTTCTTTATCTAGCATTCACTGTTTCTTAGTCTATCAACATTCCCTTTTATCAATTGATGATTAGTTCATATCATTAGTATTAGAGCCGTTCTTTCGGTTGTGTTGATTTGCCCGATTCTGGTTACACCCGCCTCCAACCGATTGCGAACTCCGATAAACTCCGATCGCTACTCTAACGTCGTCAATAAGCTCACGACACTACCACCATAATCAGCTCACACTAAGTGCTGCAATTTCTGGGGTATGTGAACAATAGTATTTGCGCCCACAAGGTGTTCGTTGAATTGCACATTAAAACAATAAACTCTATTTTTTTATGTTGCATTTTTGTCTTTCCTTGATATAGCTACACTTTTAATTAGGGATATCATAGTCTCGGCTGCAAATTTGTGAGTACCTAGAAAAAAAAAATTTAAAAAAAATTATGGGATGGGTCGAAACCGGTTTATGTTTGAATTTTCATTACTTATCTCTGTCGTAGTTGCTCTATTATTTTCGGAATTTCACTTTGACTGCCTGGGTTTAATTTGTCAGGGTCACAGGGTCATAGTTTTGATTACTGGTGCAACGAAGTGTTGTGTCAAAAGGCTAGGTCTAGAAAGAAGTGGCATTACTATCTCTCGCGGTTTCTTATGTTATCATATTTGCGATTGAGGCTGGATCCTGATATTTACGTTTTTTTTATTGAATTATGACATTAATTTACATGATAATCTTCTCTTCTTCTTTGATTTGTTTGTATATGGGCTTTGTTCCACATTTGCAGCGATCAGTCATTCAGTTTTTTCTTGGCCTAATTAACTATGGTGCTCGCTTACATCTTCCTTTCAATGTTTCTCTTAAAAAAATCAGCAGATAAAAGAGGTACCGAAGGTCCTAGGGTTTATAACCCTATGGGATTGGACCTAAGAAACATACACGACTGATCAATGATACATGACAAACTTTTATTTTTAACAGGTACAATCACAACAGGTTGTTGCGTAAATGTTACAATACTCCCACCAGATGAGTAACACAGTTCTGTTAGTGCTCGATGGTCGCACTGACTAACCCCGTATGAAAGAAGATGGAAGAAAATGGACGACATGCATTACATGTATAAAAGGCGTCCTCCCATTCGGGCGAGTGGGAGATGTTGGAAATTATAGCAATTGGGCTGCCTTTCATGGAAGCTCATCAACCATGCATAATTGAGTGTAAGTTAATTATAAGTAACTAGCCCATTAATTAGGTCTATGTGTCGATTAATGTTATTTTAGGCCCTATTGGGCTAGCTCATTAACTAGAAGAATTAAGGTCCATTAAGTGGACCGTAACTAGGAAATTCGGTCGATCATGCTAGGGAATATTTGGTGGTCAGTTTAGATCACCTAAGATTAAAGAATCATATTATTATCCCTAGAGATAGATTTATTAAATAATATATTATATTCTATTGTAGAAGATAATATATGTTAAATTTCGGGGAGTAATCACTACGGATACTAAATCATGGTACATGCTAGTAATCGAAATTACACAGCGGAAGATTTGCACATACCTCAAACGTGATCCGTAGTCCCTAGATCCTTTTGCAGGGAGTTCACGATCCACCGGACGGCACCCGTAGAGGTTCTGGTTAAGGAAGCCCTACGTGGTATAGTCTCCACAGCAAAGCCTCTGATCAATTCTTGGCACGGGGACAGATCTCTGGAGTGTTTGCTTAGAAAGCAAATTGGCACACCTTGGGTGAAGCAAAGGTTCGGCCGAAATACTTAAGTGTGGGGGGGGGGGGGGGTTTCTCTCTAAAACACTCTAATGAGGGAATTGTGATTAACCCTAAAAATCCCCTAACACCATGTATTTATAGGAGGAGCAAAGTGGATAAAAGTCCACTTTGCCCACACCATTATTTCGGTCGGTCACTATGTATAGGGAGGCCAATTTTGGGCCTCTCATGTCAATAGGGATTTGGGTCTGGCCCATTTACCCTAATGTGACATATACCGAATTTCCTTAGGTAAACTATACGTATTATGGGCTACCAATTACGGCGCCCATTACCATATGCTTACAGCTCCCACTCGCTAGAATGGGAGGGTGCCTGTTAATGTATTGTCGTCCAAATCTGCATCAACATTTCACTCCTTCGATTTGGTCCTTGCTTCTGAATAGTTCATACGAGGTTTGTCGTGCGACCGGCGGATACGACGGGCAGTGCTACTCATCTGTTAGGAGTATTGTAGCGCCCGCGAAACGTTGATTCCCTTTTCTCTAATTAACCTGTTATAAACATCATTTATATTGTACCGTGCTGTATCCTAGGTCAACTGTTAATTCTCCTTTTGCGTAGTTTCCATATAGAAACACTTCTCCCAAGCATCCGTACAAGTATTCACAACCTTCAACTAATATCCGGATGGTGGCCACCTAGTGAATACAATAGTTGGTGAATTACAGGTGAACTTGACTATCCCCATCGCTCATATCTTTAGTCAGACCCAACCGGTTTCCAAAGACGTGGTCAGTGGGCCTTTTTGTTCAGCACTATGCTCATACGCCGGAAAGCGAGCATTGAGCCTGACCTTAGATATGAGTTCTGAGTCCGTGAGGATACTTTAGGTGCCTCTTCATAAGGCTCTTGGGATCAATTACATGCTCGAGGTGAAGAAGTTTGTGCCCGCTAGAATCACGAGGATTCCTTCCTATCACAACAGAGCTGTGACCCCGTGGTCGAACGTGGCACGCGTAGTATGAAGCACGCGTTGATAGCATACCTAAACCTTTTGGGTTGACATGAAAGGGATATGTCAATCATGCTATCACAGATTCTCATCTTGCCTAGAATGTGGTTTAATGACAAACTAAGTTCATCACGGCGATATGCAAAATGAAGATCATGTCAAGTTACTTCGAAACTAGATAATCGTCTTGCTTAATCAGGTTTATCCCCCTGACTCTTAGCCAGTCTTGCTTGGTAGAGGCCTCCCTCAACCGCAAGACGACCGTACCTGTGTGACGAGGTAAGGCCCACATTCGACATAGTTTTGGCAGAGGATTGCATCCTCCTACGACTTAGTTTATAGACCGTAAATCTGATGTAATCAAAATATTATGACGTCGATTGATCATAAACTCAGTTGCAATTATTTCTCTTTTAAAATGTAACTTTCTGATATCAAAATGTTATCACAGATACATGTCCTTTATAAACCCTACGCAATCCAAGCAATTTTACACGTTTATCGAATATGTCCCTGCGTAGTGGTTTTGTTAATGGGTCCGCTACCATGTTATTGGTGGACAAGTATTCCATAGTGATTATATTGTCTACTACCATTGAAATTTAGCATGAAATTATTTCTCATCAATGTGTTTGGTCTTACTACGGTTCTTCGGATTCTTAACTGCCGCAATGGCTGCTTAACTGTCAGAAAAGACCTTTACAGGTTTATTCTCGACATTGCTACAACGCGGTGCTGTTATAAGCCTTTTGAGCCAGACCGCTTCCTGTGCATCCTTAGAGAGAGCTACGAATTCCGATTCCATCGTGGACAGTGCGACACAGGTTTGCTTCTTGCTCGTCCATGGAATGGTGGCATTAGCAAGGAAGAATGCTCCTCCTGTAGTGGACTTACGATCATTCGGATCGCCACCACAGTCGGCGTCAATGTAATCGGTCAATTCTAACTTCCTGCCCTCATAGCACAGTTCGTAGTCGGCAGTACCTTTTCAAAAAACGAGTTATTCATTTTATAGTCTTTATATGTTGATGGCCAGGATCTGATAGGAAACGTGCTACTAGGACTACGGCGTAACAGATATTCAGACGGTGCATTGCATGGCGTAGAAAAAACTACCGACCATGTTAAAACATCCTGCACCCTTTATCTATGTATGCTCTGCCAGGTTCTTGGGGCCGGCACATTTTGACAGTGCGCACCCAAACAACATTGGCGTTTCCACGGATTTTGGCATCCTGTAATCTGAATCTTTTCAACAATTTGTTGATATAAGCATCTTGAGATAGACATGATTTCCGGGTAGCCCGATCTCTGGCAGTCTAAATGCCTAAGATATACGTGGCCTCTCCCATGTCCTTCATCTCAAATACAGAGGCCAACCAGGATTTTGACTTATTCATAAATCTTATGTCGTTTACAGCAATAAGTATGTCGTCCACGCATAATGTTAAGATGACATACTTAGACCTGGAGGTCTTATAATACACGCATGGATCCTTGTGATTAACTCACAGATCCGTTTCCTACGATTTCCTCGTGGAATCTGCAGTACCATTGCCGTGACGACCATTTAAGACCGTAGATGGATCTTTGGAGTTTACAAACTTTACGTTCGTCACCAGGGGTAATGAAACCCTCCGGTTTCTCCATGTAGATCTCTTCCTCCGGGTTTCCGAGGAGGGATGCGGTCTTAATACCTACTCGGTGCAGTTCGAAATCGAGACCTGCGACTAGGACCATAAATGGCCCTCCACCGTGTTTTTACGCACAAGTGGTATGTTCTCAAAGTCCATTCCGTGAAGTTATGTATAGCATTTCGCAGCAAGTCGAGCTACGTATCGCTCGACATTTTCCATCAGTGGTGAGCCTTCTTTCAGGACTCACCCTATCCTTATGCCCATGTGGTCACCAGGTAAATCAAATATAGACTTTAATGGCTTTCATTTAGGCGATCTCTCTCATTTATTATTTTCCTCCATTTCTCCACTTGAGGTCTTTCCAATGCTTGTTGACAGTCGTTAGAGTGAGGTTATTACTCTTCAAGATGGGATACTTCTTTGGAGAAGTTCGACGCCTTTGAATTTCGTCTAGGCTTGATTATCCCGTCTTTGAGTCTTAACGTCTCTCCCACTCAGAATAATTCCTCTTATCGGAGCATTTCTTCCAATTTGGATAATTATCCCACTCGAGATGATGCTTCTTATCGGAGCATCACTTCTATTGGGTACAAGAGGAGTGCTTTAACCATAATCGACAACTTTCCTTATACGACTTCTCGGTCTCAGAATTTTACTTCCAAGATGAATTCCTTGATCACTAGGATCTGGAAACAAGTTTGTCGGATCACTCTCACTGGGAACAATGGGTAGTATAGGTAGTTGTGGCATCCTCGGTTTAGCATTACGATAATCAGGTTCAACTTGATTCGTCTCAACAGCAACAGTTATTTCGTGTGGAAGGAGTTTATTCCTCCTACTGGATTTATTATGAAAATGTTCCCATTATCATTTACCATATCATTCACTTGAGTTGCTGGTTCAAATCTCTCCCACTCGAATTAAGTGGGACCTGATATCAGTAGTATCCTCTTCTGTCTGATCAAGACTCATTGACTGAAACTGTCAATGCATCGGAAAATTCGTCCTCAAGTATGTAATGTCTCATGTTCGACCACGGCACCATTTTTCCAGCTGTAAACATGTACTTTCAAAGAGTAGTTTGCATACTCTTGTACTAGATACGTGTTTAATGCGCAAATAAATGCCGCATGGTGATATGATTTAACTCATTATCATTCTTCAGCTTTTATGGCGGCGTGTTTAAGGATTATAATGGAACATAGTTTTACATTAATGTGAATCACTTTCTCATCATCCCATAGGGAATGTTTGGCGAAATGACTACAACATTATGTTTGCAAACTATGCCTTTAGAAGTGTGTCATTTGATTTGAATGCTTAGCCTGACATATCGTTCAAGGCGTACGGAAGGAAAATTGTTTAACCGACTTATTTCAGAGATTTTATCCCATCTCCGATCTGAGCAATTCAGGTTTTCACCTGATACGTCAGTCGATACTTTTACAAGGTCTTAGTAGCTTTCGAAGCCTACTTCCTACCGATGTAAATGTTATCAATAAGTTATTTCCGAAGGAATGCAAACGAAAATTCAGCACCCCATCATTTAAACACTTCATTATTAAACTCGTACTTTGAAACAATGTGTTCCGTCTTTCGAGGTCCACTTGCGCATAGCGCAATTTTACCGAGGTTCCAACCCTTGGTTAAATCGTTTCATTTCTAAATTTAATTCAATTTAATCCAATCGGGTTCGAACATGATTATCATAAAAAATTATTTCATTCAATGGAGTAATAATAATAAAGAAAGACTTTTAGTCGGTTAATTCTTAGATCTACGCAATCGATGGATTTTAATGGCATGATCTAGTCCATAGATTTAGATGTAGGAGAAAATGTATGGATTTGCTTGATTCTCCCATTTATAATGGCGTTTTTATTTTGGTTATTTACTTATTTCAGATCGATCCCGTTTTTAACCGAGTCCCTTAATCTTGATAAAAAGAACTTTTTTTCGAATCGAAAGGTCACTACTTTATTCAATGAAACTGAAACAATGTAATCCAAAAACATAAATTAAACAAATAGAAAAACCAACACTGAACAATACTGGGGTCTCATATCTCAAACTCGAAGCAATCATGAAGAAGTTTGATGGACTAGCTGTCTTAACCGAAATGTACCTAAAAGGTACTGATATCATGGTGAGTAAAGCACCGGATCATCGTTTAGACTTCTTTTTTCTAGGGGTTGCCAAGCATTTCAACATACCGATGAATCTTTCATCGAATGCCTCGGGCTCCTTTGGAAAATTTCCTTCTTTATCAACTGTTTCGAATAGGTCTATCGTCATCTTAATCGATTTGATCAAACGCATTCGGCCTTTCTCGTTAACAAACCATGAAAGAGGAAACATTATCATTACCTTCCGAGCCCGTGTCCATACGTCCAACACATCAGCAGGATCATGATAGGCTATTATGTCGTCATCACTGCATAGAATACTGAAGTATTCCGCCATCAAGGCTCTAGTTTTAGCGGCCCTTACCGTAGCGAAGGTATATGGCACACCAAAGATGCAATGCGCTGAGGTGTACAAATTCTCCTTCTACTTCAGTTGACAGCTGCGAGATAATCAACACTCGTGCATTACGATCCTTCCTCAACCTTTTCTTGTCATTGCTTTCATGTGGGTTTTTGTATTCGTCCAAGCTCAACCTATCCGCCGTCGGATTGACCTGATCGTCAAAATCCGCAGCGATCAGAAGATCCATATCATTATCTCCCCATGCATCGTAATCCATACCGTCCAGATTGCGATGTTCGTAGAACTGTACCGGGTCATCCATGAAAACTAACACATTGATGGTTATGCAAAAATTAGGTAGACAATAACATTTTGAGAAAGAATTGCATACACCAGATATCCATTAAGATTGAATCCGACAAATAACGATTCCTCAGTCATCTAAACTAACCGACCACCAGTAAACCAATGGAAGATGGCTGTGAAAGAGTTCACATTACCGCCATTTTCAATCCAATAGACCAGTCTTTTAAAACGGTTTTAATCGCAAATTATCGGAACGGGAATTTTAAAACAAGCATACCCGATCTTGGCTTTCCTAAAGCCCTTTTAGTTTGGAAAATATTCCGATGAATTCACTCATGCATATATAATTCTACTAACCATGTAAATTATCATACGCAAGTAACATTCATCAAACAAACCACACACATGCTTACGCGTCATGCTTCTAATGTTCCGAGGAACTCATGCTTGCATACATAATTCTACTTCCATGTAAATTATCAAATGCGGTACATCCCCAACATTCTAGCATACGTGTCAAACATGAATCATTCACATTCATCATACATATTTGGCGACTGGTTTTCAATTTTTTAAAATAATTTTAAACATTAGGGGCTGATTTGCAATTCATGCTTATATTCAATCACGCAACATTCTAGACATGAATCCTAGGCATTTCCAACCATCACAACATGTCTATCCTAGTGCGCATTCCATATATTTAACCAGGGCTCCGCCCACAACATGCAGTATCCAGCTAGCTTGACTCAGTCAAGACAACAGTTCTAATCATGCATCAAATATATATATATATATATATATATATATATTGAATAATAAACAATTGCAATTCAGCCCTCTAATTAATCCAGTCCCAAAAACATGTATCTCCGAGATCCATCCCCATAATCGAAACAAGGCATAAAGATCTTACCGTTATGTAAATAACATCAAACCCTTGAGCACTGTGTAACCCATTTTAGGTTATAAACATTTGATTTTAAAATTTGAACACCCTATTTAATTTAATTGACATGAATTCGGTTTTGAAAATTCAGTTCGGTTCAGTCAATTTCGGTCTGCTTTGGTCCGGTTCGGTTCAGAAAAAAAAAAAACTGGTTCGGGTCCGTTTCTAATTTTAAAAGCTGTTTCGGTCCGAATCAATCCAATTAAAATAGGGTTTTGTTCGGTTCACCACACAAAACTAGTTCGGTTAGATCCACTTAGTTACCCTGGTCCGACCCGACCCAACTAGGTCGAACCGATTGAGAAAATCTGGTTCGGTTTTATTTCGTCCTGGTTTGACATATTGGACCGGCCCAATAGTTTAAAAATAAAAGGTTGACCCGAAATGTTTACTTGTGGCCCAAGTAAGGTTTTAAAGCCCAAAAATATTAAACTTAGCCACCAAGTAACATTTATTATATAAAACAATTTTCAATATTAAATATATATATATATATATATATATATATATATATATATATTTCGCCAGATCACTAACATATATATATTTATTGTCAAGATTCTATCTATAAGATTAAATCAATCAACAATATATATATATATATATATATATATATATGTAAAATTCGGCTTATATATGTTAATATTTATTTATTGTCAATATCTTATATAGGGTAACAAATATACTGACAATATATTTTCTCAATCTTTTAGGTAACTAAATCTATCAATAATATCTTTAACCCTATTAAATAATTAGATATACTGATAGTTATGTATATTTCTATATATTAATGTGAATCTACACAAATGTTCCCATTTATAGATATATTGTTACCTTAATTAAAAAATTAAAATATGGTAAACAATATTTTAATGTGTGTGCCGAAATTTATTTGCTTGGAGACCAAGAAATTAAAAATTTTACCTTGTAATTTACCTAGAATTTTCGGCACAAACACATATTTGGGAACAAGTGGTCAAATTTTAAGATCAAATTTTAATAAGATCTACAATCCAAATTTTGATTTTGATAAATATCACATTTTTCTTGATGATCATGAACATCAAATTAACCAAGAACATCATGAAAATTTCGGACCACCCTTAAACATAAAAATCGAAATTTTAAAATCCTTCCTTTTAAAAATTTCGGTCTGAAAATTTTAAAACTTTCAAGAACACCAATTTATCAAAATCATGAACTCCTAACACAAGCTCTGATACCACTGTTAGATTTCGGGGAGTAATTACTACGGATACTAAATCATGGTACATGCTAGTAATCGAAATTACGCAGCGGAAGATTCGCACATACCTCAAACGTGATCCGTAGTCCATAGATCCTTCTGCTGGGAGTTCACGATCCACCGGACTGCACCCGTAGAGGTTCTTGTTAAGGAAGCCCTATGTGGTATAGTCTCCACAGCAAAGCCTCTGATCGATTCTTGGCACGGGGAAAGATCTCTAGAATGTTTGCTTAGAAAGCAAATTGGCACACCTTGGGTGAAGCAAAGGTTCGACCGAAATACTTAAGTGTGGGGGGAGGGTTTTTCTCTCTAAAACACTCTAATGAGGGAATTGTGATTAACCCTAAAATTTTCCTAACACCATGTATTTATAGGAGGAGCAAAGTGGACAAAAGTCCACTTTGCCCACACCATTATTTTGGCCGGCCACTATGCATAGGGAGGCCCAATTTTGGGCCTCTAATGTCAATTTGGATTTGGGTCTGGCCCAATTACCCTAATGTGACATATACCTAATTTCCTTAGGTAAACTATATATATTATGGGCTACCAATTACGACAACCATTACTATATGCTTACAATATATACATCATTAATGATAGTATATATTTACAAGGAACAATATATTGGTGAATATATTATATTCTATTTATATGAATTATAAAATTGTAAGCATATGGTGATGGGCGCCGTAAATGGAAGCCCAATATATGTATATGTTACTTAAGACAATTGGGTAAATGTCATGTTAGGACATTGGGCCAGACTCAAATCCCAATTGTCATGAGAGGCCCAAAATTGGGCCTCCCTTATACAACATGGGGCCGGCCGAACTATGTAGGGGCAAAGTGGACTTTTGTCCACTTTGCTCCTCCTATATATATGGGGTGTTAGGAGTTTTATTAGGGTTAATCATAATTCATCTCTAGTGGTGTTTTGAGAGAAAACCCTCCCGCCATAACCACATAGTTTCGGCCGAACCTACTACCTCACCAAGGGTGTGCCAATTTGCCTTCGAGCAAACACTCCGGAGATCCGTCCCTGCCAAGAATCGATCAGAGGCTTTTCTGTGGAGAATATACCGTGTAGGGCTTACTTAACAAGAACCTCTACGGGTGCCGACCGGAGGACCGTGAACTCCCTGCTGCAAGATCTTGGGACTACCGACTACGTCTGAGGTATGTGCGAATCCTCTGCTGCGTAATATCTATTAATGGCATGTACCATGTTTGTAGTATCCGTAGTAATTACTCCCCGTAATCTCACAGTGGTATCAGAGCCTGTGTTAGGAGTTCATGATTTTGATAAATTGGTGTTCTTGGAAATATGATTTTGGCCGAAAATTTTAAGGTGAAAAATTAAAATTTTCGAAATTATTTTAATTGGGTAGTGCCGAAACTTCATGATTTTCTTGGTAAATTTGATGTTCATGATCTTCAAGAAAAACGTGACCTTTATGAAAATCGAACATTGGAATGTAGATCTTATTAAAATTTGATCTTGAAATTTGACCACTTGTTTTCAATTTGGTAGTTTTGGCCGAACCCTAAGCTAAATTACAAGGTAAAATTTTTTAAATTCTTAGGCACCAAATAATAAAAATTCGCCCGAAATTTGAAGGTATATTGTTTACCATATTTTAATTTTTATTCTTGGTAACAATATATCTATAATTGGAAACATAAGGATAGATTCACATTAATATATAGAAAAATATATATAACTATCAATATATCTAAATATTTAATAGGGTTAAAGATATTATTGATAGATTTAGGTGCCTAAAAGATTGAGAAAATATATTGTCAGTATATGTATTTCATATTTAAGATATTGACAATAAATATAATATATATTAATAGATAATGCCGAATTTTACATATATATATATATATATTGTTGATTGATTAAGTCTTAAAGATAGAATCTTGCCAATAAATATATATATATATATATATATATATATATATATGTTTAATGTATGGCCGAATTTTATATATATTTAATATTGGAAATTATTTTATATAATTAATGTTACTTTGTGGCTAAGTTAAAAGTTTTAGTGAACTTCAAAACCCTACTTAGCCCACAAGTAAACATTTCGGCCCAAACCCTTTTGATTTAATTATTGGGTCGGTCCAATATATCAAACTGGGACGCATTGAATCGAACCGGGTTTTCTTAATCGGTTCGACCAAGTCGGGTCGGGTTGGACCGGGGTAACTAAGTGGATCTAACCGAACCGGTTTTGAGTGTTGAACCAAACTGAACCTTATTTTATTGGACCGGTTCGGACCGAACCAGATTTTGAAAATAAAACCGAACCAAACCGGATTTTACTGAACCGGACTCGAACCGGATTTTTCTGGACCGAACCGAATCAAACCGGACCGAAATTGACTGAACCAAACCAAATTTTCAAAACCGAGTTCAAGTCAATTAAAATAGGGCGGTCAAGTTTTAAAATCCAAATGTTTTGAACCTTAAACGGCCTACATAGTGCTCAAAAGGGTTTATTATTTACATAACGATTAAATGTTTATGCATTGTTTCGATTGGAGGGCTGTATTGCAATTGTTTATTATTTGATATATATTTATGCATGATTAGAACTATCGTCTTGACTGAGTCAAGCTAGCTGAATAATGCATGTTGGGGGCGGAACCCTTGTTAAATATATGGTATGCGCACTAGGATAGACATGCTGTGATAGTAGAAATTGCCTAGGATTCATGTCTAGAATGATGCGTAATTGAATATAAGCATGAATTGAAAATCAGCCCCTAATATTTAAAATATTTTTAAATCGAAAACCAGTCGCCAAATGGGTATGATTGATGTGGAAGTTTCATGTTTGACACGTAAGATTACATATGCAAGCATGAGTTCCTCGGAATATTAGACACATGACGCGTAAGCATGAGTGTGGTTTGCGTGATGAATGTTACTTGCGTATGATGATTTACATGGATGGTAAAATTGTATATGCATGAGTAAACTCAGCGGAATAATTTTTCCAAAATAAAAGGGCCTTGGGAAAGCCAAGATTAGGTATGCTTGTTTTAAAATTCTCGTTCCGGTAATTTGCGATTAAAACCGTTTTAAAAGACTGATCTATTGGATTGAAAACGACAGTAATGTGAACTCTTTCACAGCTATCTTCCATTGGTTTACTGGTGGTCGGTTGGTTCAGATGACTGAGGAATCATTACTTGTCGCATTCCATCTTAATAGATATTTGATGTATGCAATTCTTTCTCAAAATGTTATTGCCTACCTGATTTTGCATAATCATCGATGTGGTAGTATCAATGGCTGCGATCAGCAATGTTATCTCCCAAATGAACCAGGGAGTGAGATTGAACATGTCACGCCCGGAAAATTGACCAAACTCCGGGGTGTGACCGGCCATTATTTCCTAAACCCTTATGGAAAATAATGAAGCCTTAAAATTCAAAAGCGATAACATCCGAAAAACAACCAACTCCGAGGGTTTACAGTTTATAGTTTTCCAAATACCCAAATAGCTGACTATCCAAACAAACTAACCAAGTCCAAAATAAAAATAACTCAAGTCGCCGTCTCGGATCTCTCAACGCCTTCAGGAACGATTCGCCTAATCCTCAGAGATGTTCCCGTCGTTATCTCCCTCCTGATCTGAAAGGTGTAGAATAATTGGGGGTAAGTTGCTGGGGAGCAACTTAGTAAGTAGTGGTCACTTATCCCTACTCGATCAAGCTCTCAAAAAATATATACAGATATTTATATCTAGGTCATAAAGATTATATACATAATCATTTTAAATAGAGTCGAAACCATGCAGAGTTCAAAAGTTTCCACAAAACATATTTGATCAAAAGCAGATGTTGAACGGTAGATGCAAAACTTATCAAATTCATAAACGGGTCAAAGTCAGAGGTCAATCAGAAACAGAGTCTTCGAGCTTCATCGAAAGTCGGAACGGAACAGAACATATCAGAGGTTTCGAACTTAATCGAAATTCAGAACAGAAACAGAGGTTGCTCTAGTCTTTTCACCACGCCTACGATGCCTGCAGGAAGGCTCCAATGTTTTCCCCCATTGGAAGGATGCAGAGCCCAGGTATGCCGCTGGGTCGGCTCCAATGTTTATCCCCCATTGGAAGGATACAGAGCCCAGATATATCCGCTGGGTCGGCCAGAGTCGATCGATCTTCGTATGCATACGCCGGAGGGGCCCTCGTGAGGTTCAGACCGTAGCCAGACTTACGAGCACAGATTCAGAGACGGAGGTTGAACTTCTTGAAATAGGTTTCTAGTAACTAATTTCCTATCAGAATATTATACCAAAACATATGACGGAAACATTCTTGCGAAAATTGATCATATCAATATATATGTAATTCATAACATAACTTTAAGCACTTGATTTGAATTTCAAAATATGAAAATTATATTCATACTAGAAAAGGGCTTATCGTTGAAACTTCATGCAATGCAGAAATTTTTTACTTTGTAAATATAGGAATAAGCTAAAACTACTTACCTTAACTGAAACCCCCAAAACTAGCGTCAACCGCTCTGTCGATCCGATCTCCCTAAAATAATACAATAACGAGTTTAAGATTCTCTGTTCGAACCACACAGTCTACTAAATTTCGAGCCGCTTATTCAGAATTCAAATATCCTAAAGTCCAATTCAGATTTTCATATTCAATCTTCCCATCACGGCACGTAAAACTATATGGAGACCCGATATCTCATTATTCACTGCATTTTTGACCATCTCAGAAAAATTCCCAAAAATTACTGCAAGTAGAGGATTCAAATACGATTCCAACAAAGCAAACGGTGTTGCATTTTGACATATGGGTGGCCAGTACGGGTCGGTCAAAGTTAGTCGGGCGTGGTCAACTTCATCTTCAACCCAGGAACAGATTTTACAGGTTGCAGAGCCAACTTCGGGAGCTCGGTTCTCCCTCGTCCGGGCTAAGTTTTGGGTGTTTTTGGTGTCAATGGAAATTCCTTACAATGAACTACAATTTCGTATATTTCTTGTTGCGAAACAGTTAATAAATATATGACTTTTATGGCTTCGAAGTTCGCGATTCAGTTAAATTTCTGAAACTTCAAATCTCGATATCTAACAAACGACACAATGAAATTCGGTTTCGTCACTTGTGTTAGGTTACTTAGGTCCCCCAGAGTCTAACCATGGCCATAAACGAGAATAAGCACCACCAAAATGTATTCCACCAATCACCATTAACGATGTTCGAAGCTTTCTCTATCTAGGAATAAACATCTAACACTGAAAGTATGCGAAGAAAGCTATGAAGTTTACCTTAATCGTGAACTGAAACTTTCTCGGAGGCTCGTGGATACTCAGTTTCGTCCGTTATCATGGTGGTTTGGTCGGGCTCCGAAAATTTGCTAGTTTCTCGTTTCAAAATCCTCTCTTGCTCTCCAACCTCTTTAGGGTTTGATAGGGCTGCGAAAACAGATGAGAGAACCCTAAGATGGAGTAGACGGCACACAAAAACCCTCTGATACTGACTTGTAGCAATTAGGGTGCTTGCCGTGATATATTATGGTGGTAGAGAAAAAAAAACAACTTTTGACCTTAAACTTTGCTCTTAGATCGTATTAGACCCTGAATTTTAAACTTGCGAACTTGGTCCCCAAATTTATGCAGGTTTTACAATCTACCCCCCTTAAAAAAACTACGTCCTCGAAATTTAAGCAATACCCGTGTCGTCGAACAAGTGGGTTACTTTCGCTTCATGTCCTCCTCCAACTCCCACGTTGCTTTTCTTTCGCTGTGATGTTCCCATTGAACTTTCACGTATGGGATGATGCGGCGCCTTAATACTTGGTCCTTCTTATCCACTATCTGAATAGGTTTTTCATCAAACGATAAGTATTGTTTTAGTTCCAATGGGCGATAGTCAATCACATGACTCTTGTCGTACACGTACTTCCTTAGCATTGAGACATGGAACACATCATGCACTCCAGATATCGCGGGTGGTATTGCGAGTCGATACGCCGCTTCCCCAACCCTTTGTACTATCTCAAACGGTCCAACATACCTCGGGCAGAGTTTCCCACGCAGCCCGAACCTCATTACTTCTTTCATTGGAGAAACTTTCAAGAATACCTTATCTCCGACTTGGAACTCCAGACCTCGACGCCTTTCATCCGCTTAACTCTTTTGGCTGCTCTATGCACTACGGAGTCTTTCTCGAATTACCTTGACCTTTTATTCCATCCGTTGTATCAATTCGGGTCCCAAAATTTTCCGCTCTCCTACATCGTCCCAATGAGTAGGGGTTCGGCACCTCCTACCGTACAATGCCTCATACGGTGCCAACTTAATGCTAGCTTGATAACTATTGTTGTAGACGAATTCGACTAACGGTAGGTGGTCATCCCATGAGCCACCAAAATCGATCGCGCAAGATCTCAACATATCTTCTAAAGTTTGAATCGTTCGCTCCGTCTGTCCATCAGTTTGGGGATGGAAGGCGGTGCTAAAGCTTAGCTTCGTCCCAAGTGCCTGATATAGGCTCTCCTAGAATTTGGACACAAATCTTGTATCACAGTCTGATATAATATTCTTTGGGACCCCATGCAGTCGTACAACTTCCTTTATGTAGAGTTTTGCTAACACGTCTCGGGAGGTATCCTTTCGAATGGGCAAGAAGTGTGCAGACTTCGTAAACCGGTCCACAATTACCCATATAACATTCTTATTGCGTAGAGTCATCGACAATCCGGAGACGAAATCCATTGAAATTTCATCCCACTTCCAATCCGGTATGTGTAGAGGCTTTAACAGTCATGGGGGTCGATGTTCAACTTTGATTTGTTGGCAAATCAAGCACTGTGCCACATAGTCAACAACAACCTTCTTCAAACCATTCCACCAGAAGTTCTGCTTAAGGTCTTGATACATCTTTGTCCCTCCTAGGTGAATCGTGTAACACGAACAATGAGCTTCTCGCAAGATCTCCTTTTTGAGTTCCTTATCATCAGGCACGCATAGTCTGTCCCGAAATCTCAAAGATTTGTCACTGTGAATTGTAAAATCTTTACCAACCCCAGAATCAACCATCACCTTTATCTTTTGCAACTCCAGATCGGCCAACTGCTTTGACTTGATGCGGTCGACAAGAGTTGACTGAAGACTCATATTAGCCAAGAGTGCAGTAGTCTTGTGGACTCGAACTTCTAAGTTCAACTTCCTCATGTCCTCCAAAATTTGTCTCTGAAGTGTGAGCATCATTGCTAGGGAACCTGTTGGTATCATTGCTCTGATACCATTCTGTCACGCCCCCAAGCCCGAGCGACTGTCCCCACTAGCCCAACCCAGCCTAACTAAGCCCGTTGTCCTCACTTGGGCCTAGAAAATAAGGAATTCCTATTAAGTGCGTCAGCTACAACATTTGCTCTCCCGGGGTGGTAGTTCAAAGTTAGGTCATAGTCCTTCAATAACTCCAACCATCTTCTCTATCTCATTTTGAGTTCCTTCCGCGTAAAAATATACTTCAAGCTCTTGTGGTCAGTGAAAACTTCACATTGCTCGCCATACAGGTAAGCCTCCAAATTTTCAAGTCGAATACAACTGCTGCCAGTTCAAGATCATGGGTGAGGTAGTTTAACTCGTGCTTCTTCAATTTTCTGGAGGCGTAGGCGATTACTTTACCATTATGCATGAGTACGCAACCTAGTCCTTTTCCTGATGCGTCACTGTATATTGTGAACCCGCCACTTCCACTAGGCACTGTGAGAACAGGTGCCGACAACAACCGATTCTTCAGTTCCCGAAAGCTCTGTTCACATTCAACTGACCATTCAAATCTAACCCCTTTTTGATTTAATCTAGTTAGGGGTGCCGCAAGCCTGGAGAAGTCCTAAAAAAACCTTCGATAATACCCAGCCAAACCGAGGAAACTCAATATTTCTGTAACATTGGTTGGTGGGGTCCACTGCATGATTGCCTCAACCTTCTTTGGATCCACAGATATGCCTTCTCCAGATACCACGTGACCCAAAAACTCCACTTTGTCCAGCCAGAACTCACACTTACTAAACTTTGGGAACAACTTATTCTCTCGTAGTGTCTGCAACACGATCCTCAGATGTTCTTCATGCTCTTCTCGGTTCTTGGAGTAGACTAGGAAATCGTCAATGAACACAACGATGAATTGATCTAGGTACTCCTTGAACACTCGATTCATTAGATCCATAACGACCGGCGGGGCATTGGTGAGCCCAAATGGCATAACTACGAACTTGTAATGATCGTACCTGGTTCGGAATGCTAACTTGGATACATCCTCATCCCGAATATTCATCTGATGGTATCCAGAACGAAGATCGATCTTGGAGAAGACTCGAGCTCCTTGAAGTTGGTCGAACAAGCCATCGATTCTTGGTAGAGGATACTTGTTCTTGATGGTCGCTTTATTCAACTCACGGTTGTCAATACAGAGTCGCATGCTGCCATCTTTTTTCTTAACGAAAAAAACTGGGGCTTCCATGGTAACACACTTGGCCTAATAAAACCCTTATCTAACAATTCTTGAAGTTGCACCTTCAACTCTTTGAGCTATGTTGGGGCCATCCTGTATGGGGCTTTCGATATGGGGCTTGTTCTCGACACCAGCTCGATTGAGAACTCGACCTCTCGTTCAGGGGGTAGTCCGGGTAATTCCTCCGGAAAAACGTCGAGAAATTTCTTAACAATCGGGATGTCTTCCATAGTCGACGGGGTATCTTCAATTCTACGAACATGTGCGAAATAAGCTTCACAACCTTTCCTCAGAAGTTGAGATGCCCGGGGTGCGGATATGAACTTGGGAGAAATGCTACTTGTGACACTACCAAATGTAAACTCTGGTTCACCTGGGACTTGGAACACCACCTTTTTCTGGTAGCAGTTATTAGTACCATGGTGAGTTGACAACCAATCCATACCCAAAATAACATCAAAGTTGGTGATGTCAAGTTCTACTAAGTTAGTGGCTAACTCCCTCCCACCAAAGCGCAACAAACAATTTTTTAAAACACGTTTTGCTAGCATTAAATCGCCTGAAGGAATGCTAATACTCATTTCCGCATCTAAGAAGTCAGGCATCACCTCCAAAAATTTTCGCGAAGGCCCGTGATATAAAATAATGAGTAGCACCGGAATCAATCAATGTATGCGCCAATTTAGAGTTAATAAGGACAGTACCTGACACCACTGCATCTCGTCGTGTCATCGCATAAACTCGGCCAAAAGTCTTCTTTTGTTCCACATTTTCGTCACGTCTAGCAGCGTGGTGGTAATCTTCGTTCTTCGAACAGTCTCTAATTCAATGGGTCTTTTCACCACACTGAAAACATGCTCCTACCTTCCAACGACATTCTCCAGCATGAACCCTCCCACAATGGACGCGCCTGGGCCGTTTTGCGGCATCCGACGCCCCACGAGCACTTCTTGTGTCATGCTTCTTCCCATCTGAGTATCTCCCAGTAACTTCACTAGTTCTGGGTCGTTTCCTCAACTCATCCTCTCGGCTAATGCGTTGGGCATTCCTTTCGTGTTCGAGGGCGGCTGCCATGCACTCCGCCTGAATGGCAAATGTTACAGAGAAGATCAGGGTCCTAATCTCCGTGCGGAGACCATCTTAGTAACAATCTTTGTTTCCTCATCTTTCATGATCATTGGAGCAAAACGAATGAGTTTGCTAAATTTTGCTGAATACTCCATCACCGACATTCGTCCCTGTCGCAACTCTTCGAATTCCTTCTTCTCCTGCTTCCTAAGCTCCATAGGAAAAAAACTGATTTAGAAATGCCTTTCGGAAATCCTCCCATCTAATAGTCTCATTCGGTTGCAGGAATGATGGTCGGGTTGGGGTCCACCAACTATCAGTCAAACCTTCCAACAACATAACAGTATACCCCACTTGGAACTCCTCAACAACCTTGAGAGTCTCAAATAGCTTCTCCAGCTCCCTGATCAAAGACTCGGCCTTCATCGGGTCGGCAGTTCCAGTGAAGTTGGCTGGTGCCAAGCGCTTAAACTTATCAATGGAGACTATCACATGCCCCGCAGCGGCTGGTTGGGCAATCCTCATTTGTTGAGCTTTTTCAAGATCACGACGAACTTGTTCACGCGATTCTGCCACCACTTGACAAATTCCTAATACGTGTGCCTGATTAGCGACATCCGTTGCACGTGCTTCATGTCGAGGTACCTGATCTTATCCATTGGAGATTTCCAACCCCTCATCCTGTTCTTCATTATCTGTAATTCGTTGGCTTCTCCTACGAGATGGTTCATCATTCCTAATTAGGGTCGAGACCTCGACCCCATCTTCTGGCTCACCATCCAGTGCAATCCTTTTGCTTCTCCTGAGATTTTGCTCAGTATTCCCAACATGAGAAACTGAGGTCGCGGTCGTCTGCTTTGCCCTTTTTGCTTGGGCCGCAATTTCGGAAATAGTCTCGCCATTACTTCCTGCAATGCATTAAACACAGCAGGTAGTCAAATTTTAGTCTCATGAAAGCTCCAAAGGGTCTAACCTAGGCTCTGATACCAATCTGTCATGCCCCGAAAATTTACCAAACTCCGGGGTGTGACCGGCCATTATTTCCTAAACCCTTATGGAAAATAATGAAGCCTTGAAATTCAAAAGCGATAACATCCTAAAACAACCAACTCCGAGGGTTTACAGTTTATAGTTTTCCAAATAGCTGAATATTCGAACAAACTAACCAAGTCAAAAATAAAAATAACTCAAGTCGTCGTCTCGGATCTCACAACGCCTTCAGGAACGGTTCGCTTAATCCTCAGAGATTTTCCCGTCGTTATCTCCCTCCAGATCTGAAAAGGTGTAGAATAATTAGGGGTAAGTTGCTGGGGAGCAACTTGGTAAGTAGTGCTCACTTATCCCTACTGGATCAAGCTCTTGGAAATTATATGCATATATAAAGATATTTATATCTAGGTCATAAAGATTATAGACATAATCATTTTAAAGAGCGTCGAAACCATGCAGAGTTCAAAAGTTTCCACAAAACATATTTGATCAAAATCAGAGGTTGAACAGTAGATGCAAAATGTATCAAATTCAGAAACAGAACAGAGTCATAGGTTAATCAGAAACAGAGGCTTCGAGCTTAATCGAAAGTCGGAACGGAATAGAACAGATTAGAGGTTTCGAACTTAATCGAAATTCAGAACAGAAACAGAGGTTGCTCTAGTCTTTTCACTACGCCTACAATGCATGCAGGAAGGCTCCAATGTTTTGCCCCATTGGAAGGATGTAGAGCCCAGGTATGCTGTTGGGTCGGCTCCAATGTTTATCCCCCAATGGAAGGATATAAAGCCCAGATATATCCGCTTGGTCGGCCAGAGTCGATCGATCTTCGTATGCATACGCCAGAGGGGCCCTCGTGAGGGTTCAGACCGTAGCCAGACTTACGAGCACAAAGTCAAAGACGGAGGTTGAACTTCTTAAAATAGGTTTCTAGTAACTAATTTCCTAACAGAATATTATATCGAAACATATGACGAAACATTCTTGCGAAAATTGATCATATCAATATATATGTAATTCATAACATAACTTTAAGCACTTGCTCCGAATTTCAAAATAAGAAAATTATATTCATGCTCGAAAATGGCTTATCTTTGAAACTTCATGCAATGTAGAAAATATTTACTTTGTAGATATAGGAATAAGCTAAAACTACTTACCTCAACTGAAACCCCCAAAACTAGCATCAATCGCTCTGTCGATCCGATCTCCCTAAAAAAATACAATAGCGAGTTTAAGATTCTCTGTCCGAACCACACAGTCTACTAAATTTCGAGCCACTTATTCAGAATTCAAATATCCTAAAGTCCAATTCAGATTTTTCAGATTCACTCTTCCCATCACGGCACGTAAAACTATGTGGAGACCCGATATCTCATTTATTCACTGCATTTGTTACCATCTCTGAAAAATTCCCAAAAATTACTGCAAGTATAGGATTCAAATACGAGTCCAACAAAGCAATCGGCGTCGCATTTTGACATCTTGGTGGGTCGTATGGGTCGGTCAAAGTTGGTCGGGCGTGGTCAACTTAATCTTCAACCCAGGAACAGATTTTACTGGTTGCAGAGCCAACTACGGAACTCGGTTCTCCCTCGTCCGGGCTCGGTTTTAGGTGTTTTTTGTGTCAATGGAAAGCACTTACAATGAACTACAATTTTATATATTTCTTGTTGCGAAATAGTTAATAAATATATGACTTTTATGGCTTCGAAGTTCGCGATTCAGTTAAAATTCTGAAACTTCAAATTCGATATCTAAGAAACGACACGAGTAAATTCGGTTTCACTTTTGTTAGGTTACTTAGGTCACCCAAAATCTAACCATGGGCATAAACGAGAATAAGCACCACCAAAACGTATTCCACTATTAACGACCTTCGAAGCTTTCTTTCTCTAGGAATAAACACATAACACTGAATTTATGCGAAGAAAGCTATCGAGTTTACCTTAATCGTGATCTGAAACTTGCTTGGAGGCTCGTGGATACTCAGTTTCGTCTGTTCTCGTGGTGGTTTGGTCGGGCTCCGAAAATTTGCTAGTTTCTTTCGAAATCCTCTCTTGCTCTCCAACCTCTTTAGGGTTTGATAGGGCTGCGAAAACAGCTTAGAGAACCCTAAGATGGAGTAGACGGAACACAAAAACCCTCTGATACTGATTTGTAGCAATTAGGTGCTTGCCGTGATATATTATGGTGGTAGAGAAAAAAAAACTTTTGACCTTAAACTTTCCTCTTAGATCGTATTAGACCCTGAATTTTTAAACTTGCAAACTTGGTCCCCAAATCTATGCAGGTTTTACAGAACAGCAACAATTATAAAATCTGGAATAAGCGCGCAAGGATGGTAATTACTAAAATGAGAAGTTTGGAGCATCTGACTTCGAAATATGTCAGGCCAGAGGGAGACCTCACGGCCGATCAGAAGGAATTCCATGATCAATGGGATGCGAAGGATCAGGAAATTTGTTCCGCCTTGTTGTCACTGCTTGAGGACGACATACTCTATGGGTATGATCACTTTGAGTCTACCATGGACCTGTGGGATGGTCTTAAGGCAGGGTTTGGTGTTTACACCACAGCCCAGAAGCGGTCATTAAACATCATTTTAGACTCATACAAGATGAATCCCAAGCACACAATGAAGGAGCATATTAGACACGTGTCTAACATGCTTGCTGAACTCAATGAGGCAAGAGAAATCCTTACTGTGGAACAGAACGTCCAATGCGTGATCTGATCCTTGTCGGACTCTTGGAATAGCATGAAAATGCATCTTACCCATGTCACTCAACTCGATAACCTCGAGAAAGTGCGAGTTCATCTCGAGCTGGAAGAGGATCGTCTCTAAGCTGAAAAGCCGAGAGCGGAAATGCATCTTGCATCCTCGCATCCAGCTGAGCAAAAGGGTAAACGCAAGAGAAAGGGCAAGGGCCTTCAGGTTAAGGCTGACAAGTCTTTGGCTCCAAAACCTCAAAAGAAGTTCAAACGCAAGCAAATTCGGTGGCAAGAAAAGGCAAGCAAAACAGACACATGAAGAGGAAACTCGAACGTGTTTTAGGTGTGGCGTAAAAGGACACATTGTTGTTGCCTGCACCAATCCTCCCAAGATACATGCTGAAGGATAATGATAACCTCATAAGTTCTTCAAGGACTCTTCTCACTCGAATGTAATTCAATTTACCCTTTTTGGATTACAGAATCGAGAAGGAGAACAAGCATAGACCTGAAGAGTTTGCCCCGAAAACATAAATATTAAATGAAAGACTTTGTCTTTATTTACTAAAATAACCTCTTCTTAAGATGAAACACGTCGTTTCAAAATACGAGTTTAACGATGAAGTGTATTGATGATTAAGTGCTGAATTTTCGTTTGCGTCCCTTCGGAAACAACTTATTGATAACGTTTACATCGTAAGAAGTATGCTTCATAATCTACCACGACCTTGTAAAAGTATCAACTGACGCATAAGGTGAAAACCCAAATTGCTCAGTTCGGAGATGGGATGAAATCTCTGAGATAAGTTAGCAAACGAAGAAGGATGAAGTCAGTTAAACGATTTTCCTTCAATACGCCTTGAACGATAATTCGGGTTAGGCATTCAAATCAAATGACACACTTCAAGAAGCACAGTTTGTAAACATAATGTTCGAGTCAATCTATCAGTACGTTCCCGTTGGGATGAAGAAGATGATTCACATGTATGTAAAACTATGTTCCAATGAAATCGGTAAGAAACGTCGCCATAAAAGCTGAAGAATGATAATGAGTTAAATCATATCATCATGCGACATTGATATGCGCATTAAACACGTATTTGGACCAACAGTACGATAATTGCTCTTAGGAATACCTATTTAAAGCTTGGGAAAATGGTGTCGTGGTCGAATATGAGACATTACATCACTTGAGGAAGAATTTCCAATGCATGATCATTTCTCAAATTAATGTAGTCTTGATCGAACCGGAGCAAGATTACACTGGCAATCAGGTTCCACTTACTTCGAGTGGGAGATTTGAACCGGCGACACAAGTGAATGACATGGTAAATGATAATGGAAACATTTTCATAGTAAATCCAATGGGAGGCCTACCACATGAAATCACTGTTGTCGCGGAGACGAATCAAGTAGAACCTGATAGTCATATTGTTGAACCAGTAATGTCACAACTACCTAAACCACCCATTGTTCCCAGTGGGAGTGAACCGGCCAACTTGGTTCCAGTTCCTAGTGATCGAGAAATTCATCTCGGAAGTAAAACCCTGAGACCGAGAAGTCGTCCAAGGAAAGTTGTAGGTCAAGTTTCAAACACTGCTCTTGTTCCCAGTGAGAGTGATGCTCCGATAAGAAGTATTATTCTGAGTGGGAGAAACGTTCGACTCAAGATGGGATGAACAAACCTATACAAAATTCAAAGGCATCAAACTTCTCCCAAGAAGTATCCCATCGAGAAGGATGAAAACCTCACTCTAACAATTGTTGACTAGCATTTGAAAGGCCTCAAGTGGGGAAATGGAGGAAAACAATAAAAGAAAGAGATCGCCTAAATGAAAGCCATTATAGTCTATAGTTGATTTACTTGCTAACCACAGGGGCACAAGGATACGGTGAGTCCTGAAAGAAGGCCCACCACTGATGGAACAGGTCGGGCGATACACAGCCCGACTAATTGCGAAAGGATATACCCAACTTCACGGAGTGGACTTTGACGAAATGAAATCATCGAATGTACGTAAAACCACGGTTAGGGCCATTTATGGTCCTGGTCGCAGGTCTCGGTTTCGAGCTGCACCAAATGAATGTTAAAGACCACATTCCACCACGGAAACCTGGAGGAAGAGATCTACATGGAGCAACCTGAGGGTTTCATTACTCCTGGTAACTAACGTAAAGTTTGTAAACTCCAAAGGTCTGTTTACTGTCTTAAACAGTCGTCTCGGCAATGGTACCGCAGATTCCACGAGGAAATCGTAGGAAACGGATTCGTGAATCTTCACGAGGATTCGTGCGTGTATTAAAAGACATCCGGGGTCTAAGTATGTAATCTTAACCTTATACGTGGACGACATACTCAGCCGCAAACGATGTGAGTATTATGAACAAGTCAAAGTCCTAGTTGGCATCTGTATTCGAGATGAAAGACCTTGGAGAAGCCACGTACATCTTAGGCATTAAAATTGCTAGAGATCGTGCTACCCGGAAATTATGCCTATCTTAAGAAGCTTATATCAACAAATTGTTGAAAAGGTTCAGATTACAAGATGTCAAACCCGTGGATACGCCGGTGGTGTTTGGGTGCGCACTGTCGAAACGTGACTGCCCCAAGAACCTAGCAGAGCGAAAACAGATGAAGGGTGCAGAGTATTTAAGCATGGTCGGTAGTCTTATGTACGCCATGCAATGCACCCGTACGGACATCTGTTACGCCGTGGGCCTAGTAGCACGATTCCAGTCAGATCCTGGCTATCAACATTTAAAGGCTGTAAAACGAAATTATTCGTTATCTGAAAGGTACTGCTGACTACGCACTGTGCTATGAGGGCAAGACGTTAGAGTTGACCGGTTACAGTGACGCCGACCATGGTGGCGATTCGGATGATCGTAAGTCCACCACAGGAGGAGTCTTTCTCCTTGCTAATGCCGCCATTTCATGGACGAGCAAGAAGCAAACCTGTGTCACACTGTCTACGATGGAATCAGAATTCGTTGCTCTCTCCAAAGACGCACAAGAAGCGGTCTGGATGAAAAGGCTTCTTACTGCACAGCCTGGTGACAAAGACGTGAGT
Source organism: Clarkia xantiana subsp. parviflora (assembly GCA_036873135.1). Lineage (NCBI taxonomy): Eukaryota > Viridiplantae > Streptophyta > Magnoliopsida > Myrtales > Onagraceae > Clarkia > Clarkia xantiana. The sequence goes on along the minus strand of JAPTYO010000008.1, from coordinate 14,261,311 downwards.
AAACCCGTCGTGGTACGCTCTGACAGTCAGGCGGCTATTGCGGCAGTTAAGAATTCAAAGTACCATAGTAGGACTAAACACATTGATGTGAAATATTTTTATGCTAAACCTATGGTAGAAGACAATACAATCACTTTGGAATACTTGTCCACTGATAACATGGTCGCGGACCCATTAACTAAACCACTACGCATGGAGATAATCGAAAAGCATGTAAAACTGCTTGGATTGCATAGGGTTTAAAAGTAGCATGTATCTGTGAAAATATTTTGATAAATGAAAGTTACATTTTTTAATAAACGAGAGAATTGCAATCGAGTTTATGATCCATCGACGTCATAATGTTTGAATACATCAGATTTATGGTCTATAAACTAAATCGTAGGAGGACGCGGTCCTCTACCAAACTATGTCGAATGTGGGCCTTACCTAGTCACACAGGTACGGTCGTCTTGCGGTGGAGGAAGGCCTCTACCAAATAAGGTTGGCTAAGAATCAGGGGGATAAACCTGACTACGCAAGACAATTATCTAGTCTCGAAGTAACTCGACATGATCTTTGTTTTTGCAAATCGTCGTGATGAACTCCGTTCATCATTAAAACCACATTCTGGGCCAGATCAAAATCTGCGATAGCATGATCGACATATCCCATTCTTGTCAACTTAAAAGTTCAGGTATGTTATCGACACGTGCTTCATACTGCGCGTGCCATGTTCGACCACGGGGTCTCAACTCGGTTGTGCTAGATAAGAATCATCATGATTCCAACGGGCACAAACTTCTTCACCTCGAGCGTGTGATCGATCCCGGGAGCCTTATGAAGAGGCACCCAAAGTATCTTCACGGACTCAGAACTCATATCTAAGGTCAGGCTAAATGTTTGTTTATCAGCGTACGAGCGTAGTGTTGAACAAAAAGGCCCAGTGACCACGTCTTTGGAAATCGGTTGGATTTGACTAAGAATATGAGCGATAGGGATGGTCAAGTTCACCTGTAATTCGCCGACTCTTTATTCACTAGGTGGCCACCAACCAGATATTAGTTGAAGGTTGTGAATACTTGTACGGATGCCTTGGAAAAGTGTTCCTATGTGGAAACTAGGCAAATGGAGAATTATCAGTTGACCTAGGATACAACGCGACATTATATTGTTTATAATAGGTTGATTGAAGAAAATGGAATCAACGTTCCGCGGGCGCTACAACACTCATAAAAGATGAGTAGCACGAAGCCTATCATGTTCGTCGGTCGCACGGAAAACCTCGTATGAACTATTCGGAAGCGAGGGCGAGATCGAAGGAGTGAAATGTTGATGAAGATTTGGATGACAATACAATAACAGGCACCCTCCCATTCCGGCGAGTGGGAGCTGTAAGCATATGATGATGGACGCCGTAAATGGAAGCCCATTATATGTATATGTTACTTAAGACAATTGGGTAAATATCATGTTAGGACATTGGGCCAGACTCAAATCCCAATTAACATGAGAGGCCCAAAATTGGGCCTCCCTTATACAACATGGGGCCGGCTGAACTATGTAGGGGCAAACTGGACTTTTGTCCACTTTGCTCCTCCTATTTATATGGGGTGTTAGGGGTTTTATTAGGGTTAATCTTAATTCCTCTCTAGTGGTGATTTGAGAGAAAACCCTCCCCCCATAACCACATAGTTTCGGCCGAACCTACTACCTCACCAAGGGTGTGCCAATTTGCCTTCGAGCAAACACTCCGGAGATCCGTCCCTGCCAAGAATTGATCAGAGGCTTTGTTGTGGAGAATATACCGCGTAGGGCTTACTTAACAAGAACCTCTACGGGTGCCGACCGGAGAACCGTGAACTCCCTGCTGCAAGATCTTGGGACTACGGACTACGTCTGAGGTATGTGCGAATCTTCCGCTGCATAATATTGATTACTAGCATGTACCATGTTTATAGTATCTGTAGTGATTACTCCCCTTAATCTCACAATAATTGTATGATAATATATATAGATCTATAAAATGAATTAAATATATACAATATCTATCTTAAGAGATTAAGATTTTGGAAATAATATCACCTCCACCCATATAAATAGAGTTCACGGCCGAACCCTATAGAAGCATTCATTGGTGTGCAAATTAATCATCCACACAACCAATAGTGAGAAGTGAGTTGTCTAACCCCTAGTAAACCCCTAGTCAATCCCTTCATTTCATGAGGTATAGCCGGTTGAGACTTATCCTCCTTTTGTGTTAAGAGCAAGATTAGAGGATTCCGTTCGACAAACCACGATACAACATAAATTCAAGATCTTGAAGAATGAGGACTACACCAAAGCACCTGTGAGGATAATATCATCATAACTTGTAAGTTACTCGATGAACTTCTTATAGTTAGGGATTATCCTATGTTATTTCCAACAAATAGTCATTGCTCTGCAAGCCATATCACGGTCCCGGGTCAGCTCTGCTACTATTCTATCACGCCCTAAACCCAAGCAACTGTCCCTACAAGCCCAACCCTGCCTAGCATAGCCCGTTGTCCTCACTTGGACCCTGAAAATGATGAATTCCTTGTTGGACTTGAGTAGTACATCTATTGCTAAATAAGGATCAAATTCTCTTATTTCCAACCAATGTGGTACACAAGCATATGAGTATTACAATGTACCCCCTTGATGCACGCGACCTCCTCGTTGCGGCCCAGACCATAATCGTTTTTTCCCCAGTAGGTGATCGGAACTCTGATGGTCAATAGCCCTTGCTCCGAATTCTGTCATGCCCCCAAGCCTGAGCGATTTTCCCCACTAGCCTAACCCAGCCTAACTAAGCTCGTTGTGCTCACTTGGGCCTAGAAAAAAAGGAATTCATGTTGGAGTTGAGTAGTGCATCACATGCTTATTAAGGCTCCAAATATCTTATTTCCAATCAATGTACGCAAATATGGGGTATTACAATCTAACCCCTTAATGCGGGTGACATCCTCGTCGCGTCTCAGACCAGAATCCTTTTTGCCTCTGGTAGGTGATCGGAACTCGTGTGGTCGATAACCCTTGCTCTGTAAGAGCGATCACGGTCCCGGGTCGGCTGTAATACCATTTTGTCACACCCTAGGCCTGAGTGACTGTCCCCACTAGCCTAACCCAGTCTAACTAAGCCTGTCGTCGTCACTTGGGCCTAGAATATGAGGAATTCCTGTTGGACTTGAGTAGTACATCTCATGCTTGTTAAGGATCCAAATATATTATTCCCAACCAATGTGGTACACAAATATAAGGTATTACAATGCGCGACGTCCTCGTCACGGCCTAGACCAGAATCGTTTTTGCCCCCGGTAGGTGATCAGAACTCCGGGAGTCGATAGACCTTGCTCCGCAAGCCCGATCACAGTCTCGGGTTGAATCTGATACCATTCTGTCACGCTCATAAGCCTGAGCGACTGTCCCCACTAGCCCAACCTAGTCTAACTAAGCTCGTTGTCCTCACTTGGGCCAAGAAAATGAGGAATTCATGTTGGACTTGAGTAGTAAATATCATATTTATTAAGACTCCAAATCTCTTATTTCCAACCAATGGTACACAAATATGATGTATACAATAACTAACTTAATATGTTATCAAGGGTAGCACAACAACTTTAGCTGCAGGACAAAGATACTATGAGTATGAGTAGTGTAGAATGAAATCATTTTGAGTAGGCTACAGTTTCTAGAAAGATTTTGATAGTTGCTCGGTAATTTATATGTGAGGTATATGCTTTGGATAGATCCCTCATTTTGATATGTGCTTAGACAATGCACTTGTGAGTCTTTGACATGGTTGTGTAGACAAACATTGTTGTTTCACATGAATTATGTATAATGATGATTACGTATTAACGTATAGTTGAACTAAATATGTTCCATTTTGAGTTAGCACCATAATGCGACAGTTTTTTTTTTAAAAAAAAAGGCTTATACAAGATTTAAACGGTTTAACATATTATGTGTATTGCGTTGCACCAGTTAGACAAATCATAGGTACCACATTGCAAAAGGTATATTAGTCTACATCAAAAAGACATTTTAGTCAGTTTAAGTCAAGATATTTCTTATTTTGCCGCCAATTAATATTGATCACGTGCCACACGTTGTCTTTTCCATCCAAAACTGTCGAAAATACAGACGGGACAACACTTTGGTCTTCTCAGGTACCAAAAAGTCACAAATTATATCGGGTACTAATTTGTCTTGAATCTTAGGTTCCAATTTATTATAATCCATATATATATATATATATATATATGAGTTATTAAATTTCAATATTTTTTATGGTAATTGGTGAATCTTATTATTTAGTTTTTAGTTTCATTACTGATATGATCTATCATTTCGTGCGGATGCGAACGCGTGAACTTGGATGCAATTGCGACCATTAAGATCCATGTACATGTGTGATTTGTCGTTGCTCTATTATTAAGAAAGCATGATCATGAATATATAAGCATACTAGGTTCAAGTTTTCGGGGTTTTCATCTTTGAGCGTAATTAGATTGATGTATTGAATTTTTTTTACACAGCCTAATGGATTTAGATCACTTGTCTCACTCTTCCTGTCCCAATTTGTGTCTCCCCATTAAGATTTTGACACGTGTACTTAGTTTTAAAAAATTTCTTTTAGGGTTCACCAATCCGAATAGTTTTTAAAAAAAATCACAATTAATTACACCAAATACACGTATCATTCTTGACGGTGAGGTACGATCTGAGACAAAAAGAGTGAGGCGGGTGATTCAGATCCTCCAAAGATAATATATATACTTGTATATGACATTACAAATTAAATTTTGGAATAAATAAAATTCTCAAAAATCATTTTTTAAGAATGAGATTGTAACTTATTGCAACTAACTACTACTATACATACATTCCGTAAATTAAGCAATGGTTTCTATTAAAGGTAGCTAGCACATGTTGCTAGCACATGTGGCAGCTGTATCTAGTTAGTGAGAGACAAGGTGGGATCTTATGCAATTAAGAATTAACTGGATGTAATAGATCCTTGTAGAACGCGATTTTAGTTTTATATATATTGTCACTGCTGCTCGCTCGTATTTGCACCCTGAATATCGATCTAATCTAATATAATACATGTTAAGGGTGCGTTTCACCGTGTATTCTTAAAGTGATTTTGCACTTAAAAACACTTCAGACAAAAATCGAAGTATTTGGTAACATAAAATGAATGTTTTTTTTTTTTTAAACACTACTTTTTGAATGACATTTTTTCAAAGCAGCGGGTGTACTGCTTTCTAAAAGCCACTTTTTGAATAAAAAATAAATAATTTTGCCATGTTTTTACATTTCGTTTTTACCCTTAAAAACTTTTTTAAACCATAAATTACCCTTAGTTAAACATTTACATCTCTATAAAACTTTTTTTAATTAATATTGAGACGTAAGAGTACAAAGCTCTTGAGAAGCACTATTCAGAAGCTCTCTAGCTTCTGAATAATTTTGCTTCTACAGGAGTTAGATGACACCCTATCAAGATCCAAAAGCTGAAGGGAAGTCACTGCTCCTGCAAACTCTCACGCCGGTCATGAGTATGGAGCTCCTTCTCCAGCCTACGCCTAAGCCGAAGCCTAAGCCAAATCCGGAAGCCCCACCACAGCAGATGGCCTTGTTCAACCTCGCATTCACCCCACTCTCCGCCTTCGCCTCGCCAAATCGCGGAGTCCGCCTCACCCCCTCCCCCATCACGGCCCCCCTTTACCACCAACGTCACTACCATCCCCGAGCCCGCACAAAGACCCCCCACCACCACCACAACCACCTCCACACGTTCTCACGCGCCCCAACGCACTTCCACACGTCTCCACGCGTCGGCACACGCGCCATACGCGCCGCCGCAAGCACCACCAACTCACCCTCACACGCCCTCACGCATCGTGCACTCTTCGCCCACGCGTCTACTGCAGCGGCGCGTGTAGTCCACGCGTCGTCGCGGCCCACCTCTGCTCCCTCCATCCCGTGAGCCAGTCGCCTACGTCCATCTACGCACCGTCGTGGATGTTATTCACCATTTTAAGCTCAAACTTGACTACATGTTAGCGGTACAGCCTACTACCCTCCCCCATCTACCCCTTCTAGCTGAACCCATGGTTCGTCAGAACCAACGCTCCGTTCTCAAGACAAGCCACCGCATGATATTTACCCCTAACGGAGAAACAGAGCATTTCTTTGGCATCCCCGACGTGCGCTAGTCTTTCGCGGATGTTCCATGATGGATATCTGCCCAATTCGGGTTCGTATTTACGTTTCGGACTTCGTAAACACGTCAAAATAACGTAAACGGATAGAAACACGTTCCCAAGGGTCGAAACAGTCCGGATGCGCGACACACGCATCCGGGCCTCTGGATTGCTCTAGGCGACCCGGATCACGCTAGGATTGCCCAAATCCGGCGTGATCCGATTGTCGTCTGCAACGCGCATATTCCATTTGTGTTTGTACACTAAGTTAGAGTTTTCCAATAGCCAACCTTGATCAAACCAGACGACGGTTCACACTTTATTTTAATCCGACGTCGAACCTCACAAAAACCGGGGTCGGTTCTAAGGTTGCCTATAAGAGGGACCTAGGCCACCCATTTCATTTTTACATTCACTGGAGATTGGCTTATGAGCTCTGAATTCTCTCTAGATTTCTCTCTCTAGAATTCTCATTTAGGCATTGGAGAGGGCTCAACCGGCACCACCCCCCCCCCCCTCTCCGTGTTGGTTAATGCCCATGTGTGCAGGTTCGGACAACGAGCGTGAAGCAAGGAGCGCAAGTAGAAGAACCCGACACAGCGATCAACTTAAGGATTCATCAAGTCTGTCACGTCAAGCGGGTTTGGACAAAACATTTGGCGTTTTCCGCAGGATTCGAACAAGAAGCTATAATGCACTACAAGCTATGACGAGAAATCACCCTCCTCCTGATAATGTCAACCCGCAAGAAAAGAAGAAAGGCCCAAGGCGCCCGAAGAAGACAAGTGTCGAGCAGCCAAGTAAGCAGGCGCCAGCCTGGACCTTTTCACATCCATGAGGCTAACTCGACTGCTTCCTCCGTACCAGCAAGAAGCGTGCCTGCCGCACAGCACAAACCAGGAGTGCGCAACGCAGTGCACAACACACCTCTGCCAGGGTACGAGCACGCGAATAGATAGTTCCCGTTCGGGATGCCTGCAGAGGAGACACAACAACAAGAAATAGGTGAAAACCCAGCACCAGCAGTCACTCCTGACATGATGGCTGGACTGGAAGAATTGCTAGCTTTCAGAGAAACTTTGAGGAACCAAGGATATATACCACCTCCCCCACCGCCGCCAGTCAATGGACAGAACATGCCAGCAAGGGCAATGTCACGCAACGCTACCCGCCAAGAGACCCCATTCTAGGGAGGAGAACAGTATCCAGAAGATACATACCAGTACCAGCAGGCAAGGAACGAGCCAAGGTAGGAAGCGACGCGTTCATACACTCCCAATGACAGAGCACATGGTCAGGAAGAGTCATGGAGGAAACCTCCGGCCCCACGCTCACAGCAATACTACAAGGAAAGTTCCTATAAGCAACAAGTCAAGAACATGCTGGGATGTACCGCAACACTGGGTGGAGAAGGCCAGTGGTAATGATGACGTTCCAATCACGAGACTCACATCCAAGGATCAGGAAGCCATAATCGAACAAAAGATGAAGCAATCTAAGATGAAAGGCATGCATGTATTGGCTGAGAACGCGTCTCACCCTTTCACAGACGAACTGGTACACAGTCGTGTGCCAGACGTGCTCTATGGAATCATAATTGACAAGTATCGAGGAAAAAGAGACCCAATCGAGCACGTGCAGCAGCACGAGGCCTCTCTACTCGGAAGAACTGACAACCCACATCATGTGGCCATGACGTTCCCCCAAACTTTGGCAGGAACAGCAGCGCATTGGTTCTTCTCGCTTCCATGTGGAAGTGTAACCTCTTGGCCATATTTTAAGGCAATATTCATACAACGATATATGGGAGATCGCACGCTCCTAAAGGGGTCGAACGCATTGAATGACGTACAGCAGCAAAACGAGGAATCGTTGGCGGATTACTACATCTGTTTCAACCAAAATATTGCTGACATTCAAGGCAATTTGAGAGAAGGGGAGATAGTTCGAGCTTTCATAAACAACTTGGGTCGTAAAGGATATGCACTCGCCGAGAAAATATCCAAACGTCCTGCTGAGACACTTGAAGAACTAGCAACAAGTGTAAAAGAATTCGTGGACCTGGAGAGGTTCAGGCAACAAAACAAGGCTAAGTTGAGTGCTGCCCGTGCAAAGGACAACAACAAGCCAGCGAGACCACCGCAAGGCAACCAACAAAATAGGCAGTGGCAACCACAACAGAAAAGACCATTTCAATCGGACTTCCAAAAGCCCAAAGAGATTAATCTTGCAGAATGCGTTCCTTTGAACGCGCCACTGTCTATTATCTTGAAAGAGATAAAAGAAACCAAACTGTGGAAAGAGCCTTTTAACTTCCACAAGGGTCCGTTGGGAAAAGAAGAAAACAAGTGGTGTGAAAACCATGAGGTATATGGCCATGAAACGGACAACTGTGTAAGTTTAAGATTCCGCATAAACAATTTCGTCCTGAAAGGAGAACTAAAGCATTACGTTGACCAAGGTGACAAACGTCCAAAGAAGGCCAACGCGGAGTCGTCAAGAAAATAAAAAGTGAATGATAACCCACCTCTTATCAAACGATGAGTAATCAACGTCATTTACGGAGGCCCAGCTGCTGTCTAATTCAAGAGATGTCTACGAATCACAAGTAAAGACACTTCCTAAATATGGGAAGCGACGCCAACCCGAAGAAGACGACGTCGTCATCCAAAGAGAGGACATGAAGCACATTGTCTACCCTCATGACGACACCCTCGTCATTACAATGGACATCGCTGGATATGACGTGAAGCGCATTCTAGTAGACGGAGGCAGTTCTGCCGACATATTGCATGTTGGAGTGCTTGAACAATTGGTAAAAATGATAGCAGACCTTACTCCCGGAACCTTCAGTTTGGTTAGCTTTGCAGGTGCTACAACCTGTCCCCTGGGAACAATCACATTACCAGTCATCTTTGGAGAAGGTTGGAAAATGCTTAGCGTCAACGTCACCTTCGTGGTGGTAAAAGCTCTAGGAGCATACAATGGAATCTTAGGAAGGACGACGATAAACCCTTACGAGATCGTTCTATCCACCGTTCACCAAAAGATGAAGTTCCCAACAAGAAGTGGGATTGGCGAAGCACTCGGAGATCAGACAACGGCACGAAAGTGTTATGTCAACGCATTCAGAAACAGACAACACGTCGTCATAGCAATGGTCAACACTTGCAAGAAGAGAAGATTTAACACCGAGTCCGGTATTGAAGAATGTAAGGAGCAAGTTTTAACCCTTGTAAGTCTGCCAGAGAGAGTTTGCTTCCCAGCATGGCAAAGTGTTTGGGACATCAAGCAAGAACAGAATGAGCCAATAATGAGTTATTTCAGAAAGTTTTTTTACAACGTCGCTTTGGTTAGAGCAACGAAGGGAGATGTGATCAACGGATTCTTCTTACACATGAATGCTCCATCTTTCTTCGTTTTCTGAAGAATCTGTGGATGGCAAACCACTGATACAATGGCAGACTTAAAAGATAAGCTGGAAACTGCAATCGCATGTGAACGAGAGCTGGGATGGGGTACACCTTTCAGCCAGGAAGGGGAAGCTCAAGCTGACAAGCGACCAAACGGAGTCACAGGCGTCAACTACGATTACATTTTCACTCCTCTAAACACAAAGGTTGAGGAAATATACGTTAGCCTCCTAGAGAACAAGCTTCCCTCGCCACTCGAACCAAAGACAACTTTTCTAGGCAAGGATATTGATGAGTGGTGCAAACACCACAAGACATGGGGGGCACAGCACTAATGATTGCCTATCTCTAAGATTGGACATTGAAGAGATCATCGCGCTAGGCGCACTAAAGAGTTATGTGGCGCACAGCTACCCTGTTCTGTCATCAAGCCAACCATAAAGACAGCAAACGCATCATCCATCCCTTTATCTCTATTTATACTTATTTACTATATATCTTTTTAGATTTAATGTGGTAGTACTCTAGTGTAGTTTACGCTTTTTAGCTCTACTACATTTCGGAAGGGGAGATCTGTTGACGCCTTGCCACAACTCGTTGTACATATACCAAGAACCTAATGAAATCAATCTACTTTCGTAGGTACATTACTACGTTATACATGCTACTTTGGAATTATGCCAAGTAGTAAACTACGCGCATATTACTCGCATCAACAATACAAGCTATCGCGCTATATACAAACAATAGACTTATATTATACAACGTCGACATATCTGTTATCAAAATCAACAATGAGCACATAAACGCTCTCTATCTATATGACGACTACTCTAAATAGCGTCGACAACACACTACATCTTGAGTTTAAACCAAGATTTATCTACAAGTGACATGCTGCGACATCCTCCTTGTGAGGGCAACCCCCATGTTCACAACTAAAAAATGGCATGCTGCGAAATCCTCTTGTTAGAGGCAAATCCTCATGTTCACAGCCATTCCCTGAGTTTAAAACAGGATGCGAGAACATTCAAAGGGACTGATCACCCCGACATGGTGGACGTCCTCTTGTTAGACGACAACCCCATGCTACTACAAAGTATGCTTCCCCAACGCGGGTTGATACATCATGGCGCGACATCCTCTCGTTAGAGGGCAACCCCATGCTATTACAAAGTATGCTTCCCCATCGCGGGTTGATACATCATGGCGCGACATCCTCTCGTTAAAGGGCAACCCCATGCTATTACAAAGTATGCTTCCCCATCGCGGGTTGATACATCATGGCGCGACATCCTCTCATTAGAGGGCAACCCCATGCTATTACAAAGTATGCTTCCCCATCGTGGGATGATACACGCTAGCAGGAGCGCACCCTGTTTGAAAAACTCACCAAATTTACAAGTCAAGTCTAGTACAACGCTATTTTGCCCGTGAGCATATAACGTAATAAAACACACCAAATGCAGCAAGTAGTGTCTTGCCACAACATCGCCTTGGAGTGGACGAAGAGACGGAAAAAACTGCAAGTCGCTCTAACGCGGTCTTGTGCAGCCTTTCTGGACTAACCATGGAGAGGTGCAGTAGCATCGCAAGGTAAGTACTGGAATCAACATCACGCGGGGTGTGCCCTATTGACGGATTGAAAAACGCATAGCATAGAGCAAGTAGCGTCTTGCCACGATGTCGCCTTGAAATGGTTCAAGAGACGGTAAAAACTACAAGGCGTATTGATACAACCTATGTTCCGCCCCTTGGGGTAACCAAGTGGAGGCTTAGTAGCATCGCAAAGTAAGTACGGGTCTAGCCATGGAAAGCTTGGCAACAACGTCACGCGGGGTGTGCCCAACTGACGGATGGAAAAACGCATAGTATAGAACAAGTAGCGTCTTGTCACAACGTCGCCTTAGAGTGGAACTAAGAGACGGTATAAACTAATGTCTTGCCTCGCCAAGACGACTCTACTACATGCCAAGTGCCAGTGCCAAGTGCCCTCGTGCCAAGTGCCAGCGCCGAGTGCAATGCTATCCCATGATCTTGCGTGTTATTATCTATAAACAAGGAAAGTACTTGATACACTCATTTACGCCATTCCTTGGGTTTAAAACAAGATGGGCACTCATTACACTTAGTGACGCACGTCCTATGGCCACAAATACAGATGTTATATCCACTACAACAAGGAGATCAATCCTTTCATGCAAAGTCCAATGTATACGGACAACCACGATAACACAGGTATGAAATACTACTAACAAGTTATTATGCATTTCTACTACGATCATGTCAGGTCTAGACGACAAAATCCCAAGCAAGCAGAATATAAACAAAGGTTCAAGGGTCAACACCCAGAGCAACCTCAACCCAAAACGCGGGGAGCAAAAACTATGTACAAGAGTTTGATATACTCTTGAAAATCAACTTGGCGCCACTCGCGAAGTGTCGTCATCTCCAGCTTGCTCGGGGGCAACCTCCATAATCTCAGCATCGGTGATAACAAGATTGATACCATCGTCATCATTGAACAACATCTCATAATTGGCCTCCTCAAGTGCCAAGAGGCGCAAAGCGTCAACGTGTCCAACAGCATAATCCGCGTAAGGACCCAACTTGTCAAAAGGATGTCGGGGGCAAGAATACTCACCCTGCGGATGTAATCCTCTGCAAATTCTCTCATCAGCTTATCCGACTTTACCTCGGCGGCCGCATCGACCGCACTAGCAAAGGCAGGAGTAGTCGGGTACTCAGCAAGTCCTTCCTCCTTGCCAGCCTTATAGCCCTCCTCGCGTGCAGCACGCAGCGCTACCTCATGCGCGTTAACATCCTCCGTGATCTTCTTCTCGAGGGCGACGATCTCTGCCTCAAGCTCGACAACTCGAGCCCGACGAGAAGTATAACAAGCCTCAAAATCTGCGGCCTTCGAGCTAAGGGTGCGCGCCTTCTCTTTTGATTGAGCAAGCTCGCAACGAATGGCATCGGAATTTTCAACCGCAGCTCGCTTCTCGCTTGTAAGCTCCATCACGAAGGACAGCGGCATGTTCACCATGTCAGCAACAGTCTCAAAAACACGCAACAACGAACATGGCATAAAGGTGTTACAACAATACATGCATTCATACAAATAATGAAAAAGAGAAGATATTCACGGGAGCGAATCGAGTCAAGGTACTCTCAACATAGGCTTGCGCCTCCTCATCAGTCGACGGCCGAATACGTCGATCGCCAGGAGAGACACACATTCGCAGCACTCGCATGCCTACCTCCTGAATGCTAAGTTTGGAATCCTTAGAAAATCGATGACAACCGGTAGCAAAGGGCGTCCAATCACTCCCAGAAATGTCGCCCTCCAGAGGATGAATCAAGTTAGCACGTCCAAGCGCTGAGAGCGCTGTAAAGCAAACAACAATAGAGATATGGAAACAACAAGCAAAATAATGCAAGGATAGCAAAAGAAAGCACGCGATACATACATCGGCGAGGAGTACGCTCCTCCGCGGGTCGATCCCTCGACCGGGGGGGCAAAAGACGCCTCTGTGCGACCTTCCACTCATTTTCCTTTACCGCAAGAAGGAGTTTGGATTTTCGCACCGACCTTAGTGCACTTGGGTTCACTCGAGGCACACGCCACCGCGTCGGATCTCTTAGCAGATATGCTGGAGTTCGGAGCAGGAACAACGCGCTCAGTCACGAGAGCTGAGCGACCTGCAAACAAAGACAAGCTAAGAACAACAACACGGAAGAATAGTAAGACAAAGGAAAATCACAAGGAAATATCTTACTCGTCAATCCCTTGCGACGACCATGTCCGGAAGCCTTAGGAGTGGGAGGTGCAGGAGACGACGTGACTTTCCTAGTAGAAGAAATGACACGAGCAGGATCCGTCTGCAAGGATGAGCTCTTTCCATCAAACCAACCTACATCACTACATAATGGGAAGTTATAAAGGATTTTAGCATACCGAATCCTCAGAAGAAAGCACATGAATCCCTGCATCAATCAACTCCTGGTATGATGCACGCAACAGACACTGATAAGTGCGCGCCTGCTGACAATGATATATGTGCTTCAAAACCCTCATATCCTCATAAGAGAGCTCAAAGAAGGTGGGGGCAGGATCAGCCTCCGTAACATGCGTGGTATCCCAAGTAGTGCCAACATCACACACAAATAAGTGTTGATGTCGCCAATGAGAACCAGAACGGTCAGCCTTCGCGGCAAGCCTGACATCACTATCCCACTCTGCATCTCCAAGCCCAAGTGTCGCGAACCCCTTCTCTTGTAAACAAGGCCAACGTATCTTCATGCTACACAACCCTGTTACATCTGGACGCAGAAGATGGTAGAAGCAACGGAAGATAACTGTAGAGTAATACCACGACTGCTGGTGAAATAGTACTCGAAAACAAGTCCACACGCTGAGTCCCGCAAGCGCAAGATCCAAGGGCGAGATATGATAAAATTGGCAGAGATCAACTAAGTCTGGACAATAAGGAAAGCACAAGCCTTCCCAGATCTGCCCCAAGTAAACAGCGGACAAGTCATCTGGAGGTACCGTAGGTTGACCTTGGATGACGCCTGGGAGCACGTCAAAAGGATATACAACTTCCAAGTATGGACAAAGTCCGGAGGTAGAAGTGCCCCACATATATTGCTCATCATTTATCCGGTTGATACCAAAGTACTGTGTCACCTCTATCGTCTCTAGTTCGAATGTAGACTCTGGGGTGTAATCAGCATCGACTCTTAACTCGTCATCCAAAACCGCTATTAAGTCGGCCTCGGATTCGTCACTGACGTCTGAACATAAAGTAACTTGCGGAGTAGTAATGGGAGACTTACTCATAACGACTATCTTAGACCAAGTGCGAGTGCGAACTCAAGAAGAACTACCTTGTCGCTCCAACCTACAAGTGCAAATAACAACTTGTTCAACGCGCGCATACGCGACAGTCACCCATGCGAACACTAAGTAACAAACACTCTCCATATGGAGACAACTACATATCTACATACTTGTTAGTCTCTATACATCACATAGCGAACATCCCCTGCGGGGGAGAACTCTATGTTGACATGGGCCTCGTCCCGACACCTACGTGTTTTACGTGATCTACACGCACCTACATGACACTACGCCTTTACTTAAGGTAACAAGTGCGAATATGATTATGGCACTAACATTTATACTTGCATGTATCTTCTAATTAATGCAGGACTACAACATGTATATTGACGTACAAGGAAGAAATCTAAGTGTTCAAGTGGTTACAACACGCGCTGAGTGAGCACGCGTCAAGCACATACGTGACAAATGACGCGCTTACATAATGCTACACCATTGCTTAACGACTACACACATGCTTGAGAAATATTTTCTAAGTGCTCAAGATACTACATCACGTACGCTATGATCATGTATACGACAAGTAACGCGCGCAATAAATACGCGTGCAATGGTCACACCCGCGACATGTGTTCTTACCTACTCATTTGATTAATCAAGAGAAGATTAAATTCAACTTCTACAACTATCATGAATATGATATCAAGTGGACGCATGCATGAGTTGACGACATGCTAGTCACTATACTAGTATGGTCATGGGGCTAAACTATCAAGAAACATTTTCTAAGTGTTTCACCATGATAGCAGACGACAGGTAGCAAGCGTCAACCATCAAGAAATATTTTCTAAGTGTTGCACCATAGTAGCAGGCGACAGATAACAAGCGTCAACTATCAAGAAATATTTTCTAAGTGTTCCAACATGACGGCAGACGACATACGAGAGACGACGGATGTAAAGTAGTAAGCATCAACTACCAAGAGATATTTTTTAAGTGTTTTATCATGAGGGAGATAACAATGATCAAATATCAACTATCAACAATCAACATCAAGAATGTTTAAACACTATCTACATCAAGGTGCAACATGTCAACAATGACCACCATATATGAGGGAAGTATTACTACTTACAATCAAGTTTATAAATTTTCCGCACTTAGCCAAATTTTGGCCGATTTGTGGAACTAACTTCTTGTAGGAATTTTAACAAACACCTTATGGGCATGCTAGAGTAAACAATTTCAAGAGACAATCCAGATCAAATTGGATCCAAACAAGGTTGCTAATGGTTTAGCCATACCCAAAATTGAACTCACCACCTCAAGATGATCGAACCACCGCTAAAACCACCACCAAAGGCCGCCGGAAAATTCCCCTGCCGCCGTAGAAACCACGCGTCGCCGCTGTGGATGCCACGCGCCTCCCCAGCCGCCATGAGTTGCCCCCGTGCCGCAACTCCTCACCTTCGTCCCGTCATCGTGGTGGTGATTAAATGTGGCCGACCAATGTGATTTAGCACCCAAGTTTGCTACACCAAGGTTTCTTCTCCTTCAAGAAATGAGAGTGGTCCTAAAAACTACTAAGTGTGGAGGCTTAACTAATGAATACTCTCTCTTTCATTTCCACTAATAGTATTTATACCTATAGGTAATCCTTGATCCCTCTCTATTTTTACAAGTCCTTAGTAGCATGACTAAGTGTTTTTACACCCTTATTACAACATACATCATTTTTAGACTCGACGTATGCAATCATGCTCATGTATTACATATTCATTATTTATTTATGGTCATCTCCTCTATCTTAATCTATGATCTACATTTTCATCATTACATAATTTATTGCATGATTTTATTATCAATCATACGTCAATGCACCGTTTATGTCCTCATTACTTTAAATGCACCAATCGTGCACGTGTCGGATACGTCTATGTCTAACGCGTTCGCAACCGGTGTATTCTTAGGCATGTCAACATCCATAAATATGATCACATGCATTTATAACTCTTCACATACATTTATTGTATATACATATCTCTGCTACACTAACCATGTAGGCAGATGTCAAATTACTCGCCAAGAAAAATTAAGGATAGGCGAAATCAAGGCCCGCGTGCCCAGTTGACGATCAATCGGCCTCTGAGGTCAGCACCGAACCTAAATTGGGAATTTATACTATCTTAAAATAGAGTCAAGCAAGGTTTGAACCATTACTTGACTCGGGGGCAAGTGATGGATATCTGCCAAATTCGGGTTTGTATTTACGTTTCGGACTTCGTAAACACGTCAAAATCACGTAAACGGATAGAAACACGTTCCCGAGGGTCGAAATGGTCCGGACGCGCGACACACGCGTCCGAACCTGACCTCCGGATTGCCCTAGGCGACCTGGATCACGCCAGGATTTCCCAAATCCGGCGTGATCCGAGTCGTCGTCTGCAACGCGCGTATTCCATTGTTGATATATATATTGTTGATTGATTTATTCTTATAGATAGAATCTTGGCAATAAATTTATATATGTTAGTAATTTGGCCGAAATTTATACATATATATATTTAATATTGGAAATTATTTTATATAATTAATGTTACTTGGTGGCTAAGTTAAATATTTTTGGACTTTAAAACCATACTTGGGCCACAAGTAAACATTTTGGCACAACCTTTGAAATTTTAATTATTGGGCCGGTCCAACATGTCAGACCGGGACGGATTTAAATCGAACCGGATTTTCTCAATCGGTTCGACCTAATCAGGTCGGGTCGAACCGGGGTAATTAAGTGGATCTAACCGAATCGGTTTTGCGTGTTGAACCGAACCAAACCCTATTTTATTGGACCGGTTCGGACTAGATTTTAAAATTTAAACCAGACCGAACCAAACCGGATTTATTAGACCGGACCAAACCGGACAAAAATTGACTGAACCGAAATGATTTTCAAACCGAATTCAAGTCAATTAAATAAAATAGGGTGGTCAAGTTTTAAAATCCAAATGTTTCTTAACCTCTAAATGGACTACACAGTGCTCATAGGGTTGCTAACCTTTATGCCTTGTTTCGATTATGGGGATGGATCTCAGAGATACATGTTTTTGGGACTGGATTAATTAGAGGGCTGAATTGCAATTGTTTATTATTCAATATATATATATTAATGCATGATTAGAAATGTTATCTTGACTTAGTCAAGCTAGCTGGATATTGCATGTTCTGGGCGGAGCCCTGGTTAAATATATGAATGCGCACTAGGATAGACATGCTGTGATGGTTGGAAATGCCTAGGATTCATTTCTAGAATGTTGCGTAATTGAATATAAGCATGAATTGCAAATCTACCCCTAATGTTTAAAATTATTTTAAAACCGAAAACCAGTCGCCAAATATGTATGATTGTTGTGGAATTTTCATGTTTGACACGTATGCTAGAATGTTGAGGATGTAGTTGCATTTGATAATTTACATGGAAGTAGAATTATATATGCAAGCATGAGTTCATCAGAACATTAGACGCATGACGCGTAAGCATGAGTGTGATTTGTTTGATGAATGTTACTTGCGTATGATAATTTACATGGTTAGTAGAATTATATATGCATGAGTGAATTCATCGAATATTTTCCAAAAATAAAAAGGGCCTTGGGAAAGCCAAGATCGGGTATGCTTGTTTTAAAAATTCTCGTTCCGGTAATTTAAGATTAAAACCGTTTTAAAAGACTGCTTTGTTGGATTGAAAACGTCGGTAACGTGAACTCTTTCACAGCCATCTTCCATTGGTTTACTGGTGGTCGGTTGGTTTAGATGACTGAGGAATCATTATTTTTCGGATTCAATCTTAATAGATATCTGATGTATGCAATTCTTTCTCAAAATATTATTGTCTCCCTGATTTTGTATAATAGTCAACTTGGTTAGTAACGAATTATAGCCTAGATAGAATCATCTTGTGCTAATGAGCTTTTGATTGAGACTAACTACGACTCGTGGAGTAAGCGCGTCAATGCACTGTTGGAGGATAATGGCTTTATAGATCACATTCAGAAATCCATGAATTACCCAGATGCCAGTCTAACCAAAGACCTGGCATATGCCCATTTTCAATGGAGCAAGATGACAAGAAAGCAAAGGAGACATTAATGGCTGAGATGTCTCAGGAATTCCATGATGAATATAAGGATGTTCCAATTACAGAGGACATATGGGATGCCCTGTTCCTGAAATATGGAAATGGCATGGCAGCAATCCTGCATCCACTTATACCAACCATGGAAGAAAGCTTAAACAGCTACAGCAAAAGTGTACTTGAAAAAGTATACGATTTCCTTAGCATGCTAAAACCACTGGAGGAAGAAGGTCAGGTGGGTGAATGGGATAAAATTCAAGCCATCATCGGGATCCCCCCGAAGTCTTGGAGAGCAACCAAGGCTTTATTGACCGCCAGTGGTTCTTGGATCTTGCATCGGTACTGAAGTTCATCGAGATGGAACAAGCTCGACTGAAAACAATACCGGTACCAGCTGGGCAAGGAAAGAGAAAGAGGATGAACAAAGGAAAGAAACAACAGGCAGTCGACGGTAAAATGTTGACAAAGCCTAAACCAGGCAATCTCATATTGAAATCAGAGATAGTCCGATGGAACTCCAGTCCACGCCGAATAGGCGAAGGTACAGGGTCCAGCAAAACGCATCATGAAAAGGTATGCGAAGTTGGTTGTGTAATGGAAACTCTAGCTTCCTCAACTGTCATGTTAACTGACTCAAATCCTTCCTGGATTCTTGACTCAGGTGCGACGGACCGCATAGCCAACAACGAAGGATTATTTGCCAAGTTTAGACGATTGCCAAAGGATTCTAAGAGGATATACATTGGCGACAACTCACAAGTTGAAGTCATTGGAGTAGGGAACTGCAAATTGTCTATGAACAATGACAGGTCCATGCTACTTGAGAATGTCCTTTTTGCTTCTAGAATCCGTAGAAATGTTGTTTCTGTTTCTGCTCTTATGAATAATAATTGCATTTTATCATTTGAGAAGAACTTTTTTCGTAACAATAAAGGTGATGTTTTCTTTGGGCGTGCCTATTCCTCTTATGGTCTCTTTATCATGGATTTGAATGGAAGTGTCGATTCGAATAGAATGTATGCATTATCCTCCAGGGAAGCAGAGACTGACGCAGCCGGATGGCATGCGAGGTTGGGACATATAAGCTACGATAGGGTTCATTCATTGGCTCGAAGAGAGTTTTTTCCTGGTACCAGCAATGTGATTAAACACACTTTCCATGATTTTCTGTTTGGAAAGTCTACCCGCAAACCATTTGGAGAAGCTCAACGAGCCGAGTATCCATTGAAGTTGATTCACTCCGACGTCTGTGGACCAATGAGTGTAACCGCTAGGAATGGGAAACGATACTTCGTGACTTTCATTGACGACTATACCCGTTATGGGTTTACTCATTTGATTGCTCGTAAATCCCAGGCAATAGATTGCTTCAGAAACTTTCTGAAACCTCGTAGAGAATCAATAGGAGCGAAATGTGAAAACCTTACGCACTGATAGATGTGGAGAATATCTCTCTAATGAGTTTGAAAAGTTGTGCAAAGAAAGAGGGATAGCCCGTCAAACGACAATCCCCAACACACCACGGCAGAATGGTGTGGCTGAACATCATAATCGAACACTCCTTGGTATGGTTAGAACCATGATGTCGCAAGCTCAATTACCTATCTCCTATTGGAGTGATGTGTTGTTGACTGCCACTCATGTAATAAACCTTGTCCCAACCAAAGTTGTAGACACAACGCCATATGAGCTATGGAATGGAAGAGAATTAGATTTCACCAAGTTGCGACCTTGGGGTTGCGCTGCCTATACACATACGACTAACAGCCGTTTTGGCAAGTTAGGACCCAGAGGACTAAAGAGTATCTTTATAAGGTACTCAGAGAACTCTAAAGGTTATGTATTTGTGTCAGCTCAAGAAAATGGTGGCGTGGTCGAACATGAATCCAGAGACGTAACTTTCCTTGAGGACGAATTCCCAATGCTTGGCGGAATTAAAACAGATGAGATATTGACTGAACTAGAGCAAGATATCATTGATGATCAGGTCTCACTTACTTCGAGTGGGAGATTTGAACCAGCAACGCAGGTGAATGACATGGTTAATGATAATGGAAACATTTTCATTATAAATCCAGTGGGAGGATCAAACCCTACCACACATGTCACTGTTGCCGCAGAGACGAATCAAGTTGAACCTGATAATCATGTAGTCAGACCGACACCACAACCATCAACACTACCCATTGTTCCCAGTGGGAGTACTCCGACCAACTTGGTTCCAAGTCCTAGTGATAAAGGAATTCATCTCGGGGATAGGATCCCGAGACCAAGAGGCCGTCTGAGGAAGGTTGTACGTCAAGGTTCTAACACTGCTCTTGTTCCCAGTGGGAGTGGTGGTCCGATTAGAAGCATTGTCCCGAGTGGGAGTAGCGTTCAAAATCAAGATGGGGGGAACGAGCCTAGACGTAGTCAAAGGCATCGAACTTCTCCTAGGAAGTATCCCATCGAGAGAGGAGAAATCTTCACTCCAACATCTGTTGACGAACTAGTAACGGTTCAACAAGCGTTGGAAGGACCTTAAGCAAAGGAATGGAGGAATGCAATGGAAGAAGAGATCTCATCAATGAAAGCCAATTCGGTATGGTCTTTGGTTGATTTACCTGCTAACCGCAGAGCCATAGGAGCAAAGTGGGTTCTCAAATTGAAACTCACTGCTGATGGAAAGGTCGAGCGATACAAAGCCCGACTTGTTGCGAAAGGATATAACCAACTTCACGGAGTGGACCTTGACGAAACATACTCACCCATTGTGCGTTACACCACAGTACAGGCCATTCTGGCCTTGGTTGCAAGTCTCGATCTCGAGCTGCACCAAATGGATGTTAAGACCGCATTCCTCCACGGAAACCTAGAAGAAGAGATCTACATGGAGCAACCAGAGGGTTTCATTACTCCTGGAAACGAACGTAAAGTTTGTAAACTCTAAAGGTCCATTTACGGTCTTAAACAGTCGTCTCGGCAATGGTACCGCAGATTCCACGAGGAAATCGTAGGAAACGGATTTGTGAATCTTCACGAGGATCCGTGCATGTATTATAAGACCTCGGGGTCTAAGTATGTCATCTTAAATATATACTTGGACGACGTACTCATTGCCGCAAACGACATGAGTTTTATGAACAAGTCAATGTCCTGGTTGGCATCTGTATTTGAGATGAAGGACATGGGAGAGGCCACGTACATCTTAGGCATTAAAATTGCTAGAGATCGGGCTACTCGGAAATTGTGTCTTTCTCAAGAAGCTTATATCAACAAACTGTTGAAAAGATTCAGATTACAGGATGTCAAACCCGTGGAAACGCCGGTGGTGTTTGGGTGCGCACTGTCAAAACGTGACGGCCCCAAGAACCTGGCAGAGCGCGAATAGATGAAGGGTGCAGAGTATTTGAGCATGGTCGGTAGTTTGATGTACGCCATGCAATGCACCCGTCTGGATATCTGTTACGTCGTGGGCCTAGTAGCACGTTTTCAATCAGATCCTGGCTATCAACATTTAAAGGCAGTAAAACGAATAATTCGTTATCTGAAAGGTACTGCCGACTACGCGTTGTGCTATGAGGGTAAAAAGTTAGAATTAACCGGTTACAGTGACGCCGACCATGGTGGCGATCCGGATGATCGTAAGTCCACTACAGGGGGAGTGTTCCTTCTTTCTAATGTCGTCATTTCATGGACAAGCAAGAAGCAAACCTGTGTCGCGTTGTCCACGATGGAATCGGAATTCGTAGCTCTCTCTAAGAATGCACAAGAAGCGGTATGGCTCAAAAGGCTTCTAACTGCACTGCTTGGTGGTGATGATGAGAATAAACCTGTGAAGGTCTTCTCTGACAGTCAAGCAGCCATTGCGGCAGTTAAGAATCTGAAGTACCATAGTAGGACCAAACACATTGATGTGAAATATTTCTATGCTAAATCTATGGTTGAAGACAATACAATCATTATGGAATACTTGTCCACTGATAATATGATAGCGGACTCATTAACTAAACCACTACGCAGGGACATATTCGAAAAGCATGTAAAACTGATTGGATTGCATAGGGGTTAGAAATGGCATGTATTTGTGATAACATTTTGATATTGTAAAGTTACATTTTGTAAGCGAAAGAATTGAAACTGATTTTATGATCAATCGACGTCATAATGTTTTGATTACATCAGATTTACGGTATATAAACTAAGTCGTAGGAGGGCGCAATCCTCTGCCAAACTATGTCGAATGTGGGTCTTACCTAGTCACACAGGTACGGTCGTCTTGCTGTGGAGGGAGGCCTCCACCAAGCAAGACTGGCTAAGAATCATGGGGATAAAACTGATTAAGCAAGATGATTATCTAGTTCCGAAGTAACTCGGCTTGATCTTCGTTTTGCATATCGCCGTGATGAGCTTCGTTCGTCATTAAACCACATTCTGGGCCATATGAGAATCTGTGATAGCATGATTGACATATCCCCTTCCTGTTAACCAAAAAGGTTCAGGTATGCTATCAACGCGTGCTTCATACTGCGCGTGCCACGTTCAACAACGGGTCACAGCTCGGTTGTGCTAGAAAGGAATCCTCGTGATTCTGGCGGGCGCAAAATTCTTCACCTCGAGCGTGTGATTGATCCCAGGAGCCATATGAAGAGGCACCTAAAGTATCCTCACGGACTAGAACTCATATCTAAGGTCAGGCTCAATGCTCGCTTCACGGCGTACAAGCGTAGTGCTAAACAAAAAGGCCCAGTGACCACGTCTTTGGAAACCAGTTGGGTCTAACTAAGGATATGAGCGATGGGGATGGTCAAGTTCACCTGTAATTCACCGACTCGTGTATTCACTAGGTGGCCACCAACCGGATATTAGTTGAAGGTTGTGAATCCTTGTACGGATGCCTTGGAGAAGTGTTCCTATGTGGAAACTAGGCAAAAGGAGAATTAATAGTTGACATAGGATACAACGCGGTACATTATAAATGTTGTTTATAACAGGTTGATTAGAGAAAAGGGAATCAACGTTCCGTGGGCGCTACAATACTCCTAACAGATGAGTAGCACAATGCCCGTCGTATGCGCCGGTCGCACGGCAAACCTCGTATGAACTATTCGGAAGTAAGGAGCAGATCGAATGAGTGAAATGTTGATGCAGATTTGGACGACAATACATTAACAGGCACCCTCTGTTAGCATATGGTGACGTGGCGCCGTAATAGGAGCCCGTTAATTAAGGGAATTACCTAAGTTAATTAGGAAATTGTCAATTTGGGCTAATTAGGCCAAATCCAATTAGTAATTGACAAGGGAGGCCCAAAATGGGCCTCCCCCCTTGTTGCATGGTTCGGCCGAAACCTTAGTACCACATAGGGTGGAGTTGCCTTTTGGCAACTCCACCCAATACTATATATAGGGGTGACTCCTAAGGGTTTAAACACACAATTAAGAACAAGAATCTTCATTGAGAAAACTTGTCACCCTAGTCTAATATTTCGGCACCATCACATCAAGTCCGAGGTTCCATCTCCGTTGAAGAATCGATCAGAGGTCTTGTTGTGGAGCTACATCGCGTGGGACTTCTTCTGACGAAGAACTTGCACGTGGTTCCGACCGGAGGATCAGAACTCCCTCCACATCGTTTTTGGGTAGGAAAGCTAAAATGTATCTGTACTAATTCCGCTGCGTAGATTAGATATCTTGTTAGTACGCGTTTAGCATTGCGTAGTATTACGTCCCAGTAATCCAACAGTGGTATCAGAGCCTGGTTAGGAGTTCTTAATTTTTTGATAAATTGATGTTCTTGATGTTATGAAAAATCCGAAATTTTCAAGTATATGGACACCATGAAGAAAACCGAAATTTTTAGCTATTTTTTATGTGTTTGATCTTTAAAAACTTAAAATTTTCAAATTTTACATGTTTTTATAGATCATAGCCGAAAATTTGGGTTTAAATATGAGTTTGATGTTCATAATCTTCAAGAACACCATAAGTTTTATCAAGAACACCTTTTGGATTCATGATCAAGTTAGGGTTTGATCTTAAAATTTGACAACTTTTCCAACTTAGCATGTTTGTGCCAAAAACCCTAGGGGTATTTTAGGTAAAAAAATCAATTTTCTTGGTCACCAAGACTTTAAAATTTCGGCACTAATATAAAAATATATATGTTGTCATTTTTAAATTTTATTAACAGGTAACTATATATCTATAAGTTGGAAAATATGGATAGGTTTATAATATAATATTGTAAAAGATATTAACTATCAATATATATAACTGAAAGATAGGGATAAAGATATATTGATAGGATTTAGTTGCTTAAAAAGATTAAGAAAATATATTGTCTATATATTTTATCCCTAAACATATTTTTGACAATATTTATATATATATATATAGTGATTTGGCCGAATTTTATATGTATATATTATATATTGTTAATTGATTTACATCTTAATGATAAAATCTTGACAATATTTATATATATATATATATATATATATATATATATATATATATATATATATATGTGCTTAGCCGAATTATATATATAAATATTAGAAATATTGTAAATTATTTTAAATAATTGATATTTCTTGGTGGCTAAGTTAAGTTTTTAGTGGACTTTAAAACCCTACTTAGCCCACAAGACATATTTCGGCCAAACCCTAGGGTTTAAGGGCCGGTCCAATTGCTAAACCGGAACGGATAAAACCAATCCGGGTTTTCTTAATCGGGTCGACCTAGTTGGGCCGGGTCAGACCATAGTAACTAAATTAAACCTAACCTAACCGGTTTTGATTGATAAACCGAACCACTATCTTATTTTATTGAACCGTTTCGGACCAAACCGGAATTTTTAAAATCAGACCGAATTGAACCGGATTTTAAAATTTGGACCGAACCATTTTTAAAAAATTTCAGAAATTTTTAAATTGTTCAATAAAATAGGATGTCAAATTTTAAATCCAAAATGTTTTCGAACTTTAAAATTAACCTAAACAGTGCTCTTAGGGTTTGTGTTGTAACACACGGTTTTAATTAAAACCCTAATGCCTGGTTTCGATTATGGGGATGGATCTCGGACTTGCATGTTTTTGGGACTGGATTAAATTAGTGGGCTGATTTGCAATTGTTTACTTTTGCGTTATATATTTTGATATAATTAGAACTGTCGTCTTGACTTTGTCAAGCTAGCTGGATATTATATTGCGAGCATTGAGCTCTGGGATTTAAACATATGGTTTGCGCAATAGAATAGACATGCTATGCTGATTGAAAATGCCTAGAATCCATGTCTAGAAATTCGCATGATTGATTGTAAGCATGAATTGCAAAACAGCCCCTAATATTTTCAAAACGTTTTATAAAACCGAAAATTCCAGTCGCCAATTATGCATGATGTGTGCGGATGTTGCATGTTTTGACGCGTATGCTAGGATGTTCATGATAGAACGCATGTGATAATTTACTTTACGTAGAATTATATATGCTAGGAACATTAGACGCATAACGCGTAAGCATGTTATGTTCGATATTTATGGCATGGTATGATGATTTGCTAGATGTAGTATAATTATAAATATGCATGCGTAAATTATTGGATACTTTTACAAAATCATAAGGGCCTTGGGAAAGCCAAGATCGGGTATGCTTATTTGAAAATTCCCGTTCCGGTAATTTGCAATAGAATAACCGTTTTCAAAAAGACTGATCTATTATATTGAAAACGACAATAGTGTGAATTCTTTCACGACACCCCCTTCCTCGGTTTACTGAAGGTTGGTTTGGTTTAGTGACTGAAGAATCACTATTCGTCGTATTCCATCATAATAGATTATTCAATGTTTGCAATTCTGTCAAAATGTTGTTCTCTTCCTAACTTTACATGATTGTCATCATAATAGTTCTAAATGGCTCGGTCGGATCGTTTTAAGAAATTATGCAAATTGGATAACATTAATTATGATGATTGGACAGCTAGAGTTAAAATGATCTAATTCCCGCGGGAGTTGAGGATCGCGTTGATCCCAAGGACAAACGGATATATGTGGACGAGAATTGGGAGCCCTACAGATACAACGGTGCAAAAAGGTTATGGAGGGATCAAAAAGCACGTGAGATTATTTGCTCGCATATTACAACTGAAACGGAAGAAAGCATCGTCAAAAGGAGCGTATTGCATCTTTGGTGCAGCTTACACCTTCGCTACGGCAAGGGAAAGGCGGCTGAAGCAAGAGAATTAATGGCCTCGTACCATGAAATTCCATGCAAGGAGAATGGGATAGAAACCATTCTAGACTCCGCGGATGAATGGGTAGAAATTCGGAAGGTAATGGACATGTTTCCTCTTTCATGGTTTGCTGATGATAGCGGACTTACACATCTGATCACAGGAATTAAAACGGCAATAGACTTGTATGATGCCGACCATAAAGATAGAAATATCTCCAAACTTCCTGATGTGTCGGAGGCCAGATTTGCTGGACTTCGGAATTGTTTGGCTAACCCCAACAAAAGGTCTAAACGATGATCCAGTGCAACAATCACTGTTGATTCATGTGCCATGAAAGGTATGCCTCGTTTACCACAATACATAAGACGGTTACACGTTTTAGTTGATGCAAAAACATCTGACAAAATTCAATTCTTGAATTAATTTTCAGGTGGACTGCTCAAAGTGGTGAAGACTTGCTGCCATATATATATGAGTCTTTCTTTGCTTAGTTGTAATTACTGATCCGTGAAATATGTCGTTGTTTTTGTTGGGATCCCTATCTCTCGTCTATTTGTTGAACGTAATTCGAAATTATTGAATGAGGAAGTAACCATTCATTTTTTTTTTTGGAATGGTCTGCCTTTCGAAATTAATCGGCCCGGTTAAACGGGATCGATCCGGAACAAGTAACTAAAAATCCATCAATAGAATGATTGGATTAAACATTTATCCGAACTCATATCATCATTTTAAAAACATCCATAACTCGCATAATAAACATAAAGCGAACCGATCGATAATAATCCTTTTTTGTTAAAGTACTCAATTATGGTTTGTATCCCAAAATAATATGCATGTTAAAACCGATTTAATTTTAAATTCGGAAATTAAAACGATTTCAAAACCACGGTTTAGACCTGGTATAATGTGCATGGCGCAAGTCACCTTGAGAGACGGGACACATCGTTTTAAAAGTACGAATTTAATGATGTAGTATTTTTGTGAATGCTGAATTTTTTTCATTTGTAATCCTTTGGATATAACTCATTGATAACTATTTAGATTAAAAGTGTGCTTCAAGGCTACTGTAATCTAATAAGAACATCAACTATGGCATTAAAGCGAGTACTTAAATGCATAGTCCATAAGATGGATAAGTCTATGGATGAGTTAAACAAACAAAACGAAAATAAGTAGTCGGTAAAACGACTTTCCCACCATTAGCCTTGAACGAAGAGTTTGGCTAAAAGCATTCATTAAACACCTCAAGAAACATAGTTCAGAATTACATAATGTTAGAGTTACACATTAATTGTTCCTGCGGGATGAGATTAATTTAACTCACATTAATGTAAAACACTATGTTCTGACCAAATCGGTTAACACGTTACCATAAAAGCTAATGAATGATTCGGGTAAAACCTTATCACAAAGACGCGTTAATTTGCGCATTAAAACAAGTATTTATTAAGAGTATACGCTACTCTCGGAGAATATGAGTTTTAAAATTAGCTTGGAACAATGGTTTCGTGGATAAACATGACACATTATAAAGATTTGAGGATGAATTTCCAACGCTTTGCAGAACGAAACAAGCTAGTACTGATTAAAGTTAACAGATGGTTGATGGAGATTCTCAGGTCCCACTTACTTCGAGAGGGAGAATTGATATAGCATAAGTGATTGATTTGGTAAATGATGATGGAAACGTCTTCATAACAAATCCAGTGAGAGGGCTCACTCCCCCTCACACATAATCATCACTAAATTTCAAAATGCGAATCAAGTCGGACCTGATAATCATGATAATGAACTATTTCAACTACCCATTTTTCCTAGTGGGAGTGGAACAACCAACTCGGTTCCAGATCCTAGTGATCGAAGAATACATCTCGGAGGTAGAATCCCGAGACTGAGAGGTTATTCCAAGTAAGTTCAACCACCACCATTGTTTCAAGTGGGAGTAATGCCCCGATAAGAAGCATTATTCCGAGTGGGAGTAACGATCAGACTAAAACATGGGATTAACGTGCCTAGACATAGTCAAAGGCAACGAACTTCTCTCGAGAAGTGTCCCATCAAATAAGATGTGTTACACATCTTGGTGTTCGTTCTTGAACCAGTAACGGTTCAGCAAGCAAATGAAGGACCTCAAAACAAGGGAATGGAGGAAAACAATGGAGGATGAAATTGCCTAAATAAGAACTAATTCGTTTTTAGTCTTTAGTTGATTTATCTGTTAACCACAGAACTAGAAAGTGAAATATTAGAATTCACTTCTGGTGGAAATTTCGAGTAGTGCAAAACTCGAATAATTGCGAAAGGATATACCCAATTTCACGGAGTAAACTTTGATAAAGACAGACTCACCGACTATGCGTTACACCATAGTCTGGGTCGTCCTTGCCCATAACTGCAAGTCTCGAAATCGAGCATGCGTCAAATGGACATTAGGACTAAACCTCTACAAGTAAAACTGGAGAAAGAGATTTATATGGAGCAGCCGGAGAGTTCCATTACTCCTGGCAAAGAACGTAAAGTTTGCAAAATCCAAAGATCTATATACGGTCTTAAACGATCGTCTCGGCAATGGTATCACAGATTCCACGAGGAAATCGTTGGATACGGATTCGTGAATCTTCACGAGGATCCCTGCGTATACACCAAGACCTCCGGGTCTAAGTATATCATCATAACACTATACGTGGATGACATACTCATTGCTGCGAACGACGTGAGTTTTATGAATAAATCAAAGTCCTGGTTAGCATCAGCATTCGAGATGAAAGAAATGGGAGAGGCTACGTACATCTTAGGCATCAAAATTGCCCGAGATAGTGCCACCCGGAGATTCTGTCTATCTCGGGAATCATATATCAACAAAATGTTGAAAAGATTCAGAATGCTGGATGCTAAACCCGTGGATACGCCGGTTGTGTTCGGGTGCGCGCTATCGAAGCGTGATGGCCCGGAAAAAAAAAAAAAAAAAAAAAAAAAAAAAAAAACAACAACAACAACAACATGAGCGTGAACAGATGAAGAATGCAGAGTATCTGAGCATGTTAGGGAGTCTAATGTACGTCATGCTCTGTACTCAGCCAGACATCTGTTACGTTGTGGGCCTAGTAGCAAGATTCCAGTCAGATCCTAGCTATCAACATCTAAAGGCCGTAAAACGAATTATCAGATATGTGAAAGGTACTGCCGACTACGTTCTGTGTTATGAGGGCAATCAGCTCGAATTGACCGGTTATAGTGACGCCGACCACGGTGGCGATCCGGAAGATCGTAAGTCTACCACAGAAGGAGTTTTCCTCCTTGCTAATGCTGTCATATCATGGGTAAGCAAGAAGCAATCTTGTGTCGCGCTTTCCACTATGGAATCAAAATTCGTTGCCCTCTCCAAAAACGCACAAGAAGCGGTCTGGCTGAAAAGGCTTATTACTGCAGTAATTGGCACTGACAAAAAGGAGTAAACATGTGAAGGTGCACTCCGACAGTCAGGCGGCCATTGCGGCAGTTAAGAATCCAAAGTACCATAGTAGGACTAAATACATTGACGTGAAATACAATTATGCTAGGTCGGTTCTGGAAGAGAACATAATCGCTTTAGAATACTTGCCTACAGACAATATGGTCGCAGACCCTTTAACTAAGCCGTTACGTAGGGAGATTTTTGAAAAGCACGTAAAACTGCTTGGGTTACGTAGGGCTTAAACTGTGTGGCTTGTAAAAGTGATAAAATTTTGACATTTGAAATTATGTTTCAATTTGAATAAAGGAATTGTAAATTGAGTTTATGATTTATCGACATCATAATGATTAACAACATCGGATTTTACGGTCTATAAACTAAGTCGTAGGAAGAAGTAAAATTCTTCCACCAAAATTATGTTGAATGTGAACCTTGCCTCGTCACACAGGCACGGTCATCTTGTAAGGAGAGAGGGACCTCTACCATAACAAGATTGGCTAAGAATCAGGGGATAAACCTGATTAAACAAAATGATAACATTGTCACGCTTAACAGCATGACTTAATCTTGGTTTTGTAAATCGCCGAGTTGGACTTTGTCCATCACTATATATCACATTCAAGGCCAGATGAGAGATTCTGCGATAGCATTATTGACATATCCCATCCCTGGCTTTACCAGGTGTGGTATCGACGCGTGCTTCATACTGCGCGTGCCACGATCGACCACGGGGTCATGCTCGGTTGTGCTAGCTAGAATCTTTGTGATTCAAAGGGTGCATACTTCTTCACCTTGAGCGTGTGATTGATCCCGGATGTCTTATGAAGAGGCATCCAAAGTATCCTCACGAACTCAGAACTTATATCTAAGGTCTGGCTTAATGCTCGCTTCCCGGCGTACGAGCGTAGTGCCAAAGAAAACAGCCAAGTGACCACGTCTTGGAAAACGGTTGAGTCAGACTAAGGGTATAAGCGATGGGGATGGTCAAGTTCACCTTTAATTCACCGACTCTCGTGTTCACTAGGTGGCCGCCAATCGGATATTAGTTGAAGGTTGTGAACACTTGTACGGATGCCCTGGAGAAGTATTCCTTTGTGGAAAACTGGGCAATTGGAGAATTAACAGTTGACCAAGGATACAGTGTGGTACATAGTTTTATTTCAAATAGGTTTGGTTCATGAAAGGGAATCAACGTTCTGCGGGCGCTACAATACTCCTAACAGATGAGTAGCACGATGCCCGTCGTATTCGCCGGTCGCACGGCAAGCCTCGTATGAACTATTCGGAGACGGAGACGAAGATTGAAGACTGAGATGCTGATACTATTGCGTAATCGTATAGATTAACGAGTACCCTCCCATTCCGGTGAGTGGGAGCTGTTAGCGTATGGTGATGTGGCACCATAATAGGAGCCCGTTAATTAAGGGAATTACCTAAGTTAATTAGGTAATTGTCAATTTGGGCTAATTGGGCCAAATCCAATTAGTAATTGACAATGGAGGCCTAAAATGGGCCTCCCCCCTTGTTGCATGGTTCGGCCGAAACCCTAGTACCACATAGGGTGGAGTTGCCTTTTGGAAACTCCACCCAATACTATATATAGGGGTGACTCCTAAGGGTTTAAACACACAATTAAGAACAAGGATCTCCATTGAGAAAACTTGTCACCCTAGTCTAATATTTCGGCACCATCACATCAAGTCCGAGGTTCCATCTCCGTTGAAGAATCGATCAGAGGTCTTGTTGTGGAGCTACATCGGGTGGGACTTCTTCTGACGAAGAACTTGCACGTGGTTCCGACCGGAGGATCAGAACTCCCTCCACATCGTTCTTGGGTAGGAAAGCTAAAAGGTATGTGTACTAATTCCGCTGCGTAGATTAGATATCTTGTTAGTACACGTTTAGCATTCCGTAGTATTACGTCCCCGTAATCCAACACCCTCTCATTCCGGCGAGTGGGAGCTGTAAGCATATGGTGATGGATGCCGTAATTGGTAGCCCATAATATGTATAGTTTACCTAATGAACTTGGGTAAATGTCACATTAGGGTAATTGGGCTAGACCCAAATCCCAATTGACATGAGAGGCCCAAAATTGGGCCTCCCTATATTAATGGCTGGCCGAAATTATAAGGAGGGCAAAGTGGACTTTTGTCCACTTTTCTCCTCCTATAAATACATGGTGTTAAGGGATTTTTAGGGTTAATAATCATTATTCCCTCATTAGAGTGGTTTAGAGAGAAAAACCCTCAACCCCACACCCTAGTAGTTTCGGTCGAACCCACCATCTCCCAAGGGCGTGCCAATTTGCTTTCCAAGCAAACACTCAAGAGATCTGTCCCCAAGCCAAGAATCGATCAGAGGCTTTGCTGTGGAGCTTGTAACACGTAGGGCTTCTCTTACAAGAACCTCTACGGGTCCCGACCGGAGGATCGTGAACTCCCTTCTGAGAAGATCTTGGTTCTACGGATCATCTTAAAGGTATGTGTGAATCTTCCGCTGCATAATTCCAATTACTAGCATGTACCTTGTTTAAGTATCCGTAGTGATTACTCCTCGTAGTCTAACAGTTTCATCCAGCCCCTACCACTTAGAAATCTCTGCACCGGTCATGCGGTTATCCTTGTTAGTCTATGGAGTTGTTTGTGTTTCCGATTTATTATGGGTCCTGTCTGGTATCGCTTGGTGTGCAGGTCCTTTGTTAGCTAGGTCGCTCTTGAGGATGGTTCTTCTACCCTCCGAAGGGCTACGGGTGCCGCTGTATCAGAAGGATTCCTCCTCTCCAAGCTTCTATCATTTGCCTGGGGACATCTCTTCCGTTAATCTGTTATCTTGTTTTAGTCTATTTATGTTTAGTTGTATTTATGTGTATTGCTCTGTTGTAATAGTTTATGTTATTCTGTTAGTACATACTCTACTAGGTCGGGTATTGGTTGTTAACCAATCTCTCCGGAGTGGGTATTTTCTAATTTGTAGTATGTAATAGTTCTTATTTCAATAAAATTCGATTTTCATTAAAAAAAAAAAACATTATTTTTTAATAAAAATTTCTTATTTTTCAAAGAAAAATAATTTTATATAATATATAAATGATTAATAAATTATAAACTTATGTTATTGTTATATATTATAATATTTATATATACTTTTTATTATATAATGTAATAATAAAGAAACATTATAGAAATATGTATTGTTGATTTTTTTTTATATAATATATATGTAAAGTATATTGATTAATAAAATTATCTATACAATATATAAGTATATATTGATGCCTATATAGACACTAAATAATGAATTAGTAAATAAATATTTTGCATAATTATATTCGACAAAGCTTTACTAGGACTGTAACGAGCATAGTCAAGTCGGATATCTGTCAAGCTCGACTCGATTAAAAATTACCGAGCTCGAACTCGGTCGAGCTCAAATTTCTGAAACTCGAACTCGACTCGCATCCAAACCCAATATAATCGCATTGCACTCAGCTCGACTAGTATTTCTAGTATACATCACAATAAGTTAGCATTTCTCATTACTACTCGACTCGACACAGATGCTCATTATATGTCACACTAAGTAGTATTTCTTGATGGATATGTGTCCAATTCGAG
Organism: Clarkia xantiana subsp. parviflora; assembly: GCA_036873135.1. Taxonomy (NCBI): domain Eukaryota; kingdom Viridiplantae; phylum Streptophyta; class Magnoliopsida; order Myrtales; family Onagraceae; genus Clarkia; species Clarkia xantiana. The sequence goes on along the minus strand of JAPTYO010000008.1, from coordinate 14,227,420 downwards.
TTCGTATTTATATTTCGGGCCTCGTAAACACGTCAAAATTACATCACGGCTTGAAAAACGTCTCCCAAGGGTCAAAACGGTCCGGAAGCGCGTTACGCGCGTCCGGGTTGCACGGCAATCCGGAGGTCCGGGTTGCACGGCAAGCCGGACCTCGCCGAATTGCGCAAATTCGACGAGGTCCGGATTGCATTACGGGTACTGCGCGATTACCGTTTACGCGATTACCGTTACGTGTAGAGAAGTCAAGTTCGCGTATTGCCAATATTGATGACGGTTACCGCTTGCTTTTGAACCGTCATCAAACCGCTTTAAAACCGGGGCCGGTCCCAAGGAAGCCTATAAATAGGAGGCCTTGGCCACCCATTTTCACACATCCTCTCATTTGCCCAACTTTGGCACTTTGAGATCTGACTTCTCTCTAGAAATATTTTCTCTCTCTAAGATTACATTTTTAGCCCTATTGTGACTTAGGCATCGGAGAGGGCTCCACTAGCACCACCCCCCCCCCCCCCTCTCCGTGCTAGTACTGGCCCTTCGTGCAGGAACCAGCGATCCGTGGCTAAGACGAGGAAGAGAAATAGGAGCAAGATGTGCCCAGACGCTCAGACTTATGCACAAACCGTCATTTCCTGAGACGCATCCGCTTTCCTGAGACACATCCGCTTTCCTGAGTCACATCCGCTTTCCTGAGTCACATCCTCTTTCCTGAGACACATCCGTTTTCCGAGACACAGACTCCTCTCTAGACACAGACTTTTCCGAGACTCAGCGATAAAACCGAACACTCGTCATCGGCATAGAACGAACACCTCTTCCACGCGAAGGGTGACAGCCCAGAAACCCGTTCAACCACTTAGACAGACGCGTTCATTCGGCCCAGTTCAGCCAGGACGCAACATTGGCGCCGTCTCCGTGATTCGAACAAAAAACTACCATACAGCAAAGACATGACGAGTGATCGCAACCCTCCCGAAGAGGTTAACGCGAGAAGTGCAAGGAAAAGGCCTGGACATCCTAAGACGTCTCCGGCAAGCAAAAAAGCAGGAGGTCAGAAACCAGCCGGAAGCCAGCCAGGTCCTTCCTACATACCGAGAGCTACTTCCGTAGTTTCATCCATGCCAACCGAGGATGTGCCCGACGCACAGCACAACCTCCAAGAACCAAATGACGAGCACCGTTCACCCCCACCTGGTTTCGAACCAGAGATGCATGATAACGATGAATTTCAGTCAGAAATGCCGCAAGACAAACAACAAGGAACGGGAGCAAACCCGATGCCTTCAGTTACTCCAGCAATGATGGCTGCGCTGGAAGACTTACTCGCATTCCGCGAGTCACTGAAAAATCAAGGATATGCGGCCCAACCACCTCCAACCGCCCAGGAACACGTTGCACCGACAAGAGAAATGTCGCAAAACACTACCCGCCAAGGCCATCCATTCCAGGGCAAGGACCAGCATGCACAAAATGCCTTCCAGCATACAAGATATGAAGCCGCACGTTCATACACTCCTTCCCAAGAAGCCCGTCATTGGAGGAATGCAAGAGACTTTGACGCTGAAAGCGAGAATTCATATGAGCAAGAAGTGTACGTTGCAAAGACAATGCACAAGACCGATGACACCAACTTGGAGTATGCCGACATAAAGGATGCCGCCTTTGAAGATGTCATTGATTTTTCATCAAAAGACAATGAGCACGTTGCATACCACGACGCCTTGCCCATAACCGCGCAGAAGCCAATAAGAAGACAACTGGGATCCTTCCAAATCCCTGTTGCCACATCCAATGCTTTCTTCACTCCAACAAGAAATGCATCATTTGCACAATACGACCAAGGAGTCCTCCAATACAAAGGTGTCAACCCACCACCACCTGTCTCTCCTACAATGATGACCGCACTTGAAGAATCCCTTGCATTCCGAAAGATATCAACGAACCAAGGATACGCCCTGCCATCACCACCTCTGCCTCCAGTCAACAGACAAGTTGAGGCGACAGGGACAAAGTCTCGAGTCACAAGTCATCAAGACGCACTGCACCAAAGAATAGATGGGCAATGCACGGAAGGTACCTTCCAGTACCAACAATCAAGGCATGGAGCTGCACGCTCATGCAATCCGTACGTGATAGCACAACACCAAAAAGAGGCATGGAAACAACCTCCAAAGCAGAATCAAACAAAACCGCCCTCAAGCGGTCAGAAAGGAAGAAATTGGCAGCCTCAGCCGAAAAGGCCTTTCCAAGAAGATTTCACAGACTGCATTCCATTGAATGCACCGCTATCCGTGATAATGAAGAAAATGAAGGATGCGAACATGTGAAAAGAGCCGAACAATTTCAGAAAAGGTCCGCTGGGGAAAGACAAAGACAAGTGGTGTGAAAACCACGAAACCCGCATTAACAGCTTTGTCCTCAAAGGCGAATTGGAGCAATTCATCGATCAAGGCGACAGCCCTCCAAAGAAGACTCAAGCAGAATCATCAAAAATACACAAGGAAGGTCCTTCCACAAGGACAAGCCAAGACGATGCTGACATCTGTCACAAGGAGGAACGGAAAAAACCTGTTAGTGACGATGACGTCCCAATCACGGGACTGACAACAAGAACCTTGAAGGCGATAATTGAAAATGAGATACACGTTTCCTGGGAAAAGAGACAACCGCAACAAAAAAGGTCATTCCAGTCAAATGCCCAAAGGATCAAAGAGACCAATCTTGCCAAATGTGTTCCATTGAACACACCGTTATCTGTCATCTTGAAAGAAATGAAAGAAACCAAGCTGTGGAAAAAGCCCTCCAATTTCCGCAAGGGCCCACTAGGAAAAGATGAGAGCAAATGGTGTGAAAATCATGAAGTATTTGGCCACGAGACAGAAAGCTGTGATGGATTAAAACTTCATGAAAACAGCTTGATCTTAGAAGGAAAAATGAAGAAGTATATCGACCAAGGCAATAAGCATCAAAGGAAGCCTCGTGTGAAGTCTTCAGAAAAAGGCAAGAGAAAAGAAAAGGCGGATGATAATCCACCTATCGCCAAACGCCAGAAAAACAACGTCACTTATGGAGCCAATTGTGAAGACTTATACAATCCTTGGAGCATGAAGGCGGAAGAAACAAATTTCAAACTCCCAGAAAACAAACTTCACCGCCCACTTGAGCCAACGACTGCCTTCCTTGGCAAAAATGTTGAAAAACAACACAAGCAACGTAAAACTGGGGGGGCATGACATCAACATTTGTTCATCCCCAAAGGTGGAGATTGAAGAGCTCAACACGCTAGATGCATTGAGAAACTATGTGGCACGTGGCAGAGTCAACTGGCCAACAAATCACCTATGAGGACATCAAACACATCAGCAATCCCTTTATCTCCCTTATCTCCTTTTTCGCATATCTATTTTAAATCTTTTTAGATTAAGTACAACTTATGCTTATTAGCCTCAGTACTTTTCAAAAGAAGTGATCAGTAGACGCTTTCTTGTAATCCGTTGTGCGAAATCCAAATATCTAATAAAGGTTAAATCTACTTTCGTAGGTACATTATTATGACGCATATTACCTTGGAATAACGTCAAGTAACAACTACGCACATATTAATCGCGTCAACAACACAAAGCCTCAAGCATTCTATACGCGCAAGACTAAAAATCGTGTCGCAATAATAAATAAGGCGTGGGCATTACCCAAGGGCAGATCATGCACTATTAGAAGATGAAACAATAAAAACCATAAGGAAACAGCGATACAACTGCCAAGCGACTTGGGGGGCACCAAGCTGACAAATGCTCGGCATTCTACCTAACATATATACATACCTATCATGATCCGCACCTATCGCGTCCGCACTCAGGGAAGTTTCCTACACAAACAAGGAATCCTTGTATCAGATTCCTTTACTTTATTTATTATATGCATGACTAAAAAGAAAATTTCATGGCTCCATACTTTTGCAAACTTATAAAAATTGTGATTATCTGACAAAAGCAACTCTGTTCGTAGGTACATGCTACACTACGATTACTACATGGGAATTACGCCAAGTAGTAACCTATGCACAAAAATCTACTTCAACAATACAAGCTAAGCATTGTGTTCAAGGAGGGATTTATGGTATACAACGCCAACATATCAATTATCTACACCAACAGGGAGTTTATTTCTCCATTCATAACATTGGCGTCTATCTCAAGAAGGTGCCGGCAAGACAAAGCCGTCGCGCTATGTGCACAGTCAACTTATATATCGCAATGACAACTTGCAGATTATCTATCAAAATGACGACTATTCCAGAGGCGTCAACTACAAGCAATACTTTGGAAAAACACCAAGGTCTACTATCAAAATAACGACTATTCCAGAGGCGTCAACTACAAGCAATACCTTGGAATAACACCAAGGTCTACTATCAAAATGACGACTATTCCAAAGGCGTCAACTACAAGCAATATCTTGGATTAACACCAAGATCTACTATCAAAAGTAGAATGTTGAGGTATCCTCTTTGTAAAGACAAACCACATGTTTACTTCTAAAAAATGACATGCTGTGACATCTCTTGTTAGAGGCAAATCCTCATGTTCATAGTCATTCCCTGGATTCAGAACAGGATGGGCAAATAGAATACGGGACTGATCACCCCATAAGTGGCGGAAGTTCTCTTGTTAGACAACGACCCCACGCTACAACAAGTGTGAATTCCTGTTTAAAGGGTTCACTCTTTATGGCGAATGTCCTCTTGTTAGATGACAATCCCATACTGTGAATTCCTATTTAAAAGGGTTCACTCTATACGGCGAACGTCCTCTTGTTAGATGACAATCTCGTACTATGAATTCCTGCTTGAGGGTTCAATCTTTACGGCAAAAGTCCTCTTGTTAGATGACAATTCCGTATTACAGATTTTCAAACCGTGTTGCATGGTTCCTGGACGCAGAAAGCATGCATCACAATTCATATTTTCAAAAAGTGTTACGTGGTCCCTGGACGCAGGAATCATGTATCACAAATATTTTTTCAAATATTTTATGTATCAAATTTTTTTCAAATTTTTTATCAACACGGCTTTTGCGTGTATCACGAGCTTTTTTAGGGTTCACAAATATTTTTTCAAAAACCAAAATGTTTTTACGTATGCTTCCCCAACGCGGGTTGATACACGCTGGCAGGTGCGCACCCTATTTAAAACTCATAAAATTTACAAGTCGAGTCTTGTACAACGTCGCCTTAAAGTGGAACTAAGAGACGGTATAAACTAGTATCTTGCTTAGCCAAGATAACACCTTTCAAATACACTACTTGTTAAGAAAAATTGTTATACGCAAAAAACTTGGCAGGTTACAACATACATAGCGGCAAGCTATTCAGGAAAGAAGGGCAACATGCGTAATGCATCATGCAAGCAATCAGGAGAGCATCTCAAGTCATCAATCAAGAAGTGGCTAATGGTCACGGCTGCGGAGACTACATCTATGATTACTAGTCATCCACATCCAACAAAAACCTACAATGCGCAAGTCGCAACATCCTATGCTCTATCCATCTTGCCATGCCTTGGAATCTAACCAAGAGGGGCGATCATAACACTTAACAATGAGTGACATACAGTCGCAACTACGGACATCATGTTCATCATCTAAGGATATCTATCCTATCTTCCAAGTCCAAAACATATGGACAGCATAGATAACTCAAGGTATGAAATATTACTAACAAGTTATCACATGATTATTATTGTAAACAGGTCCAGGTGACGAAATATCATGCAAGCAAAGGCATGAACAAAGAATTATCAACACAACATCAAAGGGTTCAACATGCTGGAAGTAGACAGCCCGACACCAACCAAGAGTTAACATCATCTCTAAGGACCTATGACAAAGAGTTCATAGTGTTAACATCAAATGCAATGTCGTCATCCACACAAAGGACACGACAAGAATGATTGTTTCAACATTCAACACAACATAGTTCTTCAACATAAGGGCGACAATCAGCAATACGGGCATCAAAATCAGCAATCAACAAATACTTACCTCAATAGGAGTAACGCTCCTCCTTGGGCCAGTCCCTCGACCGGGGGGCAGAAGACACCACTGCACAACCCTCAACTCTATTTACTTTATCAAGAAGGAATTAGCACGGTCGTACTCGGCATAAAGAACTAAGAATCGCTCGAGGAACGCGCCCCGGCGTCGGATCTTTTGAGAATTATGCTAAAAACAGAAGCTGCAGCCAGCAATAACTTGGAAAATTAACAAGTTCAAATAAGATACAATGAGACATCTTACTCACAAGCCCTTTACCGCGATCGTATTCGAAGACTCCAGAGTAGCGGGGGCACTTGTACGGACATTCCTCCCAACAAACGGATTACTATACACGTCAGCTATATGCAAAGACAAGCTTTTTCCCATCAAGATGGAGATAGTGGACTTACTCATGGTAACAGCCGTGGGAAGACTAATTCTGACAAGAAGACAGCAAGATCTGATATCCCGGAAAATGCAACCAACAATCCAGTCAGTGCGCAAACACGCATCAACACTTATGCAAACATTTATGCAGCAGACGCCCCATGTGAGACAACCATGTACGTACAAGACTTGTTAGTCTTCGCGCAACAAGTAACAAGCATCACGCAAGGGGGGCAACCTCTTCAACACATTAACCTTGCATGACAATATCCAGCTCATACTCGCAGCATACAAGATTACAAGGGTGGAATATTTTCTAAGTGTTTTGCTCAAGATGACAGTCAGCAAATTGCAAGCTGTCAGCATACAACTATGTGTCAGCATATTATCAGGAGTTGGCATATAACATGTGTTCGCATCAAGCATACGGATACAGCGTACATAGCCAGGGATGGTGAAAAGATTCTAAGTGCGGGGGCAAATACGCATATACAGTGTACATACATACATGTCGACAAGGATGCATGTCGACAAGGAGAAAATATTTTCTAAAGTGTTCCCATGTACGTACATACATGTCGACAAGGATGCATGACGAGGAGAAAATATTTTCTAAGTGTTTCCATGTACGTACATACATGTCGACAAGGATGCATGTCGACGAGGAGAAAATATTTTCTAAGTGTTTCCATGTACGTACATACATGTCGACAGGGATGCATGTCGACAAGGAGAAAATATTTTCTAAGTGTTTCCATGTACGTACATACATGTCGACAAGGATGCATGACGAGGAGAAAATATTTTCTAAGTGTTTCCATGTACGTACATACATGTCGACAAGGATGCATGGCGACAAGGAGAAAATATTTTATAAGTGTTTCCATGTACGTACATACATGTCGACAAAGATGGATTGCATACAACAAGTAGCTATGCCTCCTAAGCACGCCTACGACGCTCATTGATAAATCTCATACGACGACATCTATGCTATTATTACCAGGATACAACCATTAGCGTCAACGCGCATAGCAAAGCCAACGCGCATAGCAAAGTCTAACGCGCATAGCAAAGTCAACGCGCATAGCAAAGTCAACACGCATAGAAAAGTTGATACGTGCAACAAAAATGGCCAACGTCCCAAGAAGCTATCATGCAAACGGTGTGACTAAAGTGACGAACCACGAGGAGCAAACACGACAACACTTAAGAAAAATATTTTTCTAAGGCATCAAGAAAACAAATGACTACTCCCAAAGACGTTTGGCAATTCCCGACAACCAACGAACCCGTTAAGGGAAAAACTACACGTACCAACCAAAGGGCCTTTACGCGAAGGCATGGGGGCAATATGTCCAATTGGGGAATTTTACCACAACTATCCACTGAGGTAAAAAAATCGTCTAAGGCATGAACTAACGACGATAGCAACGACAACCAACCAGCAATTATTCAACATACAAACACCAATGAGCAGCTCTATACGACAACAACGACACATAGTTCAAACGAACAACAATACGGCAACATTCAAAAATCAAGTCGAAGCTGTCCTGTAAAATCAAGTTTTCAGACTACCTCAAAACGTGACAAAAAGTATCACAATGGACTCCACTCGTCGAGACGATTTCAGAAAGGTAAGGACCGCGGCGAACGGAGCACGGGAAGGTGGCGCGTGGGTTACACGCGCCGGCAAGGCAATACTCACGCGACGGCGCGTGAGGGCGCGTCCGGCGTCGTCTGGCAATTCCGAAGGCGGCGCTGGAATCCTCGTGATAATCTGAGTCGATTGGTGGTGTCAATTTCTGAAAACAAGTCAAGGATCAAACACAAAACTTTCGGGATGCACCTAAGGTTTACGACGGTGAAGAAACTATGAACACGCAAATGGTTTCTAGAAATGTGAAGCAATTACCTGCAAAGAAGAAAGAAGAATGAATTCCCAAAGAGCTGGAAAAATGATTGGGGATTAGTGTAATCACATATCCCAAAAGATTCCTTGGTGATAAGGATTAAAGGAGTAATTCATCTACACCCACGCCTAAGTGCTTACAGTATACTCCACCCTCTTCTAAGTATTTGCTTCTACATACATGATTGTTTTGGTATTACGCGTATCAAACTCATCATTCTACATGCATGTTTTCATATCGCGTGATTCATGATTTAATAATCGCTAAGTCGTTTTAGAAGTATACGGATTATATTTCTAACATCACGTAATTACGTTCTTGCCATGACCGTTACTTGTGCATGCACGTTAATAAAAGCATGTTTGCATGACATATTACTAATTTCTTATATCCCTAACGGTAATCATGTTTGCACGTTACTCATGCGCATTCTCTATTGCACTAACCGTGATGACAGGAAATAAAGTCACTCGGTCGGAAAATCAAAGGACGGACGAAATCAAGACTTCTACGTCCAACCAACAATCAAAACCGGAAGGTTAGCGTCAAGCTCAAATTGGACGCGTATCCTAACTTAAAATAGAGTCAAGAAAGTTTTAAAACTGTTACTTGACTCGGGGGCAAGTGATGGATATGCGTCCAATTTGAGTTCGTATTTATATTCCGGGCCTCGTAAACACGTCAAAATTACATCACGGCTTGAAAAACGTTTCCCAAGGGTCAAAACGGTCCGGAAGCGCGTTACGCGCGTCCGGACCGGACCTCCGGATTGTACAAAGCAATCCGGAGGTCCGGGTTGCACGGCAAGCCGGACCTCGCCGAATTGCCCAAATTCGACGAGGTCCGGATTGCATTACGGGTATTGCGCGATTACCGTTTACGCGATTACCGTTACGTGTAGAGAAGTCAAGTTCGCGTATTGCCAATATTGATGACGGTTACCGCTTGCTTTTGAACCGTCATCAAACCGCTTTAAAACCGGGTCCGGTCCCAAGGAGGCCTTGGCCACCCATTTTCACACATCCTCTCATTTGCCCAACTTTGGCACTTTGAGCTCTGACTTCTCTCTAGAAATATTTTATCTCTCTAAGATTACCTTTTTAGCCCTATTGTGACTTAGGCATCGGAGAGGGCTCCACTAGCACCACCCCACCCCCCCCCCCCCCTCTCTCCGTGCTAGTACTGGCCCTTCGTGCAGGAACCAGCGATCCGTGGCTAAGACGAGGAAGAGAAATAGGAGCAAGATGTGCCCAGACGCTCAGACTTATGCACAAACCGCCATTTCCTGAGACGCATCCGCTTTCCTGAGACACATCCGCTTTCCTGAGTCACATCCGCTTTCCTGAGTCACATCCGCTTTCCTGAGACACATCCGTTTTCCGAGACACAGACTCCTCTCTAGACACAGACTTTTCCGAGACTCAGCGATAAAACCGAACACTCGTCATCGGCATAGAACGAACACCTCTTCCACGCGAAGGGTGACAGCCCAGAAACCCGCTCAACCACTTAGACAGACGTGTTCATTCGGCCCAGTTCAGCCAGGACGCAACATTTCTCATGAGTAAAATAATCAATCTCAAATTGGACTCAGATAAATTATGTATATTATAAAGCTTGATTTGACTCGCAAGTACTTCGCGCCGAGTATTATCAAGCTCTAGCTGGACTCGATATACCAAAAATCTCAACTCGAGCTCAACTCGAATTTTGTAAGTCAAATTTGAATTTTGACCAAGCCGATTCCGAGTAGCTCACGAGTAGATTAATTAACTTACGCCCCTATTATTGATCACCACTTTAAAATTTGTAATTATATGTAAAGTACAAAAGATCCGTTGACAATGACGATAACAATAGATCAACAAATAATACAACATTATAGATGTCAAAATTATGTTATTAAAAGTTACAAGTTTGATGGAATAACTACATATTATTGTGATTCTTCTTATTTTACAATATTAAGTTTCTTAATAAAAAATTTATGTTTTATTAAACTTTTTTTCTTGTATTTAATTATTATTAAAATATTTTTTAAAAAAATACATTCTTATATATAAAATGAATATACTGTAATGTACGAATATGTGAAAAAAAATAACATATTTTGTGTTAACTGTAAAATAATATATAATATAATGTAATTAATATGTAATTTTATAATTAATAACTAAATATATAGTCAATGTAGATTTTAAGTTAAAAATATGTCATCAATCACATATTAGGAAAAACACTTTCAAATGCAAGTTTGAAATATTACTCTTTAAAAATTGATTGCATTGTCTTAATCTACTTTTTCTAATCTACTTTTAATTAAAAAAAATGAATTTTTAAAGTAAAATCACTGCCAAACTGGTTAACCCACTTTCGGTCTTTCCTCATTAACACCATATGCATCCATTAAGATTATAAACAATGTTAACTATCAAACTCCAAGTTAATATTTTGGTAATCACCTAAATAGCTAGCCGAAATTTCTTTTTAATATTTTATTAGTTCAAATTCACATGTGTAGAATTGCTAAAGATAGAATTTCTGTATAACTTGAAAAAATAGCTAATATGCTCGGCACATGACGAAAAAAATATTGCAAATTGCTAGATAATATCCAAGAGTCGAACAACTTATTTGCTGGTATTCAAACTTTCAAAAAAATTATTAACTGTTTTCTTCATATATGCCCAATAGTAATCTGTTTCGTCCAAATTAAATAAATATTCTAGCAGAACTAGCAGTTTGTACATATATAAAATTTGACAAAATGCTAACTACAATTTCAATTAAGAGTTTTTTTAACTGCCAACTTCCATTAATGCATTTACCAAAAAACTTTAGGCACATCAAGAGACCCTTTCTCAAGGTTTTCTCAATGTACCGGACTCACCACAGATGGCAAATAGATGGCACTATTTGGATGCTCTCAACCGGAAGCACCTTCGACGAAAGTCCCTGCCTCGGCACACTTAGCCAGGGTCAATTGCGGAGCTTCATCTCCGGCCAAAGCCAAGCCTAAGCCTGAAGCTTTCCCACCAAAGATGACCTTGTTTTACCTCGCCTTCACCCCGTCTTCCGCCGTCGTCGCCTCAAACCGAGGAACCAGCTACTCCCTCTTCCTCCGCACCGCCACAACATCGACACAACCACCTCCCTGAGCCCGCACAAGGACCCCCCCCCCCTGATAGCCCCTCAACCACCACCACAAGCAAAGCAATCACCCTCACCAACCCCTAGTCGAGCCTTTCCACACACCCCACGAACATCCACGCCCCCTAGGCCTAAGCCTAAGCCAAAGTAGGAAGCCCTACCACAGCGGATGGCCTTGTTCAACATCGCCTTAATCCCACTCTCCCAACTCTCGGAACCGAGCAACACCACCTTCACCACCATCACCGTCTCCAAGCCCGCACAAAGATCGTCCACCACCACCACAACCACCTCCGCACGCTCCCACACGCGCCAACACGCGCCGACACACGCGCCACCCAGGCCATCCACGCCCCACACGCGCTGCCGACAAGCTAGGCGCGCCACCACTGCAGTGGAGACCATGCGCTCTCACGCGCCTCCACAATTGCGGCGCGTGTGAACCACTCGCCGCCTTGCACGTAGAAACGCGCCTCCACGCGCTGGGACGCTCCTCCATGCGGCTCCGCGGCCCACCTCCGCTCCCAACATGCTGTGCGCCGGCCGCCAACGTCCTTCCACACGCCGTCGTGGATGCTGTTCACAGTTTTAAGCTCAGACTCGACTATATATTGGTGGTACAACTCTCTACCTCCCCTCTCCAACCCCTTACAGTCGAACTCATAGTTCGTCAGAACCGACATTCTGTCCATCAAACGAACCACTGCATGATATTTACCCTTCGGGGTAACCACGATACGACTTCGGTCGCATCTCATCCTCGTCTCCCTTCGGAGAGACAGAGCATTTCTGTGGCACCCCCCCCCCCCTGCGCTAGTCCTTCGCGTATGTTCCTATGGCAGGGGCGCTTTACAGAAATCTCTACACCAGTCATGTGGTCATCTTCGTTAATGAATGGAATTGTTTGCGTTTCGGACATACCATGGGTCCGGTTTGGTATCGCTTGTTGTGCAGGTCCTCTGTTAGCTATGTCAGACTCAAGGAAGGTTCTCGTACCCTCTGAAGGACTGCTTTCGTTGCTGTATCAGATGAATTCCTCCTCTCCAAACTTCTATCATTTGCATGGGGTCATCTCCATCAACAAGCCGAGTCGTTGTTTTAGCTTATGTTTTACTTATTGTATTTCTGGTTTGTACTTTGTTATCCTTGTATCTATCGTTTTACCCGCATCTGCTCTAGTTCGGGTATTGGAAGTTAACCAATATCTCCGGAGCAGTTACAGTCCTTTGGTAGATTGTAATAGTTTCATGGTTCAATAAATTCTGCACGCTTAACAATAAGAAAAAGGTTTTCTCAATGTGAAATTATATTATTTTATAATTTTATTAGCATGGAAACCAACACGATGTAGAAATTGCTCAGATAAAATAAATATAACAAAAAAAACTAAAGAACCAAGTAAAACAACATGACGAACTGTCTCTTAAGAATGTCAATCTGCACGATCACTACCAGAAAAATGGCTTTTAGAGACAGGAAAACCTGTCGCTAAAAGCTCAAAATCCGGTTGCTAATACACTTAGCGACGGACAGTTCGCTAACCCGTCGCCAAAAGTCATGCCGTTAATACTTTAGCGCGGGATACTCGACCGATCGCTATTGTATTAGCGTCAGGAAACACCTGTCGCTAAACAGTTTAGCAACGAGTATTTCAAGTAGTGATTTTTAGATTTTTAGCGACGATAAATCTTGTCGCTAAACACAACCTGCCAGATTATTCTTGTTTTCAAGCAAACTAAATCGACAACAATATGGGCTCAATACAACTAGATCGATAGCGCCTTCAAATGTTAATAGGATGACCTCTTTAGCTAGTAGTGTATAGATGACTGAATGGGGTGTTGTATGCATTGCTTCTTTTGATGCTAATACACCCGATGAAGGTCTATTGATTACTTCTTGAAACCATAAACCCATAGAGGTTGAACCTGCTTCTCAAATTACAGTTGTCGCCACACCTTTGCAAATTGCAAATGTCACAATCTACAATATCAAACACTGAAGTTAGAACGGTGGAGAAGGCAACCAAGAGAAACAAACCAAAGAACATGGGGAAAATCATTTGAAAAAACATAAACATTATATTAGTAGAGGTGAAAAAAAAACAATGATAACCACTGTCCAGAGAAAATAAAGGAATAAGATCAGCACAGGTCAAGTAAACAAACAAAAAGAGAAGGAAAATACGGAAGGTAAGAGACCTGATGTAAACTAAGAAGGAAAGAAACTGCTTATTTCAAACAATCTGAAGGACTCAGGTTATTGCTATATGCATAGATATGAAGATGAAAAAGAATGACTGCATATTTATTTACTCATTAGCCATATAAACATTTGAAGCTATCTACATGAAGAGATGCCTCAGTTGCCATTCGCCAAGTGCTAGTGACCTTAACGTTTCAGGTTGTAAAAAAATTTAGAAATTTTAACGGTATATATGATAGAAAAAGCTGCATTTATATGACTGACTTAATCATCATTTTGAAACTGATTGAATAAATGCTCTGCAATTAGTTCTCCATAAGGATGTTTGTTATTGGCATTTGGTAGAAAGGTAAGAAGGCATATAAATTAACACTCTTGCCAAAAGTAATGGATTCAATTAAGATGGACATGGCCTGGCAAAACTTTAGAAACTCAGTGTTTCTGAAAAGAACAGCAGAGGAGAGCAAACACGAACCTTAATATCTCCACGAGCTGATCAACGACACTTTCCCCAGGAAATAGAGGCCATATCAAAACAAGCATAGAATTTAAGTAGAGAGCATTAACCTACTAATAAGACTAAAGTTTTGAGTAATTTGGCATGAAAATACATAATTAACCAACTTTGCTCATTTTTCTTCATAAACTTCAATCAACTAACAGTACCTCACCCTCTTAACAACACTTGGAGTCCACCACCCCAATTTAGATTCACTTATCCTTCTTTAATTATTGGAATCTCCAAGAACCCCAACAGTTTCCGCGACATATCTTGAATTTAGACCAAATGTTCTTTAAAAAAAAACTAGAATCTACCTTCAAAGTGGAGCCTCTCGATCCCCTTGAGAGAAGAATCGTAGTTTTGAGATTGCGATGTGCCTTTTCTAGACAATTTTCAGATATCTGGAAACCCGAGAAGTGAACTTCTTGGTGCACTTGATGTTGATCTCTCCTTGGGTATTGACCCTAAGGTTGAGTGACCTCGAGAAGAATCTGGAGCGGCATGTCTTGTTGATCCACTCGATAGCCCAAAAAATGAGGATTTTGATTTCTGTATGGTTAGAGAATTCCATTTGAGTACCAAAGAATTTATCTCAATATATATAGCAACTTGATGGATGAAGAATAATACCGTAGCATCCTTAGTAATTGCAGCACTGTGTGTATAGCATGAGTCATATGGTTGGATACGCTTCCGAAACTTATAGTTGCACCTGAAATTCTATGTTGGGAACGATCCATTGACAAAACACCAGAGTGCCCTTTATCAACAAAACCTGCATGAATCGATTGATTTGTTCATTAGATGCAACTCTTCAATGGACACGAATTGTGAGTTTTGAGTGTTCAACATGGGTCACAGAATACTACAAATGGGAAACCTAGTGAGAAATTTTACTTTACTAGCCACGGCATAAGGCCTGATACAGAATCAACAATTTTCACTTTCCTTGTCAGAAAGTAGAAAAAAAAAAACAAGAAAAAGGTGATGAACCATACCTCGATTGAAATAATTTGGCATGAAAATACAGAATTAATCAACTTCAAATATATTTTTTACCTGCTTGGATGTCCATCTCGACCACCTATTGTAGTAGCAATAATCTGGCCTGCTTTGGTTCCATTTCCGTGGACAATAGTTGGTTCTGGATCCTTCAGTTTGGAACAATCAATTAGAGTATGCTCAAACCACACCAGAGTTATCCGCTCACAAACTAGCAGCGATTCGGGGTGGATTGTTTGCGGTTATTTCAGTATCTCTCGAGGTTTCAAATTTCGGACCATATTGAGTCCCAAAAAGCCAATATCGGGTCTCTACAAGGTATTGTGGATATGAAACGAGGTTAATGTCAGATTACATTTCCTAACAGATCTATTGACATAAGACGCAATGCAAGCGAAACAACAGAGAATCAGATATAAGACTTGGGGAATATACATCATCAGTGCTTAAGATTGATTTATCAGCTGTCTCCCAACAATTGCATTATTTTACAGAAGAGTAAACGTAATCAATCACCTGAGCAGCTGATTCCATCATTGTTTCATAGTTGAGATGGTCCTGACCTGCGGCTCCTACCTCAGATCGAACCGAGGGTCTCTGACATGATCGAGCAGAGCTGATCCAGTCTCTGAGCAGCTATTTCTTCGAGATAGGAACTCAAAAGTCTGGATTACCCTACAAAGCCGTCATTTGGATAACCTTCAATATTGGGCCTATCGTCCTTTCATTTAATTTTTTTTTTTTTTATCAGAATAACTAGCGACAAGCTCGTTGCTAAAAGTCTCAAATTAATAGCGGCGTAATAAACATCCACTCGTTAAACCTACTATTAGCGACAGGAATTCATACATGTCGCTAATAAGTAGTTATTAATAAGCCTTTTCCTAGTAGTGGATCTACTTACAACTATTATTCTTCTATCTGTCCAGACCGATCTGTTAAGCGTTTTTGGATTGCCTCGATGGAGAGTGTTTACAAATTAATTACATATTCATAATCGTAGATTCAATTAATTATCTACTATTTTTTTCAAATTTCAGTGATCCGTCTATAACAGCAATTGTTTGCTATCGTGAAAAATATATAAAAAATGTCATAATGCACGGCGCACAAGAACAACACCCAGTTTATAATAAGATAGAAATATGCATACAGCAGCCTAGTGTCACAGGCCTGGAGTTTGACGCTCCCAGGAAAATCGTCCCGTGGGGGTATCCAGCCTTCCCTGAGGCTGGATATGCCCAATGATCGCTCGAAGCTTAACTCGCATTGCGCATACGGACAAACGGGTAGTGGTTAGGGGGACTTGCTCCGAAGAGCATCTTAATTAGTTTTTAGCCTGCCCTAGCCATCATCAAGAGAGCGGCATTAGCTCCCAAACCAGCTAGGTCCTGAAGGACTTGCAATGTCTTGACCGATGACAATCGAGTGGAAACCAGCATTTGTCTATTAAGCGACACCCATGTACTGCGGGTGGGGGGTGGGGGGGGGGATTCGCATCCATCACGACTTGGCTTGTCTTTCACATACTACTCCCCCCTAAAGAGCTTTATTTACAAAAGCTGCTTTGAACGTAGCAGATGCTGGTGATACTTGTTCTACCACTATTTTTCTAGGTACGTGACACTAGTCTCAACCCCAGACAAATCTAGCTAGATGACTTTAAAGTTACCACTACTGGCTAAACAAAAATAAGCTAGACAGAAATAAGGCTAATGGATTCAGCTGCCTCACTCATACAAAAACATATTTCATAATGTAAACAAATATCTTGGTTTCGCAAAAAGAAAAAACTCAAATTTCATTCCAAACATGAAGAAAAAAAGACTTGAAGAAAAAAAAATCCTAAAGAAAATTCCAAAAAGTAAAAAAAAGGAATCAATTGAAGTCTTTGAGTCTCTTCTTGAGCATGTCCATGGACTTCTTGCGAGCATTCCCCTTAGTATTTCTGCTTGAAAGGCTTCCAAAGATGCTATCTGCAGAATCCTTGAATTTCTCACAGATACTTGCCACCTTTTTGTAGTCAAGAGCATTGTAGTTCCTCTCTCTAATCACCGGATTCATGAAGTTCTCCGGTTGACTGCTCAACAGCAGATTTATTAACTGCCTCGCTTCCACCAGACACTCTCTGAAGCTTCCCCCTCCATCCTTATACATCTCGCTCAACCCTGTGCTGTGAAATCTCTCATCTGCAAACGACTCCAGCATCTTCAGATCGTGGTTCATACCCATCACTGCATTCGCATTGAACCTCTTCACACTATCACTCAGAAAAGCCGATACGATATTATTGCAAATATGATCAAAGGCACCTATCCCAACCTTGTACAAAGCATCCAAGGGCAATATCTGCTGTGCAGTGGATAACAGTGTATCCAGGTAAATAACAACCTCATTTATGTACTCATTCCCAGCCTGAGGCATCTCCTCCACTATCCAGTTAATGTTCTCAGTGAGTGCCATGAATTCATCAAGCTTTGAGTTCACCAAAGTCAGCAAACCTTCATAAGCAGCATCCCTTGAGGTTCTCAACACCACTTTTGCTGTCAAACTAGCCTGAGGCCTCTCCACAGACCGAATCGGGATCCCGCACAGCTGAGCTGCATGCCTGATGAAGAAATCACAGGCCCTTTCAAGGAACGATATGTTGGCTGCAATCTGCATCGCCTGGGACACGCCTATACTGTTCCCACTTATCGTACTAAGTAGAGCTTCGTTCAGCACATCAATCAACAGCTTATCCAAGTACTTCTTTATGATTTCAAAAGAATTACTGTGCACCCCAGAGGACAAGTAATCAATAGAACCCTTGACAAACGACCGCACGATCCTACAAGCATCCGGTACCATGGCAGAGAATGGGGCGATGTATGGAAATGCAGGCATTATATCAGATGTTTGTAAATGGAAAGTGAGGACGTTGGTTTCATAGTCAGTGTCCTTCTTCATCACCATCTGCTCGTAAGTATCGTTGCTCAGGATACTCACGATTTGCTGCCTACACTCTTCCAGAAGAAGCTCGTGATACTTGTCCCGGCAATTATCAAGAGACTCGAAGAGAGGACCCACTTGATAGCCATACTGCCTAAGCGTGGCACCAAGAAGAGTGACATAGTCCTTTACAAGAAGAAGATGAGTTGCAGATTCCATATGGGAGAAGTTGTCTTCTAATACTGACACCATCTTGGCAACAGCCGTATCCCACATGGCCTCAAGCTGATCAGCAACTAAAAGCCCACCAGAAGTCCTCAAAACTCGATCTTCAACAATAAAATAGCCTGCAATCTGGGCATAAAACGACTGATAAGACTCCACAAATGGCATTGATGAAGACACCTGCAAGTCTGAACTAAGCTGCAACGTTCGGTTATTATAGTAGTAGTCACGGAACTGCTCTGGGATTCCAAGACACGTATGGATGTGATATGCACGGTAAAGTGGGGTGAGATCAAACTTCAAGACAAACTCTTCGTCAACTTCTTCCACATCGAGAGAATACCCGAAATCCCCTAATGTCTGTTCTTCGGCTTTCCTCTGGCGTTCCAGCATTTCCTCATCCCTCTGTCGGCAAGATGCAGTATGTCCTATCGCGGTTTGTCCAATACTTTTTGCAGAGCTCCTCACTAGCACAAGCCATTCATTGAACTGACTGCTCACTTTCTTCTGAATATACATCTTCATAACTGGTATTCTCTTCTCAATCACCATTTTTAGAGTTTTAGCTGGGATGCTCCGCAGGTAATTCTTCTCTATCAGGTCCATACTTTTCAAAGCAGGATAGAACTGTCCTTTGGAAATATGGCCGTTGAATTTCACGCATAGCTCTAGAACTTGAATGCAGGTCTTGGAACTCTTGATAGCTTCAGTGACATTCTTTTTTATCGAATACGACTCGAGAAGTTCCTCTACTTTAATGAGAAGAGCTGTCCCAACCTCTTGCAGTTTAAAGTTATCACTTGCAAGCTCACCTTTCAGTTCTTCGGCATCAACTAAAACTCCACGGAGTTCATCAACAGCAAGAATAAAGTCCTCATAGTGGGTCTTGCACAAGTCCTCTATTTCTGCTTCCTTCTTTCGCATAACAATCTTGAGTTGCTGTAGGAGGGACTCGGGGCGTCCCATCTCAAAAGCCAGCCTGACAATGGGCCCCAAATCCTCTCCATTGCTGATTGAAGTTGCAAGGACCAAATCCTCACCCGCATCTCCATTCTCTGCAACAGCTCTCCTCTTGGGCTTGGTGTTCATTTTTTAAGCTCAATACTCAAAAGGACTGCACCCAAAGTAAAGCAAAGATGTGTTACTCTAAACATACAAGATCTTAGAATCACATCTATAAATCGACTTGCACAGGAGGCGAATCAAATACAAATCATCATACATACCCTTTAGTTGAAGTTGAGATCAAGACCTTCAGAACTGGAAAACGTCATGTGCATAGATTATCTGTTCATGAAAGAGTAGTGATCAGAAGATATGTTTCCGCAACTTCATCAACAATGTGAAGAAAAAAACTACTAAAGACAACAGGGACGGAGCTTTCTACAGGGACGGACGGAGGTACCAAAGGCGAAAATATCAATTCAGCTATTTAAAAGAATAAAATAAAAAATAAATTTAATAAATTAAGAAATCAAATATAATGAATCAGATCGCTGTTCAATAATGTCGCTCCAAATCTAGCGATTTGTTTTCGGTTGCGTCATTCAATAAGAATTTGATGTTCAGATAACAATTAGAAATAACGGTGACATTCAATTAGAAAACTAAAGTTAGAGCCATCAATTCGCGTGATTAGAAGAATCTCTGTTTTGTTGATACATTTCAATTGCAAATTTCCACTATTTCCTATCCCCGTCACAACCTAATCCGCGGTCTAACTAGAATAAGATTCCATTAAAAAAAGTAGTATCAGAGAGAGCCATGATTGAGCACCAAGATGGAGCAACCGGAATTAGCCACGTTTAACGAAGTTCATCCGAGAGAGGGCTGCTCCGGGCACAAATAAAATTACCTGAATCAGGGGGAATGAAAATGAGGGCAGCTAGTGCTGCGTCCGGAGAAGATGTACCCGCCAGCAGTGAAGCCTAGCTGCTGCAGCCTGTAAGAGCCGTGAATCAGGGCCGCGCCTCTTCCATTTACCACCTGCGTCCGATTGAAGGATGCGTCCGATCAGATGAAAGTAATTTCACACACGGAGAGCAATGGATGCTAATTGTTTTATATTTTTGGCCAATTTTTTTTGTTTTATTTATTTTACTTTTCAGTTTTAATTATAATATAACAATTTTTAATTAATGAATCGGATAACATCCGGGAGGTCTTATAATTCATCCGGCCCGGCTGCCCATTCATTGAATTGAAATTGTAACAATACATTACAGTAGAATTTCAACTATTTTCAGAAAAAAAAAAAAAAAAAAAAAAAAAAGAATTTCAACTATTACCAATGGTTGAAGTCAAATTCCGATATACATAATTTTATACTCACAATATAAATTTTACTTTTTTTAAGCATTATATATAAATTAAATATTCATATTTAGAAAAATATCTATATATATACAAAATCATAAAAATTTAATTGATTTTTCAATGAAATTTTAATTCGTCAATGTTTTTCAATTTTAGATCAAATATTTGAATTCCAACTTTGATCGACATGTGTTGTTATCCCGAAATTAGGATAATGGTTCAATTATTTACGTACTATGATTTTTAATTAAAATTACGATTATTTTGGTATTTAAAAAATTAAACACAAATTTATAAAAATAATATAAATAAGTACATATTTTTTTTAAATAATGATTACAATAATTTAAAAATTACATTACAAAAAATATACAAACAATACATTAAATGATCTTTCCATATGTTTGGCCCAGTGTTATCAGAACCGGACCGGCGGTCCGACCGGGTTCGAACCGGAACCGGAACCTTCAACGGTCCGGTTCGAGTAAATCCGGAGAATGTAAGCGAAACCGGTTCGATAGCCGGTTTATAAGAGAACCGGTCGGTTTTGGGAGAACCGGACGGTTCACCGGTTCAGACTCGGGAAAAAAAAAAGGTTAAACTTCCACAATCCAGAAGAACAGAGCGTCGACAGTACTTTGAACAGAGGAACACCATAGCCCTACATCCACAATCCAGAAGAACTGTGGAGCCGCCAGTACTTTGAGTGTCTGCGTCAGGAATCGTCCGCCCCGCAGCCAGGAATCGTCGCAGCCACCGCGCCGCAACTGGAAATCGTCGCATCCACCACGCCGCAACTAGGAATCATCGATCTACGTTGCTCTCTCCTTCTACATTGCTGTCTCCCTTCTTTGAGCCCAAAAAAATCATCTCCACGGTGTTGAAGCGGGGGCGAATCCGGTGGAGCGGGGTGATTCAATTCGGTCACGCAGGTGAGATTGAAGGAAGGGAAGTGGAGGCAAGAGATGAGGAGAGGGTGGAGGCAACAGGTCACGCAGAGGGGAGAGTTGAGAGGTAAGAGGGGGCTGGATAGGGTTTAGGTTGGGCTTGGGCTTGGGCTGGGTTTTATCTATTTTTTCTAGTACACTTATATTATTGGGTTGGGCCTGATTTTATGTAAAGTATGTAACAAATCCGGTCGAACCCGGTTCGAACCGGGAACCGGCACCCTCGCCGGTTCGGTGCCCGGTCCGATTCTGATAACACTGGTTTGGCCAAAGTTGGCTTTTGGTGTCATATGTTTTTTTGTAGGCTTTTGGTGTCATATGTTTGCATTTTGTATACTTTTTATACATATGTTAGAGCGTTAAGTTTGACCGTTAAATACTTTTATTTTATTCAGTTTAGTCCTCTAGTTTATATTTTTTATTTTTACAAAGTAGTCTCTATTGTTTTCTTCGGTCACCGTTCAAGTCCGCCTGCCACCACCCAAGGTCGTAGGCTACCATCCAAGGTCGTCAAGCACAACCCAAGGCCACCAACCACCACGATCGGAGCCGAAAACCACGAATCAGGGTCGGCCACCACCCTAATTGATGGTGCCCGTCCGGCCTCGATTTGGACCACATAGGGCTCCGACTATGCCCTCTATGGCTCAATCGGAGTTAGAGGGCTCCAAATCGGGCCTCAATGGCTCCGATTGATCCACAAAGGGCTCAAGCGGAGCCCTCTATAGCTCTGGTCGGAGCTCTATGACTCCGACCAGAGTCCTAACCAAATCCTTTTGTAATTTGGCTCCGATCAAACCTTACATAGAATTGCCACACACATTACTTAATTGTTAGAAATGCTCGATCAAATCCTCTTGTAATTTTTTATGTTTCTCTTTAATCGCGTAATTGTATATTATTTTCGATATACATTTGATACAAGAATTTTTATGCGTTGATTGACATATCTTGATTCGTCCTCGTTAGTCGATTCACGTTTATACACATCCATCGGATCAAATTAATAAATCGGTTATATATATTAAATATTTATTTTTACTAACGATTTTCAATATACGTAAATCATAAACATATTATATATCATCTTAAAAGTATAATATTTTGTAACAATTTATCATAAACAAAATATCTTTCTTTCATATAATAATATAATAAGTAAATTTTTTAGAAATATATATGCATTAAAATAATATACATTTTTAGTAAACTTTTTTTTTTACATATTTAATAATATGAACTTTATACTATTTCAAAATTTAGAATTGACGGTTTTTCAACATGGTAAAATATAAACAAATTAGATCTAGAAATTTGAAATTGATTCGAAGTTAATTAAAAAGTAGTAGTTTTAGTTTATGTCATTATTTAACTTACTTAATATTAAAATGATCGATTACTTCTCATGTCATTATCTGACATAGCGTAGCAGAATATATATACAATCAAAGAGAGAAGAAAAATAATTTAATAAAAAAATATTTAAAAAAAGTTGGCACCAACATGAACAGTAACGTGAGAGTTCTTACTAGTAGACAATGTGTCACTTCTCTCTCCACTCGATAATGACAAAATAATAATATTTATAATTCTAGTCACGCATAGTGGCGGCCAATGGTAAAAAATGAAAGTATAAACTCCCCTTTTGGAACTATCTACAATAATAAATTTATAACGTGGAATTTGAAATTATCATTGAAAGTGCTCTCTATCGGCCAAGAATGGTTGCCAAATAAATATATATGATTATATATTTTAAAATTATGTATATGAAGAATAAATGTTGTGGATAATTCCATAAGTTTAAGTGGTGAAATTTGCCAGCGCAGGAACTACGTACGTGCACTCCCCCCATTTCCATATAGCTAGGCCCAGTGTTATCAGAACCGGACCGGGCACCGAACCAGCGAGGATGCCGGTTCCCGGTTCACCGGTTCGAACCGGGTTCGACCAGATTTGTTACATACTTTATATAAAATCAGGCCCAACCCAATAATATAAGTGTACTAGAAAAAATAGATAAAACCCAGCCCAAGCCCAACCTAAACCCTATCCAGCCCCCTCTAACCTCTCAACTCTCCCCTCTGCGTGACCTGCTGCCTCCACCCTCTCCTCATCTCTTGCCTCCACTTCCCTTCCCTCAATCTCACTTGCGTGACCGAATTGAATCACCACGCTCCATCGGATTCGCCCCCGCTTCAACACCGTGGAGATGATTTTTTTGGGCTCAAAGAAGGGAGAGAGCAATGTAGAAGGAGAGAGCAATGTAGAAGGAGAGAGCAACGTAGATCGACGATTCCTAGTTGCGGCGCGGTGGTTGCGACGAGTTCCAGTTGCGGAGCGGTGGCTGCGACGATTTCCAGTTGCGGCGCGGTGGCTGCGACGATTCCTGGCTGCGGGGCGGACGATTCCTGACGCAGACACTCAAAGTACTGGCGGCTCGATAGTTCTTCTGGATTGTGGATGTAGGGCTATGGTGTTCCTCTGTTCAAAGTACTGTCGGCGCTCTGTTCTTCTGGATTGTGGAAGTTTAACCTTTTTTTTTTCTCCCGAGTTTGAACCGGTGAACCGTCCGGTTCTCCCAAAACCGGCCGGTTCTCTTATAAATCGGCTATCGAACCGGGTTCGCTTACATCCTCCGGATTTACTCGAACCAGACCTTGAAGGTTCTGGTTCGAACCCGGTCGGACCGCCGGTCCGGTCCGGTTCTGATTACACTGGCTAGGCCTACTCTATTAGTGTAATTTCCTCAATTAACTATGCTTATGTTAATGTACTCCAGTTAAGAGAAGAGAGGCTAAATATATAGCCGATTTCCTACAACCAAACCACATTATGCTCCCTCAAAACTAGCTAGGCGGAAAAACAGATAATCATGACAACGGGTTGGTGTTGTCTAACAACACACTAGAGAACTTAGAAGACGAAGGTGATATGAATATTGATTACAGTGAATATATGGGCAACACAACAGTAGATTAGAAGGTAAGGTTTACTAAGACATCATCTATCTATCTATCTATCTATCTATATATATTTTATAAATAATAAATAACAATTGATGTGTCTGCAGTCAATATAATGTGTGTATTAGAACAATGTATTATACTATGACATCACTCAAGTAGCTAGAAAGCTTGCCCTTCCGAAAAAGCTGAATATATATATTAATCAAGTGTTTCTGATTCAAATTGATGGAGGACATAATTAATAAAGACAGCAGAGGACAACACAAATTGTTAAAGAGAAGAAGTCCATGCAATTACTAACAAATTTGAAAAGAGCAGTGCATATGAAGATTGTTTTACAACAGCATGCATCTTACATTTCATTTTCCTCCTATATATATATAGCAAACTATACATACATAATTCTTCTCCCACTTTCAGCTGCATGCCTCCCTCTACCTAACTGCACTTTTTTGGCTTAATTAAACAACAAATTAAACCTGCAATATATCAAAAGAGCTGGTTCACATGGAATGGAGATGTTGGCGAATGTTTTTGACGAGTTCCTGGATTGTCATGTCGAATTCAGCTTCAATCTGCAATTCAGAACCAGTGTAATTTATATAGGGTACGCCTCAAATTGTATCAATCGACTGTTTAATTGTTGGAATGGATCAGAAGAAAAAGGCAATCCATATATTTTACCTGAGCCACAATGGTTATATCAAGTATAGAGGTCCCAAATTGCATGATACTGTTGCTTAGTACAGTCAAGTTCATCTTCTCTATTAAGTTAAGTATTGTTGTGATGCAGTCCTTGCGTTTCTCGCAGTGCACCCGAATCAATACATACTTTTCAGAGACTCGAGCTTCAATCTCTAGCAGTTTCTGGTCAAAGTTACAAGTATCATGATGATATGATGAGGATGCATCGTCATCAGCTGACACCACTTGGGACGTGGTTTTCTTCACTGTGATTACTGACTCCATAGATTTCGTTGCAGCCTCCCTCTCAAGCGTCTTGATGCGTTGTTCAAGATGCTTTATATACGTGACCGCATCTTCGAGCACAGTCGCCTTATCCATCTGTACCAAATATTTAGTGGATGAATGTTTCAAGCTCAATCCAATTCATAGGACCTTGTTTGTAACTACTCATATATATAGATTGTGAAATTTCAAACAGATCACTAACCAACTGTCCTAAAACTTTAAGGTGAAAGCGTAGTATTATTAATGCTTTCAACAAGATAAATGAAACTTGGACATGTTGTTGCTACCTTAATTAAGTGAGCATGATGTTTGGAGTTCAAATCTTATATATATACATCATGAATGTTTGATACTTGCAGGTATGAGGAGGATGTGTTTATATATATATAGTCCATATGTTTTCAGATCATTGAGCATCCAAAATAGCTAGCTAGTATATGCGCGCATAACCATCATAATTAATTATAATTACCTTGTTTTTGGGTGAACTCATAAGTAAGATTTGTATGAATCAGTAGAGCATGCATGTTGGGTTACAAGTACCTTTTTGAGGGTAGGAATGACGGCGGAGAGAGCGATGAGGCGCTGACTCAGCTTTTCGCGGCGTTTCCGCTCAGCGAGGACATGATCTTGAGCTTTGTAGGGAGTTCTGCTGCTGCTGCTGCTTATTATTCCCCCATTACTAACAGTAGCTGAAGAAGGATTATGATTATTATTATTATTATAGCAGCAGCTCTGTAGAATATTATCTGGAGTGACGACGACGACACTGGAATCAGCAGCTTCGTGTTTTGGCTTGGCTAGTAGTCCTCCAGCAGTGAGGCCGAAAGATATGATCTGGGAATTATTATTATCAAATGGATCTGAAGGCAGACAACTAGTCCGAGGTTGTTTCATCGGCCTGTCTAATAACTGGATTTGGTCATCATTTCCATTGTTGTTCATGATGAATGAAGAAAATGAACCACCGTGCAGGAAGTCGAGCGATCCGCCTTCATCCGACAACTTCATCGTTCCATCTTCTTGATATATTGCAGGAAACGATGACGACATTTGATTATCTTCTGCAACCTGCACACAACTTTCTTAATTAATCATAAAACGACTATACATATGGATGCATTGATCGCACATTCAAACCATATACACAAGACAGATTTTTCAAGCTAGAACATATATAGATAGATATGCAGCAAAATCAAAAACAGGCTAGCTAGCAAGCTGCAGTTATAATTATGTCGCAGCTGACAAATTAATTAAGACAGCAATTTAAGCTAAGCTCACAGTGTATCTTCTTCTTCTTCAACTATACCTTTGGCTAGCTCTTAACCTTGAAGATGTGAGACCCTTCAACTGTTGGTTCCCAGCTGACAATGAGAATCAAGAAGAGAGAGAGCACTCTCAAGTGTGAAAGAAACCCTAGCAAATAAGTTTTTTTTTTTTTTTTTTTGTCTTAATGGGGAATCACTTACACCGGTCGATCAACAAAAACTAGTAAAGGTATTAGCTATATGAATATTTTTTCATTTTCGAAATTTAATAGAGTGAGAACTCTATACATCTCTGGTTACGAGATTTGGAGATTTATTCTTAGGACTTAAACAAAATTTAAATATAATACATCTAATTAAGAAGATAAAGTGGTGATCTGATATAACATATTATATGTTTAGTTAATAAGTTAATGTTATTGGTATAGATCACGACTTCAAGTACTCTCTTTGAATAATCCCCGTCTCTTTCCAATATTATTTTAGTTAGTAAACGGATCACATGTTTGAATATTTTTAGTTTGTATGTCTCACTTTTCAATTATAGAGAAAGAGATTTATTATGTATTTAATTTAATTAATCGATAAACTGAATAAGTTCTATTCCTATATATTTATTTTACTATTATTCATGAATTAATTACATTGGAAAAACTTCGAATATTTATTTTACTATTATTCATGAATTAATTATATTGGAAAAACTTCCACCGAGAAGCGATACTTTTCAAATCCCTAAAAAAGAAATCTTAGTCGTTTGTGAGAAATTTATTTGAGAGGAACATATAATGTAAGAGAATTGTGAAAATTCCTTACGAATACAACATTCACTTTTCTTTTAAGGGAATGACTCTTAATAAAAAAAATAAAAAAATAAATCATGGTTAGAAAATTTCTTAAAAATCCCTTACAAAATTTAGAGTTTTGTAAGAAAGAAACATAATAAATTCCATGAAAATGCTTTATAATGTGTGAGAGATTTGATTCTCTTAAAATAATGCCATCATAAATTTTCAATTTTTTCTTACACCATGTTTGGTTCACCATGGGAATAAGGAATTAATAGTAATCCTTATTATGTTGTTTGGTTGGTTAATTATTGTAGAATTATGATTCCTAATTGCTAAATTTGAAGAAATACCTAATCCTAGCCTAACCCCTAGGATTGAGTATTCCAACATTTCTAAAATAAAATAAAATAAAAAAAATCCTATTTTAACCATAATCTAATATAATTATTATTATATATTCATTATAATCTTATTAGTTCTGCAAACTGCCGTGATTTTCTACCAACAAAAGAATTGTTGTGACGGCTTGCAGTTCATAAGGTATGTTATAAAAAAAAATTATACTCATAATTTTTTTATATTTTACAGCATGCTTGATTGTTAGTGAAGCATATTATGCTACCGATTTGACTTTTCTCTGTATGTTGTATACTCAATTTTCTTTTGATTATATGTATGTCATATAATTGCTTAAATAGTATTCAATCTAAACAAATTTTATTTCATCCACATAAAACCAAATAATCTGATGCTTGCCTTTGTATATAGATATCATCTTGATGTAGTTTAAGTTGATTTAATTAATTGATTGTCCTTTTTTAATTGGTATTATTTTTGAATCATGGATAACATGTTAGTGTCACGGACGTGGAGTTAATCCAGACCTGTGACATTAGTCATGGTAAATCTGATTAAAAGTGATCAATTTTAATTTAATTAAGAATTATAATTTAACATGTATTTTTAATTTACAATTCAAAATTATATTAGTTACAGTGAATTTTACAATGTCTAAAAAAAAGTTTTTTTTTTTAATAATAGTTTTTGTAAAAAATAATTGATTTTGAAGAAAAAAAATCAATTTTCGTTTAATAATACATGATTTGTCATTTTCATGTTTAATAATATTAATTTAATTAATAAAATAACAAAATGATATATCTGTCAATTATGACTTATTCTATTCTTTTACGATAATATTTTATCAACCAAACATTGGATTTGGAATCCTCATTCCATATTCCTCATGTCAACCAAAGAACATCATAATAATATTACATATTTCATATTCCTATTCCTTATTCCGTATTCCTTATTCCTATTCCGTGAACCAAACATTAGTGAATTTAGATTTAATAATAGATTAAATTTGTAATACTTTACTAAGTTAAATTCAAGAGAATGAATATAAGCAAGCGACTAAACTGGTCGGTGAACCAACAATAAAGGAACAATCTTAAGAAGTTTCCCTGGTGAGTTGAGAAATTGTTCAAAATGATCCACCTGAAGACACACACTTTGACCTAAGAATATATGATGATGATGCTGCTGCTGATTTGAATTCACAACTACGTACGTATACTTTAGAATTATATTATAATATCATACACATGATTATGGTTTCTCAATTAAAATTGATCATAGATATATACATATATATACAACAAGTTGGTTTTTTTTGTATGAGACAACATTTTTTTTGTAGTGGGTGAGTTACCAATTTGTGTATATTATACTTTATAAAATAAACGGAAAGGAATAAGAACAAGATAAAGTTGTCATTGCATTTCATTTTCGAGGAATGATAGAACCTCCGACACCCAGCTTCCGAAGGAATCCGAATGTGAGTGTAGTTAATTTACCATCAAAGTTGTTAAAAATTACTAACATGTGCTACTTAGACACATGTCGGATTCCCTCGGAGGTTGAGTATCGGCATCTAAATCATTTTCCTCCCATTACTGCTATAAGAACTTTACACATAATTCTTAGGGTTAATAACTAAAAAATTGTCCAAGGTTTGCGCTATGTTAAAATTAGGTGTCTGAAGTTTCAAATGTTAAACTGTATTGTCCAATGTTTCAATTTTATTAAAATTTGGTGTCTCCGTCCAAAATTGCAGTTAAAAGTAACGGAATTGTGTCACGTGCTTGACATGTGAGGTGCTAAAAATTTATATCCCAAAACTACCCTTGGTCGATAGTGTGCCCCTCACATGCCCAAGTGAAAAGTCAAAACTACCCTTGGTCCAAAATAAACTCCTTCCCTTGCCGGAACCGGCACAAGGCCGCCGGTGACCACCAATCGGGGCTGGACAACTCTAATCGGAGCCACAGAGCTCCAGAGCTCTGGAGCTCAGGTCGGAGCCACAAAGCTACGATCGGAGCTCTGTGGCTCAGGGCCGGAGCCACAAAGCTCCGATCGGAGCTCTGTGGCTCTGATTCGGGCCCTCGATGGTGCAATTGGGGCCGGAGAAGGGTGGCGATCGCCGGAGACGGGTGGCTGTCGCCGAAGATGGGGTGGCGGTCGCCGGAGACGAGGTTGTTATAATTTGACTCCAAAGATAATTTCGTCATTTCACATTATCTCAAATAAAGTAGTAAATTAAACAAAATATTAAAAGGTTAAAAGTGTCATTTAACTGGAATTTTGGATGAAAAACCAAATTTTAACAAAACTGAATACTTGGACATTTCATTTTAACATTTGAAACTTTTTACACCTAATTTTAACATTCGTGAAACCTAAAACAATTTTTTTAGTTATTAAACCTAATTCTTATCCCATAGTTATATAGGAACCGAACATGTAGAATATAGCTAGCAACAAAACAATTTGCGGGGACAACGGAAACAAAACAAGCTTTGAAACGTTTTCCGGACATTTTTTTAACCTCCTCCTCGATATGGGAGGTATCTCCATCGAGAACCAAAAATTACTACGAACAACAAATATTATTGCTCGTTAATTTAATTCAATTCGGCACATGTCATAATAGCTGGGTGCTATGCTATGCTACTGCTTTTCGGAACTCCGCGCTTTTGATCCGCGGGTCAAAGCCATGAATCTTGCTACTATTATTATTACCGTTATTATAATAATTAATTAGTTGTTATCTATATTCATCTATAAGCTTTGGGTTTGATTCAGATGCAGAAGTTGACTGCAAAATTGAGTTAATTTGCAATTGTTAGATTATGAGAAAAAAAAAATTAATAGATTCTATGATAGTAAAATTTTAGTTAT
This sequence comes from Clarkia xantiana subsp. parviflora, assembly GCA_036873135.1. Taxonomy (NCBI): domain Eukaryota; kingdom Viridiplantae; phylum Streptophyta; class Magnoliopsida; order Myrtales; family Onagraceae; genus Clarkia; species Clarkia xantiana. The sequence goes on along the minus strand of JAPTYO010000008.1, from coordinate 14,196,561 downwards.
ATAAATCTCGATGTACTTAATTTAATGACTGCAAATATAATTTTAAATGTTATCGACTGCAATTTAGCATAATCTAAAACTTTAGGTTGAATTGGGATGCGATATCATTCGAAATACGTGTGATAATTATTTTATTTGTGAAGCAATTATATGTTACATGTGATGTCACAAGCTTAAGCTTAGTATTGGAAAACAGCTAGTACACATCAGTAAAAAAAATCTCTAGCTACTTGCCAGCTAAAAGTTCATCTGAGTTGGCTGCAAAATTTATCTACTTCTACGGTCGGTCAAAGAAGTTAATTATCTATAGGTCTAGTAGAAACCCTAAAGCTTTTTTTTTTTTAAAGCTCAAATTAATGGTGCTTGGTGTTCGTGAGAGAGTAGTGATTTATTTAATTTTATTCACTGTAATTTATTTTAGTTTTTTAGGGATCCTTAATAATATATTTACTCCAGTACACTTAAAATAATCTATACATTTTAGAATCAATTTATAAGTGATAAATAGGGCTCATATAGTTTACATAAATCTCAAATTTCGGCAAATTCTATACACAGAAGCGTTAAACCACTATTTTGGTTAAAGTCATCCCCAAGGTGGCGTCTCCGGCGGGTTTCGACCTCGAGTCGCCCACGGGGAACACAACTTGCATTACCAGTTGGTCCAACCAACTTGGTTTTTATTTATATTAGTTAGTAATGGGTTTTCTTTTATATATATATATTTCGCTTGCATCATCTTATAACAATTATATATTATCTAAACTTATTATGTATTTAGAGGGTTGAAATAAAATTTAGTTTTTTTTAACTGTTAACTAATAATGTTAAGGGTTAAATACTTTTATTTTGTTCAATTTAGTTCTACATTTATACACCTAACTTTTAATTTTTGCAATTTAGTCCTAAAAGAACTCAATTGGACTCTAGTGTCCAATTGACCTAGTCATGGTGCGACCCATGGCTAGGTCGGACCACGGCTCAGGTCGCCGGACCTGGGTGACCCCAGCCGTGGACCGACCCAAGGGTTCAATTAAGTTAATTGAACCATTGGGTCCAATTGACCCAGCCATGGGTTGCACAATGGCTAGGTCAATTGGACCCAATGGTTCAATTAACCCAATTGAACCCTTGGGTGCAATTGAAACAGCCATGGTGCGTCCATGATGGGTCGGACCATGGCTGGGGTCGCCCAGGTCCGGGGTCGTGGTCCGACACAGCCATCGGTCGCACCATGGCTAGGTCAATTGGACCCTAGGGTCCAATCGGGTTCTTTTAGGGCTAAACTGCAAAAATTAAAAGTTAGGTGTATAAATTTGAGTATTAAATTGAACAAAAAAAGAAAATTTAACGGTCAAACTTTTGACTAACGGATGCACCAAAAGCATACAAAATGCAAATGTTTGACACTAAAAACCTGCAAAATAAAACATATGACACCAAAAACCAATATTGGTCAAACATATGGCACCAAAAGACCCTTTAACCCTATTGTTAAAAACCTCCCCAAAAATATTGCACCAAAAGTAAAAAATGATCAAACATTTTGTACCAAAAGACTTATTAACCATATTATTATTATATTAATATATATGGAGTGTACTATATCTTAATATAATAAGATTTAAGCGAATATCTATTTTGAGGACAACTATTTTACTTCTTAGACTTTATATTTTGTGTTTATTACATATAGTTTATTCATGTACTATAAAAACCAAATATTCAAACTAACTTCGCTAACTATTAAAATTTTAATAAATGAAACATTTTGTATAATTTTATAAGATAGTTTCCATTAAAAAAATTATAAAAAAGACTTTACTTATTTTGTACGAATATTATGTGCATTATTTTTTATTATAATAATGAGTCATGAAGTAGATAAAAAAAAAAGTAATATTAGCAAAATACACTATAAATACCATAAAAAAAATAATTTATCTATTTAATGAATAATAATAAAATAAAAAACACCTTGTAATCTTGGATGTAATTTCACCTTACATGATGGATATATACCCAATTGGAACTCGCCTAGATTCAATACTTAGTCGCCGCGTCGACCTCATGTACGGTTGTAAACCGAAACCTTGACCATAGCTAAGGACCCGAAATACTCGCACTACGGAAAAAATGGTCCGCCGGAGCGCAAACCTCCCGGACCTGGAGACTAATCTGGATGGACTAAGTCCATTCGGACTAGCCCGGGCGGACGAACCTCAGCCCGACCTAGTTTGAACGAACGCTCCACGCGCATGCCTGGACCCCAATGCCTAAGTGACCCCACTCGGGCTACGACCTTCGCGGCCACTCCCGGAACACTTACACCCGTATGGAAAATACACATACCTCCCCAAACACTGTGGACCCCTCTGATGCTAAATAGGGTCTAAACACGTCATTACCCGCTAATAAAGCAAGGGTTAATATGACCATTAGCCGGCCTAATATCTTTGAACTCTATAAATAGAACCCAATGTCTCTCATTTCAAATGTAACTTCATTCAACTTGGATTGAGCTCTTACTTCTCTTTAGAATTACTTTATTTCACTATAACTCGACAGTCATTTAAGCATATGAGAGGGTTTGTTGGGCATCCTAGGCACACCCTTCTTGCAGGTCGCTAAGGGAAAAGAACGAGAAGAAAGGCTCGACAAGCAGGGATCTCGGTGCCTACGATCAATTCAAGCAAGGATTTAGGCGTAGGTGACTATCATTACCTCCATTTTTTTTTATGTAAATTCACAATATAGTGAATGAAATTTGGACGTAATCTCATATTATAAAGGATATCACATTACATTATTTGGTTTGTCAAACGACGCAATGTGGATGCAATGTTAGACGTAATGTGACATTCATGTAAACACCGTTAGTATTATAATAAAATATCATTGGTGCTAGTTAATAATTTGGTATTCGGATAAATTGTAATCAATCTGATGAACAATTATTTTAGATCCATGTCCTTAATCACCGCCATGTGCGGTCTTTGGATCCTAAACATTCGGATGCTAGAGAGAAATTCCGTTAATTGCAAGGTTTGGTTTTCTTTGGGTCGTCGACGTACAGTAAAAGTAGAGAGAGAGAGAGATGGTGAGAAAGGGGGTGGTTGTGGTGGCCACGGCGGCAGCAGTGGTGGGTGGGGCCATCATGATGAGGAGGTGGGAAAGGAGGAAGGAGAGGTGGCGACAGCACAGGCAGCGAATACTGAGGAAGTTTGCAAGGGAGAGTGCTACTCCGGCGTCCAAGCTATGGGAGGTGGCCAATGCCTTGGTCTCCAAAATGGAAACCTCTCTGCAACATCAACAATCCCACCAACTACTTATCTCTTGCGCTGATTCACTTCCTAATGGGTAGGTACCATTTATTTATTTAATAATAATAATAATAATAATAATAATATTGTGTGTGGTGCCTGAAATTGAATTTAACTGCTGCTGCATGTATGAAATATGAATGAATGAAGGGAAGAAAAAGGACTGTACTATGGTGTGAGTTTGAGGGAAAAAAACTTTTTGATATTGTGTGCTCGACTTGGAGGGAAGAACAAGCCCATCTCCGACTTGCATAAACGCAATGTATCCTTTCCCCACCATGTTCTTCACGGTACCTCCGATGACGTACTTGATTTCGTTGCTTCAGAGGTAGCCAAGTTCTCTGCAGTGCATCCAGCCAATAGAACTGAATCTGAAGGTGGCAACGCATTAGGCTTTACCATTTCTTACCCAACTACTCATTCTTCCGCCATCAACTCCAACACTTTTTCTCTTAATCATCCTGTCAGTATTCACTCTCATCTATTCACTATCGTATTACTTCCACAATTAAATCATTGCCCAACATATGTTAACTAGCTGAATTTATGTATATTTATAATGCTACGGATCCGTCTAATTGTTTTCTTTTCTAATTTGTTGTTAAATAACACAATTTTAACTTTGGAAAATTCAGCTACCAATTTGCACTTTTCCTTAAAATTGAGCTAGTAATAATATGCAAAAAGACCGATTTTTAATTTGCCAAGACAATATCCAAATTTACATCACTTTTTACCTGCAAATTAGACGGAGATAGCATATTATAACATTGTATAAGTTCATCTAACAATTTTTCCAAATATCAGTTGATCAATTAGTTATTATCTAAACCCAAAGATGTGAATTAACCCTAGCTAGCTAGGCTTGAAAATAGTTTTATATGGTCAGGTTCAGAAGCAGTTGATAGAGGATCTGAACAGGGCTCTTGATAGAAATGGAGTGAAAATGCAAGTTGTTGCTCTGGTAATTAATTAATCTCTCAAATCTACATATACCCATCAAAATTAGGGTTTATGTTGTTCTTGACCTAGCTAGCTAGGTACTGACGATATTTCGGGTATGACATTTTGGTATACAGGTTGCCGATCCAGTCGGAGAACTGGCGGGTGGTAGGTATTACAGTCGAGACTCTGTAGCCGCTGTAACACTAGGTATGGGCACCAATGCTGCTTACATCGAACCCGTTGAATCGGTATCTCAATGGCAAGGAGCATCTCCCAAGTCAGGCGAAGTTGTAAGACAAATCATAATTAACTTAAATAAACTTGTCATTACAAAACTCTTCAAATCATCCTTCTAAAACACACAAAATCTTCAAATTTAGCACAAGTAATCAAACATGTGATGTTTTATTTGTATTGTAATGTTAGGTTGTGGCACTGGAGTGGGGAAACTTCAACTGCTCCCAGCTTCCGATAACCGAGTTCGACTTTTGTTTAGACAAAGAAAGCTCAAATCCTGGTGTTCAGGTAAATAACCGAAGCAATAAATGGCTGAATTAATTAGTCATGATGCATCATTATTTACAACAACATAATTCATTATGAGTTGTACCAATAATTTCAGATATTCGAGAAGCTCGTGGCGGGAACTTATTTAGGCGAAATTGCGCGAAAAGTTCTGCTTAAGATGGCTCAGGAAGCTTTTCTTTTTGGAGAGGAAGTGCCCCTTGAACTTGCAACCCCTTACAAACTAAGGTATATACGTATGAGATATACTTAAATCATATACACTTAGATTGTATATATCAACAATGTTATGTATTTTTGCACCAAGCTTGTTTGACATGGCTGCGATACATCAAGACACATCCGAGGGTCGTGACGTGGTTGCCGAGAAGCTTAGAGACGTTTTCAAGGCAAGAAGATATATAATATATAACAGGATTAAATAAAACATCATCGATACTAATTTAAGTTTGTGTTCCTTCCAACAACATTAGATCACGGGAACAAGTCCGAAAGTACGAGAAGTCGTGGCTGAGGTATGTGACATTGTAGCAGAACGTGGAGCGAGGTTAGTTGCGGCTGGAATCGTGGGGATCGTAAATAAGCTAAAGAGAATCGATAACAAGAAGAGTAAGATCACGATCGAAGGGGCGCTCTACGAACAATATCGGGTGTTTAGGAATTATTTGAATAGCGGAGTGTGGGAGATGCTCGGGAACGATTTGTCGGACAACGTTGTTATCGAACACGCGCACGGAGGGTCAGGATGCGGCGCCATCTTTCTTGCTGCCAATCAGTCATAGTTCTAATTCCTACTATATTAAGGTCCTAATTTTTCATTAAACTGATTCACTTTCATTAATTCGATTCCAAGTACTAAAGTAATATATTTGTATGGATTGAAGGAGGCTCTTGTGTTTTGGCTATGAAATTATAGATATTTGGTATATATTTATATATGTTCTTTTTAAAGCAAGAGTAAGCTTTTATAGACTCATAAGATTTTGTATCAATAAATGGTGTTCACATGTTAGACCATTGTACTACACAGTATGTTGGAATTTTATATATGTAAGTGTAGTAGTTTTCTTTTACAGTTACCTACATGGTTATGAATTGAATCTTTTTCGAAAAGTGTATTATATTTTTTGTATGAGGTCAACAGAGTTAACAAGAACTCATGACACGTGTCGTAGAAAATATGACATGCGTCTTAACCAACTATTTTATAAGTTCGAACTTATAGGTGAAAATATTTAGCACACTTTTATCATCGGTCGTGACCAACTCTGGATCAAACTATAGATATTATTCCAGACAGCTTGTCCTTAATAGGAGGTTTAATTTTTCTTTAAACTGGCGTCGCGAAGACTCAAATCTGCGCGCTCTGATACCATGTAAATATTAAGACGTGTGCATTAACCAACTATCTCATAATTCAACTTATGGTGAACGCATTTAGCACATTTTTATCGTGTTACACAAAAATTTCCAGATAATTTAAGTGGTAAAATAATAGAGGTTATTGTACTTACTGTGAAAAATAACTTCATGTCGATTGCACCAAATTAACGCAGATAATGGGAAGAAGATGGGAATAACATAACAGAAGAAGAGAATGTGGGTTTAGCATTGTGTGGTAGAATTTATTGTGGTTGAGGAAATGTGGGAATAAAAAGATGGATATAAACGTGTTTATTCCCCGCATGGAATATTTATATTTAGTAATCAACTAATAAATATTTAAATAATATGTTTACAAATAAAAAGAAATATACAGTGTCCACTAAAATAAAATTGCCTTACATGCCAATTAGTTCTATTCACATTAATTTTTAAAAAATGAAGAAAATTATAAATAAATAATTATATGTGGATATTAATTTCTATTTTGCATATATGAATATGTTTTATATGTGGAACCCAACCCGCCCGCCGGTGATGACCTTCACCATCGCAACTTTGTGGGGCTGTTCGGACTTGCGTCTCATAGCGTTAACATAGCACTTTCTCGCAATGCATTGATCCCCCAAGACCTCTCCTATACCGTTTTGGGTGATGAATTTCATTTTTTGATGCATTGTTGAAGGCACTATCTCATAAGGATTGATCGTAGCTCTTCTCGGGATCCCGTTGTAGGCTCCCAGGTTCTCTACTACCACGAAGTTCACATTCACTTTCAGCTGTGTCCATCCATGTCCCAAGGTTACTGGCATGGTGATCATCATACCTAAATGATAGGTTGTTGCTCCTGCATAGCCAACGAGAGGGAATTCTACTGATGTGAGGTCATCTTGGTTTTTTCTATTTCCTCCAATACACGCATGTGAAGTATATCAGCTGAGATTCCTCCATCGACAAGTATTCTTTTGACATCGAAGTTATCAATGTCCATTGTTATCACTAGCGCATCATCATGCGGGAAGATGATGTGGCTCTTGTCTTGCTCAGAAAACTCTATTACCATTTCTTCATATGGCCTTGGTCTTTTCCTCCATTTTGGGATAATGTCAATTTTAGATGCATGTTGGATATACGCCCAAGCTATCACTAATTGGACCCGATAAATTGGCCATAACCTAATATAATTCGAAACTTGGAACACGGGCACCCGATGCCCAGCACGTAGGCCTGAAAAATACCCCAAGTGGCGAAAACCACTCGGAAAAGACCCGAGTGGAAAAACCACCCAGGAGCAACCCAAGCAAGGGACCCTTGCTTGGGTTACCTGAGCAAGAAACCCTTGCTCGGGTAGCCCGAGCAAGACATTAGGGGTACCCAGCCGGGTACCCCCTCCCTCCGGACGAGTCCCCCTCGTCCGGACGCCCACCCCCGGACAATATTTTGTCCGGGGCTCACCCTTGGAGGCCACATACCAACACTTAGCCATGTTAAACCTATCTACGGTCGAACCGGAGTCAAATGCACCTTATTTACGGTCAATGCCAACTTATATTACGAAACTGCCACAACCGGACCAGGAAACCACTGGAACCGGGGCGGTTCAATAGGAACCCTATAAATAGAGACCTCCTCTCATCATTTGAAAGTAATCTCTCACTCTCTCTCTAAGCTCACTACATCTCTCTAAAGCTCATACTCACTTAAGCTTCAGAGTGGGCTTACCAAGACCTCTCTCTCTCTCTCTCTCTCCCCCCCCCCCCCCCCACACCCCCCGGTGCCCATTTGCAGGTGCCCAAGGAGAGGAAGCGAGGATCCGAGAAGAAAGAAGCCCACGAAGTAGAAGTCCGGAAAGAAGAAGCCCACGAAGAAGAAGGCCGAGAAGGAGAAACCCACAGAGGAAACTCATGTGCAAACACTGGCGCCGTCTACTGGACTCGAACAAGAAGCACGTAGCTACTACTTGCGATCGATGGCAACAACTAGGATGCAAGTTGGGGGGCCGAGCAGACATGTGCCCTTGGGAGGAAACAACCAAGCGCCTGCAGGGGGGAATAGGCAAGTTCCAGTGGTAAGCCAGCATGCAACCATTGAAAGAGAACGAGAGGGAGTAAGGAACGAGAAACATCCACTTCCTGAGGAACAAAACTCCTCAACAAATGCCCGCCCAAAGCCAACAGTGAACCAGCCACAACCCCATCCACCCCAACAAGCAAGAATAAACCCCCAGATATACAACATCACGCCCGAACTAATGGCGACATTGTAGGAAATGCTAGAAAGAAGAGAGCGTCTGAGGGCGTACTTAAGGCAGGAGCAGCCAAGGTACCAAGCATCACCTCCAAGGTCAATGGGGGGACACCGGCATGCATACTCTAACTCTTTGAACCAGCAATCCCAAGGAAAATGGTATCACCAACAGAAACACCCCAACTAACAGGCAAACAATGGCCAAGGATATGCTGGACCCCTACCTCAGAACGACCAAGGGCATGTTGGACTCCAAAATGGCCAAATGTATGTTGAACCCAAGAACGTCCAATGATATGTTGGGCCCAAAAATGGCCAATGGTACGTTGGACCCCAGAACGACCGTGGGTATGTCGGACCTCAGAACAGCCAAGGGCATGCTGAGCCCCAAAACAACCAACAAAATGTCGGTCCTCAAAATGAAAGGCGGCAGAACGTGGCAACAATAGCTCTCACGAAGGAGGAGATCGAAGTGCTAATAGCTAAGAAGATCAAGGATTCGAAGGGAAGAACAATGCACAAACTAAGAGACAAGGCCTCGCACCCTTTCACTCAGGATTTGATCAATGTAATGGTTCCACCGAACGTCACAGCGCGTCAAATTCCGGACTATGTCGGGAAATGAGACACAATACATCATATCTAGAAGCACGAATCATCACTTTTGGGAAGAACGGCGGTTGAGGACCACTACGCAATGCTATTCCCATCGACCTTAGCAGGGAACGCCTCATACTGGTTCTTTAGTCTACCACAGGCATCAATAGCCTCATGGGCAGATCTGAAGGATAAGTTCATCCAACAATACTTAGGGGAGAGACAACTCCTAAAGGGTGACTCAGCGCTGGACGATGTGAAGCAATAATATGATGAAACATTGGCAAGCTACTACACAAGGTTCAATCAGAACATCTCCGAGATAGCGACATCGCTCGTGGAAGCGGAGATAGTCCGTGCTTTTGTAAGGAACCTAGGATGACGGGGGCATCTTTGGCGGACAATATGGAAGTGCTACCAATTAGCTCATTAGAGGAATTGGCAGAAAGAGTCAAGGCATACATTGATTTAGAGCGCGCACGCTCAAATCGGAAGAAAGCTTATGAAGCACATGCAAATGACAATAAAAAACCATCAAAAGGAAAGCCACAGCAACCACAACATCAACAGCAGGCCCCAAGAAGACAGGCATGGACGCCCCAGGGAGGAACAAAGGCAAATGAGCAATCAAGACCCCAAGGCATTCATAATATTGTCTTCACCCCCCTCACAAGAGAAGCCTCAGTAATCCTACAGAAATGAAGAGGCTAAATATGTGGACTCCGCCAACGGAGAAAAGGAAGGGGAGAATGGGAAACAACACTGAGCAATGATGTGAGTACCACGATGCCGACGGGCACAACACGGACAATTGCTTCAACTTACAACGTGACATTGAAAATCTCATTCAAGAGGGCATGCTGAAGAACTCTGTGAAGGATGACAGGAAAAGAGAAAGAACCCCTCAACCAAGGTACAATGGGAAAGGAAATGGAAATGAAAAAATGGAGGACTACCCTCCCCCACAAAACAAAAAGTTGACTATCAACGTCATCCACGGCGGTTTACCAGCGCGGGGGGGGGGGGGGGGGGGGGGGGGGGGGGGAGGCCTCCAACTCAAGAGAGACTTATGTAGCCCAAGTAAATGAGATGCCTCCATTCGAAAAATGCCAAATGCCAGTTGAGAACATGAAGATAACATTCTCAGACGAAGACTTGAAATATGTGGTATACCCGCATGACGATGCCTTTGTAATTACAATGGACATTGCTGGTTACAACGTAAATAGGATGTTAGTGGACGGAGGTAGCTCCACAGATATCCTCCACATCGATGTGGTAAGAGCAATAGGGAGGACAAAACGGGATCTCATGCCTGTTAACTTTCCTCTAGTAAGCTCTGTAGGGGCGACAACATTTCCTCTCGGGATTATAAATCTCCATGTGACCCTCGGCGTAGGATGGACGCAAGTACAACTTAAAATAACATTTGTGGTGGTAGAAGAGCTAGGGGCTTACAATGGAATACTAGGACGCACCATCATCAACCCGAACTGCAAAGTTCCATCAACCGTCCATAAAAAAATGAAGTTCCCAACACCAAATGGCACATGAGAGGTTTTGGGAGACCAGGCAGCTTCAAGGAAATGCTACCTAAATGCCATGAGGAGGAGGGGGCAACATGACTTGCCCATTGCCTTCATGGAAACACCAAGGAGAGGTAACAATGAAGGGGTCAAGCAAGGATGGAGGAATATGCTAGGTGCAGTGAAAGGAGTGGTAAGCCGCCTCATGAATGTGACATATGGTACCAAAACTATGCAAAAAAAAAAAAAAAACATCATGGACCAAAACCCAAAAGTGGTCAAACATTATGGACCAAAAGACCTATTAACCCTACTTTTTTTTTCACTAGAGAGTTGATATACATTCCGATGATGTGTTTTGAAATATTCCAAAAGTAGAGTGAGTGACAACTGCTGTACTATGTTGCAACTTTTGAGGCATATTTAATTCATCTGCCACTCAATTCCATTTACTAAGTTTGTTATTAGGGTTAACAGGTCTGTTGGTCCATGATGTTTGACAATTTTTGGGTTTTGGTCAATGATGTTTTTTTTACCTAGTTTTGGTATCATATGTTTGCAGGTTTTTTCTAGTTTTGGTCTAACCGTTACATTCCGTCCATTTTTTGACATGTTCAAATCACGTGATCCACTATAAACTTTAAATTTAGTCCATCTAATACTTTCTTAACCTTTTTTTGTTCAATTTAGTCCCGAAATTTCAAAATTGACCCCAATTGGACAATAGATCCAATTGAATTTTTGAAACTTCGGGACTAAATTGAACAAAAAAAATGTTAGGAAAGTATTAGAGGGACTAAATTGAACAAAATTGAAAGTTTAGGGTGGATCACGTGACTTGTACATGTCAAAAAATGGACGGAATGTAACGGTCGGACTAAAACTAGAAAAAATCTGCAAACATATGGTACCAAAACTAGGAAAAAAAAACATCATTGACCAAAACCCAAAAATGGTCAAACATCGGACCAAAAGACCTGTTAACCCTTGTTATTATCATATTCAAACTCTTTTTTTTCCCACAAACGTTAAGTTCAAACTTCAACACGTAAATACAATACGATTAGTAAATGAGTTGCATATATTTGAATGTGATAAATCATCTCTATGAATTCTGTCGCAGTGAAGTTAACAAAATTCACACGATTATTTTGTGCTAGATAAAAGTACAAATTTTTTTTTGTTTTTTTTCATGCACTTATATTGCAGTAATCAACCCTATGAAATTATAACATTAGACTATCAATTTGTTATACATTAAGTATGTTTTATAATTGAAGAATATAAAAAATATATGTGTATATCATTAGAATAACACATGAATGTACAAAAAAAAAAAAATAAAAAAAATCCAAACTGTATGTAGTGTTAATTAAGGGCAAATTTGAATTAAAGTTCTCTTCTACTAGCTAGGGTAAGAAGAGTTGTAATTTCCAAGAAAAGGAAGAGAAATCAGTAGTGGACTGGAGGGGAGAGGCAGGGGGACAAAAGGGAGGCCCAATTAACCAAGACCAACACTTAAGTCAGTGTTTTGGGCTGTATGGGTTGGTTCCTCCGAAGCCCAATACAATGTTCATTCTTTTATTTTTCTTATTATCTCTACTCTTTTTTTATTACCTTACGTACGATAATACTAATTATTAGTATGAATATATATATATGTGGTGCCCATAGAAATGAATTTAGAATATAATAATTTTAGTATGAAATAATTATTAATGGCACCACTACATATATAGCCTAAAATAAACAAATAACATATAGTTATTGTTGTTAATTTGGAGGAGGCAGAGGTGTTAGAGTGGGGGGTACAGTAGTACCTCATACATAATGAATGGAATGGGAAGTATAACGTCACATGAGCTGTTTCTTCCATTTCAAGACATTTACAAACAAAGGACCACAACAATATGGAAACAAACTATCCTTCAGTTCTTTTGTGAACCTCACCTCACCTCACCTCTAACAACCATATATATACATATATATATCCTTACACAATTGGATATTATATGCATGCATGATGCAATGCAACTTCTCTTGAATAATAGTAATTAGAGTCGATCAAGTTGGGTTGGATCTGTTCGTGTTGAACCGTTTCAAATTAAACCGGTGTCATCTTCTTTAGATTTACTGTAAAAAGGGAGTCGCAGCACCCATAGCATGCTTGCTCCACACCTAGATTAATCCCCACTCGCATCGGGTCAGTCCGTAAGGGGTAAAGTGCTGGCCATGAACAATTTTCCATTCCCATGGTCACTAGCGGGGATTGAACCCCTGAAATCTGGTTAATGAATGATGCGTTAAACCACCACACCATTGTTACATGGTTTCAGAATCGCTTTAATTATTACCACACTTGCCCGCCCCATCACTGTCGGTTTGCTCATCGTAATGATCCTCTAGCTAGTATGTATTGTGATGACAATATTTCAATGGGTTCATTGAGAAAAAGAAATTCAAAAACATATAAAAAAGGGTGGTAGAAAGAAACAGTGTTTAGTCATTTTCATTGGAAGAAGGCGTTGCCTTGCCTTGTCGCCCCTCCCTCCACTCCATCTCTACTAGTCTAAAAGGGACCACATTGTATTGTATGGTATGGTGCCTCCTCCTATTCCGAATACCCTTCCTTGTACCTCATGCCATCTCAGTTTGAATCTTATTTATTTATAAATTCCTTCATTTATATATATGCTATTCATAATTATAATATTTTATTAGTGAGTGACTAACCAATGTTAGATGTCACATACCTTTTTTGTGTTACCCTCAAAATTAATGCAAGTACACATGAAACTAAATTGATTTTACATCTTTTTCTCATACATTTTTTAATTCTTTTAGTTATTTTTAGAATAAAATAAATCATGTAACCTTTTTTTTTTTTCTTTCATACTTGGTGTTTTTTGTGGCAGCACACAACACCTAAAATAATCAATCGTATCGAGTCAGTGTTTAAATGGTAATTTTGTTGACTATTAATGTTTTTGTATTCTCAATACTCTCGTCCAAGACAAATAATTAAGGGATTGAATAAAAATGTAAGTGAATATTTTTAAATTGTGGTCGAAAGATAATCAACTTTGCATGTCTCAAAGAGGGTCCCAATAAAAAGTTGGTTGTGCATATGGGCCCTTAAGAATTTTTTTTACTTATTTATTTATAATAATAGTAAAGTTTCAGCCTGTTTAGTATTTGCCATAAAATGACAAAATAATTTCTCACCTTCTTTCTCTTTCACATCTCACTCTCTGTCTCCTCACTCTTCTTCTACTCTACTGCCCACCTTTCCCTCTCATCCGCCATTGCATTGCAGAGGAAGAAACGGAACAATGCGCCTCATCCTCTTCCTTCTGCTCCTCTTCCACCTCCACCTTCTCCGGTCCACGGCGGAGGGCGCCTCCCACTACCCAGAGTACCGCGCTCTCCTCTCCGTCAAAGCCGCCATCACCGACGATCCTCAGTCGGTGCTCGCGGCCTGGAACTCATCCACCGCCTACTGCTCCTGGCCATACATCACCTGCGACTCACGCTACCGCCGCGTGACGGCGCTGGACCTCTCCGGCCTCAACCTATCGGGCACGCTCTCTCCGTACATTTCTCACCTCCGCTTCCTCTCCTCCATCACCGTCGCCGCCAACAACCTCTATGGACCAATACCTCCCCAGATCTCCTCCCTCCCGCTCCTCCGGTTCCTCAACCTCTCCAACAACATCTTCAATGAGACCTTCCCTCCACAGCTCTCTCACCTCAAGAACCTCCAGGTCCTTGACCTCTATAACAACAACATGTCCGGCCCCCTGCCTCTCGCCGTCGCCGAACTCCCCGACCTCCGGCACCTCCACCTCGGAGGCAACTTCTTCAGCGGCAGCATTCCGCCAGAGTACGGTCGCTGGGAATTTCTGGAGTACTTGGCTGTTTCCGGCAACGAGCTCGACGGAGCCATTCCGTCGGAGATCGGCAACTTGACGAACCTCAAGGAGCTCTACGTCGGGTAATCCCCTATTAACTTTGGTGCATTGATTTGATTCATCAACTTCGAATATGGAAACGATGAAAAACTGCAATTTTTATCTGGATGTTTGTTAGTTATATTGCCATGGATTCGTTATTGATTTCTGTTCACGCTGTGTTACCTCTCGATTGGTTGTTGAATTTAATTTATTTGGCTTGATCAGATTTTGAGAGAAGTTGTATTTAATGCTCCAGGTACTACAACATCTACGAGGGTAGCCTCCCGCCGGAGATCGGGAACCTGACGGAACTCGTACGGTTAGATGCGGCCAGCTGCGGTCTTTCCGGCGAGGTCCCGCCGGAGATTCAGAAACTGCAGAAGCTGGACACTCTGTTTCTCCAAGTGAACTCCTTTGCCGGGAGTCTGACGACGGAGCTAGGGCTCCTGAAGAGCCTCAAATCCATGGATCTATCGAATAACATGTTCTCCGACGAGATTCCGGTGTCCTTCTCCGAGCTCAAGAACCTCACACTTCTCAACCTCTTCAGAAACAAGCTCCACGGTGCCATTCCCGATTTCATTGGAGACTTGCCGGAGCTCCAGGTTTTACAGCTGTGGGAGAATAATTTCACTGGGAGCATTCCTGTCGGTCTTGGTACCAATGGAAAGCTCCAGCTCCTCGACGTCTCCTCCAACAAATTGACCGGAACTCTGCCGGCGAATCTCTGCTCCGGAAACAACCTCCATACTCTGATTACTTTGGGCAATTTTTTGATCGGTCCGATTCCTCAAACCCTAGGTGAATGCGAATCCCTCAGTAGAATCCGCATGGGGGAGAATTTCCTAAACGGGTCAATCCCCAAAGGTCTGTTCGGCCTTCCACAGCTAACTCAGGTCGAGCTCCAGGACAACCTCCTCTCCGGCGAGTTTCCGACGACGGATTCAGTCGCCGTCAATCTCGGACAGATCAGTCTTTCGAACAATCATTTGACCGGGCCTCTCCCTCCCACCATCGGTAACTTCTCAGGAGTGCAGAAGCTTCTTCTGGACGGAAATGACTTCTCTGGTGAAATTCCACCGGAGATTGGCCATCTACAGCAGCTCTCCAAGGTGGATTTCAGTAGCAACCAATTTTCCGGTCCCATTGCTCCAGAAATCAGCCAATGCAAGCTCTTAACCTTCGTGGATCTTAGCAGAAACCAACTTTCAGGAGAGATTCCGAACCAAATAGCAAACATGAGGATCTTGAATTACTTAAACTTATCAAGAAACAACCTCGTCGGAACCATTCCTCCAAACATATCCACTATGCAGAGCCTTACATCAGTAGATTTCTCGTACAACAACCTCACCGGTCTGGTCCCTGGCACTGGACAGTTCAGCTACTTCAACTATACATCCTTCATCGGCAACCGGGGCCTGTGTGGGCCCTACCTGGGTCCCTGCAAGGATGGCTCTGGTGATGGGACCCGCCAGCCCCATGTCCACGCTGCGGTCTCGGCAACCTTAAAGCTGTTCCTCGTCCTCGGTCTGCTCCTTGGTTCGATCGCCTTTGCCGTTGCAGCCATCATAAAAGCCCGATCGCTCAAGAAGTCGAGCGATGCTCGATCATGGAAGCTCACTGCATTCCAGAGACTTGATTTTTCATGTGACGATGTTCTTGATTCCTTGAAAGAAGACAACATCATAGGAAAAGGCGGGGCTGGGATCGTTTACAAAGGAAACATGACCAACGGCGATCAAGTTGCAGTGAAGAGACTTCCGGTAATGACTCGAGGTTCTTCCCATGATCATGGCTTCAACGCCGAGATTCAGACACTGGGGAGAATCAGACACAGACACATTGTGAGGTTACTAGGTTTCTGCTCCAACCATGAGACAAACCTCCTTGTCTATGAATACATGCCTAATGGAAGCTTAGGTGAGGTCCTCCACGGCAAAAAGGGAGGTCATTTGGTATGGGAGACAAGGTACAAGATTGCTATTGAGTCTGCTAAAGGACTATGCTACCTCCACCATGACTGTTCTCCTCTGATCGTGCACCGGGACGTGAAATCAAACAACATCCTCCTAGACTCCAATTTTGAGGCCCACGTGGCGGATTTTGGCCTTGCCAAGTTCTTGCAAGACTCTGGCACATCGGAATGCATGTCCGCAATAGCCGGTTCATACGGGTACATAGCTCCAGGTATATTAACGACTACTATTAACCTATGGATCAGATAGATCAACAGTAGATATAATCATTAATTTGCTGTAGAGTCAGTAGATATGTGTTTTTTTATTTATTGAAATTTTGCTTTGATTTGATGAAGCGATGACAGTGACTGGTATGGTTGAATCTTGCATTTATGTCAAAAAAATGTTTTGACTTCCAGGTGCCTTAAATGCTAGTTCTTGATTCTTTCTTCTCCTGTGTGTGTTAGTTCTGTTTCTCTCCATCCAATTAAAGAAGATTTGACAGCTTGTCTTTTAATAACACCCACCATGAATCCATCCATGATGATCTCTTTATTAACATGACACATTATATATCATTCTTACTTACTGTTTCATTGTAGAATATGCATATACCTTGAAGGTGGACGAGAAGAGTGATGTGTACAGTTTTGGAGTTGTTCTGTTAGAGCTAGTAACTGGACGGAAACCTGTTGGAGAATTCGGAGATGGGGTGGACATAGTCCAATGGGTGCGCAAAATGACCAACTCGAAGAAGGAGGAGATCAAGAAGGTTCTTGATCAGAGGCTGCCCTCGATCCCTCTCCATGAGGCCATGCATGTTTTCTACGTAGCCATGCTCTGCGTCGAAGAACAAGCTATTGAACGACCCACCATGAGAGAAGTCGTCCAGATCCTCACTGAGAGGCCAAGGCCTGCAGATTCAAAGCCCGGTGATTCCAATGAGCTTGAACTCACTGAGTCACCATCGAAAGAGAGAGGGCAGCAGTTTCCGCTGCAGTCGCCACCACCTGATCTTCTTAGCATTTGAAGTGGCTTACTTCTAAGTATGGTATTATATTAATTAAGGATTTTTTTTTTTTGGGTGTGTGGATGTTCTATCTAACATTGTAAGGAAAAGGAAGGAGGGTTTAGTTATTAATGTTTGAAGTTTGGTGTACAGTGATATTGGTGGGTGTTTTTCCTACAATTGGATTGGAAGCCTTATCTTCTTCATCATTGCTTAGCTTTGATTTGATCTGCTGCTTCTTTTGCTTTAACTCTTTCTCTGCAAAACCTCTGTTTCCTCCATAGCAGAGCACAGACCTATGCTTTCATCACTTATGATGATCCCACTACATTGAGAGTCAGTGCTTTAATCAATGTTGGACTGGAGAATCAATGTGGTTTCACTTTCATGTTTATGTATAAAGAAGCGGGGACTGAATATGACTTAACATCATTGCCAAAAAAAAAAGAAAAAAGATAATGACTAAAAAAAATCTAAAGTTTTCCTTATTAAAATTAGGTGTCTGAAGTTTGAAATATTAAAATAAACTTTTCCAAGTTTCCTTTTTGTTGAAATTTTGTGTCTCTGCGCGTTTTTTCATCTTCATTCAATCATTTTCATCAACTCACCCACCCACTCATAATTCATCACTCTTTACTTTTCACAAAATCGTCAAATTTTAACCAAAAATTGAACATTAAAAAAAAAAGTTTCTAGAAGAGTGGTGTGGAGCCATTTTCCAAGGACAACAGAACAAGATTTACATGCGCGGATGTGACCAACTTCTTAGGTGACAGTCCCGGCAAAATGACGAAAATGGAGTGTGTATGGAAGCTCGAATTTGACAGACGGTTTTGTCGGAATTAACTTCTCTAAATTAAACACACTGAGACACCACATTTTAACAAAATTGAAACATTGGATAATACAATTTAACATTTGAAACTTCAAACACGTAAATCTTGGACAGTCTTTTAGTTATTAAAAAAAAAAAAAGGATATGACTTAACATAAACTCTAATACTTTAGGTTTAGGGGTTTGGTCCTAATATATATGCATTTATTTACCACGGTTCTTTTGTATAGTGAATTTGTAAAACTCCACTTTTGTTTTTCTACTGATACAGACTTAGTCATCGCAATATAAACTTTGAAGCGTAACCCACTGATTAATCACGGAATACTTCACTATGTGGTGAGTCCAAACACAAGATTTATCTAAACTAGCTAGTCTTTCTAACATGAATGTAATAAGATAAATTATCTTAACTCGACTTTAAATATATGTATAAATATTAAACTGTTCATTCGCTTATTAGGTATTAGTTCAAGTTTTCGAGACAATTAACAATACAGTAGTTGGGCTTATAGAAAATTAACAACTTCAAACTTATACAAGTGAGTGTCGGCTCATTTTTTTTCCTGGATGAGCAGATGGTGATGAAGGAGGGAAGAAGAGACATATCATGAAGTGAGGAAAGAATTCATCAATCAACTCGAAACGTCATTTATTTTGTTTGTGTTCTCTTGTGTATATATATGATTCTAAATCCTGTGTTGCTTTGTGCTATAGTATAGTAGGTGTAGTGTCTTATATGATTTGATTCATCACGACTTTTGCGCAATATAATTGTAATCTTGCTAACATAAATGGGTGCTTATATATTTTTCTTTCTTGCATTTATTAAAGGACCTTTCTATCATGCTCCAAAAGCACCATGTTTTTGGTTAAAAAAATTGTATTTTTCTATTGCCCTAAAGATGAACTCTAAAAGGAAATTGATATTATTAATGGTATGATGCAAATATAAGGCGTGGTTAAAAAATGTCATATTTTTTCATACTTTTAAAGTTTTACATATGTTACAATTAAGTTCGCCGTAGTAATAAAAAAACCAAAAGCATGGTGATCTT
Source organism: Clarkia xantiana subsp. parviflora (assembly GCA_036873135.1). NCBI lineage: Eukaryota > Viridiplantae > Streptophyta > Magnoliopsida > Myrtales > Onagraceae > Clarkia > Clarkia xantiana. The sequence goes on along the minus strand of JAPTYO010000008.1, from coordinate 14,177,199 downwards.
GGAGCATGGTAGAAAAATGCTTTATTAAAGGGTTAATTACTAAAAAGCTGTCAAAGGTTTACCATGTGTTAAAATTAGGTGTTTAAAGTTTCAAATGTTAAACTATAGTGTCTAAGGTTTTAAATTTGTTAAAATGTGGTGTCTCGGTGTGATTACTTTAGAGAATTCAACTCCGATGAAACCGTCTGTCAAATTCGAGCTCCTATACACACTCGCTTTTCGTCATCTTGCTGGGACCGTCACCTAAGAAGTTGGCCACATCCGCGCAAGTAAATCTCGCTCTGTTGTCCTTGGAAAATGGCTCCACACCACTCTTCAAGAAACTTTTTTATAATGTTCAATTTTTGGATGAAATTTGACAATTTTGTGAAAAGTAAAGACCGATGGATTATGAGTGGGTGGGTGGGTTGATGAAAATGATTGAATGGAGATAAAAGACGCGCAGAGACACCAAATTAAAAAAAAAAAAATTGAAACTTGAGACTGTCTATTTTAACATTTCAAACATCAGACACCTAATTTTAACATAAGATAAACCTTGGACACAAGTTTTTTAGTTTTTTTTTTGGTAAATAAAAGGAGATACACACTACTCGACTAGAACTAACTTATCCTACTAACCACAACACTTCTATGGACTGATTGTCCCAATGAGTCATATAACAAAAGAGACCAAAGACCATTAGTAGGTTCTTCTAAAGTAATAAAATGATCTTCCATCTGAGCTGCCGCCTTAGCCAATCGATCAGCCACCTGATTTGCTTCACGATATGCATGTCTGATCTTCGCTCTTCTAAAAGAGGATAATAGATTCCTACAATCAAAAATTAGTGGCATTAGAGGTCTATCCTCATTGAAATCCTCAACAATTAGATTCACGGCCTCATTTGCATCAGATTCAACATAAATGGAGTCGATGTTTAAATCTTTTGCAATGATTAACCTGTCTCTAATCGCCCATAGTTCGGCAACCAAACTATTAGTGACACCCAACTTTCTCTGAAATCCCCTAATCCAGCCTCCAAGGTGATTTCTCAACAATCCTCCACATCCTGCTGGACCTGGATTTCCTAAAGATGATCCATCTGTGTTGATTTTCACCCAACCATGAGGTGGTGGTTTCCATCCTATTTGGATGGTGGTTCTTGGAGCAATGGATGTGGATTTATGGAGAATGCTAGAGAAATCCTTAGCCTGATCAACAATTAGACACTGAAGATTGTTAGATAGGCAAGTATGGTTAAACAAGATAGAATTCCTATTTTTCCAAATAAACCAAATAGCAGTACTAAAAACAAAGCTCCAGTTCAATCCAGATAAATAAGTGAATGTATTTCTACAATTAAACTTAAGCCAAGGTTTCAGACTCGCAGAGAAGAAATTCTGGCTATCTTGTGGGACCTTTAAATCTAGCCAAATCTTCCTTGCATATTCACAATCTCTGAGGACATGTAAGGTATCCTCAACTTCAAGATCACACATTGAGCATAGTGGGTCAACATTGAGACCTCTCTTCACCAAGAAATTGGAAGTGGATATTCTATTATGATTACATAACCATATAAAATATTTCACTCTCGGGATCATGTTACAAGACCATATCCAATTCCAATCATCTCCGTCAATGCTAAGATCAACCAAGTTCTTTTCTTTGATGCTCTTGTGCACTAAAGTCATTGAGGGAATTCCCGAAGGGGAACCTGCCCAAATTTGTCTATCCATAGTTGAAGAATCCATAGCCAAAGGAATGGCACGGATAGTCTCTATGATAGAATCAGGGAGTCTGAAAGAAATACCAGAAAAATCCCAACTCCTCAAAGGGGTTAGAATATCATTTACTCTCATATTCTCTTCTCCGCAATTTAACGGACCGTGGATGAGTTTTCGCAAATTGGAAGTTCCAATCCATCTATCAAACCAGAGATTAATATGGTTTCCTTCGCCTATAATCCAACCAAGACCATCACTAAGGACACTAAGTCCCTCTTTGATAGCATAGTAAGTGCAAGAACCAGATTTAGGCATCCTCCGACAAGCATTTAAGTACTTATTTTTCAATATCGTGGCCCAAGGGGCTCCAGACTTTTTCAAACGCCAAGTGAAGTGTTTTTTAGTTATTAACCCTTTATTAAAATGTAATATTTCCATGTTCTGACAAAAATTCACCATGTAGATTCCTTTCATTACCTTCCCACCACGGTGTGTACAACTAAAAGGACGATTCACAATTTAACCTTGGAGCAATTCAGAGGATAGTATTGAGAATCTTTCATGGTAAGTTTTGTTGGTTATATTTTGAAGCTCAAAAGAACAATAACTTAGTATACCATATCTATCAATACAATACAATACAATACAATACAAATCCTCAGTTTAATGGTTAATATAAGACCCTTTTGACAGGCCTGGCAATTTTTTAAATTACTTCTACTGATGTTCTTGGATTATGTAGTAGTTTACAAATCATCTGATGTGTTCTTGAATATGTTCAAGTTCTTCATGACTATGTAAGTGATGAGTTTTTTTTTATTAATTAATTTTGGTAATTTACATTTGTTCAGACCTGTAACAAAGTTGTTTAATTCTCCACTTATATTTTGACGTGTTTGAGGATTTGAATTTAAAATTTGATGATTCTTCATTACACTGAAATAATGAATATGACAAATGCTTTGTAATTAAAACTGAAAACCTCCTTTTATATGTAGATAGATCATCATATATACTTTTATGTCTTCTTCATTGATTGGTATATGTGCTGCCAATGAGTTTTATGTTTCTAATGATCTCATTTGTTTATAACCTTACCTACTCTCTATGTGTATCTAAATCAAGGTACACTGTTTATCTCAGTAATTAAGGTTCGTTTTAGGGTCTTCTGATATTCAGTCGTCAGTCACTAAGAATAGACTCCATTAGCATAGATATGTATATAGTAGCTACTTCTGCAACAACCCTCCCTCCATTCACTAATACATGGACTGGACATCAATATGAGTTTTAGTCAATAATCAAATATAAATATGTCATTTTTCAGATTTGTATTCAGATTTCCTATATATAACATATATAATATGTCAAAAGGTGGATTACGTTTTGAAAACGTTGCATTTTGAAAAGAGTCGTCACTATTTAATTATGAGGCTAACTAGAATCCTAAATTACTTAAGCGAATAACGAATTAAACACCCAGGTATAAAATTGATATGCGATCAGAAATTTGAGTTCGGGGATTCAATTACGAATTAAAATATTTTTTAATTACGCCCTTTCGGTACTCAATTCACTTGCTTGCCAATTTTATTCCTTATATAACAATGTCAGGATTACTTACGCCATTACGCTAAATTAATCTAACAATGTCAGGATTTAATTAAATTTATTATATGCAAAATATTATCAACTATAAAACTAAGTCTAAAAAAAACTTATTATGATTCATAACTCCTAATTAAGACGAAATTTTGATATTATCAAGCATGCTTAAATCCATATACAACCAAATATATATTTCCATACATACAACTTGGGCAATTTAACATACTACCTAACTAAATTTAATCAACTACAATTTTCTACTAATTAAATCTATCCAACTATATTTAAACTATTCAATTAAATATGTAATATAATAAATATATATATGATAACTAGAAAATATAATAAATAAAAAAACAAAAAAAGCAAAGAAAAAAAAAAAAGAAGAAGAGAGGGACGGGCTTACCTGGTCCTGGCAGCAGTGGAGCTCCTCGCCGAAACAGGAACCAGCAGCAGCGCGGCAGCGGTCGGGGTCAGGGTCGGACGCGGTCGAGGGTGGATCGGGCAGGCGAGCTTCCGGGAAGACGGCACAACTCCGGCGAACCAAGCTTCTAGGTGAGCGGGGCAGAGAGCTGGTGGCGGCGGGCGTAGCTTCCGGTAGCTACGGGCGGCGGCGATGGGTGGCAGAGCAGCAGGGGCGGAACGGCGGCGCCGGGCAGCTTGCGAGGGATAGAGGGAACTGAGACCTGGCAGAGGGCGCGGTGGAGCTGGAGGTTCCGGCGGCCGAAGGGTAAGTCAGCAGTCGGGACCGGTGGCAAAAAAAAAAAACTTTTTCACTAGGAGAAAAAATGCACGAATTATAAGACAGAGTTGTATTATTATTTTCTGATGTGGTGTCTTTTTTACATGTAAAATGACCTAATTTATAGCTAAACTAAGACCCCTAAACTAGGAAAATAAAATCTGAAAAATATATGCATTTAATATTCCGAAAATATACATATATATTTATGTATTTCACCATAAATACACATAATATATTTCTAAATATTTTACAATAAATAATGCATATACACTATCCTATTTTAAGCCAGTCATATCTTTAGAAACTTCGCGACCTTCCATATTTAAATACTTCCTCTTTTTGACGCGTCACATATGACATTTTGAACGTGCTACGCGCGGACCAAAATTAGGTGTTTATAAATATAATGACTTTCCTATATAACGACAACACTCGGCGTAGCGCGGGACAACACCGTAGACCGTAGTTTATTTTGCCAATGTATTGTAGACCGTGTTAACTACTAACTCTGAAAATCTAAAACCGGCGTTTGATAAAAACCTGAAGTGGTCGTGGATGGTAAATAAATTCATCATAATATAAATATAATAAATAGGTAAAAACAGAGAACTCTGGACTTCAACCAATTAATTTACAAATCACAATTTGAATTTTTTAAATTAAATTGGCTATTCGAATTTTCAATTTTTCGAACAAATCGCTACTTCTATTTAAATTCTCGTAAAGTTGGATAGAAAATTGGCATACTTTTATCCAATTTGACGAAAATTTAAATAGATATAACAATTTGCTTGAAACTTAAAAGTTTAAATAGTTAGTATAAAAAAAATTAAAGTTCTGAGATAAAGTTTAGGTAGCAATTTAATTATTAACCCTTGATAAAATGACAAATCTAGGGAAAAAAAAGAAGATAAAATGACAAAAATAAATTTTCAGGAAAGAGAAAACAACGTGAGTGCGTGACCCCCCAAAGGTAACAACTCCTCCTATATATATGCGGAGTAGGGGTTTTATTAAGGTAAATCACAATTCCCTTTAAGTGGTGTTTTGAGAGAAAACCCTCCCCCCCAGAAACACCTATATTCGGCCGAACCACTTCTCACCAAAGGGCGTGCCAATTTGCTTTCTAGCAAACACTCCAGAGATCTGTCCCTGCCAAGAATCGATCAGAGGCTTTACTGTGGAGACCTCTACGGGTGCCGACCGGAGGATCGTGAACTCCCTGCAGGAAGGATCTTGGGACTACGGACTTCGTTTGAGGTATGTGCGAATCTTCCGCTGCGTAATTTCGATTACTAGCATGTACCATTATTTAGTATCCGTAGTGATTACATCCCGTAATCTAACATATATATATATATATATATATTGTCAAGATTCTATATTAGGGATATAAATCTATCAAGAATATATTTTCTCAATCTTTAGGCAACTATATCTATCAATAATATCTAACATCTTTAAAATCATGCTAGAATATATATATAGTTATTATCACAATTATCATGTGAATCTAACCCAAATTATGGCCTACTTCATTACATTGTTGGCTGAAAATATTAACCAAAAAAATTTACCATAGGTTCGGCCGAATTTTACATTACTTGGGGCCTAAGAAATTAACAATTTTACTTTGTAAACCCTAGGTATAGGTTCAGACGAAACATGCAATTAGGGTTAGTGATCAAATTTCAAGATCAAATTTTGCTAAGATCAATAATCAAATGTTCAATTTTGATAAAGGACACGTTTTTCTTGAAGATCATGAACACCAGTTTTACCAAAAACACTCAATTTCATGAATATCAGTTTTACCAAAAAAAACTCAAGAACACCAATTTATAAACTCCCTACACAGACTCTGATACCACTGTTGGAAATAGGGGATAGTTACTACGGAACAAAACACGTGTACATGCCAGGTAAACTAATTATGCAGCGGAATAGGGACACATACCAGTTTCTTGCTTTCCTAGACCCAAGATCTTGATGGGAGTTCGCGGTCAGGCGGACGGCTTCTGTAAGGATTCTTGTTAAGGAATCACCTACACGGAATGGTCTCCACAGCAAAGCCTCTTTCAATTCTTCGTCAGGGTGGATCTCCGGGTTGATTGCTCAAACAATTTGGTACCTCCTAGGTCTAGGTGGTTTGGCCGAATATTTTTGGTGTAAGGGAGAGGGGTTTCTTTAGTCTCAACTAAAATGGAGAAAGTGATTAACCATAAAGAAATCTCTGACACTCTCTATTTATAAAGGAGGTGGGCAAAACCCACCTCAACCCTACACCATAATTCGGCCGGCATATGTGTTAATAGGAGGCCCAATTTTGGGCATCTCGTGTCAATTGGGATTTTAGGCAAGGCCCAAAATCTCTAATGTGACATTACCAATCACTAAGGTGTTGGGCTTATATTTAAGGGATCCTACTACAGCGGCCCATTCACCAAATGCCAACAGTATTATTGTAAATTACTTCCAATTAAGACTAATTGAACCTCAAATTGGGTAAAATTATTCAATTTTAGTTAAACTGGGGTTAATTTATGTTCAGTTGAACCCTAGCCCTAATTATAGCGAAACTTTCTTTACTTTTACTACAATTTTGATCAATTAACACTACAACAAATCTGGATTTAGAAGACGCTTGTCAAAGCTTAAATGACACTTTAAAGCGTCTTCTAAAACTTTGTGACGCTTTAAAGGACGAAAACGCAAGCGTCCCAGTAGATCACTGTCTCCACTAACTTGAAGTGATTATTGTACACAATTATGATTAATTTTATTGAACTCTCGTTTCTTACTGTGGTAGGGGAAGGAAGTTGGATGTTGGGTTAAGAACCTAAAAACTGTCCCATATTTTCCTCATGTGTCAGTTTGTGTCCCAAGATCAACTTGTTGATATTTAGTGTCCCAAGTTTTACTCTAATTGCAATTTGGTTTTCCGTTAGATTTAGGAGTTAACTTTGACAGACTGAGATGAAATGACTACTTTGTGTTAGCATAAGGTGATAGGGCGCCGTAATTGGTAGCCCGTTATTATGTATGTGTTACCTAAAACAATTGGGTAAATGTCACATTAGGGTAATTGGGCTAGACCCAAATCTCAATTGACATGAGAGGCCCAAAATTGGGCCTCCCACATACTAGGTCCGGCCGAATTGTTTAATGGAGGGCCAAGTGGACTTTTGTCCACTTTGCTCCTCCTATATAAAGGGGAGTGTTAGGGGTCTTTCATAAGTGATTAACAACTCCACATTAGAGTGACTTAGAGAGAAAATCCCTCCTCCCCTTCTCCTAGTTCGGCCGAACCTCTCTACTCACCTAGGGTGTGCCAATTTGCTTTCTAAGCAAACACTCCGAAGGTCTGTCCCCGCCGAAGAACTGATCAGATGCTTTGCTGTGGAGCTATACTTCGTGGGACTTCTTGAATAAGAACTTGCACGAGGTTCCATCCGGTGGATTGGGAACTCCCTCCACAATATCTTGGTGAAGAACACTAAAAGGTATGTGTGAATTCTTCCGCTGCGTAATTTAGATTACTAGCATGTACACGTTTTAGTGTTTCCTAGTATTACGTCCCCGTAATCAAACACTTTTCCCCTTTGATTTTTCTCGTACACACGTGCAGTTTCATTTACACATGAAAATGGGTATTTTCGTCTTTTCATCTTGTCCCGCAAATTTGAAAAAAAAAAAATCACACGTGACTGTCACACTTCAATTTGTGGCTATTTTAGGAATTTTCATAATTATTCGCTCAAGTGACCATATTATGTCCAACTTAACTGCAAAATTTAACGGAGACACCAAATTGCAACAAATGTGAAACTTGGGACAGTCAATTTCATCATCATACACCAAATTGAAACATGAGGCAAACTTGGGACAGTTTTTAGGTTCTTACCCATGTGGTGACGAATGTCGCTGCTCTTTGAGACAGTGGCAGGTCTATATCGTCGTTGTTTGAAAGAGCACTGATGGTTAGATTGGTTTTTTTTTTTGTTCTTTAACATTTTAGCATTTGGGTTCTATAAGATGGTCATTTGGGTTTTAAAAAATCTATTTTTTCTTGTGGGTTTAAGAAGGAATGTGTTCCATTCAACTAAGATGGAAGCAAGGGCGAAGAGAATGATTTCGGAAGCCGACGCAAAACTGAAACGACTTGAGAGAATGTATTGTCTTGTCATTTCAGCTTGTGTATGGTAATGATAGGATCTTTATTTGTAGGGAAAATGTATCTATAAGTATAATAAATGTATTGTAGGTGACATTCGTATGTTTATGTAATTTGCTACTACTGTCATTTCAGTTGTTGATTAACCAGTATAAAGTAATTTTGTTATTGATTTTAGGTGTCTAACATTTGTAAATTGTTGAACAAGAATGTATGAACTATTCTCGTTGTTGCTTTTAGGTGTCCGGAAGTTTTAAGTTCTTGAGATAGAATGTCTTAAGTATTATTGTTGTTGCTTTGAGGTGTTTGAAAGTTTTATGTTTTTGAGATATAATGTCTTAAGTATTATTGTTGTTGCTATTAAGTGTCTGAAAGTTTTAAATTGTTGAGATTTAACGTCTTAAGTATTATTATTGTTTCTTTTAGGTGTCTGAAAGTTTTAAATTGTGGAAATTGAAAGTCTGAACTATTAATGATATTTGTTTTAGGTGTCTGGCAGTTTTAAGTAGTTGAAAATGAATGTCTTAACAAAACACATTCAAAATAGAATTTTTAAATATTCATACACATTCAACACACCAAATAGTCTTAACAAACACATTCAAAATAAACACACCAGTATAAACCAATGTTGTTTAACAGTTTGTTGTGGTACTTTGTGACACGACAACTAGTTACCCAACATGAAGAGTACCTACTAAAGAGTAGACTATACACCAGTACGGAGTACCACACAAACTAGACAGTTATGACAAGTGTGTGTGTAAATAGCAGAATACTGGAGTATTTATAGTTGTGTTAGTTATACTGACTTTAATGGCGGTGGCTTTTCTCTGATTGATCCCTCTTGATGGCGGCGGCAGCCATTTGTGGTCGGCTAAGAGAGACGTTGGTGGCTCAGTAGGTGAAAAGCAGGTCGCCACATCATCTTTCCTTAGAGGGTTTCTCTAAGCAGGTGACAAGAAGGTCGCCACCTCACCTTTTCTTAGGGGGGGGGGGGGTGGAGCTCTTTGAGCAGGTGATGACCAACAGGTCGCCATCTGGCCCTTGTTCCTTCAGAAGAAGGGTTCACAAGGTTGAGTCGTCGCCTCTCTTTGTTCCTTAGGAGGAGGAGTTGTTGAAGAGTGTCTCCCTTGCTTCAATAACATCTTGGTTGTCGTCATCCTTAAAAAAGGAGGTGCCGACATTTTGTCTTTATCTACTTATTATGTATCCAAGTGGTCGTTGACTTTACTTTGTGGTTCCGTCTTTATTGATCCCGACTCTGGATTACTCAACTCATAATCCAACACACGTAACCAAGTTCTATCAAATGTTTGCAAATTTGGACAGAGACACCTAAAAAATGAAACATGGAACTCTCCAATTTAACATTTGAAACTTTAGACATCAAATTTCAATATTGGTGAAACTTCATACTGTTTATATATGTTAGAAAGCATTGCGTCCGCCCATATAAACAATAATGAATCATGACTTCGTTGGATTAACAAATTTAGACGGGTCTTTCTACTATGCTCCACAATTTAGACAGCTGAACCAATGTTCTAATGCTCCCCCTAAACTTTTTAAAATCCAAGATAGTCCTTTTATTTTTCAAATTATTGCAAGAGCATACATGAACTATAGGTAACTGAACCCCCAATAAATATTAATTTATTAATTAAACTACTAAAAACTACAGTTTACCATAGTTATTAATTAAGATAGAATAATATAATTTTTGCACCTATTAATTTTTCCGCCACCAAAGTGGATTCAGGATTGAAATCATTTCGAAACCCATAAGATTTCAAAACTTCATAGTTTTTTTTGGATTATTAAAAAAAGATGCATGGCTTTTGAAAGAGCTCTCCAGAATCCAATAATGTTAAAAAAAAAACACCACGTACGCTGGGTCTAGTGCAAATAAAGGTGTCACTCATTTTGATTCATTATTTATTTAATGAATTATTTTACAGTGAGTTGTGCAAAGAATCTAGCTATATTATCTTAAGAGCACTTTCAATAGTAGTGCCTAGTGCCTAGTTCCTAGTTCCATGTTGTAAATTTATTATTGTAGAGAGTGCTAGTGCCTAGTGTCATTTACTGTTGGTCCCTACTGGTAATGATTAAATAGGCACTTGCATTTTCAATAGGAGTGCCTTGTTCCAAAATGGGAGTGCCTAGTTCCAATTTTTGCCACTGGACGCTGACTAGGCGCCACTAGGCGTGACTAGGATTACTAATATTACTGTTTTGCCATTATTGAGTGAATAGTGAAGTGGGACAGTGCCTACTAGTAGGAACTCCCAAGTTACTGTTCATGTCGGTGCCAACTTTTTAATATTATTTTATTCGATTGTGTTGCTCATTTCTTTGATTGTATATATATTCGGTTACGCTAAGTCAGATAGACAAGAGCCGTAATCAGTCATTTTGAATATTATGTAACATAAATAACGACACGAACCACAATTACTACTTTTTAACTTTGAATCAATTTCGAAATTTCCATATCTAATTTGTTTATATGTTACCATGTTGAATAACCGTTAATTCTAAATTTTGAAATAGTATAACATTTCAAATTATTAAATATGGAAAATAATTACTACAAAATATTATATTATTTTAATGCATATATATATATATTTTTTATATATTTTACGTATTATATTATATTATATTATATTATTATATGAAAGAAATATATCTTTTACGATAAATTATTATAAAAATTATACTTTTAGAATGATGTATATATAATATATTTGTAATTTACATATATTGGAAATCATATATAAAAACACATGAGTAATGCAATAATCGATTTACTAATATGATCATGGATGTACATAAACGTGAATAAGTTGATGATGTTGAATTAAGATATGTCAATCAACATATAACAGATATACACTGATTATGATGAAATAATAGATTCAATGAATTTAATTGATCAATGTTATTATATCAACAATTATACTTATCAATCATTCTGCATGCCGCATGGGGACTGCACATAATAGTAATTTTACCTTGGTCAAGTAACGTATAATTATTGCAATGAATTGACAATAGAGAACTATGGATATGCACGAACCGGTCGGGCCCGAATATGTTCCGAACTGGATTGGTACTAATTAAAACAGTATGGTCCGGTCTGGACTGAATTTGAAATTAGCACTAAAAATTATGGACCGATTTTGGACTGGAACTGTAAAAAAAGTCTGGTTCGGTTCAAAACTGGTCCGACCCATTTTCCTATACAAATTTACCCTAATTAAAAACAAAAAACCGATCCTCCGACAAAACTGATCTAGTTAAAAACCAGTTCAAAACAGTCTGGTCCAGTCAAAAATCAATCTTTTGAGAAGTATATTACTGGTTTTTGGTCTGGTTCTCCTCTCGCATAATTGGTCTGTTTGGAACCGGTCCAGTCTATACCAGTTCCGAACCGACCAGACCGGTTATTTTCTTATCCCTATAGAATGTAAATTTTTATTAAAAAATTCAATTATATTTTTATAATTTTGTATATATTTTCCCTATTTTTTTTTTTAATTAAAACATCTAATACTAGAATCTCATTATTTATTCATGTCCGTATTTGTAAAAAAATATGAATATATAATTTATATATAATGATATATAATTTATACATAATGCAAAAATTATATTTGAATTATGAAATTATGTGGGTCCCAATGTAGAAGTGGAACTTGGCCTCCACTACTGGAGAGAGTGCCAATTTTACAGTGCCATTTACTGTAGCAAATACTGTAGCAGTGCCACTTTAATGAGTTGGCAGTGACGTGGCTGCTGATGTGGAGGCACTAGGCACTTCCTATTGGAAGTGCTCTAATGTATAAATGTGAAAGAGAGAATTGAGAGAGAGTTGAGAAAAGCAAAAGGAGCGAGACATGACACTACCACGAGTCTCGTGAATGACCAAATTAGGTTCTTTTTCGAAACTAATTTTCAAACTAGGCTTTTTCAGAAACTAATTCTCAAAATAGGTCACTTCGTATTTTTAATAATATATATTATTTACTTTGCATCCTAAAGGTTACATTATGTTATAAATGAACCCAAAATCAGAATATAATACAAGAAAAAAAATTGAAAATTAAGAAGATTAAATATATGAAAAAATAAATAAATAAAAAATGATTAATGAAATGATAAAAATATACATTAAAAAATAATCAAAAAATATTTTTTTGTAGCTTTTAATTCTTAAAAAATATGTGAAATTAAAGGATAAAATATACATACAAAAATTAGTAAGTTTTAAACAAATTTGTATTGGCAAAAAAAAAACAACATATAATGATATAAAAGCTATTCATCGAGAGTATGGAAAAAAAATATACAAACTGAAATTCATTCTATTGATTTTTAAAATTTAAATTGGTTTATTTGTTTTTTTTTCGGTTTCTAATTTTATAAATTTAACACGTTTTGTTTAGGGTTTATGTACCCTTTCATTTTTATATTTTCTTACTTAAAAAATCATGAGTATTTAGTTTCTTTATATCAACTTTTTTTTATAATTTATACATTTAGTATAATTTTTTTTTTCACAATTAATAATTTATTAGTTTATAGTTTTTAACTTTTACATATATTTACCATATTTTTTTTTTTTAATTTTTCTAATATATTTCTTGTATCATTTCGGTTTAGGGTCAATTGTAACAAAATATAAACTTTGGGATGTAAAAATTAAAAATATATCTAATTAAAAAAAATAGAAAAACCTAGTTTGAGAATTAATTTCTGAAGAAGTCTATTTTAAGAATAAGTTTGCCAAACGAACCTATTTTGGGAATTCAGTCACTACCGCTGCCTTTCACACCGCGCTTTGAAAATTCCATTATAACGAGGACAATATGGAAAACCGAACACATCTACTATATGGATGACAGAGTTGCGCTACTATATATATATAAATAAAGAATACTGCTGACTGAAAGAGTTAGAAAATTTGTCCAGTAGCTCCCAATGGTGGGAAGTTTCGGATGTAATTCTCCATAGAGTGAGAAAGAGAGAAGTGAAAAACAAGTCGGATGAACTCGAAAGGTAGATAGAATTTGCCCATTGGCTGGGTAGGTCCATTAAGTGATTCGTTAGGGAAACTTTATGACTAAATTAAAAATTGAGTATGTATTAAAGAAATTGTGAAATTAATCAGAAACCAAAGTTATGATTAATCAGTTCATCAAGTTAGTAGAATTATGCAAAACCAATGTATATCACTTCAATATTTCATCTTTTTTAACTATATATATGAGCGTTTTTAAAAAAAAAAAACAAAACAAAACTCTTTACCAACATTTTATAAGTACTTACAAGTGGTGTAAAATGTAAATGAGAATTATTGTAAAGGTAGAGCAAACATATTAAATGCGCGACATTTTGATGAGTCATCAAGGACACCTGCGTGCTAAATAACAACTAAAACATCTCAACCCAATATAAGTTTTCTCACATAAATACCAACCCACACAGAAAAGGGGATTGAATTTGGAAGAATAAACCTAATGCATAATTTATTTATTTGATAAATAAATTATTACCACAAGCTCCATCATCACACACCCATGAGAAAGAAACTCGCTACTTTCTAATTCAAGAACAAATTATTTTAAATGGAAACTTTTGGATTTTGAGGGACCTGAGACTCAGATTTCATAGGCTGCCTTCTTCTCATTTCCTGACGAAGGAAACGCCCTTCTCAATGCTTCCCGCCAATTCTTTCTTTGCCTTCTCCAACCCAACTCTGTTTGAGATCAACTTTTAAATTTAAAACCTTTTGTTCAACTATTAACAGTAGGGATTGAAATCGAACCTTTCATATTCATTCAATGGACCGAGCGGAAATATCTCTTCAGCTCCAGCTCTTCCAAGCCTAACTTTTGTTGCGAAGAACGGAAGTTCTGTCACCTGTAAATTTACAAAAGATTTAAAGATAAAATGAAATGGAAGGATTTTTTTATATATAAATAAATAAATTGGAAGATACCTGAGAATCGATAAAGGCACATTCCACGACCCCTGCATCACCCCTGAGACCACGAAGGCATGCATCTGCGAATTTCACTGCAGCATATGCCTGGAGATATTTCATCAAGATTGGAGCTTTTTAGATTATGCTAGAACAAGATTACAATACAAAAGGACTAAACTAACCATTGATAGAGTTGCAGAACCTGCTCCAGCTTTTGCCTGAAGATATATGGTTCATTTGTTACTAAGAAATTGCAATATATATTATACATAAAAAGAACAACCATCATTTGATTCAATAAAGTTATGAACTAGCTAATATGAATGCTACCTCAACAACTTCTGTGCCACCATTTTGAATGCGATCTGTCAAGTAGTCGATCTCTTGTGGGGTGAAAGAGCATGGAGGCTTGACCTGCAGAATATGTTGAGAATCCATTCAGTACTTTTATACTTACAGAACAGCTAATATGCGCGGATATATATTTACATAATTGGTTTAACAATCATATTTAACTAATTATTATAAATAGTGTATTGAAGTTAGCTTAACCTGGCGGTTGGTATCTTTGCATGTGAATGTATAGATACAAAGATCATGCGATCAAGTCTAAATTTTTCATTTTTATTGAATTTAAACATTTTGGAGTGGCAATACTGAAAGTAAAGTCCTTTACCCAAATCACCCGTTATACATAGTACCGAGAGATTTATATATATACTATATATAAGCATCGGAAAATAATATGACAAACCTGAGACAAGAGAGGCAAAATGGTAACTCCGGCATGACCTCCAACAACAGGAACAGAAACTTCCCTGGGATCAAGACCTAATACTTCTGCCTGCAACAAACAACAAAACATAGTATGCTCAAAATCATGGACACAGAATGTAATCAATTGAAAAGAAAATTAATAATAATAATCATACCACAAAAGTGTTTGCTCTAACAACATCGAGCATTGTTACACCCAAGAGTAGCTTAGGATCATAAGTGCCTGCTTTCTTGAAAACTTCGGCAGCAATTGGAACAGTGGAGTTAACGGGGTTGCTGATAATGTTGACAACTGCTTTTGGGCAGCACTTAGCGATTCCTTCACTAAGTGTCTTGACGATTCCAGCATTGATCTTGAAAAGATCGTCTCTTGTCATTCCAGGTTTTCTGGGGACTCCAGCAGGAATTATGACAAGATCCATTACTGTAAGTGCATTCTCTAGCTGCTGCTGTCCCAGAAATCCGCGTACCTGAATTTGCACAAAAATGATGAAACAACATATCGATTGATAGAGGTCAAGTAATAAATTCATTAAAAGGGAGCTAAATGTAGCTCTTTAGTTCTTTATTTCAGAAACACAACAACTTATATATTCCCACTTGGTTGGCACAGTAATAGGCATCTGCAAACCTCGAGCTTCTTGTTTGTCCTTTCCTTAATTTTTATTTCTATACTCCTTTTTGGTCACAATAAAATTGCATAACATCAGTATTTAATCCGTATAAAAGGTAATGACAATATGCAACCACTTGAATGACTAGTGTTTCTAACCTCCACTTGAATGACTAGTGTTCTATCAGCAGTAACTTGTCAGCCAAGAAACACACTTTAAGCTTATAAATTCTGAAGGACCTCCAATTGAATGTCATTATTCTCAAGTTCCAAGCTTTATCAGAAATCCAATCAAATTGATGCAAGTTTAGTAATTTCACAGCTCGTATTACGGTAACACGTACAAAGACCGAAAACTTACAACGGCACCAGTATCCATATGGCTGATATCAGCAGTGACCCCAGGAGTATTCACAACATCATAAAGGTGAAGAACCGAAACAAGAGGATTCATCTTCATCAACATCGCCAGGGGCTGCCCGATTCCACCAGCTGCCCCTAAAATCGCAACT
This sequence comes from Clarkia xantiana subsp. parviflora, assembly GCA_036873135.1. Taxonomy (NCBI): domain Eukaryota; kingdom Viridiplantae; phylum Streptophyta; class Magnoliopsida; order Myrtales; family Onagraceae; genus Clarkia; species Clarkia xantiana. Next base: position 14,161,065 of record JAPTYO010000008.1, on the reverse strand, counting down.
TTGAACCCAGGCGCTGCTCCTTTTGCGCGGCAATTCGCCCTCGTCAAGCCTGAGCTCCCCTCCATCTATACTTGCAGAAAGATATGTAACCAGATAACCAATTGAAGCCAAAAAGGTCAAAATTCAACTATTTGATCGAAAGGGAAGGAAACCGAGCTGCGGAATCAAGAATATGATCAAATCAAATCATCATCAAGAAAAAAGAAAAATCAAACCTCGGAATGGGGTTGAAGATGAGCAGCGATTCGCGCAATGCGTTGATTGGCCTCCGAATTAGGATGCATCGTCGATCAGATAATTGGGTGTTTTTTGGTTAAGACGAGTGGATACTCGATTGGCTTAACTGATGATACAATTGAGTAAGGAGAGAAAGAGCGACAACTTTTATGGGAGCTGTCGGAGAAGAGAAGGTGAATAATTCTGAGAATCAGAAGCTTGCAGATGAGGATGAAGACGATTACACGCAAGTTCAGGATGGGTCTTGATCCTATATGGGGAAGCGTGAATCAACAGAAAAATACTTTATCCGATCAGGATGGTTTTTTTTTTTTTTCGATAACAGGATGGGTACTGATCCTGTGTATTTTAATAGTATAATTACTCACTATTTTAAAAATCGTACAGGCGTTTGGACCGAAAACCGGGCATACCACCGGTCCGGTTTACGTAAAAAACACGAAATGCACATCAAATCCGGTCTAACAGGTGAACCGGTGGCCGGCCCAGGTTTTTCATCAAATCGGCTCTGATTGGATTGATTTTATTTTTTAAGAGACACTAAAATAAAACCGCATCTATCAATTCCAATTCCTGTAACGTGTAATATGATGTGGTAGTTCAGCGTTTCATCCATTAATTAGATGTTAGAGGTTCAATCTTTGTTAATAATTATAGAAATAGAAGAATATTCATAATCAGTGTACCCTTACATTCTTCGTGTACCATTCTCTTTTTCCACTTCTTCTTTTCAATAATTCTCTTTAACTTCTTCTTATTATTACTTATTCTTCTTCTTTCTCTTCCCACACAATCTGACTTTATGTGATTTATTGCAAAACATGCATGAATTCGATTAGACCGCGAATTCGTTAATAATTATAGGAATGTAAAAATATTCATAACCAGTTTACCCTTACCTTCTTCGTGTACCCTTCTCTTCTTCCACTTCTTTCCAATATTTCTCTTTTAACTTCTTATTATTACTTATTATTCATCTTTCTCTTCCCACACAATTTGACATTTCTTTGTTGTTTTATGTGATTTATTGCAAAACATGCATGCATTCGGTTAGACCGCGAACTGGTCACCATGTCGGCTTGATGACTGATCCGAATTTCAAAACATTTGTATTATTTCACTTTTTTTCAAATTGAACCATCTAATTTGGAAAGAAATTTGACATCTCTCCTTCATGTCATCTTATAGTTTAAATTGCATACTATAATTTATTTCATGGCCAATTAAGTTCTTAAATTTAAAATAAAAAAAGTATAAAATCAGACAATGGTTTGTAGTACTCAACTAAGGGGTTCAACCTAGTCTGAATCCGAGCCAGACAAAGCCGATTGATGTAGGCTGGGTTTGAGGCTTTGAGCTAGACCAAGTCGCTTGGTCTAGGCAACCAGGTATACCTTGAGCTTAAGCCAGTCAACTGAGTTGTGATCGACTTAAGGACCCTAGATCAATCATAGTTTAATTGAATACCCATTTAGGGAATTTACCTTGCATGGACTCAAGTCAAAATTGTCAAGACCAAATGACCGGTCGAGCTTGGATCCGTACCAGGGTGAGTTTCATGGGAGTCTTTTCTAAGAAGATTGTGTAATTTGTACTTGGGTGAGCAAAATACCCATTTAGAACCGGAACAGAATCGGTCATTTGGGTAGGTTCTGGATAGATGTAAATAGTTCTGGAACGATTTTAGAATAAACTTTCAATAACCGGTATTTTTTGGTTCCGAAATAAATATCTAGGTACCCAAATACCCGGAACTGGACTCATTTAACATAATAATAATAATAATAATAATAATAATAATAATAATAATAATAATAATAATGATGATTAAATATGTTATCGACCCTAGAGATATAAGAGATTAGGAATTTAGAATAGAGGCTTCTAAACATAATATTGCTTATTGCACACCAATGTCCGAGTTATCTATCTCCACCTAATTGAAAAGGTTTTGATATAAGGTAAAGCTTGTATATTCGCATGCTATGAGAATTTTTTGTCTTGATCAATTATTTGATTTTGATTCATCGGATTCTTGAATAAACCATTACTTGTGACTTGTGAGATAAAGTGATTGGTTTTCTTCTTCATCATCACCATGGTACTGAGTTGCACAATTAATCGAGATACAAATGTCTGAGATAGCAAAAGTGATAATTGGTTCTTAAACGAGTACCAGAACCGATCGGTTCCAAGCGGTTTTAAAACGGTTCCTGATGGATATACGCTCAATTTAGACCCGTTTTCATTCAGACTGTATTATTTTAATTACCCCCACGAATGATTGTAAATCGAAACTTTGACCCGAACACGTCACCCACAGCAAAACGGTCCGGACGAGAAAAAGCGCCCGTCCGGACACGTTGCTGGTCCAATCTCACCAAAGATGAGATTGGACCAGCTGTTCCGATCTCTCCTACGAGGGATCGGACCTGCTAGTCCGATCCCAAGCCTTCGAGGTCGGACCTCCTGTCCGACCCCGAAGTTCCCGACACTCTTCCAACGTGTAGTATTCCCGCCCAAGGGGTGTACGCGACGTCCGGAACACTGTCATCCAAACCGTCCCTCGCGACGACCCGACCTCACTTTGCACGTCCGACACTTAGAAAATATCACGAACCCTCCCATGCTTATTAAGGGCCTAGTCCCTTTATTACTTGTTAACTGAGCTCATTTAGGAGTTAATGGAGTCATTAACCACCTTAATCTCCTTTGAGCCTATATATAGAACCTCACCTCCCTTCATTAGAACTTAATGTGACTTGAAATATTTATGCTCGCCTTCTCTCTACTTTATCTCTCTAAGAACGATGTACTGATTTAGGCATCAGAGATGGTTCATCGAGTACCAATCCCCCTCCCCCCCCCCCCCCATATGTGGTCTCGATGTTGCCCCTTTTGTAGGTGTTAGGGGGAACGCACACGGACTACAGAGGAGCGACGTCCCGACGTTTGGGAGTCTCAGCAATCCGTCAACACAACCTTACGATCCTCGAGTCAACGACCTGACGTACGAATGACGGGATGTATGGACAAGTACATACACTGACACCCAAACACTTAGTCATTTTAAGGGCTTGCAAACCTCCGAAATTTGATAATCCGATACTTTGACATACGACAACCCGAAGTACAGACTACCCAATATCACGAAGGATCCGACGTCAGTGATCGAACCCAACGAGCATTTCGAAGGAATCAGATCGCGAAGGAATGAATTTCACCCGTAAGATTGTTATTCGAATCGACACCCCGTCAACCCGATACACACGTCTTAACACTTGGCGCCGTCTGTGGGCTTCGAATAAAAATCCATGACAAGCAAACCATGAGCACTAACAATAATACTTCACCACTCCCTGCGAATTGGTGGTCGACTATCCAATACAAAAGTCATTCATAACGGCTTTTCAAGAGAAGGTGCATTGTCCAACCCAAGAGACATACATACCTGTCAAGCAAGGTAACCATAGGAAAAACCAATGATGGAGTGCTACTATGTCGTCGCTACCCCTGTCATTGCGAATGCGTTTACAGTCGCTGTTGCAACCTCTGTCATTGCGAATCCGTTTACAGCCGTTGTCGCAACCCATGTCATCGCGACAACCGTCACCACCGAAAATCGATATTCGACTACCAGTGTTTGCTCGTCGCTATCACCTAGACCCGATGAAAGGATCGCCGAGGACCGAAATCGCCGCCGACCAAAATCGTCTCTAACTGAAACCGTCATCGACCGGAATCATCGTCAACCGAAATCGTCCAATTCAAGAGATAGCCAAAGAGGAGGCATTTAGACATCGTGTCCGTCATACAAGAGGGCAGTCGATACAAGGATCGATTTCAAAAAGAAGCAAAAGTCTGTTCAATTCAAGGAAAGCGAAGCTCCCGACTGGGACACTCATGCGAAAGATACAGGGAGTAATCTTTCACTACACATTCAATTATCTAAATACTTTGATATTACTGTGCATGGCAAACCCCCTATCTTATGACAAGGAAAAATAGGGAATGAGAGAAAGCACAAAAGGGGAAGGGTCGAACATTTGAGAAAACCCATCTCGACTTAGAGAACCAAATTGATTTTCAATCGTTATGAATTGATCACCCGAGCTTGTTGCCTCGCTCCGCCAAGCTATCCCATGTCGCCGAGCTCTCATTGATCACCACATGAATTACCATTGCCTTTCCCGTCAAGAGGGTCGCGTCGAATAATCCATTGCGTCACACAACTACCACCTACCAAGTGCGCACACTTTTAAAAACGCGTACACCCTCAAAGAAATCGCGCTGACAAAGCGCACCCAAACCAAGTGTATACCCAACAAAAGAGGGAGGGAGATAAATTCTAACTCCCAGGCAAAGATATGGAGAATAACACGACATCGAAAAACAAAGAGTGATTCCGTAGTCATCGCAAGGGTCATCCAAAGCTTCAACAATGGAAGAATACTGGTTTTACAAGAGAAAATTCCAACAAGCGGGAGACACCAGCATAACAGATAAAGCTAGACATACTGTCGGCACCGTCGTCCTCCCAGATTACACAACAAAGGGCGATCCGAACTAGAAAAGAGCAAAAAAAAAAAAACTACAAATTACCAAGAAGGCGTTATAACAACCCCTCACTCTTAAGGGCCAAGAAGAAAACAAAGCCGCTCATGGCAAGCAAAATAAACAAGAGAGATGTCTGGAACCCCGGAAATGTATGGAAATAAACATCCCTAGAAGCGGTAACCGGCCTTGTTGACCTCCGAGTCTGACTCATAACAGTTGTCCTGATCGGACGCGCACATCTGATACACGACGTCACTATTTGGATCCGCTGGCAATACTCAAAACTCTGTCCTCCGTTTTTGAACAAAATCACCAATTCGATCTACCCTCCTTCAGGAAACATCTCAAGAGATAAACTCACTCTTCCGTGAGGTATATTCAGATACATAACCTCAAAATAGATGCTCAAGTTTAGAGCTTCACTCCTAAGTAAGAAGAAAAATGTGCTTAACATCCCATGGAAGAAATTCTACGAAGTAATAAACAAGTGGGGGCACCATTCCAATGGCATCCCAACGCCACAGTGAAGCATACATGATAACTAGTAACAAAGGAAGGGGAGACTTAAACTCCACCTACCGAAACGACAAAGAAGCAAAACAAGGCAAAAAGCACCTCAATGTCAAACGGCTCACCTACTAAGCAATCCATAGAGGAACACCACCCGACCTATGTGATCTTACATAACCGTCAGAAAAGGTGACTACACTAAAGACTTTAACCACGAGTGATGTCAACAAGTTTAACCCAACCAGAAGCATACTCTAATTAGAGAAGAAACATCCTCATCCCCAACGACAAACTCTAAAGACACAGCTTACAAAAGAGATAGTGCCACATCTGGAATGTGAAAAAATGAGACATACCTCTCATCAAGGACTTTAAGGCATGATAAGAGTTCTCCAAGCTCGAAATTCAAGACAAACCAATCAACAACTCAACAACATGGGAGTAAGGTTTCGAGATCGACCCCTACACTAAACGCACACCTTCACCAAGAGCCCTGTCGTTGGGTGGTATGAACTTGTATCCGATGTCTCATCAAGAAGAAAACCTCAATAAAGGGGCCACCGGTGGAAAATCCTGCCCTTAAGGTTATATGCAAAACAATTAGTGAATGAAGATTACAACAAGAGAAAAGGGGGGGGGGGGATCCGTCAATTCAACATCTCCCACCCACATGTACGTCCGCAATACAAGCACAACTTCTATGAAGTTAGCCTATAAGGCATAGCCAACATGGGTGGCAAACCCATGAAAAATCACGAGACAACACTGACAAACCAAGAGGAAAACATCATTTTTAGGTTCAAGTCCTAATTCAAGAAGGACTTACAATCAAGATTGGAGAAGGGAGGAACATGATCAAGGTGACACTCCATAAAAGCGTTCGAAAATTCTCTAAGGAAAAATTAAAAGAGGAGCACGCCAAAGTTCCAAAAAACCTCAAGAAGACTATTACAGCCCGATCAGACATCCAAATCTGACACAAGGTGCACTGATCAGACTCACCAGTCTGAAACACAGCTTCAAGATAAACAACTCAAGACATTATCGTATGAGCAAGCTACCCAACTCGAAAGAACAAAGAAGAGGGGGAATAATCTACAAGTCTCCTCGAATACGGTCACTGCCACGTGATAGTCACCAAGGGAAACACTCGAAACTTTGATAGCACATACATCAGAAATATGAGTACAACGTGCCAACTCTCATATCAATAGGATGGCAAAGAAAAGTAAGAACCAACATCCTACCTAAATGTTGAAAGAATCTAAAGCAAGAGTTGACAACCCTCAATAAGGCATAACCAAGGAAGAAAACTTGATGACACATGAAATATAGGGAACGAAAATCGCACCCACCAAAAGCAAAATCTTCCCTCCCAACTCCAAGAGATACACCTGATAAGTGTATGACTCAAACCATGACTATGGTTGAAGCAAACAAGCATGAGAAAGAGTAAGTCCTGCAAGGGACACCCATCGCACCCAAGCAAGCATAAATTTTCAATAAAACACAAGAATAGAGATCCCCAATCATAAGAGGTGGCTAACCAAGGAAATGAACAAGAGGCCTTCAACGGCCAAATATGAAAGACGGTGTGACCACCAAGAAACTTGGGGGGCAGCAAACGAAAATTGCTTGGTACACAACCTAAATATAGAAGTGGAGATTAGAAGAAAAAGGCAACAAGAACACGCAGTACCACTCCTCCTAGAAGAAGTCAGATAAGAGGGAAACAGCCTCAACTCCTTGTACGGACTCACCCCAAATTGGCGACAACAACCATTCCCCTCGCAAGGCAATCTCTCACGCTCAGGAAAGGCCCAGGAAACAGGCAATATTGAAGAAAGAAAACCCAAGTAAGGATTTATAAGGCGTATCAAAGACGCACCCTACCTAGAAACTAACATCAGGTAAAAGTTACATTCTGTGCCCTCCAAAAGCCAATCCTGCGAACAGTTTCCGACGCCCCCAAGAGCGTATATTGAGAGTTGATGGAACAAGCTCGTCCGGGGTCCGATCTTGGCGGCCTTGCGTCGAGTCACGTTCCTCCGATCTTCACGCCACAGTCAATCCAGCTTCATGCCTAAAAGACCTGCACAAAAGGGCAGTGCCAGAGAGAGGGGGGTGTCTTTGGCGAACCCTCTCCGATGCCTAAGTCAGACAGTAATTCTAAAGAGATAAAATGTACTGAGAAGTCAGAGCTCCGGTGTCTCAATCCGAGATTAAGTGGGAAATGAGGGACCTAGGCCCCTATTTATAGAGTTTTGGATCCAGGCACCGGAGGGGTCCACATTTTAAGTGGGGTCCGCATGGAGATTTAGAGAGTAATCAGGTATACGTGCGCCCCTGGTGTCAGTACCCGGGGATCGGGGGCCGGCGCGGGACGCGTCGGCCCCATTGTCACCAGACAGGTCCGGTGGCATCGTGATCGGACAAGTCCGGTTGCCTTGCTATCGGGCTTGTCCGGTTGCTCCGGACGAGACCGACGGAACCGAACAAGTCCGATCGCTTTGTGGCAACCGGAACATGGTGCGTACCCATAGGAATAAACTGACTTACCTTGAGGCCGGCGGGGCGACCGTGTTTGAGCCTTAGTGAGGTCTAATCGGGTGTATATCCATCATTTGCCCCCGAGTCAAGAATTGGTTTACCACTACTTGACTCTATTTATTTGGAAGGATTAGACGCCCGATTGTACCTCGGCTACAGGTTTACCTTTGCTCGTTTATGTTGAGTTGTCTTTCCTTCCGTTCTAGGAGGATTTGACCTATATCATCGTTGAAGTCATAGAAAAATTCATATATGGAAGTGGTTAGTCATAAACGTGCTATCATATGACGACGTGTATGCAACCGATGACATGGATCACATGTGTTTGTAATAGGTCATATGTAACAATGTAAGTGCATATGTACATGCGATCATGAGTATGTGTAATCCATATAATAGATATGAATGAATGGCAATGTGACACGCTGTGCACCTATGAGGGTGTTGCGAGGTAGTGACATGCGACTGTGTCAGTGTCGATAGATGTAGTCATGCTTAGTGATGAAAAAATGCATAATTGGCATGTCACTAGTAAGGATGCATCCATGTGTGCACATATAATCAGTAGTGAACTAAGTGTTCTACTATACCTATTGTAATGCATATGAAAGCAACCATGGTAGTGAATTGAAAATTTTCTATCTTTCATGGGAAACTATCAATGATGTATATCAATGTGCATCTATCAATGATATATATGTTCTCTAGTGTATAAATCACCAATCAAGAGTAGCAATGACACTATAGTTATGATGCACCTAGATGTGCACATGGTAATGGGTGATGAATTTTTAAGTGTTTGACAACACTAGTAGTGATGCATATGGATGCATGTATATATATCATGAAAATATGCCTAAGCATGTAACAAATACTTGCAATATATGGTTAAGTCAAGGACAATTGAATCTTTTCATATAATCGGAAAGGGGTTACCTCGATTTCGATTTTGGAAAAATTTCGATTTTTCAAAGATTTCTTATGTTGGCCGCGTAGGAACGTCATTGCTTCCATTCGGGTTAATAATCATGTTGATCAATATGGTAGTAACTTGTAATCACTTGAAAATAGTTATATAAAAATTTGCCCCTGAAGTGGACTCGTTAATTCCTTAGACGCGAGGTGTTGGGTCTCGCGTCGATGGCGTCGTATGCTATGCTTGCCTTGCCATCATTTTTGCATAGAACTGACATAGGGGGTTACCCTTAACGCTTTGTCACGTATCACTGTGTCAGACATGGGGGGTCTCCCTACATGCCTTTCATGTATCATATCAATAGATGTAGCATTGCCCCCTAGGGTAGGCATAGTGATCATCCATGCTTAGGGGGTTACCCATTGCATTGTAATACTTATTATCATTGGTACCATATGACATTGCCCCCAAAGTGGACATCAGTGTTATGTTGTAGGTGGGGTTCCGACCCCTATATCAGGCGTGTCGCCTAGTATGCGCATGCCGTTGTGCTCATCAATTAGTTGTAGGAATCAATGTAAGTATGGGGTGTTGATCTATGTGCCTGCACTACACTAAAGCGCTTATGTTGTCGTACTGCCCCCGAGGTGACGTTGCCGTCTTTATGGGTGTGGGTTGTTAACCCATGTATTCATCATGTTGCCCCCTTATTAGGCTTGTTGATCATTATAGATATGATGTTTTGACATTTGCGCCTGTCACTCCTTATGACACTGTCGTCGTCATGAGCATAAGGTGTTGACCCTTATGCTTATTGCACCTTGTAGTAAACATTCATCATATTGTCCCCAAAGTAGGCGTTGTCATTGTTATGGACATAGGGTGTCGACCCTTGAGTCGGTCTCACCTTATAGCGTTGGTTGTCTTGCCTCCGTAGTAGACGTCGTCTTGATGATAGGTGTAGGGTATCTACCCTTGCATCTATCCTGTTTTATAGTGCTCATTCATCGTATTGCCACCGTAGTATACGTACTTAGTCATTATAGACATTGGGTACTGACCCTTGTGTCTATTGCAATTCATGGCATATGTTCCTGATGTTGCCCCCTAGGTGTGCATTGTCGTCGTCATGGACATAGGGTGTCGAACCTTGTGTCAGTTTTCTCTTGTAATGTGCTTTCTTCATGTTACCTCTATATCAGGTACTGTCCCTGTCATGGACATACGGTGTCGACGTCCGTCCTGCTTTGCAGTGCTTGTCCATTATGTTGCCCCTGGAGTTGGCATCATTATCATTATGGATATAGGGTGTAAACCTTTACTTCTATCGCACTTTTCAGTGTGCGTCCGCCGCGTTGCCACCTTGTAGGCTATTCACTCTATTTGCTTGTTGAGACGTTAGTCGTTGGTTTGGACATGGGATAGTGTTTACCATCTTCATATTGCTATTGTCATGACGCGTAAGTCTTCTTCTTTAAAGACCCAGTTATTATGTTTCTTGATCGTTACTTGACGAGAATTGGGAATGTTCTCATGAGCCTGTGTCGGTGTTAGGGTTATTACCCATTTGTTCTCCCCGTAGACCGGTCTAGGAACTGGTGGAAGAGCTGTCACCTCTGTTGTTGAGGTCTCTTGATCAGTGTCAACTCTCATATATATTCTTCTACTATGCGAGTAGAATGTTGACTGCTATGTGTCGCTGCCTTCCTCCCTTGATATGAGAGTTGGCACGTTGTAGTTGTTTTTTCCCCATATGTGTGTCCGGCGTTTCAAACATTTCTCTTATTGAGACAAGTAGCGGTGTTCGCTCTTGAGGAGGGCTTGTAACTTGCTTTCCCTCTTTTCCCTTTAGCCGGTGATACTTGTTGAGATCAATACGTCTCAACTTTTCCTTAGAGAATTCTCCAAGGCTCTAGAGGGGTGTCGTTTACTGCAACCATCCTTTTGTTATGAACAGGGGGTTGCCCCCGTAGCAGTCATGTCTTGTTGCTCGACAATCTCTAGGGTTGTACTCATGTTGTGTATGTACACAATGATAAGTGATGTTTGAGCAATGGGGTTGTCCCCCTTCTTCTTTTGTAATAGTTTTCATTTACTCAATACTTGGTGCATAACGTCAATGGCAGGATTTTCTATCAGCGCATGCTCTATTAGGACTTGTATCCTTGGTTGTCTTCCTTCCTTGTGAGATGGCGAATGAATGTTCATAACCACACAAGTGCGTTGAGCTTGGTGGAGGTGTGCGCCTAACGTGAGGACCCGATCTCGAATCTTCACGTACCTATCTTGATAAACATTTCATTCATTGTAAATATAATGTGGAGTCCAAGAATCTTTGGTTTAGGATCATAATTCGAAAATGACAACGTGATCATCTGTTAGATGGCTTCTCCTCATAGGGAGTCCATTTTTGCAAGGATACTCACAAGGATACGTCTTCCATCCTTGTATCAGCCTTATTGATAGCGTTATCGTCCCCCCATGTGTATGTTAACGTTTCACCAAAGCTTACCAGTGGGAGGTCCCCTGGTATTAGGTATGCCAGACTCTTTCCTAGTATCGTCAATAACTGGGCATGGAGGATGTCTCCTAAACTCCTTCCATACACTATAATTCTCTTCATGTCAAAACTAGCAATTTCCGCTGTTGTAACCAAGGCATCGTTGTGTGGAAACGCTACGTGTTCCATACCCTTTTTTGAGAACCGGATGACCAAGCTGTCCTCCTCTCACTGCTTGGCTCGGAGCCTTGTAAAATCCTTAATAGAAGTGTGTTCCCTTACTTGGGATGAGCTACCAGGTGCAATCGTACCTACTGACTGCTTTGTAATATCATATAGGTGAGTTGGGGATCTTTTCCCATGAGAGTGGGTGTTGTCCATGTAGTATGGTTTCCCCAATCTTGTGAAGAGATATTGGGTAATCTCTTTATTTCACGGGGAAGGCACATTGTCACTTGGGTGGTTCCCCCCTTGCATATCAATGTGAGATGGTGTCTTCTAGCAAATCTTGACGCTAAGACACTTAGCGGAAGGTTGTTGCGAACGATTGGTCCTTTGTGACATTCCCTCTTATTGATCTTTTTCCGGAGGCGTGACCTTATATGTGTTGTTTAGGAATGAGCCATTTGTTCCTCATGTGTTCCTTTAAGGAGGCTGAAAAGGCTGTAGTGCCGATCAAACATGTTTGAGGAAGACAGTTTTTCGGCGGCGATGTTTTGGTCGGTGACGACGTTTTTGTTCGTCAATGACATGTAGCCTCGACGACGTCTCTCTTGGTCGGCGGCGGCGTTTTTAATGGACTCTTCTAGTAGTCAACCTGTGTTATATATATAATGCGGAGTCTGAAGACATCCGGCAGGATCATTCTTGGAAAACATGAAGATATCGAGTATCGAATCTATACCACTTCTAGGGAGTTGAATTGTTATGCGGTTAAATTAAATAAGAGGATATGGGAAGGATACGGGTGTGGGGGTGTTGATATCCCCTACTTCCTTGGTAATGTAACTGTCCTCTTCAATTAGATTGTGCGTATTCCTTTCACTTGAGTAATATAAGGTCGCATCCTTGCCAAGGCGGACTAGGTGGATGTATATCCTCCGTACACGTTATGTGTGATCTCACTCAACTGCGCATGTCCATAAGTCTCCTTGTTGTAGTAGTGATGTAGTAGCATAGCGTGGCACTCCATGAGTTCCACGTTCAAAGCCTTGTCTTTCTAACTGCCCCCCTGCTGCAGGGTGATGAAAATTACGTTGTGGGGGTGGCATTGTATGTTGTCTTGTACTGTCATTCACTGGCGGCTGTTCATGTGCTCGAGGTGTTGGTACTTGTCCCTGGGAGAGGTGTCCCGAGGGCTTTCTTGCACGAGGGTTTGGAACCTGTCGCGCTGCATCATGAGTAGGCGGTTGCCATGTCGAGTTGTCGGGACGATGTCCCTCACTTTGAGCTCTCCTTGGAGTGTACCTTGGTGGGGCTTGGTCAGTCGGAGCCACTGGTGGTGGTCCGTAACTTCTAGCTCTCATTGCCACACGGTATGCTATCAATTCATCTATGCCTGACATGAATCCTTCTTTTACTGGAGGTTCACCTTGGGAGAATCTCGGTTGTCCTGATGCAGCGTATGTATGCCTATTGAACATTTGCATAACATTTGATGGGATTGTGTTGCCAGGTATCCCGAATGGTTGATCTTGTGGCGGCATGCCATAAGGAAAATGTTGAGGGGGGTTCCTATGGTAGGTCCTCCTAGAATGCGAGGTAGCACTAGTCGTAATGCTATTACTCGGATGGCGTCTTATCGACGGCGTAGATGCATCATATGAATCTTCTTGCGGTACCGGCACCGAGGTACCGACTGAGCATTAGGAACTGGCGGTTCCTGTTGTGGCTCTTGAACGGGTGGTATCTCTTCATGAGCAGGCATTGGTGGCATTTCCTAAGGGGCTGGTATAGGTGGTTCCACTACCGGCCTCACTAACCTTGGTACCTTGTTACTTGGACGACGAAGTGGTCTCGAATCCTCGGGGGAGGTTCGTTACCTATCCTTGTTTTGATGACCAACACATTTGTATGTGTGTTCATCGCATACTCTATATTTTCTTTGGAAAAGTGAGTTACGCCTTCCAACAATTGCGATGCATCCTTGGCTTCTATCATCTCATCTTCTATCTGTGAGGCGTAGTCATCACGTGTACTAGACGTCTCACCTCCTGCACTGAACCCTCCGTGCATGAAACTTGCGTCAGGCATTTGGGTATCTTATTAAAGAATTTTTTGTTCAAATCACGCAGACGGCGCCAATGATGGAACAAGCTCGTCCGGGGTCCGATCTTGGCGGCCTTGCGTCGAGTCACGTTCCTCCGATCTTCACGTTGGTCAATCTAACTCCATGCCTGGCGGACCTGCACAAAGGGCAGTGCCAGAGAGAGATGGGGTGTCTCTGGCGAACCTTCTCCGATGCCTAAGTCAGACAGTAATTTTAGAGAGATAAAATGTAGAGAGAAGTCAGATCCGGTGTCTCAATTCGAAATTAAGTGGGAAATGAGTGACCTAGGCCTCTATTTATAGAGTTTTGGATCCAGGCACCGGAGGGGCCCATATTTTGAGTGGGGCCCGCACAGAGATTTAGAGAGTAAGCGGGTATACGCGCGCCACAGGTGTCAGTACCCGGGGATCGGGAGCCGTCACGGGACGCTGCGGCCTCATTGTCAACGGACATGTCTGGTTTCTCCAGACGAGGCCACCGCAACCGAACATGTCTGGTCGCTTTGTGGCAACCGGAACATGGTGCGTACCCCTAGGAATAAACGGACTTACCTTGAGGTCGGCAGGGCGACCGTGTTTGAGCCTTAGTGAGGTCTAATCGAGTGTATATCCATCAAGAGTAGTTCTATACTACAACCACATTATGTGCCATCCAAGAGCATATCCTGCGAACAGTTTTCGACGCCCCCAAGAGCGTATCTTGAGAGCAATTTTACACTACGACCACATTATGTGTCATCCAGAAGGCAATCCTGAGAACAGTTTTCGACGCCCCCAAGAGCGTATCTTGAGAGTAGTTTATACACTGCGACTACATTATGTGTCTTCCAGGAGCCAATCTTGTGAAATGTGCCATCTGGGAGCCTATCCTACGAACAGTTGTCGACGCCCACAAGAGCGTATCTTAAAAGCAGTTCATACACTGTGATCACATTATGTGCCATCTGGGAGCCTATCCTACGAACAGTTGTCGACGCCCACAAGAGCGTATCTTAAAAGCAGTTCATACACTGCGATCACATTATGTGCCATCCAGGAGCCTATCCTGCGAACTGTGCCATCCATGAGCAAATCCTGCGAACAACTTTCGATGCCCCCAAGAGCGTATCTTGAGAGCAGTTCTAAACTGCAACAACACTCTGTGCCATCCGGGAGTCTATCCCGCGAACATTTTTCGACGCCCTCAAGAGCGTATCTTGTGGTCACGCGATCATTCTCCAAATGTCACTATGTAAAGCAATTTTAAACACACTCAGGAGCATATCCTGCGCACACACTCGACGCCCCTAGGAGCGTATCCTAAGAAAAAATTTACATCGTTCCCAAGAACATATCTTGAAAAGACCTTCTTTTATACAAGTAAGGTTAAATGAGAAATGCAAGTATGGTTATGATGACAATGCAGGCATGACAAAAATCAAGTGGAGTAATGAAATGACACTCCAACAAAAGAGAAGAAACACGACAACATGCACGACTTTCGACAAGAATCACCCTTCAACATTGTAAAACACAACTCATGAAGGGGACATTCCAAAAGCATAAAGGATACACCATCCGACAAGACGAGACACGGGGACAAAACCCAACAAACATAGCCTAAACAAAAGGTAATTATAGCAACGAAGGTATGAAATACTACTCATAATATAAGAACATAATGTTAAAACATTCATGACAGGTTTGCCAATAAGTACGGAAGGCAAAAGCACAACTCCATACATCGCGAAGTGGCTATCATGTCCACACATTGTGAAGTGGCTATCATGTCCACACACTGCGAAGTGGCTATCATATCCACACACCGAGAAGTGGCTATCATGTCCACACATCATGAAACGACTATCAAGTACATACATTACGAAGATGTTAATACGACCACAAACCTAAAGAGCCTAAATCTACCCTTAAGAGGAGATCCAAGACAAAGGGAAAATCAATACCCTTCATATACTCAACAAAGGTCTGCACTTATATTTCCCCATTCCTGAAAGATGCAAGGTAGGAGACGTCCTCATTATGAAGACAACCTCTCTATTCCGCGAAATCAACCATAAAACGGAGAATTATGGCAAACACTTTCGGGGGCATATAAAGAAATGATCCCCACAACGACCACAACTCTGATAATAGTAGATGCTAAATCAAGAGCAATACCCATCAAAATTTCAAGTAGAAATTTGCTATTGGAGCCATGGCAAAAGAAAAGAACCTCAATGAAAGGCGATGATTACACCCACACCAAAAGCAAAAATTCCAACGCAAGGACTAACCACATAACCCCATAGGTATGCCAAACGCACCTTCAAAGTCGTCAAACCTACACGAATATGAGATAGACGAAATATATGAGGAAGCTAGCAAACAATGATAAACAGTCAGAGTCACAACAAATCATAACAACCTCCAAGCCAACCTGGGGACACCTTCTCCGGAAACAAGTAGACAAGTTCAAAATATCGACATAAAAATATGGTCGAACGCAACAAACCATAATCATACGACACAAAAGCAATCAAGTGCCTCATAATAATGAAGATAGGCTCCGGAAAGAGATTGATCCCTAGAGGGGGGAGAATCCCTGAGGAGAATCAACACAGCAAGGAAAGCAAGGAATCAATCTCATTCCCCATGACCTAGAAAGGAGCGACGAATGACTCAAGATCACAAACGAATAACAAGGCACCTCAACTCACTCAAAATCAAAAGAGTTGGAGTCACGTGAAGAAAACTCTCCTACGACCCTTCGCTAAAAAGGAGGAGGCGACCTATATAAGAAACGTGATCACATGCCCTTTTGCATGGATCAACTTTCAACTGCAACGTACACCCGACCAAAGGGTGATATCAGTCAGTCTTGGGGCTCGCAACAGGTTGAACAAACTCTTTCCAAACTGAGCCACCACAAGGAGTACTTTCTTTCTGATCAGAAGAAATCATGCTCCTCTCTCCAATCAAGAAGTGAACACGCACCCATGTCCATCCCCTTACGTAAGTCAATCGAGAGACATACGGAAGGCATGCCAACTACAAGAGCAGCGCAATGTACACGCGCATTGACACATCAACATGAAGTTTAACACCTCACTTTCAGAAGTTAAGTATAACTGCTACAGGTGCAATGCAGCACACGCGCGCCGACATTTCAAAACGACGAGTAACAACTCACTTTCAGAAGTTAAGTATAACTACTACAGGCACAATACAATACACATGCACATCAATGTACCAACAAGAGGTACAACACCTCATGTCCAGAGTTCGAGTGTGCTTGTAAAAGGACAACCCGACGTGAGTAAACTATAGGTGTAGCCAACACTAAAGAGCAACGCCCTATACTCAAGACAACGAGCAGACCCGCCATGGTGGTCAATATGATATATGCAAGTCATAAAACGACAGTCGGCAAAAAGACTAGCACCCCTCATCCGAAATGCAAAACACGCCCACTTCGAGGGCAGCTCCATGCATAGGAAACCCTACATATGTAGGTCACAAAGTGCGACCGACACCAAGGTCGACTCATTCTCATGGAAATACAGGGAATGCCTACTATGGGGGCAACCTCGACGCCGAGTTATGAAAGAAAAGCTGTCGCCGAAAGATTCCGCAATCAAAGTGGCGAGGAGGAGCAGTGCTCTAACACATCCAGGGGGAGACAACCCTCAACATGTGTCGATAAACCCCTTTCGCATAAAGGACAAGAAGAAAGTTTGTAAGTATTTTCACCCCCATGTCTATATAAAATGAATCGCAAGGCAAGGTTAGAGAACCATGCACCCATTCCAACAAATAAAGGAAAATGCCACACCTGTCAAGAGTCGAGGCTAAAAATACTTGCACTACTACGGGGTAGGCAAAACGTTGTGCCCCGTCGAGCCACTGAGTTCACACTCTTTCATATTTGTGATTTACATCCATGAATGGGTCAATGCCTCTATCCACTCTTATGGTTACAATGTGTTTATGCTTGCATTTCTGCACCCATAAGCACAACACGTTTGCACTCGCGTCCATATCCATGCTTATATCCATGTGCATGTTAGCTCACACCTTCTCACGTTCACACGTGTTCAACACTTAGACATTCATAATTGTCATGTATTCATGCTTACATCCATATACACACTCAATACACTCATACAAATGTATATAACTGCATTACGTTGGTAACCCCAACGCTTGCACACGCGTACACTCGACGCCCGCACATTCATGTCTACGATTGCAACATGTTTACACCTGATTGAGTACTTGTGATTTTACTTGCATGTATGCTAGTACAACACATTCATGCCCATGATATGTCATTGTTACACCCATTCATTTATTGTCTATCCCATATTAGAAATTTTCAACACATGATTAGCATATTTTCCATATATAAAATCACATCATACGTGCATGCCAACATGAATTAGATTTTCATTCATCTACTATCATAATCCCGTCATCCCCATTTCCTAACTCGTGTTATTAGACATAGATATAGGAAAACATGATTTTCGCTATACCCGCATTTTTCGGATACCTGTCTGAATATATACATGTCTGTACTAATGTCTATATTTTCCTTGTCCCAAAACAAGGATAAATCGCGGCGATACGCTTACGGACATACGATGAATTCGACAAGAGGTAAAATCACGGGATTGAATTGAGTGTGTCATCCTATCGTAAAATAGAGTCAATCAAGGGTTAAGCCATTGGTTGACTCGGAGACACCTGATGGATATACGTTCAATTTAGACTCGTTTTCATTCAGATTGTATTATTTTAACTACTCCACGAACGACTGTAAATCGAAATTTTGACCCGAACACGTCACCCTCAGCAAAATGGTCCGGACGAGAAAAAACGCCCGTCCGGACACGCTGCTGGTCCGATCCCAAGCCTTCGGGGTCGGACCTCCCGTCCGACCCCAAAGGTCCCGACTCCCTTCCGACGTGTAGGAATCCCGCCCAAGGGGTGTATGCGACGTCCAAAACACTGTCATCCAAACCGTCCCTCCCGACGACCCGACCTCACTATGCACGTCCGACACTTATAAAATATCACGAACCCTCCCACGCTTATTAAGGGCCTAGTCCCTTTATTACTTGTTAACTGAGATCATTTAGGAGTTAACGGTGTCATTAACCACCTTAATCTCCTTTGAGCCTATACATAAAACATCACCTCCCTTCATTTGAACTTAATGTGACTTGAAATATTTATGCTCTGCCTTCTCTCTACTTTATCTCTCTAAGAACGATGTACTGATTTAGGCATCGGAGAGGGTTCATCGAGTACCACCCCCCTCTTTGTGGTCTCGATGTTGCCCCTTTTGCAGGTGTTAGGGGGAACGCATGCGGACTACACAAGAGCGACGTCCCGACGTTTGGGAGTCTCAGCAATCCATCAGCTCGAGTCAACGACCTGACGTACGAACGACGGGATGTATGGACAACTACATACACTTACACCCAAACACTTAGTCATTTTAGGGGATTACAAACCTCCGACATTTGATAATCCGAAAGTCCTACACCCCTACAGTCCGATACTTTGACATACGGAACCCCAAAGTACAGACTACCCAATATCACGAAGGATCCGACGTCAGTGATCGAACCCAACGAGTATTTCGAAGGAATCAGATCGCGAAGGAAGGAATTTCACCTGTAAGATAGTTATTTGGATCGACACCCCGTCAACCCGATACACACGTCTTAACAGTTCCGGTTTAAACAGTTTCGGTATGGTTCTTGGTAGTAAGTCAGGAATCATTTATTACTGGTCTAGTTCTTAGATACCCTAAAATTACAGGGTACCCGGAACCACTCACCCCTAATTTGCACCTCTAATAAAAATAACATGTCATTCAATTGAAAGATTATTAGAATTGGGTGAAAGTTTAATTTAGTGTCCAATAGAAGTGTTCCTTTTATTGCAATCATTTCAATTAATTAACGAATTCATCTTAGGCACACGTTAAAATACCTTATACAGTTAGGTATATCCCTCTTTCTCTATCCATTTTGAAGAAATTATAATGGAGGTACCGATTTGTTTGCAATTAAAAGTCCGTAAAAGTAAATTTGATTTTAATAAAAATTAGATAGGAATTTGCAATTATATTAAAATTCAAATATATATATCTACTTATATATATTAACAAAAACTGCGGTAATGTATGAAAAGCACCTTTCAAATATATATATCTACTATTGGGAAGTTTTTTTACACGCCCCTACTCTAAGAACCCAGCTGTGATGAGATTTGGGCTCGTGCCCATAAAACATGTTTAAGGCCTTAAGACCATCATATATTGGGGTTTATTACTGGGCCTCGACTAACGTAATTGATACAACTTAATTAGCAAGGACTCCTCCTTATAGTTTGATCTCATGAATGAAGAAAGTTCACCTCACCCGGAATATGAAATATTAGTCGGTCTTATTATCATCATATCCTTAAGGTTAGTTAAGGCGTATTTGTTGCCTCACGCACGCACGCCAGTGGATTGGATTGATTAAAGTTTAAAGCTGCTCTTCAGATTATATGATTTTCGATCCACTATAAATAATAATATATATTAACTAGAAGAGCTTTAATACAAAGATGATAAATTGTAGACTAGAGAGAGAGAGAGAATCATAAAAGCACGAAGAAACTTCTTACCAGGCCGGCCGGCCACAGCTAAAAGCGGTGTGCGCACAGGAATCTTGACTCCAGTGAGTGACAACTGACAGTGATCATGGGTGTTGATTACTACTACTATTTAATCTCCCCACTTACATTGACTCAATACCAAAATTACTTTATCTTTATTTATTTTTGTCTCAACAATTACTTTTTAATTGACATGGTTTTGAACATAAAAATATATTAATTATTGGTGCATTTTTATCAAATAATCATATTATATTATATTATAATAATAGTTATTAGTTCGCATATTGTATAGAAATTTATAGGTTTGTCACTATTAGTATCTTTCTTTTATTAAAAAAACTAATATATATTAGTGTAAAAATATTATATATATTAAAAATTCTTAATTTATTTATTATAGTGATATATGTAAACTAGAAATGCATACGTACTCATCACCTTTACTATTCATAATAAAGAGTTCATAAATCGAGTACCATTAAAAAAAAAACTTAATCTATATTTAATTACCTTATTTAAAATTAGATAACATTATCATTAATAAAAGTAAATAATTATATTTATGTGTGTTAAAATAAAATAAAATATATCATTTGATCATATAAGTTTTTCTTGTGCGAATTAAAAATTATAATTATCCGTTGTACTCTATAGTAAAAATAATAAATACTTTGGGTCAGAAGTTCTAAAATTGAATTTTTACTTCATAATTACATGTTTAAACATATGTCATGTCTAATTTAATCAAATTAAATAATACATTTTTAATTTAATTTTATATATCAATTAATGTGTATAGAAATGTTAGATTAGCACTTCAAGATATAAGCCTAATAAGATAATGTAACAGATTATCATTTCGTCCGTTGAGAAGAGGTATCGTGTTCGAACATTTGAAATAGAAAAAATTTCATGACCAACACTTTTCCCGATATGGTATCATCCAACGCGAACAAAGATTATTTTAGGTGTAGAATAAGTATGTCAATAATGCTACACTTTTGATGCGACTCTTTAAAACACCCCGTGGCCGTGAAAATACAAAAGGTATCTGAATTTATAATTTTAGAGATATTGAGGTCATGTATTTGATCAAGTCACGTAAACATAATGTTTATACCGTGGACTTTGGCACATCCAATAATCATGTAAACTTTAAAATGTATAAAAAAATTAAATAATATCATATAAGTTTAATATTATAAATATTTTTATTTATTTTTATTTATAAATATATTATTATTTAATCTTAAATGTTATAATTAGAAAAGTGTTATAATTTTTTTTTTTATAATATGTATTTATTTATAAATAGATATGAAAACTATTATATATAATATTATATAAAAGGATAGACACAACCTAAAGCAAATCTTTACTTATTATATTAGTGTTTTTTCTTTCTTTGCAGATAGGCTTTATTTTTATTTTTTTCAAACTAATTACTATTTAGAACATGGCTTACTAAAGCTAAAGCGAGTAAAGACGACCATGAGATCCAGCCGGAATCATGAAAGTTGTTTGAATCTACTAACATGTGGAAAGCATATTGGGGTGGGGGTTCGGACGGTTTTTTTAGATAGTAAATCCAACCAATAAATTCTCGGATTTTTCGGGTCCGGGGCGGTTTGCGTTAAACCAATTAATACATATATGGAAATTTATATTATTAATAAATCTATATATATCCAAAATAAATGTGAAATTTATATTCGGTTTTTAAACAATTAACACATTTATGTTATTTTATGTTAAATCGATCAAAAAACTTCATAGCGTTAAGAAAAAATATACATGAAATGATTTATATCATAATTTTACGTTGATTATACACAAAAAAAAAAATTTATAAAATGTTCATATCATTGATTATACTTTTGGTCTTTCAATGTTATGTTTTTTAATGGCTATTTTAGTTTTAGGCGAACGGGTTCAGTTTTTTCAGATTTCCCAAAATGAGCTCGAGTTTTAACTCGGAACGGATTCTTCTGGACGGGTTGGAAAAATTTTCCTCGGATACCCGGGTTTTTATAGCATCCCTAGTGGAAAGCATATTTGGGTGATTTAATTAATACTATATATTTGGGGAGAAAAGCCACCTAATGCGAACGTGCTTTACCTACTGATAATAATATACAAGATTTTGGATTAGGCGTGTTTGTTGTGGGGTATATAGTTCATATCCGGTGGCAGACCCAAGATTTGGGGTTAGTGGTACAATTTGAATCACGAGTGTAATTAGTGCCGGAGTCAGAATCTGGAGTATTGGTGCAATTTAAAATAAAATGGTGCAATTTAAAGAAAATATTTACTACTCATTAGTCAGAGTAAGCTGCTGGAGTTATTATCCATTTAGTATATGTAAAAATATTTAATAATACTAAATAGTAGGGTTAATAAAGTCTTTTGGTATTACATGTTTGACATCTTTTGACTTTTGGTCAAACATTGTTTTTTTGCCTATTTTTGGTACCATATGTTTGCTACTTGTACTATTGGTCCATCCGTGAGTTGACCGGCAGTTTGACCATTAAATAGTCACGTGTCTTGCACATGCCTAGCACCTATTTTTTTTTTTTTGTTCAGTTTTTTTTTTTTTTTTTTTTTTTTTTTTTTTTATCTCAAGTGTGCCGATTTTATTGAATTAAAAAGACTATTACAATCTACCAATGAGACAGTAACTGCTCCGGAGGTATTGGTTGACGTCCAATACCCGAACAAGTAGATCAGATACGGCCTAAACAAAGAAGACAAAAATAACAAAGCAGGAAATAGAAATACAGCTAATGATGAACAAACTAAAACAACAAATCGGCTTATTGATGGATATGACCCCAGGCAAAGGATAGAAGCTTGGAGAGGAGGGACCGTCTGAAACAGCAGAGTACGCAATCCTTCGGAGGGTAAGAGAACCTCCCTTGAGACTGACGTAGCCAACAGATGACTTGCACACCAAGCGATACCAGACCAGACCCATAGTATATCCGAAATGCAGACAGCTTTGTACATAAACGACGTTTACCGCATGACTGGTGTAGAGTATTTCTGTAAGGCGCCCCAACCATAGGTACATCCGCGAAGGACTAGCGCAAGGGTACCGAATAAATACTCTGATTCTCCGCGAGGAGATGAGGGAAATGAGATACGACCGTAGTCATATCGTGGATACCCCGAAGGGTATAAGTCATGCAGTGGGACGTTTGATGTACATAGTGTTAGTTCTGACGAATTATGGGTTCGACTGGAAGGGGTTAGAGGGGCGGAAGTAGTGGGCTGTACCGCCAAGATGTAGTCACGTTTGAGCTTAAAACGGTGAACAGCATCCACGACAGCGCGTTGAGGGGCGTAGGCGACCGGCGCACGGCATTGGGGCAGCAAAGGTGGGCCGTGGCGGCGGGTGGAGGTGCGTGCTAGCGCGTACGGCCGCGCGTTGGCGCGCAAGGCGGGCGTGGATGGCACGCGCAAGGTGGCGCGTCGATGGCACGCGCCGCTGCAGTGAGCGCGTGAATGATTGGTTGACGGCGCGTGTGTCGCGTGTGACGGCGCGTGTACGCGTGTGGTTGCGCGTGGGACCCCGTAGAGGTGGTTGTAGTGGTGGTTGGGGGTCCTTGTGCGGTCTCGGGGGTGGTGGTGGTGGTGGTGAGGGTGTACGGGAGTTCGGGGGCGGTGGTGGTGGTGGTGGTGCCGAGGCATATGCGGAGAGTTGGATGACTGCGAGGTTGAACAAAGCCATCCGTTGTGGTGGGGCTTCTGGCTTTGGCTTAGGGGGCGTGGATACTCGTGGGGTGGATGGAAAGGCCCAACTGGGAGTTGGTGAGAGTAGTTGCGTTGCTTGTGGTGGTGGTTGAGGGGGTATCGGGGGGTTCTTGTGCGGGCTCGGGGGAGGTGGCTGTGTCGATGTTGGGGCGGTGCAGAGGAAGAGGGAGTAGTAGGTTCCTCGGTGTGAGGCGACGACGACGGAAGATGGGGTGAAGGCGAGGTAAAGAAATGTCATCTTTAGTGGGAAGACTTCGGGCTTAGGCGTAGGCTTGGCTTGGGCCGGAGATGGAGCTCCGCAATTGACCCGGACTGAGTGTCCCGAGGCAGTTACTTTCGTCTGTGGCTCTTCCAGTTGAGAGCATCCAAATAGTGTCATCTATTTGGCTCCATTCCATTTTGTTCAGTTGAGTCCTCAAATTTATGTCCAAACTTTTATTTTTGCAATTTAGTCCTTAAACATTATCAACCGCACCCTAGGACTAAATTGATCTAGCCATGGTTCGACCCATGACTAGGTCGGACCATAGTTAGAAAGGTCGCCCAGGTCCGGTGACCCTAGCCATGGTCCGACCATGACTAGGTCAATTTAATCCTAGGGTGCGGTTGATAATGTTTAAGGGCTAAATCGCAAAAATAAAAAGCTAGGACAATAAATTTAAGGACTAAAATGAACAAAATAAAAATTTAAGGCTAGGCATATGCTAGTCACATGACTATTTAATGATCAAATTGATGGTCAACTAAGGGAAGGGCCAAAAGTATAAAAGTAGCAAACATACTGTACCAAAAGTAGGCAAAAGAAAAAAAAATGTTAGACCAAAGCCAAAAGTTGTCAAGCATGTGGTACCAAAAGACCTATTAACTCTAAATAATATCATGTTCTAAACCTTATTTAGCTAATTATTAATTTTCTCCATAAATGAGTATTAACTAATATATAAATATTATTAATTTGCTCCATAAATGAGTATTAACTAATATATAAATATTTTGTATTGACAACAAATATCTACTATGTATGAAAACGTGAAAATAATCGAGGTCACGTGCTAACCACCAAGCAATCATAATTTCAGAAATTATGTATAAGTGGTGACTAACCTTTAATATTAATTGAAAAAGATACGTTTTTTTTTTCTTCCTAAAAATATAATGAGGTTAAATATGTTGCAAGACGAATTGACATGTTATAAGATCCTAGTCGGTTCACTCGTTGATGTGAGTTTTCACTTCCATCGTGAGGTCTATCTTGTTAATGAACTAACATCTACAAGATGCAGTAACTGAACATAAATTTTCAGAAAACTAACATAGATAAAAAAAAAAAAGTTTTTAACTACATATTGATATACTGATACTTACCTTTTAGTGGAACATGTTTTGTAATAATATTCGCGTTCTGGATTAGGATACTTCATATTCCAACTCTCACGGATAAAAAATGTTCATGACCATCAAGTAATCATAATTTTGGAATTTATGTATAGATGAGATGACTGACCTTTAATATTAACTGAAAAAGACGCGTCTTTTTCCCCTAAAGACATAATAATGTTAAATATGTTGCAAGACTGATTGACATAGTATAAGATCCTAGTCGGTTCTGCTCGTTGGCGTGTGTTGGATCCTTCACTCAATGGGGTGTCGGGTCCTTGTATAGATACGGGTATGTGTCTCGGGTTGTCTGGGATGTCGGGTCTTCGCACGTGTTTGGGTACACATGTCTCATGAGCACCTGCACGAGGGGCAATATTGCACACCACGCCAAGGGGGGGGGGGTGGAGTGCGATGAACCCTCTCCGAAGCTTAAATTAGAATTTTAGAGAGAGAAATCTAGAGAGAGGTGTGAGCTTCCGCGTCAACTTAATTGTGAAATGAATGATCAAGGCTCCTATTTATAGGGAACCTTGGAATTAGACCGGGTTTTGAACTGTCCAATGCCGGTTTAATTGTAAAATGCGAAACGGATGTGGACGAGCGTGAAGTTGACGTCGGAGAGCCTGACACGTGTTGGATACGCGTATATAGGAGTTTACGCGCATCCATAGACGCAATCCGGAGGTCGGGATTGTTAGCGTTTAGGGATACGCGCACGCGTACTCCAGGTCATTTGGGACTTACGGGTGATTATTTTAGAAACGTTGGTGGGTTTGACGTGTAGGCGAAGTACGAATAATGTAAAACGAAACTGAATCGGACGTATACCCATCATTTGCCCCGAGTCAAGTAATGGCGTGACCCTTGCTTGACTCTATTTTCTATAGAGTATACGTTCGATTTAAGTTCGGGTGTTACCTCGGCGTCGACGTACTGTCTGTTGGCAAGTGGGCCTCAATGTCGCGTATCCTTCCTTTCATTCAACAAGAGTGTCCATAAGTGCTGACATGGTTAGCGCAGCGAGTATACGTATATAACATGTATATATGTAATAATATAGGACTATGTATGCAACATGGATGTAAACACTAACGTGTGTGCGAACATGGTATACGCGTACACGTGAACAGACGCGCGACGTGTAACGTCGTGACACTAAACACGTAGATATGGTCATATATATATATATGTGTGTGTGTGTGTGTGTGTGTGTGCGCGTGTGTGTGTGTGTGTGTGTAATGAAAGGGATACAAACATATCCATGTCGGGATTATAATAATAGACTCGTGACATAGATATGCAAACGTATGTATGTGTAGACGTGCATATGTACGCGCGGGTATGTAAGCATGTGTATGTGCTAATAACTCATACAAAAGAGTTAGAAAAAATATAGAGGAGATAGGGAATTACCCACATATGTATATAAAAGGGGAGAGCATGTAAACCCCTCCTCATTTTACCTCCACATTTCAAAATTGTCTTCTCCCTTTTCTTGAGGAGTAAGTTACTTAGGATTCAAGACACTCATCCACACACACTCCTCCATCACCGGTCGGCCACCACCCACCGACGGGACTAGCTTGTGGCGGCGAGGCCAACGACGGCAGCAGGACAGGCGGTGAACGTGGCGGCTCACGGCGGGCATACGGCGGCAAAGCTTCCGGGGTATAAATGGGGTGTCCGACCTCGATTTTCGTGGCGATTCGAATTTTTGAGGCCGATTAGAATCATTTCCAGGTATGATAGTGTCTTTACTTGCATTAATTTGGCCAATCCTTATCTTGATTTAAACTTGACTATTCATGCCCACCAAGTGTTTGATGAAATGCCTAGCACAATTTAGTATAGAAAAAAGAGCATGAAAATGGCTAAATGTTATATCTCTAGTATGTATAGGGTAGAAGTGTTACTTCCCGTATTGATTGTCATCCTTGGTTGATGGATATGTTGTCGTGGTATGTTCGTATATGCTTTGATAATACGATGATGCTTGTAGTTATAATTGAGCTTTATATCTCCCAAGATATGTATGTATGTATCCATATCCTACACATGTTAAACAACATATGCATATAGGTGTTATTGATATAGATATGTTTGCACTTATTACCTTAGACATTCGTCTTAAGCCACGTGTGCGGGAGTAGATGCATGTAAGCATATGTAGGCGCGCATGAGTATACATAAGGGCATGTAAGCATAAGTAGTCATGTATATGGTCGCGTGGGAGCACGTATTGGTACATGCAAGTATATGTAGTTGTTCATATGCACCTGTAGACCGTATAAGTGTTGGGACGGGGCCCTTACTGACATAGAGTTTCCCCCGTATAGGGGATGTTTGCTATGTAGTATTTGAACACTTATAGGTTTGTAAGTATGATGTTGCCCCCGAGTGGGGGACGTTCATTGTATAGTAGTAGTTGTTGATGTGATGGATGTATGCACGTGTGCTAAGTAGATTGTTGTTGTACTCCTTCAGGAGTTGTAGTGTGAGGTGTTGGCGCGTCCATCATTAGGATTGCCTTCTCGTCTCGCGGGATTTATCAGTATGAGTAAGTTTCATATTCCTACTATAAGCATATGGTGATGGGCGCCGTTATTGGTAGCCCATAATATGTATAGTTTACCTAATGAACTTGGGTAAATGTCACATTAGGGTAATTGGGCTAGACCCAAATCCCAATTGACATGGGAGGCCCAAAATTGGGCCTCCCCAATTACATAGGACGGCCGAAATATTTAGGTGGGGTAAAGTGGACTTTTGTCCACTTTAATCCTATAAATAAGAGGTGTTAGGGAAATTTTAGGATTAATCCTAATTCCCTCACAAAAGAGTTTTAGAGAGAAAAACCCTCCTCTCACACCTAGGGTTCGGCCGAACCATACAAGTCACCAAGGGTGTGCCAAATTGCCTCCGAGCAAACTCTCCAGAGATCTGTCCCCGTACCAAGAATCGATCAGAGGCTTTGCTGTGGAGCTGCACCACGTAGGGCTTCTCTAACAAAGAATCTCTACGGGTCCCGTTCGGAGGATCGCGAACTCCCTCGAGCAAGGATCTTGGACTACGGTTACTTTTGAGGTATGTGTAAACTTTCCGCTGCGTAATTGATATTACTAGCACATACCATGTTTATGTTTCCGTAGTGATTACTCCCGTAATCTAACAGTGGTATCAGAGCCTGTGTTAGGAGTTCATGATTTTGATAAATTGGTGTTCTTGGTGTTAGCATATGGTGACGTGGCGCCGTAATTGGTATCCCGTTAATGCTAAGGAAATTACCTAAGTTAATTAGGTAATTGTCACATTAGGCTAATTGGGCCAAACCCAATCCCTAATTGACATGGGAGGCCCAAAATTGGGCCTCTCCCTTTAATAGCATGGTTCGGCCGAGCTAATGTCCCACATTGGTTGGAGTGGACTTTTGTCCACTCCACCAATCATATATATAGGGGACTCACCTAAGGGGTTTACATATCAATCTAATAAGAAGTACCTCCATTGAGGAACTTGAGAGAAACCTCTCACCCCCTTAGTTGATATTTTCGGTGCACATCTTAGTCCGAGGTTCTGTCCCCGCTGAAGAATCGATCAGATGCTTTGTTGTGGAGCTTACACCGCGTAGGACTTCTTCTCACGAAGTACTTGTGCGTGGTTCCGACCGGAGGATCAGAACTCCCTCCACATCGTTCTTGGGCAGGAAAGCTAAAAGGTATGTGTACACTATTCCGCTGCGTAGTTAGATTACTTACATGTACACGTTTAGCATTTCGTAGTATTACGTCCCCGTAATCCAACAGTGGTATCAGAGCTTGAACTAGGAGTTCTTAAATTTTTGATAAACTGATGTTCTTGAGTTTTGAAAAATCCGAAATTTTCATGTTCATGAACACCATGAGTAATCCGAAATTCTTAAGTAAATTTCATGTGTTTGATCTTTGAAAACTTAAAATTTTTGAAATTTACTTGGTTTTGTATATCAAAACCGAATTTTTATGTTCGAATTTAAGTTTGATGTTCATGATATTCAAGAACACCATGAGTTTTATCAAGAACACCTTTTGGATTAATGATCAAGTTAGGGTTTGATCTTAAAATTTGACAACTTTTCCAATTTTATATGTTTGTGCCGAAATTACTAGGGGTATCTTAGGTAATATTTTTAATTTTCTTGGACACCAAGTAATGAAAAATTCGGCACAAATATTAAAAGATATAGGTTGCCATTTTTTAAATTTTATTAATAGGTAACTATATATCTATAAGTTGGAAATATTGATAGGTTCATAATATAATATTGTAAAAGATATTAACTATCAATATATATAGATAAAGATAGGGATAATAGATATTGATATATTTAGTTACTATAAAAGATTAAGAAAATATATTGTCTACATATTTTAATCCCTAAAGATATATTTGACAATAATAAAATATATATACATATATGTTCCGAATATTATATATATATATATATATATATTGTTGATTGATTTACATCTTAAAGATAGAATGTTGACAATATATATATATATATATATATATATATATATATATATATATAAGTATATTCTGAAATATATGTATATATATATATATATTAGCAATGTTGGAAATTATTTTAAATAATTAATATTTCTTGTTGGCTAAGTTAAGTTTTTAGTGGACTTTAAAACTCTACTAAGCCCACAAGACATATTTCGGCCAAAACACTAGGGTTTATGGGCCGGTCCAATTGCTAAACCGGAGCGGGTAAAACCAATCCGGGTTTTCTTAATCGGCTCGACCTAGTCGGTTCGGGTCGGACCAAGGTAACTAAAATGAGCCTAATCTAACCGGTTCTTGAGTGATAAACCGAACCACAATCTTATTTTATTGAACCGTTTCGGACCAAACCGGATTTTTAAAATCGGACAGACTTGAACCGGATTTTAAATTGGACCGGACCAGAATTTTTAAATTTCTCAAAAATTTTAAAATGTTCAATAAAATAGGATGTCAAATTTTAAATCCAAAATGTTTTCGAACTTTAAATTTAGCCTAAACAGTGCTCTTAGGGTTTGCATTTTAACACGTTTTTCGGTTAAAACCCTAATACCTAGTTTCGATTATGGGGATGGATCTCGGATATGCATGTTTTTGGGACTGGATTAAATTAGTGGGCTGAATTGCAATTGTTTACTTTCTGCTACATATATATTAGAACTGTCGTCATGACTCAGTCAAGCTAGCTGGATATTAATTGCGAGCATTGAGCTCTGGGATTTAAATATATGTATTGCACAATAGGATAGACATGCTATGCTGATTGAAAGTGCTTAGAATCCATGTCTAGAAATTTCGCATGATTGATTGTAAACATGAATTGCAAAACAGCCCCTAATATTTTCAAAGCGTTTTTAAAACCGAAGATTCCAGTCGCCAGTTATGCATGATTTGTGCAGCTTGAAGAAGAAGAAATATAGAAAATAGTTGCAGATGCTTGAATAAGATGAAGAAGAAATGTATAAAAAAGTTGCAGAGGTGTGAAATTATTCTTGGTAAGATGAAGAAGATGGTATGATATGATTCTCGCCGATGTGAGACGAAAAACCTAGCAAGCTGATGTCGATGGACTGTTTGTACTTCAGGTATGAGTGGATGACCTTGAATTGTTGCTTAGGGAAGCAAGAACCTTGGTACGGTGATGGCGTCACAATCAAGGATGGAAGACTTGTTTGATAAGTCGGAGTTGAACGCCACAGAACAATATGATAAGTTTTGTAGTTCTCAAAGAACCAAGAGAAAAAAAATATCATCACAAAAGGTGAAATCAAAACTTGATTAATTTGGTCAACCCTTAAGGTGCCTTTTAAAAGACGGAATAGAAAACTCTAATGACACCCATAATTGACTAAAAGAAACCCCAATGAACTTATCTAATAAGGCATGATGTTTTAAGCCCAATAGACTCTTAATGACCTAATTAAACTAACTCAAACAATTATACCCATGGACTAAACACCCAACACATAAGTTCAGTTTAGTAATCGTAGAATAACACTTCAACAAACTAAACACAATGAATTATAAATAACATAAGTCTTGGGGAGTGTCTTAGATCTTTATTTCTATTTTTATTCGTCCATTTTCATCTCATGATCGCATTGGGGCTGCTCACATCATTCTCCCCTTTTTCTAGAAGATTCGTCCCGAATGTTGCCTCGAGAATCTAATCTTGCCTTATGAAGAATAGGGAAATCTGCAATCCTCGTAAGTAGAGGTGGCCAGTCTCTATGACAAAAAGAAAACTAGCCTTGATGATCAGTGCCTCGAAGCAAAGCTGAACCCTTGGGAGCATTTTTAAATAAAGGCTCTTCATTGGCATTTTCATGTAGTAATGACAGCATATCATTCTGGTTGTTAATATGAAGATCTCCATACTCATCAAGGTCTTCAATACAAATCAGCCCTGAATGTTGCTCTAATATTATAGTAGTTCCTGTATAATTTGTACACCGAAGGTCATGCAATATTGAATAGATTCATCATGTTATGCATCATGAATAGAGTCTTCATAGTTTGCATCTTCAATCAGATCCACAATATTCTCACATAGAGAAGGCATTGTATCATCGATTTCTTATTCTTCATAGGTTCAGTTTCAGAGCATATCACCACTACTTTCTTAACGCTTTCAGCAAACTTAACTTCACTAGAAGTTGAACAAGTATATGAGTTGCCTTGGGAAGCCTTGATAGTGGTGGTTGTCTTAGCCTCAGGTTTGGCCTTGGGAGCAATAATTGAATTTTCTTCTTGATGAAAACATTGCAAGTATAGATTGCGGTTGTTGGGCTACACTTATTGAGGATAAGATAATAGGAGGATAAGTATTCTAATGTGATCAATTTGACTTCGACCATACTTTTAGCATAATTATATTTCACATCAATGTGTTTCGTCCTACTATGGTACTTAGGATTCTTAATTGCTGCAATCGCTGCTTGACTGTCAGAGTATAACTTCACATGCTTACTCCTGTCCTCGACGTCAAGAAATGCAGTTAAGAGCCTTTTAAGTCAAACTGCTCTTGTGCATTCTTAGAGAGGGATACAAATTCAAATTCCATCATAGACAGCGCGACACAATATTGCTTCTTGCTCTTCCATGAAATGGCGGCATTAGCAAGGATAAATACTCCTCCTGAGGTGGACTTACGATCATACGGATCGCCACCGTGGTTTGCGTCACCGAACCTAGTAAATTCTAATTTTCCACCCCCATAGTCCGTAGTCGGCAGTACCTTTTAGGCATCGAATAATTTGTTTTACAGCTTTTAAATGTTGATAGCCAGTGTCTGATTGGAATCGTGCTACTAAGCCCACATCGTAACAGATGTTTGGACGAGTGCATTGCATGGCGTACATTAGACATCCAACCATACTAAGATTCTCTGCACATTTCATCTGTTCACGCTCAGCCTGGTCTTTTGGGCCTTCGCGCTTTGACAACGTGCACCAAAACACAACCGGCGTATCCATGGTTTCGGCATCTTGTAACCTGAACCTTCTCAAAAGTTTGTTGATATGGGATTCTTGAGAGAGACAAAGTTTACGAGAAACCTGATCCCTAGAAATGTTAATGCATAGGATGTACGTGGCTTCTCCCATGTCCTTCATCTCGAATACAGATGTCAGCCAGGACTTTGATTCATTTAGGTAACTCACATCGTTCGCATAAATTATTATGTCATCCACATATAATGTCAAGATAATGTACTTCGACTCAGAGGTCTTAGTCTACACGCACGAATCCTCATGAAGATTCACGAATCTGTTTCCAACGATTTCCTCGTGGAACCCGCGGTACCATTGTCGAGACGATTGTTTAAGACCATAGATCGATCTTTGGAGTTTACAAACTTTACGTTCATTTCTAGAGATTATGAAACCCTCTGGTTGCTCCATATAGATCTATTCCTCTAGGTTTCCGTGGAGGAATGCAGTCTTAACATCCATTTGGTGCAGCTCTAATCAAGGCATGCGACCATGGCCAGAATGACCCGGACTGTGGTGTAACGCACTGTCGGTGAGTATGATCAAAGTCCACTCCGTGAAGTTGGGTATATCCTTTCGCAACGATTCGAGCTTTGTAGCGCTCGACATTTACATCAGCAGTGAGTTTCAGTTTTAGAACCCACTTTGCCCCTATGGCTCTGCGGTTAGCAGGTAAATCAACTAAAGACCATACCAAATTGGCTTTCATAGAGGCGGTCTCTTCCTCCATTCATTCGCTTGAGGTCCTTCCAAAGCGCGTATGCGTCAACATCCTAGGAGGAGGGCAACACGTCATTCACAAACTAAGTATGGAGTCGTCAAGCGGAACACGCGTGCGTCGACGCATTGCGAGAGGAGGCAACACCTCCCGTTCAGAAACTAAAGATAGTAGCAACAAACATGGCATAGTGCGTTCATGCTTCGGCACGTCGACAGGAGGCGTAACAGCTCATCTCCAAATGCTAAGTGTAACTGCCATGATCGCGAGGACGCGTACGCGCGTGTCGACATACCAGTGTGAGATCTACTACTTCAAGATTAAGCGGCTATCATGTCTACGCATCTCTAAGCGGCTATCATGTCCACACGTCTCCAAGCGGCTATCATATATGCGCGTCTCGAAGTGGCTATCATGTCCACGTATCGCCAAACGTCCCGTATGTTGGCGCGAACTCAAGCATATTTACAACCAACCAGTGGTCGCAGAACGCGTTCAATATTGAAAGCTCCGGGTAGTGACAACGACATGGATAAGCACGTCGACTCGTCGACCCTTGTCTCATTTTCCAACAAGGCATGTCGCGTCGTCGACCTCTGACCTAGATAACAAGAAGCGTCGCCTCGTCGACCACAGATCTGTTCCCTACCTCAAAACAACAAGTAACAGTCGACCGAATACACCCTACCTTGGAAAGAATCAGTAACGATCTCGAGGTGTACCTTACTTCGGAAAATCTAAGTAAAAGTCAACACGAGACTCGACACCTCATGTTTGCAAAATAAAATAAGTCCGAATGTGTACTCTGGAAGATACGCTTTGACAACTCAACTTACAACGATGAACAACAACTTGATCAGCGCGTGTATACGCAACAGTCATCAATGCAAGCACCAAGCAACGAACACTCTCCCGATGGAGATAACTACATACCTACAGACTTGTTTGTTTCTATACATCACATAGTGAACATCCCCTATGGGGGGCAACTCTATGTTGACACGGGCCTCGTCCCAACACCTACATGTTCTACACGACTATCTACGCGTCTACACAATCTTACGCGCACCTACATGATACTACACTTTTATTTAAGGTAATAAGTGTGAATATGACTATGGCACTAACACTTATACTTGCATATATCTTCTAATTAATGCAGGACTACAACATGTATGTTGACGTACAACGAAAAATATCTAAGTGTTCAAGAGGACATAACACGCGTCGAGTACGTACGTGACAAGCCACGCGCCCACATAATGCTATACCATTGTTTAAAGACTACAATATATGCTTCAACATTCTTGGGAAATTCTAAGTGTTCAAGATACTATATCACGCACGCTACGATCATGCATGCAACAAGCGACGCGTGCAATGAACACGCGTGCAGTAGTCATGTCCACGACGTGTGTTGCTATTAGTCAAGAGAAGATTAAATTAAACTTCTACTACAATCATGTTTATGATATCAAGTGGATGCGTGCGTGGGTTGACGACATGCTAGTCACTTTACTAGTATGGTCATGGGCTAAACTAAGCAAAAAATATTTTCTAAGTGTTTCACCATGATAGCAATCGATAGGTAGCAAGCTTCAACTATCAAGAAATATTTTCTTTGTATTTTTCCATGATAGCAGACGACAGGTAGCAAGCGTCAACTATCAAGAAATATTTTCTAAGTGTTTTACCATGATAGCAGACGACAGGTAGCAAGCGTCAACTATCAAGAAATATTTTCTAAGTGTTTTACCATGATAGCAGACGCAGGTAGCAAGCGTCAACTATCAAGAAATATTTTCTAAGTGTTTCACGCAGAAGACAGACGGCAGATGTCAAGTAGTAATCATCGACTACCAAGAAATATTTTCTAAGTGTTACATCATGAGGGAGATAAAAATGATCAACTATCAACAATCAACATAAAAAATGTTTGAACACTATCTACATCAAGGTGCAACATGTCAACAATGACCACCATACATGAGGGGTGTTGCGTCCTGGTTGAAATGGGTCGGATGGACACGTTCGTCTGATTGGGTTGTTCGGGTTTTTGGGCTGACACCCTTCGCCTGGAAGAGGTATTCGCCTAATGCCGATGACGAGTGTTCGGTTTTATGCTGTGTCTCAGGAAAAGTCTGTGTCTCAGGGAAAGTCTGTGTCTCAGGAAATGGCTGTCTGGGCACGAGTCTTAGCGTCTGGGCACATCTTACTCCTATTTCTCTTCCACACCTTAGCTGCGGGGCCCGTTCCTGCACAAAGGGCCAATACTAGCACGGAGAGGGGGGGGGTGGTGCTAGTGGAGCCCTCTCCGATGCTTAAGTCATGATTGGGCTAAAGGAAGAAAGATAACTCTAGAGAGAGAAAATATTTCTAGAGAGAAGTCAGAGCTCAAAATGCCAAAGTTGGGAAAATGAGAGGATGTGTGAAAATGGGTGGCCAAGGTCTCCTATTTATAGGCTACCTTGGGACCGGACCCGGTTTTGAAGCGGTTTGATGATGGTTCAAAGGCAAGCGGTAACCGTCATCAATATTGGCAATGCGCGAACTCGACTTCCCTATGCGTAACGGTAATCGCGTAATACCCATAGAGCAATCCGGACCTCGTTGAATTTGGGCAATTCGGCGAGGTCCGGCTTGCCGTGCAACCCGGACCTCCGGGTTGCAAGCAATCCGGAGGTCCGGATTGCCGCAACCCGGACGTCGGGGTTGCTGCAATCCGGACGTCCGGGTTGCTGTAACCCGGAGGTCCGGTCCGGACGCGTGTACCACGCTTCCGGACCGTTTTGACCCTTAGGAGGCGTTTTCTAAACAGTGATGTGATTTTTGACGTGTTTACGAGGTCCGAAATATAAATACGAACCCGAATTGGACACATATCCATCACTTTTCCCCGAGTCAAGTAACAGTTTAAAACCTTTCTTAACTCTATTTTAAGTTAGGGTACATGTCCAATTTGGGCTTGACGCTAACCTTCCGCTTTTGATTGTTGGTTGGACGTAGAAGTCTTGATTTCATCCGTCCTTTGATTTTTTGACCGGGTGACTTTATTTCCTGTCATCGCGGTTAGTGCAATAGAGAATGCGCATATATAACGTGCAAACATGATTACCGCTAGGGATATAAGCGATTAGTAATATGTCACGCGGACATGCTATTTATTAACATGCATGTACAAGTAACGGTTATGGCAAGAACGTAATTACGTGATGCTAAAAATATAATATGTATACCCTAAAATGACTTAGCGATTAATAAATCATGAATCATGCGATATGCAAACATGCATGTAAAATGATGGACTTGATACGCGTAGCACTAAAATAATCATGCGCGTAGAGATAAATACTTAGAAGAGGGTGGAGTATACCGTAAGCACTTAGGCGTGGGTGTAGATGAATTACTCCTTCGATCCTTATCATCAAGGAATCTTTTGGGATATGTGATTACACTAATCCCCAATCATTCTTCCAGCTTTTTAGGAATTCATTCTTCATCCTTCTTTGCAGATAATTGCTCCACCATTTTTAGAAACCATTTGCTTGTTCATAGTTTCTTCACTGCCGTAAACTTTAGCTGCATCCCGAAAGTTACGTGTTTGATTCTTGACTTGTTTTCAGAAATTGACACCACCAATCGACTCAGAACATCGCGAGGATTCCGGCGCCGCCTTCAGAATCGCCAGCCGACGCCGGACGCGCCCTCACGCGCCGTCGCGTGTGCGTCGCTTTGCCGGCGCATGTAACCCACGCGCCGCCTTCCCGTGCTCCGTTCGCCGCGGTTTTTACCTTTCTGAAATCGTCTCGACGAGTGGAGTCCATTGTGATACTTTTTGTCACATTTTGAGGTAGTCTGAAAACTCGATTTTACAGAACAGCTTCGTCTTGATTTTTGGATGTTGCCATGTTGTTGTTCCTTTGAACTATTTGTCGTTATTGTTGCATAGAGCTGCTCATTGGTGTTCGTATGTTGAATAATTGCTGGTTGGTTGTTGTTGCTATTGTCGTTAGTTCATGCCATAGACAATTTTTTACCTCCGTGCATAGTCGTGGTAAAATTCCCCAATTTGATATATTGCCCCCATGCCTTCGCGTAATGGCCTTTTGATCGGTACGTGTTGTTTTTCCCTTAACGGGTTTGTCGGAAGTTGCTAAACATCTTTGAGGGTAGTCGTTTGTTGCCTCGATGCCTTAGAAAAATATTTTTTCCTAAGTGTTGTCGCGTTTGCTCTTCACGGTTCATCACGTTAGTCGTACCACTTGCATGATAGTTTCTTGGGACGTTGGCCACTTTTGTTGCACGTATTGACTTTGCTATGCGCGTTGATTTTGCTTACACATATGTTGTTATGTGCATTGGCGTTTTATAATCGCATGACTTTGACGTGTAGACTTCTTGTTTGGTTCTTGCAGATTGTGAAGTCGCAGTAACCTTTTGTGGAACTCCTTTCTTTTTTATCGAATTGCCGCTATGAGTAAGTCCACCACTCCTCTATCGCAGACTCCTTTTAATTCTGACGTTGAGGATGACTCGGAATTAGATTTGGTTACACAAGTAGATAGTGTTTTGGGCATTAATGAGGGCGTAGTTGCTGAGCCTTCTGCTGAGGCACCTCCCGTCGAAGAGACGGAAGTATTGGTTAGGTATTACACTAACCGTTTGGATAGGCCCTTGTTTGTACTGTATGCGAGTGCTTCTGGACTTGACCATCGCGTAGAGGCTGTATACCCCTTTGATGTGCTTCGTAAGAGTAGTTTAGGAGATGCTACCCCTCCGCCTATGGACTTGTCCGTCGTTTATATATCTCATGTAAGGGAGCGTTTGCGCTTTCCTTATTGTCCTGGCCTGATTGAGCTTTGTAGCAGTTATGGGATTTCCCCCTTAGACCTCGCGCCCAATGGAATTCGGGTATGGACTTTCTTTAGGGTGCTGTTTCACAGGCAGTCATGGCATTATTCTCCCACCATCTTTCGCTGCTTCTATCAGCTTAAGAGTCCGGACTCTGCGAGGTTGTGTAGCGTGAAAGTACGCTGGCCGAACTTGCAAGGTGATGGGTTTGAGGAACTTGGCCTTGGTGAAGCCAAGTGGGATTCCAGTCATCGATTGGTTGCCGCCGCGGATCGCTCTGCCGATCATTGGAGGCACCATTACTTTTTTACGCATGATGCGGGCACGACTTGGGACGTCGAGTGTATTCGGAAACCTGATCCCGTGCCTGCTTTTCGGGAACTTTCCTTGCTGGATAGGGAGGTGATAAAGCAGATATATCATTGTCAGCGATCGCGTGGTTTTACTTGTTCGCTGCGCGCATCTGATCAGGAGTTGGTCGATGCAGGGATTCATGTGCTCCCTTCTGCAGCTTCGGTATGTTAAGCATTTTTATAACTTTTACCGTGTTGCAATGTAGGTTGGTTTGACGGAAAAAGCTCGCCCCAATAGAGCACCCATGGAGAAAGGGTGTGAGAAACCCCCAGAACCTCAATTGTTCTACAAATATCTAATCGGGTATCTATCTATATATGATGCCTATAGATAGCTAATTATGAGCAAATTGTAGTGCTTCCAGTTTTCATTGACTAGAAATTCCAAAATAGGCTGTCCCCAAAGGAACTGTAATAAATGAGGAAAGATATGTATATAGACAACGGCACAGATTCACAGAGCCTCTATCAGATGACGATTGAATGGCTTCCACCACGACACGAAGAACGACTCCTTATTTACGAATAAAAACGACTCTTTCTAGGTTGACTTTCTTTTCTTTGCAGACGGCAGCCGCTCGCAGGATTGCTCTAACGGAAGGATTGTTCCATCTCTTGCTCCCGGAGCATCGGCGGCTTCCGGGCATGGAAAAGGTAAATGGTATGAATAAACAGGCTTCCTTGTACACTGTCTTAGTTTAGTTGTATTTTGATTGTAGCTTTGTATGCTATTTGCAGGTCGCAAGACACTTGTTACTGATCGTGTTGTTGCCACTCCTGATTCTGCCAAACGGTCTGCACTGGGACGCGTCCTTCGAGCAGTTCGAAGCGCTCGAAGACTACTGTGACCGTTCCTAATCCTTCCTGCCATAAAGGGAAGGAAGTTGACGGTTGCATGGATGCGCTATCTGCCCCCCACTCGAAGGAGCGGCCCGAGGTGGAACGTGCTCTTCCTTCTGGTATGAGCTGAACACTTGTCTGTGTGCTTTTGTGCGCTTTGTTTTTGGTTTTTGCATAACTCTAGTTGGTTTGCATGTAGTGCTCCCGCCACTTGGACGTGCGGATCTGCTTCGTCCTTTGAAAGGTGATATTTCGGATGATAAGTGGATGTCGTATGCGATAGGTGATCTCACTTTCCCCAAGAGTTCCCGGCATAGCATGCCAGAAGTTGGTGTGCGTGTTCTTCACCGATCCGTTCCTCCTGGTGATCGACTTGTTCGGCCATCGAGTGACGAGGAGGCGCGAACCTTTGTTGAGAGATCACTGTCTGGATTCACACCAATAAGTGTCTTTCTTTGCTTTGCTATGCTCGTTGTTTCCGAACATGTATGCTTATTGTCTTGTTGTTTTCAGGTTGTTTCTGATATGGTGAACATGGC
Organism: Clarkia xantiana subsp. parviflora; assembly: GCA_036873135.1. Taxonomy (NCBI): domain Eukaryota; kingdom Viridiplantae; phylum Streptophyta; class Magnoliopsida; order Myrtales; family Onagraceae; genus Clarkia; species Clarkia xantiana. The sequence continues at coordinate 14,120,892 of JAPTYO010000008.1, read as the reverse complement.
CTCCTTCATGTTGGAACTTTTCCAGGAGAAGCGTGCTATCGCCGATAAAGTTGCCGTTGTGTCTGGCGAGCTTAAGGAAGCTAAGGATGAAGTGCGCCGTCTTACTTTGAAGATTACGGATTTTGATGCCCGTTATGATTCTGATCATGCCCGCCTTGTTCAGCTTGAAGCTGAGAATGTTGCTATCGAGAAGGCAATTTCTGACAATGCGGGCAACCACAAGGTTGCCTGTCGGAAGGTGCGCGAAGAGGCAATGAAGGCCGACATTAAGGATGGACTTGGAAAGTTCCCTACTACTCCTGAGTTTGACAGCGCGGTTACTGCTGCTGCTACGGCGAAGGCCGCTCCTATGCTTAGCGAGTTTGCTGAAGACTTTGTTCGTAGGGTGAGCATTCTTGCTCCCGGCTTTCCCTTTAACAGGTTAGGGCCGTATGCGGAGTTTGTGGTTGGGCACGTTGCCGAGCTCCGTCGTTTGGATGCTGCAGCAGCTCAGTTTGCCTTTTGGTTTGGAGAAGATGGTGATGACACTAATGTGCAACTTATGCCTGTTCCACCCAGTCCCGTCAGAGATGATGGCTTCTTTGATTTGTGCCATGTTTATTGCTTTTGGATATGTTGAACTCGTTTCTGAGTCTGTTTACCCCCCGGCTTCTATGTTTGGAACCTTGTTGGAGTTGTTCCTTGGTTATTGCTTGTGACTTGTTCGCTTTGAACTATGTCGTTTGGACCTGCTTTATGCATAGCAGTTTGCATGATAACTCGTTAGTAATATTTCATACCATTAGCACTTGCTGTTTTTGTTGAATGTGGATGACTAGTAACATAGTCGTAGTCTCCATAGCTGTGACCGTTAGCCACTTCTTGGTTGATGACTTGAGATGTTCTCAAGATTGCTTGCATGATGCATTACGCATGTTGCCCTTCTTTCCTAAATAACTTGCCGCTATATATGTTGTAACCTGTTAAGTATTTCGCGTATAGCGACTTTTCTTAACAAGTAGTGTAATTGGCGCGGGTACTTGGCACAAAGGCACTTGACACTGGCCTTTGATATTTGAAAGGTGTTATCTTGGCTAAGCAAGATACTAGGTTATACTGTCTCTTAGTTCCACTCTAAGGCGACGTTGTACAAGACTCGACTTGTAAATTTTATGAGTTTTGTAAACAGGGTGCGCACCTGCCAGCGTGTATCAACCCGCGTTGGGGAAGCATACGTAAAAACATTTTAGTTTTTGAAAAAAAAAATTGTGATACATGATTCCTGCGTCCAGGGACCACGTAACACGTTTTGTAAATATGTATTGTGATGCATGATTTCCGCGTCCAGGAACCATGCAACACGCTTTGAAAATCTGTAGTAGGGAATTGTCATCTAACAAAAGGACGTTTGCCGTAAAGTGTGAACCCTTAAGCAGAAATTCGTAGTACGGGATTGTCATCTAACAAGAGGACGTTCGCCGTAAAGTGTGAACCCTTAAGTAGGAGTTCGTAGCACGGGATTGTCATCTAACAAGAGGACGTTCGCCGTAAAGTGTGAACCCTTAAGCAGGAATTCGTAGCACGGGATTGTCATCTAACAAGAGGACGTTCGCCGTAAAGTGTGAACCCTTAAGCAGGAATTCGTAGCACGGGATTGTCATCTAACAAGAGGACGTTCGCCGTAAAGTGTGAACCCTTAATAGGAGATACACACTTGTTGTAGCGTGGGGTCGTTGTCTAACAAGAGAACTTCCGCCACTTATGGGGTGATCAGTCCCGTATTGTATTTGCCCGTCCTGTTCTGAATCCAGGGAATGGCGATGAACATGAGGATTTGCCTCTAACAAGAGATGTCACAGCATGTCATTTGTATGTCATCAATATGACATTGTAGATAGAACGTCGTTAATACGACGTTTGAAGCAGGACGTCGTTGGTATGATGCTTTGAAGTAAAAGGTTGCAATTATGTCCTTGCAAATATGTTGTTGTAGCATGCTGACTTTGAATATATTTTGGGTTTAATTCCAAGTTGTTGATTCCTTGATGACGCCTTTTTTTATAGTCGTCAATATGAGTAAGTTGTTGTTGATGATAAGCGTTGTCATAACGCATGGTAGATTTTTTGCTTGCACATAGCATAATATCTTGGATTGTTGATGTAGATAATAAGTGCGTAGTTTTGTTACTTCGCGTTTAATCCAAAATAGCATGCAAGACATAGATATGTACCTACAAAGGTAGATTGACTTCATTAGATACTTGCGCGTATTTACATTGTTTTTTTGAGAAGGCGTCAACTGATCACTCCTTCTTAAAACATGTAAAGAAACTAGATGTGATGATTCTTAAAACACTTAGAATAGAAATGTGCAAAGTAAACGGAAAGGTAGTTACTTCTCTCGTCTCTTTCATGGTTGGTTTAACGATGACGTCGCAGAGTCAGTTGCAACAAATCGTCTTAACGCGCCCAGCGCGATGCATTCTTCTATCTCCATTCTCAGTGGCAGACACTTGTTTGTGTTGTGTCCCCAGGTTTTGTGGTATTTGCACCATTCTTTAACGTTGTTGCCCAAGAAAGCAGTCTTTGGAACAAGTGGACTCGGGAGCTTGTTTTCGAGTAGGTTGACGTAAATGTCTTCAACAACCGTGTTTAGCTGTGTGAAGATGTTGTCCATATTGATGCTCGCGCCTTCCTGTTTGTTCCTCTCAGCTTGAACTTCTTTGTCCCAAATGAGGGGTGTACCCCACCTCAGTTCTTGTTCACACAAGTCTGCCGTCTCGAGCTTGTCTTTTAGATCTGCCATGGTCCTGGTTGTTCGCCATCCATGCGTTCTTCCGAAGAAAAGGAAGGATCTGGCGTTCATGTTTGCAAAGAACACGCTTATCACTTCCTCTCTTGTTGCTTTTGCCAAAGAGGCGTTGGCAGCGAATCTATTGAAGTAGTTCATGACTGGCTCGCCTTCACCCTGCTTGATGAGCCATATCTGGTTCCATGATGAGTACTGAACGTACTCTTGTGGATTTCAAACTATAATAGCTTGCTCATGCTTTCCACAATCAACAATTTTTTGCTTCTTGAAAGAATTCACCATCGCCACATGGAAATGCTGCTTTGCTCTTAGGGCGTTGACGTAACATCGTCTTGCGGATATCTGGTCGCCTAGTACTTCCCCGATCCCGTGGTCAGTAGGGAACTTCATCTTCTGATGGACAGTAGAGGGCACGATCACGTAAGGGTTGATCGTTGTTCTCCCTAAAATTCCATTATAGGCCCCAAGAGAATCCACAACGACAAAAGTGACGTTGACGTGTAATGTTTTCCACCCTTGGCCTAGGATGATAGGAAGCGTGATCGTTCCCAGGGGGTATGTGGCTGCCCCGGCAAAGATGACTAACGAGAAAGTTCCTGGAGTCAAGTCTTTAACTGATTTTCCCAGTTGCTCCAGGACTTTGACATGTAAAATGTCAGCAGAGCTTCCACCATCAACGAGAATTCTCTTCACATCATATCCGTTGATGTCCATGGTTATGAATAAAGCATCGTCGTGAGGGTAAACGATGTGCTTTAAGTCTTCCCTGGAAAATTGGATAACCACGTCGTCTTGTTCTGGTTGCTTGCGCTTTCCATATCTTGGTAATGTTGCTGCTTGGGATGCATAAACGTCCCGAGCATTTGACACTTGTCCTCCGGCGGCAGGTCCCCCGTGGATGACATTGACAACACCTCGCTTGGCCGGGGACTGTGTTAGGTAATATCCAAAGAATCATTTGGGGTTGTCGTTGACTTTCTCTTTGCCTTTGCTTCCTTTCTTTGATGACTCTGCTTGAGTCTTCTTTGGGGGGCTGTCGCCTTGATCGACGAATTGCTTCAATTCGCCCTTGAGGACGAAGTTGTTAATGCGGAAACGTAGGCTGACCCAGCGGACCTTTTCTGAAATTGTTCGGCTCTTTCCACATGTTCGCATCCTTCATTTCCTTCAATATCACGGACAGCGGCGCATTCAATGGAATGCAGTCAGCGAGGTTTACTTCTCTTGGTTTCTGGAAATCTCCTTGAAAAGGCCTTTTCGGCTGAGGCTGCCAATTTCTTCCTTACTGACCGCTTGAGGGCGGTTTTGCTTGATTCTGCTTTGGGTTTTCTTTCGCCTTTGCAGCAGAGACTTTCGCCTTGTTCTGGCTCCTGAACCTTTCTAGGTCCACGTACTCTTTAACTCTTGCGGCTAACTCTTCTAGAGTTTCAGCTGGGCGCTTTGCCATCTTTTCTGCTAAGGCGTAGCCTCTTCGTCCGAGGTTTCGGATGAATGCTCGTACTATCTCTCCTTCCGTCAGGTTCCCCTGAATATCAGAGATATTCTGGTTGAAGCGAACGTAATACTCAGCGAGAGATTCTTCATTTTGCTGTTGGACGTCGTCCAGAGCATTTGTTCCTTTCAGCAATGTTCGTTCACCCATATATCGTTGAAGTGATGCCTCCGCATGGCAGCGAGAAGAACCAGTGTGCTGCTGTTCCGGCAAGAGTTTGTGAAAACGTCATTGCAAAGTGGTGTGGGTTCTTCGTTCTTCCTAGCAGAGAGGCCTCGTGCTTCTGCACGTGTTCTACTGGATCTCCCTTTCCGCGATAGAGATCTCCTCCAATCCGGTACAGTGCGTCTGGGACGCGACTGTTTACAAGGTGGTCTGCGAACGGATGCGACGCCTTTTCCTCAAGCACGTGCATACCCTTCATCTTTGCTTCTTTCATCTTTTTCTCAACAATTTCTTCTAACATCTCGGCAGTAAACCCTTTTACAGGCGCATCATAATCCGTTGCAGGATTTCGCCAACCAGTGTTATGGTAGATGTCAGATTGATCTCTGCTTGTGGCCTGGAAGGGATCATCCTTCGTTGGCTGCTGTGAGCGGTGGTGTGGGGGTTGCCTTTCTGCATTCCTCCAATGACGGGCTCCTTGGGAAGGAGTGTATGAACGTGCGGCTTCATATCTTGCATGTTGGTCTCTGCCCTGGAATGGACCGCCTTGGCGGGTAGTGTCTTGCGACATTTTTCTTGTCGGCGCAGCGTGTTCCTGGGCGGTTGGAGGTGGTTGGGCCGCATATCCTTGATTTTTCAGTGACTCGCGGAATGCGAGTAATTCTTCCAGCGCAGCCATCACTGCTGGAGTAACCGTAGGCATCGGGTTTGCTCCCGTTCCTTGTTGTTCGCCTTGCGGCGTTTCTGTCTGAAATTCATCATCATCACGCATCTCTGGCTCAAAACCAGGTGGGGGTGAACGATGCTCGTCACTTGGTTCTTGGTGGTTGTGCTGTGCGTCGGGCACATCCTCGGTTGGCATGGATGAAGCTACGGAAGTAGCTCTCGGTATGTGGGAAGGTTCCGGCTGGCTTCCAGCTGGCTTCTGACCTCCTGCTCTTTTGCTTGCCGGAGACATCTTAGGACGTCCAGGTCTTTTCCTTGTGTTTCTCGCGTTAACCTCTTCGGGAGGGTTGCGATCACTCGTCATGTCTTTGCGGTATAATAGCTTTTGTTCGAATCCCGGAGACGGCGCCAAATGTTGCGTCCTGGTTGAAATGGGTCGGATGGACGCGTTCGTCTGATTGGGTTATTCGGGTTTTTGGGCTGACACCCTTCGCCTGGAAGAGGTATTCGCCTAATGCCGATGACGAGTGTTCGGTTTTACGCTGTGTCTCAGGAAATCAGGAAAATTCTGTGTCTCAGGGAAAGTCTATGTCTCAGGAAATGGCTGTCTGGGCACGAGTCTTAGCGTCTGGGCACATCTTACTCCTATTTCTCTTCCACACCTTAGCTGCGGGGCCTGTTCCTGCACAAATGGCCAATACTAGCACGGAGGGGGGGGGGGGGGGGGTGGTGCTAGTGGAGCCCTCTCCTATGCTTAAGTCACGATTGGGCTAAAGGAAGAAAGATAACTCTAGAGAGAGAAAATATTTCTAGAGAGAAGTCAAAGCTCAAAATGCTTAAGTTGGGCAAATGAGAGGATGTGTGAAAATGGGGGGCCAAGGTCTCCTATTTATAGGCTACCTTGGGACCGGACCCGGTTTTGAAGCGGTTTGATGACGGTTCAAAGGCAAGCGGTAACCGTCATCAATATTGGCAATGCGCGAACTCGACTTCCCTATGCGTACGGTAATCGCGTAATACCCATAGAGCAATCCGGACCTCGTCGAATTTGGGAAATTCGGCGATGTCCGGCTTGCCGTGCAACCCGGACGTCTGGGTTGCTGCAATCCGGAGGTCCGGTCCGGACGCGTGTACCACGCTTCCGGACCGTTTTGACCCTTAGAAGGCGTTTTCTAAACCGTGATGTGATTTTTGACGTGTTTACGAGGTCCGAAATATAAATACGAACCCGAATTTGACACATATCCATCAAGGGGAGTTACTACTTACAATCATGTTTATAAATTTTCAGCACTTAGCCAAAATTTTGGCCGATTTGTGGAACTAACTTCTTGTAGGAATTTTAACAAACACCTTATGGGCACTCTAGAGTAATCAATTTCAAGAGACAATCAAGATCAAATTGGATCCAAACAAGGTTGCAAATGGTTTAGCCATACCTGAAATTGAGCTCACCACCTCAAGCCGATTGGACCACCGTGAAAACCACCACCAAAGGCTGCCAGAAAATCCCCCCCCCCTCCGCCGTAGAAGTCACGCGCCGCCGCCGTGGATGTCACGCGCTGCCGCCCCAACCACCGTGAGCTACCCTCGAGCTGCCATGACTCCTTGTCGTTGTTCCGTCGCCGTGATGGTGATTAAATGTGGCCGACCAATGTAATTAAGCACTCAAGTTTGCTACACCAAGGTTTCTTCTCCTTCAAGAAATGAGAGTGATCCTAAAAACTACTAAGTGGGGAGACTTGACAAGTGAATGCTCTCTCTCATTTTCACTAATGGTGTTTGTACCTATGGGTAACCCTTGATCCCTCTCTATTTTTTACAAGTCCCAAATTGCATGATTACAACCTACATCATTTTTAGACTCGACATATGCAATCATGCTCATATGTTGCATGTTCAAGTCGAACCTGATGATCACCTTTGCTGAACCAGGAATGACGCAACTACCTATATTACCCATTGTTTCCAGTGGGAGTGATCCAACCATACTTGGTTCCAGATCCTAGTGATCAAGGGATGCAATACCCCGAGACCAAGAGGTTGTAATAGGAAAGTTATAGGTCAAGGTTCTAGCAATGCTGTTGTTCCCAACAGAGACGATACTCCGATAAGAAGCATTGTTCCGAGTGGAAGGATTATTCCCAATAGAAATTATGCTACGATAAGAAGCGTTATTTCGAGTGGGAGAAAAGATCAGACTAATAGGTGGGACTCACAATGCCTAGACGAGAGTCAAAGGCAAGTATCCCATTGAGCAAGGTGAAAACCCTGCTTGAACTGTTGGCAAGCATTGGAAAGACCTCAAGTGAATAAATGGAAATAAATAATAAATGAGAGAGATCGCCTAAATGAAAGCCATTTTAGTCTATAGTTGATTTAACTGCTAAACACGGGGGCATAAGGATAAAGCGAGCCCTGAAAGAAGGCTCGCCACTGATGGAAAAAGGTCGAACTCGACTTATTGCGAAAGGACTTACCCAATTCACGGAGTGGACTTTGATAAGAGAAACTCACAGACTGTGCGTAAAACCACGGTTAGGGCCATTAATGGTCCTGGTCGCAAGTCTCGATCCCGAGCTGCGCCAAATGGATGTTAGGTCTGCATTCCTCCACGAGAACCTAGAGGAAGAGATCTACATGGAGCAACCGGAGGTTTTCATTACTCCAGGTAACGAACGTAAATTTTGTAAACTTCCAAAGGTCTATCTACGGTCTTAAACAGTCGTCTCGACAATAGTACCGCAGATTCCACGAGGAAATCATAGGGAACGGATTCATGAATCTTCACGAGGATCCGTGCGTGTATTATAAGACCTCCGGTCCAAATATGTCATCTTAACCTTATACATGGACGACATACTCATTGCTGCAAACGACATGAGTTTCGTGAACAAGTCAAAGTCCTGGTTAGCATCTGTATTTGAGATGAAAGAAATGGGAGAGGCCACGTATATCTTAGGCATTAAAATTGCTAGAGATCGGGCTACCTGGAAATTGTGTCTGTCTCAAGAAGCCTATATCAACAAGCTGTTGAAAAGGTTCAAATTACAGGATGCCAAACCCGTGGATACGCCGGTGGTATTTTGGTGCGCACTCTCAAAACGTGACGGCCCCAAAAACCTGGCGGAGCGGGAACAGATGAAGGGTGCAGAATATTTAAGCATGGTTGGTAGTTTGATGTACGCCATGCAATGCACCCGTCCGGATATCTGTTACGCCGTGGGCCTAGTAGCACGTTTCCAGTCAAATCCTGGCTATCAACATTTAAAGGCTGTAAAACGTATAATTTGTTATCTGAAAGGTACTGCCGACTATGCTCTGTGCTATGAGGGCGAGAAGTTAGAATTGACCGGTTACAGTGACGCCGACCATGGTGGCGATCTGGATGATCGTAAGTCCACCACAGGGGGAGTGTTCCTCCTTGCTAAAGCCGTCATTTCATGGACGAGCAAGAAGCAAACCTGTGTCACGCTGTCAATGATGGAATCAGAATTCGTAGCTCTCTCTAAGAATGCACAGGAAGTAGTCTGGCTGAAAAGGCTTCTTACTGCGTTGCTTAATGGTGACATCGAGAGTAAACCTGTAAAGGTGTTCTCTGACAGTCAGGCAGCCATTGCGGCAGTTAAGAATCCGAAGTACCATAGTAGGACCAAACACATTGATGTGAAATATTTTTATGCTAAATCTATGGTAGAAGACAATATAATCACTATGGAATACTTGTCCACTGACAATATGATTGCAGACCCATTAACTAAACCACTACGCAGGGAGATATTCGAAAAGCATGTAAAACTACTTGGATTGCGTAGGGTTTAGAAATGACATGTATCTGTGATAGCATTTTTTTATTAGAAAGTTACATTTTGTAAGCGAAAGAATTGCAACCGAGTTTATGATCAATTGACGCCATAATGTTTTGATTACATCAGATTTACGGTCTATAAACTAAGTCGTAGGAGGACGCAATCATCTGCCAAACTATGTCGAATGTGGGCCTTACCTAGTCACACAGGTACGGTCGTCTTGTGATGGAGGGATGCCTCCACCAAACAAGACTGGCTAAGAGTCAGGGGGATAAACCTGATTAAACGAGACGATTATCTAGTTTCGAAATAACTCGACGTGATCTTCGTCTCGCATATCGCCGTGATGAACTTCGTTCTTCATTTAACCACATTATGGGCCAAATGAGAATCTGTGATAGCATGATTAACATATCCCTTTCCTGTCAACCCAAAAGGTTCAGGTATGCTATCAACGCGTGCTTCATACTACGCGTGCCAAGTTCGACCACGGGGTCACAGCTCGGTTGTGCTAGGAGCAAACTTCTTCACCTCGAGCGTGTGATTGATCCCGGGAGCCTTATGAAGAGGCACCCGAAGTATCCTCATGGAGTCAAAACTCATACCTAAGGTCAGGCTCAATGCTCGCTTCCCGGCGTACGAGCGTAGTGCTAAACAAAAAGGCCCAGTGACCACGTCTTGGAAACCGGTTGGGTTTGACTAAGGGTATGAGCGATGAGGATGGTCAAGTTCACCTGTAATTCACCGATTCTTGTATTCACTAGGTAGCCACCAGCCGGATATCAGTTGAAGGTTGTGAATACTTGTACGGATGCCTTGGAGAAGTGTTCCTATGTGGAAACTAGGCAAATGGAGAATTATCAGTTTACCTAGGATACAACGCGGTACAACATATAAATGTTGTTTATAACAGGTTGATTAGAGAAAGGGGAATCAACGTTCCGCGGGCGCTACAATACTCCTAACAGATGAGTAGCACGATGCCCGTCGTATCCGCCGGTCGCACGCCAAACCTCGTATGAACTATTCGGAAGCATGGAGCAGATCAAAGGGGAGAAATGTTGATGCGGATTTGGAAAACAATACATTAACAGGCACCCTCCCATTCCGGCGAGTGGGAGCTGTAAGCATATGGTGATGGGTGCTGTAATTGGTAGCCCATAATATGTATAGTTTACCTAATGAACTTGGGTAAATGTCACATTAGGGTAATTGGGCTAGACCCAAATCCCAATTGACATGGGAGACAAAAAATTGGGCATCCCCAATTACATAGGCCGGCCGAAATATTTAGGTGGGGTAAAGTAGACTTTTGTCCACTTTACTCCTCCTATAAATAAGAGGTGTTAGGGAAATTTTAGGGTTAATCATAATTCCCTCACAAGAGAGTTTTAGAGAGAAAAACCCTCCTCCCACACCTAGGGTTCAGCCGAACCATACAAGTCATCAAGGGTGTGCCAAATTGCCTTCGAGCAAACTCTCCAGAGATCTGTCCCCGTGCCAAGAATCAATCAGAGGCTTTGCTGTGGAGCTGCACCACGTAGGGCTTCTCTAACAAAAAATCTCTACGGGTCCCGTTCGGAGGATCGCGAACTCCCTCGAGCAAGGATCTTGGACTACAGTTACTTTTGAGGTATGTGTAAACTTTTCGCTGCGTAATTGATATTACTAGCACATACCATGTTTATGTTTCCGTAGTGATTACTCCCCGTAATCTAACACCTACTCCATTAGTTAGACATTGTTCTGTTTCGGATTCTGATTCCGAGTCGGAGGGTCCAGAGTCGTCTGGGCCGGAAACTGTGGAGGATATATATTCTTCTCCCAATTGGTGGCAACATATTGGATCGCGACGAATATAAACGTTATGTTGATCGTGCTGGGCTTTGCCCCCTTGTGGAGGCGTTATTTCCCTTCGATGTTGTTACTAATGTTGCTGTGGGCACACCTACCGTGCCTCCTGAGGAGTTGTCGTCCGTGTATACCTCCCAGATTCGAGAGGGTTTGCGCTTTCCTTATTGTCGGGACATGCGCAGGTTGTGCCGTTACTATAGGATTTCTCCTCTTGATCTTGCACTAGCCGGCATACGGTATTGGGTTTGCTTTCAAGTATTATGTCATCAGCAGTAATGGTATTACTCGACTCTACTTTTCCGCTGCTTCTTCCGGCTCCAGCGTTCAGACGTGTCTGGCTTGTGTTCTATATCTGTCAGCTGGCCTTCGATGAAGGGGGACGATTTTGCTACCCTTGGATTGGGGGAGGTGAAGTGGGACACTACCCTTCGCTTTGTTACTGCTGTTGACCGCTCAAAAGGACATTGGAAGAAGCATTACTTCTTCACGAACGACATGGGAACCACTTGGCCTATCATTCGTATTACCAAGACTGATCATATGCCGGATTTTCGTGAGTTTTCTGAGTCGGAAAAAACGGGGATGAAGATTAAATATCGGGCACATAAAGCACGCACATATAGGCCCTTGCCTTGCGTGATGGAGCGAGATTTGCGCCAGGCTGGGATTTGCACACCTCCTTCGGGAGGTCCTTCGGTATGCTATGAACCTTTATAAATTCATTGTGTTGTGATGTAGGCTAGTTTCATGGAAAAATTTCGCGCTTGCAGGCGGGTTCTTAGGGTGGCGCTGTTCCACTCGTGCGGAGTGGTCGTACGGACGTTTCTGCTGTGTTCCAGGGCATGCAACCTGGACGTGGGAAGGGGAACGCGGGTAAGTTGCATTTTGTGAGATTGTTTTCCTTGCCTGTATTCCATGTTTTTGTTCTCATCCTGCTTTGTTCCTTTTGTAGGTCGGTCCCATCTTGTGACTGAACGTGTTGTTGTTGCAGCTGACACTCCGCCTCGCCCTAAGGCGAAGTGTCCTGACTCCGGCATGTGGCCCTCAAGCGATCCTAAACGGTCAAATTCTAGAGGAGGTGAGGTGTCGAAGACTCCTCTTAGCAAAGGGAAAGGAGTTGAAGGTCAGGCTCGTACTCCCACCTAGACCAAGGGGCCGGGCTAGCAACTTACTGGCTCTTACTCAGGACCAGGACCTAAACTAACCGAAAAAGGCAGCAGAAGAAGGCTTCTCTAAAAGGGACTACAGCCATCAATAGAGAGTTATCTTCTGTTTCCCTTTCCCTAGAACCTATCTAGGTGGTGGACCAAAGCTCAGCGAAGGCCCTCGTAGTACACTCAATAGCTGGATTGCTAAACAGGCGGGTGGAGAGGAGGGTGAAAGAGGAATAAATTTGCCTGGAAGTTCCAATTTCACTTTCAAGTGTTGCAAGCATAATTTCTAGTCAAGCAATAAGAGAGGGGGTAAGCAATTATATCTGCCCCCGGTCGAGGGACCGGACGTCGGAGGAGGATGCTCCCTGCTCAGGTATGTTGCTTGACTTTATCTCATTGCTATACTTGTCATATTTGTATCTTTTTTTTTTAATTTTTGTGTTTATTCATAGGTATCCTGCCTGTTGCTGCACTTGCCCGTGCCGAGCTAGTTCGTCCCGTTAAGGATGCCATTATTGATGAGGAGTGGGCACCTTTTGCTGTTGGGGGGCCTCGCTTTTCTAAGAAGGTCACTCTAACTACTCCCGAGGTGGGAGTGCGCGTCTTCCAGCAGATTATCCCTCCTGGGGATCGGAGGGTTCGTCCCAGCGAGCCTGAGGATGCGCAGACATATGCTGAGGGTGCGTTGTCATGTCTTGCGCCTGCGAGTATTTCTCCTTATTCTTTTGTAACTTGTATGTATGTATGTTTGTCAGTGTTGTCACCACTTGTTTATTTTTAACCTTTGTGTTACTTTTGTAGTTTGTTTTTTAGATGGCGAACCTTTCCTCCTTCGTGATTGAGCTCACGGAGGAGAAGAAAGCGCTCCGGGAGAAGTGCAATATCGCTTATCGTGAGGCGGAGAGTGCAAAGGAGAAAGTGCACTTCTTGGGCTCAAAGGTCGCTGATTTGAAGACGGAGAGTTCTTCCCGTCATGCTCAAGTTGCTGCGCTCGAGTCTGATCTTGCTGCCCTTCAGAAGAAGGTTGTTGAGGATGGAAATGTACATAGCCTTGCCTTGCAGGCTGTGAGGGAGGAGGCGCATGAGGATAGCAAAGCTGAAGGCTTTGCAGAGTATAAGGCCTCTGAGTCTTATTATGACAATATCCGGGCAGGAGCGGACGAGATGTTGTATGACTCCATCGAGGGTCTTATTGAACATGTATATGCCCTTGCCCCCGATCTATGCTTTGATCAATTGGGTCCGTATGCCACCTTTGTTGTTGGGCATGTGGCTGCTTTGATCGTTCCTCTGCCTGCTGTGGTTGATGTGTTAGATTACGGGGAGTAATCACTACGGAAACTCATTCATGGTACATGCTAGTAATCGAAATTACGCAGCGGAAGATTCGCACATACCTCTACAATTGTCCATAGTCCCAAGATCTTTGTAGGAGGGAGTTCACGATCCTCCGGTCGGCACCCGTAGGGGTTCTTACAAAGAAAGCCCTACGTGGTATATTCTTCACAGCAAAGCCTCTGATCGATTCTTGGCAAGGGACAGATCTCTGGAGTGTTTGCTCGAAGGCAAATTGGCACACCCTTAGTGGATGCTAGGTTTGGCCGATATAGGTGTATTTGGGGAGAGGGTACTCTCTCAAATCACCACTTGAAGGGAATTGTGATTAACCCTATTAAAACCCCTAACTCCCCATATATATATATATGAGGAGTAAAGTGGACAAAAGTCCACTTTACCTCTACCTAAATTTCGGCCGGCCCGTGCTTAGTATAGGGAGGCCCAATTTTGGGCCTCTCATGTCAATTGAGATTTGGTTCCGGCCCAATGTCCTAAAGTGACATGTACCCAATTAACTTAGGTAACACATACATATAATGGGCTTTCATTTACGGCGCCCATCACCATATGCTTACAGGATGCCCCCCGATTTTTGAGGCGAATTCCCCTGCGGATGTCGAGGCTGATACTCGTGAGTATGAGTTAGTGTTTGATGATGATGGTGAGCCGCGTATAGTGGAGGGTGCTTCTCATGATGAGGTCGTTCCTGGGGCAGGCGGAGATGCCGTTGTTGGTGATGTTCCTGACGTGGCGTCGGGTTGAGTGTTGATTTTATCCCAAACTTTGTATATAGTTTTGGCTCCCCATGTTGGGTTGAGGTTGTTTTTGGGGTATTTTCCATTTGAGCCCTTTATGCTTATGTTTTAGTTTTTGACATTGTCGTATGAATCCTGTCATGAATGGTTTAATAATGAATGATAACTTGGTAGTAATATTTCATACCTTTGTTTTCATGATTTTCCATGTGTGTGGACTATAGAGTAGAGTTAAGACTCGTCATCTGATTGGATGTGACATCCGTAGTTGTAGTTAGGAGGCATATGTCCTTGCATTGCGCGCTCCTCTTGGTTATACAAAGGCATGGCGGGATTGATATGTGTTAAACACATGTGTTGTATGCTTGACATATTTCATGGGTAGTAATGCAAGAATTTAGAATGACGCTCAGCATTTATGGGTAGTAATGCATAAGGCTATTTTCTTGGTACTTGGCATTTATGAGTAGTAATGCGCAAGACCCGTGTATATACGCGAGTGTGTCATCTCAACAGGGCGAGACCTTAGATTTAACCGTCTCTTAGTCTACTCTAAGGCGAAGTTTTCACAAGACACTACTTGTCTGTTTGGTGCGTTTTCCCATCCGTTAGTTGGGGACATCCCGCGTAACGTTGTTACAAGGTGTTCTGTCGGCTAACCCAATTACTTGCCTTGTGATGCTAATACGTCTCTACATTGTTAATCAAAGGGACGTGACATAGGTCGTGTAATACGCCGTGTAGTTTATACCGTCTTTTGGACCATTCTAAAGCGACGTTGTAGCAAGACTAGTCCAGTTACTTGTCTTTCGATGCTACTACACCTCTGCATGGTTATTCCAAGGGGTTGTACAAGATCGCGTTGCACGACTTGTAGTTTTTCCCGTCTCTTGGACCATTCCAAGGCGACATTTGTGGCAAGACACTACTTGCTTGGTTGAAGTGTTTTATTTCCGTTATCCGTTCACGGGCAAGATAACGTTTTACAAGACTCGACTTGTATGTTTGGTGAGTTTTTCGCTGCCTTGTGCATGGCCGCAATTCTAGAGAGGGTTTCGCACCATGTGCCGGCGTAGAAAAGTTGTACGTAATAATGAACGCTACTTGTGGGTAGTAGTAGGTTCTCATGGGGTTGCCCTCGTCAAGAGGATGTCGCGCCATGTTTTATGGGGTGAATCACGCCCCAAGTGTTTAGTAATCTATACTGGTGTCATTTTCCTCAGTAAGATTGCCCTCGTATAGTTGATGTCGCACTATGTAAATGTGTGAGGTTGCCCTCGTATAAAGGATGTCGCACCACGTATTGGATGGTCGTTTCTTGGTTGGAAATTCCAAGGTATGATTGTTGTAATCATGGCGTTGCCCCCGAGTGGGGATGTCGTGCCATGTTATTTGTAAGTAATCCTTAGAAAAAATTTCCGGATGTGCTTGTATAGAGTAGACATGATAGATGTCGTGCGAGGGAACGTATTGAGTGTTCGTTGTTGATGTCGAGTATTGACATGTTGGCAGCATATAAAGGCCGTTTGTTGCGTTTAGCATAATAGCTTGTGTTGTTGGTGCATGTTTAATGCATATAGTCCACTAGTTGGTGTAGGGAGGTAATGTACCTACGAAAATAAATTAACTTCATTAGTTTTCTTGTCGCATTTACATTGTTGGATAGATGGGGTCAACTGATCACCATATGTAAATAGTCTACTAAGAGCTTAAACTACTTAGGAAATTAAAGCTTAAAAGTAAATAGATGAATAAAGCTGTGCGTAAAGCATGTAATGGGGGAGGGATGTTATTGTCGCCTCCCAATTCGTTTGTTCACGTGGTGTGGTAGGTGCACGCCACACGATGTTGTTGAGCTTCATGGGCTATCATTTCTTCGATTTCGAATCGCAGGATGAGACAATCGTTTGTGCTGTGACCCCAGGCTTTGTGGAATTTGCACCAATGCGTGATGTTGGTTCCCAGAAACGCGTGTGGTGTCTCCCGTGGGGGGGGGGGGGGGTAGCTTGTTTTGCAAGATGCTCACAAACAGCTGTCCGACCTCTGTGCTCAGAGGCGTGAATGCATATTCTGGGTCGTCAACTGTTTTCTTGCTTGTGCCTTGCTGTAAAAGTACCTATCCCTTGCCTGCGGGTGGTTTGGTCCACCCCAGTTCATGTTCACAAGTGACTGCTCTTTCGAGTTTTTCTTTGAGGTCACTCATTGACTGAGTGGTCCTCCAACCGTATTCTTGTCAGATTACGGGGAGTAATCACTACGGATACTTAAACAAGGTACATGCTAGTAACTGGAATTACGCAGCGGAAGTTTCACACATACCTTTAAGGTGATCCGTACACCCAAGATCTTCTCAGGATGGAGTTTAAGATCCTCCGGTTGGGACCCGTAGAGGTTCTTGTTCGAAAAGCCCTACGTGGTGCAAGCTCCACAGCAAAGCCTCTGATCGATTCTTGGCACGGGGACAGATCTCTGAAGAGTTTGCTCGAAGGAAATTTGGCACACCCTTGGTGAGGGATATCGTTCGGCCGAACTAGGGTGTTATGGGGGGAGGGTTTTCCTCTCTAAAACACTCTAAAGAGGGAATTGTGATTTGATTTGAATGCCTAGCCTGACTTATCGTTCAAGGCGTACGAAAGGAAAATCGTTTAACCGACTTCATCCTTCTTCGTTTGCAAACTTATCTCAAAGATTTTATCCCATCTCCGAACTGAGCATCTTGGGTTTTCACCCTATGCGTCAGTTGATACTTTTACAAGGCTGTGGTAGCTTTCCGAAGCCTACTTCGTACCGATGTAAATGGTATCAATAAGTTGTTTCCAAGGGAATGCAAACGAAAATTCAGCACATCATCTTCAGACACTTCATCATTAAATTCGTATTTTGAAACGATGTGTTGCGTCTATTGAGGTCCACTTGCGCGTAGCGCTTTTCACCGAAGTTTTAACCCTTGGTTAAATCGTTTCATTTCTGAATTTAATTTAATTTAATCCAATCGGTTTCACATATGATCATCATTGCAGATTATTTCATTCAATGGAGTACTAACAAATAAGAAATACTACATCTTTCGATCTAGCTACGCAATTGATGTGTATGTTCAGTTCAGTTTCCCGACTGAGATGACGGGGTACGTGAATCGTTTCGTTTAATTCGACTAGTTTTACATGGCCGAAATTTCGTTTCAGATCGATCCTGTTTAACCGGGTCGATTAATTTTGACAAGTAGATCACATTTCGAATCGAACGGAAACTACTTTATTCAATAAATACGAATCTCGAAATAACCAAAATTTTAGTAACTCAAACGAACGATAAATGACAATGGTAGGGTTCTTGATCTGAAGATCGCGTATTCGATCCTTGATTGTTGCATAGATAGTCGAGAACTTCAAGTCATGTTGAACATCACATCTGAGTAATTCACGAGTGAATTACATCAAATGATATGTGTCTGTATAAAATGTTTTACAGCTTCATACACATGACCTACGTGGCGTAGTAGAGACGCATTTTATCAACATGGTTTAACCCAACAGATTATCGTATAAGACCTTTATGGTCCAGTTCTCTCTATAATATGCGGATCATGGTTGATTTCTTTCAAATCCAGTATGGTGAGCAGAGAAGGTTTCCCTTTTACTGTTGTGGTTACTGTACTTGATTAGGCTCAAGGTCATTGAGTCCTGTCAATATCAGACAACCATATACATCTTCTCCATGTTGACCTATCATTATGAAGATCTGATGCGGGTGTTACGCCAACATCCATGAAAAGAGAGAAGACCATCACGTTTAACCGAAACGTTTACCTTTTGCATCCTTGCTTCCACCGACGCGGATGCAAAGGGATACTAAGCTGCAACATTGCCTGGTTGTAATTGAAGTCTTCTTCAACACCCTTTACCAAAATTGTATGTATCACCACACACGCGTTGAGATCATCAAAGAACCTACTCATATTCTTGGTGAAACAAATTGTTACATTCGTTTCTCATTGTCAAAAATCATACAGACTACCATATTCATATGTAGTTGTCCTCTTCACTTGTCGGAATCGTAATAGAGAGTTCAACACATACTCTTTTTATTCATCATGATTCATACCATCAAGATTGCGAGAAATATCGAATCTCACTAAATTAACCAATTCATACTAACACATCGATTATTATGCAAAAATTAGGGAGACATTAACATTTTGAGAAAGAATTGCATACATCATATATCTATTAAGATTGAATCCGAAGAATAACGATTCATCAGTCATCTAAACCAACCGACCACCAGTAAACCAATGGAAGATGGCTGTGAAAGAGTTCACATTACCGTCGTTTTCAATCCAATAGATCGGTCTTTTAAAATTGTTTTAATCGCAAATTACCGGAACGGGAATTTTAAAACAAGCATACCCGATCTTGGGTTTCCCAAGACCCTTTGTATTTTGGAAAATATTCCGATGAATTTACTCATGCATATACAATTCTACTAACCATGTAAATTATCATACGCAAGTAACATTCATCAAACAAATCACACTCATGCTTACGCGTCATGCGTCTAATGTTCCGAGGAACTCATGCTTGCATATATAATTCTACTTCCATGTAAATTATCAAATTCAATTACATCCTCAACATTCTAGCATACGGTCAAACATGAAAATTCCACAACAATCATACATATTAGGCGACTGGTTTTCGTTTTAAAATAATTTTAAACATTAGGGGATGATTTGCAATTCATACTTATATTCAATCACGCAACATTCTAGACATGAATCCTAGGCATTTCCATCCATCACAGCATGTCTATCCTAGTGCGAATTCCATATATTTAACCAGGGTTCCGCCCATAACATGCAGTGTCCAGCTAGCTTGACTAAGTCAAGACAACATTTCTAATCATGCATTAATATATATTGAATAATAAACAATTGCAATTCAGCCCTCTAATTAATCCAGTCACAAAAACATGTATCTCCGAGATCTATCCCCATAATCGAAACAAGGCATAAATGTTAGCAACCCTATGAGTACTGTGTAGTCCATTTAGAGGTTAAAAAATATTTGGATTTTAAAACTTGACCAACCTATTTTATTTAATTGGCTTGAATTCGGTTCTGAAAAACATTTCGGTTCAGTCAATTTCGGTTCGGTTTGGTCCGGTTCAGAAAATCCGGTTCGGCTCTGTCCGGCAAATCCGGTTCTGTCCGGTTTTAAATTTTAAAATCTGGTTCGGTCCGAACCGGTCCAATAAAATAGGGTTCCACTTAATTACCCCGGTTCGACCTGACCCTTTAGGTCGAACCGATTGAGAAAACTCGGTTATATTTAAATCCGTCCCGGTTTGACATATTGGACCGGCCCAATAATTAAAATTTCAAAGGTTGGACCGAAATGTTTACTTGTGGCCCAAGTATAGTTTTAAAGTCCAAAAATATTTAACTTAGCCACCAAGTAACATTAATTATTTAAAAAATAATTTCCAATATTAAATATATATATATATATAAAAAAAAATTTCGGACCATATAAAAACATATATATATATATATTGCTAAGATTCTGTCTATATGATTAAATCAATCAACAATATATATATATATATATATATATATATATGTAAAAATCGGCACAATATATAATATATTTATTTATTTATTGTCAATATCTTAAATAGGGTAACAAATATGCTGACAATATATTTTTTCAATCTTTTAGGCAATTAAATCTATCAATAATATCTTTAACCCTATTAAATATTTAGATATATTGATAGTTATATATATTTCTATATATTAATGTGAATCCATCATAATGTTCCAAATTATAGATATATTGTTACCTTAATTAAAAATTAAAATATGGTAAACAATATAACTTTAAATAGTGGCCGAAAATTTACTAGCTTGGTGACCAAGAAATTAAAAATTTTACCTAGTAAATTCTTTAAAATTTCAGCACAAACACCATATTGGGAACAAGTGGTCAAATTTTAAGATCAAATTTTAATAGGAACTACAATCCAATGTTTGATTTTGATAAATATTACACTTTTCTTGAAGATCATGAACATCAAATTAACCAAAAACATCATGAAAATTTCGGATTCACCAACAACCCCAAAAACTCGAAAATTTAAAATTTTCTTTTAAAAAAAATCGGTTTTTAATTTTAAACTTCAAGAACACCAATTTATCAAAATCATGAACTCCTAACACAAGCTCTGATAGATTACGGGGAGTAATCACTACAGATACTTAAACAAGGTACATGCTAGTAATTAGAATTACGCAGCGGAAGTTTCAAACATACCTTTAAGGTGATCTGTAGACCCAAGATCTTCTCATGAGGGAGTTCACGATCCTCCGGTCGGGACCCGTAGAGGTTCTTGTTAGAGAAGCTCTACGTTGTGCAAGCTCCACAGCAAAGCCTCTGATCGATTCTTGGCACGGGGACAGATCTCTGGAGAATTTGCTCGAAGGCAATTTCGCACACCCTTGGTGAGGGATATGGTTCGGCCGAACTAGGGTGTTATGGGGGGAGGGTTATTCTCTCTAAAACAATCTAATGAGGGAATTGTGATTAACCCTAAAAATCCCCTAACACCTCTTATTTATAGGAGGAGTAAAGTGGACAAAAGTTCACTTTACCCCACCTAGGGTTTCGGCCGGCCTATGTATTTGGGGAGGCCCAATTTTGGGCCTCCCATGTCAATTGGGATTTGGGTCTAGCCCAATTACCCTAATGTGACATTTACCCATGTTCATTAGGTAAACTATACATATTATGGGCTACTAATTACGACGCCCATTACCATATGCTTACAATTCTCTTCCAAGCTGGAGGAAGGATCGTGCGTTCGAGTTGATGAAGAACGCGTTGATCACTGCCTCCTTAGTTGCCTTCAGCAAAGCTGCATTTAGCGCAAAGCGCCTATAGTATTCCAGAGTTGGCTCATCTTCCTCTTGCTTGATGTCCCAAACAGTCTCCTTAGTTTGTCAGCCGTGTAGGCTTGAAGAGTTGTTCAAGACGTGCTTCTTCCACTTGCTTTTCTTCTTCTTGCTTGGGAATACCCTGCCTTATCATGACGATGGAGAGTTTTTATACGCCTTAGAGAATTTACATAGCACTGTTGTGCTGCAGTTTGGTCTCCTAGGATTTCTCCAACTCCATTCCTTGTCGGGAATTTCAGCTTCTGCTGCGCTGTGGATGGCACTATTTCATATGGGTTTATAGTTGTTCTTCCCAATATCCCATTATATGCCCCTAAGGTTTCAACCACAATAAATTTGACATTAATGTCCAACTTTGTCTATCCTTCTCCCAGTGTTACTGGGAATGTGATTGTACCCAGGGGGTATATTGCAGCGCCCGCAAAGCTGATTAGTGGCCAAGTGTTCCGGGACTCAAGTATGCCTTTGTGCGACCAATCTGTTATTACACCTTGATAGTTAAGATGTCTGCGGAGCTTCCTCCGTTAAAGAGAATTCGTTTGACGTCGTACTCCGCGATAGGCATGGTGATGACGAGTGCATCGTCATGGGGGTATACGATATGCCTCATGTCTTCTTTAGAAAACATGATGACTAGATCTTCCTGCTCACCCCTTGGTCGCTTGCCGTACTTGAAATGTGTCTCTGCCTGTGAGGCATAGACATTCCTTGAGTGTGAGCCTTGGCCACCGGCAGCTGGTCCTCCATGTATGACGTTTATCACACCCCGTTTAGGAGGATGTGGATTTTCATACATCTTTTCTTTTTATTTGCTTTTCTTTGAGGGTTCTCCTTGATGCTTTGTAGGGGTGCCGTCACCTTGGTCGACATAGTGTTTTAACTCTCCACGCAGGATAACATTTTTTATGCGCATTCTTAGGCTGAAACAGTTTTCGGTGTTGTGCCCATTGACTTCATGGTTTTCACACCACTTTTCCATTTCTTTTCCCAAATGGCCTTTTTGCCAATTGTTTGGCTCTTTCCAAAGATTAGTTTCCTTCATCTCCTTTAAGATCACCGACAGGGGTGCATTCAGCGGAATGAGGTTTGCGGCATTTAGCTCCTTCGGTTTCTGGAAGCCTTCTTGGGTGGGTCGCTTAGGTTGTGGTTGCCACTGTCTTTGCTGTTGATTTCCTTGGGGGTGCTTGGCTTGCCCGGACTTGTTATTGTCTTTTTTGCACTCCGCGTTCAATTTTGCCTTAGCTCTTGCTATGAACCTTTCGAGGTCCACAAACTCTTTTACGCGCGAGGCTAACTCCTTCAGAGTTTCTGCCGGTCGTTTTGACATTTTTTCTCCCAAGGAGAATCCTAGGCGACCCAGATTTCTTATGAATGCCTTGATTATCTCGTCCTCAGACAGGTATGTCTGGATGTCTACAATGTTCTGATTAAAGCGGATGAAGTAATCCGCTAGAGATTCATCATACTGATGCTTCACGTCGTCCAGCGCGCTTGAGTCCTTAAGCAGCATGCGTTCACCCATGTACCTCTGGATGAACTTTCATTTTAAGTATGGCCAGGAGCAAACACTTTCCTTGGGAAGGGCGAAAGCACAGTGTGCCGCTGAACCTGTCAAGGTTTGCGAGAATGTGACCGCCACATGGTTTGGGTTTGTTGTTCTCCCCAGAAGTGAAGCCTCATGCTGTTGCACATGCTCGATAGGATCACCCTTTCCAGTGTACTTCTCAATTCTTATGTTGTTTAGGATTCCCGAAACCCGGTCATACAACATCTCCTTGGTAAATGGGTGACTTGCGCTATCAGTCAAGACGAGCATTGGGCTGACTTTTGATTGCTTCAGCTTTTTCTCTTTGAGAGCCTCCAATGTCTTGGCGGTTAGTCCCGTGGTGGGGGCGTCGTCATTCCTCTCTGGCATCCCCCAAATGCTATTTGGGTTTCCGCTGTTGTCATGCCCCTAGCTTTGTTGGTAATGAGAATCCTCCATGCTCGGTTGCTCATTCCTGAAACTTGGTTGTTTCCATGATTCGGCTGGGTGTGGCCTCTCGTAGTAAGTTGCACTGGAGCGTGATCCTTTCGGTCCTACATTATAGTAATGTGGGTTGGCCGCTGGAGGCTGTCTTCCCTGTGGCATTAGAGCTTCTCTTCGGGGAGTGTCATGAGACATTGTCCCCGGTGCAGGGTATGCTTGAGCAGGTGGTGGGGGCGGTGGTTGTGGAGGCGCATAGCCTTGATTCCTTAGGTTTTCTCTGAAGGCCAGAAGTTCTTCAATCGCTGCCATCATTGCAGGCGTTATTGTGGGAGCGGTCTGAGCACCTTGAGTGCCTCTGCCCTGGGGTTGTTCCTCTTCTGTGTGTGCTCTGCGTTTGAACCCTGGTGGTGGCTCGTTGGTTTGGGCGGTATGCTCCTGCTGTGCGTTTAGGGACGGCACAGAGGAGGTTGTGGATACGGCCTCGAGGATGTAGGAGGGGCCTGCCTGACTCCTTCTTGGTCGGTGCTTGCTTAGGTGCTTCCACAGTAGCCTTCCTTTTTTATCGTCTTAGACCTTCTTCTCTTGCCATTTCCGTGTTATCGAGAGGCGGAGGGTTGCTCGTCATTACTTTCGGTAGTGTATGACTTGTTATGTTCGTGTCTCGCAGACAGCACCAAAATATTGGAGCCTTCACTCGATGGGGTGTTGGGTCCTTGTATAGATACGAGTATGTGTCTCAGGTTGTCTGGGATGTCGAGTCTTCGCACGTGCTTGGGTACACACGTCTCCTGAGCACCTACACGAGGGGCAATATCACACACCACGCCGAGGGGGGGGGGGTGGAGTGCGATGAACCCTCTCCGAAACTTAAATTAGAATTGTAGAGAGAGAAAGCTAGAGAGAGGTCAGAGCTTCCGCGTCAACTTAATTGTGAAATGAATGATCAAGGCTCCTATTTATAGGGAACCTTGGAATCAGACCGGGTTTTGAACGGTCCAACGCCGGTTTAATTGTAAAATGCGAACCGGACGTGGACGAGCGTGAAGTTGACGTCGGAGAGCCCGACACGTGTTGGATACGCGTATATAGGAGTTTACGCGCATCCATAGACGCAATCCGGAGGTCTGGATTGTTAGACAATCCTGACCTCCGGACTGTCTAACAATCCGGATGAGTTTCTCGTTCGGGATACGCGCACGCGTACCCTGGGCCGTTTTGGACTTACGGGTGGTTATTTTAGAACCGTTGGTGGGTTTGACGTGTAGGTGAAGTCCGAATAATGTAAAACGAACCCGAATCGGACGTAGAGTTTTCGCTTCCATCGTGAGATATATCTTATTAATGAACTAACATTGACAAGAAGCGGTAATTGAATAGAGATTTTTAGAAAACTACAGAGATTTTTGAAAAACTAACAAATGTTTTAAAAAAAACGAGTTTCTAACTACATATTAATCTACCGATACTTACATTTTAGTAGAACACGTTTTATAGTGATTTTCACGTTCTGCATTAGGAATCTTCATAGTGCAACTCTCACAGATAAACAATGTTCCCTATCCCTTCTCTTTCAACCGAAGGCACCTCTAAATGACTTACTCTTGGTCTTGGATGGCGTCGACGACATTGTAGATATCACGCTTACTAGAGAAATACGATTATGTGTAACAGAGTTTAGAAGATGCGCATGTAGTTAAGATCTATAGTGTAAATTCATTCATTATTCGTACTTCTTCCATTAATACATAATAATAACATTATTCATGTAACAGTTTAATCAGACTTCACCTACTATTGTCGTACTTATATTCTATTAGTAAAATAAATTTAAGGGTTAATAACCAAATTGCTACCTGAACTTTGGCATGTTTACAAATCGCTACCTCAACTTTTGATTTTGAAAATTAGCTACCTCAACTTTGAAATTCAGATAAAATCGCTAACTCAGTCAATTTTTTGTCAATTTAGACAGAATTGAACCACATGTGTTTTTTTTCAAATATTTTTCTTCCAAAAACGCATTTGTCTTTATTCCTTGCCTCCTTGCGTGAACATACTTCACAATCTTCTCTCCATTATCATCTTTGCTTTATTATTTTCGTCTATGTCGTATATATATCTTCAATTTCAAGATTTCAGACAAACTTCTATATTACTAATTAACAATTCCACAATAACAAAAAGTTAACTTCGCCGCTCTACTTGCTCTGTTCACCTGAAAATTATGTATGGAATTTGCAAATGTCATATATATCCTAATGAAAATATAACGGAATTCAAATTTTTTTGATGAGTTCCAAGTATACCAGACATAGATACAGATTTAAAGTTGTCTCTTTCAAGTGTTTCAACTTCTCTTTTATCTCTTATTATTATCTTATCTTTTATCTTTTTGTACCAATGCTGAAAATGCTAGTAGGTGTAGTGAATTTAACTTAATTTGTATTATATTTTAAGGAAGTATTACTTTTTTATGAATTTGATCCAAAAATACCCAAACCCCTTTCGTTGGAAGCAATTGAACAACAGAATAACGAAAAATATTCGCTATGATTCAACAACAAAATAACAAAACGTAAACGTCGTAATAGTGAAAATTGCAGCAGCAAAAAGTGAAGAAAAAAAACAGCAATTACAACATATTTACTGCAGCAAGATAACACAGCAAAATAACACATAACCTAAACGTAATATAATTAAAACCGAACTAAAAAAAATGAAACAACACCATTACTGCATCAAAAAAACAGCAAAACAACTTTTAGATTCTGCAGCTTGTTTTGATGGAGGAATATTAATTAGTAATGTAGAAGTTTGTCTGAACTTTTGGAATTGAAGATATACATACGACGCAGAATAAAATAAGAAAGAAATGATGACAACTGAGAGAATATATTGAAGTATGTTCACGCAAGAAGGCAATGAAGTGAGACAATGACATTTTTGGAAGAAAAATAGGGTTAATAACTAAAAAACTGTCCAAGGTTTACCCTATGTTAAAATTAGGTGTCTGAAGTTTGAAATGTTAAAATGGACTGTCTCAAGTTTCATTTTTGTTGAAATTTGGTGTCTTTGTGCTTCTTTTCATCTCCATTCAATCATTTTCATCAACCCACCAACCCACTCATAATCAATCACTCTTTACTTTTCACAAAATCGTCAAATTTCACCTAAAAATTGAACATTAAAAAAAAGTTTCTAGAAGAGTGGTGTAGAGCCATTTTCCAAGGACAATAGAGCGAGATTTACTTGCCCGGATGTGACCAACTTTTTAGGTGACGGTCCCGGCAAGATGACGAGAAGAGAGTGTGTATGAGAGCTTGAATTTGACAGACAGTTTCGTCGGAATTGACTTCTCTAAAGTAATCACACCGAGACACCAAATTTCAACAAAAATGAAACTTGGGACAGTCTATTTTAACATTTCAAACTTCAGACACCTAATTTTAACATAGTGTAAACCTTGGACAGTTTTTTAGTTATTAACCCAGAAAAATATTTGAAAAAAAACACATGTGGTTCAATTCTGTCTAAATTGACAAAAAATTGACTGAGGTAGCGATTTGATCTGAATTTCAAAGTTGAGGTAGCTAATTTTCAAAATTAAAAGTTGAGGTAGAGATTTGTAAGAGGGCCAAAGTTCAGGTAGCAATTTGGTTATTAACCCTAAATTTAATGAAGAGGGCAACTAATGATATAAATTATACCAATGTTGCAGTATAACTTCATATTTAAAAAATAATAATAACTAAAAGATTATGACATGTAACGAAATTGTTAATTAAATTTGAGAATAAAAATTATTATTCAGTAAGCTTTTAGCTACAAATGCATATTAATTTTGTAATGTAACATAATATGTCATTTCAATTTTAAAACGCATTAAAAAATCACATAATTATAAAATATTATATTATTTTAACCAATATTACTATTCTTTCCATTATATAATACTTATAAATATGTTTTTTTTATTTACTAAAACGTTATCTAAGTTTGAAATTGAATATTACAACAAAAAAACTATAAATTTTTATACAGTTTTCTTATTTATGAATTGTTTTTCATGTAAAATTAGTGGTAATGAGTTTTTCATATTGACATATGATATTATATATTATTAATTTATATACAATTGTTGTAGAAAACTAATCAATAATAAAATATGTATGTTTTTTAATAAATTATTTTGTAGTGAATTCTCAAAGAAAGTGTGAGTAAATAACTATTATAATGTAAGCTTTTCCTATAGCTAAACTTCCATGCTTCCTGGGAAAGGAGGACTCATGCCTAACGGGCCAGCCTCTCGAATATAGTAGGTTGTTGGTGAGATTACGTTGACAAGGCAAGTGTATACGCTGGTTGTTCATAAGTATGATATGCTCGCAAATGAACACAATGCTTTTTTGTATACATTTATTTAGTAAACTATGTGGTTGACCCGTGCGTTGCACGGTAATTCTTTGTTTATATAATTATTAAGGTATTACAAAAATTCAAATTTGCTATTAATAATTAATTTGATTGGTCTTTTTTAATTTTGAAATATTTTATTCAATACAAATGAAAACTATTATATAATATATTATAGTGTATATATAAACTCATATAATTTTATCTTAACGTGTGTGAACATAGTTTTATTTGTTAGTTAATGTTTACGCATATAATAAAATTTCTTTTTGGGTATACTCATAACAAACCATCAAAATATGAAAATAAATAAATGATGGTAGTATCTGATAGATTTTTTTTGTTTTTTTTGTTGTATTCATATCTTTGATAGGAATTTATAAGTTTAATACATTTAATTTAGGGTTAATAGGTCTTTTGGTACCACATGTTGACAACTTTTGCCTTTAGGTCCAACATTTTTTTTTGTGCCTATTTTTGGTACCATACGTTTGTTAACTTTCGGCTTTTGTTACATCAGTTAGTTTACCGTCAGTTTGACCGTTAAATAGTCATGTGACTTGCACATGCTTAGACCTTGCCCCAAAATTTTATTTTTTCATTTTAGTCCTCAACTTTACTGTCCTTACTTTTTATTTTTGCAATTTAGCCCTTAAATATTATCAACCGCGCCCTAGAACTACATTGACAAAGCCATGGTCCGACTTATTCATTGGTCGGTCCATGGCTAGGTCAATTTAACATTAGGGTCCAATTGGGTCGGACCTATGGTCGCCGGACTTGGGCGACCCTACCCATGGTCCGACCTAGCCATGAGTCAGACCATGGCTAGGTCAATTTAGTCCTAGGGCGCGATTGATAATGTTTAACTAAGGGCTAAATTGCAAAAATAAAAAGTCAGGACAATATATTTGAGGACTAAACTTAACAAAATAAAAAATTGGGGCTAGACATGTGCAAGTCACGTGACTATTTAACAGTCAAACTAACAGCTAGACCAAAAGCCAAAAGTTGTCAAACATATGGTACCAAAAAAAAAAAAAAAAAACAAGTTGGACCAAAAGTCAAATGTTGTCAAAAATGTGGTACCAAAATACCTATTAACCCTTTAATTTACACGTTCAATATATAATTACATTTTAGTTAGTGTTTTAGACAATAATTTTAAATATAATTTCTTAGTTAGGGTCCAAGATGGGATCTTAACCCAATTCAACATCATATCTCAAACCACGAGCTGGAAGCGATACGTCAAATTCCATTGCCCTTCGAATTGCATCGCGATGAATTCATCTGGCCACATACACGAACATGTGAGATCAGTGTCAAATCTTTATACCAGTAAATCACTTGTCCTAACAGAGAGAGTGAAGGTCTGATCGTTCAAGCGCAATCTGGAGGAGCAGAGCTAAAGTGGAGGGACTTGTGGGCAATGTGTACCATTCCAAAGATACGACAATTCATGTGGAGGCTCATCACAAGTTCCATCGCTGTTTACTCAAATCTCCGCCGGAGAGGTGTCTACATTGATGCCTCGTGTTCGTTCTGTGGGGAGGATGAGACAACAGAACATATGTTGTATGGATGTAACTGGACGAGAGGAGTATGACTTGCTACACTAGGCATACGCCCAAATATGCAAGGAGCTAGATCAGCTGCAGAATGTATGCTAAATATCAAACAGCAATCAACCTTGACGAAAAAGGAGTGGACGAGGCGTTGGTTTTTGGTCGGACTGGTATCCTGGACCGTGTGGAAGGAAATGTGCAAAGCTGTTTATAACCATGAAACACCAAATCCTAGGAGGGCGATGGAGATTATCATGAAGGAGCACAATGAATTTTGGCAAACACGTAACCACATTTCAGCCCCAAGATGCACAGCTCAAGCTGCAGCACGTAATCAGCAGTGGCAGCCCCCTCCAGGTGAATTTGTTAAAGTGAATTGCGATGCCTCTTGGGATAGCCAGTGGTATCGGGGTAATAGCTCGTAATGCTGATGGAGAGATGATCCGGGGCTATAACGGACCGGCAGAGGGCCAAAGTGTATTGGAACTAGAGGTTAAGGCACTACAGCACGGTGTGGAGCTGGCGATCGACAGAGAATGGAGTAGGGTGGTCTTTAAATCCGATTCAAAGGAAGCCATACAAAATGTGCTAGGCGAAGGCCAACCAACAAGCTAGAGAGTATCGACACATGTAGCCAATTTTCGACGACGTGCAGAGAAACTAAGGCTAGTAAGTTGGTCGGCAGTACTGAGAAATGCAAATTGCTGCACTAACTGGATTGCAATCCAGGCTAGAAACAGGTCGTGTATTAGTAATTGGGTGTCTCAACCCCCACCCTCTCTTTTGTTATTGATTTTAAAGGATCGGGAGTTAATTCCGCCTTGAACTATGCTATTTCCTATATGTTATGAATAAAGTGAATCCTTTGGCCAAAAAAAAAAAATTAAGTGAAAATATATAATATCATAACATGATGGTTGAAAAAATGTTTTGTAAATTCATGAAACTATAAATTTTTATATATTGATTTTATTCACTAAAATATATATATAAAGTAACTTTTTATTTGTTTATTAAAATTTTAAATAGTATTTCATACGAATTGTTAATAATTATATATAATCTTATTATTTTGAACATATTTTCTTATATGTTTTTATTATCTTTTTTTCCCAATATTTTATGGTGAAATTGCAACTTTCTTATGTGAGGATGCGAAGTGACTAACATGTAAATGAAAGAGAAACTGAAAGTGAATAAGAGTTTTAACAACAAAAAAAAATGAATGAGAGTGAGGTGATAAAAAAATAGTTAAACAAACATATAAATTATTATATTTTTATATTTAATATGTATATATATTTTTTCATAGCTAAATATTATTTTAATATTAAGATAACAGTGAGAAAATGAAACATAAGTGAAATTTATTTTAATTTAGTTTTTAGTGGATTTTTAATTAATTTTGTTATGTAACATACTAAAAAATTGTAACTTCCATCAAGATTCAATAAGAAGTTTAGAGTGAATTTTCTAATGTCCACCTATGCAAAAAATTGATGTCACTTATGATGGGGATAGATGGGGTGGGGGGGGGGGGTGTAGAATGCACGAAAACTCGTTGATTCCGCAAAATACCGAAAATTCGACGCAAGATTGATGAGGAAAACCTCTATTTTTTCATTAATCAATAAACTGCTGTAAAATTCGGCTAACAATGTCTTAAATACTGAAAAGAAAAACCCTAAACCTAGACAAAATACTAAAGTAACAAAAATTCTCAAACAAAACTGAAAAATTTCAAAAAAAAAGTCCGAAAGAAATATAAAACTGCAAATTTGACCATCTAAAAGATAGAATTTAGCCGAAAAGCGTCAAACCCAAGGGTCTTGCTCAGATCGCCATTTCCGCATGAAAAACTATACTCGCACGTCAAAATCCGACATTTCAAAATCTCCCACATCATTCTCTCCGGGGAAGAGAAGATTCGTCCTCGAATCTTGCGCAACGAAGGCCAATAATAGGAAGCAGGAATAAGAACACACTTAGCCACATCAACATATTTCTTTTCACGTATGTTTGGAGGGTCATGTGGTAAGGGCTCAGGAAACACATCAGCAAAAATTGAATTCTGAACAACACTACATTCTTGTCATGAAAGACAAATGAATAAGGATTGGAAAGATCGCCATGTTGCACATCAAGATAATATTTACATGGGCCGTCAAAAATAAATTACAAGTATCCATAGGAACCAGCATAAGACCCGATTTCCCAACAGCCAAATCTGAAATCACATTCTCACAACTGCCTGAATCAGTTGTGAAATTAGTTTCCCCGGTGATGTGCTCATCACTCACTTCATCATCGTCATCGTAATTCATAAAAAAAATTATAAAAAATAACAGATTCTACCTCGACATCATCATAAATAGGATTATCGAAATGGTTCACATCTGAGGCGGTCTCATCATCCTCCTCAAATTTGAACTCATCCTCTTGAAAATCGAATTGACGTTGCTGTTCTTCGATTTTCTGTTCCATGAACTGACATAGTCATTCTCCGTTATGTCGTAGTTTTTCGATGGAACGCCACTGTTCGTTCTTCTCTGCAGCTGTTAGACGTCTTCGGGGTGGCATCGCGTAGGACCGAATGACTCTGATACCAATCTGATGCAGCGTGATGGGGATAGATGGAGGGTAGAATGCACGAAAACTCGTTGATTCCGTAGAATACCGAAAATTTTACGCAATTTTTTCTTTAATCAATAAATTGTTGTAAAATTCGGCTAAAAATGTCTTAAATACTGAAAAGAAAATACCTAACCCTAGACAAAATACGAAATTAACAAAAATCCAAAACAAAACCGACAAATTACAAAAAAAAAAAAAAACGAAAAGAACATAAAACTGCAAATTTGACCCTCTATATGATAGAGTTTGGCCAAAAAGCGTCAAACATCATAGTATACTACGTGTCTTGCTCAGATCGCCGTTTCTGCATGAAAAACTCTACTCGCACGTCAAATTCTGACACTTCAAAATCTCCCATATCATGTAATGTAACTCATAAATTAGGTGGACCAATAGATTTGTATAGCCCAAATTATATTATATATAGATACATAGAGAATATACATTATTTTTAATAAACGGGTTAACATAAAGAGAAAATTGAATTGAACAAGATATGATTAATAATAATCAAATCCAATACCCTATACACCATGTTTATGACAGAAAAAGGAAACGTGCAATGGAATGAGCTCTCGTGCAATTGGTGAGAGTAGCTCAACGAACTAGGCTTTTTGCTCCTAGGATAGGATGGATACTCAATCATTTTAGTAATTCAATAACCCGTGCGATTGTGTATACTAAATCGGTTTAATGTGAGTAACCAACCAGCACCACCTTACTTATTATAGAAAATCCTATCCGTGTACCTTAAATACATCCAATAATAACATGAGAATATAGTAATGGACTGACTATAGGAAACTATGAAGTTTAGACGGACCACTTCTTAACTGTCTGGAAATGTTGGTTGAAAGATAATTACATATATGGGAGTTTAACATTTAAATTTTAAAACTTTTTTTTTTTTAATGAAATGGGAGTTTAACTTCAAAGTACACTCCGCTTAGATTCAAGCATGCGTATTCTAATACGACCACACACTCAATTAAACTTTCCATTAAACCTACTATTCTCTTCACTGTACCTCATTCATGTTATGTTTTTACCCGCCACGCTATTATATTTGCAAATAACAATTTATTAGCTGAAGTATATTTTTAGACAATTTGCTATTTCATGTTTTATATATGATAAATTGCTAGAATACTACATCTAATCTGGACATAATTTGTCACACAACTAGCACCTAGTTAAAAGAAAACCTGGGAAACATGCCTAAAATGTCAGAATTGCTCCAAAAAAAGACTATTCTTAAATTGCTTCTTATATTAAGATGGAACTTTGTAATTTCATATATGTAGATATTTATGAATAACTATATGGATGATGTCGATTTCGTAGTTTTTTTCTAGTTTTTTTTAATCATATGCAACTGTTATGACCACTTTTAATAGTATTAATATATAGATTTGACAAAGCTAGTAATTTTTTATAAACGAAACTTGATCTAGTAAATACAAAAAAACTTGATCTAGTAAATATAAAAAAAAACTTTAGCTAGCGATTTGTCATAGTATCGAAACTGTTAGCTAGCAAATTTGTATTTAACCCTTTATATTAATCACTAGTAGGCATTAATGTCCTTATCTAAGTTATAAAAAAATCATGCCAACCTCAAACTACTGCATCTACAAAACCTAATTGGTTGGCCAATCTATTAACTTGTAAACTTATTTGCTTATGAATCACTCCTTTCCCTTGTTTACGTGTATTTTTCTAGGGCACAAAAAATACAACTCTTATTTTTGGAGACGCCGTTTATAGATATGTGTGTGCAATTTATATTTTTAATTATCGGGCAGCAAAACGTCGCGTAGTTGGCATTAATATGCAGTTGAATCTACACGCTGACACTTGACCATGAGATGAGACCAATCCGCTCGCTGCCCCGGGCCGGGCAGTTATCACCTCATTTTCTCCTTCTTAATTCTTATCCTTTTTTTTAATACGATAATAAATTCAAGCTCGAAGTTTTAGGGAGGTACATGCATGTGTCCCCATGTAAGAATCACAATATATTAATTTGGAAGGAATTAGGGTAAGTGAACGCTAAATATTTAATCAATTATTAATTAAATTACTATTAATATAACAAAACGTACTAAGAAAATCGAAACAGTTTTGATGATATAACGAAGAGTTGTTTTTTAGTGATTTTAGAGTGCCTATATAAGTAAAATATTATTTTAGAGTGCATACAACTAAATGTAATTTTTATTTATTTAGTTTACTTGTTAAACTTTTCAAAATTATATATATATATATATATATATATATATATATATATATATATTAAGAAAAATATTACAATCTGTTTAACAGATGGTTTATATAAATTAAGTAAAAAAAGCTCAAGTATTTAGCGCTAAGTAACACACACTACAGAACCTTAAATCATTCACTTTTTGGCCGTGACCTTAAATCATTCATTAGCTGTACAAAAATTTCATGATTCATTTTGTCATTTTTAAACTGAGTTATTTGGTGACAACTTCTTTGACGAATAATTTAGCTAATGTAAGTATGATTTTCGTAGTGCCTATTAATTTAATAATAACGTTGAAATATAAAAATTAAACTATAATTATCTATTATCTTAATGTTTTATGACAGTTGATTAAGTGTTAATGTGAAATTTTATATTATATAAAGACTATATAAATTAGAATCTCTGCATCGCCAAGTTAAAACTTTAACTAAAGTTTCACGTGATGTGCATACAAAAATATTTTAATGTATACGTGTTAGAAAATGTTAAAAGTATAATTTTTAAAGTACACATTTATATTCACTTAGAGTTTTATAATAGTTAGTCAAGTGATTAGTTTGAAATTCCACGAACAACATTTTAAACTATATATTGTATTAAAAATCACAAATTATCAAAAGCCAATTTTGAAACATAATGCACCATAGAGACAATTAACTCTTTTATATACTTCGTAATCTACAATGCATTGTTTGGTTAGTGTAAATGTTGTGAAAATACATATAAAATTTGGGAACTGAGAAGCATGGTGTATAAAACATAAATTTTTAAAAATCATTAATTTTAATTTTTCAACTTTGACTTATATATTTAACTTATAATAATATATTTTCTTTATATAATATATACATCACTCTAAAATTTATTCAAATTTTGTATTTGATTTTATATAAATATTAATGTTATTTTAAAATATTTATATAATTTTAAGATGTTTTAATAATTTTAAAAAATTATATTATATTCATAGTTAAAAGAAAAATTGACGAATATAAATGTGTACTTTAATAAAAAAAGTTTAAATAATAATTTTCTATTACACATAGCTGAACTAGCAAATTAACAATTTATTTCTCTAATCTGATTTTTTTTTTTTCAAACCTATTCTTATAGTTTTTTTTTTTTCAAAAACCTATTCTGATAGTTATTTTGTCACTATCCTTCACGTTTACTCATTTTCTTTCTCTCTCTAGATTTAGTCGTCTTCTTCATTTGATTACACCTTTTTTTTTGGTAAACATTTGATTACACCTTAATACCCCACAGAAAGATCACACTGAAGCTCCACACAGTACTCTTCCCCCTGGGCCGATCAAACTTTCCTTGTGAGGAATCCTCCTTCCTCGTATCCATGGCCATCACTGAGAACGATGAGAGACCAACTCCATAGCCATTACTCTTCTTCCTTTTCGTCTCTATAATTATTAATCAACCTCGAAAACCACGCAGACACCTCCTGTTCCTCTTTCTCTGCAATGAAGGTCCCGGTGTTCTGTTTACTGCTCTGCTTTATTTCCTCTGCCGCGGCGGCCGCCATTAACGGCGACTATGAGATCTTGACTCGAGTCAAGAACTCACAGCTCGACGACCCCGACGGTCAGCTAAGCGACTGGGTGGACAACGTCCAGCGCAGCCCGTGTAACTGGACCGGCATCTTTTGCGACTCCAAAAGCGGCGCTGTGGTCTCCATCGATCTGTCGGGGCTCAACGTTGCCGGGACTTTCCCCTACGACTTCTGCCGGATCCGGACTCTCCGGAACCTCTCTCTCGCGGACAACTCCATCGGCGGTACTCTCTCGTCTCCGTCCTTCTCCCTCTGCTCTCATCTCTCCGTCTTGAACCTCTCCGACAACTACTTCGTCGGCGCATTACCGGACTTCTCGCCGGACTTCACCAACCTGCAGGTGCTTGACCTATCGTATAACAACTTCACCGGAGACTATCCAGCGAGTATCGGCCGGTTATCGTCGCTGAAGGTTCTTGCGCTGACCGAGAATTTGCTCAATGGCACCATCCCTTCCTTCATCGGAAATCTGTCGGAGTTGACTAATCTAGATATCGGCTTCAATCCGTACAGTCCAGCTCCGATTCCTGAAGACATCGGAAAACTCTCGAAGCTTGAGTATCTACGACTGACGGAGGCAAACCTCATTGGAAATATTCCAAGCTCGATCGGAGATCTTGAATATCTGACGGACCTCGATTTAACAAACAACGGTCTCTCTGGTAAAATACCAGACTCGATAGGGAATCTGCTGAGCATCCAGCATATTGAGCTCTACGGAAACTTCCTCTCCGGTGAATTGCCAGTGGCAATATCGAAGCTGAGTACTCTAACGATGTTGGACGTCTCTCAGAATGCTCTGACTGGAAACCTGCCGGAGAAGATAGCTGCAATGCCGCTCTTATCTCTGAACCTTAACGACAATTACCTCTCCGGCGAGGTTCCTGAGGTTCTAGCTGCAAATCCCTATCTGCAGCAATTGAAGCTCTTCAACAACAGCTTCAGCGGAATATTACCGCCGGAGCTCGGCAAGAACTCGGCATTAAACGATTTCGATGTTTCGACCAACAAATTCTCCGGAGAGCTGCCGCCGTATCTTTGCCAAGGAAACAACCTCGAACGCATTGTTGCCTTCAACAACCATTTCAACGGGACGTTATCGAGCTTGTACGGAAACTGCACCACGTTGGACTATATCCGGATCGGAAACAACGACTTCTCCGGCGAGATTCCGAGCAACATCTGGTCACTGCAAAAACTGTATTATCTTGAATTACAGAACAATCGATTCGAAGGTCCGATTCCTCCATCTATTGCTAACGCAAATCTTAGCTCCCTTTTGATCGCTGGAAACAGCTTCTCAGGCAACCTCCCGCCGGGAATCTGCCATTTGCAAAACCTTACCGTACTCGACCTGAGCAACAACAACTTCACCGGAGATTTGCCGGACTGCATCACAACCTTGACAAAGCTGCAAAAGATGGACATGCAGGAAAATCAATTCTCAGGCACAATCCCTACTTCGGTGAGTTCATGGAATGTACTAACCGAGCTCAATTTATCGAAGAACCGTCTTTCGGGCGAGATCCCCTCTGAGCTCGGAGACCTTCCGGTGTTGAATTACCTTGATCTCTCCAATAACATGCTTTACGGCGAGATCCCGGCGGATTTAACAAAATTGACGCTCAACACCTTCAATGTCTCGAACAACAACCTGGACGGTGAAATCCCAGACGGATTCAAATTATTCATATCAAGCTTGCTCGGAAACCCTAGCTTGTGCAGTTCAGACATGAAGCCATTCCCGAAATGCAACGGACCGGGACGTGCCACTTTGTACATCGTCTTAGCCCTAGCAGCGTGTGCCCTAGTGTTGTTCGTGTCCCTCATTTGGTTCCTCCGCACCAAACTCCAATGGTTCGGCGGAAAATCGAAGCGGTTGTTGAAGATCACCACTTTCCGGCGAGTAGCGTTTAAGGAGACCGATGTGTTGGACCACCTAACTGAGGATAATGTGATCGGGTCCGGTGGGTCAGGGAAGGTTTACAAGGTCCAGCTCAAGTCGGGGGACATGGTAGCCGTCAAGCGGCTCTGGACAGGAACCCACGGTCCGGAAACCGACTCTTTGTTCAAGTCGGAGGTCGATACTCTAGGTCAAGTCCGGCACGCCAATATCGTGAACCTTCTATTTAGCTGCATCGCCGAGGACTGCAAACTCCTTGCATACGAGTACATGGAGAATGGCAGTCTTGGCGACCTATTGCACGAAGGAAAGTGTGGGGCTGACCTAGATTGGTCTCAACGGTTCGTTGTTGCTCAGGGGGCGGCTCGAGGGCTCGCGTATTTGCACCATGATTGTGTGCCATCAATCGTGCACCGTGATGTAAAGAGCAATAATATACTCCTCGATGAGGACTTCAACCCGAGGGTGGCGGATTTTGGCCTCGCTAAGGTACTTGAGCAGGCAGCCTCGACAACCGCTGGCGGTGACGTGGCAATGTCCAAGGTGGCAGGTTCGATTGGCTACATTGCACCCGGTAAGTTCAAACTTCAAGCTTTCATTTTTCTTTAGAAAATTTATCAAAGTCCATATTATTATTTGTTTGTTTTTTAATAAAAATAATATCGGTCCTACAATTAATTGTTCACAAATGAACCAAAGGCATAATTAGGCAGATTGGTCTAATCTGAATGTGAATCTATCTTTTTTGGGTAAAATTACACATGTAAATTTGTTGATTATTAGATGCCATTAACATCAATCCGACACTAAAGTAAGTAGAAGATAAGGGTTACGAATCTTCTGGTGTCAAGTTGCCATAGAAAAGAACAAGATTGACAATAATTAAAGACATGATTAGGGACAGCCATTGTTGATTCATTGGTTTCATGGTTGTTGTCTGTCTAGTGGGGACGGTGGCTCTTTGAAATTTCTTAGCTTTGGAGCCACTCGCCCAATATTATATTATAATATAAATAATGAAATCCAGCAATATGATGTGATATGATCTAGAAGATTTTCAGATTGAACTAAAATATGAAGTCAGTCAATCAAATTCACAATTTTGTGCCCTGGCTTTACCTTTCTGAATTCATAGTCGTTTTCATTTAAATTAGTTGGTGGGAGATGGGACCATTTTGTTTTGTTTTTGTTTTTTTGGCCATATACTATGATTGGTGGTGGTCAATGTTGACTACAAACTAAGGCACGTTCCATAAATAAATAGCAATTATTGAATGCATTTCGAGTAATAAACTATATGTATGCAGCGTATCATTCAATAGGACCTTAGTGATGTTAGCAATGAGGTTATTTACATTTTATTTTCTTTGCAGAGTATGGTTACACCATGAAGGTGAATGAGAAGAGTGACGTATACAGTTTCGGAGTTGTACTGTTAGAGTTGATAACTGGCAAAAGGCCAAATGACCCATCATTTGGGGATAACAAAGACATCGTGAAGTGGGTCACTGAGAAGATGCTATCTAAGGGAACGGACGATAGTGAAAGGGAGAATCATTTTGCTAATATGGACCAAATCGTGGACAAAAGAATGAACCCGACCGCATCGGACTTAGAAGAGATCGAGAAGGTCTTGAAGGTTGCAATTTCATGCACCTCGGCGTTTCCAATCAACAGGCCCTCCATGAGGAAGGTTGTTGAGTTGCTCAATGACCGTAAACTTGCTAGATCCAAGTAAAAACTGATACTGAAGTTTCAATGTTGAGAAGGTTAGGAGCTTGTAGCAGCAATGTATCCAAATTGAAGTCAATTTAGGCATGTGTGCTAATAAGAAGATATAGTTTTTACATGTTTTTTTTAGTAAGCTAGTTAAGTGCCGTATTTATGCTATTCGTATTTGCTTGTTTTGCATTTTTTGTTGCTTTAAAATGGATTCGTGACAGTTATTAAACTCTAGATTGATAAACTCTCATAGCCAAATGACTGGTGTGCTACTGCTAGCTAAAGATTTTTATATTTTTTTATGTTAGTCAAATCCACCTTAATAATTTGACGGGTTAAAGCTCCTTTTGGTACCACATGTTTGCAAAAATTACACTGTTCATACCACTAGTATTTTTTCGTACCGAATTGGTATCATATGTTTCCAAACCTTACTGTTTTGGCACCTCCGTAAGGGTTCTGTCAAAAACAGCCGTTAAATGGCATGTGCCATGCACGTGACCAGCCCAAAACTCTCAATTTGGGGAAATTGTTTGATTTTGAAGTTTTAGGACTAAATTGAACAAAATAAATGTTAGGGATGTATTAGATGGACTAAATTGTAACAAAATTGAAAGTTCTGAGCTTGTCACGTGCATGCCACATGCCATTTAACGGCCGTTTTTTTGGGATTTGCTAGGATCTTTTGAAAGTATCCATGCTTTAAATTTATTTTTGCAAATACTTAATTTATAATTTTACCCAAAAATTTGTAAAATTAAACTGAATAATCACAATGGTTATAAAGTGAATTTTAAGATTTTTTTTTGAATTTAAATGTTAAGGTTTACATCGTAGAAAATAAAAATAACAGTTTTTAAAAAAAACACAAAAAAAAATTATTCGGAGGCAAAAATAAAAATGAAATAATTACTAATAAGAGACATAGTATAATGCTCTTAAAATTGAAGAATTAAACTATAAATAAAATAATTTCTAAACAAAAATAATGCATGAGAGCACCAATACTTTAAAATGATGTTAGACAAACCGCGTTTTTTACGGAACCCTAACGGAGGTACCAAAACAGTAAGGTTTGGAAACATATGGTACCAATTCGGTACGAAAAAATACTAGTGGTATGAACAGTGTAATTTTTACAAACATGTGGTAGGTACCTTTAACCCTAATTTGACCAAACAAAAAAAATCCACCTTAATCAACATAAATAATAATAATTCCACTTTTGTTTTTTTACTCATGAAAGTAAATAAATGATTACGACTCAAATACTCTTATTATCCTTAGAATTACAGAGGGTTTGATAATTCTTCAGACATACAACA
Organism: Clarkia xantiana subsp. parviflora; assembly: GCA_036873135.1. Taxonomy (NCBI): domain Eukaryota; kingdom Viridiplantae; phylum Streptophyta; class Magnoliopsida; order Myrtales; family Onagraceae; genus Clarkia; species Clarkia xantiana. Next base: position 14,080,543 of record JAPTYO010000008.1, on the reverse strand, counting down.
TTATTTACATTAGTGATGAAGATACATACATAGTTAAAATGTCGGTTTTGACTATATTAACCTTGTTTAACCTTGGTATAACTACCATTTAGATTCAGGAGTCTCAACTACTAACTACTAGATTGTGGCTTTTATGAGTTTTTTTTATTATTACATAATTTAGAGACTCAATTATACGGAGAGGTGACTTAATAGTCACTAATATCTCAATTCACTTAGTTAGAAGTTATCTAGTTAAAAACTCGTTTCTAGGTCATGGAAACATACGTTTTTACGTCATTGCTTTAAAATACGAGTTAAACCATAACCATAATCGTTTTCTGAGTAAAAACATGTAGAAATACGTGTAGAGTTGTAAAAAGGGTAAATACGTAAGTTTTTATAAGTTTCTACTGTTACTAGAATTTTTTTACCATTATTTTCTAAAAAATTGGCTAAATCTAATAAATTAAATAAAACCTAATATAGTTATCAACCAAACTTGATGGATATCTGCCCAATTTGGGTTCGTATTTACGTTTCGGACTTCGTAAACACGTCAAAATCACATAAACAGATCAAAACACATTCCCGAGAGTCAAAACGGCCCGAACACGCGACACACGCGTCCGGACCGGACCTCCGGATTGCCCTAGGCGACCCGGATCACGCCAGGATTGCCCAAATCCGACGTGATCCGAGTCGTCGTATGCAGCATGTGCGTTCCATTTGTGTTCGTACACTAAGTTAGAGTTTTCCAATAGCCAACATTGATCAAACCAGACGACTGTTCACACTTTTTTTTAAACCGGCGTCGAACCGCACAAAAACCGGGGTCGGTTCTAAGGTTGCCTATAAAAGGGACCTAGGCCACCCATTTTATATCTTATCTTCACTTGAGATTGGCTTAGGAGCTCTGACTTCTCTCTACTTTCTCTCTCTAGAGTTCTCATTTAAGCATCGGAGAGGGCTCAACCAGCACCCCCCCCCCCCTCTCCGTGCTGGTTACTGCCCCGTGTGCAGGTTCGGACAGCGAGCGCGAAGCAAGGAGTGTGAGCAGAAGGACCTAACACGGCGATCAACATGAAGATTCGTCAAGTCCGTTACATCAAGCGGCTTTGAACGAAACATTTGGCGCCGTCCGCGAGATTCGAACAAATAAGCAGTCGCTACCCAGCGATAGCAAAGATGGAAAACGTACATGTGATTCATGGAGGCTTTGGCGCGGGAGGCAAGTTATCATACGCACGAGAAGTGTACGCCTCACAGATGGTGCAAAAGCCTGAAGAGAACCGGCAAGAAGATGTCGTCTGGAAGATGTCATTGGTTTTTCAGCAAAGGACAAGGAGCACATTGTGTATCCACATAATGACGCCCTAGTCATAACTATGACAATCGAGGACATGGATATCAAGCGCATATTGGTAGATGTCGGAAGCTCGCCAAACATCCTCACGAAGGCTATAGTCCTGGCTCTGCGAAGAAAGAAGTGTGTTAAAGAAATGAACTCACCACTAGTGGGATTCATGGGAGATGCAAGCTATCCACTAGGAACAATAACGTTGCCAGTCATTTTAGGGTCGAGCAAGCAGCAACTCCAGATAGACGTACCATTCGTGGTAGTGGACAAACTCAACACATAGAACGGTATTCTAGGGTACACAACTATGAATGCATGGGGCGTGATAGCGTCGACAGCACACCAGAAGAGTAAGTTCCCAACGGTAGCTGGGATCGGAGAAGTGAGAGGAAGCCAGCAGTTGTCAAAAAGATTGCTACAACGTAGAACTTCAACGTAACATCAAGATGGACAACAACGGAGTACCCACCATTGACGAGGACCCAAGGAAGGATCGTGCTCGTCCAGCACCTACGCGAAGTCAAGATTGAAGAACCAGACAGAATGGTTCGAGTGGGCGTGTCACTGTCAGAAGACGAAATAATAGAGATCACAACACTCTTAGTGGAGTACAAGGAGCTGTTCGCATGGTCTCCAAGTGACATGCCTGGAATAAGCGAAGACGTGATCTCCCAGAAGCTCAACATAAATCCTGGAACCCGAGCCGTGGCACAAAAAGTGCGACTACTGGGAGGTGACAAGAAGTTAGCAATCCGAGAAGAAGTTGGAAAGCTGCTTGACGCAGGCTTTATTGAAGAATCACGGTACCAGACTTGGGTGGCGAACCCAGTATTGGTGCCTAAGTCCAATGGCAAGATGAGAATGTGCATCGACTATAGGGACCTCAACAACGCATGCCCTAAAGATTCCTACCCTCTACCAATGATTGATCAGCTAGTCGACGCCACCGCGGGTCACGAGTTGATGACTGTGATGGACGCATACTCCGGATACAACCAGATCCCGATGTTTAAAGATGACACACCGCACACTACATTCTATGCAGACAACGATATATACAACTACACGGTGATGCCCTTCGGTTTAATCAACGCAGGTGCAACATACCAGCGTATGGTTAACATAATATTCAGCGATATGATCGGGAAGACGATGGAGGCGTACGTCGACGACGTGGTGGTAAAGTCGACGAAAAGGCGTAATCACGCCGATGACTTGCGCACAACGTTCCAAAGGATGCGCGAGTTCCAAGTTCACCTAAACCCAACAAAGTGCGCCTTTGGCGTACAGTCTGGGAAAATACTGGGTTTCATGGTTAGTCAAAGAGGAATAGAGGCGAACCCCGAGAAAGTGAAGGCAATAGAAGAAATAGAGTCTCCTAAGAAACACAAGGAGGTACAGCAGCTGAACGGCCGTCTAGCTGTCTTGAACAGGTTCATTGCCAGGATAGGAGACAAGGATCTCCCTTTCTTTGAAATTCTGCGTGCAAACAAGAAGTTCGAGTGGACGCCCGTATGCGAAGAAGCCTTCCAGTAATTGAAGTAACACTTGCGAACGCTGCCAGCGCTAGCAAAACCAATACAAGGCGAGCCCCTCTACTTGTACATATCAGTAAGCAACACTGCAGTCAACTCAGTGCTTGTCAAGCAAAAAGGGACTACCCAGCTCCCAGTATACTACGTGAGCAAGATCCTCGCAAAGTATGAAGTGAATTACATGCCAATAGAGAAGTACATGTATGCTCTCATAGTGGCAGCAAGGAAGCTGAGGTCATACTTTCATGCACACGAGATAATAGTCCTGACGGACCAACCTTTGAAGCACATCCTGTCAAAGCCAAATATGTCGGGAAAATAGACAAAATGGTCAGTTGAATTAAGTGAAATCCGTATTCACTTTGCCCCACGAACAGCAATCAAGGGTCAAGCATTAGCCGACTTCATCGTAGAGTTCACAGGGATAACTCCTGAGACTGACGCGCAGGAAGGAGCACAACGAAACGAAGAGCCCGTTGAGGTGTGTCAAATGTACACTGACGGGTCCTCAAATGTAGGGGCATCAGGTGCAGGATTCCTCCTAATACCACCTGACGGGTCAGACCCATTGAAGTATGCTCTAAACTTAACATTTAGAGCAACGAACAACGAAGTAGAATATGAGGCCTTGATAACAGGCCTAGCGATTGCAAAAGGTGTTGGTGTCAAGCGCCTAAGAGTCAAGTGCGACTCGCAACTTGTCGTCAACCAGGTGAAGGGCGACTACTTGGCCAAATTAGAAAACATGCAAAAGTACTTGGGACAAGCAAAGGACCTCATTGCAAGCTTTGAGACCTTCAACATAACGTCAGTCCCAAGAGAATAAAATCAAGAAGCGGACGCTCTGAGCAAGCTCGCACAAGGCAATGAACAAGGCAAGGAAACATACTTTGTGGAGAACAGAATCCTATCAGTGATCGACCAACTCGAAGTATTTAACATCGATTCGGAGCCAACATGGATGACACCAATCCTGACGTACCTCACGGATCACACGCTTCCTAAGGATCCAGGCGCAGAAGATTTGAAGGCTCGCCGTCAACTACGCGCTGATAGAAGGTGAGCTGTACAAGAAAGGATTTTCAACCCCATACCTGAAGTGTATCACCTTCCTAGAAGGCCAAAATGTGCTAAAAGAACTACACGAAGGCCAAGCAGCCTGCCACGAGGGAGCAAGATCTTTAGTATGCAAGGCTCTAAGTCTAGGTTACTACTAGCCAACGATGAAAAACTAAGCGACACACCTAGTCACGCAGTGCGACTCGTGCGAACAATACTCAAGGAACATAGTTGCGCCCGCAGCAGAGCTAAGTCCGATCGCAAGTTCATGGCCTTTCGCGCAATGGGGCATTGACTTGGTATCGCAAGTCAATGCCCCAAGATCCAAAGGACAAACCAAATACATCGTGGTAGCTATCGACTACTTCTCCAAGTGGATTGAGGCTAAGGCGTTGGCGCGAACAACCGATGCACAAATAATGGATTTCATCCGAAATCACATCATCTCATGTTACAGTGTCCCAAAGGTGCTTATCAGTGAAAATGGACCACGGTTCAAGAGTGCCATATTAAATACATTTTGCGAAAGGCTTAATATAGACCACCGGTTCGCGTCAGTGCGTCACGCACAAACTAACAGACAAGTAGAGTCCGCCAATAAGATTGTTTTAGATGGTCTTAAGAAGAGAGTTCATTCGTTTAAGAGTGGATGGGCAGAAGAACTCAGCAGTGTGCTGTGGTCAGTACGAACAACACCAAATGAGGCAATAGGTGAAACTCCATTCATCTTGGTGTACGGAACGGAGGCAGTAGCCCCCATTGAGATTGTTGTCTCTTCATATCGCACAACTCACTTTGATACTCAAGTAAATGAGGCGGAAATGCGCCTAGATTTGGATCTAGCAGACGAGAGGAGACAGAACTCGGAACAAGTTCAGGCGCGCATGCGTTTGATAACTTCAAGATACTACAACAGGAAGGTTAAAGAGAGACAATTCCACGTGGGCGAGATGGTGTGGAGAAGGAACGAATTCTCACATCTTGATCAAATCAACAAGCTATCTCCAAAGTGGGAAGGCCCATACAAGATGGTTTCTGTCCCTTATGTCAACGCATATCGCCTCCAAGATGCAGATGGTAACATCTCTACGAACACATTCAGTGGTGGACACCTGAAGAAGTTTCATGGCTAAAGGAAGACTTCCTATTTCACAAAAGAGCTATCGTATCAAGCTCTTTTACTTTACTCGTCATATGCATTACTTGAAGGAGATTATGACTCCATGTATATTTGCAACTTTTTAAATGCAACAACTATCTAATGAAGTCAATCTACCTTCTTAGGTACATTACTACGTTATACATACTACTTTGGAATTACAACAAGTAGTAAGCTACGTACATATTACCCGCATCGACAATACAAGCTATCGCGATATATGCAAACAATCGACTTACATTATACAACGTCGACATATCTATTATCAACATCAACAATGAGCATATAAACGCTCTCTATCTATAACAACGACTACTCCATATAGCGTCGACAACACACTACATCTTGAGTTAAAAACCAATATTTATCTACAAGTGACATGTTGCGACATCCTCCTTGCGAGGGCAACCCCCATGCTCACAATTAAAAATTGGCATGCTGCGAAATCCTCTCGTTATAGGCAAATCCTCATGTTCATAGCCATTCCCTGAGTTTAAAACAGGATACAGCAACATTCAAAGGTATTGATCACCCCGTCATGGCATACGTCCTCTTGTTAGACGACAACCCCATGTTATTACAAAGTATGCTCCCCCATCGTGGGTTGATACATCATGGCGCGACATCCTCTCGTTAGAGGGCAACCCCATGCTATTACAAAGTATGATTCTGCATCGCGGGTTGATACATCATGGCGTGACATCCTCTCGTTAGAGGGCAACCCCATGTTATTACAAAGTATGCTTCCCCATCGCGGGTTGATACACGCTAGCAGGAGCGCACCCTGTTTGAAAAACTCTCCAAACTTATTAGTCGAGTCTTGTACAACGTTATTTTGCCCGTGAGCATATAACGGAATAAAACACACCAAATGCAGCAAGTAGTGTCTTGCCACAACGTCGCCTTGGAGTGGACCAAGAGACGGAAAAAACTGCAAGTCGCTCTAACGCGGTCTTGTACTGCCCTTCTGGACTAACCATGGAGAGGTGCAGTAGCATCGCAGGGTAAGTACTGGAACAGCCACGGAAAGCCTTGCAACAACGTCACACGGGGTGGGCCTAACTGACAGATGGAAAAACGCATAGCATAGAGCAAGTAGCGTCTTCCCACAACGTCGCCTTGAGATAGTTCAAGAGACGGTAAAAACTACAAGGCGTATTGATACGACCTCTGTTCCGCCCCTTGGGTTAACTAAGTTGAGGCGTAGTAGCAGCGCAAAGTAAGTACGGGTCTAGCCATGGAAAGCTTTGCAACAACGTCACGCGGGGTGTGCCCAACTGACGGATGGAAAAACGCATAGTATAGAACTAGTAGCATCTTGTCACAACGTCGCCTTAGAGTTGAACTAAGAGACGGTATAAACTAATGTCTTGCCTTGCCAAGACGACCCTACTACATGTTAAGTACCAGTGCCAAATGCCCTCGTGCCAAGTGCCAGCGCCAAGTACAATGTTATCCTATGATCTTGCGTGTTACTATCTATAAACACGGCAAGTACTCGATACACTCATTACGCCATTCCTTGGGTTTAAAACAAGACGGAAACTCATGACACTTAGCGACGCATGTCCTATGGTCACAACTACGGATGTTATATCCACTACAACAAGGAGATCAATCATATCATGCAAGTCCAATGTATACAGACAACTACGATAACACAAGGTATGAAATACTACTAACGAGTTATCATGCATTTCTACTATGATCAAGTCAAGTCTAGATGACAAAATACCAGGCAAGCAGAATGTAAACAAAGGTTCAAGGGTCAACTCCCAAAGCAACCTCAACCCAAAACACGGGGAGCAAAAACTATGTACAAGAGTTTGATATACTCCTTAAAATCAACATGGCGCCACTAGCGAGGTGTCGTCATCTCCAGCTTGCTCGGGGGCAACCTCCATAATCTCAGCAGCGGTGATAACAAGGTTGACACCACCGTCATCATTGAACAACATCTCATAATTGGCCTCCTCAAGTGCCAAGCGGTGCAAAGCGTCAACATGTCCAACAACATAATCCGCATAAGGACCCAACTTGTCAAAAGGAAAGTCGGGGGCAAGAATACTCACCATGCGGATGTAATCCTCTGCAAATTCTCTCATCAGCTTATCCGACTTCACCTCAGCGGCAGCATCGACTGCACTAGCAAAGGCAGGAGTAGTCGAGTACTCAGAAAGTCCTTCCACCTTGCCCGCCTTATAGCCCTCCTCGCGTGCAACACGCAACGCCGCCTCATGCGCGTATCCATCCTCCGTGATCTTCTTCTCAAGGGCGACAATCTCTGCCTCAAGCTCGACAAGTCGAGCCCGACGAGAAGTATAGAGAGCCTCAAAATATGCGGCCTTCGAGCTAAGGGTGCGCGCCTCCTCTTTGGATTGAGCAAGCTCGCGACGGACGGCGTTGCACATTTCAACTACAACTCGTTTTTTGCTTGTAAGCTCCATCACGAAGGACGACATGTTCACCATGTCAGCAACGGCCTGAAAACAACGCAACAACAAACAGGGCATAAAGGCGTTACAACAATACATACATTCATACAAATAGTGAAAAAGATAAGATTGATACTCATGGGAGCGAATCGAGTCAAGGCACTCTCAACATAGGCTTGCGCCTCCTCATCAGTCGACGACCGAATACGTCGATCGCCAGAAGGAACACACATTTGCAACACTCGCACGCCTACCTCCGGAGTGCTAAGTTTGGAATCCTTAGCAAATCTTGGACCACCGGTAGCAAAGGGCGTCCAATCACCACCAGAAATGTCGCCCTCTAGAGGACGAATCAAGTCAGCACGTCCAAGCGCAGAGAGCGCTGTAAAGCAAACAACAATAGAGATATGAAAACAACAAGCAAAATAATACAAGGATAGCAAAAGAAAGAAGCACGCGATACATACCTCGGCGAGGGGTACGCTCCTCCGCGGGTCAATCCCTCAACCGGGGGGTAGAAGGCGCCTCTGTGCGACATTCCACTCCTTTCCCTTTATCGCAGGGAGGATTTTGGCATTTCGCACCGACCTTAGTGCGCTTGGGGTCACTCGAGGCACACGCCACCGCGTTGGACCTCTTAGCAGGTATACAGGAGTTCGGAACAGGAACAACACGCTCAGTCACGAGAGCCGAGCGGCCTGCAAACAAAGACAAGTTAAGAACAACAACACGGAAGAATAGTAAGACAAAGGAAAATCACAAGGAAATATTTTACTCATCAATCCCTTGCCGCGGCCATGTCCGGAAGCCTTAGGAATGGGAGAAGCAGGAGACGACGCGACCTTCCTAGTAGAAGAAATAACACGAGCAGGATCCGTCTGCAAGGACGAGCTCTTTCCATCAAACCAACCTACATCACAACATAATAAGAAGTTATAAAGGCTCTTAGCATACCGAATCCTCATAAGAAAGCACATGAATCCCTGCATCAATCAACTCCTGGTCGGATGCACGCAACAAACACTGATAAGTGCACGCCTGCTGACAGTGATATATGTGCTTCAAGACCTTCCTATCGCAGAAGAGAGCCCAGAGAAAGTGGGGGCAGGATCAGCCTCCGTAACATGTGTGGTATCCCAAGTAGTGCCAACATCACACACAAAGAAGTACTGATGTCGCCAGTGAGAACCGGAACGGTCAGCCTTCGCGGCAAGCCTGACATCACTATCCCACTCTACGTCTTCAAGCCCAAGTGTCGTGAACCCCTTCTCTTGCAAACAAGGCCAACGCATCTTCATGCTACACAACCCTGTTACATCTGGACGCATAAGTTGGTAGAAGCAACGAAAGATAACTGTAGAATAATGCCACGACTGCTGGTGAAATAGTACTCGAAAACAAGTCCACACGCGGAGTCCCGCAGGCGCAAGATCCAAAGGCGAGATCTGATAAAATCGGAAGAGATCAAATAAGTCTGGACAAAAAGGAAAGCGCAAGCCCTCCCGAATCTGCCCCAAGTAAACAGCGGACAGGTCATCTGGAGATACCGTAGGTTGACCTTGGGTGACGCCTGGGAGCACGTCGAAAAGAAATACAGCTTCCAAGTATGGACAAAGTCCGGAGGTAGAAGTGTCTCACATATATCGCTCCTCGTTTATCCGGTTGGTACCAAAGTACTGTGTCACCTCTGTCGTCTCTAGTTCGGCTGCAGACTCTGGGGTATGATCAACATCGACTTCTAACTCGTTATCCGAAACTGTTGTCAAGTCGGCCTCTGATTCGTCACTGACGTCTGAACATAAAGTAACTTGCGGAGTAGGAATGGGAGACTTACTCATAATGACTATCTCAGATCAAGCGCGAGTGCGAACCTACGAAGAACTGCCCTGTCGCTCCAACCTGCAAGTGCAAATAACAACTCGATCAACACGCGCATACGTGACAGCCACCCATACGAACACTGAGTAACGAACACTCTCCATATGGAGACAACTACGTATCTACAGACTTGTTAGTCTCTATACATCACATAGCGAACATCCCCTGTCGGGGGCAACTCTATGTCAACATGGGCTTCGTCCCAACACCTACGTGTTTTACGTGATCTACACGCATCTACCTGATACTACGCTTTTACTTAAGGTAACAAGTGCGAATATGATAATGACACTAACATTTATACTTGCATGTATCTTCTAATTAATGCAGGACTACAACATGTATATTGACATACAAGGAAGAAATCTAAGTGTTCAAGTTGTTACAACACGCGCGCCGAGTGCGCACGCGTCGAGCACGTACGTGACAAACGACGCGCTTACATAATGCTACACCATTGTTTAACGACTACAACATATGCTCAACACGCTTGAGAAATTCTAAGTGTTCAAGATACTACATCATGCACGCTATGATCATATATACAACAAGCAACGCGCGCAGTAAACACGCGTGCAATGGTCACGTCCGCGACCTGTGTTCCTACCTACTCATGTGATTAGTCAAGAGAAGATTAAATTCAACTTATACAACAATCATGATTATGATATCAAGTGGACGTACGCATGAGTGGACGGCATGCTAGTCACTATACTAGTATGGTCATGGGGCTAAGCTAAGCAAAGAAATATTTTCTAAGTGTTTCACCATGATAGCAAACGACAGGTAGCAAGCGTCAACTATCAAGAAATATTTTCTAAGTGTTCCACCATGACAGAAGACGACAGACGACGGATGTCAAGTAGTAAGCGTCGACTACCAATAAATATTTTCTAAGTGTTCCACCATGACAGCAGACGACAGATGTCAAGTAGTAAGCGTCGACTATCAAGAAATATTTTCTAAGTGTTTTATCATGAGGGAGATAACAATGATCAACTATCAACTATCAACAATCAACGTCAATCATGTTTGAACACTATCTACATCATTGTGCAACATGTCAACAGTGACCACCATACATGAGGGGAGTATTACTACTTACAATTATGTTTATAAATTTTCAGCACTTAGCCAAAACTTTGGCCGGTTTGTGGAACTAACTTCTTGTAGGAATTTTAACAAACACCTTATGGGAATGCTAGAGTAAACAATTTCAAGAGACAATCAAGATCAAATTGGATCCAAACAAGGTTGCAAATGGTTTAGCCATACCCGAAATTGAGCTCACCACCTCAAGCCGATCGGACCACCGTGAAAACCACCACCAAAGGCCACCGGAAAATCCCGTCGCCGCCGTGAATGCCACGTGTCGCCGCTCCAGCCGCCGCGAGCCGCCCCCATGCCGTCGTAGCTCCTCACCGTCGTCCCGTCATCGTGGTGGTGATTAAATGTGGCCGACCAATGTGACTTAGTACCCAAGTTTGCTACACCAAGGTTTCCTCTCCTTCAAGAAATGAGAATGGTCCTAAAAACTACTAAGTGTGGATGCTTAACTAGTGAATACTCTCTCTCATTTCCACTAATAGTATTTATACCTATGGGTAATCCTTGATCCCTCTCTATTTTTTACAAGTCCTTAGTGGCATGACTAAGTGTTTTTACACCCTTGTTACAACATACATCACTTTTAGATTCGACGTATGCAATCATGCTCATGCGTTACATATCCGTGATTTATTCGTATTTTAATCAATGATCCACATTTTCATCATTACATAATAGATTGCATGATTTTATTATCATTCATACGTCATTGCACCATGTATGTCCTTATTACTTTAGATGCACCTGTCGCGCCCGTGTCGGACACGTCCATGTCTAACACGTTCGCGGTCGGTGCATTCTTATGCATGTCAACATCCATAAATATGATTACATGCATTTATAACTCTCCACATGCATTTATTTTATACACACATCTATGCTACACTAACCATGTCAGCAGATGTCAAATTACTCGCCTAGAAAAATTAAGGATAGGCGAAATCAAGGCCGGCGTGCCCAGTCGACGATCAATCATCTTATGAGGTCAGCACCAAACCTAAATTGGGAATTTATCCTATCTTAAAATAGATTCAAGTAAGGTTTGAACCATTACTTGAATCGGGGGCAAGTGATGGATATCTGCCCAATTCGGGTTCGTATTTACGTTTCGGACTTCGTAAACACGTCAAAATCACATAAACGGATCAAAACACATTCCCGAGGGTCAAAACGGTCCGGACGCGCGACACACGCGTCTAGATTGCCCTAGGCGACCCGGATCACGCCAGGATTGCCTAAATCCGACGTGATCCGAGTCGTCGTCTGCAGCATGCGTGTTCCATTTGTGTTCGTACACTAAGTTAGAGTTTTCCAATAGCCAACCTTGATCAAACCAGACGATGGTTCACACTTTCTTTTAAACCGGCGTCGAACCGCACAAAAACCGGAGTCGGTTCTAAGGTTGCCTATAAAAGGGACCTAGGCCACCCATTTTATATCTTATCTTCACTTGAGATTGGCTTAGAAACTCTGACTTCTCTCTAGCTTTCTCTCTCTAGAATTCTCATTTAAGCATCTGACAGGGCTCAACCAGAACCACCCCCCTCTCCGTGCTGGTTACTGCCCCGTGTGCAGGTTCAGACAGCGAGCGCGAAGCAAGGAATGCGAGCAGAAGGACCTAACACGGCGATCAACCCGAAGATTCGTCAAGTCTGTTACATCAAGTGGGTTTGGACGAAAAAAAACTCATGAAAATTTTCTCATAGATTGTAATTTGTGATACAGATTGATTTTTGTTGACTCAAAACCTTGTATTATACCACGTCCATTAATCAATTAATAATGCTCAAGAGGTTTAGACTCATCGAAATTTCTTTCTCTTTTGCGTTTCTCAAACCTTAAAATCTCAACTTCTCAATTTATTTGACCGACCAATTCTTCTCATGAATCCACAAAAACTGTTTACCATGACGACGAATGTCTACTGGTGGACCCATATCTTTTATTGAAAGTATGTTATTGCCTTTTAATGAGTATATGTACCTTTTTTTTTTTTTGGATAAGTACATATATTTGTATATTTCATTACTAATGTCATTTTAGGGTTTAGGTATAAACTTACGTTTCTAGATTTCGTCTTACGGATAAATTCTACCTATCATTTTGCCGTCTCTAAGTAGAAACTCATATGTAAGAAGAACATCCAAAGTGTGACTTATTCGAAGTCGAGCCCGTGCAAAACTTGGTCATTTGGTATAGGAGACCACATCTAATATGAATCTGGGTGAGGGCAAGGCTCTAACTTGGCCAATCAAGTCATTGTCGATTTAGAGTTTTGATAAGTTATGGTGAGACATGGGGCTCGCCAAGAACTGGTCTCGTCCTAGACTAGGTAACTAAGTATGTTATGAAGCAGAAAGTCCATTAAGACCAGGAACAACAAGGACCGTGATACGATCTGATTGATTAATTGATTGATTGAATGAGATGTATAGATTAGGAAATATAATATTGATTAGGTAAAGAATCCGAGAGATAACCAGAGAAGAAGATATAGAGAGTTATAGAAGTCATAGATGCATAAGTGATATTCAATCCATTATTCATCTACTGCTCCTAATAAAAGAGTGGGTTAAAGGTCCTTTTGGTACCACATGTTTGCAAAAATTACACTGTTCATACCACTAGTATTTTTTCAAACCGAATTGGTACCATATGTTTCCAAACCTTACTGTTTTGGTACCTCCGTTAGGGTTCTGTCAAAAACAGCCGTTAAATGGCATGTGCAATGCACGTGACCAGCCCAAAACTTTCAATTTTGTTACAATTTAGTCCATCTAATACATCCCTAACTTTTATTTTGTTCAATTTAGTCCTAAAACTTCAAAACCAAACCATTTTCCCAAAATTGACCTAGCCGGACTTAGCCTAGGGCTAGGTCCGACCCTGGGTCATGGTCGCCGGACCCAGGCGACCCCGACCCAGGGTCGGACCTAGCCCTAGGCTAGGTCCGGCTAGGTCAATTGGGACCTAGCCCCAATTGAGTTAAATTGGGGCTTGGTCCAATTGACCTAGCCGGACCTAGCTTAGGGCTAGGTCCGACCCTGGGTCAGAGTCCCCTGGGTCCGGTGACCCCGACCCAGGGTCGGACCTAGCCCATGGCTAGGTCCGGCTAGGTCAATTTGGGGAAATTGTTTGATTTTGAAGTTTTAGGACTAAATTGAACAAAATAAAAGTTAGGGATGTATTATATGGACTAAATTGTAACAAAATTAAAAGTTTTGGGCTGGTCACGTGCATGGCACATGCCATTTAACGGCCGTTTTTTACGGAACCCTAACGGAGGTACCAAAACAGTAAGGTTTGGAAACATATGGTACCAATTCGGTACGAAAAAATACTAGTGGTATGAACAGTGTAACTTTTGCAAACATGTGGTACCGAAAGGACCTTTAACCCTAAAAGAGTCTATAAGCCCTATAGTAGCAATACATTTCTTCCCTAACTTCTTACTTAATACTAATTAACCCTTAACTATTACAATTATTCCTAAAACCGGTTATACGTATATTAATATCATAACATTACCTCCCTTAAAGACAAATTGTCCTCAAAGTGTGTCTGGGGACCATTAAACCCGTCATAATACCAAAGAATAGCTAAAAAAAGTCAATTGCAACATGAAAGAATCCCGTACCGTTGAAGTCATCATAGTCTCGAATCTTTGCTTCACGAGGAAATGTCCACCCTTGGGTATAAACTTCAAATGTCGTTCATGAATCAAATCCATAAACGACTTATTGATGCAAGTGAAAAGTAAGTTCAAAAGTATAAGGCGCTTCCGAACTTTGAGTGTAGAGTCGAGAGTGGCTATCCAAAATGGATCATACTCTAGCGTATTATGACTCTTTGCTGTCAATGCAATCATTTGATGCCTTCCGGAAGCATTAATTTTAAGTTGCTCAACAAACTATTTTCTTGTGTCAGCAAGCTCTTTCCTTGTGTCACATTCTTCCTTTGTGTCAGCAAAATCTTACCTTATGTCTACAGATTCCTCAGCAAAACAGCTCAATTCATATGTGTTGTCACACTATTCATTTGTGTTGGCAACCTTTTCCTTTGTGTTGGCGTCTTTCTCAGCACGATCAAGAAGAACACTCAATTCACCTGTGTTGCCACACTCTTCTATTGTGTCTGCAATATCTCCAGCTAACTCAATTGGAAGCAATTTAGGATGCTCTTCATACTCTTCGATTAAATGATGACATGCATTGTCTATTGAGTTTGTAAGTTTTGTTGAAGCACCATTTAACAATCGGTTAAGTTTTTGTTAATCGTTCTGAATAAATTCCATTATATAAGGAAATTAACTTATGTCCATTGTAACCGATAATAGTAGAACAGTAGCAGCTCAGATTATTCTAACAGCATTTTCACAAACCCCTTATGAGCACTAATGTTACTCTTCACAAAATTGTGCAGTATACACAATAACAGCAGGAAAACAGCGGTAGCCAAGATAACATAGACAAGTAGCAAACATGGTGCACAAATCAGATTTACTGCATCAACTAGCAGAGCGTTGGCTACAGAAGCGACAGAGAAACTAATGATAGCGATGGATGAGAGGCGGAGCATCGGTCGATGTAGAAGGATGGACCTAATAGAGCAAATGCTGGTGCAGACGAACGAGATCAGCGGGTGACGAAGGGAAATAGGCGGCTGGACTACTGATTAGCGTCAGATGTTGGCGTCATAGGTGGCCATAGGCGGAGGCGGAAGTTGGTGCAAACGGAGGTGGGGCTATGGTCGGAAATAGTAGCCAGAATCGAACCAAATCACCACAGCGCGCAGCCGAGGATAGATCGGCTCTGATATCAATGCTACGATTTGATTGATTGATTGAATGAGATGTATATATTAGTAACAAAGAATATAGATTAGATAAAGAATCAAATAAGAAGATATAGAAAGTTATAGAAGCCAGAGATGCATATATAACTGATATTCAATCCATTCTTAGTCTACTACTTCCGATAGAAAGGTATGCTCTAGAATAGTAATATATTTTCTCCCTAACTTTTTACTTAATACTAGTTATTCCTTAACTATTAATTATTCTTAAAACCCCTTATGTATCTATACATATATATATATATAAAGGAACGGAGAGATAATAACACACTTAATCTAATCCCGTTAAATCAGCCTTATTAGAGTTAATCTTATTATGCAACCTCATCACCTCAAACAGTCTAATTTTTGCAGCCCGTTTTATTCAATGGGCCCCTTAATCAGCCCCGTTTTATTTAATACAGCCCAGTTTCATTCCAGCGCTCTCCTTCTGTACCTGCGTTGTTCCTTCTTTTTCTTATCCTCCAAACGCTGAAACTTCAATTCAGTTGTTTCAAATCTTAAATTCAACTCATTAATAAAATTGAATGACGACTAATTGCATAATTGGCGTTTCGTTATTCCAAGAAGCCTATTTGACCGCAGATATTATTCAGAAGATGCTACACACAAATCAGCAGCCTCGAGTTCTTTCTCCAATTAGGGCACCAGAGAGACAATGAGTCCATTCGCCGGCGACGAAGTCCTCCGGCAGCATAGCGCGGGAATCTGAGTGAGTCCATACTTTACTGTCTCGCTGTTCTGTTCCTCCGTTGACCGTGCCATTGAGTTCTTTCTCCAATTAGGGCACCAGAGAGACGAGGAATCCATTCGCCGGTTTGATACATGGAGTCACAGTTATAAGTGACATGAGACTATATATAGTGGAATACCCCTCTGGAACTCCAGGTAAAATATTAATGATTCTTACTGATACTACCAAGCAGAGATGGAGCTGGGAGGATGCCTATTTTCAGAGAGCTCGAGGACTATATGCAGAGAGGAACTCGAAGATAATCTACTGCTGAATTCTTCTAGAATCAGGCTCAGCGACAGCAGGTATAACGACGTTTACGTGTAATCTAATCTTGGATGTTCTTAATTGGTTTTTTCTGTTTGGTGATTAAAAATTTGGGGATTCAAAATCTGTTTGTAGCAGGTACACAGAGGGGTCCAATGACTAAAGAGAAGTTCAGGATTATTATCGTACATGGTTTCAGCATCTTAGATGAATTGAATTTCCCTGTCTCTCAAGTACGACTCTAATCTATTCATATCATTAATTGAGTTTGTCTGATCTGTAATTGTCAATTCAATGTGCTCTTCCGATCATGTTGAATTCTCTTTTTTTGTAAAGATTTGTGGAAGAACTTGAGCGAAGTATCGATTCTGTCACTAAGCTCAAGTTTCAGCTGCATATCACTATATGCTTCGTCTAAGTTAAACAGTTAGAGATTTTTACGAGTAAAATGGTTAAAGTTGAAAGCTGGTTCGAGGATGAACATTTAGGATAAATTTGGATGTTTAATTTATATATTTTGCACATATTCTCAATCACTGTAGTGGGCATTATTGGAATTTGCTGGTAGGAATTGGTGTTCTTCTTTTTGCAAATTATAGGACAATTGACATACTCTACATTAATGACATATATTGCATTAATGGTTTTACATTTGCAATTTAATTTTATGTTTCTTCTCCAGGTACTGCTGAATTCACAATTACCGACATTCAGGTTTGTGTTTAGGTAGTTCATCACTTTTGAACATTATGTATCTGTTACTACACCACTACTCATGTACAATTAGTTTCCTGTAATGAAACTATTTATGCATCTTGCTGCAGATTCCTTTGACGGGACCAGACTCAATTGTTGGAAGAGTTGTAGTTGTTCTACTGCTGAATTCTTCTAGAATCAAGCTCAGGGACGGCAGGTATAACAACGTTTCTGTATAATTTTGGACGTTTCTTAATTGGTTTTCTCTACTTGGTGATTCACAATCTGTTCAATTTCCCTCACCTGCTTGAATTTTTTTTAGAGCTCCTTAAGTCCCAAGAAAGGGAGGCCACACAATCTGTCCTGAAATAGTTATATAAAAAAGCTGCAATTGAAGAAGTATATTATAATTATGTCATGTCGTCAGAGAGGAGGAGGTAGTCGTCTTAAGAGACATGTGCCTTTTCTTCATTATTCATTTTATATAGGGTTCAAGTTATCGAAGTGCTTTGTGAAGTGCATTGTGAATTGAGTTGTTGGTTGGCTGAAGCAAACGATAACTTGCATGTTTGTTTTATATAGGGTTCAAGTTATCGAAGTGCTTTGTGAAGTGCATTGTGAATTGAGTTGTTGGTTGGCTGAAGCAAACGATAACTTGCATGTTTGGCCGCCTCTCGATATATCCTCATTATCTGTATTTGATTCTTTTATAATCTGTTTTAGATCAAAAAAGGGAGAGAAAAATCTTTGTGGCACCTGCTTTTAGCATAAAAACTACTTGTTTAAAAGGCTAATGTCATTGCCTCCCTTTTCTCTAGAAGGTTTAACAACTACATCTGGTAATGACATTGTTTAATGTAGTGATCTATTTTCTAACTGTTAGTTGACAAATTTTTTTTTTGGAGAATCTGATATGGAGGAGGATGGGATTGCCCTGATACACGGAGAAGGATATTGAGCTTTGTGTTGGTATAAAATCACTGCACTTCTTCGACCATTTCTCTTATTGGCAGAATATTCAAAACGACTGTCTGCAAAACCCGCATGAGGATGATTATGTCATTTTTCTCTGCATAATAACAGTAATAATAATCATCTAAATCAAAGCTGATAAGAACTTTTTTGTACTTATATTATAGTTTTGCCAGTCATGTTGATGACTCTCTCTTGCTTAAAGAAGTCCCATGGCATTTTCAGTATTCTTTGATGGCGTTGAGTGCCCCACTATGTTTGGGTGGAGGCTCAAGTGTAGTCTTGGTTCATTGTTTTGCATAAATTGATACTTATCTGGCCTTTGATTTTGACTTGCATGGTGAACTGCGATGACTTTCTCGCCCCTGCCATTTCAGCTCTCTTTATCTTCAAATTTCATAATTGTTGTTTATGTGAAAAATGAGTTCATGTAGCATTTCCTTTGTACCTATTAAGCAATATTATTTTGTTGAGTTATTGAGTTTTTGCTGATATGAATGAATCTATTTTTATGGGATAGAGAACGGTAACAATCTACACGTATAAAATATCGTTATTTTTAAAATTACACATATTAAAATTTACAATTTAACATATGGGTTAGCACCTAGTATTATTAATACCATAAAACTGATAAAGGACAAATCCGTTTCAGAAATGGATCTATTGAACCTGTTTTATCGATCTTCCGTCTAACCATTACTGTCTACGGAATTTAAGACCAAACCGAATTTAACTTAAATATATTACGAGGTCCCCTGTCATTGCGAAGCTCCCGCCTCCAGGCCCATTTGGACCGTAAGCCCATTACGGTTATATAACAAATTTATTGGTCACAAAGCAATTTTTTTGGTAAAACGGTCAACAACCAATTATTTTTTGCCATCAATTTTTTTTTTTTTTGTGTGCAATTTTTGCCATCAATTTGTTTGAGTATATATATAATATAAAGATTAAATTGGATATACATACACCGTATTGGGCTTACAATATGGGCTATTTAATAGGTCGTCTCTTTCTTTTAGCCCAGTAGTTCAACTTAGACTCATATATGGGCTATTTAGGGTGATCATTCCCTAACGCTCTTACGAGCTAACCCAAATTTGATGTATATTATTTTGGCAACGGAGTAAGTATATTATAGATATTTTCGTCTTTATAATGGCCACTCTACCCCTAGGGCTAGGAAACCTGATGGAAAAAAATATTGCATTCTTCAACATTAAAAATAGGATTAAGAACACAATAAGAGCCTGAATGTTTGCCCATGTTGCCAAAAGGGGTCTGAATTGAAAAAACATATTATTTAGGGCCTGAATTTTGAGTTTTGTGTATAAGTGAGGTCTCCATCTATTTTTTCTGTTAAAAGTGACGGAAAGTGGTCATATGCTTGGCATGTGACCAAAAATAATTTGAAAACCCGAAAATGCCCTTTGACCAAAGTGTGTCTCTCATATGTTTGACCTAAAATGACGAAAATACCCTTTAAGCCACCACAGCTCCGGCGACCACCACCACCCGACTCCGGCGACCACCACCGGCCTCCGGTGACCACCACCAACCTCCGGCGACGACCGTAAAGCTCCGGTCGGAGCCACAAAGCTCCGATCGGAGCTCTGTGGCTCCATAAACCCTAAACCCCTAACCTTCCCAATCCCAAGGAAGAAGGGAAATTTCTACCATATAAATATCTAACCATGAAAAAAAATGATTGCAACAAATGGAAGTAAACAAAATCAGTTTTTTTGTTATCTGGGTTGTGATTCTACTTTAAGAATTTTTATGTTTTTTCATTCATTCTTGAAAACCACCATACTCAATCAATGTTAAAGAAACAGTCCAGCAAATTAAGGAAACCGCTGAAAATGATATAATTTGAGGATGTTATGTCACGAACGAACCTAGCCAACTATATGGAGGCCCTTCTCCAAGGTAATGGTGTGGAGAGGATGAAGATAGCACAAACGCCGTTGGCAGCCCATGTGGCGGTCTGGTCGAGCTCAGCCGTGTGCATCTCAATACTCGTATATACTTACATAACACTCTATAAACCAAAATCAAGCTGGATTTACTGATAGAAACATGTGGCTCCGATCGGTGCTTCAGAGCTCCAATCGGAGCTTTTTTGGCTCCGATCGGAGGCCGGTGGTGGTCGCCGGATGCCGGTGGCGGTCGCCGGAGGCCGGTGGCGGTCGCCGGAGGCCGGTGGCGGTCGCCGGAGGCCGGTGGCGGTCGTCGGAGGCCGGTGGCCGGAGCGTGGTGGCCTTAAGGGCATAATTAGTAGGGGTGAGCAAATATCCCGAGAAACTCAAAATCCCGCCCGTCCTAAAAAGCCCGTCCCAAAAATGTGCCCAGGCCCTAATGGGCGGGACTTTTCTTCTCAACTAGGGCTAGGGCTAAGGCTTTTTTACGAAGTCCCAAAAGAACCGTCTCGTCCCTTTTTGCTAACTAATCAGTTATAAAATATAGTTAGTTAAGTTAACTTTAGTGATGGCTCGGGTTGAAGTTCCATTTGATATGGGATTTGCACTTATAACTTGTTATGTCAGAATTGTTGGTGACTTTGTGTTAGAGTCTTGGTAAAACTTAGTTTTGGAGTCTTTGGTGAACTATTTTGGAGAACCAAGTTATGTGTTGAACTTGGTGTTCTTACAAGTGACAAAATATTTGAGTGATTTTGGTGTTTTATGGTGAACTTTGTGGTATGTGTTGAACTTTGTTGTTGTTCTGTGTTTGGTTATGGTTTAAGTAAATTGAATATGAATTTTTTTTTTTTGAACTTGGATGGGAATTTGAGTTTGTCCCTAGTCCCGGTAGGCCCGTGGCGGGCGGACCTTTTCCTACTAGCTAGGGTTCGGGATAGGGCTCGGGACAGCCATTAAGGGGCCCTAGTTTTAGGGCTTGGGCCATTTTTTTAGAAAAAGTCCGCCCATCCGTCCCATGCTCAGCCCTAATAATTAGTGTGTATGGGTATTTTAGACATTTCACATTTTATTAATTAAATTGATAAATTGTATAATAATTACAAAAGGGTATTTTTGTCTTTTCACGTGGTTCTGTTAGATTTAACAAAAAATTTGGACGGAGACTTGAAAAAACACAAAACTCAAAATTCAGGCCCTTAATAATACGTTTTTTCAATTCAGACCCCTTTTGTCAACATGGGCAAACATTCAGGCCCCTATTGTGTTCTTAACCCTTAAAAATACTAACCCAATCTCTAAATTATTATTTTTGGAATTTTTTTACTTAAGGAGTTACATATTGTAAACAATTAAATAATATATACTAATTTCTTGAAAATAAAGTTATATGTGGTTTTTGAAAAGAAAAAAAAAAACATAGTGGCAAATTAAAAAAAAGCTCCTTATTCGTCTTTACAGTTTTGTCGGTGTTGGACCGAACCGGGACTGAAAGATCAGAAACGTAGTCTTAATGGTCCTGGACCGGTCGTGGTATAAGGGAATAAGATATATTAGAGATTAATATATCTTATTATATTTAAATATATCTAGATTAAGAATATATATATTCTTAGTATATTATCAGACTATGTTTCTTATTATACTACTATAGATATAGTCTTGTATCTATATATATATATATATGTACATGTACTCAACCCTAAAGAAGTTCAATAATACAATTTTCATTCTTCTATATGGTATCAGAGCATTTCTTGCTCCAACGAGCATAACTTACAAGTCGCCGCTAATCATCGCCGCTGTCCAGGGGCGGTCGGCACCGCCGTCAACTATGCAGATGTCATGCCGGCCGCCCCTGGCCAATTCTAATTTCCGTTTTTTTTTTCCTTTCTTTCTAATAAGACAATAAATCTCTGCTTCCGTGTCGACGACTTCTGCGCCGGTCCTCTGATTTAGCGCCAACTGACGAAGACACCACACCGATGATCCCTACTATTGACATGTCCACCTCAATTATTCTCCGCCGATGCCGACTAGATCTCTCCGGGCTTCCGCCGTTGCCGACTGGACCTCTCCGGGCTTCCGCCATTGCCGACTGTACCTCCGGGCTACCGCCGTGCCGACTAGTCATATCCGGGCTACCGCCGTGCCGACTAGACATATCCGGGCTACCGCCGTGCCGACTGGACATCTCCGGGCTTCCGCCGTTGCCGACTGGACATCTCCGGGATTCCGCCGTTGCCGACTGGACCACTCCGGGCATCCGCTGATGACAACTGGACTATTCAAGCATTCATCAATATTCTTCATATCAAGATCGGCATTCTTGTTAGAACGTCCGTCTTGCGGGGGCGTATAAGGGAATAAGATATATTAGAGATAAATATATCTTATTATATTTAAATATATCTAGATTAAGAATATATATATTCTTAGTATATTATCAGACTATGTTTCTTATTATACTGCTATAGCCTATAGATATAGTCTTGTATCTATATATATATATATGTACATGTACTCAACTATAAATAAGATCAATAATACAATTTTCATTCTTCTATACGTGGGACCAAAATAAGCAAACTTGTTTCAAATGGACCTTAACGGTTCTAGGCTGTTTTTAGTCTAGAATCTGTTTTTGCTCATCCCTAGTTAAGATATCGGGTCAGACTGAGAGTAAGTTCTAAATTAGGTAAACCGAGTAATGGATATTAATAAATTACAGTTTAGATAACTAATATTCTAAATATTTATAAAATATGAGGCACATGAAAGTCGTAATCCCATCGCTGATATTATTATTCCTAAAAATGTAAATTTCCATTTAACAATTGATGTGGCCGTTGGATGGAAGTGAAATCATGTTAAAGAAACGGGGCTTTATCAGAGTATATGGAAATTCTGCGTTCATATCTATCTAAATATGAAAAGTAAAAGGGTCTTAATGTATCAGATCAATATTACGAGGAAGTAGGTTTAGTCATATCAAACATTAGGGGTTCCCTGAAATTTCGGCATTTCCGGTTGATTTCAGTTTCACTATTTCACAGGAGGCTCTGTACAATTGGAGCGGCCGTCAACACTGATTTACAGATTGAGATAAACGAGCTCGACTATGGCGATGGCAATGGCGCGATCTGCTCTCCGAACCGCCCTACGCGGCGGCTCCCGCCCCTCTCCAGCCCCGAAGCGGGGTTTCTCTTCCAGTGCTGGCCACGACGATGCCTGTACGATCTCTTCCCTCCCATGTTTCTTTGACATTTTTCTAATCTAATAAAAATACTTTGTTTGAGATTCGGGAATTCGCATGATGGTCTCCTTCTGATGGATTATATCGGCTTGGATTGTCCTTATTGGTGTTAACAGATAATTGTGAAATTAGGGTTTGCTCTCATCTGTTTTTACGATTGAGTTAGATCTGAATCTGTGCCAAATTAGCTAACTGCGTTGGAAAATTGGTCAATTTTGAATTCGGTGTATGCGATATGTTTATCCTATAATCTTAGAGATTTCTAATGTGGATTGGGAAATGGAAGAAATCGTTATTTCTTCTTCTTATAGTTTGTTGCCATATCTACAAGAAGTTTGATTTTTGATGTATAAATGATATTTTTTTATAGATGAAACGGCAAAGTGGGAGAAGATTACGTACTTGGGTGCTGCGAGTTGCACTATTTTGGCTATTGTCATTCTTTCCAAGGGACATGCTCACCATGACGAGCCTCCTGTAAGCTTTTTCTGTCCCATAATTTGGAAGTTCTTTTCAGGTTTTTTGGGATAATAGGAGCTGATGTCTTGACTCAATCTGCATTTGCTTTTGGGCTGTGTTTGCATTATTTGATGATATCATTAATGTTACCATTGGGTAGTTAAGTCCTTTCCGAATTCAATTGACTCTCTCTGATGACCGTATCGACAGGCATACCCATACATGCACATTCGCAACAAGGAGTTCCCATGGGGTACACTTCTCAATCTATCTCTCCCACAGCTCTTGTCATCTTTTTGTTTGTTTATTTTAGTTTTTATCATTGGTTTTATTAATTGGATGGACATGCTTCTGAAAGATCACTATTTATGGGGTTTAAGTTTCTCCAGTACTGCTACTTGAAGCTGAAAAATAAAACAATAATCGCATCGTATTTATCTTCATGATGATTATTATAACACTAGAAAATATTTCATCATGGCATGAGATCATGGGCATAAATGCTTCTCTGAAGCTAGGTGGTCTTAGTTAAGGAATCTCTGTCTGTAATTTTGAATATTCTTCATTCCAAATGAAAACTGTTATTATCTAATCAGGTTCTGGCACACGGTAAGGGGTTAATATCATCATGCATCTGATAGATAATCATTTTGATGGAGTCTTTAATGGAATTACATTGATTATGCAACACTGTAGTTTTTCTTCATTTAGTTACAAAATTACTTGTTATTATCAGGTATTTTCTAACTCCTGAAATCATTGCTTACCTATTTGCAGGTCCGGATGGTCTATTCGAGACCAAGAATGAGCATCATTAAGACTGTTGGTTGCTTCAACTCCATGATGTATTGCACAAATTATGGACATGCCTTTTAATTCTGGTATTTGGCATATGTGGTGTTTTGTTATGTTTCATCCAGACTTGATTTGCACTTTTGAACAAGTTTTAATAATAAGAGGCGATGGATGATGTTGGATTTTCTCCAGCATTTTGATAAATTGATTCGCATTCTCTGAAACATGTATTTGGAGTCGGTTTGTGTACTGCTCTAGAGTTGCAATTATGCAAGAATTCAATGTAGTTTTTGTGTTCTTTCTACTGCTGCTGCTCCTACTGTCTGTGATCCATGGAAAAAAAGCGTAAATTGCAAAAAGATCCATGTACTTGTACGTTTGCTGCAAATTAGTACAAAACCAAACTAATTGCACTAACAAGCATGGTTTATAAATTTATTATTGCAAAATTGTAACATTTTTTTAACACCGTTAATTTTTTTTGCGATTATGCATATAAAATGTATTAAGATGACACCTAAATAGTTATATATCTACTTCGCAAAAAAAAAAGATATTTATATATATTTATTAATAAGTATCAAATATATAATAGTATATATATTTTGTTTTAAAAAGTAGTATATATATATATATAGATAAAGAAAGTTTCATTAGTTTTTAAAGAAAGAAAATGTAATAAATCATTTAAAAATACTCATAATATTAGAATGGAGTATTAAAAATATAAGAAAAGATATATTTATTACAAAAAATGTAATATATATATTATCTAAATGAGCTTATTTTCGGTGTGTAGTATATTTCCCCTTTTTTAAAAAGTACTTTCATTTTTTAAATTAATGTAACTTTAAATATTTTATTATTTGCACAATAAAGTGGTTTTTATGTGGTTGCAACTTCACATGCCTAGTTATCAATAGAAAATATAACGGCGAACTATTTTTACTACAAAAATTGTGGAACAATAATTATGACTCATTTTTTTTTTAATTTGCAAAAAAGTAAAAATGCATATTTTTTCTGCATTTTACGTGAGTACATCACTCATCGTTTTGATTTTTTTAAGAATCAACCAATCTTATATAATATTTTTTTGGTAAATCACATTAAAATATATTATAATTTATAATGATAATAGCAAAATAAGAGACAAATATTCTTCACTAATAAAATGGTGATTTAACTTTTTTATTTGATGTCCAATATAATTTAATCGAATAAATCCTTATTTTTTCTAGGTTAGATTTGTTTTGCATAAATACTTGACAAAACAGTTAAATGAGACATTTTAATAATAAATTTGTGAACAGTACTCGTTCGCATAATTAATTTGGGTTTATGTTTTTTTGCATAATTAATATTCTTCACTAATAAAATGGTGATTTAACTTTTTATTTGATGTCCAATATAATTTAATTGAATAAATCCTTATTTTTTCTAGGTTAGATTTGTTTTGCATAAATACTTGACAAAACAGTTAAATGAGACATTTTAATAATAAATTTGTGAACAGTACTCGTTCGCATAATTAATTTGGGTTTATGTTTTTTTGCATAATTAATATTCTTCACTAATAAAATGGTGATTTAACTTTTTATTTGATGTCCAATATAATTTAATTGAATAAATCCTTATTTTTTCTAGGTTAGATTTGTTTTGCATAAATACTTGACAAAACAGTTAAATGAGACATTTTAATAATAAATTTGTGAACAGTACTCGTTCGCATAATTAATTTGGGTTTATGTTTTTTTGCATAATTAATATTCTTCACTAATAAAATGGTGATTTAACTTTTTATTTGATGTCCAATATAATTTAATTGAATAAATCCTTATTTTTTCTAGGTTAGATTTGTTTTGCATAAATACTTGACAAAACAGTTAAATGAGACATTTTAATAATAAATTTGTGAACAGTACTCGTTCGCATAATTAATTTGGGTTTATGTTTTTTTGCATAATTAATATTCTTCACTAATAAAATGGTGATTTAACTTTTTATTTGATGTCCAATATAATTTAATTGAATAAATCCTTATTTTTTCTAGGTTAGATTTGTTTTGCATAAATACTTGACAAAACAGTTAAATGAGACATTTTAATAATAAATTTGTGAACAGTACTCGTTCGCATAATTAATTTGGGTTTATGTTTTTTTGCATAATTAATATTCTTCACTAATAAAATGGTGATTTAACTTTTTATTTGATGTCCAATATAATTTAATTGAATAAATTCTTATTTTTTCTAGGTTAGATTTGTTTTGCATAAATACTTGACAAAACAGTTAAATGAGACATTTTAATAATAAATTTGTGAACAGTACTCGTTCGCATAATTAATTTGGGTTTATGTTTTTTTGCCATGTTATTTGTTAGATTTCCAAAAGAAAGAAATGTACTGCTCTCGTTGAGAGTTGAACTCAAGACCTCCCGCTTACTAAACGGGTACTCTAACCAACTGAGCTACAAGAGCAGTTTTGATAAAGAAGTTTCAGTTGTAGTAATAAGAGCTAGAGATCATCCTTCAAAAGGATTTAGGAATCCACCAAAAATAAAAATAGATTCAGGAAAATCTTAGCAAGCTAATCAATAATCATAAGTGAGAATGAGAATTTTAACAATCGCAACAAGTTTTAGTTTGCATTATTTGCACATGAATTCGAGATTTATTTACATTGAGCTAAATTACATGCTGAAAGCACTGCTAGTAAAAGTAGAAGGTGGCCTCTTCTTTGCATCATTATACTCATTCAACCATCCCTTAATTAGCTTGACTTCAGTCGCCCTCTGTTCAACCAACCAGTCCGGATCTTCTGGGGTCGAAGCACGCAAATCTATATGATGAGCACCTGAAATATATATATATGTATATTCCTTGGTTCATCATAAATAAGATTTTTCTTCAAAATGAAATGTGATTTCGTGATAAATCAAGAACATTTTACCTTCTTCTGTGACGAGGGCGATAACAGATTCAGATACATTCTGGAGCACACTGAAAAGAAACATCAATTGTCATGCTTTGAACATGTTCTTTGGAGAAGCAACAAAAGGTCTTTTTTTTTTTTTACAAATATATATATATATATAGAGAGTAAGTTAACTTCATACCCGCCACCACTCCAAGGATCCAACAGGCCGTTTGAGAAGATTATGTTACTTCCAAACTTTTTCAGACTGTTCTTGAAATCCTACAAAACAAATCCTAAATACGATCAATTGATGAACTTTGGTTGTAGAGACAACACCAAAAGAACATATTATTGATGAAGAATGAATTAATCTTACATATCCACCAAATTCAGTTGTTATCCACCTTGGCTTTGGCTTAACATTGAAAGTCGTCTTGCAGTCCTCTTCAAAAGCAGAGAGGTCGAAGTCAGAAGGTGGAAACATGCTTTTGTCTTCGCTGCAGGACATTGGCATTACCATCTCCGTGCAAGCCTTCATATTCAAAATAAAAAACATCCTAGGATTACGTCTTCTGGGAACTATAACTAGTAAAAAAACACATTTTTTTACTAAATAACTTAAAACAACAGAAATTGAGGGAAAAAAAAAGGGTTGATACCTGCCAATTCCAGCCATCCATGCCATGTGGGTCATCATCAAGTTCAAAGCACTTAGCTTCTCCAGTGTAATTGTAATAAACACTAACTCCCTTAAATATACGTTTTATTATGCTGGTTCCGTTTGTAGCACCATCGATCTTTTTGCAGACCTAGTAAATTGAGTGAAGTTGTTTATGCATCGAACATGCATGAATTAGGAGTTATTACTAAAATTATTGTTTGTAATATGAAGAAATGCTGGTAGGGGATTCTGCAAATAGTGCAGATAAAACTGACCTCTCTTATTGGATGCCCAGGAAGTGGCATGATGAAATCAGCGGGGTAAGGGTAATCAACCATTGCCAAATAACTATAAGCAGAAAACAGCCAATCCACTAGAGCCCATATATCCTTTAATTCCCTATCATTTGATCAAATAAAATTTGTGCATTTCAGATAAGTCCATCATATGTTCGTGCTTGAACTCAAACAATTCTGGAGAGAAAGATAGAGTCTTTACTAAGTTCGAGTTTGGAATTCATTCTTACCTACATAAATGAAATTTTTTGGACATTTCTGAAAGCCCATTCTCTTTTTGGCCCTCTGATACCAATGCATCCCAAGACTCTTTGATAGTGTTGAAGCAACTAACACTTTCTCGCTATTTTAACAGAAAAAAAAAGGATTCAGAAAAAAGAAAGAAAGTACTTAAATAGAAATATTAACTAGTGAAGGGGACAAACTTTGAAGTCATTGGAGACAAGATCGTAAAAGGTTGCTAGAGGCACAATGTCTTCGAACTGAAGGATCGGTGCTGATGAAGCCAATGCACCAATTGCTATGTGAGGATACTTCAACCTCATCCATGCTGCTAACACTGCAAGTTTTTGCAATTTTATTTTCTCAGCGATATCAACGAAGGCATGTATCCTTCACCATATATATATATACAAAAAAGCAATTTTTATTTATCATCGAATAATCTTACAAAAAGATTTCTCTGTTTCTCTCCTCCATAGACCTGGCAGAATATATCTAAAGCTCTGATATTACTCCAAAAGCTAGATTTAATGGTTGGGTTGGAATTAAGGGATGCACGCGTAGGCATAAAATCTACGGTCTACCACTAATAAACAGTAAGTAGTAGACGTTGGAGTATTTAGGTTAAACATCATTACATTATTGACTGATAAAACAACAGAGATTATGCAGCAAATTAACATAAGCTCAACTGCTATTAGGTAAAATGTTAAAAAGCGATTTTTACACAACTTATATAAATAGATGCATAAGAGTACAAGAGGTTCAAGCTTATTGCAAAGACCAGAAGAATGCATATTGAGCTAAAATTATTTAAGAAAATTTCATTTGCATAGTTAAATTTCCTGATATCCAGCATGTTCTTGGAGTTAAAAGCTCAAGATTGTAACTGAAAATGAAGAAATTAGCTGTGAAAGGCTTACTTCCACCGTAAGATCCACCAAAAAGGACCACCGGAGAAGCCTCGGCTGATAAGTTACGCTTCAAGTCTGTAAGCAGCACAGCGAAATCGGCAAGAGCTTGTTCTGCTGTCAAAAACGAAAGTGTAGAGCTGTTCTTGTAGGCCTCCTCCCCACTTCCAAATGGCATCGACTTTCCGTAATATCGATGCTGCCAACAAACATCATCAATCACTACAAATCCAATGTCGTCATCTAAACCAAGCCCTGAATCAGTGAGCAATTTTGAGACTTACTTCAGGGAAGACCACCATAGCTCCAAATTCTGGGGCAATTTCCCATACGAAACCCGTATTGGCGGCGAACCACTCAATATCGCCTTCATTTCCGCAGTAGAAGAAGATGGGCCCTCCTGTCGGCCCCGACCAGTGATCTGTATTGATGAGGTACCGCTGCTGGTACGTCAAGGCGGAGCCGGAGAAGCTGAAATGATCAAGATCCTGCTCAAAGTACCGAACTTGGTAGCGGTACTTAAGTGTATTGGTGGCAGTGGCGGCGTTGACCCGGCGACGCGCGAACTTACCTAAAAACTGCGGCTGCCGGTGTTTGGGGAATTGGGAATCCGAGGGCGACGATTGCTGAGTCGATCCGACGGAAGCAAAGAAGATAAGAGGTAGTAGTATAAGGCAAGCAGATATTACTTTTTTCGCCATTGTTGAGCTCGGTTAAGAAGCCGAATGGGTTTCATTTAAGAAAAGTGGTGGTGGTTCGAAGAACCCGATCATCTAATGACGTCATGCACATGCTTGAATGAATCCTCTGGTTCTGCTGTTAACGGGTCGGGTCACAAAGATGGGTAGAGTTCTGTAACGGAAATAAGAAGGGCTGGGCATAAAAACCGGTTTGAGCGAACCGAACCAATACGAACCGGTTTTAACTGAACCGATTCTTAAATGGTTCGATTTTGATAAGGAGTATATGGAGCGGTTTTCGACTGGTTCAAAACAGGTTTTGAACCGGTTTCGAACCTGTTTTTAAGAACCACTGCTGTTACATAAACCCTAATTTGTTAGATAGTAATACACCCTTACATCATTTTTTTGGTAAAATAAAGGGTTGTAAACGAGCAGAGTATCTGACAAGCTCGACTCGACTCAGTTAATCAAATTCGAGCTCGAACTCGACTGAGCTTTAAGTTTTTCAAGCTCGAGCTCGACTCGGTAACATACTCGACGTGTTCGAGTTCGGCTCGACTCGGCTCGATAATATTAAGAAAAAAATTAATTTAAATTATAAACGGTGCACCTTAGCTCGAGCTCGAACTTGACTCGATTAGGTTTTTGGCTCGAACTCGGGCTCTACCTCGACTTGAACTCAATATATACATATATAATATTATTACGTAAAGCTCGAAAAACTAGAACTCGAACTCGACTTGAATAGGAAAAGCAACAAAGCTCGATTAGGCTCGCGAGTCTCTCGAGTCGAGTACCAGTGAAATCGAACTCGACTCGGTATCAGAAAAAGATCGACTCAACTCAGAATTTAGCGAGTCGAATATCGACCGAGCCGATCTCGAACAGCTCACGAGTAGCTTGACTCGTTTACACCCCTAGGATACATTCTTCACTATTTGGGTTTGGTTCATATTTGATATATATGTGGTCGTAGCATGGTTGTTTACTTATATATAGTTATTATATATTCGGTTAACCCATATATATCAGTTCTACATTAAATTGAGTTCAGTTTTGAACTCAAAACTTAATTTAGAAGTAGTTCTATATTTTAACTGAGATGATAGATTAACTCACTTAATATACAAACAGTTTGTATTTTTTTCAACCATAGATTTGCTGCAGTTTTAAAGTTTGAGCTACGCCACTTGACGTCGTTTAAAGTCTCGAGATTTATGTTATAAATATTTGAATTCTTTTTTTATATTATTAGATTGTTTGGAATTTAGATTTTGATACTTTCTACTCTGAAGCGATCAGTTGTTTTCATAATTTGTATTTTGCATATTTGTGAATTGTTTATGGATTATCAACTTGGGTGTGTATTTTTTAATTTTAGTAAAAAAATATGAAAAAAAAAGTTCAAAACCGGTTTTACTATGGTTCGGTTCTAGGACTTAAAATATGGTTCGGTTCTTACATGGTACAGAAAACCAACTGAACCTAAAATCTGGTTCTGAACCGGTTCGGCCCAGAACCGAACCATGCCCAGCCCTAGAAATAAGGTTGTCTGGAGCATAAATTCTGACAAGCCCGGGGACGGGAGGAACCATCCGAGCCTGTTCCGAAAAGACC
Source organism: Clarkia xantiana subsp. parviflora (assembly GCA_036873135.1). Taxonomy (NCBI): domain Eukaryota; kingdom Viridiplantae; phylum Streptophyta; class Magnoliopsida; order Myrtales; family Onagraceae; genus Clarkia; species Clarkia xantiana. The sequence goes on along the minus strand of JAPTYO010000008.1, from coordinate 14,048,768 downwards.
GTTTCGAAATTGCATCCAAGTTTATGGGGCGGACTTTTACTCCCAATTAAGACTAGGACTAGGATTATAACTTTTTTCTAAAAAAATTCGAAAGTCCCGAATTAATTAGTTAACCAGTTTTTAATTATTTTTCAACTTAAATTAACTAAGTTACTTGAGTTTTTTTCTTCTATGCTCCACAAGTACTATGCTTGTGATAGTTTTTTTTTCCTAAAGTTGCACTTATAGAAATTGATATTATTAATAGTATGATACAAATATTATGTGTAGTTAAAAATTTCATACTTTTAAAGTTTTACCTATGTTACAATTAAGTCCACCCTAATAGTAACAAAAAGTACAAGTATGATGCTCCATAAACATGGTTGAAAATCCCAAATTACTTATATTATCATTGATAGATATACGCTCAATTTAGACCCGTTTCTATTCGGATTGTATTATTTTGATTATCCCGTAGATGATTGAAAATTGAAACTTTGACCCGAACACGTCAGCCACGGAAAAATAGCCCGAACGAGCGAAAAAACGCCCGTCTGGACATTCAGCCGGGTCCGGTCTCACCAAGGGTGAGATCGGACCTGGCTGGTCTAATTTCTCCCAATGGAGAGATCGGACCAGCTAGGTCCGACCTCAAACTTCCGGGGTCGGACTTCCCGTCCGACCCCGAAAGTCCCGACGTTCTTCCGACACGCGATATTCTCTCCCAAGGGGTGTGCGCGACGTCCGGAACACTGTATTTCAAACCGTCACTCGTGACGATCCGACCATCACTTTGCACGTCCCACACTTAGAAAATATCACGAACCTTCTCCATGCTTATTAAGGGTTTAACCCCTCTATTACTTGTTAACTGTGCTCGTTTAAGGGTTAACAGTGTCATTAACCGTCTTAATCCCTTCTGAGCCTATAAAGAGAACCTCATCCCTACTCATTTATTAAGTTATTACACTTGCATGATTTAAGCTCTCCCTTCTCTCTACTTTATGTCTTTATACGTTGTTCTCATTTAAGCATCGGAGAGGGTTCGCCGGTACCACCCCGGCTTACCCCTCGTGCAGGTTTGCGAGAAGAAGGATTACGGAGAAGATACGAGGAAACAGATTGCAAAAAGGGAAACTATCGGATCGTAAATGAAAATATTTTACCCGTGAGTTGGCTATTCGGATCGACGACTTGTCAACCCGATACGCAGAACTTAACACTTGGCACCGTCCGTGGGTTTTGAACAAACAAGCCTGGTTATCACGAGATCGATGTCAAACAGTCAGCAATCAAGGGAGGACCCGCCCCCCCCCCCCTCCCGAAGATATTCCACCACAAAGCAACCAAGAAAGACTGTTGGTGCCACCGGCCAGAAAACCAAGGCCACAAGCACCGCAAACACAACAAGGAGGACCATCACGCCCAGCTGGGGTCATTCTTCCACGGCTTCAACGCCAATGGCAGGCCGGAGGCCGCAACGACAAAAAACACAACAGGGGGTCCAACACAAGGGTTCCAGTACACTGCACCTCCTCAAGGATACCACTATGGGATGCATTCGCAAGAATACTCATATGGAATGCATTCGCAAGAATACCCATATGGAATGCCACCTCAGAACATGCCGGCATACAACCAGTGTGCTCACACAGCTAATCCAAGACCGATGTACTCACATGGAGCACAAACAGGGATTCCTGGATTCATGTCAGCACTGGATGACCTGCTAGCATATAGAGAGGCTGTAAGAAACATGCAGTAGAGGCAGATGCCACAAGGAGAGAAATACCCACAAGCCCCAAGGGGTCAGCAGGAAAACCAAGGAAGGAACAAACAAGTGCTACCTCCAATGGGAAGGCATCAATCCGCCCCTCCGATGCAACAACATAACCAAGCGCCACATGGTGCATGGGCTTATACCCCTTTGAGAGGACATCCACGGCCTAAACCGCAGTGGAGACAAGAATTTCAGCAAACACCCCAGCAAGGGTACCCTGCATATACCTACAGTCCGTACTACCAAGGACATGGAATCTCTCCAAGCCCTGTTTTCAGTTATGACATGCCGCAAATGAATCATAGCATGTCACCAATGATCCTAACTCAAGAAGAAGTGGAGGCAATAATAACAAGAAAAATGAATGAATCCAAGACAAATGTTATGCACACCCTGAGTGACAATGCTACGCAACATTTCACAAAGGAGATAATATTCAACAAAGTCCCAGATTCGTTGAACCTGATAAAGATTGAAAAATACAATGGAAAGGGTGACCCCCTTGAACACATACAACAACATGAGGCATCTCTCCTGGGAAGGACAAGCGATGACCGACACACCACACGTTTGTTCCCTAACACCCTATCAGGAATGACATCCCATTGGTTCTTTGGTATTCCCAACAAAAATGTCCACTCGTGGCCATACCTGAAATCAAAGTTCCTCCAGAGATACTTAGAAGAATGAAAGTTGTTAAAAGGGACAAATTCAATTGATGATGTCAAGCAGGAGAATGATGAATCATTGGAAATCTATTACACCGGATTCAATCAGAATTTGGCAGACATACAAGGGGATATGACTGAAGGAGAGATTGTGAGAGCTTTCATAAGGAACTTAGGGCGTTACGGCTCGACTTTAGCTGAAAAGATGGCCAAGAAGCCTGCAAGAAATTTGGAATAGCTGGCTGCAAGGGTAAAAACCACATAGACTTAGAAAGGCACATGACAAACAAAAAGGCAAAAATCCAAGCTTCAAAATAGGAGAATGTGAAACAAAACAAGGGAAAACCACCCCAAGTGCCTGTCCCCATCAGATAGAATGACTGGAGAAACCCTCCAGGAGATTTCCTAAAGGTAAGAGATGTCAACATCATTAAGTTTGTGCCATTAAATGCACCAGCAACAGTTGTTCTGAAAGAGATGAGAAACTTAAGGATCTGGACACCGCCTGCAAGGTGGAGAAACCCAATGGTGGGAAATGAGAAGGAGAAATGGTGTGACAACCATGAAGCACATGGTCACGACACAAACGATTGCTTTATTTTGAAGCTAAGCATTAACAACGCAATACAAAGAGGAGAGCTGAAGCAATTCATTGACCATGGGGGCAATAGCGCACCCGCAAGATTCACGACCAAAGAAAAAGGGAAAGACAAGGTTGAATACAACGCTCCTCTCAGCAAGAAAGGAACAATAAACATGATTCATGGTGGAGAGGGAGCGGGAGCAGGTGGTTCAACAGGAAATGCAAGAGAGGTGTATTCCACCAAAATCGACTTGACACCAAAATGAAGGAAAAGACCAAGAGAAGATGAAGAGTTGGTAATTGAGTTCTCTGAAAAAGATAAGAACCATATTGTCTTTCCACATGACGATGCTTTGGTAGTAACTCTGGACATCGACAACTATGATGTGAAGAGGATACTAGTCGATGGAGGTAGTTCGACTGACTTACTGCGGAATGCAAGTGCTAAAGGAAAATGGGAAACCAAATATGGATTTACGACCAGTCGATTACCCTATTGTTGGCTTTTCAAGAGCGACAAGCTATCCCTTGGGAATGATCACCTTACCAGTAACCTTAGGGCAGGGATGGACACAAATTAAGATCAACGTGAACTTCTTGGTCGTGGAAAGCTTGGGAGCCTACAACGGGATCCTTGGTCGAACCACAATCAATTCATATGAGATAGTGCCGTCAACGGTACAGCAGAAAATGAAGTTCATAACTGAAAATGGAATAGGAGAAGTTTTAGGTGATCAACGTATGGCAAGACAATGTCATGTCAACGCTATGAAGCGTAAGAAACAACAATCTGACACTATTGCGATGGTGACAATGGGTAAGGATGAGAACGCAATGCTTGTGCGAGAAGGGAAAAAGAAGAAGGCCACCAAGATGAGGATCGCTGGAATTACACTCCGACTGAGCAAACAGATCTTTGGAAGGTTCGCAAAGAAAATAAGAGCTGAAAAAGTTGTAAAGGTTACTGACATGCCTTGGCAACCAAACACTGAACAAGGGAAGAAGCCAAGGCAATCTATTGAATGAAGATTTAGGTATATCACTGACATCCACCAAATGTCAGGAGAATCAATTCTGAGTTACTTTGAAAGATTTGCAAGAAATGGAGCAATAGTGGAAGCAACTAAAAGGGAGGCAGTAAGAGCATTCTTCAGAAACATGACCTCAACCTCCCTAAAATCTTTTGGAGGATCGTATGGTGCAATAACAACATACACCATGAACGACCTCAAAGCAAAGCTAGAGGATGCAATAGTAAAAGAAAGGAGGCAGAATGGAGAGGAAACAAAAGAGAATGCGGAAGAAAAAGAAGAGGAAATCATGGAAGGAGGAGTGAACTTCAATTTCACCACTCTCAGTGTCAAGATGAACGAGCTCAACAATGAAGTGCTGATAAATGAGATACCACCACACAAAAGAGAATGAAGAGCTTTCATTGGGAAAGATACCAAGGGGTGGTGTGACTACCATGAAACATGGGGGCACTCGACAAACAATTGCATGGTATTGAAGATCGAAACCGATGAGATGATCCACAAAGGGGAACTCAAAGGCTACATAGCCTCTGAGGCAAACAAGTGCAATTGAGAGGCTACACTCAACAACAAACACCATATCCTTTGATTTATCTTTCGTCAGAAGCATATCTATCTCCCTAGCATTTCATAAAGACTTATCCTAGTTTTTCAATTTATGAATCTAGAAACTCTTTCCAAAAGGATGTCTTAAGGACTCCATCAACATGTTTTTTTTTGTAAATAATGCATGCATGCACCAAGAAAAATGAAATTTTGTTCCAATACTGACAAGATTCAGATGACGCACACTGAACAAACCTTACTTAGATATGACAACCAAAGGGTATGTCAATTTCAACGCCCCTAAGAGCATATGTTGAAAGCATTTTATACACTCCAAACAAATATTGCGCCTTCCAGGAGCCTATCCTGCGATCTGTGCCTTCCAAGAGCCTATCTTGCGAACATTTTTCGACGCCTACAAGAGCGTATCTTGAAAGCAGTTTATACACTGCAAACACATATTGCGCCTTCCAAGAGCCTATCCTGTGATCTGTGCCTTCCAAGAGCCTATCTTGCGAACATTTTTCGACGCCCACAAGAGCGTATCTTGAAGCAGTTCATACACTGCGATCACATTCTGTGCCTTCCGGGAGCCCATCCCGCGAAATTTTTTTGACACCCACAAAAGCGTATCTTGAAGTAGTTCATACACTACAATCACATTCCGTGCCGTCCGGGAGCCAATCCTGTGAATAAATCCCAATGCCCAAAATGGGGCATCTTAAGAAAAGTTCATACACTACGTTTATAGTCTGTACCACCCAAGACCTATTACTGAAAACACTCCCAATGCCCTCAAGAGAGTATCTTGCAAATACTTTAAACACTTCCAGGACCATGCCCTGCACGTGCACTCAACGCCTTTAGGAGCGTATCCTATTATAACGTACCAAAGAACGTATCTTGAGAAAAACTTCTTTTTTAGAAGTAAGGTTACATGATATATGAAATGTTATCTATACTAATAATGCAGGAATGATAAAGAGCAAAATGCACAACTATGAAGACAAACACATAGTCAAACACAACCATAGCAAGTGTTCAAGAAAGCCAAGATCCAAAGGAAAAGCCACGACATGTATGTCAAGTGGCAAACTACAAACATCCAAATTCATAAAGAAAGAGATAGACTCAACCCAACACGGGAAGGAAAGCAAGCGGATATACACATATGAAAACTAGATAAACCATCAAACAGATGCAACCTGTGAATCTTCACGATCCTGATGATCGGAAGACGACCCACCAATGGAACTGGATGATGAAGAGGAGACACCCAACTCAGCATCATCAACATTAATGACATTTTTAGGCACGGGGGCAACAACCTCATTATCAGCTACCGCAACCTTTCCCTTCAAAACAGCAACATATCCCAAGGCAAAGGTGGAAAAATCACCTAACTCACCAAAAGGAAAGTCAGGCATAACATTGTATATATGCTCGGTAAGATACTCCCCAAACTGACGCATATCGACATTACACCGAACGTCAAACTCAGCAGTATAGGCAGGAGACGCCTTATACTCAGCTACAACAGTCGCCTTCTCCTCGGCAAGACACATCTCCTCAACATTCTTCAACTCCGCAGCATGGAGTGAATAATAAATCTCAGCCTGTCGGCGAGCGTCGGCAAGAGTACCTTCAAGTGATGTAACTTGATCCTGAAGTTCCTGAAACTTCAGATTGGAAAGATGAGTCTTCTCCAAAGCACCACCAAGTTCAGCCTACAAAGAGGTCTGACTGTCCTGAAGGACTTTCTTCTCCTCGGACAGCTTAATAACAAGGGAAGAAATGTTGACCATGTCAGCCATACTCTGAAACAACAAACATTCATCAGAGAAAATATTATCAAAACACCACATCAAAGACATGATGAAAGATCGTAACTTACAGGAGCAAACCGGGATAACACCCCCTGGACATAACGCCGAGTCTCTTTAGGAGACTGGGGAGAAGAAAGACGATCGTCTGGAGCGACAGCACTGCGAAGCACACGGACCCCAACCTCAGGAGTATGCAAAGACGATTGGCTGTCAAAATGAAACTCTTTTAATCCAGCAAAAGGATTCCACTCAGCCCCAGTGATATCTTCATCGGTAAGACGAATCAGATCTTTCCTGCTCAAAGCAGGAAGCCGGGTCTTCCCTGCATGCAACAAAGATAAATAAGATACAACAATAAAGTATAGCCAAGGCATTGAAAAAACATATACTAAATGACCGATCTCGTCAGCAGAGGCTCGTCCCCTCGATTAGGGGGCATGGGACAAGGGAGACACATCGACAGCCACCCCACCCCTTCGGCGGGCCTTTTCCCTGTGTCAGGCAAGGAAGACGCCCCTTCAACCAACTTCCCTTTATCGCGAGAATGAGTTATCAAATGAGCAAGGGCTAGGGAATCCTTCTTCTTCGCAATTGAGGGTCCGACCTTATAATTGGACTTTCGCGCCTTGGATTTGCTTGAACCTTTCTCCGCAGCAACAACTCGCTCGGTCACCAAAAGAGATCGTCCTAAAATTATAGGCAAAAAAATATCAAAACAATCACAAGTAGGTTACATAGAGAAAATGAGAAAAAGGAACGTACGAGAAGCCTCAGTCGCTTTCCCAGACTTAGAAGATTTCACGGCCGGAGGAGCGGAGCCGGAAGATGCTTTCTTCTTGCTGACCACATCGCGGTCAGAACGATCCGCCTGCACATCATACGATTTTCCATGAAACCAACCTACAAGGCGAAACAGAGAGAGTGAATGAAAACGAGGGAATCAATAACATACCAAATCCGGGGAGGGAGGAGTCAATCGAATCCCCGCGTCATACAAGTTCCTCTCGGACACCCAAGACACAGGGCAATAAGACTTGCACCGATTGCTCCAATAAATAACCTTCATAGTCTCCTTATCAGATGGAGAGAAATCATCCAATGTAGGCCAATCGTCCGAACGAGTGGTACAGACGATATCCCAAGTGACATATCGGTCTGTGATAAAAAAAAAAAAGTAGTGACTCCCCCAACGACCCATCGAACGGTCCACAAGGGTCACGAAACGGAGATCCCTATCCCATATTATCTCACCTAAACCCAACTCCTCGAAACGAGAATCCTTTAACATATGATGACGAGTCACCATGGTTGCCATCCCAGTCGCAGTGTTATACTGAAATCGGTAGAAGCACCGGAACAAAACAAGGGAGTACCTCCAAGAGTACCACTGGCATAATGCTCTAAACCCAACCCTAGCTCGAACGGCAGTAGGGGCTAGGAGGACGGGAGAGACTTTGAAAAATCGGCAAAGCTCCACAAGCTCATCGCAATAGGGGAAGCGTAAGCCGTATCAAATTTGGGTCGTATATATGACGACCTTCCCAGCCGAGGGCACAGTCACAGTGCCACGGATATTTCCCAAGGATGGGCGGAAGGGATATGATGGTTCATCTTGGGGACAAATATCACCTAGCTCGATATGTTGTTCGTACTCCGGCCGTTTTAATTGGTTCACAGACACGGGCAAGGAACTTAACTTAGAATCAGAAATAGTTTCTAAACTTAGGATGAAATCCGACTCGGATGAATACTCGGACTCAGGATCAGATTCAGAACTGGACTCCAAACTAAATTCAGGAAGGAAAGTAAAACGACGAGTAGAGGGAATGGAGAGCTTACTCATCCTCTTCAGAATATACCGCCGTTGAAGAGTCTGAGTCTTGTTACACCACCAAGAGTAGAGCACCTACAACACCAAATCAAAGGTTAAGACCGACCAACGATCCAAGAACATGCTAAAGTAACCCAACGTCAACATATCAACAGTCCCGTCACACGACGATCAAAAAGCGATCACTAAGTGAAGAACCACATACTTACAACCACGCACAAAATAACGTCTGTATACGGACAACCTTTTTTGCTACGAAAATGACCGCGTACATACAACTACGCCCACAATGACAACGACCGTACACTTACGAGCAAAAAACGACATGATCATGCAAGTAAAATCTATATACGCGGGTAAAAGATATTTTCGAGCAAAATGGATATCCAATCAAAGCAATAACAACAAGGCAAGAAATCGAAGGATTATCACAAGTCAAGCATAGGTAATCAAATTACGAGCATTCGATACACGTATGAAAAGGGAAAAAGATCGGACCTTAGGAAAGCCCGAACCAATGCGAACGGTTGGCTCGAAATTCGAAGTTCGCCGTTGTCGGAAAATTGATGTCGCCACCGAGCTGGGGCCGTCGTCGCCGCCGTCCACCACCGTCGGACCACACCGGAATCGCCTCCGGTCAGCCCTGTCCTCACCGCCCGGAGCTGCTGAACGACTCTTCTTCTCCGTCGGAAGCCGTCGCCGCGTTCGCCCTCACTGTCCGGAGCCGTGGCCGTCCTTGTCTTCGGTGGGCGAAGCTGCCACCGGGTCTTCCTCCATCGCTCACCCCGCCGAAAAAGCTCGTTCCCACCGTTTCCAAGCCGTCGTCGAAGTCACGTCGCCGAGTCTTGTTCCCTTGTCATGCCAGAGCCCGTCCTTCGTCGCCGTGTCGGGTGGTTCCAGCCACACCTCCAAAACCGGGCTAAATAAGTTACTTGGCCCCCAATTAAAGCTTATGTGATGGAGAAGAAGATGGTGGCTACAAAAGTGGTAATCATTTCTCTCTCCTTTATAATAGTTTATGGTAGGGTTTTTTCTAGAAATGGTCCAATCCTCACCTTTAATTCAAAATGGGAAAATCTAAAGGCTAGGATTAAAGATGACAACTTTACTCTCCTTTAACTATAGTTAACCACACGTCTACTCATGTTAGTATTTCCATACCCATGTATCATCCATCTCATACTTAGAAAATTTTCACATGATTGGTACATTTCTTGCATACATGATCATCCGTACGTACATACCGGCATAAGTTAGATATTCATTTTATCCATACTTATGATTCAATTGTATCCCCACCCTTACTTACATTTTTAAACGTTCAGGTAGGGGAACACGATTTTTGTCATGCCCATATTTATCAGATACATGTCATAATATGTGCATATTTGTACTAATGTTTGACTTTTTCTTGTCCCGAGAAATGAAGATAAGACATGGCGGTACGATCACGGACATATGACGGATTCATCAAGAGGTAAAATCACGGGTTTAAATTGAGCGCGTTATCCTATCATAAAATAGAGTCAATCAAGGGTTAAACCATTGGTTGACTCGGGGGCATGTGATAGATATACGCTCAATTTAGACCCGTTTCTATTCATATTGTATTATTTTGATTACCCCGTAGATGATTGAAAATTGAAACTTTGACCCGAACACGTCACCCGCGGAAAAATAGCCCGAACGAGCAAAAAAACGCCAGTCCGGACATTCCGCCGGGTCCGACCTCAAACTTCCGGGGTCGGATTTCCCGTCCGACCCTGAAAGTCCCAACGTCCTTCCAACACGCGATATTCCCGCCCTAGGGGTGTGCGCGATGTCCGGAACACTGTCTTTCAAACCGTCCCTCGTGACGATCCGACCATCACTTTGCACGTCCCACACTTAGAAAATATCACAAACCTTCTCCATGCTTATCAAGGGTTTAGCCCCTCTATTACTTGTTAACTGTGCTCATTTAACGGTTAACGATGTCATTAACCGTCTTAATCCCGTATGAGCCTATGAATAGAACCTCATCCCTACTCATTTATTAAGTTATTACACTTGCATGATTTGAGCTCTCCCTTCTCTCTACTTTCTCTCTCTATACGTTGTTCTCATTTAAGTATCAGAGAGGGTTCGCCGGTACCACCCCCGGCTTACCCCTCGTACAAGTCTGCGGGAAGAAGGATTACAGAGAAGATACGGGGAAACAGATTGCAAAAAGGGAAACTGTCGGATCGCAAATGAAATGATTTTACCCGTAAGTTGGCTATTCGGATCGACGACTTGTCAACCCGATACGCAGAACTTAACAATCATAAATTACTAACAGAGACAACATTGTTAGTCATTAGACATTCCAATTGAACTTCATGTTTTTTCAACCCTAGTCTCTCCAGACTCCATAGCGCAGCTTGCCTTCTAATTCTTCAACCTAAGTACTCGATCTCTCCGACTCCATGAGTGCTTACCAATGTTAGTGTTGTAGAACTTGATCTATGTGTGTGAACATAATGTGTTAATGAACTTGATGTATGTGTTTTGAATTTAAAATTTATGATTTATTTTTAGGTTTGGGTGTAAATTTGGATTGTCCCGAGCCCGTCCCGAATTAGATAGTCCTGACTTAAGCCCGAGTTAGGGTTAGGGACAATATTGGAAAATCCCAAAAATTTGAGGTCGGAACATTTTCTAGAAAATTCTCACCCGTTTGTCCCGAGCTCAAAATAAGGTGGGATATTTGCAAAATAATAAAGATTAAGGACTAAAAGTGACATTAACTAAGAATGTCCGAGATTTTTTTTGCTCGTTGAATGTCCGAGATACTGCCGCGCCAAAGAGAACTTCGTTTCTCGACTGGGAGAGTGAAAGGTCGTGTCCTGTTGTTGCTGCTCCGACCAATCCTACGCTATATGGTAACTAATTTTCCTTTATTGTTGGCTATAATACGCCAGAATGCTGTAATTTCATCTTATCATGTCTTATTGCGTTCTAGAAGCTGTTGGTGAAGATCAGTCTGCATCATCATAATACTTGGTGGCTAGAGTAGAAGATTTCTGCTTTTGTGGTTCTGAAGAGCAACGGTTGAACATTTGTGCTTCTGTGGGCATTAATGCTCTTCTGTTGAATTTAAAGTAACAAAATTTCCCTCTTGTGATAACTGGGTTGTGATCATTAGGTCTTCCATGAATGAAGTTGTATTAATTCTATGTTTTCTTGTTCGTGATGTTAGTTAGGATTAGGAAGAGATGGGAACTATCCAGAAGAAAACTTCCATTTAATATTAGATAGCTTTGAATAACTAGCTAGTGGTGAGAAATCGTGACAGAAGTTGAAAAGATCGAACAGTATGGTTTTGGAATTTAGCATTCAGATGAATAATTCTCGAGATACGTCATTCCTACAGTTTTAAGGGTTCAAAATCTAGTAGTTGTTTCTCTCATATAATTGCAGGAGGAAAGCGAACACATCAGATGCAGGGAGCTTGCAAAATCATCTTCAGCTCACCACAAACTGTACTCAGAGGTCAGCTGTCATGACATTTTTTTTCTCATGCATATTTAGTGCTTCTCTTGATAGAGTCCTTCAAAGTCATGTATTGCCTTCTTTTAAGCTATTCTAGCATATTGAACTTATAGATTAGATTCATTTGATCGTAGTGTTTCGTATGGTAGTCCATTGATCACAGTTTCTAATTGTTTGCTTTGATTCTATGTTGAAATATGAACAGCATGCTTTACTATTATCTTCTGATTTTTTATGCAGATAGAGGAGGTAGGATGGGAGCATCTAGTTCGACTAAACGATGATCTGGCATATCTTAGCCTTCGCATCTCGTAAGATTTACTCGACACCACATTAAATCAGCAAAGTAAATATAGCTAAAACACTGCCACGAAAAGCACGATCCTTTCACTATAATCTGCTTGCTCTTCTTTTCTGATGTTGGATTTAATTTGTTTATTTTCTCGTTAGCTTCTCCTGAAAATGTACTCAGCTTGCTTCTTTTTCATACTAGAGATAAAACGGGAAAGGCACATATTGTTGAGATTCAATTTAGTAAGACCAATCGTAAATGCCCTCCTTCTGTCTCAGCTGTAAGTTATGATATTTATTGGCACTCAAGTTATCTCTGCTAGGCCATAGTTAGCAACTAGTTTAAATGTTGAATCATCATCCCAGGATGTACCTTATCTTCCAAACATAGAGTGGTCAAAAACCTCGAGGTTAAAGGATCTTGTTCTTCAGCTGCAGAAGGTATGTGCCATTGCTAGCACAGTTTTTCAATCATTTAGTTATCTTCTTTTTCTCTACATGAGATTTTAGCTAACCCCTTGACACACTTCTAACAATTTCTTCACATTATTCTATTACTGGATCATATTGTTGTATGCAGCATCTTGATATGCTTCAGGAGTTTTGGTCAACATTACATGATATTGACAAATCTCTCTGGGTGGTCGGCCCTAAACTCACATCTCGTGCTTCTTGCAGTCGGCAAGTTAATTTAGGTATTTTTTTACAACTTTGATTCCAAGTTCTTTATCTTCATGTTCTGCATTAAATTACTACAGTTTTCGCTTTTTGAAGGGAATGATTGCGTTTTACTGCTGTTCTTAAATGCCCACGATCCTCGCTCTTTACCACAGTGAGAATTCAATCTATATCTTTTACTGCAGCTCCTTACTTGCTGTTTCATTACTGACTATGTAAAATTCAGTAGATGTCGTTTCTTGGGTCCATATTCTGCTATTAGCTCTTTGAGGATAACATGGAGCAGAAAATGCAAAAACTGGTATGATTTAATCGTCTGCCTTTTTATATAGTTTGTGAATGAATGACATGGAATTTCTACTTCTCCGGCTCCCATGTAATTTGCAGGTTAAAGGAGAAATCTTTTGCTGATAATCTTGCTTCTATCTTGGGTTTTGAACTTCCAAAGCCCCAAGATACTCAAAATAATCAAGAACTTGAATGCGGGATCTGTTATGCTCAATGCCTTCCTATAGGTAATAAATAATAGATTTTTTAAAAAAAAATCTGGTAATATAATTTGTTTCTGTTCTTCCTTACTTCTGGAAATGTCAGATGATGAGCTTGGAAGCAAGAGCGGATCTGGAACCGACTACACTTGCGATAATTCCAACTGCAACCGCTCTTTCCACAGCATTTGTCTTGCAGATTGGCTGCGGTCTATTACAACAACGAGGCAGTAAGTTGTTTTCTCTAATTACTTCATAAACTTCTAATCAGGTTTAATTACTAGACATTGTTGGCTATGTTTTTTTTCTTTTCTGCAGATCATTCGATGTTCTTTTTGGTAACTGTCCATACTGTTCAGAACCCGTTGCAGTGAAGCTCAACAGCACCAAGAAGTAAACCCGAAAAGCCTTCAATTTTGAATCATGGATTATATATCGAAACCGACGAACCAAAATGTGATTTTGGTACTGCTGCTGTCATGATTTTGATGTGGTCAAGATTATGTCTGGATCATTTTCCAACTATATGTAATTTGACATCATAAAAAAAAATGCAATGAACCAATTTATGCTATGATGCAACTTTCACTGTGCCTTGTTTGATATATTTGTCAAAATTGGTTAACCGGCTGCATGCTAGTAGAACTATATATGGGGAACACAGCACAAAACCACTAACTTGGTTCCACTGACGGACCCACGATCAGACCCTGGTCCGGTAATATGGACCGAAATGGGTCTTCTCTGGGCTTGGACAATCTACTCACCTTTCTCCACTGCTGAACAAAAGAAGAATATGAATGACCTTTACCTTTGCCATCTAATTCTTATACATCTATTTGTCTATTATTATAATTATTGTATCCATAATCCATATAATATAAAATAATAATAATAATAAAAGTTAAAAAAAAGTGAGCTACCATACCATATAATATCAATAAAGTAAGATTCGAATTTTTTTTTGTCAAAGTCAATCAATGTGAACAGAGAGTAAGTAGCCAAGCCAGCCTTGTTATAATTACTACCTTTATGTAAATTTTATAATATAAACTGCATTGAAATTAGGAAAAAGTTAGAAGAATAAAATGCCTGGAGAGAAATGCAACCTGGAGCTGTCCTCCATGAGAGACTTTATATACCATACCATACCTAGCTTAGCTAGTTGGTCAAATTTGCACACAAGTTATTACTTTATTACCAAGTCATTTCATTTCGATTTTTGGTCCCTTATTTCTAATTTATGTATGTATATTATTATAAAAATTAATTAAAAATAAAATACATATTGTTTTTTATTATAAGAATTCAAAATAAATTTTTTGATGCAAAATACAGATTAATAACTATTATTATATTATATAAACTCTCAACAAAATTATGTACAACATGCGGGTCAATAACTAAAACTAACATATAAATATATCTTTCATATTAGGGGTTAAATATCGAATATCTAGCTATATACTACTCTTCACTAGAGTGTAAATAGTTGGCCATTTTTTTTAGAAAATGGATACCCAAACTTTAGAAACTAGTAATTAGGTAACTCCTAAACCCTAATAACTAAAAAACTGTCCAAGCTTTACCCTATGTTAAAATTAGGTGTCTAAAGTTTCAAATGTTAAACTGTAGTGTCCAAGGTTTCAATTTTGTTAAAATGTGGTGTCTCGGTGTGATTACTTTAGAGAAGTCAATTCCGACGAAACCGTCTGACAAATTCGAGCTCCCATACACACTCCCTTCTCGTCATCTTGCCGGGACCGTCACCTAGGAAGTTGGCCACATCCGGGCAAGTAAATCTCGCTCTGTTGTCCTTGGAAAATGGCTCCACACACCACTCTTTTAGAAACTTTTTTTTAATGTTCAATTTTTGGGTGAAATTTGACGATTTTGTGAAAAGTAAAGAATGATGGATTATGAGGGTGGGTGGGTTGATGAAAATGATTGAATGGAGATGAAAAGACGCGCAGAGACACCAAATTTCAACAAAAATGAAACTTGAGACAGTTCATTTTAACATTTCAAACTTCAGACACCTAATTTTAACATAGGGTAAACTTTGGACAGTTTTTTAGTTATTAACCCTTAATTTTATGTAAAGCAAACAGAATTCCTCATGTTAGGAACACATAATAGTGCATAAAATTTGATTCATCATGAAATTATGAATATACTCTAGCCATTACTGAGAAGAACTTCTCACTCGAGCATTTCAAAAGTTGAATCCACTTCTAGAGAGACACACCGACTTAGGATTTTTTTTTTAATTAAAGTGCTTCGGAAGAAAGACATCAATTTTAATTACTCATGTGCTTTTTATGTGAAAAATTTCATTGAATTTTAAACCTAAAAACATAGCTATCTAAGTGTTAATTTTTGAAAATTCGTCTAACTATTTGTATTTTTTTTTTAAACCCCTTCATATTATTACTGATACAAACATGATATTAGAAAAAAAAAAAAAAAAAAGGCTTTCTCGTGTCAAGAAAGTGCCGCTTACCTCGTCCACTTCGAGAAAGTTCAGGTGTACTTTCTTTGTTTCTCACATCTATCTAGGTTAGACAAAGTATAGCACTAATGATATTTTTTTGCCATTGCACTAATGATGATAATTGAAATCAATATATTATTATAAATAAATAGAACAATCTAAAAGATGTGATGATTGAGGAATTATAGTGCCAAGATTGACTTTTTGCATTTCAGGTGTAGGGCAATTGTTCTTTCAGTTAACCTAAAGATTCCGAATAGGTAAATTTGATTCCATCTGTCTCTGAAAATTGGGCACCGTAACTTATTATTACGGGTATATTAGTTATGATATTTATTTAATCGGATTATAATTACTAAAAAGTAAACTTATCTTTGAGTTTTATATAAAAAAAAAAAAAAATCTTTGCAAAATAAAAAACTTTGCAAAACTAGTAAAGTGTAAATTATGTTGATTTTTTTATTAGAAAGTGATGAAAACTGAAAACATAATATTTACAAAATATATTTTAATTTATCCATATTGTGTGACGTGAACAATTACGTTCACGATCATATTTCTATTTTTGTAGTTTATATAAGTTTTAATATAAAAATCAAAGAGTGGCAAAAAAAAAAGAAAAATCAATTTAGTTTTTATTTTGTTAGTTTTGTAAAATTGATATTATTTTATTGCAAAGAAAAAATTGGAATTGATCTTGAACAGATAATAATATTTTAACAGGGTTCTGATCTTGATCTTATCCCTGCCTGGATCAAATGCAAAACCCTAGTTTTTATCCGGTCAATTATCACACCAATTAAGTCTGCAGTGCTCCATCGGGGGGCCATTTTGACATTTTCTTCCTAACCTTTTATATGTCTCGAAAATGTAGATGTTTCAACAAGTAATTGGATGCTTAAATATAGATAGCTAGTGATTGATAACAATGGGATGGATGATATAAAGAGTGATGCAATAATGGATGTGATAGTGGGGTTCAGTTTCCATTAGTGAGTCAGTCAGTCACACACACAGCCAGTAGTACATTTCCTAGCTCTTTGGTCATGTTTTTAATCTTTTTCTATTTATTTATGTTTCTTGGGTCCCAAGTAGCTTGTCTTCTTCTTCTGCCTGTCTTTTTGTCCAGATTAATTATTAGGTTTTTATGTAAAGTTTAGACTAATTAAAATTTATAAATTCGTGATAAATATATTCAGGCAATATTAATCGGTCTTTACTATTTTTTTATTTTTATTTTATAATATATGTATTGCAATTTTTTTACGAGATGCATAAGTGGAAGACATCTCGTAAAAATAATTTTTCGTTTGCACTAGGTCAGCCGTACAAGGTAAATTTCTGCTTATGACCATATGAATCTTAGTTGCAAAACTTTATTTCAACCATTATTTCTATATAATAATATATTATTTTGGGTTAATGAGCCATCAATTATTGTAACATCTCTTTGATTCATATTAGTCAATAAATAATGCAAAAAGCATACTATTATTGCTTTCCTCTGAATTTGTTTAACCATCTCTACTTTTCCAATCACACTTTATAGACCAATTGACATTCTTCTTTGGCCAAATCAATGTGCTATTGTTGATATAGTTCAGACGGATTGATGCTAACACATTGACATGAAATCAATTGGTCAATATACTGTTGAAGTATACAAGTTAAATCTCATATTCTCCTATTATCCCCTACAGTTGGTCAAATAGTTAGTCTAAACTTATACCACTTAATTACATGTTTAGATCAACTGATCGATGTATATAAAAAAAGTTATCATTTCAGAGGAACACTTTCTTGATTGGTTTAGCTTAATTGCGTGTTTATGATCGAAGTTTACATAAAAAGTTATCGTTCCGGAGGAATAATTTCTTGATTCTTGCAATAGTGTGTGTTTATATATGAGCTATATAAGGAGTCATGACATGTGTATTATGTCTAGAAAGAAATGAGGAATAGTAAAACTGCACTAGTCAGATAGATCACTATGGTGTGTTCAAATGGATGACTTGGGCAAAGTCTAAATTTTTTAGTAAAAAATATGCCTTCAAGCTAGAAACATTGATTATGTTAGAATTTGGTCACCAACCCCCCATAGAAATGTCTTAACTGGGATTTTGTGGAAACATTATAGAGAAACCTTCTAGATAGATACAAGTGAATAGTCATAACATGAGAGATGTTTAGCACACTTAACTGTTATAATTAGGACCGTAGGATGTTTAATTAGTACATACTGTGTGGTAGATCTGGTACAAATACTGATCAATATAACCAAGTATTAGAGATTTTATTTACTTTCTGATAAATCTCTATCACGATAGGTCAATCATAATAGACGTGTTACAAATTATACTACTCTGCAACGATCAGATAACTGTTCATTTATATTCAGAGTTTATATGATGAGTAGTCATCCAAGTGCATATTATGACGATATAACTAGGTAGCTAGGTTAGAGATATAGTCAAGGAGGATGGCTAAAATTAGATTTTGTATAGACGACTATATAGATGGACATATCTTTGGCAAAAAGTAACAAAGAGAAAAGAAGATACAGCATACATAGGGGTGATTCTGCTGAGAAGAAGACAAGTAGGAAAAATCTTTGTATCTTCCTGTTCCTGCCACTTTCATAAATTCCCCACTGCTTATTTCTTTAACAATTGCTCATTAGAAAATTTCAACTATACATATTATATCCATTATTATTTAATTTCAATTGCAAAGAAAAACCTTCCCTACCTTTGCCATTTCCATATGTCTTTCCTTGATCTCCAGCTATATTATTGTCCCTCACTACTCTCCTCCTATATATATATATATATATATAATAACATATCATCACTTCACACTGATCCTGTCGTTTATAGATATATTAAAGACTCTTCATTAACAAACTACCTCTAGCTAACATATTCTTCATTTCCACTTAAATTAAACATGGGAAGAGCCCCTTGCTGTGACAAAACCAGTGTCAAGAAAGGCCCGTGGTCGCCCGATGAAGACGCCAAGCTCAAGGACTACATCGAACAACACGGCACTGGCGGCAACTGGATCGCCTTGCCTCAGAAGATCGGTATGTATATACACTATCTATATATATATATAGGTCTAAGATATAATTATGTGTGCTTCTATATATATATATAATATAGTTGTATGTATGTATATAGGGCTTAAGAGATGTGGTAAGAGTTGTCGGCTTCGATGGTTAAACTATCTTCGGCCGAATCTCAAGCACGGCGGGTTCTCAGAAGAAGAAGAGAACATCATTTGCAGCCTCTATATGACTATTGGAAGCAGGTGACATATTCAACAATGAACATTGTATCTTGTATTATATATATGTTGTCTCTATTGTCTAGCAGTATTTATGAAATCATAGTATATGTAAATTTAGGTGGTCGATAATTGCGGCGCAGTTGCCGGGAAGAACAGACAACGACATCAAGAACTACTGGAACACGAGGCTGAAGAGGAAGCTGCTCGGCACCAAGCACCGAAGTTCCCGGCGGTCGAAACATCATCAGGAACATGTCAAGTTGGAGTTTGATGAATTTAAGGTTAATAATCAGTACTCCGAGGTAATAATGAACAGTAATTACCAGATGCCTCCATATTGCCCACAGACTTTCCCAGTGGCTAGTAGTAGCAGCAGTAGCGATAGTCATTGCCATAACTTGATGGACAAGGGAAGCTTTATTAGTGAGTTGGAGCAAATCCAAAGCATGGCCACCTCAAACTTTCAATACCAAAACGTGGACTCCTTGTATATGCAAGATCAATTAGTATACGGGAGTCGTGATTCGATTCCTCAAACTCCATCACTTGATTCGGTATGTATCTTCGGCGCATCTCAATTGCCGGCCTTTATTGACTATCCTACCAACTTGGTGGGTATTAGCCAAGAAGCTGAAAAATACATCGATCAAGGTTACATGCTCAATGAAATGGCGAGTGTGTACCTGACAACCGTTAAGGATGATCTAACCACTGTCGTTGATCCATCTACTACCAAAGACTACGTCGATTGCAAGTGGCAAGACATGTTGCTCGGTTCAAGTAATTCGGAGTATTTGGGTTCATTCGGGGCTCAACAAGGCCAAATGTTGTTTAACTAGGTATTTTGCTTCATGTTAAAACAAGAGTATGTTGTTTGATCAACATGAACCCTAGTGAGCTTCTACGATTCATCTCATTTTTTTGTTCCTGCTTCATGGACTTGTACTTGTAGATGAAACTTTCTATTTGTTCTATTTATGTACACATTTTGTGGTATCCTAATAATTAATCATCTATTATTTCGATTCATAGTTTTTGATCTTGACATGCATATTATTAAGTATAAAGATTAAACTACACCCATTTTACGAAAATTCATAAAATGTTTATGGCTAGATTTCCTGAAACCATCGCTTCGTGGACCTCCATTAATGAAAGAAGACATTTACAACAGTAGAATCAATTAATAAAGTTGAAGCTGGGAAAGAAAGAAAAACTCAAAAGGTAGGTTTGACATGTTTGGCCAACTTTGCTTGACTCATATATACCAAAAAGTTTTGCTGTCCTTAAAAGATTCTTATTATCTTCATGTCTTAGATCGACAGAATATGTACATATACATACATACTACCAAATATTTTTATCCCTGTCGGTAAAACAGAAGAACGGAAATATCCAGATACCAACTATTTATTATGCAATGTTCATATTTTTCTGTACTAGCACTAGCATGAGCTTATAAGACGAATTTCAAGTAGCTTGAACTAACATTTGCATAACCAAACCTTTCTTCCGAAAACCCGACACATGGGAAATTTCCGAAATCATAAAGATTAGACCAAATCACTGTAAACATTGGATGCTTTTACAATACACTCATATATAGTGCAATTAACATATTCACTGGATTATGAAACAAACCCACACATTAAACATTAATTACTTGCATTATTAAACTGCTACATCTGCTGAAGCCTTAGAAGCAAGGCATGTATGAAAACACTCATGCGCACACATTGCGGCATCTTCTGCTGCTTTCGATGCAAGGCATGTATGAAAGCACTCATGCGCACACATTGCTGCATCTTCTGCTGCTTTCGATGCAAGGCATGTATGAAAGCACTCATGCGCACACATTGCGGCGTCTTCTGTTGCTTTCGATGCAAGGCATGTATGAAAGCACTCATGCGCACACATTGCTGCATCTTCTGTTGCTTTCGATGCAAGGCACGTATGAAAGCACTCTCTAGTTGCACACGATACCAGATTTGAATACTTATTCTTTGGCAGAGGCACCAATTCGCTAATACTGTAACTGTTACCAAAGATTACTTCCCAAAGTCGTTTTGTTCGTGCGAAACTGAGGTCCATCATCTTCTTCCCCTCGATACTGCCAGAATCTCGATCGTTGTGGTCAAGTACTCTCCCGTGCATCGCCTTCATGTCTTTGTGGTAGGCAAGGGGATATAACTGATGAGAATGCCATATAAGGTCGATATCAAGAGTTGGGACACAAAAAGACTTGAGTTTCCTTCTGTTGATTATCTTTATCAAGTGATTGAAGGCCTTGTATCTAGCTACAGCTTCTTCTATGAAGCCACCACCAGAATTCATCATCATTTTAGACACCTAGCAAGAGAAAAAAGCACCATTTTTTTTAATCTAGTGATTCTAAGTAATGATTTTATGTTGTTGGAAAAAAATCATGTAATATTTTGTTACCTTACTAAAGAATGATTTCTGTCGCGTAACTGCTGCTACCAAATCATACTCGATGGTGATGCCATTGTGAGCTTTCTCTTCGACACCATTGTTTGTCCTTGAGGTTTCAACATTAGATAGGTCAAGAATGTATGGCTCGGTAACATAAATCCGTTCCCATAATGACTTCGTCTGCTTCGGGCAAGCTTCTTCAACAGTAGATAAGACATTCAAATTTCCAAGAGTTTTTCCGTATATTTTCTCACAGTCACTATTATACTGAATCTGGAAAGAAGAAATTTGTAACTAATTATAAGTACAATTCAGGTGGAAGAAATTAAAGTTATTGTGACCAAAATCTAATATAAATGAGTTTTGATTTTTTATTACAGGATTAAGACGATGACAGTGCCATATCCACTCACAGTCAAGAGGCACAACTAATGGTCCCTCGAAAACTGGGCAGTTCATATGTTTTGCAAGTAAAGGAAGCCAACAATTCTTGTACCTAAAATGAAGATAGCATATGAGTCGAATGATTATTATTATTATTATTTTTTTATAAAAAGGCAGGAAAATGATATCAAGAAAAAAAAAAAGAAAATCTATTTTTATTTTACCTATAAATCGCTCGCTCGAGTGCAGGACCTTCATAAAGGCAGCATGTACTATCAACAACTGCAAGAAATCGAAGTTGTTGCTTTGCAGAGGCAACAAGGTCGACACTAAAAGTGATATCCTGCGCCTTCACCCACTCCATTTGTTGTGCTTCTTCCGTAGATAGACAATGATCTATATTAGTTCATAGTCTGATTCTTCTGCAATTGTATTGGTATTGAAATACATTTATATATATAGTCCAGAAAAACGCTCTACATGTGACTCCACATTTACCAGTGTTTATCTTCAAGCAAAATTAATTGGAATTTCAAAATATGACTTCTGTAATTACACTACTTTTCATGTGACGTGTGTTAACTTATGTACCACATATATAAATTGAGTAGTTAATTAATTTATTTACATATAAGGAAAATTTATTAAGGCAACAACTTCTTTTGTCATTTTTCAAACACAAACCAATAAGTAAATGAAAAATTGCATGATAAGCAATAAGGCCGCATGAGAACCATGTGGCACATATGATGTTGGATCTTAATATTCGCGGTTGCACTAAGTTCATGTATTCACACCTGGACAAAGTGATAGACCTAGCTAGTTGAGACCCGATAATTAATTCCACTTAATTCGTATCTCAAGTAAATATTTTTTTAGAAAGAAAGAGATAGGAAGAGCTTAAAAGTAAATATGTAAATGTAATTGATCATTGTCTATCTTTTGAAGAAGCACAAGAAATGGAGTGGGGTCAATGCGTACATATCACTTTTAGAGCATGTTTGATTACATGTATTAGCTAATACATGTGTTGACTAAGAATCTATTAAAATATCATAGTAGGTGCTTAGCCAATACCATGTTTGCATGAACCATATATAAGAATATCCTAATACAATGTTTGGATGAAGCTTGTATTAGGATATCTTAATAAAATATGCCTAAAACACCTAAATTCCCTTATATATATTTTTTTTAATGAGATTATAGTTCTACATTTGAGTAATTTTTTTTTTTTAAATAAAAAAGTAACTTCAGGTCGCAGGAATATATTATTGGGTTAAGAACACAATAGGGGCCTGAATGTTTGCCCATGTTGCCAAAAGGGGTCTGAATTGAAAAAACGTATTATTTAGGGCCTGAATTTTGAGTTTTGTGTATAAGTGAGGTCTCCGTCTATTTTTTCTGTTAAAAGTGACGGAAAGTGGTCACATGCTTGGCATGTGACCAAAAATAATTTGAAAACCCGAAAATGCCCTTTGACCAAAGTGTGTCTCTCATATGTTTGACCTAAAATGACGAAAATACCATTAAGCCACCACAGCTCCGGCGACCACCACCACCCTGACTCCGGCGACCACCACCGACCTCCGGCGACCACCACCGACCTCCGGCGACGACCGAAAAGCTCCGATCGGAGCTTCGGAGCTCCAATCGGAGCTTTTTTGGCTCCGATCGGAGGCCGGTGGGGGTCGCCGGAGGCCGGTGGCGGTCGCCGGAGTCGGGTGGTGGTCGCCGGGCGGTGGCGGCCTTAAGGGCATAATTAGTGTGTAGGGGTATTTTAGACATTTCACATTTTATTAATTAAATTGATAAATTGTATAATAATTACAAAAGGGTATTTTTGTCTTTTCACGTGGTTATGTTAGATTTAACAGAAAATTTGGACGGAGACTTGAAAAAACACAAAACTCAAAATTCAGGCCCTAAATAATACGTTTTTTCAATTCAGACCCCTTTTGGCAACATGGGCAAACATTCAGGCCCCTATTGTGTTCTTAACCCTATATTATTAGAATATATATATATATTTTTTATAAAAATTCAATATATATATATATATATATATTTAAAAAAGTAATAAATGAATATATATATATATTAAGATAAGTGGTATAAGTAAAAGAAAGTAATATTTGAAACAAACTGAAATAATAATATTTAAAACAACAAAATTCAAAAACCATAAAACTTACATATAAATATTATAATTGTTATTCAATAAAAAAACAATAACTCCCATAAATAATATTGTTTCCAGTACAATAGTTAATAAAATAAAAGTTTTAGCTGGATTGATTATTACTAGTTGCTAAGCCCGCGCAACGCGCGGGAGAGAAAATCTAAATATAATTTTTTAATATTACAAAAGAACAATAAATAATAACCGGATAAAATTTAGGTAACATACAATGGTGATTGTATCACATTGATAACATACAACATACTACACATTTTTTATTATTAATCATATATAGCCACTATTAGTGCGGTCTGTAGAATGACATGATATATAACTTTTTTTTATAAATAATTATAATAAAATTATTATAGTGTCTAAAATAAAATTAGGCAATTTGAAAAATTTATATTCTTTTTTCAAATAAATTTAGATTTTTTTTTAAAGATTTAAATAAATAGAACCGCCGTCAGAAGTGAACTGTCGCGGAATTGACAGTTCACCTACAACCATTACTAATTTTTGGCAAACAGAATTGTACAAAACACATATATACACATAATTGATAATTCCACTAAGGATGGACTTGGGCCATTCCATAGGCCCATATTAGTTCACCCTAGTTTATTTTCCAGCACTATGTTTTCCAGCCGCATATCCCTCTTCGTTTTTCTTCACATTTGATCTCCTCTCATCTGAAAAGAAAAGGCATAGAGCCCTAGGCGCCGACTTAGTCTCGCTCCGTTTGCCGACCATCGCAGCCGTTGCAGGTCAAGCTTCCGCCATCAGCCATTGCAGGTCATGTTTCCGCCATCACAGCCATTGTAAGGGATGCTTCCGCCACTGGCCAATGGCCATCGCAGACTTTGTAGGCCAACTTACGGCTGCCAACTCATTCTTAGCGGCGTAGATGTCAGATTCCGAGTGCAGCACGAACGTCAGATCCTACATGCACCTGTTCCACTATCGGTCATCGCCGTTACAGACAACGCTTCCGCTATCACCTCACTCTAGTGACGCACATGTCAGATCTGAGTGCAGCGCGGAAGTCAGATCCTTCATGCACCTCGTCAACAGTCATGTGAAGATCCGGAGACGCGGCGAGGCAAGGCAATCTCGAAGCTGGCCCCGTTTCCGATAGGTATGAGGTATCGGAACCAAAGGTCATCTGGGTCTCGGATCTGGTCTGTAGCCAGTTGCGCGTCAACCGCGCTGGCTGACCTGATCCGTCCGTGGTCGGATTTTACGCTGTGCCACCGCCGAGCTAAATAGATTGGTCTCTGTAGGGTAAGCCTTCTGTTTCCTAAGCTTAGATATATATAAGAACCCCATTTCAGGCATTTCTATAGTGAACCGAACTATATTAAATTCGATGGCTCTTTGTCTTCCTATTATTACTGCTAAGTGCTAAGGTCATTGAATTGGGCTATTATTATTGTCAAGGTAATTGAATTGGGGTTACTAATTTTCAGCATTGAATTTCCACGCAAGTAAAAGAAGAACCGTTGTATTGATCTGCAACAGATGTGAAGAAGAAGAAACCTACATTTTGGCGTCTGTAACGGAAGAAAGGAAGAGTCCGTAAACTAAGAGTGTGTTAAATTTTTATTTTCCCAAGTTTTATAATTAAACTTTATGATGTGTTTACACCTGATTGGAAGATGATGTTGATGTGGCAGCTCGATGTTAATCATGTTAACCCAAACCATCAGGATTAGTATAGAAAGTTACAGAGAGGAGAATTAATTGGACTAAAAGGTGAGAGGAGGGATATAATATATAGATTAACGGAAAAATCTATATAAAATGAGCCTTAATTGCAGAGAGTATGATAATCTATATAAATTAATTGATATAGAAATTAATTGATGATGTGGCACCTTCTGATTGGGTGGGTATGATGAGTTGTCGAACTCACATTAATCCTCCAACCGAGACATTCAGCCTTAGTATAATATATAGATAGATTACTTTAAATTGAAAAAACGGTGACAGTATGACTTACTCTGCACTATTCACACGACGATGATTTGTTAATTGTTCTAAGGGAAAATAGGTCATTAGGATGTTGGTATTAGTTAATGTTTTACTTTTAGATGGTATAAGTTAATACCAATTTCCTCATATAATTAAGTATTAGCTAATACCAAGTATTAGTTAATATCAATACCAAGTGGAAACAAACTAGGTATTAGCTAATACGTGTATTCGAATATTTCAATACGTGCAATCAAACACGCCCTTAGCGTCGACCTTGTTGCTGCCGCAAAGCAACAACTTCGATTCCTAGCTGTTATTGATAATGTTGCATTTACGAAAGGTCCTTCACTCAAGCGAGCAAGTCCTCTAATTGTAATTACATTACGTCCTTTCATGTGACGTGTGTTAGTTTATGTACCATATACAAATTGAAAGTTAATTAATTTATTCACATATAACGAAAATTTATTTTCTATGGGAAGGCAACAACTTCTTTTGTCATTTTTCAAATACAAGCCAATAAGTAATTGAGAATTGAATGATAAGCAATAAGGATGCATGAGAACCATCTGGCGCGCGCATATATATATATATATATATATATATATACTAGTTATTAACGCATGCGTTGCACGCGTATCAGTCGTCTAAATTTCAAGATATATAATTTATCTTAAGCTTTCTAATATGATGATAATATTTAATTAATACATGCGCAACTTGAGGGGCTGGGAGAAAAAAAGAACGACACAATGTAATTCACAACGAAAAAATAGAAAGATGATAATTATGTACAAAATTAACTATTGTTTTCCATTACGGTACTAAATTAGCTTTACATGTATATATATTTACGGTTAGAACTAATAATGAGTTACATCGCGTATGACGTGGGTTATTAACGACAAAGTTGTATCTAACTCATCAACTTGAGGAGTGAAGAATGTAAACATGTACTTAACCACTTAGAGTCATTAGTGGAACAATTTGACCTATACAAACGTAACTATACACATTCCATGCAATTTTATACCATACTACCAACAAAAATTGATTTAACGTCAAAGAAAAATTCAATTCATTAAAATCAAAAGTTTATACTTGAGTTTACGTCAATTATTTATTTAAATACTAATTAGATTGTACACAATTTGATTAAATTGACAGATGGAAGAACTAAATTAATAGTTCGAGACCCTAAATGATGGACGATGAGTAACATGTTATCCGTAAAAGGTCAAAATTCAAGAACCTTTGTTGACACATATACAAAAAATCTCAACATGTACTCTAAGTGTACACGAGTTGAATACATATCATACTTTGGGGGTGACTCGAATTTATAGGTATATTGCATTAAGAAGTTAATGATAATTAATGTAACATGTAAATTAAGTGACTTAGCAAAAAAAAAATTAATGCAATTTAACTAATGAAAATTTTAGTAACACTCAAATATAGTAGGGACTAAATCATCAATTTTTTAAATCACTAATGTCTGAAGTTTATTGAATTCACCTTAAATATTTATTCAACTACTAATTAGGATATACTAATATGATTGAATTTACAAACACAAGAACTAAATCAATAGTTCGAGTCAATAAGTATGAGCATTGAGTAACATGGTATATGTAAAGTCAAACTTTAGGAACTACGGTTGATCCATATTTTGATAGGTTATATGAGTTGACAAGTGACTGATTTATGTGATACAAAAATGTCAACGGGCGGAACATCCCCAAATATGTGATATGGTAAATGAAACAATGCATGCACCCGACATTTGCACATATTGAATGCATATCATATGTTAAGGATGACTCTAATTGATGGATTCAGATCTCCTGCCCACTCTTCATGCCCCAGATTGTGCCTCACCATTTAGATTTTGACACGTGTCCTTAAATTTAATTTTCCTTCTAGGTTTCACAAATCTCAGTAGGGTTTTTGAGAAAAAAAACCACAAAATTAATTACACACAGAACACGTGTCAAAATCTTAACAGTGAGACACGATCTGGAACAAGAAGAGTGGGGCAGGAGATTTGCATCCCTAATTGATAAGTTTATTGGATTGAGAATTTAATAATAACTACAGCGACATGTCAATTAAGCGAACTTAAAAAATAAAAATAACAAAATTTAACGAAATGATTTTAAGTAATAGTAAAGATAAATAGATGGTCTCAAAGATAATAATGACTAAATCATCAATTTTATAAAGTTATGGGAACTAAATATAATAATAATAATAATAATAATAATAATAAAATAAAAATATTGAAAAGGTACCTATTGGGTGTGAGGACAACCCTCACATTTTATATTGGTATATATGGTATATATATATATATATATAAAATGAACTTTAGATGACTTTTCATTATCGACGCTTACTCAAGTGTCACAATTTTTTTTACAATAATCAAATTTATTCAAATTTGAGATGCTTCGTAATAGTGTCGTTTTTTATTGTGTTATTTCAGCGCTTTTCAAAGCGTAGTTAAGTTTTAATTTAGCTAACACGCTTTTAAGAAAAGACTTATTATAATAAAGCTTAGTTGCGTTGTCACTTGCATGTACTGGCGGCACAAGTAAAAGATTCGCATGTTTTAAGAGTTGTGACGTGTACTACAAGCGTCATATTATTTTTCGCGGCGGTGATTAGAAACAACCTATGTACTCGCATCGGTAAAAACGTCGCTAGTTTCACGACAACGCATTTTTTTGCTAGTTTCACTAGAAGTTAGTTTTCTTGTAGTGTATGATATTTGTGTAGCATATGGTGATAGGGCGCCGTAAATGGAAGCCCGTTAATATGTATATGTTACCTGAGACAATTGAGATAATGTCACATTAGGGAAATTGGGCTAGACCTAAATCCCAATTGACATGAGAGGCCCAAAATTGGGCCTCCCTTATACAATAGGCCAGCCGAAATATTGGAGTGGGCAAAGTGGACTTTTGTCCACTTTGCTCCTCCTATAAATAGAGTGTTAGGGTTTTATTAAGTTGAATCCTAATTCCTTCTTTGTGGTAATTTAAGAGAAAACCCTCATCCCTAAACACTCTAGTTTCGGCCGAACCTTACTACTCACCAAGGGTGTGTCAATTTGCTTTGAGTAAACACTCCGAAGATCTATCCCTGCCAATAATCGATCAGAGGCTTTGCTGTGGAGACTATACCGCGTAGGGCTTCATTAACAAGAACCTCAACGTGTGCCGTCCGGCGGATCGAGAACTCCCTCAGCAAGATCTTGGGACTATGAAAAGCGATAAATGTATGTGCACATCTTCCGCTGCGTATTCTTAAATACTAGCATCACTACAAGAAAAGTGGTAATTAACGACACTTCGACACCGTAAAAAATGGTCGCAATTATTTTTTAAAAAATTCAAATAGTGGCACTATTAATATAGTGTCGAAGGTTTTATAGACATCGACACTTTAAAAGAACCATTGGTGACAAAAATATTTAATTAAAAAAAAATTAACCAGCGGTACGTATAAAATGCCGCTATTGTTTAAAATGTTACTTTCCGTCACTTTTTTAAAGCGTCGTTGGTAATAAATATATTAATTATTAAAAAAAAGTTTACGGCACTTTAGTAAAGTTCCCTTACTAGATTTTTTTTTATTAAAAACTACGGCACTTACTAAATAGTGCCGTTTTTAGGGAAAAAAAATATAAAAAATAAAATAGTGTAGTAATAATAATTAATATAAAACATATCTATAATTAATAATTAATATAAAACAGATCGATCATCAGCCAATGAGGAAAAAAAAAAAAAAACCGATCTTCAGCCATAAGCCCAAAACCACAGGCGAGTGTCACGTGCCTGGAGTTTTAACGCTCCCAGCGGAATCGAAACGCGGGGCATCCAGCTCTGCCACAGCTGGATCAACCCTCAATACTTCCCAATGATCAGTTCTCGAAGCCCAACTCGCACTGCGCATACGGACGGAACGGGTCGTGGTTAATGTGTCTCGCTCCTAAGAGCAGCTTGACTGGTTTTCGGCCTGCCCTGGCCATCATCAGGAGAGTGGCAATAGCTCCCGAACCAGTAAGATCCCGAAGGATGTGCCTAGCCTTACCGATAATAAGCAGGACAATGAGAACCAGTCAATGACTATCAAGCTTCACCCCATGTCTGGGGGAGAGAGTTCCGCATCCATCACGTCCTGTTCTGACTTCCAACACTATTCTCTTTAAAGAGCTTTATATAACAAAACTCCCTGGACATACTAGACGTTGGTGTGCTCGAACTAGCACCAGTTTTCCAGGCACGTGATAATGTAGAGAGTGCTCGAGATGTTTTGCTAAGTAGGCATATTTTTAATTATAATTACGAAAATAAGCATGTAAAGTTGGAATTTCCAACTTTAAGCAAATCCTCGGATGGGAGTAGAGGATTTGACCAAAAGCTTTGGTCAAATCCTCGGATGGGAGTCGAGGATTTGACCAAACGCTTTGGTCAAATCCTCGACTCCCATCCGAGGATTTGACCAAAGCTTTTGGTCAAATCCTCGACTCCTATCCGAGGATTTGACCGTAGCTTTGGTCAAATCCTCAATTTTTTTTAATAAAATAACTGAAATTAAAAAAAAAAATCCAATATTAAAAAGAAATCATTCCAACATTTAAATATCAACTAATAATTATGCAAACCGATCTACATTTATCTCAATCTATCAACTAATAATTATCTAAATAATGTGCATTTCATCGCAATTATACAAATCGATCATTTAGATAATTATTAGTTGATAGATTGAGATGAATGTAGATAATGTAGTGATTAATTGTTGATCAATTTGCATAATTGCGATGAAATGCACAAGATCGATTTGCATAATTATTAGTTGATATTTAAATGTTGGAATGATTTCTTTTTAATGATGAAAATATTGATTTTTTTTTTTTTTTAAATTTAAGTTATTTTATTTAAAAAAAATTGAGGATCTGACCAAAGCTACGGTCAAATCCTCGGATAAGAGTCGAGGATTTGACCAAAAGTTTTGGTCAAATCCTCGGATGGCAGTCGAGGATTTGACCAAAAGCTTTGGTCAAATCCTCGGATGGGAGTCGAGGATTTGACCAAAGCGTGACTCCCATCCGAGGATTTGACCAGAGCTTTTGGTCAAATCCTCGACTCCCATCCGAGAATTTGCTTAAAAGTTGGAATTTTCAACTGTACATGCTTATTTTCGTAATTACAATTAAAAATATGCTAACCAACGCCTACTCCACCGCCCATCAATTGCTTCGTATCGTAAGAATTGCAGCCACTGTATTCTTCTCTTCCACACCTGCAACTGCAAGAAGCTCCTATCGTAGAAGCAGATCGATTCTCTTTAATTCCTTCTCGCTCTTCTATAGAAATAGAACCTCGTCTTCTTTTTCTAGGTCGTAAACTTCGGTAATATCTCCTTATTACACTTCGATCCTTCCATAGAAGCTCCGTTAAGAGACAGTCATTCTTCACTGTCGTTAGGCCTCTCTCCCTTGTCATGCAATGGCAGGATTGCATATAATTTTCCCCGATTAGCAATTTAGTTCTGTAATTTGATTATGTATCAAATTCTTGTTGGTTCTGATTGGTTGCACAATTAATTGCAGTATCAAGAAGGAAACTGATGTTCCGATTTCAGTTACTTATAATTTTTATGCT
This sequence comes from Clarkia xantiana subsp. parviflora, assembly GCA_036873135.1. Lineage (NCBI taxonomy): Eukaryota > Viridiplantae > Streptophyta > Magnoliopsida > Myrtales > Onagraceae > Clarkia > Clarkia xantiana. Next base: position 14,017,112 of record JAPTYO010000008.1, on the reverse strand, counting down.
GATCGGGAGTCTTCCACGATAGTTGCCATTCATTTCTTCGGTTAAGGTTTTTGAACGGTGGAGATTAGATATCTATGTACGCTTCGCTTTCAATAGTGATTGTCATTGGAGAATAAACCTTGGCAATCAGTTAATATATGTGATGCTGGTTTTTCTCGCTTTTTGTTCAAAGTAAAACTTTTCCAATTAATGTGCAATAGCTAACTAAGTCTATGAATTATGTGAAATGGACATCATTACAGCTTTGATCATCTTAGGATGCGTTTATGATGATTTTTTTTGCCACTTCCATGATTTAGTTTCAAGAGAAGCTCTGAATTTTCTGTTTAATTTCTCAAGTTTATTCATGTTGGACAACCTTGTGATTGATGAACGAAAAATAGCAGATATTCGAGGACAACAACGGAGGATCCCGATCCCAACAAGTCTTATTATGATGGGAGGACTCCACGGTATTACTTCTTATGAACATAAAATTAAGTTGCTTTTCCTATGTGAAAATTAATAATTTAACTGAACTAATGAGGTTAGTGAATGATATTAACAACCATACATATTGAAAAAATAAACCTAAAAGAACATGAAAGTGGACTTGCTTTCCTGAAATACCTCTGTTGTATGTATGTCTCGGTATTTGGCAGTAGTGAGAGGATTTGAGGATGTCATTCTCTTCCTCATCCAGAAGGGGGCACTCATCAATATTAAAGGTAAATTAATTTTACAACAAACAAATGCCACAATGTTTAGTATTTACTTATTATGTATATCTGCTGCATATGTATGTGTGATATTAATATAAAGAAAACAGATAATTTTGGGAACACAGCCTTGCTTGAAGCAATAAAATATGGGCAAGGTAGAATCGCTACACTACTTGTTGGAGAATGAGCATCTCTCAAGGTTTATGATGCTAGCAGCCCCCTCTGCAGATTTTTTGTCAAGGGAGATTCTGCTTTTCTTAAAAGACTTTTGTTAAATGGGATTGATCCAAACTCAAAAGATTATGATTACTGCACTGTACTTCATATTTATATAAGTTCGAGTGGCACGAGTTAGATTAATCTCATACATTTTAACCAATTTATATAAGTTCGAGTGGCCCGGGGCTAGCTAACTTGTTTGTGTGACTGGATAGATATGTTATGAATTTATTGATCGTGTTTCGTTTTGTCTAACAACAACAGATGATTACTAAGACTGCTGGATTGGTGGAGTGGTGATTTCCTTTGACCTGAAACTATTCAAGGTGACTGGAATACACTGTACTAGTCACAATACGTCATTTTGACAGACGTGAAAGAGGTATGAATGAGTTGTGATGAGTACTATTTTTGTTAACACTTCGGTACTATTGTTTGTGATGAGTATCAAAAAGGTTAAAGGCTACGAATATTTGTTCTTCAGCATAAACTCATTGGTTAACTGAGATGGGCTGACCTGCTTTTAGTGCCTTTTGGCTCATGATAGAAAGATGATTTTAGTTTATCAATTTGCTTGCTGCAAATGATCTCAGGTTCCTTCATATTTTTTTTTGGTAAATAGGTTCATTCATAGTCTTGATAAGGTTTGAGATCTAACATTCCAGTTCAAGGCTTGAGGTGTTTCTGTTAGCTTCAATACATGTAATTATTTTGATGTATTGCTTGCACGCTTGTTGTCTCTGTACTAATTGCTAGCAGTGATTTGATCCTGCTGCTTGATTACTATGTTTTTCTTGGTGGTATATAGTCTGACACAAGTAAAACTCTTGTTTTGATATCTTTGTTGAACAGTTGCTGCTGTTCCTGATGGGTTGAAGGCAAGGGAGATACTGAAGGGAAGGCCAAACAACATTAACCTCATTCTGACCGAGTTTGATTTGCCATCAATATTTGGGTATCCACTGCTTACACTAGTTATGGAGCATGACATCTGCAAGAACATTCCTTTCATAAGTATGTACTAATAATTAAACGAATCTGGTTTCATTGTCTGTTTCATTGTCTGTTTATGTGCTTTTTTTATCAGTAGTCTCATTTTTTATCGGTTAGTGACTATGTTCGGATCCCTTGTTTCTAAGGTAGAATTTAAGTAATAATCAACTGAATAACTTATTAAATTTTTTTGCTTGATATCTGCAGAGCTCTTGTACAAAACCAGATGCATATTTTGATGTTTGTGAAAAGGAGCATGACCAGAGTAATGAGGTGAACGTACTGTCACACGAGGCTGTTAGATCATGTGAGATAAGCTTACTTGGAAAAGAGAAGGATTTTGATGGTATAGTTTCTTAATCCTATCTTTTGTGCTACTTCGACATTTCAGAGTTTAAAGGTATCAATCTAACATGCTTATTAACTATAGAATGATTTGCAGTGGCCAGATCATCTCATAATAAGAAACCAACCCCGAGATTCCTAGGATGGAAGCAAGTGATGCAAATGTGGCTTCTGGGTGTAATGATTTTACACTGAACTCTTATAAGGAAGCCATTAACTTAATTGGAGCAATTGCCAACAACCCTCAGAGCATTTGCATGGGTTCATCTTCAAATTACTACATGATGAATTCACAACCAGAATTGGGTCTGTTTCTGCGACAATACGATCCTAGTTGTAGAGAAAGCAATACCGTCAGGCACTCAGACGCCTCAACCTTTTCGAGGTGAGCTGAATTTACCATTTCGTTAGGCCCGAGCATTGCTAGAATGACATAATACTTCACACTTTTGCGGAAACTGTAAAACATTTCCAGTGGAAGCTGGGAGAATGAAGCAGTGTATAAACCAGTGTTATTAGAACCGAACCGGACCGGCGGTCCGACCGCGGTCGGACCGGAACCGGACCCCTCCACGGTCCGGTTTGCTCATTTCCGGAGGATGTAAGCGAACCCGGTTCTGAAGTCCGGTTTTCACCGAACCGACCGGTTTTGGGCGAACCGGGCGGTTCACCGGTTCGCCGGTTCGGACTCCTTTCCTTTCATTTAAAAAAAAAAAATTAGGGTTAACTTACTTACAGAGAACCGGGTCGGACCGGCGGTCTGGATTAGTATTTATATTATTGGGCTGAATTATTTACAGCAACCGAACCGGGTCAGACCGGCGGTCTGACCGGTGAACCGGGAACCGACACCCTTGCCGGTTCGACGTCCGGTTCTGATAACACTGGTATAAACTACTTGTGCAAAAGGAGAGTTTATCCTAGGATTGACTCGGTACAGATTTTGTGTATTTGTCACATCAAACATTTAGTTGGAATGATTCTTTATGGTGAAATGTTATTTTTGGTTGGAATGTTATTAAATGTCTAATTTGGTGATATGTTTGTACAATTATGTCCTAAACCCTAAAAGCTAATGGAAAAAACAGAATGAAAGATTTAAAAAAAAAATTGCATAGCGACACTTTACGAAGTGACGCTAGGGATTTACATAGCGTCACTTTGCTAAGTGACTCTATGGAATCCCTAACGTCACTTTGACAAGTGATGCTAGGTATTAAATGACGACACTTAAGTTAAGTGTCGCTAGGGTGTGTGTGGCACTACCAAAAAGTCCCACTACACCTAGGGATGGCAACGGGTCTCGGGGCCCCGCTGACCCGCGGGGCCCCGACCCGGTTTTGACCCGAGAACCCGCCGACCCGCGGGTCACGGGTCGGGTTCGGGGCGGGGCGGACCCGGGTCGGGTCGGGTCCGGGTCTAGGGGCACGGGGCCCCGTTGACCCGCCCCGAAATGCCTATATATATATTTTTTAATTTTTTTTTTAAAATGTTAAGATAATGTAACATTTACTAAACAATATGGTTAATGTAGTACCTATATAAATAATATGAACAAAATTATAAATAGATGTATATTTAGATTATTAGGATTTGTTAATTTGAATTTGGTGTTCGGATTTGAATTTGCATTTGGTGATGAATTTGATGTGTTTGTATTTGATTGATGTTAGATTTATGGTTTGAAGTTATGTATAATGTAATATTTTGGCAAAAAAAAATTATATTTAATATTGAGAAGTGAAAAAAAAAAAAAAAAAAGTTCACGGCGGGTCGGGTCGGGGGCCCGCGGGTCGACCCGCGGGATTTTTGACCCGCCCCGACCCGGGAGGTACACTTACCCGGGTCCGGGTCAGCCAGGCTGACCCGCGGGGCGGGTCTGGGGCTGCGAAAACCCGCCCCGACCCGCCCCGTTGCCATCCCTAACTACACCCTTGCGAAAGTGCATTCGTCGACATTTTTTGAAAGTGTCGCTAATACTACAATGACACAAAAAAGTGTCGCTAAATACCTTGAAAATTGTCGCTAATAACCAATTTTCCTGTAGTGCATGTACCGTATTTAAGTTTCCGTAGTATTTAGCCTAGTAATCCAACAGTGGTATCAGAGCCTGTGTTAGGAGTTCATGATTTTGATAAATTGATGTTCTTGATTTTACATGTTGGCCGAAATTTTAAGTAGTGAAGATTTAAAATTCCGATTTTTACAATTGTTGGTGCCGAAATTTTCATGATGTCTTTAGTAAAATTTGATGTTCATGATCTTCAAGAAAAACGCGACTTTTATCAAAATCAAACATTGGATTGTAGATCTTAGCAAAATTTGATCTTGAAATTCGACCACTTGTTTCTAATTTGATGTTTCTGCCGAACCCTAATTGAAAATACAAGGTAAATTTTTTAATTTCTTAGGCCCCAAGTTTACTAGTTTCGGCCAAAATATATCCCTTACCATATTTTAATTTTTATTAAAGGTAACAATATATCTATAATTGGAAATATATTGATAGATTCACACAATATATAGAAATATATATAACTATCAATATGTCTAGATAAATTATAGGGATAAATATATTATTAATAGAATTAGTTGCCTAAAAGATTAAGAAAATATATTGTCAGTATATTTGTTTCCCTATTAAAGATATTGACAATATATATATATATATATATATATATATATATATATATATATATATATATTGTTGGTTCATTTATATCTTATAGATATAATCCTGGCAATAAATATATATATATAGATGAAGCCGAATTATATATATGCAATATTGGAAATTATTTTACATAATTAATATTTATTGTTTGTTAAGTTAAGTTTTTAGTGGATTTTAAAACCTTACATAGCCCACAAGAAATATTTCGGCCGAAAACTATGGGTTTAATGGGCCTGTCCAATTTGCAAAACAAGAGCGGGTTAAACTAATCCGAGTTTTCTTAATCGGTTCGACCTAGTCGGGTCGGGTCGGACCGGGGTGACTAAGTGAATCTAACTGAACCGGCTTTGAGTGATGAACCGAAATCCTATTTTATTGAACCGATTCGGACCGAACCAGATTTTAAAATAAAACGAACCCGAACCGGATATATGGAACCGAACCGGATTGAACCGAACCAGATTTTCCAAAATCAAATTCAAGTCAATTAATAAAATGGGATGGTCAAATTTTAAAATCCAAATGTTTTCGAACTTTAAATTAGTCTACATAGTGCTCGAAGGTCTAAAATTTTCCGTTTTAATTAAACCTTAATGCCTAGTTTCGATTATGAGGATCAATCTCGGAAATGCATGGCTTTGGGACTGGATTAATTAGAGGGCGTAATTGCAATTGTTTACTTTTCGTCACATATATTTATTAGAACTGTCGTCTTGACTATGTCAAACTAGTTGGAAATTGCATGTTGGGGGCAGAACCCTGGTTAAATATATGGTTTGCGCACTAGGATAAACATGTTATGATGGTTGCAATTGCCTAAGATTCATGTCTAGAAACTCGCATGATTTATTTTAAGCATGAATTTCAAGTCAGCCCCTAATATTATAAAAACAAAAACCAGTCGCCAAATATGCATGTTTGATGTTGAAGTTTCATGTATGACACATACGTTTGAATGTTGAGGGTGTAGCCGCATGTAATAGTTTACTTAGAAAGTAGAATTATATATATGCTAGCATGAGTTCCTTGGAATGTTAGACGCATGACGCGTATGCATGATGTGTGGTTTGAATGATGGATTTGGCTTGGTATGATGATTTCTTGTGAAGTAGAATTGTGTATGCATGCGTAAATTCATCGGAATATTTTTTCAAAAACAAAAGGGTCATGGGAAAGCCAAAATCGGGTATGCTTATTTTTTATAATTCCCGTTCCGGTAATATGCGATCAAAACCTTTTAAAAAGACTGATCTATTGGATCAAAAACGACTGTAATGTGAACTCTTTCACAACCCCCTTTCCCTCGGTTTACTGGCGATCGGTTGGTTTAGATGGCTGAGGAATCATTATTTGTCGTATTCCATCTTAATAGATATCCGATGTATGCAATTCTTTCTTAAAATGCTATTGTCTCCCTGATTATGCATGATTATCAATGTGTTAGTTTTCATGGCTGGGTCGGTACGCTTCTATGAACTTCGCAATCTGGATGGTATGAAATATGATGAATGGAAAGACAATGTTGAGGATATCCTTATTGCTGTGGACGTTGATGACTGAATCAATCCGAAAGCAAAAATGATCGAGACAGCCGAGTATGGAAATCCATACATCTACAACAGCAAGAAAAGGTTGAGGAAAGATCAGACATCACGGAATTAATTTACTCGAAACTGTCAGTTGAAGTAGATGAAGAGTTTATGGAGAACAACGCATTGCATCTTTGGTGTGCCACTACGGTGGAGGAAAGGCCACTGAAGCAAAAGACCTCATGGCATAATACTACAGTATTCTATGCAATGATGGCGGTGTTATAACCGTTCATGATCCCGCTGACGAAATAGACGTATGGACAAGGGCTCGGAAAGCAATGAAGATGTTTCCTTTTTCATGGTTTGCTAACGATAATGGACTCACACGTCTAATAACATCGATTAAGACGATCGTGGATCTGTACGAGGCCGACCATGGAGAAGGAAACATCTCCAAAGAACTCGAGGCAACCGATGACAGATTCGATAGTCTTCGGAAATGCTTAGCTAACCGCAGCAACAAAAAGTCTAAACGTTGATCCGGTGCGACAACTATTAGCATATGGAGATTGGGCGCCGTAATTAGGAGCCCATTAATATGTATATGTTACCTAAAAAATTGGGTAAATGGCACATTAGGGTAATTGGGCTTGACCTAAATCCCAATTGACATGAGAGGCACAAATATTGGGTCTCCCTTATACATGGCCGGCCGAAATAGGTATTAGGGGCAAAGTGGACTTTTGTCCACTTTGCTCCTCCTATAAATAAAGGGTGATTCACAATTCCTCCTAAGTGGTGATTTGAGAGAAAAACCCTCCTCACTAATACTAGTTTCGGCCGAACCATATCACTATACCAAGGGTGTGCCAATTAGCTTGGAGCAAATCACTCCGGAGATTCGTCCCTGTCAAGAATCGATCAGAGGCTTTGCTGTGGAGCTAATACCGCGTAGGACTTCCTTAACAAGAACTTCTACGGTTCCGTCCGGTGGATCGCGAACTCCCTCAGCAGGATCCTTGGGACTACAGAAAGGGTTTAAGGTTTGTGCACATCTTCCGCTGCGTAATTCTGATTACAAGCACGTGCCTTATTTATGTTTCCGTAGTAGTCAACCCCGTAATCCAACAGTGGTATCAGAGCCTGTGTTAGAAGTTCTTAATTTTGATAAATTGGTGTTCTTGATTTTTAAAGGTGATGGCCGAAATTATAAAGAGTGAAAATTTCAAACTTCCGATTTTTACAATTGTTAGGGCCGAATTTTTCATGATGTTCTTAGTAAAATTTGATGTTCATGATCTTCAAGAATAAGTGGATTTTTATCAAAATCAAACATTGGATTGTAGATCTTATTAAAATTTGATCTTGAAATTTGACCACTTGTTTCCAATTTGGTGTTTTTGGCCGAACCCTAATGAGATTTACAAGTTGAAATTTTAATTTCATAGGCACCAAGATAAAAGTTTCGGCCGAAATTTTTAAGGTTATTGTTTAACATATTTAATTTTTTTGTTAAAGATAACAATATATCTATAATTTGAAACATATGGATAGGTTCACATTAAATATATAGAAATATATAACTATCAATATATCTAGCTAAATTGTAGGGATTAAAGATATTATTGATAGATTTAGTTACCTAAAAAGATTAAGAAAATATATTGTCAAACATTTGTTTCCCTATTAAAGATATTGACAATAAATATATATATATATATATATATATATATATATATATATATATATATATATATGTTGGGGCCGAAATTTATATATATGTATATATATTGTTGATTTATTTACATCTTATAGATAGAATCTTGACAATAAATATATATATATGGATGTGTGCCGAAATATATATGTATATTTGCAATATTGGAAATTATTTTGTATAGTTAATAATTCTTGGAGGCTAAGTTAAGTTTTTAGTGGACTTTAAAACTCTATTTAGCATACAAGATTATTTCGGCCCAACCTTTGTGTGATTCATGGGCCGGTCCAATTTGCTAAACCGGATAGGAATAAAACCAAACCAGATTTTCTTAATCGGTTCGACCTAGCCAGGTTGGGTTGAACCGGGGTAACTAAGTGAACCTAACCAAACGGTTTTGAGTGATTGAACCAAACCCTGTTTTATTGGACCGGTTCGGACCGAACCAGATTTTGAAAAACCGGACCGAACCAGATTTTCTAAACCGAGCCAGATTTTCTGGACTGAACCGGACCGAAATTGACTGAACCGAACCGGATTTTCAAAATCGAATTCAAGTCGATTAATAAAATATGATGGTCAAGTTTTAAAATCCAAATGTTTTTCAAATGTTTTTGAACTTTAATTAGTCTACACAGTGCTCGAAGGTTTAAAACTTTCAAGTTTTTGATTAAACCTTATTGCCTAGTTTCGATTATGGGGATGGATCTCGGAAATGCATGATTTAGGGACTAGATTAATTAGAGGGTTGAATTGCAATTGTTTAATTTTTGTCACATATATTTATTAGAACTGTTGTCTTGACTATGTCAAGCTAGCTGGATGTTGGGGGCGGAGCCCTGGTTAAATATATTGTTTGCGAATTAGGACAGACATGCTGTGATGGTTGTGATTGCCTAGGATTCATGTCTAATAAGCATGAATTGCAAGTCAGCCCCTAATATTTAAAATGTTTTAAAAACGAAAGGCAGTCGCCAAATATGCATAATTGATGTGGAGGTGTTCATGTATGATACGTATGCCTGAATGTTGAGGATGTAGCTGCACGTGATAGTTTACTTGGAAGGTAGAATTATGTATGCTAGCATGAGTTCCTCAGAACATTAGACGCATGACGTGTATGCATGATGTATGCTTTGTTTGATGAATTTTTTGCTTGCTATGATAATTTACTAGTGAAGTAGAATTATATAGGCATGCGTAAGTTCATCGGAATAATTTTTAAATACAAAAGGGCATTGGGAAAGCCAAGATCGGGTATGCTTATTTCAAAGTTCCCGTTCCGGTAATTTGCGAATAAAACCGTTTTTAAGAGACTGATCTATTGGATTGAAGACGACGGTAATGTGAACTCTTTTACGAACCCCCTTCCCTCGGTTTACTGGTGGTCGGTTGGTTTAGATAGCTGAGGAATCATTATTTTTCGTATTCCATCTTAATAGATATCCGATGTATGCAATTCTTTCTCAAAATGTTATTATCTCCCTGATTATGCATAATTATCAATGTGTTAGTAACGAATTACAGCATAAATTGCTTCATCATGTGCTAATAGGTTTTGATTGAGATGAACTACGACTCGTGGAGCAAACGCGTCAGGACATTGCTGGAAGGACAAGATCTTATAGACCACTTTCAAAAGAAAATGAGCTGCCCAGATGATGGTCCCACGAAGGGACTAGCATTCGCACATTTCCAGTGGGAGCAATATGATAAGAAAGCAAAGGAGATGCTGCTGTCTAAGATGTCTCAGAACTTCCATGACGAGTATAAGGATGTTCCAATGACAAAAGACATCTGGGATGCACTCTTCCTGAAATACGGAAGTGGCATAGCAATCATACTGCACCCATTTATACCAACTATGGAAGATTGTCTAAACAACAACAAAAATGTACTTGAAAAGGTATACGAGCTCCTCCGAATGTGGAAACCATTAGAAGAAGATAGTCAGATGGGTGAATGGGATAAAATTCAAGCCATCATCGGGATTCTCCCGAGGTCTTGGAGAGCAGCCAAGGCTTTATTGACTATTAGTGGTTCCATGCTAGATCTTGCATCTTTCCCGAAATTGATCGAGATGGAAGAATCTCGATTAGCATCAATATCGAAAGATACAAAGATGTCAGGACAAACTGGGCAGAGGAAGAGGAAGAACAGGAACAAGGGAAAGAAACAATGGTTTGTTGATGATAAAACATTGACTAAGCCTAAGCAGGGCAGTCTCAGATTAAAATCCGAGATAGTCTACGGGAACTCCAGCCCATGCCGCATAGGCGATGGGGCAGGTTCCAGCAAATCGCACCCTAATAAGGTACTCGATGTTGGTTATGTTATGGAAACTTTAGTTTCCTCTACCATCATGTTAACTGACTCAAATCCTTCTTGATTCAGGTGCAACAGACCACATAGCCAACGACAAAGAACTATTTGCCATGTTTAGACGTTTGCCGAAGGATTCTAAAGGATATACATTGGCGACAACTCACAAGTTGAAGTCATAGGAGTAGGGAACTGCAAGTTGTCTATGAACAATGGCAGAACCATACTTCTTGAAAATGTTCTTTTTAATCCTATAACTCGTAGAAATATTGTTTCTGTTTCGCTCTTATGAATAATAACTTTGTTTTATCATTTGAGAAGACCCTTGTTCGGTTAAATAAAGGCAACGTCCTGTATCGACATTCACTTTCCTCTAATGGTCTCATCATTATGGATTTGAATGGTAGCATAAATTCGAATAGTATGTATGCATTGTCTTCCAGGGAAGCAGAAACTGACGCGGCTGGATGGCATGCGCGGCTCGGAAATATAAGCTATGACAGGGTTCAGTCGTTAGCTCGACGAGGGATTCTGCCCGGAACCATCAACGTGGTTAAGCATACTTTCCATGATTATCTAGCTGGGAAGTCCACTCGCTAGCCATTTGGCGAAGCTCAACGAGCCGAGTATCCATTGCATCTGATTCATTCCGACTTATGTGGACCAATGAATGTAACCGCTAGGGGTGGTAAACGATACTTCATAACTATCATTGACGACTTTACCCATTATGGGTTTACTCATCTGATTACTTGCAAATTCGAAGCTATAGATTGCTTTATGAGTTTTCTAAAGCTTTTCACCCTACGCACTGATAGAGGTGGAGAATATCTCTCTAATAATTTTAATAAGTTGTGCAAAGAAAGGGGAATTGCTCGTCAAACGACAACCCCAAACACACCGCAACAAAATGGTGTGCCTAAACGTCGTAATCAAACACTCCTGGACATGGTCAGAACTATAATGACACGGGCAAAACATCCGATCTCCTTTTGGGGGGACGCGTTGATGACTGCACCTCACATAGCAAACCTTGTTCCAACGAAAGCGGTAGACACGACACCATATGAGCTATGGACTGGTAGAGAGTTAGACCTTACCAGGTTCCGACCGTGGGGTTGCGCGGCCTATACACACACAACAGATAGCCGTTTTGGCAAGTTGGGACCAAGAGGACTCAAGAGTATCTTCATAAGATATTCAGAGAACTCAAAATGTTATGTGTTTGTGTCAGCTCAGGAAAATGATGGCATGGTCGAACATTAGTCCAGAGATGTCACATTCCTTGAGGACGAATTTCCAACACTTGGTGAAATCAAAACAGACGAAGTCTTGATCGAATTGGAGCAGGATAACGATGATAGTCAGGTCCCACTTACTTCGAGTGGGAGATTTGAGCAGGAACACAAGTGAATGAAATGGTAAATGAAGATGGGGACATTTTCATAGTAAATCCAGTGGGAGGTCCACACAAATCACTGTTGCTCTAGGTGCGAATCAAGTTGAACATGATAATCACGTTGCCGAACCGCTGGATGACAATCCAATAATGCCACAACTACCCATTGTTCCTAGTGGGAGTGGGTTAACCAACTCTGTTCCGAGACCGAGAGGTTGTCCAAGAAAAGATGTAGGCCAAGGTTCCAGGACTGCCCTTGTTCCCAGTGGGAGTGATGCTCCGATAGAAAGCATTATTCCGAGTGGGAGCAATGTTCAGACTTAAGATGGGATAAACGAGCCTAGAAGAAGTCAAAGGCACCGAACTTCTCCTAAGAAATATCCCATCTAGAAGGCTGAAATATTCACCCTAACTTCTGTTGACAAACCGGTGACGGTTCAATAAGCGTTGAAAGGACCTAAATCGAAGGAATGAAGGAAAGCAATGGAGGAAGAGATCGCCTCAATGAAAGCCAATTCTGTCTGGTCTTTAGTTGATTTACCTGCTAACCTTAGGGCCATATGGGCGAAGTGGGTTCTGAAACTGAAACTCACTGCTGATGGAAATGTCGAGCGATACAAAGCTCGACTAGTTGCGAAAGGATACACCAAACTTCACGGAGTGGACTTTGATGAGACTTACTCACTGACTGTGAGATACACCACAGTCAGGGCAATCCTATCCCTGGTCTCAGGCCTCGATTTAGAGCTGCACCACCAAATGGATGTTAAGACCGCATTCCTCCACGGAAACCTGGAGGGAAGAGATATATATGGAGCAACCAGAGGGTTTCATTACTTCTGGTAACGAACGTAAAGTTTGTAAACTCCAAAGATCCATTTACAGTCTTAAACAATCGTCTCGGCAATGGTATGGCAGGTTCCACGAGGAAATCGTTGGGAACGGATTCATGAATATCGACGAGGATCCATGCGTGTATACAAAGACCTCCGGGTCTAAGTATGTCATCTTGACTTTGTACGTAGATGACATACTCATTGCCGCGAACGATGTGATTTTTATGCATGAATCAAATTCCCGGTTGGCATTTGTATGAAAGACATGTGAGAGGCTACGTACATCTTGGGCATTAAAATTCCTAGAGATCGTGCCATCCGGAGGTTATGTCTATCTCAGGAAGCCTACATCAACAAACTGTTGAAAAGGTTTAGACTACAGGATGCCAAACCTGTGGAAACGCCTGTAGTATTCAGGTGAGCGTTGTCAAAGCGCGACAGCCCGAAGGACCAGCAAGAGCGTGAACAGATGAGGAGTGCAGAGTATTTAAGCATGGTTGGGAGTCTTATGTACGCCATGCTTTGCACTCGGCCAGACATCTGTTACGCTGTGGGCCTAGTAGCAAGATTCCAATTAGAGCCTGGTTATCAACATTTAAAAGCTGTAAACCGGATCATACGATATCTGAAAGGTACTGCCGACTACGTACTGTGCTATGAGGGCAGCAAGTTAGAATTGACCGGATTCAATGACGCGGACCATGGTGGAGATCCGGATGATCATAAGTCCACCACATGAGGAGTGTTTCTCCTTGCTGATGCCGCCATTTCATGGACGAGTAAGAAGCAATCTTGTGTCGCGCTGTCTACGATGGAATCATAATTCGTAGCTCTCTTTAAAAATGCACATGAAGCGGTTTGGCTGAAAAGACTTCTTACTGCGCTGCTTGATGGCGATGTTGGGAGTAAACCTGTGAAGGTGTTCTTTGACAGTCAAGCAGCAATTGTGGCAGTAAAGAATCCGAAGTACCATAGTAGGACTAAACACATTGATGTGAAATATAATTATGCTAAATCTATGGTATAAGATAATATAATCACTTTAGAATACTCGCCCACTGATGATATGGTGGCGGACCCACTAACTAAACCATTATATAGAGACAAATTTGAAAAGCATGTGAAACTGCTTGGATTGCGTAGGGTTTAAATGTGCGCATGTATCTGGGATAACATTTTGATGAATTGGAAGTTACATTTTGGTAAATTAGAGAATTGCAATTTGAGTTTATGATTAATCGACGTCATAATGTTTGATTACATCGGATTGTACGGTCTATAAACTAAGTCGTAGGAGGACGCAATCCTCTGCACAAATTATATCGAATGTGGGCCTTGCCTTATCACATGGGCACGGTCGTCTTGTAGGAGAGGTGGACCTCTTTCGAAGCAAGACTAGCTAAGAACCAGTTGGGAAACTTGGTTATGCAAAAACGATAATCTGGTTTCGGAAAAACACGATATGATTTTCATTTTGCACTTCGTCGGTGATGAACTCTGTTTCTTCATTAACCACATTCTGTGCCATATGAGAGTCTGCGATAGCATCATTGACATATCCCAAACTTTACAATGTTTGGGTATTCTATCGATGCGTGCTTCATACTAAGCGTGACACGTTCGACCACGGGGTCATGCTCGGTTGTGCTAGATAGAATCCTCGCGATTCGGACGGGCGCAAACTTCTTCACCTCGAGCGTGTGATTGATCCCAGGAGCCTTATGAAGAGGCACCCGAAGTATCCACATGGAATCAGAACTCATACCTAAGGTCAGGCTCAATGTTCTTTTCCCGGCGTATGAGTGCAGTGCTGAAGAAAAAGGCCAAGTTACCACGTCTTTGGAAACCGGTTGAGTTTGACTAAAGGGTATGAGCGTCAGGGATGGTCAAGTTCACTTGTAATTCACCGAATTTTGTATTCACTAGGTGGCCAAAAACCGGATATTACTTGAAGGTTGTGAATACTTGTGCGGATGCCCTGGAGAAGTAATCCTGTGTGGAAACTGGGAAATTGGAGAATTAACAGTTCACCAAGGATACAACGCGATAGAGATTGATGTTTTTAACAGGTTGATTTGAGATAGGGAATCAACGTTCCGTGGGCGCTACAACACTCCTAACAGATGAGTAGCACGATGCTCGTCGTATCCGCCGGTCGCACAGCAAACCTCGTATGAACTATTCAGATGCAGGGGCAGGATCATAAGAGTGGAATGTTGATGCGATTTGGACAACAATACATTAACATGCACCCTCCCATTCTGGCGAGTGGGAGCTGTTAGCATATGGAGATTGGGCGCTGTAATTAGGAGCCCATTAATATGTATACGTTACTTAAGAAATTGGGTAAATGTCACATTAGGGTAATTGGGCTTGACCTAAATCCCAATTGACACGAGAGGCCCAAATATTGGGCCTCCCTTATACATTGCTGACCAAAATAGGTATTAGGGGCATATTGGACTTTTTTCCACTTTGCTTCTCCTATAAATAAAGGGTGTTAGGGTTTTCTTAAGGGTAATTCACAATTCCTCCTAAGTGGTGATTTGAGAGAAAAACCCTTATCCCTAATACTAGTTTCGGCCGAACCATATCACTACACCAAGGGTGTGCCAATTTTCTTGGAGCAAATCACTCCGGAGATCCGTCCCTGCCAAGAATCGATCAGAGGCTTTGCTGTGGAGCTAATACCGCGTAGGACTTCCTTAACAAGAACTTCTACGGGTTCCGTCTGGTGGATCGCGAACTCCCACAGCAGGATCCTTGGGACTACAGAAAGGGTTTAAGGTATGTGCACATCTTCCACTGCGTAATTCTGATTACAAGCATGTTCCTTATTTATGTTTCCGTAGTAGTCAACCCCGTAATTCAACAACAACCACCGTTGATACATGTGCAATAAAAAGTACGCTTCGTTTGCCAAACATACATAGAACCGTAAAACGTTTTATTTGATGCAAGACATCTGATGAATTCACTTGTGAATTATTTTCAGTTGAAATGCTGAACGTGGTTGAGACTGCCTGTCTATCTTACCTTCATTATAGGTTCAATCTATGATCTGAGACCTTATTATTGTTAGTGATAGATTTACTATTGTTCGTTTGATGTTTGAATTTTGGTTGATTGAGATTCGGATTTATAGAATAAAGTAGTTTCCGTTCGATTCGAAATGTGATCTACTTGTCAAAATTAATCGACCCGGTTAAATGGGATCGATCCGAAACGAAGTTAAAACCGAAATATCTGCCAGTGCAATTGGTCGGATCAAAAAAATATACAAACTCTCCTTCATCTAATATCGTGAACATCGAATTACCGTTAATATTTATCGATTGCGTAGTTCTAAGTGCAAACCGATTTAACTCTTTCTTATTTGTTGGTACTCCATTATATAAATTCTGTAATGATTAGCATGTACGAAACCGATTGGATTAAATTAAATTGAATTTTAGAAACGAAACGATTTATACCATGGGTTAAACCTGGTAATAGGTGCCACGAGGGCGTGTACCTCGAAAGACGGAACACATCGTTTCAAAAAGTACGAATTTAATGATGAAGTGTTTTAATGAATGAATGCTGAATTTTCATTTGTCTCCCTTCGGGAATAACTCATTTAACACTTATACGACGAAAAGAGGTATGCTGGACAAGCTACCACGAACTCGTAAAGTATCAACTAACGCATAAGGCGAAAGCCTAATGCACAGTTCAGAGATGGATAAAGTCTTTGAGATTAGTTAGCAAATGAAAAGGATGATGTCGGTAAAATGACTCTCCCACTATACACCTTGAACGACAAGTCTGGCAAGGCATTCGTACCGATAACACACTTCAACATACATGGTTTGAAAACATAATGTTAGAGTTCAACAACCGTCGTTCCCTATGGGATGAAAAACAGTTGACTCACATCACTGTAGAACTATGTTCCAATTAAATCGGTCAAACACGACGCCATAAAAGTTAAAAGGAATGACAACGAGGTAAAACTTATCATCATGCGACATTAATTTGCTCATTAAACAAGTATTCAAATCAAGAGTACGACAACTACTTTTAGAGGATACATGTTTAAATTATCTTGGAAAAATGGTGCCGTGGTCGAACATGAGACATTACATTCCTTGAGGACGAATTTCCAACGCTTGGTGAAATCAAAACAGACGAAGTTTTGATCGAAATGGAGCAGGATGACAATGATAGCCAGGTCCCACTTACTTCGAGTCGGAGATTTGAGGCAGCAACCCAAGTGAATGACATGGTAAATGAAGATGGAGACATTTTCATAGTAAATCCAGTGGCAGGAGACAATCGTGCCACACAAATCACCGTTGCTGCAAGTGCGAATAAGGTTGAACCTGATAATCATGTAACCGGACTGCTGGATGAAAATCCAATAATACCACAACTACCCATTGTTCCAGTGGGAGTGGATCAACCAATTTTGTTCCAGATCCTAGTGATCAAGGAATTCATCTCGGAGGTAAAATTCCGAGACCGAGAGGTCGTCCAAGAAAAGTTGTAGGTCTAGGTTCTAGCACTGCCCTTGTTCCCAGTGGGAGTGATGCTCCGATAAGAAGCATTATTTTGAGTGGGAGCAACGTTCAGACTCAAGATGAGATCAACAAGCCTAGACGAAGTCAAAGGCATCGAATTTCTCCCAAGAAGTATCCCATCGAGAAGGGTGCAATTTTCATTCTAACTTTTGTTGACGAACCGGTAACGGTTCAACAAGCATTGAAAGGACCTCAAGCGAAGGAATGGAGGAAGAGATCGCCTCAATGAAAGCTAATCGGTATAGTCTTTAGTTGATTTAACTGCTAATCGCAGAGCCATAGGGGCTAAGTGGGTTCTAAGCGGTTCAAAGCCCGACTAGTTGCGAAAGGATACACCAAGCTTCACGGAGTGGACTTTGATGAAACATACTCACCGACTGTGTGTTACACCACAGTCCGAGCCATCCTAGCCCTTGTCGCATGCCTTGATCTGGAGCTGCACCAAATGGATGTTAAGACCGCGTTCCTCCACGAAAAGCTGGAGGAAGAGATCTATATGGAGCAACCGGAGGGTTTCATTACTCTTGGTAACGAACGAAAAGTTTGCAAACTCCAAATATCCATTTACGGTCTTAAACAATCGTCTCGACAATGGTACCGCAAATTCCACGAGGAAATCGTTGGAAATGGATTCGTGAACCTCCACGAGGATCCATGCGTGTATACTAAGGCATCTGAGTCTAAGTATGTCCTCTTAACCTTATACGTGGATGACATACTCATTGCTGCAAACAATGTGAGTTTCATGAATGAATCAAAGTCCCTGTTAGCATCTGTATTTGAGACGAAAGACATGGGAGAGGCTACGTACATCTTCGGCATTAAAATTGCTAGAGATCGTGCCCCGGAGGTTATGTCTATCTCAGGAAGCTTATATGAACAAACTGTTGAAAAGGTTCAGAATACAAGATGCCAAACCTGTGGAGACACCGGTAGTATTTGGGTGCGCGTTGTCAAAACTGTAGGATTACGGGGCTAGATACTACGGAAACATAAAGAAGGTACATGCTTGTAATCTGAATTACGCAGTGGAAGATGCACACATACCTTAAACCTTTTCCGTAGTCCCAAGATCATGCTGAGGGAGTTCTTGATCCACCGAACGGAACCCGTAGAGGTTCTTGTTAAGGAAGCCATAGTCTCCACAGCAAAGCCTCTGATCGATTCTTGGCAGGAACGGATCACCGGAGTTTTCGCTCGAAGCAAATTGGCACACCCTTGGTGTCTTAGGTGGTTCTGTCGAAACTTGTGTTTAGGGGGAAATGGTTTTTTTCTCTCAAATCACCACCAAGGAGAAATTGTGAATTGCCTTAATAAAATCCCTAACACCCCTTATTTATAGGAGGAGCAAAGTGGACAAAAGTCCACTTTGCCCTCTTCTAAGTTTCGGCTGGCCTATGGTGTATAAAGGAGGCCCAATTTTGGGCCTCTCATGACAATTGAGATTTGCGTCAAGCCCAATTTCCCTAATGTGACATTTACCCAATTTCTTAGGTAACATATACATATTAATGGGATTCCATTTACGGCGCCCAATCACCATATGCTAACCGCTCCCACTCGCCAGAATGGGTGGGTGCCTGTTAATGTATTGTTGTCCAAATCGCATCAACATTTCACTCTTCTGATCTTGCCCCTGCTTCCGAATAGTTCATACGAGGTTTGGCGTGCGACCGGCAGATACGACGGGCATCGTGCTACTCATCTGTTAGGAGTGTTGTAGCGCCCGCGGAATGTTGATTCCCTATCTCAAATCAACCTGTTAAAAACATCAAATTGTATCGCGTTGTATCCTAGGTCAACTGTTAATTCTCCAGTTGCCCAGCTTCCACATATGAATACTTCTCCAAGGCATCCGTAAAAGTATTCACAACCTTCAACTAATATCCGGCTGCTGGCCACCTAGTGAATACAAGAGTCGGTGAATTACAAGTGAACTTGACCATCCCCATCGCTCATACCCAACCCAACCGGTTTCCAAAGACGTGGTAACTTGGCCTTTTTCTTCAGCACTGCACTCATACGCCGGGAAGCGAACATTGAGCCTGACCTTAGGTATGAGTTATGAGCCCATGAGGATACTTCAGGTACCTCTTCATAAGGCTCCCGGGTTCAATCACATGCTCGAGGTGAAGAAGTTTGCGCCCATCCGAATTTCAAGTATTCTACCTAGCACAACCGAGCATGACCCCGTGGTCGAACATGGCACACGTAGTATGAAGATCGCGTCGATAACATACCTGAACAACGTCAGGCGTGGGATATGTCAATGATGCTATCGCAGATTTTCATCAGGCACATAATGTGGTTAATGTCGAACATATTTTATCACCGGAGAAGTGCAAAACGAAGATCATGTCGTGTTACTCTGAAACCGATTGATCGTTTTGCGTAACCAAGTTTATCGAACTGGTTCTTAGCCAGTCTTGTTGCGGCAGACGTCCCCTTTCCTACAAGACGACCGTGCCCGTGTGACAAGGCAAGGCCCATATTCGACATAATTTAGGCAGAGGATTGCGTCCTCATACGACTTAGTTTATAGACCGTAAAATCCGATGTAATCAAACATTATGATGTCGATGAATCATAAACTCGAATTGCAATTCTCTCATTTATAAAAAATGTAACTTTCAATTATCAAAATGTTATCACTGATATACGTCCACTTTAAACCCTACGCATTCCAAGTAGTTTAACGTGCTTTTCAAATGTCTCTTTGCGTAATGGTTTAGTTAATGGGTCCGCTACCATGTTATTAGCGGGCAAGTATTCTAAAGTGATTATATTGTCTTTACCATATATTTAGCATTTCACATCAATGTGTTTAGTCCTACTATGGTACTTTGGATTCTTTACTGCCGCAATGGCTGCTTCACTATCAGAGAACACCTTCACAGGTTTACTCCCGACATTGCCATCTAGCAGCGCAGTAAGAAGCCTTTTCAGCTAGACCGCTTCCTGTGCATTTTTGGAGAGAGCAACGAATTCCGATTCCATTGTAGACAGCGAGACACATGATTGCTTATTGCTCGTCCATGAAATAGTGGCATCAGCAAGGAGAAACACTCCTCCTGTGGTGGACTTACGATCGTCTGGATCGCCACCATGGTCTGCGTCACTGAATCCGGTCAATTCTAACTTCCAGCTCTCATAGCACAGTATGTATTCGACAGTACCTTTCAGATATCGTATGATCTGCTTTACAGCTTTTAAATGTTGATAGCCAGGTTTGATTGGAATCTTGCTACTAGGCCCACAGCGTAACTGATGTCCGGACGAGTGCAAAGCATGGCGTACATGAGACTTCTGACCATGCTTAAATACTATGCACTCCTCATCTGTTCACACTCTTGCTGATTCTTCGGGCCGTCGCGCTTTAACAACGCGCACCCGAATACTACCGGCGTTTCCACGAGTTTGGCATCTTGTAATCTAAACCTTTTCAACAGTTTGTTGATGTAGGCTTCCTGAGATAGACACAATCTTCGGACGACACGATCTCTAGCAATATTAATGCCCAAGATGTACGTAGCCTCTCCCATGTCTTTAATCTAAAATAAAGATGCCAACCAGGACTTTGATTCATGCATGAAACTCACATCGTTCGCAACAATGAGTATGTCATCCATGTATAAAGTTATGCTGACGTACTTAGACCCATAGGTCTTTGTATACACGCATGGATCCTCTTGAAGATTCATGAATCCGTTTCCAACGATTTCCTCGTGGAATCTGCGGTACCATTGCCGAGATGATTGTTGAAGACCGTAAATGGATCTTTGGAGTTTACAAACTTTACTTTTGTTACCAGGAGTAATGAAACCCTCCGGTTGCTCCATATAGATCTATTCCTCCAGGTTTCCTCGGAGGAATACGGTCTTAACATCCATTTGGTGCAGCTCTAGATCGAGGCATGCGACCAGGGCTAGGATTGCCCTGACTGTGGTGTACCGCACAATCGGTGAGTATGTCTCATCAAAGTCCACTCCGTGAAGCTGGGTGTATCCTTTTGCAACTAGTCGAGCTTTGTATCGCTCGACATTTCCATCAGCAGGGAGTTTCAGTTTCAGAACCCACTTTGTCCCTATGGCCCTACGGTTAGCAGGTAAATCAACTAAAGAGCATAACTAATTGGCTTTCATTGAGGCGATATCTTCCTCCATTCCTTTTCTCCATTCATTTGCTTGAGGTCCTTTCAACGCTTCTTGAACCGTTACCAGTTCGTCAACAGAAGTTAGGGTGAATATTTCACCCTTCTCGATGGGATACTTCTTGGGAGAAGTTCGATGCCTTTGACTTCGTCTAGGCTCGTTAATCCCATCTTGAGTATGAACGTTGCTCCCACTCGGAATAATGCTTTCTATCAGAGCATCAGTCCCACTGGGAATAAGGGCAGTGCTAGAACATTGACCTACATTTTTTTCTTGGACGACCTCTCAGTCTCGGGATTCTATCTTCGAGATTAATTCCTTGGTCAATAGGATCTGGAACCAAGTTGGTTAATCCACTCCCACGGGGAAAAATGGGTAGTTGTGGCATTATTGGATTTTCATCCAGCGGTCCGGCTACGTGATTATCAGGTTCAACTTGCTTCGCACCTACAGTTTGATTTGTGTGGTAGAATTGTGTCCTCCCTCTGGAATTACTATGAAAATGTCTCCATCTTCATACTATGAAAATGTCTCCATCTTCATTTACCATTTCATTCACTTGCGTTGCAGCCTCAAATCTCCCACTCGAAGTAAGAGGGACCTGACCATCATCGTTATCCTGCTCCATTTCGATCAAGACTTCGTCTGTTTTGATTTCACCATGCGTTGTAAATTCGTCCTCAAGGAATGTAACGTCTCATGTTCGACCACAGAACCATTGTCACAAGCTAATTTAAGCATGTATCATCTACGAGTAGTTATCATACTCTCAGTTCAAATACTTGTTTAATGTGCAAATTAATGTCGCATGATGATAAGTTTCACCTCGTTATCATTACTTTTAGCTTTTATGGCGTCGTGTTTGATTGATTTTGTTGGAACATAGTTCTACATTGATGTGAGTCAACTACTTTTCATCCCATAGGGAACATCCGTTGTTGAACTCTAACATTATGTTTTCTAACATTATGTTATCGATATGAATGTCTTGCCAAACTTCTGTTTCAAGGCATTTAGTGGGAGAGTCATTTTACCGACATCATCCTTTTCATTTGCTAATTCATCTCAAAGACTTATCCATCTCTGAACTGTGCATTGGGCTTTCGCCTTATGCGTCAGTTGATACTTTACGAGTTAGTGGTAGCATGTGAAGCATACCTCTTTTCGTCGTATAAGTATTAAATGAATTATTCCCCAAAGGGAGGCAAATGAAAATTCCGACATTCATTCATTAAAACACTTCATCATTAAATTCGTACTCTGAAAACGATGTGTTCCGTCTTTCAAGGTACATGCGCATGTGGCGCCTATTCCAGGTTCAATCCATGGTATAAATCATTTTCGTTTCCAAAATTCAATTTAATTTAATTTAATCTAATCGGTTTCGCACATGTTCATCATTACGAAATTTATCATATAATGGAGCACTAACAAGTAAGAAAGAGTTTAAGTCGGTTCGCTCTTAGAACTACGCAATCGATGAATACTAATAGTATTTCGATGTTTCACGATATTAGATGAAGGAGAGTGTGTCTCTTGTTTGATCCGACCAGTTGCACTTGGCGGATACTTCGGTTTGAATTTCGTTTCGGATCGATCCCGTTTAATTGGGTCGATTAATTTTGACAAGTAGATCTCGTTTCGAATCGAGCGGAAACTACTTTATTCAATAAATCCGAATCTTAATAAATGAAAATTCAAACATTAAAGGAAAAAATAAGATAAATAACGACAATGTGTCTGATTTCAGATCATCTACGACGCCATAAGAGATAAATGTAAAGCTACAAAGAGAACTGCTGCCATCTCGACCAACGATCCTGAAAGAAATATTCACAAGTGAATTTCATCAGGTGACATTTGTCATATAAAACGTTAACGACTTTATATATGTGGCAAACGAGGCGTACCTTTTTAGGGCACTAATCAACAGTGTTTATTCACTGGATCTCGTTTATGGATCGATTTGATCCTGTTCCCTCTGCATATTCCCTCGATCTCTTGCGGTGATGCTCAGCGGAACCTTCTGGCTCCTTTTGGTTGCTTTCGGCGAATATGACCATGGTAAACCTAATCGATTCGATCAAGTAACCTAGTCCTTTGTCGTCAGCTAACCATGATAGCGGATATCTCTGTGCTATATTGAGTACTTTTCTCCAATTTGATCTTTCGTCCTGAAGATCCGATGCGGGTTTTACCCCAGCATCTTGGGAAAGTAGGGCAACATACTCTAACAAAACTTTTCTGGCTTTGGCTTCCCTCCCTTTGCTGAAGCGGAGTCTGAGGGCAACCCAAAACTGAAGAGCACTGTAGTTGAGATTGATGTCCTCTGCAACCTCTTTGTCTGAGGATGCCAAAATCACCTTACAAGCTCTCCGATCCTCAAGGCCTCTAATCCCTGTTAAATATAGAAAGTCTGCATAATTGTATAATAGTTAATTTCCAACTTTAATACTTTCCTAGTATAGCTCTTTACTAAATCTAGCTTGTTTGTACAGTTATATATTGTAATCGTTAATTAGTAAAAGGATATACTGAATTCTCCAAATCAGATTTCAATCCCTTGGCGGGTTTTAAGATTGTCATACTCATCCACCATTGTCCTTCCCATTTCAGCATCAATACATTTGTGTGTATTTTCAGCCATGAGAAGTTCCCTTACATGTTCTCTCCATGCATCATAATCCATACCATCCAGATTGCGAGGTTCATAGAAGAGTACTGACTCAGCCATGAAAACTAACACATTGATAATCATGCATAATCAGGGAGACAATAACATTTTGAGAAATAATTGCATACATCAGATATCTATTAAGATGGAATACGAAAAATAATGATTCCTCAACCATCTAAACCAACCGACCGCCAGTAAACCGAGTGAAGGGGGTTCATGAGAGTTCACATTACTGTCGTCTTCAATCCAATAGATCAGTCTCTTAAAACGATTTTATTCGCTAATTACTGTAACAGGAATTTTAAAATAAGCATACCCGATCTTGGCTTTCCCAATGCCTTTTTTAATTTGAAAAATGTTCCGATGAACTTACGCATGCATATACAATTCTACTTCACAAGTAAATTATCATAGCAAGCCAAATTCATCATCCAAACCACACATCATGCATACACGTCATGTGTCTAATTTTCTGAGGAACTCATGCTGGCATATACATAATTCTACTTTCTATGTAAACTCTAACATGCAGCTATATCCTCAACATTCAAGCATACGTGTCATACATGAAACTTCCACATCAAACATATTTGGCGACTGGCTTTTGTTTTAATTTTTTTTTTTAATATTAGGGGCTGACTTGCAATTCACGCTTACTTAACTTAGCCTCCAAGAATTATTAACTATGTAAAATAATTTCCAATATTGCTATATATTATAATCGGCCACATCTATATAATCGGCCAAAAAACCCTAAGGCGGCTCCCTATTCAGTGCTATGCATGGTTCCTTGGTAACCTCTAGTTGATCAGTGAAACCACAGAAAATGAGTCTGCTAATGAAGGTTACAGATTCGGTCAAGAGGAAGAAACTTATAATATCGTAGCTGCTCACGGTTATTTTGGCCGATTGATCTTCCAATACGCTAGTTTCAATAACTCTCGTTCTTTACATTTCTTCCTAGCTGCTTGGCATGTAGTAGGTATCTATATATATATATATATATTTAAATTCTGGCTTACATATATAAATATATATTTATTTATTGTCAATATCTTTAATATGGAAGTACATACACTAACAATATATTTTCTTAATATTTTAGGTAACTAAATCTATCAATAATATCTTTATCCCTATAAATTAGCTAGATATATTGATTTTTTTTTTTTGATAACAGCTAGATATATTGATACTTATATATATTTCTATATATTAATGTGAACCTATCAATATATTTCCAATTATAGATATATTGCCACCTTTAATAAATATTAAAACATGGTAAATAATATATTAATATATTTCGGCCGAAATTTACAAACTTGGGGCCTAAGAAATTAAAAAATTTACCTTGTAAATTTCCTTAGGGTTCGGCCGAAAACACTAATTGGAAACAAGTCGTCAAATTTCAAGATCAAATTTTAATAAGATATACAATCCAATGTTTGATTTTGATAAAAGTCACATTTTTCTTGAAGATCATGAACATCAAATTTTACTAAGAACATCATGAAAATTTCGGCACTAACAATTATAAAAATCAGAAATTTTAAATTTTCATTCTTTAAAATTTCGGCCAACACATGTAAAAATCAAGAACATCAATTTATCAAAATCATGAACTCCTAACACAGGCTCTGATACCACTGTTGGATTACGGGGCTAGATACTACTGAAACATAAAGAAGGTACATGCTTGTAATCAGAATTACGCAGCGGAAGATGTGCACATACCTTAAACCTTTTCCGTAGTCCCAAGATCTTGCTGAGGGAGTTCTTGATCCACCGGACGGAACCCGTAGAGCAGTGGCGTATCCAGGATTTACACAATGGGGGTACACTTTTTAAAAATGAATAAAAATTTAAAAATAAAGAAAATAATTGTGGCACGATACAATCTAGCCATCTAGGTTTTGCTCTCTCGGCCCGCTTCTTTATTTGATTTTTGTTAAAAAAAAAAATATTTTTCTACTACCCTCTGACTTTTCAAACACTGATATTGACCCCTCTAGTTAATTAAAGTATTAAAACTACCTAATAATTAAGATTACTAAAAATTTATATGAAAAATTGCAAAAAAAAAAAAAAAAAAAAAAAAGGGACATTGGTCCCTCCTTTTTCTACACTAGATACGCCCCTGCCGTAGAGGTTCTTGTTAAAGAAGCACTACACAGTATAGTCTCCACAGCAAAACGTATGATCAATTTTTTGGCAGGGACGGATCTCCGGAGTGTTTGCTAGAAGCAAATTGGCACACCCTTGGTGTCTTAGGTGGTTCGGCCAGAACTTGTGTTTAGGGGGGAATGGTTTTTCTCTCAAATCACCACCAATGAGGAATTGTGAATTGCCTTAATAAAATTCCTAACACCCCCTATTTATAGGAGGAGCAAAGTGGAAAAAAGTCCACTATGCCCTTTCCTAAGTTTCGGCCGGCCTATGGTGTATAAGGGAGGCCCAACTTTGGGCCTCTCATGTCAATTGGGATTTTGGTCAAGCCCAATATTCCTAATGTGACATTTACTCAATTTCTTAGGTAACATATACATATTAATGGGCTTCCATTTACGACGCCCAATCACCATATGCTAACAAAAACGTGACGACCCGAAGAACCAGCAAGAGCGTGAACAGATGAGGAGTGCAGAGTATTTAAGCATGGTCGGAAGTCTCATATAGGCCATGCTTTTGCAGTCGTCCGGATATCTGTTACGCTGTGGGCCTAGTAGCAAGATTCCAATAAGACCCTGGCTATCAATATTTAAAGGCTGTAAAACGGATCATACGTTATCTGAAAGGTACTGCCGACTACATACTGTGCTAAGAGGGCTGGAAGTTAGAATTGACCGGTTTCAGTGACGCCAACCATGGTGGCAATCCAGACGATCGTAAGTCCACCACAGGAGGAGTCTTTTTCATTGCTAATGCCGCCATCTCATGGACGAGCAAGAAGCAATCCCGTGTCACGCTGTCTACGATGGAATCAGAATTTGTTGCTCTCTCCAAAAATGCGCAGGAAGCGGTCTGGCTGAAAAGGCTTCTTACTGCACTGCTTGATGTCGATGTCGGGAGTAAGCCTGTGAAGGTGTACTCTGACAGTCAGGCAGCTATTGCGGCTGTTAAGAATCCAAAGTACCATAGTAGGACTAAACACATTGATGTGAAATATAATCATGCAAAATCTGTGGTAGAAGACAATATAGTCACTTTAGAATACTTGCCCAGTGACAACATGGTAGCGGACCCATTAACTAAACCATTACGCATGGAGACATTTGAAAAGCACGTTAAATTGCTTGGATTACGTAGGTTTTAAAAGTGGGCATGAATATGTGATAACATTTTGATAATTGAAAGTTACATATTTAATAAATGAGAGAATTGAAAATTGAGTTTGACTAAGTGACCACGTCTTTGGAAACCGGTTGGCTTTGACTAAGGGTATGAGCGATGGAGATGGTCAAGTTCACCTGTATTTCACCGACTCTTGTATTCACTAGGTGGCCACCAGCCGAATATTAGTTGAAGGTTGTGAATACTTGTACGGATGCCTTGGAGAAGTATTCCTATGATGAAACTAAGCAATTGGAGAATTAACAGTTGACCTAGGATACATCGCGATACAATTTAATGTTTTTAACAGGTTGATTGGAAATAAGGAATCAACGTTCCGCGGGCGCTACAACACTCCTAACAGATGAGTAGCACGATGCCCGTCGTATCCGCCAGTTGCACGAAAAATCTCGTATGAAATATTCAGAAGCAGGTACAAGATCAGAAGAATGAAATGTTGATGCGATTTTGACAACAATACATTAACAGGCACCCTCCCATTCGGGCGAGTGGGAGCTGTTAGCATATGGTGATAGGGTGTTGTAAATGGAAGCCTGTTAATATGTATATGTTACCTGAGACAATTGGGTAAATGTCACATTAGGGAAGTTGGGCTAGACCTAAATCTCAATTGATATGAGAGGCCCAATGAGGCCCAAAATTGGGCATCTCTTATATAACAGGCCGGCCGAAATATTGGAGTGGCCAAAGTGGACTTTTGTCCACTTTGCTCCTCCTATAAATAGAGAGTGTTAGGTGATTTATTAAGTTGAATCCTAATTCCTCATTTGGTAAATTAAGAGAAAACCCTCATCCCTAATCACTCTAGTTTCGACCGCTCCTTACTACTCACCAAGGGTGTGCCAATTTGCTTTGAGCAAACACTTAGAAGATCTGTCCCGTTCAAGAGTCGATCAGAGGCTTTGCTGTGGATGTTAGCATATGGTGATTGGGCATCGTAATTAGGAGCCCATTAATATGTATACGTTACCTAAGAAATTGGGTAACTGTCACATTAGGTAAATTGGGCTTGACCCAAATCCCAATTGAAATGAGAGGCCCAAATATTGAGCCTCCCTTATACATGGCCGGCCGAAACTATACTGTAGGGGCAGAGTGGACTTTTGTCCACCTTGCTCCTCCTATAAATAAGGAGTGTTAGAGTTTTCTTAAGGGTAATTCACAATTCCTCCTAAGTGGTGATTTGAGAGAAAACCCTCCCCCCTAGAACAAGTTTCGGCCGAACCATACACAAGCACCAAGGGTGTGCCAATTTGCTTAGAGCAAAACACTCCGGAGATCCGTCCATGCCAAGAATCGATCAGAGGCTTTGCTGTGGAGCTATTACCGCGTAGGACTTCCTTAACAAGAACTTCTACGGGTTCCGTCCGGCGGATCGCGAACTCCCTCAGTAGGATCTTGGGACTACAGAAAGGGTTTAAGGTATGCGCACATCTTCCGCTGTGTAATTCTGATTACAAGCTTGTGCCTTATTTATGTTTTCGCAGTAGTCAACCCCATAATCCAACAGTGGTATCAGAGCTTGTGTTAGAAGTTCTTGATTTTGATAAATTGGTGTTCTTGATTTTTAAAGGTTATGACCGAAATTTTAAAGATTGAAAATTTGAAATTTCCGATTTTTACAATTGTTAGGGCCGATTTTTTCATGATGTTCTTAGTAAAATTTGATGTTCATGATCTTCAAGAATAAGTGGTTTATCAAAATCAAACATTGGATTGTAGATCTTATTTGATCTTGAAATTTGACCACTTGTTTCCAATTTGATGTTTTTTTGCTGAACCCTAATGAGATTTACAAGGTAAAATTTTTAATTGCTTAGGCACCAAGTTAAAAGTTTCGGCCGAAATTCCTTAGTATTATTGCTTACCATATTTTAATTTTTTTAATAAAGGTAGCAATATATCTATAATTGGAAATATATGGATATGTTCACATTAAATATATAGAAATATATAA
Source organism: Clarkia xantiana subsp. parviflora (assembly GCA_036873135.1). Classification (NCBI taxonomy): domain Eukaryota; kingdom Viridiplantae; phylum Streptophyta; class Magnoliopsida; order Myrtales; family Onagraceae; genus Clarkia; species Clarkia xantiana. The sequence continues at coordinate 13,987,673 of JAPTYO010000008.1, read as the reverse complement.
CTATCAATATATCTAGCTAAATTATAGGGATTAAAGATATTATTGATAGATTTAATTACCTAAAAGATTAAGAAAATATATTTTCAGTATATTTGTTTCCCTATTAAAGATATTGACAGTAAATAAATATATATACATATAATTGGACCGAAATTTACACACACAGATATATATATATATATATATATATATATATATATATATATATATATATATATATATATTGTTGATTGATTTTGTCTTATAGATAGAATATTGGCAATAAATATATATATCTTTATGTGTGTCGATTTATATATATATATGCAATATTGAAAATTATTTTATATAGTTAATAATTCTTTGCCAGAATTCGTTAATTGCTCCGTACGAATTTACAATGGAAAAACTCATGTTCGTTGTAAGATCACTGAAGAAAAGGTTGGTCATCAATTTGGAGAGATATCCGGGCAGTTAAGCCAAGGACCTCCCGGAGCTTCTCCACCAGAGAGCAGCTTCGGAACTCCTTCGCCTCTTGGGGAAGCCAAACCCTCGGGATGTCTTGAAATTGGAGGCTAAGTTAAGTTTTTAGTGGACTTTAAAACCCTATTTAGCCCACAAGTTATTTCGGCTCAACCCTTGTGTGATTAATGGGCCGGTGCAATTTGCTAAACCGGATAGGAATAAAACCAAACCGGAATTTCTTAATTGGTTCGACCTAGCCGGGTTGGGTCGAACCGGGTTATCTAAGTGAACCTAACCAAACCGGTTTTGAGTGATTGAACCGAACCCTATTTTACTGGACCGGTCCGGACCAGATTTTGAAAATAAAACCGGTCCGAAACGAACTAGATTTTCTGAACCGAACCAGACCGAAATTGACTGAACCGAACCGGATTATTAAATATCGAATTCAAGTCAATTAATAAAATAGGATGGCCAAGTTTTAAAATCCAAATATTTTTTAAGTTTAATTAATCTACACAGTGCTCGAATGTTTAAAACTTTCATGTTTTTGATTAAACCTTAATGCCTAAGTTCGATTATGGGGATGGATCACGGAAATGCATGATTTAGGGAATGAATCAATTAGAGGGCTGAATTGCAGCTGTTTACTTTTTGTCACATATATTCATCAGAACTGTTGCCTTGACTAAGTCAAGCTAGCTGGATGTTGGGGGCAGAGCCCTGGTTAAATATATGGTATGCGCTCTAAGACAGGCATGTTGTGATGGTTGTGATTGCCTAAGATTCATGTCTAGAAACACGCATGATTAATTGTAAGAATGAATTGAAAGTTAGCCCCTAATATTTAAAATGTTTTAAAAACAAACCTAGTCGCCAAATATGCATGTTTAATGTGGAAGTGTTCTGTATGACACATATGCTTGAATGTTCAGGATGTAGCTGTATGTGATAGTTTACTTGGAAAGTAGAATTATAAATATGCTAGCATGAGTTCCTTGGAACATTAAACGCATGACGCGTATGCATGATGTATGGTTTGATTGATGCATTTTTGACTTGCTATGATAATTTACTTGTGAAGTAGAATTATATACGCATATCAGAACATTTTTAAATACAAAAGGGCCTTGGGAAAATCAAGATAAAGTATGCTTATTTCAAAGTTCCCGTTCCGGTAATTTGCGAATAAAACTGTTTTTAAGAGACTGATCTATTGGATTAAAGACGACGGTAATGTGAACTCTTTCACGAACCCCCTTCCCTCGGTTTACTGGCGGTCGGTTGGTTTAGATGGCTGAGGAATCATTATTTTTCGTATTGCATCTTAATAGATATCCGATGTATGCAATTCATTCTCAAAATGTTATTATCTTCCTGATTATGCATGATTATCAATGTGTTCGCATGAGTTGGTTGAATGAGTGCGATTCAATATTCCTCGCAATCTTGATGGTATGAATTATGATGAATAAAAGGAGTATGTGTTGAACTCTCTACTACGATTCTGATAAGCGGAGAGGACAACTACGGATGAATATGGTAGTCTGTATGATTTTGACAATGAGGGATGAATGTGATAATTTGTTTCCCCAAGAATGGGAGTAGGTTCTTTGATGATCTGAACGCGTATGTGGTGATACATTCAACTTTGGACAAAGAGGTTGAAGAAGACTTCAATTGAAACCAGACAATGTTACAGCTTGGTATCTCTTTGCATCCGCCTCAGTGGAAGCAAGGATGCTAAAGCTAGATATGTTATGGTTGAATGTGATGGTCTTCTCTCTTTCCATGGATGTTGGTGTAAAAGTCGCTCGAGACCTTCGCGATGAAAGGTCAACATGGAAAAGATGTATATGGTTGTCTGTTGTTGACAGGACTCACTTACCATTAGTCTAGTCAAGTACAGTAACCACAACAATAAAGGGAAAACCTTCTCTGCTCACCACAGTGGTTGGAAAGAAGCCAACCATGATCCGCATTTCAAGAAGAGAACTGGACCGAATAGTTCCAATACGATAATCCGGTGGGTTAAACCCCGTTGATAAAGTACGTCCCAAGAACGCGTCGTATGTCATGAGTATAAAGCTGGAAAATGTTTTATACGGGCACAAATCATTTGATGTGATTCACTCGTGAATTTACTTAGGTGTGATGTTCAACATGAATCAAAGTTCTCGACTATGTGTGCGACAAGCACGGATCAAATACGCGACTTTCAGATCAAGAACCATACCATTATCATTTATCGTTCATTGTTCGTTTGAATTACTAAAATTTTGGTTATTCCTAGATTCCGATTTATTGAATGAAGTAATTGTTGCTCGATTCGAAGTACGATTTGCTTATCAATTTAATGGTCTCGTAAAAGGGAACGATCAGAAACGAAAATCCATACCCACGGGTTTGGAACCAATTTTTTCGGCCAAGTAGAAGAGGCTGAATGAAATGAAAGGACACACATACTCTGTCATCTCATTCAGGACAACTGAACTGAATAAACCCATCGATTGCGTAAATAGATCGAAAGATTTAGTAATTCTTATTCATTAGTACTCCATTATATAAATTTCGTAATGATGAACATGTTTGACACCGATTGGATTAAATTAAATTGAATTTTGGAAATTAAACGATTTAAACCATGAGATAGAACATGGAATAGGCGCCACAGATGCGTGTACCTCGAAAGATGGAACACATCGTTTTCAAAGTACGAATTTAATGATGAAGTGTTTTAATGCTGAATTTTTCATTAGCCTCCCTTTTTTTGGGAATAATTCATTCAATGCTTACACGATGAAAATATGTATGCTTCACAAGCTACCACGGACTCGTAAAGTATAAACGACCACATAAGGCGAAAGCCCATTGCACAGTTCAAAGATGACCAAGTCTTTGGGATGAATTAGCCAATGAAAAAGATGATGTCTTTAAAATGACTCTCCCACTAAATGCCTTGAGCGAGATTTTTGGCAAGACATTCACATTGATAACACACTTCATCGAAAAAATCGGTCAAACACGATGCCGTTAAAGCTAAAAGGAATGATAGTGAGTTAATTTTTATCATCATGCGACACTAACATGCGCATTAAACATTTATTTGGACTGAGTGTATGGTGACTACTCTTAGAGGATACATGTTTAAATTAGCTTGTGATAATGGTGTTGTGGTCGAACATGAGACGTTACACACTTTGATGACGAATTTTCAACGCTTGATGAGATGTAACAGACAAAGTCTTGATCGAATTGAAGTAGGATAACGATGATAGTCAGACCTCACTTACTTCGAGTGGGAGATTTGAGGCAGCAACGCAAGTGAATGAAATGGTAAATGAGGATGGAGACATTTTCATAGTAAATCCAGTGGGAGGACACAATTCTACCACACAAATCACTGTTGTTGCAGGTGCGAATCAAGTTGAACCTGATAATCACGTTGCCGGACCGCTGGATGAAAATCCAATAATGTCACAACTACCCATTGTTGCCAGTGGGAGTGGATTAACCAACTTGGTTCCGAGACAGAGAGGTTGTCCAAGAAAAGTTTTAGTAAAAGGTTCCAGCACTGCCCTTCCCAGTGGGAGTGATGCTCTGATAGAAAGTATTATTCCGAGTGGGAGCAATGTTCAGACTCAAGATGGGATTAACGAGCCTAGACGAAGTCAAAGGCATCGAACTTCTCCTAATAAGTATCCCATAGAGAAGGGTGAAATATTCACCCTAACTTCTATTGACGAACCAGTGACGGTTCAACAAGCGTTGAAAGGACCTCAAGCGAAGTAATGGAGGAAAGCAATGGAGGAAGTGACCGCCTCAATGAAAGCCAATTCTGTGTGGTCTTTAGTTGATTTACCTGCTAACCGTAGGGCTATAGGGGCGAAATGGGTTATGAAACTGAAATTCACTGCTGATGGAAATGTTGAGCGTTACAGAGCACGAATTGTTGCGATAGGATACACCCAACTTCACGGAGTGGACTTTGATTAGACTTACTCATCGACTGTGAGATACACCACAGTCAGGGCAATCCTAGCTCTGGTCGCAAACCTCGAATTAGAGCTGCACCAAATGGACGTTAAGACCCCATTCCTCCACGGAAACCTGGAGGAAGAGATATATATGGAGCAATCAGAGGGTTTCATTACTCCTGGTAACAAACGTAAAGTTTGTAAACTCCAAAGATCCATTTACGGTCTTAAAAAATTATCTTGGCAACGGTACCGCAGTTTCCACGAGGAAATCGTTGGAAACGGATTCGTGAATCTCCACGAGGATCCATGCGTGTATACAAAGACCCCCGGGTCTAAGTACGTCATCTTGACTTTGTACGTGGATGACATACTCATTGCCGCGAACGATGTGAGTTTTATGCATGAATCAAAGTCCTGGTTGGCATATGTATTTGAGATGAAAGACATGGAAGAGGCTACGTACATCTTGGGCATTAAGATTGCTATAAACCGTGCCATCCGGAGGTTATGTCTATCTCTGGAAGCCTACATAAACTAACTGTTGAAAAGGTTTAGACTACATGATGCCAAACCCGTGGAAACGCCGGTAGTATTCAGGTGCGACGACCCGAAGAACCAGCAAGAGCGTGAACAGATGAGGAGTGAAGAGTATTTAAGCATGGTTGGGAGTCTTATGTACGCCATGCTTTGCACTCGGCCAGACATCTGTTACGCTGTGGGCCTAGTAGAAGGATTCCAATCAGACCCTGGCTATCAACACTTAAAAGCTGTAAAGCGGATCATACGATATCTGAAAGATACTGACGACTACGTACTGTGCTATGAGGGCAGGAAGTTAGAATTGACCGGATTCAGTGACGCCGACCATGGTGGCGATCCGGATGATCGTAAGTCCACCACAGGAGAAGTGTTTCACCTTGCTGATGACGCCATTTCATGGACGAGCAAGAAGCAATCCCGTGTCGCGCTGTCTACGATGGAATCAGAATTCGTAGCTCTCTCTAAAAATGCACAAGAAGCGGTCTGGCTGAAAAGGCTTCTTACTGCACTGCTTGATAACGATGTTGGGAGTAAACCTGTGAAGGTGTTCTCTGACAGTCAGGCATCAATTGCGGCAGTAAAGAATCTGAAGTACCATAGTAGGACTAAACACATTGATGTGAAATATAATTATGCTAAATCAACGGTAGAAGATAATATAATCACTTTAGAATACTCGCCCACTGATGACATGGTGGCGGACCCACTAATTAAACCATTAAGTAGAGAGATATTTGAAAAGCATGTGAAACTACTTGGATTGCGTAGTGTTTAAATGTGGGCATGTATCTGTGATAACATTTTGATGAATTGGAAGTTACATTTTGATAAATGAGAGATTTGCAATTTGAGTTTATGATTCATCGACGTAATGTTTGATTACATTAGATTCTACGGTCTATAAACTAAGTCGTAGGAGGACGCAATACTCTGCATAAATTATGTCGAATGTGGGCATTGCCTTGTCACACTAGCACGGTCATCTTGTAGGAGAGGTGGACCTCTTATGAAGCAAGATTGGCTAAGAATCAGTTGGGAAACTTGGTTATGCAAAACGATCATTTGGTTTTGGAATAACATGATATGATCTTCGTTTTGCACTTCACTGGTGACGAACTCTGTTCGTCATTAACCACATTCTGGGCCAGATGTTTGTCTGCGATAACACCATTGACATATCCCACACCTGATGATGTTCGGGTATGCTATCAACGCGTGCTTCATACCACGCGTGCCACATTTGACTACGGGGTCATGCTCGGTTGTGCTAGAAAGAATCCTCGTGATTTGGACGTATGCAAACTTTTTCACCTCGAGCGTGTGATTGATTCCGGGAGCCTTATGAAGAGGCACCTGAAGTATCCTCATGGACTCATAACTCATACCTAATGTCAGGCTCAATGATCGCTTCCCGGGTATGAGCTTAGTGCTGAAGAAAAATGTCAAGTTACCACGTCTTTGGAAACCGGTTGAGTTTTACTAAGGGTATGAGCGATGGGGATGGTCAAGTTCACTTGTAATTCACCGACTCTTCTATTCTTGGGCGCCGTAATTGGGAGCCTATTAATATGTATACGTTACCTAAGAAATTGGGTAAATGTCACATTAGGGAAATTGAGCTTGACCCAAATCCCAATTGACATGAGAGGCCAAAATATTAGGCCTCCCTTATACATGGCCGGCCGAAACTATAGTGTTGGGGCAAAGTGGACTTTTGTCCACTTTGCTCCTCCTATAAATAAGGAGTGTTAGGGCTTTCTTAAGGTTAATTCACAATTCCTCATAAGTGGTGATTTGAGAGAAAACTATCCCCCCTAGAACAAGTTTCGGCCGAACCATACACAAGCACTAAGGGTGTGGCAATTTGCTTAGAGCAAAACATTCCGGAGATCCGTCCCTGCCAAGAATCGATCAGAGGCTTTGCTGTGGAGCTAATACCGCGTAGGAATTCCTCTACATGACTTCTACGGGTTCCGTCCGGTGGATCGGGAACTCCCTCAGCAGGATCATTGGGACTACGGAAAGGGTTTAAGGTATGTGCACATCTTCCACTGCGTAATTCTGATTACAAGCATGTGCCTTATTTATGTTTCTGTAGTAGTCAACCCCGTAGTCCAACAATGGAGACTATACCTCATTAGGCTTCCTTAACAAGAACCTCTACGGGTGTTGTCCGGTGGATCGAGAACTCCCTCACTAAGATCTTGGGACTACGAAAAACAATTAAGGTATGTGCACATCTTCCGTTGCGTAATCTTGAATACTAGCATGTACCGTATATAAGTTTCCGTATTATTAGCCCCGTAATCCAACAATTGGATCTTGATGTTCGCGGTTGCACCCAAGTTCATGCGTCCACACATGCACAAATGAATAGATCAGGTTGAGACCCGGTAATTTCACTCTGAAGCTCAAGTAAGTATATTTTAGAAAGATATAAGAAAAGCTCAAAAGTAGAGAGAAAACATAAATTGTAAATAAAGAGATGAGAAATGTTATTTCTGTGCTTTGGGATTAGGATTAAGGTTTTAACCATGGTTATCTTTAATTTAACCAGGTTAACCTATATTTGGTCATATCACTACTTGGTCCGTGACCTACCTTCATGCTTGGTCTTTGACCTGCCTCAATGCTTGGACAATAGTCTGTCTCGCTGCTTGGGCAACGACCTTGGCGCTAATGAGGAGGTCTTATACTTGATATGTCATCTATGTCTCTTGGGGAATTACTTGTTAAAGAGGGATCGTTGTTAATATTAATCAAAGTCCATAGCCTCCGGGTCTTATATTGAGGACCTTGGGTGGCTTTCTTGGAATGATATTGTCTGAGTGACTCCGTGTTTGATGGTCCACTTATTTGGGTGATTGAGACTGGTACATCATAATTTTCTATTGGACTAAAACTCATTGGAGCAAACCGAGTCCTAGACGAAGAAGCCCGCGCGGACAGCTGTTGTCGCACCCTAAAATCTGACCTACGATGTTTTTGAAAAAAAAAAAAAAGATTTTTAAGATTCAGCCCTTGTTAAATATTAAATCTAAATAAAAACCTAAATTACCTTAGGAATAATGAATTAAACACACACATATATATATATATATATATATATACTAGTTATTAACGCGTGCGTTGCACGCGCATAAATCGTCTAAGTTTCAAAATATATAATTTATCTACAGTTTTCTAATATGATATTATGTAATAATACATGGCCAAGTTTAGGGGTTGCGAGAAATGAATCTGTGATCGAAAAGACCAACACAAAGTAATTCAAAACGGAAAAAATAGAAGAGGATAATTAAGTCAAAAAATTAACTATTGTTTTAAATTACGATACTAATTTACTGTTATAACTAATAATGAGTTGGATCGAACATGACGTGAGTTATTAACGACAAAGTTATATCTAATTTATCAACTTGAGGAGTGAAGAATGTAAGCCCGCAATTAACCACTTAGAGTCTTCAGTGGAGCAGTTTGACCTATACAAACGTAACTATACACTTTTCATGCAATTTTATATCATAATACCAACAAAAATTGATTTAATGCTAAAGGAAATTTCAATTCATTAAATTCTAAAGTTTATACTTGATTTTATGTCAATTACTTATTTAACTACTAATTAGGTTGTACGCAATTTGATTTAATTGACAGACGGAAGAACTAAATTAATGATTCAAGAACCTAAATGTTGGACGATGAATACCAGGTTATCCGTAAAAGATCAAAATTCAAGAACCGTGGTTGACCCATATTTTGACAATTGATATGATTTGACAAGTGACTGATCTATGTGATACAAAAAAATCTCAACATGTACTCGAAGTTTGCACGAGTTGAGTACATATCATACTTTATGGGTGGCTCAAATTTATAGGTATATTGTATTAATAAGTTAGTGATAATAATGTAACATGTCAGTTAAGTGACCTTAACAAAAAAGTTAATGCAATTTATCTAATGAAATTTTTAGTAATACTCAAATAATGTAGGGACTAAATCATCAATTTTTAAAAAAAATTAATGTCCAAAGTTTATACTTGAATTCAACTTAACTATTTATTCAACTACCAATTAGGAGATACCTAATATGATTGAATTTACGAACGCAATAATTAAAGCGATAGTTCGAGTCAATAAGTATTAAACATTGAGTAACATGTTATACATAAAGTCAAACTTCAAGAACCACGTTTGATCCATATTTGATATGTTATTTGAATTAGCAAGTGACTAATTTATTTGATACAAAAATAAAAACAAGCGGAACATCCCCAAATCGGTGATATAGTGAATGAAAAAATGCATCTACCTGACATATGCCCCTATTAAATGCATGCTGACTCTAATTGATATGTATATTTGATGGAGAAATTAATAATAACTACGATGACCTACCAATTAAGCGACCTAAAAAACTAAAAATAACAAAATGTAATTAAATGGTTTTTTTAGTAATAGTAAAGATAAATAGATGGGTCTCAAAGATAAAAAAAAACTAATCGCCATTTTATACATTTTATAAAAATAGGAGAACTAAATATAATACATATATGTATATAATAAAATAAAAACTATGGGAACTAAATATATATATATATATATATATATATATATAATAATAATAATAATAATAAAAATAAAAATGTTCAAGAGGTACCTTTTGGGGTGAGGACAACTCTCACATTTTATATTGGTATATAAAACTATCACATTTTAATTAATAATAACTACGGTGACCTACCAATTAAGCGACCTAAAAAACTAAAAATAACAAAATGTAATTAAATGGTTTTTTTAGTAATAGTAAAGATAAATAGATGGGTCTCAAATAAAAAAAACTAATCGCCATTTTATACATTTTATAAAAATAGGAGAACTAAATATAACACATATATGTATATAATAAAATAAAAACTATGGGAACTAAATATATATATATATATATATATAATAATAATAATAATAATAATAATAATAATAAAATAAAAATAAAAATGTTCAAGAGGTACCTTTTGGGGTGAGGACAACTCTCACATTTTATATTGGTATAAAGATATATATATAATCAGTTTACGATAAGAAATTCAGGTTCGAGAGGTTCTTATACGAATTAAAACACTTAATTTGTAATTATTGCCATGTATATTATACTCAATTTACATATTTTCCAATTTTATCTTTTAAAAATATTTGACTTCAGATTAGTTTAAAAATTGGTAAAATAAGGATTAGTTTCCATCACTAAGAAATTATCAATTATAAACCAATTCTACATACACAAAACTATAATTTATTACCAAAGTAAAACTTAAGAGCACTAAAAATTATCAAACATACTTAAGTTAAAATTTAAAATAACATTTTATATATACTAAACTTAAATAAAAAAAACTGCTTTATATATATTGTTGCGATTTGTCACCTGATCTTTTAGAGAGACAAAGAAGTGCGGCGGGGAATAGCTGGAAGCGGACGCGGTGGCCGAACGAGAGTGGAACAATGTCGAAGGCTGTGGACAACGTCAACTTGAGGCCTCAGGGACGGAATGCTCAACAAATCTAGGCAACCGGAAACTGTGCAGTGAAGCGGACAAGACAGGTTAGAGCGTTAGTAGTGGAGAAAGGGTGTAGATGGAGCTAAATGGGAACAAGACGATGTTTAGGTTGGAAAAAATGGATAATCACTAATAAAAAAATAACTTGACTAACCTTTCTTGACGAGATTATTCCACAGGTCCTGTCTTGAAGAACTAGTCATTTATTGATCTTCAAGTTCCTTTGCTCCCCGGTGTCTTCAACAAGATTCTTTCGCGGCTCTTTGGTCAAGGTCCTTCATTCTCGCATTGCAGAAAATGAATGTTCTATTCTTCACGAACTAAAGCTCGCGAATTGGGAGAAGTAGTCTAGGGGTTTAGGTAATATGATTTTCTCTCTAATCTCTTTATTGGTGGTGTAAATGGATTTATTGCAAAATTACACTAAAGGTTGTTCTAATAAGCCGACCAAAATCACCCTGATATAGGAGGAGGATGTGATTTGTTTCCAAGTTGTAGATAGACAAAGATTGACAACAATATATATTTAATTCTCTAGATATAGATACCAATATTCTATTAAAATATATTTATCTATCACCTTTAATATAATCCTATATATATATTTATAATATATATAATTATCCTAGATAATAATAATATATATATTTAATTACCAAATGTATGTTTTACTTAACAAATATTTCTACTCCCATTTTAATTAAGGAGATTAGAAAATCTAACCTCCTTTAATTAATGATTCGGTTGAACTAGTCCAATAGGCCATTCTTAGTGGACATTAATCCTTATAGTTAATGAGCAAACCCAATTAGGCATATAACCTTAATTAATTCGGTCGGACCTGGGCGACCCTAGCCATGGGTCGAACCATGTCTATGTCAATTTAGTCCTAGTGTGCGGTTAATGATGTTTAAGGGCTAAATTGCAAAATTAAATAGTTAGGACAATAAATTTGAGGACTGAATTTAATATAAAAAAATTGGGGCTAGGCATGTGCAAGTCACGTGAATATTTAACGGTCAAACTGACGGTCAACTAACAGATGGACCAAAGTATACTAGCAAACATATGGTACCAAAAATAGGCAAAAAAAAAAAAAAAACATGTTGGACCCAAAGCCATAAGTTATCAAACATGTGGTATCAAAAGATTTATTAACCCTTGAAATTTTAATTTGAAGTGAGTAGCATTTCACTATAAGAAATTTGGTAATTTGTGATGACTTTTTTATTTTTTTTTCAAGGAAACATCCTCTCACAAATTATAAGAATTTTCAATGGATTTATTATGTTTGGAGGGAAATTCCTTACAAAACTCAAAATTTTGTAAGAGATTTTTCATGGAAGTTTCAGGCAAAGTTTTTTTTAAGAGTAATTCTCTTAAAAAAAAATTGAACGTTATATTTATAAAAAAAAATTATTCATTCCCTTACATATAATGTTATAAATATCTTACAAATAAATCTGTCATAAACGACTAGATTTCTTTTATAATGTTTGAAAAAGAAAGACTCTACGAAAGAGTATTTCCATAAGAAACTCCACATTTACGTTTTGTCTAGCAAGTTAATTATGGCATATCAATATGTGTAACTTTCACTTGATCGACTAAATGTAATTTTTTTTTGCCAATGATTAATTGTAAGGGTTAACGGTACTTTTAGTGCCACATGTTTGACCAGTGTAGGTTTTTGGTGGCATATGTTTAATTTTGTAAGCTTTTGGTGCCATATGTTTAAGAGCTTGTATGTTTTTAGTGATTTCGTTAGTCAACAGTTAGTTTGACCGTTAAATACTTTTATTTTGTTCAATTAAGTCCTCCATTTTATATATCTAACTTTTAATTTTTGCAATTTAGTCCTAAACAAACTCAATCGCACCCTAACCCGCAATCGAACAAGCTAGGGACCGACCTAGCCATGGGTCGGACCCTAGCTGGGTCAATTTTGGGTTTAGGGTCCAATTGGGTCAATTGGACCCTAGCCGAAATCGACCCAGCTAGGGTCCGACCCATGGCTGGGTCGGACCCTGGTCAGGGTCGGCCGGGTCAAGCGACCAGACAAGGATCCGACCCAGCCATGGGTCGGACCCTAGCTGGGTCAATTTCGGCTAGGGTCCAATTAACCCAATTGGACCCTAGCCAAAATTGACCCAGCTAGTGTCTGACCCATGGCTTGGTCGGACCCTGGTCGGGGTCGCCTGACTTCGCCGACCTCGGCCAGGGTCCAACCCAGCCATGGGTCGAACCCTAGCTGGGTCAATTTCGGTTAGGGTAAACCCAAAATTGACCTTAGCCCCAACTGGACCCTAGCTGGGTCAATTTCGGCTAGGGTCCAATTGGGTCAAATTTTCATTTGTCTACTGACACTGTATTAAAGGGCATAAGTAGTTCGTTAAATTCTTGGTGGGTAAATACTGTCAGTAGACAAAGGAAAATTCTAGATAGATGATTCAAAATTTTGCCGCCAAAGTAAGTGCCCCTTAGTGATAATTTTTGCCTATAAATAGGCTTTGATGCGAGGCCATAAAACCATCCAAGAATTAATTCATTTACTCTTTAGTAAGTAGAGTTATTATATATCATGCGGTATCCATTATTACGTCGGTTCTATAAGACCTAGTGATTTTATTGTAATCTCGGAGATGATTTGCTAGTAACCCATTAGCAAAACTAGTTTACGAGTGGGGGCAAATATAATCTTTCGGAAAATGACTATATGTATGCGCCTCAAAATCAACATAATTCGATGTCCCGTGTCCCGTATCGTATTACTCGTGTTGGATAACTATGTCTCGTATCAGATAATTCATGTTGGTTATATGTCTCATATCAAATGATTCATGCTAATAAATGTCTCATAATGAATAATACATGTTAGTTTGTGAAATATTTAAGTGATTGGTTACTTGTACTCTAACTCTAAGCCTCGATTCCCAACGGTAAATGCCCCATTTTGCCAATTTCATCCTTGAGAAAATCTAAAGCACTAGGGAACTGTAATGCAAGAAGCATATGTGTGGCATGAAGATGTAATTTATTCATCAATCGACTCAACTGCGTAATATGGAGTGCGGTCCTAAGAAAAGTGAACAATGATGTAATTTATTGGGCTCGACTCAACTGCGTAATATGGAGAGCGGTCCCAAGAAAAGTGAACAAAAGCACAAATTAGATTATCTAGTCCAAAAATGTGATGTGTTTACATAATTGATTTTCGGTATTTCATAAGCCATGAAGATTTAAAGAGTTGAACATTATATCTATCTATCTATCTATCTATCTATCTATAATATATTATTTAGGATATAGCTAATAACCTACTTTTTTACACGTCATCGGCGAGTATTCCTATTGGTTCGTGAATTTTGTGCTCCTTTTTACTTTTGAAATTTTATTTAAATAGAAACTGATTGAGAGACCAAACATTTCTCTTGAAGGAAGCATAAGAAACATGAAATTTACGAAGATATGCGGTAAAGGATGACTATAGCATAGAGGTACAAGATATGAAATCTTCACAATGCTTTTTCACCTTGTACCCTAAACTTACTTATTCTACCGAAGCCCAACAAGAAACACATTGAACATTACACTCTCTCGTATATATTATTGCATCTTTTGAAGCCACAATTTCATCGTTACAATAATCATTCTGAAAAACCACTTCCCAAAGTTGTTTGGTTTGTATGAAATTGAGTTCCATCCTTTTTTTCCCTTCTAAACCTGCAGAATCTCGATCGTTGTGGTCAATCACTTTCTCGTGCACTGCCTTCATGTCTTTGTAATAGGCAAGAGGATTCAACTGATGAGCATGCCACATAAGGTCGATATCAACAGTTGGGACACAAAAAATATTGATCTGCCTTCTTCTTATTAACCTCACCAAGTGATGGAAGGCCTTATATCTACCTAAAGCTTCTTCCATGAAGAGATTTCCATATTTCATCATTTTAGACACCTAAAGAAAATCACCACTTTTTTAGATTTAAAATTAAAATAACTAGTTTTGGTAATGATTTTATAAACATGAAAATAAATCATGAGGTATTAAGTTACCTTTTTGAAAAAAGAACTTTGTCGCTTAACAGCTACTACTAAATCATACTCGATAGTATTGGTGTTCCAAGTTTTTGCGTCGATGCTATCGTTTGGCCTTAAGGATTCAATATTAGACAGGTCTAGATTGTATGGCTCGGTAACATAAATTCTTTCCCATAATAACTTGGTCTGCTTCGGGCAAGCTTCTTCAACAGTAGATAAGACATTCAAACTTCCAAGAGTTTTTCCGTATATTTTCTCGCAGTCACTATTATATTGTATCTGTAAGGAAGAAATAAGTAACTACTAAGTACAATTCAGGTGGAAGAAACTAAATTTATTGTGATCAAAATCCAAGAGAAAGGAGTTTTGATTTTTTTTTTTTTTTTTATTACAGGATTAAGACGATGACAATGCCATATCCATTCACAGTCGAGAGGTACAACTAATGGCCCCTCGAAAACTGGGCAATTCATATGCTTTGCAAGTAAAGGAAGCCAACAATTTTTGTACCTAAAATGAAGATAGCATATCGTTAAAGAATCGATTGAGCTGAATGATTAATTTTTTTATTTTTTATAAAAAGGTAGTAAATTGCTAGAAAAAAAAATCTTATTTTTTAATTTTACCTATAAATCGCTCGCTCGAGTGCAGGACCTTCGTAAAAACAGCCTGTACTATCAACGACCTCTAGTAATCGAAGTTGTTGCTCTGCAGCATCAACAAGATCGACACTAAAACTGATATCTTGCGCCTTGGTCCACTCCATCTGTTGTGCTTCTTTCATAGTTCCTGCACTTAATTCCTCTGCAATTGTACTGTTGTGTGAAATTTGGATATGAAGTTAGGGGCATTTATATATGGAAAATGCTAGAGGAGAAGAAAATCCGGCCGAAATCCATGGCGAAATGTACATTCACCCACGTCATTTAACTTTTTTCATTCTTTCTTTAATAGAGCATTCTCTTTCTTATTTTATTCCATTAATGTCCTTCTAAACTTATTATATCTATTTTGATCTTAAAAATAAATAATATTTATATTATCTATATTAGATAATAAAAGGACCTAAATTTATTTTAAAATTATATAAATCTACACAGCCGTCTAGCATAAAAAAAATGCCTAAAATTAGTTAACACTTTACTATTTACGGGTTGATCCAATACAAACTGAGATACTTTAAATGTATATCAAATAAACTACGGGTGTTGCCCTACAAATCATTAGAATACTATGTGGAAAAAAATAACCAGTTATGAATTATTTATTTCGGCAATGCTCTCTCTAATTTAGAGACTGAACTTTTATAGCGAAATATATCTGAAAGTTTGTTGATGATGTATGATATTATATATTCCTAATTTACATGCATGTATATTCTTTTCGTACAAACAAAATATTAGAAATTAAGGTAGTCAGTTAAATAAATTTAAATTTGGAATAATAATTTGTAATCAACTAAAAATTTGGGTAGCAATTTTATAATTAACCTTATTATAAAAATAAACTAGAGTATTTTTAAACTGGTTTTTTCTATAATGCTTAACTATTTTTGAATGATAATATTTCAAATTTATTATTTGTTATATAGTTTTTTTTTTATCATCTATCATAATTATAACTAAATAATAATAAAAGTGTAATTGTTTTTAGTAATACTGTACTATCAATACTTACAATGCAGAGCCAAAATTATGCTAACAGTTGACAATTTACAATCTACGGTTATTAATTTTATCAAATAAGCGTAGTTAAGAAAAATGCAAACTAAAGGGCACTATTGGAATAAAGTAAGTATTCTTGAAGAAAGTGCCAAAAGCAATTATAATGGTAAAGTAAGCAACTTTCGGTAATAATTTCTGCAGAAAATTCATACTCCATAGCAAAGCCCTTTATATATATATATAGTCAAGAAAAAGCCTTATATAATAATATAGGGTTCATTACCTTGTCAAACTCCACATTAATAGTTTTGTCTTCATGCAAGTTTTCTTTGGTAGAAAGTCTTCATGCATTTAATGTGACTTCTTTTGCCTTGGGCCAACACTACCTTTCGTATGAGATTGTTTTATGACCAAACTGAGTGATGTTTATATTTTCCCTTTTTCAAAATATAGTCTAATATCTTTTAAATGCGTCTCATTTATCTTCGTAGTGTCGGAATTAAAATCTGACCTATGGCGATTTACGTTTAGAAAAACGTGGATTTTGAAAGAGTCGCCACTAGTTAATTATAAGGCTAACTAGAAACCTAAATTACCTAGGGAATAACGAATTAAACACTTAGGTATCGAATCGGTCTACGATCAGAGTTCAAGTTCGGGGGTTCTGTTACGAATTAAAAAAAAAAAAGTATTTTTTAACTACGCCCTTTCGGTACTCAATTCACTTAACTTGCCAATTTTTAATCAATTATAAACCAATTCTAAGTACAAATAACAACAAAATCTAACAGTACTAACGATTATCACAAATAATTGAATTTATGCGAAAAACTAACATCATGAACATACATAATTAATCATTTATTATTTAGTTAATCTAAACTAATCAAGTTTAAAACTAATTAAATTAAGCCTAATAACATAACATGTAAACGTTAAATAGACAATATTACAACATGTAATCAAATTAGAAATATACTATTTGGCCATGACTAAATTAACATCAACCTAACTACCCTATTATAATAACTAGGTGCACAACCCGCGCAGAGCGCGGGTGAGTAAAAAGAAATGAAATTTTTTTAAAATTATACAAAAGATCATAACTTCTATAACTTTATATGGTAGAAAAATTATCTCATTAGAATCAAAATAGATTTATTCAAACAGTATATAAATATTACCAATAAATTAGAACGATTAATTTATTATTTATATGATTTTGACATATTAAGACATAAGTCTATAAATATTATTACTCTAAATTTGTGTACTTTATTATAAAATCAATAAAAATGGACAATAATCGTTTAATATAAACGTAATCTATATCTTGAAACGTATGTATAAATAAATAAAATAATATTGAAGTATAAATTTTAATTTTAAAATCAAAATGTTAAACTATTTGTTCATCAAAATCAAATCAAACTATGGCCCACTTCAATTTCTATTATCAAATATGTAGCGACCCAAATATATTGTTTCAAAAACTCATTTACAGTCCAACCCCAACCTAAACCCATAGCCTTGTGTAACATTACTGACCAAGTCCATTTGTTTTCGCCTGCCGCTAGGGTATGAAGCTTCCAGAAAAAGCAAACTCTTCATCTTCCTTCGGCCGCAACATTCACTCGTCGCTTCGATTGTCTCTCTCCACTGATACGATTGTCTCTCTCCGTCGATTCGACCGCCACTCTACGACGACGTGGCCGCCTATCCGAACGATATTCTTGGTGGATCTGACCGCCACTCTCCGACGACGGGACGGCCGATCGAACACCACTCTCCGACGACGCGACCGTCGATCGAATGCCACTCTTCGACCACGCGACCGCCGATCGAATGCCACTCTCTACTGATCTGACTTAACTACGTTGTTCAGTACTGGAAGACGTTGAGGTCTCGGACGTCACAGATCTGACCGCCGATAGTTAGATGTACAATGTCAAAATCGGATCTGAGGGGCCTCTAATTTCAGTCGAAAATGGATATGTAGATCACCCGCAGCTCAGGTGTCGATTTGACTGCCTCAATTTTTAGGTGGATCAAAACCCTAGTTTAAGTGTTCATTTTTTTCCATTAAATATGCCACTGTCGCTGCAATAATTTTCTTCTGTATATATAGATTTTGAAGCACCATGAAGATGACTATTAATGTTGAAGAATATAGACAGTCACCTTTGAAGATTTAGAGGCTGAACCTTTCTTATTCTCATCGATTTTGATTAATGAAGAGTTGGTGTATAGATTAATTAGGTATTCTGATTAGAGTTAGTGTATATATTAATTGTAGGCGTTGAGAATCAATTGTAACTTAAGGAGAAATAATGCTGGTAGTGATAGTGATATGTGTCGAGCTACTGTTAAACTAAGAACAGCCACTTTAGACAACCCAATATAATATATATTGGGCCTGAGTTTATTCAACAGGGTTTTAACTAAGAACTTCCACTTTAAACAACCCAATATATATATATAGGGCCTGAGTTTTTTCAGCAAAGTGGCCCGAATGGAACATGTGAGGTGGCACTCAATGGATAGTTTAAAACGCTGATGTGGCATCACCAAGTTAAACCACTCTCTCACATGTTCCCTTATATATATATAGATAATAAACAAAATAAAAAAATTAATAAAAAAAAAAACAGCAACAACGGTACGGTACGGGTCACCTGCAGGAGAGGGAAGATGGCCGGCAGCAGCCAGCGGACAGCGGTGGCCCGGACTCGGACGACGTCGGAGCAGGTCGGAACCGAACAGCAGGGCCGGCGAAAGGTCACAGGCGGGCGGATGGCTGGTGCTTCGGCAGCGTGGACGGGCAGATCTGGCAGGCAGGGCTTCTGGAGGCTCGTCGGAGCGAGCTGGGCGGCGGTAGAGCTTCTGGTCACCCGGCGGAGCGACGTGGTGGACGGAGGTGGTCACTAGCGGAGTGGCTTGGTCGTGGCCTGGCGGGAGCGGTGCCGGTGGAAGTCGGGCAGGCCGGAAGTAGCACGATGCTGGTCTCTGGCAGCGCTGGTGAAGATTCGGGTAGCACAGCCGGCAGCCAGGTGAGGCAGCGGACGGCACGGGCGGCGGGACGGCGGGACACAGCGGAGGAGGTCGATCGGACAGAGGTTGGGCGGAGCCGAGGGGCGATCACCGGCGGCGAGACCAGGCACCGGCGGGATGGGTGTCCATAGCGGGAAGACAAACAGAAAAAAAAAAAACTTTACACTACAGGACAAAAACGCACAGGTTATGAGAGAAGTAGTATTATTATTGATGTTGTGTTATTACGTTGTACTAGGGGTCTATTTATAAGTAAATTAACACCTAAAATTAGGAAAACACAATTTTCCCTAATATACACTAATTAATTCCGAAAATTATGAATATATCTTTATTGCATATTGCCATAAATATATATCATATATTTTCTGAATATTACACAATATTAAATGCATTTACTATCATAATTTAAACTAAGCCTATTTTTAGCAATCCCGTGACCTTCCATTATCAGATACTTCCATTTTTTAAACGCGTTACACATAAAATTTTTAACGTGTTATATACGTGTCGCGCGTACCAAAATTAGATGTTTACAGTTTGCCCCTCTTTGGGCGGACTCCCGTAGAATGCATTCGAGGGGGTTTGTCCAAAGACGAGTAAACACTAATTTTGGTTAAGAAGTATATCTTCTTCTGTATTCAAGTCTCCAAGGTAGCCTTTGGCTTTATTAATGATGCGAAAAAGTTAAACTTCTGTCTGTGATGCCCCTGTTGACAGTGCCTCCATTGGTAGCGCAAAAATGTAAAGCCTCGGTCGGCGGTGCCCCTGTTGGCGGTGCCTCCGTTGGCGTGTGGAAAATAGAACCTCCGTCGGCGGTGCCCCTGTTGGCGGTGCCTACATTGGTAGTGCAGAAAATAGAACCTCCGTCGGCGGTGCCCCTGTTGGCGGTGCCTCCATTAGTCGTGCAGAAAATAGAACCAACGTCGGCAGTGCCCTTGTTGGCGGTGCTTCCATTGGTAGTGCAGAAAATAGAACCTCCGTCGGCGGTGCCCCTGTTGCCGATGCCTCCATTGGTAGTTCAGAAAGTAAAGCCTCTAGTGGCGTGCGGAAAAGTAAAGCCTCCAGTGGCGTGCAGAAAAGCAAAGCCTCCAGTGGCATGCGGAAAAGTAAAGTCTCCAGTGGCGTGCAGTAAAGTAAAACCTCAATCGACGATGCCTCCAGTGACGAGCGACAAGGAAAAGCCTCCAATGGCGTGACTTGCGAATGCTGAATACCAAGGCTTCGTTCGTCGGGGGTGACTCTTAGAAAGCTGGAAAACTTCAGATCCTGATTGTCGGTTGTGACTTGTAGGAACAGACTGTAACAGTCCTACTCATCATTTGAGTGGTGACTTGCGAGAGCAGACTGTAACTGTCCCGCTTGCCGTGAAGTTGAATCGTAAGAACATACTGTAACAGTCCTACTCATCCTTGAATGGTGACTTGCGAGAGCAGACCGTAACCGTCCCGCTTGCCGTGAAGTTGACTCGTAGGAACAGACTGTAACAGTCCTACTCATCCTTGAACAGCTTGCGAAAGCAGACTGTAACCGTCCCGCCTGTCATGAAGTTGACTCGTAGGAACCGACTGTAACAGTCCTACTCATCCTTGAATGGTGACTTGCGGGAGCAGACTGTAATCATCCCGCTTGACTTTGAAGACGTTGTATCGTAGAAAATACGCATGCGCATGAATGTTTGTCCCTAATTTTTGCCTAAACTGCGCATGACGCGACAACTTAGCGGGATCTTTCTCTTTTTTCTTTTTTCGTTTTTCTTCTTATCTTTTTTTTTTTTTGAGAATTTTTTTTCTCCTTTTGCCACGGCCGATTGAGAGATTTCCGATCGTGCCCCTCAATTTTTTATTCTCTCATTTTGCCATGATTGCAATTTATGAATTTGCAATCATGCCCTTCATTTCCTGATTTTGCTAGGCCGCCCTTTCGGGTTTTCAACCTAGCGGAAGTACTCTTTATTTGATAGCCGATTAAACGGTGGCTGTGACCCGTACTTTATTTTCCGCCTCGATGCGGGAGTATTTGTAGCCGTTTGGAGGGTGGCTGTGACCCTTTTCTCACCGTCTTCAATGTTGCGAGAGCTCTTTTGATTGTAGCCATTTGGAGGGTGGCTGTCGCCCTTCATTCCTCGTCTCTTATCCGGGAAACACTTTTTGTACGTACCCATTTCGAGGGTGGTTGTGACCCTTTCACTTAATACTCGCTGTTGATGCTCCGGGAGCGCTCTTTTGATTGTAGTCGTTTAAAGGGACGACTGTGACCCTTTCTTTTATTTTCCCGCCCTCACCGGGTTCGCGGGATCACTCTTTTTTGTGTAGCCATTTTAAGGGTGGCTGTGGCCCTTTTTATTCTCCCGCCCTCACAGGGTTCACGGGGTCACTCTTTTTTCTTTTCTTTTTTTGTAGCCGTTTGGAGGGTGGCTATGACCCTTTCACTTATTTCCCGCTTTTGATGTTGCGAGAGCTCTCTTTATCTGTAGCCATTTGATGGGTGGTTGTGGCCCTTTCTTTGTAGTCGTTTTAGGGACGACTGTGATCCTTTTTATTTGTAGTTGATTTAGGGACAACTGTGACCCTTTTATTTCTTCAATGCTCTCACAAGAATTGCGTGAACACTCTCTTTATTTTTCTGTAGCCGATTAAAGGGCGGCTGTGACACTAAAGAAAAATGATATTTTTTTGCTTTTTTTTTTAAAAATAAAATTTAACGAAAATAATCAACAATAATTATGTACATGCCCCTAGTGGCAGATTGAAAATTACAAATTCTCAGAAATTCTTCTGGAGAAAGACTCGGCTGATCAAGTCAACATATGCCGATGTAGATGCCCTAGACTCACCCTACGACCAATTGATGACATAGGCAATGATTTCTTCTCCTGGCTTTTCAAGTGCCTGACTATTGCCCAATCTCATATGGGGATGCCCCACGGTTAACACTGGCCGATTTAGGCCTCACCGTAAAACGAATGTATGACTTGGTTGAGGATCACACATGGATGGCGTGGATTTTGGCCAGACAGGTCACGTATGAAAATTTTCTGGAATATCTGGGACAAACTCGGCGGTTGACCTCAGAACGGTCGGCGATCAAAGGGTCGTGCGTGAGATGTGCTCTTCAGGGGCCTTGATTTGGATGATTATCCGAGCTGCAAAATGAGTAAGGAAAAACTCAAATTTCAGGGATAGAATTGATCACAACTTCTCTTACCTGGGTGCTCGACATCTTTAATGGCAATTTTCTCCATATGTGAATGGACTTGCTGCATGTTCCGATTTTTTTCTCCATCTGGCGGTTGTGCTCGATCTGAACGGGAGATGCCATTTGGTTACCACTGGCCGGTTTAGACCTTACCGTAAAACGGATGTACGGCTTGGTTCGGGGACGCATATGAATTCCACACATGGTAGGTGGAATTTTGGCATGGAAGTTCTTTGAAGCAGTCACGTTTAATGTGGTTGCGACCTCGTTGAAGTGGTCGTTTGATCTGCAAAAAGAGTAGGGACACTCAAATCTCAAGGAAAAAATCAAGTGCAATTCATCATACCTGAGTGTTGGATATCCCGAGTGCGCAATTTGTTCTTCGTGCAACTGGATGACTGCACGTTCTTTTTATGTTCCCCCATTTGGCTGACACCACTTGTATGTACCAGATACCTATCCAAGGGTACCTGGAAAGACCAAACATGAAAGTTAGTTTAAAGAATAAAAGAAGTCATGCATGATTTTTTTTTGAAAACTCTAATGTCATTCATTTCATAATTTTGATTGTTTTTTTTTTCTAAAAGAATTAAAATTTATGATCTAAGGTGTTTTGCACAATCATGGCAATCAGTGAGCTCGTTGAGTGCGTTGTCTGGCTCGAACGCAGGACATATGTTCAAAACAATTTTTTTCATAAAGATTTTATCATCCTTTGTTCGCACTCAACAGAACAGTTAAACTATTTTTTTCAAAATCAGAATCAAATCTCTTTTTAAAACACTAGCTCATGCAAATGTTAAGACGATCTTGCCAGAAATGTGCAATACACTTTGGATAAAAACGAATGACACTTTGAGTTTTTTTTTTAAATGCTCATGCATGCTCGAAAAATAAAATTCTACTGTTAAAAATTTACAATTTACAACAGTTTACCTGAATCATACATATGGAATGTATGTACGAAATGAAAAATCCAGGTAAAGTTTTTCATAAAAGAAATGCAAATGCAATGCATATTTGGAATTAAAAGTTCAACAACTAAGAGAAGATTTACAATCTATCTAAAAAATCGTTTTTCCTAAAACAATGTCTATGAGATGTACATGAGATGAAAGTTGTAAAGTTAAGAAACTTACAGACTACCTAAAAAAAGTTTGTTTTGTTTTTTTTAAAGATGGAAAAAAAAAAATCAATGCATCCTAGTTGCTAAAAAATAAAAATTCAGGTGAAATTTTTTTTTTTTAAGAATGCATATGAGATGCACAAAAATAAATACAAGATGTAAACTTAAAAATAAAATTTCTACGACTAAAAAAAATTACAATTTACCTGAAAGGTTTTTTTCCGAAAATTATGCATATGAAATTTACATATTTTGAAAAAAAAAATCAGGTAAAAGGTTTTTTAAACATAGAGCCTTAAAACTAAGAGAGCTTACGATTTATCTAAAAAGTTTTTTTAAAAAATAAATGCATGCTGGATGCATTATTAAAAATAAATCAATTCAGTTAAAAAGTTTTCTTAAATGATGCATATGGAATGCACGTTTGATATTAGAAGCTCTAATAGCTAAAGAGGAGTCACAATTTTTTCTAAAATGTTTTTTTCAAAGGCAACACATATGCGACGCACTAATCAAAATTACAACTTACCTTAATAGTTTTTTTTTTAAATAATGCGTATGAAACGCGGGTTTAAAATAAAAAATTCAGGTAAGAGGTTTTTTTTTTTTAAAAAAAAACAATGCATACGAAATGTATCTTAAGAGATAATTTCTACAACAAAATGACTAACTACTTAGCTGAAAAAGTTTTTTTTTTTTTTTTAAATTCAATGAGATGAATGCATGAGAAATGAAGTTACACAGTTAGAAAAGCTTATTGTTTACCTGAAAACCTCTTTACAAAAAAAAATATGGATAAAACACGACAAGATAGGGGGTAAAAAAAAATGTGTGGCTTTGCACTACAAGGTAGGTTCCACTGATAGGTTCCCGACACGGTGGTTTCCTCCCCTAAAAAGGGATATCGGGACCTACACGAGCGAATGAGTTTTTCCGAATCGTACCGGCGGAATTACCGCTCCGGTCGTACCGTACTAAACCTCTGAGGTTCTTAGTCGCCTTGGGTTTGAGGCGTTTTGGACATTACACTAGAGAGGTGTGTGTGTGCGAATTCAAATAACACAACAAATAAAAAGAGTCAGATACCATAAAAAAAATAACTCCACACCTGAAATTACACAAAAACAACCAAGTTAGATGTAAAGTCAAAATAAAATAAAAATAAAGTTACAAAACTCAAACATGGCAAAAAGTGAACATACTGAGCCCGAACCCTCTAACTTCCACAGCAGAGTCGCCAAATTGTCGGACCTAAAATCTGACCTATGGCGATTTACGTTTTGAAAAACGTGGATTTTGAAAGAGTCGCCACTAGTAAATTATAAGGCTAACTAGAAACCTAAATTACCTAGGAAATAACGAATTAAACACTTAGGTATCGAATCGGTCTACGATCAGAGTTCAAGTTCGGGGGTTCTGTTACGAATTAAAAAAAAAATATTTTTTAACTACGCCCTTCCGGTACTCAATTCACTTAATTTGCCAATTTTTAATCAATTATAAACCAATTCTAAGTACAAATAACAACAAAATCTAATACTACTAACGATAATCACATATAATTGAATTTATGCACAAAACTAACATCATGAACATACATAATTAATCATTTATTATTTAGTTAATCTAAACTAATCAAGTTTAAAACTAATTAAATTAAGCCTAATAACATAACATGTAAACGTTAAATAGACAATATTACAACATGTAATCAAATTAGAACTATACTATTTGGCCATGACTAAATGAACATCAACCTAACTAACCTATTATAATAATAATAAACAAAATAAAACAGAAAAAACAATTAATAAATAAATAAAAAAAACAGCAACAACGGTACGGTACGGGTCACCTGCAGGAGAGGGAAGATGGCCGGCAACAGCTAGCGGACAGCGGTGGCCCGGACGGCGGTGGCCCGGACTCGGACGACGTCGGCGCAGGTCGGAGTCGAACAACAGGGCCGGCGCGAGGTCACAGACGGGCGGATGGCTGGTGCTTCGGCAGCGTGGACGGGCAGATCTGGCGGGCAGGGCTTCTGGAGGCTCGTCGGAGCGAGCTGGGCGGCGACAGAGCTTCTGGAGATCCGCCGGAGCGACGTGGTGGACGGAGGTGGTCACCGACGGAGTGGCTTGGTCGTGGCCTGGCGGGAGCAGTGCCAGTAGAAGTCGGGCAGGCCGGAAGTAGCACGATGCTGGTCTCTGGCAGCACTGGTGAAGATTCGGGCAGCACAGCCGGCAGCCAGGTGAGGCAGCGGACGGCACGGGCGGCGCGACGGCGGGACACAGCGGAGGAGGTCGATCGGACAGAGGCCGGGCGGAGCCGAGGGGCGATCACCGGTGGCGAGACCAGGCACCGGCGGGATGGGTGTCCACAGCGGGAAGACAAACGTAAAAAAAAAAACTAAAAAAAAAAAACTTTATAATACTACAGGACAAAAATGCACAGGTTACGAGAAGAGTAATATTATTATTGATGTTGTGTTATTACACTGTACTAGGGATCTATTTATAAGTAAATTAACACCTAAAATTAAGAAAAC
Organism: Clarkia xantiana subsp. parviflora; assembly: GCA_036873135.1. Taxonomy (NCBI): domain Eukaryota; kingdom Viridiplantae; phylum Streptophyta; class Magnoliopsida; order Myrtales; family Onagraceae; genus Clarkia; species Clarkia xantiana. The sequence continues at coordinate 13,961,527 of JAPTYO010000008.1, read as the reverse complement.
ACAATTTTTCCTAATATACACTAATTAATTCCGAAAATTATGAATATATATTTATTGCATATTGCCATAAATATATATCATATATTTTCTGAATATTACACAATATTAAATGCATTAATATCCTAATTTAAAGTAAGCCTATTTTTAGCAACCACGTGACCTTCCATTATCAGATACTTCCCTTTTTTAAACGCGTTACACATAACATTGTTAACGTGTTATATACGTGTCGCGCGTACCAAAATTAGGTGTTTACACGTGTGAGCAAATGAAGTTTAAGACCTGCATAATTTGATTGCAATCCACTAATAAGTAATAATAATTACTATACAGTACTAGAAAAAAATATGTACCGATGAGATGATTTTTACTTTGTCTTAATTTCCCACCCAGTTTTAATGATAGGATCTCAAGCCTGTCATTAAACTTTGGATTAACCGTACTTAACAATGAGCTGATTACTAGAACCCGTAACTTATTTGTGGACTAAGGCCCAAAGTCTTTTTTCTGGTAAAAGCCCAAATTCTCTTTATTAAGCTAAAGTCCTAACATGTGAGGAAAACAGTAAATAGAGTGAGTGATCTTGCAGGTTGAAAGTAACTTAATAGTTAATAGTAATGTAATCGTTCTTCATAAAATCATACTAGATTGCTGACCCCGCGCGGGGTGAATTCATATACGTGTTATCAATATATATACAGATGAAATTATAGTGATAATTTTTTAATGATGCAGCAGACAAATTAAATGATAACGAAATTAAATACTAAAGACGAAATAGAATTTATCAATCTGGCAAATTAATCGGTAAAGATCATATAACAAAATACATGTAATTAGCAAAAGAAAGTTGGAGTTTAAAAAAGTTGAACTAAATATAGGCATTTTATTATAATTTTACCAACACAAACAAAACCCAGCCAAAAAATATAGCAAAATATGACCAAACGGTAGTGTGCAAAGCATTTCATTTTTTTTTTTTTTTGCCAACATTTCATTTTCTTTTTCGGTGCTCAAGTTCTTCTCTACCAAATTGCAAGCATATGCGTATCTATCCTTTACCACTTATGTTCCTTTGGTCACACTAACTTTGAAGCTCAGTGAAGTGATTACTAAGTCCCCATCTTCACAACCAAGATCACCAACCTTCAATCAGAAGCAAGAAAGAAGAGATATGAATTCGTATAGTTAATATTAAGATCATTACCCTGAAATAACAAATACATGATATTCAATTATGTCGTAAAATATTCAGTAACTATTACAAATGTGATTTTCGTGGTCGAGACCATTGCATGAGAAAAACAATTGACGATATACACTTTGACATCAAATGTACATGCAAATAGGAGATATTTATAGTTTCTACACTTCCTCCTTCCTCATAGCTCAAGCAGTTAGTTCACCTATATGAATAATAGAAGTGGTGCCGCTTCTAACAACGGATTATGTGATTCATTGCAAATTGTTACTGAAATAAGGATCGAGCACATGGCTATAAAAGTGTTAGTTATGAAAAGAACTTTTCATTTGTGTGGTTTCCGGTTCTAACACAAGAAGTCTTGGTTTAAGTGATTGAGCCACTATTGACTTCGTTGGAGCTTTGAAATTTTACACTAGTTGAAGGTTTAAATCGAAAGATACATTTACGAATATATGAATTATGAAATATAATGGACACAAGTATATATTATAATCTAAGTGGGGATTTGTTGGAATTTAGATTGTAATATATATATCTACTATATTATATTAATTCGGCATCGGAAGCCCTCTGGCTGACACGTGGACAGTTTGTCCAGTCAGCGTTGCCTAATTTAATCAGAATTTAATAGGGGTTCTCTAAATTTAGATATATAATATTGTTTGATTCAAAATTAAGAAGTATTTTTATATCCTATTTTGATCTCTACGCAATTTAAAGAAATAAATTAATTGAATTTTTCCTTTTAAATTCATTGTCTATACAGTTTGGTTCCGGAAGACCCTAAGCCGCCACGTAAGCACAATATATATAGCATAATAATATAATAAATGGGCTAAATATTTAATGGTGATTATATTTTCCTTTCGTACGAACACTATATATATTACATAATTAAAAGGTTAATTATCCAACGGTGAATAAAACATAAAAAAAGCAACATAATATATAAATCATGTATCATAAATATGGAGGAGGTTAAAAATAAAAATTATAGAGCATAACAATTACAGTTTAAGAGTAAAATTTGAAAATTATCATTTTAATAGGATTAATAAAAAAAATTGTCGTTGATAATTAATCTCTAAATTTAGGAAGCAATATACATTATATAGAAAGTAATATATATAATAATATAATATACTTTTTGCAACCTTACTATATATTGTAGACCCAAGCTTCATGACCAGACGCGACTACCATGGTCATGTGCCAAAAATATAGCAAACTGCATGAAGATGCAATTCATATTGCGATCGAGGAGCAGATGGAAGACGAGGATCATCGAGAAGCTAATATTAGCATACAGAGAATTGACTACTCTACTAAACTATTTAAAATTATGAACTTTGAATTCGTCGGCAATGTGATTACCAAACATCTATCATAATCAGTTTGAAGCTATCATAATCAGTTTATTAGGCTTCCCTAATAAGCTTTGGACCATGATATTCTTTTTTGTGGTTTACTTTTATTTGACGGCGTTTATAGTAAATCTGGGTGTTAATATGCTCAAATGCTGGAGCAAGATGATCAACTGATGTAATTTAATGTCTCGCAAGTTGTGCTTCTTATGTAAGATTATATTTATTTTTGCTTATCACATGCTTCCCTAATAAGTTTTGGCTGACCATGATTTTCTTTTGTGGTGGTTCACTTTTATTTGACACAGCGTTTATAGTATAAACCTTGGTGCTATGCTCAAACGCTGGAGCAACTACATATTCAAGTAATTCCCATATATTTTCTCAACTGATGTAACTTATAATTTTTTGCGAGTCATGCTTCTTTTGTAAGATTATTATATTTATTTTTGCTTATCACAGGTATAATTTTGGTTTTGGTGCATATTTTTTATATAGTTTTATTTTGATGCATGTTCACAATTACACGTGAGATGTGTAGTTTACTTAAGTTTAAATATTTTTTATATGATATGTTTCTGACTTATTTATATCGGTTTTGAAACATATCGTAGCTTGATTATCTTCTAATGGCAATGACTATTTCTTTCATGCTTATTAACAACTTGATGTTTGTCAATATTCTATTCGAGTTCATGTAATCTGTGTTTTGAATAATATTTGTTTAAGACAAAAAAAAAAAAAAAGTTATTAAAAGTCGACATGCAATTATTGGATGAGATAGTATTTATGTTATCATATTATATTTTTGCTTATAAATTATTTTATATTGATCATAAATTTAAAAAATGGTTAATCTAGGTAAATATTCCTATAATAATATGACACCGTACACATTATTCTTTTTGGCAAAAAAAAATAATTAAAATAATTAGAGGGTTTCCATTCAAAAAAAAAAAATTATCCCGTCTTAGGATTTGTTCACTTTAAATGGGTATATATATATATATATTATATATTAATTTTTTAGATATAAAATATTAATTGACTGCAAATTAAGAAATATTTATATCTCATATTTTAGTCTCTACATAAAATAAAGAAACAAATATTTAAAAAGTTAATATATATTGTTTCCAAATATAATTGGAGCTCTTTAAATTTAGATATTAAATACTGATTATTAAGAAATATTATGTCAAAGTTTTTATATATGAAAAATTTATACTATATATATGAAAATTTATATACTAAATATTTATGAAAGTCTCGATAGTTAATAGTATAGTAAGATTAATATTTTATTTTTTTAATCTTCCATTAAACTTAAGATATAAATATGAATATAATATTTCTGTTTAATTTAGAGATACATTTAACTTATTTTAGATATAATAATATAAAATTTATTTTAAAAAATAGTTTCTCAATGATATTTAGTATTCTACTAGAATTTAAAGTTTTTCTTTTTTTATTTGGCTATTTTTCCCGCGTGGTGCGCGGGGTTAGCATCTAGTATTATATGATATAAGATGGTTGGTGATATAGATGTGTTGATTGTCTGTCAAATTTTTTGACTAAAATCTACAACATTTATTTATGTATATATTAAATAAAGATATATATGAGCACAACATGTATAGGCTATATATCACTGTATTAAAGGGAATAAATAGTTCGTTGAATTCTTGGAGAGTAAATACTAGGGGTGAGCAAATATCTCGAGAGGCTCAAAATCCCGCCCGTCCCGCCCTGGCCCGTCCCAGAAAGCCCGTCCCAGAAATGTGCCCAAGCCCTAATGGGCGGGACTTTTCTTCTCAACTAGGGCTAGGGCTAGGGCTTTTTTACGAAGTCCCAAAAGACCCGCCCCGTCCCTTTTTGCTAACTAATCAGCTATAAACTATAGTTAGTTAAATTAACTTTAGTGATAGCTCGGGTTGAAGTTCCATTTGATCTGGGATTTGCATTTATAACTTATTATGTCAGAATTGTTAGTGACTTTATGTTAGAGTCTTGGTAAAACTTAGTTTTGGAGTCTTTGGTGAACTATTTTGGAGAACCAAGTTATGTGTTGAACTTGGTGTTCTTACAAGTGACAAAATGTTTGAGTGATTTTGGTGTTTTATGGTGAACTTTGTGGTATCTGTTGAACTTTGTTGTTGTTCTGTGTTTGGTTATGGTTTAAGTAAATTGAGTATGATTTTTTTTTTTTTAACTTGGATGGGAATTTGGGTTTGTCCCTAGTCCCTGTAGTCCCGTGACGGGCGGGCCTTTTCCTACTAGCTATGGCTCGGGATAGGGCTTGGGACAGCCATTAAGTGGCCCTAGTTTTAGGGCTTGGGCCATTTTATAGAAAAAACCCGTCCATCCGTCCCATGCTCAGCCCTAGTAAATACTAAATAGTGTCTGTAGACAAAAAAGGAAAATTCTTGATAAATTCAAAATTTTGCCGCCAAAGTAAGTGCCTCTTAAGTGATAATTTTTGTTGTATTCTCGGAGATGATTTGCTAGTAACCCGTTAGCAAAATTAGTTTACGAGTGGGGGCAAATATCATCATTCGGAAAGCGACTATATGTATGCGCGTCAAAATCATCACAATTCGATGTCCCATGTCCCGTATCGTATTACTCGTGTTGGATAAATATATGTCCCGTATCAGACAATTTATGTTGGTTATATGTCTCATATTGAATGATTCATGCTTGAATCTGTCACGCCCCAAAATCTACCCTAGAAGTTAGGGGTGATAACCACTAATGATCCAATTAACTAAACTAAATATCTGAGCCCAAATTGCTCTAATCGTAACTCTGATACCCAAATTAACATCCATAAGCATATATCAACTATATGTAAAGATACCTTTTTGGAGAAGCTTCCGCTGCGTACTCTGATAACTCAACTGTCTTCTTCATTCTCCATTTTCAAATCTCACAATTGATAATATACTATCCTGAAACTGTGGATTGAGTTGGGGGTTAGGTTGCGGGAAAAACCTAGTAAGTAATTCTAACCTTATCCCTACCAGATCAAATATCATTTAAAACTTATTTATAATCAATAACAAATTAAACAAACCATTGATGCATTATTTCATTTTTATGCTGATTAAAACAGAAATTTGAAAATGACTTCACAATCACCATAAAAATGATTAATTTAAACGGATATCAAAACGTATTGAGAACACCTTTAAAGCATTTTCGATGGGATGGCGGACGCGCTACGTCTCTTTGACCTAACAAACTCCCAGCATTCTCCCGCTGGTTGAGGAATCACCAGATCTTCGCTTGGTCAGGCCGGCATATCATTCTGAAATAAGATCCTTTACCGTATCGATACGTTGTCTTGCGTAGTTGACGTTTAGCCAAAACAAAACACCTTTCTAAAACGTCTCATTCAAACAAATCCAAATCCAAATCACATACATATATACATATACAATCATCTATTTACATGAGACGCTTTCTTATCAAATCACGTTTAATAACATAATCACATAAACGGTATCATTAATCATCTTCAAATGAAACACATTTCGTCAAACTGTTACGCATTGAAAAACTTTCATACAAAATCATAATCTAATGTAGATTTTCAATACTTGATCCTCATTTTTTAAAAAGCATGAAATGTTATATGCACAAAATATTTCGTAAGCATTTATAAAAGTAGAAATACAATACACTACAACTCCGCACTAGCCCCCAACTCGTAACCATAACATAGATCAAATCCAATCGATATTCCTATAACACTGAACACCGCGTATCAATATAAGTCTTGATGTGAATGTATCTCAGTTATGACTGCACATTCAACTAAGCATCAAAATCGACAGAACCATTCTCAACCACCATAAGTATCCGAATCATTCTTAGATCTTCAGATATTTGACCAAGCTAAGAACTCTTAAAAATTACTAATAATTTACTGCATATACCTTATTCAGTTACGGTCCTAATTGCGCAAACGGAGGATTAATATGATGTCAGGATCACCCGAATGAGCCTCAAGAAGCAGCTGTACTCGTGTCTGTTAACTGTAGAATTTCAAATTTATATATCAACTTTAAAAGACCATGACTTCCTCAATACAACTCCATTACAAGCGATATTTATGTCAACGAAGAGATTATCCAATTTACTTTAAAGCTGCACAGTTAGTTTTCCCAAAAACAAGTAGATACTTGGTCATTTCACTCATCAAACAGCACTGTCCAGAATGACTAAACAGATTTTGAAAGACAACTTCTAAGGTTCATAACTCTCTCCATAAAACTCCATTTTGAATGATCTTTACATCAATGAAAAGCTTATGTAACCTACTTTAATGTCCTACAATCCTTTCAGATCAAAGCCAATTGTAATAGACGCGTTTATGAAATTAAAACGAGTCTGTCCAAAAGTCACGACAACACCAAACATATTTGACGGGCAAACTTCAAACGGCTATAACTTCGTCTCTACGAGTACGATTTACGCAATATTGGTGTCTAAGGAAAGCTTATGCAATGTAATTTAAGGTAGACGAATTCATTTAAGCAGAGTATCGGAACATTGAGATCGTTTTTGTCCCTAAACATGACAGTCCTGCAAAATCATTGCATCACTAATTCGTAACTAATCTTCATCTAATTGTATAGATTGTAAGTTCTAATAGTTTACTATGTACAATCCACCAACATAAATTCCCAGGTGAAGCAAACCATCGTAAGTTTAGCCCCCATCGACCATAAATGCTCAAACCTTTGTATGTCAGGTTGAAGTAAACATATGAAATCCATGTAATCTATTAATGATAGATACCATTACCTTAAACTCATGTTGGTCATTTGTTTTAGCATTGTTGATTATCTCTAACGGATTTGTTCTTCCCCGGGCTAATGAGAGGGGACAACATTTTGTTGCGTAGGTTTCTTGATCTTTGTCATATCCCCTTTCACTAATGAATACTAAAAAAAATAGAATCACAATCATCTAAGATTCTTCTATATAGGACCATTCCATTAGCCCTTGATAAATGCTGAATTTTTCCTATTATCTTAGCTTGATTCATCACGTGTTGGTTCCATACATGGAACAATCCTCCCAATCAACTCACCTTCCATATATCATATTCAATCAACTTCCATAAAATTAAATAAGCATTTAAATATTTGTAAGTAGATCATTTGGTCACTCAACTTTCATTCATAACTAAATAGGTAAATGCACTTTAATTTCAATGAACTTAGTCCTTCTAATTTCATTGACATACGTCTGAAAGTGTGAGATGTCACAGAATCAATGTTCCATAATGAATAATACAAGTTGACTTGTGATATATTGTGATATATTTAAGTGACTGATTACACGTACTCTAACCCTATGCCCCGATTCCCAACATTAAATGCCCCATTTTTCCAATTTCATCCTTAAGAAAATCTATAGCACTAAGTAACTGTAATGCAATAAGCATATGTGTGGCATGAAGATGTAATTTATTGGTCAATCGACTAAACTGCTTAATATGGAGTGCGGTCCCAAGAAAAGTGAACAAAGATGTAATTTACTGGGCAATCGACTCAACTGTGTAATATGGAGTGTGGTCCCAAGAAAATTGAACAAAAGCACAAATTAGATTATCTAGCCCAAAAATGTGGTGTGTTTACATAATTGATTTTCAGTATTTCATAAGCCATGAAGATTTAAAGAGTTGAACATTGTATCTATCTATTTATTTATTTGTATATATATAATATACTAATTGGGATATAGCTAATAAATAACCTACATTTTTTACAACTATTGGTTCGTGAATTTGTTCTCTTTTTTACTTTTTGAAATTTTATTTAAATAGAAACTGATTAAGAGACCAAACATTTCTCTTGAATAAAGCATAAGACACATGAAATTTACGAAGATATGCGGTAAATGATGACTATAGCATAGAGGTACATGATATGAAATCTTCACAATGTTTTTTTACCTGGTACTCTAAACCTACTTATTCTACCGAAGCCCAACAAGAAACAAACTGAACATTACACTCTCGTATATATTGTTGCATCTTCTGAAGCCACTGTTTCATCGTTACAATAATCTTCTGAAACATCACTTCCCAATTTTGTTTCGTTTGTATGAAATTGAGTTCCATCATTTTCTTCCCTTCTAAACTTGCAGAATCTCGATCGTTGTGGTAAATCACTTTCCCGTGCACTGTCTTCATATCTTTGTAATACGTAAGAGGATTCAATTGATGAACATGCCATATAAGGTCGATATGAACAGTTGGGACACAAAAAATATTGAGCTGCCTTCTTCTGATTAACCTCGCCAAGTGATGGAAGACCTTATATCTACCTAAACCTTCTTCCATGAAGAGATTGCCATATTTTATCATTTTAGATACTTAAAGAAAATCACCACTTTTTTAGATTTAAAATTAAAATAAATAGGTTTGGTAATAATTTTATAAAGATGGAAAGATATCATGAGATATTAAGTTACCTTTTTGAAAAAAGAACTTTGTCACTTAACAGTTGCTACTAAATCATACTCGATAGTATCGTTGTTCCAAGTTTTTGTTGGATTACGGGGTTGACTACTACGAAAACATAATAAGGGACATTCTTGTAATCATAATTACGCAGCGGAAGATGTGAACATACCTTAAACCCTTTCCGTAGTCCCAAGGATCTTGCTGAAAAAGTTCGCGATCCCCCGGACGGAACCCGTAGAAGTTCTTGTTAAGGAAGTCCTACGCGGTATTAGCTCCACAGCAAAGCCTCTGATTGATTCTTGGCAGGGAAGGATCTCCGGAGTGTTTTGCTCTAAGCAAATTGACACACCCTTGGTGCTTGTGTATGGTTCGGACGAAACTTGTTCTAGGGGGAAGGGTTTTCTCTCAAATCAGCACTTAGGAGGAATTTTGAATTACCCTTAAGAAAACCAGAACACTTCTTATTTATAGGAGGAGCAAAGTGGACAAAAGTCCAATTTTCCCCTACACTATAGTTTCGGCCGACCATGTATAAGGGAGGCCCAATATTTGAAACATTAGAAACTTGTCTGAACAACAACAGTAAAAGTATACTTGAAAAAGTATACGACCTCCTTCGCCTATTCAAGCCATTGGAAGATGACAGTCAGACGGCTGAATGGGATAAAATTCAGGCCATAATAGGGATCCTCCCAAAGTCTTGGCGAGCAACCAAGGCTATATTGACTATCAGCAGTTCCGTACTTGATATTGCATATGTCCTGAAAATAATCGAGATGGAGCAGGCTCGATTAAGATCGGTAATGAAGGAACCGAAATCCACAGGACAAGCTGGCCGCAAGAAAAGGAAATTCAGGAACAACGGAAAGAAACAACAGGCAGTCGACGGTAAAACGTTGACTTCACCTAAACAAGGCAGTCCCAGATTAAAATCTGAGATTGTTTGTGGGAATTCCAGCCCACGCCGAATAAGCGATGGTGCAGGTTCCAGTAGATCGCATCCTGAGAAGGTATGCGAATTTGGTTATGTAGAGGAAGCCTTAGTTTCCTCAACTGTCATGTTAACTGACTCAAATCCGTCTTGGATTCTTGACTCAGGTGCAACGGACCACATAGCCAATGATCGAGAACTATTTGCCAAATTTAGACGATTGCCGAAGGATTCTAAAAGGATATACATTGGCGAAAACTCACAAGTTGAAGTCATAGGGGTAGGAACTTGCAAATTGCCGATGGGCAATGGCAAATTCTTACTTCTAGAAAATGTCCTTCGCCCCTAGAAACCGTAGGAACGTTGTTTCTATTTCTGCTCTTATGGATAAAAACTTTATTTTGTCATTTGAGAAATCCTTTGTTCGTATAAATAAAGGGGATACTTTATTTGGATATGCCTTTTCTTATAATGGTTTGTTTATCATGGATCTACATGGAAATGTAAATTCATATCGTTTGTATGCAATATCTTCCAAAAAAGCAGAAACTGACGCAACCGGATGGCATTCGCGGCTTGGACATATAGGCTATGACAGAGTTCAGTCGTTGGCTCGACGAGGGCTTCTGCCCGGAACAAACAGTGTGGTCAAACACACATGCCATGACTGTCTGGCTAGAAAGTCTACCCGCAAGCCATTCGGTGAAGCAAAACGAGCAGAATTTCCATTGCAGATAATCCATTCTGATGTCTGTGGACCAATGAACGTAACTGCTAGGAATGGAAAGCGATTCTTCGTAACTTTCATTGATGACTACACCCGATTTGGGTTTACTTATTTGATTACTCGCAAATCTGAAGCTATAGATTGCTTTAAAAACTTTCTGAAGCTCGTGGAGAATCAACAGGAGCGGAAGGTGAAAATCCTTCACACCGATAGAAGTGGAGAATATCTCTCTAATGAGTTTGATAAGTTATGCAAAGAAATGGGATCGCCCGTCAAACGACGATCCCCAACACACCACAGCAAAATGGTGTGGCTGAACGTCGTAATCGGACTCTCCTAGACATGGCGAGAACCACGATGTCACAAGCACAATTACCAATTTATTATTGGGGAGACGCATTGCTTGCTGCCACTCATGTAGTAAACCTTGTCCCATCAAAAGCAGTTAACACAACACCGTATAAGCTCTGGACTGGTAGAGAATTAAATCTTACCAGGCTGTGACCTTGGAGGTGCGCAGCTTACACACATACAACTGACAGCCGATTTGGCAAGTTAGGCCCCAGAGGACTTAAGAGCATCTTTATAAGATACTCCGAGAACTCAAAAGGTTATGTATTTGTGTCAACTCAAGAGAACGGTAGTGTGTACGAACATGAATCCAAAGACGTCACTTTTCTTGAGAACGGATTTCCATCGCTTCAAGAGATAAAAACAGATGAAGTTCTGACCGAACTAGAACATGATGATACGATGATTCTCAGGTCCCACTTTATTCGAGTGGGAGATTTGGCACAGCAACGAGTGATTCGGTTAACGAGGACGATATCCCCATTATAAATCCAGTGGGAAGGCTCACTCCCCCCAAACACAAATCACTATTGCTGGGAATGCGAATCAAGTAGAACCTGACATTCATAACACACAACTACCATCAATTCCCATTATTTCAAGTGGGAGTGGGATGATCTCTATAGTTCCAGATCCTAGCGATCAAAGAACTAATCTCAGAGGTGAAATTCCGAGACGAAGAGGTCGTCCTAGGAAAGTTGTTGCTCAAAGTTCTAGTAACGAAAATATTCCCAGTGGGAGTAGTGCTTCGATAAGAAGCATTATTTCAAGTGGGAGTATGGGTCAAACCCAAAATGGGATAGGTGAGCCTAGACACAGTCAAAGGCAACGCGCTTCCCCTAAAAAGTATCCCATTGAGAGAGGCGAAATATTCACTCTCACATTTGTTGATGAACCAATAACTGTTAAACAAGTGATGGAAGCACCTCAAGCAAAGGAATGGAGAAAAGCAATGGAAGAAAAAATCGCCTCAATGAAAGCTAATTCGGTTTGGTCATTAGTTGATTTGCCTGCGAACCGCAGATCAATAGGAGCTAAGTGGGTATTGAAACTCAAACTCACTGCTGATGGAGAAGTCGAGCGATACAAAGCTCGACTAGTTGCGAAAGGATATACCCAAATCCACGTAGTGGACTTTGATGAAACATACTCACCAACTGTGCGTTACACCACAGTAAGGGCCATCCCTGCCCTAGTAGCTAGTCTTGATCTAGAGCTACATCAAATGGATGTTAAGACCGCATTCCTCCATGGAAACCTGGAGGAAGAGATCTATATGGAGCTGCCGGAGGGTTTCATTACTCCAGGCAAAGAACATAAAGTTTGCAAACTCCAAAGATCTATATACGGCCTTAAACAATCGTCTCGGCAATGGTATCGCAGATTCCACGAGGAAATCGTCGGATACGGATTCGTGAATCTTCACGAGGATCCCTGCGTATACACTAAGACCTCCGGGTCTAAGTATGTCATCATAAAACTATATGTGGATGATATACTCATTGCTGCGAACGATATGAATTTTATGAATAAATCAAAGTCCTGGTTAGCATCAACATTCAAGATGAAAGACATGGGAGAGGCCACGTACATCTTAGGCATCAAAATTGCCCGAGATCGTACCACCCGGAAATTATGTCTATCTCAGGAATCATATATCAACAAACTGTTGAAAAGATTCAGAATGCTGGATGCTAAACCCGTGGATACGCCGGTTGTGTTCGGGTGTGCGCTATCGAAGCGTGATGGCCCGAAAAACCAGCAGGAGCGTGAACAGATGAAGAATGCAGAGTATCTGAGCATGGTAGGGAGTCTAATGTACGCCATGCTCTGTACTCGGCTAGACATATGTTACGCTGTGGGCCTAGTAGCAAAATTCCAATCAGATCCTAGTTATCAACATCTAAAGGCCGTAAAACGAATTATCAGATATCTGAAAGGTACTGCCGACTATGTTCTGTGCTATGAGGGCAATCAGCTCGAATTGATCGGTTATAGTGACGCTGACCACGGTGGCGATCCGGATGATCGTAAGTCCACCACAGGAGGAGTTTTCCTTATTGCTAATGCTGTCATATCATGGGTAAGCAAGAAGCAATCTTGTGTCGCGCTTTCCACTATGGAATCAGAATTCGTTGCCCTCTCCAAAAACGCACAAGAAGCAGTCTGGCTGAAAAGGCTTCTTACTGCATTAATTGGCACCGACAAAAAGAGTAAACCTGTGAAGGTGCACTCCGACAGTCAGGCGGCCATTGCGGCAGTTAAGAATCCAAAGTACCATAGTAGGACTAAACACATTGATGTGAAATACAATTATGCTAGGTCGGTTCTGGAAGACAACATAATCGCTTTAGAATACTTGCCTACAGACAATATGGTCGCAGACCCTTTAACTAAGCCGTTACGTAGGGAGATTTTTTAAAAGCACGTAAAAATGCTTGGATTACGTAGGTCTTAAACTGTGTAGCTTGTAAAACTGATAACATTTTGACATTTGAAATTATGGTTCAATTAAAATAAAAGAATTGCAATTTGAGTTTATGATTTATCGACGTCATAATGATTAACAACATCGGATTTTACGGTCTATAAACTAAGTCGTAGGAAGAAGTAAAATTCTTTCACCAAAATTATGTCGAATGTGAACCTTGCCTAGTCACACAGGCACGGTCATCTTGTAAAGAGAGAGGGATCTCTACCATAACAAGATTGGCTAAGAATCAGGGGAGTAAACCTGATTAAGCAAAACGATAACATTGTCACGCTTAACAGCATGATTTAATCTTCGTTTTGTAAATCGCCGAGTTGGACTTTGTCCATCACTGTATATCACATTCAAGGCCAGATGAGACATTCTACGATAGCCTTATTGACATATCTCATCCATGGCTTTACCAGGTGTGCTATCGACGCGTGCTTCATACTGCGCGTGCCATATACGACCTCAGGGTCATGCTCGGTTGTGCTAGCTAGAATCCTTGTGATTCAAAGGGCGCATACTTCTTCACCTTGAGCGTGTGATTGATCTCAGATGTCTTATGAAGAGGCATCCAAAGTATCCTCAAGGACTCAGAACTTATACCTAAGGTCTGGCTCAATGCTCGCTTCCCGGCGTACGAGCGTAGTGCTAAAGAAAACAGCCAAGTGACCACGTCTTGGAAACCGGTTGAGTCAGACTAAGGGTATAAGCGATGGGGATGGTCAATTTCACCTTTAATTCAGCGACTCTCGTGTTCACTAGGTGGCCGCCAACCGGATAATAGTTGAAGGTTGTGAACACTAGTACGGATGCCCTGAAGAAGTATTCCTTTGTGGAAAACTGGGCAATTGGAGAATTAACAGTTGACCAAGGATATAGTGCGGTACATAGTTTTATTTCGAACAGGTTTGGTTCATGAAAGGGAATCAATGTTCTGCGGGAGCTACAATACGCCTAACAGATGAGTAGCACGATGCCCGTCGTATCCGTCGGTCGCACGGCAAGCCTCGTATGAACTATTCGGAGACGGAGACGAAGACTGAAGACTGAGATGTTGATACCATTGCGTAATCGTATAGATTAACGAGACCCTCCCATTCTGGCGAATGGGAGCTGTTAGCATATGGTGACGTAGCACCGTAATAGGAGCCCGTTAATTAAGGGAATTACCTAAGTTAATTAGGTAATTGTCAATCTGGGCTAATTGGGCCAAATCCAATTAGTAATTGACAAGGGAGGCCCAAAATAGGCCTCCCCCCCTTTTTACATGGTTCGGGCGAAACCCTAGTACCACATAGGGTGGAGTTGCCTTTTGGCAACTCCACCCAATACTATATATAGGGGTGACTCCTAAGGGTTTAAACACACAATTAAGAACAAGGATTTCCATTGAGAAAACTTGTCACCCTAGTCTAATATTTCGGCACCATCACATCAAGTCCGAGGTTCCATCTCCGTTGAAGAATCGATCAGAGGTCTTGTTGTAGAGCTACATCGCGTGTGACTTCTTCTGACGAAGAACTTGCACGTGGTTCCGACCGGAGGAACGGAACTCCCTCCACATCGTTCTCGGGCAGGAAAGCTAAAAGGTATGTGTACTAATTCCGATGCGTAGATTAGATATCTTGTTAGTACACGTTTAGCATTCCGTAGTATTACGTCCCCGTAATCCAACAATGATGTCATTACGATTTTAATAATGCATGTTTTATTTATATGTCTATGATTGAGTTACTGCCCCAAAAAAAAAAAAAAGGCTCCGCACATAATTTTATGAAGCTGAAATATCTCTATATGTAAATTGAGAATTGAAATTTTATGCATCGACTCACTAAATATATTTCATTTCTTGAAGTGAGTGTTGCAATTTATGATTATAATGAGGATATATTTCACTACCAGAAGCGAGTGTTATAATTTATGATTATAATGACGATATCCCCACTCCCTGGAGTGAGTGACTCAATTTATTGATTATCATGTGTATCCTCAACTCCCATAAGTAAATATTGTGGTGTATGATTACAAAGAATATATACCACTCCCTGAAGTGAGTGTTGAAGTTTCTGGTTATAATGATCCGGAAATGGTGAAAAATATGGGATATTACGATTAAGAAAAATGCATTCTTTATGAATGATGGATCCCGAAGATCCGATATTACGATCCTGAATATCAATAATTATGAATTTATATTTCCCTTAATTTTTTATATATATATTTACGATTCTTAAACTATATACAGTTATATTTTATATTTATTGTATTGCATCTACAGTTACATTTTTATTTTTGCACTACATTATATTTATTATATACATATAACTTTATGCTAGTCGTATTTTATTATAAAATGATCCAGAAGATCAAGAGTTATTCAAAAGATCAAGAATTACTACATTTAGGATCCAGAAGAATGTATAATGTATGACAAATGATTTAATCAAGTAAAGATCTTCAAGTATGAAAAGTGAATCATGTAAAGCATGAGTACATAAAGAATCCTGAAGATTCTAAGAAATCATGAATTATCATAAATGATCATGAAGATCTAGAAGATCTGGAATGAATAAAGGATCTTGAAGATCCTAAATATATGGAACTATGAATTAACGAGATTGAAGATCCTTAAAGATTTTGAATTATGAACAGAAATCCTAAAGATCCTGAATTATTTCGAATAAATGATCTTGATGAAAATGGATATGAATATCCTAAGAGATTTTGAGATATGAAAAAAAAAATATCCTTAAAGATATTGAGCCACAAATAAGGATAATAAAAATCCTAAAAAAATTTAGTTATAAATGATCCTAAAGATCATGAAATCAAGCATTTGTACGAAGTTATTTATTTATTTACGCTTTATGTATTTTTTTTAATTATATGATTTCATATACTTCATATTTATTTTGTTATTATAAAGAATGTGATTACTCCGCAATCATCATTATGATGAAGATGAATAAAATAAAATGCGGATGTGTTACAAAATATACAATAAAAAAAAAAAAAAACTATTGCAGATTATGAAAGAAATACATATCAGGTAAACTAGAAGTTTACCGCCAATATTGGCATGATTGATCAAATACCCCGGTAAACCAGAAGTTTACTGATGAATAGAGGTAAACCAGAAGTTTTGCCCATATAATAATATTTGGCGTGACCGGTTACAGACCATTCCGGTTCAATTACGATGTGCGAAACATTATTTGGAAGAACCTAAAGATTCTCCATAAATCATTACGATAATTGCTCTCAAGGAAAATTCATTATGTGATCATCATCAACTAAGTTCGGGATAAAATCATCTTGTTTGTGGAAATTATAAAAGGTGAATATGGGCCCGTTCACCCGCCATGTGGACCACGATATTATTTTAAAAGATGCATCTACAATATGGTCGCATGTGCATTTAATCATCACGAATTTGCAATAGCAAAATTTCCAGATTATGCAGTAAAGAATGATGATGATATTGAAAGTTGATATTTACTACAAGATTTAGACAATTACATGTCTAGATTTGCAGTTTAGCATGAAAGTTACAAAGATCCTCCAATTAAATAGTTAAACTGCTACCAATTAGAGCAAATTGAGTACAAATGCATGCTACTATGAAAGCAGCAATATAAATGCACATCAAGCCAACGTTAAATCACATTTCTCCCCATACAACCAATTTTTGGCGAAGAGACAAATTTTCCATATATAAATTTTATGATGGGCGATATATATTTGAATTGCTCCACCGCAATGCACAAAAATGAATATGGAATGTTGGGAAAGATATGTTGTCTATAAATCAATTATTTAAGAACAATTACTGATATATATATATATATATATATATATATATATATATATATTTAAAGCAATAATTGTTGATTGTCATTGTTGAACAACTTTTCCCAACATTAGGGGGAGAAAAGAAGCAGCTGGCAGAAAAGAGATTGACTGGAAAAAAAATTGTTATTATCTCATTTAGATCCTTGCACAATGATAATATGAACCTGAAGTTCAAAGAGATAAACATTTTCAGATACTGTCGATTAAGTGACTTTATGAGACCTAGAAAGTCATAAGTCAATTACCGGCTGCAATTACTCCAGTTTAAATGTCCCGGTTGGACAAACTATAATTAAAATAAATCACGCTTAAAACGTGCGATACTGGTTCCAAATAAATTTTTGAAAGAAGAATGGAGTATGAAAAGAAAACAAATAAATATGGTCTTATTATGGAGGTGATTTCTCTAAAGAAGTAAAGACATAAATAAATATGAAACCCCAGAAGTGGTCTAAGTACCTGAAATAAATTATAATAAAGAGATCTCAATGAGATATGTCATTTATGGGAATTTATGGAACCAGAGATATCAAGTTGTCAACAACAATTTTGAATATATTATTCATGAGTGAAAATTTATACAAGATGAGGATCTTGAGCTCAATATGTCAAAGAATCATTATGAATGACCAAAGTTTGAAAAAATGCAAGTATCAGCAAGAAAAATGCAGAAGGTGGAAGCCAGTGGATACAAATTATTTCCCGCATATATAAATTGCGTCGTAAGATATACATGCACATCCTATGGTACAAATATTATCTTAAAATCCTGGCAATTATTATATGAATCATTTAGTGGAGCAATCACCTTCAAATATATTATTACGTTGGCAGTACATAAAAAGTTTTAAAAGCATCTCACATATGAATTACTTATAGCCTATTTAATTGCCTAATTTGATAGTGAAATCCCAGAAGGATTTAAAATATGAGCATGGAAAATTTTCCAAGAATGTTGGATAATAAAGATATTGTACCATTCAAAATAATACAAGCTGATTATGTTATATTCTCCATAGTGTATAACTCATTTGAGTTATGTTGTATCTGAATGCTATTATGCAAATCAAGAAAAATATTTGATAAGTTGAATTAATCATGCAATAGCCGAAAGGGGCATCGCGTGAGGGGGAGAATTTGAAGATATTAAAATCCTGAAAAGTTTTTAAATACAATCAATTTATTGATGATGTTAAGATTCAGAAAAATATATTGAAAGGACAAAGGTTTGGCTCAGCTTGAAGATCGAGTACTTAAGATATTAATTGATAATATTCTTGTCCTACAGTAAGAAAAAACGTCTTGAAAATATTTTACATGGATAAACCGCATCTGTTGAGTATATTAATGGTTATAACAATTTAAGATGTGGATAAATGTAGTTTCCGTCCTCGTGAGATTGACGAAGAACATAATGGTCCAGAAGTACATTATAATGCTACATAAGCTCTAGTATATCTTGCTAGTTACATTGGAAATGATATGTTATTGGTTAAAAGCAAGATTTAGTTCTTCTCAAACACAGGAAAATTGGAATAAAATTAAGAAAATATTTATGTATCTCCGAGGGACGAATTACATGAGTTTATTATCAGATTGAATCAAGTCATAAATCACTTGGCTATGCAAGATGCAAGTTATATCATGAAATGTACCATTATATTGTATATATATAAAGATAATGCAGGTTATATAACTCCAACTGAAGAATGTTACATCAAAGTAGACATGGCAAAACGCATTTTCCTCAAGTTATTCTTCACCAACTATGTTAAGAAGAAATGTGACATTACCGTCCAACAAGTCTGTGCGGATTTAATCCCGAAAGTTTACCGACCGCGAATTTTGAAGATTGGTGAACAATATTGGTTTGCGTTGACTTAAGATATTACGTGATGTCAACGTCAGGGGATAATCTACACCGATGCACTATTTTTCCCTTAACCAAGGTTTTATCCCACTGGGTTTTCCTGGTAAGGTTTTTAATGAGGCAGCTTACAAAAGGGATTCATAATTGTGTACTCTTTTTCCTTCACTAGATTTTTATCCCACTGGGTTTTTTCTAGTAAGGTTTTAACGAGGCACAATCCATTTACGAACATCCAAAGGGGAGTGTTATGAATATATCTGTAGTGGATGTTCTCTATCTATAGAGTAGATATTATCTGTAAATAGTATTATCTGTAAATATTATTATCTGTAGATATTATGTAGATAGATTTCTTGCTCCCCAAGTCTATGTAAACCCTATATAAATGGTCATTGTACATGTGAATTACACATCTCTCATTACTCTCTCATATTATTTCACTTATTTCACAACATTAAATAATATTTATATATATTATTATACAAAGAGAAGAAATCTGAACAACTAATTGCGTTGGAGTAAAAGAGTAGGTATGCAGTAAAGGAGCAAGTGTGTAAATTGCAGACTCAACTCTATCGAAGATCAACAGAAGAAACCCCTTAAGGGTGTTTAAATGGATATAATGTGGGATGTAATATCACATTATGTTCCACATTACATCAACATTACGTTACTTGATTTGTCAAACGACGTAATGTGCACTGTAATGTAATGTGCATTGTAATATGAGATTACGTCCAAACTCTATTCAACGTAATATGAGATTAATTCAAAAAACGGATGTAATGTGAGATTACGTTCAACACTACGGAGTGTTATTATTTTATTATTATTTATTTAATAAATAAATACTTTATATTATCTTTATATATTATGATAATAATAATAATAATAATAACATATTTTTACTTTTTATTTAATTCATAACTCATTATTATAATAAAGAATAATGCATACAATGTCTGTATAAAATGAGTAAGTCTTTTTTGTTAGATTTTTTGTAAAAATTATTTTATAAAACTATAGAAAATATTTTAATTAATAGAATTTTAATAGTTATGTGTAGTGCGTTTAAATATTTAGTTTTTGGAGTTTATAAATGATTATAGTATAAACCACAAAATATAAAGTTTAAAAATTTAATTGTTGTCAAAATATATATTCTTTTAAATCTTATCATATTAATATATAATATACTATCATATATTAATATAATAACAATAAAGTCACATTACAATCCAAAACAACACATACCAAACAATGTTATCTAACATTACATTACACATTACAGCACAATCAAACACTGTAAGAGAGAAATGAGCTTTGGTGTACGGTCGGAAGACATTATGTGCAAATATGGCATCTACTCGATACTAGTGAGGTTTGTATATTTACAAATATATGTTCGTTCTTATTTTAAATTTTTATTCAGTTGCGTAAATGAAATATTCATCTTATTTACTCTTATTTTAAATCATGTGTATATAGGAAGATTTACAATGAACGTTGCAATAGTGGAAAATAGAGTGTCGTTTATTTTTATTGAAAAAGTGAACTACTATTGTTCATCGAATTAAATGTTTTTTTTAATTTAGTCATTAAATATACATTATATTATTATTTTTTTTTTGGTGAAATACATTTTCTCTTTATTATAATATATTATTGAATATATTACTTTATGTATGTTATGGCTTGCTTTTTTGTAAATGTATGTTTTTGAGAAAGTATACAAAATATATATATATATACCAAAAAAAAATATACAAAATTTATTTTGTAAAAGTATTACTTGATTTTTTTTTTTTGCCAAATAAAAGTATTACTTGATTAAAAAAAATATATGTACCAACCATTATAGTATACTTTAATAAATAAAAAATTATTAAAAAAATGGCAAAAGCTATTAATTATTATTATTTCATTTGAATATATATCATATAACGCGGCTAATATAAAGATTTGATTATTCAACTAAAAAAGGGAAAGAAAAAAAAAGGAAGAGAGGGACTCGACTTAATAGCTCAGCGAGCTAATAGGGTAGAGAGAGAATCACACGTGACATTTTTTAGAGAGAAAGGATTGATGAGAGAGAATTTGTTTTTTGAAACAAAAAACTGAATTAATAATTATAGAGGACACTTGTCGCAATCCTAACTGTACGATAGGGAGTGGGGCAGCAAAATGGGGCAGAGGACCTGCTCCCTCCCTTTTGATATTAGTATATCATCCAGCATCTTGATAAACTATATGTGTCTGTTGTCAGAAACCAGAAAGAAAAAAGAAAATTTAATTAATTCTATTAACATATTGATACAAAACCTTCAACATTTCATTTTGAAAACGCTACATTTTTGCTCTACATGACTGAACAACATGAAGAGGTGCAGATGATAAATCAATCGCAAGCATTTAATTCTCACCCAACAGTATTACCAACAAAAGAAGCATGTTAAAACGCTATAACAGATAACTTTTGGAGGGTCACTTCGGTATCTAAGTCGATACATGGAGCTGGATATCACATATGAGCCATTAATATATTATTTGTGTCTCTATAATTAGTCACTTGGATACGTAGACCTTACACTCCATTGTAATGATGGATTCGACTACAGCCGTCAGGCCCTTTAACGACGAGGAAACGGCAAACAGGCCCACCAGGCCCAGAGTAAGGGTCAAGATGACCTAGGAGAAGGGTCCCGATGAAGGGAGTCCCGACGAAGCAAGGTCCCGACAGAGTCGGTCCCGACAGTGGAGCTAAAAGCTCCCGACGAGAAGCCTTTAAGTAGGCCCCGATGATGAATCCCTGAGAATGATTGGCCCTGTCACGATGACGAGGGGCCCCGAGCGGTGACACAACGAGATAACTCTGGAGTCCCCGACGGGAGTCGGGACTCGTTACTAGAGGATAAAGCCAAGATATGCGGGGCGTGGCCGAGATATACGGAACGTGGTTAAGATACACGGATCGTGGCCGAGATACGCGGGGCATGGCTAAGATACGCGAGATCGTGTACGAGATAAGCGGGATACGGGCTAACCACCCCTAACGGTTCGCCAGGTACCTGAGGCACCTCTTTGCCTATAAAAGGGCAGGAGGTCACCTCAGATCACTTACGTTGAAATTGAATACTTTTGATATATGTTGCTTGCCAGTCAGACGAGATACTCATTTAAGCATCGGAGAGGGATTCTGGGTCACCGCCCGGTCTATCCCCTCTTGCAGGATTGCGTGGAGCAAAGGAGCCAGGATTGCCGTCAAGATCCGTGCCGGAGTTCCACCGTGATCCAACATTGGCGCCGTCTGTGGGAAACTAACAAAAAGCTGATATGCCTTCTACTCGCTCGATGGTGGCTGGCAAGAACAGAAGGGGACAATCTGGTGGTTCTCGTCACCCTGCTGCAACAAACCTGAATTCAGTACCAGAACAAGGAGATAACCAGAATCATCCCCCGGCTGAACTCTCCCAGACAGGGGGGCACAATGGATCGCATCCCGAAGAAGTTGCCCCTCGACACCAGGATAACAGGGGGCAGGAGGCCCCCCCGACTGCAGATTTGACAAGGGCCGTGGCGGAGGCCATGCCCATGTTCCTGGCGGCTGTAGAGGCTCTCTTAGACCGAAGGGAGGCTACAAGGAGGCAGGAGGAGATGCCCCCGCTGGAAGAAGCAACCCTACCAACAGAGGGTCGGAACGTACATGAAGCCCCACCCCAGGGCCAGGAAGGAGGTAAGACAACTGATCAGCCGGAGAGGTTCGTGGTTGATGGGCCAGGACCAGTTCAGCACAGGACCATTCCCCTGAATGGCCCCATCACTCCCGACCAAGTGGTAAAGATCGTGAACATCTGTATGGGAGAACAGAAGCCGCTGGTGTCGGAGTTGAGGGATCGATCCACTCATCCCTTCGTTCCTCGCCTAATAGACACCCTCGCCCCGCCAGGGCTGGGTATCCCTGAGATCAAAGAGTATGACGGAGAAGGAGATCCAGTCCGTCATGTCCAGAAGCATCTTATGGCGTGTCTGGGTAGAGCCCCGACAGAGGACATCGTGTATACCCTGTTCCCTAATACACTGGGAGAAAGAGCCCTGACCTGGTTCTTTAGTCTGCCCCCAGGCTGCATCACCTGTTGGGCTGACATGCACGACCGTTTCATTCGACAGTACCAGGGTCGCCGACGTCTGCTGAAGAGTGTGAGGTCCCTCACCCTGGTGGTACAGAGGCCCGACGAATCACTGGCACATTACTACCAGCGGTACACGGCCAGTGTGGCGGAGATAGACGAGGAGATCTCGGAGGGCGAAACAATTCGTACCTTCATTCGGAACCTGACGGCCCCCTATGGTTCCGACCTAATGCACAGCGTGGCTGAGAAACCTGTGTGGAATATGGAAGCATTACAGAAGAGAGTGAAGCGGCAGATCGATGTCCAGGAGTCAAAGATAGCCGCAGGAGAACTGGAGCCCCCAAAGTCGAACAAAGGGAAGCAGTCGAGCAAGCCTTTCGACGACCGTAAGTCAAAAGGCAAACATGAAGGTAGTCGGGACCGAGGTCGCTCTGGTCGGGGGGATGATAGACGTCCTCCAAGGAAGGATAAGAAGGAAGATCTCGACATCCCTCTCAACTGCTCCATGGCGGAAGTGCTGACAGTCATGGAACAACAAGGTATCTCCAGATACCCCCCGAAGAAAGATGGAGAATTCCTGGGGTCCCGCACAGATCGCTATTGTCGGTTTCACCGCGCAAATGGCCATGACACTAATAACTGTCGAGAGCTGAAAAAGGAGATTGAAAAGCTAATCCAGAAGGGAAAGCTCAAGGAGTTTGTTGGAGACAAACGATGCAGGTCCCGCTCTCGGTCCCGATCGCGGTCCCGCTCCCGATCGCGGTCCCGCTCCCGATCCCGCGATCGGTCCCCGAAGAAAAAGAGAACCGATCCAGAGTCATCCGGTGCTCGCAAGGAGAGACGGGGCACTATCAATGTGATCCACGGAGGATTTGCTGCTGGAGGTGATACTTCATCCGCCCGAGAAGTTTATGCCTCTAGAATCCCTACGGCGGTGGTGTTGGGCAAAAGGTCCCGATCCTGGACCCTGAAAGAAGAGATGGTGATCTCCTTCTCATCGGAGTACCTCATAGGCGTGGAGACTCCGCACGACGATGCCCTGGTGGTAACCCTGGATGTAGATGGGTTCGAGATGAAGAGAATCCTAATCGACGGAGGGAGCTCCTCCGACATTCTATTCATGGACGCGCTGGAAGCCATGGGGAAGACGAAGAAGGATCTGAAGGAAGCAAACTTCCCGATGGTTGGATTTTCTGGCTCAACTTCCT
This sequence comes from Clarkia xantiana subsp. parviflora, assembly GCA_036873135.1. NCBI lineage: Eukaryota > Viridiplantae > Streptophyta > Magnoliopsida > Myrtales > Onagraceae > Clarkia > Clarkia xantiana. The sequence goes on along the minus strand of JAPTYO010000008.1, from coordinate 13,936,927 downwards.
ACCCGCTGGGAGTAATCACCTTACCAGTGGAGTTTGGTAGTGGGTGGAAGTCAGAAAGGAGGAACGTGGAGTTTGTCGTGGTTGATTCCGCGGGACCTACAACGCGATTATCGGGAGAACCACCATTAATCCTCTGATGGCGGTTGCCTCGACAAGTGCACCAGAAGATGAAGTTCCCGACTAACCACGGAGTCGGAGAGGTTAATGGCGACCAGGTGGCTTCTCGAAAATGCTATGTTAACGCCGCCCGAAGGAGGAGACGAGAGGCTATGACTGTCCTTCAGACAGACACAGACCCCAGAGAGGAATTTGGGCATCCCGCCCCCGTAGAAGATCTGAAAGAAGTCAAGATCGACGGACCCCAGAGGAAGGTAAAAATCGGGTCTGCCCTGACTGAAGAGACAGCCCAGAAATTGATCGATCTACTGAAAGAGTTCAAGGAGCTGTTTGCCTGGTCTCCGAGTGACATGCCAGGAATCAGCCCCGACGTGATAGTGCATGAGTTGAAGATTGATCCCGTGATCAAGCCTATCACACAGAAAATGCGTCCGATGGGCACAGACAAAGAGGATTGCAATCCAGCAGGAGGTGGGCAGGTTGCTCGATGCTGGGTTTATCAAGGAGCTCCGATTCCAGACTTGGGTTGCTAACCCGGTGCTGGTGAAGAAGAGCAATGGAAAATGTCGGATGTTTGTTGACGAATCAACCTTTGAAGCATTTTTTGAACCGACCTGATGCGTCGGGGAGATTAGTGAAATGGGCAGTCGAGCTTAGTGAGTTCCGCATTCACTTTGCTCCGAGAACGGCTGTTAAGGGCCAGGCGTTGGCGGATTTTATAGTAGAGTCTACAGCTCCCGATCTAGAAGAAGCGGGTCCTGTAGAGGGGGCAACTATGGAGGTCCCGATAGCAGAGCAACCAGAAATAGCGGAGCAATCAGAAGGATCGGGAGCAGGGTTTGTACTGATACCACCAGGCGGAGGTGAGCCGCTCCGCTTCGATATGCTTTGGCCTTAACGTTTAGGGCCACGAACAACGAAGCTGAGTACGAGGATCTTATCACGGGCCTGAAAATTGCCAAAGATACGGGAGTTGTTCACTTGAGAGTGAAATGTGACGCGGTCTTGATTGTGAACCAGGTCCAAGGGCGATACAAGGCGAAAGAGCCCAATGATGAGGAAGTACCTTCGCGAGGTGCAAGTCTTGAAGGAGAGCTTTAAAAGCTTCGACATCGAGGCAATCCCGAGGGAGGAAAACGTGGAGGCAGATGCCTCGAGCAAATTTGCCTTGGGGGCACCCCTGGGGGAATATCGGAAGGTGCATTTCTTGGAGAAGGTGATCTTGTCGACCGCCGACCCGACGCAGGTGTGTGCTATTGAAGCAGGATCGGAGGAGGAGCCCACTTGGATGACCCCAATAGTCACGTATCTGACTACGGGGGCAGTCCCCGATAATCAAGTAGTAGCTGACAGGATACGTCGGATCGCGGCTAATTACGTGATGCTGGACAATCAGCTATACAAGAAGAGCTGGTTCTCGACTCCGTACTTGAAGTGTGTAGCAGAACCCGACACCAATCGGATTCTGAAGGAGGTGCACGAAGGGGTCGCGGCCTGCCATGAAGGGGCTCGATCTATCATGAGGAAAGTGCTTAATTTGGGCTATTATTGGCCCACGATGAACAAAGAAGCGACGGCGATGGTCCGATCCTGCGACGCGTGCCAGAGGTACGCCCCGAGTATCGTGGCTCCGGCCGCTAATCTGACATCCATCAAGAGCGCGTGGCCCTTCGCGTAGGGGGGCATCGACTTGGTGGGACCTCTTCCACAAACACAAGGTCAATGTAAGTATTTACTTGTAGCAATCGATTATTTTTCAAAATGGATAGAGGCGAAGGCATTGCCAGAACAACGGGGAACCAGATCGTCAAGTTCCTCCAAACCCACATCGTGTCCAGATACGGGATTCCTAAGGTGGTGATCAGCGACAATGGCCCACCGTTTAACGGCTCTCAGGTGAGGGAGTATCTGGAAGAACTGAACGTTGAGCATCGGACCGCCTCCGTACGCCATGCTCAGACTAATGGCCAGGTGGAGTCAGCCAACAAAATCGTGATGGATGGCCTGAAGAAGAGGGTCTATGCCTTGAAGGGCAAATGGCTGAACGAACTGGAAAATGTACTTTGGGCTGTTAGAACGACACCCAAACGATCAACATGGGAGACTCCGTTTGGCCTCGTATAGGGCACGGAAGCTGTCGCCCCTGTGGAGGTAGCTGTGGCGTCTCATCGGATGAGATATTACGAGCCCCTAACGAACGATGAAGTGAGACGTCTGGACTTGGACCTACTCGAAGAGAAAAAGCGGGAAGCCGATGAAGTCCAAGCTCGAATGCGCTTAGCGACGGCCAGATACTACAATCGGCGAGTGAAGTCCCGACAATTCTTTGTCGGGGAGCTGGTTTGGCGTCGCAACGAGTTCACCCTTATGGATCGAATCAACAAGATGTCACCAAAATGGGAAGGACCTTATAAGGTCGTGGGGATGCCAGCTCCAAATGCGTACAAGTTGGAAGACCTCGATGGCAGAACGTTGAAGCATTCTTTTAGTGGCGAACACTTGAAGAAACACCATGCTTGAAGAAAGTCGCCTTCAGTGGTGCACGATATTAAGTCGCCTTAAGTGGCGCAAGTTGAAAAGTCGCCTTAAGTGGTGCACGATGCAAAATCGCCTTCAGTGGTGCACGATATTAAGTCGCCTTAAGTGGCGCAAGTTGAAAAGACGCCTTAAGTGGTGCACGATGTAAAGTCGCCTTCAGTGGTGCACGATATTAAGTCGCCTTAAGTGGTGCACGATATAAAGTCGCCTTAAGTGGTGCACGAGAAAAGTCGCCTTGAGTGGTGCACGATACTTAGATTTATTCTAAGTATCAAAAAGTCGCCTTAAGTGGTGCACGATGTAAAGTCGCCTTCAGTGGTGCACGATATTAAGTCGCCTTAAGTGGCGCAAGTTGAAAAGTCGCCTTAAGTGGTGCACGATGCAAAGTCGCCTTCAGTGGTGCACGATATTAAGTCGCCTTAAGTGGCGCAAGTTGAAAAGACGCCTTAAGTGGTGCACGATGTAAAGTCGCCTTCAGTGGTGCACGATATTAAGTCGCCTTAAGTGGCGCAAGTTGAAAAGACGCCTTAAGTGGTGCACGATGTAAAGTCGCCTTCAGTGGTGCACGATATTAAGTCGCCTTAAGTGGCGCAAGTTGAAAAGACGCCTTAAGTGGTGCACGATGTAAAGTCGCCTTCAGTGGTGCACGATATTAAGTCGCCTTAAGTGGCGCAAGTTGAAAAGACGCCTTAAGTGGTGCACGATGTAAAGTCGCCTTCAGTGGTGCACGATATTAAGTCGCCTTAAGTGGCGCAAGTTGAAAAGACGCCTTAAGTGGTGCACGATGTAAAGTCGCCTTCAGTGGTGCACGATATTAAGTCGCCTTAAGTGGCGCAAGTTGAAAAGACGCCTTAAGTGGTGCACGATGTAAAGTCGCCTTCAGTGGTGCACGATATTAAGTCGCCTTAAGTGGCGCAAGTTGAAAAGACGCCTTAAGTGGTGCACGATGTAAAGTCGCCTTCAGTGGTGCACGATATTAAGTCGCCTTAAGTGGCGCAAGTTGAAAAGTCGCCTTAAGTGGTGCACGATGCAAAGTCGCCTTCAGTGGTGCACGATATTAAGTCGCCTTAAGTGGCGCAAGTTGAAAAGACGCCTTAAGTGGTGCACGATGTAAAGTCGCCTTCAGTGGTGCACGATATTAAGTCGCCTTAAGTGGCGCAAGTTGAAAAGACGCCTTAAGTGGTGCACGATGTAAGTCGCCTTAAGTGGCGCAAGTTGAAAAGACGCCTTAAGTGGTGCACGATGTAAAGTCGCCTTCAGTGGTGCACGATATCAAAAAGTCGCCTTAAGTGGTGCACGATGTAAAGTCGCCTTCAGTGGTGCACGATATTAAGTCGCCTTAAGTGGCGCAAGTAGAAAAGTCGCCTTGAGTGGTGCACGATCCTTAGATTTATTCTAAGTATCAAAAAGTCGCCTTAAGTGGTGCACGATGTAAAGTCGCCTTAAGTGGTGCACGATGAAAGTCGCCTTAAGTGGTGCACGATGTTAAGTCGCCTTAAGTGGCGTGGTTTTGCCTTAAGTGGAATAAAGCGATTGAACTTGATCCTTGGCAGAGTCGAGGGGAGCAGGACCTACGAGGTATGAGGCAGAAGGCTCCGCAGCAAGATGATCGGATCCTGGAAGATTGGCCGCGGGAGGATCGGACTCTTGGAGGTCAGCCGATGAAGAGTCGACTATCGAGGAATATTGGAGGAGTCTTCTCGGATTTTGTGGCTATCCTCGAAGTATCGAGGAATCGCGGACGAGAAGATCCGTGTCAAGGAATTTTGTCAAGAGAAAAGCCTCTGATACAGATATCAGAAGGTCGGGAGTTGAAAGACACGACGAACTAAAAGTCCCTCATGTCTTGGGGGCAAATGATGGATTCGACTACATTCGTCAGGCCCTTTAACGACGAGGAAACGGCAAACAGGCCCACCAGGCCCAGAGTAAGGGTCAAGATGACCTAGGAGAAGGGTCCCGATGAAGGGAGTCCCGACGAAGCAAGGTCCCGACAGAGTCGGTCCCGACAGTGGAGCTAAAAGCTCCCGACGAGAAGCCTTTAAGTAGGCCCCGATGATGAATCCCTGAGAATGATTGGCCCTGTCACGATGACGAGGGGCCCCGAGCGGTGACACAACGAGATAACTCTGGAGTCCCCGACGGGAGTCGGGACTCGTTACCAGAGGATAAAGCCAAGATATGCGGGGCGTGGCCGAGATATACGGAACGTGGTTAAGATACACGGATCGTGGCCGAGATACGTGGGGCATGGCTAAGATACGCGAGATCGTGTACGAGATAAGCGGGATACGGGCTAACCACCCCTAACGGTTCGCCAGGTACCTGAGGCACCTCTTTGCCTATAAAAGGGCAGGAGGTCACCTCAGATCACTTACGTTGAAATTGAATACTTTTGATATCTGTTGCTTGCCAGTCAGACGAGATACTCATTTAAGCATCGGAGAGGGATTCTGGGTCACCGCCCGGTCTATCCCCTCTTGCAGGATTGCGTGGAGCAAAGGAGCCAGGATTGCCGTCAAGATCCGTGCCGGAGTTCCACCGTGATCCAACATGTAACTTGATTTTACACTCACATTAGTTAGTGATTGAGAATGGTGTAATGATAGCGGAGGAATCATAAATATTCATATTCATTCATAAAATGCATTTATGCTCCTCCCAAAGGAATAGAGTGCAGCGAACCTATCTAGCTCTGTATTTGTAAAAACACATTGATCTAACTGTAACCGATGCAAGTAAATGTAGATGCATGAACATACTGAAAGCTATGTATGAGTGGCCTGAATTGGAAGTGATGCGAGAACCGGGAGATTCCTTTGAATTGGGAGAGGTGGCAGGGGATCGAACAACGAAGGCTAGTGGCAGTCGGTCGGAGTGGCGTGCCAACGGAGGATTGCAGCATGAGAGGTGCGGTTTCTAATTGCGGTGACAAGTTTATTCCTTTGGAGGATGGAAATCAAGAGATTCCATGCAATTTTATTCTTTCTTCTGTCACGTAGTTCCTTACCTAACGAATGGTATCACCGCACGGTCGTTTGTACGTCATTCTTGCCAGCATCCTTATATTCTGGGAAGCGGTGCACTTCATCAAGAAACGACACCACCGCCCCCAAATTGATATTTAGGGTTAGCCGGTTTATAAGTTGTAACCTCCAATTTGGAGGAGGGGGTGAGTACACGGCACATATTATATATTGGTTAGTAGATAAATATATCTATTCTCTATATAAAAGTCAAAGTAGTTTTGAGGTGCTTCCAATTATGTGAACCGGTAGTTTTGTTTTCCGTCCCTTTAATTTCCATATACCGACACAACTTTTCGGCTTTTTTGAAGCGTTACTTTTCAGTTTTTCACTTTGTAGAACCGCCCCCCACCTTCTGATCTCTAATCATTAACCAATTGATCATGTCCTCCCTTATTTTCCCATATTTCTTCCTTCTTTAATGGTTGTTATCAAACAACAAACATACTCCCACGGCCACACCTATCTCCTCTAAGTGAATTCCTAGGCCGATTCCAGTTCTTCAACTTCTAGCGTAAGCGCATCCACTGTTAGGTATTTCTCATCACACATAATTTGTGGTACTTACCGCTTCTTCTTCTTTCTCTTTTGGGTCTATATACATTTTATACTCAAGTTTTGTACAGACATAATATTAATGTTTTGTACAGACATAATATTAATGTTTTGTACTCAAGTGGAGGGGAATATTTATCCGATAGTTATAGATATGACTTAACATATAAAGGGGATTTTGATAAATTTAGGTGTCCGTGGTAGTTTGTCTGATTATTCCAAAAATCGGTCTAACTCTACCATCAATATCCATGTCAAGATTTTTAGACTTCTAAGAAACCCGCAAAGTGATTGTCAACATGCTAACTCAAAAAGGACCAATTGAGGACCATGCTTTGGTAGTTTGAATAAGGTTTAGTTATTGGTTTTCTTTCACTAATCATAACATAATTGGATTTATTTTTATTATTGGATTCTAATAATAACCCTGAATTTATCATGTCTACTATTTCAGGATCGATCTAAATTCAACAAACATGGATGTTTCCTCTAATCATTGTTGTTTTTATGTAGTTGAAGTTTGAAATGTGACTAAATATCAGTCCTGTCAATGAATCTTCGACATAGAAGCATTCGACGCAATTCGAAAACTGTAGAGACACAAGGGACAAAAAGGAATGGAGAAAACAGAGTAAGGAGTTATCACTCCGCGAAAAGTGCAATGAATGACTGTAGTGACGCGCCAACATACAATGTATTGGATAACCACATCACAAATGAAACTAAATGGGTTAAATTATCAGTTCACCGGATGCTCTAATGTTCTACCGCAAATGACTTCGCTTTCCGTGTTCAATCATACCTACAATCTCACCCTTTTTTAAAGAGCATATATATATATATATCTTTATACCAACATAAAATGTGAGGGTTGTCCTCACCCCCAATTGGTACTTTTTCAACATTTTTAATTTTATTATTATTATTATATATAATATTTAGTTCTCATAACTTTATAAAATTGATGATTTAGTCTTTATTATCTTTGAGACCCATCTATTTATCTTTACTATTACTTAAAAATCATTTCGTTAAATTTTGTTATTTTTATTTTTTAAGTTCACTTAATTGACATGTCGCTGTAGTTATTATTAGATTCTCAATCCAATAAACTTATCAATTAGGGATGCATATCTCCTGCTCCACTCTTTTTGTTCTAGATCGTGTCTCATCGTTAAGATTTTGACACGTGTTCTGTGTGTAATTAATTTTGTGGTTTTTTTTCTCTAAAACCCTACTGAGATTTGTGAAACCTAGAAGGAAAATTAAATTTAAGGACACGTGTCAAAATCTAAATGGTGAGGCACAATTTGGGGCATGAAGAGTGAGCAGGAGATCTGAATCCATCAGTTAGAGTCATCCTTAACATATGATATGCATTCAATATGTGCAAATGCCGGGTGCATGCATTGTTTCATTACCATATCACAGATTTGGGGATGTTCCGCCCTTTGACATTTTTGTATCACATAAATCAGTCACTTGCCAACTCATATAACCTATCAAAATATGGATCAACCGTAGTTCCTGAAGTTTGACTTTACATATACTATGTTACTCAATGTTCAATACTTATTGACTCGAACTATTGATTTAGTTCTTGTGTTTGTAAATTCAATCATATTAGGTATATCCTAATTAGCAGTTGAATAAATATATTTAAGGTGAATTCAATAAACTTCAGACATTAGTGATTTAAAAAATTGATGATTTAGTCCCTACTATATTTGAGAGTTACTAAAATTTTCATTAGTTAAATTGCATTAATTTTTTTGCTAAGTCACTTAACTTACATGTTACATTAATTATCATTAACTTCTTAATGCAATATACTTATAAATTCGAGTCACCCCCAAATTATTATATGTATTCAACTCGTGTACACGTACATGTTGAGATTTTTTTTGTATATGTGTCAACAAAGGTTCTTGAATTTTGACATTTTACGGATAACATGTTACTCATCGTCCATCATTTAGGGTTTCGAACTATTAATTTAGTTCTTCCATTTGCCAATTTAATAAAATTGTGTACAACCTAATTAGTATTTAAATAAATAATTGATGTAAAGTCAAGTATAAACTTTTGATTTTAATGAATTGAATTTTCCTTTGGCGTTAAATCAATTTTTGTTGTATTATGGTATAAAATTGCATGGAACGTGTATAGTTACGTTTGTATAGGTCAAACTGTTCCACTAATGACTCTAAGTGGTTAAGTACGGGTTTACATTGTTCACTCATCAAGTTGATGAGTTAGATACAACTTTGTCGTTAATAACCCACGCCATACGCGATATAACTCATTATTAGTTCTAACCGTAAATATATATACATGTAAAGCTAATTTAGTACCGTAATGGAAAACAATAGTTAATTTTGTACATAATTATCATTTTTCTATTTTTTTCGTTGTGAATTCATTATAATGATATTTTTTCTCCCAACCCCTCAAGTTGCCCATGTATTAATTAAATATCATCATATTAGAAAGTTTAAGATAAATTATATTTTGAAATTTAGACGACCGATACGCGTGCAACGCGCGCGTTAATAACTAGTATATATATATATATTCTAAGTTATGCTGACTTACTTCATCATATTTTAATATTTATGGATTGAACTCACGTGCGTGCACGTGCATAAACCTCTAGTATTTACTAAAAGAGTAGCACGCGTGTTGCACGTGCAATCAATCATTTACATTTTTTTTTTTAAATTTTACCCATCATGGTAAAATTATACAAAATAAAATTATTTTACTAAAAAAATTAAATGCTACTAACATCAACGTCTAATAATATAGATTTATATTTTGACCATAGATCGTAATGTGCTATCATAAACTATAAGTACGTAGTAGTAGTGCGTATAGCCTAAATTTGTCTACACCAAAGTGACCACGTGCCATTAGCTTATTAAATCAAAATCAAACAAAAGAACACCACTAATTTACTGCAATTAAAGAAACAATGAAAGTTTTTTTTTTCTTCAATAAATGAATGAGAGTGAGCATTAATACGATATAACAACAATTACTTTGTAAATAAGGCAATAACATGACAATGTAGTCTACAGAACTTTAGATCATCAACAGTCATGGAAGATTTTTCTATTTGTAGTGATATCTATTTTTCCAGTCGAAATGCAAAAACAAACATTAAAATTTGTTAAGCAAAAGTTTGAAAATTGCAGCCTAAAATACCCAAACGCCAGCTGGGATTAATAATCTATTTATTTCTTTTTCACTTTCTACCTTATATTACGTTACCAATACATAAAATCGAGATTATAAGGCATACTGTTTGTAAACACCATATATCACAGTCCATAACCTGAATATTCCATACAAAAATTCAATAAGTACATAAAGAAAAGTAAATAATGGATCATCTGTGTTGGATCTTGAATTTACCGAGATATTTTCGTGTTGTCTCCGAACTCCTCAATCTTCGGATTCCGTGCACGCACCTGCAAAATGGGACAGTGTCAGGGCGAACCCAGACGATCCCTCTCCGACGGTCAAATTAGTAACCGTTCATATAAAGAGAGCTCACTATTGTATATTGTAATATAATTTTTCCTATATCAAATGTTAATCAGAGGATTCTTTATATAAAATAACATAATAACTATTATGGTATATAGCCATTTATTGACGATGGCCGTTATGGTAACAGAATATTTAGGCAATTACTATTATGGTAGTTGAATATTAATATCTGATTGACTGTTATGGCATCATACTATTTATAGTTAATACCTATTATGATATCAAATAAATATGTTTATATCAATATCCATCATTTGCCCCTGAGACTGATGGAGGCTTTGCCTGCATTAGGTTCTGAGTTAAATGAACCTGCATCCATTACACAATCATTCATATTACAATATATTACTCTCTTGGAGCATGATCGTCTCTTTGTACGATCGACTATGGAGGGCGGTTTGTCTACCGACCTATATTACTCTCTTGGAGCTTTTATGGACGATGATCTCTTTGTACGATCGACTATGGAGGGCGGTTTGTCTACCGACCCTTATATTACTCTCTTGGAGCTTTTATGGACGATCGTCTCTTTGAACGATCGACTATGGAGGGCGGTTTGTCTACCGACCCTTATATTACTCACTTAGAGCTTTTATGGACGATCGTCTCTTTGTACGATCGACTATGGAGGGCGGTTTGTCTACCGACCCTTATATTACTCACATGGACCTTTTATGGACGATTGTCTCTTTGTACGATCGACTATGGAGGGCGGTTTGTCTACCGACCCTTATATTACTCTCTTTTGGAGCTTTTATGGACGATCGCCTCTTTGTACAATCGACTATGGAGGGCGGTTTGTCTACCGACCCTTATATTACTCACTTGGAGCTTTTATGGACGATCGTCTCTTTGTACGATCGACTATGGAGGGCGGTTTGTCTACCGACCCTTATATTACTCACATGGAGCTTTTATGGACGATCGTCTCTTTGTACGATCGACTATGGAGGGCGGTTTGTCTACCGACCCTTATATTACTCTCTTGGAGTAGTTTAGGGATGACCGCCTCTTTGGACGGACACTTATGAAGGGTGGTTCGTCCACCAACCCGTTCATGTAAAATATTACTCTCTTGGAGTAGTTTAGGGATGACCGCCTCTTTGGACGGACACATTCTCATGAAGGATGGTTTGTCCACCAATACTTTCATGTGAGGTATTACTCTCTTTGGAATAGTTTAGGGATGACCGCCTCTATGGACGGACACATTTGCATGAAGAACGTTTGTATCTCCATTGCCCGATGATCCTTTAGATATATATAAGCATAATAAACAACTTGGAGATTCCTAGAAATAATAGCCATTTTGTGACCCATGGACATGATAGCCATTTTGAAAGTCGTGGATATGATAACCATTAAAAGATATGCTGACATGATAGCCACCTTGAGGTGTACAAGATCTCATTTCATGTGGACATGATAGCCACCTTGATGTTCGTGGATATGATAGCCACCTTGATGTTCGTGGACATGATAGCCATTTTTGAGGTTCATGGTTGTAAACATAATATGGCTTCGCGCCCGATCGAATGACCACAGTTGTAGGAGTGATATACCTACACACCTGACCGGGGAATCGTAATATAATATGGAAATAATATGGCGATAAGCCTGATCATAGGATCATGGTTGTAGGAGTGATATACCTACGCGCCTGATCGGGCAATCATAATATAATATGACAATAAGTCGGATTACCGGATCATAGCGGTAAGAGTGATATACCTACGCACCTGATCGCATGATCATAATAAAATATGGAGATGAGCCTGATCACCGGATCATGGCGGTAGGAGATATATAGCTACGCACCTGATCGCGGGATTATAATATTGCAATATGCCTGATCACCAGATAATTGCGGTAGGAGTGATATACCTACAAACCTTTGTAATATGCGGCTTGAATGATATACCTACGAGCCTACTCGTCTGATGTTGTAATAGGAATAGTCAGGGCGGCAGGAGTGATATACATGCGCGCCTGATGTCGTAATAGGAATAGTCAGGGCAGCAAAAGTGATATACCTGCACACCTGTGAGTTGTTATATTTACGATAGCATCAGGAGTGATATACCAGCGCATTGGATAGATTTTGAGCTTTGGGCATAGCACATTGGTGGTGCCCAGAAGCTACTTGTAATTTTTTTTTTTAAGGATAATGGTTCCCTATGTAGGTTTGGTTGCCGCTCCTGGTAGGTCTTCTGCTGTTTTATACGCTTGTGCGACAGATCCAAAGATCATGACCGCATGTTGTAAGTAAACTACGCACTTGATCGAAGGATCACGTCCGTGAGATGTAATATGGGGTGTTTGCCCTTGTGAATGGCATGTTTGCCAGAAAATGCACCCCAGTTCGGGTATAATGATGCACCGTTGGTGCTAGAGCGTAACACGTTAGTTGTGGTCGTTAGACCCTGAACGATGTGCTTGTTTGAGTTGTAAAGGAGGGGAAACCTCTACGCGTATCATTGTAATCAGATAAAGATCCGAGCTTGAGTTATAACTGGATATAGATCCGAGTTTGAGTTATAAGAGGGGCGTAGTGACGCGTCCGCTCTAGTTTATGTCGGGTGTTAGCCACCGCGTTTTAGTATGTAAGTTGGGTGTTAACCACCACAGTTTTGACTCTGAATTTGGAGATTATAAGTGAGTCTAATTGTTAGTGTTTGGCAACTAGGGCGTATACGTAGCCGCTAGGGCGTTATTATTGTGCAGTGAAGTACTGAAGTAGATATAGTGTGCCCAGTACTCCCCTGCCACCTAGGCTTGGGCAGAAAGTAATTTTCGGGTAAGCCTAATTCTTCTAAAAATAGAGATAATAAGCATAATACAGTTGCTCTTAAAAAGATGCATAATGTAAAAGTTTGGGGGATGACTTTCCTGTTATGTAGCGGCTGTCCAGATTGCCTCCATGCCTTTAGTTTAGGGGCGTGCGTTGCAGCATATCCTCCCATCGTTGTGAGTTTTGTTTTCCCACGTTGTGGGTATGTTTGAGTATTGAGATACGTAGGAGCGTGCGTGTATTAGACGCTCATGTCTCATTGATCTGTTCGTTGTATACTTGGAGATATAGTTTGGAGGCTTGCTACTTTGTTTTCTTATCCTGTCCATGAGATGTCAGATTCGACAATCATTAGTTATGAGTTTTCATAGAAATATGCATGTATGTAATTCATACTCATTTGAATATTTCAAAGCACACCATAGACAATAAATAGTGTATGGTATAGACACTTCCCTGATTTCGGCGTTTAGCAACATTTGCTGACTGTTTTTTTACCGCAGTTGACTATTGTTGCCCAGTTTGACTACTATCGACCGATTTAATTGTTGTTGACCATTTTGATTGGTGTTTAACCGGTTTGACCAGTTTGTTTGATATTGGCCGATTTGATCAGTTTTGATCGACATGATGCGGTATTGAGCGATCGTAGATAGATTAGAAGTTGTTTCCCTTCTATCTCCATACGTTTCCTCTGATGTCAAAATGTAATAAGTTGTATATATCATGCCCCCAAGCCAATGAGATGTGTCGACTTTTCTTGGTTTATATAAAATGCCTTAAGACAAAACATGATGTCGAAGCAACATATTAGATAAAATGATGATGTGTACATGTATGCATATACAGATGCTCCTGTTACGATACTGGTGTATGAAATAGTTATACATGTAGCATTATGATGTGTCGATCGGACACTAATAAAGTGTCATGGATCACTCGTGACAATTTCCATATGGATTAGTAAGTAACGCATTATGCAACCCTTGATAAAACGTACATGTGGTACTAGAGATGGTCACGATGCATCTCAAATTACTAGTCACTAGAGGGTGTATTAAACATTATGCCCCCACTTATAAGTTGCTAGTAACGCGTTGGTCCTCATGATAATGCTTAGGTATTACCCGACATATTACCCTAGTTAACTTTGCATATTCATGGTCATATACATTAGCACATGCATGTGAATGTAGCAGTAATTACATGGAGGCATGTTTAACTCAAAAGAGTAAATTATTCATATATTAGCTAGTTATAGCTATGGCATAAAAGAGATAATTAACTCATGTAATGTAAATGAACATAAGACTTATCTTGCTGGCTTAGCTTGTAAGCCTATCAGAGGTGAGCTTTAAGCGTTTGAGCTTCAGATGAAAGCTTTGAGCGTTAAGCTTAATCAACACCCCGTAGCGACGGTCACATGAGCTTTAGATGCGAGTCCCGATGTATGCGTTGAGTTCGACGAGCGTTGATGCTCAACATTATAAAACCCCGTAGATGTTGGTGCAACATTTGTTTGCTAATATTCTCTTCACACAACAGTACAGAAGTAGATCACTATATAGTGCGGATGTGGAACATAGCTGATTATATCAAATAGAGCAATATAATTGCGAGTGTAATAGAGATTTCCCTGGATTTGACGAATTCAATTTAGTGGCTCGTGATGAGCCGATTTTGACCGGTTTAACCGACTGGTTGACCGGTCGGCTGCTGGTTGACCGGTCGAGCTGCTAGTTGACCGGTGTTGACCGCTATTTGATCGGTTCAACTGACGTTGACCGGTTTGACTACTGTTGACCGATTCAACAGATGTTGACTGGTTCGACCGGTGTTGACCGGTTCCACAGGCGATGACTGGTTCAATTGATATTGACCGGTTTGGGCCGCCGATTTAGGGAGCTGGGTGCATGCCTGTGTTGTCCGCAAATGGGCGAAGGCCCACTTGCCTGGGCCACTGATGTTTGCCTCCGTATGGTTGTTAAATGGGCAAAGCCCACTCGGTCAAAATTTGACCCCCTTGTTATCCTTCTTTTTCACATAAGGCCCAAGTTTGGATGAGAGGTGGCCCATCTTCAAAGTCAAGCTGACGCTAGTTGAAGGTAGTGAAGCCCTTTCGATGGCGGCGGTTGAGAGAAGTGTGTGACTTACACTTAAACAAAGGTAACTGGTCGAGACGCCATCTCCGTTGCGGCCGTATCAAGGAAGCTGCAACAGTGTCGTGGCGCTGGGGTCATCACCGTTGAAGGGGAAATCAGCAGCGACGACGTTCTCTTCGTCATCGTCGTTAATTTCTGGAGCTAACGTTGGGAGCTCGATCTGACTCCGGGTCTACTGTTTTCGACGGCCGCTGCAATCTCCTCGAATCCTTGTCCCTGCGACAGAGGCAGTGGTGTAGGCAGTGGTGGAGGCGAGAGATCCGTCGGGTCGGAGGTGGTCCTCCGTTGATGACAGTTGATAGGCAGTCGCTGCACTAAGCCAAGAACCAGGTAGTCGCTGTTAAAGGTAAAAGTCACCGGATACAATGCTGTCGTAGTCGATCACGACGACACCTAGTCGGTGGTTCCATGGCTTGAAGGTTTATGAGCGACGGATTGAGCACACACCAGCGATGCCCGATAGCCAGTTTAAACGGCTGGCCAATATGGTGACGACACTCGTGGAGGCGCCCTCCGAGGTATTTGGGAATAAAATAGTAGCTAAGTGTTTTTGGAGCCGAACTGGCTAGTTTATTTGTCGAGGCCATTGATAGACTTCTTGAAGGACTATCCCCTTCTGTGGATCCATTCTAGGTGGAGGTGATGAGTTCGTTTGTAGATCCAAACCCGGTTCAAGTAAGCCCTCGTGGGCTTCGATGATAAACAAGGGATTATGCGTGTCGAGTGGTGGGGTTGCGCCACCATGGGAGGGGAATGATCAGTGTCGCTCGAGGCTGGATAGCAAATCCCGTGAGATGCGAGGAGCTCGATTGGAAAGGGAACCTGCAAGGATATATGCTGGAGGATGCTACGCATGGAGATATGAGGTGATCTTATCATAATGACGATGACTCCATTTTTTTTAAAGGGGATCATGGAAAAATCAAATGTTGTCATGACTACTGAGGGGGATCATGACTACGAGGGCATCTTCTCGATGGGTAGATATCCAGATGTGGCTCTTCTCCATGCTTGATTTTGCTTCATGGCTTCGAATCCGTAGGAAAAATGCCAGATGCATGCCCAGATTTTTGGGTTTGTGAACTGAATTTGGGAGAATCAAACATGGCCAGTTGTTCGAGTTCCCACAGACGACGCCAATGTACCGGGCATCTCAGCCTTTGTTGGTTGATAAAGGCAAGTGTTTCCACAGTTTCTATTGTGTTGTTGATATTCTATTATGCGTTTGTGATATTATTGTATTTACTGCGATCTTGTGGAGTACAGTTTCGCAATTAGCAGTCGAAAGTACCCCTAGTTGTGTTCGTATTCTATCAAGGATGGTGGTTGGAAGTGCAATCGCGCCAGCAGGGAGCCATACTTAGACGAAAAATCTAGGTGAAATTTGACTCTTGTAACAATAACTATGGGTAATTGTCTCCCATGATAAAACAGTATTCCAGTGGCGAGCTAACATGAAGTTCCCACCTTTCGAACATAACTTTGCCTGAACTCTACTAGAACAGAACTTGCGGTCGAATACGACATTGAAAGCTGACGATCGTCGAGAGAGAATATAAAAATCGGAATTGTTTTTTAATAGATAATAGAACTTCGAAAGTCGTGTATTAATGACACTGAAATAAATTACAAATGAAATGTCTCTATTAATGAAGCCGTTATAGACTATTAATACGTCAAATTCAACGAATCTAGAAGAAGTCGCGACTACTCGGGCTGGGTGCACTAAGAACAATAATTTCTTGTTCACCCGATCAGAAAGGCTGTAATATCGTTAACACATTTTTCCGACAATAAGTAGACCAATTCATGCGTTCTTCATGTTTTTTTCATTATAAGTAAAACAACATCCACATACTCCACATAATGCAATCAAATAATTATTTTTTTGTAAAGGCAGCAGTGATTCGTTCATACTATAATCATTCCAAATATCACTTCCCAAAGTTGTTTGGTTTGTATGAACTTGAGTTCCATCATTTTCTTCCCCTCTAAACTTGCAGAATCTCGATCGTTGTGGTCAATTATTTTCTCGTGCCCTGCCTTTATGTCTTTGTAGTAATGAACCAGATTCAACTGATGAGCATGCCATATAAGGTCGATATCAACAGTTGAGACACAAAAAAAACTTGAGCTGCCTTCTTCTGAATAACCTCACCAAGTGATGAAATCAATACAAATGAAACGTCCATATTAATGGAGTCGTTACATACCATTAATACGTCATATTCAACGAATCTAGACGAAGTCGGAACTACTATAGCTGGGTGCACTAGTAAGAACAATTTCTCATTCACCCGATAAAAAAAGTTGTAATATCATTAATACATTTTTTCCAACAATAAGTAGAACAATTCAAGTGTTCTTCATGTTTTTTTCATTCTAATTCTAAGTAAAACAACATCCACATACTCCACATAATGCAATCAAATTCTTTTCTAGAGGTAGCAGCGATTCGTTCATATTATAATCATTGCCAAATATCACTTCCCAAATTTGTTTGGTTTGTATGAAATTGAGTTCCATCCTTTTCTTTCCCTCTAAACTTGTAGAATCTCGATCGTTGTGATCAATCACTTTCCCGTGCACTGCCTTCATGTCTTTGTAATAGGCAAAAGGATTCAACTGATGAGCATGCCACATAAGGTCGATATCAACAGTTGGGACACAAAAAATATTGAGCTGCCTTCTTCTGATTAACCTCACCAACTGATGGAAGGCCTTATATCTACCTAAAGCTTCTTCTGTGAACTTCTGTGAAGAGATTGCCATATTTCATCATTTTAGACACCTAAAGAAAATCACCACTTTTTTAGATTTAAAATTAAAATAACTAGTTTTGGTAATGACTTTATAAAGATGGAAAGATATCATGAGTTATTAAGTTACCTTTTTGAAAAAAGAACTCTGTCGCTTAACAGCTGCTACTAAATCATACTCGATAGTATCGTTTTCCCTAGTTTTTGCGTTGACACTATCGTTGGTCCTTAAGGATTCAATATTAGACAGGTCTAGATCGTATGGCTCGGTAAAATAAATTCGTTCCCATAATGACTTTGTCTGCTTCGGGCAAGCTTCATCAACAGTAGATAAGACATTCAGACTTCCAAGAATTTTTCCGTATATTTTCTTACAGTCACTATTATATTGTATCTGCAAGGAAAAAAGAAGTAATTGCTAAGTACAATTCAGGTGGAAGAAAATAAATTTATTGTGATTAAAATCCAAGAGAAAAGAGTTTTGATTTTTTTTAAAAAAATTACAGGATTAAGACGATGACAGTGCCATATCCATTCACAATCGAGAGGTACAACTAATGGCCCTTCGAAAACTGGGCAATTCATATGCTTTTCAAGTAAAGGAAGCCAACAATTCTTGTACCTAAAATGAAGATAGCATATCGTTAAAGAATCGATCGAGCTGATTGAGTAAAAAATTATAAAAATGCAGGAAATTACAAGAACAAAAATATTCTTTTTAATCTTACCTATAAATCGCTCGCTCAAGTGCAGGACCTTCGTAAAGACAGCGTGTACTATCAACGACGGCTAGGAATCGAAGTTGTTGCTCTGCAGCATCAATAAGATCGACACTAAAAGTGATATCTTGGGCCTTTGCCCAATCCATCTGTTGTGCTTCTTTTATGGTTCCTGCACTTAATTCCTTTGCAATTTTATTGTTGTGTGAAATTATGATATTAAGTTAGGGGCATTTATATAGTCAAGAAAAATCCCCATATAATAATAATAAAGGGTTCATTACCCTTCCAAACTCCAATCCACATTAATAGTTTTGACTTCATGCAAGTTTTTTTTGGTAGAAAGTCTTCATGCAAGTTAATGTCATTTGATGTAACGTCTATTACCTTGAGCCAACACTCATTTCATGTGAAATTTTCTTAAGTGGTTGATTTATAACCAAACTGAGTGATATTTATATTTTTCTTTTTCAAAATACAGTCTTAATATATTTTAAATGTGTCTCATTTATCTAGTTAGATTGTGAGCAAACGAAGTTTAACACATGCATAATTTGATTGCAATCCGCTAATAACTAATAATATATATAATCTCAATATTTTCACTACATTGTTGACAAATAAGCATTTTATGTCATTTTCTCTCACTTAGGTGTTAAAATACACAATGTCATTAGTCCATATCAAATTTGATAGTTACATTCATCTCAATATTTTCACTACATTGTTGACAAATAAGCTTTTTATGTCATTTTCTTTCACTTAGGTATTAAAAAAACACAGTGTGTGATTAGTCCATGTCAAATTTGATAAAGTTACATTCATAACGATATTATCTCACATCCACATGTAACTCTAGATGTAAGGCAAAGCCTCTAATGCATCTTACAATCAGTTACATTTAAAAGTTGGCTAAATTAAATTGAGCACTCTAATTAAGCTTAAGATTAGCACCTTAACAATAGAAAAGGACAAAATTTTCACATTACTTTGAATGTTTACAAAAAGTGAAAACACTAACTATTATATTAAACATTGACACAAATTAAAATCAGTTTCATAAGTTTTAAAACAAAACATTCCTTTAAAATAAATATAATATAAATAACATAAAAAATGATACTAAACAAAATGATTAAACTAACAAAAATATTTTGTTAAAATAAATATAATATAAATAACAGAAAATAGAAACGATAATAAATAAAATGATTAAATTAGGTAATAAAGTTAAAAAAAAAGTTTCAGTATTTTAATATTCAATATTAGATATATTTTTCATCTGATATAAGTAATAAGTATGTATAAATTAGTTTCATAAATATAAATAAAAAATAAACAAAATGGATAAATAAAAAAAACTAATATTCATATAAATAAT
Source organism: Clarkia xantiana subsp. parviflora (assembly GCA_036873135.1). Lineage (NCBI taxonomy): Eukaryota > Viridiplantae > Streptophyta > Magnoliopsida > Myrtales > Onagraceae > Clarkia > Clarkia xantiana. Next base: position 13,917,324 of record JAPTYO010000008.1, on the reverse strand, counting down.
AAAGTAAGAAAATTACAATGAGTAAAATATATGGACTATATTATCTAGCTGGTATAATAATAAATAATTATAATTTGTTTCAATATAAATAACAGAAAAAAGGAAAAAAAATTCACATATTAAAAATATATTGAAATAAAAAATTATTAAATTAAATAATAAATTAAAAAATTACAATATATTAATAAACTGTGACTGAGAAATACTAATAAACAAATAAAAGGGAGTCTTTTAAAACTTCAAAAGCGTTATAATAAGAATGATGAATTAGAAATTCTATTTCTTTTTGCTACTCACAAAAAATAAATTAGAAAATAGGATTTAAATTAGAGTATATGTTTTCTCCAATGTAATAAACTAGGATTGTCATTATTATAATGTAATTTATATATAATTGCACATACATCTTTCCTATTTTTGAATGGTTAACTTTGTAAAATCTATTAAATATTCAATCATTGTAGTTCATTATCACCACATATATACCTTAATAATTATTACTTCCAAATTTCCTTAATTGCTGGTAAAAAGATTATTTAATATAAAATTTGAATATATATTATTGTATTACCAAATATTTGCTGGCATTTGGTGAATGGGCCGTCGTAATAGGAGCCCTTTAATATAAGCCCGACACCTAAGAAATTGGATAATGTCACATTAGGGATTTTCTCCAAAAATATTTGTAGATTCCTATCGAGGAGGATGATAGCTTTGTTGTTTCTTCATCCAAGGGAAAAGAAGTTTATAAGTAGCTGTTCTTTAGATTTCTAGGATGCTTTCTTTCGATTAATTCCTTGTGTAATGAATTCTATCTTCCATAATGAAAGTTCTACCAGAATTTCTGGATTTACTATCTTCATTTAGATTCTGCCAATGTCGTGTTTATCAATTTAAAATTGTAAACACTAACATTTTAGGCGAATAGTCGACTTTTGAAGAAGTCGACGATCGAGATTGTAGGCGCCGATCTTCTATCGAGTTGTCGACGTACCTAGGCTTTATTTCCATTTCAGACATGTCGCTTTGGGCGACTTGTTGATTTATATGCGTCGTTCTTCTATCGAATTGTCGACGTGTCTCGGCTTGGTCGCTCTTTTTAGGTACCGACGTCGTTGATCGATTCGTAGACGCTATCTTTCTATCGAGTTGTCGACGTACCTAGGTTTTATTGCCATTTTGGGCACATAATGTTGACAATCGATTTGTAGACTTCACTCTTCTATCGAGTTGTCGACGTACCTAGGCTTTATTGCCATCTTGGGCACATAATGTCGACAATCGATTTGTAGACTTCACTCTTCTATCGAGTTGCCGACGTACCTAGGCTTTATTTCCATCTTGGGCACATAATGTCGACAATCGATTTGTAGACTTCACTCTTCTATTGAGTTTTCGACGTACCTAGGCTTTATTGCCATCTTGGGCACATAATGTCGACAATCGAGATTGTACACTTCATTCTTCTATCGAGTTGTTGACGTACCTAGGCTTTATTGCCATCTTGGGTACATAATGTCGACAATCGATTTGTAGACTTAATTCTTCTATCGAGTTGTCGACGTACCTAGGCTTTATTGCCATCTTGGGCACATAATGTCGACAATCGATTTGTAGACTTCACTCTTCTATTGAGTTGTCGACGTACCTAGGCTTTATTGCCATCTTGGACACATAATGTCGACAATCGATTTGCAGACTTCATTCTTCTATCGAGTTGTCGACGTACCTAGGCTTTATTGCCATCTTGGGCACATAATGTCGACAATCGACTTGTAGACTTCACTCTTCTATCGAGTTGCCGACGTACCTAGGCTTTATTTCCATCTTGGGCACATAATGTCGACAATCGATTTGTAGACTTCACTCTTCTATCGAGTTGTCGACGTACCTAGGCTTTATTGCCATCTTGGGCACATAATGTCGACAATCGATTTGTAGACTTCATTCTTCTATCGAGTTGTCGACGTACCTAGGCTTTATTTCCATCTTGGGTACATACTATCGACAATCGATTTGTAGACGCCAATCTATGATGGTAATATTTGAACGATTTCTTGTAAGAAAGAGGACCTCGAGGGGGCCATATTCATTCATCGTTTCCTAAATATACATCAAAATAAATATTTTGAAATATTAGTTAAAACAAAGAGGCATCTACTTTAGAAGTTCTTATAACTTCTCTAGGCGTCGTATCGACGTGTTGTAGCAGTGTCGCGTCATGGCCCGATCTCCTCGAACCTCACCAAGTCCCTTAGGCGTTGAGAATTTCATTATTTGATGAGCAGTCAACGAGACGATCCGATGAGGATTATGAGTAGTTCTTCCGATGATAGCATTGTATGCTGAGGTGGCGTCGACGACTACAAAGAGTATATCGATTTGTAAAATTTTCTCATCTTCTCCCAAAATGGTGGTTAGTCGAATAGCTCCCATGGGATAGATGGTTTCTCCTGCGAAGCCTATTAAAGGGAAGTTGACTTTCTTCAAATCTCTTCTTGTCAAACCCAGTTGTAAGAATGCTTGGTAGAAGAGGATGTCAGTTGAGCTTCCGTTATCGATAAGGACTCTTTTGACCTTATACATGGATATAAGGAGAGTAACAACCAGGGCGTCTTCATGAGGTTTATCCATTTTTAAAAGATCACTGGCAGTGAAGCTAATAGTTTCGAGCTCAGGTTCTCGAGGTCTTTTTCCCATCACAGGCGTTGTAGATATTTGGGCAGCATATACTTCTCGAGCTGAATTCATTCCTCCTCCTGACGCGAATCTTCCCGCGATGACATTCACTGCCCCTCTCTTGACTGGGGCGAGATGTTCATATGGAGGGCATCGGGAGTTCCCTCTTGGGCAGCGATTTCATTTCTTGGGAGCGTTGGTAGATTTCTCCACAAATTTTAACAGTTTACCTCTTTGAATGAGAGTCTCGATGTCCTACTTTAAGATAGTTCATTCATTCGTATCGTGTCCCTTAGCGTGGTGATATCGACAATAGGCATTTATCTGATGACTCATCATGTTCTTCCTTGCTGGAGGTGGGTTGTTTAAACGGAGTTTCTCCATCTCTTGAAGTACTACCGCCACGTTGTGTGTGAGAGGGGTGTACTTTGTTGGATAAGAGTTGATGTCTCTTTTCTGATTTTGAAAGTTTTTGGGTCGAGAGCCTTCATCTCTCTTCAGGGGTCGAGAAGCAGAACCCTCCTCGATCTTAGCAGGAATGACCTGCTTCTTGGCCTCCATGAACGATTTCTCGTGTGACCTTTCCAATCGATGTACTTCTTGACCTTGATGACGAGGGCATCGATCTTTCGCACGGGCTTCATCACCATGCTATCCTTCAAAGCTTGGCTCTGAACTCTGAGCCTCTCCAGAAGGTCCTGATCAGCTCGCCATCACTGGCGTCCTCATTCAGCTGCTGGAGTATCTTGTGGTATCTAGTATAATAATTGGCTAAGGTCTCATCAGGACCTTGCTCAATTTTATATTGAAAGTCCATGCTTTTGAGGCATTGTCTTTGCCCGATGTGGCCTTCTAGAACTTGGTCTTCAACTCTTCCCATGAGTCTATCGAGTTGTCAGGAAGACCATAGAACCAAGTGGAGGCTTCTTCTTTTAGAGTTGTTGGGAAGAGAGCTGTATAATGATCTGGCGTTTCCCCTCTCCCTAGGAGGGAGGAGTTGTGGGCGTTGATATGGCGAACAGGATCTCCCTCGCCTGTATAGTCGTCGATGTTCCTCGCGAATACTTGCGGGGGAACTCGAGTATTGAACAGCCTTTTGGAGAAAGGGTGAGAGGTGTGGTCATGAACAATTAGCAAATCGTTCGCCCCTCTTCTCTTCTTTTCCAACAATTCTTCCACCTGTCCTATAGTGAATAGGACGGGTTCTTTGCTCGCCGCATCGACTTCGGGAGCCTTGGGGATCTCTTTTTCCAAAAGATTTTCCTCCGCAATCTTCACATTGGAGGCTACTTCTTCCTTCCGGGAGACTTCTCGGGTTGGTTCATTCTTGTCAGGAACGGTTCCCGCCTGGGCTTGGTTCCAAAAGGCTATGAAAGCCGCCATCACCTCCTGAGGGACAGCCGGGGGGACTGTTCTTGCCTCTTCTGGATTTGGTAATGACTTGGAGTGACTAGGATTCTCTTCACCGCCAGTGCCATTAGCCTGGGGCATAGGCGGATCTTCCTCCGGTGTTGATTTTGAAGTGGTGGGATTCACTTGGGATCTTCCCACCTCCTCTACCACGGAGTTTGGCATCTTGTTCTTCTCGGAGGCCATGACTTTTTTATCAATTGCCCACAGACGGCGCCAAATGTTGGGATCAAAATGATGTGGCCTTGAACTTCTAGTAGTGGACTTCGAGGTCTCGTCGGGAGCTAACTCTTGTGAGTATCTTTCCTGACATCTTGGGTACTTAGTCTCCTTTGGGAGCTTTGCTTGAGGCGAGGACCTGAAAAGGGGTGGGGATGACCCCTGATTCCACTCTGAAGCTTAAGTCAGTAATGGATTTAGAAAGAGTATTGTACAGTATGAGAATCAAGATTGTAAAATATATATAATGTTCCCCTATTTATAGGGAGAGATTACCGACTTTAAATGGCGGCTACCCTCTTGGGAGGGTTTCTGTCCAGAGTCGGTTTAAGCAGGTGACAAGTAGGTCGCCACCTCATCTTTCCTTAGCTGGGAAGGTTTCCCTTTGGCGGCTGAAGGAGGTCGCCACCTGTCCCTTTCCTTAAGAGGAATGTTTCTTCATGGCGGCTAGAGCAGGTTGCCACCTGTCCCTTTCCTTAAGAGGAAGGTTTCTTCATGGTTGCTAGAGCAGGTTGCCACCTGTCCCTTTCCTTAAGAGGAAGGTTTCTTCAGTGGTGTTTTGGCTATCGACTCGACTCGTAGCTTAATAGGAGAGTCTTGAGTGATTTAGTCGCCTTTTTTTGTTAGTCGTTCTTCAGAAGTCGACTTCTTCATATATAGTCGTCGACCATTTGTCTTTGCCTTGTCGTTCTGAACAGAAATGGTCGATGACTTATTGGGCCTTCCTCCCTAGTAAAATCGGCGCCGAACCCACTTAAGGAGGTGGGATTATTATAAATAGGGACCTAAGGTGGTGTTTTCTAGTGCTAATCAATATCTCCCAAGTTGTGAGATTAGAGAAAACCATCCTCCCTAAATAAAGTTAGGTTCGGCCGAAGTGACTACAAGCAAGGAGGTGCCAAATTGCGACGAGCAAATTACTCCAAGTAGATCCAGGGACGAAGCCAAGATATTTATCCAGTGAGGGCAAAAAATTTCACTTAAAAGAATAAAAATAAAAAATTTACATAATTATAATATAATAAGTTAAATTAATAAATATTTATTGTAATGGTTGAATGATGTTTGTATTTGATTCTTTTGATGATATATATCATGACAAGGTTATTACTAATAATAATAATAATAATAATAATAATAATAATAATATAATTTTTACATTATTTATAAAATTTCTTTAGTTATTGCTAATGATGTTTATGTTATAAAAAAGAATATTTTCTTAAAAGTATCTATTCATTTACAATTTTAAAATAAATTGACCTATGAGTTGTATAATTTTTATAAGAACTTTACATTCTTGAAATAAATGTAATTACCAAATCACTAATCTAAATATTTTTGTAGTTTCAATATAGTTATTGTGATATTTTTAGAAGTATCGATAAAAAAAAACCATAAGAATTGCAAAGAAATACTTATTATAGTTATAAATTGTACTAAATGCATTATGCTAGTGTATATATATAATTACAAATGAAAGAGGTTATTGTTGTATTAACTATTACTTATTCGTTAATATATATACCAATACAAATGAAAAGAAAATTATGGCAAAAAAGAAATGAAAAAAAAAGACAATTAATGCTAGTAAAGAAAACATTAAATTCGAGTGAAAAAGAAAAAAAAAAGGAATTAATTAAAAAAAAATAAAGATATATTTTCTTCTCTCTCCTCTCCCTCTTCTTCCTCTTTTCCACAAATCTCATACCCATCCATTTACTGTAGAAGTCGCAGAACTAAATCTCCATTTTTATTTTCAAACTTGCAAACAAAACAAGATATCTCACATACAAATGAGAAATCTATATTTAAGATCAATAATTAAGAGAATATTCGTCTTTAGAAGGGGCAAATAGTCACAAATCGTTAAAATTCAGTGAGGGCAAATAACTAAATTCTTCATATTATTGTAATATAGAGCTGCATAAATAGTTGAAGCTTAGTGGGGGCAATTGCCCACACTGGTCCCTTCGTACCCTCGTCCGTAAGTAGATCCATCCCGCGAGAATCGAAGGAGGCTTTGCTGTGAAGATTAAACCGCGTAGGGCTTCTCTAACAGAAACCTCTACGGGGTACCGGTCGGTGGACCGAGAACTCCCCTCGAAGATCTTGGGCTGCAAGAAAGGTTTAAGTTATGTGTACTTTCTTCCGCTGTGTAACTAGTTACCTAGCACGTAGCTAGGGTTTCTTCTTGCATAATCAATCACCATAATCCAACAAATGTGTCATGCAACACAATAGTAATTATGAACTTTAAAATATATTAGAAAAATTAATGTTATTAAATAATTAATATTATATAATTTTAATATCTATACATTTATTTGTTAACTTTTATGTTTCTATCTAATATAGCATTGTCTAATTTTGAATATCTTAATTAAAGAGTTATAAAAATTTCTTTGTCAATCTAATTTACGAACAGTTTTTTTTTGTAAAAATTAAAGTGAAGAGTTTTCCAACGACATATGATATATTATAATTTTCACTGAAATACATTATTATAACAAAATAATTAAAAATAAAATACATATGTCTTTTAATATATGAATGAATCTAAAAGTGAATTCTCATGCAAAGCGCCTAAATAAAAATCATGGAAATGCGTGTGTCTGTAACTAGTATTTATATAATTATTAAGAGTTTACATTATCAAAAATAAGAAAAAAAAAACATTGCTTAGTTGTTAACTTCTTGTCTTAACCTTTGGTTTCACCCCTAAGTCTAACTTAGATCACATGCCTCACTCGCCCTCCCTATTTTGTTTCTCGTTGTATGGTTTTGACACATATTCTTGATAAAATTAAGGGAATAGAACCTAAAAATTGTCCCAATTTTGATCTGGGTATCAGTTTGGTGTCTCAATTTTAAACTGTTGATATTTTGTGTCCAAATTTTCAGTTTTTTTGCTATTTGGTTTTCCGTTAGATTTTGAGATTAATTTTAATAGATTGAGTTGAAAATACTTTTTTTAAGCCTCTAATTCCGGCCACTCATCACGATTCCGGCCACCACACCTCCGATTCCGGCCACCCACCCCGATTCCGGCCACCCCACCTCCAATTCCGGCCACCTACCTCCAGTCGGCCACACACCTCCGATTCCAGCTACAGCGGTACAGTTGGTTATGGCCGAGAGAGAGAGAGAGAGAGAAGAAGGGTGACCGGGCCGGAATCGGTGGTGGTGGCCGAAATTGGAGGGGGGCTATTTTAAGAATTTTTAAAATTATTCACTCACATGCTGGTCACGTGACCACATTCCGTCCAATTTAACCCAAAAATAGACGGAGACACCAAATAGCAACAGATATGAAAATTCGGACAGTCTTTGTAAACCTCAGATACCAAACAAATAGCAACAGATATGAAAATTCGGACAGTCTTTGTAAACCTCAGATACCAAAATAAAACATGAGTCAAAATTGTGATAGGTTTTTAAGTTCTATTCCCTTAAATTAATTTTCTGGTCCTCTCCATTTTGTGTAAAACTATTATGCATAACGGTGAAACATGAAATGAAAGGAAATAGTGGAGAAGATGATCTACATCCGTTTAATATCTTTTAAAATTGGTATAACTATGAATTCATAAGAATATAACAAGTGTGTACTTAGATTTTCTGGACATACAGAACACCATCATAATAAATTACCATAATAGAAGATAGACACATTATTGCCAAGGCCAAAACTCTGGTTCAAAATTGTGATGGATGGTGTTCTTATCATACCATACAAGTTAGATGTACAAGCTAGCTACTGCTCAACTGCAATGGCAGCAGCATCATCATCGGGTCGTGGAGGCCTCCATTTCCGATCTAAAGAACCTTCTCTTCCCAACCCTTTCTCCTTCTTCAACCGTTCGTCTTGCTGCTTTAGCTTTTCGTCAATGAGCTCCAATAGCTCTTGCAACCCGACTCCAGTCACTGCAGATGCCTTAACTTGGGGCCCAAACTTCCTTTCCTTGGGAACCACTACTCCATCTTGCTGTGCCGTGTTCTTAGCAGCAGCTACCGATGATAACCACTCATTTCCAAATTCTATATCCTCCTCGGCTTCCAATAACCATCCATCATCCACAGTTTCCTCATCATTATCTTCTTCTTCTTCTTCATCAACCTCTTCTGAATGGAGAGATTGATCCTCTTTTGCATCAAGGTGGCAGCATTCTTCATCCATACCCGTCTCCTCTTCTTCAAGATCAATCTGAATTTCAATGAAACCATCAAATGCATTCTCTAATTTCCTTTAGCCTTCTGATTAAATGAAGCATGCAGAGAATTTAAGAGGCAAAATCCAATTGCAATCAATATACCTTATTCCACACTTCGATCATATTCTCAAGCTTCTCCTCCGAAACGCCTATTTGCTCCAATACTTGCAGGACAGAGGACCGATGCTCATCTAAATTCGGTGCACTTGAATCCAATACGTGCTGCAGTCATCAAATTATGAATAGAATAACAGTGGCAGGAAAAGAATTAAACAGAAGGCCCAATTTTTTTTATTTTCACTCACCACAAGGAGATCAGCTTCAACCACTTCTTCTAGAGTGGCATGAAATGCCTCTACCAGCTGCAAAAAGAAATTTGAGTATCGGGTCATAAGATAAAATTAAAAACAGCTCTGATTGCTATCAATGCTTTAATCCTTAATTACCTGTACAGGCAGCTCGGATATGAACCCAACAGTATCACTCAGAAGCACTTTTCTCCTGAATGCCACAAATTCTCACTTAATCGCTCAATTTAATCAAAGCAATATATATCACGAGTTTACTAAGTTTAAGTTCCTTAGAAGAAGAGTATTATTACCCTGAGGGGAGAATAACATTTCTCAATCTTGGATCAACAGTAGCGAATAATCTGCGGAGAAATCACAATAGCAAAAGTGTTAAATTGTATTCTCCAGAAATTCAAGAAACTGAATTTACGAAGACTTAAATTTGGAGAGAAGAAGATTGAGATACCGATCATCACTGTAAAGATCAGTATCTGAAAGTGTACTGACTAGTGTTGATTTTCCCTATAAAAAAAAAAAAAGCAGAAATGCAAATGATTATGGGTGTTTCTGAATAGTACTATTTTGTGGTTCAGCAGAGGAAGTTGTGGATGGCTTACAGCATTAGTGTACCCTACGACTGCAACAGTAGCGAGGCCCTGCCCACCAAACGAGTCTCCTTGTCTCCTCCGAGATGCGCGCTGCACAGCTCGGGTGCGACGCACCTCTTCAATTCGTGACTTTAGAATTTTCCGCCTTTCTAAAATTCTGGAATCACAGCAGTTTTAAATGGCTATCGCTTTAAACAGAAAATAATATGTAAAGAGCTTCATATATTTTATTTTGCTTCGGGAGATTTCAAGACTTTTGAATAATTCATCAGAAAGCAATATAGAAAGCAAACCTTCGTCTTTGAAGCTGAAGTTCAGTTTCTCCTGCACCACTTAGAAAACCTATTCCTCCACCTCCTCTCCTGCATGAACCATTAAAATGCATGATAAGAAATGCGATAATAAAATCAAATACTCGATAGATATCTGCATGGTTAGATTTTTTTTTTTAACAAACGATGCATCTCATTCTGATTTTCTTAGCATGGAAACCAGCAATGGCAGACAAAGGAACAACACACTCCAAGAAACCCAAAGAAAGAACCTACCCTCGAGCACTAACAACCTCGGATTCACCACCGACTCCAAAAGAAAGGCGTCCATCTGGCCCTTTCACACGGACAAGCCTTGTTTTTTTATAATTCAGGGCAGCTAGTTCAGCCTAGAAAATCCAACTCATAAGATATAGTATTGCAGCAGAATTTATTCAAATTCTCAAACTTGATGATTCATGGAAATCACAACGAAGAGTCAATGTCTTATACCTGCAACTTTGCCTCCTTGGTGAAAGCATGTGCATTGAAGATCTCTATAATGAGGCCGACACGGTCGAGCACAGGTTTTTCCCAAATGCGCTGAGATACAAATGCATATGAATTTTACTTCTCTTAACATCAGTAAATATACTTTACATTTACCAACGCTTTGAAGTGTGATATAATAAGCTTGTCTAGTTAAGCAAAAGTGTACAACTTGCCTCCAAGTTCCTTTGCTGAATCCCTGACAAGATTGCATTCACGAAGACAGCGTCTACTATACCCTGTTAAACTCTCTTCTTCAGTTAATATCATATGCCCATATAATAGCTATCACTCAATAAAACTTAGAAAAAAAAGTTTAAAACCATGAGCAAGTTAGAGTAAAAGCATCTTGCCTTTTCTTCTGCTGCGAGAAGATGACATTTAATATTGTCGACCGTCCCAGTCCCAAAAAAATTGTCTGAAAACAGCAAAGCCAAATATATTCTCATCATGAATACTGCAAACATAAAATTTGAACTTGGACCAAAAAGTTACGCAGCTAACCAAGACAGTTTGTGACAATAAGAACTATAGCCGTTCCACCCAGATGATCAACTTCAAAGTAAATAGCAATAAAGGTTGTGAATTTTCAATTATAACATGCTGAGGCATAGTAGCTAGGTCAGTGACACAATCTCATCAGGCACAAAAAGATAAAATTATTTCAGCTTGATTAGTACATTTCCAAGGAAATTCATGTCATTTGAGGCTCTAATTTGAAATCTTCACCACGCCTATCACTACCAGCTGACTAAAACCCATCCTTTTAATAGTTAAAACACTATCAGTAGTCAGTGGAGAAGCATGATAATCCTTCATCGGAGCAGCTGACACGGCTTAACTAGCAACTAACCAGCACGAGGTTTTGGAGACCTAGCAGCTGGGTTCTGAACCACAAGATGAGGAGGGAGGCCCTTATCGAAGAAATCAGTGTGGAAGAAGCCATCACGCTGCTCCTCGAGAGAATTGGCAAGGCAGAGGGCTTCATTGAGCTTGGGCTGCAAGACGGTGTCGGGACGGAGCCGGGGCTGGACGACGAAGAGTTGAGGTGGGCTCTCTGGGTCCCGGTTGATCAGAGAGAACACCTCGCGGGTCTTTTCTTCTTTGTCCTGTTTTGAGGAGCGAGAGAAGGTCCGGGAAAAGATGGCGGGCAGGGAAACGCAATCCGACGAGGAGCATCTGGGGGAAGGAGTTCTTGCATGAGAAGAGAGATGGGATCGTGCAAGAGAAACAGCTCTTATCATCATCTCTTTGGGGTTTAGAGATCTGGAATCAATTCAAGAAAGCTTCTGCCATTGATATGGCTGTTTGCTGAATCAAACCACTGGAGAAGAAGGCGACGGAGAAGGTCATATTAACTTCCTCGGTTCGGTTCCACATAATTCGGGCATAATTCATTCACTATATTAAATTTCCCTCCTAAGCCTTTCGGCCGATTTGTTTTTCTAAGCCCAGCCCATACTACCAACTGCTACTAACTATGAAGCCTAACCCATTTTTACCAAGTACCAACGCTACTAAATACCATGGGTAGGGGTGAGCAAATATCCCGAAAGGCTTAAAATCCCGCCCGTCCCACCCTTGTCCGTTCTAAAAATGTGCCAAGCTCTAATGGGCGGGACTTTTCTTCTCAACTAGGACTAAGACTAGGACTCTTTTACGAAGTCCGAAAAGACTCGTCCCTTCCCTTTTTGCTAACTAATCAACTATAAACTCTAGTTAGTTAAGTTAACTTTAGTGATGACTCGGGTTTAAGTTCCATTTGATCTGGGATTTGCATTTATAACTTGTTATGTCATAATTGTTGGTGACTTTGTGTTAGAGTCTTGGTAAAACTTAGTTTTGGAGTCTTTGGTGAACTATTTTGGAGAATCAAGTTATGTGTTGAACTTGGTGTTCTTACAAGTGACAAAATGTTTGAGTGGTCTTGGTGTTTTATGGTGAACTTTGTGTTATGTGTTGAACTTTGTTGTTGTTCTGTGTTTGGTTATAGTTTAAGTAAATTGAGTATGATTTTTTTTTTATTGGACGGAAATTTGGGTTTGTCCCATTTCTCCCTAGTCCCTGTAGGCCCGTTGCGGGCGGACCTTTTCCTACTAGCTAGGGCTCGGAATAAGGCTTGAGACAACCATTAAGTGACCCTAATTTTAGGGCTTGAGCCATTTTTTTGAAAAATCCTGTCCATCCTACTATCTATCCTTCCACTAAATCAGGATCCAAAATGCATAAACACATGGATTCGTCGGCTAGTCTTGTTCATTGATCTGTTTCAATTTTGAGGATTTGTCCAAAAAAAAATTCAAATTAAAGCTCATGCTTTAACCCTCGTATTCTCTTAAATTGTTACCCTTAACTATTAAAATACTTGAGATCTAACAATAATATTAGTGACCATGTATAATAAGAAAATAATATATATGTTTTTTTTTAATATATTTATATAAATTAAAAAAAAAAAACAATTTGCACTCGGATAAATGGTGCGAAATGACAATAATCAGTAGCAGATTTATTATACAAAATGGGATGACAAACGTCACTCTATTATTGAGAATTTCTAATGAGACCCCTATGTTTATTTTTGAAGAAAATTTACATCGATCCCCATTATTTTGTGTGAGATATTAAGACTCAATTATTGTACATGAGACACTAAGAGTATATATGTTTGTAAGTTTTATTATCCATCTCTCATTTGCTAGATTAAAAATTGTAGTTATTCTAATTGAATGTACTCCATAAGGAGATCCAATAAGTACAAGTATATAAACCATACAATATGTTTGAAAAAAAATGGTTTTAGTACCAACATATTTTAAAATGTACAACATGTTTCAAAAAATGGTAATTGATATTTCTTTCAATCACTCGTCCAAATTTGTCGTCGAATACATTTTAAACTTCCAAAATTAACCAAATACTTTTCTAAATATCAAAATCAAGACATAATAACGTATACAAGTGTTATAATAGTGTCTTGACTCGACTCAACTGATCCACAACCGGTTCTAGTCCGATTTGACTCAATGATAACATTCGTATAAGCAATTAAGGCTTAGTTGTGATAGTTTAAAAACTACTTAGTTAATATTGTTCATTTGAAATGTATTTAACGACAATTCGGATAAATAATTGAAAAAAGTAGCAATTATCGTCGTTTCAAAAAATATATATTTTACGAAAAATCTCTTAAAAAATTGTTAAATATTTGTAAATTTTTGTTTGCATAACGTACTCCTATTATGAACCTCATGGATCTGCCACTAATATGAAGATCAAATGCATAACATCTAAACAAGTACATTAATCCAAAATTCCCGGCCATATATATATATGGCTTTGGTTTTGGTACATGCATAATAAACCCTAATTAAATCCGTTAGCTACAAGCATACATCTTATATGACCAAGATGTCAAGGAATTACCAATAACCCTCCATTTGAGTATCAATCTAGTGTGGAAAATTTAAACATAACCACCAAACTAGAATGCCCTACTTATAAGAGAAGGTGATAAATTGGATAGCTGGGGCTCAGCTAATTTCCCCGATTGATCATCGTCTTCCTTTGACGGTTCTTCAAAATCATTGATTGTAGGCAACGATAAGCTCCCATGATTACCGATCGAGGATATAGTGGCTCGCCGAGCTAGGTCACCACTCAGAAGGGTGTTGCTCGCCATGATTCGGTCCACATTGTAACGCGTAATATCAAAGTTGGTAACTGCACTCACTCCTCGGAACTTTATGGCCGCAATGTCGTAGGCCTCGGCTGCTTCCTCTTGAGTGCCTAGTAAAATCAATTAACCATTACGTGCATGTCCATGACTTTAATTTCTAAGCATATATAATATTCACTATAGAGTTAATGCATGGTATCATATCAATTTGCCTAGATATTACTTTTTACTAGTCCAAGGTAAACAATTCTTGAATGCTTATTTGTAATACTTACTAAATGTTCCAAGGTAGAGATCCTTGTTTCCGGCGACTCGACCAATACGAGCTTGCCAACGGCCGTGTTGATGGTGCCTGAAATGTTTCATATCAACTTACATTAATTGTATACCAAATAATTAATATAATTAAGATCATGTAAGGTATGGTGTACCTTGTGACTCCTCTATACATGGAAGCACCTCTAGAAAATCCACTGCTTCTCCTATAATAAATATATATAGTAGATTAATATTACTTATCAGTTGGGTTAAAACTTAAAACCAAATTATTGATTTTGTTCGAAAATAATCTCTTTGTAACTAAAATAATAGTTAAGATTTGTGACTAATAATATATATACCTCCTCAAGTGAGCAACGTATTCCTGCCGAGACATGTTCTTCATTTCCTCCAGCTCTTGTTGGTAATTCTCCGGCTAGAAAAATAAAATTATTATTTTAATTAAAAAGCCTCTCTTAATTTTGGATGGTAAATACTATATATATATAATAAAAAAAAAATAGCAAATAGTTTTTTTGTGGTAGAATTAGGAAATAGTTACTAATAAGGAATATAATGGAATGTTACAGGAAAATTGATATGGGTGGAGGGTCCCCAATACTTGAGTGCAGCTAGATCGTATGCCCTTGCCGCTTTCTCTTCCATATCATACCCTCCTGAAATTCAAATTTATTAAAATTCTTGCAAAAAAATTCTTATTAAAATAGTTTCAGAAAATAAGATTAGAATAATATATAATTACCTAAATACACTGAGAATCATTGTTTGGATGTAATGGCCAAGCAACCCCCACCACCCAAAAGTTACACAAACCATAAGTTAGAGGGAAAAAAAAGGTTAATGTCGTACTTGAAAAACTTGTTTTTCCAAAAATAAATATTATTTAGTATAATGATTGTTTAATTAATTTTGGCCTTTTTGTATAGTTAGTTACTTATATTGGTAAGAATATGAGTAAAAACACAATAATTATATTATTCATCGTTCTTCATCGATCATTAGCTAACCTTGTCTTCCTTTTCTGGTTTGGCCTTCTTTCTTGCAACTGTTGTCCCACAAATGAGCTTCATATCTACCAGTCCATCTGTGCCTGATGATTATATTTTGGTTGAAAAAGTAGGATAATAATTAATCCTTATATATAAGAACTCGATAACGTAGCTAGCTAGGTTTGAGTTTAAAGATAGATAAATACCTTGTAACACCTCGATACTGAGAGGTTCTCTGGCCAAAAGTGTCAATGGACTTGCGATGAACAACTTGCTTATTATTGTTGTGAAACAACTCAGCTTTGTCATGCCCTCTCTTCTTCGTCTCCATGCCCAAACACTCTGCACCACCTTCAGTAGTAGTGTTGTGGAGGAGGAGGATCTGTTGTGGGGTTGTAGTGACCATGGAACTGTTGTTGGTCTGAGAAGAACCAGGGGTCATTGATAAGCTCAATGCGTGGAAATCCCCGTAATACCCTTGCTGATGATGAACAACCCCCCCAGAAGCCGACGAGTTGTAATAGTAGGGCTGATGTGGAGGCCTTGAATTCTCATAGTTATTGCTGCTGTTGTTGTTATTAATGCTGCTGATGAAACCACCTACAATCTGCTCTTCTTCTTCTTCTTCTTCTTGTGGGGGCATGAATGGAATTTGACCTTGGCTGATTTGAAGGTAGCAGGGATGGGTTCCAACTCCTCCCTTTTCTGCAGCAGCAATGCCCATTGCTTCACATTTATTTATTTTAAAAAAAATATCAGACCAAATAATTCACCACCACCAATAATATTTCATTTTATTTTTTTGCTTCTCTACCTAACTGGAAAAAGAAGTAAAACACAATGAAATCATGACATTAAAGGAAGCTGGTTTCAATTAATATTTTTTTTGCTAATTAATTTAAGTTGGTAAGAACTTGTGTGTAGATTCTGGGTTGGACACTCATGCATCCACTGTATATATTATATAGTGTTAGCCAGGGTCCACTAAAAAACCACATAGAATAAAACTGATGTACTAATTAAGTAATAGATATATATACCTTGTGCATGAGTAAGAGCTGCTTCCATTAAGCAAAGAGAGCCATCGGACTTGAGGGGCATCATCACCGACGACAGTGGCATCGTAGAAGTAGATGAGTAGGGCTCAGCAGTGTCACCACCAACATTATTATTATTCTCACAATTACCTCCATAAAGGAAGCAACTGCCGTAGCTGCAGGTGGGTAGTTGCACCTGAGGCTGAAAATGGGTGCTAGTTGAAGCAGAAGTCAACTGGGTTTGACCTCCATGCAGGTGGTGCTGAGAATTTGAAACCTCATTCGACATGTTGTTGTTGGAGTTGGAGGTGAGCGAGAAACCCAACCACTTGGAGTAATCGTTGTTGCTTTCACCCACTTGCCTCATCTTCTTCTTCTTCTTCTTGGTCGTCGGGTCGATTTTTCGCATATTATCAACACATATATATTTGAAAGCGAAAACTCGACTTTTGTAAGGAAGTGTGAAAGCAAATGATGGGAGGGGAGCAAATGTAAGCTTATTTATGAGGATACAATGTAACTAGCTAGGTAAATTGCTCAATAGTTGATGAGAGTTTAAAATTAGAACATATAGTTAGTTAATTGGTTGATTAAGGAGGTTGGTTAATTAGGTTTGTTTGTAGTGAACAAAAGGAATGAAATAGAATAGAATAGAATAGAGCAAGCAATGCAGCTGGACTGGACATCAACTTCATGGGGATCTGTGAATGAGAAAGGGCTTTCTTTGTTCTCTCTTTAATTTAATTACCTTTTCTTTTTCTCTTTTTTCCCTCTTATATTTTTCTTCTTTGTTGTTTGAATCTTATATTCTCCCTTTATTTTCGCCTTTTTCTTTTTCATGATCGGATCCCGTTTCATTCATGAATTCCTCTCTCATTACAAATTACGGAATAAATAAGCTTATATATATGTGTTGAAATGATAAAAATACCAAATGTGAACGGCCGGTTAGAAAAATTGATCGAGTACGTAAAGTAATTAAATGATTTATACTATTATTGTCTTACTTACATTCGTATCATTTTCGTTAGTTGTATTACACAACCACTGATAAGTAATTAAGCTTACTTTTGGGATAATATAATAGCATAATGCATTTTTCCCTAAACGTATATATATACCCATATATTATACTAATCTATATGTATATATATATGA
This sequence comes from Clarkia xantiana subsp. parviflora, assembly GCA_036873135.1. Lineage (NCBI taxonomy): Eukaryota > Viridiplantae > Streptophyta > Magnoliopsida > Myrtales > Onagraceae > Clarkia > Clarkia xantiana. Next base: position 13,899,962 of record JAPTYO010000008.1, on the reverse strand, counting down.
TATACAAAATAAAAATCTATTGGAGATGGGATTAGACGAGAGACATGATCAGAAAGTAGGACAACCCTAACGACATATATATATCAAGATCATGCATGCTAGGCTAGGCTAGGCTGAATCAATCAATAATATATATTCTGACGAAGACGATGCATGACTGAGTTTCTGTTCTTCTGGCCTGGCTGACCGACTGACTGACTGGGGTCGTCTAATTTCACTAGCAAGTGTATGTGTGTGTGTTGGCAACTCATTTTGACTACCCAGTCTTCCATTGCCTCAACCTTTGTCTTTTTTGGCACATCCTTGTTCCAATACCTACCCTATAGCTACCTACCTTATAAAAGTTCCTAGATAAGATAAATTATCAATTCATTAACTAAATTTTTGTTATATATTTTTTAATTTCCTTGTATTATATTCTTTATGGTTTAGAAATTAGAATGTTTCACGTTCATCAGTATCTTTATGACTCTATATAATACGACCGGTATGAGTGGAATTTATTCTAAAAGTGAAGTAAGTATACTAAAGATGGATATCTCATAATGACCCTAGTGAAAAAAAATATATATATTTAATGGTTTTTTTTTCCAAGTAATAGAACCTATTCATGAGTATATATTTTTCTAATTATCGGCAGGGTAGTCTTAGGGGTAGTGCTCACATTAAAATGACAGCATTTATAACATGATTGCTCCATATCTAGACTAATTAATACTCACATTGGATTAATTCGTAAGATATAAATTGACTATGAATATTTTTCCATTTATAGAGTATCAGCGAGATTTGAGCTTCTAATATTTTGATTTAGATGTAACGTGTCGGTGTTGGAGTGTTGTCGGTATTATATATCCTTATTAGTGTTGATTTAGCACAAAAGGAACTGGATGCGACTAGTATCTTATATTTTGACAGGTCCTCCATTAATAGCCTTGTGGGGCTTTGCTTAGAACATATATCCCTATTTACTATTTCCCAGGGGTAATAGCATTTATAACGTTAGCAAGTTAATTATTTAATATTTTTTTTTGGCCAATATTTATTTAAATTTAGAGTTTATGATAACTACATTAAGAATTTGTGAAATCTAATTTGTAATTTCATTGTTTTACTTACTCGATCACTAAGTTAACATAACATAATAAGTTAATAACATCACTTGAATAAGCTTAAAAAATTTCACATCGTTTTTTATTTATGAGCTAGGCATCGTGTTGGGTAAGTGCAAAGCAATAAATTTATTTACATGTAGGACATGATGCACACACAACTATACCACTCATACGTACAATAATTGAAATGGCTAGCTAGCTATGCGCATTGGGATCTTAATTTAGTCCTACGTTTCATGGAATTTTGCATGGAATGTAATAATTTGGTTGATATGCGCATTGGAGACAGATTTTCCTAATAGAAATGATTTGGTTTCAAAAGCAACATAGATAGTGAGAGGGAGTTGAATGAAGTAATATGCTTTTCTCATTGATTGAAGTTATGATGGGAAACCACCATCCACCCAGATTTTGCACAGCCCCATTCTCCATCCATCATCAATTACGGATTCATAAATATATAATGTAATAATCAAATTGTACAACAAGTGATCCCTTCATCACTCTACTAATTACGGTTAGTTATATGAAGGGTTAATAACCTAAGAAATGTCTGGAGTTTGGCCATGTTAACCGGAAATATCTGAATTTTTCAAATATTAATATGTAAGGACTGAAGTTTCAACAGAATTGTTTGAAATGACACTTTTGCCCCTATTAAATTTTTTGTTTTAATTAATATCTTATTTGAGGAAATGTGAAATGATAAAATTACCCCTGAAGTCAAATTAAAACCACCCCAGCTCTGGCCACCGCCACCCGACTCCGACAACCACCACTCCGGCTCCGGCGACCACCACCCAGCTCCGGGGACTACCACCCAACTCCGGCGACCGCCCCCAAGGCTCCGATTAGGCCCAAATCGGAGCCACCGGCCCCGATTGGGCCCAAATCGGAGTCGTGGGGGCGGTCGCCGGAGCTGGGTGGTGGTCGCCGGAGTCGGGGTGGTGGTCGCCGGAGCCGGGGTGGCAGTGGCCGGAGTCGTGGTGGCTTTAAGGTCATTTTGTCTTTTCACTTCAAGCATGCGAGGGGCACACTTTGATAGAATGGCATTCTGGGAATTTAATTTTATTTCCGGTCACATGCTTTCCGTCAGTTTTAACGGAAAAAATTAACGGAGACCTCTTATATCCAAAAAGTTGAAACCTCATACATCTCAAATCAATATTTGAAAATTCAGACCTCCGGTTAACATGGGCCAAACTTCAGACCTTTCCAAGGTTATTGACCCTTATATCAACTCATTAAGATTAACATTTTTCATAGATGAATACACTGATTCAAAGCCACTTGTTATTATCTATATATATTATATATAAATTTAGACTGTGAGAGAACAAGAGAGTGCTTCAGGAGCTGAGGATCTCATAATTTTGATGATTTCTATGTATGTAGAAATTAATTGATGCATAGCTGAGGATGTACAACAACGTAATGAGGTCAACTCGTAAATGATTTCTCGCGGGTGGTCCTAGGAGGAGCCCAGGAGCCCCCATCAGATTGACAGCACGCTTAGTATGCTTTCTCCACACCTAGAATAATCACCACTTACATCATATTTTTTTTATTAATTGAGTTAAAATATTCATATTTTAACTCAGTTAATATTTATTTATCAACTTATATTCATATTCATCTATGTTAACTTGAACTAAATTTGAAAATGATATTCATTTACTAAATGAAAAAAAAAAAAACTCATACATGAATACTGGAAAAAAATACCACGAAATAATATTTAGTTTTAATTGATAAATATACATGAAATAATAAATAGTATAATTGTATAGAATTATAAATTTTTTGTTCATTAATGAGACATTTATTATATATATATATGATAAAGCAATATGAAAAATAATAACACAAGCATTGTGGCCTTTGCCACATCAGCAAATATGATATAGAAAAATAAGCAAATCAGAGAACGTCAGGTGTCTCTAGCCATATTATCATAAACGATTTCCGGTTTACCGGTATGCTCATTGGTTCAGGAAAAAACCCAAGGAATAATTAACAAACCAAAAAAATAAAGAAATTTCTCGTACACAATTAATTCTAGAGGGGTTTCATGACCGTTCCAATTCAGTTATTGAATCTTTTATTTTTTTCAATAATTCTGGAAATAATAACATCTCCATTCAATTCTCAAATCAATATACTCAGCAAAATAACAGGCTGAAATCAATAAAATTGTAACCATCTATCTACGAAAAATTAATTAAGCAATTAAATCGGTACAATTCCAAAAACACAGAAACCGTAGGGTCTTTCTTCTTTCTTATATATGTACAAATTTACCAATCAGTGAAGGGAAACCACAACTTGATACTGTGGATCTGCTTGAGGACTGAGGTAAAGGTCTGCCTGGGAACACAACAGGGGCAGCGATTGTAGGATTACGATGACGTAATACTACAGAATGCTAAACGTGTACTAGCAAGAAATCTAATCTACGCAGCGGAATTAGTACACATACCTTTTAGATTTCATGCCCAAGAACGATGTGGAGGAAGTTCTGATCCTTCGGTCGGAACCACGTGCAAGTTCTTCGTTAGAAGAAGTCCCACGCGATGTAGCTCCACAACAAGACCTCTGATCGATTCTTCAACGGAGATGGAACCTCAGACCAGATGTGATGGTGCCGAAATTTAACTAAGGGAAACAAGTGTTCTCAATGGAGATCCTTGTTATTAATATGTTGTCGACCAACACATCAACATTTGTTCTTCGATCCAGCCCTGCTTCAGAATAGTTCATACGAGGTTTGCTGTGCGACCAGCGAACACGACGGGCATCGTGCTACTCATCTTTTAGGAGTGTTGTAGCGCCCGCGGAACGTTGATTCCCCATGTATAATCAACCTGTGAAAATAATAATATTGTGTCGCATTGTATCCTTAGTCAACTGTCTTTCTCAAATTGCCTAGTTTCCACATAGGAACACTTCTCCAAGGCATCCGTACAAGTATTCACAACATTTCAACTAATATCAGGTTGGTGGCCACCTAGTGAATACAAGAGTCGGAGAATTACAGGTTTACTTTTCAATCCCCATCGCTCATACCCTTAGTCAAACTCAACTGGTTTCCAAAGACGTGTTAACTGGGCCTTTTTGTTCAGCACTATGCTCGTACGCCGGGAAGCGAACATTGAGCTTGACCTTAGGTATAAGTTCTGAGTTCGTGAGGATACTTTGGATGCCTCTTCATAAAGCACCCGGGATCAATCACACGCATAACCGAGTTTGACCCTGTGGTCAAAATGGCACGCGCAGTATGAAGCGCTCGTCGATAGCATAACCTATGTGTTGTCAGGAGTGGGAAATGTCATATGCTATCGCAGACTTATCATCTGACCCAGAATGTGGTTGTTTACAAACGAAGTTCGTCACGACGATACGCAAAACTTAGAACATGTCGTGTTACCCCGAAACCAAATGATCGTTTTGCTTAACCAGGTTTATCTTTCGAAAACATCAAGGTTCTTAGCCGGTCTTGATATGGTAGAGGTCCCCCTCTCCGTCAAGAAGACCGAGCATGTGTGACTAGGCTTGGCCCACATTTGACATGTTTTATTTCGGAGGATTGCCTCTCCTACGACTAGTTTATAGACCGTAAAATCCGATGTAATTCAAACATTATGACGTCGCTAGATCATAAAATCAAATTGCAATTCATTTTATTCAGATATTACTTTAAAACTCAAAATTTTATCATCACAACACAAGCCTCTTAAATCCTACGCAGTCCAAGCATTTTAACGTGCTTTTCGAAAACATCCATGCGTAAAGGTTTAGTCAATGAGTCTGCCACCATACTCTCAGAGGACAAGTATTCTAATGTGAGATATGTTTTCTTCGACCATACCTTTAGCATAATATTATTTTACATCAATGTGTTTCATCCTATTATGGTACTTATGATTCTTAACTGCTGCAATCACTGCTTGACTGTCAGAGTATACCTTCAGAGGCTTCCTCCCGTCCTCGATATCAAGTAATGCAGTTAAGAGCCTTTTGAGCCAAACTGCTTCCTGTGCGTTCTTAGAGAGGGCTACAAATTCGGATTCCATCGTAGACAGCGCGACACATGATTTCTTTTTGCTCATCCATGAGATGGCGACATAAGAAAGGAGAAATACTCCTCATTAGGTGGACTTACTATCATCCGGATCGCCACCATGGTCGGCGTCACTGAAACCAGTCAATTCTTATTTTCCACCCCCATAGCACAATGCGTAGTCGGCAGTACCTTTTAGGTATCGAATAATTTGTTTCACAACCTTTAAATGTTGATAGCCAGGGTCTGATTGGAATCGTGATACTAAGTCCACATCGTAACAAATATCTGGAAGAGTGCATTGCATGTCGTACATTAGACTGCCAACCAAGGTATTCTGCACTTTTCATCTGTTCACGCTCAGCCTGGTCTTTTGGGCCCTAACGCTTTGTCAACGCTCACCCAAACACAAACGTCGTATCCACGAGTTTGGCATCTTGTAACATGAACCTTTTCAACAGTTTGTTGATATAGGATTCTTGAGAGAGACATAGTTTGCGGGCATCCCGATCCCTAACAATCTTAATGCCTAGGATGTACGTGGCTTCTCCCATGTCCTTCATCATGAATACAGATGCCAGCCAGGACTTTGATTCATTCATGTAACTCACATCGTTCGCGGAAATGAGTATGTCATCCACATATAATGTCAAGATAACATACTTCGACTCAGAGGTATTTGTGTACACGCTTGGATCCTCGTGAAGATTCACGAATCAATTTCCAACGATTTTCTCGTGGAACCTGCGGTACCATTGCCGGGACGATTGTTTGAGACCTTAGATCGATCTTTGGAGTTTACAAACTTTACGTTCGTTTCCAGGGATTATGAAACCCTCTGGTTGCTCCATATAGATATCTTCCTCCCGATTTCCGTGGAGGAATGCAGTCTTAACATCCATTTGGTGCAGCTCTAAATCAAGGCCTGCAACTAACGCACAGTCGATGAGTATGTCTCATTAAAGTCCACTCCGTGAATTTGGGTATATCCTTTCGCAACGAGTCGAGCCTTGTACCGCTCGACACTTGCATCAGCAATGAGTTCAGCTTCAGAACCCACTTTGCCCCTATGGCTCTGCGGTTAGTAGGTAAATCATCTAAAGACCATACCGAATTGGCTTTCATAGAGGCGATCCCTTCCTCCATTGCTTTCCTCAATTCCTTCGCTTGAGGTCCTTCCAAAGCTTGTTTAACCGTTACCGGTTCATTAACCGAAGTAAGAGTGAATAAATCACCATTTTCGATGGGATACATCTTAGGAGAAGTTCGATGCCTTTAACTACGTCTATGTTCGTTAGTACCATCTTGAATTTGAACAACGCTCCCACTAGGAATAATGCTCATGATTGGAACAATACTCTCACTGGGAATAAGAGCGTTACTTGAACATTCACCAACAACTTTTCTTGGACGACCTCTTGGTCTCAAGATTCTACCTCTGAGATGAAATTTGGTTACTAGGACCAGGAACCAAGTTGGTAGTGCCACTCCCACTGTCACCAGTAGGTAGTGGAGGAATTATAGGATTTTCATCCAACGGTTTAGCAACATGATTATCAGGTTCGACTTGATTCGCACCTGCAACAACAGTGATTTGTGTGGTTGGATTGACTCCTCCCACTGGATTTATTATGAAAATGTCCTCATTCTCATTTACCATGTCATTCACTAGTGTTGCTGCCTCAAATATCCAACTCGAATTAAGTGGGACATGATCATCATTATCTTGCACTGGTTCAATTCAGCCTTCATTTACGTTGATGTAACAAAGTTTAGGAGTTCGTCCTCAAGGAACGTAACGTCTCATGTTCAACCACGCCACCAATCACATGAGCTTCCACAAACATGTGTGCCTTAGAGTATTCAGAGTACATTATAAAGATACTTTTCAGTCTCTAGGTTCCAACTTTGCCTTAACAGATGTTGGTACAATACATGTTTGTATTTGCAACCGCGAGGTCACGATTTTGGTAAGATCCGTCTCATTACCAGTTTACAGCTCATATGGTGACGTGTCAACCGATATTGCAGGAACAAAGTTCTACATAAGTGGAAGTCAACATCATCTCATCCTGGTAGGAGATCGGAAGTTGAATAGTCGACACCATGTTTCAAACTATGTCCTTGAAGTGTATGATTAAAATGCTCCGCAAATCTTGTCGTTAGAGGGGTATATTAGGATAGTCATTTGTCATACAATATCCTTTTTCATTGCATACTCATTTTCAAAGGTTTCGTCCACTTTGAATTGTGCATTAGGTTTTCCACCTTTTGCATTAGTTGATTCTTTACGAGACCGCGGTAGATTTATGAGAAATCAATGAGTATAACCCAAAATGGGTGTTCAATGCAAATGAAAATTCATGTCAAACATTCAATCATTCAAACACTTCATATTAAATTTATACTTTGAATCAATGTGTTCCATCTGTCGAGGAACGTGCGCGTTACATGCAAATCAATAGCTGTCACCCATGGTGAAATCGTTTCGTTTCCAAAATTTAATTTTAATTTAATCGGTTTCGTACATGTTAATCATTACGATTTGATCACTTTGGTGACTACAATGGAGTTTGTTGTTTGATTTGTTTTTGTCTGACCAGTTGTCCTGGTCGAAATTTGGTTTCTAACCCGTAGGTTTGGATTTTCGTTTCGGATCGTTCCCTTTGAAATGGTCAATTGTTTGATAAGTAAGTTGTATTTCAAATCGAATAAAAATTACTTTATTCAATAATTCCGAATATCAAATAACCAAAATTCAAATACTCAAAAGAATCAACGAGATATATGACAATGATAAGATTCTAGATCATTCATGAAGAAATAAAATGGAAATGTAAAGTTAACGAGAACTTCAGCCATCTTGACTAGCATATATGAAAGGAAATTCACAAGTGAACTACATCAGATGACACGAGTCAGACAAAACTTTTTACAGCTTTATGCATATGGCAAACGAGGCGCACTTTCATCAACACTGTTTGTTGCCTCGGATATCGTTTAGGATCGATTTGATCCCGTTCCCTCCAAGATATTTTCATCATGGATAACTTTACTTGATATTGTGCGGTGATGTACAGAGTTGTTTTCCCACTGTCGATGGTTGCTTTCAATAAATCGAGTTTTAGTAAATTTAATTGATTCAATCAAGTAACCTAGCCCTTCGTCGTCAGCTAACCATGATAGTGGATATCTCTGTAGGATATTAAATATCATTTTTTTCAAACAGACCTCTCATTTTGAAGATATCAGCTAACCATGCATACTTAATTCTACTACACAAGTAAATCATCATACGCATGCCACATCCATGAACAAACCACTCATCATGCATACACGTCATGCGTCTAATGTTCCGAGGAACTCATGCTTGCTTATATAATTCTATTACTTAAGTAAATTATCACATGCGGCTACATCCTCAACATTCATGCATACGCATCTTGCGTGATCATACTATTAGATTACGGGAAGTAATCACTACGGATACTATAAACAAGGTACATGCTAGTAATATCAAATACGCAGCGGAAGTTTCACACATACCTTTAAGATGATCTGTAGAACCAAGATCTTCTCGATAGGGAGTTCACGATCCTCCGGTCAGGACCCGTATAGGTTCTTGTTAGAGAAGCCCTACGTGGTACAGCTCCACAGCAAAGCCTCTGATCGATTCTTGGCACAGGGACAGATCTCTGGAGAGTTTGCTCGAAAGCAATTTGGCAGACCTTCGGTGAGGTAAGGGTTCGGCCGAACTAGGTGTGGTGTGGGAGGATGGTTTTTCTTTCTAAAACTCTCTTGTGATAGAATTATTATTAAAACCCTAAAATATTCCCTAACACCTCTTATTTATAGGAGGATTAAAGTGGACAAAAGTCCACTTTACCCTCACTATATGTTTCGGCCGGCCATTAGTGTAGGGATGCCCAATTTTGGGCCTCTCATGTCAATTGGAATTTGGGTCTAACCCAATTATCCTAATGTGACATTTACCCAAGTTCATTAGGTAAACTATACATATTATGGGCTACCAATTACGGCGCTCATCACCATATGCTTACAGCTCCCACTCGCCGAAATGGGAGGGTGCATGTTAATATATTGTTGACCAAAATTGCAACAACATTTCTCCCCTTTGATTTGCTCCGTGCTTCCGAATAGTTCATACGAGGTTTGCCGTGCGACCGACGGATACGACGCGCATCGTGCTACTCATCAGTTAGGAGTGTTGTAGCGCCCACGGAACGTTGATTCTCTTTTCTCCAATCATCCTGTTATAAACAACATTTATATATATTGTACCGCGATGTATCCTAGGTCAACTGATAATTCTCCATTTGCCTAGTTTCAACATAGGAACACTTCTCCAAGGCATCCGTACAAGTATTCACAACCTTCAACTAATATCCGGCTGGTGGCCCCCTAGTGAATACAAGAATCGGTGAATTACAGGTGAACTTGACCGTCCCCATCGCTCATACCCTTAGTCAAACCCAAACGGTTTCCAAAAACGTGGTCACTGGGCCTTTTTGTTCAGCACTACGCTCGTACGCCGAGAAGCGAGCATTGAGCCTGACCTTAGGTACGAGTTCTGAGTCCATGAGGATACTTCATATGCCTCTTCATAAGGCTCCCGGGATCAATCACACGCTCGAGGTGAAGAAGTTGCGTCCGCCAGAATCACGAGGATTCCTTCCTAGCACAACCGAGCGGTGACCCCATGGTCGAACATGGCACGCGTAGTATGAAGCACGCGTTGATAGCATACCTAAACCTTTTGGGTCAACAGGAATGGGACATGTCAATCATCCTATCACAGATTTTTCATCCGGCCTAGAATGTGGATTTATAACGAACGAAGTTCATCACGGCGATCTGCAGAACGAGAATCACGTCGAGTTACTTCGACTATAGATAATCATTCTGCTCAATCAGGTTTATCCCCTTGATTCTTAGCCAGCCTTGCATAGTAGAGGCCTCCCTCCATCACAAGACGACCGTACCTGTGTGACTAGGTAAGGCCCACATTCGACATAGTTTTGGCAGAGGATTGCGTCCTCCTACGATTCAGTTTATAGACCCTAAATTTGATGTAATCAAAACATTATGACGTCGATTGATCATAAAATCAGTTGCAATTCTTTCGCTTACAAAATGTAACTTTCTAATATCAAAATGTTATCACAGATACATTCCATTTCTAAACCCTACGCAATCCAAGCAGTTTTTCATGCTTTTCGAATATCTCCCTGCGTAGTGACTTAGTTAATGGGTCCGCAATCATATTATCAGTGGACAAGTATTCCATAGTGATTATATTGTCTTCTACCATCGATTTAGCATAGAAATATTTCACATCAATGTGTTTGGTCCTACTATGGTACTTCAGATTCTTAACCGCCGCAATAGCTGCCTGACTGTCGGAGAACACCTTTACAGGTTTACTTCCGACGTCACCACCAAGCAACGCAGTAAGAAGTCTTTTCAGCCAGACTGCTTCCTGTTCATTCTTAGAGAGAGCAACGAATTCCGATTCCATTGTTAACAGCTCGACACAGGTTTGCTTCTTGCTCGTCCATGAAATGGCGGCATTAGCAAGGAGAAATACTCCTCCCGTGATGGACTTACGATCATCCGGATCGCCACCATGGTCGGCGTCACTGTAACCGGTCAATTCTAACTTCCCGCCCTCATAGCATAGAGCATAATCGGTAGTACCTTTAAGATAACGAATTATTCATTTTACAGCCTTTAAATTTTTATAGTCAGGATCTGATTGGAAACGTGCTACTAGGACCACAGCGTAACAGATATCCGGAGGGGTGCATTGAATGGCGTACTTCAAACTACTACCATGCTTAAATATTCTGCACCCTTCATCTGTTCACGCTCCGACAGGTTCTTGGGGCCGTCACGTTTAGACAGTGCGCACCCAAATACCACCGACTTTTCCACGATTTTGGCATCCTGTAATCTGAACCTTTTCAAAAACTTGTTGATATAGGCTTCCTGAGATAGACAGAATTTCTGGGTAGCCCGATCTCTAGCAATTTTAATGCCCAAGATATACATGGCCTCTCTCATGTCTTTCATCTCAAATACAGATACTAACCAGGACTTTGACTTGTTCATGAAACTCACGTCGCTTGCAGCAATGAGTATGTCATCCACGTATAAGGTTCAGATGACATACTTAGACCCGGAAGTCTTATAATACACGCACGGATCCACGTGAAGATTCACGAATCCGTTTCCTACGATTTCCTCAAGGAATCTGCGGTACCATTGCCGAGACGACTGTTTAAGACCGTATATGGACCTTTGGAGTCTACAAACTTTACGTTTGTTACCAGGAGTAATGAAACCCTCCGGTTGTTCCATGTAGATCTCTTCCTCCAGGTTTCCGTGGAGGAATGCGATCTTAACATCCATTTGGTGCAGCTCGAGATCAAGGCTTGCGACCAAGGCTAGAATGGCCCGTACTGTGGTGTAACGCACAGTTGGTGAGTATGTTTCGTCAAAGTTCACTCCGTGAAGTTGGGTATATCCTTTCGCAACAAGTCGAGCGTTGTATCGCTCGACCTTCCCATCAACGGTGAGTTTCAATTTGAGAACCCACTTGGTTCCTATGGCCTTGCGTCCATTAGGTAAATCAACTAAAGACCATACCGAATTGGCTTTCATTGACGAGATCTCCTCCTCCATTGCATTCCTCCATTCCTTTGGCTCAGGTCCTTCCAACGCTTCTTGAACCGTTACAGGTTCATCAACAGATGTTAGAATGAAGATTTATCCTATTTCGATGGGATACTTCTTAGGAGAAGTTTTATGACTTTGACTACGTCTATGCTGGTTGTTCCCATCTTGACTTTGAACATTACTCCCACTCGGAACAATGCTTCTGACTGGAGCATCACTCTCATTGGAAACAAGTGCAGTGCTCGAACCTTCTCCAACAACCTTCCTTGGTTGACCTCTTGGTCTCGGGATCCTATCTCCGAGATTAATTCCTTGATCACTAGGACCTGGAACCAAGTTGGTCGGTACACTCCCACTGGAAACAATGGGTAGTGTCGGTCGTTGTGGTATTGGTCCGGCAACATGATTATCAAGTTCAACTTGATTCGTCTCTGTAGCAACAGTGAGTGTGGTAGGGTTTATTCCTCCCACTGGATTTACAATGAAAATGTTCCCATTCTCATTGACAATGTCATTCACTTGAGTTGCTGGTTCAAATCTCCCACTTGAAGCAAGTGGGACCTGATCATCAATGTTATCCTGCTTTAGTTCAGTCAATACCTCATATGTTTTGATTTCTCCAAGTGTTGGAAATTCGTCCTCAAGAAAAGTCACGTCTCTTGATTCATGTTCGACCACGCCACCGCTTTCCTGAGCTGACACAAATACGTAACTCTTAGAGTTCTCCGAATATCTAATAAAGATACTCTTTAGTCCTCTGGGTCCTAACTTGCCGAAACGGCTTTTAGTCGTATGTGTATAGGCAGCGCAACCCCAAGGTCGCAATCTTGTGAGATTTAATTCTCTACCACGCCATAGCTCATAGGGCGTTGTGTCTACCACTTTGTTTGGGACAAGGTTTACTACATGAGTGGCAGTCAATAACGCATCACTCCAATAGGAGATAGGTAATTGTGCCTGCGACATCATGGTTCTGACCATGTCTAGGAGAGTTCGATTACGACGTTCAGCCACACCATTCTGCTATGGTGTGTTGGGGATTGTCGTTTGACGGGCTATCCCTCTTTCTTTGTACAACTTATCAAACTCATTAGAGAGATATTCTCCACCTCTATCAGTGCGTAAGGTTTTCACCTTCCGCTCCTAGTGATTCTCTACGAGGTTTAGAAAGTTTTTAAAGCAATATATTGCCTCGGATTTACGAGTAATCAAATGAGTAAACCCGTAACGGGTATAGTCGTCAATGAAAGTTACGAAGTATCGTTTCCCATTCCTAGTGTTACATTCAGTGGTCCACAGACGTCAGAGTGTATCAACTGCAATGGATATACGGCTCGTTGAGCTTCTCCAAATGCTTTGCGTGTGGATTTCCCAACTAGGCAATCATGGAAAGTGAGTTTAGTCACATTGCTGGTACCAGGCAAAAGCTCTCTTTGGGCTAAAGAATGGACCCTATCATAGCTTATGTGTCCCAGCCTCGCATGCCATCCGGCTGCATCAGTCTCTGCTTCCCTGGAGGACAATGCATACATTCTATTCGTATATATGCTACCATTCAGATCCATGATAAAGAGACCAAAAGAGGAATAGGCATGCCCAAAGAAGAGATTGCCTTTATTAATACGAACAAAGTTCTTCTCAAATGATAAAATGTAATTATTATTCATAAGAGCGGAAACATAAACAACATTTCTACGGATTCTAGGAGCAAACTGGACATTCTCAAGTAGCATGGTCCTGCCATTGTGCATAGACAATTTGTAGTTCCCTACTCACATGACTTCAACTTGTGAGTTGTCGCCAATGTATATCCTCTTAGAATCATTTGGCAATCGTCTAAACATGGCGAAATGTCCTTTGTCGTTGGCTATGTGGTCCGTCGCACCTGAGTCAAGAATCCAAGAAGGATTTGAGCAGTTAACATGACAGTTGTGGAAACAAGAGCTTCCATTTCATAACCAACGTGGCATACCTTTTCAGGATGCGATTTGCTGGACCCTGTACCTTCGCCTATTCGGCGTGGACTGGTGTTCCCGTGAACTATCTATGATTTTAGTCGGAGATTGCCAGGTTTAGGCTTTGTCAACATTTTATTGTCGAAAACTGTTGTTTCTTTCTTTGTTCATCCTCTTCCTATTTCCTTGCCCAGCTCGTCCCGGTACTAGTTTCAGTCGAGCTTGTTCCATCTCGATGAATTTCAGCACCGATGCAAGATCCAACACAGAACCACTGGTAGTCAGTAAGCCTTGGCTGCTCTCCAAGACTTCGGGAGGGCCCCGATGATGGCCTGAATTTTATCCCATTCACCCACCTGACCTTTTTGCTCCAGTGGTTTCAAAATGCTAAGGAGATCATATACTTTTTCCAGTATACTTTTGTTGTAGCTGTTAAAGCTTTCTTCCAAGGCAGGTATGAGTGGGTGCAGGATTGCTGCCATGCCGTTTCCATATTTCAGGAAGAGGGCATCCCAAATGTCATTTGCAATCGGAACATTCTCATACTCATCATGGAATTCCTGAGAGATCTCATACAACAGAATCTCCTTTTCTTTCTTGTCATCTTGCTCCCACTCAAAATGGGCATATGCTAGGTCCTTGGTCAGACTAGCTGATGGGTAGCTCATGGATTTCTAAATGTGACCTGAAAGGTCATTGTCCTCAAACAGTGCACTGACGCGCTTGCTCCACGAGTCATAGTTTGTCTCATTCAAAAGCTCATCAGCACAAGATGTTGTCATCTATGCTGTAATTCGTTACTAAACACGATGATAATCACGCACAATTAAGGAGACAATAAAATTTTGAGAAAGAATCGCATACATCAAATATTTATTAAGATAGAATCCGACAGATAGTGATTCTTCTGTCATCCAAACCAACCGACCACCAGTAAACCAATGGAAGATGGTTGTGAAAGAGTTCACACTATTGTCGTCTTCTATCCAATAGATCAGTCTGTTAAAAATGGTTTAAATCGCAAATTACCGGAACGGGAATTTTAAAATAAGCATACCCGATCTTGGCTTTCCCAAGGCCCTTTTTGTTTTGGAAAAATCATTCCGATGAATTCACTCATGCATACACAATTCTACAATCCATGCAAATTATCATATGCCAGTAACATTCATCATACATACCACATACATGCTTACGCGTCATGCGTCTAATGTTCCGATGAACTCATGCTTTATAATTCTACTTTTAAGTAAATTATCAAACTCAACTACATCCTTAACATTCTAGCATACGTGTCAAACAATGTAACATTCACATCAAATCATACATATTTGGTGACTGGTTTTCGGTTTTAAAATAATTTTAAACATTAGGGGCTGATTTGCAACTCATGCTTATATTCAATCACGCAAGCTTCTAAACATGAATCATAGGCATTTTCAACCATCACAGCATGTCTATTCTAGTGTGCATACCATATATTTAACCAGGGCTCCACCCACAACATGTATTATCCAGCTAGGTTGACTCAGTCAAGACAACAGTTCTAATCATGCATAAATATATATTGAATAATAAACAATTGCAATTCAGCCCACTAATTTAACCAGTCCCAAACACATGTATCTCCGAGATCCATCCCCATAATCGAAACAAGGCATAAATGTTAGCAACCCTATGAGCACTATGTAGTCCATTTCGAGGTTCAAAAACATTTGGATTTTAAAACTTGACCTCCCTATTTTAATTGACTTGAATTCGGTTTAGAAAACATTGTTCGGTTCAGTCCATTCCGTTTTGGTCCGGTTCGGTCCGGTTTAGAAAATCCGATTCGGTCCGGTCCGGAAAATCCGGTTAGGTCTGGTCTGGTTTTAAATTTAAAAACTAGTTCGGTCCGAACCGGTCCAAGAAAATAGGGTTCGGCTCGGTTCAACACTCAAAACCGGTTCGATTAGATCCACTTAATTACCCCGGTCCGACCCAATCCGAATAGGTCGAACCGATTGAGAAAATCCGGTTCGGTTTTATTTCGTCCCGGTTTAAAATATTAGACCGGCCCAATAATTAAAATTTAAAAGGTTGGGCCGAAATTTTTACTTGTGGCCCAAGTAGTTTTAAAGTCCAAATTTATTTTACTTGACCACCAAGTAAAATTAATTATATAAAATAATTTCCAATATTAAAATATATACATTTATATTTCGGCACTAACAAACATATATATATTTATTGTTAGGATTCTATCTTTAGTATTAAATCAATCAACAATATATATATATATGTGTAAATTTTGGCAAAATATATATATATTTTATTTATTGTCAGTATATTTAATAGGGAAACAAACAACTGACAATATATTTTTTCAATCTTTTAGGTAACTAAATATATCAATAATATCTTTAACCCTATTTAAATATTTAGATATATTGATAGTTATATATTTCTATATATTTTAATGTGAATCTATCCTAATGTTCCTAATTATAGATATATTGTTACCCTAATTAAAAATTAAAATATGGTAAACAATGTAATTTCAAAAATCTGGCCGAAATTTATCCCTTGGTGACTAAGAAATTTAAAAAAAAAAATTACGTTGTAATTCACCTAGGGCATCGGCACAAACACTAAAATTATAAACAAGTGATCAAATTTCAAGATAAAATTTTAATAAGATCTACAATCCAATGTTTGATTTTGATAAATTTTACATTTTTTTTGAAGATCATGAACATCAAATAAACCAAGAACATCATGAAAATTTCGGACCACCATTATCATAAAAATTCGAAAATTTTAAAACTCCTTTAAAAAAAAATTCGGTCCGAATTTTTTTTAAAAAAATTTCAAGAACACCAATTTATCAAAATCATTAACTCCTAACATCGGCTCTGATACCACTTAGATTACAGGGAGTAATCACTACGGATACTATAAACAAGGTACATGCTAGTAATATCAATTATGCAGCGGAAGTTTCACACATACCCTTAAGACGATCCGTAGACCCAAGATCTTCTCGATAGGGAGTTCACAATCCTCCGGTCGGGACCTGTAGAGGTTCTTGTTAGAGAAGCCCTACGTGGTGCAGCTCCACTGCAAAGTCTCTGATCGATTCTCGGCACATGGACAGATCTCTGGAGAGTTTGCTCGAAAGCAATTTGGCACACCTTCGGTGAGGTAAGGGTTCGGCCGAACTAGGTGTGGTGTGGGAGGAGGGTTTTTCTTTCTAAAACTCTCTTGTGAGGGAATTATTATTAAAATCCTAAAATATTCCCTAACACCTCTTATTTATAGGAGGGGTAAAGTGGACAAAAGTCCACTTTACCCTCACTATAAGTTTCGGCCGGCCATTAGTATAGGGAGGCCCAATTTTGGGCCTCTCATGTCAATTGGAATTTGGGTCTAGCCCAATTACCCTAATGTGACATTTACCCAAGTTCATTAGGTAAACTATACATATTATGGGCTACCAATTACGGCGCCCATCACCATATGCTTACACATACCACATCAAACATGCATATTTGGCGACCGATTTTTGATTTTAAAACATTTGGGGCTGACTTGGAATTCAGGCTATCAATCAAACACGCGTACTTCTAGACATGAATTCTAGGCATTTGCAATCATTACAACATCTCTATTCTAGTGTGCAACTCATTAATTGAAATCCAGGGCTCTGCCCCTAATGTGTATTATCCAGCTAGCTTGACATAGTCAAGACGATAGTTCTAATCATGCAATAATATCAATTAAATAGCAATATCATTTCAGCCAACTAAATGTCTCAGTCCCAAAATCATGCATTTCCGAGATCCACGCCATAATCGAAACTAGGCATTAGGTTTAATTAAAATTTGAAAATATTAAACCTATGAGCACTGTGTAGGTAATTTTAAAATTCGAAAACATTTGGATTTAAAAACTTGACCATCCTATTTTCAGTTGACTCGGGTCGGTCCTGTTCGGTCTGGTTCGGTTCGGTCCGGTAAACCAGTTCAGCCGGTCCGGTCCGGTTCGATTCAGTTTTAAAAAAGGTTTGACCGGACCGGTTCGGTTCAAAATAGAAATTCGGTTATTCACGCAAATCGGGTCGGTTAGACCCATTTTAGTTGCCCGGTCTGACCCGTATGGGTCGGACCGATTGAGAAAACCCGATTTGATTGACCCGCTCCGGTTTTGATCCGTGGAACCCGACCCGGTTCGGGTTTCCTTGGTCCTCCGGGTCGGTCAACCCGACCCGGATATGCAAAATTGGACAGACCAATTAACCATATAGGGTTCGGCCGAAATTACTACGTGTGGGCTAAGTAGAGTTTTAAAATCCACTAAAAACTTTACTTAACCACCAAGTAATAATTAATTATTAAATAATTTCTAATATTTGCATATATATATATATATATTAATTTCGGCCCCCTTATAGGTATATATATATATATATATATATTATTGTCAATATTCTATTTTAAGATAAAATCTATCAATAATATTCAAGATTCCTAAAATCATGCTAGAATATATCGATGGTAATTATCACAATTATCTTGTGAATATAACCCTAATTGTGGCCTAATTCATCATAGAAATTTCGGCACAATTAAAATTTAATTAAAAATATCAAATGTTTCGGCAGAAATAATGTCACTTGGGGGCAAAGAAATAAAAAAAAAAAAAACTTTGTAATTTTAACATAGGTTCGGCCGAAACAAGATTTTAAGGTTAGTGGTCAAATTTCAAGATCAAATTTTACTAAGATGAATAATCTAATGTCTAATTTGATAAAGGTTAACTTTTCTTGAAAATATCATGAGCATCATTTATAATGAAAACTCTCAATTTCATGAATATTTGTTTTATTAAAATCATTAGTTTTACTAAAATTTCAAGAACACCAATTTATCAAAATTATGAACTCCCTAACACAGGCTTTGATACCACTGTAGGATTATAGGGGATAAATACTACGAAAACAAAACGAGGTACATGCTATGTTAACAGATTACGCAGCGAAATAGGGCGCACATACTTACAATGCTTTCCGTAGACCCAATATCTTCTAGGGGAGTTCTCGATCCGCCGGACGGTTTCTCTAAGGATTCTGGTTAAGGAAGCCCTACGGGGATTGGTCTCCACAGCAAAGCCTCTTGTCGATTCTTCTGTAGGGATAGATCTCCGGAGTAATTTGCTTGAAGCAATTTTGCACCTCCTAGGGTGATAGGAAATGTTCGGCCGAAACCTTGTATGTAGGGATGAAGTACTTCTTTTTGTCTCACAACAAAGGAAGAAAGTGATTAACCCTAAAATAAACCATGATATTCCCTATTTATAAGAGGAGGTAGGAAAAACCCACCTCACTACTATTTAAGGTTCGGTCCGCCACTTGTGAGAGAGGGAGGCCTAATTTTAGGCATCTCATGTCAATTGGGATTTGAGGCCTAGCCCAAATCCCTAATGTGACATTACCTAATTGACTTAGATACAGTCTCATATTAATGGGCTCCTTTTTACGCCGGCTCAATATTCACATGCCAACAGTTCCAATATTAAATAAAATTCTCTTAATTTGCTTCTTTCAATTTTTTTTTACTTGGCAAAAAAAGTATTGTTCTTTTTAAGTCGTTAATTTAAAATGCAGACCACCAGTAGTAGTGGTCTAGTGATTAAGAGCGCTTACTCCCATGTGGTTTGGCTCCGAAGTCCCCTAAATCCCTCAGGGCCGTCACCTCGCGGTGAACTGTTTAAAAAATATCAGGTCCCGCCTGGCCCACACACCGCGTCAGGCATATGAGGAGGCGAATAGAACTGGACACGAGCCGGCCTCTGGACTATACTAGATTGCTGGTGGGGCTACATTGACGAGGCCAGTACGTGCGCTGGTTGCTCTCTAAGTCTGATCGGAAAAAAAAATATACTAGGTTATGAGAAGGAGAGCTCGAACAATACGTAGCGGGATTGACCTAGGGTCGCCAATACTAGCCCATTCCTTTTATTGGGAAAAAAAAATTAAAATGCAGAAGACGTGGTAGATGCTCAATCATGGGACATAAAATACTGACAAAGTGATGAGAAAAATGAAGTGTATCTAGTTTTCTTATGGAATAGAAAGAGCAGAAAGTGCCAAATTATCAACAAAGTAATGACTCAACTGAGAGAAAGGTTAGATTCACATTGTAGGCTCAAAGCATCTGTAGGCTCTACCGATTTGAGTCTTACAATATTTTGTAACATTTTATTTTAACGCACTAAATGTCCTCAATTTGTCTTATGAAATATAAAAAATATAGTGTCAAAATAATTATACTATGAGGTATAAATCATTTTTAATATTTTAAATCGTCTACGCAATGCGCAGGTTCAACATCCTATTATATATATTAATTACATCAATATAAATATTATATTTAATTATAGGTTGGTTAAATATATCAACAATTATCACCATGAGTACACTTAAATAAAATTAATTAATTTTTTTATGATGACAACATTACAATTTACTAAAAATATTGTATAGGACTAAGAATCTAAATATAATATAATTAAAAATTCTATTTTATATAAGTTTCTTGCGATATGTTTTATGATATATATAATTTGATATACTTCTTATTATATTAACTTAACTACATTGAAGATAAAAAATGGTTAAAGAGTTTTTGGTACAAAATGTTTAACAAAAGTAGCATTTTGGTGCAACGTCTTTTTTTTGAAGACTTTTGGTGCAATACGTTTGCAATTTGCATACTTTTTTTGGATCCGTTCGTTGACCATTAGTTTTGACCGTCAAGTAGCATGTGTCTTGCACGTGACTTTTTTTTTTCCAGTTTAGTCCCCAATTTATATTCCTAATTTTATTTTTTCAGTATAATCAATATCCAGTTTCAGTCGGACCTTAGTCCAAATTGATATAGCCAGTGTCCGACACATGGTTGAGCACACCTTGCCTAGGATCACTGGATCTAGGATACCCTAACCATGGTCTAACCCAGCCATGGGTCGAACCATGACTAGGTCAATTTGAACCTAGGGTTCGATTGAAATTGGTTAGAGACTAAATTGTAAAAAAAAAAATGTATATATAAATTGGGGGACTAAACTAAACAAAATAAAAATTAGAGGGTGAGTCACGTGTAAGGCACATGCTACTTAACAGTCAACTAGATGCACTAAAAGTATATAAATTGCAAACATATTTCACTTAATGTCTAAACAAATGTTGTACCAAAAGCTAACTTTGGTCAAACAAGTTGTCTTAAAAGACCATTTATAGGGTAGGCAATTCGTGCACGGCACGATGGGTCGACACGAACACGACACATAAAGTAACAGGTTTGGATCAATCATTTTCGTGTCGTGTCAAAATCAGACTATGCAAAATGGTGTCAACAAAAATTGTGTCATGTTCGTGTTTGATATTGGTGACACGGCCCGACACAATAACACGATAGTTATATGTATATATATATTATAATTTCTATTAAAATTAGACTATCTTAACCTAGCATGACCTTATTTTCAATTGTACTTTATTAAGTTTGGATTGAACTCTCTAAATTGAGTCATTTTTAAAATTTTAGTTTAAAAGATTGTTATGTGTGAATATTTTTATTCAATTTAATATAGGTTTTTCTTGCTGATTTTTCGTGTCGTGTTGTGTTTTCCTCGTGACATGTTCATGGTGAACTAAATTGGCATCCGTTCGTGTTGGGCCGTATATGGGTTGAAGAGTACGACACGAACTCGCACGGATTGCTAGCCCTAACCATTTTATCCTTAAAAAATGAAAATGCATTTATGAACAAATCGAAATGATTGTAAGATGCTATGATATGCTTTAGAGTAATTTCAAACCATTAGAGTGGTCTATGTGGTGATGTTACATCAATGTTTAAAGTAAATTTATGTGAACAAATAATATTAACCGTTTTGACATGTTAGATAGTTTGTTTGTTTGTTTGTTTGTTTTTTTTCATGTATCAACAACTCATAAATTTTATCCATATTATATTATATATAATTATATTGTTCTATACTTCTATATGTTTTATACAATTTTTGTTTGGATGTAATGTGTGATGTAATCACACATTACATCCACATTACATTGTTTGATTTGCCAAACGATGTAATATGCATTGTAATGTAATATCCATTGTAACATGAGATTATGTCCGAACTTCATTCAACGCAATGTGAGATTATATCCAAAAACGGATGTAATGTGAATTTACGTCCAACATTACGTAGTGTTATTATTTTATATTATTTATTAAATGGATAAAATATTTTGTAATATATTTATAGCTTATTATGATAACAATATTGTTATTAATATTGGACTTTTATTTTTTATATACTTCATAACTCATTATATTAATAAATAAAAATGCGCATGATATTCATATAAAATGAGTAAGTCTTTTTCGTTGATTTTTTTTTTATGAAAATCATCTTATAAAACTATATATAATGTTTTAATTAATATAATTTTAGCAGTTGTATTTATTGAGTTTAAAATTTTAGTTTTTAGAATTTATAAATGACTATAATATTAACCACACATATAATCTTTAAGAAGTTAGTTGTTGTCAAAATATATATTCTTTTAAATCTTATCATATTAAGATATAATATACTCTATGTAAATTAATATAATAATAATAATAATAATAATAAAGTCACATTAAAATGCACATTACAACACATACCAAACACTGTAATATTTAACACTACATTTCACATTACAACATAATCAAACGCTGCAACCTAATATTACATAGGTAGCTCATATTACTTGTAATCTCACATTATTTCCATCCAAACTCCCCCTATTTGATTTGTCGCAACGCTCAATGCAGACACGGAGCCTATTAAGAACGTGGGGTGTAATTGATTTTAGGGAAAATAACTTATTTAGTGTCTCATGTTTACCTATGTGTCAATTTAGTTTTCAGGATTAAATTGTTATATTCGACTGTCCCAGGTTTCAACTTTGTTGCTATTTGGTGTATCCGTCAAGTTTTGGGGTTAAATTTAACGGAAATTGGTCATGTGTTGATCACATGACCGAATAAATTTGAAAATTCCTAAATTACCCCCAAAATGCTCGTAATCGCAGGAATCTGGTCAGCTCGGAATTAGAGGTAGGTGGCTCGGAATCGAAAGTGAGTGGTCGGAATCAGAGGGGTGGCTTTGAAAAAAAAAAAGTATAAGAGGCAAAATTGTCTTTTCATCTCAATTTGTCAAAGTTAACTTTAACATTGGATAACCAAATATTAATAATTTAATTTTGAGACACCAAACTGACACATGAGGTAATCATAAGACACTAAATAGATTATCTTCCCTTGATTTTATCAAAAAAAAATTTGATTCAGTGTAAGTTTATACCTAAAATATTATTTGTTTTCAATTTAGTTTTAGGATGTTTTGCATTTGTTCAGTGTAAAGTTTCTGAATTAATTATTTGTCCTTATTTTAAATCTAGTTTAACTGAAATTAAATTCTGAAGTGGGTCGTGTTTCGATAGATATACTAATGAAGATACATACGAATCTTTGTATGCTATCAACATATATGTACATTTCACCTATGTGATGAATATACACCCACTTTAGGCATGATCCGACTAATCCCATAGCAGAACGATCCGACTCTAAAATAGGTTTCACATGGCCTTAAATCCCGAATAATGTACGAGGTTAGCCATCCCTAAAAGACTTTGACCCGACTTGTGCTAAACAAACCGACCCAAAATAGGCCGACTTTTCTAGGACAAATTGGCCCAAAATAGGCCGACTTGTCCTAGACAAGTCTGCCTAGTCGAAGTATCCAACTCTCAACATCTATAAGGGGACCAATCCCTAAACGTCTACAAGGAGAATAACTTAGACTCCTACAAAGACAATGTAAACGCCTCTATATCCAAACATGACTTATCCTGTTAACAAAGTAATTATCCTAGATTAACCTATTCCAAACAAGATTAACTCTTATCCCGGAATAAGGGTCCACAAAATCTATAAATACTCATTCATTTCTCTCATTTGGAGGTTAAGCTCTCTCTCTCTCTCACTCTCTCTCTACAACTACTATATTCATTTATTTCTCTAAAAACATAAGCTGACTTAGGCATCAGAGTGAGTTTACCGGGCCTCGACCGGGACACCCGTTATTGCATGTCCCTAATGCGAGAGGTACAATTGAAAGTGGAGAAGTGCGAATAGGAGCGGATCTAATAAGCACTAGGCCCGTCAAAGTGCGGCCAAGACAAAATCGAGGGAGCACCAGATCCATCAATGGCATCGTCTAGTGAGATTTGAGCACAAAGCCATAGCCTACCTTTGGAGATCAATGGCTACCATCAACATAATCCATAAAAAAATTGGGCTCGACCTAAAGAAAAGAACAACATGTTTCAAGAAAGTAACTTGAAAGAGCAAGAACTCTTACATGGATGAGTGAGAGGATGAGAAATAGCTAGCACAAGGGGGGTGTATATATCTCAAATGAAGAAGACACAAGAACTATGGACACACCCCCAACCACAAATAGGAGATGCAATCTGATGGATATACGTCCGATTCGGGTTCATTTTACATTCGAGCCTCGTTAACAAGAAAAACCCACCAACGGTTCACAACTCCTATTCACGGGTTAAAACGGCCCGAGCGCATGATACGCGCGTATTCGGACCGTGACCCGTCCGGATCCAAAAAATCCGGACTACTCCGGATTGTGCAAAAAAATTCGGGATAGTCCGGATTGTCTCGACAATCCGGAGGTCCAAAGACAATCCGGACACCCCCCAGATTATTCGTATAATCCGGGGGTTCGGTTTGTCACCCCGGGAGACGCGTATACCCGCATATCAACACTATGTACGAGCCTTCCTGATGTTAACTTCGCCTTCGTCCGTGCCCGGTTCACATTTTCTACTAAACCGCGATCGGACAGTTCAAATCCGGGTTCGGTTCTTAGTTTCCCTATTTATAGGAAACTAGGCCAACCTTTCATAACTTAAGTTGACAAGGAATCTCTGACTTCTCTCTAGATTTCTCTCTCAAGATTTCTGATTTAAGCATGGAGAGGGCTCATCGCACACCACCCCCCCCCTTGTGGTGTCGATACTGCTCCATGTGCAGGTCACAGGAGGATCGCGCGTACAAGGTATCGTACAACGACCCGACGAACACTTCTACCTACCGTACGGGACCCAACGCCCCGAGTGGTTAAGGTCCCAACATTTTGGCGCCGTCTGCGAGATCCGAACATAACAAGTCATACAATAACAAGAGCGATGACGAACAATCCTCCACCTCCTAACATTTTAAATCCGGGAAGGGAAAAGGAGCTGAGACGCTCCAAAATAAAAGTCTCTACGGAAGTACCCAAGAAAGCACCACCAAGAGGAAGTCAACCCGGCCCTTCCTACGTCCCTGAGGCTACATCCACGGCTTCTTCAGTGCCAACTCCGGATGCGCAACCGGAGCCTACTGCTCAAACCAATGAACCACCACCAGGGTTTGAACGTAGGGCATGCGAAGATGAACAACACCCTTATGGGATGCCTGCAGGGCAACAACATCCCCAAGGAGGAGATGCACATGCTGCACCTACCTTCACCCCAGCAATGATGGTAGCAATAGAGGAGTTTCTAGCTTTCAAGCAAACATTAATGAATCAAGGCTATGCGCCACCACCTCCACCACCACCACCACCAGCACCAGCATACAGGCAAGCTGCGACAAGAACATAGTCCTCTACAACTCCCAGGGGAGAGGCCTCGCAGCATGAGGGAAGGCAACAATCAGCTGCCAACCCACATTATGCTGGCGCAGGAGCTGAGGGAATTCGCTCATACACACTTTATGATGAAAGGCCATACCCTGAGGAATCATGGAGGCAACCAAGTCAAATGTTCCAGCAGCAATATAATGAGGACTCCCACTACCAACCAAGCCAGATGCAGACCATGGGTAGAAACCCGAATGCTGATTGGAGGATGCATGCAAGAGATGAAAATGCCCATATCACAGGGTTAACCGCCAAAAGCTTAGAAGCGCTCATAGAGCAAAAGCTGAAACAATCAAGGGCCAGGGCAATGCACGTCCTGTCCGAGAGTGCATCTCATCCTTTCACACAAGAGCTATTGTACAATCAGATTCCAGGAATTTTGAACAATATAAGGATTGAGAAGATTTCTGGCAAAGGAGACCCTATTGAACACGTGCAACAACACGAAGCTTCCCTGCTAGGGAGAACTACTAACCCGAACCATGTGGCTGTCACATTCCCGCAAACCTTGACAGGTTCTGCTGCACATTGGTTTTTCTCTCTCCCGAAGGAAAGTGTGGATTAATGGTCATACTTGAAGGGAAAATTCATTCAACGATACATGGGGGAGCGTACATTGCTGAAAGGCTCTAACGCATTGGATGAAGTGCAACAACAGCATGACGAATCGTTGGCTGATTACTATATCCGTTTCAACAAGAACATTGCAGAGATATAGACGAATTTTTCCGAGGGCGAGATAATTAGAGCATTCATTCGAAACTAAGGCCGCCTAGGTTTCGAGTTAGGCGAGAAGATGTCGAAGCGCCCGACAGAAACCTTGGAAGAGTTGGCCTCACGCGTAAAGGAATATGTGGACCTTGAAAGGTTCAGAAATAAAGCTAAGGTAAAGCTAAACGCTGCACGCAACAAAGACAACAATAACAAGTCGGCACAACCAAAGCAATTCCAAGGGAACCAACGGAACAGGCAGTGGCAACCACAGCCTAAGCGTCCCCCTCAGGTCGATTTTCAGCGACCAAAAGAGGTAAATGCTGCAAACCTCATCCCGCTGAACGCACCATTGTCGGTAATTCTAAAAGATATGAAGGAAACCAATCTCTAGAAAGAGCCGAACAGTTGGCGAAAAGGCCCTCTAGGCAAGGAAACAGATAAGTGGTGTGAAAACCACGAGATGTACGGCCATGATACCAATAGTTGCTTTAGCTTAAAGATGAAAATCAACAACGTCATTCAAAGAGGGGAGTTGAAACACTTTGTCGATCAAGGTGACAACAACCCGAAAAGGATCCAAGGAGAATCCTCAACTAAGAACAAGGTAAGAGAGAAGATGCATGATAACCCACCTCCTCCCAAGCTAGGTGTGATCAATGTCATACACGTGGGACAAGCTGTTGGGGGGCAAGGCTCACATGCAAGGAATGTTTATGCCTCACAGGCAGAAACACATCCTAAATACGGCAAGCGACCAATGGGTGAACAAAAAGATTTTGTTATCATGTTTTCCAAGGAAGACATGAGGCACATAGTATACCCCCACGACGATGCAGTCGTCATCACCATGCCTATCGCGGACTACGACGTCAAGCGAATCCTCGTTGACGGCGGGAGCTTCGCTGACATTTTAACCATCAAGGTGATAGAGCAGCTTGGCCGTACAAAAGCAGACTTAAGCCCTGGGACGTTCCCACTCATAAGCTTCGCATGTGCTGCGACATACCCCTTGGGTACAATCACACTCCCAGTAACACTGGGCTAAGGATAGACAAGGCTGGACATCAATGTTAATTTCATAGTGGTTGAAACCATGGGGGCATACAATGGGATACTGGGGCGAACAACGATAAACCCCTATGAGATAGTGCCATCCACAGCGCATCAAAAGTTGAAATTCCCAACAAGGAACGGAGTTGGATAGATGTTAGGCGATCAAACGGCAGCACAACAGTGCTACGTAAAAGCTTTAAGGCATAAACAACAGCTCTCTATCGCCATGATCAGGAAGGGCACATCTGAGCAAGAACAAACTAAGCAAGTGGAAGAGAGACGTTTTGAACAATTCTTTGCGCCTACACGACCAACAAGTCATCAACAGGTCCTAACACTGCAAAGTGTCTGGGACGTCAAACAGGAAGAAGGTGAACCAACTGAGGAATACTTCAAGCGCTTTACGCTGAATGCAGCTTTGCTAAAGGCAACAAGGGAGGCGGTGATCAACGCATTCTTCATGAACTTGAATGCCATCCTTCCTCCTACTCGGAAGGGAATATGGCTGGAGGACCACTCAATCAATGAGTGACCTCAAGGACAAGCTGGAAAGTGCAGTTAACTGTGAGCGTGAACTCAGGTGGAGCAAGCCACCCACAAGCGAGGGGGGATATTCTTTCAACAACACATAACCAGGAACGCACTAGATGGCGTAGAGTATGCATTCACTCCTCTGAACACAGAGGTCGAAGAGCTATACATTAGCATCCTGCAAGACAAACTACCATCCCCGTGTGAAACACCACATGCGTTCCTTGGAACCGACATCACACATTGGTGCAAATTCCACAACACTTGGGGACACAGCACCAACGATTTCCTCACTCTGAGGATCGAAATCGAAGAAATGATATATCTCGGGGCACTTCAACATCGTGTGGCATGCAATCACTCCGCCGCGTGAACAGACTGGCCATGAGGCGACAAGCACATCCCTCCCTAACACTGCATTACGCACAGCTTTATTCATCTATTTACTTTCAAGCCTTACTTTTTCTAAGCAGATTAAGCTTTTAGTAGACTATTTACAAATGGGTGATCAGTTGACCCATCTATCAAGCATTGTACATACGGAAACAAAGCTAATGAAGTTAATGTATTCTCGTAGGTACATTACTCTCTTATATTCCCTACTCTGGAACCACACCAAGTAACAGAATCTACGTATTTAATATGCATCAACAATACAAGTTATAACGCTAAACACAACAAACGACTTATAGTATACACCAACAACACGTCAACACTTAACGGCGGCAATGAGCAATCGATACGCTCTCTATCTCAGCATCCATTATGTCTATTCTAAACAACGACAACAACATATTATATCCAAGGATTATCTTAGCAACATGGCGCGACATCCCCAGCTCGGGGGCAACCCCATGATTACAACGACCATTCCTTGGGTTTTTAAAACAAGAGGCGGTCATCTACAACGTGATGCGACATCCTTCATGAGAGGGCAACCCCATACTATTACATGTTGCGACATCCTCCAAGCGAGGGCAACCCCATGTCATCTTGCTGCGGACTATGAAACCCAGTACAAATTACTAAACAATCAAGCGTGATTTACCCCCCACATTACATGGCGCGACATCCTCCATGCGAAGGTAACCCCATGAAACATGGCGCGACATCCTCTATACGAGGGCAACCCCATTGGAACCTACTACTAAACACAAGTAGCGTTCATTAGTAAACACCCTTCTATGCCGGCAGGAGCGTATCTTGAGATCATCGCTATACGCGATGCATCGAAAAACTCACCAAACCTACAAGTCGAGTCTTGTAAAATGTTACCTTGAACGTGAACAAGTAACGAAAACAAAAAACTTCAATTTAGCAAGTAGTGTCTTGCCACAACGTCGCCTTGGAATGGACCAAGAGACGGGAAAAACTGCAAGTCGTGTAACACGGTCTTGTACAGCCCCTTGGAATAACCAAGTAGAGGTGTAGTAGAATCGCAAGGTAAGTACATGGGTTAGCCAGCAGAACACCTTGCCACAACATTACGACGGGCGTTCCCAAGTAGTGGAAATAAAACACATCCAAATTAGCAAGTCGTGTCTTGCCAACAACGTCGCTTTGGAATGGCCCAAAAGACGGTAAAAACTACAAGGCGTATTACACGACCTTTGTTCCGCCCCTTGGAATAACCAAGTGGAGGCGTACTAACATCATAGGGCAAGTACATGGATTAGTCAGCAGAACGCCCTGCAATAATGTTACGCGGGGTGTTCCCAACTAACGGATGGAAAAAACACAAATTTAACAAGTAGCATCTTGTCACAACGTCGCCTTAGAGTGAACTAAGAGACGGTAAAAACTAAAGTCACGCCTCGTCGAGACAACTCTCCTATGTGTATGAAAGGGTCTTGCGCATTACTTACAATAAATTCCAAGTACCGGGGTAAGGGCCTTGTGCATTACTACTCATAAATGCCAAGCGTCATTACAAAGCCTTGCGCGTTACTACCCATGAAATACGACAAGCATACTACTCACCTATTCAACTCGAACCTACACATTATGCCATACCTTGGGATACCTAAGAGCGGCGCAAACAAAGGGACGCACGTCTCCTTACTAAAGCTACGGATACTATATCCACTTAGAGGACGAGACTCAACTCTACTCTATAGTCCAAACCATATGGACATCTAAGATAACAAAGGTATGAAAGATTACTAATAAGTTATCATTTACTAAAACATCCATGACATGTCTATATGATAACGTCAAACATCGAAAGCGTAAAGGATAAAAGGTTCGAGGGACCAACACCCCAAAGACAACCTCAACCCGACACGGGGAGCAAAAATATATATAAAGGTTCGAAAGTAACCAGCAATCAACCCGACGACACATCAGGCGCATCGACGACATCAAATGGCTTAGCCACAACTTCGTCCTGTGTAGTCTCAACCACTACACGGACATCACCATCATCACCAAACACAACAACATTAAATCTGAGGGGTGGTCGCATCTCGGAGGCGCAATGCCACCACATGTCCAAGGGCAAACTCAGTGTATACACCCAAATAATCAAAGCGAAAGTCGGGGGCAATGGTATATACCTGCTCGATAAAACCATCGGAAAAGTCATACATAAGGTCATTGGCACCTTCTCGAACATCATCACGGAAGGACTGGGAGCCCTTGTACTCCGCAACTCCAGCAACCTTCCCCTCCTCATGCGCGCTCTCTTGCAGAGACTGCAATGCAAGGGTGTGAATCTCGTCATCCTCAACCACCTTCTTTTGAAGGGCAGTCACTACGGACTCAAGCGTAGAAACTTGAGCCTGACGAACTGAGGCACCCGCCTCCAAGTCGACGAACTTTTCATCCGAGAGGCGTGCCTTCTCCTTTGCACTCGCAAGTTCGCGACAAAGCATGTCGCACTTCTCCTGGAGAGCCTTCTTCCCCTCAGTGAGTTCAATCACGAAGGAGGAAAGGTTCGCCACGTCAACAACAACCTATAGCACATTACAAAAAGCAAGTTGTAACAACAATGCAAATACATATACAAGCTATAAAAGAGTAAGGATGAACACTCACTGGCACAACACGTGTGAATGCACCCTCAGCATAGGCGCGCGCATCTTCAGGCTCACTAGGGCGAACCCTCCGATCGTCTGGAGGGATAACCCGCTGAAACACACGTACTCCCACCTTGTGAGTACTCAAGCTCGCCACCTTAGCAAAACAAGGTTCCTCATCACCAAAGGGCGCCCACTCATCTCCAACGATGGCATCCCCAACAGGACATACCAAATCAGCGCGCGTAAGCGCGGCAGGAGGCGCAACACCTGTGAATACACACACAGATAAACAAGAAAGGCAAAATATTATAAGTATAGCAGGAAAGTAAAAAGTACATACCTGCATGAGGAGCCACCTCCTCCAAGGTCCGGTCCCTCAACCGGGGGGGGGGGGGGGGGGGGGGGGCAGACATAACAGTCGCGCGAGCATGGCCTTCAATATTCTTCCCTTTGTCACGGGAAGGAGTCCTCAACGCCCCGCTTCCTGCAGAATTCAATCACTTGGGATTGCTCGAGGGACGTACTTCAGACTCGGGTATCTTCGCCTTGGGTCGAGACGGAGTATCAGCAACAGCCACAATGCGATCAGTCACGTTGGGCGAGTGGCCTACAAACAAGAACAAAACAAGATGAAAACAAAAACACTTAACACGATCAAGAGAAAAACAAATTTATGAGATAAGCGACTCACGCATAAACCCTTTCCCACGCCCAGGCTTCGTAACTCGAAGCGCATCCGTGACAGCAACAGAGGCACCTCGTCCGGGGGCAACATAGTTTCCCTGTAGAATCACCTGCAATCGTGAGTTTCTGCCATGAAACGAACCTACATCACAACATAATAGGAGTTATAAAAGTCCATAACATACTGAAGGACCTCCCGTAGGAGCTATGCGAATCCCAGCTTCGCACAATTCCTGCTCCGTCTCGCAAGACAAGGCGCGTGCCTTGTGAGCCCGATATATAGCCTTCATGGTCGCTTTGTCAGAGTCACAAAACTCAGCATATGTCGGCACGGGGCCAGTCTCAGTAACATGGGCAACTGGCCACGTCACCCCGACGTCATGGGCAAAGAAATAATGTTCTTCCCAGTGACTCCTCGACCGATCAGCAACAGTCACAAAATGAAGTGTAGTATCCCACCTTACTTCTCCCAATTTAAGACTTTCAAAATCTCGCTCTTTCAACGAAGGTCAGCGAATAGAGATAGAAGATAGGCTGGCAGAGTCCTGACGCTGAACTCGGAAGAAACACCGGAAAAGCAATGTGAAGTAGCGCCACGACTGCTGGTGGCATAACACTCGGAAGCAAACCCAGTATCGGATTCCGGCGGGTGCAAGATCAAGAGGGGAAATCCTGTAACAGCGACAAAGTCTGACCAAGTCGCGACAGTAGGGAAAACATAACCCCTCCCGTATCTGTCCAGTATACACCGCCGCCATCTCAGTGGGGGGCACAGTAGGCTCACCTCGAGCAGCTCTAGTGAGTATGTCAGAAGGGAAAACCGCCTCCACAAGTGGACAGAGTCCGGACTGCAGCACGTAACGCCTGTAATCCTTGCGTTGCAACTGGTTCCCAGAAAAAGCTTGGAACATATGTTCCTACCCCGAACCAGACTCTGACTCTGGAGAAGAGTCTGTGCTATTCTCAGATCCAGAATCAGCGAATGCCGCAGGATTCGACTGAGAGTCAAAATCAGAATCTGAACAGTACCTAACTCCTGGAGTAGGGATGAAGAATTTACTCATTTTGTGGTATCCTGTAAATCGAGAAGGTAATCCTAAAGAAAGACGCGCCAGCAAGGTCGTATCTACTCAACAAGTAACTCTGTAACTCTCGAACTGCAAGTCCTGCAATGAAAAAAACAACAGTCTACTCAGCAAGTGTGCGCATAATGAACGCGTGACTAGCAACTATAGGGTGAACATCTCTCACACAGGAGCAACTCCGCACATATGAACTTAGAATTTTACAACTACTACATAGCGAAAATCCTCTATACGGGGGCAACTCTATGTTAGTAAGGGTCTCGTCCCAACACTTATACAGTCCACATGTGCCTACGTGCACCTACATGTGCCTACGTGAACTTACATATGCTTACGTGCGCCTACTCGTTCCTACGCGCACCTATTCGTGTCTATGCGCACCAATTCGTGCCTACATGCACTACATGTATCTACACGCACCCCCGCGTGTCCGCGCAACCTAACACAAAAATTTGAGGTAATAAAGTGAATACAATTACAATACTAACACTTATATGTGTATATTGTTCAATGATGATAGGTGATATATACCTAGGTGTATATCCTTAACAAGTGGAATGCGAGATACGCTTATAACTACAAACACTATCGTTTAAACAAGCATGTACGTACAAAGGGTGTCACAACACAAATTACTACATAGATTCCATCGATCGACAATTTCGGTAATAAAGTGGCTAAGTAAGCAATTCAAGAACGACAGGGTCTCGACCACCTAACGCATGCAATTAACAAGGGGAGTAACACTCTTGACTATACATACAACATTTCTAAACACTTAGCCATTTTTGATGCATTTTACACTATGTTGGTGTGTGTTAGGAATTTCATCGAACACTTTGTGTGCGTGAAAACCAAGTTTTATTCAAGCTAAGGTTTGACCAAATTAAGGTGATCCAAGACATGGTCATACCTGGAAATGGTCCCTAGTCAACTTGGGAAGTCCAATCGCCGTGAAAAATGCCGTCGTCGCCGGAAAAAAGGTGCAGTCGCCGTCGCCGCCGCTGTCACGCCCGCCGCCGCCGCTGTCTCCCTGGCCGGAGGTGGTCGCGCCGCCGTGGGTGTTGAGTGGTTGGCCGGAGTTTCTTGATCCTCAAGAAAGTTAGACACCAAGTATCTTACTATTTAAGAAAGGAGGAGGAGACAACTCTTAGTATGTAGACTAAGTATGAGAGGTGTATATACTCTCTCCTCTATAAAGGGTGTGGGTAAGCCTTTACCTCTCCTTAATTTTTTCTAACTCTTTTGTATGAGTTGACAATATGCATACACACACATACATACACCGTGTTTACACACATACATACACGACACATATTTTTTGGCATGACCTTGTTAAATATATACTTGTGTATATATAATCACATATGCATTTCTATATTTATATCACTGAATACATAATCATCACGTGTCATATGTTTACTTATACACGTGCATATACCATGTTTGCATACATGTCAGCGTTTACGTCCATGTTACGTACGTACTCATACATTGCCATGCATACATCTGTTATACATGTATACTCGCTGCACTAACCATGTCACCAGTTGCGGACTCTTCGCCAAGCTTAGGATGGAAAAAATGATATTGAGGCCCATGCGCTGATAGACAGTAAGTCTATTATGAGGTAACTCCCGAACTTAAATCGAACGTCTAACCTATCGAAAAATAGAGTCAAGCAACGGTCACGCCATTACTTGACTCGGGGGAAAATGATGGATATACGTCCAAATCGGGTTCGTTTTACATTCGGGCCTCGTTAACACGTAAAAACCAACAACGGTTCACAACGCCTATTCACGGGTTAAAACGGTCTGAACGCATGATACGCGCGTATTCGGACCGTGACCCGTTCGGATTGTCCAAACAATCTGGACTACTCCGGATTGTGCACGGGATAGTCCGGATTGTCACCCTGGGAGACGCGTATACCCGCATATCAACACTATGTATGAGCCTTCCCGATGTCAACTTCAGCTTTGTCCGTGCCCGGTTCACATTTTCTACTAAACCGGGATCAGACCGTTCAAAACCGGGTTCGGTTCTTAGTTTCCCTATATATAGGAAACTAGGCCAACCATTTCATAACTTAAGTTGACAAGGAAGCTCTGACTTCTCTCTAGCTTTCTCTTTTAAGATTTCTGATTTAAGCATCGGAGAGGGCTCATCGCACACCCCCCCTTGTGGTGTCGATACTGCCCCATGTGCAGGTCACAGAAGGAGCACGCGTACAAGGTATCGTACAGCGAACCGACGACCCGACAAACACTTCTACCTACCGTACATGGACCCGACGCCCCGAGTGGTTAAGGTCCCAACACAATCCACTGCACAAGCCAAGCATGGAGCATGTCTTCTCCCATGATGAAACTCTATTCATTATAATGATCACCAAGTCTTAAACGTCAGAAGTATATTTAGATGGTGGGAGCGACTCCCTATCTATTGGGGGAAATCACGTTATGTATGATGCTCGAGTCGGAACAAAAGAAATTACACTTAAACACTACATTGGTAGAGTCGACGAGTACCGACTCATACGACAAACCTTTAATGTACAACACAAACAACCTCCATGATATTGCATTGTCGACTACATACCAAAGGGTGTAGTCCCCAACCAAAAAGGAAATAGGAGAAGAGAAGAGAGGACCAAACGGTTTAAAAAAGATTGCTTTATGCTTCAATACAACCACACCACCCAAGCATGAACCATGGCGGCACCCTATCACATTGAACCACTTGGTCTGATCAGAATGAAGCATTGCACTACCGGACTACCAGAGCATCCACAAACCAACCACGAAGGTTCAAATGGCCCGATTAGAATGAGGCAACACCTCACTCAACCTCGAGGAACCGTCGAGTCGAACCAATACGCTGCAACGTCTAACCACGACAGAATATCCAACAAAAAATCCAAGACACGATTGCTCATTCCTAAAAAATGCATTACTTGAAGGAACATGGCATACACTCAGGAAACATAGTTTGCCACTATGCTTAACTTGAAACATCATATCAAGCCGATGGTCAATGATGGCTTCATTCCATCGACCACTCATCACCCCGCGAAGCAAGCTCTGCAGGTTGTCCATCAAAGAGAACAACCTAAAGAAGCTGATATAGAAATATCAACAACCCACCCTCGAGCGGAGCAAATTAAACCTTAGCAATGCTAAGTAAACCCCTTGGTTGAACCACTCCCACCTAACCTATGACGAGAGACATGGAAGAAAAAAAATAGAGTGGTACATCAAACGTCGTAGACTCCATTTCAGGGAGCATCAACTTTGACTTAGCTGACATGTCATGAATTGACAACATCAATGACAATACTTATACTAGAACATCCTCGAACAATTGAGCATCATCCATTGTCTTGGCTACCCCCAAACAAGCATAGATCTCTAAGAGTGTGATCAAGACACCACTCTCTACTGAGAACAATCTGGAGTCCCTACTTATAAGAGAAATGAGCAAGAACTCTTACATGGATGAGTGAGAGTATGAGAAAAAGCTAGCGCAAGGGGGGTGTATACATATCTCAAATGAAGAAGACACAAGAACCATGGACACACCCCCAACCACAAATAGAAGATGCAATCCAATGCCCAAGCCAAGCATGGAGTGTCATCTTCTCCCATGATGGCACTCTATTCATTATAATGATCACCAAGAGCTTAAAGGTCAGAAGTATATTTAGATGATGGGAGCAACTCCCTACCTATTGAGGGCAATCACGTTACCTATGATGCTCGAGTCGAAACAAAGAAATTACACGTAAACACTACATTGGTAGAGGCGACGAGTACCGAATCATACGACAAACCTTTAATGTACAACACAAACAACCTCCATGATATTGCATTGTCGACTACATACCAAAGGGTGTAGTCCCCAACCAAAAAAAAAAAAGGAGAAGAGAAGAGAGGACCAAACGGTGTCAACATGATTTCATATCATTGATTTATGCTTCAATGCAACCGCACCACCCAAGCATGAACCATGGAGGCACCCTACCACAATGAACCACTTGGTCCGATCAGAATGAAGCATTGCACTACCGGACTACCAGAGCATCCACAACCCAACCACGACGGTTCAAATGGCCTAATTAGAATGAGGCAACACCTCACCCAACCGTGAGGAACCGTCGAGTCAAACAAACACGCTGCAACGCCTGAACACGACAAAATATCCAACAAATAAGCCGGTACGATTGCTCATTCCTCAAAAATATATTACTTGAAGGAACATGACAAACACTTATGAAACATAGTTTGCCACTATGCTTAACTTGAAACATCATATCAAGCTGATAGTCAATGATGGCTTCATTCCATTGACCGCGCATCATCACTACGAAGAAAGCTCTGCAGGTTGTCCATCAAAGAGAACAACCTAAAGAAGCTGACATAGAAATATCAACAACCTACCCTCGAGCGGAGCAAACTAAACCTTAGCAATGCTAAGTAAACCCCCTGATTGAACCACTCCCACCTAACCTATGACGAGAGACATGGAAGAAAAAATAGTGTGGTACATCAAACGTCGTAGACTCCATTTCTAAGGGCATCAACTTTGACTTAGCTGACAAGTCATCAATTGACAACATCAATGGCAATACTTATACTAGAACATCCTCGAACAAGTGAGCATCATCCATTGTCTTGGCTACCCCAGGCAAGCATAGATCTCGAAGAGTGTGATCAAGACACCACTCTCTACTGAGAACAATCTGGAGTCCCTAATTATAAGAGAAATGAAATCACTACACGGTTCAACTTTTTATATGAAGTGAAACAATAGTCCCATGAGACCATAACAAATACTATAACATGTTCATTTAGAACACAACCAACATGAAGAATTTAGGGGAAGAGATTATAAAAGCCTTCTATCATAATGGGGCATGGCCACATAACAGTCACTAAGGGGAATCCTTGAGAACTCAAATACATATAAGTGTCATGGCTCGGTCCGACCTATACCGAGTCACACCCAATTTTGGATCGGTCTGATCTTTACCGAGTCACACCCAATTTTGGCTCGGTCCGATCTAGACCGAGTCACACCCAATTTTGGATCGTCCTGATCTAGACAGTCACACCCTATTTTGGCTCGGTCTGACCTAGACGGACTCTCACCCAATTTTGGCTCGGTCCAACCTATACCGAGTCACACCCAATTTTGGCTCGGTCCAACCTAGACTAAGCCATTTGTTACACTCCCTTGACTTATAAAGTACTATAAGGGTATTGGGAAGTGCCACACAAAATATCACCACCTTCCCAAGTGGAGAAGGGTAGCCTCATAAAAAAAACATCAACCAAGGGTATGATGTTCTTAAGATCAGAAAGCATCGCGACACCCGACTAGAATAAATAGCTATGAGTACCTACCCCAATGTTCAATGCAAACCGAATTGAAGACAAGATGAACATGTCAATTGAAGAGGTCTTAGGCCTAATGGAGACACGAGTTCCATACTCAACTCGAAGAGGGGAGGCAATGAATCCACACCAAGAATGATACAGCAAAAACCGCCCCCAAAAGGCGATCTCGCATACTTGAAGCTCCAAGACCCCAAAATTTATTTGACATAAAGATCAACACAAAATTGATCAAATACCTTCAAAGGTGTTGATCCTTAAGTAAAGAAGAGCGACAAGCGCTACTTTGGACGCCCTCCAAGAAGTGGACCAAGAACGACGAGCCCTACTTTTGACACTTTCCAAGTAGTGGACCAAGATCGACGACCTCTACTTTGGACGCCCTCCAAGTAGTGGACCAAGAGCGACGAGCCCTACTTTCGACACTCTCCAAGTAGTAGACCAAGAGCGAGGAGCGCTCCTTCGGACGACCTCCAAGTAGTGGACATGGAACGACGAGCCTTACTTTGGACGCTCTCTGAGTAGTGGACCAAGAGCAACGAGCCCTATATGGGAAACGCCCAAGTAGCGGACTACAACAACCACACTTGGTACTAATACCAAGTAGTGGACCCCTTACATAGAAAAACCTTATGTAGCGGTGAGAAAATCTACGAGCCCTACTATGGGAAACACCCAAGTAGTGGACAACTACAACCACACTTGGTACTCATACCAAGTAGTGGATACCTCCACATAGCAAAAACCTATGTAGCGGTGAGAAGAGCTACGAGCCCTACTGTTGGATAAGATTCGAGGCAACCTTACATGGGTCGACAACACTGAAATCGGAACCCTCAAAAGACAAGTCAACGACTAGTCATATTTGAATTAGGAATAAAAAGACAAATAGATGACACCAACATAAAAGGAAGTCGACAAGCATGGCGACTTCTGAACAAGTGACGACCTGCTGCTCACTTAAAGACTCTCCCTCTTAAGGAATAAGTCGAGTTGATGGCCAGGCATTAAGAAAAAACATTTCCTCTTAAGGAAGGGGCGCCAGCTGGAAACCTACTCGCCGCCTTTCAGCCTGGCAAGACTTTCCTCTTAAGGAAGGGGCACCAGCTGGCGACATGCTTGTCACCTAGTTGGAGAAACCTTCAACACTAAGGAATGATGAGGTGGCAACCTACTTGTCACCTACTGACATTTTACCGCCTCCTTTCAACCAATCATAGAAAGGCGGCCACCGCCACTGAGAAGCCAATCACAAGCAAGCCGCCGCCACAGAGAAAGTCGGTACTCCCCTATAAATAGGGGATCACTTTCATTACTTAAAGGATCTTAATCTGGAATCTTTGATATACTTTACAGTATTCTCTCTCAAATTTCATTACTGACTTAAGCTTCGGAGTGGAATCAGGGGCAAATCCCCAACCCCTTTTCAGGTTCTCGCCTACCAGACGCTCAAAAGGAAACTAAGCACCCCTCGAGGTCGAGATAGACACCTAGAAGAGCTAGTCAAAGGAGAAACATCGAATTCCATTACCAGAAGCTTTAGGCCAATTCATTTTGATCCCAACACCTACTATGTGAGACACCCAAGTAGTGGACCACCCCAACTACACTTGGTGCACGTACCAAGTATTGGGCACCTCTACATAGCAAACATCTTATGTAGGAGAGGAAGATCTACGAGCCCTACTATGGAAAACAACCAAGTAGCGGACGACTATCATCATCTCAACTGGATATGAAACCAAATGAAACATCATCTATCTCAATTAATATGCTTACAACATTATATTTTGTTTGAACTAACATTTTTGTTATAGGGAGCCATGCAACTCCACCCAGGCGAAGAACGACATTCCCTACTTAGTGTACACCCCAATTAGCGTGTGAAGAACGACATATCCTAATTGGTATACACCCCAAGTAGCAAGAGAAGAAACAACATCCCACTGGGTATGCACCCCAAGTAACGGTCACAAAATGACATTCCTCACTTGGAAGAAAAAAAACCCCAAGTAGCGGACGAAAATCAAATTCCATTACCATGAAAGAAGAATGGTGAATAAAGAGTAATATTTCAGTAAAATAGCTAACACCGGTCGAACCCTCACTTGAGATCAAATCGGCATAAGTAAGCATATATTTGCTTAGAGAATAATCCAAGCCAAGCACGAAGCACTCCAAGGTCACACCCAACTTCGAAAAGAAGATCAGGACAAAATAAGCTCATTAACCATAACTCCAACATTCAACGAGACCTACTCAGAAAAGAAAACTGAACCGAACGTTCCAAGCAGGACACATCCCACCCGGACCACAACACCCAAACATAATAGAATGATCTCATGTTTATTAACAAGGTCGAGCTAAGAAGAAAGTAATCAAAATTTCCAAACTAAAACGCATATGAGAGACCACTCTTCCCCAACAACCTCTCTCAACAAAAGAAAGCTATCACAAATGCTCATTACTAGGAGGAAGAACCAACGTGAGTTACACAATATCTTATGGTGAAAACAAGATAAGGGTCACAAAGCAACCTCAACCCAAAAATATGACACGGCATAGTTGAAGGAGGAGTCAATACAATGGAAAAGCCTAAATAAGGCGTCATCCGCCTCAAACAAACTAGACATACACTACCAACAACATCGACATAAACCATATCATCACCATGGTTACTCACATGGTCACTGAAAAAGCAACAGGGTCGGAGTCATCATCAACCTCGCAACCAAACTACCATACCTCCAATAAATTAATACACCTCTGAGCAGATGAACCAATGTTCGAGAGCTTATCAAACAGAAAGTTGAAATTGATAGAATATACAAGACAATCACAATCCTTTCAGACATATATGGGAAACAACGCTACGCCTCACCATTAAAGTTGGAAGAAGTCTTGAAGCTCCCTAAAGAAACTTTGAGGGCATACCTCAAAATAGTCTGATCAAACCAATCCCCACCTCGCAAGACTTGGTCCAACTGGAGCCAAGACTCGCCTCTTCCCATTTGGTCCGGCCAAAGGGAGCCTCCGCCGCTAAGGCCATCTTCATTAGTTCAACCAAACAAAGCATCATATCAACTAAAAGGTGTCCATCGGTTCGATTGGAATGAAGCGATACACCACCCAACTGGGACTGAGACCCTCATCGCCCGAATTTGACCCGATGGCGCAGTTTGACGGAGACCAAGCCACAACGAGCTTTACTCGGTCCGGTGAGGAACAAACCCAACTTCGCCCAAAT
This sequence comes from Clarkia xantiana subsp. parviflora, assembly GCA_036873135.1. NCBI lineage: Eukaryota > Viridiplantae > Streptophyta > Magnoliopsida > Myrtales > Onagraceae > Clarkia > Clarkia xantiana. The sequence goes on along the minus strand of JAPTYO010000008.1, from coordinate 13,858,595 downwards.
TTGGTTAAGCCACAACAAGCTCTACTCGATCCGGTCGGGACCGAACCCAACGTCGCCCAAATTTGGTCAAGCCACAACGAGCTCTATTCGGTCTGGTCGGGACCGAATCCAAATTCTCCCAAACTTGGTCCAATTGTAGAGTCCGACCAAGATCACGCTACAACAAGCTCTACTTGGTCCGTTCAGGACCGAACCCAACTTCACGTCCGACCAGAGTTGAGCCTCGCCCCTGCCCACTGGCAAAAGAAAAACTTGATCGGGTACCCTTTGGCCCTTTGGGCTTCAACCAAAAGAAGAGGCAACAAGACAAGCAATGTATTCAGAGTTAGAAGCCGGAAACAACGAGATAGAGTTATTGGAAGAAGGCTCATCCATAAATTGTTCACCGTAAGAGAAAAGGAGACAGCCCAAAACGAAGAAAGTACTAGAGGAGTACTACGAGTGACTCCGTAACCAAACCCCGACACAACCGTACCACTTCCCCACTTTTGATCCAAGTGGAGCAAAGACACCAACCCCATTTTTTATCCCGATCAAACCAAGAAGAGGCACAAATCAAAGGCTTGGCCCAAATGGACCAAGTGACGCACTACTCGGATTGGTATGAAGACCCCAATCAAGATGATGCAAGAACCATCACCACTACTAAGGAGTTTTGAGTGGTTAACTCTCGAAGGAAAAAAATAAAATACCAAGAAAAAGAAGTCTGAGCGAACTCCCAAACTGCACGGACCAAGAAGAAGAAGAAGTCTAAGCGAAACACCTAGTCGATCGAACCAAGAAGAGGAATAATAGCCTCCCACTCAAGGTCGATAACTGAGTATCAACATTCATCTCACCCAAGCCAACTCGAAGACATATGCATAACATCACTAGGACTAAGTGAATGAAGTGCTTTCACTTACCTTAAGGGAGGAAACCAACCAAGTCACCTATATGATGTCAATACATTACTTGGAGGCAACAAAAGGAAACCAACATTGTAGGGGATGAGAGTATCATAGGGGAACCAAGATCATCATAGCATCCCTCCAAAGTAATATGAATGACACACCAAGTATACAACCTCTCATCGATAACAATGTCATTAGTGATGAACATTCATTCATCAACAAACCAACCGACCGGGACCAAGTCTCTCCCGGCTCGATCTAACCAAAATCGGGCTCACCTTGCCTGAATCGGTCTAATCGAGACTAAGCCACACCGAGCTCGACTCGATCCGACCAAAAAAGAGCCTCACCTCGCCTGGCGCGATCTAACCAAGACAAAGACACACCGAGCTCGACTCGGCTCGACATGGTATACACGAGAGGTATACCAACTACAAATTTCGTCCCACGGACCCAACGACTCTATGAACTACTTCATGAGGGATCAAGAACTATCTACTCCAGAGTTCAACAACGAAAACCATCATGGTCGACAACAAGTCATCATGTGTGATCAAAGGTTATCTACTGCGGAAAACAACGACAACGAGTCACCATGAGTGATCGAAAGCTTTCTACTACGCAACAACGATCAAAGATACCACGGACGATGTTAAGTCACCAAGGTTGATTAAGAAGAACAACTACGACGTCAAATGAAGAAGTGTGACTCGATTGGTCTCCTTTCTATCTGCAATATAAAGCTAATTAAATATAAAATATTCACTTGAGGGGCAAATGATGAATATACACTCAATTGAGGCATGATCCGGTTAATCTCACAGCGGAACGACCCGGCTCAAAAATAGGTCTCACATGGCCTTAAACCCCGAACAGGGTGCAACGTTAGCTACCCCTGAAAGACTTTAGCCGACTTGTCTTGGACAAGTCGTCCCAAAATAAGCCGACCAAAAATAGGCCGTGGTGCTCGTTATGAGAAAACCATCTTGTTATAAACTCTGGCTTTTGGGTCAGATTGAATTTATTTATTACATATAATAAGCTATGCATTTATTTAACTTGAGTATTAGGCTAGTTAGTTGATAGTAGTGATGTCATAGACAAAATGGTGTAGTATGTATTGAAGACAAATAACTAATCCGGCCGTTAATTAGATATTTTATATTCAAATCAGACTATATAAATTGAAAGGAAAAAAAGTAATGAGTAATTGTGTTTAATCTCTATTAGATTAGATAGAGAGGGAAAGTAGGTTGGAGCTCTCTGTATGTGGCAGTTTGGTCTGCAACACCAAATGCCAATTGATCTGTAAAAGTTGAATAAATAGAGTAGAGCCCATGCATATATATATTAGCTACACTCAGTCACTAGATTTGCTGGCTTCCTTCCTGAGAGGTCAAGCTCGAAGACTTCAAAGCACCAATCGACATGTCACCGTCACTCCAAGATTCTTCTTCTTCCCTGGGGCATCGTCTGACTTTCTCTCTCTCTAGAGTTTACTACTGCACCTTGGCCATCCCCAGCCTTTCATTCTTTCTTCAAGTCCCTTTCTTTTATCGGATTACTAAAATGATGTCGACTACAATTCCAATTATATTAACTATTCTAATTGTTAGGCTATACTAGAAAATTGTTAGATATATATTTTAGTAACTCAAGTTTTATATATATATAAACTGCTATTTTGTTAAAAAAAAATGTCTAATTTAGACAGAAACGTGTCCAACACGTGATAAATAAAAATACGTTAAATTAGTTGACGTTTGGATAGTCGATCAATTTGACAACTGATGTTTGGACATGCTAACAAGTTGCTAGATATTTTCTATATCACGTGACCATTATGTGGGTGTGATTCTCTGTTGAAGAGTTATGAAAATAATAATTTGTACATGTTTAAAACTTGAGCTAATTAAATATTTACATAAAACACCAACTAAAAATATGCTTAAGTGCCAAAACATACGCTAACAATTTAATAATTAACCTGATTATAAAAGTAAACGATAATATTTTCTAGAAATTTAGTCGGAAAAGAACAATATCAACTATGCATTGTTGTTTATTGAAAAGTAGGGCTGGCAATTTTTTACACGACATGATAGTACAATACGTACATGCACGAAAAATATTGTGATTTTGCAAGAATATGGCAGAACCATAACACGACCGCACAATTAACACTATATAATTTTTGTGTAGTTTTGTGTTTAGGTATCACAACACGACACGAACGATAGCACAATAATGTTGTGTGCTACTAAGTGTAATTCTTGAGTATTTTTTGAACAAATCATATTTAATAGCTTTTAAAACTCCAATTAATTATTTAATACTTAGAGTTTGGCAACATTATATTACGAAATTATGAATATTGACATATCAATAGTTTTTTGCTATATAAAGTTCATTTTTTTTGTTTGCTTAATTTTTTTTGTATATAAATGTATATTTGAATAACTTAATACAAACGTTAGCACTACACGTACGACAAATTTCGTTTCGTGTTTGTAAAACGTAGCACGATAAGTATCGTGCGTGTTCATGTTCTGTAAATTTAACACAGTACAATTATTGACATGTACAATATCACACATAATACCACGAATCGCCACCCCTATTGAAAAGCATGCATGATGTATTCACTCAAAGTTATGAAAAGTTATTCAAAGAGTTGATCTTGTTCTAAGTTCTAACGGTAGTATCATATTGCGCTCATACCATAATCGTACTAATGGTATTGATAGTTGGAACTATAAGGGAATAAGATATATTCTGATTATAATAAGATATATTTATCTCTAATATATCTTATTCTCCTTATAGGAACTTATCAATCATTAAGAGTGCTAAGTTTTGAAAATGATCAGACCGAAGGGACTATATATATATATATGTTTGAAGATGTATTTACTTAAAGATTCGAATTTATAATGACTCTCTAATGTTGACCAGACCAGTGAGCAGTGACCACCACAATTGGAAATGACATTTTTAATGGTTAGATTAGATTTGGAGTTGGAATCAATATATAAGCGAACTGACTTTAACTTAAGCACCTGATATAATGTTGTTGATCTAGATAGCTACCATGCACATAGAGTTTAGGGTTTGTTATGGTTGCTTTTGTATGGGGAAGACAAAAGGCTAGTGGTTGTACGTATATCCTTATCTTGTAGTTTGGTCGCTATCTCTTGCTTATTTATTAAAAGCTCCTCCTACTTAAATAACTTTTCAGAAACTATAAGAGGAAAAAGGAAAAGGTGACATGTGAGCTATTAATGATTCTCCACCATGTATCTCAACATTATGTACATCACTTTTTATTGATTGCAGTCATAAAATGTCTGTTCGTTGTTTAAGCACAATTTCGAGTTAGTCTTTGAATAAACTAGATTCTTTCCCAGGAATCGATGACTATTCATAGCTTTTACCTTAACATCAAAGAAGAGTTCGACCCAATGTTTAAACATGAGTACGAGTGAAAATTATATTTAAAAGTTGAGTGATTTTTTTGCGTGTTACATGTGATGTAATAAAATTACAAAAATTTAATAAGAAAAAAATTATAAAGTATCAAGATAATACCAAATTAATCATATAATAAAGTGTAAAAGTTTATTACTTCATCAATTAACCAAATGTTAGAGATTCAAACTCCGTCGTTGACCATGGAATGAAAAGATATTTATATGGGGCACTTTATTCCTTACGAGCTGTCCTCCTAATGTGGGTCCCCACATATGACTACTCCGAACAAAAAAAAAATAATACCAAATTAAAAAGTAGTGATTATTACACATATATAAATGAACAAAACTCTAAGAAATTTATACAAAAATAATTTTATTAACATTTTTTTCTTCATGGATACATGTATATATATATTAATATATTTACCTCAAAATTATGTGTGTCTTTCACCGCAAGCCGACCAAGAAATACACATCTCCCACTTCGATTCGACCACATTCGTAAGCTTCCAATGGACTCGATTGATGTCATCATCTCGTCACCTTCATCCGTCTTCGAAGGTATGCGTTATGGAGAGTTTGTTTGACATTGTGTTTTCAGAGAATTTTTTTTAGCTATTTGAATATTGTTGTGTTTTGAATAACTATATTTCGTAATAGACTTTATATAGTGTATTGGTATTTATTTATATGATGGAATTTGAGCGGTTTATCTATCTATCTATAAATTAAATTGTCAATGATGTCCAATAACTTTTGCCTTGAAAAATCCATTATTTTCCCATGGTAGATGAAGAAGAAGGATCTCAACCAATCAACGACAACATATACCCAACAATCATCCACGAGATAAGCGGTGGACGAATAATGCTTGGGATATGAATTTAGACTGTGGAGGCATAACTCTAGGTAAATAGCTATTGTGGTTATTCCACGTAAATAAATAAGTTATATAAAATAAATAACACTACAAGAAAACAAGGTGACAGCAGCAAAAAAAAAAAAAAAAAATTACGTTGCTAATACTTGACACTAAATGGTAGTTTTAGTAGCAGCTTTATTTATTCGTTTGAAATGACAGCTTTTTGGAAAGGTCTGAAAGAACCTTTATGCAGCGGCAGCTATTGCAACTAAATTTTTGTGCATAATGACGACATTTATTTTGCGACTAAAACTAAGTTTCAGCAGCGACATAGTTATCGACGCTGAAAGTTAGTTTCACCAGCAGCTTTTAAGTCATGCTAAAAAACATAGTAGTGACGGTTTTATTGTTGCTAAAAGCCATTTTCATTAGCGACTTTATGATTGCAGCTGAAAGTTCGTTTCAGCAGCAATATTTTTCCGCCACTAAATATGTCGCTGCTAAAGCCATCTGCGAAAATTAGACAGATTTAATGAAGGGTTTAACTGGAAAGTGGCAGAAACAACGTCGTATGTAACAAAACTATAGAGAGTTGCTTCCATGTCTTCTTTCTGCCTCCTAAATTCTCACCAACAACAACTCGGGCATAAAATCAATATAAATCAAGTCAAGATCAGTTCATAGGTATGTTTATGTTCTCATTGGATTAGTTTAATAATTCATTCATGTCATAGCCGTCATTTGTCATTTGGTTTGATTAAAAAGCGTTTCAATATACACAATAATCAAACTGTTGAAATTGCATAGATAATTATAGAGTTTTCAAGATAGATCCTAAATCATTTGTGGAGTATCTTCATTGAAATTAAAAAATTATTATTTTTCTTGCTAATTGGTTGTAACGTGATGCATTCATAGCATGTAAAAAGTCGTAAAAATCTGGTTTCTTCTTAGACTATTGGATGACATCAATAAAAATACACAATCTGAAATTTTCTTACTGCCTAGTAAAGTGTTTAGTGGATAAAATTTCATTGACTAATTTAATTTGTTAATAACAGATATAACAAATGGATAAGAGTTGGATGAATCCAAACCGGAAGACTGTGGAGTATAGGAACGGTGTAAAGAAATTTCTTGATTTTGCTTTTATTCAATCATCTTGGGATTATAAAATTTATTGTCCTTGTGTAAAATGCAATAGAAGTCATTTAATGGTAAGAGATGATGTCAAGCTTCACTTGGGGCGTCACAGAATGATGTGTACATATACTAGATGGGTTGATCATGGTGAGGAATATGAAGTTTTGATGCCTAGTGCGACAAATATTACTAGTAATGATGGTATGCCAAATATGATTTACGATGTTGGAGGTTGGGATGATAACGCGGAAGAACCTAATATCGGTGCAAAAAAGTTTTATAGAATTGTAGAAGCTTGCGAGCAAAGCTTATATCCAGGATGTACGAAATATACCAATATGTCGTTTATTGTAGAATTGTTGCACCTAAAATATCTTTATAAGGTGTCAAACAAGTTTTTTGATGAGTTGCTTCACATGATGCATAAGCTACTTCCTGCAGACAATATAGTCCCTAAGGCATATTATGAAGCAAAGATATTCATTTCTAACCTGGGTTTACAGTGCGCGCATCAATGATTGTATTCTATTCAGAAATGAATATTGTCATCTTGATGCGTGTCCTGTTTGTGGTGAGTCGAAATGGATTTCACATAAATCATCCGTTGAAGGTAACAACATGTCCAATGAACCCAAGAGGAAAAGAAAGAAGGTCCCCGCCAAGGTTGTGCGTTATTTTACAGTAACTCCAAGGCTACAACGAATAATCATGTAAACTAAAACTGCATCGAGTATAAGGTGGCGTGATGAGGGTCCTGTAAAAGATGGGGTATTGAGGCATCCTGCTGATACTGCTGCATGGAAAACACTTGATGATATTCATCATTCTTTCGGGGCAGAGCCCCGTAATGTGAGACTTGGGTTAGCGACAGACGGATTTGACCTTTTTAATGATAAAAGCAAACCCTACAGTGTGTGGCCAGTTGTTCTTATTCCTTACAATGTGTCTCCTGAAATGTGCATGAAAGATACCAATTATTTGCTCTCCATATTGATACCTGAACCAAAGGCTCCAACAAATGATATTGATGTGTACTTGTTGTTGGGATCAAAATGACGCGGCCTGAAGTTACTGGTAATGGACTTCAAGTCTCGCCGCTAGCTAACTCCTTTATGTGTCTGTCTCGACCTCGAGGGACACTTAGTTTCCTTTAGGGTGCTTTGGTAGGCGAGGACCTGAAAAGGGGTGGGGATTGCCCATGATTCCACTCTGAAGCTTAAGTCAGTAATGAAATTTGAGATAATACTATAAAAGTATGTATATGTAGATGATTTTAATAATAAAAGTGTTCCCCTATTTATAGGGGAAAAGTACCGAATTTAAATGGCGGCTACCCTCTTGGGAGGGTTTCTGTCTAGAGTCGGTATAAGTATGTGACAAGCAGGTCGCCACTTCATCTTTCCTAAGCTAGGAAGGTTTTCCTCTGGCGGTTGAAGCAGGTCATCACCTCACAATTCCTTAAGAGGAAGGTTTCCTTTATGGCGGCAGAAGCAGGTCGCCAGTTGTCCTTTCCTAGGAGGAAGGTTTCTTAAGCTAACAGGTAAAAAGCAGGTCGTCATCTGCCCCTTTCCTTAAGAGGACGGGTTTTCTCTGAGGCGGCAAACAGGTTGCTAGTTGACCTTTCCTTAGGAGGAAGGTTTCTTCAATAGTGTTAGGCTGCCGACTCGTCTCTTGCCTTAAGAGGGAGAGTTTTGAGCGGACTTGTTGCCAGTCTTCAAGGATCTCAGTCGTCGATTTTCTCATCATTTGGTGTCGACTATTTGTCCTTGTTTCTTCATTCTGAGTGTGATTAGTCGTCGACTCTCTTTCAGGAGTCCCGACTTATATGCTCTCGACTACCCACTGGCATGTCCTCTATAATCGTAACCCATCACTTTCCCCCGAGCCTTGAGTTGTCGGCTTAATTATAAAGAAGAGGTCTTAAGTCGAGTATCGATTTAGGGTATTTGGCATAATTCGTTTTTAGTCAAGCTGTAGTCTTTAGTCTTCTGATTGACCTCTTGAGTCGAGATTGGGACTTTTAGTCGAGTCGTTGATCCCTTTTTGATTTTTTGACCGTTGAGAAACTTGGAGAAGCTCAGAGGTCGTCTTGTAAATCTACAACAATATTTTTAGAGTAACGGTAATGCTGTCTGCATTTACACCAATGAGTGATGACCTAGGGAAAGCTTCCTCGGGAAGATATCCTAGGCGGCGGAGACTTCAGTATAAATACTACTAGTCCACTTTCACTTTTCACTCCTACTGCCATTTTCATTCTTTCTGGCGAATCAATATAGTGCTTTCTTTATCAACCCAAACTCGCCTCGTTCTTGCTCTCCAGATGAAAGAATTTTAGTTGGAGTCGGCACCGCAGGTCCTTCAAACTCTATTCGAGAAGCGTCTTTTTTGTGACCACTCTCCAAAACTCTCATGGCTGCTCGAATTCCACCAGGTTGGTCTTCCGATTTTATTCCTTCTTTTCCCGACCATCCTAAAGTGAACAAGTTGTCGAGCACGCTTTATGAAAGCGGTGACTTTGGCCAATCTTAGTGATAGTGAGAGACCTCGATACGATGGCGCCCCTCATGAGCCTCATTTCGCTCAGGCGGGAGAGGTCCCCGTCTTCTTCGGTCAGATTGAGGCAGGGCTCCGCTTTCCTTTCTGTTACGAATTAGAGGAAGTTTGCGAGCATTACTGAATCCGACCTTGTCAGCTTACTGTAAATTCCCTACGTTACTGGGTGGGTTTCTGTTGCATATGCGACGTATACGGTAGGGATTACAGTCTTCAAGTTTTCAGATGTTTCTACCAACTGGTGGGTAATAAACAACTGATCTTCGCTTTTAAGACTCGGTGGCCTCCGTTGGATGATTGTTTTTCTTGGGGGTCGGACAGGGCTATGGTAGTCGGGTTAAAATACCTTAACGCCAACTAGAAGAATTACTATTTCTTCTGCCGGGAAGGTGTTAACTGGCCTCTCAATGCTCGCCTTGGGGATGATCATTCTCCTTCCTTAGCGGGTTTAACTCCTGATGAATTCACAACTATTGGCAAGATTCATGCCGCAGTCATCCAAAGAAGCTTCGAGCCTTGGGATTCTGTCAAGGACACAACGGAGAGTGCCCTTATCCAGGCGTGGATACGTATTCGTTTGGAAGAGATTCCAATCAGCTGGGTAAATTTGTTTTCTATATTCTTATGTTTAAAGCCTAATTTTGCTTTCTGTATGTCTTTTTACGAAGCTTTTTGATGCTGGTGATCAGGTGGCAACAGGAGTTTCGATATCTCACGATTCTCCGGCGACTGACGTCGAGACTGCTGGGGAGGTCCCTGCTGTTACGGAGACTCCTGTCGAGGATGCCCCCGTGGTTGAGAAGACGCCCAAAAACGAGTACGAAAAGGGCGGCTATTCTTGAACCTTCCTAAAAAAGAACGTCGCCAAATGTACAAAAGGGTCAAGGTGACTTTCACCCCTTTAGCAGAATTTCATGAAGCTGGTGCTTCTACTGTTCCCGACACTCCTTTGAGCCTCTCCATTGCGATTAGAGGTAGGGTTGTTCCTCATCGATTTTACTCTTCTTTTTTCTGAAGTAGTTTCTCACATTCCTATTTTCTTTGTTATAAGAGCCGATTTGAAAGTCAAGAGTGTTGCCGATTCATCTACCCCTCAGGCCATGACAGGCCTAAAGTTTGAGGGTCCTCCTTTTAGCTGGAAGGTGCTTCACTGTGCCCCTGAAGATTCTTCCGAAGAAGTCGACTGGAACCCTCTCTCTTCTTTGAAGAGGTATCAGTTGAAGGATGGTCATTCCCTCGCTAATCGACACCTGGTGCTGCATTTGCTCAATGCTTCAGTGCCCCCACATGATCGTCCTCGTCTGTCGATCCGGGTTGAAGAAGTCGATGAGGCTGTTCGCATGTTTTTACATCGACATACCAAGGTAGAAGGATACTATTTTTGAGTGATTTCTTTAAATCTTCATTCCTCGGTCTTTCGTTGATCCGTAGCTTTTTGTTATCAGGCTTCTCGAGACTTTCTCCAGATTTCCCGCTTAATCCTCGATCTTAATGAGGAGTTGTCTTCTCTTAGGGAGAAACTTGAGATTTTTTAGGCTGAGATGGAGGAAGGGGAAAAGCAAAGTCTTAGAGAGAAGTTGACCAGTTGAAGGAGGATACGGCTCGTTTGAATGAGGCCCTCGCCACTATTTCCGAAGATCTCTTTCAATGCAAGGAGACTTTAAGGCTTTCAATCCTCCTCAGTGTTGAGTCCTCCGATCTTCGACAGATATCGACGGCCGTGCTCGAGAATCTTCGTAACAAGTTGTCCTTATCTTAGAATGAGGTCGCCGACTTGAAGATCAAAGTAGAGAAGAGCGAGGCGGCTTTATCCCAAGTTGTTGCCACTTATAAGTCCATCGCCGCTTTTCATGAAGACGCTAGCGTTGCTAGCAGAGACATGCTCCTTTCGACATTTGAGTTAGTGGTGACTGATATTAGATCTCTGCATCCTGAATTCGATTTTTCGAAAGTGGAAGCTCTTCAGGCATATCTCGCCGCCAAAGTTGCAGCTGAAAATAAGAGATCTAAGAACAATGAATAGATTTTCTTTCTTTTCTTTTTATCCCATGATGTAAACGATGTTTATCAATGAAGAGGGGGTTTCGTGACGACTTATTTGTTTCCGCCTTTAATTTTCCTCAAATTTTATCAATCTTCCTTATTCGAATGGCATAACTTAACATCAAATTTTTATAAGGATAGTCGATTTATCGAGATTTTAAGGGTAGCATCTTTCCTTAATCTAATCGTCGACAAAACCCAAGTGATATGGTAGATATTAGGTTTCATACTTGACGATGATTGGGAAAAAGACTTCTTTGCCTAACTTCTTTCGAGTTGTCGACTAATCCGAGTGATATAATTGATATCAGATTATTTGATGGTCGACAATCGATTCAGAAAAGGAATTATCCTTGACTCCTAACCTCTTTCGAGTTGCCGACTAATCTGAGTGATATTGTTGATATCAGATTATTTGATGGTCAACAATCGATTCAGAAAAGGACTTATCTTTGACGCCTAACCTCTTTCGAGTTGCCGACTAATCTGAGTGATATTGTTGATATCAGATTATTTGATGGTCGACAATCGATTCTGAAAAGGTTTTCTTCGATGCCTAACCTCTTTCGAGTTGCCGACTAATCAGAGTGATATTGTTGATATCAGATTATTTGATGGTCGACAATCGATTCGGAAGAGGTTTTCTTCGACGCCTAACAACTTTCGAGTTGCCGAATAATCTGAGTGATATTGTTGATATCATAATATTTGATGGTCGACAATCGATTCAGAAAAGGAATTATCCTTGACTCCTAACCTCTTTCGAGTTGCCGACTAATCTGAGTGATATTGTTGATATCAGATTATTTGATGGTCAACAATCGATTCAGAAAAGGACTTATCTTTGACGCCTAACCTCTTTCGAGTTGCCGACTAATCTGAGTGATATTGTTGATATCAGATTATTTGATGGTCGACAATCGATTCTGAAAAGGTTTTCTTCGATGCCTAACCTCTTTCGTGTTGCCGACTAATCAGAGTGATATTGTTGATATCAGATTATTTGATGGTCGACAATCGATTCGGAAGAGGTTTTCTTCGACGCCTAACCACTTTCGAGTTGCCGAATAATCTGAGTGATATTGTTGATATCATATTATTTGATGGTCGAAAATCGATTCATAAAAGGGTTTCTTCGACGCCTAACCTCTTTCGAGTTGCCGACTAATCTGAGTGATATTGTTGATATCAGATTATTTGATGGTCGACAATCGATTCGGAAAAGGGTTTCTTTGACGCCTAACCTCTTTCGAGTTGCTGACTAATCTGAGTGATATTGTTGATATCAAATTATTTGATGGTCGACAATCGATTCAGAAAAGGGTTTCTTCTACGCCTAACCTCTTTCGGTTGCCGACTAATCTGATTGATATTGTTGATATCAGAGTATTTGATGGTCGACAATCGATTCGAAAAATGGTTTCTTCAACGCCTAACCTCTTTCAAGTTGCCGACTAATCTGAGTGATATTGTTGATATCAGATTATTTGATGGTCGACAATCGATTCGGAAAAGGGTTTCTTCGACGCCTAACCTCTTTCGAGTTGCCGACTAATCTGAGTGATATTGTTGATATCAAATTATTTGATGGTCGACAATCGATTCAGAAAAGGGTTTCTTCTACGCCTAACCTCTTTCGGTTGCCGACTAATCTGAGTGATATTGTTGATATCAGAGTATTTGATGGTCGACAATCGATTCGGAAAAGGGTTTCTTCAACGCCTAACCTATTTCGAGTTGCCGACTAATCTGAGTGATATTGTTGATATCAGATTATTTGATGGTCGACAATCGATTCAGTAAAGGGTTTCTTCGATGCCTAACCTCTTTTGAGTTTCCGACTAATCTGAGTGATATTTTTTATATCAGATTATTTGATGGTCGACATGAATGTTGACGCCTTCATCAATAGTAGACTCAGATATTTGTATGAAAAAAAAGTCTTGATATACTATATTTATTCATCATCCTAAGTTTTACATCAAAAGCAAAGCTTGAAACATTAACCATATAATGAATATAGGGATAATAGGTCTTTTGGTCTATGATGTTTGACAACTTTTGACTTTTGGTCAACGATGTTTTTTTTTTACCTAGTTTTGGTACCATATGTTTGCAGATTTTTTCTAGTTTTGGTATAACTGTTACATTCCGTCCATTTTTTGACATGTTCAAGTCACGTGATCCACTCTAAATTTAAACTTAGTCCCTCTAATACTTTCTTAACTTTTTTTTTTTTGTTCAATTTAATCCCGAAGTTTCAAAATTGACCCCAATTGGACAATAGGTCCAATTGAATTTTTGAAACTTCGGGACTAAATTGAACAAAAAAAAGGTTAGGAAAGTATTAGAGGTACTAAATTGAACAAAATTGAGAGTTTAGGGTGGATCACGTGACTTGTACATGTCAAAAAATGGACAGAATGTAACGGTCGGACCAAAACTAGAAAAAATCTGCAAACATATAGTACCAAAACTAGGAAAAAAAACATCATGGACTAAAACCAAAAATTGTCAAACATCATGGACCAAAAGACCTGTTAACCCATGAATATAGGTATTTAATTAGGCGTTGTTTCTATGACTTCTCTTTGATTATGGCGTCGCATTGAGCTAACGGAACATCGTCGAGATGCAATTTGATCCCCTCTGACCTCTCTTATCCCATGTGGTGTCAGGAACTTGATGAGCAGTCGACGGGATTATTTGATAGTTCTTCCGATGATAGCGTTATAAGCGGAGGCGACATCGACAACGACGAAGAGTATGTCGATCATCAAAGTCTTCTTTTCCTTTCCCAGGATTATAGGCAGCTTAATAGCACCCATAAGATAGGTGGTTTTTTCTGCAAAACCGATTAATGGGAAGTCGACTTTCTTCATTTTTTTTAGTAAGCCCCAAACTGAGAAAGGCCCATAGAAAAGGATATCTGTTGAGCTCCCACTATCGATGAGGATTCTCTTGACTTCATATTCTGCCAAGGTGGCAGTAATCACTAGGGCGTTGTCATGAGGTTGAGTTACCATCATGAGGTCATCAGTTGTGAAGCTTATGATCACTGGGTCGGCTTCTTGATGTCCCTTATCCTTTCTTTCGGTTTTCAGGACTTGGACGGCATATACCTCTCTGGCGATACTAGTTTCACCTCCAGAGGCAAATCCTCCCGCGAAAAACTTCACTGTCCCTCTTTGAATGGGAGCAGGATTATTGTGCGGGGGGGGGGGGGGGGGGCGAAGCATATTGTGGGCTGCGACTTCGCTTTCTTGGAACTTTGAAGGGCTTTCTATGAACTTTAGCAGCTTACCCCTTTGAATGAGAGCTTCTATATTTTGCTTCAGGTCGACACACTCGTTAGTGTCGTGTCCCCTAACTTGATGATAACGCAATAGTCGTTTATTTTTTATCCTATTGGACTCTTACTAGAGGTGGGCCTTCCAATCTAAGTTTCTCCATTTCTTGAAGCACCACATAGATGTTGTGCGTGAGAGAAGTATACCTTGCCAAGTAGGGATTAGTATCTCTTATCTGGCCTTGGCGATTTCCTTGTCGTAAGCTTCTATCTCGCCTATCTTCCTTCTTTTGAGGTCGCAAGGCGGAGGATTCCTCTGTTTTAGCGGGAAGGGTTTGCTTCCCGAGTTCCGCCGGTGACTTTTCATGCGACCTTTGTAGGTCGATATACTTCTTAACTCTGATGGCAAGGGCCTCAATCTTTCGCACGGGCTTCATCACCATGCTATCTTTCAGAGCTTGACTCTGGACTCTTAGACCTCTCCAGAAGGTCCTTATCAGCTCGCCATCAGTGGCATCTTCTGTTGGATTACGGGGCAGATTACTACGGAAACATAAACAAGGTACATGCATGTAATCAGAGTTACGCAGCGGAAGATATGCACATACCTTAAACCCTTTCCGTAGTCCCCAAGGATCCTGCTGAGGGAGTTCAAGACCCACCGGACGGAACCCGTAGAAGTTATTGTTAGGGAAGTCCTACGCGGTATTAGCTCCACAGCAAAGCCTCTGATCGATTCTTGGCAGGGACGGATCTCCAGAGTGTTTTTCTCTAAGCAAATTGGCACACCCTTGGTGGTGCAATAGGTTCGGCCGAACTAGTACTTTTCAGGGGGGGGAGGGTTTTCTCTCAAATCACCACTTAGGAGGAATTGTGAATTACCCAAAATAAAACCCTAACACCCTTTATTTATAGGAGAAGCAAAGTGGACAAAATTCCACTTTGCCCCTACCACTAAAGTTTGGCCGGCCATGTATAAGGGAGACCCAATATTTTGGGCCTCTCATGTAAATTGGGATTCGGGTCAAGCCCAATTTCCCTAATGTGACATTTACCCAATTTCTTAGGTAACGTATACATATTAATGGGCTACCAATTACGACGCTCAATCACCATATGCTAACAGCTCCCACTCGCCGGAATGGGAGGGAGTCTGTTAATGTATTGTTCTCCAAATCGCATCAACATTTCACTCTTTTGATCCTGCCCTTGCTTCCAATAGTTCATACGAGGTTTCCAGTAAAAAATAAAAAGATGAACGGGTATTTTAGTTACGAAAATATGTTGGCAACAATTTCAATCGGTCACATACTCTTCACGTGAGGAATTTAGGGTCACATACTCTTCACGAAACGGGTGTATTTTTATTACTGAATACATTTTTTTTTTCTCATTCTTTAGATGTAAAAAGTAAAATTGCAAAAAAATCTTACCATTATAAATTGGTACGTTAGGACATTTAATTAGTTTTCCATGATATTCGTGTACAATCTATGAAAATTCTCATTCTCATTTTTATATTTTTAATTATAAAAAATTATATATATAATATTAATATGCATACATACTTTTTTTTTATCAAATATAATTCTATAGACTTATAATACTTGTAAATATTTGGTGATCAAAATACGCTTCATCGCAAATGGATCTTCCGCTTTCTTCAAGAACCAAATCGAGAATGACAATGTGTACCTTCTTTCTTTCTCTCTCTTCGAATATCCAATAATTTGCCTTGCCCTTAATATGTGTTACTGATAAGTACATGTGTGTTTGTACATATGTGTGTATTGCGTTCATGTATACAAAGCACAAGTGCACAAGTACATAAGCTCTTTTTACTTACGCTTGTATTGTGTTTATGTATCATATCAATCAATCTAATAAACTCTATAGTTAGATTGGACTGCTGCAAATTCATATAATTAAATGGATTTGAATTCAGATGTAAATGGTAAAGAGAAGCTGACTGGATCGTATTCGTAGGCATGCAACGTTCTCGGTTGATGCTGTTTGCTAAATATAGGAGAAATCTTTCCCTGGTGACTTTTAGTTTAGGTTAAGAACACAATAGGGGCCTGAATGTTTGCCCATGTTATCAAAAGGGGTCTGAATTGAAAAAATGTATTATTAAGGGCCTGAATTTTGAGTTTTGTTGATAATCGAG
Organism: Clarkia xantiana subsp. parviflora; assembly: GCA_036873135.1. Lineage (NCBI taxonomy): Eukaryota > Viridiplantae > Streptophyta > Magnoliopsida > Myrtales > Onagraceae > Clarkia > Clarkia xantiana. Next base: position 13,842,169 of record JAPTYO010000008.1, on the reverse strand, counting down.
TTTTCGTCCAAATTTGCTGTTAAATGTAACAGAAATACGTGAAATGACAAAATTACCATTTTGCAATTATTATACAATTTATCAGTTTAATTAATGAAATGTGAAATGTCTAAAATACCCCTGCACACTAATTATGCCCTAAGGCCACCACAGCCACCGCCACCGACCACCACCCCAGCTCCGGCGACCACCACTTCGGCGACCACCACTCCGGCGACCAAAACCCCCTCCGACGACCCAAAAAAGCTCCGATCGGAGCTTTGTGGCTCCGATCGGAGCTTTGTGGCTCCGATCGGAGCTTTTTTGGGTCGCCGGAGGGAGGTTAGGGTCGCCGGAGATGGGTGGTGGTCGCCGGAGCCGAGTGGTGGTGGTCGTCGGAGCTGTGGTGGCTTAAAGGGTATTTTCGTCTTTTTAGGTCAAATATGAGAGGACACACTCTGGTCAAAGGGCATTTTTCGGGTTTTCAAATTATTTTCGGTCACATGCTTGGCATGTGACCACTTTCCGTCACTTTTAACAGAAAAAATAGACGGAGACCTCACTTACACACAAAACTCAAAATTCAGGCCCTTAATAATACGTTTTTTCAATTCAGACCCCTTTTGGCAACATGGGCAAACATTCAGGCCCCTATTGTGTTCTTAACTCTTTAGTTTATGGTTTTGTGACTTTTCATAAACCAAATGATGTAGATTTTAATTTCTTTTCAATGCAACCAACTCTAGGTCTGAAATGTATATAGTCTATGAAACTTGATGTTTATGGTAATCTTACAGACATTGCTCATAATTTGTTGATGTATCTAATTGTTCTAACTTGATTTTTCTACAGTTTATCTTTTTATAGATCTTTCAACCATTATGATTGAACTTGCAAAATTGTTTTAGATGGGTGCGTTCATTGCTTCAAGTTAAAACATATTTACACTTTTTTCCTTGAAAAGATTGTTTATATGGTCAATTACTCTACATCGGCGGAGAACAAAAGCTGGAAATATTATATCATGCCAGAGTCTCAGAATAAGAAATGGAACTGGTGTAAGATGATAGAATGTAAATTGGTAAGAAAAAAAAGTGCTTTTATTATCTATATATATAAAGAATGCTTTATTAACGAAACTTAGGTGCAGTAGTTCCATCAAAAAAAAATTTCCATAATAAAGCTTCGATTGACATTGTTATGCACAATTTTTATTGTTATGCCAAAATATGGTTCTTCGGTTGATTAGCTCTCATTGTTAGTTCCATCGTCCTGGTACACTTTAGTTCACAGAATAGGAATAAGGAATATGTAATATTATTATGATGTTGTTTGGTTGACATGAGTAATATGGAATGGGGATTCCAAATTCAATGTTTGGCTGATAAAATATTATCGTAAAATAATAGAATAAGTCATAATTGACAGATATACCATTTTATTATTTTATTAATTAAATTAATATTATTAAACATGAAAATGACAAATTATGTATTATTAAACGAAAATTGATTTTTTTTCTTCAAAATCGATTATTTTTTACAAAAACTATTATTAAAAATAATATACTTATTTTTAGACATTGTAAAATTCACTATAACTAATATAATAGTGAATGTAAATTAAAAATACATGTAAATTATAATTCTCAATTAAATTAAAATTGATCACTTTTAATCAGATTTACCATGACTAACATGTTATCCATGACTGAAAAATAATACCAATAAAAAAAATCAATAAATTAAATCAGCTTAAACTACATCAAGATGATATCTATATACAAAGGCAAGCATCAGATTTTTTGGTTTATATAGATGAATAGTTAACACCATGTTTGGTTCACTATGTGAATAATGAATTGCTATTCCTTATTATGTTGTTTGGTTAGTTAATTATTGTAGAATTAGGATTCCTAATTGCTAAATTTGAAGGAATACTTAATCCAAGCCTAACCCTATGATTGAGTATTCCAACTTTTCTAAAATAAAATAAAATATCCTATTTTAACCATAATCTAATATAATTATTATATATCCATTATAATGTGTAGATCACGTGACTTGCACATGTAACTTAACGGAAAAAATGGACAAATGTAATAGTCGGACCAAAACGGAAAAAAAAATCTGCAAACATATGGTACCAAAACTAGGCAAAAAAGAACATCATGGACCAAAACCCAAAAGTGGTTAAACATTATAGACCAAAAGACATGTTAACACTTAAAATAAACTCAACTTCAATTAGTCAAACTCTTTATTTTAAAATCAAATTCAAGAGCTGACCTTATCGTCAATTAAGTTCTAAGGTTTTAGAGTGTTCTTTTATGATGATGAAAAAGTTTAGATGTTTGAAATAGTCTTTAGCAAAAGTGTTTTAAAATTGAGTTACTATGTCTCAATTTCTTTGAAGCCGAGATATAAAGATGCTAGCTATACACAAATTATTGCATTACATAATATAGAAGTGAACTAGCTAGCTATCAATAATATACATCGCCTTAACAAAGTAATGTGCCAATCAATCAATATACATACACACCCTGAATATATAATGAATGTTGTATAGAGAGATTGGGGGTATTCAAGACAGTGGGACTTTACAACAGATATTGAAGATGTCATCTAGAGGAGCATGGTCCCCTGTTCCTTCATCTTTCCTTGCATACACCAATTCCTTTCCCTTGAACACAAACATCCCTCCCTACAGCAGTTTATATGTAACCAAATTAATATAAATGAATCTGCACTTCCATAACTATTCTTTATATACATACATTTTTTTCAGTAACCAAACCTGTTGTAATACACCGCTTCGATCATCTGGAGTGGCCTCAATTGTGTAGTTCTTAGTCGCCTTTTGCAGTGCATCAAATCTTGACAGAACCTTAGCCTATTCAAAGTAGTAGATCAGGACATTAATTAATTAATGGGTGCCATTGCAAACAATGTCTTGTCTAAAGTAAATTCCGAGATTGAAACACAGAAGTTTACACTTGCTGGATTGAAGAATGTGCGACCGAGGCCATAGTACAAACCCAGAGCATCATATAACTGGAATCCAACTTATGCAATTCAGTAATAATACATAAAAGAAAAGAAACAACATTGTTGATTCAAATCGAGAAAATGAGGCACTTACCTTGCGCTCAGGATCTGCATAAAGGTATTCCATTGGAAATGGTAACTGAAATGTTATGATTGATAGTAACTAGTTAGTTTTTCAGAATCAAACCGGAATCATATGGATGATCATCTATCAATAGTTTTAAATGTCAGCAAGAGGAGCTTACTAATAATTTACATGTAAAATTATCATCACTTGATAGAGAAATCAAAGATTTGGAAACATACACGTTCTGCAAGAATTCGAGCCTTATCAGGACCGCCAATACCAATAGCAATTAATTTCACCCCAGCTGAATCGAATCGGGCTTTTGCTTCTTTAAGAGCAGAAGCAAGTTCCCAGCTTGAAAACACAAACAAGTTATGGATAAGTTTCCAGCAAGTTAAACAAGACGGCCCTAATTACCAGGTGTAGTCAAGAAAGATACCAACATGGACATCCAAAGTGTCTTAAGAGTGCCACTACAGCAATACCCTAACAGCCAAATGTAACAAAAGCATTACTTTTTAATTGAAACGATCCATTCCTGGAGTTTGAGCACAAGCCCAGAAAGGCCAATAGTAATAGATACATGCAGATTGCACAAGAATGAAGTTTTGCAGACCTCTTTCTGGTCCCAAAGGTCCTTGAACAGAACGGGCTCACCGACGGCGGTGAAAATGGTGATGTCTCCGAGGATGTCAGTGACGTCAGGGCTGAACCCAGTAGCAGAAGCTCTGGACACGATACTATGCCGGGGCGGAGTGGTATGGTTCGCGAATTTTTTCGATCGAATGAGGGTCGCACTGAATTGAGGCCGAAGAGGTGTTATTGAGAAGGCTCGAGTGTGAGATTTCGAAGAGCGAAGGGATAGATGAACTGGGCACTGTAGGGTGCTTGGTAAAACGGACGCCATTGATGCGTGATTAGCAGCAATTAGAGGGAGATTGTGGACTTGCTCTGCTTTGCTGATCGGGAGCTGTCTGTTGTGTGGCGATTCCCCGCTCGACGAGGAGGAAAAACGTCCGTCCGATTATTTCTAATATAATATATAATCTGCTAGCTGCTCAAATAATCTGGTATTATTATTATCTTCGTGCGGGTTGCGTGGGTTTGTGTTGTTTCATATTCGTGTCGTGTTCTGGATGTCAGCTCAAACACGGCCCATCACGGTTTAATGTGAAAAAACTGGCACAAAAAATCTATAGTAAATTGAATAAAAAAATTAATATTTAATCATTTTAGTTTAAAATAGGGTTAACAGGTCTTTTGGTCCATGATGTTTGACAATTTTTGGGTTTTGGTCAATGATGTTCTTTTTACCTAGTTTTGGTACCATATGTTTGCAGATTTTTTCTAGTTTTGGTCTAACCGTTACATTCCGTCCATTTTTTGACATGTACAAGTCACGTGATCCATCATAAACTTTCAATTTTGTTCAATTTAATCCCTCTAATACTTTCCGAACCTTTTTTTTGTTCAATTTAGTCCCGAAGTTTCAAACATTAGAGGGACTAAATTGAACCAAAAAAAGGTTAAGAAAGTATTAGAGGGACTAAATTTAAAGTTTAGAGTGGATCACGTGACTTGAACATGTCAAAAAATGGACGGAATGTAACGGTTAGACCAAAGCTAGAAAAAATCTGCAAACATATGGTACCAAAACTAGGTAAAAAAAAACATCATTGACCAAAACCCAGAAGTTGTCAAATATCATGGACCAAAAGACCTGTTAACCCTTTAAAATATCGTGTTACCGTGTCGTGCCGTGTCACTAATATTAAATCCAAACCCGTAATTTTCATGTCGTGTTCGTGTCGGCCCATCATGTCGATGCCAAATTGCCAGCCCTATAATACGTCCTATTACTAACTGTTACCAAAAAAACAAAGTTACCAAAAGTTCAATCAATATTACCCAAAAAAAGAGATTTAATTAGCTCACCGTTTAACAACTCTTATTAAGAGCTTGAAAAAAAAAACACTTAATAAGAGAGAATAGGAGAGAACTCCTAGACCGAACTTTATCCACTTGTCGGGTTTTTTTTTCTTATTCACTTTGCACTCTTTCTCTATTGGGCCCAAAAATATTTTGACGCTTTAAGGCCCAATATTAGAATATACTTTTTTTTATCGATAGAATCTAATTTGTAGAATCTCTAATTTGTAGGGTAAATAGGGACCTCGTTTCGATAACGCTGCGAAATGGTGTCGCATTATTAAAATATAAAGTTTATAAAGCGGTTACAAATGTCTTAGACCACTGAATATAAATATAAAAAAGTAGTTACTTGTCCATCAGGGTTGAAGGTTAATTAATTATCTATATTACTAGTTAGTTGATCCGCGCGTTGCGCGGTTAAAAATATTTTTATAAAATTGCTGCCTGTTGTTAATTTCAAATTTTTTATTTTTTATTCAACTTTGTTACGCGTGTTGCGAGTTTATTTTATTTATATAGTTGTTGGTATGTTGTCATAATGCAATATATTTAATTTATTGTATTGAGATTTGATATATTTAATATTTTATTCAAGGTAAATGAATCACTGCTACACACGTTTAAGGTATATAATACTTGAAATTATACATTTCTATATAAATTATACTTGAAGATTTCATTGTGAATTATTTCTCTCTTTTTGCATTTATGATTTTTTATATAAAATATTGTAGTTTATATTACAAAAGTAGAGAGGTAATAGAAGAGAGAACTTAATGATGTCTTATTATCACACATAAGGGGCCCTTATATAGGGATTACATAGACTCGGAGAGGAAGTAAAATCAATATAAGGAAGGTCTAAATAAGGAATATGATATATACACATAATACTGAACATCCATAATATATATTTTCATAACACTCCCCATTGGATGTTCATAAGGGAATTGTGCCTCGTTAAAACCTTACTAGAAAAAACTCATTGGGATAAAAAATCTAGTGAAGGAAAAAGAGTACACAATTATGGATCCCTTTTGTAAGCTGCCTCGTTAAAAACCTTACCAGGAAAACCCAATGGGATAAAACCTTGGTTAAGGGAAAAAGAGTGCAGCGATGTAGATTCTTCCCCTGATGTTGACATCACGTAATTTCATTAAGTCGACATAATTCAGTATTGTTCACCAATCTTCAAATTTCGCAGTCGGTAAACCTCCGAGAATAAATACGCACATGCTTGTTGGATTTTATGTTGTCTTCTTCTCAACATCGTGGTTGAAAATTAACTTGAGGCAGATGTGTTTTGTATGTCTCCCTTGATATAGCATTCTTCAACTCGATCAATATAACCTGCATTATCTTCATATATAATATAATGGTATGTTTCATGATATAACTTGCATTTTTCATAGCCATCTGATTTGATTCTATCCGATAATAAACTCATGTAATTCGTCCCTCGGAGATACATAAATATTTTCTTAACTTTGTTCAAATTTCACTATATTGGAATAGAACTAAATCTTGCTTATAACCAATAATACATCATGTTCCTTCTAGTTAGCAAGATATATTAGTGCTAATGTAGCACTATATAAGGTACTTCTGGACCATTATATTATTCATCAATCTCACGAGGACGGAAAATATTATTATTCAAATCTATCATTCTTACAACCATTAACGTACTCAATAGATGTGTTTAGCTATGCAAAATAGCTTTAAGACATTTTTCTTATTGGACAAGAATATTATCAATCAATATCTTAAGTACTCGATCTTCAGGCCGAGCCAAACTTTTGTCCTTTCAATATATTTCGTCTGAATTTTAACACCATCAATGAGTTTATTATATTTAAAACTCTTCAGGAGTTTCAATATCTTCAAATTCTCCCCCTCACGCGATGCCCCTTTCGGCTATAGCGTGATCAATTCATCTTGTCAAATATCAATTTGTTTTAATCGTATACTTATATTAGCATTCACTACAACTTAGCTCAAATGTTGATATAGTGGGGATAATATACCATAAGCAACCCGTAAATGGTACAATATTTTTATCATCCAATATCCTTGAAAATATTCATGCTAGCATTTTAAATCATTCAGGAGCCCAACTCTTGGGATCAGAGAGTTCGGGGATTTTTATGTGGATTTCACTATCAAATTAGCCACCCAAATAGGCTATAAAATTATTCATATCATGAGACGCATATCAAAACCTTATATGTACTGCCAACATAACAATGTATTTGAAGGTTATTGCTCCACCAAATGATTCATATAATAATTGTCATCTTTATGCGGAAAAGTCTTTGTACCACGGGTTGTGCCTATCTTACGAGGCAATCTATTTACACATAAAATATTTATATCCACTGGCTATCACATTTTGCATTTTTCATGCTCATACTTGCGTCTTTTCAAACTTTGGCCAATCATAATGATTCTTTGACGTATTGAACTCAAGATCCTCGTTTTGTTTTAAGATTTCACTCTTGAATAATATTCAAAATTGTTGTCGACAACTTTATATTTTACGGTTCTATCACTTCCCGTTAATGACATAAATTGAGATCTCTTTATTGTAATCACTTTCAGGTACCTGAACCACTTCTGGGGTTTCATATTTAACTATGTCTTTACTTCTTTTGGGAAATCACCTCCATAATAAGACCATATTTATCTATTTTCTTTTCCGTGCTCCATTCTTGTTAAAAATATTTGGAACCAATATCACACACTTCAGGCGTGAATTATTTTTCATTATAGTTTGTCCAACCGGGACATTTCAAATTGGAGCATTTGCAGCTGTTACTTACTTATGACTTCCTGGGTCTCATAAAGTCACTTATTGGCAGTATTTGAAAATGCTCATCTTTTTGAACTTCATGTTCATATTTTCATAATGCGAGGATCTAAATGGGATAATAACAAAATATTTTTTCAGTCAATCTATTTTCTGCCAGCTGCTTATTTTCTACCCCTAATGTTGGGAAAATTTGTTCGTCAATGAAAATCAGCAACTCTTGTTTTAATATATATCACCCATTATTCCCAAATAATTGATATGTATCCAACACATTTTTCCCAACATTCAAGACCCATCTTTGTGCAATTCGGTGGAGCAGTTCAAATATATATCGCACATCATAAAATTCATATATGGAAAATTTGTCTCTTGACCAAAAGTTGGTTGTAATGGGGAGAACTGTGATTTTAACATTGGCTTGATGCGCAGGATTTGTACTCAATTTGCTCTAATTGGTAGCATTTTAGCTATTTAATTGGAGAATCTTTGTAACTTTCATGCTAAACTGCAAATCTAGACATGTAATTGTCTGAATCTTGTAGTAAATATCAACTTTCAATATCATCATCATTCTTTATTCCATAATCTGGAAATTTGCAAATTCATAATCAACGCACATGTGACCATATTGTAGATGCATCTTTCAAAATAATATATTGGTCCACATGGCAGGTGAACGGGCCTATATTCACCTTTTATAATTTCCATAAATAAGGGGATTTCATCCCGAACTCGGTTGATGATGATCGCATAATTAATTTTTCTTGAGAGCAATTATCGTAATGATTTATGGAGAATCTTCGGGTTCTTCCAAATAATGTATCGCGCATCATAATCGAACCGGAATGGTCTATAACCGGTCACGCCAAATATTGTATTATGTGGGTAAAACTTTTGGTTTACCTCTATGCATCCGTAAACTTCTGGTTTACCGGAATATTTAATCAATCATGCCAATATTGACGGTAAACTTCTGGTTACCTGATTTTTTTTTCTTTCATTATCCTGATAACACAATCCGCATTTTTTTTCATCTCAATGATGATTGCGGAGTAATCACATTAATAATAAATAAATAAATAAATAAATAAATAAATAAAGTATATGAAAGCATATAAATAACCTAAATAAAAATAATGCATAAAACATAAAATAAATAACTCTGTATAAATGCTCGATTTCATGATCGTCATGATCATTTATAACTAAAAAAAATTAGGATCTTCATTATCCTTATTTGTAGCTCAATATCTTTAAGGATATTTTATTTTTATATCTCAAAATCCCTTAGGATATTCAGATTCCATTTTCATCATTCAAGATCATTTATTCTAAATAATTTAGGATCTCTTTTTATAATTCAAGATCTTCAGGATCTCTGTACATAATTTAAGATCGTTAGGATCTTCGTGATCTTTTATTTATAGTTCTAGATCTTCTAGGATCTTTAGGATCCTTTACTCATAAATCATGATCTCTTATGATCTTCAGGATCTATTATTTATAATAATTCATGATATACATGATTTTTTTCTCATACAAGAAAATCTTTATTTCATAAATTGGATTCTCTTGATCCTTTTCTCATACATTCTAGAATCTTCTGGATTCTAAAAGTAGTAATTATTGAGTTTCTGAAATATTAATATGTAATAGCTCATGATCTTGTGGATCATATCATAATAAAGTGCAATACACATAATTTAATGCAAGAATTATAAAAGATAAAATTCAAATGTAAATATAGTGCAAGAAATATAAAAGATAAATGTAAATGCGGAATTTAAAATAAAGTAAATACGAATATTAATAAATTTGATCTTCAGAATCGTAATATCGAATCTTCAGGATCCGATATTCATAAAGAATGCAATTTTTTTTTATCATAATATCTCATAATTAATACATGCAATGAATTTTGCTTTTCACATAGGATACTTTACCTAGTGTCATCGCGCTTCATATGATCAAATTTCGCGCTTCATCATATAATTAAATTTCTACTAGCGTCACCGCATCTCAACACCATCATTCAACTTTGCATTCTTTCTTGCATTCTTTATTTGTAAGATGCACCATCGTTGTTTATTGATATCGTGATGATTCTAATTATCTCATCTCATTAAAAACAAAGATGTTCATAATCATGCTTGGTATAGCAAATCCGTACTTATTCCGAGTCATAATAACCATAAACCGCAACACTCACTTCAGGGAGTGATATATAATTATTGTAATCATAAACTTCAACACTCACGGGAGTGGAAGATATCACCATTGAAATCATAAATTGCAACACTCACTTCTGGGAGTGGAGAATGTTCTCGTTGTAATAATAAATTGCAACGCTCACTTGAGGGAGCGAAACATATTTAATGGGCGATGCATATACCTGTGATTCATCAATTATATATGGATATATTTCAGCATCTAACCACCATGTTCTAAGCAAGCCACACTATTCTTTCTTCTGATAATTCATGTGCTACTACACTCGCTTCAGGGAGTGGAGCATATCAATACTCATAAAATTAAGTCTCCACAAGATCTGTAATATGTTGTAAACTGAATCCGATAAATCTATCAAATTACTAACACATAAAGTAACATTAATTAGAATATTACTATGGTTAGAATATAAACTGAATCAATTAAAATAAGAATAACAATAATCTTCCCTTTCAGTACGTCACCATTAGTCGCGTGACGGGGTTACTTTTGCATGAATATCGAAGTCGATTCAAACTACACCCAATTGGGTAGCTGACAAGTTATTTTCTTCGTCCCTGTACTTGAAGAGAGGCTTTGGTTGGATAGGTGTATGCGGAGATAGTGATCAAAGTGCAGGATCTGACACATTATAACAATAATGGTTAGATTTAGAATATTAAATAATAATCAATAAAACATAAACTGAATCATAAAGAAAAATCTCAGATTTTTTCCGCGAGTTGATTTTGTTAATGCTTGCTTAGGATAATGGGTAATCTCTTCGCCAAGGCAGAGGTCGTTCTTGATATAGATCGTCGAAGGGACATGTGTAGGGGTATAAGATCGATGCTTCTTGTTTCAATCCATATCTTATATCTGCACACGAAAGACCAATAAATAATATAAGTATCCCTACAAAAGAAGTACTATTAAATTGTTGAAACATATAAGAGTATGGAATGAATTGATGGAATGATCAGTGTGGCTCTTTAGTGTTTGGTTCGGAGATTGCAGTGTCCTTAATATTGTGCTTAATATTGTGCTACGGTTGGATGAACAAGTAACCGAATAAAATAAGTGCAATCGTGCTGATAACGTATTACAAAAGTAGAGAGGTAATAGAAGAGAGAACTTGATGATGTCTTATTATCACACATAAGGGGCCCTTATATAGGGATTACATAGACTCGGAGAGGAAGTAAAATCAATATAAGGAACGTCTAAATAAGGAATATGATATATACACATAATACTGAACATCCATAATATATATTTTCATAACAGTTTACATTTTTTTTTCTTTTTCATATTTTGATTTTTTTTATTTATATATATTAATTAACGTATGAACTCATACTTTATATTTTGACTTTTGTTTCGTTGCTCCAGTTTGGATGAGGTTTTTTTTGCTAATATTGTAACGAAAATTATTATTTTTCACCAGTTTGCAATCATACGTTAGTAGATTAAAAAAGTTTACATAATATTATTAAAGTATTGTTTCATTTTTATTGAGTCAAATATATATTTATTACAATATATTTATTTTAAGCTTATACTTTCAGTATTACTTTTGTGTATTTAACTTTTCAACTATCTTACTTTTTTTTTCTTTTACCCTCTTAAAGTTTTAGTGCAAATGTAAATAAGTTTTCTATGGGTTCATGCAAATGGAAATAATTTTCATAGGGGGTGCAAAACTCGATTTTTTTAGATTTGAGTGTAAAACCTAGTTTGATCAACTTTTTAATGTAAATTGAAAATGAATTAGTAGTCTTGCCCTAATTTTAGAGCTCTTGGTAGAGGAGATAATTATGACTTGTAACTTATAAGAAAAAATTATGTTGACCTATATTTTCCAAACCAAAATTAAATAATTAGACTACGAAATTAAATACAAATATAAATTCATAATTATGAAACACTATAAGGTCTTATGTAAATTGAAAGAAATAATAATTAATTGGTATGCAATTAAGAAGTTAAAAAAAGTATACAAATATACACATATTATACTTTAAATGAAATTAAATAAGAGTTGATTAGTATTCTTATACAAAGAATGGATAAACTTTAATTGATTTGCTAATTAATGATCATACTAAGTAGATGCATTATTATTTATTTGTGTAAAAATGAAACATATCAACAATTAAATATTATTTACTTGATAAAAAAAATAAAAAGTAACAAATACACACGCTATATAAAAAGTAATTAAAAAATTATTTGTTTATTGGAAAAAAAAATTATAACAGGAATCATACCAGGTATGACTATATAACATTATTAAGTTAATTTATTCAATTAAAAAATTTGAAGTGTTTGGTGTAAGATCGATTTTTATCAAAGTATATTTTACTTTAAAAAAATTATAAAAATTAAATACATAAATTAATGTTTAGTTTTGAATTAAGAAAGTAGAAGATAAAGAAATTTGATTATTAAATTATATGCAGCAAAAAAAAAAAACAACATAGCATATTTATAAAATAAAAAAAATATCTTATTAACTATGCTACTCATATTTGATTATTTAAAATGTAGAGACTGGTGTTAATTAGTTAAAAATTATTTTTAATTTTTCCTGAAAAAATCCAGAAACAAATTTTCGAATGGTCTTTAATATAGTGCATACAAATATTTTATTAGGTCTCATATTGGTCCATACTAATCAATATTTATTACAAAAAAATTAATTGATATAATTTTTTTTAGTTTCAAATCCACAATAAATATAACATATATTAATTTATATTTAATATCATTACGATTCATGACCAATGAAAAAAAAAATACGATTTATAATTTGAAATTTATTTATATATAAACCAAGTAATATTATATTTCATCATTAATTAATATGATATTGTCTATAATTGAATTTTATTATAATATTAATTTTCTTTTCAAGTTACCCAACTAAGAAATAAGTTGTAAATAATTTTTCATTATCTCATAATATTGCCATAAATATTTATTTTTATATTGTTTATTTGAGTTCTTCTAAATTTTCATTATTGATTCTAAAGATTATTATGTAAATGTTTAAAGCATTTTTATTACTATATTAGATCATTTTATAGTTATAAATTACATAAGTTAATTAACATAATAAATATTAGCAAAGAAGTTATGGAAACATATAATAAATATTTAAGTATACTAAATACGTTACAAAATTGCAGGTATGTAAATAAGGAAACTATAACTAATTATGATTAATTGATTGTAAATAAATATATATACATCCAATATAAAAGGAAAATACTTATAAGGTTTATTCATCAATAGCTTTCTTAAAAGGTGTTTAATAGATTTGGTATATTTTATTTTCCTTTTTAATCTTTAGAATTACATGTATTTACTAAGTTTAGTGATTTTGATACATACAACAAAAAATACAAAAGAATTTGAGATTATAAAATTGTCACCAACTTCTTTTTCTCGTCTCATTCTTCAAAACAATCTATAAAGCGTTCTTATCCACTGCTTCTTTATGATCCTCGTGCTTTCAATGGTGAGTAAGTGAGCATATTGTAGCACATGTTACTCTCTTCGCATCTGATTGGATCACTCTTGTTGTATTATTTCGCTGTTGCATTCAAGGTCTCTTTATATCTCTCAGTCTTTCATTTTCACATGCCACGGTTTGATATTAGAGAATAACATGGTCACTAATTTTTTTTCCTGCTAATCGAACTTGTTTGCACATGTCCAAATTGTATGTGTTGGACGCAAGTGAAGGAGTGAAAATGAATAAACTCGAGATTAATGCAGTTTGTAGTAGTTGTTGTTATAATTGATTTATTTCTAATTTATAATAATATTTTCCTATTTCTTTTTTCTAGAGAAGAAATTTCATCAATTATATAGTTTTTTTGTTCTGTTATTCTTTTTTTGAGTACACATATTTTTTCCTATTTATTTTTTTCAATGAATAAATTTCATTAGTTATATAGTTTTTGTTCTATTATCTTTTCTTTTAGTACAATTTTCTAAAGTAATTTGTTAGGTCTAAAACTTATTATTTTCTTTTATTAGGGTGCAATGCTTAATTTGATTAATTTGTAAGTGTAACCGACACTATAAGTGAATGATGAGCTTTTGATTAAATCTAGAGCTCCATGTGTATGATAGAGAGTATTGACATATATATAACTCACCAAGAAAATGACATTGACTAATTAAATTGAGTTATTCAACACATATGAGTGAGAAAATGGGGTAAAAAACTTACTTGTCAACATATTGTTAAACACATCTAAACTATATATATATATATATATATATATATATATATATATATCTTTTATGTAGAATAGTATTTGAACCTTTAATTATTAAAATAAAGTACACAGCAAAAATAATTTTATAATATTACAACTTTTTAATGCTTATTGACTGTAGTTGATTCTTAGGATGAATATAATTTTTCATGAAGTTATTTTCCAAGTTGTTAATTAATTTATTTTTATATCTCTAATGTTTGTAATATGACCGTATGTGTGTAATCGAGCCGATTCAAGTCGAGTATTTAGCAAGCTCGACTAGACTAATTTTATTTGAGCTCGAACTCGATCGAGCCTAAATTATTCAAGGTTGAGCTCGAGTCGGTGCCATACTCGGGTTCGAGCTTAGCTCTCTAAGTTTAAAATTGTTAAATTAAATTATAAAATGTGAACCTTAGCTCGAGCTCGACTCGATTAGACTTTTGGCTCGAACTCAAGCTCGAACTCGATTTGAACTGAATATATAATATAACGTAAATCTCGAGAAAAAAAACTCGAACTTGAATAGGCAGAGCTTTAATAGGCTCGTGAGTAGGGATGGCAACGGGGCGGGTCGGGGCGGGTTTTCGCAGCCCCGGACCCGCCCCGCGGGTCAGCCTGGCTGACCCGGACCCGGGTAAGTGTACCTCCCGGGTCGGGTCGGGGCGGGTCAAAAATCCCGCGGGTCGACCCGCGGGGCCCCGACCCGACCCGCCGTGAACATTTTTTTTTTTTTTTTTTTTTTTCACTTCTCAATATTAAATACAATATTTTTTTTGCCAAAATATTACATTATACATAACTTCAAACCATAAATCTAACATCAATCAAATACAAACACATCAAATTCATCACCAAATACAAATTCAAATCCGAACACCAAATCCAAATTAACAAATCCTAATAATCTAAATATACATCTATTTATAATTTTGTTCATATTATTTATATAGGTACTATATTAACCATATTGTTTACATTATATTAACATTAAAAAAAAAATTAAAAAATATATATAGGCATTTCGGGGCGGGTCAACGGGGCCCCGTGCCCCTAGACCCGGACCCGGACCCGACCCGAACCCGACACGTGACCCGCGGGTCGGCGGGTCCTCGGGTCAAAACCGGGTCGGGGCCCCGCGGGTCAGCGGGGCCCCGAGACCCATTGCCATCCCTACTCGTGAGCCTCTCAAGTCGAGTACTAGTAAACTCGTACTCGATTTGGTACTAGTAAAAGCTCGACTCTAGTTCGACTAAAAATTAGCGAGTCAAGTTCAAATATCGACCGAGCCGATCTCGAGTAGCTCACGAGTAGTTTGACTCTTCACCCATTAAATAATTTTAAAAACTAATATGATACTACTTTAATTAAGTTTTATATATATTTATGAAATATGACATGTCCCCTACTCCCGTTCGCTCATGCAAGTTTAATTTTTATCTTTAAGACCCGTTTTCGATTACGAGTAATTAATAAATCAATTTGGATTTTCGTTGTCTCATTTCGAAACCAAATAAAACTAAAAAAAACATTAATACGAACTTTTGCAGAATAATAATTATTAGCAATGACATACTTGCCAATTTTAAACAATCGGGAATAATAAGAGATCATGACTTAATTAATTACTAATGTTACAAGTCAAGTATTGAATAAAATTGAAGTGCAATTTGTGAACTTAAAAAGTTTGAAGGATGTATTTATTTTTTCAAACAATTTTTTCTTCTCCCTCTACATTAAGTGCTAATAGTAGGTTATATGTTTTCTTTGTTTTATATTTTATAATTAACCCAAGGTTGGTTGGACCAACTGGTAAAGCGAGTTGTGGTCCCCGTGGGTGACCTGAGGTCGAAACTTGCAGGAGACGCCACCTTGGGGAGGGCTTTAACCTTAACGCTCCCGGACCGAAATTGCGAAAGCAATTATATAAAAAAATATTTATAATTACATTTCATTTTTTATTCTATCTTACTATTTTAGGAATGAGGGACGATTCCGCAGCGAGATATAAAAAATTTCCGTTCAATTTAAATTGAAGTTGAACATGCGCGTTGGCCAAATACGCATATATAAATGGTTTAAAATCATTTAGGTATCTTAGTCAATACGGATTAACAAATTAATATCAAAAATAATTTTTGTAACTTTTAGGTAACTCAGAAGTTCAAACTGTTGCATCGTCACTTTTCCATCCATTTTGGACGAAAATTATCACGTTCTTAACAGTTGATCACTAATGACACTTGAATATATATATATATATATATATATATATATATATATATATACTCATGTATTCTTCTATTTACCTGATATAATTTTTGTGACTTTCACATATTCATAATTCAAAAGTGTTGCACGGTCACTTTACTCGCTCATTTTGGGTCTAATCTTCCAAAGTTCTTCTAACATTCCCATTATATTGTTGTTCAAATCAATGTTTAATTAGCAATCAAACGATTAAAGCTTAGCCCGGACCTTCCATGCCTTCTTGCACCCCATTTTGGTTTGTTGCTCATCGCCACTATCAAACTCTTGAACTTCGAGTATTTCCACACGACGTTTCATCTTCTTACTCACTTTAATCGCAATTTCGGAAGCGATGAGTCTCACTTTTTATGCCTTCCTACATAAAATAACTTCTTGGCTCTACCATACGCCACATCGGAAAAATAATTGTCGCCAAGAAAAAGAATGAACTAACTTGAGGATTATTCAAAGTGATTAACTAATTAGAGGCACAATGTCAAGAATTTGGCGTCTAAACCTTTTTTGAGTCTAGAAGGGTTCGAATCTTCATACAAGAAAATAATAATTCGAATATGCACTGCAAACTGGACATTGACTCCAAAAGGGAAATTATATTTCATGTTAATTATTCTTTATTTCATGATTTAGTTTATCTCATATATATATATATATGTATATATATATATATATTATTTAGTCTCATCCAATGGTCCAACATATTCTTAACCACACATCAATCCTAAACCCTAAACTTCATGTAAAAAAGACAAGATTTATTTGCATATCCTCTTTAACTTTGTTGTCAAAATTATTCCAACACTTGCTCATTTTTTGTCAATATCATGTATGTTTTATGACGCAAATATGACCCGATAATCGTACAAATTTTTATGTTGAATTTATCAATTTAATGAACGTCGCGGGCATGTTGCATGACCTTGAGAATCCACATTGATTGTAATGTGTGTTGCCAGAAACTAAAGGAAAACTCTTCTAAACTTGAAAGATCGGAGATGTTTATTTAACTTGTAACATGAATCATGATAAAGGGATAAAGAGTGATATCATCCAAAAGTCGTACAATAGAGTTTGCGTGTACCGCTAGCTCAGAGCTTCCGAAATTGCAATTAAAGTGATGAACAAGATGAAGTGTCGTGTGGAAATACTTTAAGAGTTTTATAGTCATGATGAGCAACTTTACCAGACAGGGGTGCAACAAGATATGAAATGACTGAGTTAAGCTTCAATCGTTTGATTAGTAATTACGCATTCGTTAGAACAGCAATATAATGAGAAGATTAGAAGCACTTTGGAAGATTATACCTAAATTAGACGAGTAAAGTGACGATGCAACACTTTGGTATTCTGAGGTACCTAAAAGTCACAAAAAATATCTCAGGTGAAAGAAGAAGACATTGGTATATTTTTCTATTCAAGTGCACTTAGAATTGATGGATTTAGGGGATACAATTACGGATCAAAACCTAGTTTTGCTTTTCGTAGTCGAGGAACGTCACGAGGGAGATCACGATCTATCGGACGATGTCCTGCGGGAAGTCTGAATAGAGAGAAGTCCACATGCAATAATCTCCACAACAAAGCCTCTTTAATTCGGTTGCTGGATGGATCTCCGGGGTGAATTGCTTGTCACAATTCGGCACCTCCTTGTGCTATAGGTAGTTTGGCCGAAACCGTTGGTAATTAGGGAGAGGGGATTTTTTTGTGACTATTAAAAGGGAGAAAATAATTAATGTTAGAATTTGGACAACGCGTCGCCGTAATTGGGAGCCCATTAATAAAGTCCATGTACCTAAGAAATTAGGTAATGTCATATTAGAGATTTTGGGCTAGGTCTAAAATCTCAATTGACATGGGAGGCCCAAAATTGAGCCTCCCTAATAGCATGGCCGGCCGACTTTACTATTAGGGGTAAAGTGGACTTTTTTCCACTTTACTCCTCTTATAAATAGGGAGTCCTATGAGGGTTTTCATAACACTAATGCTATTCCTCTCTTCCTACGAGGGAGTCGGAACGTTGTGTCTCATCTAGTGACAGAGTTCACACCCTCGGGTAAAAGGGAGGTCTATACTCTCACCCTTACACTTATGTTCATATTCATGATTTACATCTACAAGTACACCAATGCTATCACTCATGCTTATGCTCACAACTCATCCATACACACATACATGTTTATGCTTGCACTCACGTGCATGCCCACACACACACTCCCATGTATTCAAACACTTAGACATCCATGTACATGGCTGCCATATTCCTACATACATTTATGACCACAATCGGAGCATGTCCACACCCACTTCCATACTTGTGTTTATATTTGCATGTATGCTAGTACACATCTTCATGTTCATGTTCATGTTCATGATATATCCATGTTCACTCAAGTTAACACCCTATAGGCATATATTCCATTATACTATACTTAGAAATTTTTGGACCCTATTCAAATATTTTTCCCGGCATGTACTCACCCCGTAGGAAATTGAGGTACGTAGATTCATATCCATGATTGCATTGCATCCCCATGCACGTACATATTTTCAAAATGCATACTTGAAGGGATCAGATATTTTATGATTATATCCATATTCCGCGGACACGTGTCTAGAACACGTGTAAGCATGCTCTAACGTTTACAATTTCTCTATTTTTGAGAATCAGAGGACAAGGCTCGAAAAATGCGCCTACGGACAAGTAAAGGTTTCGTCAAGAGGTAAAGTCACGGTTTCCAATTGCGCGTATCATCCCATCCTAAAATAGAGTCAACCAAGGGTTACGCCATTAGTTAACTCGGGGGGCAAGTAATGGATATACGCCCAATTGGAACCCGTTTTAATTAAGACTGTCATATTTTGATTACCCCACTTGTGATTGTAAATCTAAACTTTGACCCAAATACTTCGCCTAAAACGCTAACGGTCCGAATGAGGTAAAATTACTCGCCCGGACCCGACCATCGACCTCACCTAGGTGAGATCGGGTGACCTCACCCGATCTCTCCTAGGGGAGATCGGGTGGACCAACCCGATCTCTCCTAGGGGAGACCGGGTTGGCTCACCCAACCCCTCTTAGGAGGGGTTGGGCAAATCCACCCGGTGTCAGGCCTCGGGGGTCGGATTTTCTGTCCGACCCCAAGGGTCCCGACCTCTTTTCCACCCGTCCTACACTTAAATTATTTCGCCTACCTCTCCATGCTTTAAGGGTCTAATCATACGGTTCTGAGTTAATTAAATACGCTTAGGGGATTAACAAGGTCATTAAGCCACCTTAATCCCCCCGAAGCCTATAAATACTACTCGTATCCTATTCATTTCCATCACGTTGATTATTCACTAGCTTCTGCTCTGCCTTCTCTCTAGTTTGTCTCTCTAGAAATATTAGACTGACTTAGGCATCACAGAGGGTTCACCAAGCACCACCCGTGCTTGGTACTGCCCCCTATTGCAGGTCAGTCAGAAGAAAGAAGTCGGAAGAAGAGAAGGATACAGATCATACCATCTAGCAGATAGAGTATCAGATCAAGCTTTTTACCCGTGAGAAGTGACACATGGACCGACAACCCGTTGACTTGAGTGACACGACTTAACAGTTTGGAGCCCATTAATAAAGTCCATGTATCTAAAAAATTAGGTAATGTAAAATTAGGAATTTTGGGCTAGGCCTAAAATCCCAATTGACACGGGAGGCCCAAAATTGGGCCTCCCTATTAGCATGGCCGGCCGACTTTACTAGGAGGGGTATAGTGGACTTTTGTCCACTTTACTCCTCTTATAAATAGGGAGTCCTAGGAGCGTTTTCATAACACTAATGTTATTCCTCTCTTCCTAAGTGGTGAGACCAAAAGAAAACCCTCCTCCCTATATTCCCTAGGTTCAGCCGAAACTACCACACCAAGGAGGTGTCAAATTGTGTCGAGCAATTTACTCCAGGAGATCCATCCCGCAAAGAATCGACTGAGGCTTTGTTGTGAGGAATAATCCGCATAGGGCTTCTCTAACAGGAACCTCTATGGGAACCGTCTGACGGATCGAGAACTCCCCCCAACAGTCTTGGGCTACAGGAAACATTATAGGTATGTGCACCTTATTCCGCTGCGTATTAGTTACCATACACGTATCTAGGGTTTTGTTTCCGTAGTATTAATCCCCCAAATCGTACAATTAACCCTAAGAAATCCCCTAAGAAATCCTATTTATAAGAGAAGGTGAACAATGACCGCCTAGGGCTTAATGCATTAATTCGGCCGAACCTATAGCTAGTATTGAGCCGGCCTTAGGGTCGCGCATGGCCCATGGGGATTTCGGCCTAACCTGAAATCCCTTATGTGTCATACCTCAAATTAGATTTAGAATTTTAGGCTTATATTAATGGGCTTCTTATTATGGCGACCCATTTACTCTAAATGCCAACAGCTCCCACTCGCCAGAATGGGAGGGTGCTTATTAATATGTTGTTAACTCAGGATCTGATCATGTTTTTGTTCAAGGTAATGTGACTCTTACTGCTGATCAATTCAACAAGCTTCTTAAATCCATGGGAGTTGCTGGTAGGACTGCAGGAGTTGCAGGTACTGCTGCAAAGACCATGGATGCTTGTCCCAACACCTCTGGTATATCTCTAAACTCTTCTTTCAATATCAATAGAGACTATTGGATTCTTGATAGTGGGGCCACATATCACATGACGTTTAGAAAAGATTGGTTAGAAGTTGAGCAATTAGTTTCTGGTATTAAATTGATTTTACCTAATGGTGATCTTTCTAAAATTAAAGGGATAGGTACTTTTCTATTACTAAATATAATAGGCTGCAACATGCTCTTTTTATACCAACTTTTAAATAAAACTTGTTGTCTGTTTCTAAAATTCAAATGACTTAAA
Organism: Clarkia xantiana subsp. parviflora; assembly: GCA_036873135.1. NCBI lineage: Eukaryota > Viridiplantae > Streptophyta > Magnoliopsida > Myrtales > Onagraceae > Clarkia > Clarkia xantiana. The sequence continues at coordinate 13,820,694 of JAPTYO010000008.1, read as the reverse complement.
CTGTAAGACAACCTTTTATCCCAAAATTGTCATTCTGCTGGACCTCTCGAGTGGGAAGGTCTTGGGGATTGGGAATGAGTATTCAGGTCTTTACTTTTTCAAAACTGGGTATCTGTCTGGTGGTGCTTCTTTTACTAGTATGGAAGATCATAATAGAGTGATTCTTTGGCATAAACGTTTGAGGCGTGCTTCTATACAAAATTTGCACCATGTTGATAGTCTAGATTTACCTAAGAATAAGGTTGATGCTATTCATACTTGTCTCATTTGTCCTAAAGCTAAGATCACTAGAACTTCTTTTTCTGATTCTAGTTCCAGAGCTAGTTCTCCTTTTGATCTTGTTCACTGTGATGTGTGGGGACCTTATCAAAGTCCAACTCATGATGATAATAGGTTTTTCTTGACTCTGGTTGATGATAATACAAGAGTCACTTGGGTTCATCTCATTCAATTTAAATTTGATGTCTCTATTGTGTTGAAGAGTTTTGTTGCCCTGATTGAAAATCAATTTTCTAAATCTATAAAATGTTTTAGAACTGACAATAGAAGAGAATTTTTCACTGATCAAATTTCAATTTTTTAAGAGAAAAAGGTATCCTCTATCAGAGCAGTTACTCATATACACCTCAACAAAATGGTAGGGTGGAAATGAAGCACATACACTTATTAAAGTTGCTAGAGCAATCAAACTGCAAGCTTTTGTTCCTAATATGTTATGGGAAGAGTGCATTCTTACTGCTTGCTATTTGATTAACTTAATGCCCTCACAATTTTTAGATGGAAAATTCCCTATTGAACTTTTACAAGGACAAAAACCTACAGTTTCACATTTAAAAGTTTTTGGGTGTCTGTGTTATGCAAAGAATCTTATTGTGACTGATAAGTTTACCTCTAGAGTAATAACATCTGTCTTTATGGGTTATTCTGATGTTAAAAAGTGATATAGACTCTATGATTTGAAAAATAAGTTCTTTATTAGTAGGGATGTTAAATTTCATGAGTCAGTATTCCCGTTTAAACATAAGAAACAAGATCAGTATTCCTGAATCTGATAGAGCTACTCCTGTTGAGGTGCATTCTGAAAGGGTTCTTCCTGATCCTTCTACAACATATGATGAGTCTTCTCATGACTCCTCTATTAGATGATGAGTTTCCTATGCACTCTGATGAGATTGTTGTCCCCTTTAATCCTAGTGATGCAGTTACTAGTTATAGTAGAACAGTGAAACCTTCTATATGGAGCAAGAATTTTGTGATGAGGAGTGTTTCTGTTCCTCATTCTATTGATAAATTTGTCTCTTGTACTGACATATCTAAATATTATTAATGTTATCTGACAAACTTTTCTGAGTTAGTTGAGCCTACAAGCTATACAGAAGCAGCACTGAATCCATCATGGATCCAAGCAATAAAAGATGAGATTCTGGCCTTAGAGGACAATGGAACCTGGGACTTAGTCCCTCTTCCTTCAGGTATAGTCCATATATGTTGCATGTGGATTTTCAAATTGAAGTATAAATCTGATGGTAGTCTTGAAAGATATAAAGCTAGGCTTGTTACTAAGGGATATAGGTAAAAGTATGTAATATATTATTATGAAATTTTTTCCCTTGTTCTCAGAATGAACACTGTCAGAGTCATTCTTTCTTTAGCCTCTGTTTTTCATTGGCCATTTATCAAATGGATGTTTATAATGCTTTTCTTCAAGGGGACCTAAATGAGGAGGTATATATGACTTTTTTCTGAGGGATTTACTGATCAAAGGGGGAGTGGTTTAGTCTGTAGATTGCGTAAATCCCTTTATGGTCTAAAGCAGGCTATCAGACAATGGAATATAAAGTTAAGTGATTATTTAGTCAATGCTGGCTTTAAAAGGTCTAAGTTGAATTATTCCTTGTTTAGCAAGCAAGTGAGTACTAAGATTGTAATTCTCATTGTTAATAGAAACTGTGTTGATTTGATTTCTGAGTTGAAAGATGTTTTGCAGTCCAATTTTAAGATGAAGGATCTTTGAGAATTAAAATACTTTCTTGGGATTGAGTTAGCCGGGAATTCAAGTGGGATTGTCATGTGCAAAAGAAAATATGCATGGGAGCTAATTTCTTCTGTGGGATTGTCAGGTGGTAAGATTGCTAGAACACCTATGGTGGTGAATATGAAATTGACCAATAAGTTTTATGATAGTCATCTTGGTCTGAATAGTTCTGATAAGCCCCTAGATGATGTTTTATCTTATAGAAGGCTGATAGGAAAGTTGTTATATCTGACTATCACAAGTCTTGATATTTCTTATGATGTTAGGCATCTTAGTCAATTTATGCAGGAGCCTAAGCATTCTTATATAGATGATGCCTTAAGGGTGGTAAGATTTGTTAAAAGGGAACCTGGTAAGGGAATTTTTCTTAGTTCTCAGTCCAACACTTCCCTTATTGGTTTTGTGATTTAGATTTGGGAGGTTGTATTGAGACTAGAAAATCCGTTTCTAGTTATTGTGTTCTTTTTGGTGATTCTCTTGTTTCGTGGAAGGTAAATAAACCGACCACTGTTTCTACATCTTTGCTGAAGCAAAGTATCGCAGTGAGCTTTTGAAAGAAATTATTTGGCTTTGTGGTCTTTTGAATGAATTGGTTGTTTCTCAAAAGGAAAACACAGTTTTAAATTGTGACAATAAGACCGCAATTCAAATTGCAAACAATCCAGTTTTTCATAAGAGAACGAAGCACATTGAAATTGATTGCCATGTTATTAGAGATATGTTATTGGATGGTACTGTTTCTTTTAACTATGTGAAGTCTGAAAATCAGTTAGCTGATTTGTTCACTAAGGCTTTAAGCAGGGACCAGCTTGGATATTTTTCGAGTAGGTTGGGAATGAAGAATCTTTTTCAGGGTAAGGATGTGAAGCTTGATGATCGAGATATTTGAGAAATTCAAGCTTGAGGGGGGAGTGTTGAGATATATGGGCTTTGTCTTCAAGCTTGCCCTTCTTTATTTGTTGGGTTTGTTCTGGCCCAGTTGGTTTTAGGTCCATTTGTTTTTGCATCTTGTTGTTGTTGTTGTGGACCTCTTTTGTTTCGGCCACTTTGTTGTTGAGTTCCTTCTTGTGTATTGAACTACTATTTATCTTAGTCTAGGGTTGTGGGGGAGGTTTGGCCGAGTGAAGGAACTCAAACCAAAGATTCCATAACTTCCTGTCTTACTCTTTTCTATGCTAGGGTTTCTAACTTAGATGGAGATTCTTATGTGAAATCCTTCTGTTTTTGAGAGAATTTGTCATTACTAGCTAGATGTTCTATTATTTGAAGGGGTTCCAGATCTTCTTTATGTATTTGATCGTTTGCTTAATAAGACCTAGTCATTCTAACTAAATTGTTCTTTTATTTGGAGTCTTGTTATTTTTAGAGTGGTCATGTATTTACTTTGCTTATTACCGTTTTTATGGATATATCATACTTTATTGTTTTGAGTTCGTATTTTATTAGCAGCTACAGTGTTTATACAAACATGTATTAAGTTAGCATTTGTATTCATTCAAATATCTCGTCATAATTTTTTTTATTAGTTTTGTAATTCTTGTGATTTCTACTAATATCGATATTTCTAAAAAAAAAAACTATATAAAAATAAAGGACATGTGGGTTCGGAAAAAAAAAAAAACATGTATAAATGAATTTTGTGGTAGCATGTCCAGTCTAATAGAAGGACGTCTTGCTTGATACAATCCCTGTCTCATCCTCTTGTCTCCACTTCATTCATCCTCTCTTTCCCCAATAATTATATTTTCTTCATTTGCAGAGCTCACTCACTACCTGGAGAAAAAGAAGATAGAAAAACCCAAATACAAGTCTTACCCAAGATGCCAATTTATCTCTCCCTTCCGCCTCCTTGATGCTTCTCCACCATTGCATTGTTCTGAAACTCCAAGATGGACGGTGGAGAGGTGAGTTTGGAGGGATTTGGGGTTGACTCACTCCAGTCCTCACACCACAAATCTAAGGTGTTTGCATCTGCCTTCTTAAAGCAAGAAAGATCCGACCTTGGCGAAGAACAATGGAGTCCGTCCAAATTTCTTAAGGCAGACAACGATTTCTCCGTGTCTAAATCAACCCCAGTGCACATTGGAACTCCTGTGCCTCGATCCGAACAGATTCTCAGTTTTTCCTCACTCAAACCAGAAATTGCCTTTTATAGTAAAGGTGGTGCCGGTATGTTTGTGCTTCCCAAGTTTGACTCTTTTCCATTAAAAGACACCAATTTTGCTTCTGTAATTTGCATTTCAGCATATGGGCTTGGTTCAAGTTTTCATTTTATGACATGGGTTTTGACTATTGAGCGTAACGGAATAAAATGCAGGGACTTTAATTTACATTTCAGCATCTGGTTTTGGTTCAAGTTTCTATTTTGCGAGATGGATTTTGATAAATTGAAGTCAAATGCAGCTTCTTTAATTCCAATGCCTTTTAACAATCTGGGGTTTGATTAAAGCACTGATTTTGCGACATGGGTTTTGAATTTTGAGCGAACTTAAGTCGAATGCCAGAAGCTTTTGATTCACTGCTCTGTTGTATTGTCCTGCTCCGTTTGGCAGCTCTACTGTTTGTTTTCCTAAGACATTGTTGTCGTTGACAGGTTACGGTTTACTTTCTGGGTCTAGAGGGCCCTTCACTCCAGCACAGTGGATAGAGCTAGAGCATCAAGCCTTGATCTATAAGTACATACTAGCTAATGTTCCTGTTCCATCTAATTTGCTCCTCCCCATCAGAAGATCATTCAATTTGTCTGCTTCAACTGTTAGATCCTTTAATCCGAACTCATGTAAGTCTCTCTCACTCTCTTCTATACAGAGCTTATTGAGTAGCCAGAAATGCTTCTCCTTTTTGTGGGTTAGATAGAAAATTAAGTTAAAAAGAAGGGATTTAGTCTCCATAAGTCTTCAGAGAACATATGAAATCCATGTCATAGTCAGTAAAATTCTTTACTTTCCGGACCTCATAGTCTTGATCCTTAATTAAACTCGTTCTTAAGTAGTTCTGTTGAAGTTGAAACATAAAGTGCAATTCAACAAGTTGTGTTGAATGGAATTCACATTGAAACCAGTTTTTTGGGCGACAATCTGCAGTTGGGTGGGGCTCTTTCCATCTGGGATTCTCCGGAAACACCGACTCGGAAATCGGGAGGTGTCGCCGTACAGATGGGAAGAAATGGCGGTGCTCAAGGGATGCTGTTGTTGATCAAAAGTACTGTGAAAAGCACATGAACAGGGGCCGTCATCGTTCAAGAAAGCCTGTGGAAGGCCAATATGGCCACGCTTCTGCCTCGTCCGCGGCCACCAATGCAAATATGGTTTCAATTGCTTCATCAACCACTGCATCGGTGATCACCAGCGGTGGTGCTTCTAGTGTTCTTTCTCTTGGACATACCCAGTTCAAGAACTTGCCACCTAGCACCACCAATCCTTCTGCAGATACCCTTGTCAACAGGTGAAACACCCTAAGACCATAAAACTTGGCATCATTTGTTTCCACAAATTGGTATAAAGTTTTAATCTTTGTGCATAAAATACCTAATTAAGATCTAAAGGAATGTTCTTTTTTATTGAATTGACAGTTGCTTTAAACAGCTTGCCTATCCAAGTTCATTCCTTTATAGTAGTAGAGTAGACCCATCAATTACTCTTTGGTGAATGCAATTGCAAGAGTAGTAGGTGACACTCCAAGATTCCTTTACTAGGAATTCCATCATGTCCTCTATTAACTCTCTTTATGGTTGGATGACTTCAAATATGGTAAAAGGCATTAAGCACTGATTGCAAAGGGCCAGTGCCCCCCATATTGCTTGCAACTTATTCTTTTTTGTGTACTTAACAGTGTAATGGGTTAATTATTGCTACCTAAATCCTTTTCTTTTCCATATAATGCCAACAGAAATGATTACACAGTTACAATATGCTAGCTCCATCTATTAATTTGCTATTATTTGTTGTGTTGCTGAATTTAAACTTGTTGCGTTGTTCTTTGTTCAATATATTCAGCTTGCTAATTAATCTTAGCCCGGTGATTTTTACGTGTTAAGAAAGAAATTACATTTACGTGACAGGGTTCAGGATTCAGAGAGTCTCTCTAGGACATCGACAATTACAACTCAAGAAGTCATCCCGTTGGAGGACTCTTCACAAACCGAGTTTGGGCTCGTGTCCTCAAACTCTCTGATGAACCCATCACAAGCTACCTCCTACATGAGCCCTAAAGGCTATGGGTCTCTACTGAGCCACTCAATCATCTCTTGGCCCAAAGACCCGAACACGGATTGGACACAGTTGACAATGTCGATCCCGGTGGCCTCCTCAGACATCTCCTCCTCCGCCTCCTCCCCAGCCGCCGACCTTGTCGGCCCTACTTGGGGGGCTTCAGTGGGAGGTCCTTTAGGCGAGGTCTTGACCAACACTTCAATGAGGGGGCCATCACCAACCGGCGCACCCTCTATTAGCAGCTCCATCAATTACCAAAACCCATGAAATCCTTGCCGTTACCATTCGCAGATGCCTTTAATAATTATCATATGTTATATTTGTCATCAGATTGTATGGTTTTATTCCTTTTCTTTTTGTGTTGATAATTTTATGTGTACTGAAAAGAATAGATTGAATGAATTATGTTGTCTCTTCTGTTGCAATTTAAATTCAAAACCTCTATTTGGTTGATATCAGATCTTTCATCATCTCTGTAGATAGATAGAGTAGCGTCAACGCAGACAGGCAACTACTCTGTGCAGAGCCAACGGCCCCAAAAAGAAAGAAGACAAGGTTATGTGAAGATGAAGAAGAAGATAGTGATACTTCTATGCCAGTATGTATCCGATCAAGGTGTTTGACCACAGTTGGTACTCAAAATTGTTATGAGTTTGTTAAATAATATTTATCATATATTTCTGTATAAAAAAATAAAAAATAGCTAAGCATTTTAAAATCACTTAAACATTAAAAAAAACAACTAGAAATAAACAATTTAAAGTTTTAATCTCCCCTAAATATAATTAAAACCTTAAAAACATATAATTTAATTTGTGATAAATGAAAATATTAAACCCAATGTCAACTTGTGCTCACTGCTCAAGTACCTCTGACTGGAGTATATTATGTATGTAATAATGTGTCTGATTGATTGGACATCCACCGGCCAACATAATGGCAGGATATTTTTTGTTTTTCTTCAGGGATTGAAAAGTCAAGGCAATTATGTCTCTTAAAATAAGATCACTCAAATTCGAAAAATTAGATGCTAGTAAATTATATGAAATTACAGTTCTTTCTATTATTATTATTAGTTTGGCCAAATTTATTATTATTATTTATTATTACTTAATGAGAAATATTATCACTAAAAGCTATTTGGATGGTTTTTTTTTCTATGACAACATTTTCATCAAATTATTGGACACCAATATATATAGTGGGCAAATATCACAGTTTAGTAAAAAAAAAAAAAAGGAAACTAAATTTTTACACCTCGCACACTATGATCTAATAGTTAAGACTTAAGAGCACTTACTATTATATATGATTTAATTATAAAGTTTCAGGTTAGAAACATTTCAGCGAGTCATCTTACGGTGACTTCCGACTGACATATATACTGCGTCAGATATAAAAAAAACGAATAGAATTGGACTTAATTAACTGACCTTTTAATTATACTAGATTATTGATGGAATTCTGTTATTTGTCTCCGTGCATGCGTTTATTGTTCACTAAATATGGTTGAAAAAAAACTCAAATCGTGAACACTAAACGATAAAAATCAAATGACAAAAAAAAAAAAAAATCAAATATTACGTAACTAAATGATTTAAAGTTAGACCGTACAAACTCATTCGTTTCTCTCACAAATTTTTCTACACCTAACATATGTATCGGTTATACATACGTCTGCCAAGACAATAGGAAACGCAATCCACCAATAGGGATGGTGGTGGAAGAAGAGTTCCCTGAAGAAGAAGCACGGGAAAGAGTTGTGGGGTGGCTACCCAACAGGGAACCAACCAAGCACCGCTGAGACTAGACAATGCCTCACCCTACTGTACGGTGGTGTGCCCATTCTTCCTTTGTCCTTATCCTTTATTATTGCTTTCTAGGTCCCACACCACCATACATTAACATCTCAAAGCCCATCTCAATTCTATTTTACCGTTACCAAAAAAATAATCTATTTTATTCAAATAAATTTGTATGTTTTTTAATCAAATAATAAAAATGTACTAACTACTAAAATATACATATACTTTAACGTTTCAGCTCTTCATTTATCAAGAAGAATCAAATTCATTCCGAGTTTTAAAAATTAAAAAAAATATTTATAGACAACAATTTATTATTTACAAACGGATTCGATGGAAACGAGATTATTCTAGGTGGGAGCAAGCATGCTGTTGCGTCCTGGATGAACTGGGTCGTGGGGACGCGTTTGTCTGAATGGTTGAGCGGGCTTTTGGGCTATAACCCTACGTCTGAAAGAGGTTTTCGCCTTGTGCCACTGACGAGTGTTCGGTTTTAACGCTGGGTCTCGGAAAGGTCTGTGTCTCGAAAGGCGGTTGTGTCTCAGGAGGCGTCTGCGTCTCAAAAGGCGGTTGTGTCTCAGGAGGGCGGATGTGTCTCAGGAAAGCGGGTGGCAGTCTGTGTACATGTCTGAACGCCTGGAGCCCTAGTTCCTGCACGAAGGGCCAATACTAGCACGGAGAGGGGGGGTGGTGCTAGTGGAGCCCTCTCCGATGCCTAAGTCACAATAGGGCTAAAAAGGTAATTCTAGAGAGAGAAAATATTTCTAGAGAGAAGTCAGAGCTCAAAATACCAAAGTTGGGCAAATGAGAGGATGTGTGAAAAATGGGTGGCCAATGCCTCCTATTTATAGGCTTCCTTGGGACCGGACCCGGTTTTAAAGCGGTTTGATGACGGTTCAAAAGCAAGCGGTAACCGTCATCAATATTGGCAAAGCGCGAACTCGACTTCTCTACACGTAACGGTAATCGCGAAAACGGTAATCGCGCAATACCCGTAGTGCAATCCGGAGGTCCGGATTGCTTTGCGCAATCCGGACATCCGGTCCGGACGCGCGTAACGCGCTTCCGGACCGTTTTGACCCTTTGGGAGACGTTTTTCAAGTCGAGATGTAATTTTGACGTGTTTGCGAGGCCCGAAATATAAATACGAGCTCGAATTGGGCACATATCCATCACTTGCCCCCGAGTCAAGTAACAGTTTAAAACCTTTCTTGACTCTATTTTAAGTTAGGATACGTGTCCAATTTGAGTTTGACGCTAACCTTCCGGTTTTGATTGTTGGTTGGACGTAGGAGTCTTGATTTCGTCCGTCCTTTGATTTTCCGACCGAGTGACTTTATTTACTGTCATCACGGTTAGTGCAATAGAGAATGCGTATATATATAACGTGCAAACATGATTACTGTTAGGGACATAAGCAATTAGGAATTCGTCATGCGGACATGCTTCTATCAATGTGTATGCACAAGTAACGGTCATGGCAAGAACGTAATTATGTGACGTAAGAAATATAATTCTTATACTTCTAAAACGACTTAGTGATTATCAAATCCTGAATCATGCGATATGAAAACATGCGTGTAGAATGACGAGTTTGATATGCATAATACCAAAACAATCATGTGCGTAGGAGTAAATACTTAGAAGAGGGTGGAGTATACCGTAAGCACTTAGGTGTGGGTGTAGGTGCATTACTCCTTTGATCCTTATCATCAAGGAATCTCTTGGAAGTAGTCGTTTGTTGCCTTGAAGCTTTAGAGAAATATTTTCTTAAGTGTTGTCGTGTTTGCTTTTCGCGGTTCGTCACATTAGTCGCACCGCTTGCATGATAGCTTCTTGGGATATTGGCCACTTTTGTTGCATATATCAATTTTGCTACGCGCGTTGACTTTGCTATGCGCGTTGACTTTACTATGCGCGTTGACTTTGCTATGCGTGTTGACTTTGCTATGCGCGTTGACTTTGCTATGCGCGCTGACTTTGCTATACGCGTTGACTTTGCCATGCGCGTTGACTTTTCTATGCGCGTTGACTTTGCTATGCGCGTTATGTTGGTAATGATAGCTTAGGCGATGTATTGTTGAGCATCATGTATAGACCGTCGGTCGTTGCCTGCAAACATGTTAAAACACTTAGAAAATATTTAAACGATATCTAATGCTTGTTACCATAGATGTCGTCGTATGAGTTTTGTCGATGAGCGTCGTAGGTGTGCTTAGGAGGCATGGCTACTTGTTGTATGCAATCCATTTTTGTCGACATGTATGTATGTACATGGAAACACTTAGAAAATATTTTTTCCTTGTTGACATGCATCCTTGTCGACATGTATGTACGTACATGGAAACACTTAGAAAATATTCTTCCCTTGTCGACATGCATCCTTGTCGACATGTATGTACGTACATGGAAACACTTAGAAAATATTTTCTTTCTTGTCGACATGCATCCTTGTCGACATGTATGTACGTACATGGAAACACTTAGAAAACATTTTCTCCTTGTCGACACACATCCTTGTCGACATGTATGTACGTACATGGAAGCACTTAGAAAATATTTTCTCCTTGTCGACATGCATCCTTGTCAACATGTATGTACGTACATGGAAGCACTTAGAAAATATTTTCTCCTTGTCGACATGCATCCTTGTCGACATGTATGTACGTACATGGAAGCACTTAGAAAATATTTTCTCTTTGTCGACATGTATCCTTGTCGACATGTATGTACGTACATGGAAACACTTAGAAAATATTTTCTCTTTGTCGACATGTATTCTTGTCGACATGTATGTACGTACATGGAAACACTTAGAAAATATTTTCTCTTTGTCGACATGTATCTTTGTCGACATGTATGTACGTACATGGAAACACTTAGAAAATATTTTCTCTTTGTCGACACGTATTCTTGTCGACATGTATGTACGTACATGGAAACACTTAGAAAATATTTTCTTCTTGTCGACATGCATCCTTGTCGACATGTATGTATGTACACTGTGTGTGCGTATTTGCCCCCGCACTTAGAATCTTTTCACCATCCCTGGCTATGTATGCTGTATCCGTATGCTTGATGCGAACACAGGTTATATGCCCACTCCTGATAATATGCTGACACGTGGTTGTATGCTGACAGCTTGCAATATGCTGAATGTCATCCTGAGCAAAGTATTTAGAAAATATTCCACCATTGTAATCTTGTATGCTGCGAGTATGAGCTCGGTGTTATCATGCAAGGTTAATGTGTTGAAGAGGTTGCCCCCTTGCGTGATGCTTGTTACTTGTTGCACGAAGACTAACAAGTCTTGTACGTACATGGTCGTTTCACATGTAGCGTCTGTTGCATAAATGCTTGCATAAGTGTTGGTGCGTGTTTGCGCACTGACTGGATTGTTGGTAGCATCTTCCAGGATATCAGATCTTGCTGTCCTCTTGTCAGAATTAGTCTTCCCACGGCTGTTACCATGAGTAAGTCCACTATCTCCATCTTGATGGGAAAAAGCTTGTCTTTGCAGATAGCTGATATGTACAGAAATCCATTTGTTGGGAGGAATGTCCATACAAGTGCCCCCGCTACTCTGAAGTCTTCGGACATGGTCGCGGTAAAAGGCTTGTGAGTAAGACGTCTCATTGTATCTTCTTTGAACTTGTTAATTTTCTAAATTTTTGCTGGCTGCAGCTTCTGTTTTTAGCATAATCTTCGAAAGATCTGACGCAGGGGCGCGTTCCTCGAGCGATTCTTAGTTCTTTATGCCGAGCATGACCGTGCTAATTCCTTCTTGTGATAAAGGAAATAGAGTTGAGGGTTGTGCAGTGGTGTCTTCTGCCCCCGGTCGAGGGACCGTCCCAAGGAGGAGCGTTACTCCTACTGAGGTAAGTATTTGTTGATTGCTGATTTTGATGCCCGTATTGCTGATTGTCGCCCTTATGTTGAAGAGCTATGTTGTGCTGAATGTTGAAACAATCATTCTTGTCGTGTCTATTGTGTGGATGATGACATTGCATTTGATGTTGACATTATGAACTCTTTGCCATAAGTCCTTAGAGATGATGTTAACTCTTGGTTGCTGTCGGGCTGTCTGCTTCCAGCATGTTGAACCCTTTGTGAATGGGTTGATGTTGATAATTCTTTGTTCATGCCTTTGCTTGCATGATATTTCGTCACCTGGACCTATTTTAAATAATAATCATGTGATAACTTGTTAGTAATATTTCATACCTTGAGTTATCTATGCCGTCCATATGCTTTGGACTTGGAAGATGGGATAGATATCCTTAGATGATGAACATGATGTCCGTAGTTGCGACTGTATGTCGTTCATTGTTGAGTGTTATGATCGCCCCTCTTGGTTAAGATTCCAAGGCATAGCAAGATGGATAGAGCATAGGATGTTATGACTTGCGCATTGTAGGTTTTTGTTTGATGTGGATGACTAGTAATCATAGATGTAGTCTCCGCAGGCGTGACCATTAGCCACTTCTTGATTGATGATTTTAGATGCTCCCCTGATTGCTTGCATGATGCATTACGCATGTTGCCCTTCTTTCCTGAATAGCTTGCCGCTATATATGTTGCAATCTGCCAAGTATTTTGCGTATAGCAATATTTCTTAACAAGTAGTGTATTTGAAAGGTGTTATCTTGGCTAAGCAAGATACTAGTTTATACCGTCTCTTAGTTCCACTCTAAGGCGACGTTGTACAAGACTCGACTTGTAAATTTTATGAGTTTTAAACAGGGTGCGCACCTGCCAGCGTGTATCAACCCGCGTTGGGGAAGCATACGTAAAAACATCTTGGTTTTTGAAGAAGTATTTTGTGAATCCTAAAAAGCTTGTTGATAAAATATTTGGAAAGGTGTTTGATACATAAAATATTTGATAAAATATTTGACAAAATATTTGGTAAAATATTTGTGATACATGATTCCTGCGTCCAGGGACCATGTAACACTTTTTTGAAATATGAATTGTGATGCATGTTTTCTGCGTCCAGGAACCATACAACACGGTTTGAAAATCTGTAGTACGGAATTGTCATCTAACAAGAGGAATTTTGCCGTATAAAGTGAACCCTAAACATGAATTCGTAATATGGGATTGTCATCTAACAAGAGGACATTCGTCATAAAGAGTGAACCCTAAACAGGATATACACACTTATTATAGCGTGGGGTCGTTGTCTAACAAGAGAACTTCCGCCACTTATGGGGTGATCAGTCCCGTATTGTATTTGCCCATCATGTTCTGAATCCAGGGAATGGCTATGAACATGAGGATTTGCATCTAACAAGAGATGTCACATCATGTCATTTTTTAGAAGTAAACATGGAGTTTATCTTTACAAAGAGGATACCTCAGCATGCTACTTTTGATAGTAGGCCTTGGTGTTAATCCAAGATATTGCTTGTAGTTGACGCCTTTGGAATAATCGTCATTTTGATAGTAGACCTTGATGTTATTCCAAGGAATTGCTTGTAGATGACGCCTCTTGAATAGTCGTTATTTTGCTAGATAATCCGCAGGTTGTTATTGCGGCATATAAGTTGATTGTGCACATAGCGTGATGGCTTTGTGTTGCCGGCATCTTCTTGAGATATACACCTATGTTATGAATGGAGAAATAAACTCCCTGTTGGTGTAGATAATAGATATGTTGGTGTTGTATACCATAAATCCCTCCTTGAACACAATGCTTATTTTGTATTGTTGAAGTAGATTTTTGGGCATAGGTTACTACTTGGCGTAATTCCTGTGTAGTAATCGTAGTGTAGCATGTACCTACGAGCAGAGTTACTTTTGTCAGATAATCGCAATTTTTATAAGTTTGCAAAAGTATGAAGTCATGAAATTTTCTTTTTAGTCATGCATATAATAAATAAAGTAAAGGAATCTGATACAAGGATCCCTTGTTTGTGTAGGAAACTTCCCTGAGTGCGGACGCGATAGGTGCAGATCATGATAGGGATGTATATATGTTAGGTAGAATGCCGACAACTTGTTAGCTTGGTGCCCCCCAAGTCACTTGGCAGTTGTATCGCTGTTTCCTGATTGTTTATATTGTTTCATCTTCTAATAGTGCATGATCTGTCCTTGTGTAATGCCCCTGCCTTGTTTATTATTGCGACACGATTTTTAGTCTTGCGCGTATAAAATGCTTGAGACTTTGTGTTATTGACGCGAGTAATATGTGCGTAGTTGTTACTTGGCGTTATTCCAAGGTAATATGGGTCATAATAATGTACCTACGAAAGTAGATTTAACCTTTATTAGATATTTAGAGTTCGCACAACGGATTACAAGAAAGCGTCTACTAACCACTTCTTTTGAAAAGTACTGAGGCTAATAAGCATGAGTTGTACTTAATCTAAAAAGATTTAAAATAGATATGCGAAAAAGGGGATAAGGAAGATAAAGGGATTGCTGATGTGTTTGACGTCCTCATAGGTAATTTGTTGGTCAGTTGACTCTGCCACGTGCCACATAGTTTCTCAATGCATCTAGCGTGTTGAGCACTTCAATCTCCACCTTTGGGGATGAACAAAAGTTGATGTCATGCCCCCAAGTTTTACATTGCTTGTGTTGTTTTTCAACATCTTTGCCAAGGAAGGCAGTCGTTGGCTCAAGTGGGCGGTGAAGTTTGTTTTCCGGGAGTTTGAGATTTGCTTCTTCCGCCTTCATACTCCAAAGATTGTATAAGTCGTCACAATTGGTTCCATAAGTGACGTTGTTTTTTTGGCGTTTGGCGATAGGTGGATTATCATCCGCCTTTTCTTTTCCCTTGCCTTTTTCTGAAGATTTCACACGAAGCTTCCTTTGATGCTTATTGCCTTGGTCGATATACTTCTTCATTTTTCCTTCTAAGATCAAGATGTTTACATGAAATCTTAAGCTGACGCAGCTGTCTGTCTCATGGCCATATACTTCGTGATTCTCGCACCATTTGCTTTCATCTTTTCCCAATGGGCCATTGCGGAATTTAGAGGGTTTTTTCCACAGCTTGGTCTCCTTCATTTCTTTCAGGATGACAGACAACGATGTGTTCAAAAGAACACATATGGCGAGATTGGTATCTTTGAGCCTTTGGACATCTAACTGGAACGGCCTCTTTTGTTGCGGTTGTTTCTTTTCCCAGGAAACGTGTATCTCTTTTCCAATTATTGCCTTCAAGGTTCTTGTTGTCAATCCCATGAGGTTTTTTCCGTCCCTCCTTGTGACAGATGTCAGCATCGTCTTGGCTTGTCCTTGTGGAAGGACCTTCTTTGTGTATTTTGGATGACTCTGCTTGAGTCTTCTTTAGAGGACTGTCGCCTTGATCGGTGAATTGCTTTAATTTGCCTTTGAGGACGAAGCTGTTAATGCGGAAACGTAGGCTGGCACAGCTGTCCGTCTTGTGGCCGAAGACCTCGTGGTTTTCACACCACTTGTCTTTGTCTTTCGCCAACGGGCCTTTTCTGAAATTGCTCGGCGCTTTCCACATTTTCGCATCCTTCATCTCTCTCAATATTACGGACGACGGGGCTTTCAAAGGAATGCAGTCAGCGAGGTTTACTCCTCTTGGCTTCTGGAAATCTCCTTGAAGAGGTCTTTTTGGCTGAGGCTGCCAATTTCTTCCTTGCTGACCGCTTGAGGGCGGTTTTGCTTGATTCTGCTTTGGGGGTTGTTTCCATGCCTCTTTTTGGTGTTGTGCTATCACGTACAGGTTGCATGAGCGTGCAGCTTCGTGCCTTGGCTGTTGGTATTGGAAGGTACCTTCCTTGCATTGCCCCTCTATTCTTTGGTGCGGTGCGTCTTGATGACTTGTGACTCGAGACTTTGTCCCTGTCGCCTCAACTTTTCCGTTGACTGGAGGCAGAGGGGGTGACGGGTTGACACCTTTGTATTGGAAGGCTTCTTGGTTGCATTGTGCGAAGGATGCATTTCTTGTTGGAGTGAAGAAAGCATTGGATGTGGCAACAGGGATGTGGAAGGATCCAAGTTGTCTTCTTATCGGTTTCTGCGAGGTTATGGTCAAGGCGTTGTGGTATGCAACGTGCTCCTTGTCTTTTGATGAGAAATCAATGACATCTTCAAAGGCGGCATCCTTTATGTCAACATACTCCAAGTTGGTGTCATCGGTCTCGTGCATTGTCTTTGCAACGTATACTTCTTGGTCATATGAATTCTTGCTTTCAGCGTCAAAGTCTCTTGCATTCCTCCAATGAAGGGCTCCTTGGGGAGGAGTGTATGGATGTGCCTCTTCATATCTTGTATGCTGGAAGGTATTTTCTGCCTGTTGGTCCTTGCCTTGGAATAGATGGCCTCCAGTTGGTTTCTGACCTCCTGTTTTTTTGCTTGTCGGAGACGTCTTAGGATGTCCAAGCCTTTTCCTCGCGTTAACCTCTTCGGGAGGGTTGCGATCACTCGTCATGTCTTTGCGGTATGGTAGCTTTTTGTTCGAATCACGGAGACGACACCAATGTTGCGTCCTGGATGAACTGGGTCGTGGGGACGCGTTTGTCTGAATGGTTGAGCGGGCTTTTGGGCTATAACCCTTCGTCTGATAGAGGTTTTCGCCTTGTGCCACTGAGGAGTGTTCGGTTTTAACGCTGGGTCTCGGAAAGGTCTGTGTCTCGAAAGGCGGTTGTGTCTCAGGAGGCGTCTGCGTCTCAAAAGGCGGTTGTGTCTCAGGAGGGCGGATGTGTCTCAGGAAAGCGGGTGGCTGTCTGTGTACATGTCTGAACGTCTGGAGCCGTGGTTCCTGCACGAAGGACCAGTACTAGCACGGAGAGGGGGGTGGTGCTAGTGGAGCCCTCTCCGATGCCTAAGTCACAATAGGGCTAAAAAGGTAATTCTAGAGAGAGAAAATATTTCTAGAGAGAAGTCAGAGCTCAAAATATCAAAGTTGGGCAAATGAGAGGATGTGTGAAAATGGGTGGCCAAGGCCTCCTATTTATAGGCTTCCTTGGGACCGGACCCGGTTTTAAAGCGGTTTGATGACGGTTCAAAAGCAAGCGGTAACCGTCATCAATATTGGCAAAGCGCGAACTCGACTTCTCTACACGTAACGGTAATCGCGAAAACGGTAATCGCGCAATACCCGTAGTGCAATCCGGACGTCCGGGTTGCTGCAACCCGGACGTCCGGATTGCTTTGCGCAATCGGAGGTCCGGTCCGGACGCGCGTAATGCGCTTCCGGACCGTTTTGACCCTTTGGGAGACATTTTTCAAGTCGAGATGTAATTTTGACGTGTTTGCGAGGCCCAAAATATAAATACGAGCTCGAATTGGGCACATATCCATCACATGCTACGAGTGCTGCCCTCCTAAAAGCCCCCCTCATCACACTCACAGTAAAAGAAATATTACACTTTAACACATTCGACCACATGTGGCGAAATATGAGTTTTGAAGTGTCCATTGGAATTGGCCAACGTAGCATTCATCATCTCTTGAGGTTGGATCAATCGTCTATATGCCCAATGTCGTTTCTGATAGCCCACACTCGCACTGCGCGTACAAACGACAGATGCATCCTCTCCATTCAAAAGAATCATTGTTAAGGATCTAGCTCGTTAGAGCACGTGGACTGGTTTTCAGCATGCTTGGACTATCATCAGGGAAATAAAATCAGCTCGCAAACCAGCAAACTTCTGAAAAAAATGTGTCACATTTTAGCCGATGTTTTATATTCTCTCGGGGAATAAGCAATGTATTCATTTCTGCAAAATTAGTTCATCTATCTACAAACTAAAATTATTTATAGTAAGTTAAAACTTAATAACCATCAACTAATTAGTAATCTTAGCATGATATCACAATTATATCAAAACTAAATACTCGACATTCCTCTCCATTTGTCATTTTCTTCTTGTTTTCTTAAAAGACATCTTTGATACCATATTGGTTGATCAAGAATTCATGATGTTATCTGAATGCTATGGTGAGAAGATCAGTCAATTGATCAGTAGAAACTATGTAAGTAGCAGTGACGGTACCATCAACACCGCTTTCTCGAACTGTATGACAATCAAGTTCGATGTGCATGATGCGTACATAAATATCGGGTTCTTACTCATTTGAATTGCAACCTTAATATCACAGTAAAGAAGAATGCTGTAATTCTCTGAAATTCCAAGAAATTGTTGCAAGTTTTTCATACAAACTGCTTCTTTGTTGGCCAAACTTAAACTTTGATAATCTACTTCTACACTAGAGGTTGATACTGTAGGTTTTTTCTTCACTTTTCACGCTATTATTGCATTCTCAAGCTTCACATAGTAAAAATTCATTAAAATCTATTGGAATGACATGAGCTCCAATTTTACTCACGATAAATCTTAAATTGCAACTCATTTTGTGTTGGAAAAATAAGTTATTCCAGATCATACCAGAACTGTTGTTGTTCTTGATAATCCAATTTATGATGAGTACGTTGAAGATGAAGACGTCACAGCGATGATCAACCATCATCGCACCTTCCGTGATCCTGGATTCATACTTTCCCCAACCGCCAGGAGCGACTTCGAAGGCCTCTTGACCTCTGATTTCGGGTACAAGCCACAAGGCAAATAGACCCCAATGTCGGAACCCAGACCACCCTCGAATACTGCTTCGCATGAAAAAAAAAATTATGTTGTTGTGGCTGATTTTATTCTTCTTCCTGCTTCCTATTACTGGCATTCATTGCACAAGATTCAAAGGTGAATCTTCTCTTCCCCCGGAGAGAATGATGTGGTTGAAGTTTCAGTTAGCGTGCGAAAACAAATTTTCATGCGGAAACGGCGATTTGAGCAAGACTCATAGTAAATTATGAGGTTAGTAGTGTTCGGTCAAATTCCTTCGTTTAGAGGGTCAAAATTGCAGTTTTATGTTTCTTTGAGTATTTTTCGCAATTTATCGGTTTTTTTGAATTAGTTGTTAATTTCGGATTTTTTTTCTAGGTTAGGGTATTCTTTTCAGCATATAAACTCTGTTTAGCCGTCGTTGAGAGTCAGATAATTTGATTAATGAAAAAAATTGAGATTTTTCCTGCGTCAATTCTTTGACATTCTTTTGAATCAACAAATTTTTGCGCCTCTATCCAACAAATTCTCGTCATTCCCCTAGAATCAACGAGTTTTTGCTTCCTATCCTCCATCGCGCTGCATCACCTTTATATTTTAAAATTATTTTTATATTATCTTTAAAAAAACATTATAAAAATTATATATATTTAAAAAGTATTCAAAACAACAATTATATAAGATATTCAATCTACGATGTGCGGTGAAATGCTTAGTGTAGTAGAAAAATACAAATTTATAAAGCAAGAGAATGCGGAAGCTCAAGATTATGACTTAGCAACAAAGTGATCTGAATGCATGTAAATGGCTAGATGTGCTGACCATCCTGTGGTCGTGTATGGAATAATTTGCTCTCTCAATACTGATTTTCTAGAAGAAGAGAAGGGTTTGTATAGGCTGAATGCAACATATATCCCTTGCCTTAATCCTCCTTTTTTTTTTTGGCCAAATGCCTAAATCCTCCTAGATGAGCTTACAAGCTTGTAGTAGGTTGATATATTGGGTCACATAAATTTTCAATTTATAACCAAGGCTAAAATGAGGTTGACATTATTGATGTCGATTTCTCTGTCGTTTAATCGGACACTTTTCAGTCATCAAATCAAACATATTGATTTTGAAATTGGTGTAATAGATGAGATTTAATTATTTCTATTTTTATGCTGATTGTTTGTCCAGATTGGGTTGGGCTTATCGGCCCAAGTTCTGGCATTATCAGGCCCATCCAAGTGGATGTCATTGCCAGCCAACCCGCTGAAATTCACTATGCATGGACGGATATATGTAGAAGGAAAATAACAAGAACTTATTAACAATAAGAAAAAGGATGAATAACCTGTGAGAGGTCAGAAGATTGGCCCTTGTGAATTTGAGATGTCTGAAGATTGAATTGGTGATAACCGAGGTCTGAAGTTTGGACTTGTTGATAATTGAGATCTCTGTTAGATTTTTCTGTCAAAATTGACAGAAAGTTGTCACGTGCCAAAAATGTGCCTCACTTAAAAATTTAATCCCAAAATTGCCCCTCCTTCATCCTTGTGCCTGTCACGTGCCGAGCGGAAATGACAAAAATCCCCTTGGGCGGCAAAATGAAAGCAGACGTCTCTTCATATCCCTACTCCCTCTGTCACATCCGATCAAACTTCTCAATCTTCCCCATTCTCTCTATTCTCAAACTCTCTCAAAAAACTGAAGAACGAAACTAGGGTTTGCTCCGACTGGGACTGTGAAGAAGTTTCCGGCGAAGTGGAGCGGGAATTTCGTACGGCCTGCGGCGAGGTTGACGGGAGTTGCAGCAGAAAAGAGGGGAGTTGCAACAGGGCTTCGAAGGTGACGACACTGTAGAGGACGCGAGCGGGTGAACGAATTTTAGGGCTGAGGAAGATGGCTAGTCTGTCTGGTAAGTTAACTTTACACAGAATGTGAGATTTGAAGTTTGTATTTCTTGTGGGTTTGTACAAATTGTTGAAATTGAAGTAAAATTTGTACAAAGTTTAGATTTTTCTTGGAGGATGTGTTAAAAGATGTTGATTATTTGATTTGAATGAAGCATTTAGTAGATTCTCGACAGAATGTAGGAAGATTGAAAGTTGAAATTGAATATTGAAATTGTGACTGCACTGAAAACGAAATTGTTAATTACATTTGAAATTGATAGTTTTTAGTTAGTTCAGTTGGGTATGTTGGCCGATTAGTATTGGAAAAATCGAAACTTTATGCATGTGTAAGGGCTAACAGAATTTGGTTTAGGAAGAAATTGAAATTTGAAGAACTTGAACATTTCATTGTTAATGAAAGTCGAAAATGTTACTTGAAAGTGAGTGAAGTAGGTCAGTTGGCTGATTAGAGGTTGAAAAATGGATAGTTGATGGCTTGATGCATTAAACCTCTTTTTTGGATTACGGACCGAAATTTGTATAGGGTTTTGTTCAAAACAAGAAAACTTGAACAAGTATTTTTACGATTTCATTTTCGTGTAACTATATACTGATTGGAAACCTATAATGTCAAACTGATTGGAGACCTATAATTTGAAAGAATAAGAACTTTTGAGACCTGGTTTTTCACACAAGAGGAAATTGGCACTCCTCTTTTTTAAACAACACAACAATTCAGTGAGAGTGTTAACGGTTTGGTTGAGAAATTTTGTTATTTCTTACAATATATCTGCGGTATTGAGCTTTTGATGACATTTGACAAGTTCTTGTATATTTGAAATATGTCATACATTTGTGTAAAACAAAGGTCTGAACATTTGTGAAGGTTTGACAAATAAGGTCTGAACAGTTCTTCTTGTTTACAATAGAGGTCCCAGTTAGTATAATGTTTTAAAATAGAGGTCTTTGTCATTTTACTGACTGACTGCAACTTCTATTGGAAAACATTTTACTGACTGAGACCTTCTTCAGACCTTTATTTTAAACAAGAACAAAAGTTCAGACCTTCTTCATACCTTAACAAATGTTAAGAACTTTGTTACCCTTCAAATGTATGATTTGTCAGAAACTGTCTAATTTGTCAATTTGTTGCTGGCAGATGTACATGCACAAAGCATTATGGAAGAGTATCCAATAACTGTGGAAATAAACCATCATGGCCGGTTTATTGTTGAAGAGGATGGGTCTCTTAGTAAGTATGTTGGCCAGATCGACTGCTTTGAGATTTCAAGCTTCTACCCATTCAGGGAGATACTGAAGTTGGCGAGGGAAAAGTATGGCTATCCGGAGTGGCGATTAATAAAAAATAGAAAGTTTATGCCTGGTGGAGTAATCGCCTTAAAAATAATCTTGGGTATGTCTGATTAGGGTGATGTTATAGAGAGGCATCCTAGAGGAGCCCTAATGCAGTTGTACATGATTAAGGACGATGTTGAAGGGTCCAGAACTATGCAAGGTGTTGAAGGGACAAATCGAATCAAGCGATGACCTGGGTCAGTTAAGGCATGCCATGGAAGAGTTGAGGTCGGGGTTGGCACGGGAAGTAGCTGAAAGAGATGGACAAGCACCTACATCTCCCATACATGTCGATCTATAGGGGAGCCGATATGAGGCATTTTCCTCCTATGAAGAGGTGTCCATTGAATCCGGTGAAGAAGAAGACAGTGAAGTTGAAGAACACTGTCTTCCTGCTGAAATACTCTCCGATGAAGACTGGGTGCCTAGAGATGGAGAGGACGTGCACAACACAGATTCCGATGGTTCTGACCCATGGCATAGAGTTGCCAAGGAAACAGCACGGGTGGAGAAGGCGAAGGAGGCAGAAAGGAAGAAGCAAGTCGTCGCCGGCTAGAGGAAGGTCACCAGTGACAGGGCCGATGTTGGGAATGTTGCAGGTTAGTGTTATTCAACTGCTTAATTACTGATTTATTATGTAAGTATATACATGAATGATATATTTGTTTGTTCCGCAGATGGACCTCCAGCAGAAGAGTTCGATGAATTGGAATTGTTAGATGATGTTAATGGACCTGCTCTACGGTATCTTCTACACAACAGTTTGAGTCTGGCATCTCTTCCAAAGTCAGACTCTGATGGAGAAGTGGACAGTCACAGAGAGACAGGAAGAGGAGATTCGTGAGAATGGTGCAGTCCATGAAGAAGAGGAGATTCATGATGGAGAAGAGGAAGCACTCCATGAAGCTGATAACCATGATGTATACATGGACTCCGTTGAAGAAACATTAGTCGGATACCTATCGGTACGTTACCTGCTATAATCGTTAATGGTTGTGTGCATACTAATGTCTGTTTAGTCATGGTCATCTGTGTTTGATTTGATTATGCAGTCCATAGGAAAAAAGATAATTCAGAACAGACGCGATGATGAGCGTCCCAGTTTACTACACCATGAGGAGGAGCGTCCCTCTGAACCAGTCCATGAGGAGGAACGTCCCTCTGAACCAGTCCATGAGGAAGAGCTTCCCTCTGAACCAGACAGACGCGATGAACCATTCCATGATGAGGAGGAGCATCCCGCGGAACAAGTGCATGATGAGGAGCTTCTAGAGGAAACAGTCCGGACAGGAACTATACCAGAAACTGATTTTTGCTGGACTAGATATTGATGATGCAAGTCCCCTGAATATAATAATCCCTCCATCGCGTCGTATTGAGGGCCCAGTACATATCTCCCTGGTTATCGGACAAAGATACCGGTAAGAAGAGGCGGAATGACTCCTCAGAAACCACTGAGGAGAAGCAGAAGACTTCAGAACCCGCAGTTTGTTCCTCCAAGGTCGGCTAAGAAGTTTGTGATATCAATTGATGATGATATGGAATGAGGGAAGCAGGAGGGAAATAGGTTAATGGTGATATGTCTTTTTGGAGATGTCTAAACTCATTAGGAAGTTTGTTATGTGCTTGTGGGAGATGTGTGGAATCCTTTTTGATGTTTGCTTTGGATGTTGGGTATGTTTAGACTAGGATAACATAACTATGTAGTTTTGTGTGATACTCCATATTGTCCCATGTTGACAAAGAGTATCAAGGCAAACTATTTTGAGAATGGCTTTATTCAATATTTTGTGTTCAGTTCAACTTTCAGTACTACCTTGTGGTTTATGAAGAACAGTGTTTTGATGTCCAGATTTACTACCTTGTTTTGTGGTTCAAAACAGTACAATTATCAGACCTTTATTCAACAGCCGTCAAAACTTCAGACTTCTAATGTCCTCAATTTTAAACTTTCGGACCCCTAAATGTAACAATAGTACAATTTTAAGACCTTGATTATCAACAGCTGTAAAACTCCAGACTTCTAATGTACACAATTTTAAACTTTCGGACCCCTAAATGTTACAATAGTACAATTTCAGACCTTGATTATCAACAGCTGTAAAAACTCCAGACTTCTAGTTTCCACTATTTTAAACTTTCGGACCCCTAAATGTCACAACAGTTCAATTTTCAGACCTTGATTATCAACACATGTCAAACTCCAGACTTCTAGTTTCCACTATTTTAAACTTTCGGACCCCTAAATGTCACAACAGTACAATTTTCACAAGCTTGATTATCAACACATGTCAAACTCCAGACTTCTAATGTCCACAATTTTATCTTTCGGACAATACAATTTTACTGATCTTAAACAATACAATGTTGATATTTGAGCTTAAACATAACAGTAATACACATCACAATTTTATCCAAAGACATTACAATTTTACACTATCACACACTTGATAGACTTACTGATAAACACCTAAATCAAACAACGGAAACATGCCACATAATGTTTCACTTAAAGATAGAATTTTCCTACAAACAGAGCACCTATCACTGACATATATAAGCAACAAATTACAATGCGATACATCCTCTCAAGTCGGTTTAGTTTTGCTTCGGCTTCAGCAAGTTTTCTCATCGCCATAACAGCCATCCTACTTGACTGAGAACACATCCCTTCTTCAACCCATTCGAAAAAGCCACAATCGCCCCCCTTCTCCCCTACAGCAAAAACAAACCAAAAAACAGCCAAATTATACAACCATCAACAGGAATTACTTTTAACAATCAACAGCCAAATTATACAACAACAATCAACAGCCAAATTAATAGTTTGCATTAAACTGACAGAATGTAATGTCCACAAAATCGAAATCATCCCAATTTTTCATAAATTGAACAATTTCAAGATCAATTTGAGGTTCAATTTATCGTAGTTGGGCATGATAGACAATATCCCCACTCACCCAGCAAAAATTGAAATCTTACCGTGTAAAACGGGCACCCATAGAATCTCCGGCTAAAATCCCTCATCTCAGTAAACCAGTGAAACGACGACTGTGGTGGAAGAAGGCAGCACCAGAGACTCCGGCAGACTGGGCAGGCGAGCTTCTGGTGACGCGGCGACTCTTACGGCCCTAAATTGCTTCAGCAGGAAGCCTAATTTCCTAAAACCCCCATTCTTTTCTTTCCTTTCTTTCTCTTCTTTCCTTTTTATTTCTCCTTAATATTTCTTTCTCAATTTGTTTCCATGCGATCTGCACATGTTGAAGTGTTGAAATTAGTGACAGGGATATTTTTGTCTTTTCATGCTTATATTAATTAAACTTTTAATGAATTCAAATATTGCAAAAGGGTAGACATTTCATGCAGTTCTATTAAGTTTGACAAAAAATTTGGACGGAAAACCTAAAAATCACAAAATCCAAACTTCAGACTTATCACCGTTTCAATCTTCAGGCCTTTTAAATTCACAATGGTCAATCTTCAGAACTCTCCCAGATTATTGTCCATAAGAAAAAATAATCCCAAAAAATTACGATTTATGATCTCCATTCATTATTGTTAACGTTACAGTTTAACTTATATTCATTATATGTTCATTTTCGTCATTCATAAGGAATTTCAATTTCTTTTTTACAGAAATTCAAAATAGAATCTTCTTCGAACTGAGCTCATCCAAAACGAGGAGCTCAAGTTAAAAATTCGGATACACTTATGATTTTTGAAAAAATTGAAACTTCTTATGAAATTTTTATAAAGAAAACAGTGAATAATGAATATATAAACAAAAACACGATAAAACGATTGAAATTTGAATGTAAAGCAAAATCATAATTTGATAAGCATTTTATCAATTTCAATTAAAAGTAAAAAAAATTAAAGAACAAATTTAAACCATTTCGTTGTATTCTGAACAGTAAGTAAACATTTAATTTACATATAAAAAATAAATTGGTGACATTGTGTAAAAAGTAACTAAACTATATCAAATACCCCAAAAAATGAATAGTAAATCTTGAAAATACAAAGGAGAGGAGGCTCAGACACGCATAAACGCAGTCATCATATGGAGACGTAACGAGTACGTCCCCAGGTCCGTATGATTGCACATACATTCAGTATCGAGAAATGTTTCTCCATCACAGCCTCAACATAGTAATTTCAGTTAAATCCCAAATAAGAATCGAATCCACAAAGACGATGATATCGCATCCAACTGAGAAAATTTGACTGAAGAATTGAAGAGGAAACAGAAGTAGATCGGCGATAGAATAAGCTGAAATGCAGAGGAAAGTAGTAATCGGAGGCGGAGCCTCTTCTTCAGAACCCTAATTCCGTGTAAGTTAACGAAGAAGAAGCGTCTATATATATTATATGCTATGACGGACGGGGAAGTGGGAGAATGACGGCATATCGGTCCTTGAACCTTTTGGGCTGTAGCAACAAACATGGCCCGTTATAGGCCTGCCTCAATAGGCCCAATAGGGTTGTAGATTTATTTATACCAACTCGGCGGTAGTTGAAACCGAACTCATGTCGCTACTTTTTTTTCTTCCTTTTTCGGTCATCTTCTACTTTTTTTTTTTTTTTTTTTGTGTGGCTAAATTAGGTGTATCGAGATTTGTATATTAAGGAAAATTTGGTTAACTCTTTCTACTAACTTAACAGTTGTAAATTCAATAATATTTTAGCTAGTCTTTTTTTCACGAAGTGTTTTCGGGGTCATCAAGAGAGCAATATATGTATTTAATTGTTTTTTTTTCAAAGACTTGGTAGTTCATGTATTCACTAGTGTTGTGAATTAAATGAAATGATGAATAGAGAATGATGAATGAAATGGTCAATTTTAGGGGATATTGGTGGATCATGTTGGATCACGGCAGGAGCTCCGGTTACGGTGACGGATTCCTTAGCTCCTCGCAATCCTGCAAAAGGGGGATAGAGGGCAGTGGCCCAGAATCCCTCTCCGATGCTTAACGTAAGTACGGCGGCCACAGAGCAAGCAAGCAATATTTGTGTATGTATAAAGCGTAACCCTAATCTGGAATAACTTCCCTCCTTTTATAGAGGAAAGGCTATCCCAGTTACCTGATTCGGCGGTTGGATTGTGATCCATTATCCCACATATCTCGCCGTATATCTTGCCACGTATCTTGTACAGTTATTCGTATCCCACATATCTCGCCCATTATACCACTACTGTGATCATGGCGAGATTTCCGGGATTGTGCTCTTACTGGCGAGTCTCGATCATATCGGAGACTCCCAGGTTGCATCGTTGAGGATTCGGTGTCGGGGAGTGGTATCAACTCCCATATCGGGACCGACTACGTCCAGGTCCGATATCTTCGGGGCTCTCTCCTGTCGGAGCCATACTTACTCGGGGCTATTCAATGTCGGGACCTCCTTCCGTCGGGGCCCTTATCCTTCTAGCAGCCCAGCTCCTAGCCCAACGGGCCTAATCGCCGTTTGCTAATCGTTAAGGGGCCTAACGGCCTTCGCCGGGGCCCATCATTTGCCCCCAAGGCGTGAGGGACTTATAGTGCGTCGCGTCTTTCAGTATCGGACTCTTCTACATCCCAGTCGGGGGTCTTTGTTTGAGACGTCGGAGGCCATTGCCCTACTTCTGTCGGAGGCCTTTGCCTTGGATCTCTTTAAGATCCTTTGGGATCCTGCTTGAATTCGAGGGGTTTTCTTGATCAGACCAGCATTAAATGCTGATAGGAGGTGAAGGAACGTTTCGGGTTTCGCATGCCTGCTTTCTGAAAAAGCGCTTTTCAACCACCCGGTACGTCATTACTCTTGTCTTATCTGTCCCATGCGTCCTGACGGTTCAAATTGAAACCGTTTCGCCTTCGTCGAATTGGCACGTTTCCCCCTTGGACGCTCATGATCGAATCGTTTTGAATTCTGTGGCTCAGATTGCCCGCCTCTTCCGTTTCCTTTTCCTTCTCTTATAAAACCCTAAATCCAGACCTTGTTTTACTTTTCCCTTACTCCTTCTTCTCTGCGATCCCAAGAACCCTAATTCTTCTCACTCCAAGGTTTCATCGGCGTTTTCAGCATCCAGATTTTCCGATCACGATCACTTCAAGGTTTCACCGGCGTTTCCAGCTTCCAGATTTTCCCATCACGATCACTTCAACCACCATGTCTGGTAAGGTTCTTTACCTCATTACTCTTTTCCCTTAACTGTACAAGATACGTGGCAAGATATACGGCGAGATATGTGGGATAATGGATCACAATCCAACCGCCGAATCAGGTAACTGGGATAGCCTTTCCTCTATAAAAGGAGGGAAGTTATTCCAGATTAGGGTTACGCTTTATACATACACAAATATTGCTTGCTTGCTCTGTGGCCGCCGTACTTACGTTAAGCATCGGAGAGGGATTCTGGGCCACTGCCCTCTATCCCCCTTTTGCAGGATTGCGAGGAGCTAAGGAATCCGTCACCGTAACCGGAGCTCCTGCCGTGATCCAACATTGGCGCCGTCTGTGGGAATCGCAACAAAAAGCCATAAAGTAAGTTTGCTTCCCTCTGATTTCATTCCATGGCTGGCAACAGATCGCAACGCTCAGGCAAGCAAGTGCCGGCCACCAGCAATCCCCCTGAGGATGCTGCCCAGCATCAGGATCTGAGAGATGAGGGTGACAGCACTCGCCGGAACGAAGCACCTTCCCAGAATCCGGAGCTGGCCAGGGTAGTGGCAGAGGCCATGCCCCTATTCATGGAAGCCATGGAGGCCCTCCTAGACCGAAGAGAAGCTGCTAGAAGGCAGGCCGATCTCCCGCCGCTCCCTCCGCGGCGAGATGCCCCCAGAAGGCAGGTGGACGACAACCTGCCGCCACCCCCTCCGTTGAGGGAACAACCCATTCCTCCTCATCCAGCACCGGCGGAGAATTTTGTGGTCGATGGACCAGGGCCAGTACAACAAAGGACTATTCCCTTGAATGGTCCCCTCACTGCCGACCAGGTAGTAAAGATTGTGGGATACGAATAACTGTACAAGATACGTGGCAAGATATACGGCGAGATATGTGGGATAATGGATCACAATCCAACCGCCGAATCAGGTAACTGGGATAGCCTTTCCTCTATAAAAGGAGGGAAGTTATTCCAGATTAGGGTTACGCTTTATACATACACAAATATTGCTTGCTTGCTCTGTGGCCGCCGTACTTACGTTAAGCATCGGAGAGGGATTCTGGGCCACTGCCCTCTATCCCCCTTTTGCAGGATTGCGAGGAGCTAAGGAATCCGTCACCGTAACCGGAGCTCCTGCCGTGATCCAACAGATCATATATTTATTAGATAGATGATGGATGATACACCTACTTTTTCTTTTGTAGTACAATTGTATGATCTCATTAACCTAAACCCTAAGAAAAGATTAGTCAGTAATGTAATGAAGAGAGTAGAATAATTCAAATGTTAATTAGAATGATAGAAGACCATTAGCACTAGCTAAGCAACCAACCAAATAATTATTTCTCCAACCTCACTAGCTAGCTTGTCATCTGGTGTCTCTCTCTCAACTACCTCAATACCCTTTACATTCTTGATTTGGGGTTTGTATTGTATTATTATTTAAGAGAACAAACAGGTCATCTATATTGCGAATATATCATAACGTTATGGTTATGGGCGCAACTAGTAGATCAAATTTACGCCATCTGCTAACATTTAAGTGATAATAATTCGATTAATACATACATACAGATATAAAAGTATGTTACTATCTTTTTTAATTTTTTGTTTATGACGGTTGATAATGTTCATGAGAAGTGCTAACTAGCTAAACGGCTCTAAGGAGATCAGTCGCCCCTCAACTTTGAGTATTTTCCAAATTAAATTTTTTAATTTAACCTTCTGATGATTTATATTTTGTTCCTGTAAATTTATTTTTATTGTTTATGCATAATTTTTTTACCGAGATAAGTTCATAATTTTGTTCAGCCGCCACGACCACACATATATACGTATCATTGCAAGAATGTGTAATATTATTTTATTCTTTTGGATATATAAACAAATATGCGACGTGATTCATTGAAAGTGCAATGAATTTGGGGCAATGCTATAGCAGCCGAAATTTAGGCAGAAATCTAGGCAGAAAATGCAATCTAATGGTCAGTATTGTTTTTTTTTCACAATTTTCAAGACACCAAGTAAATCATGACCATTAACAACATTTTCTGCCTAAATTTCTGCAAGTAATTTCGTTTTTTAAATCATTTTCCATGAATTTGTATGCACGCCCCCTAGCTATATATAATTAATTAAATCAGTTGCATGACGTTCAATTATTATTTCATGATCCGTTCCTTTGAACATATATACTACAAACCCTTGGTCTTCACGTTTGTGTAATTGCTTCTCTTTGAAGACACTATCCTTTCTTTATTTGTTTCTTAATTAATTTCTTCACGTTTATATATCTTCATTCATATCAGATATGAGAATCCCTTCAAAACCATTCTTATGCACACGCAAATAATATGATGAGCCACAGAAAGGTCCGTTCTCAAGGAAGCATCCCCTTCTCATGGGAAACCGTACCCGGAGTCTGCAAACTCGACATACCCTTCATCCACTCCCCGAAACCTAACAACCCTAATGATCAAGGGCCCGTAACCCTACGAAAAAACCCGATCCCGCCTCCACCGTGTAAAAATGGCCCTTATTCGAGGCACATGTCTCTCGGGCGGCAATTAGACAACCATGATGACCCGTTTCTCGTGGCGTTCAAAGAGTGCACAAGGATAACCCCACCAATATCGGCTAACCAGAAGAAGAAGAAGAAGGTTGTAAAGTATAATTATTCCAAGTTCGGGTTTCGCTCATGCAAAAGCTCATGTGACATTAGAGAAGACAACTTCGTCAAGTTGTCGCGTCTGCCTCCTCTTCCTAAAGGTAGAAGCAGCTCTACTATAGTGCAATAATCTTTTCATGCTTAATTAACCCCTCTGGGTACTGGATGTTCTAGGTTCGACAATTTCTCTATATTGCAGGAATTAATTGTAATATGTTAGTTGTATTAATCTCTATACTATTAGTTATCATACATATATATATATATTAACGTCACTATTTGTTTGTAGAGATATTATATTATCATCAATAGTCCAATCTTTAAAGGGAAAAATAGTTGACCTATTTTGATACAACGTAAGTTTGGGCAATGAATTGAATATATAGATAGATCTCTTTATTGGGTAAATTTTAGAAGATGTTTTGTACGTTCAATTATTTGAACAGCTAGCTAATACGGTTGGATTACTACGTCGATCGAAAGAGTGTTTTGAATGTCTTGGATCACAAGTTTATTTCGATCGTTCCAGCAATATGGTAATTAAAATGTCGAAATAATTGGTCAGCCCATATGCTGAGTGCAATATGGATAAGTTAAGAACTTGTAATCAAGGTGAGTTATAGTTAATTAGATATATATATAGTTGGCACCTGAACTTTATAAGGACGAAGGAATAGTACACCTTAATTATCCTTCAAATTAATAACCATCCTAAGATGCAGCAGCGTTCGGCCCTTAATCAAAAGTTTCGAGTTTCTAAAGAATTGTAAAACATCTGTAGTCACTACTTTATCATTTACAGTTCGACCGTATAAAGATTCTAATCTAATCTAATAGCAACAACAGCTGGCTGCTAGCTAGGTTCGACTGGAACCATCATCCTTTCTACTGGCCTGATTTAGAACTTTGCAAAACTAGCATATATTTATATATTGGTGGGAAGAAGATTGATGAGTTTTAAGATGAACAACATGAGTCGTCTTGTAATATTATATAATTACACGAAAATCATGCCATGTTTTGTTGGAAGTATATGGTACAAAGTTAAAGAACCAAATTGTAATATTCTAAAAATTCAAGTACTAACTTGTAATTTGTTGAGATTCACTGTTTAACATACAATTATATAAATTAAATTGTAAAATATGCAAAATAGCGAAATTTGTATAAAATTGAACGAACAACGAAATTGATTTTTAATATTAACGTCCGTTCATATCAAAGTCTCCTTAAGGAAATTTCGCTTCACCTCACCCTCAGGCTATACATCAAGATTTGACATATGGGACAATCACCTCTGAGGATATATCAGTATCATTGAATTAATCCATCACAAAATTCGTTCAACCGAACTGAACCAATACCCAATAATAGGAAAGTCTACGACGACGACGACTAGAGAACAAATACAATTATCATAAATCAATAGAAATATCGAACATAATAAAATTCCGAACACAACAATTTCGGGAGAAGTCTGCAATTTGTCAACACAAAAAATAGATGAGAAAATTCTAAAGTGGAGAACTGGAATCCAAAAATATGGACTTTGGAGAAATTGGACACTCAACTTTGATGGATGGGGAACCATTTTTTTCATATTCTCCAGAGAAGTGATGATTCATTTAAATAGGAGAAGTGTAAGGATGATTGACAATGATTATGTTATAGTATACGGTTATTGGAAATATAATAACAGTACCATTTTTTTTACCCACATACCAAACCCATAATCACTATAAGTAGTATCATAACTATATCCATAAATATATTTTTTCATCATGATTTTACACGCTTAACCATATTTATAAATTGTATCCATAAACTAATAAAATAATCTAATTTCAAACGCAACGAAGAAACTAAGATTAATTTGAAGTCAACATATAAGAAATCTAAACTATTACAATACTAACATTAA
This sequence comes from Clarkia xantiana subsp. parviflora, assembly GCA_036873135.1. Taxonomy (NCBI): domain Eukaryota; kingdom Viridiplantae; phylum Streptophyta; class Magnoliopsida; order Myrtales; family Onagraceae; genus Clarkia; species Clarkia xantiana. The sequence goes on along the minus strand of JAPTYO010000008.1, from coordinate 13,788,129 downwards.
GACTATAAGGTTCATAGATTATTACAACACCAACATTAGGAAAATTAAATGCGATATGAGAGTGAGTATTACCAAAGTTTAACATAGTAATATTAATCAATGGTTATGGAGATGACAAAAAAAAAATGAACAGTTGTGACGTTATTGAACTAATGTTAGGTAAGTTATTATCTTTTGTATTTTTTTTTTATATACGTATGTATTTATGGTTATGGTTATAACTGTGGTTATGAACGCAATATCATAACCAAAATCATAACTATTATTTGTACAAAATTCATTTTCATAACCGTACTATACCATACTATAATGATGTATGATGGATAAATGTCCAATTCGGGTTCGTATTTACATTTCGGGCCTCGCAAACACGTCAAATTACATCTCGGTTTAAAAACGTCTCCTAACGGGTCAAAACGGTCCGGAAGTGCGTTACGCGCGTTCGGACCGGTCCGGGTTGCACACGCAATCCGGACCTCGCCGAATTGCCCAATTTCGACGAGGTCCGGGTTGCATTTCGGGTATCGCGCGACTACCATATCCGCGATTACCGTTATGCGTAGAGAAGTCAAGTTCGCGCATTACCAATATGGATAACGGTTACCGCTTGTTTTCTTGAACCGTCGTCAAACCGCTTTAAAACCAGGTCCGGTCCTAAGGAAGCCTATAAATAGGAGGCCTTGGCCACCCATTTTCACACACTCTCTCATTTGCCCAACTTTGGTATTTTGAGCTCTGACTTCTCTCTAGAAATATTCTCTCTCTAGAAATTACTCTTTTGCCATTATAGTGACTTAAGCTTCGGAGAGGGCTCCGCTAGCACCACTCCCCCCCCCCCCCCTCTCCGTGCTAGCATTGGTCCTTCGTGCAGGAACCGTTGCCCAGACATCCATATTTGCGCACAGTCCACCGCCTTCTAAGACTCAGACATTTCCTTGAGACACAGCCGTACCGAGACACAGACCTTATACGGGAGTAAAACCGAACATTCGTCAGTGGCCCAACCTCTTCCCGACGAAGGGTTACAGCCCAAAAACCCGCACAACCACGCGAACAGACGCGTCCTCACGACCTTGTTCATCCCGGACGCAACATTGGCGCCGTCTACGTGATTCGAACAAAAAGCTACCATACTGCCAAGACAATGCACGACACCGATAACACCATCTTGGAGTACGCTGACATAAAGGATGCCGCCTTTGACGATGTCATTGATCTCTCATCAAAAGACAAGGAGCACATCGCATTCCACAACGCCTTGCCCATAACCTCGCAGAAGCCGATAAAAAGACAAATTGGATCCTTCCACATCCCTGTTGCCACATCCAATACTTTCTTCACTCCAACAAGAAGTGCATTCTCCGCACGATGCAACCAAGGAGCCTTCCAGTACAAAGGTGTCAACCCGTCACCTCCTCTGCCTCCAATTAACGAACAAGTTGAGACGATAGGGACAAAGTCTCAACTCCCAAGTCATCAAGACACACTACTCCAAAGAATAGAGGGGCAATGCACGGAAGGTACCTTCCAGTGCCAACAGCCAAGGCACGAAGCTGCACGCTCATGCAACCTGTACGTGATAGCACAACACCAAAAGGAGGCATGGAAACAACCCCCAAAGCAGAATCAAGCAAAACCGCCATCAAGCGGTCTTCAAAGAAATTCCCAGAAGTCAATAGAAGTAAACATCGCTGACTACATTCCTTTGAATGCCCCGCTAACCGTGATATTGAGAGAGATGAAAGATGCGAACATGTGGAAAAAGCTGAACAATTTCAGAAAAGGTACGCTGGGGAAAGACAAAGACAAGTGGTGTGAAAACCATGAGGTCTTCGGCCACGAAACGGACCGCTGTGTCAGCCTACGTAACCGCATTAACAGCTTCGTCCTCAAAGGCAAATTAAAGCAATTCATTGATCAAGGCAACAGCCCTTCAAAGAAGACTCAAGCAGAGTCATCCAAAATACACAAAGAAGGTCCTTCCACAAGGACAAGCCAAGACGACGCTGACATCTGTCACAAGGAGGGACGGGAAAAACCTGCTAGTGACGACGACATCCCAATCACGGGATTGACAACAAGAACCCTGAAGGCAATAATTGAAAAAGAGATACACGTCTCTTGGAAAAGAGGCAACCGCGACAAAAGAGGCCGTTCCAGTCAGATACCCAAAGGCTCAAAGATACCAATCTCGCCATATGTGTTCCTTTGATCACACCATTGTCTGTCATCCTGAAAGAAATGAAGGAGACCAAGCTGTGGAAAAAACCCTTTAAATTCCGCAATGGCCCATTGGGAAAAGATAAAAGCAAATGGTGCGAGAATCACGAAGTATGTGGCCATGAGACAGACAGCTGTGTCAGCTTAAGATTTCATGTAAACAGCTTGATCTTGGAAGGAAAAATGATGAAGTATATCGACCATGGCAATAAGCATCAAAGGAAGCCTTGTGTGAAGTCTTCAGAAAAAGGCAAGGGAAAAGAAAAGGCGGATGATAATCCACCTATCGCCAAACGCCAGAAAAACAACGTCACTTATGGAACCAATTGTGACAACTTGTACAATCTTTGGAGTATGAATGCAGAAGAAGCATATCTCAAACTCCCAGAAAACAAACCTCACCGCCCATTTGAGTCAACGACTGCCTTCCTTGGCAAAGATGTTGAAGAACAACACAAGCAAAGTAAAACTTGGGGGCATGACATCAACTTTTGTCCATCCCCAAAAGGAGAGATTGAAGAACTCAACACGCTAGATGCATTGAGAAACTATGTGGCACGTGGCAGAATCAACTAGCCAACAGATCACCTATGGGGACGTCAAACACATCACCAATCCCTTTATCTTCTTTTCGCATATCTATGTTAAATCTTTTAAAGATTAAGTACAACTCATGCTTTTTAGCCTCAGTAATTTCCAAAAGAAGTGATCACTAGACGCTTTCTTGTAATCCGTTGTGCGAACTCTAAATATCTAATAAAGGTTAAATCTACTTTCGTAGGTACATTATCATGACGCATATTACCTTGGAATAACGCCAAGTAACAACTACGCACATATTACTCGCGTCAACAACACAAAGTTCCAAGCATTTTATACGCGCAAGACTAAAAATCGCGTCGCAATAATAAACAAGTCAGGGCGCTACACAAGGACAGATCATGCACTATTAGAAGTTGAAACAATATAAACAATCAGGAAACAACGATACAACTGCCAAGCGACTTGGGGGGCACCAAGCTGACAAGTGCTCGACAATTCTACCTAACATATATACATGCCTCTCATGATCTACACCTATCGTGTCCACACTCAGGGAAGTTTCCTACACAAACAAGGAATCCTTGTATCAGATTCCTTTACTTTAATTATTATATGCATAACTAAAAAGAAAATTTCATGACTTCATACTTTTGCAAACTTATAAAAATTGTGATTATCTGACAAAAGTAACTCTACTCGTAGGTACATGCTACACTACGATTACTACTCAGGAATGATGCCAAGTAGTAACCCATGCACAAAAGTCTACTTCAACAATACAAGCTAAACATTGTGTTCAAGGAGGGATTTATGTTATACAACACCAACATATCTGTTATCTACACCAACAAAGAGTTTATTTCTCCATTCATAACATAGGCGTCTATCTCTAGAAGATGCCGACAACACAAAGCCATCAAGCTATGTGTACAACCAACTTATATACCACAATGACAACCTGCGGACTACTATCAAAACGACGACTGTTCAGGGCGTCAACTAAGAGCAATGTCTTGGATTAACACCAAGACCTACTATCAAAACGACGACTATTCAGGGCGTCAGCTACAAGCAATATCTTGGATTAACACCAAGACCTACTACCAAAATACCTTGGAATAACGCCAAGGCCTACTATCAAAATAGCATGTTGTGGTATCCTCTTTTTTAGAAAGACAAGCCCCATGTTTACTTCTAAAAAATGACATGCTGTGACATCTCTGGTTAGAGGCAAATCCTCATGTTCATAGCCATTCCCTGGATTCAGAACAGGATGGGCATACCGGGCTGATCACCCCTTAAGTGACGGAAGTTCTCTGTTTAGACAACGACCCCACTCTATAATAAGTGCGTATATCCTATTTAGTATGCACTCTTCATGGCGAATGTCCTCTGTTTAGACGACACTCCCATATTACGAATGCCATCAGGGTTCGTTTTATACGGCAAAAATCCTCTGGTTAAGATGACAATTCCGTACTACAGATTTTCAAACCGTGTTGCATGGTTCCTGGACGCAGAAAGCATGCATCACAATTCATATTCTCAAAAAAGTGTTACATGGTCCCTGGACGCAGGAATCATGTATCACAAATATTTTTTCAAATATTTTACCAAATATTTTATCAGATATTTTATGTATCAAACATCTTTCCAAAAATTTTATCAACACGGTTTTTTGGATGTATCACATTCAATGTCAAATATTTTTTCAAATATTTTACCAACAAGCTTTTTAGGGTTCACAAAATGCTTCTTCAAAAACTAAAATGTTTTTACGTATGCTTCCCCAACGCGGGTTGATACACGCTGGCAGGTGCGCACCCTGTTTAAAACTCATAAAATTTACAAGTCGAGTCTGGTACAACGTCGCCTTAGAGTGGAACTAAGAGACGGTATAAACTAGTATCTTGCTTAGCCAAGATAACACCTCTCAAATAATACTCTTACGTATGCTTCCCCAACGCGGGTTGATACACGCTGGTAGGTGCGCACCCTGTTTTAAACTCATAAAATTTACAAGTCGAGTCTTGTACAACGTCGCCTTAGAGTGGAACTAAGAGACGGTATAAACTACTATCTTGCTTAGCCAAGATAACACCTTTCAAATACACTACTTGTTGAGAAATATTGTTATACGCAAATATACTTGGCAGGTTGCAACACATATAGCGGCAAGTTATTCAGGAAAGAAGGGCAATATGCATAATACATCATGCAAACAATCAGGAGAGCTTCTCAACTTATCAATCAGGAAGTGGCTATCGGTCACGACTGCAGGGACTATGTCTACGTTACTAGTCATCCACATTCAATAAACACAGACTCGGCGGAACAAGCAGAAGTTGCCACCGTCATCTCCAAACAAAACCTATAGTGTGCAAGTCGCAACATCCTATGCTCTACCCATCTCGCCATGCCTTGGAGTCTAGCCAAGAGGGGCGATCACAACACTTAACAATGCGCGACGTACAGTCACAACTACGGACATCATGTTCATCATCTAAGGATATATATCCTATCTTTCAAGTCCAAAGCATATGGACAACATAGATAACTCAAGGTATGAAATATTACTAACAAGTTATCACATAATTACTATTGAAAACAGGTCCAGGTGACGAAATATCATGCAAGCAAAAGCATGAACAAAGAATTATCAACATCAACCCATTCACAAAGGGTTCAACATGCTGGAAGCGGATAGCCCAACAGCAACCAAGAGTCTACATCATCTCTAAGGACTTATGGCAAAAAGTCCATAATGCCAGCATCAAATGCAATGTCGTCATCCACATAGAAGACACGACAAGAATGATTGTTTCAACATACAACACAACATAGCTCTTCAACATAAGGGCGACAATCAGCAATCAACAAACACTTACCTCAGTAGGAGTAACGCTCCTCCTTGGGCCGGTCCCTCGACCGGGGGGCAGAAGACACCACTGCACAACCCTCAACTCTATTTCCTTTATTTCAAGAAGGAATTAGCACGGTCATGCTCGGAATAAAGAACTAAGAATCGCTCGAGGAACGCGCCCCTGCGTCGGATCTTTTAAAGATTACGCTGAAAACAGAAACTGCAGTCAGCGATAACTTGAAAAATTAACAAGTTCAAAGAAGATACAATGGGACGTCTTACTCACAAGCCTTTTACCGCGACCGTACCCGAAGACTCCAGAGTAGCGGGGGCACTTGTATGAACATTCCTCTCAACAAATGGATTTCTATACACATCAGCTATCCGCAAAGACAAGCTTTTTCCCATCAAGATGGAGATAATGGACTTACTCACGGTAACAGCCGTGGGAAGACTAATTCTGACAAGAGGACAGCAAGATCTGATGTCCTGGAAAATGCTATCAACAATCCAGTCAGTGCGCAAACACGCACCAACACTTATTCAAGCACTTATGCAACAGACGCTCCATGTGAGACAACCGCGTACGTACAAGACTTATTAGTCTTTGGGCAACAAGTAACAAGCATCACGCGAGGGGGACAATCTCTTCAACACATTAACCTTGCGTGACAACACCGAGCGCATACTCGCAGCATACAAAATTACAATGGTGGAATATTTTCTAAGTACTTGATTCAGGATGACAGTCAGCAAGCTGTCGGCATACAACCACGAGTCAGCATATTATCAGAAGTTGGCATATAACCTGTGTTCGCATCAAGCATACGGATACGGCATACATAGCCAGAAATGGTGAAAAGATTCTAAGTGCGGGGGCAAATACGCACACGTAATGTACGTACATACATGTCGACAGGGATACATGTCGACAAGGAGAAAATATTTTCTAAGTGTTTCCATGTACGTACATACATGTCGACAAGGATGCATGTCGACAAGGAGAAAATATTTTCTAAGTGTTTCCATGTACGTACATACATGTCGACAAGGATGCATGTCGACAAGGAGAAAATATTTTCTAAGTGTTTCCATGTACGTACATACATGTCGACAGGGATACATGTCGACAAGGAGAAAATATTTTCTAAGTGTTTCCATGTACGTACATACATGTCGACAAGGATGCATGTCGACAAGGAGAAAATATTTTCTAAGTGTTTCCATGTTCGTACATACATGTCGACAGGGATACATGTCGACAAGGAGAAAATATTTTCTAAGTGTTTCCATGTACGTACATACATGTCGACAGGGATACATGTCGACAAGGAGAAAATATTTTCTAAGTGTTTCCATGTACGTACATACATGTCGACAAGGTTGCATGTCGAGAAGGAGAAAATATTTTCTAAGTGTTTCCATGTACGCACATACATATCGACAAAGATGGATTGCATACAACAAGTAGCTATGCCCCCTAAGCACACCTACGACGCTCATCGACAAAGCTCATACGACGACATCTATGGTAACAAGCATTAGATATTGTTTAAATATTTTCTAAGTGTTTTAGCATACTTGCAGGCAATAACCAACAGTCTATACCTGACGCTCAACCATTAAAGTCAACGCGCGTATCAAAAGTCAACGCGCGTATCAAAAGTCAACGCGCATAGCAAAAGTCAACGCACATAGCAAAGTTGGTACGTGCGGTAAAAAGGATCAACATCTCAAGAAGCTATCATGCAAGTAATGCAACTAATATGACGAACCACGAAGAGCAAATACGACAACACTTAAGGAAATATTTCTCTAAACCACAAACGACTACTTCCAAGAGACTCCTTGATGATAAGGACCAAAGGAGTAATGCACCTACAAGTACTTACGGTATACTTCGCCCCCTTCTAAGTATTTATCTCTACATACATGATTACTTTGACATTGCACGTATCGAACCTATCATCATACGCGTATGATTCCATATCGCATGATTCATATTTTGATAATAGTTAAGTCGTTTTAGAAGCATACGGTTTATATTTCGTGCATTGCGTAATTACGATCTTGCCACGACCGTTACTTGTGCTTGAACATTGATAGAAGCATGTTCGCATAACTTATCCCTAACGATAATCACGATTGTATGTTATATATGCGCATTCCCTATTGTACTAACCGTGATGATAGGAAACAAAGTCATTCGGTCGGAAAATCAAAAGACGGACGAAATCAAGATGCCTACGTCCAACCAACGATCAAAACCGAGAGGTTAGCGTCAAACTCAAATTGGACAAGTATCCTAACTTAAAATAGAGTCAAGAAAGGTTCTAAACCGTTACTTGACTCGGGGGCAAGTGATGGATAAATGTCCAATTCGGGTTCGTATTTACATTTCGGGCCTCGCAAACACGTCAAAATTACATCTCGGTTTAAAAACGTCTCCTAACGGGTCAAAACGGTCCGGAAGTGCGTTACGCGCGTCCGGACCGGACCCCCGGATGCAATCTGGACCTCGCCGAATTGCCCAATTTCGACGAGGTCCGGATTGCATTTCGGGTATCGCGACTACCATATCCGCGATTACCGTTATGCGTAGAGAAGTCAAGTTCGCGCATTACCAATATGGATAACGGTTACCGCTCGTTTTCTTGAACCGTCGTCAAACCGCTTTAAAACCAGGTCCGGTCCCAAGGAAGCCTATAAATAGGAGGCCTTGGCCACCCATTTTCACACACTCTCTCATTTGCCCAACTTTGGTAATTTGAGCTCTGACTTCTCTCTAGAAATTACTCTTTTTCCATTATAGTGACTTAAGCTTCGGAGAGGGCTCCGCTAGCACCCCCCCCCCCCCCCTTCTCCGTGCTAGCATTGGTCCTTCGTGCAGGAACCGTTGCCCAGACATCCATATTTGCGCACAGTCCACCGCCTTCCAAGACTCAGACATTTCCTTGAGACACAGCCGTACCGAGACACAGACCTTATACGGGAGTAAAACCGAACATTCGTCAGTGGCCCAACCTCTTCCCGACGAAGGGTTACAACCCAAAAACCCGCACAACCACGCGAACAGACGCGTCCTCACGACCTTGTTCATCCCGGACGCAACAATGTATACCAATAATGATAAATAGTGCGGAGTAATTTTTCACTACAGTATTAATAACTATTGTATTCTCATTCAAGAGCTAACAATCAACGCCCAAGGCAGCTATTAGCAAAACCAACCGGGACATATAGCCACGTCCAACATGTTTAACGGAAATTTAAATGCAAGTTAACCGAAAACTATTTAGAAACATATTCAAATACACACGTGTGCATTCATCCAATTAAAAAATATATATTGTAGCATTTCATTACATGCAACAATATAATGTAATAACGAGGAGTACTAAGCGGGCGTTTGGATGGACGTAATGTGAGATTATAAGTACCGTAAAATACGTAATATAATGTTAGATTGCATTATTTGGTTGTACTTATTAGGGAATAAAATATATTAGTATATATATTTTATTATATTTAGATAAGTTTATATTAAAAATAGATATATTAATATTATCAGATTATGTTTTCTTTATTATATTGTTATAGATTTAGTCTTGTATATATATATAGGTACAAAACTCAACCCTAAACAAGATCAATAATATAATTCTCATTCTTCTATAGTATTGTAACGTTGAATGTAATGTTAGATTACAGTGTTTGGTATGTGTTGTAACGTGTAATGTAATGTGACTTTATTGTTATCATATTAATCTATATGAGAGTAAATTATATCTTAATATGATAAGATTTAAAAGAATATATGTTTGACAACAACTAACTTCTTAAAGATTATATGTGTGACTAATACTATAGTCATTTATGAATTCTAATGACTAAACATTTAAACTCAATACGTCAACTACTAAAATTCTATTAATTAAAACATTATATATAGTCTGATAAGATAATTTTTATAAAAAAAAAATGCAACGAAAAAATTTAATCATGTATACGAATGTCGTGTGGATTATTATCTATATATAATATAATTCTGATAGGTGTTATAATATTCCGACAAATAATAAAACAGACCAATGACGTGTTAAAATGGAGATATAACATTGGTCCACGTCAATTATTCTTTCTTTCTGATGACATATCAATGACATGTGTGTAGTTCTAATGCTTTAGATTTGCTCCAAAACTCCATATTGATTCTTAGGAGACGTTTCTTTTTTATTTAATAAAATATCACATATAGTCCTCTAAATTTAATCAATTTTTAATTTTGTCCTTAGTGATATGTTTTCTTTATTATTATTCTTAATATCCATTTATTTCACATACTTTCTAATTATTTCACTATTAACCTCTCATAAATTTCTCAAAACAAACAAATGTTAGAATAATATAAATATTTTTATTAACTATTGCACACACCCTTATAAAATTAGTTTCAGTTGCACCAAAATTTAGATGATCAATTGTTTTATTTAATAAAAATAAAGCATAAGAAACTATTAAAAAAATTAGAAAATAAAATGTAGAATATTAAGAAAAATATAATTAGAAAATTAAATATTAACAAATTGATCAAATTAAGTTTTACACCCTAACATTAAAAAGATTCAAAATTTGGACCATCATTAAAGTTATTTATTATTTATTGCATACACCCTTAGAAAAATTATTTTCAATTGCTCTAAAATTAGATGATAGAGGGTTTAAAAAAACATTTAAACATTAAAAATAATCAAAAAAATTAAACATAGAATATTAATAAAAAAAATATAATTATAAAATTAAACATTTCTTTGGTCAAAAAAAAAAAATTAAACATTTTATGAATGAATATTTTCAAGATTCCACCTGGAAACGCAACATAATACACAAACTGTAACTATATCATCTCTACTATTTTTAATTTGCACTTTCATTTATCTCACATCACACATTTTAAGCCCGGGAATCATCATCATCTTCTTAATGTTGATCATCACTCTCCTTGCAACCATGTCCATCAGACTCTTCATCCGCTGCTCCGACTACGTCTCAATCGCCACCACCACAGATCTCCATCTTCTCCTGCTCATTCATCGTCACTTGAAGGTACGGTTTGCTTCTCCACGTTACCCCCCCCCCCCCCCCCGACCAGTTCCGACTCCATATGCTTCCACACGTTGAGAAAGTAATCCTAATTCGGATCCAACCTCACCTGCTGCAAATTAAACGTCGTTGTCGTTGGCCATTCTAAACTGGATAATAAATTTCGCAGTGAGATTGGCTCCAATAGACATCATCATTTATAATGTTATTATTTGAACATTAGAATAACCAATCTTTATAGAATATATATGTAACTATATTCAAAAATGAAAATAGTATACAAATCATATATGGTGTAGAAATCCATTTAGAGAAACTACTTTATTTGGCCAAATAATAATAATATACCTTATTCTTAATTTCTTTATAATTAATATACAAATTACAATCAATTTGTTCATTTATTATAATTATCTGTCTTTTCTTATCATAATCTTAATTTGTAATGAATAATTCTTTTTTTCATTTTTATGGTTTTTAATTATTTATTCCAGTTAAAAAATAAATCACATATACATATTACAATAGCTTAAAATATTTTATTAAATAATAACATCATAGATAGCAAAAAAAAAAAAAAACTATATAGCATAACGTAATACATATGCTTGTAGCATGTTATAGATATAAATAAAATTTGTCATTTTGCATTATAATAATTTTAACTTTAGTTTTGTTCTTTATTGTTGTTTATTTACTCAAATATAAAATTTAGGATTAAAATTGAAAATTATAAAGAAATAGGAGGTTTGAAAATTCATATTCCGCTTTATTTCAAAACCTCTAAACAATTTCACATTTAAAATGTTCTTAGTAAAATAATTTGTTCTTAATAAAAAATCTAGAAACTTTTCATTACAATATGGTATTTTAATACGACGTATTAAAAAACTTTCCTTAATCGAATAATTGTAACTCATGCAATATATATATATATATATATATATATATATATATATATATATATATATATATGTATGTATGTATGTATGTATGTATAACATAATATTTTAGATGAGTTGATTGTGAGTTTGACAAATGCTAAAACGGATCGTTGACATGTCAATATAAATGCAACTGATTGGTCCATGTAATTTTAACTTTGTCTTGATTGATGTGCAATTGACATATATGACTCTATTTGGTCTTAGATGAGCTTCAAGCTCTCACAATGCATCTTACATTTTGTTACATTCCATTCTATTACATCCTATCATGGATGAATATGATTGTATAAAATGATTAAAAAACAAATGATACTTTATATTTTAACTCAAATAATATAAAATGTTATAATGTATTTCAAGCTTCTATCAATTGTTTGTAAAAAAAAAAAAAAATTAATCGTTTCGTCAATTTTTTAAGTTTTAAATGATTAGCTTTCATAAACAAATATTAATCAACAAGCTTTTTAATTGTTCTAACATCTTTAAATCCTTCTTAAGAGACATTATTTTTGCTTAGTTTTTCTGAATATTTTTATGTAAAGAGTTATATCATACATTAATATTATATTTTATGAAAAATAACTATATATGCACATTATATAATTCTATATGTATGAACAATTATAATTTTAAAAATAAAATCGAGATGATATTCTACATAAATTTCACAAAAAACCTAAATAAATATTGTTATGCACAAATTTATGATTATATATATGAACTAAAATATTTGATAAAAAAAAATGAAATAATTACTATTATATTTCACAAATGGATTTTTATGGTTGTATTTTTTACTTAACTTTAACATAAATAATGAACATATAATAAAAAATTTGTATTATAAAATACAAATAACATTAAATAAAAGCATATACAATTTTTCAGTTAAGTTAATGATTCCAAAATCAAACCAATCTAATATATACAAGGTGATTTGTATATTATTTATTTTTTATATATTGATATTTAATATATTCACCAAACTGCGATGCTTCGTGGGAAGAGAACACCAAGACTGGAGCGATCGGTGTTATAGCTCGAGATCATGAAGGAAGAATCGTTGGTGGATTAAATAGACGGATAAATGAGCTTGGTTGCTTGGTCCTAGAAGCTATGGCAGTTCAAGAAGCTATTCGACTGGTAGTGCAAGAGAACTGGGAGAAAGTTGAGATAAAGACAGATGCAAAGGAAGTTGTTGATTCAATCATTGGGTTCTCAAAACAAGTCCATTGGAGGTTAATCCCGACCATCGACAACATCAAACATCTAGCTACCCAATTATATGAAGTTGAATGGAGAGCCGTCCCCAGAAAAGCAAACGAATGTGCAAACTGGATCGCAACACAATCCAGAAAGAGATCGTGCATTGACAATTGGGTTTTACAACCCCGCCCTCTCTTTTACTTTTGCTTAATAACTGATTTTTTTTAGTGAGGGTATTTTAATTTTTCTTAGTTAAAGAAAAGTTTGGTCCACCAAATTATATTACTTGTTCACATGTCAAATTCCTTTGAAAGAAACCAAACAAGTGGAAAGAAACCTAAAGTCCCCCAAACATATCACATGTAATTGGTTCCTTCATCCATCTAATATACGGTGTCTATATAAAGTATAATTATCAGCTCGAGAATATTTCATATGCCGGTCCACCATTCACACTACTCAGACGGTTTTTTCTTCGTTTTACATTTACATACATTGACTAACAACACTTTTCATCATTTTTGAAAATTCTATACACTCACTATATACAATGTATATATACCAGTTGTCTTATTATGTGTACGTTAACATGAAAAAACTATAACCAAACATTTGTTGCTTCTCTTCTGCTAAATCTATGACAACTAGAACGGATAATCTTTGATACAACAACTACATACGAAAAAAATATGTTTGTGCATATTCGTATATATGAAAACTCAATAGCGTACGATAATGCATAGATGATAATTAAGTCGGGCTAATCTTTTATTTTGTGTTTGTACTTAATACATTTGTATTAAGGTATATTCACTACATGATAAATATGATAATATAAGACAAAGCATTTCCTATTAAATAGGATTTTTAATTAATTAATTATTTGAATATTTATTGTTTTTTTTTTTTTTTGCCAAAAAATTTATTGTTCAAGCTATTAAAACTAATTCAATTATTTATTTAATTTTGAAAGTTTGACAATTTTGCGTTATGGATATTTAAAATTTGGTATATATTTCATATAAAATTCTTATCATATGATGTTCATTATTTGATATGTTCATAAAAAAAAAAAAAACTTGCATTAACGAAACATGACAATCCGATATGGACGCTCATGTATGTATTTTTTTTTTTTAATTGTTGTCATTCTTGAGTTTACGAGCATTACAAAAAAAACGTATCGTGTATGTATATTTAATATTTGATAAGCAGCGTAACTAGGCACACGCGCTTTGCTACTCCTGACTCTTGAGTACTGTACTGACTATGACCAATAGTATGTGATATGTATGTCTACATATATTTTACCAAAAAAAAGATATGTCTATATATATTTTCGATAAAAAGTGGCAGAAAATCCCAAAATAAATGTGAACAAATATGAAACGAAGAACAGCTTGGAGACTGGAGCGTGTAAATAATTTTCACATTCAAAGTGTTTTTAACGCAGACGCTTTTTTTTTTTTTTTTTTTTTTTTTATTATTTTATGAACCTCGCAGACGCATATTAAGATTCAGGATATTCTATATTATTATATTTTAATTTTTATATTATAAGATACTAACTAGTGTTATTGACCTGCCGTTTGTGTAAGAATTTTTTTGGTTAATAACTAAAAAAAACTGTCCAAGGTTTACCCTATGTTAAAATTAGGTGTTTGAGAAGTTTGAAATGTTAAAATGGACTGTCTCAAGTTTCATTTTTGTTGATATTTGGTGTCTTTGTGCGTCTTTTCATCTCTATTCAATCATTTCCATCAACCCACCAACCCACTCATAATCCATCACTCTTAACTTTTTACAAAATCGTCAAATTTCACCTAAAAATTGAACATTAAAAAAAAAGTTTCTAAAAGAGTGGTGTGGAGTCATTTTTCAAGGACAATAGAGCGAGATTTACTTGCCCGGATGTGACCAACTTTTTAGGTGACGGTCCCGGCAAGATGACGAGCAGGGAGTGTGTATGAGAGCTCGAAGTTTCGTCGGAATTGACTTCTCTAAAGTAATCACACCGAGACACCAAATTTCAACAAAAATGAAACTTGGGACAGTCCATTTTAACATTTCAAACTTCAAACACCTAATTTTAACATAGGGTAAACCTTGGACAATTTTTTAGTTATTAACTTTTTTTTTTTTTTTTTCTCCGGGATATCCTAATTAGGGATATTCATGATTGCAGCATGAATAGCATGTATAATCTAGAATAACGAGACAGCAAAGTGTTATAAATATTTTTTCAGTTCACACTTTTACATGGTTCCAATTAATTTGAAATCGAGATTGCTCATTAAGGGATTAAGGGATGAAGGGATTAAGGGATGAAGTGTTTAACTTTTACACCATATTGTCTGATTATAATATATTGATTGGCACAAACTCATTTTTTGAATTATTAATACGTTAAAATAATATATTCCATCTTATTATTAATTAATTTGTCTCAATAGTGTATGTAAATTAGAAATAAATGATCTTATACGTCGTTCAGAAGGTTTTCATCTCAATTTCGCATGGAAAAATACGTTTGTAAATCAGAGTACCGTCGAAAAAATTAAGACATTTAATTAAGATAAATCAGAGTAAAAATTATTATAGTAAATTAAATAAATAAATAATATATTACTTAGAGATTAAAATTATAAATTTATTAGATATGATGTAAAAGAAGTCTACTTGTCTAATTTGTGTTTTGTTAGCAAAAAAGAATCTAATTTATTTTCCGTTTTTTTACCGGTTATGTTTATTATCATAATAATGCATATATATAATAATATGGTATAATTACAAATTAGATAATACTATAATAGTCAGTTTATGAGTTTTTGTTTTTGCTTCTGGTTAGTAAAGGCTATATGAATTAGTTAAACATTTCACCAAACAAATTCCTTTAAAAAGATAAGGTAAATAACGTAAAAAGTAAGGACGTTGAAATTTTGTATAGATTTAATAAAAAAAAACTGCATTATAGTTGCAAAAAAAAAAAATCTATTATTAATTAAACTTGTCTTATATTTAATTTTTTTATTCGGTTAGTTTAATCGTTAAATACTAATACATCACAATTAGTTGAGTATACTATAATATAGATCTTAAATGCTATGGTACATTGATCATTAATAGTAAATTAATATTACTAGTAATTAATTTTATTAATACTTTTATAATTAATTCATTAATTTAATATTACTGCCACACACATTTATATATTAATTCCTCACATAGCTAATCTAATATATTTCATATTTTCTACAAAACCCTAATTAAATTCAAACCGGTAGTAAACTTTCATGGGTGGTTAATTATGATAATAGTAAGTGAAATTTCACGATGTACATAAGTTGATAGTTACTCTGGTTTACGAATATCTATTTTCGGTTACCCATAAGTAATTCATTATATAGATTTTCGGACTTATAGGTTTTTGTTAGCTTTCAAGTTAATATTACGTTCGAAGAATGATGTCGAAATGTACTAATTTATAAAGTATGTAAGAAATTGCATTGAAAATGATATAGGTTTGTCTAGTTTTGATCTATTGTAAGTTGAACTTAATTTACGTTGAACTTTTAGTGTATTTTTTATTTTGCAAAATAATTATTAATATTTAGTTAATCACAGTCGCGAAAGGTCTAATTTATATGAAAAGAATTTTTTTTTTAAAAAAAAATTATTAAATTAAACCACTATTTTGGCCCAAAAAATTAATTAAGCCACTATTAATGATCTGATTCCCAATTAGAGTTTTTCATTAATTTTTTTTAAATATTATTAAATCAAGCTATAATTAGTACTTAAAAATTAAAATGATGCTGAGATGTTAAATGTTATTTACTGTTTAGAGTTTATGTTGTCAAATTAAACAACTTACGTGTACACACATCATCGCTAAACACTCAAACTAATGAAATTCGAAAAAAACTAAATTTTTGATAATTTTAGTAGTATATAACTACTTCCATAACTAATTTAATTTTTGGCTAAATTAAGACAAAAAGTACGTGCTATATGTAATTTATACCCATGGAAAAAAGGTTAGATAATAGATATGATATGAATATACACCACACAAAATGAAGATGGGCCCATTAATTACACACTTCCTTTATATATAATATATATATTTTGTTTCCAAATTATTATTTGTTCTGTTCCTCCAGTCCGAACATTCATTCAGTTGAAGAGAAGAGTCAATTACAAACAAAACAAAGTCTTCTCTTATCAATATGCTTCTTCTAAGTTCATAATAATCCATTGAACTTGTTTGCTTAATTTCCACCTCTGCCTATATATATACTCAAAAGACTCACACCATCTCTACACACTTCTCCTTTCAACCACAGAATATAAATAATCATTTATTTAAAATAAAAGAAAGAATGGGCAAGTTCACAGGTCTGGTAGTAATAGCTGCTCTTCTGCTATACTCATCTCTAGCCTTCTCTATTCACCTGGATCATGCACTTCACTCAGACATCCACCCAAATAACCAAAACATGGTATGTTTCATTTTGGTACTTAGAATTCATCATATTTTTGTTGTTATGCTTAATTAAGAGCGTAATGAGTATATACAAGTTAAAAAGATGCCATATTCAATCCAAAAGTTGAACTGTAATCTTTCACTTAGTTATATATTACATGTTGCCTCTAACAAGACTATAAAAGTAGAAAAGTTGGATTATATATATATAGAGTAATGGTTTGATTTAGTTATAACCTAGATAACAGAGGCTTGCTTGACCATCGATCATTCAGACGTGTTAAAAATGTTGCACTTGGTTGTCATGTCATTTGGGCAGGGTTCAATCAAGGTCCGCAGTGTTTCGAACAATTTTCTTTTCATATATATATAAATAAATATAAACCGGACTGCTTTGGCGATATGTTTATTAGGACGCGGTTGATTCGACGGGGGATGGAGAGAGCTGTGAAGGAGCCGAAGAGTGCTTGATGAGAACAACTTTGGCTGCTCATATTGATTACATCTACACCCAGAACCATAATAAGCCTTAACTTTTCAACAATAGCTAGTATGCTACCTAGTTTATAATTCCCTCTGTTCGTGTGTCTCGATTCCATTTTAAGGTTTCTTTTAACTTCCGTGTTCCGTTATGAGTATACTGTTGTGGTTTTCAAATATATATATATACTAGTTATTTCTGCGCGTGTGTTGCACATGCATACTGATGGATATGTGCCCAATTCGAGTTCGTATTTATATTTCGGGCCTCGTAAACACGTCAAAATTACATCTCGGTTCGAAAAACGTCTCCCAAATGGTCAAAACGGTCCGGAAACGCATTTACGCGCGTCCAGACCAGACCTCCGGATTGCATTGCAACCCGGACCTCGCCGAATTGCCCAAATTCGACGAGGTTCGGATTGCATTGCGGGTATCGTGCGATTACCGTTACGTGTAGAGAAGTCAAGTTCGCGCATTACCAATACGGATGACGGTTACCGCTTGCTTTTGAACCGTCATCAAACCGCTTTAAAACCGGGTCCGGTCCAAAGGAAGCCTATAAATAGGAGGCCTTGGCCACCCATTTTCACACATCCTCTCATTTGCCCAACTTTGGTATTTTGAGCTCTGACTTCTCTCTAGAAATATTTTCTCTCTCTAGAATTACTATTTTAGCCCTATAGTGACTTAAGCTTCGGAGAGGGCTCCGCTAGCACCACCCCCCCCCCCCCTCTCCGTGCTAGCACCGGTCCTTTGTGCAGGAATCGTCGTTCAGACATCCGGATTTGTGCACAGACCGCCGCCATCCGAGACTCAGACATCCCCTTGAGACACAACCGCGCCTTGAGACACAACCGCGCCTTGAGACACAGACCTTTCCGGGACCCAGCCGAACACTCGTCAGTGGCACAGAACCTCTTTCAGACGAAGGGTTACAGCTCGAAAACCCGCTCAACCATACGAACATACGCGTCACCACGACCCAGTTCATCCAGGACGCAACATTGGCGCCGTCTACGTGATTCGAACAAGAAGCTACCGTACCGCAAAAATCATGACGAGTGATCGCAACCCTCCCGAAGAGGTTAACGCGAAAAACACAAGGAAAAGGCCTGGGCGCCCCAAGAAGTCCCCGGCAAACAAAGAACAGACGGCCAAATGCCAGCCGGAAGTCAGTCGGGACCCTCCCACATTCCAAGAGCTACTTCCGTAGCTTCATCCTTGCCAACTGACAATGTGCCCGACGCACAACACAGAGAGCCAAGGAACGAGCATCACTCACCTCCACCTGGTTTCGAGCCAGAGGTGAATGAAGAGGAATCTCAGACCGAAATGCCGCAAGGCGAACAAAGAACGGGAGCAAACCCAATGCCCACCGTTACTCCAGCGATGATGGCGGCATTGGAAGAGTTACTCGCATTCCGCGAGTCTCTAAAAAACCAGGGATATGCTGCTCAACCACCTCCAACTAACCAAGAGCACGCCGCGCCGGCAAGAGAGGTGTCGCAAGACACTACTCGCCACGGCAAACCTTTCCAGGGCAGAAACCAACACGCAAGATATGAAGCTACACGGTCATACACTCCTTCCCAAGGAGCCCGTCATTGGAGGAATGAAAGGCAGCCCCCATTCTACCACCCTCAGCACCCAACAAGGGATGATCCCTTCCAGGCCACAAGCAGAGATCAATCTGACATCTACCACAACAATGGTCGGCAAAATCCTTCAACAGGTTACGCTGAACCTGTAAAAGGGTTTACCGCCGAGATGTTAGAAGAAATTGTGGAGAAGAAGATGAAGGAAGCAAATATGAAGGGTATGCACGCACTTGAAGAAAAGGCGTCACATCCGTTCGCAGACCACCTTGTGAACAGTCGCGTCCCAGACGCACTATACAAAATTGGAGGAGACCCCTACCGCGGAAAGGAGACCCAGTGGAACACGTGCAAAAGCACGAGGCCTCTCTGCTAGGCAGAACGAAGAACCCACACCACTTCGTAATGACGTTTTCACAAACTCTTGCCGGGACTGCAGCACACTGGTTCTTCTCACTGCCATGCGGAAGCATCACTTCATTGGCGGACCTAAAAGCTAAATTCATTCAACGATACATGGGTGAGCGCACATTGCTAAAGGGGTCAGGTGCTCTGGACGACGTCCAACAGCAAAACGACGAATCTCTCGCCGACTACTACGTCCGTTTCAATCAGAACATCTCTGATATTCAGGGGAACTTGACGGAAGGAGAGATTGTTCGAGCGTTCATTCGAAACCTCGGACGAAGAGGATATGCCCTAGCAGAAAAGATGGCAAAACGCCCAGCCGAAACCATGGAAGAGTTAGCCGCAAGGGTAAAAGAATACGTGGACCTTGAAAGGTTCAGAAGCCAGAACAAGGCAAAAATCTCCGCGGCAAAAGCAAAAGAAAATCCAAAGCAGAACCAACCAAAACCATACTCAAGTGGTCAACAAGGAAGAAATTGGCAACCTCAGCCAAAAGACCTTTTCAAGGAGATTTTCAGAAGCCAAAAGAAGTAAATCTTGCCGACTGCATTCCTTTGAATGCCCCGCTGTCCGTGATTTTGAGAGAGATGAAGGACGCGAATATGTGGAAAGAGCCGAACAATTTCAGAAACGGCCCACTGGGGAGAGACAACGACAAGTGGTGTGAAAACCACGAGGTCTTCGGCCACGAGACGGACAGCTGTGTCAGTCTACGCTTCCGCATTAACAACTTCGTCCTCAAAGGCGAATTGAAGAAATTTGTCGATCAAGGCAACAACCCCCCGAAAAAGGCTCAAGCAGAGTCATCAAAAAGAGGAAACAAGGAAAAGAGAAGCTCAATGACAACCCTCCGCCAGCTAAGCGAGGCGTAATCAACGTCATACACGGAGGACCTGCCGCTGGAGGACAAGTGTCTAATGCTCGGGACATTTATGCATCCCAAGCAGCAACATTGCCGAAATACGGAAAGCGCAAGCAACCGGAGCAAGAAGACGCGGTCATCCAATTTTCCAGGGAAGACCTAAAGCATATCGTTTACCCTCACGATGACGCTTTAGTCATAACCATGGACATTGACGGATACGATGTGAAAAGAATCCTCGTCGATGGTGGAAGCTCCGCTGACATTCTACATGTCAAAGTCCTAGAGCAACTGGGAAGATCTGTCAAAGACTTGACTCCGGGAACCTTCTCGCTAGTCAGCTTCGCCGGAGCAGCTACACACCCCCTGGGTACAATCACGCTTCCTGTCATCCTTGGCCAAGGGTGGAAAGCATTACATGTCAACGTCACTTTCGTCGTTGTAGAAACTCTCGGGGCCTATAACGGAATCTTGGGACGAACAACAATCAACCCTTACGTGATCGTGCCCTCCACTGTCCACCAAAAGATGAAGTTCCCTACGGACCATGGGATTGGGGAAGTGCTAGGCGACCAGATAACTGCAAGACGTTGTTACGTCAATGCTTTGAGAGCAAAGCACCAATTCCATGTGGCAATGATAAATTCCTTCAAGAGGCAGAAAGTTGTTGATGAAAGAAAAGAGCAAGTGGTGGAACAAGCTGTTACAGTTTGGAACCCACAAGAAAGCATCCAGTATTCGCCATGGCACCAGATATGGCTTGTCAAGCAGGGAGAAGGCGAGCCAATCATGGAATACTTCATCAGATTCGCTTCTAACGCCTCCTCGGCGAAAGCAACAAGAGAAGAAGTGATAAGCGTGTTCTATGCAAACATGAACGCCAGATATTTCCTTCTCTTTGGACGAACTCATGGATGGCGAACAACAAAAACCATGGCAGATCTAAAGGATAAGCTTGAGACAGCAGTCTTATGCGAACAAGAACTGAGGTGGGGTACACCCCTCAGTTGGGACAAAGGAGTTCGAGCAAAAACGAACAAACAGGAAGACGCAAGCATTGATATCGACAACATCTTCACACCGCTAAACACGGTTGCTGAAGACATTTACGTCAACCTACTTGAAAACAAGCTCCCAAGTCCACTTATTCCGAAGAAAGCTTTCTTGGGCAACAACATCAGAGAATGGTGCAAGTACCACAAAACTTGGGGGCACAACACAAACATGTGTCTACCATTAAGGTGGGAGATTGAAGAATGCATCGCGCTAGGTGCATTAAGGCGATTTGTTGCAACCGACTCCGCGGCATCGTCATCAAATCAACCATAATGAAACGGGAGGAATAACTATCTTTCAGATTACTTTGCGCATTTCTATTCCAAGTGTTTCTAGTATAATTGCATTTACATGTTTCAAGAAAGAATGATCGGTTGATTCATTCTAGAAAAAACAATGTAAATATGCGCAAGTATCTAATAAAGTCAATCTACATTTGTAGGTACATATCTATGCCTTGCGTGCTATTTTGGGTTAAACGCGAAGCAACAAAACTACGCGCCTATTATCTACTTCAATAATCCAAGATATTATGCCATGTGCAAGCAAAAATCTATTGCGCGTTATGACAACGCTTATCATCAACAACAACTTACTCATATTGACGACTACATCAAAAGGCGTCATCATGGAATCAAAAACTTGGAAGTTAAGACCAAAATATTTTCAAAGTCAGCATGCTACAACTACATATAACGGATGATACTTGGAAAAGCCACGTCCCCAATATATGCATACCTATCATGATCCGCACCTACCGCATCTGCACTCAGGGAAGTTTCCTACACAAACAAGGAATCCTCGTATCAAATTCCTTTACTTAATTTATTATATGCATGACTAAAAAGAAAGTTTCATAACTCCATACTTTTGCAAACTTATAAAAATGGCGATTATCTGACAAAGGTAACTCTGCTCATAGGTACATGCTACACTACGATTACTACTCAGGAATTACGCCAAGTAGTAACCTCTGCACAAAAATCTACTACAACAATACAAGCTAAACATTATGTTCAAGGAGGGATTTATGGTATACAACACCAACATATCTATTATCTACACCAACAGGGAGTTTATTTCTCCATTCATAACATAGGCGTCTATCTCAAGAAGATGCCGGCAACACAAAGCCATCAAGCTATGTGCACAATCAACTTATATACCGCAATGACAACCTGCGGATTATTTATCAAAACGACGACTATTCAGAGGCGTCAGCTACAAGCAATATCTTGGATTAACACCAGACCTACTATCAAAACGACGACTATTCAGAGGCGTCAGCTATAAGCAATATCTTGGATTAACACCAAGACCTACTATCAAAACGACGACTATTCAGAGGCGTCAGCTACAAGCAATATCTTGGATTAACACCAAGACCTACTATCAAAATATCTTGGATTAACACCAAGACCTACTATCAAAATATCTTGGATTAACACCAAGGCCTACTATCAAAATAGCATGTTGAGATATCCTCTTTTTTAAAAAGACAAGCCCCATGTTTACTTCTAAAAAATGACATGCTGTGACATCTCTGGTTAGAGGCAAATTCTCATGTTCATAGCCATTCCCTGGATTCAGAACAGGATGGGCATACGGGACTGATCACCCCTTAAGTGGCGGAAGTTCTCTGGTTAGACAACGACCCCACACTATAACAAGTGTGAATTCCTGTTTAAAGGGCTCACTCTTTATGGTGAATGTCCTCTTGATAGACGACAATCCCATATTACAAATTCCTGGTCAGGGTTCGCTTTATACGGCAAAAGTCCTCTGGTTAGATGACAATTCCGTACTACAGATTTTCAAACCGTGTTGCATGGTTCCTGGACGCAGAAAGCATGCATCACAATTCATATTTTCAAAAAAGTGTTACATGGTCCCTGGACGCAGGAATCATGTATCACAAGTATTTTTTTCAAATATTTTACCAAATATTTTGTCAAATATTTATGTATCAAACACCTTTCCAAAAAATTTATCAACATGGTTTTTTGGATGTATCACATTCAATGCCAAAATATTTTTTCAAATATTTTATCAACAAGCTTTTTAGGGTTCACAAAATGCTTCTTCGAAAACTAAAATGTTTTTACGTATGCTTCCCCAACGCGGGTTGATACACGCTGGCATGTGCGCACCCTGTTTAAAACTCATAAAATTTACAAGTCGAGTCTTGTACAACGTCGCCTTAGAGTGGAACTTAGAGACGGTATAAACTAGTATCTTGCTTAGCCAAGATAACACCTTTCAAATACTAAAATGTTTCTACGTATGCTTCCCCAACGCGGGTTGATACACGCTGGCAGGTGCGCACCCTGTTTAAAACCCATAAAATTTACAAGTCCGGTCTTGTACAACGTCTCCTTAGAGTGGAACTAAGAGACGGTATAAACTAGTATCTTGTTTAACCAAGATAACACCTTTCAAATACACTACTTGTTGAGAAATATTGCTATACGCAAAAATACTTGGCAGGTTGCAACACATATAGCGGCAAGCTATTCAGGAAAGAAGGGCAATATTCATAATGCATCATGCAACCAATCAGGAGATCATCTCAACTTATCAATCAAGAAGTGGCTATCGGTCACGATCGGGGACTATGTCTACGTTACTAGTCATCCACATTCAATAAACACAGTAAGTGATAACGGTATGAAATATTACTAACAAGTTATCATGCAAACTACTATGTATAAAGCAGGTTCAAAAGACGTAGTTCAAAGCGAACAAGTCGTAAGCAACAGATAAGGAACAACTACAACAAGTTTCCAAACATAGAAGCCGGGGGGCAAACAGACTCAGAAACGAGTTCAACATATCCAAAAGATGGCACAGATTAAAGAATACCATCATCTTTGACAGGACTCAACGGAACAGGCAGAAGTTGCACATTAGTGTTGCCACTGTCTTCTCCAAACAAAACCAACAGTGCACAAGTCACAGCATTCTATGCTCTACCCATCTCGCCATGCCTTGGAGTCTAGCCAAGAGGGGCGATCATAACACTCAACAATGTGCGACGTACAGTCGCAACTACGGACATCATGTTCATCATCTAAGAATTTATACCCTATCTTTCAAGTCCAAAGCATATGGACAGCATAGATAACTCAAGGTATGAAATATTACTAACAAGTTATCACATAATTATTATTGAAAACAGGTCCAGGTGATGAAATATCATGCAAGCAAAGGCATGAACAAAGAATTATCAACATCAACCCATTCACAAAGGGTTCAACATGCTGGAAGCAGACAGTCCAACAGCAACCAAGAGTCAACATCATCTCTAAGGACTTATGGCAAAGAGTTCATAATGTCAAGATCAAATGCAATGTCGTCATCCACATAAAAGACACGACAAGAATGATTGTTTCAACATTCAGCACAACATACCTCTTCAACATAAGGGCGACAATCAGCAAACAACAAATACTTACCTCAGTAGGAGTAACGCTCCTCCTTGGGCCGGTCCCTCGACCGGGGGGCAGAAGACACCACTGCACAACCCTCAACTCTATTTCCTTTATCACAAGAAGGAATTAGCACGGTCATACTCGGCATAAAGAACTAAGAATCGCTCGAGGAACGCGCCCCTGCGTCGGATCTTTCGAGAATTATGCTAAAAACAGAAACTGCAGCCAGCGATAACTTGGAAAATTAACAAGTTCAAAGAAAATACAATGAGACGTCTTACTCACAAGCCCTTTACCGCCACCGTGTCCAAAGACTCCAAAGTAGCGGGGGCACTTGTATGGATATTCCTCTCAACAAATGGATTTCTATACACATCAGCTATCCGCAAAGACAAGCTTTCTCCCATCAAGATGGAGATAGTGGACTTACTCATGGTAACAACCGTGGGAAGACTAATTCTGACAAGAGGACAAGCAAGATCTGATATCCTGGAAAAAAACTATCAACAATCCAATCAGTGCGCAAATACGCAGCAACACTTATTCAAGCATTTATGCAACAGACACTCCATGTGAGACAACCATATACGTACAAGACTCGCCAGTCTTCGTACAACAAGTAACAAGCATCACACAAGGGGGCAACCTCTTCAACACATTAACCTTGCATGACAACACCGAGCTCATACTCGCAGCATACAAGATTACAATGGTGGAATATTTCCTAAGTACTTGGCTCAGGATTACAGTCAGCATATTGCAAGCTATCGGCATACAACCACGTGTCAGCATATTATCAGGAGTTGGCATATAACCTGTGTTCGCATCAAGCATACGGATACAACATACATAGCCAGAAATGGTGAAAAGATTCTAAGTGCAGGGGCAAATACACACACACAATGTACGTACATACATGTCGACAAGGATGCATGTCGACAAGGAGAGAATATCTTCTAAGTGTTTTCATGTACGTACATACATGCGTACATGTCGACAATGATGCATGTCGACAAAGAAAGAATATCTTCTAAGTGTTTCCATGTACGTACATACATGCGTACATGTCGACAAGGATGCATGTCGACAAGGAGAAAAATATTTTCGAAGTGTTTCCTTGTACGTACATACATGTCGACAAGGAGGAAAATATTTTCTAAGTGTTTCCATGTACATACATACATGTCGACAAGGATGCATGTCGACAAGGAGAAAAATATTTTCTAAGTGTTTCCATGTACGTACATACATGTCGACAGAGATGGATTGCGTACAGCAAGTAGCTATGCCTCCTAATCACACCTACGACGCTCATCGACAAAGCTCATACGAAGACATCTATGGTAACAAGTTTAAGATATCGCTTAAATATTTCCTAAGTGTTTTAGCATACTTGCAGGCAATGCCCAACAGTCTATACCTGACGCTCAACCATTAGCGCCAACGTGCATAGCAAAGTCAATGCGCATAGCAAAAGTCAATGCGTATAGCAAAAGTCAACGCGCATAGCAAAAGTCAACGCGCATAGCAAAAGTCAATGCGCATAGCAAAAGTCAACACGCATAGCAAAAGTCAACGCCTATAGCAAAAGTCAACGCGCGTAGCAAAAGTCAACGCGCATAGCCAAAGTCAACGCACATAGCAAAGTTGGTACGTACAGTAAAAAGGTCCAACATCTTAAGAAGCTATCATGCAAGCGATGCGACTATTACGACGAACCGCGAAGAGCAAATACGACAACACTTAAGGAAATATTTCTCTAAGGCATCAAAGCAACAAACGACTACTTCTAAGGGACTCCTTGATGATAAGGATCAAATGAGTAATGCACCTACAAGTACATACGGTATACTCCGCCCTCTTCTAAGCATTTATCTCTACATACATGATTGTTTTGGTGTTATACGTATCAAATCCGTCATTTTACATGCATGTTCACATATCGCATGATTCATGATTTAATAATCGCTAAGTCGTTTTAGAAGTGTACGGATTATATTTCTTGCATCGCGTAATTACGTTCTTGCCATGACCGTTATTTATGCGTGTACGTTGATAGAAGCATGTCAGCATGACGTGTCCCTAACAATAATCATGATTGTATGTTATATATGCGCATTCCCTATTGCACTAACCGTAATGACAGGAAATAAAGTCACTCGGTTGAAAAATCAAAGGACGAGCGAAATCAAGACTCCAAACGTCCAACCAATAATCAAAATCGGAAGGTTAACGTCAAGCTCAAATTGGACACGTATCCTAACTTAAAATAGAGTCAAGAAAGGTTTTTAACCGTTACTTGACTCGGGGGCAAGTGATGGATAAGTGCCCAATTCGAGTTCGTATTTATATTTCGGGCCTCGTAAACACGTTAAAATTACATCTCGGTTCGAAAAACGTCTCCCAAAGGTTCAAAACGGTCCGGAAACGCATTTACGCGCGTCCGGGCCTCCGGATTGCGCAAAGCAATCCGGACGTCCGGATTGCGCGGCAACCCGGACCTCGCCGAATTGCCCAAATTCGACGAGGTCCGGATTGCATTGTGGGTATCGTGCGATTACCGTTCCCGCGATTACCGTTACGTGTAGAAAAGTCAAGTTCGCGCATTACCAATACGGATGACGGTTACCGCTTGCTTTTGAATCGTCATCAAACCGCTTTAAAACCGAGTCCGGTCCCAAGGAAGCCTATAAATAGGAGGCCTTGGCCACCCATTTTCACACATCCTCTCATTTGCCCAACTTTGGTATTTTGAGCTCTGACTTCTCTCTAGAAATATTTTCTCTCTCTAGAATTACTATTTTAGCCCTATAGTGACTTAAGCTTCGGAGAGGGCTCCGCTAGCACCCCCCCCCCCCCCCCCCCCCCCGTGCTAGCACCGGTCCTTTGTGCAGGAATCGTCGTTCAGACATCCGGATTTGTGCACAGACCGCCGCCTTCCGAGACTCAGACATCCCCTTGAGACACAACTGCGCCTTGAGACACAGACCTTTCCGGGACCCAGCCGAACACTCGTCAGTGGCACAGAACCTCTTTCAGACGAAGGGTTACAGCCCGAAAACCCGCTTAACCATACGAACATACGCGTCACCACGACCCAGTTCATCCAGGACGCAACACATACTTTTTAGAAGAAAAAAAGCAGCAAATGAACAAACTTATTTGTCGTGCCGAAAACATAAAAGTAAACCAGAGTAGCAAGCAACAGAGTAGCACTGATAGTTCCCACCATGTTAACCCTTAACTCCAAAGCCCTAACCCTTTAACAATTTCTTCACAATCCTACTCCTAATTTTCCGGAAAGCTAATCTCAGATCCTCCATCACCCTAGGTTCCCCCACCCAACTTACCCATAACCACAAATTGCAAGTCCTAGCACTAAACGAAATGGGTGTCGAGTTTAAGACCTCAAAATGCCAGCTTCATCCCTTTAGAGTTGGATTTGGTCCATTCAGTTTGAGATTAAAAAAAGACACAGAAATAGCGGTGACATTCGATGCAAAACTTGAATGCGTCACTTGAAGTAAGTTGGTGAAGAGATTTGACTATTTGTCGTGAGGCTCCTTCCCCCCTTTCACAGTCCATTGCAAACCTGAATTTATGTGGATCTGTTTAAAAAATTACAATGTCATTTATTTGAGTTATTTTACTGCTATATGGTAAGTGTTTTTGTCTCCTTCTCCTAAAGCTTCATCTAAATATAGAGAATATCTTAGATTCTAACTTAATAGTTTCAATATTATATTTAAACAGACATTTAAAATAATAAATAGATTTAATTAACTTGATGTTTTCAAGAGCAATAGTGGTGATGCAGTAAACGACCTGAATTATAGCCGATAGAAAGATTAATAGATGGAGCCAGTGGATTCCATGGCTATTACAAATGCATATGTACCCCACACACAAATGCAAGTTCTTCCCATTATTACCACTCTATGAAAATCAATAATTGCATGCAAATTTTGAAGTTTTATATATTGATGAGTAGGAACATAGAGCTTAGTTAATAGTATTACCTTAGCAATGCATTTTCCGTCACCCTTGGTAGCCAAACTTCATCACGCAAGAACATCTACTATAAAAAAATGCTCCAGAAGTGTCTGACCAAGTTTCGTACTTTATTAAGTGTTTTACTGCAATGCCGCCATGATGTTGGTACTTTTCGTGGAACGCAGATGTTCAAGATTAGAGTGTGAAGGGTTGTCAACAACAGAGATGAACCCCATAAGTATAAGTTCTGCAAACATCATCATAATAATAATCAAAACTCAAGTTTTTTTATAAAAAAAAAAAAAAAAAAAAAGACTACTTGAAGGTGATAATGAGATATATAAATATTGATTGCCATTACTATATATATATATATATATATATATATATATATATACATATAAATTTACATGCTCCAACTTTATCTGCATTTTCCACAAAAGCGTTCTTCTTCCTCCTCTTCAGGACCTGCAGATTAAAAGAGGTGCAAACAAATGAGAGTGAAATAAAAAAGTTAAAGAAGAAACAAGGGTTGTGAAATGAAGAAGAATTCATATGAGATAATGATGAGAGCTGGTGCTCGTGGACTTGTTTGTCTAACTACACTATCACCATTAACAAGCAACAAAATCAATGTAAAAAACTCTGGAAATCAGAAAGTGTCGAAGTGATATAACATCTTCTTCATTGAGAAAGTAAGTCCACTCTAAAGTCGTGTTGATAGTAATGTCCCATTAAACCATAACCTTATAATTCTAGTTCAATCACTTTGGTGATTAGAAACTGTTGCGCCCGGATTGAACAAGGTCGTGAGGATGCGTCTGTGGTTGTGCGGGCTGTGATCCTTCTGTCGGAGGTTGAGCCACTAACGAGTGTTTAGACTTGCCCCCGTATGAGGATTATGTCACGGTATGGCTGTGACTCGGTAAGGCTGGGACTCGGTAAGGTTGTGACCCGGCAAAGTTGTGACCCGGCAAGGTTGTGACCCGGCAAGGTTGTGACCCGGCAAGGTTGTGATCCGGTAAGGTTGTGTCTCATACGCCAGATCCTGCACCAAGGACCAATGCTAGCACGGAGAGGGGGGGGGGGTGGTGCTAGCGGAGCCCTCTCCGATGCTTAAGTCACTATAAGGGCAAAAAGGTAATTTCTAGAGAGAGAGAATTTCTAGAGAGAAGTCAGAGCTCAAAATACCAAAGTTGGGCAAATGAGAGAATGTGTGAAAATGGGTGGCCAAGACCTCCTATTTATAGGCTTTCTTGGGACCGGACCCGGTTTTAGAGCGGTTTAATGACGGTTCAAGATCATGCGGTAACCGTCATCCATATTGTTAATGTGCGAACTTGACTTCTCTACACGCAACGGTAATCGCGGATACGGTAGTCGCGCGATACCCGTAAGGTAATCCGGACCTCGTCGAATTTGGGCGATTCGGCGAGGTCCGGATTGCCGCGCAACCCGGACCTCCGGATTGCAAGCAACTCGGAGGTCCGGTCCGGACGCGCGTAAAGGCGCTTCCGGACCGTTTTGATACCGTGGGAGGTGTTTTTAAACCGATATGTAATTTTCGACACGTTTACGAGGCTCGAAATGTAAACACGAACCCGAATTGGACATTTATCCATCGCTTGCCCCCGAGTCAAGTAACGGTTTAGAACCTTTCTTGACTCTATTTTAAGTTAGGATATTTGTCCAATTTGAGTTTGACGCTAACCTTTCGGTTTTGATCGTTGGTCGGACGCAAGCATCTTGATTTCGTCCGTCGCTTGATTTTTCGGCCGAATGGCTTTGTCTCCTACCATCATGGTTAGTGCAATAGGAAATGTATATGCGCGAATATGATTATCGTCGGAGGCATGAGCAAACGGTAATGCGCTATGCGCACATGTATCTATCCACATGCGTACATAAGTAATAGTCATGGCAAGATTGTAATTACGCAATGCAAGATATAGAAACCGTACTTTTCTAAAATGACTAAGTGATTACCGAATCATGAATCATGTGATTGCAACATACGTGTATAGTAATGGATTTGATATGTGCAATGTTAAGACATGCATAGGAGTAGATATTTTAAGAGGAGAGGGTAGAGTATACCGTAGGGGTTTAGTCTTGAGTGTAGGTAAACTAATCCTTTGATCCTTATCCATAAAGCATCTCTTTGGGATTAGTAAATACACATATCCCCATTTATCCTTCCAGCACCTTGGAAGTTCACCATTCCACTCCCTTTGCAGGTAATTCACTCACCCTTTCCCGAAATTGCTTTTGTGTGCAAAATTTCTTTGCCGTCGTGGAGCCTAGATACGTTTTGACAGTTTCGAGTTTGATTTTTGGCTTGTTTTTGGAAGTTGACACCATCATTCGACTCGGTTCGTCCCAAGGATTCCAGCGCCACCTTCGGAGCCGCCAGAAGACCTCGCACGCGCCCTCACACGCCGCCGCGAGTGGAGCTCCTTCGCCGGAGCGTGTGGCCCACGCGCCGCCTTCCCGACCTCGCCTCGTTTCGGTCCTTACCTTTCCGGAATCGTCTCGACGAGGGGAGTCCATTGGAATACCTTCCGTCACGTTTTGAGGTAATTTGGAAACTCGAATTCTTAGGACAGCTTCGACTTGAATGTCGATGTTGCCGCGTTGTTGTTTGTTTAAGTCATTTTTCGTTGTCGACATGTGGGACTGCTTGTTGATGTTTATACGTCGAGTAATTGCCGATTGATTGCCATCCTTATCGTCGTTTGTCCATAATTTAGGCGATTTTCCATTTCCATGGGTATTTGATATGGAATTCCCCGTATCTTCGTGTAGAAGCTTTTTTGGTTGACATGCATGATTTTCCTTCTTGGCGGGTTTTTTAGTTGACGGGGATTGCCCAGTAACTTTAGGCATAGTCACTTGTCGTTTTGATGCCTTAGAGAAAAAATTTCCTTAAGCGTTGCCGCGTTCGATTCTTACGGTTTGCCGCGTTAATCCCCCGTTTGCATGATAGCCCCTTAGGATGTTAGTTCCTTCCATGGTACGTACCAACTTTATTATGTGCGTGGAACTTGGTCATGTGCGTTGACTTTTTGATACGCGCGTTGACTTTTGATACGTGTGTTGACTTTTGATATGTGCGTTGACTTTTGATACGTGCGTTGACTTTGATACGCGTGTTGACCTTGATACGCGCGTTAACTTTGATACGCGCATTGATGTTGATACGCGCGTTAACCTTGACACGCGCATTGATGTTGATACGCGCGTTAACCTTGATACGCGCATTGATGTTGATACGCGTGTTAACCTTGATACGCGCATTGATGTTGATACGCGCGTTAACCTTGATACGCGCATTGATGTTGATACGCGTGTTAACCTTGATACGCGCATTGATGTTGATACGCGTGTTAACCTTGATACGCGCATTGATGTTGATACGCGCGTTAACCTTGATACGCGCATTGATGTTGATACGCGCGTTAACCTTGATACGCGCATTGATGTTGATACGCGCGTTAACCTTGATACGCGCATTGATGTTGATACGCGTGTTAATCTTGATACGCGCATTGATGTTGATTGCTCCTTGCAGGTTGTGGGATTGTAGTAACTTCTTGCGGAGCTTCCTTTCCTTTGATCGCGGTGATACAATGAGTAAGTTCACCACTTCTCTATTGCAGACTCCCTTTAATTCCGATATAGAGGATGACTTGGACGTAGATCCGGTCTTGCCGGCAGATAGTGTTTTAGGTACTGATGAGGGGACAGCTGTTGGGGTATCTCCCGCTGGAGAGACTGAGGCGTTGGTTAGGTATTATACTAACCGCTTGGATTGATCCATGTTCACCTTGTATGCGAGTGCTGCCGGACTCGACGCTTGTACCGAGGCTTTTTACCCCTTTGAGGTGCTTCCTGATAGCAGTCTAGGAGATGCTACTCCTCCTCCCGTAGATTTATCCGTCGTGTACACATCACACGTTAGGGAGGGTTTGCGGTTTCCCTACTGTTCCGACTTGGTTGATCTCTGCAGCGGATATGGGATTTCTCCTTTGGATCTTGCACCCAACGGGATTAGAGTATGGACTTGTTTCAGAGTGTTGCTTCACAAACAATCCTGGCGTTATTCTCGCACTCTCTTTCGCTGTTTCTACCAGCTTAAGAGTTCAGACTCAGCGGGATTATGCGGTGTGAAAGTTCGTTGGCCGAACTTGCAGGGCGATGGTTTTGAGGAACTTGGTCTTGGGGAGGCCAAGTGGGATCCTAGTTACCGATTAATCGCTACCGCGGATCGGTTCGCCGACCATTGGAGGCATCATTATTTCTTTGTTCATGATGCGGGGACGACTTGGGATGCCGAGTATGTTCAGAAATTTGATCCCGCGCCTGCTTTTCGGGAACTCTCCACGTCAGATAAAGAAGTGATAAAGCAGATATATCGTTGTCAACAATCGCGCAGCTTTATTTGCTCATTGCGCGCATCCGATCAAGAATTGATTGATGCTGGGATCCATGTGCTCCCTTCTGCAACTTCGGTATGTTGATCATTTTTATAACTTTCTACCGTGTTGCACTGTAGGTTGGTTTGACGGAAAAAGCTCGTCTTTGCAGACGGCGGCCGCTCGCAAGATTGCTTCTAGCGGGAGGATCGTTCCTCCATCTGTTTCTGGAGCATCAGTGGCTTCTGGACGTGGTAAAGGTAGATAGCTTTTTTGAAAGGATAATCTTTTATTTTCTCAGTTGGGTTGTAACTTTGTATGCTACTTGCAGGTCGTACGGCGCTTGTTACTGACCGCGTTGTTGCTACTCCTGACTCTTCCAAACGGTCCACCACTGGGGCGCGTTCTTCGAGCGGTTCCAAGCGTCCGAAGACTACTGCGACCGTTCCTACTCCTTCCTCCCATAAAGGGAAGGGAGTTGGCGGTAGCGAGGATGCGTTGTCTGCCCCCCGCTCGAAGGAGCGGTCCGAGGTGGAACGTTCTCTTCTTTCTGGTATAAGCTGGACACTTGATTTTGTGCCTTTATATGTTTTATTTTTGGCTTTTGCATAACGCTGCTTGGTTTACATGTAGCGATCCCGCCACTTGGACGTGCAGATTTGCTTCGTCCTTTGGATGGTGATATTTCAGATGGCAAGTGGATGCCGTATGTGGCAGGAGATCTTTCTTTTCCCAAGAACTCCCAGCTGAGCATGCCTGAAGTTGGCGTGCGTGTTCTCCATCGATCCATTCCTCCTGGTGATCGAGTTATCCGACCCTCGAGTGATGAGGAGGCACGAGCGTTTGTTGAGAGATCGTTGTCTGGATTCACTCCAGTGAGTATCTTTTTTCCATTTTGCTATGTTCGTTTTTCCCGAACATGTATGTTTATTGTTTCCTTGTTTTCAGGTTGTTTCCGACATGGTGCATATGGCCTCTTTCATGCTAGAGCTTGTCCAGGAGAACCGTGCCATTGCTGACAAAGCTGCCACTTTGTCCAAAGAGCTTGAGGAAGCTAAAGATGAAGTACGCCGTCTTTCGTTGAAGAGGACAGATTTTGACGCTCGTTATGAGTCTGATCATGCCAGCCTTATTCAGCTTGAATCTGAGAATTCTGCCATTGAGAAGGCCATATCTGATAACGCCGGCAAGCACAAGGCTGCCTGTCGGAAAGTGCGCGAGGCGGAAATGAAGGCTGGCATTGAAGAGGGACTTAGCAAGTTCCCTTCTACCCCTGGATTTGATAGCGCAGTTACTGCTGCTGTCACAGCGAATGCCACTCCTATGCTCAGCGAGTTTGCTGAGGACTTTATTCGTAGAGTGAGTATTCTTGCTCCTGGCTTTCCTTTTGACAAGTTAGGGCCATATGCGGAGTCTGCTGTTGGGCAAGTTGCCGAGTTTCGTCGCTTAGATACTGCAACATCTGAGTTTGCATTTTTGTTTGGAGAAGATGGTGGCGGCACTAATGTGCAACATCTGCCTGTTCCGCCCAGCCCTGTCAGGGATGATGGACTTCTTTGATTTGTGTCATCTTTTCGATGTGTTGAACTCGTCTATGAGCTCGTTTGCCCCCCGGCTTCTATGTTTAGAAACGTATTGGAGTTGTTGTTTGTGAGTTGTTCGCTTTGAACTACGTCGTATGAACCTGTTTTATACACAGCAGTTTACATGATAACTTGTTAGTAATATTTCATACCGTTATCGCTTACTGTGTTTCCTGCATCCGGATGACTAGTGGTGTAAACGTAGTCCCCGCCGTCGTGACTGATAGCCACTTTTTGATTCAAGATTGTTTGTACAATGCGTTGTGCATGTTGTACGTCTTCCTGCATAGCTTGACACTATATCAGTTGAAATTTGTCAAGTGACTCGCGTATAGCGACTTAACAAGTAGTATGTTTGCAATGTGTTATCTTTGCTTGAGCAAGATATTAGTTTATACCGTCTCTTAGTTCCACTCTAAGGCGACGTTGTACAAGACTCTACTTGTAAATTTTATGAGTTTTAAACAGGGTGCGCACCTGCCAGCGTGTATCAACCCGCGTTGGGGAAGCATACGTAAAAACTTTTGGGTTTTTGAAAATGTGTTTTTTGAACCTTGAAATTCTCGTTTGATAAAATGTTTGGCAAGGTGTTTGATACATAAAATATTTTATAAAGTGTTTGACAAAATATTTGGCAAAAATATTTGTGATACATGATTCCTGCGTCCAGGGACCATGTAGCACTTTTGAGAGTATGAATTGTGATGCATGTTTTCTGCGTCCAGGAATCACGCATCACGGCTTTGAAAGTCTGTAGTACGGCATTGTCGTCTAGTAAGAGGACTTCCGCTGTAAAGGGTGAACCCATACCAGGAATTCGTAATATGGGATTGTCGTCTAAACAGAGGACATCCGTTATGCAGAGTGAACCCATTGAAGGAGTTCGAATCATGGGATTGTCGTCTAGACAGAGGACATCCGTTATGCAGAGTGAACCCATACAAGGAATTCGTATCATGGGATTGTCGTCTAAACAGAGGACATCCGTTATGCAGAGTGAACCCATAAAAGGAATTCGTATCATGGGATTGTCGTCTAAACAGAGGACATCCGTTATGCAGAGTGAACCCATAAAAGGAATTCGTATCATGGGATTGTCGTCTAAACAGAGGACATCCGTTATGCAGAGTGAACCCATACAAGGAATTCGTATCATGGGATTGTCGTCTAAACAGAGGACATCCGCTATGCAGAGTGAACCCATAAAAGGAATTCGTATCATGGGATTGTCGTCTAAACAGAGGACATCTGTTATGCAGAGTGAACCCATACAAGGAATTCGTATCATGGGATTGTCGTCTAAACAGAGGACATCCGTTATGCAGAGTGAACCCATAAAAGGAATTCGTATCATGGGATTGTCGTCTAAACAGAGGACATCCGTTATGCAGAGTGAACCCATAAAAGGAATTCGTATCATGGGATTGTCGTCTAAACAGAGGACATCCGCTATGAAGAGTGAACCCATACAAGGAATTCGTAACATGAGATTGTCGTCTAAAACAGAGGACATTCGTTATGCAGAGTGAACCCATACCAGGAATTCGTAACATGGGATTGTCGTCTAAACAGAGGACATCCGTTATGCAGAGTGAACCCATAAAAGGAATTCGAATCATGGGATTGTCGTCTAAACAGAGGACATCCGTTATGAAGGGTGGTCAGCCCTGTTATTGTACTTGCCCGTCCTGTTTTCAATCCAGGGAATGGCAATAAATATGAGGATTTGCTTCCGAAAAGGGATGTCTCTTAGAAGTAAACATGCCCCCTTTGATAGTAGGTCTTGGTGTTATTCCAAGATATTGCTTGTTGGTGACGGCTCTTTGAGTAGTCGTTTCTTTGAGTAGCGAATTGCTATAAGTTCCTTTTTTGTAGATAATCCGGAAGTTGTCCTTGCGTCTTATGAGTTGGCTTGTGAATATTGCGTCATTGCTTTGTGTTGTCAAGGCCTCCTTGATGTAGATGTTGATTTGTGAATGGAGAAATAAACTCCTTGTTGGTGTAAGTATGCAAATATCATCCATTGTGTGTACTTGCAATATGTTGTTTTTGAAAGTGTCTTGGGCTTAACTCCAAGTGTTTGACTCTATGATGATGTCTTTTTATGTGGTCATCCATATGGGTGAATTGTTGTTGAAGATAAACGTTGTCATAACGCGTGATAGATTTTGCTTGCACGTGTCATAATTTCTTGGATTATTGATGTAGATAATAAGCGCGTAGTTTAGTTGCTTCGCGTTTAATCCAAAGAATATCGTGCAAGAGATAGGTGTGTACCTACAAATGTAGATTGATTTTATTAGATACTTGCGTGTATTTACATTGATTATACTAGAAGTACTAGGAATGCGCAAAGTAATCTAAAAGATAGTTGTTTCTCCCGTTTCATCATGGCTGGTTTGATGACGATGTCGCGTAGTTGGTTGCAACAAATCGCCTCAATGCACCTAGGGTGATGCATTCCTCAATTTCCCAGTTTAATGGTGGACACATGTTTGTGTTGTGCCCCCAATTTTTATGGTATTTGCACCATTCTCTGATGTTGTTGCCCAAGAAAGCTGTCTCCGGGACAAGCGGACTTGGGAGCTTGTTTTCCAGCAGGTTGACGTAAATGTCTTCGGCCACCGTGTTTAGCGGTGTGAAGATGTTGTCGATATCAAAGCTTGCGTCTTCCTGGTTGTTCGTTTCTGCTTGAACTCCTTTGTCCCAACTGAGGGGTGTACCCCACCTCAGTTCTTGCTCGCATAAGACTGCTGTCTCAAGATTATCCTTTAGATCCGCCATGGTTTTTGTTGTTTGCCATCCATGAGTTCGTCCAAAGAGAAGGAAAGATTTGGCGTTCATGTTTGCATAGAACACGCTTATCACTTCTTCTCTTGTTGCTTTCGCGGTTGAGGCGTTAGAGGCAAATCTGATGAAGTATTCCATGATTGGCTCGTCTTCTCCCTG
This sequence comes from Clarkia xantiana subsp. parviflora, assembly GCA_036873135.1. Classification (NCBI taxonomy): domain Eukaryota; kingdom Viridiplantae; phylum Streptophyta; class Magnoliopsida; order Myrtales; family Onagraceae; genus Clarkia; species Clarkia xantiana. The sequence continues at coordinate 13,749,986 of JAPTYO010000008.1, read as the reverse complement.
CTTAACGAGCCAAATCTGGTGCCATGGTGAGAACTGGATGCTTCCCTGTTGGTTCCAAACTGTAACAGCTTGTTCCATCAATTGCTTCTTTCTTTCATCAACAACTTTCTGCCTCTTGAAGGAATTTATCATGGCCACATGGTATTGGTGCTTTGCTCTCAAGGCATTGACGTAACAACGTCTTGCGGTTATCTGATCGCCGAGCACTTCCCCAATCCCATGTTCTGTTGGGAACTTCATCTTTTGGTGGACGGTGGAGGGCACAATCACATAGGGATTGATCGTTGTTCGTCCCAAGATTCCGTTGTAGGCTCCGAGGGATTCTACAACTACGAAAGTGACGTTGATATGCAATGCTCTCCACCCCTGGCCAAGGATGACAGGAAGTGTGATTGTACCCAAGGGTTGTGTAGCTGCTCCTGCGAAGCTGACTAAAGAGAAGGTTCCTGGGGACAAGTCCTTGACAGATTTTCCTAGTTGCTCCAGGACTCTGACATGTAGAATGTCAGCAGAACTTCCACCATCCACAAGAATTCTTTTCACATCGTACCCGTCAATGTCCATGGTAATGACTAAAGCATCATCGTGGGGGTAAACGATATGCTTTAAGTCTTCCCTGGAGAATTGGATGACTGTGTCTTCTTGTTCGGGTTGTTTGCGCTTTCCGTACTTCGGCAGTGTTGCTGCTTGGGATGCATAAATGTCCCGAGCATTAGATACTTGTCCTCCGGCGGCAGGTCCTCCGTGTATGACGTTGATTACACCTCGCTTGGCTGGCGGAGGGTTGTCATTGACCTTCTCTTTTCCCTTGTTTCCTCTTTTTGACGACTCTGGTTGAGCCTTTCTCGAGGGGTTGTTGCCCTGATCAACAAATTGCTTCAATTCGCCCTTGAGGACGAAGTTGTTGATTCGGAAGCGTAGACTGACGCAGCTATCGGTCTCATGGCCGAAGATTTCGTGGTTTTCACACCACTTGTCCTTGTCTCTTCCCAATGGGCCTTTCCTGAAGTTGTTTGGCTCCTTCCACATATTTGCGTCCTTCATTTCCTTCAAAATTACAGACAGCGGGGCATTCAGAGGGATGCAGTCGGCAAGATTTACTTCCTTTGGCTTCTGAAAATCCCCTTGGAAAGGTCTTTTCGGCTGAGGTTGCCAATGTCTTCCTTGTTGACCACTTAAGTGTGGTTTTGGTTGGTTCTGCTTTGGATTATCTTTTGCCTTTGCTGCAGCGATTTTTGCCTTGTTCTGGCTTCTGAATCTTTCAAGGTCTATGTATTCCTTGACTCTTGCTGCTAATTCTTCCATGGATTCTGCTGGGCGCTTTGCCATTTTTTCAGCTAGAGCATTGCCTCTTCGTCCGAGGTTTCGAATGAATGCTCGAACGATTTCTCCTTCATTCAGGTTCCCCTGAATGTCAGAAATGTTCTGATTGAAGCGGACGTAGTAGTCGGCAAGGGACTCCTCGTTTTGTTGTTGGACGTCGTCCAGTGCATTTGCCCCTTTCAACAATGTGCGTTCGCCCATGTATCGTTGAATGAACTTGGCCTTTAGGTCTGCCCATGAAGTAACGCTTCCGCGTGGCAGTGAGAAGAACCAGTGTGCTGCTGTCCCGGCAAGAGTTTGTGAAAACGTCATTGCGAAATGGTGTGGGTTCTTCGTTCTGCCTAGCAGAGAGGCCTCGTGCTTTTGCACATGTTCAACTGGGTCTCCTTTTCCTCGGTAGAGGTCCCCTCCAATTCGATACAGTGCGTCTGGGACGCGACTGTCCATCAAGTGGTCAGCAAATGGATGTGACGCCTTTTCTTCAAGAGCGTGCATACCCTTCATCTTTGCTTCCTTCATCTTCTTCTCCACCATTTCTTCTAACATCTCAGCGGTAAACCCTTTTACCGGTTCGGCATATCCTGTTGAAGGATTTTGCTGACCATTGTCAGATTGATCCCTGCTTGTGGCCTGAAAAGGATCATCTCTTGTTGGCTGCTGTGGGTGGTAGAATGGGGGCTGCCTTTCGTTCCTCCATTGTTGGGCTCCTTGGAAAGGAGTGTATGACCGTGCAGGTTCATATCTTGCGTGTTGGTTCCTGCCCTGGAAAGGATTGCCGTAGCGAGTAGTGTTTTGCGACATCTCTCTTGCTGGCGCAGCATGCTGTTGGTTGGCTGGAGGTGGTTGAGCTGCGTATCCTTGGTTTTTTAGAGACTCGCGGAATGCGAGTAACTCTTCCAGCGCAGCCATCATCGCTGGAGTAACGGTGGGCATCGGGTTTGCCCCTGTTCTTTGTTCGCCTTGCGGCATTTGGGATTCATCTTCGTGCGTTTCTGGTTCGAAACCAGGTGGATATGCGTGATGTTTGTCCTTTGGCTCTCTGTGCTGTGCGTTGGGCACATTGTCAGTCGGTATGGATGAAGCTACGGAAGTAGCTCTTGGGATGTGGGAGGGTCCCGACTGGCTCCCAGCTGGAGCTTGGCCTCCTGCTCTTTTGTTTGCTGGGGATTTTCTAGGGCGCCCAGGCCTTTTCCTTGGGTTTTTCACCTCTTCGGGAGGGTTGTGATCACTCCTCATGATTTTTGCGGTACGGTAGCTTGTTGTTCGAATTCCCACAGACGGCGCCAATGTTGCGTCCGGATTGAACAAGGTCGTGAGGATGCGTCTGTGGTTGTGCGGGCTGTGATCCTTCTGTCGGAGGTTGAGCCACTAACGAGTGTTCAGACTTGCCCCCGTATGAGGATTATGTCACGGTATGGCTGTGACTCGGTAAGGCTGGGACTCGGTAAGGTTGTGACCCGGCAAGGTTGTGACCCGGCAAGGTTGTGACCCGACAAGGTTGTGACCCGGCAAGGTTGTGTCTCATACGCCAGATCCTGCACCAAGGACCAATGCTAGCACGGAGAGGGGGGGGGGTGGTGCTAGCGGAGCCCTCTCCGATGCTTAAGTCACTATAAGGGCAAAAAGGTAATTTCTAGAGAGAGAGAATTTCTAGAGAGAAGTCAGAGCTCAAAATACCAAAGTTGGGCAAATGAGAGAATGTGTGAAAATGGGTGGCCAAGACCTCCTATTTATAGGCTTTCTTGGGACCGGACCCGGTTTTAGAGCGGTTTAATGACGGTTCAAGATCATGCGGTAACCGTCATACATATTGGTAATGTGCGAACTTGACTTCTCTACACGCAACGGTAATCGCGGATACGGTAGTCGCGCGATACCCGTAAGGTAATCCGGACCTCGTCGAATTTGGGCAATTCGGCGAGGTCCGGATTGCCGCGCAACCCGGACCTCCGGGTTGCTTTGTGCAACCCGGAGGTCCGGTCCGGACGCGCGTAAAGGCGCTTCCGGACCGTTTTGATACCGTGGGAGGTGTTTTTAAACCGAGATGTAATTTTCGACACGTTTACGAGGCCCGAAATGTAAACACGAACCCGAATTGGACATTTATCCATCAGAAACTAACTATAAAGTCATGATGACCGTAAATGCCTCATTCATGCATAACATTATCATTCTAGTTAAATCATGTTGGTGATTATAACCAATTTTAAAGTCATGCATATGGCATTAAAAAAATATTTCAATAACTAAATATAACCCGATCTCATAATGGTTATCATGATAGTATTGAAACATCACTAGAAAACATTAGGTTTGTTAAAATAAAAAATTTAACCCATAAAGTTTATGGTTTTACACCATAAAACTATAATTTTCATTAGTGATTAGCGGAAGCAATTATCAAGGAAAACTTATATCCTCCATCATGATTGATAATCCAATTAAAACTTTACGTTCATAAAAAGAAACACTAATTTCAATCGATGACTAAAACTTAATTGAGATTCTAAGCTAAACTAATAGCTTATACGTCATTATTGAAATATAATCAATCATTAACTTCAAATTAGAATCACATAATCTAATATGTCATTCATTGGCCAAAAAAAAAAAATATGTCATTCATCATAACTCATGCATAGATAACAACATCATCATGCTTTAGAATTCATACACACATGCATGGGAGTAACTTTTCACTATCATTAACATACCCAAATTCATCATTCATATGTGTATTTAGACTATTATAATCACGGCATTCTAATCATCATTAAAGCACGTGATGTAGGAAACAAGTAAACTCTAAATTCACTTTAACAACCACAATCCAGATAATATATATGCAGTACGTACGTGTTGTTAATAGAATTTCCAAACAACGTCATTGTAAACTTAAATAGCAAAATTTAAATCATTTATCATCATGTTATTAAAACTCAAACAGAGAGGGAAATAGTTACTTACCTCAGTTATGAGTTATGTCCAGTCGTGTATAACTTTAATATGAACAGCCCCCAAAAGATCTAAGCTAGAGCCATAAGCAAGATCATCACTGTTAGTCCTCTTTAAGGACTCCATTAAAACAGAGAAGACTCCAAAGACATCAAATCAGCAGTTGCAGGAGAATCACAGCAGTTGAATCCACCATTAATTCCATCCGGTATCTCATACTGGTACAAACTTTCTCTCGACATTCCCTCTCGGTCGTTTCCCGGGAATCCAAAATATTCAATTGGTGAGAAGATTGTCGAGAAACCGGGAATAGTAATCGAATTGAACAAAGTGACTATGATTAAACTAATTTGAATTGAATATTGATAAACACTTCCATATTGAAATACTCAAGTTTATCAGTTCCACTGTTTATCGATTACGAAGCCACCGATTTCCTCAAATTCCACTAATTGAAGAAGACAACACTCCCACCGATTTGATTATTTCCCGGTACATAAAATAGGTTAAACAGTTTTATGAAACCGTCCCGTGAAAATGAATCGATCAATCGGTGAAATAGTCATTTAATAAATTGGTGTACCGATTAATCATTACGAGATAGAATCGTACGATTAAACTCAACTAAAGCATGATCATAACACATACTCTGATACCACGTGTAAGTTTTTACAAATCCTAATTGCCAGGATCTTGATCATGCTTTATGAGGGAAAATATATGGAGATGAATGACTTACCCGGTAATAGCACATCGACTCCATTGATCTTCCATAGTGTGTCGATGTGCTTCTCAGAAGAACGGTTCTACTTCTCTCCCTTGTCCATCCTTCTGTCAGAGACCAGTTGATGGAGACCTGCTATTTCTCTCTGCGTCAACGGTCTAGATTAAATACATTCCATAAAGACATATATTGATATAATATAATATAATACGTTATTCAATATATCTATATTCATTAATATTATCTGGCCACATAATTAGAATGTATATTGTAACATTAAATATATATTCTTACACTTTTATCTGGATAGTTTATTATATATGAATACCAGAACAACTTTAAACACAACACCGTACAAGGAGCTATATCCAAATCCACATCACGTCAATTATATATTTTTTGTTAAAAATAACTTCATATCTTGAAGAAAGGAAATTCAGTTGGAGCGGTATGAACATATAAGAGCATACTATCACAATTAGCCCCAAATTTCAAGAGTAGTCTCAGAATGCATATATAGTAAAAATGCCAACTACATCAAAATTTATATGAAAAATTCAATAATTAGGTAGAAAGAAAGCATTTACCAGTCGATCAATAGTGGGTTTAAATATGTCCGCCATAATTGTGGAAGAGTAGTTGCTATTGATAAACGCTTCTTACTTAAAAGTTTGAATCCATCGTTCATTGTAACCACCTTCGGAACTGCTGCTCCTCCTCCGACCATATGAATAAGCCTTTGATTGCGCTGACCTACGACTGAGTCAAAACCACAAGAACTAACGATCGTCAATCTACTTCTCGTCGGCTTGGATTTTGTGTTGGGTTTAGAAGGGAAGACTTTTGAATGGTCTCAAGATGAAGGAATTGAAGCTTGGTTGAAAGGTAACAAAATGACTCACCCATCTCTGAAAGTGGTAATTCCCTAATAGTAATGGGGCATCGAGTTTGAGATCGGCGACACCTTTTTCTGCCATGAGAGAGTGCCAACGGTCAGACTTTGAAGTTTACCTAACGCCATGTGAAATCCTTGGGAGAAACAAAGCTTCCGATTGCAGTGTTTTTTGGGCTTAAACCTAGGTTGGATCACCTCCTAAGAGCATTTCCAATGGCAAAAGACATTTTGATGGACATTTGCAGCCACATCAGCGCCACGTAAGCTATATGTCATAAAAGAGAGAGAAAAATGTAATTTGTCCAAAGTACTCACAATGGGCAAAACCCATTTTGGACACATTAGACAAGTCATTTTGGATATATATGGTGTTTATATAATATAAATAAATATATATATATTTACTTAAAATTTATTTTTTTAATTATTTAATCATATTATCATACATACGAATCAATGTTTTATTTAAATAATTATCTATAAAATATATAAAAAGTAAATAATTTAAACCATTAACAATATTAAAAAAATAGAAAAAATGTCATTGTATTAAGTGTTATATTAATAACAAAGCTACATCATTAATCACTCATAATATATTTTTTTTTTGCCAATCACTTATATTAGACTTAAACGGAATTAGCACAAGTATTATGAAATTTCCAAATATGTTTAAGAAATATAATATTCTAACAAAAATTCTAGTTAATTACTAGCTTGTTTTTTACGGAAAAAAATACTAACTTTTTTTGGCCAAAGTAGTTAATGTAACGGCTAAAAATCGACTACTTATATGTTGAAGATAAATGTTATTATTTGTTTTGTAAGTTTTTATTTGTATTAAAAATGAATATATTAAGTAATTATCTTGGAAACACAAATGTCCTTAGGACAACTTAGAGGAAAGAGAGAAAAAAATGTGGAGGGACAATTAGTGGTGAAGACAAATTTTGTCCTAACCTCTCACCTCCAACTAAGCAAATGTCATAGCAAATTTGCCCATTGAAAGTGCTCTAAGTCACCTCGCTGGAACTTCACATATCCACGTCAAACTTTTTGATTCTGGCCAAATCCCAGTGTCCAAGACTCGAACAACAATAGCATCGCTTTGTGGTTGGTCGGCGAATGCGGTGTACAAGTCTCTCAGCCCGTTGAGTGCTATGAGTCAATTAAGCTCTCTCGGTGATATATATGTTCAAACATGGTGACTCTTGGTTAAAGTGGTGATACGGTGAATGGAAAATGGCATTTAATATTGGTAAAGAGATATATTTAGTTTTTTTTGCCGCCTCTATTGGTAGAATTCTACAAGTCCATAAAGAGTTCTTCAATATCTCTTGATAAAATCATGCACAGATCTCATATATATATATATATATATAATGGAGAAAATCTTGAAAAAAAAGTCTAGGAAGAAGTCTATAGTGTAGTCATAATATTATCAGAACTTCGTCGGACAATTCCGATATTTCCAATAATGTAATATAAGTCTTCTTCATTAAAATCTGTGTATATATATTATTATATAACATAATTAGTGCTAGCGATGGTGAGAGTATTATGACGGTATCACTAATATTATGACCATACTATATTTTTTTTCACTCACACCATAACCATAACCATTGCGGTTATGGTTCTTCGTACCATCACCATAACTATGGTTTTTCACCACGATCAAACCATTTAACTATAATCATTCAAACTAATAAAACACCACTGATTCATAAAAGAAATCCATATTAAATATGCATTCATTGTTTCATACAAGAAATCCAAATTAAACATAATTTTATTGTTTCACTTAATTAAACAACACTTCTTCAGTCGCCTATCACTTATGATCCTCAGCAGGACGACTAGTCGGTGAGACTTGTCGAAACAGAAGCTAATGCATAATTCGTTGTCTGTTGACCTAGGGCTAGTGCAGCGCAGTTAATTGCAAATGAAGTGAACTGAGACTATGATTTTTACAATATTAGGATTTTCATATTGAAATAGAATGAATGTGCCAGATTATTGGGATAAAAAATCAATGGTCAAGATTGAATGGACGATTTAGACCGAATGAATAGTAGGAGCTAGGAATAATAATTATAAGATTGAATTAATACTTAATGTATAATAATACTGTATATATAAATATTAGTAATATATATATATATATAGTAACGATTGTTATAACTGCGGTTATAGACTTAATATCATATATGTAACCATAACTACTGGGTATAAGACTCATCACCATAACTGCACCACAACATAATGGAGCGGTTAACTATTGCGGTAAATAATGTGAATAATTATTTGATTTTCACCGCACCACTGCGGCCGTAAACATATAACATCTATAAGTAGAAACAAGAAAGGGAAAAAAAAAAAAAAAAACGAAAAGACTTGTAAATCGTAACTCGTAAGCCGAGAATTCACAAGAGGACGAAAATAGAAGATACGAGTGAAGTTTGAGGATAAAATCAGATAAAATCAAAGCTTGAAGACCTAGACACCGAGGCAGAGTCGGGATCCCTCGCTTGGCGCTGCCTCAGTTTTCGCGGAACCATTCCACAGAATACAAGCTGTAGAATCAGTCGAGTCCACTGCACAGAATTTCCAGTTCAATGTTCACGCGAAGATTTCTATCCTTTCCATTGGTGATCGGAGCTGCCGTGTAACTCTCTTCTCTGTTACTCGTTTCAATTCAATCTCCAATATTGAATCTGAATCTGTGTATAATCACTGCTGTAGTTGTTGCTTTGGTGCTGTTCTTGACACTTACCACTTGATTCAATTTTATTGGTTATACATTATCTTAGAAGTTTGAACTCTGCGTAGAATCATTATCTGCAGTTTAGGATTGAAATATACTGGGGGAAATTGAAACTGATGGTGTGATTTTCTGTTTTCACTTTGATTTTTCAGCTTTGTGTTGAAGGTGTCAATAATTGTTTATATCAATTGCGATTGTTGAGTTGGGTGTTAGAATTAATCTGATTTTTAACCCAGCCTATGTCAGATTAATGTTTAACTGTGATTGAGCTTGATTATGTGAATTTTTAGGTCACTTGATAGATGAAATAACCTCAGAGTTAACTTATAATCCCGAAAAACGTATTGTGCATAGAAAGATTGACGAATCAAAAGTGAGCCAAAAGGTAGATACTGTATCAGGTAAAACAGATAAAAATGTGAAATGGTGAGTTGGTGACAGAAGAACTATCATTATGAATAGTAAGATGCAGTTTCGAGCCCATAATTTCGATCTAGTATGATGAGTATATGCAAGTTTGTTTGGCACAGGTATACACACCATTGGAGATCCAAAGTGATGCATACTTATTTTGAGCAATGTTATGTAAAATGGATGTTTGATATGTATCAGATGTATTATCTAGGGCTAAACGCAAGTTGCTACGTGAACTTGTGGCCAATGAACTAGTTACTAGTTGGAGTTTTTTGTGAGACTTTTCACTTGTTGAACTGGTACTGAAGATGTAACATGTTACCTTTACTGAAGCTGTAACATGTAACCTTTATTTCACCTAGCTAGTAACACATATGAACTCTAAATCATAATCATAATGGCAGAATTTCCTTTCTATTTTACAGTGTATGAATTTCGCAATTATGTTGCTGTCTGATTTCATTAACTCTGTGCCCTTTGTCAAGTAAAGGGCTGATTTTGCTTATGATGTTATAGTTATGTGCTGTGTAATATCCCATTTGAAATATGATCTAAATCTGCAATATGACAGTGGTTAACTGATTTCCTCAGGATCGGAGTTGTCTCTGGTAAGGCAATATTCGGGCCTCCTCTCGATGATTACTGGAAGAAGAAGCTCCAAGAGGAGACTGTGGTTGCAAAGGAAACCGATGTAAAATCGACCAGCTGAAAGGAACAATTCAGTAATACGACAATTGATGAAATTTGAATATTTTTAAAAATAAATTTTACGAGCTACAAATGTTGTTGGTGTAGTAAAAAGCTTCAGTATGATTTGCCCTTATACAGTGAAAACTGCACAAGTGGCTATATACAGATGTTGTGTGTTACAGCTCCGTGGTTTAGGCTATTGGAAGAAAGGAAGGAAGTCTACTTTTTAGATGACTGCACAAGGTATTCAATCTCTGCGCTTCTGGCCACTGGGATGAGGCCAATATCATTTGAGCAAATGGTTACCCAATGCTGGCACTTACAGTGTTACCTTTGAATTGCTGTCTATTCCATTGTTCGCGAATGGGATTCGCATGCCAAAGGCAATGACATTCACGTTGAACCCTGTACGCAAATTTAAAAAGTTAATAACGGAGGTTTGAAATTTCAATTTTGTTGATTTGAGATTTTCAGGGTTAAATTTAACAGAATTGTGTGAAATGACATTTTTGCCCCTTTATAAATTTTGTTTATTTAATATCTTATTTAAGTAAATGTGAAATGACAATTTTACCCCTAAAGTCAAATTAAAACCACCCAACTCCGGCCACCGCCACCCGACTTCGGCCACCACCACCCGACTCCGACGACCACCACCTCGACTCCGACGACCACCACCTCCGCTCCGGCGACTCGACTCCGGCCACCACCTCAGCAAAAAAACTCCGATAGGAGCTATGTGGCTCTGGTCGGAGTCACAGAGCTCCGATCTGGAGCTCTGTGGCCCCGACCGGAGCTTTGTGGCCCCGACCGGAGCAACAAAGCTCCGATCGGAGCCCAATCGGGGCCGGTGGCTCCGATTTGGGCCCAATCGGAGCCTTGGTGGTGGTCGCCGGAGTACGGTGGTGGTCGCCGGAGTACGGTTGGTGGTCGCCGGAGCTGGGTTGGTGGAGTCGTGGTGGCTTCAAGGGCATTTTGGTCTTTTCACTTCAAGCATGTGAGGGGCACACTTGATAGAATGACATTTTTGGAAATTTATTTTATTTCCGGCCACATGCCAAGCATGTGACCAACTTCCGTTAGTTTTAACGGAAAAAACTAACGGAGACCGCTGTTATCAACAAAACTGAAATTTCAGACCTCCGTTATTAACTTTTTAAATTTCAGACATCTCCCGTTAACATGGGTGATAGTTCAGACCTTTCATAGTTCTTAACCCATTCGCATACTTAGCTATTTTGGTCAATGAATTGACAATCCGATGTTTAATTATCAGAAAATCATATTTTGGGTAAAATTTGAAAATTCTACAATGATCCTATCTGATTGGGACGAAGAAAATCAATAATTTGTCCACCAATTTCTAACAAGTTTTAGATTGAATCTAAGGTTAATAATTAAAAACTGTCCAAAGTTTACTATATATTAAAAGTAGGTGTCTGAAGTTTCAAATGGACTATCCCAGGTTTCATTATTGTTAAAATTTAGTGTCTCTACGCGCGTCTTTTCATCTCAATTCAATCATTTTCATCAACCCACTCATAATCCATCACTCCTTACTTTTCACAAAATCTTCAAATTTCACCCAAAATGTGAACATCCAAAAGAAAATGTTTCTACAGAGTGGTGTGGAGCAATTTCCAACGACAACGGAGCGGAATTTACTTGCGTGGATGTTGACAGCTTCATAGGTGACGGTCCCGACAAGAAAATGAGAAGGGAGTGTGTATGAGAGCTCGAATTTGACAATCGGAATTGACTTCTCTAAAGTAATCACACCGAGACACCATATTTTAACAAATTTGAAATATTGGATACTATAGTTTAACATTTAAAACTTCAGACATCTACTTTTAACCTAGGGTAAAACTTGGATAGTTTTTTTAGTTATTTGGCTCAGTCAAGACTTAAAACCAAACTAAACTGCTCAATATTATTTTTTATGGCAGTGGCTGGTTAGCCCACCCATTAGGACACATCCCATTTTGATCATAGTACCCACCCAATGAACACGCTTGTTTGCCGAATATGCTTCTAGCTTATTGTTTCAGAGCAGCAGCCAGGCCAGCCTCTTAGTTATTTCTTCATGATTTAGGGTTTAGGGTAGCTGCTCCACCACCAAGCTAGCATCCGATTCTACAAAACCCCTCATTGATAGCAGCTAAGGCCTCAGTCACCTCAACATTTAGAAATCTGACCAGACGGCTAGCTAGTTCCTCCTTCCATCCATCCACCACACCAATTGCACCTTCACCTTTTACCCATTCTCAATCTGGTTCCCAGTAAAAAATGGTATTCAACTACTTTTCTTTATACACCACCAACCAACTCAGCTTACATTCGAGACAATCAATAAGAGTACAGTCATTTGGTATTTACATGTTCAATGTGGGTGGGTACCTTGATATTATACAGAAAAATAGAAACACTAACAAACCAAACAACAACCCATCTTGCCTTAATCTTCACTATAACTTCCAGACATTATTATCCACTTTTCAATCCTTTTCATAATCCATAAAATAGGCATAGTAATCACAACACTAAGGTGGTGGTGGTGGAGCCAATATCCATGCACTCTCCACAATATGTAAACACACAGAGAGAGCCAGCATTGTCATCACCGACGACTTTGCAGCCACATACCTCACAGCTTCCCGACCACTATCCACTACTGTCTCCTGCACATGATTCACCCTCTTCACCATTCCGTCGCACAACTTCTCCATCAAGAACTCCATTACCGATCGAACCGATTCAGAACTCATTCTCCCACTTAAATCAAGAATGAGCTTCCGATTGCTCGGAACAGCCAAAGTCGACGAAAACTTAGTAACCCATCCATTATTGTTCTTCGAATCATAGTAAGAATAGTCAAATTTGCCTCCTTTGTGTTTCATTTCGTTGATGCTCAGATACGGAGAACTGGCAACATCACAAGATTTGCTTTTGGGCTTGGTTTTACCGTTTGGGGCTGTTAAAACATGGTGTGATGTTATAACAAGGGTTTCGACTGCGTTTTTACAGACAAAAGCCAACATCTCCCTCACCTTAGTGTTGTGCTTCGGATTCGTCATGCCAGAGAAAACGTCATCAAACACGTTCATGTCCATGGTTTTATCTAGATAGACTGCAACAGCTGTGCTCACAAACATCTGGATACAATCTGCGATCAAACCCTTCGTCTTCTCATCGTATAGCACTTTTGTCCATTCAGGAAGCTCCGAACTTGGGGAACAATCTGATTTTGACCGTGTTTCGTTTGAGAAAATCGACATCACCATATTCCTGGCAAAGCTACCAACAACCACAGATGCGAAACCAGTTCCTGCGGGTGTGAACACCTTATCCAAAACTTTATCAACAAAATTCGAATCCCCTGCATCACCAAATTGACCAAATTGATTGTAGCCGTGAAGAACCCCTAATGTCAAGGCCTGTGTGGCACCGACCATGGAATCAGAGAACTCGCTGGATTTGGCAATCTTAGAGATTTGCTTCAAGCTGTTAGGGATTTCATCGGAATTGGATTTCAGAAATTCGTTCAAATCCTTGGAGACGATCCTGATCGATTCGGCCGATTCAGAGACAGCTCCGGCTAATGATACAAGCGCTCCCAATAGATTCACCAATTTCCGCCTCTTCTTAGCCACGGAAGGCAGATGATAAACCGTATACAAACCGTATCCAGAAACACCAGCAGCTGCAACTAATCCAATCAATTTCTTTCGCTTACGCGCATAATCGTATCCTCTTTTCATCATCATCGAATCCGTATCGAAAATCAATTACAACTTACAAGAAGAACGGATCCGGAATTGTCGGAGCCTGAGGAACTAGATAAGAAGGGATACCTGCAGAAGAGATCGGGCGGCGTCTCGAAGCAGAAAGCCTGGTGGGGTGGAGTGGCGCCGACACTACTGCGAAAGATTGATCGGGCGAGAAATCTGCTTCGATTCGTCGGATTAGGGAGGAAGGCTTCGAGGTGTTGTAGGATTGCAACAACCATCAACCAACTCTCGACCGCCTGATAAATGGAAGAAAGTTAAAAAAGGAAACCAATGGAAAGTGAAGGAAAGAAATGGAAAGTGTGGGGCCGAGCCGAAGGAGGAGGTGGAAGTGGATAAGATTTGAATGAAGGGGAGGGCCCCACTTATCCTCACTACACATTAAAGAAACTGCATAATTTTTTGGTTTTTGTGGGTCGTTAGTTAGTTATATGGCATGTTCTCTCAGCCGACATTCGTAGCATGATCACATTCACAGCTTACTTACTCACATCGTATCAGTACCGAGCTAAATACAAGTATTAAGTAAATACTCTAAAAAAAACGAAGTGACAATTTGAATCTGCCTAAAATCGTACTTAAAAGAGAAGAATTCATATATATATATATATAACTATCTTACTCTAAATATGATATATTGGAGACTCTTATAATTTGTGATGGTAGTTTTTGTTGTGGTGGTTTTCTACACTTGACAAATGACCCTAGACCTATTTATACTATCCTAAAGAAAACTCTAGACTTAGATATTTCTAGAGTAAGAACTTCCTAATTAAAAAGTATCTAGAACATCCTACGACTATTTTGGTCCTAGAATCATCTAAACACATAACCTAGTCTTACTATCTAGATCACTCTTCATTATGGACCAACTCTTTTAGTCCAAATCTTAAGTCTTGGCCCATGATAGTAAATTAGTCTTAGCCCATGATAGTAAATTAGTCTTAGCCCATGATGGTAAATCAATGTTGATCTTAACACCCCTCCTCAACATTGACTTTCTTTCATGTTCCTTCTAGTCAATGTTGTACTCTGGTATGTGCCGCTATCGATTCTTCATTCGTACTTTTCCGCATTGATAATGTCTTCTCTTTTTGTCGATTATGGTGAAACTCTTATTCATCGGCTCAAATTTCCCACCTCGATAAATCTTCGTACTTTTGCATCTTTCTCTTCTCGAGGTCTTCATTCTTTTACATTGTTCGCTCCACATTTAGTCGACCAATAATGAATTCTTATGTTGATCTCTTCAGGTTTTGAAGCACTTCTTCATTTATCAAGGACTGAACTCTTAGCAAGCGACAAGGTAACTGATCGACGCTTGTTTCCCATCGTTAGCAGCACAGCTTCATCTCCTTTAGACATCTCCAAGTCCGACTCTTCTTTATCTTCATCTTGAGAAATAGATTTACTGCGAACTAGCGGACTTGCAAGGAAGCAAGAATAAGTGCAGATGTGATTTTTATCCCGATCACGAAATGGCTTAGTGATCGACCTTCCCGATTCTTGTTTCACCACGTGTTCATCATCGGCTCCTCCATGAACGTCTCTGTGAGGATTCGAACTCCCCCTTTTTCCATGAACCTTCTTTAAAGAAGTCTTCTTATTTGAAGCCAGTATCACGAACATGACGTCTACTCGCTCACCGATGTGAACTACATCCGCCTTGATCATCTCAACATTCCTGAGAATTTCACATTGTTCGAACCAAATAAAATGTATATACCTGAATCGACAGCATTCGCCACTGAAAGGAGATTTCTCTTCTTGCCGGGAACATGACAAACGCTATCGAGCTTGATCGACGTCCCACCGCTGCTATTGATCACAAAAATGTCTTTCTTCTCAACATGGTGAACGTTATCATCCACCGTGACTATAACTTCTTCTCATTCATGACGACGAAGAGTAGCGAATTGTTCTTCGTCTATGGTGAGATGATGACCGCAACCGGAATATACAATCCACTCATTCCTGAATTTCGAACTTCAAACGCATATGTAGGAGTGGTCTTGGCAAGAAAATATTTTGCCCATTCGTCATCTTCGGTTGAAGTTTCAGATTCCACCATGTTACTCTCCTTCAGTTTGGTCCGACAATTTCTCTTCGGGTGTCCAGGCTTCCCACATCGGTAACACTCGAAGTATTTCCTGCGAGACAACTCCACATTCCCACCAACCTTTTTCCTGGCGTCATTCTCCTTTACCTGAGTCACGAGCGCGCACAGCTCTTCCTCCAGCTTTATCCCGGCTATTTGCTTAGCCAGCGACTCATGTGAAGTTAGAAGGTTCTCAAACTTCTCCAAGGATGGTTGTTGAACCCACCCTTGAATCGATGTAACAAACGATATATACTCGGAACGTAATCCCCGAATAATGGACCGTTTTATCCGCACCTCCGCAAGTGGCTCTTCCGGGTTGAGCAAATTAATTCCTGAACACAAGGTTCTTAACCTTTAAAAAGAACTGTGAAATCGACGACTCACCCTGTTTCGCATTCGCCAGATCCGTCTCCAACATCTGTAACTCCGCCTCGTTTTTCTTGTTGTATAGCTGGTCTAGCGTCTTCCAGATCAAACTGGCAGAAGTGCATCGTGAGATATTCTCAAAAACCGGTGACGATATTGATCTCTTCAAGGCAAAATCCACATTGGCATTCCTCCGCTTCCAGCGCTTGAGCTCTTCATCGTTTCTAACGGTCTCCTCCGGGGCGGTTGTATCACTGCCTCCAACGATATCCCACAATTCTTCACTCAAGAGATACGATTCCATGCAGGTCTTCCAAATCCGGTAATTGGACGAGTTTAGTAGCTCAATTCCTTGTCCAACCACGCGACCGATATCATCCATATTTAGAGTTCCTGAGTTCTTCAATCCCGATCTTGAATCGTTCCGCGTTACCGTAATAGTGGCTCTGATACCATGTAAAAATAACGAAGTGCCGATTTGCACTTGCCCAATACCGTACTTCAACAATAAGAGAAAAACTCGTATATATATAACTATCCTACTCTAAATATGATATATTGGAGACTCTTACAACTTGTGATGGTGGTTCTTGTTGTGGTGGTTTTCTACACTTGACAAATTACCCTAGACCTATTTATACTATCATAGAGAAAACTCTAGACTTAGATATTTCTAGAGTAAGAACTTCCTAGAAAGTATCTAGAACATCCTACGACTATTTTGGTCCTAGAATCATCTAGACACATAACCTAGTCTTACTCTCTAGACCACTCTTCATCATTGACCAACTCTTTTAGCCCAAATCTTAAGTCTTGGCCCATAATGCTAGTCTTGGCCCATGATAGTAAATTAGTCTTAGCGTATGATAATAAATTAGTCTTAGCTCATGATGGTAAGTCAATATTAATCTTAACTACTTATCTCTTTCTTAAGTCATAAGTAGATATTGTATAATAATAAAGATATCTAAATGGATTGGGTTGTTACATGGTGGATGGTTAGGAGTTATTTTGAATGGAAATTTAACTGATGACACCACATATTCACAACCTAATCTATATATAATATAATTTAGGTACACTTCTAAGGCTAATAGCTTAGATTTTTGTCATGTCACCGATAAGCATTTTGATTGGTTGATAATTTGTTTTGTAACTTATTCATATGTTAAACATTATTCAATTCTTTAATCTCATTTTTTCTACATGTATATTATTTAATCTTGATTAGTATACTAATTCACATTCTTCATATTTATATTCTAATAGTGTTGGTGAGTTTTACAAAATTAATTTGTGCAACATGTAGTTAAAATAGTGTTAACAATTAGGGTATCAATTTGCAAAAAATATAAAATTATAACTTAACAAAAGATTCTTATAAGAATTCTTAAGAATAAAATGTGCATTGCCTCCTTAAATTTAAATACTTTTTAAGGAAAAAAAATTCATGCATGCTTACTTTAATTAAAAGTTTAAAACAACCTATTTTTTCACATATTTTGTCACCTTTTTAAATTATTTCTAAAACTAACTATAATATAACCATTGTTAAAATATCAAAAGTATGTTTATACTTTTAAAATTCTCAAGTAAACTCTAATTTTTTTTTCTTCTAATGTTTGAATTACACCAACATCAATTGGCAATATAACATATGTTTTCTATGTTAAAACTTATGGTACTACATTTTGTAATAAAATTAAAAATGATGAACTTATTACTACATTTTACATAGAGTGCGAGTAAGATATCATAGTAATATAATAAAAACAATGGAAATATTTGGAAATTGAAAGTAGATGTGTTTTGATAAAACCTACCAATTCCTATCCTCCATCTGTTACTATTCTAATTAATTTTTAAGTTCTCCGTCCATGAATTTTCATCTTCGTCTTCTATATATGTCTTATACTCTTCTTCTTGGTTTTGTTCATTTCACTGCTAAAAGGATTTGTAATCTCCGCATTCAGTTACATCGATCTAAAAAATTAACACAATGTCGAATGAAAATTGCTTATTCGAGAAGAATACTAGGATTAAGGTCCCTTCAATCGGTCTCGGCACCTGGAGTATCGATCACTCCCTGATTTCTGATACCCTCGCTGTGATCGTTAAGGTAATTTTTTTTTAGGGTACTCGAAAGATGACAATTTTGGTTTAAATTAGTTTATGCTGATTAAACTGCAGATTGGCTACGCTAACTTTATTGTGCTCATAGTATGGCAACGAGAAGGATGCATATTTTTTTAAAAAAAAATTCTGGATATTTTTGTGCATTATATGCTTCAGTTGATAAATAAAACGTAAATAATCTTTAAAAAATCGGTGGAAAAAAAACCTAAATTAGCTCATAAATATTTATAATTTATCATCTATATAATTAATACATAACATAGACACAAATAAAAATTATAAAAATATCAATCCCGCGCAATGCGCGGGGCAAATACCTAGTAAATAGTTAGTGTCATGGGAAATAGCCAAAAGAAATATCAATGAATATGAAAGAATATATCTGATGTTGAAGTGTAAAGTGCGGTTCTTTTGTAACTTTATGCATTTTTATCTCATAAGACAGATTATGAACAATCATATGTTTTCAAGGGCCGCATGACGAAGCCAAATCATAATATCCTAAAAGAAGATTACAAAACCATATATCAAATAATAGTTGGCTGTAATTTTATAATCTATTACACTGAATATAGCTTTAGGGGTCTTTAGAACAGTTTGCTCTAATGTGTTCTATATTCAAATACAAGGGATCATAATGGTTGCTCTCACAAATTTGTTAACTAGCAAAACAACCGAGTTCAAGGTAACTTATACATTCATCCAATGGATTCGTTATATATATTGTTTAAGTTATTTTTATGACTTATCTAACTTAATATCAAATATATATTTACTAATTTTAAAACTATTATATGCTAAATTTGATATTGTTGATTCAAACTAGAATTGTAAATATTGGCAATGGCACCCAACCAGGCCCCAGGGTATCCGGACTATAATGTTTGCACCAAGCATGTCAATTTTGATGATGAAAACTACTATTGTAGTAAATGTAGAAATTTCAATGCATTACACTATAAAATGTTAGTCAACATTGATAATACCTTCATTCTTCTTCCTTCTTACTTTTAACTACTTTAATACACAAGTATATTCAATTATAACTAGATACATACTAAAAATGGTTGTTATGGACGGAGAGAACCGAGCTTATGTCACCATGTTTGACGCGCCTCAGTACCTTCTCGAATGCCCTCAATAGGCGAGAACATACTGCTCTTGGATGCTTCGCCTATCTATTCTATTATGTCCCAATTAATGAATTACGTGCACTGGTGCACCAACTGTAAGTCTTAATTTTACTACTAATTATGAGGCTTATTTTATATATGTGTCTAACAAATTGACTTATCTTACAGTAAGAACAAGAAGTAAAATTTAATGGCTCAATTGAAAGACAGAATCTTCTCCCTTATCGGAGATGTTGGATTACGGAGACGTAATACTACGAAATGCTAAACGTGTACATGCAAGTAATCTAACTACGCAGCGGAATAGTGTACACATACATTTTAGCTTTCCTGCTCAAGAACGTCGTAGAGGGAGTTCTGATCCTCCGGTCGGAACCACGTACAAGTTCTTCGTAAGAAGAAGTCCTACGCGGTGTAAACTTCACAACAAAGCCTCTGATCGATTCTTCAACGGGGACATAACCTCGGACTAAGATGTGCCGAAAATCTCAACTAAGGGGGTGAGAGGGTTTCTCTCAAATTCCTCAATGGAGGTACTTCTTATTATGAATGATGTATAAACCCCTTAGGTGAGTCCCCTATATATAGGATTGGTGGAGTGGACAAAAGTCCACTCCAACCAATATGGGACAAGTTTCGGCCGAACCTATGCTATTAAGAGGGAGGCCCAATTTTGGGCCCGCCATGTCAATTAGGGATTGAGTTTGGCCCAATTAGCCTAATGTGACAATTACCTAATTAACTTAGGTAATTTCTTTAGCATTAACGGGCTACCAATTACGGCGTCACCTCACTATATGCTAACAGCTCCCACTCACCGGAATGGGAGGGTGCCTGTTAATATATAGTTATCCAATAGCATCAACATCTCAGTCTTCAGTCTTTGTCTCCGTCCCGAATAGTTCATACGAGGTTAGCCGTGCGACCGGCAGATACGACGGGCATCGTGCTACTCATCTGTTAGGATACAAGTGCTTGTCTTGTTTGATGATGTCACCATGGTCGTTGGAGGAGAGCTTGATGGAGTGAACTCATACAAACCATCTTTATTAATCCCGCGAAGTAGCGACGCCCCCGTGCGAAGATCCTTCATCACAAAATATGTCGGAAAGAATTCAGTGAACGCATTATTAGTTTTGCAAAATTGCGAGACCGATATAAGATTTCGTTTGATATCCGACACACATAACACATTAGATAATAAGAAGGATCCACAAGGAGTTGAAAGAGAAGTTTGACCCGTATGAATGACGGTGAGGCCATCACCACTGCCAACCATTAGATTGTCGAATCCATCATAGTCCGAGCGGATTGATAAATTCTGAAGATTGGAGGTAACATGATGAGAAGCACCCGAGTCTATAATCCAAGACTTGTTTGGGTCCATATTACTGGACGTGTAATTCACCATAGGCATACAAGTGTTTTGTCCATAAGAATTCTCGTCACGATAGTTTTGTCGAAGGAACGAGGACCTAGCATTGTGACCTTCACAGTCACATTGACAAATGTCGGACCTAAAATCTGACCTAAGGCGATTACGTTATGAAAACGTGCAATTTTGAATAGAGTCGCCACTAATTAATTAAGGCTAACTAGAATCCTAAATTACCTAAGTGAATAACGAATTAAACACCTAGGTATAAAATCGGTTTACGATCAGAAATTTGAGCTCGGGGGTTCTATTACGAATTAAAAATATAATTTTAACCACGCCCTTTCGGTACTCAATTCACTTAGTTGCCAACTTTATTTTTTAATATATGCTATGTCAGATTAATCTAACGACGTCAGGATTTAATTAAATTTAGGATATGCAAAAAAAATATTATCGGTCATCAACATAAATCTAGAAACAAAAAAAAAAAAAACTATTAAGCATCTAAAACTCCTAACAAAACTTAACATGCTCAAAATCATGATACAATTTAATATTTACATTTCATATACATATATATACAATAAAACATGTCATCCAATTATGTCTACATCTAAACTATCTAATTAACATGGTACAATAATAATAAAAACAAAAATAACCAAATAATTAAATGAAAAAAAAAACTTTAGACACTTAACTACAGAGACCGGTGACAGCAATCGGAGGGCCACTGCCGGAGGGGCGGACGACATCGGCGACGGCAAGGGCAGCGACAGCAACGGACTCCGGCGACATCAGCAGACAGGGACGGTGATTCCAGTGGTCCAGTCAGGCGAGCTCCGATCGGGCTGCACTTCGGTTCCGGCGATGGCGTCAACAAACTCAGTCGGAGCCGGGCGAGGTGGTCCGGGACAGAGCAGGGTGTCGCGAGTGCGGTGGCTCTGGCGATGGTGATTCGGTGGCGCTCCGGCAAGGCGATGGCGGGGCAGCAGGGTGGACCGTGGCTCTGGAGATCCGGCGGCAGAGAGGACGACGATGAGAATTTACAGAGAGAGAGAGAGAGAGGGTCAGGCGCCGGAAGCTGGGCGGATCCGGGGGTGGTCGCTGGCGGGCGAAGCGACGGCGTGGAGGGAGTGGCGAGGTCACGACGACCGGTGGTCGAAGCTAGGGTCGCCGGGGGAGCTCAGGTCGGCCATGGCAGATTTAAAAAAAAAAAAAAAAAAAAAAAAAAAAAACTTTTTCACTAGAAGACAAATCTGCACGGGTTCCAAAATCTGATGTAATATTATTGTTGTTCTCCCCTTTTAACATGTAAAAATCACCATATTTATAGCTAAACTAGGACCCCTAAACTAGGAAAATAAAATCTGAAAAATATATGCATTTAATATTCAAAAAATATACATATATATATATTTATGTATTTCACCATAAATACACATAATATATTTTCTAAATATTTTACAATAAATAATGCATATACACTATCCTATTTTAAGCCAGTCCTATCTTTAGAAACTTCGCAACCTTACATATTTAAATACTTCCTTTTTTGACGCGTCACATATGACATTTTAAACGTGCTACGCACGGACCAAAATTAGGTGTTTACAACAAATAATAGAGAGTTACCTATAAATCTCCCATGCCTCTGTTCATTTGAAGCATTATGTTGCTGGCCTTGGTACCTTTTCTTGTTCCCACAGTGATTTTGGGACTAGTTACCCCCTGAGCATGTGGATGACTACCACGCTTGTTTGAGCAGTAATTTTGCTGTTGACCGGATTTTTTCTTCCGCACATAATTGGCTGACACAACGGACAACTCATGGCCATGATCGTCACGTTGAAGAAAACGTTCGTGTTCCTGCAATTTGTCATAATTTTTTTCAAAAGTAATAGGGCTTTCTCGAGCTCGAATAGCAGCTGAGATGTCTCTAAACTCATGTCTGAGTCCATTAAGAGCATGAATTACAAGATCAATATCATCCAACGGGGATCCAATGATTGTGAGTTCATCAGAAATTGATTTTATTTTACCCATGTAATCAGTAATCGGTTTCATACCTTTGACCGACTGTGATAACTGCTCCTTCAAGGACATTAGGCGAGATCGAGATCGGCTAGCATAGACGTTGCTTAAAGTGGTCCAAGCTTCACGGGACGTCTTGGATAGACTAATACGAATATGACCGACTCGGTAACTGAGCGATGATGGCATGAAGAATTAATTGGTCTTGAAGTACCCAAAGTTGACACTTCGGATTGGGGATAACTTTACCGTCAACTTCAATCGTCTTTGAAGGGCAGGGTTTCTGGCCATTGACGTAACCTAGGAGGTCGCATCCGATAAACAGAGGTAGCAATTGGGCTCTCCATGATGGATAATTTTTTTGAGTCAATTTCAGTGGTAATTGTGCAGCAACATTGATAGTAATAAGACTCGCAGATGCTAACAGACCGTTTGCCATGATTCAGAAAAAAGAAAAATTTGACTTTTTGATTGAATAGGAGATGAATTTGTGCAGCACAAAATCTTACGTACCAAGGAATAGGTCTGCAGCTTGTTGGACAAAGCAATATTCTCACGAAGACCTTCTTGTTGGTGACGAATGAGTAACTTTGAAGACTGCAATCGATGGAAAAAAAATAGTTCAGAGAGCTCGTTGGAGCATTCGTGGCTCTGATACCATAAAGAGTGTAATTGTTATGTATTGATTGACTTGAATATTGTACATACGATCACCTCAATATATATGGAGGGGTTGTAGATAATACATGGAAAGTAAATATTACAAACGATATACACAAGATCTTAGGAAATAACTTTCCTAATTTCATTATCCCTAATAAGTTAGAAATATTTTATTATATGTTATTCGAAATGTCTCCACTTCTACTTTTACATGAAAGAATCATTTGTAAACTCGACCAGCGTAAAAAAAATTATAGTTTTTCTATTACAATATTAAGAGTAATACAATAATAGTATATTATATATAGTATAATAAAAAAAAAGGAAACAAAATTATTGTTATACATTAAAATTATACAACAGCCTTTAATCAGTGTATTAATTTTATAATAAAAAATTACATCATTTGAGTTCCCCAAAGTCCAAATAATACATATGTAGCAAAAAATAAAATGTTCCATCATTTGAGTTCTGGTGAAATTCTTATACATTTTTATTTCACATATATCTAATAAGGTTAGACACAGTAATTCTTAGAGAAAAATAAAGTGGATAATAATTACAATAACATCCTAACCGCACGACTAATATACAAGAACAGTTGGGGTCTTTCCAATATGTATCGGTCAATTATATAGTAACGCTAGGTTGGATTTACTTGCCTTTTATAAGTTGTATGGCTGCATGGATTGTATGGTCTAACCTAGCGTTACTACATTAACCGATACACATACGCGATCTGTCCTGTCCTTGTATAATAGTCATGCCGTTAGAATGTTATTGTGATTATTATATGTATATGCAATCTTTTCATGATCTACGCGGCTTTACATTGCTTTGCGTAGCTACATTTGACGAACTCGCAACGACCAAAAAAGCCGTACGTCAAATTGCTCACGCCAATCGACCAAACCGCACCGTCATCCGGTCTATCCTCATTTGGATATGCTCTACTCATAGATTCATCATCATTATCATTATCATCAGAATTAACATATAATAATATTAATAAATAAAGTTCTAAAACGTAATAAGAGTTATCTTTTCAATAGGAAGAAATTTATTGAGCTTCGACTATTTTGACCTGAGTCGGACAACAAACTTCGAAACCGTATAAACCAACCAACATGTATTTAAAAGGTTTTCACCAAATTTCTTTTATTTTTTCTTAATTTTTAAAGAGTAATAACAATTTATTTACTTTTTATTAAAAGTTCAAACAATATCTTAAATTTGGATTTTGGGTCTTGTAATCCATATATGGTATCATAAAAGAAATTATGATCCAACCGGAAGAGTTTTTCAAGTCTTTCTTTAACTATTATTATATTAAATGATTACATGTAGTCAGTTGCGGAGGCGTGAATTTTAAAATACGAGTTCACCAATTAAAAAAAAAAACTGAATTCAAAAACCCCAAATTCAATTTACTAATCTAAGGTTCAATTTTATGCTTTTTGATATAATATTGAGATATTAAAAAATTGTGTAATTGAAAGAGAAAGAGAAAATGTCATTATACCGTATTATGTGAGAAGAAGATGCAGATGGAGAGTTTAATTTGAAGTTGGAAAACCTTCAGCTCCTCGAAGAGGAAGAAGACGACTGGGCCCTGAAGAAGACGAAAACAAGAGAAAAAAAGAGATGAGGAAGAAGACGATCTTAGATCTATCTCGTTACGTAATGTTCGAGCTTTCTAGTTTACAGTTTGAGATTTTTTCGAACAGTCAGCGTATGCACTGACATGTCAACGTAACCCACTAGCAGCCTAGTGTCACGAGTTTGGAGCTTTCCACGCTCCCAGTGGAATACGCCTGCGGGGCATCCGGCCTTTCCACATCCGGATCAGCCCTCTTTACTCCCAAGATCAGTTCTCGAAGCCAATTCGCACCGCGCATACGGAACGAGTCGTGGCTCTCATGGACATAGTAGACGTTGGCGTGCTCCAACTTGCACCACTTTCCAGGACCGTGACATTCTCCCTCACCCAACCAACGCAACGCCCTTGTTGCGCGAACCCGCCGCCTCCACAATATCTTCTGCAGCATGGCACTTTACCACACCATCAAAATTTCTGCCTTCTTGAGTACGGTATTTGTTGCTTTTTGCGTATTGTCTCATCATTCCTGAGAAGATCAACTTCCTCGGTGTCTCGCATACGTTGGTCACCGCTGGGTCTTCCAGGCCACAATTCCGCATCGCAAACCCAGTGCGAGGCCCGTGGAAATATCTCCCCCTCCTCCGCGAGGTTAGACTTTCTCGTCTAAGAGATTTCCCACCTCATGGGACGCTACTCGGCAATATTTCGGTCAATACAAGCAGTTCTCCCGCATAGTGTACTCTTTCATCCCTCCTCGTTAGACACTTTTCCTTCAAGAGTCGTAACAGCCAATATGTGCACCTGAATACACTCTTCTCTAGTGCATCCACTCCCCATGGTGGCAACGTCACCGCACATCCTTGATCTCTCGGATTGAAGGCAACCCTCCGCTGTCATGTCTTCCGAGTTCACTGGAGTCACACCAGTGTTCCTCCCCACAAAATAGCGCAACTCAACCTTATTCGTCGAACAACTCCTCGTTCAGAAACCTTGTTCACTAAGAGCGCGCTATCGATGGCCATCCTCGTGGTAAAGCATATCGGGACAACCACGATCGTTCATAGTCCGCAGCGTTAATATATTCTTCGTTTTCCTCCCTGACTCGAGAACTCCGCTCTGATACCACTTGTCACGGGTTTGGAGCTTTCCACGCTCCCAGCGGAATACGCCCGCGGGGCATCCGGCCTTCCCACATCTGGATCAGCCCTATTTACTCCCAAGATCAGTTCTCAAAGCCCAACTCGCACTGCGCATACGGACGGAACGGGTCGTGGTTAGGGCTCTTTGCTCCGGAGAGCAGCTTAACTGGTTTTCGGCCTGCCTTGGCCATCATCAGGAGAGCGGCATTAGCTCCCGAACGAGCAGGATCCCGAAGGATATGCAACATCTTACCGATAACAACCAGGACATTGAAAACCAGCCATTGGCTTTCAAGCGACACCTCATGTATGTGGGGGAGAGATCCACATCCATCACGTCCCGGCTTGGTTTCTAACGACTACTCCCCCCTAAAGAGCTTTATATACAAAAACTCTCTTAGACGTAGTAGACGTTGGTGTGCTCCAACTTGCACCACTTTTCCAGGACCGTGACACTAGTATAGTCAAGACAATAGTCTGTTAAGTCCAACTCTGCTCGTCTCCACATATACCTAATACGGTATGTGGGTCAGACGAAATATATTTTTTAAACAAATCAACGCGGCGAGATAACGCTCCTGAGGATTTCGAAAGTGAGGCTTTATAGTTAAATTATATGAAAGTAAGCACTATTAACCGTTAAATCACCACTGCTAATAAGTACAAAGACATATTAGCCATTTAATATTTAAATTAATAAAAAATTATGGGGAAAAACAAAAATTGATTAGGGTTGATGAATTGTTGGGCACATATATAAGTTTACTGCCATAATATGTCTGTTTCCCAATCTCTGGTTCCTTTCTCTCTCTCTAAAGATAGAAGACACAGCTAGCTCTCCAAATTTGTAGACGCGTGTTACCATGTTGGTCTGACAGAAAGCTTTCGCCATTGCCATGTAAATAACATTCGTTGATCCATTCAACTCTTCCAGCTGGTAATCCCTCTCTCTCTTCTCAATCCCAATTCCAATCCTGCTAGTAAAGCTAGCTCTTCTATGCCGTTTCGTCTTCCTTAAACAAGCCTTCAACCTTTCATACATACATACTAATATATATTCCAGATGCCCTAACCCTAATTTTCAATCCCCTGAGATTAACTCGTGATTTCTTCGCTACCCAAAAATCCTTCCTTTGAGGGTTTTCAATTATCAAATTCAATTGTGTTCAAGAAAGATGCGTTATTTTTAATTTAATTTCAGTTATATTATTGCATCGGAGCTGATCAACAAGATGGAGATCATGTACCAACCATATATCGATCCCAATTTCGAGTCCCTTATCGAAAGAATTAATCCTCCAAGGTACTCAATTTTTCATCCTTCAACTGTTATTTTATGTGATCGATCGGAGTAACTTAATTGATAAGACGAAACGATTTCCACAATAAAAGTATATATATAATAATGAATTGGCATGCTGAATAGCGGTTTCTAGCTATATATCCTAATCAATGACGAAAGGAAAAAAAGTGTATATGCTGACACGATAATTAATATTATTTGCAGGGTTTGCATCGACAATGAGACCTGCCATGACTGCACGCTAGTTAAGGTATGGTTTTAATTGGTGCTTGGTGTTAGTTTAATGTATCTTTTTCTGGTATGAGACCACGCACTATAACATAAACTATATATATTCCAAGTTGGTGGGTATGGGTTTAGTCTAATTTATTAGGAGAGATTACTATTTTATGCCCAGAATTCATATAGAAGTGGGTCCTTCTTATTAATTAAGAAGACTATTCAGTATTCCCTTTCTCTTCACATTTTGGGTGTGTGGGAAATCAGTGTTCCGATTAATTTTGTAACATTATACTCCAGTGAGCCACACTGCAAGCTTACAGAGTTCTGATTAATTTAAAACATTATACACCATCGAATAATAATCTATGATCCATAAGTTTAGTAAGTCGATAATCTAAGTTGAGAGATAACACTACAGTAGATGAATTTTATGGATGACTTTTGGTAGGTGGATAGCGCGAACAAGAACGGAATCCTGCTAGAGATGGTTCAAGTATTGACGGATCTAGACCTAGTCATTTCCAAATCATACATCTCCTCCGACGGAGGTTGGCTCATGGACGGTAAGTGACCATGCCGGGGTTTTGTGGTTGATTCATGTGACCTTAATTATGTCATGAATCTTGGTTGTTTTTGTATTGTCTGATTTCTGGTGTTTACTCTACTTGTTCTTTAGTGTTCCACGTGACTGATCAGCAAGGCAACAAACTCCTCGATGAGAGTCTCCTTCTCTACATTCAACAGGTCTCACTCTACTTCTCATATGCATTTACTTGCTCAGTCTAAGTTTCAGAAAAAAATATATATATTTGAAGAAATATGATGTGGATATCATGAATTGGCCAAAAATAGTTTATTTCATCATATAAGAAATATATAACCCAATTTACCACCAACATTAGTGGTCTAGTGGTAAAAAAAACGCTTATTCATATGTGGTTTGATTCCGAAGTTTTAGATTTGAAATGCCTCATGTGCGTCACCTCGCGTAATCTGATAAAAATATCAGGTCCGGTTTGACCCACAAAACGCGTCATGCATATGAGGAGGCGAATAGAATTGAACGGGCCGGACTCTTGACCATATTAAGTTGTCAAGCATATGAGGCGGCGGGTAGAATTAGGCTTAGCGGATTAGTCTTTTGACTATACTAGATTGATGAGAAGCTAATATATGCGCTAGTTGTTCATTAATTCCGGATGAAAAAAAACAGTAGAAAAGTCCGAATATTATATTATTGCAGGAAGGATACAGACTGGACCAACTTAGTTTATTGTCTGCATTTCTCATTATGATTGATCTTAATATTTGATGATGGAGATTTGTGTTGTTTCCCCTTTTTTTTCTTCTAATTATACATAGTAATTAATTAATTAACAGGCAATTTGTACAACTAGGGAAGGCCTCTCCAAAGAAGCACAAGCTCTATCATCCGCAAGAGACTTCACCTCACGCCACGTGTCCCCCGAGCAGACATCGCTGGAGATCTTGGGGACGGACCGGACGGGCCTATTTTCCGAGGTGACAGCCGTGCTGACTGGGATGGAATGCCACATCACCTCTTCAGTTGCATGGACCCACAACGGCCGCACCGCGTGTATCTTCTACGTGGAAGACGAGGTTTGCGGTGGGGCCCTCATGGACCCGCTTCGGCTAGCAGATATCGAGTCTAAGCTGGGAAGCGTGGTCGGTGTTGGAGCCGAGAAGGTCAAGAGGGAGAGCGTGAGGGTTACTGCCCCGTCAGCGAGGAGGACCCACACAGAGCGGAGGCTTCACCAGCTCATGTTTGCTGACAGGGACTATGAAGGGTGCTGTGGCTGCCGTGGAGAAGGCGGTCACTGGAGGGGCCAGGGGACCCACGTGTCCATCGAAAGTTGGAAGCAGAAGGGGTATTCAGTCGTTAATATTCGGAGCAGAGATCGGCCGAAGCTTTTGTTTGACACTGTGTGCGCGTTGACTGAGATGAATTACGTTGTCTCTCACGCTTCTATTAGCTCCGTGGGGTCCTTGGCTTACCAGGTGAGAAATAAATAATAAACATGTTAATTTGGTTTTCTCTCTAAATTTATCGTATTTATAAATTTACGACTAATTCATATATCTTGTAGAATATATATGGTAATAAGTTGCTTGATTAAAATGCACAATCAAATCATAACAGGAGTACTTCATAAGGCGGAAGAATGGGTACACATTGGAGACGGAGAGCGAGAAGGACATACTAACACAATCCCTTGTCGCAGCCATCGAGAGACGAGTCTCGCAGGTACACAAACTAATCATAACTATTGTCGGAAAACTGATATTTAATCCTATTGTGTAATGATTGACATAAATGCCCTATTTTGCAGGGACTGAGGCTAGAGATATCGGGTAGGAACCAGTTAGAGCTATGGTCAGAGGTGACAAGAGCGTTTCGTGAGAACGGGTTGTCCATAACAAGGGCGGACACAAGAACACGGGGGGATCGATCAAGAGGAACGTTCTACTTGGCAGATGCATCGAAGAAGGATGGAGAAGTGGATTGGAGTGCGGTAGAGAGGGTGAAGAACCAGATTAGGGATTCGGTATTTGCGGTAAATATATCATCGGAAGTTAGTACACCTCGGAGTTCGACTAGTGTTAGTAGGAGTTGCAGCGGCAATAGCATTAATGAGGAAAGGCCGCGGCTTTCTTTCGGTAGCCTCTTATGGTCTAAGCTTGAGAGGATCTCTAGTAACTTTGGCCCCATTAGGTTATAAGGTCCAAATGGTGTAGATTTGGAGTAGCTAGC
The DNA here is from genome assembly GCA_036873135.1 of Clarkia xantiana subsp. parviflora. Classification (NCBI taxonomy): domain Eukaryota; kingdom Viridiplantae; phylum Streptophyta; class Magnoliopsida; order Myrtales; family Onagraceae; genus Clarkia; species Clarkia xantiana. The sequence continues at coordinate 13,719,582 of JAPTYO010000008.1, read as the reverse complement.
TAGTAGGGCATCGTAAATTAATTGCAATCAAGTGTAGAGATAAGTTGAATCATGGATTTCTATTCTTTGGTTCATGTTGAAAATGTTTAAATATCTATTTGGTTACTCCACTTAATTAAGGGTTCTTTGCGAAGAAGTAAGTGATTACGTACTCATCTTTCATTTTGTAGATAATTCACTGCTTAACTTGTGACTTGCTGCAAACTGGTCACCTAACTTTTTATGCTCCTGATTGAAGGAAGATTTTAATACTCTTTGCTACCTCTACTAACTAACTAAGAAAACTCTACTTTGTCTCGAAAAGGAAGGGGTTGCTGCAAATTAGTTACTGATTGCCTCAGCTTCTTATTTGTTGCAAACTGCATACCTAATATAATTGGTGTACTAACATTATATGCTGGATATCTTCTACACACACATGTTGGATCCACATCGCAATTTTGAACTCAGAGCTATAAGGTTAAGAGAAATTCTTCAATACATAGTGTCATCTACGTAGCTGACATGATTTGAACTTTTTTGGCCTTTGAAAAGGCAATTCACTTTATTAGTTTAGCCAACCAATCACGGATATAAGGTAACATGTTTTGCTTTCTAAGGTTTCACAATTTTTTTTTCTTATTTAAACCAAGCTCTCACAAGCTAGTTGGGATTCAAAACTCCTGCTCTACTCTTTCTACCCCATATCGTACCTCATCGTTAAGATTTTAACACGTGTTCTTAGATTTAATATTTTCCTTATAGGGTTCACCAATCCCAATAGGGTTTTAGAAAAAAAAAAACACAAAATTAATTACATCCATAACACGTGTCAAAATCTTAATATCGAAACACGATCTGGAATATGAATAGTGGACTAGAGATCTGTTTCTCACAAGTTGGATGAATATCTAGTATCTACTTACCTACTTCCATATCAGGCTCCATACCCTACTATATAAAACTTTCAGGATAATAAATAAAAATAATTTTTTTCATATACAATATAATACAAGCAGGGGAGGATCTACGGTGTCCTAAGCGGGTTCCCAGGACACCGTTTGGCTCAGATTAATTTTTTACAATATATGTGGATTTTCAGTAAATATTTTACGGGAACCCGGTTAGATATTAACAAGGACACCACTTGGAAATAAATTGCTTAATAGCTGAGTTGGATGAGTGAATGGTTTTTGAGTTTGACGTTACTGGTTCGATTCTTACGAGCCTCGTTCTTTTTGTTCATTTTATTCTTCATTTTCATTTGTTTATTGCGGCATTAAGGTGAATCTGGTCACGGGTTTAATCCCAAGTACCCTACCTCGTCTACTATATTTAGGGGTGAAACCGGTTCGGTCGGACCGGTTTTTTAGCTATTTCGGTCGGAGTCCGATGTATTCGGACCGGATTTTTTCAACAAAAAAATCCGACCAAAAATCCATATGGAAAAAAATAATCCGTCCATGTTTAGTACGGTTTTTCCGGTTCGGTTTTCGGTTTTAACCGAAAATCCGAACGTAATAATCAATATTTAAAATTTCTCCAATTTTAGAATACTAAACAAAAATTATGTAAAATACTATACAAAATTTCATACAACTAATACTTATAGAATATACTAAAAGTTCCAAAATTAATAAAAAGAGAAGATATTTGATTTCCTTAAGAAAAATTTTAAGTTATCTTAATATGATATATAATATATATCATATTATATTATATCATTGAATAACTTCGGTCTAGTTCGGTCTCCACGGTTTTTAAGACATGAGGACCGAACCGAACCGAAAAACCGAATGATACCAAAAAAATCCGACCACATAACAAACGATCTATATACGGTCCGGTTTTTTCGGACCGGTCCGGTTCGGTTTTTTGCGGTTTTTCGGTCTCGCCGGATTTTACTTTCAGCCGTAACTATATTAATTCGGCTGCGGAGGGCCTCTGACTGACACGTGGACGGTTTGTCTAGTTAACGTTGCCTAATTTAGTTGGCATTTAATAGAGGCTGTATAAATTTAGATACAAAATATTTATTGGAGGTAAATTAAGGAGTATTTTTATCTCCTATCACTACAAGAAAAGGCCTGTTTTCCTACCAGCCAAATCGGTCGGAATCCCATGAGAGATGGCATGTTACGTTGGTTTTCCGTCCCAAATGGCCTCTTGTTAAAAACATAGCAGGGAATCAGCCGGAAAAAATTTCTGACAAGGTCAGGAAAATTTTCTGTCCGACCAAATCGGTCGGAAAACGTCAGTAAATTTTCCGACATACCAAAATCAGTCAGTAATTTTGCTGACCCAATAGACTTGCTGAAGAATATACGTTGATGTTGTTGACAACGTATGGAATCACATCAGCCGATGCTAAAGGTGTTTTTTGGACTTGGTAGTTGGTGATACAAATTCTAAGTGTTTAGCAACTAAATTTTAGATTCCAATATTGATCTTTAAGGTTTTAGCCAATGCTAAATGTGCTTTTTGGACTTGGTAGTTGTTGATACAAATTCTATGTGTTTAGCAACTGAATTTTAGATTCCAATGTTGATCTTTAGGGTTACATTCATCAAATTCCATTGACGCACATTTAGGATCGCAGCAGCCGATGCTAAAAGTCTTTTATAGAGTTAGAAACAATTAGATACAAATTGTTGTCTTTAGACTTGGCTCACTTGAAGTCTAATTGATGGGTTTAGGGTCGAATCAAGCGTTAGTAATTATCATATTATGCATCATCATTTGCAATTCTACATATATCATTTGGGAGTGAAATAATGAATTCCAAATTGAGATTTATTAGATTTGATATTCACAAAGTAACAATATGTAACATCACTGTAATAATGTAGACACACATTATTATTGTCAAAATTGAAATACAATTACAATAGATGCACAATACTAGTGCACTCCTCAATGAAACATGAAATGAAGCTTCTAAACTAGGTCATGCTCCACTCATTTCTTCAACCCAAAGATTCTACAAGTGTTTGCCTCCGTGTACATGCTTGAGCCATTTCACTTGTGTGAACTTGTTTGACTATGTAAGAAAGAAATAAGTTCCTGTAATATTGTGTCAACACAGTAAGTTAGTGTGTTAACACAAACTACGTAGATTAGTTTCATAAAACGATGAAATTTGTGAAATACCCAGACTAAACGGTGAAATAAGTTCATGTTTATGTATAGAAACTCATTCAATCTTATTGCAATAAGCGAATAAATAACTCAAATCTTTTGGAACAAAAAAGTAAGCAAATAACAAATGGAAGATAAAGAGAGATGGAGATAGAACGGACTACATGGACTCAGATCTGTAGTGGATGGACTCAGATTTGTAGTGGCGTTGAAGAAACAAGTAGGTCACGGCTGAATCCTCGAAGCAGCGGTTGGGTCGGAATCGTAGTCGAATGCGTGGCTGTTGACCACCTCTTCTCTTATTCCTTCATTCCTCTTCACTTCTTCTTCCTTGTTCTTCCTTTCTATCTTCCCTTTTCCAGCCAGCAACTTTATTAAAGGAGGAGAGAGATGACAATTCAAAAGTTAAATATTTCTCAAGAGATTAATTAACAAAGTTTGATTGTTGGTTGGGTGTAAAGCACATGGACTATATAACTTGGTGGCCTATGTTTAAATCTTATTAATGCTATTAATTGTAATACATTTTATTTCAGCTTTTTCATCTTTAAATTTTGGCATTTTATCATAGAGTGTCATTGATTAGCTCAGTCTAATACATGTTTCTTAACTTCTTTTAGTTTTTGCTCTATCCAGGATTTAGTTTTTGACATAAATTCATTTTTTTAATGGATAAAGATTTTGACAAATAATGTTGATAAATATTTAGAGATTGAGAGCTGAAACAAAATTAGTCTCACGATTATTGTTCTGACTAAATGTCAATATGTTTTAACTAATTAAATGTTTGAATGTTTAAGCACCACATGCAAGTTTGTATCATTTTATTATAAATTATAACTAGTTGAAACTATATTTAAAAAATATATATTTTTATACCGATCTGAATTGATCTCAAACTAATTCGTTCTGGATGATTTTTCAAAAGATCATCGTAGGACCCTAAGTACCTAAAATTCTAAATCCGCCACTACCCCCCTTCTTTTAAAATTTCACAAACTGTAGTAACTAAAATGTAGTTAGTGGTATACAAATTGTCATTTTATAATGATAAATTCAAAATTAACATATATATAGTAATACTTGCTAATTTAATTATGGCTATAAAAATCAATAAATGTTTTATTAAGAAAGTCTAACATTAAAAAGTTGTAAACATATATATGCTAATCTATATGGAATATAAACTTAAATTAAAGAATTAATAGAATTTCCATACAATAAAGAATTAAAAAAATACTTATGTGCAGCTTCGAATCTACACTATGGTAAGCAGACACCGCTTGGCTCGATTTAAAAAAAGAAAATATATATATATAGGTATATTTTCCATAAACATATATTGTAGTGTAGCATGTTGGAAGGTAGTAAATTTTTATACCTATAGGTCGTGGGTTCGATCCTTGTGGCTTTCTTTAAGGTAATTTTTTTCTTAAGTTATATTTTTTCCTTTTCATATTTTTTAAGGATTTATAGAGTTTTTTTTTTTTCTTTTTCACATTGAGTCCATTTTTTTAGTTTTTTTTTTCAGCTAATTTTTTGTCCAAGTCATTTCTTTTTTCATAAAAAACTTTTTTTTTTCACGACGCTTTTAGTCAATTTTTTTAGTTTTTTTTCCTGAGGTTTTATCATAGTTATTGTAAACACCTAATTTTGGACCACGCGTGACGTGTAGCGCACCTAAATGAGAAAATATCTAAATACGGCAAGTCGGGAAGCTTCCAAGAATGCTTAGTGCAATATTAGGATATTTATTTGTGTTTATTGTAGAAAATATTTGTTGAATATTTAGCATTTATTAGCAAAATAAATCAGCAATATTTGTTGCTAAGATTAGACTAGGCAATAGTTATTATAAATAGCTAGCTATGTCAGTCGATGTAAGGGGGAGAAGACATTCAGACAAAGAAAAACATAGAGAAAATAAAGATATTGTTTGAAAAAAAACTGAAAACCTCGGTTTGGTTGTGTTTGATTTACTATTATTATTATTAGGGTGATGCTAGAGCCTGTGAAAAAAACTGTGAAAAATCCATAGAAAGCACTTCTAGGTCCACATGGCAATGCATAACAACATTCTCTTTCCATTTTATGAACAATCATCACTTGACATATGTTACTTGACAACTATCTATGAATTTTTCACAAAAAATTTCACGCTTTAAAAATTTATCCTTATTATTATTATCTAGTATTTGATCTTCTTCACCAATCTCATCTTACCCCAAAGCACAAGGCCAGGCGTTCGCTTTTATCTGTCCATCCTCCAGGAACAAGCTCTTAACCTCAGACGGACCTCCTTCCACCGTCGTAACCAAGCCTCATGGGACAAACAGCCGCATCTCATATCCGTTACCGTTACCACTAATCATCCCTGCAGTCACCCACGAGCCATCGACACTCTCCTACGAGCTCCAGCTCACCGCCGGCCCCTACTCCAGCAACCTAGCTTGTCCATCCTCCAAACTGACACGGACGTTTGCGTTGTCACTCCTTCAATCGACCGAAATCACGACCCGCAGCTAGCCCTACCGTTCACTCCGCTAAGGCCCTCTATTTCCGATTGCGACGCCGTCCTCGGCTCCGGTTGTCTTCTTCTACAATTGCTGGCCGCCAACCGTGCATCCCTCTCTCTCTCTCTCTCTCTCTCTCTCTCCCGTATTGGTCCTTCTCCTCCCGCCGGTGGCTTCCAGCAGCCACGACCACCCTACTTCGCCCAGTTCGCCAGACACACCACTAGGAGCGTAGCCACCCAGAGTCGACACTATGTCTCGATGCTGTCATCCCTTCCGAAACCTTTACTGCAGCTTCGGGCTTCCTCCATCTCTCGCTCCTGCTCCAGCACCACCGTTCGCCTGATCCCACCACTCCTCGTCTGTCTCTGAAGGCCGTCATCACTGTCGCTGGACATCACCGCCGTTGCTGGTTCACCTACCATCAATGTGAAGATTGTCGTATTCCTTCATGCTACAGGTGAATGCTCTTTACTTTATTTACTTATTTATTAATTAACTAGGTGCTGACCCCGCGCTACGCGCGGGATGACCCGTTAAACAGTACTTGTTTATTTGTGTAATGTAAAATGTTGAAATTATGTTTTGAGTTAGTTGCATTTATAGGAATGTATAGCTTTCCACATTCAATATATCCTTGTGCATACTAGATCACTAGATTAGCTTAGCTTGTGAACTAAGTTAGTTTAGTTAGTTAGATCTTCTTACTAGTATATATACTAGTTCTATACATTGTAACACATGATTTTGGTTGATCAATACATTTCATATTCAATCTAAATCCTCCAAGCTTTATATGGTATCAGAGCATGTACGTTTCTTGGCGATCAAGCAACCTGGATTCAGCTGGTTTCCGGTGGATCTTTGGCTTCGATTCTTCGATTTCAGCTTGGATTTGTGCTTCTATTCTTGATTCCGCTTGATTTCGACTCTTAGTAAGTCTCTTGGATCATGAACTGAGTTGATTCTCAGCTCAATTGAAGTTGTTTTTGGATCAATTCTGCGTAGCATTGCTAGTTGCTTTCCGGCCAAGTTTCTTCATCGCATTTGCTTCATCTACAAGTTTTGGTTCAAATTGTGCTTACTTAGCCAGTTTTCTTGATTACGATTATGGATTTCGTGATCTTGATTCAATTCTGAGCACTTCTGGATTGGATTGCTGCATTCTTTTGATCTGGATAGTTGCGTATTGCTGGATTTGGCTGGCATCTTTTGTCCTATTGTCCAACTTGCATAGTTGTACTCTTTTGGCCATTTCCGTTGGAATTGTGTGGCTGTGGTTGATAGTTTGCTGGATTTTCTTGCAATTCAAATCTATTTGAATCTTAATATCAGTGGAATTGGTGCTGGATTATGGCTGATAACACCATTGAGGATCCTCTCTATTTACATCCATCGGACACCACTGGCTTGTTGTTGATTCCATTTCAGCTCCAAGGTTCCAGCAACTACCATGCCTGGAGTACAGCTATCAAGGAAGGACTTCTTGTCAAGAACAAGATTGGTTTTATTGATGGCAGCTTCTCAAGATTGAGTGTCCCTGTGGCACAACATGTGAGATGGGATAGGGCCAATGCCATTGTTAAGGCGTGGCTTAGGAACAACATGTGAGATGTGAGATGTGAGATGTGAGGTCTATATGGATATTCCACAAGGCTTTGATTCTACAAAGTCTGATCTAGGCTCTCCAAGGCGTGTATGCAAGCTTTTAAAGTCTCTTTATGGGTTGAAACAAGCTTCTAGGCAATGGAACATCAAACTCACCAATACCTTGTTGAATAATGGATATACTCAAAGTGCTTCTGATCATTCCTTGTTCACCAAGGTAAATGGCAAGGATAGAGTATTTCTCCTCATTTATGTGGATGACTTACTCATCACAGGTTCAAATACCTGTATGATTGACCAATTGAAGACCACTCTCAAATCCCATTTCAAGCTCAAAGATTTGGGCAACTTGAGATATTTCTTGGGTTTGGAAATTGCTAGGTCTAAGGAGGGTTTGGTCATCAATCAAAGGAAGTATGCGCTTGAGCTCATTGAAGAGGCTGGATTGGGAGCTGCTAGGCCAACTGAGACTCCTATGGAGTTCAACCTCAAACTCACTACTTGTGAGTATGATGAGGCTACAAAGACTTCTTCTGATGATTTGCTCTTGGAGGATGCCACTGCTTTTAGAAGATTGGTGGGCAAACTTCTTTACTTGACCATGACTAGGCCAGACATTAGCTTCTCAGTTCAAAGGATAAGTCAATTTGTTGATAAACCTAAGAAGTCTCATCATGATGCAGCCATGAGGATCATTAAATACATCAAAGGAAGTCCTGGCCAGGGTTTGCTTTATCCTTCAAATAATGCCCTTGACTTGAGTCTATACTGTGATTCAGATTGGGCAGCTTGTCCTTTTAGTAGGAAGTCAGTAAGTGCTTATTGTGTAAGGCTTGGAGGAGCTATGGTGGGTTGGAAAGTAAAGAAGCAAGACACAATTTCTCTTTCCAGTGCAGAGGCTGAATATAGATGCTTAAGGGTGGCCATACAAGAAGCTCTTTGGGTTGCTAGACTATTGAAGGAACTTGGGATGCATTTGCAATTACCCATACCCATCTTCACAGATAGTGAATCAGCTGTGAAGATTGCTAAGAACCCTATGTTTCATGAACGCACAAAACACATTGAGTTAGATTGTCATTTCACTAGGCATCACATTCAATCAGGGCAAATTTCAGCTAAACATGTTGCTTCTCGGGACCAATTGGCAGACTTGCTCACCAAGGCACTTGTCAAGAAGCAACATATTGCCCTTCTCAAGCTCTATGGAATCAAGGATGTGTTTCATGAAAAGAAAGGAGAAGAAAAAGATGGGAGCATATAGGAATGTATAGCTTTCCACATTCAATATATCCTTGTGCATACTAGATCACTAGATTAGCTTAGCTTGTGAACTAAGTTAGTTTAGTTAGTTAGATCTTCTTACTAGTATATATACTAGTTCTATACATTGTAACACATGATTTTGGTTGATCAATACATTTCATATTCAATCTAAATCCTCCAAGCTTTATAGCATTCAATAATATAATTTTTGTTTTCAGATGGACATATATTATTTATAAAAAATATATATTTATTTACCAATTTGAAGGCAGCTTATAATTCATTTTCTATTAAACCTAATAGTTTAGTGCTTTAAAAAAAATTAATGCAAATTGAATAAAGTGTGTGTCTTTATTTTTTAAATGAAATAATGGTTATGATAACGTAGATGAATGATTCTAGTATTTTTTTTCCCTCGGTATTCATTAAATACGTAAATTAGATCAAATTTGTTGAATACATAAATTGCATGATTGAGGGAAGGAAAATAAAAAAAAAATATTAAAGTTTTAATAATTTAGAAATTGAGATTACGTGCAGTAAATACTTTAATATTTTTGGAAAAAAATACCTTAATATCTTAAACATTAAAAACCAAACAAAGTGAAATGGTCTTTCTACCGAAAAAAGTTAAATGCGCTCTCATTTTTTAACGACCCACACAAAAATAACAGTAGTATTAATAATAATAACAGTAATAATATTAATAATAATCCATTGCAAAAAAAAAAAAAAAAAAACTATTATTATAATCTACATTAATATATCAAAATTTAAAGCTTATAATTTTATTAATACTTACTATTTTATTATCAACGGTCATTCGGTCAAGCTACGTATTACTGAAAAAAAATATCGACTATGATAGGCTAAGAATCTTTGTAATCTAAATACCCAAAACCATAACCAGATAGATTGGTAAAAAAAAAAAAAAAAAAAACCATAACCGTATTCTACTATAACCATAATTTATCTAGCCCCATACGCAATCATAAATAAACTCCCACCTCCATCCTTATCTCCTTCGTTCTTTCCGGAGCAATCAAAGACGCTTCACATTCCATCCTTGTTCATCTGTTCTGTCCATCAAGGCTCGCGTCCAACTGGTCCGATTTGATCCATGTGAGATCCAACTTCGTCGACACCCACTCCAATTTCGTCAGAGCATCCGAAACCAAAATCGGCGCCATACCTAGCTTTCCTTCACATCTCATCGGTACCGCTGTAATTCAAGTTAGAGATTAACAGATCTCTTCTTTCCGTTCCGACCGTCGACCGATCCGCTGTATATATGGAATCGTCTTCTCTATGCTTATGGATGTGAATAGAGTGATGCTTTTTTTAGGGTTGTCTGTCCCGGGTAGTCGATATTTGTTTGGTTTGGTCTTGAATGTGAATCAAGAGAAGCATTTATATAGAATGAGAAACTTGTTCATCATCCAATGAAATTAGTGTAGGGAGAAACATTTCCATATACCATTAAAAATATTTGAAAAGTCTCTACAACCGAACATGAAATAAAGATAGAGATTGTAATTATTTATTTTTGCTTAGTTTTATCATAGCTCGAACATGAAATAAAGTTAGAGATTGTAATTAATTATTTTTGCTTAATTTTATTATATCTTAGAACATGTGTCAACATATTATTTGCTACCATTGCTGACGTGTCACGATTAGGATAACTTAAAATGATGATGTGGCACACCCAAAATGCTTCACTCTCTCACATGTTCCCTTATTAGATATATAGATTATTGTTATTATATTAGTATTATATGTCATATAGATATAGTAAGATGGAATAAGTTTATATAGTTAAATTAACGTAGGTCATGTATCATGTGTGTTAATGTTTTGTATTGTATTCTCATTAAACATCTTTTCTTTTTCAATTTTAGAGTTTTTGGGTTTCCACTTTGTTAAATAGTAATTTGATTTATTAAAATTAGTTTATAACTGGTAATTACCTATCAAATGATATTAAAATTACATAGACTGTTATTTTCTCATAACATGAAATTATATGCATAAGTGACAAATTAGTGAATTGAGTACCGAAAAGTCGTAATTAAAAATAGTTTTTTTTAGTACGTAACAGAACCCCCGAGCTCGAATTTCTGACCGTAGACCGATTTAATACATAAGTGTTTAATTCGTTATTTGCTTAGATAATTTAGGATTCTAGTTATCCTTAATTAACTAGTGGCGACTATTTCAAATATCAGTTTTTTTAAACATATCGTTGTAGGTCAGATTTTAGGTATGACAGTTATCATTTTAGAAATAAACTTTAGTTGTACAGATCGATTAGTACAATGTATAATTTTTTATATATATATAAAATTAGAATTGTATTAAATTTAATTTTTTAAATTTCAACTCGTATTAATACCGGTTTGAGTTTTTTTTTTTTCCATAAGACTGTACTAGGAACCCACTTAGCTGGGTTCCTAGATCCGTCACTGCATATGTGTACTTTTATTTTCATAGATTCTCTAGACTAAAGCAACTTTATTTTTTAATTCGAATAACATTTGAGGTTAATGTAATAACATGCCTTGATTCGATGATGAAAAAGCATATGAATAAAATAACGTTGAGATTATTATATATAAAATTATTGTAAACTTATTATGATTTGCTAATACAAGTTTTTTTTTTTCCATTTTTTATAAAATAAATGAAACAGTATAATCTAAGGGTAAAGTTAAAATAATTATAAATTGTGGTTCGCAAAAAACAGGTAATAGTATACGAATACAACACTTGATAATGATTTATTTGGATATATTGGTTTAAGTTAATAATTTATTTACCACTTTTTTTAAATTAAACTCTAACTCATGCATTCTGTGGTAAAGTATTTTTTATATAAATTGTTGATATATTGTGAAAGTTCAATATTGATTATTTATTCTATTGAGTTTTGTCACATTAAATATTTATTTAGCGTAAATTAAATAATCACACATCGTACTGTATCGTACTCAACGTCTGAAGAATATTATATGCATTATTATATTTTATAAATTTTATGTTATATCTATTTCATATAGATTGAGGTTATTACTTTACATTCTATTTTTATATTTTCTTGAGAATGGGCATCCATATAGTGTATATGAAAAAATTGTTGGATTAATTAGTAAAAGTCCAAATATTAACCAATAAACATTTATTTAAGATTTTAATAAATATAATATTATAGTTTTAGTTATTAGTTAAAATATAGTGTAATGGCTATGGACAAACGTATTTAAGTTTGATTCATAGTTACTACAATATATAAGAAATACGGTACATTTTTTTATTATAATTGTGATTAGGTACTAACAATATATTATATATTACTTATTGTTAAAATTTATGTACTATCAATTAGGATATAGTGGTTGAATGTGTAGTGGTTTATGACTTAGGATATACTCTTTTATGGTTTATGGTATAGTAAGTGTTGGATCACGGTGGAACTCCGGTAAGGACTTTGACGGCAATCCTAGCTCCTTTGCTCTACGCAATCCTGCAAGAGGGGATAGACCGGGCGGTGACCCAGAATCCCTCTCCGATGCTTAAATGAGTGTCTCGTATGACTGGCAAGCAAGTAATCTCAAAGTGTATTGAATTTAACGTAAGTCATCTGAGGTGACCTCTTGCCCTTTTATAGGCGAAGAGATGCCTCAGGTACCTGATGAACCGTTGGGGGTGGTTAGCCCGTATCCCGCATATCTCGGACGTGATCCCGCCTATCTAGGCCATGATCTCGTGTATCTCGGCCACGCCCCGCGTATCTCGGCCACGCTCCGTGTATCTTAACCACGTTCCGCGCATCTCGGCCACGCCCCGCGTATCTTGGCCTTATCCTCCGATAACGAGTCCCGACTTCTGTCGGGGACTCCAGAGTTGTCTCGTTGTGTCACCGCTCGGGGCCCCTCGTCATCGTGACAGGGCCAATCATTCTCAGGGATTCATCATCGGGGCCTACTTAGAGGCTTCTCATCGGGAGCTTCCAGCTCCACTGTCGGGACCGACTCCGTCGGGACCGACTCCGTCGGGACCTTTCATCGTCGGGACTCCCTTCGTCGGGACCCTTCTCCTTAGGTCATCTTGACCTTCATTTTGGGCCTGGTGGGCCTGTTTGCCGTTTCCTCACCTTTAAAGGGCCTGACGGCTATAGTCGAACCCATCATTTGCCCCCAAGACATGAGGGACTTTTAGTTCGTCATGTCTTCCAACTCCCGATCTTCCGATACTGGAATCGGGGACCTTTCCCTTGGTTCAGTTATTCAATTATCAGTCTTCTCCTTCACGTTTCCTCAATGTTTTGTAGATAACTGTTAAATCCTAGGGGTCTCCTCAGTTCCCCAGTGCATTAAATGCAGTAGATAATGGAGTGACGTTTCCAGCCCACGTGCCTGATTTTTCGCGCCTGTCCTTTTCTGAAAAGTGCTTTTTAGGCCGTTTCATCATTACGTCCGTTGTCCTTCTGCACGTTTTATCTCAACGGTCCAGATTAAGACTCTTCGACTTCGACGACTCGGATCGAAGTGTCCTTTCAATCGTCTTCTTCGACTATAAAACCCTAGCCATGGCCATAATTTAACTTTTACCGTCTTCGAATTCTCCAGAGCTCTCTGCGATTCCTCTGCGATTTCTCTGCGACTCCTCTGCGATTCCAAGCTCTGTGATTTCGAAGGTCTTTGGAGTTTCTCCAATTCTCTTTCCGGCGACGTTTCGTTCATCTCCTTCAACCTCTACTTCATCATGTCTGGTAAGGGATTCCCCTTTGTTTGCTTGTTCGTCTTTTCCTTTTTTGTAGCTTTCCAAGGGTCCCACTGTATTTTTCTTGCCATGGTTGCTTTTCAGACAGCGGTTCCAGCTCTGAGGGGAGAAAACCCTTTAATTTTGATTATGCTCCAAATGAGATCTCCAATACTGCTTATGATGCAGCCCTCCGAGAGGGTTGTATCACCATCACCTGGGAACCTCGTTTCCCGTATCCTTGGCCTCGCCCCTCGAGTAACCCTGAGGTTACTCGTCCCCAGAAAGGGGAGGTATTTGTCTCTACGGGACAAGTATCAGCGGGGATCAGATTCCCCTTTTGTGGTAATCTGGTCGAGATGTGCCAGCATTACAAGACACATCCCATCACCTTTTCTCCCCATGCCATCCGTCTCTGGAACGCCTTTCAAGTCCTCTGCTTCCGACAGAAGTGGGTCTACAGCCTCCAGCTCTTCAGAACCTTTTATGGGATGAAGTGCAATGAGGCGGGGGTTTGCGCCTTCTACCCCCGGATGCCTAAGTGGAGTAAGCAGCAGCTTGCCCGATGTGGTTGGACCAATGACACCTGGAAGGTGGTCAAGGGTCGAGGACTCTTGGTTGATACAGGGTCCGACAACAGTAGCTGGAAGAAGAGCTACTTCTTTATCCGACACTCTTCGATTCCCTGGCCTCGGTGGGAGGTGGTAGCAGACCCTCCGCCTGCTTTCCATACTTACGCCGACGAGGATTTCGAAACTCTTCAACTTATACAGCTTTATCGATGGGGGGAGTCTTATACTCCTCTCAACGCCAACTCACTTGTGGAGCGGGACCTGGTGCACGCCGGGATCCGACTCCTCGATATTGTCTCTGGGGGGCAGCTCTTCGACGGCCCTTCTAATATGGTCCCTTGGGTAAACTTCTAACTCTTCTTTGTTTACTATTTGCAGCCAAGAAGGTATCTGTGCTGACTGATCTATTCCTTAAGCAGGGGGAGACTGATGCTGTCCGCCCCTCGCGGAAGAGGAAGTCCGCCAAGAAGGCTGCTGCTCGGTCGGGGTCTCCTTCAGCGGAGCAACCCAAGCGGAAGCGGGTAGATCTGGACCAGCTCTTTGATGTCCAGAATGCTGGAGAAGGTAAAAAACTCCGACTTGCTATTAAATCATACAAGAGGATGGTCCCGAAGGATTTGATTTCCTCAACTAAGGAAGCCCGCATCGCTGACGTCAAACGAATCCTTCAAGGCGAAACCCCCCGAGTCTTGAAGGCGGGCTACTATCATTATCGTGGGAAGGATCAATACGTCTCCCGACGTATCATTTGGTGTAAGAATCCCGATGAACTTCCTGACTACATTTCTGAAGCTTCTCATCCTCCAGGTGCAGGTCGCTCGGGAGCTCCATCAGGTGCCGCAACTTCCGCGGACGCACCGTCTTCAGCGGGGGTGCCTTCCTCAGCTGGAGAGAAGGCTCCAACTGGCGAACAGTTTCGTCAGGTGGAAACTTTGGACTCCTCCGAGGAGACTGACGAGGGTGACTCCCTCCGTCAGCATCGGAAGACGGGGCAATCCCCCTTGAAACCAACCCCTCAGGGGCCGCCTCCTTCATCTTCTCCGCAGCAGCGGCAGCCATCGCCTATTCATGAGTTCACTCCTTCCCCTGTTCGGGCCGAGACGGAGGCATGCCCTTCCACTCATCGTCCTCTTTCTCCTCTTGCTTTTGATGGGAGCTTCTACAGGCCCTTTGATTCTTCACAAGAGAATGCCCCCTGGACTCCTATCCAGACGCTTCAAGGAGTCCCGCTCACACAAGGGGAGCATGATCGGGAGCTGGCCCTGCATCTGCTGGCAGGCTCGATCCTGCCTACTATGCGGTATCCGATTTGCCTCAATCGGACGCATATGCAGCGGGATGTCAGGGATATGGCCGTGCGCCGCATAGAGGTAAAACTTCGCTTCTTTCTTTTTGATGATAAATCGGGTCGTTTGCCCATTGACGCTTTTCCTTCTTATTGCAGGAGCTCGGGGACTACAACCGCCTCATCGGGTATGTCATTGCCTACGATGAGTCCCGGGAGCGGGACCGAGGGATCCGCGAGCAGCTTCAGGAGGATCTCAAGGCCTCCCAGTCTTCGCGGGGAAAGCTTGTCAAGGAACAGGCTGTCCTCAATCAGAAGGTTCGGGACCTCCAGCGGTAGATCGGGGACTTCGAGGGGCTCTTGAGGCAAGAGCGGCAGGAGCGGGAGGAGCGGGAGGCAGCTGTGGACAGGCTGACCCAGGAGAAGAAGGCTGTCGAGGACAAACTGGTCCTCGAGAAGAAGGCTCTGGAGGAGCAAATCGCGAGATTTCCTGTGCAGCTGGCCGAGGCGGAGGTGAAGGGTCGGGAGGACTATCGGAGGTCCGGGGACTTCCAAGCCGATGCCATGAAGTTCTTTGGTGCGGAGGTGGAGAACACTCTCTTTAATGCTGTTGAAGAGCTCCATCTGGAGTACGGGGACGCTATCAATTTCGACAAGTCTCCTTCCCTCGCTCCCTTTGCGAAGAAGTATTTTGCTCTTTTCGAGGAAAGTGATGGAGGGAGTACCCCGGTAATTGTCGAAGACGCTTCTGAACTTCCAAGTGCGGATGCCCCGATAGCCAATCCTCCCGAAGCCAACCCTGTGGATCCTTCTGTTACCGACTCTGCGGACCCAGCTGCTGCCAACGCTGCCGACAAGGACCAAGCTGGAATGTTTACTTTTAGAGTCCTTGTATCTTCTTCTCTTTTGTCGTCGTCGGGCCCTTGAGCCCTTATCAATATCAGACTTCTTTAGTTCCGATTCTATCGTTGCACTTCTCCGAGTGACTTTACTATACGCGCTTAGGTCGAAACCTCGACACTTAAGACATTCTCATACGTCCCTCCCGACGATTTAATAACTTGCACCACTTAAGGCGACTTAGTTCCATGCATCACTTAGGACGACTTAATTATTACTTAGGATAAACCTAAAGATCGTGCACCACTCAAGGCGACTTAGTATCGTGCACCACTTAAGGCGACTTAATACCGTGCACCACTCAAGGCGACTTTTTGATACTTAGAATAAATCTAAGATTAAGGCGACTTAATATCGTGCACCACTCAAGGCGACTTTTTGATACTTAGAATAAATCTAAGGATTGTGCACCACTTAAGGCGACTTAATATCGTGCACCACTCAAGGCGACTTTTTGATACTTAGAATAAATCTAAGGATTGTGCACCACTTAAGGCGACTTAATATCGTGCACCACTCAAGGCGAATTTCTCGTGCACCACTCAAGGCGACTTTAACACTTAGCATAAATCTAAGAATAACTCTAATTGGAAGAAACCTCTTTATTTATTAATGGCATAAAATTAACTTACATCGAATTAAACGATAAACAGCATACACCACTTAAGGCGATTTTACATCGGGCACCACTTAAGGCGACTTTCATCGGGCACCACTTAAGGCGGCTTTATTGGGCACCACTTAAGGCGACTTTATCGGGCACCACTTAAGGCGACTTTTCTTCAAGCATGGTGTTTCTTCAAGTGTTCGCCACTAAAAGAATGCTTTAATATTCTGCCATCGAGGTCTTTCAACTTGTACGCATTTGGAGCTGGCATCCCTACGACCTTATAAGGTCCTTCCCATTTTGGTGACATCTTGTTGATTCGATCCAAAAGGGTGAACTCGTTGCGACGCCAAACCAGCTCCCCGACGAAGAACTGTCGGGACTTCACTCGCCGATTGTAGTACCTGGCCGTCGCCAAACGCATTCGAGCTTGGACTTCATCGGCTTCCCGCCTCTTCTCTTCGAGTAAGTCCAAGTCCAGACGTCTCATTTCATCGTTCGTCAGGGGCTCGTAATATCTCATCCGATGGGACGCCACAGCTACCTCCACAGGGGCGACAGCTTCCGTGCCATAAACAAGGCCAAACGGAGTCTCCCCCGTTGATCGTTTGGGTGTCGTTCTAACGGCCCAAAGCACGTTCTCCAGTTCGTTCAGCCACTTGCCCTTCAAAGCATAGACCCTCTTCTTGAGGCCGTCCATCACGATTTTGTTGGCTGACTCCACCTGGCCATTAGTCTGAGCATGGCGTACGGAGGCGGTCCGATGCTCAATGTTCAACTCCTCCAGATACTCCCTCACCTGAGAGCCGTTAAACGGCGGACCATTATCGCTGATAACCACCTTAGGAATCCCGTATCTGGACACGATGTGGGTTTGGAGGAACTTGACGATCTGGTTCCCCGTCGTTCTGGCCAATGCCTTTGCCTCTATCCATTTCGAAAAATAATCGATAGCTACAAGTAAGTACTTACATTGACCTTGTGCTTGTGGAAGAGGTCCCACCAAGTCGATGCCCCACTGCGCGAAGGGCCACGCGCTCTTGATGGATGTCAGATTAGCGGCCGGAGCCACGATACTCGGGGCGTACCTCTGGCACGCGTCGCAGGATCGGACCATCGCCGTCGCTTCTTTGTTCATCGTGGGCCAATAATAGCCCAAAGTTAGCACTTTCCTCATGATGGATCGATCCCCTTCATGGCAAGCCGCGACCCCTTCGTGCACCTCCTTCAGAATCCGATTGGTATCGGGTTCTGCCACACACTTCAAGTACGGAGTCGAGAACCAGCCCTTCTTGTATAGCTGATTATCCAGCATTACATAATTGGCCGCGATTCGACGTATCCTGTCCGCTGCTACTTGATCATCGGGGACTGCCCCCGTAGTCAGGTACGCGACTATCGGGGTCATCCAAGTTGGCTCCTCCTCTGATCTCGCTTCAATGGCACACACCTGTGTCGGGTCGATGGTCGATAAGATCACCTTTTCTAGGAAGTGCACCTTCCGATTTTCCTCCAAGGGTGCCCCCAGGGCAAATTTGCTCAAGGCGTCTGCCTCTACGTTTTCCTCCCTCGGGATTGCCTCGATGTCGAAGCTTTTAAAGCTCTCCTTCAAGGTTTGTACCTCTCGTAGATACTTCTTCATTATCGGACTCCTCGCTTCGTATCGCCCTTGAACCTGGTTCACGATTAAAGCTGCGTCACACTTCACTCTCAAGTGATCGACTCCAGTGCCTTTAGCAATTTTTAAGCCCGTGATAAGAGCTTCATACTCCGCTTCGTTGTTTGTGGCCTTGAATGTTAAAGCCAAGGCGTATCGGAGCGGTTCACTTTTACCCGGTGGTATCAACAGAAAGCCCGCTCCTGATCCGTCCGAACTCGCGGAGCCATCCGTGTACATCTCCCAGGTATTTTCCTTGTTTGGCTGTTCTGATTGCTCTGCCCTCTCTGGTTGTTCTTCTATCGGGGCCTCCACGGTTGCCCCCTCTACAGGGCCCGCCTCTTCCAGATCGGGGGCTGTAGATTCTGCTATAAAATCCGCCAATGCCTGGCCTTTGATGGCCGTTCTTGGAGCAAAGTGTATTCGAAACTCACTAAGCTCTACTGCCCACTTCACTAATCTTCCCGACGCATCCGGTCGGTTCAAAAAATGCTTCAAAGGCTAGTTCGTCAGCACAGTAATCTCGTGTGCGTGGAAATAAGGCCTTAGCTTCCGAGCAGTAATAATCAACGCAAAGAGGTACTTCTCAACGGCGGGATAGTTTAATTCAGACTTGGCAAACGCCTTGCTTACATAATAAACGGGGACTTGATTACCCTCGACAATCTTTACTAACACAGAGCTAATGGCAAATTCAGAAACAGCCAAATAAAGACAGAGCGGCTCGCCTGGAACCGGTTTTGCCGACGGCGGGAGGGTGCGAAGGTGCTGCTTGAGTGCTTGGAACGCCTCTTCACACTTGGCGGTCCATTCGAATTTCTTGTTGGCCCTCAGGACTTCAAAAAACGGCATTGATCGGTCGCTGGCTTTGGACAAGAAGCGATTCATTGCAGCTAGTCGGCCGTTCAGCACTTGTACCTCCCGATGGTTTATCGGAGATTGCATCTCCTCGATTGCCCTCAGCTTCTCAGGATTCACCTCAATTCCTTTCTGGCTCACCATGAAGCCTAAGAACTTCCCTGAGTGGACTCCGAAGGCGCATTTCGTCGGGTTTAAGCGAACTTGGTGGAGCCTCACCCGCTCAAATGCCATGGTTAGGTTGTGTACGTGATCCTCAGCTTGTCGGGACTTCACCAGCATATCATCCACGTAAGCCTCCATAGTTTCCCCCAGCATATCTCCGAACAGCTTGTTCACCATCCGTTGATAGGTTGCCCCCGCATTGATCAACCCGAAAGGCATGACATCGTAGTAATAGATGTCACTGTCTGCATAGAACGCTGTATGGGGAGCGTCTTCCTTGGCCATCTTGATCTGGTTGTAGCCTGAGTACGCATCCATGAAACTCAACAGCTCATGTCCCGACGTGGCATCCACCAGCTGGTCGATTCTCGGGAGTGGGTAACAGTCCTTTGGGCAAGCCTTGTTCAGGTCGCGGAAATCCACGCACATTCGCCATTTCCCGTTAGTCTTTCTCACAAGCACCGGATTAGCAACCCAGGTTTGGAATCGGAGTTCTTTAATAAACCCAGCATCGAGCAACCTGCCCACCTCCTGCTGGATCGCGATCTTCTTATCTGTGCCCATCGGACGCCTCCTCTGCGTGATAGGTTTGATCGCGGGATCTATCTTCAGTTCGTGTACGATCACGTCGGGGCTGATTCCTGGCATATCGCTCGGGGACCAGGCAAACAGCTCTTTGAACTCCTTCAGCAACTTAATTAATTCCTGTGCAGTCTCCTCAGTCAGAGCAGACCCGATTTTCACCCTCCGCTGAGGTCCGTCGATCTCGACCTCTTTCAAATCTTCTATGGGGCGGGACGCCCGAACTCCTCTCTAGGATCTGTATCTGTCTGGAGGACAGTCATGGCTTCTCGTCTCCTCCTTCGGGTGGCATTAACATAGCATCTTCGGGAAGCCACCTGGTCGCCTCTGACCTCTCCTACTCCGTGGTCGGTCGGGAACTTCATCTTCTGGTGCACTGTCGAGGCAACCTCCATCAGGGGATTAATGGTGGTTCTCCCGATAATCGCGTTGTATGTCCCCGCAGAATCAACCACAACAAATTCCACGTTCCTCCTTTCTGATTTCCACCCGCTACCAAACTCCACAGGTAAGGTGATTACTCCTAGCGGATAGGAGGTTGAGCCAGAGAACCCGACCATCGGGAAGTTCGCCTCTTTTAGATCTTTCTTCGTTTTCCCCATAGCCTCCAGCGCGTCCATGAACAGAATGTCGCAGGAGCTCCCTCCGTCGATTAGAATTCTCTTCATTTCGAACCCGTCTACATCCAAGGTTACCACCAAGGCATCGTCGTGCGGAGTCTCCACGCCTATGAGGTCTTCCGACGAAAAGGAGATTACCATCTCTTCTTTCAGGGTCCAGGATCGGGACCTCTTGCCCAACACCACCGCCGTAGGGATTCTAGAGGCATAGACCTCTCGGGTGGATGAAGTATCACCTCCGGCAGCAAATCCTCCGTGGATCACATTGATAGTGCCCCGTCTCTCCTTGCGAGTGTTGGACGACTCTGGATCGGTTATCTTCTTCTTTGGGGACCGATCGCGGGATCGGGAACGGGACCGCGATCGGGACCGAGAGCGGGATCGACACCGCTTATCCCCGACAAATTCTTTGAGCTTCCCCTTCTGGATCAGCTTTTCGATCTCCTTCTTCAGTTCCCGACAGTGATTGGTGTCGTGACAATTTGCGCGATGGAATCGGCAGTAGCGATCTGTGCGAGATCCCAAGAATTCTCCATCCTTGTTTGGGGGGTACCTGGAGATACCTTGTCGTTCCATGACTGTCAGCACTTCCGCCATGGAGCAGTTGAGAGGGATGTCGAGATCAGCCTCCCGCCTATCCTTCCTTGAAGAACGTTTATCGTCCCTTCGATCAGGTCGGCCTCGGTTTCGACTACTCTCAGGTTTGCCCTTTGACTTACGATCGTCGAAGGGCTTAACCGACGGCTTTCCTTTGTTCGACTTTGGGGGCTCCAACTCTCCTGCGGCTATCTTTGACTCCTGGACATCGATTTGCCGTTTCACCCTTTTTTGTAGCGCCTCCATATCCCACACTGCTTTCTCAGCCACGCTGTGCATCAGGTCGGAACCATAGGGGGCTGTCAGGTTCCGAATAAAGGTGCGGATGGTTTCGCCCTCTGAGATTTCCTCGTCTATCTCTGCTACGCTGGCTGTGTACCGCTGGTAATAGTGAGCCAGTGATTCGTCGGGCCTTTGCACCACCTGGGTCAGGGACCTCACGCTCTTCAATAGACGCCTCCGACCCTGGTACTGCTGAATGAATCGGTCGTGCATGTCTGCCCAGCAAGTGATGCAGCCTGGGGGCAGACTAAAGAACCAGGTCAGGGCTCTTTCTCCCAGTGTACTCGGGAACAGCGTACACACTATGTCCTCGCTCGGGGCTCTTCCCAAACACGCCATGAGGTGCTTCTGGACATGGCGAACTGGATCTCCTTCGCCATCGTACTCCTTGATCGTGGGGATGCCTAGCCCAGGCGGGGCTAGGGTGTCGATGAGTCGGGGGACGAAGGGATGAGTGGATCGATCCCTTAGCTCCGACACCGGTGGCTTCTGTTCTCCCATACAGATGTTCACGATTTTTACCACCTGGTCGGGAGTGATGGGACCATTCAGGGGAATGGTCCTGTGCTGTACTGGTCCTGGCCCATCAACCACGAACCTCTCCGGCTGACTGGTTGCCCTACTCCCGTCCTGGCCTCGGGGCGGGGCTTCCTGTGCGTTCCGACCCTCTGTTGGCGGGGCCACTTCCTCCAACGGGGGCATCTCCTCCTGCCTCCTCGCAGCTTCTCTCCGATCCAAGAGAGCCTCTACGGCTGCCAGGAACATGGGCATGGCTTCCGCCACGGCCCTTGTCAAGTCTGCAGCTGGGGGGGCCTCCTGCCCCCTATTGCCCTGGTGCTGAGGAGCAATATCTTCGGGATCTCCATTGTGCCCCCCTGTCTGGGAGAGCTCAGCCGGGGGATGGTTCTGGTTTTCCTCCTGTTCTGGTACTGAATCCAGATTTGTTGCAGCGGGGTGACGGGAACCACCGGATTGTCCCTGTCTTCTGTGCTTGCCAGCCGCCATTGATCGAGTAGAAGGCATATCAGCTTTTTGTTTGATTCCCACAGACGGCGCCAATGTTGTATCACGGTGGAACTCCGGTAAGGACTTTGACGGCAATCCTAGCTCCTTTGCTCCACGCAATCCTGCAAGAGGGGATAGACCGGGCGGTGACCCAGAATCCCTCTCCGATGCTTAAATGAGTGTCTCGTATGACTGTTAAGCAAGTAATCTCAAAGTGTATTGAATTTAACGTAAGTCATCTGAGGTGACCTCTTGCCCTTTTATAGGCGAAGAGATGCCTCAGGTACCTGATGAACCGTTGAGGGTGGTTAGCCCGTATCCCGCATATCTCGGACGTGATCCCGCCTATCTAGGCCATGATCTCGTGTATCTCGGCCACGCCCCGCGTATCTCGGCCACGCTCCGTGTATCTTAACCACGTTCCGCGCATCTCGGCCACGCCCCGCGTATCTTGGCCTTATCCTCCGATAACGAGTCCCGACTTCTGTCGGGGACTCTAGAGTTGTCTCGTTGTGTCACCGCTCGGGGCCCCTCGTCATCGTGACAGGGCCAATCATTCTCAGGGATTCATCATCGGGGCCTACTTAGAGGCTTCTCATCGGGAGCTTCCAGCTCCACTGTCGGGACCGACTCCGTCGGGACCTTTCATCGTCGGGACCCTTCTCCTTAGGTCATCTTGACCTTCATTTTGGTCCTGGTGGGCCCGTTTGCCGTTTCCTCACCGTTAAAGGGCCTGACGGCTATAGTCGAACCCATCAGTAAGTTCGAGTATAATTGTTTAGACTATATTGATTTAAGGTGTAATGTTTTAATGTGTAGTGATTTAAAGTAAAGTGATTTAAGGTATAATGCTTGAAGTAGAATTGTTTAAGATATAGTTGTTAATGATATAGTGATTGGGGTATAGTGGTGCAAAGTATTGTGATTTATGGTATAGTGATTTAATATATAGTAATTTATGGTTTAGACTATAGTGATTAAGGGTATAATAGTTTTTGGTATATGATTAAGGGTATAATGATTTGAGGTATAGTAGTGTAAGGTATAATGATTTAATCTAAAGTGATTTAAGGTATAATGCTTTAAGGTATAGCGGTTTAATGTATAGTAATTTGAGGTATGGTGGTGTAAGATATTGTGATTTAAGGTATATTGATTTATGGTTTAACTTATAGTGATTAAAGGTATAAAGATTTACGGTATAGTGATTTGAGGAAAAGGGGTGTAAGGTATAATGATTAATGGTTTATGTTATAGTGATTTAGGGTATAATGATTTATGGTATAGTGATTCGAGACATAGTGGTGTAAGATATAATGATTTATGCTTATGTTATAATGATTAAGGGTATAATGATTTATGGTAGTCATTTGAGGTATACATATTTTGGGTTAGAAAAAATTCCCACGGGAAAATCGGTCAATTATTGTTGGGTAATCAACAATTATTACATACACACCGGTCAGAAAAAATTCACACGGAAAAAACTGTCAATCATTGGTGGGTAATCAACAATTATTACCCACCGACTAGTCAGAAAAATTCGATGGGAAAAATTGGTCAGGAAAAGGTAAGGACACGTTTTTTTTTTCATCAAATCGGACGGAATCCGATGGGAACACGGCGGTACTTTCCCGTCTGACGGGTCGGTCAGCAAATGTGCAGTAGGAAAACATATTTTTTTTTTAGTGTATTTTAGTCTCTACGTAAAATAAAAAAACATATTAAATAAAATATTCCATTTAAAATATGCCACATAATCAATATGTATATAGAAGCTTAATATATACGCAATTCACGTTAGCTATAATGTTTAGGTTATGATTATAGAAATAGTAACAAATATATTATATTATATTATATATATATATATATATATATATATAAAAAAAAAAATAATAAATATATATAACATTATATAAAGAAATATATGTATGTAATAATAAAACAATTAATAAACAAAATAAAATCATAAATAAACAATAAAAGTGACCGGCCTATATAAGACAATAACGTGGTAACTGGTAGATAATAAAAGTTAAGAAGTAACATCATCAAGAGGCAAATCAGAAGCATTAATATTCAGATGCTCACCAAGAAAATACTTGACTTTTCCCAAATCCTTCATTTTAAAATTAGTTTGAAGGATATTTTTCAAATCAGTGATCATAGACCTGTTGTTTTCAGTAATTAGCAGGTCATCAACATAAATCAAAATATACACAAAATCAGAATCCATCCTTTTTGAAAAAAGGGAGTAGTCAAATTTGGATTGTTTGTATCCTGCTTTGGTCAAAATATCAGTAAGTTTGACATTCCGCTGTCTAGAGGATTGTTTTAAACCATAGAGAGATTTTCGTAGCCTACACACAACATTCTCCCCCTGGTTACGAAAACCTTGAGTAAGAGACATATAAACCTCATCATCAAGGTCCCCTTGCAAGAAGGCATTATAAACATCCACTTAAAAAATAGGCCAGTTGTGCATAGTTGCTAAAGATAGAACTACTCTGACAGTGGGCATTTTAACAACAGGGCTAAAACTCTCAAAGTAATCTATGTCATATTTTTGTTTAAAACCTTTAGCAACGAGCCTAGCTTTGCACCTCTCAAGACTACCATCAGCATGAAACTTAAGTTTATATACCCATTTAATAAGGACCTTAGCAGATGGAAGGCTTACCAAATCCCACGTACCATTCTTCTCTAAGGCAGTTATCTCCTCCTGCATTGCTTTGACCCATTCAAAGTGCTTGGCAGCTTCATGATAATGCTGTGGCTCAACATCCTTAGATAAATTGGTAAAAAAAAAATGGGAAGCAGAGATGTTTGAATAATCCACATATAGAGAAATGGGGTTAGCAATAGCAGAAGAGGAAACATAATCATTCATCCAACTTGGAGGTTTAATAACCCTGCCAGAAACACGAAAAATAACCTGAGGAACAATCTCAGTGGGAACCTGAGGAGCTTTAGACAAAAGGGATGAGTCATCATTAGCAGGGACAGCAGCAATATCCCCATCAGAGTCAGAATTAGTCCATAATGCTTAAAACCAGTCCCCAAGACCTTCCCATTTGAGAGGTCCTGCAGAACACAAATAGTAGGATAGAAAATTGCAGAACAATTTAGATCTCTACTCAATTTTGAAACATAGATTAAATTGTATTTAAAATCAGGTAAATATAAAACATTCTGCAATTTCTTTTCTTTTGAAAAAATTAAATCTCCTACAGCATTGATAACAGAGCTAATACCATTTGGCATTTGAACAGTAGAATTTGAAATGAACCTTGTATTAGTCAGGCAATTCAGATTTTTCGTCATGTGATTACTAGCTCCAGAATCAATGATCCAACAATCATCATTATCAACACAGGAAAGAAAAGAGATAATACCAGCAACACTCAAGTCTGTTTGAGGCTGAATTGCAGTAGCAGTTGAATGGTTATTGTTCCCAATCCTTTGCATATACTTCTCGAACTGATCATCAGAAAGAATAAATCCTCCTTGCACATAATTGACACCAAAAGAAGCATTAGTTTTGGGAGGGGCAAAGTCAGCTATGTCACCATCCGGAGAAGGGGTAACAACACAAGTGGCCACAACTACTTTTGCCTTGCTCATATCTCTAAGTTTGAAACAATTTTCTTTAATATGTCCATTTCTTTTGCAGAAATCGCAACTCTTAGAATAACACATTTCAGTAGGGTGGCCCCTTTTATGGAAAAAAATCACATTCAGTGTTACTGTAAGGGTTTCTTTTTGGAGGAGGGACAGTAATCACAGCAGATAATGGAGTAGACTCAGTAACAATTGAAGCAGACAAATCTCTATGATTCTCCTCTTGCAAAAGCATACTATAAGCAACATTAAGGTTTGGCAAGGGAGTCCAGAGGAGTAAGCTGCTCCTCACATTAGAAAAATTCTCGTTGAGCCCCATGAGAAATTGAAAAAGTATTTGATTGTTCTGGTGCTCAACGCGTTTCTTAAAGTCATCTCCATCAATATGAGGTAGGGCACGGATAGTGTCGTACTCAGTCCAGAGGTTTCTTAGCTTGGTAAAGTAAGTTGAAATAGAATCAAGGCTCTGTTTGGTAGAAACAATTTCTTTGTGAAGTTGATAAATGCGAGAGCCATTGATTTTGTTAAACCTTTCGTGTAAATCGCGTCAAGCCAAGAAAGCACTCGGACAATACATGATCCCATCAGAAATATAAGCAGAAACCGAATTGATCAACCAGCCAATAACAACAGCATTACATCTATCCCATAAATGGCAAAGTTTCTGATCAACTGAGTCGCGTTTGCAAGATCCAGTAACAAAACCGAGTTTATTTTTTCCCAGAAGTAAGATTTGCAACGCATGGCTCCATTTAACATAATTCTCAGAACCTTGAAGTTTGATTGAAACTACCCTTTGATTGGGATTCTCAGAAGGATGCAAGTATAAGGGATGGAACGAGTGCACCTCAGCGGTCAGATCGACCATGGATAGGTCCTCAGCTAGGTTAATGGCTTCATTATGTGAGGAACATCGTCTGCCATGGCTGTATGCACAGATCTTCAAGATCGCAAGGAGAGAGATAGCCTGAACACCAGATAGGACTCTTTAACTGACGCGACATGTCAGATCGTCACAGGAGAGAGCGATTCGTCGTGAAAGGAAGACAAAACGTCGCCGGAGAAGTCGATTCGCTGCGCGAGTAGACGAATCGTGGCCGGAAAAGTTGATTCGCCGTGAAAGGAAGACGAATCGTCGCCGAAAAAATCGATTCGCTGCGAGAGAAGGCGAATCGGTACGGGTGAGATCGATTTGCTGCGAGAAGAGCCGAATCGCCGCCGGAGAAACGATTTGCTTGTGAGAGAAAGCAAATCTGCACCTCGGAGAGGAAAGCACCGTGAGAGAAAGAAGGAATGAGAAAAAAAAGGAGGGCTACGTAGTGGAGTGTGAGAGTGGTAAAGGAACGGGTGATGGAAAAAGAACGGCCATGGATGGAATCGCCACCTGCTCTGATACCATTTAGGGTTTCTGAGTAAAGAGGAAAAACGAGAGAAACAACACACTGGCGGGATCACTTGGCTAGGGTTCCTTCAAGTGGCCTGCCATCACCCTATATAACACTAAGGGAAATCCTAAGCTAATCAAGACTTCACCCCACAGTTTTACAAGAAGGAACTTTAGTCCTCAAACAAATAAAACAACTACAAATAGAAATAACAACCTGGTCCACAAATAACTAAAACAACAAATATAATCCTAATAAACACTGAAATAACATAACTGCTCCAAAACTCTTCCAGCTTGCCACTTTCACCTCCAAAAGTAACTGCCTCCGGAGACATATCACCGGCGACATCGAGGTAACTGCTCGTCGGAAACTCATT
Organism: Clarkia xantiana subsp. parviflora; assembly: GCA_036873135.1. Lineage (NCBI taxonomy): Eukaryota > Viridiplantae > Streptophyta > Magnoliopsida > Myrtales > Onagraceae > Clarkia > Clarkia xantiana. The sequence continues at coordinate 13,691,799 of JAPTYO010000008.1, read as the reverse complement.
TCCGGCAACAAAAATGAAAATTTACATTAAAAATGGCGAGCTCGTTGTAGAGGCCATAGCCGCCACATTTCGTATGGAGGTGACCGTTGCCTCTCTCCATACTATGGCCACTCAAACAAATCTTAAAGATGGCCACTCAAACGGAACAAAATGTAGTGGAAATTTCGCGGCCGCGCTCAGCCACGAAAACGGACGAATTTTCGTCGGGTTCGTCGAGGGTTCGTCGGGGGTTCGTAGCCCACGTGACCACGAACCTATTGGAGCGAAAATGAGTAACTAATACTCACTAATGGAGGGCCGGACACATCCGAAAACGGTCGGAGTTACAAAACTCCGAAAATCGGTGGAACATCGGACAACCGTCACGAAGACGATGCCGGAGCCGGAAACCGAACCTCGGCTCTGATTCAATGTTGGAAATCGAACTACATGCACGCTAAAACACACACATTAGTAAGACATGAGATCGTAACTCGGAGACGACACTTGCTTGTTCGGTGTGGCGGCGTGCGGTTTGCGGAAGCGTAGATCGTCGGCGGCGTTTCGGAATCACGGCGGCGTGGCGGGATGCCGGTCGGAGAGATGCGTCACGTGATTGGATAGCACCTCGGTTTCCACAGTTGATGACCCTTAGACTAGAAACTAGAACAACACTATATGTATATGGAGTTGTATATAGGAACCGTAAGTTTTCTAATGCTTGCACATAGACCTCACATAAGTCTCTATTTATAGGCTCGGAGATAGACGAGTGGTTACTAACTTCCTACGCTACTACTTTAGAGGAGATTTATACAATATATGAGCAAACCGACTTCCTAACAGATAAACTAAACATGTGACCATAATTAAGGGCACGACTAAAAGTCCTATTGTATGCATGACTGCCGAATCATTACAATTGAATTGAGTTTTCCCAATGCTATTACTTTAGGACCGTGGATGGTCCACCGATCGAAATGAAACCAAATTAGATGCTTTAGTAATCCTCAATTTCCTAGCGCGTTGTCCTTTCTTAGCATCACGTCACAGTCTTGACTTGCCCTTTTAAAAGGAGACAACACATTAATGCAACTTATAACTAGTAGAAGAGTTCTAACCGCGTACTACCTTCTTCTTCACATGCATTCCCTAGATAATATCACATAATTAATATCCCTCCCAAACCGTGACGGTCTAACCACTAAATGTGTCTTATATATAGATACTTACTCAATATTGGTTGGACCAACTGGTAAAACGAGCTGTGTTCCCCGTAAGCGATCTGAGGTCGAATCCCGTCGGAGACGCCTCCTTGGGAGGACTTTAACTTTAACGCTCCCGGTCCGAACTTGCGAAAGCAATGTAAATATATCAATATATATAGTTAATTGTCTTGTACATTGAAAAAAAAATCATCACTTAAACTCAATCAGATCTAGAGCCGGCAATAGTGCGGAGAAAATCAAATAACCATGATTTTTTTTGCACCATTATTGTGTGGTCCGGTTATGGTGATGAGTTTTGTACTCATAATGGTTATGATATTAACTCTATATAACCGCGATTATAACCATCACCGCTATATATATAATATTAACTAGACATCATCCCGCGCTACGCACGCGCGCACGGTGTTGTCATGGAAATGATACATGAAATGCTCAAGTCAACTCTGACGATGATAATATGTCATGATCACGCCGACTCCAAAAATGATACGAGGACATGATCATCCGACTCCGAGGATGATACATGATTAGCTGACTCCAAGAATAGTACTAGAATAAAGACTTAATAAAACAAATTAAAATATATAACTTAGGGCACGTTTGTTTGCCGGTATTGCGATATCCTAATACCGGTATTAGCTAATACATGCTTAGCTAATACAATGTTTAATTGTGTCATGTATTAGGATATCCTAATACAATGTTTGAATGAATTTTGTATTAGGATATCCTAATACAATGACAAAAAGACCTAAATACCCCTTAATAGATATATTCATTTTTTTAATTATTATTATAATTGAAGGACGGCCGGGGGTCGCCGGAATTCGGCCAGAGGTCGTCCGGCCGGAGGTCGCCGGAGTCCGACCAGGGGTGGCCGGAGGTCGCTGAAATCTGGTCGGAGTCCGACCGGGGGTGGCCGGAGGTCGTCGGAATCCGGTCGTAGGTCGCCGGAGTCCGGCTGGAGGTCTCCGGAGTCCGGCCGGAGGTCGCCGGAGTTCGGCCGGGGGTTGCCGGTGGCCGATGTTATGAGCCGAAGTTGGGGTAGTTGTTGTATATTAAATAAGGTTAGGGGTAAATAAGTAATTTTGAGTTTGATATTAATTAGTACATCACTTTTAGTTGGTATAATCTAATACCAAATTCCTCCTATAATTGATTATTAGCTAATACCAATACCAAGTGTAAACAAACAAGGTATTAGCTAATACTGATATTATGATATCGCAATACCGGCAAACAAACGTGCCATTAATGTCATAAATTAAAATTTATAAATTTAAGTTAAATACTCGAGGAACCGTGAGCAAAAACATATATTAAAGGGCTCCTGATCCCTTCGGTTATGGGTTGAATGTGGGACCGTGGTTAAATGATTTGATCGTAGTGAAAAATCATAATTATAGTTACAGTACAAAAAATTATAACTATAATAATTATAAGGGTTAAGAACACAATAGGGGTCTGAATGTTTGCCCATGTTGCCAAAAGGGGTCTGAATTGAAAAAACGTATTATTTAGGGCCTGAATTTTGAGTTTTGTGTATAAGTGAAGTCTCCGTCTATTTTTTCTGTTAAAAGTGACGGAAAGTGGTCACATGCTTGGCATGTGACCAAAAATAATTTGAAAACCCGAAAATGCCCTTTGACCAAAGTGTGTCTCTCATATGTTTGACCTAAAATGACGAAAATACCCTTTAAGCCACCACAGCTCCGGCGACCACCACCACCCCGACTCCGGCGACCACCACCGGCCTCCGGCGACCACCACCGGCCTCCGGTGACCACCACCGACCTCCGGCGACGACCGAAAAGCTCCGATCGGAGCCGTGGTGGTCGCCGGAGCTTTTTTGGCTCCGATCGGAGGCCGTGGTGGTCGCCGGAGGCCGGTGGCGGTCGCCGGAGCCGGGTGGTGGCCTTAAGGGCATAATTAGTGTGTAGGGGTAGTTTAGACATTTCACATTTTATTAATTAAATTGATAAATTGTATAATAATTACAAAAGGGTATTTTTGTCTTTTCACGTGGTTCTGTTAGAATTAACAGAAAATTTGGACGGAGACTTGAAAAAACACAAAACTCAAAATTCAAGCCCTTAATAATACGTTTTTTCAATTCAAACCCCTTTTGGCAACATGGGCAAACATTCAGGCCCCTATTGTGTTCTTAACCCTAATTATAATTATAGTATGAGTGAAAAAAATTATATAATATGATCATAGTACTAGTGTTATCCTCACTATACCGTCATAGTCACGAGTCACGGCGGTATATTATTTATTTGAAAGTAAATACTTTTACCTTAAAGATATCAAGAGTCAAAGTAAGGTCAACTAGATCAGTCGATTTCCAATGCAATCAACCAACAACCGAGTGCATTAATTAAATCAACCTTATTTTTCGCGAATAATGTATTTTTCTTCTGTCAAGTGTATCTCTTCCCCTTGCCTTTATTATGATCTACCCTCATTCTCTCTGTAGTGTACAGTACAACATCTCAATAATCCTCAACAGTAAAAATGGACAGAGAAGAAGAAGCTCTTGATCAATCCATAGGGTTTTCAGGAATCTACGCAGAATCCTTGAAAATAATCTCCACATGGCGAAAACTCTTTACCCAAATCACACTCACTCTCATCCTCCCTCTCTGCTTCATCTTCCTCGTCCACTCCGAAATCTCCCAGATCATCTTCGAAAACATCCTCCAGTACGAGCTGGAGCTTAACGTTATCGGAGATGACGACCAAGCGTTCCGCCACAGAATCTCCGACCACCTCACCTTTGAGTGGATCACCCTCTGCCTCTTCAAGCTAGCTTACTTTACCTTCGCTCTCATCTTCTCTCTCCTCTCAACCTCCGCCGTCGTATACACCGTCGCCGCCGTTTACGCCGGAAAACACGTCGGCTTCAAGAAAGTCATTTCCGTGGTGCCGAAAGTATGGAAGCGACTGATCATCACTTTCTTATGGAGCTTCGCTATTTTCTTTCTCTACAATTTGATTTTCTTCGTCGCCTTTTTAAGGTGGGACACCCGGATCGACATACTGTTAACCCTTCTTGTGATCTACACCGTAGGATTGGTGTATATAACCATGATATGGAATTTAGCGACCGTGGTGTCGGTTGTGGAGGATGAGTATGGAAGAAAGGCAATGATGAAGAGCAAAGATTTGATCAAAGGAAAGATTTGTGTGTCCGTGTCGTGTTTTTTGTGTCTTGTGGTTTGTTTTGTGGTTGTTATGATAGTGTTTGAGATTTTTGCGGTGGGGTACGTGTTTTGGGGTTTATGGTTAAAGGTTTTGGTCGGTTTTGTCTGTTTGATGATGGTGGTGGTGGTGGTGCTCGTCGGGCTGGTTGTCCAGACCGTGATTTACTTCGTCTGCAAGTCGTATCACCGTGAGAGCATCGACAAGTCGGTGCTGGCGGATCGCCTCGACGTGTATGTCGGAGACGTATATGTTCCTCTCAAGACTAAGGACGTTCAGTTAGAACAGCTTCATGCTTAAGTTATTATCCTAAATATATGAAGGTATTGTACAACTATTTTCCTTTATTTAGCTACTAATTTCTATCTTATAATATCAATTTTATTTGTATGTTAAAGTTTGGATGTACGTGAATTTCCTCTGAATTAATATGTTTGAAGAAAAAATCCGAGTGACCCGAGTTTGTACGGAGTGTAGGTTTCTTCACTTTGAGGCCTGGCCTGGCCTGGCCTGGCCTACTAGACTAGGAAGTTCCATAGTATCTAGAAAACTCCAACAACTTAGCCGACAACTTTTCAAAAGAAAAGGTTGAATTAATTCCAACTTTCAGAAACTTTCAACGCGGGTTGAAAATTCCTCGTTGACCATATTCCGCAATCTACTACGTTTTCTGATTTTGCAGTCACTCAGCATTGTCTATACTATAAAACCAATTGCCACATCTAATTCCCCAAAAACTAAGCAATCCAAAATTCAAATTTGATTCTCAGAAAAGCAAATTATATATACGAGCCTCAAAACCAATATTCGTTTTAGAATCTGTCATTCCAGTGTTTGTACGTGTTCATATCCGAATTCGTGATCATTGTTCGAGATTCATTATTTGTCCAAAAAATTTGTTTGTACTCTACCCTAAACAACTGCCATTCCAATTGACAATATAATGGAGCAGCTTAGCTTAGACACCTGGGGTTCTTCGGAAAAACCTTCAAAATTATCTTCCAGTTGAAGAAAACCTTCCTCTTCATAACACTCACCATACTCTTCCCTCTTTCAGCCATAAACCTTGCCCAGTCAAAGGCCTCCGAGCTCATGTTCACCAAAATCATCCGAAACCCTAATCTCGGTGGCTACGAAGATGACGGCCAATGGGGCGCATTACAAGTCGGCGCCAGGTATGCACGGCCGCCGCACCAATTATTCCTTATAAACCGACCAAAATATTCCCTTTAAAAAAATAATAAAATTTAATTACACGTATTAATTAAACTCAAAAATATATATATATATATTTCGTCAGGTTTCTCTATATATATGTAAAAGTTCGCAGTAGAGAACAAGAACCAAAACCCTAGCAGAGAATGGGAGAAGAAGAGACGCAGTGGAGGGATCACAGGAACAGTACCTTCACTTGGCCATTCCTCACCCTTTAAATAGACCACATCAATCACGATTTTACATCTTGGCCTACAAAGTTTTAAGTGAAGGTAAGATAATCCCCAAAACAACAACACAAAGTACAGATTGCACCTAAGCCATAATAACAAGGCTTATAACAAAAGATCCGGGCCTAAAGCCCAACTACCACCCAAAATACGAATTGGGCTGCTGCAATAACTTGGGCTTTCAGCCTCTGGGCCGGGCTTTAACACTCCCCCTCAATATGAACTTTGTGAAAAAATATTAATCATCTTCAGCTTTCCCAAGAGATGTTGATGTTGAGCCTTGGAAAGAGCCTTCGTGAAAATGTCAGCAATTTGATCCGTTGTCTTCAAGTAACCTAGCTTAATAAAACCTGCAGTAACTTGATCTCTAACAAAATGGCAATCAACTTCAATGTGTTTGGTACGCTCATGGAAAACAGGATTATTACCTATCTGAATAGCAGCTTTGTTATCACAATAAAGCAAAACAGGTTTTTCAGAAAAATATCCTAATTCAGACAATAATCCTTTTAACCAAATAAGTTCTCCTACTGTATCACGCATACTACGATATTCGGCTTCAGCTGACGAACAAGAAACAGTAGGTTGCTTTTTTACTTTCATGAGACTAAAGAATTACCAATAAACACACAATAACCAGTAACAGATCTTCTTGACTCAATACATCTCGCATAATCAGAGTCACAAAAAGCAGTAATATCTAGACCTCCACTAGAAGACAATAAAATTCCCAAACCAGGCTGCAATTTTAAATATCTCAAAATACGGATAACAGCATCAAAGTGTGACTTCTTGGGATTTTGCATATATTGACTAAGATACTGAACAGAATAAGCAATGTCCGGTCGGGTAATCCCCAAATAAATAAGTTTTCCAATTAACTTCCTGTAAACAGTTGGATCAGATAGCAACTCATCATCTTTGTTTAGACCAAGGCTCTCATCATATCCTTTAGAAGTGAACCTAGCATTCTGCTCCATAGGAGTGTTGCTAGGTTTTCCTCCTAATAACCCAACTTCAGATAACAATTCAAGCACATATTTCCTTTGGCAGAGCACAATACCATCAGATGATCTTGCTACCTCGATACCAAGAAAAAAAATTTAAATCACCTAAATCCTTCATCTTGAAGTTGGTTTCCAAAACAGCCTTTAATTCGTTAACTAAAGAAGAACTATTTCCAGTTATCAACAAATCATCAACATATATAAGCAACACCACAATTTCTTTACCTTTTCTTTTTGTAAACAAGGAGTAATCTAAATGACTTTGTTGATAACCATTCGAAATGAGAGCTTCTGTCAATTTTAAATTCCACTGTCTAGATGCCTGTTTTAATCCATAAAGAGATTTGTGCAATCGACAAACAAGGTTAGAAGGAACATGACATAACTCCCCCTGATTGCCAAATCCAGGAGGCAAATCCATATACACTTCTTCTAAAAGATCACCTTGTAAGAAAGCATTATAAACATCCATCTGAAACAAAGGCCAATTGTTTAAAGCAGCAATAGTTAACACAATTCTGACAGTACCAATCTTAGCAACTGGTGAAAAAGTTTCACTAAAATCAATGCCTTCCTTTTGTTTAAAACCCTTGGCAACAAGCCTAGCTTTATATCGCTCTAAAGAACCGTCAGAATTATATTTAACTTTAAACACCCACTTACATCCAATAGGCTTCCGACCAATCGGTAAAGAAACAAGTGACCAAGTCTTATTAGACTCTAAAGCATCAATTTCATCCTTCATAGCCTTAACCCAATTGGGATTTTGGCAAGCATCAGAAAAATGTAGTGGCTCAGGAATCTTATCAACTATGCTTAAAAAGGATCTATGCTCACGAGTAATTTTATCAAGACTAAAATAACGTGATATAGGATGTAACGTGGAACAATGAGTGGACATATCATAATCATGGGTCCAAACAGGTGGCTTTAATGACCTAACAGGCCTAGTTCTAGGTTCAGTGACAGTTAAATCATGATTATCAGCATGCAAATGACTGTCATCATCACTACCTGTGCCATCTGACTCACCACTTATATCTGAAGATTGAGCATCTGAAGCACCATTGTCAGAATCTGGAAGGATTTGTTCAGAAGCATCAGTATGATCCTGAGGACTTTGATCAAATTCACTGAATTGAATGGGATCTGAAACAAAACCAGGCACACTGTTAGGAGTAAAGACAGGCAGACTTTGACGTCTAGTAGCTTTAAAAGGGAAGAAAGTTTCTAGAAACTTTACATCTCTGCTAACAAAAAAACTTTTGGAAGCTAAATTATAAAGTCTGTAGCCTTTTTGCGTCAAAGAATAGCCCATCATCACAGAGGCAATTGCCCTAGGTGCAAATTTAGTTGGCAAAACCTTTGCATAACAAAGACATCCAAATACTCTCAGGTGATCTAATGAAGGAGCCTTACCATATAGCTTCTCAAAAGGGGACATTCCATTCAGAACATCTGTGGAATTAAGTTTATCAAATAACAAGCTGTCAAAATAGCCTCACCCCAAAATTTGTCAGGTAGAAAACTATGAAACTTTAAAGATCTTGCTATTTCAAGAAGGTGTCTATGTTTTCGTTCTACAATTCCGTTTTGTTGGGGTGTATAAGAGCAAGTGCTTTCATGAATAATTCCACTGTTTAAAAATAAGGAAGCACAATTATCATTGAAAAATACACCACCATTATCAGAACGGATTTTTTTTATTTTTCTGTTGAATTGAGTCCCAATCATCAGAAAAAAAAATCTTTTAAGATTACGATAACATCAGACTTCAAAGTAAGCAAGTAAACCCAAGTAACTCTGGAAAAGTCATCCACAATGGTAAGAAAATACCTTTTATTATCATAAGTGGGGTGTTGATAGGGTCCCCATACACCAACATGTAAAAGATCAAAACAGTCTTGGCTAACAGACAAACTAGTAGGGAAAGGCATTCTAGTCTGTTTAGCTAAAGGGCAAATACTACAATAAGAAATGCCTTTATTTTTGAAAGAAACAGACTCTAAAGACTTTATTTTGATCAAAGTATTAAAAGGAACATGGCCCAAACGATGATGCCATAGAATGGTTTGAGGATGATCAACAACAGAACTGAGTGCTACAGGGATAAAGGAATCAGGTTTGAAAAAATATAACCCTGCAGCTTCATGACCAGTCCCCAACACCATTCCACTGCAAAGATCCTGCAATATTACAGATTTTTGATGAAAAGTAGCACAACAAGATATATCCTTAGTCAGTTTAGCAACAGATATCAGATTGAACTTAAATTCTGGAACATACAGAACATCAGTTAACATTTTAGATTTGCCAAAACTAAAATTGCCTATGCTGTGAACTTTGGCTTTAAAACCATTAGGTAACTGAACATGCCTATCACCAGGTCTAATTTTTAAGAACCAATCCAATTTGCAAGTAATGTGGTGCGTAGCACCAGTATCCAAGATCCATTGCGTATGAGACAAAGGTATACCTGAGGAAGCAACGTTAGCACGTGCTTCAGCAGCCTCAGATCCAGCTTGTTGTGACCTAACCATCGATCGAGCAAAGTGTTCTAATTGCTCTGCTGTAACCATCATTGGCTGGCCTTTGGGGAGATCTAGAGGGGTGGATGCATTAGTACCGCCAACCTCCATACCTGTAGCAGCATTGTTAACAGCAGAGTTAGCTTGAGGAGTTCTGTTTTGATTAGAACGAAACTTCCATCCAGGAGGATAGCCCTTTCTCTTGAAGCAGTGATCATAGTCGTGGCCTTTCAATTTGCAAAAATCACAAGTTAAGTTCAGATTCCTTTTCTGACCACGACCCTTGCTTCCAGAGACATCAGTAGGCTTTATATCAGAAACATTGCCAGCAACAGAATTAACAGAGAGACTCCTTTGGTTTTCCTCTTGAATGAGGACAGAGTAAGCTTGGGACACCGAAGGTAAAGATTCACGCATCAGTAAATTGGATCGGACATTAGAATAGGAATCATTTAATCCATTCAAGAATTGAAAAAGCTTAAGGTTGCTTGCATGGACAATGTGCTTTTGAAATTCTGGACAACCACAATTAGGCAAATTGCAAATAGCATCAAACTCTTCCCACATGGTTCTAAGCTTCGCAAAATAGGTCGAAACAGAGTCAACCCCTTGCTGAGCTAAACAGATATCTCGATGTAATTGAAAAACTCTAGAGCCATTGACTTTATGCAAACGTTCTTTGAGATCATTCCAGACAGAAAAGGCACTCTCAGTGTAAATGTTCCCAGACATAAGTTCTCTGGACACAGAGTTCATAATCCAGGCAAGAACGAGAGCATTGCAACGATCCCATTGATCATGTAAGTTTTGCTCGAAGTTTTTCTTCTTGCATGCACCAGTGACAAAACCCAATTTGTTTTTGGAAATAAGGCAGATCCTCATGGCCTTACTCCAGAAGCCATAATCCTCAGAACAGGTCAGCTTCTCAGAGACCAAGGAGAGACCAGCGGAATCCGAAGAATGCAAAAAGAGAGGATGATTGTGATCAAGTTTCGGCATAGACTCAACAACATATGTCAACGAAGGAATCTCTGTTGCCTTAGGAAGATCCTCTTGATCCTTGTTTGTTTCGGACGTCATCGTAAATCAGCGAAACAAAGTCACTTAGAAGGATGACAGATCTGCAGAAAACAAACAGGATCTGAGAAGATCTAAAAGAAAATCCTCAAAGAAAAGTGCATTCAACAGGATCTCTGATTCAACAAATCATTATCAGAAATAGAACGGCCTCTGATTCAAAGAATCATCATCGGATCTTTTGTACACGCATGCAAGAAGATAGGTGAGGTGAAACAGCAGATTTATGACGATTCGAAAACTGAGAACACAGATCTATGTTCCTTTTAAATGGATCTAAGAGAACGAACACAGATCTGCGATAAAATCAGATAGATTGAAAAATATCGTTTGAAGAAAACGAAGCGTCGCATAAAAAATTATCAGCGAATACGTCAGATCTACCACAATCACTGATCGATTAGGCAAGATCAAGTCACCGCGTATCAAAAAAACGAATCGTCATGCAAAGATTTATCAGAAAGTTCGTCAGATCTACAACAATCATTAAAAGATTGAGAGATCGTTGAAAGACAGAACTTCTGAAAAACACAAGAAAAGATGAATCGTTCAAGAAACTAACAGATTCGTCTCGCAACTTAAAGAAAAATGAACAAAAACTTCGTATACAGAAGTTGCGAAACGATCTTCAACATGCAAAGAAGAACAGAGCATCACAGAAGAATCAGAATCGTAAAAATCGGAGCAAGAAGAGCTTCGAAAAGCTCTGATACCATGTAAAAGTTCGCAGTAGAGAACAAGAACCAAAACCCTAGCAGAGAATGGGAGAAGAAGAGACGCACTGGAGGGATCACAGGAACAGTACCTTCACTTGGCCATTCCTCACCCTTTAAATAGACCACATCAATCACGATTTTACATCTTGGCCTACAAAGTTTTAAGTGAAGGTAAGATAATCCCCAAAACAACAACACAAAGTACAGATTGCACCTAAGCCATAATAACAAGGCTTATAACAAAAGATCCGGGCCTAAAGCCCAACTACCACCCAAAATACGAATTGGGCTGCTGCAATAACTTGGGCTTTCAGCCTCTGGGCCGGGCTTTAACAATATATATATGATTTTTTTACAGTGAATCTCATTTGAAAATTTCTGGATGTGGCACTGCAGATACGGCTTTGTTTCGTTGTGGCTCTTCAAGGTTATCTACTACAGCATTTACCTCCTCCTCTCGCTGATTCCAACCTCTGCTATCACCACCGCGATTTTGGAAAGGGAAGTCAAATTCAAGAATACAGTAAACGCGGTGCCCCGATTTTTGAACACTTTCCTATGGAGTCTCGCCATTTACGTCATCTACAACGCCATATTTTTCGGGATGTTCTTCGTATGGTTCAAGTACATATGGATTAATTCCACAGCCGGAGTGGTTCTTATAGTCGTGTTCATGGTCCTATACATTGTGATTCTTTGCTACATGCTCATGATTTGGCAAGTGGCTAACTCGGTGTCGCTCGTAGAAGAAGGTATCAGAGGTCGGGCAGCGTTGCGGAAAGGGGAGGACTTGATCAAGGGGAAGAAGCTTGCATACTCGGGTTGTTTCGTAGTGATTATTTTGGTGTTAGTCGGGGTGCATTTCGTTTTCGAGTTTTTTGTGACCATGAATGTTACTTCCGGAGAACTAGGAACCTGAGTTAAGGTTGCGATCGGGGTCGCGTGTTTGGTTGTTATATCGTTGCTGGAGCTGGTTAGGCTCGTCAATCAGACGGTGGTGTACTTAGTGTGTAAATCGCAGCACCGGGAGGATATCCAGCTGCTTCCTTATTCTCTTCCCACCAAACGGGTTAATGTTTAATCAATTAATTATCAGGGCGAGGGCATGTTTGTTTTAATGAGATTGCACATTTAATTTATTACTATTAGTTAATATTTATTTATATATAGTAAATCATGTGTTATTGACTAATGAACAAAATACATTTACTCTTACATAGTGGATAATTATGATGACTCTGGTAGCTTCGGAATGGGCATCAACAGATTCGAGTCAGACTTCAGACCTCGGACCGGGCTACGTCGACTTTGGCCAGACTCCTATGACCGACAGGCTTTAATAATAATAATAATAATTTTAAAATGGTATTATAATAAATATAGGGACTTTACATTTTTTTAATAATCAAATTCCTATTTAGGTTTTTATCTAATTACAACTCCCTATCTGAACTTTAAAATTTTAATAGCTATATGATGAAATTCTAATTTTGAATAAGTTGTTATTTATGTTACAAAATTCGATCAAATTGGACAAAACTGTCTTGGCTGTATTGAATTTTTTTTATGTGTATCAAGAATAAATTCAGTGATATATTGAAAGAATTGCAGTGAAATACTTTTAATTGCTCACTTAATTAGACTTTCACCAATTCTAATAATAACTTTCAATTGAGCGTCCAATTAAATATGTATTTTGCTATAATAATCCTATCAATTTTTTGTTAAATCTATCTTAGGAATTCATCAAAAGAAACCACGTGGTCATCACTTTTTGTCCAGTTAAGCATGTATTATTTTCCTAACTAGAGTTGAGTTAGTAAAATACATGTAAACTAATTAAACTTAGACCTCAAGCAATTTGAGTTTTAATTTCTTATAAAAGTTCAGTCGGACTTTTAATGAAAAATTCTACCCATCCGCATTTGATATTATTATTTCGGGACGTGTTCGGGTTGGTTTATTTGTGATTTCAACTTTTTCGCCACTACTAGCCCATTCATTTTTGTTTATAAAAAAAAAAAAAAAAAAAAAAAACCAAAGAAAGAATTAACACAAATAATAGAAAGGTCCTCCAACTACCAAAACTAATAAGTATACACCATCAAACACTCCAGCTTTGTGATGGCCAGTGTCACCAAATATGCATGCCATCAAGAAGATTATAATCAGAATATTGTCATGAGTTTTGGAGAGGAGAAAATATTTGTGACTAAACATCTCTTCCTTCATGCAATACATATTTAGTCGTGCCTTATAAATAGTATAAATCAGAGTTAGCCTAAGAGGCGCATTAAGTTACAAATCATAGATTCTGATCAGTCATTAGATCGGAAAATCATGTCTGACAAAGGTTCAAGCTCCAGCTCCGGCTCGAAAAGCATGTCCGGCAAAGGTTCAAGCTCCAGCTCTGGTTCAGGCTCAGGCTCTGGCTCCGGTTCCGGTTCCGGTTCGAAGGTTCCCAAGCGGCCCAAGCCGACTTGTCTGATTGTGCATGGTGATGCTATGGTGGGAAGGTTGTACCAGCGTTTGTTGGAAAGGTTCAACTTGGAGACTCTTTCAGTTACAAGTGGAAGGGCAGCCCTTGACATTTTTCTGTCGGGAAAAGCAATTGACATGGTCTTCATGGATCAACAACTCTCTGACATGGATGGAAAAGAGGTATGTATGTATATTCACTAATTACTTTCATCTTTCTATTTTTACTTAAATAGCAGGGAAAATATTGTTTAAAAAAAAAAAAAAAAAAATTGGCCTGTAAAATAACTGGTTAAATATGGTTTTTACATTCGTTCAAATCAAATTTTGAGCCCTTTTTTCTTCAGAATCAAACGTTTTAAATAAAAGTACTGTTTAAATAGTAGGGAAAAATATTACTTTTTTAAAAAACAAATTAAAATTTAGCATGTTAAAATATGTTTTTACTTTCATTTGAATAAATTTTTTGAGTTTTTTTTTTTTTCAAAATTGAACGCTTATACAAATTATTAAGGAAATGTTTGCTCAAATTGGTTGTTTATATTTCTAATTAATTTTTAGAAGTACAAAAAAAACACTGAAAATTTGATAAGAAAAATAGCTCAAACATATTTTTTTAAACCGCTTATATATATATTTTTTCATTAAAAGAAATACCATTTTGTTTCAAAAACATGCAAGACAGATTATAAGTTAGATAGGTAATATTTTAAAATTTTGAATATTATTTAAAAATGTTAAATATTAAGGGTCCTTTTCGATGACCTTAATTTTTACTATATAAAAAGAGGGTGCTTTAGTTGATGTTTTGCTATGAATCTGAGTATTAATTGGAACACATTTAATTTGTTGGTTAATTAGGCAACAAAGGCACTGCTTAAAGCGGGGGTGAAGGCCATAATAGTTGGGTTACACGAGAGCGACACTTCTCCGGAAGAGATCAAAGCATCCATGGAAGCCGGAATTAATTGCTCCATCGGCAAGCCACTGACGGACTACAAGGTCAAGGAGCTTTATGAGAAGTTGGGAGTCGAGGTGGAGTTTGTGGTTAAGAAATAAGCCCAATGAAACTCACTAGATCTATATAATCTAATAGAGTAATTAATGAATAAACACAACTTTGTATAACATCAAAGTTGCATAAATAAAAACTCATCATGTCCATCATATCAGACATTTTGGTTTTCGTTTTGCTTTATAATAAAAACTATCTTTGCTTTAGTGCATATAGTTATTTATAACAATTTTCTAGCATTTTTTTTTTATTTATGAAGAACTACTTTCTAGCATTGAATTGATCATAGTTAATACAAGGGAATATATTCGTATACGGTAAACATATATATCTTTCCACGTACCGAGCCATTCGAACATTACATTGACAAAATTTCATCTCATGCTTTGTGCAACTTGCAGTTGCCAAATTGATAACATATATTAACAAATTTGTGTATTAATAATCGAACGTGTTTTGAAATTCCCCACCGATAATGTGTGGTCAGGTCAATGATACCATTACTCATCATGGAAGAAACAGACAGCTGCTAATCATTCGTTTTAGAGGGTTGACATAGTATGGTGGGACAATACCGTATTTTTTATTCTAAAATATAACTACTTTTAATTTAATTCTTTAAAATTTTGCATTAAGTGTTAATTTTTGTAATTATTATTATTATTTACCCGTGAACAAAAAGTCATGACTTTGTCTCTGGATAAAAATGTTAACTTCCGATCATATATATATATAAACCAAATATTAGCTAGCTAGCCTCCAGAAGTATAACTACCAAACAAGAATGGAAGTGACAGCAGAAGATGAGCTCAAATCGCTAGGGTTAATCGGAATATACAAAAAATCATTCAAAACCATCTGCATCGTCTCCATCACCCACTCCAAACTCTTCTTCGGCAAAAACCAAGACCTCGGTGCCGGAGAATTGGTAATCACCATCACCGCCAAGTACAGCTGGGTTTCCCTGTGGATGTTCAAGGCTGTTTACTTAATTAGTCCCATACTTGGCCTTGTCTCTTCTTCTCCCTAGCTACTTTGGCTATGCGCCAACGGAATGTTCGCCATCTATACCGACAGACTGAACGTTAACGTCAATTTCACCGACACTACGGTAGCTAAAAGTTTCAAGAAACTCGATCGGGGTGACGTTTCTTTGGAGTTTCGATCGGGGTTTACTCCATCTTCAACCTCGTATGCTTAGCTAGGGATGCTTGGGTGAAGTTTATACCGTCTGTCATATATATATATATATATATATAGCGGTCTTAATTATATATCGGGATTTTTCCCTACTTGATCATGCATGATATGGCAATTGGCCGGCTAATTAATTTAATGTGGTGTCCGTTCTAGAAGAAGGCATGCCTTAGGCCTTGATGAAGGGGTCCGGTCCGTATATTGCTTCATTATTTTATGCGTTGCTTTTTGTGTTCTTGGCGAGTATCCATATTATATATATAGTTTTCGCGTTTTAGATTCGATCGATGTTTTGGACGGGAGGTGGATTTATGCTCGGATTTGTCTTTGTATTGGTGTTAATGATTCTGGATCTCCTTAGGTTGGTTACTGCATGCTACGCCTACGTACGGTGGTTTACTTGGTGTACACTGACTCATTATTTTGATTATTTGCTATGACTCATTTATCTAATTAGGGGTTTGTGTTCTAACTCCACCTCATATCAAACACGGTCCTTTAGTTTTAGGAGATAATGTCCGACATAAGTTAGGTAAGGGATCACTTCTTCACTACTACTACTTGGCCAGTTGAGTTATTACAAGTTTTGGTCAATTAGGAGGGTGAATTCACCCTGGTCCAAGATCGTGCTATAAATCATCTTTCAAACCAAGTGATTAAGTTTAACACAATTTTACGAACAAAAAATTTAATAAATATTATTATTTATTTTCTTATTTAATGATGTAGTCTTTTCACGACATTTTAAAACTCAAATCGACGTGGTAAAACCAACATTTAAAAAAAGAAATTGTAAGATTGATTTTAAACATTAAAAATTAATTCTTTTGCGTTGTGTAATTATTTAATTTTTTTTAATACTATTTTTATTAGATTACCATATATGACCCCAACACTCCACAATAGGATTGAAATTTTTAGGGATATTTATCAGATAGGGATATTTAAAAGTATAAAAATTATTAGATATGAATTTATCAAACGGCATTTTTCTTATAATATATCTGTTAAAAATAAATACTGAAATACTAATTTATCAAATTGTATTTTCTCATATATTAAAATTGTAATAACTAATTTATTAAAATTGTATTTTCAACTATTTGGCCTTTTTATTATGAGCCCAATGGCTTTTGTTGATATACTGGCTCATATTATCAACCGAAATTTTTGAAGTGGCGGGACTTGTTGTTTTCTGCTTGGTGGGAGTTATATTCATGATATTTTCATATCTTGCTACATTTGGTGGAAAACTCTATACCTACCCATTTTCCCTCTCTTTTAAGCACTATATCTACAAGGCAACTCAATTACTTATTTTCAGAGTCACTGTTGAGAGACAACAACTGTAGCATATATTCTCCAAAAGTTGACTGTTTGTAGGTAATGTTTTCCTCTCATGTTGCCTCATTTATTAGAAGTAAATATCGATTAGCTAAATAATCTAAATTTGTTAGAGTAGATGACAATTAAATTAATCATCTTCTTGGTCCTACTTTATTTACTACTATCTAATCAGCATTTATATGTCTAATACTTAGCTTGATTCTGAGTCAGCAGTAACTTGATTCTGAAATTGGGTTTTTGTTAGAAGTAGATGGCAATTAGCTTAATCATCTGTGTTTGTGACGTTTGAGTTTTGTGTTCTTTCATGATTAACATTTAGATATACTATTATGATAATGATCAATTAGGCTTCATTGTCTATAATGCACAATTAGAGTTGTCTGCTAAGTCATTATCAAGCAGTGTGTTTATAGATAGAAATGAATGCCAAGATACTTATTAACATCATTACTTATTGTCTGCTTTCAAGAGTGCAGAATTGTGAAGATTAATATACTTGATAGGGTTAATAACTAAAAAAATATATAAGGTTTACCCTATGTTAAAATTAAGTGTCTGAAGTTTGAAATGTTAAAATGAACTGTCTCAAATTTCATTTTTGTTAAAATTTGGTGTCTCTGCGCGTCTTTTCATCTCCATTCAATCATTTTCATCAACCCACCAACACACTCATAATCCATCACTATTTACTTTTCACAAAATCGTCAAATTTCACCTAAAAATTGAACGTTAAAAAAAAGTTTCTAGAAGTGTGGTGTGGAGCCATTTTCCAAGGACAATAGAGCGGGATTTACTCGTCCGGATGTGACCAACTTTTTAGGTGACGGTCCCGGCAAGATGACGAGAATGGAGTGTATATGAGAGCTCGAATTTGACAGACGGTTTTGTCGGAATTGACTTCTCTAAAGTAATAACACCGAGACACCAAATTTCAACAAAAATGAAACTTGGGACAGTCCATTTTAACATTTCAAACTTCAGACACCTAATTTTAACCTAGGGTAAACTTTGAACATTTTTTTAGTTATTAACCCTACTTGATAAGAAACAACTTGTTTAATTGCTAAGCAGTAATATGCACGTTTTGCTGCGTAATCACCTCTTCGAATAACCTATACGAAAGTAACATATACATTAATTATGGAGGAAACCACCCAATTAATTAATACAAAAAAAAAATTTATTCATACACAAAAAAATACCTTACGTATGGTGAGACTTTTATAGTATTAAGCAGAACATATGTATGTGCTTTTGAAACATCTGAAGGCGACATGAAAGTGAGACCACGTGGCCCGTATAGTCGCGTTGGATTTCAGAATACAGAGAGTACATGATCATCAACACGTACGCCACCATCATCATTCCGTGGAACTCTGTTAATTCTTGATTCAACACCATCCTCAAAATAGAATGAATAAAATGTAGATGTCTCTTGGATAATGTACGCTTCGCAAATTGATGCCTCAACATGAGCCTTATTTCCAACTTTTTTCATCAATCCGTGTAAAAACCTGATAATGCAACGGCAGTAACAATACGACCACTGATATATAGGTACACATTTGTACCTTTCAAATGGATACATCCAACGATACTGAACAGGTCCAGCCAACTCAGCCTCTAATGGGAGATACATTAGGAGATGCTCACTGATATATAAAAATCCAGGGGGAAATCTTTTCTAACTTGCAAACAGTTTCAACTATTTGTTGTTTTAGTTGTCTCACACGACCCACATCAACAACACGAGAACATATGTCTCTAAAAAAATGTTAGCTCGGTGAGAGATTCCCAAATTGCATCTGGAACCATATCACGAAGTGCTACAGGTAGCAACACTTGTAACATAACATGGCAATCATGACTTTTCATTCCTATTATCTTTACCTCATCCACGTTCGCACACCTTAAAATGTTTGACCCGTAGCCATCGGGGAGTTTCAACTTCTTTAGCCATCTATAAATTTCTCGTTGTTGATCCTTAGTTAATGAGTAAGTTGCTTTGGGTTTATACTTCTTCCCGGAACGTTCTTGTAACTCCAGCTCTGGACGATTGCATAACATGGCCATGTCCATTCTTGCTTTAGGGTTGTATTTTGTCTTGCCTTTCACATTCATTACAGTGTTGAAGACATTTTCAAAAATGTTATTCTCCACGTGCATTACATCAAGATTATGCCTAATCAAGGTAGTGCGCCAATATGGAAGTTCCCAGAAAATGCTCTTCTTTTTCCAGTTGTGCTTTTTAACGTAATCGGAAATATGATCACCCTTGTGGTGTTTCCCGAATATTACATCTAGAAGCAAAGAAACCGAAGCAAATAAATCTTCACCGGATAATATGGGTGGTGGCGCATCACCAACAACAACTCCTTTTCGGAACTGATCAACTTGATTCCTAAAAGGGTGGTCTCGCGCCAAAAACTTCTGATGACATTCAAAATGAGATGTCTTCCCACCATGTTTAAGTGTTATAGAATTTCCTGACTCCACACAGTAGGGGCAAGCCATCTTTCCTTGTGTACCCCACCCCGAGAGCATCGCATAGGCCGGTAAGTCGCTAATTGTCCACAACAAGGCAACACGCAAAGTGAATCTCTATTTACGTGATGCATCGTATGCTTGTACACTGTTGAACCATAATGACTGTAGTTCATCCACTAATGGCCTCAGGAATACATCTATGTCTTTACCGGGATAACTAGGCCCGAGAATAATCATGTTCAAGAACATGTACGACTCTTTCATACACATCCATAGTGGTAGATTATAAACAGTGAGAATTAAGGGCAAGCATGAGTACGGTGCTCCATAGTGATCGAACAGAGTAAACCCATCAGTACAAAGGCCGAGCTGTACATTCCGTGGTTCTAATGCAAAATCCTCACGTGTTCTATTAAAGTGTTTCCATGCTTCACTGTCACGGGGAAGCGCCATACTTCCATCTGGAGAATGGGTCCCGGCATGCCAAGTCATGTGAGGGGCTGTCTTCGTCGACATGTATAAACGCTGAAAACGGGTAGTGAGTGGCAAATAATGTAGAACTCGGAATGGAATGCCCTTCTTATTTCTTGAGGGGGGAACTTTGATCTGTCGTGGTGAAAAATCCGACAGCTTTTCAAGTGCATGTCCTCCTTGTAGTACAACATGCAGTTGTTAATACAAGAATCAATCTTCTTATAGCCAAGGCCGAGCTTACCCATTTTCTTCTTGAATTCGTAAAAGTTCTTCGGAAGCTTATGATTATCCGGTAGCATTTCTCGGAAGGTCTTCACCATATTGTCAAACGTACGTGCACTGAGGTGGTTTAGGAGATGAGACATAGCAGAGAGCAATGTATGATTGTTGCAACCATCATACAATGGAGTCTGAGCATCTCTCAACAAAGAATAGAAACTTTCATCATCAAAACAAGGCATACCATTCATGTTTTCAGTCGGTATTGTTGGATTACTGGGACGTAATACTACAGAATGCTAAACGTGTACTAACAAGATATCTAATCTACGCAGCGGAATTAGTACACATACCTTTTAGCTTTCCTGCCCAAGAACGATGTGGAGGGAGTTCTGATCCTCTGGTCGGAACCACGTGCAAGTTCTTCGTCATAAGAAGTCCCACGCGATGTAGCTCCACAACAAGACCTCTGATCGATTCTTCAACGGAGATGGAACCTCGAACTTGATGTGATGGTGCCGAAATATTAGATTAGGGTGAAAAGTTTTCTCAATGGAAATCCTTGTTCTTAATTGTGTGTTTAAACCCTTAGGAGTCACCCCTATATATAATATTTGGTGGAGTTTCCAAAAGGCAACTCCACCCTATGTGGTACTAGGGTTTCGGCTAAACCATGTAACAAGGGTGGGGGAGGCCCATTTTGGGCCTCCCTTGTCAATTACTAATTGGATTTGGCAAAATTAGCCCAAATTGATAATTACCTAATTAACTTAGGTAATTCTCTTAATTAACGGGCTCCTATTACGGCGCCACGTCACCATATGCTAACAGCTCCCACTCGCCGGAATGGAAGGGTGCTCGTTAATCTATACGATTACGCAATGGTATCAACATCTCAGTCTTCGTCTCCGAATAGTTCATACGAGGCTTGCCGTGCGACCGGCGAATACGACGGGCATCGTGCTACTCATCTGTTAGAAGTATTGTAGCGCCCGCAGAACGTTGATTCCATTTTCATGAACCAAACCTGTTAGAAATAAAATCTGTACCGCACTGCATCTTTGGTCAACTGCTAATTCTCCAATTGCCCAGTTTTTACACAAAGGAATACTTCTCCAGAGCATTTGTACAAGTGTTCACAACCTTTAACTAATATCCGGTTGGCGACCACCTAGTGAACACGAGAGTCAAAGAATTAAAGGTGAGCTTGACCATCCCCATCGCTTATACCCTTAGTCTGACTCAACCGGTTTCCAAGACGTGGTCACTTGGCTGTTTTCTTTGGCACTACGCTCGTACGCCGGGAAGCGAGCATTGAGCCAGACTTTAGGTGTAAGTTCTGAGTCCGTGAGGATACTTTGGATGCTTCTTCATAAGACATCCGGGATCAATCACACGCTCAAGGTGAAGAAGTATGTGCCATTTGAATCACAAGGATTCTAGCTAGCACAACCGAGCATGACCCCGTGGTCGAATATGGCACGCGCAATATGAAGCACGTGTCGATAGCACACCTGGTAAAGCCAGGGGTGGGATATGTCAATAATGCTATCGCAGAATCTCTCATCTGGCCTTGAATGTGATATATGGTGATGGACAAAGTCCAACTCGGCGATCTACAAAACGAACATTAAGTCATGCTGTTAAGCGTGACAATGTTATCGTTTTGTTTAATCAGGTTTATCCCCTGGATTCTTAGCCAATCTTGTTATGGTAGAGATCCCTCTCTCCTTACAAGATGACCGTGCCTGTGTGACGAGGCAAGGTTCACATTCGACATAATTTTGGTGGAAGAATTTTACTTCTTCCTACGACTTAGTTTATAGACCGTAAGATCCGATGTTGTTAATCATTATGACGTTGATGAATCATAAACTCAAATTTCAATTCCTTTATTCAAATTGAAACATAATTCAAATGTCAAAATGTTATCACTTTTACAAGCCACACAGTTTAAGCCCTACGTAATCCAAGCAGCTTTACATGCTTTTCAAAAATTTCCCTACGTAACGGCTTAGTTAAAGGGTCTGCGACCATATTGTATGTAGGCAAGTATTCTAAAGCGATTATGTTGTCTTTCAGAAACGACCTAGCATAATTGTATTTCACATCAATGTGTTTAGTCCTACTATGGTACTTTGGATTTTTAACTGCCGCAATGGCCGCCTGACTGTCGGAGTACACCTTCACAGGTTCACTCCTCTTGTCGGTGCCAATTAATGCAGTAAGAAGCATTTTCAGCCAGACCGCTTCTTGTGCGTTTTTGGAGAGGGCAACGAATTCTGATTCCATAGTGGAAAGCGCGACACAAGATTGCTTCTTGCTTACCCATGATATGGCAGCATTAGCAAGGAGGAAAACTCCTCATGTGGTGGACTTACGATCATCCGGATCGCCACCGTGGTTGACGTCACTATAACCGATCAATTCGAGCTGAGTGCCCTCATAGCACAGAACGTAGTCGGCAGTACCTTTCAGATATCTGATAATTCATTTTACGGCATTTAGATGTTGATAACTAGGATCTGATTGGAATCTTGCTACTAGGCCCACAGCGTAACAGATGTCTGGTCGAGTACATTGCATGGCGAATATTAGACTCCCTACCATGCTCAGATACTCTGCATTCTTCATCTGTTCACGCTCCTTTTGGTTTTTCGGTCTATCACGCTTTGATAGCGCGCACCCGAACACAACCGGCGTATTCATGGGTTTAGCATCCAGCATTCTGAATCTCTCCAACAGTTTGTTGATATATGATTCCTGAGATAGACATAATTTCCGGGAGGCACGATCTCGGGCGATTTTGATGCCTAAGATGTATGTGGCCTCTCCCATGTCTTTCATCTCGATTGCTGATGTTAACCATGACTTTGATTTATTCATGAAACTCATATCGTTCGCAGCAATGAGTATATCATCCACGTATAGTGTTATGATGACATGCTTAGACCCGGAGGTCTAAGTGTATACGCAGGGATCCTCGTGAAGATTCACGAATCCATATCCGACGATTTCCTCGTGGAATCTGTGATACAATTGCTAAGACAATTATTTAAGGCCGTATATAGATCTTTGGAGTTTGCAAACTTTATGTTCTTTGCCTCGAGTAATGAAACCCTCCGGCTGCTCCATATAGATCTCTTCCTCCAGGTTTCCATGGAGGAATGCGGTCTTAACATCAATTTGATGTAGCTCTAGATCAAGACTAGCAACTAGGGCAAGGATGGCCCTTACTGTGGTGTAACGCACAGTCGGTGAGTATGTTTCATCAAAGTCCACTCCGTGGATTTGGGTATATCATTTCGCAATTATTCGAGTTTTGCACCACTCGAAATTTCCACCCGAAGCGAATTCTAAGATTTCACTTTCTAGTTTTGTGGTTAACAAATAAATCAACTAAAGACTAAAACTGAACTAGTTCTTATTTAGGCAATTTCATCCTTCATTGTTTTCCTCAATTCCCTTGTTTTGAGGTCCTTCCTTTGCTTGCTGAACCGTCACTGGTTAAAAAACGAACATCAAGATGTTTAACACATCTCTTTTGATGGGATACTTCTCGAAAGAAGTTCGTTGCCTTTGATTATGTCTAGGCATGTTAATCCCATGTTTTAGTCTGATCGTTACTCCCACTCGGAATAATGCTTCTTATCGGGGCATTACTCCCACTGGGAACAATGGTGGTGGTTGAACTTACTTGGAATATCCTCTCGGTCTCGGGTTTTTACTTCCGAGATGTATTCCTCGATCACTAGGATCTGGAACCAAGTTGGTTGTTCCACTCCCACTAGGAAAAATGGATAGTTGAAATAGTTCATTATCATGATTATCAGGTCCGACTTGATTTGCATTTTGAAATTTAGTGATGATTATGTGTGAAGGGGAGTGAGCCCTCTCACTGGATTTATTATGAAGACGTTTCCATCATCATTTACCAAATCAATCACTTATGCTATATCAATTCTCCCACTCGAAGTAAGTGGGACCTGAGAATCTCCATCAACCATCTGTTAATCAGTACTAGCATATTTCGTTCTGTAAAGCGTTGGAAATTCATCCTTAAATCTTTATAATGTGTCATGTTTATCAACGAAACCATTGTTCCAAGCTAATTTTAAAACTCGTATTCACCGAGAGTAGCGCGTACTCTTATTAAATACTTGTTTTAATGCGCAAATTAATGCGTCTTTGTGATAAGGTTTTACCCAAATCATTCATTAGCTTATATGGTAACGTGTTAACCGATTTAGTCAAAACATAGTGTTTTACATTAATGTGAGTTAAATTAATCTCATCCCGCAGGAACAATTAATGTGTAACTCTAACATTATGTAATTCTAAGCTATATTTATTGAAGTGTTTTAATGAATGCCTTTTAAACAAACCCTTCGTTCAAGGCTAATGGTGGGAGAGTCGTTTTACCGACTACTTCTTTTCGTTTTGTTTGTTTAACTCCTCCATAGATTTATCCATCTTATGGACAATGCATTTAAGCACTCGCTTTAATGCCATAGTTGATGTTCTTATTAAATTACAGTAGCCTTGAAGCACACTTTAATCTAAATAGTTATCAATGAGTTATATTCAAAGGATTACAAACGAAAAATTCAGCATTCACAAAAATATTTCATCATTAAATTCGTACTTTTAAAACGATTTGTCCCGTCTCTCGAGGTGACATGCGCCATGCGCATTATACCAGGTCTAAACTGTGGTTTGGAAATCGTTTTAATTTCTGAATTCACATTTTAAATCAGTTTTAACATGTATATTATTTGGGATACAAACTATAATGGAGTACTTTAACAAATAAGGATGCTTGAGCAATGTGTTGAATAGCGTGAATAGGATAAAAACGAACGATGATAAATTCAATACTTAATTTAAGTATTAGTAAATACTCCGAAAATAATGTGTTCCACCAAGAAACTTATTTATGAGTATTTTCAAATAGAAATAAAAGTAGAAGTTTTAGCAAATCTAAAGATAAAGAATCTCTCATTCCATCTTTATTCTTCTGGGGCATCCTCGATCAGGTCGTTGCTTCTATTTCTCGGTTCCGTAATTCAAAAGAAAATGAATTACTCTCGAGTGATTAGAAGCAAAGAGAATGAATGATTTTCATCATCTTTTCCCTTTACGTACCTTAGGAGGATTAGTGCAGGCATTAGTCAGGTGTCCATTCACGCCACACCTGAAACACGTTCGAGTTTCCTCTTTACGTGTCTGCTTTGCTTGCTTTTTCTTACCACCAGATTGTTTGAGTTTAAACTTCTTTTTGGATTTGTTCGCCACAAACTTCTCAGTTTTGTTATGAGAGCTTTTTCCTTTTCTCTTGCGCTTTCCCTTTTGTTCGGTTGGAGCGGAGGATGCAATATGCATTTCAGATCTAGACTTTTCAGCCTTGAGTCTATCTTCCTCCGGCTCAAGATGAACTTGTACCTTCTCGAGAGTATCGAGATGGGTAGCATGGGTAAGGCTCATTTTCATGATATTCCAAGAGTCGGGTAAAGAGTGGATCATGTAGTTGATTTGTTGTTCCTCATACAGGTTTTCACCTGCTTCCTTGAGCTCAGCGATCAAGTTACACATATGCATAATATGATCTTTTATCGTATGCTTGGGATTCTTCTTATAGGTGTCAAGAGCGATGTTTAACGCTCTCTTTTAGGCAATGGTGTAGACATCAAATGTTGCCTTAAGACCATCCCATAGGTCTTTGGCAGTCCCCAAATGGTCAAACCTATAGAGAATCTCGTCTTCCAGCATAGAGAGCAAGGTGGAACGAACATCATGATCCTTGACATCTCATTCATCATAGAATGTCTTTTGCTCATCTGTGAGGTCTCCATCAGGTCTAGTTTGTTTTGTGGTCAAATGCTCCAGACCTCTTATTTCAGAGATTATATTTTCATGGAAGAAAATATTTTCCTAGATCGCACTCTACCTAATCCTTCCACTGATCATAATCATTTTCATCGAAATCCAAATCATTCGTTTCTTATACTTTACGCTCAATCGCACCGAGCGTGTCCACGATTACTCATGGACTTTAAGCTAAAGACTTTTTTTTTATTAAAAAAAAAATTCTTTAAGAGTTTAATGGCATCCTCATCTTTAATTTATGTAAGCTTCATTTATTAAGAGCTTAAGTTCTTCTATTTTCTTGATTTATTTTCTGTAATGGCTTCGTAATCTAATTTCATATGGTTATGATTATTTCTTTTAACTTAGCATCAAATATATTGTTACAAAATAATTATATTTTTTGCCAAAGTATTACAAAATAATTTATTATAAGGACTAGACCAATTGTTAGAGCATTCACAATGGTATTACTTAAATTGCATTCCTTAAAAGTGTCACATATGCTTTTTATGTGTGGTTTAAGTAATACATAAAATTATGTAATGCTTACATAATAGTATGTATACAATGGTTTTACTTAAACGTTTTACTTAAACATATTTTATTATTAAATTTTAACAACTAATTTAAAAAGTAGTTACAATAATTGCATATTAAACCATCAATATATTTATATATTCGTTATAGATTCGTTATATATTCGTAATAGAAGTCTGGAACATTGCAAAAGAGAAGTCCAGAGCGACGCGGAATAAGTCCGGCGCAGAACGGTGCAGGAACAGTTGTAGTGCAGGAACGACGCAGAGAAGTCTGAACGGCTCAAGTCTGGAACGGCAAAGCGAGACTGATTTGAAAAAAATATATTTAATTTTATGTAAATATAAAGCATTCCTTATATTTAATGAATGCTTTATGTAAAAAATAAATTTACGCGTGAGTCTCATCTTTAAGGAATGCTATGTAAACCATTATGGAAAGTTTTTTTTTTTTTTTACTTAAATAAACATGTAGGGCTCACGTTTATGTAATGTTTACGTAATACCACTGTGGATGCTCTTATATTCATCTTGGCCAAAAAAAAAATTGTTATATCCATCAATAATATACAATGATATATATATAATGCAACTATAGTTGGCTAAACGCAGGTATCTTCCTCATTTGAGTTATGAAATTAATTATATATACAAAGAAATATACTCAGAATATAGATATAAATGAATGGAAAAAATTTATATTTTTTATAAAAAAAAATTAATTTTATTATTTTTTCTATTTTGATTTTTTTTACCTGCACGGTGCGCGGGCTGAGTAGCTAGTTTTTTTCAATATTTTTGTTTTTCCATATGTTTTTTTTTCTTATTTTTCCTTGTTTAGGCTTTTTTTTTTTCTATTTTCATTGAGAATTTTAATCAATTTTTGTGTTTTTTTTTTCTTAAGTCAATTTTTTTATCTAAGCTTTTAGTTAGTTTTTTTTTAATATACAACTTCATTTTTTATTTTTTCCGAGACTTTTAGTCAAAAAAAAAATTCTAGGACTTCTTCATGAGATTCTCCTAAAAATTATCCGTGAAGTCTTATTATTAAAATCAAAATAAAAGTGGAATTGATTATAACAAGTAAAGTCATTGTATAAAAATATAGTTATAAAATTCAAAATTTCCTTGAAAATAATAATAATAATAATCCATGAGCAACTAGAATTCCCCCCTAAAAAATACGGTATATTTTTTATTACTATATTTAAATTAATTGTTTTTTTATATAATAATATTATGTTTGTTTATTATCGGGACCTGAAAACACATTTGTTGTCTGCTTCGAATGTCTAATTGGAATTGTGTGCTATGTTACATAATGTGATTTTACTTGATTAGATCGATATCATTTTAGATATTAAATTTAGGTTTACAGATTAACTAATACAATGCATAATTTTTTATTTATATGAAATTTCGTTTTTAAAATTCCAACTTGCATTAATGCCGATTTGATTCGTTATTTTTTATTATTTTCATAAAACCGCACTAGAACCCAACAAGTTGGGTTTCTAGATCCGCCACTGATTATACAAGTACAACTAGTTTTGATATTTTATTTTTATTTTTATGGACCTAAACGGTTGGGTATAGTTAAATCTAAATAGCTCAAATTAGTCAATTTTCCCTATAAGGTTCAACCCGTCCAACCATACATTATAACTAACACATTTTTAGAAAAAAAAAATAGTCATAAACCTAGTCACACTAGTATTATATTGTATGTGAATTTTTTTTTATTTTTTTTTTATATTTATTATCGTAAAGGTTTTATATAACACAGTAAAGAATAGGGCTAGAGATGTTTAAGCTCACAATTTGGGAGTTGGGAACTTGCTAATATGCTTATGGGAGGTGAACCCTTATAGAGGGAAAAACCTGTGAAAACCAGCAACGCGGCGGAGCACGGCGGAGGAGTCGCCTGAGAACGGAGAAGACGCAACAAAAAACGAAAGAGAAAGGGAGAGAATGAGACAGAGATGTAAGGGGATCACTTAGGTTATTGATTTATCTTCTCCTATCACCCCATTAAATACTAAACCCTAATATAATAAATAAAGATTGCACCGCAACCTTTTAATGTAAGTAAGTTTAGTCCCCAAACAATACACAAAGTACTGATTGTATAATTGGGCCTGATAAAAACAACCCGATCCAAATAACAATAATAAGAAAGATTGGGCTGGGCCTAAGCCTGGGCTTCAACACTCCCCATCAATCTGAACTTTGCTGAAATACGTCAACCATGTTGAACTTCATAAGTAAACACCTATGCTCAGCCTTGGGAAGCGTCTTAGTGAACAAATCTGCAGGTTGACTTGAAGATCTCAAATGCTTTAACTGAAGAAATCCTGCAAAAACTTGCTCACACACAAAATGATAATCAACCTCAGCATGCTTGGTACGCTCATGAAAAACGGGATTATTGCCTATTTGAATCGTAGATTTATTGTCACAATGCAAAGTAATTGGTTTTGAAAAAAAATAAAATCTAACTCAGAAATTATCTCGTTCAGCCAAATTAATTCATAATCGTTTCTCGCATAATGCGATATTCAGCTTCAGCAGACGAACAAGAAACAGTGGGTTGTTTTTTTAACATTCCAAGAAACTAAAGAATCACGATTTTGCTAAAGGGTATAAGCACAAGAAGTTTCATGGATAGTGTCGATGCAAAAATAATGCAGAACAATTGTCATTAATAAATTCACCTCTATTGTCAGATCTAACACGTTTGATTTTCTTAGAAAATTGGGTATCAACCATTACAAAGAAATGTTTGAGTATTTCAATAACATCATATTTCAGTGTGAGTAAATAAACTCAAGTAACTCTAGTAAAATCATCAACAATGGTTAAGAAGTAATGTTTATTATCATGAGTGGGCTTATGGTAAGGGCCCCAAACATCAACATAAATCAATTCAAAAGCATCAACTGTAACAGAGTTGCTATTAGGAAAATTAAGTATCGGCTGCTTTGCCATATAACAAATGTTACAATCCGAAATGACTTTATTCTGCAAACTAAGAGATCGAAGATCAGAAATCTTGATCATGATTTTTAAAGGAGGGTGACCTAATCGTCTATTCCATAGAATGGTTTGCGGGTTACTAACAAAAGAATATAGTGCTACATGGGCTAATGGTTGATGTTTAAAAAAGTATAGACGTGCAACTTCATGTCCACTCGCCAACACCATTCCATTGCAACGATCCTGCAAAATCACAAAGTCAGCATGAAATACAACAGAACAGAATAGATCTTTGGTCAACTTAGCAACAGACAACAAATTATATCTGAAATCGAAAAGAAAAAGAACATTACTTAACATCAAGTTTTTTCCAATTAGAACATTTCAAATTCCAGCAACTCTAGACTTAATACGTTGAAAATTAAACATAAGAAACAGGTTCAAAAATATTCATCCAATTAGATTTAAAAATCATATGATGGGTAGCACCAGTATCAATGATCCAATCAAAACAATGAATCGAGGCAGAAGCAGAAGAAGATATACCTGCAGTATTGGAGGCTACATTTGCACGAGCTTAAACCTCAGAATCATGTTGATTTAACCACGCTGCGAGCAAGGTGCTCCAGCTGCTCATTAGTAATCATCATAGGTTATTTCTGCGGAACTCAAGTGGAGTTGAGATTCCACCACCACCACCATCATTGCAAGAGGCATCTGAATTGTCATCAATTACAACATTAGTTTGAGGTGTCCTGCCCTGACCCTAATTGTTGCGAAATTTCCAACCAGGCGGGTAGCCTTTCCTCTTGAAACAGTGATCAAAGTCATGGCCTCGAGTTTTGCAAAAGTCACAGACCAAATTGAGATTCATTTTTTGGCCCCTTGATTTGTTAGAAGAAGTGTCAGAAGGAAAAGAGGGCTTGGAGTCAGCAATATTGGCCATGGAAGCAACAAAAATACTTCGTTGATGTTCTTCTTGGATCAAAACAAAATATGCTTGGGAAACAGATGGAAGGACCTCTCTCATAACCAGATTGGTTCGAACATTTGAATAAGAGTCATTGATTCCATTTAAAAACTGAAAGAGTTTCAGATTGCTTGCATGCAAGATGTGCTTTTGAAATTCTAGACAGCCACATTTAGGCAAATTGCAAATAGCGTCAAGTTCTTCCCACATGGTCCTGAGTCTTGCAAAGTAAGTGGATATGGATTCAACACCTTGCTGAGCCAGGCAGATGTGTTTGTGCAACTGAAAAAATTCTTGAACCATTAACTTTATGCAATCTTTCCTTCAAATCATTCCAGACAGAAAAATCACTTTCAGTGTAAATGTTTCCAGGCATAAGCTCATGATAAATATAATTCATGATACATGCCAATATTAAAGCATTCCATCGATCCCATAAGGGATGAAGACTATGATCAAAATTCTCCTTCTTGCATGCGCCTGTCACAAAGCCTAGTTTATTTTTCGAAATCAAACAAATTCTCATAGATTTGCTCCAGAAACCATAATCATGTTCAGTTTTTCATAAACAATGGACAAGCCAGCTGAGTCTGAGGGGTGAAGGTAAAGATGATGATTGTGATATATCTTTGACACCGCTTCGAAAACAATATATGTTGGAATATCGCCTGAGTTCAGTTTAGAGGTTTCTTCCAGATTCTTGCCCAATTCAGTTGTCATTTGATGTAAGACAACGGAAGTGGATTAAAAAAACCATAAGTAGATCTACAAGAATCAGAGCAAGATCATATAAGTAAAGAGAAAGAAAGCCTCATAAAGATCACAAATATCCAAGCCTCTGATTCTTATGAATCATCACAGGAAAATGGCATGCATGCAAATAGGAGATTGTAAAACAACAATGATCATCATAAATCGACAACGATAAAGGCCAGCTAAAACCAAGAGTAGATCTGTAATGATGGAGTCAAGTAGAGGTTGTTATTGTCGCAGCTCTACAACAACTAGATAAGGTTGCGAGATCTACCAAAGGACGAACACAAACATCACATGCAAGAATAGTTCTGCTTATAAAAGACAGAATAAATCATTAATACTAAGAACAAGTGTAGATCTGTGCTTAATCAAACATTTAACTGAAAATAAAAGTCACACTTCTTCTTAAAAAACAAGTAATGGTCTTTATCTTCACGGATCTACATCGATAATATGATATTCGCGAGATCTACGATGAGACGAAGATGAACATCACAAAGAAAAATAAGGTCTGCTTGTAAAGGAGATAGAAAAACGAAGTACTGATAATAACAAGTGGAGATCTGTACTTAATCAAGCAAGAAGGGAGAAGAAGAAATCGTGATTTTTCAGAAAAACAGGTGATGAACGTTATCTTCACGGATCTACAGCAACAACAAAAAAGGTTGCGAGATCTACGAACATATTAGGTTTTGGTCCATGATGTTTGACCACTTTTAGGTTTTGGTCCATGATGTTTTTTTTCCTAGTTTTGGTACCATATGTTTGCAGATTTTTCTATTTTTGGTCTGACCGTTACATTCCGTCCATTTTTTGACATGTGCAAGTCACGTGATCCACTCTAAACTTTCAATTTAGTCACTCTAATACTTTCCTAACTTTTTTTTTGTTCAATTTAGTCCCGAAGTTTCAAAATTGATCCCAATTGGATAATATGTCCAATTGAAATTTTGAAACTTAACGACTAAATTGAACAAAAAAAAAGTTAGGAAAGTATTAGAGTGACTAAATTGAACAAAATTGAAAGTTTAGGGTGGATCACGTGACTTGCACATGTCAAAAAATGAACGGAATGTAACGGCGGACCAAAACTAGAAAAATCTGCAAACATATGGTACTAAAACTAGGCAAAAAAAAACATTATGGACAAAAATCCAAAAGTGGTCAAACATCATGGACCAAAAGACCTATTAACCCTAACGTAAACATCATACACAAAAGAAAGATCGTCAGAGGAAGACGAATCGTAAACCGAAGAAATCGTTTCGCAAAATAAATGAAGAACAGAGATATTCAAAAAATTTTACCACAGTGGAAGACAATGACAAAGATCGTCGGAGCAACAATAGCTTCGTAGCTCTGATATCATGTGAAAACCAGCAATGCAGCGGAGCACGGCGGAGGAGTGATCGCTGGAGAACGGAGCAGACGCAACAGAAAACGAGAGAGAAAGGGAGAGAATGAGACAAATATGAAAGAGGATCACTTAGGCTATTGCTTCATTTGCTCCTATCACCCCATTAAATACTAAACCCTAATAGAATAAATAAAGATTGCACCGCAACTTTTTAATATAAGTAAGTTGTCCCAAAACAATGGACAAAATATAGATTGCATAATTGGGCCACGGACAAACGAGTCGATCCAAATAACAATAATAACAAAGATTGGGCTGGACCTAAGTCTGGGCTTCAACAAAGCCCAATGGGCCATGGTTGGTTAATAACAACAGCTCTCTATTGTGTGGAGAACACTGGCAGTATAGAAGAGTAGTAACAGTGAGAAGGAAAGCGTGGTTGACCAAACCGCCACCATGAGGCTGAGTCGCACTCCCTTCGTCGGAAGAATCCTCTCACATCGCCGTCACTATGCTACCAAATACACCGCCAAGATAACTTCAACATCTCCAACCGGCCACACTTTGTCCGCGGAGGTTACCCCGCCGTCACCCATCCCCTCGGACATACGCGGCTACCCCCTCCTGCGGCGGGACCTCATTTGTAAGGTAAGCAGCATTCTCCTCGGCCTCCGACGCCGCACATTCAAGTCTCCCCTCGGTTACGATGACGTCTTCTCTAACCTCGCAGACTATCTCCACTCCGATTCCATCTCCTTCACCACCTCCGAAGCCTCCGAGATCATGAAATCCTTAAATTGCCCCACCCTCTCCCTCCGATTCTTCCAACAGTGCCCCTCACTTTGCCCTAAATTCCAGCACGACGCCTTCACCTATAACCGTATCCTCCTCATCCTCTCCAAGTCCACTTCCCCTGAGCGCTTCGATCAGGTCCGCTCACTAATCACCGCAATGGAGCGGTCCAGTGTCCGCGGCAACATTTCCACTGTCAACATCCTAATTGGCTTCTTCGGTGATACCGAGGATCTGGAGATTTGCAAAAGTTTAGTAAAGAAATGGGAGCTGAGTATGAACAGCTACACTTATAAGTGCTTTCTTCAAGCTTATCTGAGATCGTATAATCTCAATAAAGCCGTTGAGATTTATAATGAGATGAGAAGGAAGGGGTATAAGCTGGATATTTTTGCTTACAACATGATCTTGGATGCCCTTGCAAAGGATGGAAAGGTGCGAAATTGTTTCATTGCTAATTCTGTTCAATGATGATGATTATCATTAGAGATTTTTTACTCTGTTGAGTGTAGGATTATTAAGGGCTTGTAGTTGGAAACTGGAATCGTTATATAAAAGTATTCAAACCATGGGTTGAGAAGTTACATATATGTTCTTAATTCTAAATCAACACATCTAGCATAGTATATTTATGTAATCGAATTCGATAGGTGGTGTGCCAAAAGTTTGTATAATTTACTCTTACGAATTAAAGTTCTGCACTTACCTTGGTAATCGGTAATATCAATGTTTTCTTTCTGCATTATTTTCCTTAATAGTTGAAGCTTCACAAGTTCGATTTTCGATTCCTTGGTTGTAAATATGATTTAAGTTTAAGAGCTAGAACAGTTGCAGTTAATAGATAATTTAGAGTAATGCAGTGAGAATCTAGAGTGTAGACACAATTCATATTTGTTTGAGAAGTAGTATATTGTTATGATCAAACATAGTCAAGAACCAAGATGAATGGAATGTGAACAGTTGCCATTACAATACGTCTCGTATAATCAGTGATTCAGTATCAAGAAAAGTGATGCATTCATATATATGGTTTGTTGCCCTTGCATGAATGGATCATTCTTCCTTTAGCTGGAATTGACATGAATTGATCCTAGATGACATTAACATTACTGAAGTTGCTACAAAGCTTTATAAGAAGCCTCACATTGAATTCTCTTATGTGCCATTAAACAATATTGGCTGATTATCTGATCTTCAGTTTTCTGACAGACTGACAGCGCATACAGAGTATTCCAACACATGAGGCTGAAACATGTTGGCCCCGATGAATTTTCTTATACCATAATGATCAGAATGTCCGGAAGAATGGGCAAATCAGTGGAAGCACTGACCCTTTTCCGCGAGATGGTAGAAAAAGGTTACACTCCTCGTTTAATCTCTTACAACACCATAATTGAGGCAGTTGCTAAAGGTGGGATGGTAGATAACGTCATCAATCTCTTCTCCGATATGGTAAAAACGGACTGTAGGCCCAATGAGTTCACTTATTCCATTATTTTGAAAGCCTTGGTTTCAGAAGGGCAACTCTCTCGGCTAGATGAGATCCTGGAAATGTCCAAGAAGCACTTGAACCGATCGATATATGCTTATCTGGTCAAAACCCTTGGAGAATTAGGTCATGCAGGTGAAGCTCACAGGCTATTCTGCAGCATGTGGAGTTACCACGACAATGGGGATAGAGACGCTTACTTGTCCATCCTGGACAATCTGTGTAAAGCGGAGAAGACAGTAGAAGCTGTGGAGTTTCTAGACAACATCAGCAAGAAGGGAGTGGAACCAGACACTTTCATGTACAACATGGTAATATCCGCTCTTGGAAAGTTAAAGCAGATTTCACACATAGACGACTTGTATGAAAAGATGAAGCGGGACGGACCAAAACCCGACATTTACACGTACAATGTCTTAATCTCGAGCTTCGGGCGGGCTGGTAAAGTTGACGAGGCGGTGAAAATATTCGAAGAGCTCGAGCAGAGTGATTGGAAGCCCGACATTTTCTCGTACAATTCACTGATAAACTGCCTGGGTAAAAACGGGGACATCGATGAAGCTCACATGAAATTCAAGGAGATGGAAGAGAGCGGGATCTGCCCGGATGTGGTGACTTACAGTACGTTGATCGAGTGCTTCGGGAAGACAGACAAGGTGGATATGGGTCTTCGATTGTTTGATGAGATGGTGGGACAAGGTTGCTGCCCTAATATAGTTACATACAATATTTTGCTGGATTGTCTGGAGAGGTGTGGAAGAACTGCACAAGCTGTGGATTTGTATGCACAGCTTAAGCAGCAGGGTTTGACTCCTGATTCTATAACATATACGGTTCTGGAACGGCTGCAGAGTGGTGGGTCCCACAGGAAAGGTAGGATCCGCCGGCAGGATCCTATCACGGGTTGGGTAGTTAGTCCGTTAAGGTAGTTAATTAGGAGGGATCATGTGTATTATTATTATTTGTTTGTACCATGTTATACAAACTGCTACGATGTTTGTTTGTGGCACTCCCACCCAACAACCCATAAGAATGATCATTGTTATTTGCAGTGCGGGGATAGGAAGGTTAAATCATATAGTATAGGAAGCAAATTGTTAATTAACCCACTTATTTAATTCAAACTGCCTAATTAGATGTTGAATGAAGACAAAGCACGACCATAGAAATATTATATATATATACCAGAAAACTAAAAAGGAAAAGAATATACACAGCTAATAAATTTCAACATTATTATTATTATGTTATGAATATATTTAGTGGATGTTCAATATTACGTGTATATACCATCTTCCTTGTTTAGACTTTCCTAGTATTAAATTTACTTCCTCTACAAGTATATGTAATCCCTATATAAGGGCTCCTTATGTGTGATAATAAGACATCCTCAAGTTCCATCTTCTATTACCTCTTTACTTTCATAACACGTTATCAGCACGAAATCGCTCACAAAAACATTCCTTAGAAGACTAGTCTCGAATTGAGAAAACCAAGCTTTTCATTCTCCTATTCTTCCGAATCGTTGTCGTCACTGAAACCTCAACAACGTTTTCTGGTGCTGCAATATCTCAGTGAAGAAGTTAAAGAGATAGAGCCACCACATGCACAATTCATCAACAAGATGCCATCACTCTCGATTCTTTGATTTTGTTTGACTTATTAATTTATGAATTACATTTCTATGTTTAGATATACATATCACTCATGAACTTATTTGTCTTGGCAGAATATGAACATTTATTTCAAAGAGGTCGTCGGTTCACATGGAGCTTCTTTACAGACTCGCCTATGGTCACAAACTCCCCTTCTATTTTAATTTGGCTCCTTTAATTAGTCTGATTGGATTCGAATTGCCGTTTGGATTAGTTATTTTCGTTTTGAGCTGGGAGTAGGTTGGTGTTCCGATTATTATTATTATTATTATTATTATTTATATGTTTTCATATACTTTATATTTATTTCTTATTATAAAGAATGCGAATACTCCGCAATCATCATTATGATGAAGATGAAAAAATAAACATGCGGATTGTGTTATCAGGATTATGAGAAAAAAAAAAATCAGGTAAACCAGAAGTTTACCGCCAATATTGGCATGATTGATTATATATTCGTAAACCAGAAGTTTACTGATTCATATAGTGGTAAACCCGAAGTTTTACCCATATAATATGATATTTGGCGTGACCAATTACAGACCATCCCGGATCACTTACGATGCGCAATAAATTATTTGGAAGAACCTGAAGATTCTCCATAAATCATTACAATGTTTGCTCTCAAGAAAAATTAATTATGTGATCATCATCAACCGAGTTCGGGATGAAATTCCCTTATTTATGGAAATTATAAAAGGTGAATATGGGCCCGTTCACCTGCCATGTGGCCGATATATTATTTTGAAAGATGCATCTACAATATGGTCGCATGTGCATTAAATTATCACGAATTTGCAATAGCAAAATTTCCAGATTATGTAAAAAAGAATGATGATGATATTGAAAGTTGATATTTATTACAAGATTCAGACAATTATATGTCTAGATTTGCATTTTAGCATGAAAGTAACAAAGATCCTCCAATTAAATAGCTAAACTGCTACCAATTAGAGCAAATTGAGTACAAATGCATGCTATTATGAAAGCAGCAATATAACTGCGCATCAAGCCAATATTAAATCAGAGTTCTCCCTTTTTACAACCAATTTTTAGTGAAGAGACAAATTTTCCACATATTAA
Organism: Clarkia xantiana subsp. parviflora; assembly: GCA_036873135.1. Taxonomy (NCBI): domain Eukaryota; kingdom Viridiplantae; phylum Streptophyta; class Magnoliopsida; order Myrtales; family Onagraceae; genus Clarkia; species Clarkia xantiana. Next base: position 13,653,909 of record JAPTYO010000008.1, on the reverse strand, counting down.
TTTTATGATGTGCGATATATGTTTGAACTGCTCCACCGCAACGCACAAACATGGGTCTGGAATGTTGGAAAAAAAAAATATTTTGTCTATAAATCAATTTATTGGGAACAATGAATGATATATATTTAAAGCAAGAATTGCTGATTGTTATTGATGAACAACTTTTCCCAACATTAGGGGGAGAAAAGAAGCAGCTTACAAAAAGGGATCCATAATTGTGTACTCTTTTTCCTTCACTAGATTTTTATCCCAATGGGTTTTTTCTAGTAAGGTTTTAACGAGGCACAATTTCCTTATGAACATCCAAGGGGGAGTGTTATGAATATATTTAGTGGATGTTCAATATTACGTGTATATACCATCTTCCTTGTTTAGACTTTCCTAGTATTAAATTTACTTCCTCTACAAGTATATGTAATCCCTATATAAGGGCTCCTTATGTGTGATAATAAGACATCCTCAAGTTCCATCTTCTATTACCTCTTTACTTTCATAACATATTATTATTATTATTAATAAATAAATAAATACTTAAAACACACGACACAATACATTACAAGGAAGGCATGCATGTGTCATAAAATTTCAAGCATATAATTATTAAACTAGGATTTTTATTATTCCACCACGATAGCTAGCTAGTTAATTAAAATTAATTAATTAAACAATCTGCATATTGTTATTATCAATAATTTTACTTGGTGCTCCATGGATTGGTAAACTTGTCTTCATCTTCATGACCGAAGATCTGAGCTCTCTCAGCATCAGCAAGTCTCTGCCTAGCTTTATCAGCCTCGGTCTGTCTCTGTAGCGGCGGCTGTCCCCTGTTCTTACGTTGCTCATCATACGCAGCGTTGAAGCGCTCAGCGATGCCGGTGTTGTTGGACTTGCTGCTGTTGCCCGACATTATTGTTGTTGGTTGCTAAATGCTAATGCTAGCTGTTGTGATCGATCGAGATTAATTCAAAGGCTCTTCTTCTACTTGACTCCAATCCTTGCGATGATGGTCCTATAAATGTATTTACAAAGGCTTTACGGTTTATATAGTTGCTATTCGTCTATTAGTTTAGCAACTAAATATACTGTATATATTATGTCTATGCTAAATCACAACGTCAATATTTTATATTACTCAATATACAATTTTATTATTATTATATATATTAATATATTAAAACTAATATATATATATATATATATATATATATATATTTATTTATTTATTTATTCCAGTTCTTATTTGAATATATGTATATGTTCCTTACCGTAAATATATATACTTTTGTTGAAAGTTAGGATAGTAGCTTTTTCTTTCTTTCTTAAATTTACATCTATATATATATAATGAAAATATCAGTATTATATAATTTCTATAAATTACACATTTATAATATATACTTACTATATTATATTAATATATTGAAGAGGATCAAAGATTACTTATCAGCGCGGTATAATATTTTGGACTTATAAGTCTAGATTATTTATGCTGAAACTTAATTGTTCCATATATCTAATCTAAAGAAATATATGCATGGTTGATAAAATGAAACTACAATGACACCGTGAAAAATTGATAATTTTAATATTTAATCATTAAATTCTAGAGTTTATGATTCAAAACAAGTAATAATGTGTCAGTGGCGGAACATGCGATTCTAAATTTTAAAAACACTGGTTACAAAAATTCATATTATTAAATAATATTTTTTTAATATATATAAATTAAATATATTTGTTTTTTTTATTTATTATAATATTATTTACTCTGAAATATTATAATTATTTTAATGCAGCTCTGATTGGTGAATATATTTTTTCATAAAAAAAAAATATGTTGTACTGTACATAAAAAATATATATTGAATAGTTGGAAAAAAATGCAAGTTTAAGTAATACTATCAATAGCATTGTGGTTTGTGGATGCTCTAGGCAAAACAATCTTTTTTCTTCAATCAACGGTTATATAGTTTGCCCAAAAAAAAAAAAAAAAATATATATATATATATATATATATATATAATCAACGGATATATATATAATGGTGCTTTTCGTGTGTACAATCAATCTATCTACATATATGATTCGTGGGAATGTCAACCCTCACCCACGAAATTTAATATAATGAGAAATAAAAGTACATAACACACTTGGAAGTCCCCATGCACACGAAGCCTCTTATATATATATAATTAAAGCTAGGAGAAATTAAATGGAAATCAACCTCCCGGGCCCTCACCAAGAAAATAAATAAAAAAGTACAACGTTTTGTATCAATAGTTGACTAATTTAAAATAAATTAAATTCAAAGAACTTCGAAAAGCGATAGTGTTCCAGGGCTCAGCATCGGGAACGAACACCATCCTTGAGGCGACGGGGTCAGACCTAACCCTAAAGATATGTCCGAATACTTATGACCCGAAGAAGTCGATATTTCGGGCTGCGAAGCTGAGGGCTCAGACATGAGCTCCTTGTACAACGTTGTTAGGGGTGTCAAGACAGTTGTCGTCTGAGCGGCAGCCGGAGCAAGATCGAGCGGAGGTGGGGCCACCTTGTGTAGCCTACTGTAGGTGCTATCATTTTCTGCCGCCGGAGAAGCTCCGGTGAGCTGCTGAACTAGCTCCCTGAAGTTCATGCGGTCGACCTGGTACACCCTAGTAGGGTTTGGTGGGAGAGGTGCGGTCGGCTTCCTCCACGGCTTGGTGGGCGGTGCGGTTTTACGGACCGTAAGGGCTGCCTTTTGGTGTGTGTTCGAGCCATGCAGTGCGGTTCGGGTTGGTTGGGGCTGGTAATAATGGTTGTATGAGATTGAGGAGTCACATGAATCAAAAGAGAAGGAATCCATTTTCTTAATAATTTGATTCTATGAAATTCAAACTTATTGATCTGGTTTGATATTTCAGTGTGGAATAAATACTAGAAAGAAAGTGGAGAAGGCTTATATAGAGAGAAGGGTAGAATTAATTCAACCAATTATAATCGGCATATATATGCTTATTTTACATTATAATAATTTGTTGTCTACATTTTTGGTTGTGCTCGCTTGCAATTGCATACGTCTGGTCAAATTTGGAAGTATGACTAACTTATAATATTGGACAAATATAGAAGCGTCCCTTTTTTAGTAGCTAGTGCCTAGTGGATGTATTAGAAAAGAAATGGTCTAGTCATTATTCTCAAGGACGTACATTTTACTTTCGAATTCTCACTATTATTTGGCCCAACCCCAAAAAAAAACTCACTATCAATGATCTCACTAGTAAGAAATTACGAGTCTCACTTTTTGGTTGTGAATTGACAAAATTTTACGTGCCATTATTTTCTAGAAGTTGGATGGATAACGGTGGAAATACGGGGCATTTATGTAAATTATTATATAATAATAAAAACAGGTAGCTAGTTGCATGATTGTTTTGTTGGCCAAAAAAATGATTTAGTTTGTTAGGTTAGTTAAGGAGGGGCCGACCGGGGAAGGCGCCGCCTGGTGGTGGAGGCGGCCCTCTGAATAACCTTTGACTTCAGACCCACACGAGCGTTGAATTCCATCCTATAAATTAAAATAAAGTAACTCCTCCAACTTTGCGGAATTTGGAAAATCAGTCATCAAACTTTTAAGCTTAATTTACAACTGTAAGTGCATTTAAATTCCTTCCACGTTTGCAACTTCCGTAAGATCGATCGATTTCAGTCAACTGTGATGGAAAATGTAGGAGTAATTGTATTTGTATGTGTGTAGATGGATCGCTGTATATATATATATATATATATATTAAAATAGCATACACACGTACGTTTACAAAATCTGTCACACAGTAAAATAATTCGCATTTTAAGAATATAAGCTTTATAATTAATTTTTAATCTCAAAATTATCAATTTCATTACCTATATTATATCTATTATATAATGACCAAAGGCCATTTTGTAACCGCCAAATTTCTATATGATTATCTATATTACTAAGGCAGAACTTGGTTTTACACAAATACCCTTCTGAATATTAGCTGTATTAATTAATGTAATCAATTAACTTTGGGTTTTGTAGTAATTTATTATTTCTAAATATTTGAAGAAAAAAAATTACAAATTGTCACTACAAAGAATCGAACCTATGATTTAATGCATAAAAGCCACACATCTTTACCATCTATGCTAATAAAGTATTTATTACTCTCTTAATACTTAATTGTATTAAACGGTTCGAATACTAAAATTAACTTAAATTGTGAAAAAAAAAAATTATATCAAGTTTAAATACAATCTAAAAATTTAAAATAAATTCTAGATGGACCGAGAAAAAAAAAAAAAATCATCAGAATCGCATGATGATCATGTTTTGAAATTTAACTAACAATATTAATGTATTTCTAATGCATATCGTTGTAAGTTCATGATGATACGTTAAGAACCAATAATATTAATACATTTTCACAATAAATGTTATGATACAAATCATGATTTATTGTTGAAAAGTGGTTCTTTCATTTTCCTTTTCCACTTTTAGCGTATTTTTATTATTTCAAAAAAAATTAATTGATTTTGAATAGTGACATAAATATTAGCCCTATTATTATGTGCATATACATCTACAATTACAAAATATAATCAAATTAACTTTTTCTTAATTGGCTTAAGTGGTTTTTCTTAATGTGTATATTAAATATACTGGTATATGCTAGAATTGTATGTATTGTCGTCTAGGGACATAATGAGTCTGGCTTTAAGGAATTACAAATGCATCATTAGCTCTGATAATATAAGAATATAACTTAATTAAAAAAAATCACGCACCAAGGGATTCTTTGTTGTTCAACGAAAAATGAGCAAAAACATATATCCACCTATGATTTAATGTATAAAAGCCATACGTCTTTACCATATATATATGCTAATAATAAACTTTGTTACTATCTTAATACTTAATTGTATTAACTGGTTCCGAATACTGAAATTAACTTAAATTGCGAAAAAAAAATATTATATCAAGTTTAAAAATAATCTAAAAATTTAAAATAAATTCTAGATGAACCGAGAGAAAAAATTATCGGAATCGCATGATCATGTTTGGAAATTTAACTAATAATATTAATGTATTTCTAATGCATATCGTTGTAAGTTCATGATGATACGTTAATAGCCAATAATATTAATATATTTTCACGAATAAATGTTATGATACAAAGTATGATTTATTGTTGAAAATTGGTTCTTTCATTTGTTTTTCCACTTTTAGCGTATTTTTATTATTTCAAAAAAATTTAGTTAATTTTGAATAGTGTCATAACTAAATTAGCCCTACTATTATGTGCATATAAATCTACAATTGCAAAATATAATCAAATTAATTTTTTCTTAATTGGCTTAAGTGGTTTTTCCTAATATGTATATTAAATATACTGGTATATGCTAGAAGTGTGCGCATTGTCGTCTTGAGACATAATGAGTCCGGCTTTAAAGAACTACAAATTGCATTATTAGCTCTTATAATATAAGACCAAAACCTTATTAAAAAAAATCACCCACCAAAGGGCTCTCAATTGTTCAACGAAAAAGAAGCAAAAACACATTAAATGATTTTTAGTCTCTCGAGCATTATTATAATTTTTTAATAATTTGTTCAAAACTTTATATAATATGTTATATTTTACATAAATTAAGTCAATTTTTTTGCAATGCTCACGTATGTCTATAATCGTAAACAAAAGTACATTGATATTTTAATCCACATAAGTGGATTTCCCTAATGCTTATACTAGATACCTGCGCGCGCTACGCGCGTGCGCGTTGTCTTCATGAGAATGTTGTAATGACATCATTACAACATTCTCAGGAAGACAACGCACGCGCGCGCAGGTATCTAGTATATATAAGATTCGGAGCACTACAATGTTGACTTATTTAGATATGTCTTCTCCACTTATCAACGTCTAATGATTATCTTAACTTTCTTTATCATGTGCGGTTATCAGAAACTTCCTACTTAACCTCCTCTAATTGTCTACATACACATATATCTTGATCACTAACAGCATGCAAGGTCACATACGTCAATATCATTAAGGGGCAACTACTAATATTTTTAAAATGTATATCAAACTTGTTGGATCACGGTGGAACTCCGGTACGGTCTTTGACGGCGATCCTAGCTCCTTCGCTCCACGCAATCCTGCAAGAGGGGATAGACCGGGCGGTGACCCAGAATCCCTCTCCGATGCTTAAATGAGTACTTCGTCCGGACTGGCAAGCAGTAATCCCAAGTCAATGTATTTCAACGTAATTGATCTGAGGTGACCTCTTGCCCTTTTATAGGCGAAGAGATACCTCAGTTACCTGGTGAACCGTTGGAGGTGGTTAGCCCGTATCCCGCGTATCTCGGGTGTGATCCCGCCTATCTAGGCCATGATCTCGCTTATCTCGGCCACGCCCCGCGTATCTCGGCCACGCTCCGTGTATCTTAACCACGTTCCGCGTATCTCGGCCACGCCCCGCGTATCTCGGCCTTATCCTCTGATAACGAGTCCCGACTAACATCGGGGACTCCAGAGTTATCTCGTTGTGTCACCGCTCGGGGCCCCTCGTCATCGTGACAGGGCCTATTGTTCTCAGGGATTCGTCATCGGGGCCTACTCAGAGGCATCTCGTCGGGAGCGTTCAACTCGCTTGTCAGGTCCGACTCTGTCGGGACCCCTCATCCTCGGGCTCTCTTCGTCGGGATCCTTTGTCAGGGCCATCTTGGCCTTCGTTTAGGGCCCACCGGGCCTATTTGTCGTTTCCTCACCGTTAAAGGGCCTAACGGCTGTAGTCGAACCCATCATTTGCCCCCAAGACATGAGGGACTTTTAGTTCGTCGTGTCTTTCAACTCCCGACCTCCCGACATTGGAATCGGGGATCTTTCCCTAGGCATAGTCACTCAATACTAGTCTTCTCCTTCACGTTTCCTCAATGCTTTGTGGATAACTGCCAAATCCGAGGGGACTCCTCGATTCCCCAGTTCATTAAATGCAGCAGCTAGTGAAGCGACGTCTTCGGCACTCGTGCCTGATTTTTCGCGCCTGCTTTCTCTGAAAAGTGCTTTTCAGTTCGTTTCATCATTACGTCCGTTGCCCTCCTGCACGTTCCATCTCAACGGTTCAGATCTCTTCAACTTCGACGACTCGGATCGAAGTGTCCCTTCAACTGTCCTCTTCGCCTATAAAACCCTAACCGTGGGTGTTGGATCACTTTTACCGTCTTCGAATTTTCAGGAGCTCTCTGCAACCTTTGTGAATTCAAGCTTTTGCGATTCCGAAGACCCTTAGCGCTTTTCCGGCCATCTTCCCGGCAACGCCCAGTTCATTTCTTCAACCTCCAACTCATCATGTCTGGTAAGGATTTCTTCTTCGTTGCTTGTTCATCTTTTCCTTGTTTACAGCTTTCCGAAAATCCCACCGTGCCTTCCTTGCCATTGCTACTTTTCAGACAGCGGATCCAGCTCTGAGGGGAGAAAGCCCTTCAACTTTGATTACGCTCTGAATGAAATCTCCAACACTGCTTATGATGCAGCTCTCCGAGAGGGGTGCATCACTTCTACTTGGGAGCCTCGTTTCCCGTATCCCTGGCCTCGCCCCTCGGGTAACCTTGAGGTTACTCGTCCCCGAAAAGGGGAGGTATTTGTCTCCACGGGGCAAGTATCAGCGGGGATCAGATTCCCCTTCTGTGGTAATCTGGTTGAGATGTGCCAGCATTACAAAACTCATCCGACCACCTTCTCTCCGCACGCCATTCGCCTGTGGAACGCTTTCCAGGTCCTCTGCTTCCGACAACGGTGGGTATACAGCCTCAAGCTCTTCAGGACCTTCTACGGGATGAAGTGCAACGAGGCGGGGGTTTGCGCCTTCTACCCCCGAATGCCGAAGTGGAACAAGGCACAACTTGGACGGTGTAACTGGACCAATGACACCTGGAAGGTGGTCAAGGGTCGGGGACTCCTAGTCGACACGGGGTCCGACAACAGTGGATGGAAAAGGAGCTACTTCTTCATCCAGCATTCTTCGATCCCATGGCCCCGATGGGAGGTGGAAGCAGACTCTCCGCCTGCCTTCCACACCTATACCGACGAAGATTTCCAAATTCTTCAACTCATCCAGCATTACCGATGGGGGGGGGGGAGTCCTACACTCCCCTCGACGCCAATTCTCTCGTGGAGTGGGACCTGGTGAACGCCGGGATCCGACTCCTCGACATAATCTCCGGGGGGCAGCTCTTCGACGGCCCCTCCAATGTGGTTCCCTGGGTAAATCTCTAACTTTTTCTTTTACTGTTTGCAGCCAAGAGGGTATCCGTGCTGACCGGTCTGTTCCTTAAGCAGGGGGAGACCGATGCCGTCCGTCCTTCGCGGAAGAGGAAGTCCGCCAAGAAGGCTGCTGCTCCGTCGGGGTCTCCTTCTGCGGAGCAACCTAAGCGGAAGCGCGTGGAGCTGGACCAACTCTTCGACGTCCAGAATGCTGAAGAAGGTAAAAAGCTCCGACTCGCTATTAAATCGTATAGGAGGATGGTCCCGAAGGATTTGATTCCTTCAACCAGGGAGGCCCGTATTGCTGATGTCAGACGAATCCTTCGAGGCGAAACCCCTCGTGTCCTGAAGGCGGGCTACTACCACTACCACGGGAAGGATCAATATGTCTCCCGACGTATTGTTTGGTGTAAGAATCCTGATGAACTCCTTGATTACATTTCTGAAGCATCTCGTCCTCTAGGTGCAGGTCGCTCAGAGGCTCCATCGGGTGCTGAAGCTTCCGCGGGTGCACCGTCTTCAACAGGGGCGCCTCCCCCAACTGGGGAGAAAACCCCGACCGGCGAACAATTTCGTCGGGTGGAAACCTTGGACTCCTCCGAGGAGACTGATGAGGGTGGCTCCCTTCGTCATTGTCGGAGGACGGGGCAGTCCCCCTTGAAACCAACCTCTCAGGGGCTGCCCCCTTCATCTTCTCCGCAGCAGCGACAGCCGTCGCCCATCCACAACTTCACTCCTTCCCCCGCCCGGGTCGAGCCGGAGGCGCGCCCCTCCACGACTCGTGCTGGTCCTCCTCCTGTCCCTCTCGACGAGAGTTTCTACAGGGCCTTCAACCCCGCGCAAGTGGATGCTCCCTGGACTCCAATCCAAACTCTGCAAGGGGTCCAGCTTCGACAAGGGGACCAGCATGAGGACCTGGCCCTGCATCTGCTGGCAGGCTCGATCCTGCCCACCATGCGGTACCCGATTTCCCTGAATCGGACGGCAATGCATCGGGATGTTCGAGAGATGTCCCTGCGTCGGATAGAGGTAAAACTTCGCTTCTCCCTCTTTGTTGGTAAATCTGGTTGTTTTGTCCCTTAACACTTTTCTTTCTTCTATTGTAGGAGCTCGGGGACTTCAACCGTCTTTTTGGGTACCTCATCGCCTATGATGAGTCCCGGGAGCGGGACCGGGCGGTCATCGACAAGCTTAAGGAGGATCTTGCGGCCTCCAAGTCTTCGCGGGGGAAACTTGCCAAGGAGCAGGCCATCCTCGACCAAAAGGTTCAGGACCTCCAAAAGCAAGTCGGGGATTTCGAGGGGCTCCTGAGGCGGGAGCGACAGGAGCGGCAGGCTGCCGAGGACAAGCTGGTCCTCGAGAAGAAGGCTCTAGAGGAGCAAGTCGCGGGGGTTCCTGCGCAGCTGGTCGCGGCCGAGGCCAAGGGCCGGGAGGATTATCGGAGGTCTGAGGACTTCCAGGCTGATTCTATGAAGTTCTTCGGCGCGGAGGTGGAGAACACTCTCTTCAATGCGGTTGAGGAGCTCCACCTGGAGTATGGCGACGCCATCAACTTCGACAAGTCTCCTTCTCTTGCTCCCTTCGCGAAGAAATACTTTGCTCTTTCTGAGGAGAGTGATGGGGGGAGTACTCCCGCAATTGTCGAAGACGCAGCAGAGCCTCCAAGTGCGGATGCCCCGATAGTTGATCCTCCCGCGGCCGACCCTGTGGAGCCTTCTGCCGCCGACCTCGTGGACCCCGCTCCCTCAGATGTCGCTGACAAGGACCAAGCCTAACTGCTTAGTTTTGGAGTCCTTGTATTTTCCTCGTTTTTGTAATCGTTGGGCCTTTGAGCCCTTATCAATTTATCAGACTTCCTTAGTTCCGATCTTTTCGATGCATTTCTCCAAGTGGCTTTACTATACTTGCTTAGGTCGATACTTCGACACTTAAGAATTTTCGTACGTCACTCCCGACGATTTACTAATTTGCACCACTTAAGGCGACTTATCATCATGCACCACTTAAGGCGACTTAATGTCGTGCACCACTTAAGGCGACTTAAGGTCGTGCACCACTTAAGGCGACTTTTCAATACTTAGAATAAATCTAAGAAACATGCATCACTTAAGACGACTTAATATCGTGCACCACTTAAGGCGACTTTTCAATACTTAGAATAAATCTAAGAAACATGCATCACTTAAGACAACTTAATATCGTGCACCACTTAAGGCGACTTTTCAACCCGCGCCACTTAAGGCGACTTTTCTCGTGCACCACTTAAGGCGACTTTTCTCGTGCACCACTTAAGGCGACTTTTCTCGTGCACCACCTAAGGCGACTTTAACACTTAGCATAAATCTAAGGATAACTCTGACTGGAAGCAACCTCTTTATTTATTGATGGCACAAAATTGGCTTACATCGAATTAAACGATAAACAGCATACACCACTTAAGGCGATTTTACATCGGGCACCACTCAAGGAGACTTTTCTTCGGGCACTACTTAAGGCGACTTTTCATCAAGCATGGTGTTTCTTCAAGTGTTCGCCACTAAAAGAATGCTTTAATACTCTTCCATCGAGGTCTTCCAACTTGTACGCATTTGGGGCCGGCATCCCCACGACCTTGTAAGGTCCTTCCCATTTTGGTGACATCTTGCTGATCCGATCCAAAAGGGTAAACTCGTTGCGACGCCAAACCAGCTCCCCGACGAAGAATTGTCGGGACTTTACTCGCCGATTGTAGTACCTGGCCGTCGCCAAACGCATTCGAGCTTGGACTTCATCGGCTTCCCGCCTCTTCTCTTCAAGCAAGTCCAAGTCCAGACGTCTCATCTCATCATTCGTCAGAGGCTCGTAATATCTCATCCGATGGGACGCCACAGCTACCTCCACGGGGGCGACAACCTCCGTGCCATAAACGAGGCCAAACGGAGTCTCCCCGGTTGATCGTTTGGGTGTCGTTCTAACAGCCCAAAGCACGTTTTCCAGTTCATTCAGCCATTTGCCCTTCAGGGCATAGACCCTCTTCTTCAGGCCATCCATCACGATTTTGTTGGCTGATTCCACCTGGCCGTTAGTCTGAGCATGTCGTACGGAAGCTGTCCGATGTTCGATGTTCAATTCCTCCAGATACTCCCTCACCTGAGAGCCGTTAAATGGCGGACCATTGTCGCTGATCATCACCTTAGGAATCCCGTATCTGGACACAATATGGGTCTGGATGAACTTGACGATCTGGTTCCCCGTCGTTCTGGCCAACGCCTTTGCCTCTATCCATTTTGAAAAATAATCGATAGCTACAAGTAAATACTTACATTGACCTTGTGCTTGTGGAAGAGGTCCCACCAAGTCGATGCCCCATTGCGCGAAGGGCCAAGCGCTCTTGATGGATGTCAGATTAGCGGCCGGAGCCGCGATACTCGGGGCGTACCTCTGGCACGCGTCATAGGATCGGACCAACGCCGTTGCTTTCTTCATCGTAGGCCAATAATAGCCCAAGTTCAGCACTTTCCTCATAATGGATCGGGCCCCTTCATGACAATCCGCGACCCCTTCATGTACCTCTTTCAGGATTCGATTTGTGTCGGGCTCTGCCACACACTTTAAGTACGGAGTCGAGAAACAACCCTTCTTGTATAGCTGATTGTCCAGCATCACGTAATTAGGCGCGATCCAAAGTATCCTGTCGGCTGCTACTTTGTCACCGGGGACTGCCCCCGTAGTCAGGTACGCGACTATCGGGGTCATCCAAGTGGACTCCTCCTCCGTTCCTGTTTCAATGGCACACACCTGTGTCGGGTCGGTGGTTGACAAGATCATCTTTTCCAAGAAGTGCACCTTCCGATTTTCTTCCAAGGGTGCCCCCAGGGCAAATTTGCTCATGGCGTCTGCCTCTACGTTCTCCTCCCTCGGGATTGCCTCGATATCGAAGCTTTTAAAGCTCTCCTTCAGGGCTTGTACCTCGCGCAGGTACTTCTTCATTATCGGACTCCTCGCTTCGTATCGCCCTTGAACTTGGTTCACGATTAAAGCTGCGTCACACTTCACTCTCAAGTGATCGACTCCAGTGCCTTTAGCAATTTTCAGGCCCGTGATAAGAGCCTCATACTCCGCTTCGTTGTTTGTGGCCTTGAATGTTAAAGTCAGGGCATATCGGAGCGGCTCACCTCCCCCTGGTGGTATTAACAAAAAACCTGCTCCTGATCCGTCTGAACTCGAGGAGCCATCCGTGTACATCTCCCAGGTATTTCCCTCGTTTGGCTGTTCTGATTGCTCTGCTCTCTCTGGTTGCTCTTCTGTCGGGACCTCTGTCGGGACCTCTATGGCTGCCCCCTCTATAGGGCCCGCTTCTTCCAGGTCGGGGTTTGTAGATTCTGCTATGAAATCCGCCAACGCCTGGCCCTTAATAGCCGTTCTCGGAGAAAAGTGTATGCGAAATTCACTAAGCTCTACTGCCCATTTTACTAATCTCCCCGACGCATATGGTCGGTTCAAAAAATGCTTCAAAGGCTGGTTCGTCAACACAGTAATCTCGTGTGCGTGGAAATAAGGCCTTAGCTTCCGAGCAGTAATAATCAACGCAAAGAGATACTTCTCAACGGCAGGATAATTTAATTCAGACTTGGCAAACGCCTTGCTTACATAATAGACGGGGACTTGATTTCCCTCGACAACCTTCACTAACACAGAGCTAATGGCAAATTCAGAAACAACCAAGTAAAGATAGAGCGGCTCGCCTGGAACCGGTTTCGCCAACGGCGGGAGGCTGCGAAGGTGTTGCTTGAGTGCTTGGAACGCTTCTTCACACTTGGCGGTCCACTCAAACTTCTTGTTGGCCCTCAGGACTTCAAAGAATGGCATTGATCGGTCGCTAGCTTTGGACAGGAAGCGATTCATTGCAGCTAGTCGGCCGTTCAGTACTTGCACCTCCCGATGGTTTATCGGAGACTGCATCTCCTCAATCGCCCTCAGCTTCTCGGGATTCACCTCAATTCCTCTCTAGCTCACCATAAAGCCCAAAAATTTCCCTGAGTGGACTCCAAAGGCGCATTTCGTCGGGTTTAAGCGAACCTGATGAAGCCTCATCCGCTCAAACGCCATGGCTAGGTTGTGCACATGATCCCCAGCTTGTCGGGATTTCACCAGCATGTCATCTACGTAAGCCTCCATGGTCTCCCCAAGCATATCTTCGAACAGCTTGTTCACCATCCGCTGGTAGGTTGCCTCAGCATTGATCAGCCCGAAAGGCATGACATCGTAGTGATAGATGTCACTGTCTGCATAGAATGCTGTGTGAGGAGCGTCTTCCTTAGCCATCTTGATCTGGTTATAGCCGAATATGCATCCAACTCATGTCCCGACGTGGCATCTACCAGCTGGTCGATTCTCGGGAGTGGGTAGCAGTCCTTCGGGCAAGCCTTATTCAGGTCGCGGAAATCCACACACATCCGCCATTTCCCATTAGTCTTCTTCACCAGCACTGGATTAGCGACCCAAGTCTGGAATCGGAGTTCTTTAATAAACCCAGCATCAAGCAACCTGCCCACCTCCTGCTGGATCGCGATCTTCTTGTCCGTGCCCATCGGACGCCTTTTCTGCGTGATAGGTTTGATTGCGGGATCTATCTTCAGCTCGTGTACGATTACATCGGGGCTGATTCCTGGCATATCGCTCGGGGACCAGGCAATCCAAGGTTACAACCAAGGCGTCATCGTGTGGAGTCTCCACGCCTATGAGATCCTCCGACGAAAAGGAGATCACCATTTCTTCCTTCAGGGTCCAGGATCGGGACCTCTTACCCAGCACCACCGCCGTAGGAATTCTAGAGGCATAAACTTCTCGAGAGGATGAAGTATCACCTCCAGCAGCAAACCCTCCGTGAATCACATTGATAGTGCCCCGTCTCTCCTTACGAGCACCGGATGACTCTGGGTCGGTTCTCTTCTTCTTTGGGGACCGATCGCGGGATCGGGAACGGGACCGCGATCGGGACCGAGAGCGGGATCGACACCGCTTATCCCCGACGAACTCCTTGAGCTTTCCCTTCTGGATCAGTTTCTCGATCTCCTTCTTCAGCTCCCGACAATGGTTGGTATCGTGACCATTTGCGCGGTGAAATCAGAAGTAGCGATCCGTGCGGGATCCTAAGAATTCTCCATCCTTCTTTGGGGGGTACCTGGAGATACCTTGTCGTTCCATGATCGTTAGTACCTCCGCCATGGAGCAGTTTAGAGGAATGTCGAGATCCTCCCGCTTGTCCTTCCTCAAAGAACGCCTATCATCCCTCCGACCAGAGCGTCCTCGATCCCGACTGCTCTCGGGTTTATCCTTTGTCTTGCGATCGTCGAAAGGTTTAACCGACTGTTTCCCTTTATTCGACTTCGGGGGCTCCAGTTCTCCAGCGGCTATCTCCGACTCCTGGACATCGATTTGCCCTTTCACCCTTTTTTGTAGTGCCTCCATATTCCACACGGCTTTCTCAGCCACGCTATGCATTAGGTCGGAACCGTAGGGGGCCGTTAGGTTCCGAATGAATGTACGGATGGACACTCTTCAGCAAACGTCTACGACCATGGTACTGCTGAATGAACCGGTCGTGCATATCTGCCCAGCAAGTGATGTAGCCTGGGGGCAGACTAAAGAACCAGGTCAGGGCTCTTTCCCCAAGTGTGTTCGGGAACAGTGTACACACTATGTCTTCATTCGGGGCTCTTCCCAGACACGCCATGAGGTGCTTCTGGACATGACGAACCGGATCTCCTTCGCCATCGTATTCCTTTATCGTGGGGATACCCAGCCCTGGCGGGCTAGGGTGTCTATGAGTCGAGGAACGAAGGGATGAGTAGATCGATCCCTCAGCTCCGATACCAACGGCTTCTGCTCTCCCATGCAGATGTTCACGATCTTTACCACCTGATCGGGAGTGATGGGACCATTCAGGGGAATGGTCATGTGCTGTACTGGTCCTGGCCCATCAACCACGAACCTCTCTGGCTGAACGGACATCCTACTTCTGTCCTGGCCTCGGGGCGGATCCTCCTGTACGTTCCGAACCTCTGCTGGTGGGGGCGCTTCTTCTAAAGGGGGCATCTCCTCCTGCCTCCTCGCAGCCTCTCTCCGATCCAAGAGAGCCTCCACGGCTGCCAAAAACATGGGCATGGCTTCTGCCACAGCTCTTGTCAGGTCCGTAGCTAGGGGAGCCTCCTGCTCTCTATTGCCCTGGTGCTGAGCGGCAATCTCTTCGGGACCTTCATTATGCCCCCCTGTCTGGGATAGCTCAGCAGCGGGATGGTTCTGGTTTTCCTCCTGTTCCGGTAGTGAATTCAGAGTTGTTGCAGCGGGGTGACGAGAGCCACCAGATTGTCCTTGCCTTCTTTGCTTGCCAGCCGCCATTGAACGAGTAGAAGGCATATCAGCTTTTTGTTTGATTCCCACAGACGGCGCCAATGTTGGATCACGGTGGAACTCCGGTACGCTCTTTGACGGCGATCCTAGCTCCTTTGCTCCACGCAATATTGCAAGAGGGGATAGACCGGGCGGTGACCCAGAATCCCTCTCCGATGCTTAAATGAGTACTTCGTCCGGACTGGCAAGCAGTAATCCCAAGTCAATGTATTTCAACGTAATTGATCTGAGGTGACCTCTTGCCCTTTTATAGGCGAAGAGATACCTCAGTTACCTAGTGAACCGTTGGAGGTGGTTAGCCCGTATCCCGCGTATCTCGGGTGTGATCCCGCCTATCTAGGCCATAATCTCGCTTATCTCGGCCACGCCCCGCGTATCTCGGCCACGCTCCGTGTATCTTAACCACGTTCCGCGTATCTCGGCCACGCCCCGCGTATCTCGGCCTTATCCTCTGATAACGAGTCCCGACTAATATCGGGGACTCCAGAGTTATCTCGTTGTGTCACCGCTCGGGGCCCCTCGTCATCGTGACAGGGCCTATTGTTCTCAGGGATTCGTCATCGGGGCCTACTCAGAGGCATCTCGTCGGGAGCGTTCAGCTCGCTTGTCAGGTCCGACTCTGTCGGGACCTCTCATCCTCGGGCTCTCTTCGTCGGGATCCGTTGTCTGGGTCATCTTGGCCTTCGTTTAGGGCCCACCGGGCCTATTTGCCGTTTCCTCACCGTTAAAGGGCCTAACGGCTGTAGTCGAACCCATCAAAACTTAAGTATGTAAGAAAGATTATATCATTATCTTTTAGAGTAATGTCGGGAAACTTAAATTTTAATTAATTCATATATATATATATATATATACTTTTAGGATAAAAATCCGTTAAGCTATCAACTAAAAATTCAGGAAGCCGGAAGCTATCACGTAGCTTCATCTAGGATTGTTTATGAACCAGTTTGGCACCGAACCGGTGAACTAGAACTGGTTAACTCAAGCAGGGCTGGCCCAAGGAAAATTGAGAGACCTAAAAGCCACATTTCGATTTGGGACTTAATTTTTTTTTTTGTCAAATACGATAAATAAATAAATTAACTAATAATACATTTTTATTTAAAACTATTCTTCAAACTTTGATAGAAACAAAATCACTAATGAAGTTTTTATATTCGATTTTTAAAGACTACATTTTCAATTGATAATATAAATAATCCATTTGAAAACTGGAAAGATTTATAAGTTTAAAAATTATATAATTAGAAAATAATAATAAATGAAAATGTATAAATACTATCTAGTTACAAGATTTTACGCTATTTTAAATTAATGTTATCCCTAATTAATTAGAAAGTTTTTTTTTCTAATTATTTAGGTGGTTGATTAAAATTATTTCCAAGAATTTATTAAATTAGCATGTTAATTATTTTTTTGCCTTCTCAATATAAATTTGGAAATAACAAAAATGTCATAGCCAAATTATTAATTTATGAGTAATATTTATTTTATTTACAACCTTAAATGCTAAAAATAAATGCCAAAAATATATGTGCTATAGAGCTGGTTCAAACAGATTTTTTTCCATCATTTTAAAAGAGAGACTACGACATAATGTTTCTTGTACTAGGATAAAACTCAAAACCAACCAATAATTTCAAGAACAAAACACAAATTATATTACTTCATAAAAATGTAATTTGAGCAAATCAAAAGAAGAACATCACTTAAATAAGGAGCGAATTTGACGGAGGACCGGTTTTTTGGCCAAGCCTAGCTTCATCCATTCCTTAGTGGTTTTTTTTTTTTTTTTATAAGATTGTTTCCACGATTTCAAATCTGAAAATATTATAATAAAAGCACTCTCCAACAAAATGTCTCCAATAAAATTCGAATTTAATTCACCCTTAAATACATAACTCGTTTTACCTTAGTAGGCTGCTTCAACATTATGGCCACCGGAAAGAAAAGCAATGGGTCGTAAATAAATAAACTAATGCAACTTAGTTAGATTTTGGAGGAGAAATTAAAACGTGCAAAATGTGATTAATATTTTTTTAATAAATAATGACCACGGTTGAGGTGTCGGACGTCGGAAATGATCCGGCCCGGCTCAGTTTTATGGTGGCATTTTTGAAACAACTCATTTGTATAAAATACGGGCAAATGAGGTTACCCGGGGAGATGATAAAAATAGAGTCGCCACCGACTAATTAAGGCTAGTCGGAATCCTAAATCTCCTAGGGTGCATTGTAGCAACCTAGGGTTTAAAAATGGTCTGCGTCCAGAGTTATGGGTCCGGGGGTTCGGTTACGTTTTAAAAGCTCGGAAGATAGAAAAATCGCCCTTTCGGTACTTAGTTTGTCAATTTGCCATTTTTATTTTATTATCATGATTATATCCATAAAAGATAAAAATATACACTAAGCGATATTTAAGGAGAATATAAAGTAATGCAATAAGTTAAATAAAATACATATATGAACAGACGCGTAAAATACGATACGTTAAATAAATATATATACATAATATGACATATTGATAACAAAAAAGAGCATATATATAATAATAATAATAAACAAAAATAGTAGCGTGTATATATAACAATAAGCAAAATCAAAGCATATATAATAAAAAAAATCAAATAAAACATAGATATAATGCGTATATATATAATAATAAGCTTTTTTGGAACATTTCTTTCGATTAACCTCTATTATTGTATAACATTACACAAAATAGAAATATTAACATAATGCGAATTATTTAAGACATGAAATATACTTTACTCAAATATATAGATTACATATATCATTATAAGGAGAGATTACCTAAGGTACCATGAAATGAAATACCATAATCGGAATCGAAATCGGTCGAGAACCGACCAAGAGAACAACACTAGAGTTTTGTATCTCACTCTCTCAAATGTAAGAAACACTCTCCAAAATAATCTCTATTGCTCTCTCTGTTTTATATTTGAACTCCTCTCTGTTGATCCCCCTCTTGTTTTCGTCGAAGGACTCCCATTTATAGGGAAATGGCTAGGCTTGTATACATACAACTTGAAAAGCAAATGATGACTTTGCTTTGTTATCCTCCATGCACCATATCTGATCTTATCTTTGCCCATCTTCTTCCATATTAGGGGTGAAACCAAAATCCGGTTGGTCCGAAAAACCGGTGAAAACCGAATCCGAAATATACGGTTTGGTTTTTAGTCGGATTTTTTTACTCTAGTTCGGTTTTTCGGTTCGGTTCGGATTTTGAGCTTTGAGGACCGTGGGGACCGAACCGACCGTTATGCTAACTAAATATGTAAAATATATACTATATTACTTGATATTAATCAATATAATTAATTAATTAGGTTAACAAAAATTATAAAATAGTCACTTATGAAGATTATTTTTTCTAATTTTGTTTTATAATTTATTTAATTATATTAATTGACGCTATTTTTCATTTCGGTTTGATAAATTCCATGAAAATAATGAAAATTTTAAACGGTGATTGTTAATTTTGGATTTTCGGTTTAAACCGCAAACCGAACCGAAAAAACCGTACTACCAATGGACGGTTTATTTTTCCTCATACGGTTTTTTGGTCGAATTTTTTAAAGAAAAAAAACCGGACCGAAAATATGGATAACCGACCGAACCAAGCAAAAAACCGGTCCGACCGGTCCGGTTTCATCCCTATTCCATATATCTCTATACGCCACTTTCCCATCAATCCATTTACTTATTATTATTATTTTGTCCTTTTGTTATCTTTCTACTCCAACTTTATAATGCAATAACTTATTAATTCACGGTCAGTCTCGTTGTATTCGTGATTTTGTGAGCTTCAATTTAAGATCCATGATGATAGAATTCTGACAAAAAAAAACTGATTCGCACGCTCCATGTCCCAGGACTTTTCCTGTAATACATACATACTTAAATTAGAGTTTTTGACCAAAATAGGGCTAAATTGACAACCAAATACAAATATAGGCTAGAAAAAAAAATTAATGATAAATTTAGGCCTGGCCGGGTTCCCCCAACCCGGCCAAAGAAAAAAAAAAAAAATTAATGCTTGGCCGGGTTCTGGGGACCCGGCCAACAGTTTATCTTTTTTTTTTTTTTTTTTTATTTTAAAAAAAAATTTATTTATTTAAGTCAAATTAAAAAAAAAAATTTAACCTATTATTTATTTCTCTATATATACAACCTTAACTATTTAACTCACGACCAATACGCGTAATCAAGGCTCATGGACCAATACGGGCGGAACCGATTAGAGTTCGAAGTTTTTTGACCGTGAATAGTGTTTTTCGGGCGGACGTTCGGATTTTGGCACGTGAATAGTGTTTTTCGATCGAAAACGGGTTTCCGGTTCAAAGTCACAGCTACGCCGTGAAATACGCTCCTTTTTGGCCAAAATCCATCATCGATATAACATAAAACAACATAAAACGCGATTTTGAGGCCTCAAATGATGGAATTTGGCCAAAAAGGAGCGTATTTCACGCAACTGTGACTTTGAACCGGAAACCCGTTTTCGATCGAAAAACACTATTCACGTGCCAAAATCCGAACGTCCGCCCGAAAAACACTATTCACGGTCAAAAAACTTCGAACTCTAATCGGTTCCGCTCGTATTGGTCCATGAGCCTTGATTACACGTATTGGTCGTGAGTTAAATAGTTAAGGTTGTATATATAGAGAAATAAATAATGGGTTAAATTTTTTTTTTTAATTTGACTTAAATAAATAAAATTTTTTTTAAAAAAAAAAAAAAAAAAGATAAACTGTTGGCCGGGTCCCCAGAACCCGGCCAAGCATTAAATTTTTTTTTTTTTTTTTCTTTGGCCGGGTTCCCCCAACCCGGCCAGGCCTAAATTTATCATTAATTTTTTTTCTAGCCTATATTTGTATTTGGTTGTCAATTTAGCCCTATTTTGGTCAAAAACTCCTTAAATTAGATATATATACATAATATATTTATATATATAATATAATATAATAACCCGAGAAAAAATCGGGTGTTCACATGAGGCCTTGAGGGTCGGCTGACTCCGACTAATTTCCAAATAAACCCTGGAGAAGGAAACTTTGTTATCGTTCATTCTCAAGTCTCGTACAATTTGTCCTGCCCAATCATTTTTTATGCAAATATATTGTACAATAAAAGCTGATATTATTGGCTAATTGTTAATAATACTCCTATCAAGCTTACAATTAGGTATGAAAGTTAGTTGGACCAACTAGATAAAACAAGTTGTATTTTTAAAAGTAAACTAAGATCAGATTCCGTTCTCGATTCGAAATTACGAAAACAATCTTGTAATATAAAAAATTGCTTATAATTATGTCGCTTTAAACTGTACAATCATTGTGTATTAAAAAAAATATGAGGATTAAAAGTTGAACTGTGAATTGCTAAAACAAGTCAGTTAATCTATCTCTAAAACCAACTAATATCCTGTTGGATCTAAATCTATATATATACTATAACTTCAATAGGTTATATAATGTATGAGCGAGCACAGAAGTGGATGTTGAAAGAACGTTAGGCATTAAGGCGACCAAAAATCCGGGAAAGTATGTGAGGCTCCCTACGGTATGGGAGAGGTCGAAGAAAGAAGCACTCGGTTTCCTCAAAGAGCGGATACTAGCAAAAATACAAGGTTGGAAGACGCTTCTTTTAAAAAATGCGGGGAGGGAGATACTTATAAAGTCCGTGGTTACGGCAATGCCGACATATACCATGAGCGTATTTTTGCTCCCCAAGACATGGTGCGCCGAGATTAATTCCCTAATTGCACAATTTTGGTGGCCATGGGACAACGAGAAAGAAAAATCATTGAAGAAGTTGGGGTACGTTAACAAAGCCTAAGACATGTGGAGGGCTCGACTTCAAGAAGCTACAAGCTTTTAACGTAGCTTTGCTCACAAAGATGGCGTGGAGATTATTACGAAACCAGTGACACCCTTGTTCGGCGTCTCCATCATCAAGAAGAAGAAGAAGCTGGCTAGATTATAGAGATATAGAATAGATTAAAACCTAGATCCAACCACTAGGATCTGAAGTGAACCCATTCCGTATTTTTGGGTCTTTTTGAGTTAACCTCAACTTATTTTTTCTTCGACCGGTTACAGGCCTAGATGATACTAATTAACAAGTTATATACGCGTGCTTATCAAATCCAATAAAAGGCTTGCTTGCAACTTGTACAACACCTTGTGATTTTTTTAATTTATTTTCTTTCTGCAGCTTAGTTAGTTGTTCCCACGTAACTTAGGAGCGGCAAAGCAATACATCTGAACGTGCGGTGTTCAATATTAAACAAATAATTAATAATACATTTAAAGGCCAATAATGCAAATGGATATCCATGAGTGTGTACTACAATGAATTGAAGAAGTCCACACGCAGTTCCAGTAGCCAAATCTACGTTTCCATCAATACATTCCTTCCTCAACAGGCAGTACGTTCCACTTCCACCACCCTTTATATATTATATATAAAGTGAGACCAGCAACAACACTAGAACAATCGCTGTCCCTAGCTAGCTATCTCTGTATAACATAACACGCATGGCGGAATCACAGGACGAAAAGAAGATGGTGGAGAAAGAAGCAAGCAAGAAGAAGCCGACGAAGAAGAGGTGGGCCCGTATCCGCACCTGCTTGAAGGCGCCCATAAAGCTCCTATCCACCGTCCGAAACATGTACGTCGGAAGCATCACCAACTGTGCAGGCCAGGCGTCATCCTACGGCTGTGGTTCCTCCGTTAATAATCGGTCTGTCCGGAGCCCGATCAAGCGCTTCAGTTCCGTCTCCTTATCATCATCGGTTAATAATGATCGTGGGTTGGCTAGGGCTGTTTCTGGTCGAAGGCCGGTCGGTCTGATTGTGGAGAAGAAATTAGGTCATGAATATTTGGTTACGCCCAGAAAGCTGCAGCGGAGCTTCACGACGGGGTGGTTCGAGACGATTGACGAGGAGAAGCCGTGTGAGTTCGGGGAAGATGTTAGGGTTAGCACTGGGAGTTTATACCCTAGAAGAAAAAGAATATTGCACTGCACCAACGTCATCACCCCTCTTCCCATCCATGAAACTAGCAGGCTGCATTTTTGAGTTTTTTTATTATTAATTAATTATTATTTTTGTTGGGGTAGAAACATTAAGTAATAAATTTCATTCATTTCTTTTACATATTCTTTTTCGTTATTCGATTAATAAAATACTAGCCACTAACCCCGCGCACCGCGCGGGGAAATTTTCAAATAAAACTAAAATAAACAAAATTATGTTATCTTAACTTTTTGAATATGCAATGTTATTTAGAAAATATAATACATTTTTTTGATATAAATTAATTAACACTAGGTGCTATCCCCGCGCGACGCGCGGGGTTTAAGTTAATAGTAAATTAATTTAACTTATAATAATACACCTATATATAATAATGTACATATATGTAGTGGCCAAAAAAAAAAATACATATATGTAGATAAAATGTAAAAAGAAGACTATAGTAACATTTCCTTTAAGCTTAGGAAATAATGCAAAATAAACTATAGGTTGGTTTAGCAATTCAAAAAAATGCATGAAATATATATGCATAATATATATACTACTTTTATGCATTTAGTAGAAAACTCATAATAATAATAATAATAATAATAATATTGTGAAATCACTTAATTTTTGCAAAATTAATTTTAAGATAATGCAAAATTATATTATACACTATATAAATGTTGATAAAAATTCAGTTTGCTAATTGACGTATAATTTCTTATATAAACCCTGAGACAAATATGCATCCACTTTAAAGTGTTGAAGTTAAATTGCTATCAGCCGTTTCGATTTGGGAACAATTGTTAAACGCAGCATTAATCTTACTAATTTGTGAGACTAATTAAATCTACATAATCTAGCCCAATTACAGCACCCAGCTAACTGATAATGTGATTCTATGCGGCCCGGCCCAGCCCAATTACTTACCTAAACCCTAATCAACATTGAGGTCTCATCGTCTGTTCTCTCCATTTTTCTTCACGTTGTCAATTCTCTCATAGTTAATTGCCCTTCTCCTCCCTCTCTCTAAATCGTTGGTTGTTATAGTTGGCATCGGAGTTGGGCGGACGATGTTGTAGGTAGGGAACAGTTGACATGCAGTGGATGAGTGGCTGACGGGCGGCAAACGAACGGACGTGTTCGATATCTCAACGTTGGAGGTAAGCAAACAGCGTCGTATCAGAACGACTGAAGAACTGTTGACATGCAGATGATGACCGGATGATGGGCGGAGAGCGAACGAATGATTAGGGTTGCATTGCTCATCGCCGCCAATTCTGGCATCCCACTTGTATCCATTTAGTCTGCCATGCAAGTACTTCCTTACTGATTCAAGTTATGTTGAGTGGTGACTACCTTATCTGATTCTGATTTGCTAAATATATAGCAAAGATTTTACTTTCCCACAGAATTCTAATTGGAAATTAATGGATTTTTAGGAATTGGTGCAATTTTTTGGATCTGATGTGGCGACTGGAGACCCTTCTAACGATGAGTATTTTGCGATGTGCAGAGATGTTGTAGAGCTTGGAGACGATTTGATTAAGGTGGGTGAGGAAGGTTGTATTTGTAGGGAGATCTAATTCCCAAAAGCAACTGAAGCAGGGTCGGCGTTAAATACAGTGCTTCGTCCTCTCAATAATGTCCACACTGAATATTGAGACTTCAACGTGCACCTCTTCCTCTACCATTTTACCTCCTCTAGTACTCTACTATTGAATCATTGATTGCCATCGACAGCAGAACCGACGGAGATTTAAGACGGATTGAAACTGTGGAGTCATTTAATTTTTTAGGGTTATTAAGTTTAATGGCTAACGTGTTATATCTGATTGCCACCTGTGAAGCTCCGAACGATTCTCATCCGAGACCATCCGTATTAGGTAAATCAATCCTAAAGCGTTGTCGTTTTTGGATCTCTAGAGTTGGAAGCAGAGCGCCGTCCCTTATAATGGAAAGGACACCACTGTCGTTTTAAACACACGGTTGTGCGTTTTGAAATATGGTGATGCTTTGGCACAAAAAAAAGAAGTCGTTTTACACTAACACATGGTGATGCTTTGGGCAAAAAAAAAAAAAAAAGACACGTGGCAAGCTATTAAGTAAGGAGAATCAGAATTAGTATTATATATAGATAGATTAATGTATTAGTTTAATTAAAGTATTTAATAATAAGTATTATTTAAAATATCTCAGTAATGAAATAATCAATATTATGTATCATTTTTATAAGACTATATATAACTAACATAATAGAAAATCGAGGTAAGAAAATTTTGTTTGGCATTAAAAGAAGTTTTTTTTTGCTGTAACATTAAAAGTTTTTAAAAAATAAAATAGTTGAAATTAGATTTAAAAAATAAAAATAATTTAAAGATTTTTATAGATATATATAAGAAAATTTAATGCATTCCCTATTCTTCTTTAGGGTACAGTTTTTAAGGTGAATGGATAAATTAATGCAATGAGTGTCATCAGTTTATATGATTTCTTAGGTATATTTATGTTTAATAACTATTTAATGCATAATATAATGAAGTTAAAAAGACTATTATTTATGATACCTTATTTTTTAGTAGAAGTGGTCAAGATCAGATTGTTAGGGTTTAGGGGTGTATGTCTTCCTTACACTTGTTTAAACAACACATGACATGGATTCATAAAAAAAAAAAAAAAAAAAATCTCGATCCTAACAATTAATGAATCAGTTAACATAGAATTTATGGTTAGGGATTAATATAAATTAATTAATGTGAATAATTTTTATTTATAAAAAGGAAAAGTCTTAAATGTGAAAAATGATATATGAAGTGTGAAAAAAATAAAATAACAAAAATAGTCTCTTGCTTACGTTGTAATTTGTAAAAGATATTTCACTATCTAATCTAATTAGATGATTAGAAACACGTTTCTAAATTGAAAATGTTTGTTCAAATAATATGCATGATGGCTTTAAAGTATAGACAGTTTAGTAGATATTGTGCATTATTACTATTGACTATTTTTTGTTCGATAATGTAAAGAGACATTGTTTTTCTACAACATAAACTCTTGATAAAACCTAAATTTATAGCTTCATAAGTTTTTGTTTTTAGGCAATGTCCTTTCAACGTAATTTTTTTTAATAAGAGACTATAATATATAAAAAAATAAGAGGAGCAAATATATATTATGTTATATTTCAAGATTCATTTACATTCTTAATACAAAATTATTACACGGTGTGACAATATGTAACTTATATGTATATACTATGTAGTAAATGTAGAAATTAAAAAAAATTAGAACAAATATGATGATATAAAGATTAGAATCGTACCAACGTCATTTATTTGATATTGGCAATTATGTCAAAATTCGATCCATAAAATTTCTACAATAATTTAAGTAACATAAATTACTACCTGATAGGCCACAAAATCTAGTTACTACGAATTTGGATAAGTATTTGAATGATATGACTTATGAATTGGTCAATGGTGCACCGATCATTTTGTAATAACTTACAAACCTCCCGCAACTCTAAGGTAGTGTCTAAGCGATTAAAAAAAAGTTAGGAACCATAAAAATATAACATTAAGCAGAGTTATCTTATTGTAGTCAGGTGATTAAGAGAGTTGGTTGTGTTTTGTACCTTATAATTGCATTAATCTTGACCCATTTGGGATCTTCAAAATCTTTTTGATAATGTATATCCCAATAACATCACCGGAGAGACTAGAAGTTGCATGGGCTTTTATGTAGTTAACCTGATAATATCAATACGTAATCAAATATTCACACAAAGTAACTCTATGTGCAAAGTTTGAACAACTAATTAGGTATTACCTATTTTTAGAGGTTCCAAATGTTAGTATCACCAAAGATATGAGCCGATAGTGGACATACAATGCTGAAAAGAATAATTAATTTGAAAAGTAATTCGGAATTCACACGTTCAAATTAAATAAACCATAAATGCAGCTTAAGATCAATGTCGACAAAGATTCATCGATTTGTTTCTCTTTTGAATCCCTAAAAAATTAACCACTGAATTGAAAGTTGTCGGACCTGACGGGTAATCAAAAAACTCGGACAAAATCAACTATGCGAATCAATTAAAATCAAGACACAAACATAAATGGAATGTTAATATAGAAACTTGTTGGAGCTCAGTGACTTAACTGTTATCTTGTACTTGATTACGACATTTGGTCGAACATGAAGGTCATAACCCAAGCAATGACGAACCTAGAAAACAACATTAGTTCTTAGTTACACATCATATTAATCAATAAACTCTTCGGCCAAAAAAATCAATACACTCAAATTTATTTATTTTTTGACAAAAGTTAAAATTAATTGTGAAAATTACCTCATCTCTAGACTACAGTTGTCTCGTAACTCGAAAGAGGATGAATGTATAATAAGAATTGGGTTCTATATGTTGAGGCCCAGTCCATTTTTGGTTGAATGTTTGTTTATATTCAATCTGGCCCAATTGTTAGTTTGGCCCATTTACTTTAAAGTTCGGTCCAATGATGCAATCCAGACTTTGTTTGAGGACTAACTTGTCTAAAATAAAAAGGTTGCGGTGCAATCTTTATTTATTTTATTAGGGTTTAGTATAAATAGGGGTGATGTAAACACTGTTGAATAATACAAATGATCCCTTATTACATCTGCCACTTTCTCTGCTAGGGTTTGTGAAACCCTCCGTCTTCTTCCTCTGCGATTCTTCATCTTCACCTTCGAGGCTCTTGGTTTTCACATGGTATCAGAGCCTTCGAAGCTTTGATCCCTTCGACGATCCTTGTTGCTTTTCTCGCTGCGGTATCGTGTTTGTTTTTCTCCTTTATACTGTTAATCGATTCATCTTCTTCGCGTTGTTCTTGTTTTCAGAAGTTGTTCTATCTTCTGTCAAAATAAACAAACGCTTTAAACGAATCGATTACTGTTTTTCTTTCTAAACTCAGCATCCTATCTATGATGTTTGAGTCCTGAGAATTACGGATCAAAAAATTATTTGTTCATCTTCAAAGGATCCGAGATCTGTTGCTTTTATATACATTTAGGAATTTCGACATCTTTTCCTGTGATGATCGTGATTCCTACAAACTTACTAGCTAAAGTTTGTTCATAGATCCGTGTTTTGTTGATTTCAGCTTCACGAAAACGCATCTAAGAACGATTTTCCTTACATGCATGTCAAGATCTATTGGTTTCAGTGCTTCGATTTAAAGATCTGACTGAGTTTACATTCATATCTAGTTGCTTTTAGCACGTCTGGTTTTATTTTCGCTTAGACTTAAGCCGAGATTCAATCTGTGACGCTCAAAGTCGATTGTATTCGTAGATCTTAAACTCTCAGACTATTAAAGATCGATGACGATGAACATTTTACTTGCATGCATGCCGTATTCCGATGATGATTCATTTACTGCATGATTTTGCTATACTTGGACTTGATATTAATCTCCTTTTGTAGATCTGCCATTCTTTGCAAGATTCTTTTTGCATTTTTTTCTGAATGGATTCTGAATCAAGCCAAGTTCCAAGGGATGAATCTAATGACGATTCAGTTGTTGCTCCAACAAATCTTGTTGTCGAAGCGACACCGAAGATAGATCACAATCATCCTTTGTATCTTCATCCCTCTGAATCTGCTGGTCTTTCACTGGTTTCTGAGAAACTTACTTCTTCTGAGGATTACGGTTTTTGGAGCAAAGCTATGCGCATCTGTTTAATTTCCAAGAATAAACTTGGCTTTGTCACTGGTGCATGCAAGAAAGAAAGCTTCGATCCAAGTTTACATCATCTATGGGATCGTTGCAATGCTCTTGTCCTTGCATGGATCATGAACTCAGTTTCTCGTGAACTAATGTCTGGGAACATATACACTGAAAGTGCATTTTCTGTTTGGAACGATTTAAAGGAGATACTTCACAAAATCAATGGTTCAAGGATTTTTCAATTGCATAGAGACATATGCCTTGCTCAGCAAGGAGTGGACTCAGTTTCTACATATTTTGCTCGTCTCAGATCAATGTGGGAGGAGTTTGATGCTATATGCAACCTCCCCAACTGTGGCTGCCCCGAATTTCAAAAACATGTCTCTCATGCAAACAATTTGAAACTGTTTCAATTCCTGAATGGACTTAATGATTCTTATTCAAATGTTCGCACCAATTTGGTCATGCGTGAAGTTTTACCATCTGTTTCCCAGGCATATGCTGTTTTGACTCAAGAAGAAAATCAAAGAAATCTTTCTGCTGGTGCTGCTTCTAATAATGCCTCTGACCTTAAACCCTCCTTTTCAGCTGATACTTCTTCTAACAAATCCAGGGGCCAGAAAAGGAACCTGAATTTGGTCTGTGATTTTTGCAAGGGTCGAGGTCATGACTATGAGCACTGTTTCAAAAGAAAAGGCTATCCCCCTGGTTGGAAATTTCGTAACAATCAGGGACAAAACAGAACACCTCAGGTTAATGCTGCGATTGATGCTAATTCTGGTTTGGTTTGTAGTGACAGTGGTGGCAGTGGACTATCTACCCCACTTGAGCTTCCTAAGAGTCAGCCTATGATGATTACAAGTGAACAACTTGAACATTTTGCTCGTAGCATGGCGAGATCCCAACACAACTCTGAGGCTAAGGGCCGTGCCAACAGTGCTTCCACCACCACAGGTAGATTCTTCTCTAATAACACCTCAGTTGATCAGTCTGAATGGATAATTGATACTGGTGCCACTCATCACATGTGTTTTAAATCGGATTGGATGAATAACTTTAAACCTATTCACTCTCATGTTCAATTACCGAATGGTGTTAGGTCTAGAGTTGCTGGTATTGGAAATATTGTACTTGGAAAAGGATTATTGCTGAATGATGTCCTTTATTTGCCTGATTTTAGGATTAATCTTTTATCTGTTGCAAAATTAACGAAAGACTTATCTTGTTCAGTTGTTTTCTCTTCTAACAATGTGATTTTGCAGGATCTCTGCAATGGAGTGGTGTTGGGGAGTGGACATGAAGCTGCAGGGCTATACATTTTCAAACGTCAACCTTTAGCCCCTGTAGCTCTCCAGTCTTCCTTTAGCACCCCTCAAACCATTCTATGGCATAAGCGTTTAGGCCATATTTCTTTTAAAAACATGAACAAGATTAGTGCTCTTCAGTCTTTGAATTTGCAAAATAAAGCCATCATTGATTGTGGCATTTGTCCTATGGCAAAACAATCTAGACTTTCTTTTCCAAATAGCAGCTCTGTTACTAGTTGTTCTTTTGAGTTGATCCATGTTGATGTATGGGGCCCCTATCATAAGCCCACTCATGATAATAAAAGGTATTTTCTGACAATTGTTGATGACTTTACCAAGGTTACTTGGATTTATTTAATCACTTTGAAGTCAGATGTTGTTGAAATCCTTAAACATTTCTTTATCATGGTGGAAACTCAATTTTCTGAAAAAGTTAAAAGAATTAGATCTGACAATGGTGGTGAGTTTCTGAATGATCATTGTTCCACTTTATTTTCTCATAGAGGCATTATTCATGAAACATCTTGTGCTTACACACCCCAACAAAATGGAATTGTTGAGCGAAAACATAGGCATCTCTTAGAGGTTGCTAGGTCTTTAAAATTGCAGAGTTTTGTTCCTGACAAGTTTTGGGGAGAGTGTGTTTTAACAGCATGTTATTTGGTCAATTTAGTGCCTACTGATGTTTTAAAGGGTCTTTCTCCTTTTGAGAAGCTTTATAACAAAACTCCTTCAATTGATCATATTAGAGTTTTTGGTTGTCTTTGTTATGCCAAAGTTTTACATCTATCTGACAAATTTGCAAGTCGATCAATTGCATGTGTTATGATGGATTACTCTCTGACACAGAAAGGTTACAGATTATTCAACCTCACCACAAAGTCATTCTTCGTTTCAAGGGATGTTAAATTTCTCGAGGATCATTTCCCTTTCAAATCCTCAAATAATTTGAACCCTCCTGTGTTCATGCCTAATGTTTCCCCTGTTGATTGTGCAGATAGTGGTGCTAATGAGGAAATATCAGGTGTTAGTGATCAGCCAAATATTGATGGTTCCAGTCACGAACAAGTCCAGGCTGATACTCCTGAGTTGGGTAATGATAATATTGACTCTTCAGGTGATTCTGATTTTGATTCTGAAGGTAATGATGATGACTTTTCTGATGATAAGAATGATTCAATTGATACTACACATCATGTCTCTGAACCTTCAATTAGACCTGTTAGACATATTAAACCGCCTGTTTGGACTCGTGATTATGATATGACTGTTGGTTGCTCAACTAATCATCCTATTTCTGCACATCTGAGTTTTGATAGAGTTACCAATGAATATAAATCTTTTTTGAGCATGATTGATAAAATTCCTGAGCCAAAATCTTTTTCTGATGCTTGTAAAAACCTTCATTGGGTTAAGGCAATGAAGGAAGAAATTGCTGCTCTTGAAAATAATAAAACTTGGCCATTGGTTACTTTACCTCAGGGCAGAACTTCCATAGGATGTAAATGGGTTTTTCGTGTGAAATATAATTCTGATGGATCCCTTGAACGATATAAAGCACGTCTTGTAGCTAAGGGTTTTAAGCAAAAGGAAGGCATTGATTATGAAGAAACTTTTTCTCCTGTTGCTAAAATAGGAACAGTTAGAATTGTTTTATCTCTTGCTGCAATGAATGCTTGGCCTTTATACCAAATGGATGTTTATAATGCATTTCTTCAAGGTGATTTGGTTGAAGAAGTTTATATGGATCTTCCACCTGGATTTGGTAATCAGGGGGGAGTTGTGTGTTGTTCAATCTAATCTTGTTTGTAGATTACACAAATCCTTGTATGGTCTGAAACAGGCCTCACGACAGTGGAACATCAAGTTAACTGATGCTCTTCTTAGAAATGGATACAGTCAAAGTCATTTAGATTATTCCCTTTTTACAAAAAGGAAAGGTAACGATATTGTTATTCTTTTGGTATATGTTGATGATTTGCTCATTACTGGGAATAGTTCTGTATTAATTTCTGAGTTAAAGCATACTTTACAAACCAATTTTAAAATGAAAGATTTGGGTGACTTAAAGTATTTTCTTGGCATAGAGGTTGCAAGATCAGACAAAGGTCTTGTGCTCTGCCAAAGAAAGTATGTTTTAGAGATGCTTTCAGATGTTGGTTTGCTGGGTAGTAAATCTTGTAATACTCCAATGGAGCAAAATGCAAGGTTTACTTCTATTGGATATGATGAGAGTTTAAAGCTGAATAAAGATGATGTGTTACTTTCTGATCCAAGTTTGTATAGACGATTGATTGGCAGATTGCTTTATTTAGGCATTACTCGCTCTGACATTGCTTATTCAGTTCAATATTTGAGTCAGTATATGCAAAATCCGAAAAAGTCCCACTATGATGCTGTTCTTCGAATTTTAAAGTACTTAAAACAGCAGTCGGGTTTGGGAATTCTTTTATCCTCTGACAAGAATTTTGACATTAATGCATATTGTGATTCAGATTATGCTAGGTGTGTTGAATCTCGAAGATCTGTCACTGGTTACTGCATAATGTTTGGAAATTCTTTGATATCCTGGAAAGTTAAGAAACAGCCTACAGTGTCTTGTTCTTCTGCGGAGGCTGAGTATCGTAG
Organism: Clarkia xantiana subsp. parviflora; assembly: GCA_036873135.1. Lineage (NCBI taxonomy): Eukaryota > Viridiplantae > Streptophyta > Magnoliopsida > Myrtales > Onagraceae > Clarkia > Clarkia xantiana. The sequence continues at coordinate 13,621,543 of JAPTYO010000008.1, read as the reverse complement.
TATGAGGGATACAGTTGCTGAATTAATTTGGTTAAAGGGTTTGCTTTCTGAATTAAGCTTTGAAATTGATAAATCTGTTGTTTTACATTGTGATAACAAAGCTGCGATTCAAATTGCGAATAATCCTGTTTTTCATGAACGTACTAAGCATATTGAAATTGATTGTCATTTTGTGCGTGAACAAGTTTCTGCAGGACTTATCAAGTTACGACATTTAAGGACTTCTAATCAGCTTGTAGATATATTCACTAAAGCTCTTCCAAAGGTCCAACATAAGCGATTGCTTGGAAAGCTTGGGATGATTGATGTTTTTCAACAAAGTCCAGATTGAGGGGGAGTGTTGAGGCCCAGTCCATTTTTGGTTGAATGTTTGTTTATATTCAATCTGGCCCAATTGTTAGTTTGGCCCATTTACTTTAAAGTTCGGTCCAATGATGCAATCCAGACTTTGTTTGAGGACTAACTTGTCTAAACTAAAAAGGTTGTGGTGCAATCTTTATTTATTTTATTAGGGTTTAGTATAAATAGGGGTGATGTAAACACTGTTGAATAATACAAATGATCCTGATGGATAAATGTCCAATTCGGGTTCGTGTTTACGCTTCGGGCCTTGCAAACACGTAAAAAATTACATCTCGTCTCGAAAAACGTCTCCCAAGGGGTCAAAACGGTCCGGAAACGCATTTACGCGTGACCGGACCGGACATCCGGATTGCATTTGCAATCCGGACCTCCGGGTTGCAGCAACCCGGATGTCCGGGTTGCAGCAACCCGGACGTCCGGGTTGCAAGCAATCCGGACCTCCGGATCGCACGGCAATCCGGACCTCGCCGAATTGCCCAATTTCGACGAGGTCCGGGTTGCGCCACGGGTATTGCGCGATTGCCGTATCCGCGATTACCGTGTCCGCGATCTCCGTTACGTGTAGAGAAGTCAAGTTCATACATTACCAATCTGGACAACGGTTCCCGCTTGTTTTCTTGGACCGTCGTCAAACCGCTATAAAACCGGGTCCGGTCTCAAGGAAGCCTATAAATAGGAGACCTTGGCCACCCATTTTCACTCATTCTCTCATTTGCCCAACTTTGGTATTTTGAGCTCTGACTTCTCTCTAGAATTCTCTCTCTCTAGAAATTACCTTTTTGCCACTATAGTGACTTAGGCATCGGAGAGGGCTCCGCTAGCACCACCCCCCCCTCTCCGTGCTAGCATTGGTCCTTTGTGCAGGATCCGACGCTTGAGACACAGACTTGCCGGGTCACAACCTTGCCGGGTCACAACCTTGCCGGGTCACAACCTTGCCGGGTCACAACCTTGCCGGGTCACAACCTTGCCGGGTCACAACCTTTCCGAAACTCAGACCTCACGCGGGAACAAGTCCGAACACTCGTCAGTGGCCCAACCTCCTCCTGACAGAAGGGTTACGGCCCGCATAATTACACAAACCGACGCGTCCTCGTGACCTCATTCATCCAGGACGCAACATTGGCGCCGTCTACGTGATTCGAACAAAAAGCTTCCATACCGTAAAATCATGACGAGTGATCACAACGCTCTCACTGAGGCAAATCCGTCAAAAGTCAGAAAGCGCTTCAGACGTCTTAAGAGATCCACAACGTCAAACGTGCAAGCAAGCAGTGTGCCTTCCACACAGCACGGTCCGAAATTTCCAGGCATCCACGTGATACATGGAGGCTTCGGGGCAGGAGGCGAAACATCATACGGGAGAGAAATATACGCATCTCTAATGATCCATGAACCTACGGGCAGTCAACAAGGAAACGTCATCCTAGAAAACGCCATTGGCTTTTCTGCGGAAGACAAGTCACACATAACATTTCCACATAATGATGCCCTGGTCATAACCATGACAATTGACGGCATGGACATCAAGCGTATCTTGGTGGATGGAGGAAGTTCACCCAATGTCATCACAAAGGATGTCATCTTAGCTTTGGGGAGAAAGAAAGATGTCAACAAAATGAATTCACCCTTAGTGGGATTCATGGAAGATGCAAGTTACCCATTGGGGTCAATAACACTGCCAGTCATACTGGGAGAGGGCATTTCACGCCTCCAAATCACAATACCATTTATGGTAGTACAAAAGCTTGACGCATACAACGGTATCTTAGGATACGCAACCATGAATGCGTGGGGAATGGTGCCATCAACGGCACACCAGAAGATCAAATTCCCAACTACAGCCGGAATCGGTGAAGTCAAAGGGGATCAATTGTTGTCAAGAAACTGTTACAACATGGCAATCCAAAATAACATCAAGCCAGATGACATGCCCATCATTGATGATGATCCAAGAGAAGGACGTGCCCGACCTGCCCCAGTAGAAGAGTTAAAACAAGTAAGGATCGAAGAGCCAGACAGGATGGTCCAAATCGGGGCATCCTTATCAGAAGATGAAGTGATAGAAATCACAGCTCTTCTCAAAGAATACAAAGAGCTATTCGCTTGGTCACCAAGCGATATGCCCGGGATAAGCGCAGATGTCATTTCCCATAAGCTCAATATCAAGCCAGGAACCAGAGCGATAGCCCAGAAACTCCGCCCCCTCGGGGGCAACAAGAAACTGGCAATCAGAGAAGAGGTGGGAAAACTGCTCGACGCAGGGTTCATCGAAGAATCAAGGTACCAAACATGGGTAGCAAACCCGGTGTTGGTCCCTAAGTCAAACGGCAAGTTGAGAATGTGCATCGATTACAGAGATCTCAACAACGCATGCCCCAAGGATTCATATCCTCTTCCAAGAATCGACCAGCTAGTCGATGCCACCGCCGGCCATGAATTAATGTCTGTAATGGACGCATACTCAGGATACAATCAGATCCAGATGTTCAAAGATGATGCACCGCACACTGCATTCTACGCAGATAGCGAAATTTACAACTACACGGTGATGCCGTTCGGCCTAATCAATGCAGGAGCAACATACCAGCGAATGGTCAATACCATCTTTGGCGATCTAATCGGAACCAAAATGGAGGCATACGTGGACGACATGGTCGTAAAATAAACCAAAAGGCGCAACCACGTTGACGACTTGCGAGCAATCTTCAAAAGAATGCGCGAATATCAGGTCCGCCTAAATCCAACAAAATGCGCTTTCGGCGTACAATCAGGAAAAATCCTCGGATTCATGGTGAGCCAGAGGGGGATAGAAGCTAACCCAGAGAAAGTGAAGGCAATTGAGGAGATGGTTTCCCCAAGGAGACATAAGGAAGTCCAACAACTAAATGGCCGCCTGGCTGCCTTAAACCGATTCCTTGCCAGGATAGGCGATAAGGCACTCCCTTTCTTTCAAGTCTTGCGTGCAAACAAGAAGTTTGAATGGACACCAGCATGTGAAGAAGCCTTCCAGCAATTAAAACAACACTTGCGCACATTGCCAACATTGGCAAAACCAATGCCAGGAGAGCCCCTCTTCCTGTACATCTCCGTGAGCAACACGGCCGTCAGCTCAGTCCTTGTCAAACAAAAAGGAACTACCCAGCTGCCAGTCTACTACGTGAGCAAGATACTTGCGAAGTACGAGATAAACTACATGCCAATCGAAAAATATCTGTACGCACTTATAATAGCAGCAAGAAAGCTGAGGCCATACTTCCACGCGCATGAAGTAACAGTCTTAACAGACCAACCCTTGAAGCACATCCTGTCAAAGCCAAACATGTCAGGAAAGCTAACAAAGTGGTCTGTAGAGCTAAGTGAATTCCGCATTCACTTTGCCCCTCGAACGGCGATCAAGGGGCAAGCATTGGCAGATTTCATTGCAGAATTCACCGGGATAACACCCGACACAGACCCCCAAGCTGGACCCCAGCAAATTGAAGAACACCCCGAAGTATGGCAAATGTATACTGACGGATCTTCAAACGTAGGAGGATCAGGTGCCGGATTCCTCCTAGTACCTCCCGATGGATCTAATCCTTTGAAGTACGCTCTGAACTTAACATTTAGAGCAACAAACAACGAGGCGGAATACGAAGCATTGATAACCGGCTTAAGAATTGCAAAAGGTGTCGGAGTCAAACATCTACGAGTGAAATGCGATTCACAATTAGTCGTCAACCAAGTTAAAGGCGAATACGCGGCAAAGTCAGAAAATATGCAAAAGTACTTGGGGCAAGCAAAAGACCTCATCACAAGCTTCGATACCTTCGACATCAACGCAGTACCTAGAGAAGAAAATCAAGAAGCTGACGCCTTGAGCAAATTCGCACAAGGCAATGAACAAGGCAAAGAAACACATTTCGTAGAAAACAGAATCTTGTCAGTAATTGACAAATTCGAAGTCTTGTGCATTGATCCAGAACCAGATTGGAGGACTCCAATATTGGCATTCCTCAAAGACCACAAACTCCCCGAGGACAAGGTTCAAGCCCAAAAAGTCCAGAGGCAAGCTGTCAATTATGCATTGATAGATGATGAGCTTTACAAGAAAGGATTTTCAACCCCTTACCTAAGGTGCATCACCTTCCTGGAAGGCCAAAAAGTATTAGAAGACTTGCATAAGGGCCAAGCAGCTTGCCATGAAGGGGCGAGATCTCTAATACGCAAAACTCTGAGCTTGGGGTACTATTGGCCAACCATGAAGAACCAAGCTACGCACTTGGTCACAGAATGCGAATCATGCCAACTTTATTCAAGAAGCATCACGGCACCAGCCGCCGAGCTAAGCCCAATTGCAAGCTCCTGGCCATTCGCACAATTGGGAATCGATCTAGTAGGTCCACTTCCAAAGTCAAAAGGCCAAACCAAGTATATTGTCGTCGCAATCGATTACTTTTCAAAGTGGATCGAAGCAAAGGCATTGGCACAAACAACCGACGCGCAAATAATGGATTTCATCCGAAATCACATCATTGCGCGGTATGGAGTTCCGAAGGTCCTAATCAGCGACAACGGGCCGCAATTCAAAAGCTCAAGACTCCAAACATTTTGTGAAAGACTCAACATTAACCACCGTTTCGCCTCAGTCCGCCATGCGCAAACCAACGGACAGGTCGAAGCCGCCAACAAGACCGTCCTAGACGGTCTCAAGAAAAGAGTACACGCACTAAAAGGGGGATGGGCAGAAGAACTTAGCAGTGTTCTGTGGGCACTTCGAACAACTCCAAAGGAGTCAACCGGAGAAACACCTTTCAGTCTGGTGTACGGAACGGAAGCAGTCGCTCCCATCGAAATTGCTGTCTCATCCTACCGCACAACTCATTTCAGTGCTCAAGCCAACGAAGTAGACATGCGTCTAGACTTAGACTTGGCTGAAGAAAAAAGGCGGAACTCCGAGCACAATCAGGCACGTATGCGTTTGACAACCGCAAGGTATTACAACAGGAAGGTCAAAGAAAGACAATTCCACGTCGGAGAAATGGTGTGGAGAAGGAATGAATTCTCACATCTCGATCAAATCAACAAGATGTCTCCAAAATGGGAAGGCCCGTACAAGGTCGTATCCATCCCATATATCAACGCATATCGCCTTGAAGATGCAGATGGAAATATCTCTACAAATACATTTAGTGGGGGGCACTTGAAGAAATTCCACGGATAAAAGGATAATCTTCTATCACAAAAGGAGCTGTTGTATCAAGCCCTTTTGCTCTCATTTCCATAATGCATTTGCTTGTTTAAAAGACCACTCCCTTATATAAAGTGGCACCTCTGTAATAATCTCACAAACCTAATGAAGTCGTTCTATCTTCGTAGGAACACGACTACTCTATGTACGTTACTTGGAAACAAAACAAAGTAACTACAACAACAATTATCTACATCAACAAGGAGTTTATTTCTCCATTCATAACATAGGCGTCTATCTCTAGAAGGGCGTCAACTACAAGCAATGTCTAGGATTAACACCAAGACCTATTATTAAAATGACGGCTATTCAGGGCGTCAACTACACGCAATACCTTGGAATAACGCCAAGGCCTATCATCAAAATAACATGTTGAGGTATCCTCTTTTCTAAAAGACAAGCCCCATGTTTACTTATCTTAATGACATGCTGTGATATCTCTGGTTAGAAGCAAATCCTCATGTCCATAGCCATCCCCTGGATTTAGAACAGGATGGGCATACGGGGCTGATCACCCCTCAAGTGACGGAAGTTCTCTGTTTAGACAACTACCTCACTCTAAATGTGTATATCCTGTTTAGGATTCACTCTATGTGTATATCCTGTTTAGGATTCACTCTAAGTGTATATCCTGTTTAGGATTCACTCTAAGTGTATATCCTGTTTAGGATTCACTCTAAGTGTATATCCTGTTTAGGATTCACTCTATGCGTATATCCTGTTTAGGATTCACTCTATGTGTATATCCTGTTTAGGATTCACTCTAAGTGTATATCCTGTTTAGGATTCACTCTAAGTGTATATCCTGTCTAGGATTCACTCTATGCGTATATCCTGTTTAGGATTCACTCTATGTGTATATCCTGTTTAGGATTCACTCTAAGTGTGTATCCTGTTTAGGATTCACTCTAAAATGTGTATATCCTTTTTAGGATTCACTCAATGTGTATATCCTGTTTTAGGATTCACTCTAAGTGTATATCCTGTTTAGGATTCACTCTAAAATGTGTATATCCTGTTTAGGATTCACTCTAAGTGTGTATACCCTGTTTAGGGTTCACTCTCTATAGCGGAAGTCCTCTTGCTAAACGACAATTCCGTACTACAGACTTCCAAAGCCGTGATGTGTGATTCCTGGACGCAGAAAACATACATCACAATTCATACTCTCAAAAGTGCTACATGGTTCCTGGACGCAGGAATCATGTATCACAAATATTTTTACCAAGTACTTTGTCAAAATACTTTATAAAATGTTTTATGCATCAAACTCGTTTCCAAAAATTTTATCAACACGGTTTTTGGGATGTTTCACATTGCATGTCAAAACCTTTTTCCAAATATTTTACCAACATCCCCTTTTAGGATTCACAAAATGCTTCTTCAAAAACCAAACTGTTTTGAAGTATGCTTCCCCAACGCGGGTTGATACACGCTGGCAGGTGCGCACCCTGTTTAAAACTCGTAAAATTTACAAGTCGGGTCTTGTACAACGTCGCCTTAGAGTGGAACTAAGAGACGGTATAAACTACTATCTTGCTTAGCCAAGATAACACCTTTCAAACACACTACTTCTTGAGATATATTGCTATACGCAAAAATACTTGGCAGGTCGCAATACATATAGCGGCAAGCTATTCAAGAAAGAAAGTCAATATGCATAATGCATCATGCAAACAATCAGGAGAACTTTCCAACTTATCAATCAGGAAGTGGCTATCAGTCACGCATGCGGGGGCTATGTCTACACTACTAGGCGTCCACATTCAGTAAACACAGTAAGTGATAACGGTATGAAATATTACTAACAAGTTATCATCCAAACTGCTGTGTATAAAACAGGTCCATGCGACGAAGTTCAAAGCGAACAAGTCACAAACAACAACCCCAACAAGTTTCTAAACATAGAAGCTAGGAGACAAGCAAACTCATAAACGAGTCCGACATGCTCATCACAAAATGAGCAGTTCAAACAACAGAACCACCAGGAGGCCCGGGGGCAACCTCCATAAACTCGGAAGAAGTGACAATGACGTTCACATCTCCGCTATCATTAACCAACACTTCGTAGTTTGGACGACCACACTCCAAGAGGTTCAGCGCCTCAATGTGAGAAAGGGCGTAATTCGCATACGGCCCCAACTCGCCAAAAGGGAAGTGAGGGTCAAGATCTTTCACACGAGTGAAATAATCCTCAGAACGCTCGCTCATCAGGTTGTCTACCTTCTCATCAACAGCGACTTCAAAATCCGAAGTTCCCAAGTACTTAGTGAAACCCACTTGTACTCCCTTCTCCCGGCTCTCTTTGCCGAGAATAACCAACTCAGCCCCTTGAGAATGAAGATCATCTGTAACCTTCTTCTCGAGAGCAACCATCTCAGACTCCAGCTCTGACAAGCGAGTACGGCGCGCTTCATAACGACTCTCAGAAGCCGTAACTTTCAAACCCAACACGCGGGCCTCTTCCTTGGCCTGTGACAACTCCTGGCGCAAAGCGTCACACTTAGCCACAGCCGCCTGCTTTGCGCTCGCCAACTCCATGACGAAAGACGACATATTTACCATGTCAGCTACAACCTGTACATATCAACGAGATAAGTCAAATATAAATCGCAAAAGCAACACACTTGGCAGGAAAACCAAGTTACTTACAGGTGCAAATCGGGATAAGGCACCCTGTGCATATGCCTCAGCCTCCTCATCAGTTTTCGGACAGGAATTCCTATCTCCTGGCGGAACGCACCTACGCAACACGCGAACTCCAACCTCTGGAGTGCGAAGCGAAGACTCTTTGGGGAAATAAATTCCACCATTGTCAAAGGGTGCCCAAGTGTCCCCGGAAATGTCCAATCCAACAGGACACACCAAATGGTCACGCCTGAGAGGCGGAACCGCTACAACAAAGAAAAAGAAGTGTTTACAACAATAAATAACAAAGCCGCGAATCACACTCATTGAAGTATACTTACAAAGTCTGCGACCTTCCACAGGTCGGTTTCCCGACTGGGGGGCAGATGACGCCACATTGCGACTTGCGACTTCCTTGCCTTTACGAGTGGAAGTAGTCGCATTTGGCTTCAAGCGCTTGGGATCAGTAGGTCCACGCGCCACTGTGTCAGTTCGCTTAGAAGACACGCGAGAATCAGGCTCGGGGGGATTATTTCCGACCACATGCGTAGAAGTCCCCTTGCCAAGATCACGCCCTGAATTGGCAGGAATGATAGGGGCAGGGGCGACCAAAGCTGGATCAGTACGAGAAGCAATACGCGAAGCCGCCGCATGGAGCGACGAACTCTTTCCAGCAAACCAACCTGCAATATAAACGCACAAAAGTCATAGGGCCATCCCAAAGGCTATCCATTATGAGTGTCGAAATGCCCAAAAATGCTCAGAATAAGAATAAAGAACTTACTCATCGTATCAACGTAATCAAAGGGAAGTTAACTCCGCAAGGAAACACTACAACCTGCAAAGAAACCATCAACATCAATGCGCGCATCAGTATTAACGCGTGTATCATCTTTACATGTCGACAAGGTTGCTCGTCGACAAGGAGAAAATATTTTCTAAGTGTTTCCATGTACGTACATACATGTCGACAAGGTTACTCGTCGACAAGGAAAAAATATTTTCTAAGTGTTTCCATGTACGTACATACATGTCGACAAGGTTGCTCGTCGACAAGGAGAAAATATTTTCTAAGTGTTTCCATGTACGTACATACATGTCGACAAGGTTACTCGTCGACAAGGAGAAAATATTTTCTAAGTGTTTCCATGTACGTACATACATGTCGACAAGGTTGCTCGTCGACAAGAAGAAAATATTTTCTAAGTGTTTCCATGTACGTACATACATGTCGACAAGGTTGCTCGTCGACAAGGAGAAAATATTTTCTAAGTGTTTTCATGTACATACATACACGTCGACAAGGTTGCTCGTCGACAAGAAGAAAATATTTTCTAAGTGTTTCCATGTACGTACATACATGTCGACAAGGTTACTCGTCGACAAGGAGAAAATATTTTCTAAGTGTTTCCATGTACGTACATACATGTCGACAAGGTTGCTCGTCGACAAGAAGAAAATATTTTCTAAGTGTTTCCATGTACGTACATACATGTCGACAAGGTTGCTCGTCGACAAGGAGAAAATATTTTCTAAGTGTTTTCATGTACATACATACACGTCGACAAGGTTGCTCGTCGACAAGAAGAAAATATTTTCTAAGTGTTTCCATGTACGTACATACATGTCGACAAGGTTGCTCGTCGACAAGGAGAAAATATTTTCTAAGTGTTTCCATGTACGTACATACATGTCGACAAGGTTGCTCGTCGACAAGAAGAAAATATTTTCTAAGTATTTCCATGTACGTACGTACATGTCGACAAGGTTGCGCGTCAACAAGGGGAAAAATATTCTCTAAGTGTTCTCATGAACACACACATACGTGTCGACAAAAATGGATTGCATACAACGAATAGCTATGCCCCCTTGGCACACCTACGACGCTCATCGACAAAGCTCATACGACGACATCTATGGTAACAAACATTAGATATCGTTTGAATATTTTCTAAGTGTTTTAGCATACTTGCAGGCAATAACCAACGGCTCAACATCAACGCGCGTATCAACATCAATGGGCATTATGTCCTAACAAGGAATTACACCTCGACTATCCGCGGAAACGAAAATCGTCTAAGTTGTGGACAAACGACAATAGTAACGACAATCAATCAGCAATTATTCAACGTGTGAGCATCAACAAGTAGTTCTATACGGCAGCAACGAAAAATAACTTAGACGAACAACCACCCGGCGACACCCCAAGCTCAGGCCGAAACTACTTTTTAAATTAAGGTTTTCAAATTACCTCAAAACAGGACGAAAGATATCACAATGGATTCCTCTCGTCGAGACGATTCCGGGAAGGTAAGGACCGCAGCGAGGCGAGGTCGGGAAGGCGGCGCGTGGAGCTCACGCTCCGGCGAAGTTTCTCCACTCGCGGTGGCGCGTGAGGGCGCGTGAGACGTCCCCTGGAGAATCCGAAGGTGGCGCTGGAATCGTTGGGACGAACCGAGTCGATTGGTGGTGTCAATTTCCAAAAACAAGCAAAAAATCAGACTCGAAACTGTCAAAACGTATCTAAGCTCCACGACGGCAAAGAAACTTTGAACACAAAGATAATTCCGGGAAAGGGTGAGTGAATTACCTGCAAATGGATTGAAATGGTGAACTCCCAAGGTGTGGGAAGGATAAGTGAGAATATGTGTATTTACTAATCCCTAAGAAGATGCTTTGTGGATAAGGATCAAATGATTAGTTCACCTACACACAAGACTAAACCCCTACGGTATACTCTATCCTCTCCTCTTAAGATATCTACTCTCGTACGTATCTTGACATCATTCGCACGTCACGGTCGCATGATTCATGATTTGGAAATCACTTAGTCATTTTGGAAACATATGATTTCTATTTTCTTGCATTACGTATTTACGATCTTGCCACGTCCATTATTCGTGCATACATGTTGATAGACGCATTTTCGCATACATGCATTACTGTTTGCTCGCGACCCCGACGATGATCATGTTCGCACATATACATTTCCTATTGCACTAACCATGATAACAGGAAATAAAAACATTTGGACGGAAAGCCAAACGACGGACGAAATCAAGATTCCTACGTCCGACCGACGATCAAAATTGAAAGGTTAGCGTCAGACTCAAATTGGACAAATATCCTAGCTTAAAATAGAGTCAAGAAAGGTTCTAAACCGTTACTTGACTCGGGGGCAAGTGATGGATAAATGTCCAATTCGGGTTCGTGTTTACGCTTCGGGCCTTGCAAACACGTAAAAAATTACATCTCGTCTCGAAAAACGTCTCCCAAGGGGTCAAAACGGTCCGGAAACGCATTTACGCGTGACCGGACCGGACATCCGGATTGCGGTGCAATCCGGACCTCGCCGAATTGCCCAATTTCGACGAGGTCCGGGTTGCGCCACGGGTATTGCGCGATTGCCGTATCCGCGATTACCGTGTCCGCGATCTCCGTTACGTGTAGAGAAGTCAAGTTCATACATTACCAATCTGGACAACGGTTCCCGCTTGTTTTCTTGGACCGTCGTCAAACCGCTATAAAACCGGGTCCGGTCTCAAGGAAGCCTATAAATAGGAGACCTTGGCCACCCATTTTCACTCATTCTCTCATTTGCCCAACTTTGGTATTTTGAGCTCTGACTTCTCTCTAGAATTCTCTCTCTCTAGAAATTACCTTTTTGCCACTATAGTGACTTAGGCATCGGAGAGGGCTCCGCTAGCACCACCCCCCCCCCTCTCCGTGCTAGCATTGGTCCTTTGTGCAGGATCCGACGCTTGAGACACAGACTTGCCGGGTCACAACCTTGCCGGGTCACAACATTGCCGGGTCACAACCTTGCCGGGTCACAACCTTGCCGGGTCACAACCTTTCCGAAACTCAGACCTCACGCGGGAACAAGTCCGAACACTCGTCAGTGGCCCAACCTCCTCCTGACAGAAGGGTTACGGCCCGCATAATTACACAAACCGACGCGTCCTCGTGACCTCATTCATCCAGGACGCAACAGATCCCTTATTACATCTGCCACTTTCTCTGCTAGGGTTTGTGAAACCCTCCGTCTTCTTCCTCTGCGATTCTTCATCTTCACCTTCGAGGCTCTTGGTTTTCACACTATATATTTATACATAATATGTATATTCAAAATGGAAGTTGTATATATTATATTGAATATATGATGTATATATATATATATATGGAAAATATATGCTATTGTAATAATGTCAAATATATATTATAATTTTATTTTATATATACATAATTAATCTTTTTTACATATTTAATATAATAATACCATAAATTAGGCTTGTTGGTTTCAATGCTTATATTAACCGTGCAAAAGATGAATATTATTAAATCAGTTAAAATAGTAAGTATATAAATAATATTATATATAAACAGCCTCGTGATTTATATGCAATAATAGAATGGTTGTAGTTATATAGATAATTAGGGTGTATCGCTTACGTGGCGGCCTATGGTCTTCCGGAACCAAACTGTATAGATTTACTATTTAAATGAAAACTTTTAATTAATTTGTTTCTATAAACTGCGTAGAGACCAAAATAGGAAATAAAAATACTTCTTAATTTTTAACCAATCAATATTATGTATCTAAATTTAGAGAACCCTTATTAAATACCGATTAAATTAGGAAACGGTGACTGCGTGGACTGTGCACGTGTCGGCCAGAGGGCTTCCGATACCGAATTAATATAATATATAGTAGATAAGTATATGGATCACCTTGTATCTTTCTATTTTTCTTCTGATTACTTTGTTTTCTCCATTCAAATGGAAGAGATAATAATGAGATGAATAAAACAAGGAATTTTGTTATTATTTTAGTACTGTGGATTTGCATCTAAATACGTGTTGTGACTTGTGAGAATTAAGTTAAAGTGGTGCACATCAAAAAATATACACGGTGAAGCTAATTCTATAGTGTCAACTAGACCATCCAGTTAATTAACTAGTATATAAGTATTAATGACCACTTTATCACTTTTATATAGTTAGTGGTTTTATTAATGAAGTTTGTTAGTTAAACTGAACTGATACATATATATATACAGCATGTGTATTATAGTTCTCTGAAGTTTAAGTTAATGAAAAGTTAAGTAAATTGAAGAGATCCTCCACTTTTTTCCTACATTTTGGATTCTTCAATTCATGAATTCTATTTGGCCAAAAAAAAAAAATTTCATGAATTCTACAGTTATTGTATGAATGGATTCATAAAACACTTTAACAGTAAGGAGAAGCCTTTGGAGTTGAAGAAACAGAAGAAGAAGCGGCAGCAAATGAAGAACAACAACATCAGCAACATGAAGAACACGAAGTTTATTTACTGCTTAAGCAGTATTAGTTTAAATATGGTTTGTATTGATAAGTCTGTGGTAGTTATGTTTGTACTTATCTCCTAGTTTGTAGGAGCAGTTGAGGATGTTATGTAGCAGATAGTTTAGTTTGAATTATGACAATTACTTCAGTATGAAGTATTTAATAATTGCTTTACTTGGTTTGTAAGGAATCTAGTTTTATGAATGTTAAGTTGCACATTTACAGTTTAATCTTCTTTAATTCGATCTATTGAGTGTTTGTGATTAAGTTAGATTGATTATTGATTAGCAAATCAAGATCAAATGTTTACAAGTGGTATTAGAGCCAAGTTGGGTTAAGGAGAAAACTCAAACATGAAGCATTCTGTTTGTTGGGACTGACCAGATCTGGATCGGGACACAAATGATCTATGGTGCCAATACCTCATACCTACCGGAAACGGGACCTGCTTCGAGATCACCTTGCCTCCATGCGTCTCACATGACCGGTGACGAGGTGCATGTATGATCTGACTTCCGCACTGCACTCAGATTTGACATCTGCGTCACTAGGAGTGAGGTGGCAGAGGAAACGTGGTCTGTAGCGGCAATGGCCGATGATGGAACACGTGCATGTAGGATCTGACGTTCGTGTTGCACTCGTAATATGACATCTACGCCACTAAGAATGAGTTGGCAGCGTAAGTTGGCCTGCAAAGTCTGCGATGGCCGGTGGCGGAAGCATGACTTGCAACGACTGCAATGGTTGGTAACTGGAGCGAGACTAAGTCGGCAACTAAGGCTCTATGCATTTTCAAATAAGAGGAGATCAAGGAAAAATCACCTAAATAACTAGCTTTGGTAACTCAAACACACATTTGTCTACTTTGAGTTTCGATGTCAAAATTACCTATGGGCGCGTTTCTCATGACCGCACGGCAACCGAGCGCTGATCTGATAAGGGCACAGCTGCCTTAATTTGCTGTTAAGTGTAAGAATAAGTAATTAAGAAAAAAAAACACCCTAATTAAGTTTCCAACCTAAGCGCTCTTCATACCAGCGCGCGGCCTAACAGTCAAATATTTGACAGTTAGAACCGTGTCTGTCAAAACCGCTTGTTGACAGACACGGTTAATCCGCGCCCGCATACAAAGAGCGCGCGGGTGCTCTACATATAATCAACCCTCAGTCGCCGAAAAATTCTATTTCTCCTCCAACACCCACATTAAGAAACCAGTTTATTTCTCTGCAACAAAAAACGTCATTTGTCTCAAATTGCTGCATTAGATACGGTAATTAATTTTATTAGCAAATTTAAATTTACAAACGTTTATTTAAATTAACAAATTGTTATATAGACTTGCATGCTGATATGGATATACATACTTGTTACTGCTAATAGGGTTAGATTTCAATGTTTGAGATGTTGTATTTGTAGAAATTTATTAGTTTTACAAATCATATATTTGACAAATTTTGAAACGTTATACAAATTTTAATTTACACTGAAATAGGTAAATTTAAATTTGTGAGATGTTGTCCTTGTAGACAATTTATTAGTTTTACAAATAATATATTTGACTAATTTTGAATTGTTACACAAATTGTAATTTACACTGAAAATGGTAAATCTAAATCTGTGAGATGTTGTCCTTGTAGACAATTTATTAGTTTTACAAATAATATAATTTAAATATTTACATGAAATTTGTTAAATGTATGTAATTTTGAATTATTGTTATACAAATATTATTTTACATTGATATGTGTTAATTTCAATTTCTTAGAATTATATATGTAAACAACAATATATTTTTTATGCATATAAGTGTTAGTTTGTATGTGTTAATACGTTTTGTAATATTTATGTAGAAAAATGGTGACCATACGATTTCAATACAACAGGTCTTTCAATATTAACGCAGTGAACAGTTTTCCTAGAAACTCATAACGACATTACTCTAGATGATGTGAAAATGGCGACTATGAACATGTCTATGTGTCGAGCCCCACGTTTAGAGTTCTTTTGGATGTACGGTGGCGATGTTGAGAAAGTCACCGGACAATGTTGTTGGGAGCATATTTTGGAGATATGTACTGAAGAAGTTAATTTGATTCTCCTGCCTAAATGGGATGGGACGAAGGATGCTGACGAAGAGGATTATGAACTAGAAGAATAAATACAATACGTAGATCCAGTGGAACCGTGGTGGTATGACCCCCTCGCATATCAAATGTCCCGCTTAGGGCTATTTAGAGGAAATCCCGAAGGTGAATACATCAATGTCGGGGCAACTGAAGGTGAATGCAGCAACGCCGAGCCCCAGGGTGAATGCAGCAACGCCGAGTCACATGGTGAATGCAACGATGTAGGAGCACCGATGGTTGAAGAGAGGGACGAGATGTATTCATCAGACTCTGGAGCAGAGCCTTTCAACGAGTTGGAGAATAGGATAAACCGGGAGGGAGACTATGAGTTCCCGGAAAATTGGATATCAGGTGAATGGGAATAAGGGTTTGAGTGCACTTGTTGGGAAACCCATGCTGGCTCATCATCAAATACGAAGGCTTACTTAAAAAAAAAAAATCAACAGTTTGAAAACAAAGATGAAGTCCGGAAGTATGTGAAAGAATGACACATCGAAAATTCCCGACAATGTAAGACCACAAAATCCAGCAAAGCATAAATTTTGTATGCTTGCAAGGATAAAGATGGTTCGTGGTCGCTTCGCGCAACACCAGGGTTTTTAGGACAGTGGAATATCGTGAGAGTTGGCCCTCCACACACATGTGTTTATCTTGAGCCAATCACACATCACAAACAACTTGACTGTAAGTTGATTCAGGCTAAGATTTACCCTTTGGTGAAAGACAACATCGGCGTGAAGATAATTACTTTGCAGAATCATCGTCAACAGTCTGTTTACAAAGAGTTTCCAAGTTATCGTAAGGTGTGGTATGCCAAATGTTCTGTCATTGAGTCAATGTACGGTACTCATGAATCTGCATTTGGGATGCTTCCACATTTGTTGACAGCTATTGCGCATTACAATCCTGGGACAGTATACGATTTCAAATACAAAAACTCAATTGTTTGGCAGATGGCGACGTTCGATAAATTTTTTTGGGCATTCGTTCTCTCAATTCACGGGTTTCAATACTGTCGCCGTTAATCAACATCGACGGCACACATCTCTATCGAAAGTACACAGGAAAATTTCGTTTGACCGTTGCATACTATGCTGATAATCAAGTTTTCCCGTTAGCGTTTTTTTTGTGTGATAGGGAGGGCACAGAGACTTGGACATGGTTTTTACGTCTGCGTGAACATGTGACGAAAGACGCTCGTGCTGTGTGCATCATCTCTGATCGTTGAAGAGACATTCTCGAAGATGACTACGTATTGAGTCAACCGTAAGAAGACTGCTGAAGATGAAAAAATGGTCGGACATAAATTTCTTGGTAAAATTTGAGACCACCTAAAGACGGTTGTTGAAGAATCGAAGGTATGTAAACCTAAGACGTATGAGCTTGTTGTACAAATATGTGTTTCGTCTCCAGGGTATAACGATTGAAATCCTTAGACATTGAAATACAAATACAACATCTCAGACATTGAAATCTAACCCTATTAGCAGTAACAATTATGTATATCCATATCAGCATGCAAGTTTATATAACAATTTGTTCATTTAAATAAAAAATTTTAAATTTAAATTTGCTAATAAAATTAATTATCATATCTAATAGAGCACTTTTAGACAGATGACGTTGTTGATCATAGAGAACTGACGGATCAACTGGTTCCTCAACCGGTTCCTTTCCCGGCCGTCTACCACCTCGCGCCTAGGAGCCCTTTGTGGAGGCATGACTGGAAAGTAGTGAACAAATTCAGATCAACTTTGGAGAGAATTTTGAAGTGTTTTGAGAGAGTTTGAAGATAATTTAGAAAAGGCGCATAAAAAAACAACGCGCAGATGTATTTATAGGACACCCGCGCGCTGCTCTTATCAGCGCGCAAATCGCGCGCTTTTCTTCAAATTGCGCGGCCCTAACGGTCAAAAAATTGATCGTTAGGAACCGTGTCTGTCAGCACGCGGTTTTGACCGCTAGAACGCGCGCTGATATGAAGAGCGCTCGGGTTGGAAAAACTTAATTTGAGTGTTTTTGTTAGCATATGGTGACGTGGCGCCGTAATAGGAGCCCGTTAATTAAGGGAATTACCTAAGTTAATTAGGTAATTGTCAATTTGGGCTAATTGGGCCAAACCCAATTAGTAATTGACAAGGGAGACCCAAAATGGGCCTCCCCTTAACATGCATAGTTCGGCCGCCCCCTTTATACCACATTGGTTGGAGTTGCCTTTTGACAACTCCACCAATACTATATATAGGGGTGTCTGCTAAGGGTTTATTCACTCATTCATAACAACAAGGATCTCCATTGAGAACACTTGTTTCCCTTAGTTAAATTTCGGCACCATCACATCTGGTCTGAGGTTCCATCTCCATTGAAGAATCGATCAGAGGTCTTATTGTGGAGCTACATCGCGTTGGACTTCTTCTAACGAAGAACTTGCACGTGGTTCCGACCGGAGGATCAGAACTCCCTCCACATCGTTCTTGGGCAGGAAAGCTAAAAGGTATGTGTACTAATTCCGCTGCGTAGATTAGATTTCTTGCTAGTACACGTTTAGCATTCCGTAGTATTACGTCCCCGTAATCCAACAGTGGTATCAGAGCCTGTGTTAGGAGTTCTTAAAATTTTGATAAACTGATGTTCATAAAAACCGAATTTTTGATGTTCATGAACACCATGAAGAATCCGAAATTTTTAAGTAGATTTCATGTGTTTGATCTTTAAAAACTTAAAATTTTCAAATTTACATGTTTTTCTAGATCAAAACCGAATTTTTCATGATCAATTTAAGTTTGATGTTCATGATCTTCAAGAACACCATGAGTTTTATCAAGAACATTTTTTGGATTCATGATCAAGTTAGAGTTTGATCTTAAAATTTGACAACTTTTCCAATTTTCTTGTTAGTGCCGAAAATTCCTAGGGGTGTTTTAGGTAAAAAAAATAATTTTCTTGGCCACCAAGCAATTAAAAATTCGGCACAATCTATAATAGATATAGGTTGCCATTTTTAAATTTTATTAATAGGTAATTATATCTAGAAGTTGGAAATAAGGATAGGTTCTAATATAATATTGTAAAAGATATTAACTATCAATATATATGGATTAAAATAGGGTTAATATATATATTGATAGATTTAGTTACTATTAAACAATTAAGAAGATATATTGTCTACATATTTTAATCCCTAAAAGATATATTCGACAATATTATATATATATATATATATATATATATATATATATATATATATATATATATATATATATATATATATAATTCGGTTGAAAATATATTAATATATATTTATATTGTTGATTGATTTATATTTTAAAGATAGAATCTTGACAATATTATATATATATATATATATATATATATATATATATATATATAAATATATGTATATAAGTACCGAATTAATATATATATAATTCGGCCAAAATTTATATTAATATATATTTATATTGTTGATTGATTTACATCTCAAAGATAGAATCTTGACAGTATTTATATATATACATATGCCGAATTTTTATATATATATAAGCATTATTGGAAATTATTTTATATAATTAATAATTCTTGATGGCTAAGTTAAGTTTTATGGTGGATTTTAAAACCCTACTTAGCCTATAGAATTATTTCGGCCGAATCCTAGAGTTCATGGGCCGGTCAAATTGCTAAACCGGATCGGGATAAACCTATCCGGGTTTTCTTAATCGGGTCGGGTCGGACCATAGTAACTAAATTGAACCTAACCGGTTTTGAGTGATAAACCGTACCACTATCTAATTTTATTGAACCGTTTCGGACCAAACCGGAATTTTAAAAATCAGAACGAGTTGAATCGGATTTTAAAATTTGGACCGAACCTCTTTAAAATTCTCGGAAATTTTAAATTGTTCAATAAAATAGGATGTCAAATTTTAAATCCAAAATGTTTTCGAACTTTAAAATTAGCCTAAACAGTGCTCTTAGGGTTTGTGTTTTAACGGTTTCAATCAAAACCCAAATGCTTGGTTTCGATTATGTGATGGATCTCAGACTTGCATGTTTTTGGGACTGGAATAAATTAGTGGGCTGATTTGCAATTGTTTACTTTCTGTATCATATATTTTGATATAATTAGAACTGTCGTCTTGACTTAGTCAAGCTAGCTGGATATTATATTGCGAGCATTGAGCTCTGGGATTTAAATATATGGTTTGCGCAATAGGATAGACATGCTATGCTGATTGAAAGTGCCTAGAATCCATGTCTAGAAATTTGCATGATTGATTGTAAGCATGAATTGCAAAAAAGCCCCTAATATTTTCAAAGCGTTTTATAAAACCGAAAATTCCAGTCGCCAATTATGCATGATGTGTGCGGATGTTGCATGTTTTGACGCGTATGCTAGGATGTTCATGATAGAACGCATGTGATAGTTTACTTTACGTAGAATTATATATGCTAGGAACATTAGATGCATGACGCGTAAGCATGTTGTGTTCGATATTTATGGCATGGTATGATGATTTGCTAGATGTAGTATAATTATAAATATGCATGCGTAAATTATCAGATAATTTTACAAAATCATAAAGGCATTGGGAAAGCCAAGATCGGGTATGCTTATTTGAAAATTTCCGTTCCGGTAATTTGCAATAGAATAACCGTTTTCAAAAGACTAATCTATTAGATTGAAAACGACAATAGTGTGAATTCTTTCACGACACCCCATTTTTCGGTTTACTGAAGGTTGGTTTGGTTTAGTGACTGAAGAATCACTATTCGTCGTATTCCATCATAATAGATAATCTGATGTATGCAATTCTGTCAAAATGTTGTTATCTTCCCAACCTAGTGTTGTTATCGATGAATAGATGGCATTATCATGTGAATCTGAGCTATTAGTTGAGACGAATTATGACTCGTGGAGCAAACACGTCATTACGATTTTGGAAGCACAAAGTCTGTGTGACCACATACAAATAACCATGAATTACCCAAATGTCGGACTCACCAAAGATCTGGCATTTGCCCACTTTAAGTGGGAGCAATATGACAAGAAAGCAAAGGAGTTGATACTGATTTCTATGTCCTCTATAAGGATGATCCGACGACAAAGGACATCTGGGATGTCCTCTTTCTGAAATATGGAAGTGGCATGGCAGTTACACTGCACCCACTTATACCAACATTAGAAACCTGTCTGAACAACAACAGTAAGAGTGTACTTGAAAAAGTATACGACCTCCTTCGCCTATTCAAGCCATTGGAAGATGACAGTCAGATGGCTGAATGGGATAAAATTCAGACCATAATAGGGATCCTCCCGAAGTCTTGGAGAGCAACCAAGGCCATATTGACTGTCAGCAGTTACGTACTTGATATTGCATCTGTCCTGATAATAGTCGAGATGGAACAGGCTCGATTAAAATCGGTATCGAAGGAACCGAAATCCACAGGACAAGCTTGCCGCAAGAAAAGGTAATTCAGGAACAAAGGAAAGAAACAACATGCAGTCGATGGTAAAACGTTGACTTCACCTAAACAAGGCAGTCCCAGATTAAAATCTTAGATAGTTTGCGGGAACTCCAGCCCACGCCGAATAAGCGTTGGTGCAGGTTCCAGCAAATCGAATCCTGAAAAGGTACGCGAATTTGGTTATGTAGAGGAAGCTTTAGTTTCCTCAACTGTCATGTTAACTGACTCAAATCCGTCTTCGATTCTTGATTCAGGTGCAACGGATCACATAGCCAACAATCGAGAACTATTTGCCAAGTTTAGACGATTGCCAAAGGATTCTAAAAGGATATACATTAGCGACAACTCACAAGTTGAAGTCATAGGGGTAGGGACTTGCAAATTGCCGATGGGCAATGCCAAATTCTTACTTCTAGATAATGTCCTTTTCGCTCCTACAATCCGTAGGAACTATTAGATGTACATATTGTATATACATTGATAGGTACTCATACTTGTATAGATACATGGTACCTTTGGTTGACTTGTATAGTTGACTAGTTAGTTAGGATTGATCTCCTATATATAGTAGCATCCTAACATGTAAATACTTGGTTGAATCATTTATACATTCATATTTTATATCTCCTTATGGTTCAACCCTCCTCTCCACATTATAGAACTTAATATGGTATCAGAGCTGTGGTTTTTCAGCTTCGGTTTCATTTTTTCGAGAGGATTTTGCATCGATTCGAGCTTGAATCTTGAGGATTAAGCTTCGTTTCATTGGATTACTTGAAGATCAAGCTGTTGCTTCTTCATTTCGTGGATTTGCTGCTCATTATTTCTGTTATGGATTGAAGATTTCAGCATTTCTGGTTGAGCATTTCTGGTTCAAGCATTTCTGTTTCAGCTTGTTCTTGAATCTGTTGCTGCGTGTTCTTCATCGATTTTGTTGCTGCAAGTTGTTGTTCTTCGTTGCTGCATCTCGTGGATTATATTGAGATCAAGTTTCTGCTGCTGCATCGATCTGATTGGTGATTTCTGCTGCTGTAATTCAGTTACAACAATTCAGTTTTTCAGCTGCTGTTATTCAGCTTGTTGCTGCTGTTTTCTGCGCAACTTTGTACTGTTTCATCGGATTGAGCTGCGTTCTTCGATTCTTGATCAATTATGTGAGCTGGATTTGATTCTGGACATCATTGCGTAGCCTTTGTGAAGATCTGAGCATCATTAACGCTTCTTGGAACTAATTGCGATTCGATTTTCGTTTTCGCGCCTATTTTGCTTCTGGATATTCGATCTCCGATTTCGAGCTTGTTTCTTGATCATTTGCTGCGATTCGAATTGCATTGGATTCGCATTTGATGCTGCTATTGATTCTAAGCTGCAATTAGTGGATTTCTGCTGTGGATTTGCGCAATTTTGTTCGATTTTGGTTCGAAGTTGCTGTGTTCTTGATACTGCTGTTATGTTGCTGCAATTTCATCAAATTCGATTTGGATAATCGATTATTTGCTGCAATTTGGACTGGATTTGATGGCCCTTATGGTTGCTGTTGGATTCATATTGGTTTGGAGTCGTTTTGACGACGAATTGGCTTTCGATTGTGTTGATCTTCATGAAGAACACCTGGAAATCGTGTTGAATATATGAAGATCTTCATCTCTGGAAATTGCTGCATCTCGCTGGGATTGAACCTGCGACCTGTTGCTTCAGTAAATGGCTGGATATTTTTGCGTCGCCCTGGATTCGAACCCGCGACCTCTGGGCTGTGTAGCGCCATGCACCCTCCATACACCGGGATTTCAGCATGGAACTGTCTTGGCTCGTGCACCCCGGTGCTCCTTCATGTGCTCTGCACGTGCCATGGGTGTTTTTGGCCGAATTTTGAGCCGAATTTGGGTGTTTGGTCTATTTTGGCCGAATTATTGACCAAATTTGGGGCTTTTTTTGAAGATTTGTGAAGTTTGGGGCTTCTTTGCAAGCTTTTGGATATTTGGGGCTGTTTAAGGCAGTTTTCCAATCTGGGATGCTCTTTTGAGGACTTTGGGGCTGTTTTGGAGCAGTTTCAGAGTTTGGGGCATTTTTATTGATTTCGTGAAGTTTGGGGCTATTTTGAGGATAGTTCTGAAATATTGGGGCTTCTTTGGAGCTTTTGAAGACTTTTGGGCTGTTTTGAGGACAGTTCTGAGAGTTTGGGGCTGTTATGAGGACAGTTCTCAAGTTTGGGGCCGTATCCCGAAAATTGGATTTTCGGGGGGCCGTTTTGTGAAGACCGGGTTATCAACCTTGGCATTTTGGAGCGGGTTTTAAATTTACCATGGATCATTTGAGCGGGTTTTGAAATTTCGTTGGCTCATATTGAACGGGTTTACCCTTGGCTCTTTTTGACCGGGTTTTGATTGGACCTTGGCATTTCATTCATCATCGACATTTTCTCTCAAATTTTCCTTTTAATTCTTTAGAAAGGAAAAAGAAGGAAAAGATGGGGAAATATTAGATGTACATATTGTATAAACATTGATAGGTACTCATACTTGTATAGATACATGGTACCTTAGGTTGACTTGTATAGTTGACTAGTTAGTTAGGATTGATCTCCTATATATAGTAGCATCCTAACATGTAAATACTTGGTTGAATCATTTATACATTCATATTTTATATCTCCTTATGGTTCAACCCTCCTCTCCACATTATAGAACTTAATAGGAACGTTGTTTCTGTTTCTGCTCTTACGGATAAAAACTTTATTTTGTCATTTGAGAGATCATTTGTTCGTATAAATAAATGGGATACTTTATTGGGTTAACAGGTCTTTTGGTCCATGATGTTTGACAACTTTTGGGTTTTGGTCCATGATGTTTTTTTTACCTAGTTTTGGTACCATATGTTTGCAAATTTTTTCTAGTTTTGGTCCGACTGTTACATTCCGTCCATTTTTTGACATGTACAAGTCACGTGGTCCACCCTAAACTTTCAGTTTTGTTCAATTTAGTCCCTATAATACTTTCCTAACCCATTTTTTGTTCAATTTAGTCCTGCAGTTTCAAAAATTCAATTGGGCCTATTGTCCAATTGCGGTCAATTTTGAAAGTTCGGGACTAAATTGAACAAAAAAAAAGGCTAAGAAAGTATTAGAGAGACTAAATTTAAAGTTTAGAGTGGATCACGTAACTTGAACATGTCAAAAAATGGACGGAATGTAACAGTCGGACCAAAACTAGAAAAAATCTGCAAACATATGGTACCAAAACTAGGTAAAAAAAAAAACATCATTGACCAAAACCCAAAAGTTGTCAAACATCATGGACCAAAAGACCTGTTAGATATGCCTTTTCTTGTAATGGTTTGTTTATCATGAATCTACATGGCAATGTAAATTCATATCGCTTGTATGTAATGTCTTCCAAAGAAGCAGAAACTGACGCAACCGGATGGCATTCGCGGCTTGGACATATAGGCTATGACAGAGTTCAGTCGTTGGCTCGACGAGGGCTTTTGCCCGGAATAAACAGTGTGGTCAAACACACATGTCATGACTGTCTGGCTGGAAAGTCCACCCGCAAGCCATTCGATGAAGCAAAACGAGCAGAATTTCCATTGTAGATAATCCATTCCGATGTTTGTGGACCAATGAACGTAACTGCTAGGAATGGAAAAGCGATACTTCGTAACTTTCATTGATGACTACACCCGATTTGGGTTTACTCATTTGATTACTCGCAAATCTGAAGCTATAGGTTGCTTTAAAAGCTTTCTGAAGATCGTGGAGAATCAACATGAGCGGAAGGTGAAAATCCTTCGCCGATAGAGGTGGAGAATATCTCTCTAATGAGTTTGATAAGTTATGCAAAGAAAGTGGGATCGCCCGTCAAACGACGATCCCCAACACACCACAGCATAATGGTGTGGCTGAACGTCGTAATCGGACTCTCCTAGACATGGTGAGAACCATGATGTCACAAGCACAATTACCAATTTATTATTGGGGAGACGCATTGCTTGCTGCCACTCATGTAGTAAACCTTGTCCCTTCAAAATCAGTTAACACAACACCGTATGAGCTCTGGACTGGTAGAGAGTTAAATCTTACCAGGCTGCGACCTTGGGGGTGCGCAACTTACACACATACAACTGACAGCCGATTTGGCAAGTTAGGCCCCAGATGACTTGAGAGCATCTTTATAAGATACTCCGAGAACTCAAAAGGTTATGTATTTGTGTCAACTCAAGAAAACGGTAGTGTGTACGAACATGAATCCAGAGACGTCACTTTTCTTGAGGACGAATTTTCATCGCTTCAAGAGATAAAAACAGATGAAGTTCTGACCGAACTAGAACATGATGATGATGATTCTCAGGTCCCACTTTATTCGAGTGGGAGATTTGGCACAGCAACAAATGATTCGGTTAATGAGGACGATATCCCCATTATAAATGAAGTGGGAAGGCTCACTCCCCCCCCCCCCCAAACACAAATCACTATTGCTGGGAATGCGAATCAAGTGGAACCTGACATTTATAACACACAACTACCATCAATTCCCATTATTTCAAGTGAGAGTGGGATGATCGCTCTAGTTCCAGATCCTAGCGATCAAAGAACTAATCTCGGAGGTGAAATTCCGAGACGAATGGGTCATCCTAGGAAAGTTGTTGCTCAAATTTCTAGTAACGCCAACATTCCCAGTGGGAGTAGTGCCCCGATAAGAAGCATTATTCCAAGTGGGAGTATGGGTCAAACTCAAAATGGGATAGGTGAGCCTAGACGCAGTTAAAGGCAACGCACTTCCCCTAAAAGGTATCCCATTGAGAGAGGCGGAATATTCACTCTCACATATGTTGATGAACCAGTAACGGTTAAAAAAGCGATGGAAGGACCTCAAGCAAAGGAATGGAGAAAAGAAATGGAAGATGAAATTGCCTCAATGAAAGCTAATTCGGTTTGGTCATTAGTTGATTTGCCTGCGAACCGCAGAGCAATATGAGCTAAGTGGGTATTGAAACTCAAACTCACTGCTGATGGAGAAGTCGAGCGATACAAAGCTCGACTAGTTGCGAAAGGATATACCCAAATCCACGGAGTGGACTTTGATGAAACATACTCACCAACTGTGCGTTACACCACAATAAGGGCCATCCTTGCCCTAGTTGCTAGTCTTGATCTTGAGCTACATCAAATGGATATTAAGACCGCATTCCTCCATGGAAACCTGGAGGAAGAGATCTATATGGAGCAGCCGGAGGGTTTCATTACTCCTGGCAAAGAACGTAAAGTTTGCAAACTCCAAAGATCTATATACGGCCTTAAACAATCGTCTCGGCAATGGTATCGCAGATTCCACGAGGAAATCGTCGGATACAGAATCGTGAATCTTCACGAGGATCCCTGCGTATACACCAAGACCTCCGGGTCTAAGTATATCATCATAACACTATACATGGATGACATACTCATTGCTGCGAACGACGTGAGTTTTATGAATAAATCAAATTCCTGGTTAGCATCAGCATTCGAGATGAAAGACATGGGAGAGGCCGTACATCTTAGGCATCAAAATTGCCCGAGATCGTGCCACCCATAGATTATGTCTATCTCAGGAATCATATATCAACAAACTGTTGAAAAGATTCAGAATGCTGGATGCTAAACCCGTGGATACGTCGGTTGTGTTCGGGTGCGCGCTATCGAAGCGTGATGGCCCAAAAAACCAGCAGGAGCGTGAACAGATGAAGAATGCAGAGTATCTGAGCATGGTAGGGAGTCTAATGTACGCCATGCTCTGTACTCGGCCAGACATCTGTTACGTTGTGGGCCTAGTAGCAAGATTCCAATCAGATCCTTGTTATCAACATCTAAAGGCCGTAAAAACGTAAAACGAATTATCAGATATCTGAAAGGTACTGCCGACTACGTTCTGTGCTATGAGGGCGATCATCTCGAATTGACCGGTTATAGTGACGCCGACCACGGTGGCGATCCGGATGATCGTAAGTCCACCACAGGAGGAGTTTTCCTCCTTGCTAATGCTGCCATATCATGGGTAAGCAAGAAGCAATCGTGTGTCGCGCTTTCCACTATGGAATCGGAATTCCCTGCCCTCTCCAAAAACGCACAAGAAGTGGTCTGGCTGAAAAGGCTTCTTACTGCATTAATTGGCACCGGCAAGAAGAGTAAACCTGTGAAGGTGTACTCCGACAGTCAGGCGGCCATTGCGGCAGTTAAGAATCCAAAGTACCATAGTAGAACAAAGCACATTGATGTGAAATACAATTATGCTAAATCTGTTCTGGAAGACAACATAATCGCTTTAGAATACTTGCGTACAGACAATATGGTCGCAGACCCTTTAACTGAGCCGTTAAGTAGGGAGATTTTTGAAAAGCACGTAAAACTGCTTGGATTACGTAGGGCTTAAACTGTGTGGCTTGTAAAATGTGATAACGTTTTGAATTTTGAAATTATATTTCGATTGAATAAAAGAATTGCAATTTGATTTTATGATTTATCGACGTCATAATGATTATCAACATCGGATTTTACGGTCTATAAACTAAGTCGTAGGAAGAAGTAAAATTCTTCCACCAAAATTATGTCGAATGTGAACCTTGCCTCGTCACACAGGCACGGTCATCTTGTAAGGAGAGAGGGACCTCTACCATAACAAGATTGGCTAAGAATCAGGGGGATAAACCTGATTAAACAAAACGATAACATTGTCACGCTTAACAGCATGACTTAATCTTCGTTTTGTAAATCGCCGAGTTGGACTTTGTCCATCACTATATATCACATTCAAGGCCAGATGAGAGATTCTGCGATAGCATTATTGACATATCCCATCCCTGTCTTTACCAGGTGCGCTATCGACGCGTGCTTCATACTGCGCGTGCCACGTACGACCACGGGGTCATGCTCGGTTGTGCTAGCTAGAATCCTTGTGATTCAAAGGGCGCATACTTCTTCACCATGAGCGTGTGATTGATCCCGGATGCCTTATGAAGATGCATCCAAAGTATCCTCACGGACTCAGAACTTATACCTAAGGTCTGGCTCAATGCTCGCTTCCCGGCGTACGAGCGTAGTGCCAAAGAAAACAACCAAGTGACCACGTCTTGGAAACCGGTTGAGTCAGACTAAGGGTATAAGCGATGGGGATGGTCAAGTTCACCTTTAATTTACCAACTCTCGTGTTCACTAGGTGGCCGCCAACCGGATATTAGTTGAAGGTTGTGAACACTTGTACGGATGTCCTGGAGAAGTATTCATTTGTGGAAAACTGGGCAATTGGAGAATTAACAGTTGACCAAGGATACAGTGCGATACATGTTTTATTTCAAACATGTTTGGTTCATGAAAGGGAATCAACGTTTTGCGGGCGCTACAATACTTCTCCGTCTGCACTCAACGATACCCGTCGTATCCGCTGGTCGCACGGCAAGCCTCGTATGAACTATTCGGAGACGGAGACGAAGACTGAAGACTGAGATGTTGATACTATTGCGTAACCGTATAGATTAACGAGCTGTTAGCATATGGTGACGTAGCGCCGTAATAGGAGCCCGTTAATTAAGGGAATTACCTAAGTTAATTAGGTAATTGTCAATTTGGGCTAATTGGGCCAAACCCAATTAGTAATTGACAAGGGAGACCCAAAATGGGCCTCCCCCTTAACATGCATAGTTCGGCCGCCCCCTTTATACCACATTAGTTGGAAGTTGGCAACTCCACCAATACTATATATAGGGGTGTCTGCTAAGGGTTTATTCACTCATTCATAACAACAAGGATCTCCATTGAGAACACTTGTTTTCCTTAGTTAAATTTCGGCACCATCACATCTGGTCTGAGGTTCCATCTCCGTTGAAGAATCGATCAGATGTCTTGTTGTGGAGCTACATCGCGTGGGACTTCTTCTAACGAAGAACTTGCACGTGGTTCCGACCGGAGGATCACAACTCCCTCCACGTCGTTCTTGGGCAGGAAAGCTAAAAGGTATGTGTACTAATTCCGCTGCGTAGATTAGATTTCTTGCTAGTACACGTTTAGCATTCCGTAGTATTACGTCCCCGTAATCCAACAGTTTTTTTTCTTAATTACTGATTCTTACACTTAACAACAAATTAAGGCAGTTGCGCCCTTATCAGATCAGCTTTCACTTGCCGCGCGCTCATGAGAAACGCGCTCATAGGTAATTTTGACATCGAAACTCAAAGATAGACAAATGTGTGTTTGAGTTATTAAATGTAGTTATTTAGGTTAATTTTCGGGAGATCAAGGTGGGAAGAAAACGAAGAAGGATATACGGCTGGAAGACATTTTGGTGGAAAAAAATAATAGGGTGGATTGAAATGGGCCTATGGAATGGCCCAAGTCCATCCTTATTGGAATTATGTGTATACATCAGTGTTATCGGAGTTCGAACTGGCAAGGCCACCGGTTCCCGGTCCGATTCAGTTCAAACCCGGTCCAACCGCTCCAGATTCATTCCCTTCTCCTACGGCTACCTCTCTTGGCTAAAAAAGACCATCAACAATCCAGCAGCAAACTTCTTGGCAAAAGCCCAACAGTAACAACCCGTATAATTTTATGTTTCAAGTCTTTTTTTCATTCCCTTCTCTCTCGTTCCCACCCCAACCCACCCTCCCTTCTCTCTCGTCAATTATCCCCACTCCACCCCATTTTCAACCCTCTTCTCTCTATCCCTTTCTCTATCATTTGGATTATGAAACTTACATAGAAGAAAGACAAATTTGAGGATTCAATTTGAAGATCACTAAATGTCTAACTGGGGTTTTACCTGTTGTGGCGAGTAGAGTATGGCGACGGTGCGGTGGTCGGCGCGGCACGATAGCTGCTTCCTCTGTTCTTCAGAATTCTTCCTCTGCGGCGCTTGCTCTGTTTTGAATTGGATGTATCATGTAGGTTTTCCATTTTGGTGCAATGCTCTGTTAACTTAATGTAAACCCTAAAAAATTAATTTTTTTTTTCTTTTTAAAGTCCGAACCAGCGAACCAGTGAACCACCTGGTTCGTACAGAACCGGACGGTTCACTGAAAAATCTGCTATTGAAGTGGGTTCGCTTACATCCTTCGGAATTGCTCGAACCGGACCGTTGGAGGCACCGATTCCGGTTCGAACCCGATCGGACGGCCGGTCCGGTTCTGTAAAGGTAAAACTATAATGAAAATCCATAGTTAATGATGGGCCCTGGCGAAGGCCGTTAGGCCCCTTAACGATTGGCTAAACGGCGACTAGGCCTAGTGGGCTAGGAGCTGGGCTGCTGGAAGGCTAGGGGCTCCGACGGAAGGAGGCCCCGATATTGAATGGCCACGAGCAAGTATGGCTCCGACAGGGAAAAGCCCCGAAGATATCGGACCTGGACGTAGTCGGTCCCGATATGGGAGTTGACACCACTCCCCGAAACCGAATCCTCAAACGATGTAACTTGGGAGTCTCCGATAACGATCGAGACTCGCCAGTAAGAGCACAATCCCGGAAATCTCGCCACGATTATAGTGGTGGTACAATGGGCGAGATATGCGGGATACGAATAACTGTACGAGATACAGGGCAGAATATATGGCGAGATACGTGGAATAGCGGATCACGATCCAACCACCTAATCAGGTAACTGGGATAGCCTCCCTCTATAAAAGGAGGGAAGTTATTCCAGATTAGGGGTACGTTTTACACACACTCACATTGCTTGCATATTCTGTTGATCGCCATACTTACGTTAAGCATCGGAGAGGGATTCTGGGCCACTGCCCTCTATCCTCTTCTGCAGGATTGCGAGGAGCTGAGGAATCCGTCACCGTAACCGGAGTTCCCGCCGTGATCCAACATTGGCGCCGTCTGTGGGAAACGCAACAAAAAGCCAAAAAGTAAGTTTGCTTTCCTTTGATTCCTTATCATGGCTGGCAACAGACCGCAGCGTTCAGGCAAGCAGGTGCCGGCCGCCAGCAATCCTCCTGAGGATGCTGCCCAGCATCAGGATCTGAGAGATGAGGGCGATAGCACTCGCCGGAACGAAGCACCTTCCCCGAATCCGGAGTTGGCCAGGGTAGTGGCAGAGGCCATGCCCCTATTCATGGAGGCCATGGAGGCCCTCCTAGACCGAAGAGAAGCTGCCAGAAGGCAGGCCGATCTACCACCGCTCCCTCCGCGGCGAGACAATCCCAGAAGGCAGGGGGACGACAACTTGCCTCCACCTCCTCCATTAAGGGAACAGCCTATTCCCCCCAATCCAGCACCGGCGGAGAATTTTGTGGTCGATGGACCGGGGCCAGTGCAGCAAAGGACCATTCCCCTGAATGGTCCCCTCACTGCCGATCAGGTGGTGAGAATTGTGGGCATCTGTATGGGAGACCAGAAGCCCATGATGTCGGAGCTGGGGAGTCAGGAAACCCATCCCTTCGTGCCCAGGCTGATTCATACCTTGGCCCCTCCCGGTTTGGGTATCCCGAAGATAGACGAGTACGATGGGGACGCAGACCCGGTTCGCCACGTACAAAAGCACTTGACAGCATGCATGGGCAGGACCCCGGATGAGGATGTTATCTGCGCTCTGTTCCCAAGCACCCTCGGGGAGAAGGCAATGACGTGGTTCTACAGTCTGCCCACTGGATGTATCACCTGCTGGAAGGATATGCATCAGCGATTCATTGCCCAGTATCAAGGACGCCGACGGCTTCTGAAGAGCGTTCGGACCCTGCATGAGGTGGTCCAAAGGCCCGACGAATCGCTGGCCCAATACTATCAGCGTTACACGGCTGGCATGACTGAGCTGGATGAGGAGATATCGGAGGGCGAGGCCATCCGTACCTTCCTGAAGAACCTTAAACCCCCTTACGGTTCCGACTTACTGCACAGCATCGCGGCCAAAAATGTCTGGAACATGGAGGCGCTCCAGGCAAGGGTGAAACAGCAAATCGACGTCCAGGAGTCGAAGATTGCCGCCGGAGAACTGGCTCCTCCCAAGGGGCATGCAGGAAAACACTTGTTCAAACCATTGGACAACCGGCACAAGAAGGATAACTCCGAGGGTAGTCGGAGTCGAGGACGTTCTGATCGGAGGGAGGATAAGCGTCCGAGCAGGAGGGACAGTCAGAAGGAAGAGTTTACCCCTCTCAACAGACCTTTGAAGGAGGTCTTAGCAGTGATGGAGAAGCAAGGCCTCGCCCGTTTCCCCAAGAAGAAGGAAGGAGAAAAATTGGGCTCCCGCACCGACCGTTACTGCCGATTTCATCGGGCCTCCGGTCACGACACTGACCAATGTCGAGAACTGAAGAAGGAAATAGAGAAGCTTATCCAGAGGGGTAAGTTGAAGGAGTTCGTGGGGGACTCACGCTGCAAGCCCCGCTCACGATCTCGGTCGAGGTCCAAATCTCGATCGAGGTCCCCCAGGAAGAGAAGGTCCGACGTAGAACCTTCGGAGGGCCCATCCGGGTCCCGACAAAAGAGGATTATTAATGTGATCCACGGAGGGTTCGCTGCAGGAGGAGACACATCATCCTCTCGGGAACGTTATGCCAACCAAGTACCAGTCGCAGTGGTTTTGGGGAAAAGATCGCGGTCGTGGACCCCGAAGGAAGAAATGGAGATCACCTTCTCGGCGAAGGATCTGGAGGGAGTAGAGACCCCCCACGAGGATGCCCTAGTAGTAACACTGGATGTAGGAGGATTTGAAGTGAAGAGGATCCTCATTGATGGAGGGAGCTCCTCCGACATCCTCTTCTCCGACGCCCTGGAACAGATGGGAAAGAAGAAGAAAGATTTGCGGGAGGTTAACTTCCCGATGGTAGGATTTTGTGGCACGACCTCTTATCCGTTAGGGGTTATCACACTGCCCGTGTGGTTCGGCAGTGGCTGGAAAATGGAGAAGCGAGATGTGGAGTTCGTGGTGGTCGAATCCACAGGAACGTACAATGCAATCATCGGAAGAACCACCATCAACCCTCTGATGGCGGTAGCCTCGACCGTCCACCAAAAACTGAAGTTCCCGACCGAGAATGGGGTAGGCGAGGTGAAAGGCGACCAGGTGGCGTCGAGACGGTGCTATGTCAACGCCACCAGGAGATCAAGAAGGAAGCTATGTCAGTGCTCCAGACAGACACTGACCCTCGAGAGGAGTTTGGGCGTCCTGCCCCCATGGAGGACCTAAAGGAAGTCGAGATAGACGGACCCGAGAGGAAGGTGAAAATCGGATCTGCCTTATCCGACGAAAGGGCCCAGGAGTTGATTGCGCTCTTGCAAGAATTTAAGGAGCTGTTTGCCTGGTCCCCGAGTGATATGCCAGGAATCAGCCGGGACGTAATCGAGCACGAACTGAATATCGACCCTGCGATCAAGCCAATCGCGCAGAAGAGACGTCCGATGGGGGCAGACAAGAGGATTGCAATCCAGCAGGAGGTTGGCAGGTTGCTCGACGCTGGGTTCATTAGGGAGATCCGATTCCAGACGTGGGTAGCCAACCCAGTGCTGGTAAGGAAGAGCAACGGGAGGTGGCGGATGTGTGTCGACTTCCGCGACCTGAACAAGGCCTGTCCGAAGGACTGTTATCCGCTCCCGCGGATCGATCAACTAGTGGATGCTACATCGGGACATGAGCTGCTGAGCTTTATGGATGCTTATTCTGGTTATAATCAGATAAAAATGGCGGAGAAGGATGCCCAACACACCGCCTTCTACGCTGACAGCGAAGTCTTCCAGTACGATGTCATGCCTTTTGGCCTGGTAAATGCGGGGGCGACCTATCAGAGAATGGTGAACAAGCTGTTCGGGGATATGATCGGAGATACCATGGAAGCTTATGTAGATGACATGTTGGTGAAATCCCGACAAGCATCGGACCATGTCGGTAATTTGGCTATGGCCTTCGAGAGGATGAAGCTCCACCAGGTCCGACTGAATCCAGCTAAATGCGCTTTCGGAGTCCATTCCGGGAAGTTCTTAGGCTTCATGGTGAGCCAGAGGGGGATCGAGGTGAATCCCGAGAAGCTGAGGGCGATAGAAGAGATGCAGTCTCCGACCAACCATAGGGAGGTGCAAGTGTTGAACGGTCGACTGGCTTCCATAAATCGCTTCTTATCCAAGGCCAGTGACCGATCGATGCCATTTTTCAAGGTGTTAAGGGCCAACCGACAGTTCGAATGGACTACTGAATGTGAGAAGGCGTTCCAAACGCTCAAACAACACCTCCGCGACCTCCCGCCACTGGCGAAGCCAACTCCAGGCGAGCCGCTCTATCTTTATTTGGCCATTTCTGCATTTGCAATAAGCTCTGTTCTAGTTAAAGCTGTCAAAGGCAATCAGATTCCTGTCTATTATGTAAGCAAGGCGTTTGCCAAGAGTGAAATGAATTATCCTCCGATTGAGAAGTATCTCTTTGCGTTGATTATTACTGCTCGAAAGTTACGGCCCTACTTCCATGCGCATGAAATTACGGTGTTGACTGATCAGCCATTGAAACACTTCTTGAACCGACCCGACGCGTCGGGGAGACTAGTAAAGTGGGCCGTGGAACTTAGCGAGTTTCGAATTCATTTCGCTCCGAGAACAGCTATCAAAGGGCAGGCATTGGCTGACTTTATAGTTGAATCTACTATTCCCGATCCTGAAGCAACGGAAACAATAGAGGGGGCAACCACTGGGAAGACTGACGAGGTCCCGAGGGAAAGACAGTTAGAACAGCCAAATAAGAAGAACACCTGGGAGTTGTACACAGATGGCTCCTCAAGCTCAGACGGATCGGGTGCAGGGTTCGTATTGATTCCACCAGGCGGGGCGGAGCCGCTTCGATATGCATTGGCCC
The DNA here is from genome assembly GCA_036873135.1 of Clarkia xantiana subsp. parviflora. Classification (NCBI taxonomy): domain Eukaryota; kingdom Viridiplantae; phylum Streptophyta; class Magnoliopsida; order Myrtales; family Onagraceae; genus Clarkia; species Clarkia xantiana. The sequence continues at coordinate 13,586,597 of JAPTYO010000008.1, read as the reverse complement.
TGACATTTAAAGCCACCAATAATGAGGCGGAGTATGAAGCTCTTATAACAGGACTGAAAATCGCCAGGGGTACTGGAATCGAGCATCTGAGAGTGAAGTGTGATGCAAGCCTGATTGTAAACCAGATTCGGGGACAGTATGGAGCAAAGAATCCAATCATGAAGAAATATCTTCAGGAGGCTCAAACATTAAAGGAGAGCTTCAAAAGTTTCGATATAGAGGCAATCCCAAGAGAAAAGAATGTGGAGGCCGATGCCTTGAGCAAATTTGCCTTGGGGGCACCTTTGGAGGAGACTCGGAGGGTACACTTCTTGGAGAAGGTGATTCTATCGACGACCGATCCATCGGAAGTATGCACTATCGGGACAGGGTCAGAAGAGAAGCCCACGTGGATGACCCCGATAATTGTGTACCTAACCACGGGGGCACTGCCTGAAGACAAAGTGGCAGCAGAACGACTGCGACGAATGTCAATTAACTACGCGATGGTGGATAACCAGTTGTACAAGAAGGGTTTACTCTCGACACCTTTCTTGAAATGCGTAGCAGAACCTGACACGACCCGAATTCTGAGAGAACTACACGAAGGAGTCGCAGCCTGTCACGAGGGCGCTCGATCCATCCTGAGAAAGGCGTTGAACTTGGGATACTATTGGCCTACGATGAATAAGGAGGCAACAGCGCTTGTTCGATCCTGTGACGCGTGTCAGAGATACGCCTCGAATATCACAGCCCCCGCTGCTGATCTGACGCCCATTGGGAGTGCTTGGCCCTTCGCACAGTGGGGCATTGACCTGGTGGGACCCCTTCCGAAAGCAAAGAGCCAGTGCACACATCTGCTGGTTGCAATTGATTACTTCTCGAAGTGGATCGAGGCTAAGCCCTTAGCCAAGACAACAACGGGACATATCATTAAGTTCCTCCAGACCCGAATCTTGTCAAGATATGGGGTGCCGAAGGTGATCATCAGTGACAACGGTCCTCCATTTAATGGGGCCCAGTTGGAGAGATTCCTAGACGAGTTCAATATCGAGCATCGGACGGCATCCGTTCGTCACGCCCAGACCAACGGGCAGGTGGAGGCTGCTAATAAAATCGTGATGGAGGGCTTGAAGAAAAGGGTCTACGCTTTGGATGGAAAGTGGCTAGACGAGCTGGAGAACGTGCTGTGGGCGGTCCGAACGACACCCAAGCGGTCAACAGGTGAAACCCCGTTTGCACTTGTTTATGGGACGGAGGCGGTCGCTCCTGTGGAAATCGCTGTGGCGTCCCATCGAACCAGAAGCTATGAGCCCTCGACGAGTCCAGGAAAAGCCAAGATAGGACCTTTGACGAATGACGAAACCAGGCGCCTGGAGTTATCCTTGTTAGAGGAAAAACGGCTAGAGGCCGACATAACGCAAGCTCGGATGCGTCTGGCGACGGCCAGGTACTATAACCGGAAGGTCAGGTCGCGACAGTTCTATGCGGGGGAGCTGGTCCTACGACGGAATGAGTTCGCTCTCCAGGATCGGATCAACAAGCTATCTCCGAAATGGGAAGGGCCTTATAAGATCGTAGGTATGCCGGCCTCAAATGCTTACAAGCTAGAAGACCTCGACGGTAAAGTATTACGAAACACCTTTAGTGGGGAACATCTGAAGAAATGTCATGTTTGACAAATAAGTCGTCCGTAGAGGCGCAACGATGTAACCAAGTCGCCCTGAGTGGTGCATGCTATGTTAAAGACATCAATCAATAAAGAGATTACTTCTGATTAAAGTGTTCCGAAAAATCCTTAAGTTATTAAGGTTCGATTAAAAAGCGTCATTGGACGTCCGAAAAATCCTTAAGATATTAAGGTTCGATTAAAAAGCGTCATTGGACGTCCGAAAAATCCTTAAGTTATTAAGGTTCGATTAAAAAGCGTCATTGGACGTCCGAAAAATCCTTAAGTTATTAAGGTTCGATTAAAAAGCGTCATTGGACGTCCGAAAAATCCTTAAGTTATTAAGGTTCGATTAAAAAGCGTCATTGGACGTCCGAAAAATCCTTAAGATATTAAGGTTCGATTAAAAAGCGTCATTGGACGTCCGAAAAATCCTTAAGTTATTAAGGTTCGATTAAAAAGCGTCATTGGACGTCCGAAAAATCCTTAAGTTATTAAGGTTCGATTAAAAAGCGTCATTGGACGTCCGAAAAATCCTTAAGTTATTAAGGTTCGATTAAAAAGCGTCATTGGACGTCCGAAAAATCCTTAAGTTATTAAGGTTCGATTAAAAAGCGTCATTGGACGTCCGAAAAATCCTTAAGTTATTAAGGTTCGATTAAAAAGCGTCATTGGACGTCCGAAAAATCCTTAAGTTATTAAGGTTCGATTAAAAAGCGTCATTGGACGTCCGAAAAATCCTTAAGTTATTAAGGTTCGATTAAAAAGCGTCATTGGACGTCCGAAATGTCCTTAACCTTTAAGGTTCGCTTTTAAAAGCGTCGTAGGACAACCGAAAGCCTTAGGATCCGATAAGAGAGTTACGGGGAGCATAACCGAAAAAGAAAACATTCTTAGAAGGCTCGAAGGCCCAAAAGGTTCGGTACAAAAAGGATAATAAAAAAGAAGTACAAGGACTTAAGATTTTAAACACCAGGGGCTGAATCTTCGGAAGGCTTTGGAGGGGCAGACTCATCAGCGTCTTCGGAGGAGCTTTCGGAAGGAAGGTTGAGATACGTTTCTGCGGCTGGGCCGAGAGTCTTGGACTTTCTCAAGTCGATGGAGTCCCCATAAGTCTCATTGAGCTCTTCAACAATATCAAGGATGGCGTTCTGTAGGTCTTCTTGACAATGTTTCGCCGCATCCTCCTTAAAGTCCTCCGAGCTTCGGTACTCCTCGCGACCTTGGACCTTCGCGTTTGTTAATTGGGCGGAGTGATCCGCCCTCGCCTCTTCTAGCTCCGCCCTCGCCTCTTCTAGCTTCGCGACGGCCCTCTGCTTCTCGAGCTTCAGCCGCTCCGCAGTCTCCTGCAACGCCGCCTTCTCGAAAGCAAACTGGCTCCGATCCGCCATGGCCGCCTGCTGCTCCCGCTTGAGCGAGCTCTCAAGACTTAGAATCCGCCGCTGTTGGGATTGAGCCTCTTGAGTGAGCTTGGCTCGGAGCTCCTCAGCCCGCCTTTCGCCCTCCTCCGCTCGAAGCCTTGACGCCTCGGAGGCAGCTAGGTCCTCCTGGAGCTTGGTCAGGCTCTCGAGGTTGGAGTTGGCCCGCTCTCGCTCCAACGCCTCCCGCAAAGACAGGATGTAGCCGAAGCAACGATCCTGGTCCGCGATTTCCTGAAAAGAAAATGTAGCTTAGTACTCAAAAATCGGAACGCCCCCAGATGAACAAAAGAAAGATTCACTTACCTCTATCCGACGGATAGCCATCTGCCGGATGTCAGCATCGATGTCTTCCCCTTCCAGAGAAAGGGGACGCCTCAAAGAGGGCGGGACCGAGCCCGACACCAAATGCAAGGCCAGGTTCTTCTCCTGGCACCCCCGATGCAGAGGGATTCCCTGAAGGGACTCCACCGGTCTCCAAGGCTCGGAGCCCTGGTCCGAAGAGAAGGCCCGATAGTAGTCCCCGTCCAAGGGGAACGGAGGTACTACCAGGCGAAGCTCCTCAGCTTCCTCACTCACTCGAGCTTCGGGGGTCACACCCCTAACTGGCGAGGATGGTGGAACAGAAGATGATGGCGGCGTGGTAGGAAGTGGAGATGCCTTCCCACCAGATGACTTCACGGGAGTCAACCTTGATTTCCCTCGGAGGATGAGGCCTTCCTCCTCAGCTCGATCATCGGAAGGGGAGTCCTCCAAGCTGGTCACCCGACCGAATTCGCCCCGGTCTTCCGTCGGGGCATCCTCCACCACCGGCTCCGCCGCAGGCGCAGAGTCCGAGCCAGCTGCAGCAGGGGCGGCGTCCGCAGGACCTGCAGCGGGGCGAATAAGTCGAGGGATTAATTTGATATCAGTGTGCCAGATTAAACAACGCTCCATAAATCTTTCTTTGCCGAAAAAGTCATAATAGCCCGCCTCGAGAACATGTGGAGTTTCCCCTCGAAGGATATTCCCGACATCCCTAATTCGTCCTTCCATATCGGAGGCTTGAAGATCCTGAGGTACTAACTCCCTATATCTTTTAATAGCACGAAAGACTTCCTTACCTTCCTTTTCGGAGCGGACGTTGAAGGCGGACCGGACAACATCCACATTAGTCCGCCCCTCGGAGGTGGGGGCCTCAGAGGTCTTTGCCTTCTTCTTGGACGGCCCCGAAGTGGCAGAAGTCTTTCGGTGGGAAGGCTTCTTCTTGCGCTTCAGTGAGTGGGAGGCATCGGTATCCTCCTGAAACAGACGGACGGTCAGCGATGTTCGAGGGGCTGTAAGCAGTAAAAAAGAAACAATTAGAAGATTACCCAGAGAATTACATTGGAAACACCGTCACGAACTTTTCCCCCAGCCATGGGATCGATCAGCATAATCCCAATCTTGACCCGCTGTTGGTCAGTGACAGAGGTGGCCTCGAAGGGCTGGTAACCCTCCTCCCAGCGACGAGCCTGGATAAGCATCAAGGCTCTCCGAGTCTGTTCTGACCACGAACGGAAAGACACGGGAGGATCAGCCTCCACGATGGTCCTCGGCCACTCAATGGGACCAGGCTGGATGAAGAAATATTGCTCCTTCCAATTGGCATTATCGTTCCCTTTGTCGGAGATGATGGCCCGCTCCTTGCAGATCTTCCAGGACACCCTCCTGTCCCAACCCATCTCCTTGTACTGCTCGTCGGTCCCCTCAGGTTGACGGGGAGAAAAGGAGCAGATCCCATCCTTGTTGCAAGTCATCTTATAGAGGACCCGCCAAAGCTCCAGGCTATAACTCCAATCTTCTGCGTTGATGTCGCACCACACCTGGAAGGCAATCCACGTACGAATCGCATGGGGGGAGAAGGTCGTGGGGTAGGTTTTGTAGTGATTGCACAACTCTACCCAGCTTGGACAAAAAGGGAGTCGAATCCCCGCACGAATTTGCCCCGGAGAAATAAACACTTCGTCTCCTTTGGGGAGCGTAACTTGAGTATTGCGAGAATTGAACTGGGATTCCTCGTAGGGATAACGAGCCCCAAAGGAAGATTCAAAGATGCCACATTCGTTACAAGCCCTCTCATAATTAATAGGCGCGAGGGAGTTCTTCAAGTACTTGAAGACGAAGGGTGGTCCAGCAGTAGCAGATCCCTCGGCTGAAAATCGTCGAGGGAGGAGGAAGGGGAAAATTGAAACCTAGGAAGATCGAAGATGAAAAGGAAAGGAACAATAAGGAGAAGAATCTTACCAGACATAGTGACTGAGTCCTGATCGGAGAAGTCTGAAGTGCCTGAAACACTGGTAAAAACTCGAATCGCCGGTGAAAACTTGAAATCTGGAGAATTACAGCTCTTGGGATCGCAAAGAGGAGGAAGTAAAAGAAAGGTAAAACAGTGCTTGGGGCTAGGGTTTTATAAGAGAAAAGGAAACTGAAGGGGTGGAAAATCTGAGCCACAGAATTCGAAACGATTCAATCACGATCGTCCAAGGGGAAACGTGCCAATTCGGAGAATAGGAACGGTTTTAATCTGAACCGTCAGAACAGATAAGACAAAAGTAATGACGCATTGGAACGGCTGAAAAGTGCTTTTTCAACAGGCAGGCCTGCAGAGCCCAAAACGTTCCCTCACCTCCTATCAGCATTTAATGCTGATCTTTTCAAAAAAACCCCTTCGAATCCAAACAGGATCCCAGAAGATCTTGAAAAGATCCAAGGCAAAGGCCTCCGACGGAGACGCGGAAGAGTCCGATGTTGGAAGACGCGATGCACTATAAGTCCCTCACGTCTTGGGGGCAAATGATGGGCCCTGGCGAAGGCCGTTAGGCCCCTTAACGATTGGCTAAACGGCGACTAGGCCTAGTGGGCTAGGAGCTGGGCTGCTGGAAGGCTAGGGGCTCCGACGGAAGGAGGCCCCGATATTGAATGGCCACGAGCAAGTATGGCTCCGACAGGGAAAAGCCCCGAAGATATCGGACCTGGACGTAGTCGGTCCCGATATGGGAGTTGACACCACTCCCCGAAACCGAATCCTCAAACGATGTAACTTGGGAGTCTCCGATAACGATCGAGACTCGCCAGTAAGAGCACAATCCCGGAAATCTCGCCACGATTATAGTGGTGGTACAATGGGCGAGATATGCGGGATACGAATAACTGTACGAGATACAGGGCAGAATATATGGCGAGATACGTGGAATAGCGGATCACGATCCAACCACCTAATCAGGTAACTGGGATAGCCTCCCTCTATAAAAGGAGGGAAGTTATTCCAGATTAGGGGTACGTTTTACACACACTCACATTGCTTGCATATTCTGTTGATCGCCATACTTACGTTAAGCATCGGAGAGGGATTCTGGGCCACTGCCCTCTATCCCCTTCTGCAGGATTGCGAGGAGCTGAGGAATCCGTCACCGTAACCGGAGTTCCCGCCGTGATCCAACAGTTAATATCCGTATAGTTATGGTTATAATATATTAATATGTTGGTAAAAAATTTGGTCCCGATCTTAAAACCCAAACTAAACCATACCAGTATACCACTCCCGCTCCAATGTCCATACGTGTAAGGTTTTTTTTGGTAGCACATACGTGTGAGGTTGGAATACCTTTTTCTTTACCTCCCTTTTCAAATCGCGGTCTTCCCAAACCAACCCAAGGAAGAAACGTATGCCAAAATAATAAATAAATGATGGGAAGTGAAAATCGGGTTCAAATCTTCTTCAGCTGCTTGATCATCTGCTTCCAGTTCTTCGTTTCCATCTGCGTAGTCTCTTCCATTGAACCTGAACGAACTCTAGGTGCAAATTCTTCCCTATTCTGTGGTTTTTCTTTCTTTCTTGAGCTAGCATTTGGAATACCTAATTTCGTTGATAAGTGGGCATCTTCCAATTACAGTTTATCCTTTTATTGTTCCAAGATTCTGTTTTTCGCTGATTGTTAGACAAGAGGAGGAAGAAGCTGTCCTAACCAATTAAATTATATTAATTTCGAACCAATTAAAGCCAATACTCCCTTCAATTCGTTCAATGAGCCGAAACTATGGTTACCGGATTGAGTAATTTAGTTCCAGATTGCTGTTGTATATTGAATGTTTATTTTTACTGCATTGTGTTTATCCAATGCCACTGTTATAGAAGCCGATATTGTATATTGATAGTTACATGCTATTCTTTTGCAGCCATATCTGAACAAATTCCACCTTTGCAACTATCTCCTGGTGTTGTGGTGGAGAATTCTCCGGGGCTTAAGCCCGGTACGGCTGTTCTTTGTGAAAGGGTTCGTATCCATGGGTTATCAAGAATCCATCATCTCAGAAAATTGTCCCATTCAGCAAATGTTAAGGTTGTACCGAAAAGCAGCAGTCCTCTCCATCCAACCAAGTTTGAGGTTTGCTTCCACAGGTGAGTTTATTACACCAAGTAACTTCATGTCTATTTTTGTTAAATTTGAAAAAAAAAAAAAAATTGGTCTGTTATCTTTCTATTTTTCCTCAATACGATGTTTCTGTACAGGAATTCTTCTATTGGAATATGTATGTGTTCACCAAGCCAATGGGAGAAGGTTGTCAAGGGTTCATGGTTACGTCCCATGTCGCCCTTCGACCACAAACTCATAGATATTCGAAGTAGCCATTCATCCTCCCAAAGCCTTTCAGGATTTGAGGTGTCAGTTGAAGAAGGTTTTTTTTTCCCCCTTTTCCTCAACTATATGTTTGATAATATTGGAACCATCAGTTGTTTCCATGTTATGATTTTTACCCTTGTTCGATTTTTGCAGAGTTTTACTTATATCGAGTAATCCTGTTGGGAGTAGGCTTGGTTTTGTTGACATCTGCATCCTACTTGAGCAAGTCACTGGTTTTCTACTACAGCAGTGCCATGGCAGTTGGAATTATTCTTATGATATTGATGGTTCTTTTTCAGGTACTTGAGTCCCTGCTCTGATTATTTTTTCTTTAATCCAACTTCTGCAAGATCACGTTATTAGAGGTTTACGTGTTTTTATTTCTTGGAAAGGGAATGAGGCTTTTGCCAACTGGAAGGAGGAGTTCCTTGGCCATATTTTTGTACTCATTTGTTGTAAGTCTCAGAAACGAAAAATGTTTCTTTTGTATTCAGTCAATATGTATTTATGCATTAAGAAAACCTAACTTTTTTTTGGCCATAAAGAAAACCTAACTTCAGCACTTAATTACCAAAAAAAGAAAGTTAAGCACAATTGCCAAATGCAGGTCGGTTTAGGCTCTTTCCTACTCCGTTACCTACCTGGACTTCTGCTTTCTATTCTTTCAGAGATGGGAGTTAGTGAAGACATGTACTATCCTGTATGTAAGTTTATATGGATACAATATCTTGTTTCTTTCCACTTCAACTCAATATGCTGAGGGAAAATTGTGAGTAGATAGATGATAGGTTCGGGAATAGAGCAGGACCATATATCACGGGAATTATTATTTGTTCAAACTTGTGAAATACATACTTAGGGTCAATTTTTTAAGAAATTGTTGTTTCATATATGCAGTTGACAGTATTTCTACTTGCTTTTCTGGCTCTCTCGGGAGCATGGTTGGGCTTTTGGGTCGTGAAAAAACTCATTCTCACCAAAGACGGATCAGTTGATATAGCCACATCAAATTACGTTGCATGGTCCATCAGAATCTTTGCTAGTCTTATGATTCTTCAGGTTCTTTCTCTCTCTCCGTTATCAGATCATTGTCAGTCTCTAGTACAAAGATGCGACTTTTAAATAAGCCTGCGCCATCTCTAATTACATTTTTTTTTTCCTTTCATACCAGTGTTCTTTAGACCCTCTACTGGCTGCAGAAGCACTGATAACTGGGATTGCCACATCTTCATTGTTGAAGAAGATTGTTCAATCCAGATTCATCCGTCACTCGGTCAGGTATATATTTCATGAGAATCCATATTGCACCTTTTTTTTTGTTATTGATTGAAATGGGAAATTTTTTGTAGGAAATTATTTGCATCCTCTAAGAATAGCCACAGAAGGTCTTTGAACACATCATCTCCACCACAGACTCCATTTAAAGAGCCCTACACAGAGGGCACCAGAACAAGACATTCTTCTCCAGCTTCAACTTATCCACCATTGCAGGGTATGTTCAGTTCTATGTCAATTTGCAGCATTAACTTACGATTATATATCAGGCAGTATGGCAATATATATATATATGGCATCAAGAGGATTTTCTTTTATTTTTTTAAATATGGTAATGCAAAAACAGGGTACCCTGGAACTGCCATCATTTAGAAAACCCCATTTTAGGCCTAAAAAATATAAATATTTTCATTTTAATCTTTTAAAGCTTTATATGTTACCGAGTTAAAGCAATAAACAAAATGAACTTTGCACATTTGACAAAACCAATCAAGCATTTTTTTTATAAAGAAAACATACTGAACTTTCACCTGAGAAACAAAGTGCAAAGTGATTGATTTCTCCATTAAAACTTGAGCGGAATCATGCATATGACAATCACATGATGCATAACATAGCTTCTGCTAAAATACATTACGTAGATGTTACATTTTCATCACGTTTTAATAGAAAAATCAACGTAGTTTGCACTTTGCTATGCAATTGAAAGTTCAGTTTGTTTTTTTGTCAAGAAAAAAAGTTTTCGAATTGTGTTTTGCAAAAAAATTCTATGATACGTTGCCCCTGAAAATTATTCACTGTGATGTTTGTCAGTTTTGGTCGTAAATGAATTCCTATCTCGTTCCTGACTACTACATTTCTGGTCTGTTTAATTAGGGTACTATTCGACCTTCCATACCACACCAGAGAGAAGACGTTACTCAAAAGACGAGTGGAAGCAATTCACAGAAGATTACACCAAGAAGTCTCTTGAAGATCTAGTATCGTCTCCCGAATTCAGCAAATGGGCGGTTTCCCGTGCCGATAAGATCACTTTGAGGAACACTGATGAGAGCAGTAGCGTTTCAGATAGGGTTCGGAAATGGCTTCCCTGGTTTTAGTTACTGTTTGTCGAATAGAGGTTAGAGATTGAATTGTTGAGTGAATGTAGAAGAAAATTGTTACTCAGTAAATAGTTGTAATTGTTACAAATTGTGTACTTATAATGTTGCAGCATTACTAAGCATTACAAACTGATCTGCAATATTTTGAAGCAAACAAGCAAAACTTCCTTAACTGAATATAAGTAGTAACTAATTCAGAATAAGCAGCGTTGTTTAGCACTTCATCTTAACTGAGGGGTTTCCGTTTAAATACTTGATGAAAAAATATTTATAACTAGAATTTTATTATTTACGGATTGATTTGAGGTTTCGGTCTAAATTTCGCTCTGGAATGAAAAGAAATTGTAATCAGAACTTTATTATTTAGGGACAGTTTAAATTTTGTTCGAGACTTGGAATGAAAAAAATATTTTTTTAACTAGGATTGATCTAGTGTAAGATTCTGAGATCTGACACCTACAATATTTAGTTAACAATAAAAAAAAGTGTTGTGTTAATTTAAATAAGTTTTGAGTAGAGAAATACATTTTTTTGAAATCAAATTTCATTTATGAAGGTTGTGTTTAATAATAAATAATACTATATACCTTCATATTAAACACAACATATTGAATAATTTTGGCCAAACAAAAAAAAAAGTGAGATTGAATAATAAAAGGGCTAATTAGCCAAATGCACCACTATGTTTTGCTATGTTGCTCAATGCACCATATATGTTGTCTAATACACCATTACATATATTTTAAAACGTTGCTAGATGCACCACTCTACCAAATTACCGTTAAATTTTAATGTAAAAATGGTAACGATGCACATGTTCCTAACGTGGTATTGACAACAACACTATGATAATGTAACATGACAATTAAAATATTAAAAATAGATAATAAACTAAAACTAAAAATTTAAAACTAACAAAATAGAAAAAAATCACAAAAATTACAAATAAGTTAAAGAAAACTTGAAATTTTTTGAAATAAATTTTATTTCGATAATATTAAAAAAAAAAAACAAATATATTTCGTATTAGTAGCATATAATATTCATCATTTTGTACATAGTATTCAACTGTGGATTAACATAATGGTGCATCTGACGACATTTCAAAACATAGTGGTGCATTTGGCAACACAAGAAAACAATATAGTGCATCCGGCAACATGGGCAAAACATAATGGTGCATTTGACTAGTTAACCCATAATAAAATTTGATTTAAATAATTATACCATTTAGTGAATCAATATTAAAATAAAATAAAATAAAAAACACCTTTAAAAGTAGATAAATTATTATAACTGAAAAAAAAAAAAAGTCGCGAACTATCAAATATCAAAAGCGTGTTCTATTGTAAATACATAATTTTTTTTTTTTTTTTCATATTTTAGTATTTAAATTGTCTTGGGATGTTATTTATTTATTTGATAAAAAAAAATCTATTTTTTATATAAATAATTAATTGAATTGGAACGAGAAAGTCTTTCGGAATATTCACTTGTAGAACAAAAGTTGTCCAGCCGGATAAAGTGCGGAATGGACCCGCACGCTCCGCCTTTTTGTTTTTGAGCGGCTCCAGCGGCGGCCCACGTCACCGTCACTCTCTCTCCCGCCACCGCGTGTAGTACTTTCTCTCTCCCCACTTCTGACTATCTCCTCCCACCTCACCAGCCACAACAGACGGTGACTCAACGATCGAACGTTGCTGGGAAATGGCAGCTGCCTCCTCGAGCTACTGCTGCTACATGCCCCTGAACTGCCATTGCCGGCCTAGTCCCGCCACGAGTCTCTTCCGTTCTCCGATCCATCATCATGCAGTAGCGTCATCAACTCCAGCTCCGTATTCCTTGTCATTGGTGCTGAATCGACATGCAGTAGCCAAAGCGGAGTGCCACGCCTTGCTAGAATCAGATGAATATCTGGGAGTCGATCATGGCAACGGCGGCGTTAAGAGTGAGCTCTTCGTGCGGTGGTTCCATGAGGCTTGGCCGTACTTCCGAGCTCATCGAGGCGGGACTTTTGTGGTCGTCATTTCTGGTGAAATTGTGGCCAGCCATCAGCTCGATTCAGTATTGAAGGCATGCAATTTGTTATTATCAATCAACTGCTTGTCTTAGAGTTATTTCTGGACTTGCATGTTTCTTAAATTTTCTGCAACATTTACGCATGCTTTCAATTTCAATTGATTGTCTTGAAATGTTTGTCCTCTATTGTGGAAAATACCCATTTACCTACTAGATTGCTCACGCAGACTAGATTGCTCTTTAATTCTTACTCCCTATAAATGCAGAAAACTCGAGTTTAGGATTTTGTTTCAAGGAGAAAAGGGAAGAGAAGTTTAAACTTGAAAAGCCAATGTTTTCTTTAGTAGTTTGGTGGATCTCATGTTCTTTCTCAAAATCATAGTTGAGGATTTGTTTGACAAATTTCCCAAATAATCGGGCGAGACTCCATAATTCAAAGTTTGTTCATCTGCAGGATATTGCGCTTCTTCATGGTCTCGGAATCAGATTCATTCTTGTGCCGGAAACCCATATCCTGATAGATCAGCTATTGGCAAAGAGAGGTTAGTTATATTTTGTTTGTTCTTCCCACTGTATTGATGATCCACATCAAAAGTTGATGATTTATCTAGAATCATTTTATGCAGGATCAGAGCCAAAATTTGTTGGTCAATACAGGATAACTGACTCTGAAGCAATGGCAGCAGCAACTGAAGCAGCTGGAGGAACCCGGCTGATGATCGAAGCTAAACTTTCTCCAGGACCACCAATTTCCATTAACCGTAGGCATGGAGATAGTAGTCGTCTGCATGATGTTGGTGTTACTGTTGCAAGTGGCAACTTTCTTACAGCCAAGGTAAATTTTATAATGAATCTGAACAAAAATGCTTTGTGAATAATCTGCTCAATATTACATCATGACAACTTCCGGGTGTCGATTTCTGACAATTTTCCTCAGAGAAGAGGTGTTGTTGGAGGGGTTGACTATGGAGCCACTGGCGAAGTAAAGAAAGTTGATGTTAGACGCATATGCGAGAGGCTTGATAGTGGGTGCATAGTTCTTCTAAGCAATATTGGTTCTTCAAGCACTGGAGAAGTTCTAAACTGCAAGTATGCACCGACACTTTCTGATGGCTTTTTATTTGATATATTTGGGATGCTTGGTGTTAGGAAGTCCTCAATCTTTTGTTTCTCTCTAAACCTGATAGACTGCTTGGTTTGAGTTTAGAATACCATTTTGTGTGGGTGGTTTAGGGTATTGCCAATCTTCTATTAGCTGGATCATGGATGCAAATGCATTCTGAAATACTCTAGTACTAGTAGTATTATTTGGTTTTCTTTTACTTATGCTGTAAATTATTGATACTATTCGTATGAACAATATAGACTTGGAAGAAATTGACAAACTGAAAACCTATAATCTTAGGGATGTCTTTACAGCTCATTTTTTTTGAAAGTATAGTTGGAATGAATAAAGCTTACTTAAAAATAAATAAATTATTCATGGTATAGATTCTCGACACTCGAGCATACTTCATGGCACCATGGTGAATCTGTTTCTTTTATTCATTTAAATGTTAGATAATATGGGTGAGTGACCCATTTGAATTTTGTTCCAATTGCAGCACATATGAAGTTGCCACTGCCTGTGCCTTGGAAATTGGTGCTGAGAAACTTATTGGTATTATAAATGGGCCTATCCTTGATGAGAACGGACACCTCATTCAGTTCTTGACACTTGAAGAAGCTGATATGCTGATAAGGAAAAGAGCCAAGCAAAGTGAGACAGCTGCTAAATATGTAAAAGCAGTCACTGAACACGGTGTCACTCTCACTCCTATCGCAGAGGATTCTTCCAAAGATGAAATGCCCTATCCAGATAATGGGAGAGCTATTATGACGAACGATAACCCCACTTTTCATAATGGAGTAGGGTTTGATAGTGGTAATGGACTCTGGAATGGTGAGCAAGGTTTTGCAGTTGGGGGTCTTGAACGTCAAAGGCGATCAAATGGTTATCTATCGGAACTTGCTGCTGCTGCCTTTGTTTGCAGGGTAAGCTATACTACTTCTTACAAGCTCTAGTGATTTTTTTTGGCCAATACAAGCTCTAGTATTCAATAGTCAGCTTCCTCGTAAAATCCTTTTAGCTTCTTCGTGAATGCTAGTTAATTTATCTAGCAGCTTCTTGTTCCAATTTGAAGCCCATTGATAATAAGGGATACAAATCTCTCCGGTGCCCCACATGTCAAGATGCGAGGAATTGGCACCCGACAATTTTTTTAATAACTTTTGGGTACCTAACATTTTGCTTGTTGTTGCACCTTTTTTACATATTTTATCAACCATTTAATTTTTTTCATTATTGCAATCTAATAACTGGCTTTTTTTGTGCATTTTTTTACTCTTAGTAACAAAAGCTAGTTGTTAGATTGCAACAATAAACAAAAATTAGATGCTTAATGCAAACATCTATAAGATGGTGCAACAACAAATACACAAATTTAAAAAGAAAAACAAAAACAATTCCACAGTTTCTGATATGTGAGGTTACTGTAAAAGACTTCTGTCCCGATTTATAATTAACCATTCGTTATATAGGGAGGTGTCCAAAGAGTTCATTTGCTAGATGGCTCAGTCAATGGTGCCCTATTGTTGGAATTGTTTCAAAGAGATGGAATGGGCACAATGGTGGCTAGGTGCGTTTAATACTACCTGAAATGTCTAAATATAGTTGTCTTTAGTTATCAGACAATAGGAACCAAATTATCTTTCTGGCCTAGACCATAAGAGAAGTTGTATTTGAAGTTGCAGATAATAACTTGTGTTTTAGTATTTCCTCAGCGATCTTTATGAAGGAACTAGACCAGCAATGGTGACAGATGTTTCAGGAATAAAGCAAATTCTAAAACCTCTGGAAGAATCCGGCACATTGGTTGAGAGAACTGATGATGAGGTGTCTTGCATATATTTCTTCATTTTATTTATTCATTCATAATATTTTATCAAATCATAATTATCACCAATTTGATTCTTTCATCAGCTGCTTGAAGCATTGGAGTCTTTCATAGTTGTGGAGAGAGAAGGGCAAATCACTGCCTGTGTGGCTCTTTTCCCATTCTTTGAGGAAAACTGTGGAGAGGTAGCGAGTCTTGCAGTTTCCCCCGAATGTCGTGGACAGGGACAGGGCAATAAATTACTTGGTATATCTATGTCCTTTCATCTCCAGTAGCTCTAATTTTGCTTTTCTATCAACTAAAACTCGGTTATTACGGAACATTCTGGTTGGATCACAAATTTCTCTATTTAGTGAACTGACTCTATATTCTGAGATTCTTTTTCCGTCTACGTGTCGTAAATATGTTATTTTCTTCAGTACTTTCTATACTGAAAAATCAGGCTCCAAAGCTAACAATATGATTAATGACAATCCTCGGTTTTTTTACTTATTCATGTTTAGGAATATTGAAAAGCTGCTGCACGGCTCACTAAGGGTTCTTTATCTTTGATGATATGAATATATTACAGATTATGTTGAGAAAAAAGCTGCCTCTCTTGGATTGCAGAAGCTTTTTGTACTCACAACCCGCACCGCAGATTGGTTAGTTTAATAATAACACATAATTGATTTCTTAGAGAATCAAAGACTAAGCTTTATTCATATGTGACAGGTTTGTGAGGCGCGGTTTTTCTGCATGCTCCATTGACAAGATACCCGAGGACAGACAGAAAAAGATCAACCTATCGCGTAGGTCTAAATACTACATGAAGAAGCTATCACCAGATTTCTCTGCTGCAGCCGCTGCTAATGTTGCTAGGGTTTACCAATAAACCAAACATTATCCGACAATCTTAGTAATCATCCCTATGAATGTTAGTTATCATCCTTTTAGTTACAGCTTCATAAGCCTTCTTCCCTTGCTTAGTCAGTTCCGGACCTGACATGCCACGTCCTGCCATTGTTTGAAGTTATTTTGATGTAGGAACAAAGCAATTGTAATAATTACTAGTGTAGTTTATTTGGTTTGGATTTTGTGGAAGATAAATGCAAGTATTTAGAGGCGATATCTTGTGGTTTTACTGATATGAGTGATTCAATTATTTCTAGAGTTAGCTACTGAATGCAGATACACCTTTTCTGATTGTTGTTGAAGGAAGAAGAAACGGCTTTGTTAGTGATCACAATCTCCAAGATTAAAATGTACATAGGTTTTTTCACATTTAAACGTAGAAGAGTCAATTTTTTGAAGAGAAACTTTAAGTGTTGATTCATAATTTTCCTGAAGATAAAATGCAAGCATTGAGAGGCCGGCCTTGTGGAATGAAAAAGAGTGCAATTAATGAAAGAAAGATGCACAAAGATTATGACAGTCCACAATTAATCTACCTTTTATTTTGGTTTCATATTGCTTCCAAGTCAAAGTGTAACAAAACAAACAGCAACATTATGCATCATTTTTATTGACAACAGAAGGGGTAAAAATTCTGAAGAAACAAAGATTGCCTTCTCGGTACAAAATCATTCTCCGGAAGGCACAAACAGTCTTAGGCACTGATATCACTCTTCTCGGGTTTTGCTGGGCCCTTCCACTTGAAGTTATCAGCATATGCCTTTGGCTGCAGTCAGAGCAACGTGAGACCCAAAATACAATACAAGATAATAAGACTAATAAATATTTAAGTAGTGGAAATGAAAAACAAAAAATGGTAAAATAAGAAGACTCTCACCTTCAATAATGGTGTGTGATGCTTTTTGACCTGCAGAGAATGTTGCAGAAATGCGTTATTTTACATTTTAACATGTTGCAGATTTACTCTGCTTTGGTATTTAAGATTAAACTGCAGTAAAGTATACACATGAATTATGGCAAGTCACAATTCCATGAACCCAATCTCTAGTTGCTCAACAAAGTCCAGTTGTGACTCAACATAAACTATGGTCTCCAGAAACAACAGAAATACATACACATGTGTAGCAATAGCAAACATAAATGAACTATTCTGCGTTTATAGAAAGAATGAGACGGACAGAGAAGAATAAGCAACACCAATCAATTTAATCAATAATACATACCACATAATCCCAGCCGTGTCGTTCAGCAAATGATGCTGCAGCTTCGGCACTGTCAAAGTTGAATCCTGCATCACCAACATTTGCATATGGATCCCCAGTCGATGTCCAGCCCATCAGAGGGTTCTCCCACCTATAGAGGTTATTCGGAATATTAAGAACTACCAATAGTATCACCAGAATGGCTGCTAAGCCACTTGTATCTAAACCTTTGCAATCTCAAGTTGACAAGACAGTTGCTACTCAGTTTGACAGTTTCCAAAAGACATATCTTTAACACCTAGAAAAATGATCACATGCAAGGTAAACCACTACTCAGTTTTCCAGGAGTCCTACTATAAGGTAATTCACAAGACCCCCTTATATATCTTGACAAAAGTGTGGGTTAGTATAAACATTGGGTTTCCATGAGTTTGTTAGTTCAAAAAATTTACTAATATATATATATAATAGCACCTTTGCAAAAAGTATGGGTTTGAGCAATTGGAAAAGCAGGTGAGAAGAAATTAGTTAAGTTCATCCAGAAAAGGTGCTATTTTAATCAGATGTCTCAAGAAGGAATAGAGAAAACATATGGATTACGGACATACTTATGTGTTGACATAAAATTGATCTTCCAGCGTCCAACTTTTCCTGATCCTTGCTGAGATGCAGTTCTAGCAGGTGAGTAAATCACCACCTGATACAAATCCATAATAGTTCAGAGTCAGACAAACAAAAGACTACTGCAAAAGGATAAGGAAAACAAAGTAAAGAAATTCTAGGGATGATTCACTGTTAAATATGGCATTCCATGAAAAAGATGATAACTTCTAGATCCCAGTTGAAAGAGCGAGGGGTACATAAATCCATCATTTCATTGGCAACAATACATTTCAATCATTACTATAAAATAATCAAAAAAGTCATTCTCTTTTCCAACCAATAGCAGATAAATCATTTGGAAATGCAAAGTTACATCGTCCTTCAACTTGAACATATCCATCCAAGCACTACATAGTGAAGCTGTTTATCTTTGTTCTTTTCTCGATTGTTAATCTTCATCTATTTGTAATCAAATAGAGCAGATAATAATCTAGTAATTATGAATCGCTATGCACTGTTATGATTATCCCCCCGCCATATTACCTACCACCACCACGACCTATAGCATGCATTATCAAAATCAAGCTAAGTTTCAACCTCCCAAGGCGCTACTATTCTCATTTCTCCTCTAGCACATGGCTAAATCTCATTCAATCTATACATTTATGGAAATTGATTGGGATTCCGAATTTAAGGATCCGGCAACCTCCGAATCAAGACATAAGTACTAAATGCCATTAAAGTTGATTGGATTTACTTGGATGCCACTCAGAGTGGAATCGGCATCTTGGGGTTCCAACTGTCGGAACCCCTATCACGGCTCGAGATGCGATTGAGCTGAAAGAGGAATGTAAACAATGTATCGATGGTCAATTTCCTACCTTCCTTTTAAGGTGTTCCTCAGGGATCCCGGACACCAAGCCGATCTCGCCAGGTTTCACCTCCACCAGTGCTTCGGCTGAGAACGGTCTCGAAAGGGCGGCGCGTAAAACGCGCGCGTGGCCCGACAACCGCCCGACAGAGCTCGCCATCTTCACCCTCTGTTTGCTCTTCGCCAATCGCCGACAAGAGATTCAGCTGCCCAAGAGAAGATTGCGAAACTGGAGCTGGACTTGGATGGTAAATTTATTTTATGGTTTTAAGTCTAATTTCATCCTCAAACTCTAGTCAAATTACACATTTTCCTCAATTTTTGTCACTCACAATTTGTTTTTGCTTTCCGTTAAAATTTTTAACTTAGAGCATCCACAATGGTATTACGTAAAGATTACGTAAACGTGGGCCCTACATGTTTATTTAAGTAAAGCAACAAAAACTATCTACAGTGGTTTTACATAGCATTCCTTAAAGATGGGACCCACACGTAAATTTATGTTTTTACATAAAGCATTCCTTAAATTTAAGTAATGCACTATGTATTACGTAACCAATTTTTTTATTATAAATTAATTCATTTTATAATTAATGCTAATATCTTATTGGTGGTTGTTGGAAAATCTAATAATAAAATATATTTAAGGAATATGTTTAAGTAATACGATTGCAGAGAAAATATTTTTTACGTGTGTCTTAAATTTACGTATTACTTAAAGTGTGCATAAATGTCTACGTGGCAACTTTAAAGAATACAATTTATGTAAAAGCATTGTGGATGCTCTTAGCAGTATTATCTGTTACACACGTTGCAACATGTACTATAACATGATAGATAGCTGAGTGAATGCCCACAATCTAGGCTACATTACCAAAAAATTTCGAATTAGGCTTCTTCAGAAACTAATTATCAAATTAGGTTTTCTTTATTTTTATAATTATTTCTATTTTTAACTTTATATCCCAAAGTTTAGATTTTGTTACAATTGCACCTACACCAAAATATAATACAAGAAATATATATAAAAAAAAATCTTGAAAATTTAAAGAGATTAGATGTAAAATTTAGAAATTAATAATTCTGAAAAAAAAAATTAAAAATAAAATATGCTAAGGATTAATTGTAAAATGGATATATAAAATACAATGTAAAGAAATTAAATAAACATGAAGTTTTTTTAAATACGAAAATATAAAGATAACAGCGTACATGAACCCTAAATAAAATATATACGGTTTATAAAATTAGCGATTAAAAAATAACGACTAAACTAATTTAATTTTGAGAAATGAATAGAATAAATTTAATAATGAATTTTAGATAGTATACTTTTTTTTCATACTCTTAATAAGTAAATGTAGTTTTCAAAATTTATTTATATTTAAATTAAATATTTTCATTTTAAATACTTTTTTAATAATTAAAATATACAAAAAAGAATGTTTATCTATTTATTATTTTATATGCATTTTCATCATTTCCCTAAAAAAATTCGTCTCCATTTTTTAACAAAAAAAATATTTCATATATTTAATATTCTTAATTTTTCAAATTTCCTTATATTCTTTGTAGTATATTTTATTTTAGGGTTCAATTGTAACATAATGTAAACTTTATAATGCAAATCAAATAATAAATATAATTGAAAAAATAGAAAGACCTAGTTTAGGAATTAGTTTATGAAGAATCATAATTTAGGAATATGTTTGACAAACTAAACTTATTTTGAGAATTCACTCTAAATAACTCATGAGAAATTATTCATTTCCACCGTTCCAACCGATGACAATGAGATGGTGACTCTACAACTAATCATGTTCAAACAAGTGGCGGAAAGAGAGTATTAATTTAACACAATGGTGATTGGATAAAGAGCCGCGAGCACCATCTCATATGGTAAAGTGGCAATGAATAATTTTTCGGTAACTCATATGCCACATGTAATATAAGCCAATGGCATAATTGGTGGAAAATGTTATACATACTATTGACTCAATCAATAGTTAACTTTATTATTACAAAAAAAAAATTGTAACTTTATTTAAAAAAAGTAGTAACTGTATTTCGGAAAAAAAAAAAATAGTAATGGTTTGAACAAACAGTATAAACATGTAAACATGTGAACTCTATAAAATAAACAGTAGATTTATTTTAAAAATCCCAGCGAATTATATGATCTATGAGTAAATATATATTAAATAAGTTTAGGTAGTTTTGTATAAAGAGTATATTCATTTTGATGATCAGCTAAATCTTAGAGAATACATGAGTTTATTTAGTTTTATTCTAAAAATCTATTGAATTAGTTGAACGATATGATTTTGTAAACTCGTAAGGGCACACCACTCATAGCATACGCCCAATTTAATAGATTTTTGGAATTGTTGTGGTTAATTGTCTTTTTAAATCGGAAGTCATCGAAAAAAATTCCCTTCCATTATTAACAGTAACATAAGTGTATATTCAGATTATAAGTTTTCACATCAGTTTATTCTTATTATTATTTTCATAAGGTATTTTAGAAGAAAAAAATTCATAATATATATGATTAAAAAACTGATTAGAGTTTTTCATTACTTTAGAACGCTTTAAAAGAAATTTAACAATCCGAATTATAATAATGATAGCAAATATTGTACACCAAATATTATAAAACACTTCGTGTAAGAAGTATACGATGATGATTTCGACAGAAGCATTTAAGTCCTAACTCGACTTGGCAAACTAAAACTCATTTTAGGGATTTGCTAGCAGGGCCGACCTAAGGGTAAGGCCACTAAAGCTAGGGTTTTAAGCCCCAAAAGAAATAAGGCCTCATATATACTATTATAGCTAAATCTACTTAAGCATATGACAAAAAAAAATCAGTTCAGCAAAAAAAATAAAGCGACTTTTTATTATTTTTCTGCTTGATCATGTTCTCTTTTTTTCAAATTTTAATAGATAGGTTTTTTTTAAAAAAAAATATGTCTATTAGAAAAAATGTGAAGACCCCGAATTTTATTTTAGCTTTAGGCCTCGGCCTCTGTTGGGCCGGCCCTGTTTGCTAGGATCCTTTGAAAGTATACACGCTTTAAACTTATTTTTGCAAATATTTTATTTATAATTTTACCCAAAAATTTGTAAAATTAAACTGAATAATCACAATGATTATAAAAGTGAATTTTAAGATTTTTTTTGAATTTAAATGTTAAGGTTTACATTGTAGAAAATAAAAATAACAGTTTTTAAAAAAAAAGACAAAAAAAAATCGAAGGCAAAAATAAAAATAAAATAATTACTAATAAGAGACAGAGTATAATGCTCTAAATTAAAGAATTAAACTATAAATAAAATAATTTCTAAACAAAAATAATGCATAAAAGTATCAATACTTTAAAATGATGTTAGACAAACCGCGCATTTTATGATATAAATATGCGTTGCTCCAACTAACCTTAAATTATTATTTTTTTGCCATTAACTAACCTTAATTAATTACTATCAAGTATCAACATCTTGCCGGAAATAAAAGATATCCGCATTTTTTAAAATATATATATAAAACTATCATCATTTTGAGACCATAAAGTCATGAGGATTCTTTACCAAAAAAAAATCATAAACATTGTTGCCATAAATTAATTATTAGTAAACAAATTAATTAATTACATTTTGTGACTTAAGAAATTAGAAGTTCTCTGGTAAATATTAAGAGGGGAGCATTCTCTGCGAAGCTCTTTGATCAGATACTGTTCCTCTGCAACTTTCTTCTGCTTCTTCTCCTTCGACGAAGCAGGAAACTCCACCAGAAGGATTTAACCACATTCAGTATGCGCGGCTGCATGTTTCGAATCCGCGGGGTATCGCCCTGACCAGATTGCTCAGTTTCCGTTCCTCCTTTTGAAATCAGGTTCAGTTCCGATGAATTCCCGGTTTTCTTTGATTATAAGATTGCTCATTTTCTTCTTCTGTTTAGTTTCGGGCTACCACATACGTTTATTCACGAACTGCGCACACGAATTTCGTGATTTGAGGTTTTTCAGGCGCTATGCGTCCTATTACCTGCAGACGTTTCTCTGCATTGGAAGGGAGTTGGAATTTGACGTGAATCTAGATCGGACACGAAATTATTCAACTCATTTTGATACCACCTTCTTGGTTCTTCTATAAGGCATCTACTTTCGTTTTTGTTTGGCTATGAGTTTTGTCACATTGAATCTTTACTGCCATTGGTTCCAAAGTAAGCTCTTAACATTACTTCTTTAATTCAGAGGTGGAAATGTTTAGTAAAGATTTATTGTGAAAAAATATTAAAATTATTGTTTCGGCTAAAAGCTACGGAATTTATGAAGCAATGCATTTGAAGTCTCATTGCCTTTTCGACTTGGATATCATGTCAATTCTTCTGCACTGATTCTGCTGATACATTCAGAATGGTAGCTGATATATGGGGAAGAACTATTTTAGATGCGTAATTTTTTTCCTTGAATCTCGTGTCTTCATAATCTGGAAAAGGAATTGCTTTCAGGAAATGGTCATTCTGTCTCTATACTCTGGATGATAGTCTTATGAGTTGATAACCTGATTTGGTTTCAGATTTTAAGAATTACTTCCCAGATTCAATTGATGGGTGCTCCTAAACAGAAGTGGACTGCAGAGGAAGAGGCAGCTCTTAAAGCTGGTGTACATAAATATGGGCCTGGAAAATGGCGTACAATACTTATTGACCCTGAGTTCGGTGCCGTACTGCATATGCGCTCCAATGTGGATCTCAAGGTATGCAGCTGAAGCGAATTTTGACCATTAGCATTTACGTTAATTGGAGCGTCAAAGTATGTAACTTCTAGGTGTTAGTTAACTCCTCTAGACTATTAAAAGCAAAATTTTCCAGCTGAGAAAGCAATGAAACCCTATCTATCTTACTGCAACAACACACATTGGATTATGAACAGGATAAATGGAGAAATATAAATGTCACCGCAATATGGGGTTCAAGGCAGAAAGCCCGTCTTGCTTCTATGAGGAAGAATCAACTGATAGTTAAGCATGATAGTGAGACATTGTCTCATACAACTTCAGTGAAGCCTGACAATGAAGTTGTTGATGCGAAGCCTCTCGCAATAGATAATGGAGCATCAAACTCTTTTGGCTCGAAGGAACGTGTAAAAAGGTAAACTTTCTCATTGTTATCGTTCCTGGGATAGAAAGTGAAAATGCCATATTTCCTAAGCTAGACCTTTATTAAGAAAAAATCATCCCAGAAAAGTCGCTCCTGCTGTAAGGCCAGTGTTCTACCAATAGTTGATCTTTCGAGCCAACTTAGAGCTAGAATGACTTAAGTCTTGTTGATTCATTTGTGACTTTTTTGGGGGCTTAGGAATTTAGCAGACTTAACAGACGGAAGTCTTATATAACAGTAATGTTATTTTATTATAATAACATTGATAGAGTTGGCCATGGTTGCTTTTTCTTACCTGATATATTCCAACAGAAAACCTATTATTTACAAATTGCAAACACTACAGACTAAAAGGATGTTCTTACGGCTTAGGCTTAGATACAGTTTTTTCCCCGACCAATAAGATTATCTCAACAGTAGACATTTAATAGTTCTTCCTCCTCCATTGAGAGTTTCAAATGGTGATTCAATTAAGAAAATGAAGATTACTCAGTTGGATAAATTACAGAATCAATTTTTTTTTTTTTTTTTTTTTTTTCCAACTGAGCTCTGGACTTAGGAACTTCCTTAGCAAGTCAAGATATTTCAGAAAAATAGAGCTAATGTTGGAGTTTACATATCACCCCTTTGAAGAATTTCTTTCAGTCAGTTTTTCTTTCATCCAGGATTCCATGCTTTAGTTTGCCTTTTCAGGCAAGGCTATTTATAGCTAGGGTACCTACTTGTTCTGAATGCAATCATGAAAGCAAGTTAAATGCCCAGAAAGCTTCTGCTTTGCATGTCTCATATATCTACGACAACAAAATTTTCTGCAACATTTGAAATTTTTAGCGCTTTCAGTGATGAGCTATAGTTGGGCATTAAGAGTAACATGAGATTGGTTAAAACATTCTGCTCTATCTTTCATACTATGAATCCCTTTAATGGCTTATAAGATATATGACCATCTTCCAACTTCCTCTTATTACAGATTAGACAGTCTTATAATGGAGGCCATTACAACTATGAAGGAACCATCTGGTTCTGACCGTGCTGCAATTGCTGCATACATAGAGGTGTTTTCTACTTTCTTTGGAATAATCTTGCCTTTTCTTCTATACCTTTCTTTCATAAGTGCATAAATCTCTGTTAAGACTAAGGTATCTGAGATATATTCTCTTTTACCATCTCTTTAGTGTTTTGAACCAATAAGCTAATTTACCAATGTGTTGAGAGATAAATTATTTTACTCGTAGTAATTCTCGGATCTGCATTTTATTTTCAGGAGCAGTATTGGGCTCCTCCTAACCTCAAAAAGCTGCTGTCAGCAAAATTAAAGCATCTTCTAGCAAATGGTAAACTGATTAAGGTAAATATTGGAGCCCACTGTAAATCAAAAGCTCATATACCTGACTTTCCATAATTGGATAGACGTCTACATAGTGATGCATGCCGTTTTACTGGATTTTGGACAAATCTATTGTTATTAAACTGTGAATGCTGTGGACAGGTAAAGCACCGATACACAATTGGACCAAATTCTAGGTTCTCTGAAGGAAGAAAACTTTCAAGACCACTGCTTGACGGGAGACAGAAGGATTCCCCAAGAGCTGAAAAGAGAGAAGTAAAGATTCCCACATTATTCCAAGTTGATGATGAGATAACTGGAACAAGGAGCGTGACAGTTAAAGAGGCTGCTGCTGCTGCTGCAAAGGCGGTTGCTGAGGCAGAAGCTGCCATTGCGGAGGCCGAAGAGGCAGCCAGGGAGGCAGAGGCTGCAGAAGCGGAAGCAGAAGCAGCTCAAGTTTTCGCACAAGCTGCCATGAACGCTTTTAAATCTAGTGCACTTGAACAATGGTAAATTCCTGTCCCTTCACTTGTTTTATTTCACCGCGTCTCCTATCAGAAAGCAATAATCACTCTTTGACTCTTGCGACGTGCTTTTTGCCTTTAGAAAAAGCCAACCATAGCTTGCCATTTGCCAAGCTGTTTTGTGTGTGTTTTTTTCTTCTAAAAACTAAGGGAAGGAGGTGAATCTTATGCTCTAGACTGGACACATGACACTCTTTCATTAGATTTGTTTAAACACCAAGGTAGATTCAGAATGTATGTGCTGTTAGTTTCTAACTTTCTTTAGCAGCTATAAAGCTTTTTCTCCTAAACACAAAGAGATCTAGTAGTGAATCTAATCTAGTCCTCTACTTTTGATTCTGTTCTTCGATCAACTTGACCATAATGTTTTGGAAGAGATTAAACGCCCAATCCGTTATTTTATGAGAGTGTGTTTTCTGTTGCAGATTTTGCGCAAGAAACGAGCAATGGAAACACCGATTCATTCCCACCACTTCTTTGAGACATCTCGAAGCATGTAAATATTTTTGGGGGCCAACATTATTAGAAGATAAAGAGAGATTGTTGTTCTTGTAATCTTTTTAAATAGGTGAAGTACGATCTCTGTAGCCTTCTATGTTTTTGGCATTGCAAAAGACTTACTTGACTGATAAGTTAATAGATAATAGAAGGCTGAGCTCGGAAATGCAGGATCACTTTTTAGCATTCTCTTGACATTTGATTGCATCTGATTTTAGTTGTAGTTGATTGATACACTAATACTGAAGAGAATCTGCAGCAGAAAAGATGATCAAGCTCCGCAGTTTCCAACTGCTAAAGTATGTTGAAAAGCATTAAGACGTACAAGTTTAAATCTTTGTGCCTAGCTGTTGAAGATTGAAATCTCGATGGTTTTGCGATAAATTGTTATTTGTAAACATCAATTTAAATTAGAGTATTACGGTTGATCCGTGTAAACCCCATTTAAAATCAATTTATCCAACAACCCAGAACCATCAAACCCAATGAATCATGTTACACACAACCACAACTCTTTGAATGCTTTACAATGAGACCAAATCAACATCCAATTAAATCCTGAACCCCTCACCTCCTCTAATTTAATTTACACTCGAAAAAGAAGGAAACTGAACCAAAATCAACAACCTTATGTAACTTGCAGAGTAAGCAATCAAATACAGCAGAAGAATCATAATGGGAAACTGCTTTCTTCATTCAGTTCTTTGATTTGGAATGCTTTATTAGCCAATCGATAACTGAATCAATGTTTGTGGAGTTCTTGCACGAGATCATAAAGCAGCAAACTTCTCTGTCAGTTATCGACGTAAGTTCCCTGCATACATAGCAGATTCAAGAATTCATTGCCAAATAACAATCATTTCTGGAACATAATTAATCTAAGGGTTAAATATCAAATTGAATACTGAACTTTGGACAGATTTGCAGAAAACATACTGCACTGTTTTATTTTTATTGATAACATAGTAAATTTCAGGAAATCTGCAAACACCATACTTATTCTCCTTTTCTGTTAAATTTGATTGATTTTGTTAAAAAGGACATAATCCTCCTAGTTTTTTAAACTTTATAATATTTAAAAGGGTTAAGAACCTATAAAGTGTGTGAGGTTTGCCCTATGTAATATTTTGGTGTCTGAAGTTTAAATTGTTGATATTGGTTGTTTGAAGATTCAACTTTGTTGAAATTTGGTTTTCCGTCCATTTTTTCAGTCAAATTTGACAGAATGGTGTGAAAAGTCAAAAATACCCCTGATACTTTTATGTTTACTCCGGTCACCACCCAACACCGGCCGGCCACCACCCTACTCCGGCCGACCACCACCCAACTCCGGCCGGCCACCACCCGACTCCGGCCACCACCCAACTAGGGGCAGTTTCGGGATTTAGTTTTTTATTGGGTCATGTGACAATCACATGACCAAGTTCGGTCAATTTTAACAGCAAAATTGGACGGAGACAGCAAATTTCAACAAAGTTGAAACTTCAGACAGTTAATATCAACAATTTAAACTTCAGACACCAAAATCTCACATAGGGAAAACTTCAGATAGTTTATAGGTTCTTAACCCTTATATAAGAACATGAAAATAACATGGGTTTCAAGAATGAAAAATTAAAGTGGCGAATTAAGGGTGATTTTAATTTTTAGATAGGGGTTTATTAGCAAACTGTGTCAAATTTTGATGCAAAGATTGACAGAAGTATGATGTTTGCAGATTCGCCTTAATTTCAGTTTGCTATTAGTAAAAAAAATAGTTCAGTGTGCAATTTGGTAATTAGCCCTACAATTAATCTAATGAAAATAAAAAGAAGAAAATGAAACTGACATTTGATCGGTGAATGTTGGTTTAGAAAGAGCTCCAGACTTATCAGTCTTGTTCCCAAGAACAAGCAAAGGGATGCCACTCAACGAAGGCTTACTAAGCAAATCATGGAGCTCTCCCTTTGAGATGCTCAAATTATCAGGGTCCGCAGCATCGACCACATAACTAGAGTAACATCAAACCACCAATTTAGTACACCCACTACTAAGAACATAAAAACACATTTAATGGTCAATCAAGAGAAGTGATTACTTACACAATAGCAGAAACTGCACGGCAGTATCGCTCCCACATGCTCCGGAATCTCGGTTGACCCCCAAGATCCCATAATTTTATTGTAACGTTTCCTTTTGTCACTTTACGCATGTTGAATCCGACCTGAAGCCAACAAAAAAACATTTTTGGAGATCAAATCTTATACCAAAAGCAAGAAAAACTAGATGAAGCAAAATACTTGAGAGATCGCTTACTGTAGGGATCATGTCCTCGCTATACCCACCAGTCTAAAGGTAATACACATGAGCTATGTTAGAACCAAATCAGAAAATGAATGGAGCGGTAATGATATACATAATGCTTTAGTTTATGGAGAGTATGCAAAGAACTAGACTTACTGCAACAACATTGACAAGTGAAGTTTTACCAGCATTCTGTAGGCCAATTAAGGACAGCTCCATTTCCTGCTTGAAGAAGAGGCTACAAATAGAAACCAATAATCAACATAGAGGAAGCAAAACAAACTAAATCCAAATACAGGCAGCACACTACATAACGAGCATAATAGGATCTCTTTAATCAAGTCTACATTCTTTGTTGTTGTCAGAAAACAGATAAATGGCATTAATTCAACAATTGATATATAACATAAACCTACAGATGACTTGCTCCAGTAGATGGATCTGCAAATCATTCCTGAACCGAACCTTGGAGCACTCTAACTTCATAATTCGGCTATAAAGTGTGCCACTGAAGATTACTAAGATCTTATATGATTAATCACAATTAGCCTCAGCCTCTCCATTAAATAATCACGTATTTGGTCCTAGACTAAGCTCATCATCAATGCTCAGCAGGTCTTCTTCAAAAATAGAACTCTCAGAATTTAAGTAGCAAGTTTACAATGTTTTGAATAATAAGGCTCCTTTGCTCCAACCATGACAATCATCAATTAAGATGTATTTTTACAGATTTGTTGAAAACCCAGATAACCTATTTCACAATTGCGCATAAAAACCACAACTTTTTTGGACATTACAACGCAAGAGCTACAATATCATGAGGCAAACACGAAGAACTCACCTACGAAGCCAATTTAGAAAAACTTCCCAGATACCCATTGGACGAGTAGAAGCAACAATGGATTCTCTCTGCGGAAAGAAGAAAGCAGAGGAGAGGAGATCTCAGGAAGGAGGACGACGATGACTCTGCCTGACCACAGAGATGGAAGCTTCGCAGCTTGGCTTGGTACCAAACGTGGACCGTATTGGTGCAAAAGGAAAGGAAAGGAAAGACGGATTTGCCAAATTATACGGGTAGACGTACGTACGTTTTACCCCATAACCAATTCAATCCACTGGCCGTCCATCCTTCCTTTGAATAAATTTGGCCAATCAAGAAGAATCAATCTTCTGCAAACCTGATTTTGCATCAAGTGACTCACTATTCGTATATGGATAATGTACAGGTACTAAGTAGAACCTTACAATTTACCCTAATGTTTCCACTATATTGCAATTTGCACCCCCTTTTGTGTGGCTCACTGTATTTCAAATTTTTGGAATTTTCTATTATCATTATTGTAGAACACTATGTTTGTACTTTTTTTAATATTAACTTAATTATAATATATATAAAATATAAAATTATGAAAACATTTAACTACACTTAAAATTTTTATATCATACCAATTATAATATTAATTCCATATAAAGTTTACTATTAGAATAATAGAAAAATATAAAAGAAAAAAACTACTACAAAGACACAAACATAATGCTTGTGGAACATAGTAAAAACTAGAAAGACCCCAATTTTTTTTTTTCATTTATATATTTCAAAATTTAGGGAAAATTGTCACTTTACTCCCCCAACGTTAAAGATTAATCTATTTTCTATGGTCCACTGGGGAAATATTTGGCTGGTTTCAGCATTTATATCAGATTCACCACATGGAACACGTAACATGCCAAGTAAATGTTATTATATTATTATAATAAATACTAAATAGAGAGACGCATATCAAAATCTGATAATTGTGGTACAAATACAGTCGACAACTAAATAGGGAAAATGATTCATGTTTCGACAACATCACTCACAGAAGTTTCGACAGCTTAATTAATATGAGAAGTTTCGAATCACAGATGAAGTAAGTTTGCTTAAAAAAACCCATAAATATTACACGTTCTACCCTATGTATTTGAATCAAAATTTATTGGAGTGAAGTTGTCGAACTGTGTGTATCAAACTAGGATTTTTCTACTATGCTTTGGGAGCACCATGCTTTTGGTTTTTTTAATACTATGATGGACTTAATTGTAACATAAGTAAAACTTTAAAAGTATGAAAAAATATGAATTTTTTTAACTACACCTAAGATGTGTATCATACAATTAATAATATCAATTTCCCTATGGGGTTCACCTTTAGGGCAATAGAAAAATAAAAAAATTAGTGGCAAAAGCATGGTGCTCCAAGAGCATTGTAGAAAGGTCCATCAAACTATAAGAAAACTTCACTAAGGAAACAACAATGTTCAAATGAAAAAATTTTGTACCTAAATAGTAACATTACAAAGTTCAAAATTTTAAAATGGAACAAAAAGTTCAAAAAATACCAAAATAATCTGTCTACAATATGGATGACACCCAAATTCATCTTTTTCTCCTTTTTTTCAATTTTTGTTTTGTTTTTATGTTTTAATTAAATTATTTATGTAATTTCAAATTTTGCTAATCCGGTCAAATCGTTCACCTAATAGAATAAGGTTCAATTTAATGTATTATTGTTTTAAAACTCTGTGTTGGGTGAAAAGTTTGACAGTTCTATACTCTAAAGTTAACTCGGTAAAACTGTATACTCAACCTGATAGGATTTTAGAAAAAAAAATCGTAAAATTGCATAAATCATTTAATTAAAACATAAAAACAAAACAAAAAACTGGGAAAAAAACGAATTTGCGATGGCCCAAATTTTTTTGGGCGTCCCTTCTGTTTTAGACAGCTTCAATGGTTATTTTTTTTCGAAATTTTTGTTACATTTTAGAATTTGAAATTTATAAAATTGCTATTTGAATTAAAAAAAAATAAAATGAAACATTAATAACTCATAAGTTAAACATTAATAACCCAAGGTTGGTTGGACCAACTGTTAAAGCGAGTTGTGTTCCCATGGGCGATCCGAGGTCAAAACCCGCCGGAAACGCCGCCTTAATACATTAGGCGATGGCTAAAATAAGCTCGATTGTATATACAATCGAGCTTGGCATTATTCACCTTATGTCCTCATTTAATGTAGTCTGACCAACTCAGTTTAACTATCTCTTTTCTCTCTTATTATGCTAATTTTGTCTCTCTTCATACGAGACCAAGTTTATTATTTCTTTCTTTCGGCGAGTTTTGTTGACTTCATATCAATTTATACGAGACCAAACAAAACCTATTACACACATCATATGTTATTATTTTCTAGATTTTTTTTTATTAATAGTGGATAAAATTTTTGTGCTAATCTATTTCTTATAATAATTGCAAAGTAATTTTTATTTTAATTGGTTGTTAACTTAATTTTGATAATCTTATTTCTCTCATAAGTGGGTTGAAAAATTGTGAAATTTCGACATGACGTATTGGTGAATCGGTCATTATTAGTTTAGAAGAATGAAATACTTCAAATAAACATCACATCATTTTTCCTTATATATATATATATATATATAATATTCTAAAAATTAAATTACTGATTATTTTCCCCCGAAATTAACTACAGAAATTGAATTAGCTAGAAATTCCAAATAACATAGAGTAAGATTAGCAAAATCTCACTACCATATAATATGTGTATTTATAAGCTGCTATATATATCAGAAAGCTTAAGAGAAGTTATACATATTTTACGTACAAATATAATAATAATAGAGAAAGAAAAAGAAAGCCAAAAAAAAAAGACAAATCAGCATATAATAACTAATAAGAGAGAGGAGAGCGACAATTAAATTGAAGTGGGCTAAATTAAATGAGGGAGGACAGATGGTGAATAGTAGAGTAGCTCAGATCTCAAGATATCAGATCTAACGGTGGTAAAATCGATTGTATATACAATCGAGCTTATTTTAGCTGTTCCCAATACATTATCCTTATCTTTTTCATAATCTTTTGCCAGCATAGATTGCCAACCAAAGATGACTTGTTAATAACAATCCTGTCACCACATAAATATATTTCCTTTTTTAGTCAAATAATTGCATAATAATAACAAATATAAATGTCATTGCAGATCCATATTAATTCGTCTTCTACTGGATGCTTGTTCTATCATGTTCTTCTTTCTTTTTGAGTTAATAATAATTTATTAGCTTAAGTTTCGTGTAAATAAAATTATTAACTAACAAATAGTCCATAAAAGAAAATCAAAGTTAGCAAATTGTTTAAAATAAAACTTTAACTACCAATTTATTTGAATGCTCAGATGTAAACTAACAATTTATTTATATATATATAAAAAAAAATCAACTATCAATCGATTGTCCAAACGTGAGTAAGCTTATCTATTTATACAGATATGATATGTACCTCAATTGAGATAATCATCAAGTACTTCATTGAGGATTCAAAACTAGGGACACTCTACACTAGCTACAAAAGTTGATTAGATAATGGATAACATAACATGAATATATATATATATATATATACATCATATAACAGGAAAGTACCACTATATATATATATATATATATCATTTTATTAAATAAGTTACTATTGCATATAATATAACATAATATAGGAAACTGAAAAGTGGAAATGTTATGTTGGCTTAATCACCCAAACACCTTACTGGCTTACTCATTTCCTCTCTTTTTAGTAGAGCGGTAAGAATATGATTTATTTAGAAAATATGTTCATAACCAAATTGAAATGCAAAACAAAATATGTTCCAACCAACCTTGGGTTATTAATGGTCTTTTGATATGCACGCAAAACAGTTTCGCTACGAAATTGAAATGATTGCAGTAAAATACTTCCAATTGATTAATTAACGTAACATTTCAATTGAGTGTCTAGAAGTTATTTCGCTACAATTGTTTAAATTTATTGTAGAATTCATATTGAGTGCACATAAAAAAAAACTCAGGTGGCCACATGCTATGTTTCTGTCTAATTTGACATAAATTATAAGAAATATAGTAATTTGTTCGAAATTGGAATTTTATGTAATCAGATTTAAGCTAACAATTTATAATTGAGTAAAAATATAAATGTGTTAACACTTGGTAAAATCAATGACCCTCATTATTTGCTTGAATGGACCAGTTAGCTCTATTGATTGGTATTAATAGCACAATATTTATTAATACATAGAATTAATAGAAGTTGATGTACATATATGTAAGACAATTTTGTTACATGATTTTGTTTGTTTGTTTACGAGCGTGTGTTGTAAAGGCCCATTAAGAGAGAAGTATTCTATTATATTGATTAAGATTTAGAATAATTTGCACTTATACAGATATCATTATGTAAAGGTAAAGTGTTGTAAGGCTCTAACTGGTTTTGAATGTTAATACACGAAGCGATATACCATGCATGTACAAGCTTTTGATATACTTTCTTATTATTATGATCAAAAGTTGAAATTTGTTGATGCACAAATGAAAGAGGGAAAAACGAAAAAGGTTTATAATTAAGTGTAGAAGCTAGGTAGGAAGGGTTTTAGTCAAATTCCTAGAAAAAAGCTAGGATCCAATACTTTAGGTAAACACCCCAATTAAGCAGAATCAGAACACACTTGTCTCTATTATGTGTTCTACTACAATAACCACAACCACAAGCTATTCTTGCCTTGCGCATCAAGTCATCATCTTCTCCACACTTAAACAAAGCACCCCCTCCCATCCCCTTTGTCTTTATTTCCTAACTCTCTTCCAGCTCCTTAATGCTCAATATGAAGAGCAATATTGTAATTGATGGGACCAAACTTTGTCTCATTATCACATTGTTAATCATATTCGAGTCGGTATTGGTATCATCGCAGGTCATGAACGGGACTAGCACGATTTATAGCAGGCGAGATCCTCTGCACCACTTCAAGTACTACCATGGAGGTTTCAATGTCACTAACAAGCATTATTTGGTCGTAAGTTCATCTTATTATATACAACAATATTTACGTTATCACGTAACCCGTCGTCTGTGATCAATTCTAATCCATCATATCATGATTTATTTATACATAATTTCAATTATAAGAATTTGCTCATGTTTTCCAGTCTGCAGCATTTACAGGAGTTTATGGCTTCGTTGTGGCGGGGGTTTGGATTTTGTGTGGAGTCGGATTTGGCGTTTTCGCACTTACCAAGAGTTGCATGCCCAGTGGAACAACTACTAATTCTTCTTCATCCTCAAACCCTTCAAAACCATGCCGTTTAATGCTCTTCATCATTGTCCTTTTATTCACTCTCCTTGCAATGTAAGTAAAGTAATTCACCCAACTGTCTATCTCTATATTCTATTTTATCTATAAGGTTAAAAAAAAATACGATGCAAACATACATTCTAATTTACAGTCATCAGATTATGCGAGAATAAATTAAATTTCATAAGGGAATTTTAATCAAATCTCAGATATTACTCATATTTCGATGTGTTTAGGATTTAGGGTTTCGGGTTAGCTAACGACAGGAAATTCGACTGCATCTCCGTTTTAATCCAAAAAATTGCATTTTACCCTTATATTATCTACATATACATAATAGTTTCAAACGGGCTGCAAATTAAGCCCAATATCTTAACCAAGCCCGTATACTTTTCCGGGCCGGGCATGGAACCTACTAATAGCTAACAGTTGCATGTGCTCTAATTGGACTTGAAGAGTCGCGTGCGGTTTCGCGTTGGCGGCAAAACAGAGGTCACTTCGTGCGACGGAGAAGATGAAGGACACCATGCTCAGCGCCGGCGAGGACGCTCGCCGGGCGATGCGGCGGACCGTTCGGCCGATGAAGGAGATGCAGAACCTACTTGGTCCGTACAACTTTAGGGAGGCGGTTCGCATCAACATCACAGCTCATCGTCTGGGCAAGGCGTCAAAGCTCATCCAACAGGTCGTCCAAAAGGCCGACATTTCCGTCGATTTAGCCGTCCGAGTAGTGTAAGTAACTCTTCTTGTCTCTTAATCGTATGAATGTTCGTTGTGTTTTTCATGGTTTTGAGGATTGTCGTTGTTCGATCTGGTAATCAGGAACACGGTGCATCTTGCGGTTATTATAACCGATCTGGTATTGTTAGTTGCGGCCACAGGTGACACATTCTTGCTGATTTCGATAAATTAAAATGCCATTTTTTTCATTTATTATAATTTGGCTTCTTTATTTCTTTCATTTTTTTCCCAATAATTTGAATTGTTGCATTTTGTTTGCACCACGCAGCTCTTCTATTACTGCATTGGCGCACCGGATTCATCATGTAAGCTTGAGTGCTATTTTGCAGAGTATTCATTACCGTTACCTAAAAAAAAAAAAATTAAAGCATTAGAAATCAACATAGCTTGCATTTTGATATGCAGTTAAAAAAAGTCAGTATGATTTTTATTTAAAAAAATGTTCGCTCTATTTTTTGTGACAAAGACTTATAATTCTGATTTGTTTATTTTTCTTTATGTTAGTTTGATCGTGTTGCACTTGATTTGATTTCAGAATGATAACCATGTGCTGGATATTAACTGTTGTCTGCTGGATACTCACTGGTTGCGATTTCTCCATCCACACGTAAGCAACCATTTCCGAATGAATTGTTTAGGAAATCTAGCTAGCTCATTTACTGACATTTTGATTGCTATAAAGTTTTGCAGAAGATGTTTGTTCTGCATTTGAGGATTATGTGCAGGCAAGGCAGAACAACAGCCTCGCCACACTTATACCATGTCTCAATTCATCTACTGCTGACAATGTCTTGTTCCAGACAAGATCCACAGTTTATAACATCATTAACCAGGTACTTAATTAATCATCATTGTACTTACACCAAAATCACTTGAAATTTCACATAAATTTGATTTTGTTTTTTCCATTGCAGTTAAATTTTATTATAGGGGAAGTAAAACAAAGTATCGAATCAAAGAGTTGGAGCGACAAAGTGCCGGCCAGTACGACCGTTTGCCAGCCGTTCTCCGGACCACCCAACTACTCCTTCTTGGACCAGAATTGCTCCAAAAATGAAATTCCCATTGGACAAGTACCTCTGGTACGTCAATTTGAACGCCAAAATTAATAAATAAATAAAAAGGTGAAAAATTACAAATGCTAAAACATGAATATTAATATTTTAAATCTGGAACATCGATTACCAACAGACACATCACCTATTATAGTTTGAACAATTTGTAGGTTTTTTTTTTACCGATTAGTTTAACAAGGGGTTGTATTTGGTCAATGCAGATTCTTTCAGAATTTACATGCAACAACAACAACGTTACGAAACAATGCGAGGGAGAAGGGAAATTCGTATCTCAAGAATCATTCAAAATGGCCACGGCTTATAGCGTATCGACGCAGGATTTGATAGGGATGTACCCTGATTTGCGTAGCTTGGCCCGATGTTCCTTCGTAAAAGATCTATCCCGGGATATTGTGTCTGATAAATGTAGGCCACTTCGGATCTCGACTAGAGAGTTGTGGTTATCGATGTTGTGCCTTTCGATTTTTATGATAGTTTTGGTGGTGGTGTGGCTTGGAATGGCTTACCTTGATAAAGGAAGGTCTTTCTCTAGGTGCTCCATTTTCCCTAGATCGTTAGAGATCAGGACGGGTGATTGACAAGCTTAAATGTTTGTTTAGTGTAAGTTGTTAAAGTGTGCTGTTTGTGGTGTAGATGACAACAATAATGTATTTACGTACAGATTCAAACTTCACTAATTATACATAGTTTGTTGTGGAACATCTTGAATAAAGGTTCAACTCGCCTTTCGCAAAATGCTACATGTATTGGTCAATTTAGTTGCACTTGTTGGATGCAATTAAAAGTTCATATATTAAATGCATTTGTTATGTGTATTGACTATTGAGGCTATTAACGTAGCTATATATTTGTGTAAAATGTTGGATATAAAAAAAGAAAAAATTAATTTTCAGTATTTGAATCCAAGCCCTTACTTTAATTAAGGGAGGGTATTCTGATTCATTACACCATTTACACATACTTCAGGATTCAATAATTATATCCCAATTAACAACATAATAGTAGTGGTTCAATAATTATTCAATTTAAAGAGGTACGATTCTCACAATAATGCATCGTTTAGTTTGCTAGTGCAGGAGGATTCACTGCATGGCTACCCCCAACATTACGTAAACGCGTGGAAAATGCTACAACGGATCTCTTCCTCTTCTCTTCCCACCACCGAACCGAAACTACCTAGTAAATACTCAGTCAAGTCATCATATCAAGTTTATCTATTTCAGCTATGTCGGAATCTAGAACCCCTCCATCTTCTTCATCTCTTCTCGTTTCCGATTCCTCTGTTTCAGCGAAATGCCCTCTCCCTGTCGAAGATTGTTATTTCCAACAATCGTTTGCGTTAGAAATGCAGCAGACTCAACGGAAAATCCGCCGCCAACGGGCCTCGATTTACGCACCGGAAGTCTTACATTCATTGGATCCGTCATAGCGGCAGCAACTATGTTAATCGGGATCTTCTACCTGGTAATCGCCAGATTCTTCCGCAAAAAGTCCACTTCGAGGCAGAGCAGCCTTGGAAACCCGACGAGCCCTAGAAATCCCCCTATTTTGTTCGATACACACGAGGAATTCATCGACGAGGAACAGGGTCCACCTCTGGACCATCCAATCTGGTACATCCACACCGTCGGCCTCGACCAATCCGCCATCGATTCGATCGGGGCGTTCAATTTTAAGAAAGGGGAAGGGATGATCGACGACGGCGCGGATTGCTCCGTCTGCCTCACTGAGTTTGAAGACCACGAAACCCTAAGGCTTCTCCCCAAGTGCAGCCACGCCTTCCACGTGGCCTGTATTGATATGTGGCTCCGTTCCCACAAGAACTGTCCTCTGTGTCGGGCCCCGGTGATGAATACTGCTCCGGCCGACGCAGAGGTGGATAACACTGCCAATTCAGGCCCCCCTAACCCGACAATTGATGATGATAGGGTTAGTGACGTTGAGGAAGGTGAGAGCAGCGGCGGTGGAGAGATGGTGATAGTACAGAATGAAGATGCGGCGATGAAAGGGTTGAGAAGGTCGGTTTCCATGGATGCGGTCTCGGCTTCAGAAATTTATCGAGCGATTGGAGTCGCTGTTAATGGATGCGGAAGGGAAAGGATGAAGAAAGGGAAGAAGTTGAGTTTGAGGTCGACATCTAGGATTATTGGGACTTCTTTTAAATTGTATACAAGCATGAAGAGTTAGTTAGTTAGTTAAATAATATATTGAAGATATCATCTATCAAATTTCTATTTTAAATATTAGTAATATTTATTCATATGAAAATTGTAATCTGTGTGTAGCCATTCAGAAGAAAGTGTCCTCGAGTGGTAGTGATTTGCAAGTAAAAAAGTAACTCAAGAAAAATATCATCACATTCCAATTTGTATTTGCCAAAAAATCCACATCCAGTAACAACAAATTGACCACCGTTAAACCAATTACACTAAACAAGACCGAATATTGTTTTTTGGGTACCCACCCACCCTACTACAAAACTCTCGTTCATCTGTACTAAACAATATATCTCTACAGCCATTGCTTGTATAACCAAATGTACAATCTCTTCACCAATTGACCAACCGTGAAGTAGCCAATAAACAACAGCACCAGGAACCCGAAATACGACAATGGCAGCGATATAAACCCCATCACCTTCCCGATCGGGGTGAACGGTAACCCGATCCCGATCGCAGACACCATAACGGTCGACAAAATAATTGGCCAAGCTGCTATATCCTGAATGAACGGGATCTTCTCCGTTCTGATCATGTGGATTATCAGCGTCTGCATTAGAAGCCCTTCCACGAACCACCCCGACCGAAAGAACCTCTCTTCTAACACATCATCCGCCTCATAGTAGAACCACAAGAACATCAGGCATGTCACGTCACATAGTGTGCACACCGGCCCGTTCCACAGGATGAATCTCGGGAGCCCCTTTTGGGACCACCTCTGTGGCGTCTTCAACATGTCCTCGTCCATCTTGTCCCACGGGATCGCGATCTGCCCCACGCTGTATAGGAAGTTCTGGGTGAGGAGCTGACGTGGCGTGAGCGGTTCAAACTGGAGGAACAGCGTGGCGATCAGTAGCGAAAGGACACTCCCGACATTGGCTATGACCGACATCTTTATGTACTTCATGGTGTTTCCGAAGGTCATCCTGCCCCTCTCCACTCCCGCCACGAGCACATTTAAGTCTTTTTCTAACAATATGATGTCCGAGAAATCCTTGGCCACGGACGCGCCAGAGTCTACAGAAATGCCAACATCGGCCGCGTCGAGCGCGAGGGAATCGTTAACCCCGTCGCCAAGGAACCCAACCACGTGGTCCCCGACCCTTTGGAGAGACTGGACTACCCTTAGCTTCTGGGACGGGGTGAGACGAGCTAGGACTGTGGCTCGTTGGACGGTCTCGTGGAAGGACTGCTGGGTCATGAGGTCAAGTTCGGGACCGGTGATGACGTGTGTCGTTCTGATCCCGACTTCTTTGCACACTTTGATCGCCAGAGGAAGCGAATCTCCAGTCAACACCTTGGCTTTGACTCCTTTCTCGGCTAGTCGCCATAGTGCCTGCTTTGCCGTGTCCTTTGGAGGGTCGTAGAATGTTATGAGGCCGATAAAGACCATGTTGGTTTCGATGTCCTCATCATCTCCGCCCTTCCTTTTACTGCTTCCGTGCTGCAAAACCGAACAATTCCGATTCTAAAACATGAACGAAACCAAAGATGATGTTTCATTGAGAAAGACTAATGCAGCATAAAGAAGAGCAAAGAAACATAATACCATTGGTAGTCTCTTTATAGCAATTGCAAGGATCCTTAGCCCCTCATTGCTGATCTCCTCCCCCAAATTAACAATCCTCTGGTACTCCTCATCCGAAAACGCCTTTATACCGCCTTTATCATAATGCTCGACGTAAGAACACACCTTCAACACTTCTTCTAGCGCTCCTTTAGTAACCATCAACCGATCATGCGATTTCCTACTTTGATTATCTCCGGTCACCGGGTTTAATTCTAAGATTATGGAAACTCGCCTTCGGATGAAGTCAAAGGGGATCTCGTCTACCTTTAACCACTTGGAGGGCTGGAACCTGATGCTGTTGGTGTAGACGTAAGCTGTTATGGCATCGTCTAGTGGGTACTTGTGGTCGGTTTTGAAATACGAGTTGAGAAAGGCAAACTGTAGGACCTGGTCCCTATGTGTGCGCCAACTGTCCACATGGTCAATCATGATGGCTCGGTTCATTGTTAATGTCCCAGTCTTGTCGATGCACAGGATGTCCCTAAAAGATCATCAGTAAACATGATAAAAATTGAGTTGATACATTTGATCCAACGGTGATCAGAAAGTATTGCAGCCTCCATGGTATGCCAAACACACTCAAAATTGGACATAAAATTTACTGATTGTTATACACCAACTGAGCAAGAGAAGAACTTACATGGATCCCATGAAGCGTATGGCGGTGAGACTCTTGACAACACATCGGTCCTTGGCCATGGCAAGTGCCCCTTTTGCGAGGCTAGTGTGGACAATGAGAGGAAGCATCTGAGGCGTGAGGGCGCAAGCAACTGATATACCGAACAAGAAACTGTCCACTGTGTCACTCGAAGTTATGTACTCTATGAAGATGATAATCAGAACAACTACCATCATAACCCCGACCAACACATACGATATTTTCCGCACACCCTTCTCAAACCCATCTGGTGGCTTTCGCTTCCCAATCGTTGAAAAAATTGTGCTCATATAAGTCTTTGATCCAGTCGAAACAACTAACCCGGTTCCACTACCAGACACCACATTGGTTCCCTGTATTGCAGACATTGCAAATCAAACATTGTGGCAGAAGAAAATAAATCCAGACAATGATAATAGGATCAACACATAGTTCCAAGTGGGTTTTCATCCTAAAACCAATTGCCGATAGGGGACTAGTTCACTTGCTATATATGCTTGATCCTTTTTACATGAAATCCCTAATTTGGGGAAAAAAATTCAGAGTATTCATGTATTTGCATACCATGATGAACTATCTATCTATATATACTGTCTT
Organism: Clarkia xantiana subsp. parviflora; assembly: GCA_036873135.1. Taxonomy (NCBI): domain Eukaryota; kingdom Viridiplantae; phylum Streptophyta; class Magnoliopsida; order Myrtales; family Onagraceae; genus Clarkia; species Clarkia xantiana. The sequence goes on along the minus strand of JAPTYO010000008.1, from coordinate 13,545,153 downwards.
TAAATGGTCTGTTATGGGGCATTGTGGGTATACTTTTCAATTCAATTTTGTCTCTACAAAATGTTAAATTCAACAAAAAATTATAACATTTGAGACTTGAATTCGTAATATACATTGACGAGTAGATTTATCTACCACTTGGCTATGTTTGTATATATTGTACATTAGTCAAGATTTTTTCATAAATAATATTATGGATAAGCCAAATATGTAGTATATATATACGCGTGTGGCTCTCCTGTAGATATGTAAATGAGAACATCATTTGAAATAACTGATTGCAACAAGGCATACCATGAAGCAAATATTCCTCAAATCAAGCAAGGGAGTGCTTTGGTCTTCCCTGATATCAGCAGTTTTTTTGGTCGTAAGGGACTCTCCCGTTAATGATGACTGGCTGCGGAACAAGGACCAACAATATCAACAATTTGCTCCAAACAGATAAACAGACAATCAAAAGGTTGGAATTTTCAAGAAGTTTCACCTTACAACGAGATTTTTTGAAGAAAGAATCCTCACATCTCCGGGAAAAAGATCCCCTGGTTCAAAAACTACGATATCTCCAGGAACAATGTCCTTTTGATCAACTTGAACGATTAGCTCGGTCTGTACTACTCTCCCAGCACATCTCTGGACTTTAATCGGACATTTAACGAACTCTGAAAGTTTCATTGCCGCTTTTGAACTGCTATGCTCCTGATATATGATAGCAAGAAATCAAGAAACAAGATTCTCTAAATAGTTAAGCAGACTGAGCATGAAGCGAGGTTTTACCTGGTAGAATCTAAGTGAGACGCTTATAAAGACCAAGACAAGCATTATGCATCCATTAGGATTGTCGCTAGTGATGTATGAAAGTACAGACAGGACAATGAGGATCATGTTGAATGGATGAAAGAAAGCAGTCCAGAGAAGTTGCCACCAGCTTGGGAAAGCATGTTCAAGGGGCGCATTGGGACCTAACTCTTTCAGTCTCCTCTCGGCTTCTGCAAAACTCAAGCCTGGAAAACCCAATAGAGACCCAGTTGAGAATATGTCGGTCTTGTCAAAAGGAGAATCGGTACAAACAAAGGCTACTTTTTGGCCAAAAATCTCCACTTTATTATCCAAGAAAGAAGCAATCGACTGCTCAATATCATTTGAGACTAAGAATCTATAATTCACATTGGCATTTCATCAAACAGGTCGTTGGCAATCTCATTATAGATGCTAGGAAACCCAACAGCCAATTCAACATCTTCCTAGACAGATGTATCAAAACCACGTATCCTACATTTCAATTTCATGATCAAATGTTGAATTGAGAAGAAATTCAACTGACCCATTTCCGTGGAATCAACATATTCGAAGACCAGATTCTTGTCCGTTTGTGCTATCGTATATAGCCACGAGGAAACTTTCTCTTCTTCCTCCGTCGCGGAACCTCCATCAATCTTATCTGTAAAATCCCATCAGCAAAAAGAAAATCAAAACTGGTGAAATGAAACAATGCTTACAGTGAAATTTAAGGAAAGAGCTTTACTTCCGGACATGAATCGGCCCAAGAACTCCAAAAACTGATTAAAGAACCCCTCATTCTCCTCCTCCTCCTCATCGTTCCGAGAGGTAGATGGTTTTTCGACGAGATGTTGTTCAACGGAGCCATTGGTGCAGTTTCCGTTTTGGTTGAAAATGGGGAGAATCGAGCCGAGCCTCCCCATGTCGTCAAACCAGCTGGTGGTTGTTTTGCGGATGGAAACATAATATATGTCTCGGCAATAAAGAATGGACGATGAATGGAGCTCAGTTATTGTTCGGTGAGTTGAAGATTTGACAAGAAGGTATAGAGAGAGACAGAGAGCAGTGGTTTCTCTCTCTAGACCGTTTTCAACTACCAGGCTTCAAACGACGGTTAGGTATGCACAACTCCCGCCGATGACAGTAAGGAGGAAATTAAAAGTCTGTTGGAGAAGAAAGTCACGTGCGTCGCTCATGCAGGTGCTAGTGCCTCCCACTAACTGACTAAAGTGCTCTTCTTCTAAAACTAAAAGTACAATAAAAAACGTAATAATATTGTCATATTTACGTGTTATTTATTGTTTATATTTACTTATTTAGTGTTCTTATTGGCAAGAAACAGGCAAACAGCCACCCAGCCAATTAAATATTATTGTGGTCAACTCCAAAATTATTTAGTTGATCTTATTGGATAGGTTCAAATAATATTAGATTTTTTAATGTAATAATGAGCTTATTAATTCCTTTCATTTTGCCGGCCAAAAAATATATATATATATATATAGAGCATGAGGTCGGTGTTTCTTTTTACGTTGAACATTGCAATTAATTAACATATTTGATAGGAAATATTATTTTTTAGTAACTCAACTATTATTGATTTTTTGTATTTAACTTAAAAAAATAGATGTTTTAACTATTAGAATTAAGATTAAAAAAATGGTTAAAGTGTGATTATTCAGTGATTTTATACTCGATTCACTTAGTTCACGGCCCACATTGGTCCGAGTCCTCACCTAGTTAGGGGATCGTATTGATATGATTTCATGCTAGACTCGATCACCTTATTTAGAAGGCTATATCTAGAACAAACTCATGTCAAGGCGAGCCCTCTAATTCAGTTAACTGAGTCATGATTGATCTAGAATTTTATCGCTCAAGGTGAGCTAGGGGCTCGACCTGACTCGGGCTCGTGCTAGACATGATCTTCCATATTATAAGATCAAAGTCTAGCATGGGCTCAGACCAATGCGATCCTCTAACTAGGTGAAGTGAGACATGCAACATTAAACAATCACACTTCAAATAGTTAAGACACTTAAAAGTCAAAAAAATGTTAAGGTATTAAAAAGTCGATTAGACTTGAGACACTAAAAATGTAATTTTCAAGACTTGTTATTTTGGTAGACGAGAGAATACTTTAATTAAGGGTTAAATACCGAATTGCAAATAATATGCAGTTTGCTAGTTAGACCTTTTTTTTTTCAACGAGTTACTAGCTAAACATTTTGTATGGTGCAAAAAAACTAACATTGTCTATTTTTTTGTCAATTCAGAATGAAAAATATTTCAAAAGTTCGAAAAATTCCTAAAGTTTATTTAAATGAGAAAGACCTCAAGATTTATATTAAATAAAAACTTCAAACATCTTAAAAATATATATATATATATATATATATATATATATATATATATATAATAATAAATGTAACCAACAATACAAAGTATAAAATTATGATAATATTTTAGAATTTTTGGATTATGTTAACTTGTATTAATGTTTATCACTTAAAAATTTTATGTGAGAACTTTATATGCTTTTATATAAAAATTAAGGTTATTTTTGTAAGCATATGGTAATGGGCGCCGTAATTGGTAGCCCATAATATGTATAGTTTACCTAATAAACTTGGGTAAATGTCACATTAGGGTTATTGGGCTAGACCCAATTCCCAATTGACACGGGAGGCCCAAAATTGGGTCTCCCCAAATACATAGGCCGGCCGAAACCCTAGGTGGGGTTAAGTGGACTTTTGTGCACTTTACTCCTCCTATAAATAAGAGGTGTTAGGAAGTTTTTAGGGTTAATCATAATTCCCTCATTATAGTGCTTTAGAAAGAAAAACCCTCCCCCCATAAACCCTAGTTCGGCCGAACCATATCCCTCACCAAGGGTGTGCCAAATTGCCTTCGAGCAAACTCTACAGAGACTTGTCCCCGTGCCAAGAATTGATCAGAGGTTTTGTTGTGGAGGTTGCACCACGTAGGGCTTCTCTAACAAGAACCTCTACGGGCCCCGACCGGAGGATCGAGAACTCCCTCCTGAGAAGATCTTGGGTCTACGGATCACCTTAAAGTTATGTGTGAAACTTCCGCTGCGTAATCCCGATTCCTAGCATGTACCTTGTTTTAGTATCTGTAGTGATTACTCCCCGTAATCTAATAGTGGTATCAGAGCATATGTTAGGAGTTCATGATTTTGATAAATTGGTGCTCTTGAAAATTTAAATTGAAAACCAATAGTTTTAAATAGAAAATTTTAAATTTTCGATTTTTTTTTTTTGTTGTTGGTAAAACTGAAATTTTCATGATGTTCTTGGTAAATTTGATGTTCATGATCTTCAAGAAAAGTGTAATATTTATCAAAATCAAACATTGTATTGTAGATCTTATTAAAATTTGATCTTGAAACTTGACAACTTGTTTCTAATTAGGGTTAAAGGTACTTTTGATACCACATGTTTGACCGAATGTGGCTTTTAGTACTGGATGTTTAGTTTTGTATACTTTTGGTACCGGACGTTTGAAAAAATGTGGCTTTTGGTACATCCGTTAGTTGGCTGTTAGTTTTGGTCGTTAAATGACATGTGCAAGTCACGTGATCGACTCTAAACTTTTAATTTTGTGCAATTTAGTCCCTCAAATATATTCATAACTTTTATTTTGTTTAATTTAGTCATAAAGCTTCAAAATCGAACCCAATTGGGACCTATCTCCAATTGGGTAAATTATCCCAAATGGGGATATGTCAATTGAATTCGATTGGTTTAATTGGGTCCGATTTTGAAGTGTTATGACTAAGTTAAACAAAATAAAAGTTAGGAGTATATTTGAGGGACTAAATTGAACAAAATTAAAAGTTTAGAGTTGATCACGTGAGTTGCACATGTCATTTTACGGCCAAAACTAACGACCAACCAACAGATGTACCAAAAGCCACATTTTTTCAAACGTTCGGTACCAAAAGTATACAAAACTAAACATCCGGTACTAAAAGCCACATTCGATCAAACATGTGGTATAAAAAGTACCTTTAACCCTTCTAATTATGTGTTAATTTCGGCTAACCCTAAGGATTTGCAAGGTAAATTTTGTTTTTTTTTTTTTTTAATTTCTTAGGCACCAAGAAAATAAAATTCGGCCGAAATTAAGTAATGTACTGTTTACTATTTTTTTTTTTTAATCTAGGTAACAACATATCTATAATTAGAAACATAAGGATAAATTCACATAAATATATAGAAATATATATCACTATCAATATATCTAAATATTTAATAGGGTTAAAGATATTATTGATAGATTTTAGTTACCTAAAAGATTGAGAAAATATATTGTTGATATATGTTTTCTTATTTAAGATATTGACAATAAATAAATATATGTATATTATATAGTAGCCGAATTTTTACATATATATATATATATATATATATATATATATATATATATATATTTCGACCAAATATATATATGTCTTGATTTGGCCGAAATATATATATATATATATATATATATATATATATATATATATATATATATATACTAGTTATTAACGCGTGTGTTGCACGCGTATCGGTCGTCTAAATTTCAAGATATATAATTTATCTTAAGCTTTCTAATATGATGATAATATTTAATTAATACATGCGCAACTTGAGGGGCTGGGAGAAAAAAAGAACGACACAATGTAATTCACAACGAAAAAAATAGAAAGATGATAATTATGTACAAAATTAACTATTGTTTTCCATTACGGTACTAAATTAGCTTTACATGTATATATATTTACGGTTAGAACTAATAATGAGTTACATCGCGTATGGCGTGGGTTATTAACGACAAAGTTGTATCTAACTCATCAACTTGAGGAGTGAAGAATGTAAACCTGTACTTAACCACTTAGAGTCATTAGTGGAACAATTTGACCTATACAAACGTAACTATACACATTCCATGCAATTTTATACCATAATACCAACAAAAATTTATTTAACGTCAAAGAAAAATTCAATTCATTAAAATCAAAAGTTTATACTTGACTTTACGTCAATTATTTATTTAAATACTAATTAGGTTGTACACAATTTGATTAAATTGACAGATTGAAGAACTAAATTAATAGTTCGAGACCCTAAATGATGGACGATGAGTAACATGTTATCCGTAAAAGATCAAAATTCAAGAACCTTTGTTGACACATATACAAAAAATCTCAACATGTACTCTAAGTGTACACGAGTTGAATACATATCATACTTTGGGGGTGACTCGAATTTATAGGTATATTGCATTAAGAAGTTAATGATAATTAATGTAACATGTAAGTTAAGTGACTTAGCAAAAAAATTAATGCAATTTAACTACTGAAAATTTTAGTAACACTCAAATATAGTAGGGACTAAATCATCAATTTTTTAAATCACTAATGTCTGAAGTTTATTGAATTCACCTTAAATATTTATTCAACTACTAATTAGGATATACCTAATATGATTGAATTTACAAACACAAGAACTAAATCAATAGTTCGAGTCAATAAGTATTGAGCATTGAGTAACATGGTATATGTAAAGTCAAACTTCAGGAACTACGGTTGATCCATATTTTGATAGGTTATATGAGTTGACAAGTGACTGATTTATGTGATACAAAAATGTCAACGGGCGGAACATCCCCAAATATGTCATATGGTAAATGAAACAATGCATGCACCCGACATTTGCACATATTGAATGCATATCTTATGTTAAGGATGACTCTAATTGATGGATTCAGATCTCCTGCCCACTCTTCATGCCCCAGATTGTGCCTCATCATTTAGATTTTGACACATGTCCTTAAATTTAATTTTCCTTCTAGGTTTCACAAATCCCAGTAGGATTTTAGAAAAAAAAAAAACCACAAAATTAATTACACACAGAATACGTGTCAAAATCTTAACAGTGAGACACGATCTGGAACAAGAAGAGTGAGGCAGGAGATATGCATCCCTAATTGATAAGTTTATTGGATTGAGAATTTAATAATAACTACAGCGACATGTCAATTAAGCGAACTTAAAAAATAAAAATAACAAAATTTAACGAAATGCTTTTTAAGTAATAGTAAAGATAAATAGATGGTCTCAAAGATAATAAGGACTAAATCATCAATTTTATAAAGTTATGGGAACTAAATATAATAATAATAATAATAAAATAAAAAATATTGAAAATGTACCTATTGGGGGTGAGGACAACCCTCACATTTTATATTGGTATAAAGATATATATATATATATATTTAATATTAAAAATTATTTTATATAATTAATATTACTTGGTGGTTAAGTCAATTTTTTTTTTCTGGACTTTAAAACCCTACTTGGGCCACAAGTACACATTTCGGGCCAACCTTTGAAAATGTTAAATTATTGGGCCGGTCTAATATATTAAACCGGTACAGATTTAAATCGAACCGGGTTTTCTCAATCGGTTCGACCTAATCGGGTCGGGTCGAACCGGGGTAATTAAGTGGATCTAACTGAACCGGTTTTGTGTGATGAACCGAACCAAACCCTATTTTAGTGGACCGGTTCGGACCGAACCAGATTTTAAAATTTAAAACCGGACCGAACTGAATCGGATTTACCAGACCGAATCGAACCAGATTTTCTGAACCGGACCGAACCGGACCAAACCGAACTGAAATCGACTGAACTGAAATATTTTTCAAAACCGAATTCAAGTCAATTAAATAAAATAGGGTGTTCAAGTTTTAAAATCCAAATGTTTTTTAACCTCTAAATGGACTACATAGTGCTCATAGGGTTGCTAACCTTTATGCCTAGTTTCGATTATGGGGATGGATCTTGGAGTACATGTTTTTGGGACTGGATTAATTACAGGATTGAATTGCAATTGTTTATTATTCAATATATATTAATGCATGATTAGAAATGTTGTCTTGACTTAGTCAAGCTAGCTGGATACTGCATGTTGTGGGCGGAGCCCTGGTTAAATATATGGAATGCGCACTAGGATAGACATGCTGTGATGGTTGGAAATGCCTAGGATTCATGTCTAGAATGTTGCGTAATTGAATATAAGCATGAATTGCAAATCAACCCCTAATGTTTAAAATTATTTTAAAACTGAAAACCAGTCACCAAATATGTATGATTGTTGTGGAATTTTCATGTTTGACACGTTTGCTAGAATGTTGAGGATGTAATTGCATTTGATAATGTACTTGGAAGTAGAATTATATATGCAAGCATGAGTTCCTCGGAACATTAGACGCATGACGCGTAAGCATGAGTGTGATTTGTTTGATGAATGTTACTTGCGTATGATAATTTAAATGGTTGGTAGAATTATATATGCATGAGTAAATTCATCGGAATATTTTCCAAAATACAAAGGGCCTTGGGAAAACCAAGATTGGGTATGCTTGTTTTAAAATTCCTGTTCCGGTAATTTGCGATTATAACCGTTTTAAAAGACTGATCTATTGAATTGAAAACGGCGGTAATGTGAACTCTTTCACAGCCATCTTCCATTGGTTTACTGGTGGTCGGTTGGTTTAGATGACTAAGGAATCGTTATTTGTCAGACTCAATTTTGATAGATATCTGATGTATGCAATTCTTTCTCAAAATGTTATTGTCTACCTAATTTTTGCATGATTATCAAAGTGTTAGCAATGGTTGCGATCAGCAATGTAATCTCCCAAATGAACAAGGGAGTGAGATTAAACATCAACAATTATAAGATCTGGAATAAGCGAGCGAAAATGGTAATTACTGAAATGGGAGGTTTGGAGCATTTGACAACGAAGAAAGTCAGGCCAGAGGGAGACCTCACGGCTGAACTGGAGATCCGTTCCGCCTTGCTGTCAGTGCTTGAGGATAACATATTTTATGGGTATGATCATTATGAGTCTGCCAAGGACCTATGGGATGGTCTTAAGGCAGGGTTTGGTGTTTACACCACTGCCCAGAAGCGATCGTTAAACATCGCTTTAGACTCATACAAAATGAATCCAAAGCATACAATGAAGGAGCATATCAGAAACATGTCTAACATGCTTGGTGAACTCAAGGAAGCAGGAGAAATCCTGATGGAGGAACAGAAAGTCCAATGCGTGATCCGATTCTTACCTGACTCTTGGAGTAGCATGAAATGCACCTTACCCGTGCCACTCAACTCGATAACCTCGAGAAAGTGCGAGTTCATCTCGAGGTGGAAGAGGATCGTCTCAAGGCTGAAAAGCCTAGAACGGAAATGCATATCGCATCCTCATTTCCAGCTGAGCAAAAGAGTAATCGCAAGAGGAAGGGAAATAATCTCCAGGTCAAGGCTGATAAGCCTCTAGCTCCGAAACCTCAGAAGAAGTTCAAGCGAAAGAAATTCGGTGGTTAGAAAGGCAAAGCAAAACAGACACGTAAAGAGGAAACTCGAACGTGTTTTAGGTGTGGCGTGAAAGGACACCTTGCTAATGCCTGTACCAATCCTCCCATGGTACGTGCTGAAGGATAATGATAAACTCATAAGTTCTTCTAGGAATCCTCTTACTCGAGATTAATTCAATTCATTCTTTTGGATTACAGAACCGAGAAGGAGAACAAGCACAAACCTGAAGAACTTGCCCCGAAGATATAAAGATTGAATGAAAGACTTTATCTTTATTTGCTTTGCTTAATAAACCTCTTCTAAATTATTCAGTTTAAAGGATACTTAATAATGTTCCTTGAATTACATGAAACATTTTATTTTGAGCATGTAACCATGCTCAGAGAAAGTATTAATTACCGTTTCTCAAGCTTTTCGATCCTTTTAATTAGTTGTTTGATGCGTTGCTTATAAGTATATTGCTTATATCTTTATTTATTATTATTAATCCATTGAATGAAATAAACTATAATGATAATCATGTACGAAACCGATTGGATTAAATTGTATTAAATTCAGAAATGAAACAATTTAACCAAAGGTTAAACTAGGGCAAGTTGTGCCTCGCGCAAGTGGACCTCGAAAGAGGAACACATCGTTTCAAAGTATGAGTTAATACATAAGTGTTTAAAATGATGATGTGCTGAATTTTCGTTTGCATTTCTTCAGAAATAACTTATTCATAACATTTACATCGGTAGAAAGTAGGCTTCTAAAGCTACGACGACCCTGTAAAAGTATTGACTGACGCATAAGGTGAAAACCTAAAATGCTCAGATCAGAGATGGGATAAAATCTCTTAAATAAGTTAGCAAACGAAGAAGGATGATGTAACAATTTTCCTTCCGTACGCCTTGAACGATAAGTCAGGCTAAGCATTCAAATCAAATGACACACTTTTATAAGCATGGTTTGTAAACATAAATGTTGTAGTCATTTCGTCACACGTTACCTATGGGATGATGAGACAATGATTCACATTAATGTAAAACTATGTTCCATTGTAATCGGTAAGACACATCGCCATAAAAGCTGAAGAATGATGATGAGCTACTCATATCATCATGCGGCATTAATTTGCGCATTAAACATATATTTAGGACAAGAGTATGCTACTACTCTTTGAAAATACTTTTTTACAACTTAAAGACATGGTATCGTGGTCGAACATATGACATTACATACTTGAGGACGAATTTTCCGATGCATTGACAATTCAGAATAATGAGTCTTGATCAGATAGAAGAGGATATTGCTGACATCAGGTCCCACTTAATTCAAGTGTGAGAGATTTGAACCATCAACTCAAGTGAATGACATGGTAAATGATAATGGGAACATTTTCATAATAAATCCAGTGGGAGGTCTAAACACCTACCACAAGTAATCACTGTTGTTGTTTGGACGAATCAAGTAAAACCTGATTATCGTAATGCTAAACCGAAGATGCCATAACTACCTATATTACCCATTTTTCCCAGTGGGAGTGATCCGACAAACTTGGTTCCATATCCTAGTGATCAAGCAATTCATCTTGGAAGTAAAATTCTGAGACCAATAAGTCGTATAATGAAAGTTGTCGGTTATGGTTAAAGCACTCCTCTTGTACCCAATAGAAGTGATGTTCCGACGAGAAGCATCATCTCGAGTGGGAGAATTGATCCCAATTGGAAGAAATGCTCCGATAAGAGGCATTATTCCGAGTGGGAGAGACGTTAAGACTCAAAGATGGGATAATCAAGCCTAGACGAAAGTCAAGGGCGCCGAACTTCTCCAAAAGAAGTATCCCATCTGGAAGAGTGATAACCTCACTCTATCGGCTGTCGACGTGCATTGGAAAGACCTCAAGTAGAGAAATGGAAGAAAATAATAAATGAGAGATCGCCTAATTGAAAGCCATTGAAGTCTATAGTTGATTTACCTGCTAACCACAGGGGCATAAGGATACGATGAGTCCTGAAAGAAGGCTCACCACTGATGGAAAAGGTCGAGCGATACAAAACTCGACTCGTTGCGAAAGGCTATACCTAACTTCACGGAGTGGACTTTGACGAAACATACTCAACACCTGTGCGTAAAACCACGGTGCAAGGCCATTCATGGTCCTGGTTGCAGGTTTCGATTACGATCCTCACCAAATGAGTATAAAGACCGCATTCCTCCTCGGAAACATGGAGGAAGAGATCTACATGGAGCAACCAGAGGGTTTCATTACTCCTGTAACGAACGTAAAAATTTGTAAACTCCATAGGTCCATCTATGGTCTTGAACAGTCGTCTCGACAATGGTACTGCAAATTCCACGAGAAAATCGTAGGAAACGGATTTGTGAATTTTCATAAGGATTCGTGCGTGTATTATAAGACCTCCGGGTCTAAGTATCTCATCTTAACCTTATGCGTGAACGACATACTTATTGCTGTAAACGACATGAGATTAATGAATAAGTCAAAGTCCTGGTTGGCATCTGTATTTGAGATGAAAGACATGGGTGAGGCCACGTACATCTTAGGCATTGAGATTGCTAGAGATCGGGCTACCCGGAAATCGTGTCCATCTTAAGAAGCTTATATCAACAAATTTTTGAAAAGATTCAGATTACAGAATGCCAAAATCCATGAAAACGCCGATGTTGTTTGGGTGCGCACTGTCAAAACGTGACGACCCCAAGAACCTAGTAGAGCGTGAACAGATGAAGGTGCAGAATATTTAAGCATCGTTGGTAGTTTGATGTACGCCATGCAATGCACCCGTCCGGATATCTGTTACGCCTTGGGCCTAGTAGCATGTTTCCAATCAAATCCTGGCCATCAACATTTAAAGACTATAAAACAAGGAACTCGTTATCAGAAAAGGTACTGCCGACTACGAACTTTGCTATGAGGGCAAGAAGTTATAATTGACCGATTACATTGACGCCGAATGTGGTGGCGATCCGGATGATCGTAAGTCCACCACAAGAGGAGCATTTCTCCTTGCTAATGCCGCCATTTCATGGATGAGCAAGAAACAAACCTAAGTCGCGTTGTACACAATGGAATCAGAATTCATAGCTCTCTCTAAGAATGCACAGGAAGCGGTCTGGCTCAAAAGGCTTTTAACTGCACTGCTTGATGGTGATGTTGAGAATAAACCTGTGAAGGTCTTCTCTGACAGTCAAGCAGCCATTGCGGCAGTTGAGAATCTGAAGTACCATAGTAGGACCAAAACACATTGATGAGAAATAATTTCATGCTAAATTTTAATAGTAGTAGACAATATAATCACTATGGAATAGTTGTCCACCAATAACTTGGTATCAGACCCATTAACTAAACCACTACGCAGGGACATATTCGAAAAGCATGTAATACTGCTTGGATTGCATAGGGTTTAGAAATGGAATGTATATGTGATAGCATTTTGATATTAGAAAGTTACATTTTGTAAGCGAAAGAATTGAAATTCAATTTATGATCAATCGATGTCATAATGTTTTGATTACATCAGATCTACGGTCTATAAACTAAGTCGTAGGAGGACGCAATCCTCTGCCAAACTATGTCGAATGTGGGCCTTACCTAGTCACACAGGTACGATCGTCTTGCGGTGGAGGGAGGCCTCCATCAAGCAAGACTTGTTAAGAGTCAGGGGATAAACCTGATTAAGCAAGACGATTATCTAGTTTCGAAGTAACTCGACGTGACATTCGTTTTGCATATCGCCGTGATGAACTTCGTTCTTCATTTAACCACATTCTGGGCCAGATGAGAATATGCTATAGCATGATTGACATATCCATTTCCTTTCAATCCAAAAGGTTCAGGTATGCTATCAACGCGTGCCACATTCGACCACGGGGTCACAACTCGGAGTGCTAGGAAGGAATCCTCGTGATTCTGGCGGGCGCAAACTTCTTCACCTTATAAAGAGGCACCTAAAGTATCCTCACGGACTCAGAACTCATATCTAAGGTCAGGCTCAATGCTCGATTCCCGGCGTACGAGCGTAGTGCTGAACAAAAAGGCCTAGTGACCACGTCTTTGGAAACCGGTTGGGTCTGACTATGGATATGAGTGATGGGGATGGTCAAGTTCACCTGTAATTCACCGACTCTTGTATTCACTAGGTGTCCACCAACCTTGGAGAAGTGTTCCTATGTGGAAACTAGGCAAATGGAGAATTAACAGTTGACCTAGGATACAGCGCGGTACAATATAAATGTTGTTTATAACAGGTTGATTGGAGAAAAGGGAATCAACGTTCCACGGGCGCTACAATACTCGTAACAGATGAGTAGCACGATGGCCGTCGTATCCGCCGGTTGCACGGCAAACTTCGTATGAACTATTCGGAAGCAAGGAGCAGATCAAAGGAGAGAAATGTTGATGCAGATTTGGACGACAATACATTAACAGACACCCTCCCATTCCGGCGAGTGGGAGCTGTAAGCATATGGTAATGGGCGCCGTAATTGGTAGCCCATAATATTTATAGTTTACCTAATGAACTTGGGTAAATGTCACATTAGGGTTATTGGGCTAGACCCAATTCCCAATTGACACGGGAGGCCCAAAATTGGGTCTCCCCAAATACATAGGCCGGCCGAAACCCTAGGTGGGGTTAAGTGGACTTTTGTGCACTTTACTCCTCCTATAAATAAGAGGTGTGATGGATATGGGTCCGTGTCTAACGCGGGTATTCACCTTGGACGAACCACGAAAGGCTCAACGAAACATGTCGGTCGACACCCACTATATAGGAGACTCGACTCCTCTCCCTAAGTGGAGAGGGTCGACCCCTTTCCACTAAGTGGAGAGGGTCGACCCCCCCTCCACTAAGTGGAGAGGGTCGACCCCCCTCCACTAAGTGGAGAGGGTCGACCCCCCTCCACTAAAAGGAGAGGAGAGTCGACCCCTCTCCACTAAGTGGAGAGGGTCGACCCCTCTCCACCAATAGGGGAGGGTCGACCCTTCCCCACCAGTAGAGAGGGTCGACCCCTCTCCACCAATAGGAGAGGGTCGACCCCTCTCTACTTAGTATGGAGAGGATCGACTCTTCTCCACTAATGGGGAGGGTCGATTCATCTCTATTAAAAGAAGGGTCGACCAAAGGATTGACTTCGTCAAACGGAAGGGTGTGATATTCACCTTCCTAAAATCGAGTTTCCTAATAAGGAATTCAATTTATACCGAATATTTAATGGCTCCGTGTATAATGAATAATTCCCCGAATAGCAACAATCAATATATAACTTTCCATATACGAAGGTCGGCACATCATCAATGCATGCACCCAGCCCTCCACTATAAATAGGTTTGCACATATCCTATCAAGGTTACACTTTCGAACATACATACACTCTATACTTTCAGTTCTTAGATATTTGTTTTCTGGGAACTGACTTGAGCGTCGGAGGGGGATCATCGGGTCCAACCCGATCTGTCCCTTTGTGCAGGCCCGGACGCACCGAAGGTCGAGTCTTGGTTCAGCGTGGAAGATCAAGATCAAACATTGGCGCCGTCTGTGGGAAACTCTTACGAAAAGCCGTGGCTATTACGCGAAGTATGGCAGCTAGCCGACAAACTACGGGGGCTCCTTCCAATGGTCCTCGTCAGTCATCAAGAAGAGATCATCCAGCGGAACCAACTCGGCCCACAAATCCACCTCAAGGCCCATCCCGTCCGATTAACCGTCAAGAAGGACCTCCCCGCCCTCAGGAAGAATTGTCATCCTCAGCATCAACTCCGTTGGCACCACGAAACAAATGCTAGGGGAATGCCATCACATGGTCCAGCTCCTTCGTATGGGTTTCCTTATGGAATGCCCTCCTACGGAGTACCACCTTATGGGCCTCCACCATACGAAGTTCCTCCGTATACAATGCCTACTCAAGGTGGTGTCCCAAGGAGTGTCCAGGTAACCCCTGACCTTATGGCTGCTCTGGACGCGTTATTGGCTTATAGGGAAAGGATAAGGGCACAGGGTGGCATGCCGGTACCACCTCCATCTCAAGTCCCGTTTACACCGTTGGTGTCATCATCTCCGACCATTAGACAAGGAGAAGTTCCTTCTCAGCCGCAATATCCCCACTATCCTCCTCCTCCTCCTCCTCCTCCTCCGTATCAACCGTACCACCCAGTACCCCCTACTGTAATGTCCCCACCTTTGCCTCCACGGGTTCCTATTCCACCAGATGGGGGAGGGATAACTACTGAGCAGATCGAGGCGTTAATCGCCAAGAAAATGGAAGAGTCAAAAGTCAAGATAATGCATAACTTGAGGGACGGGGCCTCACATCCGTTCTCCCAGGAGTTGGTCGACATCATTATACCAGAAAGTGTGACGCCAGCTGAAATCCCTCGTTACTCGGGGAATGGTGACCCAGTCGAACATGTACAACAGCATGAGGCATCATTACTAGGGCGTACCAAAGATGAGAATCATATTGCATTGCTATTCCCGACCACCTTGGCGGGGGCAGCGTCACATTGGTTCTTTGGCCTGCCAAATGGCTCTGTAACCTCCTGGCAATACTTAAAGTCCAAATTCCTCCAGCGCTACTTAGGAGCCCGACAGTTGCTTAAAGGTTCGAACTCGATAGATGACGTTCGACAGGCACATGACGAAACCTTGGCGAGCTATTACGCTCGTTTCAATCAAAACTTGGCTGACATAGACGAGGACTTGGGGGAAAAGGAGAATATTAGGGCATTCATGCGGAATCTCGGACGTTTGGGGTGCTTCATTGGAAGATAATATGACTCTGAAACCGGTCTACACTTTGGAGGAGTTAGTCGCTCGTGTGAAGTCCTATATCGACCTGGAGATATTGCGCTGACCAGGAAGCGACCACATTCATCCAATGAAGCAGTTATCTCTTTTTCAGAAGGAGATTTGAGGGGAATAGTTTTCCCACATGACGATGCGCTAGTTATCACTATGAACATTGCGGAATGTGACGTGAAGAGGATATTGGTGGATGGAGGAAGTTCTTCCGACATTCTGTTTTTGGAAGCTTTTACGGCATTGGGAAAAAAGAAGTCGGATCTTAAGCCACTGATTTTCCACTTGTGGGATTTGCGGGGTCGACCTCTTATCCATTAGGGTCTATCCTTTTGCCAGTAGTTATCGGTTCAGGACGGAGGAAGCTAGAGATACATGTTTCCTTTTTAATTGTGGATGCTCCCAGTGCGTATAATGGGATCTTGGGGCGAACGACAATTAACCCCTACCTGATTGTCCCTTCAACAGCACATCAAGTGATGAAATTCCCGACAAAATTTGGAGAGGGAGTGGTGAAGGGGGATCAGACGGCATCCCGACACTGTTACGTCAACGCTCTGAGAAGGCGATATCAAAAACCTATGGGTGAAGCTCTCAACATAGTGACGAAAATCGATCCAAGGGAGGAGAAAGGTCGTCCATCTCCAATAGAGGAATTGAAGGAGGTTGAGGTGGACGGGCCTGAGAAGGTCGTTCGTATCGGAGCTTTATTACCCAAGGATCAAGAGGAGGCTCTGGTCCAGCTCTTAAGGAAATTTAAAGAACTCTTCGCCTGGTCTCCGAGTGATATACCGGGTATCAGCACCGACATCATTTCTCATGAATTGAGGCTCGACCCAGCAATCAGGCCAATCGTTCAGAAGAGAAGGCCTATGGGAGAAGAGAAGAAGGAAGCAATTCGTCAAGAAGTTGGAAAGTTGATTGAGGCGGGTTTCGTCAAGGAATTACGATTCCAGTCATGGGTAGCCAACCCAGTACTGGTGCAGAAGTCAAATGGGAAATGGCGAATGTGTGTGGATTTTCGTGATTTGAACAAGGCATGTCCAAAGGATGCCTATCCATTACCAAGGATCGACCAACTCGTGGATGCTACCTCAGGACATGAGCTAATGAGTTTCATGGATGCTTATTCGGGGTACAACCAAATCAAGATGGCACCTGAAGACGCCCCCCATACAGCTTTCTATGCAGATAGTGATATTTATCACTATGAAGTGATGCCGTTCGGACTTCTTAATGCGGGAGCAACCTATCAGAGGATGGTTAACAAACTTTTCGGTGATCTCATCGGGAAGACCATGGAAGCTTATGTCGATGATATGTTAGTGAAGTCGAAAAGAAGTGCGGATCACACTGGGGACTTGGCTACGACATTTGAAAGGATGCGTCTACACCAAGTACGATTGAATCCCACGAAGTGTGCATTCGGGGAAGTTCCTTGGTTTTATGGTGAGTCAACGTGGAATTGAGGTAAACCCGGAGAAGTTACAAGCCATAGAGGAAATGCACTCGCCAACGTGCCATAGAGAAGTCCAACGTCTTAATGGTAGACTAGCTTCGTTGAATAGATTCATGTCGAAGGCCGGAGAGAAGTCCTTACCATTCTTTGAAGTCTTACGAGCTAACAAGAAGTTTGAGTGGACGGACAAATGTGAAGAGGCGTTTCAGCAGTTGAAAAGACATCTAGTCACTCTACCACCCTTGGTAAAGCTTATCCCGGGAGAAGTCTTGTATTTATATCTTTCAATAAGCGATGTGGCAGTTAGTTCTGTGTTGATAAAGGAAGAGGCAGGCGCCCAACTTCCCGTTTATTTTGTAAGTAAGACTTTGTCAAAGAGTGAAATAAACTACTCCGCCATTGAAAAGTATCTTTATGCGTTGGTAATAGCAGCAAGAAAGTTGCGACCTTACTTTCATGCACATGAAGTAACCGTATTGACTAACCAACCACTCAAACACTTCTTGCAAAAACCCGATGCTTCGGGAAGAATGATCAAATGGGCGGTAGAGCTGACGGAGTTTCGAATTCATTTCGCACCTCGAACCGCAATTAAGGGACAAGCTTTAGCAGACTTCATCGTTGAGTCCACAGGTCCTACGTTGGAGGAAACACCTCCTGTAGAAGGGGGGAAAAGGACCAACCAATCCGTCAACGACACTAGCTTAATATGGCAAATGTACACGGACGGATCATCCAACTCAGAAGGCTCGGGGGCAGGCCTCTTACTAATCCCTCCCAATGAGGGTACCTCATTACGCTACGCTCTAGCTTTAACTTTTAGAGCTACCAACAATGAGGCGGAGTACGAAGCATTGATTACAGGGCTACGCATTGCAAAAGGGGTCGGAGTGGAACACATTCGTGTAAAGTGTGATACCCAATTGGTTGTCAACCAAGTAAAGGGGGACTAAGTTGCGAGGTCAGAAAGGATGCAAAAATACTTACACGAAGTCAAAACGTTGGTTGAAAAGTTTGAGAGCTTCGACATATAGGCGATACCGCGGGAAGAAAATCAAGAGGCAGACGCATTGAGTAAATTTGCGTTAGGAATCCCCATTATGCAAGAAGTGCAATTTTTGGAAAGGGTCCTCATTTCGACGGCGGAACAGGCGAACGTGATGATGGTAGACTCTACTCCTACTTGGATGACCCCCATTTTCCAATACCTATCTGAAGGTATCCTTCCTCAAGACTCAGTGGTGGCAACAAGGATTCAACGGTTAGCCATGAATTACATCATTGTGGATGGTATATTGTACAAGAAGGGATATTCCACACCTTACCTTAGATGCGTCGCATACCCAGAGACGGAGAGGATACTTCGAGAATTGCACGAGGGATATGCAGCTTGCCATGAAGGAGCCAAGTCTATAATTCGAAAGGTCCTTAACCAAGGATATTATTGGCCAACGATGAACAAGGAAGCCATTGACATGGTCCAGGCTTGTGAAGCTTGTCAAATGTACGCAAGGAAGATTACGGCGCCAGCTGCACCTCTAACATCAATACCCAGTGCCTGGCCCTTCGCTCAATGGGGAATCGACCTAATAGGGCCATTGCCTAAGTCTAAGGGACAACGAACGTGCATCATCGTTGCGATCGATTATTTTTCCAAATGGATTGAGGCAAAGGCACTAGCAGGAACAACTGAATTTCACGTGTTGAAGTTCCTCAAATCACGGATTGTATCAAGATTTGGAGTTCCAAGAGTTCTGATTAGTGACAATGGCCCACAATTTGCAGGTTCGAAAATAGCGTGGTATTGTGAACAACTCAACATCGAGCATCACTTTGCCTCAGTCCGACATGCACAGACTAACGGGCAAGTAGAATCCGCGAATAAAATCGTGCTAGATGGATTGAAGAAGAGACTGATAGCATTGAAGGGTAATTGGGTGGATGAGCTGGAAAACGTTCTCTGGGCAGTGAGGACTACTCCTAAGAAATCCACAGGCGAAACACCTTTTAGCTTGGTGTACGGAACAGAAGCAATGGCTCCAGTGGAAGTAGCAGTACCTTCACACCGAGCCATCCACTTTGAGGAGGATACTAACGAAGAAGCACGGCGTCTCGACCTAGACATGGTGGAAGAGAGGCGACATAAAGCAGAAGAGGCTCAAGCAAAAATGAGACTAGTTACGGCTAGATATTACAATAGGCGAGTCAAGACACGCCAGTTTTTCTTGGGGGAGATGGTATTGAGAAGAAACGAATTCTCGCGACAGAACCGACTAAACAAATTATCTCCAAAGTGGGAGGGCCCCTACAAGATCGCAGCCATTCCAGCCGTGAACGCCTACAGGTTGGAAGACAATGAAGGAAACATCTCCGCTAACACTTTTAGTGGGGAACATCTTAGAAAATTTTATGCTTAATTATATGATAGTATTATGTATAAAAAATAAAGATGATGTTGACTTCAATTCCGAATAAAGGCATAAGTTATATGTTATAGTTATTTGTCAAAAGGGGTAGGTGGACGCACCACCCTTCATACAAAGATGATCGACCCGATAAAGGCGATCTTCCTGCAATTACTCCACGGGAGTATCACGTAAAGGGTAGACAAACCACCCTTCATACGAAGAGGATCGACCCGATAAAGGCGATCTTCCCGCAATTACTCCACGGGAGTATCACGTAAAGGGTAGACAAACCACCCTTCATACGAAGAGGATCGACCCGATAAAGGCGATCTTCCCGCAATTACTCCACGGGAGTATCACGTAAAGGGTAGACAAACCACCCTTCATACGAAGAGGATCGACCCGATAAAAGCGATCTTCCCGCAATTACTCCGCGGGAGTATTACGTAAAGGGTAGACAAACCACCCTTCATACAAATGTGTTCGACCTGATGAAGGCGATCATCCCACAACTACTCCTCGGGGGTCTTACAAAAAAAACGGAGGTAGATAAACCACCCCTCATACAAATATGTTCAACTGAATGAATAAATCATTCCGCAACTATAACCCGATGATCCGGGTGCTACGTCGGAACAAACCAGTAAAACCTTAAGTTGACGAAAGGGTAAGGATGAGCTCTAACGACAACGAAAGGACGAATTGATGAACAAGTTGGCATAAGAGTAAGTCGACGAATCATGAAGGTAACAGAAGAGTAAATCGACATATTCATAAGCAAGGTAACAGGTACATCTAATGAATACTAAATTACTCGTTACCATAAATTAGCATACAACCATTCTCATTCAATATTATATCATCAAATGCACAAGTTGCGAAGAGGATGGAAGATAGTGGTTCCTTCCAAAAATACACATCTTAAACCAAGTTACCATTCTGATAGTAAGATAGAGGTAGAGTCTTAAAACTAAATAGTCTTACATTGAAAATAGATAGTAAAAGACTTTGAAATGAAGGATCAATTCAAGGCGTCGTCATCGCTATCAGTAAGGTGGACTTCCTCTTCTTCTTCGTTCGGAACCCTGTTCTCTGGGGAGGCGATGTCGGAATCCCCATCTGAAGGTTGGTCGGAAGAATAGCAGACTTCCTCACGAAGAGGAGATGGGAGATCAACGCCTCTTTCACGAAGGTAGAACACGGCATAATCACATATCTCCGGAACCTTGCCAAAGTTAAAATGAGGATCCATGGCATGGAGTTGCCTTGCAATTCTTCCATACCCTTTGAAAATTAGACCCTCACACTTCTCTACAGCATCCTTCTGGAATTGGTCAGAGTCCTTATACCTCTCAACAGCTAATTTCTCTAACGCCTCTTGGCGATCAGGGGATAACTCCAATCCTTCTTCCATCTTCTCTTTCAAGGAGGCTAGCTCCGACTCTTTCTCCTTAAGAGAAGCTATCTCCAAGTCTTTTTCCTGAAGGATGGCGGCGTTCGACTTCGCTTGATTCTCCCACCCTAGAATCGAAGCCTTCAAAGAGGCGACCTCTTCCTGAGAGGTCTTCTTCAACCCTTCGTACTGTTCGACAACTCGAACCCGCTCTTGGACTGCTTTCTCTAAGTTAAGCTTCAGGGTACCCACCTCTTTTTGCAAATCATCCACCTTCACCTTTAACTTGGCGGCATCCTCGGGTTGCTTCGCTTCTCGCTCGGCATCTTTCTCACGGAGTTTGGCCAATTTGAGAGACAGCTGGAGAGTATGATATGCAACGTTCTTTTCCATAGCTACAACCTGAAAAAGAAAATCATGGAGTCAAATAAAAGACAAGTAAGAAATGAGTAGATAAGGGTGTCATACCTCCGCGAGACGAGACATGTGTTCTCTAAGCATAATCTGAACTCCCTCCGGGCTAGTGTCCAAGTCGCGTCGATCGCCGGGTGGAACCATAGCATTCAGGAGGTGCAACCCAACATCCTCATCCTGCACGGAATGACCCCGACTAAAATTCATATCGCTCAAGGTGTCGAATGGCCTCCAGTCCTCATGGATACACTCAGCCCGACGCTTAGCATTCTCACGCTCAAACATATCGGTTAGGAAGTTGAAATGTCGACCAAAGAAGCCCGGAGGATTTTCATCCGAAGCTGCGCAGCAGCTCGAAGGGTCCAAATCAGTCGACTTGACCTCCTTGACGATGGCATTCCAAGAATCATTGGTGGCATCCTTCTGAGGGGTGGGTCTACTCTTAGAAGAGACTACGCCTTTACCCTTATCCAAGGACAAATCTACCTTCTTCTTGGAACCTGCAATGGGAATAAGAAATCATGAGAATTGAGGTCATAAGTAAAGATAAGAAGTTCTAGGAAATGCGAGTTAGATACCTTTGTTACTATCAAGTGGTCTAGATGCGGAAACTCCAGGAAGATACGGACGAGATTTCTTCACCTTAGGGTCGGAAGGGACTCTTGGAAGAAGAGCCGAAGAGGCTTTCGAAGTCTTGATCGAGTCATCAGAACTGTGACTAGCCGTGCCCAATTTGCGCTTCTTACTGCTAATCCCCTGTGTTTTTATGAAAGCATCAGCAAGACCCCCTACAAAAGAATGGGAATGGATTAAAAGTAGTAGGAGTCGTACCAAGGTCTCAAGTACAGGAGATCGAATGCCAGCCCCCACTAAGGAAGCTTCGTCAATCAATGTATAGTCAAGTGGCACGAAATTATCGGAACAATGACACTCATATATGAGAAGAAGGGTTTCAGATTCTTGAACACTCAATGAAGAATAGGGTGGGGTCGGATCTTTAGAAAGAGGGTTTATCCTCCATGACACTCCTTTATCTTCACATAAGAAATAAAACCCTTTCCATCTGGAGTTGTCAACCTTATGCTTTAATACGAGAGGGCATTGAGTATTCTATTCGAATTCAGGAGCTCCCGCTCGAAGGCTAGCCCTATCCGTGTACTTCGGCCAGCGGGAAGTGAGAGTCTTCATTTCGGTATCTTTAATATGGGTAAGCCCAAAAAAGAGTCGGAATAGATTCAACGAGTATGGCCAAGAATGGACATTACAAAGGACACGAAACCCTACCCACATCCTAATGGCGTGAGGAGTTAACTGAGTGGGAGCTACCCTCCAATAACGACACGCTTCTAAAAGATCGGAGCAATAAGGGAAACGAAGACCCGCATGAACATGAGCGGAAAAGACAACCGATTCTCCCTCAAGAGGAGGGGTGATAGGAATAGATTCATCCTTGGGACGTCGGACTCCGGAAGGGCCACGAGTTTCAAGTTCGCCATTGGTGTTCAAAAACTTAACATCCCTTTCGAAATTAACCAGGAGAAGCAAATTGGGATGCAAATCTGTTGGAACGAAAAAGTATCTAGGAGGAAGAGACTCACTCATGATCTTATGGCGCGTAAGATAATCAAAGGGTATACCGAGACGAAACCCCTCCTCCTATTGATGAAGTAGGAAATATTGAACCGGGTTCGATAGCCTTACACACCTACAAATAAAAACGACAGATTACACCTTATCAATATAGGTAGTCACAAAATCACAAATCGGCATATGGCTATGGCATCACATCGAATAACAATACGCTAAGTGGGTGAGTGTACATTTAATTTCGCAAAAAAAAAAATAATAATAATAATAATAATTACCTCAACAGAGAGGGAGGTGGCTGCAGCTCCGGTGGGCCCAGCAGCTACAGGTGGCGGAGGCTCCGGTGGCGCACGGCGGCGACTCCTGCAACCACGACTCCGGCAGCAGCTCCAAACGATACCTCCGGCAGCAGCTCCCGACAGCAACTCCGGCGAAGGTTGAGGCTGGAGCAGTGGCTGGAGCTCCAAGGTCCGGCGGGATCAACGGCCGAGCACGACAGGCCGAGACGGACGTGGCGGCGGCGCAACCAGGACAAGAGGCGGACGTCGTGACGGCCACGGCTGGCTCCGGTGGTGGCGGCGTCTGGAGCTCCGGCGGACTCAAAGCTTGAGGAGAAAGGAAAAACCTTGAAACCCTAACATTCTAAGGAAGGAGATGGAGGCAAATGAGACAAAAAGGGAGAAGGAGATGTATATATGCCTTGTATGACTAGGGTTTTGCTCTCCACCTTTAGATCTCTTCCATCCAACGGTTTAAATTAATTCTCTAGTGAATTAAAAATCTAACATTTTCAGTAATTCAAAATACGAAAATTCCTTTAAACGGAATGGATTGGCAAAAATAACTTATCGTTTAAATATCTCCGTATTGGGAAAATGTTGATATTTTATATATGTTCAATATACGTGAATTTTGTTAGCAGAATAAAGCCTAATGCAGGTAAAACCTACATCAGCATCGGGGGCAAATGATGGATATGGGTCCGTGTCTAACGCGGGTATT
Source organism: Clarkia xantiana subsp. parviflora (assembly GCA_036873135.1). Taxonomy (NCBI): domain Eukaryota; kingdom Viridiplantae; phylum Streptophyta; class Magnoliopsida; order Myrtales; family Onagraceae; genus Clarkia; species Clarkia xantiana. The sequence goes on along the minus strand of JAPTYO010000008.1, from coordinate 13,520,914 downwards.
CACCTTGGACGAACCACGAAAGGCTCAACGAAACATGTCGGTCGACACCCACTATATAGGAGACTCGAATCATCTCCCTAAGTGGAGAGGGTCGACCCCCCTCCACTAAAAGGAGAGGAGAGTCGACCCCTCTCCACTAAGTGGAGAGGGTCGACCCCTCTCCCCTAGTGGAGAGGGTCGACCCCTCTCCACCAATAGGGGAGGGTCGACCCTTCCCCACCAGTAGAGAGGGTCGACCCCTCTCCACCAATAGGAGAGGGTCGACCCCTCTCTACTTAGTATGGAGAGGATCGACTCTTCTCCACTAATGGGGAGGGTCGATCCATCTCTATTAAAATAAGGGTCGACCAAAGGATTGACTTCGTCAAACAGAAGGGTGTGATAGTCACCTTCCTAAAATCGAGTTTCCTAATAAGGAATTCAATTTATACCGAATATTTAATGGCTCCGCGTATAATGAATAATTCCCCGAATAGCAACAATCAATATATAACTTTCCATATACGAAGGTCGGCACATCATCAATGCATGCACCCAGCCCTCCACTATAAATAGGTTTGCACATATCCTATCAAGGTTACACTTTCGAACATACATACACTCTATACTTTCAGTTCTTAGATATTTGTTTTCTGGGAACTGACTTGAGCGTCGGAGGGGGATCATCGGGTCCAACCCGATCTGTCCCTTTGTGCAGGCCCGGACGCACCGAAGGTCGAGTCTTGGTTCAGCGTGGAAGATCAAGATCCAACAAGGTGTTAGGAAATTTTTAGGGTTAATCATAATTCTCTCATTAGAGTGTTTTAGAGAGAAAAACCCTCCCCACATAAACCCTAGTTCGGCCGAACCATATCCCTCACCAAGGGTGTGCCAAATTGCCTTCGAGCAAACTCTCCAGAGATCTGTCCCCGTGCCAAGAATCGATCAGAGGATTTGCTTTGGAGCTTGCACCACGTAGGGCTTCTCTAACAAGAACCTCTACGGGTCACGACCGGAGGATCGAGAACTCCCTCCTGAGAAGATCTTGGGTCTACGGATCACCTTAAAGGCATGTGTGAAACTTTCGCTGCGTAATCCCGATTACTAGCATGTACCTTGTTTTAGTATCCGTAGTGATTACTCCCTGTAATCTAACAATTTTAGAACGGTTGATTACCAAATTTTTAAATAAAGTTTAGGTACTCATACAAATTCATTGCTGAAGTTTTTTTAACAGTTTGTTACCTCAAGTTTCTCTTGTAGACAACAAATTGATAACTCTTTCGAATATATCTTCTAATATGATCATAATTAGTTACGTGGAGCTGATCTGATTAGCCTTATCCGTATAGTCATTCATACCTAAAATTACAAAGTTACATCCTAATAAGAGAAACATTCCAAGATTATTTTTTTATTATTTTTATTTTTTTTCGTGAGGGTAGATCTTTCATTATATGTATGGTTCTCATTTTTTCTTTAATTATGTGTCAGCCATATGACCAATTACATCCAAATTTGACATAATATTTGTTAGAGTTAGCAATTTGTCTATCCAGATGGGGCATGAGTTTGGACTTTCTAGTGTTCAGATGGATGTAAATGAGCTTATCTAGTTGCTCTAAAGCCAGCAAATTTAGGACATGTATGGTGGACTCGATGATGCGTTCAATCTCATGCGCCACGTATTGCCCCTAACGGGTAGTGCTATTGCGACCCTTTTACCAGGGGGCTAGAAGTGACTTCGTGTAGGTCCTGTGGCAAAACGACTCCTGATCTCCCCTTCTGTCCAAGAACATTTCGATGAAAACTAAAAGTCTTGGAATGACTAAAGCCACATTTCGATTTTGGGCCTAATATTAATTTTTTTTGTGTGCCAAATATGGGAAAAAAATAGACTACTCATAGTAAAATTTTATTTAAAATCTATTCTTCGAGTTTTTATAGAAAAAATTATAAGTTTAAAGATCATTATATATTGATAATAGAATGAGACAATAATTTATAAGAAGAATATTTTGAAGATTATAAGAAATTAAAATGAACTAATACTATCTATTTGCAAGATTTTATGCTATTTTAAATTAACCCCTAGTTAATTAGGTGGATTTTTGGCGAATTATATAAGTTGTTGAATACAAAAGTTTCCAAGAATTTATTAAATTAGCATAAAATGATTATTTTTTCCATCTGAATATAAAGTTTGGAGATGGCAAAAAACGCCATAACAATATTAATGATGATTATTTTTTTTGGTAATTTTTATTTTATTAATTCATTACAACATTAAATGCTATAGACACCCATTATTATTTTTGTCATCACTATGTCAACTATTGAAATACCTATAAATATGAGGCTTACAATGAATGGAGAAGTTGCCTTATCCCTAGGTTGGCCCTGACGACGTTCCTCCAGTTGCACATGTTCTCTATGAATAAGGTGTTGAGTAGGAAGCACTACGATACTTGATGATGCGTCACATATAGGACATGTCTGAGTAGGACACACGTTGCTTGTAGCTAGCGGGTTTAGTTCTTCTGTGTTTGGTGAAGGCTTTTTAGGAATATGAGCATCCTATGGGGGGTTCCGATGATAATGCAGAGTGCCCTTGTGGTACCTGATAGACTGGTGTCGTCAGGCCGACTTTCTGCTACTTGTTTGCCAACGACCGGGGAACGGGTAACCATTGTCAAATAGTGATGGTAGAAATAAACACAACTAGTTGTTTGTTCCCACAAACGACGTCAATTGTTGGATTTGGTGAGTGGACCCTAGTAAGACTCCTGGGTTGCATCACTATCTTAAATCTCTGCAAAAGAGGGGCCGGTTTTGTCCCAGTATTCTCCATACGATGCTTAAATGAGTATATTTATTTGAAAATAGAATGTAAGTATGAATGTGTAGATTTGATTTAAAATGAAGGGTGTGTGGAATTATATATATAGATAAGGGTTCCAACTAGGGTTCTTACCTTGGTAGGCTCCAAACCCAACTATAGTTCCCAAGTTGACTTAATATTTATTTTTGGAGTATTACACTTTGTTTCCTTATACGTGTTCTTTTATACTTTATCTGGTACAAAAGTCGATATGGTCGAGTCCCTAAGCGTGTTTGTGCCTCATTGTTTGCGGGATTACTTGTCATTTGTCTCCTTTTTCGGAGTTTAGTTATGTCCAGACTTACCCCAGTAGAGACACCATCTCTTGTAATTATTCATCTTTACCCTGTAAACCAGACGTGATTCAGTGTGGTTATCGCTGTTAAAAGGTGTCATATTTTACAACTTTTTAAGAAGACTTCACTCCTACCGGTCCACCTCTATGTTTGGGCGGCAGGAATATTCACGGTTCTTCCATTTAGGTCAAGCTTTTTGGCCCTATATCCATCGCCCCATAATTTCAATTTTTTCAGCACACGTCTGCAAGGAATAAACCTTTACAACAGTAACAAGCTGTTATAAGGTAACAGCATTAGGGGTGACCTCGGGACGGGCAGGCTTTTGCCTGAGCCCGAAAATTTTGGGACTCCTATTTTTGGCCAGAGCCCAAGCCCGAATACAAATGAAATGTCCCGCTTGAATCTACACATCGGGACTCGGTCTCGGGCTAGCCCGAATTTGGACCAAAAATTTGAAAAAAATAAAAAATAAAAATCATAACTTGAAGTCTATCCATTTTAAATATATGCAAGTTCAACACATCAATACAAAATTCTACAAGTTCAAACATGAACTCTAGGGTTTTTTTTTTTTTAATATAGTAAATTACTTAAACTATAGTTAGTAAACTTAGGTTAAACTTAAATATATATAATGTATACATAAACTGGGGCGGGCTCGGGACTTTCGAGCTTTTTAATAAAAAGCCGGAGCCCGACTTGGGAAGAAAATTCCCACCCGACCGGGCTCGGACCACTTTTCGGGACGGTCTCGGGCGGGCCTTCGGACTAACCGGGCTTCTTGCTCAGCCCTAAGGTAACTACCAGCCTTGTCAGGATAAGCAATATCTGAAATAGATTAATTCTATTTCTATATCTCGACTAGATTAATCATCATCAAGACTAATCACCAAATTACTACCTGAACTTTGGCTCTCTTACAAATCGCTACCTGAACTTTGGCTCTCTTACAAATCGCTACCTCAACTTTTAATTTTGAAAATTAGCTACCTCAACTTTGAAATTCAGATCAAATTGCTACCTTAGTCAACTTTTGTCAATTTAGACAGAATTGAACCACATGTGTTTTTTTCAAATATTTTTCTTCCAAAAATGCCCTTGTCTCTCTTCCTTGTCTCATTGCGTGAACATACTTCACCATATTCTCTCTGTTATCATCATTGCTTTATTATTTTATTTTATGTCGTATGTATATCTTCAATTCCAAAAGTTCAGACAAACTTCTACATTACTAATTAACAATTTCTCCATCAAAACAAGCTGCAGAATCTAAAAGTTGTTTTGCTGTTGTTTTGATGCACTAATGGTGTTGTTTCATTGTTGTTATTTTTTTTTCCCGCTTTTTCTTATGCAATTTTTAGTTCGGTTTTAATTATATTACGTTTAGGTTATGTGTTATTTTGCTGTGTTTTCTTGCTGCAGTAAATATGTTGTATCATTGCTTTTTTTTTTTTTTTTTTTTCACTTTTTACTGCTGCAATTTTCACTATTACGACGTTTACTTTTTGTTATTTTGTTGTTGAATCATAGCGAATATTTTTCATTATTCTGTTGTTCAATTGCTTCCAACGAAAGGGGTCTGGGTATTTGTGGATCAAATTCATAAAAAAGTAATACATCCTTAAAATATAATACAAATTAAGTTAAATTCACTCCACCTACTAGCATTTTCAGCATTTGCACAAAAAGATAAAAGATAAGATAATAATAAGAGATAAAAGAGAAGTTGAAACACTTGAAAGAGACAACTTTAAATTTGTATCTATGTCTGATATATTTGGAACTAACATCAAAACAATTTGAATTCCGTTATATTTTCATTAGGATATATATGACATTTGCAAATTCCATACATAATTTTCAGGTGAACATAGCAAGTAGAGCGGCGAAGTTAACCTTTTTTTATGGTGAAATTGTTAATTAGTAATATAGAAGTTTGTCTGAAATCTTGGAATTGAAGATATATATATGACATAGAAGAAAATAATAAAACAAATATGATAATGGAGAGAAGATGGTAAAGTATGTTCACGCAATGAGGCAAGGAATAAAGACAATGACATTTTTGGAAAAAAAAAAAATATTTGAAAAAAACACATGTGGTTCAATTCTGTCTAAATTGACAAAAAATTGATTGAGGTAGCGGTTTGATCTGAATTTCAAAGTTGAGGTAGCTAATTTTCAAAATCAAAAGTTGAGGTAACGATTTGTAAACGGGCCAAAGTTCAGGTAGCAATTTGGTTATTAACCCAAATTATAACAATCAAACAAACTTAAGAACTTAGCTTCAAGTCGTTGAATTAGACAGCATCTCTAAAGTTTATGGTATTGTTTTAGAATTGTATTAGGTTTTATTCATGAGTTACGAAGTGCAACTTTCTAGACCAAATCTAAGCATTCAAGTGCAGAGTTTAGTGGGAAAAAAAGGTGTAGAATTTAAAAAATTGAAGAAGTTGGGATCTGTCTTAATCTGACCAGATAACTACCTGACTATAATTATGTCAGGTGTTACAAAATATAATCAAAACCCCCCAACCCTATGATCGAATTTTGCAGAATTATACTACTGGAAATCAAGACTTTTACCGACGAAAAAATTGCTGCGCTCGTAATGTGAGAACGGCCACCGAGACAGTAGGTAATAACCCAACTATTAAGTAAAAGAAAAGAAGAGTGTTTTCGGCCGGGTCGGTTTTTTAATAACATTCGAATCTGGGTTTTAATTATATATTTTTTCCCACCGCCATGGCTTAACATAGTGCATTTTAAAGTTTATAAATCACACTTATTTTACTATATGTCAGTCATTATTTAACTTAATATAGTGATTTTGTGGGATATGTAGACAAATGCTTCGTCAATTAATGGTACTTGAGCAAAGGGAGGCCAATTACCAAGAGGACGACGAACTGGGCCTCCTCACAAGTTTAGGGACCAAAAGTACTACATCCCCCTTCAGTTCTTCTTTCGCCCACTTGCTATTGGGCCAATTCGCAAAATTAAGACAAGAGTTCAATTCATTTCTCAGAGCGGGCCTTAGTAATTACCTACTTAAAACACAGCTAGCTGCCAATTTGCTACTACCAGTCCAAAACTCGCTCAACTTGCTTGCATGAAGTTTGCATACGCACTTTTCCGTCTAGAATTGACCGAGTTTAGGACAAGGTTACCAATTTTTCTTTTAAGTAGCATATTGCTATTTAAACCTTTTGCTTTGTTTTTTTTTTTTTTAAAACAAGTTAGTAAAATGATTAAATTGAGAAAGATATAGTAGATGTAAAAGAAAATGTAAATTATGAAATATCATTATCATCATCTTATCTTAATCTAAAGAAGAAAATACTAAGCTCTTTCCCAACACACTCTTCGGGATCGATCAAATGAAACGATTCCGAATTCGACGAACCAGTGACCACTCTCTTGAAGTTTGCCCTAAGATACATCACTTCCTCCGACCCAGCTTCTAATTCACGACGACACACTTTCCCTGTCCCCACCGCCGTTGACTTCATCATCCTCAGTGTTGCCACGTCATCTTCCGTCGGCCGCTTCCTCACCGCATACCCAACCCTCCTTCCGTTACAATACATCCCCCACATCGTAGAATTCAACAACGAAGAAGAATCCTGATCACTCGTCGCGACAGACTCGAGGGCGATTCTGAGGACCCCACCACGCATTTCGTCCGCCAAGACATTTGCCGGGACCACCATCTCAATGAGTAGGATGGGGTCAGTGGAGTTAGGGTTTTTCTGAAGGCAGAATTTGAGCTTTCCTCGGCCGTACCTGAGGATTGTTCCGGTGACCACTGACGTGGTGTCTAAGAAAGGCTTTGGGATGACGTGGCTAATTCTGTTACTATGAAGATCATAGTCTTCGTGGTTTTGTTTTGTGCAGTTGCAGGTTGGGATTAGGAGCTGTATCAGACAACGGAGGAGCCGCCATGATCGGACTTGCTTCTCACAGTCCACGGCGGTGACACCGTTTGAGAAGCTATTGTTGATACTAGGGCTAACTGATGCATATGACATTATTGTTAGAGAGAGGTTATTATTATTGGTTATGATATAGAGTTGGCAAATGTGTTTGTGGTATTTATAAGGACCATATGGCAGGTATACACCATTTTTTTATATTTATTATTTTTAGCCCTTTAACTTTTTCATTCATCATTATTAATGCATCATGAATTGCTTTTGTTTTCTTATGGATTTCATTTAATATTTTGATGATGATGAATGATGTGGTACTATACCAACCATGACCTTTTATATATATATATATATATCGACGGATGAATTTCTGTTTATTATGAGAAGCAGCTTACTGAATCAAATATCTCTTTATATATACACTACTATATTTTACCATTAAGCTAGTTGTATTAGTAATTAATCTGAATGAGACGAGTACAGATTCATCTAAAATTATTCGTTTCGAAAATTCATATGGGATTTGTACTACTAACATCTTGCTTTTAATTAGCACAAAAAAAAAAAAAAAACTTGGCGTTCTATAACTTAAGAAATATATTTATTCTCCTCAATCATTTATTATTTTAAATAAATTTAGGATGCCATTTCTGACAATTGAATCAAATTTTAGAATGACTTGACTGAATGAGTTTTTTTTTTGCTAAGCATGATCTGACTAAGTATGTTAACGAAAAAATAATCAGGCCATATTAGCGTCATTCAACTGTTGTATGAAAACACATAATTTCAACTTGTTTTATTTCGTATTGGTTCCAAGTTCCAACAATATATATATGTCACTCTAATATAGGGTAATTATTTATTTATTCTATTTAAAATCAGTACAAGTTATAAATAAATTAGGTGATAGTGGTTAAGACAATTGAATAGATTGACGATAGTGTGCATTCACAAGAGGGTCAACTTATACAAACCAGAAAATTAATAGGAACGAGTCAACATTGAAATATAACACTCAATATATATCAACTTGATATTAATATTTTAAGTCGTTATCAACTTAACCCTAAGGTTAAACTGATAGAGACATGGCGGTTAGATTTTTAGCAGATTAATACTAAAATATTTGGATTATTTCATTGATGAAAATGACTCTTTCCTAATATTCTAGTATTAAAAAATGGCATATATAGATAAACATGAAAAGTATCATGACAGCAGATTATTAGTATCAACTTTCAAGATAGATTATAATTATACACATTCAAGCAAATTACGTAAAGCTGGGACAATACAACCAACACTACTAGAATACCCCCTCATTTGCCACAAGGTAAAATCGTGCAAAACCCATGTACAATGACATTTGCCACGGGTTCTCCATGGGATCATCCCGTAATTAGTAATAGCGTGTCAAAATTTTTTTGAGACGGGGAGCTCGTGGTAAATATTGTAGCTCGTGTAAGAATTGATGCATTCCTGAGTTAGATGAACTCGAATCGATATCGTGGCAAAATTGTATTATTGTTCTCCACGTTTTTGCAACGAGCTGCACAAGGTAGAGATGATTCGATAACTCACTTATAAGATCAGATTATTAGATTCAAAATGAACTTGTTGAAACGAAATTTGTGCCACAATTATAATCTAATAGGGTCGAATTTAGCAATTTTGTATACTTTTTGTTGAATTAAATTTTCTGATTATGTTATTCGCTTTTAGAGTTCGATATGTAACTCGGATTCTACAACATTTTTTAGAATTAAATATTTTGATGGAGTAAAATATATTTAGGGTCAGATGATTTGAAGCTATAAAACATATATGTAGTCAAAATATTTGATTCTAAAAGTCTAAATCAGTGACAAGACTTCAGATTCTAAAACGTTTTTCAGAATCAAATGTTTTGTTATAGTAATTGCTTATAATGTCAAGTCTTTTGAATTTATAAAACATATTTAATTCATAAATGAATTTTTTTTATAGAATAATGCCATCAAATCCATACATAGATAACTCATACACATGTACAATCCATAAAAACACTATATCCTACACAATGTCATAACCGTACATTTCTCACCATTTTTCTGCAATCTCTACCTTATAAGGTATAGTACTTGATTTGTAGTGGCATCTGCCGTCTCAGCATTCCCACAACACTCGGCAATTAGGTGACCAACTTGTCCACACTAAAAGCATTTTTTCGTTGTGCAGGAAAAGTTACCACCTGCAGAGTTTTGAGAGCATATAAATGATGAATCTGCTTTACTACATATTCTCCATTTATATGCAAGAACAATAGAATGAAAAGTTTGCGAATTATTGAAACACCTTGCCATATAATGGTTTAGGTTTGGACTTAAAAAGAAATGCTCATATTAGGTGTATAATCTCAGACAACTTACACGAAAGGGATTGTGGAACCCCTCTGGCAATGGCTGTAGGACACCAGACAACACCAGACATTAGCCTTCTGCAATTTTGTACAAAGTGAGGCAACACAGTTCGTGAGGAAGCTCTGTTCTTGTAACCGGGAAGTGTAATCATCCATCAATTTACAGCATGCTGTTTGATTTCTTTTATGATTTCCACATTCAGTTGCAACTGCTTTCGTATTTGGAAATTCCAGAAGACAAACTGAAATACACCAAAAACCCGATAAATGAAGAGTAGAGAAATGTGAAATCCATCGAGTCAGATGCCTCATAAGAAATCCAAAAAAATCAAATGGTTCACAGCACTGCACCACAATGGTATATGAAAAGGATTATGGCAATGCTGCAAATCAATCAATTGCATACAGTAGAAATCAAATCAAGTGCAAATAGAATTCAAATACTTTAAAAATTGAATGATGTTAAGACTACAGATCATGAATTCTAACATGTCATCCATATAGAGTGATAACCACAAAAAATACATCATCTACCAGTAAGAAAATACTATTATATGTATGTTTAAATAATGACTAAGTAAAGAGCAAATAATCAAGTTTTCTAGAGAGGCATCGCCTAAAAGGATGACATGGATGACAAACTGCTTTAAGGATGTCAAAAACAGATTATCTGAGGGAGAAAAAGAAATACTAATCCAAGATCCGGTAGTTGATTCCACATCTCGAATGTTCACATATACTCATCTATGATTCCATGATCATATAATCAAGAAATAAAAGTGAATAAAAGTACCAGGAGCTATCTTGAGAAGACAACAGAGAACAGAGCAATCACAGATGCATGGAAATCACTGATTCAATAATCTGCAACCCCGAGACTCCCAAAGAACCATACAACATGTGGCTCAACCTTCGATTGATGTTGTTAATTCTTTCTATTATGACTATTGGTAATGCCAATAAAATCTCAGGTTTTGAATTCAGTTATACTATACTACGATGAAACCAATAAATGCACCCAATTTAAGTCCCAAAACGAAAAGTCCACTCTACCCAAAATGGTAATGCTTATAAAAAATCAGAAGTACACTCTCACCACAATGACAATGCTTATCAAAACTCCAAAGTCTACTATCCCATTGTATTATACTACGGCCAGGAAAAAATAAATGTGCAGATGATAAAGTTACAAACAAACATATAGTGTTGGAGTTCTTAAACCATGAACCAGCACTGCTAAAAAAAGCAAGATCAATCATATGGCCTTCAACATGTATGATATTAAAAGATGAATAACATACCTTACAACATGAACCAAGTGACCTTTCACCTAAGCCGCCCTTTATTGCAGACTGAAAGATATACATAGTCAAGTAGGTGAATTAAAAGGTCTAACCAAATATATGTCAAAAGCTCTGATAACTATAAATTTCAAACACAAATGCAAGTTCATCATTAAAGCAGAATGCTAGTTTAAGCATGTGACTATTAAAATGCTGTAAAAATTTGAAAAAAACCACGCAAACCAAAACACACCATTCATCAATATAATAGATTGAAGAGAACATGAAAATTTGATAAAATCTAATATAATCGATTAACAATCTCTGTAAATCTATTGAATTTATACCGAATTCAGAATCTGAAACCGCAACGACGGCGACTTGAGGGTGCTTTGTGAGGGCGGTCCTCCTCCAGGGCCGGCCTGAAAGCAACGACAGCATTCTAATGGGGATCTGAAGCTGCAATTTCCATATAGGTGTTTAATCTGCAATGAACGGCCCGAATTGACTGTGGCCATTAACGGCTGGGAGATCCCTTAACGACCTTGAAGAGCACACGCTGGACACCGATCTGTTATCTACTTCGAGGGCCGTAGGAAGGGGCAGCATTAGGTCCCTCTTCTGAAAAGAGCCACTGTGGAATCCTCCGGACGACCCACACCCCATCAAAGAATTCTTGAGGGCATCAACGATGACAACGAAGCTCTAGGTAAAGAGTAAAGACCTATATATACAAACCTAATTGAAGGTTGTGCACAGAGAGTTGGAACCCTAAAGGGCGGTGCCTTCCTGGTGACTTTTGGAGTTCCTAAACTATTAATTTGTTCATGCATCGTTTCCGAAGCAAAACGCTTCGAAATTCATTAATTCATGGTAGTATACCTAATTTCGATTCTATTCATGGTAGTATTCATTAATTCACGACTTGATTGCATGGTAGTATTCTATTTCGATTCTATTCATTAATTCATGACTAAGTCTTAAATTACTTCTATATCCTAATTTACTTGTATACCTTAATTCACTATTATACATTAAATCACCAGTAAAGTCTAAATTTATTAAGATAACTTAACTCAATATCATACATTAATTTCACTTATATACCTTAATACATGACTATACCATAATTCTCTTGTATACATTAATTCACTAATACAGTCTAATCAATTACAATAACTTAATTCACAAATATACCTTAATTCTTATTTATATACTTTTAAAATCATATTAATTAATAATAATGAAATAATGGTCGTATTATTCGGTTTTGGATTTTTTTTTTATAATTAACAAAAAATATATTAAGTTTATAAAATAGTTGTCCATATACATTTTATTTTAATTAAGTGTATTAATATATTTATTTCGGTATTTTTTTACCTAGATTATTGATGTAAATTTATTTCAAAATACCAACAAATTAAATATATCATATATATTTTTCTTAAAGTTTTTAACGACAATAATATTTTCTCTTATATTTTCTATTGATTTATTTGGTTATTTGGGGTAGATTATATTTTATATTATCATAAATATATATACACACGTATGTGTAGGATTCAAGTTAATTCACAAGAAAAGTGTAGGATCATTAACATGATATAACTCAATGACTTATCGTAGACTCATTTGTGTATACATCTGATTGACGTCTATACCTTAAATCACCATTATACCTTAAATCACATTTATACCTTAAATCACTTGCTATACTCTAATCGTGTTTAGTTAAGTTAATTAGGTAGTATAGGAGCATTCAATTGTTTTACCACATTTCATTAATACCGTCTAATTGAATCTTATATCATTGATTAAATTATCGATACCCTAAATCACAAGTATAGTCTATGCCAAACTTGTATACCTTAAAACTCTAAGTGTTATGTAGCTTAGTGGAAAGTTGCTTGTGTGTATTTATTCCACGCGAAGTCATTCTCAGGACAGACTTTTATTTTTTAAATGAAATTATAATTTCCTCCTCGTGACAAATTCGATGAGGGCACGTAAAAAATGCACGGATTATACAAACCCGTGGATAATGTGTGTATGAGGCCGTTATAATTTGTTACAGGGCCCATTCCCGTGTCAGAATCCTCTTTAAATTGATATCCGTGGCAAATTTGAAGTAACTGCCGTCTCTATTTGCATCGACATAACACCTTGTGGCAAAGTTCGTTTTAATTGAGGGGGTATTCTAGTAGTGCAAGCTGTGTTTCTTCTTTGTGATCCCATGAAATATAATATATGAATAGCAGATCTATCATTGCAATTTACAACACTTTAGCAGCTAGTGTGTGTACATTTTAGCTCCACATAGCTAGCTAGCTCCAATATACAACACTACTAGTTGACCCCCCACAAGAATCTTTTGTGCTCTTTTTTCCCTACAACAGTGGGACCGGGACCTAAACACACAAATTAGCTCTCTTTTTTTCAGGGGAAAAAGTGTTTATTACTTTTATTTATTAAATAAAATTCAAAATTAAATAAAAATTGTTGGAGTCTTTTATTAGCGTCTTCGATTAAGTCTTCGATCCGACTATTTTCAGGCGTGCTCCAACATCCCAAGACATGGTTCATTCCTTGCTCCTATTTGTCAGTGTAAGTTCAAATAAGTTTATAACTAATGTGTTAAAACACTCTATTTTGACAACACTTGTAAATGAATTGAATTGTGCAGTAAGACTTCAAATTAGAATATAATAATGTTCTCTTTTCATTCATTTGATTCGATTACTGAAAAACTATTATACTACAAAATAACTTCTCAAAGTAACTTACTTAAACTGCTCTTACATCTCTTTTCTTTCTAAATTGCAGCATAATCAACTAACTTAAAACGAATAATTAACTCAATAATAACTCATTCAAACTTAATTAAACTAAATAATTATAACTCGATTATTTATGCTTCTAAGGTACATAGCTTCAAATCTAATTTTGTGGAGATTTATTATGTCAACAACAGTTCATTCTGTGTCAACATGTGTCAGTAACATCTTATTATATTTGAGTGTCTTATTTTATACTCTTGCATAATGTAACTCTATACGTTTACATAATTTTTCACTGTTTGTGGTGGTCTCCTCTCCTCCGAAGTGATTACACTAATATAAGATTAGTCTGAGTTGTTCTAAGCTTTTCTACTCCATCTCCTAGAAAGTTCTATAGTTGCACTACTAAAAATTACTTTAGTATTTAATTAACACTTTGAATTATATATATATAGTAAAGAGGACAAATACGAAAAGGTATTGTGTCGCCCTCTGCCTTGTAACCACTACTTTGAAGCTAGCTAGGCTGGTATTCTCCACTCATGTTGGTTTGCGCCTTTCTACCTGTTTTGGGTCGACTCATTTCCATTGTCCACTTTTATTTTGGCTATGCTATGCAATGCAAGCTTTTAATTACTATGAACTTTCTGGTGGATTTCCATTGTCATCATGCATGCTTATTATTGTTTCAGGCAGGGAATAAGGTTGTGTGTTTTCATACTCGAGAATTTCGCTACTCAAGGTATAACGAACAAATGTTTGGCGAAAAAATAAATAACGAACAAATGATAAGCTGGTCCCGGATTCAACTTATGGGAATAAATTTATCATTCCGTAACTGTTGTATGTATGCGTGTGAAATTGTACCTAAGAGACTATACATTTACGGTTTGAGTTTATGAGAAAGTTGATTAATTAAGATGTACCTATTTTTCCTAACAATTGTAAATACCATATCGAACTTATTACTCACTATATTGAGATACTATACCAAAATTATTAAATAACTATCATCATAGTGTCCTGTCGAAATGATAGTAATTATAATACTTCTTAGACGAATGATTATGGATATGGAGAAATTTTGTATAGCCTTCGGCTAAATTTCTTGGATATCGTCGCCGCATATCTTTTATCTATTATTATAGCGTATAGTAGAGGTGTCAATGAGGTGTGGATTACCCGAACCCTACGGTGCACCGCCCGTAAAATGCTTCGCGGAAGTAGGTACTGCAGTTTATGAAGCAAGTTTGTTATAAAGAACCATAGGGCAAGTTTGATATTAAGAAGGGTTAAGGGTACTTTTGTACCACAAGTTTACACGAAATCCACTGTTCATACCATATGTATTTTTTCTACCAAATTGGTACCAATGGTTTCTATTTTGTGTTGTTTTAGTACTTCCGTTAGTCTTCTGTTTAAAATGTCCGTTAAGTGACCACGTGAGAGGCACGTGACGTGTTTAATATTTTTTTCCGAAAATTCAAACTTTCTGTTCCTATTTTACCCTTCCCTATCTTTATACTTATTTCCACCGGACTTCTTCTTCTTCATTTTCTCTGTGTCGTTTCTTCATTCTCTTCCTCCCTTTGAAACACGACCCAAGCATGAACCAGTGCACCAACTCCGCGAACTCTCCGCCTCATATTTATACCACCGAGATTCCTCCGTATGAACTCCGAAGATGCGACTGCGATGCGATTTGCACAGTGAAACCATCGTATACCTATAAGAATTTCTCCAGAAGGTTTCATGGCTGCCCCTATTGGAAGGTAATGTTGCTTATTTAATCATGGGTCTCTGTAATTTCACGTTAAGCACCCCAATTTTGAACAAGTTGAAACAAATTTGGGGTTCAAAATTAGGGTTTTCGGAATTAGGGTTTTCAGAATTAGGGTTTACTAATTTAGGGTTTTTCGGAATTAGGGATTCCAACTTCCAATTAATTAGAGAATGATCTTGCTTCTACAAAAAAAGCTAACTAAGTTTGTAGTTGCACTAGTTGTTGTGGGTTTATTTGGTTGTTTTGAGTTGAAATCTTAGGGGGAAAGTTGGGT
This sequence comes from Clarkia xantiana subsp. parviflora, assembly GCA_036873135.1. Lineage (NCBI taxonomy): Eukaryota > Viridiplantae > Streptophyta > Magnoliopsida > Myrtales > Onagraceae > Clarkia > Clarkia xantiana. Next base: position 13,505,302 of record JAPTYO010000008.1, on the reverse strand, counting down.
AAGTTAGTATGAGTAAAGTAAGGATCTGATTTTCTGTAAGGGAATTTGTAACTTCTGTAATGTCTTTTAAATATGTTTTTTCAAGTATCACTTTGGTACCATATGTTTCTTCACTTATAATTTTGGTACGATAATCCCTCACTATGCATATCATTTTGGCACGATAATCCATCCCAATGCATATAAATTTGGTATCATAATCCTTCACAATGCATATCAATTTGGTACCATAATCACTCACAATGCATATCATTTTGATACTATAATCACTCACAATGCATAACAATTTTGGTACCAAAATCACTCACAATGCATATCAATTTGACACCATAATCCTTCACAATGCATATCAATTTGGCACCATAACCACTCCATTCATAAGTCACATTTACATGTCTAAACTTCAAATCAAACCTAAAAAGTACCCACTCCTTAATACCAGATCGACTAAACATCACAAAATAAACATCACAAACGTAAAGAGTACCCACACGACATGCTAAGATCCACAATACTACCACACACAACATATAAATTACCCACTGTAAACACTCGATTTTGACCCGGACGTAACGTCATTACACATGACGTGTCATTTCCAGATGTGCCACGTCACGAAGTGTTAAAAAAAACGCTCATGTGCATATTAGCGTAAATAAATAAATATTTTTAAAACATCTCGGATATATTCGAAATATCTCAGATATATTCGAAATATTAAAAAATATATATATGTAATAGTTATTTATCTGTAAGGTATTTATCTATAATTGTTATCTCCTATTATTTAGGGATAATTATCAGTAGATATTTATCTGTAGTTATTTATCTGTCAGTTATTTAATTATTTTAAGATTTAGTAAATGTTATCTGTAATCTAGGTGAGTTCTACCATAAATAGGTGCGAGTTCTACCTGTAAAACACACAGAATTAAAACTAGATACTTCAGAGAACATCTAGGACAGTTTACTTAGCATCATACATTTTACATTCTTTATTCAATTGTTATTATTATATTATTATTGTTGTTATTTTTATTATTTTATTAGTTTTCCTCAAGCATGATCGTCTTCTTAGCAGGACCAGGACAAGCCCCGACCGATCGACTTCACTTCGTCATGCCCTCGTCACTCCACCTCACCGTGCGTCGTCTTCATCAATCAATCCCATTCTGATGAATTATCCCACCATCTTCGACCATCCAGTCACTGGGACGACCTCCTCATCATCACCACCACCCGAAGCTCCATCGCATCAGCTCGGATGTTCGATTATCATCGAAGCTTGCCCTGTGCCGTTATCATCCGCCACAGCGACCACCTGCCTTCGTCTAGCTCTTCCAACTTCGACCTGGTCTGCTCGACACCAAGCTGCCTGGATCGTCGCGGTGCTGCCCTTCGTTCGCTTCGCCATCGCCATATTCCGGTGACCCACGGCTACCCAGCAACGTAGCTTCGTTCCGACCCCTCTGCATCTCAAGTCGCTGTCCCAGCCACCTGCGTTTGGTCGTCTCTTGTCGAAGCTTTCCCTGTCGTCTCGGTCGCCTGATGTTCTCCTGGTGTTGGAGACGTCTTCATTCACTCAGGGCTCAGGTTACAGATTCCTTAATAATAATAAGGGTTAAAAGGTCCTTTTATTACATATGTTTGCAAAAATTACACTGTTCATACCACTAGTATTTTTTCGTACCGAATTGGTACCATATGTTTCCAAACCTTACTGTTTTGGTACCTCCGTTAGGGTTCCGTCAAAAACGGCCGTTAAATGGCATGTGCCATGCACGTGATCAGCCCAAAACTTTCAATTTTGTTACAATTTAGTCCATCTAATACATCCCTAACTTTTATTTTTGTTCAATTTAGTCCTAAAACTTCAAAATCAAACCATTTCCCCAAATTGACCTAGCCGGACCTAGCCATGGTCTAGGTTCGACCCTGGGTTGGGGTCACCGGACCCAGGGGACCCTGACCCAGGGTCGGACCTAGCCCTAAGCTAGATTCGGCTAGGTCAATTGGAGCTAGCCCCAATTTAACTCAATTGGGGCTAGGTCCCAATTGACCTAGCCGGACCTAGCCCTAGGCTAAGTCCAGCTAGGTCAATTTGGGAAAATGGTTTGATTTTGAAGTTTTAGGACTAAATTGAACAAAATAAAAGTTAGGGATGTATTAGATGGACTAAATTGTAACAAAATTGAAAGTTTTGGGCTGGTCACGTGCATGGCACATGCCATTTAACAGCTGTTTTTGACAGAACCCTAACGGAGGTACCAAAACAGTAAGGTTTGGAAACATATGATACCAATTCGGTACGAAAAAATACTAGTGGTATGAACAGTGTAATTTTTGCAAACATGTGGTACCTAAAGGACCTTTAACCCTAATAATAATAATAATAATAATAATAATAATAATATATGTGAATATAACGTAAGTCTGATTCATGTATTCTTAAGTTCAATAATTAAAAATTCTGTATTATTATGTTAAGTAAGTTAAGTTATATTTTAATTAAATTATGTTTGATAGTTCTTAGTATCTTATGTGGTAAATATAAGTAAATAAAGTTATAGTTTACTAATATTGAGGGTTACATAATTAATTATTCACCGTATGAATTTGTTCGACCATCTTTTATAAATTTATGAAATTGTGTATATATTAGAGTAGCGGCAAACAAGTGAATTGAGTACCGAAAGGGCGTAGTTAAAAAATTATATTTCTTAATTCGTAATAGAACCACGAACTCGAATCTCTGATCATGGACCGATTTATACCTAGGTGCTTAATTCTTTATTCGCTTAGGAAAATTAGGTTTCTAGTTAGCCTTAATTAACTAGTGGCGACTCTTTTCAAAATCCACGTTTTCAAAACGTAATTCGCCGTAGGTTAGATTTAGTTCTGACAATTTGGCGACTCTGCTGGGGATACTTGAGAGTTCGGGCTCTTTATATTTGCTTATTTGCCATGTCTTAATTTTTTTATTTGTATTTAACTTTGTTATTCTAACTTGGTTATTGTTTTTGTGATTTCAAGTGTGGAGTTAATTTTTTTTTATTATGACTGAATATTTTTCTTATTATATTATTTGAATTCGCACACACCCACTTTAGTGTAATGTCCAAAACGCCTAAAACCCAGGGCGACTAGGAACCCCGGAGAATTAGTACGGTACAACCGGAGCGGCTGGGCCGCCGGTACGACTCTGAAAAACTCCACTCGCTTGTGATGGTCTTGTGATCCCTATGATGGGGGAAGGAAACCACCTTGTCGGGAGTCTATCAGTGGAACCTACCTTGTAGAGCAAAGCCACACATTGTTACCCCCTAACGTGTCGTGTTTATGCATGTTTTATTTGTTGTAAAAAGGTTATCAGGTAAATTGTATTTTTAACTGTGTAACTTTTATTTCTAAGCATGAATCCAATTGTAATTTTTTTTTTAAATAAAAAAACGAAAAAAAAAAACATCTTTGCATTAGGTCTCTAAGGTAGAATTTTCATTTTCTAACGTATGTTCCTTATGCACGGTTTTCAAAAACCTCTTACCTAAATTTTTTTATCTAAATATGCGTTTCATGCGCATTATTAAAAAAACCTACAGGTAAGTTGTAATTCATAATTAGCGCATCTTTCACGCTTAATTTTTTATAAAAAAAAATTCATGAGAAATTTAACCCCTTTTTAGTTATTAGAGCTTTTAATTTCGAACGTGCATTCCATATGCATCATTTCAAAAAAATTTCACATGAATTGTTTTATTTTTAATAATGCATCCAATATGCATTAATTTAAAAAAATATTTTTAGATAAATCGTAAGCTCTCTTAGTTTTAGGGCTCTTTTGTTAAAAAAACTTTTACCTGACATTTTTAATTAAAAAAAACGTGCATCTCATATGCATTTATTTTCGAACAAAACTTTTCAGGTAAATTGTAATATTTTTTAGTTGTAAAACTTTTCCTTTTAAGTTCGCATCTTTTATTTTTATGCATCTCATATGCATTCTTTTCAAAAACTTTTCGTCTCAATTTTAAATTTGAGCAACCAAGATGCATTGATTTTTTTTTTCTCGATTAAAAAAACAAAAACAAAAAAATCTTTTCACGTAACTTTTATATTTTCTTAACTGTAGAACTTTCATTTCAAGTATGCATCTCATGTACATCTCATATGCATTATTTTAGAAAAAATAATTTGTTGATAGATTGTACACATTCTTAGTCGTAGAACTTTTAATTTCAAACATGCATTCCATATGCATTGTTTTCAAAACTTCTTGCCAGAATGTTTTATTTCAAGCATGTGTTTCATACGCATTATTTCTTGAAAAAAAACTTTGCATGTAAGTTTTAAATTCTCTCAGTGCATTCAATGTGCGTCATTTAAAAAAACGGAAAAATTGTAATTATTTTTTGGCTCTTAGATTCAAATTCAAGCATGAATCGCATATGCATCATTTTCAAAAAAACATTTTACCTGATTTTTTTTAAGCATGCGTTCAATACGCATTATTTAAAAAAAATATTTCAGGTAAATTGTAAGCTATGAAACTTTCAAATTCACACATGCATCACATTCGCATTATTATTTTTTTTTTAAAAAAGGGTCTACCTAAAATTTTCATTTCAAAATATGCACTCCATATGTATTATTCAGGTAAACTGGTTGTAAGTTATAAGTTTCTTAACTGTAGAACTTTAACTTTCGAGCATGCATGAACATTAAAAAAAAGGGTTAATAACTAAAAAACTGTCCAAGGTTTACCCTATGTTAAAATTAGGTGTCTGAAGTTTGAAATGTTAAAATGTACTGTCCCAAGTTTCATTTTTGTTGAAATTTGGTGTCTCGGTGTGATTACTTTAGAGAAGTCAATTTCGACGAAACCGTCTATCAAATTCGAGCTCTCATACACACACCCTTCTCGTCATCTTGCCGGCACCGTCACCTAAAAAGTTGGTCACATCTGAGCAAGTAAATCTCGCTCTATTGTCCTTGGAAAATGGCTCTACACCACTCTTCTAGAAACTTTTTTTTAATGTTCAATTTTTAGGTGAAATTTGACGATTTTGTGAAAATTAAAGAGTGATGGATTATGAGTGGGTTGGTGGGTTGATGAAAATGATGGAATGAAGATGAAAAGACGCACAAAGACACCAAATTTCAACAAAAATGAAACTTGGGACAGTCCATTTTAACATTTCAAACTTCAGACACCTAATTTTAACATAGGGTAAACCTTGGACAGTTTTTTAGTTATTAACCCAATAAAAAAACTCAAAGTGTCATTCGTTTTTTTCCAAGGTGTATTGCACTTTTTTCGGCAAGATCGTCTCAACCTTCGCATGAGCTAGCGTTTAAAAAAAGAAATTTGATTATATTTTTTAAGAAAATAGTTTAACTATGCAGTTGAGTGCGACTATTCAAGTTAAAACAAAGGACGAGAAAACCTTTTTGAAAAAAAACGCTGTTTTTGAGCATCTGTCGTGCGTTCGAGCCAGATAGTGCACTCAGCAAACTCAATAAACTCCACGATGGTGCGAAATACCTTAGATCATAACTTTTGATTCCTTTTTGAAAAGTAATCAAAATTATGAAATTAATGACATTAGAGTTTTCAAAAAATCATGCATGATTTCTCATATTCTCTACACTGATTTTTCATTCACTATTTTCAGGTACTCATGGGGCAATAAAAAAAGAACATACAACCGTCGAGTTGCACGGAGAACAAATTGCGCATTCGAGATATCCAACACTCAGAGAACTTCCATGTCAAAATTCCACATATCTTATGTGGAATTCATACGCGTCCCCGAACCAAGTCGCACATCCGTTTTACAGTGAGGTCTAAACCGGTCAGTGGTAACCAAATGGCATCTCCCGTTCAGATCGAGCACAACTGCCAGATGAAAAAAGTCGGAACATACAACAGGTCCATTCACATATGGAACAAATTGCCATTAAAGATGTCGAGCACCCAGGTAAGAGAAGTTGTGATCAATTTTATCCCCGAAATTTGAGTTTTTCCTTACTCATTTTGCAGCTTGGATAATCATCCAAATCAATGCCCCTGAAAAGCACATCTCACGCAAGACCCTTTGCTCGCCGACCGTTCTGAGGTCAAGCGTCGAGTTTTTCCAAATGTTTCAGACAATTTCCATACGTGCCTGCCTGGCCAAACTCCACCTCATCCATGTGTGTTCATCAACCAGGCCATTCATCCAGCATGCGACAAGCCTAACCCGATAGGTGCTAGCCATGGGGCATCCCCAGACGAGATTGAGCAATAGCCGAGGCACTGGAGAAGCCGAGAGAAGAAATCATTGTCTATGACATCCATTGGTCGTAGGGTCCATCAAAGGCGTCGACACGACCGATATATTTTGACCAATCAACTGACTCCTTCTATAGAAGATGTTTGGAATTAGAAATTTCCAATCTGCCACTAAGGGCATGTATTATTATTGTTGATTATTTTCGGCAAATTTTCTTTAAAAAAAAAAAGCAAAAAAAAAAAAGAGAGAAAATAAATAAATTCCTGCTAGGTTGAAATCCTGTAAAGGCGACCTAGGCAAAAGTTAGGGAGAGGGGCATGATTGAAAACCCGTAGGCCGTAGGGGCAATCATGGCAAAAGGTGAGCTAAAAAAAAGGAAAAAAAACTCATTTTTCTTTAGGGTCACAACCTCCCTTTAATCGGCTACAGAAAAATAAAGAGAGCGTTCATGCAAATCTTGTGAGAACAGTGAATAAATAAAAGGGTCACAGTTGTCCCTAAATCAACTACAAATAAGAAGAGCCACAGTCGTCCCTAAAACGACTACAAAGAAATGGCCACATCCACCCTTCAAATGGCTACAGATAAAAGGCGCTCCCGCAACATCAAAAGCGGAAATAAGTGAAAGGGCCACAACCACCCTCTAAACGGCCACAAATAAAAGAGTAACCCCGTGAACCCTGTAAGGGCGGGAGAATAAGAAGGGCCATAGCCACCCTCAAATTGGCTACGTATAAAGAGTAGTCCCGTAAATCTTGTAAGGCCGAGAAATTATTTGAAAGGGCCACAGCCACCCTTCAAACGGCTACAGATATAGAGCACTCTCGCAACATTGAAGGCGGGAAATGAGTGAAAAGGGCCACAACCACCCTTTAAATGGCTACATACATAGAGTGTTCCCCGAATACTGAGAGGAGGGGAGATTGTTGAAAGGGCCACAGCCACCCTCCAAATGGCTACAATCAAAAGAGCTCATGTAACATTGAAGACATTGAGAAAGGGGTCACAACCACCCTCCAAATGGCTACAAATACTCCTGCACGAGGCGGAAAATAAAGTACGGGTCACAGCCACCGTTTAATCGGCTACCAAATAAAGAGTGCTTCCACTAGGTTGAAAACCCGAAAGGGCAGCCTAGTCAAAATCAGAAAATGAGGGGCATGATTGCAAATTCAGAAACTGCAATCATGGAAAAAGGAAAGAAAATAAAAAATCGAAGGGCACGGTCGGATATCCCAATCAACTGTGGCAAAATGAGAGAATAAAGAGAAATTCTGGAAAAAAAAAAAAAGGATCCCGCTAAGTTGTCACACTATGCACAACTTAGGCAAAATTAGGGACACATGTTTCATGTACACATTGTAAGGCGCAACACAATTGCAGATATACCAGTAGCTATGCCAGTCCAGGCACTACTTCAGACGGCCTCCAGTAGCTTCGTGATTACGCTGCTAGTTGCCATACCAATCCAGGCATCAAATTCAAGACGACGTTTTAGTCATTGCCACCAGAGGAGGTTTTCCGTTACGGTTTGACGTAGAGGTCTTCCGTTACCACTCGCCGCTAGAGGCCTCACCAAAGGGTCTCCTGTACAGTCTGACGTAGAGGTTCCGCCACCAGAGATATCATCAGAGGCTTTCCGGTACGGTCTGACGTAGAGGTCTTCCGTTACCACTTGCCACTAGAGGTATCACCAAAGGTTCTCCGGTACGGTCTGACGTAGAGGTCTTCCGCCACCAGAGATATCATCAAAGGTTTTCCGGTACGGTCTGACGTTACCACTTGCCACTAGAGGCATCACCAAAGGTTCTCCGGTACGGTCTGACGTAGAGGTCTTCCTCCACCAGAGATATCATCAAAGGTTTTCCGGTACGGTCTGACGTAGAGGTCTTATGTTACCACTCGCCACTAGAGGCATCACCAAAGGTTCTCCGGTACGGTCTGACGTAGAGGTTTTCCGCCACCAGAGATATCATCAAAGGTTTTCCGGTACGGTCTGACGTAGAGGTCTTCCGTTACCACTTGCCACTAGAGGCATTACTAAAGGTTCTCTGGTACAGTCTGACGTAGAGGTCTTCTGCCACCAGAGATATCATCAAAGGTTTCCGGTACGGTCTGACGTTGAGGTCTTCTGTTACCACTCGCCACTAGAGGCATTACCAAAGGTTCTCCGTTACGGTTCGACGTAGAGGTCTTTCGCCACCAGAGATATTGTTGGATCATAAAAGTCCGGTTAAGCCTGACGAGGCTCTTCTGGTTCTCGCCTTGGTGTCTCTTTGAAGTTGGAAAGCTTTGTGGGTTAACTTGTTCTTCATGGCGAGACTGCTCTTGGCGAGACCTGGAAAAGGCGGGTTGTTCCCCTGATTCCACTCCGAAGCTTAAGTTAGTATAGCATTCTGGTAGTGAGCAATCTTAAATGTGAATGAGAATACTAAAGAGTATTTATCGGGGAAGCATTTACCGACTTTAGGTGGTGGCAGCTTTGTTTTGATTGGTTGACTAGGGCGGTGGCCGTCTTTCTCTCATTGGTGGAGATGGGAGGCAGTGTGTCAGCAGGTGACAAGCAGGTCGCCACCTCTTCTTCCTTAGGATGAAGGTTTTCTTTTAAGTAGGTGACAAGCAGGTTGCCACCTCTTCTTCCTTAGAAGGAAGGGTTTTCTTCTAAGTAGGTGACAAGCAGGTTGCCACCTGGTGTTGATGATAGTCGAAGGCGACTTTGATGGTCTCGCCTTGACGCATTGGTTGACTTGGTCGGACTTGGTCGACTTGGTCGCCTTGGTCTACTTGGTCGATTTGGTCGCCTTGGTCGACTTGGTCGCCTTGGTCGCCTTGGTCGACTTGGTCGCCTTGGTCGCCTTGGTCGCCTTGGTCGACTTGGTCGCCTTGGTCGACTTGGTCGCCTTGGTCGACTTGGTTGCCTTGGTCGACTTGGTCGCCTTGGTCGACTTGGTCGACTTGTCCATTGGGGGTGCGACTATTTCACCTCTCCTGATAGATTCCGACTTTAGTGTTCCCGATTTTACTCTCTGAGGGTCCCGACTTTAGTGTCTGAAAGTTTTGCCGCAAAAATGGAACGCTCTTAGTATGGTCGTATTTACTAAATCACGATTCAACAGATATCATCAAAGGTTTTCCGGTACGGTCTAACGTAGAGGTCTTCCGTTACCACTAGCCGCTAGAGGCATCGCCAAAGGTTATTCGGTACGGTCTGACGTAGAGGTCTTCCACCGCCAGAGATATCACCAGAGGTTTTCCGGTACGGTCTGACGTAGAGGTCTTCCATTACCACTCGCCACAAGAGGCGTCACCAGAGGTTTTGTTGGTACCGTCTAACGTAGAGGTCTTTCGTTACCACTCATCACCAAATGCTTTACTTTCTGCACCGCCAACGGAGGTACTGCCAACTGGGGCACCGCCGACTGAGGCTTTACTTTCCCGCACGCCACTGGAGGCTCTACTTTCTACATCGCCAACGGAAGCACCGCCAACAGGGGCACCGCCGACCGAGGCTTTACCTTCCTGCACTCCATTGGAGGCTCTACTTGCTGCATCGCCAACGGAGGCACCACCAACATGGGCACTGCCAACTGGCTCTACTTTTCCACACCAGAATAAGCATATGAGCCACCTTGAAGACTTCAAAACAGAAGAAGGCAAAATCGGTGTTTTGTTTTCTTTGGACAAGCCCCCTTGAACAAGTTCTATGGTGGCATATCCAAAGAGGGGCAAACTGTAAACACTCGATTTTGACCCGGACGTAACGTCATTACACATGACGTGTCATTTCCAGATGTGCCACGTCACGAAGTGTTAAAAAAAACGCTCATGTGCATATTAGCGTAAATAAATAAATATTTTTAAAACATCTCGGATATATTCGAAATATCTCAGATATATTCGAAATATTAAAAAATATATATATGTAATAGTTATTTATCTGTAAGGTATTTATCTATAATTGTTATCTCCTATTATTTAGGGATAATTATCAGTAGATATTTATCTGTAGTTATTTATCTGTCAGTTATTTAATTATTTTAAGATTTAGTAAATGTTATCTGTAATCTAGGTGAGTTCTACCATAAATAGGTGCGAGTTCTACCTGTAAAACACACAGAATTAAAACTAGATACTTCAGAGAACATCTAGGACAGTTTACTTAGCATCATACATTTTACATTCTTTATTCAATTGTTATTATTATATTATTATTGTTGTTATTTTTATTATTTTATTAGTTTTCCTCAAGCATGATCGTCTTCTTAGCAGGACCAGGACAAGCCCCGACCGATCGACTTCACTTCGTCATGCCCTCGTCACTCCACCTCACCGTGCGTCGTCTTCATCAATCAATCCCATTCTGATGAATTATCCCACCATCTTCGACCATCCAGTCACTGGGACGACCTCCTCATCATCACCACCACCCGAAGCTCCATCGCATCAGCTCGGATGTTCGATTATCATCGAAGCTTGCCCTGTGCCGTTATCATCCGCCACAGCGACCACCTGCCTTCGTCTAGCTCTTCCAACTTCGACCTGGTCTGCTCGACACCAAGCTGCCTGGATCGTCGCGGTGCTGCCCTTCGTTCGCTTCGCCATCGCCATATTCCGGTGACCCACGGCTACCCAGCAACGTAGCTTCGTTCCGACCCCTCTGCATCTCAAGTCGCTGTCCCAGCCACCTGCGTTTGGTCGTCTCTTGTCGAAGCTTTCCCTGTCGTCTCGGTCGCCTGATGTTCTCCTGGTGTTGGAGACGTCTTCATTCACTCAGGGCTCAGGTTACAGATTCCTTAATAATAATAAGGGTTAAAAGGTCCTTTTATTACATATGTTTGCAAAAATTACACTGTTCATACCACTAGTATTTTTTCGTACCGAATTGGTACCATATGTTTCCAAACCTTACTGTTTTGGTACCTCCGTTAGGGTTCCGTCAAAAACGGCCGTTAAATGGCATGTGCCATGCACGTGATCAGCCCAAAACTTTCAATTTTGTTACAATTTAGTCCATCTAATACATCCCTAACTTTTATTTTTGTTCAATTTAGTCCTAAAACTTCAAAATCAAACCATTTCCCCAAATTGACCTAGCCGGACCTAGCCATGGGCTAGGTCCGACCCTGGGTTGGGGTCACCGGACCCAGGGGACCCTGACCCAGGGTCGGACCTAGCCCTAAGCTAGATCCGGCTAGGTCAATTGGACCTAGCCCCAATTTAACTCAATTGGGGCTAGGTCCCAATTGACCTAGCCGGACCTAGCCCTAGGCTAAGTCCAGCTAGGTCAATTTGGGAAAATGGTTTGATTTTGAAGTTTTAGGACTAAATTGAACAAAATAAAAGTTAGGGATGTATTAGATGGACTAAATTGTAACAAAATTGAAAGTTTTGGGCTGGTCACGTGCATGGCACATGCCATTTAACAGCTGTTTTTGACAGAACCCTAACGGAGGTACCAAAACAGTAAGGTTTGGAAACATATGATACCAATTCGGTACGAAAAAATACTAGTGGTATGAACAGTGTAATTTTTGCAAACATGTGGTACCTAAAGGACCTTTAACCCTAATAATAATAATAATAATAATAATAATAATAATAATAATAATATATGTGAATATAACGTAAGTCTGATTCATGTATTCTTAAGTTCAATAATTAAAAATTCTGTATTATTATGTTAAGTAAGTTAAGTTATATTTTAATTAAATTATGTTTGATAGTTCTTAGTATCTTATGTGGTAAATATAAGTAAATATAGTTATAGTTTACTAATATTGAGGGATACATAATTAATTATTCAGCGTATGTATTTAACTTTGTTCGACCACCTTTTTTAAATTTATGAAACTGTGTATATATTAGAGTAGCGGCAAACAAGTGAATTGAGTACCGAAAGGGCGTAATTAAAAAATTATATTTCTTAATTCGTAATAGAACCCCCCGAACTCGAATCTCTGATCGTGGACCGATTTATACCTAGGTGCTTAATTCGTTATTCGCTTAGGAAAATTAGGATTCTAGTTAGCCTTAATTAACTAGTGGCGACTCTTTTCAAAATCCACATTTTCAAAACGTAATTCGCCGTAGGTTAGATTTAGGTTTGACACCCACAAAAGACTACCACATACAACAGATGAACCATTTTTCACTTAGTTGAAGTTTTCTTCTTCTTAGGCTTCTGTGCCATTCTCCATAGATGGCTCATGACAAACATTGTTCTAGCTAACATTACCATATCCAGTGGCTGTTCAACCAGCACAATCTCGCGTGACTCTGACAATACTGATTTTTCTTCGGGTGGCATCGCATAATTCTCAACATCTACTACTTCATCTTTTACTTATTGAAGTTCCTCAGGCTGCATAGGGGGGTGAACATCAAGTTTCTTCCTGTGCTTTACTCCACGACCCTATATAAGTAAAAGTGAATATAACATTCAATAAATGCAACCGTTGTGAATGAAAGTAGTATTTACCAGAAGTCTATCCAGAATATCCTTAATCTTCCTGTGTGGAGGTTCTTCTAATGGAATTTCAGCTGTGGGTGCCTACTCATTAGGGATTGTAGCAATGGGCTCATTCTTTTTACCCTTGCCTTTAGAGCCTTTACTTTTGTTCTTACTTGTCTTTGGCTTCACTGAAGCCACTTGCAAAGAAACAAGGGTTTCTGTTAGTAACTTGTTTATATAATAGCTGAATGTTATTTTGGTGATAACAAACATTACCTCTTCATTTGGGACTCATACCTCTTCATTTGGAACTGATTGTTGTTCATTCATCTTACTCTTCCCTTTAGAGCCATTACAATTTTTTTTTGTCTTTGGCTGAACTGAAACCACCTGCAAAGAAACAATGGTTTGTGTTAGTAACTTGTTTAGAAAATAGCTGAATGTGGTACCAAAAGTACCCTTAAACCTAACAAAAATTACCTCTTCATTTGGGACTGATACCTCTTCATTTGAAACTGATTGTTGTTCATTCCTCTTACCATTACAGCCTTTACTTTTTTCCTTTGATCCCTTACCCCTCATTTTTGAACTCTCTAGATGCATTGACGACATCTACACATGATAAATTAACGTTATACTACTACTTTACCAAACAAGTAAACAATGACAAGTAATTACCTCTTGATGTACTTATTCATTAGCAGGTGGCTCATCATGAAATAGTTCTTCTTGTTGTTCTGTCTATCCTGGATCAGTTGTGCAGAATCTCATGTTGTGACTTGGATAGCCACATATGGAGCAGAACTGAGATAGACCTCGCCTGCCCAACCTAGATACATTACCTTCATCCTCAAACTCAGACATTTGCCTCTTCTTCTTGGGTCTTCCTGATCTTTTGTTAAACATAGGAGGATCAATTGGCAACCCCTCAGATGTCACCCAATCCTCTCGACCTAGCAATGCATGGATAACCCCTTCATATCCTCGTACATATGCTTCCTTGTGATACACTGGATCACAATACAGTGCTAGCCTAGTCTTCCGTTCACGTACAAGACAGGCAACCACATGCACACATGGGAGTCCAGTAAGCTGCCATGCCATACAACTACAATACCTTTCACTAAGTAGCACCTTGTATGTAGAATTCAGTCCACCATCAACTTCATACTCACCTTCACAGGTATATGGAACCTGGAACCCACCAATTTTGTTCTTGATCTTTCTTAACTTCTTCAAGACTAACCTACCAAGGACACCTTCTTCCACCACAACTTTCCTCTTCTTTGCAAAATCACGCATTAACTTCCTCCTAATCTACTCCATCATCGACACAACTGGTTTGTCTCTTGCTTCAAGGACCATCGCATTATAACTTTCAGCAATGTTATTCACTAACAGATCAGTCTTAGAAGCCCGCCTAAACTCAAACCTGCACCAATGCTTAGTATCAATTTTCTTTAAATACTTCCAAGCTTTGATGTTAGTCTTATGTAGCATGTTCATATGCCAGTTGTGCCTTTGTTCTGTGTAGGCACAAGCAGCTGACCATAGTCTAGTCCTGACATCAACATCTGCCAAACCACCAGCCTTCATGTTGGCATGGATATGCCTCACACAGAACCTATGTTCTAATCCAGGCAGAACCTCTTCTACAGCCCTAATCAAATATTATTGAAAGGGTAAAACTAAGAAGAGAAGACAAGTACAACTGAGATGACTATATGATACCTTTTGTCGATCTGATATGATACTCAATGTTCTATCAGTACCAATATCAGCTGCAAGTATCTCCAGGAACCACTTCCATGACTCTGCATTTTCCTTTTCCACCCAAGCATATGAAATAGGGAACAACTGGTCGTTGGCATCCCTGGTGACTGCACATAGCATGAAGCCCACATCTGGACCCTTGAGGAAGCAACTATCCAATGCAATAAATAGGCGGCAACCATTCTTGAAACCTCTCAAACAAGCATCTAGGTATACATACATCCTTTCAAAACGGGATCGAAGATGGTTCGGGAAAGGATCAACATGCACAACTGATGTACTGCCAGGGTTATGCATGACAAGAGTCTCACAGTAATCCCTAGCTCTAGCAAAATCAGCTTTCATGTCACCTTATTTCATCAAAGGAAACTAAGTCAGTACAGGAAATGAAACATATGGTACGAAAAGTATACATTCTGTTAAACTTGTGGTACCAAAATAATACAGAATCATTACCTGCGATGATCTCTTTTGCCTTCTGTAAACCCATATGTATCACATTTCTGGAGACTTCAAACTCGACCAACCTACGTATCTCAGCTACAACTGCGGTTGTCTACAGATTACCTTGAGCCTTTAGTAGCTCAACAATCACATACCCAGTTCTTATCGATGTCCCTTGTGTAGTGAGCTATATCACAATTGTGGTTCTTCTGCAATTTTCTGATCTCGAACCTCGTATCCTTATTAATCCTTACAGCAACAACATGGAATCCACAGTTTTTCTGACAGTAAATGATAACCCTATCTCCATCATTTCTTCTCCTCCTAGTTGTCGTGCCATTTCTGATGGCATGAAGCTTGATTGCTCTCCTAAATGCATCAGCATCATCAAACGTCATACCCAGCTCCAACTCAAAATCACCACCTAGATGACTCTTGTAACGCTTCAAATCTTTACTTGATGCACCGTCCTTCATTTCACGCAGTCGAGTAGGAGTTGTTATGGTATCAGTATCTGAATCAGACAAGTCCTGACCAAACCCTTCCATGTCAACAAAGTTTTCTGCATCTGTCTAATTGGCTCGACCTCTGTAATTTGACTTGCCAAAACCAGGTACATCACCTTGTCCTTCTTCAGTATTTTTCACCCTTCTTCCCTTTGCAAGCAACTTCTTCTTGGCACCTTTAGATTCAGATGGGTCAGATGGGGTAGAGTCATTTTCTGACTCTGAGAGATTATTCTCTAAATTTTCATTGTCTATGTGAGTTGGGTTCCAGTCAAGGCCTGACTCCGACAGATCATAATCTCTTAAATCATTCATGTCTAGGAAATCATCAACTGGTGTGTCTGGATACATTTTCTCTTTTCCTTTTCCACTTACAGGTGGCTTGTCAACATGTTGTGCATCATCACCTCTTGGTTTTCCAATAACAACCCCAACTCCATTTCTCTACCAATACTGATTTCATCCCCCAAAAGCTGATAATCTGATTTTCTCCATCAACAGTGTCTTGTACCGAATCAGACCATCAAATAAAGGTATGTCATACAGTGTAACATCTTCAATAGAACTCTGCCTCTTATACATCCTACCCATATAAGCGTCATCTTTCAACAACACAATATCCTTGATCATATCCCCACCTGGTGGGAGATACCAAATTGTCGGTCTACCCAGGTCACAATAGGTCATAACCAACAGCACCATCGTTTCATAATCAAACTGAGTTGGTGTAAACCTGCCCAGTGGTTGAACTGCACCATCAAACACAACCCTTCCATCTCGATGTACCCAACTCCCATTAGACCAAACAGTGATGAGGTATTTGGGTTCATCATTGGATGATCCTATAACAAGAACATAACTTGGATTAAAACATGTGGTACCGCATTTAAGTTACAAAATCAACCCAAAAAACAAATATAACATTAGCACAGTTAGACATGCAAACCAACATAACATTAAAACAGTTAGACATGCAAAATCAACCCATTTAACTAGGAAAGCAACAGAAAATAGAAACTGCAGTTCATTTTTGAAGTTTCTATCTTGGGTACAACAATCAGTATTCATTAAACATACAAGAAGCAATTAAATGGCCCAAATAACACCATAATAAACAAAAAAAACTGTTAAGCAAACAGAACGCAGTTAACCAAACAGAACAAGCAAAATTGGGGAAAACCCTAGTTTTTCAACAAAGATGGGACGGAAAACCTTACCTTGGCAGCGAACAAACAACTACATAGTCCAAATAACACCAGAATTTCCAATATCTCAGTTAATAATTCAGAGCATGCAAATTTGGGCAAAACTCTAGTTTTTCAACTGACATTCAAACACAGATGGGAAGAAGAACCTTACCTTGGCTTAAGTTTGGACATTTTACCGGCAATCCCGTAGGCGACACCATTTGAGAGGCCAAAATTCAGATGGAACCTCTTCCACAACTAGCGAAATGACTGAACCAGGGGACCTCTGCTTGAAGACTGAGCACGGCGAAGAAGACGTCTTGACAACGAAGCAGACCACAAACGAGCGAGGCGTGACCGGAAATGAAGACGAAGCAAGGATTTGCCAGAGTGAAGAAGAAACGTCGTAGAGAAATGAAGAAGAAGAAGTATGGGGAAAAATAAGTATAAAGAGAGGGAAGAAGAGAGGGAAGGGTAAAACAGGAACAGAAAGTTTGAATTTTTGGAAAAAATAAATAAACATGTCACGTGCCTCTCATGTGGTCACTTAACAGACATTTTAAAAGACTAATGGAATTACTAAAACAGCACAAAATAGAAACCATTGGTACCAATTTGGTACAAAAAAATACATATGGTATGAACAGTGGATTTCGTGCAAACATGTGGTACCGAAAGTACCCTTAACCCTATAAAGAACCATGGGGCAAGTCAATAGGTGGTAAATGTGTTTGTTGTTTCACCTTAAACTTCCGCCCAAGGATTATATATGTAATTTTAAAAAATTATAGGTGATGGACATTGATTTAAGGGGAATACAAACCAGCACCTTCATTCAGTTCTAGACGGACATGTGGATCTTCGAAAATGTTACTTCACATTAAATGGTTGACAAACTCTTCAAATAGGGGTGGGTGACGATTTTTACCCTTAAAAGGGGCATCGTCAACCCTCTTCCTAGGAATATACGTTCGACCCCTTCTTCAAAAAGCGAGGGAGGCCGACCTCAAATCTCAAAAGAGAGGGGGGGGGGGGGGGGTAGACCCCTCCTCTCATAAACAGACGGTTGACCCCTCCTCTCATAAACAGACGGTTGACCCCTTCTCTCATAAATTTGTTAGATTATGAGGAGTAATCACTATGGATACTATAAACATGGTACATGCTAGTAATCGATATTACGCAGCGGAAGATTCGCACATACCTCAAACGTAGTCCGTAGTCCCAAGATCCTGCAGCGGGGAGTTCACGGTCCTCCGGTCGGAACCCGTAGAGGTTCTTGTTAAGAAAGCCCTACGGGGTATATTCTCCACAGCAAAGCCTCAGATCGATTCTTGGCAGGGGACGGATCTCCGGAGTGTTTGCTCGAAGGTAAATTGGCACACCCTTGGTGTATGTGGTAGGTTCGGCCGAAGTGGGTGTCTCTGGGGAGGAGGGTTTTTCTCTCTAAAACACTCCAAGGAGGGATTAAGGATTAACCTAATAAAACCCCTAACACCTCTTATTTATAGGAGGAACAAAGTGGACACCATAAGTCCACTTTGCCCACCTCATAAGTTCGGCCAGCCTATGCATAAGGGAGGCTCAATTTTGGGCCTCTCATGTCAATTGGGATTTGGGTCTGGCCCAATGTCCCAATGTGTCATTTACCCAATTGTCTTAGGTAACATATACATATAATGGGCTTCCATTTACGGCACCATCACCATATGCTTACAGCTCCCACTCCATGGAATGGGAGGGTGCCTGTTAATGTATTGTCGTCTAAATCAGCATCAACATTTCACTCCTTCGATCTCGCCCTTGCTTCCAAATAGTTCATACGAGGTTTGCCGTGCGACCGGCAAACACGACGGGCATCGTGCTACTCATCTGTTAGGAGTGTTGTAGCGCCCGCGGAACGTTGATTCCCTTTTGTTCAATCAACCTCTAAATGGACTACACAGTGCTCATAGGGTTGCTAAGCTTTATGCCTTGTTTCGATTATGGGGATGGATTTTAGAGATACATGTTTTTGGGACTGGTTAAATTAATGGGCTGAATTGCAATTGTTTATTATTTGATATATATTTATGCATGATTAGAACTGTCGTCTTGACTAAGTCAAGCTAGCTGAACATTGCATGTTGTGGGCGGAGCCCTGGTTAAATATATGGTATGCGCATTAGGATAGACATGTTGTGATGGTTGGAAAATGCCTAGGATTCATGTCTAGAAGTTTGCGTAATTGAATATAATCATGAATTGTAAATCAGCCCCTAATGTTTAAAATGATTTTAAAACTGAGAACCAGTCGCCAAATATGTATGATAGATGTGAATTTTCATGTTTGACACGTATGCTAGAATGTTGAGGATGTAGTTGCGTTTGGTAATTTACTTAGAAGTAGAATTATGGATGCAAGCATGAGTTCCTCAGAACATTAGACGCCTGACGCGTAAGCTTGACTGTGGTTTGTATGATGAATGTAACTGGCATATGATAATTTACATGGATTGTAGAATTATGTATACATGAGTGAGTTCATCGGAATGATTTTCTAAAACAAAAGGGCCATGGGAAAGCCAAGATCGGGTCTGCTTATTTTAAAATTCCCGTTCCGGTAATTTGCGATTAAAACCGTTTTAAGAGATTGATCCATTGGACAGAAGACGAAGTAATATGAACTCTTTCACAACCATCTTCCATTGGTTTACTGGTGGTCGGTTGGTTTAGATGACTGAGGAATCATTATTTGTCGGATTCCATCTTAATAGATATTTGATGTATGCAATTCTTTCTCAAAATTTTATTGTCTCCCTGATTTTTGCATAATCATCGATGTGTTAGTATGAAATTGGTTGAATTAGTGCGATTCGATATTCCTCGCAATCTTGATTGTATGAATCATGATGAATAAAAGGAGTACATGTTAAACTCTCTACTACGATTCCGAAAAGTGGAGAGGACAACTACAAATGAATATGGTAGTCTGTATGATTTTGACAATGAGAAACGAATGTAATAATTTGTTTCACCAAGAATAGGAGTAGGTTCTTTGATGATCTCAACGCGTATGTGGTGATACATTCAACCTTGGTAGAAGGGGGTTGAAGAAGACTTCAAATTCAACCAGGCAACGTTGCAGCTTAGTATCCTTTTGCATCCGCCTCGGTGTAAGCAAGGATGCAAAAGCTAAACGTTTCGGTTAAACGTGATGGTCTTCTCTCTTTTCATGGATGTTGGCGTTAAACCCGCATCAGATCTTCAGAATGAAAGGTCAACATGGAAAAGATGTATATGCTTGTCTTATATTGACAGGACTCAATGACCTTGAGCCTAATCAAATACAATAACCACAACAGTAAAATGGAAATCTTCTCTGCTCACCATACTGGATTCGAAAGAAGTCTACCATGATCCACATATCATAGAGAGAACTAGACCATAAAGGTTTTATACTGTAATCCGGTGGGTTAAACCATGTTGATTAAGTGCATCTCAAGTACGCCTCCTAGGTCATGTGTATGAAGCGGTAAAATGTTTTATACAGACACGGTTCATTTGACGTGATTCACTCGTGAATTTACTCAGATGTGATGTTCAACATGACTTAAAGTTCTCGACTATCTATGCGACAATCATGGATCAAATACGTGAACTTCAGATCAAGAACCCTACCATTGTCATTTATGCTTCGTTTGAGTTACTAAAATTTTGGTTATTTCGAGATTCAAATTTATTGAATAAAGTAGTTTCCGTTCGATTCGAAATGTGATCTACTTGTCAAAATTAATCGACCCGGTTAAACAGGATCGATCCGAAACGGAATTTCGGCCAAGTAAAAGTGGTCGAATAAAACGAAACGATTCACGTACTCAATCATCTCAGTCAGGACAACTGAACTGAACATACACATCGATTGCGTAGCTAGATCGAAAGATTTAGTATTTCTTAATTGTTAGTACTCCATTGAATGAAATAATATGTAATGTTGATCATGTGCGAAACCGATTGGATTAAACTGTATTAAATTCAGAAATGAAACGATTCAACCTAGGATTAAAACTAAGGTGAATAGCGCTACGCGGAAGTGGACCTCGATAGATGGAACACATCGTTTCAAAATACGAATTTAATGATGAAGTGTCTGAATGATGATGTGCTGAATTTTCGTTTACATTCCCTTGGAAACAACTTATTGATACCATTTACATCGGTACGAAGTAGGCTTCGAAACTACCACGACCTTGTAAGAGTATCAACTGACGTATAAGGTGAAAACTTAAGATGCTCAGTTCAGAGATGGGATAAAACCTCTGAGATAAGTTTGCAAACGAAGAAGGATGAAGTCAGTTAAACGATTTTTCTTCCAAACGCCTTGAACGATAAGTCAGGCTAGACATTCAAACTAAATAACACACTTCAAGTAGCACAGTTTATATACATAATGTTGGAGTCACTCTATCAGACGTTCCCTATGGGATGATGATAGATGATTCACATACAAGTAAAACTGCGTTCCAGTGAATCGGTAAGACACGCCGCCATTAGAAGCTAAAGGATGATGATGAGTTAAATCATATCACCACGCGACATTAAAATGCGCGCTAAACACGTATTTAGGACAAGAGTTCGATTCACTCTTAGAAAATACATGTTTAAATCTTGGAGTAAATGGTGCCGTGGTCGAACATGAGACATTACATCACTAAGAGGACGAATTTTCCAATGCATGAACAGTTTCAAAAAAATTAACGTAGTCTTGATCAAAACGGAGCAGGATATCATTGACAATCAGCTCCCACTTAATTCGAGTGAGAGAGATTTGAAACCAGCAACTCAAGTGAATAAAATGGTAAATGAGAATGGGGAAATTTTCATAATAAATCCAGTGGGAGGAATAAACCCTACCACACATAATCATTGTTGCTGTTGAGACGAATCAAGTTGAACCTGATGATCAAATTGCTGAACCAGGAATGACACAACTACCTAAACTACCCATTGTTTCCAGTGGGAGTGAACCGACCAAACTTGGTTCCAGATCCTAGTGATCAAGGAATTAATCTCGGAAGTGAAACCCCGAGACTGAGAGGTTGTCAAAGGAAAGTTGATGGTCAAGGTTCAAGCACTGCTCTTGTTCCCAATAGAAACGATGCTCCGATAATAAGCATTGTTCTGAGTGGGAGAATGGTTCCCAATGGAAGCGATGCTCCGATAAGAGGCATTATTCCGAGTGGGAGAAACGTTCAGACTCAAGATGGGATAAACAAGCCTAGACGAAAGTCAAAGGCATCAAACTTCTCCAAGAAGTGTCCCATCGAGTAGGGTGAAAACCTAACTCTAATAACTGTTGACAAGCATTGGAAAGGCCTCAAGTGGAGAAATGGAGGAAAAAAATAAAAGAAAGAGATCGCCTTAAATGAAAGTCATTATTGTCTATAGTTGATTTACATGCTAACCACAGGAGCACAAGGATAAGGTGAGCCCCGAAAGAAGGCTCACCGCTGATGGAAAAGGTCGGATAAACCGACTTATTGCGAAAGGACTTACCCGATTTCACGAAGTGGACTTTGACAAAGAGGAACTCACTGACTGTGCGTGAACCCACGGTTAGGGCCATTTATGGTCCTGGTCGCAAGTCTCGATCTTGAGCTGCACCAAATGGATGTTAAGACCGCATTTCTCCACAGAAACCAGGAGTAAGAGATCTACATGGAGCAACCGGAGGGTTTCATTACTCCTGGTAACGAACGTAAAGTTTGTAAACTCCAAAGGTCCATCTACGGTCTTAAACAGCCGTCACGGCAATGGTACCGCAGATTCCACGAGGAAATCGTAGGAAACGGATTCATGAATCTTCTCGAGGATCTTTGCATGTATTATAAGACTTTCGGGTCTAAGTATGTCATCTTAACCTTATACGTGGATGACATGCTCATTGCCGCAAACGACGTGAGTTTTATGAACAAGTCAAAGTCATGGTTGGTATCTGTATTCTAGATGAAATACATGGGATAGGCCACCTACATCTTGGGTATTAAAATTGCTAGAGATCGGGCTACCCGGAAATTGTGTCTGTCTCAAGAAGCCTATATCAACAAGCTGTTGAAAAGGTTCAGATTACAGGATGCCAAACCCGTGGATACGCCGGTGGTGTTTGGGTGCGCACTGTCAAAACGTGACGACCCCAAGAACCTGGCAGAGCGTGAACAGATGAAGGGTGCATAGTATTTAAGAATAGTTGGTAGTTTGATGTACGCCATGCAATGCACCCGTCAGGATATCTAATACGATGTGGACCTAGTAGCACGTTTCCAATCAGATCCTGGCTATCAACATTAAAGGTTATAAAATGAATAATTCGTTATCTGAAAGGTACTACAGACTATGCGCTGTGCTATGAGGGCAGGAAGTTAGAATTGATCGGTTACAGTGACGCCGACCATGGTGGCGATCCAGATGATCGTAAGTCCACCACATGGGGAGTGTTCCTCCTTGCTAAAGCCGCCATTTCATGGACGGGCAAGAAGTAAACCTATGTCGCGCTGTCAACGATGGAATTAGAATTCGTAGCTCTCTCTAGGAATGCACAGGAAGCAGTGTGGCTGAAAAGGCTTCTTACTGCGCTGTTAGATGGTGACGTCGAGAGTAAACCTGTGAAGGTTTTCTCTGATAGTCAAGTAGCCATTGCGGCAGTGAATAATCTGAAGTACCATAGTAGGACCAAACACATTGATGTGAAATATTTTTATGCTAAATCTATGGTAGAAGACAATATAATCACTATGAATACTTGTCCACTGATAATATGATTGTGGGCCCATTAACTAAACCACTACGCATGGAGATATTCGAAAAGCATGTAAAACTGCTTGGATTGCGTAGGGGTTTAGTGGTGGCATGTATCTGTGATAACATTTTGATATTAGAAAGTTACATTTTGTAAGAGAAACAATTGCAACTGAGTTTATGATCAATCGACGTCATAATGTTTTGATTACATCAAATTTTTGGTATATAAACTAAGTCGTAGGAGGACGCAATCCTCTGCCAAAACTATGTCGAATGTGGACCTTACCTCGTCACACAGGTACGGTCATCTTGCGGTGGAGGGAGGCCTCTACTAAGCAAGGCTGGCTAAGAATCAGGAGGATAAACCTGATTACGCAGAACGATTATCTCAATGTCGAAGTAACTCGACTTGATCTTCGTTTTGTAGATCGCCGTGATGAACTTAGTTCGTCATTATTCCACATTCTGGGCCAGATGAAAATCTGTGATAGAATGATTGACATATCCCATTCCTGTTGACCCAAAAGGTTCAGGTATGCTATCCGCGTGTTTCATACTACGTGTGCCACGTTCGACCACGGGTTCACAACTCGGTTGTGCTAGGAAAAAATCCTTGTGATTCTGGCGGGCGCATGCTTCTTCACCTCGAGCGTGTGATTGATCCCGGGAGCCTTATGAAGAGGCACCCGAAGTATCCTCATGGACTCAGAACTCATACCTAAGGTCAGGCTCAATGCTCGCTTTCCGGCGTACGAGCGTAGTGCTGAACAAAAAGGCCCAATGACCACGTCTTTGGAAACCGGTTGGGTTTGACTAAAGGTATGAGCGATGGGGATGGTCAAGATCACTTGTAATTCACCGACTCTTGTATTCACTAGGTGGCCAGCAACCGGATATTAGTTGAAGGTTGTGAATACTTGTACGGATGCCTTGGAGAAGTGTTCATATGTGGAAACTAGGCAAATGGAGAATTATCAGTTGACCTAGGATACAACGTGGTACAATATATAAATGTTGTTTATAACAGGTTGATTGGAGAAAAGGGAATCAACGTTCCGCGGGCGCTACAATACACCTAACAGATGAGTAGCACGATGCCCGTCGTATCCACCGGTCGCACAGCAAACCTCGTATGAACTATTCGGAAGCAAGGACCAGATTGAAGGAGATAAATGTTGATGCAGATTTGGACAACAATACATTAACAGGCACCCTCCCATTCCGGCGAGTGGGAGCTGTAAGCATATGGTGATGGGCGCCGTAATTGGTAGCCCATAATATGTATAATTTACCTAAGGAAATTAGATACATGTCACATTATGGTAATTGGGCTAGACCCAAATCCCAATTGACATGAGAGGCCAAAAAATATGGGCCTCCCTTATACATGGCCGACCGAAACTTACAAGAATGGCAAAGTGGACTTTTGTCCACTTTGCTCCTCCTATAAATACATGGTGCTCGGGGATTTTTAGGGTTAATCACTATTTTTCCTCATTAGAATGTTTTAGAGAGAAAAATCCTCCACCTCACACATAAGGGTTTCGGCCGAACCACTCATATCAACACCAAGGGTGTGCCAATTTGCCTTTGAGCAAACACTCCGGAGATCTGTCCCCTTGCCAAGAATCGATCAGAGGCTTTGCTGTGGAGCTTATACCGCGTAGGGCTTCTTTAATAAGAACCTCTACGGGTTCCGACCGGAGGATTGTGAACTCCCTCCTGCCAATTTGCTCTCTAGCAAACACTCAATTGATCTGTACCTCACCAAGAATCTATCAGAGACTTTGCTATGGAGAATATACCACGTAGGGCTTCCTTCACAAGAACCCCTACGGGTGCCGACCGGAGGATCGTGAACTCCCTCCTGCAAGGATCTTGGGTCTACGGAGAACTGTAAAGGTGTGTGCGAATCTTCTGCTGCGTAATTTCGATTACTAGCATGTACCATGTTTTAAGTTTCCGTAGTGATTACTCCCCGTAATCTAACAGTCCGGATGAGGGGGACTCGTTCAAACGGATGGGGGGTACCCGGAGGGTTACCCCTAAGGCCTTGCTCGGGTTACCCGAGCAAGAGGGACCTAGCTCGGGTAACCCGAGCAAGGAGTCCCTTGTTTGGGTTCCCCCCGGGTGGGATTTCCACTCGGAGTCTTCCCGAGTGGATTTCGCCACTCGGGGTGTTCTCCGGGCCTATGCGATGGGCCTCGGGTGTCCGTGTTCTAAGTTTCGAATTATATTCGGTTATGGCCCATTTATCGGGTCCAATTAGTGATAGCTTGGGCGTATATCCAACACTTGTCCCCGAGTCAAGGAATGGTTTAACCTTTTCTTGACTCTATTTTCTGCGGAATATCGCCCATGCGGGAAGAGAGGCGTACCTTTGTGATGATCCCGACCTCTATCGAGTTCTCGAGATGCGTCGTGATTTTCATCCCCCTTCTTTTTAGGAAGGCTTTATGTCGATCCCGGCCTTTATCGAGTGCTCGAGATGTATTTTTATTTCCATGCCCCCTGTTTTTAGAGAAGCTTAATATATAGACGAAAAAATGCTTTTGTTAGATTTAAGCAAGTTCACGTTATGTGATAAAATCCTATGAGGGTAAGAATTACGAGCCTTGGTCTCGTTTTACTTATCCTTCGGACTGTGTCCTTTTGTTTGTGTCTCATTTTATGGAGCTTTGGAGAGAAAATCCATACCATATACTTTATAAAGCATATATTTGGACTCCACTTCATTATTTTCCCTTCATCTTTTTCTAGAGCACTTTCTCTCCTCCTCATTTTCTAGAGCATCTCCTCCATTCTTCAACCTAGGTTTTCTTCTCCTCCTCTTTTTTCAATTTTTCCACCCAATCAACCCAATTAAGTTACCATACTTCCCATGAAGCTCTCTTAGGTTTGATTTAGGGTTGAATTTTTGTTTGCCTTTGTGGGTTTGACCCTAGGCCGACTGATCTAGGTAGCTCGTGGCCTTTGGCTTGGTGGCAGGCGTGGGAGGCACGACGGCGGTGACTGGGCTCGGCGGTTGTGGCGGGCAGACTCGGGCGGCGCTGCGGGAAGGGCTGACCCTGGACGTGGTCGTCGGCAGTGGCGACGGTGACAGGAGCTCCCCCTGGCGTGGCGGCGTCCTCCGGCTGCTGCTGGTCCTCCGCCGGCTGGTCCGTCTCGGACCGGTTTTTCGACTGGTTCGGTTTCATTTCTTCAAAGGTTCGACTTTCTAGCCCCTCCTCTCTTATGTGTTCTCCATTGATCATTATAAAAGCCAAGGCCTTGTCATAGATAGTTGAGTTGCTTCATTGTGTATTGTTGATTGGAAGTGGAAGATTGTCTTTGTCGTTGAGCTTGAGAGATTTTTGAGGTGAGTATTTGGTATAAATATTGCCCCCCCTTGGGAACTTGGTAGGTGTTTGTTTTTTGGGTGCCTTAGTACTATGCTTAGATCGCCCCTTGCTTGATATATGCTTTCATAGAGGATATTTGGTTCTTTCCCTTCATTACCCTAGGCAATGTTGAGATGATTTTATTTGTCCTCCCTTCTAGGAATAGTTTCCATGCTGTGTCCATCATAGTACCTTCCTTTGACAAGTAGTATCATCCATGCGTGTGTCTTTTACCCCCGTAGTAAGCTTTTGATCTTTATGCACTTTGGGACGTACCCTTGGGTAGGTTGGTCTTGTTGCATGGAGTCATGACGGACCGCTATATTTTTATCTCGGGTCGATGTTTTTTATAACGGACCGTTGTTTTTTCTTGACGGACCGCTGTTTTTTCTGACGGACCGCTGTTTTTTCGTCCTCTTTGCCAGGTGTGCTTTCGGGTCTTTTGCCGGACTAAGGAACGTCGTTCCGTTTCTGCTTCAAAATGAGTAAGCCTTCTTCTACTAAGGCTTCCCGTACTAACCTTGCCGCTAATGCTCCCATAGTCCGCCTCCCGCATAAGGAGTTTTTTATGGAAGGCGGTTTCCGCATCCTGATCTGAGTCCGAACTATGTCCTTGAGACACCTGATCCCGAGTCGGACACGGAGGTCGAGTTGCGGCCTATCATTGAGGATGAGTTGGCCTTTCTTCGTGACCCTGTGTTCCCTTTTGAGACATATAGTAAGAACTCGTTGAACTTGAAAGTGTATCTTTTCCATGCTAAGCTGGCTAGGTTGTTTGGCATGGGAAAATCGTTTTTCCCCTTCGCCATGCCCTACCACTAAGGTGGTAGCTCCGTTACTCCTCCGCCGAATGGGATGTCGGTGGTATACATTCAGCAGATCAAGGCGGGGCTCCGCTTCCCTTACTGTGCTGACCTTCGGGAGCTCTGTCAGTAATATCAGATTTCTCCTCTCGAGCTTGCCCCTTCCGCCATCCGTGCCTGGGTTGAATTTAGGGTGTTGTGTCATCGCCAACATTGGGCTTACTCTCTTCTTCTGTTTCGATGCTTCTATCGCATCCAGCACGTGGTGAGTCAGGGTTTTATTCTCTAGTTACCTGATTCCCTTTATTGACCCAAAAGGGGTTTTCGACGTCGGGCACTGCTAAGTGGAATAACAAGCGTCAGTTTGTTCTTGCCTTTGAGGGCGGTAGTGGTCATTGGGAGAAATACTACTTTTTCCTTGAAGGTCAGGACTTATCTTGGTCCTTGGATACCCCCATGGTGACGGATGCGCGTCCCGACTTCTCCGAACTTTCCACTTTCGACAGGCAGACTCTGAAGATGGTATATATTGAGAACATAACGGCCTCCTTCGGGTCCGTACATCGTATTTCAAAAGAGGATTTGTCTGCCACGGGGATTCGAACGATGCCCTGCGTTTTACCCTTGGTATGCAAGTCTTTCCGTCTTTGATACTTGTAACTTACTTGCTTTGTCTTGTATGTTGGTTTCGATATCGGCCTTCCCTGTTTCAGGAGGATGATGATGCTGGTGAGGACATCCCTTCCGAGATAGAGACTTCGATCGTTTCTCCTATTCCTTTGCCTGTGGCTGAGAATCCTGCTACCATTTCATTGTCGTCTGGGGTTGTGAAAACTTCCTCCAGTATTGTGTTTGTTATATTTTCTTTCGTTTTTCTCCTTATTTTCTTTCAAGAAGGTCCCCCTCTATCTCTGCCGTTCAAAGCTTGGCTAAGATAAGGTCTAACAGGTCTAGCTTGGATGAAGAGACCCCTGTTTCCAAGGCTCAAAAGACATACTCGTTCCTTTCTCCCTCCAGGTCCTCCTCTCGCCACAAAGAGAGAGAGGTCACTGTTGAGGATGTCGTTGACGGTTCTCCCACTGCCCCGGAGAATAAGGAGGATTCAGATAATGCTGACGAGTTTTCTTCTTTTCGCCCCGTCTCCCCCCCCCCCCCCCCCCCCGAGGGGTGAGTCCTTCGATGATAGACCTCATGTGCCAGGTATATGGCGGTTCCGTTTTCTTGTATATGTGTATTTTTCTTATTCTTGTCGCGTCTTATATTTGTTTTTCAGGTAGGATCAAGTTGTCATTGATCTTTCCCGAGGATCTTATCCGTCCCGTTGATGGTGATGTTAGGGATAATTCTTGGTTGCCCTTCTAGAATGCTGATCAACAACTTTATGACATATCCGCCTCCCTTTCCATTCCGGAAGTTACCATTCCCATGATGAACTCCACTATTCCTCCAGCCGATCGTTCTCCTCCTCCCACCGACCTTGATGAGATTCATCATTGTGTGAAGGGCGCCTTGTCCCAATTTGCTCCCGTATGTACATTATGTTTTATCTTGTTTTGTTCTATCTTGACTCTTTGTTTATTTTGTAGGGCATATATTCTATTGTTAACCTCGGCTCCCACCTGGTTAACGTTGGTCGTGAACGGGATATGCTTCGGGAGATGGTTGTGACCCTCGAGTCTACACAGAATGTACTTGAGTCTACTCAGAAAATCACCGAAGAGCGGCTACACGAGGAGAATGAGGAGCTCAGGGTGTCGGAGGTTGCCCTGGCTAGCCGTTTGACTGTTCTTCAGCAAGAACTTGATGATGTTCGTACCGACCGAGCGAATGAGGCACTGCGGAGTTGAAGATGAAGAGTGCTCTTCGGGATGCCCGGGAGAAGGGTAAGTTGTCTGGTCTGAAGGAAGGTGAGGCTCTTGGAGTTGAAAAAGGCAAGGCTATTGGAGTCCGGGAGTTTCTAGCTTCCGAAGAATTTTCTGCTCATGCTGAGAAGCACTGTCAGGGCATTATGAACACATTCGGTGTGAACATGGTTGAGAAGATGCATACTCTTTGTCCCTCCTTCCCTTTTGACCAGCTTGGGAATATACTATGTTTGCTATGGGTGTCTTTGCCCAAATTGCTAGGCGGGCGGAGCGAGCGAAGATTGCTGCTGGGCGAGTTGTTGTTGATTGTTCTTCCAAGACTAAGACAGTGGTTTCTTCTCGAACTGCTAAAGTTACCGTCCCTTCACGAGTCCCTGTTGGAGAGGATGATCCCCTCCTTGTGAAGGACGGTTGAGCTTATACATCTGGTCGGTATATTTATGATTGTTGCATTTGTGTTTTCCTCCTGCTTGTTTTGGAGATGGTTTTGTTTCGTGGATAAATACTCTGATTTTCTTTCCATTGTTGTAGTACTTCTTTATGTGTTGTGTTTGGATGACTTGGTGTGCTTTTATCACACATTTTATTATGATGCTCTATTCGGATGACCTACATTCCTTTTATTTTTGTTTGCAATGGTTGTCCTTATAGATCTCCTCCTATTCATATATAAAGGTTGTTGATCGCTTTATCATATGTTAGGGTTGTCTCTTTGGATATTCCCATTTTCGGTTGTAAGGGTGGCCCATCGGGTCTTATGTCCCTTTTCGGTTGGAATGGTTGTCCTTAATAGATCTTCCTCTATCCATATGTAAAGGTTGTTGATCGCTTTATCATATGTTAGGGTTGTCTTTTTGGATCTTCCCATTTTCGGTTGTAAGGGTGGCCCGTCGGGTCTTATGTCCCTTTTCGGTTGGAATGGTTGTCCTTATAGATCTTCCCCTATCGATATGTAAAGGTTGTTGATCGCTTTATCATATGTTAGGGTTGTCTTTTTGGATCTTCCCATTTTTGGTTGTAAGGGTGGCCCGTCAGGTCTTATGTCCCTTTTCGGTTGGAATGGTTGTCCTTATAGATCTTCCCCTATCTATATGTAAAGGTTGTTGATTGCTTTATTATATGTTAGAGTTGTCTTTTTGGATCTTCCCATTTTTGGTTTGTAAGGGTCGCCCGTCGGGTCTTATTTCCCTTTCCGGTTGGAATGGTTGTCCTTATAGATCTTCCCCTATCCATATGTAAAGGTTGTTGATCGCTTTATCATATGTTGTTAGGGTTGTCTTTTTGGATCTTCCCATTTTCGGTTGTAAGGGTGGCCCGTCGGGTCTTATCAGTTATGTCCCTTTTCGGTTGGAATGGTTGTCCTTATAGATCTTCCCCTATCCATATGTAAAAGTTGTTAATCGCTTTATCATATGTTAGGGTTGTCTTTTTGGATCTTCCCATTTTCGGTTGTAAGGGTGGCCCGTCTGGTCTTATGTCCCTTTTCGGTTGGAATGGTTGTCCTTATAGATCTTCCCCTATCCATATTTAAAGGTTGTTGATCGATTTATCATATGTTAGCGTTGTCTTTTTGGATCTTCCCATTTTCGGTTCTGGTAAATTCCTGGAAAAACATCTCATTCATTAAGTTCCATTGTCACTTCATACACAAGGAAAGTCTAAATGGAGTCTGTGGATCTCCTTCAAGTACTTTAATACATAAAAATTAAAAAAAAAAAAAAAAGTTTGGATATCCTCCACTCTAGGTGGGGGCAAACACCAGCTCTTCTGATCCAACCTCCTCCTCCAGGCGTCCGGCGTGGATTTCCTCTTCGACCTCCAGCCTGAGGGCTAAGCATTTGTTAGTGCTATGCCCCCAGGTCTTATGGTATTCACACCATCCCTCCACTTCTGTTCCGATAAAGGCCCTTGATGATCCCATGGGTGGTGGGATCCGGTCACAGAGGACTGTGTTGTATAGTTCTTCTATCTCGCTCCTTAGAGCTGTGAAGTGTATTATCCGCCCGTCACTGAGTCTGTAGTAGCTCCTTTCTTCTTCTTCCTCTATCTGTATGGCTTGCCACAGTTTATGGTTGAATTCTTCGACTGAAGATATGGCGGCGATGCCCCATTCTCCTCCGAAGTATTCCTCGGCGTCCCTCCTTAGTTTCCTGAAGAAGGCCCTAACGAATTCATTCCTGGTTGTTTTGAGTTCTGTCGCCACCGTTGCTAGCCTCACGAAATAGCTTTTATCAGTTCATCTCCTTTCTGTTGGATATCATCCAAGCCTACACGATTCTTCCTTCCTTCTTTCTCTTCTTCTTTTCTTACTTTCTCCATATGCCTTCTCTTCGACCTCTTCCACGTCATGTTCATTGGGCTCCTGCCGTTTCCTCTTCTTGAACACCTCCCTTGTTGCACTTAGGAGTTGGGTTACTGCTCCTTTCATCACATTCATCATGTTTTTCCATCCTTGCTTGACCCTTCCCTTCAAATTTCCTCTTGGGGAATCCACAAAGGCGATTGGTAGTCCGCGTTGTGCCCTTCTCCTCATGGCATTCAGGTAGCATTTCATTGACGCTGCTTGATCCCCTAGTACCTCTCCAATGCCATTTGGTGTCAGGAATTTAATCTTTTGGTGGACGGTTGATGGGACTATGCGATTTGGGTTGATGGTCGTGCGACCCAATATTCCGTTGTATGCCCCTAACTCTTCAACCACCACAAATGTTATTTTCAAGTGGACTTGTGTCCAACCTTTGCCCAAGGTTACTGGAAGGGTTATGATCCCCAGAGGGAATGTGGTTTCTCCTGCGAAACTCCCCAAAGGGAAGTTAACCGGCCTGAGATCCCGCTCCGTCCTTCCTAATGCTCTGACTACGTCGATGTGAAGGATGTCTATGGAGCTGCCTCCGTCCACTAACATTCTTCTTACGTTGCAGCCGGAAATATCTATCATGATTACCAAAGCATCATCATGTGGATATACCACATACTCTAAGTCCTCGTCCGAGAATGTTATCTTCATATTCTCGACTGGCCTTTGGCGTTTCCCGAATGGTGGCATTTCATTGACTTGGGCCACATATACCTCTCTTGAGTTGGAGGCTTCTCCCCACGCTGCTAGACCACCATGGATGACGTTGATGGTCAATTTTCTGTTCTGTTGGGGAGGGAAGTCCTCCATTTTTTCTTTTCCCTTTCCTTTGCCGGTGTACTTCGGTTGAGGACTCATATCTCTTTTTCTTTCATCTTTCACAAAGCTTTTCAGCATGCCCTCTTGGATGAGGTTTTCGATGTCATGTTGGAGGTGGAAGTATTTATCTGTGTGATGTACATCGACATTGTGGCATTCAAACCACTGTTCTAAGTTATTTCCCATCCTTCCCCTTATTTTTTCCGTTGGCGGAGTCCATAGATTGAGCCTCTTCATCTCTTGCAAAATTACCGAGGCTTCCCTTGTCAGAGGGGTAAAGAAGATGTTGTGAATGCCTTGGGTTCTTTGTTGCTCATTGACTCTTGCTCCTCCCTGGGGCGTCCACACTTGTCTTCTCGGGGCCTATTGTTGATGTTGTGGCTGTTGGGGTTTTCCTTTTGCTGTTTTGTTCTCATTTGCCTGTGCTTCATAACCTTTCTTTCGATTTGAGCGTGCGTTCTCCAAATCGATATAAGCTTTTACTCTCTCAGCCATCTCTTCCAGTGAGTTGATTGGCATTACCTCCACGTTGTCCGCCAGAGGTGCCCCCCGACGCCCTAGATTTCTTACGAAGGCCCGAACTATCTCTCCCTCAGATAACACTGTTGCTATGTCGGAGATGTTCTGGTTGAACCTCGTGTAGTAGCTTGCCAAGCTTTCGTCGTACCCTTGCTTTACATCATCCAATGCGGAGTCTCCTTTCAGTAGCTGCCTTTCCCCTAAGTACTGCTTGATAAACTTGTCCTTCAAGTCTACCCATGAGGTGATCGATCCCTGAGGAAGACTGAAGAACCAGTACGAAGCATTTCCTGCCAAAGTTGAGGGGAATAACATTGCATAGTGGTCCTCCACCGTCGTTCTTTCCAAGAGTGATGATTCGTGCTTCTGGATATGTTGTATTGGGTCTCCTTTTCCGATATAGTCCGGTATCTGACGAGTCGTGACGTTCGGTGGAACCATTACATTGATCAGCTCCTGAGTGAAAGGGTGTGAGGCCCTGTCTCTTAGTTTGTGCATTGCTCTTCCCTTCGAATCCTTGATCTTCTTAGCTATTAGCTTTTCGATTTTCTCTTTCGTGAGGGCTATTCCTGTTATGTTCTGTTGCCTTGCATTTTGTGGGCCAATATTTTGTTGGTTGTTTTGGGGCTCACCATGTCCTTGGCCGTTTTGAGGTCCAGCATACCCTTGGCCATTTTGGGGTCCAGCATACCCTTGACCATTTTGGGGTCCAGCATACCCTTGGTCATTCTGGGGTTCCGCATACCCTTAGTAATTCTGGGGTCCAGCATATCCTTGGCTGTTGTCTGCCTAGTAATTGGGGTTCCTTTGCTGGCAATATCCCCTTCCCTGGGGCTGCTGGTTCAAGGAGTTAGAATATGCCTGCCAGTGTCCTCCCATCGACCTTGGAGGTGACACTTGGTACCTTGGCTGTTCCTGCCTTACGTGTGTTCTTATACGGTCCCTTCTTTCTAGCATTTCCTCTAATGTTGTCATTAGTTCAGGAATGATGTTGTATGCTCTTGCTTGTTGGGGTGGCTGAGGTTGTGGCTGGTTTACCGTTGCTTCCAGGCGGACATTGGTTGATGAGTTTTGTTCCTCAGGAGGTGGGTGTTCCTCGTTTCTTGCTCCCTCCCGTTCTCTGTCGATGGTTGCCTGCTGGCCTACCACCAGCTTGTCTATTTCCCCCTGTGGGTGCTTGGATGTTTTCTCTCATGGGTGGCTGCCTGCTCGTCCCCCCCCAACTTGCCTCCTTGTTGTTGCCATCGATCGCAAGTAGTAGCAACGTGCTTCTTGTTCGAGTCCAGTAGACGGTGCCAGTGTTTGCACACGAGTCTTCTCTGTGGGCTTCTCCTTCTCGATCTTCTCCTTAATGGGCTTCTTCTTCCCGATCTTCTCCTCGGTGGGCTTCTTCTTCCCGTATTTCCTTCTCCTTTCCTCGCTTACCTGCAAAGGGCACCGAGGGGTCCCGGTAAGCCCACTGCGAAGCTTAAGTCAGTGAGAGCTTCTAGAGAGAGGGTGAGCTTAGAGAGAGAGTGATTACCTTCAAATTAGGTGATGTGTTCTCTATTTATAGAGTTTATATTGGACCACCCCGGCTCCAATGGTTCTCTGGTCTGGTTGTGGCAGTTTCGTAATATGAGTTGGCCTTGACCGTAAATAAGGTGCCTTTGACACCGGTTCGACCGTAGATGAGTTTATCATGGCCAAGTGTAGATATGTGGCCTCTAAGGGTAAGCCACGGGCGAAATATCGTCCGGGGTGGGGGTCCGGACGAGGGGGACTCGTCCGGATGGATGGGTGTACCCGGAGGGGTATCCCAAAGGCCTTGCTTGGGTTCCCCCCAGGTGGGCTTTCCACTCGGGGTCTTCCCGAGTGTATTTCGCCACTCGGGGTGTTCTCCGGGCCTATGCGATGGGCCTCGGGTGTCCGTGTTCTAAGTTTCAAATTATATTTGGTTATGGCCTATTTATCAGATCCAGTTAGTGATAGCTTGGGCGTATATCAAACATGGTCCGTCGCACCCGAGTCAAGAATCCAAGAAGGATTTGAGTCATTTAACATGACAGTGGATGAAACTAGAGCTTCCATAACATAACCAACGTCGCATACCTTTTTAGGATGCAATTTCCTGGACCCCGTACCTTCGCCTATTCGGCGTGGACGGAGTTCCCGCGGATTATCTCTGATTTAACTCGGAGATTGCCTAGTTTAGGCGTTGTCAACATTTTACCGTCGACAGCCTGTTGTTTCTTTCCTTTATTCATCCTCTTTCTCTTTCCTTGCCCAGCACATCCCGGTATTGATTTCAGCCGAGTTTGTTCCATCTCGATGAATATCATGACAGATGCAAGATCTAGCACGAAACCACTAGCCGTCAATAAAGCCCTGGCTGCTCTCTAAGACTTCGTGAGAACCCCGATAATGGCTTGAATTTTATCCCATTAACCCACCTGACCTTCTTCTTCAAGTGTGTTTAACCTTGCCAAGGAGATCGTATACCTTTTCAAGTACACTTTTGCTGTAGCTGTTTAAGCTTTCTTCCATAATTGGTATAAGTGGGTGCAGGATTGCTGTCATGCCATTTCCATATTTTAGGAAGAGAGCATCCTAGATTTCCTTTGTAATCGGAACATCCTTATATTCATCATGGAAGTTCTGAGACATTTCAGACAGAAATATCTCCTTTGCTTTCTTGTCATCTTGCTCCCATTGGAAATGGGCAAATGCTAGGTCTTTGGTTAGACCAACATCTGGGCAGCTCATGAACTTCAAAATGTGACCTATAAGGCCATGATCCTCCAACAGTGCATTGACACGTTTGCTCCACGAGTCGTAGTTTGTCTCAATCAAAAGCTCATTTGCACAAGATGATGCCATCTATGCTGAAATTCGTACTAAACATGTTGATGATTATGCAAAATCAGGGAGCCAATGACATCTTGAGAAAGAATTGCATACATCAAATATCTATTAAGACAGAATACGTCAAATAATGATTCCTCAGTCATCTGAACCAACCGACCACCAGTAAACCAATGGAAGATTGCTGTGAAAGAGTTCACATTATTGTTATCTTCAATCCAACAGATTAGTCTTTTAAAACAGTTTTAATCGCAAATTACCAGAACGGGAATTTTAAAACAAGCATACCCGATCTTGGCTTTCCCAATTCCCTTTTTATTTAAAAAAAAAAATATTCCGGTGAACTTACTCATGCATATACAATTCTACTATCCATGTAAATCATCATACGCAAGTAACATTCATCTCACAAACCACACTCATGCTTACGCTTCATGCGTCTAATGTTCCGTGGAACTCATGCTTGCATACATAATCTTACTTCCAAGTAAATTATTAAATGCGGCTACATCCTCAACATATTGGCATACGTGTCAAACATGAAATTTCCACATCAATCATACATATTTGGCGACTGGTTTTCTATTTTAAAAATATTTAAAAAATTAGGGGTTGATTTGCAATTCATGCTTATATTCAATTACACATCATTCTAGAGATGAATCCTAGGCAATTTCAATCATCACAGCATGTCTATCCTAGTGCGCATACCATATATTTAACTAGGGCTCCGCCCCCAACATGCATTATCCAACTAGCTTGACTCAGTCAAGACGACAGCTCTAAACATGTATAAATATATATCGAATAATAAACAATTGCAATTCAGCCCATTAATTAATCCAGTCCCAAAAACATGTATCTCTGAGATCCATCCCCATAATCGAAACAAGGCATTAAGGTTTAATCGTTATGTAAATAATAATAAACCCTCTGAGCACTGTGTAGGCCATTTGAGGTTCAAACATTTGGATTTTAAAACTTGACCACCCTATTTTTAATTGACTTGAATTTGGTTTTGAAAAACTCGGTTCGGTTCAGTCAATTTCAGTCCGGTTTGGTCCAGAAAAATCTGGTTCGGGTCCGGTTCAAAATCTGGTTCGGTCCGAACCGGTCCAATAAAATAAGGTTCGGTTCAGTTCAACACTCAAAACCGGTTCGGTTAGATCCACTTAGTTACCCCGATCCGACCCAACCCGACTAGGTCAAACCGATTAAGAAAACCCCGTTCGATTCAATGCGTCTCGGTTTGATATACTGGACAGGCCCAATAATTAAATCAAAAAGAGTTTGGGCCGAAATGTTTACTTGTGGGCTAAGTAGGATTTTGAAGTCCACTAAAAAATTCAACTTAGCCACCAAGTAACATTAATTATATAAAATAACTTCCAATATATTTATATATATATATATAAAATTCGGCCAAAACTAAACATATATATATATATATTTATTGCCCAGATTCTATCTTTAAGACTAAATCAATCAACAATATATATATATATATATATATATATATATATATATGTAAAATTCGGCACTGTCTATAAATATATATTATATTTATTATCAATATCTTAAATAGGGAAACACGTATATATACTGACAATATTTTTCTCAATCTTTTAGGCAACTAAATATATCAATAATATCTTTAACCCTATTATTGTGCGTGATAGTGTAATATAATTCATGAATGTTTCAAAGGTAAATCAAGACTAAGCAAATTCATGAAAATTCCAGCCATACCCGAAATTAGACTCGTCACCACGAGACGACCCCGGAAAAATGCCCACCACCGCCGGAAGTCACCCGCCGCCGCCGAAATTCCACGCGCCGCTGCAGCCCCGCCACGCGCCGCCGTGGATTGCACTGTGGCCACCTCCTTTCTTCGCCGGAATTCTGCCGGTGATGAGCCTTATATGGCTGCCCCAAAATTGCTTGGTCTCCAAATGTGCTAGACCCCAAATTTGTCGCTCCCAAGTTTTCTTCTTCTTCAAGAAAGGAGAGAACACTAAAAGCTACTAATGGTGGAGGATTAACTAATGTATATTCTCTCTCATATATCTATCCATCATTATCTATGGGTACATCCTAAAACTTTAATTATTCCTTACTAAGTCCTCAAATAGCATGTTTGTATGTTGTCATCTCCTTATTTCAACACTTAGAATTTTCTAAGTATGCTATGCACACATGATTTAGTGCGCACATGACATAACGCGCACATGACTCAAACACGTGTTATATCATTTTAAGTGCATGATTCATGTCTTTTATTATTATCACATGATTACTTGCATGATTTAATTATCAATCGTCTATTCACATCTTTCACATTCATATTGACATCACATTCATGTTGACGTCATATATCATGCTCGCATGCTTCCATGAGGATTATTGAATAAGTTCATAAACATGTGCACATTGTTTATGGTTCACTGTTATATGTTTATTGCTGGTTGCGCTAATCATGTCAACAGTTAACATACCTCCTGAAAAAAATTAAAGTGGAGCGAAATCGAAGTCGTCGCGCTCAATTGTCAAGCAAGCCACCCTTGAGGTCAGCTCTGAACCTAAATTGGGCTTATATCCTAGCTTAAAATAGAGTCAAGTATGGTCTGAACCGTTACTTGAATCGGGGGCAAGTGTTGGATATCTGCCCAATTCG
Organism: Clarkia xantiana subsp. parviflora; assembly: GCA_036873135.1. Classification (NCBI taxonomy): domain Eukaryota; kingdom Viridiplantae; phylum Streptophyta; class Magnoliopsida; order Myrtales; family Onagraceae; genus Clarkia; species Clarkia xantiana. The sequence goes on along the minus strand of JAPTYO010000008.1, from coordinate 13,466,632 downwards.
GGTTTGTATTTACATTATTACGGACTTCGCAAACACGTCGAAAACCACAAACGGATCCGAAAAACAAACACCCGAGGAACAAAACGGTCCGGACGCACGTATGCGTCCGGACCGGAACCTCCGGATTGCCTTATGGCAAACCGGACCTCCGGATTGCCCTAAGGCAAACCGGACCTCCGGATTGCCTTAGGCAGTCGGACCGGTCCGGATTACCCTAGGCGGTCCGGACCACGCAGGATGTCGAATCCGACGTGGTTCGGACCGCTAACGGGTACCGCGCGCATCCTTTTTTATCGTCCGAACACTGAGTAAAAGAGTTCTCCTATGCCAAACTTAAACAAACCAGACGACGGTTGTTACTTTCCTTTAAACCGGCGTCGAACCGCACAAATACCGAGTTCGATTCTAAGGTTGCCTATAAATAGGAGACCTTGGCCACCCATTTTGAGGAATTCTCTCACATTCTCAAGAGATTTGGCCTAGAAGCTCTGACCTCTCTCTAGACTCTCATTTTAGCATCGGAGAGGGCTCAGCCAGCACCACCCCCGCTCTCCGTGCTGGTTATTGTCCCGTGTGCATGTGATATCGCGCGAAGGAGATAAGCTTACCTTGCCGACAGGCTTGCCCGGCTGTCAACCGTCAACCAGCAACCGTCAACCGTGCACAGCCGACAACCGTCAACCGCGCACCGGTCAACGGCCCCTTACCGTCATCAAACAATCCGCTTCCGACACTCGACGTGTCCCCATACCCAAAGTGCCGAAGAGTCCGACTACTCGGTTGAATTGGATGCAACAAAGCCCACATGAGCCATTGAAAATGTACTAGATTTGTAGGTCCGATGCAAGGTCAACCGTCAATGCTATCCTTTTTCTTTTCTTGAATATCCAATGAGTTTCTTAATTATATATACTTGTACTTGTATTACTATTTGGTTTTGTGAGTATTAGTTAATGAAATGTCATAAAGAAAGTTCTGCAATTATTATATGTAAATTAATGTGCGTTAATGTATAAAAGTGCATGAGAGTTGGAATAACACTATGAATTAGTAAATACAATTCCACCGTTGTCTAATTCACCCATTTTTCGTAACTAAAATTAAGCGGTACTAATTAATGATACATACATAAATAAATGTCATCATTTGTTAATAAAAGATAATTAATCAGATAGCCACATAAAGAAACACAACGGACAGAGCAAATACGCGCTTATTCAATTGTATACTAAATATAAACGTCATGATATATGATACTAGTTATTAACGCGTGCGTTGCACGCGCATCAATCATTTAAATTTTAAGATATATAATATATCTTAAGTTTACTATTATTTATAATTAATCAAAGTAAAATATGGGCAAGTTGATTCGTTGTGAGAAACGAATCTATGTGATAGAGAAGAGCGACATAGCGTAATTCAAAACATGAGATAGAGAAGAGGATAATTAAGTAAAATATTAACTAATGTCTTCAGTTACGGTACTAAGTTAGCCTTATAGTTAGATATATAAATTAGTTGGGTCGAGCATTACGTTGGTCGTTAACGGCTCAACTGTATCTAACTCATCAACTTGAGGTGTCAAGAATGTAAACTTGTTCTTAACTACTTAGAGTCATCAATGGACAAATTTGACCTATACAAACGTAATTATATACAATATCACAATAACAACAAAATTATATTTAACAATAAAGATAAAATTAAATCACAAAAATATTGAGTTTAGACTTGAATTTACAAAAAATGTTTAGTTAACATTAATTAGGTTGTACACAATGTGATTGGATTAACAAATAGAAGAACTAAATAAATAGTTTGAGTCCATAAATCTCGATCTTCAAGAACCACATTTCACCTTATTTTGACTTGTTATATATATAATTTGGTAAGTGGCTGATCTATGTGATAGAAAAATCTCAACAGGCGGAACATGTATCACTCGATCTATTTAATTCGTTGAATAATTTTTTTTTACATGTATCCGAAATTTGAACGGAATGAGTATGATAGGGCTGAGTTAAATTGATATGAATATTGGATTGTAAGTTAATTATAATTACTATGACATGCCGACTAAGTGACCTTAAAAAATTAACAAAATTTAAATAATGATTTAGTAATAATATTAAAGATAAATAAATGTTTTTCAAATATAGTAATGACTAATTATTAATTTTATAAAATATAGGAATCAAATATAATATATTTTTTGTTAATAAAATGAAAAGGTACCAAAGATGTCTATTGGGGGTGAGGACCCAACACAAATAATATATTGAATATTGATATATAGATTATTAAGTGCTTGCGGATAGTTATAACATATATTTTTTTTTTCTCTTCATATACTCAAGAGTAGTTCAGATTTAGGCCTGCGTACTATTCACACAACTAATTATGTATGAATTTTCTTGTCTTTGGATAATTGATTGACAAGTTGATCAATTTCTTACTTAGGAAGTTGAAAACATTGTAGCACTAGCTGTCGGGGAATAGTGAGGGGTACTACTACAAGTACTGTTTGTGGAAAGACTTGGTGAAACTTTGAAATCCTTGGAACAAAATGTTGGAAAAATGTATTTTTGACATGACTATTTTTCTGATCGGGTGAATGGGAAATTGTAGTTCTTAATACACCCGGCCAGAGTAGTCCCGTCTTCGTCCAGATTCGTTGAATTTGACGAATTAATGATTCTGACGGATTCATTAATAGGGACATTTATTTTTATTTATTGCGATGTCATTAATACAGGCTTCCACCTCCCTATAAATAGAGAGTTTCTATTCTCTAATTTAAAAAAAAAAAAAAAAACAATCTCAATTGGATTCGAATCCTTTCTTTTATATGATGTCGATAGGTTTCTAGGTCGTTTCGACCGCAAGTCCTGTTCCTGGTGGAGTTCAGGCAAGGTTTTGTTCGACTGGTGGGGCTTCGTGCTAGCTTGCCACTGGAATGCCGTTTTATCCTGGGAGACAATCGTCCATGTTTATCCTCTAGCACAACCGATGAGTCGGTGAGGGGGCGAAATTGTCTTAAGGAGACCGTGATCAGCACGGGACTCGGTTTAAAAACATTCGTTCATTTGATCCAGAAAATTCTCCTTTAGAATTCCCCTTTTAAGTGCTATTATTATCCAACAATCTTAAGACAATTTATCGCATTTTAAAGGAGATTAATTTTCTGGAAAATCGAACGAAGGTTTGTTAAAATCGGTTCATGGTTTAATCGATTTCTGGGAAAGAAAACAAAAAACGTGTACGGTAGTTCAAGTTGAAGATCACGTTTTTTTGTTTTTGTATATAATATTAGATAGATTATATATATCTGACACATAATATGTATTTATGTTTGACATTGTTTGCTGAGGGGATTCCGTTGTATACGAATCGGCTCGTCACTGTGTGAGTCGAGGGAGATCGCAGCATGCAGGCAGCAATGACATCGGGGAAGCATCCTCAGTCTTGTACATGGCGGACGGAACGATGGTCTTCCGGAGATCTTTGCAATTTTCAGGAGGCTAAAAAATTGTCAGGATCGGGCTAGTATTCAACTCATTGGCGGTTCAGGTGGACTTTGCACGAGCAAGTTCTGAAGATTGAAGGGTCATGATTCTGATCCTTCTCCCCTGCAGGATCATATTTACGTCTTGGTTACTTTATTAATTTTTTATTTTATGGCATTTAATTATATTTATTGCCAACAATAAGTAACCGCCCGAACCAGCTATGCGGTTTCCAGGATGGTTTATAGCGACAGCATGTCTCTCTGATCCCGGGATCCAATATCTTGCAAAAAAAATTTTTTTTTTTGAACGCTTAGACGATGGGAAGATAAGTTGTTATTCGTCTAAAGGCACTGTGTTTATGTGCTGTATGATCCTCGAGGATGGACAAGAACAGGTGGCAGATTCTGAAGCAGAGGTCGACCTGAATCTCTGAGATAAGAGAATTTCCATCCTCAGAGCTGATCAGCTTTAATCCGGGAAGGAAGGGAACTGAGATTTGACAATAGTAGTCAAGGTTTACCATCTGGAATTTGGATGTGGGTAGAAGTTTCGATAATCATGGACTCATCTCAGGTGTGAGATCGAAAGCTTCTATCAATGGTGGCTTCACTCCGTTTATAATCGGGTTGAGATGATGAAGTTTTCGGTTCGGGTCAACAAAACCCGGAGTGGTGGTAACGCCGTAATGGTTTGGATTTTCTGTCAAAACTATCTCGGCATTAACTGCTTACTTAACACCTTAGTTGAGTGATTTGACTCAACATCAGCGAAGGAGGAAGGTCGCGGGTTAGTAGAGCCTTGTGCTGACCAGACTTTGTTTTTCGGCTACTTAATTAATTAATTTATCACATTTAATGTGTTTAATTATATTTATTGCCAATAGTTATTATCATAACAGAAAACTTCTGAGTGGTATCCAGGTGGGATTAGTCCTTGGAGTATCAGCTCTTTATTTTGAAGCGCACTGGGTCGAGAAAAATTATTGGGTTTGCTACATTAATAGGCCGACTTGTTTGGGTCTTACTTAAACCCGGACCGTATTTCTTATAATTATTTTGGGCCGTTCGTCCAAATTATGATTGGGTTATGATTTTGAATTTGCATTCACTAATAGCCCAAGTTGTTTTGTTCGATAAAAACAATGGACTAATGAAACGTTTTTTTTATCCTTGTTTTTTTTTTGACATTTTGGTCATTGATATATATATATATCAAGTTCATATTAGTCCTTAGTTATTTTAAACTAATGAATCATGTGTTTTCTTTTGCATGTATAATGACGTTCGTACGAGCGACTCGATATGGTGGTGTTTGCATGACGAAGAGTTGGAGTTAAACCACCATAATCGATTGGAGGACGATGATGGAGGAAGTCATTCGAAATGACTATGACATGCAATGAGGATCAATATTGATCACATGACGGTCTTATGACCATGGGTCTTAGGACAAATATTGATAAATGGGTCTGAGGACCAATATTGAAGAAATGATAGTCTGATGACTAATATTTGATGAAAAGACGGTCTGAGGACCGTGATGGTCTAATGACTAATATTTGATGAGATGACGGTCTGAGGACCGCAACGATTTAATGACCAATGATGATAAATGAAGGACCGATGACCTATGTTTATTAAAATAATGATCCGAGGATCAATGTTGTGGTGATTGAGAGTTTGTAATAACCTCAAACCCAACCCGTGTGTTAACACGTTAAAATGGTCTAGAAGAAATAAAAATAATGTGGTTGAGACCATTTTGTTTTAGAGTCACGGTCAATGTGGGGGGTAGCTTTAAATAGCAGATTCCTTTATTAAGGTACCCCGAATAATATTTGAGAATTCTTCATAAATTGTGCAAAGGTAGAAAACCTTCGCATTTACAATTGAATATGTGAGTGTCTCATAAAAGCGTGTAAGTATAAATTTTTGTAGTCAAACGGGATAAAATACACGGCTTAACAACTGCTCTCAGTTGAATTTTATCAGTGACTTTGCGAAGTCCAATGATGGCGTATTATAAATGCGGATCCGCTAACCTTTAAAGGTTAAAGAGAGCGAGTTGATAAATCATCGAAGGGAATGTGACTTATGCCCATGAAGGAAACACTCTTGAGAAGGAAAACCCAACCATGATGACTGGAGATCCCAAGAACTTGGTTCAATGGGACAACCTAATCACAAGAGTGGGTGTGATCACTGTGGGGGTCTTTACCCTCGGGTCCATTCCTATGATGAGAAACAGTGATGGAGATGAGGTTAAGTTTTTGCGTTAGATGGTCCTCAAGTATCAGTTAAACCGCGCATTATAATGCGAATTACTTATTTGAGATCACATATTAAGCAAAGCTTTTAATGATTCGTAAGGAGAGCTCAGAGTCGTGATGATGCTCGTGAGACATAGAATCACCTATGCGAGTGAGAAGTGGGGCCGCTTCGAAAGGAATTGTTGAGGGCGCAATTCTTAGAAACACTTGCAGAACCAGGCGCGTGTTCCATGGCCTTACCGGATCACAGGGCGAGAACAGAACCAAGGCTAGGAAGGTATCTGTGTGGGTTATGTCGTCATTTACACCAACGACAATCGGTTCAAGGACATCGTGTCTACCGACCAGTCAGTAGAGAAGGCATGATCTCACAAGGGATAGGTTCAAAGGGGTTACCCCTACCTATTCTTTGCAGGTATTGACCGTTGAGCTCCACTATTCTTGAGTCTAGAAGTTCGTCTAGGTACTCTCTGAATTTCCATTCATGTGGGGGATTGTTGGAAAAATGTATTTTTGACATGACTATTTTTCTGATCGGGTGAATGGGAAATTGTAGTTCTTAATACACCCGGCCAGAGTAGTCCCGTCTTCGTCCAGATTCGTTGAATTTGACGAATTAATGATTCTGACGGATTCATTAATAGGGACATTTATTTTTATTTATTGCGATGTCATTAATACAGGCTTCCACCTCCCTATAAATAGAGAGTTTCTATTCTCTAATTTAAAAAAAAAAAAGACAATCTCAATTGGATTCGAATCCTTTCTTTTATATGATGTCGATAGGTTTCTAGGTCGTTTCGACCGCAAGTCCTGTTCCTGGTGGAGTTCAGGCAAGGTTTTGTTCGACTGGTGGGGCTTCGTGCTAGCTTGCCACTGGAATGCCGTTTTATCCTGGGAGACAATCGTCCATGTTTATCCTCTAGCACAACCGATGAGTCGGTGAGGGGGCGAAATTGTCTTAAGGAGACCGTGATCAGCACGGGACTCGGTTTAAAAACATTCGTTCATTTGATCCAGAAAATTCTCCTTTAGAATTCCCCTTTTAAGTGCTATTATTATCCAACAATAAAGATAGAAGTCTGTCAGACAACCGGGCGACCACCTCAGCCACCGCTATGGAGGCTGAGAACGATCCTCTACGGCGGCGAACAACCCCAATGGGCTGCCGGAGCTGTTAATCACGCTCTGATCGCCCGGCTATTGTTCATCAACCAGATTTAGGTTGTACAAGCCTATAGAACAGATCCTGTTCAAGTAAGGTCGCTATGAACGCTTGGCTGCCACAAGCCAGTTATCCCTGTGGTAAATAAGCGAAGCCTTGATGATTTGAAACTGCAACCATGGCTGTTCCTCTTTCTCCGCACGTCAAGGTCTGAGGACTTAAGACATGCTACCACCATCTATTAGACTGGCCCGGGTTCGATACTCGGTTGTAGCAACTTAAACTCTGGAATCGTTTACACCAACGACAGTCGGTTCAAGGACATCGCGTCTACCGACCAGTCAGTAAAGAAGACATGATCTCACAAGGGGTAGGTTCAAAGGGGTTACCCCTACCTATTCTTTGCAGGTATTGACCGTTGAGCTCCACTATTCTTGAGTCTAGAAGTTCATCTAGGTACTCTTTGAATTTCCATTCATGTGGGGGATTGTTGGAAAAATGTATTTTTGACATGACTATTTTTCTGATCGGGTGAATGGGAAATTGTAGTTCTTAATACACCCGGCCAGAGTAGTCCCGTCTTCGTCCAGATTCGTTGAATTTGACGAATTAATGATCCATAACGGATTCATTAATAGGGACATTTAATTTTATTTATTGTGATGTCATTAATACAGGCTTCCACCTCCCTATAAATAGAGAGTTTCTATTCTCTATTTTCAAGACAATCGAAATTGTTCGAATCCTTTCTCTTATGATGTCGATAGGTTTCTAGGTCGTTTTGACCACAAGTCCTGTTCTGGTGGAGTTCAGACAAGGTTCTGTTCGACTGGTGGGGCTTCGTGCTAGCTCGCACTGGAATGCCGTTTTATCCTGGGAGACAATCGCCCAAATTTATCCTCTAGCACAACCGATGAGTCGGTGATGGGGCGAAATTGTCTTAAGGAGACCGTGATTAGCACGGGACTCGGTTTAAAATTCTTCGTTCATATTATCCAGAAAATTCTCCTTTAGTATTCCCCTTTAACGTGCTAATATTTCTAACACAAACAAATCAAACTAACATATGTATCTTGATTTTGCTTAAAGCTCAACCCAAATTACGTCTCTTTCTGTCATGCATTCCTTTCACGTAAAGCACTTACATATCCCTTATACACAGCACCCTCTTCATAATTAAGAAATCCCTAATATCAATATCATAACAAAATAATTTGCATGCATGTTATCTTTACGTATAGAGATATTTGACAGTTAAACTCCAATTTCTCCAACTAAACTAACGCCATTAACGGTCTATCAAATCTTATGTGTCCTTCATTAGGGTGTTAGTCCACATCACTCCCAGCTAGCTAGCACCCTAGCACAGTGCAGTAATTGAATGACTATATATATATATATATGTATACACACCCATATATAGAACATCTAGTTCATTCTGTCTCAAATAAAAAGAGCAAGGAGATTTATAATTCATCGATATTGGCTCAAGCAATTATGGGTTGGAAGGTATAATTAGTTAATGTTGCTTCTAAGTTATAATTAACCCTTCAATTATATTACATGCTTAATGTACGTATTTAATATCAAATGCATGTAAAGATTGAAACATGTCTTTGCGTATTGTATTGTATGTTTGCTATTTATTTATTTAATTGTTGTGTACATTCAATATATCATTTCATATGATTTTGTTTGATGGGAAGAACAAGAACAACAATACGGGTGGGGAAGAGCTTCGGATATGGAACGAGCTCGAGGAAGAAGTCGAAAGAAACCTAGAAGAAGAGATCAAGGATCAAATATACCATCTTGCTCTTCGGCTTAATCGGCTTTACCAACACCGAATGGAGCGAACGAAAGAGAAGCCATTCTCTGAGGTGAAAATAAGCATTAATATGAAAGGAGGGACAAAGGTCGATTTTAAGGAATCTAAGACAAATCCATCACCAAAAACAACTAGGGTTCCCAAAATGGCAACTGATTATAAAGCAGCGAATGCTCCGCCTAAAAAGGTCGACTGGGTAAAGACTCTACGATCGCGATATAATCACTCCACCTTGATGCCTCCGGCAAGCGCCCGCGGAATTGATTTATGTTAATAATAACTTCTTTTTTTTTTCTTGGAATGTTAATAACTTGGATCAGGGTGATTACCATTCTGATTCTGATTTATTATTATTATTATTATTATTGTATTTTGAGTGAATATGTATATGCTTTGATGAGATAAGTCATAAGTTAGATTGATTTGTGTGAGTGAGATACGTAAAGAAATATAATAATGTTCGATTAAATTAGTTAGATAATGACATATGGAGTAATCAGTTCTAAGCTTTAAAATTAAGCTTAAAACTTCAAATGTCCATTGTTGTAATATGTGATACAACTGGTGACTTTGAGCTATCAGTATTATTATTAATATATTTATTTATATCTATAAATATATTTATATATTCTTATTTATCATAATATTATTATTATCTAATATTCTTGAATATTGTATCAAAAAAATTAATAACTTTTTCTATGGAATTTTAATTTAGGAACGTCTTTTTTAAATATGTGAAAAGTATATATAGGTGAGAACTTTTCAGATGACATATATGTAATATATATTTCTAATTTGCATGCATTAACGGTTAAGTTTTGGACCCTGATTAAGGCGATTTTGTTTTTTTGGTATATAATTTATTCTCCACAATTATATATATAGCGTTGTATTCTCTGTAAAAGTGTGATCTATAGACAACCAGTAAAACCGCCGCACACCATTGTCCGTGGACCGTGGACGTAGGTTGAATTGATCGAACCACGTAAAACCGTGTCTTCTTTTCTGCTTTCTTTCTTAATCGTTTGTGAGTGTTGAGAGAACCAATCATAACATTAACTACAATTAATCAATAATAAGATGAATAAAATTATTTTAATATTTAACTTAAAAATAAATTTTAAGTTCTTTCAATAAACAAACTGCAATAAAGGAAATGCGGCTCATCCACAGCAAGAAAGTTTGGGTCAATTGGCACAAGGGATAATCGGCTCAAATCCGTGTATAACCGTGTTTGACACGGGACTGCAACGAATTGACCCAGTGATTAGTAATCTGGTAGCTAAATTTTTTTGGCACGGCGAGGTCGTGCCAAATACTGTTGAGTGTTACAAGCGTTGCTAACCAGTGTTAGATGAACACGTGCCAAACTCTTGCCAAACTTTTGTCATGGTTCACATTCTTTGACACGAGTCTGCACAAGGTACATATAATTTAAGTACTCACTTATAGGATCAGACTTTCAAATTTAAAAAGAACCTTTTAGAAATGAAACTCCTGCCCCAATTATAACCTAATATTTTCGACGTTTAAAATTCTCTATATATTTTGTTGAAAAAATGGATGATTATGTTATTCACGTTTAGAGTTCAGTGTGAAAAGTAATTAGATTCTACGATGTTTTTTTTAATTCAAATATCTGTTGCAGTAAATTCATTTAAGGTCAGACATTTTGAAAAGGGAACGGCTATTTTCAAGTCGAGTTGAAAATAACTCGAATTTTCAACCGTCGGATGAAAAGTAGTTAAAAAATACTTAAGTTTACATGGAGTGAGATCATCCCTAAAATGTATAACTAATAACAAAAAAAAACTCTCACAACCAAACAGCCCTTCGAAGAATGAATTCAGCCACACGACCCACACTAGGGGTGTAAACGAGTCGAGTTGAGCCAAGTATCTGGCAATCTCGACTCGACTCACTTTACTCAAACTTGAGCTCAAACTCGACCGAGCTTAAATTTTTCAAGCTCGAACTCGACTCGAATCTATACTCGACGAGTTCGAACTCGGCTCGAAAAGTTTAAAATTCAATTAAACCCTAAATTGTGCATCTTAATTTGAGCTCGAACTCGACTTGAATTGAATATACATATATATATATATATTAAGTTCTATAATGTGGAGATGAGGGTTGAACCATAAGGAGATATAAAATATGAATGATATAAATGATTCAACCAAGTATTTACATGTTAGGATGCCACTATATATAGGAGATCAATCCTAACTAACTAGTCAACTATACAAGTCAACCTAAGGTACCATGTATCTATACAAGTATGAGTACCTATCTATGTATGTACAAATATGTACATCTATATTCCCCCATCTTTTCCTTCTCTTCCTTTCTAAAGAATTAAAAGGAAAATTTGAGAGAAAATGTCGATGATGAATGAAATGCCAAGGTCCAATCAAAACCCGGTCAAAAGAGCCAAGGGTAAACCCGTTCAAAATGAGCCAAGGGAATTTCAAAACCTGCTCAAATGATCCATGGGAAATTTAAAACCCGCTCCAAAATGTCAAGGTTGATAACCCGGTCTTCACAAAACGGCCCCTCGAAAATCTAATTTTCGGGATACGGCCCAAACTTGAGAACTGTCCTCAAAACAGCCCCAAAGTCTTCAAAAGCTCCTAAGAAGCCCCAATATTTAGAACTATCCTCAAAATAGCCTCAAACTTCACAAAATCAGCAAAAATGCCCCAAACTCTGAAATTGCTCCAAAACAGCCCCAAAGTCCTCAAAAGAGCATCCCAAATTTGAAAACTGCCTAAAACAGCCACAAATATCCAAAATCTTGCAAAGAAGCCCCAAACTTCACAAATCTTCAAAAAAGCCCCAAATTCGGCCAAAATAGACCAGAACACCCAAATTCGGCTTAAAATTCGGCCAAAAACACCCATGGCACGTGCAGAGCACATGAAGGAGCACTGGGGTGCACGAGACGAGCCAACTCCAAGTGGAAATCCCGGTGCACGGAGGGTGCATGGCGCTACACAGCCAGAGGTCGCGGGTTCGAATCCAGCGCGACGCAAAAATATCCAGCCATTTACTGAAGCAACAGGTCGCAGGTTCAATCCCAGCGAGATGCAGCAATTTCCAGAGATGAACAAATCTGGGCAGAATATGATCTTCAAGATGTTCTTCAAGTGTTCTTCAACAAAACCAATTCGATTCAACTCCAGATCGTCGAAATCGAACAACAAACCAAGTGGAATCCAATAGCAACCTAAAGGCGCAACTAATTCAGTCCAAATTGCAGCAAATAATCGATTATCCAAATCGAATTTAATGAAATTGCAGCAACATAACAGCAGTATCAAGAACACAGCAACTTCGAACAAAATTGCACAAAATCGCACAAATCCACAGCAGAAATCCACAAATTGCAGCTTAGAATCAATAGCAGCATCAAATGCGAATCCAATGCAATTCGAATCGCAGCAAATGATCAAGAAACAAGCTCGAATTCGAAGATCGAACTTCAAGCAGTAAAATAGGCGCGAAAATGAAAATCGAATCGCAATTACCTCCAAGAAGCGTTAATGATGCTCAGATCTTCACAAAAGCTTCGCAATGTAGTCCAGAATCAAATCCAGCTCACATAATTGATCAAGGATCGAAGAACGCAGCTCAATCCGATGAAACAGTACAAAGTTGCGCAGAAAACAGCAGCAACAAGTTGAAGAACAGCAGCTGAAATGAATATCCAAACCACTCCAGCTGTGAAGATGATCTCAGAAGGAATCCATATCACGATAACGAAGCTAATTGAAGCCAAAATGCTGCATCAAATTACAGATAACAGCAGAAACACGCAGCAAGAATACACACAACAACTGAAATGCTGAATTGCTGAAAACTGAATTGCAGCAGCTGAAACTTCAATCAGATCGATGAGAAACAAGCAGCAGATCCACAGATCGATGTAACAGTATCAAGATCTTCAAGAATCGATGTGCAGATCATAAATCAATGCAACAGTAACTCAGCTGCAAAATGAAGAACGACTGAAGAACAAGCTGAATTTCTGAAACTGAAATCCATAAATCTTCAATCCAAATCCGATTGTCCACGAAAACAGCCGCAAAACATGAAGAATCATGCAGCAAATCCACGCAGCAAATCCACGAAATACAGCAGCTAATGACTTGATCTTCAAGTAATCCGATGAAACGAAGCTTAATCCTCAAGATTCAAGCTCGAATCGATGCAAAATCCTCTCAAAAAATGAATGAAACCGAAGCTAAAAATACCATAGCTCTGATACCATATTAAGTTCTATAATGTGGAGATGAGGGTTGAACCATAAGGAGATATAAAATACGAATGATATAAATGATTCAACCAAGTATTAACATGTTAGGATGCCACTATATATAGGAGATCAATCCTAACTAACTAGTCAACTATACAAGTCAACCTAAGGTACCATGTATCTATACAAGTATGAGTACCTATCTATGTATGTACAAATATGTACATCTATAATATATATATATATATATAATAATAATAATAATATGTAAAGCTCGAATAAACTAGAGCTCTAAATCGACTCGAATAGACAGAAAAAAAAAAAAAAAAAAAAAAAAACTCGAATAAGCTCACGAGCCTCTCAAGTCGAGTACCATTAAATATAAAAATATATAACAATAGGCAGAACAAAAAACTCAAATAAGCTCGCAAGCCTCTCGAGTCGAATACCATTAAATATAAAAATATATAGCAATAATAATAATAATCATCTGAAGTGAGGGGATTGATTAAACTAATCATGTCCTTACATTATAATACCCTTAAACATATTAAATCTGTATATCTACAGTACATTATTATAAATAATAAAGAAAAGTAGTAATAATAATAATAAGAGATTAAAAAAAAACAAACAAACCGTATAAATATGGATAAAAGCAGTGTTATCAGAACTGGACTGGACCGACGGTTCAGCCAGATTCAAATCGGAACCGGTGCCTCTAACAGTTCGATTCGATTAATTCCGGAGGATATAAACGAATTCGGTTCGATAGCCGGTTTTTTGGCGAACCGCACGCTTCTGAGCGGACCGGGCGGTTCGCCGGTTCACCGGTTCGCACTCCATAACCAAAATTAAAAAAAAAAAAAAATTGGCTTTATATAACCCAGTTAACTCAAGAAACCCTAGATTCAATCACCCAAATACAGAACAGAGAGAGCGCAGCTAGGCTTATGTTTCTTGACGTCGTCGTTCCTCCGGCAACTCTCCCGCCCTATTATCACGCAGCTGCTCCTGCCCTTTCCGCTTCGTTCTCGTCTCATTCTTACGTTTATCTCGTCATCGATTGGCTGGTACAGAAAATAGAGAGAGGGCCGCAGCCCGAATCGCCTGCTGCTTCTTATAGGAATTGTTGGACCCGAACCCGATTTTGTGCGGTTCGATCCCGGTTTAGTTGAAAATCATGAACTGGAATCGGGTTTAAACAAGGTTGGCTATCGGAAAACTCGAACATAGTGCAAGGACACGTAATGGGTTACGCTCCCGTCAAAGGTCGACAGTCCGGACCAGTACGGATTTCTGGAGCAATCCGTACTGGTTCGGATTGTTCCACAATCCGGACGAGTCCGATCCGGACACGCGTGTTGCCCGTCCGGACCGTCCCAACTCGTGGGTTAGCGTTTTCATGTCGTTTTCGTGGGTTTGACGTGTTTGCGAGGTCCAGAATTATAAATACGAAACTGAATAGGGCATATATCCATCATAATGCGTGTATGAACGATTGGATATATGGAATGGTTGATGTTATGAATGGTTAGATATATAATGGAATGAAAATGAATAATGGATTTATGTTTTTGAATGGTTTTGGATACAGTCAACTGGTCAAGCGGGCCAACCCTGAGAAGTTTTGAACCACTTGAGAACAAGGTTGTTAGGATCGAGATCCTAACTAGGATCGGTGGATGGTAGGATCGGATCGTTTGTATGATCGGATCGGGGATTGTACGATCCTCAAAATTTTAGTAATTATTTCGCAATAAAATTAATTAATATTCTTTAAGCAATAAAAATAACTCAATATAGTATTAAATCACCAAAATAGTATTCAAATATTTTTTAGACATTAAAATTAAGTTGTAGAGTTCTAAACAGTGTTATTAGAACCGGACCGGACATTGAACCGGTAAGGTGTCCGGTTTTCGGTTCGTCCGGTCGAATCCGGTTCGAACCCGGCCCGACTAGTTTGGGAGACATCAGCAGGTTGATTAGGGTTCAGATCGTGAGAGGGGCCACACTTTCCCTTCCTATTGCATAGAGTCGAAGATTCCTAAGACTCATACAATGGCTTATTCGCGAGAGAACTCGAGAGCCACACCCTGCAATCCGTAAGAAGGTGGAAAACCTTGATACGGGGTACTTGAGGATGACTCCCATTGCACCATAAGGATGATGACTATTGAGGAGTGCACGACATGAGATAGGAGAGTTGTCCACACTCAAGTCGCGTACTCGAAATCTTTTAGCGAATTCTGCTGCCTTAATACCAATATAAGCATGATAAATCAAGGGCCGTTAGGCGAAATCGTCACCCCTAAGTTCCCAAGAGCCCGAGCGTATTCCATGGCTACACGTTCATCGGTGATAACAACGTCATCCCCGAGAATCGCATACACAGTCCTTTCCGCCTTCCTTCACTTACATTCCTTTCCAACATCTTTCTTTCCCAAGTTCCTACCTCTTCCATTTTTCTCCACATCCCGTAACTTCATTCTCCATCCACCTCCCCAAATTCGCCCCCACTCTCTCTCCCTCCCCCACCGTTCCTATCCTTGCGCTCTCTCCTCCTCCTCCTCCATTCCTTCCATATCTTCCTTTCCCCCCGGCCCCTCCTCTCGATTGGACATCTACAAGACAGAGCCGTGGCATCTTCCAGATTAACCCTTCTGCAAATCTTGCTCCTCTATTACTCCAATGTTCGATTTATGCCCTAACATGTGAAATCAGCTGCTTTGGATTTAAGGTTTTGCTTACCCTTTTAGTGATTCCGAATGAGAAGGTGCTCTGTTGGTTGTCTTGGATGCGGCGCGGGGGTTTCTAGCGTGCGACGCTTCTCTGTTATTTGCCGTAGGGTTTCAGATTTTTACTGTGATTGATTTCTTTTTATTGTTATGAAGTTTTGAACCGGCGAACCGTCGATTCGTCAAAAAATCGGGTAACGAACCGGGTTCGCTTACATTCATCGGATTTACTCGAACCGGGCCGTTCGAGGCTCCGGTTCGAACCCGGTCGAACCATCGGTCCGGTTTTGATAACACTGGTTCTAAATAAACATTGAAGTTCAACTTAGTATTAAGATCCGAAAATCAATTAAAAGTTCAAACTTATAACGAATAATAATTATATATAGCAACATCATCAACCTATTCAATGCTTCATCAAATCCAAAATCATAGGCATATGTAAAATCCAAAATATTATTCAAGTTTAAGTCCAAACCACATTGATCATTTGAGTTAATAGTCGTACTTGTATTTGCAAGTAATTTGAAAAAGGAGAAATTATTTCATAAAAAAGTTTAACTAATGAAACTTAAGAAATAACTATCAAGTTAATCATAAGAAACATACATGTTTCAATGTATACTCTAAATAGAACAAACTTACACGAGTCTACAAAGTGCAGACAAAACTAGAGAGGAAGAAGAAACACAATATACAGTTTTATTTTTTTAAAACATTTTGTTTACTAATTAATTTTTATATTATAAAATATAATTAAAATTATGAATTAAATAAGTATAATGAGCTCCAAATTACAATTAGTGTAATAAATAATTAAAACCTCAATATATGTATCCTAAATGATTTTGAACGATCCTACGATCCAGCTCTCGATCCTAACTAATAAAGATCTTAGGAGCGATCCGAATCGATTTGCTCACTTGGAATCGTAGGATCTGATCCGTATTGCGATCCTGATAATAATGCTTGAGAATAAGTGTTATTGATCACTAAACCAGCCCCGCTGGTTCTCATTTGCTTGTTTGTGAAAAAAATCCGATAGTATAAGAGTAAATAAAAAGGTAAAAAGTAAAAGTGTAAAACATATATATATATATATATATACTTGAAAGAAAAAAAGACAAGCGTGAAAACTTTCTTGGATAAATCAATCGCCTCTTCACTCTCCCTCTCTCTCTTGAAGCTTTGACAATAGAGAGACAAAATCCAGTCATGAATCTGGGTCTGCGCTTATCTAGCTCCCACCTATAATGAGAAGAACCTGCAGTCTCTTCTTCGTCGAAGAAGAAGATGTCTCTACAGTACCAAGAAACACAGAAATTTCCACTATTCATCAGTGCTCTGTACTGCGAAGAAGAGACATTTGACGGAGATTTTGAAGATAATGACGATGAATTGAGGAATGTGGTCTGCAGCGGTTTAAATGTCTCGCCTTTCTCATATATGTTCGAAGAACACGAGCTGTTCTGGGAGGACAGTGAGGTAGATTCTTTGATTTCTAAGGAAAATGCAACGGATTGGAGCTGTGGCGACGGAACCTCCGATGGATGGTTGATTGAGGCAAGAACAGAAGCTGTCGATTGGATTTTGAGTGCAAAGGCGCGGTTTGATTTCTGCGCTCTCACTGTTGTTTTAGCTGCGAACTACTTCGATAGATTTGTGTCAAAGATTCGATTTCAGCGGGACAAGCCATGGATGACTCAGCTTACGACGGTGGCTTGCCTCTCTATAGCTGCAAAAATCCAGGAGATTCAAGTTCCATTGCTAGTCGACCTGCAAGTAAGCTGTATATCAACTGTTCGACGAAATGCACCACTAATTTCCTTAAATTTTAGTTTTTGACTATTGTCTTCTGTCAGGTGAATGAATCGAAGTACGTATTTGAAGCCAAGACTGTCCAGAGAATGGAGCTTGTTGTGATGTCCACTCTCCAGTGGAGAATGCATCCAGTGACGCCAGTAGATTTCTTCGACCACATTGCCAGGAGGCTCATTTTAAAATCCTTGGAGTTTGTATGGAGGTGTGAGGATCTGCTTCTGTCTGCCATTGCAGGTAATTTAGACAAGAGTATCGATGATTAGGAGGAGGACTAATTAATTAGTCAATTAGTACTAGAAACAGATACGATGTAGAGCTATTCATTGCTCTAAAAGCTAAGACTTTCCTCTTTCAGATGTACGGCTGGGGAGTTATGCTCCTTCTGTTATGGCTGCTGCAATAATGTTGTCTGTAATTAAGGAATCTGAGCCATTGAACTCCTTGGAGTACCAGGAACAGCTGTTGTCTGTGTTGAAGACTAGTGAGGTTTGTAAATATATCTGTTCTTCAGTCTCTTATGAATTGAAAGTATTGGTCGGAAATTACCTATAAAGTTGCTGGCACTTCGTGTTTATTTCAAAGAGGTTCATCTCCCTACTTAGTTTGATGTTTTTGCATATTTGAATGAATACAATGAATCATCCTCCTAACTTTGATTATCTCATCACAGTTTAGTAGTCTTAGCAAATTTACTTTCTTTGGGCAGGAAAAGGTAAATGAGTGCTATGAACTCATTGAAGAAATTCTTGAAACGAAAGCATCTCCTTGAACCAAGCAGCCCCAATGGTGTGATGGATGTTTCTTTCAGCTGCGATAGTTCAAATGACTCATGGGTTCTGGAATCATCACCGTCGTCCTTATCTCCAAGTGAGTCGAGTTTCAAGAAGCGAAGATTGCAGTATTAGCCCGACTTTAGCTCATCCTTCATTATCCAAGTTTCATCATTGGACACGGTATCTATCACAAAGACCTATTCTCTGCTTATGATTATTATTGGCAATGTCCGTTTTTGTTTATGAAGGTATTTATAGACATGATTAGCTTTAAACTGCTATGAATCACCTGAGACACTTGCCTTATGTATCTGCTTATTATGTCTATGAGATGATAGTAATGAATTTATTAGTGATGGCACTTATAAGTTCAACACTGGCTATTGCTTATGGTTTATAAACTCATTAGATTCAAGATGGAAGAAAAGCTTTAAATTGTGCTTAGATTAAGTAAACCTAGGCCCCCATGAACTGGTTGGTTAGAGGTTTTAATGTGTCAAGTTAAGACTCAAGAAGAAGAGTAAATGAGAGTGAAGCTAACAATGATATAGATGAGAGAAATAATTGTGTTCATAAATGCATTTTCATCTACTATATTCTGCCCAGCTGTGAACTTCCATGTACTGTAACACCATTGCTCTGAAGCTAACCACCCAAAAAGCCATAACTCATGCCAAATTCCTCAGAGGAAATAATCAATGTTGGGCAGTCTAGAGACCATAAATGTTAAAACCCGCACCTTTAGGGATTAGGACAGTTGGTCAAGTTATCTCTTGGGCTTAAGCCGGTAATCGTGATTGGTTACCGGCTAATATATAGATTGGAAAATGAAAAAAAATTGCAGATTCTTTTTGCTAAGGTTCAATGTGATTGGTTATTGGGGTTCCTTATCTAGATTGCAAACTGTTTGTGAATACATCAAAGTGTAAAGTATAAAATTTTGACTTGACAGACATACATGAGTTGTGATACAAAAAAAAAAAAAAAAGTGTCCCTGACCATGGATGATGATGATGTAGTGATCAACTTCAACTAATGTCCTTTCAGGTAGGGACCCTTGTAGATTTGTTTATACATGTTTGGAAGGTTGTGATTTATTCAAACTTCATAAATCTTGTAGATGGATTTGTGGGAATCAAACTCCTTTGAAAACTCAAACCCTTTTAATGTTCTACAAAGTTGTTTAGCTAGTTAATAAATGAAGGCATGAGAAGTTTCGTGTCTTATCATCAGAAACTAAGCGTAAACAATCTTACAATAAAGGTGTGACACCTCATATATCATTTTTTTGGCCAAGAATGTACCATGTTATAAATAAATTCATGGATTTGTATTTGTTAAAATGACTTAAGAGTTGAGACATTCTAGCTTCCAAAAATCCATCTTTATTCGTACGTAGACCACCAGACTTTTGCAAGTCTTAATTTATGTTTATTCTAACTTTACCCTTAAGTTAAATTTTATTTTTTATAATAAATAGGAAAAAATCATAAATTTATTAAAAAAAAGTCATAAATAGATTATGATAGTTTCATGCAAAATAAGTTAAAAAAACAATTAGAAAAAATATAATTAAAAGTTATATTTTTCTTAAAGGAAAAATCTAATCTTTGAGATTTATTTTTACAAAAAATAATTTAGGGTTTAAAATTATTGGAAAATAACCTATTTAGTGTCTCAAGTTTACCCTATGTGTCAGTTTGGTGTCTCAGAATTAAATTGTTAATATTTTGTGTCTCGGGTTTCAATTTTGTTGCGATTTGGTTTTCCGTCCAATTTTTTGTTAACTTTGACAGATTAAGATGAATAGACAATTTTGCCCCATATTTTTTTTTACAAAGCCACCCATCTGATTCCGGCCATCCACCTCCGATTCCGAGCCACCCACCTCTGATTCCAGGTTGACCCGATTCCGGTGATTCAGAGCATTTTGAGGGTAATTAAGGAATTTTCAAATTTATATGGTCATGTGATCAGCACATGAACAGTTTCTGTTAAATTTAACCCTAATAGCAACAAAGTTGAAACCTAGGACAGTCGAAAGTAACAATTTAGTCTCGATACACCAAATTGACACATGGGGAAAACCTAAGAGACTAAATATGTTACTTTCCTAAAATTGTACATAATATTTTTTCTGTAAAATTTATTTTTCTATTTTTAAATAGATTTAAATATTATTTTTAAAATAAAAACTAAAAATAATAATTAAATGATGACATAATAAATTTTACAATTTGTGATCTACATAAAATAATTGAAGATTTAAGAATATAATTTTTTTTTGCCAACAAGGACTTATTTAAGGTTTCCATTGAAGTTAGTAGGGGTATTGATTGCATGTGTAGTAATTGTTCTACCTAATAATCTCAATAATGGAGGAAATGTAGTACATCTTATTATTATTATTAGGGTTAATAGGTCTTTTGGTCTAACATGTTTGACAACTTTTGGGTTTTAGTCATATTTTTTTTTTTTCTAGTTTTGGTACCATATGTTTGAATTTTTTTTGTTTTTGGTCAATCTGTTAGTTGACCGTCAGTTTGACAGTTAAATAGTCATGTGACTTGCACATGCCTAGTCCCAAAATTTTATTTTATTCAGTTTAGTTCTCAAAATTATTCTCCTAACTTTTTATTTTTACAATTTTGCCCCTAAACATTTCAACCGCACCCTAGGACTAAATTGACCTAGCCATGGTCCGGCCCATGGCTAGGTCGGACCATGGGTATGATCGCCAAAGTTCGGCGACCCTAGCCATGGTCCGACGTAGTCATGTGTCGGACCATGGCTAGGTCAATTTTGCCCAATGGTCCAATTTGATCAATTGGACCCAAATGCTAAATTGACCTAACCATGGCCCAACCCATGGCTAGGTCGTACCATGGTTAGGGTCACCCAAGTCTGGCGACCCTAGTCATGGTCCGACCTAGCTATGGGTGGGACCATAGCTATGTCAATTTACTTTTAGAGTGCGGTTGATAATGTTTAGGGGCTAAACTGTAAAAATAAAAAGTTAGGACAATAATTTTGAGAACTAAATTGAACAAAATAAAATTTTGGGACTATGCATGTGCAAGTCACATGACTATTTAACGGTCAAACTGACGGTCAACTAACGGATTGACCAAAAACTAAAAGTTTTTAAACATATGGCACCAAAACTAGGAAAAAAGAAGATATATGATCAAAATCCAAAAGTTGTCAAACATGTTGGACCAAAAGACCTATTAACCCTTATTATTATTGCTGAGTTTGTCTGGAGTATGGTATAATTTTTTTTTTTGGTAAACGTCTGGAGTATGGTAAATATAGGAAGAGACAGGAAACATCAAACAAACATAGGGCCAATTTGGTGAAATTTCAGACAGATGTTAACTCATTGTTTTCTTTCAACATTCAGTATTGTCTCATCCGTAGAACAAGGCATTGTTGCAAACTAAATAAAAATATGATAGCCCAAACCCAGTAAGTAAACTATTTTTTATTAGGTGCGCAGATAGAGTCCATTTGCCTTATAAAACACGACATTAGTTCACAATCAATATTTGATACAAGTATGATACATGTAATGTGTATTATTTTTTTTCTTCTAATAATGGTGGGTTATTGTTTAATATATAAATTTTTTTGCAAAAAATATGTATTAGACAATAACCCACCACTGTTAGAAGATTTTTTTTTTTTTAATGTTGGAAAGTAAATTCGGGGTTTCTACTGGCAAAAAAAAAAAAAAAAACCCCTCATCATGGCATCATGCAGTTTGAATTTATGTTGTGGTAATTTAAAGAATTATAATTATGCTGGATTTATGTTGAGGTAATTTAAAGAATTATAATTATGCTGGATTTCGTTTGATTAAGTTAAAAAAAAAAATGTCACGAGGCAAAATCTAGTAAATTTAATCTTTAAAATGCAGAATCTAAGAGTTATAATTGTGCTTGATTAAGCTTAAAAAATAATGCGGTTAAAATGGTTAATGGTTAAATATCGTAATTAAAGAGGCATAACTATTTACGAACATATTTTTTCATTTGAAACTAGAGATGAAAACCTTTTGAATAATAAATATATAACATCAATTTTTTTTTTCTATCAAAATATTTCTAATTTACATACATCATTGTAACAAATTAATCGTCAATAATAAAATAAATTTTTTCTTACTATATATATATATAATTTGTAAATGTGTTGTACAAACCAATGATATTATAAACTAAATTCATATAAGCAGATTCTCGTATAATACATGGATCGATGAGTAGTTACATTATATCACATACATATTGTTGTAAGCTACGTAAATTTTTTTTTTTTTTAAATTTTTTATGGAATTTGAAAATGCGGCAAGTGGCATATATATTCGAATTTTTCTATCATGCTCTAAGAGCACCATACTTTTGGGTTTTTTATTACTAGGGTGGACTTAATTGTAACATATGTAAAACTTAAAAAATATAAAAAAAATATGAATTTTTTAGTCACACAAAATACGGTTTGTCTAACATTATTTTAAAGTATTGGTGCTTTCATGCATTATTTTTATTTAGAAATTATTTTATTTATAGTTTAATCCTTCAATTTTAAGAGCATTATACTTTGTCTCTTATTAGTAATTATTTATTTTTATTTTTGCCTCCGATTTTTTTTTTTTTTTTGTGTTTTTATAAAAAAATTGTTTTTTTTATTTTCTACAATGTAAACCTTAACATTTAAATTAAAAAAAAAAATCTTAAAATTCACTTTTATAATCAGTGTGATTATTCAGTTTAATTTTACAAATTTTTGGGTAAATTATAAATAAAATATTTGCAAAAATAAGTTTAAAGTATGGATACTTTCAAAGGATCCTAGCAAATCCTCTAATATTTGCATCATACTATTAATAATATCAATTTCCTTATAGGTTTCACCTTTAGGGCAATAAAAAAATACAAAAAAAAAGTCCTTTGACTAAATACAAAAAATAAAAAATAAAAATAGTGCTCTTAAAGCATGATAGAAAAACCCTATATATTCTAATTTGTAGGCTAATTTACCCCCTAACTTTTGGAAGTAATCATATTAATTAATTTAATAAATGTACTGTATATTTTATTTGTGTTTTATGATATGATATTTAGATTGCCTCCTCTAATAAATTAGTTATTTTAGCATTATATATATATATGACATTACATATGACATGTATTTGTATCCTCCCCCAAGAAGATGAGAGTATATATGAATCAGTAGATAGCAACAATAAACCCCAAGAAAGAAAGTACATACATACATAGCAAGAATTGAAATATAGGTGAGTCTTTCTTTATAGGGGAGGGGGCATCATTAGGACTAGGAGGTCAACCTCTTAGCTGGAAGTATGGCATTGTTACCCCTGAAGGAAATACATACAAGTTGAAACATCAAATCTGTATAGTGAAGGTGAAGTGTAGTAAATGAAAAACAAAAAAAGACTTGCCTTGGTAGAGATGTTGCTGGACAGCCAATCAAGACCCTCATATAGTCCTTGTCCAGAGGTGGCACAAGTTGGCTGTATGTACCTGCATTAATACCATTACCACCAACATCATACTAATTACTACTTGTACACCCACACATTATTTACTTACTTCTCTATTTCAATCAAATCTGGAAAATCACATATTATTTCTGACCATCTCTCTATCTATATAATATAATATAATGAAGATGTAAAATATAAATACATAGAGAATTTGGATCTAACCAGCGGTTTCGTCGAAGCGAGTGCAGCCCGAGCTTGTCGGTGATCTCCGATACAGTTAAAGCGTTTGGAAGGTCTTGCTTATTTGCGAACACCAGAAGTGTTGCTTCCCGCAATTCATCCTGCAAAACAATAAAAAATGATTAGTTGGTATTAATGATTTGGAAGCTTCAACAGATTCTTTCCATTTGGTTTAAAATTGTCATCTTAGCTAGAATTTAATTTTGAGCAGTATCCAGGTTTAAAAATTGTGCTTGACTGATCTAGTCTAGTAGTAATAAAGACAAAGTAATAATTTCCGGGTTGAGATTAATCAATTGAACCTCGCTGAGCATGCGATGGAGTTCATCCCGAGCTTCAGTGATCCTGTCTCTATCGTTACTGTCCACCACGAAGATCAGACCTTGTGTGTTTTGAAAGTAATGCCTCCACAGTGGTCGAATCTACATATAACACCATTCTGTGTTATCACAAAACTGAACTTAACTGAAATTTTCACCTTATTATTTTCAATCAATCATCATCTTATTTATACCTTGTCCTGTCCTCCTACATCCCAAACAGTGAAGCTAACATTCTTGTACTCAACTGTTTCCACATTAAAACCTGTTTTTTTTTTTTTGGGACCAAGACAAAAAAAATAAGATCAATTTATATTTTCTGCATGATGATAACAAAAGCACTATAAATTATTAAATCATGTAGAAATTAGTAGTACCTATAGTTGGGATCGTGGTTACAACTTCACCGAGTTTAAGTTTGTAGAGGATGGTCGTCTTTCCCGCAGCATCAAGACCCACCATCAAAATCCTCATTTCTTTCTTCGCAAACAACGTTCTTAACATTCTAGATATCGCAACCCCCATGTTTTTTACTCTCTTCAATTCGGTAGAGAAACAATAGGCTTTATACTATCTGCTTCGTATTTATGCTAAATGGACGGCCTACAAAACTTTAGTTTGCGTTTATTTTGTTAAAGTGTTTGTATTTTATGTAGTGTAAGAAGGAATACGATTCAGATTAGCTGATTCCAAGCATAAGAATAAACTTTTTCATCCATCTTATTCCACTGAAAAAGTGGAAAATTCTAGTCGAAGTTAATGCTTAAAATTCACATTTACAGTGTGAACCTGAACTCGTCATAGCACCATATTGAAAATGATACTGCCAAATACCACGCAAAATTTCCATCGACATGCAAATTAAGGCAAACTGCAAAATTTGTCCAAATCTGCCCGGTAACTGCAGTAGGTTACTTCTCCAATTCTACATACAGACTTAGCTGTCTAAGTATAACCCAAAATATGATTAATATAAGATGAAGGAAAAACTGTGGTGGTGACCAATCAGTACGTCATGAGAGGTGACCCACTGCAGTGCACATCCGAGGCATCCGAAATCCTCATCCTTGGGGAAGAAGTGGTGACTGAAGCAGCTTCAACATCATGGTTAATGATGATCTTCCTTTTACCATTCTCTAAGCTCTCCCTCTCTTCTGAAACCTCGGGGATGGGGCTCAGTAGGTCAGCTTCTTTGTTCTGGTTAAGTGATTGAATCATTGCTTGTGCTTCAGCCATGACGGACACATCGTCATCTGCAGCGTACAGAATCTTCTTCATTGCTCCAACAACCTGATCAACATCACCAACACAAACACAAATGATGAGAAAATTAAGTGGATGAGGTTATATGATATTAAGATGTGAAATTGGATTGGATGGATGGATAAGAGCAGAGCAGTACAGGAAGGTGTTCAATTTCAGGATATTGGCACAAGATCTCAATGTCCCTCAGCTTTGCGAAGTAGAAGTCCCTCTCCTTCTCAAGACTATCCACGGATAGTTTCAACTCCGTGATCTGGAAGTCAGTTTAGTTCACATTCATTAGTCTAATTCTCACCAACATTTGGGCAATATGTGCAGAGGCTTGCTTGTATTGGTTACCTGTTCATCATATGCAGGTGATGGAATGAAGGCAGGGGGCTTAGGGGCAGGGGCCTTTGCAGAGTGGTTGGAGGAACTGACAGATGCTTCGTGTCTTCGAGCATGGTGGGTTGGTTGGGATTTAGAGGCAGCAGCTGTTGAACTCCTCGCTGAAGATTGAGATGATGCAGACTTCTTGTTTGCCTCTTTGCCTCCCTTGCAAGACTCTCTTCTTTCCAGAGGATAATAACTTAAAAAAGGTGAAAAACAGATCATTAGCATAGTAGAGTTAAATCAAATTAAGGAACAATAAGCAATTCAATAGATAACTGGACACTAGGATGGGTGCCAAAGGAAAATGCTGAGCGGAAAAATGTCTCAAAAGAACGATCGTGCATTTTCTCCATTGACTGAAGCAATTATGCCAACCACCACGGAAGCAATGGCATGAATTAATGAAATTCATCATAAAAAAAAAATTAAAATAAGCATCAATGAAATAAAGCGGAGTAGAGAAGTTGTTGTGAACTCACGTGTGCATACCACCTCCATTGGCAGAATCGCAGTAGCGCTTCATCCATTGCATGAATTCCAGATTATCAAGCGGTCTTCCCTTAACCAGCTTGCTCACTTCGATGTGCTAATCACCAAAAGTCAAAACAAAATTACAGACTAGAACTCAAACTTATCCAAAATTACTCGATCTTATCATTTCCAGCCAAGCTCAAGAATTTATAGAACTAATAATAGCACCCGAGGAGCTTTTGCAACTAAATTATGCAACGCAAAGAGAAATATCCAGGGCCATATATATATCAGAAACCAGAACGCCTAGCTTAAATCAAACCAAAAGCATTAGAGAATTCAGAATCACTTCCCAACCAAAACATAAGGCAGCGCATGTTAAATTACAAATCGATATAACTAATAAACACAATTAAGAATACCTTGGTGATTTTGAGTTTGTTGAAAACATCCTGGAGGACCTTGTAGTTCTGAATCATCTCGTACTCACTCTTCGCGTCGAAATTCACCTTGTGCATCGGTACCATCCCTGGATGGACCGCATCCATCAGCTGACAGTGAACCGCGCCAGAACAGGCCTATAAACCCACGCAAGTCATCCAAATTCAACAGTCTCATCAATTATCGAGTTAAAAAACAGATATAACCTAGAATTGAAATACAAATGCTTCGATTCGAGGAAGGAGGAGATTATACGTACCTCTTCAACCTTAGAGAGATTGAGTTGCAGAGTGGAGTTAATCCACGCGAGGATCTCAGTTCGGCCGACGAAGTAAGCCGCATCCATCATCCCGATGTTGGTTGCCATCTCGACGATCTCTCTGCGTCTCTCTGAATCTAGAAAGAACCTGAAACGCCTCTAACGAGAGAGAGAGAGAAAGGCAACGTTTTAAAACTGAGGCAGGAGCGGGAATTGTGTGATTCAAAATCCTAACGTCTACTTTTTTTTGGCCACGAAAATCCTAACGTATACTCGCTCGGTACAGACAGACATGATGAGGCGGCGCTTCACATTGTACACCCGGCGTAGATGCAGTTAATGTATTTGAGCTTTGAAGTGGCCCAGTGGCCCAATATGAAGGAGGTAATATCTGGCAATGGGCCCATAACAAATATTGGATTTGTAGGATTGAGCAGGAGAAATGATTTTGGGTCCGATCGGGAAACCGGCAAAAATCAAATACGAGCTCATTTAAAACTCTTTTTTTTTTTTTGAAAACATTAAAAACTTCAGTAATATGTATACGAAAATGATTGGACTCCGAATTTGGGATTCCGCCCACGTGAGGAGTTAATAAAATGTCCTAAAAATTGATAAAATTTACATGTAGGAATTGAACTCCCAAGGATCAGATTGTCGGGATCCCTATTATTATAACTATTATAACTTGGTCTAGAAATGAGAGCAAATCTACAAATAAAAATTAAAAGGTTATAATGTTTGGGAAAAAGTTACTCCTTTTTTTTCTTCAAATATTCGTAAAAAATAGATATTAGAGCATCCACAATGGTATTACGTAAAGATTACGTAAACGTGGGTCCTACATGTTTATTTAAGTAAAACAACAAAAACTATCTACAGTGGTTTTACATAGCATTCCTTAAAGATGGGACCCACGCGTAAATTTATGTTTTTACATAAAGCATTCCTTAAATTTAAGTAATGCACTATGTATTACGTAACCAATTTTTATTATAAATTAATTCATTTTATAATTAATGCTAATATCTTATTGGTGGTTGTTGAAAAATTTAATAATAAAATATATTTAAGGAACATGTTTAAATAATACGATTGCAGAGAAAATATTTTTTACGTGTGTCTTAAATTTACGTATTACTTAAAGTGTACATAAATGTCTACGTGGCAACTTTAAAGAATACAATTTATGTAAAACCATTGTGGATGCTCTTAGGAGGATATATATAATGTATGGGTATTAGCAGTGGATCTAAGGAACCCGACTAAGTGGGTTTTTAGTAAGGTCAATAGGAAAAAAAAAATTAAATCGATATTAATGTGGGTCGGAATTTAAAATACTATAGGCTACTTTAAAAAACATTATTTTAAAAATTGATAGAGTGACATAAGACTTTTTTGATAATGTGTTTTTGCTCAAATAGCTTTAGCAATTTAATTTTTTTTTTCCCATATTTTTAAGAGGAACATAGTGGTTACTTGAGTATTATTATTATTATTAAATTTTTAAGAAAATTTCAAAACTTATCAGTATATTTATATAAGTACTCTACTCGTTATCCTAGAGTCGATGATTTCTGTTTTCTTTTTTATAAGGGTTAATTACGAAAAAGCAAAACACTCAAAGTTGGGTTTGCTTTTTTGTAATTAACCTCTTTTTATAATAATAACTCACGAAGAAGTCTCAGGAAACATCACAAAAAGATTAACTAATTTTTTTTACTAAAATTCATAGGAAAAAGAGAAGGCACGTAAAAAAAATAAGTAAAAGAGAAGTTTTTTTTAAAAAAAAACTAAAAGTTTAAAGAAAAATGAAAAAAAAACACATTTCAAGAAAAAAAAATTGATTTAAAGAAAAGAAAATTAAATAAAAGTCTCAAGGAAAAGAAAAAAAACATCAGAAAAAAAAAACAAAAATGACTAAATAGAATTTTTTTTAACTAAAATTGAAAGAAAAAAAAAGTCTTAGGGGAAAAAAATGACTTAAACAGCTTTGGTTGGACTCAAACCCATGATCTATAACTACCAAGTTCTACACATTACCAGCTCAGCTGAGCAAATATTAGTGTCAAATGGTGTCCTTTATAATATTTTAATAGATTCCTGAATAATATTTACTAAAAATATACCTATATTAATTTTAAAAAAAATCAAGTCAAACAGTGTTTTAGGAACCCGCTTGGCACACTCTAGATCCGCCCCTGAGTATTATAACTACAAGGGTTTGTTACAAATATAAAAGATCATATTATTTATATATATATATATTAGATTAAAACTAAAAGTAGAGAAAGTGATGTATTTTCTAATTAAAAAATAACCTAAAAATTCATTAATTTATTTCAAAATCATTTTTTTTAATTATAATAAATTTTATACAGATAAATAGAAATATATAATTTTCCTAAACGAAAAATCGGACCTTTGTGGTTTCTCATTTTTATTTTTTAATTAATATATATATATATATATTATATTTGCTTCTATAAAATTTATTTCGAATTCCAGTTTTTTAATAGATACTATCTTTAGAATTAAAAGACCAAAACAAATAAGGATACCTTAGGAAAAATTACAAATTTTTTTTTTAAAAAATCTTTATGAAGTAATAACAATCTTTATATAAATTTTCTCAATGTGAAATAGTGAGGTACACCAATTAGTTTCACCAAAAAAAAAAGGTACACCAATTATATTAGTTTGACTAGTGTACCATTCTTATTTTTTTTTTCTTATCTTATATAAGTTTGACTAGCTAAGTATACGGTATACCACTTTTACTTATATCAATCTATATAATACATCTATCTATTTTTAAGAAGTATAGGGAAAAGTATCTAAAACATGCAATATGTTTGAAAAAGATGGTTTTATGGACCAATATGTTTTAAAACGTACAACATGTTTGAAAAAGATTGTTTTATGGACCAAAATGTTTTAAAATGTACAATAAACTTACAAAAGATGGTAAAATGACATATCGTCCACTTGTTATCACTAGCCTCATTAAGTGGATACGCGCAAATCACGTTTTTTTTTAAAATAATAATAATTATTATTATTATCTAAATCCACCCATCAATAATCATTGATATGTATAAATTAATTTTTTGTTTTAATTATTATTTTTTTTCTTCTAAAAATGTGTTCCGCATGTGTCCACTTAATGAGACTATTGATAACAAGTAGACGGTATGTCATTTTAACATCTTTTTTAAGCATGTTGTACATTTTAATACATATTGGTCCATGAAACCATTTTTTCAAACATGTTGTACATTTTAAAACATATTGGTCCATAAAACCATCTTTTTCAAATATGTTGCATGTTTTACATACTTTCCCCAGAAGTATATATATCAAAATCTATCCCTTGAAAATGTACGATGCTCTCGTCTTGACTTATTATTATCAAGCGAAAAAACTTTTTTACCCCTTTTATTTGCATATATGGAGCTTCACTCTGCATATTACATTCCAATTTCCATGTGGTACTTTTTAGGGTACAAAAAAAGTATGACATGTATTAGATAAGATAGAATAGTAAATTAAATGTTTTATTGAATGTCTGGTGTATTTGGAGAGTTGGTTTCTAGCTTGTCAATAATTATCCAATTAGAAGTGTACATGTACATGATATGTTTAATAGGGAAAGGAAGAATGATTAAGAGTTTGGTTAAAGTTGTTATCCAATTCAGTGGATAGCCAAACGTGAATTGGAACATCATAGCAGCTAATCATGGCTTTTTTTTTTGTTGTCAAGAACTGTGCTTGTTGTTGGATAGCAGCTAAGCTTTGGAGCACTTTTCTTTTTGGTAGTTAACTTTACATTAATTAGACAAACAGAGTCATTACTCATAAGCCTATAAAAAGGAAAATGACCCATCGCCTAACCATTTTCATCAAATCACAAGGAGAATCAATCATATAAGATAGACTCATCATCTAGTTGCCCATATAGTTTATTGATTTACTACATTTTTTTATAACTATGAAAAAATATAAAATTCTTTACTATTTAATTTACAAGTCCGAGCTTCTAAAAAAATTCACTGAATCATAGCACTCGACCTCGAGTAATGATATAGTCACTTAAAGTTTTCACTTATAGAGCCAGGGTTGAAAAAAAAAAAAAAAAAACTAGATGAGAAATTAGTATCTCAATCCAACAATATTTTCATCAAGACATTGTCCACGAGGAGTAACAATATATATAATTAACATAATAATATATGCTTGGATAGTACAAATGGAACTTGGTACATTTATAGATATATATAATGTTGGGAATATATATATCATGCTTTAGCTAAATAAATGAACCGCTACGTCTACACAAGCAAGCAAGAAAAGTAGCCAATGAAAGCAAGGGAGATTTTGATGGAATCTGAGCAACACTTGCTAGCTGTCTGCATACATTACGAAATCGAATTTATAATTAGTCAATGCGTAAAGCTAATGGTTCACTAGAAGAAGCCATCGTTTATTATTCACTTTGAGAGCTATTCAACTTTATTTATGATGGATATACGCATGATTCGGGCTCGGTTTTAATTATTCGGACCTCATACACGCGCATAAAACCCAATTTTGAGCTAACCGGGGGAAACCGGGCAAGTCGCGAACTTGTCCGGCACCCCCAGGGGGCTTACCCGGAAATTCCGGGTAAGTTTAATACCCGGGGGGTGTCGCGCACACCCCCCATTTCGTCCCGAATGTATAGGAGACCCGATTTTTAACTAACTCCTATGTGTACGAGAACTATGTTTCAAAGGCGCGCGCGTCCCGCTCGTGACAGCCGCCTGAGACGCACGTCAGAGTCCTTTTCCCAAAGCTCTCCCCTGCATCCCGGTTCACATTTCTACATTGAACCGGGTCAAAACCGGTTTATGGTCCAAGGTTGCCTATAAATAGCCACCTTGGGGGTAAACATTTTCAAGTCACTTTGGGTGAGAATTGGAAAAGCTCTGACCTCTCTCTAAACTCTCTCTCTCTAGAAACTGTCTAATGTTGATCGTCGGAGCGAGCGCACCAAGCACCCCCCCCCCCCCCTCTCCACGGGGATTGCTTGGTAATGCTCCTCTCGCAGGTGCAGACAGACGGTCCGTAAGAGAGCCCGAAGGACTTACCGCTATTCTGAAGACGAAGCTGAAGGCCCGTACACGACCTTAGGAAACGGACTCGGCTCGCACCCAACCCGAAGACATCGACAAGTTACTCAGCGGACCGCCCGTGTTAACTTGGTCGAAACACTTGGCGCCGTCTGCGGATCACCCACAAGACCAAGAGCATGGCAAGCAACGAGCAGCCATCGCCGACTAAGACGAAGAAAAGAGGACCAGGACGTCCAAGGAAAACTCCGGCCCCGGAGTCAAGCATGAGATCTCCTCCGCAGAGAGACCCCCCACAGATTCAAAGCGAGGCCTCAGTCGCCTCGTCTATGCCAACAAGAAGCGTACACTCTCGGAGTAACGCGCAAGGGGGCACACAGCAAACCAACGCTCCTCCAGGCTTCGCCCATCAAACCTTCAACACACAGGAGCAACCATACGGAATGCCAAATGCTGGAGCATACAACCAGGCTCCAGGGGCACAGTCTGCGCCCGCAGTCACCCCAGAAATGATGGCGGCACTCGAACAGCTGCTTCATCTAAGAGAGGCCTTGCGCAACCAAGGATACGGGGCGCCACCACCCCCTCCCGCGCAACAAGCAAATATGCCCCCGCCACCAAGGCAGGCCCCTCCAATGAATGCACCTCAACAGAGAGGCCCTACAATCTCAAAAACACCGACCTTTCACGGGAATGCACAGCAAAGCAGGCAGTTCCCCCAACAAGGGACAAGACAGGAGCTCTCGCACTCCCAAACACCCTACCGAGCAGGGCCATTCAATGAAGGAGCCTGGAGGCAGCCGTCTCAGACATTCCATGGATATCAAGGTGGATATTCTCAATACAACCCGACGCAAGCGCAATTTCCCCAACAAGGCGCAAGCATGGGACAAGAAGCATACCTCCCAAATCAGGGTAACCCAGTCACCGGGTTGACGGAGGAGATGCTTGAAAAGCTGATTGAAAAGAAGATAAGGCAAAGGAAAATGAGAGGGATGAACACATTGGTAGACACCACGTCCCACCCTTTCACTGACGAGCTGGTGTACAGTCGCGTCCCAGACGCACTGTATAATCTAAGGCCGGAAAAGTACCGAGGCAAGGGAGACCCGATAGAGCATGTGCAGCAGCATGAAGCAATGCTTTTGGGGAGGACAGACAATCCTCACCACATAGCCATGACATTCCCCCAAACACTAGGCGGACCAGCTGCACACTGGCTCTTCTCCCTGCCAAAGAAGAGCATAGACTCGTGGCAATCTCTCAAAGAAAAGTTCATCCACCGTTACATGGGAGAACGTTCGATCGTCAAAGGATCAAATGCCTTAGATGATGTCAAGCAGGAGTGGAATGAGTCCCTCGCAAGCTACTAAATCCGGTTTAATCAAAACATCTCGGAAATTCAAACGAACATCGCAGAGATAGAAATCATCCATGCCTTTGTCAGAAACCTGGGTAGGCACGGGTACGACTTGGGCCAAAAGCTTTCTACAAGGCCGGTGGAAACAATGGAAGAACTCGTGGCAAGGGTAAAAGAGTACATTGATGCTGAGCATTACAAGATGACAGCCCGGGACAAGTGGGTTAAACCCGGCAACAAGAAAGATGAGAGTAAGCCAGGCCCCCTGAAGCAGAACCAAACCCCCCAACAAAAACAGTGGACTCCGCCTCAGAAGAGAACATTCAACATTGAAGAAGACAAGAATCCAGACGTCAACACCATTGAGCTAATCCCTTTGAACGCTCCCCTGAGTGTCATACTGAAAGAAATGAAAGAGCAAAACCTCTGGAAAGAGCCATTCGGTTTCAGAAAGGGCCAGCTAGGGAAAGAGCAAGACAAGTGGTGTGAAAGCCACGAAGTCAACGGCCATGAAACTGACGACTGTAGAAGTCTTAAGTTCCAAATCAATCGAATCATACAAGAAGGCGGACTTAAGCACTACGTCGACCAAGGGGAAAGATTGAGAAGGTGAAAAGAAAATTCACGCCAAAGGAGAAAGGAAAAGAGAAGACCAATGACAACCCCCCTCCTAAAAAGAGGGGAGTTATCAATGTCATTCATGGTGGTCCAGCTGCAGGAGGACAAGTCTCCAACACAAGAGACGTATACGCTGCACAAGCAAGCACACTCCCCAAGTATGGGAAAAGAAAGAAACCGGAAGAGGAGGACCCCGTGATAGGATTCTCGAGAAAGGACATGGCACACATCGTCTACCCGCATGATGACGCGTTAGTAATAACAATGGAAATCAACGGGTTCGATGTAAAAAGAATCCTGGTCGACGGTGGAAGCTCGGCGGACATCCTCCATGTCAATGTCCTTGAACAGCTTGGAATGAAGAGAGAGGACCTCAAGCCGGGAAATTTCCCATTAGTAAGCTTCGCAGGAGCTGCTACGTATCCACTGGGGATGATTACCCTTCCCACTGTGATAGGAGAAGGATGGAACGCAATGAAAGTCGACATCACTTTCGTGATCGTCGAGAGCCTTGGCGCTTACAACGGAATTCTCGGAAGAACAACGATAAACCCCTACGAGATGGT
The DNA here is from genome assembly GCA_036873135.1 of Clarkia xantiana subsp. parviflora. NCBI lineage: Eukaryota > Viridiplantae > Streptophyta > Magnoliopsida > Myrtales > Onagraceae > Clarkia > Clarkia xantiana. Next base: position 13,431,732 of record JAPTYO010000008.1, on the reverse strand, counting down.
GCCTTCAACGGCACACCAAAAGCTGAAGTACTGCTTAAGGGGAGGAGTTGGTGAAGTCTTGGGCGATCAGACGACAGCACGAAAGTGCTATGTCAACGCCCTAAGATGCAAGAACCGTCTGGACATAGCAGTCATTGAAAGGGGACAATGTTCCAAGTCTGAAGTTGAAATGCGATTTGACGAAATGATGAGCAAAGGAGAAAGACTCCCAGCACCTCAAACCCCAATGCTCCCAAGCATATGGGACATCAAACAAGGGGAGTCGGAATCCATCCAAAGTTACTTCAAGCGATTCGCCATAAACGCAACTTCAAGTTTGGCAGAGAAGTCAGTCGTGATCAATGCCTTTTTCCTGAACATGAACTCACCTACATTCCTCCTATTTGGACGAACACAAGGGTGGAGAACAACCAAATCTATGGCTGACTTAAAAGAAAAGATGGAGACAGCAATCGAGGTCGCAAACGAGCTGGGGTGGTCCATCCCACCTGCAGAACAAGAGGAGGCGCGCGAACACAAGCGTGCAAGACAAGACTTGAACAACAACCAAGATGGCGAATATACACCTCTAAACATAGAGGTGGAGGAGTTGTTCAAGACCATCCTGAAGGATGTTTTACCTCCTCGAAGCGAGATCCGGATCGCCTTCCTCGGGAAGAATCCAGAAATGTGGTGCCACTACCACAACAAATGGGGTCACAGCACGAATGGGTGCCCCTCTCTTCGCAACAGAATCGAGGAACTGATCAAACAAGGAGCTCTGCGCTCCTACATTGCATGCAGGAAGCCAGCTTTATCAAACCGTCACTAAGGGAATATTCCTTCCCCTATGACATGCACATACTCTATCTTTACTTTTCAAGTACTAAGTAGAACGTTTAGGATGGGAGATCAGTTGACTCCATCCATGCACATCCCTTGTAAATAAACAAGAAGACTAATGAAGTTCACTCCTTGCGTAGGAAAAATCACTATGTAATGGCAAGCTACCCCGGTCCAAAACCAGGAACAAGCCACATACATCATCAACAAAGGCCCTAACTCTACACGCAGAAAGGGCAAAAAACAAGAAAAGTCATCAAAAAGATGTCAAAGCAAGACCAAGCAAAGCTCATGCCTGTATTCAAAACAGAGGGAGCGCGACGCATGCAAGGAGACAAAATAATTTCATCAAGGATGTGGACGTACTAATCTATTCACATCCCTGCAAAAGTCGGGGGACAAGCGGTTCCTTAGGAATCCGCCCTCGCAAACAAATGCAAGTGTCAGACGTACTAATCTATCCACACTTTGCCACAAAACAAGGATGTGAACGTACTAATCTATTCACATCCTTGCAAAAGTCGGGGGACAAGCGGTTCCTTAGGAATCCACTCTCGCAAACAAATGCAAGTGTCGGACGTACTAATCTATCCACACTTCGCCACAATACAAGGATGTGAACGTACTAATCTATTCACATCCTTGCAAAAGTCGGGGGACAAGCGGTTCCTTAGGAATCCGCCCTCGCAAACAAATGCAAGTGTCGGACGTACTAATCTATCCACACTTCGCCACAAAACAAGGATGTGAACGTACTAATCTATTCACATCCTTGCAAAAGTCGGGGGACAAACGGTTCCTTAGGAATCCTCCCTCGCAAACAAATGCAAGTGTCGGACGTACTAATCTATCCACACTTCGCCACAAAACAAGGTACTAATCTATTCACATCCTTGCAAAAGTCGGGGAACAAACGGTTCCTTAGGAATCCTCCCTCGCAAACAAATAGGGAGACAAGCAGTTCAACATGGATCCTCCTCCTTAAAAAGCCACAGGTGCCGGTAATACTGATTCATCCGCACCCCGCCACCAACAGAGATGCAATTTCCTAAGGAAAACCATCGGATTAAGGAAATCGACCTATCAACAGAGCTACACTCTTCCAAAAGAGAACAAGTTATAGAGACAACAATAAAGGAAGATGCAAAATAATACTAAGTATTATATCTTTCTAACATCTCATGTCAGGCATATATATATAATATAGCAGGTCTGAAAAGTAAAGACATCCAGCCAACATAAAAAGTCAAGCCCGGGACACACCCCGCCAAAATCTCACCCATGCAAGGGGAGCAACCATATATACACAAGAGAGTCATATAAAGCAAAGAAAGATCAACCTGACCCAACGTCAGGAGCACCAGAGCCAAAGGCATCAGCCATAAAAACATCATGCGCAGGGCTGCTAAAAACAACACGGCGATCGTCACCATCCGGGACGGACACCTGTCCCGTCAAACCACCCGCTCCGCCCACATCGCCCGCTCGGATCCCCGCAATAGCCCCAAGGGCATAGCCAGTATATGGCCCAGTACTCTGGAAAGGAAAATCGGGGGCAAGAGAGTATATCCTCCTGAAGTAGTCCACAGAGAAAGACTCCATACGATCATCACGTGCCTTCTCAAGAAGTTTGGAGTAGTCAGCTGTAGTAGGAAACTCAATCATCCCAAGCTGATCACCCAGGGCAACATGAGACTCCTTAGTCTCCTTCAGCGCCACAGCATGTGCCTCCTCGTCGACCTTCTCCTGGCGCAATAAGGCAAACAGCTCCGCCTCCAGCTGAGACGCACAATCCTGACTTCCCTTGAGATCAGCGGAAGCCTTGGAAGAAGCATCTGAATGTGCGCCCGCCTTCTCCCTTAACACAACGACATCCTGAGACAAGTGCTCATGACGACCCTGCAGACTCCTCGTCTCATCAACAAGCTCAACAACAAAGGAGGAAAGGTTGGTCATCACTGCATTCACCTGCAACAACAACACAAGCACATCACACACAAAGAAGCCAGACAAACATGATAGATCCAACATAAAAAGAAAACAACGTACAGGAGCAAAGCGCGCGAGCGACTCCTCAACACACTTCAAAGCAGCCTCAGGGTCCCGGGGGCACTTCTTGCGGTCAGCCGGTGGAACAGACCGCTGAACCACACGCAGACCGACAGCAGGTGTGCTCAAGGAAACATCCTTGGGAAAGCGAATAGCAGACTGAGAGTAGGGAGTCCACTCGTTCCCGGACACATCCCGATCAAACCGACACATCAGATCAGACTTGCGAAGAGCTGGAGGAGTAGGAACAACTACACATCAAAAGCAAACACATTAGGAGAAGGCAAACTATACCAATATAACAAGAAGTCAACCACAGTTACCTGCCAAGGGAGACACCTCCACTGAACGCCCGCTCCCCGACCGGGGGACAGGCATGGTCGAATCCGCATACATTGGCCCCTTCCCTTTATCGCAGGAAGGAGCAAGAGGCATGCCAGCAGACGTCGACCTCCTAGGATCGCTCGGGGAACGGACGTCAGCATCATGCTCTCGGACAGGCGCAACTCCCCCCGCCGTCGGGAATACCAAGCCTGCAAAGACAACCACAAAAAGACCATTAGCATGTTAGCATGGGGAAAGATCTCAACGAAACCTTTAAAGGCACAAGTCCCATACCCGGGCCAACAGGAGGAGTATCGCCAAGAACAGTCTGAGGAGATCCGCCTGCGACTCCTCCCTGTAAACAGGGGCGTCTGTTAAGAAACCAACCTACAAGGAAACAGGAACAAATGTTACGAAACTTCAAAACATACCAACTCATCCCCCGAAGGACGTACATGAATGCCCGCCGCGAGCAGCTCGGCGTCGGAAGCACGATAAAGGGGGCTATACTCCCCCGCCCTATTCGCCGTATGAATCTTCTTCAAAGCAACCTTGTCTGCATCTGAGAACTCTTGAAAACGCGGAACGGGGTCGGAATCCACTATGTGAGAAGTTGTCCAAGTCGTTCCCGCATCCTTTATAAAAAAGTACTGACACTTCCATTTGTTCTGGGAAGTGTCCGATCTTTCGCAGAACCGCGCCTCAGTATTCCACCCCGCCCTGCGCAAGCCAAGGGAGGAGAATCCCTTCTCGGTCATGTGAGGCCAACGCAAGGTGAAAGTACACATCCCAGACTCATGCCTTGCTCAGGCGATAGAAGGCTCGAAAAAGCACTACCGAATAATCCCAAGAGTTTAGATGACATTGCACCCGGAAACATGTCCAAGCTCTAAACCCCGGTGGAGTGATAGAGACGGGAGAAATCCTGTAATGTCGACAAAGGCGGACCAAATCCTGACAATAAGGAAACCGCAACCCTTCTCGAAACTGTGAAAGATAAACAGCCTCATATTCAGCCGGAGGAACGGTGGGCCGACCAAATTCGACCCCCTTCACAACGTCCCAAGGATACGAGACCTCCATGCCGGGACACCAGCCCCGGGTCGACACATAGAGATCAAACTTGGAACGTGGGAGCTTGTTGGGAAAAAACATTTGGATCTTCTCCAGTATCACGCGGTTACCCGACGGTCCCAAAAGCACACCGCTTCGAGACCCGGAGTCGGAATCTATGGTGCCCTCATCAACCTCCCCGTCAAATTTATCCGAAACAGAGTGAAGAGACTTACTCATTACGTGAAGAAGCAGAAACCGTTTCCTACCAGGAACACTCTAAGTATCAGAGACGCGCGCTTGCAAGCCCGTCAATCAAACCCTGCAAAAACCATACACAACTCAATCAAAAACCAGGGCCACGTATCAACACCATTCACCAAGCCCTTTGCGAGGGCATTCAACCCAACGGACCAACTGTCCGCGAGCAAACAGCTAGGGACCCTCCCGCTCGGGAGTCAAAAATCCCTACGCCCACCAAAGGTCTAGGACACCTACTAATCAAATTTTCATATATTTGTGCAATGTGACACAGGCATTCAAGCACTCCACAAAGCGATAAATTCAAGAGCTAAAGAAATCGAAGACATGCAAAGTTGGTTATAATTACCAAAATGCCATCCGACCACATTTCGATCAAATTTTATCCCCAAAACGGCTTAAGGCTCCGGGGGCACGTACAAGCAGCTCAAATGCACCTAAGCAAGACCATTGCATGTCACGGGGAGACTTACCCCTACCCGAACAATTCAAAGAACACTCGGGTCAACTAAAGCCACCGATAAGCGCGAGCTACCAAGCAATCACCTAAACTCCGGAGGCATGACTATCCACTCACAAACAATCAAGGAGTCATTATCACAATTGGGGGCATCATATCAAGTCACCCACATCAAGATACAAAGGGTCGAACTTTTTGCTCGAATAAGTCCGATTTTGAACCCCCACGATTCCCCCTCGGTTGACCGAAACCTAAGGGCCTCTTCACAAAGGGAGTTCACTATCCATAACTCTATCTATATACATTTAGAGTTTGGCCAAAAACGAATTTTGAAAAATCAAGCCAAAATTTCACTTAGGCATTTCATCGAACACCTATCATGCACCTTATTGAAATTCGAAATGTGCAGCCCTAAAGGTCCAATTAACATCAAGAAAAGGAAGGAGAGGACATTACCGATCAATGCCCGACAAGAAGTGCAGCCGCCGCCCGCCTAGCGCCGCCGCTCCTGCCGCCGCCGCCTCGCCGCTGCCGGGCCGCCGTGACCTCGCCGGTGATAGTCCTGGTGGTGGCCGGCCGAAATGGGGTCACACTAATACCCTAAAGTGAATTCCTAAATCACTACCTTAGCCTCTCCAAAACCCTCTCAACAACCTATTCAAATGTTGATAGTTTTATAAACTATCACAAAGGAGGTGGACTAAACAACCTAGCAAGCACCATACATCCAAGAGGTACACTCACATCCACCCTCCATTTTTTAAAGTTGGTGATAACTTGGATTTTCACCATCAAGTGACTTAGCCAAATTTAACTAAGTCACTTCAAATGGTCTCAACTACTTGAAAACATTATGTTTATGATTTTTCGTATCACGTCCGTCACATGTGATTTTCCAAACCCGGCATTATTTCATTTACTAAAACCGTCGTCTCGCCGTCAAGACGGCCGTCTCGGACGACGGGCTCCCGGAAACCATCATATTGCATGAAAAACGTTTTATCAAAACTTTCATGATTTATTATCATTTTGATACAATTAGTCGTGGCATGAACGTTCCATATTTATTTGATCATCTTACAAACCCGAAAAATTTCATGTGCGCTCGCGCCTTACTTCTCCCAAAATCACATTTATCATATTACTCGTAGTCCGTTGTGCTACTAACCCTTTGCGCAGTTATCAAGCATGACCATCTCAAAAAACTAAGGCAAGGAGCTCGTCTGAGCCGCGCGTATCCACCATTGATAGGTCGAAACTCAAGGTGAGCAGACGACCCGAATCACGCGTATACCCTATCTTAGAATAGAGTTAAACAAAGGTCTGACCATTATTTAACTCGGGGGCAAGTGATGGATATACGCATGATTCGGGCTCGGTTTTAATTATTCGGACCTCATACACGCGCATAAAACCCAATTTTGAGCTAACCGGGGGAAACCGGGCAAGTCGCGAACTTGCCCGGCACCCCCGGGGGGCTTACCCGGAAAATTCCGGGTAAGTTTAATACCCGGGGGGTGTCGCGCACACCCCCCATTTCGTCCCGAATGTATAGGAGACCCGATTTTTAACTAACTCCTATGTGTACGAGACCTATGTTTCAAAGGCGCGCGCGTCCCGCTCGTGACAGCCGCCTGAGACGCACGTCAGAGTCCTTTTCCCAAAGCTCTCCCCTGCATCCCGGTTCACATTTCTACATTGAACCGGGTCAAAACCGGTTTATGGTCCAAGGTTGCCTATAAATAGCCACCTTGGGGGTAAACATTTTCAAGTCACTTTGGATGAGAATTGGAAAAGCTCTGACCTCTCTCTAAACTCTCTCTCTCTAGAAACTGTCTAATGTTGATCGTCGGAGCAAGCGCACCAAGCACCCCCCCCCCTCTCCACGGGGATTGCTTGGTAATGCTCCTCTCGCAGGTGCAGACAGACGGTCCGTAAGAGAGCCCGAAGGACTTACCGCTATTCTGAAGACGAAGCTGAAGGCCCGTACACGACCTTAGGAAACGGACTCGGCTCGCACCCAACCCGAAGACATCGACAAGTTACTCAGCGGACCGCCCGTGTTAACTTGGTCGAAACAATTTATATGTCATTGGGGTTCTTTCTTGATTTTTTTCTTTTGGCAGTCTCTTGAATATATCATTGCGTCTTAATATTATATACTAGTTAGTTATTAACATGTATGTTGCAATTTTTCATTTAATAATAGCCTATTGTCATAGTTATTAATATGCATAGAGCGTGAAGTTTTGTTTTAAGTTTAAACACTAACAGAACATTACGGTTTATTCTTAATATATTTGTATGTATATTGTAAAATATATGATATTATGTCATTAGAAAAATATTGATATTAATAAATAGTTCATCAATTAAGAGTAATGTATAAAGTATGATGGAAACTATAATTCTCAAAATTAAAAATATTATTATAGAAAATAGAAATATGTTTGTATTTACTAAAATAATAATAAAATATTAGAAATAAAATAATTTAATAAATTTAAATATACATTAAAATTATAAAATTATGTAGTATAATTTATTTTTTTCATCTGCATTATAGAGCACGAGAATTTTAGTTTGTATCACATAACTAAATAATAGGTTGTTTAGCCCCGAAGATTTATATTAATTTTAAAGTCTAAAATTGTCAATTTAACGTGTGATCACACTATCTAACTTAATTTAAAAAATATATATCTGATAATATATGGTTAATAAAATTTAGTTTATTAGGTAAAGATAATAATAATATATGTTTACTAGCTATTGAACAAAAAGAAATAAAAAAAGATTCCAGGAATGATGTTAAAATATAATAAATAATTGATGAAGTTGCTATTGAAAATTCGGCTGCTTATAATTAAGTAGATATGGCCTACGAATTCCCATAAAAGAAGGAAAATAAATAAGAAGTAGATGCTCGAAACAAAGTTCAATTTCATATAGAGTGTTATTAGCTATAAAAAAAAAGGTTCATAAACTAAGGGTTACTTGGGAGGGGTATAACTACACCCGCTAGCATCCGTATATATAATATAATATACATCATCTTTATTAGTGATATCATGTACCCCATGTTTCATTATATATTATGATCATATGATTGCATTATATATGGAAAATAAAGTTTTTGTTTTTATGTTTGCCAACATATGGAAATTAAAAGAGTTTGTTGTGTAAGAACTATGAGATATGCATCGTCGTGATATGTCATATTTAATTAGATACACCTTTACCATAGTATAGTGTATATATATATTATGCCCCACTTATATTATTATAACATAACGTAATAGCTCTTATCTTTGCAATCATGCTTCATTCTCTCGGCCCCATCTTTGATTGGAGAAAGTAACTAAGGACCCATACCAATCAATGTTGTGTATTCGCCATGAATTTCCATGCTTCAACTTGTCAAAATAATTAATTATTTGCACCACTCACAAAAAAGGATGTGTATAATATATATGATTTAATATAGTTTTTTCCGTTATTTTTGCACTGCTTTTTTTATCTCAACCCGTCAACTTTATTTGTCCCACTTTAAGTAGTTGCTAAGTTAGAAAACAATATGTACACAATGTCTTGTTTGAAACTATAAATTAATATGTACGTTTAGGACTTTTTCTTTTTCTTTTTCTTTTTATTAATAATAAATATATATATATATATATATATGTTGTATTATTGTTAATATTTAACACTAATTGAAGTGATGATCTGACATGTTATTAGGATCGAATACACTTGTAAATGGACTGATATTTATCTATCTCTATTATTGTGATTATATGTAGACATATTAAAAAGTAATTATAGATACTTCTAAACTGATTATCATGTCGACTGTAACAACAACTGTGAGCCTGTGACAATAATGGTGCGCGGTTTGCTAAATATCATTCCAAACACGATTTTTGTACTTTGTAATCTTATTATTGTTCAACGCGACTGAGTCTTATTCAAATTCAATACACAAAAATAATATATCAGAAGCCCTAGATCTGTTATATTAGGGTTAATTATCTAATTGTTATCTGAATTTGGGCATTCAAATTAATTGTCAGTTGAATTTTGAACAATTTGCTAATTCATATTTTACTTGAGGATAAATTGCTAACTTTATTAAATATTCTGTCTATTCTCTACAAAATTGGTTATATACTTGCGCGAGTAAAGAAGAATTTAGCAACTGACATAAAATGACGAAATTTTCGCATAGGCAATTTTTTATTTTTAGAAGGGAATAAGATATATTAGAGATAAATATATCTTATTATATTCAGATAAATATAGATTAGGAATAGATATATTCTTAGTATATTATCGTATTATGTTTTTCTTATTATATTATTATAAATTTAGTATTTGTTATAAATATAGTATTGTATATATATATATAGGTACATGTACTCAGCTCTAAACAAGATAAATAATACAATCCTCATTCTTCTATATGGTATCAGAGCTTTTCTTGCTCCAACGAGTATAACTTACAAGCCGCCGCCCACCATCGCCGCTGTCTAGAGGCGGTCAGCACCGCCATCAACTATGCAGTTGTCATGCCGGCCGGCCCCTGCCCAATTCTGATTTCAGTCATTTTTTTCTTTTCTTTTCTAATAAGACAATAAATCACTGCTTCCGTGTTGACGACTTCTGCACCGGTTCTTTGATTTAGCGTCAATTGACAACGCCACCACACCGATGGTCCCTACTATCGTTATGTCCGTCTCAATTATTCTCCGCCGATGTCGACTGGATCTCTCCGGGCTTCCGCCGTTGCCGACTGGATCTCTCCGGGCTTCCGTCATTGCCGACTGGACATCTCCGGGCTATCGTCGTGTCGACTGGACATCTCCGGGCTACCGCCGTGCCGACTGGATATCTCCGGGCTTTCGGCGTTGCCGACTGGACATCTCCGGGCTTCCGCCGTTGCCGACTGGACCTCTCCGGGCATCCGTCGATGACAACTAAACTATTCAGATATTCATCAATATTTTTCGTATCAAGATCGGCCTTCTTGTCAGAACGTCCGTCTTGCGGGAGTGTATAAATGAATAAGATATATTAGAGATAAATATATCTTATTATATTCAGATAAATCTAAATTAAGAATATATATATTCTTAGTATATTATCAGATTATGTTTATTATTATAGATTTAGTATTTGTTATATCTATATATATAGGTACATGTACTCAACCTTAAACAAGATCAATAATACAATTCTCATTATTCTATAATTTTGTTAAATATTTTTCATGTTAGGATAAAAAAATTTCATTTCAATTATGTGCATAATTATGAAATTCTATGTATTAAGAATGATGACTTCATAAGTTTATGCCAGTTTCTTGGTTTTTTTTTTTTTGTTAATTACTTGCAACTTGAAAGCTAGCTACATGATCAATTTCTTTCATAACTGAATATTTAATATTGTTAGCAATTTATTATCCATAAGTAAAACCTAAACTATCAAATGGTGTAAAAAATCCCGTTAGCAATTTGTATGAATCAAAATACTCAATTGCCAATTTGGATAGTTAACCCCGTAACAATTTGTATGAATCAAAATACTTCAGTTGCTAATTTGGATAGCTAACCCCTTTTTTTTTCCCAATTAATTAACCCATTATTTTAAACATGGTTATGGATAATATCATATTGGTACCAATAACCTGAGGGCTGCCTAAGGGCTGCCTACACCTGAGCTCATCTCATGCTTAGTCTCAATAACTATGTGAACAGGTTTGCGCCAAAACGAGCCATATAACTATGTAAATTGAGTTATAACTGAATGATAGATAAATAACTCGTCTAACAGCAAAGATTCCAAATTATATTAATAAATAAAACCATGAGAGTCTAACGTTGAAGCTCCTAAAGGGGTGTTTGGATTGATATAATGCCGATATATTCTCATATTACATCTATATTACGTGTTTTTTTTTTGCAAACCAAACAATGTAATGTTCATTTTAAAGTAAAGTCCGTTATAATACGAGATGAGATTACGTCCAGACTTTACTCACTGTAATGTAAGATTATATTAAAAACGGATGTAATGTGAGGTTACTTCCAACATTACGAAGCGTTTATTAGTTTTTTTTAACAATTATTATCTATTAAATGGATAAAGTACTTTGTATAATATTATTTATTATTATTAATATATTTCTAGTTATTATCTATTTCACGATTTATATTATAATAACGTATATTGTAAATGATTCGTACAAAATGAGTAAAGTTTTTTTACGACATTTTTTTAAAAAAATTATCTTACAGAATTATAAAAATGTTTCAACTAATAGTATTTAATAGTAATCTGAATTTAGTTTTAATATTTTAATGTGTAGTTTTATAGTTTATAAACATAATCTACGTATTAAACACAAAATATAGAATTTTAATTGTCTTTAAAATAAAATAAATAGTCATTTGAATCTCCTCATATTAAGATATAACATACTCTTCTATATAATAATAATAAATCACATTACAAAACATTATAATATAATTACAGTATAAGAAAACAGTGGGATCTAAATCTAACATTATATTATTGAGATGACGACAATTTGACATTATGTCCATCCAAATTCCAAACACGCCTAAAACTAAAAGGTAATATATCCTGATTTATGATATTTACTTGTAACGTCAACACCTCTACTCACAGGTCGGACTGCTTCAGTCTTCAATTCAAAGGACCAACAGACAGACACGCAATGAAGAAAACAAAACAGTGACTAGCAAGGAAGAAGATAGAGGAGAATCATGGGATGGGATTCGATTCATCTATCTAGTTAACCAATCCCCAAGCAAAAAGCTGACGCTGCCATTTTCAATTAACTCAACATATAATAGTTTAATTATTATATTTCATTTAAGTTATCACAAAACGACATGCTACACAGAAACTAGTGCGATATAGCTGGATGGAGTGAGTGGGGACTTATCCCCATTGACGGTTCAAAAGCAGACACATCAATATTCATAATTTAAATATTATCTCTTCCCTAGCTCCAATTATTTTTCCTTCAAAATATCCATTTTTTTTTTCCAATTTTGACGTCATCCTTTCTTCCTCCCAATAATTATTATTGTATGTACTTGTTTACGTACAATAATTATCATCCATACAAATCAAAGTACTGTACTCTACCACGTTCGTTGGTGGCCTTGATAGTTGATATTATGATATATATATAAAAGTTCTAAAATCTTAAAGAGTCTTATTAATATACACAAATAGTATTTGTGGCTCGATATGTTAATTAATATATATTAATAAAAAATTGATTTAGTTATTTTAATTGATGTGCTTTAACTAATTAATATATAATATTTGGTTGAAACTTCTATAAGCTATACAAATACAATACAGTCTCAAGTTATGTTTATTAGCTAGTACGTAATCTTAGTATAATCAAAAGGTAGTCTTAACTTCAGTTCTAGTCGTCTTTACTTACGTCTAACACGGTGTACACCAGGTGAGACCTGATACATTCAGGGACGAAGCTAGGATTTTTGTTCAGAGGGGGCAATATTTAAACTAGATAAAAAAAAAATTTTAAAGAATTTAATGGACAAATTATAACATTTAAACGATCAAATTGAGAATTATTACATTTTTTTTTATGGTAAATTATAAAAATAATAACGGGTGCAATTTCCCCTCGCCATATTGTGGATATATCACTCAATCACTGGAAAATGTGCTAGAGCTTATTTTCAGTATGACAAATGAACAAACACAATTTTTACATTAAAATAAAATAAAATTCAATAACTATTAATAATTTATATCTTTTTTATCGTTAATAATTTATATCTTACTATTACTTATAAATTATTATTAAGTATAATACAACAGTATAAGTTAATCCTTTTAAAATTATCGGAAAAAACTCGTAAAATTAAATATATAATTATACATCGATATAAATTTGATAATTCATAATATATACAAGTAAATAAAATTATATTGAAATGTATTGTTATTTATATCCCAGTTTGTTAAGATTTATTGTATTGAATCTTTTATCAAAATCATGTAGTAATATATATATATATATATCTATTACCAATATATAATTTGTGAATGGTCCTCACTAGGGATGGCAACGGGTCTCGGGGCCCCGCTGATCCGCGGGGCCCCGACCCGGTTTTGACCCGCCGACCCGCCGACCCGCGGGTCACGGGTCGGGTCCGGGGCGGGTCGGGCTCGGGTCGGGGCGGGTCCGGGTCTAGAGACCCGGGGCCCCGTAGACCCGCCCCGAAATCCATATGTATATAATTTTTTTTTTAAATTTTTTTATGTTAATATGATCTAACATTTAATAAAAAAATATGGTTAATATAGTACCTATATAAATAACATGGACCAAATAGATTTATATTTAGATTATTAGGATTTGTTAATTTGGTGTTTGGATTTAAATTTGTATTTGTAATGAATTTGATGTGTTTGTTGTTTATATTTGATTGATGTTAGATTTATGTTTTGAATTTATATATAATGTAATATTTTGACAAAAAAAAATTGTATTTAATATTGAAAAGTTAAAAAAAAAAAAAAAAAATTGTTCATATGACGGGGCGGGTCGGGGCCCGCGGGATTGTTGACCCGACCCGACCCGACCCGACCCGAAAGGCCCATTTGGCCGGGGCCGGGTCAGCAAGGCCGACCCGCGGGGCGGGTCCGGGGCTGCAAAAACCCGCCCCGACCCGCCCCGTTGCCATCCCTAGTCCTCACCCCAAAGGACACCTAACATCTTCCAAAGGGTATAATTTTGGTCCGGTCTAACATACATTTCAAGCCGAACCGTTGTAAAACCACCCGTCTGTAGGTCTAAACTCTAAACTATAAACTATTCCACCGTTTAGAAGAGAAAATAATCTCGACTTCGGAAACTCTTTCTGCCTCCCCAGTCCCCACACAACTCTCTCCGTTCTTTCTAAATCGCCTGCCTCCCGTACTCCGCCACCACCACGCTGCTCCCACCTGTTCGCCACCAGCACGCTGCTTCCCACTGTTCGTCACCAGCCCGCACTCAGTCGCTGCATTCCCACTACGACGTTATTCCCTCGGCGCTCTCATCTCTTACAAATTCAACAAGAATTGACTCCACCGGTCCCAATTCCCGACGCAATCCGCCCGTACGGTGTTGCTACTTCCGTTCGTCCACCCAACCGACCACCGTTGCTGCTTCTGTTCGTCCACCGCTGCTTCTGACTGGTACGCTAATGTTTTTTTTTTTTTTTTTTTTTTTTTTTTTTTTTTTTCAGTACTTAGGCCTTATTATGATTCGATTCTGATTCAACTATGTTGAAATATCACCACAAATAAAAATTCGTACGTTGGTAAATGGTGCACCATTTGGTAGTTCTATTAAAGGACCCTTCATCTGACATCTTCCCTTATAGTTTTTTCTACTTCAGTTGTCACTGCCGAAGTTTGATATTTATTCTTCTCATATCATAATTATTTGTAAATGATATTCTTGAAGAAAAAGAAACAACTAACAGAGGTCATAATTCTGAGGACAGATGTTTCAAGGACTTGGAGAGTTGGAAAATTTCAATATTTTTGGCGTATACTATTGCTGGCCTGCAAGTTTATCTGCAAACAAAAGATGACTTTGCATCTAATTAAAATTCAAATTTTATAGTATGAAACCATGTTTATAGCATTGCCTTCTCTTTGTCACCTTTTCGGTTTTGTATACCATTTATTGTGGTATGATGAGAAATATTAAGTCATTGCATACCTTCTTTTTCATTTATGCATCCATGCTTGGTTTCGGTGCTCCATTATGGTTTTATATAGTAGGTTGGAATGTGGATTCAATGTCTATCAGGTGCCACCATACCTCAGGTTGCCCACTCACCTAAGGTAAAGTAGAAACATTTTTTCACTTTTGAGTTCTATGTTTTGAATTTCAGTTATTGATAAGTTACTCTTGAATTTTTTCAGAGGAGGTATGATGTGTCCACCATAACCAACACCAACTTTCTCTGTAGAGCAATAACTCCATTATTGGCTGCAAAAGGATAGGCGTTGTCAGCGGTTCCTATTGGATAGCAACCAAAACAGTCTGCGATGGCTTAGTCCTGTGTCAGGCGAACCTTTTCTGTTGCTGGGGTGGTGACCCTTGTTCAAGCTGTTGAACATCTAGGAGCTGCCTAGAAGCAGTTTGATTTTGTACATTCTCCTTTTGCAGCTGCCTAAATGGTATGTATCTTCATCTAGACTCTAATCTTAACATCCTGGGTGCTCTTGCCATTACAATTGTGATTTTATGGTGGTAGTTTGACTCATTGACATCTTTTACAACAAACCCTAGATTTAACATAATGTTGTAAATGTAATACTTGTTTGCCAACAAGTAATCACAATCTGAACTTCAATTGAGAAATGAGTAAACGTCGGAAGAGAGCGAGAAGAGGGAATCTCAAAAATATCAGGAACTGAGAAAAAACTACATTCAACGTAAAACTATCTTTGTTCATTACAACTACTACAGCAAAACCAACTCTATCCATTAAACATAACTTCCCCTAAACTTCAGCATAACCTCTCAATATAAAAACTGACACTTAACTCAACCATAATAACTTAAACTTAACCAACTAGACACTGACTCTACTAAAACTCACGTGTTCTGCAACTCTCTATGTAAACATATCATTCTTCTGTGTCAACATCTCCAGACTCTATGTAAACATCTTCATTCTCTGTGTTTACATATGTGTCAGCATCCCATTCTCTGTGTTTACATATGTGCCAGCATCAGGTCCTTATCTTCTTGATGTTGTATTCCAAGTTATTCGACTCCAGTCGAATCCTTTCCTCTTCTTGCTTCTCTTAGCATGCATAATAACACACCATACACTTACACATCCTCCCCTAAACTGAACCATCTTGCAAGATGTTCAGTTTACAACATTGCAAACACCAAGATGTGTTCTCAAATACTCAAAAGCTGCAATTTTCAAAGGTTTAGTAAAGATGTGTGCATAGTTGTCTTCACTGATGGGCTCGACTATAGCCGTCAGGCCCTTTAACGGTGAGGAAACGGCAAACAGGCCCACCGGGCCCAAAATGAAGGTCAAGATGACCTAGGAGAAGGGTCCCGACGATGAAAGGTCCCGACAGAGTCGGTTCCGACGGTGGAGCTGGAAGCTCCCGATGAGAAGCCTTTAAGTAGGCCCCGATGACGAATCCCTAGGAATGATTGGCCCTGTCACGATGACGAGGGGCCCCGAGCGGTGACACAACGAGATAACTCTGGAGTCTCCGACGGGAGTCGGGACTCGTTACCAGAGGATAAGGCCAGGATACGCGGGGCGTGGCCAAGATACGCGGAACGTGGTTAAGATACACGGAGCGTGGCCGAGATACGCGGGGCGTGGCCGAGATACACGAGATCATGGCCTAGATAGGCGGGATCACATCCGAGATATGCGGGATACGGGCTAACCACCCCCAACGGTTCACCAGGTACCTGAGGCATCTCTTCGCCTATAAAAGGGCAAGAGATCACCTCAGAAGATTTACGTTGAATTACATACCCTTTGAGATTACTTGCTTGCCAGTTCGTATTGAGGCACTCATTTAAGCATCGGAGAGGGATTCTGGGTCACCGCCCGGTCTATCCCCTCTTGCAGGATCGCGTGGAGCAAAGGAGCTAGGATTGCCGTCAAAGTCCGTACCGGAGTTCCACCGTGATCCAACATTGGCGCCGTCTGTGGGAATCAAACAAAAAGCTGATATGCCTTCTACTCGATCGATGGCGGCTGGCAAGCACAGAAGACAGGGACAATCCGGTGGTTCCCGTCACCCCGCTGCAACAAATCTGGATTCAGTACCAGAACAGGAGGAAAACCAGAACCATCCCCCGGCTGAGCTCTCCCAGACAGGGGGGCACAATGGAGATCCCGAAGATATTGCTCCTCAGCACCAGGGCAATAAGGGGCACGAGGCTCCCCCAGCTATAGACTTGACAAGGGCCGTGGCGGAAGCCATGCCCATGTTTCTGGCGGCCGTAGAGGCTCTCTTAGATCGGAGAGAGGCTGCAAGGAGGCAGGAGGAGATGCCCCCGTTAGAGGAAGCGCCCCTACCAACAGAGGCTCGGAACGCACAGGAAGTCCCGCCCCGAGGCCAGGACAGAAGTAGGGCGACCGGTCAGCTGGAGAGGTTCGTGGTTGATGGGCCAGGACCAGTATAGCACAGGACCATTCCCCTGAATGGTCCCATCACCCCCGACCAGGTGGTAAAAATCGTGAACATCTGCATGGGAGAGCAGAAGCCGCTGGTGTCGGAGCTAAGGGATCGATCCACTCATCCCTTCGTCCCCCGACTCATCGATACCTTAGCCCCGCCTGGGCTAGGCATCCCCACGATCAAGGAGTACGATGGCGAAGGAGATCCGGTTCGCCATGTCCAGAAACACCTCATGGCGTGTCTGGGAAGAGCCCCGAGTGAAGACATAGTGTGTACGCTGTTCCCGAACACACTTGGAGAAAGGGCCCTGACCTGGTTCTTTAGTCTGCCCCCAGACTGCATCACTTGCTGGGCGGACATGCATGACCGATTCATTCAGCAGTACCAGGGGCGGAGACGTTTGTTGAAGAGCGTGAGGTCCCTGACCCAGGTGGTGCAGAGACCCGACGAATCACTGGCTCACTATTACCAACGGTACACAGCTAGTGTAGCAGAGATAGACGAGGAAATCTCAGAGGGCGAAACCATCCGCACCTTTATTCGGAACCTGACAGCCCCCTATGGTTCCGACCTGATGCACAGCGTGGCTGAGAAAGCTGTGTGGAATATGGAGGCACTACAAAAAAGGGTAAAACGGCAAATCGATGTCCAGGAGTCGAAGATAGCCGCAGGAGAATTGGAGCCCCCAAAGTCGAGCAAAGGAAAGCCGTCGGTTAAGCCCTTCGACGATCGTAAGTCAAAGGGCAAACCTGAGAGTAGTCGAAACCGAGGCCGACCTGATCGAAGGGACGATAGGCGTTCTTCAAGGAAGGATAAGTGGGAGGCTGATCTCGACATCCCTCTCAACTGCTCCATGGCGGAAGTGCTGACAGTCATGGAACGACAAGGTATCTCCAGATACCCCCCAAAGAAGGACGGAGAATTCTTGGGATCACGCACGGATCGCTACTGCCGATTTCACCGCGCGAACGGTCACGAAACCAACCACTGTCGAGAACTGAAGAAGGAGATTGAAAAGTTGATCCAGAAGGGGAAGCTCAAAGAATTTGTCGGGGATAAGCGGTGTCGATCCCGCTCTCGGTCCCGATCGCGGTCCCGTTCCCGATCCCGCGATCGGTCCCCAAAGAAGAAGAGAACCGATCCAGAGTCATCCGGTGCTCGCAAGGAGAGACGGGGCACTATCAATGTGATCCACGGAGGATTTGCTGCTGGAGGTGATACTTCATCCGCCCGAGAGGTCTATGCCTCTAGAATCCCTACGGCGGTGGTGTTGGGCAAGAGGTCCCGATCCTGGACCCTGAAAGAAGAGATGGTAATCTCCTTTTCGTCGGAAGACCTCATAGGTGTGGAGACTCCGCACGACGATGCCTTGGTGGTAACCTTGGATGTAGACGGGTTCGAAATGAAGAGAATTCTAATCGATGGAGGGAGCTCCTCCGACATTCTGTTCATGGACGCGCTGGAGGCTATAGGGAAAACGAAGAAAGATCTAACGGAGGCGAACTTCCCGATGGTCGGGTTCTCTGGCTCAACCTCCTATCCGCTAGGAGTAATCACCTTACCAGTGAAGTTTGGCAGCGGGTGGAAATCAGAAAGGAGGAACGTGGAATTTGTTGTGGTTGATTATGCGGGGACATACAACGCGATTATCGGGAGAACCACCATTAATCCCCTGGTAGATTATAGCAGAATCTACAGCCCCCGATCTGAAAGAAGCGGGCCCTGTAGAGGGGGCAACCATGGAGGTCCCGATCGAAGAACAACCAGAGAGGGCAGAGCAATCAGAACAGCCAAACAAGGAAAATACCTGGGAGATGTACACGGATGGATCCGCGAGTTCGGACGGATCAGGAGCGGGCTTTTTGTTGATACCACCAGGTGAAGGTGAACCGCTCCGATACGCCTTGGCTTTAACATTCAAGGCCACAAACAACGAAGCGGAGTATGAGGCTCTCATCACGGGCCTGAAAATTGCTAGAGGCACCGGGGTCGATCACTTAAGAGTGAAGTGCGACGCAGCTTTAATCGTAAACCAAGTCCTAGGGCGATACGAAGCTAGGAGTCCGATAATGAAGAAGTATCTACGAGAGGTACAAACCTTGAAGGAGAGCTTCAAAAGCTTCGACATCGAGGCAATCCCGAGGGAGGAAAATGTAGAAGCAGACGCCTTGAGCAAATTTGCCTTGGGGGCACCCCTGGAAGAAAGTCGGAAGGTACACTTCTTAGAAAAGGTGATCTTATCAAGCATCGACCCAACACAGGTGTGCGCCATTGAAGCGAGATCGGAGGAGGAGCCGACTTGGATGACCCCGATAGTCGCGTACCTGACTACGGGGGCAGTCCCTGATGATAAAGTAGCAGCGGACAGGATATGTCGGATCGCGGCCAATTACGTAATGCTGGACAATCAGCTATACAAGAAGGGCTGGTTCTCGACTCCGTACTTGAAGTGTGTGGCAGAACCCAATACAGGTCGAATCCTGAAGGAGATGCATGAAGGAGTCGCGGCTTGCCACGAAGGGGCCCGATCCATTATGAGGAAGGTGTTGAACTTGGGCTACTATTGGCCCACGATGAACAAGGAAGCAACGGCGTTGGTCCGATCCTGCGACGCGTGCCAGAGGTACGCCCCGAGTATCGTGGCTCCGGCCGCTAATCTGACATCCATCAAGAGCGCGTGGCCCTTCGCACAGTGGGGCATCGACTTGGTGGGACCTCTTCCACAAGCACAAGGTCAATGTAAGTATTTACTTGTAGCTATCGATTATTTTTCGAAATGGATAGAGGCAAAAGCGTTGGCCAGAACAACGGGGAACCAGATCGTCAAGTTCCTCCAGACCCACATCGTGTCCAGATACGGGATTCCTAAGGTGGTGATCAGCGACAATGGTCCACCGTTTAACGGCTCTCAGGTGAAGGAGTATCTGGAGGAGTTGAACATCGAGCATCGGACAGCTTCTGTGCGCCATGCTCAGACTAATGGCCAGGTAGAATCAGCCAACAAAATCGTGATGGACGGCCTCAAGAAGAGGGTCTATGCCTTGAAGGGCAAATGGCTGAACGAACTGGAAAACGTGCTTTGGGCCGTTAGAACGACACCCAAACGATCAACCGGGGAGACTCCGTTTGGCCTCGTTTATGGCACGAAGGCTGTCGCCCCCGTGGAGGTAGTTGTGGCGTCTCATCGGATGAGATATTACGAGCCCCTGACGAATGATGAGATGAGACGTCTGGACTTGGACTTACTCGAAGAGAAGAGGCGGGAAGCCGATGAAGTCCAAGCTCGAATGCGTTTGGCGACGGCCAGGTACTACAATCGGCGAGTGAAGTCCCGACAGTTCTTCGTCGGGGAGCTGGTTTGGGGTCGCAACGAGTTCACCCTTTTGGATCGAATCAACAAGATGTCACCAAAATGGGAAGGACCTTATAAGGTTGTGGGGATGCCAGCTCCAAATGCATACAAGTTGGAAGACCTCGATGGCAGAACGTTAAAGCATTCTTTTAGTGGCGAACACTTGAAGAAACACCATGCTTGAAGAAAAGTCGCCTTAAGTGGTGCCCAATAAAGCCGCCTTAAGTGGTGCCCAATAAAGTCGCCTTAAGTGGTGCCCGATAAAGTCGCCTTAAGTGGTGCCCGATGAAAGCCGCCTTAAGTGGTGCCCGATGTAAAATCGCCTTAAGTGGTGTATGCTGTTTATCGTTTAATTCGATGTAAGCCAATTTTATGCCATCAATAAATAAAGAGGTTGCTTCCAAATAAGAGTTATTCTTAGATTTATGCTAAGTGTTAAAGTCGCCTTAAGTGGTGCACGAGAAAGTCCCCTTGAGTGGTGCACGATATTAAGTCGCCTTAAGTGGTGCCCAATCCTTAGATTTATTCTGAGTATCAGAAAGTCGCCTTGAGTGGTGCACGATATTAAGTCGCCTTAAGTGGTGCACAATCCTTAGATTTATTCTAAGTATCAGAAAGTCGCCTTGAGTGGTGCACGATATTAAGTCGCCTTAAGTGGTGCACAATCCTTAGATTTATTCTAAGTATCAGAAAGTCGCCTTGAGTGGTGCACGATATTAAGTCGCCTTAAGTGGTGCACAATCCTTAGATATATCCTAAGTAATAATTAAAGTCGTCTTAAGTGATGCACGGAACTAAGTCGCCTTAAGTGGTGCAAGTTATTAAATCGTCGGGAAGGACGTATGAGAATGTCTTAAGTGTCGAGGTTTCGACCTAAGCGCGTATAGTAAAGTCACTCGGAGAAGTGCAATGACAGAATCGGAACTAAAGAAGTCTGATATTGATAAGGGCTCAAAGGCCCGACGACGACAAAAGAGAAGAAGATACAAGGACTCTAAAAGTAAACATTCAAGCTTGGTCCTTGTCGGCAGCGTTGGCAGCAGCTGGGTCCGCGGAGTCGGTAACAGAAGGATCCACAGGGTTGGCTTCGGGAGGATTGGCTATCGGGGCATCCGCACTTGGAATTTCAGAAGCGTCTTCGACAATTACCGGGGTACTCCCTCCATCACTCTCCTCGGAAAGAGCAAAATACTTCTTCGCAAAGGGAGCGAGGGAAGGAGACTTGTCGAAATTGATAGCGTCCCCGTACTCCAGGTGGAGCTCTTCAACAGCATTAAAGAGAGTGTTCTCCACCTCCGCGCCAAAGAACTTCATGGCATCGGCTTGGAAGTCCCCGGACCTCCGATAGTCCTCCCGACCCTTCACCTCCGCCTCGGCCAGCTGCACAGGAAATCCCGCGATTTGCTCCTCCAGAGCCTTCTTCTCGAGGACCAGTTTGTCCTCGGCAGCCTTCTTCTCCTGGGTCAGCCTGTCCACAGCTGCCTCCCGCTCCTCTCGCTCCTGCCGCTCTTGCCTCAGGAGCCCCTCGAAGTCCCCGATCTGCCGCTGGAGGTCCCGAACCTTCTGATTGAGGACAGCCTGTTCCTTGACAAGCTTTCCCCGCGAAGACTGGGAGGCCTTGAGATCCTCCTGAAGCTGCTCGCGGATCCCTCGGTCCCGCTCCCGGGACTCATCGTAGGCAATGACATACCCGATGAGGCGGTTGTAGTCCCCGAGCTCCTGCAATAAAAAGGAAAGGTGTTAATGGACAAGTGACCCGATTTATCATCAAAAAGAAAGAAGCGAAGTCTTACCTCTATATGACGCACGGCCATATCCCTGACATCCCGCTGCATGTGCGTCCGATTGAGGCAAATCGGATGCCGCATAGTAGGCAGGATCGAGCCTGCCAGCAGATGCAGGGCCAGCTCCCGATCCTGCTCCCCTTATGTGAGCGGGACTCCTTGAAGCGTCTGGATAGGAGTCCAGGGGGCATTCTCTTGTGATGAATCAAAGGGCCTGTAGAAGTTCCCATCAAGAGCAAGAGGAGAAAGAGGACGATGAGTGGAAGGGCATGCCTCCGTCTCGGCCCGAACGGGGGAAGGAGTGAACTCATGGATAGGCGATGGCTGCCGCTGCTGCGGAGAAGATGAAGGAGGCGGCCCCCTGAGGGGTTGGTTTCAAGGGGGATTGCCCCGTCTTCCGATGCTGACGGAGGGAGCCACCCTCGTCAGTCTCCTCGGAGGAGTCCAAAGTTTCCACCTGACGAAACTGTTCGCCAGTTGGAGCCTTCTCTCCAGCTGAGGAAGGCACCCCCGCTGAAGACGGTGCGTCCGCGGAAGCTGCGGCACCTGATGGAGCTCCCGAGCGACCTGCACCTGGAGGATGAGAAGCTTCAGAAATGTAGTCAGGAAGTTCATCGGGATTCTTACACCAAATGATACGTCGGGAGACGTATTGATCCTTCCCGCGAAAATGATAATAGCCCGCCTTCAAGACACGAGGAGTTTCGCCTCGAAGGATTCGTTTGACGTCAGCGATACGGGCTTCTTTGGTTGAAGGTATCAAATCCTTCGGGACCATCCTCCTGTATGATTTTATAGCAAGTCGGAGCTTTTTACCTTCTTCAGCATTCTGGACATCAAAAAGCTGGTCCAGATCCACCCGCTTCCGTTTAGGTTGCTCCGCTGAAGGAGACCCCGACCGAGCAGCAGCCTTCTTGGCGGACTTCCTCTTCCGCGAGGGGCGGACAGCATCAGTCTCCCCCTGCTTAAGGAATAGATCGGTCAGCACAGATACCTTCTTGGCTGCAAATAGTAAACAAAGAAGAGTTAGAAGTTTACCCAAGGGACCATGTTAGAAGGGCCGTCGAAGAGCTGCCCCCCAGAGACAATATCGAGGAGTCGGATCCCGGCGTGCACCAGGTCCCGCTCCACAAGTGAGTTGGCGTTAAGGGGAGTATAAGACTCCCCCCATCGATAAAGCTGTATAAGTTGAAGAGTTTCGAAATCCTCGTCGGCGTAAGTATGGAAAGCAGGCGGAGTGTCTGCTGCCACCTCCCACCGAGGCCAGGGAATCGAGGAGTGTCGGATAAAGAAGTAGCTCTTCTTCCAGCTACTGTTGTCGGACCCTGTATCAACCAAGAGTCCCCGACCCTTGACCACCTTCCAGGTGTCATTGGTCCAACCACATCGGGCAAGCTGCTGCTTACTTCACTTAGGCATCCGAGGGTAGAAGGCGCAAACCCCCGCCTCATTGCACTTCATCCCATAAAAGGTTCTGAAGAGCTGGAGGCTGTAGACCCACTTCTGTCGGAAGCAGAGGACTTGAAAGGCGTTCCAGAGACGGATGGCATGGGGAGAAAAGGTGGTGGGATGTGTCTTGTAATGCTGGCACATCTCGACCAAATTACCGCAAAAGGGGAATCTGATCCCCGCTGATACTTGTCCCGTTGTGACAAATACCTACCCTTTCTGGGGACGAGTAACCTCAGGGTTACTCGAGGGGCGAGGCCAAGGATACGGGAAACGAGGTTCCCAGGTGAGGGTGATACAACCCTCTCGGAGGGCTGCATCAAAAGCAGTATTGGAGATCTCATTTTGAGCATAATCAAATCAAAGGGTTTTCTCCCCTCAGAGCTGGAACCGCTGTCTGAAAAGCAACCATGGCAAGAAAAATACAGTGGGACTCTTGGAAAGCTATAAAAAAGGAAAAGACGAACAAGCAACAAAGGGGAATCCCTTACCAGACATGATGAAGTAGAGGTTGAAGGAGATGAACGAAACGTTGCCGGAAAGATGATTGGAGAAACTCCAAAGACCTTCGAAATCACAGAGCTTGGAATCTCAGAGGAGTCACAGAGAAATCGCAGAGAAATCGCAGAGAGCTCTTGAGAATTCGAAGACGGTAAAAGTTAAATTATGGCCATGGCTAGGGTTTTATAGTCGAAGAAGACGATTGAAAGGACACTTCGATCCGAGTCGTCGAAGTCGAAGAGTCTTAATCTGGACCGTTGAGATGAAACGTGCAGAAGGACAACAGACGTAATGATGAAACGGCCTGAAAAGCACTTTTCAGAAAAGGACAGGCGCGAAAAATCAGGCACGTGGGCTGGAAACGTCACTCCATTATCTACTGCATTTAATGCACTGGGGAACCGAGGAGACCCCTAGGATTTAACAGTTATCTACAAAACATCGAGGAAACGTGAAGGAGAAGACTGATAATTGAGTAACTGAACCAAGGGAAAGATCCCCGATTCCAGTATCGGAAGATCGGGAGTCGGAAGACACGACGAACTAAAAGTCCCTCATGTCTTGGGGGAAAATGATGGGCTCGACTATAGCCGTCATGCCCTTTAACGGTGAGGAAACGGAAAACAGGCCCACCGGGCCCAAAATGAAGGTCAAGATGACCTAGGAGAAGGGTCCCGACGAAGGGAGTCCCGACGATGAAAGGTCCCGACAGAGTCGGTTCCGACGGTGGAGCTGGAAGCTCCCGATGAGAAGCCTTTAAGTAGGCCCCGATGACGAATTCCTAGGAATGATTGGCCCTGTCACGATGACGAGGGGCCCCGAGCGGTGACACAACGAGATAACTCTGGAGTCTCCGACGGGAGTCGGGACTCGTTACCAGAGGATAAGGCCAGGATACGCGGGGCGTGGCCAAGATACGCGGAACGTGGTTAAGATACACGGAGCGTGGCCGAGATACACGAGATCATGGCCTAGATAGGCGGGATCACATCCGAGATATGCGGGATACGGGCTAACCACCCCCAACGGTTGACCAGGTACCTGAGGCATCTCTTCGCCTATAAAAGGGCAAGAGATCACCTCAGAAGATTTACGTTGAATTACATACCCTTTGAGATTACTTGCTTGCCAGTTCGTATTGAGACACTCATTTAAGCATCGGAGAGGGATTCTGGGTCACCGCCCGGTCTATCCCCTCTTGCAGGATCGCGTGGAGCAAAGGAGCTAGGATTGCCGTCAAAGTCCGTATCGGAGTTCCACCGTGATCCAACATTCACTTCGACACTTATCGATCTCAATATCAATCCCATCACATAAGTCACGAAGAAAGAAGAATTTCACATCAATATGCTTAGTTCTTCCATGAAGAACTGGATTCTTAGCTAACTTCAAAGTTGAGCTATTATCACACAATAACTTAGTGGCTGTCTTCTGTGGGAAATGTAAGAACTCTAACACTCTTCTCATCCACAAGATGTGCTTTGCACATTCAGTAGCAGCAACATATTCAGCTTCTGTACTCGAAAGAGTAACAATTTGCTGCTTGCGGGACATCCAGGAGACTGCAGCTCCACCAAGGATGAATGCATACCCACTTGTGCTTCGTCTATCATCTTTGCAACCAGCAAAATCACTATCACTATAAGCCACTAATGCAGACATAGACTTCTTCATGAAAAACAAACCAAAGTCCTTAGTACCTTGAAGATATCTAAGGATTCTCTTAGCAGCAAAAAGATGATCACCTGAGGGATTCTCCATAAATCTAGAAACATAACTGACAGCAAATTGGATATCTGGCCTAGATGCAGTTAGGTACATTAGACTACCTATAAGCTGCCTATACATGGTTTTGTCAACAACACCACCTGAACCATTTTTCAATAACAACCCATTTGTTTCAACTGGGGTCCTAACTGCATTGCATTCACTCATGTCAAATTTTTTCAACACATCTCTCACATATTTCTTTTGACAAACCGAACTAGACCAAGATAGTAATGCAACAATCCCATATCAGACATTTCAAACTCTTTCATCATCAAACTTTTAAATTCTCTAAACATGCTGTCACTATTCCCAGTATACACCAAATCATCAACATAGACACACACAATTAGCAATCTTCCTGCTGAATCTGACTTAATAAACAATGTGTGTTCATATGGACATTTTAAGAACCCTTTCTGCAGAAAGAAGTTCTCCAATCTGCTATACCAAGCTCGTGGAGCTTGTTTTAAACCATAAAGGGACTTTACCAATCTATAAACTTTGTTTTGCTCTGATACCAAATGTAAATGTAATACTTGTTTGCCAACAAGTAATCACAATCTGAACTTCAATTGAGAAATGAGTAAATGTAGAAAAGAGCGAGAGAGAGAATCTCAAAATATCAGGAACTCAGTAAAAAAAACTTCGTTTTCTTTGCCTTTGATTATAAAACCTAAAGGCTGATCAACATAAACTTCCTCATTTAAAGTCCCATATAGAAAAGCAGATTTCACATCAAGTTGAAATAAAGACCACCCATTTTGTGCTGCAAGTGCTATCACCATTCTAATGGTGTCTAACCTAGCAACTGGAGCATAAACTTCTGTATAATCAATTCCATAAGACTGCCTATACCCTTTAGCAACTAATCTTGCCTTAAATTTATCAACTTCACCATTTTCTTTGAGTTTAGTTTTATAAACTCATTTAACCCATATAGTCTTATGCCCTTTAGGCAAATCTACCAACTTCCAGGTTTTATTCTTTTCAATAGAAGCTATTTCAACTTCCATGGCTTTTCTCCACTTATCTTCTTTACTGCAGTCTCAAAATCCATGGGGTCACAATCAGCAAATAGGCAAAAATGAGCTATTTCATCAGGTTCATTACGTCTAACTGAAATGCCTCTTACCTCATATGCATCCAAATAGCGTGGTCTCTTGATGGATCTTCTTGTATTTCCTTGAGCCCTTAAACATCCAGCTTCATTGCTATGTGATTCCACTCTAACTGCAGTAGGTGAACCACCATAGTCTAGCATCTCTTCTTCTTCATCTTCATCTCCTATCTGAATCTCCTCTTCTTCTTCTTCTTCTACGTCTCCTCCTTGGTTTTCTTCACCGGACCCTTCTGTGTTAACATAGGATGCTTCTGTGTTAACATAGGGCGTTGTTGTGTTGACATTGGGCGCTGCTGTGTTAACATAGGGCGCTGCTGTGTTGACATATGTGTCAACATAGTTCTGCTGCATTGATCTTTCCAGCGTCTCCTTGTTTCCATTCCAATTCCAGAACTTGGATTCTTCAAACTTGACGTCTCTACTAGTATATATATATATATATGATCAATGAGTTTTTTTTTTTTTTTTTTTTTTTTTAAATGAGAAAATATCATTATTATAAGTAATCAACCAACAAAAGAATAATCAGTATTAACCAAAATGGGTGATTTGAAAAAGAACATAAGAATGTTGCACATATCTTTTATTATCTTCCTTTTTGGAAAATATAACTTTATTCATACTATGGCAATTATTAAATGCAGTTTTCGAGAAGAAAAAAAGTAAATGCAGACATAAAAAATACTAATTAACAATATATGGACAATTCATCTATGTGACAAGATGAGTTGTCCATTTGCATTGGAGATGACCAAGATTTCTTGTCCAATCCCTCCAAGGAGGAATTCACTCTTTCACATCTCATCATTAATAATTTCATAATTTTTTGTATCTCTCATCTTTTTCTTTTGTTAATCTTGTTAATTTTATTAACATAAAAAAAATATGTAGGGTCAAGTTGAGGTTGAAAATGGTAGACACCATTAAATTAGTAATAGACAACCTCAAGACATTTATTATTTTAATGGTACATTGATTAGGAGTCAATGATGTGGCATAAAATAAGAAAGGAGTTGGGGTTGCGCATTGTGAATACTCTAAGGGCCCACCAAAAAGCAAAAGTCTTTTCACTCCTCTTTAGCATTTTGTCCTATTATGTTCATTTCTTCTTCTTCCTTTCTCATCGAAGAAGAATGAACGATGAATAACTAGAGTTCAAATTTGTTTGTCCTGCGCCTGTTGATTTTTTTTCCATTAAAATGAAGCTACAAATCTGAATATTGGGGCAAACATACAGTCACCACAGATTTCAGAGGGGGAAAAATTAATTAAGTCCGATTTTTATCTATAGCTTAGAAGTATATTTTTAAGCTTCCATGGAGGTCAGAGGGGGCAATTGCCCCTCCTTGACCTCATGTAGCTTCGTCCCTGGATACATTAATCTGGTCACTCAAGGGGACTCTCTAAGGGGGTGTTTGGACGGATATGTAATGTGGGATGTAATTTCACATTACATTCAACTACATCTACATTACGTTGTTTGGTTTGCCAAACGACATAATGTGCATTATAATGTAATATCCATTTTAATATGAGATTACGTCCAAACTTCATTCAACATAATGTGAGATTGCATCCAAAAAACGGATGTAATGTGAGATTACGTCCAACATTATAGAGTGTTATTATTTTATTTTTATTTATTAAATAGATAATACTTTATATAATCTTTATAGGTTATTGTGATAATAATAATGTTATTATTATTTGTTATTATTTTTATTTTTTATCTAATAACTTATTATTATAATAAATAATAATGCACATGATGTTCGTATAAAATGATTAAAGTCTTTTTCGTCGCATTTTTTTATGAAAAACATCTTATAAAAATTTATATAATGTTTTGATTAATGGAATTTTAATAGTTATGCGTATTGAGTTTAAATATTTTGTTTTTAGAATTCATAAATGATTATAGTATTAATCACAAAATATAAATTTTAAATATTAAGATATAGTATACTATCATATAGATTAATATAATAATAAAGTCACATTAAAATGCACATTACAACACATACCAAACACTGTAATCTAACATTACACTCTACATTACAACACAATCAATCTCACATTACGTCCATCCAAACGCTCGCTAAGATTTTTCGAACCAAAACTTTGAGTCAAATCATATAAAAATAAGCGCTCAACTATTAAACTATTAATGCTAGTAATAGAAATTTGCTAATCAATAGGTATTACTTAATACAATCAAATATTCGATACAAATACATTATTAACTAATATATTATAATATTAAAATTCATTGAGTCAAAACGATTTAGGTTTTCTACGGGGCAATAAAGTACAATAATTATTTTTAGCGGATTTTAATGCCTCATCTAGTTGAATATTGTACAATAATTACGATTTCATGTATTTTGAAGTTGATGAATTCTAGCTCTTCGAGTCTTGATCTCCGTTAATTGATTTTTTTTTTTTCATTATGCTTGTCACGTTTATTCTTCCATCTTGTTATGTCCGCTCGGGGAACCTGCAAGAAGGGGGTAATCGGGTCAAGACTCGGTAAACCCACACTGATGCCTAAGTCAGTCCTAATTCTAGAGAGATAAAGAGACATAACATTAGTATAGAGAGATAGAGATTACTCTCAAATAAGAGAAATACATGAGTATTTATAGAGCTTGGGGACCCTTATTCTAGGTTTGGAATTAATCATGTCCGGAATAAAGTTATTCTAGGATAATTACCTAACTATCGTGGATAAGTCATGTTTAACCATGTTTGACTACGGAGGGGTTTACATTGTCTTTGTAGGAGTCTAAATTATTCTCCTTGTGTAGATAATGGGGTATTTTTCTCCTTGTGAATGTTTGGGGTTGTTCCCCTAGTAGATGTTGGAGGGCTGGTCTCCTTGTAGATGTTAGGGGTTGTTCCCCTTGTAGATATTAATGTAGGATGCATGAGCTACCCTTGTAGGGGTATGCCCATCATCCTTAGGCATACCTCGAATGGCTTTGAGGGTTTCGTGGGATTATCCCTGTCGAATCGTGTAAGTCATCTTCTTGGGTTTAGGCCACCCAAGGTGTTCATGTAGGATTTAGGGGATATAACTACAAATCAAAACACTATACGTGCAAGGTAAACTAATTACACAGCGGAATAAAGAGCACATACCCGTTTAGCTTTCCGTAGCCCAAGATCGTCACGAGGGAGTTCGTGATCTGCCGGACGGTGTCCTGCGGGAACCTTTTGTTGGAGAGAAATCCGCAGGCAATGGTCTCCACAGCAAATCCTCTTCAATACGGTGACGAGCTGGATCTCTGGGGTAAACTGTTGACACAATTTCAGCACCTTCTTATGCTTGCAGATGTTCGACCGAACCCTTAGGAATATAGGGAAGGGGATTTCTTGTCTAGTCAAATAAAATGGAGAAAGTGATTAACCCCAATTAATTCCCTAAGACCTACTATTTATAAGATGAGGTGAGCCAAGCCCACCTAGGACTTGCTCTTATTTCGGCCGAACATACTAATATTGGGCTGGCCCAATTTTGGGCCAATTATGTCTCATAGGGATTTTGGCCTGACCCAAAATCCCTTATGTGCCTAACCCCAATTCTGCTTATTTTGTTGGGCTTATATTAATGGGCTCCCGATTACGGCGACCCATATACACTAAATGACAACAGCTCCCGCTCGCCGGAATGTGAGGGTGCCTATTAATATGTTGTCGATCAACACATCATTATCCATTCCATGATCCAATCCAGTTCCCGTATTGTTCATACGAGGTTTCCGTGCGACTGGAAGAAACAACAGACATCGTGCTACTCATCGATTAAGAGTGTTGTGGCGTCCGCGGAACGTTGATTCTCTATCTGTTATCAACCTGTAACTTCTTTGTGCCGCGATGCACCCCTGATCAACTGTTAATCTCCAATTGCCTAGTTTCCACAAATGAATACTTCTCCAAGGCATCCGTACAAGTATTCACAACCTTCAACTAATATATGGTTGGTAGCCACCTAGTGAATATAAGAGTCGGAGAATAACATATGTGCATGACCATCCCCATTGTTCATATCTTTAGTCAAACTCAACCGGTGCACAAAACGTGGTCACTTGGCCTTTTTGTTCAGCGCTACACTCGTACGCCTGGGAGTGACATTGAGCCCAACCTTAGATATGAAGTCCAAGTGATAAGGGTACTTCAGGTGCTGATTCATTCAGCACACCCGGGATCAGTCACACGCTCAAGGTGAAGAAGTTTGTGTCCTTTAGAATCTTGGAAGATTACGTCTAACACAACTGAGCCTGACCCCGTGGTCGAACATGGCACGCACAGTATGAAGTGTGCGTCGATATCATAACCTGAACTTATTTTATGTCAGGAATGAGAATGTCATATTCTATTGTAGACTTCTCATCTAGCCCAGAATGCTGGTAATAGACGAACAGAGTTCGTCACGTTGATCTGCAAAACTTTGATCATGTCGTGTTACCCCGAAACCAGGTTTCTCTTTCGAAACACCATTAGCAGGTCTTGATATGGCTGAGGAATCCTTTCTATCGAGACGACTGTGCCCGTGTGACATGGCAAGGTCCACATTCGACATATTTTATTAGGAGGTTTACGCTCCAACAACTTGTTTATGGACTGTACGTCCGATGTAATGATGCCATTATGATGTCGTTAATATCATAAACTCAATTAGCAATTATTTTATTCAAACATTACTTCAAATTCAAAAATGTTACTGTCACAATTCAAGCCTCTAAACCCTACGCAATCCAAGCAGTTTTACGTGTTTTTAGAAAACATCATTGCATAACAACCATCACAACATGTCTATCCTAGTGCGCAACTCATTAATTGAAATCCAGTGCTCTGCCCACAACATGCAATATCCAGCTAGTTTGACATAGTCAAGACGCAATTCTAATCATGCAATAATATCAATTTATATAGCAATTGCAATTCAGCCCACTAAATAATTCAGTCTCATAATCATGCACTTTCAAGATTCATCCTTATAATCAAAACTAGGCATCATGTTTGATTAAAACGTGAAAATATCAATCCTATTAGCGATGTGTAGGTAATTTTAAAGGTCGAAAACATTTGGATTTTAAAATTTGACCATCCTATTTTCAGTTGACTCGGGTCGGTCCGACCAAAAAAGTTCGGTCAAATTGGGGTTGTCTGGTTCGGTAAAACCGGTCTGACCGATCAGGTTCAGTTTTGAATAGAAATTCAGTTTGGTTCTTCACGCAAACCGGGTCGATTTGGTCCGACCCATTAGTTACCCGATCCGTCCCGACCCAGATGGATCAGACCGATTGAGAAAACCTGGGTCTGTCTGCAAGGAGGAGCGACACGGGCAGGTCTGTCTGCAAGGAGGAGCGTTTTCCATCAAACCAACCTACATCACAACATAATAATAGTTATAGAAGTCTATTGCACACCAAATTCTCATCAGAACGAATCAGATGAATCCCTGCTTCGAGTAACTCCCGATCTGATGCGCGAGTCAGAGCCTCAAAGGAACACGCCTTGTGGCAACGATATATTTGCTTCATGGTTTTCTTATCAGCTGAAGTGAACTCAGAGAAGACAGGGACATGATCAGTCTTCGTGTTGTGCACCGTTTCCCAAGTGGTCCTAATATCGTCAACGAAGAAATAGTGGTGCCGCCAATGACCACCTGAGCGATCAATCGCTTTGACAAACCGAACGTTGTGATCCCATTCTACATCTTCTAGCTCAAGTGCGGAAAACCCCTTCCCTTTCAAGGAAGGCCAGCGAGTCGTGATAGAGGACAACCCTGACGAATCCTGACGTCGGAGTTGATAGAAGCAATGAAAGATAAGGGTGGAATAACACCACGACTGCTGATGACACAACACTCGAAAGTAAGTCCATTTTCTGATCCCAGCAGGCGTGAGGTCAAGGGGTGAAATCTGGTAATAACGACATAGCCTGATCAGATCCGGATAGTAAGGGAAGCGCAAACCCTCCTGAATCTGGCCTAAGTATATGGCAGACAACTCTGGTGAAGGCACTGTAGGCGAATTTAGCTTGGCCTTCGGGAGCACATCATAGGGGGTAGGAGGCCTCAACTAGCGGACAAAGTCCCGATATGTTCACATGGAGCTCATACTGACTCCGATCTAAGCGGTTAATTCGGAAATACTATGTCATCGCAACTCTCTTGGAACTGGTCCCGGACTCAGAGCAGTGATCAGAGTTGGCCTCTGTCTCATAATCAGATACTGGAGTAGGATCCGATCCGGACTCCGAACTAGCATCTATACGGAAAGCAACACCAGGAGTGGATATCGAGAACTAACTCATGACTGCAGAATTGACTAAGTCCGGATGTGTACTCTAGAGGATACGCTCGAACAACTTAACCTACAAGTATGAACAACAACCTAGTCAGCGCGTGTATAAACTACAAACACTACGCGACAAACATTCCCTATACGGGAACAACTATACCTCTACAGACTTGTTAGTCTCTACATACTACATAGTGAACATCCCTTATACGGGGGCAATCCTATGTCAGTACCGGCCTTGTCCAAACACCTACATGGTTTACTCGGTCTCTATGACCCTACACCTCTATGGGACTACACGTGCCTATACGACCATGCATGCTCCTACGCGACTATACGCCTTTGTTTAAGGTAATAAGTGCGAATATGATTAAGGCACTAACATATATACTTGCATATATCATTTGATCAATGCAGGATTACATACATACATCAACATGCTCTGGACATGCTCAGAAAAGAGTCTAAGTGCTTAACACTACAACACGCGGCATCATATTACCATATGTGTACGCGCGAAGTCCGCGCGCGCACGAGGTCTGCACGCGCGCGAGGTCTGCACGCACGAAGCCCGCACACGCGAGGGTTCAACATCATGAAAGTAATTATACTAGCATCATCACGTGCTTACTTAGAGCAAAGGATTATCATCCAAACGATTCAACATATGCTAAACAACAATTGCCATCATTGAGTATGCGTCATGACATCACACATAGCATGGAACAACATGCATCCTACAACAACATACGAGGGGAGTAACTCTACTTACATCATGTATATACATGTTAAACACTTAGCCAAATTTTGGCCCATTTTTGCAAAACTAACATGGTGTAGGAATTTTATCAAACACATGGTGGGCAATTTGGTTCAAGCATTTTCAAGATTCAATTTGGCTCAAAATTGGATCTAATCAAGGTGGCTAAGGGTTTAGAAAAACCTTGAATTAGACTCACCAACACGAGCTCCACGCACCGCCGGAAAAAACACCGTCGTCCGCCTCAAAAACTGCCACGCGGCGCCGTCGTCGCCGGGTTGGCCGCCGGAGCTCCTTTCTATGCCTCCTTCGTTCGTCGCAGCTCCCGCCGGTTATTGGTGGTGGTTGGATGGCCGGCCGAACTAACTTGGTGGCCAAGAAGGTTTGGACCCCAAGTGTCTTACTCCCTAAGAAATAAAAGAGACCACTGTTATGGTTACGTATGAAGACTAAGCAAGGAGATTGTCTCCTTTCACACCCTTGTGGTATTTATACTTATGGGTAACTATTACCTCCTCTCTATTTTTTCTAACTCCTTAAGTGTATACTCTAGTACTTACATGTGCCTATATATACACACACTCATTTACACGCGCGCGACCATTCTTGCATTTTTGCTTATCCATGATTTATTTATGTTTATATCATTTATTAAATCCATGGTTCATATTTTAATCATCACATGATTAATTTCATATTTTTATTATTACCAACATGTTGTTGCATGTCGCGTGTCTACCTACTTACACGTATCTGACACGTCCGCGCGCACGCTAACCTCCATGTCTATAATTGCGCATACTCACAACTACTTACGTGTATTTATTATATATGCATACTTGATGCAATAACCTTGTCAGCAGATAGATAAAGACTCGCCCGGAAATTTAAAGATAGGCGATGTCAAGGCCGGCGTGCCCAACTGTCGGTAAGACAACCCCTGAGATCAGTGCCTAATCCAAATTGGGCATTAATCCTATCTTAAAATAGAGTCAAGTAAGGGTCAAGCCATTACTTGACTCGGGGGCAAGTGATGGATATATGCCCAATTCGGGTTCGTATTTATATTTCGGACCTCACAAACACGTCGAACCCACGAAAACGGATCGAAACGCTAAACCCGCGAGTCGAAACGGTTTACCAACGTGGTCTGTATTGCCGCCCTTGATGTGCGTATTTTACCAACGTGTTTTTTACACTAAGTCCGACTTTCCCGATAGCCAACCTTGATTAAACTTGATTCCGGTTCACATTTTTCTATTAAACCGAAGTCGAAACACACAAAACCGGGTTGGGGTCCAAGAGCTCCTATATATTGGAATCTTGGCCGCCCATTTCATTTTAACTCGTTTAGAGATTGGCATAGGAGCTCTAACTTCTCTCTAGTTTTATCTATATAGATTCTCATTAAAGCATCAAAGAGGGCTCAACTAGCACCACCCCCCCACCTCTTCGCGTGCTAGTTACTGCCCCGTGTACAGGTTTGAAAAGGAAGCACGAAGCAGACAACACGGGCTTGAAGACTCAACACGAGACAGAACCCGTACATTCGACAACTCGTTATCTCGCGCGGGTCAGGTCGAAACAATCTTTGTATTGCACTTCGTCGGTGATGAACTATGTTCGTCATAACCACATTATGGGCCAGATGAAAATCTGTGATAGCATCATTGACATATCCCACACCTAACGATGTTCGGGTATGCTATCGACGCGTGCTTCATACAACGAGTGCCACGTTCGACCACGGGGTCATGCTCGGTTGTGCTAGATAGAATCCTCGCGATTCGGACGGGCGCAAACTTCTTCACCTTGAGCGTGTGATTGATCCCGGGAGCCTTATGAAGAGGCACCTGATTTATCCTCATGGATTCAAAACTCATACATAAGGTCAGACTCAATGTTCGCTTCCCGGCGTATGAGCGCAGTGCTTAAGAAAAAAGCTAAGTTACCACGTCTTTGGAAACCGGTTGAATTTGACTAAGGGTATGAGCGATGGGGATGGTCAAGTTCACCTATAATTCACCAAATCTTGTATTCACTAGGTGGCCACCAACCATATATTAGTTTAAGGTTGTGAATACTTGTGCGGATGCCCTGGAGAGGTATTCCTATGTGGAAACTGGGCAATTGGAGAATTATCACTAGATGTAGGATACAACGCGATACAAATTGGTGTTTTTAACAGGTTGATTTGAGATAGGGAATTAACGTTCCGCGGGCGCTACAACACTCCTAACAGATGAGTAGAACGATGCCCGTCATATCCGTCGGTCGCACGGCAAACCTCGTCTGAACTATTCGGAAGCAGGGGCAGGATCAGAAGAGTGAAATGTTGATGCGATTTGGAGAATAATACATTAACATGCATCCTCTCATTCCGGCGAGTGGGACCTGTTAGCATATGGTGACTGGGCGCCGTAATTGGTAGCCCATTAATATGTATACTACCTAAGAAATTGGGTAAATCTCATATTAGGGAAATTGGGCTTGACCCAAATCCCAATTGACATGAGAGGCACAAAATATTGGGCCTCCTTTATACATGTCCGACCGAAATAGTGATAGGGGCAAAGTGGACTTTTGTCCACTTTGCTCCTCCTATAAATAAAGGGTGTTAGGGTTTTATTTTGGGGTAATTCACAATTCCTCCTAAGTGGTGATTTGAGAGAAAAACCTCCCCCCTAGAACACAGTTTCGGCCGAACCATATAGCACCACGGAGGGTGTGCCAGTTTGCTTAGAGCAAATCACTCTGGAGATCCGTCTCTGCCAAGAATCGATCAGAGGCTTTGCTGTGGAGACAATACCGCGTAGGACTTCCTTAACAAGAACTTCTACGGGTTTCGTCGGGTGGGTCGTGAACTCCCTCAACAGGATCCTTGGGGTTTAAGGTATGTGCATATGTTCCGCTGCGTAATTCTGATTACAAACATGTACCTTGTTTATGTTTCCGTAGTAATTTGCCCCGTAATCCAACACTTCCTTCACCGTGGTAAGGCATTGACATAAGAAATTGCAGGTTGAAAAGATAACATTGTAGAAGAAAATTGATGAGAGAATTGTAAATTTTCACAATGGTGTACAGGGGGTTTTATGGCTATTATAGGAGTGGAAGAATATTAAAAAAAAAGGTGGGTGAAAAAAAAAAGGTCAGTGAAGAAAT
This sequence comes from Clarkia xantiana subsp. parviflora, assembly GCA_036873135.1. Lineage (NCBI taxonomy): Eukaryota > Viridiplantae > Streptophyta > Magnoliopsida > Myrtales > Onagraceae > Clarkia > Clarkia xantiana. Next base: position 13,394,314 of record JAPTYO010000008.1, on the reverse strand, counting down.
TAGGTTTTTGAGAGAAGAGAGGGAGCGGCGCAGGGGGCGTGCTCTGCGCCACGCATGTAATATCAGCGGCGACAAAAAGGGCTCCCTAGATGCAGGTGAGTCTTGGACAAAAAAAAAAAAAATTACGCTGTCACGTGCTTCCTGTCCCTCAGCTATTAACCTCGGGATACCGACACACGTGTTTACTAGTTTTCACACGTGTCAATTAGCTGACATCTCGCAGTTATTAACTGCGGAGTGTCCGTCCCATAATTAAATACATGTAGAATACGTAATATCCCGCACATAATACCCAGCATAAAGGGGCATTTTCATAAATGCCCATTTTAAAAGTTTATTTTTTTCAATTTGAAATTTCAATGAAGGGTAAATTGACAAAAAATTTCGTAGGATCCACTTAATGCTCTCACTATTCACTGATTCGAATTATTTGTTTTGTTTTTGTTCAAAGAGGCCCTGGCCACATCAGATCGATTGGAGGATTATTTGGTTTTGGAATATGCAATTTGGCGCCGAAGTATATACGCGCTACACAAAAATATCAATGTATAACATATCTATAATTTAATTGTATATGACATAATAAAGTACAACTTGGATGGGTGGTCCAGTGGAGGGACAACATTGGAATCAGAGCAACTCCCTCTAATTTATTAATTCTGACATACTGATATAATGCTCTATTGCATCATCTTAGGTCACACGGATGGTGTTATATACGAAATTTCAACATAATGTGTTTAATATATTAACAAAGCAATTTATCATGTTATACGAAATTTCAACATAATAACGTCTTTTAATTTTAGAAATCTAGCGAAACAAAACACAATATTAAAATAAATATGAACAATTCGCGCCACTCTTTCTTGATCAAACGCCACCCTCCAACTATTATCATACATATATTATAAATAAAATTAATTTATCATGTTAGAAAAAAAATCAACATATATAATGATGTCCGTCTATTTTAAAATTTTAGCAAAACAAAACACAATATGATCTTAACGTAAATTTATTTTACAAACATCATCCTTAAAAAATTGAAGTTCATTTTCTAAAACTAAATAATAAAACTATTTTTTAACGATATTAAATTTATTAAATAACTATCGATTTCTTTATATATATAAATAAATATATACCGAAATTTATCTAGAATATAAAAACTCTACAATTTTGAAAAATAAATATTTTGGTATTAACAGTAAGGCAAAGCGTTACAAAAAAATATTAATATTAAGAAATTATTATATAATGTTGTCTCTTTTTACTGATTTGGCAACCTTATATTATTTTCTCATCAAATCTACGGAAATAATATATTTGTTATTCAAGATCCTAATCAATCTCATATTTAGGGTTTTTAGCGTTTATATTTTTGGTTTAATTTGTATATTTTTTTTTTCAATATTTGATGCAATATCTTATATATGTACATTATTTCTTTCTTTGGCTTAAGACTTAAGAGTTATTAGGGTTTAGGGTACCGTAGGGTTCAATAGGATTTATTATATATATGTAGCGTAGTGGTAGTAGCAACTCAATAGGATTTATTTGTTAGCTAGCTCAGTAAATGTACTATAGTAATTGTAGTCTAATAGAGTTTATATATTAGCTAACTCAATAGATGTACGTAGTAGTAGCTCAATATGGTTTATTTGTATTGTATTATATATATTGTATTTTTTTTGTATGCATTAAATTAATTTTGTGTAGAAGACTTACGTAATTATTATAATGCAGACAATTTCAATTAGCTAGCTGGAGTCGACAGAAGATTAACGTGAAGATGGATGCAAGGAAATAGAATAATCTAATGATTAAGGTCGTGATATAAGCTTCGAAGACACTATAGATGCATACTTGTGCCATTTGCAAAGTAATCGATCAGATGATCCTACATTCGTTTAGTTCTTTATTGGTACCGCGTCATATATATAATTATAAAAGTGTAGATTTTGAGGTTAATTAAACTCCACGGTTGTAGTGGTGATGAATAATGGAGTTGCATGACCATTTACTTCTTCACTCGAGGTTTTTGAATTGTAAATGTATTTTTTTGATAGCCTAAGATATAGTAGAAGGTTAAAAGTGGAACATTAATTGATTAAATTAAATAAACTTTGGGGTGGTATCGTCATGGAAGATTGGATTCTGAGTTAAGTCGTGGGTGATGCAGAGTCTTTGAAAAATAAGATAAGAGTTGAATAATATATATATATATATATATATAATTTGGGTATAATTAACGTATGGCGGCGGATGTGTATAAATAATAATAATAATGTACGGTGTTGGAGAATGAGATTTTGGTGGATGATAACGAGCTAACTAATAGCTTTATTATATATATACTAAACTTCTCTTTGGTGCTTTTGAACAAGAACTTGATGATAAGAATTGGTGACACTCTTTAAGATCAATTATTGGCATGAATGTTTACCAATACTTATTAGGGCATCAAGGTCAACAGACCGTACAACATACTAAGCAACATAACATATGAAGAAGATGGGACAACCATCAAAGATCTATTTTTCAAGTAGAGCTCTTTAGCTATTTTTTTTTTTTACTTATATCATCTAATTAGGCCGATTTATTCTTAGACTTACTCATATTCACTAATATCACAAACACATATAATGATATTTTGTCTAAGATAATACATATTGTATGTCTTTTAACTTGATTGATTAAATTTGTATATGTAGGGTACATGAGTCTGATTAATTACAATTTTGTTCATAGTTTTGCGATATATAAATCGATGACTCTTTGTTAGGGTTTTTTTAGTTTATTTTTTATTCAATATAAAGACTAATTAATTGGACGAATTTGTGATTCTTTTATTTAGATGATATTTTACCAATCGATAATAATTAGGACCGAGAGAAAATGTAGGGTTAAGTTGTAAATAAAAAAATTATTATGATAAACACCTATAATATTCTAATACTACGTAATAGAATATATTAAATTAATTAAAAAATATTTGATTTAAAATTTTAAAAAAAAATAAATATTTTAAACAATATTAATTTAATTTGAAGATATATTTACCCGCGCACCTAACCGCTAGTTACTTTTATTTCAAAACCCAACAGGGTGTTGGGTTTGAAAATGGGAAAACTCAAGAGGGTGTTTGAATTTTAGGGTGGTTTTATGGATTTTTTTTTTTTTTTTTTTTTTTTTTCTGAAATGGTGCATTTACTATTGATTTTTATTATAGGGGCAATTTGGAAAATATTTTCAGTATATGGATTAATTTTAATTCTTTTTATTATTTCTCCAACAAAATTTTAATTTCTTTTCAGTTTCCAATTACATTCTTAGAATGCGAACCAAATTTTAATTTTTAATTGCATTCCCATGATCTGAACATTTATACTTTAACAATAATTAATTAATACCACCGTTAAAAATAAGAAAGCTCAATTTTTTTTTCTTAATATACAATCTTAGGCATACATCAAGATGTTTAATTTGGAACATCTTCCTTACATTTTTTAACTAGTGCGCGTACACTTAATTAGGAGTAACTAAATCAAGTTAATCATGAGCTATTCGGAATCGACTCGATTCAAAGTTGAATTTAACTTGTAAATATTCAATTAGAGCTTTTTGCTATGTCATTTCAAGTTAGTGATTGATATACTCGGATCAAACTACCCATGAGCCTAAGCGAGCTTTATTAGTATTAATCATTATATAAATTAGTCAAGTTTGAGTTAATTCGAGCTAGCACTACAACAAAAAAAAATCTAATAGTTTGTGAAAAAAAAAATTATGAGGGACATATAAGTTTATTTGTAAGGAAATGTTGAAATCTCTAATAAAACATTCAAAAAATTTCTAAGAGAATGACTTCTAGCAAAAAAAAACTTGGCTAGAAACTTAGGCAAAAATATCTTACAAAATTTTGAGTTTTGTAAGGAATTTCATTCGAAACTTAATAAATCCCTTTAAAATTCTGAGATTACTTTTCTTGAAAAATATGTCGTCACAAATTACTAATTTTCTTGTAGTGTAGTCATGGAAAATCACAAAATTATTGGTTGGTTGAGTTCAATTATGTTAAAACTCAAACATGAGTCAAGTTCAGATTTCAAAAGTTTAAATTCGAACTCGATAGTTTTTACTCGAATCAATCCTGATAGATATTCAACTTGTTTACACCCCTACACCTGACCAGTTTTAAAATTGCATCAAGAGCACATACATAATATTTACTTTAAATTTTCAACAAAAAAACACTACAAGAAAAATCGGGTTTTACCTACTGCATAATTGCTGACCAAGCCGCCCGTGGGAATGTACTGTCGTTTCCCACTGTATTACGTCTGATTCAAGCGAGGAAATGCTCCTGATCTTTTACTAGCTGATTTTCCGACCTATTCTCCGGTAAGCAAGCAACCGGTACACAATGAAAAATATACACCGGTACCTGACGCCTCGTGCACGGTCGAGTACCTTACCGATATCCGATCGAATTTTGCCCCGGACATGTCGAAACGATTTGCTTACGGGCATTTTTACAAGCCGACTGTTTTCGGGCTGCAAACAGTGTGTTCGCTTCAGATCCAGTAAACATGTTAACACATTTGAATGGCTATGTTGACACATGCATTTCCGTGGTCGGAGCATAAAACAAGTCAAACAACCGGATCGTTAAGTATTTGTTGGTAGACCTACACACTGAAAAAACTTTACCGCTACGAAAGAACTAAAGCCGTTTGCAGTTGCCCCCTTATGTAAGCACCGGAAACAGCATCTAACAAGCTTTTATGTGAAGGTTCTCCATCGATCCCTGGCGCAACGCCTTCCACCGGAAAGCCGACAAAGCATACTCGCCCTGGCCGTCGAAGCGACCCTGGGATAGACACAGCGACTCGTCCCCAGTAAAAGGCATAAGGAAAGGAAGGTGGCGGATCATTCCCCTAGTTATGCGTGCGTCTTAAAGAAAACTACAACAATGAATTCGTAAGAACTTAAAACTGATTTTACTTTTTGTTTAGTCGTAGAGCTATATACAGTAGTCATCTCAGTTTGGGGATTTACAAACATGAACATATGTCGACACTTTTAACTGTAGATACTACCACGGGAAACGTATTGGATGGTTACACAGCGTTGGTACAAACTGTGTTTGATGAATGGGGTGGAAAGTTATGAGGCAAGTTATATGTGGGGAGTGAAAGTGCAAAAAAACCACACTTTGACAGCGATATACCTCACTACTACAGCATTACTGTGGGTTGGAGCTAGTTTGCACACAATGTCTACCTGGCCCTTGGAGATATGATTCACTTCAAACTAGGGGATGACAACATTTTCGCCATTTAACTGTATAATGAACGTGGATTTCTAAAACAGGATCATGTTGATGTAGAAAACAGTTCATCTGGTGAGGAAGGTTGCCTACATAATGGTGAAGTTTTTCTACGAGGTGAGGGTAGTGCCGGTGACGAAGGTGGGGTTCACTGCGACAACAAACTAACCACTAGCAAGACAAGGTGCGTAAGTAGCATCTATAACTTTGCGTTGTGTCCAATTGAGTAATGTATACTTGTTTTCTGTATTCGTGCCTACAAATATTCGACATTTGTAGAACATTCTAACGAGCTTTGCCCTGGCCAATAGTTATGACCGGTTGAGAGAAGTGGATATTATAGATCGTCTCGGAATAAAGTGGAGAGTATGGGTGAAACCAGACCTGCCAATCCTTCGGAAGATACAATTAATATGCGATACGAGTTTAGGAAAGGATGGAACAAGTTTTACTTGGCGAACGAATTATCTCTGGGCATGTTCGTTCACTTTGATGTTTATGTTGACGGTACTTTGGTTGCCACCATATACAGCCGTTGATATATGGATTGCGTTTGTTGTAGTCATTGTTGGGATTTTTTTCTGGGTGTAGTACCTAGTGTTTTAATGATTATGTTTTGGATTTTTAGTGCTGCTTCTGTTAGATTCGGGGAGTAATCACTACGAAAACAAAATCATAGTACATGTTAGTAATCAAAATTACGCAGCGGAAGATTCGCACATACCTCTACAGTTGTCCGTAGACCCAAGATCCTTGCAGGAAGGAGTTCACGGTCCTCCGGTCGGCACCCGTAAGGGTTCTTGTGAAGGAAGCCCTACGTGGTATATTCTCCACAGCAAAGCCTCTGATCGATTCTTGGCAAGGTACAGATCTCTGGAGTGTTTTGCTAGAAAGGAAATTGGCACACCCTTGGTGAGGTAGTGGTTCGGCCGATGTAGGTGTTTCTGGGGGGAGGGTTTTCTCTCAAAACACCACTTAAAGGGAATTGTGATTAACCCTAATAAAACCCTTAACTCCCCATATATGTAGGATGAGTAAATTGGACAAAAGTCCACTTTACCCCCTCCTTAAATTCAGCCGGCCATGTTGTATAGGGAGGCCCAATTTGGGCCTCTCATGTCAATTGGGATTTGGGTCCGGCCCAATGTCCTAATGTGACATATGCCCAATTTACTTAGGTAACCTATACATATAATGGGCTACCATTTACGGCGCCCATCACCATATGCTTACAGCTCCCACTCGTTGGAATGGGAGGATGCCTGTTAATGTATTGTCGTCCAAATCTGCATCAACATTTCACTCATTCGATCTCGTCCTTTGCTTCCGAATAGTTCATACGAGGTTTTCCTTGCGACCGACGGACACGACGGGCATCGTGCTACTCATCTGTTAGGAGTGTTGTAGCGCCCGTGGAACGTTGATTCCCTTTTCTCCAATCAACTTGTTATAAATAACATTTATATAGTGTCGCGCTGTATCATAGGTCAACTGATAATTCTCCATTTGCCTAGTTTCCACTTAGGAACACTTGTCCAAGGCATCCGTACAAGTATTCACAACCTTCAACTAATATCCGGTAGATGGCCACCTTAGTGAATACAAGAGTCGGTGAATTACAGGTGAACTTGACCATCCCCATCGCCCATACCCTTAGTCAACCCCAACCGGTTTCCAAAGACGTGGTCATTTGGCCTTTTTGTTCAGCACTACGCTCATACACCGGGAAGCGAACATTGAGCCTGACCTTAGGTATGAGTTCTGAGTCCATGAGGATACTTCGGGTGCCTCTTCATAAGGCACCCGGGATCATTCACACGCTCGAGGTGAAGAAGTTTGATCACACGAGGATTCTTTCTTAGCAAAACCGAGCTGTGACCCCGTGGTCGAACGTGGCACGCGTAGTACGAAACACGCGTCGATAGTATACCTGAACGTTTAAGTTCAAAGGAATGGGATATGTCAAATCATGCTATCACAGATTCTCATCTGGCCCAGAATGTGAATTAATGACGAACGAAGTTCATCACGGTGATCTGCAAAACGAAGATCATGTCGAGTTACTTCGACACTAGATGATCGTTTTGCGTAATCAGGTTTATCCCCCTGATTCTTAGCCATCCTTGCTTAGTAGAGGCCTCCATCCACCGCAAACGACCGTACATGCGTGACGAGGTAAGGTCCACATTCGACATAGTTTTGGAAGAGGATTGTGTCCTCCTACGACTTAGTTTATAGACTGAAAATTTGATGTAATCAAAATATTATGACGTCGATTGATCATAAACACAATTGCAATTCTTTCGTTTAAAAAATGTAACTTCCAATAATCAAAATGTTATCACAGATACATGCCATATCTAAACCCTACACAATCCAAGCAGTTTTACATGCTTTTCGAATATCTCCCTACATAGTGGTTTAGTTAATGGGTCCGTAATCATATTATCAGTGGACAAGTATTCCATCGTGATTATATTGCCTTCTACCATAGATTTAGCATAAAAGTATTTCACATCGTTGACGGCGCGACACATGGTTGCTTCTTGCTCGTCCATGAAATGGCGGCATTAGCAAGGAGAAACAATCCTCCTGTGGTGGACTTACGATCATCCAGATCGCCACCATGGTCGGCGTGTTAGCATATGGTGATGGGCGCCGTAATTGGTAGCTCATAATATGTATAGTTTACCTAAAGGAACTTGTGTTAATGTCACATTAGGGTAATTGGGCTAGACCCAAATCCCAATTGACATGAGAGGCCCAATTGGGCCTCCCTATACAAAGTGGCCGGCCGAATATTTGGAGTGGGCAAAGTGGACTTTTTTTTCACTTTACTCCTCCTATATATATATATATGTGGTGTTAGGGGTTTATTAGGGTTAAATCACTATTCCCTCATAAGAGTGTTTTAGAGAGAAAACTCTCCCCCCACACATAGGTATTTCAGCCGAACCACATCCACCAAAGAGGTGTGCCAATTTGCTTTCTAGCAAACACTACAGAGATCTGTCCCTACCGAAGAGTCGATCAGAGCCTTTGTTGTGGAAACTATACCACGTAGGGCTTCTCTAACAAGAACCTCTATGGGTGCCGACCGGAGAGCCGTGAACTCCCTTAGCAAGATCTTGGGTCTACAGACTGTGCTAAAGGTATGTGTGATTCTTACGCTGCGTAATTACGATTACTAGCATGTACCTTGTTTTAGTGTCCGTAGTGATTACTCCCCGTAATCTAACAGTGGTATCAGAGCCTGTGTTAGGAGTTAATGATTTTGATAAATTGATGTTCTTGAAAGAAAATATTTTTTTTTTCGAATTTTAGGGTTGTTGGTGAATCCGAAATTTTCATGATGTTCTTGGTAAATTGATGTTCATTATCTTCAAGAAAAACAATGTTTTTATCAAAATCATACATTGAATTGTTGATCTTAGTAAAATTTGATCTTGAAACTTGACAACTTTTTCTAATTATGTGTTAATTTCGGCTAACCCTAAGGAATTGCAAGGTAAATTTTTTAATTTCTTAGGCACCAAGAAAATAAAATTCGGCCAAAATTAATTATCATATTGTTTACCATATTTTAATTTTTAATCTAGGTAATAATATATCTATAATTAGAAACATATGGATAGATTCACATTAATATATAGAAAATATGTATATAACTATCAATATATCTAATATTTAAATAGGGTTAAAGATATTATTGATAGATTTAGTTACATAAAAGATAGAGATAATATATTGTCTGTTATTTATTTCCCTATTAAAGATACTGACAATAAATAAAAATATATATTATATATAGTTAGCCGATTTTTACATATATATATATATATATATTGTTGATTGATTTTGTCTTATAGATAGAATCTTGGCAATAAATATATATATGTTATAGATTTGGCCGAAATATATATATATTAATATTGAAAATTATTTTTATAATTAATGTTACTTGATGGCTAAACTAAGTTTTTGGTGGACATCAAACCCTACTTAGCCCACAAGTAATCATTCCGGCCCAAACCCTTTTTAAATTATTGGGCTGTTCCAATATATATAAAACCAGGACGTAATGTTTTTTAAACCGAACCGGGTTTTCTCAATCGTTTCGACCTAGTCGGGCCGGGTCGGGCCGGGTCGGACCGGGGTAACTAAGTGGATCTAACCGAACCGTTTTTTGAGTGTTGAACCGAACCCTATTTTATTGAACTGGTTCGGACCAAACTAGATTTTGAAAATAAAACCGGACCGAACCGAATTTTATCGAACCGGACCAGGACCGGATTTTACTGGACCGAACCGAACCGGACAGAAAATTGAATGAACCGAACCGGATTTTCAAAACCGAATTCAAGTCAATTAAGTAAAATAGGGAAATTGAGTTTTATAATCCAAATGTTTTGAACTCCGGTTAGCTTACATAGTGCTCAAAGGGTTTATTAATTTAAACCTTAATGCCTCGTTACGATCAAGGGGATAGATCTCAGATATCATGTTTTTTTGGGATTGGTATTATTAGTGGGCTGAATTGCAATTGTTTATTATTCAACATATATCTATGCATGATTAGAACTGTTGTCTTGACTGAGTCAAGCTAGCTGGATATTACATGTTGTGGGCGGAGCCCTCGTTAAATATATGGTATGCGCACTAGGATAGAAATTTAGTGATGGTTGAAAATGCCTAGGATTCATGTCTAGATGTTGCGATATTGAATGTAAGCATGAATTGCAAATCAGCGCCTAAAGTTTAAAATTATTTTAAAATCGAAAACCAATCGCAAATATGTATGATTGATGTGGAAGTTGCATGTTTGACGCGTATGCTAGGATGTTGAGGATGTAGCAGCATGTAATAGTTTACTTTGATAGTAGAATTATGTATGCTAGCATGAGTTCCTCGGAACATTAGACGCATGATGCGTAAGCATGAGGTGTGATTGTATGATGAATGTTACTTGCATATGATAATTTACGTGGCAAGTAGAATTGTATGTGCATGAAGTAAATTCATCGGACAATTTTCAAAATAAAAAGGGCATTGGGAAAGCCAAGATCGGGTATACTTGTTTTAAAATTCCTGTTCGCGATAATACCGTTTTAAAATGACTGGTTATTAGATTGAAGATAAAGATAGTGTGAACTCTTTTACAACCCCCTTCCATCGGTTTACGGGTGGTCGGTTGGTTTAGATGACTGAGGAATCATTATTTGTTGTAGTCCATCTTAATAGATATCTGATGTATGCAATTCTTTCTCATAATGTTATGTCTCCCTGATTGTGCATAATCATCAATGTGTGAGATGGTTAAATTAGTGCGATTCGATATTCCGCGAAATCTTGATGGTATTAATTATGATAAATAATAAGGAGTATGTGTTGAACTCTCTACTACGATTCCGAAAAGTGGAGAGGACAATCTATATGATTTTGACAATGAGAGATGAATGTAATAATTTGTTTCCCCAAGCATGGGAGTGGTTCCTTGATGATCTGAACGCGTATGTGGTGATACATTCAACCTTGGTAAAAAGGGGTTGAAGAAGACTTCAGTAGCAACCAGACAATTACAGCTTGATATTCATTTTCATCCGCCACGGTGGAAGCAAGGATGTAAAAGCAATAAATTTTTGGGTTGAATGTGATGGTCTTCTCTCTTTTCATAGATGTTGGCGTAAAACCCGCATAAGATCTTCAGAATGAAAGGTCAACATGAAAAGATGTATATGGTTATCTGTAGGCTTGGGCAAAAAAACCGGTCCGACCGGACTGATTCGGAACTGGTCCGGGATCGAACCGTTTGCAACCGGTCCGGAGTGGACCGGTAGTTTGCAACCCCTGAATTGGAACCAGTCCAAGGAGTATACCAAATCGGTCCAATAAACCAGTCCGGACCGGCTCGGTTTTGAACCGTTTTTAAGTAAAAAATAAAAAAAAAACTGCGTTTTTTCGTTTAGATTTATATTGAGACTAAGCCTTCCTTCACCATTCAGTCTCTTCGTTTGCTTTCCTTCACTTCAGCCCCGCCTCGCCCAAGCAAGCCCCCTCTTCCCCGCCGCTAGCACTCGGCCGCCCGCCTCCCCGCCGGCCACTCTCTCTCCCTGACCCCGACTTCCTCTGCTTTGTCACTCTGTCATGGGTCCGCGAAAGAAGGTTAGAAATTTAAAATTAAGTTTTTATTAATTTGGTGAAATATGGTTTCAAAATTGAGATTTTGTTGTTCAATTAAGCTGATTAGTGATGAATTAGAGTTCTAATTAGTAATTAGAATTCAAAATTAGGGTTTTTAAGTCGAATTAAGGTTTACAAATTTGGGGTTTTTTAAATTAAGCTTAGAAGTAGACTTGGAATGCTTAGGAAGTATCAAAATTGTGATTTTTTTGTTCAATTAAGCTTATTCGGGATGAATTAGAGTTCTTAATTAATGTTCTTGATCGATGTAATTAATCGATGTTGATCGATGTTGAATTATCTAATTAATGTTGAAGTATCTCTTTCAGGCTCGGGGCTTAAATTAGAGGTCCGATGATGTATCTCAGCTGTAGAAGATAAATCAATATCTGCTGTGCGACGAGAGAACTCTCCCATCAGAAAATCATTGGATAGATCAGCAGGCAATGAAGGTCCAACATACCTTGAAATCCCTAGGACCAAACTATTGTTGGTACTTGAATTCCTCCATGAAGCGGCTTTTAAGTACATCATGAATCTTTCGGGTGCCATTCACACACCTCCCCACATCACCAGGATTTCGGAAGTAATTCAACCTTACTATTGGGTTCACGATGTATCTCAGCTGTAGAAGATAAATCAATATCTGCTGCAAATGATTCAGAAGGGTGATTCAGAGTTTTTAAATTTGAGGAATCATTTGAACCGACATAGCTTTCATCAGCATGACTAGTGACTACATTTGGATCGTTTACTACTGAAGTAGGCATGATCAGTTTTGATTCAGTTTTTCCCAAGCCGACATTCAGTTTTGAGGAATCATTTGAACCGACATAGCTTTCATCAGCATGACTAGTGACTACATTCAGATAGTTTACTACATTCAATTTTGATTGGCAATGAATCAGTCTAGTTGGAGTTATAAAATAAAAAAAAAACCGGTTCTGGACCGGTTTTTTACTGGTTCGCTTTTTTTTTTTTTATAGAACCGGTCCGACATATAAAACCGGTCAAGACCTTGTTTTTTAAAAAACCAGGCCAAAATCGGTTCAGAACCGGTTCTGGACCGGTTCTAACCAGACCAGTTTTTTTGAGACCAACCTAAGCCAATATAAAACCCTAGTCATTATTGGACTGGACCGTTTAAAACAGCTCTGGTCCGGTTCGGAACCGGTCCGGGCCGAACCGGTCCAGTGCCCACCCCTATTTATATGATGTTGACAGGACTATATGACCTTGAGGCTAATCAAGTACAGTAACCACATTGTTAAAAGGGAAACCTTCTCTGCTCATCATACTGGGTTCGAAAGAAGCCAATCTCGATCCGCATATTATGAAGAGAACTGGACCATAAATGTCCTATACGATAATCCGGTGGGTTATATCCCGTTGATAAAGTGCGTCTCAAACACGCCTCGTAGGTCATGTGCATGAAGCTGTAAAATGTTTTATACGAATACAGATCATTTGATGTAATTCACTCGTGAATTTACTTAGATGTGATGTTCAACATGACTTAAATGTTCTCGACTATCTATGCGACAAGAATAGATCAAATAGCGAACTTCAGATCATTGTCATTTATCGTTCGTTTGAGTTACCAATATTTTGGTTATTTCGAGATTAGGAGTTATGAATAAAGTAATTGTTGCTCGACTCGAAGCATAATTTTCTTATCAATTTAACGCTCCCGGTTGAACGGGAATGATCCGAAATGAAAATACAAAACCTACGGGTTAGAACCAAAATTTCCAGCCAGGTAAAAGAGGCTAAATGTAACTAAACGACACACATACTCTGTCATTTAAGTCGGGACAACTGAACTGAACATACCCATCGACTGCGTAGCTAGATCGAAAGATTTAGTATTTCTTAATTATTAGTACTCCATTAAATGACATAAATAGTAATAATCATGTACGAAACCGATTAAATTAAAATTGGATTAAATTTGGAGACGAAACGATTTTACCTTAGGGTTAAACCTTGGTAAATGGCGCCTAACAGCGCAAGTGGACCTCGAAAGACGAACACCTCGTTTCAAAGTACGAATTTAATGATGAAGTGATTTGGTAATAAATGCTGAATATTTTTTTGCAAGCCTTAGGGAATGACTTATTGATAACATTTACAATGGTAAGAAGTACGCTTCATAAGCTACCATGACCTTGTAAAAGTATCAACTGACGCACAAGGTGAAAACCTATATGCTCAGTTTGGAGATGGAATAAAATCTCTGAAATTAGTTCGCAAACAAAGAAGGATGAATTCGGTTAAAACAATTTTCCTTCTATAAGCCTTGAACGAAAGTCAGACTAGGCATTTATTTGACATCGCACACTTCATGAAACAAAGCTAGGAAAACATAATGTTAGAGTCGATCTATCATACGATCCTTATGGATGGAAGAAAGATGACTCACGTTTATATAAGACTTTGTTCCAATCAAATCGGTATAAACGAAGCCATAAAAGCTAAAGAATGATAATGAGTTAAATCATATCATCATGCGACAGTAAGATGGCGCATTAAAAAATTATATGGAACAAGGGTACGGTAACTACTCTTAGAAAATGCATGTTTATAGCTTTTGGAAATGGTACCGTGGTCGAACATGGAACGTTGCATGACTTGAGAACGATTTTCAGTACTTGGTAAAGTTTTAAACATATGAGGTCTTGATCAGATTTGAGCAATATTAGACTGATATTTAGGTCCCACTTAATTCGAGTGGGAGAGATTTGAACCGGCAAATCAAGTGAACGACATGGTAAATGAAAATGGAAACATTTTCATAGTAAATCCAGTGGGAGGATTAAACCCTCTACCATACGAAAATCACTGTTGTCGTAAGGACGAATCAAGTTGAACCTGATAATCGTGATGCTGAACCGCAGGATGAAAATCCAATGACACCACAACTTTCAACACTACCCATTGTTTCCAGTGGGAGTGTAATGATCAACTCGGTTTCAGATCCTACTGATCAAGGAATTTATCTCAGAGGTAAAATCCCGAGACCGAGGAGACGTTCAAGAAAATTTGTGAATCAAGGTACAAGCACTGCTCTTGTTCCCAGTGGGAGTGATGCTCCGATAAGAAGCATTATTCCGAGTGGGAGGAATGTTCAGACTCATGATGGGATTAACGAGCCTGGATGAAAGCCATAGGCATTAGACTTCTCCCGAGAAGTATCCCATCAATAAGGATGATGACCTCACTCTAACATCTTTTGAAAACATTGAAAGGATCTCAAGCGAATAAATGGAGGAAAACAATAGAATGAGAAAGATCGCCTAAATGAAAAATCATTATAGTCTTTTTTGATTTACCTGCTAACCACAGGAGCATAAGGATTAGATGGGTCCTGAAAATGAGACTCATCACTAATGGAAAAATTGGATGATCCGTAATCCGACTTGTTGTGAAAGGATGAATCCAAATACACGGAATGGACTTTGACGAAACAAACTCACAGAATGTGCGTAAAACCACGGTTAGGGCCAATCATAGTCCTGGTCGCAGGTCTCGATTTTGAGCTGCACCGAATGAGTATTGAGACCACGTTCCTTAACGAAAACCTGATGGAAGAGATCTATATGGAGCAACCAGAAGGTTTCATTACTCCTGGTAACGAACGTAAAGTTTGCAAACTCCAAAGATCCGCTTACGGTCTTAAGCAATTGTCTCGGCAATGGTACCGCAAATTCCACGAGGAAATCGTAGGAAACGGATACGTGAATTTTCACGAGGACCCGTGCGTGTACTATAAGACCTCCAGGTCTAAGTATGTCATCTTAACCCAATACGTGGATGATATACTCATTGCCGCAAACGATGTGAGTTTTATGAACAGGTCAAAGTCCTGGTTGGTATCTGTGTTTGAGATGAAAGACATAGGAGAGGCCACGTATATCTTAGGCATTAAATTGCTAGAGATAGTGCTACCCGGAAATTATGTCTATCTCATGAAAGCCTATATCAACAAATTGTTGAAAAGGGTTCAGAATACGAGATACCAAACACGTTGATACGCTGGTGATGTTTGGGAGCGCACTGTGTAAAATGTGACGGCCCCGAGAACCTGGCAGGGCATGAACAGATGAAGGGTGCAGAGTACTTGAGCATGGTCGCAAGTCTCATGTACGCCATGCAATGCACCCGTCCGGACATCTGTTACGCTGTGGGCCTAGTAGCACGATTCCAATCAGATCCTGGCTATCAACATTAAAAGGCTGTAAAACGAATCTTTCTTTATCTGAAAGGTACTGCCAACCACGCTCTGTGCTATGAGGGCAGGAAGTTTAGGATTGACAGATTACAGTGACGCCGTACATGGTGGCGATCCAGAAGATCGTAAGTCCACCACAGGAGGAGTATTTCTCCTTGCTAATGCCGCCATTTCATGGACGAGCAAGTAGCAAACCTGTGTCGCGCTGTCTACGATGGAATCGGAATTCGTAGCTCTCTATTAAACGCATAATAAGCGGTCAGGCTGAAAAGGCTCTAACTGCACTGCTTGATGTCAAAGACGGGAGTAAACCCATCATGGTATACTCTGACAGTCAAGCGGCCATTGCGGCAGTTAAGAATCCAAGTACCATAGTAGGAATAAAACACATTGATGTGAAATATATTTATGCTAAATCCATGGTAGAATACAATATTATCACTGATGGATATATGCCCAATTCGGGTTCGTATTTACATTCCGAACTTCGTAAACACGTCAAAATCACATAAATAGACAAAAACACGTTCCCGAGTATCAAAATGGTCCGGACGCGCGACACACGCATCCGGACCGGACCTCCGGATTGCCTTGGCAATCCGGAGGTCCAGGTTGCCTTAAGTAATCCGGAGAGGTCCGGATTGCCCTAGACGACCCGTATCGCGCTAGGATCATCCGAACCCGACGTGATTCGAGTTGTCGTCTACAACGCGCGTGTTCCATTTGTATTCTCACACCATGTTAGAGTTTTCTAATAGTCAATCTTGATAAAAACCAGACGACAGTTCACACTTTCCTTTAAACCGGCGTTGAACCGCACAAAAACCGGGATCAGTTCTAAGTTCCCTATAAATAGGGACCTAGGCTACCCATTTTATACTTTACATTCACTTGAGATTGGCTTAGAAGCTTTGACTTCTCTCTAGCTTTCTCTTTCTAGAATTATCATTTAAGCATCGAAGAGGCCTCAACCGGCACCACCCCCTCCGTGCTGATTACTACCCCTGTGTGCAGGTTCGGACGACAAGTGTGAAGTTAGAAGCACAAGTTGAAGGACCTAACACAACGATCAAGTTGAAGATTCGTTGAGTCTGTTACGTCAAGAGGGTTCGGACGAAACATTTGGCGCCGTCAGCAAGATTTGGACAAAAAGCAGTCGCTCCCCAGTGATAGCAATATGGCAAACGTACATGTAATTCATGGAGGCATTGGCGCGGGAGGCGAGTTATCATACGCAGGAGAAGTGTACGCCTCACAGATGGTGCAAAAGCCTGAAGAGAACCAACAAGAAGATCTCGTCATGGAGGATGTCATTGGCTTTTCAGCAAGGGACAATGAGCACATTGTGTACCCACATAACGACGCCCTAGTCATAACTATGACAATCGACGACATGGATATCAAGCGCATATTGGTAGATGTCGGAAGCTCACCAAAGATCCTCACGAAGGCTATAGTCTTGGCTCTGGGAAGGAAGAAGTGTGTTAAAGAAATGAACTCACCACTAGTGGGGTTCATGGGAGATGCAAGCTATCCACTAGGAACAATAACGCTACCAGTCATTTTGGGGTCAGGCAAGCAGCAACTCCAGATAGACGTACCATTCGTGGTTGTGGACAAACTCGATGCATACAACGGAATTCTAGGATACACAAACATAAATGCATGGTAGCATCGACAGCACACCAGAAGGTTAAGTTCCCAACAATAGCTGGGATTGGAGAAGTGAGGGGAAGACATCAGTTGTCAAAAGACTGCTACAATGTAGCACTTCAACATAATGTCAAGATGGACAACAATGGAGTACCCACCATTGATGAGGACCCATGTAAGGATCGTGCTCGTCCAGCACCAGTTGAAGAACTACGCGAAGTCAAGATTGAAGAAACAAACAGAATGGTACGAGTGGGCGCATCACTGTCAGAAGACGAAATAATATAGATCACATCACTTTTAGTGGAGTACAAGGAGCTGTTCGCATTGTCTCCAAATGACATGCCTGGAATAAGCGCAGACGTGATCTCCCACAAGCTCAACATAAAACCTGGAACCCGAGCTGTGGCACAGAAACTGCGACCACTGGGAGGTGACAAGAAGTTAGCAATCCGAGAAGAAGTAGGAAAGCTTCTTGACGCAGGCTTTATTGAAGAATCACGGTACCAGACTTGGGTGGCAAACGCAGTACTGGTTCCTAAGTCCAATGGCAAGATGAAAATGTGCATCGACTATAGGGACCTCAACAACGCATGCCCTAACGATTCCTAACCTTTCCCAAGGATTGATCAGCTAGTCGACGCCACCTCGGATCACGAGTTGATGACTGTGTTGGACGCATACTCCGGATACAACCAGATACCGATGTTCAAAGATGACGCACTACACACTGCACTCTATGCAGACAGCGAGATATACAACTACACGGTGATGCCCTTCGGTTTAATCAACGCAGGTGCAACATACCAGCGTATGGTTAACATTATATTCGGCGATATGATCGGGAAGACGATGGAGGCGTACGTCAACGACATGGTGGTAAAGTCAACGAAAAGACGTAATCACGCTGACAACATACGCACAACATTCCAAAGGATGCGCGAGTTCCAAGTTCGCCTAAACCCAACAAAGTGCGCCTTTGGCGTACAGTCCGGGAAAATACTGGATTTCATGGTTAGTCAAAAAGGAATATAGGCGAACCTAGAGAAAGTGAAGGCAATAGAAGAAATGGAGTCTCCTAAGAAACACAAGGAGGTACAGCAGCTGAACGGCCGTCTAGCTTCCTTGAACAGGTTCCTTGCCAGAATAGGAGACAAGGCCCTCCCTTTCTTTGAAATTCTGCGTGCAAACAAGAAGTTCGAGTGGACGCCCGTATGCGAAGAAGACTTCCAGCAATTGAAGCAACACTTGCGAACGCTGCCAGCGCTACGCTAGCAAAACCAATACAAGGCGAGCCCCTCTACTTGTACATATCAGTAAGCAACATTGCAGTCAGCTCAGTGCTTGTCAAGCAAAAAGGGACTACCCAACTCCCAGTATACTATCTGAGCAAGCTCCTGGCAAAGTACGAAGTGAACTACATGCCAATAGAGAAGTACTTATATGCTCTCATAGTGGCAGCAAGAAAGCTGAGGCCATACTTCCATGCACACGAGATAACAGTCCTGACGGACCAACCTTTGAAGCACATCCTGTCAAAGCCAAATATGTCGGGAAAATTGACAAAATGGTCAGTAGAATTAAGTGAATTTCGTATTCACTTTGCCCCACGAACAGCAATCAAGGGTCAAGCTTTAGCCAACTTCATCGCAGAGTTCACATGGATAACTCCTGAGACTGACGCGCAGGAAGGAGCGCAACGAAACGAAGAGCCCGTTGAGGTGTGGCAAATGTACACTGACAGGACCTCAAATGTAGGGGGTCAGGTGCAGGATTCCTTCTAATAACACCTGACGGGTCAGAACCATTGAAGTATGCTCTAAAATTAACATTTAGAGCAACGAACGAGGCAGAATATGAGGCCTAAGGATTGCAAAAGGTGTTGGTGTCAAGCATCTAAGAGTCAAGTGCGACTCGCAACTTGTCGTCAACCAGGTCAAGGGTGACTACTTGGCCAAATTAGAAAACATGAAAAAGTACATAGGACAAGCTTTGAGACCTTCGACATAACGTCTGTCCCAATAGAAGAAAATCAAGAAGTGGACGCCCTAAGCAAGTTCGCACAAGGCAATGAACAAGGCAAGGAAACACACTTTGTGGAGAACAGAATCCTATCAGTGATTGACCTACTCGAAGTATTAAACATCGATTCGGAGCCAACATGGATGACACCAATCTTGACGTACCTCATGGATCACACGCTTCTGAGGATAAAATCCAAGCCCAGAAGATTCGAAGGCTCGCCGTCAACTACGCGTTGATAGAAGGTCAGTTGTACAAGAAAGGATTTTCAACCCCATACATGAAGTGTATCACCATCCTGGAGGGCCAAAAAGTACTAAAAGAGCTACACGAAGATCAAGCAGCCTGCCAAGAGGGAGCAAGGTCCTTAGTACGCAAGGCTTTAAGTCTGGGTTACTATTGGCCAACTATGAAAAACCAAGCAACACACCTAGTCACGCAGTGCGACTCTTGCGAACAATACTCAAGGAGCATAGTTGCACCCGCAGCAGAGCTAAGTCCAATCGCAAGTTCATGGCCTTTTGCGCAATGGGGCATTGGCCTGGTAGGACCGCTCCGAAGATTCAAAGGACAAACCAAATACATCGTGGTAGCTATCGACTACTTCTCCAAGTGGATTGAGGCTAAGGCGTTGACACGAACAACCGACGCACAATTAATGGATTTCATCCGAAATCACATCATCTCACGTTATGGTGTCCCAAAGGTGCTTATCAGTGACAATGGACCACAGTTCAAGAGTGCCAGATTGAAGAAATTTTGTGAAAAGTTTAACATAGACCACCGCTTCGCGTCAGTGCGTCACGCGCAAACTAACGGACAAGTAGAATCTGCCAATAAGATTGTTTTCGATGGTCTTAAAAAGAGAGTTCATGCGTTAAAGGGTGGATGGGCAGAAGAACTCAGCTGTGTGCTGTGGGCAGTACGAACAACACCAAAGGAGGCGACAGGCGAAACTTCATTCAGCTTGGTGTATGGAACGGAGGCAGTAGCCCCAATTGAGATTGCTGTCTCGTCATACCGCACAACTCACTTTGATCCTCAAGCAAATGAGGCGGAAATGCGCCTAGACCTTGATCTAGCAGACGAGAGAAGACAGAATTCAGAACAAGTTCAGGCGCGCATGCATTTGATAACTTCAAGATACTATAATAGGAATGTTAAAGAAAGACAATTCCATGTAGGCGAGATGGTGTGGAGAAAGAACGAATTCTCACACCTTGACCAAATCAACAAGCTATCTCCAAAGTGGGAAGGACCATACAAGAACGTTTCCGTCCCTTATATCAACGCATACCGCCTCCAAGACGCAGATGGCAACATCTCTACAAACACATTCAGTGGCGGACACTTGAAGAAGTTTCATGGCTAAAGGAAGACTTTCTATTTCACAAAAGAGCTATCGTATCAAGCTCTTTTACTTTACTCGTCATATGCATTTCTTGAAGGATATGTACATTACTACGTTATACATACGACTTTGGAATTACGCCAAGTAGTAAATTACGCGCATATTACTCGCACCAACAATACAAGCTATCGCTCTATATGCAAACAATCGACTTATATTATACAACGTCGACATATCTATTATCGACATCAACAATGAGCACATAAACACTCTCTATCTATAATGACGACTACTCTAAATAGCGTTGACAACACAAAACATCTTGAGTTCAAACCAAGATTTATCTACAAGTGACATGCTGCGACACCCTCCTTGTGAGGGCAACCCCCATGTTCACAACTATAAAATGGCATGCTGCGAAATCCTCTTGTTAGAGGCAAATCCTCATGTTCATAGCCATTCCCTGAGTTTAAAACAGGATGCGGCAACATTCAAAGGGACTGATCACCCCGACATGGCGGACGTCCTCTTGTTAGACGACAACCCCATGCTACTACAAAGTATGCTTCCCCAACGCGGGTTGATACAACATGGCAGACGTCCTCTTGTTAGATGATAACCCCATGCTATTACAAAGTATGCTTCCCCAACGCGGGTTGATACATCATGGCGCGACATTCTTTCTTTAGAGGGAAACCCCATGTTATTACAATGTATGCTTCCCCATCGCGGCTTGATACACGCTAGCAGGAGCGTACCCTGTTTGAAAAACTCACAAAACTTACAAGTCAAGTATTGTACAACGCTATTTTGCCCGTGAGCATATAACAGAATAAAACACACCAAATGCAGCAAGTAGTGTCTTGCCACAACGTCGCCTTGGAGTTGACCAAGAAACGGAAAAAACTGCAAGTCGTTCTAAAGCGGTCTTGTGCAACCCTTCTAGACTAGCCATGGAGAGGTGCAGTAGCATCGCAGGGTAAGTACTGGAATAGCCACGGAAAGCCTTGCAACAACGTCACGCGGGGTGTGCCCAACTGAAGGATGGAAAAACACATAGCATAGAGCAAGTAGCGTCTTGCCACAACGTCGCCTTGAAATGGTTCAAGAGACGGTAAAAACTACAAGGCATATTGATACGACCTCTGTTCCGCTCCTTGGGTTAACCAAGTGGAGGCGTAGTAGCATCGCAAAGTAAGTATGGGTCTAGCCAGGGAAAGCTTTGCAACAACGTCACGCGGGGTATGCCCAACTGACGGATGGAAAAACACATAGTATAGAAAAAGTTGTGTTTTGTCACAACGTCGCCTTAGAGTGGAACTAAGAGACGGTATAAACTAATGTCTTGCCTCGCCAAGACAACTCTACTAGATGCCAAGTGTCAGTGCCCTCGTACCAAGTGCCAACGCCGAGTGCAATGCTATCACATGATCTTGTGTGTTACTATCTATAAACACGGCAAGTACTCGATACACTCATTATGCCATTGCTTGGATTTAAAAAAAGATGGACATTCATGAAAATTAGCGGCGCACGTCCTATGGTCACAGCTACGGATGTTATATCCACTACAACAAGGAGATCAATCCTATCATGCAAGTCCAATGTATACGGACGACTACGATAACACAACGTATGAAATACTACTAACAAGTTATCATGCATTTCTACTACGATCATGTCATGTCTAGACGACAAAATCCTAAGCAAGATGAATATAAATAGAGGTTCAAGGGTCAACTCCCAGAGCAACCCCAACCCAAAACACGGGGAGCAAAAACTATGTACAAGATTTTGATATACTCTTGAAAATCAACCTGGCGCCACTCGCGAGGTGTCATCATCTCCAGCTTGCTCGAGGGCAACCTCCACGATCTCAGCAGCAGTGATAACAAGGTTGATACCATCATCATCACCAAACAACATCTCATAATTGGCCTTCTCAAGTGCCAAACGGCGCAAAGCGTCAACATGTCCAACAGCATAATCCGCGTAAGGTCCCAACTTGTCAAAAGGAAAGTCGGAGGCAAGAATACTCACTCTGCGGATGTAATCCTCTGCAAATTCTCCCATCTGCTTATCAGACTTCATCTTGGCGGCAGCATCGACCGCACTAACAAAGGCAGGAGTAGTCGGGTACTCAACAAGTCCTTCCTCCTTGCCAACCTTATAGCCCTCCTCGCGTGCAGCACGCAACGCCAACTTATGCGCATCACCATCTTCCGTGATCTTCTTCTCAAGAGCAACGATCTATGCCTCAAGCTCATCAAGTCGAGCCCGACAAGAATTATAACGAGCCTCAAAATCCGCGGCCTTCGAGCTAAGGGTGCGCGCTTTCTCTTTGGATTGAGCAAGCTCACGACGAACGGCGTCGCACTTTTCAACTGCAGCCCGCTTCTCTCTCGTAAGCTCCATCACGAAGGATGACATGTTCACCATGTCGGCAACAGCCTGAGAACAACACAAAAACAAACAAGGCATAAAGGTGTCATAACAACACATGCATTCATATAAATAATGAAAAAGAGAAGATTGATTCTCACGGGAGCAAATCGAGTCAAGTCACTCTCAACATAGGCTTGCGCCTCTTCATCAGTCGACTACCGAATACGTCGATCGCCAAGAGGGACACACCTTTGCAGCACTCGTACGCCTACCTTCGGAATGCTAAGTTTGGAATCCTTAGCAAATCGAGGACCACCGGTAGCAAAAGGCGTCCAATCACTCCCAAAAATGTCGCCCTCCAGAGGACGAATCAAGTCCGCACGTACAGGCTTCAAGAGCGTTGTAAAGAAAACAACAATAGATATATGGAAACAACAATCAAATAATACAAGGATAGCAAAAGAAAGAAGCACGCGATACATACCTCGGCGAGGAGTACGCTCCTCCGCGGGTCGATCCCTCGAGCGGGGGTCAGAAGGCGCCCCTGTACGACCTTCCACTCATTTTCCTTTCCCGCAGGAAGGAGTTTGGCTTGTATCACCGACCTTAGTGCGCTTGGGTTCACTCGAGGCACACGCCACTGAGTCGTATCTCTTAGCAGATATGCTGAAGTTCGGAGCAGGAACAACGCGCTCAGTCACGAAAGTCGAGCGACCTGCAAACAAAGTCAAGTTAAGAACAACAATACAGAAGAATAGTAAGACAAAGGAAAATCACAAGGAAGCATCTTACTCATCAATCCCTTACCGCGGCCATGTCCGGAATCCTTAGAAGGGAGGAGTAGGAGATGACACGACCTTCTTAGTAGAAGAGATAACACGAGCAGGATCCGTCTGCAAGGATGAGCTCTTTCCATCAAACCAACCTACATCACAACATAATAGGAAGTTATAAAGGATTTCAGCATACCGAATCCTCAGAAGAAAGCACATGAATCCCGGCATCAATCAACTCCTGATCTGATGCACGCAACAAACACGGATAAGTGCACGCCTGCGGACACTGATATATGTGCTTCAAAACCTTCTTATCTGCAGAAGAGAGCTCATAGAAGGTGGGGGAAGGATCAGCCTCCGTAACATGTATTGTATCCCAAGTAGTGCCAACATCACACACAAAGAAGTATTGATGTCGCCAATGAGAACCGGAACGGTCAGCCTTCGCAGCAAGCCTGACATCACTATCCCACTCTGCGTCTCCAAGCCCAAGTTTACGAACCTCTTCTCTTGTAAACAAGGCCAACGCATCTTAACGCCACACAACCCTGTTATGTCTGGACGCAAAAGTTGGTAGAAGCAACGAAAGATAACCCTAGAGTAATACCACGACTGCTGGTGAAATAATACTCGGAAACAAGTCCACACATGGAGTCCCGCAGGCGCAAGATCCAAGGGCGAGATCTGATAAAATTGGCAGAGATCAACCAAGTCAGGACAATAAGGAAAACACAAGCCTTCCCGAATCTGCCCCCAAATAAACTGCGGACAAATCGTCAGGAGGTACCGTGGGTTGTCCTGGGGTAACTCCTAGAAGCACGTAGTAAGGGAATACAACTTCCAAGTATGGACAGAGTCCGGAGGAAGATGCTCCCAACATATACAACTCTTCATTTATCCGGTTGTTACAAAAGTACTGAGTTACCTCCGTCGTCTCTATTTCGGCTGCAGACTCCAGGGTGTGATCAGTGTCGACTCCTAACTCGCTATCCAAATACGCTATCAAATTGGCCTCTGACTCGTCACCGGCATCTGAACATAAAGTAACGCGAGGGGTAGGAATGGGATACTTACTCATAGCAACTATCTCAGATCAGCTGCAAGCGCGAACTCAAGAAAAACCGTCCTGACAACCTAACCTGCAAAAGCAGATAACAACTCGATCAACGTGCGCGTACGCGACAGTCTCCCATATAGACACCAAGTAACGAACACTCTCCATATGGAGACAACCACATATCTATAGACTTGTTAGTCTATGCACATCACATAGCGAATATCCCCCTCGGGGGGCAACTCTATGTCGACATAGGCCTCGTCCCAACACCTACGTGTTCTACGTCATCTACTCGCATCTACGTGATACTACGCCTTTACTTAAGGTAACAAGTGCGAATATGATTATGGCACTAACATTTATACTTGTATGTAATTTCTAGTCAACGCAGGACTACAACATGCATATTGACGAACAAAGAAGAAATTCTAAGTGTTCAAGATACCATATCACGCATGCTATGATCATGTATACAACAAACAACACGCGCAGTGAACAACGCGTATAATGGTCATGTCCGCGACAAATGTTCCTACCTACTCATGCGAGTAGTCAAGAGAAGATTAAATTTAACTTCTACGACTATCATGATTATGATGTCAAGCGAACGCATGCATGATTTGACGACATGCTAGTCACTATAATAGTATGGTCATGGAGCTAAACTATCAAGAAATATTTTCTAAGTGTTTCTCCATAATGGCAGATGTCAGATAACAAGCGTCAACAATCAAGAAATATTTTCTAAGTGTTTCACTATGATAGCAGACGACAGGTAACAAGCGTCAATTATCAAGAAATGTTTTCTAAGGGTTCCACTATGGTAGCAGACGACAAATGTCAAGTAGTAAACATCAACCATCAAGATATATTCTCTAAGTGTTTTATCATAAAGGAGAGAACAATGATCGACTATCAACGATCAACATCAAGCATGTTCAAACACTATCTACATCATGGTGCAACATGTCGACAATGATCACCATACATGAGGGGAGTATTACTACTTACAATCATGTTTATAAATTTTCAGCATTTAGCCAAATTATGGCCAATTTGTGGAACTAACCTCTTTTAGGAATTTTAACAAACACCTTGTGGGCATTCTAGAGTAATCAATTTCAAGAGACAATCAAGATCATATTGAGCCTAAGCAAGAATGTAAATGGTTCAACCATACACGGAATCAGACTTACCTCTTCAAGACAATGCCGGAGAGCCGTCCACCGCCGTGAAAGCCACCGAAAAATTCCTGTCACCGTCGTTCCAGCCACGCGCCACCGCCCCCAGCCACGCGCTTCCGTCCCTGCTGCCGTGTGCTGCGCCGTGGCCTCCTCTTCCCACCACCGATGACCACGCTGTGAAAAGTGTGGTGGTTGCCGGCCAAATAAGATGACTTGATGCTTGAACTTGCTACACCAAAGTTTCTTCTCCTTCAAGAAATGAGAGTGGTTCTAAAAACTATTAAGTGTGGAGTTTTATGGATATTCTCTCTCCAATTTCCACTAATATTTTTTTTCCTATGGGTAATCATTGATCCCTCTCTATTTTCTACAAGTCTTTATTAGCATGACTAAGTGTTTTTACATTCTTGTTACAACACACGTCATTTTTAGACTCGACATATGCAATCATGCTTATGTGCTATACACCCATGATTTATTTATCTTAATCTATGATCCACGTTTTTATCATTACATAACTGATTGCATGATTTTATTATCAATAACACGTCATCGCATCATGTACATCCTTATTACCGCACCCGTCACTAGCGTGTCAGATACATCCATGGTTAACATATTCTTGACGGATACATTCTTATGCATGTCGACATCCATGAACATGATTGTATATATTTACAACTCGTCGCATATGTCTGTTGTATATACGCATATCTATTACACTAACCCTGTCAGCATATATCAAAATACTCGCCAAGGAAAATAAAGTTAGGCGAAATCAAGGCCCGCGTGCCCAACCAACTATCAATAAATCAACGCCTGAGGTCAGTATCAGACCCGAATCGGACATAATCCTATCTTAAAATAGAGTCAAGCAAGGGTCAAGCCATTACTTGACTCGGGGGCAAGTGATGGATTTACGCCCAATTCGGGTTCGTATTTACATTCCGGACTTCGTAAACACGTCAAAACATAAATAGACAAAACCACGTTCCCGAGGATCAAAACGGTCCGGACGCGCGACACACGCGTCCGGATTGCCCTAGATGACCCAGATCGAGCTAGGATCGTCTAAACCCGACGTGATTCCAGTCGTCGTCTGCATCACACGTGTTCTATTTGTGTTCTAACACCAAGTTAGAGTTTTCTAATAGCCAACCTTGATCAAACCAGGCGACGGTTCACACTTTCCTTTAAACCGGCGTTGAACCGCACAAAAATCGGGATCGGTTCTAAGGTTGCCTATAAATAGGGACCTAGGCTACCCATTTTATACTTTACATTCACTTGAGATTGGCTTAGAAGCTCTGACTTCTCTCTAGATTTCTCTCTCTAGAATTCTCATTGAAGCATCAGAGAGGGCTCAACCGGAACCACCCCACCCCCCCCCCCCCCCCCCCCCCCGTTCGGACGACAAGCTTGAAGTCAGGAGTGCAAGTTGAAGAACCTAACACAGCGATCAAGTTGAAGATTCGTCGAGTCCGTTACGTCAAGCGGGTTCGGACGAAAAAATCACTATGGAATACTTGTCCACTAATAACATGGTTGCTGACCCATTAACTAAACCACTACGCAGATACACATTCGAAAAGCACGTAAAACTGCTTCAAATGCGTAGGGTTTAACTGTGGCATAGTATCTGTGATAACATTTTGATAATTAGAAGTTACATTTTAATAAACGAGAGAATTGCAATCGATTTTATGATTTATCAACGTCATAATGTTGAATACATCAGATTTACGGTCTATAAACTAAGTCGTAGGAGGGCGCAATCCTCTGCAAAAACTATGTCGAATGTGGGCTATACATCGTCACACAGGTACGGTCGTATTGCGGTGGAAGGAGGCTTCTACCAAGCAAGACTGGCAAAGAATCAGGGGGATAAACCTGATTACGCGAGATGATTATCTAGTTTTGAAGAAATTCGACATGATCTTCGTTTTGCACATCGCCGTGATGAACTTCGTTCGTCATTAATCCACATTCTGGGCCAGATGAAAATCTGCGATAGCATGATTGACATGTCCCTTATCATGTCAACTTAAAAGTTCAGGTATGCTATCGGCGCATGTTTCATACTACGCGTGCCACGTTCGACCACGGGGTCACAGCTCAGTTTTGCTAAATAAGAATCCTTGAGATTCTAGTGGGAACAATCTTCTTAACCTCGAGCATGTGATTGATCCCGGGAGCCTTATGAAGAGGCACCCGAAGTATCCTTACGGACTCAGAACTCATATCTAAGGTCAGGCTCAATGCTCGCTTCCCGGCGTACGAACGTAGTGCTGAACAAAAGGCCATATGACCACGTCTTTGGAAACCGGTTGGAGCTGACTAAGGATATGAGCGAATGGGATGGTCAAGTTCACCTATAATTCACCGACTCTTGTATTCACTAGGTGGACACCAACCAGATATTAGTTGAAGGTTGTGAATACTTGTACGGATGCCATGGAGAAGTATTCCTATGTGGAAACTAGGTAAAAGGAGAATTATTAGTTGACCTAGGATACAACGCAACACTTATATGTGATATATAACAGGTTGATTGAAGAAAGGGAATCAACGTTCCGCAGGCGCTACAACACTCCTAACAGATGAGTAGCACGATGCCCGTCGTGTTCGCCGGTCGCACGGCAAACCTCGTATGAACTACTCGGAAGCAAGGACAAGATCGAAAGAGTGAAATGTTGATGTCGATTCAGGAAATGATACATTAACAGGCACACTCCCATTCCGGCGAGTGGGAGCTGTTAGTATATGGTGATGGGCGCCGTAATTGGTAGCCCATAATATGTATAGTTTACCTAAAGGAACTTGGGTAAATGTCACATTAGGGTTACTGGGCTAGACCCAAATCCCAATTGACATGAGAGGCCCAAAATTGGCCGTCCCTATACAAAGTGGGCGGCCGAATATTTGGAGTGGGTAAAGTGGACTTTTGTCCACTTTACTCCTCCTATATATATATGTGGTGTTAGGGGATTATTAGGGTTAATCGCTATAAGAGTGTTAAGAGAGAAAACCCTCCCCCCACACATAGGTATTTCGGCTGAACCACATCCACCAAAGAGGTGTGCCAATTTAATTTCTAGCAAACACTATAGAGATCGGTCCCTGCCGAAGAGTCGATCAGAGGCTTTGCTGTGGAGACTATACCACGTAGGGCTTCTGTAACAAGAACACCTCTACGGGTGCCGACCGGAGAGCTGCGAACTCCCTCAGTAAGATCTTGGGTCTACAGACTGTGCTAAAGGTATGTGTGATTCTTCCGCTGCGTAATTACGATTACTAGCATCTACCTTGATTTAGTGTCCGTAGTGATTACTCCCCGTAATCTAACACGGCATCACTGTAACCGGTCTATTCTAACTTCCCGCCTTTATAGAACAACGCATAGTCGGCAGTACCTTTCAGATAACGAATTATTCGCTTTACAGCCTTTAAATGTTGATAGCCAGGATCTGACTGGAAACGTGCTACTAGGACCACGACGTAACAGATATCCGGACGAGTGCATTGCATCGCGTAAATCAAACTACCAACCATGCTTAAATACTCTACACCCTTCATTTGTTCACGTTCTGCCAGGTTCCTGGGGCCGTCACATTTTGACAGTGCGCACCCAAACACCACCGGCGTATCCACGGGTTTGGCATCCTGTAATCGAAACCTTTTCAACAGCTTGTTGATATAGGCTTCTTGAGACATACACAATTTTCGGGTAACTCGAACTCTAGCAATCTTAATGCCTAAGATATACGTGGCCTCTCCCATGTCTTTCAGCTCAAATACAGATGCTAACTAGGACTTTGACTTATTCATGAAACTCACGTCGTTTGCAACAATGAGTATGTTGTCCACGTATAAGGTTAAGATGACATACTTAGACCCGGAGGTCTTATAATACACGCACGGATTCCCGTGAAGATTCACGAATCTGTTTCCTACGATTTCCTCGTGGAATCTGCGGTACCATTACCGTGACGACTATTTTAGACCGTAGATGGACCTTTGGAGTTTACAAACTTTACGTTCGTTACCAGGAGTAATGAAACCCTTCGGTTGCTCCATGTAGATCTCTTCCTCCAGCTCTCCGTGGAGGAATGCGGTATTAATATCCATTTGGTGCAGCTCGAGATCGAGACTTACGACCAGGACCATAAATGGCCCTAACCGTGGTTTTACGCACAGTCAGTGAGTTTGTCTTGTCAAAGTCCACTCCGTGAAATTGGGTAATTCCTTTCACAATAAGTCGGTTTATCCGACCTTTTCCATCAGTGTTGAGCCTTCTTTCAGGGCTCACCTTATCCTTGTGCTACTGTGGTTAGCAGGTAAATCAACTATAGACTATAATGGCTTTCATTTAAGGCGATCTCTCTCTTTTATTATTGTCCTACATTTCTCCACTTGAGGACTTTCTAATGCTTGTCAACAGTTATTAGAGTTAGGTTTTCACCATACTTGATGGGATACTTCCTGGAGAAGTTCGATGCCTTTGACTTTCGTCTAGGTTTGTTTATCTCATCTTGAGTCAGAACGTTTCTCCCACTCTGAATAATTCCTCTTATCAGAGCATCACTTCCATTGGGAACTATTCTCCCACTCAGAACTATACTTCTTATCGGAGCATTGTTTTCTATTGGGAACAAGAGCAGTGATAAAACCTTGATCTACAACTTTCCTTTGACAACCAATTGGTTTCGGGGTTTCACTTCCGAGATGAATTCCTTGATCACTAGGATCTGGAATCAAGTTTGGTCGGTTCACTACCACTGGAAACAATGGGTAGTTTAGGTAGTTGCGTCATTCTTGGTTCAGCAATTTGATCGTCAGGTTCAACTTGATTCGTCTCAACAGCAAAAGTGATTACGTGTGGTAGGGTTTATTCCTCCCAGTGAATTTATTATGAATAGATTTATTATGAAAATGTTCCCATTCTCATTTCACGTCATTCACTTGAGTTGTTGGTTCAAATCTCTCTCCCACTCGAATTAAGTGGGACCTGATTGTCAGTGATATCCTTCCTGCTCCATTTTGATCAAGACTACGTTATTTTGAAAATGTTCGTGCATCAGAAAATTCGTCCTCAAGTATGTAATGTCTCATGTTCGACCACGGCACCATTTTACCTCAAGCTTTAAACATGTATTTTCTAAGAGTAGGAATCGAAATCTTGTCCTAAATACGTCTTTAGTGCGCATTTTTAATGTCGCATGATGATATGATTTAACTCATCATCATCCTTTAGCTTCTAATGGCGGCGTGTCTTACCGATTCATTGGAACACAGTTTTACATGTATGTGAATCATATTTCATCATCCCATTGGGAACATCTGATAGAGTGATTCCAACGGTATGTATATAAACTGTGCTACTTGAAGTGTGTCATTTAATTTGAATGCCTAGCCTGACTTACCGTTCAAGGCGTCTGGAAGGAAAATCGTTTAACTGACTGCATCCTTCTTCGTTTGCAAACTTATCTCAGAGGTTTTATCTCATCTCTGAACTGGGCATCTTAGGTTTGTACCTTATGCGTCAGTTGATACTTTTACAAGGTCATGGTGGCTTTCCAAGCCTACTTCGTACCGTTGTAAATGTTATCAATAAGTTATTTCCGAAGGAATACAAATGAAAACTCAGTACTTCATTATTCAAACACTTCATCATTAAATTTGTATTTTGAAATGAAGTGTTCCGTCTATCGAGGTCCACTTGCGCGTAGCGCTATTCACCGAAGTTTAACGCTTGGTTTCGCACATGATATCATTACTAACTATTTCATTTCAATGGAGTACTAATAATAAAGAAAGAATTATAACCGGTTCATTCTTAGAACTACGCAATCAATGCATTTTAATGGCATTTTAATTTTACTCAAAGAATTAGATGTAGGATAAAATGTATGGAGTTGTTTGATTCAGCTATTTCCAATAGCCTTATTGCTTCAGTTTTCTTACATTTCGGATCGATCTCGTTTCTAGCCGAGTCGATTAATCTTAATAAGTAGAACTCATTTCGAATCGAATGGTAACTAATTTATTCAATAATTCCGAAACAATAATAACCGGAATTCAAACAAAATGAACAATAGAAAAAACCAACATAAACAATACTGGGGTCTCAGGTCTCACACTTGAAGCAGTCATAAAGAAGAATGATGGACAGGACGTCTTAACCGAGTTGTATCGAGAATGTACAGTTCATCGTTTAGAACCAAGCTTTTTAGCACACAAATGAACCTTTCATCAAATGCCTCGGGTTCTTTCAGAAAGTTTCCTTCTTTATCATCTGCTTCGAATAGGTCTATTGTCGTCTTAATCGATTTGATTAGACGCTTGAGCCCTATTTCGTCAACAAACCATGAAAGAGGAAACATCCTCATAACTTTCTGAGCCCTTGTCCATACATCTAACTCATCAGCGGATCATGATAGGCTATTACAACGTCATCACTGCATAGAACATTGTAGTATTCTGCCATTAAGGCTCCGGCTTCAGCGCCCTTACCCTTACCGAAGCGAAGGTATATGGCACACCAAAGATGCAATGCGCTGAGTTGTATACACTCTCCTTCTACTTCTGTTGTCAGGTGCGAGAGGATCAACTCTCGTGCATTACGATCCTTCCTCAACCTTTTCTTGTTGTTGCTCTCATGAAGATTTCCATATTCGTCCAAGCTTATCCTTTTCGCTGTCGGATTGACTTGATCATCAAGATCCGCAGCGATCAGGAGATCCATAACATTGTCTATCCAAGCATCATAATCTATGTCGTCCAGGTTGCGAGCTTTGTAGAACTGTATCGGTTCAGCCATGAAAACTAAAACATTGATAATCACACATAATCAGGGAGACAATAAAATTATGAGAAAGAATTGCATACATCAAATATCTATTAAGATGGAATCCGACAAATAATGATTCATCGGTCATCTAAACCAACCGACCACCAGTAAACCAATGGAAGATGGCTGTGAAAGAGTTCACATTACCTTCGTCTTCTATCCAATAGATCAATCTTTTAAAACGGTTTTAATCGCAAATTACCGGAACGGGAATTTTAAATCAAGCATACTTGATCTTGGTTTCCCAATGCCCTTTTTTATTTTGGAAAAATATTTCGATGAATTCACTCATGCATATATAATTTTACTATGCATGTAAATTATCATACGCCAGTAACATTCATCATACAAACCACACTCATGCTTACGCGTCATACGTCTAAATGTTCTGAGGAACTCATGCTTGCATATATAATTGTACTTCCAAGTAAATTATCAAATACGGCTACATCCTCAACATTCTAGCATACGTGTCAAACATGTATCATTCACATCCATCATATACATTTGGCGACTGGTTTTCGATTTTAAATTTTTTTTAAACATTAGGGGCTGATTTGAAATTCATGCTTATATTCAATCACGCAACATTCTAGACATGAATCATAGGCATTTCCAACTATCACAACATGCCTATCCTAGTGCGCATTCCATATATTTAACCAGGGCTCCGCCCACAATATGCAATATCCAGCTAGCTTGAATCAGTCAAGACAACATTTCTAATCATGCATATATATATATATATAGGATAATAAAAAATTGCAATTCAGCCCACTAATTTAACCAGTCCCAAAACATGTATCTCTGAGATCCATCCCCATATTCGAAACAAGGCATAAAGATTAGCAAACCTTGAGCACTGTGTAGGCCTATTAAGGTTCAAAACACTTGAATTTTAAAACTTGACTTCCCTCTTTTAATTGACTTGAATTCGGTTTTAAAAATTGGTTCGGTTCAGTCAATTTCGGTCCGATTTGGTCCGGTTCGGTCCAGAAAATTCAGTTCGGTTCCGGTTCGAAAATCCGGTTCGGTTCGGTCCTGTAAAATCCTGTTCGGTTTGGTCCGGTTTTAATTTTAAAATATGGTTCGGTCCGAACTGGTCTAATAAAAATAGGGTTAGGCTCAACACAAAAAACCGATTCGGTTCAACACACAAAACCGATTCGGTTAGATCCACTTAGTTACCCCGGTCCGACCCGACCCGATTAGGTCGAACCGATTGAGAAAATACGGTTCAATTTAAATTCGTCCCGGTTTGACATATTGGATCGGCCCAATAA
The DNA here is from genome assembly GCA_036873135.1 of Clarkia xantiana subsp. parviflora. NCBI lineage: Eukaryota > Viridiplantae > Streptophyta > Magnoliopsida > Myrtales > Onagraceae > Clarkia > Clarkia xantiana. The sequence goes on along the minus strand of JAPTYO010000008.1, from coordinate 13,360,007 downwards.
TTAAAATTTAAAAGGTAGGGCCGAAATGTTTACTTGTGGCCCAAGTAGGGTTTTAAAGTCCAAAAATATTTAACTTAGCCACTAAGTAACATTAACTATATAAAATAATTTCTAATATTAATAATATATATATAAATTTCGGACCTATTATAAACATATATATTTATTGCTAAGATTCTATTTTTAAGATTAAATCAATCAACAATATATACATATATATATATGTAAAAATCGGCACACATCTATAAATATGTATATTATTTATTGTTAATATCTTAAATAGGGAAACATATATTAAAAATATATTTTCTCAATCTTTTAGGTAACTAAAATCTATCAATAATATCTTTAACCTATTTAAATATTTAGATATATTGAGAGTTATATATATATATATATATTTCTATATACTAACGTGAATCTATCCTAATGTTCCAATTTATAGATATATTGTTACCTAGAATAAAATTTAAAATATGGTAAACAATATTATTTTAAAATTTTCGGCCGAAACTCCTTACTTGGTGACCAAGAAATTAAAAAAATTTACCTTGTAAATTACTAGGGTTTTCGGCCAAAAACATAAAATTGGGAACAAGTGCTCAGATTTTAAGATCAAATTTTAATAAGATCTACAATCCTATGTTTGATTTTGATAAATATCATCTTTTTCTTGAAGATCATGAACATAAGATTACCTAAGAACATCATGAAAATTTCAGACCATCATAAACCCTAAAATTCGAAATTTTAAAATCCCTTTTTAAAAAATTCCGGTCCGAAATTATAAATTTTCAAGAACACCAATTTATCAAAATCATGAACTCCTAACACATGCTCTGATACCACTGTTATATTACGGGGAGTAATCACTACGGAAACTAAATCATGGTACATGCTAGTAATCGAAATTACGCAGCGGAAGATTCGCACATACCTCTACAGTTGTCCGTAGACCCAAGATCCTTGCACGAGGGAGTTCACGATCCTCCGGTCGGCACCCGTAGGGGTTCTTGTGAAGGAAGCCCTACGTGGTATATTCTCCACAGCAAAGCCTCTGATCGATTCTTGGCAAGGGACAGGTCTCTGTAGTGTTTTGCTAGAAAGCAAATTGGCACACCCTTGGTGAGGTAGTGGTTCGGCCGATGTAGGTGTTTCTGGGGGGAGGGTTTTCTCTAAAAACACCACTTAAATGGAATTGTGATTAACCCTAATAAAACCCCTAACTCCCCATATATATAGGAGGAGTAAAGTGGACAAAAGTCCACTTTACCTCCTCCTTAAATTCGGTCGGCCATGTTGTATAGGGAGGCCCAATTTTGGGCCTCTCAAGTCAATTAGGATTTGGGTCTGGCCCAATGTCCTAATGTGACATATACCCATATAATGGGCTACCATTTACGGCGCCCATCACCATATGCTTACAGCTTCTGCTGCAAAATTTGTCCATTTTGTTATTTCCGACAAAGTGTATGTTTGTATGTGAGCATAAGGTGTTGTAGTTACATGTTAAAACCTGATGCTAAATACGTAATCGAAATCCCCGACTCATGGCCGCATGCACTGAACGTCTAAGAAAAAACTATTCAAAAATGTTGACTTGTATTTTAACTAATTTTACCAATACCGTACTAACTAATCACAACTGTTGCAGCATTCAAAACGACAGTTAATCACAACTGTTCGTACGATCATGTACAAACATTTTTTTGTCCTAATTACGCATGGAAAAAAGAAGCGAAAATAGACCCATGTTAAAGAAGTTGTTATACGACACTAGATTTCCAAAAGTGGTCATTTTACTTCCTTTGGCTTCACCCCGATGACCTTGTAGTGACTCTACCCAAGTCAAGTTGCCTCACATTCCTCGTATCCCCTTCCGACATTGTCGTATCTTCTATTCTAAGGGACTGACCTCGGGAGGCCTAGAACGCCTGCCCCCTACCTTGAACACCGACAGAAGTTCCTGCTTCCTCTAAGGGCTCCTTTCCCGGCCGATACGATTGAGGCTCCCCTACTACCACGTTTGAAGTAAGTGTTGGCATTGAAAGAGGCGGAGAGGGTGATCGACGGGATGGGCCAGCCTCAGGTTGGTTTGGGGGAATACAACTCTCCTCTCCTTTAATAATTTGCCCAATCAGCACCAGTTGCTCTGCAATAAACTCATCATCTATAAATAGCCCAATTGTAGTTCCCAGGGCTGCATTCAACCTACTTACCGTCAATAAAGGGTTTCCTCGGGTGACTACCGCATGGAGAGTGTGGGCCCAATGTGCAGAGTAAGTCACTGTTGTGGTAGGATATTGCGTTGACAAACCATGATTGCGATGGATTGTTGGTGTTGGATTACAGGGACGTAATACTAGGAAACACTAAACGTGTACATGCTAGTAATCTGAATTACGCAGCGAAAGAATTTGCACATACCTTTTAGTGTTCTTCACCAAGATCTTGTGGATGGATTTCTCGATCTACCGGACGGAACCTCGTGCAAGTTCTTATTCAAGAAGTCCCATGAAGTATAGCTCCAAAGAAAAGCCTCTGATCAGTTCTTCAGCGGGGAAAGATCTTTGGAGTGTTTGCTTAGCAAGCAAATTGGCACACCCTTGGTGAGTAGAGGGATTCAGCCGAACTAGGAGAAGGGGGGGAAAGATTTTATCTCTAAGTCACTCTAATGTGGAGTTGTTAATCACTTATGAAAAACCCCTAACACTCCCATTTATATAGGAGGAGCAAAGTGGACAGAAGTCCACTTTGCCCTCTATTAAACAATTCGGCCGGAGTATGTAGGAGGCCAAATTTTGGGCCTCTTGTGTCAACTGGGATTTGGGTCTAGCCCAATTACCCAAATGTGACATTTACCTAATTGTCTTAGGTAACACATACATAATAACGGGCTACCAATTACGGCGCCCTATCACCTTATGCTAACAGCTCCCACTCGCTGGAATGGGAGGGTGCCTGTTAATGTATCGTTATCCGAATCGCATCAACATTTTCGTCTTCCGATCTTGCCCCTGCTTCCGAACAGTCCATACAAGGTTTTCCGTGCAACCGGTGGATACGACGGGCATCGTGCTACTCATCTGTTAGGAGTATTGTAGCGCCCGCGGAACGTTGATTCCCTATCATCAATCAACCTGTTTAAATAAAATTTAAATCGTATCTCGTTGTATCCTTGGTCAACAGTAATTCTCAAATTGCCTAGTTTCCACATAGGAACACTCCTCCAGGGCATCCGTACAGGTATTCACAACCTTCAACTAATATCCGGTTGTTGGCCACCTAGTGAATACAATAGTCGATGAATTACTGGTGAACTTGACCATCCCCATCCCTCATACCCTTAGTCAAACTCAATCGATTTCCAAAGACTTGGTCACTTGGCCTTTTTCTTCAGCACTGCGTTCGTACTCCGGGAAGCGGACGTTGAGCCTGACCTTAGGTATGAGTTACGAGTCCGTGAGGATACTTTGGGCGCCCCTTCATAGAGCACCCGGGATCAATCACACGCTCTAGGTGAAGAAGTTTGTGCCCATTTGAATCACAAGGATCCTTTCTAGCACAACCGAGCATGACCCCGTGGTCGATCATGGAACACGCGGTATGAAGAACGCTTCGATAGCATACCTGAACTAGCCAGGAGTGGGATATGTCGATAATGCTACCGCAGAATATTTCATCTGGCCCTGAATGTGGTTAATGATGTATGGAGTCTATCACGACGATTTACAAAGCGAAGATCAAGTCGCGTTTGACGTGACTAAGTGATCGTTTTGTGTAACCAGGTTTATCCCCTGGTTCTTAGCCAATCTTGATATGGTAGAGGTCCCACTCACCTTCAAGACGACCGTGCCTGTGTCACGTGGCAAGGCCCACATTCGATATAGTTTTGGCAGAAGACTTTTACGTCCTCCTACGACTTAGTTTATAAACCGTAAAATCCGATGTTATTAATCATTATGACGTCGATAAATCATGAACTCAATTTGCAATTCTTTTATTTAATCAAAAACTAACTTTCAATTAATCAAAATGTTGTCACTGATACAAGCCACTTGTTAAGCCTTACGCAATACAAGCAATATACATGCTTTTCAAAATCTCTCTGCGTAATGGCTTAGTTAATGGGTCCGCCACCATTTTGTTAGCAGACAAGTATTTAAAAAGTGACTACATCATCTTCCACTATATATTTAGCATGATTATATTTTTCATAAACGTGTTTACTCTTATTATGGTACTTTGGATTCTTTAACTGCCGCAACTACTGCCTGACTGTCAGAGTATACCACAACGGGCACACTCCCGTCTTTGACAACAAGCAGCGCAGTAAGAACCCATTTTCAGCCAAACTATTCATTGTGCATTGTTGGGGAGAGCAACGAATTCTGATTCTATCGTAGACGGCGCGACACATAATTGCTTCTTGCTCATCCATAAAATGGCGGCATTAGCAAGGAGGAAGACCCCTCCTTTGGTGGACTTTCGATCATCTAGATCGCCATCATGGTCTGCATCACTGAATGCGGTCAATTCTAGTTTCCAGCTCTCATTGCACAGTTTGTAGTCGGCAGTACCTTTTAGATTGGTTCGCATTACAGTCTTTTAAATGTTAATTGCAATGATCTGATTGGAAACTTCCTACTAGGCCCACTGTGTAACAGACGTTTGGACAAGTGAATTGCATGCGTCTTTTAGACCACCGACCATGCTTTATTTAATTTGCACTTCACATCTGATTACACTTTTACCCGGTTCTTCAGGTTGTCGCGTTTTGAGAACGCTCACTCAAATACTTCCAGCGTTTTCACGGGTTTAGCATCTTGTATTTTGAACCCTTTTAACGGTTTATCGTTACAAGTTTATCGAGATAGACATGTTTCACGGGTGGCTCGATCTCTAGCATTCTCATGCCTGAGATGTACGTTGCCTTCCCTTGTCTTTCATCTTAAATACTGATGCCATCCAGCACTTTGACTCTTTTATAAAACTCTCATCATTTACGGCAATGAGTATGTCATCCACGTATAAGGTTAAGATGATGTACTTAGACCCGAAGGTCTTTGTGTATACGCAGGGAACCTTATAAAGGTTCACGAATCCGTTTCCAACGATTTCCTCGTGGAACCTGTGATACTATCACTGAGACGATTGTTTAAGACCGTAGATAGATCTCTGGAGTTCCCAACCTTTACGTTTGTTGCCAAGAGTAATGAAACCCTCCGGCTGCTCTATGTAGATCTCTTTCTCCAGGTTTCCGAGGAGAAACGCGGTCTTTATCATACATTTGGTGCAACTCGGAATCGAGGCTTACACCTAGGCCCATGACGGCCCTGACTACGGTTTAACGCGCAGTCTGTTAGTATGTTTCGTCAAATTTCACTCCGTGAAGTTGGGCTTATCCTTTCGCAATAAGTCGGGTTTTCTACCGCCCGACCATCTTTCCATCAGTTAGTGAGTCTCTTTTAGAACTCACTTGCTCCTTGTGCCACTTTGGTTAACAGGCAAATCAATCGAAGACTATAATGGCTTTTATTCAGGCGATTTCCTCCTTCAATGTTTTCCTCCATTCCTTCGCTTGAGGCCCTTCCATCGCTTGCTCAACCGTTAACGGTTGGTCAATGGACGTTAGAGTGAATATCTCATCCTTCTCAATAGGATACTTCTTGGGAGAAGTAGGTTTCCTTAGAGTCCGTCTAGGCTCGTTAATCTCATCTTGAGTCTGATCTTTACTCCCACTCGGAATAATGCTTCTTATCGAAGCATCACTCCCACTGGGAATAATGGCAGTACTGGAACCTTGATCTACAACTTTCCTTGAACGACCTCTCGGTCTCGGGATTCTACCTCTGAGATTAATTCCTTGATCACTAAGACCTGGAACCAAGTTGGTCGATCCACTCCCACTGAGAACAATGGTTAGTTGTGTCGTTATTGGATTCTCATCCATCGGTTCAGCAATGTGATTGTCAGGTTCGACTTGATTCGCACTCGCAGCATTAGTGATGATTTGTGTGTGTGTGGGGGGGGGGGGGGGGAGTAAGCCCTCCCACTGGATTTACAATGAAAATGTTTCCATCATCATTTACCAAGTCATTCACTTATGTTGTGACTCAAATCTCCCACTCGAAGCAAGTGGGACCTGAAAATCGCCGCAAAATCATCAATTCGATCAAGACTTCGTCTGTTTTCTAAGCGTTGGAATTTCGTCCGAAAAGTTTATAATGTTTCATGTTTGACCACGGTACCATCATTTAAAGCTAATTTAAACATGTATTGTTCAAGAGTAGTTCGTACTCTTTATCCAAATACTTGTTTAATGCACAAATTAATGACGCGTGATGATATCGTTTAACCCGTATCATTCCTTAGCTATATGGTAACGTGTTTATCCGATTTCATTGGAACATAGCATTACAATCATGTGAGTCAACTGTTTTTCATCGTCGTTGAACTCTAACATTATGTAATTTTAAACTGCGCTTTATTGAAGTGTGTTATCAATATGACTGCTTGCCAGACTTATCGCTCTAGGCATATAGTGGGAGTGTCATTTTACTGACTTACTTCCTTTCGTTTGTTAACTCATCCAGAGACTTATCCACCTCTAAGACTGTGCGTTGGGCTTTCGCCTTTTGCAACAGTTGATACTATACTAGTTCGTAGTAGCTTTTAAAGCATGCTGCTTACTGTTGTATAAGTAATCAATGAGTTATTACCAAAGGGTTACAAACGAAAATTCAGCATTCATTCATTAAAACACGTCATCATTATTCGTACTTTGAAACGATGTGCTCCATCTCTCGAGCGCGTGGCGCATAATACCAGGTTTAACCCGTGGTTTAAATCATTTTGTTTCCAAATTCAAATCAATTTAATACAATCGGTTTCGCACATGATTAAACATTTCGAAAATTACATTCAATGGAGTACTAACAAATAATGAATGTTATATCTTTCGATCTAGCTACGCAATCGGTGGATTTATTCAGCTCAGTTATCCCGACTGAGATGACGGAGTATGTGTGTCATTTCGTTTCATTCAGCCTCTTTTACCTGGCCGGAAAATTTGGTCCTAAGGCCTTTGGGTTTGAATTTTCGTTTCGGATCGTTCCCGTTTAACCGGGTCGTTGAATTGTTAAGAAAATTGTGCTGCGAATCGAGCTACAATTACTTTATTCAATTAATCTGAATTTCGAAACAACCAAATTTTAGTAACTGAACGAACAACGAACGATAAATTACAATGGTATGGTACTTGATCTGAAAGACGCATATTTGATCCGTGCTTGACGCACATATAGTCGAGAACTTTGAGTCATGTTGAAACTCATACCTGAATAGATTCACGCGTGAATCACATTATATGATTTGTGTCCTTGCAAAACATTTTACAGAGGCGTACTCTGGACGCACTTTATCAACGGGGTGTAACCCACCAGATTATCGTGTAGGACCTTCGGTCCATTTCTCTTCATGATATGCGGATCATGGTTAACTTCTTTCACTGTGGTAAGCATATAAGATTTCCCTTTCACTGTTGTGGTTACTGTACTTGATCAGACTCAAGGTTATTGAGTCCCGTCAACGTCAGACTACCATATACATCTTTTCCATGTTGACCTTTATTACGAAGGTCTCGAGCGGCTTTTACACCAGCATCCATGGAAAGAGAGAATACCATCATGTTCAACCGAAATATTTCTAGCTTTTGCATCCTTGCTTCCACTGAGGCGGATGCAAAGGGATACTAAGCTGTAACATTGTCTGGTTGTAATTGGAGTCTTCTTCAACCCCTTTGTCCAAGGTTGAATGTATCACCACATATGCGTTCAGATCATCAAAGAGCCTACTCCCATGCTTGGGGAAACAAATTATCACATTCATTTCACATTGTCATAATCATACGGACTACCATATTCATCTGTAGTTATCCTTTCCGCTTTTGGAACCGCAGTAGAGAGGAGTTTTACACATACTCTTTTCGTTCATCATAATCCACACCATCAAGATTGCGAGTATCGTAGAATCGCACTTATTCACCAAATTCATACCAACACATTGATAATCATGCATAATCAGGAAGACAACATTATTTTGAAAGAATTGCAAACATCGGGTTATCTATTAAGATGGAATACGACAAATAATGACCCGTCAGTCATCTAGACCAAACCGACCGCCAGTAAACCGAGGGAAGGGGGTCCGTGAAAGAGTTCACACTACCGTCGCATTCAATCCAATAGATCAGTCTTTTGAAAACGGTTATTATATTGCAAATTACCGTAACGGGAATTTTGAAATAAGCATACCCGACCTTGGCTTTCCCAATGCCCTTTTGTTTTGAAAATATCCGACAATTTACGCATGCATATATAATTCTACTACACTTACAAATTATCATATCAAGACGTAATCATCGACCAAACCATACATCATGCATACGCGTCATGCATCTAATGTTCCGAGGAACTCATGCTAGCATACATAATTCTACTTCCAAGTAAATTATCACATGCTATCACATCCCTAACATTCTAGCATGCGTGTCATACATGAAACTTCCACACAAAACATGCATAATTTGGCGACTGGAATTTAGTTGCAATTCATGCTTACAATCAACCTCTCAAGCAACTTTTGCAAAAGCCCGACATTTAAGAAAGGATGGTCAAATGGGTTGTGGAATTGAGTGAATTTCGCATTCACTTTGAACCAAGGAAGGCGACCAAAGGTCAAGCACTGGCCAACTCCATAGCTGAAAACACGGAACGCCAGATGCTAAGCCTGTCATCCTCCCCCAAGAAGAGCATGTGAAATCCACGCCAGAGAACACTGCCAATGACACCATGCCGTGGTTGCTGCACACCGATGGATCATCCTCCTCTTTAGGATGTGGGGTAGGACTAGTCTTGACGCCACCGGACGGAGAACCCCTCTGATATGCTTTGGCTTTAACCTTTTGGGTGACCAACAAGGAGGCGGAATATGAAGCTTCGCTGACATGCCTCCGTATCGCCAAAGGTACGGGAATAACTAATTTAAAAGTTTGTTGTGACTCTGAATTAATTGATAATCAGACCAACGGAACTTACGTCGCCAAATGAGAAAACATAAAGAAATACGTGGATCAAGTGCGACGACTTATCAGGGACATGCCTCATTTCCAAATAGAGGCCATCCCTCGAGAAAATAATCAAGAGATCGATACCCTCAGCAAATTTGCTTGGGGTAGCGTCCCGCGAGTGCCTATTCATTTCATCGAAAGCTCCCACTATTCATCCGCTGATGCTGGAGCAGAAATTCTCAATATCCAAGCTCTCGACTCATGGATCACTCTCGTCCAGAATTATCTGGAAAAGGGAAATCTCCCAAAAGATTCGATAGAGGCGATGAAAATTCAGATAGTGGTGACGTGATATGTAATCCTAGATGGATACCTCTATAAAAGAGGATACTTCACTCCTTATCTTCGATGTGTCGCCACTCCTCAAACTGAAAGGATAATGGAAGATCTACACAAGGGAAAGACGGGATGTCATGAAGGCGCCAAAACCTTGGTACTAAAAGCCTTACGACAAGGGTTCTATTGGCCGACCAGGCATAAAGAAGCAAAGGCTCTGGCATCTACAACTATCTTCCAGATGATCAAGTTCATACGAGAACAAATCATATCTCGATATGGGGTGCCAAAAATCCTCATAAGCGACAATGGCCCTAAGTTTGCCAGCGACGAGCTCGCCGACTTCTGTGAAGAAACGCATATAAACCATCATTGGCTCTGTTCATCATGCGCAAACGAATGGACAGATCGAGGCGGCCAACAAAACGATCCTTAATGGATTGAAGAAAAGAAAGGCCTCTTCAAAGGGAAATTGGGTCGAGGAGTTGGACCAAGTAATTTGAGCACTCAGAACCACGCCCAAGAGAGCCACCGGCGAGACCCCCTTTAGCATGATTAATGGATCATGAGCTGTCTCACCTATTAAGATCTAGCTGATGAAAGAAGATGGGCCTTAGAAGAAACTCAAGGAAGAATGAAGCTCGCCACTGCTAGGTACTTCAACCAAAAAGTGGGGCGGCGTCAATTCTTCTTGGGAGAAAAGGCCCTCTGGAGAAATGAGTTCTTGACAGCCGACCAAAGAGGAAAGATAGTGCCGAAATGGGAAGGTCCTTATGTCGTCATCGACATACCCTGCCTCAACCCCCACAAGATGGAAGATCCCCAGGGGCAACGCCTCAATAAGACTTTCCATGCAGAGCATCTAAAGAAGTTCTATGTCTAGAAATCCTTGTTTACAATAGAGTGATGAAGATATGATTTCTTTCCTCTTAATGTCAACATGCAATAAATGAGCAGTCTTAACTGAATCCTCGACTCCATGTAGTCGGTGGCGATCCAGGAGTTCAGTCTTAACTGGCTCCTTCAACTATCTTCAAAGGAGCAGTCTTAACTGACTCCTCGACTCCATGAAGTCGGTGACGATCCAGGAGTTCAGTCTTAACTGGCTCCTTCAACTATCTTCAAAGGAGCAGTCTTAACTGACTCCTCGACTTCATACAGTCGGCGACACAGGGGTTCAGTCTTAACTGGCTCCTTCAACTATCTTCAAAGGAGCAGTCTTAACTGACTCCTCGACTCCATGAAGTCGATGACAATCCAGGAGTTCAGTCTTAACTGGCTCCTTTAACTATCTTCAAAGGAGCAGTCTCAACTGACTCCTTGACTCCCTGAAGTTATTTCAAGTAAAGGAGCAGTCTCAGCTGACTCCTCGACTCCCTGAAGTCCTCTCAACAAAGGGGCTGTCTTAACTAACTACTCGATACTAAGAGGTCATCTCGATGAAGGAGATCGGTCCCTACTGACTCCTCGATTCTATCAACGCCAAACGACGGAAAAAAGCCTATGTGCTAAGAGAACAGAGGGGCAAAACTCCTTCTCTCATCATAAGAGGTACTCGCCATAACTCCTTCCCCTTTATTTTAAAGACTAACGACTTATGTCTCGGGGGCAAGTGTTGGATATGATTCGAGGCAGCCTAGTACGAGTCGACATAATAAAAGTCGAGATCCCAAAAGAATATATGATCGACCATTCGAGTCAAGAATAAGGAGATGAAGACGAATGGTCAACCACCCTACAAACAGAAGTCGACTTCCAAGGCAACGACCATAAAGGAGGGCAAGACGAAAAGGTCACTCAAAGATTCCCTCTTAAGGTGTAAGTCGAGTCGAGGACCAAAGCTTCCCTTCTAAGGTACAAATCAAGTCGAGTCGACCATTAGGACTTAGAAGAAACCTTCCCTCTTAAATAAAGGACAGGTGGAGACCTGCTTGCCGCCTTTAGAAGACTTCCCTCTAAAGGAAAGGACAGCTGGAGACCTGCTGCCCGCCTTTAGAAGACTTTCCTCTGAAGGAAGAGGCACCAGTTGGCGACCTGCTCGCCGCTCTGTATACCACGAAAACCTTCCTCCTAAGGAAGAGGTACCAGCTGGCAACCTTCTTGTCACCTGCTTAAGCCGACTGCTGGATAGAAACCCTCCCAAGAGGGTAACCACCACTTAAAGTCGGTACACTCCCCCTATAAATAGGGATTCACTTTCATTATTTACTTAATCTTGATTCAGATACTTTTAAGTATTCTCTCTTAAATTCCATTACTGACTTAAGCTTCGGAGTGGAATCAGGGGCCATCCCCACCCCTTTTCAGGTCTTCGCCACTTACAAAAAGCCCTAAAGGAAATTAATCACCCGAGAGGTAGAGAAAGACACCTAAAGGAGCGAGTTAAAGGCGAGACCTCAAAGTCCATTTCCTGAAGTTCAAGGCCACGTCATCTTGATCCCAAAACTGACAATATATTTTCTCAATCTTTTAGGCAACTAAATCTATTAATAATATCTTTATCCCTATTAATTATCTAGATATATTGATATTTATATATATATTTCTATATATTAATGTGAATCTATCTTTATGTTTCCAATTATAGATATATTGTTACCCTTAATAAAAATAAAAAAATGGTAAACAATATCCCTAATTGTTTCGGTCGAAATACACATTACTTGGGGCCTAAGAAATAAAAAAATTTACCTTGTAATTCCTATAGGGTTCGGCCAAAAACATGAAACTGGAGACAAGTGGTCAAATTTCAAGATCAAATTTTACTAAGATCTACAATCCAATGTTCAATTTTGATAAAAGTCACGTTTTTCTTGAAGATCATGAACATCAAATTTTACTAAGAACATCATGAAAATTTCGGCACTACCAAGTTTAAAATTTCTAAAATTTTAAAAATCTTACATCTTTAAATTTTCGGCCAAAATTTTAAATTTTCAAGAACATCAATTTATCAAAATCATGAACTCCTAACACAGGCTCTGATACCATTGTTGGATTAAGGGGAAGATTACAACGGAAACATAAACACATGTGCATCCTTGTAATCAGAATTAAGCAGCGGAAGATATGCACATACCTTAAACATTTTCCGTAGTCCCAAGGATCATGCTGAGGGAGTTCACGATCCACCGGACGGAACCCGTAGAAGTTCTTGTTAAGGAAGTCCTACGCGGTATTAGCTCCACAGCAAAGCCACTTATCGATTCTTGGCAGGGACGGATCTCCGGAGTGATTTGCTCGAAGCATATTGGCACACCCTTGGTGTAGTATATGGTTCAGCCGAACTAGGTGTTTAGGGAGGAGGGTTTTTCTCTCAAATCACCACTTAGGAGGAATTGTGAATTAGTCTTAATGAAAAACCCTAACACTCCTTATTTATAGGAGGAGCAAAGTGGATAAAAGTCTACTTTGCCCCCACTAGTAATATTCGGCCGGCCATTTATAAGGGAGGCCCAATATTTTGAGCATCTCATGTCAATTGGGATTTGGGTCAAGCCATATTTCCCTAATGTGACATTTACCCAATTGCTTAGGTAACATATACATATTAATAGGCTTCCATTTACGGCACCCAATCACCATATGCTAACAGAAGTATCACATCGATCATATTCTCTAAACGCCCATATTTCTAACTAGTTTATTCATTACGACCATATTTGTAACGACGATATTCTAAAAAATTATATATATATAACCTACCATCAGAACGTTTCCTCGCATGAGGCACACATAAAGTTGTAGTTTCTACGATGGTGACACTTGAAGGGGAACTTCCTGGTCACACGCGGAAGATCAAGTCATAATGCATATGCATGTTTTAGTGCTAATCATAGACATCAAGTATTATACATGCCATTAATATCTAAAAACAACCGCAACAAAACATGTTATATATATAACAATTATAAAATAAACAATATGTTTTATAATTGTCATATAATATTATAAGTTGTCCGAAATTTTCCTTAAATGTATTTTTCAAATATGTCTTCTCTTTTTTATGTGATTTATTTTATGAGGAAAACCAATTAATTAATTGAAAGTACTTGATTATAATAAATTAAGTGTAATTAATACTAAGGAGACACAAGAGAGAGTACGGCAAAAAATTTGGTTAGGGGGAAATTCGAAACAATTTGGGGCCAGCGTTTTAGATTTTCAAAATTGTCATCTCTTCTCCCTATCCTTTTCCCGGTACAATCTTGTAAGACTCTATATAACCGTTCCCTTCTAGTTTCTCCTTTAGGCACAATATTCTCACGCAATCTTCAAGTGCACCTACAGAAACCTCAAATTTTCTTTCGGAAAAACGACTCAGGTTAAATCGCAACCCTGTTCGCAACTCATCTTTTTTTTTTTTTTTTTGCCTTCTTCGTTAATTCGTATGTGTATTAATTAGGCTCTTTCCCCAGGTTAGACTCGCCTGACCACTCCAGCCGAAACCATTCGTCTACTGCACCAACAACCTAGATCCGATATGTTCCTATACTGATCTGCGGTAAAACACAGTTAATTTGAGGGTAGTAAACTATTATGCTCCTATTTATTTTCATTTTTACAGTTATAGTAGTTTCTGTATCTGCACATATACACATGTATTTAGCTAGTCATGTTCAGAATCATACAGATTCAGTTTATTTTCGTCATCAACCGAGTCTGATGAATCTCCTTGTTCACTGTTTAACAGGTTCATATTTACGCGAACGCCATTACGACTGTGTTAACACATGGGATACTATGTTGACTAGTAGTTGAATAGGTATCTCTGCTAGCATAAAACGGCAGACACGTCGGCTTTGTTATTGTGTAAGAACAAATTTGTCCTTATATTTATCCTTGTGTTAGGAGGTTCAACTTTTGTCGTTACTAATTGTTGCCTCTTTGACATTTTTTAAAAATACGTTCGTAAACGCTGCACATCTCATTTCCAACGCTGTTATGATCCAACTTCGTTCGCACAACCGCCATATCAGCAGTTTGTCCAACGTTCTTAGGCAAAGGAATCAGACCAGTTTATTGAGTTTTATCATTGAACGTACACTACTATGCAGTCAAAGAATTATTGGTTTGCTTGTAGTTTTATATAAATATTGATTATGCACTAATTTCTCGATATTAAGTGAAATAAAATTATACACCGGGTTTTGTTATTACAATCTGACGATGGATGTCAACATAGAAAATATGGTACGACGATATTTTTCGACCTCATACGTTGCCCAACGCAAAACATACCATACAACGAAAAATAATTAAATCATCAAAGCAACATTCAGTAGCTGGTCTGCACACGCCAATTTCATCTGCTGGACTTGAATTGAGCCGAGTCTAATTGTGTTATGTCGAAACATTCAATGCCGTGTCAACAAGTCGGTATTAGTAACGGATATGTGTAGTGGTAAACTGAACATTCAACATGCAATGATAGTATGTTAATGTTAAAGACAGTATATGGCAGTATGTCTTCACATGCTGAAATTATCATTATGTGTTCGAGTACCCAATACCAAGCCTAACATTGGAATCAAATACGGTGGCGCTGAACATCACAATTTGAATTCACCTAACACCGACTCGCCAAAATACCATTGGCATCGGGTGTAGGGTTTCTAAATGTCGACAACAAATACTGGTAAATGTATCCCGTAGTAGTAATTCGGGTCGCGATCCGAACATTTGAAGACGACATAATGCAACAAGCTTATACAACTGCAATGGAAGGTTTCAGTAATAACGGAATGAGTGACTAAATATGCGTACTTAACGTTTGCCTAATGGTAGTCTAAAGGCTTTCATCGGAAACCAAAACCCAGCTACTAAAGACGCATATTCAGTATCACCAGGTTGCAGCTCCCTAGGACAGCTTTAGCACCGGCCAGTTGGAGTCGAGAGGGCGGCAGCAGAGCCTCTCATGCCTCTACTTCCATCCTAACAGCGGCAGGACATCGGTCAAAAACTTTAACGACGGATTTAATGTACCGTCCTCTTCCCGACAGATATATCTCGTAAGCAAACATTCCTGACCGATTTTTCCTGTCAGGGACGTTTCCGACCGCGTTTCGGAGCATGTTTTAACGAGAGGCCATATCGGACGGAAACTACCGGAACATGCCATCTCTGTTTGGATTCCGACCGATTCGACTTGTAGGTAAAATCGATTTTTGTTGTAGTAGAATTGCAGTTACCGCTACAACTTTATAAGTATAGGATGAGCACTTTAATTAAGGTGGAAATGAGAATGCATGTGAAATTTTCCTAGAGTTAATAAATTAACCATATATCGGCCAAAGAAAAAAAAGAAGATAGTAGAAAATTTATCAAAATTGTTCTTGGAGTACGAAATCATATCTTGAACAAAATCATATCTATATTCTAATACCAAATGATTTACCATATTTTTAAAATCAAACCACATGGTTAGCCAAAAGAATAAACATAAAACCACATTCCAAACCCGGCTGGATCAGGTGACCCGACTATAAAAGGAAGGCTCATCGAGACTTCCCATCACGTGCAAAGCACTAGCCGTACACTTTGGTATTGTTTTATATATATATATATATATATATATATATATATATATATATATATATAATATATATTTACGGTAGTGTCCTTTAGGGGAAGATTCCACACCGCATGTCCAAATGTATATTATTTATTTATTGCCTACTGGAGTAAATTATATTTTACAATTAAAAAATATTTTTATTTATTGGAGGTGAAATGAAATCAGAAAATTCCCCTGCTGCTACACTGAAAGGATGCAGCACACACGTGTTTCCCCTTGGGGAGGCCGCACCACGTGATAGAGTTCCCGGATGCATATTCCCTTTAACGGTTGAGATAGACTTGGACGGTTTCTGTGTAATAAATAATTAAGGAAGTGGCGCTCTCTGACGGATAGCTGACCTTAACGGTTACAAAGCTGACCACTGCGATTCCCACTAACCTTTACCATATCAACCCCCACGTTGTATTAAGAGTTAGAATTTATAATCTGTCTGAAATTTGACCAGGATAAAATTTGGTGTCTGATGTTTAAATTGAGAGTCACAAGTTTCATTTTTTTTAAAATTTGGTGTCTCGGTACGATTATTTTAGAGCAATTAATCCGACGAAACCGATTGTCAAATTTGAGCCTCCATGCACGCTCCATTCTTGTCACCTTGTCGGGACCGTCACCTAAGAAGTTGGTCACATCCGTACAAGTAAATCCTGCTTTGTTGTCACTGGAAATCGCTTCATACCACTCTGCTGGAAACCTTTTCTTTTGGATGATCAACTTTTGGGTAAAATTTAGCGAATTTGTGAAAAGTACAGAGTGATGGATTATGAGTGGGTGAGTGGATTGATGAAAATGATTGAATGAAGACGGAAAAAAAACGCGAAGACCCATTTTCAACAAAAATGAAACCTGGATTGTCTATTTTAACATTTCAAACTTCAGAAACCAAATTTCAACGTTGTACAAACCTTGGACTGTTTTTAGGTTCTTAACCCTTGTATTAAATTAAATCCTCATGGTGTGAATAACAATCCTATGGTTTATACCAAAAAAATATCCTATGCTATTATTAGTTAATTTATTTATTTAAAAAAACTCAACTAGTTCTCAAACTTACGAACTTCATATATTCTATTTTTGAACTTTTATATATATATATATATATATATTCACATCTTGAAACTCATGAAAATAATTATATTTTGGTCTCACGGCAGTTAATTACGTTGACTATGCAATCAGTGGATATTATCAAGATGCGACTTAGCATTGTTGTAGTCACTGTCTACTAAAATAAAAATGAAGCAAATTGAATAAAAAAAAACAATTTTTTTTTAAGATGATAAAAACAAATAAAAAAAATCACTATTTTGCAATAAACAGAATAGAGAATTGTAAAATTGAATAAACTTATTTATTGTTCTACATCCATTTAATAAGTTCCATAAATTCTTAAAAATTGTTCGAGAAGTGCAACATGGGTCTTTTTATGATCTTTCTACCATGCTTCAAGAGCACCATACTTTTTGTACATTTTTTTTTTTATTTTTCTATTGGCCTAAAGGTGCTAGAGGGAAATTCATATTATTAATAGTATGATGCAAATATTATGCATGGTTAAAAAAATTTCATATTTTCTATACTTTTAAAGATTTACATATGTTACAATTAAGTCCACCCTAATAATAAAAAAACCAAAAGAAATGTGCTCTTGGAGCATGGTAGAAAAATCCGTCTTTTTACTATGCTTGTGGAGCACTATACTTGTGTTTTTTTTTACTATGGTGGACTTAATTGTAACATATGTAAAACTTTAAAAGTATGAAAAAGTATGAATTTTTTTAATTACACATAATATTTGTATCATACTATTAATAATATCAATTTAACTACAGGATTCATATTTAGAAGAATAAAAAAAAAATGTTTAAAAAAAAAGGCTTCTACAAGCATTGTGCTTGTGGAGTATAGTAGAAAGACCCGACATATACAGTGAATTAGACCATGGAAGGACCAAAAATAAATTTGTTTTCACTAGAAAATAGAAATTTTTTTTTTTTTTTAATAAAAAAAAAGTTTAAGGACATTGGTAGGAAATGATGGAAAATTTGAGTACCAGGTGATATTTTTCCTAATTTCCATATTATTGTGGTGATTCGTTCCAAGTCCAGTTTACCCGAAATTAATAAAATAAAATCGTCCCATTTATTATAAATTTCCTATGGAAGACTCTAACTTGATTGTTATCTATAAATATTACGAATATATATATGTAGATTCTTAAGGATGTCCATATTATTATAAAGAAAATATTATGATACGAATTGGAGCAATTAAGACTAATTGTATCACGTATAAGCCAGGAGGCACTAGAAAATGAAGCAGGTGGTGTATATGTGGTTAAGTGCGAGAGCCGTGTCGTGTTCATTGATTAAATGTGATCATATGCGCATATATATAGCATAGCGGAAGGCCGTGTAAATTACTATTTTTTTAGAATATTTTTGTCTCCTTCCTGCGCCGCCGCTATGAGGGTTTCCGATTAGCTGCTACGTTGTGAGGGATTTGTTTTCTCTAGTTTGAGAGTTGTCATCTCCTTAGTGGGAATTTGCCTCTAGTAACAATTGTGATGCCAGAATACCTATCAGAACAATTGCACTTCCGTCCAAAACGTTACCCTATATTTACCTTTCTTACATTGCTAAATCAGATTACTTTATTTGATTGCAGGCTTTGATTGCGATGGACACAGATCGAGGATCACATTAGCGATCCACACTACCACAGTCAAGTACAATTAATAGTGAATCCCGGGGAATCACTGTCCTAAATCTAACGGAAAATACAACTGAGGACCATGGTCTTAGGTGTGTGGGGCAAATAATCTATTGCAAGCAAATTAAAAACAAAGCAGTCCATAATGTGTTGAAAACTGCATGGGCAAGATATAAAGGGGTACAAATTACAGATCAGTCTGATGATACAATCATGTTTGATTTTGGGAGTAAGGGTGACTACGATGACGCAATGGACTGCAATCCGTGGGCGATCCAGGGACATTGCCTTAATCTTGTGCCTTGGAATGATGAACTATGAATTTATGGAATTGACTTCACCAAAAATCAGTTCTGGGTACAGATCCACGGGCTTGAGATGAAATAAAATCACAGATAGGAATGCAGAGACGATCGCCAATTTTATTGGCCGGTGGGTGGAAACTGACGCAATTAGAGGACCCAAGGGTGAGACGCATGCTTTTCTTCAAGTGAAGGTACAGATTGACTCTGCAAAACCGCTGGTGTCTGGCTTTTGGTATACAAGGAATAATGGTGATGTGGCTTGGGCAAACGTCAAGTTCAAACGCTTGTCTGATTTTTGTTTTGCTTGTGGGCTGCTGGGTCACACTAGTAATTCCTGCAATAATGAGATAGTAATGTCAGAAGATGATCCATTAAAACCAAAATATGGTCCATGGCTCCAAACTGATCGACTGCGTAAAAGAGAGACGTATAGCAGCTTTGTAGGGAGGGACTATTCAGCTAATGATTCTGCGAGGAATTCGTGGCAGGAGATCATGAAGAATTGGAGGGACAAGTCTTCTTGTCCTAGAGAAGTGGAGCCTACGATTCCCCTGCCGGGGCCTGAACCCTCCTTTAATCCTATGCCTCCCACCCCACAACCTGCCACCCTATCTAGCCATTTATCTAAACCTATAGCCACTTCACATGATCCTAGTGTTCAGTCTATCTTTCATACCATACATTCAGCCCTTGATACTAGACTCATGCTTTTGGAACCAGCCCCACCCCACACCTCTGAGCCAACCCCCCCCCCCCCCCCTCCCCCCCCCCCCCCCCCCCCCCCCCCCTCATTCAACAACCACCAGCCCAATCAACGACCCTCACTATCCAATCCATTACCCAAAAATTACCATCCTTTCAACCTAATATGCCTACTCTATCCCCCTTTACTGGCCTTAACCCTACATTTCCCTTTCCGAACCGCCCACCCAAATCACCCATTACTGATTTTGGTGAATATTTTGAAGAAGTCTCATACGAAGAGGGGTCACCTAATAGGGATGTAGGTGTCCTTGCTCTACCACCTACAGGTCTGAACCCAAAGTTAAAGCAGATGTCATTGAAGAGACGATCCATGCCTGAGGAGGAGAGTAAGAAGGGGGCTGACAAGCGTAGAAGGGTAGAGTTTACTGAATAGCTGCCCCAAATCCCCAATAGGGGTAGCCAAAGTAGTTTTCGAAGGCGTCGAGGTAAAGCTATTCCTAGGAGATCTGTTGTCACTGCTGACAAAACAACAGTGGAGGTTGCTGATTTGATGGAGTGTGATGAGCCAACTGCATTAATGGGTTTTGGTGGTTGTCCCGTAACAGCCACACGAGATCCATGAGTTACATTTCTTGGAACTGTCAGGGTTTGGGGTCTGACCTGACAGTTTCAAATCTTTTGGACCTCAACAGGAAGCATAAGCCTGATATTGTGTTTCTGCCTGAAACGAAGAACAAGGCAGATTACTGTGAAATAGTTAGACGACAGGCGACAGGAAGGGATGGTTGGGAAAAGATATATTGAATCAAATGGTCGATCCGGCGGCCTTGCACTATGGTGGAGAAGAGATGTGGATGTTCAAGTCTTGTTTTGTAATGCTCATTTAATTGATACAACTGTCAAGATGGTAGATGGAAAAGTGCTGAATATTACGTGGGTGTATGGGGACCCGGAATTTGTTGACAGTGTTAAGACATGGGATGTATTATGAATAATTGGGTGGGGGGAAAATGGGACCATGGTTATGCATTGGCGATTTTAACGATATTCGGTTTGCGCATGAGAAGGATTGTAAACACCCCAAGCCTATACAGCTTATGGCCTCCTTTAATAACCTATTTTTTGATCTCTCCCTCGCTGATTTGGAATTTAAGGGGCAGAAGTTTACATGGTCAAACAATCGGACGGGAGATAAAAGGGTCCGCGAGCGATTGGATAGGGGGTTGTTAATTCTGCATGGCTGGATATCTTTCCGGGTTCATAGGTTTTCCATTCACCTGCTTTGGGCTCGGACTATTGCCCGCTTATTCTTGTACTAGACCATCGGGATACCCGGGGTCCGAAGCAATTTCGCTTTGAGGAGATTTGGGTTGAAGACCCGGATTGTGAAAGTGTGATCAAGAGGGCTTAGGAGAGTGTAGATGGATCAGAGGAAAGGGTAGGGGTAACTCATAAGCTAAAGGCTTGCATGAGGGAACTGATTAAATGGAGAAAATATAAATACGGAAACAACAAAAGTAAAATTTCAGCTATTCAGAGCAGGCTGGATGAATTGCAAGACCAAGATAACTTTGCTTTTAGCCACGAAGATGAGCTTCAGCTCAAGGAGGAGTTGGCTGAATCATGGCATAGGGAAGAAATATACTGGAAACAGCGTTCGCGAGTCAAATGGCTAGCAGCTGGTGATCAGGATTCTAAATTCTTTCACCAAACCACCCTCGAGAGGAGAATGCGGAACAAAGTCCTGTGATTACAAAGAAATGGTGGGGAATGGATTGAAGATGAAAATCACATTATTCATGAATGTGAGACGTATTTCCATGATTTATTCAAGGAGGGGGCCACTCATGGTTTGGAGGAAGTGCTGCAGTTTGTTCCAGAACTGGTGAGTGAGGAAGTTAATTTGGCCTTAGTTAAGCCGGTTGAGGATACTGAAATCTTGGCGGCAGTGCAAAGTTTAGGTGGACTGAAGGCTCTAGGACCGGATGGATTCCCTGGGATTTTCTATCAAAAGTACTAGAGTGTGGTGGGATCGGATGTGTCCAACGCTATCAAAGCTTTCTTCAGATCTGGTAATCTTAGCCCTTCTTTTTACTCTACTAATATAGTCCTTATACCTAAAGTGCCTAACCCCATCTCCACTTCCCAATTTCGGCCAATTAGCCCTTGCAATTTTAGCTTCAAGATTGTCACTAAAATCCTAGTAAACAGACTAAAACCGATTTTGCCCACACTTATTACCCCTTTCCAAAGTGCTTTTATCTCAGGTAGGTTAATTCATGACGACATACTTGTTGCCCATTAGGCTTTTCACCACCTAAGGATTAAAAAAAACTAGTTTGAGGGAGGAGTGTGCGGTTAAAATAGATATGAATAAGGCTTATGATAGGGTTGATTGGGGTTTTCTGTTTGAGGTTATACGTAAGTTGGGGTTTGGGGAGAGGTGGATTCACCTTGTAAGGGAATGTGCGTCTAAAGTTCAATATAGAGTTGTAGTAAATGGGAAAAGATCTGCTCATTTCCGACCTAGTAGGGGCATTAGACAAGGAGATCCGCTCTCGCCTTATTTATTTATCTTGATTGCTGATGTTTTATCAAGACAAGTAATGCAGGCTGTGGAATTGAAGCAACTGGAAAGAGTGAAAATCAAGAAACATTGCCCGACTATTAGCCATCTTTTCTTTGTAGATGATTCCATTTTCTTTATAAGGGCCACTGCAAATAATGCACAAAAGCTGCGCATGATTCTGGATCGACATAGTGCTGCCTCGGGCCTAGGCATCAATCAAGCAAAGTCGTGCATTTTTTTCAGCTCTAACACAACACCTGATACTAAGACTCTTATTGAAAGCGAATTGGGAATTAGGGGTTTGGAGAATGCTGGAAAATATTTAGGCTTGTCGACGGTTTGGGGCGATCTAAAAAGGAGGCGCTTGGTTTCTTTAAGGAGAGGGTCATGAATAAGCTCCAGGGGTGGAAGGGTTTTCTCCTCAATCAAGCCGGCAAAGAAGTTCTTATCAAGGAAATCGTTATGGCGATTCCCACCTACACTATGAGCCTCTTTCAACTACCAATAACCTGGTGCAAGGAGGTTAACAGCCTAATTGCAAGGTTTTGGTGGGGACAACAAGGAGAGGAAAGGAAGATACTCTGGAAAAGCTGGGATCATATGACGCTTGCAAAGGCCGCTGGTGGAATGGGATTCAGGGATCTCCATACTTTCAACTTGTCTATGTTGACTAAAACGGAGTGGAGAATACAGAATAATCCCTCAGCATTTTGGGTAAGGGTACTTAAAGGAATTTACTTTCCAAACAGTAATTTCCTACGAGCAAGAAAGGGGTCAAGATCTTCATGGGGCTGGTCCAGCATTTTGGCAGGACGTGATGTGCTGATAACTGATGGCTGCTGGAGGGTGGGGAATGGTCAGTCCATAAGGGTATTTCAAGACCCATGGATTCCTGGATTGGAAAGATATCGTCTGCTTGGAGATGATGAAGAGTAGGATGATGGAAATATTATGGTAGCGCAGCTAATTGATGAGCAGAATGGGGAATGGCAGCTACAAGCTATTAATCATCGGCTGAGGAATGAGGAAAGAGCGGCAATGTGCTGGATTAAAATAAATGTGGATGCTTCATGGGAAATCTCAACAAACAGAGGAGGTGTGGCCGCAGTGGCTCGGGACGCAATGGGCCGGATAATTGATGGACGAATTCAGGCCAGAGATGGAGATAATGTGGACTCATTGGAAGCGAGGGCGATCCTCCTAGGAGTGGAAATGGCGGTTCATCATTGATGGAGCAATGTGGTGCTAGAGTCAGACTCCAAGGTGGTAACCGATCAGCTCTGTGATAATAACAAGGAAATTCACTGGAAGCTAGAGAACTGTTTATGCAATATTCAAGATGTGGTCAAGGAAATCCCGACCTTCCGGTGGAGTTGTGTTCGACGAAGCGCGAATAGATGCGCGAGTTGGTTAGCTATACAAGCCAGAAAGGAAATGTGCCCCTTGAATTGTGCTATTCAGCCCTAATGTCCTCTTTTATCTATTTTCTTTTTGGATTGTAATTATAAACCTCTGTAAACTTTGAAGTTTTAATAAATATTATCTTTTGGCAAAAAAAAATAGAATCTTTTTTAAATAATATCTCTTTTTTATTATTTAATAATATATTTTAATTTTTTTTATTCAGCCATACCACAAGCTTCTACCAATATATACTTCAGTTCTTTAACCTAAAAGACCATTGCATAGGATCTCACAAACAAAATATATTTCACCCATTCATATAATAACTTATGGTAGCATAACTTTGATGTTTGTGTTTTGATTGACTCTAGTTATAAATAATTATTTTTATTATTATTATTTCGGTCTTGTCATTTGTTAGAATAATCCAACAAATTATATATCATATTCAACCGTTAACTAACTATTACTGTCCTTTTCTAATAAATTAATCCGATGTAGACGTATTCTGCCTCAACCATTTTTAAGTTTCTAATTATTAATAGGGTGTCCAAAGTTTACCCTATGTTAAAATTAGGTGTCTGAAGTTTAAAATGTTAAAATAGACTGTTCCAAGTTTTATTTTTGTTGAAATTTGGTGTCTCTGCGTGTCTTTTCATTTCAACTCAATCATTTTCATCAACCCACACACCCACTCATAATCCACCAGTCTTTACTTTTCACAAAATCGTCAAATTTCACCCAAAAATTGAACATTAAAAAAAAAGTTTCTAGAAGAGTGGTGTGGAGCCATTTTCCAAGGACAACATAGTGAGATTTACTTGCCCATATGTGACCAACTTTTTAGGTGACGGTCCCGGCAAGATGACAAGAAGGGAGTGTGTATGGGAGCTCGAATTTGACAGATGGTTTCGTCGGAATTGACTTCTCTAAAGTAATCACACTGAGACACCAAATTTCAACAGAAATGAAACTTGGGACAGTCCATTTTAACATTTCAAACTTCAGACACCTAATTTTAACAAATTGTAAACCTTGGACAGATTTTTAGTTATTAACCTTTATTAATAATATAAATAAATAGCAACCACATCCACTATTATCAAAGTAAGAGTTTTCCTTGGAAAGAGTATAAATATATCGTTTAATCTAATAATTGGTATTTAAATGAAGGATGTATTTTTTTTTTTCACAACTCTTAATTACCTTTTTTTTTTTTTTGTAATTTATCATATCATTAACTATTCAATTTTTTTTTTTTTAGTATTTTCATCCATTTAACTGTTAATTGGGGCCAAGAAAAAAACTGTTAATAGTGGGCAGGAAAGATCACAAGAACCACAATATTTAACCATTTGCAGTAATATTTGTAACTCGTAAGCTGTAGCAGTAATATTTATAACACATTTGAGTATTCCTTAGAAGCATTTGACCAATTACAGATTAATTTACTGTAAGTATGGATTATTTTATATATGAAATAAACATACTAAGAATATACATACCTCATCTAGCTAATGTGAGTCCTCTAATACATGCCATAGAAAACAAAATAAATCATTGATAGCCTTATAAGTGTATTCAATATCGACCTATGCGTAATAATCATGTCTACAAATTTGTAGCCAAATAAATTCCTTGATATAATATCAAAGTTTTTTTTGTAGAACTTCTAGCTAAATCCACGGACGCCAGCTAGCTATGATTTGTCCTATGTTTGTGTTGTCATATCATGCATATTATTATCATAGAACATAATATATATGCTTTGATTTAGTGATTGAAAACAACGTCTAACTACTTATTATTACTATATAATATATAGTAATAATAAGTAACGCGTCATGTACAAAATACGGTAAGTGTACATCTCTGAACGAGATACAATGCATTAATTTCAGTGACGTATATCTATGATTACTTTGACTTCGCATTCCTGACCTAACCATTAATGTTATTACTTACATACTTTGAGTTCGGAGCTTGAGAAATCTGAAACTTTATCCTTCTCTTTTTTTCTGAAATATCGTGAAACTTCATTAAACTACGAATTTTGGCTATTCTTAATTTTTTATTATAATCGGCCAAAAATTACTATTATCTTTCTATATTTTTCTATGAAAAAACAATTAGAATGAGATAAGATTTGCAATATTTGAACTTTTATATTTATGAGCTGAATATTTTTTTTTCCGATAACTTAATAAACAAACAAGGTATAATATATTATATAAAATATGATAATCAAAATATTTAACAATCAATAATTGGGCCCGCCCGTACGTGTCATAATAACTATAATTACTGTTTAAATATGAGTGAACCTCTCTAATAAACATGAAAATCTCTACACAATCTTGCATTGATTCCATTCGCCGTTCGTTTCACAATATTTTTAGTTTTTTTTATTTATAATAATAATAAAAAATAAAAATAATTAGATAGATAGATAGAGAAGATACCCGGTCCATATATATATATACCAAACGGCAAGCATTAGGTAGTAGGTACGTCGTACAGAGTAACAGAA
This sequence comes from Clarkia xantiana subsp. parviflora, assembly GCA_036873135.1. Classification (NCBI taxonomy): domain Eukaryota; kingdom Viridiplantae; phylum Streptophyta; class Magnoliopsida; order Myrtales; family Onagraceae; genus Clarkia; species Clarkia xantiana. The sequence continues at coordinate 13,333,799 of JAPTYO010000008.1, read as the reverse complement.
ACCCCTCCATACGGATATCTTCCACATTTAATGCCCCTCAACTGCCCTGCCCCCCTTTATTTTAACAATAAATAATAATTAAAATGATCTTTTATTATTTCGTTATTTATTAATTCCAACTTCCAATTATTATTTATTTTTTAAATTATTATAACAGTTGTTAATTAATAATTGATTAAGTTAGTTATATTATTTGTCTCCAGGAAGCTCCCTCGAAGGCTCCTTCCTTTGGGGTGTGAGAGAGCGTGTGCATGAATTTTAAACGGTCTTCCTTGGGTTCGTTACCGGTCAATGTCTTATAAACCCCTTCCTTTTTAGAGGATTCTCTGGTACCCTTTTCTTAATGTCAAAGTTTCCTCTATGCAATTTGCTAGTGCAACTCAAATATAATCACATCATACTCATATTAATTAGTTAAATCACAAAATCCAACCCACATTAAATTTCATTAAAAATAATATAAATTCAGAAACTTTTATAATGAGCGTCCACGTTACCGTTGATACTTACCGTTCGAAATTACTGGAAACAAATCATAATATACATTTTCGAATCTATATATAATATAATTTGGATACATACTATTAATTAGGATGCATCTTTAATTGCCACATCACCAACTCTAATTTTCATTGGTTAAGAATAGTTAGGGATTGCAACAAGGCGGGTCGGGGCAGGTTTTCGCAGCACCGGACCCGCCCCGCGGGTCGGCCTGGCTGACCCGGACCCGGACGAGTGTACCTCCCGGAGCGGGTCAAAAATCCCGCGGGCCCCTGACCCGCCCCGCCGTGTGAACAAATTTATTTTTTTTCACTTCTCAATATTAAATACAATTTTTTTGCCCAAATATTACATTATATATAAATTCAAACCATAAATCTAACACCAATCAAATACATCAAATTCATCATAAAATACAAATTCAAATCCAAACACCAAATCCAAATTAACAAATCCTAATAATCTAAATATACATCTATTTATAATTTGGTTCATGTTATTTATATAGGTACTGTATTAACCATATTGTTTAGTAAATGTTACAACATATTAACATAAAAAAAAAATAATAAAAAATATATATAGATTAGGAACTTCGGGGCGTGTCAGCGGGGCCCCGCGCCCCTAGACCCGGTCCCGCCCCACCCCGGGTCCGCCCCGTGACCCGTTGTTATTCCTAAGAATAGTCTCTCACCTATTTTGGTGTAACAATCTCATTGCAAAAAAAAAAATGTAACTCTTCTTCTTCTTCTTCTTCTCCTTTTATCATTGATTATTAGCTTTGAAAAATTTAATTGGGATACATATTTGGTAAATAGCCTAGATTTCTCACATGTCACCAACAAGCATTTTAATTGGTTGGTAATTAGTTTTGTAACTTCTTCTTATGTTATTGGTTTTGTAACTTCTTCATATGTTAACTATTTTTCATTGAATTCTTTAATCTCACATCTTTTCTACATGTTTAGTATACTAATTCACATTATTCATATTCATATTCTAATAGTTTTTGTGAGCTTTAATCTATCTAAATAAATAATTTGTGTAACATGTAGTTAAAATAATAATGTTAACAATTAGGGTATCAATTTGTAAAATGTAAAATTTCAACTTAACAAAAGATTTCCTATACCAATTCTTAAGAATAAAATGTCGCATTGCCTCCGTAAGTTTAAATATTTATAATAAAATTTTCATGCATATTTACTTTCATTAACAACATCTTTTTTCTACCTATTTTGTCACATTTTTTCATTATTTTCTAAAACTAACTATAATATAATCATTGTTAAAATTATCAAAAGTAAGTTTATGCTTTTAAAATTCTCAATACACCATAATTTATTTCTTCAAATGTTTGAATTACACCAACATCAACCTCTTTTTTCCACCTATTTGTCACATTTTTCATTATTTTCTAAAACTGATTATAATATAACCATTGTTAAAATTATCAAAAGTAAGTTTATGCTTTTAAAATTCTCAATACCCGTAATTTTTTTTATTCAAATGTTTGAATTACACTAACATCAGTTGACAATATATCATATATTTTTTATGTTCAAACTTATGGTACTGCACATTGTAATAAAATAAAAACAATGACTACTTCTTACGTAGAGTGCGATTAAGATATCATAGTCATATAATAAAAGCAATGGAAATATTTGGAAATTGAAAGTAAATATGTAAAACCTACCGATTATTATCCTCCATCTGTTACTAATCTATATGAATTATTTAAGTTCTTCGTTCATGGATTTTTATCTCCGTCATCTTCTATATATGTCTTCTACTATTTTTCTTGGTTTGTTCATTTCACTACTAAAAGAATTTGTAATCTCAGCATACTGTGACAACGATCTAAAAAATCAACACAATGTCGAATGAAAATTGCTTATTCGAGCAGAATACTAGGATTAAGATTCCTTCAATAGGTCTCAGCACTCAGAATGTCGATCACGCCCTTTATTTCCGATACAATCGTTGTGATCTTTAAGGTAAAGAATTTTACAGGGTACTCGAAAGATGAAAAATTTAATTTAAAATAATGTATGCTGATGAAACTGCAGATTGGCTAAGCTAACTTGATTGTGCTCGATAGTATGGCAACGAGAAATAGGTATATTTTTGTTTAGATAGATTTTTTTTTATGGATATTTTTATGCATTACATTTTTCATTTGATAAAACTAAAACGTAAATAATCTTAAAAAAATCGGTGAAAAAATCGAAATTAGCTCATAATGTTTATTAGTTATCATTTATATAATTAATACAAACATAAACACTAATAAAAATTACATAAACATCAACCTCGCGCGTTGCGCGGGGCTAATACCTAGTTATTATCATAATTCCATTCAAGTAATCATTAATGTAAGATTATCATCTTGTATATGTTGACATATATACGTATCTTGAGACTTATTGAGAAAAGATGCAATGTTTCACACAATAAACACATTGTTCTATTCGAACTATATAGAAGAGCTACTATATGTAAAAGGCCAGCCCAAGCTGGTGTCCCTGCTGTTCTCTTTGTTAGGCTTAGTTGTCTGTATTTGTTATTGTTTTATGGGCTTTGTGTTTAGTCAGCCCAACTCGTGTTGTTTGTTTTCTTGTGGACTGATGTGTTCCTTGGGTTAAGCCCGACCTTGTAAGGATTTCGGTTTGCCTATTTAGATCTAGGATTGAGAGGGAGGTGTGTCCAGTTGAAGGAACACGCACTAACGATCCCTCGACTTCTGTTGTCTTCTCCAAAGCTCTCTCTACCAAAATCTAGGGTTTCCACTTCCACCAAATTAATATGGTAGCAGAGCAGGATTTCGATCCCGACTCTTGATTTCGCTTCGTCTCTTTCATCCATGCTGATCTCCGCTGCGCATTCTCCATCAAGGCTCTCTGGTTTCTTCTGTGGTCGCGTCTTTTGCGATCTGTCCTTCGTGCTTGTATCGCGGCCTCGTTTTTTTTGGCGAATCGTCTTCTTCGCTACCAGTTCTTTGGATTCTTGGCTCGTTTCTGCCAGTCGTCGTCTTGCAACCACTCTGACGCTTCGTCTTCTTGATATTGGATCGTTACTATTGAGGAAGGAGGCAATCCGATGGCTATCGTGGATTCACATCACCCTCTCTTCTTGCATTCCAGCGACAATCCTAGAACCTGTGTGACTTCTCACACACTGACTGGTATTTCTGACTATCCTATGTGGAGCCGTGCTTTACGCTTTATTTTGATCGGTAGAAACAAGCTAGGGTTTGTGACTGGCACTTGCTTGCGTGACAAATTTGATCCTGCTCTTCATGAACTCTGGGATAGATGTAACGCCTTGGTTTTCGGATGGATCATGAATTCTGTTTCTAAGGAAATTGCCAGCACTATTATGTACATTGAAACAGCCGTGCTTGCTTGTAATGAACTGAAGCAACGTTTTGATAAAGTCAATGGTTCCAGGGTCTATCAATTACATAGAGATATTGTCTTGACCCGTCAATGATTGGATTCTGTGTCAAGTTTCTTTACAAAATTAAGGTTGTTGTGGGCCGAGTTTGATGATGTTTGTGCTTTGCCTGTCATTGCTGATGATGAATTTCAGAAATATATCGATCATAAGGACAACATGAGATTGTTCCAATTCTTGATGGGGTTAAACGACAATTCCTCCACTATCAGGAGCAATTTGTTGTTAAGAGAACCTTTGCCATCTGTTGATAATGCTTACAATCTGCTAATGCAAGAAGAAAGTCAGAGAGGAGTTAGTTCAAGTATTGCATCCTCTGTTGACATTGTCCCAAACAATCTGTCCACTAACTATGAGAAAACAAAGGGCAATCCTGCTCTCGAGTTTACTTTTTGTCATAAGAGGGACACACAGTGGACCGCTGTTCTGCTAAGGGGTGCGATTTCTGTCATAAAAAGGGTCACACCAAGGATATTTGTTTTAAAATGAGAGATCAAATGAAGGAAAAATGGGGCAATATCAAGTCCAATGCTGCTAATTCAAGTGGCTCTGAGGTTGCTGGAAAGCCTCTGATTCCCTCATCTGATGACTCTTCTGTGGATAATGGTGTTATTTCTTTCACGTCCAGCCAATTTGAGAGGTTCATTCAAACGATGGGGCAGGCTGGAAGAACTGCTCCTGTAGCAGGTGCTACCACCGCTTCTGCTTCCAATGATGGCATATTCTTATCTACTCTTTTTAGTTCTTGTGAAAACAACTGGATTTTAGATACAGGTGCAACAAATCATATGACTAACAAAAGTGAATGGTTACATGATTTTAAAGATATCTTTGGAGGAAAAGTTTATTTGCCAAATGGAAATTTTTCTTCTATTCTGGGAATTTGGAGTTTTTACATTGACAGAATCAACAAATTGAATGATGTGCTTTATATTATCTGTTGCAAAGTTAACTTCTGAATTAAACTGTTGTGCCATTTTTAAACCTGCTTTTGCTATTATACAAGACCTCTCAAGTGGGAGGGTCTTGGCAAATGGTAAAGCAGATTCATGTTTATACTTTCTTCAGCCCTCAGAATCAGATACTTTTCTAATAAAATCTGTTTTATCTACTATCAATGATGTTAGTCTTTGGCACAAGCGATTTGGTCATGCCTTAAAGAAAACCTTGCAACAGATAAATTCTGTCAATATTACTCAGAATAATAAAGGTTGTTTGAATAACTGTCCCATTTGGCCAAGGGCAAAACTTACTAGAAAATCATTTCCTATTTCTACCTCCAGAGCTAGTTCTCATTTTTGTTTAGTTCATTGTGATGTATGAGGTCCCTACAGTTGTGACACTTATGATGAAAAGAGATACTTTCTTACAATGGTGGATGATTTTTCTAAAATTACTTGGGTCCATCTTATTCAGTTCAAATCAGATGTTGGTATTGTTATGAGAAACTTTGTTTGAATGATTGAGAATCAATTTGAGAAATCTGTTAAATGTTTTAGAACAGATAATGGGGGTGAGTTTTTTAATGACCAACTTGACAATTTTCTTAAGGAAAATGGCATTTTATATCAAAGCTCTTATTCCTACACCCCCAGCAAAATGGCAAAGTTGAACGAAAACACAAGCACTTATTGGAAGTTGCCAGAGCTTTAAAACTTCAATTCATTTGATTAATATTCTACCAAGCAGTGTTCTTGATGGAAAGTCTCCTATTGAAGTTTTTTCTGGTACAACTCCTGATATTTCTTATCTTCGTGTGTTTGGATGCCTTTGCTATGCTAAGAATTTGGTGGTGACTGATAAATTTTCCTCTAGAGCAATTCCTTGTGTTTTCATGGGATATTCTGAATTGCAAAAAGGGTACAAGCTCTATGATTTAACTAAAAATATTTTTTTGTCAATAGAGATGTACAGTTTAATGAGAGCATTTTTCCTTTCCAAAGAGGTCAATTAAATCAGATGCCCATCTTCTTTGAGCATAGCAAATTTGATGGTCCCGAAGATGTTAGCAATTTCTCTCAAGCTATAACTGAGGACACAGATGTTCAAATTAATCTGGACACAGATAGTCAAGCTGATAGTGATGTTGAACAAAATATAGTTGTTGGCTTTAATGATGATCATTCACAGGGTGAATCTGAAGATAATAGTTCTGAAAATATTGTCCCTATTGATCCCCCTTTGCAGGTTAGCAAGTCAGGTAGATCAATCAGACCCCATGTTTGGTCATCTGATTATGTTTTGGGAAATCCATTTATTATGTACCCAATTCAATATTATATCTCTTATAGCCACCTATATGTGCCTTATCAGTGTTATCTAACAAACATTTCCAAGCTTGTTGAACCTGCAAATTTTCAGGAAGCATCCCAAGATCCAGAATGGATCAAAGCCATGTCTGAGGAGGTTGCTGCCTTGGAGGACAACAAAACTTGGGAAATAGTCACTCTGCCTAAAGGTAAGGTTCCCATTGGTTGCAAATGGGTCTATAAGTTGAAATATAACTCTGATGGTAGCTTAGAGAGATATAAAGCTAGATTGGTTGCTAAAGGTTTTAAACAAAAGTATGAGATTGATTACTTTGAAACCTTCTCCCCAGTTGTTAAAATGAAAAATGTTAGAGTTATTTTATCTCTTGTTGCTTCTAATAGTTGGCCTCTTTACCAAATGGATGTGTATAATGCCTTTTTACAAGGTGATTTAAATGAGGAAGTTTATATGTCTTTACCTGGGGGATTTGGTACTCAAGGGGGGAAGGATGTCAAAGTTTGTCGATTACTCAAATCCCTTTATGGACTTAAGCAGGCTAGTAGGCAGTGGAATTTCAAATTGACATCTGCTCTTGTTAATGCTGGTTACACTCAGTCAAGTTATGACTATTCCCTGTTTACAAAGTTTGCCGATGGTGAAATTGTGGTTTTATTTGTCTATGTGGATGATTTACTCATTTTCGGTAATAGTGCAAAGTTGATTTCTAAGTTATAATCAGTTCTTCAAACCAGTTTTAAAATGAAGGATTTTGGTGAATTGAATTATTTCTTGGAAATTGAGGTTGCTAGAAGTGTGGATAGTATTTTATTAACTCAGAGGAAATATACTCTTGAGTTAATTGCTTCTGTTGGAATGACTGCTTGTCGTGTTGCTGATACTCCTATGGAGATGAATGTGAAATTGACCAGTAAAACTTATGATGATCACCTTGGTATTAATAGAGATGATAAACTCCTAGATGATGCTACTATTTTCAGGAGGCTGGTAGGAAAATTTCTATATTTGACAGTTAGTAGACCTGACATTTCCTTTGCAGTCAGGGAACTTAGTCAATATATGCATGAACCCAAAAAATCTCATTGGGATGCTGCTATGAGGAGTGTTAGATATTTGAAGCAGGAACCAGGAAAAGGTATTCTACTTTCTTCAAATTCTTTGCTTGAGTTAGTTGGTTTTTGTGATGCTGATTGGGTAGATGTGTTGAGACTCGTAAGTCAGTAACTGGATATGCTATTAAGTTGGGAGATTCTTTAGTCTCAGGGATGGCTAAGAAACAAACCACCATCTCTACCTCATCAGTTGAGGCTGAATATAGAAGTGTTGGTCACTTGCTAAAAGAAGTGTTGTGGTTGCGTGGTCTAATGTTTGAATTAGGCTTTGTACAGAGGAAACCAACCAGGTTTCACTGTGACAACAAAGCTGCAATTCAGATTGTCAACAACCCAGTATTTCATGAAAGGACCAAACACATTGAGATTGATTGTCATATGGTAAGAAATAAGGTATTGGATGGAACTGTGGAGTTAATTCATCTTCGTACTAATGATCAACTTGCTGATATTTTGATCAAGCCTTTGAGTTCTGAGAAGCATCATTTGTTTTGTTCTAAGTTGGGTTTGAAAAACATTTATTCACAGCGAGTTGATGATTAGTTTGAGGAATGATTTGTTTCTGTTTTCTCTTGTTATTTGTTTTGTGTTCTTCTTTTTTCTGATTGGTGTTTACAGGTTTGTGAGGTGTTTAGTTTTGCAGAGTTGGTTTTTACAGGTTGAGGATTCGTTGGATGTTTGTAGATTGAAGTTTTGTCTTTGCTGGTTGCTTGGACGTGAAGGTTTCACCAGCTTGAGGGGGAGTGTAAAAGGCCAGCCCAAGCTGGTGTCCCTGCTGTTTTCTTTGTTAGGCTTAGTTGTCTTTATTTGTTATTGTTTTGTGGGCTTCGTGTTTAGTCAGCCCAACTCGTGTTGTTTATTTTCTTGTGGACTGATGTGTTCCTTGGGTTAAGCTCGGCCTTGTAAGGATTTCGGTTTGCCTATTTAGATCTAGGATTGAGGGGGAGGTGTGTCCAGTTGAAGGAACACGCACTAACGATCCCTCGACTTCTGTTGTCTTCTCCAAAGCTCTCTCTACAAAAATCTAGGGTTTCCACTTCCACCAAATTAATACTATATTAAAAGTACATTATGATTCACCATCAATTATTGTATCTTTTCAGTTATACATTTTAACTCACCGTATAGAAGAACTACTATATTAAAAAAAAAGTACATTGTGATATCACCACCAAACCATTATGTATTTTTAATTATTTATTATATGTGACACACTAACCATTGTGTCTTATAATATACCCAAAAAAGTCTTTTAACAAAGTAATAGGTACATGAAATCACCATCAATTATAATTATAATATCGAAGTTTTGATTATAACACTATTGTTGTGTAGATCATGCCGACTTTTCGGCTAAATATTGGACATGTTGGCTAAAAAAAACTACCTTAGTATCTTTAAGAAATCAAAACTAATAATTGTACCCGTTCATTAATCACGTGTGATCGATCTTGTTATTTGTCTCTTAGATTATTCAAAAAATTCAAACAAATGTGTGGTGTCAAAGCAGTGTGTGGCGATGGCATTAGTGGACTGATAGAACTTATAACAATTTTAATTGTGTTGATAGGACAAATAAACATTGTAATTGTTAGAAAATTGGGTCGCTCTTTATGCTAACCCATTAACTAAACCCAATTTTATGTAAATTAATTCAAAGTAGGTGACCTGGAAAAATGAGGCTATAAACATTGATATTAATGCAACCTTAATATTAATGCCAAACTTTTTTATTGGCCAAAATTAATATGAGTAAATTACTTTAAAAATACATACTTTGACTTTGTTCTTAGATTTAGCAAAAAGATTTTTTTTTTTTTACAAAAACAGTCACGTATTTTTAAACTTGTATTAGATTTAACCACTTTTTCAAATTATGTTAGTTTAGCAGTTGAACGCTGATGTATCATAATTAGCTGAATATGACATGAACCCTAAACTCCACATCAAATAGACGCATCGCATCAATCATTAGTAATATCAGTAATAAGTTATAAATTTTATATAATTAACCATTAATTCAATATTTATTACTGTGACATATCTTTATGTCATGGACCTGGAGCATACACCCACAAATCAACCCAATATGAACGGAATCCATCCACAAATGGCAACCAAGGAGGGTGAAGTTACAAGTGTCCTGATACGATGTATCTGTCTAGTTTCCTTGTATTAGAGAATAGAGAATATGCCACTTTCCATACATGTCTCCCCATTAAATGTAAAGCTTCCTTTGAGAGCATTCCCCACTTGTATATATAGGGGTCCTCTTCTTCATTTGTATTCATCCAATAGTTGAGCAATACAATACATACAAGAGTTACATCTTCATATTCATAGCTTTAGCTTTTGTGATCACAGGTTAGGCTAACTTAGGAGTGGTTCCTAAGGCCACACGGGTGAGGGAAAGTTAGGTAAAACTCCAAGCCCGTGACAAGTGGCATCAGAGCTAAGTTCAATCCAATTCAATCGATGGCATCCAACAAGCAGTCAGAGATGGTAGTTGAAGTCCAAGATGAGTAATAAGGAGCATTTGGAGGACCTAGATCATCGTGTGGAGGAGATGCGGAACGTGGTGGCGGAAGTACAAGGGGATGCAGCGTATGCGTCCAAGAGTGTGGACAAGGTCCGTTTTGGAATGGAGGGGCTCCAGAGGGATGTGAAGGACGCTACTGAGGAACTTGGGAAGAAGTGCAACGCGCTCGAAGCTACCATCACAGCCACTCGAGAGGAAGTGAAGGAGTTCGCGGGGATGCGGACGGAGCTTGCCGAGATGCGAGGTGAGCTTGTTGAAATCGCTGACCAACTAGTTAATCAGACGCGAGCCCCTCCTCGGGGAGATACGTGTGAAGCTTGCGGGTGAAGCTTGCTGAGCTTGAGGGGATTCAAGATGAAATGGATGGGCTCAAGCAAGAGCTCAACCGCGTGAATAGGATGCGAGGCGAGGGAGCAGCCATGGGGCAGAATGTTCATCGTCTTGATGTTCTGAGACCAAAGCCATTCAAGGGGTCAAGGGTGGCAAACGAAGTGGACGATTTCTTGTTCGCTTTGGTGGACTACTTCCAAGCAACGGGAGTAGAGAAGGACTCGGCGCGCCTAGGTATGGTTTCCTCTTATCTGCAGGATAATGCCTTGGTGTGGTGGCGTAGGAAGTGCGATAGCCGAGGGAGGAAATATGCACATGGGATCAGTTCACCGATGTATTTCGTGCGCAATTCTACCCGGAGTATGTGGAGAACGAGGCACGTGGGCTGCTTCGTCGATTGGAGCACATAGGAGATCTTCGGGATTATTTTAACCAATTCTCGGAGTTGATGCTTCAAATCCCTTCCATGACTGAGGGAGAGGCATTCTTTCAGTTCATAGATGGTCTCAAGCCGTGGGCGAAGACGGAGTTGGAGTATCTAGATGTGAAGACGCTCGACAAGGCCATGACAATGGCCGAGTCGTTAAAGGAATTTCGGGCGGAGAAACCGAAGCCAAAGGAGCAGCCGAATGGTGGAGGAGATCGCATCAAGCCATACCATTCTGGAGGTGACAAGTCTCCTAAACCCATGGGAAGTAAGTCCAACGGAGGAAGATTCAACAAGTCGTTCTCAAATGACAATTCTGGATCGTACACAAGGGATCGCGGACCGATGTAGTTCTTCTATTGCAAAGGGCCTCACATGGCGGGATCTTGCATGGAACGCAAAGTGAAGTGTTTTTTGTGCAAGGGGCCTCACAATGCAAGGGATTGCCCGAAACGCGGGAACCTTGCAGCTCTCATCACTTCTGAGGAGAAGGAAGAAGATGTTAGATTACGGGGAGATATCACTACGGAAACTTAAATCATGGTACGTGCTAGTAATAAAAATTATGCAACAGAAGATTTACACATGCCTCTACCGTTATCCATAGACCCAAGATCTTCGTAGGAGGGAGTTCACGATCCTCCGGTCGGCACCCGTAGGGGTTCTTGTGAAGGAAGCCCTACGTGGTATATTCTCCACAGCAGAGCCTCTGATCGATTCATGGCAAGGGGACAGATCTTCGGAGTGTTTGCTTAAAGGCAAATTGGCACACCCATGGTGAAGTAGTGGTTCGGCCGAATATGGTGTTTTTGGGAGAAAGGTTTTCTCTCAAAACACCAGTTAAAGGGAATTGTGATTAACCCTAATAAAACCCCTAACTGCCCATATATATAGGAGGAGTAAAGTGGACAAAAGTCCACTTTACTTCCACTCTAAATTCGGCCAGCCCATGCTTAGTATAGGAATGCCCACTATTGGGCCTCTCATGTCAATTGGGATTTTGTTCTGGCCCAATGTCCTAAAGTGACATGTACTAATTAACTTAGGTAACATATACATATAATGGTCTACCATTTACGGCGCCCATCACTATATGCTTACAACTCCCACTCGCCGAAATGGAAGGGTGCCTGTTAATGTATTGTCGTCCAAATCTGCATCAACATTTCACTCCTTCGATCTGGTCCTTGCTTCCGAACAGTTCATACGAGGTTTTCCGTGCGACCGGCGGACAAGACGGGCATCGTGCTACTCATCTGTTAGGAGTGTTGTAGCGCCCGCGGAACGTTGATTCCTTTTTCTCCAATCAACCTGTTATAAACAACATTTATATAGTGTCGTGCTGTATCCTAGGTCAACTGATAATTATCCATTTGCCTAGTTTCCACTTAGGAACACTTCTCCAAGGCATCAGTACAAGTATTCACAACCTTCAACTAATATCCGGTTGGTGGCCACCTTAGTGAATACAAGATTCAATGAATTATAGGTGAACTTGATCATCCACATCACTCATACCCTTAGTCAAACCCAACCGGTTTCCAAAAAAGTGGTCACTGGGCCTTTTTGTTCAGCACTACGCTCGTACGCCGGGAAGCGAGCATTGAGCCTGACCTAAAGTATGAGTTCAGAGTCCATGAGGATACTTCGTGTGCCTCTTCATAAAGCTCCCGGGATCAATCACACGCTCGAGGTGAAGAATTTTGCGCCAGCCAGAATCACAAGGATTCCTTTCCTAGCACAACCGAGCTGTGACCCAGTGTTCGAACGTGGCACGCGTAGTATGAAGCACGCGTCGACGGAATACCTGAACGTTTGAGTTCAAAGGAATGGGATATGTCAAATCATGCTATCGCAGATTCTCATCTAGCCCAGAATGTGGATTAATGACGAACGAAGTTCATCACGGCGATCCGCAAAACGAAGATCATGTCGAGTTACTTCGACACTAGATGATCGTTTTGCGTAATCAGGTTTATCCCCCTGATTCTTAGCCAGCCTTGCTTGGTAGAGACCTCCCTCCACCGCAAGACGACCGTACCTGTGTGACGAGGTGAGACCCACATTCGATATAGTTTTGGCAGAGGATTGCATCCTCCTACGACTTATTTTATAGACCGAAAATTTGATGTAATCAAAACATTATGATTTGGATGGATCATAAACTCAATTTCAATTCATTCGTTTCAACAATGTAACTTCCAATTATCAAAATGTTATCACAGATACATGCCATATCTAAACCCTACGCAATCCAAGCAGTTTTACATGCTTTTCGAATATCTCCCTGCGTAGTGGTTTAGTTAATGGGTCCGCAATCATATTATCAGTGGACGTTCATAGTGATTATATTGTCTTCTACCATAGATTTAGCATAAAAGTATTTCACATCAATGTGTTTGGTCCTACTATGGTACATCGGATTCTTTACTGTCACAGACTGTCAAAGAACACCTTCACAGGTTTACTCCCGACGTCACCATCTAGCAGCGCAGTACGAAGCCCTTTCAGTCAGACCGCTTCATGTGCGTTCTTAGAGAAAGCTACGAATTCTGATTTGATCGTTGACAGCGCGACACGGGTTTGCTTCTTGCTCATCCATGAAATGGCGGCATTAGCAAGGAGAAACAGTCATCTTGTGGTGGACTTACGATCATCTGGATCACCACCATGGTCGGCGTCACTGTAACCGGTCAATTCTAACTTCCCGCCCTCATGGCACAGTGCGTAGTCGGCAGTACCTTTCAGATAACGAATTATTCGTTTTTTACAACCTTTAAATGTTGATAGCCAGGATCTGATTGGAAACATGCTACTAGGCCCACGGCGTAACAGATATCCTGACGGGTGCATTGCATGGCGTACATTAAACTACCAACCATGCTTAAATACTCTGCACCCTTCATCTGTTCATGCTCTACTAGGTTATTGGGGCCGTCACGTTTTGACAGTGCGCACCCAAACACCACCGGCGTATCCACGGGTTTGGCATCTTGTAATCGGAATATTTTCAACAGCTTGTTGATATAGGCTTCTTGAGACAGACATAATTTTCGGGTAGCCCGGTCTCTAGCAATCTTAATGCCCAAGATGTATGTGGTCTCTCCCATGTCTTTCATCTCAAATACAGATGCTAACCAGAACTTTGACTTATTCAGGAAACTCACGTCGTTTGCAGCAATGAGTATGTCGTCCACGTATAAGGTTAAGATGACATACTTAGACCCGGAGGTCTAATAATACACGCACAGATCCTCGTGAAGATTCTCGAATCCGTTTCCGATGATTTCCTCGTGGAATCTGTGGTATCATTGCCGTGACGACTGTTTAAGACCGTAGATGGACCTTTGGAGTTTACAAAATTTACGTTCGTTACCAGGATTAATGAAACCTCCGGTTTCTCCATGTAGATCTCTTCCTCCGGGTTTCCGTGGAGGAATGCTGTCTTAAAATCCATTTGGTGCAGCTCGAGATCGAGACTTGAGACTAGGACCATAAATGGCCCTAACCGTGGTTTTACACACAATCAGTGAGTTTGTTTTGTCAAAATCCACTCCGTGAAATTGGGTAAGTCATTTCGCAATAAGTCAGTTTATCCGACCTTTTCCATCAGCGGTAACCTTCTTTCATGGCTCACCTTATCCTTGTGCCCCTGTGGTTAGCAGGTAAATCAACTATAGACTATAATGGCCTTCATTTAAGGCGATCTCTCTCTTTTATTATTTTCCTTCATTTCTCCACTTGAGGTCTTTCCAATGCTTTTCAATAGTTATTAGAGTTAGATTTTCACCCTACTCGATGGGATACTTCTTGGAGAAGTTTGATGCCTTTGACTTTCGTCTAGGCTTGTTTATCCCATCTTTAGTCTGAACGTCTCTCCCACTCGGAATAATGCCTCATATCGGAGCATCACTTCCATTGGGAACCATTCTCCCACTCAGAACAATGCTTCTTATCGGAGCATCGTTTTTATTGTGAACAAGAGCAGTGTAGAACCTTGACCTACAACTATCCTTTGACAACCTCTTGGTCTCGGGGTTTCACTTCCGAGATGAATTCCTTGATCACTAGGATCTGAATCAAGTTTGGTTGGTTCACTCCCACTGGAAACAATGGGTAGTTTAGGTAGTTGTGTCATTCCTGATTCAGCAAATTGACTATCAGGTTCAACTTGATTCGTCTCAACAGCAACTGTGATTGTGTGTGGTAGGGTTTATTCCTCCCACTGGATTTATTATGAGAATATCCCCATTCTCATTTACCATGTCATTCACTTGAGTTGCTGGTTTCAAATCTCTCCCACTCGAATTAAGTGGGACCTGATTGTCAGTTATATCCTGCTCCGTTTTGATCAAGACTACGTTATTTTGAAACTGTCCATGCATCGGAAAATTCGTCCTCTTAGTGATGTAACGTCTCATGTTCGACCACGACAACATACACCTCAAGCTTTAAACATGTATTTTCTAAGAGTAGGAATCGAAATTTTGTCCTAAATACGTGTTTAGTGCGCATTTTAATGTCGCATGATGATATGATTTAACTCATCATCATCTTTTAGCTTCTAATGGCGGCGCGTCTTACCGATTCATTGGAACGCAGTTTTACATGTATGTGAATCATCTATCATTATCCCATAGGGAACGTCTGATAGAGTGGCTCCAACATTATGTATATAAACTGTGCTACTTGAAGTGTGTTAATTAATTTGAATGCTTAGCCTGACTTATCGTTCAAGGCGTTTGGAAGGAAATTCGTTTAACCAACTTTATCCTTCTTTGTTTGCAAACTTATCTCAGAGGTTTTAACCCACCTCTAACTGAGCATCTTAGGTTTTCACCTTATGCGTCAGTTGATACTCTTATAAGGTCGTGGTGGCTTTCCAAGCCTACTTCATACCTTTGTAGATGTTATCAATAAGTTATTTTCGAAGAAATGCAAACGAAAATTCAGCACTTCATTATCCAAACACTTCATCATTAAATTCGTATCTTGAAACGATGTGTTCCGTTTTTCGAGGTCCACTTGCGTGAAGCGCAATTTACTCTAGTTTTAACCCTCAGTTAAATCGTTTCATTTCTGAATTTAATTTTAATTTAATCCAATCGGTTTCAAACATGATCAATATTACAGTTTATTTCATTCAGTGGAGTATTAATAATAAAATAAGATTTATAACCGGTTCGTTCCTAGAACTACGCAATTAATGGATTTTTAATGGCATTTTGATTTTACTCAAAGAATTTGATGTAGGATGATATGTATGGAGTTTGTTTGATTCAACTATTTCCAATAGCCTTATTGCTTCGGTTTGCTTACATTTCGGATCGATCTCGTTTCTAGCCGAGTCGATTAATCTTGATAAGTAGAACTCATTCCGAATCGAATGGTAGCTACTTTATTCAATAATTCCGAAACAAGAATAACCAAAATTCAAACAAAATGAACAATAGGAAATAAAACCAACATAAACAATACTGGGGTATCAGATCTTAAACTTGAAGTAGTCACGAAGAAGAATGATGGACAGGTCATCTTAACCGAGTTGTACCGTGAAGGTACGGTTCATCGTTTAGACCTTTTGTTGCCGGGGGTTGCCAAGCTTTTTAGCATGCCAATGAATCTTTCATCAAATGCCTCTGGTTCTTTCGGTAAGTTTCCTTCTTTATCATCTGCTTCGAATAGGTCTATTGTCGTCTTAATCGATTTGATCAGACGCGTGAGCCCTTTTTTGTCAACAAACTATGAAAGAGGAAACATCCTCATTACTTTCCGAGCCCTAGTTCATACGTCTAACTCGTCAGCGAGATCATGAATGGCTATTACACTGTCATCACTGCATAGAATACTGTAGTATTCTGTCATTAAGGCTCTTGCTTCAGCGGCCTTACCCTTACCGAAGCGAAGGTATATGGCACACCAAAGATGCAATGCGCTGAGTTGTATAAATTCTCCTTCAACTTCTGTTGTCAGCTGCGAGAGGATCAACTCTCGTGCATTACGATTCTTCCTCAACCTTTTCTTGTTGTTGCTCTCATGGAGATTTCCATATTCGTCCAAGCTTATCCTTTTCGCTGTTGAATTGACATGCTCGTCAAGATCCGCAGCGATCAGGAGATCCATAACATTGTCTTTCCAAGCATCATAATCCATGCCGTCCAGGTTGCGAGGTTCGTCGAACTGTATCGGTTCAGCCATGAAAACTAACACATTGATAATCACGCATAATCAGGGAGACAATAACATTTTGAGAAAGAATTGCATACATCAAATATCTATTAAGATGGAATTCGACAAATAATGATTCCCCACTCATCTAAACCAACCGACCACCAGTAAACCAATGGAAGATGGCTGTGAAAGAGTTCACATTACTTTCGTCTTCTATCAAATAGATCAGTCTTTTAAAACGGTTTTAATCGCAAATTACCGAAACTGGAATTTTAAAATAAGCATACCCGATCTTGACTTTCCCAAGGCCCTTTTTTATTTTGGAAAAATATTCCGAATCATGCATATATAATTCTACTATCCATGTAAATTATCATACGCCAGTAACATTCATCATACAAACCACACTCATGCTTACGCGTCATGCGTCTAATGTTCTGAGGAACTCATGCTTGCATATATAATTCTATTTCCAAGTAAATTATCAAATGCAACTACATCCTCAACATTCTTGCATCAAACATGTATCATTCACATCCATCATACACATTTGGCGACTGGTTTTCGATTTTAAAATAATATTAAACATTAGGGGTTGATTTTCAATTCATGCTTATATTCAATCACGCAACATTCTAGATATGAATCCTAGGCATTTCCAACCATCACAGTATGTCTATCCTAGTGTGCATTTCATATATTTAACCAGGGCTCTGCCCACAATATGCAATATCCAGCTAGCTTGACTCAGTCAAGACAACATTTCTAATTATGCATAAATATATATCGAATAATAAACAATTGCAATTCAGCCCACTAATTTAACCAGTCCCAAAACATGTATCTCCGAGATCCGTCCCCATAATCGAAACAAGGCATAAAGGTTAGCAAACCTTGAGCACTGTATAGGCCTATTAAGGTTCAAAACATTTGGATTTTAAAACTTGACCTCCCTATTTTACTTGGCTTGAATTCGGTTTTAAAAATATGGTTCGGTTCAGTCAATTTCAGTCCGGTTCGGTCCAAAAAAAATCAATTCGGTTCGGTCCGGTAAAATCTGGTTCGGTCAGTTTCGTTAAAATCCTGTTCGGTCTGGTTTTAATTTTAAAATCTTGTTCGGTCCGAACCGGTCCAATAAAAATAAGGTTCGGTTCAACACACAAAACTGGTTTGGTTAGATCCACTAAGTTACCCCGCTCCGACCCGACCCGATTAGGTCGAAACGATTGAGAAAACCCGGTTCGATTTAAATTCGTCCCGGTTTGACATATTGGACCGGCCCAATTATTAAAATTTGAAAGGTTGGGCCGAAATGTTTACTTGTGGCCCAAGTAAGGTTTTAAAGTCCAAAAATATTTAACTTAGCCACCAAGTAACATTAACTATATAAAAATAATTTCCAATACTAAATATATATATTTCGGCGAACATTACTACATATATATATATATATATATATATATATATATTGTCAAGATTCTATTTTTAAGATTAAATCAATCAACAATATATATATGTAAAATTTGGCACATACATATAAATATATATTTTTTTATTGTCAATATCTTAAATAGGGAAACATATATTAACAAATGTTTTCTCAATCTTTTAGGTAACTAAAATCTATCAATAATATCTTTAACCTATTTAAATATTTAGATATATTGATAGTTATATATATTTCTATATATTAATGTGAATCTATCCTAGTGTTCCCAATTATAAATATATTGTTAACTTGTTTAAAATTAAAATATGCTAAACAATATAATTTAATAATATGGCCAAAAATCTTGTTTGCTTGGGGACCAAGAAATTGAAAATTTTACCTTGTAATTTACCTAAAAAATTTCTGCACAAACAAGTAATTGGGAACAAGTGGTCAAATTTTAAGATCAAATTTTAATATGATATACAATCCAATGTTTGATTTTGATAAATATCACCCTTTTCTTGAAGATCATGAACATCAATTTTCTTAAGAACATCATGAAAATTTCAGACCACGCATAAACCAAAATTTCGTAATTTTAAAATCCACTTTTAAAAATTTCGGTCCAAAATTATAAAACTTTCAAGAACACCAATTTATCAAAATCATGAACTCCTAACATATGCTCTGATACCACTGTTAGATTACGGGGAGTAATCACTACGGAAACTTAAATAACGGTACGTGCTAGTAATCGAAATTACGCAACGGAAGATTTACACATACCTCTATCGTTATCCGTAGACCCAAGATCTTCGCAGGAAGGAGTTCACGATCCTTCGGTCGACACCCGTATGGTTTCTTGTGAAGGAAGCCCTACGTGGTATATTCTCCACAGCAAAGCCTCTGATCGATTCTTGGCAAAGGGACAGATCTCCGGAGTGTTTGCTTGAAGGCAAATTGGCACACCCTTGGTGAAGTAGTGGTTCAGCCGAATATGGTGTCTCTAGGGGAAGGGTTTTCTCTCAAAACACCACTTAAAGGGAATTGTGATTAACCCTAATAAAACCCCTAACTCCCCATATATATAGGAGGAGTAAAGTGGACAAAAGTCCACTTTACTTCCACCCTAAATTAGGTCGGCCCATTCTTAGTATAAGGAGGCTCAATTTTGGGCCTCTCATGTCAATTGGGATTTGGGTCTGGCCCAATGTCCTAAAGTGACATGTACCGAAACTTAGGTAACATATACATATAATGGGCTTCCATTTACGGCGCCCATCACCATATGCTTACAGAAGATGGTGCGCGGTTGGGGTCATTGCGGATGCTTAGCGCTATCCAAGGCAAGAAATTCAAGGTGAAGGGCCTTATGTTCGCGAAGATTAAAGTCGCAGGCAATAAGATGAGTGCACTTGTCGACACGGGTGCCTCAAACCTCTTTATGTCTGAGGAGGTTGCGAAGAAGCTGAATCTTCGCTTGGAGAAAAACAATACGCGATTGAAGACGGTGAAC
This sequence comes from Clarkia xantiana subsp. parviflora, assembly GCA_036873135.1. NCBI lineage: Eukaryota > Viridiplantae > Streptophyta > Magnoliopsida > Myrtales > Onagraceae > Clarkia > Clarkia xantiana. The sequence continues at coordinate 13,314,044 of JAPTYO010000008.1, read as the reverse complement.
TCGGAGGAAATCCCGGCATGCAGAATTGCTCGCGAGGTAAGCATTAAAATGGGTATTTGGAGCAGCAAAGAAACGGTAGAGGTGATCCCTCTCGATGACTATGACTTAATTATCGAGATGGACTTCCTCGATCAGATCGATGCCATGATCGTTCCTTTTGCTGATTGGATTTTCATTTTGGATTCGAGGTGTCAATGCATAGTGTCGGTCAATCGTTCGAAGGGAGATGGGACAAAGACGTTGTCAGCCATGCAGCTCAAGAAGGGATTCCGCAAAGGAGAGCACACTTACCTCGCGACCTTGAAGATGGATGAGGGTGAAAGTCAATGGGACAAAATCCCAGAGGAAATAGCCTAAGTCCTTGGCGAATTTAGAGACGTTATGCCGGCTGAACTCCCGAAGAAGTTGCCGCCTAAGAGGGAGGTGGACCACAAGATCGAGCTGGTCCCAGATGCTCGACCACCCGCTATGGCGCCATATCGAATGGCACCACCGGAGTTGGAGGAGTTGCGAAAGCAGTTGAAGGAGCTGCTAGACGCGGGATATATTCAGCCGTCCAAGTCCCCGTATGGAGCCCCGGTGTTGTTCCAAAAGAAGCAAGACGGTTCCTTAAGGATGTGCATCGACTACCGGGCGCTGAATAAATTGACGGTAAAGAACAAGTACTTGATCCCTCTCATTGCAGACTTATCTGATCAATTGAGTGGAGCTAAGTGGTTCTCAAAGCTGGACTTGTGCTCGAGATATTGGCAAGTTCAGGTCGCGGAGGGAGACGAACCCAAGACAGCTTGTGTGACGCGCTATGGATCATGCGAGTTTCTCGTGATGCCCTTCGGATTAACCAACGCGCCGGCTACATTTTGCACGCTCATGAACAAGGTACTCCATCCGTTCCTAGATCGTTTCGTGGTGGTTTATCTCGATAATATTGTGGTGTATAGTCGGACCTTGGAGGAGCATATATAGCACTTGCGCCAAGTGTTCAAAGCATTACGAAAGCACACACTTTATGCAAAGAGGGAGCAGTGCGCGTTTGCACAACGAGAAATCTCATTTCTCGGCCACATCGTTGGGGAAGGACGCGTGAGAATGGATCCGAGGAAGGTGCGGTGCATCGAGGATTGGCAGCCGCCAACAAGGGTGACCGAGGTGAGATCATTCTTGGGCCTTACGAATTATTATCGCAGATTCGTGAGGGATTATTCGAAGATTTCTCAAGAAAAACAAAACTTGGGATTGGACCGTGGAGTGTCAGAAGGCGTTCGAGCAGTTGAAGCGAGCCATGACTGAAGAGCCCGTGCTCGCACCGCCCGATTACGAGAAGACGTTCGAGGTGCAGACGGATGCCTCGGACTATGTCATTGGAGGTGTGCTCATGCAAGATGGATATTCAGTGGCGTCTGAGAACCGAAAGCTCAACGATACCGAGCGGAGGTACACCATCCAAGAGAAGGAAATGACCGCGGTTGTGCATTGCCTTCGTCATGGAGACACTACCTCTTGGGAGCGCGGTTCGTTGTAAAGACGGACGATGTTGCCACGAGCTACTTCCAGACGCAGAAGAAGCTTTCTCAAAAGCATGCTCGATGGCAGAATTTCCTGGCGGAATTCGACTTCAAGCTCGAGTACAAGCTCGGGAAGACGAACTTTGTGGCCGATGCGTTGAGTAGAAAGGCAGAGTTGGCATCCATTTCTCGAGCCAAGCAGTAGATAGTGGAGTCAATCATTGGAGAGCGCATCGTGGAAGAGAGAAATATGGAGCCGAGACGCGAAAACTATGTCAAGTGGAAGGGACAACACGTCAGCAAGGCCAACTGGGAGTACGAGAAAGCCTCGTGGCCGTATCAAGACGAGATTGACAAGTATTACGCCGAGGAGACGACGAGGGAGTCGTCCGAGTTTGGTGGGGGAGAATGTCATGGACCGGAGCATACACCCACAAATCAGCCCAATGTGAAGTCACAAGTCTCCCGATACGATGTATCCGTCTAGGTTCGTTGTATTAGATGATAGAATTAGAATAAGCCACTTTTCATACATGTCTCCTCATTAAATGTAAAGCTTCCTTTGAGAGCATTTCCCACTTGTATATATAGGGGTCCCCTTATTCATTTGTATTCATCCAAGAGTTAGCAATACAATACATACAAGAGTTCTCTCTTCATATTCATAGTTTTAGCTTTTGTGATCGAAGTTAGGCTGAGTTAGGAGCGGTTCCTAAGGCCACACGGGTGATGAAAAGTTAGGAAAAACTCCAAGTCCGTGACAATTTACCCCTTCCTCCACTTAGTCAATATAATTCACATTTTTTTATAAAACTCCTCTAATTAAATCCTAAAAGATAATAATTGTTTATGTGTGGTTACGTTAATAGATGAAATTTCAACAATGGTTAAAATAGTGGTGACTCTTGTTGCATATATTTTCTTAGTGAGTCATAAGCAATTTAATAATTAAATTTTCAGAAATGCAATTATTTTTAAATTATGAATTAATATTCTGTTTAAACAATGATGTTGAAATATTAATTAGAAAAATGAGCTACGAAATAAATAAAGTTCTATCATTTAAATAATTGATGAGAAATATATACAATCATCGAACTTTATATGAGATTTTACATAAACATGAAAATATATTTTATATAACCCTGATTTAATTCGTTTTTAAATTAATATTATAAAAAAATAGGCATTTTTTATGGTATAATAGTGTACAAAATATGCTTAACAAAATTTCAATTTAATACAGTAATACTCAGTTAAATTACAAAGCAATATAAATAATTTTACATATCCACTTTTATCAAACGTAACTATATTTTTTTAGATTATAATAATATGATAAGACAATACAATCATATTTATGCTGTCTTTCACACATTCTTGATTTAGTTTAATCTAAAAACAAAAAAAATATTTGTATTATACAAATTAATTTGTTTTCTGATTGATTTTTTCGGGTAAAGTTTTTTCGTATTTAGGGTTTATTAATGACAAGAAAGGTTACCGGCCACCGAAGGTGTCGGTGAGGAGGTGGGAGAATAGGCCGTTAAGGTGGCAGGTTTTACAGGCTGGAGGCCTTTTAATTTATGATATTTTTGACAGGAAAGCACTAATGATTCGCCCTCCGATTCGGCGACCACTCTTGTCGTTTTGCTCCAGCTCAGCAATTCCGTGCAACCGTTGGTTGGTTATTGTTATTATTTTTATTTTTTTAACATCAAACCTAAAAATTTGTCCCAGACAAGGAAATTGAGTATACAAATATTATTAAATTATAATAAATAGAAAACATGATAATGCTTGACAGGCTGGAGTGTGGCAGTCAAGGTAAGACTCTTAGCCAACCGTTATTGTCCATCTCTTTCCCACACCACACTATTCACTTCTCTACTTAATTTTGGCATTAAATAATATTCCTCTTAATTAACGAGCACTTCTAGAATAATTTTCACATATTTCATGGCTGTTAACGGTTAAATCCCTCATATTTTCAATCGTTATACTTAAATCATACTTTTTGGTTTTTTCTACCCTGTTCTTTTTTTTTTTTTTTTTATAAAAAAGCAATATTATTATTATAATTAATAAAACGCGCAAACACAACACACATACAAACCACAAGGACAAAAGTTCTGGCCGGCATACAAGTCAGTCGAGATTAGGGTCGGCAATGGTGCGGTGAAAATCAAATAACCATGGTTATTCGCACCATTTACCGCAATGGTTAACCGCACAATTATGGTGATGGGCGGTTATCGTGATAAATCTTGTAACCGCAATGGTTATGGTTGTGGTTATGGTATTCGGTCTATAACCGCGGTTATACCATCACCTCTATATATATATATTACTAATATCTATATTGATATATATATATACATTATTATTATACTTTAATTATTATTCAAATATTATAATTCTTATTCCGTTCCCTTTCCCACCCGCCATTTTTTTTGTCTATATTTCTTATTATTAGGTAACCACGATTGTAAGTGATGGTGAATGAGGATCGATGATCGCAAGCGATAGCCAACTGAAGATGTGTTTTTTTTTAAATGAGTAAAACAATGAAGTTATGTTTAATTTGGATTTCGTGTATGAAACAATGAATGTGTATTTACTTTTCTTGTATGAAACAATGATGTTGTATTAGTTTGAATGATTGTGGTTAAATGGTTTAATCATGGTTAAAAACCATGGTCATGGTTAAGTTATGGTATGAAGAATCATAACCGCAGTGGTTATGGTTATGGTATGAGTTAAAAAAATATGGTATGGTTATGGTATTAGTACTATTCGCACCATAGCCTCACCATCGCCAGCCCTAGTCGAGATAAATGGATATCACCAAATTCCCGACACAACACGACTAAAGCCTAAGAGCAAAAACTCAAGTCTTGTTATTAAAAACAAACCAAAGAAAATAAAACTTTAAAAGTATAAAAAAAAAAGTATGAATTTTTTTAATTACACCTAATATTTGCATCATACTATTAATAATATCAATTTATTTCTAAGGTTCACCTTTAGGGTAATAGAAAAATACAACAAAAAAATTATAAAAAATATAGTGCTTATAAAGTATGATAAAAAGACCCATACTTTTTTAGAAAACTTAGCTATGGTTAGTTCGAGGAGGAATTATTATATACCACGGAACCGACTTGGCACACACTTGGTGCTTCTTCATCCAATCACCATTTGACACGTGACAGAAAACTACTGACGCATGCACACTTATCGCATATTATTGGCTATAGGGGCACCTTGTAGGAGTCATATCTTAAGTCTGCCCTACCCAATAATTTCTATAGTTCGAGCCCTAACTATTTTTATTATTAGTTTATAATTTTATTTATTCGAAAAGTGATTTATGAGTTACTTTGAACTCAATTAACTTAAATTAGAGGCTCGTCTTACCTTAATGGAGAATCTATAATATCTATAATAAGAGTATGTTACGTAACTTTTTTGTGTGGAGATATTTAACATATAATTCTATTTCATTAAGAAATTATATAAAAATACAATTGAAAATGATGAGTTTTTATACTTATATGTTTTAAAATATACAATATGTTTTAAAATGATAATAATTTTTATTTCATTCAATTATATTTCTAAAATTATCGTTAAATACATTTCAAATGTACAAAATTAACCAAGTACATTTCATCGTACTACAACTAAGCACTAATGATTTATACAAATGTTAAAATTAAGTCAAATCAGACCAGAACCAACCGCTGATCAATTGAGTCGGGATACTATTGTAACGCTAGTATACATTATTAGATATTGATTTTGATATTTAGAAAAGTTTTCGGTTAATTTTCTAAATTTATAAAGAATTTGACGATAATTTCAGATGGATGATTGAAAACAAAAACAATTACCATTGTTTTGAGACATGTTGTACATTTTAAAACATGATGGTACCAAAAATGATATTTTTCAAACATATTGTATGATTTACATTGTTTTCCCTATTAACTTGGCATCTTGTAGAACATTAGATTAAAGTAACTGCAAATTCATATTATACTAAAAGATAGCTAAATAATAAAATTTACAACTGTATTATTTAGGTCAAAAACTAAAAACTTAATATCGATAAAAAAAAAATCAAATGGATATATTATTTAGGGTGTCACAAAACAATAATGAGTTGATACAAAATAATAATGAAGTAAGTGTTAATGTCTTAGAAAAACTAACGGGACTCTTACAACAAAATGATGGGTTCATGAAAAATTTTCCTTCAAGAATAAACCTTTGGTGTCAATAAAAATATTCAAGAGAGACGTTTGTCACCCCATTATTATATATGCCATATGCAATGCTTATCTATAGCCCGTATCAGACTTGATCACTTGGTCTAGAAGACCATCTCAGGAATGTGCCCAGGGTAGGGCGAGCCAAACGACTCACTCTGACCGATCAAAACTCTAGATCGGTAACGACTCCATTAGTCGAGCTAGGGGCCTCACCTTGAATCCAGACTCGTGTTATACATGCACTACATGAAATCTAAACGCTTATGATAGATTTATTTGTGAGGGACATATGACTTTATTTGTAAGGAAATTATGAAAAAATCTCTTACAAATACAACATTTTTTTTAAGGGAATGACTTTTAACAAAAAGCTTGGCTAGTAACTTCCTTGAAAAACCCTTACAAAATTTTGAGTTTTCTAAGGAATTTCCCTCAAAATATAATAATTCCTTAAAAATTCTTATACTTTGTGAGAGATTTATTTCTTTAAAACATGTCGTCACAAATTACCAGTTTTATTTTAGTGATGATTTCCAAATCAGATGACCAAATTTGATATATATTCGGGCTAAAGCGAGTCATCTAATTCAACGAATCGAGCTATTTGAAACTCATAAATCAAGCTCCAAATAGATGATGTACTAAATTATAATAAATAATATTAAAAAGTAGATATATATGATTCAAAAATTAAAGCTCAATATTTAAGATTCCATAAATACAATCTTCCTTTTTTTGGTATATATATATATGATAATGCATATAATTTTGGGTCCATTTATATAAACTTCCGATAATATTTAAGTCTTTGAATTTCACTTAAATATTTCTATAAATAATTAATACACTATTATTTTTTTGCCAAACAAGAATACACTAGTTAGACGGAATATAAGTAATATATATATATTATCGGATAGATTTTAGAGCATCCACAGTGGTTTTACATAAATTGAATTCTTTAAAGTTGCCACGTAGATATTTATGTACACTTTAAGTAGTACGTAAATTTAAGACACACGTAAAAAATATTTTCTCTACAATCGTATTACTTAAACATATTCCTTAAATATATTTTATTATTAAATTTTCCAACAACCACCAATAAGATATTAGCATTAATTATAAAATGAATTAATTTATAATAAAAAATTGGTTACGTAATACATAGTGCATTACTTAAATTTAAGGAATGCTTTATGTAAAAACATAAATTTACGTGTGGGTCCCATCTTTAAGGAATGCTATGTAAAACCACCGTAGATAGTTTTTGTTGCTTTACTTAAATAAACATGTAGGACCTACGTTTACGTAATATTTACGTAATACCACTGTGGATGCTCTTAACATTTTACATCTCTAATTGAAATTTGATTTATTTTGGCTTTTATGTATCCTGTACAATTTGACAAATTCTCATTTGAATTTTTTTTTTAAGCTTTTAGGTAATTTATTTTTTGTTTATAGTTGCAATTTAGTAATTATATTCGTATACATTTTTTTACATTGCTTGCAATAATAAAAAACGCAATAAGAGTTTAAAATGTCACAAAAATTTATCGATATCAATTTGTCAAAATGTGTTTTTTAAATATATCTAAAAAAATTACAAAAAATATGACTCACTAACTTATCAAATCATATTTTTTTTTATATAACTGAAATATTTCAGTCCCTATGCATAGGATGAATCATATATATAAGATAAGGAGAAAACATATAAAAATGTAAATAAATTCTAAACAAAATTTTGTGATTTATCAAATCATATATAGTTGAAGATTATTAAAAAAAAAATATAATATTCGTTTTGCCAATCATAACAAACTAACATTAAAATTGAAAAATCAATAGAATAAATATTTCCCCGTTTTTTTTTTTTAAATTTCATACTATTTAATTATTAATTTTTGCATCATACAATATTTACCATAAATCTTATTTCTTATGATTTTTTTATTTTTATATTTAAATTTCAAATACTTTTTTTTAGAATTGAAATTTAAAAGCATGTTTGTTTTTTTATTCGATGTGAATTTTCATCAAAGAATTCATTACTTTTTGAATTAATTTAAATTTATTGGAAAAAATAATAATTTAAATTTAAATTATTAACGAGTCAATGTCAGATACATTCAAGCTTAGCGAATAAATTAGCACGAATCAAATCCACAAAAATATAATTTGGTTCGCTGAATTCGGAAATTGATTGGTTCACGAATGTAATTCGATTTTTTTTTCTCCAGTTAGCATTTGGTGAGTACCCAAATATAAGTTCTACAAAAAAAAAAGTACCAAAATATAATAAGTTAGAATCTCATAATTAACTCTTTAATATTTAGTAAATTTTTGTTTGTTTAATAACAATTATTATTATATTTGGTAAACATATGATATTATTTACGTAACTGTAGTTATGGCAGGTGTTGCGGTTTTATTTTTGGAACAGTGACGAGGTGTTGAAGAGCTCCTTTTAGCACGCGCTTTCACAGAGCGTGAGAAACAGCAGCTACGCTCCAAAATAGGGAAGGTCAAAAGGAGGAGTAATGATTAAGTAGATCAATGATGATAAACGGAAGTGGAGGGGGAGCGTGAGGGAGACGCTCCCGGCCGGGGTAGTCGGCTTTAGGAAAAGCAGATAAAAGGGGAGGTTTTGAGGGAGTGAGTGTATGTGCAAATCAGTGCAAGTAATAATGTGACGCGTGTCCACACGACAGCTGTATCCCATGTCCAACCGCCTTGCCTAGCACCTGCTCTCATTACTGCTCACCGCTTCTCTCGGTTCCCCTTCCCCATATATTACCCCCCAACAATATATTCCTCATCAAAAATAAATATCCCCAACAATATGTATTCCCATTTTTCCTTACAATTTATATATATATAAACTCCTTACCTTATTTTGGGCCATTTAGAAGTATATCTATGGGTGAAATCTGACCGGTCGGACCGATTATTTGCTTGTTTTAGTCGGGTACCTAAAATTTCGGTCTGGTTGTTCTGTTAAAAAATCCGACCAAAAAACCTTTGAAGAAAAATAAACCGTCCATTGGTAGTACGACTTTTCGGTTCGGTTTTCGGTTTAAACCGAAAATCCAATATTAACAATTACCATTTAAAATTCTCTTTATTTTCATGGACAATATCATATCGAAATGATAAATAACTTTCATTAATATAATTAAATAAATTATAAAATACAAATAGAAAATTAATATTCATAAGTGACTATTTTACAATTTATATTAACATAATTAATTAATTATATTAATAATATAAACTAATATAATATATATTGTATATATTTAATTAGCATAACGATCGGTTCGGTCTCCACGGTACTCAAAGCTCAAAATCCGAACCGGACCGAAAAATCGAATTAGAGTAAAAAAATATGACCAAAACCAAACCGCATATTGTGGATTCGATTTTTTTCGATCCGGACCGGTTCGGTTTTCACCGATTTTTCGGACCAACCGAATTTTGATTTCACCCCTAACTATATCCAATAATTCAATTTTTTAGTTACTAGCTCTAGTGAACGTCTCTACTTGTATAATGAATAATAATTGAAGTTAAAATTGGTTGAAAGTAAGAGATAATCCAAATCTCATTTTTCTTTCATCTATTCTAACCAATTTAACTTATATATATGTAAGAAAAATTACCTTACACAATTTTTAAAAATAAAAAAACTTAGAGGACTCATGTAATATCAAAAAATATTCTACAAAAATCTAATAATATATTATATATTAGATATGGAGATTAACAAATTGTCCTTTTATATCAAATTCTATGCTATCTACTATAAATAAGCTTATATTAATTGATTTAATATTTAATTAATATAATAATGAAGGGATGCATGTATTTAACCGTTTGGCTTCCCTTCTCCGGTCTCCCCTAGTCCAGTCCATATAAAAGGCAGAGAGTCTCCCCCCATTCAAAACCCACCATTCACCACCTTTTCAAACCCTTCTTCTTCTTCTTCTTCAGCTAGATCGGAATCAGAAACCCTAACTTGAAATTTACATAGCATATACAATGGATAGGATCAAAGGCCCATGGAGTCCAGAGGAGGACGAAGCCCTGAGGCATCTAGTGCAGAAGCACGGACCGAGGAACTGGTCCCTCATCAGCAAATCCATCCCAGGCCGCTCCGGCAAGTCCTGCCGCCTCCGGTGGTGCAACCAGCTCTCCCCTCAGGTTGAGCACCGTGCTTTCTCGCCGGAGGAGGATGAGACTATAATCCGCGCCCACGCTCGATTCGGCAACAAGTGGGCCACCATAGCTAGGCTCCTCTCCGGCCGGACCGATAACGCCATTAAGAACCACTGGAACTCCACTCTCAAGCGCAAATGCTGCGCCTCCTCGATCGGCGCGGCGGACGATTGCGACGCTGATTTTGTCCACCGCCCGTCGAAGCGCTCGGTCAGCCCCGCCGGGTCCTCCGATTCCAGCGTCCAGTTCATGGCCAACGGAAACCCCTTCGCCGCCGTCAATGGATTCTCTCCCCGACACGAAGCAACGTCGTCGATCTCCGACGATCCGCCGACTTCTCTATGCCTATCCCTCCCCGGCTCCGACCAGTGCGAGGTTTCTACCCGCGCCGTTCCGCGCCCCGTGTCACCTCAACCTTCGTTGACCTCGTTGACTCTCCCGACAATGAACTTGATGCCCGAACCGGCGATTCCGATCTCCATCCGCCCGGCGACTCCTCCGCCTTCCGCAGCCCCTCCTCCAGCGAGGAGCGACAGCGGTGAGTTCATGCCGTTCAGTGCGGAGTTTATGGCAGTGATGCAAGAAATGATAAAGGTGGAGGTGAGGAATTACATGGCGGTGCTTGGAGAGAACGGTGCTCCGGTGGGGATGTGCTCTCAGGCGGCGGCGGCAGAGGGAATCAGGAACGCCGTCGTTAAGCGTATCGGAATGGGCAGGATCGAGTAAAAATGAGTCGAGGAAGGCGGCGGAAGAAGAGAACACAAAGCTCTGGTGTTTCTTTTAGGGTAGTAGTAATAAAGGAAGACTTGCATGGCCATCAATGTACAGTAGAGAGAGAAAGAGAGTTTTAGAGAGAGATACGTAGACGGCGGTCGGAGAAGTGGTCGATCGGACAGCATAAAAGTGCGGCACCCTTCTTCTTATCTCAATGGCCACTGTTGCGCAGCAGCATCAATCAAGTTCTTTAAAAAAAGGCCAGTAAAAAAATGCCAAAAAAAAAAAAAGTTGAAGAGGTTTCCAATGCCAACTCATTTTATTCATGTTTCTCAAGTTAATTTAGTTGAGATGAATTACTAAAAACGATCTAAACTGAACTAATTGTTATGCCGAAATGACTACAAAACTATAGACTATCAACTAATGACAAGGTTGAGAAAATGGTGTGATATGGTTTGCCGTATTTAGACCTTAGGGAATTGTATCGGCCCAGGTGTGACGTGACTATAAAATACATTGCCCTATTGTGACAAATATCATTAATTATGATACATGCCGTAGTAGATTGCACTCGCTAACACAATAAGACCGATACAAAGCTGTCACATTGAATTAAAAAATTGAGTCAAAACTAATATAAAAATGAATCAAACCGACTGTGGGTAAAAATCCAATATGAGGATTTATTGAAGCTATTGTAACTTGGCAGCATAAATAAATAATTCTAACAACAGGGACTCAATTTGGAATTGGCTACCGATAGGTGCCAGAGATATTATTTTTTTGGGTGGTGAACCCGAAGCAGAGATAACCAAAGTTGGGAGGTTTGGCGACCGCAAGAAAGAAAGGGTGGCTGGCAGAGTTAGGTGGAGGTGTCATGTCCCGACAATTACCACATTATCGTATTCTTTTGGAACCGTCCCTCTCTCTTCTTTGTCTGTCGTTGAAATTTTGAGGCAAGCAGAAACCACACCTTCACAAATATCCCATTCCCTTGTTAGTTGAGTGAGCTGCTTTCATTGAATAATTAACTAACGATAAACCCAAATTGGACAGAACGCGGAATAAAAAAAAAGAAATTTCATTCTCATAATGATAACTGTTGTTGAGTGTGTGTGTGAATAAAAAAGCGCTAATCTCTACATCAAATTTACATTTTTGTTTTTAAAAAACGGGAGGGAGGCTTTCGTTATGTACCGATTAGGGTTGGGAGGAGGAGCAGAATAATATTATCAGTGGATGGGCTGCAGGGTGGTTGAGTTGATAGTAGATTCCATCCATTTGTGGATATTGGCTCTGAATTCGTGGAGCATGTGCATCACATCTTGCGTCAGTGACCATGATGGATCGTTTAGCCCGCGCACCGAGTTCAAACACACTAGAAGAGTTCCCCCTTCGTGTAAAAGCACCTACATTGCAATCAACCACAACACACATTATATTATATATATATTATTAAGCTGCTATTGTCACCATCATAATAAATCACCCTTATTTACTAAATTGCTTACCTAACCTTGTTTTATTGCAAAAAAACATGCTCAACTATTTCCAACTTTGACAAAACTCAACCTATGCATTTTTTTTTTTACCAACACCACTCATTCACCTTTTCCGTTTATAAATAATAATTTGACAGTCTGTTTAAAAAAACTAGGAATACACTTTAACTTTTCAAATACTAAAGATATGATAAAGTAACCATGAAAACACACGCGTTCAATAATGAATTATTGCAGATGGTTTTTTTTCCGTTCATTTTCATAACTTTTTTTTTATAGTAAGGGTATTTCTGTCCTCCAAATAAAATTAATCAATTTTAGCAGAAAAAAAAAAACTGAAGGAGTATGGTGGGTGTCTGCAGAGATTTTAGGTTCAGTTAGTTATTCTTATTTGTCGAAAGGAAAGAAGGAAAAAAACAGTATACTTTTGGCAATTCGTCCAAAGTTCAGTGTGCAATTTGGTATGTGAACCGTAACAATAATAACTAGAATTAGGTTCATACCGTGAGCCACAAGGGAACAACACCCAATACGGACGGCAACGCTGCCAGAAATATGGAAGATAATGCAAGAGCCACGTTTTGTTTAACCTGTAAGCCGCATATTTTATTTGACAATGATGTATACCAGCCGCATTAATGAAACCAATCTCCACTTTTTTGAACTTCAAATAAGTGGAACATGATTTGGTTGAGATAAAGTACCAGGGAAGTTGTGTGGCGTGACTTGGAGACACAGAATGGAACGCCGGAGATGTTGTCTCTCAGCAGCAGCACATCAGCAACTGCTATGGCAGTTGCACTAGCTCGTTGAGCAAGAACGATGCCCACTGTAGCAGCAGCAAGGGCAGGGGCATCATTTATGCCTTCTCCTACCATAATTAATCCTCCACCTGCAATGATCCGAGCTGTAAATTTTACAAAAACTGGGGAAACACTTGAACTCAAAAACCACATAGAAGTTGATGAAATCAATAACAATAGAAAACGAGGCAATAGAACAAGCCGAATTATGCTTTAATATCAAACCAAACTGAAGCCAACTTATCAAATACGATACCAATTTTGACAGATTTTGATGAAAAATAAAAATATCCTTTATTTATTTAAAAATAAAAAGAGAAGCATAGAAATGAAAGAAAACTAAGGCATCATCTTTTATCCGGCAATTTCAATTATCTATTCCGACCTCATAATAATTTTCGGCTCTTTTCTTATTATTTTTAATTTTAAAAATAAGGATAATTTCTATTATTTTTAACAAACTCTGTCAAATTTAACAGAAAAAGTGCAAGGATATAGTGTTCGCAAATTTTCTACAGCTTTTTTTTATCAGTAAAAAAGAATTCTTCAGTTTGTTTTTTGCATCTTGTTCAAAGACGTGCCATTTTGTGAGTTAGTTAAAGGGTTAACAACCTATGAAAGGTCTGAACTATCACCCATGTTAACAGGAGAGTTCTGAAATTTAAAAAGTTAATAACAGAGGTCTGAAATTTCAGTTTTGTTGATAACATCGGTCTCCGTTAGTTTTTTCCGTTAAAACTAACGGAAGTTGGTCACATGCTTGGCATGTGACCGGAAATAAAATAAAATTCCAAAAATACCCTTCTATCAAGTGTGCCCCTCACATGCTTTTAGTGAAAGGACCAAAATGCCCTTGAAGCCACCACGGCTCCACCAACCCAGCTCCGGCGACCACCAACCGTACTCCGGCGACCACCACCGTACTCCGACGACCACCACCTCACTGCGGCAACCACCACCGTACTCCGGCGACCATCACCAAGGCTCCGATTGGGCCCAAATCGGAGCCACCGGCCCCGATTGGGCTCCGATCGGAGCCACAGAGCTACAGAGCTCCAGATCGGAGCTCTGTGGCTCCGACCAGAGCCACAAAGCTCCGATCGGAGTTTTTCTGCTGAGGTGGTGGCCGGAGTCGGGTCGCCGGAACCGAGGTGGTGGTGGCCGGAGTCGGGTGATGGTGGCCGGAGTCGGGTGGTGGTGGCCGGAGTTGGGTGGCGGTGGCCGGAGTTGGGTAGTTTTAATTTGACTTTAGGGGTAAAATTGTCATTCCACATTTACTTAAATAAAATATTAAATAAAACAAAATATTAAAGGGGCAAAAAATATCATTTCACACAATTCTGTTAAATTTAAGGGTTAAGAACCTATGAAAGATCTGAACTATCACCCATGTTAACGGGAGAGGTCTGAAATTTAAAAAGTTAATAACAGAGGTCTGAAATTTCAATTTTGTTGATTTGAGGTTTTCCGTCCATTTTTATGGTTAACAGAATTGTGTGAAATGACATTTTTGCCCCTTTAATATTTTGTTCTATTTAATATCTTATTTAAGGAAATGTGAAATGACAATTTTACCCCCTAAAGTCAAATTAAAACTACCCAACTCCGGCCACCGCCACCCGACTCCGGCCACCACCACCCGACTCCGGCGACCACCACCTCGACTCCGACGACCACCACCTCGGCTCCGGCGACCCAACTCCGGCCACCACCTCGGCAAAAAAGCTCCGATCGGAGCCCAATCGGGGCCGGTGGCTCCGATTTGGGCCCAATCGGAGCCTTGGTGGTGGTCGCCGGAGTACGGTGGTGGTCGCCGGAGTACGGTGGTGGTCGCCGGAGTACGATTGGTGGTCGCCGGAGTACCGTGGTGGCTTCAAGGGCATTTTGGTCTTTTCACTCCAAGCATGTGGGGCACACTTGATAGAAGGGCATTTTTGGAAATTTATTTTATTTCCGGTCACATGCTTGGCATGTGACCAACTTCCGTTAGTTTTAACGGAAAAAACTAAAGGAGACCGCTGTTATCAACAAAACTAAAATTTCAGACCTCCGTTATTAACTTTTTAAATTTCAGACTCTCCCGTTAACATGGGTGATAGTTCAGCCCTTTCATAGGTTCTTAACTCTAAATTTAACCCTAAAAATGGACGGAAAACCTCAAATCAACAAAATTGAAATTTCAGACATCCGTTATTAACTTTTTAAATTTCAGACCTCTCCCGTTAACATGGGTGATAGTTCAGACCTTTCATAGGTTCTTAACCCTTAGTTAAAACCCAGAAAAAGCAATACCTGTATCTCTTGATATTTTCCGGATGTGATTGAGCTTGTCCTCTGGCTTCAGGCCACAGTAAACTTCGTTGATGCCAACAGCATTTGCAACTCTCCAAGCACTAGATTTGTGGTCTCCAGTCAACATTATTACACGAAGCTTGGCATAATCTAGCAATTTCATCACCTCTGACACCCCTGCTCGCGGTCTATCCTCAAGGTGTATTAATGATATCTACAAAGTCAAACGAACGTTAAAACTACAGCATGATATCTAAAGGAAGAAAATGTTAACATTAAAGTTGTACAATTATGCGGTAATTCATGGTTACCTTTTTATTTACTGAAAGAGCAGCATGAACCAAGTCTCCACCATACGAAGATGCATTCACAGCTTCCTTAATCTTCCTTGTTTCATCTTCAGATTTGCAAAAGGATGTCACAAACTCAATGGAACCAAGTGATGCTTTTAACTGTTTGCCATCTCTAATTCCTGACTATAACATGAGATTAGAAATATATATTCATCAATGTCCAAGACAAAAGCAGGGTCCTGCGTCGTGTGGTCAAGATCAACACCCAAAATCTGGGGTGGATAAAAAAAGATGCTCTATGAATGTCAACCAGATTACAGGAAAATTTAGAAATGATAAGGACGAAGAATTTGGGGAAAGGAACAGCAAACAAATAGCTTGAGCCATTCAGATGGCAGAAACATGAAAATATATACAAAGTTATTTTAGAACCTTTACCTTGGTGTTGTTCAGAGTTGCTGTTAGACCTCTACCAGGGAAGTACTCAAAAGTCTCCACTGAAACAGAAGGAAGGTCCTTCCCCATACAATGTTCAACAACAGCTCTGCAAGGAAAGTCCAATTACCTATACATTATAAAAACACAGAACATTTCCTCCAGCATACAGAGTATAGCTTGCTAAAATTTGAACTCCTATAAAGGTTCTAGCAATAGTAAATACAGGAAACAAGAACTTAGACATTAGATGTCATTCGAAAAATAGTTACTTTCTTCGTTTGTAACTAACTTGCTGCATGCAGATTATTCTTGTGAACGTTGGCAAAAAACATCTTGTGAAATCTTCAGATAGACCAAGCAAACCATTCAATATCAAAGAGAGATGGAGAGAAAAAAGAATACCTTCCGATAGGGTGTGTTGTGCCCTTCTCCATAGCTGCGGCAACAGCTAGAGCTTCTTTTTCACAGCAAGGCATACAACAACTAGTTTCTGATTTATTTTCTTTTTCTTGATGTCCATAAATTGGTTCTACTGCTTTAAACATAAGTCCACCTGTGGTCAATGTCCCTGTTTTATCGAATGCAACAGTCTGGCATGAAGCTAGAGCATCCAAAACATGGCCACCTTTCAGCCATATCCCCTGTTACAAATTCACAAATCTTCTTTCTCAGTTGGAGGAAAAGGTGCACAGTGGTCATCTTTAAAGTTCACTAGAATAAGAAGCTAAAAATGGAAAATAAAGAAAGTAAAAAGACAGCCTTATTCAGCATTATATAGTTCCTTTGCAGATTTACCACTTACTTGGAAAAAAAACATATTTAACTCCTAAGGGAATTAGTCCCAAGCTTCCAGCATAGTCTAGAAGATGGTTATAAAATTTAGTATAAGAATTTAAGTCAATTCTTTGCAGCCTAATGAGAGCAAGTTAGATTTTTAAAACACGGTTAAGAAGATGTCACTTGCAACTAATAGAGAATGCATTTGTAGGACCTAGATGAAAGTTAAAACCAAAATTTTGAAGCTATCCCTGTGACGTCCAAATATCTCATTTTGTCGGCAGATTCAAGAGGTGAAAAACAATTAATACATTCCAAGAAAGGAAAAGGTGCGGCAGTGGTCATCTTTAAAGTTTGCTAGAAGTAGAAGCTAAAAATGGAAAACAAAGAGTAAAAAAAAAAACAGCCTTATTCAGCATTATTTGCAGCCTAATGAGAGCAACTTAGATTTTTAAAACATGGTTAAGAAGATGACACTTGCAACTAATAGAGAATGCATTTGTAGAACCTAGATGAAAGTTAAACCAAAATTTGTAAGCTATCCCTGTGACAAACTAGTGTGATATGTGCCCGAATATCGATAGAAATAAGAACACAAGAATGTATGGAAATAGGAAAGCTTACTTCCTAATCAACCCTAATCTCTTTAGGAGACTAAGATTAATTGTTGGAAGGTTGATTTATTCATTGATAATAATAACCTATATATAGGGATTACAAGAATCCTATAAGATAAACTAAGATATAAAATATAGATATATGGGGATTATAAGATCCCTAAGGATATACTAAGATATTTAAAGATATAAATATAATCTAAATATATTGATCCCTAAGGATATACTAAGATACTTAAAGATATAAATATAATCTAAATATATTGTTTTATCCTACTAATATTATTTCTAAGACAAGATATAAATATAGTTGTATCCTAGCCACGTCTTTGATATATCTTCCCAAATCTCCCAGGAGTATCGGCCGTAACATTACTCCCCTCCTTGACGAGGAGCTTGTCCTCAAGCTCAAGTTCAGGGAATGCTTCATACAGCTTGGCCGCAACCTCCCAGGTGGCTCCATCTTCGTCATCGTCCGTCCACTTAGTGAGCACCTCCCGAGTGCCTCCACGAACCCGAGCTCTGAGTAGTGCAACTGGACGTGTTGGCGCGAGTCGCCCTTGAAGAATAGGAGGAAGCTTGATAGGAGTAGCAACACGCTCGCCCTTATGAGGCTTGAGTAAGGAAACATGAAACACATTGTGGATGCGCGTGTCTGGGGGTAGTTGCACACGGTAGGATACTGAGCCGACACGCTCCAGGACTTCGAAAGGCCCATAGTACCTTGGGGAAAGTTTGTTGAAACCTCGTTGAACCACAGATAGCTGGCGATACGGCTGAATTTTGAGCCAAACCCAGTCTCCCGGGGAATATTCCACCTCGCGATGGTGTCGATCATAAGTTGCCTTCATCCTCTGTTGTGCTTCCAACAGCCGTTCACGCGCCATGGCCAAGAATTCATCCCGGCGCTCTAACGCCACATCGACTGCTTCCACCTTCGAATTCCCCGACGTGTAGTCCAAAATACGTGGAGGAGCACGCCCGTAAACCAACTGGAAGGGTGTCGCCTTGAGGCTGGTATGATAAGCTGTGTTGTAACAATACTCTACCCAAGGAAGCCATGAGAGCCACTTTCGTGGTGCGTCACCCGTTAAACAGCGTAAATACATCTCCAAGGTCCGGTTAACCACCTCTGTCTGCCCATCCGCCTGAGGGTGATATGCTGTGGAGAAACAGAGATTAGTACCGCTCATACGAAAGAGCTCCCGCCAAAACGTACTACGAAAGACCTTATCGCGGTCGGAGACAATTGACTCCGGTATGCCATGTAAACGTACGATGTCACGGAAGAAGGCTTGAGCGACGGATACCGCGGTGTATGGGTGGCTAAGTGGGATGAAGTGAGCATACTTGGAGAAGCGATCAACAACGACCAAGATCACTGTCTTGCCGTCCACCTTCGGAAGTGCCTCGACGAAGTCCATAGAAATGTCTGCCCAAATCCTTGTTGGAACTGGAAGTGGTTGGAGAAGACCAGCCGGCTGTAGGGCTTCCCATTTGTTGCGTTGGCAAGTCTGGCAAGTACCGACGAAGTTGCGGACCGACGCCTTCCACCCTTTCCAATAGAAATCTCGCCGAATTCGGTCCATGGTCTTTTGGACTCCCTCATGGCCAAAGTTATGGTACGCAGCTAGAACCTCAGAAGTAAGGGGGGAGTCCTCAGTAAGATACACCCTACCTTTATGCAAGATCAGCCCGTCACGAGTTGTCCATGCAGCCTCCGCGTCCCCTTTGATAATCTGGTCGCGACGAGCTACTAATTCAGGGTTTGCCTCAATCTCGAAACGTGCCTTGGCCAAGAGACTTGTATCTTGTCCCTGAACCGCCAAAAGGCTGCAGTCCGAAGTTGGATGTTCATCACCTCGACGGGAAAGTGCGTCGGCGCCTTTGTTGAGTGTTCCGGACCTGTATTCGACGTCGAAGTCGTAGCCAAGCAGCTTGCTGACCCAGTGTAGTTGCGGGGATGTTGAGAGACGTTGTTCCAGGAGAAATTTGAGACTGTAGTGATCTGTTTTAATTATGAAGTGCCTTCCCCACAAATACGGCCTCCAATGGATTACTGCCTTTGCTAGACCGATCAGCTCCCGTTCGTATGCTGCCAGCTTGAGATGTCTTTTTGCTAGGGTCCGACTGAAATAAGCAATGGGGTGTCCTTGCTGCTGTAGGACGGCGCCAATCCCTCTCCCCGATGCGTCACATTCGACGATGAAGTCGGCGGAGAAATCTGGAAGTGCAAGCACCGGAGATTCAGTAAGGGCCTTCTTTAGTGCTGCGAATGCCTCCTCCTCTTTTGCGGTCCACTGAAAGCCCGTCTTCTTGAGCAAGTTCGTCAATGGGGCTGCGAGCACCCCATAGTTCTGGATGAATTTCCGGTAGTACCCTGAGAGGCCCAGGAAACCACGCACCGCCCTTACTGATCTGGGACGTGGCCAATCAGTTATGGCTGTTATTTTTGAGGGGTCTACCATAACTCCTCCGTTTGTGATAACGTGGCCGAGGTAGCCAATGGATTGTTGTCCGAAAGTGCACTTTGTATTCTTCAGGAGCAATTTGTGCTGTCGCAACAAGGTGAAGACCTGGCGTACATGAGTCAGATGTTCTTCCCAAGAAGAGCTGTAGACTAGGATGTCATCGAAGAAGACTAGTACGAATTTTCGAAGATGTGCTTGGAATACCCGATTCATGAGCCCTTGGAAAGTCGAGGGAGCATTGGAGAGTCCGAATGGCATGACTAGGAATTCATAATGCCCATGGTGTGTACGAAACGCAGTCTTTTCGATGTCGGTCTCAAACATTCGAATTTGATGAAAACCCGATGTTAAGTCCAGTTTGGTAAAAAAACTTCGCCCCGTTGAGTTCGTCTAGTAATTCGTCTACTACTGGGATTGGAAATTTGTCTTTGATAGTTACCTTGTTAAGTTCTCTGTAGTCGACGCAGAATCGCCATGATCCATCAGACTTCTTAACTAGGAGCACGGGTGAAGAGAACGGTGAAGTGCTTGGCCGGATGACACCATTGCGGAGCATGTTTGAACATTGCCTCTCGATTTCGTCCTTTTGCAGATGTGGATATCGGTAGGGTCGTACTGCTACCGGGTTGGATCCTTGCAGAAGTCGAATCCGGTGATCGCATTCACGTGGTGGGGGTAGTGCGGATGGTTCTTTAAAAAGGTCAGTGAATTCGTTCAGCAATTTTCTAAGTCCCACGTCTTTCTCCTGCGGTACGAACGTCGGAGCTGTTGGTTTCCCCCGTGTAGTTGATATCCTCCCTGGTATGGTAAATATTTCATTCGCATCCTCGAACCATCTCTCCCATGCCACTCCAGCATCCTCGATTGCGTGTAAGGAAATACCTTGTTCGTCTTGGCTAGTCTCCTCGCTGTGCCATGTAATTGTAGCGACACCGGACATAAATTCGACTGTTCGTGAAATACCGTCCCATATTACTCTTCCTAGTGCATTCAACCAGCGCATTCCCAGGACGACGTCGAAACCGCTAAGTGAGATTGCGAAGCAGTCGATCTCAAAGTGGTGGCCTTGGACGATCAATGGCACACCTTTGCAGAGGTCGTCGATTGGGCACTTCCCTCCGTTGGGTAAGGAGACGAATTGTCCAGGTCGTCGACGCATAGAAATCCCTAGGCGCTCTGCCGTGTTGGTTTTGATGAAGTTGTGGGTGCTGCCGGTATCAAGGAGTACCCATCCTGTCCCCGAGGCAATGGTCGCACGGACCTGGAAGGTTGTTTTCTTCTTCTCCCCGCTCATTGCGTTGAGGGACAGCTCCCGCATATCTTCTTCACAAGGTTCGTCTTCCTGGTCCTCATCGTCCAGGACGGGGAGGATGTAGAACAACACAGGTTTGCATTGATGTCCTGGTACAAATAATTCGTCGCAATTGAAACATAACCCTTTTGCTCGACGATCTGCTATCTCCCCATGTGTTAGTTTCTTCCATGATGCTTTTGGTGCTCCGGGTTTCATTATTTGGGATTGCTGTCCAAGTTGAGCCTTTTGTGTGTTGGATGAGACTGCTGGGGTTTTGCTCACCTGGTCTACTCGGTATCCGACTAGGTTTGATCGTCCCACTTGTTGAGTGCGACGGATGATCGGAGCTAGGTGCCCTCCAAAGGTACGGGTGCGCCGATCATCCTCTATCTTGTACTCGTTGTCACGTGCGAATTCCATGGCTTCGAAGATTGTTTCTGGTCGTAGATATTCTACCTCTTTCCGAAGGGTGTCGGTTAGTCCGACGCAAAATTGCCATATTTGTTGTGCCCCGGTCAGCCGATATTGTCGTCCGAGACATGCCTCAAATTGTTCACAGTAGTCATCCACTGACCCGGTTTGTCGCAGATTCGACAACTCACCCACGGGGTTGACAGCGTCGGCTCGCCCGAACCGACTTTTGCAATGCTTCTTAAATTCGTCCCATCCAATTTGGTGAGGGGCTAAGCGTCGCAGGTTGCTCCACCACTGGCGTGCTGCACCGGTCAACACAAAGCTTGCTTGGCGAACCTTGGCATCTTCGTCTGTTACCCGTTGATCGAAGAAGTAATCTTCGCAACGCTGGATCCATTCCACAGTGTGTGTAGTTCCATCATACGTTGGAAACTCCATCTTAGCCGAAGGGGGTCCGCCACACGGAAGCGTTGTTGCGCCGTTGTCAGGTGTCATGGACCCTCCTCCTTCCATTAGCTGCCCTGAACCGATCTCCCTGATGGGCCAGTCGCCGCCACCATCCTTCCGGCGATGACTCTTACTGCTGTTGAAATCCTTGATCGGCCATGTTGTTATTTGTGGCCCTGAGCGCAGCCCTCCGTTCCTGTTTCCATGAACCGGAATTGACCTTTCCGCGAGAGCAGCCGACGAGTCTTCCGAATCGAGTTGGTCCATGGGTGCCTTCCCCTTATCGATTTTGGTGATTAGTCTGCCCTCTTTGATTGCTTCCACTGTTTTTGTGAGCTCCTCCAAGCTGGTTTTCAGTGTCGCTTGTTCTGATTGTAGTTGAGTCACAGAGGTCTCAGTAATGGCTTCAACCTTTTTGTATGATATCACTAGGTCTGCAATTAACTTCTCTGTCCGATCTTGTTTCCTAGAGGCTTCTCTTTGAATTGCCTCTTGATTTCTTATGAACTCATTCTGAGACGCTTCTTGATTTCTCATGAACTCATTCAACCGCGTTATAGTCTCCTGGTCCATTGGATCTTTTAGCTCTGATACCAAATATGATATGTGCCCGAATATCGATAGAAATAAGAATACAAGAATATATGGAAATAGGAAAGCTTACTTCCTAATCAACTCTAATCTCTTTAGGAGACTAAGATTAATTGTTGGAAGGTTGATTTATTCATTGATAATAATAACCTATATATAGGGATTACAAGAATCCTATAAGATAAACTAAGATATAAAATATAGATATATGGGGATTATAAGATCCCTAAGGATATACTAAGATATTTAAAGATATAAATATAATCTAAATATATTGATCCCTAAGAATATACTAAGATACTTAAAGACATAAATATAATCTAAATATATTGTTTTATCCTACTAATATTATTTCTAAGACAAGATATAAATATAGTTGTATCCTAGCCACGTCTCTGATATATCTTCCCAAATCTCCCAGGAGTATCGGCCGTAACATAGTGATGTCCAAATATCTCATTTTGTCGGCAGATTCAAGAGGTGAAAACAATCGATACATTCGAAGCCCAAAAGTTACAGATTAACTTGGTAAAGGAAATTATGATACTCAAGTTTCAATGGATAACGGAAGACGCAATAGAGTACGACAATCATCAATTGACAGAGCGACTCATCAGTTTATGCTGATATCTACAGCTTATACAAATAAGTCGAACAAGAAAAAGATAAAACCCATTAAAAAGGATTAAAAGAATGTGTAGTTTGATGAAGGATGTTGGTTGATAAGTACCTTTCTAGCACATGAACTTATAGCTGTAGCATAGGCCAAGGGGGCAACTGCCAAAGCACAAGGTGATGCTGCTACCATGAGCCCTAGTGCTCGGTACACTGATCCTCGACAAGCTTCATTTTGAATACAACAGGTTCAGAGCATAAGAATGATAGCAGATCCAAGAGCTCATGTACATACTCAAGGAAAATTCTTGAAAGAATATACAGTCACCTAAGAGTACCTGCTGTGCTGATGAATGGCCACTTGAACAATAATGGGCCAATGAAAGCAACAGCTATTGATAGAACTACGACCACCTGGCTGTAACGCTCGCCAAACTCATCAAGCCATCTTTGAAGCTTTGGTTTGTTTAAATGAGCTTCTTCTGTCAACTGTACAATCCTGCTCAAAGTCGACTCATTCCATGTTTTAGTTGCCTACAGTATATTTTTTGAAGCAAAATCAGGAATGCATGATAAACCAACTACATAGCAGAACTAATCAAATGATTGAGGTAGCACCAGATTAATACTCTCACCAAGTTAAAACTATAGCTGCTACTAAACATAGGCAGGCAACATTTATGCATTAAGGTGGGAATTATAGCCTCTACATATCATGACAAGACGAAAAAACCAAGGCAATAAAACAGAAGTAAGCACCCAAAACTGTTTATTTTATGAGTGGAAATAGTAGAAACCACTTACCATCTTAATATCTTATGACTAGGGTCTGATCGGTATTTACTAATCCAACTATTACAGAGATGGATTATGCCATTGTAATTAATAAAAATTATTTAAGTAAATGACACTCTAACTTAACCTAGGCTGTCCATAACTCCATATCAAGTTTTACAACCATATTGAATTTATGTAAATGAGTCTATCCTGTGTAGACATGGTTAGTCACATGAAGCTCGACGGATCTTGAATTCATATATTACTAAGCGTTGCTGGTGAATATTATTAAATGAACACTAGGAGTACAAATCTATTATATGTCAGAGAGCACTATGCTAATAACTTCTAACTTAAAATATTCAGGTCACAGTGAACACAACATACCTTCACAATTATCCGACCATCCAAGTTCCTGGCTCCACCAGGAATCCTATCCCCAACTCTTGTCTCTAGCGGCTTGACTTCCCCAGTTAAATGCTCAATGGTGACTGTTGCATTACCCTGTAGGACTTCACAGTCTAGAGGCACGGACTAGTCATGGCAGCAATAGAATTATACACAAGTTAGTTGGTCATTTCGTGACAGGAATTTTAAGTGTTAAATGTGGATATTGCAGGAAATATAAGACATACTAAACAAATCATATTGGACGAACTTTATAAAACGCGCAAGATATGTTAAAATACCAAATTAACTAAATGAAAAAGCTTATGTGCACACAATCACACACACACAAGCTCACAGCTCAGGCCGACTGAACTAAAAGGTCCTTCAACACTTTACTTAGTACAAACAACTGAACAAGTATCCATACTTCCACAGAAAGAAACAACCCACAACTTCTTTCACATTGAACCAATAAGATATTCTTCAAGAAGTAAGAGAACTAAAAAGAAAATGGATTATGTACTGACCTCACCAGCACCAACCAAAATATATGAGCCCACAGCTACATCGTGCACAGGCACCCTTCTATGTGCCAAATCTGAGAATTGAGGTGATTCGGTGTCATCCTCATCCAATACAAGGGCAAAATCAGGATGGTTTTCCTTCAGTTCTCTCACATCAATCATCGAGCGACTCGTGAAATACTCTTCAGCTGCAACCAATAATTGATGTCAGATATCAGACTCACAGACCTCCATCATGATAATTCCTCTTGAGACTGAAGCTAATCTGATTACCAATATGAGCCATATTAAACATTGCAAGAAGCAAGCCTCCTTCCAAGGGGTTGCCCATGAACGCTGATGCAAAAGCCGCAAGAGCCATCAATACATGAATGTTTATTTTTCCAGCTGCCATATCAGAAAGAGCATCTAGTGCTGCTGAAACCTGGACATATGAAAGCGAACTTCTCTAATAGAATTAGTAACTACATCAGCTATAGCTATTGAGTCATTTCTACAAGCATCTAAAACACTAACGAATACAAGCTAAGCAACAAGGGAATTCTTATTTATCTTCCTAACCATATCAAAATAGCGTAATCAGTTGTAAGTTTTTCCCAGAAAATTGGTGATGTTCACCTTCTCAACAACCCCTTCTTATTAACAAGGTTCAGAATTAGAACCGTGAATTAACTAACTGACAAAAGGAACAGCTGAAACTTCTTGCCTATACAAGTCCTAAATGAAAAATGGTTAGAGGTTTTGACCTTGAAAGATTCGACATCAAGCAATATCACATTATACGGACAATATTCCAGACATTTTTGTATCGAAATACTTACGCCAACGATCGGAAAACCAATAAGAATCAGCATATTCTGCACCAGCTTCACCGACGCCTTGGGAACCAAATAAGGACAAACAGCGGCGGCTACAAATAGACCAGTGGAGCAGCAGCACAGCTGTAGATGCTCCCTCAGGAAATTCGCCAAGTCCACCCATCCAACGGCTTTAGCGAACCCAAAGAGCGCTCTCTGGGCTCCAGTCGGCTCCACGTCACCATGCCCGTGATGGTGGTGGTGATGATGGTGGTGGTCGTGATGCTGATGCTGGTGGTGGCTGTTTTCGTGTTGTTCGTGGCTATGTTCGTGGGGGCGGTGATCGTTGGCGTGGGCCTTGCAATGGAATCGCAAGCTCCGAGGAGGAAGCAAGGCCTTAATCTGGAGACGAGGAGCCTTAATCCAGGCGCAATTGGGATTGGGTAAGTGAAATCGTTGCCGGGAGCTGCGGGCGTAGAACCTGCAGAAGGAGGCGGAGTAAGGTAGAGACTCCATTGCTGGATCGGGCTCAACTCGGCGATCGTCTGAGTTACGACATAGGGAGTAGAAGAAGATGATGAAGAGTTAGTTGGGGACCTTAGAGTTAGAGGTCCGTACAGAAAGTCAAAAGAGCGAACACAGAAATGAGGTTCGGATGGTGATGAAGTGTCCACACAATATGCTCATCGCTCGTCCAAGCTCAAGCCTAATAGATCTATTCCTATTATTGGCGATAAAAGCAGTGAACTCCTTGTGAAATATGACACGTTCGCTTGGCATATGCAACGAAGAATTACACAAAAAAATGGTGCTAATTATCAATTTTCTATTTCTACATGAAATTTGAGTACTACAATAAATTCTTAACTGAAATTTTTTAAGATAATTTGTTAGATTATGTTTTATGAACCAGAAGAATTATATCCATCTAGATTTAATTAGAGTAAAGGGAATACATTTCGTAAATAAGACATATACATATAAATGTTGTTGAACATGTCATGTTACTAAATAAATGGGCAAACAATTAAGATTGATGATTTTTTTTATTAACGAGTTGAGTAAGAGTCTTGTAAAATAATATTGGAGCTTACACAATAATAATAACAACAATGAGGTGTAAGATATTTTTTCTTCTGAAAATGAACCTAAATATACTAATGTAAATACTTGACAATGTGGTAATGAAAGCCCCCATTATTTTATGTTAATCTACCGCTGAATGTTAATCTTATAAAAAAATAATTACGTATGGTTGGATCAAGAATCGCCGGATCTTAGTTTTTAAAAATGGATTTCAGGAAATCGTCTTAATTTGTACTTTTAGGTGTCTATCCCGACCTCACCGGGTACTTAGTTTCATTTGAAAAGTTTTGTGGCGTTAACTTGAAAAGGGGTGGAGATTTTCCCCATGATTCCACTCCGAAACTTAAGTCAGTATTCATTATGAGAATAATAATAATCTGTATATGAAAATATTTGAGGATATTTATATGGAAGTTTTACCGACTTTAAATGACGGTTGCCCTTTGGAAAGGGTTTCTTCCTGAGTCGACAAAAGCAAGTGACAAACAGGTCGCCACCTTATTGTTCCTTAAAAGGAGAGGTTTGATATAGTCGGCATAAGCTGCTTGCCACTTCACCATTCCTTAGGGAGGAATGTTTCTTCAGACAGGTGTCACCATTTGCTCAAATGTCGTTTTGGTTGTCGTCATCCCTTGAAAATGATGTGTCGACCTTTCGTGTTTACCTTTTTATTTCATATCTAAATAGTCGTCGACTTTTACTTCGTGGTTTCGACTTTGCTGGTCCCGACATGTTAGTTGTCGGCCTTAGATTATCTTGAATCGTAACCCAAAACTTGCACCCGAGACCTAAGTCGTTTCCCTTATTTTAATGAGAGAAGAGGTATAGGTCGAGTATCGTTCTACAGTTTTCAAGATCTGCTGGCGGGATCCTTTCTTCATATGTCGAGGCGTCTATTATTTCTTTTAACTTTGTGACCGTTGAGATGTTATGAAGCTCAAGAGTCACCTCCCTTCGCATGCAGAGTCTCCAACGGTATATTTTTGAGAATCTTCGTGAAGAAGTTTTGCCCGAGGTGTCTCATCGTTGATGCAGTGATTGGAAAGTTACCGTTTGGCGGTTTATCTCTAATATAAATACTGGAGTTCACTTTCTACCCTCCCTCACTTGCTCTCTTGCTCACAAATTTTCACTATGGCGAACAAGTATAGTGCATACTTCATCAATCCCAACTTACCACACTCGTATTCTCCGGAGGATAGGATCCTTGTCGGAGTCGTCACTTCTGGTCCACAAGATCCCCTTCAAGAGGCGTATTTTTCTTAGATCTCTTTCAAAAACTCACATGGAGCCTGGTATTCCTTCAGGAAATTCTTCTGGCTTCTTTCCTCATGCCCCCTCAAGCCCTAAGAAAAGCAGGCTCTCGAGTCAGGCCTTCATGGAGGCAGTTACCTTGGCCAATCTTGCTGATGAGGAGGGGCCTAGATATGGCGGCACCCTTCATGGAAAACATTTTCCCTTGTCATGGAAGGTCGCTATTTATACCCATCAGATCGATACGGGGCTTCGATTCCCTCTTTGTCCTGATCTCTTAGAGGTTTGTGAACATTATGGATTCATCCATGCCAACTCTCGGTAAACGCCATCCGTTTTTGGGTGGGTTTTCGCTGCATGTGCGACGTCCAAGGCTTGCGTTACAGTCTCTAGATATTCTGATGCTTCTATCGTCTGAAGGAAACGAAAAAGGTGTTTTCGTTTTTAAAACCCGATGGCCCAAAGGCGACCATCTTTTTTCTTAGAAATTCAACAGTGCTTTAGTAGGAGGTTGGAGTTCATTAAATCTAATTGGAAGGACTATTACTTCTTTTGTCGGGTCGGTGTAACTTGGCCCATCGTACCGCCTATCGGTACAGACGTCCCGCCTTCACTAAATGGATTGTCTGATGAAGAGTTCTCACTGGTAGATAAGATTCATGTTGATCTTACCAAATTTTTTTATCCTTGGCATTCTGTCGAAGACACCACTGAGAATGCCCTTATTCAAGCTAACATTCGTACCCGCCTGGGTGAAATTCTTCTTAGCTGGGTAATTGTGCCTTCTACTCTTGCTTTTTAAAGTTTTCATTTTTCTTTTTGTAGGTATGTTTAAGAAGCTTTTTCGTGATCGTGAGCAGGCAGCAACTGGAGTTCCTCTGCCTAAAGACACCCCGACATCAAGCGCTACAGAAGACGTTCATGAGGCGTCGCCCACCATTCCTCTAACTGTTGAAGCTGCAATTGTCGTTGGATATTCAACAGAGAAGACACCCAAAATGGGGACAAAGAGACCCGCAAATCGCGATCCTTCCTCTGAAAAAGTGACGCCGAATCCACCAAGGCTTCCAAGAAGGCAAATGTCACCACCGAGGACCCTATCTCCGATCTTCCCGACATCATCAATCATGTTGTTGACTTAAGTTCTTCCTTCGCCACTGAAGGTATGAGATCCTCATTCGACTCTTATTTATTTTTCGATACCTGAGGTTTCCCTTTCTCATTCTTATCTTATTTATGCAGGTGGCTATCTGAGAGGCAAAGGCATGCCTGGAAGTTCAAATCCTCAAGCAATGACGGGTTTGAAGTTTGATGGTCCGCATTTCAGCTAGAGGATACTCCTCCAAACTCCAACGATACTGTTGAGGATGCCAACTGGAATCATCTAGCTTCTTTGAGAGGATATCAATTGAAGGAAGGTCATTCAATCGCCAATCGCGACCTATCCCTTCACCTCCCGAATGCCTCAGTTCCTCATCGAGATCTATCTCGCCTTAAGACGGACGCCGACGAGGTAGAAAGGGCTACCCACGTCTTTCTTTAAAGGCAGGTGAAGGTAAGGATGACAATTTGGAAGTTCTTTGATTCTTCAAGTCGTCGCCATTTTGCTAACGTTATTTATTTGATTTGATAGGCGTCCCGAGAATCCCTTCAGTTTTCCCAATTGACTCTCGATCTTCTTGATGAGTTAACTTTTCCAGAAAGAGACTCCACGACCTTCAGGACGAAGTAAATGAAGGAGAGAAGCAATGCCTTTGAGATGAAGGTGCTCAACTAAAGGAAGACATTGTTCGTCTAACTGAGGTCACCGCCGCCGTGGAGAAGGAGCTTCAAGACTGTAAAGAAGCCTTGAAGGCTTCCCTCATCCTTGAGTTCCGCCAGTTTCAAGGGAAGTTGGTTAAAGATAACGACATTCACCATGCTGAAGTGGCTATCATTCGAGGGGAAGCTGAGGCTTTGAAGACTGAGACAGATGGACTCAAAGTCGCACTGGAGAAAGCTGTCGCCGATTATAAGGCCAGTCCTCAATTCCAGGAAGATGCCACTTCTGCTGCTTCTAATATGGTTCTTTATTCTTTTGAGTCAGTGGTAGAGGACATCAAAGATCTTCATTATGATTTCGATTTTAAGAAGGTGACCTTTCTCCGCTAATATCTTAGGGCCAAAGAAGACGAAGATGACGACCTTGAAGACGACGCATAGACATTAGATGTATTTGTAATTTTTCTTTCTTATTGTAATATATAGTTTATCAATGAAATGAATCTTTTTTTGATAATTTGCCTTCTCGATTCTCTGCTTATCATCTTCGATAATCTTGCTGGAATCGTTGCCAAGCCTTAGACATTTGCATATTTCTAGCTTATAAGGATCACAATTACTTTTCCTTTAGTTTTTAAGGACAACACACATCTTCTTTTCGTGTCACCGCCAAGCGTTAGGTTTTATAGCCCTTCTAGCTTATAAGGCTGACAACCACTTATGTCTTAGGCTTTATTATTGTCGCCGCCTAACATATTTTGAATTTTTTATGAACCTAGGTGTTATGACCATTTTGGGTTCATTGTGTCGACAATCGATTCCGTTAAGGACTTTTTTTTTCTTTGACGCCTAACTTCTTTCAAATTGTCGACGAACCTAGGTGTTATGACTATTTTGGGTTCATTGTGTCGACAATCGATTTCGTTACGTACTTTTTTGTCTTCGACGCCTAACTTCTTTTGAATTGTCGATGAACCTAGGTGTTATGACCATTTTGGGTTCATTGTGTCGACAACCGATTCCGTTAAGTACTTTATTTTGTCTTTGACGTCTAACTTCTTTCGAATTGTCGACGAACCCAGGTGTTATGACCATTGTGGTTTCATTGTGTCGACAGTCGATTTTGTTAATGACTTTTTTGCCTTCGACGCCTAACTTCTTTCAAGTTGTCGACAAACCTAGGTGTTATGACTATTTTGGGTTCACTGTGTCGACAATCGATTCCGTTAAGGACGTTTTTTTTTCTTCGACGCCTAACTTCTTTCGAATTGTCGAATAACCTAGGTGTTATGACCATTTTGGGTTCATTGTGTCGACAATCGATTCTGTTTAGGTCTTCAATGTCGACGTTTTTTAATTAGTAGTGGACTTAGTGTTAGATTACGGGGAGTAATCACTATGGATACTAAATCATGGTACATGCTAGCAATCTAAATTAAGCATCGGAATATTCGCACATACCTCTACAGTAGTCTGTAGACCCAAGATCTTCGTAGGAGGGAGTTCACGATCCTCCGGTCGGCACCCGTAGGGGTTCTTGTGAAGGAAGCCCTACGTGGTATATTATCCACATCAAAGCCTCTGATCGACTCTTGGCAAGGGAAAGATCTCTGGAGTGTTTGCTAGAAAGCAAATTGGCACACCTATGGTGTTTGGTATGGTTCGGCCGAATGTGTTCTGGGGGAAGGGTTTTCTCTCAAATCACCACTTAAAGGGAATTGTGATTAACCCTAATAAAAACTGTAACTCCCCATATGTATAGGAGGAGTAAAGTGGACAAAAGTCCACTTTACCACCTCCTTAAATTCGGCTGGCCATGTTGTATAGGGAGGCCCAATTTTGGGCCTCTCATGTCAATTGGGATTTGGGTCTGGCCCAATGTTCTAATGTGACATATACCCAATTTACTTAGGTAACCTATACATATAATGGGCTACCATTTACGACGCCCGTCACCATATGCTTACAGCTCTCACTCGCCGGAATGGGAGGGTGCCTGTTAATGTATTGTCGTCCAAATCAACATCAACATTTCACTCCTTCGATCTCGTCCTTTGCTTCCGAATAGTTCATACGAGGTTTTCCGTGCGACCGGCGGACACGACGGGCATCGTGATACTCATATGTTAGGAGTGTTGTAGTGCCCGCGGAACGTTGATTCCGCTTTCTCCAATCAACCTGTTATGAACAACATTTATATAGTGTCATGCTGTATCCTAGGTCAACTGATAATTCTCAATTTGCCTAGTTTCCACTTAGGAACACTTCTCCAAGGCATCCGTACAAGTATTCAAAACCTTCAACTAATATCCGGTTGGTGGCCACCTTAGTGAATACAAGAGTCGGTGAATTACAGGTGAACTTAACCATCCCCATCGCTCATACCCTTAGTCAAACCCAACCAGTTTCTAAAGACGTGGTCACTGGGCTGATGGATATGTGTCCAATTCGAGTTCGTATTTACGTTTCGGGCCTCACAAACACGCCGAAAATCACATCACAACTTGAAAAACGTCTCCCAAGGGGTAAAAACGGTCCGGAAGTGCATTTACGCACACCCGGACTGGACCTCCGGATTGCATTGCGGGTATCGTGCGATTACCGTTACGTGTAGAGAAGTCAAGTTCGCGCATTACCAATATGGATGACGGTTACCGCTTGCTTTTGAACCATCATCAAACCGCTTTAAAACCGGGTCCGGTCCCAAGGAAGCCTATAAATAGGAGGCCTTGACCACCCATTTTAACACATCCTCTCATTTGCCCAACTTTGGTATTTTGAGCTCTGACTTCTCTCTAGAAATATTCTCTCTCTAGAAATTACTCTTTTAGCCCTATAGTGACTTAAGCTTCGGAGAGGGCTCCGCTAGCACCACCCCCCCTCTCCGTGCTAGCATTGGTCCTTTGCGCAGGAATCGTCGCCCAGACATCCGGACTTGTGCACAGATCACCGCCTTCTGAGACTCAGACGTCCCCTTGAGACACAACCGCGCTTCGAGACAAGACCTTTCCGGGATCAACCGAACACTCGTCAGTGGCACAAACCTCTTCCGGACGAAGGGTTACAGCCCGAAAACCCGCACAACCATACAAACAGACGCGTCCCCACGACCCAACTCATCCCGGACGCAACATTGGCGCCGTCTACGCGATTCGAACAACAAGCTACCATACCGCAAAATCATGACGAGTGATCGCAAACCTCCCGAAGAGGTGAACACAAGAAACATAAGGAAAAGGCCCGGACGTCCCAAGAAGTCCCCGGCAAACAAAAGAACAGAAGGCCAAATGCCAGCTGGAAGTCAGTCAGGACCCTCCCACATTCCAAGAGCTACTTCCGTAGCTTCATCTTTGCCAACTGACAATGTGCCCGACGCACAGCACAGAAAGCCAAGGAACGAGCATCACTCACCTCCACCTGGTTTCGAGCCAGAGGTGAATGAAGAGGAATCTCAGACGGAAATGCCACAAGGCGAACAAAGAACAGGAGCAAACCCAATGCCCACCGTTACTCCAGCGATGATGGCTGCGTTGGAAGAGTTACTCGCATTCCGCGAGTCTCTAAAAAACCAAGGATATGCTGCTCAACCACCTCCAACTAACCAAGAGCATGCCGCGCCAGCAAGAGAGGTGTCGCAAGACACTACTCGTCACGGCAATCCTTTCCAAGGAAGAAACCAATACGCAAGATATGAAGCTGCACGGTCACACACTCCTTCCCAAGGAGCCCGTCATTGGAGGAATGAAAGGCAGCCCCCATTCTACCACCCACAGCAGCCAACGAGAGATGATCCCTTCCAGGCCACAAGCAGAGATCAATCTGACATCTACCACAACAATGGACGGCAAAATCCTTCAACGGGTTACGCTGAACCGGTAAAAGGGTTTACCGCCGAGATGTTAGAAGAAATGGTGGAGAAGAAGATGAAGGAAGCAAAGATGAAGGGTATGCACGCACTTGAAGAAAGGGCATCACATCCGTTCGCGGACCACTTGGTGAACAGTCGTGTCCCAGACGCACTGTATCGAATTGGAGGAGACCTCTACCGTGGAAAAGGAGATCCAGTGGAACACGTGCAAAAGCATGAGGCCTCTCTGCTAGGCAGAACAAAGAACCCACACCACTTCGCAATGACGTTTTCACAAACTCTTGCCGGGACCGCAGCACACTGGTTCTTCTCGCTGCCATGCGGAAGCATCACTTCATGGGCGGATCTGAAGGCTAAATTCATTCAACGGTACATGGGCGAGCGCACATTGCTAAAGGGGTCAGGTGCTCTGGACGATGTCCAACAACAAAACGAAGAATCTCTCGCCGACTACTACGTCCGTTTCAATTAGAATATGTCTGATATTCAGGGGAACCTGACGGAAGGAGAGATTGTCCGAGCATTCATTCGAAACCTCGGACGAAGAGGCTATGCCCTAGCAGAAAAAATGGCAAAGCGCCCAGCTGAAACCATGGAGGAGTTAGCTGCAAGAGTTAAGGAATACGTGGACCTCGAAAGGTTCAGAAGCCAGAACAAGGCAAAAATCTCTGCGGCAAAGGCAAAAGAAAATCCAAAGCAGAACCAACCAAAACCACACTCAAGTGGTCAACAAGGAAGAAATTGGCAACCTCAGCCAAAAAGACCTTTTCAAGGAGATTTTCAGAAGCCAAAGGAAGTAAATCTTGCCGACTGCATTCCTTTGAATGCCCCGCTGTCTATAATATTGAGAGAGATGAAGGACGCGAATATGTGGAAAGAGCCAAACAATTTCAGAAAAGGCCCACTGGGGAGAGACAAGGACAAGTGGTGTGAAAACCACGAGGTCTTCGGCCACGAGACGGACAGCCGTGTCAGTCTACGCTTCCGCATTAACAACTTCGTCCTCAAAGGCGAATTGAAGCAGTTTGTCGATCAAGGCGACAACCCCCCGAGAAAGGCTCAAGCAGAGTCATCAAAAAGAGGAAACAAGGGAAAAGAGAAGGTCAATGACAACCCTCCGCCAGCTAAGCGAGGTGTAATCAACGTCATACACGGAGGACCTGCCGCCGGAGGACAAGTGTCTAATGCTCGGGACATTTATGCATCCCAAGCAGCAACACTGCCGAAATACGGAAAGCGCAAACAACCGGAGCAAGAGGACGTGGTCATCCAATTTTCCAGGGAAGACTTAAAGCATATCGTTTACCCTCACGATGACGCTTTAGTCATAACCATGGACATTGACGGATACGATGTAAAAAGAATCCTCGTCGATGGTGGAAGCTCCGCTGACATCCTACATGTCAAAGTCCTAGAGCAATTGGGAAGATCTGTCAAAGATTTGAACCCAGGAACCTTCTCGCTAGTCAGCTTCGCCGGAGCAGCTACACAACCCCTGGGTACAATCACGCTTCCTGTTATCCTTGGCCAAGGGTGGAGAGCATTGCATGTCAACGTCACCTTCGTCGTTGTAGAATCTCTCGGGGCCTATAACGAAATCTTGGGACGAACAACGATCAACCCCTACGTGATCGTGCCCTCCACTGTCCACCAAAAGATGAAGTTCCCTACGGACCATGGGATTGGAGAAGTGCTAGGCGACCAGATAACCGCAAGACGTTGTTACGTCAATGCCTTGAGAGCAAAGCACCAATTCCATGTGGCAATGATAAATTCTTTCAAAAGGCAGAAAGTTGTTGATGAAAGAAAGGAGCAAATGGTGGAACAAGCTGTTACAGTTTGGAACCCACAAGAAAACATCCAGTTTTCGCCATGGCACCAGATATGGCTCGTCAAGCAGGAAGAAGGCGAGCCAATCATGGAATACTTCATCAGATTCGCTTCTAACGCCTCCTCGGCGAAAGCAACAAGAGAAGAAGTGATAAGCGTGTTCTATGCAAACATGAACGCCAGATCTTTCCTTCTCTTTGGACGAACTCACGGATGGCGAACAACAAAAACCATGGCAGATCTAAAGGATAAGCTTGAGACAGCAGTCTTATGCGAACAAGAACTGAGGTGGGGTACACCCCTCAGTTGGGACAAAAGAGTTCGAGCAAAAACGAACAAACAGGAAGACGCAAGCATCGATATCGACAACATCTTCACACCGCTAAACACGGTTGCTGAAGACATTTACGTCAACCTACTTGAGAACAAGCTCCCAAGTCCACTTGTTCCGAAGATAGCTTTCTTGGGCAACAACATTAGGGAATGGTGCAAGTACCACAAAACTTGGGGGCACAACACAAACATGTGTCTACCATTAAGGTGGGAAATTGAAGAATGCATCGCGCTAGGTGCATTAAGGCGATTTGTTGCAACCGACTCCGCGACGTCGTCATCAAACCAGCCATAATGAAACGGGAGAAACAACTATCTTTCAGATTACTTCGCGCATTTCCATTCCAAATGTTTCTAGTATAATCGCATTTACATGTTTTAAGAAGGAATGATCAATTGACACCTTCTCGGAAAACAATACGCGCAAGTATCTAATAAAGTCAATCTACGTTTGTAGGTACATATCTATGTCTTGCACGCTATTTTTGGATTAAACGCGAAATAACAAAACTACGTGCTTATTATCTACATCAACAATCCAAGATATTATGCTATCAACAAGCAAAAATCTATTACGCGTTATGACGACGCTTAATCATCAACAGCAATTCACTCACATTGATGACGACATCAAAAGGTATCATCCTTGAACCAAAAACTTGGAATTAAGCCCAAGATATTTTCAAAGACAGCATGCTGCAAATACACATAATGGATGATATTTGCATATTTACACCAACAAGGAGTTTATTTCTCCATTCATAAATTGGCATTTATCTCAAGAAGGTGCCGGCAACACAAAGCCATCGCGCTATGAACACAGCCAACTTACATGACGCAATGACAACTTGCGGATTATCTACCAAGAAGGGATTATAGAAATCCTCTACTCAAAATGACGACTATTCCAAAGATGTCAGCTACAATCAATTCCTTGGAATAACATCAAGGTCTACCTTCAAAATGACGATTATGCTAAATGCGTCAACTACAAGCAATATCTCGGATTAACACCAAGATCTACTATCAAAAATAGCATGTTGTGGTATCCTCTTTTTTAAGACAAACCCCATGTTCTCTTCTAGAAAATGACATGCTGCGACATCTCTGGTTAGAGGCAAATCCTCATGTTCATAGCCATTCCCTGGACTCAGAACAGGATGGGCAAATACAATACGGGATTGATCACCCCATAAATGGCGGAAGTTCCCTTGATAGGCAATATCCCCACACTACAACAAGCATGAATTCCTGGTTAGGGTTCACTCTTCATGGCGAATGTCTTCTTTCTAAGACGACAATCCCATATTACGAATTCTTGGTTAGGGTTCACTCTTCGTGGCGAAGGTCCTCTTTTTAGACGACAATCCCATATTACGAATTCCTGGTTAGGGTTCACTCTTCATGGCGAATGTCCTCTTTCTAGACGACAATCCCATATTACGAATTCCTGGTTAGGGTTCACCCTTCACGGCAGAAGTCCTCTTATTAGATGACAACTCCGTACTACAGATTTTCAAACCGTGTTGCATGGTTCCTGGACGCAGAAAACATGCATCACAATTCATACTTATAAAAAGTGTTATATGGTCCTTGGACGCAAGAATCATATATCACAAATATTTTACCAAATATTTTATCAAATATTTTATCAAATATTTTGTCAAATATTTTATGCATCAAACAACTTTCCAAATATTTTATCAACAAGCTTTTTAGGGATCACAAAATACTCCTTTAAAAATCAAAATGCTTTTACGTATGCTTCCCCAACGCGGGTTGATACACGCTGGCAGGTGCGCACCCTGTTTAAAACCCATAAAATTTACAAGTCGAGTCTTGTACAACGTCGCCTTAGAGTGGAACTAAGAGACGGTATAAACTAATATCTTGCTCAAGCCAAGAGAACACATTTCAAACATACTACTTGTTAAGTCGCTATACGCAAACCACTTGACAGTTTTCAACAGATATAGCAACAAGCTATGCAGGGAAGACAAGCAACATGCATAACACATCATGCAAACAATCTTGAATCAAAAGTGGCTATCGGTCACGATTGCGGGGACTACGCCTACGTTACTAGTCATCCACGTTCAATAAACACAGTAAGCGATAACGGTATGAAATATTACTAACAAGTTATCATGCAAACTGCTATGTATAAAGCAGGTTCAAACGACGTAGTTCAAAGCGAACAAGTCACAAGCAACAATCAAAGAACGACTCCAACAAGTTTCTAAACATAGAAGCCGGGGGGCAAGCGGACTCATAAACGAGTTCAACATATCGAAAAGATGGCACATATCAAAGAATGCCATCATCCCTGACAGGACTGGGCGGAACGGGCAGAAGTTGCACGTTAGTGCCGCCACCGTCTTCTCCAAACAAAAATGCAAACTGAGATGTTGCAGTATCCAAACGACGAAGCTCGGCAACTTGCCCAACAGAAAACTCCGCATACGGCCCTAACTTGTCAAAAGGAAAGCCAGGAGCAAGAATGTTCACCCTACGAACAAAGTCCTCAGCAAACTCGCTGAGCATAGGAGCGGCCTTCGCCGTAGCAGCAGCAGTAACCGCGCTGTCAAATCCAAGAGTAGAAGGGAACTTGCTAAGTCCCTCTTCAATGCCAGCCTTCATTTCTTCTTCGCGCACCTTCCGACATGCAACTTTGTGCTTGCCCGCGTTATCAGAAATGACCTTCTCAATGGCAGCGTTCTCAGATTCAAGCTGAACAAGGCTGGCATGATCAGCATCATAACGAGCATCAAAATCCGTCTTCTTCAACGAAAGACGGCGCACTTCATCCTTAGCTTCCTCAAGCTCCTTGGACAAAGTGGCGGCTTTATCAGCAATGGCACGCCTCTCCTGGACAAGCTCCAACATGAAGGAGGCCATGTGCACCATATCAGAAACAACCTAAAAACAAAGAAACAATAAGCATGCATGTTCGGGAACAACGAACATAACAAAGTAAAGAATGCTACTCACTGGGGTGAATCCAGATAGCAATCTCTCAACGAAAGTTCGTGCCTCCTCGTCACTCGAGGGCCGAACAACCCGATCACCGGGAGGAATAGATCGATGAAGAACGCGCACGCCAACTTCCGGCATGCTCAGCCGGGAGTCCTTGGGAAAAGTAAGATCTCCTGCCACATATGGCATCCACTTACCATCTGAGATATCACCTTCCAAAGGACGAAGCAAATCCGCACGTCCAAGTGACTACATAAAAACCAAGCAGGGTTATACAAAAATTAAAAGCGAAGCGCACAAAAGCACACAGTCAAGTGTTCAACTTATACCAGAAGGAAGAGAACGTTCCACCTCGGACCGCTCCTTCGAGCGGGGGGCAGACAACGCATCCTCGCAACCGTCAACTCCCTTCCCTTTATGGCAGGAAGGAGTAGGAACGGTCACAGTAGTCTTCGGACGCTTCAAACTGCTCGAAGAACGCGCCCCAGTGGTGGACCGTTTGGAAGAGTCAGGAACGGCAACAACGCGATCAGTAACAAGCGTCGTGCGACCTGCAAGTAACACGCAAAGTTACAACCCAACCAAGAAAATACATAAGGAAGATTGTTTTTTCAAAACCATCTACCTTTTCCACGTCCAGAAGTCGCCGATGCTCCAGAAGCAAGAGATGGAACAATCCTTCCGCTAGAGGCAATCTTGCGAGCGGCTGCCGTCTGCAAAGACGAGCTTTTTCCGTCAAACCAACCTACAGCACAATACGGTAAAAGTTATAAAAATGATTAACATACCAAAGCTGCAGAAGGGAGCACATGAATCCCAACATCAACCAATTCCTGATAGGATGCACGCAGCGAGCAAGTAAAGTCGCGCGATTGTTGACAGTGGTATATCTGTTTTATCACCTCCCTATCCGACAAGGAAAGTTCCCGAAAGGCTGGCGCGGGGTCAGACTTCCGAACATACTCGACATCCCAAGTCGTTCCCGCATCATGAACAAAAAAGTAATGATGTCTCCAATGATCGGCAGAACGATCCGCTGCGGCGACTAATCAGTAACTAGAATCCCACTTGGCTTCTCCAAGACCAAGCTCCTCAAAACCATCGATTTGGAAATTCGGCCAACGAACTTTTACACTGCACAATCCTGTAGAGTCTGGACTCTTAAGCTGGTAAAAGCAGCGAAAGAGGGTGCGAGAGTAACGCCAAGATTGCTGGTGAAGCAACACTCTAAAACAAGTCCATACTCGAATCCAGTTGGGTGCAAGATCTAAAGGGGAGATCCCGTAACCGTTACAGAGCTCAATCAAATCAGAGCAGTAGGGAAACCGCAGACCCTCCCTAACGTGAGACGTGTACACAACGGATAAATCTATGGGCGGAGGAGTAGCATCTCCTAAACTACTATCAGGGAGTACGTCAAAGGGGTAGACAGCCTCGGTACAAGCATCGAGTCCGGAAGCACTCGCATATAAGGTGAACAGGGATCTATCCAAGCGGTTAGTGTAGTACCTAACCAACACCTCGGTCTCTCCAGCAGGAGACGCCCCAACAAAAGGACCAGCAGCTATACCCTCGTCGGTGTCTAAAACACTCTACTGGTAAAACCGGGTCTACCTCCAAGTCATCCTCTATATCAGAATTAAAGGGAGTCTGCGATAGAGGAGGGATAGACTTACTCATTGCAACAACTTCATCAAAAGGAAGGAAGCTCCGCAAGAGGTTACCACGACTCCACAATCTGCAAAAACCAAGCAAAATTCAACGCGCGTAGCAAAAGTTAACGCGCATAGCAAAAGTCAATGCGCGTAGCAAAAGTCAACGCGCGTAGCAAAAGTTAACGCGCATAGCAAAAGTCAACGCGCGTAGCAAAAGTCAACGCGCGTAGCAAAAGTCAACGCGCGTAGCAAAAGTCAACGCGCGTAGCAAAAGTCAACGTGCATAGCAAATGTCAACGCGGGTAGCAAAAGTCAACGCGTATAGCAAAAGTCAACGCGCATAGCAAAAGTCAACGCGCATAGCAAAAGTCAACGCGCGTAGCAAAGGTCAATGCACGTAGCAAAAGTCAACGCGCGTAGCAAAAGTTAACGCGCATGGCAAAGTTGGTACGTACAATAAAAGAGACTAACGTCTTAAGAGGCTATCATGCAAACGGTGAATCTAACGGGACAAACCGCAATGATCAAATACGACGACACTTAAGGAAAATATTTTCCTAAGGCTTCAAAGGCAATAAAAGGCTTCTCCTAAGGACGTTTGGCAATTCCCATCAACCAACAAACACATCAAGGGAGAAAACTACGTATACCGACCAAAAAGCCTCTACACAAAGACACGGGGGCACTATGTCCAAACGGAGAATTCTCCCTCAACTATCCACGGAAGTGAAAAATCGTCTAAGTCATGGACTAGCGGCGATAATAACGACAACCAATCAGCAATTATTCGACATACAAGCATCAACAAGCAGCTCCACACGACAACAACGACAAATAGCTCAAACGAACAACAATACGGCGACATTCGAAATCAAGTCGAAGCTGTCCTGTAAAATCGAGTTTCAAATTACCTCAAAACGTGACGAAAAGTATCACAATGGACTCCCCTCGTCGAGACGATTTCGGAAAGGTAAGGACCGCGACGAACAGAGCCCGGGAAGGCGGCGCGTGGGTTACACGCGCCGGCAAGGCGAATCTCACGCGGCGGCGCGTGAGGGCGCGTCCGGCGTCTCCTGGTGATTCCGAAGGCGGCGCTGGAATCCTCGTGACAATCTGAGTCGAATGGTGGTGTCAATTTCTGAAAACAAGTTAAGGATCAAACACGAAACTGTCGGGATATGCTTAAGCTTTACGACGGTGAAGAAACTATGAACACACAAACAATTTCGGGAAATGAAGAAGGAATTACCTGCAAAGAAGAAGGAATAATGAATTCCCAAGATGATGGAGGAATGATTGGGGATTTGTGTAGTTACATATCCCAAAAGATGCTTTGGTGATAAGGATTAAAGGAGTAACTTGTCTACAGTCACGACTAAGCACTTATGGTATACTCCACCCTCTCTTCTAAATATCTACTCCTACGTACGTGATTATTTTAATATTGCACGTATCAAACCCGTCATTCTACGCGCATGTTTTCATATAGCATGATGCATGATTTGATAGTTGCTAAGTCGTTTTAAAATTAGAGATGTACGGATTATATCTCTTGCATCGCGTAATTACGATATTGCCATAACCATTACTTGTGCATGTACGTTGATAAAAGCATGTTCGCATGGTGTATTGCTAATCATTTATATCCCTAACGGTAACCGTACTTACGTACTACATATGCGCATTCCCTATTTGCACTAACCATGATGACAGGAAACAAAGTCATTCGGTCGGAAAATCAAGGGACGGACGAAATCAAGAATGCTACGTCCAACCAATAACCGAAACCGGAAGGTTAGCGTCAAACTCAAATTGGACGCGTATCCTAACTTAAAAATAGAGTCAAGAAAGGTTTTAAACCGTTACTTGACTCGGGGGCAAGTGATAGATATGTGTCCAATTCGAGTTCGTATTTACGTTTCGGGCCTCGCAAACACGCCGAAAATCACATCACAACTTGAAAAACGTCTCCCAAGGGGTAAACACGGTTCGGAAGTGCATTTACGCACACCCGGACCGGACCTCGCCGAATTGCCCAAATTCGACGAGGTCCGGATTGCATTGCGGGTATCGTGCGATTACCGTTACGTGTAGAGAAGTCAAGTTCGCGCATTACCAATATGGATGACGGTTACCGCTTGCTTTTGAACCATCATCAAACCGCTTTAAAACCGGGTCCGGTCCCAAGGAAGCCTATAAATAGGAGGTCTTGGCCACCCATTTTAACACATCCTCTCATTTGCCCAACTTTGGTATTTTGAGCTCTGACTTCTCTCTAGAAATATTCTCTCTCTAGAAATTACTCTTTTAGCCCTATAGTGACTTAAGCTTCGGAGACGGCTCCGCTAGCACCACCCCCCCCCCCCCCTCTCCGTGCTAGCATTGGTCATTTGCGCAGGAATCGTCGCCCAGACATCCGGACTTGTGCACAGATCACCGCCTTCTGAGACTCAGACGTCCCCTTGAGACACAACCGCGCTTCGAGACACAGACCTTTCCGGGATCAACCGAACACTCGTCAGTGGCACAAACCTCTTCCAGACGAACGGTTACAGCCCGAAAACCCGCACAACCATACAAACAGACGCGTCCCCACGACCCAACTCATCCCGGACGCAACATGGGCCTTTTTGTTCAGCACTACGCTCGTACGCCGGGAAGCGATCATTGAGCCTGACCTTAGGTATGAGTTTTGAGTCCATGAGGATACTTCGGGTGCCTCTTCATAAGGCTCAGGGGATCAATCACACGCTCGAGGTGAAGAAGTTTGCGCCCGCCAGAATCACGAGGATTCTTTCCTAACACAACCGAGCTGTGACCCAGTGGTCGAACGTGGCACGCGTAGTATGAAGCACGCGTAGTATGAAGCACGCGTCGATAGCATACATGAACGTTTAAGTTCAATGGAATGGGATATGTCAAATAATGCCATTGCAGATTCTCATCTGGCCCAGAATGTGGATTAATGACGAACGGAGTGTTAGATTACGGGGAGTAATCACTACGGGCATTAAATCATAGTACATGCTAGTAATCGAAATTACGCAGCGGAAGATTCGCGCATACCTCAAACAATGTCATCAGTCCCAAGATCCTTCCAGCAGGGAGTTCACGATCCTCCGGTCGGCACCCATAGAGGTTCTGGTTAAGGAAGCCCTACGCGGTATGTTCTCCATAGTAAAGCCTCTGATCGATTCTTGGCAAGGAGACAGATCTCTGGAGTGTTTGCTCGAAAGCAAATTGGCACATCCTTTGGTGGATGTGGTTCGGCCGACTATGCGTGTTATGGGGAGAGGGTTTTCTCTTAAATCACCACCAGTGAGGAATTATGATTAAACCTAATAAAACCCCTAACACCCCATATATATAGGAGGAGTAAAGTGGACAAAAGTCCATTTTAACCCCTCCTAGGGTTTCGGCCGGCCACATGCATAGGGAGGCCCAATTTTGGGCATCTCATGTCAATTGGGATTTGGGTCTAGCCCAATTACCCTAATGTGACATGTAACTAATTTCCTTAGCTAAACTATTATAAACGTTTATAATTATTGGATTGTTGGAGAGTAAGATGAGAGCAATGCTTTCAATATACTAAACATGATGAAATGATTGCTTGTCTATTACAATGATGGAGGCTCCTTTATATAAGAGGCCTCTAGGACTAGAATGCAAACCCTACGAACATTAGGGACTAAAATGCAAATACTAGAACTAACATAAACTCAACATAATTAGATATTGACCCCCATATCATATATCCTAATATTCCCCATCTTTTTCTTCTTCTTCCTTCTTTAATCCAAAGCGCATCTCAATCTTTAACAATTTAATCCCAAATCAATCTTCAAAATAGTGCTTCAAAGCTCCAATCTTCAACAATGAAAGCTCTAAGGCTTCATTCCCAAAACAAAGATCAAGTTCAACAAAA
Source organism: Clarkia xantiana subsp. parviflora (assembly GCA_036873135.1). Classification (NCBI taxonomy): domain Eukaryota; kingdom Viridiplantae; phylum Streptophyta; class Magnoliopsida; order Myrtales; family Onagraceae; genus Clarkia; species Clarkia xantiana. The sequence goes on along the minus strand of JAPTYO010000008.1, from coordinate 13,269,588 downwards.
CCTGCAATCTTGAATCAAATTCGAATCTTCAAGGTCCACCGTGCTCTCAGAGGTGAACACCCACTTGTAGCAATACTTCATGCTCTCAGAGGTGTGATAATCCACATGTAGCAACAATCGGTTGGTCTTCATCATGCTCTCAGAGGTGGATAGCCACTTTTAGTGATGACAGCCACCTATGGCTTTGAATCTTCAAAAAAAAGGTTGAACGGAAGATGAAGTTCCAATGTCTCAGGTGATGAGGTTCCAATGTTTCAATCTTCCAGAAGATGAAGTTCCAATGTCGTGATGAGGTTCCAATGTTTCAATCTTCTACAATGTTCAACAAAAGACAAAGATCTACACTTCAATCTTCAAAATGTCAAGGTACATTTAAACCCGGTCTTAAAAAAAATGGGCCCCCGAACATCTAAATTCGGAAAATGGCCCCCAAACATAGATATTGTCCTCAAAACAGCAAATCTTCAACAAATTCAACTGAAATCTAATTGAAATCCAACAATCAAGCTATCCATAGCTCGAATCCAACATAATCTCATCAATAAGAAGCAAATAAACCAGCCATAGACCAGATGCAACATTGTCTATCCCGGAGCAATGATTTGATTAAATGGCATGAATAATAAACGGATGGAGAGAATTCGAACCTAGAAACCTCGTTTCATCTTCATCGCACAATCTGAAGATGTGAAAATGGATGCATTCACAGAATCAAAGAGGAATACCTAAAGTTGAGTGGCACTGCCAAAAATGCCTTGCTTTAAACCATGGAAAGCCTTTGCCACCCAAGTATGGTCGTGTTATGAGGAGTATGGCTACCTAAAAAATGCCTAGGACTACTTTTGGTGCTCATTCAGAGAAAAAAAAAAACAGAAAAAGTGGGAACTGTAGATTTAAAGTCAATCAGCAGAAAATGACATCAAATGAGACCTCTGGGTTGCAAAATACTGGAGCTGTGGCTACCACAAACATGAGTAGACCTGAATCATCCCCAAGTGAAACAAAACAAGCTTCCACTTCAATCCTTGATCTTCCTGATTCAAACTTAAGCTCTGAGCTCCCTACGAATGGATCTGAGCATTTATCGTCTTTGCAAAACCCATCTAATGATATCCAGTCCCAGCTTCCTGATTGTAGGGCTAAATCATCCATAGGTGAAACAAGACAGGCTTCTAATTTAAGTTGTGAGTTTCCAGAGACTGAATCTGAGCATTTCCCGTCTTTTCAAAACCATTCTGATAGCATACAACCACAGCTGCCTGACTATAGGCCTGATTCATCAGTATGTGAAACGAGACAGGCTTCCAACATAAGCTCTGAGCTTCCAGAAAATGAATCTGATAACCAATCAACAATGAAAGCTTTACCGACTCCTTACCTTGCTTTCAGATTTGTTCTTGCATTGGTATATGTAGCAATTTTCATGCCAAGAAAGCCAGAAATAACCGAAGTTATAGCACCGAGCACGAATGCTGCAGTGCTGAAAGCAGCAGTTGCCAAACGGGGGATAACGATCTTCGTCCCAAGCTCAGAGAGCAACGCCATCGCCGCTGAGACTCCCGGGGTCCGTACCGCCGGAAGGAAAGGATGGGAGATCTTTCGGGTTGCCTTCCAAGTTGGACGTGGTCTCTGAGCACCGCGCGGAGCAGCCGTGGCTTGAGAGCTACGCTGTACATGTTCCTGTCGGTGGCCATGGCGGACGTCGCTGTGGAACTCAGTGACGGTGATGGAAAGTTGCGTTCCCAGATTTCTTGATAAAAAAAATTTCTGGGGCCGAAAACTGGAAATTAACAAATAAAAACGAAAATCAAAACCACTAATCGGCGGCTTTTATACCATATAAACATTTATAATTGTTGGATTGTTGGAGAGTAAGATGAGAGCAATGCTTTCAATATACTAAACATGATGAAATGATTGCTTGTCTATTACAATGATGGAGGCTCCTTTATATAAGAGGCCTCTAGGACTAGAATGCAAACCCTACGAACAGTAGGGTAAAATGCAAATACTAGAACTAACATAAACTCAACATAATTAGATATTAACCCCCATATCATATATCCTAATAACTATACATATTATGGGCTACCAATTACGGCGCCAATCACCATATGCTTACAGCTCCCACTCGCCGGAATGGGATGGTGCCTGTTAATGTATTGTCGACCGAATCTGCATTAACATTTCACTCCTTCGATCTGGTCCTTGCTTCTGAATAGTTCATACGAGGTTTGTCGTGCGACCGGCGGATACGACGGGCATCGTACTACTCATCTGTTAGGAGTATTGTAGCGCCCGCGGAACGCTGATTACCTTTTCTCTAATCAACCTGTTATAAACAACATTTATATAGTACCACGTTGTATCCTAGCTCAACTGATAATTCTTCTTATGCCTAGTTTCCACATAGGAACACTTCTCCAAGGCATCCGTACAATTATTCACAACCTTCAACTAATATTCGGTTGGTGGCCACCTAGTGAATACAAGAGTTGGTGAATTATAGGTGAATTTGACCATCCCCATCGCTCATATCCTCAGTCAAACCCAACCGGTTTCCAAAGACGTGGTCACTGAGCCTTTTTGTTCAGCACTACGCTCGTACGCCGGGAAGCGAGCATTGAGCCTGACCTTAGATATGAGTTCTGATTCCGTGAGGATACTTTAGGTGCCTCTTCATAAGGCTCCTGGGATCAATCACACGCTCGAAGTGAAGAAGTTTGCGCCCGCCAGAATCACGAGGATTCCTTCCCAGCACAACCGAGCTGTGACCCCGTGGTCGAACGTGGCACGCGTAGTATGAAGCACGCGTTGATAGCATACCTGAACCTTGTGGGTTGACAGGAAAGGGATATGTCAATCATGCTATCACATATTCTCATCTGGCCCATAATGTGGCATGATGATGAACGAAGTTCATCACGACGATATGCAAAACGAAGATCACGTCGAGTTACTTCGAAACTAGATAATCGTTTTGCTTAATCAGGTTTATTCCCCCCGACTCTTAGCCAGTCTTGCTTGGTAGAGGCCTCCCTCCACCGCAAGACAACCGTACCTGTGTGACTAGGTAAGGCCCACATTCGACATAGTTTGGCAGAGGATTGCGTCCTCCTACGACTTAATTTATAGACCGTAAATATGATGTAATCGAAACATTATGACGTCGATTGATCATAAACTCAGTTGCAATTCTTTCGCTTACAAAATGTAACTTTCTAATATAAAAATTTTATCACAGATACATGCCATTTCTAAACCCTACGCAATCCAAGCAGTTTTACGTGCTTTTTGAATATCTCCCTGCGTAGTGGTTTAGTTAATGGGTCCGCAATCGTATCATCAGTGGAAAAGTATTCCATAGTGATTATATTGTGTGTGATGCAGCGTGATGGTGGGATAGATACGCAGAAATCGAAAGCAATACGAAATCGAATGCAGGGTTGAGGAAAAACCTCGATTTTCTGATTTATCAATAACTCACTGTAAATTCGGCCAACAATGTCTTAAATAGAAAACTCTAATCTATGAAATAACCGAAAATAACGAACATGCCCCGAATAAATTGAAATTGCAAAAATGACCTGAAATAACATAAAACACGATTTTGAGGCCTCGGATGATGGAACTTGGCCAAAAAGCAGCGTATTCCATGGCATAGCCGTGAGTTTGAAGCTGAAACCCATTTTCGCCCGAAAAACACTATTCACGCGCAAAAATCCGAACGTCCGCCCGAAAAAACACTATTCACGGCAAAAAATCTTTGAAATCTAATCGGTTTCGCCTGCATCATTCCCTCCGGGGTAGACAGGATTCGACCTCGAATCTAGGGCCGGTTCATCGTCGGAATGGTCATCGCCAGCAAACGGAACAAGGTGCTTCACGTTGAATACATCTGAGGTGTGGATATCTCCTCGCAGTTGAAGGCAGTAAGCATTAGGATTTATCTTCTCCACAATCTCCACGGGGCCAATCTTCTTCGCCCCCAACTTACTATACCTATGAGCAGGAAAACGATCCTTGGTAAGAATAGCCCACACAAAATTGCCAACTTCAAACTCTACCGCTCGCCATTTAAGATCAGCTTGTGCTTTGTACTGGGCAGTATGTGCGGTCTGTCGGGTATGGGTCGTCTGATGGACCTGGTGAAGCTGTGATATGAAATCCTTAGTTGTAGCACGAGCACGGACCTTGCTAGGTAAAGTGAGCAAGTCAAGCAGACCCCTAGGGGAAAGGCCATACACCACATGAAAGTGACTAAAGCCCGTGCTACGGTTAACAACGTGATTGTGTACGAATTTTGCTTGGGACAACTTCAGATCCCATGACTTCAAATGGTCACCTACCAAGCTGCGCAAAAGGTTGCCGAGAGAGTGATTTACCAACTCAGTTTGCCCATCTGTTTGAGGATGATAAGCACTACTGAAGTTCAGTTGGGTGTTGACCAAGCGCCATAAGCTCTTTCGAAAGTGGCTCAGAAAACGAGTGTCTCTATCCGAAACAATGGATGCGGGAAGACCATTCAGACGATAGACATCAGGAAAATACAGCTGAGCGACATTTATAGCATTCGCCGTGCGCTTACACGGAATAAAATGAGCCATCTTCGAAAAATGATCAACCACGACATAAATAGAATCATTCCCGCGCTGAGTACGAGGAAGACCAAGGACAAAGTCCATGCTAACATCGGACCATGGTTGCGTTGGAATGGACAGCGGCATATAAAGTCCAGCATTAGTCGAGGCCCCCTTAGCTAGGTTAAAAATACGACATCGAGTCACGAACTTAGCTACCTCATTCCTCATCGAGGGCCAGTAATAAGAGGCAAACACAAGCAGAAGAGTACGATCACGTCCCACGTGACCTTCATTATGTAACTCTTGGATAATCTTTGCCCGAAGGCTGCAATCAGGAATGCATATTTGGGTGCCATGAAAAATAACCCATCCTCTATAATAAAATCAATTTTCTCCCATGCTTGAATCTTTTCAAGTACACCGGAAAAGAATGGATCATCAACATATAATTCAGCGAATGATTCAAAACAGGGTACCTGAAGGCGCATTTCAGCAAGGAGACCATGGCGCCGGCTCAGGGCATCAACCACACGATTAGCAACCCCCGCCTTGTGTTTAATCACAAAAGTGAACTGCTGCAGATAAGAGAGGCAAGAGGCGTGTCTGTGAGAAACCTTATCTTGACTGCCGAGGTGCTTGAGGGAGTCGTGGTCAGTGTAAAGAACAAACTCCCGCTGAAAAAGATAGAGACGCCAGTGCTTCACCGCTTGGACCACGATATAAAACTCCATATCTTAAGTGCTGAAACGAAGCTTAGTACCAGACAGCTTCTCACTAAAATAAGCCACAGGGCGTCCAGCTTGGCTAAGGACAGCACCAATACCAGTCTTGGAGGCGTCACAGTGAAGTTCAAATGGTTGGGTAAAATCCGGGAGCGCCAGTATGGGAGCAGAGGTTAATTTTTATTTTACCTCATGGAATGCCTCGTAAGCCTTAGGAGTCCAATGAAACTTCGTGCCCTTCATGCAATCCGTGATAGGAGCCATGATGCCGCTGAAATGAGGTATAAAGCGTCGATAAAAGGATGCCAAACCGTGAAAGCTACGCACCTCAGTGATTGACGTGGGTTGTGCCCACTGCTCGATAGCACTAATTTTGCTCGGATCAGCACGATGTCCTTCACTAGAGATGAAATATCCCAGAAATTTGGTTGAAGAGGTCATGAAGTCACATTTAACAACAGCAGCAAAGAACTTGTGTTTGCGCAGGACCGATAATACTTCCCTCAAATAGTTGAGGTGTTCCTCCGGATTAATGCTATAGATCAAGATGTCATCGAAATAAACGAAAAAAAACTTTCCAATGAACGGACGAATGGCATGATTCATCACACGCATGAAGGTGCTAGGCGCATTCGAAATTCCGAAAGGCATCACAAGCCACTAATATAAACCCTCACGAGTTTTAAAAGCTGTCTTCCATTCGTCCCTCATTCGGATCCGAATCTGATGGTAACCACTCTTTAAATCCAGTTTGCTAAACACGCAAGCACCACCCAGTTGATCCAATAAGTCATCCAAACGAGGAATGGGAAAACGATAGCGTACCGTTATTTTACTGATTGCCCGACTTTCGTCACACATGCGCCAGGTGCCATCCTTTTTGGGGGTGAGGAGGGCTGGGACAGCGCGGGGACTAAGGCTCTCACGAATGTGACCTTTAGCGAGTAATTATTCAACTTGCCTACTCAGCTCCTCATGTTCCTTCGGGCTCATCCGATAATGCGGCCGATTAGGCATAGCCGCACCAGGAACTAGATCAATATGGTGCTGAATATCCCGCAGAGGGGGCAACTCAGGCGGTAGGGACTCAGGGAATACGTCATCAGATTTCTTTAGTAAAGTCTGAACTGCTATCGGCACATCTGCAGAATGGTTAGCTTCAATTTCATGAGAAAATAACAAATACACTATTTTTGAGTCCTCCATCGCAGCCTGAAAAGGGGCACGAGATAATATTGTAGTTTGTTTCTGTTCGCCCGCGATAGGTGTAGTGCGAGGCTTTCTCGGAACCAGCATTATTTTCTTGCCATGAAATAAGAAGGAATAAGTGTTGGAACGACCGCTGTTCTGCACATCAAGGTCATATTGCCAGGGACGACCAAGAAGTAAATGACAAACATCCATAGGAACCACAGGACATCTGATCATTTTATGTAGTACCAATAGAGAACTGCACAAGAGCACGTTTAGAGACAGTGATATCCATACCCTTTTTGAGCCAAGCAAGCTTATATGGCTTCAGATGATTGTCCACAGTAAGACCTAACTTCGTGACTGCCGTATCTGTAATCAATTTCTCGCAACTGCCGTATCCGAAATCACGTTCTCGCAACTGCCTGTGTCGATAATGAAGCTGCACACCTTTCCGCCGATAGTGCACGTTGACTGGAACATGTTGGTACGCAGCCAAGTAGCATCTGCTTCTGGGGCTCGAGGCGTTAGGAATGTGCGCCGCACCATTAAGAGATCACCAGTATCTCCAGCAACATGCTCTTCAGCCACATCATCATAGATATCATAGACAAGATTATCATATTTAGCATCATAATCAGTTACCTCTCCAACAGTGTCAGTGAAAAGACCCCGTGTGCAAGTGGCTGATTTCCGACACTCAGATTGTCGATGGCCAGGTTCACCACACTTGAATCAGCGCAGTCCGCCACCACTGCGACCTTGGGGGGGGGGGGGGGGGGGGTTGCCGTAGAGGCTCGAACTGGTGGGAGGGTTGGATGCTCGGTGGTTCCGCTGGGAGTGGGTGTAGATGGACCACTGGAACTGGACTGGCGAAACCCAGTATTGGCACGCCGAGCTGCCTGCTTTTATGCTTGTAAAGCACGTTGATAAGCTTCAGACACACTCAAAGGATCAAACATATTGAGCACGTCCTGCAATTGCACACGCAGACCACCGATATAACGAGAAACCATCTATTCAGAGGATTCAGAAAGGTTAGTGCGAGACTGCAGCTGGTAGAATTCCTGAGTATATTCATCAACGGAACGAGCGCCTTGACGAAGAAGTTGAAAGCATTGATAAACTTCCCTTTCGTAATTATATGGCAAGAACGCAGCCCTAAGCTTCCTCTTAAATTTATCCCAAGATGTGATCTTCGCCTTACCCTGACGAACACGAAAATTCTTCAATTGTTGGCTTGTTGCCACCAGGCTTGCTCGTGTCCACGCAGAAGGGTTGCAACCAGGAGCACACGCTTGTCGTCTGGAACCTCCTATATTCCAGTAATTCTTCCACTTGAGCCAGCCAATTGATAAAGTAATCACCTTTAAGGCCACCATTGAATTCTGGTATGTCCATCCGAAACCCTAGTTCCCAACGTCGGTCTGGTGTTGGTTGGTGATGTCTTGCGAAAGGGTTTTCAGCAGGGGGTCTCATCATCTTCTTGATTATGGACTTCCTCAAGTTGCTGTGTCAGATCATCAATCTTACGTTGTTGTAAGTCGTAAAAACGTCGTCATTCATCGTTGCCCGCCGGTTGTTGGCTTGCAGCAGCTTGACCTGGACGTTTCGGTGGCATCGCGCAGGATCGACTGGAATCTGATATCAATCTGATGCAGCGTGATGGTGGGACAGATGCGCAGAAATCGAAAGCAATACGAAATCGAACGCAGGGTTGAGGAAAAACCTCGATTTTCTGATTTATCAATAACTGACTGTCAAATTCGGCCAACAATGTCTTAAATATGAAATAACCAAAAATAACGAACAAGTCCCAAATAAATTGAAAACTGCAAAAATGACCCAAAATAACATAAAACGCGATTTTGAGGCCTCAGATGATAGAATTTGGCCAAAAAGCAACGTATTGCACGACATAGCCATTATTTTGAACCGGAAATCCATTTCCGCCTGAAAAAAACTATTCACGCGCCAAAATCCGAACTTCCGCCCGAAAAAACACTATTCTCGGCCAAAAATCTTCGAATTCTAATCGGTTCCGCATGCATCATATTGTCTTCTACCATAGATTTAGCATAGAAATATTTCACATCAATGTGTTTGGTCCTACTATGGTACTTCGGATTCTTAACTGCCGTAATGGCTGCTTGACTGTCAGAGAAGACCTTCAAAGGTTTATTCTCAACATCACCACCAAGCAGTGCAGTTAGAAGCCTTTTGAGCCCGACCGCTTCTTGTGCATTCTTAGAGAGAGCTACGAATTCTGATTCCATTGTGGACAGCGCGAAACATGTTTGCTTCTTGCTCGTCCATGAAATGACGACATTAGCAATGAGGAACACTCCTCCTATGGTGGACTTAAGATCATCCGGATCGCCACCACGGTCGGCTTCACTGTAACCGGTCAATTCTAATTTCTTGCCCTCATAGCACAGCGCGTAGTCGGCAGTACCTTTCAGATAACGATTTATTCGTTTTACAGCCTTTAAATGTTGATAGCCAGGATCTGATTGGAAACGTACTACTAGGCCCACGACGTAACAGATATCCGGACAGGTGCATTGCATGGCGTACATTAAACTACCAACCATGCTCAAATACTCTGCACCCTTTATCTGTTCACGTTCTGCCAGGTTCTTGGGGCCGTCACGTTTTGACATGCGCACCCAAACACCACAGGCGCATCCACGGGTTTGGCATCCTGTAATCTGAATCTTTTCAACTATTGACTATAATGGCTTTCATGTAGGCGATCTCTCTCATTTATTATTTTCCTCCATTTCTTTACTCGAGGTCTTTCCAATACAGGCCAACAGTTGTTAGAATGAGGTCATCACCCTTCTAGATGGGATACTTCTTTGGAGAAGTTCGATGCCTTTGACTTTCGTCTAGGCTTGTTTATCCCGTCTTTGAGTCTTAACGCCTCTCCCACTCGGAATAATGCCTCTTATTGGAGAATTTCTTCCAATTAGGATCAATTCTCCCACTCGAAATAACGCTTCTTATCGGAGCATCACTTCTATTGGGTACTAGAGCAATGCTTGAACCATAACCAACAACTTTCCTTGGATGACTTCTAGGCCTCAGAGTTTTACTTCCAAGATAAATTCCTTGATCACTAGGATCTGGAACCAAGTTTGTCGGATCACTCCCACTGGGAACAATGGGTAGTATAGGTAGTTCTGGCAATCCTGGTTCAGCATTACGATAATCAGGTTTAACTTGATTCGTCCAATCAACAACAGTGATTACATGTGGTAGGTGTTTATTCCTCCGACTGGATTTATTATGAAAATGTTCCAATTATCATTTACCATGTCATTCACTTGAGTTGCTGGTTCAAATCTCTCCCACTCGAATTAAGTGGGACCTGCTATCTGTAATATCTTGCTCATGGTTTGATCAAGACTCATTATTCTGAACTATCAATGCATCGGAAAATTCGCCCTCAGGTATGTAATGTCACATGTTCGACCCGGTACCATCTCTTTAAGCTGTAAACATGTATTTTCAAAGAGTAGTTGACATACTATTGTCCTAAATACGTGTTTAATGCGCAAATTAATGTCGCATGGTGATATGATTTAATTCATTATCACTCTTCAGCCTTTTTATGGTGGTGTGTCGTACCGATTTCAATGGAACACAATTTTACATGAATGTGAATCACTTATCATCATCCCTTAGGGAACAGCTGATTAAGTGACTCTAACATTATGTTTATAAATTATGAGTCAAAAGTGTGTGATTTGATTTGAATGCCTAGCCTAACTTTTCGTTCAAGGCGTACGGAAGGAAAATCGTTTAACCGACTTCATCCTTCTTCGTTTGCAAATTTATCTCAGAGATTTTATCCCATCTCCGAACTGAGCATTTCAGGTTTTCACCTTATGCGTCAGTTGATACTTTTACAAGGTCGTGGTAGCTTCCGAAGCCTACTTCTTACCGATGTAAATGGTATCAATAAGTTGTTTCCATGGGAATGCAAACGAAAATTCAGCACATCATCATTCAGACACTTCATCATTAAATTCGTATTTTGAAACGATGTGTTCCGTCTATCGAGGTCCACTTGCGCGTAGCGCTTTTCACCGAAGTTTTAACCCTTAGTTAAATCGTTTCATTTCTGAATTTAATTTAATTTAATCCAATCAGTTTCGCACATGATCATCATTACAGATTATTTCATTCAATGGAGTACTAACAAATAAGAAATACTAAATCTTTCGATCTAGCTATGCAATTGATGTGTATGTTCAGTTCAGTCCCGACTGAGATGACGGAGTACGTGAATCGTTTCGTTTTATTCGACCACTTTTACCTGGCCGAAATTTCGTTTCGAATCGATCCCTCTTAACCGGGTCGATTAATTTTGACAAGTAGATCACATTTCGAATCAAACAGAAACTACTTTATTCAATAAATCCGAATCTCGAAATAACCAAAATTTTAGTAACTCAAACGAACGATAAATGACAATGGTAGGGTTCTTGATCTGAAGATCGCGTATTCGATCCATGATTGTCGCACAGATAGTCGAGAAATTTAAGTCATGTTGAACATCACATCTTAGTAATTCACGAGTGAATTACATCAAATGATCTGTGTCTGTATAAAACGTTTTACAACTTCATACACATGACCTACGTGGTGTACTAGAGACGCACTTTATCAACATGGTTTAACCAAATGGATTATCGTATAAGACCTTTATGGTCCAGTTCTCTCTATAATATGCGGATCATGGTTGATTTCTTTCGAACCCAGTATGGTGAGCAGAAAAGGTTTCCCTTTTACTGCTATGGTTACTGTACTTGATTAGGCTCAAGGTCATTAAGTCCTGACAATATCAGACAACCATATACATCTTTTCTATGTTGACTTTTCATTCCGAAGAGCAGATGTGGGGTTTACGCCAACATCCATGAAATGAGAGAAGACCATCACGTTTAACCGAAACATTTAGGTTTTGCATCCTTGCTTCCACCGAGGCGGATGCAAAGGGTTACTAAGCTGCAACATTGCCTGGTTGCAATTGAAGTCTTCTTCAACCCCCTTTTACCAATGTTGAATGTATCATCACATACACGTTCAGATCATCAAAGAACCTACACCTATTATTGGTGAAACTAATTATTTCATTCGTTTCTCATTGCTAAAATCATACAGACTACCATATTCATCTGTAGTTGTCCTCTCCACTTTTCGGAATCGTAGAGAGTTCAACACGTACTCCTTTATTCATGATTCATACCATTAAGATTGCGTGGAATATCGAATCGCACTAATTCAACCAATTCATACTAACACATCGATGATTATGCAAAAATCAGGGAGACAATAACATTTTGAGAAAGAATTGCATACATCAAATATCTATTACGATGGAATCCGACAAATAATGATTCATCAGTCATCTAAACCAACCGCCCACCAGTAAACCAATGGAAGATGGCTGTGAAAGAGTTCACATTATCGTCGTCTTCCATCCAATAGATCAGTCTTTTAAAACGGGTTTAATCGCAAATTACCGGAACGGGAATTTTAAAACAAGCATACCCGATCTTGGCTTTCCCAAGGCCCTTTTTATTTTGGAAAAATATTCCAATGAATTCACTCATGCATATATAATTCTACTATCCATGCAAATTATCATATGCTAGTAACATTCATCATACAAACCACATTCATGTTTACGCGTCACGCGTCTAATGTTCCGAGGAACTCATGCTTGCATACATAATTCTACTTCCATGTAAATTATCAAATGCAACTACATCCTCAACATTCTAGCATACGTGTCAAACATGAAAATTCCACAACAATCATACATATTTGGCGACTGGTTTTTGATTTTAAAATAATTTTAAACATTAGGGGATGATTTTCAATTCATGTTTATATTCAATCATGCAGCATTCTAGACATGAATCCGAGGCATTTTCAACAATCACAGCATGTCTATCCTAGTGCGCATTCCGTATATTTAACTAGGGCTCAGCCCACTATATGCAATATCCAGCTAGCTTGACTAAGTTAAGACAAAATTTCTAATCATGCATTAATATATATTGAATAATAAACAATTGCAATTCAGCCCTCTAATTATACCAGTCCCAAAAACATGTATCTCCGAGATCCATCCCCATAATCGAAACAAGGCATTAAGGTTATCAAACCTTGAGCACTGTGTAGGCCTATTACGGTTCAAAACATTTGGATTTTAAAACTTGACCACCCTATTTTATTTAACTAAATTGAATTCGGTTTTGAAAATTATTTCGGTTTAGTCAATTTCGGTCCGGTTTGGTCTGGTTCGGTCCGGTTTAAAATTTGGTTCGGTTCGGTTTTAATTTTAAATCTGGTTCGGTCCGAACCGATCCAATTAAAAATAGGGTTCGGTTCGGTTCAACACACAAAACCGGTTTGGTTAGATCTACTTACTTACCCAGGTCCGATTAGGTCGAACCGATTGAGAAAACCCGGTTCGATTTAAATTCGTCCCGGTTTGACATAGTGGACCGGCCGAATAATTAAAATTTAAAAGGTTGGGCCGAAATGTTTAGTTGTGGCCCAAGTAGGGTTTTAAAGTCCAAAAATATTTAACTTAGCCACCAAGTAACATTAATTATATAAAATAATTTCCAATATTAAATATATATATATATATATATATAAATTTTGGCCAATAATATAACATATATATATTTATTGCTAAGATTCTATCTTTAAGATTAAATCAATCAACAATATATATATATAATCGGCCACCACATATAATATATATTTTATTTGTTGTCAATATCTTAAATAGGGAAACATATATCAACAATATATTTTCTCAATCTTTTAGGCGACTAAAATCTATCAATAATATCTTTAACCTATTTAAATATTTTAGATACATTGATAGTTATATGTATTTCTATATATTAATGTGAATCTATCCTAATGTTCCCAATGATAGATATATTGTTACCTTAATTAAAAATTAAAATATGGTAAACAATATAAGTTTAAAATAGTGTGCCGAAATTTTATGCATGGAGACCAAGAAATTGAAAATTTTACCTTGTAAATTTACCTAAATTTTCGGCACAAACACATATTTGGGAACAAGTGGTGTAATTTTAAGATCAAATTTTAATAAGATCTACAATCTAATGTTTTATTTTGATAAATATCACATTTTTCTTGAAGATCATGAATCAAATTAACCAAGAACATCATGAAAATTTCGGATTCACCAATAACCCTAAAAATCGAAAATTTAAAATTTTCTTTTAAAATTTTCGGTTTTCATCTTTAAGTTGGACCTTTGATTAATTAACATCTTTTTTGGATTGACCTCAAGTACATCAATTTATCAAAATCTAAGCTTTGATACCACTGTTAGATTAAGGGAAGTAATCACTACAGACATTAAATCGTAGTACATGCTAGTAATCGAAATTACGCAGCGGAAGATTCGCACATACCTCAAACAATGTCAGTAGTCCCAAGATCATTCCAGCAGGGAGTTCACGATCCTCCGGTCGGCACCCGTAGAGGTTCTGGTTAAGGAAGCCCTACGCGGTATGTTCTCCACAGCAAAGCCTCTGATCGATTCTTGGCAAGGAGACAGATCTCTGGAGTGTTTGCTCGAAAGCAAATTGGCACACCCTTTGGTGGATGTGGTTCGGCCGACTATGCGTGTTATGGGGAGAGGGTTTTCTCTTAAATCACCACGATGGAGGAATTATGATTAACCCTAATAAAACCCCTAACACCCCATATATATAGGAGGAGTAAAGTGGACAAAAATCCACTTTAACCCCTCCTAGGGTTTCGGCCGGCCACATGCATAGGGAGGCCCAATTTTGGGCCTCTCAAGTCAATTGGGATTCGGGTCTAGCTCAATTACCCTAATGTGACATGTACCTAATTTCCTTAAGTAAACTATACATATTATGGGCTACCAATTACGACGCCCATCACCATATGCTTACAGCTCCCACTCGCCGGAATGGGAGGGTGCATGTTAATGTATTGTCGTCCAAATCTGCATCAACATTTCACTCCTTCGATCTGGTCCTTGCTTCCGAATAGTTCATACGAGGTTTGCCGTGCGACCGGCGGATACGACGGGCATCGTGCTACTCATCTGTTAGGAGTGTTGTAGCGCCCGCGGAACGTTGATTCCCTTTTCTCTAATCAACCTGTTATATACAACATTTATATAGAACCGCGCAGTATCCTAGGTCAACTGATAATTCTCCTTCTGCCTAGTTTCCACATAGGAACACTTCTCCAAGGCATTCCATGACGTACATCAAACTACCGACCATGCTTAAATACTCTGCACCCTTCATCTGTTCACGCTCTTCCAGGTTCTTAGGGTCGTCACGTTTTAACAGTGCGCACCCAAACACCACTGGCGTATCCACGGGTTTGGCATCCTGTAATCGGAACATTTTCAACAGCTTGTTGATATAGGTATCTTGAGACAAAAACAATTTCCGGGTAGCCCGATCTCTAGCAATCTTAATGCCTAAAATATACGTGTCCTCTCCCATGTCTTTCATCTCAAATACAGATGCTTACCAGAACTTTGACTTATTCATGAAACTCAGGTCGTTTGCAGCAATGAGTATGTCGTCCACGTATAAGGTTAAGATGACATACTTAGGCCCTTAGGTCTTATAATACATGCACGGATCCTCGTGAAGATTCACGAATCCGTTTCCTACGATTTCCTCGTGGAATCTGCAGTCCCATTGCCGGGACGAATATTTAAGATCGTAGATGAACCTTTGGAGTCCGGCTGCTCCATGTAGATCTCTTCCTCCAGGTTTTCGTGGAGGAATGTGGTCTTAACATCCATTTGGTGCAGCTCGAGATCGAGACTTGCGACCAGGACCATAAATGGCCCTAACCGTGGTTTTACGGACAGTCAGTGAGTTTGTCTTGTCAAATTCCACTCCGTGAAATTGGGTAAGTCCTTTAGAAATAAGTCGGATTCTCCGACCTTTTCCATCAGCGGTGAGCCTTCTTTCAGGACTCACCTTATCCTTGTGCCCCTGTGGTTAGCAGGTAAATCAACTATAGACTATAATGGCTTTCATTTAAGGCGATCTCTCTCTTTTATTATTTTCCTCCACTTCTCCACTTGAGGTCTTTCAAATGCTTGTCAAAGGTTATTAGAGTTAGGTTTTCATCCTACTCGATGGGATACTTCTTGGAGATGTTCGATGCCTTTGACTTTCGTCTAGGCTTGTTTATCCCATCTTGAGTCTGAACGTTTCTCCTACTCAGAATAATGCCTCTTATCGGAGCATCACTTCCATTGGGAACTATTCTCCCACTCAGAACAATGCTTCTTATCAGAGCTTCGTTTCTATTGGGAATAAGAGCAGTGCTAGAACCTTGATCCACAACTTTCCTTTGACAACCTCTAGGTCTCGGGGTTACACTTCCGAGATTTATTCATTGATCACTAGGATCTGGAACAAAGTTTGGTCGGTTCACTCCCACTAGGAACAATGGGTAGTTTAGGTAGTTGCGTCATTCATGGTTCAACAATTTGACCATCAGGTTCAACTTGATTCGTCTCAACAGCAATAGTGATTACGTGTGGTAGGGTTTATTCCTCCCACTAGATTTATTATGAAAATGTTCCCATTCTCATTTACCATGTCATTCACTTGAGTTGCTGGTTCAAATCTCTCTCCCACTCGAATTAAGTGGGACCTGATTGTCAGTGATATCCTACTCCGTTATGATCAAGACTACGTTATTTTGAAACTGTCCATGCATTTGGAAAATTCGTCCTCAAGTATGTAATGTCTCATGTATGACCACGGCACCATTTTGCCAAGCTGTAAACATGTATTTTTAAGAGTAATTAACATACTCTTGTCCTAAATACGTGTTTAATGCGCAAATAATGTCGCATGGTGATATGATTTAACTCATTATCATTTTTTAGCTATTATGGTGACGTATCTTACCGATTCCAATGGAACACAGTTTTACATGTATGTGAATTATCTTTCATCATACCATATGGAACGTCTGATAGAGTACTACAACAATATGTATATAAACTGTGCTACTTGAAGTGTGTTATAGAAGTGTATATGAAGACTCTATGTTTTCACTATATTACACTATGTTTACACTATGTGCACCTGGTTTATAGGTGACTGTATAGTCTTAGTTGGTAAGCCTAGTACTTAGTATATATATTGTAACTCTTGCTTTGTAATACCTAGTTGATCAATGAAGCATTCTCATTCATATGGTATCAGAGCACAAGGTAAAATAGCGGCGTATGCAATGGATCAAGGAACTTGAAAGTTTTCCCCATTTGCTTCAACTTGCCAGCTTAGTCTTGTGTGGATTTACCTCATTACGCTTCGGGATTCATCAACTCAGCTTGAATTCTCACTTTCCATTCAACAATGGACTCTTAGTAAGTCTCATCTCATGCTCATTCACGCACACAAGGAACTGAGGATAGTGCTAGTATTGCTTATAGGCTATAGCACTTGATTTGCCTAGTTCTACTTGTTTTAGCTCAGATTGAGCTACTTGGGTGATTGATTCTGGTACTCATTGAAGTGTGTGTCATTCCTCTAGTATCACTGATGGATTCTGAGATTGTTTGAACTAGTCTTATTGATTAGAACACTTGGATTTTACCCGTTTAGTGGATTACTTGCTCTTTACTCGGCTGAGGAGCTTTTGTGAGTTCTTGGGTATTCTTCAGGATATTCTCTGGTTCTATTGAAGAATTTCGTGCTTCCATCAATGGAGGACTGATTATCATCAAGTTTTTGGTGATTTCCAATCATTGGTTTTGCTCACTTTGATGCGTAGTGGTACGGATTGTACTATCTGCTAGCTGGATTTGTCATATTCCCAACAGATTTGGTGTGCCAGTTTTGTCTATCTTACCAGCTATTTCCGTGGGGATTTCTTTGCCGTTTCCTCTAGTGATCTCTTGGGAATTAAGTTTACATCTCTTCAACAAAGCTCTTTCAACTTGACTGCCTTGCAAAATGGCTCATGAATCCAATGTTGATGACCCTCTCTACATACACCCATCTGACACCACTGGCCATATGCTCATACCCTTTCAGCTGCAGGGTACCTCCAACTATCATGTTTGGAGTACCTCAATCAAGGAAGGCTTGTTAGTGAAGAATAAGTTGGGTTTCATTGATGGCACATTCACAAGAACAAGTGTTGGTGTGGCAGACAGGGTGAAATGGGATAGGGCCAATGCAATTGTCAAGGCTTGGATGAGGAATTGTGTAGCTAAAGACTTGGTCACTGGCTTGGTCTACAATCCCACTGCTTCTTCCATTTGGGATGACCTTAAAGAAATGTTTGACAAGGTGGATGGCACTCAAATCTTCCAACTGACAAGGGAGATTTACCAAACATCTCAAGGATTCTATCCATCACTGAATACTTTGCAAAGATGAAACAACTTTGGGATGCTCTTGCTTCAGTTGATGACTTGAATCTCCAATGTGCTGGAGATATTGCCATTGTTAATGAACACAAGGAGAAGCAAAAGTTGATTGCTTTTCTCTTGGGACTAAATGAGTCTTATGGACACATTAGGAGTAGCTTCCTCATGAGGCAACCACTTCCTTCTCTTAGTATTGCCTCCTCTGTTTTGGTACAAGAAGAAAGTCAAAGGACCATTTCTGGTTCTATTGGAGATGTGAGTGAGGCAACTGCCTTATACACAAGAAACAACCCATCTTATGGTGGAAGAGGTAATGGAAGAGGCTATGGAAGAGGCAGAGGCTATGGAAGAGGCAATGGCAATGGCAGGGGCAGAGGCAGTCCAAATGCTCCCAATGAGAGACCTCCCCCTCCTATTTGCACCTATTGTGGCAAGAGAGGCCACATAGAGGATCAATGTTACAGCAAGCATGGATACCCGCAAGGTCACCCAATGTACAACCCAAATGCTCCTAAGAGGAATTGGAACTCAGCCAACATTGTTGAAGATGGTGGTAGCTCAAGTGCCATTGAGCATGTGGTAGCTCAAGTGCCATTGAGCATGTGGCAGCCAAGGACAAGAGGATTTTTCATGGCACAGCTAATAAGAGAATCCAACATGTAGCTGCCCATGATGATTACTTTGAGCATTCACCTTTGAGATTTGAAGATTTTGATCAAGCTCATGTTAATATGGCAGGTATATCTAGTGACCCTATGGTTTGGATAGTTGACTCAGGTGCAACTAATCACATCACACATCAAATTGAGTGGTTATTTGATTTGAAGAAGTGTGGCTCTGATCATCAATATGTTCATTTACCAAATGGTCACAAATGCAAAGTGACTCATATTGGTTCTTGCTCTTTCTCAAGTGGATTCACTCTGACCAACATCTTATTGGTCCCTGATTTCAAGTTCAATTTGATCTAAGTATCTAGGCCTCCTAGCCAATTGAATTGTAAGGTAATCTTTACTTCTGATCATGTGTTGCTCCAGGGCCAGAGTGGCAAGTCCATGGTGATTGGAGAATGGAATAGAGGTCTATACACCTTGAAGGATGTGGTGCCTTCACACTCAAGGAAGATAGCAGCTACTTGCTTGGGGAATAAGGAAGAGGTGTTGAGATGGCATAGGCGTTTGGGCCATGTCTCTGAGGCTTACCTCAACCATTAAGATGTTTTGAATTTGAATAAGCCTTATGGTTGTATCAAACAATGCACAATTTGCCCTCTTGCCAAGCAATCTAGATTTTCATTTCCAATAAGTGATTCTATTGCTTCTAAGCCTTTTGATCTTATTCACATGTGAATTATGGGGTCCCTACAAAGTGCCAACCTTTAAAGGCAATCAGTATTTCTTGACAATAGTAGATGATTGCTCAAGAGCAACTTGGGTCTACTTAATGAAGTTCAAGAGTGACACTTTCTTGCACATCAAGAACTACTTACTCATGGTGAAGAATCAGTTTGGCACTATGGTTAAGATCTTGAGGAGTGATAATGGCACTGAGTTCACCAACTCAGTATGCAAGGAGTTGCTTCTTCAATTTGGCATCCATCATCAAACTAGTTGTGTGCATACACCACAACAAAATGGAAGAGTGGAACGCAAGCATAGAGACATCCTAAACATTGCTAGAGCAATTAGGTTTCAAGCATCAATGCCTTTGAGACACCGGGGCTATTGCATTCTCAATGCTTGTTACTTTCTTAATAGGCTACCATCTTCTATCTTGAAGTTCAAGTCACCTATGGAAGTGTTGTATGGGAAGGTGCCTTCTCTTCATCATTTGAGAGTCATTGGTTGTCTTTGCTTCACAACTAAGCTAAACAACCATGACAAGTTTGGTCCAAGAGCTGAACCATGCATACTTATGGGGTACTCCACTTCACAAAAAGGGTACCTTGTAATGAACATTTCTGATTCAGTCTTTCATGTTTCAAGAGATGTACTCTTCCATGAAGACATTTTTCCATTTAGCATGTCCAAAGAGGCTTTAAGAGCCTTGATCCCTTCTTGCTTGGCATCCAAGCCATCTCTGCTTGACTTCGCACCAGAGTTGCCAATGTTTCTTGATGAACATACTCCAAGCCATGCTCCTATTGTTGAGACTAATGCTCCTAATACTGTCCACAACCTCCCCAATCAATAGAAGAGGAGGTAGTCCCACTACAAGGAGCAAGAGGTGCATCACCACAACAAGTACCATCTCCTCAACAAAGTTCTTCTCCTCAACCTCCCCAACCAATAGAGGAGGTGGAAGAGGAAATCCCACATCCTTCTTCCATAAGAAGGAGCCTCAAAATTGCCCAAAGAAACTCTCCACAATTAAGGAGGAGTGCAAGGATTGCTGGCCTTCAAAACAAGCCTAGTTCTAATGCCACCTTTGGAATGGAAAGGTATGTATCTTATGATACTCTAGGCCCCCAATTCAAATGCTTCTTGACTGCCATTGCCAAGATTAAAGAACCAAGCACTTACAAGCAAGCCATCAAGGATCCAAACTGGATTGTGGCTATGAAGGAGGAGATACAAGCTCTTCAAGACAACAACACATGGAAGATAGTAGACCTACCTCAAGTAAAATCCTCAATTGGTTGCAAATGGGTCTTCAAAATCAAGTACAACTCTGATGGATCTATTGAAAGATACAAGGCAAGATTGGTTGCCAAAGGATTCAATCAAGTGGAAGGTACTGATTTCAATGAGACATTTTCACCTGTAGTCAAGATGGACACAGTGAGGATTGTCTTGGCATTGGCAGCTGCCAAATCATGGGGATTGTATCACATGGATGTAAACAATGCATTCCTCCAAGGTGATCTAACTGAGGAAGTATACATGGACATTCCTCAAGGATTTGATCCATCTAGGTCCATTGAAACATCCCCCAAAAGTGTATGCAAGCTCAACAAGTCCTTATATGGGCTCAAACAAGCATCAAGGCAATGGAACATCAAGCTCACCCAAACCTTGTTGAAGACTGGCTACAAGCAATGTGCCTCAGATCATTCCTTGTTTAGCAAGATACATGGTAATGACAAAGTGTTCATACTCATCTATGTTGATGATCTCTTAATCACTGGTTCAAATGCCAAGATGATCAATCAATTGAAGTGCACACTCCAAACACACTTCAAATTGAAGGATTTTGGAGACTTGAGGTATTTTTTAGGCTTGGAGGTTGCAAGATCAAACCAATGTCTTGTCATCAATCAAAGGAAGTATGCTATGGAGCTTATAGAAGATGCAGGCTTAGGAGCTGCTAGGCCAGCTGAAACTCCAATGGAATTCAATATCAAACTCACCACACATGAGTATGACAAAGCCACCAACTCCAACCCTGATGATATACTCTTGGAAGATGCCACTTCTTATAGAAGGGTCATTGGTAAATTGCTATATCTTACCATGACAAGACCAGACATAAGTTTCTCAGTTCAAAGGCTTAGTCAATTTATGGACAAGCCTAAGAAGTCCCACTATGATGTTGCAATGAGGGTGGTTAAATACATCAAAGGTACCCCAGGTCAAGGTTTGATCTATCCTTCCAACAACTCTCTCAAATTGAGTATCTTTTGTGATTCAGATTGGGCAGCTTGCCCTTTCAGTAGGAAGTCAGTAAGTGCATATTGTGTGAAGCTTGGATCAGCTATGATATGATGGAAGGTCAAGAAACAAGACACCATTTCTTTATCAAGTGCTGAAGCTGAATATAGGTGCTTGAGGGTTGCTATTCAAGAAGCACTTTGGGTTAACAGAATCCTCTAGGAACTTGGATTTCAAGTTACCTTGCCAATCCCAATCCATACAGATAGTGAGGCAGCTTTAAAGATTGCCAAAAACCCCATGTTCCATGAGCGCACCAAGCATATTGAACTTGACTGCCACTTCACAAGACACCACATCAACTCAGGAATGATTGGCGTCTATCATATATCATCCAAAGATCAAATGGTTGACTTGCTCACCAATGCATTAGTCAAGAATCAACATCTTGCCTTATTGAAGCTTTATGGAATCAAGGATGTGTTTCAAGAAGGAAAAGAAGAAGAAGAAAAAGATGGGAGAATATAGAAGTGTATATGAAGACTCTATGTTTTCACTATATTACACTATGTTTACACTATGTGCACCTGGTTTATAGGTGACTGTACAGTCTTAGTTGGTGAGCCTAGTACTTAGTATATATATTGTAACTCTTGCTTTGTAATACCCAGTTGATCAATGAAGCATTCTCATTCATATGTGTCATTTAATTTCAATGCCTAGCCTGAATTATTGTTCAAGGCGTCTGGAAAGAAAATCGTTTAACCGTCTTAATTCTTCTTCGTTTGCAAACTTATCTCAGAGGTTTTATCCCATCTCTGAACTGAGCATCTTAGGTTTTCACCTTATGTGTCAGTTGATACTTTTACAAGGCCGTTGTGGCTTACCAAGCCTACTTTGTACCGTTGTAGATGTTATCAATAAGTTATTTCCGAAGGAATGCAAACAAAAATTCAGCACTTCATTATTCAAACACTTCATCATTAAATTCGTATTTTGAAACGATGTGTTCCTTCTTTCGAGGTCCACTTGCGCAAGGCGCAATTTACTCTAATTTTAACCCTTGGTTAAATCGTTTCATTTCTGAATTTAATTTTAATTTAATCCAATCGGTTTCAAACATGATCATCATTACAGTTTATTTCATTCAATGGACTATTAATAATAAAATAAGATTTATAACCGGTTCGTTCCTAGAACTACGCAACTAATGGATTTTAATGGCATTTTGATTTTACTCAAAGTATTAGACGTAGGATGATATGTATGGAGTTGTATGATTCAGCTATTTCCAATAGCCTTATTGCTTCGGTTTACTTACTTTTCGGATCGATCTCGTTTCTATCCGAGTCGATTATTCTTGATAAGCAGAACTCATTTCGAATCGAATGGTAACTACTTCATTCAACAATTCTGAAACAATAATAATAACCAAAATTCAAACAAATAAAATGAAGAGTAAGAGAAATGACCACAAAGGCATAAATTCTAGATCACCCACGAAGCTTTAAGAGATAAAGGTAGAGCTTTGGGAGGACATAGACGAGACATTTATTGTACTTTTATCACTGGCGTTCATCACACCGGATGTTCTTTTGAGGACCAAAATGATGATCCCGTTTCCTCTGCATCTCCCCTTGATCTCTTGCGGTGAAGCACAGAAGAACCCTCTGGTTTCTTTTGTTTTCTTTCAACAAACAGGACCGTGATAAATTTAATTGATTCAATCAAGTAACCAAGTCCGTCGTCGTCGGCTAACCATGAAAGAGGGCACCTCTGTGCAATACTGAGTATATTTCTCCAATTCGATCTCTCGTTCGTAAGATCTGATGTGGGTTTTACACCTGCATCTTGGGAAATAAGGGCAACATACTCAAACACCACTCTTCTGGCTTCAGCAGCCCTTCCTCCGCCGAAGCGGAGTCTAATGGCACACTAAAGTTGAAGAGCACTTTAGTTGAGTTTGAAGTCTTTTGTAATCTCTATGTCCAAGGTTGCCAGTATCACCTTGCAATCTCTCCGATCTTCAAGGCTCCTCACCTTATTTGGGTATGTAAGGACGCCTTGTTTATTCACCCATGTTCTGCCCTTATTCACATCAGTTCACTTGTGTATACTTTCAGCGAAAATGAGGTCTCTCACATATTCACTCCATGCATCCCAATCCATGCCATCCAGATTGCGAGGCTCGTAAAAGCGAACTGACCCAGCCATGAAAACTAACACTTTGATAATCACGCATAATCAGGGAGACAATAACATTTTGAGAAATAATTGCATACATCAAATATATATATATATTAAGATGGAATCCGACAAATAATGATTCATCAGTCATCTAAATCAACCGACCACCAGTAAACCAATGGAAGATGACTGTGAAAGAGTTCACATTACCTTCGTCTTCTATCCAACATACCAGTCTTTTAAAACGGTTTTAATCGCAAATTACCGGAACGGGAATTTTAAAACAAGCATACCCGATCTTGGCTTTCCCAATGCCCTTTTTATTTTGGAAAAATATTCTGATGAATTCACTCATGCATATATAATTCTACTATCCATATAAATTATCATACGCCAGTGACATTCATCATACAAACCACACTAATGCTTACCTGTCATGCGTCTAATGTTCCGAGGAACTCATGCTTGCATATATAATTCTACTTCCATGTAAATTATCAAATGCGGCTACATCCTCAATATTCTAGCATACGTGTCAAACATGTAACATTCACATCCATCACACACATTTGGTGACTGGTTTTCGATTTAAATAATTTTAAACATTAGGGGCTGATTTGCAATTCATGCTTATATTCAATCACGCAACATTCTAGACGTGAATCCTAGGCATTTCCAACCATCACAGCATGTCTATCCTAGTGCGCATTCCTTATATTTAACCAGGACTTCGCCCTCAATATGCAATATCCAGCTAGCTAAACTCAGTCAAGACAACATTTCTAACCATGCATAAATATATATTGAATAATAAACAATTGAAATTCAACCCACTAATTTAACCAGTCCCTAAACATGTATCTCCGAGATCCATCCCCATAATAGAAACAAGGCATAAATGTTAGCAAACCTTGAGCACTGTGTAGGCCTATTAAGGTTCAAAATATTTGGATTTTAAAACTTGACCTCCCTATTTTAATTGACTTGAATTCGATTTTAAAAATACGGTTCGGTTCAGTCAATTTCAGTCTGATTTGATCCGATTCGGTCCAGAAAATCCGGCGGTTCGGGTCCGGTTCGGTCCGAAAATGAATTCCGGTTCGGTCAATTTTAAAATTATGTTCGATCCGAACCGGTCCAAATAAAAATAGGGTTCGGTTCTACACAAAAAACCGGTTCGGTTAGATCCACTTAGTTACCCCGGTCCGACCCAATTAGGTCAAACCGATTGAGAAAACCCGGTTCAATTTAAATTCGTCCCGGTTTGACATGTTGGACCGGCCCAATAATTAAAATTTAAAAGGTTGGGCCGAAATGTTTACTTGTGGACCAAGTATGGTTTGAAATTCCAAAAATATTTAACTTAGCCACCAAGTAACATTAATTATATAAAATAATTTCCAATATTAATAATATATATATAAATTTCGGACCTTATGAACATATATATATTTATTGCTTAGATTCTATCTTTAAGATTAAATCAATCAACAATATATATATATATATATATGTAAATTTCGGCATACATCTATAAATATATATATTATTTATTGTCAATATCTTAAATAGGGAAACATATATTAACAATATATTTTCTCAATCTTTTAGGTAACTAATACCTATCAATAATATATTTAACCCTATTTAAATATTTAGATATATTGATAGTTATATATATTTCTATATATTAATGTGAATCTATCCCAATGTTCCCAATTATAGATATATTGTTACCTAGTTAAAAATTAAAATATGGTAAACAATATAATTTAATAATATGGCCGAAATTTTGTTTGCTTGGAGACCAAGAAATTAAAAAATTTACCTTGTAATTTACCTAAAATTTTCGGCACGAACAAGTAATTGGGAAAAAGTGGTCAAATTTTAAGATCAAATTTTAATAAGATCTACATTCCAAAGTTTGATTTTGATAAATAACATCCTTTACTTGAAGATCATGAACATCAAATTTTCTAAGAACATCATGAAAATTTCGGACTACCTTTAATCTTAAAAATTCGAAAATTTTAAAAAATTTCCTTTTAAAATTTCGGTCCAAAGTTTTAATTTTCAAGAACACAAATTTATCAAAATCATGAACTCCTAACACATGTTCTGATACCACTGATAGATTACGGGGAGTAATCAAAACGGAAACTAAATCATGGTACATGCTAGTAATCGAAATTACGCAGCGGAAGATTCGCACATACCTCTACAGTTGTTCGTAGACCCAAGATCCTTGCAGGAGGGAGTTCACGATCCTCCGGTCTACACCCGTAGGGGTTCTTGTGAAGGAAGCCCTACATGGTATATTCTCAACAACAAAGCCTCTGATAGATTCTTGGCAAGGGACAGATCAATGGAGTGTTTGCTAGAAAGCAAATTGGCACACCCTTGGTGTTTGGTATGGTTCGGCCGAATGTGGTATTTCTAGGGGTAGGGTTTTCTCTCAAATCACCAGTTAAAGGGAATTGTGATTAACCCTAATAAACCCTCTAACTCCCCATATATATAGGAGGAGTAAAGTGGACAAAAGTCCACTTTACCACCTCCTTAAATTCGGCCGGCCATGTTGTATAGGGATGCCCAATTTTGGGCCTCTCATGTCAATTGGGATTTGGGTGTGGCCCAATGTCCTAATGTGACATATACCCATTTTACTTAGGTAACCTATACATATAATGGGCTACCATTTACGGCGCCCATCACCATATGCTTACAGGTTTTCTCTCAAAACATCACTTAAAGGGAATTGTGATTAACCCTAATAAAACCCCTAACTCCCCATATATATAGGAGTAAAGTGGACAAAAGTCCACTTTACCCCCTCCTTAAATTCGGCCGACCATGTTGTATAGGGAGGCCCAATTTTGGGCCTCTCGTGTCAATTGGAATTTGAGTCTGGCCCAATGTCCTAATGTGACATATACCTAATTTACTTAGGTAACCTATACATATAATGGGCTACCATTTACGGCGCCCATCACCATATGCTTACAGCTTTCACTAGCCGGAATGGGAGGGTGTCTGTTAATGTATTGTCGTCTAAATCTGCATCAACATTTCACTTCTTCGATCTCATCCTTTTCTTCCGAATAGTTCATAGAGGTTTTCCGTGCGACCGGCGGACACGACGGGTATCGTGCTACTCATTTGTTAGGAGTGTTGTAACGCCCGCGGAACGTTGATTCCGTTTTCTCCAATCAACCTGTTATAAACAACATTTATATAGTGTCGCGCTGTATCCTAGGTCAACTAATAATTATCTATTTGCCTATTTTCCACTTAGGAACACTTCTCCAAGGCATCCGTACAAGTATTCACAACCTTCAACTAATATCCGGTTGGTGGCCACCTTAGTGAATACAAGAGTCGGTGAATTAAAGGTGAACTTGACCATCCCCGTCGCTCATACCCTTAGTCAGACCCAACTGGTTTCCAAAGACGTGGTCATTAGGCCTTTTTGTTCAACACTACACTCGTATGCCGGGAAGCGAGAATTGAGTCTGACCTTAGGTATGAGTTCTGAGTCCATGATGATACTTCGGGTGCCTCTTCATAAGGCTCCCGGGATCAATCACACGCTCGAGGTGAAGAAGTTTGCGCCCGCCAGAATCACGAGGATTCCTTTCCTAGCACAACTGAGCTGTGACCCCGTGGTCGAACGTGGCACGCCTAGTATGAAGCACGCGTTGATAGCATACCTGAACGTTTAAGTTCAAAGGAATGGGATATGTCAAATCATTCTATCGCAGATTCTCATCTGGCCCAGAATGTTGATAAATGACGAACGAAGTTCATCACGACGATCTACAAAACAAAGATTATGTCGAGTTACTTCGACACTAGATGATCGTTTTGCGTAATCAGGTTTATCCCCCTAATTCTTAGCCAGCCTTGCTTAGTTGAGGCCTCCCTCCACCACAAGATGACCGTACCTGTGTGACGAGGTAAGGCCCACATTCGACATAGTTTTGGCAGAGGATTGCGTCCTCCTACAACTTAGTTTATAGACCGAAAATTTGATGTAATCAAAACATTATGACGTCGATAGATCATAAACACAATTGCAATTCTTTCGTTTCAAAAATGTAACTTCCAATTATCAAAATGTTATCACAGATACATGCCATATCTAAACCCTACGCAATCCAAGCAATTTTACATGCTTTTCGAATATCTCCATGTGTAGTGGTTTAGTTAATGGGTCCGCAATCATATTATCAGTGGACAAGTATTCCATAGTGATTATATTGTCTTTTACCATAGATTTAGCATAAAAATATTTCGCATAAATGTGTTTGGTCCTACTATGGTACTTCAGATTCTTTACTGCCGCAATGGCTGCTTGACTGTCAGAGAACACCTTCACAGGTTTACTCCCGACATCACCATCTAGCAGCGCAGTAAGAAGCCTTTTCAGCCAGACCGCTTCTCGTGCGTTCTTAGAGAGAGCTACGAATTTCGATTCCATCGTTGACAACGCGACACAGGTTTGCTTCTTACCCGTCCATGAAATTTCGGCATTAGCAAGGAGAAACAATCCTCCTGTGGTGGACTTACGATCATCTGGATCACCACCATGGTCGGCGTCACTGTAACCGGTCAATTCTAACTTCCCGCCCTCATAGCACAACGCATAGTCGGCAGTACCTTTCAGATAACGAATTATTCGTTTTACAGCCTTTAAATGTTGATAGCCAGGATCTGATTGGGAAGGTGCTACTAGGCCCACGGCGTAACAGATATCCGGACGGGTGCATTGCATGGCGTACATCAAACTACCGACCATGCTTAAATACTCTGCACCCTTCATCTGTTCACGCTCTGCCAGGTTCTTGGGGCCGTCACATTACGGTCCAAAGTTTTAATTTTCAAGAACACCAATTTATCAAAATCATGAACTCCTAACACAAGCTCTGATACCACTGTATGATTACGGTGAGTAATCACTACAGATACTAAATCATGGTACATGCTAGTAATCGAAATTACGCAGCGGAAGATTCGCACATACCTCTACAGTAGTCCGTAGACCCAAGATCTTCGCAGGAGGGAGTTCACGATTCTCCGGTCGGCACCCGTAGGGGTTCTTGTGAAGGAAGCCCTACGTGGTATATTCTCCACAGTAAAGCCTCTGATCGATTCTTGGCAAGGGATAGATCTCTGGAGTGTTTGCTAGAAAGCAAATTGGCACACCCTTGGTGAGGACTAGGTTCGGCCGATGTAGGTGTTTCTGGGGGAAGGGCTTTCTCTCAAAACATCACTTAAAGGGAATTGTGATTAACCTAATAAAACTCCTAACTCTCCATATATATAGGAGGAGTAAAGTTGACAAAAGTCCACTTTACCCTCTCCTTAAATTCAGCCGGCCATGTTGTATAGGGAGGCCCAATTTTGGGTCTCTCATGTCAATTGGGATTTGGGTCTGACCCAATGTCCTATTGTGACATATACCTAATTTACTTAGGTAACCTATACATATAATGTGCTACCATTTACGGCGCCCATCACCATATGCTTACACTTAGATGTTTGTAAGAAAAGGCCTCAGAGGGCTACATATATTAACAATCCTGAGTATTACATCAAAATCACAAATCAAAACATTAGCCACATAAGAAATATAAAATATTAATTCGGTGTTGTCTCGATGACTTCTCTTAGGTTGCAGCATCGCGTTGAACTGAAGTAACAGCGTTGAGACATAGTTTGGTCTCCTCTGACTTCTCCTTTCCCATATGGCGTAGGGAACTTCATGACTTGGTGAGTAGTCGAGAGGAATATATGGTAGGGTTTGAGGTTAGTCCTTCCGATGATAGCGTTGTACGCAGATGCGGCGTCAACGACTACAAAAATTATGTCGTTCAAAGCCTTTCTTTCCTATCCTAGTGTTACCGGTAACCAGGTGACGCCCATAGGATATGTGGTTCTTCCTGCAAATCCGTCTAAGGGGAAGTCAACATTATTCAAATCCTTTTTGGTGAGCACAAGTTTTAAGAATGCCTCATAGAAGAGGATGTCTGTCAAGCTCCCACCATCGATGATGACCCTTTGGACTTCGTACTCAGCCATTGTCGCCGTGATTACTCAGACATCCTCGTGAGGCTGGGTTACCATCGTGAGGTCATTTGTGGTGACGATCCAAGAAAAATTTGGTTGTCTCATTACAAAGGCTAGAAATAAATTCCAATAGAAATATTCAGTACTAAAATGAAACAACTACTACGAACTAATGTCTCTTTTAATACATTTCCATTGCTTGGATATCATGTTGTATATTTCTTATTCACTTTGATTATTTGAATGAATTATGTATATATATAGTATAAACGTTTTCAAATCGTCACTTCGATTCGATCTTATATTTGCAAAGAATAAATGGTTAACAGGTTTTTTGGTCCATGATGTTTGACGACTTTTTAGTTTTGGTCTATGATGTTTTTTTTTTTTTTTTTGCCTAGTTTTGGTCTCATATGTTTGCATATTTTTCTAGTTTTGGTCTTTCCGTTACATTCCGTCCATATTTTCCGTTAAGTAGCATGTGCAAGTCACGTGATCCACCCATATTTTTCGTTAACATATTTCTGTTACATATTCCGTCCATATTTTCCGTTAAGGTCCAAATTTGGTCTCATATGATTGGACCTAGTTGTCCAATTTGGGGTCAATTTTAAAACCTTGGGACTAAATTGAACAAAAAAAAGTTAGGGAAGTATTAGAGGGACTAAATTGAACAAAATTAAAAGTTTAGGGTGGATCAC
This sequence comes from Clarkia xantiana subsp. parviflora, assembly GCA_036873135.1. Lineage (NCBI taxonomy): Eukaryota > Viridiplantae > Streptophyta > Magnoliopsida > Myrtales > Onagraceae > Clarkia > Clarkia xantiana. Next base: position 13,239,081 of record JAPTYO010000008.1, on the reverse strand, counting down.
GTGACTTGCACATGTTACTTAACGGAAAATATGGACCGAATGTAACAGAATGACCAAAACTAAAAAATATGCAAACATATGAGACCAAAACTAGGCAAAAAAACATCATGGACCAAAACCCAAAAGTCGTCAAACATATGAATCAAAAGACCTGTTAACCCAAGAATAAATATTAACGATCATTTGCTACTTAAATATACAGAAAATGTAACTATCATGCGTGAACATCATCTAATTAGAAAAAAAAAATCATTTAGTTTTTTTATTTGGTTTCCTGCGGGAAGGTCCTAGGAGGCCCCCATCTGGAGGGCAGCACTCGTAGCATGCTTACTCCGCACCTAGACTAATCCCCAACTTGCATCATGTCAGTGCTTAAAGAGTAAAGTGATGTCCATGACTATCTTTCCATTCGCATACTCACTAGTGGGGATTGAAATATAAACATCTGCACCTGGTTAAATGATGAAGCGTTGAACCGTTACACAGTATTACATGGTTGTCTATTACTTACTACTTACCAAAACCTATAAAAATTACGATTCCATTCGAAAATTCGGATTTTAATTTTTAGGGTTTCAAATTTTTTAAAACTTATTTCTGATGATCGGATCGGTGCCGAATTTTACGGTCTAATCAGGCCCAACCCGTTTTTCACACATTGAACATGATTCAGTGTGTATTTCTTTTTTTTTACACAAACCGAATCGGCGGAATGATCGGTTCACGATTTAACTCGGTCCGACCGTTAATCCGGTTTTCAAAAGATTGATTTTGATAGTTTGGGAATCTTTTAGTAGGAAGTTTTTGATTTCATGGGAAAATAAAAGTAGGAACTTGAGATGATAATGGGAAAGTTGTCGTTTTTCAGGTTTAGTCAGCGACTCCTACTCCGAGCGCAGCACAATTCCTAAAGGGGACGGCTATTTTCAACTCGAGTTGAAAATAACTCGAATGTAAAGCCGTTAGATGGAAAGGTTCAAAACCTATGCAAGCTCTATTTATGTATATCACTTTGGGCCTGATTTAAGCCCGATAGTTCATCTCTCCTCCTTTTTTTCAATATTATTTAATGTATATATCTTTCTGTAAGGTAAACAGATTCTCTCTTCCTCTTTTCATCTATTATTATTATTATTATTATTATTATTATTATTATTATTATTATTATTACTTTTATTTATTATTTTATATAATGTCATTATATATTATAACATTTAATTTTGTTTAACTTCTTTAGAAAGTTAGATAGACACAAATTTCTTCAGAGTATGATTTAAACAATCTTCATCATACAACTCTATTGTTTCTGTAGTTTAGAGTTTATTTACATTGAAATAATTTTATGTATAGGTCAATTTGATTGATAAAATTATTAAATTAGATTATTTTTTATTTAATTTTTAATCTAAATTATCTTGTGATTTGGAAGTCTTCCATATTTAATATCATGTTTGCGTTTGTTTATTATTATTTTTTTTTTTTGTTATTATTGAAATTTAAACCATGTTTAATATCATTTCTTTGCATTTTTCTAAACGGTGAAAATGATTTTTTCAAATTTTTTTTTAGAATAGAATTGCTTAGTTTTAACTTTGTTTAAAACTAAAACATGTATACTAGGAAAAAAAAGCTACAGGAGTCAAAGAAAATATACACACAATTTATATAACAACAAAATATATATATATATATATATATATATATATATATATATCATAATAATTAATAAAAAGTAAAAATATCATAAAAGTTGTTCAAGGAAAGAGATGTATTAATTAAGTAATGATGAAAAAGGGAAGAGAGAAGAATTAACGGGCTAAAATCGGGCCGACATTGATGAGTGAATAAACTGTGCACATATCTTGCACAGTTCTTTAACTTTCCATCCGACGGCTCAACACTCGAGTTACTTTTAACTCGACTTAAAAATAGCCGTACCCATTCCTAAAACCCTATCCAGCAGCCTGTTTTGAATTATTTTTTTTGTTGCCAAATATCTCAGCACCTTGAAACGCTTCTTCCAAAGAAGATCACAGCAATGGCCGGCCGGTACGGATCTCTGTCGAGGTCACTGCTGTCAGGCGCAAGAACATCCGCATCGCGCTCCTCCACCGCTTCTCTCCTCCGCTCTGTCTCTGCTAACGGCGTCCCTACTCGCCGCTCGCTGCTCACCATATCCAGGTCTGTTCCCAATTAAGTCGATTCCGGCACCTTCTTACGCATACTTTAGTTAAGATCTTGAGATCAGATGAATGGAGATTGATTCGTGATTGGATGGAATCAGGAATTTCGGGCAATTAGGTTGTGTGCAGTCGCTGATGCCGCTGCATAGCATGGTGGCGTCCTCTCGGCTTGTATCTCACATTTCGCTTGAAGCGCGGAATTACTGCGAGCTGTCTCAAGGTAATGATTCTTCTACATCGTAGTGTTCTTCTGTATGTGATGGTTGCTTCATTCATAGCAGTTGTACTGAAATTCCTGTTGCTTTTTAAACCATATCTTATCCTAGATTCCTCAAAACCAACATTTTCGGTGCGATATGCAGACTATCGGTGTACAATGGAATTTAAATTCCGTCTAATGTGGCTTCTTAGACCGACTAGGCCATCCCTACATTATGAAATAACCCAACTTGTATTTTGATTCATAAATGTAGTTGGGATGTTCTTGCAGTATAAGCTAACCTATCATGATCATAACTCGAAACAAGACATTTCATATCAATCCGACATTTGGACTTTGCTATACTGATATGACGTTGAATGGCTCCTGAATTTGTTTCAAAATTGTCCAATCTGGTTATTGCTGTTCCGATTGGTTGCAATATCGAAAAGCTTCAAAAGGTGAACTTACAACAGACGTATAGATTCTCTGACCCTAAAACATGAACAGTTTGGTTACCTCTATATCTTTCTTTGTTCATTTAAGACTTTTAGCACCTTGTTAAATTCAACATTTTGTTCATCGACTGTGAAATCAAGTCACTGATTCATGATGTTGAATATGATTGCATTAGATCTTTGTTTTCTTAAGGTTGTAACTTATTACATAACTGTTTTAATGTATGTTTAAGCAGGTTAGCTGTTTTAGATAGACAGTCTACTGAAGCTATCAAATTTTAGTAGCATTATTTTGCATTATGGAGTTTTAAATTTGTTCATTAATCATATACCTTGTGTGTCTGCTCTCAGGTACTTGAATATGATCTGCTATATCAGCCCACGCACTAAAAGAAAAACCAGTTATGAGGAGGGGAAGTAGCAGGAGGCATTGCTCTATTGTGCTTTTAGATTCATGTTTATGCTTGCTTGACAATGGTGTTGAAAATCTTCATTTTAGTAACCTCGAAATTTACTGTTAATATTTAGGCGTTGACTAATTTAAGAAGTTTCATACTGGTTGAAGTCGCCGAGTTCTTGTTTTCGGATGTGCATTATCTTGTTATGTCATGTCGAATAAGTCCAATTCGCCAGAATAATCACTGCTCTGTGGATCTTTTGCTAAAGAGTGTTTATGTTTATTGATGATGATCCTAGACGCGGGTGTTGTTATTACTTATTTTTTATGCCGGTCATCAACTGTTTTGAGCACGACCGGAACCTACTTTTCGGAATTCTAATCATTTTCCTTTCAAGAATATAGTTTTTCATTGTAACTCATCACTAGTGCTGGCAATTTGTGACACGACACGATAGCACGACACGAACACGCACGGAAAAAACCGTGTTCATGCTAGCATATAGTAGAACGATAACACGATAACACGAATACGATTAACACGATATAACTTCCGTGTCGTGTTCGTGTTTGAGTATCATAACACGACACGCACGATAGCACGATAAAATTGTGCTACTAAGACTAATTCTTAAGTATTTTTTAAACAAATCTTATTTATTACCTTTAAAAACTTCAGTTAGTGATTTAATTTTTAGTGTTTATACTCTATATTATTAACTTATGAATATTGACATACTAATCATAGATTTTTTCTATATATAAAGTTTATTATTTTGTTTTTTTGCTTAAAGATCTCGTTTCGGGATGTACAACTATATATACTTACACAACGCGATAGCACGACACGAACACGCACGAAATTATCCGTGCCGTGTTCGTGTTTGTAAAACGTGGCACGATAAGCTTACCGTGCGTGTTCGTGTTCAGTAAGTTTAGCACGACACGATTATTGACACGCACGATAGCACGCACGATAGCACGAATTGCCACCCCTAGACATCACAAACGTATCACTGACATTATAGTTTGTGATGAATATTTCTTTGGGTTAAACCTAGCGGACTTATTATTATCAGGGGTCATTACTCATTACAAACATCTAGCGATTTTTTATATTTATTTTTATAACATATTATTATAATAAAAAATAATGCACATGATGATACAAAATTAATAAATTTTTCGAGCGACATTTTTTTTTAATGAAAATTAACTTATAAAAAAATTTCAATTAATATAATTTTTATAGCAATGCAATTTTAATATTTTAAGTTTGGTTTTTGATAGTTTATTTGTATTGGGTAATTTAGTTCTCAAAATAAATATACATTTAAATTTTGTCATATTAAAATATAATAATAATAATAATAATAATAATAATAATAATAATAATAAAAAAGTTATATTACAAAACATTCCAAATTCCAAACCCTGTAGGTCTATCCAAACTCAAACTCTTTAGAATCTTCCTATGGTTGCTTCATTCATTGCAGCCTGTGCTAGTGAACTTAATCATGTTGGTGTTTAAACCATTTCTTAGCACGATTATCAGAAAAATCAATACTTTTGTTATGAACAAAGAAAACTGATATTCTTTTTTTCTTTGGATTATAAATGTTGTCTTAAAGTTGGCTGTTTTAGATGAATACAGATCTCCTAAACCACTCTTTCGGTTCTAGATCGTGCATCGTCGTTAAGATCTTAACACGTGTTTTGAGTGTAATTAATTTTGTGGTATTTTTTTTTTAAAACCTTATTGAAATTGATGAACTCTATAAAAAAAATATTAAATTTAAGAACACATATTAAAATCTTAACAGTGATGCATGATTTGAGACAGAAAAAGTGGAGCATGAAATCTGAATGCGTTTTGGATAGATACTCTGCTTAAGTTATCAAATTATAGTAGGGCAGAGCATTATTGAGTTAAATTTATTCGTTAATCATATAACCCGTGTCTCTGTTATATCAGGGGAAGTAGCAGGCATTGCCGCGTAGCTCTAGAATGCTTTTTGCATTCATATTATTGCTTGACAATGTAGTCGAGAAAACCACAAAATTTAATGTTAATATTTAGGCCTCCACTAATTTTAGTTTCATATCGGTTCAAGTCTTTCTTGTTTCCGATGTCCTCGTGTGCATTATCTTTTATGTCATATTGAATAAATCCAATTCGATTTTCTTTTTGTGTGATGTTATAGGAGCCCATTAGAAGGGCACTACTCCATTGCATGTATAATAATTTTAATTTGCACCGAGTCAAACTCGGTGTCTTAAAGACTCTTGTCAGGAGGACATCACTCGTTGAATGTTTGCAATCCGTCTAGAATAATTATCGCTTGTATTAGATCAAATGGTTGAACATAAATTCTTTTTCTTTTCATTCACCAGACTCTTCGCTAGATTTAAATATGAAATATTTGATTAGTAGATGAAGTGTGCTAATTGCTACATTATATAAATGATTATCTTTAGAAGAGATAATGCATCTAATTTTTAGGGAGATCAACATAATCATATCACAATTTTTATGTATATATATGTCAAAGTGTTTAAAAAATCGAAAACATTAGTAATAAATTGCAATTTAACCTAACCTCTGATGACATTAGATTTGTGATGAATATTTTCTTAATGTAATTTCCATTTCATATGTATGATGAAATATAAAATTTTACGGATGAATTAAATGACATTAGATGTATCAAAGTTGGACCATAGTTTGCGTTTATGATAATTTTAGAGGACCTCTTTTCTTTGGAGGATATGATATGATATGACGAGTGTGACTGTAGGAGGGAGGGAGGGGAGGCCCTACTTAGGGTTGGACATAAAAATCGGTTCGGGCGAATCGAATCAGAACCAACCGGATCCGAACCAATACTAACCGGTTCTTAAATGGTTCGGTTCTGATAAGGAATATATGGAGCGGTTTTTGACTGGTTCAAAACAGGTTCTGAACCGGTTTTTTAGAACCACTTTTGTTAAATAAAGCCTAAATTGTTAGATAGTAATATACCATTGCATCCTTTTTTTGGGTAGAACAAATGGCTATAAACGAACCGAGTATCTGGAAAACTCGACTCAGTTTACTCTAACTCAACCGAGCCTTAATTTTTCAAGCTCGACTCAGTGCCATACTTGATGTGTTCGAGTTCGGCTCGACTCGTCTCGATAAGGTTAAAAAATTCAATTAAATTATAAATGGTGCACCTTAGCTCGAGCTCGAACTCGACTCGATTAGGTTTTTGGCACGAACTCGAGTCGAATTCTTCTTGGACTCAATATATACATATATAATATTATTACGTAAAGCTCGAAAAATTCAAATTCGAACTCGACTCGAATAGGCAAAACAAAAAAAGCTCGATTAGGCTTGCGAGCCTCTCGAGTCAAGTAACAGTGAACTCGAACTCGACTCGGCATCAGAAAAAACTCGACTCGACTCGAAATTTAGCGAGTCGAATTTGAATATCGACCAAGCCGATCTCGAGCAACTCACGAGTAGCTTGACTTGTTTACACCCATAGGATAGATCCTTCACTATTTGAGTTTGGTTCATATTGTATATATAGGTGGTCATAGCATGTTTGTTTACTTATATATAGTTATATTATGTTAGCCTAGATAATTCTATAATCAATTGAGTTCAGTTTAGAACTCGAAACTTAACTTAGAAATAGCTCTATATTTTAACTGATATGATAGATTAACTCACTTAAAATACAAATAGTTTGTATTTTTTTCAACCAGAGATTTGCTGCACTTTTGAAGTTTGAGTTACGCCTCTTGACGTCGTTTAAAGTCTCGAGATTTATGTTTTAAATATTTTGACTTTTTTTATATTATTAGATTGTTTGTAATTTAAACTTTGATACTCTCTAATCTGAAACGATCAATTGTCTTTATAGTTTGTATTTTTCAAATTTGTGGATTGCTTATGAATTATCAATTATCAATTTGGGTGTGTATTTTGAATTTTAGTAACTAAAAAATTAAAAAAGGTTCAAAACCGGTTCGAACCGGTTTAGAACCGGTTCTGCTATAGTTCAGTTCTAGGACCTAAAATCCGATTCGGTTCTTACATGGTACAGAAAACCAACTGATCCTAAAATTCAATTATGGTTCGGTTCTGAACCGGTTCTGCCCAAAACCGAACCATGCATAGCCCTAGCCCTACTAATCAATCAAGCAATCAATAATAATAATATATGCGGGAGAATCTTTTTATTATATATATATATATATAGGGAGCTGAGCTGAGCTGAGGCTTCTAGTTCTGTTCAGTTGTCTTGTCCCTACTGGCAGGGCAGGGCTACTATGTTCCCTAGATTCTGCCAAGGCATAGAGTTAATTAAAATTGGTGGCCCATATTTTAGACCCTAACCTATTGATATCTACTAACTTATTATATTTTTCATTATTATTATTATTATTAGGAGCAGGCTAAAATACGGTGGTGTATTTGTAAATTGTAACAGTTGGATCTCAACTAAAATAAAATTGAAATATTGCAGCTAAAACTGGAGGTATAAATCTCGAGACTTGACATCAAACGAATGCAAATTAAAATGTATTTACATTTAACTGTAATTAATTTCTATTATCATACTTGACTTTAGTATCCAATTTTTTTTTTATTTAAATAAATACTTATAATGACTATTAAATTTGGGTTGTACGAAATTTTACTTGATTACATTAGTGTATGCCCGCCCGTATTTCATAAACAATTCAGTTCTACCGCGGGTTGTGTGAGGTTTTAAATATTTTTCCTTTTAACATTTCAAACTTGCATTTTGTAGCAACGTGTTTCATTACGATTAGTAAAAAAAAGAAATATTTATTTTGATGTAAACTTCCATAATACTTGTAAAAACGATGAGGGAAAGAGTATAAAGAGATATGCAATCTAAACAAACTTTAGACTAATTTCAAAAATATGGCAGTCTTGCAAGCATCACATGCACGTGCACACAACACGACGCAAGGTAATTAAGAAGTTGCACTCATCCTTTTCTCCTTGTCAATCTAAATCAACAACAAATTAAAAAGCATTTCGACACAAATTAAGAAAATTTAAGTTCGCATCCAAAGACCAAACCCAAACGGAGTGAATGCCCGAAATAAGCCTTATTGCCAAATTTATTCCCATACTAGGCTTTTTCAGAAACTAATTCTTAAACTATGTTTTTTTTTTTTACTTTTTTAATCATTTGTATTTTTATATTTTACACCCAAAGTTTATATTTTGTTACAATTTGATCCTAAACCTAAATATAATACAAGAAATAAATAAAAAAAATAAAAAATTAAGATAATTATATGTAAAAGTTATAAACACAAAAATAATAAATTAGTAATTGTGAAAAAAATTCTTAAAATAAGATATGCCAATATATAAATTATAAAAAAAACAGTGATATAAAACGTAAAGAAACTAAATACTCATGGTTTTTGTAAGTATAAAAATATAAACCTTAAATAAAACATGTTAAATTTATAAAAATATATAAATTAGCGAATGAAAAAATATCAGATAAACTAATTTAAATTTAAAAAATCAAAATAATAAATTTAAGAATGGATTTTAGTTAGTTTTTTTTTTGCATACTCTTAATGAATATAATTTGTATATCATTATATATTTGTTTCAAAAATTATTTTTTTTTAATTTTTTTTAATTTCACATATTTTTTTAGAATTAATATTTACAAAATTTGTTTGTTTGATTATTTTTTAATGTGCATTTTCAACATTTAATTAATTAATTTTTATTTCCATTTTTATTTTTTCATGCATTTAATCATCTTAAATTTCAATTTTTATTATCATATTTTTCTTTAGGGTTCATTTGTAACATATTGTGAATTTTAGAATTTTAGGATTCAAATTAAATAATACACATTACTAAAAAAATAAAAAGAACTATTTTGGGACTTAGTTTCTTAAAGAGCCTAGTTTGGGAAATAGTTTAGTGGATGAACCTACTTTGGGAATTCACTCACCCAAACGCAGAAAAGTACGTCATTGCCAAACGATAATTTTTAATTAGCGAACAAATCAACTAAACCACACTCATGTTTCTTTGCAAAAATAAATTCCTAAATTACAATATTATTACTAGAAAAACTTCCTGAAAGAAAATACAGCTTTAACATAACTTTGTTAATAATAAGACACGGCCTCGACCATATTCGGGTCTTAATCATAATGGGCCACCTCGGCCGACCTCAATTGAGTCTTAATAAGTTAATGAGCTTCAAACTCAATTTAAAGAAGGTAACATTTTTTTCATTTAAAACCGCGTCAGCGGGGATCGATCCCGTACAATGTTAATAATAAGACGTGCGGCTTAACCAACTTTCCCATAAGTCCTAACTTGTGGGTAAAGGCATCAACAACACTCTTATATTACACCTATTAACATCCTCCCGGCTACCTCAGCCTTAACCAAACTTGGGTCAAGTTTTCAGCCCGGCCACCTCGGCCGACCTCAATTGGGTTCAAACAATACAATAGGACACCTCGTCCAACCACAGTTGGGTCCAAACAACATAATGGGCCACCTCGACCAACCTCAATTGGGTCTAACATAATGGGCTTCAAACTCTATTAATAGGAGGGTAACATCTTTTTTTTTCTCATTTTAAAACGGTGTCACCAGGAATAAAACTCGTGCGCTCTGATATCATGATAATAATAAGACGTGTGCCTTAACCAACTGTCCCATAAGTCCGAACTTATGGGTGAAGTCCGGAACAACATTCTTATACTTCAACATCCTCCCAGCCACCTCGGCCCGGCCATCTTGGCCCTGACCATCTTGGTCAATTATAATGGGGTTCAACCATTTCTTTAATAGGAGGGAAATTAATGGCTTCGCCAAGAATAAATCTCGTGATACCATTTAGAAAATAAGACGTGCTCCTTAACAAACTGTCACATAAGTCCGAACTCATTGCTAAATGCATCAACCATATAATTTTAAACTTCAACAAACTTAATTAAGCAATTTCAGTCTAAATTATAATTCTTTAAATTAGATGGAAGATCCATATGAAAGCGGACGATCCACACCATTATCCAAAATTTAAATCAGAGCATATGAAAATTAATAAACCCAGATGGGTGAGGAATCGACCTAACTCTGCTGTTTGAAGTGAGTTAGCTAGGTTGGCGTCCATGTGATGCAGGCGGAACCGATTAGATTTCGAAGATTTTTTTACCGTGAATAGTGTTTTTTCGGGCGGAAGTTCGGATTTTGGCGCGTGAATAATGTTTATTAGGGGAAAATGGGTTTCTGGTTCAAAATCACCGCTACGTTGTGCAATACACTCTTTTTGGCCAAATTCCATCATCCGAGGCCTCAAAATCGTGTTTTATGTTATTTCGGGTCATTTTTGCAGTTTTCAATTTATTCGGGACTTGTTCGTACTTTTGGTTATTTTATAGATTAGGGTTTTCTATTTAAGACATTTTTGGCCGAATTTTACATTCAGTTAGTGATAAATCAGAAAATCGAGGTTTTTCCTCAATTCTGCGTTCGATTTCGTATTGCTTTCGATTTCTGCGCATCTATCCCACCATCACGCTGCATCAGATTGGTATCAGATGCTAGTTGATCCTGCGCGATGCCACCGAAACGTCCAGGTCAAGCTGTTGCAGGCCAACAACCGGCGGGCAACGATGAATGGCGACGTTTCTACGACTTACAACAACGTCAGATTGATGATCTGATACAGCGAGGAAGTCCATAATCGCGAAGATGATGAGACCCCCTCTGCTGAAAACCCTTTCTCAAGACATCACCGACCAACACCAGACCGGCGTTGGGAACTAGGGTTTCAGATGGACATACCGGAACTCAATGGTGGCCTTAGGTGATGACTTTATCGATTGGCTGGCTCAAGTGGAAGTATTACTGGAATACATGGAGGTTCCAGACGACAAGCGTGTGCTCCTGGTTGCAACCCGTCTGCGTGGACACGCGCAAGCCTGATGGCAACAATTGAAGAATTTTCGTGTTCGTCAGGGTAAGGCGAAGATCACATCTTGGGATAAATTTAAGGGGAAGCTTAGGGTTGCGTTCTTGCCATATAATTACGAAAGGGAAGTTTATCAACGCTTTCAACTTCTTCGTCAAGGCGCTCGTTCCGTTGATGAATATACTCAAGAATTCTACCAGCTGCAGTCTCGCACTGACCTTTCTGAATCCTCTGAATAGATGGTTTCTCGTTATATCGGTGGTCTGCGTGTGCAATTTCAGGACGTGCTCAATATGTTTGATCCTCAACGTGCTTTACAAGCAGAAAAGCAAGCATCTCGGCGTGCTAATACTGGGTTTCGCCAATCCAGTTCCAGTGGTCCATCTACACCCACTCCACGCGGAACCACCGAGCATCCAACCCTCCCACCAGTTCGAGCCTCTACGGCACCCCCCAAGGTCCCGGTGGCGGCGGACTGCGCTGCTTCAAGTGTGGTGAACCTGGCCATCGACAATCTGAGTGTCGGAAGTCAGCCACTAGCACACGGGGTCTTTTCACTGACACTGCTGGAGAGGTAACTGATTATGATGCTAATTATGATAATCCTGTCTATGATACCTATGATGATGTGGTTGAAGAGCATGTCGCTGGTGATACTTGTGATCTCTTAATGGTGCGGCGCACATTCCTAACGCCTCGAGCCCCAGAAGCAGATGCTACTTGGCTGCGCACCAACCTGTTCCAGTCAACGTGCACTATCGTCGGAAAGGTGTGCAGCTTCATTATCAACAAAGGCAGTTGCGAGAACGTGATTTCGGATACGGAAGTCACGAAGTTGGGTCTTACTGCGGACAATCATCCGAAGTCATATAAGCTTGCTTGGCTCAAAAAGGGTATGGATATCACTGTCTCTAAACGTGCTCTTGTGCAGTTCTCTATTGGTACTACATATAATGATCAGATATCCTGTGATGTGGTTCCTACGGATGCTTGTCATTTACTTCTTGGTCGTCCCTGGCAATATGACATTGATGTGTAGCATAGTAGTCTTTCCAACACTTATTCATTCTTATTTCATGGCAAGAAAATAGTGCTGGTTCCGAGCAAGCCTCGCACTACACCTGTCGCGGGCGAACAGAAACAATACATTATTATCTCGTGCCCCTTTTCAGGCTGCGATGGAGGACTTGAAAATAGTGTATTTTTTATTTTCTCATGAAATTGAAGTTAATCATTCTACAGATGTGCCGATAGCAGTTCAGTCTTTAATGAAGGAATTTGATGACGAATTCCCTGAGTCCCTACCGCCTGAGTTGCCCCCTCTGCGGGATATTCAACACCATATTGATCTAGTTCCAGGTGCGGCTCTGCCTAATCGACCGCATTATCGAATGAGCCCGAAGGAACATGAGGAGCTGCGTAGGCAAGTAGAAGAATTACTCGCTAAATGTCACATTCGTGAGAGCCTTAGTCCCTGCGCTGTCCCAGCCCTCCTCACCCCCAAAAAGGACGGCACCTGGCGCATGTCTGTCGACAGTCGGGCAATCAATAAAATAACTGTACGCTATCGTTTTCCCATTCCTCATTTGGATGACTTATTGGATCAACTGGGTGGTGCTTGCGTGTTCAACAAACTTGATTTAAAGAGTGGTAACCATCGGATTAGGATCCGAATGGGGGACGAATGAAAGACAACTTGTAAAACTCGTGAGGGTTTATATGAGTGGCTTGTGATGCCTTTCGGACTTTCGAATGCGCCTAGAACCTCCATGCGTGTGTTGAATCAAGCCATTCATTTGTTCATTGGAAAGTTTGTTGTCGTTTATTTCAATGACATCTTGATCTATAGCAGCAACCCTGAGGAACACCTCAACTATTTGAGGGAAGTATTATCGGTCCTGCGCAAACACAAGTTCTTTGCTGCTGTTGCTAAATGTGACTTCATGACCTCTTCAACCAAATTTCTGGGATATGTCATCTCTAGTGAAGGACTTCGTGCTGATCCGAGCAAAATTAGTGCTATCGAGCAGTGGGCACAACCCACGTCAATCACTGAGGTGCGTAGCTTTCACGGTTTGTCGTCCTTTTATCAACACTTTATACCTCATTTCAGCGGCATCATGACTCCTATCACGGATTGCATGAAGGGAACGAAGTTTCATTGGACTCCTGAGGCTGACGTGCATTCCATGAGGTAAAACGAAAATTAACCTCTGCTCCCATACTGGTGCTCCCAGATTTTACCCAACCATTTGAACTTCATTGTGACGCCTCCAAGACTGGTATTGGCGCTGTCCCTAGCCAAGCTAGACACCCTGTGGCTTATTTAGTGAGAAGCTGTCTGGTGCTAAGCTTCGTTTCAACACTTATTATGGAGTTTTATGCCGTGGTCCAAGCGGTGAAGCACTGGCGTCACTATCTTTTTTAGCGGGAGTTTGTTCTTTACACTGACCACGACTCCCTCAAGCACCTCGGCAGTCAAGATAAGGTTTGTCACAGACACGCCTCTTGGCTCTCTTATCTGCAGCAGTTCACTTTTGTGATTAAACACAATGCGGGGGTTGCTAATTGTGTGGTTGATGCCCTGAGTCGGCGCCATGGTCTCCTTGCTGAAATGCACCTTCAGGTACCCTGTTTTGAATCATTCGCTGAATTATATGTTGATGATCCATTCTTTTCCAGTGTGCTTGCAAAGATTCAAGCAGGGGAGCATATTGATTTATTATGGAGGATGGGTTTATTTTTCGTGGCACCCAACTATGCATTCCTGATTGCAGCCTTCGGGCAAGATTATCCAAGAGTTACATAACGAAGGTCACGTGGGACGTGATCGTACTCTTCAGCTTGTGTCTGCCTCTTATTACTGGCCCTCGATGAGGAAAGAGGTAGCTAAGTTCGTGGCTCGATGTCGTATTTGTCAATTAGCTAAGGGGGCCTCGACTAATGTTGGACTTTATATGCCGCTGCCCATTCCAACTCAACCATGGTCCGATGTTAGCATGAACTTTGTCATTGGTCTTCCTCGTTCTCAGCGGAGGAATGACTCTATTTATGTCGTGGTTGATCGTTTTTCGAAGATGGCTCATTTTATTCTGTGTAAGCGCACGACGGATGCTATAAATGTCGCTCAGCTGTATTTTCGTGATGTCTATCTTCTGCATGGCCTTCCCACATCCATTGTTTCGGATAAAGACACTCGTTTTCTGAGCCACTTCTGGAGAAGCTTATGGCGCTTGGTCAACATCCAGCTGAACTTCAGTAGTGCTTATCATCCTCAAACAGATGGGCAAACTGATGTAGTAAATCGCTCTCTCGGCAACCTTTTGCGCAGCTTGGTAGGTGACCATTTGAAGTCATGGGATTTGAAGTTGTCCCAAGCATAATTCGCACACAATCACGCTGTCAACCGTAGCACGGGCTTCAGTCCCTTTCATGTGGTGTATGGCATTTCCCCTAGGGGTCCGCTTGACTTGCTCACTTTACCTAGCAAAGTCCGTGCTCATGCTACATCTGAGGATTTCATATCATATCTTCACCAGGTCCATCAGACGACCCATACCCGACTGACCGCACATACTGCCCAGTACAAAGCACAAGCTGATCTTAAACGGCGAGCGATAGAATTTGAAGTTGGCGATTTTGTGTGGGCTATTCTTACCAATGATCGTTTTCCTGCTCATGGGTATAGTAAGTTGGCGGCGAAGAAGATTGGCCCCGTGGAGATTGTGGAGAAGATAAATCCTAATACTTACCGCCTTCAACTGCCTGGAGATCTCCACACCTCAGATGTATTCAACGTGAAACACCTTATTCCGTTTGCTGGCGATAACCATTCCGACGATGAACCGGCCATAGATTCGAGGACGAATCCTGTCTACCCCGGAGGGAATGATGCAGGCAGAACCGATTAGATTTCGAAGATTTTTTTTTTCCGTGAATAGTGTTTTTCTGGGCGGACGTTCGGATTTTGGCGCGTGAATAGTGTTTTTCGGGCGAAAACGGGTTTCCGGTTGAAAATCACCGCTATGCTGTGTAATATATGCTACTTTTTGGCCAAATTCCATCATCTGTGGCCTCAAAATCAATTTTTATGTTATTTCAGATCTTTTTTGCAGTTTTCAATTTATTCGGGACTTGTTCGTTATTTTCGGTTATATCATAGATTAGGCTTTTCTATTTAAGACATTATTAACCGAATTTTACATTCAGTTATTGATAAATCAGAAGATAGAGATTTTTCCTCAATCCTGCGTTTGATTTCGTATTGCTTTTGATTTCTGCGCATCTATCCCGCCATCATATTGCATCACCACGGCGGAGGTGTGTAATTTGGACGTTAGGTGAGAATACACGTAAGGTAGATCAATATTCAATGGTAGCAACATTTAATTAATTAGCTAAGACCGATTGTTGGGTATTAATTTCGGAGTTTAAAAAAAAAAAAATCTTTTGGATATTAATTTTTATTACAGTTTCGCGACTTGGTGTATTTTAAAAGCTAAATTCTTCGATAACATCAAGAGTGTCATTATTAATTGAGTGATTTCTTATTTAGTTAATTAAACAAACAAGCATTGATTTATATATATATATATATATATATAATAGAACAGATAGAGAGAGAGAGTAGGCATAGGATAAGATAGGTATATTATCAAAGGATCAACTAATAATAATACATGCAATAACATGGCATCTACTTGACCCTAGAATGAAATGTTCATTAATTAAATTTGTGGTATGCGACACCATGTATATATATAGAATAGCATGATGCATCTAAGGAAAACCTACTAGCAAGTGGCAACCCCGTGAATGATGAAGAGGAATCATTATATATATATATATATATATCATATGTCATGAGAAATTCTAGGAAGGAACATACGCTTAATTAGTCTTGTTCTTTGAGACAACCAAACTAGACTCTCAAGTGGTCGGTATAATTCAACAATATTCAAGGCTCGTCTTTTTCCAAGAAAGATTTGACATTTGACTCCATTAACTAATATTATAATACATCAGATTTTAGACGGAATTAATCGATTATATAACAATTAATTTAGAATTAACCGCCTAAATATATAATTCAGCAGACTAAGACACACTTATTCAAGCAAGCAAAGGAAAGGTCTTGATAGGTGACATTCTCTGCTAATTTCAAGCCAAAATTATTGACCAAAATATTCCTCCCTAGGAAGGAACAGTAAAAATAATTGTAGTCTACTTATTTTCTTGAATTTTTAGTTATTTATATATATATCTGGGGAAATATAAAGTATTGCAAATGGTTTTTATGCTGCAACATTTGCGGACAGGATCCAGGAGACGTTAAACACTGCCCCTGCAATTTGCATTATTCAAATCTTTGGAACCATGCATATAGCTAACTAGGGTTTCATATCAATTTGCATATAGTTTGCAACTACCTAGGGTTTCACTTGAAATAAATTCCTTTATTTGCTATATACTTTTATTTTAATAACGAACACTATTTCCACGGAATTTGATAAAAATATCATTTTCATGATCATATTAAGTGTGTAGACATGTGTATTAGTGCTGATGTAAACAGTGACTTTTACTATTAGTTGATTAAGTAATTAGTTAGCAACTACTATATATATATATATAAAAGTCGAAGTTAATACGCTTGTACACTGATGGCATATTTGATTGCATGTATCGTATTAGCTAAGCGGCGATTACGATATACTTATCGGTGCTTAGTTAATACTATGTATTTGAATATTCTAATACAATGTTTGGATGCATTTTGTATTAGGATATCCTAATACAATGACTAAAAGATATAAATACCTCTAGGTGTGTTTTTTAATAAGATTATATTTTTACATATGAATAATTTTTTTTAAAAAAAGAGTAGAAAAAGTAACTTTAATTTATGTAAAAATACCACGAACCAGTTATATTCGGCCCGATAAAAAACGGTCATGGCCGACCCGGATATGGCCCGACCCGATATGACCCGAGCCCGGCAAAGCCCGAACATGCACAACCTGACCTGAACATGACTGACCCGACTTGAACATAACTCGGCCCGACCCGAACATGGTTGACCCGAACATGGCTGACCTGACCCGACTCGGCCCGGCCTGAACAAGGCCGACCGGCCCGAATATGACCTACCCGACCCGGCCCGAACAAGGCCGATCCGACCCGAAAATGGCCGACCCGACCCGGTCCGAACATGGATGACCCGACCCGAGTCCGCAGCCCCGAACATGACCCGACCCGGACATGACCCGACTCGAGACCGATGTGTCCTAATCCGAAGTTGGCGTAGTTATTATATATTAAGTAAGATTATGGTTATTTTGGTCAGTAGGCACTATGTTAGCTAATACATTCCTTTTTTTTTTGGAGTCTTAGCTAATATTCAAATATTAGCTAATACCAATACAAAATCAAAACAAATAAAGTATTAGTTAAGACATGTATTAATATATATCCTAATTATTCACTGCATTAATTTCACATTTCTCTCGACCCACACATATTTGTTATGGTATTAGAGCCTAACAACCTTTTTCGGCTATCTTATTGATTATGTCATCGAACTCCAGCGTTCTTCATCGCCTTCCTCTTTTCTAGTAGGTTGCGTGTTGAAGTGACTGTGAAAGTCTGATTTACAGGGTAGTGCCTCATTCAAAACTCAATTGCATCTGTGTTCTTACTTTGCAAAATCACGTTCCTATTTGTTCAAATTTTCGAGTTTTGTGAATTCGATTTCCTGATCTTATTGCTTTGGATGTTGTTATAGATGATCGGTTTTATCTTCATCCTTCGGGTATCACTTCTGGTTCTTTGATTGAATTTCAACTGCTTAGTACTGAGAAGTAACATGATTAAACATATGCAATCAAGGAGAGTCTTCTTGTAAAAAATAAACTTTGCGTTATTGACGGATCGTATAGTCACGACTCAATTTTTGTTGATCAACAACCTAAATGTAACATATAGAATGCGATGGTCAAGGCGTAAGTCTGTTGTTAAGGACATGGTGAGTTGATTGGTTTACAATCCTTCTGCACAATTGATATGGAATGATCTCAGGGAGATGTTTAACAAAATAGATAGCACTCCATTTTTCTAGCTCACTTGCAAAATCTACCATGTGGCTCAAAGTACTATGTCGACGAGAACATATTTTGCGAAGGTAAAGACAATGTAAGATGAGTTAGCAGCAATTGATGATCTCGTCTTGACTTGTGAAGCTGATAACACATTAATGTTTGAGCATAAGAATACACAAAAACCGATTCAATTCTTAATTGGTTTGAATGAGACTTATGACTCAATTTGTACAAATTTGTTGATGCGTGAGACAATCATTACCAAGTCTAGGTGTGCTTATTCAATACTTCTGCAATAAGAAGGCTAAAGAATTATTTTTGAACATATTATGGATGGTTTAATTGATAATTCAAGTGCTCTATATTCCTCTAAGAGATTTTCCCACATGATATCATTGAAGGTTATGTGACTGTGATTTGAATTTGAAAAGGATTCATAAAAAAATTGGTTATATATAGCTAGCTAATGTGGTAGAAACAGTTATTGTGTTAGAGCAAGTAGCCAGAGTTCAAGAAGAAGTTGAAGTCTGGTCACATGGATGTAAGGGATGAAGCTGAGTTGGATTATCCTCTTCAGTTTTAACGTGATCAGCGATCCACTTATGCTACTCAACAACCGTCACTAACTCAAGTACAACTTGGGAGAACTGATGTTTTTCTTTAAGTATATGGAGAAAGGAAAATCTCATGTTGTTTCCGCTGATGTTCATGCTAATATGACACATAATGTTCATCATTCAATAAGTATGGAATGGATCATTGATTCAAGTGTAGGAAATAATAAGATAAATCACACACATTCTAATAAGTAAAGTCAAAGTTACTAACCAGTAGTGGCGATATAAATCCTCACTGGTCGTGCTCGAAGATGTGACTCAAGTCTCTACGAACTGAACCTTACGGTATATGAGGAAACAAACTAGGAAATTAAGGTAACATCATCTCTCTTCTCACCGTTGATGGTATTAATGATTATTTTTGTGTTTTGGGTTTATTTGTTCAAGTTGGAGTGTTTGTGGACCAGTTTGTTATTTAGAAGTTGTTGTTTTGTATCTTTTATTTTCTTTGTGGGTAAAAGTTCCTTCATGTAAAACTTAAGGGTTGAACTCTGAATTTATTTTCGGGGGTCCCCTATTTAGTGTTATTATGATAGATGGCCAGTTGAAGGAACCCATCTAAGTGATCCCGCATCTTCTCTGTGTTGCTCTCCTTCTCTTGTTTGACTTAGGGTTAGGGTTCCATCGTTGCTTTCCAGAAATCATTATGGTATCAGAGCAGAAGGAGGTGATTCATCCTCCGATCTCACGGTCTTGAAGTCTTCCGTTGCTAATTCCTTCATTTACCTTCGAGACGACTGTTCGCTTCGCGATTCCACCTTTCTGAGTCGTCGCGACGCTTCAGATTCTTTACCTTCACGCTCCAATCTTGATTTCCCTTCCAAGGATCTCTGCATATTCGAAAGCTTCCTTCTATCATGGATGAGTCTTCGTCTGAAACTGGGAAGACAAATCTTGATGCCAAGGAGGCAATTGCTATTGCAGCCGGCAAGAAGGTAATTGATACTACGCTTGGATCTTTTGAGAAGTATGATGATATTCCAAGCGTTCATACTTTTCATCCTCTATATCTGCATCCATCGGATAACCCTGGCCATAACATAGTTTCGCATGTTCTTACTGGTTCTGATAACTACTCGAAATGGAGTAGATCTATGTTTGTCACTCTGCTTGGAAAAAACAAACTTGGATTCATTAATGGCTCATGTACTCGGGAAAAATTTGATGTTTCTCTGCACTACCTTTGGGAAAGATGCAATGCTGTGGTACTAGGATGGATTCTCAATTCTGTTTCACAAGATATCTACAATATCATCATGTATTGTGAAAGTGCCTTCAAAGCCTGGGATGAACTTAAGCAATGTTTTGACAAGACAAATGGCTCTAGAGTTTATCAATTACACAGGGAAATTTTTCTTGCTCAGCAGGGTCTTGATGATGTTTCATCCTACTTTACGAAACTGAAATTCCTCTGGTCTGATTTTGAATCTGCTTGTTCACTCCCACACATTGATGGAGATCTGTTTAAAAGGCACATTGAATATAAAGAAATCCAGAAGCTCTTCCAATTTCTAATGGGGCTGAACGATGTTTTCTCTGGAGTAAGGAGCCAATTGCTTCTATGGGATCCTTTGCCCTCTGTTAATATCAGGCTTATAGCATGCTAATCCAAGAGGAAATTCAGAGGAATATCTCTTCTGATATTTCAAACAGAGTTGAGAATATAGCAACCAACACTACTTTGACTGGTAATAAGGCAAAGAAAAATCCTACTGCTGCTGTGGAATGTGACTTTTGTCACAAGAAAGGGCACCTTGGTATCAGTGTTATCAGAATCGGACCGGCGGTCCGACCGGGTTCGGACAGGAACCGGAGGTCCCACCGGTCCGGTTCAGTCATTTCCGGACGATGTTAGTGAACCCGGTTTGATAGCCGGTTTTTTGGCGAACCGGCCAGTTTTGAGAGAACCGGCCGATTCACCGGTTCTGTATTTTCTATTAAAAAAAAAAAGGGTTTGTAGTTTTTAGGTTTAGCGCAACAACAACAAAAACCAAAACAGAGACTTAGAGAGGGAGAGCACGAAGAAGAGGAGAGTCGGAGACCGAGAACGAAGTCATCAAGCACCGCGTGAGGAAGTTGGCGTGTGAGGAAGACAATAGGCAAAGTCCTCTAAGTCATTGCCCTTGAGCTTGGCTCTGTTGTGGAAGATCCAATTGGCCTCATAGAACTCGAGAAGGGCAGAGAGTCTGAGGGGAGGGGGAAGAAGATGGTTAATTTGGTGAGTGAATGGGGGATTTGCGAGGAGAGTCTGGGTAAGAAGATGGTTAATTTGGTGAGTGAAAGGGGAGATGACTTGAGAGATAGAGTACGGTGGGATAATGGGATTTAGGAAAGGAGAGGGAGTGGGAGAGATAGAGAAAGAGAAAGAGAAAGAGAAAGGAGGGAGTGGGAGAGAGAGAGAGAAAGAGAAAGGGGGATGTGATGTGACAGTGACTATTGAGTGGATGAGGGAAAAAGAGAGAGAGAGGGGGAAGGTGAACTAATGAAGGGTGGAATTGGAACACATCTCGTTCCTGAAATCCTGGTGAAGTGAAATTCTGGTCTGAACATCGAACCGGGTTCGGACCGGGTTCAGACCGGTGAACCGGAAACCGGTGGCCTTGCCGGTCCGATGTCCGGTCCGGTCCTGATAACACTGCTTGGTATGGTGGAGAATTTATAAATGATAATGGTGGAGAATTTATAAATGAGCATTTAAGTTCTTATTTTTCAAGCAAAGGAATCATCCACCAAAGCACTTGTTCTTACACCCCCCAACAGAATGGGAGGGCTGAAAGGAAACACCGTCATCTTTTGGAAGTTGCCAGATCTCTTAGACTGCAGGGGTCTATACCTATAAGATTTTGGGGGGAATGTGTCTTGACTGCTTGTTACCTTATAAATATAATGCCCTCCTTACAAGGCAAGCCCCCCTTTGAAATTCTTTTCAACAAAAAGCCCAATATTGATCATCTCAGAGTCTTTGGGTGTTTATGTTTTGCAAAGGACCTGATAATGATGGATAAGTTTGCTGCCAAAGGGATTCCCTCGTTTTTTTAGGATATTCCAACACTCAGAAAGGATACAGACTTTTTGATATGATGAACAACAAAATTTTTATCAGCAGGGATGTATTTTTCGTGAACATATTTTCCCCTTTAAGAATAGCAAACTTGACCCATTACCCAGTCCAAATAACAACCCATTTACATGGACACCAATGATTTTAACATTTTATCTCTTGATGAGGTGCCCATTTCAACAGATGCTCCTGATATTGCTGATACTAATGATGGAGCAGATGATGTTGATATTAGCTCTATTACTGATTCTGAATCTGTCCCAGATAATGATGAGCATATAGATTTTCCATATGATGATCCTCTGAATGGCTCTGATGGGAATCAACCCCCTCCTACCACTGCAATCTCTCCTCCTGCTGTTGTCACCACAAAATCAGGCAGAATTAGCAGACCTCCTATATGGCACAGTGATTACCAATCTTTGACTGGCTCTACTATTCACCCTATTTCTAACTATATCTCTTATAACTCTTTATCCCCTGGTTTTAGATGTTTTTTTGACAGAAATTTCAAAAATTGCTGAACCAAAATCTTTTATTGAGGCTGCTAAGAATGACAAGTGGGTGACAACAATGAAGGAGGAGATGAATGCATTGGAATCTAATAGGACTTGGGATCTTGTCTCACTACCCCAAGGTAAATCTGCTATTGGCAGTAAATGGGTTTATCGTTTAAAATACAATTCAGATGGCACTCTTGAACGTTACAAAGCTAGATTAGTTGCAAATGGCTATAAACAACAACAAGGTATTGATTATTTTAAAACCTTTTCTCCTGTTGTTAAAATGCATACTGTCAGAATTGTCATTGCGCTTGCTTCTATATCTGCTTGGCCCCTCTTTCAAATGGACGTTCATAATGCTTTTTTACAAGGTGATCTTGAAGAAGAAGTTTATATGCACATTCCTCCAGGATTTGCTAATCATGGGGGGAGTAATGGAAATTTAGTTTGTTGATTGCGCAAATCCCTCTATGGTTTGAAGCAAGCCTCGAGGCAATGGAATTTTAAATTAACAGACACCTTGATTTCAGCTGGTTATTCTCAATCAAAACTGGACTATTCCCTTTTTACAAAAAGAAAAGGATCTGAAATTGTTGTTTTACTGGCCTATGTTGATGATCTCCTTATTACTGGGAATAGTTCTGTGATGATTGCTGATTTAAAAGCCCTTTTGGAAAGAAGTTTTAGAATGAAGGATTTGGGAGACTTGAGATTTTTTCTTGGTATTGAAGTTGGCAGAACTAAAGATGGGATTTTACTATGTCAGAGAAAATATGCCCTAGAGTTAGTGTCTGAGGCTGGTTTATCTGGTGGAAAAGTGGCTAGAACCCCTATGGACACTAACCTAAAGCTGACTAGTGTAAATTTGACAAGTCCCTTGATAAGCAACAAGTTGACCCTATCCTAGATGATGTTACTTCATACAGAAGGCTGATAGGTAAATTACTCTACCTTACAGTTACCATACCTGATATTAGTTATTCTGTTCATTATTTGAGCAGATTTATGCACTGCCCAAAGAAATCTCATCTTGATGCAGCCCTTAAAGTGATTCGATATATACGCAATGAACCTGGTAATGGAATTCTGTTGCCCTCAGATTCTGTTTCAGAGCTTATTGCTTATTGTGACTCAGATTGGGCTGGCTGCATTGAGACTAGGAGGTCCGTAACAGGTTACTGCGTAAAATTGGGTAAGTCTCTGGTAAGTTGGAAGGTAAAACAGCAAGATACTGTCTCTTTATCATCAGCAGAAGCTGAGTATAGAAGCATGTGTATAGTTACAAAGGAGATTGTGTGGCTTAGGTCTCTCTGGAAGGAATTGGGATTTGTTCAGTCTAAAAGTTGTGTTTTACATTGTGATAGCAAAGCTGCTATACAAATTGCAAAAAACCCAATCTTTCATGAGAGAACTAAACATAATCTTTCATGAGAAAACTAAACACATTGAATTGGATTGCCATTTTGTTCGTGATAGATTGATTGCAGGTGATATTAGTATGAAGTTTGTGAAGACTCAAAACCAGCTGGCAGATATATTTACAAAATCTTTGCCTGCATCTCAACATTACCAGTTGCTCAAGGATTTGGGAATGAAGAACATATTCGAGGTCAAGGATGTGCAGGAGTCAGAATCATTGAAGTGAGGGGGAGTCAAGTTCTCGAAGATCCTCCAACTTGAGGGGGAGTTTTGTGTTTTGGGTTTATTTGTTCAAGTTGGAGTCTTTGTGGACCAGTTTGTTATTTAGAAGTTGTTGTTTTGTATCTTTTATTTTCTTTGTGGGTAAAAGTTCATTCATGTAAAACTTAAGGGTTGAACTCTGAATTTATTTTCGGGGGTCCCCTATTTAGTGTTATTAGGGTGATAGATGGCTAGTTGAAGGAACCCATCTAAGTGATTCCTCATCTTCTTTGTGTTGCTCTCCTTCTCTTGTTTGACTTAGGGTTAGGGTTCCATCGTTGCTTTCCAGAAATCATTAATTATGAGGGTAGTACTAAACCTTTCTATATATATAGGGGGAATGAATGACTTGTTTCCAAGTAATATATCTACTAAGATATTAATACACAATAAATTCACTTATATAATCTAATATAGAATACTTTATATATATTTATCCATAGAAAAATATATAATTAGCACATTTTCCTTAAGATATAATATTCACTTCCCTAATGATGTGGAGATAATATCTTACCTAGTAAGATTATTGGCCGACCAAACTATATACATAATGGTCCCTTAATGGAGATCAATCCCTATAGATAATGAGTTAGCTAAATAGAGCCTAACCCATAGTAATTTCAGTCACATTCTTATTACTATAGGATTGGTTGCTTCTAATTAACTTACACTCAATCAGACTTGGTTAATGGACTACTATGAAGGGCGACCCAATTGCCAATAATCACAATATTTGGTTGTTTGCTTTTAAGAAGAACAATAGTCCATTCCCAAATGGATAAAGATGTATAGTAACAAACATTGTATATTATCATCTCAGTGATGGATACATCCTGACAAAGGTTATTTTGGTTACATATTTCAAATTTAATCTCATTATTGTCTCAAAGCTATCTAATCAATTATTAAATTGTCATATATTTTTAAGAATGATAATGTGTTGATGCATGTCCTCTTTGATTGGGAGGATATTATGGTTTGGAGTTCTGACTAAAGTGTCACTCTAGACTTGATCATGTTTCTCATTCTCATTTAGAAGTAATGAATAAGCAACCTCTGTCATCAAGAGTTGTTGATCGAATAAAACAATGTACAATTTTTTCATTTTACCGAGCAAACTTGATTACCATTTCTTATAAAGGTTTCTCATGCCAGTAAACTATTTAAGTTTGTACAGCTAGATTTGTGAGGTTTAGAATCCAACTATTAAAGAATATATTAATAATTCCTTATTGTGTACTTGATGATTGTACAACGAGCACTTGGATTTACCTACTAAGGAATAAAAAGAAGCTATCTTGGACATTAAATATTTTATCCTTATGGTTAAGAGTCAATTTAAGATTTTAGTGAAAGTTTTTTGAAGTGACAAGGAAGAAGATTTCATGAATGATATAACTCGTTTTTTGTTTCACCAATTATGCATTGTTCATCAAACGGCCAGTTGCTCATTCACACCTCAACATAATGTAAGTGTAGAACGAAAGCATCGTCATTTATTGGATTTTGCAAGGACAATGCGTATACAAGCATATATTCCTCTCATATTTTGGGGCTATTATGGATGGTGCGCCCACTTTACAAGAGATCGGTACAAGAGGGGAACGTGGATTTTCACATACACTTCTTCGAATTTCCCATATATATGTAACCCCAAGGTAAGATCAAATCGCTGTATCTGTCACACACTCAAGAAGACACGTCACCCCATTTCAATAAGGTTAGGGCAGCACTCCTTCTCTCAATGAGAATAAGTGTCACTCCCTTGCTCTATGGAGAGTTGGGGGAGTTGTTCTCCCTCCCCCTCACAAAGAGGGAGAACCACACCCTCCTCTGTCTTATAGATGGTCTAGTCTAACTAACTCAGTGTTCATGGTGTCGTGTCACTTCAACTATTATCTAGTCGCTAAGAAGCCGCTACCCCATCGTCATGGCACCGTCACAACGTCGGTACGATGCTCTACCTCCAACTTTAGTTAATGTCTAGTACTTGGTTAGGGGGCACTGGTCACCGGCATCACGTTATCGTTAGGGATGGCAACGGGTCTCGGGGCCCCACTGACCCGCGGGGCCCCGACCCAGTTTTGACCCAATGACCCGCCGACCCGCGGGTCATGGGACGGGTTCGGGGTGGGGCGGACCTGGGGCGGGGCGGGTCCGGGTCTAGGGGCACGGGGCCCGTAGACCCGCCTCGAAGTCCCTATATATATATATTAATTTTTTTATGTTAATATGATGTAACATTTATTAAATAATATGGTTATGTCGGCGCGTGTGCCGGCGCGTGGGAACGTTCAGAGGTGGTTTTGGTGGTGGTGGGGGGTCTTTAGGCGGGCTCGGAGGAGGTGGTGGTGGTTGCGCGGCTGCAGTGGGGAACGTGAGGGGTGAATGGGTGAGGCGGACTCCGCGTTTTGGCGATGCAAAGGCGAAGAGTGGAATGAAGGCGATGTTGAACAAGGACATCCGTTGTGAAGGTGCTTATGGCTTTGGCTTCGGCTTAGGCGTATGCTGGAGGAAGAGTTGCTCCATGCTCTTGACCGACGAGAGAATTTGCTAAGAGCAGTGACTACCCTTCGGGTTTTGGATCGAGAGAGGGAGGTTTCTAACTCCGGCCGGAGCAAAACTATTCAGAAGCTAGATAGCTTCTGAATAGTGCTCCTATAGAGCACCTTCAACGTTGTGAGTTTCTTAGTTGGAGATATGTGTTGAATCTTGTTGAAACGCTTTTATCGGAGCTTTAAATTCAAGTCTTAGTGGTCTAGTATTAAAATGATTGGGCACGATTTTGGGCTTAAATTAAGGGGTTAAGAACCTATGAAATGTCTAAACTATCACCCATGTTAACGGGAGAGGTCTGAAATTTAAAAAGTTAATAACGGAGGTCTGAAATTTCAATTTTGTTGATTTGAGATTTTTCGTCCATTTTTAGGGTTAAATTTAACAGAACTGTGTGAAATGACATTTTTGCCCCTTTAATATTTTGTTTTATTTAATATCTTATTTAAGGATATGTGAAATGACAATTTTACCCCTAAAGTCAAATTAAAACCACCCAACTCCGTCCACCGCCATCGACTCCGGCCACCACCACCCGACTCCGGGCACCATCACCCGACTCCGGCGACCACCACCTCGACTCCGATGACCACCACCTCGGCTCCGGCGACCCGACTCCGGCCATCACCTCAGCAAAAAAACTCCGATCGGAGCTTTGTGGCTCTCGTCGGGGCCACAGAGCTCCAGATCGGAGCCCAATCGGGGCCGGTGACTCCGATTTGGGCCCAATCGGAGCCTTGGTGGTGGTCGCCGGAATACGGTGGTGTTCGCCGGAGTACGGTGGTGGTCACCGGAGTACGGTGGTTGTCGCCGGAGTACGGTTGGTGGTCGCCGGAGCTGGGTTGGTGGAGCCGTGGTGGCTTCAGAGGCATTTTGGTCTTTTCACTTCAAGCATGTGAGGGGCACACTTGATAGAAGGGAATTTTTGGAAATTTATTTTATTTCCGGTCACATGCCAAGCATGTGACCAACTTCCGTTAGTTTTAACGGAAAAAACTAACGGAGACCGTTGTTATCAACAAAACTGAAATTTCAGACCTCCGTTATTAAATTTTTAAATTTCAGACCTCTCCCGTTAACATGGGTGATAGTTCAGACCTTTCATAGGTTCTTAACCCTAAATTAAGCCAAAAATTTCACAAGCCTGTGAAAGTTTATATGTAATTGCACTCAACTATCATTCCTCCCTCCTTCACACACACGGGGAACCCTAATATTCAATTTCAGTTGATTTTCTGCGAAAGTATTCTCTCTACTGGTCTGATGATCCTTTCTTTAACTTTCTTTCTACTGCTAATTGAGTCTTTAGCTAAATCGCAAGCACTTAAACTGAATTGATTTGTGCGATTTGATCTGAGTTGGTTGTGTGATTGATCCGATTTGGATACCTAATTTGGTGATTGATCTGATTCGTTTAGCTTTGCATATATATCCATGATTCCTATAGTTGAGACTGTTTTTAAGTTCTTTATAACCCATATTAAAGACGATTTTTTAAGTAACAATGTATATATATATATATACTGCACCGCACCGAACCCTTAGGACTAGCACTGAAACACGATTAACTGATTGATCTTAGCGAATTTAGTTCGTTTTTGGGCGTCATTTCAAAAAGATAGTTTAACCAATGTTTCTTTGGGATATTTAACCAAGAACTTGCTTCTACTATATTCCTTGTTCCATTGAGTCTCCAAACAATCCCCTGCAATATATATGTGATTTCTGATCATGGACATTTAGATATTTATGTAAATTCACATATCATATTTTCATACTATTAATGTTATGATTAGATGACGAAATCTGGAAAGAATCAGGGTGCTCACCGATTTCAAAATTATGACTGTGAAAACTGCATGAAAACACTGTAGACTGCATTATACACTGTGGACCTCCTCCAAAAGACATTCTTATACTAATTGGCAACAGATCTGACAAAATCCAATCTTGTATTTCTAATTATAAGATCTAAATCTATTAGACACCTTAAGTATAAAATATCGACCTAAAAAAACAATCTTGAACTTTTCAACATCAGGTTAATACAAACTGAGAACCCAATTAGACGAATTGACCTAAAAACGATATTTTGACAACATAAAATCCAATCTTGTATTTAACAATATCAGATATAATACAATTGAAAACTAATTAGAAAAATTTAACCTAAACACAACAATTAAATACACAAAAGCCAATCAAATTGGTTTAATTGTAATGATAAACGTAAGATCTGAACCAGACAAACAATAATATATAATTAGAGGCATCAATTAGACAAATTAACCTGGAAACGAACAAGATGTAGATAGGTATAGATGAAGAGCGGCGAAGAGATGAGGAGACAGAGAGAGATAGGACGACATCAAAAGAGAAAGTGTGTTATGAAAATTTATCTAACCTACAATCTACAAAGTACTTGAGTTATATAGACGTGGTGGCCCACTAATATTATTTATTAGAGTTTTATATCATTTTTTTATAATACAAAAATTTAAAATAAAAATTAAAAAAAAAAAAACATTTCTAGTATAATAAGAAGAAATTAATGGTTAATATGCTTAACCGCTTAATTATCTAGGCTTATACAAAAAAAAAATGGACTTTTAAATATTATAGAAAATATATGAAAATTTACAATTAATAGAGCTGAAATTACATTATTTTAAATAATTATATTATGAAGAAAACATACACGAACCAAAACAAGAAAGAAAAAAAACAAATAAATGGCATATATATAAAAATACAAATTGAAGTTCTATTTTCGGGAGGAGACTATGTGGCGACAAAAATCCAGACAGCTTTGGCTTACTCAAGGAGACCGCAATACAAAATTCTTCCACGCTAAAACCCTTGCCCGGAGGCAATGCAATCGCATTGATTGGATTCAAACTGTAGATGACATTTGGCTCACATCTCCGGGAGATGTTCAATCTCATATTCGGGAGTACTTTTCTACCTTATTCACTGCATCACAATCCCCTCCCGAATACACTCTCCTTAATGTCAATTTTCCGGCCTTGCCGTTATACGCTGCTCTGAATCTCCAAGCTGACATATCCACTGCATAAATATTTCACAGTCTCCATTCCTTATCACCCGATAAAGCACCTGGGCCGGATGGTTTTCCGGCACGCTTCTTCCAGTCACAATGGGACTTGGTAGGCCCCGACTCCATATCGGCTATCCTTCAATTTTTCAAGACGGGACATCTGCTTCGGCGTATCAACCACACTTCTATTGTTTTGATTCCGAAAATGTCCAACCCCCTATTCATTACCGACTGTCGCCCGATCAACCTTTGTAATACGACATACAAAGTCATTGCCAAAATCCTTACCAACAGGATTCGAGTTGTTATCAATACATTGATATCTCCTTTCCAAAGCGCTTTCGTTGTTATCAACAAAATTGAAATTTCAGACCTCCGTTATTAACTTTTTAAATTTCAGACCTCTCCCGTTAACATGGGTGATAGTTCAGACCTTTTATAGGTTCTTAACCCTAAATTAAGCCAAAAATTTCACAAGCCTATGAAAGTTTATATGTAATTGCACTCAACTATCATTCCTCCCTCCTTCACACACACGGGGAACCCTAATATTCAATTTCAGTTGATTTTCTGCGAAGGTATTCTCTCTACTGGTCTGGTGATCCTTTCTTTAACTTTCTTTCTACTGCTAATTGAGTCTTTAGCTAAATCGCAAGCACTTAAACTGAATTGATTTGTGCGATCTGATCTGAGTTGGTTGTGTGATTGATCCGATTTGGATACCTAATTTGGTGATTGATCTGATTCATTTAGCTTTGCATATTTGTCCATGATTCCTATAGTTGAGACTGTTTTTAAGTTCTTTATAACCCATATTAAAGACGATTTTTAAGTAACAATGTGTATATATATATACCGCACCGAACCCTTAGGACTAGCACTGAAACACGATTAACTGATTGATCTTAGGGAATTTAGTTCGTTTTTGGGCGTCATTTCAAAAAGATAGTTTAACCAATGTTTCTTTGGGATATTTAACCAAGAACTTGCTTCTACTATATTCCTTGTTCCATTGAGTCTCCAAACGATCCCCTGCAATATATATGTGATTTCTGATCATGGACATTTAGATATTTATGTAAATTCTCATATCATATTTTCATACTATTAATGTTATGATTAGATGATGAAATCTGGAAAGAATCAGGGTGCTCACCGATTTCAAAATTATGACTGTGAAAACTGCATGAAAACACTGTGGACTGCATTATACACTGTGGACCTCCTCCAATAGACATTCTTATACTAATTGGCAACAGATCTGACAAAACTCAATCTTGTATTTCTAATTATAAGATCTAAATCTATTAGACACCTTAAGTATAAAATATCGACCTAAAAAAAAAATCTTGAACTTTTCAATATCAGGTTAATACAAACTGAGAACCCAATTAGACGAATTGACCTAAAAACGATATTTTGACAACATAAAATCCAAGGGTTAGAGGTACTTTTCATACCACATGTTTGGCCGAATGTGGCTTTTAGTACCGAATGTTTGGTTTTGTATACTTTTGGTACCAAACGTTTGAAAAAATGTGGTTTTTGGTACTTCCGTTAGTTGGCCGTTAGTTTTTTCCGTTAAATGACATGTGCAAGTCACGTGACCGACCCTAAACTTTTGATTTTATTCAATTTAGTCCCTCAAATATATTCCTAACTTTTAAATTGTTTAATTTAGTCCCAAAACTTCAAAATCAATTCCAATTAAACCATTGAACCCAATTGACCTAGCCGGACCTAGCCTAGGGCTAGGTCCGACCCTGGTTCGGGGTCGCTGGACCCAGCCAAACCTAACCCAAGGTCGGACCTAGCCATAGGCTATGTCCGGCTAGGTCAATCGGGACCTAGCCCAATTTGGGTCGAATTTGGGCTAGGTCCCAATTGACCTAGCCGGACCTAGCCTAGGGCTAGGTCCGACCCTGGGTCAGGGTCATCTGGGCCCGGCGACCCCAACCCAGGTTCGGACCTAGCCCTAGGCTAGGTCCGGCTAGGTCAATTGGGTTTGATGATTCAATTGGAATTGATTTTGAAGTTTTGGGACTAAATTAAACAAATTAAAAGTTATAAATATATTTGATGGACTAAATTGAACAAAATCGAAAGTTTAGGGTCGGTCACGTGACTTGCACATGTCACTTAACGGAAAAAAACTAGCGGCCAACTAACGGATGTACCAAAAGCCACATTTTTTCAAACGTTTGGTACCAAAAGTATACAAAACCAAACATCCGGTACTAAAAACCACATTCGGTCAAACATGCGGTATGAAAAGTACCTTTAACCCTAAAATCCAATCTTGTATTTAACAATATCAGATATAATCCAATTGAAAACTAATTAGAAAAATTTAACCCAAACACAACAATTAAATACACAAAAGCCAATCAAATTGGTTTAATTGTATTGATAAACGTAAGATCTGAACCAGACAAACAATAATATATAATTAGAGGCATCAATTAGACAAATTAACCTAGAAACGAACAAGATGTAGATCGGTATAGATGAAGAGCGGCGAAGATATGAGGAGACAGAGAGAGATAGGACGACATCAAAAGAGAAAGTGTGTTATGAAAATCTATCTAACCTACAATCTACAAAGTACTTGAGTTATATAGACGTGGTGGCCCACTAATATTATTTATTAGAGTTTTATATCCTTTTTTTATAATACAAAAATTTTAAAAAAAATTTTAAAAAAAAAACATTTCTAGTATAATAAGAAGAAATTAATGGTTAATGGGCTTAACCGCTTAATTATCTAGGCTTATACAAAAAAAAAATGGACTTTTAAAATATTATAGAAAATATATGAAAATTTACAATTAATAGAGCTGAAATTACATTATTTTTAATAATTATATTATGAAGAAAACATACACGAACCAAAACAAGAAAGAAAAAAACAAATAAATGGCATATATATAAAAATACAAATTGAAGTTCTATTTTCGGGAGGAGACTATGTGGCGACAAAAATTCAGACAGTTTTGGCTTACTCAAGGAGACCGCAATACAAAATTCTTCCACGCTAAAACCCTTGCCCGGAGGCAATGCAATCGCATTGATTGGATTCAAACTGTAGATGACATTTGGCTCACATCTCCGGGAGATGTTCATTCTCATATTCGGGAGTACTTTTCTACCTTATTCACTGCATCACAATCCCCTCCCGAATACACTCTCCTTAATGTCAATTTTCCAGCCTTGCCGTTATACGCTGCTCTGAATCTCCAAGCTGACATATCCACTGCAGAAATATTTCACAGTCTTCATTCCTTATCACCCGATAAAGCACCTGGGCCGGATGGTTTTCCGGCACGCTTCTTCCAGTCACAATGGGACTTGGTAGGCCCCGACTCCATATCGGCTATCCTTCAATTTTTCAGGACGGGACATCTGCTTCGGCGTATGAACCACACTTCTATTGTTTTGATTCCGAAAATGTCCAACCCCCTATTCATTACCGACTGTCGCCCGATCAGCCTTTGTAATACGACATACAAAGTCATTGCCAAAATCCTTATCAACAGGATTCGAGTTGTTATCAATACATTGATATCTCCTTTCCAAAGCGCTTTCGTTGTTATCAACAAAACAGAAATTTCATACCTCCGTTATTAACTTTTTAAATTTCGGACCTCTCCCGTTAACATGGGTATCCACTCCTGAGCTATCAATCATCATCATTGGCCGTCTCACACCTCCTTTGCCATCATCTCGAGGACTAAGACAAGGGGACCCCCTTTCGCCTTTTCTCTTCATTATCTGCGCACAGATACTCTCCCGGCAGCTATCATTAGGGCAGCGCTCCAATTTCATCAAGGGCATCAGTCCAGGCCGCAACTGCGAACAAATTTCACACCTATTTTTTGCGTATGATAGCCTCCTTTTCCTTGAAGCAACGTCAGAGAACATCAGACATATCAGATCTATTCTACAGGTGTACGAGCAGCAATCAGTGCAAGTCATTAACTACTCCAAATCTAGTATGTTCTTCAGCCCAAATGTTCCTACCATTCAACGTAATCTCCTTTGCGCGATTATGAATGTCCATGAGATGGGTAACCATGATATTTATCTTGGTTTATCAATGAATTGGGTTAATTAGAGATCGCTTCTCAATGCGAACCTCATTGATAGAGTATCATCTCGAATCAAAGGTTGGATGGGAAATCTTCTTTCCGCTGCAGGTAAGGAAATCATGATTAAGTCTACCGCAACTTTAGAGTCATAATTTGTCCCTTGAGTATATTAGAGTTCATCCATATTGTTTCTTTGTTACAGGAATCAAACGTTGTGCACGTACCACGACAATAAGCTGGTGTGTAGTGGATCGAATTGCCTGAGCTCGATGATCGGAAGATGGGTGATGGGTATAGCCTTTCTTTAAACATCATATATTACTACAAAATTCGACAATGTTTAAGAATATATAAGGGTTAAAAGAACTTAAAAATAGTATCAATTATAGACAATGTTGTTAATTGTTGTCATAGATTTAAAATGTTAATATTCGGTGTTACAACTATTAGATTGGTCGAAAAAAGTGGAAATCAATAAATCTCACAGTTAGAATACTGAATATCAACATTATAAAAGGCACTTACCGAAATCAGATTTTGCTCATTGATGGTACACATAGCACATTGGATAATCAAAATTGCTTTATTCCAGATGAAATTAGAGCAGAGCCAGTATGAGTGACTGGGAGTTGAGTACCATCTCCTACAGCAATTGTATCATGACCGACATAGGGAGATGATAACGATAAGTTTTCGAGCTCATTCGTCACATGATGACTCGCGCTTGAGTCGAGGAGTTAGTCTGGTTCAGGTTGTTTGCTTGATGACGCCATGTTTGCAGTCATATCGGACGGGGGAAATATTTTGTAGCACGTCTTCGCCGAGTGGCCGAGTGTTCACAAAATTGGCATACAATTCATGGACCGAAGCGACGAGGGTTTGCAGCTGCGCTCCTGGTTCGTCCATATAACTGTTGTTTGGACGCCTATTCTACTGGTGTCCCCGTTGTTGCTGTACCGCCTGCTATTGCTGAGAACGAGAGGTGTGCGACTGCCCTCGGTTATTGTTGTTCCAACGATTGCCATGTTGCAGTCCTCTCTTCACGAAGCGGGTTGTCGGTTCAATTTCTTCAAAAAGATGCTGCCGCTTTAGGTAAGTTTCATAATCGACCAAATTATCATGAAGTTCTTCGAAACTAGTTGGGGTATCCCTCGCTCGAATAGCCGCCCAGATCTCCATAAATTCAGCTCCTAAGCCTTGCAATGTATAGATAACAAGATCATCATCATCCAGTGGAAAGCCAATAATAGCCAGATCGTCCGCAATGATTTTGATGTTTTGTAGATATTCGGAGAAAGAACGGTCCCCCTTTTTTAAGTGTGGCCAGCCGTTCCTTAAGTGACAATAGACGGGATTGAGATCGACTCGCATAGGCACGGGCAAGCTTGTTCCATGCTTCTTGTGAGGTAGTGGCCGCAGCAATGAGTGACATGGGTCGCTCCGTTAGTGAAGTTATGATAGCATGAAGCAATAACAGATCTTGTCGTTTCCAAATATGAATTGAGGATTAGATACCTTAGTAACACCATCTGCATCGGACAAGGATAACTTCCATCAAGGAACTCTAGAAGATCGAGGCCACCGAGCAGTGTTTGAAACTGAGCACGCCACGTTGCAAAGTTGTCGGAGTTGAGTTTGATTGGAAGCTGTGTGACATTGATCGTCACCAAGTCCTTACGAGAGGAAACAATAGGAATGATACTGTTTGACATAGTAACGATGTTGGATTACTAGAAGATCTTATCTTTGGCAAATCTCCAAGGATGGGAGGAATTGACTCTAAGCAAGAAAGATTGATTTTTTTTTTTTTTTTTTGTGGATGAAGAGAGGTTTAAGGCTCTGATACCATATAAGAGAATGTAAATTGTATATTGACTTGAATAGATTACATGAGACTTGGTACATATATATAGTACAATACAAGTAGAGATATAGGGCACGTGTAGAACCTCCTTGCGAAAATTTCCCCCGTGCCTGCTGTTTTTATCACGGCAATCAGTCCGCAATGAAACTTTCTTTGAGTGGGTGTGGCCATCAAAGAACTAGAAGTCAAGGAAGACATCAATATGAGTTGGGGTCTTCAATTCCGCAGCTTTTGAGTGTTTAATTTTGGAGCATTCACAAATCTCCAAACCCTAATTATAATGAAGAAGGAGAAGATGAGTTCTTCTATTAGTATTTGCAATAAGGTATATTGGTCTTTTCATGTCCTTTTTTTCTGTCTTTGACGCCAACAGTGGTCACGTGCTCCGCACGTTACTGATTCTCCATTTAATATTCATACCATAATAACTTAATTATCGTAGGAAAAGTTGCAATTATTTGGGGACTAACATAATATTCTTAATCACATTACAAGACAATAGTAAAGCCATTTGAAGTAGCTGCTAGAGAAAACATCTCAATGATCAAGATAAATGATCGTTTTATTTATCAAGTCAAATAAATAATATAGTTGTTTAATTCTTGATATGGATTGCGACTCTTGATGTTAGCATTGTGACCTGAAGACGTTCGGAGTTTATTTATAAATATTTTTATATTTTTTTTATACTAAATAGTCATTTGTAAGATATTGCATTTGTGTTGTTAAAATAGAGTTCCATTTTAAATAGCAGTTCCTTGATTGAAAGATACAACCCCTGCCCTCTCTTTTAGCTTCGATCAATAAGGATAGGAATTTATCCTACCATGATGTAATCAACTTTATTCATTCATAATATATGAGTTCCTTTGGCAAAAAAAAGTTTGTTCCAAAAGAGCATCATTAGAATCAACCATAAATCTACATGAGATTAAATGAAACTTTTGGAATCTATAAATATAATACTAAATGTACAAAATAGAATTCAAATGATTGTAGGTAAATAACTCTATTATAATTACATTTGTCCATACTAAAGGTTCTAAATATATTTAAATGGTACTTACTAAATGTAACTTTTTTGGAACCACAAATGCAATTATAAAAGTTATAAATAGAGTTAAAATTGCAATTACTAAATGTCATCTTTTTATAACTAAAAATGGAATATATAATGATAAAAATATAGTTTAAATTTAAATGGATCATATAAGTGGTCACTTAATGTCACTTAATATGAACCACAAATACAAAAGTAAAGATTTTAAATAGAGCTTAGATTGATAGTTACTAAATGTCACTTATTTGGAACTATAAATGTAATACTAAAAATCAACATTTGAATTAAATAGAAGAACATGCAGGCTAGTGTCACGGGCTTGGAGTTTTCCCTAACTTTCCCTCACCCGTGCGGCCTTAGGAACCGCTCCTAAATCAGCCTAACCCTCGACCACAAAAGCTAAAGCTATGAATACGAAGAGAGAACTCTTGTATGTATTGTATTGCTCAACTCTTGGATGAATACAAATGAATGAGAGGACCCCTATATATACAAGTGGGGAATGCTCTCTAAGGAAACTTTACAATAAATGGGGAGACATATATAGAAAGTTGCATATTCTAAATCTATCATCTAATACAACGAACATGGACGGATACGTCGTATCAGGACTGCTGAGACTTCACCCTCCATACTTGTCATTTGTGAATGGATCCCGTTCACATTGGGCTGATTCCTAGGTGTACGTTCAAGGTGCGTGACATTCTCCCCCACAAAACTTGGACGACGCCCTTGTCGTCTCTTCCGTGTTGTACTTCTCGATATTGTCCTGGAACTGCCATAACCCGTCCGCGGGTTCCCAGCTCGCCTCGCTGTCTGGTAGTCCCTTCCACCTGATCAAGTACTCTCTTCTTGGCTTCCTCTGATACTGTCGAACTATGCGGTCCGAAAGGACCTCGGCTACATCTCTATCATACGTCGTCTTGATCCCGATTGGTGCACGTGTGGACTCCGCTCGGTTTGGGTCTTCCTTGTCCTCGTGAAACGGCTTCAACGTACTCACATGGAACACCGGATGCAACTTGAGCTTTTGGGGGAGCTCAAGCTTGTAGGCCACCTTTCCCACCTTCTTCAATATTCGGAAAGGCCCCTCGTATC
The DNA here is from genome assembly GCA_036873135.1 of Clarkia xantiana subsp. parviflora. Lineage (NCBI taxonomy): Eukaryota > Viridiplantae > Streptophyta > Magnoliopsida > Myrtales > Onagraceae > Clarkia > Clarkia xantiana. The sequence goes on along the minus strand of JAPTYO010000008.1, from coordinate 13,201,168 downwards.
GCCGGACAAGTCCTTGGTGCACGTTCATATGTCGCAAGTGTTGATGTAGCTTAACCATCACCATGTCGCCCACCTCGAATTCACGATCACGCCTCTTGGTGTCGACCCACTTCTTCATTCGCTTAGCGGCTTTATGCAAACATGACCGCGTTAGCTCCTTCTCATCATGCCACGCCTTGGCAAAGTGATACGCCGCTGGACTCTTCCCCGTGTACCCCGTCGCAACCGCACTTGGCGTGAGTGGTTGTTGTCCCGTCACGATCTCGAACGGGCTCCGGTTTGTTGACTCGCTTCGCTGCAAGTTGTATGAGAATTGGACTACGTCGAGCAACTTTGCCCAATTTGTTTGCGTGGTTTTCATATAGTGCCTCATGTACATTTCCAGCAAAGCATTGACCCTCTCAGTTTGGCCGTCGGTTTGGGGATGTAAGCTGCTTGAAAAGTTCAGATTTGTCCCAAGTAATTTGAATAGCTCAGTCCAGAACTTACCCGTAAAACGTGGATCCCTATCGCTCACAATGACCTGTGGCACGCCCCAATAATTCACCACGCGTTTCATGAACAACTTGGCGGCCTCCACGGCTGGGCAATCCTTCGTTGCGGGAATGAAGGTTGCATACTTCGAAAACCTGTCCACCACCACCATGATTATTTGGCTCCCTTCAGACTTCGGCAAGTTCATGATGAAATCCATGGATATGCTCTCCCATGGACGTTCAGGAACAGGCAACGACTGCAAAAGTCCTCCCGGTCGCCTCTGCTCGATCTTGTCCTGTTGGCAAACAAGACAAGTACGTACATATGTCTCAACATCGTCGCGCATGTTAGGCCAATAATACCTTTCCTCCAATAGAGCCATCATACGATGCACTCCCGGATGGCCTGCCCACTTGGAATCGTGGCACTCCAGCATTACTTCCTTGTGCAACTTCCCGAAATGAGGCATGTACAAGCGCTGTCCCCGTGTATAGAGCAGCTCACCTTCGCACCAAAAACGTCGGGTTTTGCCTTCCCACGCTTGCTGCATTAATGCTTGTGCTTGAGAGTCATGCGTCAATCCATCTTTGATCTGCTCCACCAATGGATTCTCTATGCGAGAAATTGCTGCAATCCCCACCCTCGGACTTGATGACTCTCCTACGCACTTCACCGTCTTCGGTCTTCGTCAGGTGCGGACCCAACAAAGGTTTCAGCGACTTCCTTCCCCTTGATGCTTCGGATAGTGCCGAGCATCCGCAACGACCCCAACTGAGCTACTTCTTCTTCCTTCTCCTCGGAAGTAACAAGAGCCGAAAGTTTTTCACGTACCGGGCACTCTCTCGCATGGTGAGGCCCTTTGCACAAAAAGCACTCCACTTTGCGTTCCGGGCAAGATCTCGCCATGTGAGGCCCCTTGCAATAGAAGGACTCTATGGGTCCGCATCTATCCACCAGTGTCATTTGAGATGACCTGTTGAATCTTCCTCAATTGGACTTATCTCCCGTGGATTTGGGAGACTTGTCTCCTTCGGAATGATAGGGCTTGCTGCGATCTCCCCAACCATTCGGCTGTTCCTTTGGCTTCGGCTTCTCCGTCCAAAGCTCCTTTAATGACTCGGCCGTTTTCATGGCCTTGTCGAGCGCCTTCACATCTCGACACTCTAACTCCGTCTTTGCCCACGGCTTGAGACCATCCATGAACTGAAAGAACACCTCTCCCTCAGTCATGGAAGGGATTTGAAGCATCAACTCCGAGAATTGGTTGACATATTCTCTAAGATTCTCCTTGTGCTCCAATCGACGAAGCAACCCACGTGCCTCGTTCTCAGCATACTCCGGGTAGAATTACGCACGAAATGCAGCGGTGAACTGATCTCATGTGCTAATTCGGTCTCCACCTCGGCTATCACGCTTACGGCGCCACCAAACCAAAACATTATCTTGTAAGTATGATGAAATCAAACCTAAGCGCGCCGAATCCTCCTCTACTCCCGTTGCATGGAAGTAGTCCACCAAAGCGAACAAGAAGTTGTCCACTTCGTTTGCCACTCTTGACCCCTTGAATGGCTTTGGTCTCGGAACATCAAGACGATGAACATTCCACTCCACGGCTGCCCCATCGCCTTGCATCCTCCTCACGCGGTTGAGCTCTTGCTTGAGCCCATCCATTTCAGCTTGAATCCCCTCAAGCTTAGCAAGCTTCACTCTCATTTCATCGAATCTCAGCGATTCCAACAAGCTCACCTCGCATCTCGGCAAGCTCCGTCCGCATCCCCGCGAACTCCTTCACTTCCTCTCGAGTGGCTGTGATGGTAGCTTCGAGTGCGTCGCCCTTCTTCCCAAGTTCCTCAGTAGCGTCCTTCACATCATTCTGGAGCCCCTCCATTCCGGAACGGATCTTGTCCACACTCTTGAACGCATATACGGCGTCCGCTTGGACTTCCACCATCACGTTCCGCGTCTCCTCCACACGATGATCTAGGTCCGCCAAATGCTCCTTGGTACTCATCTTGGGCTTCTCGGCAACTACCATCTCCGACTTCTTGCTGGATGCCATCGATTGGAAATGATTGAAACTTAGCTCTGATACCACTCGTCACGGGCTTGCAGTTTTCCCTAAGTTTCCCTCACATGTGCGGCCTTAGGAACCGCTCCTAAATCAGCCTAACCCTCGATCACAAAAGCTAAATCTATGAATATGAAGAGAGAACTCTTGTATGTATTGTATTGCTCAACTCTTGGATGAATACAAATGAATGAGAGGACCCCTATATATACAAGTGCGGAATGCTCTCTAAGGAAACTTTACAATAAATTGGGAGACATATATAGAAAGTGGCATATTCTAAATCTATCATCTAATACAACGAACATGGACGGATATGTCGTATTGGGACTCCTGAGACTTCACCCTCCAAACTTGCCATTTGTTGATGGATCTCGTTCACATTAAGCTGATTCCTAGGTGTATGCTCTAAGCGCGTGACACTAGGATGATGATGGCAATATGAATGAAGTCCTTAAGGATTCACGCATGCAGGGAAAATATTCACAATGAAGCATCTAGAGTCACCTCATGGGTGTTTAATTTGGCGCCAAGATGGAAAGGGTCTAGAGACATTGTATCCTATATATATGGATATACTTTGGTTCGGCCTTTTGTGAAAAGGATTCATGATGTTCTATAAGCTTGTTTGCTAAATATTTTTACTATTCAAAAAAATCATGTAATATGACATAACTGAGTTTCCTACATACAGAGACTTATCAAATGTCTAAAATTATGTAATATGACGTATTAGTTTAGCGTTTCTTCACTAAATAGATGTTTAGGGTTTTGAGTCCTCAAATTTCTTTAAAAAAAATTATGATCAGTACTTTACATATTATGAGTTGATCTGGTGCGAGTTAAAATTAGTTTAATTTGTTGGCAAATATCAGGGTCAAAACTGCAAAACACAAAAGTTGAGGGATCAATTTGCAATATTTGAAACTTCAGGGACTAAAACGTAAATAGTCAAATTTCGAGTTCTTACATATAACTATACCGAATTATCATGCAAGATATTAGCAACTCCGAAATTACACGTAAAATCGAGAAAGACGAAAACGTGATTTTAATACTGAGGCCCGTGCTGATCACGGTCTCCTTAAGGCAATTTCGCCCCACTCCACCCTCGGGTTATGCAAAGGAGTTTGAACAGGGGGAAATCACCTCACAGGATTCAACAGTGTCGTCAAATCGTGTTATGCACGAAACACGCTTGACCGAACCGAACTCAATACCTGAACACAACAGGATTTTAATAGAGATGCCGACGACGGCAGAAATTCAATATAAGAACAGATTGTAGAACCTGAATTAATAAAATAAACAGATACTATAACCTGATAATGCAGTGGCTGATGAACTCGGAGAGGTAGGAAAACTCAGAGAGAAAATGAGAGAATGAATTTGTGAGGTGTGTTCAAATGTGAAGGATTGATGCTGTATTTATAGGGCAGACAGGCTTCTTCTGCATTAAATTCGAGATTTAGCAGAATATTCTCGACATCAATTCTGTCCAAAAATGGATGCATTAATTGCATCACATTAATCTTGAAATATATTCTGTCCATAATTAATTGTAACCAAAAATAAATTTTCGGATTCAATGTATCTGGACAATTGTCATTCACCTCACGTGGGCTAAGGCAAGCCCATTAAGGCCAAAAAAGGCCTTACAGTCAACAATCCCCCACATGAATGGAAATTGGAAACCTAACGGTAGCTCTAGACTCGAAAGTTGTGTTCAACGGTCAATACCTGCAAAGGATAGGTAGGGGTAACCCCTTTGAACCTACCCCTTGTGAGATCATGCCTTCTCTACTGACTGGTCAGTAGACGCGATGTCCTTGAACCGACTGTCGTTGGTGTAAATGACGACATAACCCACACAGATACCTTCCTAGTATAGTTCGGTTCACGCCCTGTGATCCCTAGGCCCTGGATCACTAGCCTGGTTCTGCAAGCGTTTCTAAGAGTTGCGCCCTCAACAACTCCTTTCGAAGCGGCCCCACTTCTCACTCGCATAGGTGATTCTATGTCTCAAGAGCATCATCACGACTCTGAGTTCTCCTTACGAATCATTAAAAGCTTTGCTTGTGAGTATCAACAACGGCTAAAGCTTAACCTCATCTTCATCACTGTTTGCATCATAGGAATGGGCTCGGGGTTTGACCCCCACAGTGACCACACTCACCCTTGTGATTAGGTTTTCCCATTGAACCAAGTTCTTGGGATCTCCAGTCATCATGGTTGGGTTTTCCTTCTCAAGGGTGTTTCCTCTACGGGCTTTAGCTCCATTCCTTTTAATGCTTGGCCAAACAACTCTCTGTTTAACCCTTTGGTTAGCGGATCCGCAATATTATCAACCGATCTCGTAAAGTCGATCGTGATAATTCCGGTAGAGAGTAATTGTCTTATGGAACTATGTCTTCGACGGATATGTCTTGACTTTCCATTATACATAAAATTTTGTGCTCTGCCGATCGCGGCTTTACAATCGCAGTGAATGCAGATTGCGGGCACAGGTTTTGGCCATCTCGGAACATCCTCGAGGAAATGGCGTAGCCATTCTGTCTCTTCGGCACATTTATCTAGTGCAATAAACTCAGACTCCATCGTGGATCTGGCTATGACTGTTTGCTTTGAGGATTTCCACGACACTGCTGCACCTCCTAAGGTGAAAACGTAACCACTTGTACTCAAAGAGTCCGTGTCTTTGGAATCAGATATCCAGTTCGCATCACTATAGCCTTCTATCACAGAAGGATTTCTAGTATAATGTAGACCATGATTACGAGTATGTCCCAGATACCTAAGTAACCTGATTACCCCGTTCCAGTGATCAACACTAGGGTTACTCGTATATCGACTCAATACACTTACCGCGTGAGCGATATCTGGTCTAGTGCATGACATTAAGTACATGACACTGCCAATAATTCGAGCGTACTCAATTTGGGAGATTGATTCCCCCTTATTCTTTGAAAAGTACTTACTCGTATCAATAGGGGTACTGACCTCGTTCTTGTCATCTCTGTTAAACTTATCCAAAATCTTATCAATATAATGAGTTTGACTTAGAACGAGACCTTCCGAAGATCTTATGATTTTAATTCCTAGGATCACATCGGCAAGACCCATATCTTTCATATCGAACCTTGAACTCAACATATGTTTGGTAGACCGGACCATCTCATCGTTACTTCCAACGATAAGCATGTCATCTACGTAAAGACACAAAATAACATAACCTCTATCTGTATCTTTCACGTAAATACATTTGTCACACTCATTTATTTTGAAACCTTTTTCCATCATAACGCTGTCAAATTTATGATGCCATTGTTTAGGCGCCTGTTTTAGACCATACAGGGATTTGACAAGCTTACAGACTTTCTTTTCCTGCCCTCGCGCAGAGAAACCCTCAGGTTGTTCCATGTAGATTTCTTCGTCTAAATCTCCATTTAAGAAAGCCGTTTTCACATCCATTTGATGTACTTCTAGATTTCGCAACGCGGCAATCGCAAGTACCATCCTTATGGATGTGATTCTAGTTACTGGAGAATATGTATCAAAATAATCCAGTCCTTCCTTTTGTCTGTATCCTTTGATGACAAGTCGGGCTTTATATTTATCAATCGAACCATCTGCTTTCATTTTACGTTTAAAGATCCACTTGTAGCCTAGCGGTTTGCTTCCGGGCGGAAGATCCACTAGCTCCCAAGTATGATTCTGCAAGATCGATTCGATTTCACTGTTTATTGCCTCTTTCCATAGAGGACCCTCAGAGGAGTTTACGGCTTCTTGGTAAGTCTGAGGTTCAGCTTCAAGCATATAGGTCAGAAAATTTGGACCGTAGGACTTTCCAGTCCTTACCCTTTTACTTCTTCTGGGCTCGACGTCGGTTTCAACCTCGGTCTCGACCTCAACATTCCCTTCATGTTCTCGGTCTTGACTATTTTCATCTATAGTCTCATGTGCTTGTCTTGAAGAACTTGCTTCTCCTCTGGACTTAGCCGGAAATACATTTTCAAAGAAATATGCATTTCTTGACTCCATAATCGAATTTTTGTGTATATCAGACACCTTTGATTCATACACAAGAAACCGATATGCATTACTATGCTGAGCATACCCAATGAAAATGCAATCAACGGTTTTTGGGCCTATTCGCACCTTCTTCGGGGGAGGTATCATTACCTTGGCAAGACACCCCCATATTCGAAGGTGATTATAAGAAGGTTTCCTCCCTTTCCACAATTCAAACGGAGTTTTCTCTTCCTTCTTTTGGGGTACCTTATTCAAAAGGTAATTGCTAGTCAAAATAGCTTCCCCCCCACATGTTCTGGGGCAACCCCGAACTAATCAACAATGAATTCATCATTTCCTTCAATGTTCGATTTTTCCTTTCCGCAACCCCATTTGACTGAGGTGAAAACAGAGCAGTGACCTCATGGACAATTCCATGTTCAGCGCAAAATTCTGCAAACGGAGCTTCATACTCACCTCCTCTGTCACTGCGTAACTTTTTTATTTTCTTATTAAGTTGATTCTCAACTTCTTGTTTGTAGATCATGAATTTCTGAATTGCTTCATCTTTTCCTTTCATCAAGTATACATAGCAAAATTTCGTATTATCATCTACGAAAGTGATGAAATATTTATTTCCACCACGCGTTTGTACATATTTCAAGTCACAAACATCGCTATGTATTAGATCAAGAGGTTCGGTAAATCTTTCGACTGAGTGAAACGAAGTCCGAGTAAGTTTTGCTTCAACGCAAACTTCACATTTATGTTCCTGATCTATTTTGAATTTAGGAATATGCTCCATGTTAATTAACTTTCGCAAAGAATCAAAATTAACATGTCCTAACCTACCATGCCATAAATTAGGAGACTCAAGCAAGTAAGCAGAGGAGGAAGCATTCTTATTCATGTTCTTTTTGGGCACCATGGCCATTACAGAGAGCTTAAACATTCCTCCATTCTCATATCCCTTACCAATGAAAACATTATTCTTAGTAAGTACAAACTTATCAGACTCAAACACAAGACGAAAACCATGCTTGTTCAAGAAGGCCCCAGACAACAGGTTCTTCCGGATGTCTGGAACATACAACACATTGGTGAGGGTTACGTCCTTGCCAGAAGTCATCTTCAACACCACCGTTCCTCTGCCTTTAATCGTCGATGAGGCAGAGTTTCCCATGAACAGGGATTCTCCGGTATCCACCTCCTCCAAGCTTGAGAACACCGCCTTGTTCGAGCAGACATGCTTAGTGGCGCCAATGTCCACCCACCACTCCTTGGGGTTGGAATCAGCCATATTGATCTCTGACACCACCGCGATCAAGTTCAGGTCCTCTATGTCCTCGGTAACCGTCGCCACGTGGGCTTCATGATTCTTAGGGAACCTGCACTCATTAGCTTTGTGCCCTATCTTGCCACAATTGAAACAGCTACCTTGAAACCGTTGTGGAGCTTGAGAGCCTTGTCCTCCTCGAGGTCCCTTGCCTCCCTTAGAAGATTGGCCGCCTTTGGATTTCTTGGAAACACCGCCTTTCGGACCTAGGTTAACCCCCTTGTCTTGCGGCTTCTTTCCTCTTCCACGAGAACCCTGCTTGCTTGGGCCCTGGTTGTGCTCCACCACATTAGCCTTGGCCGTGTTGATCGTCCTCATTGGGCCGACCGGATTTCCCTGGGCATTCTTCTGGAGACCCTCCTGGGTGGCGATCCTGCTGACCACCTCTGACACCGGCATCTCCTTTGTCTTATGCTTCAGATAGCCCTTGAACCAATCCCAGCTGGGGGGAAGCTTCTCCATAATCACAGCCGCCTTGTATGACTCGGTAAAAGCCATCTGCGCATCATGGATCTCCTGAAGCAGACTTAAGAGCGCGTTCACCTGCTGCATCACAGATTTGTTATCAACCATTTTAAAATCAAATAGTTTACTAACAAGGAATTTCTTCCTTCCAGCATCCTCCGACTCGTATTTTGAATTAATGGACGTCCACAGCTCCCTTGAAGACGTCGTCCTGCTGTAGACATGATACAACGGGTCGGTAAGACAGGTCATGATAGCGTTCCTGCACAGGTAGTCCGAATGCTTCCACGCCTCCAACGCCAGGAAGGATGTGGCATCATCTGAGACAATTGGTGGGGGCATTTCTGTCAGGAATCTCTCCATGCTATGGAAGGTGATACAATACTTCATCTTCTCACTCCATATCTTGAAGTTTGTCCCGTCAAACTTTTCTGGTTTCTCCACCGGGGAAGTTAAAATACGGGGCATGGCCACTCCTCCGGCCAATGGTGCTCCAGCAAAGTTCCCGAATCCGAGATTAGGAACAGTTTGAGATGAACTGGCACCTGGAGCAGCAAAGTTGAAACCACCGCCTGGAAGCAAATTCAGTCCGGTGCATACAACAACGGTTGTGGTGACAGTAGTGGTGTTGACAGCAGTTGTCGGTGGAGGTACACCTCCAGTTCCCTGATTCGGCACTTCCGTCTCGAGAATCATCTCGCTAGAGAAGGGAACAGATGTGTTGTTGTTTGGATCCATATTACCTGATAATGCAGTGGCAGATAAACAACAACGTTAGTTTCAAAATTAAGATCCAACAACAACCCTGATAATCAACAATAAAATTGCCTTAAGACTGTTGGCAAATATCAGGGTCAAAACTGCAAAACACAAAAGTTGAGGGATCAATTTGCAATATTTGAAACTTCAGGGACTAAAACGTAAATAGTCAAATTTCGAGTTCTTACATATAACTATACCGAATTATCATGCAAGATATTAACAACTCCGAAATTACCGTAAAATCGAGAAAGACGAAAACGTGATTTTAATACTGAGGCCCGTGCTGATCACGGTCTCCTTAAGGCAATTTCGCCCCACTCCACCCTCGGGTTATGCAAAGGAGTTTAAACACGGGGCGATCACCTCCCAGGATTCAACAGTGTCATCAAATCGTGTTATGCACGAAACACGCTTGACCGAACCGAACTCAATACCTGAACACAACAGGATTTTAATAGAGATGCCGACGACGACGGCAGAAATTCAATATAAGAACAGATTGTAGAACCTGAATTAATAAACTAAACAGATACTATAACCTGATAATGCAGTGGCAGATGAACTCGGAGAGGTAGGAAAACTCAGAGAGAAAATGAGAGAATGAATTTGTGAGGTGTGTTCAAAAGTGAAGGATTGATGTTGTATTTATAGGGCAGACAGGCTCCTTCTGCATTAAATTCGAGATTTAGCATAATATTATCGACATCAATTTTGTCCAAAAATGGATGCATTAATTGCATCACATTAATCTTGAAATATATTCTGTCCATAATTAATTGTAACCAAAAATAAATTTTCGGATTCAATGTATCTGGACAATTGCCATTCACCTTACGTGGGCTAAGGCAAGCCCATTAAGGCCAAAAAAGGCCTTACAGTCAACATAATTATAGTACAATTATAACAATTGTGGTGCCCTCATAATAAGTTCTTTAGGACACCCCACGGAAAAAAAAAAAAAAAAAAAATCAAATCAAATCAAATCTCCAACGGAATTTAAGAGAAGTTCATAAGCCATATTTCCAATTTTTACTAGTTGTCGACCTTGTAATTTTGTTATATCCTTAAGGTTAATTTCCGAAAACCTGCAGTTATAAAACTCTTTTCGAGTAAATATCATTATTTCAATTTGTTGGCAAAAATATTTCAAAAAGTGATTCCACGCACCTTAAAATCACAACTCGTTTCGTGGATCCAAATTTGTCGTTTGGGAATTAATTCATACCCGCGGGCTTGTGATCATATATATTCAGTCGTGATTGGTAGTGATCCACGACGTAATTTGTGCTTTACCTTATTTTATCTAAACAAAATATAAGATAACTAAGCTATTGATACTTTTCAAACTCATTTTCCTGATACGCGATGTTATGTGTCTTGTAAAAATGTCGGACTTCCGTCAGCCTAGCTACGATTAGAGGAAAGACGTGTAAGCAAAGGACAATAAGAGAACGTGCGCTAGTTGAATACATGCATTCTTGAAAGGATAAAATATGCTCAACATTTTTCCTTGCCATTTTATATATATATATATACATAAACTCGTTTGTATAGAGACACATGTCGATCGAGGCCATACAATTATTATGAAGAATAATAATTTTTTTATTTTTTTGGCCAAAATGAAGAATAATAATTAATATGGCTAAATTGTACAAAACGTGATATAATAATGCATACAAATTTGACCTCAATACATTTTAATAATATCTAACAAACTAATGGATATACTATTATATAACTAAAAAGATTTTAAAAAAATGGCCTAGAGGTAAAAAGATCATTTGAATTTTTAATTCTTTTAATTTGGCGCTGCGGGTAAATGAGTCCATGCTTATATATTTGAGTTTGTATTCAAGACATAGACCACTAAATAGTAAATACGGAAATACTGAATTTGTAAATTCGTTGACCAAAATATTCTAGTATGTCACTCTCATTCGAGTCATTCGTGTACATAACTCAACCTGAAAGTTATCCGCGTCATGTATTTAATTTATGGTTACTTAACAAAATTATTTAAAAAAAAAAATAACAAAAAAAAAAACTTACATTTAGTACGTGATTTGCGTGCATCTTTTTTATTACTTTTTATTTATTCATTGAATTTAGATAGTTTTTAGGTTTAGGTAGTTTTGATGATTTTTTTTTTTTTTTTTTAAATCTTATTGGGTTGGTTGAAAGATTTGATAGGGTGAACCTATAAGGAATTTTTTTTAAATACTTTATCATTTATGGTTAATCCGACCAAACGGCCAAGCCAAACCAACAGTTTTTTAGAAAAAAAAAATCACATATAGTGTTCACTCGACCAAACCGTACACACAATTTTCTCTTTAGGGATCTGGCCAAACCATTCACCCAACCTTTCGAGATTTGCGAAGTTTGGCTGTGTGAACCCGTGATAATTTTTTTTCTAAAAATCTATTAGTTTGGATGGTTATTAACCATAGACGATGGAAGTATTTCAACTAATTTGTCATTAGGTTCAACCGACAAACCGCTTATCATATCCAATACAATTTTAGAAAACAAAAAATCTTAAAACTAGCTAAACCTAAAACTAGGTACGCAAATGTGATTCACATACCAAATGTAATTTTTAATTACATTAATTACTCATAAATTGAGTACATAATGTGAATAGCATTCGCGGTGAAGTCAGTATGCAAATGGAAGTAGCGTACATAAATATTTTAGTTAACAAACTTATAAATTCAATATTTTTCTATAAAAGGAGATTCTTGAAATAATGGACTGACTAATGCCATTTTATTAATTCAGCCAAATGAAAGAGGGCACGGAGCCACGCGGATCAGCAAATCAATTTTTAAAAATTATAGCATTGCACGGAATTAGCTTTTGAGACAAAACACATTAATATAGAAAACTAGAACTAGCAAGTCAATTTTTAACAATTATAGCATTTCACGGAATTTGCCACGTTAATTAATGCGGTTAATGTATTCGTATTGTTATTAAATCTAGTCGAAAAAAATCTTAAATCATAAGAAAAAGTTTTAACATAGATGAATCTAGAGTCGGCGTCATTAACTTATTCATTTATTACAGAAAAAATATTAACATCTGATCCACATTAAATATAGAATATATATTTATACATGAGCTATTAATAGAATGACATGATAAATCTATCTTGTCTAATTTATCATAGACCAATTTGAAGGAAGAATAAAGTTTGAAACGGAACCAACTAGAGAGAAGTGGTCAAGCTTCTTAGCATTGAGTTGAATGGAAATATATTCGGTCAATAATACATATATATTAGTCACTGATGATGCGCATGCTTATATCAAAACTTATATAAGTTATTGATGATTAATGTTTTCTAGTTGTATATTAGTGGTATATATGTAAATTAAAAATATATTATGTTAGTTTACATTTAAAAGTTTTTATATTTATTTTCAAAAAAAAAATTTATGACACGTATAATGTTATCTTTGTCGCGTATTCAACACTTATATAAAAAAGAATAGTAAAAAAAGTTAATAACACAGTAATTATAACTATATATATACATTTCTTTATTAGCACTATCAGAATTTATGTAATTTTTTTATAACATATCCAATTGATGGCAAAAATAAATCCAATCTGAGATACTTTTTGGGGGAAAAAAACAATTTGGTGAATATAATTTAAGAAAATCAGTTTATTATTATTTTTAGTTGAAAGAAAACCTAATCTAAATTTTTCAATACAAATATAATAATTAAAAATTTGCTTTCTAATATTCTTAAGGTATTTGCATCTATTTTATTGATAAAAAAAAATAGTTTGTGTTATTTTAGGGTTGTATTATAATTGTAGTTATATTTATAAATTTTAGTTAGAAAGTTAAAAAATAAAATTGAAAAGTGGATTTTGATGGAAGGACACTTTGTATATGATATGATTATTAAAATAATTATTAATACATATATTTTTCTATTTTATATATTTTTGAGCTTATCATACATACATACATACACCTTTCTTTCTTTCTTTCATTGTTTCATGTTTGTTTCATAATTTGCTCAACAAAGTCGAACTGTCTTATTGTTTGGAATGCAAGTGCATGCACCCGGCCTTAAACCCTAGCTAGCTAGCTAGCTTCAATAATGGTGGTCGCAGTGATGATGATGTCTTCGTAAATGTCGGACTCACTCTCTCTCTCATATTCATATTTACCAAAAAGAATCCGTGAGAAAGCATAAAAGATTCTTTCCGGTTTTGTTCCTCTGATTATTGCTGCTTAATTAGAAGATCTATTTGTACGAGTAATTACCAAACCGGAAAGGAGTTAATTACTAGTCAACGGATTTTATAGCAATTACTCTTGTCTTAATTACTCTTTACTTTACTCCTCCCTAAATATTAATGACCTGCGTCACAATTAATTTTGACGTCAAAACCTGAAGAAATCAATGTCGGTATCGTTTTAAGGTTGTTATAATTTTACTTTCAATGAATGCGGTTCCAGCCAGCCACCTAATAAACTGATATCGACATGTGCAAAATTTGTCACGCAAAGTCGTGGTTGAAAATTCTTTTTGAAGAAGCAAAAAATTTCGAAATTAAAATATTACTTTTTAAATAATATAATTTATAATTATTACTTCTAAACCATACTTGTTATTTTATTATTAACAAAACAGCATTTAAAACTGTGTCAACTATCTAAAATGTGACTTATTATTTAATTATATATGACTCGATTTCTACTAATTATATATGACTTGATTTCATCTAGTTAAATGATTGGTATGTGTCAAACATGTTCGCCTGATATACGCCTTCGCCGAGTGACTGGTTTTTTCTCTCGCAAAATTGACACACAATTCGTGGAGCCAAGCGACTAGGATTGAATGCTCCTGTTTAACCTGAGGAGGCGCTGCTTGGACGACTGTATTGTTGTTGACCATGATGGTAGACTTGGTGGGCTTGGTGCTGGGAATCTGCCTTCCATTGTTGGGAACGTGAATTTTGTTGGTTTCCTCTACCAGTGGTGCTCCAACGGTGACGTGGCCTAGCTCTCTTCACAAAGTGAGCACTTGGAGCAATATCAACGGTAAATTGCTGCGTTTTCAAATAAGTTTCATAATTCACCAGTTTATCGTGAAGTTCTTCAAAACTAATTGGATTATCTCTTGCTCGAAGTGCCGCCCAAATTTCTTTGAATTCGGCTCATAATCCTTGCAACATATAGATAACAAGATCATCGTCGTCCAATTGGAGAACTAATGATAACTAGATCATCTGCATGCAATATTTTTAATGGTCTTCAGATATTCGGAGACAGAACAGTGCTATTTTTTTAGTGTGGTCAGTCGTTCTATAAGTGACAACTGACGAGAACGAGATCAATTCGCATAGGCACGGGCAAGCTTACCCCATGCTTCTTTGGAGGTAGTGGCCGCAGCAATAAGCGACATAGGTTGCCTAGTTAAAGATGCCATAACATGAAGCAAAAGTTGATATTATCGTTTCTAAAGTATGAATTCAAGATTAGATACCTTAGTGATGTCATCTGCACTGGGAATTTGTGCATCCGGGCAGGAATAACTTCCATCAACGAACCCTTGAAGATCGAATCCAACAAGCAGCGCTGCACCGGATAAAACCAACGACCCCGGGAATTGAGCACACCATGTTACAAAATTGTCCGAGTTGAGCTTGATCAGGAGTTGCGAGGTCGAAATTGTCACCGAGTCCTTACGAGAGGAGCCGATGGAGATGATATTGGTGTTCGACATGTTCAGGGGCTGAAAAAGAATTTTGTTGCGGCGGTTTTTTTTTTATCACGATAGAAATTAATCTAGGATAGAAGAGAGACTTATGGATCTGATACCAAATAATGTAATTGAGAATGTATATTCACTTGAATTGATTACATGAGAGTTGGTACATATATATATATAGTACAATACAAGTAGAGATTATAGGAGATATAGATAGTGTAGATACAGATATATCTATTATAAGATTGCATCTCATAATATCTAGGGTATATATCCTTAATACTGAGATCATGTTTAATATGAGTTTGGTCACAAGAGCTCTCTGTTATTTTCGATAATGGTGGCTAGAATATCTATATGTAGTCTAGTCTTAATAATAATATATATTAGGGATATATTCATCATTAAGAGGTAGATTCAAGAATAAGGGGTAGATTCATTCTTACCATAATCGCTTTAAGTCTTATTAGGTAGTGTTGGGTTATGATTAAACCCGATATTACGAGCATAAAGTCGAGTACGTTTGAAAGTCAAGGAAGATTCGTCGACCTCTCTTATTCGTATTAACGAGATAAAGACAAAATGTCGACAACGACATTTGAGGAGGTCGACTTTTAAAGTACGACTGATCGACCAGAAAATGATTGAACTACATAGCATCTGGCAAAAGACGCTAATCGAAGTCGACCACGGAAACTCCAGTGGAAACCTTTCTTCCAAAAGGGAAGGGACAGGTGGCGACCTGCTTCAACCACCTCCAAGAGGAAACCTTCATCCGAAGGTAAAGACAGGTGGCGACCTGCTTCAACCACCTCCAAGAGGAAACCTTCCTCCTGAAGTAAAGACAGGTGGCGACCTGCTTCGACCACCTCCAAGAGGAAACCTTCATCCGAAGGTAAAGAAAGGTGGTGAACTGCTTCGACCACCTCTAAGAGGAAACCTTCTTCCTGAAGTAAAGACAGGTGGCGACCTGCTTCAAACCGTCTTCAAGAAGAAACCTCCATATGAAGTAAAGGACAGGTGGTGACCTGCTTACGCCGCCAAAGAAAAGCATTCCCGACTAAGTAAAGATGAGGTGGCAACCAGTTTGTCACCTGCTAGGCCGACTCCGAAGAGAAACCCTCTAAGGAGGGTAGGCGCCAATATAAGTCGGTAACTTATCTCTATAAGTAGGGACTCTTTCTATTCATTTATATAATCTTAGCTCAATACGCTTTACATTACTACTCTTAAATCCATTACTGACTTAAGCTTCGGAGTGGAATCAGGGGCCATCCCCAACCCCTTTTTAGGTAGTCGCCCTACAAAACCATTGAAGGAAACTTAGAGTTCAAAGGAACTAAGTCCAAGGCGATATTCTGAAGTCCATTCCCCGAAGTTCAAGGCCACGTCATTTTGATCCCAACATTTGGCGCCGTCTGTGGGAACCTTGATCAAAAAGTCACGGCCTTCGAAAAGGACAAGATGTCAAACCCCGTGGTGGAAGAAATAGGAAACAACCAAGCAGATCCCACCACCTCAAAAGCAACTCTGAGAGAAGACTCGCCATTACCTCAAACCAATGGTATTGATGGTGAAGAAAATCTCACCCACTCCAGATCGTTGCCAAATCTGGAGGAAGCAAGGACGGTCCCTCCGGCTGTTCCTCAAGAAGTGATGGCAGCTTTCATAGCTATCTGGAATCAAACCCAGGCAAAAGCTATTCCTGAAAAGGAGCCCACTCGAGAAGCCTCCCATAAAGAAGAAGTGGCTTCTAGTGTAAAGATTCGGGAAGAGAATCCCGTGGAAAAAGAAATTCCTAATGCTCCCGAAATCGAGACGGCGAGCAAGGCACCTGTTCTATTAACTATAGGACAAGTCGAGGAGTTACTGGAGAAAAAGAGAAGAGGGGCGAATGATTTTCTTATCGTTCGTGATCATACCTCCCATCCCTTTTCCAGAAGGTTAATCAACACTCGAGTTCCTCCGCAAGTCTTTGCGAGGAATATCGACGACTACACAGGCGAGGGAGACCCCGTCCGCCACATCAACGCCCACAACTCCTCCCTCTTAGGGAGAGGGGCAACTCCGGATCACTATGCGGTGCTCTTTCCAACAACACTGAAAGAAGAGGCGTCCACCTGGTTCTATGGTCTTCCCGACAACTCAATCGACTCCTGGGAGGAATTGAAGGTTAAGTTCATAGAAGGCCACATATGCCAGAGACAACTCCTTAAGAGTATGGACTTTTTAGATAAAATTGAGCAAGGTCCTGATGAAACCTTAGTCAATTATTATACTAGATACCACAAGATACTCCAGCAATTAAATGAAGACGCCACTGATGGCGAGTTGATCAGGACCTTTTGTAGAGGTCTTAGAACGCAGAGCCAGGCTCTAAAAGATAGCATGGTGATGAAGCCGGTGCGGAAGATTGATGCTCTCGCCATCAAAGTAAAAAAGTATATAGATTTGGAGAGACCGCATGAGAGATCGCCCCAGGAAGTCAAGAGGCAGATTATGCTAGCAAAATTTGAAGAAGGCTATGCTTCTCAACCACCTAAGAAGGAAGAAAGACGAGAGGGGAACTTCCGGCATGGGAATCGCCCAGGGATGAGAAATCCTAACCCCTATCCAGGAAATTTTACTCCTCTCACACATAATATATATGTTGTGCTTCAAGAGATGGAGAAACTTAGGTTGGATGATCCTCCCGCAGTTAGAAAAGGCCCAATGGGATCTCAGATGAACGACTATTGTCGCTATCATCGGGTTCAGGGGCACGACACTAATGAATGTGTCGCCTTAAAGCATGACATCGAGGCTTTGATCCGAAGTGGCAATTTGTTGAAGTTCATCGACAAGCCTTTTAAAGCTCTGAGGAAACGAAGTCGAAGCCCTCGAAGAAATTATCGATCTCCCCCTCATAATAACCCCGCCCTGATCCAAAGAGTGACGATCAATGTCATCGCTGGAGGATTCACCTCGGGAGGAGAAACCAGTACTGCTCGAGAAGTCTATACTACCCAGATCACACGAGATGAGGATAAAGGGAAGGCGTCCGTGAAATTTGATCCCGTAACCATAAGCTTCACCACCGACGATCTTATGATGGTTACTCAACCTCATGATGACGCTTTGGTTATCACCGCCACTCTGGCGGAATACGAAGTAAAAAGGATACTTATCGACAGTGGGAGCTCGACAGATATACTCTTCTATGAAGTTTTCCAAAGTTTAGGATTGGCTAGGAGGGATCTCTTGAAGGTCGACTTTCCTCTCATAGGATTCGCAGGAAGAACTACCTATCCGATGGGAGCTATCAAGCTTCCAGTGATCTTAGGAAAGGAGAAGACGAATCTAACCATTGATGTACTCTTCATGGTCGTCGACGTCGCCTCGGCATATAATGCTATTATCGGAAGGACGACACTCAACCCTCACGTGATAATCCCATCAACAACTCATCAAGTAATGAGATTCCCGACGCCACATGGGATAGGGGAGGTAAGAGGTGATCAAACTGCGTCCCGACGATGTTATGTCAGTTCGATGCAACGCCGTAACCAAAGAGAAGTCATAGAAACAACGTCTCATTAAGAAAATATTTATGTTTATATTTAAGGCTAATGTTTGTTTTATGATGCTTTTTGTGTAAGACTCAGGAAGGATGAAGGAATATAAACCTTTTTAAGGTCCCTCTTTATTCCAAGATATCTGAGCTCTTCTTTTAAGGAGCCACCAGCACTCGAAAAATCAAGAGTCGATCATCAAACATCTGATATCAACTAAATCACTCAGATGGATCGAACTGCTTGCAGTGCAGAAGAACTCAAGAGTCGATCATCAAACATCTGATATCAACTAAATCACTTAGATGGATCGAACTACTTGCAGTGCAGAAGAACTCAAGAGTCGATCATCAAACATCTGATATCAACTAAATCACTCAGATGGTTTGAACTACTTCCAGTGCAGAAGAACTCAAGAGTCGATCATCAAACATCTGATATCAACTAAATCACTCAGATGGATCGAACTACTTGAAGTACAGAAGAACTCAAGAGACGATCATCAAACATCTGATATCAACTAAATCACTCAGATGGATCGAACTACTTGCAGTGTAGAAGAACTCAAGAGTCGATCATCAAACATCTGATATCAACTAAATCACTCAGATGGATCGAACTACTTGCAGTGTAGAAGAACTCAAGAGTCGATCATCAAACATCTGATATCAACTAAATCACTCAGATAGATCGACTACTTGAAGTGTTGAAGCTTTTTCCGAATCAAGAGTCGACCGTCAAAAATCTGATATCTACTAAATGACTCAGATTGGTCGACTACTTGAAAGAGGTTAAGCAATGAAGAACTCAAGAATCGATCATTAACGATCTGATATCAACTAAATCACTCAGACGAATCGACTACTTGAAGTTTTAAAAGCTGATCTTCCCGAAGTCATGTGTCGACCATCCAGAATCTGGTATCAGCCAAATCACTCAGAAAGGTCAACGACTAGGAAGACAGTCGGCGGCGATCAAGAGATCAGTCATAACACTGACTCCCTCCCCAACTTCCGAAAGTCGCCATCTACACAAGAGATCAGTCATAAGACTAACAAAAGTTTTTCCCTCGCATCTCGGTCACTTTTACTTTTTCGTTATTTCGTAATCCCCAGGGACTCCCCGACTTCTGAAAGCCACCACCTACAAAGGAGGTTAGTCATCACATTGACTTCTCAACTCATTAAGCGAACGATGGTGGAAAGAGTTTGAAGCTATACAACAAGCTTGACTGCAAACTGTATGACCAAACGGAGAAACGAGAATAAAAAGGTACTCGACACAACCCCTTCCCTTTTTCTTATAATAAAATGAAAGGACTCAAGTCTCGTGGGCAAGTGTTGGGTTATGATTAAACCCGATATTACGAGCATAAAGTCGAGTACGTTTGAAAGGCAAGGAAGAGTCGTCGACCTCTCTTATTCATATTAATGAGATAAAGACAAAAGGTCGACAACGACATTTGAGGAGTTCGACTTTTAAAGTACGACTGATCGACCAGAAGATGACTGAACTACTTAGCCTCTGGAAAAAGACGTTAATCGAAGTCGACTACGGAAACTCCAGTGGAAACCCTTCTTCCAAAAGGGAAGGGACATGTGGCGACCTGCTTCAACCACCTCCAAGAGGAAACCTTCATCCGAAGGTAAAGACAGGTGGCGACCTGCTTCGACCACCTCCAAGAGGAAACCTTCATCCGAAGGTAAAGACAGGTGGCGACCTGCTTCGACCACCTCCAAGAGGAAACCTTCTTTCTGAAGTAAAGACAGGTGGCGACCTGCTTCGACCACCTCCAAGAGGAAACCTTCTTCCTGAAGTAAACATAGGTGGCGACCTGCTTCAAACCGTCTTCAAGAAGAAACCTCCCTCTGAAGTAAAGGACAGGTGATGATCTGCTTACGCCGCCAAAGAAAAGCCTTCCCGGCTAAGTAAAGATGAGGTGGCAACCTGCTTGTCACCTGCTTGGCCGACTTCGAAGAGAAACCCTCTAAGGAGGGTAGCCGCCAATATAAGTCGGTAACTTATCCCTATAAATAGGGACTCTTTTTATTCATTTAAATAATCTTAGCTCAATACGCTTTACATTACTACTCTTAAATCCATTACTGACTTAAGCTTCGGAGTGGAATCAGGGGCCATCCCCAACCCCTTTTTAGGTACTCGCCCTACAAACCATTGAAGGAAACTTAGTGTTCGAAGGAACTAAGTCCAAGGCGATATTCTGAAGTCCATTCCCCGAAGTTCAATGCCACGTCATTTTGATCCCAACAGGTAGTAATAATTTCCAGGAGATCTTGTAGTCTCTATATATAAAGTATGACGTTAATGAAATGAACGAACCTTCCAACAAATTAATTTTACGACATGTTTGGTTCACGGAATAGGAATAAGGAATAAGGAATAGGGATACGGAATAAGATAAAGAAATATGTAATAGTCTCCAAGAGAGATTGTGGTTGATTAGAAAGTTGATTCTATACTACTCTATATTCATTGCGTTCTTGTATTAATCTCAATTCAAGAATGTAACAACTTGGTATCAGAGCGGTCGATCAAATAGACCTAGAGATTGCAGCAACCTTGAACGAGTTCATGAAAGAGCAGAAGACGACTCAGAATGAATTTTTGAGGAGGCTGGGCAAGATGGAGAGGATGTTAGAAGAGCTTTTTACATCATAAAAGAGGGCTCATGGCCAGACTGAGGCTTCCGTGGCTGAAATCCGATCTGGGCAAGAGGCACTCAAGGCCGACATGTGGGAAACACCACCTCTAGCAGTTGGTATCATTGTCGTCGAAGAGGTGGTGGAGAAAGTGGACGAGGATAGGCCTTAAGGAGCAGTATATCAAGAAGATCATTGTCGAGGTCTCCGCTCCTTCCGCCGAGCTCGAGGAGCCGACCAAATTAGCCGAGAAAGAAACCTTGGCCCCTGCCGTCGAGGCTGAGGCACTGTTCCCTCAGCCGCTGGAGGAAGTCCTCCCAGCCCCAAGAATGATAGTTATGTCAGATGCTTTTTGGGGTCTATCTTTTGGAAAGTTTTTGGAGCTCAGCTTTCCAAATCACGCTACTGCTAGTAAGGGTGAAAGTTGCGATAAGTCTTTTCAAAGAAAATATCTACGTTTCTTTTGGTTTGTAAGATGGCATACGATAGGACCAAGTTCACGTGAGGGTCATTCTGTGACCTTTGTGAGAAACAACCTAGTGATTTTTGGTGGTCACAATGCAAAAAGACCTATGTTGAAATATCTGCATATACTTGACCTTGAAACTATCACTTGGGATGAATTTGATGCTCAAGGCGTTCCTCATCTTCCTCCTCCAAGATCTGATCATGCTGCTACAAATCATGCAGAACACGATGTTCTCATCTTTGGTGGAGGCACCCTCCTTGATCTACAAACTAAAGAATGGTCGAGACCTGAACAAAAATGGTATATACCTACGCCACGGGCTGGACATGGAGGTGTGATAATTGGAACAAAAATATATTACATATTATCAAATATATTATATATTTTGGACCCTGGAGAAGATGATGACGAGTCAATGTGGGTGAATACAGCCGAGCTTTCAGGGGCATACCCAGAACATGAGCTTGAGGAAAAGCTCTCAGTGGATGAGGGGAGTAATGTTATGATCGATAATAGTGGCTAGAATATCTATATTTAGTCTAGTCTTAATAAAAATATATATTAGGGATAAATTCATCATTAAGAGGTAGATTCAAGAATAAGGGGTAGATTCATTCTTACCATAATCGCTTTAAGTCTTATTAGGTAGTAATATATTCTAGGAGATCTTGTAGTCTCTATATAAAGAGTATGACGTTAATGAAATGAAAGAACCTTCTGATGGGTCCGACTACAGCCGTCAGGCCCTTTAACGGCGAGGAAACGGCAAACAGGCCCACCAGGCCCAGAGTAAGGGTCAAGATGACCTAGGGGGAGGGTCCCGATGAAGGGAGTCCCGACGAAGCAAGGTCCCGACAGAGTCGGTCCCGACAGTGGAGCTGGAAGCTCCCGATGAGAAGCCTTTAAGTAGGCCCCGATGATGAATCCCTGAGAATGATTGGCCCTGTCACGATGACGAGGGGCCCCGAGCGGTGACACAACGAGATAACTCTGGAGTCCCCGACGGGAGTCGGGACTCGTTATCAGAGGAAAAAGCCAAGATATGCGGGGCGTGGCCGAGATACGCGGAACGTGGTTAAGATACACGGAGCGTGGCCGAGATACGCGGGGCATGGCTAAGATACGCGAGATCACGTACGAGATACGCGGGATACGGGCTAACCACCCCTAACGGTTCGCCAGGTACCTGAGGCATCTCTTTGCCTATAAAAAGGCAGGAGGTCACCTCAGATCACTTATGTTGAGTTGAATACACTTTGATATCTGTTACTTGCCAGTCAGACGAAGTACTCATTTAAGCATCGGAGAGGGATTCTGGGTCACCGCCCGGTCTATCCCCTCTTGCAGGATTGCGTGGAGAAAAGGAGCTAGGATTGCCGTCAAGATCCGTACCGGAGTTCCACCGTGATCCAACATTGGCGCCGTCTGTGGGAGTCAAACAAAAAGCTGATATGCCTTCTACTCGATCGATGGCGGCTGGCAAGAACAGAAGGGGACAATCCGGTGGTTCCCGTTACCCTGCTGCAACAAATCTGAATTCAGTACCAGAACAAGAGGAAAACCAGAACCACCCTCTGGCTGAGCTCTCCCAGACAGGAGGGCACAATGGATCGCATCCCGAAGATGTTGCCCCTCAGCACCAGGACAACAGGGGGCAGGAGGCTCCCCCAGCTGCAGATTTGACGAAGGCCGTGGTAGAGGCCATGCCCATGTTTCTGACGGCTGTAGAGGCTCTCTTGGATCGAAGAGAGGCTGCGAGGAGGCAGGAGGAGATGCCCCCGTTGGAGGAAGCGACCCTGCCGACAGAAGGTCGGAACGCACAGGAAGCCCCGCCCCGAGGCCAGGACAGAGGCAGGGCAACTGGTCAGCCGGAAAGGTTCGTGGTTGATGGGCCAGGACCAATACAGCACAGGACCATTCCCCTGAATGGTCCCATCACTCCCGACCAGGTGGTAAAGATCGTGAACATCTGTATGGGAGAACAGAAGCCGCTGGTGTCGGAACTGAGGGATCGATCCACTCATCCCTTCGTCCCCCGACTCATTGACACCCTAGCCCCGCCTGGGCTAGGCATCCCCACGATAAAGGAGTATGATGGCGAAGGAGATCCAGTTCGCCACGTCCAGAAGCACCTAATGGCGTGTCTGGGAAGAGCCCCAAGTGAAGACATAGTGTGTACGTTGTTCCCGAACACACTGGGAGAAAGGGCCTTGACTTGGTTCTTTAGTCTGCCCCCAGGCTGCATCACTTGCTGGGCAGACATGCACGACCGATTCATTCAACAGTACCAGGGTCGGAGGCGGTTATTGAAGAGCGTGAGGTCCTTGACCCAGGTGGTGCAGAGGCCCGACGAATCGCTGGCTCATTATTACCAGCGGTACACAGCCAGCGTAGCAGAGATAGATGAAGAAATCTCGAAGGGCGAAACCATCCGCACCTTCATTCGGAACCTGACAGCCCCCTATGGCTCCGACTTGATGCACAGCGTGGCTGAGAAGGCTGTGTGGAATATGGAGGCATTGCAGAAGAGGGTGAAGCGGCAGATCGATGTCCAGGAGTCAAAGATAGCCGCAGGAGAACTAGAACCCCCAAAGTCGAACAAGGGGAAGTAGTCGAGTAAACCTTTCGACGATCGTAAGTCAAAGGGTAAACCCGACAGTGGCAAGAATCGAGGTCGTCCGGATCGGAGGGATGACAGACGTTCTTCAAGGAAGGATAAGCGGGAGGATTTGGACATTCCTCTCAAATGCTCCATGGCGGAAGTGCTGACAGTCATGGAACGACAAGGTATCTCCAGGTACCCCCCGAAGAAAGATGGAGAATTCCTGGGGTCCCGCACAGATCGCTATTGTCGATTTCACCGCGCAAATGGCCACGACACCAATCACTGTCGGGAGCTGAAGAAAGAGATTGAAAAGCTGATCCAGAAGGGGAAGCTTAAGGAGTTTGTCGGGGATAAGCGGTGCCGATCCCGCTCTCGGTCCCGATCGCGGTCCCGTTCCCGATCCCGCGATCGGTCCCCGAAAAAGAAGAGAACTGATCCAGAGTCATCCGGTGCTCGCAAAGAGAGACGAGTCATCAACGTGATTCATGGAGGATTTGCTGCTGGAGGTGATACCTCATCCGCCCGAGAGGTTTACGCCTCTAGGATCCCTACGGCAGTGGTGTTGGGTAAGAGGTCCCGATCCTGGACCTTGAAAGAAGAGATGGTGATCTCCTTCTCGTCGGAGGACCTCATAGGCGTGGAGACTCTGCATGACGATGCCTTGGTGGTAACCTTGGATGTAGACGGGTTCGAAATGAAGAGAATTCTAATCGACGGAGGGAGCTCCTCCGACATCCTATTCATGGACGCGCTGGAGGCTATGGGGAAGACGAAGAAAGATCTAAAGGAGGCAAACTTCCCGATGGTCGGGTTCTCTGGCTCAACCTCCTACCCGCTAGGAGTAATTACCTTACCAGTGGAGTTTGGTAGCGGGTGGAAATCAGAAAGGAGGAACGTGGAGTTTGTCGTGGTTGATTCCGCAGGGACCTACAATGCGATTATCGGGAGAACCACCATTAATCCTCTGATGGCGGTTGCCTCGACTGTGCACCAGAAGATGAAGTTCCCGACCGACCACGGAGTCGGAGAGGTAAGGGCGACCAAGTGGCTTCCCGAAAATGCTATGTTAATGCCACCCGGAGGAGGAGGCGAAAGGCCATGACTATCCTCCAGACAGACACAGATCCCAGAGAAGAGTTTGGGCGTCCCGCCCCCGTAGAAGATCTGAAAGAAGTCGAGATCGATGGACCCCAGAGGAAGGTGAAAATCGGGTCTGCTCTAACTGAGGAGACAGCCCAAAAATTGGTGGAGCTGCTGAAAGAGTTCAAAGAGCTGTTTGCCCGGTCCCCCAGCGATATGCCAGGAATCAGCCCCGACGTGATCGTGCACGAGCTGAAGATAGACCCCGCGATCAAGCCTATCACGCAGAAAAGGCGTCCGATGGGCACGGATAAGAAGATCGCGATCCAGCAGGAGGTGGGCAGGTTGCTCGACGCTGGGTTCATTAAAGAACTCCGATTCCAGACTTGGGTGGCCAACCCCGTGCTGGTGAAGAAGACTAATGGGAAGTGGCGAATGTGCGTGGACTTCCGCGACTTGAACAAGGCTTGTCCAAAGGATTGCTATCCACTCCCGAGGATTGACCAGCTGGAGGATGCCACATCGGGACATGAGCTGTTAAGTTTCATGGATGCGTATTCAGGCTACAACCAGATCAAGATGGCCAGAGAAGACGCCCCCCACACAGCGTTCTATGCAGACAGCGACATCTATCACTATGATGTCATGCCTTTCGGATTGATCAATGCCGGGGCAACCTACCAGCGGATGGTGAATAAGCTGTTTGGAGATATGCTGGGAGAAACCATGGAAGCCTACGTGGATGATATGCCGGTGAAGTCCCGACAAGCCGAGGATCACGTGCACAACCTTACCATGGCGTTTGAGCGGATGAGGCTCCATCAAGTTCGCTTGAACCCGACGAAATGCGCCTTCGGAGTTCACTCAGGGAAATTTTTGGGCTTCATGGTGAGCCAAAGAGGAATTGAAGTGAACCCCGAGAAGCTGAGGGCAATTGAGGAGATGCAGTCTCCGATAAACCATCGGGAGGTGCAAGTACTGAATGGCCGACTAGCTGCAATGAACCGCTTCTTGTCCAAAGCCAGCGACCGATCAATGCCATTTTTTGAAGTCTTGAGGGCCAACAAAAAATTCGAATGGACCGCCAAATGTGAAGAAGCGTTCCAAGCACTAAAGCAGCACCTTCGCACACTCCCGCCGCTGGCGAAACCGGTTCCAGGCGAGCCGCTCTTCCTTTATTTGGCTGTTTCTGAATTTGCCATTAGCTCTGTGTTAGTAAAGATTGTCGAGGGTAATCAAGTCCCCGTCTATTATGTAAGCAAGGCATTTGCCAAATCTGAATTGAACTACCCTGCCATTGAGAAGTACCTCTTTGCGTTGATTATTACTGCTCGGAAGCTAAGGCCATATTTCCACGCACACGAGATCACTGTGCTAACGAACCAGCCTTTGAAGCATTTTTTGAACCGACCGGATGCGTCGGGGAGATTAGTGAAATGGGCGGTAGAGCTTAGCGAATTTCGCATACACTTCGCTCCGAGGACAGCCATTAAGGGCCAGGCATTAGCAGATTTCATAGCAGAGTCTACAGCCCCCGATCTGGAAGAAGCGGGCCCTGTAGAGGGGGCAACCATGGAGGTCCCGACAGAAGAACAACCAGAGAGGGCAGAGCAATCAGAACAGCCAAACAAGGAAAATACTTGGGAGATGTACACGGATGGCTCCGCGAGTTCAGACGGGTCAGGAGCGGGTTTTTTGTTGATACCGCCGGGTGAAGGTGAACCGCTCCGATATGCTTTGGCTTTAACATTCAAGGCCACAAACAACGAAGCGGAGTACGAAGCTCTTATCACGGGCCTAAAAATCGCTAAAGGCACTGGAATCGATCACTTGAGAGTGAAGTGCGACGCGGCGCTAATCGTGAACCAGGTTCAAGGGCGATACGAAGCAAGGAGTCCGATAATGAAAAAGTATCTGCGAGAGGTACAAGCCCTGAAAGAGAGCTTCAAAAGCTTCGATATCGAGGCTATCCCGAGGGAGGAGAACGTAGAGGCAGACGCCTTGAGCAAATTTGCCCTGGGGGCACCTTTGGAAGAAAATCGGAAGGTGCACTTCTTGGAGAAGGTGATCTTATCAAACATCGACCCAACGCAGGTGTGCACCATTGAGACAGGATCGGAGGAAGATCCCACCTGGATGACCCCGATAGTCGCGTATCTGACTACGGGGGCAGTCCCCGAGGATAAGGTAGCAGCAGACAGGATATGTCGGATTGCGTCTAATTATGTGATGCTGGACAATCAGCTGTACAAGAAGGGCTGGTTCTCGACTCCGTACCTGAAGTGTGTACCAGAACCCGACACCAATCAAATCCTAAAGGAAATGCATGAGGGGGTCGTGGCTTGTCACGAAGGGGCCCGATCCATTTTGAGGAAGGTGTTGAACTTAGGCTACTATTGGCCCACGATGAACAAAGAAGCAACGGCGTTGGTCCGATCATGCGACGCGTGCCAGAGGTACGCCCCGAGTATCGCGGCTCCGGCCGCCAACCTGACATCCATCAAGAGCGCTTGGCCCTTCGCGCAGTGGGGCATCGACTTGGTGGGACCTCTTCCACAAGCACAAGGACAATGTAAGTATTTACTTGTAGCTATCGATTATTTTTCGAAATGGATAGAGGCGAAGGCGTTGGCCAGAACAACGGGGAACCAGATCGTCAAGTTCCTCCAAACCCACATCATGTCCAGATACGGGATTCCTAAGGTGGTGATCAGCGACAATGGCCCACCGTTTAACGGCTCTCAGGTGAGGGAGTATCTGGAAGAATTGAACATCGAGCATCGGACCGCCTCCGTACGCCATGCTCAGACTAATGGCCAGGTGGAGTCAGCCAACAAAATCGTGATGGATGGCCTGAAGAAGAGGGTCTACGCCTTGAAGGGCAAATGGCTGAACGAACTAGAAAATGTACTTTGGGCTGTTAGAACGACACCCAAACGATCAACAGGGGAGACTCCGTTTGGCCTCGTATATGGCACGGAAGCTGTCGCCCCTGTGGAGGTAGCTGTGGCGTCCCATCGGATGAGATATTATGAGCCCCTAACGAACGATGAGGTGAGACGTCTGGACTTGGACCTACTCGAAGAGAAAAGGCGGGAAGCCGATGAAGTCCAAGCTCGAATGCGCTTAGCGACGACCAGATACTACAATCGGCGAGTGAAGTCCCGACAATTCTTTGTCGGGGAGCTGGTTTGGCGTCGCAACGAGTTCACCCTTTTGGATCGAGTCAACAAGATGTCACCAAAATGGGAAGGACCTTATAAGGTCGTGGGGATGCCAGCTCCGAACGCATACAAGTTGGAAGACCTCGATGGCAGAACATTAAAGCATTCTTTCAGTGGCGAACACTTGAAGAAACACCATGCTTGAAGAAAGTCGCCTTAAGTGGTGCCCGATAATGTCGCCTTAAGTGGTGCTCGATAAAGTCGCCTTAAGTGGTGTCCGAAAAAGTCGCCTTAAGTGGTGCCCGATGTAAAATCGCCTTAAGTGGTGTATGCTATTTATCGTTTAATTCGATGTAAGCCAATCTTAGGCCATCAATAAATAAAGAGGTTGCTTCCAAATAAGAGTTATCCTTAGATTTATGCTAAGTGTAAAAGTCGCCTTCAGTGGTGCACGATGAAAGTCGCCTTCAGTGGTGCACGATGAAAGTCGCCTTCAGTGGTGCACAATACTTAGATTTATTCTAAGTATCCAAAAGTCGCCTTCAGTGGTGCACGATGAAAGTCGCCTTCAGTGGTGCACGATGAAAGTCGCCTTCAGTGGTGCACAATACTTAGATTTATTCTAAGTATCCAAAAGTCGCCTTCAGTGGTGCACGATGAAAGTCGCCTTCAGTGGTGCACGATGAGAGTCGCCTTCAGTGGTGCACAATACTTAGATTTATTCTAAGTATCCAAAAGTCGCCTTCAGTGGTGCACGATGAAAGTCGCCTTTAGTGGTGCACGATGGAAGTCGCCTTCAGTGGTGCGCGATGAAAGTCGCCTTCAGTGGTGCACGACGAAAGCCGCCCTAAGTGGTGCACAATACTTAGATTTATTCTAAGTATCCAAAAGTCGCCTTCAGTGGTGCACGATGAAAGTCGCCTTCAGTGGTGCACGACGAAAGCCGCCCTAAGTGGTGCACAATACTTAGATTTATTCTAAGTATCCAAAAGTCGCCTTCAGTGGTGCACGATGAAAGTCGCCTTCAGTGGTGCACGACGAAAGCCGCCCTAAGTGGTGCAAAATACTTAGATTTATTCTAAGTATCCAAAAGTCGCCTTCAGTGGTGCACGATGAAATTCGCCTTCAGTGGTGCACGGTGAAAGTCGCCTTCGGTGGTGCACGATGAAAGTCGCCTTAAGTGGTGCACAATACTTAGATTTATTCTAAGTATCCAAAAGTCGTCTTAAGTGATGCGTGGGATTGAGTCGCCTTAAGTGGTGTACGATCTTTAGGTTTATCCTAAGTAACGATTAAGTCGTCTTAAGTGACGCACTCGATATTAAGTCGCCTTAAGTGGTGCAAGTTATTAAATCGTCGGGAAAGACGGAAGACAACAAAAGATCGAAATTAAAGGAGTCTAATATTGATAAAGGGCTCAAAGGCCCGACGACGACACAAGAGAAAAAAATACAAGGACTCTGAAAGATAAAAGTATTCAAGCTTGGTCCTTGTCGGCAGCATCGGCAGCAGCTGGGTCCGCGGAGTCAGTAGCAGAGGGATCCACAGGATTGGCTTCGGGAGGATTAGTTATCGGGGCGTCCGCACTTGGAAGTTCAGAAGCGCCTTCGACAATTACGGGAGTATTCCCCCCGTCACTCTCCTCGGAAAGAGTAAAATACTTCTTCGCAAAGGGAGCGAGGGAAGGAGACTTGTCGAAGTTGATGGCGTCGCCATACTCCAGGTGGAGCTCCTCAACCACGTTGAAGAGAGTGTTCTCCACCTCTGCGCCAAAGAACTTCATGGCATCAGCTTGAAAACCCGCCGACCTCCGATAGTCCTCCCGGCCCTTTTCCTCCGCTTCGGCCAGCTGCGCAGGAAACCCCGCGATTAGCTCCTCCAAAGCCTTCTTCTCAAGAACCAGTTGGTCCTCGGCAGCCTTCTTCTCCTGAGCCAGCCTGTCCACAATCACCCCCCGCTCCTGCCGCTCTTGCCTTAAGAGCCCCTCGAAGTCCGCGATCTGCTGCTGAAGATCCCGAATCTTCTGATTAAGGGCAGCCTGCTCCTTGACAAACTTCCCCCGCAGAGACTGGAAGGCCTTGAGATCCGCCTGAAGCTGCTCGCGGACCCCTCGGTCCCGCTCCCGGGCCTCATCATAGGCAATACTATACCCGATGAGGCGGTTGTAGTCCCCGAGCTCCTGCAATAAAAAGGAAAAATGTTAATGAACAAACGGCTCGATCTACCATCAACAAGAAAGAAGCAAAGTCTCACCTCTACGCGGCGCACAGCCATATCCCTGATATCCCGCTGCATATGTGTCCGATTGAGGTAAATCGGATGCCGCATAGAAGGCAGGATGGAACCCGCCAGCAGATGCAGGGCCAGCTCTTGGTCCTGTTCTCCTTGCGTGAGCGGGACTCCCTGGAGCGTCTGGATAGGAGTCCAGGGGGCATTCGCCTGTGAAGAGTTGAAAGGCCTGTAGAAGTCCCCATCGAGAGCAAGGGGAGAGATAGGACGAGGAAGAGAAGGGCACGTCTCCGTCTCGGCCCGAACAGGGGAGGGAGAGAAGTCGTGGATAGGCGAGAGCTCCCGCTGCTGCGGAGAAGACGAGGGAGGTGGCCCCTGAGGGGTTGGTTTCAAGGGGGATTGCCCCGCCTTCCGACGCTGTTGAGGGGGGTCAGCCCCGCCAGTCTCCTCGGATGAGTCCAGAGTCTCCACCTGACGAAACTGTTCGCCAGATGGTGCCTTCTCTCCAGCTGAGGAAGGCACCCCCGCTGGAGGCGGTGCATCTGCGGAAGCTGCAGTACCCGAGGAAGCTCCCGAGCGACCTGCACCTGGAGGATGAAGAGCTTCAGAAAGGTAGTCAGGAAGTTCATCGGGATTCTTACACCAAATGATACGTCGGGAGACGTATTGATCCTTCCCGCGGTAATGATAGTAGCCTGCCTTCAAGACTCGGGGAGTTTCGCCTCGAAGAATTCTTTTGACATCAGCAATGCGGCCTTTCTTGGTCGAGGAAATCAAGTCCGACGGGACCATCCTTTTATACGATTTAATAGCAAGTCGGAGTTGTTTACCTCTTCAGCATTCTGGACATCAAAGAGCTGGTCCAGATCCACCCTCGTCCGCTTGGGCTGCTCCGCTGAAGGAGACCCCGACCTGGCAGCAGCCTTCTTGGCAGACTTCCTCTTCCGCGAGGGGCGGACAGCATCAGTCTCCCCCTGCTTAAGGAACAAATCGGTCAGCACAGATACCTTCTTGGCTGCAAACAGTAAACAAAGAAAGAGTTAGAAGTTTACCCAAGGAACCATATTGGAAGGACCGTCGAAGAGTTGGCCCCCAGAAACAATGTCGAGGAGTCGGATCCCGGCGTGCACCAGGTCCCGCTCCACTAGTGAGTTGGCGTTGAGAGGAGTGTAAGACTCCTCCCACCGATAGAGCTGGATAAGCTGGAGAGTCTCAAAATCCTCATCAGCATAAGTGTGGAAAGCAGGCGGAGGGTCTGCTACCACCTCCCAGCGAGGCCAGGGAATGGAGGAGTGACAGATAAAGAAGTAGCTCCTCTTCCAGCTACTATTGTCGGACCCTGTATCGATCAAGAGTCCCCGACCCTTGACCATCTTCCAGGTGTCACTGGTCCAACCGTGCCGGGCAAGCTGCTGCTTACTCCACTTGGGCATCCGAGGGTAGAAGGCGCAAACCCCCGCCTCGTTGCACTTCAGCCCATAGAAGGTCCGGAAGAGTTGGAGGCTGTAGACCCATTTCTGTCGAAGACAGAGGACTTGAAAGGCGTTCCAGATACGGATGGCATGAGGAGAGAAGGTAGTGGGGTGTGTTCGGTAATGATGGCACAGCTCGACCAGGCTACCACAAAAGGGGAACCTGATCCCCGCTGATATTTGTCCCGAAGAAACAAATACCTCCCCTTTCTGGGGACGAGTAACCTCAGGGTCACTCGAGGGACGATGTCGAGGATACGGGAAACGAGGTTCCCAGGTGATGGTGATGCAACCCTCTCGGAGAGCTGCATCATAAGCAGTAGTAGAAATCTCATTTGGAGCATAGTCAAATTTAAAGGGTTTTCTCCCCTCGGAGCTAGAACCGCTGTCTGAAAAGCAACCAGGGCAAGAAAATACAGTGGGACTCTGGGAAAATTAGAAAGAAAAAGACGAACAAGCAACGAAGAGGGTTTCCTTACCAGACATAATGAAGTAGAGGTTGAAGGAGATGAACAAGATGTCGCCGGAAAGATGATCGGAGAGACTCCAAAGACCTTCGAAATCATAGAGCTTGGAATTGCAGAGGAATCGCGGAGAGCTTTTGAGAATTCGAAGACGGTAAAAGTTAAATTATGACCGTGGCTAGGGTTTTATAGTCGAAGAAGACGGTTGAAAGGACACTTCGATCCGAGTCGTCGAAGTCGAAGAGTCTTAATCTGGACCGTTGAGATGAAACGTGCAGAAGGACAACGGGCGTAATGATGAAACGGCCTGAAAATCACTTTTCAGAAAAGGACAGGCGCGAAAAATCAGGCACGTGGGTCGAAAACGTCACTCCCTTATCTGCTGCATTTAATGCACTAGAAAACCGAAGAGACCTTTGGGATATAGCAGTTATCTACAAAACCCTGAGGAAACGTAGAGGAGAAGACTGATAAATTAAGTAACTGAACCAAGGAACAGATCCCCGACTCTAGTATTGGAAAATCGGGAGTTGGAAGACACGACGAACTAAAAGTCCCTCATGTCTTGGGGGCAAATGATGGGTCCGACTACAGCCGTCAGGCCCTTTAACGGCGAGGAAACGGCAAACAGGCCCACCAGGCCCAGAGTAAGGGTCAAGATGACCTAGGGGGAGGGTCCCGATGAAGGGAGTCCCGACGAAGCAAGGTCCCGACAGAGTCGGTCCCGACAGTGGAGCTGGAAGCTCCCGATGAGAAGCCTTTAAGTAGGCCCCGATGATGAATCCCTGAGAATGATTGGCCCTGTCACAATGACGAGGGGCCCCGAGCGGTGACACAACGAGATAACTCTGGAGTCCCCGACGAGAGTCGGGACTCGTTATCAGAGGAAAAAGCCAAGATATGCGGGGCGTGGCCGAGATACGCGGAACGTGGTTAAGATACACGGAGCGTGGCCGAGATACGCGGGGCATGGCTAAGATACGCGAGATCACGTACGAGATATACGGGATACGGGCTAACCACCCCTAACGGTTCGCCAGGTACCTGAGGCATCTCTTTGCCTATAAAAAGGCAGGAGGTCACCTCAGATCACTTATGTTGAGTTGAATACACTTTGATATATGTTACTTGCCAGTCAGACGAAGTACTCATTTAAGCATCGGAGAGGGATTCTGGGTCACCGCCCGGTCTATCCCCTCTTGCAGGATTGCGTGGAGCAAAGGAGCTAGGATTGCCGTCAAGATCCGTACCGGAGTTCCACCGTGATCCAACACCTTCCAACAAATTAATCTTAGTCTCCAAGAGAGATTAGGGTTGATTAGGAAGTTGATTCTATACTACTCTATATTCATTGCGTTCTTGTATTAATCTCAATTCATGAACGTAACAACTTGGTATCAGAGCGGTCGATCCAATAGACCTAGAGATTGCAGCAGCCTTGAACGAGTTTATGAAAGACCAAAAGACGACTCAGAATGAATTCTTGAGGAGGCTGGACAAGATGGAGAGGATGCTAGAAGAGCTGTTGACATCACAGAAAAGGGCTCAAGGCCAGACTGGGCAAGAGGCACTCAAGGCCGACATGTGGGAAACACCACCTTCAGCAATTGGCATCATTGTCGTCGAAGAGGTGGTGGAGAAAGTGGATGAGGATGGGCCTAAGGAGGAGTCTATCAAGAAGACCATCGTCGAGATCTCCGCTCCTTCCGCCGAGCTCGAGGAGCCGACCAAATTAGCCGAGAAAGAAACCTTGGCCCCTGCCGTCGAGGCTGATGCACTGCTCCCTCAGCCGCCGGAGGAAGTCCTCCCAGCCCTAAGAAGGATTGTTATGTCAGATGCTTCTTGAGGTCTATCTTTTGGAAAGTTTTTGGATCTCAGCTTTCCAAATCACGCTACTGCTAGTAAGGGTGAAAGCTGCGATAAGTCTCTACAAAGAAATTGTCTACGTTTATTTTGGTTTGTAAGATGGCATACGGTAGGACCAAGTTCACGTGGAGGGTCAGTCTGTGACCTTAGTGAAAAACAACCTAGTGATTTTTAGTGGTCACAATGCAAAAAGACCTATGTTGAAAGATCTGCATATACTTGACCTCTAGACTATCACTTGGGATGAATTTGATGCTCAAGGCGTTCCTCCTCCAAGATCTGATCATGCTGCAACAAATCATGCAGAACGCGATGTTCTCATCTTTGGTGGAGGCACCCTCCTTGATCTACAAACTAAAGAATGGTCGAAACCTGAACAAAAATGGTATATACCTACGCCACGGGCTGAATGGAGGTGTGATAATTGGAACGAAAATACATTATATATTATCAAATATATTATATATTTTGGATCCTGGAGAAGATGATGACGGGTCAATGTGGGTGAATACGGCTAAGCTTTCAGGGGTATACCCAAAACAAGAGCTTGAGAAAAAGCTCTCAGTGGAGGAGGGGAGTAATGTTATGATCGATAATAGTGGTTAGAATATCTATATTTAGTCTAGTCTTAATAATAATATATATTAGGGATAAATTCATCATTAAGAGGTAGATTCAAGAATAAGTGGTATATTCATTCTTACCATAATCACTTTAAGTCTTATTAGGTAGTAATATATTTTAGGAGATCCTGTAGTCTCTATATTCACACTCTCTATTGATTTAATAAGAGTTTAGAGGTTTAAACTCCGTTGAGATCTTGTAAATGAAAAAAATATCCATGTTCAGTTCTTTACTCCCTACGAGCACTCGGATGCGAGTTGAAATTCGTCTAGAAGTGATAAATAAACATAATACGAGGGATGCTCTCTCGATAATCCGTAGGACCAATCGCAAAAGACTAAAAAAGAACTAATTACAATGGTAAGATATATAGATAAGATGAGGGGGTGAGTAGACAAAGTCTGATAAGGGGACGAATGGGTGTCACAATCGGTAAGAAACAGGAATTGTCTGATTCGATTACTTTATGTGAGGCCATGATGATATAGAAATTTGCAGTTAGCTGCCACAAACTATCAATCAAACCCCATAAATGAACCAACATAACGATGCCCAATGCAACGTTAGTTGCTTTCATTCGTAAACAAATAATGCACATCCATGTCTTTTTCACCCCTAAAGCCTTCCCTCCTTTTACTTTAATTAGTACCTGTAAAGTAAAACAACGCTAACGGTAACTACTCATCAACTTATAGTAAATAATAATTACTGTATCAGCAAAAACTTACTTTTTGGCCAATAGGAAAACCATACTTGGCTTCTATAATATTATATTATGGCATTCTTTCTTTGATCTATCTACCGGAAAGAAAATACCATGTCTAGCTAGGAGTTTATAAAACGCCCTCATAAATACGGGTTCTTAATTTGGTACGTGAGAACGTTACACCCAAATATTAATCCTTCGTAAAAATAATTAATGTTTGAATCCTACTAGAGAGATGCTACAATGGTTTTAATTCTAACACTAACGGTCCAAATTATGTAAGCAATTTTATACACGAAGAAGCATTTTGGGGTTTAAGCTTAAGTCATTAATGTTTCTTTCCTTCGAACGGATAATTTACCATTTTTACCCTTTTTTCCCCCTCTTAAGATTAACAATAGGAGAAATTATATAATACTAATAATTTAAACAAATCTATATTAGATTATATCTCGAACCAAATATCCAAAACAATTAACCTTGTATTGTAGTTTAAGAAATCCGGTAGGTAGATCTCACGAATGGTAAATAGGATTTGTGGTGATATTATGGAATTTTTTTCTATAGGGTCTTAGGCCCATTAAAAAGAACTGCAATTATAACATGTTTGCTCACATGAAACGAATTTTCACTTGCAGTATTAGTCTGTAAGTTTCAAAGTGTTAATCATAAATATTTAAGTATAAATATTTAAGTGTGGAATTTGAATCACTAATCCTATCTTAATTAACAAGTGAAGTGCTGAATTATTATTATACCCTATTATATGGTTTGAGATATGGGTTTGAAGTATTTGGAGAATATCTATGTTGCGGTTATTTAGGGAAAGAAAATGATCTACATTGCAAGGGGGCAATTCTTGTGTAGGCTTGGTGTTTACACCAAACCAATAAAAACATAACAAGTGTTATAGTCTTTTGGAAGTTTTTTCTAAAACCCTAAGAATGAACCCTAGAATGGTGGAGTGTAAAGACACTTGTCATGTTTTAATTGGCTTGGTGTAAACACCAAGCCTACACAAGAATTTTCCACATTGCAAGAATGCCATTCCGAGACATTTCGTTTGAAAATGATCTACATTTCATGCCCCTGTTTCTTGGTCGGATTGTCTCGGCATTCCAAAATCGGATTGTTTTTACAGCTCTGTTAGGGGAAAGGCTGGGAAAAAACAAACCTATTTTACAAAAAAAAAGGGCCAATAACTTACTTATTTTACAAATTCAAAGCTATCTTCCAAAGGTATGAAAACAACAAAAAGAGTGGAGGGAATATTTCACTTTGGCATTCATTCAAAGCATTTGATAGTCATGAGTCGAACTCATCTCATCCAGTTGTTTATACTGCTGTAATTGGGCGAACAACTGGATTGACCTATGATAGCTCCTCTTTTTAGGACATTATATACAATAATGTTACATATATCTAAAGGATATATATATGTGATACAAATGTAATATGTATATATATAATTAAGTCTAAATTCATAAATGATTTAATTAAGGTTGTCATGTAAGAATTTGAACACAATCTATATATATATTTTTTTTGCCAAATTGAACACATTCTATATACGTTTAATTTTGTGATGAGAAAATAGGAAACGCGCCCAAAAACTTGCACTAAATTACAACAGTTACCATTTATATTTATTTATAAAAAAAAATATTTATAGTAATAATAATATATTATTAGTTCCTACAATATCAACTTAGGAATATATATTATATAAGAATAAATTAAACTTAAACACATTTTTTAACCGCAGTCATTCCCAAAAGATGGCGAAGAAAACAATGTGGCACATATATATATATATATATATTGTATGGTGAGCTTTTTCAGATGGTATGTGAAAACAATGCTAAAAAGGTTTACCTAATCTCTCATTATTATTTT
Source organism: Clarkia xantiana subsp. parviflora (assembly GCA_036873135.1). NCBI lineage: Eukaryota > Viridiplantae > Streptophyta > Magnoliopsida > Myrtales > Onagraceae > Clarkia > Clarkia xantiana. The sequence continues at coordinate 13,163,519 of JAPTYO010000008.1, read as the reverse complement.
TTATTTAATTGCGTTAATTTCTTTCTTGACCCTTGACAATTAATTAAGACTAGGTCCCTAACAGATCTCATGCTCCCACGTGATCGATGGACGACGACTGCACCATATCGCACATTCTTGCTTGCATGTTAAATATGGTTAATTAATCAAAAAAGGCACACCCTTCATGTATACTAATAATATCTCACTATATATATGTATAAGTGATATATTATCAAATTTAAAGAGACAAAGTTAGAACAAAGAGGGTATATATTGATAGTTTGGGCAATCCACAGCCACACGAGACATAGGTGTAAACTATTTTCTTATTAATAGTTTGATATATATATATATGTACTTACCTTTTTTTTTTTTGCGTTGATAATAGTTTTACTTTAAAATTAAACTAGAACCTTATCTATAGAATAGAATAGCTTTCATATATGGATAGAGAGATAATAACGTTGTAAATGGATTTAATTAATGAGCGATACAGTACGCAATTAATAGACCAAGAAAAAGACCTCGCAATACATATATGACTTTGTTTGTTTCGAAACGTTATTGTACTGTCTAGTGTTTTCCCGAAACAAGAAACACCAAACTCTTCTATATTTTTTTTTTTTTTTAAATATATATATTTATATTTAGTTGATTGTCTTTTTTTATTTATAAAAATTAAAATACATTTAAATTTACCTTGCCGTCTGTTCCTGATTCCTCACTTTTCTCCCGCCGGCAGCTATCCCTGTCGGAGCTCTCTCAGAGGCTGCTCATCGTATAGATAAGTCCGCGTGGTTGTGCGCTTACGCCCACAACCAAACAAGAAGACCCCGATGACCTGGCAGACACATGGGTCCCACATGTTTCCCCCCCTCAGGGCAAAACTTATTTGTTAGGGGCCCCACGTGTCAGCCTTCTTCAGAGACACAAAATATTTCCCATGTCTCCTATGACCAGCAAACCATCCCCCGCTTCCTTCCAAAGAGTACTATTGTTCCGACCCCGTGACGTGTCACCTGACGTGGCCTCCCCTCTTTCAACCCCCCTATAAAACCCGAATGGCAGAGACCATGCTCTCTCATTCACAACACTCTCTGCACTCTCTCTCTAGCGCTCTCTCTCTCCCTCTCTACCTATCTCTGAGATACTCGAAACATCAATGGCTGTCGAGACCGTACTGTCGTCTCCACTGGGACCTCCGGCATGCGAGACGGACGCCAAGGCGCTGCAAGTCATCGAGGATCTGACCCGAAACGCCGACTCCGTCCAGGAGGCGGTTCTGGCGGCGATTCTGTCCCGAAACTCCGACACCGAGTATCTGAAACGTTTCGGACTGAAAGGCGCGACTGACCGGGACAGCTTCAAGTCCCGTGTCCCCGTGGTGACGTACGAGGACCTCCAGCCGGAGATCCAGCGTATCGCTAATGGCGACCGCTCTAACATCCTCTCTTCCCACCCCATCTCCGAGTTCCTCACTAGGTAACTTTTTCCAGAATTTTACATTAAATTATTTCTAAAAATGGCTCTTCTTTTATTTAAATGCGTTATATAATATTTCCATTTTCCAAAAAAAAAAAAAATCAAACTTTCGTTTTTTTGGGTGCAGTTCCGGGACTTCAGCAGGAGAGAGGAAGCTGATGCCAACCATTGAAGAAGAATTGGACCGTCGTCAAGCTTTATATGACCTTCTTATGCCAGTCATGAATCTGTAAGTATCTAATATTTATTTATTTATTTATTCAAAGTTAGGGTTTTGCGATGATTTTTTTTTATATCATGATGATGTGAATCAGGTACGTGCCTGGATTGGACAAGGGGAAAGGACTTTACTTCATGTTCGTGAAAGCGGAGACCCGAACCCCCGGTGGGCTCCTGGCTCGGCCCGTACTGACCAGCTACTATAACAGCAAGCACTTCAAGAACCGCCCCTTGGACCCGTACAACATCCAGACCAGCCCGCTCGAGGCGGTTCTCTGCTCCGACTCCTTCCAGAGCATGTACGCTCAGATGCTCTGCGGCCTCATCCACCGCGAGGAAGTCCTCCGTATGGGCGCTATTTTCGCCTCCGGCCTCCTCCGTGCCATCCGCTTCCTCCAAGTCAACTGGCAGACCCTAGCCCATGACATCTCCACCGGAACCCTAAACCCTAGAATCACCGACCCTTCAATCCGGGCCCGCATGTCCCAAATCCTCACCCCCAACCCCAATCTAGCGGACCATATCGTGAGGGAATGCTCAAACGAGGAGTGGGGCGGGATCATAACCCGAATCTGGCCCAACACCAAGTTCCTAGACGTCATTGTCACCGGAGCCATGGCTCAGTATATCCCCACGTTGGACTACTACAGCGCTGGGCTGCCGTTAGCATGCACCATGTACGCTTCCTCCGAGTGCTACTTTGGCCTTAACCTAAAACCCATGTGCAAACCCTCTGAAGTTTCCTACACTATCATGCCCAACATGGCCTACTTCGAGTTCATGCCCCACAACCCCTCTTCCCCAGCCCCGACCCTCGAAAACCCGCCCCGTCTCGTCGACCTTGTTGATGTCCAAGTTGGCAAGGAGTACGAACTCGTTATCACCACTTACGCGGGTCTCTGCAGGTATCGGGTCGGCGACATCCTGCGGGTCACGGGTTTCCACAACTCCGCCCCGCAGTTTGCCTTCATACGGAGGAAGAACGTGCTTCTGAGCATTGACTCGGACAAGACTGACGAGGCCGAGCTGCAGAAGGCCATCGAGAAGGCTTCCCAGCTGCTCCGGGTGTACAACACCACTGTGGTGGAGTACACTAGTTTTGCGGACACTAAGACGATCCCGGGACACTACGTGATTTACTGGGAGCTGCTGATGAAAGACCCGGCTAATAACGCCCCGCCGACCGAGGTTCTTGACCAGTGCTGCCTTACCATGGAGGAGAGCATGAACTCGGTGTATAGACAGTGCCGTGTGGCCGATAACTCTGTCGGGCCGTTAGAGATTCGGGTTGTGAAGAATGGAACTTTTGAAGAGCTGATGGATTATGCAATCTCTAGGGGCGCCTCTATTAACCAATACAAGGCACCACGCTGTGTGAATTTCACGCCCATTGTCGAGCTTCTTGACTCGAGGGTGGTTTCGACCCACTTTAGCCCGTCTGCACCACATTGGACCCCTGAGAGACGCAAAACCATGAACTAGACTCCGTATCTGGGTTCGAAACGGTTCACTGCTTGGTTTCATTGTGGGTGCTGCATGCTTGCTTTAGCTTTCTAATGTCGGGTCTTAATTATATGTTTTAATTTTTAGCTTTTATTATAAAGTGTCTGTTCTTTTGAAATAGTTGGTGTCTAATGTGTCTATGTCTTATTGTGTAATAAACGTTGTGGAACATTCATGTGTGTGGCACTCTCTGTCCTTCCTTTTTCTACAAAGTTGAAGAAAATAACGTTTGGGTGGCAAAATGTGTAATTATGTTTGTTTTCTCAGGGTGAGATGGGTACTATATATTTGATATATTCCCCCGTAGGCCTTTTGTGCATGGAGGTACGTTCACGTGCTAGAATATGCTTTTGTCAAACTAGGGTTTCGGTTTTGGATTACATTAGTATATTAGATATATGGTTTTGTGGGGTTAATGTGATCTTATTAATTAATATATTGTTTGATTGATTGATGTGTTGCCTTTTCGAGGATTCTAAAACGTTTTGGAAGGATATCGTTAGATTTTTAGTGGATGGATGCGCATATATTATAGAACAGCCTTCTTCCTTCAACGGCTAAGAATATGTATGGTATTATTTAGATATATATATATATATATATTATATAATTAAAATTATAACAATTGGCTTTTATTTCCTGAACTTTATTGTTGGGAAAGTGATGCTAATAAATTAATCGTCAACATATTCAAGTTTAAAAAAACGAATTAATACCCAACTCTCGCTTCTCTCTAATTAATACAAAATCATATTTGAAGAATAATTTATTAGTTTCCAAATATTTTGGGACATTTAATACGTATCCAACTACTATGTAATTTAAGTTGTTGACACTCTTTAACAGTGGCGTATCCGGGATTTACGGGACTTGCTACCATTGTTTCAAAGCATCCATGCTTTTGTAAAGAGCATAGCTATAATAAACTTGACTGTAATTTCAGTCGAGTTCTTATCCGTTGGATTTGAATCACTTAGAAATATGTACATTAAAATAATTTCTTCTCATTCCAATTTAAAACCCGATCTGTCATCTCTCTTTATTTTATCTTGATTTTCTCGTCTATATGAATCACTATATGAATCTAATTATTGATTTAAAGGATAATTTAGTAATTCAATACATTTTTATACTTTTCTTACATTATTATTATTAATTAATATCGTAAAATCTATATATACACGTTATACGAGCGTGTTTACTCTTCTAGAATCACTACTTCAAATACCATGTTGAGCAATTTTTGCCTTTTTATTACGTTTGATTTGATTTGAATAAGAGACTCGTCAACCTTCATTATTCGGTCAAAAAGTACGAGGAGATCCTTTCAACAATAATCATCTTTATTAGTGGATAAAGTTGTAAGTTCATGCATATATGGTGAAACTAACGGTATGAACACGATCTAAGAGAATCTTTACATAATTACGAGCAAATGAGAGGACATAAAAAGATTCATGTTTTGTTGGTTGGTATCAATGAGATTCTTCGGCGGTATTTGGAATGCGTTAACTTATAACTTCGAAAAACAGTTCTATATTATAAAGGGAAAACAACATAAATAGTCATTAAACTGTAATCATTGTTCTGTCCTTGAACTTTATTTTTGTTTCTATTGATGTACTTGAACTCGTCAAATTCATTCTGTTATAGTCTCGTCGTTACATTTTACTGTTAATTGTGGTAATTAGATGATGATTACGCACAAAATATTGACATGGACAAGCTGGCGTGTCATTGTTTATGGCCACATCATGTTCAGTGCCTTTCAGTTTCATGTTCTTTTGGTTTTTTTTTTTTAAATTTAATTTATTTATTTTTCATTTATTTATTTTCTAATTATTGATATATATTAAAAAAAAAAAAAAGATGTGACCCTAAACATGTCATGACAGCTTGTCCATGTCATCAATTTTTCGTCTAATTAGCGCCTTATCACCACAATTAACAATAAAAGTTAACAACAAGACTATAACAGAATGAGTTTTTGAGTTCAGGTACCTCAATAGAAAAAATTAAAGTTCAAAGACATAAATAGAAAAATGTGTAAAATTCGAGGATCATTTATGTTGTTTTTCCTATTCTGAACTAATGTTACCTTCCACATTTTCACTCGAATCAAATACTATTTTCTAATCTCATCTTTCACTTATGTTGAAGATTAGCACCTCCCGATATGAGTATAAATATTTCAATATAATCTCTCATTTTCGATAATCTAGGATCATTCCTATAACTGATACAATATAAATAGCGGCATTTGAAAATTGCAATTGATTTTTTTTTCTCCGTATCTTAAGTATATTGATAGAGCAAATCGGAGCGGAAATTAGAAATACCATCATTATTATACGAGACTTATTGCATCTATTATATTTGTTCCTAATATTATATTTGTTCCTAAGTGACTTAGAACAGAAGTCTTTGGTATATTTGTCTAGTAGTGATATCTGTGGAACATTGCTCTACTCAGCCAATTTTTTAATAGCAAAATTTATATCAATGAACGTCTATTTAAATTTTTCATAAAATTAGCACATAGTCAAATACGTTAATAATTTCAGCATAATTACTAAATCATAACTAAATGAAGCGAAATTATTATTCAATCTAACTTCTTATTTCAAGTAACTTATTTGTTCATTAAGTTTCTACTATTACGTAATGACCTTCATAATTTTCTAAAATTACATATATAACCCAGTTGCAGAAGTCCAGGGAGGAAGGAACCACACATTGATGACCTATTGCCTTGCCCGTTGTAATATCAAACTTGCCCATAAACCACGGTAACTATTTCCATAAACTGAGGCAATTATTTATGTGTTGCATTTTGCAGGTGGTGCACTGCGGGGTTTGAAAAATCTGCTTCCATTGACACTCCTATGTTCTAATTTCAAACACTCTAAAAATTTATGCTCTCACCGAGTCAGTCCACCTATAAAAAATAAAGTACTGATTATAAATATTTTTTTTATTCTTGAAGCACAAACGAGAGTTAGACTCAAAATCTCTAATTAAAGAACAGAGCGTTGGATCAGTATACTATATTGCATAATTTTGCAATTGAATAATGTTTTGTACTTTTATTTTTCATATAAAGATCTCAATCGGATTATTAAAAAAACAAAGTGGACACTGAACCCAAATGTAAGAGAATGATTCAGTGTGCCGTAAATTCTAGGGATGATTCCTTCCTGAAGTTAAAAAAAAGTGATGATTAGAGAGGGGTACATAATAATTAATTAATATTAATTACCAAATTAGTGAATTAACTTTATGTACTTGGTGGTTTCAAGTTTGGATTAATTATGGCCCATTTTGCGCTGCATGCATTACAATTTACATGATTAGATAGTACAACCAGAGTCCAAATCAAGCGGCCCTTTTCGGGTCTTCATTCATATAGTTTGACGGCTTTTTTCTTTTGCATCCCACTAATTTTTGTCCTCTGACAGCAATAATATGCGAAAATAAATAACCATTTTTTTTTATTGTTATTACTATTATTCGGTTATACGTCCGATTCGGATTCGTTTTACATTATTTGGACTTCGTTCACACGTCAAACCCACCAAACAGTTTCGAATTATTCACCCGCGAGTGTTAAAAAGTCCGGGACACGCGCGTACGCCCCCGAACTTACACCTCGTCCGGATTGTCATCACAATCCGGACCTCCCGGGATCCTCGCGATACCCCGGGACGGTCCGGATTACTCCTCTTGATGACGCTCAAACCCCTACGCAAACACTACACGTGCAGACCCTCCCGATGTCAGCTTTACTCCCGTCTACGCCCGGTTTGTATGTTACACTAAACCGACGTTGGACCGTTCAAAACCGGGTTCGGGTTTGGGATCTCCTATTTAAGGGAATCCACTCACCCATCTCATTTCATGTCACTTGAAGTTGACAGCGGAAGCTCTGACCTCTCTCTAACTTTCTCTCTCTAAGATACCTGACTTAAGCTTCAGAGAGGGTTCATCGCACTCCACCCCCCTGCGTGGTGTGCGATATCGCCCTTCGTGCAGGTATACGTAGACGCATGAGCCCCGACACGTGCGAAGACCCGACGAACAAGAAATTTGAGGCATCTTCCCGCATCAATACCAGGACCCGACACCCCGTCGAGTTCGGGTCCCGACACTCCGCCAAGGCGCGCATACCTCGCAGTGTGCGCATACTCCGCAAGACGCGCATAGGCGTGCACGCGCGTGTTAGGTTCTAAGTTTCAGGTCAACGGGTGGTCGACCTAAACCTTACTCCTCACTGGTGAAACTACGGGTTCGGTGCTTCTAAGTCCTGTCGTCCTGATCCGTGTCCTTCTGTCATTCGCCTTCTCTTCTCCACGTGCCCTGCAAGAGGGGCAATATCAAGCACGGAGGGGGGGGGGGGTGGTGCTTGATTTACCCTCTCCGATGCTTAAGTCAATACGTTTCTTAGAGAGATAAAACTTTAGAGAGATGTCAGAGCTAAATTGTATGCTTAGCCAAGATGTTCAAATGAATGGTAGAAAGGTTGTATTTATAGGCAACGATGTCATTAAGGTGGCTTAATGACATCGTTAACCTTTAAACACAATTAATTAGCCCTTAATCACGTAATTAAGACCTTAAAGCATGGAGAAAGTTGGCGGAAATAAACTGAGTATCGGAGCCGGGAAGCGGTGCCGGGGCCCCTGGGAGGGGAGAAAATCCGACCCCCAAGGGTAGGGGTTGGGTGTGGCAACCCAATCCCTCCCTAGGGGAGATCGGGTTGGCTGACCCGATCTCCCCTAGGGGAGGTCGGGTGTGGCCACCCGACCTCACCTAGGTGAGTCTGCCTCGGTCCGGACGAGTATTTTGGCCTCGTCCGGACCGTTGGCGTTTTCGCGGGGTGTTTGGGTCGAAGTTTCGATTTACAATCATTAACGGGGTGATCAAAATAAAACGATTCGGAAGTTAACGGGTTCAAATTGGGCGTATATCCATCACATGCCCCCGAGTCAACCAATGGCCTGACCCTTGATTGACTCTATTTTAGGATGGTATGACACGCGCAATTTGAAACCGGGATTTAACCTTTTGTCGGAATCCTTACTTACCCATGCGTGTGTGTCTCTGACTCTGCCCCCTGTCTTATAAAATAGAGGAATTGCAAATGTCAGAATAGCACGGACACGTGTCCAAGCACGTGTCCGTTTGAGATGGAAATAATAAATCTAACACCGTCATGGGCGTATACTCGGAAAATATACACTCATGTGGGGATGCAACATGAATACAGCTAAACGAGTCCATGCTTCAATTTCATGACGGGGTAAGTCTAAGTGGAGAAATTTTTTAATTTTGGTCTAAAATTGTCCTAAGTATGGGATACTTAAAAATATACCCATGGGGTGTTAACTTGAGTGGAAATATGCCTAACCATAGTCTAAGGAAGGTAAAGATGATAGCGTTTCCTTTAACCCTTAGATCTCTTCTAATTTTAAATGGAGGGTTGTGATTATGTCACTTTAAAAAACCCTACACCTTTTCAAATATATGGAGGAGTAAAGAAATTACCTCACTTAGCCACCATTGTCATCTTTTTCTCTTTTCCTCACACTTGGAGACCAAGGGAGGAATTCTTGCACACCAAGGGAGGAGGCCGGCCAGAAATTCCGACAAAGGGGGTGGAATTCCGGCCAGCAGTGCGACGGAGGAGGCCGGCAAGGGGTGGCGGAGCGACTCAAGGCGGGGGCGGAGCAGACCTTAGCTCGAGGCGGCACTCGGCGAGGTCACAGGGCAGCAGCGGCGTAGCGGGGACGTCGACGGCGCGGAGGACGGTGGCCGTGGTTCCGGCGAGTCACGGCGGAGGCGGGATAAGTGAGTTCCGGCGCGGCTCGATCCCGGCGGTGGCGAGGGTGGTCTCTGGCGAGGGGCTGATTTCCGGCGATCTTCAAGCTCGAATTCCGGACCCGTTTATCATATCGGGTCGGGTTTTTCGAAGGTCCAATCTTTTCCTTTCCATTATCGTAAAAAATGCCAATACTTGAATTGCCGATTTTTGATTGCCCGTGCTTGATTGTCGATGTTTGTCATGTGATGATCGTTTGGATTTTTGATTCGTGATTGCCGTAGATAGTCGTTTGCCCGGAGATAGTTTTTTGCCCGTTTGAACTATTCCCGCTCGAATTTGACGTCGTGGCACCATTTGTGTATTGATTTCCGTTGAGGGGCGTAATTGTAATTTTGCCCGGGAACTGATTTTCGGTTCGAGCGAAATTGTCTGATTTCATTGTTGGGGTGTCCTTGACGCGTGTTTGTTACCTTTGTTGGATGCCTTTGAATTTTTGGTTGTTGTTTGTCGGGTGCCGGGGTATGCCCGGTCTTTCCGGAAATCTTCTTGTCTTGACACCTGTCATGCCGTGGCAGGTACTGTACTCGTGGTGGTGTCCCCGTACGCAAACTTTGCAAAGGCGTTATATCCTTCGAAGGATGAGTAAGTTTCTCTTTCTTTCTATTTATCGCATCGTTTTCTTTCCTGTCATTAGTTCAGTGTCGGATTCTGAGCCGTGTACTGAGCCGGGGTGTTAGTCGGAGCCTGATTCAAGCTTGAAATTTCTCACTGCCTTTGATTTAGGTCTTGCTACTTTGTCGGAGAACTACCTGACTAGGTCTGACTATAACGAGCATGTTACCTTAGGTGACATTTGTCCCTTAGATGAGCCTTTATATCCCTTCCTTCCTTCTTTGGGAAATACCCGCCAGACAGTGACAGAGCCCCCCAGGGGGAAGGTTGTTGTTTATCCTTCCCTGATTCGGTTTGGATTGCGGCTGCCTTACTGCGATGATCTTGTAGAATTGAGTAGATTCTTTAGGATCTCCCCTGTGAACCTTGCCCCTAGTGCTATCCGCGTCTGGGTGGGCTTCCGGGTGTTATGCCAGTGGTATTCCTGGAAGTATTCATTGGTCTTGTTCCGGTGCTTCTATCGATTCCAGTATCAGAGGAAGGTAGGCTTCGCGAGTTTTGTAACTCGCCATCCGTCCCTCAAAGATTCCCGATTTGCTGATTTCGGGTTGAGCGGGGTTGAGTGGGATACTTCTCTTCGTTTCGTGGCTCGGAGCGATAACTCGGCGAGCCACTGGGCCAAACATTATTTCTTTATCACAGATCGATATGTTACCTGGCCGGTTTTGAATGAGGATCGGTCAGACGGCTGGCCTGCCTTTGGGGAGTTCTCTTCTGTGGACTTAGAGACTATGAAGACCATCTATGAGAGCCACATGACCCAGTCATACTACCCCGTGTCCTTGGTGACCGAGACAGATCTTTATGAGGCAGGGATTAGTTTGACTCCTGACTCCGGGTGTTCGGTATGTTACTTAGTCTTCTCATCTACATTTACTTTCTGCTCTTCCCTTGTAGGTTGGTTTCACGGGAAAACGTATAACGTGCAGGCAGCTTCGGTCGATCTGAGCAAGAGGAGGGCTCCCTCCAGCTCTACTCCGAAGAAGTCCCCTATGCTTGGGAAGACTGCTGGGGCCTCTGGTATACTTCCTACTTTTTTCCCTTTATGGTATACTTGTGTTTTTTCTTACACTGTTTTCCTTGTATTGTTAGGGCACTCTCCTTTGGTGACCGAGAGAGTTGTTTCTGTGGGCAAGGGCTCTGGACCTTCTAAGTCCAAGTCACGGAGGTCCGACTCTGAGGCCGGGGCCTCGGCTGTCAAGAAGAAGAAGGCTGCAGATCCTCCTCCCCCTGGTGTTCGTCCCCCGACCCTGTCTCGCGACAAAGAGATAGTGGTCGAAGAGGCACCTTCCCGAGCTGATAAAGGGAAGCGGCCTGTTGGTGATGGTGGAGTGGTTACTGGTTCTCCATCCCCTGCCCCCCAGCCGAGGGCACGGTCGTCAGGTTCGATCTTCTTCATGTCATTGATGCTTCTATGTTCGTATTTTTCTTTATCTTGCTTTGTTTGTATAGGTGGGCCTCCGGCTTTGAGTCGGAAGGATTTTACGCGCCTTACTGACGAGGATATCGTTGGGTCTGAGTGGACTCCTTTTGCTGGGTTGAAGGAGTTCCACTTTGATAGAGGATCTTCCTTGCGCACCCCGGAGGTTGGCATCCGTGTGCTTCGCGGTGCCATCCCTCCTGGTGATCGTGCTGCTCAGCCTAAGTCTCCTAGGGAGACCCGGCGTTTCGTTCAGGGTGTATTATCCCGTTATGTGCCTGTGAGTGGTGTCTCTCTTCCCCTTTTTACTTTCATGTGGTTGCTTTTCCAGTTACTCACCCTTTGTTAAATTTTCAGGGTATGTCTGACATGGTGAACATGTCGTCCCTTGTGCTTGAGCTGTCCGATGAGAAGAAGGCTCTTGAGGATAGCCAGGTATCCCTGAAGGCGGAGCTTGCCACTGCCACTGAGAAGGCTCGCCTGTCTGACCTTCAGATGCAGGAGCTTAGGGACCAGGTGTCTTTACTTGAGACTACCGTAGGTAGCTTGCGCCGTGAGGCTGAGGTCACATCGTCACTCCATTCTGAGGAGTTGAGGAAACTTGAGGCAAGGTGCCGGGCAGAGGAGAGAGCTGTTGCAGTATCTGAGTACAAGGCTTCCTCTGCCTTTACTACTGATTACAGTGTGCGGCTGACCCAGGAGATGAACCAGTTTGGCGAGTATCTTATTGACCATATCTTTCGTGTTGATCCCCAGTTTCCGGTCGGTGATCTGGGTGACTTTGGACCGTACGCTACTGGTTATATGGCTATCCTTAGGGGTCAGGCTACTGTTGCTGACGAGCCTGCCCCTGCACAGGTGGATGCTACACCTGTGGATATTGATACTTCGGACTCTTCCTCCTCTTCCTCTATCTCTGCTGGTGGTTCGTCCTCAGGGGGTCAGGACCGTGAGGACTCTCCAGCCGGCTCTGGTTGATGTGCTGACATCTTTCCATCTTTGTATATATAACTTTACTTATCCTCCCCTTTGATGGGTTGAGTGTCTTTTGGGATTGCTGTACTTTGGATTTTGTGTTACTTTCCTTCTTCGTATGGTATTGTTGCCAGTGTGTGGAACACTTGCCTTTTGATTGGTACTTCGTATGCTTCTGTATATACTCCTTTGATCATGGACTCTTCCTTTCCTTGTGTTTTTCTTTACTTATCTCTTTTTTGTGTTTTCCTTCATATCATACCTGCTATCTCATCAAGAAAAAATATTATGTGATCTTCATACAACTTTACTTTGCAATTATTTTCTCATGGAATCCTTCTTAGTGTGGTGCAATGATCTCTTCTGATACCCTTTAAATGGTATATATGGTACTGTTAGACCAAAGATACGCTCTTGGTGGGCGTCGAATCTGTTCACGAGACAGGCTCTCGGAGGGCACTTAACGTTTCACAGGATAGGCTCCCGGAGGGCACAAGTTAGACCAAAGATACGCTCCTGGTGGGCGTCGAATCTGGTAATTTGAAATCTACCTCAAGATACGCTATTGGGGGCGTCGAATCTGGTAGTTTGAAATCTACCTCAAGATACGCTCTTGGGGGCGTCGAATCTGGTAGTTTGAAATCTACCTCAAGATACGCTCTTGGGGGCGTCGAAGGTCGTAGTTTTTAGAAACCACTCTCAAGATACGCTCTTGGGGGCGTCGAAGTTCGTAGTTTTTGGAAACCACTCTCAAGATACGCTCTTGGGGGCGTCGAAGTTCGTAGTTTTTGGAAAGCACTCTCAAGATACGCTCTTGGGGGCGTCGAAGGTCGTAGTATGAAAACTACTCTCAAGATACGCTCTTGGGGGCATTGAAGGTCGTAGTATGAAAACTACTCTCAAGATACGCTCTTGGGGGCGTCGAAGGTCGTAGTATGAAAACTACTCTCAAGATACGCTCTTGGGGGCGTCGAAGGTCGTAGTATGGAAACTACTCTCAAGATACGCTCTTGGGGGCGTTGAGTGTGTTGCTGACTTGGAAGTCATATCTGCGTAAGGATAACATAATGCTTGTATCACCACCTTATTTGAAAGATACTTTTGAGTAACTTCTACTTCATTAGGAGCATTCATGCTTTATGTACACTTGGGGTGTCTTGGGTGGATCAAGATACCCTTTGGAGGAAATCAAAGATAGTTGTAGAGTCGGAGTAACTTCTTGAGTTCTCCTTCTCAAAAGTTGTTTTTGGAAAACTTAAAATACTTGAACATGCTAAGTGCTGAATATGAAACTAAGGATATGGGGTGGTGAGTTTGTCTGTTGCCACGTGCTTCCTTAGGCCTCCTTTGTAAATCATCTCCTCCACTTCTATCTTCAACACCATGCAATCATTGGTTTGATGCCCCCAGGTCCCATGGTACTCACACCAACCCTGTGCATCTCTTTCTAGGAAGGCCTTGCCCTCCTCTTTGCATGTGGGTAGCTCTTCCTTGAGGTACTTCTGAAAAATTTCTTCTATCTTCACTGTAAGGGGTGTGAATTTGAAGTTTACACCTCCTTCCAGTGTGTCAGTCTCTATTCCTTCTTCAAGAACTTCTTCCGGTTGCTCTATCTCTTTTGCTAACGCCTTGTCCAGCTTCTCTTTGAGCTCCCTCATTGTGCTTGTCATGACCACCTCATAGAGCCCTCCATATGCTTCAAATGAGGTTGGATGCATGTTTCTAAGGAAGGCCCTTACGGCCTCTCTTCTTGTGATGTCCATGCTTGCACCATAGCTGAAGAATCTCTCAAAGTAACTTGATATGGACTCTCTTGGCATTTGCTTGATGTCATCTATATATCGGAAACCCCTTTCAATGGATTCCCTTGTTCTCTTTCCTTCGGCACTCTCTGGCTGCCAGGGTATGCTTGTTACCCTTATAGCCTTACCTCTCTGCTTCGTCTTAGCTAGTCCTTGAAAGAACTGCCTACTCAGGCGGAGTGCAATTCCCTTTTTCATCTTTCCCTGCCTTGGCTTTTTCATCACCCTCTCTTTGTCTTGGATGGCCCCCGTCATGACCATAGCCACTGTGTCTGACTTGTGTGATCCACGTCTCATGGAGTTGACATAACACTGCCTTGCCGTGCGTTGATCACCCAATACTTCTCCAATTCCGTTTTCAGTGATGTACTTCAGCTTCTGATGCACGGTAGAAGGCACAATTTCATATGGATTTATGGTTGTTCTTCCTAAGATCCCGTTGTAGGCTCCTAGGCTTTCAACCACCATGAAGTTGACGTTCACTCTCAGCTGTGTCCATCCTTGGCCCATGGTCACTGGCAAGGTTATCATTCCCAGGGGATAGCTTGTTGCCCCTGAGAAACCAACCAAAGAGAAATTGACTGGTTTGATGTCTGCCTTTGTTTTTCCTATCTCTTCCAGGACCCTTAGGCTTAGGAGGTCTGCAGAGCTGCCCCCATCTACCAGTATTCTTTTTACATCGAAGTTATCGATGTCCATTGTGATGACTAAAGCATCATCATGCGGGAAGACAATATGGCTCTTATCCTTCTCTGAAAACTCAATCTTCATTTCTTCTCCTTCTCGTGGCCTCTTTCTCCACTTTGGTACTGAGCCTAGCTTGGATGCATAAACTTCCCTTGCATTAGCTGTTGGGCCACCTGATGCCACTCCTCCATGTATCATGTTTATAGTCCCCCTCTTGTTAGGTGGGGGATTATAATCAACCTTAGCTTTGCCTTTATCCTTGTATGATGGCCCTAGCTGTATGTTGTTGCCACCGTGATCAACAAACTGTTTTAGCTCCCCCCCTCTGGATGATATTGTTGATGCTTAGCTTCAAGCTAAAACATTCGTTCGTATCACGCCCGTATGCCTCATGGTTATCACACCATCTATCCTTGTGTGTCCCTACCATTGGCGCTCTCCATCTTCCGGGGGGCGACCACAGTTTCTGATTTCTCCTCTCTTAGGACCACTGCTGGGGTGGTGTTCAATGGTATGAACCTGATGACATTTATTTCCCTAGCCTTCAGTGGCTCACCCATCTGATTTCTTTGCTGAGGCGGACGCCATTCCTGTTGCCTTATGGGTTGAGGTACCTGAGGTGGCTTTCCCTTATTCTGCTTTGTGTTGTCCTCCTTAGCTGCTTGAATCTTGGCTTTCTTACTCACCCTGTGCCTCTCCAGGTCAATATGAGTTTTTACTCTCCCTGCTAGCTCCTCTAAGGTGCTTGCCGGTTTCTTGGCCATCTTTTCTGCCAGTGTGGACCCGAAGCGGCCTAGGTTTCTTATGAAGGCTCTTATTATTTCACCCTCGGTGATGTCGCCCTGTATGTCTGTTATGTTCTGGTTGAACCTAGTGTAGTAATCAGCCAAGGATTCATCATTTTCTTGCTTCACATCATCTAGGGAGCCTGTTCCTTTAAGTAGCTTCCTTTCTCCTAGATATCTCTGAAGAAATTTCGCCTTTAGCTGCGCCCATGAGTGGATGCTCTCAGTAGGTAGGCTAAAGAACCAATGTGACGCTACCCCTGATAGGGTGTTTGGAAATAGGAGTGCCTTGTATCGGTCATCAGTAGTTCTCCCGAATAGAGAGGCTTCATGCTGTTGAATGTGCTCCAATCCCTTGCCATTGTACTTTGCTATCTGTTTTGTATGCAAGGAGTCTGGCACTTTGTTCATTTCCAACTCCCTCGTGAAAGGGTGGTTGGTGTTGTCACTTAGGCAGTGCAGTCCATTTCTCTTTGAGTCATTCATCTTTCTCACTATCATGACTTCTATCTCCTCCGGGGTAATCATCACCGGTGATGGGGTATAGTTCCTCTGATATCCTCCATAGTTATAAACTGGCTTGCTGGGATTCCTTGTCCGTGCTGGTACGGACTGTAGGCGTATCCCTGATATCCCTGCTGGGGTACTTGGTGGAATTCCTGCCTCCTTGGAGGTCTTGCCTGTCTGTCTGCCCCCAGCGGGGTGTATGCCCTGGCGTCCTGCTGTGTCTGTTGCTGCCTTGGAGGCACAAACTACTGCCTTCACTCTGGGGGTGGCCCTTGGTTATTTCTCCTTTGTTCTTCTCGCTGCCCTGTTCGAGGGTGCGAGTGGTGTTCTTCTTCTGGGACTTGTTCTTCCTCATGAACTTCTTCTTCTTCATGCTGGTGTTGCCTTCCCTGCCTGTTCCTCAGAGTCTCTCTATAGGCTAGTAGCTCATCCAGTGCGCTCATCAACCCCGGAGTCACTGTATGTGCTCCTTGTGTGTATGCGGGCCTTGTGTTTGTTGTGTGGGCGCGATTGTCGTTTCTTTGAGCCGGCATCCCATATGGGTATCCTTGAGGTTGCGCCTCATAGTAGTATCCCTGAGGAGGTGCTGTGTATTGGGATGGCACTCCCTGTTGCTCCCCCTCTCTTTGTGGCCTCCTTGCCAATGGAGTTGAGGCTGTTGAAGACTCAGCCCCAGCTGGGCGTGAGGGTCCTCCTTCCTGGTTGTTAGGCTGGGGTGCCTGTGGGGTTACCTGAGGCTCTGGGTGTACAGGTTGTTTCTCTGGGTTAGGCTGCCTTGTTGGAGGTATAGGCTGTCTCCCTCGCCTATTGCCCCCAGGTGGGCGGTGATGTCTAGATGCTAAGTTGTTCGTCATCGCTCTCGTTATTGTCAGGCTTTCTGTTCGAAGCCCACAGACGGCGCCAAGTGTTAGGTTCTAAGTTTCAGGTCAACGGGTGGTCGACCTAAACCTTACTCCTCACTGGTGAAACTACGGGTTCGGTGCTTCTAAGTCCTGTCGTCCTGATCTGTGTCCTTCTGTCCTTTGCCTTCTCTTCTCCACGTGCCCTGCAAGAGGGGCAATATCAAGCACGGAGGGGGGGGGGTGGTGCTTGATGTACCCTCTCCGATGCTTAAGTCAATACGTTTCTTAGAGAGATAAAACTTTAGAGAGATGTCAGAGCTAAATTGTATGCTTAGCCAAGATGTTCAAATGAATGGTAGAAAGGTTGTATTTATAGGCAACGATGTCATTAAGGTGGCTTAATGACATCGTTAACCTTTAAACACAATTAATTAGCCCTTAATCACGTAACTAAGACCTTAAAGCATGGAGAAAGTTGGCGGAAATAAACTGAGTATCGGAGTCGGGAAGCGGTGCTGGGGCCCCTGGGGGGGGGGGGGAGAAAATCCGACCCCCAAGGGTAGGGGTTGGGTTGGCCAACCCTATCTCCCCTAGGGGAGATCGGGTTGGGTTGGCCAACCCTATCTCCCCTAGGGGAGATCGGGTTGGCTGACCCGATCTCCCCTAGGGGAGGTCGGGTGTGGCCACCCGACCTCACCTAGGTGAGTCTGCCTCGGTCCGGACGAGTATTTTGGCCTCGTTCGGACTGTTGGCGTTTTCGCGGGGTGTTTGGGTCGACGTTTCGATTTACAATCATTAACGGGGTGATCAAAATAAAACGATTCGGAAGTTAACGGGTTCAAATTGGGCGTATATCCATCAGCGCGCACATAATACAAGACACGTGCATGCGCAAAAACTACAAAATACTCAAACACTTAGCCATTTTAAGGGCCTGCAAGTCTCCGACTGTTCGATGCTCCGACACTCCGACAGCCCGACACCCCAACTGTCGGACATCCGCGAGCTCAAATAACCCGTCAGTATAACTACACAACACTTCAAGGACCCGACGACTTTCGAGTCAACAACCCGCGAAGAGTCAGGATTCAACATTTTGGCGCCGTCTGCGAGATTCGAACAAAAAGTCATCACTCGCCTCCAAGAGCTAAGAAGCCAATACAAACATTGGCACTCACAAAGACTACCCAAGAGGAGACGCATAGTCCAACACAAGGGTCATGCAAAGACCAACTCTGGAATGCTATGCTATGCTGCCCAAACAACACAGCGGGCATACCTCCAGCAGGGCATATCCCTAGGGTGCATACTCCCAGCAGACATACCCTGAATATACCGCGGACATACCGCCAAGTTCACCGCACCTACAAGCAGGTGTACCAACAGCATGCGCCCCTGAAACAGTGTTCATCACCGCAGTAGCATCGCTACTACCACCAACCATCGGCGTCCGACCAACAAGTCGGACGCGTCACGGCCACTCCAGCCCAGAGAGGAAATCGTTATCATCGGAAATCGTCGTCAACTGAAAACACTGACAAGACAACCTCATCCAGACCTCATGGTATGAATAACAACACGAAGCCTCCAGACGCTCGCTACCACACCTATCGCAAAAGATGTCGAAAACTCTAATCGAGGAACTCTCACGACCAACGCCGGGAGAAGATACAAAGCAAGGGAAGGTCAAACCTTCAAAAATTCGATCCAACTCGAAAAATAACTTGACGCGGACCACCATCGCCGCCGGAATATTGTCGAAGGCCATTTAAGCTCAGCCTGAGCTGGCCACTCAGTGAACATCGTTCACCATTCAAGCGCACAACTTTCAAAGGACCCCTCTTCGATTATCAGAGTGGTTGCAACTGCCTTGCTCTATCAAGCAAGCAATGCCAAAGAAGAACATTAATTGTCAAACGCATACACCTCCAACGTGCGTACGTCTCTACAACGCACCCAAGTCATGGGAAGCAATTCCTCACGGGGACAAAGTGCAACAGCCAACGCACAAAAAACCAATGCTAGACATAGAAACACCCCATGCCTCTGTAACAAAAGACAACCAAGACTGCACATGACTCGTTGCGCTGGGACGAAGCAAACAATGACAGCATTGTCAAGCCCCACCAATAGGTGGAAACAAACAGACACATCCGGTCAAACACCTGACTGACCGGTGCCTACAATAATGAAATCAAAGATTACAGCACGACAGCTTAATCCCTCGCGTTCTCGTAAGCACCATCACCCAACAATCCCCAAGCGGGGGCATACGCTGATTACACCTCTGTGGAGGAACTCAAAGGTTCTAAACATCGCATCGCAACAATAAACAAGAGGGGCACTATTCAAGGGACAACCCCACCAGCACTATGGAGCATTACTCAAGAGCGACTCCTGCGCTATACGCACATCTGTGCTAAAACCATCACGTGGAGAAGGCGACATAGCTATCTCCGACATCCTACAAATACTCATTCGTCAAGAAAATAAGAAGGAGGTGACTCTAACACGGATGGAGGGGTCCTAGACAATGTGGTGCAAATACATGTGCCTACACGCACCTACATCTGTTTACATGCGCCTACCCACACATACGTGGCCTAATGCGAATGTTAAAGGTAACATAAGCACTATCTCCGATAACGACACAAGGAAAATAGGGGGGACCTTGTCAGTTCGACATTCCTCAACCATGTATACATCCGTGACACAAGCACAACTTCAAGAGAAGTTAAGCTACAAGTCATAACCACAATGGTGGGCACACCACCATGGAGAAACATAAGGTATTACCTACCTCTGGTACGGAAACTACGGCATACGAGGTTCCGCACAAGAATACTCGGAAACCCGCCAAAGGAAAAAATAAGTGCCACACACGTCCGGACGTGAGCCATTACCCCTACTCAATCCCACCAACAAATACACTTGCATCAAAATGCAAGGAGTAAGGGAGAAGAAAATTCCAAGTCTTTCTCATATAAGGGTGTTACCACACGGCAGTCAACAAAGGGAATACCCAGCACTCATTGTAAGAGCGGGGGCTCGTCGCGAACCACAACTCTTACAAAGACTCAGCTATATCCTACTTACAAGAAATACTCATCACACCCGAGCAAATAAAGATGGTGTGACTGCCAAGTGACTTGGGGGCACCGAATGAACAAGACGCGAACACGCGAACACGCGACACCACTTGTCAGACCTAAATCTAACCTACGGCGAATTACATTTTTGAAAACATGGGTTTTGAAAGAGTCGCCACTAGTTAATTAAGGTTAACTAGAATCCTAAATTACTTAAGCGAATAACGAATTAAACACCTAAGTATAAAATTGGTCTACGATCAGAGATTCTAGTTTGGGGGTTCTGTTACGAATAAAAAATATAAATCTTTAACTACGCCATTGCGGTATTCAATTAACTTATTTGCCAAATTCATCATCAATTAACTATAAATCAATTCTAAGCATGAACGATAATAATATTAACGGTTATCATATATAATTAGATCGACACAAACTAACATGATGAATATACATAATTAACCCTTTTATCATTTAATTAATCTAAACTAATTAAAATTAACAATATTTAGGTAAAATTAAATCTACTAATGCAATATGTACTTAAATATAAGATAGACAATATTGCGACATGTAATTAAAATTATTTGCCCATAACTAAATTAACATCAATATAATTATTCTAATACATCAATAATAAATAAAACAAAAAAAATAATTATTAATAAATAAATTATATCAAATAAAATAATTTAAAAAAAAAAAAGAAGAAAGCTCACCCGTGGCGGAAAGAAGATGGAAACCATGGTAGTGAATGAGGACTTCAACGAAGCTTCGGTGGGCAGTGACGGATCTAGGTTTTCGAGTAAGTGGGGTCCCATAACGATCTTTTAAACAATTATCGATAATGAACTAGTACGGATCAATTCGGGTCGGTATATATATATATATATATATATATATATATATATATATATATATTTTAAATGTTGTTTCAACTAGTTATAATTTATATAATACAAACTTGTGATAGATGTGATTCTTTAACATTAAGACATTTGGTCAATTAATAGATAATGATATGCTTAAATCTCAATAGTCCATAGTCATCAAAATTGTCAATTGTATTAATACTGGAGTATATATCAAAATGATAATAATTTAACCAAAAGATAAGATCACATACATGCAAGGTATGACTTAATGTCACAATAATATTTTCACTCGGATATTAAAAGTATATAACAAATATGTTTTCAACTTTTGCATTCTCAAGGGGGGAAATACGTAGATTCAAGGTTAGAATAGTACCGTGGTAGCTAATCTTGTTTCAGAACTCAATGTGTGGCTATATTTCTATAACTTAAAAAATTCAAAAATACAAAGTTGTTTGATACAAAAAAAAAATGGTCGTAAATCAAAATAATTCACCAACACACAATAGTGTAAAAATTCCTTATTTTAATTAAAAACATTTCCAATTTAACAAAAAAATCTTTATCAACTTTTTTTTGGGGCTAAATTCCTTATACCCACACAATTTGAATTTATGTTAAAACTAAACGTCTAAAATTTGATTACTACGGAAACAACAAAAGAAGGTACATGCTTGTAATCAGAATTACGCAGCGGAAGATGTACACATTCCTTAAACGTTTTCCGTAGTCCCATGGATATCGAGAGAATAATATAGAGTAATTGATAGATCTTAGAACTTTAATCAGATAATGAAAGTGAGTCCCTATTTATAGGGAAAATGTTACCGACTTCGTGGGGCGGTTACCCTCTAGGGAGGGTTTTGTCCAGAGTCGGCTTAAGTAGGTGACAAGCAGGTCGCCAGCTCATCATTCCTTAGTCAAGGAGGTTTCTTCCTTCAACAGTGGAAGCAGGTCGCCACTTGTACCTTTCCTTAGGAGGAAGGTTTACTCCTGAGACGGTGGAAGCAGGTCGAAACCTGTACCTTTCCTTAGGAGGAAGGTTTACTTCTAGGGCGGTGGAAGCAGTTCGCCACCTGTACCTTTCCTTAGGAGGAAGGTTTACTTCTGGGGCGGTGGAAGCAGGTCGCCACCTGTACCTTTCCTTAGGAGGAAGGTTTACTTCTGAAAGAGCTTTTAATGGCCGACTCGACTTACTCTTTAAAATAGAGGCATGTTAGCTTGGTCGTTTCTATCTTTATTAATCATGTTATGAATGTCGACTTCCTTTGGAAGCTTTATGCTAGGCGAGGACCTGAAAATGGGTGGGGATGGCCCCTGATTCCACTCTGAAGCTTAAGTTAGTATAGCATTCTGGTAGTGAGAAATTTTAATCATGAATGAGAATACTGAAGAGTATTTATAGGGGAAGCTTTTACCGACTTTAGGTGGTGGCAGCTTCGTTTTGATTGGTTGACAAGGGCGGTGGCCGCCTTTCTCTCATTGGTGGAGATAAGAGGCACTGTGTCAGCAGGTGACAAGCAGGTCGCCACCTCTTCTTCCTTAGGAGGAAGGGTTTTCTTCTAAGTAGGTGACAAGCAGGTTGCCACCTCTTCTTCTTTAGGAGGAAGGGTTTTCTTCTAAGTAGGTGACAAGTAGGTCGCCAGCTCATCCTTCCTTAGTCAAAGAGGTTTCTTCCTTCAACAGTGAAAGCAGGTCGCCACCTGTACCTTTCCTTAGGAGGAAGGTTTACTCCTGGGGCGGTGGAAGCAGGTCGCCATTTGTACCTTTCCTTAGGAGGAAGGTTTACTTCTACAAGAGCTTTTAATGGTCGACTTGACTTACTCTTTAAAATAGAAGTCCGGTAGCTTGGTCGCTTCTATCTTTATTAATCATGTTCTGAAAGTCGACTTCCTCAAAAGATGATAGTCGACATTTTACCTTTGTTTCACCATTCCAAACAAGGTTGGTCGTCGATTCGTCAATCTCGCCAATAAATGTACTTGGCTCTAGCATTTGTCGTTTAATCGTAACCCAACACTTGCCCCCGAGACTTAAGTCGTCAGCTTCATTTATGAAGAGGAGGTCTTGAGTCGAGTATAATTCTTGAACATGTTCGAGCGAGATTCCGTCTCTATTAGTTCACTTAACCTCGGTTGGATAGGCTAAAAGAGGATACCTTTAGTCGAGGCGAGATGCTAGTCCCTATGGCTTTCCCGACCGTTGGTCTGGGAGAAGCTGGAGAGTCACTTTAAGAAATCTTTTGACAGGTGTACGGTAACGGCTATATTGTCGGTAGACAAACCAATGAATGATCGTCCTCGGGAAAGCTTCCTTGGGAAGTTAGATCCCTCTGGGGAGGTTTTGGGGTATAAATACTGCCCCACTTCCTCTATTTCTTTATTTTCCCCGTTGATCTGGTTGGACTTCTAGGAAGGAGGTTATTTTTTGAATAACCAGTACCATGGCTGGTCATCCTTCCTCAGGTATTCTGGCAGTATTTTCTTTTCGAGGTTGCCACCTCACTCTTTTGATGCAGATTTTTGCCTTCTTTTTTCATATTTTATCCAGGAGATTCTCCGTAATCATCGCCAGGTCATGGCGCGAGCTTCTTCTGCCCCCCCCCCCCCATCTAAGGAGGCCTATAGTGGAGCATCTATCGATACTCCTATCGACGTTGAGGCCATTCCTTCGGTTGAAAAGTCACCTCCAAGACGGTCTCCGAATGAAGGCGAGATGAAGATTACCTCTCGTCGTTCCAACCAGGATAAGGGTACTTGGCGGAAAGGAAGGCGAGGTGGGGACTCATCTTCTTTGTCAACCGATCCATCCCCGCCTCGCGCTGAGGCGCCACCACCTTGTGTCGGTCATCGACTCGCCTACCTCCTCAAACTGGAGCGTCCACTCGACTGTTCCCTTCTCATGCTGAGGCGTCTTCTAGTGACCCTCCAAGTTATGGAGGTCGTCCTTTTACCTGGGACATGATGTTTAGCCAATCTGCTAATTTTTCAAAGGATTGGAATCCTCTTCACTTTCTGCAGGGGTATTGTCTTAAAGAAGGGCACTCGATCGCCAATCCGGATTTGGCTCTTCATTTATTGAATGCTTCCATCCCTCCTCAGGATCGTCGTCGTCTGACGAATTCGGAAGATGTAGAAAAGGCTACTCGCCTTTTTCTTCTGAGACAGATTGAAGTAAGCGTGACTTTCTTGGCGTGCTTATTGAAACTCTTTTATTTGTATTGGTTTGACCTTCCTCTTATTTCTTCGCATAGGCTTCCCGAGATTCCCTCCAATGTTCTCGCTTGGTGATTGACCTTCTTAAGGAGTCACAGGCGACCCGGGAGAGTAAGATTTCAGCATCTCCTGAAATTGTAGAAGAAATTCGAGATCTTCAGGAAGAGAACGCCAAATTGAAAGAGGATCTTCGACCAGCAAACGAAACCTCTTCCTCCTTGCGCCGAGACCTCCGAAAGTGCGAAGATCCTCTACAGAGCTCTATTTCCTTGATGAAAGAGCATCACCATTTGTTGGAGAGAAAGAAAAAGGAGAAGGATAACCTTAACGTCGAGAATATAATACTCCGTGAGAGGGTTGATGTGTTGCAAAAGGAGATGTCAATCTTGAGGAAGTCTGAGGCCAGGGCTGTAGAAAATTACAAAGCGAGTTCTGCTATTGAATCAGATGTCGTCATAGCCGCTTCAGACTTGCTTTTTCCTTCTTTGAAGGAGATCATAGCCAATATGAGAGCGTATCAACCCGACTTCCCCTTTTCTCAAGTTCCTCTTCTTCAGCAATTTTTAGAAATTCCTACCGAAGGGGATGAAGGTTTTGTTGCTTCTTCTAAGAGAAAAAAGTCTTTGTAAACACTTACTTTCTAGGATGCTTCTCTCCGGGGTGATCCCTTATGTAATAGATCTCATTTTGTAATAAAAGTATTACTACTAATAGTTTTCATAATCATATAACATGCCTAAACTTCTTTGCCGCTTTGATCGAGTAATGTTAATCGTTAATATTTCGTAAACGTCGACTTGTACCTTTAATCAAATTGTCGCCGCACATAGGTTAATGCCATTTTGGGCACATGAGGTCGACAATTGATCCGTAGACCTTTAATTCTTTGATCGAGTTGTCGTCGTACCTAGGCTTTATTACCATTTTGGGTACATAAGGTCGGCAATCGATTTGTAGACTGCTTTCTTCGATCGAGTTGTCGCCGTACCTAGGCTTTATTGCCATTTTGGGCACATAAGGTCGATAATCGATTTGTAGAACGCTTTCTTCGATCGAGTTGTCGCCGTACCTAGGTTCTATTGCCATTTTGGGCACATAAGGTCGACAATCGATTTGTAGACCGCTTTCTTCGATCGAGTTGTCGCCGTACCTAGGCTTTATTGCCATTTTGGGAACATAAGGTCGACTATCGATTTGTAGACCGCTTTCTTCGATCGAGTTGTCGCCGTACCTGGCTTTATTGCCATTTTGGGCACATAAGGTCGACAATCGATTTGTAGACCACTTTCTTCGATCGAGTTGTCGCCGTACCTAGGCTTTATTGCCATTTTGGGCACATAAGGTCGACAATTGATTTGTAGACCGCTTTCTTCAATCGAGTTGTCGTTGTACCTAGGCTTTATTGCCATTTTGGGCACATAAGGTCGACAATCGATTTGTAGACCGCTTTCTTCGATCGAGTTGTCGCCGTACCTAGGCTTTATTGCCATTTTGGGCACATAAGGTCGACAATCGATTTGTAGACCGCTTTCTTCGATCGAGTTGTCGTCGTACCTAGGCTTTATTGTCATTTTGGGCACATAAGGTCGACAATCGATTTGTAGACCGCTTTCTTCGATCGAGTTGTCTCCGTACCTAGGCTTTATTGCCATTTTGGGAACATAAGGTCGACAATCGATTTGTAGACCGCTTTCTTCGATTGAGTTGTTGCCGTACCTAGGCTTTATTGCCATTTTGGGCACATAAGGTCGACAATCGATTTGTAGACGCTTTCTTCGATCGAGTTGTCGCCGTACCTAGGCTTTATTTCCATTTTTGGCACATAAGGTCGACAATCGATTTGTAGACCGCTTTCTTCGATCGAGTTGTCGCTGTACCTAGGCTTTATTGCCATTTTGGGCACATAAGGTCTACAATCGATTTGTAGGTCTTTTTTATGATGGTAATACTAGAATGAGTTCTTGTAAAGAAAAATGGATCTCGAGGGATCATATTTATTCATCGTTTCCTGGATATTACATCAAAAAGAGACAAACATTAGCCATAATAAGAAAGTGTCTACTTCAGGAGTTATTATGACTTCTCTGAGCATCTTGTAGACGTGTTGTAGCAGTGCCGCGCCATAGCTTGATCTCCTCGAACCTCGCCAATTCCCTTGGTGTCGAGAACTTCATTACTTGATGCGTCGTTGATGAGATAATTCGGTGAGGATTGAGGGTGGTTCTGCCGATAATGGCGTTGTACGATGAGGCGGCATCGACTACTACGAAAAGTTTATCCACCTGCAAAATTTGCTCCCCTTCTCCCAAGGTGGCGGTCAGTCGGATAGCTCCCATGGGGTAGATGGTTTCTCCTACGAAGCCTATTAGAGGGAAGTTGACTTTCTTCAGATCTCTTCTCGTCAATCCCAACTGTAGGAATGTTTGATAGAAGAGTATGTCTGTTGAACTTCCGCTGTCGATAAGAATCCTTTTAACCCTATATGTGGATATAAGGAGGGTGACTACCAGGGCGTCTTCATGCGGCTGATCCACCTTCAAAAGATCGTTAGCGGTGAAGCTAATGGTTTCAAGTTCAGGCTCCCGAGGTCTTTTTCTCATTACTGCTGCCGTGGATATTTGGGCCGCATATACTTCTCTGGTTGAATTTGTTCCCCCTCATGATGCGAATCCTCCCGAGATGACATTTATTGTTCCCTTTTGGATAGGAGCGAGAAGGTCATGAGGAGGGGATCGAGAATTTCTCCTCGGGCTGCGGCTTCGCTTCTTTGGGGTATTAGGAGACTTCTCGACAAACTTCAGTAGTTTACCTCTTTGAATGAGGGTCTCGATATCTTGCTTAAATAGGGTGCACTCATTCGTGTCGTGCCCCTTGTTTGGTGGTATCGAAAAAAGGCGTTTATCTGGTGGCCCATCATGTTTTTCCTTGCCGGAGGCGGGTTGTTTAGACGAAGTTTCTCCATTTCCTTAAGTACCACGACCACATTATGTGTGAGAGGAGTATACCTAAGGATTAGGATTAGGATCTTTCCTTGTTCCCAAATGGTTCCTTTGTCGAGAAGTTCCTTATCGCCCTTCTCCCCTTCTGGATGGTTGAGAAGCGGAACCTTCTTCGATTTTGGTCGGTAAGATCTGCCTCTTTGCTTCCATAGGTGATTTCTCGTGCGATCTCTCCAAGTCGATGTACTTCTTAACTTTGATGGCGAGAGCGTCGATCTTTCGTACTGGCTTCATCACCATGCTATCCTTCAAGGCTTGACTTTGTACCCTGAGACCCCTTCAGAAGGTCCTGATCAACTCGCCATCAGTGGCGTCTTCATTTAGCTGCTGAAGTATTTTATGGTATCTAGTATAATAATTGGCTAAGGTTTCATCAGGACCTTGCTCAATTTTATCTAGAAAATCCATACTCTTGAGGCGTTGTCTTTGGCCTATGTGACCCTCTATAAACTTGGCCTTCAACTCTTCCCATGAGTCAATCGAGTTATCTGGAAGACCATAGAACCAGGTAGACGCCTCTTCCTTCAGAGTTGTGGGGAAGAGCGCCGCGTAGTGGTCCGGTGTTGCCCCTCTTCCTAGGAGGGGAGAGTTATGGGCGTTGATATGACGAACTGGGTCTCCCTCGCCTGTGTAGTCCTAAATGTTCCTCGCAAAGACTTGTAGAGGGACTCGAGTATTGAATAACCTCTTGGAGAAATGGTGAGAAGTGTGGTCGCGAACGACAAGTAGATCACTCGCTCCTCTTCTTTTCTTCTCCAGTAATTCTTATACCTGTCCTATAGTGAATAGGACAGGGCTTTTGCTCGCCATTTCGCCCTCTGGCGCTTTGGGGGCCTTCTCCGGGAGATCCTTTTCCATGATCTTTACACTAGAAGCCACCTCCTCCTTTTGGGAGACTTCTCAAGTTGGCTCCCTTTTGTCGGGAACCATTCCCGCCTGAGTTTGATTAGAAGGCTATGAAAGTCGCCATTATTTCTTGAGGGACAGCCGGAGGGACTGTTCTCGCTTCCTCGAGATTGGGTAGCGACTTAGCATGACCGAGATTTTCCCCACCACCTGTCCCGTTAGCCTGGGGCGCAGGTGGGTCTTCTCTGGGTAGTGGATTTGAGGTAGTGGGATTGACTTGTGTATTTACCACCTCCTATATTCCGGGAGTTTGCATCTTATTCTTCTCAGAGACTATGACTTTTTGAGGAGGAAGGTTTACTTCTAGGGCGGTGGAAGCAGGTCGCCACCTTTACTTTTCCTTAGGAGGAAGGTTTACTTCTGAAAGAGCTTTTAATGGTCGACTCGACTTACTCTTTAAAATAGAGGTCTGGTAGCTTGGTCGCTTCTATCTTTATTAATCATGTTCTGAAGGTCGACTTCCTCAAAAGATGATAGTCGACCTTTTACATTTGTTTCACCATTCCAAACAAGGTTGGTCGTCGATTCGTCAATCTCGCCAATAAACGTACTTGGCTTTATTCTAGTCTTTGTCGTTTAATCGTAACCCAACAGGCACCACCTCCCATCGTGCTGGTTACTGCCCCTGTGTGCAGGTTCGGACAACGTACGTGAAGCGAAGAGCGCAAGTAGAGGAACCCGACACGTCGATCAACCTAAGAATTCGTCAAGTCCGTTACGTCAAGCGGGTTTGGACGAAACATTGAACTTAGCAAATTTGCAAACACAATTCTCGGTTATTTATTTATGTATTATTATCCTATTAGACTTGAATTGTTTTGTTTTTTTTTTGTCCGTTTTTCTTGAGAAGTAAATATTGAACTTAGCAAATTTGAAAACACAATTCTCGGTTATTTATTTATGTATTATTATCCTATTAGACTTGACTTATTTTGTTTCTGTTTTTTTTTTTTTTTTTTTTTTTTTTTGCAAGCTACTTAAAATATTTTTCTTGAGAAGTAACAGGGATGCCTACAATCCTTTAAAAGCATTGGTGCTTTTTTTAATGGGACCCACCAACTTAGAGAGAGATAGAGATAAGTGCAACTTTTTAGGAGGGACTAACTTGCAAATTCATTTTTTTTCCTAAAAAGGAGTGACTAAATACTATCCAGCTTATTTACATTTGAATTGTGAACCATTGATATTTTTTATTGATACAATCTCTTACTTTTTTTCAATTTTCACTTTTTCAGTAATTGATTTTTATATATATACCATTGATTTATGGCGATTAATGTATGTAACTTTTTTATTTATGACTTATTATTGTTTTTTAAATTTAAATTATTATTTAGTCGTTCCTATTTATTTCTTTTTTTTATGGTTATTATTATTTACATGTTCTTATTTTTTTTATGAATTAATTATTGTATATCATGTTATCAATCTATTCTTATATATATATATATATATATATATATATATATATAATTTTACACAAATAAATATGTTCTTTTATATTATAGGTAATTCGAACTAATTCAATTTTTTTAATCAATTAATTTAAAATTACCTTCAAAATTATTTTAATATTTAATTAATATCCTAATCGATTTTTTTGCTTACATTCACGGTTAAATAAAATATATTACATATTTAATACATAAACTATATTATTTACTTAATTATTATTATATTGTATAATAAATCATAACCATTTATCTCATTGTTGTTATATAAGCTTTATTTGTACTCGTACAAATGTGTTATCGTTTGATTTTGATAAAGTAAATATGTACCTCATTCTTCTATAGAATGAAATGAAGAAACAATATTATAGGGCTGGGCATGGTTCGGTTCTGGGCCGAACCGGTTCAGAACCGAACCGGAACCGGATTTTAGGTTCAGTTGGTTTCCTATACCAAGTAAGAACCGAACCAGATTTTAGGTCCTAGAACCGAACCATAGCAGAACCGGTTCTGAACCGGTTCGAACCGGTTTTGAACCTTTTTTGTCATTTTTTTTTACTAAAATTCAAAATACACACCCAAATTGATAATCCATAAGCAATCCACAAATTTGCAAAATACAAACTATAAAGACAATTGATCTCTTCAGAGCAGAGAGTATCAAAGTCTAAATTAGAAACAATCTAAAATTATAAAAAGTCAAATATTTAAAATATAAATATCGAGACTTTAAACGACGTCAAAAGGCGTAGCTCAAACTTCAAAAGTGCAGCAAATCTCTAGTTGAAAATTCTTATATTAAGCGAGTTAATCTATCATCTCAGTTAAAATATAGAACTATTTATGAGTTAAGTTTCGAGTGCAAAACTGAACTCAATTGATTGTAGAACTGATCTAGGCTAACATAATATATAATAACCATATATAAGTAAACAAACCTGCTACGACCACCTATATATCCAATATGAACCAAACTCAAATAGTGAAGGATCTGCCATATGTGTGTAAACGAGTCAAGCTACTCATGAGCTTCTCGAGATCGGCTTGGTCAATATTCAAATTCGACTCACTCGAGTCGAGTCGAGCTTTTTCTGATGTCGAGTTCGAGTTCACTTGTACTCGCCTCGAGAGGCTCGCGAGTCTAATCAAGCTTTTTTGTTTTGCCTATTCGAGTCGAGTTCGAGTTTGAGTTTTTCGAGCTTTACGTAATAATATTATATATGTATATATTGAGTCGAGGAAGAGTTCGAGCTCGAGCCAAAAGCCTAATCGAGTCGAGTTCGACCTCGAGCTAAGGTGCACCATTTATAATTTAATTGAATTTTTAACCTTATCGAGCCTAGTCGAGCCGAACTCGAACATGTCAAGTATGGCACCGAGTCGAGCTTGAAAAATTAAGGCTCGGTCGAGTTCGAGGTCGAGTAAACTGAGTCGAGTCGAGCTTGTCGGATACTCGGCTTGTTTATAGACCTTTATTCTACCCAAAAAAAAGGATGTAAGAGTGTATTACTATCTAACAATTTAGGCTTTAGGTAACAAAAGTGGTTCTGAAAAACCGGTTCAGAACCGGTTCGGAACCTGTTTTGAACCAGTCGAAAACCGCTCCATATATTCCTTATCAAAACCGAACCATTTAAGAACCGGTTCAGTCAGAACCGGTTCGTATTGGTTCGGTTCCGGTTTGGTTTTGGTTCGGTTCGCCCGAACCGGTTTTTATGCCCAGCCCTACAATATTATCTTGGACTTATTGACAGTGGATTTTTAACTAGATGAATAATAGAGGTGATTTTTAGATTTAAGTCGTTCGAGTTATACTTTTCAATTCCAAACTATAAGAGGCTGATATATATATATAGTTAGATGAAATTATACATTTATTTATTTATTTTAGATGAAATTAATTTGTAGATCTTATATGCTTAAAAAAATTTATGTACTTAAACTTGATTGGCTCCAAGTACATGAAGAAGTAAATATTTTCTTACTTAACCATATATATAGCCCATTTTTGAATATCAATCACGACACAAATAATTTATGTTGTAAATACTATATGTAACATGTTTTTTTTAAGGTTTAAGTAGATTTATAATTTTTTTTTTAAAAAAATTTGTATTGGGTTGGGAAAATGTTTCGGCGAGGTGAACCCTAAAAAGAAAATGAACTTTGATAGTTTTATGATTTTTTTAAAACTATTATGTTTTGTGAACGGTTGGACTGGGTGAACGATAGATGACAAATGCATTTAAATATTATTTTTTTCAATCTAAAAAGCTAGTAAGTTGGTCCGAGTGAGCCTATTGACTCATTTTACCTCGAGGGTTCACCCGGCTAAACGGTTTACACAATTCGATAGTTTTTTTAGCTAATAAATTCATAAAACTATTTAAGCACATTTGTACTTTAGAATTCCCCGTGTAATAAACTATTCATCTAACACAATTCATTTTTCGGGGGCATGTGCATCTCAATTAATATATTAGTTATCACCATCTTATATATTAGAATTTTTTTTCATATATATAATATATAATAATCTCTTTTGAAATGACTACTAATATTATTATATCTAATATTATTTATTATGATCTTAGGTAAAAAAAAAAACTAATTTATACGTATTTTTTAAAACCAAAATCAAATCTTTCAACTTTTTCATTTTCTTTTTTGAAATAATAATATTAGTTATTATTTAGGTAAAATTTAATATATACATAATTTAATATTAAATAAATATGACTTAAATTTTATTTAGTATTTTTTATTTATTCGTCAAATTTTTACAATAATTTTTTAAATTAGTCTTTCATGCAAATGAGTTTATAGTACCATAGTATAATATTTATTAAAAAATAATTTTATATACACATTACAATTTTCATATGAACATTTTTATTTATAAAAGTTAAATATAATTCTGCTATATTTTATTTTGAGATGTATCATTTAATAATAAAGACAGAATTGGTAAAAAAAAAATAGAGAATGAGAGATGTAAGATGTGAGGAGAGAGTAGATAATTTAATCTGACGGTTTTAATTTTGAGTTAAAAACACTATACTCTAAAATAGCAAACTCTCTAAAATTATTTGCAAAAGCAAGACAACTTTGAAAGTGTGGTAGCAAGTCCCAGAAGTAACATATTGAACTTAGCAAATTTGCAAACACAATTCTCGGTTATTTACTTATGTATTATTATCCGATTAGACTTGACTTATTTTGTTTTGTTTTTTTGCCCGACTTCTTTTGTTAATTAGAAAAAAATTATGTTTAATTTGGTACATTTTACTTCTTTTAATACACTCTTACATGGCTCACGTGGCGGCCTATGATCTTCCACAACCAAACTGTATAGATAATGAATTTAAATAAAAACTTTTAATTATTAGTTTCTTTATTTTACGTAGAAACTAAAAGAGATAAACAAATTTCTTAATTTACTTCCTATTAATATTTTATGTCTAAATTTATAGAACTCCAAATAAATTAGGAAACGCTGACCGGGCGAACCGACCACATATCCGTCAGAGAGCCTTCGAATTCGAATTTTAGAATAAAGTAGATAATAGATTTGATGATGTGGATGTTTGAGTGATTGATCAAACTAGGTTACTTTTCGAAACTAATTCCCAAACTAGGTTTGTTCAGAAACTAATTCCCAAAATAGGTCTTTTCATATTTTTAATAATATCTATTATTTACTTTGCATCCTAAACTTTACATTATGTTACAAATGAACCCTCAATCATAATATTACAAGAAAAAAATTGAAAATTAAGAAGATTAAATATATGAAAAATATAAAAACAAAAATGGAAATAAAAAATAATTAATTAATGAAATGATAAAAATACACATTAAATAATAATCAAACAAACATTTTTTTTGTACATTTTAATTCTTAAAAAATATGTGAAATTAAATGATAAAATTTACATATAAAAATAAATAAGTTTTTAAACAACTTTATATGGGCAAAAAAAACAACATATAATAATGATATAAAAAATATTAATCAAGAGTATGTAAAAAAAAATATACAAACTGAAATTCATTCTTAAATTTATTCTATTGATTTTTCAAATTTAAATTGGCTTACTTTTTTTTTCCGGTCGCTAATTTTATAAATTTAACACGTTTTACTTAGGGTTTATGTACGCTTTCATTTTTATATTGTCATACTTAAAAAATCACGAGTATTTAGTTTCTTTACATTTTATATCACAATTTTTTTTATAATTTATATCTTTAGCATAATTTATTTTTACAATTTTTTCACAATTAATAATTTATTATTTTTTAGTTTTAACTTTTACATATAATTACCTTATTTTTTAACTTTTTCTAATATATTTTTTTTATTATTTCGGTTTAGGATCAATTGTAACAAAATATAAACTTTGGGATAAAAATAAAAAATATATCTGATTAAAAAAAAATAGAAAAATCTAGTTTGAGAATTAGTTTCTGAAGAAGCCTAGTTTGGGAATAAATTTGGCAAACCAACCTATTTTGGGAATTCACTCGTGGATGTTTAATCTCGCGCCAAGCCATTGCACTTAAAAAGGAACAAAACGACGCCGTAGTAATCTGAAATGAAAAGGAAAGAAACCTTCTCATCAACATCATATCATACAGTTGACCTCCCCTCCTCCCTCTTCAATTCTTTTTCTTTCTCTACCAACTCAGAGAGAAGAAGAGAGAGGCCAGACAGTTGCTGCCTCCTCAATCTCCGTTGGATCTGTCCACCATTTGGGGAAATCTCTCTGCAAATGGCGCGGCCACCGACTCTCACCACCGGCGCCACCGTTGCTCTGATTTTTTTTGTTGTGGCAACAGAATTCATTTGTGTTCCTGCGGATGGTGGTAGCACGATCAGATTCCTCCCGCCACCTCTCGCCGGTGCACGCCCGGCCATGATCCTCCCGCTCTTCCCGTCTCCGGCCAATGCCTCTGGTATCTCTCCGGATTCGTTCCGCCGCCGCCTCAAGGGATCCAAAAAGGATACCCTGCCCAATGCACGCATGTATCTTCACGACGATCTGCTTCTCAACGGGTAAGACCAACTGGGGGATGAGGTTTTCTGCTGAGATCGTAGAAGAAGAACACTAATTTCGTTTTCTGCTGTCTACCGGTTCGGTAATGAATTTTAGGTACTATACGACGAGGCTTTTCATTGGAACACCACCGCAGAAGTTTGCTCTGATTGTAGACACAGGGAGCACCGTGACTTACGTGCCGTGCTCTACTTGTGATCAGTGTGGCCGCCACCAGGTAATTCTTTAGTTTTTTTCCTATAATTTTGTTCTGCAGAACATTATTTCTGAAGTTATCTCTTTAAATGAATTTTGAGGTAGGAAGTTCAATTGGATTATAGCTCAAGATGGTTGGACAATCATCGAATACTTATTGTTCATAATTGCACTTTATGAATTCATGAGTTAGCAAGGCTCTAGAAGTTAGTTGTAGAACTAGGTAGAAAAAGGAACTAAAGGTGCACATGGTTTTGAGGTGTATGAAAAGCTTGTTTGTGATCATTGATTTTTAAAAGTATGTTTATGAAATGTGAATAGATTGTAATACACATTTTGGATTCACTGAAACGATGCTTAATAATATATCAGTGGATACTTTCTCATTATCGTAATTTGTGTTAAAATGAGGTGGTCATGATTCCTTGAGCCAATGAAAGGAGACAAGGATACATCTTCAACTATAATATGTGTGTACCAATGATATGGTTTACATCGGTAGAGTTTTAGTGCTTCTGTGATGATTTGTGGAAGTAGATAAACATTAACATTTGTCTTTAGACTGCGTTATCTAGTAGTAAATTTGAAATATCAAGAACCGGATGTTTTCCTATCAGTTAAAGTGAGACCTTCAAAATGACAGCTCGGATTTGGATTAGGATTAGGGTGTACCATTGTTGTCTCTATAGACCCACGAACAATAATTCCCTGGTACAACATAGCTACAATTTTATATAATACGACCGTTACCAGATTAAATATTTGTTGCCATATTGAAATGAGATGTCTATATATGAGGACTTATTAATAAACAGTTCAACAACTAATTAGAGTGGTTTTGGCAATTCAGGATCCAAAGTTCCAGCCTGATTTGTCAAGCACCTACGCACCCGTTAAATGCAACCCAGATTGCAATTGTGATGATGAGAGAAGGCATTGTGTTTATGAGAGACAGTATGCTGAGATGAGTACTAGTAGCGGTGTTCTGGGGGAAGATATTGTGTCATTTGGTAACTTGAGTGACCTCGACCCTCAACGTGCTACTTTTGGATGCGAGAATGTTGAGACTGGGGACCTTTACAGCCAACGTGCAGATGGTATCATGGGGTTAGGTCGTGGTGATCTGAGTATCATGGACCAGCTTGTGGGAAAAGGTGTAATTAGTGATTCATTCTCTTTGTGTTATGGTGGAATGGAAATTGGTGGAGGTGCAATGGTCCTAGGGGGAATTTCTCCACCATCCAGCATGGTCTTTGCACAATCTGATATTGGTCGTAGGTACGTTTCTCAAACATGGCACCTCATAATCTGGATTACTACTCTTTTTCTTTCCTAACAAGTATGTTTTGATACATCTCACAATTTACTCTAGTTTCGGGATGGTAACAGTCCATATTACAATATTGATCTGAAGGAGATTCATGTCGGGGGGAAAGCACTACCCGTCAACTCAAGGGTGTTCGATGAAAGATATGGAACAGTCATGGATAGTGGTACCACATACGCGTACCTTCCTGAGGCTGCCTTTTCATCTTTCAAAGATGCTGTAGGTTTTATATTTTCTTTAATATTTCTTAATGTCACTTTCATTGCTAGCAGGATAACTTATTTTATCTCAACATAATGCAGGTTATGAAGGAGGTTCAGTCCTTAAAGCAGATCCGTGGTCCTGATCCAAACTACAATGATATTTGCTTTTCTGGTGCGGGAAGGTACTAGCATGAGGCAATACTTTGGATTTTCCTTAGGTAGTTATTTTGTAGTATTAGTTTATGTAAGCATTAACTTTTTGTCCTCTCTTGTTCTAGTGATGTATCCCATTTGTCAAAGTCCTTCCCCACAGTGGATATGGTTTTCGGCAATGGGCAAAAGTTGGCACTTTCACCAGAAAATTACCTGTTCCGAGTAAGTTTTTCTGTTCCTCTCCTGTATAAGAAGATCCTTAGAAAAGGGAACATAATATTGAGCAGTTCATTGTGGGTAATATTATTGTTTCTTTTATTATTTGCTGACTGGTGGACAATTGTTCTTTTTGGCATCTTAAGCATTCAAAAGTACGAGGTGCATATTGCTTGGGGGTTTTTCAGAACGGGAGGGACCCATCAACTCTCCTTGGTGGTTAGTGGCCTGTCAGAATTTAACAACTTCACTGGAATGTTTGTTTCTTCTTTCACATGGTTATGCATATAAATCTTGTAATGTGCGACAGGAATTCTTGTTCGCAATACACTTGTAACTTATGACCGAGAGAATTCAAAAATTGGTTTTTGGAAGACTAATTGTTCAGAGTTATGGGAAAGACTTCATTTGTCTTCTGCTTCACCATCCGCACCATCACCTTCAGATAGAACAAAAAACCAGACAAATGATGTATCACCTTCTCCATCTCCCATGCCAGAGGAGAATATTACTATCCCTGGTATCGTTACTGCGGCTTCTTCAGTCAATTGTTTCTCCTATTCATATGTGATAGAATTTGCCATATTGTTATTTTCTTTGTGGCTGCACTGAGATTTGAATGTATTGCTTTGCCAGTACTAGTGGATAATTTATTTACTGTATTTCAGGATTCGGGTAGTCAAGTTCTGGATATTAGATACATTTTGATAATTAGACTTGTTCAATTGATGTCATTCTAGTTTGGCTTTTATTTCTTTCATCTTATTAAGTTCCGTAACAAAACCAAGCTCTGTTGATGCCTTTTCTGATAAATGTTCTGATTTTGTTTTATCAATGTTTCTTTGCTTAGTTCTTGTGTGATGCCTTGTTTTGGTTATTCGTAATTCTTCTCCCAAAGGAGCAACTTTCAGTATATGATGTCAGATTGTTCTCTTTAACAGTGGCAGCGGAAACTCAAATTAGTCAAATCACATTTGAGATGTCCTCAAGCATGAATTCGTCGGATCTCAAGTCCCATATTACAAAGCTCAGCGAATCCATAGCTCATCAGCTCGAGCTCAACATTTCACAGGTTTGGCCTTACTTGTTTGTAATGTTCCTGCTGTTCTAGTTATGCAGATTGTAAGAGTCCTTGTCAATAAAAGGACATCATATGAATTTCATAAGTAAAATAAAGTTTCTTGTATGGCTTGCTTCACTTGCTGCAGGTCCATTTTGTAAGACTTACTTCTGCAGGAAATGGTTCACTCATCAAATGGGCCATTCGACCTGCCAAACTTGGTGGATATATATCCAATGCAACAGCAACGGTATGTCCTCATACCCTAAATCCAACCATGCTACTACAGATGCTCGGCCCTTGTCTTTATCTCTTAATTTTCCTTCTGCAGGATATTATTACCCGTCTTAGAGAACACCGTGTACAACTTCCTGATTCCTATGGAACGTATAAGTTTTCTGAGTGGAAAGT
Source organism: Clarkia xantiana subsp. parviflora (assembly GCA_036873135.1). NCBI lineage: Eukaryota > Viridiplantae > Streptophyta > Magnoliopsida > Myrtales > Onagraceae > Clarkia > Clarkia xantiana. The sequence continues at coordinate 13,125,665 of JAPTYO010000008.1, read as the reverse complement.
TGAGCCCCTCATAGTCAGGTACACTATTGAAACATTTTTTTGTTGTCCATTTGGTTGCGACATTAGTGTCTTATTATCAGGGACGATGGTTCCCTCAACTTTTTTAAGACCCTGGTTTTAGGCCTAAGCCTAACAAATACAAACATTTTCATTTTCATCCTTTTAAGCTTTATTTTATGTTTTTCCCCTCAATTGTTCAGTATGATAGTTTGCCCCTTGAAATAATTTCTTGGACTCGTCCCTGAATGTCAATCAACTAACATTAAGGATGGAATGGGGCATAGTTACTTCTGAAACTCATTTTTGTTCAACAACCGGACATTATTGTTGCAATGCTTAGTATTTTGTTTATGTATGTATGTATGTATGTGTATATACCTAAGAAATGAATGCATGATCTATAATACAGGACATGGTGGCAGAAGCATTACTCAATAGTGGTTCTGGTAGCTGTGGTGGTGTTAATTGCCACTTTATCAGCTTCAGGTGCATGGTTCCTATGGAGACGTAGGCAGCAGAATATGCTCGCTTATAAGCCTGTCGGCACTGCTGCTCCCGAACAAGAACTTCAGCTGCAGCCACTATAAGCTGCGTGTGTGCAAGCTCACAGAAAAAAAGGAAGGTGCGTGTTGTGATCTTTATCGATGTCCTCGGTCCCACGGCTCATTAACATCAATTCCACACCAAAAATTTCATTACTTTCATGGCTAGTTCATCCCGTTATCCCAATTTTCGATAAATTTGTTCTTTTTTTGTTTCTGTATTCTCGAACCAATGACGTATATAAGTAGAGAGATCTGATCAAAATGCAAACACATTCTTTACACTGCCAATACCTTGACATATATAGATACGCTCTTGATTCTTACCTAGCCAAGATATTCACCAAGAATGTGGGAAGACTCCGACGATGTGTCAGATGCAAGTAAGTTTATCTGCATTGAGATTATCATCATCATCATTAACCAGTATCATTAGTGTTTTACTTAAAAAAATATACGGTCCTCGAGATTCACTACCTTCATGATATCACACTTAGAGCTCGGGTGGCGTGGCGCGGTTAAAGCACTCAAGTGAAAGTTCTGCATGTCATGTAGCTTGATTCACTCATTCATTCATATAAGTGATATAGCCTATAGCTAATACATAGAGAGAGAGAGAGAGAGAGAGCTAAAAGGACTCACCCTGAATGGATCACCTCTTAAGGACTGCACATACAAAGGGTTCCCTGACTCTGCTTCCTATAGGTTTTAAAAAAGGGCACATTATATACGAATATTAATTAATAATAAAAGGTAAATGAATGTAGTATATAATACCTCGAGATGAACATCTCTGAGTCGCCTCCCTGTCTGAGCACAGCAAATGCGAATGACGGGCTCGTCGCAGCTGCCGCTAATAATGTAGTCCCGTCCGTTGATGTAATAGGATCGCGTATAATTGTGAGCACTTCCAGTCGTAGCTATCTGGAATTGTGTGTGGAGACTTCCATCTACTGCCAAGAGTTGCTTTACCTACAAGGTAGGAGAGGACAATTTGACTAAAGTTGAGGCAGTTTGTCCAATTTTCAACCGATAGGAGATATCATACTTACCTCGTTATCTACAGCTGACACAAGAAGGTAGAGATCGTCGTGTGAGAAACAAACCATCACGTTCCCTCTCGAGCTCGAAGCCGTGTAGCACGGCCTTACTAGCTTCTCCCTCAAATCCCACATCTTGACATCCCTATCAAATGACGAAGTCGCAAACATAAACGGCGAGTGATGTGCAAACTTAGCAACATTTATTGGCTCTCGGTGCATTCCGGTGAATAACTCCATTCGTCGGGCAGTTGCGATATCGTACAATGCAATGTCTCTTGAATACCCGCTCGCAATAAACCATTCGTCGGTCGAGTTTACGTGCACCGAAGTGAGCTGCTCGAAGTACTCAAAAGCTGCCGTCTCGTGTTTCGGTGGATCACAAGCTTTCGGTTGGTCGGACGTGATATCGAACAACTTTATCGCACCGTTATCGGATCCTGCAATCAGCTGCACATACCAAACACCGCAGTCTATTATTAATAAGACATGTATCTTAACTAACTATTTCATAAATCCGAACTTATAAGTGAATACATTCGGCACACTCTTATACTACATATCAACACAGTCTAGTTTGCTTAAGAATTTTGCGATCGGTACCTTAGATGGGTACTTCTTGAGCCAACACAAGCCGATGATACTGTTATCTTCTCCGACAGACGAACCGTAATGAACGACCTTTCCGTTTTCGTGATTAATCACGACTATTTCACCGTCGAGTGTGCCGAAAACCATAAGACCCGAGTCGGATGGATGATACTCGAACTGCCTCGGCCGGAGCCTCTTGATTTCGTCATTAACAGGGAGGTTCGAGATCGGCTCTATCAACGGCCACGGGGATGAGCCGAGTTTCATCGCGCTAAGCGCATTAGGAAAGAAGAAACAACGGGTCCGCCTCCTCGAAACCGAATCCTTCTTCCTCTTGAAGGATCTAGGGTGGTAAAACCCATCGGACCCCATTTCACGGCCGAGCAAAACGTTGACAACGCTCTCCTTCCGGCGCCATTTGTACGGTAAATACTCGTAGTAACTCGAGAACACATTCGTAGCCGTGTGCTTCTCAGTATCCAAGATGGGGAGGTTGTCGAGGACGTGCAAGCGTGGGAGTGAGACGACCATGTACTGTCGGTAATGCTTCTCGTAGCATATCGGGGAAGGATGGTGCATAGGGTTTAGGGTTTGTTGGTGAGCAAGGTAGTTGGCGTACAAGGAAGGGCATGGGGCGGTGTGGCGACAACATGGGCATTTCTGGAAACGTAGTTGCAACAAGGAGGGAAGATTGGAGAGGACAGCCACTGTTGTCCATAAGTTGGCTACCCGTGTTTCGCACATGGAGAGGCGGGCGAGATTTGGCATCAGGGAGAAGCAGTGTGGATGGAAGGTGGTGATGGAGGTGCAGAAATCAAGGTTTAGGGTGTGGAGTTGAGAAAATGGAGCGATCATGCTTAATTTCTGGCTTCCAATGGAACACAAGCTGATCATCTTGCATGAGATGCCGGTTTGGCTTAGATCACTGCCGCATTATTATAAGACAAAAATACATAGTTAAACACGCTGCTGTAAAATAATAAAACTAATATTAATTGAGTCGACGGACCCAATTGGCTAGGTCTTAACCTGAAGAAGTGATCCCCAAATTTGGATATGTGGTGAAGATGAAGCAAATTCAGCTTCTCACCAAGTAGCCGCATCAACGACATCAGAAGGTCGGCGTTGAACAGAAGAAGGCAATTAGGTGAGGAAGATTGATCATCTACCAAATCAATATTTTCAACGTAGTCACCAACTTTTAAAAGTAGATCCATCAAAGGAGGGAATATATCCGCATTGTTTAACCAACCATCCAATACCAACACCAACCTATACTTCCCATCACTACTACTCTTCTCTTCCTCGGCCTGACCCAAAAAACAGACTAGTAGTGAGCGACGGATATTAAACTTACCTCACATTTCACAATATCATAAATTAGTATTCGAAATTATTTTTTTTTACTGCAATAATAAAGAGCGTTAACATTAAACTTCTCTAAATCTAACAGGACTTGAATTCTGATCACAACCCGCTTTACTTAGTTGACTGTCTGTCTAACAGTTACACGCTGTTGCATCCTCTTTTAGATGTTTGTATTAAGTGTTTACTGTGTATTTATTATTGTAACATAGTAAGTGTTTTGTTTTTCTTCTAAGGTACCGGTAAGGGTATCCCTATCTATGTAATATATAAGAAGACAGGAGGGGAAGTAGACCTTGATGAGGCATGATAGAATGGAAGCATTAGGTAGCACTTGGTGCCGCCTGCAAGAATCGCGGTACCTACAATAGTATAGCAACATCATATATATTAGATCCCTCAGTCTGAGGAATCATAACAGAGAATATTGTTGAATACAAGCAAGTTTTTAAGATTTAACAGTAAATTAAGAAAATACTGTTTATTTTATTGAAGAGAAGAGGAGAGGAGACTCCATGCTGTCTGCTTCTGATGTGGCAGATAATCTTAAATCTGACTATTTTCCTCAGTAGCATATCCAAAAGTTATATATAACTATTTCATTATAGATAGATAGATAGATAGATAGACTTGTTAAAGATATAAGTATTCTAAATAAATAAATAAACAAGTCATCAAAGTTTCTTCTGATCAAGTTTGATATACTGCAATTCCAGCATAATCCATGAAGAATCAATCTCTCTCTGCTTCTTCAATCTAACTAACTACATAACATTCCATTTCAACCCAGTAAGAGAGAAAGAGAAAGATTACATAATATCCAAGGAAAGGGAGTCGTCCATGGATGCGCTTGAAGGAAGGAGTAGTTTGGTTTTGTTTTGTGATCTGCAGATTAATGAACTAACTGAAGAAGAAGGAAGAAGGGTAGGTATGTATTTATATATATATATATGTAGAGCTAGAGAGAAGAATATAATAAGCAGAGTTGCTTTTCTTTCATCAATCAACAAATAAATACTAAAAATAATTTTGATAGGATAGATATATTTATCTAAAACTAAGTCTCTCTCTCTTTCTCTTTGACTACTGACTCATCGCCAACAGTGAAATTTTAAGATCAAGACATGATCTCTGCAAAATCTCTGTCTCTTTTAGCCATTCATAGATAAGAAGAAGAAAAAGGTGGTGGGTCCCACTCCCATTAGCAAAAAGAATTCTGCATTTTCTCACCTATTTCCTTTCTTGTCCCTTCTCTTCCCTTTTAAATCATTTGCCGAGTACACACATCCTCGAGCGGTTTGTCTAACATCATTTTAAAGTATTGGTGCTTTCATGCATTATTTTTGTTTAGAAATTATTTTATTTATAGTTTAATTCTTCAATTTTAAGAGCATTATACTATGTCTCTTATTAGTAATTATTTCATTTTTATTTTTGCCTCCGAATATTTTTTTTTGTGTTTTTTTTAAAAACTGTTATTTTTATTTTCTACAAGGTAAACCTTAACATTTAAATTAAAAAAAAAATCTTAAAGTTCACTTTATAACCATTGTGATTATTCAGTTTAATTTTACAATTTTTTGGGTAAAATTCTAAATAAAATATTTGCAAAAATAAGTTTAAAGCATGAATACTTTCAAAGGATCCTAGCAAATCCCATCCTCGAGTCGGGGGGTAAATGAAAACAAAAAACATTTTGAAAACTAGCTAGTTTAACTCTTAAGGAATAATTTGGTATGGGTAGACAAAAAAAACTTTTTAAATAATTTGTTAGTTCAGATTTTATTTATGCATAAATAATTAGCACCATGAAATATTTCCTTATATTATAGACGGAAATCAACGTGTGCTCATCACCGAGAAGAAAATTGCAACAAGTTTACATAAATTGACAGAATTTTTCTAGACCTTATCGATTGGTCGTAATTTGCTATGTGAAATAAGGGGATGAGTGTGAAGAATCAAGATGATAAGACTCCGGTACGAATTGAGACCAGTCTAAGAAAAGAGTAAACACATTATAAATATTTTTCTCTTGATGAGGCTCCATTTGGAACCACCCACGGAAAAATAAATAAAAATCAGATAATATGAAAGTTAAGGTTTCAAGGGCAGTTTTTTCAATTTAGGGTAGTTTGCACAATTTTTTCCACGTGTCGATTTTGGGTTCAAATATGATTAAATAATTGATGGAGTAAGTAATTTTTTCATTAGTGAAACTTGAATTAATAAATTGTTAAAAAATATATGAATTAGCAAATTTTCCGAGCAGAAACGTAACCTAGCGCTGTTTGATAACAAACTTAATAAATATGTAATGGACAATGATATTTTGGTAATTGCAATGTATTTCTCTTAATCAAATTACATAATATATATACTAATATTAAAAAACATTATGCTAACTAGAAAATGCTAATTAAGGGAAACTATAATTGCAACACATTATGCTAAATTACTATATTTAACACTCCTCAAGTTGGAGCATATATGTCGAACTTGCTCAACTTAAAACAAATAGTATTAATTGAAGCTTTCCGAAGAGGCTTGGTTAGAATGTCTGCAAGCTGGTGATCTGTCAGAACGTGAATGAGCTAGATACAATGGGGAGAAGAGTATGTTCCCATGATGAAGTCTCGAATCAAGTGACAATCTACCTTAATGTGTTTGGTCCTCCCGCGAAAGACTTGATTCTTGGCAATATGCATGGCGGATTGGCTGTCACAATGTAGCTTCATCAGATCATCGTGACAAATACACAGCTCGTTGATTAAACGTTTCGTCCAGACTAACTCGCAAGCTGTATTTGTCATTGCACGATATTCTCATTCCGCACTGGATTGAGATACAACTGTTTGCTTCTTGTTCTTCCATGATATAAGGTTACCACCGAAGAACACACAATATCAAGTAGTGGACCTCCGATTAGTAGGACAACTCGCCTAGTCGGTGTCAGTGAACGCTGCGATCCTACTATGCCCCTGATCAGAATTTACGAGTCATTTTCCTGGGGATCCCTTGAGATATCTAAGGATCCGAATAGCTGCATTCCAGTGTGATGTGTGTGAGGCTGACATGAATTGGCTCACTACACTTACTGGATATGAAATTTCTGGTCGAGTAACTGTCAAATAGTTTAACTTCACAACCAATCTTCGATATTTTTCATAATCATGTAAGAGTTCACAATCATCAGGCTTGAGCTTGGTCTCGGGAACCATAGGTGAATCGACATGTCTGCATCCAAGCAATCCGCACTCAGAAAGCATATCAAAGACATACTTTCTCTGACAATTGAGTATTTTACCAGGAGATCGTAATACCTTAATACCGAGAAAGTATTTGAGTTTACCAAGGTCTGTAATCTGAAACTGCTTGCTCAAAAACTTCTTCAGTTCTGAGATCCCCTCGACATCATCACCGGTGATAATAAGATCATCAACATATGTGACTAGGATGATTGTCTTCTCCTCTAAGTGTCTATAAAAGACTGAATGATAATTAGCACTCCTGGTCATGCCAAATTGACTAAGTGCATGGGAGAAACGCCCAAACCAAGCTCTGGGGATTGCTTCAGACCGTATAAGGATTTTCGCAAACGACAGACTTTGGAGGACTCCTTCTGAACAACAAACTCAGGTGGTTGTGTCACGCCCCGAAAATATATCAAACTCTGGGGTGTGACCGGCCATTATTTCCTAAAACCTTATGGAAAATAATGAAGTCTTAAAAATTCAAAAACGATAACATCCGAAAAATAGCCAACTTCGAGGGTTTACAGTTTATAGTTTTCCAAATACCCAAATAGCCGAATATCCAAACAAACTAACCAAGTCCAAAATAAAAATAACTCAAGTCGCCGTCTCGGATATCTCGACGCCTTCGGGAACTGTTCACCTAATCATCGGAGATGTTCCCGTCGTTATCTCCCTCCTGATCTGAAAAGGTGTAGAATAATTGGGGGTAAGTTGCTGGGAGCAACTTAGTAAGTAGTAGTCACTTATCCCTACTGGATCAAGCTCTCGGAAAAGATATACATATATACATATATTTATATCTAGGTCATAAAGATTATAGACATAATTATTTTAAAGAGCGTCGAAACCATGCATAGTTCAAAAGTTTCCACAAAACGTATTTGATCAAAGTCAGAAGTTAAATAGTTGATGCAGAACTTATCAAAATTCAAAACCGGATCAGAGTCAGAGGTCAATCAGAAGCAGAGGCGAACTTAATCGAAATTCGGAACGGAACAGATCAGAGGTTTCGAACTTAATCAAAATTCAGAACAGAACAGAACAGATCAGATCGGAGGTTGCTCTAGTCATTTCACCACGCCTACGAAAGGCTCCAATGTTTTCCCCCATTGGAAGGATGCAGAGCCCAGGTATGCCGCTGGGTCAGTCCAATGTTTTCCCCCATCGGAAGGATACAGAGCCCAGATATTCCGCTGGGTCTGCCAAAAGCGATCGATCTTCGTATGCATACGCCGGAGGGGCTATCGTAAGGGTTCAGATCATAGCCAGACTTACGAGCACAGAATTAGAGACAGATAACGAGCTTCTTAAAATATATTTTTAGTAACTAATTTCCTATCAAAATATTATATCGAAACGTATAACAGAAACATTCTTGCAAAATCGATCATATCAAAATATACGTAATTCATAACAGAACTTCAAGCACTTGATCAGAATTTCAAAATACGAAAATTATATTCATGCTCGAAAATGGCTTATCTTTGAAACTTCATGCAATGCAGAAAATATTTACTTTGTAAATATAGGAATAAACTAAAACTACTTACCTCAACTGAAACCCCCAAAACTAATGTCAACGGCTCCGTCAACCCGATCTCCCTAAAAATAATACAATAACGAGTTTAAGACTCTCTGTCCGAACCACAATGTGTACTACACTTCCAGCCACTAATTCAGAACTCAAATCTCCTAGGTTCCAATGCATATTTCAGATTCTCTGTTCCCATCACGGCACGTAAAACTAGGCGGAGACCCGACATCGCATTATTCACAACTTTTTTACCATCTCAGAAAAATTCCCAAAAAAATATTGTAGGTAGAGGTTTCAAATGCGAGACCAACGCCAAAAACGGCGTTGCGTTTCAACATCTGGGTGGCCCGCATAGGTCGGTCAAAGTTGGTCGGGTGTGATCAACTTCATCTTCAACCTAAGACCAGATTTTACAGATTGCATAGCCAACTTCGGGAGCTTGTTCCTCCCTGGTCCGGGCTCGGTTTTGGGTGTTCTTGGTGTCAATGGAAAGCCCTTACAATGAACTACAAGTTCGTGGATTTCTTGTTCCGAAATAATCAGAAAAAATACGACTTTTATGGCCTCAAAGTTCACGGTTCATCAAAGTTTCTGAAACTTCAAATCTCGATATCTAACGAACGACACGATGAAATTAGGTTTCGTCACTTGTGTTAGGTTACTTAGGTCCCGTAGAGTCTAACCATGGCCATAAATGAGAATAAGCACCACCAAAACGTAATCCACCATTAACGACCTTCGAAGCTTTCTCTCTCTATGAATAAACATCTAACACTAAAAGTATGTGAAGAAAGTTATGGAGTTTACCTTAATCGTGATCTGAAACTTGCTCGGAGGCTTGTGGATACTCAGTTTCGTCTGTTCTCGTGGTGGTTTGGTCGGGCTCCGAAAACTTGCTAGTTTCTCGTTTCGAAATCTTCTCTTGCTCTCCAAACTCTTTAGGGTTTGATAGGGCTGCGAAAATAGATGAGGGAACCCTAAGATGGAATAGACGGCACACAAAAACCCTCCAATACTGATTTGTAGTGATTTAGGGTGCTTGCCGTGATATATTATGGTGGTAGTGAAAAAAAAACAACTTTTGACCTTAAGTTTTGCTCTTAGATTGTATTAGACCCTAAATTTTTAAACTTGCAAACCTGGTCCCCAAATTTATGCAGGTTTTACAATCTACCCCCTTAAAAAAATTTCGTCCTCGAAATTTAAGTAATACCTGCGTCGTCGAACAAGTGGGGGTATTTTCGCTTCATGTCCTCCTCCAACTCCCACGTTGCTTCTCTTTCGCTATGATATTCCCATTGAACTTTCACGTATGGGATGGTGCGGCACCTTAATACTTGGTCCTTCTTATCCACTATATGGATAGGTTTTTCATCAAATTATAAGTCTTGTTTTAATTCCAATGGGCGATAGTCGATCACATGACTCTCGTCGTACACGCACTTCCTTAGCATTGAGACATAGAACACATCACACACTCCAGATATCACGGATGGTAATGCGAGTCGATACGCCGATTCCCCAACCCTTTGCACTATCTCAAACGGTCCAACATACCTCGGGCAGAGTTTCCCACGCAGCCCAAACCCCATTACTCCTTTCTTCGGAGAAGCTTTCAAGAATACCTTATCGCCGACTTGGAACTCCAGGTCTCGACGCCTTTCATCTGCGTAACTCTTTTGTCTGCTCTGTGCAGTACGAAGTCTTTCTTGAATTACCTTGACATTTTCTTCCATCTGTTGTTCCAATTCGGGTCCCAAATTTTTTCGTTCTCCTACATCGTCCCAGTGAGTAGGGGTTCGGCACCTCCTACCGTACAATGCCTCATACGGCGCCATCTTAATGCTAGCTTGATAGGTATTGTTGTAGGCGAATTCTACCAATGGTCGGTAGTCATCCCATGAGCCACCAAAATCGATCACGCAATATCTCAACTTATCTTCTAAAGTTTGAATTGTTCGCTCCGTTTGTCCATCAGTTTGGGGATGGAAGGCGGTGCTAAAGCTCAGCTTCGTCCCAAGTGCCTGATGTAAGCTCTCCCAGAATTTGGACACAAACCTTGTATCACGGTCTGATATAATATTCTTTGGGACCCCATGCAGTCGTACAATTTCCTTTATGTAGAGGTTTGCTAGCATGTCTCGGGAGGTATCCTTTCGAATGGGCAAGAAGTGTGCAGACTTCGTAAACCGATCCACAATTACCCATATGACATTCTTTTTACGTGGAGTCATTGGCAATACAGAGAAAAAATCCATTGAAATTTAGTCCCACTTCCACTCCGGTATGTGTAGAGGCTTTAACAGTCCTGGGGGTCGTTGATATTCCACTTTGATTTGTTGGCAAATCAGGCACTGTGCCACATAGTCGGCAACATCCTTCTTCAAACCATTCCACCAGAAGTTCTGCTTAAGGTCCTGATACATCTTTGTCCTTCCTGGGTGAATCTTGTAACACGAACTATGAGCTTCTCGTAAGATCTCCTTTTTGAGTTCTTTATCGTCAGGCACGCATAGTCTGTCCCGAAACCTCAAAGATTTGTCACTATGAACTGCAAAATCTTTACCAGCCCCAGAATCAACCATCACCTTTATCTTTTGCAACTCCAGATCGGTCAATTGCTTTGACTTGATGCGGTCGACAAGAGTTGATTGAAGACTCATATTAGCTCAAAGTGCAGTAGTCTTGTGAACTTCCAAGTTCAACTTCCTCATGTCCTCTAAAAGGTGTCTCTGAGGTGTGAGCATCATTGCTAGGGAACCTGTTGGATTCCTGCTAAGTGCATCAGCTACAACATTTGCTCTCCCAGGGTAGTAGTTCAGAGTTAGGTCGTAGTCCTTCAATAATTCCAACCATCTTCTCTGTCTCATGTTGAGCTCTTTCTGCGTAAAAATATACTTCAAGCTCTTGTGGTCAGTGAAAACTTCACATTGCTCGCCATACAAGTAATGCCTCCAAATTTTCAAGGCGAATACATCTGCTGCCAGTTCAAGATCATGGGTGGGGTAGTTTAACTCCTGCTTCTTCAATTGTCTGGAGCCGTAGGCAATTACTTTACCATTTTGCATGAGTACGCAACCTAGTCCTTTTCCTGATGTGTATCTGTATATTGTGAACCCGCCACTTCCACTAGGCATTGTGAGGACAGGTGCCGACACCAACTGATTCTTCAGTTCCCGAAAGCTCTGTTCACATTCAACTGACCATTCAAATTTAACCCCCTTTTGAGTTAATCTAGTTAGGGATGCCGCCAACCTGGAGAAGTCCTCGACAAACCTTCGATAATACCCAGCCAAACCGAGGAAACTCCGGATTTCTGTAACATTGGTTGGTGGGGTCCACTGCATGATTGCCTCAACCTTCTTCAGATCCACAAATATGCCCTCTCCAGATACCACGTGACCCAAAAGCTCCACTTTGTCCAGCCAAAACTCACACTTACTAAACTTTGCGAACAACTTATTCTCTCATAGTGTCCTCAATGATGAAAGGGCCATTCTGGTACACTTCCTGCGCCTCTTCTTCTTATCGGAAGATGAAGACCCAAGAGTGATTTTCGCGTCTAATGATCTCAGGGATATGGGCGATTCTCCACTCGTTTTCAACGAAGCTTCTAACAGTTGCTTCCCCCAAACGTCTAGGGTTTAGGAAACTTCCAATGAGCACTAAATTAAGGTTATACATGTAGTAATTGAAAGACGAAGTAGGTGAAGTATCTCCGGAAGGATAAGATCTTTGTGGGAATCATTTTAATGGTAAACAAACAAAAGCTCGTTTCAGACGAAGAGAATGTGGTTGATAGCAATAGTGACAGGAATAAAAGGGAGGAGATGGATGGTCGTTGCGTGGAGGATACATCAGAGGCTATCAGTAGCTTTTGAGGTAATGATTACTGGGTGGTAGGGGTTTGGTAACTTGTGCCAGCTTCAGACATGCAACGCTAACTATTGGCGATGGGAAGATGGAAAGTTCTGATCAGAAAGCAAGCGAAAAGGTTGGTGCAGAGCAATAGCGTTGGAGAGAAGAAACTTGCTGATTGGCTGGATGTTGATAAGTTTGAGGATGAAGAAGATGGATGAACTGAGCAAGAACTAGGGTTCGTGCGGAAAAGGGAGAATTTGAAAAAATAATAACACTCTGTAATGTTGGACGTAATCTCACATTACATCTATTTTTTTATGTAATCTCACATTACGTTGAATGAAGTTTGAACGTAAACTCTATTAGAGATATACCCTAGATATTAGGAGATGTAATCTTAGAATATATATATTTAGTATTAGAGATATACCATAAATATTAGGAGAGGTAATCTTAGAATAGATATATATAGTATTTCTATCTATATCTCATATATTTCTACTTGTATTGTACTATATATATGTACCAAGTCTCATATAATCAATTCAAGTCAATATAAAATTTACATTCTATTATATGGTATCAGAGCCTTAAACCTCTCTTCATCCAAAAAAAAAAATCAATCTTTCTTGCCTAGAGTCAATTCCTCTCATCCTTGGAGATTTGCCAAAGATAAGATCTCTTAGTATTTCAACATCATTAATATGTCAAACATTATCATTCCTATTGCTTCCTCTCGCAAGGACTTGGTGACGATCAATGTCGCGCAGCTTCCAATCAAACTCAACTCCGACAACTTTGCAACATGGCATGCTCAATTTCAAACACTGCTCGGTGGCCTCGATCTTCTAGAGTTCCTTGATGGAATTTATCCCTGTCCGGATGCTCAAATTCCCGGTGCAGATGGTGTTACCAAGGTATCTAATCCTCAATTCATACTTTGGAAACGACAAGATCTATTATTGTTTCATAGTATCATGACTTCCCTAACGGAGCGACCCATGTCACGCATTGCTACGGCCAAGACCTAACAAGAAGCATGGAACAAGCTTGCCCGTGCCTATGCGAGTCGATCTCGTACCCATCTATTGTCGCTTAAGGAACGGCTGGCCACACTAAAAAATGGAGACCTTTCTGTCTCCGAATATCTGCAAAACATCAAAATCATTGCGGACGATCTGGCTATTATTGGCTCTCCACTTGATGATGATGATCTTGTTATCTATACATTGCAAGGCTTAGAAGCTGAATTTAGGGAGATCGGGGCGACCATTCGAGCGAGGGATAACCTAACTAGTTCGGAAGAACTTCATCATAAGTTGGTCGATTATGAGCATCTTGTTGAAGAAATTGCACCGACAGCCCACTTCGTGAAGAGAGGACATCAACATGGCAATCGTTGGAACAACAACAACAATAACCGAGAGCAGTCGCAGACCTCTCATTCTCTGCAATGGCAGGCGGCGCAGCAACAGCGAGGACACCAGCTAAATAGTCGTCCAAACAACAGTTATATGGGTGAACCAGGAGCAGGTGCAAACCCTCGTCTTTTCGGTCCACGAATTGTGTGCCAATTTTGTGAAAAACCCGGTCACTCGGCGAAGAGGTGCTACCAAATATTTTCCCCATCCGATATGACTGCAAACATGGCGTCATCAAGCAAAAAACCTGAACCAGACTGGCTCATCGACTCAGGCGCGAGTCATCATGTGACAAATGAGCTCAAAAACTTATCGTTATCATCTCCATGTGTCACGTCATGTTATTTTTTATGAGTCTCACTTTCCAGGTGTTGAAATACCGCAACCCACCATGTCAAAAACAGTCTCTGATGTCCACTCCCCTCTCGTGACCATCTCAGTCCAAGACCAAAATCCGTCAATATCCTCAGATGAAGCCACCCCACCGCTCCAAGTTGTTATGCCCAACATATCGTCAAACACATCACCGTGCATTCCATCTTCCCAAGCCACGGTGTCCACTACACTACTGATGCCTTCTCCACAGCCAACGCCATGTGACCCCCCACTGTCATCATCACCAAATAATGATCGACAATCGACTGAGGTACTGTCTACGGCCACTCCGAATCAGGTTTGTACATAACAAGTTTGCACTTCAGCTCCTTTACGAACGCACCAAATGACAACACGTTCGCTAAATAACATTAGCAAACCAAAACAATTTTATGTGGCCACTCAACACCCTATCTTACAATGTGTTGAGCCTTCGAATGTCTCCCAAGCATTACAGGTTCCAGAATGGAGAAATGCGATGACCGAAGAATTCAATGCCTTGATCGCGAATGGGACTTGGGAGCTTGTTCCGGCGTCAACGACCACTATTATTGTCGGTTGTAAATGGGTATTCCGAGTCAAGCGGCGATCTGATGGAAGTATTTAACGATACAAGGCTCGTCTAGTTGCTAAGGGCTTTCATCAACGACTGGGTATTGACTTTCATGCTACATTTAGCCCCGTTGTCAAACCAACAACAATTCGCACTGTGTTAACACTTGCACTAGCTCGTGGGTGGAAAATTTAGCAACTAGACGTCAACAATGCGTTTCTCCATGGTCGTCTCGATGATGTAGTCTATATGCAACAACCGACCGGGTTTGTCGACCCATCACAACCGTCTCATGTTTGTCGTCTACGTAAGGCAATATACGGCCTCAAACAAGCACCCCGTGCTTGGTTCAACGAGCTGCGATCTTTCTTACTTGCTTATGGATTCGTCAACTCTCAATCTGACAACTCGTTATTCATTCTCTCCACCAAGACCGTAACTATCTATGTTCTTGTATATGTAGACGATCTTATTGTGACAGGAAGTGACATAGCTGCGGTTCAGAAGTTTATCAATGCCTTGTCTTCTCGATTCTCACTCAAAGATCTTGGAGCACTTAATTTTTCTCGGCATAGAAGTCCTTCGCACAACTGATGGACTCTTCCTCACGCAACACCAATACATTCGTCGCTTTATTGACCGCGCCGACCTGACAGGCTGTAAGCTGGTCTCCACGCCGCTATCATCGTCTGCACAACTCCTTCCAAGCGATAACCCCTCGGCCACAGATGGACAACTCTACCGTCAATTGGTAGGCGCACTTCAATATCTATCTCTCACAAGGCATGATGTCTCATTTGCGGTGAACAGACTGTCTCAGTTTATGCATGCCCCCACCGTCAATCATTGGGCGTCTCTTAAACTTGTTCTTCGTTACTTAAAGAGCACGGTACATCATGGTCTCCATTTACGGCACAACTCGTCACTACTTCTACAAGCATACTCTGATGCGGACTGGGCTCGTAATTGCGAGGACTACAAGTCTACTACCGCTTATGTTGTATATCTTGGTGCTAACCCGATATCGTCGCGCTTACACAAACAAAAGTCTGTTGCTCGTTCCTCCACTGAAGCCGAATACACTGCCGTTGCCGAGGCTACTTCCGAACTTCTCTGGATTCAGTCTCTACTCAAGGAGCTCGGTTACACTTGTGAATCACCTCCTGAGGTTCTCCGCGACAATACGGTTGCCACCTACGTTTGCTCAAATCCGGTGTTCCACTCTCGGATGAAACATATTGCGTTGAGTTTTCACTTTGTCCGGGATCTTGTAAACAAGGGTCTTCTTTCTTCAAGTCAATCACGTCTTCACGACTGATCAAATAGCCGATGGACTGACGAAACCCTTTCCCAAAGCGCGTTTTCAACTTTTACGGTCCAAGATGTGCATTTCCGATGGAACTGTCATCTTGCGGGGGCGTATTAGAGATATACCCTAGATATTATGAGATGTAATCTTAGAATATATATATATATATATATATATATATATATATATATGTTTAGTATTAGAGATACCCTAGATATTAAGAGATGTAAATTTAGAATAGATATATATAGTATTTCTATCTACATTATCTATATCTCATATATCTATCTACATTATCTATATCTCATATATCTCATATATGTACCAAGTCTTATGTAATCAATCAAATCAATATACAATTTACATAATCTCATATTACAATGGGCATACATAACAATGCACATTACATCATTTGGCAAACCAACCAACGTAATGTAAATTTAATGAGAACATAAAATGAGATTACATCCCACGTTACTTCTATTCATACACCCTAAAGGATTTGGCCAAAAGGAAAACAGCCGTAAAGGAACAAGAAAACAAATGAGTGTAGAACGCTATTAATGATCCATATGATATGAAGAAACTGGTGTTGGAGTGTGTACAAAATATATAATAACTAAATTAGCAGTACAAATAAAAATAAAATAATAATAATAATAATAATAATAATAAAGAAAAAAAAGAAAGCTAGCTGTCTTTCTCTCTCTCTCTCGGTTCTCTGGTTCTCAATGAATGAGACGAAGAATCTTTTACAGGAAGAAGCCAAACACGACACATCCCAATGCCGCTCCCATCATGCTCCTCCTCAATGACTCTGCTCCGCTCTGCAAATTTTTCCATCATCGTCATTTTATATTTTTTTACACAGTGAATCCGAATGAACATATGTATAATTAAGGAGAAATGATTCATCTTCATGTGCAATAATCAACCAATGTCTCTTATGTATTAATTATTATCAAACTTCAAATAAATTACAGTACTACCCCTATTATTGCTTTTGCAGGATATTTCACGGAAAACTTCAGCATGCGTAGCATTACTCATAATTAAGTAGTAATTAACTACATGCGTATATGAACCTAACCTCTCTCTACATAAATAAATAAATATATTATAAGTATAAAGATAATAAATGAATAATCAAACTTTTGTGGAACACTATGTGACTGACATTGCTGCCACAGCTCATGGCTCTAAACAGCTGCATTTTTTTCTTTTCTTTACCCAAAAAATTGCTGCGTCGTAGAGTAGGGTGGGTTTCTTAAAGCATGTACATTAAAATTCACATCAATAGAAGTATTAAATTAAATACTGTAAAACTATAATAATTGATCACACCACTTTAATCACTAGACAGCACTATCTTTGGTCAAGCAAAGCAATGCAATATTTTTCATCTTCAAGTTCAACTAATTAAGCAACTAGGGTTTTTTCGGTTAACATTGTTTCCGACCATAGATCTACTTAGCCGCTAAGCTTCTCACGTGCATTTGGCAAATCTAATTAAACTTAGATGCAATATTTGCTATATTCAACGCGACACTATATGGATCTTTCAAAACATACCAAATCTGGTCGCGATTTAAAAAAAACATGCAAACACAAGAAGAAAGCATGCAGATATGTATTTACCTCGTCGTTCTGCGTGGGACTGGGAGCTAGAGAATCATCGCTGGGCCCAGGGGCCTCTGACGGGGGAGCAGGTGGACTCGACAACGCTGGCGACGGAGCCGGCGAGTTCTTTTTCGACTCTGATGGAGCCGGAGCGGGAACTTCCGCCGGAACTGGAGGAGAGCTCTCCGGAGCAGGTGGGGAAGCTATCGCAGGTGGTGGTGAGCTCACCGGTACTGCAGCTGGAGGAGAGCTCGCAGGCGGCGGTGGAGACGCTACAGGAGCAGGTGGAGGCGAAGCTGGAGCTGGAGTCGGCGGCGCAGAGGTGGGTACGGCTGCCGGAGCTTTGGCGGGTGGAGTAGCAGTTACCGGAGCTGCAGCCGGTGGGGTAGTAGTTACCGGAGCTGAAGCCGGTGGAGTGGTAGTAGTCGCCGGAGCTTTAGCTGGAGGAGCAGATACAGGGGCGACGGTGGTTGTAGGCGCGGCCGCTGGAGCTTGGCCTCCGACACCTCCGACGACGAGGCAGATCAATACGACGGCGAGAGCGCTCTGGCGAGCCATTTGTTACAGGAGTGTTGAATGTGGGGAGTGAGGGAGTGTTGAGTGAGAGTAATGACTGGAAAGCATGGAGTGGTTCAGTTTATATATATAATAAATAAAGAAGGAAAAATCAGGTGTGGCGTGAGAGTATTCAAGGACGGTGGGGACGCGTTGTGTGGTCCCACCGGCGATAGCCGTTGGATTCGATTGGGCTGGGGCCCACCCAGTGCGCTACGGCTAAAAGGAGACCCGCCCATGTGGCGCTTGACCCATTCTAGCTGCGGGTCCTAGTTGTCCAAAATCGGTGCAACATTAGATGTCGACCCATTTACTTTCTACCTACCTATCCAGTATGCATATTGCAAAGTAACGTTTTTATGCAACACTTTCTCATGTATAAAGTGAAGGTTTTTTTTTACACCCATTTTCTATGAGAAGTAACAATTGTAACATGTTTCATTTACGACTAAGAATATCATCGTTCATATTTAGTTATAAAGAGTAAATGTAAAATACTAGATATATATATATATATATATATATATATATATATATATATATATATATTTTCAAAATTTCACATAATTTTAAATTTAAAGAATCAGACAATAAACATCTACATCATATTATATATATTATATAGTTGTATTGTAGAAAATTTAGTGCAATTATTATTATTATATATATAAGAAAGATTAATTAAAAGTCTAAACTAACATATTGAGAGAATTATTCACGCTCGGATAATGAACTATTTCTCAAATGTAGTTATTAATATATAATAACATTGTAGATACTTTTTTTCCCTTTGGGTGTCTTAGGAGGCCCTCGTCAGAATGACAATATCTGTATCATGTTTATTATTCGCGATAGGTCAAACTATAATGAATAAAGTATTGACTATGAATATTTTTTTCATTCTCACAATTATTAGCAGAGATTGAACATCTGACTACCGGTTAATGAATGGGGCGTTAAACCACCACATTATATTATATGGTTAAATATTTACCAGCTATTCACTAAACTTACCTGATTTTGTCATTCATTTAACCTATTACTCGAATATCTCTCCTATGTTTGGGTTTTTGCTCGTCCAAACCATGTGTGAGAGTTTTATTTTATTATTACTATATATATATATTAAGTGATCTATGGATTATAGAAGTATTGTAATCGTATAATAAGTGAAAAAGATTTATGTCCACAGTGGTATTACGTAAAGATTACGTAAATGTGTGCTCTACATGTTTATTTAAGTAAAGCAAAAAAAAACTTTATACAGTGGTTTTACATAACATTCCTTAAAGATGGGACCCACACGTAAATTTATGTTTTTACATAAAGCATTCCTTAAATATAAGGAATGAACTATGTATTACGTAAACTATTTATAATTATAAATTAATTCATTTTATAACTAATGCTAATATCTTATTGGTGGTTGTTAAAAAATTTAATAATAAAATATATTTAAGGAATATGTTTAAGTAATACAATTGCAGAGCAAATATTTTTTACGCGTGTCTTAATTTTACGTATTACTTAAAGTGTATATAAATGTCTACGTGACAACTTTAAAGAATACGATTATATAAAATCATTGTGATGCTCTAATATTGGACAAAATACGATGTTGTGATATATACTCCAATAATAGGAGGAAAACAAATTAAGATTTAGCCTCTAAAACTAATTACAAAGTCGATATTAGATTAATTATATAACGTGGTTCAACTTTTGACAAATATATATGGATCTACCATATTTGACATCATTAAATATCCATCCATAGAGTCTTCATTTTTTTTTTTTCTTGACTCGTAAATGGAAGTCATATCACTTGTTAAGTAATAATGTTGTTGCTTTCTACTTATAGATTATATATAATATGTATGTATGTACATTTTCATTTTTAGTGAGACGCCATAAGTGTATCAATTATGCATCCACTCCATTATTTGATTTGGCGGCATTCAATGTGATTTCATGTGCTATCTATTATGATAGAACCTGATTGGACAAAAAATATAAAACTATATCAAGATATTTACAAACCTAACTCGTAATTATTATCAACACCCACTTTTTAAAGATCGTTTGGAATTTTTGGGAACATTATCTTTATAAAAGGAAGACGTTAAATAAATTAAACTTTTCTAACGGATTCGAGGAAAGATAATTAGAGCATCCACAATGTAAGACAAAAATGGAGGACAACTCCTCCATGTGGCAATGTGGTTTGTCCATTTGCATTGGAGATGGACAAAATGTCATGTCCAATCCCTTCAAGGGGGGATTTACTCTCTCACATCCCATCATTAATATAGTGAGTTAGTTTAGAAGAAAAAAGTGTTAATTTTATTATTATTTAAAAGAACATGTAAGTCCAAGTTGGTAGACACCACCATTAAAATAGTACTAGACAACCTCAAGACACTTTTCTATTTTATTATATATTGATTATGTGTAACTTATGTGGCATAAAGTGAGATGGAAGTTGGGGTTGTATATTGTGGAATGCTCTTACAACAATTAAGACTAAGTTAAGTTAAGTAAATACAAATATGAAACTCGTTTAGTATATTTAATTAAATGGAAAAATCAGTAAAAGAACATGTTGCCATTAAATGATTAAAGTGCCGGATGCTGTAAAAGTAGCCGTTGGTGTTTTTATATGAGCTGATTGAGCTCCGTGCTGGAAATTGGCATGCATCTGGTGTGTCCGCCTGTAACGGCTACTCCTATAGCTGAACATGACAATAGAGGTGGGCCTCCGAGCATTTTCAATGGTAAAATAGGTAGGGTTAAGAATGCATAGTTTTTTTTTTTTTTTTTTTTTTTTTTTTTTTTTTTTTTTTTTTTCGCGGGTGGTTCTATAAGTCCAGAGTCCTCGTTAGGAAGGCAGCACCCGTAGCATGTTCGCTCCATTAGATTATGGTATGGCTATAATTGTATCATATTTTTTTATACATATATCATAATTATAATTATAACCTTATGAAAGGTCTGAACTATCACTCATGTTAACGGGAGAGGTCTGAAATTTAAAAAGTTAATAACAGATGTCTGAAATTTCAATTTTGTTGATTTGAGGTTTTCCGTCCATTTTGAGGGTTAAATTTAACAGAATTGTGTGAAATGACATTTTTGCCCCTATAATATTTTGTTTTATTTAATATCTTATTTAAGGAAATGTGAAATGACAATTTTACCCCTAAAGTCAAACTAAAGCCACCCAACTCCGGCCACCGCCACCCAACTCCGGCCACCGCCACCCAACTCCGGCCACCACCACCCGACTCCGCCCACCACCACCCGACTCCGGCGACCACCACCTCGACTCCGACGACCACCACCTCGGCTCCGGCGACTCGACTCCGGCCCCGATCGGAGCCAAAAAGCTCCGATCGGGGCCAAAAAGCTCCGATCGGGGCCAAAAAAGCTCCGATCGGGGCCAACAAAGCTCCGATCGGAGCAAAAAAAGCTCCGATCGGAGCCAAAAAGCTCCGATCGGAGCTTTGTGGCTCCGGCCGGGGCCACAGAGCTCCAGATCGGAGCTCTGTGGCTCTGGTCGGAGCCACGGAGCTCCGATCTGGAGCTCTGTGGCTCTGGTCGGAGCCACGGAGCTCCGATCTGGAGCTCTGTGGCTCCGACCAGAGCCACAGAGCTCCGATCTGGAGCTCTGTGGCCCCGGCCGGAGCCACAAAGCTCCGATCGGAGCCCAATTGGGGCCGGTGGCTCCGATTTTGGCCCAATCGGAGCCTTGGTGGTCGCCGGAGTACGATGGTGGTCGCCGGAGTACGGTGGTGGTCGCCGGAGTACGATTGGTGGTCGCCGGAGTACCGTGGTGGCTTCAAGGGCATTTAGGTCTTTTCACTCCAAGCATGTGAGGGGCACACTTGATAGAAGGGCATTTTTGGAAATTTATTTTATTTCCGGTCACATGCCAAACATGTGACCAACTTCCGTTAGTTTTAACGGAAAAAACTAACGGAGACTGCTCTTATCAACAAAACAGAAATTTCAGACCTCTGTTATTAACTTTTTAAATTTCAGACCTCTCCCGTTAACATGGGTGATAGTTCAGACCTTTCATAGGTTCTTAACCCTATCATAAACATATTCATTCATTTATTAGTATCATAAACATATTCATAATCACAATTTTTCATTATGATTTTACCTGAATGTCCATATTTTTAAACTGTATCTATAAATTATTAAAATAGTCTTATTTAAAACACGAGAAACCAAGAATATGAATTCAACACATAAGAAATCTAAACTAATAGAATGCTAACACTGAGAGTACGTTTGGATAGACGTAATGTGAGATTACTTGTAATGTTGTGACCCAACGGGTTAGTTTGTAATCAACAATGTAATGTGGAGTGTAGTGTCAGATTACAGTGTTTGGTTGTGCTGTAATGTGGAGTGTAATGTCAGATTACAGTATTTGATTTGGTTGTAATGTACAATGTAATGTGATTTACTTATTATTATAATATTAATTTATTTAGAAATATATGATATCTTAATATGAAAATTTTAAATATGTATTTATTTTATAAAAAAAAGTAACTTGGTCTATTAACTTTATATTTAATATTTAAACATCAAATTTGAAAATATTAGAGTTTAATTACTACAACAAATCCGGAAATTAGTGACATTTAAATCGTCACAACTACTCAAAAAATTTGTCACAGAAATGATCAGTGACAAAATTTGGTCGTCACTACGCGTCACTAATACTGCCGTCAGTAAAAGTCTTTGTGACGACTTTGCTTAATTGTCACTGATAAAATTACATTAGTCACGAAATTTTCGCCACAACTAATATGTAATTAGTGATGAATAAAGCAGTCGTCACTATGACATTTTGTCACTGATAAATTGACATTTGGGACAAAAAAATGTCACTAATAGGTGACATTTCTGACAAAACAAAAGTCACAGATAACTAGGACTTTTGAGACCAATTCGTCACAAATTTGTTAAAATTTAATAAAATAATCACCAATAATTATTATTTATATATATTATATTATTATTAAATAAAAAAACAGATATATTAACATGAGAATCATAACATAATACCTGAAATTAAATCTTATAACAATATGTATTATACCATTCATAGTGGTTACAAAATGAGATTGCAAAATATCCTAGGTTTCTTAACTTATCATGAATATATATACTATACAAAATTGGAACACAGCATGCCCTACTAGTTGGCTGTTGGTTATCATCAATTCATCATCAAGAACAGTGTACAAGAACAAATGCTCATTGTTGTTCTCCCACTGCTGAGAAGGTTTGTACTTGTCCAGCAAAGATAACTCTCCCTCAAGAACTGAACTTCCACCACATCCGGCAATTGAATAGATATACCATCTGTCCACATCATATATACCGTGTCAAACCAATTACAAAATACTATTCACCTCACCTCACCTCAAATTAACATATTAATTACTAACTAGTACGTACTTCCTGACAGGATGAAATCATTCTCATTGAAGCTGATTCCTATAATGAAGCGCTTCCCCTAGATCTTGCATGAATTGCAATGCCTATACTTCAAACCAATAAATAAAAATATAACCACCATAATTATCCAAACGTCATTATATTCTATATATAATAGTTAAGTAAAGAGGATCATACCAAACTCCTTACGTTCGATTCACTCAAGATGATGTACAACATCCATCGATCTTGGCCAAGATTTCAGCATGATACCATCATAATCCATCTCCCTGTAATGGCAGACAGGATTGCACTCATAAAACTATCTATTCAAATTTGTGATGAACAAATGATGCATGCAGTAAATACTCGTGTAGCATATAGTTATGCGACTCCGGTAAAAATTATCATATTTTCCAAAAAAACAAAAGTGTTGCCATATAAATAGGAGAGGACAAACAGTTTATTCTGGGATTGCGAGCGGGTCAAATATAAGCAGCGCAATCAATTACCGTTACAACATGCCTATTATTTATTAAGAGAAAAATTACAAATATGAGGATAGATACTTACTTGCAACTACTATAAAGCTTGATAGCCTTAGTTTTATGCTTCTCCTTTCTCAGAAAGTCAGGCAGCAGCTTCTACAACAACTCTAGGTAGAAGCTATCACTAACAAAATACACAAATTCATGCATAAGTATCAACTATTTAATGCTTAACACTGGGTGAGCTAGCATAATACCCTCTTTTTTTAATGGAACAATACAAATTCAAACATGTCGAAAAATAAATGTCATATCTCCTACCATCGATGTAACTTTCAACTTCTCCCAAAAGTAAATTGCTTTGCAATAATATATTCATTCTTCAGTTTCCATGTTAGTTTCAAAGGATAGTGAAAAATACTTTTTCAACCTGAGCTCAGAGATCGAACTTTCATCAGCATTATGTCTGCCCTTCAGAATTAAGCTGCCATCTTCTCTGTAAGCAAGAAATGCATTATTCATGTATGTGACAAGCTTATAATTTGTTGTTTGTCATCTACCTACTTTCTTTTTAATGTCATCTTCTGAGCATGAACAGACACAACTATTAAAAGGATGATTACAAATATTCAATATATAGTAAAATATAAAGAGAATAACATGTAATACATTCATGCACAAATTCTTGTTAAATCGCACCTACTTTGCTGCAGACTCCGTCCCATGTAAGCCGCGACCCCGACTCCGTCGAGTGCACGCTGCGACCCCAAGGCCCAACTTCGTAGGCCGCCTCGATGTGCTCACCGGACCTCCTCGTAAATCAATTAGACACTAGAGAACAAAAAAAAAGTGAACCGAGCTAATCCAATGGAGAAGGTCATCAAAGGAACCAGGAAGGTAGGATTCTCTGCTACAAACAAATTCAAACTTGCGGCTGTTTCGAGAGGAATGGATGAGGAAATAGGTACTAGGGTTTGGAGGACATAATGGGCTAGGTGATGGGTCTACCGAAAAAATAATAATGGGCTGGAGTTAGTTTTAAGATGGAGACTTACTTTTTATTATTTTTTTATTTATTATTATTATTATTATTATTAGATTGGAATGAAATTAAGTCTTCTATTAAGACGATGTTAGTCAACTAGCATATATATATATATATATATATTATATAACAAAAACACTAATATATATATATACTATTTGCCCTATATATGTGTCTCTATCTCTATTCTCTATACATATAATGTTTGCCCTTAGTATTCATTTGTGATTATTCAATCGTCATTTATGTTTTAATACATCAGTGACTATGCAATTGTCACTAATGTCGTGATACATTAGTGACAATCATGCAATCATCACATATGTATAATGTTAGTGACAAATAAATTTTTGTCAGTGTTGTATTTTTTTCAGTGACAAATTAGAAGTACATGAGTGACAAAATAAGATGTTGTGACTAAAAATTCTATCAATAATGACGAAAATAAATTTATCACTAATATTAATATTAAGAGTGACAAATTTTTTAACCTGTCACTAATACAAGTTATTTTTTGTGATGACTGTAAATTTGTCACAATAAATTGTCACTGATTCCCTGATTTGTTGTAGTAACTTGTTGGATTACGGGGCTAAATACTGCGGAAACTTAAATACGGTACATGCTAGTAATCACGATTACGCAGCGGAAGATGTGCACATACCTTAATCGCTTTCCGTAGTCCCAAGATCTTGCTGAGGGAGTTCTCGATCCACCGGATGGAACCCGTATAGGTTCTTGTTAAGGAAGCCCTATGCGGTATAGTCTCCACAGCAAAGCCTCTGATCCCTTGACGAGTTTTAAGATTGTCATTCTCATCCACCAATTTCCTTCCCATTTCAGCATCAATACACTCGTGTGTACTTTCAACGATGAGAAGTTCTCTTACATGTTCACTCCATGCATCATAATCCATACCATCTAGATTGCGAGGTTCATAGAAGCGTACCGACCCAGCCATGAAAACTAACATATTGATAATCATGCATAATCAGGGAGACAATAACAATTTGAGAAAGAATTTCATACATCGGATATCTATTAAGATGGAATACGACAAATAATGATTCATCGGCCATCTAAACCAACCGACCACCAGTAAACCGAGGGAAAGGGGTTGTGAAAGAGTTCACATTACCGTCGTCTTCGATCTAATAGATGAGTATAGTTAAAACGGTTTTTTATCGCAAATTATCGGAACATGATTTTCAAAATAAGCATACCCAAACTTGGCTTTCCCAAGACCCTTTTTGTTTTTGAAAAATATTACGATGAATTTACGCATGCATATACAATTCTACTTTACAAGCAAATCATCATAGCAAGCCAAATTCATCATCCAAACCACATATCAAGCATACGCGTCATGCGTCTAATGTTCCGAGGAACTCATGCTACCATATACATAATTCTACTTTCTAAGTAAACTATTACATGCGACTACATCCTCAACATTCAAGCATACGTCTCATACAAGAAACTTCCACATCAAACATGCATATATGGCGATTGGTTTTTTTTTTTTTAACATTTTAAAATATTAGGGGCTGAGTTGCAGTTCATGCTTACAGTCAATTATGCGAATCTCTAGACATGAATCTTAGGCAATTACAACCATCATAACATGTCTATCCTAGTGCGCAAATCATATATTTAATCAGGGCTTTGCCCCCAACATGCAATTTTCAGCTAGCTTGACATAGTCAAGACGACAGTTCTAATAAATATATGTGACAAAAAGTAAACAATTGCAATTCAGCCCTCTAATTATTCTAGTCCTAAAGTCATGCATTTCCGAGATCCATCCCCATAATCGAAACTAGGCATTAAGTTTTAATTAAAAAGTGAAAATTTTAAACCTTCGAGCACTGTGTTTACTATTTTAAAGTTTGAAAACATTTGAATTTTAAAATTTTACCATCTCATTTTATTAATTGACTTGAATTCGAATTTGAAAAATCAGGTTCGGTTCGGTCAATTTCGGTTCAATCCGGTTCGGATCCATAAATCCGGTTCGGATCCATAACTTCGGTTCGGGTTTGGGCCGGTTTTATTTAAAACCTGGTTCGGTCCGAATCGGTTCAATAAAAATAGGATTTCGGTTCAGTTCAACACTCAAAACCGGTTCGGTTAGATCAACTTAGTCACCCCGATCTGACCCGACTAGGTCAAACCGATTAAGAAAACCTGGATTGGTTTAACCCGCTCCGGTTTTGCAAATTGGACCGGCCCATTAAACCCATAGGGTTCGGCCGAAACATTTCTTGTGGGCTAAGTAGGGTTTTAAAATCCACTAAAAACTTAACTTAGCCACCAAGAAATATTAATTATGTAAAATAATTTCCAATATTGCATTTACATATATATATATACGGCTAAATCTATATATATATATATATATTCCCAAGATTCTATCTATAAGATATAAATCAATCAACAATAAATTTTCGGCCAATACACACACATATATATTGTTAGATTACGGGAGTAATCACTATGGATACTTAAACAAAGTACATGTTAGTAATCGGAATTACGCAGCGAAAGATTCACACATACCTTTAAGATGATCCGTAGACCCAAGATCTTCTCAGGAGGGAGTACACGATCCTCCAGTCAGGACCCGTAGAGGTTCTTGTTAGAGAAGCCCTACGCGGTACAAGCTCCACAGCAAAGCCTCTGATCGATTCTTGGCACAGGGACAGATCTTTGGAGTGTTTGCTTGGAAAGCAAATTGGCACACCCTTGGTGAGGTCAAAGGGTTCGACCAAAACTTTGTGGTGTGGGGTTTAGCTTTTTCTCTCTAAAACACTCTAATGAGGGAATAGTGATTAACCCTAAAATTTCCCTCACCAGGGGTGTGCACATAGTGATTCCCTCACCAAGGGTGTGCCAAATTTCCTTCGAGCAAACTCTCCATAGATCTGTCCCCGTGTCAAGAATCAATCAGATGCTTTGCTGTGGAGCTTGCACCACGTAGGGCTTCTCTAACAAGAACCTCTACGGGTCTCGACCGGAGGATCGTGAACTCCCTCCAGAGAAGATCTTGGGTCTACGGATCATCTTAAAGGTATGTGTGAAACTTCCGCTGTGTAATTCCAATTACTAGCATGTACCTTGTTTAAGTATCCGTAGTGATTACTCCCGTAATCTAACAAACTATACATATTATGGGATACCAATTACGGCGCCCATCACCATATGCTTACATATGTATATATATTGTCAATATCTTTAACAGGGAAACAAGTATATTGACAATATATTTTCTTAATCTTTTAGGCAATTAAAATCTATCAATAATATCTTTATCCCTATAATTTATCTAAATATATTGATAGTTATATATATTTCTATATATTGTGTGAATCTATCCATATATTTCTAATTATTGATATATTGTTACCTTTAATAAAAATTAAAATATGGTAAACAATATAATATGTATATGTTTCGGCCGAAATATGTAAACTTGGGGCCTAATAAATTAAAAAAATTTACCTTGTAATTTCAATAGGGTTCGGCCGAAACATGTAATTGGAAACAAGTGGTCAAATTTCAAGATCAAATTTTACTAATATCTACAATCCAATGTTTGATTTTGATAAAAGTTACATTTTTCTTGAAGATCATGAACATCAAATTTTACTAAGAACGTCATGAAAATTTCGGCACCAACAATTGTAAAAATCGGAAATTTTAAATTTTCATTACTTAAAATTTCGGCCAACATGTTAAAATCAAGAACATCAATTTATAAAAATCATGAACTCCTAACACATGCTCTGATACCACTGTTGGATTACGGGGCTAAATACTACGGAAACTTAAATACGGTACATGCTAGTAATCACGATTACGCAGCGGAAGATGTGCACATACCTTAATCGCTTTCCGTATTCCCAAGATCTTGCTGAGGGAGTTCTCGATCCACCGGACGGAACCCGTAGGGGTTTTTTGTTAAGGAAGCCCTACGCGGTATAGTCTCCACAGCAAAGCCTCTGATCAATTCTTGGCAAGGACGGATCTCCGAAGTGTTTGCTCAAAGCAAATTGGCACACCATTGGTGAAATAAGTGGTTCGGCTGAACTATGGATATTTAGGGAGGATGGTTTTCTCTCAAATTATCACAAATGAGGAATTACGATCCAACATAATAAAACCCCTAACACCCTCTATTTATAGGAGGAGCAAAGTGGACAAAATTCTACTTTACCCACACCTATAATTCGGCCAGCCATAGTGTATAAGGGAGGCCCAATTTTAGGCCTCTTGTGTCAATTGAGATTTGGGTCTAGCCGAATTTCCCTAACGTGACATTTACTCAATTGTCTCATGTAACATATACATATTAACGGGCTTCCATTTATGACGCCTAATCACCATATGCTAACAAAACTTTCATTCTTACTTGCTATGTTATTAAAAAAAATTATGCGAAAGTATTTCATTTTAGGATTAATTACTAAAAAAACAAACCCAACTTTAGTGAAATAGAAGTATAAATAACAGAGACTGAAATAGATTAAAAAAAAACAAATGAGTGAAGTATATATTTTTTTTTTTAAAAAAAAAGATAAATAAATAAAGAAATAAAAATGGTGGGAGAGAGAATAATTAATTTAGTAAATATTAATAAAATAATAAACACTACGTAATGTTGGATGTAATGTTGGACGTAATCTCACATTACATCCAAAATCGGATGTAATCTCACATTACGTTGAGAGAGCAAGTCAACAGGTTTTTACAGGTTTTGACTAACCTGTCGTAATCTCATATTACAATGCACATTACATTACAAAGTTCACATTACATCGTTTGGCAAACTAAACGATGTAATGTGAACTCTGTAATGTAATGTGCATTGTAATCTAAGATTACGATGGGATGGTCAAAACCCGTAAAAACTCGTTGACTTGCCCTCTCAACGTAATGTGAGATTACATCCAATTTTGGATGTAATTTGAGATTACGTCCAACATTATGTAATGTTTATTATTTTATTATTTATTTTATCTCCCACTTTTTTATTTCTTTATATTTATTTCCACTTTTTTTTGTCACTCGTTTTTTGTAGTCTATTTAACCCTCAGTTATATATAATTCTACTATATATATCGTAACCTTAAAAAAAACTGAACCCTTAATTTACAAGATTCTTATCTTTCTAGATATCATGTTAGATTTATCGGTTCATTTCATTACTCATTTATTATAAAAAAAAAATGCATACAATATTAGTATAAAATGAATTTCTCCCGCGTAATTTTTTTTATAACATAGCAAGTAAGAATGAAATTTAGCTCTAATATTTTCAAATTTGATGTTTAAATATTAAATATAAAGTTTAGGGATCAAGTTGCTTTTTTTTTTTTCAAAATAAATAAATATTTAAATTTATAATATTAAGATATAGTATATTTTTAAATAGATTAATATTATAATAATAAGTAAATCACATTACAATGTACATTACATACCAAACCAAACCAAACCAAACACTGTAATCTGACATTACACTTCACATTACCGCACAACCAAACATTGTAATCTGACATTACACTCCACATTACATTGTTAATTACGAACCAACCCGTTGGGTCACAACATTACAAGTAGGGCTGGGCATGGTTCGGTTTTTGGCCGAACCGGTTCAGAACCGAACCGGAACCAGATTTTAGGTTCAGTTGGTTTTCTGTACCAGGTAAGAACCGAACCAGATTTTAGGTCCTAGAACCGAACCATAGGAGAACCGGTTTTGAACCGGTTCGAACCGGTTTTGAACCTTTTTTCATTTTTTTTTTACTAAAATTCAAAATATACACTTTTTTTTACTAAAATTCAAAATATACGGCCAATATAGAAATATTCCTAAGTTAAGTTTCGAGTTCAAAACTAAACTCAATTGACTGTAGAACTGATATGAGCTAACATAATATATAATAACTATATATAAGTAAACAAATCTGCTACGACCACCTATATATCCAATATGAACCAAACCCAAATAGTGAAGGATCTACCCTATGGGTGTAAACGATTCAAGCTACTCGTGAGCTTCTCGAGATCGGTTTGGTCGATATTCAAATTCGACTCGCTAAATTTCGAGTCGAGTTGAACTTTTTTTTATACCGGGTCGAGTTCGAGTTCACTTGTACTCGACTCGAGAGGCTCGCGAGCCTAATCGAGCTTTTTTGTTTTGTATATTCGAGTCGAGTTCGAGTTTGAATTTTTCGAGTTTTACGTAATAATATTGAGTCGAGGAAGAGCTCGACCTCGAGCTAAGATGCACCATTTATTATTTAATTGAATTTTTAACCTTATCGAGCCGAACTTGAACATGTCAAGTATGGCACCGAGTCGAGCTCCAGCTTGAAAAATTAAGGCTCGGTCGAGTTCGAGCTCGAGTAAACTGAGTCGAGTCGAGCTTGCCGGATACTCGGCTTGTTTATAGCCCTTTAATCTACAAAAAAAAGATGCAAGTGTGTGTTACTATTTAACAATTTAGGTTTTATGTAATAAAAGTGGTTCTGAAAAACTGGTTCAAAACCGGTTCGGAACCTGTTTTGAACCAGTTGAAAACCGCTCCATATATTCCTTATCAAAACCGAACCATTTAAGAACCGGTTCAGTCAGAACCGGTTTGTATTGGTTCGGTTCCGGTTTGGTTCCGGTTCGGTTCGCCCGAACCGGTTTTTATGCCCAGCCCTAATTACAAGTAATCTCACATTACGTCCATCCAAACGCCCCTAAGACTTCAATGTTCATGGATTATTATAAAAAAAAAATTAAGAAAATTAAATAAAATATTAGAGTGAGTTTTATCAAAGTGTGACATATTAAGACTAATTAATTAATGACTATGGAGGTGGCCAAAAGAAAATGAACGATTGTGATGTTACTGAACTAGGGTTAGGTAAGTTATTAAATTTTGTATTATATATATATATATAGAGTCATGGTTATAACCATGATTATGGACGCAATATTGTAGCCATAACCATTATGTGTATAAAACTCATCACCAAAATCGTACCGTGCCTGAATAGTGCGATTTACCATAATGATAAATCGTGTGAAAATCATAGTTATTGATTTTTCACTGCACCATTGTCGACAGTAGTAAAAATCGAGCAAACATTTTATATCATTGACATAATAGATGATACGAATATGCTTCAGAAATGAATAAACTTGCACAAATACAATATGTTTTTAAGTCTCAACAAATTTCACCGAAAGTTCACCAAGCTCCTTAAATCCCTAAAACCACCACAAAGCATATCATCAATGTAGTTTTCAATTTGATGCTCTAAATTCGCAATATCAATACTTGAAAACTCGTTGATATCAAACCGAGCAAGTCTAAACAACTTTTGCTGGTCAAAATAAACAAATGAATTCTTAAGACTCAAGTAAGTCATGCTTGTTTAATTAATTGTTTTACTAGAGAAAACATAGACATTTTTAAGTGAGTCATGATTGATGATTTTTTTTTTATAATCGTCTAAATTGAGTCTTAAAATAATAATTGGAAATCGAGAGTTACATTGGTACGCCACCGGTGACGAATAGAAAACTGGCATAATATCTATTTTTTAATTTTTAATTTTTTATATATAATATATGGTTAATACATTATTTAGTTACTTATGTCTGACTAATGAGATTAAATGGTTACTTTTATTTTTTGACGAACTAGTTTGGTTATCTACATTTCAGATTGTGATTAAATGTTTCAATCTTATTTCATATGGTCACTTAATTATGTTTGACCCAATGTAATAAAGAGAATATTATAAAATGAAGATTTTACCATTTTCTTCAATTAAATTCAAGTGATCTTCATTTACTTTAACAAGTTTTTCATTAAAAAACTTCAATTTTTTGAAAAAAAAAAAATATCTTTAAAAAATTGAACACCAATTTCGAATCCTAACCCTTCCTGGGATCGAATTCGAACTCACTAGCAGTAGCCGAGTTTGAATTTGAAATTATTAATAAAAAAAATTAAAACTTTTTTTTAATGAAAAAACTTGAATTTTTTTAAGAAGAACATGGAGAAAATTGAATATATAAAATGTATTTTGGATATTTCATTAAAATGTAACGAAATGATCAAATTTGCAAACGTAGGTAAAGAAAAAACACATTTTTAAACTAATTAATCAAACGTAAGTAAACAAACTATTTATTAACCTATAGAATATAAAATATGTTGTATGTCATATGTTCTCGGCCCTAAGCGTAAGCGATTCAGATCCATACTAGCTGCTGCCCCACCTAGGGCTGTAAACGAGTCGAGTCGAGCCGAGTATCTGGCAAGCTCGACTCGACTCATTTTAGTTCGAACTCGGCCGAGCCTTAATTTTTCGAGCTCGAACTCGACTCGGTGCCATACTCGACGAGTTCGAGCTCGACTCAACTCGGCTCGATAAGGTAATATTTTTTTCAACTAAATCGTAAACGGTGCACCTTAGCTCGAGCTCGAACTCGACTCGATTAGACTTTTGGCTCGAGCTTGAACTCGAACTCGATTAGACTTTTGGCTCGAGTTTGAACTCGAACTCGACTTGAACTCAATATATACATATATAATATTATTATTTAAAGCTCGAAAAACTCGAGTTCGGACTCGAACTCGACTCGAATAGATAAAAGTAAAAAGCTCGATTAAGCTCGCGAGCCCCTCGAGTCGAGTACTAATGAACTCGAACTCGACTTGGCTTCAGAAAAAGCTCGACTCGAGCTCGACTCAACTCGAAATTTAGCGAGTCGAATTCAAATATCGACCGAGCCGATCTCGAGTAGCTCACAAGTAGCTTGACTCGTTTACACCCCTAAACCCACCTAACAAGAACGAGTGAACAACAGCAGAAGCCATCGCGTGGGCCTTTCCTATGTGGGTGCAACTCTTATATATATATGGTAGGCCTTAAGTCACTACAGAAACGCGCTTCTTGATGGTTGTGACTTGTGGCCCAAGGACTAGCAACCCTATTAGTATAAAGTATAGTGGAAATGAATTTCTAATTGAATTTGGCGGTCCCATTAGTTAAGTTAGTTGGAGTTTAATTGGCCTAAAAAAATGGAGTATACAATAACTACACCAAACTATATAATATGGTTAAGCAGTTAATTCATTAACCAGATGTTAGGGGTTCAATCACTTTACCACTTAAGGTTTGACTTAGTGCGAGTATGGAAGTTAAGAATTAATTTAGGTATGGAACAAGCATGCTATGAGTGATGTCTGTCCTCCTAACGGGACCCCACCTAAGACTACCCCATAAAAATACTACAACAATTACAACAATTATGTGAGGCAAATCCACAGTTATTTTGTTAAATAGTAAGGTACGTTAAATTTCTAATCGAGTCATGTTAAGTTTAAAGTTTTAGGGTAATTGGTTATGTTAGCTAATGGGGTTGCTCTAATACCAGCTCGAATCCGATACGGCCTTCAGAAAAGGTTTAGCATGATATTAGACTATAATGAGCCATATATTAGACTATCAAGATGAATAGAGCCATAAATTCTCTTAATTGAGTTTTCAAATAAGTGAGTACCAAATATATATATATTTAAAAATTAAAAGGTAAAAAAAGAGAAACCCAAATAACGTGCTGATTACGGTTTAAACTCTTATTATATAGCATTCTTTCTCGGGTCAATAACCTGGGAGAGGTCTGAAATTTGGCCCTTGTGAATTTGAGAGGTCTGAAGTTTGAAATGGTGATAACAAAGGTCTGAAGTTTCGACTTGTAGATAATAGAGGTCTCCGTTAGTTTTTTCCGTTAAAACTGACGGAAGTTGGTCATGTGCATTGCATGTGACCAGAAATAAATTTTTTTTCCAAAAATACCCTTCTTGCATCTCACATGATTCAATGAAAAGACTAAAATGCCCTTAAGGCCACCACCCAACTCCAGCCACCACCACGGCTCCGGCCGGCCACTACCCAACTCCGGCGACCACCACTCTCTCCGACGACCACCACCCTCTCCGGCGACCACCACCCTCTCCGGCGACCACCGCCCTCTCCGGCCGGCCACCACCCTCTCCGACGACCGCCACCACGGCCCCAATTGGGCCCAAATCGGAGCCACCGGCCCCGATTGGGCCCAAATCGGAGCCACAAAGCTCCGATCGGAGCTCGGTGGCTCCGATCGGAGCTATGTGGCTTCGATTTGGGGCCACAGAGCTCCAAATCGGAGCTCTGTGGCCCCAGATCGGAGCCACAGAGCTCCAAATCGGAGCTCTGTGGCTCCGATCGGGGCCACAGAGCTCCGATTTGGAGCCACAGAGCTCCGATTTCACACGGTTCTGTTAAATTTTACAGAAAATTTGGACGGAAAAACTAAAAATCACAAAGTCCAAACTTCAGACCTCAGTTATCACCATTTCAATCTTCAGACCTCTCAAATTAACAAGGGCCAAACTTCAGACCTCTCCCAGGATATTGACCCTTCTTTCTCAAACTAGCAGTCAGTCCCCCAATACTAAAAAATTTAAACAACAACCATACCATAGCTTGACTATATCCAGTAGTCTTGATGATTTTGGGGACAATGTCAAGCTGCAATATCATATCTAATGTGCCTAACAAGCACCGGAATGACAATGTCCGGCGAGCTGAGCTGGGGTAGATGACCGTCAGACGACATGACCTCGACGATAGACTCGCCTCCCAAATGTTGGTGAAGATACTCAGTTACCACCACAGGCACCGCCAGGTCCTTGAGGCTCTGCACAATGTGGCACGGCACGGTCACCATGCCAAGGATCGACCTCATGTCGCTGTTAAATATGGTTTGAGCCACGCTCAGCGCTATGTCGGGCCTAACATTGAATAACGTACGACTGAATTCCTGAACCGACACAGAGTCCATGTCCCCACCCACCATGATTGGGGCGAAGCCAGAGCACCAGGACTTGTAATTCTCACGCATCGCGTGGAAAAGCTGGTCAATGTCTTCCTGCTCGAATCCTCCATAGTAGTCCGAGTCATTCAGGTACCTAAGTGGCACAAACTGTAATTAATTAATTATCAACTCTTCTTGTCATGGAATTATGTTCTTTTTTTAATAACCCCAAATTCTCACTTCAACTCTAACTCTTTTTATGTTTTATTTATTAAGATGATTTAGATATCAAATTCAACATTCTAATCACCTCCCGTAGTTCAAATAGTGGTTTACATCAAATCAAAGATATTTCTCTATAATATTTTCAATTTCTTAACCAATTCATCACACATAGCTTAAAGTTTACATAACAATTAACCAATGTAATATTATATAATAAAGTTTAAATATCCGATTACTACTAAGAAAAGAAAAGAAAAGAAATGAAGTGTAACTATTATGTACCTGGGTGAGGCTCCGAGCATGATGATCTTGGTGAAAAGATCGGGGCGGGAGATGGAGGCGACGGCGCCGATCATGGCGGAGACAGAGTGGCCGACGAAGATGCAGGAGCTGACGTTGAGCTCCTCGAGGATGGCGAGGAGGTCATAGGCGAAGCCCTCGAGGGTGGCGTAGCGGTCGAAGTCGAAGTAGTCCGGGTTAGTGGTGCCGGCGCCGATGTTGTCGTACACCACGACACGGTAATCGTCGACAAGGTGCGGGATCAGGTGCTTCCACACCGACTGGTCCGTCCCGAAGCCATGGGCAAGTACGATGGTCCGGTCGCCCGATCCGACCACTTTCAGATTGTGTGCGTCCTCCAGAATCCCCATGATTGTGCTGCTCTCTGCTTCTGCCTGCACTTTGGTACTTACAAGCCGTGAAAATGGCGGCCTTTAGTATTTCTTAAAGGCTATGGTATTTTTATTATTTTATTTATAAATATGAAGAGAGAGTATACGTAATAGCATCAGAACCACATGTTTGGTGGAGCCGAGGTGGTCCAGGAAGCCAGCATCCACTATTCTCTTCTTCATGATAGATAGGAATTTGGGCTGAAAACTTTTGCTTTCATTTTAGATAGAAGATATTTCTAGTTTTTTAGATGATCTTTTTCTGAACCAAAGGGATGGATGGATATACCCAGCACAGCATTTCTTTTTATAAGGAAGGAAATAATTTGTAAAACTATATTAAATTATGTTTTTTTAATATTTATGTTATAATAATAATTAATAGATAAGAAATATAACACGTAACATTTAATAAAACGAACTTTAAAAAATTTATGAAACTGCCCCCCTGCGATGTTCCAATTTGAAAAATGCCCCTCGGGATGGGGCATTTATGAAAATGCCCCGTCCCGCTGATATTATCAGCGGGACATGACCTGTCCCGCTGACTGCCACGCGGGATGATCTGTCATCCCGCGTGGCTACTGTCCCGCTGATAATACCAGCGGGACGGGAACCCGACAAAACGGGTTCCCCTAGGTGCAGGCATGCGCGCCTGCGCCTAGGGGAACCCGTTTTGTCGGGTTCCCCGTCCCGCTGGTAATACCAGCGGGACAGGACGGCTGGTTTCACAAGAAGAAACCAGCCGCCCCTCCCCCCACTATACCCCTAACCCTAATTCCAGCCGCCCCTCCCCCCACTATACCCCTAACCCTAATTTTTTTCCACCTTCCCATCTTCTTCCCTTATCCTCCTATTTTCTATAAGAACCCCAATTCTATGCCTTAGTAAAAATATAATTCTCTCATCATTTTACTTATAAAGGAGTTATATTTTCAATCTTAAATTTTCAAGGGGAATGGCTTACCATGGTGAAGGCAGTTCTTCCGGTTCAAGAAGAAGGATGAGTTTTGGCAATGAACTAGGAGATAATACCGTGCTCTACATGAATAACGTACACAGGGCTAGTTTTGTCCACACGGACACGGTAAATTTTCTATTTTCTCTATAAATATAAATGTTTATATTGATACATAGATTAAATTAGATTGCGTAAATAGAGTACAATGCCAAATAAATATGTTATTGATACGAAAGTAGATGTTTTTTTTTTGTTCGAAATAAAAGTATTTTTATAATTTTGAAAAAAATAAAATTGAAAATCGAAATTTAAAAAGAAGAAATTACTGAGTTTTGTTTTTAAATTTTGAAATTTGACAATTTCTTTATAAATGTCCAATTTAAAATTAGAATCATAAATTAAAATTAATGTGCTTTAAAATGTAGAAAATTATTTTTAAAATTTTAGACTATTAATTAAAATTTTAATTAGAAATTTAAATAACAAATCAGCGATTTTAGATAGTTTGAAATTATTGTCGAAATTATGTAAAAACAATTTCCAAATTGAAAAAAAAAATGTTCATTATTGTCTTACGGTTCCAATTAGTGTGTTATTAAATGTTAACCGTAATTACAAATTTAATAGTTTTTTTAATTTCTTATTTAAATACAAAATAAAAATATTTGGTTTTCCAATTTCGAAATTATATTAGAAGTTAAAAAAAATTCAAATTAAAAAAAGCAAACTGAAAAATATAGATTAGATTTTTTTTTTAATCTCTATATTAAAAAATAAAATAAAAATAGAAATTATGGTGCTATTAAATTTTGAAATTAATTACGAATTTTCATGGTTTCTTATTAAATACGAGAAAAAATTTAAAATTATTGGGTTTTCAAATGTTCAAATTATACTAGAAATAGTAAAAAAAAATTCAAATTAAAAATAACATTATTGAAAAATATTAGAAGTTAAAAAAAAATAAAATTAAAAAAAGCAAACTGAAAAATATAGATTAGATTTTTTTTAATCTCTATATTAAAAAATAAAATAAAAATAGAA
Source organism: Clarkia xantiana subsp. parviflora (assembly GCA_036873135.1). Classification (NCBI taxonomy): domain Eukaryota; kingdom Viridiplantae; phylum Streptophyta; class Magnoliopsida; order Myrtales; family Onagraceae; genus Clarkia; species Clarkia xantiana. The sequence continues at coordinate 13,086,879 of JAPTYO010000008.1, read as the reverse complement.
ATTATGGTGCTATTAAATTTTGAAATTAATTACGAATTTTCATGGTTTCTTATTAAATACGAGAAAAAATTTAAAATTATTGGGTTTTCAAATGTTCAAATTATTGTAGAAATAGTAAAAAAAAATTCAAATTAAAAATAACATTATTGAAAAATAGAGATTAAACGGTTATTTTTTTAAATTTCTACTTAAAAATAGATATTACTGTGCTATTAAGTGTTGACATAATTTACGAAAATTTTGAAAGTTTTTTATTTAAAATGTCGAATTTATAGCGTTTTCAAATAGGGTTTCTACGAGTTCTGTAGAAAAAAAAAAAAAAAAAAGTCTAATCTAATCTCTATTTTTAAATCCTGTTTTTAATTTTATTTGAGAGTTATCTCAAATAAAATTAAAAACAGGATTTAAAAATAGAGATTAGATTAGACTTTTTTTTTTTTTTTTTTTTTTTACATTTTGAATATAAAAACATAAATTAGAGTGTTATAATATATTAAAAGTATTTATGAAATTTGATAGTATTTTTAAATGTTGATTTTAAATAGAGAAATTAGAATTATGAAAAATAGATATTGGACATTATTGAAGAAATATTTTTACATTGAAAAAACTTTGAAAATAAAATTGACGAATTAATTATTTTTAACTAATAACGAATAGTTTCATGTTGATAGATCGAGACTCCATGGCCCGAGTCACACTTTAGATGTGCAAAATTGTGGGAGATAGACGAACGAACTGCGGGGTTCGTCAACCGGGCGGGCTTTCTTGATGCAGGATTGACATCTCGTATTGAGGTAGATGTTGGAATGATGCATGCTTTAGCGGAGAGGTGGCGACCAGAAACCCACAGTTTTCATCTTCCACAGGTGAAATGACGATTACTCTGAAGGATGTGGCGATGATCTTGGGGTTAAGGATAGATGGTCCGCCGATATCAGACCATTACAGAGATGGAATTGTATTAGATCCCGAAGTTTCAGTTGCGGGATTTATGAAAAATCACACTCTATCTGTTTTCCAGCGTTTGTTTGGTGAACAACCGCCTGCCAACGAATTAATCAAAGGGACGTGTGATCTCAAGTGCAGCTGGTTGAAGAACACTTTCTTGAAAGAAAAAAACCATCCTCAGTTCTTAACAGAGGATGATGAAGAAGCAGAAAAGAGAGCAAGAGCGTATATATTGTGTCTCTTAGGGACAGTTTTATTCGCAGACTCCAACGGATCGTTGGTGCCACTGCAATATTTATATTTTATCGAAGATCTGGACGTGTGCAGTCTATACAGTTGGGGTTCTGCTGTATTGAGCCACTTGTACAGGGGATTGTGCAAGTGGACTTGTAAAAAGTCAGCGACCAAAATCGGCGGTTGTGGTGTGCTAGTACAGGTATTGAAAATGCATTATTAATATTATTAATTACTTATATTATGTAATGATATTTATCTCATATATAGGTGTGGTGTTGGACGTATCTCGCGCTTGGTAGACCCACGTGCTTTGGTCATGTTGAGGCTGGTCGTGCTGTCGGTTGTTGGTGGAGAGAGAAAAAGAGTTCAAAGAAAACTGTCCAATCTCGTACTAGGTGGTTTTACCGAGATGAACTTAAGATATTGAAGAACTCTGCGGTATTAAACTTAAATAATCGATCATTGAAATGGCATATTATATTTATAGTTAATATGTTGACTCTAATATTGTTATAACACAGGTTACTTGGAACCCATGGACCGCGGAAGTTGCATCAATAATGCCACAAATTGCCAGAGAAGGTTGGGAATTGGCATACTTACAACTACCTCTGATCCACTTTAACTCTGTTGAATATCAACTGCCACAACGAGTGTATAAGCAGTTAGGCTTTGGATTTTATATCCCCGAGGTGTTCCCTGATCGACAATTATGGGATAACCTCCACTCGTGTGCCCAATGGCAGAAGTCACCGGCAACACCGTGGCATGTTACCCATGAGGAGTACATATTGTTGTGGAACAACCGCAATGATCGTGATATGTATCCTATCCCTGAGCCCGAATGTGTGAGGTCGAAAGAATATTTCAAGTGGTATCGTCGTATTACAACTTATTTAGCTAAAGATCAACAAGAAGTTGAAGTTGAAGCTGAAGAAGTTGAAGAACAACGACCATTGCATGTTCGCCCTTCGCAGGGGTATCTCGGTCAACACGGTGACATGATAAGCTACATGGTAAGACAAGTGAAATATATCTTTATAAGTCTACAATTAAGTCATTCGAATAACCACTATTACGTGAATTGTTGAACAGGCGCGTGGCTACATATTGTGGTGGTTCATTGGTTTGCATTCCACCGGGGACTGGTAGCTGGACATAATACTTCCCCACATTTCGAATGTGGTGATTGCATTCCACCCATCCCGTAAAACGATCCCAAGAAGAGGCCTTGATATACCGCAGAGTCGCATTGCATGGATTTTTGCATCGCGAAATGTAATACCGCGATGACATTGTAGCTCAACATATGTACCGCCGTGTATATGAATATGCCAGCTACTAATGACCTCGACGTCATAGCGAAACAAAATGTAAAACATTTTCCTATATGTAGAATATAAACCGAATTAGAAGCGTCGTATAAATTCTACGGCACTCTAAATTCAGATCCGTTTGCAGAATTGAACTTCCCTAATAACTAATAATTTGTACTAATTTTTTCAAATTTTTCTAAAAATTCGACATTTGGACCGAACACTGCGTTTTAAGGGGGGTCGAACACTCTTCGGTGCGGAAAACCCTAAATTTTGAAATTCTAAAAAAAAATTGAAAAATTTACATACTGTTAATTGAATAATAAATTCAATAATTCTCGAGTTTCATTGCATTCATTATTGTAAATAAGCGGTACTCCTAAATCAAATTTCAGACGTTAATTTGGGTTTTTTTTTTAAACTTTGACAAGCTCGTATAAATTCTACGGCACTCTAAATTCAGATCCGTTTGCAGAATTGGACTTCCCTAATAACTAATAATTTGTACTAATTTTTTCAAATTTTTCTAAAAATTCGACATTTGGCCCGAACACTGCGTTTTAAGGGGGTCGAACACCCTTCGGTGCGGAAAACCCTAAATTTTGAAATTCTCAAAAAAAATTGAAAAATTTACATACTGTTAATTGAATAATAAATTCAATAATTCTAGAGTTTCATTGCATTCATTATTGTAAATAAGCGGTAGTCCTAAATCAAATTTCAGACGTTAATTTGTGTTTTTTTTTAAACTTTGACAAGCTCGTATAAATTCTACGGCACTCTAAATTCAGATCCGTTTGCAGAATTGGACTTCCCTAATAGCTAATAATTTGTACTAATTTTTTCAAATTTTTCTAAAAATTCGACATTTGGCCCGAACACTGCGTTTTAAGGGGGTCGAACACCCTTCGGTGCGGAAAACCCTAAATTTTGAAATTCTCAAAAAAAATTGAAAAATTTACATACTGTTAATTGAATAATAAATTCAATAATTCTAGAGTTTCATTGCATTCATTATTGTAAATAAGTGGTAGTCCTAAATCAAATTTCAGACGTTAATTTGGGTTTTTTTTAAACTTTGACAAGCTCGTATAAATTCTACGGCACTCTAAATTCAGATCCGTTTGCAGAATTGGACTTCCCTAATAACTAATAATTTGTTCTAATTTTTTCAAATTTTTCAAAAAATTCGACATTTGGCCCGAACACTGCGTTTTAAGGGGGTCGAACACCCTTCGGTGCGGAAAACCCTAAATTTTGAAATTCTCAAAAGAAATTGAAAAATTTACATACTGTTAATTGAATAATAAATTCAATAATTCTCGAGTTTCATTGCATTCATTATTGTAAATAAGCGGTACTCCTAAATCAAATTTCAGACGTTAATTTGGGTTTTTTTTTTAAACTTTGACAAGCTCGTATAAATTCTACGGCACTCTAAATTCAGATCCGTTTGCAGAATTGGACTTCCCTAATAACTAATAATTTGTACTAATTTTTTCAAATTTTTCTAAAAATTCGACATTTGGCCCGAACACTGCGTTTTAAGGGGGTCGAACACCCTTCGGTGCGGAAAACCCTAAATTTTGAAATTCTCAAAAAAAATTGAAAAATTTACATACTGTTAATTGAATAATAAATTCAATAATTCTCGAGTTTCATTGCATTTAGAGTTGTAAATAAACGGTAGTCCTAAATCAAATTTCAGACGTTAATTTGTGTTTTTTTTTAAACTTTGACAAGCTCGTATAAATTCTACGGCACTCTAAATTCAGATCCGTTTGCAGAATTGGACTTCCCTAATAGCTAATAATTTGTACTAATTTTTTCAAATTTTTCTAAAAATTCGACATTTGGCTCGAACAATGCATTTTAGGGGGGATAAACACCGTTCGGTGCTGAAAACCTAAATTTTGAAATTCTTAAAAAAAATTTGAAAAATTTACATACTGTTAATTGTATAACAAATTCAATAATTATCGAGTTTCATTGCATTTTTAGTTGTAAATAAACGGTAGTCCTAAATCAAATTTCAGACGTTAATTTGGGTTTTTTTTAAACTTTGACAAGCTCGTATAAATTCTACGGCACTCTAAATTCAGATCCGTTTGCAGAATTGGACTTCCCTAATAACTAATAATTTGTTCTAATTTTTTCAAATTTTTATACAAATTCGACATTTAGCCCGAACACTGCGTTTTAAGGGGGTCGAACACCCTTCGGTGCGGAAAACCCTAAATTTTGAAATTCTCAAAAAAAATTGAAAAATTTACATAATGTTAATTGAATAATAAATTCAATAATTCTCGAGTTTCATTGCATTCATTATTGTAAATAAGCGGTACTCCTAAATCAAATTTCAGACGTTAATTTGGGTTTTTTTTTAAACTTTGACAAGCTCGTATAAATTCTACGGCACTCTAAATTCAGATCCGTTTACAGAATTGGACTTCCCTAATAACTAATAATTTGTACTAATTTTTTCAAATTTTTCTAAAAAGTCGACATTTGGCCCGAACACTGCGTTTTAAGGGGGTCGAACACCCTTCGGTGCGGAAAACCCTAAATTTTGAAATTCTCAAAAAAAATTGAAAAATTTACATACTGTTAATTGAATAATAAATTCAATAATTCTCGAGTTTCATTGCATTTAGAGTTGTAAATAAACGGTAGTCCTAAATCAAATTTCAGACGTTAATTTGTGTTTTTTTTTTAAACTTTGACAAGCTCGTATAAATTCTACGGCACTCTAAATTCAGATCCGTTTGCAGAATTGGACTTCCCTAATAGCTAATAATTTGTACTAATTTTTTCAAATTTTTCTAAAAATTCGACATTTGGCTCGAACAATGCATTTTAGGGGGGATGAACACCGTTCGGTGCTGAAAACCTAAATTTTGAAATTCTTAAAAAAAATTTGAAAAATTTACATACTGTTAATTGTATAACAAATTTAATAATTATCGAGTTTCATTGCATTTGTAGTTGTAAATAAACGGTAGTCCTAAATCAAATTTCAGACGTTAATCTGTGTTTTTTTTTTAAACTTTGACAAGCTCGTATAAATTCGACGGCACTCTAAATTCAGAGCCGTTTGCAGAATTGGACTTCCCTAATAACTAATAATTTGTACAAAGTTTTTCAAATTTTTCTAAAAATTCGACATTTGGCCCGAACACCATTCGGTGCTTAAAACCCTAAATTTTGAAATTCTTTAAAAAAATTGAAAAATTTACATACTGTTAATTGTATAATAAATTCAATAATTCTCGAGTTGCATTGCATTTGTAGGTGTAAATAAACGGTAGTCCTAAATCAAAGTTCAAATGTTAATTTGTTGTTGTTTTTTTATTTTTTAAACTTTGACAAACTTGTATAAATTCTACCGCACTCCAAATCCGTATCCGTTTGCGGAATTGGACTAACCTTATAACTAATAATTCGTACTAATTTTACTAAATGTTTCTAAAAAATTGAGATTTGGCCCGAACACTGCGTTTTAGGGGGGTTGAACACTGTTCGATGCTGAAAACCCTAAGTTTCGAATTTTTAACATAAATTTGAAAATTTAATGTACCGTTAATTATATAAAAATTCAATAAATCTCGAGTTTCATTGCATTTGTAGTTGTAAATAAACTGTTGTCCTAGATCAAAGTTCAAACGTTAATTTTTAATTTTTTTTTTTTAAACTTTGACAAGCTCGTATAAATTCTACCGCACTTCAAATTCAGATCCATTTGCGAAATTGGACTTCCTTAAATAACTAATAATTCGTACTAATCTACTCAAAAAGTATTGATTTTTTTTTTTACAGATTTTTAATATAATTTAATTTACAAAATTTGTTTTTGTTAAATAAATTAAAATTTCTACTTTATTTCAGTACAAACAAAAATTATCATATTTTTTTTTAACATAATAGTTGTACTATATATATCATTTTTTTATTCACATACTATATACGTGAAAATTCTATTTTTCAGAATACAAAACAAATAAACAAAAATTAATTTTTGTTACTTACATTATAATTTCTACATTATTTCATCACAATAAAAATGTCATCATATCCTATTATTTTTTTTATTTCACATAATAGCTGTAATATATACATAATTATAATCTATATATGTGAAAATCCTTATTTTCGAAATTTAAACAAAAATCATACAAAATTACGTTTTCTTAATTATATTATAATTTCTACACTAGTTCAGCACAAAAATAATTATCATAATCTCTTATTTTTATATCTTACATAATAGTTGTACTATACGTATCATTATAATCAGAATACTTAGTAAAAAAATAACAGTATGTTACCTTTCTTTTGATATACAACTTCTGCTATGTCACAACGTACTCAAATGAGTTGGCATTCCTGAAAATTTTCCAAAAAGCATAAATTGTAGCATTATAACAACATATATTAACTATAAAAAATCTAAATTTTATAAGCTTAAATTACTTTACCTTAGTTTGAAACAAGAAGAAACAATACAAAGGAAAAATAAATTGTATAAGGGAGTACAAATATATAGGGTGAGGGTTCAAAAAATCGGACCAGCTGCTGGTCCGGTTTTGACTAGCTGCTGGTCCGGTTTTGACCGGCAGCTGGTCCGGTTTTGACCGGCAGCCGGTCAAAATGACCAGCGGCTGGTCAAAGTGACCAGCCTGTCCCGCTGGTAATACCAGCGGGACGGGGAACCCGACAAAACGGGTTCCCCTAGGCGCAGGCGCGCATGCCTGCACCTAGGGGAACCCGTTTTGTCGGGTTCCCGTCCCGCTGGTATTATCAGCGGGACAGAAGCCACACGGGATGACAGATCATCCCGCGTGGCAGTCAGCGGGACAGGTCATGTCCCGCTGACCGTCCCGCTGATAATATCAGCGGGACGGGGCATTTTCATAAATGCCCCATCCCGAGGGGCATTTTTCAAATTGGAACATCGCAGGGGGGGCAGTTTCATAAATTTTCCTAGGAATTTGGGCTGAAAACTTTTGCTTTCATTTTAGATAGAAGATATTTCTAGTTTTTTAGATGATCTTTTTCTGAACCAAAGGGATGGATGGATATACCCAGCACAGCATTTCTTTTTATAAGGAAGGAAATAATTTGTAAAACTATATTAAATTATGTTTTTTTAATATTTATGTTATAATAATAATTAATAGATAAGAAATATAACACGTAACATTTAATAAAACGAACTTTCACCCCTTTAATTTAACTTTTTATTTATATAGAAAATTGAAGTTGGGCTCAAATCTCTTTATTCTTCTCGTACTATTTTCACCTTTAATTTCCTTCTGTTTTTCGATTTTTCTTTTCCCGAATTCTTCTTCTTCGACGTTTAACAAAATAATTACAAAAATAATAATATAAACTAGGATACCTGCCCTACACAATGTATGGGGTGATTTCATATATATATATATATATATAATATTATTTGATACTATTTATTATTTATATATTCTGATAATAGATTAATTACATTTCTTTTGAAAAAGTATTTATAATAACAAATATAAATATCAAACACTGGAAAAAAAAAAAAAAAAACCTTATTAATCGGACAAAATTTAGGATTTGTATGTTTCGATGATGACATATATAAATTAGTCGGTAAATACATTTTTTATCAGGAAAATTGTATTTTGGTTGGTAAATATAATATAATTGCCAACCAAATGCATTTTACGGGTAAAGAAAAAAAAAAGTGATATTAAAAATATAAATTTTACTAACTGTATTTCGGCAGCTTTAGGACATGTATATTTTAAAAAAATTATTTATATGTTTTGCCGATAAAATATAATTTAATTATTAAATGTAATATAATTGCCAACCAAATACACTTTGTTGGTAAATGAAAAATATTGAGATTGATAAAAAGAACTATAATATAAATTTAAAATTTTACTTATAGTGTTTTGTTAGCAAACTATAAAACTTATATATAAAAAAGTGATCTAACATATGTCGAAATCGATCTTATAAACTCTAACGTGAATAACTTATGATCTGACTAATTGGATTAGACAATTTAATATTATTTTAATAATGTATTAAAAGTAGCATTATTAACATGTTAAAATGTGTACTCTTTTACGTATTGTCTTTCCTACCAAATTAATATACAAATATTCATTTTAGCTCAATTTTTTTAGAAGGTCGGTTCATTTAGTAATAAATCTATATATCTTTATACCAATATAAAATGTGAGAGTTGTCCTCACCCCAAAAGGTACCTCTTGAACATTTTTATTTTTATTTTATTATTATATATATATATATATATATATATATATATGTTATATTTAGTTCCCATAGTTTTTATTTTATTATATACATATATGTGTTATATTTAGTTCTCCTATTTTTATAAAATGTATAAAATGGCGATTAGTTTTTTTTATTTGAGACCCATCTATTTATCTTTACTATTACTAAAAAAACCATTTAATTACATTTTGTTATTTTTAGTTTTTTAGGTCGCTTAATTGGTAGGTCACCGTAGTTATTATTAATTAAAATGTGATAGTTTTATATACCAATATAAAATGTGAGAGTTGTCCTCACCCCAAAAGGTACCTCTTGAACATTTTTATTTTTATTTTTATTATTATTATTATTATTATTATTATTATATATATATATATATGTTATATTTAGTTCCCATAGTTTTTATTTTATTATATACATATATGTATTATATTTAGTTCTCCTATTTTTATAAAATGTATAAAATGGCGATTAGTTTTTTTTATCTTTGAGACCCATCTATTTATCTTTACTATTACTAAAAAAACCATTTAATTACATTTTGTTATTTTTAGTTTTTTAGGTCGCTTAATTGGTAGGTCACCGTAGTTATTATTAATTTCTCCATCAAATATACATATCAATTAGAGTCAGCATGCATTTAATAGGGGCATATGTCAGGTAGATGCATTTTTTCATTCACTATATCACCGATTTGGGGATGTTCCGCTTGTTTTTATTTTTGTATCAAATAAATTAGTCACTTGCTAATTCAAATAACATATCAAATATGGATCAAACGTGGTTCTTGAAGTTTGACTTTATGTATAACATGTTACTCAATGTTTAATACTTATTGACTCGAACTATCGCTTTAATTATTGCGTTCGTAAATTCAATCATATTAGGTATCTCCTAATTGGTAGTTGAATAAATAGTTAAGTTTAATTCAAGTATAAACTTTAGACATTAATTTTTTAAAAAATTGATGATTTAGTCCCTACAATATTTGAGTATTACTAAAAATTTCATTAGATAAATTGCATTAACTTTTTTGTTAAGGTCACTTAACTGACATGTTACATTATTATCACTAACTTATTAATACAATATACCTATAAATTTGAGCCACCCATAAAGTATGATATGTACTCAACTCGTGCAAACTTCGAGTACGTGTTGAGATTTTTTTGTATCACATAGATCAGTCACTTGTCAAATCATATCAATTGTCAAAATATGGGTCAACCACGGTTCTTGAATTTTGATCTTTTACGGATAACCTGGTATTCATCGTCCAACATTTAGGTTCTTGAATCATTAATTTAGTTCTTCCGTCTGTCAATTAAATCAAATTGCGTACAACCTAATTAGTAGTTAAATAAGTAATTGACATAAAATCAAGTATAAACTTTAGAATTTAATGAATTGAAATTTCCTTTAGCATTAAATCAATTTTTGTTGGTATTATGATATAAAATTGCATGAAAAGTGTATAGTTACGTTTGTATAGGTCAAACTGCTCCACTGAAGACTCTAAGTGGTTAATTGCGGGCTTACATTCTTCACTCCTCAAGTTGATAAATTAGATATAACTTTGTCGTTAATAACTCACGTCATGTTCGATCCAACTCATTATTAGTTATAACAGTAAATTAGTATCGTAATTTAAAACAATAGTTAATTTTTTGACTTAATTATCCTCTTCTATTTTTCCCGTTTTGAATTACTTTGTGTTGGTCTTTTCGATCACAGATTCATTTCTCGCAACCCCTAAACTTGGCCATGTATTATTACATAATATCATATTAGAAAACTGTAGATAAATTAAATATTTTGAAACTTAGACGATTTATGCGCGTGCAACGCACGCGTTAATAACTAGTATATATATAAATACATATATTCATTTTGACATCTGATCTATCTATGCAAAATGAGTATAAATATTTACAACTAGCCATCCATCCAGTCTTCTCCGTCTTATTGGAATTCTTCATCTTCTTGAAGAATTGTTTGTTATAGAAACTACACAATAAATCCTACTGAACAACCAAAGTCCAATACTTACATACCCCAACATTAACAACATACTAGATAGAATCTAAAGAAAGAAAGCTCAGCTTCAATACTTACACAAATTAGCCGTTGTAAGTGGTTCCGTCTGTGGGTAAGTAGGTCTCCAACGTACGAAAGAAACTTGAAATGAATAAGAGAAAAATCTATGTACTTTTCTCTCTATGAAGTACATACCGAATCTCTTAAAGTTGATGGAAATTGGCTTATTATTAAACTTTTAATTTTAATAAACTGATGAGTGAGCTTTACTAACAAAATGCAATGGCATGCATAGATGAGGATACTGTAAAAGAAAACAATTGTAGCAAACTCAAAAATGATTTTGAGAATAACAGATAAGATATAGTATTATTTTTTTTATTTATTTTTTTTCCATCGAATAGCTAGTATCTTACTATTGATATGATCTGATAAGATTTTGTCTAATATAACGTTTTTTAATGATCTCTCTCAGTAGAGTAGATGATATTGACATGATAGCCACCATTTATCAACCGTTCCAAAATTCAATTATTGGGGTCCTATCTGTCAAAGCAATGGAGTCGCCTCACACACATGTCAAATTTATGTGACAGAATCTAAAACCCCAACTAACTTGTAGAAACCACCACATACAGGTTGATACTTGATACAGCTTCACCGGTTAAAAGCATTTATCCCCAGTGAGATTTAATTACGAAACTTCCAAGTTCAAAAAATATTCATGCGAATTATTAAAATTTCAGATTCCGCTTAATTTATATAACGTGTTAGATATAAGAGGAGATGTATAACCAAGAGTTTATTGATGTACTTATTGTTTATTAAATCTTGATAAAAAAAAATTACAAACTATAAACGTAAGAGTTTGACTATTACGTAACATTGAGAAATATATGATTACATCTAGCAGCTAGCTCACCATTTAATTTGCCTTGGCTAAAAACTTCTAGAAGACACAAGTTTCAACCAAAAAATATTTGCATTTTGGTCCTTGAATCTTCTCCCTAATTTTTTTTTGTCTACTATGACGTTGTGGTCCACATGTTTAACGATTACATGTACGACGACTAGGAAGATAGTGAGAAAAACTGTCCGATAGTAAAAATCTGATCGGTCCGGAAAGACAGGCAAGAACTTTAAAGGCCGAAATTATTATTATTATTTTTTTAATTCAATTATTAGGCCGCTATATCTATTATATTTTCTGAGTTTTGTTGGTGCATAGAGGTGTTAATTAATGGGGCAGGTCAGATCTGGCCAATCCCGAACTCGACCAATAGGTTAAAACTCTTATTTCAAACTTGTCACATTTAGGGTTTAGGGTTCCCACGGTTCACCCTGCGAAAGGAAGCATATAGTTTATATAATTACTAATAATAAACTTTATATTTACCATATTCAAATTCAATTTAAACTCGAATACAAACCACTAAACACATGTCGTATCACAAATTTCAAATTCAAATCCAAAACAAATTACCCTTATTGATAACTACACTATACGAAGTGATTATACATCAAATTAAAATCGATTTTTACTTGTTTTGACAAGTAATCAACAGTGATTACTGATCCATCAACACCCTCTATCGTTGCTATCTTCGAATACTTCGTTGTCGCCACTTGTTGTTCACCGCCACTCGCCGCCCATTCATTTGCCACACCGCTTGTTTGTCTGCAATCGCCGTCTGTTCACCCGCCACCGCTTTCCTCCTCCTCATAAGATCAGAACTGTTGTCCAACTCCATCTCTCAGGGCAATTTGGAGTTCAGACTGAGTCTCCACCCTTCAAACAGAGTTGTGGAAAAAAGAGAGAAATCTTAGTAGAAGGAGCCGTGGAAAGAGGAGTTTTAGTCTACGTGAACATTAGAAGGAGAAACGAGACTGAGGAGAGAGGCACGCGCACGACCACTATTTGTTTAATTTTAACCATGTAAATGTAATGTTTTAATACTTTAACCATAGATTAGGGTTGAAACTATGTTGGTGACCCTGAAAATGAAAACAACACTTTACCTCTAACGGATTGATCTGGTGCAAATGGTGATTTGTCTAGGTGTGGAGCAAATATACTACGAGTGTTCTCATCTTGTTGGAAACCCTACTAGGATTAGAATCATCAATGGGAAATAAGAAAAAGTTGGTTCACTTTTATATAATTTATCATTTAGTTTTTCTTGTGAACATTTAGTTTTAATATATTATGGAAAAAAAAAAAACAATTGTAATATATTAAATTATTGTTTCATTGTATTTCATCATTTTCAAATATTTATTCATATAATTTGGTTTAGTTGAGTTGAGTTTAATTTAATTATAAAATTAACTTTTATCATTTTTCATTCATATATTTATTTTCGATTTTTGAACTTTGATGAAAATCATAAAAGACTACTGAACCGGCCGTCAGTTCTACACTTTTACTACAACGTTGACAATAGAAATACGGTTGTGATGATTATTTCCTACTCTCTCTTTTGGCATTTTATTATATATTGTATTTTATTATTGGACAATATTTATTTTTGGTTTAATGTTGTGATAAAAATAAAAAACATGTGAAGTGCTAATTGAAATTTATCGAATTCTCTATTTAAACTGAAAGTGAAAGACCGAAAAAAACCCGATCACAATATAAGTAAAAAAAAAATGTGTCTGGATCATACTGTAGTAATTATTAGTTGGCACGCAAGGAATTTCCCAAAAGATAACACAGACAAGAACGAATAAAGCATTAAGTGAACGTTGTGTGCACTAGCCAAAAACTATGTACAAGCCGCTGGTTCCATTCCATGATGATCACGATAACGAAAATGGAGAGCCTTATGTAAATCTTCATTTTCTTTTATCTATTCACATCAAAATGTAACCACTCCTTTGAACTAATTCAGTTGTTGTGAATTCATGCATAGTAGTGCTTCAGAGGTGTGGCTTCTCCTTCTGCGTTAAGTGAGAAGATGTCCACCGGAGAATTTGTGCAGTCGATGCGATTCTGGATCTTCGATTTGTGGCCTGATCTGGAGTCGAGGTAGATGACGATTACAGTGATATCGTCGTGGAAGTACCGACGCACACCTTTCTTGATCGTCATGATGTCATCGTACCTCATCTCTCTTTTCCGAGCAGCCTCGTGGAGGGCGGCTTTCACCAACCGCTTCGCTATTCCCTGCAATTTCCCATATTCCTTAATCACCCAATATATCATTCAAACAACAATAATGTGCGCACATAGCTGATGTCAAGTGCATATTAAAACAAACTAGCACACATTCTAATTAACTAAACACCCTTCAAAATTAAACACAATTCAGTTTTGCCCTCTATTTTTTTTTTTTAAATATTTTCATTTGCTTCATTCATCTATTCATAACTTACAAAGCATTGCCCCTCCATTTAAATTTCTGGCTTCGACACTGGTCAATACTTATGTAACTGAGTTAGGTATAAACGGGGCTTACGGCTCTCGGGTTTTTGTATACAATGTCGACAGCTTCTTGGTCGGTCAGATGCTCCCATAGACCATCTGATGCAAATATTATGAACAAGTCGGCTGGTTTCAACTTCCGGGTCAATATCGAGGGTTCTGCTGTCATGAAGGGTCTCTCTTCCTTCAAGTTGAGTAGAGGAAGCACATGAAACTCTGGTTTCTTCAGGTAAAAGTCACCTATTGATCTCGAGACCTACAAATACACAATGCAGATCAAGATCAGGATCTCATTCTTAACACATGACAGTCACAGTCTTTTTGGATTGGTATAAACACCAACCTACACAATAAACATACCCACTAGAATACCCAGACAATGCTACAAAATATGTAACTCGAGAATCTTTCGCATTTTAGGAATCTATTTTTTTATTTTTTTTCCAGTATTTTAAGAAGCTATTAAATACCATCACACTCTGTAATTAACACTTTTCACCCATAACTATACCTGAATGATGCCCTTAATACGCCAAACCCCGCGAATATAGGCGACAATTTCTGAGTCATCGGGATGAAGAGCCTCCACCTCCTTCCTAACATCCTCATCACCGACATTGTGGTCGGTTGACAGCCGCTCTGCAACCACCTTGTTGTTTGTCGTGGATGCCTTGCGTCCTAGAACAGCCCTAGAGTCCCCGAGGTTCGCCACATACAAAGTGTCCTTGGTGATTGCCCCAACAAGACAGCATGACCCCACAGAGGCCATCTGAGGCCTTCTGGGCCACGTCTGCTTCACTGACTGCAAGAATTCTTCTTCTGTGGCTTTGTAAGCTTTCTTTATCACTTCTGATGATAATCCTCCTTGTTCCAATGCAAACTCTGAAACAGAAGAACAGGACAGACAAGACATAAGGTTTTGAGTTTATATTAGAAAGTAGGCCAAAAAAAAGTTTATAGTAGAATGCATAGAAAATATATTTCTTCATCTCTTCTCATTTTAGCTATTTCTCAAATAATAATAGGATTCGAATACGACGATATCAGCAATTTGGCAGGCAACTGAGGAACTCAGACTCAGTAGAAAACTGTGATATGCAGGTTGTGTTTGAGTTGAGGCTATATTGATTCCTCTAAACTGACTCAGCTGTCAAGTTTTCTCAAAGGTACAAGCAAAACAACCATTTGAAGCTAACAACCTAAGATCATTGTATCAGTTGCGTTCTTTCTGAATTTTTCGACCACTCAACAAAATTTATGAACTTTCCAATAAACAAGGGTCGGGGAGGCAATCATGGAACCGGGTAGAAAAATTGGCAATGAAAGGGGACATTTTCAATCTAAACATGTAAATCAAGAACGTAATTTAACCTTAATATCAAATTACTAGTTGATGTTTGGGCAGAAGTTTGTTTTTGAACATTTTGCTAGTTCAGCTATTCCATGTGTAAAATTTTCTAGCTCTTTCAACATTCCTTCTTTCTTTGATGAAATCAAAAATAAGAAAATAGCTAGCAATTTTCCGCGTTTTTGTTCGCCAGGCGAGCAATTCCCTCCAAATTCAAAGGCAATCCTTATGAAGCTAATAATCCAGCAAACAATTTGTTCAACCGACCAAACAACATAGCTAGCAATTTGATAATTAACCCTTTAAGCTTTCATGTTCAGATTGCTGCTAAAGAGACTACGACAAAAGGTCAGTTACTCATTCTAGTCTAGTACCAACAAAAACAAGAATCGACCTTAATAACCTAGGATCAATCATCTAATCGATGCCTTTGTTTCTCGATCTTCAACTATTTCAACAAAAATTATGAACTTTCTAGCTGCATCATTTTTTTCCTAATTTTTTAATATCCAAATGATTTCAACGCGATTCTGGCATACTAGTTCTACATGAAATTGAGAACTCACTGTTGAGGAAGGAGAAGAGAGCGTTCGATATGAAGCGAGACGCCTCGGGGCCACCGTGGCCGTCGTACACGCCGACGTAAGTGGCGGACGGGGTGGTGAGGACCTGACTCTGATCCTCCAACGAAGCGTTCGCCTGAATAACTGCCATGGAGAAATCCCCGGAGGCGTGCGGCTTCAGCTCGGCTTGCCACATGAGCTCATCATCTCCTCCGCCGCCGAAACACCACTCCAGCGGCCTGAAGCAAGCTTCCATCATCTCTCTGGGTCCAATTGAATTTGACGCGGTTTGAAGGAGGTGGAATGGAATGGAAGAAAGGTGTGAATTTTGGAGGAATAAATATATTAGGGGGGAGGAAAAAGTAAGGGGGGGATGATGAGTGTGAAGTGTGGACTAATGGAAATGGCCTGCAAGCAATTGTGTGTGTCGCTTTGTTAATTCAAAGAGAGGAGGAGAGGAAGGAAGGATTCAAATGGAGTAAAGTAAACGTAAGAAAGAGGAAGAAGAAGAAGAATAGTCCACATTTGGGGGTTGACGTGGACGTAGACGGAGAAACTTATCTGTTGCCGCGGTATTTACGCCTGATTTATTTTTTTTATAAAACCTCTTATCACATCTTTTTGAATGTCGTGGCATCGAGGTGGAGTTTCCCTATAGTTGCACGATGGCACTATGGCAACCTAATAATATTGCCGCTTCTTTAACGGAAAAAGTAATCCATTAGAAGATAATTTGTTTGATTCAATCAAAGCAAGACACTCATATTATACTTGTTGTTTTGGCACCAAAATCGCAACGGTTCTTATTAAAGTTTTTTTTTAATGTATTATACCTTTTATATTATTATTTTTCAAGAAATCTATTTTATGTTTAAAAATAATATTTAATAGTGTTAATTTTCCGTAATCAGTTAGAAATCGTTAAATATTTAAAAATATCATTATTTAAATTTAGAAGTATAAAAGTATATATATCTTTATTTTACTTACTAATAGAGTTTTATGACTAACTTAACATCACTCTAAATTCTCCTAAAATAATTTCTCATAATACATTCCTAATTTTTTATTTTGTGTAATTTAGGTTGAAAATACAAGGGTGTATATATATATATATAGGTGTAGACATATGACTCATGTTGGGGATAGTTTTATAAGTTAAATCATATGTAGGACATATGACTTATATACAATGGCGGATCTTACTATCAAAATGTGGTGACGAACGTCACCTCATTATCGAGTATTTCTAGTGAGACCTTAAGTTTATATCTTAATAAAAATACCGCTGATTCTCATTATTAAGGTGTAAGATACTCATTATTTTGTGCGAGACACTAATACCCTATTATTTTGTCTGAAACACTACGAGCTTCATTATTATTTTGTAAGACCTCGTTATTATTTTGTGACATTATCATTCAATCCATTCGGAAAAAGGTTCAATAAATTTAAATTTGGGGGCTTTTGACTTAAAGAGTATGTCTATAAGTTTTATATTTATCTCTCATTTGCTAGATTATAAATTGTAGTTATTCTAATCTAATGTACTCCATGAGGAGGTCCAATAAGTATAAGAATATATCTCATACTATGTTTGAAAAAGATGGTTTTTAGCACCAATATGTTTTAAAATGTACAACATATTTCAAAACAATGGCAATCAATACTCTTTTCAATCACCCGTCCAAATTTGTCATCAAAACATTTTAAACTTAAAAAATTAACCAAATACTTTTCTAAATATTAAAATCAAGATATAATAACGTATACAAGTGCTATAATAGGGTCCTGACTCCTGACTCAACTCAGTTAATCCACAGCCGGTTCTAATCCGATTTGACTCAATGATAACATTTGCATAAGTAATTAAGGCTAAGTTGTGATATTTTAAAAAAGACTTAGTAATATTATTCATTTGAAATGTATTTAACGATAAATTGGATAAATAATTGAAAAAAGTACAAATTATCATCGTTTTAAAACATGTATTTTTTACGAAAATTTTCCTAAGAAAATTGTTATATCTTTACATTTTTTTACATAACGTATCCCCACTACGAACCTCCTGGATCCGCCACTGCTTATATATGTAAGTTATGTTGGGATAGTTTTGTAAGTTATATCATATGTAGGGAATTCGCTCTTAGTTTAAGAATGAATGAATTTGTTTAAATTCAAAATTAATTTTCAAACTAGCCTTTTTTTATAAATTACTAAATTAGTTCCCAAATTACTATATTTTTCTTAATTATATATATATATTTATATTTTGCACCATCAAATTTACTTTATGTTACAAATGAATCGAAAGTGAAATTAAATATAAAAAATATAATAAAAATTCTGAAAAAAATTAATGATATCAGTTTTAAAATATATAAAGTAAAAATAAATTAATTAGTGGCCAAATCGTTAATTAATAATTGAGAAAAAGTAAATTTAGAAAGGCTCAAAAGTAACTTATCTTAGATCTTATTTTAAATTATAAAATGATCATACAATAAAGTGTGAAGACAATAAATTCTTCTGATTTTTTTTATCTGAAAATATAAATAATAAAGATAAAAGTGCACATGAATAAAAAAAACTTCCACAGTTTATAAAATTATATAGAATATTTATTAGAAAAAAAAATAAAGAATGAACTAACATAAAATTGAAATTTAAGAATGGATTTTAGTTAATACTTTTTTCATTTCATACTTTTAGACTTGTATCTTTTAATTTTATATATTTTTTATAATAAGATAAGATAAAATCTACAACAATCTTTTGTATGTTCTTTTTAGTCATTTCCATTATTGTTTTCCATATTTTTTTTATTACATTTTCTATTTAATTATTCAATATTTTTATTATTATATTTGCACTATATTTTATTTTAGTTTCATTTGTAACCGAACGAAAATTTTGAGTTCTAAAGTAAAAAATAAAAATGAATAAAAAGAGTAGAAAAATCTACTATGAAAATCAATTATTAAAGAAGTTTAGTTTGAAAATTCACTATTTAAATATACTGCCACTGAATTGCTGATTCACTGTAAGTCATTATGTAATTTAATCAAGTAAAATTATATTTATTTAATTAAAACATAGTAAGGTTAAAGACTTTAATCATAAAAATGATATTTTCCTCTCATCCCACGAGGACCACATGAGAAGTCATTCAATTGTATATTATATTATCGTAGGATGATTTTTCTCGATGTTATAGATATACAATATACTATATTTTAGTAGGAAAATGATTCCAACTGCGAAAGTTTTTGTGAAAAAATCACCGAAAGTAAATGGTAAGGGAGATGAGGGCCACTGACAGCTTCAGTAGGAGTACAAACGGATTTCCATTTTTGGCTGTTTCAGACTTCCATAATTGCCCTTTAATAAACGATAAATTATTATGAAAAAAAAAACAATACAACACTAAAACTTAGCTGGAATCTCCCATTTTCATCATGTCTATAGTTACACAGAGGTGAAACCGGTCCAGTCCCGTCAGATTGATTTTTGTTCAACTCAGTCAAATATTTATATTTCCGGTCCAATTTCTTTAATAAAAAAAGCGATCGTACAAGATAAAATACACCACCAATTTGTAGTACGACTTTTTTGTTTAAACCGAAAACTTAAAAGTAGTGATGATCATTACATTTTTTTTTCATAAATCATATCCAACTAAAAAATAAATAATTTTCATTGATTCAGTGAAATAATATATATATATATTAAATAAAAGTAGAAGAAGCAACTATATGTTTTACAATTTATCTTAACTAATTATAAAAATTATTAATGAAGATTAATTAATAAAATATATATTTTGTATCATAAGTAGTAAGATAACGATCAGCTCAATCTCCATGTACTTCTAATTTTAAAGACAAAAAACTGAATAGGAATAGAAAAAACCAACTAAAGACCAAACTGGTAATTTCCGCTTTTTTTATTTTGACCCGGGCCAGTTTTTTTGGTTTTTCGAAATTAGTGAGCATACATCAACCATTTAAAGGTTAAATCTTAAAGATTAAGGTTAAGTAAATTTTTACTTTAGAGTTTATCTACTTACAGTATTAAAAAAAAAAATTCCCACGTATTAAATTAGATAATGACACGTAAATATATTTTGAAGCAATGTCTCTAAATATATTTTTTAATTTACGATAATAGTATTTACTCTTGAATATTGTAATAAAATAGTTAAAATTTTATATACGGTACTATGACTAAGGAACAAGTTATTTCATATAAAAGTAGATGTGAAGACAATTCGAATGACATATGATATTAAATATTTCTAACGTACATACTATATTATAAGTAATTATAAGTTAAAAAAAATTAAATTAAAAGATAAATTTGCACCCATTAATAATAGAATACAATATTATAAGTATTCATGTAAGTATGTATAATATCGTGTAAAGTGTTTAGTAGTCAATAATTAGTTTACTTCATGATTTTAGTTTAATCAATTCCTATTTTATAGTTTTTTCTGATAAATTTTCGATATTTTTGACTGAGGTAATGAGGTTTAGGATTTAATATTAAAGTTCGTAATTTGGGATTTTGGGTTTTCCTATCTGTTCAATATATAAATGCCAGAACATTACTTTATTTGGACGTATAAGAGAAGCTTAGGCCTTTAGGGTAGAATTGGAAATTTGAAATGCATGAAAGAGAAAGTAGTTTGTCAAAATTGATGGTGGGGCCACAACAACTTTTCGGTGAAAATTTCACTGGAAAAATCTCAGGCTTTTAACCCCACTAATTTTAGTATGAATAGTCCTATCGTGTCATGAATCGACACTGGAATCCATAACTTTTAACTAGTGATGAAGTGTTAAAAAAGAAAAGGATAAAAAACACACATCAAAAAATTGAACGTAAATAGCATGATCATCTTACATGGGTACCATAGAAAAGGCATGATGAAAGTGAAACCATTTTTAAAGTGGTGTAGTTGACTTAATTGACCAATGTGTGAGTGTGAAAAGACCATTTTTAGTGGTATAAACACGGTTTTGTTTGCTTTATGACTTCTGAGTCTTAATTATGTGTAATTAAGATAAGCTAGTAATGCTAATTATCAGCTAGTTAAATGTGAAAAACGCCCCAATAGAAATTCGATAATAATAATAATATCAGGATTAGAAAGACTTAGCCAATCAATCGAGACTTAGAAAGGCTGGCCCTAAAATAATATAGACAATGGAAATTACATGATACATCCAACAGAAATTCCTTATTTAAGAAAGCTAGGACTACGACCTTAAGATGATGACTTCGCAATGACTTGGGGTGTTAGGAGACGTGTAAAAAAACCGTTTCGTTCTTATGTAGATTTGTGGCTAAAAAAACATGAATCATACACAAAAACAATAGACTTAAAAAGCGGTCTCAACTATATACAATATTGGGACAAAAAAAAAAAAAAAAAACTATATACAATATTGGGATTAATTAGGTGTGCTATTTTTTTTTAATTAGTTGTCCGAAGTATTAGATTCGTTGTATACTTTTACTTTCAAATCAGTGTTAAAATTGACATAATAAAATTACGTGACCCGTAAGTGACTGATTGTTGCCCCGATATTAAAACACAATAAAAACCTATCTCGTGTCGATTACGTGATTCTGCTCCTTCAATTTTATCATAGATTTTGGACGTAAAAGTGAAACATATAACGAATTTGATACGCCATACAACCAAACCGAATAAAAAAAGCTAAGACACATAATCACGAGATGGAGTATAATTAAGATTTTTTTAGGTTCTTTTAACTCAAAATAATATGCATATTATTAATTACCTAAGTCCATGGGAGATTTACAATTAACTTCTAGAAAGAAACTGAAATCTGAATAACACAATTTATCATGAGAATTGTTTATCTGTGTGAACCTACTGGTGCAACTTGGATGCGAACTCTGTAGTTGATTGGTTCAACTATTATATAATTTAGGGTTAGTTCACATAATTTAGTAAAGCTCATTTATCATTGATACCACACTATTTGTAAACTGATATACCAAGCATCAATTCAACATATTAAATGATGACACTTTTGAGTTAGAAGCTTCGACCTGGAAAGAAAAATTCACGATGGAGTTTTACTCTTACAGATTGACCTAGTATGATTATTATTTTTAGACATGACACTTAATTGATATATATATATATATATATATATACTAGGTTACTCCGCATGCGTTGCATGCGTGGCTGTAGTTTTTGTTTTATTATGATTAGTTTCAAAAGACGAGATAAAATGTATTTAAATTTATCAATGTCGGGATGTGAAAAAACCTAAGTTAGGAAATTCTTAAAACACATGTAAGTGATGAAAAAATAGCAGTTGCCTATTTGTCAAACATTCGAACATGTTCTTAAAGATAAAAGACACAAAATATATACAAAAAAGTTTGAACATAACATTTTATTAACACAATTTTTTTTTTGGCCAAATTGTCTCAACATAATAGACTATTAAACTCTCAACATAATAGACTATTAAACGCAAATTTCTTTCTACCGAACTTGTAGATGATATAAACATAAGATTTTATTGGTAGAACTGATAATTTGGAAGATGTATCAAATGAACGTGTTGAGCATACAAATAAGTAACAATCTTAAGAACATTGATTATTTGATCTTGTTGTCGATATATTTAACTGGAGATTCAATGACGAGTGTGAAAATGAATTTGTAAAGTTAGATTTGTATGTATTAATTGATGGTAAATATTTGAAGTTGTACTATTTATTGATTAGAGAGTATATGAGCATTTAGCATTACAAAATGATTGTCCTTGAACTCTCCACATTAATTATGTAAGAATCACAATTAATTATGTAGGAATCACAATGAGCTCGTTCATATTCGAGTATTATCTCGTTTTGGTCACTAATTTCAGGTTGGAATGTCATCAAATTTAATGTTGCAAGTTCAATGGCAAGATGGGAATAATAATGTAATAACAAGTATATCGTATGAGCAACATGCAAGACCTGGACAAGATTTAGTTCAGCTCAGCGGAACAACGATTCTTTGGAGAATTCAACAAATTTAAGCAATGGGACCTAAAGTCCGGGAAGCACGGACCGTGAACGCGGTGTATTTTCCCTCGATGTTGTCATACGATGATACTGATCGATCACCACAGATATTGTGTGGACCTGGGTTGCCCCGTCTGTGTTCTATCACTTGTTGTCACGTTTAAGCATGGTTTACGAATCAAATGGAAATCTTAGTTTGATAGATGAGCAAAATCCCTCAGTTACATGCTAATGCTTTTCTTTGTGTCTTTAATTTGGAACTCTTGATATTTTTCCTCTTTTGCGCTGTGAACTTGTCACTTACATTTTTCACGTCTATGTAATCTTTTACCATCAGTGGGGCTTATATGAGGTGTGAACTACTGCATTCTCTAGATTGAGCATTGGTCCTACTGATTGACGTTAATAACCAAAAAAATTATTTTCATGAGTCACCCGATACTTATCACTTTGAGTGTTTTTCTGCAGCTATGCAGATTCTGGAAAAAATAATAATAATAATAATAAATATTTTTTGCATTTCTGATTTCCTATGTGTTTTTTATTTGAAGTTCAGAACCACAGATATTTTAATTCTATATTAGGACTATGAACAAACACCTTATGTGCAATTTTTTTTTTTGCCAACACCTTTTGTGCAATTGTGTTTGAAATGTTGAACCAAAGCTTTTTAAAAAACCTATGACTGGTAATGCTCATAAAGAAGACATTGCAGTGGTATTTGAAGGTAGAGTACCTGTGTTCGGTTTCGAAAGGTTTATCTGAGATATCAAACCCCTTCAGTAGTTAGTTGATGGATTCTCGTGTAATGGAAGTTTGTAATTGGAGAGTGTGGAGTATGGAAAATTGGATTGCTCACAAGCAGAGAAGGTTGTGTTGGTGCTTGCACACTAAAACGTCCTTTGAATTAGTGTTTGAACGGTAAAACTAAATTAGTAACTGGAAGAGATAGAGTGGTTGAACTGTAAATCCGAATCAGTAAGAGAAAGAGATAGTGTGCGAGATAGATTGAATTAGATAGAGAGAGATACAGATTGAGGAGAAGAGAAAGTTGAATGGAACAGAGGAATAAATAGGAAGATGTACGTTGGTACGGTTAGTCTTTTGGTTTTTTGGTGAAACAACCTGTCGGTTCTATGTTTTGGACGGTTGGGTAGTTATTTGTTTTTTTCCTTGGCATGCTGAAACAACCTATCGGTTCTATGTGAGGACAGCCCGAATTTTTATTATAGGTGATAGATATATTGAAAAATTCTTCATGAACACACACAGATATATATATAACATTTTACATGTTGCCCATTTATGAGTGGAAAATACTATACCCGAACATGGTGCGAGTTAAATTATAGCAGGAGTTAAAGGAAATTAAATGACACTCTTAATTAAGTGAAGAGTACCAAATATGAGAAACTTTCTCAACTTATTATTCAGATATGACTTTTAGGGTCTCGACTTTACTTCAAAATATTTTAAGTATCAATTATTTAAAATATGACTTATTAGTTAATCATGCTCGAATTTGTGCATGTATATGTAGCTTAAGCCTAGATCAGGGCAATCCTCCTATCCATTTGGTCAGTTAATATTAATAGTATGATACAAATGTTATATATAATTAAAAAAAAAAAAATTCATACTTTTAAAATTTTACAAATGTTATAATTAAGTTCAGTCTATTATTAATAGTATAATATAAAATATTAAATATAATTAAAAAAATCATAATTTTAAAATTTTATAAATACAATAATTAAGTTCACTATAGTAATAAAAAAGTATGATAGAAAATCCCCACATCTAGCTTACTGCTTAGCTCATAGCTCAGTTTTTTCTTTTGTCCTTAGAGGTTCTTCGCTAGCACAGATCCACCACGTGGTGAATTGGTTTTTTTTTTTTTTTTGGTTATATAGTAAATCACACCGATTTTATTGAAATAAGAATGATTACAAGCAACAAATTAGACCTCTCTGGAGGGATTGATTAACATCCAAATCCCGAAAAAAGTAGAGTAAGTACTAACATAACAACGAAAACAAAGATAACAGAGGAATACAACTTGTAGTAAAATAAATTAGAACACAAGATCGGCTTAACGGTAAAGATGACTCCATGCAAAGGATAACAACTTGGTGGTGAGGAATTCAACTTATACAGCAACATACTCAGCCCTTAGGAGAAGAAAAGAACCTCCCCAAGGCCGACATAGTTAACAGATGACCTGCACAACAAGCGAAACTAGAAATGACCCACAGTAAATTCGAAACAAAAACAACTTTATTAACAAACAAAGATGACCACATGACCGGTGTAGAGATTTCTAATTGGTAGGGGTTGGACGAAACCAGACTACCTAAGCACCCATGTCCGTGGAACATCCGCGAAGGACTAGCGCACGTAGGGGGTGCCAAAGAAATGCTATGCTTCTCCATTTGGAGAATGGTTTAGAATGGGATGCGACCGCAGTCGTATCTTGGGTACCCCGAAAGGTAAAAATCATGCAGTGGTTTCTGTGGTGAATTGAGCGTTGATTCTGACGAATTATGGATTCAACTGGAAGGGGTAGGTGGGGGAGATTAGTAGGCAGTAACACCAAAATATGGTTGAGTTTGAACTTAAAGCGGTGGACAACATCCACGACGATGTGTGGAGAAGTGAGGGCGACCGACGTTGGGAGTGGAGGTCGTCCAAGGCGGTGCGTGGAGGCGCGTGGCGAAGAGTGTGACGCGTGGGGGTGCGTGGGCGCGCATGGGTGCGTATGAAGGCGCGTCTTATTTTTTGAAAGGGGTCGTGGTGCTATAGGGCGGTCTTTGTGCGGGCTCGAGGTGATGGTGGTGGTGATGGCGGTATGCTCACTTTCGAGAGGTAGCTCTCATCTTTCTGTCGTGGTTGGTGCGATGGAGGGATCGTGAGAAGGAAGGGGAGAATGCGAATTCTGCGAGAAGGAAGAGAATGAGGTAAAGACGAGGTTGAACAAGATATCTGCTGTGATAGGCCTTCCAATTTTGGTTTTGCCTTAGGCGATAGCTGGAGAAAGATCTCCATAATCATGTACTTAAAAGAGATTTTGCATAGAGCAGTGACTTCCATAGAAGAGAGCTCCTATATAATAGTGCATATTGCACTTCTAAACTTTTTCCCTAGAGATTATATTCGCCATTTGGTGAATTGGTTTAGTCTCACAGTACTATTTAGTGCCCACTAGAGACCCATTCTCAGACTTTTGTGAGAGACGCCGATTCACCACCTGGTGTGTAAGTGGTATTGAAGAATTTTTCTTCCAAGAGAGGTTCAGTTTTTTTCTTTCTTTCGTGGAGTGTCCAAAGCGACCTTTTTTTATTATTATTATGAAAGTCGAACTTTATTGAAATAAGAACTATTACACACTACAAATTTGAAAATACCCACTCTGGAGAGATTGGTTAACAACCAATTCCCGACCTAGTAGAGCAGGTACTAACAAAACAACATAAATGAATACAACAGAGCAATACACAAATACAACTAAACGTAAATAGACTAAAACAAGATAACGGATTAACGGAAGAGATGACCCCAGGCAAATGATAGAAGCTTGGATAGGAGGAATACACCTGATACATCGGCACCTGTAGCCCTTCGGATGGTAGAAGAACCTTCCTCAAGAGCGACATGGGCTTAATACCAATAGAGGAGCGGCAGAGCCTTTGAATAGCTAACATAGGACCTGCACACCAAGCGATACCAGACAGGACCCATAGTAAATCGGAAACACAAAAAACTCCATAGACTAACAAGGATAACCGCATGACCGGTGCAGAGATTTCTAAGTGGTAGGGGCTGGATGAAACCAGTCTACCGAAGCACCCCTGCCTGTGGAACATCCTCGAAGGACTAGCGCACGTCGGGGGTGCCAAAGAAATGCTCTGCTTCCCCGTTAGGAGAAGGTTAGGGTAAATATCATGCGGTGGCTTGTTTCGAGAACAGAGCGTTGGTTCTGACGAACCATGGATTCAGCCGGAAGGGGTAGATGGGGGAGGGTAGTAGGCTGTACCGCCAAAATGTAGTGAAGTTTGAGCTTAAAGCGGTGAACAACAACCACAACGGTGCGTGGAGGGATGTAGGCGACCGACGCACGGCATGGTGGGAGCAGAGGTGGGCCGCGGTGGCTCGTGGAGGCGCGTCCTGACGCGCGGAGAAGCGCGTCGGCGCGTGCACTACACGCGCCACTGCAGTAGGCGCGTGGGCGAAGAGTGCACGACGCGTGGGTGGCACGTGTGGCGCGTATGACGCATGTGCCCGCGCGTGGAGGTGTGTGGGAACGTGTGGAGGTGGTTGTGGTGGTGGGGGTCTTTATACGGGCTCGGGGGTGGTGGTGGTGAGGGTACAGGGGGTCGTGAGGGGCGAGGGGTGAGGCGGACTCCACAATTTGGCGAGGCAGAGGCTAGGAGTGAAATGAATGCGATGTTGAACAAGGCCATTCGCTGTGGTGGGGCTTCTGACTTTGGCTTTGACTTAGGAGCTGGAGGAAGAGTTGCTCCATGCTATTTACCGATGAGAGAGATTGCTAAGAGCAGTGACTTCCTTTCAATTTTTGGATCGAGAGAGGGAGTAGTCTTAACTCCAGACTGAGTTAAAAACTATTCAGAAGCTAGAGAGCGAATAGTGCTCACTACTGCGTGGTGCTCTATTATGTTTTCTAGTCCAAGTCTATTAATAGTATACTCCACATTTAGAATAAGTACGCATAATTTTTTAGTTTTTATTCTTTAGTTTTTAAGTCCGACTTTCCACGGCATTGGAAGCTAAGTGAGTGAACAGTACTCGGCAACCTCCGAGTTTTTCAAATTAAAAAAGTTCACTGCTATTAATTATTGAGAGTGAAGAAAATTATTGGAAAAGTTGGCAACTATTTAAAATAACTTGATAATATATAGAGAGAAATTAAGTGAAGCATTTATTTATTAAGTAGATGAAGGCAAGTGAGTCTTCTCAGCAGCAGTGATATTGTCGGATTGAGAGGATAAGGCGGCGCTGGTGAGAGTTGGAGCATCAGTGGAGGAAGCAGCACCACGGCCCTCCTTGGGTTCTTGTTTCGAAAACGTTAAATAAACTGTATTCGAGTTTCGAAAAATATACCCAAAATAAAAGTTTCGAACACAAATACAACTCGAGCATTCAGGAAAGTTTGTTTATCTATTTTATTTTATTTTATTCATCTCGAGATAAAATAAGGTGATGCGGAATCGGGGCAACCTCACCAATACCGTAATGTGTGCAAGTCTTTTTCTCTCAAACAAACTCATCAAATCCACTTCATCTTGCTACAATGTGACATGACATCCAAATATATGAAAATAAAAATGAAACTAGTCATTTTTATCGCCCCAAAAAAATTCCATTTATATAAACCTTAAAAACGTGACCAAAGTTTAAAGGTAATTATGGTGGACCGGCCTTGACAAAAAAAAGCCCAACTAGTCACTTATCTAGCATGTTTGCAATTTGTAGCCCAATTTCACCTTCTTTTCAGAAAGAAAAAAAAAAAGAAGAAGCAAGTATAGCACGAACCCTAGATTTATTTAGAACGTTGGAAGTAGGAACGCAGTCGCCGACTCTCAAAAAGCAGCTTGATCAACATCAACGTTGATTTTCTGCATTTTGGAAGGCAATCGAGCAGCTACCTAAAGAGATCAAGAAAAAAGCAAAGGTACGTTTCATGATTGAAGACTAATTTTCTGGAGCCGACGCGCTGAGTCTCTTGGTTGTTCAGTCTCTTTTTCTTTAATCAGGTCTAAAGTAGGAATTTCCCGCCGATTAGAATTGAAACTGGATGTATTAACTCCTGAACCGTTTGAGAAAGCGTTTGGTTTTTCAGGCATTGTCTTATAGTTGCTCTCTTGTGATGCACAATAGATTTTTGCTTTAAACACAGGCTGATTTCGATTAAAAAAAATTGTGACATAAACGTTTGGCTTTTCAACGTATTCTGTTGTTTCTAATTGTTTGAAAGTTGTGTCAGATATTGGAAGATGGTTCAGTACAATTTTAAGAAGATTACGGTGGTTCCCAATGGGAAGGACTTCATCGACATCATCCTCTCCCGCACCCAGCGACAGACTCCTACTGTTGTTCACAAGGGATAAGCCATTAAACGGCTTTGTCAATTCTATATGCGCAAGGTGAAGTACACTCAAACAAACTTCCATGAGAAGCTGTCCACCATTATTGATGAGTTCCCCCGATTTGACGATATCCATCCTTTCTATGGTGATCTCCTTCACGTGTTCTACAATAAGGATCACTACAAGCTTGCTCTTGGTCAAATCAACACAGCTAGGAACCTCATTGTCAAGATCTCCGGGGACTATGTGAAACTGTTGAAGTATGGTGATTCGTTGTACCGCTGCAAATCTCTTAAAGTTGCTGCCCTCGGAAGAATGTGCATTGTCCTTGTCGGACCTAAAATCTGACCTATGGCGAATTACGTTTTGAAAACGTGGATTTTGAAAAGAGTCGCCACTAGTTAGTTATTAGGCTAACTAGAATCCTAAATTTCCTAAATGAATAACGAATTAAACACCTAGGTATTAAATCGGTCTGCGATCCAAAATTTGAGTTCGGGGGTTCTGTTACGGATTTAAAAAATATTTTTCTAGTCGCGCCCTTTCGGTACTCAATTCACTTAATTTGCCAATTTTTAAATTTAAACATGTGCTACGTCAAGTTAATCTAACGTTATAAAAAAAACTGAACTAATTTTTATGCGAAACCATTATTAACGACAAATCTATTAAACATCTAAAACTCCTAATTTGGTTAAAATCTAGGCAAAATTAAACATACTCAAAATCATGATACAATTAAATAATCACATATCATACATTTATATTTACACAAAAAATGTTATCTAATTAATCTAGACCTAGACTAGTTAATTTACATGGTACATGGTATAATAATAACAATAAAGATAATAATAATAATTCAGAAAATTAAATAATTAATAATAATAGTAATAATAATATTAATTAAAAAAAACTGGACAGAATTCACAGACTTGCAGCACCGGCAATGGAGGACTGGGCTCGCCGGCAGACGACGGCGGAACCGAGCAGCTGGGCGGTGTCCTGGTCGGGCGAAGGATCTCCGGTGGCGACACGGGCGAGACGGGGCCGGCTGGGCTGCAGCACCGGCAATGGAGGAAAAGCAGAGAGAGAGAGAAAGAAAGAAAGAGGAGAGAGAGAGAGCATGGCGGAGAGAGAGAGAGCAGGCGGTCACCGGAGGCTCGTCAGCGGTGGGCGGGCGGAGGTCGTGCGGAGTCGTCGGGCGGAGGTGCCGTCGCTGATGTGGCCGGAGGGGCTGGGCCGACCGGCGGAGCCGGCCGGTCGCCGGTGACCAGATCTGCACGGGGAGAAAGACTAAAAAAAAAAAAAAAACTTTTATTCACTAGGAGACAAAACTGCACTGTTCTAAAAAACTGAGGTATTATTATTGCTGTGGTGTTTCTGTCTGTTTTTACATTGACAAAGGGTCCTTTTATAGCTAGATTAACACATAAAATTAGGAAAAAAATATTTTCCCTAATATACACTAATTAATTCCGAAAATTATGAATAAATATTTATTGCATATTGCCATAAATATTTATCATATATTTTCTGAATATTACACAATATTAAATGCATCAACACTATCCAAATTTAAACTTAGCCTATTTTTAGCAACCCCGTGACCTTCCATATTTAAATACTTCCTTTTTTAAACGCGTTACACATAACATTTTTGAACATGTTATATACGTGTTGCGCGTACCAAAATTAGGTGTTTACAGCTTGCCCCTCTTTGGACGGACTCCCGTAGAATGCATTCGAGGGGGTTTGTCCAAAGACGAGTAAACACTAATTTTGGCTAGGAAGTATATCTTCTTCCGGGTCTTCAAGTCTCCAAGGTGGCCTTTGGCTTTATTGATGGTGCGAAAAAGTAGAACCTCTGTCGGCGATGCCCCTGTTGACAGTGCCTCCATTGGTATCGCAGAAAAGTAAAGCCTCAGTCGGTGGTGCCCCTGTTGGCGGTGCCTCTGTTGGCGTGCGGAAAATAGAACCTCCGTCGGCGGTGCCCCTGTTGGCGGTGCCTCCATTGGTAGTGCAGAAAATAGAACCTCCGTCGGCGGTGCCCCTGTTGGCGGTGCCTCCATTGGTAGTGCAGAAAATAAAGCCTCCAGTGGCGTGCGAAAAAGTAAAGCCTCCAGTGGCGTGCAATAAAGTAAAACCTTTGGTGATGATTGGTAACAGAAGACCTCTACGTCGGACAGTACCAACAACCTCTGGTGACGCCTCTAGTGGCGAGTGGTAACGGAAAAACCTCTACGTCAGACCGCACCGGAAAACCTCTGGTGATATCTCTGGTGGCGAAAGACCTCTACGTCAGACTGTACTGGAGAACCTTTGGTGATGCCTCTAGTGGCGAGTGGTAACGGAAGACCTCTACGTCAGACCGTACCGGAAAACCTCTGGTGATATCTCTGGTGGCGGAAGACCACTACGTCAGACCGCACCGGAAAACCTCTGGTGATACCTCTAGTGGCGAGTGGTAACGGAAGACCTCTACGTCAGGCCGTACCGGAAAACCTCTGGTAATATCTCTGGTGGCGGAAGACCTCTACGTCAGACCGTACCGGAGACCCTTTGGCGATGCCTCTAGCGGCGTATGTCGGAGAAGAGCCTCTAGTGGCGTCCGCTGGAGAAGTGCCTCTAGTGGCGTCCGTTGGAGAAATGCCTCTAGTGGCGTGACTTGCGAAGGCTGAATACTAAGACTTCGTTCGTCGGGGTAACCCTCAGAAAGCTGGAAAACTTCAGATCCTGATTGTCGGTGGATTTGTAGGAACAGACTGTAACAGTCCTACTCATCTTTGAATGGTGACTCGCGAGAGCAGGCTGTAACCGTCCCGCTTGCCGTGAAATTGACTCGTAGGAACAGACTGTAACAGTCCTACTTATCCTTGGAATGCGACTTGCGAGAGCAGACTGTAACCGTCTCGCTTGCCGTGAAGTTGACTCTGGAAGACGCTGCTTGCGCATGAGTATTTGTCCCTAATTTTTGCCTAAATTGTGCATTGTGCGACAACCTAGCGGGATCTTTTTTCCTTTTTCTCTTTTTTCTTTTTTCTTTTCTTTTTTCTTTTTTCTTTTTCTCTCTTTTTTGTTGAGAATTTCTCTTTTTTCTCTCCTTTTGCCACGGCCGATTGAGAGATTTTCGACCGTGCCCCTCGGTTTTTTTTTTTTTCTCTCCTTTTGCCATGATTGCAATTTTTGAACTTGCAACCATGCCTCTCATTTCCTAATTTTGCCTAGGCTGCCCTTTCGGGTTTTCAACCTAGCGGAAGCACTCTTTATTTGGTAGCCGATTAAACGGTGGCTGTGACCCGTACTTTATTTTCCGCCTCGATGCGGGAGTATTTGTAGCCATTTGGAGGGTGACTGTGACCCTTTTCTCACCGTCTTCGATGTTGCGGGAGCTCTTTTGATTGTAGCCATTTGGAGGGTGGCTGTGGCCCTTCATTCCTCGTCTCTGATCCGGGAAACACTTTTGTATGTAACCATTTTGAGGGTGGTTGTGGCCCTTTCACTTAATACCTGTCATCGATGTTCTGGGAGCGCTCTTTATCTGTAGCCATTTGGAGGGTGGCTGTGGCCCTTTCTTTGTAGTCATTATAGGGACGACTGAGACCCTTTTTATTTGTAGTTGATTTAGGGACAACTGTGACGCTTTTATTTCTTCACTACTCTCACAAAAATTGCGCGAACACTCTCTTTATTTTTATCAGTAGCCAATTAAAGGACGGCTGTGACCCTAAAAAAAGTTTTTTTGTGCTTTTTTCTTTTTCTTTTGCTTGCTTTTTGCTTTTATTGCTTTTTTTTTTTTTTTTAAATGAAAATTTAACGAAAATAATCAACAACAATTATGTACATGCCCCTAGTGGCAAATCTGAATTTTTTAATTCAAAACAACTTCTAGAGAAGGACTCAGTTGATTGAGTCAAAATATGTCGATCGTGTCGACGCCCTGGATGGACCTTACAACCAATGGATGACATAGCCAGTGATTTCTAATCTCGGCTTCTCAAGTACCCCCGGCTATTGCTCAATCTCGTCTGGGGATGCCCCACGGTTAGCACTGACGAGTTTAGACTTCGCCCCATGACGAATGTATGACTCGATTGAGGAACGCACATGGATGGTGTGAAACTTGGTCCGGAAGGCCTCAAATGGAAACTGAAGCTTCAGAGGTATGAAAACTCACTGGGACAAACTTGGCGGTTGACATCAGAATGGTCGGCGAGCAAAGGGCCGTGCACGAGATGTACTCTTCAGGGACTTTGATTTGGATGATTATTCAAACTGCACAATGATTAAGGAAAAACTCAAATTTCGGGGATAAAAATGATCACAACTTTTCTTACCTGGATGTTGGATTTTTCTAGTGGGAAATGTGCTCGCTATGCGACTGGACGTGCTGCATGCCCTGATTTTCCTGCTCCATCTAGAAAACACAACTTGTATATGAACACCTGCCGCAAAGTAAATGCCCCTGGACCTCTGATGGAAGGCACCAACAATAATGTTTTCTTTGCTTGACATCTCAAAATTATCATTGATCGACACATTGAATCTTCTGGGGACCCTGGATGATCTCTTGATATTTTTCATATTCGGACATGTCTTATCTCAATGGGAGATGCCCATTTGTTACCGCTGACTGGTTTACACCTCGCCGTAAAACAGATGTACGGCTTGGTTCGGGGACACGTATGAATTCCACACATGGTAGGTGAAATCTTGGCATGGAAGTTCTTTGAAGCAGTCACGTTTCACGTGGATGCGACCTCGTCGAAGTGGTCGTCTGATCTGCAAAAGAGTAAGGACACTCAAATCTCAAGGAAAAATCAAGTACAATTCATCGTACCTGAGCGTTGGATATCCCGAGTGCGCAATTTTCTTCGTGCAACTGGATGGCTGCACGTTCTTTTTTGTTGCCATATTTGTCCGGTAGAACTTATATATACAGGATACCTAACCAAGGGTACCTGAAAAGACCAGACACGAAAGTTAGTATAAAGAATCAAATGAGTCATGCATGATTTTTCGGAAAACTTCTAATGTCATTCATTTCATAATTTTGATTACATTTCAGAAAGAATCAAAATTTATGATCTACGGTGTTTTGCACTAGTTTGGAGTTTAATGAGTTCGTTGAGTGCACTATCTGGCTCGAACGCACGGTAGATGTTCAAAATGAAGTTTTTTTTCAAAATGATTTTCTCGTCCTTTGTTTAAGCTCGAATAGTCACACTCAACTAAACATTTAAACTGTTTTTTCAAAAAAAAATCAAATCTCTTTTTTTTTAAAACGCTAGCTCATGCAAAGGTTGAAATGACAATTTTGCCGCAAAAGTGCAACACACCTTGGATAAAAATGAATGACACTTTGATTTTTTTAAATGCTCATGCATGCTCGAAAAGTTAAAGTTTTACTGATAAGAAACTTACAACTTACAACCGGTTTACCTGAATGACACATATGGAATGTATGTACAAAATGAAAAATCCAGGTGAAATTTTTTTATAAAAACAAATGCAAATGCAATGCATGTTTGGAATTAGAAGCTCAACAACTAAGAGATAATCTAAAAAAAAATCGTTTTTCCTAAAACAATGCCTATGAGATGTACATGAGGTGAAAGTTGTACAGTTGAGAAAACTTACAAGTTACCTGAATTTTTTTGTTTTTTTATGAGGAAAAATAAATCAATGCATCCTAGTTGCTCAAAATTTAAAAAAAAAAAAATTGAAAAAAAATGCATATGAGATGCACAAAAAAATAAATACAAGATGCAAACTTAAAAATGAAAGTTCTACAACTAAGAAAAATTACCATTTACCTGAAAGGTTTTTTTCGAAAATAATGCATATGAGATGCACATCTTTTAAAAAAAATCAGGTAAAAGGTTTTTAAACAAAGAGCGCTAAAATTAAGAGAGCTTACGATTTATCTAAAATGTTTTTTTAAATAATGCATATTGGATGCATTATTTAAAAATAAAACAATTCAGGTAAAAAGTTTTTTTGAAATGATGCATGTGGAATGCACGTTCGAAATTAGAAGCTCTAATAGCTAAAGAGGAATTACAATTTTTCCTAAAATGTTTTTTTTTTTTGCATGCACGACGCGCTAACCAAAATCACAACTTACCTGAAAAGTTTTTTTAAGAAAAAAAATAATGCGTATGAAACGCAAGTTTGAAATAAAAAAAAAATCAGGTAAGAGGTTTTTTTAAAAAAAAAATCAGGTAAGAGGTTTTTTTTAAAAAAAAAACAATGCATACAAAATGCATGTTCGGAAAGAAAATTTCTAAATGACTAACTACTTAGCTGAAAAAGTTTTTTTGTTTTTTTTTTGTTTTTTTTAAAAAAATGCAATGAGACGAATGCATGAGAAATAAAAGTTATACAAACAGTAATGATAACATTTACAACAAAAAAACAGATCATGTTAGTGGGGGTAAAAAAATGTGTGGCTTTGCTCTACAAGGTAGGTTCCACTGATAGGTTCCCGACAAGGTGGTTTCCTCACCCCCATCATAGGGATCATAAGACCTTCACAAGCGAGTAGAGTTTTTCCGAGCCGTACCGGCGGCCCAGCCGCTCCGATCGTACCGTACTAAACCTCCGGGGGTTCCTAGTCGCCCTGGGTTTTAGGCGTTTTTGGAGATTACACTAAAGTGAGTGTGTGAATTTAAATAATACATATACAACATAGAAAATTTGTCAGTCATAATAAAAAACTAACTCCACACCTAAAATCGCACAAAAACAACCAAGTTAGATCAGTGAAGTCAAAATAAAAAATAAAACTACAAAACTCAAACATGGCAAAAAAAAGTGAACATACTGAGCCCGAACCCTCTAATTTCCCCAGCAGAGTCGCCAAATTGTCGGACCTAAAATATGACCTATGGCGAATTACGTTTTGAAAACGTGGATTTTGAAAAGAGTTGTCACTAGTTAATTATTAGGCTAACTAGAATCCTAAATTTCCTAAATGAATAACGAATTAAACACCTAGGTATTAAATCGGTCTGCGATCCAAAATTTGAGTTCGGGGGTTCTGTTACGGATTTAAAAATATTTTTCTAGTCGCGCCCTTTCGGTACTCAATTCACTTAATTTGCCAATTTTTAAATTTAAACATGTGCTACGTCAAGTTAATCTAACGTTATAAAAAAAACTGAACTAATTTTTATGCGAAACCATTATTAACGACAAATCTATTAAACATCTAAAACTCCTAATTTGGTTAAAAGCTAGACGAAATTAAACATACTCAAAATCATGATACAATTAAATAATCACATATCATACATGTATATTTACACAAAAAAATGTTATCTAATTAATCTAGACCTAGACTAGTTAATTTACATGGTACATGGTATAATAATAACAATAAAGATAATAATAATAATTCAGAAAATTAAATAATTAATAATAATAGTAATAATAATATTAATTTAAAAAAAAAACTGGACAGAATACACAGACCTGCAGCACCGGCAATGGAGGACTGGGCTCGCCGGCGGACGACGCCGGAACCGAGCAGCTGGGCGGTGTCCTGGTCGGGCGAAGGATCTCCGGTGGCGGCACGGGCGAGACGGGGCCGGCTGGGCTGCAGCACCGGCAATGGAGGAAAAGCAGAGAGAGAGAGAGAAAGAAAGAAAGAAAGAAAGAGGAGAGAGAGAGAGCATGGCGGAGAGAGAGAGAGCAGGCGGTCACCGGAGGCTCGTCGGCAGTGGGCGGGCGGAGGTCGTGCGGAGTCGTCGGGCGGAGGTGTCGTCGGTGATGTGGCCGGAGGGGCTGGGCTGACCGGCGGAGTCGGCCGGTCGCCGGTGACCAGATCTGCACGGGGAGAAAGACTAAAAAAAAAAAACTTTTATTCTCTAGGAGACAAAACTGCACGGTTCTCAAAAACTGATGTATTATTATTGCTGTGGTGTTTCTGTCTGTTTTTACATTGACAATGGGTCCTTTTATAGCTAGATTAACACATAAAATTAGGAAAACAATATTTTCTCTAATATACACTAATTAATTCCGAAAATTATGAATAAATATTTATGCAAATTGCCATAAATATTTATCATATATTTTCTGAATATTACACAATATTAAATGCATCTACACTATCCAAATTTAAACTTAGCCTATTTTTAGCAACCCCGTGACCTTCCATATTTAAATACTTCCTTTTTTAAACCCGTTACACATAACATTTTTGAACATGTTATATACGTGTTGCGCGTACCAAAATTAGGTGTTTACAGTCCTCAAAAGGGTTAGCCCGAGTTTGGTGTATCTTGAACAAATCAGACAGCATATGGCTAGGCTGCCTTCGATTGACCCAAATACCAGGACCATCTTGATTTGTGGGTACCCTAATGTTGGTAAGAGCTCCTTTATCAAC
Organism: Clarkia xantiana subsp. parviflora; assembly: GCA_036873135.1. Lineage (NCBI taxonomy): Eukaryota > Viridiplantae > Streptophyta > Magnoliopsida > Myrtales > Onagraceae > Clarkia > Clarkia xantiana. Next base: position 13,049,148 of record JAPTYO010000008.1, on the reverse strand, counting down.
AAAATCACTCGGGCTGATGTGGATGTGCAGCCGTATGCCTTCACCACCAAGTCACTCTTTGTGGGTCATACTGATTATAAGTATCTGAGGTACCAAGTGATTGATACTCCTGGAATTTTGGATCGTCCATTTGAGGATCGCAACATCATTGAGATGTGCAGTATCACAGCTCTTGCGCATCTCCGTGCTGCTATTTTGTTTCCTCTTGATATATCGGGATCGTGTGGGTACAACATTGCTCAGCAAGCAGCTCACTTTCACAGTATTAAGTCCTTGTTCATGAACAAGCCCTTGATTGTAGTCTGCAACAAGACTGATTTGCAGCCATTGTAGAGTCTAGCCGAGGAAGACTTGAAGTTGGTGATGGAGATGAAGGCGGAAGCCATGAAAACCTTGTTAGGTCAAGCAGGTGAAGCCACAAGTGATGAGGGTGTGATGATGAAGATGAGCACTTTGACAGAAGAGGGGGTGATTGCTGTGAAGAATGCAGCATGTGAGAGGTTATTAGAACAGAGGGTGGAGATTAAAATGAAGTCCAAAAAGATCAATGACTGCCTGAACAGATTCCATGTTGCACTACCGAAACCACGTGACGGAAAGGAGAGACCTCCATGTATTCCTCAAGCGGTGCTCGAAGCGAAAGCTAAGGAAGCAGCACAGAAGGAGAAGAGGAAGACTGAGAAGGACCTGGAAAATGAAAACGGTGGTGCTGGTGCGTACTCTGCAAGCTTGAAGAAGAAATACATATTAGCTAACGACAAGTGGAAGGAGGATATATGCCTGAGATTCTTGACGGCCATAACGTTGTTGATTTTATCGATCCTGATATTCTGCAAAGGCTTGAAGAGCTTGAAAGAGAAGAAGGGTTGAGGCTAGCAGAGCACGAAGAAGAAGACTTCGAGATGGATGGTAAGGAGTTGAGTCCAGAGGAGCAAGAAGCACTTGCTGAGATCAAAAGGAAGAAGAGCCTGGTTATCCAACAACGTAGGATTAAGAAGAGTACAGCTGAAAGTCGGTCCATCGTGCCCAGAAAATTCGACAAGAACAAAGAATTCACTACCAAAAGGATGGGTAGGCAACTTTCTAGTTTGGGACTTGATCCTAGTTTAGCAATTGACCGAGCACGCGGCAGGTCTCTTTCCAGAAAGGGCCAGAAGAGAGAGAGGTCCCTTGAAAATGGTGATGCTATGGATGTTGATGATACAGACGGTTGTAACAAGAAGCAGAGACTGAGGTCTCGTTCGATGACAATTGCAAGGTCAAGGTCTCGGTCGAGGCCACCAGGTGAAGTTATTCCTGGGGATGGTTTCAAGGACTCTGGTCAGAAGCTCAAAGCAATTAAGATGGGGAAGAAATCTGTTAAGAAGAGGAACAAGGATGCTAGGAAGGGAGAGGCATATAGAGTTATCCCTAACCTTAAACCGAAGCACTTGTTTTCTGGGAAGCGCTCATCTGGAAAGACAGATAGGCGGTGAAATTTTTTAAGGTAATGCAGCAGCAGAATCAAAAGCATTGCAAATTTCTCATTTGATTTCACTGCCTCCTGCTCTGTTTGTCCTCATGGTGAATGTTCATTTTGTTTTTCATATTGATTTGATGAAAGATTTCAAAAGTAACAAGTAGAACTGGCTACTTGTGTTACAGGATGGAGCAAGTCATGATCTTCTCTCAACAAAAATGCTTTTATAGATTGGTGGTGGTGGTGGTGCTTTTGAATGAGAAGGCGATGGAATGTTTCTGCAGTTTTGGATTTGGAGGTTACCTATTATTATTGTAGTTTCGAGGTTACCTATTATTATTGTAGTTTCTTTCTTTCTTTGCAAGTTCTTTTTTTTTTTTTGGTAGAAATTAGCAGCAAGCTTTTACTACAGCTTACTTGTGTAAGGACCAAATTTATATTATTATAATTATTATTAAATTAGGGAAAAAGAAACCTATTTTTCTAATATTTAGTGTCTCATAATTCAATCTTGTTGCGATTTAGTTTTCCGTCCGATTTCGGCCTTAACTTTGACGGAAATATGTGAAATAACAATTTTGCCCATTTTACTAAAATGTGCCACACACGTGCTGGTTTGTGATGACATGAAATGACTAAAATACCCTGCTTTTAAATTAACACATGAGCTGGCACGTGATTTACTTTATAGAAGGAAGAAGAAGAATGCTAACTCATAGAAGAAGAAAAATTATGTACGAAGAAAAATTAGGGTTCCTCAGCAACACAAGGACATCTGGTCGATTGCTGCTCCTCTACTCCAGTTCGAAGGTCACCACTCAATCTATGGACTGCGCAGATCTAACATGAGATCTGAGTCAATGTTAATGTGCCAATTCCGTTCATCAATCGCCAGCTTAATGTGCCAATTCCGTTATTTCTTCTGTTGATTTTTTATTTTTTCTGCTGAAAATGGTCGTTACTTTCATTGCTCCGTTAATTCATTGAATGAAGCGTGAAATCTCTGATACACACACGTTTCTTCTCTGATTTCGCCGATTCATTGATTGAGAATCGTGATTTCTTCTCTGAGCCATTTAGGTTGGATTTTCGATGCAATTTCGAATTAGAACATTCTGCAATTCAATCTACTGTATAGCCGCTGCAAATTTTCAGTTCAGGTTGGGTTTTTGATGCAATTTCAAATTAGAAAATTTTGCATTCAATCTATTGTATAGCCGCTGTAATTTTTGTTCATGTTGAATCTTAAATGCAATTTCGAATTAGAACTCTCTGCATGTTGTTCTTAGATCTAACTAACTTCAAATTAGGTTAAATTTGGACCTTCTTCAATCTATCAAAACATACTGTGATGGCTGGATTGGATCCAAATTCCAATCAAGAAGGATTAACTGGATTCTCATGCTGCTTGATTGAATCTATAGGTCTTTCTTTCCGAACCACCGATGAGAGCTTGCAAAATGCCTTCCAAAACTTTGGGCAACTTGTAGCATGTAAGAACATCGTTGAATGTATCATGCACAAATCATATAGAGATTGAACATATAATCAGTTGAGCTTGAATGTTTCATTAGTTGATATGCCTTATACCGATCCTGATTTAGTTTTAGCATGTCAAGATCGAATGATCATTTAGTGCTCACAATATATATGTTTTTATTGCAATCATCATTGAACTTGGTGATGGATAAAATTGCGAAGAGACCCAGATAGCTATTGAGAGAATGCACGGCAAGGTACAATTTCATTTCAAAGAAGAATATCATCGGAGCACTTAATTCGTATTTCTGACGAACATGATAAAATCTGATTTTGTTTTCAGTTTCTGGACAGGAGGGTGATATTTGTCGAAGTTGCGAAACCCAAGATAGTCGTTATAATGTAATGGATGGAAGTGACAAAAGTGTTTAATTCAAACCTGTAAAGCATTGTTGTGTTGAAGGTACTGTACAATGTAGAGCAATTTGAACTCTTCCAGCAACATTATCTATTACCAGCCAAATAACATAGCCGCCCTTATGTAATACTGGTTACTGGATAATTCAATTATATTCAAGGGTTTAAAACCTAAAAAACTGATATTGAGTATACGCTATTCTGCGATTTTAAGTATCTTTTTTTTTACGATTAATTGTAAGGTGTATTAGATTTTATACTTTCTTTTCCGTTTTTAATTAGGTGTCTGAAATTTATAAGTTGTTGATTAAGAAGGTATTAAGTATTACGAGTTGTTGCTTTTAGTTGTCTGAAGTTTGTACGTTGTTGATTAAGAATGTATGAAGTATTACGAGTTGTTGCTTTTAGGTGTCTGAAATTTGTAAGTTGTTGATTAAGAAGGTATGAAATATTACGAGTTGTTGCTTTTAGTTGTCTGAAGTTTGTATGTTGTTGATTAAGAATGTATGAAGTATTACGAGTTGTTGCTTTTAGGTGTCTGAAATTTGTAAGTTGTTGATTAAGAAGGTATGAAGTATTACAAGTTGTTGCTTTTAGGTGTCTGAAATTTGTACGTGTTGATTCAGAATGTATGAAGTATTATGTTTCTTAGTTTTAGGTGTTTGTCTTTTGTAAGTTGTTGATTAAGAAGATATGTACTATGATTGTTGTTGCTTATATGTGTGTGTTGCAGTTATAAAAAGACATCTATATATGATCATTCAAATAACAGAAAGGGACTGAATTTTTAAAAATCAAAACCAAAGCTTAGATATATAGAAATTAAAAACAATACAAGCACAACATAAGATAGGAAAATCCACCAATTTCTATACTAAAATGCTTGTAAAAATTGCAACTTTGAGTTATTACATAAACACTGTGATACTAATTATTTATCTTCTTCTTCTTCTTCCTCAGTAAAAACATCAGCTTCCTCGTACAGATACTCCGAGTGCAGGTGCTCGTGGGGGGACCATCTCCTTCTCAAAATTTATCGGCCTCTGACGACCTCATCTGATACACTAATATCACCACGCCGTCGTCCTACACTAGAGTCGCCATCGCCGACACCAGATGCGTCACTGCGTAAATAAAACAATGCTTTATATTCAGAACACACCTGAACAACAAACTTAATCCTATGCAGTAGGCGATTGAATGACTTGAGCATACTGCCATCCTCTATATTGAGATTTTTCAGAGGAACATGGCTGCTACACTTATTAAAGATCAACAACATGATCCCTGGACTGACAAATAGAAGCAAAATTAATCCAACCTCAAGCACTAGAAACAAAATCAGACATATAATAACAAACAATAACCTAATTTTGATCTCTTGCACATTCTTATCCGATATTGAGTACAAATTTATGTAGTTCTTGAGGTCAAACACCTTGTATATATTGCACCAAACAAAACTTCAGAAGAGAGACATTGAAATACAACTAGAAACTGGAACGTACTAGCTTTTGCAGCAGTAGTAGCACCCCTTCATTCGAACTAGATTTGCCATCTTCCTTGACATGTGATTTAGAAGCCAAGATGGCAGATTCATTTTCACTATTTCTGTAATACTAAAAAAATAGTGGTGCGATTTACCCATATTCAACAAACCCACTCTTGATTCGAGCTAATTTAATCAAATCCTGTGTAATTACCTTAGTCAAGACAAACCCAACGAACCCAACCATGAAATTTGGTCTCTGCGCCGGAATTCGCTGCTCATTCTCGTCGGAATTCGCTGCCTCATTCTCGCAGGAAGTCGTCACTTCGTTCTCGCCGGAATTCGTCGCTTCGTTGGCTGCCGGAACCGCTTCTTGCATTCTCTGTCATCTCCTTACCTCTCTCGCCGTCTTCCATCACCACACGCGGTTTAGTTTTAGGCATAGGGGCATTTTAGTATTTTCACATTTAAGCAATTAAATTAATTAAAAACAATTTATGCACGTGCCGGATTTTGGGGGTATTTTTCGTATTTTAATAAATAATATTTCCCGCACGTGACCGTCACGTGACCAAATTCCGTCTAAGTTAACGCCTGATTTTGACGGAGACCAATTAGTAATACTATTCAAACTTGGAGCAATATAAGTACGCGTCAGACACCACCAAACTAAAACACGAGGTAAACTTGAGAATTAAATAGGTTGTTTTCCCATTAAATTAAGTAGGTTTGAGAAAGCAAGGTTTTAACTTCCATAATTATTATGATTTGATAGAAAAATTGTTTTAAAAAAAATTGAGACCACCAAATGAGGAGGCTTGAGAAAGCCAATGTGTTAACCTCCGTAATTACTTTATGCTTTGATAGAAAAACTGAGTCCACCAAATGGTAACTAAAGAGCCCAGTTTGTGAAATCTCATACTTGATTAAAGCATCTAAAAGAATAGTTTTTTGGATACTAAATAATCATCATAACGATTTTGATTTAGCCAAGGTTGGTTGAAATCAACTAACTACCAAAGCGAGTAATAAAGAAACATAAGAATTTTAATCATAAGGCTCCTGTCTGAAATTGCAACCCAGTAACTAAAAAAAAAAAAAAAACAGATTTTGATTTCATAATTTAACAACCTTTGTGTGTTGATACAACAAACAGCAAACTACATGATGAAAAGTAGAACAACATTATGAAACTGTCACTTGTAATTAAAATGCTTCATTTCCATGTTCATGTTTCTTTTTCTATTACAACTTTCATCAAACACCTACCGAGCACCACAGGTCCTCACTTATTCATAATTTACCGAATAACTTAAAAACTGCAGCAGCGAATCATATCATATTTTCACATTTCTTCAATTCCAACCTCACCGGCTCTTCGAGCAGAGTAGGCGATACTCTCCGCCGCTCTATGGATTTGTTCTTGGTTTTCCAATTCTAAATCCATGTAAACGCCAATGGACTTCCGACTATGTGCTTTCCGTCAGACCACTGTATCCGACCGAAACTGTTAGTGTTTGAGGGCATTGACGTAGCTGTCACCGTCACTGTGAAGCTCTTCTGCTCGTTGGGGGCAGTGAAGGTTAGTGTCGCCGGAGCCACTGATATCTTGACTGCAGTCGAGTCAGTGGACAGGGACAGCTTGTACGTGCCAGCGGGGCCCACGTTGGTGAGGGTTCTGGTGAACTTCACGACGGCGGCACCGCCGTTCACGGTGGTGTCAAAGTTGGCCGCGAAGGACGGGTAGTTGAGGTTGTTGATGCTGTATTTCCTAGAGGCGGCGCAGGTGAAGTTCTTACCGGAGACGGTGCTGATCTGTGCCGGCGTGTACTTCAGTGCGCAGAGGAAGCTTAAATAGTCGTCCACCGTCAAATCGTAAACCAGGCCTGGGTTGAGGGCGGCGACGGGGTCCACGTGTCCAGCGCCGTGGTCGAACGGGGTGGATTCCTTCCCGGTGGCCACATCTTGTAATTTCAATCCGTTCTTGTAAGTGACGTAAGCTGTCGTCATTAGGGCGGAGCGTATGGCGGCCGGGCTCCACTCTGGATGAGACCCCTTGAGCAAAGCGGCCAAACCGCTGACGTGGGGGCAAGACATTGATGTGCCGGAGATGATGTTGAATCCGACGCGCCTGTCGTCGGCGGGGAGGCCCGTGGGACCCACGGCGCCTGTCCACCCTGCTAAGATGTTGACACCTGGCGCGATTAGATCGGGCTTGAGGATCTCCGGCGTGATGGAGTTGGGACCCCTGGAGCTGAACGCTGCCACTACCGGCGAAGGCTGGATCCCAACCTTTGTTCCCTCGAAGAGGATCGTGGCCGTTGGGTTTGATTCAGAGAAAAGGTAACTCTTTATCGTCTCGCCGGCTTTCTGACCCACCGCAGTTGCCGGCAGGAGATGCGCGTCCGCCACCAGCTCCTCTCCGTTCGCCGCCGTATTGGCAAGCACCATACCTAGGCCGCCGGCTTGCTTCACCACCAAACCCTTCTGGGCTCTCGCGTTTATGCCTCTGTCACAAAACACGATTTTCCCGGCGACTTTGTCCGACGGAAGCATTCCGGTCAGGCAGAGGTTTCCGTTCGTGAAGTTACTTGCGTTGCCGGCATAGACGAACGGCAGCAAAGTTCCGGGCAAGGGATTGCCGCTGAAGAGAGAGACGCCAGAGAAGTTCTTACCATTTCCGAGGCTGACGTAAGCAGGGAAATCTCGGTCAAGAGTTCCGGCGCCGACGGTGGTGATCCACGGAGCTACGTTGGATAGACTGAACGAGCTGGGACCCGCGTTTCCTGCTGAGCAAGAAATCAAAATGCCTTTCTCCATAGCCGCGAAAGCTCCGATAGCCACGCTGTCACGGTAGAAGTCCGACATGCCACCGCCCAAGGACAGGGAAAGGACGTGAACGCCGTCGGCTATGGCCTTTTCCATGGCGGAGAGTATGTCGGAGCTGAAGCAGCCGCCCTTCCAGCAGACTTTATAGCAGGCCACGCGTGCACGCGCAGCCATTCCTCTTGCCTTCCCAGATGCGTAGCCAAAGAGGCTCGCGTCTGAAACGTAGGACCCCGCCGCCGTGGAGGAGGTGTGAGTCCCGTGGCCATCGTCGTCTCTTGGCGACTTTGACTCACTAGACTCGTCGATGGGGCCCAGCGTGGCCTCATACCCTTTGGAGAAGAACCTCGCTCCAATCAACTTCTTGTTGCAGCTCGAAGCAGAGAAGTTTTTCCCAGTCTCGCACTCCCCACCCCACCCCTTCGGTACTGGTCCCATGCCGGTGTCGTCGTAGCTCTTGCTCTCCGGCCAAACTCCGGTGTCGAGAACTCCGACGATGACGTCGCTGCCAGTGTCCGACTCCGGGTACATCGCCGCGTTATCGTCAAGCCCCAGAAACTCCGGCGTCCTAGTAGTATGCAACTCATAGCGCTGCTCCGACAGCACGGCCAAGATCCCAGGCTGGGCCTCCAGAGACTCCGCCTCCGCCGCCGTCAGGCGCGTCGAGAAGCCATGAATCACGTCGCTGTAAGTGTAGATCCTCTCGGCGGAGTCCGAAACCGCCCTGAGCGACGCGTCGTACCAGTGCTCATGCAGCTGGAAGGTCGAAGGCATCTGAGATCTCGCCGTGTGGACAATGTAAGTGCTGCGGGCGTCGTCTGACGCGGCGGAGGAGTAGCCCAGAAGGAGAATAGCTGCCACCAGAGCCATGAGTGTTGCCTTCATTTTTGGAGACAGTGAGTGAAGCAGAGATCCCTTCCAGGAATATAAAGGGGAGGGGGAGAGTGTGAAACGAAAGCAGCAAGCAGTTATCTTCGAGGAAATTAAGGACGGTGGAGGTTGTCGGATCCGGCTGGATTCAAGAAATAGTGAAGACGATGACGGTAGACAGACAGCTAAAGAGAGAGTACGGGTGGGGGGAGGGTTTTACTTTGATCTTGATCACGTGTGATTCTTCAGACTACACTAATGGGGAAAGTAGAGAGAGAAGCTCTTTCTTTCTCTCTCCTCTGTAATTTATGTTCTTCTTTTTGCAGATATACTATTATATTTATATATATATATTAAAAGCAAGACACTGTGGACAGTGTGAGGAAGAAAATAAAACCCAACGACAAAGGTTGAAGAAAAGAGTGGTAAGTGAGACTTAGATAGACTGACAACTGGAAAATTACAGCAATGGATTGGACCCTCAGCTTTTGCCTCATGATATTGATAACTAGTCTTGAAGGTCACTTTAACTTTATAAGTTACTGTGTATTAAATTACTGTATATGAAAAATCAATTATTTACAACAAAAAAAGGATAAATTTTAAGATTAAAAAAAAAAAAAGATCGATTTATTACTTTTAGAAATCTTGAAAAATGTAAGAGCAGTTGTATTGTATGTAAATGGTACAACTTTTTATGTGCCCTAGAGTAGTAGCCTGCCCATCATGGGGCGATTCAATTTTATGCAAGGTTGTTAGGATTCCGATCCGGATTTTAGGATCTTACGATTTTACGATCCTAGTAAAGTAAAACGATTATAATTCCTTGTTTGATCTTAGAGGATTCTGATCTTATGATTTTACGATTTTACGATCCCGGTTAACTAAAACGATTTCATGATCCTACGATTAAAATTGTTATAAAATCATCAATAGTAATAATAAAGTCGAGAATCAATTCTTGATTAAGTAAATTAATGTCTTTACTGTATAAGTATTAATTTAGGGTGGCAAAATTGATTTTTCTCAACTTTAAAAATGATCTTAATGCTATTTTAAAAGTTCATGAGACAAATTATTCATCATCTCCTAACAGTTTCTTCTATATTTATATAATTTGTAAAAAAATATAAAAATAGTGAATTATAGTACTATATTATAATTACTCTTATTTTAAAGAAATTGAATAACAATAATTTATATTTTATATCGAATACGATTTTAATAAATTGATTTTTTTTTTTTGTTGATATATTTAGATTGCTTTCGCAATTTCAGGCCGGGATCGTTAAGGTTAAAGCCCTCCCCAAGGCGGCGTCTCCGGCGGGTTTCGACATCGGGTCGCCCACGGGAACGCAAGTCGCTTTACCATTTGGTCCAACCAACACCTTGGGTTTTAAAGAATTATTTTGTATTTACTTGATAAAAATAGTAATTTATATACATTAATTTATATATAATCTATATAATATACCATATCATAGAAAATTATTATATATTAATTTAAAATTCTTATAGGATCATATGATTCACGATCCGATCCTACAAATGATCTGATCATTCCTTAAAACGATCCTAGATAGGATCTCGATTCTAATAACCTTGATTTTATGCAAGAGAAATTGAGCTCATGCCCTAGAAATAGCTCATACCGTATATAAAAGCATCACAAAAAATATAAACACTATTTTCATCCAATTATTTTTACTAGGGTTGACCGTTGTCCGGAGTTGCTAATAGTTACTAATTTAGGGGTGAAGATTCCGTGTAATTTGTGATTTAGGGAGTCCCAAAACCTATTATGTATATCATCAATTTTTGAATTTTACTATTCATAACATATCCTATAATAGGCGGAATCAGAACTTGAATTGAATCGGCCGGGTCCAGATATCGGATATGAACTTGTATATTTTAGGACTTATATAATTAATATACAAAACACTTATACAAATGAAATAGTTTGTTTACAACTTATATATTAGACTCTATGCGGCTGCTATAGTAAAAGAATACCGAAGTTATTCCTATTAGCATGTACTTCAACTCTCTTAACATGCATGATTAGATCACGCGTATCTACCATAGTAAAGTTATTACATGGCACCGGTTTGATGACGGATTATTTTGAAAAATTTATCCGCCAACCAACTTTAAATTATTATTTATATGTTATAATTACATTTTATTTTGAAGGAAAGGAAGGCACACCTAAAAAGTATGAAAAGTTATATGTGGTATCGTGTCTTTTCACATTGGTTTTTTTTGGTTACTTACATTAGTTTAAATTTCAAATAGCTAGATGCAAATTTTATAAAAGTGAATATATAGTTAATTAATTTTTTAAGTAAATATAACTCGAATTTTCAGAAAGTAACAATTAGATATCTCAGTTAATTTTATGCTTAAAAATAATTGTTCACGTAAAGAGGATGTGAGCTACTAAAATTAACACCAACATCTTTCATGACAGATATATCCTGACCCTTTTATTTTATTGTTGTCGAACGTCGTTTTTTCTTACTAAAGTATTTTAACCATATTTTCTTCGGATTATTTTGCTCCACCAGATGCGGATTCAGCTACTGAAACGCCAAAGTGAGTAGTTATCCGCCCTAACCATAGGTATATTAGTAATTACATAATTAAATCAAATTTTCTAATCCATCACATGAGGAATTCTTTAGCTTTTAGTTATTTGCTCTAGAAAAAGTTTAGTTAATTATTTACTTTTGGAATAAGTGTGAAAAATATGTCACACGTTTACTTTTCAAACGTGTGTTTTACTGTAAAATGTTTTAAAACGGTGGTATTTGATAAAATTGTTATATTTCTATTAAAACCTTAGTAAAATTTGATGATTGTACAAAGTTTTCTGACGTGACGATACATGAATGACCACTATGTAAAAAAAAAAAAACTTTATTTAAAATATGTTAAAAAAATAAAAAAAAATTAAAATTCTAAAAAAAATTATGTAATATTTTACTAAAGTATTATAGTTAAAAAAAACCACTTTTTAAAAATATTAAAAATACTTTTTATCCTTCAAAAATTTGAAATAATAAAATATATTTAAAAATTAGTGAAAACATTAAAATGAAATTATTAAAAAATTAGAATTTTATTTAAAAAAATTATCAAGGACCCTCTTGGATTTTTTTTCCCATTTATAAAAGCAATCTTAAGATTAATAAATTATTTTAGGATATTAAAAATTTATTTCTATTTTTTGATAAATATTTACATAATTTTTTTTACCATTTTCCCATAGTAATTTAGTTTTCCATACTGACTTATTATGCTAATAGTTTGTCTTTATTTTATTATTTTTTCATAGTATTAATTTGTACATTTTTTTAGAATTTTTTCGCTTTATAATTTATTTACCATTTTAAAATATTAGTTACCATTTTTAGAAATAATTTTTACAATTTAAATAATTTTTTAATCATTTTTATTTTTATTTTTATTTTTCATATATATTATTATTTGTTACATTTAAAGTTATTATTTTTTTTTGGCCAAAAGATAATTCATTCATTCAAACAATGTCTAAGGAGGAGGAAAGTCCCGATCATTTACAAGCAATGATAAAAGAGAGGGCGGGGGTACGCAGACCCATTTCTGGATTGAACAGCGATCCAGTCAGCACATTCGTTTGCTACTCTCAAAACAAAAGACCAAACTACACTTTGCAATATGCTAAGTCGGTTCCGAACGTTGACGATTTGGGTGGAAATCCTCCAATTTGGCTGGCCCAACTCGTTTCTCAGGTTGTTGATCACCTCCGATGAGTCGGATTCGATTATGACATTCCTCTATCCGTGTGTAATGGCTAAGTCGAGTCCAGCTTCCACAACCTTCATCTCGAGCTCCAAAGCGCCAAATCGCCTCACGAATTGATTGCATCCGCCTACTAAGTTGCCGAAGCTGTCCCTCGCGATTACGCCTATACCTCCATGATTCCGGGATTTGTCATATGAGGCATCACAGTTAATCTTGATCATCCTGATCGGTGGTGGCTCCCAACGTGTCAAATTGTCAGATTCTCGAGTTTGTACCGTTTGGCCACGAGATCGGACATTCAGACTGGAGTTCCAAAATTCATTGTGATTTCGTACTACCCTCTCCGCTGTGGCAATGGGGTTTGGGCTCTCATTATTATGCATAGCTCGACATCGTTCCTTCCAAATGGCCCAGCATGTTGACCATATTAGTGACCACCCAAGTTGTTCTTTCTTTGTGAGTCGACCGACACATCTTAGCCAATTAGTGACCACCCAAGTTGTTGCTCTTTCTTTGTGAGTCGGCCGACACATCTTAGCCAATTTAGGAAACTTGAAATCGTATTCACAGGTGCTAGCCGGGCTGAGATGATGGCAAACCAAATTGGTGTTGTCCAACTACATTGGAAGGCCATGTGCTCAATTGTTTCGACCTCCTCGCAAAAAGGACATTTCGGCTTCACGTTCATCCCACGGCGTAGTAGATTATGTCGAACCGCTAGTGCATTCGAGAGAAGTCTCCACATAAACTCGCGGATCTTTGGGATTGACTTCATTTCCCAGATATCTTTCCACTTGAGCGCAGTCCTATCCTGAGCAACCTCATTGCATATCACTCTTGCGTCATTGTCAATGCTCCTAATCTGAGTATATGCTGAGCTGACAATTACCTCACCTGATCTGTTGTGAGGCCAGATGAATGCATCAGGGATTGGTTTGGCTGGTAATGGGATCGCCTCGATGGCATGTAGCTCAATGTCTGTCACTTCACTCAAGTTCCGCGAATCCCATGATAGTCGTTCACGGTCAATAAGCTCATCCACCCGACAGTCGACCACCGCCTCGGTTGGAGGTGAGAGGCGAAAGCCAGATAGGTTCAGGATCCATATAAAAAAATAAAAATCTCATATTTTCAGTTTTTATTTAATTATATTTATTTATATAGATTTTTCCTATATTTTGATTTATATAAAGGTTTTTCTTAACATTTTTTCTCAAAATAATAACAATTGCCAAGTCATCTTTTCCTTTACCACATCACCGTTTGTTAGTCATGTTTAACGAATTTCATCTAAAACAACCAAAATAAAACATATTACATCTATCACTAAACATATTATATTTTTTTACATTTTTTCGAAATATATTATATATTTTCCCTTTATTTTTTTATTTTTAAATTAGAGCTAGCTATTTAGTATTTAACTATTTCACATGATATATTTATGATTACAACCGTATTTTTTTTTTTTGGCCAAGGAAATTCATTAATAACGAAAATAGTCGCTTACATCATGGTGGGATAAATTCCCGATCCTTATTAATTAAACATAAAAGAGAGAGATGTCTGAGGTTAATAACTAAAAAACTGTCCAAGGTTTACCCTATGTTAAAATTAGGTGTCTGAAGTTTGAAATGTTAAAATGGACTGTCTCAAGTTTCACTTTTGTTGAAATTTGGTGTCTCGGTGTAATTGCTTTAGAGAAGTCAATTCCGACAAAACCGTCTGTCAAATTCGAGCTCTCATACACACTCCCTTCTCGTCATCTTTCCGGGACCGTCACCTAAAATGTTGGTCACATCCGGGCAAGTAAATCTCGCTCTATTGTCTTTGGAAAATGGTTCCATGCCACTCTTCTAGTAACTTTTTTTTAATGTTCAATTTTTAGGTGAAATTTGACGATTTTGTAAAAAGTAAAGAGTGGTGGATTATGAGTGGGTGAGTGTGTTGATAAAAATGATTGAAGAGAGATGAAAATACGCTCAGAGACACCAAATTTCAACAAAAATGAAACTTGGGACAGTCCATTTTAACATTTGAAACTTCAGACACCTAATTTTAACATAGGGTAAACATTGGACAGTTTTTTAGTTATTAACCCTTTAGATTATCCTTAACTTAACACATTCGAACTATTCAGTCATGCTTGTCCTCCTTGTTAGGATTCCACATTGAGTCGAGCCAAGCCCAACGGGCCAGCATAGAGTAATCATATATGTAAGTGGAGTTTCATCCTAAAACTAATTGGTGATAAGGAGTTGACCCACTTGCTTATATACTGCTCTATTGTACATATACCAACCGATGTGGTACTCCAGACTCACGGTGCGTCTATTTAAACATTCCTCATCACCGTAAGGACTCTCTAATTTCAACATACCCTGTCTCAGCCCCAGGCCCGATCCGGGCTCTGATACCATGTTAGATTCCACATTGGGTCGAGTCAATCCCAACGGGCCAGCAGAGAGCAATCATATATGTAAGTGCAGTTCCATCCTAAAACCAATTAGTGATAGGAGAATGTGGCCCACTTGCTTATATACTGCTCTATTGTACAGATACCAACCGATATGGTACTCCAGACTTCCGATGTATGTCTATTTCAACACTCCTCATCATCATATGACTTAATCCGAGATCTTTTACCTTTACTTAATAAGAATCGGGAATTTATCCCACCATGATGTAATAGACATTTTCGTTAAATATTGAATGAAGTTTTTATTGGCAAAAAAAAAAAAAATTGTCTATTAGGTTACGGATTAACCTATTATGAAATATATAATCATTGAAAATTCAATTATTAAACGTAATTATAGAAGTAACACTGCCCTCCTGAACTTTGTCGTATATATTATATATGATCTTCTTTTTTTACCTTATTAAAAGCATAAACAAATATTTTGCTCCTCTAAGTTTTGTTTTGAAATTTAGTTTACTATGATCGAGTTATTTTGTTGACATACGTTGGATCACGGTTGGAACTCCGGTACGGTCTTGACGGAAATTCAAGGTCCTTCGCTCCACGTAATCCTGCAAGAGGGAAATAGACCGGGCGGTGACCCAGAATCCCTCTCCGATGCTTAAATGAGTATCTCAATTATCTCAATAAAACTGGCAAGCAAGAGTATGAGTATGTCCCAAAAAACGTATCTTGATCTGAGGTAACTCCTGCCCTTTTATAGGAGAAGAGTTACCTCAGTTACCTGATGAACCGCTGGGGCAGTTAGCCCACGTTCCGCTTATCTCGGCCACGATCCCGCTTATTTCGGCCACGATCCCACTTATCTCGGCCACGATCCCGCTTATCTCGGACCACTTCCTCACTACTCTGATAGTGGGCGCGTTTCCCGGCCTCAACCTCTGATAGCAAGTCCCGACCAATATCGGGGACTCCAGAGTTATCTCATTGTGTCACCGCTAGGGGTCCCTCGTCATCGTGACAGGGCCAACATCCTCAGGGATTCATCATCGGGGCCTACTTAAAGGCATCTCATCGGGAGCGTCCAGCTCGCATATCGGGAACGACCTTGTCGAGGCCTCTCACCGTCGGGACCCTTCGCATTGGTCTTCTTGACCTCTTTTAGGGCCCAGTGGGCCTATTCACCGTTTACTCGTCGTTAAAGGGCCTCACGGCTATAGCGAAACCCATCAAGATAGTAATAATATAACACCTCATATTGAAGCACATCATGTAGTAGTTACTGGCATAATCCATCTGAATAGTACTTCTTATCAAATTAGTTGGGCTACAAAATTTGTTCTCAAACTAAGTTATACTTAAAGTAACTCTCAAACTAAATTTCTCTATCTTACATAGCATCCACACCATTTAAAAATATTATTTTAATCATCTCTATTTCTACTTTGTATTTTAAACTTTATATTATGTTACAAATGAACATAAAGCAAAATTCAATAATAATAAAATAAGGAAAGTTTTGGAAAATTAGCAGATTTAATGCAATAATATAAAACGACATAAAAAACAAGTGAGAAAATAATATTTGAAAATAAATTATGTTAAAAATAAATTATGAATGTGGTCATAAAAAATGTAAAGATAAATAAATAATTCTAGATTTTTTTGTTGTTGAAAAGTATGCAAATATATATAAATTTAAAAGTGTAAATGAAATTTAAAGAATATATATAAAATCATATAAAATTAGTGAATATAAAAAACAAATAAACTAACTTAAAATTTTAAAATCAACAGAATTAGTTTTTAAGAATATATTTTAGTTAGTTCCTTTTTGTTGGCCAACTAGTATCATTTTTTTTATTTATTTCATTTTATTTGACTAAATTTTGAATCGTACCATATTTGTTTCAAAAAAAATTCCTATGATGTTTAATTTTAACTTTTAATTTAAAATATTTTTTATGAATTAAAATCTATAACCACGTTTGTCTTTTTTTCCGATGTGCATTTACCAATATTTTGTTTTCTTTCAATTTTTTCGTTTATATTTATTATATTTAATCCACTTAATTTTAAAAAAATAGATCTGGCCGAGTTGGCCCGTCCTGGCGTACTGTACGTCGGGTTGGCCCAACCCGACGAACTGAAAAAAAAAAAATCGTTTTTTGAATAGTAAAGTTGTAAACATAATTTTTTTTTTCTAAAACCATATTGGACGTGATGAACCTTAAAGGGAAAATTGACATTTTCCCTCTTGGGTTCACCATGTTCAATAAGTTTTTAGGAAAAAAAAAATTACAAAACTAGTGCCATTAGGTTTTATATATTTTTTTTCTTCTAACATTTGCGCTTTAGGGTACACCATGTCCAATAGTTTTTTAGAAAAAAAAATTACAAAACTAGTGCCATTAGGTTTTCTAATTTTTTTTCTTTCTAAAATCCAATTGGACACGGTGAACCGAGGGCAAATGTCAATTTTCCATTTAGGGTTCACCATGTCTAATAAGTTTTTAGAAAAAAAAAAATTACAAAACCTAATGGAACTAGTTTTGTAATTTATTTATTTAATTTTTTTAAATCTATTGGACATGGTGAAACTTAGAGGGCCAATAGGGTTCACCATGTCCAATAGGGTTTTAGAAAAAAAAATTATGTTTACAACTTTACTATTCAAAAAAACGTTTTTTTTTCCAGTTCGCCGGGTTGCCCCAACCCGGCAAACTGAATTAAAAAAAAATCAGTTCGTCGGGTTTGCCTGACCCGGTGTACAGTACGTCGGGACGGGCCAACCCTGTCAAGTCTAAATTTGTAAATAATTTTTTACTTGACCTACAATTGTATTTGGTTGTTTAAATAGGCTTAGTTTTATAAAAAACTCTCATTTATATCATAGTGTAAGTTTTATGAAACATATTAGAAATAGAGATGATTAAAATAATATTTTTAAATATAGAGATGACACACACTTAGAATAGAGAAAGACTAATTTGTGAATTAGCTTATAAATAAATTTAGTTTAAATTAAGTTTTGTAAACAATCATATTTTGGGAAATTATTCTAACAACATAAGTAAAAATAATATAAGAAGTAAAAATATATTGCAAGTATATATAAATATAATTAGTCAGTTATCCATACATAGATTGTAAATGGAGCAATTATAATTACCTTGGAAAAAATCAATTGTCGCCATATCAATCATCACAAAGTATTTAAAAAAAAATCATCACATAATGACTATACTAATTAAGAATTTATTTTTGTCTACATACGACCAAATCCACATGCATGACAGTGTTTCAATTATCTTGTAGCAACTATTTTATTATGTATCATCTTGTACTTGATAAATATGTCCCCCTCAGGAAGAATCTTCCCAAATTGCCAAAAAAAAAAAAAAAAAACAGTACATTAGTACAGAATCTATGATAAAAACATTAGCATAATTAAATCCACTATTATTGCTTCCAATCAGTTCACGGACGGATAAGTAAATGTAAGTGACTTTCTGCGTAAGACAGACATACTTAAATATATTTAAACTTTAAAATTCTAAATTATCTAATTAAAATGTAAAAAAAAACAGTTCATATTATCCGTAGTGCACAATTGAACGTTACGTTTTATATTTTATTTATCGGAGATCATGAGTGAACCCGAGTCATGGGAATTCATCATACACAGATTTGCATGGATGTATCACCAGATTATTTAAAATATAAAATTATGAATAATGTAAACTAAGTAATTAATGTAATGTTAGAATTCATACTTTTGATTATTTTATAATATGAAGTGTAATACGTTGTTTAATATATTTTTATATTGTAATGTAACATTATTATTAGTATAATATGAATGTATTATTACACTATTAATATGCATGAGTGTATACTATATCTTATTAAGAGCAACTAACTTACATATTGTCTGTTCATGTAACTATCAAAAAATTAAAAATATTAAGGCTAGATTCACACTTGTTATTAAAATTCTATTATTTTGAAACTTTTGTATAATTTTATAAGATATTTTTCATAAAAAAATGTCACAAGAAGACTTTACTCAATTTGTACAAACATTACATACATTATTTTTTATATTATAATAGTGAGCAATAAGTAGAAAATAAAATAAAATAAAAAGATAACAAATACTCAAATAGTAATAATATATAATCGTAGAATAAAGACTAGCATACATACTTTATCTATTTAATAAGTAATAATAAAAATAAATATTCTGTAACATCGGATATAATCTCACGTTACATTTATTTTGTATATGATCTCACATTAGAATGGAAGGAAATGAAAGTAATTTCAAATTATAATGGAAATCATATTACAATGCATATTGAATTATTTGATTTACTAAACAACATAAAATAAATATAATGTGAGACGTAATGTGTAATTACATATGCATTAAATCCAAACACCATAACCATGTAATATGATGTAACAGTTCACCGCTTCATCCCTTAACTAAAAATTAAGAATTCAAACCCCGCTAGTGACTATGAAAATATATTCATGGTCAGCACTTTACCTAGTGGCGGATGTGTTAAGTAAAATGGGGTTACAAACGTAACCCCATTACCAAGTATTTTTATTGAGACCCTATGTTTATTCCTGAAGGAAAATATATCCTGATCTCCATTATTTTGTTGTAAGATCCCCATTATTTTGGTGTGAGACACTAAGATCCCCATTATTTTGTGTGAGATAGTAAACTCTCAATATTTTGTAACATTATTTTTCAATCCATTCGGAAAAAAAAGTTCTTCAATTTTAAATTTGAGGTTTTTGTCTTAAATAGTATGTTTGTAAGTTTTATTATATTCATCGCTCTTTTGCTAAACTATAAATTTTAGTTACTCTAATCTAATGTATTACAAGATGAGATTCAATAAGTACACATATATAAACTATAGAATATGTTTGATAAAGATGATTTTTAGTACCAATATGTTTTAAAACAATGGTAATTGATACTATTTTCAATCACTAGTCCAAATTTGTCGTCAAATACGTTTTAAAATTACAAAATTAACCAATATTTTTTTAAATATCAAAATCAAGACTTAATAACTTATACAAGTGTTATAATAGTGTCTTAACTCGATTGAGACTCAACTCACCCACAACCGGTTCTAGTCTAAATTATAACATTTGCATAATAAATTAAGACTTATTTATGGTACTTTAAAATCTACTTAGTTAATATTGTTCATTTGAAAAGTATTTAACGACAATTTTGAATTAGTAATTGAAGAAAGTATCAATTTTCATCGTTTTAAAACATGCATTTTGACAAAAAAAAATCTTAAAGAAATTGTTAATCTTCGTTAAAAAAAATGCATAACGTACGTACCCCATTAAGAACCTTCTGGATTTGCCACTGACTTTACCCCTTACCGCGCATCCAGTGCCAGTGTAAATTATATAAGTGGAACAAGTATATCCTACATGCGCATCCAGTCCGAACCCGCTTGACGTAAAGAACTCGACGAATCTTCAACTTAATCGCTGTGTTAGGTCCTTCAACTTGTGCTCCTGACTTCACGCTTGTCGTCTGAACCTGCACACATGGGTAGTAACCAGCACGGAGGAGGGGTGCCGGTTGAGCCCTCTCCGATGCTTAAATGAGAATTCTAGAGAGAGAAAGCTATAGAGAAGTCAGAGCTTCTAAGCCAATCTCAAGTGAATGTAAAATCTCAAATGAGTGGCCTAGGTCCCTATTTATAGGCAACCTTGGAACCGATCCCGGTTTTTGTTCGGTTTGACGCCGGTTTAAAGGAAAGTGTGAACCGTCGACTGGTTTGATCAAGGTTGGCTATTAGAAAACTCTAACTTGGTTTGAGGACACAAGTGGAACACGCGCGCTGCAGACGACGACTCGGATCACGTCGGGTTCGGACGATCCTGGCGCGATCCGGGTTGTCTAGGGCAATCCGGACGTTGTCGTGCGTCCGGACCGTTTTAAACCTCAGGAGCGTATTTTTGTCTGTTTATGTGATTTTGATGGGTTTGCGAAGTCCGGAATGTAAATACGAACCCGAATTAGGCATATATCCATCACTTGCCCCCGAGTCAAGTAATGGCTTGACCCTTACTTGACTTTATTTTAAGATAGGATACATGTCCAATTTGGGTCCGATACTGACCTCAGGCGATGGTTTATTGTCGGTTGGGCACGCGTGCCTTGATTTCGCCTAACTTTATTTTTCTTGGCGAGTATTTTGATATCTTCTGACAGGATTAGTGTAACAGATATGCATATATACGACAGACATATGCGACGAGTTATAAATTTATGTAATCATGTTTATGGATGTCGACGTGCATAAGAATGTACTAATCACGAATGCGTTAGTAATGGACGTACCCGACACGCGCGTGACGAGTGCGGTAATAAGGATGTACATGATGCGATGACGTGTTATTGATAATAAAATCATGCAATCGATTCTGTGATGATGAAAACATGGATCATAGTTTAAGATAAATAAATCGTGGACATATAACACATGAGTATGATTGCACATGTCGAGTCTAAAAATGACGTGTGTTGTAATAAGGATGTAAAATCACTTAGTCATGCCACTAATGACTTGTAGAAAATAGAGAGGGATCAAGGATTACCCATAGGAAGAAACACTATTAGTGGAAATAGGAGAGAGAATATCCATAAACCTCCACACTTAATAGTTTTTAGGACCATTCTCATTTCTTGAAGGAGAAAAAACTTTGGTGTAGTAAGTTCAAGCATCAAGTCATCTTATTTGACCGGCAACCATCACACTTTACACGGCGAGTTCACTGGCGGTGGGAAGAGGAGGCCACAACACAGCACACGGCAGCAGGGACGGCGGCGTGTGGCTGGGGGCGGTGGCGCGTGCATCACATGGCGGCGGCTGAATTTTCTGGCGACCCTTGGTGGTGTTTTCACGGTGGTCCGATCGTCTTGAGGTGGTGAGTTCAATTTTGGGTATGGCTAAACCATTTGCAACCTTGCTTAGGTCCAATTTGATCTTGATTGTCTCTTGAAATTGATTACTCTTGAATACCCACAAGGTGTTTGATAAAATTCCTACAAGAGGTTAGTTCCACAAGTCGGCCAAAATTTTGGCTAACTGCTAAAAACTTATAAATGTAATTGTAAGTAGTAAAACTCCCCTCATGCATAGTGATTGTTGTCGACATGTTGCACCATGATGTAGATAGTGTTCAAACATGCTTAATGTTGATTGTCGATAGTTGATAATTGATCATTATTATCTCATTCATGATGAAAGACTTAGAGAATGTTTCTTGATAGTCGATACTTACTACTTGTCATATGTCGTCTGTCGTCTGCTATCATGGTGAAACACTTAGAAAATATTTCTTGATAATTTTCGCATGCTATCAGACGACTGCTGACATGGTGGAACACTTAGAAAATGTTCCTTGATAGTCGACGCATATTATCTGTCGACTGACATGGTGGAATACTTAGAAAATATTCCTTGATAGTCGACGCTTGTTATCTATCGACTGCTGTCATGGTGGAACACTTAGAAAATATTCCTTGATAGTCGACGCTTGTTATCTGTCGACTGGTGACATGGTTGAACACTTAGAAAATATTCCTTGATAGGCGACGTTTGTTATCTGTCGACTGCTGACATGGTGGAATACTTAGAAAATATTTCTTGATTATTGTACTCTAAGACCATACTAGTATAGTGACTAGCATGTCTTCAACTTATACATGCGCCCACTTGACGTTATAAGCATGCTCGTTTTAGAAGTTGATTTTAATCTTCTCTTGAATAATAGGAATACACGTCGTGGACATGATTACTGCACGCGTGTTCATTGCGTGTGTCGCTTGCTGCATGCATGATCGTAGCATGCGTGATATAGTATCTTGAACACTTAGAATTTCCCAAGCATGCTAAGGCATATATTGTAGTCATTAAGAAATGGTGTAGCATTATGTAAGCGCGTCGCTTGTCATGTACATGCTTGATGCGCGCGCAATTAGCGCGTGTGTTGTAACCACTTGAACACTTAGATTTTTCCTTATATGCCAATATACATGTTGTAGACCTGCATTAATTAGGAGAGACATGCAAGTATAAATGTTAGTGCCATAATCATATTCGCACTTGTTACCTTAAGCAAATGTGTAGTATCATGTAGACGCGCATAGATCACGTAATGCACGTAGGTGTTGGGACGAGGCCCATGTCGACATAGAGTTGCCCCCAGAGGGGGATGTTCGCTATGTGATGTATATAGACTAACAAGTCTATAGATATGTGGTTGTTTCCATGTTGAGAGTGTTTGTTGCTTAGTGTTCGCAGGGGTGGCTGTCACATATGCGCGCGTTGATCAAGTTGTTATCTGCTTTTGCAGGTTAGGTTGTCAGGACGGTTATCTTGAGTTCGTGCTTGCAGCTGATTTGAGATAGTTGCTATAAGTAAGTCTCCCGTTCCTACCTCGTGCGTTACTTTATGTTCAAATGCCGATGACGAGTCAGAGGCCGATTTGATAGCGTATTTGATAGCCGACACTGATCACACCCTGGAGTCTGCAGCCGAGATAGAGACGACAGAGGTGACTCAGTACTTTTGTAACAACTGGATAAATGAAGAGCGATATAGGTTGGGTGCATCTTCCTCCGGACACTGTCCATACTTGGAAGCTGTATTCCCTTACGACGTGCTTCCAGGAGTTACCCCAGGACAACCCACGGTGCCTCATGACGACTTGTCAGTAGTTTACTTGGGGCAGATCCGGGAGGGCTTGCGCTTTCCATATTGTCCAGACTTGGTTGATCTCTGCCAATTTTATCAGATCTCACCCTTGGATCTTGCGCCTGCTGGACTCCGTGTGTGGACTTGTTTTCGAGTATTGTTTCACCAGCAGTCGTGGCATTACTCTACGGTTATCTTCCGTTGCTTTTACCAACTTCTGCGTCCGGACGTAACAGGGTTGTTTGGCATGAAGATGCGTTGGCCTTATTTACAAGAGAAGGGATTCGCCACACTTGGGATTGGAGACGCAGAGTGGGATAGTGATGTTCGACTTGCTGCGAAGGCTGACCGTTCCGGTTCTCATTGGCGACATCAATACTTCTTTATGTGTGATGTTGACACTATTTGGGAAACAACACATGTTACAGAGGATGATCCTGCTCCCACCTTCTCTGAGCTCTCTTCTGCGGATAATAAGGTTTTGAAGCACATATATTAGGTCAGCAGGCACACAGTTATCATTGTTTGTTGCGTGCATCAAATCAGGAGTTGATTGATACCGGGATTCATGTGCTTTCTTCTGAGGATTCAGTATGCTTAAAACCTTTATAACTTCTTATTATGTTGTGATGTAGGTTGGTTTGATGGAAAGAGCTCGTCCTTGCAGACAGATCCTGCTCGTGTTATCTCTTCTACTAAGAAGGTCGTGTCATCTCCTGCTCCTCCTGCTCCTAAGGCTTCCGGACATTGCCGCGGCAATGAATTGATGAGTAAGATGTTTCCTTGTGATTTTCATTTGTCTTACTATTCTTCCGTGTTGTTGTTCTTAACTCGACTTTGTTTGCAGGTCGCTCGACTCTCGTGACTGAGCGCGTTGTTCCTGCTCCAAACTCCGACATATCTGCTAAGAGATCCGACGCGGTGGCGTGTGCCTCGAGTGAACCTAAGCGCGCTAAGGTCGGTGCGACAAGCCAAACTCCTTCTTGCGGGAAAAGAAAAGGAGTGGAAGGTCGCACAGAGGTGCCTTATGCCCCCCGGTCGAGGGACCGACCCGTGGAGGAGCGTACTCCTCGCAGAGGTATGTGTCGCGTGCTGACTTGATTCGTCCTCTGGAGGGCGACATTTCTGGGAGTGATTGGACGCCTTTTTCAAAACTTAGCATTCCGGAGGTAGGAGTACGAGTGCTGAAAAGGTGCGTTCCTCCTGGCAATCGACGTATTCGGCCGTCGACTGATGAAGAGGCGCAAGCTTTTGTTGAGAGTGCCTTCACTCGATTCGCTCCCGTGAGAATCAATCTTCTCTTTTTCATTATTTGTATGAATGCATGCATTGTTATGACATCTTTATGCCTTGTTTGTTTTTGTGTTGTTCTCAGGCCGTTGCCGACATGGTGAACATGTCGTCCTTTGTGATTAAGCTTACGAGAAAGAAGCGGGCTGCAGTTGAGAAGTGCGACGCCGTTCGTCATGAGCTTGCTCAATCCAAAGAGAGGGCGCGCACTCTAAGCTCGAAGGCCGCGGATTTTGAGGCTCGTTATAACTCTCGTCGGGCTCGAATTAACGAGCTTCAGGCAGAGATCGTTGCTCCTGAGAAGATCACAGAGGATGTTAACGCGCATGAGGTAGCGTTGCATGCTGCACGCGAGGAAGGCTATAAGGCTGGCAAGGAGGAGGGACTTGCTGAGTATCCGACTATTCCTACCTTTGTTAGTGCGATCGATGCCGCCACTAAGATGAAGTCTGATAAGCTGATGGGAGAGTTTGCAGAGGATTACATCTGTAGGGTGAGTATTCTTGCCCCCGACTTCCCTTTTGACAAGTTGGGTCTTTACGCAGATTATGCTGTTTGACATGTTAACGCTTTGCGTCGTTTAACACTTGAGGAGGCTAATTATGAGATGTTTTTTGTGATGATGATGGTATCGACCTTGTTATCACCTCTGCTGAGATCATGGAGGTTGCCCCCGGCAAGCTGGAGATGATGACACCTCACGAGCGGTGTCAAGTTGATTTTCAGGAGTATATTAAACTCTTGTACATAGATTTTGCTTCCCATGTTTTGAGTTGGGGTTGCTCTGGGAGTTGACCCTTGAATTTTTGTTTATATTCCGCTTGCTTGGAATTTTTTCGTCTAGACCTGACATGATCGTAGTAAAAATGCATGATAATTTGTTAGTAGTATTTCACACCTTGTGTTATCGTAGTCGTCCGTATACATTGGACTTGCATGATAGGATTGATCTCCTTATTGTAGTGGATATGACACCCGTAGCTGTTGTTGGGATCAAAATGATGTGGCCTTGGAACTTCGAGTAGTGGACTTCTAGATCTCGCCGGGAGCTAGCTCACTCAGGTATCTTTCTTGATCGCGTAGACACTTAGTTTCCTTTTGGTGGCTTTGTGCTTGACGAGGACCTGAAAAGAGGTGGGGATGCCCCTTATTCCACTCCGAAGCTTAAGTCAGTAATGGATATCGAGAGAATAATATAGAGTAATTGATAGATCTTCCATTAAATAATGAAAGTGAGCCTCTATTTATAGGGAAAATGTTACCGACATTGTGGGGCGGTTACCCTCTGGGGAGTGTTTTGTCCTAAGTAGGTGACAAGCAGGTCGCCAACTCATCCTTCCTTAGTCAAGAAGGTTTCTTCCTTCAACAGTGGAAGCAGGTCACCACCTGTAACTTTTCTTAGGAGGAAGGTTTACTTCTAGGGCGGTGGAATCAGGTCGTCACTTGTACATTTCCTTAGGAGGAAGGTTTACTTCTAGGGCGGTGGAAGCAGGTCGCCACCTGTACCTTTCATTAGTCAAGAAGGTTTCTTCCTTCAACAGTGGAAGCAGGTTGCCACTTATACCTTTCCTTAGGAGGAAGGTTTACTTCTGAGAGAGTTTTTGATAGTCGACTCGACTTACTCTTTAAAATAGAGATCTGGTAGCTTGGTCGCTTCTATATTTATCAATCATGTTCTGAAAGTCGACTTCCTCAAAAGATGATAGTCGACCTTTTACCTTTGTTTCACCATTCCAAACAAGGTTGGTCTTCGATTCGTCAATCTTGCCAATAAACGTACTTGGCTCTAGTCTTTGTCGTTTAATCGTAACCCAACACTTGCCCCCAAGACTTAATTCGTCAGCTTCATTTATGAAGAGGAGGTCTTGAGTCGAGTATAATTCTTGAACATGTTCGAGCGATATTCCGTCACTATCAGTTCACTTAACCTCGGTTGGATAGGTTAAAAGAGGATACCTTTAGTCGAGGCGAGATGCTAGTCCCTATGGCTTTCCTGACCGTTGGTCTGGGAGAAGCTGAAGAGTCACTTTAAGAGATATCTTGACAGGTGTATGGCAACGACTATATTTCCAGTAGATAAACCAATGAATGATCGTCCTCGGGAAAGCTTCCTCGGGAAGTTACCTCCTTCTGGGGAAGTTTTGAGGTATAAATACTGCCCCCCCCCCTCTTTCCTCTATTTCTTCGTTTTCCCCATTGATTTGGTTGGACTTCTAGGAAGGAGATTATTTTTTGAATAACCAGTATCATGGCTGGTCATCCTCCCTCAGATATTCTGGCAGTATTTTCTTTTCGAGGTTGCCACCTTACTCTTTTGATGCGGATTTTGCCCTTCTTTGTTCAGATTTTATCCAGGCGATTCTTCGTAATCATCGCCAGGTCATGGTGCGAGCTTCTTCTATCCCCCCTCTAAGGAGGTCAATAGTGGAGCGT
This sequence comes from Clarkia xantiana subsp. parviflora, assembly GCA_036873135.1. Taxonomy (NCBI): domain Eukaryota; kingdom Viridiplantae; phylum Streptophyta; class Magnoliopsida; order Myrtales; family Onagraceae; genus Clarkia; species Clarkia xantiana. The sequence continues at coordinate 13,021,921 of JAPTYO010000008.1, read as the reverse complement.
CTATCGATACTCCTATCGACGTTGAGGCCATTCCTTCAGTTGCAAAGTCACCTCCAATACGGTCTTCGAATGAAGGCGAGATGAAGAATACCTCTCATCGTTCCAACCAGGATAAGGGTACTTGGCGGAAAGGAAGGCGAGGTGGGGATTCATCTTCTTCGTCGACCGATCCATCCCCGCCTCGTGCTGAGGCACTACCACCTTGTGTCGGGTCATTGACTCGCCTACCTCCTCAAACTAGAGTGCCCACTCGACTGTTCCCTTCTCATGCTGAGGCGTCTTCTAGTGATCCTCCAAGTTATGGAGGTCCTCCTTTTACCTGGGACATGATGTTTAGCCAATCTGCTAATTTGTCAAAGGATTGGAATCCTCTTCACTTTTTGCAGGGGTATTGTCTTAAAGAAGGGCACTCAACCGCTAATCCGGATTTGGCTCTTCATTTATTGAATGCTTCCATCCCTCCTCAGGATCGTCGTCGTTTGGCGACGAATTCAGAAGATGAAGAAAAGGCTACTCGCCTTTTTCTTCTGAGACAGGCTGAAGTAAGCGTGACTCTCTTGGCGTGCTTATTGAAACTCTTTTATTTGTATTGGTTTGACCTTCCTCTTATTTCTTCCCATAGGCTTCCCGAGATTCCCTTCAATTTTCTCGCTTGGTGATTGACCTTCTCAAGGAGACACAGGCGACCCGGGAAAGTAAGATTTCAGCGTCTTCTGAAATCGTAGAAGAAGTTCGAGATCTTCAGGAGGAGAATGCCAAATTGAGAGAGGATCTTCGACTAGCAAACGAAACCTCTTCCTCCCTGCGCCGAGACCTCCGAAAGTGCGAATATTCTCTGCAGAGCTCTATTTCCTTGATGAAAGAGCATCACCATTTGCTGGAGAGGAAGAAGAAGGAGAAGGATAACCTTAACGTCGAGAATATAATACTCCGTGAGAGGGTTGATGTGTTTCAAATGGAGATGTCAATCTTAAGGAAGTCTGAGGCCAGGGCTGTAGAAAATTACAAAGCGAGTTCTGATTTTGAATTAGATGTCGTCATAGCCGCTTCAGACTTGCTTTTTCCTTCTTTGAAGGAGATCATAGCCAATCTGAGGGCATATCAGCCCGAATTCCCCTTTTCTCAAGTTCATCTTGTTCAACAATTTTTGGAAATTCCTACTGAAGGGGATGAAGGTTTTGTTGCTTCTTCTAAGAGAAAAAAGTCTTTGTAAACACTTACTTTCTAGGATGCTTTTCTCCGGGGTGATCCCTTATGTAATAGATCTCTTTTTGTAATAAAAGTCTTACTACTCGTAGTTTTCATAATCATATATCATACCTAAACTTCTTTACCACTTTGATCGAGTAATGTTTAATCGTTAGTATTTCGTAAACGTCGATTTGTACCTTTAATCAAATTGTCGTCGTACCTAGGTTAATGCCATTTTGGGTACATGAGGTCGACAATTGATCCGTAGACCTTTAATTCTTTGATCGAGTTGTCGCCGTACCTAGGCTTTATTACCATTTTGGGCATATAAGGTCGACAATCGATTTGTAGACCGCTCTCTTTGATCGAATTGTCGTCGTACCTAGGCTGTATTGCCATTTTGGGCACATAAGGTCGACAATCGATTTGTAGACCGCTCTCTTTGATCGAATTGCCGCCGTTCCTAGGCTTTATTGCCATTTTAGGCACATAAGGTCGACAATTGATTTGTAGACCACTTCTTCGATCGAATTGTCGTTGTACCTAGGCTTTATTGCCATTTTTGGCACATAAGGTCGACAATCGATTTGTAGACCGCTTCTTCGATCGAATTGTCACCGTACCTAGGCTTTATTGCCATTTTGGGCACATAAGGTCGACAATCGATTTGTAGACCGCTTCTTCAATCAAATTGTCGCCGTACCTAGGCTTTATTGCCATTTTGGGCACATGAGGTCGACAAACGATTTGTAGACCACTTTCTTCGACCGAATTGTCGCCGTACCTAGGCTTAATTGCCATTTTGGGCACATAAGGTCGGCAATCGATTTGTAGACCACTTTATTCGATCGAGTTGTCGCCGTACCTAGGCTTTATTGCCATCTTGGGCACATAAGGTCGACAATCGATTTGTAGACCACTTTCTTCGATCGAATTGTCGCCGTACCTAGGCTTTATTGCCTTTTTGGGCACATAAGGTCGACAATCAATTTGTAGACCACTTTCTTCGATCGATTTGTCGCTGTACCTGGCTTTATTGCCATTTTGAGCACATAAGGTCGACAATCGATTTGTAGACCACTTTCTTCGATCGAATTGTCGCCGTACCTAGTATTTTTTGTCATTTTGGGCACATAAGGTCGACCATCGATTTGTAGACCACTTTCTTCGATCGAGTTGTCGCCGTACCTATGCTTTATTGCCATTTTGGGCACATAAGGTCGACAATCGATTTGTAGACCACTTTCTTTGATCGAATTGTCGCCGTATCTAGGCTTTATTGCCATTTTGGGCACATAAGGTCGACAATCGATTGGTAGACCACTTTCTTCGATCGAGTTGTCGCCGTACCTAGGCTTTATTTCTATCTTGGGCACATAAGGTCGACAATCGATTTGTAGACCACTTTCTTCGATCGAGTTGTCGTCGTACCTAGGCTTTATTGCCATCTTGGGAACATAAGGTCGACAATCGATTTGTAGGTCTTTTTTTTATGATGGTAATACCAGAACGAGTTCTTGTAAAGAAAAAAGGGAACTCGAGGGATCATTTTTATTCATCGTTTCCTGGATATTACATCAAAAAAAGAGAAACATTAGCCAATAAGAAAGTGTCTACTTCAGGAGTTATGACTTCTCTGAGCGTCTTGTAGACGTATTGTAGCTGTGCCGCGCCATAGCTTGATCCCCTCGAACCTCGCCAATTCCCTTTGGTGTCGAGAACTTCATTACTTGATGAGCAGTTGACGGGATTATACGATGGGAATTGAGAGTCGTTCTTCCGATGATGGCGTTATATGAGGAGGCGGCATCGACTACTACGAAAAGTATATCCACCTGCAAAATTTGCTCCCCTTCTCCCAAGGTGGTGGTCAGTCGGATAGCTCCCATGGGGTAGATATTTTCTCCTGCGATGCCTATTAGAGGGAAGTTGACGTTCTTCAGATCTCTTCTCGTCAATCCCAACTGTAGGAATGCTTGATAGAAGAGTATGTCTGTTGAAATTCCGTTGTCGATAAGAATCCTTTTAAACCTATATGTGGATATAAGGAGGGTGACTACCAGGGCGTCTTCATGCGGCTGATCCACCTTCAAAAGATCGTTAGCGGTGAAACTAATGATTTCAAGTTCAGGCTCCCGAGGTCTTTTTCCCATTACTGCTGCCGTGGATATCTGGGCCACATATACTTCTCTAGCTAAATTTGTTCCTCCACCTGATGCGAATCCTCCCGAGATGACATTTATTGTTCCCCTTTGGAAAGGAGCGAAAAGGTAAGGAGGAGGGGATCGAGAATTCCCCTTGGGCCGCGGCTTCGCTTCTTTGGGGTATTGGGAGGCTTCTCGACAAACTTTATTAGTTTACCTCTTTGAATGAGGGTCTCGATATCTTGCTTTAATAGGGTGATCTCATTCGTGTCGTGCCCCCTTGTTTGGTGGTATCGACAAAAGGCGTTTATTTGGTGGCCCATCATGTTTTTCCTCGCCGGAGGCGGGTTGTTCAGGCGAAGTTTCTCCATTTCCTTAAGTATCACGGTCACATTATGTGTGAGAGGAGTATACCTTACGGGATAAGGATTAGGATTAGGATCTTTCCTTGTTCCCAAATGGTTCCTTTGTCGAGAAGTTCCTTCTCGCCCTTCTCCCCTTCTGGATGGTTGAGAAGTGGAACCTTCTTCGACTTTGGTCGGGAAGATCTGCCTATTTGCTTCCATAGGTGACTTATCGTGCGATCTCTCCAAGTCGATGTACTTCTTAAATTTGATGGCGAGAGCGTCGATCTTTCATACTGGTTTCATCACCATGCTATCCTTCAAGGCTTGACTTTGTACTCTGAGACCCCTCCAGAAGGTCCTGATCAGCTCGCCATCAGTGGCATCTTCGCTCAGCTGCTGAAGTATCTTATGGTATCTAGTATAATAATTGGCTAAGGTTTCATCAGGACCTTGCTCAATTTTATCCAGAAAATCCATACTCTTGAGGCGTTGTCTTTGGCCTATGTAACCCTCTATAAACTTGGCCTTCAACTCTACCCATGAGTCGACCGAGTTATCTGGAAGACCATAGAACCAGGTGGACGCCTCTTCCTTTAGAGTTGTTGGGAAGAGTGTCGCGTAGTGGTTCGGTGTTGCCCCTCTTCCTAGGAGGGAAGAGTTATGGGCGTTGATATGACGAACTGGGTCTCCCTCGCCTGTGTAGTCCTCGATGTTTCTCGCAAAGACTTGCGGGGGGACTCGAGTATTGAATAACCTCTTGGAGAAAGGGTGAGAAGTGTGGTCGCGAACGACAAGTAGATCACTTGCTCCTCTTCTTTTCTTCTCCAGTAATTCTTCTACCTGTCCTATAGTGAATAGGACAGGGCTTTTGCTCGCCATTTCACCTTCTGGCGTTTTGGGGGCCTTCTCCGGGAGATCCTTTTCCATGATCTTCACACTGGAAGCCACATCTTCCTTTTGGGAGACTTCTCGAGTTGGTTCCTTTTTGTCAGGAACCATTCCTGCCTGGGCTTGTTTCCAGAAGGCTATAAATGCCGATATTATCTTTTGAGGGACAGCTTGAGGGACGGTTCTTGCCTCTTCCATATTTGGTAGTGACTTGGAATGGCTAAGATTCTCTTCGCCACCAGTACCATTAGCTTGGGGCACTAGTGGGTGTTCTTCTGGTGTGGGTCTTGAGGTGGTGGGACTTGTTTGAGTGTTTCCCATCCCATTAACCACAGGGTTTGGCATCTTGTATTTCTCGGAGGCCATGACTTTTTGATCTGTTTCCATAGATGGCGCCAAATGTTGGGATCAAAATGACGTGGCCTTGGAACTTCGAGTAGTGGAATTCTAGATCTCGCTGGGAGCTAGCTCACTCAGGTATCTTTCTTGGTCGCGTGGACACTTAGTTTCCTTTTGGTGGCTTTGTGCTAGGCGAGGACCTGAAATGAGGTGGGGATGGCCCCTGACTCCGAAACTTAAGCCAGTAATGGTTATCGAGAGAATAATATAGAGTAATTGATAGATATTCCATTAAATAATGAAAGTGAGCCTCTATTTATAGGGAAAATGTTAATGACTTTGTGGGGCGGTTACCCTCTGGGGAGGGTTTTGTCCAGAGTCGGCCTAAGTAGGTGACAAGCAGGTCTCCAGCTCATCCTTCCTTAGTCAAGAAGGTTTTTTCCTTCAACAGTGGAAGCAGGTTGCCACCTGTACCTTTCCTTAGGAGGAAGGTTTACTTCTAGGGCGGTGGAAGCAGGTCGCCACCTGTACCTTTCGTTAGGAGGAAGGTTTAGTTCTAGGCTGGTGGAAGCAGGTCGCCACATGTACCTTTCCTTAGTCAAGAAAGTTTCTTCCTTCAACAGTGGAAGCAGGTCGCCACCTGTACCTTTCCTTAGGAGGAAGGTTTACTTCTGAGAGAGTTTTTGATAGTCGACTCGACTTACTCTTTAAAATAGAGATCTGGTAGCTTGGTGGCTTCTATCTTTATCAATCATGTTCTGAAAGTCGACTTCCTTAAAAGATGATAGTCGACCTTTTACCTTTGCTTCACCATTCCAAACAAGGTTGGTCGTCTATTTGTCAATCTCGCCAATAAACGTACATGGCTCTAGTCTTTGTCGTTTTATCGTAACCCAACAGCTGTGACCATAGGACGTGCGTCGCTAAGTGTCATGAGTGCCCATCTTGTTTTAAATCCAATGAATGACGTAATGAGTGTATCGAGTACTTGTTGTGTTTATATATAGTAACACGCAAGATCATGTGATAGCATCGCACTCGGCGCTGGCACTTGGCACGAGGGCATTTGGCACTGGCACTTGGCATATAGTAGAGTCGTCTTGGCGAGGCAAGACATTAGTTTATACCGTCTCTTAGTTCCACTCTAAGGCGACGTTGTGACAAGACGCTACTTGTTCTATACTATGCGTTTTTCCATCCGTCAGTTGGGCACGCCTCGCGGGACGTTGTTGCAAAGCTTTCCATGGTTAGAACCGTACTTACTTTGCGATGCTACTACGCCTCCACTTGGTTAACCCAAGGGGCAGGACAGAGGTCGTATCAATACGCCTTGTAGTTTTTACCGTCTCTTGAACCATTTCAAGGCGACGTTGTGGCAAGACGCTACTTGCTCTATGCTATGCGTTTTTCCATTCGTCAGCTGGGCACACCCCGCGTGACGTTGTTGCAAGGCTTTCCATGGCTATTCCAGTACTTACCCTGCGATGCTACTACACCTCTCCGTGGTTAGTCCACAAGGGTTGCACAAGACCGCTTTAGAACGACTTGCAGTTTTTTTCCGTCTCTTGGTCCACTCCAAGGCGACGTTGTGGCAAGACACTACTTGCTGCATTTGGTGTGTTTTATTCCGTTATATGCTCACTGGCAAAATAGCGTTGTACAAGACTCGACTTGTAACTTTGGTGAGTTTTTGAGATAGGGTGCGCTCCTGCTAGCGTGTATCAACCCGCGATGGGGAAGCATACTTTGTAATTGCATGGGGTTGCCCTATAAAGAGAGGATGTCGCGCCATGATGTATCAACCCGCGTTGGGGAAGCATACTTTGTAATAACATGGGGTTTTCGTCAAACAAGAGGACGTCCGCCATGTTGTATCAACCCGCGTTGGGGAAGCATACTTCGTAGCAGCATGAGGTTGTCGTCTAACAAGAGGACGTCCGTCATGTCGGGGTGATCAGTCACTTTGAATGTTGCCGCATCCTGTTTTAAACTCAGGGAATGGCTATGAACATGAGGATTTGCCTCTAACAAGAGAATTTCGCAGCATGCCATTTTTTAGTTGTGAACATGGGGGTTGCCCTCACAAGGAGGATGTCGCAGCATGTCAGTTATAGATAAATCTTGGTTTGAACTCAAGATGTAGTGTGTTGTCGACGTTATTTCGAGTAGTCGTCATTATAGATAGAGAGCTTTTATGTGCTCATTGTTGATGTCGATAATAGATATGTCGACGTTGTATAATATAAGTCGATTGTTTGCATATAGCGCGATAGCTTGTATTGTTGGTGCGAGTAATATGCGCGTAGTTTACTACTTGGCGTAATTCCAAAGTAGTATGTATAACGTAGTAATGTACCTACGAAAGTAGATTGATTTCATTAGGTTCTTGGTATATATACAACGAGATGCTGGAAGGCATCAACAGATCTCTCCTTCTGAAATATAGTAGAGCTAACAAGCGTAAACTACACTAGAGTACTACCGCATTAAATCTAAAAAGACTTAGAGTAAATAAACATAAATGGAGATAAAGGGATAGATGATGTGTTTGCCGCCTTCATGGTTGGCTTGATGACGGAGCAGGGTGGTTGTGCGCCACATAACTCTTCAGTGCGCCTAACGCGATGATCTCTTCAATCTCCAATCTTAGAGACATCCAATCATTAGTGCTGTGCCCCCTTTTCTTGTGGTGTTTTCACCACTCATCAATATCCTTGCCTAGAAAAGCTGTCTTTGGTTCGATTGTCGAGGGAAGCTTGTTCTCTAGGAGGCTAACATATATTTCCTCAACCTCTGTGTTTAGAAGAGTGAAAATGTAATCGTTTTTGACGCATGTGCCTTCGTTTGATCGCTTGTCAGCTTGAACTTTCCCCTCCTGGCTGAGAGGTGTACCCCATCCCAGCTCTCGTTCACATGCGATTGCAGTTTCTAGCTTATCATTTAAGTCTGCCATCGTATTAGTGATTTGCCATCCACTGATTCTTCTGAAAAAGAGGAAATATGGAGCATTCATGTGTAAGAAGAATGCGTTGATCACATCTCCCTTCGTTGCTCTAACCAAAGCGGAGTTGTAAGCAAACCTTCTGAAATAACTCATTATTGGCTCACTCTGTCCCTGCTTGATGTTCCGAACACTTTGCCATGCTGGGAAGCAAACTCTTTCTGGCAGACTTACAAGGGTTAAAACTCGCTCCTTACTTTCTTCAATACTGGACTCAGAGTTCAATCTTCTCTTCTTGTAAGTGTCGACCATTGCTATGGTGACGTGTTGTCTGCTTCTCAATAAGTTGACATAACACTTTTGTGCCGTTGTCTGATCTCCAAGTACTTCGGCAATCTCATTTCTTGTTGGGAACTTCATCTTTTGGTGAACGGTGGATTGAACGATCTCGTAAGGATTTACTGTTGTCCTTCCCAAGATTCCATTGTATGTTCCTAGAGCTTCCACCACCACGAAGGTGATGTTGATGCTAAGCGTTTTCCATCCTTCTCCAAAGATGACTGGTAATGTAATTGTTCCCAGGGGACAGGTTGCAGCACCTGCGAAGCTAACCAAAGTGAAAGTCCCTGGAGTAAGGTCTGCTATCGTTTTTCCCAATTGTTCAAGCACTCCCACATGCAATATGTCGGCAAAACTGCCTCCGTCTACTAGAATGCGCTTCACGTCATATCCATCGATGTCCATTGTAATGACGAGGGCGTCATCATGAGGGTAGACAATGTGCTTCATGTCCTCCTTTGAAAATTGGATGACAACGTCGTCTTCTTCAGATTGGCGTCGCTTCCCATATTTAGGAAGTTTCTTTACTTGTGAAGTGTATACATCTCTTGAATTAGACATGTTACCCCCAGCAGTTGGGCCTCCGTGAATGACGTTGATTACTCCTCTTTTGACAGGAGGTGGGTTATCATTCGCTTTTTCTTTGCCTTTGCCTTTTCCTGACGACTTTGTGTTGGCCTTATTTGGACGTTTGTGACCTTGGTCGACGTAGTGCTTCAGTTCTCCTTTCAGCACGAAATTGTTTATATGGAATCTCAAACTTACACAGTCGTCCGTTTCATGGCCATATACCTCATGGTTTTCACACTATTTGTTTTCTTCTTTTCCCTACGGGCCTTTGCGGAAGTTGAAAGGCTCTTTCCACAACTTGGTTTCCTTCATCTCTTTCAAGATAACAAACAGTGGTGCGTTTAAAGGAATACAATCTGCAAGATTAATCTCTTTGGGCTTTTGGAAGTCCGATTGAAACGGTCTTTTTTTGTTGTGGTTGCCACTGCCTATTTTGCTAGTTGCCTTGCGGTGGTCTCGCTGGCTTGTTTTTTGTTGTCCTTCGCACGAGCAGCACACAATTTAGCTTTGTTTTGCTGCCTGAACCTCTCCAGGTCTACGAACTCTTTTACTCTTGATGCAAGTTCTTCAAGTGCCTCAGCAGGACGTTTGGACATTTTCTCGGCGAGTGCATATCATTTACGACCCAAGTTATTTATGAAAGCTCGAACTATGTCCCCTTCGGTCAAAGTGCCTTGAATGTCAGCGATATTTTGGTTGAAGCAGATGTAGTAATCCGCCAACGATTCTTCGTTTAGCTGCTGTACATCATTCAACGCGTTCGATCCCTTTAGGAGCGGCGCTCTCCATTATATCGTTGTATGAACTTTGCCTTCAAATATGGCCAAGATGTTACACTCCCGCATGGAAGTGAGAAGAACCAGTGCGCTGCCGTTCCTGCCAAAGTTTGGGGAAACGTCATGGCTACATGATGTGGGTTGTCAGTTCTTCCAAGTAGAGAGGCCTCGTGCTGCTGCACGTGCTCGATTGGGTCTCCTTTTCCTCGATACTTGTCAATTCTGATTCCATAGAGCACATCCGGTACACGACTGTGCACAAGTTTGTCTCTGAAAGGGTGAGACGCGTTTTCAGCCAATGCGCGTGTTGGGATCAAAATAACGTGGCTTTGGAACTTCGAGTAGTGGACTTCTATATCTCGTCGGGAGCTAGCTCACTCAGGTATCTTTCTTGGTCGCGTGGACACTTAGTTTCCTTTAGTGGCTTTGTGCTAGGCGATGACCTGAAAAGAGGTGGGGATGGCCCCTGATTCCACTCCGAAGCTTAAGTTAGTAATGGATATCGAGAGAATAATATAGAGTAATTGATAGATCTTTTCTAAAATAATGAAAGTGAGCCCCTATTTATAGGGAAAATGTTACCGACTTTGTGGGGCGGTTACCCTCGAGGGAGGGTTTTGTCCAGAGTCTGCCTAAGTAGGTGACACGTAGGTCGCCAGCTCATCCTTCCTTAGTCAAGAAGGTTTCTTCCTTCAACAGTGGAAGCAGGTCGTCACCTGTACCTTTCCTTAGGAGGAAGGTTTACTTTTGGGGCGGTGGAAGCAGGTCACCACCTGTACCTTTCCTTAGAAGGAAGGTTTACTTCTGGGGCGGTGGAAGCAGGTCGCCACCTGTACCTTTCCTTAGGAGGAAGGTTTACTTCTAGGGCGGTGGAAGCAGGTCGCCACCTGTACCTTTCCTTAGGAGGAAGGTTTACTTCTGAGAGAGTTTTTGATAGTCGACTCGACTTACTCTTTAAAATAGAGATCGGGTAGCTTGGTCGCTTCTATGTTTATCAATCATGTTTTGAAAGTCGACTTCCTCAAAAGATGATAGTCGACCTTTTACCTTTGTTTCACCATTCTAAACAAGGTTGGTCGTCGATTCGTCAATCTCGTCAATAAACGTACTTGGCTCTAGTCTGTGTCGTTTAATCGTAACCCAACACTTGCCCCCGAGACTTAAGCCGTCTGCTTCATTTATGAAGATGGTCTTGAGTCAAGTATAATTCATGAACATGTTCGAGCGAGATTCTGTCTCTATTAGTTCACTTAACCTCGGCTGGATATGCGAAAAGAGGATACCTTTAGTCGAGGCAAGATGCTAGTCCCTATGGCTTTCCTGACCGTTGGTCTGGGAGAAGCTGGATAGTCACCTCGATAAGCTCTTGAAAGGTGCAAGGCAACAGTCATGTTGTCAGGGAATGACCCAATGAATGCCTGACCTCGGGAAAACTTCCTTGGGAAGTTTAAGCGGTTAATACTTCTTAGTATAAATACCACCATTTACTCTTCACTTTTTACCTCCTGCTCTCGTTTTTAGTCATCCTGGCGAATCAATATAGTGCTTTCTTCATTAACCCTAGATCGCCTCGTCCCTGCGCTCCTGAAGAGAGAATTCTTGTTGGAATCGCCACTGCTTGTCCTTCCGATCCGACTCGAGAATCTTCTTTCCTTCGATCCCTTTCTCAGAATCCCATGACTGCTAGTTCCAACAAGGTGGGTCGCAAGGGTTCATCCCTTCTTTTCCTGAGTCTCCCAAACAAAATAAATTGTCTGGCACCACTTTCGTAAAAGCTGTGACCCTAGGTAATCTGAGCGATTATGAAGGCCCTCGCTATGCTGGTCCCCCTGGATAAGGATATAGGACTAGGGATGGAGATGTCCCAGTATATGCGGGCCAGATTGAGGCGGGCCACCGATTTCCTTTTTGCGTAGAGTTGGATGAACTTTGTGAGCATTATGGGATACATCCTTATCAGCTCACAGTCAATGCTATCCGCTTCTGGGTTGGTTTTCGGTGTTTGTGCGACGTCTACAATTGGACGTACACCCTACAAGTCTTTAGATGCTTCTATCAATTGTTGAGAAGCAAGTCGATGATCTTTGGTTTCAAAGGTCGATGGCCCTCAGATGACCAACTTTCTTGGAAATCGGCCAAGGAATTGGTGGTTGGGCTTAAGTCTTATAATGCAAACTGGAAGCATTATTACTTTTTCTGTCGAGAAGGCGTCACTTGGCCAATATCCCCTCCCCTTGGTGTCGACGGTCCCCCCACTCTCCGTGGATTAACTCCTGAGGAAATCGCCACGGTCGGCCAGATTCACTCCGTCGTGACCTCGAAAGAGTTTGAACCGTGGAAATCTGTTGAAGATACAACAGAAGAGGCTCTTATTAGATCCTTAATTCGTCTTCGCACTGAAGATCCTCCTCTTGATTGGGTAACTTCTTTTTCATAGTAGCTTTTTAAATTCTCTTCTTGTTTCATGTAGGTCTCTTTAAGAAGCTTTTTGATGCTCGTGGTCAGGCGGCAACAAAAGTGCCCTTGGAGGATTCTGCGGCGACCAGCTCTGAGGCCGCCTCTGAACAACCCTCCCTGGCGGGAGCTATCACTGAGGCTGCCCCCAATTCTGAGAAGGCAGAGTTTGTGGAGGACGCCGTGAAGACTCCTCGCGTGAGGACCAAGAGGACTGCCCACAAAGGTATTTCCAAGCCTAACAAAAGGGCGCATGTGATCGACGCCACCCCTATCTCAGAGTTCCAGGAGATGGCTTCCTTGGACGCTCCTGCCGTTTCTGACTCCCCTACTCCCAAAGGTAGAAATTTTTCCATTCTCGATTTCATCTTTGTTCGGATTTCCTTACTTTTTTAAAACTTCTTTTCCTCTTGTAGAAGTCGCCCCAGAGGAAATGGGTCGTGGTGAAGCTTCTAGCTCCTAAGCCGTGACTGGCTTGAAGTTTGAAGGTCCTCCCTTTTCCTGGAAGATGCTTCATACTGCCCCCGAGTCATCCTCGGGTGTCGCCAACTGGGGTCCCCTGGTTTCTTTGAAGGGCTATCAGTTGAAGGAGGGACACTCCATCGCCAATAGGGAGTTAGCCCTCCATCTTATAAATGGCTCCATTCCTCCTCAAGATCGCCCTCGCATTCCCGTGGAATGTGCTGATGAGACTGCTCGCATGTTTCTACTTCAGCAGGCCAAGGTAAAGAATTTTATCCTCCTCATAGTCTCGATTTCTCTAAAACCGCTTCCGTACTTATCTTGCTATGCTTTCAGGCCACCCTCGATTTTTTACAAGTCGGTCTGCTGCTCATCGACTTGGGTGAAGAAGTTTCCTCTTTAAAGGGGAAGCTCGCCTTGGTAGAGTCGGAGGCAAAAGAGGTGCAACGCCTCCGGGGAGAAAATACCCGCCTAGAAGAGTAACTTCGTCGTCTGAAGGAGGACTTCGCCATTATGGCCAAAGATCTCGCCTCCCTGGAGGATACTGTAAGGGCCTCCGCTAATATGATCGAGGAAGTCGCCTCTCTGAAGGACACAGAGAGGGCCTCCATGAATTTCGGAGCACTGATGGATGATGCTCGCCGTACCTCCGCCGCTTTCTTAAGGGTTTTTCGTGCCAAGGTGGCTTCTCATCAAGAGGAGATCGCTTTGTTGAATGCGGAAGAGGAGCACAAGAAGTCTGCCCCCAAGATCATTTCTGACTATAAGGCTAGCGCTGATTTTCAAATCGACGCCGCCATGGCCAGTGGGCAGATGCTTCTTTCCAGCTTCGCTTCCGTGGTGGCGGATATCAGGGCCATGGACCCTAGTTTTGATTTCTCGAAGGTTGGGATCCTTCGAGATGACTTAGCAGAGGAGGCTAGGAGTAGGAAAGACTCTGTATAGATTTACTTTTTCTTTTCCCATCCCGACTTGATGTAATCAATATTTATTAATGATAAAAGGGAGCCTTCTTTTTGGCAGTTCTCGTGCATTCGTCCTTACTTCCAATCATTCTCGTGATAAATTTGCCCAAGATCAGAATTATACCTTTTCAAGAATAAGGCACTTAATCGATTTTCTAGAGCGAAACGTTTAAACTCTATATAATCGATAATTAATATTTAAGGAGGATTTTATCCTTAGAAAATCAAACCTGTCTTCTGAGTCATCGATCCCTCTGAGTGATTTGGTTGATATCAGATTTCGGATGATCGATATATGACTTTGAGAAGATCAGCTTATAGTACTTCTTCAAGGTAGTCGACCGATCTGAGCGATTTAGTTGATATCAGATCTTTGATGGTCGACTCTTGATTTGCCAGTAGTTCCCCAATACTTAACCTCTTTCGAGTAGTCGATCGATCTGAGTGATTTAGTAGACATCAGATCTTTGATGGTCGCTCTCGATTTGGAAAAACCTCTTCAATACTTAACCTCTTTCGAGTAGTCGACCGATCTGAGTGATTTAGTATATATCAGATCTTTGATGGTCGCTCTCGATTTGGAAAAAGCTCTTCAATACTTAACCTCTTTCGAGTAGTCGACTGATCCGAGTGATTTAGTAGATATCAGATCTTTAATGGTCGCTCTCGATTTGGAAAAATCTCTTCAGTACTTAACCGCTTTCGAGTAGTCGACCGATCTGAGTGATTTAGTAGATATCAGATCTTTGATGGTCGCTCTCGATTTGGAAAAAGCTCTTCAATACTTAACCTCTTTCGAGTAGTCGACCGATCTGAGTGATTTAGTAGATATCAGATCTTTGATGGTCGCTCTCGATTTGGAAAAAGCTCTTCAATACTTAACCTCTTTCGAGTAGTCGACCGATCAGAGTGATTTAGTAGATATCAGATCTTTGATGGTCGCTCTCGATTCAGAAAAAGTTCATTAATACTTAACCTCTTTCGAGTAGTCGACCGATCTGAGTGATTTAGTAGATATCAGATCTTTGATGGTCGCTCTCGATTTGAAAAAAGCTCTTCCTCGATGCCACCTCTTCATCGACCAATTCTGAGTGATTTAGTTGATATCAGATTGTTGATAGTCGATTTTTGAGTATTTTGACGGAAGAACTCGGAATTCTTGAAATACCCAACAAGCATTAGCTCTCCCTGAAAAGGAGGTGATAAAAGAGGCCTTAAGAGGCTTTATATTTATTTATCCTTCCTGAGTTTCACACAAAAAGCATCGTAAGAAAAACATTAGCCTTAAAAGATAAACAAAATTGCTTTCTTAATTAGGTGCAGTTTCTATGACTTCTCTTTGATTGCGATGCCGCATTGAGCTGACGTAGCATCGTCGGGATGCGGTTTGATCTCCTCTTACTTCCCCTATCCCTTTTAGTTTCGGAAACCTCATTACTTGATGAGCAGTTGACGGGATTATATGATGGGGATTGAGGGTAGTTCTTCCGATGATGGCGTTATATGAGGAGGTGGCGTCGACGACCACAAAAAGCACCTTAATTGTAAGGGTCGTTTTTCCCTTCCCAGAATCATTGGCATCTTGATGGCTCCCATTGGATAGGTAGCTCTTCCGGCGAATCCTATGAGGGGAAAGTCGACGTTGAGGAGATCACTTCCATTTAGCCCTAAATTTTGGAATTCGTAAAAGAGTATGTCCGTCGAGCTCCCACTGTCGATGAGAATCCTCTTTACTTCATACTCTTCTATTGTGGCACTGATGACTAAGGTGTTATCATGAGGATGAGTGACCATCATTAAGTCGTCAGTGGTGAAGCTTATGGTTATCGGGTCGATTTCCTCCAGTCTCCTGCCTTCATCCTCATGCGATGTTCGAGCAGCATAGACTTCCCGGGCGAGGCTGGTTTCTCCTCCAGAAGCAAATCCTTCGGCGATGACATTTATCGTTCCCCGTTGAGTCGGGGTTGGGTTGTTATGGGGGGGAGATCGAGAATTCCTTTGAGGGCTACAACTTCGTTTTCTGGGCGCTTTGGAGGGCTTTTCGATAAACTTTAACAGTTTACCTCTTCGAATTAGCGCTTCAATGTCGTGTTTCAGAGCAACACATTTGTTCGTGTCGTGCCCTTGAACTCGATGGTAACGACAATAGTCGCTCATCTGAGATCCCATCGGGCTTTTCTTGACTAGAGGGGGATCATCCAGTCTAACTTTCTCCATCTCTTGAAGCACCATAGATATATTGTGTGTGAGTGGAGTGAATTTTGCGGAATAAGGATTAGGCTCCCTCTTCATTCCCAGGCGATTTCCTTGTCGAAAAGTTCCCTCTCGTCTTTCTTCTCTCTTGGATGGTCGAGAAACGAAACTTTCTTCAGCCTTGGTTGGAGTATTCTGCCTCTTGACTTCCATGGGCGATCTTTCATGTGACCTCTCCAAGTCGATGTAATTCTTAACCTTGACGGCGAGAGCGTCAATCTTTCGTTCAGGCTTCATCACCATGTTATCCTTCAAGGCTTGGCTTTGTACCCTGAGACCCCTCCAAAAGGTCCTGATCAACTCGTCATCAGTTGCGTCTTCATTCGGTTGCTGAAGTATTTTATGGTATCTAGTATAATAATAGCTAAGGTTTCATCAGGACCTAGCTCAATTTTATCCAGAAAATTCATACTCTTGAGGCGTTGTCTTTGGCCTATGTGACCCTCTATAAACTTGGCCTTCAACTCTTCCCATGAGTCGATCGAGTTATCTGGAAGACCATAAAACCAGGTAGACGCCTCTTCCTTTAGAGTTGTGGGGAAGAGCACCGCGTAGTGGTCCGGTGTTGCCCCTCTTCCTAGGAGGGAAGAATTATGGGCGTTGATATGGCAAACTGGGTCTCCCTCGCCTGTGTAGTCCTCGATGTTTCTCGCAAAGACTTGCGGAGGGACTCGAGTATTGAATAACCTCTTGGAGAAAGGGTGAGAAGTGTGGTCGCGAACGACAAGTAGATCACTCACTCCTCTTCTTTTCTTCTCCAGTAATTCTTCTACCTGTCCTATAGTGAATAAGACATGGCTTTTGCTCGCCATTTCGCCCTCTGGCGTTTTGGGGGCCTTCTCCGGGAGATCCTTTTCCATGATCTTCACACTGGAAGCCACCTCTTCCTTTTGGGAGACTCTCGAGTGGGTTCCCCTTTGTCAGGAACCATTCTTGCCTGGGCTTGTTTCCAGAAGGCTATGAAGGCCGCCATTATCTCCTGAGGGACGGCTTGAGGGACGGTTCTCGCCTCTTCCATATTTGGTAGTGACTTGGAATGGCTGAGATTCTCTTCGCCACCAGTACCATTAACTTTTGGCATTGGTGGGTCTTCTTCTGGTGTGGGTCTTGAGGTGGTGGGACTTGCTTGAGTGTTTCCTATCTCCTCAACCACAGGGTTTGGCATCTTGTTCTTCTCGTAGGCCATGACTTTTTGATCTGTTTCCCACAAACGACGCCAAATGTTGGGATCAAAATGACGTGGCTTTGGAACTTCGAGTAGTGGACTTCTAGATCTCGCCGGGAGCTAGCTCACTCAGGTATCTTTCTTGGTCGCGTGGACACTTAGTTTCCTTTGGTGGCTTTGTGCTAGGTGAGGACCTGAAAAGAGCTGGGGATGGCCCCTGATTCCACTCTGAAGCTTAAGTCAGTAATGGATATCGAGATAATAATATAGAGTAATTGATAGAAATTTTCTTAAATAATGAAAGTGAGCCCCTATTTATAGGGAAAATGTTACCGACTTTGTGGGAATTTACCCTTGGGGGAGGATTTTGTCCCGAGTCGGCCTAAGTAGGTGGCAAGCAGGTCTCCAACTCATCCTTCCTTAGTCAAGAAGGTTTCTTCTTTCAAGCAGGTCGCCACCTGTACCTTTCCTTAGGAGGAAGGTTTACTTTTGGGGCGGTGGAAGTAGGTCGCCACCTGTACCTTTCCTTAGGAGGAAGGTTTGCTTCTAGGGCGGTGGAAGCAGGTCGCCACCTATACATTTCCTTAGTCAAGAAGGTTTCTTCCATCAACAGTGGAAGCAGGTCGCCACCTGTATCTTTCCTTAGGATGAAGGTTTACTTCTGAGAGAGTTTTTGATAGTCGACTCGACTTACTCTTTAAAATAGAGATCTAGTAGCTTGGTCGCTTTTATCTTTATCAATCATGTTCTGAAAGTCGACTTCCTCAAAAGATGATAGTCGACCTTTTACCTTTGTTTCACCATTCTAAACAAGGTTGGTCGTCGATTCGTCAATCTCGCCAATAAACGTACTTGGCTCTAGTCTGTGTCGTTTAATCGTAACCCAAGAGCGTGCATGCCTTTCATCTTAGATTGATTCATATTTTGTTCGATCATGGCTTGCAGATCCTTCGGCGTGACTCCCGTAATTGGAACATCATCATTGATCACTGGCCATCTCCACTCAGTGTTGCGGTACATCCTAGCATCTTCCAGACTCGTTGCTTGGTAGGAACTTTCCTTGTAGTACTGCTGTGAGCGTGGAGGCGGAGGTCGCCTCCATGACTCTTCCTGACTATGCACCCTATCATAGGGAGTGTACGTACGCGTCGCTTCCTGTCTTGGCTCCTTCCTTGCTTGCTGACACTAGTATGTATCTTGTGGATACTGTTCTCCTCCCTGGAATGGGGTCTCTTGGCGGGTAGCGTCGCCTGACATTGCCCTTCCTGGCATGGCCTGTCCATTGACTGGTGGCGGTGGTGGAGGAGGTGGCATATATCATTTGTTTCTTAAGGTCTCCCTGAAAACTAGCAATTCTTCCAGTGCAACCATCATGGCAGGAGTGACTGCTGGTGCTGGGTTTGCACCTCTTTCTTGTTGTTGTGTGTTTCCTGCAGGCATCCCGTACGGGAACTGTCGATTTGCGTACGCTTCGTGCTCGTATCCTTGCAGATGTGTGTTGTGCACTCCTGGTTCGTGCAGTGCTGCAGGCACGCTTATTGCCGGCACGGAGGAAGCAGTCGAGGTAGCCTCAGGGATGTGAGAAGGTTTAGGCTGACTCCTTGATGGTGGCTGCCTGCTTGATTGCTCAACACTTGTCTTCCTCGGGCGGCCTGTGCCTTTCTTCTTTTCTCGCGGGTTGACACTGTCAGGAGGAGGGTGATTGCTCGTCATAGCTTGTAGTGCAATATAGCTTCTTGTTTGAATCCTGCGGACGACGCCATATGTTTCGTCCGAACCCGCTTGACGTAACAGACTCGACGGAATCTTCAACTTAATCGTTGTGCTAGGTCCTTCAACATGCGCTCCTGACTTCACGCTCGTTGTCTGAACCTGCACACAGGGGCAGTAACCAACGCGGAGGGGGGGGGGGGTGCCCGTTGAGCCCTCTCCGATGCTTAAATGAGAATTCTAGAGAGAAGTCACACCTTCTAAGCCAATCTCAAGTGAATGTAAAATCTCAAATGGGTGGCCTAAGTCCCTATTTATAGGCAACTTTGGAACCGATCCCGGTTTTTGTGCGGTTGACGCCGGTTTAAAGGAAAGTGTGAACCGTCGTCTGGTTTGATTAATGTTGGCTATTAGAAAACTCTAACTTGGTGTGAGGACACAAGTGGAACACGCGCGCTGCAGACGACGACTCGGATCACGTTGGGTTCGGACGATCCTAGCGCGATCTGGGTTGTCTAAGGCAATCCGGAGGTCTGGTCCGGACGCGTGTGTCGCGCGTTCGGACCGTTTTAAACCTCGAGAATGTATTTTTATCTGTTTATGTTATTATGACGTGTTTGCGAAGTCCGTAATGTAAATCCGAACCTGAATTATGCATATATCCATCAATATTGATCCGTTAGATAAAAAAAAGTTTATTAAAAAAAATAAATAAAGTTCATGTTATAATATAATATTATAATGGTCTGTGAAGTGATTTAACAGGTTTACCAAGAAAAATGATTGAAAACATCTACGTGGCCTCTACCAGAATATATATATATATATATATATATATATATATATATATATATATATATATATATATTTAAAAAATATTCGTAATAAACGAAGAAATTATAAAAGTGAGAAGGCACAGCATCTCAAGATAGGAGGTCTAATCCAAGTAGGGCTGGGCATAAAAACCGGTTCGGGTGAACCGAACCGGAACCAAACCGGAACCGAACTAATACGAACCGGTTCTGACTGAACCGGTTCTTAAATGGTTCAGTTTTGATAAGGAATATATGGAGCGGTTTTTTACTGGTTCAAAACAGGTTCCGAACCGGTTCTGAACCGGTTTTTCAGAACCACTTTTGTTACCTAAAGCCTAAATTGTTTAAATTGTTAGATAGTAATACACTCTTGCATCCTTTTTTTGGGTAGAATAAAGGGCTATAAACAAGCCGAGTATCCGGCAAGCTCGACTCAGTTTACTCGAGCTCGAACTCGACCGAGCCTTAATTTTTCAAGCTCGAGCTCAACTCGGTGCCATACTTGACATGTTCGAGTTCGACTCGACTCGGCTCGATAAGGATAAAAAATTTAATTAAATTATAAATGGTGCACCTTAGCTCGATGTCGAACTCGACTCGATTAGGCTTTTGGCTCGAGCTCGAACTCTTCCTCGACTCAATATATACATATATAATATTATTACGTAAAGCTCGAAAAACTCAAACTCGAACTCGACTCGAATAGGAAAAACAAAAAAGCTTGATTAGGCTCGCGAGCCTCTCGAGTCGAGTACAAGTGCACTCGAACTCGACTCGATATCGGAAAAAGCTCGACTCGACTCGAGTGAGTCGAACTTGAATATTGACCAAGCCGATCTCGAGAAGCTCACGAGTAGCTTTACTCGTTTAACTGAGATGATAGATTAACTCGCTTAATATACAAATTTTCAACCAGAGATTTGCTGCACTTTTGAAGTGTGAGCTAAGCCTCTTGACGTCGTTTAAAGTCTCGAGATTTATATTTTAAATATTTGACTTTTTTATAATTTTAGATTATTTCTAATTTAGACTTTGACACTCTCTGCTCTGAAGCGATCAATTCTCTTTATAGTTTATATTTTGCAAATTTGTGGATTGCTTATGGATTATCAACTTGGGTGTGTATTTTGAATTTTAGTAAAAAAAAATTTAAAAAAAGGTTCAAAACTGGTTCGAACCGGTTCAGAACCGGTTCTGCTATGGTTCGGTTCTAGGACCTAAAATCTGGTTCGGTTCTTACGTGGTACAGAAAACCAACTGAACCTAAAATCCGGTTCCGGTTCGGTTCTGAACCGGTTCGGCCCAAAACCGAACCATGCCCAGCCCTAAATCCAAGTTTTCATAACATTAACAAGCGATGTTTGTCCAGAAAAAAAGAGTGCAGATTCTACTACCGAACAACTAACATGACAAAAAGAAAAAAAAATATTAAAAGGCAGACGAAAGTTCTAATATTTTTTAAGATTCCAAAAAGAGCAAACAAAAGTTACAGAGTTAGAATTAATCATCTATATACCAATATATTATTTGTGTTGGGTCCTCACCCCAATAGACATATTTAGTACCTTTTCATTTTATTAACAAAAAATATATTATATTTGATTCCTATATTTTATAAAATTAATAATTTAGTCATTACTATATTTGAGAAACATTTATTTAATCTTTAATATTATTACTAAATCATTATTTAAATTTTGTTATTTTTTTAAGGTCAGCATGTCATAGTAATTATAATTAACTTACAATTCAATATTCATATCAATTTAACTCAGACCTATCATACTCATTCCGTTCAAATTTCGGATACATGTAATTTTTTTTTATTCAACGAATTATATAGATCGAGTGATACATGTTCCGCCTGTTGAGATTTTTCTATCACATAGATCAACCACTTACCAAATTATATATATAACAAGTCAAAATATGGGTGAAATGTGGTTCTTGAAGATCGAGATTTATGGACTCAAACTATTAATTTAGTTATTCTATTTGTTAATCCAATCACATTATGTACAACCTAATTAATGTTAACTAAATATTTTTTTGTTAATTCAAGTCTAAACTCAATATTTTTGTGATTTAATTTTATCTTTATTGTTAAATCAAATTTTGTTGGTATTGTGATATTGTATATAATTACGTTTGTATAGGTCAAATTTGTCCATTGATGACTCTAAGTAGTTAAGAATAAGTTTACATTCTTGACACCTCAAGTTGATGAGTTAGATACAATTGAGCCGTTAATGACCAACGTAATGCTCGACCCAACTCATTTATATATCTAACTATAAGGCTAACTTAGTACCGTAACTGAAGACATTAGTTAATTTTTACTTAATTATCATATTCTCTATCTCATGTTTTGAATTACGCTATGTCTCTCTTTTCTATCACATAGATTCGTTTCTCACAACGAATCAACTTGCCCATATTTTACTTTGATTAATTATAAATATTAGTAAACTTAAGATATATTATATATCTTAAAATTTAAATGATTGATGCGCGTGCAACGCACGCGTTAATAACTAGTATTTAATAATATATGAAAGAATTCATCAGAAAAACCGTAAGAACAAGCACTGTTAATCTTGCTGTTGCTAAGAATAAGCTGATTATACAAGTTTAGTGCCCGAAAGTCGAAACTACTAGCACTAACGTGCCATGCTGGTTTCATAGAACAGCTGCCCAAAGATGAACCCACACCTACTAACAGTAATTATTTCTTAGGGATACATAATATAAATTACAAAAATATAACAAAGTGGTCCGTATGAAAGGAGAAACGAAGGCCACAAGAAATAACAAAGATAATATATAACATATGGTTTATACAAAAAAATAATAATATATATATATGGTGGTTGGGAAAACCGTGATTTACATATTATGTCCAACCTACTTTAGACATTTACATTTTTTTTTCTTCTCTTTGGTTGATATTATTTATAATTATTAGATGAGTAAAGGTATCGACCTCCTCCTAGTGATTGAATTGCGCCTATCCACTATTAACGTGTATATACACTACACGTAATTTTTCTTATATTAAATGATTATGTAATTAATTACCATTGATCTACTATTATTAAATTATTATCAAAGATACTTAACGACGTAGGTATGGATAGCGTGACTGAACCACATGATCATGTGGTGATCAATCACTAATTTTTGTTAGATGCCAATCTTTTATATATTGTCAGGCCTTATAAAAATAATCGAGAATAATTTCTAAGGTGTGTTGACTAATGTTGTCAATTTAAACGAAAAATAACTGTATAGAAAGAACATGCACGATTCGTAGAATACTAAAACTTGTCCCGGCAATAGGCGGCATACACTTTTTGGTTAGGCTAAATTAAAGCCATCTTTATTTAAACTCTATTTTTTAATTGTTAGATAAGATATATCCTACTCTATGTAGGGAAATATTTTTTCACTCTCCTAATTTGACGTTACAAAATGAAGTATAAATAAATTCAATCTTATTATAGAGGGTAATAGAATAGAAAGTTTGAGGATACATTGGGGACCCTTATATAGGGATTATATAGATTTGGAGAGGAAGTAAAATCAATAAATGGAAAGTCTAAATTAGGAAGATGATATATACAAATAATATTGAACATCCACATGATATATTCATAACACTCCCCTTGGATGTTCATAAGGGAATTGTGCCTCGTTAAAACTTTACTAGAAAAAACTCATTGGGATAAAAATCCAGTGAAGGAAAAAGAGTACACAATTATGGATCCATTTTGTAAGCTACCTCGTTAAAAACCTTACCAGGAAAATCCAGTGGGACAAAACCTTGGTTATGGGAAAAAGTGCGAAGCGGTGTAGATTCTCCCCTGATGTTGACATCATGTAATTTCATTAAGTCGACGCAATTCAGTATTGTTCACCCATCTTCAAATTCGCAGCCGGTAAACCTTCGGGAATAAATCCGCACATACTTATTGGATGATGTTATGTTGCCTTCTTCTCAATATCGTGGATGAAAAATATATTGGGAAAAAATGTTTCATCTCGTCTCCTTTGATGTAACACTATTCTTCAATTCGAGCTATATAACCTACATTATCTTTATATATACAAAATAATGGTACATTTCATCATATAACATGCATTTTGCATAGCCAACTGATTTAGGACTTGATTCAGTTTGATAATAAACTCATTTGTTTCGTCCCTCGGAGATACATAAATATTTTATGAACTTTGTTCCAATTTCATAATACTGGAGAAGAACTAAATCTTGCTTATAACCAATAATATAGCATGTTCCTTGTAATTAGCAAGACATATTAGCGCTAATGTAGCACTATATAAGGTACTTCTGGACCATTATGTTCTTCATCAATCTCACGAGGACGGAAAATATATTAATTCAAATATATCATTCTTACAACCATTAACGTACTCGTCTAGTTTTATGATTTCACTCGTGAATAATATTCAAAACAGTTGTCGACAACTTTATATTTTACGGTTCCATCACTTCCCGTTAATGACATAACTCATTGAGATCTCTTTATTGTAATTACTTTCAGGTACTTGAACCACTTCTGGGGTTTCATATTAGTTATGCCTTACTTCTTTTGGAAAATCACCTCCAAAATAAGACCATATTTATATTATTTTTTTTCTTTACATGCTTCATTCTTCTTTCAAAAATTTATGTGGAACCATTATAGCACGCTTCAGGCTTGATTTATTTTTCATTATAAATTGTCTAACCGGGACATTTAAATTGGAGCATTTGCAGCCAGTAATTGACTTATGACTTTCTGGGTCTCATAAAGTCACTTAATAGACAGTATCTGAAAATGGTTATCTCTTTGAACTTCAGGTTCATCTTATCATTTTGCGAGGATATAAATGAGATAATATCAATTTTTTTTCAATCAATCTATTTTCTGACAGCTGCTTCTTTTCTCCCCCTAATGTTGGGAAAAGTTGTTCAACAATGACAATTAATACTCTTGCTTTATATATATCAGTCATTGTTCTCAAATAATTGATTTATAAACAAAATATTTTTCCCAACATTCCAGATCCATCTTTGTGCGATGTGGTGGAGCAATTTAAATATATATCACACATCATAAAATTCATATATGAGAAATTTGTCTCTTCACAAAAAATTGGTTGTAATGGGGACAACTGTGATTGAACATTGGCTTGATACGCAGTTATATTGCTGCTTTCAAATAGCATGCATTTGTACTCAATTTGCTCTAATTGGTAACAGTTTAGCTATTTAATTGGAGGATCTTTGTAACTTTCATGCTAAACTGCAAATCTAGACATGTAATTGTCTGATTCTTGTATTAAATATCAACTTTCAATATCATCATCATTCTTTATTGCATAATCTAGAAATTTGCAAATTCATAATCAACGCACATGTGACCATATTGTAGATGCATCTTTCAAAATAATATATCGGTCCACATGACAGGTGAATGGGCCCATATTCACAATTTATTATTTCCATAAATAATGGAATTTCATCCTGAACTTAGTTGATGATGATCACATAAAGAATTTTCCTTTGAGAGCAGTTATCATAATGCTTTATGGAGAATTTTCAGGTTCTTCCAAATAATGTATTGCGCATCTTAAGTGATCAAGAATGGTCTGTAGCCGGTCACGCCAAATATTGCATTATATGGATAAACCTTCTGGTTTACCTCTATATGAATAAGTAAACTTCCGGTTTACCGAATATATAATCAATCACGCCAATATTGGCGGTAAACTTCTGGTTTACCTGATTTTTTTTTCATAATCCTGATAACACAATCCGCATGTTTATTTTTTTCATCTTCATCATAATGATGATTGCGGAGTATTCACATTCTTTATAATAAGAAATAAATATGAAGTATATGAAAGTATGTAAATAATAATAATAAAAATAATGCATAAAGCGTAAAAAATAATAATATAACTTCATATAAATGCTCTTAATTCATGATCTTCAGATCATCTATAACTCAAAATATTTTAGGATCTTCATGATTCTTATTCGTAGCTCAAATTCTTTAAGGAGCTTTTCTTTTCATATCTCAAAATATCTTAGGATGGTAGGATCCTATTTTCATCTTTTCAGATTATTCATTCGAAATATTTCAAGATCTTCAGGATCTCTGTTCATTCAAAATTTAGGGATCTTCAATCTCGTTCCCAAATATTTAGAATCTTCAGAATCCTTTATTCATTTACAGATCTTCTAGGATCTTCATGATTATTTATTCATAACTCATGATTTCTTAGGATCTTCAAATCCTTTATTTATGATAATTCATGATTTCTTAGAATCTTCAGGATTCTTTATGTATAACTCATGATTTACATGATTCTCTTTTCATACTTGAAGATCCTTAATTTCTAAATACAACGTTTCAGATCTGTTTTTCATATATTCTAGGATCTTCTGGATCCTAAAATTATCAATTTTTGAGCTTTTGAATAACTCATGATCTTCTGGATCATTTTGTAATAAAATGCAATAAACGTAATAATATATTTATGTAATAAATATAATGTAGTGCAAGAAATAAAAAGATAAGTGTAAATAAAATATAATAAATAAAAAGATAATTATAATTGTAGTGCAAGAAATATAAAATATAATTGTAAATGCGGAATTTAAAAATAAATACGGATATTCATAATCTTGATCTTCAGGATCATAATATCAGATCTTTGGGATACAATATTAGTATAGAATGCGATTTTCTTTATCGTAATATCCCAGTATCAAATAATATTTTCTATTGAGGCCAAACTTTTCCTAATTCCATTGCGCTTCATAAAATTATCAAATTCCGCGCTGCATAATATCAGCAATTTTCTGCAAGCGTCATCGCGCATATCAAAATTATCTTTCTTCCGAATCAATTGGACTTTGTATTCTTTTCATGCATTCTTTATTTGTAAGAGATTTCATCGTTCTTTATTGATCTCACGATGATGCTACATATTTCATCTATTTCAAAATCAAAATTAAGTTTGTCCATAACCATGGTAATTATAGATAATTTACACTCTTTAAGAGTCATTATTCTCATTTAATCATAAACTTCAACACTCACTTCAGGGAGTGTAATATGATATAAGTCATAAAGTGCAATACTCACTCACTTCAGGGAGTGGATGATTTCATCATTCTATTATAAGCTACAACACTCGCTTCTGGGAGTGGAGTATATAGTCGTTATAATTATAAATTGCAACGCTCACTTCAGGGAGCGAAACATATTTAATGGGCGATGCATATACTTTTGATTCATCAATTAAATATGTATATATTTTAGCATCTAGCCACACTTTTTTTTCATGATAACTCGTGTGAAACCACACTCACATAATGTATCATGTATCGAAAATCGAGTCCCGCCGAAATTGAGTTCCACAAGTCCCAAGTAGTGCTGACAAATAATAAAAATATTGATTAGAATATAAATATAATTAATCAATAGAAAGTTAATAATATGAAATAATATAAATTATTTTTAAGAAGAATAATCCCTTAGTAGTGTCGAGGGTTCTCAGCTTCTTCTCCTGGAAGACCGATAAAACCAGACCTTTGAGCTTTGCCGCCATGCTTTCGCTTAATTAATCGTCTTGCTACCGGCGCTGATGAGGACGGGGCCGCAAACGTGGAAGTAGATTTGCACCGGAAGCTTTGAGAGATCAAGCGGTGAGATTGAGACACGGGGATCGCCCGGAGCCACCATAACGCCTTAACTGTCAAAGACCTACTCTCTAAAACTGAATCGACCTGCTTCCCGTGAGAGATCAAAGGGAGTGTTTCATCAGAATAAAAAATCAATAAACTCAATTGAATTGATTGCTAAAAAAAACTGAATTGTTTAGTAGGAATTAGAATAATAATAATGGTTTTGGTGATCATCTCTGTTGCAGTTCGCATAGTAGATGGAAGAAAAATATGTTGAAGAAAACAATCGTCAGATGGAGGCTATATTTGCTTCGGTGAACGACTTCAAGGGTTTGGCTTCACCGGATCGGATCAAATAATAATTAAGCTAAATCGTGCTGATAACGTATTACGAAAGTAGAGAGTAATAGAATAGGGAGTTTGAGGATCATCTTATTATCACACATAGGGGGCCCTTATATAGGGATTACATAGACTTGAAGAGGAAGTAAAATCAATATATGGAAAGTCTAAATTAGGATGATGATATATACACATAATATTGAACATCCACATAATATATTCATGGGTTAAATGGACTTTTGGTGCCACATGTTTGACCAGTGTAGGTTTTTGGTGTCATATGTTTAGTTTTTTAGGCTTTTGGTGCCATATGTTTGAGAGGTTGTATGTTTTTGGTTCTTCCGTTAGTCAACAGTTAGTTTGACCGTTAAATACTTTTATTTTGTTCAATTTAATTCTCAAATTTATATTTCTAAAATTTAATATTTACACTTTAGTTCCTATTATTTGCTCAAGGCACCGACCACCACCAACCACATCCAAAGTCGCCGCCAACCACCACGAAAATGGCCGGCCACCACCACTTGGGGTTGGAAACCACCCCAATTGGTGGTGGCCGGTCCCAATTGGTGGTGGCTGCATCCCTAATCGGGCCGGCCACCACCAATTGGGGCCGGCCACCACCAATTGGGGTGGTGGCCGGCCCCAAATGGTGGTGGCCGGCCCGATTAGGGCTGCAGCCACCGCCAATTGGTGGTGGCCGGCCCCGATTGGGGTGGCCACCACCAATTGGTGGTCGCTGCAGCCCTAATTGGGGTCGACCACCACCAATTGGGGCCGCCGGCCCCGATTAGGGCTGCAGCCACCACCAATTGGTGGTGGCTGCAGCCCTAATCGGGCCGGCCACCACCGTTTGGTGTCGCCCACCACCCCAATTGGTGGTGGTCGGCCCCAATTGGATGTGGCCGGCCCGATTAGGGCTGTAGCCACCACCAATTGGGGCCGGCCACCACCAATTGGGTGGTTTCCAGCCCCAAGTGGTGGTGGCCGGCCATTTTCGTGGTGGTCCGCAGCAGCTTTGTAGGTGGTGGGTGGTGGTCAGCGGCCTTCGACGGTGACTTGAGCAAACAATATGGACTAAAGTGTAAATATTAAATTTTAGAAATATAAATTTGAGGGCTAAACTGAAAAAAAAAATAAAAGTATTTAATGGTCAAACTAACTGTTGACTAACGGAAGAACAAAAAACATACAACCTCTCAAACATATGACACCAAAAGCCTACAAAACTAAACATATGACACCAAAAACCAACACTGGTCAAACATGTGGCAAGTACCTTTAACCCTATATTCATAACATATCTTATTTTAGATTAATTTTTTTTAATAAGACAGTAGATGTTTCAATCATGTATATTAGTAGTTCATACGCTTAATAATAAGTTATTTTAGCTTCAATAAAACATAGTTATAATTTTAACTATGTTAAAACAGTTTAAGTTTATTTTTACAAATGTACATGAATAAAATGGAAAGATAATTAATGTTGCCCCTATTAAGCATTAAGCATGATTTTTATAAGGAAATTATACTTAAAAATCACTCATTATTTTATAAATACCACAACTTATAACTATCCAAATTTATTTCGAGTTATAATATTATTTATTATTTCAAATTTATGTCATCAATTTATGAAAAAAAAAATCATTAAAAATAAATTGTATACTGAATGAAAAATATAGTTTTTAAAGGAAAAATCAAACTTTTAGGGATATTCTTGTTTTTTAAATACTAGAGTGACCGAATATGTATAATTAACAAACTAATTTTAAAACACTATTTTTTTTTAATAAAATACTTGTCTAGAATTTGAAAAAGGAAACGAAGACTGAAAATTTTGAACTATAAAGTATCATTGCGCAAATTCACAAATAAAATTTTGGATACCCATACCGCCTGCTACGTTCGGTCGCCAAATTCGCATCAAACGTCTGTTCTTCAACATATATGGATTTGATGACCACTGACGATATCTCACAGGAGATAGAGAGGGCTTCGATGACCACCGACGATATCTTGACGATGAGACTATTAGTCGCCCGTACCTGGTAGCTTCGTTCGCCGGCTTCGTGTCAAGCGTCTGTTAGTCAACATATTTATATAAATATGTGTGGAGAAATCTGAAGGAGATGCCTCGATTATCCCTCTACATTGAATTGAAGTCGCTTCGATTATCTAATCTACATTGAATTGAAGTTGTATTGTTTCTCTCCTCCAAACATTGAATTGAAGCGAAATTTTAATTGTGATTAATTGCATACATAGAATCTTGAACATTCTGAAATTAGCAAAATTTTAATTGCTATTAATTGCATACATTGAATCTTGAACGGTCCGAAATTTTAGTTGTGATTAATTGCATACATTGAATCTTGAACGGTCTGAAATCAACGAAATTTTAATTCTAATTAATTGCATACATTGAATCTTGAATGGTCTAAAATTTGCTTGCTTTTTATATTTGATGAACCGAAATTTTAATTGCGATTAATTGCATACAATGAATCTTGAACGGTCTGAAATCAGCAAAATTTCAATTGCTATTAATTGCATACATTGAATCTTGAACGATCCGAAATTTTAATTGCGTTTAACTGCATACATTGAATCTTGAACTGTCTGAAATCAGCTAAATTTTAATAGCGATTAATTGCATACATTGAATCTTGAACGGTCTGAAATCAGATAAATTTTCATTGTAATTAATTGCATACATTGAATCTTGAATGGTCTGGAATTTGCTTGCTTTTTGGATTGAATGAACAAAATTTTAATTGCGATTAATTGCGTACATTGAATATTGAACGGTCCGAAATCAGCGAAATTTTTAATGCTATTAATTGCATACATTGAATCTTGAACGATCCGAAATTTTAATTGCGATTAACTGACTACATTGAATCTTGAATGGTCCGAAATCAGTGAAAATTTAATAATAATTAATTGCATACATTGAATCTTAAACGATCTAAAATCTGCTTACTTTTTTTATTGGATGAACCGGGAATCAGACCGATTGAACCTGAACCGGTTTTGACAACAATATTAAAGACTGATATGACGGCTTCTGATTGACTCTCTATGCTGACATGACGGCTCTAGATAACTCCTCTTATTCTCTCTCATTCAGAATTTATATGTCATATAGATTACTTTTTTTTTAATATTTATTGTAAATTTTATTTGTTAACATTTATTTTGATTTTTTTCTTCCAAATCCTAATGGATTAATAATCGGTTTTAATTTTATTTTGTTTTCGAATGGTCTTTAGAAAGTTGAGTAGTCTAGTCTTCCTATTAATTTTTTTTAGTATAATTATGTTGTATTAATTATCCCATGCCATATAATATATTGTAGTTTAGTCTGCTAGTATATATCAGCATGTCTCATGGCTAGAAATGGATTCTTATTCCTACAAACATATGCTAAGGGACAGCACATGTACTCTCTCGTTAATTTGTTCTTCAGATTTTGTCGATTGTGAGGGGGATCGGAGTCAATAATGTTACTAATTTAGTCATTTGGGGGGAGCTAGTTTTATTTGAGTTTATATCTAGACTTTCTTTATAATGCTTTAATGATTAATCTCCTCATTTTTATCTTAATTAAAGTCTCTAAATATAATCTTACAAAATAGCTATCTAATTTATTCCAACACTTCATAGTTCAGTTAGTACGTACATCAAAATTCAAAACAATTCTTATTACATACATAAATATATAATATATATATATATTATAAAAAAATGTTTTAAATTTGGGCATAAAACATTAAAGTTATAATTATTCCCAAAAAGTATTTAACTTTTTTTTTTTTTTTTGGTGGTGAAAACAATCTAACTAAATGAAACAACAATTGTATATATATATAATTTGTATTTTTACATTAGATTTTTCATTTACTCCCCTTTAATTTCTTCTATCCACACAAGTTGGCGAACAAAGAGGATCAATTGATTAGATAGAGACGGCCATTACATACAATTATTCGGGAGCATTATACAACTTTTATTTTTGGTAGGGTAGCGCTCCATACGATAGAGAGTTCAATGATATGTGCTTGCCTGCTTGGAACATATTACATATATATATTTGTGTGGATGTAAATGCACTACTAGTTCTTCACGTATTTCATTCCATCCTTTTCGTTTGTTCTCCTATATGTATAGAATTATTAATCTCTGTATTACAAATCCATTTATTTTGTCATTTGCTTAGATGTTTGAGATCTATTATTAGGGTTAATAATCAAAACGCTAACTCAAAAGTGGGACACCGAACATTTTGGTAACTCAAGTTTCTCATGTGTATAAATTGATAGCAGTTAACAAATTCATCATATTTGGATGGAAATGGATACATGTTGTTGGGCATGTACTCAAAAATTTTAACTGAGAAGTGTGTTACTAAAAAATTGTTGGATCAGGTGGTAAAACGAATTGCGTTTTTTATAAGTGAACTAAGTTTGAAGTCCGTTAGAGATGCTTCACTGGAAGGGTTTTAA
Source organism: Clarkia xantiana subsp. parviflora (assembly GCA_036873135.1). Taxonomy (NCBI): domain Eukaryota; kingdom Viridiplantae; phylum Streptophyta; class Magnoliopsida; order Myrtales; family Onagraceae; genus Clarkia; species Clarkia xantiana. The sequence continues at coordinate 12,990,008 of JAPTYO010000008.1, read as the reverse complement.
CATTAACGCTTCTGACTCGAAATTTTGAAAAAAATCTTAAAAAGAGAAATCTTGCATTTTTCTAGACAACATTTCTCATAACTCAGTTGAAAAAAAAAATATATTAGTTAGCATTTTGTGTAGCTGAAAGTGAGCTAGTAATTTGATTATAATTAAGGACAATTATTATTATTATTAAGGATACGAGAGGACAATAATGGAAGTGTAGTATCAAGTAATTAGATTGGCCGGCCTACTTTGTTGATTATAAGTTCATAAGAAGACGAGGAATTGAAGCCCCCTTCTAGTTCTAGCTTCCTATTATGACAAGGGCGTCCATACATACACATACTGGCTGCTGTTGTTGGGTAGGGGCATTAATTGTGTACACGGCCCCAACAACTTCTGCAATTACTTCTCAAACTCGAGAGAAACGGGAAGTTTATTATTTCTGATTAATTAGGTTCTTTCCTATTCTATAATAAATACGAATTTATTAACTATATAGTTATTGTTCAAATTTCACATCCATCACTAATGTTGGTTTAACCTACTTTCAATCAGTATTGCAACACACATCTTATCTCACAAAAACTTAATTAATTAATATGGAAATGATGAACTCGCATTGACTGATTTGAAGTTTTAAATGTTATTAAACAACACTTTTGAAAAAAAAAAAGAACACCTCTTTATCGTGCATATGTCATGTAGTAATATCTAAACACCGATGCTAGACGTTTTTTTTTCCTATATTATGATATGGATACAATCCTTTTTCATGCACGTACATGTATCATATTCACTTGTAGAAATTACAAGTTACTTAACGTTTGATGATAAGTATAATTGATAGGACAAACTAATTATAATAAGTTAAATAGTTTGTGGGGGTGGGGGAGATAAAGAGCAAGTGTGACAGAGTGTGTGAAAGGTTGAAAAAAATGGAAAATGGGGGCGTCGGCCTTGGCATGAAGCATTGCATGGAGTGGAGTGAAGGCAATAAATGTGGGAATACACCAACCACACCATCCACCCGTAGAAACTGCAACAGAATTGAATACAAACAATACCTGTGCTGTGACTTCACCTAATTAATATAATATACACAATTTAATGCCATTTTCATATCTCATCCTCAAACTTAGCTAGATTATTATTGCTTAAGAAACTAGCTAGGTATGACTATTGTAACATATTGTTCCTGCCGTTTACGGCATGTCTTTTGGTCCATGATGTTTGACGACTTTTGAGTTTTGTTCCATGATATTTATTTTTGCCTAGTTTTGTTCTCATATGTTTGCATATTTTTTTAGTTTGTTACATTCCGTTCATTTTTCCATTAAGTAACATGTGCAAGTTACGTGATGCACATGTTTAGTTTTGGTCACGTGACTAGCACATGTTACTTAACGGAAAAAATTGACGGAATGTAACAAACTAAAAAAAATATGCAAACATATGAGACCAAAACTAGGCAAAAACAAACATCATGGACCAAAACCCAAAAGTCGTCAAACATCAAGGACTAAAAGACCTATTAACTTCACTTAATCAAATCACATGTGGCATTAAAAGTACTTTTAACCCAATATTAAATTACATCAATGAAGTTAATAGGTCTTTTAGTCAATGAAGTTAAAGACCTTCTTGTGGGTGGTGGTCGGCGACCTTGGACGGTGACTTGAGCAAACAATAGATACTAAATTGTAAATATTAAATTTTAGAAATATAAATTTGAGAACTAAATTGAATAAAATAAAAGTATTTAACGGTCAAACTAACTGTTGACTAACAGAAATACCAAAAACATACAATCTCTCAAACTTATGCACCAAAAGCCTACAAAATGAAATATATGACACCAAAAACCTACACATGTCATACATGTGGCACAAAAAGTACTTTTAACCCTTTAATATTTAGAGTGTATAAAAATATAATAAAACTTAACTTTCTGACATATATGTATATATATATGGTTTTCAAAAGTTTAAAGTTCTTTTTAAATCTATCGAGCGGGCATTTCTAAATTCTAACAACTTTTCTTACCATTACAGTGATGATTTATGCTGAAGGGAGTTATTATTTTCCTAATTTTTGCTTGCTTTTGGCCAAGAATAAATTAAAATGAGCTTGCTTACTACCAGAAGTAAGGGTGAGCGTGGTCTGGTCCTGGTCAGGACCAGACCAAGACCATGCAAGACCATTTGTAAATGGTCCTCCTCCAAATGGTCTAGGACCAAACCAGGACCATTTGGACCATTTACAAATGGTCTTGATCTTTTTGGTTCTGGTTTTGGTCCAGACCATTTAGGACCATTTTTATTTTTATTTTTATGTTTTTTAATTTAATTTTTTAAAATTTGTCGAATATTAATTTGTAATAATTTTAAATTGAAAATATGTTTATTATAATTATATATAATAGTTGAGATTGGTGCAATCAATACCTGATAAAGTGTTCAAATAAGTTTTATGGTTATACGATCCATAAATAACAAATAAGACACTTATCAAATTACGTAACTTGGTGTAACAAATTTACAATTTCCCTGATATTAGACAGAAAATAAATCAAACACGAAAAAAGCATTAATTTTTACAATTTCTATTAAAAAAGCAAAAAAAAAAACTGAAAAAAAAACGAAAAAAAAAAAACATATTTTGCCGGGTTGGGGGAACCCGGCCAAATGAGTTCCATTTTTTTTTTTTTACCGAAAAAAAAAAATTTCAGTGTGCCTGGTTGGGGGAACCCCGCCTAGTGAAGTCCAATTTTGGAACTCACTTGGCCGGGTTCCCCCAACCCGGCCAGCCCTATATTTGTAATTAGTTTTTTTTCTAGCCTATATTTGTATTTGGTTGTCATGTAAATCTATTTTGGTCAAAAACTCCTAATTATTCAGCTAATCTAATGTTTCTCAAGTGTGCTCTCGACGCTCAGCGGAGGTTTTAACTTTTATTATAAATAATTATTTCTATTTTTTTTTAATAATACAATGGTCTTAATGGTCCTAAATGGTCTCAAATGGTCTTAATGGTCTTGGACCTTAAGACCAGGACCAATTAAGACCAATAAAAGAAGACCATTGGTCTTGATCCTAAACGGTCTTGGGCTAATGGTCTTGGTCTTGGGCGGTCTTGGGCTCGGTTATGGTCTTGCTAGACCATTGCTCACCCCTAACCAGAAGTTGCCATAAAGCCAACTGATTGTATATCTCATCATTAAATGATTAAAGAGTTAATTACTAAAAAGTAATTTGGAGTCATTTTCCAATGACAACAGAGCGAGATTTACTTGACGTCCCGAAGGCCCATAGCGAGATTTACTTGACGTCCTGAAGGCCCAAACCCACTCGGAGTACGTATGAAGACGATTTGTACGACTCAACACCGGTATTTACAAGGAGAATGACTCGAACCTCTACATCGACATGTAAACCCCTCAGTTGTCAAACAAGTTTATCGTAGCTTATTCGTCGTCAATGGATAATTATCATGGAATAACTTATTTCGTACATCGTTACCTCCTATAAATAATGTCAAATTCTTATAAATACCCAATTCTATTCTTTATTCAATGTTAATATTTATTTCTCTATACTTAAAGCTCTCTCTACATTTGGAAACCAACTTGAAGCGCTAGATTCACAGATGAATTTAGTAAAATAGGGATAGTGCATGCATTGTATGTATGGTGATCAAATTTTTTTCTTTATGATTTGATTTGAAATCCTAAAACACGTGGTGAAGGGATTGAACTGCGAAGGAGATGAAGCGGCTGTGTTGAACTTGTGTTGATGTTTTGATTTGAATATTTATTGGAAATTAGGCTTTTCACTTTGGTGTTTTTTAAGAGAATTGGTTCGGTTCTGAACCGATTCTGAACCTATTTTGAACCGTAGAGAACTACAACATATATTTCCCTTCAGAACCGAACTAAAGAAGAACCGGTTCACCCAGAACCGGTTCAAAACGGTTCGGTTCCGGTTTGGTTCATACGAACCGGTTTTTCTGTCCGGCCCTAAGTGAAACCGTAAGGAGAAATTATTAGCTGGACCGAGTCCGTCATGTAGGATATGGATTCTGCCAATAAAAAAGTGATAACGCATTAATGGTATGGTACGAGCAAAAATCATAATGTAGAGAATAAAAATGAATTTATTAATTATTCTCTCTAAACATTAATTACCATTAGTAAAAAACTTTATAGCCATAAGATTTTTTTTGGCCACGTGAATTATTATAAATAAACATACATAATATGTAAATATAATAATAAATATTACATATTATAATTAGTAATAATAATATTTTTTTTCATTTACGATATAGCAGTTTTGTGTTTTTTTCTTCTAAAAACATATTGGACGTGCTGAACCCTAGAAGACAATTGACGCTTGCCATGTAGGGTTCACCACGTTCAATAGGTTTAAAAAAAAAAAAAAAAAAACTAGTCACACTTGTATTATATTGGTACATTAAAAATTATTTTTATTTATAGTTATTTTTTTAAGAAAAAACATATTATGCATAATATGTTTTAAACAGTGATTTTATCCATGATGCATAATCGATGTGGGTAAAATAGGATGGAAACTAATTTTGAATATCTTAATCAAAATATTTTAGTATAATTAATGTAATAATTTTTTTCGTAATTAATGTTTAAAGAGAGAAAAGAATACCAATTTATATTATCTACATTATGACTTTTACTTCTATCATATCATTAATGCGTTGTCACTCATTTGTTGGTTGAGTCCATATAGCGGATTCGGTCCAACTAATAATTTCTGGATCGGAAGGTAGATTTACTATAGCAGTAAAATAGTTGACTTATACATATATCCGCGCTAATGATAAAGCTGCGCCAAGAAAATGGAGTTATGATAATAGCTTACGTGATTAACGGAGTTAATTCGCCATTATTTCATCAAGATGATAGAATACCATATAGATCATGTTAGGTTATAGGTTTCAGGTCAACGGGTCGCCGGCCTAAATCCTATTCCTCACTGGTGAACTAGCGGATCCTGTGCTTCCTGAGTTCGGTCGTTCTGATCCGTATCCTTCGGCCCTTCTCCTTCTCTTCTCCACGTGCCCTGCAATAGGGGCAATATCAAGCACGGAGGGGGGGTGGTGCTTGATGTACCCTCTCTGATGCTTAAGTCAGTACGTTTCTTAGAGAGATAAAGCTAGAGAGATGTCAGAACTAAATTGCACAATCAGCTAAGATGTTCAAATGAATGGTGGAAATGTTGTATTTATAGACAACGGTGTCATTAAGGTGGCTTAATGACATCGTTAACCTTTAAACACAATTAATTAGTCCTTGATCACGTAATTAAAACCTTAAAGCATGGAGAAGGTCGGCGGAAATAAACTAAGTATGGGAGTCGGGAAGCGGTGCCGGGGCCCTTGGGAGGGGGGGGGGGGAGAAAATCCGACCCCCAAGGGTAGGGGTTGGGTATGGCCACCCAACCCTCCCCTAGGGGGGATCGGGTTGGCTGACCCGATCTCCCCTAGGGGAGGTCGGGTGTGGCCACCCGACCTCACCTAGGTGAGTTTGCCGCGGTCCGGACGAGTATTTATGCCGCGGTCCAGACGAATATTTATGCCTCGTTCGGACAGTTGGTGTTTCCGCGGGGTGTTTGGGTCGAAGTTTCGATTTATAATCACTAACGGGGTGATCAAAATGAAACGATTTGGAAGTCAACGGGTTCAAATTGGGCGTATATCCATCACATGCCCCCGAGTCAACCAATGGCCTGACCCTTGATTGACTCTATTTTAGGATGGTATGACACGCGCAATTTGAAGCCGGGATTTTACCTTTTGTCAGAATCCTTACCTGCCCATGGGTGTGTGTCTCTGACTCTGCCCCCTGTCTTATAAGATAGAGGAATTGCAAACGTCAGAATAGCACGGACACGTGTCCAAGCACGTGTCCGTCCGAGATGAAAATAATAAATCTAATACCGCCACGGGCGTATACTTGGAAAATATACGCTCGTGTGGGGATGCAACATGAATACAGCTAAACGAGTCCATGCTTCAATTTCATGCCGGGGTAAGCCTAAGTGGAGAGAAATTTTAATTTTGGTCCAAAATTTTTTTAAGTATAGGATACTTAAAAAATATACCTATGGGGTGTTAACTTGGGTGGAAATATGTCTAACCATTGTCTAAGGGAGGTAAAGATGATAGTTTTTCCTTTAACCCTTAAATCTCTTTTAATTTTAAATGGAGGGTTGTGATTGTGTCACTTTAAAAAACCCTACACCTTTTCAAATATATAGAGGAGTAAAGAAATTACCTCACTTAGCCACCATTGTCATCTTTTCCTTTTTTCCTCACACTTGGAGACCTAGGGAGGAATTTTTGCACACCAAGGGAGGGGGCTGGCCAGAAATTCCGGTGGAAGAGGTGGAATTCCGGCCAGCACGGACACGGCGGCACGGTTCTAGGACGGCGACGGAGGTTCCCGGCGACACGGCGGAGACGAGGTGATCCGACGGCTCGAGGCGGCGTGGACCAGGGCGGAGACGGCGGACGACGAAGCTGTCACGGACGACGGCAGCGTCTGGTCCGGCGGGGGCGGGCGACAGCGAGGCGGCGCAGCTCTGGCGTGACTCGAGGCGGCCTCCGGCAACGGCGGGGTTTGGTTTTCGGCGACCCCAAAATTTGAACTCCGGACCCGTCTATCACATCGGGTCGGGTTTTCCGAAGGTCCACTCATTTCCGTTATCGTATAAAAAGTCGATACTTGAATTGCCGATATTCGACTGCCGATTCTTGATTGAATATGTGATTGCCGTAGATAGCCGCCGATTTGGGGAAATTTTTTTGGCCGGTTGCCCGGAGATAGTTTTTTGTCCGTTTAAACTATTCCCGCTTGAATTTGACGTCGTGGCACCATTTGTATGTTGATTGCCATTGAGGGGCATAATCGTAATTTTGCCCGGGGACCGTTTTTTTTATTCGAGCAAAATTGCCCGATTTTATCGTTGTGGTGTCCTTAGCACGTGTTTGTTACCTTTGTTGGATGCCTTTGGGTTTTTGGTTGTTGTTTTTCGGGTGCCGGGGTATGCCCGGTTTTTTCGGAACTCTTCTTATCTTGACTTCCGTCATGCCGTGACAGGTATTATACTCGTGGTGGTGCCCCCGTACACAAACTTGGCAGAGGCGCTATATCCTTCGAAGGATGAGTAAGTTTCTCTTTCTTTCTATTCGTCGCGTTGCTTTCTTTCTTGTCATTAGTTCGGTGTCGGATTCTGAGCCGTATACTGAGCCGGGGTGTTAGTCGGAGCCTGATTCGAGCTTGGAATTTCTCACTGCCTTTGATTTAGGTCTCGCTGCTTTGTCGGAGAACTACCTGACTAGGTCTGACTATAACGAGCATGTTACCTTAGGTGACATTTGTCCCTTAGATGAGCATTTATATCCCTTCCTTCCTTCTTTGGGAAATACCCGCCAGACAGTGACAGAGCCCCCCAGGGGGAAGGTTGTTATTTATCCTTCCCAGATTCAGTTTGGATTGCGGCTGCCTTATTGCGATGATCTTGTAGAATTGAGTAGATTCTTTAGGATCTCCCCTGTGGACCTTGCCCCCAGTGCTATCCGCGTCTGGGTGGGCTTCCGGGTGTTATGTCACTGGTACTCCTAGAAGTATTCATTGGTCTTGTTCCGGTGCTTCTTCCGATTCCAGTATCAGAAGAAGGTAGGCTTCACGAGTTTTGTGACTCGCTATCCGTCCCTCAAAGATTCCCGATTTACTGATTTCGGGTTGAGCGGGGTTGAGTGGGATACTTCTCTTCATTTCGTGGCCCGGAGCGATAACTCGGCGAGCCACTGGGCCAAACATTATTTCTTTATCACGGATCGATATGTTACCTGGCCGGTTTTGAATGAGGATCGATCAGACGGCTGGCCTGCCTTTGGGGAGTTCTCTTCTGTGGACTTAGAGACTATGAAGACCATCTATGAGAGCCACAGGACCCAGTCTTACTGCCCTGTGTCCTTGGTGACCGAGACAGATCTCTATGAGGTAGGGATTAGTTTGACTCCTGACTCCGGGGGTTCGGTATGTTACTTAGTCTTCTCATCTATATTTATTTTCTGTTTTTCCCTTGTAGGTTGGTTTCACGGGAAAACGTATAACGTGCATGCAGCACCGGTCGATCTGAGCAAGAGGAGGGCTCCCTCCAGCTCTACTCCGAAGAAGTCCCCTATGCCTGGGAAGACTGCTGGGGCCTCTGGTATACTTCTTTCTCTCTTCTCTTATGGTATACTTGTGTTTTTTCTTACGTTGTTTTCCTTGTATTGTTAGGGCACTCTCCTCTGGTGACCGAGAGAGTTATCTCTGTGGGCAAGGGCTCTGGACCTTCTAAGTCCAAGTCACGGAGGTCCGACTCTGAGGCCGGGGCCTCGGCTGTCAAGAAGAAGAAGGCTGCAGATCCTCCTCCCCCTGGTGTTCGTCCCCCGACCCTGTCTCACGACAAAGAGATAGTGGTCGAAGAGGCGCCTTCCCGAGCTGATAAAGGGAAGCGGCCTGCTGGTGATGGTGGGGTGGTCACTGGTTTTCCACCTCCTGCCCCCCAGCCGAGGGCACGGTCGTCAGGTTCGTTCTTCTTTATATCATTGATGCTTCTATGCTTGTATTTTTCTTTATCTTGCTTTATTTGTATAGGTGGGCCTCCGGCTTTGATTCGGAAGGATTTTACGCGCCTTACTGACGAGGATATCGTTGGATCTGAGTGGACTCCTTTTGCTGGGTTGAAGGAGTTCCTCTTTGACAGCGGTTCCTCCTTACGTACCTCGGAGGTTGGCATTCGTTTGCTTGGCGGTGCCATCGCTCCTGGTGATCGTGCTCCTCAGCCTAAGTCTCCTAGGGAGACCCGGCGTTTCGTTCAGGGTGTATTATCCTGTTATGTGCCTGTGAGTGGTGTCTCTCTTCCCTTTTTACTTTCATGTGGTTGCTTTTCCAGTTACTTATCCCTTGTTGAATTTCCAGGGTATGTCTGACATGGTGAACATGTCGTCCCTTGCGCTTGAGCTGTCAGATGAGAAGAAGGCTCTTGAGGATAACTAGGTATCCCTGAAGGCAGAGCTTGCCACTGCCGCTGAGAAGGCTCGCCTGTCTGACTTGCAGATGCAGGAGCTTAGGGACCAGGTGTTTCTACTTGAGACTACCGTGGGTAGTTTGCGCCGTGAGGCTGATGTTGCATCATCACTCCATGCTGAGGAGTTGAGGAAGCTTGAGGCTAGGTGCCGGGTGGAGGAGAGAGTTGTTGCATTATCTGAGTACAAAGCTTCCTCTGCCTTTACTGCTGATTACAGTGTTCGGCTGAACCAGGAGATGAACCAGTTTGGCGAGTACCTTGTTGATCACATCTTCCGTATTGATCCCTAGTTTCCCGTCAATGATCTGGGTGACTTTGGACCGTATGGTACTGGTTATATGGCCGTTCTTAGGGGTCAAGCTGCCGTTGCTGATGAGCCTGCCCCTGCACAGGTGGATGCTACACCTGTGGATGTTGATAGTTCAGACTCTTCCTCCTCTTCTTCGATCTCTGCTGGTGGTTCTTCCTCAGGGGGTCAGGACCGTGAGGATTCTCCAGCAGGCTCTGGTTGATATGCTGATATCACTTTATCCTTGTACATATGACTTTACTTTTCCTCCCCTTTAATGGGTTGAGTGTTTCTCCCCTTGATGGGTCGAGTTCATTTTGGGATTGCTATACTTGAGATTTTGTGTTGGTTTCCTTCTTCGCATGGTTATGTTGGCGGTGTGTGAAACATTTGCCTTTGGTGGTGGTATGCATGGTGTGTGGGACACCTGCCTTTTGATGGGTACATCGTATGCTTCTGTATATATTCTTTTGACTATGGACTCTTCCTTTCTTTATGATTTTCTTTACTTAACTATCTTTTGTGTTTTCCTTCATATTGTACCTGCTATCTCATCAAGAAAAAACGTTATGTGATCTTCATACAACTTTAATTTGCAATTATTCTCTCATGGGATCCTTCTTAGTGTGGTGCAATGATCTCTTCTGATACCCTTTAAATGGTATATATGATACTGTTAGACCAAAGATACGCTCTTGGTGGGCGTCGAATCTGTTCACGAGACAGGCTCTCGGACGGCACTTAACGTTTCACAGGATAGGCTCCCAGAGGGCACAAGTTAGACCAAAGATACGCTCCTGGTGGGCGTCGAATCTGGTAGTTTGAAATCTACCTCAAGATACGCTCTTGGGGGCGTCGAATCTGGTAGTTTGAAATCTACCTCAAGTTACGCTCTTGGGTGCGTCGAAGGTCGTAGTTTTTAGAAACCACTCTCAAGATACGCTCTTGGGGGCGTCGAAGTTCGTAGTTTTTTTAAACCACTCTCAAGATACGCTCTTGGGGGCGTCGAAGTTCGTAGTTTTTGGAAACCACTCTCAAGATACGCTCTTGGGGGCGTCGAAGTTCGTAGTTTTTGGAACCACTCTCAAGATACGCTCTTGGGGGCGTCGAAGGTCGTAGTATGAAAACTACTCTCAAGATACGCTCTTGGGGGCGTCGAAGGTCGTAGTATAAAAACTACTCTCAAGATACGCTCTTGGGGGCGTCGAAGGTCGTAGTATAAAAACTACTCTCAAGATACGCTCTTGGGGGCGTTGAGGGTGTTGTTGATTTGAAGTCATATCTGTGTAAGGATAACATAATGATTGTATCACCACCTTCTTTGAAAGATACTTATGAGTAACTTCTACATCTTTAGGAGCATTCATGCTTTATGTACAATTGGGGTGCCTTGTATGGATTCAGACACCCTTTGAAGGAAATCAAAGATACTTGTAGAGTCGGAGTAACTTCTTGAGTTCTCATTCTCAAAAGTTGTTTTTGGAAAACTTAAAATGCTTGAACATGCAAAGTGCTGAATATTAAACTAAGGATATGGGGTGGTGAGTGTGTCTGTTGCCACGTACTCCTTTAGGCCTCCTTTGTAAATCATCTCCTCCACTTCTATCTTCAACACCATGCAATCATTGGTTTGATGCCCCCAGGTCTCATGGTACTCACACCAACCCTGTGCATCTCTTCCTAGGAAGGCCTTGCCCTCCTCTTTGCATGTGGGTAGCTCTTCCTTGAGGTACTTATGAAAAATTTCTTCTATCTTCACTGTAAGGGGTGTGAATTTGAAGTTTACACCTACTTCCAGTGCGTCAGTCTCTCTTTCTTTTTCAATGACTTCTTCCGGTTGCCCTATCTCTTTTGCGAATGCCTTGTCCAGCTTCTCTTTGAGCTCCCTCATTGTGCTTGTCATGACCACCTCATAGAGCCCTCCATATGCTTCAAATGAAGTTGGATGCATGTTTCTAAGGAAGGCCCTTACGGCCTCTCTTCTTGTGATGTCCATGCTTGCACCATAGCTGAAGAATCTCTCAAAGTAGCTTGATATGGACTCCTTTGGCATTTACTTGATGTCGTCTATGTATCGGAAACCCTTTTCAATGGATTCCCTTCTTCTCCTTCCTTCTGCATTCTCTGGCTGCCAAGGTATGCTTGTTACCCTTACAGCCTTACCTCTCTGCTTCTTCTTAGCTAGTCCTTGAAAGAACTGCCCACTCAGACGGAGTGTAACTCCCTTTTTCATCTTTCCTTGCCTTAGTCTCTTCATTATCTTCTCTTTGCCTTGGATGGCCCCGGTCATGACCATAGCCACTGTGTCTGACTTGTGCGATCCACGTCTCATGGAGTTGACGTAGCATTGCCTTGCAGTGCGTTGATCACCTAAGACTTCTCCAATTCCGTTTTCGGTGATATACTTCAGTTTCTGATGCACGGTAGATGGCACAATTTCATATGGATTTATGGTTGTTCTTCCTAGGATCCCGTTGTAGGCTCCCAAGCTTTCAACCACCATGAAGTTGATATTCACTCTCAGCTGTGTCCATCCTTGGCCCATGGTCACTGGCAGGGTTATCATTCCTAGGGGATAACTTGTTGCCCCTGAGAAGCCAACCAAAGGGAAGTTGACTAGTTTGATGTTTGCCTTTGTTTTTCCTATCTCTTCCAGGACCCTTAGGCTTAGGAGGTCTGCAGAGCTGCACCCATCTACCAGTATTCTTTTTACATCGAAGTTATCAATGTCCATCGTGATGACTAAAGCATCATCATACGGGAAGACAATATGACTCTTGTCTTTCTCCGAAAACTCAATCTTCATCTCCTCTCCTTCTCGTGGTCTCTTTCTCCACTTTGGTACTGAGCTCAGCTTGGATGCGTAAACTTCCCTTGCATTAGCTGTTGGGCCACCTGATGCCACTCCTCCATGTATCATGTTTATAGTCCCCCTCTTGTTAGGTGGGGGATTATAATCTACCTTGTCTTTGCCTTTATCCTTGTATGATGGCCCTAGCTGTATACTGTTGCCACCGTGATCAACAAACTGTTTTAGCTCCCCTCTTTGGATGGCATTGTTGATACTTAGCTTCAAGCTAAAGCATTCGTTCGTATCATGCCCATATGCCTCATGGTTATCACACCATATATCCTTGTGTGTCCCTACCATTGGCGCTCTCCATCTTCCGGGGGGCGACCATAATTTCTGGTTTCTGATCTCTCTCAGGACCACTGCTGGGGTGGTGTTCAATGGTATGAACTTGATAACGTTTATTTCCCTAGCCTTCAATGGCTCACTCATCTGATTTCTTTGTTGAGGCGGACGCCACTCCTGTTGCCTTATGGGTTGAGGTGCCTGAGGTGGCTTTCCCTTATTCTGCTTTGTATTGTCCTCCTTTGCTGCTTGAATCTTGGCTTTCTTACTCACCCTGTGACTCTCTAGGTCTATATGAGTTTTCACTCTCCCTGCTAGCTCCTCTAAGGTGCTTGCCGGTTTCTTGGTCATCTTTTCTGCCAATGTGGACTCGAAGCGGCCTAGGTTTCTTATGAAGGCTCTTATTATTTCACCCTCGGTGATGTCGCCCTGTATGTCTGCTATGTTCTGGTTGAACCTAGCGTAGTAATCAGCCAAAGATTCATCATTTTCTTGCTTTATATCATCTAGGGAGCCTGTTCCTTTGAGTAGCTTCCTTTCTCCTAGGTATCTCTGAAGAAATTTCGCTTTTAGCTGCGCCCATGAGTGGATGCTCTCGGTAGGTAGGCTAAAGAACCAATGTGACGCCACCCCTGATAGGGTGTTTGGAAATAAGAGTGCCTTGTAGCGGTCATCAGTAGTTCTCCCGAATAGAGAGGCTTCATGCTGTTGAATGTGCTTTAAAGGGTCTCCCTTGCCATTGTACTTTCCTATCTGTATTGTATGCAAGGAGTCTGGCACTTTGTTTATTTCCAACTCCCTCGTGAAGGGGTGGTTCGTGTTGTCACTCAGGCAGTGCAGTCCGTTTCTCTTTGACTCACTCATTTTCCTCACTATCATAGCTTCTATCTCCTCCAGGGTAATCATCACCGGCGTTGGAGTATAGTCTCTCTGATATCCTCCATAGTTATAAACTGGGCTTGCTGGGATCCCTTGTCCGTGCTGGTACGGACTGTAGGCGTATCCCTGATATCCCTGCTGGGGTACTTGGTGGAATTCCTGCCTCCTTGGAGGTCTTGCCTGTCTATCTGCCCCCAGCGGGGTGTATGCCCTGGCGTCCTACTGTGTCTGTTGCTGCCTTGGAGGCACAAACTGCTGCCTTCCCTCTGTGGGTGGCCCTTGGTTATCTCTTCTTTGTTCTTCTCGCTGCCCTGTTGGAGGGTGCGAGTTGTGTTCTTCTTCTAGGGCTTGTTCTTCCTCATGAACTTCTTCTTCTTCATGTTGGCGTTGCCTTTCCTGCCTGTTCCTCAGGATCTCTCTATAGGCTAGTAGCTCATCCAACGCGCTCATCAACCCCGGAGTCACTGTATGTGCTCCTTGTGAGTATGCGGGCCTTGTGTAAGTTGTGTGGGCGCGATTGTCGTTCCTTTGAGCCGGCATCCCATATGGATATCCTTGAGGTTGTGCCTCATAGTAGTACCCCTGAGGAGGTGCCGTGTATTGAGATGGCACTTCTTGTTGCTCCCCTTCTCTTTGTGGCCTCCTAGCCAATGGAGTTGAGGCTGTGGAAGACTCAGCCCCAGCTGGGCGTGAAGGTCCTCCTTCCTGGTTGTTAGGCTGGGGTGCCTGTGGGGCTACCTGAGGCTCTGGGTGTACATGTTGTTTCTCTGGGTTAGGCTGCCTTGCTGGAGGTATAGGCTGTCTCCCTCGCCTGTTGCCCCCAGGTGGGCGGTTATGCCTAGATGCTAAGCTATTCGTCATCGCTCTCGTGATTGCCAGGCTTTCTGTTCGAAGCCCACAGACGGCGCCAAGTGTTAGGTTATAGGTTTCAGGTCAACGGGTCGCCGGCCTAAATCCTATTCCTCACTAGTGAACTAGCGGATCCTGTGCTTCCTGAGTTCGGTCGTTCTGATCCGTATCCTTCGGCCCTTCTCCTTCTCTTCTCCACGTGCCCTGCAAGAAGGGCAATATCAAGCACGGAGGGGGGGGGGTGGTGCTTGATGTACCCTCTCTGATGCTTAAGTCAGTACGTTTCTTAGAGAGATAAAGCTAGAGAGATGTCAGAACTAAATTGCACAATCAGCCAAGATGTTCAAATGAATGGTGGAAAGGTTGTATTTATAGACAACGGTGTCATTAAGGTGGCTTAATGACATCGTTAACCTTTAAACACAATTAATTAGTCCTTGATCACGTAATTAAAACCTTAAAGCATGGAGAAGGTCGGCGGAAATAAACTGAGTATGGGAGTCGGGAAGCGGTGCCGGGCCCTTGGGGGGGGGGGGGAGAAAATCCGACCCCCAAGGGTAGGGCTTGGGTATGGCCACCCAACCCTTCCCTAGGGGAGGTCGGGTGTGGCCACCCGACCTCACCTAGGTGAGTTTTCCGCGGTCCGGACGAGTATTTTTGCCTCGTTCGGACCGTTGGTGTTTCCGCGGGGTGTTTGGGTCGAAGTTTCGATTTATAATCACTAACGGGGTGATCAAAATGAAACGATTTGGAAGTCAACGGGTTCAAATTGGGCGTATATCCATCAGATCAATATCGGGGTTTTGAAGGGACAACTGCTAGTATAGTGATGCAGCGTGGTGAGGATAGATGGATCAAAGACTCGTTGATTCGAAAGGGGAATACCGAGAATTTGATGGATAGAGGCGCAAGAACTCGTTGATTCCGTAGAATACCGAAGAATTAACGCAGGGTAGATGAAAACCTCAGTTTTTTCATATATCAATAAACTGAATACAAGCGATGACTAAGAGAGACTTAAATAATGAAAACAAAAACCCTAAACCTTAAGAAAATTCCGAAATTAACAACCAAATCAAACTAAAACTGAAAATTGCGAAAAAAAAAAAAAACCCGAAGAAACATAAAAATGCAATTTTAACCCTCTAAACAAAAGAATTTGGCCAAAAACCACCAAACCCTATAGTATATTATGGGTCTTGCTCAGATCGCCGTTTCCACATGAAAAAGTTATTCTCAAGCCCAAATTCGAGACTTTGCCCACATCATTCTCTCCGGGGAAGAGAAGATTCGCCCTCGAATCTTGCGCAACGAAGACCAATAATAGGAAGCAGGAATAAGAACACACTCAACCACAAAATCATAAAAAATTTCACGTGAAGCAGTGTTCGAGTGTGGTCTTGGTGCCGATGTTGGTGTAGATTTCTCTTGTGGCTTGTACCCGAAATCGGAGGTCAAGAGGCCTTCAAAGTCGCTCCTGTCGGTCGGGGAAAGGATGAATCCAGGATTATGGAAGGTGGAGTGATGATCGATCATCGCTGTGACGTCACCATCGTCAACGTACTCATCATAAATTGGATTATCAAGAACAGTCGCAGTCCTGGTACGATCTGGTGCTAGCCAATCAAGGAACGGCATCGTGCAGGAACTTCGGCTCTGATACCAATCTGATGCAGCGTGATGGGGATAGATGGATCCAAGACTCGTTGATTCGAAAGGGGAATACCGAGAATTTGATGGATAGAGGCGCAAGAACTCGTTGATTCCGCATAATACCGAAGAATTGACGCATGGTAAGGAAAACATCAGTTTTTTCATATATCAATAAACTGAATACAAACGACGGCTAAGAGAGACTTAAATAATGAAAACAAAAACCCTAAACCTTAAGAAAATTCTGAAATTAACAACCAAATCAAACTGAAAATTGCGAGAAAAAAAAACCCGAAGAAACATAAAAATGCAATTTTAACCCTCTAAACAAAAGAATTTGGCCAAAAACCATCAAACCCCATAGTATACTATAGGTCTTGCTCAGATCGTCGTTTCCACATGAAAGAGTGTATTCGCACACCCAAATCCGAGACTTTGCCCACATCCTATAGTATAGAGAGAATGAATTATATTTAATGTAAATATACACACTGAATCTCAACAATTTTTTTATTTTTTTCAAATTGAAGTTGTTCTTGTTGTCTATATAATCAAATATATTATTCTTGTAACATCAAAATTAATATGATTTTTGCGCGGAACTGTCAAAATAGATCGCCAAAATTAATTGTATGATGACAAATGACCTGCTTTTAATTTCATGATGACAAGAATATAGACCCAATAATTAGGATCAGGATCCAATGCATCCACCACAACTAATTAAACGCAATAAGATCAAAAAAAAAAAAAAAAAAAGCTAAAGAGTAATTAATTATTATGATCGACTGGCGACTGCTACTTGCTAGCTATATCGTATTATTAGTATGTGAATCTTGAAATCTAATGTTTTTAACGGTTATCAGTTTTATCGTAAATACTGATAATAAGTATTTAAAACATATTAACAATTTTTCTTTAATAAATTACAAAAATAGAACTTCCCTTTTAGAAAATCCGTCGGTTTTCCTATTAAAATACGGGAAATGAAAAAAAAAAAAAAAAAAAAAAAAAACACACACACACAAATTGAAAGAAGGATTGGCAAAAACTAATTTTAATCTGAAAAAAAAAAATAGTTATTATCGCACTATAAGAAATCTATTTGTAAATGATTTGTTTGTGAGGTACATATAACATTATTTGTAAGAAAATTGTAAAAACCCCTTATAAATACAATATTAAAAAAAAATTGTAAAAGAATGACTCCTAACAAAAAATTTGCTAAAAAATTCGTTAGAAACTTCATTGAAAATCCATCAAAACATAATAAATCCGCAAAAAAATCTTATAATTTGTGAGTGATTGGTTCCCTTAAAAAATACCGTCACAAATTTTCAATTTTTTTGTAATGTTAGCTGCATTATTTTTCCTTGAACAATTATTTAAGTTGTTTTTTTTCTCCATAAGATTTATGTAGTGATATTTTCTAGATTATTTTTCATATTTAGGTTTTTTTAATCCAAGTTTACTTTTTTTTTTCCAATTAAATTTAAAATATATTATTTAAACATACATTACTATTTTTTTCAACTATTCCACTAGTTTTAACGATAGTGTGAAGTGTGAAGTTAAAGTGGGCATTTTTTTTCCACCCTCGAAGTGAGGATGCGCAGTTAAAAAATTGGTAGGATAGGATTCAAACTTACAAGAACTTATAGCCTGCATTCTGTTGGACTTGGTATATTGTTGTTGTGCTTTTTTTTAAAAAAAAAAAAAAAAAAAAAAATGCTGCCTTGAAAACATCGTTGAATTTATGTATGCATTAGATTGGACTACTATGCGTAGATCTCAATTCCTTCCATCATTAATGTTTGAAGATTTTCTGGGAAACGCAAAGCCATGGAATTCATTGGGGAGGACAAATATTCAAGCGATGAAATTAATCAATTAATGTCCACACATGATAAAGTTTTATTAATATAATTCCTTTTGCTCCTCCGTACCTACTTTGATCTTCTTCACATCTTATTTTCAATTACTATGGGACAATTAATTCTAGTAATTTGATGTAACTTCAATATCACGTCTTGCAGTGATAACATATATTAACACATCTCTTTAGAATTAACTATCAACTAGATCGTAGTAGCGGGATGGAGACGGTGCTGAAACTGCATTGTTTAGTTATTTATACTCAGTAAAAGTTGTTACCCAGACCTAACTCTTGTTAACTTTCATTGGTTAATGAATAATAGCTTGTGTAGTCGAATAAATTACTAGTTAAAGTTTGTTATTTAACATATTCGTAGCTCAGCTATTTCATACGTATAGTTTGCTAACTTTGTTAGGATTTTAGTTTTGCTGGGAGGAATCTTCCACGCGATAAATAAAATAACTATCAATTTGTTTAGTTGCTCAACTATTAGCAATTTTCAGGGTTTTTGTTCATCATATGCTGGTAGTTACGTGACTCATTGCGTCCCAATTAAACAGATACAATTAATTAAAAAATATTTTAAAAAATTTAGGTAACAATTTGTTCAACAACTAAATATCAATTATCAATTTGAAAATTAAGCCACTTTCATGAGTAAACTGCTGAATCTAGTGCATAGACCTTCTCATACAATATAGCTAATTAGCAGCAAAGCAAGCTAAACCCAATTCCTTAGTCATGAACTTCCAAAATTCGTTATTTAGGTATTTAATTAATAAAAACCGTTTACTAAAACATCAGCTAGCAATTTGATTAATTAACTCACTTTAATGAGTAAACCGTTGAATCTGGGGAATACAGTTTCTTTTGTTGCAATAAATATACCTTAGCTCCCAAATCTAAAAATTGATGTCATCGAATCTGGCATATATATATATATAGTTGATGATTTGATGATAGAAGAGAGTATAGTTATTGTATAAAGAAGTGAAATGATTAGATACAACTTTGGAATACAATATATTCTATATATGTAGCTAGGATAATAAGATAGATTTGATAGGGTTACTACTTACTTGATGAGATCATCCCATTTGCAGTATTGGCCACCCGCCAAAGCCTGATAGTATCGATCCCTGCAATAAACCGGTCTTCCATCAGCAGCCTCAGCGGCTGCAGCTGCGAGATCATCATCTTCCTTCACCTCTATTGGCAATCTAAGCAACTCTTCTTTTCTGCCCCATGTACAATAACCATGAGTCGTGTTTTCCTTACCACGTCAACATTTAGCGCTAGCTGTTGCACTAAAATCTAACTACTCTTAATGTTACCTTATATTGAACTTGGAGTTTGTTTTTGTTGATGTAACCTTGGATTCATGACCAAATGTTGTTCTAAACAAATCCTCGACCGGGGAGGAAAACACAAACAGTGCAACGGCTGTCACAAGCAGTGCTCCGCTTCCGACCAATGTTTGTTTCAGCATCTGAATAACTGGTTTCACCTAAACCATATAATATGTATTCTTCTTAATTAGCTAGCTAGCTAGATCAAACTGTTAATTCCTTATTATTATTACCTACCTTATAGGATCCCAGAAGTCTATCCCGAGCTAGAACCTTACAAAATTAAACTAAAATCATCAAATTCAGACAGACTATACATACATATGCAACACTTTTTTTTCTTCTCAATATACCTCTGGTGGCTTTACCCACATCTGACCATCGTACCATCCGCTCTCCTCGTACGGTATCACTGCAGATAGAAGCCGATCACCAACATAACTCCATCCCTATGACACAAAACTTTGATTACTTGACACCCAAGTTTACATGAAGATCATATAAACACGAATAAATTTACAATGTACCAACTGCAACAATATGCAAACTATACACAGAAAAGGATGGTTACCAAATAAATTCGCAAAATGATCAATGCAACGATAAATAGCGTGCCTGTTGCCGCAGCAAGCACAAATCTTAGAGGTTCCTGCAAATATATATTCCAACATATATTCATTAGGTAGGCTTATATGGAAAACCATGTAATGTTAGTGTCTACGAAATTTCAGGGCTAGTCTTTTTATTTGGTATATAATACTAATATCATGCAAGTCATGTTTAATTACATTGGTTAATAAATGGGCCAATTAATACAAAGTAGTGGACAAATAATATTTGGTCTTACGTACCCTTGAAGGATTGAAGCTTGCTGCAGCAACTGGGACTCCTAAAACAGTGAAGGTGACTAGCCAAAGACCCCCGAGACGAAGGAAGAACTCCCCCGGTCCGAGGTCCCCCCACGAATATAACGGTCCGTCCTTAAGCGATGAGTACTCATTAACCTATTCAATCAATTACCATAACAAAATGTTATTTGTTAATTACAGGAGATACAAGAGTGATGAATATATATATATATATATATCGACTGTGTAGTGCTGTTTAGCAGATAGATATTCCTTACCTTGGTTATTATCACACAACCATTTCATTTGGCCACAAACTTAACTTTCTTGATTATATAATAAAGAGATTGTATTTATTTAATTGGTAGGAAGGAACTTACTGGTCTTTGTTCGAATGGGACCGCAATCTCTGGCTCCGGTTCCCAGCTCCGGCCGGGAGGGTTGCCGGAGCTGCCACCACCTCTTTGGTCATTCAGGGCCTTCAAAGAAACCCCACGAAGCAGCTTCTTCCTTTTACTCTCTAATTGAACCAACAACCAACCCCCATATCTGCTTGACCTCACTTGTACTGCTGCAGGAACCGTGGAGCAGTACACCTCAAGTCTGAGCATCTAATTCTGCCCCCAATCGCTTCGAGTGGTTGCTTCTTAATTAGACCACTTCATCACCATACAATACAATGAATAGTTAGTTTCAATGGGGTTTATGGATAATATGTTAAGCTTCATTCATTTTACGTGGATGGGAAAATCCTCGACACCAAAATATCTATATATTTATATAATAACCGATAAAATAATTAATAAGACAAATACAATTGAGAAATGAATGAATGGAGGCAAATCAACAACTCCCACGTCATCAAATTTCTCATTCAATAAAAATAATTGCATTTGCAGCTAATAAAATTATAACCACATGAACAAAGGAATTTATGGTTTTTTTTTTTTAAATGGGACTTCAATATAATAAGCAAACAGCGCCAATACAACCCCGAAATCTAGAGGCTAGCTACTATTGAGGGACATTTGGTTGAAACTAAGTTCATTATTATTGGCGCATACCGAAACTACAAAGTGTAGTAAAGAAATAACAGACCGATTAATCATGTAACAATGATATGGTGGTTCAGCTCCTCATTCCTTAACCAGAGGTCAGGGGTTCAATCTTTGCTAATGATCATGGGAATGGAAAAATTATTCATGACCAGCATTTTACTCCTTATTTGTTGGGGAAATATAGCACCTATCAGAGCCATGACACCAGAGGAAGTATGGAGCAAGAGGAAGTCGTGTATTATGCAAAATTGCAACGAGTGAAGAATTGTATGGTAATCTATATCTCTCTGCAGGATGTGAAGTCAAAGAAACAATGTGGAGAAAGAAAAAGGCGACGACAACAAGGCGACAACAGAAGAAACAAGTTTAAGGGGGATGTTTAATAATTAAGTCTAAGTAGTTGAGAGGTATCATTAAAACTAGGGTTAAAGGTACTTTTGATACCACATGTTTGACCGAATGTGGTTTTTAGTACTTGATGTTTAGTTTTGTATACTTTTGGTACCAAACGTTTGAAAAAATGTGGCTTTTGGTACATCCGTTAATTGGCCGTTTGTTTTGGCCTTTAAATTACATGTGCAAGTCACGTGATCGACTCTAAACTTTTAATTTTGTTCAGTTTAGTCCCTCAAATATATTCCTAACTTTTATTTTGTTTAACTTAGTCATAACACTTCAAAATCGGACCCAATTAAACCAATCGAATTCAATTGACATAACCCCATTTGGGTCAAATTTACCCAATTGGAGATAGGTCCTAATTGGGTTCGATTTTGAAGCTTTAGGACTAAATTAAACAAAATAAAAGTTATGAATATATTTGAGGGACTAAATTGAACAAAATTAAAAGTTTAGAGTCGATAACGTGACTTGCTCATTCATTTAACGACTAAAACTAACGGCCAACCAACGGATGTACCAAAAGCCACATTTTTTCAAACGTTTGGTACCAAAAGTATACAAAACTAAACATCCAGTACTAAAAGCCACATTCGGTCAAACATGTGGTATGAAAAGTACCTTTAACCCTTAAAACTAAGTAGTTGGGAGTGTCATTAAATGAAGTGTGTGGAACTCTCCTAATGTACTTATAAATAGAGAATGTGATGAATGAAATCACCAAGTTGAGTAGACAAACAGCAAGTCTCTCATATCCTCTTCACATCTCACACTCTCATAACACATATTCAACACCAACAACAGGCTGACCCGATAGGTGAAAGTTCAATAAAAGCAATTTAACATCAGACAAGACCCCAAACAAGGAGAGAAGCCGTCGTGCATCCAACAAGGCTTTACTAAGCCCAAGCAAAAGTACCATGTACAAAGAAGTTGACAAATCAAAATTCACATATATCACCGGCTGGTTCTCATTTAAGCATCGAATATAAATTATTGAGCCACACCCGATTGTTTTTTTTTTTTTTTTTTTTTTTTTCAGGTCATGGAACAAGTGACCCTAATGTTTTTCGAAACTCCAACATTCGGAATCCAACAAATATAAACATCTTCAAGTTATTCGCCCGACTCAATATCCGCCCTCTGGCCAGTCTTAGTTTATTTTGCTCAACAAAAACATCCATTCATAACCATTAGGTACATCAATCATCATAAACTGTCTTTTTTTTTTTTTTTCTAAAGTATTTTTTTTTCCTGTAAAAACATGTATCTATCTAAATAGATAAGAGTGAGACTAATCTAATAAAATCAGAAGATCCCTAAAAGGCAATCTCATAAAATTTAAAATTAAAGAGATTTTAGGAAAATAAAATAATGATGATGCATATATCGTCTCCGATCCATAGTTGAAACATTCAAGAAGCTTGGAAAAGAGGTTTTAGTATTTAGCACATTTTCCTCCGAGTTAAGAGCACTTGTAATGCCTGCCTATTCGATTTAGTTTTTGCCAGGTTAGTGTATAAAATAATTGAGATAATTGGACGTTCATCATTCTGTATGTCTAGGTGGAAAGCAAGGCACGTATGTATGTCTTGTCACTTGTGGACAATTTTTTTATTGGTCGTCGTCCCGTAAGTCATTAATTTATTATGGAGCCCTTTTGGTAGGTCGGAGAGCCCTAAAGCAACGGACTATAGAAACCAACTTGGCCGTTTCTTGATTGGAATCATATTAAAAACCATTTTGAATCAAATTTTTGGTGAAACATTTTAGAAACCAACTTGAATAACACTCTGAAACCAAATTTTGAAACGACATTAACCTCGTTTCAAACTTGTTTTAGAAAATAACTAGAATCGATATAGATTCACAAAAGAACTGAAATTTAGAAACAGGGTTATCAGTCAAATCCAAATGGGTTAAATAGTTGGTTTCTAAAAAAAATTAGGTTTGGAAACGGGTAAACGGTTTTTAACACGTTTCAAGTATTATGGTTATATATATATAATACAAACTGTTTCAAGTATTATCATTATATATATACTAGGTAATTTTTTAAGAAAATACGGTTATCACTACAAGAGAAATGACCTAAGGCATCGGACCATAGAAACCAACTTGGCCGATTCTTGATTGGAATCACACTAGAAACCATTTTGAATCAAATTTTTGGTGAAACATTTTAGAAACCAACTTGAATCACACTCTGAAACCAATTTTTGAAACGACATTAACCTCGTTTCAGACTTGTTTTAGAAAATAACTAGAATCGATATAGATTCACAAAAGAACTGAAATTTAGAAACAAGGTTATCAGTCGAATCCAAATGGTTTAAATAGTTGGTTTCTAAAAAAAAATAGGTTTGGAAACGGGTAAACGGTTTTTAACACGTTTCAATTATGATTATATATATAATACAAACTGTTTCAAGTATTATCATTATATATATATATATATTACTTTGTAATTATAAATATTGTATACACATTATACGATGATTATAAAAATTTATTGTTTTAAAATCTAAAATTATAACAATAGAGGTTCTATTTTTAGTAAAGTTACATTTTTCTTAGAAATATGAGCATACACATTAAATATGGATTATAATAGTCAAGTAAAAAATTAGTAAAATGAAGTTATTTTGATCGAATAATTATATAAATACATGATAAATTGTTGGATGTGAGCTCTCATTCGCAATTAGCTTAAGTAATATATAATAGAAATTTTACTTTCTTTGTGTTAGTGGCATATCATAGAGTAAAACACGGAAACCTTTGGAAAAATAAAGGAAAAAAGTCATAATTGGTCCCTATACTATGCATAATGGATCGATTTGATTCCTGTACTATTTTTGGAATTGATTTAATCCCTATACTATTCAACTTGGGTCTTTTTTAGTCCTTCCGTTAACTTCCATGGAATTTTCCGTTAACTTTTGATGAGTTGTCATCTTATTTTCCACGTGTGTTGCCATGTCATCAACCTCTTTTCATTTTTCTCTCTCCTAATGTTTATATGAACATATATATATATATTGCAATGGTAATTAATTGTTTACTATTCGGCCAAAACAAAATTTAATTGTTTACTATTAAAAATTGTTAATATTTTTGTTATTACCCGATGTTCATCTATTTGCTAATTTTCTTACAAAAATATCGTTTGTCCTTACTTAAAAAAAAAAATATAATAAAGATAGTAAAAAAAATCATGAACTTAAAGAGTATATATAATAAACTCACACAACTAACTCACTCCAAATCAAAGCTTGTTCTTAATAAAACAGACAATCTACAAAACAAAGAGTAGAATATTTTGAAAATATTATAAGTAAATAGTCTGAATATAATCAAATAAACCTAAATTTAAATAACAAGTATCTAGAATTTCTAATTTTCATATATTCCCCTTATAACCATCCTCAAGTGATGAAGGTGTCTCATGATCTTCAAACCTACGATTGCTCTTTGCTTGATTGAGGCTATGGATGGAAAAAAAAAAAAAAAATTAGTACACCATATATTAAGAAAAAAAAAACATAAATAAGGAGAACTTTTATGCCAAGCTTACATTCGTCGTAAGTAGACTTTTGCTCATTCCTTTGCTTACCTTCCTTGCAATACGATTTTGATTTTGAGAGCTTATCGTTCTTTTATATTTACTAAAAAATATTAGGTATTATGGAATAATATATATACACTTACCTTTATAGACGTATGACAAAATATCTAAATATGCTTATATTTAATATAAATTAATATTTGTTACATATAGTATATTTATATTGTAAAAGAGAGAGAATGTTACATGGAAGAGAGATATTGATGACATGGCAACACACGTGAAAAATAAGATGACAACTCATCAAAAGTTAACGGAAAATTCCATGGAAGTTAACGGAAGGACTAAAAAAGACCCAAGTTGAATAGTATAGGGATTAAATCAATTCCAAAAATAGTATAGGGATCAAATCGATCCATTATGCATAGTATAGGGACCAATCATGGCTTTTTTCCAAAAATAAATATAGTATGTATTGTATTAGTCTTGATTTTAGTTTATGATGAATATTTATTAATAAGATATTATTAACAAAAAAAATTATTTATTGGTAATTAATTTAGCAATAAGTATTAATAATACAACATCTAATACTATTATAGTTGATTATTTTTCATTAATGAGGATTTGGCATTAACTTAATTAGACAAAGTAATATATATATATATATATATATATATATATATATATATATATATTTTGGCCAAGACAAAGTAATATTTAAAACATTTTTATATACATTACACAATATATATAATACAAGTGTAATTAATTTTTTGTTTAAACTTATTAGGTATAGTGAATGGTGAAGTGAATCCTAGATGCTAAAATGAGTCAATTTGCCATCTAACATTCACTATATTCAACCATTCACTATGGTTAATGAGTTTTTAAAAGAAAAAAAAGCACAAACTAGCTACACTTATATTATATATTTATACGTAAAAGGATGTTTATATCTAGTTTCATAAAAGTTATGTAGTAAGACAAGAAGTGGGTCATGATATGTATTTATGATGTTTGAAAAGATTAGATTTATGTAAAAAAAATGTTCAATGAAAACCAAGAAGATATCATTGTGCATTTCTAGAGGGTTTTTATATATATATATATATATATATATATATATATCTAATTGGTTATGTAAATTAAAAGTTAACCCACTAATATAATAGTTTCTATTGACAATTAAGTTTACAAAAGATTATGTGACAACCATACATTAAACATATACAATTGTAACTCATGGTTTAGGTGGACCAATAGATCATGTTTAACTCTATTATATAAAATATAATCTATTGACTTTGTTAACAAATCATCATGAAGCATGATCGCATGACCCCGTTTAACAATATAGTTGGACGCCATGTACATTAAGTCGTATAATTAATATTGTTTAATATTAATTTTAAGTAAACATAGAAGTAGTGAATGACATATGTATTCTTCTAACTAAAATAATTGGAGTAAATATGAGTGCATGAGCATAATTAGTTTCTAAAATCATAAAATGTAATTAAAGGTTCCATAAAATGATGAGAGCTCTTTTTCTAAAGTGAATCCACACTATTTTATTTTCATTTGATGGTTTATTTTGTATGTAATACTATATATACACGTATATATATAATATTGAATACCTATATAATATGAAAAAATGGTTAAATTAATAGATTGAATGAAGACACAAATTGTTAATTGATGGATATGTGCCCAATTTGAATCCGTTTTAATTCGGACTGTCTTATTTTAACCATCCCACTTACGATTATAATTCGAAACTTGGACCTGAGCACTTGACCCACAGCGCGAACGGCCCGGACAAGCAAAAATACTCGCCCGGACTCGTCCGCTGGCCCCATTTCATCTAGGTGGGATCAGACCAGCTGGATCGGTCTCACCTAGGTGAGACCAGGCCAGCTGGTCCGACCTCTCCTAGGAGAGATCGGGTGAGCCGTGTTAGCATAAGGTGTACGGGCGACGTAAATGGTAGCCCGTTAATATATGTATACGTTACCTAAGTCAATTGGGTAAATGTCACATTAGGGCTAATTGGACCAGACCCAATTCCTATGTGACATGGGAGGTCCAAAATTTGGCATCCCCCACCACATGTTAAGTCGGCCGAAACCCTAATAGTAGGGATGAGGATTTTCTCCTCCTCCCACTATATAAGGAGGTTTTGGGGTCATCTCCAAAACACACATTGATCACAACTCCTCCTAAGTTGTGATTTGAGAGAATGGAATGGTGTGGACAAAAGTCCACTCCATTCCTCTTATATATAGTGGTGTCTTGAGATTTTCCTAAGCATTCTCACAACTCTTCACAAGAGTAATTTGGAGTGAATTCCTTCACTCATTTAGTAAAGTTTCGGCTGAACCACTCATTCACCAAGGGTGTGCCAAATTGCTTTCGAGCAATCAATCCGAGGATCTGTCCCCGCCGAAGAACTGATCGGAGGATTTGCTATGGAGCTATACTTCGTCAGACTTCCTTCTAGGAACTTGCACGAGGTTCCGATTGGTGGATCGTGAACTCCCTCCACAACATCTTGGGAAAATGATTCATCTTTGAGGTATGTGCGAATTCTTCCGCCGCGTAATTTAGATTACTGCACATACACGTTTTAGTGTTTCCTAGATTGACGACAGGGAATCAACGATCCGCGGGCGCTACAACACTCCTAACAGATGAGTAGCACGATGCCCGTCGTATCAGCCGGTCACACGGCAAACCTCAAATAAACTATTCAGAAGCAGGGGCAGGATCAGAAGAGTGAAATGTTAATGCGATTTGGACAACAATACATTAACAGGCACCCTCCCATTCCGGAGAGTGGGAGCTGTTAGCATATGGTGATTGGGCGCCGTAATTGGAAGTCCATTAATATGTATACGTTACCTAAGAAATTGGGTAAATGTCACATTAGGGAAATTGAGTTTGACCCAAAATCCCAATTGACATGAGAGGCCCAAATATTGGACCTCCCTTATACATGGCCGGCCGAAACTTAAGTGTAGGGGCAAAGTGGTAATTCATTTTGTCCACTTTGTTCTTCCTATAAATAAGGAGTGTTAGGGTTTTCTTAAGGGTAATTCACAATTCCTCCTAAGTGGTGATTTGAGAGAAAACTCCCCCCCCCCCCCCTAGTACACTACTTCGGCCGAACCACTTACACCATCAAGGGTGTGCCAATTTGCTTAGAGGAAAACACTCCGGAGATCCGTCCCTGCCAAGAATCGATCAGAGTCTTTGCTCTGGAGCTAATACCGCGTATGACTTCCTTAACAAGAACTTCTACAGGTTTTGTCTGGTGGATCGCTAACTCTCTCAGCAGGATTCTTGGGACTACGGAAAGGGTTTAAGGTATGTGCATATCTTCTATTGCGTAATTCTGATTACAAGCATGTGCCTTATTTATGTTTCCGTAGTAATCAGCCCCGTAATCCAACAATTATTATATATATAATTAAATTAAATATTTAATATATAAATTTTCTATATAAATCAAAATTAATAAATATTATAAATATATTTGTTTATGTTCTGAAACTAAAAAAAATTAATAATAACACTATAAATATATTTTGTATAGATTTGGAACTCAAAAAAATAATAACTAATGAAAATAATTACCACTACTAGTAAGAATATATTTTGTATTCATCATTTATGGTCAATAAATAATTGTAATAATAAACATTATAATAATAAGTATTATATTAGTATTACTATTAATTAACTCATGCTAATTATATATTCGTTTTATATTAATAAATGCATGTATTTTTTAATTGTGTACCTTTTTATCTGTATTAATCATGTGTTTAAAAATTGATCAATACATTAATATATATTTTATTTTTTTATTATTGAAATTGTTTAATTTTATTGTATTAATATTCTCTTTATTAATAGCAACGAAACAAAAGTTACTTAACAAACCACTTAAAGAAACCTTTTTTTGCAAAACAAAAAAAAAACAAAAACAATGCATCACAACCGTTCATCTTGCGGAGTTATCTAAACAAGTTAAAAAACCCTAGCTGCTTATTCATCTTTATTCATGTGCAGCTAGAACAAAGAAAAGCAGCGCAGCCAACAAATGAAGAAGAGAGGAAGAGAAAGAGGGGGAGATATCGATGAAGTCGTCGCAAGCCCGCGCCCATCCTCTGGTCTCCTTGCCGTCTGCCTCATGATCTCTACTAGACACGGTGGTCGGCAGATCTCGCTCATCCATCCTACCGGTATCATCAGATCTTAATATTCTCTGTCATCTTTAGATCCAACAATTGTCGAGGTGGGTTACTGAGAAAATCCAATTCAACGTCCAGATCTAAGGTAAATAATGGTAAGTTGTGACCGATCTCAAATCTTAGACTTGATGTAGTATACCTTTGTCATTATTTCCTTGTTGACTCAGATCTACTATTTCCTTGAAGTGCCTAATCCCTTGAAGATGAAGACTGTTCCGTCGAGATCTAACTAAGGGTTCTAATCCCATTGAAGATGAAGACCCTCCAGTTCCGCTACCCGTCTTAAAGAAGTCAGTTAGTCACCGTGAATTGTTCCCAGAACGTATGTATTTTCGGTTTCAGTTGAATAGATTAGTGAGATTTCCTTGAATCCTATGAGATTGTATAAATAGATTAGTCATCTTTTGCTTAGACCTCCAGATATAGTTGTTTATATTGTATACAACTGATTGTTTATTGGGTTCACTGCTTCAATGTAAACATTGGTGGTTTTGAATAAAAAAATTTATTTGATGTTTTTGGTAGTTGTAGTTGAATCTATTCAACCATATATTATACCCCTAAAAGAGGCTGAATTGATGTCTCAAAATCATACAATTAGGGTGATCAAGATTGACTCTAAAGAAATTATAAAGAATCAGTACAACTCTCTCTAAAATGGACAAAGAGAGACCAACAAATTGCTTCAAAATCAAACATTTAAGGTCAGCTAGTTCAACCTTATAGATAATTTGTAGAATTAGAATAGCCGCTTCTAATACACACTTTTAGAGTTCGATGTGTTGTCTCTATTAAGTATGTATTGAATTAAAAACTTGCCTCTACATCTTTTAATTAGGAACAACTCTTTCATTCTAAAAGACACTTAAAGTGGTGGATGTTTCGACTCTAAAGGTTGTTTTCACAGTCTAACAAATAGACTCAATAAATATAATATAAGAGCAACTATTTGCTCCTGCTAAAGATCAAATGTATTATATATGGTTTCTATTTCGTTTCGTTGTATCAGCACCAGGTTGGTTCAGGTTGGTTTCAAATATTAGAAACGGTCTACCATTTTGACCGGCAAAACCACTCTGAAACCATCATGGTTGGTTTCTAATAATTAGAAACGACATTTTCGTTCTAAAAAAAATTTAGACGCGGGAGCAAACGCATCGGGGGTTTTTGGTTTCTAATGTGAATCTACAACCATCAAAAACCATTTAGAAACCAAAAACCCCCGATGCCTTAGGTCATTTCTCTTGTAGTGTATGTTCTTGTATCATCCTAGAAATCGAGTCAATCTTGTATCATTCTCGGAGTCATTCTAATGATGTCATTACAACATTCTCAGGAAGACAACGCGCACGCGCGTAGAGCGCGCAGGTATCTAGTATATATAATACAAACTGTTTCAAGTATTATCATTATATATATACTAGGTATTTGCCCCGCGCAATGCGCGGGGTTCGATAATTTAAGTAATAAATGTATGTGACTATATTATTTATAACTATATAAAGATGATGTTTGTAAATATTGCATATTATTTTGTATGTGTTTTTAATTTATATATTCCAATTTTTTTTATTGATTTAGTGACTATTAAACAATATAAGAGATTTTATATGAAAATGAAATGACTTTATATTTATTATTATGCTATTTTGTCGACATTATTAAAACAATTAATAAAAAAGTAAGAAAACAGAATATTTTCATTAGAAAATGATTTTTACTTTCATATTTCACAAAAATTATAATACAATAAATGTTAAATTAGCACAACGTAAATAAAACAGATCAGTTATATAGATTTAAGTCAATAAAAATAATTTTATTTCTTAAAAATTATAAAATATATATTCTTTAAAAAGTCATGAATATGTAAAAAAAAACATGTCAATTTAATCTTAAGTATATACATTAATAAAAGAAAAATTATTGCTGCTTTTTTCCTAAGTAATTCATATAAATCTACTATCTACTACATTTATAAAAGTATTATTGGGCCTCAACCTAAAAGTCGCTTCTCTTGGAACATAAAAATTCAAAAGGGATCCATCCTAAGACCCTTCAAAAATCCAATTTAATATATATATATATATATATATATATATATATAAGATAAACTATGTATCTTATTGAATCATCTAATGCATCATATGTAACAATATAACAACTTCATATCCTAACTAGGGCTGGCAATGGTGCGGTGAAAATCAAATAACCAAGGCCGGCCCAAGGATAAAGCCACTAAAGCTAGGGCTTTAGGCCCCCTAAAGAAGTAATGCCTCATATATATTATTATATAGCTAAGTCTACTTAAGTATGTGTCAAAAAATGTTCAGTTCATTAAAAATAAAAATAAAAAAGAAAAAAGACTTTACATTATTTTTTATGCTTGATCAGGTTCTCTTTTCGAATTTTAATCTCATGTCTACTAGAAAAAAAAAAATGAAAGCCCCGAATTTTATTTTAGTTTTAGGCCCCGGTCTCTCTTGGGCCGGCCCTGCAAATAACCATGGTTATTCGCACCATTTACCGCAATGGTTAACCACACCATTATGGTGAGGGGCGGTTATAGTGATGAATCTTGTAACTGCAATGGTTATGGTTGTGGTTATGGTATTCAGTCTATAACCGCGGTTATAACCATCACCTCTATATATATATATATTACTAATACCTATATTATTATATATATACATTATTATTATACTTTAATTATTATTCAAGTATTATAATTCTTATTCCGTTCCCTTTCCCACCCGCCATTTTTTTTGTCTATATTTCCCTTTCTCACGAAGAACTTGTACGGGTTCCGACCGGAGGATCAGAACTCCCTCAACAACGTTCTTGGGCAGGAAAGCTATTGAGGTATGTGTACACTATTCCGCTGCGTAATTAGATTACTTACAAGTACACGTTTAGCATTGTTTAGTATTACGTCCTCGTAATCCAACAGTTCCATGTATGACACGTATGCTAGGATGTTGAGGATGTAAGGATGAAAGGTCAACATGGAAATGATGTATATGGTTGTCTGATATTGACAGGACTCAATAACCTTGAGACCAATCAAGTACAATAACCACAACAGTGAATACTTGTACGGATGCCCTGGAGAAGTATTCCTGTGTGAAAAACTGGGCAATTGGAGAATTACTGTTGACCAAGGATACAACGCAATACGATTTATATATATGTAAACGTGTTGATTGACGACAGGGAATCAACGTTCCGCGGGCGCTACAACACTCCTAACAGATGAGTAGCACGATGCCCGTCGTATCCACTGGTCGCACGGCAAACCTCGTATGAACTGTTCGGAAGCAGGGACAAGATCAGAAGACTGAAATGTTAATGCGTTTCAGACAACGATACATTAACAGGCACCCTCCCATTCCGGCGAGTGGGAGCTGTTAGCATAAGGTGCACGGGCGCCGTAAATGGTAGCCCGTTAATATATGTATACGTTACCTAAGTCAACTGGGTAAATGCCACATTAGGGTAATTGGGCCATACCAAAATTCCTAATGACATGAGATGGTCAAAATTGGGCCTCCCTTATACATTAGGTGGCCGGCCGAAACTTGTACCAAATGGAATGGAGTGGACATTTGTCCACTCCATTCCTCCTATATATAGTGGTATCTTGGAATTTTCCTAAGCATTCTCACAACTCTTCACAAGATTAATTTGGAGTGAATTCCTTCACTCATTTAGTAAAGTTTCGGCCGAACCACTCCTTCACCAAGGGTGTGCCAAATTGCTTTTGAGCAATCAATCTGAGGAACTGTCCCCGCCGAAGAACTGATCAGAGGATTTTCTATGGAGCTATGCTTCGTGGGACTTCCTTCTAGGAACTTGCACGAGGTTCCGATTGGTGGATCGTGAACTCCCTCCACAACATCTTGGGCAAAGGATTCATCTTTGAGGTATGTGCGAATTCTTCCGCTGCGTAATTTAGATTACTAGCACATACACGTGTTAGTGTTTCCTAGATGACGACAGGGAATCAACGTTCCGCGGGCACTACAACACTCCTAACAGATGAGTAGCACGATGCCCGTCGTATCCGCCGGTCACACGGCAAACCTCATATGAACTATTCAGAAGTAGGGGCAGGATCAGAAGAGTGAAATGTTAATGCGATTTTGACAACAATACATTAACAGGCACCCTCATATTCCGGCGAGTGGGAGCTGTTAGCATATGGTGATTGGGCGCTGTAATTGGAAGTCCATTAATATGTATACGTTACCTAAGAAATTGGGTAAATGTCACATTAGGGAAATTGGGTTTGACCCAAAATTCCAATTGACATGAGAGGCCCAAATATTGGGTCTCCCTTATACATGGCCGGCCAAAACTTAAGTGTAGGGGCAAAGTGGTAATTCATTTTGTCCACTTTGTTCTTCCTATAAATAAGGAGTGTTCGGGTTTTCTTAAGGGTAATTCACAATTCCTCCTAAGTGGTGAATTGAGAGAAAACTCTCCCCCCTAGAACACTACTTCGGCCGAACAACTTACACCATCAAGGGTGTGCCAATTTGCTTAGAACAAAACACTCTGGAGATCCGTCCCTGCCAAGAATCGATCAGAGGCTTTGCTCTGGAGCTAATACCGCGTAGGACTTCCTTAACAAAAACTTCTACGGGTTCGTCTGGTGGATCGCTAACTCTCTCAGCAGGATTCTTGGGACTACGGAAATGGTTTAAGGTATGTGCATATCTTTTACTGCGTAATTCTGATTACAAGCATGTACCTTATTTATATTTCCGTAGTAATCAGCCATGTAATCCCACAATTATTATATATATAATTAAATTAAATATTTAATATATAAATTTTCTATATAAATCAAAATTAATAAATATTATAAATATATTTGTTTATGTTCTGAAACTAAAAAAAATTAATAATAACACTATAAATATATTTTGTATAGATTTGGAACTCAGTAAAAATAACTAATAGAAAATAATTACCCCTACTAGTAAAAATTTATTTCGTATTCATCATTTAGAGCATCCACAATGGTTTTACATAAATTGTATTCTTTAAAGTTGCCACGTAGACATTTATGTACACTTTAAGTAATACGTAAATTTAAGACACACGTAAAAAATATTTTCTCTGCGATCGTATTACTTAAACATATTCCTTAAATATATTTTATTATTAAATTTTCCAACAACTACCAATAAGATATTAGCATTAATTATAAAATAAATTAATTTAGAATAAAAAATTTGTTACATAGTGCATTACTTATATTTAAGGAATGCTTTATGTAAAAACATAAATTTACGTGTGGGTCACATCTTTAAGGAATGCTATGTAAAACCACTGTAGATAGTTTTTGTTGCTTTACTTAAATAAATATGTAGGACCCACGTTTACGTAATCTTTACGTAATACCACTATGGATGCTTTTATGGTCAATAAATAATTGTAATAATAAACATTATAATAATTATAATAATAAGTATTAGTATTACTATTAATTAACTCATGCTAATTATATATTCGTTTTATATTAATAAATGCATGTATTTTTAATTGTGTAATTTGTTTAAAAAATTGATCAATACATTAATATATATTTTATTATTGAAAT
Source organism: Clarkia xantiana subsp. parviflora (assembly GCA_036873135.1). Classification (NCBI taxonomy): domain Eukaryota; kingdom Viridiplantae; phylum Streptophyta; class Magnoliopsida; order Myrtales; family Onagraceae; genus Clarkia; species Clarkia xantiana. Next base: position 12,955,130 of record JAPTYO010000008.1, on the reverse strand, counting down.
TGTTTAATTTTATTGTATTAATATTCTCTTTATTAGTAGTAACGAAACAAAAGTTACTTAACAAACCACTTAAAGAAACCTTTTTTTGAAAAAAAAAAAAAAAAAACAATGCATCACAACCGTTCATCTTGCGGTGTTATCTAAACAAGTTAAAAAACCCTAGCTGGTTATTCATTCATCTTCATTCATGTGCAGCTAGAACAAAGAAAAGCAGCGCAGCCAACAAATGAAGAAGAGAGGAAGAGAAAGAGGGGGAGATATCGATGAAGTCGTCGCAAGCCCGCGCCCATCCTCTGGTCTCATTGCCGTCTGCCTCATGATCTCTACTAGACACTGTGGTCGGCAGATCTCGCTCATCCATCCTACCGGTATCATCAGATCTTAATATTCTCTGTCATCTTTAGATCCAACAATTGTCGAGGTGGGTTACTGAGAAAATCCAATTCAACGTCCAGATCTAAGGCAAATAATGGTAAGTTGTGACCGATCTCAAATCTTAGACTTGATGTAGTATACATTTGTCATTATTTCCTTGTTGACTCAGATCTACTATTTCCTTGAAGTGGCTAATCCCTTGAAGATGAAGACTGTTCCGCCCAGATCTAACTAAGGGTTCTAATCCCCTTGAAGATGAAGACCCTCCAGTTCCGCCACCCGTCTTAAAGAAGTCAGTTAGTCACCGTGAATTGTTCCCAGAACGTATGTATTTTCGGTTTCAGTTGAATAGATTAGTGAGATTTCCTTGAATCCTATGAGATTGTATAAATAGATTAGTCATCTTTTCTTAGACCTCCAGATTTAGTTGTTTATATTGTATACAACTGATTGTTTATTGCGTTCACTGCTTCAATGTAAACATTGGTGGTTTTGAATAAAAAAATTTCTTCGATGTTTTTGGTAGGAGTAAATCCTTAAAATGTGAAAATTCTTGTGAAATTTCAATAGAAAGTAAGTAAGAGAAAGTAAAGGAACAAATGTATTGGTGCTTGGTGGGACCCTATATCACTTTCTATAGAAATTTCACAGTAAATTTCACAGTTTGTAGCAATACTCTTTTGGTAGTTGTAGTTGAATCTATTCAACCATATATTATACCCCTAAAAGTGGCTGAATTGATGTCTCAAAATCATACAATTAGGGTGATCAAGATTGACTCTAAAGAAATTATAAAGAATCAGTACAACTCTCTCTAAAATGGACAAAGAGAGACCAACAAATTGCTTCAAAATCAAACATTTAAGGTCAGCTAGTTCAACCTTATAGATAATTTGTAGAATTAGAATAGCTGCTTCTAATACACACTTATAGAGTTCGATGTGTTGTCTCTATTAAGTATGTATTGAATTAAAAACTTGCCTCTACATCTTCTAATTAGGAACAACTCTTTCATTCTAAAAGACACTTAAAGTGGTGGATGTTTCGACTCTAAAGGTTGTTTTCACAGTCTAACAAATAGACTCAATAAATATAATATAAGAGCAACTATTTGCTCCTGCTAAAGATCAAATGTATTATATATGGTTTCTATTTCGTTTCGTTGTATCAGCACCAGGTTGGTTCAGGTTGGTTTCAAATATTAGAAACGGTCTACCATTTTGACCGGCAAAACCATTCTGAAACCATCATGGTTGGTTTCTAATAATTAGAAACGGCATTTTCGTTCTAAAAAAAATTTAGACGCGGGAGCAAACGCATCGGGGTTTTTTGGTTTCTAATGTGAATCTACAACTATCAAAAACCATTTAGAAACCAAAAACCCCCGATGCCTTAGGTCATTTCTCTTGTAGTAGCTACTACGGTGAAACCGGACCGGTCGGACCGGTTTTTAGCTTATTTCGGTTGGTACCTAAATTTCCGGTCCAATTTTTCTTTAAAAAAATCCGATCAAAAAACCGTTTGATGAAAAATAAACCGTCCATTAGTAGTACGGTTTTTCGGTTCGATTTTCGGTTTAAACCGAAAATCCAATATTAGCAATTACCATTATAAATCTTGTCATTTTCATGGACTATATCAAATCAAAATGATAAATTAATTCTATTATTATAAATAAATAAATTATAAAATAAAAGTAGAAAAAATAATCTTCATGAGTACCTCTTTTACCATTTATATTAACCTAATTAATTATTTATATTAATTAATATCAACTAATATAACATATATTATATATATTTAATTAACATAACGGTCGGTTCGATCCCACGGTCCTCAAAGCTCAAAATCCGAACCGGTCCGAAAATCGGAACTAGAAAAAAATCCGATCAAAAACCAAACCGAATATTTCGAATTCGGTCCGAACCGATTCGGTTTTCACCGATTTTTCAAACCAACCGGATTTTGGTTTCACCTCTACTATCTACCACAAACACAACCAGTCAACCACATATAGTGAATGAAAGAAAGCCACATGTTGACTACTAATTTGAATCAACTTGGGCCTCCTGTAATTTATATAAATGGCAGCGAGGTGCGGCCCAATGGGCCTAAGAGTTTCCGAACTCGCTCCGCCTTTCTAGAAGATTCCCCCCTTTATCAGGAGTCTGTCTGTCTACGTCCACTGTAGCCAGCCAGTTTAAGTTGCTTCTGCACTTGGCCTCGTTATCGGCGCAGATAGAGGGCCGGGAAGATGGGAGGCGGCAATGGACAGAAGGCCAAGATGGCTCGCGAGAGGAATATGGAGAAGATGAAAGGCGCCAAAGGTACAATCTCCTTTGCTTTGTTCGAATTTCATATTTAACTTGCGAAGGTAGGTAGGGTTTGTGATTGCGATCTGCTTAATTATAGTCGATGAATAGGTATGATCAGAAATTTTATTGATTGTGTAGGGAGCCAGCTCGAGACGAACAAGAAGGCCATGTCGATTTAGGTACTGTTTTTCTCTGTAGTTGATGCACTGGTTTCGTTCGATCTCTTCGAATTTAGGGTTCCAACATCTCCATGGTGCTTCAATTTGCTATTAGATGTCTTGATCCAATCTTAACTATGCTACTACTAGAAGACAACTCAGTTTGTTTTTTGGGATTGATTGTTTGGTGATCTAGTGTTAGTGCTGCAATAAAAGATTTCATTAATTGTTTATCCCTAAGCCTAGTTCCTAACATTCATGAACGGAGAAAATCAAAGTAAACACTTAGAAACTCGATCAAATCTCTGATCAAGTGAATTTGCTTTGTTAAATGCGGGAATTCACTATAAATTCAGTCGCTGTTTGCTAGTTGTTGAATTCCTTGATGCTATTTCCGAAATCTGTGATGTTAAAAAGTTTACTTATTTGATTGAATGGATGCAGTGCAAGGTATGTATGCAGACATTTATGTGCACCACAACGGAGGTGAAATGCCGTGAGCACGCGGAGGCGAAGCATCCCAAGTCCGACCTCTATGTGTGTTTCCCGCACCTAAAGAAATGAAGAAAGATTGGATTATAAGTGTTGTATATTAAAATTACTAGTATTCCAGTTTATAGTATCTCTTCAGAGTCCAACTTACATGAATATATGAGTTTCATTTATATGCATATATCTCATGTCAAAAACTGAATGATAATTTGGTTTCTACAATTTTGATTAAACTTGAAGAATAAAAATGCTGCTCTGGTTGATCCTCGATCGAAATTACACAATAATAATAATTATGAAACAACTCAGTTGACTAATATCATCCATCATCTTCTTCTTATGAAGTCAATACTCCACCCACAATAACAAGATATCCAAAGTTCATAGCAGAATTAAGCTCACTAATTATCTATCAGTAGAAAGAGAAAGCAAGTCATGACATTAATTGTTGAACACACTAAAAGTGCGAGCTAGGAGACTATGATGATCAATTCTAATAATCTGGTCTATATGAAGACGACTTAATGAACTAACAAGGCAACCAAGCAGTAGCAAACACTACATTATGTCCTTTCCACGTCAGCACAAGATGTTCCTCCTCTTCCTTCTTCATCCCCCACCCGGCTGCGTGCTCGTCAAGCATCGCCTTCACCTCCGTAACCGCCTCCTCACCGAACCCTAACCCCCTAAACCCGGCGTTCCTCATCCGCTGCACCCACCGGCTCTTCGGCTCCTGCCGCTCCACTCTCTCACCCCCTTCACGCGCCACCACATTCTCTATCTTCCAACAAACATCTCCCTCGTACCACTCCCTCTGCTTGCTCCCACGTGGCAGGAACGTGTCTATCGTGTCGTACGGAATCCACAGGTAGTTGAACGCTGACCGTAACCTCGTCACCAGGTTGCTCGACGTGAAGTCCACGTCCTCGTCCACTACCACCACCATTGTCGGGTCTAAACTCCGGACTGATTTCAGAAACATGGTCCGAGGAGACACGATCGCCGGAGATGTCTCGTAATAAATATCTGCGGTTTCTTGGAGAACAAGTAACTGGGCGGTCTCTTCGGGGATGTAGTGAAGCATCATATGGCAGTTAATAATTAAAGCTTCAGTACTGATTTCCTTGTACACGAGGCTCGAAACCCTAACGTGCTCGATCAGGGACGCGAAGCCGTCTTTGTAGCTCGACGGAACCATCCGGAACTCCAGTGGAACGTTCCGGGACCGGGCGAAGTTGACTAGCTTCAACCCTAGGTCCTGTAAAGAAGCAGTGTCGAGCATGGGCGGCACGTGACCGCCTTCTTCGATGATATGAGCTACTGTGAGCTTGACTAGGGGCGGGACCTCGAGGCGGTTCGAGATCATGTCGATGAGAGTGGGGATCTGCATGCAGTGGGTGGAGCTGAGGTCGACGATGTGAACCACCGAGAACCCCTCGATGGCTTCGACGATGGAGGCGTTTGCGGCGGTGAAGCCGAAGCGGTGCCATGGTGTTAAGTCGACGAAGCTGGCCAGTTGGATGGCGGAGAAGCGGTGGGTGCGGAGGGTGAGGGATTGGTGGACCGTACGAGCGACGGCGGCTAGTAAGACGTTGCAGGAGCCGTTAGAGGCGGCTCGGGAGATTAGGGCACGGAGGAAGCCGCAGGTGAGACGTTGACTGGAGTCGCCGTCGGATGGGGCGGTGTTGTGTAGGACCCAGAGGATCTGCTGGGCTAGGGTTGCGTCGTTGGTGTCGATGGCGTTAGCGCAGTGGACGAGTAGCTGCTCCATGCAGTTGGCGTCACCGAAGCTCGCGAATGCTTTGGGTGAAGGTATCAGCCCTGGCCATGGTCGCGTTCTATTATGAACGACTTGACTCTTTGCCGTCATACTCAGCAGCGGTGGCGCCGGTGGTATGGTTTCAGTAAACTGCATCTCTCTTCTCTTTTAGAGATAGATAGAGAGAGATAGATGAGGAATGTAAATCCAGGCAATAAGGATCGAGAAAGAAAGAGACCAGACTAAGCTAGCAGTGGAAACTCGAAAAACGGATCAATAAATATCTTCTTCTCTCTTATTATTTTTTGTTAAAGGATCGAAAATTGAAAGGAAACCCTAGCTAATAATAAACAAGAAAGGAGGAGGGAATTGACAGGTCAGCTTTATGGTATTGTGGCTGCAGCTGCCATGGACATTGAAAGAGATAGATCAGCTATACTTTTCCCAAGAGAGAAGGTCAATATTAGGTAGGCAAAAAGGACAGTATATATATATAGCTTTCAAAATCAACAGAGAGAGACTGGATATATAGCATAGACCCTGCTAGCTAGCTAGCTAGTATATATATATGAAATGAAATTTGTGGTGGTGCAGTTTTAGGTTTCAGATGTGTGATTTTGCCTGGAGAGGGTTACTAAGAAGTGTTTACTGTTTTTATATATATATATATATATGGTATGGCTCATTTCATCTTTAGCTAAGTAGTGTAGCTATCTGATGATTTCTGAGATCCCTGGCTCGCTCTGTATTGCCTTTGCCTAGCTCTCTGATATATGAGCTGCCAGTGACACAGAAGAGAGAGAGAGAGAGGGGTCTGGTGAATTTTGGTAGCATGTGAAGAGTAGCCGGCCAGAGAGAGTTGTCCGGACATGGAAGTTGGGAGATTTTGTCATCTTCTTCTACGTACATATATACCTACTTTTTACACACACTGAATTAGCTAGGGCTTCGTCCTGCTCAACCACCCTTCATCCACTAACTAGTATAGTATATTATCAGGTTTAAAATTTATCGAAAATGAAAAAATATTTATAGTCGCCACAACGTACTCTACTCTTAATAGATTGAGCACATACAAGTAGGGATTCATTTAGGAGTGGAATAAATATGTTATGAGTGTTGTCTTTTTGATGGATTCTTTTAACACCCTTGAGATAAAATGATGTATATCACATGTCCTACTCTTTTTATTTCAGATCTTGCCTCATTGTTGTTATATTGACATATATCCAAATGTTTTTATTTTCCTTTTAGAATTCACCAGTGCTAATAAGTTTTTAGAAAAAAAAAAATCTATAAAATTAATTTCACCAAGTATATATGTCAAAATTACAACTGTGAGACACGATTTGAGATAGAAATTGTAGGACAGATGATTTGAATCCAAAAAAAATATTTAGGCAATTGAGAGATGATATGGTACACAAACTCCGTCATAATTTCAGTGTTCTGATAATGGAATAATATCATGGTTATCACTTTATTCCTTTATGTTAGTATAATTATGAATTATTTTTAATGTAGAGCAATCCTATTATTATTATTGATGATGTACTGCAGGGGAAATTTATATATATGGCACACACTCTCTCTCTACTACATTACATCCTCAGTCACGGGCCATTCCTAGCTAGCACCAATACATATCATCATCAAATCATTCTCATCCACTTCTCTCCCATCCGTCCTATAATTTATCTACAATTTTTTTTTAAATGAGGTCATGAATATGTTTCGATCGTGAGGATCGACTGCATGCTTTTTTATGCACGTAAATCATATATATTGCAGATAACATGTCATTATTAATCATTTCAATGTGCATCTGCCTAGTGTGTATAATTAATATACTTTTTTCTTGCAGTACCTAGGGGACGACCATCGATATATTTATAAAGAGTTTGGATTTGTAAATTATTAAGGCTAAAAATTTCATCTACAATTAAAAAAATGTTGGAAGTATATATCAAGGAATTTGATTTAAGTACGTTGCTTATATATTATATTATATAAACTTCCTTAGACAAGAATTGTATATAATTATAATTTATCCAAATGTAACCAACCTCTCATCACCTATCATTTTCAATATTGCAAGAGAGAACAAAAAGTGAATGGGAATGTTGGGTCCCTTAATTGATTCATTTAGCAGCCAAAATCTCAACATATGAATCACAACAAAAGACGAATAGTCCCTTTCATACCCTACTAGCTAGCTATATGAATACTTCTGAATTTATTAAATATAACTTAATCCCAACAATAGGTTTTTCTGATAGAAACGTATCGTCAATTGTACATGCGTGTATGCTTTTTGTCTAGTATATTTTGAGAAAGACATCCATGTATTATTATTAATTTCTTTTGCGTAGAAGATTAGTTTCGAATTTCAAGACATGAGTATTAATGTTTAAGTTTTCTAGTGTTGATGAAATTCATATTTGTGTCGCTCCGAAATATATACCACAACTTATTTACCGATGAGTCTAACCAACCCTAAACTATTTTAACTATAAATATGTTTTTTTTTTTTCCAAGAAACTATATAAACATGTGTATCACTCTGCTTAGTCACTTTTCTGGCATAAATAAATTAATAAAAAAATACTGACTTGGAGCTGGAATAAGTTGAAATTAATTAGTCCTCTAATTTATTATGCTTCACAAAATCAACCACAACCTAGTAAGCTAGGTCAGATCAGGTCAGGCCTCATCTTCTCTCATAGTTTGGTTATGTTCCTCTCTCTTTGACTTCCTCATTTACTGCATTTCACAATAGTTTCGGGGTGTGATATGCGAGAGCCAGATAGTTCATGGGGTATTTTGGACTAAACCCTAGCTACATTATAAGATATGCGTGCAATTTTTCTGAAATTACAAATTGGTATATGGAATTTATAGATTCTGATATGGAGAGGACATGCACACGTGATGATACATACATAAGGACTTGCTCCTTTCTCTCCAAGCCCTAGCCCCACCACACCTTCATAACAATAGACTTATATATTCAGCCAACTACATGCAGCTTTTACAACTCCTCAACGTGTATATATCTATTCCTCTCAGGAACCGCTTACATTACATGCTTATGTGAAAATTATTATGACGGTAATATTAGTAATTTAGTATTTTGTGAGTGCAAAAAATAAGTACAAACAAATAAAAAAAAATTGTATTATAACTTGATTTAGGGTGATAGTGTAATAACATTTTAATTGAAATGTCATAATTAATTATTGATATTAATATTCATAAAATAAAATAAAAAGCGAAAGAAACGCGGAATATCTTGGTGCCAAAATACTAAAAAGACAAATGTAATATAGCTTGTATAGTATTTTCCATTCATCATCAATTCCCAAATGGCTGAATTTGTAGTAGCTATAGCTAGTCCTTTTTCGATGTTGCTCCAAATGAAGTGCATTATAGTTTACGGGCCATCGGTTTTGTTTACCTCCGAAGGACTCTCAACTATCCTCCCTGCCCTTTTATTTATTTGTCCCAACCCTTTTTTGCGTGAGATTTTTTTGCAGATAGAATAGATTTTCTTTTGACAATAGCAAGGCCGCCGGCACCAATTCTAGGTGTATCTGTTAGATTCTCTCCTATTGCTTAAGATGTATGTATGGGTTTCTTTTTCTTCTTTCTTTGGATCGTTACTTTCCTTTCTGCTTGTTTTTAAATATATATAATTGGTATGTCTATGTTCTTGTTCCAGGAATTTGGTTTCGCCAACTTATCCGTGATGCCCCCCTTATTTGCTTTTCTTGAACTCTCTCTCTCTTGTTAACGGCACCTCTTTAAAACAAACTATAGTTTAGGTAGTGTGTATACAAAACACCCCACACTATACTATAATGATAATAACATCCTTATACTCTAATGGCAATATCTACACAGGCATTGCCCTGCCCATCAAATTTCAACGTTTCTAAAAATCTAGAAGTAGTGCACCCAAGACCCTCCTTAACAGCGGAGAAGGTAAACTGTAGATCCGATTATTAATTATATACGCAACCTCATATCAAGTCCTGGTCCACAATATATAATCACCCCTAGCTCACATACTAAATAACCCATAGAGAAGAATATTCAAAATAACAAAAAGAACCCCAGTGTATATATATATATATATAGTGTTAGGACGTGTGTATCGGGGCGATTGGATGTCGCACAGGTGAAATTCCTATCTTCCGTTCTTTTCGCGGTCCGTCTCCTCGCGAACCTGCACGAGGGGTATAAGCCGGGGGTGAAACCGGCGAACCCTCACCGATTCCTAAATTAGTATGGTGTCTAGAGAGAGAAAGTAGAGAGAATGCAGCGCTCAAAATGTGTGACAAAATATCTTGTCCTCAAATGAAAGGAGGTTGGGTCCTATATATAGACTCAAAAAAGGTTAAGGCGGTTAATGACATCGTTAACCCCTAAATGAGCTTAATTAACAAGTAATGAAGGTATTAGACCCTAGCAAGCATGGGAGAGTTCCGGGTATTGTATAAGGGTCGGATATGCAAAATGAGGTCGGGTTGCCGCGAGGGCGGTTTGGATGACAGTGTCACGGATGACGCGTACACCCCTTGGGCGGGGATATCGCGTTCTCGGAAGAGTGTTAGAGCCTTCGAGGTCGGATTGAAAGTCCGACCTCCAAGGCCTGGGATCGGACCAGCTGTTTTAGTCTCCCCTAGGGGAGATCGGACCAGCAACATGTCCAGACGGGTGTTTTTTTCCCGTTCGGACCGTTTTGCCGCGGGTGACGTGTTCGGGTCAAAATTTCGATTTATAATCGAGTGTGGGGTTATCAAAATAATACAATCCGAGTGAAAACGGGTCCAAATTGGGCGTATATCAATCACATGCCCCTGAGTCAACCAATGGCTTAACCCTTGATTGACTATATTTTACGATGCGATGATACACTTAATTTGCATCCGTTGTTTTACCTCTTGACGAGTTTACCATATGTTCGTGTGTGCGACGCGGTATCCCTTCCTCTATTTTTCAAGGAATAAGAAAACATAGACATTAGCATGAGCATGGGTGTAAAAACAACATATCATGGACATGAATGTGTGCACTAGCATATATACAGGTAAAAACACAAGTACGGGATCTGATGTAAACGTGTTGCAATCGTAGGCATGAATGTGCGAGCGTCGAGTGCACGCGTGTGCGAGCATCAGGGTTACCAACGTAATGCAGTTATATACATGTGTATGCATGTATATGGACGTAAGCATGAATACCTGACAATTATAAATGTTTAAGTGTTGAACACATGTGAACGTGAGAAGGTGTGCGCTAACATGCACATGGACACAAGCATGGATATGGACGCGAGTGCAAACATGTTGTCATCATGGGTGCAGGAATACAAGCATAAACATGATGTAACCATAAGTGTGGATAGAGGCATTGATGCATTCATGGATGTAAATCACAAATATGAACGTAAGTGTAAGGGTGAAAGTATATACTTCATTTTTATCCAAGAGTGTGAACTCTGTGGCTCGACGGGGCACAACGTTTCTACCCCATAGTAGTGCGAGCATCTTTAGCATCGGCCCTTGACAAGTGTGACATTTCCTTAATTTTTGGAGCGTGTGCATGGTTCTTGAACCTTGCCCTGCGATTCATTTTCTATAGACATGGGGGTGAAAATACTTACAAAATTTATGCGAAAGGGGTCTATCGACACATGTTGAGGGGTGTCATTCCCTTTGGATGTGTCAGAGCACTGCCCCTCCTGCGGAAGGCAAAAGGTCGTTTTCCTTGTAGCGATTTGGGGGTTGTTTCTTTTGTTGGTGTTCCTCGCACTTCGATCGCGGGATCTTTCGGATGACAGCTTCTCTTTCATAACTCGACGTCGAGGTTGCCCCCGCAGTAGGGATGCCCTGTACTTCCATGAGCAGGAGTCGACCTTGGTGTCGATCGCATTTCATGACCTACATATGTAGAGTTACCTAGTATGGAGTTGCCCCCGTAGTGGGCGTGTTTGCATTTCGGATGCGGGGTGTTAGTCTTTTTGCCGACTATCGTTCTATGGCTTGCATGTATCATATTGCCCGTCGTAGCGGGTATGCTCGTTGTCTCGAGTGTAGGGTGTTGCTCTTAGTGTTGGCTACACTGCTTATTCACGCAGGGTTGTCCTTGTGACAGGTATACTTGAACTCTGGAAGTGAGGTATTGTACCTCATGTTGGTACGTTGATGCGCACGTGTATTGCGTTGTGCCTGTAGTAGTTATACTTAACTTCTGAAAGTGAGTTGTTACTCGTTGTGTTGAAATGTTGACGCGTGCAAACTGCACTGTACCTGTAGCAGTTATACTTAACTTCTGAAAGTGAAGTGTTAAACCTCATGTTGATGTGCCAATGCGTGTGTACACTGCGCTGCTCTTGTAGTTGGCATGCCTTGCGTATGCCTCTTGACTGACTTACGTAAGGGGATGGACATGGGTGCGTGTTCACTTCTTGGTTGGAGAGAGGAGCATGATTTCTTCTGATCAGAAAGAAAGTACCCCTTGTGGTGGCTCAGTTTGGAAAGCGTTTGCTCAACCTGTTGTGAGCCCCGAGGTTGACTGATATCTCCCTTTGGTCTGGTGTACGTTGCAGTTGAAAGTCGATTCATGCAAAAGGGGATGTGATTACGTTTCTTACTCGGGTCGTCTCTTCTTTTTTAGCGGGGGGTCGTGGAAGAGTTTTCTTCGCGTGACTCCAACTCTCCTGATTTTGAGTGAGTTGAGGTGCCTTGTTATTCTTTGTGATCTTGATACGTTCGTTCTTCCTTTCTAGGTCATGGGGAATGAGATTGATTCCTTGCTTTCCTTGTTGTGTTGATCCTCCTCAGGGGTTCTCTCCCCCCCCCCCTTTAGGGATCAATCTCTTTCCAGAGACTATCTTCATTTTATGAGACACTTTCTCGCTTTTGTGTCGTGTCATTATGCTTTGTTGCGTTCGACCATATTCTTATGTCGATATTTTGATCTTCTCTCCTCGTTTTCGGAGCAGGTGTACCCGAGTTGGCTTGGGGGTTGTAATGATTTGTTGCTACTCTTACTGTCTATCATTGTATGCTGGCCTTCACTTATATTTCTCTGTTTCAACTTCATGTAGGCTTGATGACGACTTTGAAGGTGCCCCGTTTGGCATACCCATGTGGTCGTGCGATTAACACTTGCGTTGAAGTTCTTGCTTTTGGTGATGAGTGTAATCATCACCTTTTTATTGAGATTACTTTCTTTTGTCATGGATCCAGCTAATATAGCAAATTTCTGCTTGAAAGTTTGGTAGATACTGCTCTCGAGTTAGCCTCTACTAGTATCATAATTGTGATCGTTGTAGGAATCATTTCTTTATATGCCCCCGAAATCGATTGTCATGATTCTCGTTTTATGGTTGATTTCGCGAAATAGAGAGGTTGTCTTCATAGTGAGGACGTCTCCTACTTATCATTCAGGAAGGTTGAAATATAAGTGCAGATCTTTGATGAGTATATGAAGGGTATTGATTTTCCCTTTGTCTTGGATCTCCTCTTAAGGTTAGATGTAGGCTCTTTAGGTTTGTGGTCGTATTAGCATCTTCGTAATGTATGTACTTGATAACCGTTTCGTGATGTGTGGACATGATAGCCACTTCTCGGTGTGTGGGCATGATAGCCACTTCGTAGTGTGTGGACATGATAGCCACTTCGCGATGTGTGGACATGATAGCCACTTTGCAGTGTGCTGACCTGATAGCCCCTTCGCGATGTGTGGATATGATAGCCACTTCGCGATGTATGTACATGATATCCACTTTGCAGTGTGTGCACCTGATAGCCACTCCGCGATGTGTGGACATGATAGCCACTTCGCGAGGTATGGAGTTGTGCTTTTGCATTCTGTACTTATTGGCAAACCTGTCATGAATTTTTTAACATTATGTTTTTATATCATGAGTAGTATTTCATAGCTTCGTTGATATAGTTGCCTTTTGTTTAGTCTATGTTTGTTGGGTTTTGTCCCCGCGTCTCGTCTTATCGGATGTTGTATCCTTTATGCTTTTGGGATGTCCCCTTCATGAGTTGTGCTTTACAATGTGCAAGTGTGATGCTTTGTCGAAATTCGTGCTTGACGATGTTCAAGTCGGATGCAAGCAGAGGTCACGCGAGGGAGACATGCAGGACAGAATGCAAGCAGAGGTTATGTGAGGACGACACGCAAGACAGTAAAGTTTGTCAGAGGTCGCAATGGGCGACTTGTAAGGCATTTTTTCTTCGTAGGTCGTTTTGCATGACTTGTGATTTGCTTGCCTATTGTCGTGTTTCTTCTCTTTTTTCGGAGTGTCCTTTCATTACTCCACTTGATTTTTTGTCATGCCTGAATTGTCATCATAATCGTACTTTCATTTATCATATAACCTTACTTGTATAAAAGAATGTTTTTCTCAGGATACGTTCTTGGGGACGTTGTAAACTTTTTCTGAGGATATGCTCCTAGGGGCGTCGAGTGTGTGCATAGGATAAGTTCCTGGGTGTGTTTAAAATTGCTTATAAGGTAATCTTTTTAAAATGATCGTGTGATCACAAGATACGCTCTTGGGGGCATCGAAAGCTATTCGCGGGATTGGCTCCCGGATGGCACAGTTCGCAGGATAGGCTCATGGATGGCGCAGAATGGGATCGCAAGATACGCTCTTGGAGGCGTCAAAAATTGTTCGCAGGTTTGGCTCCTGGATGGCACAGTTTTCATGATTGGTTCCTGGATGTCACATAATGTGATCGCAGTGTATGAACTGCTTTCAAGATACGCTCTTGTGGGTGTCGATAAATGTTCGCAAGATTGGCTCTTGGATGACACATAATGTGGCCGTAGTATAGAACTACTCTCAAGATACGCTCTTATGGGCGTCGAAAACTGTTCGCAAGATTGGCTCCTGGAGGGCACAGAATGTGGTCGCAGTGTAAAAATGCTCTCAAGATACGCTCATGGGGAGTAAAAAATTATTCGCAGGATTGGCTCCTAGAGGGCACAGAATGTGGTCGCACTGTAAAACTGCTCTCAAGATACGCTCTTCAGGGCGTCAAAAACTGTTCGCAGGATTGGCTCCTGGAGTGCACAGAATGTGCTCGCAGTGTAAAACTGCTCTCAAGATACGCTCTTGGAGGCGTCGAAAACTGTTCGCAGGATTGGCTCCCGGAGGGCACAAAATGTAACTTTTACCTGATGTTATTTTCTAGGTAGGGTGCGTCTTTGATAAGCCTTCTAAATCCTTACTTGGGTTTTCTTTCCTCAATATTGCCTGTTACCTGGGCCTTTCCTGAGTGTGAGAGATCACCTTTCAAGGGCGATGCTTGTATGTTGTCAACTTAGGGCGAATCCGTACAGGGGGTTGAGGTTGTTTCCCTCTTCTGCGGCTTTTCTAGGAGGAGTGGTATCGAGTGTTCTTGTTACCTTTTGCTTCTAATATCAACTTCTATATTTAGGTGGAGTACCAAGAACTTGTTCATTTTGTGCCCCCCAAGTTGCCTGGTGGTCACACCGTCTTTCATGTTTTGACGTTGAAGACCCCTTATTCATTTCCTTGGTTTAGTACCCCTTATGCTTGGGGCTCCCTACTCTTGTGTTTTCTTGAATATGTATGCTTACATAGGTGCGATGGGTGCCCTTTGCAGTACTTACTCTTTCTCATGCTTGTTTGCTTCAATCATAGCCATAGTTTGAGCCATACCCTTGTCAGATGTATATTTTGGAGTTGGGAGGGAAGCTTTTGCTTTTGGGTGGGCGCGATTTCCGTTCCTCATATTTCATGCGTCTTCAAGTTTTCTTCCTTGGTCATGCCTTCTTGACGGATGTCAATTCTTGCTTTAGCTTCTTTCAACATTTAGGTAGGATGTTGGTTCTTACATCTCTTTGCCTCCCTCTCTTGATGTGAGAGTTGGCACGTTGTACTCATATTTCTGATGTATGTGCTATCAAAGTTTTGAGTGTTTTCCTTGGTGACTACCATGTGGTAGTGCCCGTATTCGGGGCGACTTGTAGATCGTTTCCCCCTCTTTTTTGTGCTTTCGAGTCGGGAAGCTTGCTCACATGATAGTGTCTTGAGTTGTTTATCTTGAAGCTGTGTATCAGACTGCTGAGTCTGATCAGTGTGCCTTGTTTCAAATTTGGGGGTCCGATCGGGCTATAATAATCTTCTTGGAGTGTTGTGGGACTTGGTGTGCTTCGCCTTTACTCTTACCTTATAGTATTTTCAAATGCTTTTTAAGAGTGTCACCTTGGCAATGTTTCTCTTATCTCAAATCATTATTGTAAGCCCTCATTAGGACTTGAACCTAAAAATGATGTTTTCCTTTAGGTTTGCAGATGTTGTCTTGTGATTTTTCATGGGTTTGCCCCCGTGTTGGCTATGCCTTGTAGGGTAACTTCATTAGAACTTGCGTTTGTGTTGCGGACGTGTACGTGTTTTGGGGGTATCGGTTGACGAATTGCCCTCTTTTCCTTTGTTGTAACCTTCACTCACTAAGTGTTTGATATATAACTTTAAAGACAGAATCTTCCATTGATGCCCCATTTATTGGGGTTTTCCTCTTCCCAGGCTGTTTAGTTGTGGATTGGTCTTCCTTGGTTGAGCTTAGAAACTCTTTTCCGCCTTAAGGCCTTTGATGGAGTATCCCCTTTTTCATATTCTGGTTGTAGCACTATCTCTTTTGTAAGTCCTGTGTCTTTAGAATTTCTCGTTGGCGATGAGTAATGTTTCTTCTCTGATTGGAATATGCTCCAGTTTTGGATAAGCTTGCTGGCATCACTCGTGATTAAAGTTCATTTAGTGTAGTCACCTTTTCTGATGGTTATGTAAGATCACATAGGTCGGGTGGTGTTCCTCAATGGATTGCGTAGTAGGTGAGTTGTTTGACACTAATGTGCTTCTTGCCTTGTTTTGCTTCTCCGTCGTTTCAGTGGGTGGAATTTAAGTCTCCCCTTCTTTGTTAATGGTTATCCTGTATGCTCCACGGTGGCGTTGGGATGCCATTTGAATGGTACCCCCACTTGCTCACTACTTCGTACAATTTCTTTAATGAGATGTTAAGCGTATTTTCTTCTTACTCATGAGTGAAACTCTAATCTTGAGCATCTTTTTCGAGGTTATGTCCCTGAATATACCTATTGGAAGTGTGTGTTTATCTCTTGAGATTTTTCCTGAAGGAGGGTAGATCAAATCGATGGTCTTGTTCAAAAACGGCGGACAGAGTTGTTGAGTCTTGTCAGCGGATCCAAATAGTGTTGTCGTGTATCGGATGAACGCGTCCGATCAAAACAATTTCTATGAGTCGGAATCAGAGGTCTGAACGGGCGGTTACCGCTCTTTGGGATATTTATTTCCTTGTACCCTCTGGGCTCAAGGCATTTCTATTGTTTATTTCGCTTGCCGTGAGCGACTTTGTTTTCCTCTTGGTCTTGAGGCATGAGGGGTTGCTATAACGCCTTCTTGATAATGCATTATTTTTGTTTGTCCCTTTCTGGTCTGAGACGCCCTTTAGTGTGTAATAATCTAGGAGGGTGATGGTGCTGACAATATTTTTAGCGTCACCTGTCATTCGATGTCTCCTGCTTTATAGGAAATTGCTCTTGCAAAACTAGTACCCTTCGATGTTGAAGCTTTTGATGACCCTTGTATTACTAGAGGATCATTCTTTATTTTTCGATGTCGTGTCATTCTCTGTATCTTGGTCTGGGAGTTAGAATTTGTCTCCCCCCTAGTGTTGAGTATACTCTTGGTTTTCGGGTATTCGGTCACCACTTTCAGGGGGTGTTTGAGTTTGATCGTTACTTGTGTATAACCCGGGGTTAAGCTCTTTGAATAATCTTGATTTGGGTGCACTTTGCAGGCGCGATTGTTTTGAGGGTGTGCGTGCTTTGAAAGTGCGGGCACTTGTTTGATGGTGGTTGCGCGACACAATGGGTTCCTCGACGCAGCCCCTTTGACAGAGCACAACGATATTGACCGGTGCAGTGATTAGTGAGAGTTTGGCGACGCGGGATGGCTTGGCAGAGCGAGGTGACAATCTCGGGTGATCAATTTATAAAGACTGAAAATCAATTCGGTTCTCTAAGTCGAAACGGTTTTTCCCAAATGTTCGACCCTTCTCCTTTTGTGCTTTCTCTCATTCCTTATTTTTCCCTGTCATAAGATAGGGGTTTTGCAATGCATAGTAATTTCAAAGTATTTAGATAATTGAATGTGTAGTGAAAGATTACTCCATGTATCATTCGCGGGAGAGTCCCAGTCGGGAGCTTCGCTTTCCTTGAATTGAACAGACTGTTGCTTCTTTTGAAATCGATCCTTGTATCGATTGCATTCTTGTATGACGGGTGCAATGTCTAAATGCCTCATCTTTGGCTGTTTTTTCAATTTTTGGTATGTCATATCGTAGTGCTCTAGAGTGGCACTCCTTCATGTCTATCAATGGGACCTCCTCTTTGCTTGAGAGGTATACGTGTTTCTTGAATTGGACAATTTCGGTTGACGATGATGGTTTCAGTTGGAGACGATTTTGGTTGGCGACGATTTCGGTCGTCTGTGATTTTCGGTCGTCGGCGATCCTTTCACCGGGTCTAGGTGACAGCGACGAGCAAACACTGGCAGTCGAATATCGATTGTTGGCGGTAATGGTGGTTGCAAAGACAGGGGTTGCAGCAGCGGCGGTAAACGCGGTCGCAATGACAGGGGTTGCAACAGCGGCTGCAAGCGCAGCCGCAATGACAGGGGTTGCAACAACGGTTGTAAGGGCAGTCGCAATGACATGGGTAGCGACGACAGAGTAGCACTCCATCGTTGGTTTTTCCTATAGTTTCTTTGCTTGAGAGGTATGTATGTCTCTTGGGTTGAACAATGCACCTCCTCTTGAAAAGCCTTTATGAATGACGTTTGCATTGGATAGTCGACCACCAATTCGCAGGGGGTGGTGAAGTATTGTTGTTAGTGCTTGGTGTGCTTGTCATGGCTTTTTGTTCGAAACCTGAAGACGGCGCCAAGTGTTAGGACGTGTGTATTGGGGCGATTGGATGTCAATCCGAATAACAATCTCATGGGTGAAATTCTTCTCTTTACGATCTGTTTCCTTTCTCTCGCAATCTGTTTCCTTCCGTTCTTTTCGTGGTCCGTCTCCTCGCGAACCTGCACGAGGGGTAAGCCGGGGGTGAAACCGGCGAACCCTCTCTGATGCCTAAATTAGTAATGTGTCTAGAGAGAGAAAGTAGAGAGAAGACATATCTCAAAATGTGTGATAAAATATCATGTCCTCAAATGAAAGGAGGTTGGGTCCTATATATAGACTCAAAAGAGATTAAGGCGGTTAATGACACCGTTAACCCCTAAATGAGCTTAATTAACAAGTAATGAAGGGATTAGACCCTGGCAAAGCATAGGAGAGTTCGGGGTATTGTTTAAGGGTCGGATATGCAAAATGAGGTCGGGTCGCCGCGAGGCGCGGTTTAGATGACAGTGTCCCGGATGTCGCGTACACCCCTTGGGCGGGGATATCACGCTCTCGGAAGAGTGTCGGAGCCTTCGAGGTCAGACCAGCAACGTGTCCGTACGGGTGTTTTTACCCGTTCGGACCGTTTTGCCGCAGGTGACGTGTTCGGATCAAAGTTCCGATCTATAATCAAGCGTGGTGTTATCAAAATAATACAATCCGAGTGGAACCAGGTCCAAATTAGGCGTATATCAATCATGTAGTAGGTATGGCAGCAAAAAATACAGCACCTATGTATCCAAAGTGCAAACAGAAGTATAAAGTTACCAATATAGAACAAGAATCAGACTTATTTAAAAAGCTCCAAAAAGTGTTAATTGTTATTTGGTGCCAAAAAGCCTTCACATGACACGATTACGTACCACTGTTGGAGTCAAATCAGAAAGCTGATTCCCTTTTTCTCTTATCTGTTCATCCCATCTTCTCCCATGCATTCTTTGATAAATAAATAAATATATATAATTAGGATTGCAAATATATATAATAGTACAAACAAATAATCCTTTGGCACACAGTCCGACAATAATTATTCCTTAGTTTTTTTTTTTCAACCCCTAAAAAGTAATAAATATTTATTTTCTTGCAGGGTTTTTTCAAATAAGTTTACCATTATTGGACTTGCTTGAAATTAAGTCACCTGCCATTTTGAGTGAAATCATATATGTAGCATAATTTCTATAGATAACCAACCTCAGTACCCTAGCTAGATTAGGGAAATATCACTGAATCAATCACCTAATCATAATTAACCCCAATTTAACATATATAAGTCTGTCTAGTTAATCAAAATTAGTTAACAAATGCTAGAAAGAATAATAGTTTTTTTTTTTTTTTTTTTCAAATTTCACGGAGTCTCTGTTAATGTACAACAGTAGATCAAAAAGAAAAGTATAGCAAGGAAGAATCCAAAGGACAGCATATAAAGGAGAACAAACAGCAAAAGTTTGGCATTGAACTTATACAATTTAATTACTTTGAGAAATGGATATATTTATTCCTAGCTAAGAGGAATTAATTGAGAAACAAAGGACTAGACTACAGAAACATTTGGTGTACATAGGACGAACAGATTATTAGTTTAAGTATATAGTATTTTTTGAAATGCTGAGAAAGGAATTCTCTTGGTTTGTGGAGTTTTGGACCGATTCGCATTAAGACAAGGCATACAACAAACAGCTCCAAAAGGCCATGAAAGTAAGCAAATTTTAATACCTAGCACCATGTGCACATGCTTCTTCATCAGATGCGAATATGGAATTTTAGGGTTTAAGATTAGGTTAATTCAGGCCAGGGGGATATTTGTTTAATGGAAGAAAGAAAATATATATATAATATATAGAAGACAAGGGCAAACGACAATGCATATATTTATTTTGTTTTTGTTTGCTTTCACTTTTGCGCTTTCTATTTGATGCAGTTTATTCGTGTGGAGCTTCATTAATTGGAAGATATAGGAGTCAATTTTGTCGTTTTTTTTTTTAAATATGACTACACTACTACACTAATGCTTATTAATGACAATTTATTAGCGACCAGCATAAATTCCTGTCACTAATAGTACATTTAACAACGGGATATTCATCCGGTCGCTGTTGATTTGAGGCTTTTAGCGACGGGCCTGAAAATCCCTTTGCTAGTTATACTGATAATTATTAATAATAAAAAAAGGAAGACTTAGTTTGTATAAGAAATAGTGATAGGCCCAAGGGCTTGTATGTGCGTCTTGTATACTAATCGAGTATATACTGCTGTCAAAGCCTAATTAATTTAGGCCCGAGTGTACTGCAATTGAGCTGTCCCAACTTTGCTCATCCTCATCTCGAAGAAATTGATGCTTGGGACTGGATTGCGGCTACTCTGGAACTGGATCGCGTCTGCTCAGGTGACTGGATCGCAGCTCCTTCCAGTAAGTATTCTGTCTATCACTTATGTCCCTCTCTCTCTCTAGCAAGGTTTAACCTCCAAAAATCTAGAATCCCGATGGATCTGTGATTATGATACATTTTAAACCTTGATCTGTGACCGCAATATCTTGTTCTGTTTTATTACATTGCTAGTGTGCTTGTGTTGAAAGTTCTGTTTGGATTAGACTGAGATAACTCACCACGAATCGCTGCTGGTTTGTGAACGGATTACGCTGGTTTGAATCAATGGCTATTCAATCTATGTTGCAAATTCAAATTTGAATCTCCTCCCTAGCTCATGTTTTACTCTTTTCTAGATGTGTAATTTTGTTTTCCCTTGTGTAAAATACTGAGCATGTCTGTCTTCTCTATCATTTTCTTGTACTTATATGAGTTATGATGTTACGTACGTCTCAGTCAGGCCGTGAGATAATTCAGGATGCCAAGATGCTCTCTGGTTATGGAAAATGTTATTGATAGACATACAGACAGTTAGTATGGTATCAGACGAATCATTATTCATATAAAGGGTTTTGGTTTTGCTAAAGGTTATATGTTGAGTATTTTTTATTCAACTTATCTATCTATTATTGTGTCATGTATTAAAACAGATGAGGACAAGGTAGGCAATGAGTGGTTTTATAGAAGTATAAGGACTATGTTGAGGTGCTTTTATTATATAGATGATAGTTAGTTGACAGTAGCCGCTAAATTGCATGTTGTTCTTATAAGTTTGAATTATGAAGTAATGAAAAAAAAATTGCAGATTGGAGTGATCCTCTGCTATTCTTCTGTAATTTTCAATTTCCATTTTAATGTTCGTCACGGTATCAGAGTTTAGTGCTCTATGATCTTATGAATGTTAAACAAGTTTTGGAAGTTCTCTATCTTTTATGTATAAGGATAAGTGTATTATCAAAGGATGGGTTTCTTTTATGTTTTAAATTTAGAGATGTTGAGGTTCTTAATAATGTATTTTCGGATTATTGTATATAAAATTATTTTGTTTTTGTCGTGGGTTTTAATCATTTGTACATAAATTTCCTTCAACTATAGCGACTGGATTTTCCGTCGCTAAATATCCCAATACTATGACTTTGAAATGCCTGTCGCTAATCTGTTTAGCGACCGGTATTTCTTGTCGCTAAAACAATAGCGACGGTATGGTATCCCGTCGTTAAAATATTAGCGGCAGGACTTTCAGCAAAATCCCTTCTAAAAAATTTAGCGACGGGTTTTCCCGTCGCTAAAAGCCTTTTTTCTGGTAGTGCTAATTGTATAATTATAATCTTTTGAATGTTATTATTATTTTTCCTAATTTTGAACCTTATTCTTTTTTGCTAGTAATTCAAGTTCAAACTCATCAATAATAATGTAACAATTAGGTTTCATAAAGTATATATATATATATATATATTGTATAAACCTAAATTAGTTTTCGAATGTATTGTCCCGCATATTTGATAAAATTATAAAGATATTTAACGAAAATAAAACTATAAAAAATAAAGATAGTGTTAATGGCTCTTTTCTAGAAGCAAATACATATATATATAATATAGATAAAATTTATAAAATGTTAACGCATACAAAAATTTTAAGCAATTTATCTATCTAAATGTTAAAATTACTGATTTATATATATTATAAATTCTGAAGGAAAGATAATAAAATATGTGGAGCTGATGATTTTATTTTACGCATTTGTGACAATTGAGGTAAGGGTTTTGTAGTCATTAACTCCATAGCATTGATTGCATTAGTGAGCTGAGGGTTTTTAAGTTGCAATTAATCACAACTAAAATTTAGTTGATTTCGAACCGGTTAAGATCAATGTATACAATTAATCACAATTAAAATTTCTGACCGTTCAAGATTCAATATATGCAATAATCGCAATTAAAATTTCCATGATTTCGAACCGTTCAAGATTTAATGTATGCAATTAATCACAATTATAATTTCGGACCGTTCAAGATTCAATGTATGTAATTAATCGAAATTAAAATTTCGCTGATTTTTAACAGACACTGGACGCGCAGCCGGCGAACGAAGATACCAGGCGGTACAGACGGCTGACAGTCTCAGCGGCAGAGCCATCTCTATCTCCGCGAGATATCGCCAGTGGTCATCGAAGCATATCTGTTGAAGAACGGACGCTTGACACGGATTCGACGACCAAAGGTAGCATGTGGTACGGGCATCTAAAATTTATTTGTGAATTTGCGCAATGATATTTTATGGATCAAAATTTCCAGTCTTTCTTTTATTTTTTCAAATTTTAGACGTATATTTTATTTAAAAATAATGTTTCAACATATTACAAATAATCAGTACAAATTTCATCGAATATTAGTTTGTTAATTATATATATTTGGTAATTCAATCCGCGCGATGCACGAAAAATGCACCTATGCTTCGGCAACATTGCTGCATCTTTAGGGCAGCCGCCTAATATTAATCCATGTCACCTTTCATTATGTTTTACTTGGCTTAAATTGTAATTAACTTCACTTGTATACAATTTTCATCCAAAACTTCTCAGTTAAGAGCCATTTTTCTACATTATTATTTATATCTTTCTTTTTTAAAATCTATCATTTTCATTCATAATTTTTTTATTGCCACGCTTTCATAATTTATCATCACTATATGATTTTTTTTTCTTCTAATGATAACATTTGATGATTAAAATACTAAATGAAAAATATTCTAGTTTACATAAATAAATATGCACACATATTTTTATACAATATCATCAATTTTATATGACTACAGTTATGTATAAAATATAAAGATAATGAATTTATGAAAAAGTATTATTGTAATAAATTAAATTTATATAGTTTGTTAATATTTTATCATAGAAGATTTATGAAATATTATACTCTATATATAGTTTTATTCAAAATATCCATAACTGATAAAAAAAAATAACATATAAAAGGAAATATAGATGTTATACACTATAAAAAAAAAAACTAAAATTAATAATATAAATATTTCTATGTTGATTTAATATAATTAGTCAATCAAGTAATATATATAATATCGACAAAAAAAAGTAATATATACAATCAATAAATTATTTACATATATTATTTATTTATTACTTATTGATATATATATATATATATTACTAATAATAACTCTAATGAAATTTTCAAACTTCGTGTAAAGCGCGGACAGCTCCGGTAGATATACATAATTACTAAGATATATACTTCAAAATTATGCGCCTCCAATCGTAAGCCAAATTAGAAATCCACCTCTCCCATTTCGATTCTGATGCAACGGATGTCGACAAAGTTAATAAGTACTTAACCAAGTGAACAGTGTCTCAAATATATTTAATTGTCTGAATTAACAACAAGAAAAAGCACCCCTATATATAGGAAACTAACTAGGCTATATTTCTACTAAAATATATATATATATATATATATATATATATATATATAAAAACTACAATGCTAGATATCTATAATATATAAGAATATACTAATAAATTTGACGCTCTCACGTCAGATTTGACCTTTGACCCACCTCCATAAGATTCTAACTGACTTGATTAATCTTCGCATAGTCACCTTCATCCATTTTGAATGTATGAAGACTCTTTTATTTCATTTTGTAAAAATTTTCTATCCACAACAATTAGCATAAGTCAATATTATAAGAAATACTAAATATTCTATCTAAAGCTTTAGCAAGAAGGCATCTATGTAACAACTAAAAATTAAATAAACATGAATGCAATGTGCTACATTTTACTATGTACTTCATTCCAATCTCAAAACAACTCACTGAAATATTATGTTGTTCTTTAAGAATTATAATCAAACATAAAAGGGTTAACAGGTCTTTTGGTCCATGATGTTTGACAACTTTTGAATTTTGGTCAATGATGTTTTTTTTTACCTAGTTTTGGTACCATATGTTTGCAGATTTTTTTTTAGTTTTGGTCAAACCGTTACATTCCTTCCATTTTTTGACATGTTCAAGTCACGTGATTCACTCTAAACTTTAAATTTAGTCCCTCTAATACTTTTTTAACCTTTTTTTGTTCAATTTAGTCCCGAAGTTTCAAAATTGACCCAAATTGGACAATAGGTCCAATTGAATTTTTGAAACTTCGGGACTAAATTGAACACCAAAAAGGTTAGGAAAGTATTAGAGGGACTAAATTGAACAAAATGGAAAGTTTAGAGTGGATCACGTGACTTGTAAATGTCAAAAAATGGACGGAATGTAACGGTTAGACCAAAACTAGAAAAAATATGCAAACATATGGTACCAAAACTAGGTAAAAAAAAACATCATTGACCAAAACCCAAAAATTGTCAAACATCATTGACCAAAAGACCTGTTAACCCAACATAAAATCACTTTAATACTTTAAAATTTTAAAATAATAGATGAAGACATGATTTAAACTTTATATTAAAAAAAATCGAAAAACTATATGATCATGTCATTGAAGTGATGATTCTATTTAAGAATCACATATTTTTCCTTTAGGATTTAAAAAAAAGATTGATATTTGTTCTGATATACGAGAGAATAATATTATTACATTTTTTAAAATAGAATAAAGAGAAGTTAGGAGGAGTTAGGACTTTAGTGGGGAAGGAGCAATAGAAAAGCTATTAAGAGAATATTGTGAATTTAACAGTGAATGTTGAAGTCTACTAAGATAAGTATTTCCTAAGATAAGTATGCAATAGAAAAGCTAAGTGATCAGCTAATTATTAACATTGAAGGCCATCAATTAACTAGCTAATAGTTTTCTTGTACGGAGTATTCTTCTATATATAGTGAGGACTGAGGTTTCGTCTAGTATGTTTTAATTTGTCTATCTTAATCAATCAACAAAAGGATAAAAAGCGTGAAGAAGAGAATTTTGTAGGATATATGAAATCAATTTGCAGAATAAATCATGAGCTAAAGGTCCATTATGTGTATGTTCGATCATAATTTGCGTGCTATGCTCGAAAAAATTTAATATATTATTTAGAGACTACAAAAATTAAAGGGTAAAGGTACTTTTCATACCACATGTTTGGCCGAATGTGGCTTTTAGTACCGGATGTTTGGTTTTGTATACTTTTGGTACCAAACGTTTGAAAAAATGTGGTTTTTGGTACATCCGTTAGTTTTTTCCGTTAAATGACATGTGCAAGTCACGTGACCGACCCTAAACTTTCGATTTTATTCAATTTAGTCCCTCAAATATATTCCTAACTTTTAATTTGTTTAATTTAGTCCCAAAACTTCAAAATCAATTCCAATTTAACCATTGAACCCAATTGACCTAGCCGGACCTAGCCTAGGGCTAGGTCCGACCTTGGTTCGGGGTCGCTGGACCCAGCCAAACCTGACCCAAGGTCGGACTTAGCCCTTGGCTAGGTCCGGCTAGGTCAATTGGGACCTAGCCCAATTTGGGTCGAATTTGGGATAAGTCCCGATTGACCTAGCCGGACCTAGCCTAGGGCTAGGTCCGACCCTGGGTCAGGGTCGGCTGGGCCCGGTGACCCCAACCCAGGTTCGGACCTAGCCCTAGGCTAGGTCCGGCTAGGTCAATTGGGTTCGATGATTCAATTGGAATTGATTTTAAAGTTTTGGGACTAAATTAAACAAATTAAAAGTTATGAATATATTTGAGGGACTAAATTGAACAAAATCGAAAGTTTAGGGTCGATCACGTGACTTGCACATGTCACTTAACGTAAAAAACTAACGGCCAACTAACGGATGTACCAAAAGCCACATTTTTTCAAACGTTTGGTACCAAAAGTATACAAAACCAAACATCCGGTACTAAAAGCCACATTCGGCCAAACATGTGGTATGAAAAGTACCTTTAGCCCAAAATTAAATTAAACAAAAATACTCAGACTCATTTTCGAGCTTAGCATAATTTTAGAACACGGATAAATTCTTTGAAATTTCTGGCTCCTTGAAAATTTTGTTCACGCATACTGAAAAGTTTGGAACTGAAGTAGTTCTTAGAAACTAAGGAGTTTAGATATGGGAATTCAGTAGGAAGTTAGGATGGACTAATAATAGTATTTATATTGAACTATGTGATCTTCGAAAAGGTCTAATCATGCTTGACTATGAACCACATAGTCTCCAAAATGACTCTTTGCACATAGAATTTGATGCTATATTTGTTTGTTCTTTGATTACTAACGAAGATTATGAGTTCTTAGCACTGAAACCTATTATTTTTAAATGCAAAGTACTTATGCAAGAATTAATAAGATGTCAGATTAGACGCAACTACTAAGAAGGAAATGTAGATGTATATCTCCTCGATAACTAAGATAACATCCTTTATTATTTTGATGATCTATATTCATTTGTTCGTAGTCGTATAACTAGAGATTATAACGGCGTTGTGATACCTAGATCGATTACTTTTACCACTTGTATTTTTTTTTTTTGGGGCCAAAGTTACCACTTGTATTAGACATTTGTATATTGTGTTTGTTTTAAATTTCTAATGGTTTTTTTTTTTTAAATAAAAAAACCTCAAATGCAATAAAGTTGTTGTTAAAGCTGGATCGAGTTTCTAGGCCCGAAAAAACTGGGTCGAGTATCATTAGAAGAAGAATAAGAATAATACTCGATATTTTGTATATGAGCCCAACTAGAAGAAGAATAAAGTAACTAGATATTTGGTATTAGGCCGAGAAAAATATTTGGTACATGGACCCGATGAAACCTTTACTTGGGCCCAAACCATGACTAAGCTCCGCAAGATCTTTAAAGTTTAAACTTTAAATTGACAAATAAGTCAGTCTCTTTAGCCAAAAAAAAAAAAAAAAAGATAAATAAATAAGTCTTAGAACTAAAGAAACAATAATTTACACATGATCCAGTACAAGATTATTTTG
Source organism: Clarkia xantiana subsp. parviflora (assembly GCA_036873135.1). NCBI lineage: Eukaryota > Viridiplantae > Streptophyta > Magnoliopsida > Myrtales > Onagraceae > Clarkia > Clarkia xantiana. The sequence goes on along the minus strand of JAPTYO010000008.1, from coordinate 12,927,708 downwards.
AATTTCGGATATAGTAGTGGATCATTTATAAATTATAGTTTCTTTAGTTTTTATTTGGGTAAAAAAGAATGAAAAAACTCTAATTACTAGTTTTTGAGATTTTCAACTATTAGTAGAAAAACAAATTAGGAGGAGAGTTTACGGTTCTGAAACTTGTTTCTTTACTTCTAGGACTAATTTCCCTACAATAAATTGATAAATTAGTCCTACTATAAACTGTAATTAATTGTATCTTTCCTTTTAATTTCGCTACTATAAAATGATGAAATTTTACACTAAACAATACTTATAGTTTTTTGTTCATAAATATTTCTAGTTGTTATTAGTTTAATAATCTTATTTATTATTAGACAACTTATGTAAAATGTAGATTTTTTTAGCCGATAATGTAAAATGTAGAATTACTCGAGTTATTTCACATTTACGGAATGGAAAACGGAATATATATATACAGTTTTTATATATATATATATATCAGTCGTGACAAAGTAGAAAACGACGATGCTATTATTATTTTTCTCACTTGTGGTTCTACAGTCACTATTAAGAGAGTAATATCCAAAAGTTTACTTGCTTTTTAAAGAATAAGTTTGAATCAAATCAGTTCATCAGAAGTTTGTAAGTAGTAAAATAATACTGATCATTAATGTTTTTGTATTTTCAAAATTTAAACGGGTCTAAAAACTCAATATTATCCATTGTATTTGGATTTTGGATGAAGGAAGGAAGAATAACGGATGGGGGCCCATTTTGAGTCAACCATCTCAGGCCCCGAATCTGCTCCAAGATTTTTCTGCTCCGCTGTTTTGGGGTGCCGTCACGTGAACTGCTCGTGCTTATGTCGTCTCGTCTCTCTCGACTCCACCCAACCTCATGTTTCTTCTTAATAATATAATTAATAATGAACAATTACTTATTATTATCATGAATCGTCCATATAATTAAGATGACTAAATAACTACACCTAAAAGGCTAAAACAATAGGTCCAAATCATTTTATAGTCCAGATATATTATATTTAAATTATTATAAAATGATTTTTCGTTTTCTTTCTAAATTAGTGTTGACTCACATTGCATAGTCCTATTTGGGAAAGTTCAACGTGATTTAAGTAATTAGGTGGGATCCTTCGTGAACAACATTTTAAAACAAATGAGATTTAAAGGTTAGGAGGAATAGGGTTCAGTGTGTTGTTGATGCTTTATTTGAAAAAGAAAATACTTATCAGAATTATATTAATCTACCCAGAGATTAAATGAGAAAATATATAATGGTCCTTGGTTCCGAAAGCTCAGAGTGTATGGTATGTGTGTATAAGCTTTTAATTAATTAATCGATATCGATATTATTAGATAGAGTTGCATCCACAGCAGTTAATAATAAATGTTTCCTTGGGACCAAATCTATAACTGAATCCCCTTGAATTGACCCTTCCATTCTTTCCTTTTGTGGTCGTAATCTGTCTTCTTCCATTCTTTGGTATCTAATATCTTATGTACATATATATATACAAATTCGCATTCTCAAGGATTATATATTTATATATCGATAATTCCAAATTTCAATATATATATATATATATATATGATAGAAAGGTAAAAGCTATTTGCATAATATACAAATTTATAAGCAACAAATCATTATATATATATCCCACAGTAAATAATTGAAAATTATTACGATTCTAAATCACCACGTCAGTATATAAACTATTCAAGGTAGATATGACATGTCATGAATTATGATTAACTCTTAGCACTAATAGGATAGGATAGAGAATTCTAATAACGTCTCTCTATTTAACTATGAACATATATATCACATTATCCTACTTCGTGTTTCAATGTTGTGATCTTAACACGTTATTTAAATATAATATTTATCTTATAAGGTTAAGTTATTTTTTTTTTAAAAAAAACAACTAATTACACCAAAAACATATGTAAAAACTGTAACAGTGATTGAAGAATAAGAAAGAAAAAAAAAAAATACAACTTACTAAGGAGAAAATGAGTATTGTTTTTTAAGATATACAAATATGATAAAAAAAAAATAAAAAGATATGTCGATAAAATGAAGCAGCAAAACAAAACAAAATATTATTTCTTTAGAATTTAATTAGGTGTTCACCAATGTATCAAGATTAATAAGAATTTATGACGTGTTATAGGTAGTTCACATATTGATGTGGTTGACTCAAACTATGTAATAATTTGGGGTAACCAATTTGCTCCCTGATGGGTCCCGATGTAATCGTTAGCCCCGTTAACAGCCAATGGACGGCGAGTAGGTCCAGTGGGCCTCGTGAAAAGCCTGGAAGGCCCAGAGGCCCAGCATGAAGGGTCCCGACTTTAGCGGTCCCGATGTATGAGCTGAATGCTCCCGATGAGAAGCCTCTGAGTAGGCCCCGATATGCCTTAGTAAAGGCCCCGATAGTAAAGCCCCGCGGAGGCTGGACCTGTCCCGCAGAGACTGAAGGTCCTGGGTGGTGATCTAGAATGAGACAACTCTGGAGTCTCCGACAGGAGTCGGGACTTGTGATCAGAGGATAACGACCGAGAAACCCGCCTGCTAGATAGAGCAGTAGGAGGCGGTTAGAGATAGAGATAAACTCCCCGAGATACGCAGGGCGTGCCCGAGATACGCGGAGTACGGGTAAGATACGCGGAGCGTGGGGCGAGATATATGGAATCCCAACCGAGATATACGTAATCGTGGCGAGATACACGGAATCATGGGCAAAACTGCCAGGCGCAGTGACAGGTAACTGAGTAACTTCCCCTCCTATATAAAGGAGGAAGTTACCTCAGAAAACCATCATCTAATACGAACTTATACTTTTGCTTACCACCCATTGATCACCGTACTCATTTAAGCATCGGAGAGGGATTCTGGGTCACCACCCAGGTCATCCCCTTTTGCAGGATTACGCGGAGCCCAGGAGTCCAAAGATTTCCGTCAAGGACGTAACGGAGCTTCGCCCGTGATCCAACATTGGCGCCGTCTGTGGGAAGCGTACAAAAAGTCAAGATAGTTTCTACTAGATCAATGGCCGGTGGTGGCAAGAAGAAGCAAGTTCAGGCTGGCAGTTCTCGTCCCGCAGGAACTGTGAATTCCCCGTTGCCAGAACGCGTTGCGGAACAAGGCGAGAACCCTGCTCTTTCCCAGACAGGGGGGGCAAGGTGATGGCTATGAGGTCTCAGTCCGAGACGCTGAGAGGAACAGGCAGGATGTCCCGCGTAGGGAGGAAGATGAGGCTCCCCCAAACCCGGCGGGCCATGGAAGAGAAGGAGTCCCGCGAAGGGAAGAAGGGTCGTCTTCGAACTCGGAGTTGGCCAAGGCAGTAGCGGAGGCTATGCCCATGTTCTTGGCCGCCATGGAGGCCTTGCTGGATAAGAGAGAGGCCGCCAGGAGAGCGGAGGAGTTGCCTCCGCGAGAAGAACTACCACCACCCCCGCCGAGGGTGGACCCCGAGGAACAGGAGGTTCCGCCCAGAAGCAAGGGTAAGGAACCAGCACACCCGGAGAAATTCGTGGTCGACGGCCCGGGACCGGTGCAAAATAGGACCATTCCCCTGAATGGCCCTATCACCCCCGATCAGGTGGTGAAGATCGTTAGCATCTGCATGGGTGATCAGAAGCAGATGACATCGGAGCTAAGGGATCGGTCCAGCCATCCTTTCGTGCCGCGGCTGATCGATACCGTCGCCCCGCCTGGGCTCGGTATTCCGACCATCAAGGAGTACGATGGTGAGGGGGACCCAGTTCGCCACGTGCAGAGGCATGTCCAGGCCTTTATGGGACGAACATCGAACGATGATCTCATATGCTCATTGTTCCCGATAACCCTGGGAGAAAGGGCCATGACTTGGTTCTTTAGCCTCCCGCCAGGATGCATCACGTGCTGGGCTGATATGCACGATCGCTTCATCAAACAGTATCAGGGTCGGAGGCGTCTTCTGAAGAGTGTGAGGTCCTTGACCCAGGTGGTGCAGAGACCCGACGAATCGTTGGCATACTACTACCAACGGTTCACTGCTAGTGCTGCGGAGATTGATGAAGAAATCTCGGAGGGAGAAACAATCCGTACTTTCCTGCGGAACTTGAGCGCTCCATATGGCTCCGATCTGATGCACAGCGTAGCCGCGAAGGCCGTGTGGAGTATGGAGGCCCTGCAAGCGAGGGTGAAACAGAAAATCGACGTCCAGGAGTCGAAGATTGCTGCTGGAGAGCTCGATCCCCCGAAATCGGGGAGAGGAAAGCCATCGTCCAAGCTGTCGGATGATCGCAAAGGGAGTGACAAGTCGGAAGGAAGTAGGAACCGTGGTCGTCCCGATAAAAGAGAAGACAAGCGTCCTCCGAGGAAGGACAACCGAGAGGGTCGGGCTGTTCCCATCAATAGCTCGATGACCTCCGTGTTAGCTGTGATGGACAGACAGGGTCTCGCCCGATACCCTTCGAGGAAAGAAGGCGAATTCCTAGGAGGTCGCCCTGACCGTTACTGTCGCTACCATCGAGCCAATGGTCACGACACTGAGAACTGTCGTGAGCTAAAGAAGGAGATTGAAAAGCTGATCCAGAAGGGAAAGCTGAAAGAATTCGTCGGGAGGGGACGGTGCCGATCCCGTTCCAAGAGTAGGTCACGATCCCGCTCCAAATCCCGTGACCGATCCCCGAAGAAGAAGAAGGTCGAGCATGAGGCTTCAGGTTCAGGTGCCCGTAAGGAGAGGCGCGGAACTATCAACGTCATCTACGGAGGGATGGCGGCGGGAGGTGATACCTCTGCCTCTCGGGAGAACTACGCTTCCCGCATATCTGCCGCGGTGGTGCTAGGAAAAAGGTCCCGGTCGTGGACCCTGAAGGAGGAAATGGTAATTTCTTTCTCGGTGGAGGATCTAGTAGGCGTGGAGAGCCCTCACGACGATGCCTTGGTCGTGACCCTGGACGTGGACGGATTCGAGATGAAGCGGATCCTGATAGACGGAGGGAGCTCCTCCGATATTCTTTTCATGGACGCTCTGGAAGCCATGGGAAAGACGAAGAAGGACCTAAAGCAGGTGGACTTCCCGATGGTGGGATTCTCTGGTTCCACTTCCTACCCATTGGGAATGATTACCTTACCAGTAGAGTTTGGTAGTGGCTGGAAAATGGAGAAGCGAAACGTGGATTTCGTCGTCGTGGAGTCCGCAGGGGCATACAACGCGATCATCGGGAGGACCACCATCAACCCTCTTATGGCAGTCGCCTCGACGGTCCACCAGAAGATGAAGTTCCCGACTGATAATGGGGTCGGAGAAGTCAAGGGCGACCAGGTGGCATCGCGGAAATGCTACGTTAACGCCACCCGACGGAGAAGGAGGGAGGCCATGACTGTCCTTCAGACTGATGCTGATCCTCGAGAGGAGTATGGGCGTCCCGCCCCCATGGAGGATTTGAAGGAAGTAGAGATCGATGGGCCTCAGAGGAAGGTGAAGATCGGTTCTGCTTTGTCGGAGGAAAGAGCCCGAGAGTTGATCGAGCTCTTGAAGGAGTTTAAGGAGCTGTTTGCCTGGTCCCCGAGTGATATGCCAGGAATCAGTCCCGATGTGATAGTGCACGAGCTGAAGATAGACCCCGCGATCAAGCCTATCGCGCAGAGAAGGCGTCCGATGGGCGCGGACAAAAGGATCGCGATTCAGCAAGAGGTGGGCAGACTGCTCGATGCTGGACATCAAGGAGCTCCGATTCCAGACTTGGGTGGCTAACCCAGTGCTAGTGCGAAAGAGTAACGGAAAGTGGCGGATGTGTGTCGACTTCCGCGACTTGAACAAAGCCTGCCCGAAGGACTGCTACCCGCTCCCGAGGATTGACCAGTTGGTGGATGCCACATCGGGACATGAGCTGCTGAGCTTCATGGATGCTTACTCCGGGTACAATCAGATCAAGATGGCGAAGGAGGATGCCCCCCATACAGCCTTCTATGCCGACAGTGACGTCTACCATTACGACGTGATGCCCTTCGGATTGATCAATGCCGGAGCAACTTACCAGCGGATGGTGAACAAATTGTTTGGAGACATGCTGGGGAAAACCATGGAGGCGTATGTGGATGACATGCTGGTGAAGTCCCGACAGGCAGGAGACCATGTCCAGAACTTAGCGGCGGCATTTGAGCGGATGAAGTTCCATCAGGTTCGGCTGAACCCCGACAAATGTGCTTTCGGGGTGAACTCGGGGAAGTTCCTAGGGTTCATGGTGAGCCAGAGGGGAATCGAGGTGAACCCCGAGAAGCTGCGAGCAATCGAGGAGATGCAGTCCCCGAAGACTCATCGGGAGGTCCAGGTGCTGAATGGCCGGTTGGCCGCGATGAATCGCTTCCTATCCAAGGCAAGTGACCGAGCCATGCCATTTTTTGATGTGCTGAGGGCTAACAAGAAGTTCGAATGGACCGACAAGTGTGAGGATGCGTTCCAGGCACTCAAGATGCACCTCCGTACCCTTCCGCCATTGGCGAAACCAGTTCCAGGCGAGCCGTTCTATCTCTATTTGGCTGTTTCTGATGTGGCTGTTAGTTCTGTTTTGATTAAAATTGTCAAGGGCAACCAAGTGCCTATCTATTATGTAAGCAAGGCGTTTGCCAAGTCTGAAATAAACTATCCCGCTATTGAGAAGTATCTCTTCGCGTTGGTTATTACCGCTCGAAAACTGCGACCTTACTTCCATGCCCATGAAGTCACGGTATTGACTAATCAGCCCTTGAAACACTTTTTGAACCGACCGGAGGCGTCGGGGAGATTGGTGAAATGGGCCATCGAGCTGACAGAATTCCGCATTCATTTCGCTCCGAGAACCGCTATTAAGGGCCAGGCATTGGCAGATTTTATAGCTGAGTCTACGGCACCCGATCTGGAAGTAATGGGTCCCGCAGAGGGGGCAACCATGGAGGAAGTCCCGACAACAGAACAGCAGCCAGAACAGCCAAATGAGGAGAATACTTGGGAGATGTACACTGATGGTTCATCGAGTGTAGAAGGCTCGGGGGCAGGATTCGTATTGATACCGCCCGGTGGAGGCGAGCCCCTGCGATATGCCTTGGCGTTGACATTCAAATCCAGCAGCAACGAAGCGGAGTACGAGGCTCTCATCACGGGCCTCAAGATTGCCAAGGGTACGGGGGTCGATCATTTAAAAGTGAAGTGTGATGCCAGCTTGGTTGTGAACCAAGTCCAGGGGAACTATGAAGCTAAGAGCCCGACAATGAAGAAGTATTTGCACGAGGTGCAGACTTTGAAGGGAAGCTTCAAAAGCTTTGATATCGAGGCAATCCCGAGGGAAGAAAACGCGGAAGCAGATGCCTTGAGCAAGTTCGCTCTGGGAGGGCCCCCGAGGAGAATCGAAAGGTGCATTTCCTAGAGAAGGTGATTATCTCAAACATCGATCTGGCGGAGGTCTACGCTATTGAGACAGGATCGGAGGAGGAAGAAAAGCCCACGTGGATGACCCCGATGGTCACGTATCTGACTACAGGGACACTCCCCGATGATAAGGTGGCAGGTGTCAGGTTGCGGCGGATCGCGGACAACTATGCGATGGTGGACAACCAGTTGTACAAAAAAGGGTATGTAAAGCCTTTTCTAAAATGCGTAGCAGAGCCTGACACAAATCGGATCTTGAGGGAGCTACACGAAGGAGTCGCGGCCTGCCATGAAGGAGCCCGATCTCTAGTAAGGAAGGCATTGAACTTAGGCTACTATTGGCCCTCGATGAACAAAGAAGCGACCGCGATGGTCCGATCCTGTGATGCATGCCAGAGGTACGCTTCAAATATCGTGGCTCCCGCTGCGGACTTAATGCCCATCAGAAGTGCATGGCCCTTCGCGCAATGGGGGATTGACTTGGTGGGACCTCTTCCCCAAGCGAAAGGTCAGTGCAAGTACTTGCTCGTGGCCATCAGCTACTTTTCAAAGTGGATAGAGGCTAAGGCATTGGCTAGAACGACGGGGCAGCAGATCCTCAAGTTCCTTCAAACTCAGATCGTATCCCGGTACGGGGTTCCTCGAGTGTTGATCAGCGACAACGGCCCTCCGTTCAATGGGGCTCAGTTAAAGGAGTACCTGGAGGAACTAAACATCGAGCATCGGACCGCTTCAGTCCGCCACGCTCAGACCAATGGCCAGGTAGAGTCAGCCAACAAGATCGTGATGGATGGCCTGAAGAAGAGAGTCTATGCCTTGCAGGGCCATTGGCTGGATGAGCTCGAGAACGTGCTGTGGGCTGTGAGAACAACACCCAAGCAATCAACAGGAGAAACTCCGTTTGGCCTGGTCTATGGCACGGAGGCAGTCGCTCCCGTGGAGATAGCGGTGGCGTCCCACCGCGCGAAATATTACGAGCCTCTGACAAACGAGGAAATGAGACGTCTGGACTTAGACCTACTCGAGGAGAGGAGGTGGAAGGCTGATGAAGTCCAAGCCCGAATGCGTCTGGCGACAGCCCGATATTATAATCGGGGTGTCAGGTCCCGACAATTCTTCGTGGGAGAACTTGTCTGGCGGAGGAATGAGTTTGTTCATCAAGATCGGATCAACAAGCTGTCACCAAAATGGGAAGGACCTTACAAGATCGTAGGGATGCCAGTGCCCAATGCATACAAGTTAGAGGATCTCGATGGCAAGACGTTGAAGCATTCCTTCAGTGGTGAACACTTGAAGAAGTATCATGTTTGATATTAAGCCGCCGTGAAGGGCGCAAATTGTCTATCAATAAGATCCGATTAAGACGTCCTGAGTGACGCGACAAAAGCCTTCCGAGGTACGATGAAAGCCCCGCGGGGGATGCGTAAGTCGTCTACATGACGCGGCCAAAAGCCTTAACAGGTACGGACAAAAGCCCTACGGGGTACACGTAAGTCGTCTATATGATGCAACCAAAAGCCTAGGTACGAAAAGGCCCTGATGGGTCCGCGTAAGTCGTCTATATGATGCGGCAAAAAGCCTTAACGGGTACGGAAAAGCCTTAGACAGGTCCGCGTAAGTCGTCTATATGACGCGGCAAAAAGCCTTAAAAGGGTACGATTAAGCCGTCCGGTAGAGACGCAGTAAAAGCCCTAAGGGGTGTAAAAATGGCCTTGAAAGGCAGGGACGAGAAGCCTTAAGTGGTGAAGTCCCGATTTTGGACGAGAAGCCTTAAGTGGTGAAGTCCCGATTTTGGACGAGAAGCCTTGAGTGGTGAAGTCCCGATTTTGGACGAGAAGCCTTAAGTGGTGAAGTCCCGATTTTGGACGAGAAACCTTAAGTGGTAAAATCTCGAGTAAAAGCGTCGGAAGGACGTATGGAGTCATCTTAAATGGTGCATCGGAACGTTCTGAGTAACGAATTTAAAGCCGCTTTAGATAAAGTGCAAACGAGTATCGGTGCCAAAACAGATGGAAAGAAACTACTTATATAAAGGCCAGAAGGCCAAAGAGGTTCGATACAAGAGATAAGGGAGAAAGACAACAAGGACTAAAAATACAGAGCATTAAGCTTGGTCCTTATTGGCGGCATAAGCAGGAGTTGGGTCCACGGAGTTGGTGGCAGAAGGCTTCACAGGGTCAGCCGTTGGAGGAATGGCTATCGGAATCATGGGATCGAGGAGTTTCCGATGAAGAAGTAGCTCCTCTTCACTCTGAACTTGTGGTATGCATTTCCGGCCTTGAGCATCGGCCTCTTTGGTGGAAATGATACATCCTTCCTGGAGAGCTGCATCATAAGCAGTGCTGAAAATTTCGTTCAGAACATAGTCGAAGTTGAAAGGCTTCCTTCCCTCGAAACCAGATCCACTATCTGAAATCAGCCATTGAAAGGAATGTTAGGTTTATTCGGAAAACTACAATCAAGCTAAGTAAAGATGAAGGCAAACGATAGAGAAGGAAACCTTACCAGACATGGTAAAGTCTTGAATCACTTGAAGAGCAAAAGACATGGGGAGAAGAAACTTCGAGTTCAAAAATGGATGCACTTCCAAAGATAGAGACAGTGAAGAAGAATAGTGCCAGGGTCTTAACTTTTATAAGCAAAAGGACGAACTGGACGGATTTAATCTTGACCGTTGAAGACTGAGGGACGGTACAGAAAAGACGATTGGTGACGTAATGAGTGCCTTTTTCAGAAAGCAACAGTCACGCTGATGTAAGCATCGTTTCATAATCCCAGCATTTAATGCTACAGTAACCGAGGAGTCTCCTCGGATTTGGCAACTGCCCATGGGGTCTGGTGGGCCCAAGGCAATCATGAGTAAGAGACTCTGTTATACAACGATCACACGCAAGGCAAAAACCTCCGACAGTGGTATCGGAGGGTGCGAAAATAAAAGCCTCTGATTGAGGTATCAAGAAATGTGAAGGTAAAAACCCCCGACGGTGGTATCGGGAGGTACGAAGACAAAAAGCTCCCGACAACGAGGTCAGAAGAGCTGAATTAAAAGACATGACGAACTAAAAGTCCCCCATGTCTTGGGGGCAAATGATGGGTCCCGATGTAATCGTTAGCCCCGTTAACAGCCAATGGACGGCGAGTAGGTCCAGTGGGCCTCGTGAAAAGCCTGGAAGGCCCAGAGGCCCAGCATGAAGGGTCCCGAATTTAGCGGTCCCGATGTATGAGCTGAATGCTCCCGATGAGAAGCCTCTGAGTAGGCCCCGATATGCCTTAGTAAAGGCCCCGATAGTAAAGCCCCGCGGAGGCTGGACCTGTCCCGCAGAGACTGAAGGTCTTGGGTGGTGATCTAGAATGAGACAACTCTGGAGTCTCCGACAGGAGTCGGGACTTGTGATCAGAGGATAAAGACCGAGAAACCCGCCTGCTAGATAGAGCAGTAGGAGGCGGTTAGAGATAGAGATAAACTCCCCGAGATACGCAGGGCGTGCCCGAGATACGCGGAGTACGGGTAAGATACGCGGAGCGTGGGGCGAGATATATGGAATCCCAACCGAGATACACGGAATCGTGGCGAGATACACGGAATCATGGGCAAAACTGCCAGGCGCAGTGACAGGTAACTGAGTAACTTCCCCTCCTATATAAAGGAGGAAGTTACCTCAGAAAACCATCATCTAATACGAACTTATACTTTTGCTTACCACCCATTGATCACCGTACTCATTTAAGCATCGGAGAGGGATTCTGGGTCACCACCCAGGTCATCCCCTTTTGCAGGATTACGCGGAGCCCAGGAGTCCAAAGCTTTCCGTTAAGGACGTAACGGAGTTTCGCCCGTGATCCAACACTCCCAAGTCCAACATATTGTAGATGTAAATATATATGCTGACGTTTGTTTATAATATCTTATCTATGAACATATTCATCATCATAAGTATTCAATAATATTCTTATATGTAGAAAAAGTTCATGGTTGACAGAAAAGTGTACCAATAGTACTTAACAGTGTCTTCCACCAGTAGTTGGCTACGTAAGAAAGTCCAATGTCGTTACACAAAGAAAGAATATCCAATTGGACACAATTATAAAAAATAAATAACTGAAATTAAACCAATTAATTGAATTGAAAAGAGAAGAGAAGAGAAGAGAAGAGGTGTGACTTTAAAATCTTGCGAAGGGCCAGATATCTTTCCTCCTGAAGCCAATAACCCTTCCAAGTTCCAACAGAGCTGGGCTATATACACTATGTATGGATTCATTTGTGGATATTCACTCACTCTCTCACCAAAATAAAAAATAAAAAATTTGTTATAAAAATACATATATTCGTATATAACAACAAATGTAGTATGCTTACTAGAATATTATTTGCTCGCATTAAGTAAGTTAGTAAAAATTGAAGTGCGAGTAATAAATATTTTTCTATTATTAAAATAACGATAAGCTTTGAATATAAAATTTCTAGTTATATAAATAATGAAATCTTGAAGTATCAATCAAGTATTATTTATTATATCATATTAGGTCGTCATATATAATAATAATAACAACATAAAAAGGGTGCATATCTCAACCAAAGAGGTTGGGGATTTGGCGCGATTGCCAGATTCAATGGAAAGGAGCGGTGGTGAAATCCGCGTCACACCTTTCTCCTTCCCCACCCATTGTCCTGTCTATACATTTTCTTTCCGGTAATAATAGAGTTAATTATCTAATTGTTTACGATATTTAAGCGGTAGAACAAATTATTAGTTAGATTTTTTTTTTAAAAAAAATTAATTAATTATGCTAGCTTAGCTATCATCATATGAGTAAATTTTGCGAGCCCTAGTTAAAATTTTCATCTTTCATCGACGGAATTAACAATTAACATATTATGCATATGGTTGAGATCAAAGTTCTGTGACCCTAACTTTTGGGAATGGATTTCAGGATGTCGCCTCACCTTACTTTCTTAGGTGTCTATCTTGACCTCGAGTGGTACTTAGTTTCCTTTATGGAGCTTTTGGTGGCGTTAACATGAAAATGGGGTAGGGATTTGCCCTTGATTCCACTCTGAAACTCAAGTCGTAATGAAATATGAGAGTATAATACTTGTAAAAGTATATATTAGATAAATAATGAACATACTCAAGGGTATTTATAGGGGAAGTTTTTACCGACTTTTAGGTGGCGGTGGCTTTATCCTGATTGGTCGTTTGGTGGCAACGACGCCTTTTCTAATTGGCTAAGGGAGACTGTGGCAAGTTAGCAGGTGACAAGTAGGTAGCCACGACACATTTCCTTAGGGATGAAGGTTTTTCTTAGTAAGTGATCTTTACCTTAGAAGGGAGGTTTCCTCAGGGGGAATGGCGGCGAGCAGGTCGCCACGTCATTTTTACCTTAGAAGGGAGGTTTCCTCAGGGGGGGAATGGCGTCAAGCAGGTCGCCACCTGGATCCCATTCCTTAAGAGGAAGGGATCTCTATGTGGTTTGGGCGTCGACTTGACTCAAACCTTTAAGGAAGGGAGCCTTTGTCGAGACTTGTGGCCATTCTGGTTTCGTCGACATCTCCCAAAAGGCACTTGTCGACTATTTATCTCTATCTCTTTATTCCGTTCATGAATAGTCGTCGACTCATATTTTGGAATCCCGACTTAGAGTGTCCTGACATGTTACACGTCGAACTTGTATTACCTTGATTCATAACCTAACATTTGCCCCTGAGGCACAAGTCGTTGGCCTTATTTTAATCAGGGAAGGGAGTTGTGTCGAGTTACCTCTTATGATAGGGAGATAATTTTATTTATTTATTTATATATTTATTTTCTCTATGGTTGGGGACTATTGATAGTCGATGAGTCAGTATTATGACTGAGCTTCTTGGTCGTTGACGAATATATGAAGTCGAGGAGTCGGTTTTATGACCAAACTCCTTTGTAGATGGCGACTATCGGAAGTCGAGGAGTCAGTATTATGACTGAGCTCCTTGGTCGTCGCCGACTATATGAAGTCGATGAGTCGGTTTTATGACTGAACTCTTTTGTAGATGGCGACTATCGGAAGTCGATGAGTCAGTATTATGACTGAGCTCCTTGGTCGTCGCCGACTATATGAAGTCGAAGAGTCAGTTTTACTACCGAACTCTTTTGTAGATGGCGACTATCGGAAGTCGATAAGTCAATATTGTTGGATATACGCCCAAGCTATCATGAATTGGACCCGATAAATGGGCCATAACCGAATATAATTTGAAACTTGGAACACGGACACCCGATGCCCAACATGTAGGCCCAAGAAACACACCGAGTGGCGAAAACCACTCGGGAAGGCCCCGAGTGGATAGACCACTCGGTGGTAACCCAAGCAAGGGACCCTTACTCGGGTTGGGTTACCCGAGCAAGGCACTAGGGGTACTCGTCCGGGTACCCCCACTCGCCCGGACCCCTACCCCCAGACGATATTTCGCTCGGGACTCGCCCTTGGAGGTCACATATCAACACTTAGCAATATTAAACCTATCTACGGTCGAACCGGGGTCAAATGCACCTTATTTACGGTCAAGGCCAACTTATATTACGAAACTGCCACAATCGGACTAGGAAATCACTGGAACCGGGGCGGTCCAATAGAAACTCTATAAATAGAGACCTCATCTCCTCATTTTAAGGTAATCCCTCACTCACTCTCTCTAAGCTCACTACCTCTCTCTAAAGCTCATACTTACTTAAGCTTCAGAGTGGGCTTATCGGGACCCCCCAGTGCCCATTTGCAGGTATCCAAGGAGAGGAAGCGAGGATCCGAGAAGAAGAAGCCCACTGAGGAGGAATTTGGGAAGAAGAAGCCACGAAGAAAACTCGTGTGCAAACACCGGCGTCGTCTACTGGATTCGAGCAAGAAGCACGTAGCTACTACTTGCGATCGATGGCAGCAACTAGAAGGCAAGTCGGGGGGCCAAGCAGACAAGTGCTCGTGGGAGGAAACAACCAAGCACCTGCAGGGGGGAAATATGCAAGTTCCAGTGGTAAGCCAACAGGCAACCATTGAAAGAGAACATGAAGGAGTAAGGAACGAGGAACATCCACTTCCTGAGAAACAGAACTCCTCAACAAACGCCTGCCCAGAGCCAACAGTGAACCAGCCACAACCCCAGCCACCCCAACAAGCAAGAATGAACCCCCAAACATACAACATCACGCCCGAACTAATGGCGGCCATGGAGGAAATGCTAGAAAGAAGGGAGCGTCCGAGGGCGCACCTAAGGCAGGAGCAGCCGAGATACCAGACATCACCTCCAAGATCGATGGGGGGACACTGGCAGGCATACTCTAACTCCTTGAACCAGCAATACCAAGTAAGGGGTATCACCAACAGAGAAACCCCAACTACTAGGCAAACAATGGCCAAAGATATGTTGGACCCCAGAACAGACAAAGGTATGTTGGACCCCAGAATGGCCAAGGGTATGCCAGACCCCAGAACGACCAAGGGTATGCTGGACCCCAGAACGGCCAAGGGTATGTTGAACCCCAGAACGGCCAAGGATACGTCGCACCCCAAAAAAACCAAGAAAATGTCGGTCCCCAGAATGGAAGGCAACAGAACATGGCAACAATAGCTCTCACGAAGGAGGAGATCGAAGAGCTAATAACTAAGAAGATCAAGGATTCGAAGGGAAGAACAATGCACAAACTAAGAGACAGGGCCTCACACCCTTTCACTTAGGAGCTTATCAATGTAATGGTCCCACCAAACGTCACAGCACGTCAAATTCCGGAGTATGTCGGGAGAGGATATCCAATACAGCATATTCAGAAGCACGAATCATCACTCCTGGGAAGAACGGCGGTCGAGGATCACTATGCAATGCTATTCCCATCAACCTTAGCAGGGAACGCCTCAAACTGGTTCTTTAGTCTACCCCAGACATCAATAGCATCACGGGCAGATTCGAAGGATAACTTCATCCAACAATACTTAGGGGAGAGACAACTCCTAAAGGGCGACTCATCGCTGGACGATGTGAAGCAAGGATACGATGAAACATTGGCAAGCTACTACAAAAATTCAATCAGAATATCTCTGACATGGCGACAGAGCTCGCGGAAGAGGAGATAGTTCGTGCCTTCGTAAGGAACCTAGGCTGCCGGGGGGCACCTCAGGCGGACAATGTGGAAGTGCTACAAATTAACTCATTAAAGGAGCTGGCGGAAAGAGTCAAGGCATATATTGATTTGGAGCGCGCACGCTCAAATCGGAAGAAGTGTTATGAAGCACATGCAAATGAGAACAAGCCAGCAAAAGGAAAGCCCCAACATCCACAACAGGCACCAAGAAGACAATCATGGACTCCCCAGGGAGGAGCAAGGGCAAATGAGCAATCAAGACCCCAAGGCATCCACAACGTTGTCTTCACCCCCTTACAAGAGAAGCCTCAGTAATCCTGCAGGAAATGAAGAGGCTAAATTTGTGGAACCCGCCAACGGAGAAAAGGAAGGGAATGATGGGAAACAACATTGAGCAATGGTGCGAGTACCACGATGCCGACGGGCACCACACGTACAATTGCTTCCACTTACAACGTGGTATTGAAAATCTCATCCAAGAGGGCACGCTGAAGAACTTTGTGAAATATGAAAGGAAAAGAGAAAGAAATCCTCAACCAAGGTACAATGGAAAAGGAAAGGGAAATGAAAAAAAATGGAGGACTACTTTCCCCCACAAAACAAAAAATTGACTATCAACATCATCCACAGTGGTTTGGCAGTGGTGAGAGATGTCTCCAACTCAAGAGAGGTTTAGGTAGCCCAGGTAAATGAGATGCCTCCATTTGGAAAATGCCAAAGGCCGGTTGAGAACATGAAGATAACGTTCTCATACAAAAATTTGAAATATGTGGTATAACCACATGACGATGCCTCGGCAATTACAATGGAAATTGCTGGCTACAACGTAAAGAGAATGTTAGTGGACGGGGGTAGCTCCACAGACATTCTCCACGTCGATGTGGTAAGAGCAATAGGAAGGACGGAGCAGGACCTCTGGCCTGTTAACTTCCCTCTGGTAAGCTTTGCAGGGGCAACAACATTCCCTTTCGGGATCATAACTTTCCCTGTGACCTTCGGCGAAGGATGGACGCATGTCCAGCTGAAAATAACATTTGTGGTGGTAGAAGAGCTAGGGGCGTACAAAGGGATACTAGGCCGCACCACCATCAACCCAAACCGCATAGTTCCATCAACCGTCCATAAAAAATGAAGTTCCCAACACCAAATGACATATGAGAGGTACTGGGAGACTAAGCAGCTTCAAGGAAATGCTACCTAAATGCCATGAGGAGGAGGGGGCAACATGGACTACCCATTGCCTTCGTGGAAGCACCAAGAAGAAATCAAAACGGAGGGGCCAAGCAAGGATGGAAGAATATGCTAGGTATGATGAAGGGGGTGGTAAGTCGCCTCCTGAATGTGACAATGGAAGTATTCAAGAAGAGGAAGAGGCAGGAGCCTCAAGAACAAATTGCTGAGAAGGAGGAAGGAAATACAATATAAGGGAGGAAAAGAAGGAGAAGAGGAAGAAGGCAAGACCATGAATGTTTGGATGACATCCAACATAAAGGAGATGAATTGATAAAGAGCTACTTTGTAAGGCTAGCTACGGCGGCGGTGGACCTCAAAATCTTTAAGAACGGATTTGTAAGAGCCTTTTTCAGGCACTTAAGGAGGGACGCCGAAGAATACTTTGGAGGAGAAGGGGGCAATGCCACCATAGCCTCAGTTGAAGAATTCAACCACAAGCTGCAGCAAGCCATACTACAGGCTCAGTGATGGGCGGACTGTACACTTCACACCGCTAATGAGCGAAGTTGAAGAGCTATACAACAACGTCCTCTACGATAGAATTCCGCCACCGTTGGAGTCATCAAGGTTCTTCATAGGGACAGAACTGGATGGGTGGTATGAGTATCACAAGGCCTGGGGACACAGCACCAACAAGTGCCTAGCCCTCAGATTGGAAGTCGAAGAGGAGATTCATGCTGGACATCTCCAAGAGGAGATAGGATCTGAGGAACTGGAATTCGACACCACCTAGAGTGGAAGCTATATAAACCCTTTTTATTTTATTTTATGTATTAGAGTACTTGAAGGAGATATACGGACTCCAATTAGACTTTCCTTTCTGTAAGAAGTGACGATAGTGCTAAATGAGTCAGATGCTTTTCAGGGCACAAGAAGAAATAATAAAAACATCATCACACACAAAAAGGACATAAGACTCACAAGGCCACCATTCCGACCGAAAAGGGGAAGATCCAAAAGGACAACTCTGAAATATAATAAGGGGAAGATCCATTAGGAGAACCCTTACATATGGAAAGAGGAAGATCCATAAGGACAACCGTTCCAACCGAAAAGGGACATAAGACCCACATGGTCACCTTCCAGCCGAAAAGGGGAAGATCCAAAAGGACAACTCCGAAATATGATAAGGAGAAGATCCATAAAGACAACCCTTACATATGGAAATAGGAAGATCCATAAGGACAACCCTTCCAACCGAAAAAGGACATAAGACCCATAGGGTCACCCTTCCAACCGAAAAGAGGAAGATCTAAAAGGAAAACTCTGAAATATGATAAGGGGAAGATCTACAGAACAAACCTTACATATGGAAAGAGGAAGATCCATTAGGACAACCCTTCCAACCGAAAAGTGGAAGATCCAAAAGGACAACTCCAAAATATGATAAGGGAAAGATCCATAAGGACAAACCTTACTTATGGAAAGAGGAAGATCCATAAGGACAACCCTTCCAACCGAAAGGGGGAAGATCCAAAAAGACAACTCTGAAATATAATAAGGGGAAGATCCACAAGGACAACCCTTACATATGGAAAGAGGAAGATCTATAAGGACAACCCTTCCAACCAATAAAGGGAAGATCCAGAAAGACAACTCTGAAATATGATAAGGAGAAGATCCACATGACAACCCTTACATATAAAAAGAGGAAGATCGATAAGGACAACCCTTCCAACCGAAAAGGGACATTCATGCGAATTGAAATGACGATCTTGCCGAATAAGACCTATAGGGCCACCCTTCTAACCAAAAAGGGGAAGATCCAGAAAGAAAACTCAGAAATATGATAAGGGGAAGATCCACAGGACAACCCTTGCATAGAAAAATATGAAGATCTATAAGGACAACCCTTCCAACCGAAAAATGACATAAGACCCATAGGGCCACCCTTCCAACCGAAAAGGGGAAGATCCAGAAAGACAACTCTGAAATATGATAAGGGGAAGATCCACAGGACAACCCTTACATATAGAAAGAGGAATATCTATAAGGACAACCCTTCCAACCGAAAAGGGACATAAGACCCATATGACCACCCTTCCAATCGAAAAGGGGAAGATCTAGAAAGACAACTCTGAAATATGATAAGGGGAAGATCCACAGGACAACCCTTACATATAAAAAGAGGAAGATCTATAAGGACAACCCTTCCAACTGAAAAGGAACATAAGACCCATAGGGCCACCCTTCCAACCGAAAATGGGAAAATCCATAAGGATAACCTTTCCAACAAAAAAGGAACACAAGACCCACAGGGCCACCCTATCAACGAAAAGGAAGGAACTTACAAATACAAGAAGCCCAACCTATTAAAAAAAAAAGGAACGTAAGTCCTGGAAAAAAATAGGCCATCCTAATAAAGAATCACATCGATCGCAAAAGATGTGCTAAAAAACATCAAGTCGTCCATACATACAAACACATCAAAGAAAAGAGTACGACAACAGAGGAAGGCAAACCCGAGTATCTAGCAATAAAACAAGGACGTTTCCAAAACAAGCAGGAGAAAAACGCAAAGATGCAACGATTAAAAAACCAACAAGGGATATCGTCTCAACCACCCTTCACAAGGGGGGGATCATCCTCTTCTGCAGGAACTTGTGAAGAGGTGGAAACCTTAACAGGAAAAAACTGGGACAAGGTGCCCTTCACAAAGTGATGGTCCTCTTCAAGATCGGACAGAGGAAGAGAGCGATCAGCCGGGGGAATAATAGAGTTCATCATAGGAATAACAACTTCCAGAATGGAAAGGGAGGCCGACAGGTCATAGGCCTGAAGCTCAACAGTCTTGAAATGCATCCAAGCATTACCCCTAACATCACGCTGTTAAGGTTTCCACCTCTTCACAAGTTCCTGCAGAAGAGGATGATCCCCCCCTTGTGAAGGGTGGTTGAGACGATATCCCTTGTTGGTTTTTTAATCGTTGCATCCTGAAGCTCATCGGATGAGATCCTCACGAAAGATCAAAGGCAACTTGATCCTACTTGGAAAAACAAATGTAAGACATGACATGAGCATGATAAATACACATATACAAGAGGGGAACATCATCATATACCTGCCACTGGAGGTCTATCATCGGAGGTTGCAATCCTCGGGGGGGGGGGGGGGGGGGGGGGGGACAAAAACTCGCATGCATCATCCGAAGCCTCCTTATTCTCTAGTGCAATATGAGAATCATCAGTTACGTCCTCAACAACAACCTCTCTCTCTTTATGGCAAGAGGAAGACCTGGAGGGAGAAAGGAACGAGGCTATCTTCTGAGCCTTAGAGTTTGAGGCTTCCACCTCCAAGCTAGACCTCTTCAACTTGATCTTAGCCAAGATCTGCGTGGCAGAGATAGAAGGGGACCTCCCTAAAAATAAAAAAAATACATGTGAGTACAACATAAGCAAAGTAAGCATATAAACAAAAGAAAACACCATAAATACTGTACCAGAGGAAAGTTTCACAGCCCCGGACGACAATAAAATAGTAGCAGGAGTTTCAACCACGAGTAAAGGAAGAGGAGAAACAACCGAAGCTTCCCTCTTAGAAGGGACGTCTTCACCAACATCATCGTTCTCCTGAAACAGGAAAGCCTATATTAAAACCAACCTACAAGGCAAAGCAATAAAGTCACAATTATTAAAAACTCAAAGGCTTGCATACCAAAGATAAGACGGAGGGTGTCATTCGAATCCCCGTAGCACATAGCTCCTCCTCCGAGATGCGGTGCACGGACTCGAAGGAAGCCGTTGTTTTCCCAATGTATATCAGCTTCAGGGCATGCCTATCGGACGTGGGAAGTTTGGAAAACTTGGGACGCACATCCGTCAACAGGGGGAGTCCAAGGAGCAAGAAACAACCCGATCCTCAATGAAGAAGTAGTGTTTCTCCCGATGGCCACTACCATTTTCAAAGGCAAGGACGAACCGACGTTTGTTATTCCACTTAGCATCACCCAATCCCGAGAACTGATTATGAGATAGCAAGGGGTACCGGATCACTAAGGATTAGAACCCCGACTCACCACCGTGCTGGATACGATAGAAGCATCTGAAGAGACGAAGGGAGTAAGCCCAGAGTTGGCGGTGGCACAACACTCTAAATCCGACCCAAGCACGGATAGCAGATGAGGCAAGATCAAGAGGAGAAATTCGGTAATACTTGCAAAGCTTCCGAAGTTCTGCACAATAAGTGAAGCGAAGCCCCGCCTTAATCTGATGAATATGTACCACCGCCAACCCATCCGGAGGTGGGGTAACGGAGCTTCCAGTATAGCGATGCGGCACGGCGAAAGGGTAAAACGACCTCCCTGAACCAAACAATCATGCCATCCTAGCATTGGATAGAAACCATTTCCTACTCAACAAGTTCTCATAGTAGACCTCAAATAAGAACACGGGGTCACGAAGAAAAGCCAGCTCATCCTCAAGAATGGGATGCAACTCGACCTCCGACTCCGAATCGGATCAGACATCTCCGGGACGTAGTCCGGGCTCAAGTCGGGATGCGGAAACCGCTTTCCCATAAAAAAAACACCTCATGTGGATAACAGATTATGGGAGCATTAGAAGCAAGGCCACCACGGGGAGCCTTAATAGAAGAAGGCTTACTCATTTAGAAGGGGAAGTGAAACGACGCTCCTTAGCCCGGGAAAGCTCCAAAACACGTCTGCCAATAGAAAGAAAAAAACGACGGTCCGTCAGAAATTACCAACCCCATCTCAAGGTACCATACAAATCCATCAAGACCGACTTACCCAAGGGTACGTCCCAAAGTGCACAAAGATCAAATGCTTACAACGGGGGCAAATGACACGTGCATGGATGATACTACTTGTCAAAGGGGGGGGGGGACTATGATGAACAAAGCATGGAAAACACCCCTAAGGGGGGAGACAAGTAAAATCACATCTACACTACCTAAGTTAATGAATGGTGGAACTAAACATCCTCCATGAGGGCATGTATCAACTACACAAGCAAGGGATGACCTAGGCAAAGCACTAAGGCACCCAAACAACAAGCAACTACCAAGTTCCTAAGGGGGCAACATCTATATCAAACACTAACCTCAAAGATGCTCCAAGCTCAACAATAAAGACAATCCTCCACTTCCAACCAACAATGCACAATGAAGCAACTCAAATATCTATGGCAAGGTCCTAAATTTTATAGAAATCAATGGAGAATACATAAACAAATGGGCTAAAAGACCGGACCTTTGAAGAATGGTAACCAAACCGGTCAAAAAACCGGTCCGGAAACAGCCAATCGCCGGAGACCCCGCAGCTGTCGGAGGACGCCGCTACCGCCGAGAGGAGATCCAGTTGCCGCCGCCACAATCCGTGGCCTTGCCTGGAGCCGATTCCGCTCGTAGCTCCGCCTTCGTGACTTGACCTGCCAGACGCCGCCGAGTCGTCTGCCACCCGCCTCGGAGCTCCGCCGCGTGCCTCTCTTGTTGGATTACGGGGACGTAATATTACGGAATGCTAAACGTGTACTATTAAGTAATCTAATTACGCAGCAGAATAATGTACACATACCTCAATAGCTTTCTTGCCCAAGAACGTTGTGGAGGGAGTTCTGATCCTCCGGTCGGAACCCGTACAAGTTCTTCGTAAGAAGAAGTCCTACGCGGTATAAGCTCCGCAGCAAAACCTCTGATCGATTCTTCAATGGGGACAGAACCTCGGACTGATGTACACCGAAAATCTCTACTAAGGGGTGAGAGGGTTTCTCTCAAGTTCCTCAATGGAGGGACTTATTAACTTGATTGATGTGTAAAACCCCTTAGGAGACCCCCTATATATAGCAATGGTGGAGTGGACAAAATTCCACTCCATAATGTGGTACATGGTTCGGCCGAACCATGTTAATTAAGGGGGGATGCTCAATTTTGGGCCTCCCATGTCAATTAGGGATTGGGTCTTGGCCCAATTAACCTAATGTGATGATTACCTAAATAACTTAGGTAATTTCCTTAACATTGACGGGCTACCAATTACGACGCCACGTCACCACATGCTAACAGCTCGCACTCGCCGGAATGGGAGAGTGCCTATTAATGTATTGTCATCCAATAGCATCAACATTTCAGTCTTCAGTCATTGTCTCTGTCTCCGAATAGTTCATACGAGGTTTGCCGTGCGACCAGCGGATACGACGGGCATCGTGCTACTCATCTGTTAGGAGTGTTGTAGCACCCGCAGAATGTTGATTCCCTTTCGTAAATAAATCCTGTCAAAAATAAAATATGTACCGCACTGTATCCTTGGTCAACTGATAATTCTCCAATTGCCCAGTTTTCCACATAGGAATACTTCTCCAGGGCATCTGTACAAGTGTTCACAACCTTCAACTAATATCCGGTTGGTGGCCACCTTGTGAACACAAGAGTCGGTGAATTATAGGTGAACATGACCATCCCCATAGCTTATACCCTTAGAATAACTCAACCGGTATCCAAGAAGTGGTCACTTGGCCGTTTTCTTTGGCTCTACGCTCTTACCCCGGGAAGCGAATGCTGCGTCCAAATCCAACCGGGTAGTCGGACTCTTCGGCACTTCGGGTATGGGGACACGTCGGGTGTCGGAAGTGGATTGTTTGATGACGGCAATGGGCCGTTGACCGGTGCGCGGTTGACGGTTGTCGGCTGTGCACGGTTGGCGGCTGCCGGTTAACGGCTGTGCAAGCTTGTCGGCAAGGTAAGCTTATCTCCTTCGCGCGATGTCACCTGCACACAGGACAAAAACCGGCACGGAGAGCGGGGGGTGTTGCCGGTTGAGCCCTCTCTGATGCTTAAATGAGAGTCTAGAGAGAGAAAATCCTAGAGAGAGGTCAGAGCATCTAGGCCAAATCTCTTGAGAATGAATGAGAGAATGTGTCCAAATGGGTGGCCAAGGTCTCCTATTTATAGGCAACCTTAGAACCGAACCCGATTTTTGTGCGGTTTGACGCCGGTTTAAAGGAAAGTAAGAACCGTCGTCTGGTTTTTTTAAGTTTGGCCTAGGAGAACTCTTTTACTCAGTGTTCGGACGATAAAAAAGGATGCGCGCGGTACCCGTTAACGGTTCGGACCACGTCGGATTCGACATCCGGCGTGGTCCGGACCGCCTAGGGAAATCCGGACCTCCGGTTTGCATTAGGGCAATCCTTAGGTTCCGGTCACGACGCATACGTGTGTCCGGACCGTTTTGTTCCTCGGGTGTTTGTTTTTCGGATCCGTTTGTGGTTTTCGACGTGTTTACGGAGTCCTGAATGTAATTACGAACTCGAATTGGGCAGATATCCAACACTTACCCCCGATTCAAGTAACGGTTCAGACCATACTGGACTCTATTTTAAGCTAGGATATAAGCCCAATTTAGGTTCGGAGCTGACCTCAAGGGTGGCTTGTTTGACAATTGAGCGCGACGGCTTCGATTTCGCTCCACTTTAATTTTTGTCGGGAGGTATGTTAACTGTCGACATGATTAGTGCAACCAGAAATATACATATAACAGTGAACAATAAACAGTGCGCACATGCTTGTGAACTTATGCAATAATCTCATGGAAACATGCGAACATGATATATGATGTCAACATGATCATGATGTCAGCAAGAATGTGATGTCGATATGAATGTGTAAGATGCGAATAGATGATTGATAATTAAATTATGCAAGTAATCGTGTGATTATAATAAAAGACATGAATCATGCATTTAAAATGATATAACGCGTGTGAAGTCATGCACGCGTTATGTCATGTGCGCACTAAATCATGTGTGCACAGCATATAGTCATAGAATACTTAGAAAATTCTAAGTGTTGAAATAAGGAGATGACAACATGTAAAGATGCTATTTGAGGACTTAGTAAGAAATAATTAAAGTTTTAGGATGTACCCATAGATAATGATGGATAGATATAGGAGAGAGAATATCCATTAGTTAACCCTCTACCATTAGTAGCTTTTAGTGCTCTCTCCTTTCTTGAAGAAGAAGAAGAAAACTTGGGAGTGGCAAATTTGGAGGCCAAAATATTTGAAGACCAAGCAATTTCTGGTCAGCCATCAAACCATCACCACCGGCGAGATTTCCGGCAGGAGAAGGAGGCCACGACGCGGCGGAGCACGACGACGTGTGACATCGGCGGCGGCGCGTGACGGTGGTGGGCGACTTTGGCGGCGGCGGGCAGCTTTCCGGCGTCGTCTCGTGGTGGTGAGTCCAATTCCGG
Organism: Clarkia xantiana subsp. parviflora; assembly: GCA_036873135.1. Classification (NCBI taxonomy): domain Eukaryota; kingdom Viridiplantae; phylum Streptophyta; class Magnoliopsida; order Myrtales; family Onagraceae; genus Clarkia; species Clarkia xantiana. The sequence continues at coordinate 12,902,769 of JAPTYO010000008.1, read as the reverse complement.
GTATGGCTAAAACATTCGCAACCTTATTTAGTCTCAATTGGACCTTGATTGTCTCTTGAAATTGATTACTCTAGTATGCCCACAAGGTGTTTGATAAAATTCCTACAAGAGGTTAGTTCCAAAAATCGGCCAAAATTTTGGCTAAGTGTTGGAATTTTTGGAAAAATAGAGATAAATTGTTAAACTTCCCTTATGCATTGTTATTGTTGTCAACACGTTGCACTATGGCTTGAGTGATGTTTTGACATGCTCAATGTTGATTGTTAGCCAGTGTCCGGACATAGTTGTCTGTCGTTATATTGATTCTTGTACATTGAGCTCATAAGTTGTCTGCAATCATGATAAAACACTTAGCAAATATTTTTGAGATATTTAATGCTTGTTACCACGATTGTCGCTATTTGATCCTTGTTGACTGTCGTTGACTGCCAACATAGGAGAATACTTAGAATATATTCCTTGATAGTTGACATCTTGTTGGATGTCGACATCTGTTGATTGCTGTCAACTTGTTGTATGTTGACGGTTGTTGATTGCCATCAACTTGTCGCTCGTTGACAGTTGCTGATTTCAATCAACTTTTCGCGCGTTGATGGTTGTTGATTGCCGTCAACTTGCCACGCGTTGATGGTTGTTGATTGCCGTCAACTTGCCGCGCGTTGACGGTTGTTGGTTGCTGACATGGTGAACACTTAGAAAATATTCCTGACAGCCGGCATCTCGTTGCATGCTCACAGCTGCTATGGCTTGAACACTTAGAAAATATTCCTGATAGTCGACATCTCGTTGTATGTCAATAGCTGTACGCGTGTGCTCGTATGTGCGCGTTAGTATGTGCGCACTTTCCCCCACACTTAGAATCTTTTCTCTATTCATTGCTATGTACGCTGTATCCATAGGCTTGATGTACACATAGGGTGTATTTCGTCATGGTGATTGTCATGATTAAAGTGTTTGTCATTTGTCGTTTGTAAACTAACGAACGTTGACTCGACTGTCGGTTGTATTTTCAGGTTGCAGTTGAAGTGATTTTAGTCTGTGTGGATTCCTTCGTTGAAGTTACTATCAGTTGAAATACTTAGAAAATATTTCTTGATTGTTGACACCTGCTATCTGACATCTGCCATCATGGGGAAATACTTAGAAAATATTTCTTCGGCAGTTGATACTTCGTCATATGTCGACTATGCATGCGTCCTCTTCGATATCATAATCATGATTGTTGACACCCGCTATTTGATATCTGCCACCATGGAGAAATACTTAGAAAATGTTTCTTGATAGTTGGCACTATGTCATATGTCGAATGCTGACATAGTAGAGCACTTAGAAAATATTTCTTGATAGTCGACACTTTGTCATATGTCGACTGCTGACATAGTTGGAACACTTAGAAAATATTCATTGATAGTCGACGCTTGTTATCTGTCGCACGCGTTGTTCACTGCGCGCGTTGCTCGTTGTTTACATGATCATATTATGTGTGATGTAGTATCTTGAATACTTAGAAAATGTTTCTTTGTGCGTCAGCATGCATGTTGTAATCGTGCATTAACTTAGAAAATACACACATGTATAAATGTTAGTACCATAATCATATTCGCACTTGTTACCTTGAGTAAAGGCGTAGCATCACGTAGATGTGCGTAAAACACATAAAACATGTGAGTGTCGGGACGAGGCCCATGTTGACTTAGGATTGACGTTGGCATGGAGCTTGATGTCGACATAGTAATTGATATGTGCGGAGGGTTGCCCCCCTCGTGGGATGTTTGCTATGTGATGTACAAAGACTAACAAGTCTGCGCGTACATAGTTATTCCCGAATGTAGTGTTCACTGCTTAGATGTGTGCGCGGGTGACTATTGAGTATACATGCGTTGATCGAGTTGTTGTTTATCCTTGTAGACTGAGTTGTCAAAACGTGTCTTCCAGAGTACACATCCAGACTTAGCTGATTTTGTGAACATAATAGTCGCTTAGAGACGTGTAGACATGATAGCTGCTTGCTCCTAAAGTAGTAAATCGCGCGCGGGTATGTCGACACGCGCACATACGTTCTCACGATCATGGCAGTTATACTTAGAACTTTTAAAATGAATTGTTACACCTCTTGTCGACGTGTCGAAGCATGAGCGTACTATATCATGTTTGCTGCCACTATTTTTAGTTTTTGAACAAGAGGTGTCATCTCTGCTTCCCGACGCGTTGACACACGCGCGTTGCGCTTGACGTCTTCATACTTAGTTTGTGAACAACGTGTCTTTCTGAGTCCAAGTCAGGATCGAGGTCGACTTACCGTCGCCGTCGCTAACGATGCTTTCACTTGATCCAGAATAAAGCAATCCGACTCTGAGATTCGTCCTTCGAGCAACTCCGAGTGATCTTAGTTTACTGCCAGCGGACTCGCCCATCTGCCCCCGTGTCGAAGGATGAATCTTGGTGGAGGATTCGCTTGAAGCGAGCATACTGCTTATATTGATGATCTTCCATTTTGCATCTATCCCTCTTTCTTGTTTGTTTGATGGTAATATTTCTGAGCTGTCATGCGCGTGCTAAGGGGTTACGCGCGTGTTAAGGGATTGCGCGTATGCTAGTCCGTTTTGCCCCCGTGTATCTTGTCTTCACTCTAAGTATATATTGCTTAGGTGCTTAGTTTGTTGTATTGGAGACTGTTGTCTTTGTTTGATTGGCTCAAGTCGTTATTCTTGATTCCAAGGTGACTATCCTTCGTACGAAGGTTGCTGATGATAGCGATGTTGGAACACGGGGACGTAATACTACAGAATGCTTAACGTGTACATGCAAGTAATCTAACTACGCAGTAGAATAATGAACACATACCTTTTAGATTTCCTGCCGAAGAACGTCATGGAGGGAGTTCTGATCCTCCGGTCGGAACCACGTACAAGTTCTTTGTAAGAAGAAGTCCTACGCGGTGTATGCTCCACAACAAAGCCTCTGATCGATTCTTCAATGGGGATAGAACCTTGGACTAAGATGTGCACCGAAAATCACTACCAAGGGGGTGAGAGGGTTTCTCTCAAGTTCTTCAATGGAGGTACTTCTTATTCTGTATGAATTGTATAAACCCCTAAGGTGAGTCCCCTATATATAGGATTAGTGGAGTGGACAAAAGTCCACTCCAACCAATGTGGGACAAATCCGGTCGAACTATTCAATTAAGGGGAAGGCCCAATTTTGGGCCTCCCATGTCAATTAGGGTTAGGGTTTGGCCCAATTACCCTAATGTGACAATTACCTAATTAACTTAGGTAATTTCCTTAGCATTAACGGGCTACCAATTACGGCGCCACGTCACCATATGCTAACAGCTCCCACTTGCCGGAATGGGAGGGTGCCTGTTAATACATAGTTATCCAATAGTATCAACATCTCAGTCTTCAGTCTTTGTCTTCGTCTCCGAATAGTTCATACGAAGTTTGCCGTGCGACCGACGGATACGACGGGCATCGTGCAACTCACCTGTTAGGAGTATTGTAGCGCCCGCAGAACGTTGATTCCCTTTCGTAAATCAATCCTGTTAAAATAAAATATGTACCGCACTGTATCCTTGGTCAACTGACAATTCTCCAATTGCCCAGTTTTCCACATAGGAATAATTCTCCAGGGCATCCGTTACAAGTGTTCACAACCTTCAACTAATATCCGGTTAGCAGCCACCTAGTGAACATAAGAGTCGGTGAATTATAGGTGAACTTGACCATCCCCATCGCTTATACCCTTAGTCTAACTCAACCGGTTTCCAAGACGTGGTCATTTGGCCGTTTTCTTTGCCTCTACGCTCGTACGCCGGGAAGCGAACATTGAGCTAGACCTTAGGTATAAGTTCTGTGTCCGTGAGGATACTTTGGATGCCTCTTCATAAGACATTAGGGGTCAATCACACGCTCAAGGTGAAGAAGTATGCGCCCTTTGAATCACTAGGATTCGAGCTAGCACAACCGAGCATGACCCCGTGGTCGAACATGGCACGTGTAGTATGAAGCACGCGTCGATAGCACACCTGGACTAGCCAGGATTGGGATATGTCAATCATGCTATCACAGAATCTTTCATATGGCCCTGAATGTGATTTTAATGATGGACTGGGTCCAACACGGCGATGTACAAAACGAAGATTAAGTCATGCATTAAGCGTGAAAAGGTTATCGTTTCGTTTAACCAGGTTTATCCCCTGGTTCTTAGCCAATCTTGTTGGGGTAGAGGTCCCCCTCTCCTTGCAAGATGACCGTGCCTGTGTGACGAGGCATGGTTCACATTCGACATAATTTTGGTGGAAGAGGTTTACCTCTTCCTACGACTTAGTTTATAGACCGTAAAATCCGATGTTATATTTCATTATGACGTCGATAGATCATATACTCAGTTTGCAATTTTTTTTATTCAATCGAAATAATATTATTTCAAATGTCAAAATGTTATCGCTTATACAAGTCACTTATTTAAGCCCTACGTAAACCAAGCAGTTTTACGTGCTTTTCGAAAATCTCACTACGTAATGGCTTAGTTAATGGATCTGCAACCATTTTATCCGTGGACAAGTATTCTAAAGCGATTATGTTGTATTCAAGAACATATTTAGAATAATTGTATTTCACATCAATGTGTTTGGTCCTACTATGGTACTTTGGATTCTTAACTGCTGCAATGGCTGCCTGACTGTCGGAGTATACCTTGACGGGATTACTTTCTTTGCCAGTGCCAATCAATGCAGTAAGAAGCCTTTTCAGCCAGACCGCTTCCTGTGTGTTTTTAGAAAGGGCAACGAATTCTGATTCCATAGTGGAAAGCGCGACACATGATTGCTTCTTGCTTACCCATGATATGACAGCATTAGCAAGAAGGAAAACTCCTCCTGTGGTGGACTTACGATCATCTGGATCGCCACCGTGGTCGGCGTCACTATAACCGGTTATTTGCTTGCCCTCATAGCATAGAACATAGTCGGCAGTACCTTTCAGATACCTTATAATACGTTTTACGGCCTTTAGATGTTGATAACTAGGATCTGATTGGAATCTTGCTACTAGGCCCACAGCGTAACAGATATCTGGTCAAGTACATAGCATGGCGTACATAAGATTCCCTACTATACTTAGGTACTCTGCCCCCTTCATCTGTTCACGCTACTGCTAGTTTTTCGGTCCATCACGCTTTGACAGCGCGCACCCGAACACAACCGGCGTATCCACGGGTTTAGCATCGAGCTTTCTGAATCTTTTCAACAGTTTGTTGATATAAGATTCTTGAGACATACACAATGTCCGGGCGGCACGATCTCAGGAAATCTTAATGCCTAAGATGTACGTGGCCTCTCCCATGTCTTTCATTTCAAATGCTGACGCTAACCAGGACTTTGATTTGTTCATGAAACTCACGTGGTTCGCAGCAATGAGTATGTCATCTACGTATAGTTTTGTGATGACATACTTAGACCCAGAGGTCTTAGTGTATACGCAAGGATCCTCGTGAAGATTCACAAATCCGTTTCCAACGATTTCCTCGTGGAATCTGCGATACCATTGCCGAGACGACTATTTAAGACCGTAAATAGACATTTGGAGTTTGAAAACTTTACGTTCTTTGCCAGGAGTAATAAAACCCTCTGGTTGCTCCATATAGATCTCTTCCTCCAAGTTTCCATGGAGGAATGCGGTCTTAACATCCATTTGGTGCAACTCTAGATCGAGACATGCAACTAGGGCAAGGATGGCCCTTACTGTGGTATAACGCACAGTTGGTGAGTATGTTTCATCAAAGTCCACTCCATGAATTTGGGTATATCCTTTCGCAATCACTTGAGTTATGAACCACTCATCTTTCCATCAGTAGTGAATTCTAAAATTTCACTTTCTAGTTCTGCGGTTAGCAGATCAATCAATTAAGGACCATAACCGAATTTGTTCTTATTTAGGCATATTTCATCCTCCATTGTTTTCTTCCATTCCCTCGTTTTGAGGTCCTTCCCTTGCTTTGCTGAATCGTCACTGATTCGATAACGAATGTTAAGATGTTTAACACATCTTATTCGATTAGACACTTCTCGAGAGAAGTTCGTTGCCTTTGACTATGTCTAGGCTCGTTAATCCCATCTATAGTCTGATTGTAACTCCCACTCAGAATAATGCTTCTTATCGGAGCATTACTCCCACTGGGAAGAATGGTAGTGCTTGAACTCTGATTAACAACTTTTCAGGATGACCTTTTGGTATCGGAATTTTACCTCCGAACATTATTCCTTGATTACTAGGATCAGAAACCAGGTTGGTCGTTTTTTTCCTCCCACTAGGAATAATGGGCAGTTGTATTAATTCAGCATTTTGATTATCAGGTCTGACTTGATTCGCATTTGTATTTAGTGATGATTATATGTGAGGGGGAGTGAGCCCTCTCACTGGATTTATTATGAAGACGTTTGTATCATCATATACCATATCAATCACTTATGCTGTATCAATTCTCCCACTCGAAGTAAGTGGGACCTGATAATTTGCGTTAACCATTCATTGATTCGATCAATACTATGTCTGTTCGTTCCGCAAAACATTGGAATTGTATCCTCAAATCTTTATAATATGTCATGTTTGACCACAATACCATCAATCTAAGCTAATCTTAAAGTTGTATTCTTTTAAGAGTAGACCGTACTCCAAATAAATATTTGTTTAATGCGCAAATTAATGCTGCTAACGATAAGGTTTTACCCGTATCATTCTTTAGCTTTTATGGTGATGTGTCAACCGATTTTATTGGAACATAGAGTTACATTAATGTGAATCAACTTAATTCCCGGAGGAGCACTTAATGTTGAACTTCATCAGTATGTAACTTTGAACTATGTTGCTTGAAGTATTTGATAAAATGATTGCTTTAGCCAAACTTTTCGTTCAAGGCTTATAGTGGGAGAGTCGTTTGACTGACTTCTTCCTTTCGTTTTTTGAACTCACCCAGAGACTTATTCACCTCAAGGGCTATGCATTTAAGCGTTCGATTTAATGCCAGATGTTCATACTAGATTGTAGTAGCTTTGAAGCATACTTATAATCTTAGTAGTTATCAATGAGTTATATTCTAAGGATTACAAACGAAAATTTAGCATTCATTAAAATACTTCAGTATTAAATTCCGAGTTTAAAACGATGTGTCCCGTCTCTCGAGGTGACATGCGCCACGCGCATACCAGGTTTAAACCATGGTTACTAAATAGTTTTAGTCTTCGAATTTTAAAATCGGTTTTATCATGCGTATTATTTCAGGATCTTTATCATTTTAATGGAGTACTTAAAAAATAAGGATGCATTAGCAATGTGTTGAATAGTGTAAATAAGAGGATAAAAACGAACAATAATGAATTCAATACTATATTCAAGTATTAGCCAATACTTAGAAAATAATACGTTCCTCTATGGAACTTATTCAAGAGCATCTTTAACAGAAATAAAAGTCAATAAGTTTTAGCAAATTAAAGATAAAGAAATCTCTCATTCTATCTTTATTCTCCTGGGGCGCCATCGATCAGGTCGTTGCTTCTGTTTCTCAGTTCTGTAATTCAAAAGAAAATGAATTACTCTCGAGTGTTTAGAAGCGAAAGAGAATGAATGATTTTCATCATCTTTTCTCATTACGTACCTTAGGAGGATTGGTACAGGCATTAGCCAGGTGTCCTTTTACGCCAAACAAGAAACACTTTCGAGTTTCCTCTTTACGTGTTTGTTTTGCTTGTCTTTTCTTGCCAACGGTTTGTTTGCATTTAAACTTCTTCTGGGATTTTTTTCCCACAAACTTCTCAGTTTTGTTCTGAGAACTTTTGCCTTTTCTCGTGCGCTTACCCTTTTGTTCAGCTGGCTCGGAGTATGCAATATGCATTTCAGATCTGAACTTTTCAGCCCTGAGTCTATCCTCTTCCAGCTCAAGATGAACTTGCACCTTCTCGAGGGTATCGAGATGGGTGGCATGGGTAAGGCTCATTTTCATGATATTCCAAGAGTCGGGCAAAGAGCGGATCATGTAGTTGATTTGTTGTTCCTCAGACAGGTTTTCACCTACTTCCTTAAGTTCAGCGATCAAGTTACACACATGCATAACATGATCCTTCATCGTATGCTTGGGATTCTTCTTATAGGAATCAAGAGCGATGTTTAACAATCACTTTTGGGCTATGGTGTAAACACCAAATGTTGCCTTAAGACCATCCCAGAGGTCTTTGGCAGTTCCCAAATGATCAAACCTATAGAGAATCTCATCTTCCAGCATAGATAACAAGGTGGAACGAACATCATGATCCTTGACATCCTACTCATCGTAGAATTTCTTTTGCTCTTCCGTGAGGTCTCCCTCATGCCTAGTTGTTTTGTGGTCAAATGTTCCAGACCTCTTATTTTAGAGATTATCATCTTAACTCGTTTATTCCATATCTTATAACTACTACTATTCAACCTTATTCCCTTATTCAACTGGGAGATTACATTGCTAGTGGCAGTCATCGATTCTAACACATAGTTATGCTAAGTTAGGAAGACAACAACATTTCGACAGAATTGCAAACATCGGATTATCTATTAGGATGGAATACGACAAATAGTGATCCTTTAGTCACTAAACCAAACCGACCGTCAGTAAACCGAGGGAAGGGGTGTCGTGAAAGAATTCACACTATCGTCGTGTTCAATCCAATAGACCAGTCTTTTGAAAACGGTTATTATGTTGCAAATTACCGGAACGGGAATTTTCAAACAAGTATACCCGATCTTGGCTTTCCCAAAGGCCCTTATAATTTTAAAAGGAATTATCCGATAATTTACGCATGCATAATACACTATTATGCCATAAAAATCGAACAAACCAAAACATGCTTACGCGTCATGCGTCTAATGTTCCTAGCATATATAATTCTACGTAAAGTAAATTATCACATGCTTTATATTCTTGAAAATCCTAGCATACGTGTCAAAATATGCTAAATCCGCACAAATCATGCATAATTGGCGACTGAAATTTTATGTTTTTTTTTTTTTTTTTTAAATGTTTGAAAATATTTGGGGCTGTTTTGCAATTCATGCTTACAATTAATCATGCGACATTTCTAGACATGGATTCTAGGCACTTTCAATCAACATAGCATATCTATCCTATTGCGCAATACATATATTTAAATCCCAGAGCTCAGTGCTCGCAATTAATATCCAGCTAGCTTGACTGAGTTAAGACGACAGTTCTAATATATATGTAGCAGAAAGTAAACAATTTCAAATCAGCCCACTAATTTAATCCAGTCCCAAAAATATGAATATCCGAGATCCATCCCCATAATCGAAACTAGGTATTAGGGTTTTAACCGAAAACGTGTTAAAACGCAAACCCTAAGAGCACTGTTTAGGCTAAGTTTAAAGTTCGAAAACATTTTGGATTTAAATTTTGACATCCTATTTTTATTGAACATTTTAAAATTTCCGAGCCGGTCCAATTTAAAATCCGGTTCAAGTCGGTCCGATTTAAAAATCCAGTTCAAGTCGGTCCGGTTTGGTCTGAAACGGTTCAATAAAATAAGATTGTGGTTCGGTTTATCACTCAAAACCGGTTAGGTTAGGTTCAATTTAGTTACTACGGTCCGACCCGACTAGCTCGACCCGATTAACAAAACCCGAATTGGTTTTATCCGTTCCGGTTTAGCAATTGGACCGGCCCATAAACCCTAGGGTTCGGCCGAAATATGTCTTATGGGCTAAGTAGGGTTTTAAAGTCCACCAAAAACTTAACTTAGCCACCAAGAAATATTAATTATTTAAAATAATTTCCAATATTGCTAAATTATATATATAATTCGGCACACACACACATATATATATTGTCAAGATTCTATCTTTAAGATGTAAATCAATCAACAATATATGTATATATATAAAATATTCGGCTCCTATACATATATTTATTATTTTCAAATATATCTTTAGGGAATAAAATATGTAGATAATATATTTTCTTAATCTTTTATAGTACTAAATCTATCAATATATATTAACCCTATCTTTAACTATATATATTGATAGTTAATATCTTTTACAATATTATATTATGAACCTATCCATATTTTATCAACTTATAGATATATAGTTACCTATTAATAAAATTTAAAAATTCGGCCGAACTAGGTAACTTGGTGTCCAAGAAAATTAATTTTTTTTTACCTAAAATACCCCTAGGGTTTTCGGCACAAACATGTAAATTGGAAAAGTTGTCAAATTTTAAGATCAAACCCTAACTTGATCATGAATCCAAAAAGTGTTCTTGATAAAACTCATGGTGTTCTTGAAGATCATAAACATCAAACTTAAACTCGAACATAAAATTCGGTTTTGATCTATAAAAACATGTATATTTAGAAAATTTTAAGTTTTTAAAGATCAAACACATGAAATTTACTTAAAATTTTCGGATTACTCATGGTGTTCATGAACATGAAAATTTCGCATTTTTCAAAACTCAAGAACATCAGTTTATAAAAAATTTAAGAACTCCTAACCATGCTCTAATACCACTGTTGGACTACGGGGACGTAATACTACGGTATGCTAAACGTGTACATGCAAGTAATCTAACTACGCAGCGGAATAATGAACACATACATCTTAGCTTTCCTGCCCAAGAACGTCGTGGAGGGAGTTCTGATCCTCCGGTCGGAACCACATACAAGTTATTCGTAAGAAGAAGTCCTACGTGGTGTAAGCTCCACAACAAAGCCTCTGATCGATTCTTCAACGGGGGCAGAACCTCGGACTAAGATGTGCACCGAAAATCACTACTAAGGGGGTGAGAGGGTTTCTCTCAAGTTTCTCAATGGAGGTACTTCTTATTCTGAATGAATTGTATAAACCCCTTAAGTGAGTCCCCTATATATAGGATTGGTAGAGTGGACAAAAGTTCACTCCAACCAATGTGGGAAAAATCCGGGCGAACTATGCAATTAAGGGGGAGGCCCAATTTTGGGCCTCCCATGTCAATTAGGGTTAGGGTTTGGCCCAATTACCCTAATGTGACAATTACTAATTAACTTAGGTAATTTCCTTAGCATTAACGGGCTACCAATTACGGCGCCACGTCACCATATGCTAACAAGTGAAGTGCGCAATTACGCCGTGATGACATCTAGACAAGTGTTGGCGTCTTGATGTATGATTTATGGAGGGTGTGTACATTCTTGCCCCCGTGTCCTTGTTTTGTTAACTTGGAATTTTGCTAAGTATGCCATTGATTGTATGGCACCATTCGCGCACTTAAGGCGTGATTGTACATTGCATTATAAGGGCCGCATGGCTGCGCATGTTGATGTTGAATGGAATATTTCACTTGCATCCTGTATGAAGTTGATTGTGCTTTACCAAGCTTTGTACATCATGTCGGGGTTGAGGTTAGCCTGGGTGTTGTTCCCTGAACCTTTTATATGTTTGATGTCGTCGAATAGACCTGTCATGATCATAGTAGAAATGCATGATAACTCGTTAGTAGTATTTCATACCTTGTGTTATCATTGTTGCCCGTGTGTATTAGACTTGAATGATAGGATAGGTATCCTTAGATGATGAACATGATGTCCGTAGTTGCGACTGTATGTCACGCATTGTTGAGTGTTATGAGCGCCCCTCTTGGTTAGATTCCAAGGCATGGCAGGATGCGTACACTAGGTACTTGTAGCGTTGTAAGTAGTAATGTACTCGGCGCTGGCACTTGGCACTGGCACTTGACATGTAGGAGAGTCGTCTTGACGAGGCAAGACGTTAGTTTATACCGTCTCTTAGTTCCATTCTAAGGCGACGTTGTGACAAGACGCTACTTGTTGTATTTGGTGTGTTTTTCCATCCGTCAATTGGGCACATCCCGCGTGACGTTGTTACAAGGTTTTCCGTGGCTAACCCAGTACTTACCCTGTGATGCTACTACGCCTCAACTTAGTAAATCCAAGGGGCGGGACAAAGGTCGTATGATCACACCTTGTATTTTTTACCGTCTCTCTAACCATTTCAAGGCGGCGTTGTGGCGAGACGCTACTTGCTCTATGCTAAGCGTTTTTCCATCAGTCAGTTTGGGCACACCCCGCGTGACGTTGTTGCAAGGTTTTGAGTGGCTATTCCATTACTTTTCTTGCGATGCTACTGCACCTCTCCATGGTTAGTCCAGAAGGGTTGCACAAGACCGCGTTGAAGCGACTTGCAGTTTTTACCGTCTCTTGGTCCACTCCAAGGTGACGTTGTGGCAAGACACTACTTGCTGCATTTGGTGTGTTTTATTTGATGTGTTTGGTCCGCTCCTGCTAGCGTGAAGTTATCCTAACAAGGAATACGTCTTCACGGAGTATGCACCCTTGAGTGAGTATACATACTTTTAGAGTACATGAAGCTGCCCACTTAAGGAATGAGTCTTCATGAAGTATGATTCCGTGTTGGTTGTTCATACTTTGTCGATTTGTGGAGTTGTCGTCTATCAAGAGGACTTCCGCCACGATGGGTTGATCAGTCTCACCTGTGTGCCGCATCCTGTTTTGTATTCATGAATGGCTATGAACATGAGCATTTGCCTCTAAAAAGAAGATTTCTTAGCATGCCAATTTGAGAGTAAACTCGGTTTTTTCCAAGACATAGTGCATTGTTGACACTTGTTTGAAGTAGAAGCCGATATGGATGGAGAACATATATAAGTTCCTTGTTGGTGTTGATAATAGATGTGTTGGCGTTGTATGATATAAGCCGTCAACTTGTACATGACGCGATAACTTGTATTGTCGATGACGCTTTTGGCGTAGCCGCTGTTATGGGTAGAGAATGTTTATATGTTCTTTGTTGCTGACAATGCCCATATATTGCTGAATATAAGTTGATTGTTTGCACGTAGCGCGATGGCTTGTGTTGTTGATGTGAGCAATATGCGCGTAGTTCGCATAATTCCAATGTAGTGTGCATAATATAGTGATGTACCTACGAAAGTAGATTAACTTCATTAGACACTTGAAGTATGTACAATGGGTTGCAGGAAGGCGTCAACTGATCGCTCCTTCCGAAATGTGGTAAAGCTAGTAAACATAAACTACACTTAGCATGCTAATTTCATTTAATCTAAGAAGACTTAAAGTAGATATGAAAAAATGAAGATAAAGGGATGGATGATATGTTTTCCGTCTTCATGGTTGACTTGACGACAAGTTGGTTCCGCCGCGTGCCACATAGTTCCTCAAAGCGCCTAGCGTAATGAGCTCTTCAGTCTCCATCTTTAGGGATAGGCAGCTGTTGGTGCTATGCCCCCAAGTTTTATGGTGCTTGCACCATTCTTCAACGTTCTTGCCAAGGAAGGCAGTCATTGGCTCAAGTGGACTGGGAAGCTTGTTTTCCAGGAGTTTGACATATATTTCTTCCACCTCCGAGTTCAAAGGAGTGAAAAAGTCGTCGTAGTTAGCGCTTGTCCTTCCTGATTCCGTTGTTCATTGAGCTTCCCAATTTGAACTGAGAGGTGTACCCCATCCCATGTCGTCTTCACATGAGATTGCCATCTCTAGCTTGTCCTTCAGGTCTGTCATTATAACAGTTTTTCGCCACCCATGGATTCTTCCAAAAAGGAGGAAAGATGAGGCATTCATGTTTATAAAGAATGCGTTTATCACATCTCCCTTTGTTGCTCTAGCCGACGCAGCGTTGTAGGCGAACCTTCTGAAATAACTCATTATGGGCTCATTTTGTCCTTACTTGATATCCCAAACATCGTACCCTGCTGGGGAGCGAGCTCTTTCCGGTAGACTTGCAAGTGTTGAAACTCGTTCATTCCTTTCTTCATCATCAGACTTAGTATTCATTTTTTTCATCATCACCGCGCAAGGAGTACATAATTGAAAAGTTTATTCATTGCTGAAATAAAAAATAGATGTAGCGCTATGAGGATTTTTTTTCCGAGAGAAATCATGTGGACGAGGCCGAAGGGGTGTTGGAGTTAGCTGGTGGAACTGCGTTAAGAATCAAAAGCTTATGGTCAATGAGATCCCAGATCCTGTGCCTCAGACATGAGCAATCCTCAGTTGAGTGACCGACCACCCCCATGTGAAACCCGCACTTCGAGTTCGGTTCATTGTTGGGTATCCTTGAAGTAGTCTTCCAAACCTCAGGACCGATGAGACCCTAAGCAAGTGCTTTCTGATATACTTCGACGGCCGATACTGGTAAGGGTGTGAACTTCCTAGACTCCCACATCTTGTTCATAACCCGATTGTTAGGTCCACCCACGACGGGGGTTTGCGGAGCTTGTGTCTGGTATACTGCACCTAATGTTGTGTCTTTGGATGACCAATTCTTGGAGCCTCCCTTTTTGGTTCTATCTTCTTGTTGACTCCTGGAGGGGTCTTCAAGTTTTCCGGTTCGAATGCCATGTGTTAGATATCTGTCCAATTCGGGTTCGTATTTACATTTCGGGCCTCGCAAAATACTCCAAAACCCGTAAAAGAACTCTTCCGCGGACACCCAAGTCCAAAACGGTCCGGAATACGCGCAGTACCCGGACCGGGGGACTTCCATATTGCCCTAAGGCAATCCGGAGGCCCGGATTACCGACATGCTCTACGCGCTTATCCCGGTTATTTTGCCAAGTACGAGAAGTCAGTGCGCGCATAGCTCACCTTGATGTCGGTATACGTTTTCCTTTAAACCGGGCACGATCCTTTGGTTCCCTATAAATAGGGACCTAGGTCTCCCATTTTAAAACAACTCTCTCATTCTGGCTTTTCGAGCTCTTAAAAGACTTTCTCTCTCTAAAGATTATGACTTGAGCGTCGGAGAGGGCCCAACCAGCATTCCCCCCTCTTCCACGCTAGTTACACCCCCTTGTGCAGGACCCGGAGTTCGAGAGATCAAAGTCGGGAAGTTGAAGACTGGTTCGAGGATCGTGTTTCAAGGTTCGCGGCATACAGACAGATACCCATTCCCGTGCACACATCTAGAGCACGTTCGTGGGAGAGAAGCCCGAAGTTACCCAAGTGGAAGTAGACATAACATTTGGCGCCGTCAGCGGGATTCTGACAAAAAGCCATTACATACCGCAAGCTATGTCAGGAAGACGACCAAAGAAGGCGGGTGCAAGCAAGTCGAAGCCAACGAGAAGCCAACCAGGACCTTCTCATATTCCAGATGCAGAATCTACGACTTCATCCATGCCATCCACAAATGCGCCTCCTGCACAGTACGGACCGGAAGATCAAATCAATGTGCCTGCGCAAGAGCAAAGGACGAGGATGAATCAGGAATTCCCATTTGGGATGCCAGCGGAGGAAATACAACAACAACCAAGGAATGCAACCAACATGCCTCCAGTCACACCGGCGATGATGGCGGCACTTGAAGAACTCCTTGCTCTCAGGGAGATTTTAAGGAGTCAAGGATATGTCGCACCTCCGCCACCACCCCCGCGGGCTAACGAACAAGTTGCACCAGCTAGGGAGGCGTCGCATGATGTCAACCATCAAAAGCCGCAGCATCCAGAAGAAGTGGGAGACTCTGAAGGTACCTATCGACAGGCCAGGCAGGAGCCAGCACGTTCATGCACCCCAAGTGTTGGCGTGAAGCAACAACAAGGAGTAAGATGGAAGCAACCTCTTGTGAGCAATTCACAACACCTACACAAGGAAGATAGTTTCAAGACAACAAGCCATGCTGACACATGCAATGATGGGTGGAGGAAGCCCGCATAAGACAATGACATCCCAGTCACAGGACTTACGGCTAAGGCCTTAGAGGAAATGATTGAGAGAAAGATGAAGCAGTCAAAGATGAAGGGAATGCATGCCTTTGAAGAGAATGCATCACATCCATTCTCTGATGAACTAGTGCACAGTCACGTGCCAGATGCCCTGTAAAGAATCGGTGGAGAAAAATATAGAGGAAAAGGAGATCCAATCGAACATGTACAACAACATGAAGCTTCTTTGCTGGGACGAACTGACAACCCGCATCATGTTGCCATGACATTTGCTAATACTCTTGTTGGAACTGCCGCACACTTGTTCTTTTCACTACCATGTTGAAGCGTTACGTCATGGGCGTACATGAAGGCAAAGTTCATTCAAAGATACATGGGAGAACGCACACTCCTTAAATAGCCAAATGCGTTGAATGAGGTGATACAGCAAAACGACGAGTCGTTAGCAGATTATTACATCCGTTTCAACCAAAACATCTCAGACATTCAGGGAAACATCACCGAAGGAGAAATTGTGCGCGCCTTCATTGCAAATTTTGGCCAAAGAGGATATTCCCTAGCTGAAAAGATGTCAAAGCGCCCAGCTGAGATACTTGAAGAATTCGCGGCAAGGGTAAAAGAATTCGTGGATCTAGAAAGATTCAGAGAAGAGCATAAGGCGAAAGTTAGTGCAGCTCGCGCTAAGGAAAAGCAAGCAAAACCCCAACAAGGCCCGCAACAAGCAAGACAATTCCAGCCGCATAAGAGGCCATATCAGCCAGAATTCCAAAGACCAAAAGAAGTGAACTTGGCAGAATGCGTTCCGTTGAATGCACCACTTTCCGTAATCCTGAAGAAGATGAAGGAAGATAACATGTGGAGGGAGCCAGCAAACTTCCGAAAAGGGCCACTTGGAAAGCAGGAAGATAAATGGTGTGAAAACCATGAAGTCTACGGCCATGAAACGAACAGCTGTGTCAGCTTACGATTCCGTATAAACAACTTCATCCTTAAAGAAGAGCTATAGCAATATGTAGATCAAGGCGACAAGCGCCAAAAGAAGAACCATGCAGAGCCATTCAGAAAGGGGAACAAGGGATAGGAGAAAATGAATGAGAACCCACCACCGCCAAAGCGCGGTGTCATCAACGTAATCCATGGTGGGCCAGCGGCAGGAGGTAGCATTTCTAATGCCCGAGATGTCTATGCCTCGCAGCTACAAGTTCTGCCCAAGTACGGGAAGAGGCGACAACCAGAGAAGGAAGACGTAGTCATCCCGTTCTCAAATGCTGACAAGAAACAAATAGTGTATCCCCACGATGATGCTTTGGTCATATTGGTAGACGGTGGGAGTGCTGCGGATTTAGTGCATATAGAAGTTCTCAAGAAGAAGGGGAAAACGGAAACCGATCTCTCGCCAAGCACATTTCTGCTAATTAGCTTCGCAGGAGCTGCAACCTACCCATTGGGCATGGTCACACTTCCAGTTATCCTTGGAGAAGGTTGGAAGGCACTGCATATAGACATCACATTTGTAGTGGTAAATAACCTGGGGGCATATAACGGCATCCTAGGAAGAACGACAATCAACCCACACGACATTGTGCCATCTACGGCTCTTCAGAAAATGAAGTTCCTAACTCTTCATGGGATCGGAGAGGTGCTAGGTGATCAGACATCCGCACGAAAGTGCTACGTCAATGCCCTGAGGAAAATGAAACAAGTATCAATTGCCATGATATTAGTTGGTGCAAAAAGAAAGCTTTTCGCCTCAAACGATGATGATAAAAGGTAGAAGGAAAAGTTATCGCCAAGGTCTGAACTTGACAGGATACTTTGTTCGCCTAAGCGGAGTGTGCTAGATGTCAGACAAGGAGAAGAAGAATCCATCATGACCTACTTCCGGAGGTTCGCCCAAAATGCAACCGCATTAAGAGCAATCAAGAAGGACGCCATCAACGCATTTTACTTGAACATGAACGCGCCAGCATTTTTGCTATTCGGAAGGGTATTTGGATGGCGTACAACTAAGACGATGGCATGCCTGAAAGACAAGATGGAAACTGCAATCTCTTGTGAACATGAATTGAGATGGGGCACACCTCTCAACGCAAGTATGGAAGCTCAAACTTCAAGGAAATCAGAAGGCTCAAGTATGAAGTACGCTGACATCTTCACTCCCTTAAACACGGAGGTGGAAGAGATATACATCAAGCTTCTGGAAAACAAGCTTCTAAGACCACTTGAGCCGGAGACCGCCTTCTTAGGCAGGGATATTGAAGATTGGTGCCGATATCACCAAACTTGGGGGCACAATACCAATGGCTGTTTGACTTTGAGGATGGAGATCGAAGAGTTCATTGCACATGGAGCTTTGGGAAGCTATGTTGCAAACAACAGTGCCCGTCAGCCACCAAGACATATTTGAGGGAGATAGACTTTCCACTTCCAATCTATCTTTTTCAATACACCTTTAGGAATATAAGTGCAGATCATGCTTTTGTAATTAGAAATATTTCGGAAGAAGCAATCAATAGACGCCTTCCTGCAAAACTATTGTAAACACAACAAGTATCTAATGATAGTCAATCTACTTTCGTAGGTACATCTCTACATTATGCATTCTACTATGGATTAACATCAAGAAACAAAACAACATGCAATGCCCTGGAAGAAAACCAAAACCTATTCTAAAAAGTGACATGGTGCAATATCCTCCTCGTAAGGACGATACCCATGTTCACATCTATCAAAAGTAACATGTTGCGACATCCTTTTCAAAAGGGAAAACCCCATGTTTACTTCTAAAAAATGACATGTTGTGAAAACCTCCGGGAAAATCCTCATGTTCATAGCCATTCCCTGAATAAAAACAGGATGCGGCAAATACATTATGGGACTGATCACCCCACCGTGTCGGAAATCCTCTTAATAGACGACAACCCCACACACTAAAAGTATGTATACTCTCTTAAGGGTTCATACACCATGAATACTTAGGCCTGAAAAAGGATAGCTTCATGTTATACGCTTTTAAAAGCAAACCTTGTACAAAACTCATCAAACTTACAAGTCGAGTCTTGTATAATGTTATCTTACTCTTTAGCATACAACGAAAAAACAGCAAAATAAGCAAGAAATATCTTGCAACAACGTCGCCTTAGAGTGGAACTAAGAGACGGTATAAACTTAAGTCTTGCTTCGTCAAGACGACACTGCTACATGTCAAGTGCCAAGTGCCAAGTGCCCGCGCCGAGTACATTACTACTTACAACGCTATAAGTACCTAGTATACGCATCTTGCCATGCCTTGGAATCTAACCAAAAAGGGCACTCATAACACTCAACAATGCGCGACATACAATCGCAACTACGGACATCATGTTCATCATCTAAGGATATCTATCCTATCTTCCAAGTCCAAAGCATACAAACAGCATAAATAACTCAAGGTATGAAATATTACTAACAAGTTATCACATGATTATTATTATTGAAAAACAGGTCCAAATGACGAAGTACCATACAAGCAAACGCACAAATAAAGGTTTGGACAAAAGCCTCAAACATATCATCATCTCCAAAGGACTAAGACAGCATGTCCAGGAAATCAACACCAAGTTCAACATCAGCATTATCATATCCAAAGGTCAAAGCAATAGAAGCCGTTTCAGCTTCCTTACGCTGCAAATCCGCAACATGGTTAACAGCAAAGGAAGAATAAGGACCTAGCTTGTCAAACGGGAAACCAGGAGCTAGCATCCAAACTCTGCCAATATAATCTTTGACAAACTCATCAATCAAAGGTGCAAAATCCGCTTTAGCAGCAGCAAGGGCGGCAGCAGAATGGGCAGGGGTACTAGGATATTCAGCGAGTCCCTTCTCAACACCCGCTCTATGTGCCTCATCACGAACTGAAGCAAGCACGACATCATGAACACTGTTGTTCTCTGCAATTTTCTGCTTGATAGCAGCAACCTCGGCCTCAAGTTGTTCAACATGGACGCGACGAGTAGCAATGCGCGTATCAATATCAGCAACCTTGGAGTTCAAATTCTGCACTTCCTCCTTAGACTGTGCAAGCTCGCGAGAAGCTGTATTGCTCTTCTTGATAGCAGCCCTCCTCTCACTCACAAGCTCCAACACAAAGGAAGACATGTTCATCATCCTTGAAATAGCCTAAGTACAACAAACAAGACGATCATGATCAACAGCAAAAACAAAGCATACGCTTACAGCAGGAAGACAAGAAAGTTAGAACAAAATCTACCGGTGCAAATTCAGCTAAGCCACTCTCAACATATGCTTGCACCTCCTCATCAGTAGATGGTTTGACATCATGATCACCAGGAGGAACACATCTCTGAAGCACCCGCACACCAACTCCTGGAGTGCTAAGTTTGGAATCCTTCGAAAAATGAAGACTACCAGTGGAGAAAGGTGACCAGTTTTCTCCGGAAACATCAATCCCGTCAGACAAGATCAAGTCATCACGCTTAATGCGTGGCAACGCTACAGTAAGGACAACATAAAAAAAGAAGACATCAGCAAAATATACTAAGTATAAGAAGTATGTCAAAATAAACAATGCATATCTCAGCGGGAAGAACGCTCCTCCTCGGGTCGGTCCCTCGACCGGGGGGGCAGAAGGCGCCATCGTGTGACTCTCAACTCTCTTCCCTTTATCGCAAGAAGGAGCTGGAATAGCCGCACTTGGTTTAGAGCGCTTCGGATCACTCAAGGGACACGCCCCTGCGGCAGATCTCTTGGGAAGAACACTAGTGGCAGGCACTGCAACAACGCGCTCAGTCACATGTACGGAGTTACCTAAAAGAACAAAGACAACATGAATATAACAAAACTTGGAAAATCAACAAGTCAAGAGAAGATACAAGAGGATACCTCACTTCTAGATCCTTTACCACGTTTGTTGCGTCCCGGATGAATTGGGTCGTGGGGGACGCGTCTGTTCGTATGGTTGTGCGGTTTTTCGGGCTGTAACCCTTCGTTTGAAAGAGGTTTGTGCCACTGACGAGTGTTCGGTAGATTCCCGGAAAGGTCTGTGTCTCAACGTGCGGTTGTTTCTCAAGGGGATGTCTGAGTCTCGGAAGGCGATAGTCTGTGCACAAATCCGGATGTCTGGGCGACGATTCCTGCACAAAGGACCGGTGCTAGCACGGAGAGGGGGGGTGGTGCTAGCGGAGCCCTCTCCGAAGCTTAAGTCACTATAGGGCTAAAAGAGTAATTCTAGAGAGAGAAAATATTTCTAGAGAGAAGTCAGAGCTCAAAATACCAAAGTTGGGCAAATGAGAGGATGTGTGAAAATGGGTGGCCAAGGCCTCCTATTTATAGGCTTCCTTGGGACCGGACCCGGTTTTAAAGCGGTTTGATGACGGTTCAAGAGCAAGCGGTAACCGTCATCCATATTGGTAATGCGCGAACTTGACTTCTCTACACGTAACGGTAATCGCGGAAACGGTAATCGCACGATACCCGCAATGCAATCCGGACCTCGTCGAATTTGGGCAATTCGGCGAGGTCCGGATTGCAAGCAACCCGGACCTCCGGATTGCTTTGCGCAATCCGGAGGTCCGGTCTGGACGCGCGTAACGCGCTTCCGGACCGTTTTGACCCTTTGGGAGACGTTTTTCAAGTCGAGATGTAATTTTGACGTGTTTACGAGGCCCGGAACATAAATACGAACTCGAATTGGGCACATATCCATCACTTGCCCCCGAGTCAAGTAACGGTTAAAAACCTTTCTTGACTCTATTTTAAGTTAGGATACGTGTCCACTTTGAGCTTGACGCTAACCTTCCGATTTTGATTGGTGGTTGGACGTACGAGTCTTGATTTCGTCCGTCCTTTGATTTTCCGACCGAGTGACTTTATTTCCTGTCATTACGGTTAGTGCAATAGGGGATGCGCATATATAACGTACAAACATGTCTATCGTTAGGGACACGTCATGCGGACATGCTTCTATCAACGTACATGTACAAGTAACGGTCATGGCAAGAACGTAATTACGTGACGTAAGATATATAATCCGTATACTTCTCAAACGACTTAGCGATTATTAAATCATGAATCATGCGATATGTAAACATGCATGTAAAATGACGGATTCGATACGTGTAACACCAAAACAATCATGTATGTAGAGATAAATACTTATAAGAGGGCGGAGTATACCGTAAGTACTTGTAGGTGCATTACTCCTTTGATCCTTAACATCAAGGAGTCTCTTGGAAGTAGTCGTTTGATGCTTTGATGCCTTTAGAGAAATATTTCCTTAAGTGTTGTCGTATTTGCTCTTCGCGGTTCGTCATATTAGTCGCATCGCTTGCATGATAGCTTCTTGAGATGTTGGTCCTTTTTACTGTACGTACCAACTTTGCTATGCGCGTTGACTTTGGCTATACGCGTTGACTTTTGCTACGCGCGTTGACTTTGGCTATGCGCGTTGACTTTTGCTACGTGCGTTAACTTTTGCTATGCGCGTTGACTTTTGCTATGTGCGTTGACTTTTGCTATGCGCGTTGACTTTTGCTATGCGCATTGACTTTTGCTACGCGCGTTGACTTTGCTATGCGCGTTGGCGCTAATGGTTGAGCGTCAGGTATAGACTGTTGGGCATTGCCTGCAAGTATGCTAAAACACTTAGGAAATATTTAAGCGATATCTAATACTTGTTACCATAGATGTCGTCGTATGAGCTTTGTCGATGAGCGTCGTAGGTGTGATTAGGAGGCATAGCTACTTGTTGTATGCAATCCATCTTTGTCGACATGTATGTACGTACATGGAAACACTTAGAAAATATTTTCTCTTTGTCGATATGCATCCTTGTCGACATGTATGTACGTACATGGAAACACTTAGAAAATATTTTCTCCTTGTTGACACGCATCCTTGTCGACATGTATGTACATACATGGAAACACTTAGAAAATATTTTTCTCCTTGTCGACATGCATCCTTGTCGACATGTATGTACGTACATGGAAACACTTAGAAGATATTTTTCTCCTTGTCGACATGCATCCTTGTCGACATGTATGTACGTACATGGAAACACTTGAAAGATATTTTTCTCCTTGTCGACATGCATCCTTGTCGACATGTATGTACATACATTGCGTGTGCGTATTTGCCCCCGTTCTTAGAATCTTTTCACCATCCCTGGCTACGTATGATGTATCCGTATGCTTGATGCGAACACAGGTTATATGCCAACTCATGATAATACGTTGACATGTGGTTGTATGTTGACAGTTTGCAATATGCTGACTGTCATCCTGAGCCAAGTACTTAGAAAATATTCCACCATTGTAATCTTGTATGCTGCGAGTATGAGCTCGGTGTTGTCATGCAAGGTTAATGTGTTGGAGAGGTTGCCCCCCTTGCGTGATGCTTGTTACTTGTTGCACGAAGACTAACAAGTCTTGTACGTACATGGTCGTTTCACATGTAGCGTCTGTTGCATAAATGCTTGCATAAGTGTTGGTGCGTGTTTACGCACTGACTGGATTGTTGGTAGCATCTTCCAGGATATCAGATCTTGCTGTCCTCTTGTCAGAATTAATCTTCCCACGGCTGTTACCATGAGTAAGTTCATTATCTCCATCTTGATGAGAGAAAGCTTGTCTTTGCAGATAGCTGATGTGTCCGGAAATCCATTTGTTGGGAGGAATGTCCATACAAGTGCCCCCGCTACTCTGGAGTCTTCGGGCACGGTCGCGGTAAAAGGCTTGTGAGTAAGACGTCCCATTGTATCTTCTTTGAACTTGTTAATTTTCCAAGTTATCGCTGGCTGCAACTTCTGTTTTTAGCATAATCTTCGAAAGATCCGACGCCGGGGCGCGTTCCTCGAGCGATTCTTAGTTCTTTATGCCGAGCATGACCGTGCTAATTCCTTCTTGTGATAGAGGAAATAGAGTTGAGGGTTGTGCAGTGGTGTCTTCTGCCCCCCGGTCGAGGGACCGGCCCAAGGAGGAGCATTACTCCTACTGAGGTAAGTATTTGTTGATTGCTGATTGTCGCCCTTATGTTGAAGAGCTTTGTTGTGCTGAATGTTGAAACAATCATTCTTGTCGTGTCTTTTGTGTGGATAACGACATTGCATTTGATGTTGACATTATGAACTCTTTGCCCTAAGTCCTTAGAGATGATGTTAACTCTTGGTTGCTGTCGGGCTGTCTGCTTCCAGCATGTTGAACCCTATGTGAATGGGTTGATGTTGATAATTCTTTGCTCATGCCTTTGCTTGCATGATATTTCGTCACCTGGACCTGCTTTTAATAATAATCATGTGATAACTTGTTAGTAATATTTCATACCTTGAGTTATCTATGCCATCCATATGCTTTGGACTTGGAAGATAGGGTAGATATCGTTAGATGAACATGATGTCTGTAGTTGCGACTATATGTCGCTCATTGTTGAGTGTTATGATCGCCCCTCTTGGTTAGATTCCAAGGCATGGCAAGATGGATAAAGCATAGCATGTTGCGACTTGCGCATTGTAGGTTTTTGCGCAGGCGTGACCATTAGCCACTTCTTGATTGATAAGTTGAGGTGCTCTCCTGATTGCTTGCATGATGCATTATGCATATTGCCCTTCTTTCCTGAATAGCCAGCCGCTATATGTGTTGCAACCTGCCAAGTATTTTTGCGTATTTCTCAACAAGTAGTGTATTTGAAAGGTGTTATCTTGGCTAAGAAAGATACTAGTTTATACCGTCTCTTAGTTCCACTCTAAGGCGACGTTGTACAAGACTCGACTTGTAAATTTTATGAGTTTTAAACAGGGTGCGCACCTGCCAGCGTGTATCAACCCGCGTTGGGGAAGCATACGTAAAAACATTTTAGTATTTGAAAGGTGTTATCTTGGCTAAGCAAGATACTAGTTTATACCGTCTCTTAGTTCCACTCTAAGGCGACGTTGTACAAGACTCGACTTGTAAATTTTATGAGTTTTAAACAGGGTGCGCACCTGCCAGCGTGTATCAACCCGCGTTGGGGAAGCATACGTAAAAACATTTTAGTTTTTGAAGAAGTATTTTGTGAACCCTAAAAAGCTTGTTGATAAAATATTTGAAAAAATATTTTGGCATTGAATGTGATAAACCCAAAAAACCGTGTTGATAAAATTTTTGGAAAGGTGTTTGATACATAAAATATTTGACAAAATATTTGGTAAAATATTTGAACAAATATTTGTGATACATGATTCCTGCGTCCAGGGACCATGTAACACTTTTTTGACAATATGAATTGTGATGCATGCTTTCTGCGTCCAGGAACCATGCAACACGGTTTGAAAATCTGTAGTACGGAATTGTCATCTAACCAGAGGACTTTTGCCGTATAAAGCGAACCCTGAACAGGAATCCGTAATATGGGATTGTCGTCTATCAAGAGGACATTCGCCATAAAGAGTGAACCCTTTTAACAGGAATTCACACTTGTTATAGTGTGGGGTCGTTGTCTAACCAGAGAACTTCCGCCACTTATGGGGTGATCAGTCTCGTATGCCCATCCTGTTCTGAATCCAGGGAATGGCTATGAACATGAGGATTTGCCTTTAACCAGAGATGTCACAGCATGTCATTTTTTAGAAGTAAACATGGGGCTTGTCTTTTAAAAAAAAAGGATACCTCAACATGCTATTTTGATAGTAGGCCTTGGTGTTAATCCAAGATATTGCTTGTAGTTGACGCCTTTTGAATAGTCGTCGTTTTGATAGTAGGTCTTGGTGTTAATCCAAGATATTGCTTGTAGTTGACGCCTCTGAATAGTCGTCGTTTTGATAGATAATCTGCAGGTTGTCATTGTGGCATATAAGTTGATTGTGCACATAGCTTGATGGCTTTGTGTTGCCGGCCTCTTCTTGAGATAGACGTCTATGTTATGAATGGAGAAATAAACTCCCTGTTGGTGTAGATGATAGATATGTTGGTGTTGTATACCATAAATCCCTCCTTGAACACAATTCTTAGCTTGTATTGTTGAAGTAGATTTTTGTGCATAGGTTACTACTTGGCGTAATTCCTGAGTAGTAATCGTAGTGTAGCATGTACCTACGAGCAGAGTTACTTTTGTCAGATAATCGCAATTTTTATAAGTTTGCAAAAGTATGAAGTCATGAAATTTTCTTATTAGTTATGCATATAATAATTAAAGTAAAGGAATATGATACAAGGATTCCTTATTTGTGTAGGAAACTTCCCTGAGTGCGGATACGATAGGTGTAGATCATGATAGGCATGTATATATGTTAGGTAGAATTGCCGAGCACTTGTCAGCTTGGTGCCCCCCAAGTCGCTTGGCAGTTGTATCGCTATTTCCTGATTGTTTATATTGTTTTATCTTCTAATAGTGCATGATCTGTCCTTGTGTAATGCCCCCGCCTTGTTTATTATTGCGACACGATTTTTAGTCTTGCGCGTATAAAATGCTTGGAACTTTGTGTTGTTGACGCGAGTAATATGTGCGTAGTTGTTACTTGGCGTTATTCCAAGGTAATATGCGTCATAATAATGTACCTACGAAAGTAGATTTAACCTTTATTAGATATTTAGAGTTCGCACAACGGATTACAAGAAAGCGTCTAATGATCACTTCTTTTGAAAATTACTGAGGCTAATAAGCATGAGTTGTATAATCTTTAAAAGATTTAAAATAGATATGCGAAAAAGGAGATAAGGAAGATAAAGGGATTGCTGATGTGTTTGACGTCCTCATAGGTGATTTGTTGGCTAGTTGATTCTGCCACGTGCCACATAGTTTCTCAATGCATCTAGCGTGTTGAGCTCTTCAATCTCCCCTTTTGGGGATGGACAAAAGTTGATGTCATGCCCCCAAGTTTTACTTTGCTTGTGTTGTTCTTCAACATCTTTGCCAAGGAAGGCAATCGTTGACTCAAGTGGGCGGTGAGGTTTGTTTTCTAGGAGTTTGAGATTTGCTTCTTCTGCATTCATACTCCAGAGATTGTACAAGTCGTCACAATTAGTTCCATAGGTGACGTTGTTTTTCTGGCGTTTGGCGATAGGTGGATTATCATCCGCCTTTTCTTTTCCCTTGCCTTTTTCTGAAGACATCACACGAGGCTTCCTTTGATGCTTATTGCCATGGTCGATATACTTCATCATTTTTCCTTCTAAGATCAAGCTGTTTACATGAAATCTTAAGCTGACACAGCTGTCTGTCTCATGGCCACATACTTCGTGATTCTCGCACCATTTGCTTTAATATTTTCCCAATGGGCCATTGCGGAATTTAAAGGGTTTTTTCCACAGCTTGGTCTCCTTCATTTCTTTCAGGATGACAGACAACGGTGTGTTCAAAGGAACACATATGGCGAGATTGGTATCTTTGAGCCTTTGGGCATCTGACTGGAACGGCTTCTTTTGTTGCGGTTGTCTCTTTTCCCAGGAAACGTGTATCTCTTTTTCAATTATGTCCTTCAAGGTTCTTTTTGTCAATCCCGTGATTGGGACGTCGTCGTCAATAGCAAGTTTTTTCCGTCCCTCCTTGTGACAGATGTCAGCATCGTCTTGGCTTGTCCTTGTGGAAGGACCTTCTTTGTGTATTTTGGATGACTCTGCTTGAGTCTTCTTTGGAGGGCTGTCGCCTTGATCGGTGAATTGCTTTAATTTGCCTTTGAGGACGAAGCTGTTAATGCGGAAACGTAGGCTGGCACAATTGTTCGTCTTGTGGCCGAAGACCTCGTGGTATTCACACCACTTATTTTTGTCTTTCCCTAACGGGCCGTTTCTGAAATTGCTTGGTGCTTTCCACATTTTGGCATCCTTCATCTCTTGCAATATTTCGGACGGCGGGGCTTTCAAAGGAATGCAGTCAGTGAGGTTTACTCCTTTTGGCTTCTGGAAATTTCCTTGAAGAGGTCTTCTTGGCTGAGGCTGCCAATTTCTTCCTTGGTGACCGCTTGAGGGCGGTTTTGCTTGATTTTGCTTTGGGGGTTGTTTCCATGCCTCTTTTTGGTGTTGTGCTATCACGTACAGGTTGCATGAGCATGCAGCTTCGTGCCTTGGCTGTTGGTACTGGAAGGTACCTTCCGTGCATTGCCCCTCTATTCTTTGGTGCAGTGTGTCTTGATGACTTGTGACTCGAGACTTTGTCCCTATCGTCTCAACTTGTTCGTTAATTGGAGGCAAAAGAGGTGACGGGTTGACACCTTTGTACTGGAAGGCTCCTTGGTTGCATTGTGCGGAGAATGCATTTCTTGTTGGAGTGAAGAAAGCATTGGATGTGGCAACAGGGATGTGGAAGGATCCAAGTTGTCTTATTATCGGCTTCTGCGAGGTTATGGGCAAAGCGTTGTGGTATGCGATGTGCTCCTTGTCTTTTGATGAGAAATCAATGACATCGTCAAAGGCGGCATCCTTTATGTCAACATACTCCAAGTTGGTGTCATCGGTCTCGTGCATTGTCTTTGCGGTATGGTAGCTTTTTGTTCGAATCACGTAGACGGCGCCAATGTTGCGTCCCGGATGAATTGGGTCGTGGGGTACGCGTCTGTTCGTATGGTTGTGCGGTTTTCGGGCTGTAACCCTTCGTCTGAAAGAGGTTTGTGCCACTGACGAGTGTTCGGTAGATTCCCGGAAAGGTCTGTGTCTCAACGTGCGGTTGTGTCTCAAGGGGATGTCTGAGTCTCGGAAGGCGATAGTCTATGCACAAATCCGGATGTCTGGGCGACGATTCCTGCACAAAGGACCAGTGCTAGCACGGAGAGGGGGGTGGTGCTAGCGGAGCCCTCTCCGAAGCTTATGTCACTATAGGGCTAAAAGAGTAATTCTAGAGAGAGAAAATATTTCTAGAGAGAAGTCAGAGCTCAAAATACCAAAGTTGGGCAAATGAGAGGATGTGTGAAAATGGGTGGCCAAGGCCTCCTATTTATAGGCTTCCTTGGGACCGGACCCGGTTTTAAAGTGGTTTGATGACGATTCAAGAGCAAGCAGTAACCGTCATCCATATTGGTAATGCGCGAACTTGACTTCTCTACACGTAACGGTAATCGCGGAAACGGTAATCGCACGATACCCGCAATGCAATCCGGACCTCGTCGAATTTGGGCAATTCGGCGAGGTCCGGATTGCAAGCAACCCGGACGTCCGGGTTGCTGCAATCCGGAAGCGCGTAACGCGCTTCCGGACCGTTTTGACCCTTTGGGAGACGTTTTTCAAGTCGAGATGTAATTTTGACGTGTTTACGAGGCCCGGAACATAAATACGAACTCGAATTGGGCACATATCCATCAACGTTCATGTCCGGAGCCTTCAGGAATAGTGGGGGCAGTATTACGAACACGACGCCCAACTGACAGGTTATCACGATCATTAGCTGTCTGCAAAGACGAGCTTTTTCCATCAATACGACCTACATTGCAACATAGTATAGGTTATAAAAGTTATCAACATACCAAATCTTTAGAAGGAAGTATATGAATACCGGCATCAATCAAATCCTGATTTGAAGCACGTAATAGACAGCGATAGCGGTGCTCTTGCTGACATCGGAAAATACTCTTCACCGCCTCCCTATCATCCAAGGAAAAATCAGAGAAAATAGGAGCAGAATGAGCTTTCTCCACACTCTCAACATCCCAAACAGTCCAGACATCGCATACGAAGAAGTAATGATGTCGCCAATGAGAACCAGAACGATCAGTCGGGGCGGCTAGGCGTTGTTTATTATCCCACTCGGCATCTCCAAGACCAAGCTTCTTGAAACCCCTATCTTGCAAGTTTGGCCAATGCATCTTCATACCACATAACCCCGTCGCGTCTGGACACATCACTTGATAGAAGCATCGGAAAAGGGTGGTGGAATAGTGTCAAGATTGCCTGTGAAACAAAACCCGAAAGCAGCTCCATACACGGAAGCCAGCAGGAGATAGACTTAAGGGTGATATCTGGTAATAACGAAAAAGGTCCACCAAATCAGGACAATAAGGGAAACGCAGGCCTTCCTTAATCTGTGAGGTATAAACTGCGGACAAGTCAATAGGAGGAACAGTAACTTGCCCCTTTTCGGAGTCGGGCAACACGTCATAAGGAAGAACACCTTCCAAAGCAGGATCAAGTCCACAACAAGTCGCGTACAACTCAAACATATCTTCATCAATATAGTTGAAGAAGTAACTCACATTCCTCGTTGTATCCTTAAGAAACTCAACTGTGTTGACACCCGGCTCGTCACCAACATCTGAACATAATGTCACTCGCGGAACGGGAATAGAAGACTTACTCATAGTAACCGCGGCAAGAAGACTAACTCTGAAAAGGAGACTGCGTAACTTGGAATCCTGAAAATTGCAAACAACAATTCAATCAGTGTACGAGCACTATGTATGTACATACATGTCGACAAGGATGCATGTCGACAAGTGAAGAATATTTTCTAAGTATTTCCATGTACGTACATACATGTCGACATGGATACATGATTACAAGGGTGAAATATTTTCTAATTGTTTTGCTCAGGATGACAGTCAGCATATTGCAAGCTGTCAGCATGCTACTATGTGTCAGCATATTACCAAGTGTTAGCATACAACAAGGTGTTGGCATACAACCTGTGTTTACATCAAGCATATGGATACAACGTACATAGCCAGGGATAGAGAAAAGATTCTAAGTGTGGGGGCAAGTGCGCACATACAAGCACGTACATACGAGCACGCGCATACAGCTGTCAACAGTCAACACATGACGAGATGCTAGCTGTCAAGGATATTTTCTAAGTGTTTCCATGTACATACATACATGTCGACAAGGATGGATGTCGACAAGAGAAGAATATTTTCTAAGTATTTCCATGTACGTACATACATGTCGACAAGGATGGATGTCGACAAGAGAAGAATATTTTCTAAGTATTTCCATGTACGTACATACATGTCGACAAGGATGGATATCGACAAGAGAATAATATTTTCTAAGTATTTCCATGTACGTACATACATGTCGACAAGGATGCATGTCGACAAGGGGAATATTTTCTAAGTGTTTCCATGTACGTACATACATGTCGACAAGGATGCATGTCGACAAGTGAAGAATATTTTCTAAGTATTTCCATGTACGTACATACATGTCGACAAGGATGCATGTCGACAAGGGGAGAATATTTTCTAAGTGTTTCCATGTACGTACATACATGTCGACAAGGATGGATTGCATACATCAAGTATCTATTATCAACTTCTACACAATACCTCCTAAGCATTCCTACGACGCTTATCGACAAAGCTCATACGACGACATCTATGGTAACAAGCATTAGATATTGTTAAAATATTTTCTAAGTGTTTTAGCATGCTTGCAGAAAGTGGCCGATGATCAACATACGACGCTCAAAGCACATTGTCTAGCTTACCATTACCCATGTACAACAATCAACGATCATGTCCGAACAACTATCCATCATCAACATCAAGCATGCAAAAACGATGACTAAAGCATGGAGCAACATGACGGCAATGAATACTACGCACAAGGGAAGTATAACAATCTATTTATGCTTTTCTAAAAATTTCCAGCACTTAGAAAATTTTTGTCCAATTTGGAAAGCTAATTACTCTAATGCATTTTATCAAACACCTTATGTGCATGTTAAGGTGACTACACACATGATGATTTCAAGATCGAATTAAGGTTAAACGAAGTCACGAAATGTCCAGCCATGTACGGAATTGAACTCACCAACACGAAGCGAGTTCGAATTGACACGTGCCACACCGGAAAATCACGCGCGGCCACCTCCGAGATGACGCGCCGCCGTGGATCTAGTCACGCGCCGCCAATCTCTCTTCCACGCGCCGTCGACCTTGTTCCCTCCCTTGGCCGGAATCCAATTGATATCAACTATGGTGTGTCTACTCCAAATTTATGATCTCAAAAGCTTCATCTTCATCAAGAGTGGAGAGATTTTTGGGGGATTTATCTATAAAAGATGTAAGATAATGAGTAATCTCTCTCCTAATTTTCACTAATAGTACCTACACCATATGCTAAGGACTAAACCTTCATGTATTTTCATCTAAGTCCTTAGTAACCTTTACAAGCATCTTTGCATCTCTCCTATGTTTATATTGCATACATATTACACAATGCTTCATGACATACTACACGTAATTACTATTACATATTACGTACATAGAATTTATCATGCACGATTCTTATTTATGATCGTTACATGATTATTTTTATAATCTAAGTATGAATTTCATGTTTACATCATGTCTTACATTTACACCATGCTTCATGATTACGTGCATGCTCTCCAATTTCATATTATTCTAAGTATTTTGCTTATTGCATGATTACGTCATCCGTTTACTATGTCGTCATCTACATGTTGACAACGTGTTATATGCTTACATCATGTACCATAATATTATCACGTTGTATAATTCTTTATTATTACAAGTATTTCACTCATTACATGATATTTCGAATATATCGTTAATTGCATGATGTTATACGCGTATTGTCCGCTATGCTAACCCTGTAAACAGATTACGTACATACGACGGAAAATTAAAGTTGGTCAAGTTTATGATCCCTACACTCGAATTGACAAACAGGCCACCCCTGAGGTCAGTACCGAACCTAAATTGGACGAATATCTTATCTTAAAAAGAGTCAAGCATGGGTTTTGAACCGCTACTTGACTCGGGGGGCAAGTGTTAGATATCTGTCCAATTCGGGTTCATATTTACATGACGGGCCTCGCAAAATACTCCAAAACCCGTAAAAGATCTCTTCCGTGGACACCCAAGTCCAAAACGGTCCGGAATACGCGCAGTACCCGGACCGGGGGACTTCCGGATTGCCACAAGGCAATTCGGAGGTCCGGATTGCTAGACAATCCGGGTAGGTCCGGATTACCGACATGCTCTACGCGCTTATCCCGGTTATTTTTCCAAGTACGAGAAGTCAGTGCGCGCATAGCCCACCTTGATGACGGTATACGTTTTCCTTTAAACCGGGCACGATCCTTTAGTTCCCTATAAATAGGGACTTATGTCTCCCATTTTAAAACAACTCTCTCATTCTGGCTTTTCGAGCTTTGACTTCTCTCTAAAAGACTTTCTCTCTCTAAAGATTATGACATGAGCGTCGGAGAGGGCCCAACCAGCATTCCCCCCCCCCCCCCCTCTTCCATGTTGGTTACTGCCCCTTGTGCAGGACCCGGAGTTCGAGAGATCAAAGTCGGGAAGTTGAAGACTGGTTCGAGGATCGTGTTTCAAGGTTCGCGGCATACAGACAGATACCCGTTCCCGTGCACACATCCAGAGCCCATTCGTGGGAGAGAAGCATGAAATTACCCAACTGGAAGCAGATATAACACCATGCTCTACCATTTCTCCAGATTTCACCAAATCAGCGAAGTTGGCTGAAACATGCCCCAACAAATGGGAGTAATATGTCCCTTTAAGAGTGTCGATGAACATGAACACCGCTTCTGCGTCTTCCAGTGATGGTCGGACTCCAGCGGCTTTCTCTCTCCAAGCCTGAATATAGCTTCTAAATGATTGCCCTCTTTCCATCTCCATGCTTTGGAGGTCTATGCGGGTCGGAGCTGTATCCAAGTTGAACTTATATTGGCGAACGAAAGCATTAACCATCTCCTCCCATGTTAAAATGTCACCGACTTTCAAGCTGACGAACCAAACCAAAGCCGCTCCCTTCAAGCTTTCCTGGAATGTCTGGATCAAGAACTTTTTGTACTGCTGATAAGGGGCCATCTTCGCAAGGTAAATCCGCAGGTGGACAACGGGATTGCCGGTTCCATCATACTTCTCAAAATCGGGGACTTTGAACTTCTCCGGCCTCGACATGTCAGGGAAAAGGAATAGGTCAGAGTAACCAATGCCCCCATACTGCTCAAATCCGGAGAAAGCCTTCATCTTTTCCTCAATTTTCTTCAAGCAGCGATCCTGTTCGGACTCTATGACAGGCGATGACGTGAATGCCTTTGTGCCAGCTGCACCTTCTTGGTTGACATGCCCAACATTGCTGTCGGATTTGGAAGGACATAAGACTTTGGTAGAGATGGGTCGGTAATGATCAAAGCAGGGAGTTGGTCACGAAGAGGGTCCACCGTGGCATCGGGAAGCACGGTGGTAGCTGGCATTGTAGATCATGTATTCGCCACAGGTGTTGTCGAGGATTCTGGACTCGAGGTCTCTTTCAGCAATGCCAGTTTTAGAGTATTGATTGTTGATCGAGCCTCGAGGAGTGCCATAATGCGCTCCATGTTTTCCGACATGGATGCCATATCCAGATGCATTTTAGCATTAGCCGTCTCGATCTCGGCTATTCGTTCCTCTTGTTGCTGGATCTTCTGAGCGTCCTTCATGATAGTGGTTTGTCGCGTGATGGCCAGTAATACCTACAGCAAAAAATGCGATATTCAGAATATGGAACACAAGATATCATGCATGATCGTTTTGAAAGTAATGTGTCATTCAACTCATCAACTTTTGAAAAAATGTTTTGTAACTAAAATATGTTTCTAAGACGCTTTACACAACTGCGAAACTTGGTCAAAACGTGTCGAGTGCTTGCCCCAAAATCCGAGCGAAGGTAATGTAATAAGGTTTTTTCAAAATGGATTCACATTTTTATCACTTGTTCGGATTTTGGAGCAAGCACTTAACTCTGACGTTTCTATCTGTCACATTTCCAATGCAAAATAATTGTAGCACTCCACTCTACGCGGGCTTTCTCCAATAGTCTTGTTTTGTCTTTATCATGCTAGTCCGGATCTGGCCAACGTCAGCATTGGGAAATTGAAGGGCCATGATACTAGGGCAATTGCGCAGTATCCCCAATCTTACCAAAAATTGTGTGTAAAGCGTTTTAGAAACGATGATTTGAATGACACATTTTTTGGAAAAATATGGTGCATGCTTGAAATGTAAATTCCATTAATATGCGTTGTACAATTACATATAGTGCAAAAATAAAGATTACATCGAGACCCATATCCTATACATGAAAAAATCTAAGGGGTCGAGAACAATTAGGAAAAGAACACACGCAAGTACGCATAGCGGCAGGATCAAGGCTTCAGGTGTGTGTTTTTGCTTTGTTCTACAGTGTAGGTTCCACTGATAGGTTCCCGACAAGGTGGTTTCCTCACCTCATCATAGGGATCATAGGACCTTCACAAGCGAGTAGAGTTTTTCCGAGCCGTACCGACGGCCCAGCCGCTCCGGTCGTACCGTACTAAACCTCCGGGGTTCCTAATCACCCTGGTTTTTAGGCGTTTTGAATATTTATTCTAAAGTGATAGGTGTGCGGGTTCAAAAAAATTTAACAAAGAAAAATGAGTTAGTAAAAAAAAAAATCTGCACCTATCACATGAAAACCCAAAGTTAGAATAACAGAGTTATACACAACTAAAACTAAAAAGATGGCAAATAAGTAAATATACAAAGCCCGAACCCTCTAAGTCTTCCCCAGCAGAGTCGCCAAATTGTCAGACCTAAAATCCGGTCTAAGGCGATAAACGTTTTGAAAACGTGGATTTTGAAAGAGTCTCCACTAGTTATTTATTAGGGTAACTAGAATCCTAAATTACCTAAGCGAATAACGAATTAAACACCTAGGAATAAAATTGGTCTGCGATCCAAAATTTGGGTTCGGGGGTTCTGTTACGAATTTTAAAAAAAAAATTTCTATCACGCTATTTTCTCGGTACTTAATTAACCTATTTGCCAATTTTTAGAATTTAAACATGCATCACGACTAATTAATCTAATGTTATCAAAAGTTAAACTAATTTTTATAGACGAATTATTATTAATGACAAACTTAAGCCTAAAAACCCGACTATGCATCTAAATCCCTAATTGAGATAAAATCTAAATAAAACTAAACATGCTCAAAATCATAGTACAATTTAATAATTACATATCATACACATATATTCACAAAAATATGTTATCTAATTAATCTACATCTAAACTAGCTAATTTATTATGGTACAATAATAATAATAACAATAGAAAATAAAATAATAATAATAAAATTAATTAATAATCAGTAATTAAATAATAATAAATAAATAAATAAAAAAGGTTGCAGCAGTCTGTTCGAAACTACCTGACGGAGGAGGGGATATCACGACGGCAGCCCCTAGACGCGGCGGATGACGGTGATTCCGGGACGACAGCGGTCGGCAATGCTAGCAGAGACAAGCAGCACCGGCAGGGACGGCGGGCGGCGGCGTGAACTCCAGTCAGGCAGCGCGACGGGCAGGCACAAACAGCAGCTGCAGTCGGTTTTGGTCTGGCTGGTTGGCCTGGCGAGCTCCGGCGGTGGAAGGCGGCCTTGAAACGACGAGCACGATCTCCGGCAGCAGGACGGGCGACAACGCGATGGATTTCCGGTGGGCTGTGCAGTAAACGGGATGAAGAAGAAGCTGTTTGCACAAAATTCTAAAAAAATAATATTTTATCATCTTGGCTGCTATATTTATTTTTATGTGTGTTTTTACATTGACTAGGGACCCTTTTATAGCTAGATTTGCACCTAAAATTAGGAAAACAATATTTTCCCTAATAAATATTGATTAATTCCGATAATTATGAATATATATTTATTGCATATTGCCATAAATATTTATCATATATTTTCTGAATATTACACAATATTAAATGCATCTATACTATCATAATTTAAGCTAAGCCTATTTTTAGCAACCCCGTGACCTTCCATTTTCAAATACTTCCTTTTTTAAACGCGTTACACATAACATTTTTAATCGTGTTAGATATGTGTTGTGCGTACCAAAATTAGGTGTTTACACTAGGAGGGAAGAGTTTTGGGCATTAATGGGTCGGACATGATCTCTCTCACCGGTATATTCGTCGATATTCCTCGCGAAGACTTGCGGAGGAACTCGAGTGTCGAAAAGCCTCTTGGAAAAGGGATGTGAGGTATGGTCGCGTACTATGAACATGTCGCTTACCCCCCTTCTCTTCTTTTCCAGCAATTCTTCTACTTGTCCTATGGTGAATAGGACAGGTTCTTTAGTAGGACCGTCGACCCCAGGGGCCTTTTGAGTCTCTCTCGCCTCTGGAAGATTGGTTTCAACAGTCTTTACGCCGGAGGCCACTTCATCCTTTTGGGAAGTCTCGAGTGCTGGCTCCTTAACTTTTGGGATGGTTCCCTCCTGGGATTGATTCCAGAAAGTTATGAACGCCGCCATTAATTCTTGGGGGACGACGATGGGAGTCGTCCCAACTCCTTCCTCTGGATCCTTCGTATTTAGAGGTGGATCAGGGTGGAAATGTTATTCTTCCTCACGCTCACCATTATTTTGGTGGGTTGGATATCTGCTTTCTTCTCCTCTGATTTGTCTTGAGCTGGAAGGGTTTGATTGAGATTTTGCCATCTCTCTTACCACAGCTGCTACCTTCTTTAAGTTCTTGTTGGGAGCCATGACTTTTTGATCACCGTTTCCCACAGACGGCGCCAAATATTCGGATCAAAATGACGTGGCCTGAAGCTTCTGGTAATGGACTTCGAGGTTTTGCCTTCGACTTGCTCTTCTAGGTATCTTTCTCGACCTCGAGGGGTGCTTAGTTTATTTTTTAGAGTCTGGCAGGCGAGAACCTGAAAAGGGGTTGGCGATTTGCCCCAGATTCCACTTCGAAGCTTAAGTCAGTAATGGAATATGAGAGAATATTGTAAAAATATATCAAAGATTTAAGATTATTTAAGTAATGAAAGTGCTCCCCTATTTATAGGGGGAAAGTACCGACTTTCTTTGTGGCGGCAGCTTACTTGTGATTAGCTGCTCAGTGGCGGTGGCCGCCTTTCTCTGATTGGCTGAAGGGAGGCGGTAAAATGTCATTAGGTGACAAGTAGGTCGCCACCTCATCAATCCTTAGTGTTGAAGGTTTCTTCAACTAGGTGACAAGTATGTCGACAGCTGGTGCCTCTTCCTTAGGAGGAAAGGTTTCTTCAACGAGGTCACAAGTATGTCGCCAGTTGGTGACTCTTCCTTAGGAGGAAAGGTTTTCTCTGAGGCGGCAAGCATGTTGCCAGTTGTCTTTTCCTTAGGAGGAAGGTTTCTTCAATATTGCTTGGATGTCGACTCGACTCTTACCTTGAGAGGGAGAGTTTTGAGCGGTCTTGTCGCGATTCTTCGAGTATCACATTAGTGGTCGACACCTCTTATTATTAGCGTCGACCATTCATCTTTGTTTTCTTCTTCTGATCACGATTGGTCGTCGATATTTTTCTCTTGGGTCTCGACTCAGACATCATCGATTTTCCTTGAGTCTATCATCATTAATCGTAACCCAACACATTAATTACGTTATTTCTGTCAAAAAATATTAGAAATTTGAACAAAAAAAAAAGACAAAACTTGAAGAAAAAACATTAAAGTAGAATTTAAAAAAGTCAAAATATTAGGGGTAAAGTTGAAAAAAAAAAATTCGCCCGAGTGGTTCTAGGTGGCCCATCAGGAGTGCAACGCTTGTAGTATATGCTTGCTCCAACCCTAAACTAATCCTAACTCGTGGCCGTAAGGGATAAGGTGCTGACCATAAATATTTTTTCATTCCCATTGTCACTAGCGGGATTTGACCCCTGACATATGGTTAAAGATAAATCGTTGAACCACTACACCATATCATACATCAGTAGTGCATCACATGTAGCATGCTTGCTCCAAGCCTAGACTAATCTCACATCGCGCTCATAAGTGATAAGTTGCTGGCCATGAAGTCCGTAAGGGTTAAGGCGCTGACAATGAATGATTTTTTTTTTGTTTCCCGCATGGTGGTTCTAGGTGGGTCCTATCAGGAGTGCAGCACCCGTAGCATGCTTAATCCAAACGTAAACTAATCATCACTCGCGCCCATAAGGGATAAGGTGCTGGCCATGAAGCCCGTTAGGGGTAAGGTGCTGACCATGAAAATTTTTCAATTCTCATTGTCACTAACGGGGTTTGACCCCTGACATATGGTTAAATGATGAAGTGCTGAACTACTATACCATATCACTACATCAGGAGTGCATCACCCGTAACATGCTTGCTCCAAGTCTAGATTAAGCCCCACTAGCGCTCGTAAGAGATAATGTGTTGGTCATGAAGTCCGTAAAAAGTAAGACGTTGATCATAAATATTTTTTCATTCCCATAGTTATTATACTTCTAGTATTATTATATTTTCAATTTAAAAGTAGTAGCCAAAATAAATAAATTATTAAAACATAAATAAATATATATTTTTTTTGGCCATCCACATAAATAAATATCAGAAGCATACAAGAAAACATAAATTTCACAAGTTATATGAAGAACTTTCCAAATATAATAATACTAATAAGAGCTTCTTCGCTGGGAACCTCCCTTGAAGCAATAAATAAAATAAAAAATAAGAAAAGAAGAAGTGGCCAATGGGGATGCGTGGCTGAGGTGGTGCTGACTGATGACTGGTCAGTGCTTCTCGATTTGTTGAGAGAGAGAAGGTTCGGTGGGGACCACACTGACACCGACCCAAATGCGGCGAGACGCAGCATATTTGTAATTTTTTTATGCTACCAAAAAGCCATTTCCAACGGTGGTGGATGGTCGTCATGTTAGTGCTGTAGCCCTCTCATTACTAACTTTCTTTGTTATTATTATTTTCAATTTGAAAAGTGTATTATAATTTTACATCATCTTTCATACATATTTTCATTATTAATCTCGAATCTCATTAATTATTAAAAAAATACAAGTGGAATAAACTAGTAGTATCTTTCCATAATTCTTAACTTGTTCCAAGCACTTTCGATGATAGTGCCTAGTCCCTATTCCTAGTTCCTAATTGTTTAGTCTTATTTACCGTAAGTTCTTACAGGTAATGAATAAGTAGAAACTTTTATTTTCAACGGGAGTGCCTTGTTCAAAAATGAGAGTTTTTAGTTCTAATTTTTTCCACTGGACGCTAACTAGGCGCCACTAGGCGTGATTATGATTACTAATAATGTTTTTTTGTCATTATCGAATGAATAGTGAAGTGAGACAGTGACTACTAGTAGGAACTCTCATGTTACTGTTCATGTCGGTGTCAACTTCTTAATATTATTATTCAATTGTTTTGCTTCTCTCTTTGATTGTATATATATTCTATTACGCTAATTCAGATAATGACATGAGCCGTAATCGGTCATTTAAATGCTAAGTAACTTAAATAATGGCACAAACCAAAATTACTACTTTTTAACTTCGAATCAATTTCAGAATTTCCAGATCTAATTTTTATATATTTTACCATGTTGAACAACCGTCAATTCTAAATTTTGAAATAGTTTAAAATTTCATATTATTAACTATGAAAAAAAATCTTTAAAAAATATATTATTTATGATAAATTGTTATAAAATTTATACCTTTAGGTGATATATAATATATTTATGATTTACGTATATTCAAAATCGTTAGTAAAATAAAGTATTAATATATATAACTGATTTACTAATTTGATGCATAAACGTGAATCGACTGACGGTAATGAATCAAGATATGTCAATCATCGTATAACAGATCTTGTATAAAATGTATATTGAAAATAATATTCAGTTACGCGATAAAGAGAAACATAAAACAATACAAGAGGATTTAGTCGAACATCTCTAGCAATTTAGTAATGTGTGTGACAATTCTATGTAGTTTCAAATATATATATATATGTTCATTTTTATTTTAGTTGGCAACTTTAATGTATTATTTGTATATTTTTTGTAGTGTAGTTTTTAAATTATTGCAATCATTATTTATTTAAAAAAAATAGGTCTTCATTTATATATTATATTCGTAAATTTTAGTAAAAAATTTTAAATACCAAAAGAATCATTTTATAAAAAATAAAAATAACAATTATAATACGTAAATAATTGAACTATTACCCTAACGACGTCGAGTTTTGAATTTCGGTATAACAATACATGTCGGTCAAAGTTGGAATCCAAATATTTAATCTAAAATTGACCAACTTTAACGAATTCGTAAAAATGTAAATTTCATTAAAAATCAATTACTTTTTATGATTTTGTATATTTTTTTCTTCTAAATACGAATATTTAAATTATATATAATGCTTAAGGGTGAAACCAAAATCCGGTTAGTCCGAAAAACCGGTGAAAACCGAACCGGTCCGGACCGAAAAAACCGAATCCGAAATATACGGTTTGGTTTTTGGTCGGATTTTTTTACTCTAATTCAGTTTTTCGGTTCGGTTCGGATTTTGAATTTTGAGGACCGTGGGGACCGAACCGACCGTTATGCTAACTAAATATGTAAAATATATACTATATTACTTGATATTAATCAATATAATTAATTAATTAGGTTAACAAAAATTATAAAATAGTCACATATGAAGATTATTTTTTCTAATTTTGTTTTATAATTTATTTAATTATATTAATTGATGCTATTTTTCATTTCGGTTTGATAAATTCCATGAAAATAATGAGAATTTTAAACGGTGATTGTTAATTTTGGATTTTCGGTTTAAACCGAAAACCGAACCGAAAAAACCGTACTATCAATGGACGG
This sequence comes from Clarkia xantiana subsp. parviflora, assembly GCA_036873135.1. Lineage (NCBI taxonomy): Eukaryota > Viridiplantae > Streptophyta > Magnoliopsida > Myrtales > Onagraceae > Clarkia > Clarkia xantiana. The sequence goes on along the minus strand of JAPTYO010000008.1, from coordinate 12,861,442 downwards.
TTTATTTTTCCTCATACGGTTTTTTGGTCGGGTTTTTTAAAGAAAAAAAATCGGACCGAAAATATGAGTAACCGACCGAACCAAGCAAAAAACCGGTCCGGCCGGTCCGGTTTCACCCCTAATAATGCTTTCAAAAAAATAAAAAACATATTGTGAGTTTGTAATTATATTGGTCCCAATATAGAAAGTGGAACTGAGAGCACTTGTAGTGGACAAATTTTGAAGATCATTTTGCCTATGTGGAAGAGAGGGTGGGACACAAATTGTCATCCCCACTAATTTGGTTGTCTAACATTTAATCTCTCTCATCTAAGTTGGTCACGACCATTTATTAATTTCATGATAACTTTTACAACTATTTAATTAATAATTAACTAAATTCACTTTCTTTCGTAATTCAACTATATATATATATATATATATATATATATATATATATATATATATATATATATATATATATATATATATATATTACGGTAGGTATATAGAGGTATAGGAGGAAGTCACAGTCTTCAGTGAATTATTATATCTTCATTACAAACGTGAAGTATGAAGTTGATTACATTAATGGAAATGAAGTTGATTACATTAATGGAAGTTGATCAACGGCTAATTTTTTTTATTCAACAATATAATAGAAATTTATTTTAATGATTTGAATTATGTAATTTTTAATATTTCATAAAAAAAACTACTTCAATATATTTTTTTTTCATTAAAAATGAATTATAAGTAAATATATTTACATGTTTATTTATTATTAATTTATATTGTATAAAAATTATACGAGTTCAAAATAGCATTGCCTAATATGTCCAAAATGAATTTGACCAATTGTGAGTGATATTACCAAATTATTTTTTTTCTCTCTCTTGATGATGTGTCAATGAGGTGGCTTAAAATGTGTGTCAAAATTTTGCCCATTACAAGTGCTCTGAGCATCCACCATTAGAGAGAGTTTCAATATTACTGTAGAAGTTATTGTAGTAGTGTCATTTCGATGAGTTGTCAATGACATGGCAGTTGACGTGGAGGCACTAGGCACTCATCATTGGAAGTGCTCAGTCTTGATATGAAAACTCACATCAAAAGTTTGAATTTTGCGAGAATATATAGTAGGTTCAAATAACCCTAAACATATATAGGGTGACCCAAGGCTGGTTGAACCAATTGGTAAAACGAGTTGCGTTCACAAGAGCGGTCTGGGGTTGAATCTCACTGTAGATGCCACCTTATGAAGGGCTTTAACTTTAACGCTCCGGTCCGAAATTGCGAAAGCAACTGTATATAACAGAAAAAAAATATATATATATATATATATAGAGTGGATTGTTTAAAAAAAATTGTATATACTAATTAAATCAAAGCTCGCAATGAGTTCTTATTCTACTAAAGTTATAAAATAATATCTAATAAATGGGATAAAACTTGGCATATTTATCTTTATTTGTTATGAATATCGAAATCACAACAATTATCTATTTATGGCATAACTCACAATAGTAAAGATTTCAATTCCATGAGTTCAAAATTTACTTCACAAAATTAAATACATCCCTTTATAATTAGAAAATCCATCCCCACTTCCTTTTTGGTGTGCATGTTTTTGTTCTCAATTTCAATATCAGGAGTGTTAACATTAAAGTTTTTTTTCCCCCAAAATGTGTGTTTCTTGTGTTATTATTCGAACTTCATTCCACAATGAATCATAACTCGTTTGCCCAAATAGTCTAACAAACCTTGATAAACTATTTATTAGATAGTGTAGAGAGGGGGTTGAATCATATGTATAATAATCAAGAATGTATAATGAATCAACCAAGTATTTACATGTTAGGATGCCACTATATATAGGAGATCAATCCTAACTAACTAGTCAACTATATAAGTCAACCTAAGGTACCATGTATCTATACAAGTATGAGTACCTATCTATGTATGTACAAATATGTACATCTATACTATTCAAGAGAGGAAGCCAACTTGAGTTCATCCTCCTAACATGTCCTAAACACCAAACAATTGGTAACCTAATCATGGTTGAAAGTACCCAAATGTAGCAATTCAAGCAACGATTTGGGCATGCTTATTAGGAACATCAAAACCTTTAGCTGTCAAAGCACTAGTGGATTGGCAACGAAAGCTATGTCTTTCTGTAGCCTCTCAAACAATTAAATTCGATTTACTGCTAGAATAATCCAAAATAGATGACATATTATATATTTAAATTTTAAACTAAGTCAATATAAATTTTATAATAAGTGATTATCGTGAGGCATTTACTTTTTTTTTTTTTTTAATAATAATGACGAGGTGTTTATTTTGTAAATTCACATTTATATTTTATACATCTTTATATTCAATACCTAAATAATTAATTATATATTATAGCTTTTTGGTTGGAAATTGAGATCCCTAGCCCATCATGGAGCAACTTGCAATAATTTAGTTTTTTTGGGGGTAAACAACTTGCAATAAATTGGACAGAGTGTTGTGTGGTGATGTTGCTTGTGGGGTTTCTTCCACTCCCAAGATAGGAGGAGACCAATGGGTCCCACTCTTCCCTCAAGTGGAGGAGAGGAACCCCTAATAAATAATAGCAGAGTAATGCTAAAATGAGTGAATTCCAGAATAGTTTTGATTGCCTCTCAAATTAGGTTTTTTTTTTTTTCGAAATTAATTTCTAAAATAGGTTTTTCTATTTCTTTTAATTAGGTATATTTTTTACTTTACATTCCAAAGTTTATATTTTGTTATAATTGACCCTAAATTGAAATAATACAAGAAATATGTTAGAAAATTTGAAAAAATAAGGTAATTATACGTAAAAGTTAAAAACTAAAAAATAATAATTATTAATTGTGAAAATAAATTATGCTAAAGGATATAAATTATAAAAAAAAATTGTGATATAAAATGTAAAGAAACTAAATACTCATGATTTTTTAAGTATGAAAATATAAAAATGAAAGCGTACATAAATCCTAAGTAAAACATGTTAAATTTATAAAATTAGTGACTGAAAAAAACAACAACTAATTTAAATTTGAAAAATCAATAGAATAAATTTAAGAATGAATTCAGTTTGTATATTTTTTTTCATACTCTTGATGAATAGTTTTTATATCATTATATGTTGTTTTTCTTGCCAATATAAAGTTGTTTAAAAACTTATTTATTTTTATATGTAAATTATATCCTTTAATTTCATATATTTTTTAAAAATTAAAAGCTACAAAAAAATGTTTGTTTGATTATTTTTTAATGTGTATTTTTTATCATTTTGTTAATTAAATATTTTTTATTTCCATTTTTTTTTTATGCTTTTCATATATTTAATTTTCAATTTTTTTCTTGTATTATATTACGATTGAGGGTTCATTTGTAGCATAATGTAAACTTTATGATGCAAATAAACTATAAATATTATTAAAAATATGAAGAGACCTATTTTGAGAATTAGTTTCTGAACAAGTCTAGTTTGGAAATTAGTTTCGAGAAGTGACCTAATTTAGTCATTCACTCTGTTAAAATGGCCGATAGTTTCTGTACTGTGATTTCTGTAGATACTCCATATGAAGACACGTGGCACAGTGACTCTCCATCATAGTCTTTACTTATTTGTTTCCGCTTTTACCCTAAATGTAAATATATTTAATTTTTAATCAGTAAATTAGAACCTGACCAACAAAAATCCGTAAATTAGCATATTAAAGTTGATCTAATATATTTATTTTATATTATATGCTTTTATTAAATTGCTAAAATAAATTTATGTATTTTTTGGTATTCTATTCTATTTATTTGTACTTTATTTTTCAATTCATGTCATTAATTTTATATGATACGACCATCACTTTTTTTTTTGCAACAATACGACCATCACTTGAAATTCATAAAATGCATATGCTTAGTCCACAATATAATGATAAATGGTGTAAAATCAACTTTATCACAAAAGTTAACATGTAAAATTTCTCTAAAGCACAACTAAAGGTACAAATTTAGAGATGATTCGTAGATTTTTTTTTTTCTGTATATTACTATATATATTATTTAAAATATTATATATAATTTATAAAAATAATTCAATAAGTTGAAAGTTGCTTTATATAATATTATTACATTTATGTATAATTAGTAAGCATATTGTAATGGTAAATAATGAATAACTTAAATGACATGTGAAAATTATTATCTAATTTTTAAAATTTAAAATAGTTGAACGTAATAGCTGATATCAATGAAAAGTTATGAAAATAATACAAATCAATTAGTTAACAAGGCTTTGGTAAATAAATTATAAAAACTAATTACGAGGGTACATTTGAAATAAGATAAAAATGGACATAGTCATTAATGCAGTAAGAAAGATCATCTGCCACGTGTCTTCAGTACAATTGTCAATACTCAATACAAATCACCGGTCTATTTCACCGGCTCTTTTATCATTATTCATAATAGCATTTCATCATCTTCCATGTATAAGAAATAGAATTAGAAAATAACAAGATATTTATTTGCCTATACGAGTTTCGTAAAGTTCAATTTCGATAAACAAAAAATTTATTATAAAATTATTATTAATTCGTGTGTACAAAGACATATTAAAAAATAATATATTTAAAAAATATGACATATTATTGTTTATTATTTTACTATTATTATACGTAAATTAAAAATATATAATATCATATCTTTGGAAATGAATTCGCCTCTACTTTTACACGAAGAAAACAGTTCATAAACAAAATTTCTATATATAGTCATGACTGTTTAATCACATATTCAGTAGTAGATCATAATTAGTATTATGAATAAAAGGAAAAAATAATAATATTGTTCTACATTAAGTATTATATAATATTATTATTATTTAATAACGTGAATTAATTTTGTATATTTTAAAATTCAGAATCATTAATAGGTCCGCACTACACCCTAACATACATTTTTAACCATAGAATTAATGATTTTGCTACGTGTATTATCTACAATAAAAATAATATAAACATAATTAGATTATTTGACTCATCACCGTCGACTCGACTACTATATGTTTAATTAAAGCTCGAATTTGAGGCAAGACTTTTAAAAAAGAATAAATGCATCATTTATTATAGCATGCAAATTCAACAAGTTTTTTTTAATAGAAAATATCTTTTTCGAACAAAAAAGGAAATTGGGGTTTTGGATTCATATTTTGAACTCAGATGAATCACATGAGTTCATATTCGAACAAAGATGCATAGATGCATCACATGAGTTCATATTCGAACACATATGCATAGACGCAGCACCTGGGTTAAGATTTGAACCCAAGTGCTACATTTGAGTATCTGACCCAAGATGTGGCATCTGGGTTCAAATCTGAACCCAGGTGCTGCATCTGGATTCATATTTGAACCCATGTATAACACTAGGGATGGCAACGGGTCACAGGTACCCGCCGACCCGCGGGTACCCGACCCGATTTTGACCCGATGACCCGCCGATCCGCGACCCGCGGGGCGGGTTCGGGTTTGGGTTCACGGGGACCCGCCGACCCGACCCGACCCGAACTTTCATTTTACATATATATTTAATATATGTATATTATATAAAACTATACGGATAATATAACACATAGTCAAAATAATAATTATTCTAATGAGCGGGGTGATTTATATTTGGATTATGAGTTAATTTAATAATTTATGATTTAAATTTGGAGTAGAATTTGGATACGGTAACATAGAATTTAAATTTTAAGATTTAAAACGATAAATTATACCTTACACGGGTCGACCCGCGGGTCGACCCGACCCGACCCGAAAGTGCATGGGACGGGTCCGGGTCGACCATATTGACCCGCGGGGCGGGTCCGGGTCTGGCGATACCCGCCCCGACCCGCCCCATTGACATCCCTATATAACACCCATGTTCTAATTTGATCCTGTTGAATTTGGCGGGCTGGATCAAGGCAATCTTGGACTTGTATTCTGTGAGATGTTGGGCTCTGTTAGTTGTACTAATGTGATTGTTGGTTCGGTTGGTTATTGGGCTTGGCCCATTCAACGGTTGGCTTATATTCAGTTAGCCCAGTGTTTTACTGAGGACTAACTTGTGGAGGTTTGAACAATAGGGGACCCTTGAGTAATTACTCGGGACCCCGCCCATATTTAAGGTGAGAGTATTAGGGATTCGTCCTTAGTGCTCGACGAGCCGCAAATCCAGTATCAAAATTCTCTCTTCGTCTTTTCATATTCTAGGTTTAGCTCTGCTAGGGTTTGGAACTTCACATGGTATCAGAGCGGCGAATCGCCGTCGCCGTTCGATCTTGAGGCCTTCTTCTGCGTCTACCACCGCTGCTGATCCTTTTTAGAGTTCCGCGAAGACGATTCGGCTTCTTCTTTGCCAAATCGGATTCGTCGCTTCGCTTCTTGCCTAGGGCTTCCGGGGTCATCTTCTCGTCTTGCTGTTTTTTCCTTCGATTGAGTAGTCAACCCTCCCTCTTACAAGATCTTCGATATGTCTGGTGGATCGATTGGGCCGGATGGCACGGAGCAACTCGATGCTTCTGCAACCGTCGTCAATATCGTCAGCCTTTATTTCTCTAAGGATATTCATGCCTTCCATCCACTGTATCTCCATACTTCTGATAATCCAGGTCAGAGCTTGATTTCTTTGAGACTCTCTGACCCGATAACTATAGGAAGTGGAACAGGGGCATGCAGATTGTTTTGCTGGGAAAGAACAAATTAGGTTTTGTTACGGGATCTTGTAGATATGATGCTTATGAAGAAAAGTTTCATTTACTATGGGAACGTTGTGGTGCGGTTATTCGTGGTTGGATTATTAATTCCGTGACTGATGATATTGCTGATGGGATCATGAATCTCGACACTGCTTTTGCTGTGTGGAAAGAGCTTCAGGATAGATTCAATAAGATGAATGGGTCCAGAATTTACCAATTGCATCGGGAAATTGCTTTGGTTCGTCAAAGAGTAGATTCTATTTCTGTCTTTTTCACCAGAATCAAGAACCTATGGGGAGAATACGATTCTTCTTGCTCTTTGCCCCACATTGATGGTGATCTATTCAAGAGACACTTAGAGCATAAAGATAATGAGCGTCTATTTCAATTCCTGATGGGCCTGAATGAAAACTTCTCTAATGTCCGCAACAATCTTTTACTATGGACCCCTTTGCCTACCCTCAATCAAGCTTACAATATGCTGCTACAAGAGGAGAGTCAGAGAGACATATCCTCTTCAGTGTCTGGTCCTGATGGAGTTTCCTTCTCTGTCAAAGCTTCAAATCCAAATGATGGAAGACCAAAGAGAACTCTACATCTCAACCTCGAATGTGACTTCTGTAAAAAGAAGGGACATACTTATGAACGCTGTTTTGCAAGAGGCTGTGACTATTGTAAGAAAAATGGGCACACTCGTGACATTTGCTTCAAGTACAAGGAAATGATTCAGAACAAGGCAACAATTGGGAAAGCCAACAGTGTCTCTCATGTCTGCAATGAGATCAATACTGTAGATATTCAGACTTCAGATGCCAAGATACAGGGTATGTCGGGGAAATGTGACTCTGTCAAACGAGCAGTTTGACAAACTCCTACAGAGGGCAGGAAGCAGTGGGGTGATGGCAAACGTTGCTACTGCTACCACTTCTTGTGAAGATGTACTTCAGGCTGCTGGTATGAAAACCTCCATCCTTAACTGTGATTACTCTGAATCGTGGATTTTGGACACTGGTGCTAGTTGTCATATGACCAATTGTTTTTCTTGGCTGATCAATTTGAAAAAACTTTCTGATGCAAAAGTTCAATTGCCAAATGGAAACTTTTCTGTTGCTGCTGGTGTTGGTGATTTCGAAATCTGTAAAGGAAAATTGTTGAGAAATGTGCTTTATGTTCCAGATTTCAATATCTCCGTTAACACAAGATCTGAACTGCTCTGCCACCTTTTCCTCCAATATTGCTGTTATGCAGGACTTCTCAAGTGGGAGGGCCTGGGGAAATGGTGAGCACAGTCAGGCTTGTATCTTCTCAAACCTAACCCTCCAATGGATTCTGCTGTTGCTTTAAATAGTTTGAATAAAGTGGACCCTCATTTGTGGCATAAGAGATTGAGACATGTTTTTGTAAATGTTTTAAAAAGGTTTCTTGCTGATTACAATTTACCTAATAAGAATATTGGAGTTGATGATTGCATGGTGTGTCCCCTGGGTAAATTGACTAGAACTTCTTTTGACTTATCTGATTCAAGAGCTGATTTACCCTTTGACTTGGTTCATAGTGATGTTTGGGGCCCTTATAAAGTTCCCACCTATGATAACAAAAGATTTTTTCTCACACTAGTTGATGACTTTTCTAGACTGACCTGGGTTTTTTTTGATGCAATTCAAGCATGATGTGTCTGAGATACTGAAAAATTTCATTGAGATGGTTAAAACTCAATTTGGAAAAGTCACCAAAGTGTTTAAAACAGATAATGGTGGGGAATTTTTCAGTGATCACTTGACCATATATTTTAAAAACAAGGGAATTTTGCACCAAAACTCTTGTTCTTACACAACAGAATGGACGTGTTGAAAGAAAACACCGTCATATTTTAGAAGTTGCTAGATGTCTGAAACTCCAAGGGTTCATCCCTAATAAATTTTGGGGAAATTGTATTCTTACAGCTTGTTACCTTATTAATCATATGCCCAGTAATGTTCTAAATCATAAATCTCCTCTTGAGATATTTCTTGGAAAGAAACCAAATATTAAACACTTTAAAGTATTTGGATGCTTATCTTTTGCAAAGAGGTTAGTTGGGCTGGATAAATTTGCTGCAAGAGCAATTCCTGCAGTTTTTATGGGATACTCTGAAACCTAAAAGGCTACCTTTTGTTTGGCTTAGAGTCCAAGTCTTTTTTTGTAAGCAGGGATGTGAAGTTTTTGGAACACATTTTTCCTTTTAAAAGCAGCAACTTTAACCCTCAACCCTTCTTTGATACTGACTCGTTGGATGATTCTATTATTGATGACAATGCTGTCTTACATGAACAAGTTGAACCCCAGTTGGAAAATGAAAATGTTGGATATCAGTCAGAAAATCCATTAGATGATGATGACCACCTTATAGTGGAATCTGATAATGATCAAAGTCCCAATATTGCAGATGATGATGTCCCTATTACATCTGATGCAGATCCTCCATCTGTCTGGAGATCTAGTAGAGTGAAAAGAGCTCCAAAACACTTAAGTGATTATGTGGTCTCTTCTGTGAAATCTCAATATCCCATGTCAGATTACCTGAGTTATGATTACATTTCTGATGATTATAGATGTTATCTGACATCTGTTGACAAATTGGTTGAACCTACCTCTTTTGAGGAAGCTATTCAGGATGATGGTTGGGTAAAAGCAATGCAGGATGAAATCCAGGCCCTGGAGGACAATGGTACTTGGGAGTTAGTACAACTCCCACTTGGTAAGAAACCCATTGGTTCAAAATGGGTTTACAAACTGAAATACCATTCTGATGGTACCTTGGAAGGGTATAAAGCTCGTTTTGTGGCAAAAGGGTATAAACAGAAAAAGGGCATCGATTATTTTGAAACATTTTCTCCTGTGGTTAAAATGAAAACTGTGAGGACCATTTTATCCTTAGCATCTGTTAATTGTTGGCATCTTTTCCAAATGGATGTTTTTAATGCTTTTTTACAGGGTGATTTAACTGAGGAGGTATATATGTCATTACCTCAAGGTTTTCGTAATCATGGGGAGTCTAATATCAATCTTGTTTGTAGATTACGAAAATCTTTATACGGTTTAAAACAAGCTTCTAGACAATGGAATTTAAAATTGACAGATGCTTTGATTTCTTCTGGATACTCACAATCTGCTTTTGATTACTCCTTGTTTTTTAAAAGGGAAGCCTCTGAGATTGTCATCATGTTGGTTTATGTGGACGACTTACTTGTCACTGGAAACAGTGACAGGCTTATTTCTGATTTAAAGTATGTTCTTTTGTCCAATTTTAAAATGAAGGATTTGGGTGAACTTCAGTATTTCCTAGGGATTGAGGTAGCTAGGTCCAGCAAGGGCATAGTGCTCTCCCAAAGGAAGTACACGCTTGAGCTCATCTCTGAGGTTGGTCTTACAGGAGGCAAACCAGTTGAGACCCCCATGGAGGTGAATTTGAAGCTTACAACAAAGAAATATGATGATGTGGGTACTAACACCCATTCTGATCCTTTGCTAGATGATGAGTCTAGTTTTAGAAGACTCATTGGGAAGTTGTTGTATCTCACCTTAACTAGGCCTGACATTTCTTTTGTTGTGCAGCACCTTAGTCAGTTCTTAAATCAGCCAAAAAAAATCACACTGGGATGCTGCAATGAGGTTAGTGAGGTATCTTAAAGGATGTCCAGGTAAATGTATCCTTCTCTCTTCTAATAGCAAAATAGAACTGATTGGTTTTAGAGATGCTGACTGGGGTAATTGCCTAGAGACTAGGAGATCTTTAACTGGATATTGTGTTAAGATGGGGGAGTCTTTGATCTCTTGGAAAGTAAAAAAAACATGATGTGGTTTCCACATCTTCTGCTGAAGCTGAGTATAGAGCCATTAGGCACACTGTTGGTGAGTTAGTTTGGTTGCGTGGTCTGTTTCTTGAGCTTGGTTTTCCTCAAAATGAACCTTCAGTTGTTTTTTGTGATAATAAGGCTGCAATTCAAATTGCAAATAATCCAATTTTCCATGAGAGAACCAAGCATATAGAAATAGATTGCCATTTTTCTAGGGAAAAACTTTTGGATGGTACAGTTCAGTTTCTACATATAAAAACTGATGAACAACTGGCAGATTTGTTCACTAAGGCCTTGCCCAAAAGACAACGAGGGGTATTTGGAAGGTAAATTGGCTCTGAAGGACTTATATGGTACTAATAATGAGTCTTTGATAGATGCAGGATAAATGAATTATTTGAAGTCCAAGATTGAGGGGGAGTGTTGAATTTGGCAGGCTGGATCAAGGCAATCTTGGACTTGTATTCTGTGAGATGTTGGGCTCTATTAGTTGTACTAATGTGATTGTTGGTTCAGTTGGTTATTGGGCTTGGCCCATTCGACGGTTGGCTTATATTCAGTTAGCCCAGTGTTTTACTGAGGACTAACTTGTGGAGGTTTGAACAATAGGGGACCCTTGAGTAATTACTCGGGACCCCGCCCATATTTAAGGTGAGAGTATTAGAGATTCGTCCTTAGTGCTCGATAAGCCGCAAATCCAGTATCAAAATTCTCTCTTCGTCTTTTCATATTCTAGGTTTAGCCCTGCTAGGGTTTGGAACTTCACAGATCCCACATGCAGCACCTGGTCTGGTTCGAGTTCGAACACGGGTTCATATTTGATTTTTACATTTTCTTATAAAAATTGTTAAAAACTTTAAGAATATGACGAAAAACATGATAAAGAATAAGAAAAAAAATAATGAACACTCGAATTTATTTAAAGTAAGGGCAAAACTGATATTTTAAACTATTTAATCATATATTGAAATGTAGTTAATCAAATAATTACGTCAAAAATTAAAAGTAACCGTTGAGTCACACCGTACAAACATAAGTAATTAGTTGATGAATTATAAACTAGATATATAAACTGCAAATAAATAATATATTTAGATTATATATAAATAAAAATAATATATCACTTAATAAAATGGAACAACAACGGCTTCTTCTTTTGTTTTTTTGGGTAAACAACAACAGATTCATACAATACAAGTGTGGTTTTCATTATTTGCAAATAATAATAATTATTAAAAATAAATGTCCAAATTGAAGAGATATACATATATATCCAACCAAATGGATATACCAATAATATAATAATAAATAGAGAAAAGAAATGAAGGGTAGAAGAAGAAGGCAGCTAAGAGCAATTCCAAAAATAGTTCCTAGTTTCCAGTTTCATGTTGTAAATTTATCATTGTATAGTTCCACTTACTGTTGGTTCCTACTTATAATGATAAAATAGGAACTTTGCATTCCAATGAGAGTTCCTAGTTTCAAAATGGGAGTTCCTAGTTCCTAGATTTGCCACTGGACGCTGACTAGACGCCACTAGGCGTGACTACGATTACTAATATTACTATTTTGCCATTATCAAGTGAATAGTGAAGTGGGACAGTTCTCACTAGTAGGAACTCCCATGTTACTATTCATGTCGGTTCCTACTCTTTAATATTATTTTATTCATTTGTTTTGCTTTTCTTCTTCTTTATATATATATATATAATTATGCTACGCTAAGTCGAACAATGACACAAGCCGTAATTTGTCTTTTTTAATATTAAATAAGTTAAATAATGACACGAACCAAAATTACTACTTTTTAACTTCGAATCAGTTTCAGAGTTTTCATACTCAATTTGTTTATATTTTACCATGTAACACAACCGTCAATTCTAAATTTTGAAAAATAGTATATAATTCCATATTATTTAATGTGGAATAATTTTTTTTTATTAAAAAGTATTATATTATTTTAATGCATATATATTTATATATAATCTGCTTATTATATTATTATTCTATAAAATAAATATTTTTTATTATGATATATTACATATAAATAATATATTTAAAATGATATACAATATATTTTTATTTTATGTATATTGAAATCATTAGTAAAAGCACACGAGGGCTTCACCTTTAACCGATTTACTATTTTTTTTGCCAAACCGATTTACTAATATGTATCTAATTAATGTGCATAAATGTGATTATGCTAACGACGATGGATCAAGACATGTCAATCGATGAATAACAGATATACACCGATATGATGAAATAATATTGATTCAATTAGTTTAATTAATCACTATTATTATATCAATAATGGTAAATACTGCACCTATTAGTAATATTACTATAGTAAAGTGGTGTATAATTATTAAAAAGATTCAATCCTTCTAAAGTTATATTTAATTTTTCCATGGTGAATTATCAAATCAAACTGGCAAAAAAAGATTCAAGGCGATTTGTCGAACATCTTTGGCAATAATTAACAACACACGTCGGTCAAAGTTGGAACCCAAAATTTGATCTAATATTGAAATTTGACGAGTTCATAAAAAATGTGAAATTTCGTTAAACAATCAATTACATTTTTATGATTTTGTACATATTTTATTCCAATTTTATTTTAATTAATTCAGTCTAACACTTGTATTTCATTCATTGGTTTGTTCATGTTCGTATTTTTAAAAATATGAATATTTAATTTATATATAATGCATAAAAAATTTGGTTGAACATCTATTTGATTTTAATATGCATGTGTTAATTCTATGTTGTCTCATATATATATAATATGCTCATTTTTTAGTTGACAAATTTAATATATTTTTTGTATTTTTTTGTAATATGATTTTTAAATTATTACAATGATATTTAACAAAAATTATGTGCTTATTTATATATTATGTTCGTACTTTTTATATAATTATTTAAATACCAAAATTATTTTGTTTTTATAAATATTTAATTTATGTATAGAGTTTTTTGTACAAAAAGTTATATTGTGAGTATAGAATTATGTGGGTCTCAATTTGGAAGTGGAACTAGGTCTCCACCACTGGAGTGAAGAGAGTTCCTATTTTATTATAGCAGTTCCTACTTCGTTGAGTTGGCAGTGACGTGACGAGTGAAGTGGAGGAACTAGAACTCACAATGGAAGTGCTCTAAAGCCTAAAATAATACCGACGCTGATAAGTGATAAGGAACCGTACAGTCTGTCTTCAACCATTTGCCCAATACTCCACTGATAGATAGATAGATAGAGACGTAAAACCTACAAACTTTGTGGCCGGGGCCTCAATCCATTATTACAATCTCAATATATATTATTTATATATAGTCGATTCCATTCATATATATATATTTTCAATTAAGGTTTTTCATATAATTTTAGCTGATAAGTTATGTAAGTTTATTTTATTATTTGATTAATAGTAGAACCATTGCATCAACATTCAATTCTTTGTCTATAAAATGATTCATAAATGTATAAATATTTTTGGTATTTTTTTTTTAAAACTAACTATATTAATAATGTATATATACTGGCTAAATTAATGTTTTGACCAAATATTTTCATTAAATGATTAATTAAATTGTCCGTACAATTGAATTTGAATGATTTATGGTTAAACTGCTCCCCCAACAATTACAGACGAAGCATGAAGCTAGTGAGAGAGAGAGAGAGAGGAACAGTTTGTCTGGTCTACAGTGCATGAAACACGCCTCTTCGTACTCATCCAAAAGCCGCCCCTTCAACAATCAACACTCGTATACATACATACATACATATCTTATATATATATTATAAATATATAGCAACAAATACATGTCTTATATTATATTGTTTCGCATATAATTAAGCTACACGAATATATGTGCTTGAGGTCCAAGGCGAAAGGTGTCGAAACTTCACAAAACCGACAGAAGAGCCAACCCCACTTTTAACAGTTATTATTATTTTTCGTATATAATAATAATTATTATTAATATATGATAAGTATTGGGTGTATATATTGGATAACCATGAAGAAGAAGATTTTAGGGTTAAGGAATAAGGATAATTGAAAGGTCGGAGTAAGGGTGACAGTGGGGACGTTATTACTAAGAGCATCCACGATGGTTTTAAGTAGCACTTTATAAATTTTGTATTATATTTTTTAATTAATGTATGAAAAAAAGTTACTATAATTGTTTTACTATATATTATTTAAAAGTAGTACATACATATTTACATGTTCTTTCGTAATGCATTTCTTAAATGTTACCATAATGTCATGTCACTATATAACCAATTTTTTTTACTCACAAATTAATTCATTTAATAATTATAATTAATAGTTTATTTGACAACAACTAATTAATAATAAAAATATATTTAAGAATGTAGTTAGCTAAAGTTATTAAAAATAAATATTATTTACATATATTTTAACATTAAGTATTATTTAATTAACATAAATGACAAATATAACAATTTTAAAAAATATAAATTATATAAAATGACATAACATCTATTAATTAATACAAGACATCATCCGGTGGTATAAACCTCACGCTAAATAAGAAGCTGCATATAATTTTTTAATGATTTTTTTTTTTTTTTCAGATCAGATACCATTAAAATAATTGTTAAGTTATCTTAGTGAAACACTGAGATAAATCACAATTTTATTTGTCTCTTTCAAGAAAATAATTAAGATCCACATATCTATAATTTAGTTATATAGTATAATTTTTTTTATATATTTACATTCCTTTCGCAAGTTCGGACCGGTAGCGTTAAAGTTAAAGTCCTCCCCAAGGCAGCGTCTCCGGCGGATTTCAACCTCGGATCGCCCGCGGCGAACACAACTCGCTTTACCAGTTGGTCCAACCAACCTTAGGTTAGTTATATCTTAGGTTAGTCTTAGTTATATAGTATATGAACCGTAAAAATAATAATAAATAATGTACTATTACATTCTCAATTTTAGAGGCCGTAGGTTATGGTAGTTTATTTAAAAATAAAAATAAAATTGTAGTCGCTTTGAAAATTGGAATAGTAGTTAGAATTTTTTATTTTTTTGGCCAGAAAATAGTAGTTAGAATTTTTTTTTTTTTTTTTTGGCCAATAGTAGTAGTTAGAATTAGATAGAGAGATTTGGCACAATTTCCTTTTTTTTTTTGTAATTTGACCCTCCCAATGACCCGGAGCTACTCAATTAAACCTAACAATTATCCATGTCATCATGTTGTACCTACTACCTCTTCTATTGGGCTCCAATTGGTTCATTTTTTTAAGGTTGAGTCAGTTATCATACTTATCCATTGAATTTCTAGGAGAGATATAATCAAATATTACTTTTTAACTTTTTTTTTTGGCCAATTATTACTTTTTAACATTCAACAATCTAAAAGATAGAAAAAGTTACAACTTCAAAATGATGAACTAGAAAAAAAAAATCGAGTCATATATGTTTCTCTAAGATTTAACCTGAAATAATGCATCATATAGTTCAATATATATATATATGTGAGTGCTAAGTAAGATGTATAATGTTTATAAATATTTTTCCAAACTTAACTAAGAGAGCAAGTGTTACACTTGAAGGCTAATAGTAGTTAGTAAGAAATTATTAGATGGACTCAGTCCGCCACGTCAGCATATGGACCAGCCAATAAATAAGAGATACGTCACAAATGTATACAATATAATTAACTTTGGTTAACACATGATTACAACTCAATATAATTTCTTGTAATTATTCAATGCCCCTTTTTTGGCCTTATAAAATAAATTTCTCCTATAATTTTTTTTTTCATATATAAATATAATATGAAAGTCCTAGTTTTTTTTTTTTTTTTTTTTTTAATTTATAAAACCTATTACACATGGTGAACCCTTGAGGGCAAAGTAAACCATAGAAAAATGGACACTTGCCATCTAGGGTTCACCATGTCTAATAGGATTTTAGAAAAATATCAAAATCTATTGACATTTGTATAATATTTATACTTGAAAAAAAAAATTATAGGAGAAATTAGTTCTATTAGGCCAAAAAAGATAGGATTACTTATGAGAAATTATAGTGGGTTGTAATCCTATAGTCACCAAGTTAATTATATAGTATACATTTTGACGTGTCTCTTAGTTATTGGCTGGTCCATATGCTGACGTGGCGGACTTGGTCCATCTAATAATTTCTCGTAGTTAAGGGAATTAAAAGGGAGAAGATTTTATTTTGGCCAAAGAAGAGATAATTATAAGATTAGTAATGGTTTATTCAAGTCATATTATATCATCATCAAGAGACAAAAGGGGGATGAGGATGAGCAACAAGAAGATCACCGACAGACTATCATTTTTCCCTCCAACAATCGGAGAGAAATCCGGCACCGGTGATTTACAAAACCTCGCCGGAATCAGAATCCCGGGATCGGAAACTTTTCCAACTGATCAAACCATAAAGATTTTTTAAAAAAGGTAAATAATTAGCGGAATTTTACAGCAAAATTCTGCGTGACGTCATGGGTCAGATCACAGGAAGTGGAGCAACGTCATGTCGTTAGCCCTCTCGCCGGAGCCGCTCTCGAAGCATGTCGTGGTGGCTGTGGTGGTGCCGGACTCCTCGGAATTCATCGACGGACTGTGCGGCCGCCGCCATGCTGCTTCCATCTTTCTGAAAGGCGCCGCCTTTGCAGCCGCCGCCATCGACTGCCTCGGCGTCAACCTCAGATCAAGATCGATCTGCTGCACCGACACGACGGCGGCGGCGGTTTCCTCCACCTTCTTCCTCTTCGATCTGGAGGTAGAGAACCGCGACAGGTTGCCGTTGGGAGTCTTCCACATGTCGGGGCACGAGACCTCGCCCTCGTCGGAGGTCTCGTCGGCGGGAGAAGATCCCTCCATGAGCTCCGGCATCGGCCGGAGAGTTCCGCCGCGGAGCACCGTCTCGACAGCCGCCTGGCAAATACTCCAGTTCCCCGTCCACATGAGCCCCACCGCGCCGTTCACCGGATTCACTGTTCTTCCACAGGCTTCGAATAGCAGAGACTGAAATAACGCTGCAAATAATCCGATGTCAGACAGAGAGAAAAATACGACAGATCTAGAAACCTCGGACGAAGTTAAAAATCCAGAAGCGTACCGGGACGTTGGGATTCAGGGACGGCGGAGATGAAGGACATGAGGCCGGCGCGGCCGAAGAACTTGGCGACGAAGACGGTGGCGTGGCCTTGGGCTTCGGGGCTCTCAATCCACTGCAGACACGACCGGAGGATGCACGATTCGCTGCATCCCTTCCGCAGAACTCGGCAACCATTGCAACTCATGATTGAGTCCCTTCAATTGCTTGGACCCCAAGGATGTAGCGAAGCGAAGCAGAGAAGAGAGAGAGAGAGAGAGAGAGAAACTGGGGGTGAAGAGTAAGGGGAAGGAGATATATAGACAAATGGGAGAAGTAAAAGAAAGGTGGGTGGAGTTAGGGTTAGAGTAATCTTTGACAAGGTGGGTTTCAGGGTGGTTTTAAGTAGTTAACCATGGTTAACTTTTTTTTTTTTTTTTAATTGTAAAAGTTTGATGTTGGACAAAAAATGGTAAAAGTTTGATTAAAATATTATACCCTACATAACATATATATTGCGTCAGATAAAAGAATACAAGTAGAATTAAGATTTAACAAGTCGGTTTTTTTACTATGGTTACTGATGTAACTACGTTGATGGATTAATGGATGTGCTGGTTGTCTGATAAGTTTGATCCTAAAATAATCATATGATGAGAAGGCAAATCCGAATATTATGTAGCGGAATGAATTTAAGTTTGATATTAATGTATTATTTTTTATTTAAAAAATAAAATAAAAATGAAGAATTGAAGAGTGGAGGGAGAGAGAGGGAGATTCCAAAGAGTTGGGCGAGGAGCGGCTCCGTGTTTCCGCATTGTGGTTTGAAACCTCCGCCGTTGGATTCTCGAATCCACCTTTGTGCAGTGAGTGGCTTCCTCCTTTTATGCTTAGTGGATGAATTAATGGATGGATGGATATATTTGCTCTTTCGACTTGCGGCATAATTTGTCATCCTTTTTATTTCTTTTTTCCTTTCTTTCAAGTTACGGAAGGAAAATATCGTATTTTTAATTCATTATTATTAAACAAAACAAAAGGTAGCACTATCCACCAATGAAGAATATCTTCTCTTAAATTTACTTTTCATATTTTTTTTAATGTTATATATGGTTGGTAGCGCTAGCGTAGCGTTCAACGATTATAGTTCAATATATAAATTATAATATACACTTAAACTATTGCTATAGTTGGAACTATTATTATAGGATCATTATTTCGTGAAGTGATATTTCTCTTTTTTATGTGGCCATTTCAACTCGACCAACTTGTGAATAATCACTTATTATTATTATTATTCTTATTACTATATTGAAATAAGTATAAATGTTAAATGTACTCACTCAAATATTTGAGCTTATTAAGAAAGTTGAATTTTTTTTTATACATGCATCTTATTCTTAATAGTGGTATTAGTACGAACATGATATAATATCAATTTAACTGAAAGTGTTTATATGTATTATATAAAAACGTGTCAAAACACATTCACTTTACAAGTTCAACTCATAATTATAGGACAGTTAGGTGTGTATTTTTTCCTAACATAATCATGCTCAATATATTCAATATAACTCTTTGAACTTTGAAGCGTGGCATTTCTTCCTATAATACGTTAGCGGACTAAAAAAATGCGCTATTGATTTCACGCATGATATTGAACAATATTAACGCCTAAAAGGGTTGGCCAAACTCAGCAACAGCTGCAACCAAGCTTATTTACTGATGTTGATTTGATTTTACTATCAATCGAAGCATATTAGACTAATAATTTATTAGGGTTAATAACTAAAAAACTGTCCGAGATTTACCCTATATTAAAATTCGGTTTCTGAAGTTTGAAATATTAAAATGGACTGTCACAAGTTTTATTTTTGTTGAATTTTGGTGTCTCTACGTGTCTTTTCATCTCCATTCAATCATTTTTATCAACCCACCCACCCACTCATAATACATCACTCTTAACTTTTTACAAAATCGTCAAATTTCACCCAAAAATTGAACATTAAAAAAAAGTTCCTAGAAAAGTGGTGTGGAGCCATTTTCCAAGGACAACAGAGCGAGATTTACTTGCGCGAATTTGACCAACTTCTTAGGTGACGGTCCCGGCAAGATGACGAGAAGAAAGTGTGTATGGAAGCTCGAATTTGACCGACGGATTCGTTGGAATTGACTTCTCTAAAGTAATCATACCGAGACACCACATTTTAACAAATTTGAAACCTTGAACACTAAAGTTTAACATTTGAAACTTCAGACACCTAATATTAACATATGGTAAACTTTGGACAGTTTTTTAGCTATCGACCCTAATTATTACTGTAGTCACAGTAATGCAGTGCAATTTCTAATTACTATATAGCTCAACCTAAAAACTACACTATCTTGATTACATCAGCTTCCATCAAAGGCCTAATAATGAATATGTTGACTAATGACGTATACATTATATACTTCCACCAACTTAGTGGGAGTAGACCTTATTGTCAAAGCAATACATCAAAGTTAGCTGGACTCTCATGTACACTTTTCCTTTTGGTAATACACATTATATATATATATATATATATATACTACTCATTTACCCGTAATTTGCATATGCTTCTATTTATGTATATGTAAAATTATATAATAACTAGCTACTTACCCCGCTTACCGCGCGGGTAAAACATATTAAAATATAAAAAATAATTCAATAAAACTAATTTTTTTTATAAGAAATTGTAAACTCTATCTCTTTGTGCATATAAATTACATTTCTATAAAAAAATCAATATTTTAAATAAAATAATATTTTGTATGTAGTAAAATAATATTACTATATATATATATATATACACTTTATATACTATCAATTGCAATTGTATTGTCTATACTATGAAATTATGTTTACTTACTGATGGATATGTGCCCAATTCGAGTTCGTATTTATATTTCGGGCCCCGTAAACAAGTCAAAATTACATCTCGACTTGAAAAACGTCACCCAAAGGGTCAAAACGATCCGGAAGCGCGTTACGCGCGTCCGGACCGGACCTCCGGATTGCGCGGCAATCCGGACCTCGTCGAATTGCGCGGCAATCCGGACCTCGTCGAATTGCGCGGCAATCCGGACCTCGCCGAATTGCCCAAATTCGACGAGGTCCGGATTGCATTGCGGGTATCGTGCGATTACCGTTTCCGCGATTACCGTTACGTGTAGAGAAGTCAAGTTCGCGCATTACCAATATGGATGACGGTTACCGCTTGCTTTTGAACCGTCATCAAACCGCTTTAAAACCGGGTCCGGTCCCAAGGAAGCCTATAAATAGGAGGCCTTGGCCACCCATTTTCACACATCCTCTCATTTGCCCAACTTTGGTATTTTGAGCTCTGACTTCTCTCTAGAAATATTTTCTCTCTCTAGAATTACTCTTTTAGCCCTATAGTGACTTAAGCATCGGAGAGGGCTCCGCTAGTACCACCCCCCTCTCCGTGCTAGCACCGGTCCTTTGTGCAGGAATCGACGCCTCAGACTTCCGAACTTGTGCACAGTCCACCGCCTCTTGAGACTCAGACGCCTCCTGAGACATAACCGCCTTTTTGGGACACAGACTTTCCGAGACTCAACCAAACACTCGTCAGTGGCACAAACCTCTTTCAGACGAAGGGTTACAGCCCGAAAACCCGCTCAACCATACAAACAGACGCGTCCCCACGACCCAGTTCATCCAGGACGCAACATTGGCGCCGTCTACGTGATTCGAACAAAAAGCTACCATACCGCAAAGCCAATGCACGAGACCGATGACACCAACTTGGAGTATGTTGACATAAAGGATGCCGCCTTTGAAGATGTCATTGATTTCTCATCAAAAGACAGTGAGCACATCGCATACCACAACGCCTTGCCCATAACCACGCAGAAGCCGATAAAAAGACAACTTGGATCCTTCCACATCCCTGTTGCCACATCCAATGCTTTCTTCACTCCAACAAGAAATGCATTCTCCGCATAATGCGACCAAGGAGCCTTCCAATACAAAGGTGTCAACCCGTCACCTTCTTTGCCTCCAATTAACGAACAAGTTGAGACGATAGGGACAAAGTCTCGAGTCACAAGTCATCAAGACACACTGCACCAAAGAATAGAGGGGCAATGCACGGAAGGTACCTTCCAGTACCAACAGCCAAGGCACGAAGCTGCACGCTCATGCAACCTGTACGTGATAGCACAACACCAAAAAGAGGCATGGAAACAACCCCCAAAGCAGAATCAAGCAAAACCGCCCTCAAGCGGTCATCAATGAAGAAATTGGCAGCCTCAGCCAAGAAGACCTCTTCAAGGAAATTTCCAGAAGCCAAAAGGAGTAAACCTCACTGACTGCATTCCTTTGAAAGCCCCGCCGTCCGAAATATTGAAAGAGATGAAGGATGCAAAAATGTGGAAAGCACCGAGCAATTTCAGAAACGGCCCGTTGGGGAAAGACAAAAACAAGTGGTGTGAATACCACGAGGTCTTCGGCCACAAGACGAACAGTTGTGCCAGCCTACGTTTCCGCATTAACAGCTTCGTCCTCAAAGGCAAATTAAAGCAATTCACCGATCAAGGCGACAGCCCTCCAAAGAAGACTCAAGCAGAGTCATCCAAAATACACAAAGAAGGTCCTTCCACAAGGACAAGCCAAGACGATGCTGACATCTGTCACAAGGAGGGACGGAAAAAACCTGCTAGTGACGACGACGTCCCAATCACGGGATTGACACAAGAACCTTGAAGGCAATAATTGAAAAAGAGATACACGTTTCCTGGGAAAAGAGACAACCGCAACAAAAGTGGCCATTCCAGTCAGATGACCAAAGGATCAAAGAGTCCAAACTCGCCAAATGTGTTCCATTGAACACACCGTTATCTGTCATCTTGAAAGAAATGAAAGAAACCAAGCTGTGGAAAAAGCCCTCAAAATTCCACAAGGGACCATTGGGAAAAGAAGAAAGCAAATGGTGTGAAAATCATGAACTGTACGGCCACGAAACCGAAAGCTGTGTTGGACTAAGATTTCACATATCAGCTTGATCTTAGAAGGAAAAATGAAGAAGTATATCGACCATGGCAATAAGCATCAAAGGAAGCCTCGTGTGAAGTCTTCAGAAAAAGGCAAGGGAAAAGAAAATGCGGATGATAATCCACCTATCGCCAAACGCCAGAAAAACAACGTCACTTATGGAACCAATTGTGACGACTTGTACAATCTTTGGAGTATGAATGCAGAAGAAGCAAATCTCAAACTCCCAGAAAACAAACCTCACCGCTCACTTGAGTCAACGACTGCCTTCCTTGGCAAAGATGTTGAAGAACGACACAAGCAAAGTAAAACTTGGGGGCATGACATCAACTTTTGTCCATCCCCAAAAGGGGAGATTGAAGAGCTCAACACGCTAGATGCATTAAGAAACTATGTGGCACGTGGCAGAATCAACTAGCCAACAAATCACCTATGAGGACGTCAAACACATCAGCAATCCCTTTATCTTCCTTATCTCCTTTTTCGCATATCTATTTTAAATCTTTTAAATATTAAGTACAACTCATGCTTATTAGCCTCAGTAATTTTCAAAAGAGGTGATCAGTAGACGCTTTCTTGTAATCCGTTGTGCGAACTCTAAATATCTAATAAAGGTTAAATCTACTTTCGTAGGTACATTATTATGACGCATATTACCTTGGAATAACGCCAAGTAGCAACTACGCACATATTACTCGCGTCAACAACACAAAGTTCCAAGCATTTTATACACGCAAGACTAAAAATCGTGTCGCAATAATAAACAAGGCGGAGGCATTACACAAGGACAGATCATGCACTATTAGAAGATGAAACAATATAAACAATCAGGAAACAACGATACAACTGCCAAGCGACTTGGGGGGGCACCAAGCTGACAAATGCTCGGCAATTCTACCTAACATATATACATGCCTATCATGATCTACACCTATCGTATCCGCACTCAGGGAAGTTTCCTACACAAACAAGGAATCCTTGTATCAGATCCCTTTACTTCAATTATTATATGCATAACTAAAAAGTAAATTTCATGACTTCATACTTTTGCAAACTTATAAAAATTACGATTATCTGACAAAAGTAACTCTGCTCGTAGGTACATGATACACTACGATTACTACACAGGAATTACGCCAAGTAGTAACCTATGCACAAAAATCTACTTCAACAATACAAACTAAGCATTGTGTCCAAGGAGGGATTTATGGTATACAACACCAACATATCTATCATCTACACCAACAGGGAGTTTATTTCTCCATTAATAACATAGGCGTCTATCTCAAGAAGATGCCGTCAACACAAAGCCATCAAGCTATGTGCACAATCAACTTATATGCCGCAATGACAACCTGCAGATTATTTATCAAAACAACGACCATTCAGAGACGTCATCTACAAGCAACACCTTGGAATAACACCAAGATCTACTATCAAAATGACGACTATTCTAAAAGCGTCAACTACAAGCAATACCTTGGATTAACACCAAGATCATCTATCAAAATGACGACTATTCAAAAGGCGTCAACTGCAAGCAATATCTTGGATTAACACCAAGGCCTACTATAAAAAATAGCATGTCGAGGTATCCTCTTTTTTTAAAGACAAACCCCATGTTTACTTCTGAAAAATGACATGTTGTGACATCTCTGGTTAGAGGCAAATCCTCATGTTCATAGCCATTCCCTGGATTCAGAACAGGATGGGCATACGGGACTGATCACCCCATAAGTGGCGGAAGTTCTCTGGTTAGATGACAAGTGTGAATTCCTGTTTAAAGGGTTCACTCTTTATGGCGAATGTCCTCTTGATAGACGACAATCCCATATTACGAATTCCTGTTTAGGGTTCGCTTTATACAGCAAAAGTCCTCTGGTTAGATGACAATTTCGTACTACAGATTTTCAAACCGTGTTGCATGGTTCTTGGACGCAGAAAGCATGCATCACAATTCATATTTTCAAAAAAGTGTTACATGGTCCCTGGACGCAGGAATCATGTATCACAAATATTTTTTCAAATATTTTACCAAATATTTTGTCAAATATTTTATCAAATATTATATGTATCAAACACCTTTCCAAAATTTTTATCAACACGGTTTTTTGGGTGTATCACATTCAATGCCAAAATATTTTTTCAAATATTTTATCAACAAGCTTTTTAGGGTTCACAAAATACCCTTTCAAAAACTAAAATGTTTTTACGTATGCTTCCCCAACGCGGGTTGATACACGCTGGCAGGTGCGCACCCTGTTTAAAACTCATAAAATTTACAAGTCGAGTCTTGTACAACGTCGCTTTAAAGTGGAACTAAGAGACGGTATAAACTAGTATCTTGCTTAGCCAAGATAACCTCTTTCAAATACTAAAATGTTTTTACGTATGCTTCCCCAACGCGGGTTGATACACGCTGGCAGGTGCGCACCCTGTTTAAAACTCATAAAATTTACAAGTCGAGTCTTGTACAACGTCGCCTTAGAGCGGAACTAAGAGACGGTATAAACTAGTATCTTGCTTAGCCAAGATAACACCTTTCAAATACACTACTTGTTAAGAAATATTGCTATACGCAAAATACTTGGCAGGTTGCAACATATATAGCGGCAAGCTATTCAGGAAAGAAGGGCAACATGCGTAATGCATCATGCAAGCAATCAGAGGAGTATCTCAAATCATCAATTAAGAAGTGGCTAATGGTCACACCTGCGGAGACTACATCTATGATTACTAGTCATCCACATCAAACAAAAACCTACAATGCGCAAGTCGCAACATCCTATGCTTTATCCATCTTGCCATGCCTTGGAATCTAACCAAGAGGGGCGATCATAACACTCAACAATGAGCGACATACAGTCGCAACTACAGACATCATGTTCATCTAAGGATATCTACCTTATCTTCCAAGTCCAAAGCATATGGATGGCATAGATAACTCAATGTATGAAATATTACTAACAAGTTATCACATGATTATTATTAAAAACAGGTCCAGGTGACGAAATATCATGCAAGCAAAGGCATGAACAAAGAATTATCAACATCAACCCATTCACAAAGGGTTCAACATGCTGGAAGCAGACAGCCCGACAGCAACCAAGAGTTAACATCATCTCTAAGGACTTATGGCAAAGAGTTCATAATGTCAACATCAAATGCAATGTCGTTATCCACACAAAAGACACGACAAGAATGATTGTTTCAACATTCAGCACAAGATAGCTCTTCAACATAAGGGCGACAATCAGCAATCAAGAAATACTTACCTCAGTAGGAGTAACGCTCCTCCTTGGGCCGGTCCCTCGACCGGGGGGTAGAAGACACCACTGCACAATCCTCAACTCTATTTCCTTTATCACAAGAAGAAATTAGCACGGTCATGCTCAGCATAAAGAACTAAGAATCGCTCGAGGGACGCGCCCCTGCGTCGGATCTTTCGAGAATTATGCTAAAAACAGAAACTACAGCCAGCGATAACTTGAAAAATTAACAAGTTCAAAGAAAATACAAGGAGACGTCTTGCTCACAAGCCCTTTACCGCCACCGTGTCCAAAGACTCCAGAGTAGCGGGGGCACTTGTATGGACATTCCTCTCAACAAAT
Source organism: Clarkia xantiana subsp. parviflora (assembly GCA_036873135.1). NCBI lineage: Eukaryota > Viridiplantae > Streptophyta > Magnoliopsida > Myrtales > Onagraceae > Clarkia > Clarkia xantiana. The sequence goes on along the minus strand of JAPTYO010000008.1, from coordinate 12,835,109 downwards.
GGATTTCTATACACATCAGCTATCCGCAAAGACAAGCTTTTTCCCATCAAGATGGAGATAGTGGACTTACTCGTGGTAACAACCGTGGGAAGACTAATTCTGACAAGAGGACAGCAAGATCTGATATCCTGGAAAATGCTATCAACAATCCAGTCAGTGCGCAAACACGCACCAACACTTATTCAAGCACTTGTGCAACAGGCGCTCCATGTGAGACAACCACGTACGTACAAGACTTATTAGTCTTCGTGCAACAAGTAACAAGCATCACGCAAGGGGGCAACCTCTTCAACACATTAACCTTGCATGACGACATCGAGCTCATACTCGCAGCATACAAGATTACAATGGTGGAATACTTTCTAAGTACTTTGCTCAGGATGACAGTCACCATATTGAAAGCTGTCAGCATACAACCACGTGTCAGCATATTATCAGGAGTCGGCATATAACCTGTGTTCGCATCAAGCATACGGATACAACATACATAGCTAGAGATGGTGAAAAGATTCTAAGTGCGGGGGCAAATACGCACACACAGTGTACGTACATACATGTCAACAAGGATGCATGTCGACAAGGAGAAAAATATTTTCTAAGTGTTTCCATGTACGTACATACATGTCGACAAGGATGCATGTCGACAAGGAGAAAATATTTTCTAAGTGTTTCCATGTACGTACATACATGTCGACAAGGAGAAAATATTTTCTAAGTGTTTCCATGTACGTACATACATGTCGAAAAGGATGCATGTCGACAAGGAGAAAATATTTTCTAAGTGTTTCCATGTACGTACATACATGTCGACAAGGATGCATGTCGACAAGGAGAAAAATATTTTCTAAGTGTTTCCATGTACGTACATACATGTCGACAAGGATGCATGTCGACAAAGAGAAAAATATTTTCTAAGTGTTTCCATGTACGTACATACATGTCGACAAGGAGAAAATATTTTCTAAGTGTTTCCATGTACGTACATACATGTCGACAAGGATGCATATCGACAAGGAGAAAATATTTTCTAAGTGTTTCCATGTACGTACATACATGTCGACAAGGATGCATGTCGACAAGGAGAAAATATTTTCTAAGTGTTTCCATGTACGTACATACATGTCGACAAGGAGAAAATATTTTCTAAGTGTTTCCATGCACGTATATACATGTCGACAAGGATGCATGTCGACAAGGAGAAAAATATTTTCTAAGTGTTTCCATGTACGTACATACATGTCGACAATGATGCATGTCGACAAGGAGAAAATATTTTCTAAGTGTTTCCATGTACGTACATACATGTCGACAATGATGCATGTCGACAAGGAGAAAAATATTTTCTAAGTGTTTCCATGTACGTACATACATGTCGACAAGGATGCATGTCGACAAAGAGAAAAATATTTTCTAAGTGTTTCTATGTACGTACATACATGTCGACAAGGAGAAAATATTTTCTAAGTGTTTCCATGTACGTACATACATGTCGACAAGGATGCATGTCGACAAGGAGGAAAATATTTTCTAAGTGTTTCCATGTACGTACATACATGTCGACAAGGATGCATATCGACAAGGAGAAAATATTTTCTAAGTGTTTCCATGTACGTACGTACATGTCGACAAAGATGGATTGCATACAACAAGTAGCTATGCCTTCTAATCACACCTACGACGCTCATCGACAAAGCTCATACGACAACATCTATGGTAACAAGCATTAGATATCGTTTAAATATTTTTTAAGTGTTTTAGCATACTTGCAGGCAATGACCAACAGTCTGTACATGATGCTCAACCATTAGCGCCAACGTGCATAGCAAAGTCAATGCGCATAGCAAAGTCAACGCACATAGCAAAGTCAATGCGCATAGCGAAGTCAACGCGCATAGCAAAGTCAACGCGCGTAGCAAAAGTCAACGCGCGTAGCAAAAGTCAACGCACGTACCAAAAGTCAACGCGCATAGCGAAGTTGGTACGTGTAGTAAAAAGGACCAACATCTCAAGAAGCTATCACGCAAGCGATGCAACTAATATGACTAACCGCGAAGAGCAAATACGACAACACTTAAGGAGATATTTCTCTAAGGCATCAAAGCAACAAACGATTACTTCCAAGAGACTTCTTGATGATAAGGATCAAAGGAGCAATGCACCTACAAGTACTAACGGTATACTCCGCCCTCTTCTAAGTATTTATCCTTACATACATGATTGTTTTGGTGTTACACGTATCGAATCCGTCATTTTACATGCATGTTTACATATCGCATGATTCATGATTTAATAATCGCTAAATCGTTTGAGAAGTATACATATTATATTTCTTACGTCACGTAATTACGTTCTTGCCATGACCGTTACTTGTGCATGTATGTTGATAGAAGCATGACCGCATGACGTGTTCCTAACGATAATCATGTTTGTACGTTATATATGTGCATTCCCTATTGCACTAACCGTAATGACAGGAAATAAAGTCACTCGGTCGGAAAATCAAAGGACGGACGAAATCAAGACTCCTACGTCCAACCAACAATCAAAACCGGAAGGTTAGCGTCAAGCTCAAATTGGACACGTATCCTAACTTAAAATAGAGTTAAGAAAGGTTTTTAATCGTTACTTGACTCGGGGGCAAGTGATGGATATGTGCCTAATTTGAGTTCGTATTTATATTTCGGGCCCCGTAAACACGTCAAAATTACATCTCGACTTGAAAAACGTCTCCCAAAGGGTCAAAACGGTCCGGAAGCGCGTTACGCGCGTCCGGACCGCACCTCCGGATTGCGCAAAGCAATCCGGACCTCACCAAATTGCCCAAATTCGACGAGGTCCGGATTGCATTGCAGGTATCGTGCGATTACCGTTTCCGCACCCATTTTCACACATCCTCTCATTTGCCCAACTTTGGTATTTTGAGCTCTGACTTCTCTCTAGAAATATTTTCTCTCTCTAGAATTACTCTTTTAGCCCTATAGTGACTTAAGCATCGGAGAGGGCTCCGCTAGCACCACCCCCCCTCTCCGTGCTAGCACTGGTCCTTTGTGCAGGAATCGACGCCTCAGACATCCGAACTTGTGCACAGTCCACCGCCTCTTGAGACTCAGACGCCTCCTGAGACACAACCGCCTTTTTGGGACACAGACTTTCCGAGACTCAACCAAACACTCGTCAGTGGCACAAACCTCTTTCTGACGAAGGGTTACAGCCCGAATACCCGCTCAACCATACAAACAGACGCGTCCCCACGACCCAGTTCATCCAGGACGCAACACTTACTATTTACTATAAATAAGTATTCTTATAAAAATATATAAATTTTTATTTGTAGTATAACTTTAAGCTACTTTTATTAATCATAAAAATAAATTATATATATATATATATGACATTTTTGCCGGCATATATAAATAACATTAGATATATTGTTTATTCTAAATTCGGCTCACTTTGGTTTTAAATATCACATTGTACTTTTATTTAGTTTTAGCTTTAAATGTATTTTTATATATATATTTATGAAAACATATATTGAAAAAAATAAGACCTTATGGATTTTTTTGCTATACTAAGACTCTTGTGATTAAGAATTTATTGAATGTAGCTTTGTATTATATATATATATATATATATATAATTGTGTGGATTATAATGATATACTTTAATAGCCGTTAAGTACTAACTTTTTTTCTTAGATTGGTAATTAATATTTATTATAAATTAAATGGTTAAAATATATTTTCAGTACTATTTCTGATTTTTTTTCCATCATTGGTTAATGAATTTATGATTAATCTATTTATTATTTTTGTATATTAATTATTATTTGTGGATTATTTTAATAAGAAAGCGTATATTAAGAAAAACTTGATAAGATGTTGCCATATATATATAATTAAACATAGAATATGTGATTTTAGAAGACTTCACAATTAAACTGTATAGATATATATTATTTAAATAAAACATTTAAATTATTTTTTTTTGTAACAATTAAATTAGAAAACGCTGTTTCATCCAAAGAAGCCATCAACAGTCAAATTAATATACTATACTGCTTAAACTTAAATTAAAACAACTATATAATACATCAATAATAATTAATAGATATGAATTGTTAACCTGTTAAGTAGATGTATTAAGTTACGATGGTTAATCAGTACATCTTATACATAAGTACACGTAGAAATAAAACTTGAATAAGGTACAAAGAAAATTTGAATATATGGAACCAAGAAGTATCAAATAAAAGTGATAACAAATAAGAAAACTTGTCCGCAAACTCTCCACTCTTAATCATCTTCAGGAATTCATCTGCAACTTTACCAAGTGCTATGGATTTTTTGTATAAAGACAATGTTGTAATAAAATATGGTATACATAAAGAAGAAAAGTAAATACATTTAAAAAAAAAAACTCACAGTTGAAAGTAATACTCAAAAACACCAATTGTCATAGGAGTATTCATACCTGAGAAACATTTGAGTATGTTTAAAAAAATGTAATTAAAAAGAAAATTGCCATAAAAACTGAAATAGATCTTAACAATAAAGTGTCATGCTCATGTATACAACAAAGTTCAAAATCCTCCTCACAGTAGTAAATGTAATAGATGTTGAAATCTAACTCACCTTATTCAATATATAGAATCTTTGTCCGTAGCAAATATTATTATAGATTAAAAAGTTTCCAACAAAACGGATAATAAAATAGAATTGTTTGCAAAAAAAAAAAAAAAAAAAAATAAAAATCTACATTGTTCTATTTTAATCACTCAATTGCAAACTAATTAAAATTTAAACCGTCTATTTTAATCTACTTCAGTTGTTTATTTTTTTCCATTGCTATTCTTCAGATTTAACTACTGAAAACATTAATTTGACCTGAATTTGCGATTTTTTGAGTGATTGCGTGAAGTTAGGCTGGTTCCATCCACTGCCACTAACAACTCTGGTAAAGAAGCCTCCATCTCTGTCGGTATAAATCTATAGCCTGCCTCGAAAATATAACAACCTGATATCAACAAATTTTAGAGGATGATCCAAACATAAGCAAGGCAAGCAGTGAAATAAAATTTAAGCCAACCTACATTAATGAAAAAGCTATCAGATGTTTTCGAGACCAAATCAAATTAAGATAGAAATATTAATCAATACATTAAAATGGCTATACTCAAATTATGCACCTCTATGTGTGCAACTTTTCAATCGTTTTGTCAAAATAGTATCTTATATATATTGGTAGTCATGGAAAAATAATATAGTTATATATTTATATAGATCAATCAAAACAATTTCGGTAATTAAAATATATATAGCATTAAATTATTCGGCCAAAGAAAATATTAGGAATACATAATTGTGTCTCTCCAAAATTTATAGTAACTTTTTTTTTTGTTACTTAGGTATATAGGTGTTAACTTGACATAATTATTGTTATTCTATTATATTGTTTCTTATTATTAGGTGTTGATTTATTGTGTTACCTATTTTAATTTATTTATCAGTTATTAATTAATGCTTACGTGGCGACCTATGGTCTTCCGGAGCTAAACTGTATATATAATAAATTTAAAAGGAAACTTTCAATAAAATTGTTTCTTTAAATTGCGTAGAGACCAAAATAGGATATAAATCTTAATTTTAAATCAATCAATATTATGTATCTAAATTTAGAGAACCCCTATTAAATTCCGATTATATTAGGCAACGCTGACTGGACAAACTGTCCACGTGTCAGCCAGAGGGCTTCCGATACCGAATTAATATAATATAGTAGATATCCTTGACTCGCAAAAATGCATTTTTTAAATTAATAAATGTATATTAATTAAAAGAAAACATTCACCATATTGTTAATTGATTTATTACAGTTATGTAGATAAGTTAGAAATACTTGATGTTCTATGATTTATATGAAAAATCCGCTCGTAATAAAAGTTGTCTTTTTTATTATATTATTCAAGAGTAAATAATATTATATAGTAAATTAAATGAATTTTTTTTAGATATTAAATTATAAAATATAATTTAATGAAGTGAAGACTTTTTTTTTGTAGAAAAAGGAAACTAAAATTAAAGGTTGCACTCGTTAAATTGGTTCAACCAAAGTTCAACTTAACTAGGAAATATAAATAACTAATCGTGGTTGGCAGACACCCACAATAATAGGCAGATCTAGGGTCTATTAAACGGGTTTCAAGGACACCGGTTGGCTCATATGTTTTTATTTTTTACTTTTTTTATAAATTAAGTACATGTATATTTGCAATAATATTTTTTATAGGAGCTCGATTAAAAAGTATTGAGGACACTTCATGACTCGAAGTTCGTAGCTTAACTGGTAGAGTGTTAGACATTAAAAGTTGACGTTGTAAGATCAATTCTGGGTTATGCCAGATTTATCAATAATTTTCAACTTTTTAAGAAGCTAAAAAATGCTTTTTTTTTTTTTTTTTTTTTCAACTTTTAAGAAGAACATGGAGGTGAAGGCCATTGCTGCGGCGGTAGAGTTGGCGCTGGTGGAAGGTTGGGACCGTATTATCATTGAAGCCGATTCTAAGGAAGCGATCAGCGATATTACCAGGTCGTCTAAAGGCTTTAATTGGCGACTCGAGCCGCAGATTCTTGACATCCGTAGGAGGGCAGCAAATATTCGTGAGCTACGTTGGTCGTTTGTACCGAGAAGCGCTAATACTTGTGCTAACTGGATTGCAATCCAGTGTAGGAAGAGGTCGTGTATAAGTAACTGGGTGTACCTGTAAGCATATGGTGATGAACGCTGTAATTGGTAGCCCATAATATGTATAGTTTACCTAATGAACTTGGGTAAATGTCACATTAGGGTAATTGGGCTAGACCCAAATCCCAATTGACATGGGAGACCCAAAATTGGGCCTTCCCAAATACATAGGCCGGCCGAATATTTGTGATGGAGTAAAGTGGACTTTTGTCCACTTTACTTTTCCAATAAATAAGAGGTGTTAGAGAAATTTTAGGGTTAATCATAATTCTCTCACAAAAGAGTTTTAAAGAGAAAAACCCTCCTCCCACACTATAAGGTTCGGCCGAAACAAGCAAGTCACCAAGGGTGTGCCAAATTGCTTTTGAGCAAACTCACCAGAGATCTGCCCCTGTGCCAAGAATCGATCAGAGGCTTTGCTGTGGAGCTTATACCGCGTATGGCTTCTTTCACAATGACTTCTACGGGTTCTGACCGGAGGATCGTGAACTCCCTCGGGAAAGGATCTTGGACTACTGTTACTCTTGAGGCATGTGTAAACTTTCTGTTGCGTAATTGATATTACTAGCACATACCATGTTTAAGTTTCCGTAGTGATTACTCCCCGTAATCTAACAGTGGATCAGAGCCTGTGTTAGGAGTTCATGATTTTGATAAATTGGTGTTCTTGAAGTTTTTAATTTTGGACCGAAAATTTTAAAAGTAAAAAGATTTGAAATTTTCGAATTCTTTAAGGGTTTTATGAAGGGTCCGAAATTTTCATGTTCTTGGTTAATTTGATGTTCATGATCTTCAAGAAAATGGTAATATTTATGAAAATCAAACATTGAATTGTAGATCTTATGACAATTTGTTCTTAAAATTTGACAATTTGTTCCTAATTATTTGTGCCGAAAATTCTAGCAATTTTCAAGGTAAATTTTTTAATTTCTTGGTCACCAAGTAAAGAAATTTCGGCACAAACATATAAAATTATTAAAATAATATTATTTATCATATTTTAATTTTTAATTAAGGTAACAATATATTTTTAATTAGGAACATTAGGATAGATTCACATTAATATATAGAAATATATATCACTATCAATATATCTAAATATTTAAATAGGGTTATAGATATTGTTGATAGATTTAGTTACCTAAAAGATTGAGAAAATATACCGTCAGTATATTTGTTACCCTATTTAAGATATTGACAACAAATATATATATATATATATATATATATATATATATATATATATATATATATATATATATATATATATATTGTTGATTTATTTAATCTTATAGATAGAATCTTAGCAATAAATATATATGTGTTTTTAATATGGGCCGAAATATATATATATTTATTGGAAATTATTTTGTATAATTAATGTTACTTGTTGGTCAAGTTAAATATTTTTGGACTTAAAAAAAACCTTACTTGGGCCACAAGTAAACATTTCGGCCTAACCTTTAAAATTTTAATATTGGGCCGGTCCAATATGTTAAACCGGGACAAAGTAAAACCGAACCGGATTTTCTCAATCGGTTTGACCTATTCGGGTCGGGTCGGACCGGGGTAATTAGGTGGATCTAACCAAACCGGTTTTGAGTGTTGAATCGAACCTTATTTTCTTGGACCGGTTCGAACCGAACCAGATTGTAAAATTAAAAACCGGACCGAACCGGATTTTGCCAGACCGAAACGAATCGGATTTTCCGTTCCGGACCGAACCAGATTTTTTGAACCGAGCCGAACTGGACCAAAACGGACTGAAATTGACTGAACCGAATAATATTTTCCAAACCGAATTCAATTCAATTAAAATAGGGAGGTCAAGTTTTAAAATTCAAATGTTTTTGAACCTCGAAATGGACTACACAGTGCTCATAGGGTTGCTAACCTTTATGCCTTGTTTCGATTATGGGGATGAATCTCAGAGATACATGTTTTTGGGACTGGATTAATTAGAGGCCTGAATTGCAATTGTTTATTATTCAATATATATATATTGATGCATGATTAGAAATGTTTGTTAGATTACGGGGAGTAATCACTACGGAAACACAAAACATGGTACGTGCATGTAATCGAAATTACGCAGCGGAAGAGTTACACATACCTCAACAGTTACCGTAGTCCAAGATCCTTTGTACGAGGGAGTTCTCGATCCACCGGACGGAACCCGTAGAGGTTCTTGTGAAAGAAGCCTTACGTGGTGTTAGCTCCACAGCAAAGCCTCAGATCAATTCTTGGCACGGGGACAGATCTTTGGAGAGTTGCTCGAAAGCAATTTGGCACACCCAAGGTGTAATATGGTGCGGCCGAACCATGATGTGTGGGAGGAGGGTTTTTCTCTCTAAAAAACTCTTGTGAGGGAATTATGATTAACCCTAAAATATTCCCTAGCACCTCTTATTTATAGGATGAGTAAAGTGGACAAAAGTCGACTTTACCCCCACCTTAATAATCCGGCCTATGTATTTGGGGAGGCCCAATTTTGGGCCTCCCATGTCAATTGGGATTTGAGTCTAGCCCAATTACCCTAATGTGACATTTACCCAAGTTCATTAGGTAAACTGTACATATTATGGGCTACTATTTACGGGATATGGCAATCATGCTATCACAGATTTTCATCTGGCCCAGAATGTGGATTTATGACGAATGGAGTTCATCACGGCGATCTGCGGGACGGAGATCATGTCGAGTTACTTCGACAATAGATAATCGTTCTGCGTAATCAGGTTTATACCCCTGATTCTTAGCCAGCCTTGAATAGTAGAGGCCTCCCTCCACCGCAAGACGACCGTACCTGCGTGACTAGGTAAGGAGCACATTCGACATAGTTTTGGCAGAGGATTTAGTCCTCCTACGACTCAGTTTATAGACCGTAAATTTGATGTAATCAAAACATTATGACGTCGATTGATCATAAACTCAGTTGCAATTCTTTCGCTTACAAAATGTAACTTTCTAATATCAAAATGTTATCACAGATACATATCATTTCTAAACCTACGCAATCCAAGCAGTTTTACATGCTTTTCGAATATATCCCTGCGTAGTGGCTTAGTTAATGGGTCTGCAATCATATTATCAGTGGACAAGTATTCCATAGTGATTATATTGTCTTCTACCATCGATTTAGCATAGAAATATTTCACATCAATGTGTTTGGTCCTACTATGGTACTTCGGATTCTTAACTGCCGCAATAGCTGCATGATTGTCGGAGAACACCTTTACAGGTTTACTTCCGACGTCAACACCAATCAACGCAGTAAGAAGCCTTTTCAGCCAGACTGCTTCCTGTGCATTCTTTGAGAGAGCAACGAATTCCGATTCCATTGTTAACATCGCGACACTGGTTTGCTTCTTGCTCGTCCATGAAATGACGACATTAGCAAGGAGAAATACTCCTCCTGTGGTGGACTTACGATCATCCGGATCGCCACCATGGTCGGCGTCACTGTAACCGGTCAATTCTAACTTCCCACCCTCATAGCACAATCATAGTCGGCAGTACCTTTCGGATAACAAATTAGGTATAACTAATAATTCGTTTTACAGTCTTTTAAATGTTGATAGCTACGATCTTATTGGAAACGTGCTACTAGGCCCACGGCGTGACAGATATTCGGATGGGTACATTGCATGACGTACATCAAACTACCAACCATGCTTAAAATCTTTGCACCCTTCATTTGTTCACGCTTTGCCGGGTTCTTGGGGCTGTCACGATTCAACAGTGTGCACCCAAATACCACCGGCGCATCCACGGGTTTGACATCCTGTAATCTGAACCAACTTTCAACTGCTCGTTGATATAGGCTTCATGAGATAGACATAAATCCCGGGTAGCCCGATCTCTGGCAATTTTAATGCCTAAGATGTACGTGGCCTCTCCCATGTCTTTCGTCTCAAATACAGATGCTAACCAGGACTTTGACTTGTTCACGAAAGTCACGTCGTTTGCACCAATGAGTCTGTCGTCCACGTATAAGGTTAAGATGACATACTTAGACTCGGAGGTCTAATAATACATGCACGGATTCTTGTGAAAACTCACTAATCCGTTTCCTATGATTTCCTCGTGGAATCTGCAGTATCATTGGGAAAACTAATTGAGACCGCAGAAGGACCTTTTGGAGTTTACAAACATTACGTTCGTTACCAGGAGTAATTAAATCGTCTTGTTACTCCATGTAGATCTCTTCCTCCAGGTTTCCGTGGAGGAATGCGGTCTTAACATTCCTTCGGTGCAACTCGTGATCGAGACTTGTGACAAGGACCATGAATGACCCTAACCGTGGTTTTACGCACAGTCATTGAGTTTCTCTTATCAAAGTCCTCTCCGTGAAGCATAGGGTAAGACCTTTCGCATTGAGTCGGGTTCTCCGACTTGTTCTATCAGTTGTGAGCCTTCTTTCAGGGCTCACCTTATCCTTATGCCCCTGTGGTTAATAGGTAAATCAATTATAGACTATAATGACTTTCATTTAGGTGATCTCTCTCATTTATTATTTCTTTCCATTTCTCCACTTGAGATCTTTCCAGTGCTTGCCAACAGTTTGAGCGGGGTTTTCACCTTGCTCAATGGGATACTTGCCTTTGATTCTTGTCTAGGCATTGTGAGTCCCATTTATTAGTATGATCTTTCCTACCACTCGGAATAACGCTTCTTATCGTAGCATCATTTCTATTGGGAATTATCCTCCCACTAGGAACAATGCTTCTTATCGGAGCATCGTCTCTGTTGGGAACAACAGCAGTGCTAGAACCTTGACCTATAACTTTCCTATTACAACCTCTTGGTCTCGGGGTTTTACTTCCGAGATGTATTCCTTGATCACTAGGATCTGGAACCAAGTATGGTTGGATCACTCCCACTGGGAACAATGGGTAATATAGGTAGTTGTGTCACTCCTGGTTCAGCAATTTTGACCATCAGGTTCGACTTGATTCGTCCCAACAGAAACAGTGATTACTTGTGGTAGGGTTTATTCCTCCCACTGGATTTACTATGAAAATGTCCCCATTCTCATTTACCATGTCATTCACTTGAGTTGCTGGTTCAAATCTCTCCCACTCGAATTAATTGGGACCTGATTGTCATCGTTATTCTGCTATGTTTTGATCATGACTATGTTGATTGAAACTGTTAATGCATTTGGAAAATTCGTCTTCTTTGTGATGTTATGTCTCATGTTCGACCACGGTACCATTTAATCCAAGCTGGAAACAGGTATTTTCTAGGAGTAAATGGCGTACTCTTGTCCTAAATACGGGTTTATTGCGCAAATTAATGTCGCATGGTGATATGATTTAACTCATTGTCACCTTTCGGCTATGATGGTTACCTACCTTACCGATCTTAATGGAACACAATTTTACATTTATGTGAATCATCTGTCATCATTCCATATGGAATGTCTTATATAACAACTCCAACATTATGTAAATATATAAACTGTGCTTCTTGAAGTGTGTTATTTCACTTGAATGCCTATCCTGATTTATCGTTCAAGGCGTTTGGAAGAAAAATCGTTTAACTGACTTTATCCTTCTTCGTTTGCTGACTTATCTCAGAGATTTTATCCCATCTCCGAACTGAGCATCTTAGGTATTCACCTCATGTGTCAGTTGATACTTTTACATGGTCGTTGTAGCTTACGTAGCCTACTTCATACTGATGTAAATGTTATCAGCAAGTCATATTTTCGAAGGAGTGCAAACGAAAATTCAGCACGTCATCATATAAACACTTCAATATTAAACTCATGTAATGAAACGATGTGTTCCGTCTATCGAGGTCCACTTGCGCGTTGCGCAATCTACTCTGGGGTTAAACCCTTGGTTAAATCGTTTCATTTCTGAATTTAATTCAGTTTAATTGGTTTTAACGGTTTCAAACATGATTATCATTACAGTTTATTTCATTTAATGGAGTGATAATAATAAAATACTAAATCTTTCGATGTAGCTACGTAATCGATGTGTATGTTCAGTTCAGTTTCCCGACTGAGATGACGGAGTACGTGAATCGTTTCGTTTTATTCGACCACTTTTAATTGGTCAAAATTTCGTTTCGGATCCATCCAATTTAACAGGGTCGATTAATTTTGATAAGTAGATCACATTTCGAATCGAACGAAAATTACTTTATTCAATAAATCCGAATCTCGAAATAACAAAAAAAAACTAGTGACTCAAACGAACGATAAATGACAATGGTAGGATTCTTGATCCGAAGATCGCGCATGATTGTCGCATAGATATTCGAGAATTTTAAGCCATGTTGAACATCACATCTGAGTAAATTCACGAGTGAATCACGTCAAATGATCAGTGTCTGTATAAAACATTTTACCGCTTCATACACATGACCTACCAGGCGTACTTGAGACGCACTTTATCAACATGGTTTAACCCACCGGATTATCGTATAAGACCTCTATGGTCCAGTTCTCTCTATAATATGCGGATCATGGTCGACTTCATTCGAACCTAATATGGTGAGCAGATAATGTTTTCCTTTTACTGCTGTGGTTACTGTACTCGATTAGGCTCAAGGTCTTTGAGTCCTGTCAATATCAGACAACCATATACATGTTTTCCATGTTGACCTCTCATTCTGAAGATCTGATGCGGGTTTTACTCCAACATCCATGAAAAGAGAGAAGACCATCACATTCAACCGAAACATTTATTTCTTTTGCATCCTTGATTCCACCGTGGTGGATGCAAAGGAATATCAAGTTGTAACATTGTTTGGTCGCTATTGAAGTCTTCTTCAACCCCATTCTACCAAGGTTGAATGTATCACCACATGCGCGTTGAGATCATCAAAGAACCTACTCCTATTCTTGGTGGAACAAATTATTACATTCGTTTCACATTGTCAAAATCATACAGACTACCATATTCATCTGTAGTTGTCCTCTCCACTTTTCAGAATCGTAATAGAGAGTTCAACACGTACTCTATTTATTCATCATTATTCATACCATCAAGATTGTGAGGCATATCGAATCGCACTAATTCAACCAATTCATACTAACACGTCGATGATTATGCAAAAATCAGGGAGACAATGACATTTTAAGAAAGAATTGCATACATCAAATATCTATTGAAACAGAATCCGGCAGATAGTGATTCCTCAGTCATCTAAACCAACCGACCACCAGTAAACCAATGGAAGATGGTTGTGAAAGAGTTCACACTATCGTCGTCTTCTATCCAATAGACCAGTCTCTTAAAAATGATTTTAATCGCAAATTACCGGAACGAGAATTTTAAAATAAGCATACCCGATATTGGCTTTCCCAATGCACTTTTTGTTTTGGAAAAATCATTCCGATGAATTCACTCATGCATACACAATTCTACAACCCATGCAAATTATCATATACTAGTAACATTCATCATTCATACCACATACATGCAACGTGTCATGCGTCTAATGTTCCGAGGAACTCATGCTTGCATTTATAATTCTACTTTTAAGTAAATTATCAAACGCAACTACATCCTTAACATTCTAGCATACGTGTCAAACATGTAAAATCCACATCAATCATACATGTTTGGCGACTGGTTTTCGGTTTTAAAATAATTTTAAACATTAGGGGCTGATTTGCACTTCATGCTTATATTCAATCACGCAAGCTTTTAGACATGAATCCTAGGCATTTTCAACCATCACAGCATGTCTATTCTAGTGCGGATACCATATATTTAACCAGGGCTCCGCTCACAACATGTAATATTCAGCTAGCTTGACTCAGTTAAGACAACATTTCTAATCATGCATAAATATATACTGAATGATAAACAATTGCAATTCAGCCCACTAATTTAACCAGTCCCAAAAACATGTATCTTCGAGATCCATCTCCATAATCGAAATAAGGCATAAAGGTTAGCAACCCTATGAGCACTGTGTAGTCCATTTGGAGGTTCAAAAACATTTGGATTTTAAAACTTGACCTCCCTATTTCAATTGACTTGAATTCGGTTTAGAAAACATTGTTCGGTTCAGTCAATTTCAGTCCGTTTTGGTCTGGTTTGGTCCGGTTCAGAAAATTTGGTTCGGTCCGGTCCGGAAAATCTGGTTTGGTTCGGTCCTGTTTTAAATTTAAAATCCGGTTCGGTCCGAACCAGTCTAATAAAATAGGGTTCGGTTTGGTTCAACACTCAAAACCGGTTCGGTTAGATCCACTTAATTACCCAGGTCCGACCCGACCCGAATAGGTTGAACAGATTGAGAAAATCCTGTTCGATTTTGTTTCATCCCGGTTTAACATATTGGACCGGCCCAATAATTAAAATTTTAAAGGTTGGGCCGAAATGTTTACTTGTGGCCCAAGTAGGGTTTTAAATCTATTAAAAATATTAAACTTAGCCACCAAGTAACATTAACTATATAAAATAATTTCCAATATTAAAAAAAAATATATATATATATATATTTATATATTTCGGCCATTATAAAACTTATATATATATATATATATATATATATATATATTTATTGCTAAGATTCTATCTTTAAGATTAAATCAATCAACAATATATATATATATATATATATATATATATATATATATATATATATATATATATATACTAGTTATTTTTGCATGTGCTTTGCACATGCATGTTTCTAAAATTGTTATTTATATAAGTTGTTAAAGTATAAATATGATAATTACATTTAATATAATAAATCTATTTTTATCTAGTAACATGTATAGAATTTAGTGATCATTATGGGAAAAAAATCGGAGTTTTTGCATGATTGTCCCTTGATAGTTGGGACATCATATATGTAATTAAACGGGTAGCTTTTCTGAGTGTGTTTTTCAAATTCTGAACCGCATACATAAAAAACTTGCGACCCTAAATATGTTGAATCATTAATGCATCACATATCATATATTAAATCATAGTTTATAGCTACAACAGTTACGGATTTCTTCAGCTTATCGGCGTTTATAATTGTCCCAATTTGGTTCTATATCCAAAGGCCCTAGTTTTTTCCATAGATTGTGCCAGATCGGTAAGATTTCGGTCTAAGCCGGTTTGATAACAAAATTTAATAAAAAAACAGACGAAATAGGTTGGTTTAAACTTTAGAAGGTAGGTGACTTTTGGAAAGTATGTGTGAAACCTTTTGAAAGGTAAGTGACTTTTGGGGGTGAGGACTCAACACAAATTATATATTGGTATATAGATATGTAAAATCGGCACAATATATATTATATATATTTTATTTATTGTCTATATCTTTAATAGGGAAACAAATAACTGACAATATATTTTCTCAATCTTTTAGGTAACTAAATCTATCAATAATTTCTTTAACCCTATTTAAATATTTAGATATATTGATAATTATATATTTCTATATATTTTAATGTGAATCTATCCTTATGTTCCCAATTATAGATATATTGTTACCTTAATTAAAAAAAATTAAAATATGGTAAACAATATAATTTTAAACAATTTTCACATGTATGTGTCGAAATATCTAACTTGGTGACCAAGAAATTAAAATTTTTACCTTAAAAATAATTAAAAATTTTCGGCACAAACACTAATTGGGAACAAGTGGTCAAATTTTAAGATCAAATTTTAATAAGATCTACAATCCAATGTTTGATTTTGATAAATATTACACTTTTCTTGAAGATCATGAACATCAATTTAACCAAGAACATCATGAAAATTTCGGACCATCCTTATACTTAAAAAATTTGAAATTTTTAAATTTTACACTTCAAAATTTCGGTCCAAAATTTAATTTTTCAAGATCATCAATTTATCAAAATCATGAACTCCTAGCACATGCTCTGTTACCACTGTTAGATTATGGGGAGTAATCACTACGGAAACACAAAACATGGTACGTGCATGTAATCGAAATTACGCAGCGGAAGAGTTACACATACCTCAACAGTTACCGTAGTCCAAGATCCTTTGTACGAGGGAGTTCTCGATCCACCGGACGGAACCCGTAGAGGTTCTTGTGAAAGAAGCCCTACGTGGTGTTAGCTCCACAGCAAAGCCTCAGATCAATTCTTGGCACGGGGACAGATCTTCGGAGAGTTGCTCGAAAGCAATTTGGCACACCCAAGGTGTAATATGGTGCGGCCGAACCATGATGTGTGGGAGGATGGTTTTTCTCTCTAAAAAACTCTTGTGAGGGAATTATGATTAACCCTAAAATATTCCCTAGCACCTCTTATTTATAGGAGGAGTAAAGTGGAAAAAAGTCCAGTTTACCCCCACCTTAATAATTCAGCTGGCCTATGTATTTGGAGAGGCCCAATTTTGGGCCTCCCATGTCAATTGAGATTTGGGTCTGGCCCAATTACCATAATGTGACATTTACCCAAGTTCATTAGGTAAACTATACATATTATGGGCTACCAATTACGGCGCCCATCACCATATGCTTACAATGTTGTCTTGACATAGTCAAGCTAGTTGGAAATTTCATGTTGTGGGCGGAGCCCTGGTTAAATATATGGAATGCGCACTAGGATAGACATGCCGTGATGGTTGTAAATGCCTAGGATTCATGTCTAGAATGTGCGTAATTGAATATAAGGATGAATTGCAAATTAGCCCCTAATGTTTAAAATTATTTTAAAACCGAAAACCAGTCGCCAAATATGTATGATTGATGTGAATGTCACATGTTTGACACGTATGCTAGAATGTTGATGATGAAAATACATTTGATAATTTACTTGTAAGTATAATTATGAATGCAAGCATGAGTTCCTCAGAACATTAGACGCTTGACGCGTAAGCATGTGTGTGGTGTGTATGATGAATTTTACTGGCATATGATAATTTACATGGATAGTAGAATTATGTATGCATGAGTGAACTCATCAGAATGATTTTCCAAAACAAAAAGAGCCTTGGGAAATCCAAGATCGGGTATGCTTATTTTAAAATTCCCGTTCCGGTAATTTGAGATTAAAACCGTTTTAAGAGACTGATCTATTTGATAGAAGACGACGTTAGTGTGAACTCTTTCACAGCCATCTTCCATTGGTTTACTGGTGGTCGGTTGGTTTAGATGACCGAGGAATCATTATTTGTCGGATTCCATCTTAATAGGTATTTGATGTATGCAATTCTTTCTAAAAATGTTATTGTCTCCCTGATTCTTGCATAATCATCGATGTGTTAGTCATGGCTGCGATCAACAGTGTTATCTCCCAGATGAATAAAGGGGTGAGGTTGAAGAGCAACAATTATAAGATCTGGAATAAGCGCGCAAGGATGGTAATAACCTAAATGAGAGGTTTGGAGTATCTGACTACAAAGAAAGTCAGGCCGGAGGGAGACCTCATGGACGAACTGAAGAAGTTCCATGATGAATGGGATGCAAAGGACCAGGAAATTCGTTCCGCCTTGTTGTCACTCCTTGAGGATGACATACTCTATGGATATGATCACTATGAGTCTGCCATGGACTTGTGGCACGGTCTCAAGGCAGGGTTTGGTGTTTACACCACAGCTCAGAAGCGATCATTAAACATCGATTTAGACTCATACAAGATGATGCCCAAGCACACAATGAAGGAGCATATAAGACATATGTCTAACATGCTTGCTGAACTCAAAGAGGCAGGAGAAATCCTGACCGACGAACAAAAGGTCCAATGCGTAATTTGATCTTTGCCTGACTCTTGGAATAGCATGAAAATGCACCTTACCCATGCCACTCAACTCGATGACCTCGAGAAAATGCGAGTTCATCTCGAGCTGGAAGAGGATCGCCTCAAGGCTGAAAAGCCAAGAGCAGAAATGCATCTTGCATCCTCGAACCCAACTGAGCAAAAGGGTAAGCACAAGAATAAAGGCAAGGGACTTCAGTTTATGGCTAATAAACCTTTAGCTCCAAAACCTCAGAAGAAGTTCAAGCGAAAGCAATTCGGAGGCAAGAAAAGGCAGGCAAAACAGACACGTAAAGAGGAAACTCAAACGTGTTTTAGGTTTGGCGTGAAAGGACACCTTGCTATTGCCTGCACAAACCCTCCCAAGGTCGTGCTGAAGAATAATTATAACCTCATAAGTTCTTCTAGGACTCCTCTTACTCGAGAGTAATTCAATTTATCTTTATTGATTACAGAACCGAGAAGGAGAACCAGCACAAACCTGAAGAACTTGCCCCGAAGATATAAAGATTGAATGAAATAATTTATATTTATTTGCTTTGCTAAATGAACCTCTTTTTAATTTTCAGAATAAAATACATGATGATAATAATGTTCCTTGAAATAAAGGAAACGTTTGTTATGAGCATATGAAAAATGCTCGGTCATAGTATTGATTATCATTCCTCAAGCTATTCGATAATTTTAATTAGCTGTTTGACGCATTGGTTATAAATCTTATTTTATTTATTTATTACTCCATTGAATGAAATAAACTGTAATGATGATTATGTTTGAAACCGATTGGATTAAATCGAATTAAATTCAGAAATGAAACGATTTAACCAAGGTTTTTAAACCCCGGAGTAAATTGCACCTTGCGCAAGTTGACCTCGATAGACGGAACACATCGTTTTCATAAAATGAATTTAACAATGAAGTGTTTGAATAATGATGTGCTGAATTTCATTTGCATTCCTTTGAAAACAACTTATTGATAACATTTACATCGGTAGAGGCTTCAGAAGTTACCACGACCTTATAAAAGTATCAGCTGACGCATAAGGTGAAAACCTAAAACGCTCAGTTCAGAGATGGGATAAAATCTCTGAGATAAGTTAGCAAACGAAGAATGATTAAGTCGGTTAAACGATTTTCCTTCCATAAGCCTTGAACGATAAGTCAGGCTAGGCATTCAAGTTAAAAGACGCACTTCAAGAAGCACAGTTTGTATAATGTTGGAGTCATTCTATCAAAGGTTCCCTATGGGATGATGAAAGATGATTCACATAAATGTAAAACCGTGTTCCATTGATATCGGTAAGGTACGTCGCCATTATACCTGAAGGTGATAATGAGTTAAATCATATCACCGTGCGACATTAATTTGCACAATAAACACGTATTTAGGACAAGAGTATGTCCGTTACTCTTAGAAAATACCTGTTTACAGCTTAATTATAAAATGGTGTCGTGGTCGAACATGAGACGTTACATCACTAAGAGGGCAAATTTTCCAAATGCATGAACAGATTCAATCAACGAAGTCATGATCAAAACGGAGCATAATAAAAATGACAATCAGGTCCCACTTAATTCGAGTGGGAGAGATTTGAACCAGCAACTCAAGTGAATGACATGGTAAATGAGAATGGGAACATTTTCATAGTAAATCCAGTGGGAGGAGTAAACCCTACCACACGTAAACACTGTTGCTGTTGAGACGAATCAAGTTGAACCTGATGGTCATAAAGCTAAACCAGGAATGACACAACTACCTAAACTACCCATTGTTTCCAGTGGGAGTGAACCAACCATACTTGGTTCCAGATCCTAGTGATCAAGGGATGCATCTCAGAAGTAAAACCCCGAGACCAAGAGGTTGTCATAGGGAAGTTGTAGGTCAAGGTTCTAGCACTACTCTTGTTCTCAATAGAAACAATGCTCCGATAAGAAGCATTGTTCCGAGTGGGAGGATCGTTCCCAATAGAAATGATGCTACGATAATAAGCATTATTCCGAGTGGGAGAAAAGGTCAGACTAATAAATGGGACTCATAATTCCTAGACGAGAGTCAAATGCAAGTATCCCATTGAGTAAGGTGAAAACCACGCTCAAACTGTTGACAAGCATTGGAAAGACCTTAGGTGAAGAAATGGAGGAAAATAATAAATGAGAGAGATCGCCTAAACGAAAGCCATTATAGTCTATAGTTGATTTACCTGCAAACAACAGGGGCGCAATGATAAGGTGAGTCCTGGAGTAAGGCTCACCACTGATGGAAAATGTCAAACAACTCGACTCATTGCGAAAGGACTTACCCAATTCCACGGAGTGGACTTTGATAAGAGAAACTCACTGACTGTGCGTAAAACCACGGTTAAGGCCATTAATGGTCCTGGTCGCAGGTCTCGATCCCGAGCTGCACCAAATGGATGTTAATACCGCATTCCTCCACGGAAACCTGGAGGAAGAGATCTACATGGAGCAACCGGAGGGTTTCATTACTCCTGGTAACGAACGTAAAGTTTGTAAACTCCAAAAGTCCATCTACGGTCTTAAACAGTCGTCTCGGCAATGGTACCGCAGATTCTAGGAGGAAATCGTACGAAACCGATTCGTGAATCTTCACGAGGATCCGTGCGTGTATTATAAGACCTCCGGGTCCAAATATATCATCTTAACCTTATACGTGGACGACATACTCATTGCTGCAAACGACATGAGTTTCATGAATAAGTCAAAATCATGGTAAACATCTGTATTTGAGATGAAAGACATGGGAAATGCCACGTATATCTTAGGCATTAAAATTGCTGGAGATCGGGCTACTCCGAAATTGTGTTTGTCTCAAGAAGCCTATATCAACAAGCTGTTGAAAAGGTTCAAATTACAGGATGCCAAACCCGTGGATACGCCGGTGGTATTTGGGTGCGCACTGTCAAAGCGTGACGGCCCCAAGAACCTGACAGAGCGCGAACAGATGAAGGGTGCATAATATTTAAGCATGGTTGGTAGTCTGATGTACGCCATGCAATGCACCGGATATCTATTATGCCGTGGGCCTAGTAGCACGTTTCCAATCAGATCCTGGCTATCAACATTTAAAGGCTGTAAAATAAATAATTCGTTATCTGAAAGGTACTGCCAACTATGCTATGTGCTATGAGGGCGGGAAGTTAGATTTGACAGGTTACAGTGACGCCGACCATGGTGGCGATCCGAATGATCGTAAGTCCACCACAGGGGGAGTGTTCATCCTTGCTAAAGCCGCCATTTCATGGACGAGCAAGAAGCAAACTTGTGTCGCGCTGTCAACGATGGAATCAGAATTCGTAGGTCTCTCTAATAATGCACAGGTAGCAGTCTGGCTGAAAAGGCTTCTTACTGCGTTGCTTAATGACGACGTCGAGAATAAACCAGTGAAGGTGTTCTCTAATAGTCAGGCAGCCATTGCGGCAGTCAATAATCCGAAGTACCATAGTAAGCCCAAACACATTGATGTGAAATATTTTTATCTTAAATCTATGGTAGAAGACAATATAATCACTATGGAATACTTGTCTATTGATAATATGATTGCGGAACCATTAACTAAGCCACTACGCAGGAAGATACTCGAAAAGCATGTAAAACTGCCTGGATTGCGTAGGGTTTAGAAATGGCATGTATCCGTGATAACATTTTGATATTAGAAAGTTACGTTTTGTAAGCGAAAGAATTGCAACCGAGTTTATGATCAATTGACGCCATAATGTTTTGATTACATCAGGTTTACGGTCTATAAACTAAGTCGTAGGAGGACGCAATCCTCTACCAAACTATGTCGAATGTGGGCCTTACCTAGTCACACAGGTACGGTCGTCTTGTGGTGGAGGGAGGCCTCCACCAAACAAGACTGGCTAAGAGTCAGGGGGATAAACCTGATTAAGCGAGACGATTATCTAGTTTCGAAGTAACTCGATGTGATCTTCGTTTCGCATATCGCCGTGATGAAATTCCTTCGTCATTTAACTACATTCTGGGCCAGATGAGAATCTGTGATAGCATGATTGACATATCCCTTTCCTGTCAACCCAAAAGGTTCAGGTATGCTATCAACGCGTT
The DNA here is from genome assembly GCA_036873135.1 of Clarkia xantiana subsp. parviflora. Classification (NCBI taxonomy): domain Eukaryota; kingdom Viridiplantae; phylum Streptophyta; class Magnoliopsida; order Myrtales; family Onagraceae; genus Clarkia; species Clarkia xantiana. The sequence goes on along the minus strand of JAPTYO010000008.1, from coordinate 12,812,581 downwards.
CTTCATACTACGCGTGCCACGTACGACCACAGGGTCACAGCTCGGTTGTGCTAGGAAGGAATCCTCGTTATTCTGGCGGGCGCAAACTTCTTCACCTCGAGCGTGTGATTGATCCCGGGAGCCTTATGAAGAGGCACCCGAAGTATCCTCATGGACTCATAACTCATACCTAAGGTCAGGCTTAATGCTCGCTTCCCGACATACGAGCGTAGTGCTGAACAAAAAGGCCCAGTGACCACGTCTTGGAAACGGGTTGGGTTTGACTAATGGTATGAGCGATGGGGATGGTCAAGTTCACCTGTAATTCACCGATTCTTGTATTCACTAGGTGGCCACCAGCCGGATATTAGTTAAAGGCTGTGAATACTTGTACCGATGCCTTGGAGAAGTGTTCCTACGTGGAAACTAGGCAAATTGAGAATTATCAGTTGACCTATGATACAGCGCAGTACAATATATAAATGTTGTTTATAACAGGTTGATTAGAGAAAAGAGAATCAATGTTCCGCGGGCGCTACAATACTCCTAACATATGAGTAGCAGGATGCCCGTCGTATCTGCCAGTCGCACGGCAAACCTCGTATGAACTATTCGGAAGCATGGAGCAGATCAAAGGGGAGAAATGTTGATGCATATTTGGACAACAATACATTAACAGGCACCCTCCCATTCAGGCGAGTGGGACCTGTAAGCATATGGTGATGGGCGCCGTAATTGGTAGCCATAATATGTATAGTTTATCTAATGAACTTGGGTAAATGTCACATTAGGGTAATTGGGCTAGACCCAAATCCCAATTGACATGGGAGGCCCAAAATTGGACCTCCCCAAATACATAGGCCGATCGAGTATTTGTGGTGGGGTAAAGTGGACTTTTGTCCACTTTACTCATCATATAAATAAGAGGTGTTAGGGAAATTTTAGGGTTAATCATAATTCCCTCACAAGAGAGTTTTAGAGGGAAAAACCCTTCTCCCACACTATAAGGTTCGGCCGAAACAAGCAAGTCACCAAGGGTGTGCGGAATTGCTTTCGAGCAAACTCTCCAGAGATCTGTCCCTGTGCCAAGAATCGATAAGAGGCTTTGCTGTGGAGCTTATACCGCCGAGGGCTTCTTTCACAAGGACTTCTACGGGTTCCGACCGGAGGATCGCGAACTCCCTCGGGAAAGGATCTTGGACTATGGTTACTCTTGAAGTATGTGTAAACTTTCCGCTGCGTAATTGATATTACTAGCACATACCCTGTTTAAGTTTCCGTAGTGATTACTCCCCGTAATCTAACAGTACAAACCCCCGCCCTCTCTTTTACGTTTGTTAGATTTGGATATGAACTTGTACCCGCCTTAGAGGTTGCTTATCTTTGTTGTGTTATGGAATGAATCGTTTATGGCAAAAAAAAAAAAAGAAAAAAAAAAAAAGAACATGGAATGCTATATTATTTTCCAGCATTTTTTATTTATTTTTCAAACGTTTTACAAGTTTAAAGAATTAATGCAAATTTATCAATAATTTTCCAACTTTTTAGAAGTTCAAAGAATGTTATTTTTTCAACTTTTTATAAGCATAGAGAATGCTATATTTTTCCAACATTTTTATTTTTTATTTTTATTTGTCTAACTTTTTAGAAGGTCAAAGAATGCTACTTTTTTTAAAAGAACTCAATGCGATATTTAATAATTTTTTTACTTTTTAGAATGCCAAAGAATGCTACATTTTTTTATTTTTCCAAATTTTTAGAAGGCTTAAATGTTACATTTTTAAAAGAGCTAGATGTGATATTTAATATAAAAAAATTTAACTTTTAGAAGGCTAAATAATGCTACTTTTTTCCAACTTTTTAGAAGGTTAAAGAATGCTACCTTTTTTTTTAGAATTTTTTTTAGAAAAAATGAATGCGATGTTTAAGAGAAAAAAAATGTATCAATAATTTTCCAATATTTAAGAATGCAACATTACCCCTTACGGGCTGACCCGGTGCGAGTGAGAATTAATCTAGGTGTGGAGCAAGCATGCTACGGGTGCTGCCCTCCTGATAATGGCTCTCCTAGGACCAGCCCGCGGGAAAAAAAAAGAATGCAACATTTTTTACATAACATATTCAATATATATTTTTAGGTAGAAACACATGCCCAAAAAATAATTTTTAATCAATAAGAAGTCATTTTCTTTCTCGTATGATTTATTGATTTCTTCCACACACAAATTAATGGAATCTCTCACTTTAACAACTCTATCTAAATTAATTTATTCTTCTTAATTAGTTATACATATTAATTAGAAAAATAGACGTTTATTCTAAAAGTATCATTAAGGTTATGCTTTTAAAAAAATCGACCGTACTTGATGTCGACATGACTCGTTCTTGATATTACAAATACCGTAACAGGATCCTACTTAGCTGGGTTCCTAGATCCGCCACTGCCCACAATGTCTTTAAAATATAAATTTGAGTCTCTCTATGAGGGACACAATGTGTGAAGAAATTTATCTGTTAGTGAACCTAAATCCTAACTATGACATCTGCAACTGAGTTAGCTCTAAGACTTCACACTAGTACTTTTTGCAAAATTATGAAAACTGTTAAATATAGAATCTTGTATATTCTGTATAATTGTTATTTTCCATTCCTAGTTGCTTTCCTAGTTTAGCTATTTACCAAGTTTAGCTTGATTTTATCATTATATATTGTAAGCTTTGATTAGTGAATGAATATACATAATTTACGAATCTTTTCATGGTATCAGAGCCTAATTCAACTGTTACCTATCTTGTTCTATTATCTATCGAACCATTCCGGTGACGCCGACCACTGCCATCACAATACCGGTGAAATCTGTCCTGTCATTCTGCTGCAACTCCGGCGAGCTATCTGCTGTAACTCCGACGAGCCGTTCTGTCGCGACTTTGGCGAGTCGTTCTGCTGCAACTCCGGCATCCCACACCCCGGTCAGTCCTCGGACCAGACACCCAGGTCACCGAACCCGACACCCTGAAACTGCCGTACCTCCAGGCGGTCGTCAAGGAGACTCTCCGCCTCCGAATCCACCCCGAAATCCAGGCCAAGCTCCGGCAAGAAATCCGGTCAGTCCTCGGACCAGACGCCCAGGTCACCGAACCCGACACCCTGAAATTTCCGCATCCCTAATTTTTGCTGCTGCCCTAATTTTTAAATACCGGTTCAATTACTGGTTGGGAGCCGGTTCGGTCCAGTTTTACAGCCGGTTCGGTTCGGTTTTATTGATGGTCTGGTTCTGACTTTGGTATGGTTCTGGTGCTGCTGTTGTATATGATCCGTGTCTAATCCGTTTCTGCTCTGTTCGTGTCTGATTCGTTTCTAAACGGTGTCTGCTGCTGTTCGTGTCTGATCCGTTTCTGAACGGTGTTGCTGCTGTTCGTTTCTGGTCCGTTTCTGACCCCTATTCCGTTTGTGATCCGTTTCAAAGTTGCTGTTATTTGTTCTTTATGGAGAACCCAGTATTGGTGGCCAAATCTTACATGGGTAAGAGCACGGGTCAATCAATTGTCAATCAACCTGTCAACAACCACACTGATGCATATGAAGTTGATACAATTGTTCAGCGACTTACGCAGTTGTGCTTCCCTCGTGTCAACATGACATCTCAGCTGCAAACTCCAAGGGCAATTATTGGCCCCTCAGGTATGACTTCCAACTGCTTATTAGTATCAAAACTATTATGGATTGTTGATTCAGGTGCTACTGATCACATGACTGGTAACAAGAGTTTACTATCAGGACTTACCACTACATCACAACCACCTGTCCAAATAGCTAATGGCTCCACTTGTCATATAGAAGGAATTGGATCCACTAAAATTTCACCACATATGCCATTATCATCTGTCTTATATGTTCCTTCATTTCCTGAAAATCTCTTGTCGGTGAGCAAATTAATAGAACAGTTATATTGCTCAGTTACTTTCACTCCAACTAAATGCGTCTTTCAGGAATTAGGGACTAACAAGTTGATTGGAACTGCATATAAGCACAACGGTCTGTATTACATGGAGAGCTCACCTCAACGAGTTGCATACATGAGTACTAGTAGTGCTGAGGAGGTTCATTATCAGTTGGGGCATCCATCTCTACAGGTTCTAAAAACACTTCGTCCTGAATTTCGTTCAGTTTCTGAATTAGTTTGCGAATCATGTATCCAAGGCAAGCATATCCGTGCTTCTCATCCACCTAGAATTACTCGTCGGTCGGTTGGTATCTTTGATTTAGTGCATTCAGATGTATGGGGTCCTTGCCCAGTTACATCTATCTCAGATTTTCGTTACTTCGTCACTTTTGTGGATGATTTCTCTCGTGCAACTTGGATGTTTGTTATCAAATCTAGACAAGAGGTATTTGCAAAATTTATGACGTTTTGCTCTTATGTGAAAAATCAGTTTGGCACTACCATTAAAACACTTCGTAGTGACAACGCAAAAGAATATTTCGCAAAAGAATTTGTTCAATATATGAGTGATAATGGCATCATCCATGAATCATCTTGTGCGTATACACCTCAACAAAATGGAGTGGCTGAACGAAAGAACAGACACATACTCGAGGTGGCTCGCACTATGATGATACATGGTCATGTCCCTCATCGTTTCTGGGCTGATGCAGTTCTAACTGCATATTATCTGATAAATCGTATGTCATCTTCTGTTTTTGATGGTGCAATACCTTATAATGTCCTATTTCCGTCTGCACCTTTGTTCCCGGTTTCACCGAAAATTTTTGGTTGTGCTTGTTATGTGTACGACAATCGACCAGGCCGTACAAAACTTGATCCAAAGTCTATTCGTTGTATTTTTGTTGGCTATTCTGGAACTCAGAAGGGTTATCGTTGTTATAGCCCCACTCTTAGGAGATACTTTGTCTCATCTGATGTGACTTTTATGGAGTCTGTACCGTTTTTTCTTAAATCTGAACAAAACTTGTCCAATGAATCTCCACCTATCATTACTGTTCTAACATATCCTGAAGTTCAAGTCCGCTCTTCTCCACTTGAGACTGATAATGCACCTCCTACGCCTCCTATTACTCAGGTATATACTCGAAGGGATAAGTCTCTTCCTAATAATACTAACTATGTTCAGACCATGCAGGACCATGAGACTCGTACATCCCTTGTTCCAAACATTGAACCTCCACCTGAATCTCTATCATCTCCTACACAACCAGATAATCCCTCACCAACTCCTAGAAATGAATCTACCCATGATATTGATCTTCCCATTGCTCTTCGAAAAAGCTCCCGGCATTGCCCCAGTACCAGATATCCCCTAGATAGCTTCTGTTCATATGCGTCCCTATCTACAGATCACCGTGCCTTTAAAACCAATCTTGACAGTTACTCTGTTCCTAGAAATGTGACCGAAGCCCTGGCCAATCCAGGGTGGTTTAGTGCTATGTAGGAGGAAATGTCAGCTCTTTGGAAAAATCAGACGTGGGATCTATGTCCTCTTCCTCCTGGCAAAAAGGCAGTCGGTTGTAAATGGGTCTTCACGATAAAGGTTCATCCTGATGGGTCGCTACATCGACTCAAGGCCCGCTTGGTTGCAAAGGGATATTCTCAAGAATATGACATTGATTATGATGAGACATTTTCTCCGGTTGCTAAGATGGCGTCTTTTCGCGTCTGTCTCTCTCTGGCGGCCATCCGTCACTGGCCTCTGCACCAACTGGATGTCAAGAATGCATTTCTCAATGGCATTCTTGAGGAGGAGGTTTACATGACTCAGCCACCTGGATTTGTTGTTCAGGAGGAGTCTTTCAAGGTCTGCCGTCTGCGCAAGTCCCTATATGGTCTGAAGCAATCCCCCCGAGCTTGGTTTGGACGGTTCTCCCACGTACTTAATCAATTTGGCATGACTAGGAGTGCCAATGATCATTCAGTTTTCTACAGGCACCTAAAGAAGAAGACCATCATTCTAGTTGTGTATGTTGATGATCTGATCATTACCGGTGACGATGACGAAGGGATCTCGGCATTAAAGAAGTTCTTGAATACGCAATTTCAGATAACAGACCTTGGTAAGCTCAATTACTTTCTTGGGATCGAGGTATCACGATCTTCTGGGAAGATACTTATTTGTCAGAGGAAGTACGTCCTGGATATGCTATCTGCGTGTGGGTTACTTGGGTGCAAGCCTGTTGACTCGCCTATGGTTCCTGAGACCAAGCTCCGGCCTAATGAGGGGGAACCTCTACATGATCCTGAAAAGTATCGAAGATTAGTCGGGAAGTTGAATTATTTAACGGTTACTCGACCAGATATCTCTTATCCAGTGAGTGTTGTGAGTCAATTCATGTCAGCTCCGCACACAACACACTGGGATGCGGCAATTCGGATCCTTAGATACCTTAAAGGATCCCCAGGTAAAGGACTTGTATATTCTGATCAGGGACATAGTAGAATCGCAGCGTTCACTGATGCCGATTGGGCAAGGTGTCCTACTACTCGGAGGTCCACCACTGGGTATTGTGTCTTCTTTGGTGGGAACCTTATATCTTGGAAGAGTAAGAAGCAGACAGTTGTATCTCGATCTAGTGCGGAGTCAGAATACCGCGCAATGGCAAACACATCATGCGAGCTCATTTGGACGAAACGCTTACTCTGTGAACTAGGTATTCATCATGACGGTCTAATGAGACTACATTGTGATAATGAATCCGCCATGCATATTGCCAAGAACCAAGTCTTCCATGAGAGGACCAAGCACATTGAGGTGGATTGTCATTTTGTTCGAGACCTTGTTGTGGGAACATTCTCTAGCCCTCCATACATTCAACTCATTCCCGTTCGAACAGATTTCCAACTTGCAGACATTCTAACTAAGCCTCTCCGCAAAGCTTCAATTAATGATCTATGTGACAAGTTGGGCATGCTAGATATATACGCTCCAACTTGAGGAGGAGTGTTAAATATAGAATCTTGTATATTCTGTATAATTGTTATTTTCCATTCCTAGTTGCTTTCCTAGTTTAGCTATTTACCAAGTTTAGCTTGATTTTATCATTATATATTGTAAGCTTTGATTAGTGAATGAATATACGGAATTTAGGAATCTTTTCAAAAACCATTAGCCCCAGTATGACTAGAAGAAGCTCCAAATGCCTGCGATAAGAGTTCAAAGGAGCTTTTTACACTCCAAATGCACTTCTATGAGAGTTGTCCGTACCTCAAGTTTTCTCAACTTCTAATTAGGCTATCATGGAAGCATTTGGAACCGTCACTTGCATCCATGTCATCGATTTCAGCATTAACCAGGGAATGCAGTGGCCAATATTGATGTAGTCCCTCGTCCTCTGCTCCAGAGGTCGTCCATATTTCCGCCTCATTGGAATCGGCATGCCGCAGCCGGACGAGTTACAACCTTGTTTTTATCCGGGTGCATCAAAAAGAAAGATTCTATACTTTCTTCTCACTTACTCATATTCGACTTTTAGATCTTAAATAGTGTATGTGAATGCCATTCATGTACACTTAAGGTAATTACCTTAATTGTGTAATCGAGCAAGTGCTGCGAATGGAAATCGCGTAGGGCTCCGTACACAAAATGGGAGTCGAGTATGTGGATAAATTGGTAAGTCAAACACACTAGTTACTTCTATATTTGCGTCGCACATATGTGTTTTTTTATTATTATTTAAAAAAAGAGTAAAATGTCGAGTCTGTAATGATCCTTATTTATACTATATTTATAAATAACGCATAGTCATTTCTCTGTACTCCCAGCCCCTTGGCCTCCCCAGACTCTGTAGCACCATAGCCGCCACCACAGGACATGCCTGTAATACTATGTGATTGACGGTTTTGGCTCACAATTATAGTATTTAGAGCAACCATTTTGATAGAAGCGCCCCGGATAGATCACTGCTGTCTCCAATATATCCACTACCAGCAACCACTCCTTTTGGCAGAAGGACTTTCCTTTTGAGCAGGACAACTGTTGGCTAGATCAAATCCACTAGAGCCTCAACTCCTGTTTACATATTCGACGTTCTGCTGAACCAAATCCAGCCCTCATCAGCAGCTTGCCACCCTTCCTTGTTTGAGGTGCTACATGGTTTTCGGTCTTTGTTAAATTATCTTTCAATTTCTGTATATCATGTTCTTTTTAGATGCTATGTGTACGTTGCTCATCGGGTCGTTAACCAGGCTGCAGTAGCCATTGTATCTAGATTTTGGAATGTCCTTGATATCCTACATCTAGATTTTGTAACTAAGCCGATCTCGAGTAGTTTAGTAGTAACTTGACTCTCTTATAGTTACACCCTATAGCTAATTACACCCCCTTCAAATTATTAAAAGAAATTGAATTGTAATTTACTTTTTGAACTCTAATTAATTAACCTAGGTCCTGACTCTGAGTCCACCATTGTGTTTACAATATTTAATGAAGCTTATATTAGTTTATGGTTTAATTAATTAATAATGTTCATACATGATTTTTTATGGTTTAATTAATTAATAACGTTCATACATTATTTAGTTCCGTATATGTTTAACGTTTCTTTTTAAAGTAGAAGGTGACATCACCAGGTTCGTGTAGCATGGCATGCACATGGGCATTGATCATATTATTACTATCTACTATATATATTCCTCAACTCATGCATCTGCTGCACCATGTGAAGCTCCATATATACACACAAAATTAGATCACATGTATATCATATAAATCAATTAAATTTCTTTATAAAAAAATGGACGGTGGTCAATATGTATCGTATAGTGTATGTTATGGTTTTAATCATTAAGCACTTGCTAATTTTTTTTAACCAAAGATCAATTTTATTAAAAAAAAAACAATAAAAAGAAAATTTGTAAGAACAACAATTTAAACTTACCTAGAGTTCAGATTAGAACATCATAACAACCTATTTGTTTGCAAGAATACATAATGAATAAGAATTGAGAATCATAATAAAACTGTTTGGTTGCATATAAAATTTCATTTGAATTCCAATTCCGAATTTATAATGAATGACCACTCTTAACTTTTCCCTTAAGAAATCCCCTTAAGAATGGTTATTATGTTTATGGTTTTCTAGTTTATTTTATTTCATTCCACATTCTGTGTTTCAATTTGTGATATCCTAATTCGATAGAACTCCAGATCGGCGACCAACGGGTCGGGCCCCTCAATAGTCAAGACTCAAAATCGACGACTAGTAAAGCCAAAAACGAGAAGATGAAGATGAAAGGTCGACGACTCTATTCATAAGAGTCGATGCTAGGTACGTCAATAACAATAGTACGGCACCCCTCACTAAAACCCATCATCTTAAGGAAAGTGGAGAGGCGGCGACCTACTCCTCACTACTAGAAAAAACCTTTCCCCTAAGGAAATATGAGGTGGCGACTTACTTGTCATCACCGCTATAAGAAATCTTCCCCCTAAGGAAAGATGAGGTGGCGACCTACTTGTCATCACCTCCAGAAGAAACCTTTCCCCATAAGGAAATATTAGGTGGCGACCTACTTGTCATCACTGCCTGAAGAATCTTTCCTCCTAAGAAGATGGTTGCGGTCTACTTATCATCACCGCCTTCAGAAGAAACCTTTCCTCATAACGAAAGATGAGGTGGCGGTCTGCTTGTTATTAAGGAATAAAATTTATTAGGAATTAATATATTTATTATATTCTGATTGAGTTATATTAGGAATAAATATATTTTTAATATCTTATTATTTATCTATTTCCTTGTTATATTGTTACAGATTTAGTCTTTGTTATAGATTATTAGGAAATAAAATATTTTATTATGTTCTGATTAAGTTATGTTAGGAATAGATATATTTCTAATATCTTATTATTATCTCTTTCAATATTATATTGTTATAGATTTAGTATTTGTTATAGATTTAGTCCTGTAACTATATATATGTACATGTACTCAACCCTAAACAAATCAATAATACAATTATCATCCTTCTATATGGTATCAGAGTCTTTCTAACTCCAACGAGTACAACTTACAAGCCGTCGCCCATCATCGTCGTTGTCCAGGGGCGGTCGGCACCGCCGTCAGCTATGCAGATGTCATGCCGGCCGCCCTCTCCTTCATTCTGATATTAGTTTTTTGTTTTGTTTTTGTTTTTTTTTTCTAGCAAGACAATAAATCACTGCTTCCGTGTTGACGACTTCTACGTCGGTCCTCTGATTTAGTGCCAACTGACGAAGCATCCACACCGATGGTATCGTCACGTCCACCTAAATTCTTCTCCGCCGATGCCTTCTAGATCTCTCTTGGCTTCCGTCGTTGCCGACTGGACCTCTTCGGGCTTCCGCCATTGCCGACTGGACCTCCGGGCTACTGTTGTGCCGACTGGACATCTCCGGGTTACCTTTGTGCCGACTGAACATCTTTGGGCTTCCACCGTTGCCGACTGGACATCTCCGGGCATCCGCCGATGAAGACTGGACTATTTAGGCATTCATTAATATTCTTTGTATCAAGATTGACATTCTTGTCAGAACATCCGTCTTGCGGGGGCATATCAGGGAATAAAACATATTAATAATTAATATATTTTATTATATTCTGATTACTTTATATTAGGAATAGATATATTTTTAATATCTTATCATTATCTCTTTCCTTAATATATTGTTATAGATTTAGTCTTTATTATAGATTATTAGGAAATAAAATATTTTATTATGTTCTGACTGAGTTATGTTAAGCACAAATATATTTGTAATATCTTATTATTATCTCTTTCAGTATTATATTGTTATAGATTTAGTCTTATATATATATATAGATAAAACCACAAACAAAATCAATAATACAATTCTCATTCTTCTATACTTGTCACCTACTTCAACTGCCTTTGAAGGATACCCTTCCTAAAGAGTCACGCCACCATTTAAAGTCAGTAAAGAAAGTCGAGTACCCATGTATTTTCACATTATTACATTTCATTATCTCTCATATACTTTGTTTCGTTCTGAAACGCTGGCAACGACCTTGACGAATCTTCAAGTTATCGTCGTGTCGGGTCCTTCCTTCTCGCGCTCTTTACTTCACGCCTAGTCGTCCGGACCTGCACACAGGGCAGTAACCAGCACGAAGAGGGGGGGGGGTGGTAACGGTTGAGCCCTCTGCGATGCTAAAATGAGGATTCTAGAGAGAGAAAGCTAGAGAGAAGTCAGATCTCCTAAGCCAATCTCCTGTGGAATTACTCCCAAATGAATGGCCTAGGTCCCTTATTTATAGGCAACCTTAGAACCGATCCCGGTTTTTGAGCGGTTTGACGCCGGTTTTTAAGGAAAATGTGAACCGTCGTCTGGTTTGATCAAGGTTGGCTATTGGAAAACTCTAACTTAGTGTTGTGACACAAATGGAACACGCGCGCTGCAGACGACGACTCGGGTTAAGTCGGGTTCGGACGATCCCGACGTATTCCGGGTTGTCTTGGGCAATTCGGACCTCTCCGGATTGCTTGGCAACCCGAAGCTCCGGATTGCTTGGCAACCCGAAGCTCCGGATCGCTTGGCAATCCGGAGGTCCGGTTCAGGGGCGTGTGTCGCGCGTCCAGACCGTTTTGAACCTCGGGGATGTGTTTTCGAACCGTTTATGTTATTTTGACGTGTTTACGAGGTCCGAAATATAAATACGAACCCGAATTGGGAGAATATCCATCATTTGCCCCTCGAGTCAAGTGACGGTTCAAACCTTGCTTGACTCTATTTTAAAATAGGATAATCGTCCAATGTAGGTTCGGTGCTGACCTCAGAAGTTGATTGATTGTCGATTGGATACTTGAACTTTAATTTCGTCAATCCTTGATTTTTCTTGACGAGTGATTCGTTATCTGCTGAAAGGGTTAGTGTAGTAGATATATATTTACATAATGGATGCATATGATCATATTCCTAAATGTCAACATGCATAAAGATGCACTAATCATGGATGTGTTCAATACTATTATGTCCGCTTCCACCTGGGCAGCTTCGGGCTTTATCCTTCACGGACAGGCTTCTTTCTTCACGAACGGGCTCGAGATGAGTGTATAAGGACGGGAACGCCGCAATCCTTAAAACACAATCACTGAGCTAATCTCCCAATCCTCGACCTTGAACTCTTGACCTTCGGATCCTGCACGAGGGGCAGTAACCAGTGTGGGAGGGGGAATGCTAGTTGGGCCCACTCCGACGCTCAAGTTAGAACTTCTAGAGAGAGAAAGCCTTAGAGAGAAGTCAGAGCATTCAAAGTCCAAAAGTGAGGGAGTTGTTTAGAATGGGAGACCTAGGTCCCTATTTATAGGGAACCTAAGGATCATGCCCAGTTTTGAACTACTTGATGTTGGTATGTAAGGAAGACGTATACCGTCATCAAGGCGGACTATGCATGCACCGACTTCCCGCACCTGGCAAATTAATCGGGGTGAGCGTACAAAGAAAAACGGTAGTCCGGACCTACCCGGATTGTTTAACAATCCGGGACGGGTCCGGGTTGCCGAAGCAATCCGGACCTCCGGATCGTCTTAGGGCAATCCGGAAGTCCTTCGGCCCGGGAATTACGCGTATCCCGGACCGTTTTAGACTTGGGTGTTCGCCAAAGGGTTTTTTACGGGTTTTTGGGATATTTTACGAGGCCCGAAATGTAAATACGAACCCGAATTGGACAGATATCTAACACTTGTCCCCGAGTCAAGTAGTGGTTCAAAACCCGTACTTGACTCTATTTCAAAGATAAGATATTCGTCCAATTTAGGTTCGGTACTGACCTCAGGGATGGCCTGTTTGTCAATTCGAATGTTGAGATCATAAATTTGACCAACTTTTAATTTTCCGCCGTACGTACGTAATCTGTTTACAAGGTTAGCGTAACGGACAATATGCGTACAATGACATGAAATGTGATAATACCATGGTATATAAAATAAGCGTATAACATGTTGTCAATATGTAAATGATGACAGCGTAGTAGACGAGTGCCATAATCATGCGACAAGCAAAATACTTAGAATAATATGAAATTGGAGAACATGTATGTAACCATGAAGCATGATGTAAACATGGAAGATGGTGCAAACACGTAGTATGATGCAATCACGGAAAATGATGCAAACACGCAATTCATACTTAGACTATAAAAATAATCACGCGACCATCATGAATTTGCATCATGTACGTATAAAAGCGATAACATGCATGTACGAAGCGCGTTATGCAATACTAAAGAGCATGTGTGTAAGAAAAGCATAGGAGAGGTGTAAGTATGCTTATACATGATACTAAGGACTTGTGTGAAAATAGATATTAGTTTAGTCCTTAGCACATGGTGTAGGCACTATTAATGAGAATTAGGAGAGAGAATACCCATTATCTTACATCCTTAATAGATAAATCCTCAAGAAGCTCTCCATTCTTGATGAAGAGGGAATTCATGGAGGTGTGAATTTGGGGTAGTCTCATCACATTTGACATCGATCAAGATCGAATCCGGGCAAGGAGGGGACTGAGGCGGCGTGTGAGGCAAAGGAGACGGCGGCGGCGCCGCGTGGGTCTTCGGGTGAGGGTGAGTAGCAATTTGAACTTGCTTCGTGTCGGTGAGTCCAATTTCGTACATGGCTAGACCTTTCGTGACTTCGTTTGGCTTTGATTTAGTCTTGAAATCACCATGTACCTAGCTATCTTATCATGCATACAAGGTGTTTGATAAAATGCATTAGAATTCTTAGCCTCAAATCGGTCAAAAATTTTCTAAGTGCTGAAAATTTTAGAAAAGTGTAAATGAATCGTTATACTTCCCTTATGCATAGTGTTCATTGCCGACATGTTGTTCCATGCCTTAGTCGTTGCTTTAGTATGCTCGATGTTGATGATCGTTAGTTGTGCGTACATGGCCGTCAATGGTTGTATGTTGGTAATGATAGCTTAGGCAATGTATGTTGATTATCATGTATAGACTGTCGGTCATTGTCTGCAAACATGCTAAAACACTTAGAAAATATTTTAAAAATTTCTAATGCTTGTTACCATAGATGTCGTCGTATGAGCTTTTTCGATAAGCGTCGTAGGAATGCTTAGGAGGCATTATGTAGAAGTTGATAATAGCTACTTGATGCATGCAATCCATCATTGTCAACATGTACGTACGTACATGGAAACACTTAGAAAATATTCCTCACTTGTCGACATGCATCCTTGTTAACATGTATGTACGTACATGGAAATACTTATAAAATATTCTTCACTTGTCGACATGCATCCTTGTCGACATGTATGCACGTACATGGAAATACTTAGAAAATATTCTTCACTTGTCGACATGCATCCTTGTCGACATGTATGTACGTACATGGAAATACTTAGAAAATATTCTTCACTTGTTGACATGCATCCTTGTCGACATGTACGTACGTACATGGAAATACTTAGAAAATATTCTTCACTTGTCGACATGTAGGTACGTACATGGAAACACTTAGGAAATATTCCTTGCTTGTCGACATCCATCCTTGTCGACATGTAGGTACGTACATGTATTGCGCACTTGCCCCCACACTTAGAATCTTTTCTCTATCCATGGCTATGTACGCTGTAGCCATATGCTTTGATGTAAACACAGGTTGTATGCCAACAACTTGTTGTATGCTAACACTTGGTAATATGCTGACACATAGTAACATGCTGACAGCTTGCAATATGCTGACTGTCATCCTGAGCAAAACACTTAGAAAATATTTCTCCCTTGTAATCATGTATGCTGCGAGTATGAGCTCGATGCCGACATGTAAGGTTGATGTGTTGAAGAAGTTGCCCCCCTGGCGTGATGCTTGTTACTTGATTAGTTGATGTTGGTACACATATACGTTCTTCTGAAGATTTGGTATGTTGATGATCTTTATGACTTGTATCATGTTGTAATGTAGGTCGGACTGATGGAAAAAGCTCATCTTTGCAGATTGCCGATGTATACCGTAATCCGCCTATTGGAATGAATGTCCGTACAATTGCCCCCACTACTCTTGGAGTCTCCGGATATGGTTGCGGTAAAGGACTTGTGAGTAAGGCACCTCCTTGTATCTTCTTTGAACTTGTTAATTTTCCAAGTTGTTGCTTTCATGTTGCTGAACGCGTGGTTGCAGTTCCTGGCTTTAGCATAATTCTCAAAAGATCTGACGCAGGGGCGTGTTCCTCGAGCGATTCTAAGTTCTTTATGCCGAGTACGATCGTGCTAACTCTTTGTGATAAAGGGAATAGAGTTGAGGGTCGTGCGGTGGTGCCTTCTGCCCCCCGGTCGAGGGACCGGCCCAAGGAGGAGCGTTCCTCCCATTGAGGTAAGCGTTGTTTACTTCTTCACACTTGAAAGTTGATCTTGAAGACGGCTGATTTTGATGCGCGTATTGCTGATTGTCTCTCTTATGTTGAAGAGCTATGTCGTATTGAAGTTAAAGCGACCATTCTTGCCGTGTCTTTTGTGCGGATGACGACATTGCCTTTGATATTGAAATTATGAACTCTTTGCCATAGATCCTTGGAGATGATGCTATCTCTTGGTTGGTGTCAGGTTGTTTGTTTCCAGCATGTTGAACCCTTTGTGAATGGGTTGATGTTGTTTTGAGGTTTTCGATAAATATTTGTTTATGCCTTTGGTTGCATGGTATTTCATCACTTGGACCTGTTTTCAATAATAATAAACATGTGATAACTTGTTAGTAATATTTCATACCTTGAGCTATCTTTATTGTCCGCATGTATTGGACTTGCATGATAGGATTGAACTCCTTGTTGTGGTGGATAGAACATACGATGTTGCGACTTGCGCATTATAGGGTGTTATGTACACTTGGTACTTGTAGCATTGCAGGTAGTAATGTACTTGGCACTTGGCCTTTGATATGTAGCAGTGTCGTCTTGGCGAAGCAAGACTTAAGTTTATACCGTCTCTTAGTTCTATTCTAAGGTGACGTTGTTGCAAGATATTTCTTGCTTATTTTGCTGTTTTTGCGTTAAATGCTAAAGAGCAAGATAACGCTATACAAGACTCAACTTGTAAGTTTGACGAGTTTTGTACAATGTTTGCTTTAAAAAGCGTATAACATGAAGCTATCCTTTTTCAGGCCTAAGTCTTCATGGTGTATGAACCCTTAAGAGAGTATGCATACTTTTAGTGTGTGGGGTTGTCGTCTAACAAGAGGACTTCCGCCACGGTGGGGTGATCAGTCCCATCATTGCATTTGCCGCATCCTGTTTCTATTCAGGGAATGGCTATGAACATGAGGATTTGCTTCTAAGAGCATTTCGCAGCATGCCATTTTTTAGAAGTAAACATGGGGTTTGTCCTTACAAAGAGGATACTGATAGTAAATCTTGGTGTTTACCAAATATATTGCTTGCTGTTGACGCCTTTGGAATAGTCGTCACTTTGAGTAGAGAATTTTATAAGTCCCTTTTTGTAGATAACCCGCAAGTTGTTATTGCCAGATATAAGTTGACTGTGCACATGGCGCGATGACTTTGTGTTGCCGACATCTTCTTGATATAGCTGCTGTTTATGGATGGAGAAATAAACTCCCTGTTGGTGTAGATAATAGATATGTTGGCGTTGTATGCCATAAATCCCTCCTTGAACGTAATGCTTAGCTTGTATTGTTGAAGTAGATATTATGTGCATAGGTTACTACTTGGCATAATTCCCATGTAGTAATCATAGTGTAGCATGTACCTACGAACAGAGTTTCTCTTTGTCAGATAGTTGCAATGTTTATAAGTTTGCAAAAATATGGAATTATGAAATTTTATTTTTAGTAATGCATATAATAGATAAAGTAAAGGAATCTGACACGAGGATTCCTTGTTTGTGCAGGAAACTTCCCTAAGTGCGGACGCGATAGGTGCGGATCATGACAGGCGCGCATATGTTGGGAGCGTAGCTTTTCCAAGTATCACCCGCTATATGTGATTGTGAATATGTCTGTATGAACAACGACTATGCATTATTGTATGTGTCCTCTAGTTGATATGCGTTGATGCCTCCTTAGCATGATGTACATGCCTATGTATGATCATTGCTTGGTGTTTCCTTCTTAGAAGAATGGTACTGTGTGTTCTTGCAATTATTTGTTTGTTCCCTTCGGTGGAATGCCGAGCACTTGTCAGCTTGGTGCCCCCCCAAGTCGCTTGGCAGTCGTACCGCTGTGTCCTGATGGTTTCTATTACTTCATCTTCTGAAAGTGATGCGCCTACTCGGACCATCCTTTCTGGCTCATCTATCTTGTTTTATTGTAACGCTTCAACAAGAGCTGGACGTTCATGGTCTACCTATGGGTTTTCATCAATGATGGGAATTCCGCTATTGTTTGTCTTGACATTATGTTGTAGTGCAACCTTGTAGCAGTCTTTTGATAGCTGCTGATCTTCCTTCATTTCACCAATTCCAGCCTTTGTTGGAAACTTGACCTTTTGGTGTGATGTTGACACTTATAATACCCCACTTGTTCATGGTTGTATACCCTAGGATTCCATTATATGCGTCAAGCTTTTCTGCAATCACGAACGGAACGCCGATTTGGAGTTGTTTCTCTCTTTCTCCTATTGCGCATTGCGCGGTGTTGAATTAATGTGCTGGCTTTGCGATGTATGCTTCATGTGTTCACTTTCAAGGGGCCTGGGTTTATTTGATGTGTTTCTTCATACACTTGTGACTCTTTCCGAGGTTATGTCTGTATGACGATTGTGCACATGGTTGAGAGATGTTATACTGGTGGAATCCTCATCTTCTCCTTTATTTTTTCCGAAGATTAGGTTTCGCTGTCGGCGTATGTTTTGAGTGGTATGATCCTTCTTGTGTCCTTGACAAGGGTAAACTTGCTGGATGTTGGAAATAATTTTCTAACTCTTTTCTCGTGATGGGTTTGGCACAGGCGTGTGTATAACATAGGAGCGTATCCTGAATTCCTATCTTCCACAATGTTGATGACGTTGTCACTTTGGTGATATCCCCGTTTTATTATTGTGGCGTGATTTTTAGTCTTGTGCGTATAGAATGCTTGAGGCTCCGTTGCATGGGGGATGTTATATGGCCTAAGCCGTTTGTTGTTCCTAGCGCGATAGCTTGTGTTGTTGACGCAATTAATATGTGCGTAGTTGTTACTTGGCGTTATTCCAAGGTAGTATGCATGATATGGTAATGTACCTACGAAAGTAGATTTAACCTTCATAAGATATTTGGGGTTCGTACAACGGATTATAGGAAGGCGTCTACTGATCGCTACTTTTTTTTAAAAAGTACTAAGGCTAATAAACATAAGTTGTACTTAATCTAAAAAGACTTAAAGTAGATATGCAAAAATGAAGATAAAGGGATTGATGATGTGTTTGACGTCTTCATAGGTGATTTGTCGGCAAGTTGATTCTGCCACGTGCCACATAATTCCTCAGTGCATCTAGCGTGTTGAGCTCTTCAATCTCCACCTTTGTGGATGAACAAATGTTGGTGTTATGCCCCCCCAGTTTTATAGTGCTTGCATCATTCTTCAACGTTCTTGCCAAGGAAGGCAGTCATTGGCTCCAGTGGTCGGTGAAGTTTGTTTTTTTCGGGAGTTTGAAATTTGATTCCTCCTCCTTCATGCTCCGAGGATTGTATAAGTCGTCATAATTGGTTCCATGAGTGACGTTATTTTTCCGGCGCTTGGCGATAGGTGGATTATCATTCGCCTTTTCTTTTCCTTTGCCTTTTCCTGAAGACTTCACATGAGACTTCTTTTGATGCTTATTTCCTTGGTCGATATACTTCTTCATTTCTCCTTTTAAGATTAAGCTGTTTACATGAAACCTTAATCCAACACAGCTTTCCGTCTTGTGGCCATACACTTCGTGATTTTCACACCATTTGTTTTCATCTTTTCCCAATGGGCCCTTGCGGAAATTAGAGGGCTTTTTCCACAACTTGGTCTTCTTTATCTCTTTTAAGATGACGGACAGCGGTGTGTTCAATGGAACACATTTGGCGAGATTGGTGTTTTTGAGCCTTTGGACGTCTGACTGGAATGGCCTCTTTTGTTGCGGTTTTCTGTTTTTCCAGGAAGCGTCTATCTTTTCCTCAATTATTGCCTTCAAGGTTCTTGTTGTAAGTCCCGTGATTGGGACATCATCGTCATTAACATGTTTTTTCCGTCCCTCCTTATGACGGATGTTAGCATCGTCTTGGCTTGTCCTCGTGGAAAAACCTTCCTTGTGTATTTTTGAGCGGGAGGTTGGAGGTTGTTTCCATGCCTCTTCTAGCTGTTGTGCTATCACATACGGATTGTATGAGCGTGCAGCTCCTTGCATTGGTTGTTGGTACTGGAAGGTACCTTCCGTGCATTGCCCCCCTATTCTTTGGTGCAGTGTGTCTTGATGACTTGTGACTTGGGACTTTGTTCTTGTCTCCTCGACTTGTCCGTTGATTGGAGGCAGAGGTGGTGGTGGCGGGGCATATCCTTGGTTCCTTAACATCTTTCGGAATGCAAGCAGCTCTTCAAGCGCGGTCATCATGGTGGGAGTGACAGGTGATGGCGGGTTGACACCTTTGTATTGGAGGACTCCTTGGTTGTACTGTGCGAAGGATGCCCTTCTTGTTGGCATGGAAGATGCAGCGAACATGTCTTTATGCACGTGAAAATGATCCTGCTGACTTGTTGCCTGCTTCTGTTTGTTGGCTGGCATCCCGCATGGGAACTCTTCATTGATCCCCGTCCTTCGCTCGAACTCGTGTGCTGATGCATTATTCTGAACTTCGGGACCGTGCTGTGCGGAAGGCACGTTTGCGGTTGGCACGGATGAGGCGGTGGATCCAGTTGGATCACGGTGGAACTCCGGTACGGTCCTTGACGGCGATCCTAGCTCCTACGCTCCACGTGGTCCTGCAAAGACGGGATAGACCGGGCGGTGACCCAGAATCCCTCTCCGATGCTTAAATGAGTATCTCGTATGGACTGGCAAGCAGTAATCTCAAAGTGTATATCACAACATAATTGATCTGAGGTGACCTCTGCCCTTTTATAGGCGGAGAGGTACCTCAGTTACCTGGTGAACCGTTGGGGGTGGTTATCCCGTATTCCGCGTATCTCGGGCACGATCCCGCCTATCTAGGCCATGATCTCGCTTATTTCGGCCACGCCCCGCGTATCTCGGCCACGCTCTGCGTATCTTAACTACGCTCCGCGTATCTCGGCCACGCCCCGCGTATCTTGGCCTTAACCTCTGATAGCAAGTCCCGACTAACATCGGGGACTCCAGAGTTATCTCGTTGTGTCACCGCTCGGGGCCCCTCGTCATCGTGACAGGGCCAATCATTCTCAGGGATTTATCATCGGGGCCTACTTAAAGGCTTCTCATCGGGAGCTTCCAACTCACCTGTCGGGACCGACTCTGTCGGGACCCTTCATCATCGGGACTCCCTACATCGGGACTCTTCACCTTGGTCTTCTTGACCTCTATTTTAGGGCCCAGTGGGCCTGCTCACCGTTTCCTCACCGTTAAAGGGCCTAACGGCTGTAGCGAAACCCATCAGATCCTATATCTGGAACGTGTGAACGTCCTGGTTGGTTTCTTGTCGGCTTCGGCTTGCCTGCACCCGCCTTCTTTGGTCGTCTTCCAGTCATAGCTCGCGGTTCGGAACGGCTTTTTGTTTGAATCACACTGACGGGGCCAAATGTTATGTCCGCTTCCACCTGGGCAGCTTTGGGTTTTTTCCTTCACGGACAGGCTTCTTTCTTCACGAACGGGCTCGAGATGAGTGTATAAGGACGGGAACGCCGCGATCCTTAAAACACAATCACCGAGCTAATCTCCCACTCCTCGACCTTGAACTCTTGACCTTCGGATCCTGCACGAGGGGCAGTAACCAGCGTGGGAGGGGGAATGCTGGTTGGGCCCACTCCGACGCTCAAATTAGAACTTCTAGAGAGAGAAAGCCTTAGAGAGAAGTCAGAGCATTCAAAGTCTAAAAGTGAGGGAGTTGTTTAGAACGGGAGACCTAGGCCCCTATTTATAGGGAACCTAAGGATCATGCCCAGTTTTGAACTACTTGATGTCGGTATGTAAGGAAGACGTATACCGTCATCAAGGCGGACTATGAATGCACCGACTTCCCGCACTTGGCAAATTAATCGGGGTGAGCGTACGAAGAAAAACGGTAGTCCGGACCTACCCGAATTGTTTAACAATCCGGGACGGGTCCGGGTTGCCGAAGCAATCCGGACCTCCGGATCGCCTTAGGGCAATCCGGAAGTCCTTCGGCCCGGGAATTACGCGTATCCCGGACCGTTTTAGACTTGGGTGTTCGCGAAAGGGTTTTTTACGGGTTTTTAGTATATTTTACGAGGCCCGAAATGTAAATACGAACCCGAATTGGACAGATATCTAACAAATACGTACATGACGAATGCGATGATAGCAATGTTTATGATACAATGATGTTTTGTTAATAAAGAAATCATGTGATCAATCATATGATGATAACAACATGGTTCATGACTTAAAATAAACTAGATGATCATAATTAAATCTTAGATACGTGACATGTGAGTGTGATTGCATATAACGTGTCATAGAATGTCACATGTTGTAATAACGATGTAAACATGCTTAGTCATGATACTAAGGACTTATAGAGAAATAGAAAGGAATTTATGACTTATCTAAAAGTGTGAACACTATTAGGGAAAATAGGAGAGAGAGAACCCATTTGTTAAACCTTCATCCTTAATAGTTTTCAAGATTCTTTCATTTCTTGAAGAAGAAGAATCTTTTGGAGAAGCCAATTTTGGGGGGAAGCCATACAAAGGATATCACCAGCGAAATTCCGGCAAGAGGAGGGGCAACCATGGCACAGCTCACGGCGGCGCGTGACGGGCTGGCGGCGGCGCGTGGATCTCCGGCGGTGGCGGGTGTTGGGATCAAAATGACGTGGCCACAAACTTCACGGAATGGACTTCTAGGCTTCGCCTCGGACGTAGCTCTCTCGAGGACTTGATTTCCTCCGGGAGACTTTTAAGGTCGAGCACCTAAAAAGGGGTGGGGATGACCCCTGATTCCACTCCGAAGCTTAAGTTAGTAATGTATTTGAGAGTGTAATATATAAGTATTCAGAGCAGATTGTATGTAATCAAGTAAAATAGAAATAGTCCCTATTTATAGGGATAAGTTTACCGACTTTATATGGCGGTTACCCTCCTTGGGGGGTTTCTCTTCAGAGTCAGTCAAGCAGGTGACAAGCAGGTCGCCACCTCATCTTTACTTCTAGAGGAAGGTTTCCTCTGATGACGGTTGAAGCAGGTCGCCACCTGTGTTTACTTCCAGGGGAAGGTTTCTTCTGATGATAGTGACAAGCAGGTCGCCACCTGTCTTTACCTTCGAATAAATGTTTCTTCTGATGATAGTGACCAGCAGGTCGCCACCTGTCTTTACCTTCGAAGGAAGGTTTCTTCTGATGAGCAGGTGACAAGCAGGTCGCCACCTCACCTTTACTTCAGGGGAAGGTTTTCCCTTGGAGACGGTGGGAAGCAGGTCGCCACCTGTCTTTACTTCGAGGGAAGTTTTTCCTTTGGAGACGGTGGGAAGCAGGTCGCCACCTGTCCTCTGGAAGATTCTCTAAGTCTCCATAGTCGATCAGTCATTCTTTTGAAGTCGACTTCTTCATGATTGGTAGTCGACCTTTTATCTCCAAATGGTTGGAATAAACAAGAAAGGTCGTCGACTTCTTCTCCTCGCCCTGAAAGCGTACTCGACCTGTCACCTGTAGGAAATCACCATAGACAAAGAACGTACATACATAGTCGGGTTTATTTATAACCCAACACTTGCCCCCGAGACTCGAGTCGTCAGCTTTATTTACTTTAAGGTGAAGGCTTGAGTCGAGTAAAGCCCTATTTTGTGGCGAGATAATCTAATTCTCAGGACTTGTAGATTTTCCAGACTTTCCAGAAGTTGAATAGGCCCTCCCTCGGGATTAGGATTTCTATCCGTTGGGAGAAGAGATGGTTTCGGCATGCAGAGATCTCCTAGGGAAGCTGGGGAGTCACCGTCTCAATGGCTCTACAGGTGTAGGCTAACGCTCATGTTGTCAGATGAAGAACCAATGAATGGCTGACCTTGATAAGGCTTCGCAAGGAAGTTATCCCAGTGGGGGAGTTCTTCTATAAATACCCCCCCTTTTTACTTTCACTTTTCACCTTTCACCTTCGTCTTCTCTCCAATCCTGGCGAATCAATACAGTGCCTTCTTCATAAACCCTAATTCTCCTCATCCTTGTACGCCTGAAGAGACGATTTTGATCGGAATTGCCACCGCAGATCCCTCCGATCCTCAGCGAGATGCTTCGTTCCTTCATTCTCTCTCTAGAACTCCGATGGCTCTCCCCATTCCTGAAGGTAATCTTGAAGATTTCGTTCCCTTCCCTCCTTCTCCTAAGGTTAGTAAATTGACCAGCCATGGCTTCAGGAAGGCCGTGGCTTTGGGTAATCTGAGCGATGATGAACATCCTCGATACCCTGGTCCCCCGGGACCAAAATATTTTCCCCAAGAGGGAGAAGTGGCGGTCTTCGTGGGTCATCTCGAGGCGGGACTGAGATTCCCTTTTTGTGGCGACCTGATGGAACTCTGCGAGCATTATCGCATCCATCCTTGCCAATTTACTGAGAATGCCTTCCGTTATTGGGTGGGTTTTCGTTGTTTATGTTCCACCTATGAGTGGAAGTATTCTTTGAGGGTTTTCCGCAGCTTCTACCAACTACAACGTACGCCTCATGGCACCTACAATTTCAGGAATCGTTGGCCTACTGGCAGCGATCTTGATTGGGAGTCTGCCCCACGGTTGGTTTGCAACATTAAATCGAAAAACACTAATTGGAAGAATCATTATTTCTTCTGTCGAGTAAGCGTCCCGTGGCCTCTGCTTCCTCCTTTGGGTACGGATCGTGCCCCAACTCTTCAAGGATTAACTCAGGAGGAAGTCGACACGGTCTATAAGATTCATGCCACCATATTTTCTCCCGATTTTCTTCCTTGGAAGTCGATATCCGATACCTCGGAACAGGCCCTTATCAATGCTTCCATTCGTCTCCGCCTCGAGGATCCTCCTATAAACTGGGTAATTTTTTTTTCTTTCTATCTTTAGTTGTTTCTTGAATCCTTTCTTTTGCTTTCTGTAGGTCTATTTACAAGGCTTTTTGATAAGCAGGCGGCGACTGGAGTGCCCCTTGCTGGCGAGGCAGCAGGAAATGGAAGTCGAACTAGAGCCACTTCGGAACCTCTGTCCATGGAGGACGCCCAACCTAATTTGGAGGGGGCTTCGCCTGACATGGTGGTCGACTCTTCTGAACAGGAAGAAGCCACCCAACCGGCCGTAGAAGAACAGCCAAAGTCCTTTAAGAAGAGGACCAAGAGACCCGCTGGGAGGGCAGGCGCCACTCCTTCGAAGAAAGTGAAGATCACCACCGCCACTCCAGTCTCCTCATTTCAGGAGGTTACTTCTGGGGTCGATCCGACGCCCACTAGTCCCTTGCCCCCCACTGGTACAGACTTTTGCCTTGATAGATTCCTTACTTAGTTCTTGGTAGTTCATTTTTATTAACGTATTTTCCTCGCAGAAGTCGACCCTAAGGGCAAGGGTATTGCTGAGGCTTCTTCTTCTCAAGCCAAGACAGACTTGTATGAGGGTCCTCCCTTTGCTTGGAGGATGCTTCATTCTGCCCCCGACTCTCCGCCACGAGATGTCGATTGGGACCCTCTCGCCACTCTCGGAGAGTATAAGCTGAAGGAGGGCCATTCCATCGCCAACAAGGAGGTGGCCCTTCACTTGCTGAACGCCTCTGTTCCTCCCCGGGATCGTCCTCGCCTCCCTACAGATTGAGTGGAGGACGCCACTCGAATGTTCCTGCATCGACAGTCCAAGGTAGAACCATATTCTTATTCGTCGATACATATTATTTGTACCTTATGTTGACGACTTTTTCCTTTCCAGGCCAACCGCGATTTCTTGCAGGTGGGTCAGTTGCTCATCGACCTTGGCGATGAGTTATCTCTCGCTAAGGGGCAGCTTGCTTCCCTGGAGTCGGAGGCCAAATAAGTGCAGGGCCTTCGGGAAAAGGTGGCTCGCCTTGAAGGGGAGGTTTCCAGCCTTAAGAGGGTCTTGGGCACCATATCTGGGGAGCTCGATACCTGCAAGGAGGCTATGAGAGCTAGTGGAGTTTTGGCGGCCGTGCTTGGCAAGGCATATCCTGATGCTGCCTCCTTCTCCAAAATTTTCCGTGCCCAACTGGATTCTCAGCGCGAAGAGAACATCGAGCTGAAGAAGAGGGTGGAAGAGCTCGAGGAGCCTGAGCGGAATGCTGTTGCCGCTTACAAGGTCAGCTTGGCCTTTCAAACGGACGCCGCCATGGCGAGCGGGCAGATGCTTCTCTCAGTTTTTGCTTCATTGGTGACCGACCTTAGGGCCCTGACCTGGACCTCTCGAGAGTGGCAGTTCTTCGAGAATATCTGCAGGAGGAAGCTAAAGCCAAAGTTAGGGCTGATAGATAGATTTTAGCATAGACGCTTTTAATTTCCTTCTCGATATTTTGTAAACTCCCGTTTATTAATGAAGGATAATTTTTAGCAATCTTATATATGCTCGCCCTCTCTTGGGCTTTTCACCGTTTTCATAGATCTTTCAACGGACTTAATAGAAAACATACTCGACTTTAGAACAATCATTAGGTCTCCATATAATCGAATGATTTTAAGGGTAATTCCCAAATATCTAACCTTTCTCTCGAGTTGTAGATTTGTCCGAGTGATTTAGTGGATATCGGATTTTGAATGGTCAACACCGAACTTCGAGGCGGGATGGTCGACTTTCGAAACCTCAAGTAGTCGATCTATTTGAGTAATTTAGTAGATATCAAATATTTTAATGATCGACTCTTGGGCTCTTTCGTATTGCAAGTAGTCGATCTATCTGAGTGATATTGTAGATATCAGATGTTTGAATGATCGACCCTTGAGTTCTTTCATACCGCTAGTAGCTCGATCCATCTGAGTGATATTGTAGATATCAGATGTTTTTGATGATCGACTCTTGGGTTCTTCTGCACCTCAAGGAGCTCTATCCATCTGAGTGATATTGTAGATATCAGATGTTTTTGATGATCGAATCTTGGGTTCTTTTGCACCTCAAGGAGCTCGATCCATCTGAGTGATATTGTAGATATCAGATGTTTTTGATGATCGACTCTTGGGTTCTACTGCACCTCAAAGAGCTCGATCCATCTGAGTGATATTGTAGATATCAGATGTTTTTGATGATCGACTCTTGGGTTCTTCTGCACCGCAAGGAGTTCGATCCATCTGAGTGATATTGTAGATATCAGATGTTTTTGATGATCGACTCTTGGGTTCTTCTGCACCGCAAGGAGCTCGATCCATCTGAGTGATATTGTAGATATCAGATGTTTTTGATGATCAACTCTTGGGTTCTTCTGCACCGCAAGGAGCTCGATCCATCTGAGTGATATTGTAGATATCAGATGTTTTTGATGATCGACTCTTGGGTTCTTCTGCACCTCAAGGAGCTCGATCCATCTGAGTGATATTGTAGTTATCAGATGTTTTTGATGATCGGCTCTTGGGTTCTTCTGCACCGCAAGGAGCTCGATCCATCTGAGTGATATTGTAGATATCAGATGTTTTTGATGATCGACTCTTGGGTTCTTCGTTTACTTAACCGCTTTCAAGTAGTCGACAAATCTGAGTGATTTAGTAGATATCAGATTTTTGATGGTCGACTCTTGATTTGGAAAAAGTTTGTCTTCGACGCCGCATATTATCGCCGAATCTGAGTGATTTAGTGGATATCACATTATTGATGGTCGATATATAAATGTTGGTCGCCTTGAAAGAAAGAACTCAGATATCTTGAGAAAAAGAAGAGCCTTTGAAAGGCCTATATTCCTTCATCCTTCCTGAGTTTTAACAAAAAATAGGAACACCATAAAACGAACATTAGCCTTATCATAATAAACAATATTATTTCTTTAAGGAGGTGTCGTCTCTATGACTTCTCTCTGATTTCGACGTCGCATTGAACTGACGTAGCATCGTCGGGATGCTGTTTGGTCGCCTCTCACTTCCCCAATTCCCTGTAGCGTCGGGAATCTCATTACTTGATGAGCAGTCGATGGGATTATTCGGTGAGGATTGAGCGTCGTCCTTCCAATGATGGCGTTATAGGCGGAAGCGGCGTCGACGACTACGAAGAGTACATCGATTGTTAGAGTCGTCTTCTCTTTTCCCAGAACTATCGGGAGTTTGATTGCTCCCATTGGATAAGTGGTCCTTCCTGCAAATCCTATGAGGGGGGAAGTCGACTTTCATGAGGTCCCTTTGGGTCAGACCCAAATTCTGAAAGGCCTCGAAGAAAAGTATATCTGTCGAGCTTCCACTGTCGATGAGGATCCTCTTTACTTCGTACTCTGCAATAGTGGCGGTAATGACAAGGGAGTCCTCATGTGGTTGAGTCACCATCATGAGGTCGTCCGTAGTGAAACTGCTAGTTACTGCCTCAATCTTTGCAGGCGCTTTTCCTTTTCCATCACGAGCTATCTGGGCAGCATATACTTCGCGGGCGGTGCTGGTCTCTCCTCCTGAGGTGAAGCCTCCCGCGATGACATTGATTGTCCCCCTTTGTATTGGGGCGAGGTTATTATGAGGGGGAGATCGAGAATTCTCCCGAGGATTTCGACTTCGTTTTGTTGGGGGTTTGAACGGTTTATCGATGAATTTCGACAACTTCCCCCTTTTGATCAATGTCTCGATGTCGTGTTTGAGGGCCACACAATCGTCGGTGTCGTGCCCTTGTACTCGATGGTAACGAAAATAGTTGTTCATATGGGATCCCATCGGGCCTTTTCTTACTTGAGGAGGATCGTCCAGCCTAAGTTTCTCCATTTCTTGCAATACTACTGATATGTTATGTGTGAGTGGAGTAAACTTGCCTGGATAGGGATTAGGATCCCTCCTTATTCCTTATCGATTTCCCGGGCGGTAGTCTCGCTCACGTCTTTCTTCCCTCCTGGGCGGTCGGGAAGCGGAGCCCTCCTCGATCTTGACGGGCACCAGTTGTTTCTTGACTTCTTCGGGCAACCCTTCATGCGACCTTTCTAGGTCGATGAATTTCTTTACTTTGACGGCCAGGGCGTCAATCCTTTGCACGGGCTTCATCACCATGCTGTCTTTCAGAGCTTGGCTCTGCACTCTAAGACCCCTCCAGAAGGTCCGGATCAGCTCGCCATCCGTGGCGTCCTCGTTCAGCTGTTGGAGTATCTTGTGAAACCTTGTGTAGTAGTTGGCCAAGGTTTCACCTGGGCCTTGCTCGATCTTGTCGAGGAAGTTCATGCTCTTGAGGCGCTGCCTCTGACCTATGTGTCCTTCAATGAATTTGGTTTTCAGCTCATCCCACGAGTCTATAGAGTTGTCGGGGAGACCATAAAACCAAGTAGACACCTCTTCCTTCAGCGTGGTTGGGAAGAGTGCTGCATAATGATCAGGCGTTGCCCCTCTTCCCAAGAGGGAGGAGTTGTGGGCGTTGATGTGGCGAACTGGGTCGCCTTCTCCGGTATAATCGTCGATGCTCCTCGCGAAGACTTGCGGGGGAACTCGAGTATTGAATAGCCTTTTGGTGAAGGGGTGAGAAGTATGATCACGAATGATGAGCAAATCGTTCGCACCTCGCCTCTTCTTCTCCAACATTTCTTCGACCTGCCATATTGTGAACAAGACAGGTTCCTTGCTCACCGTTTCGGCCCCGGGGGCTTTAGGGGTTTCTTTCTCCAGGGGATTCTCCTCCTGGATTTTCACACTGGAAGCTACTTCTTCCTTTTGTGAGGCCTCTCGGGTTGGCTCTCTTTTCTCTGGAACAGTCCCTGTTTGGGTTTTATTCCAAAAAGTAATAAAGGCAGCTATTACCTCCGGAGGAACAGCCTGGGGAGCTGTCCTCGCATCTTCCAAAATAGGCAGAGATTTGGAATGGCTGAGGGTTTCATCGCTGCTAACACCATTAGATTGGGGGATCGGCCCCGATGTGGTAGGATCCACTGGTGGACTGCTCCTTTCTTGCACCAGAGTGTTGGAAATCTTGCTCTTTTCGGCAGCCATGACTTTTTGATCTGTTCCCACAGACGGCGCCAAATGTTTGGATGAAAGTGTCGTGGCCACAAACTTCACGGAATGGACTTCTAGGCTTCCCCTCGGACGTAGCTCTCTCGAGGACTTGATTTCCTCCGGGAGACTTTTAAGGTCGAGCATCTAAAAAGGGGTGGGGATGGCCCCTGATTCCACTATGAAGCTTAAGTTAGTAATGTATTTGAGAGTGTAATATATAAGTATTCAGAGCAGATTGTATGTAATCAAGTAAAATAGAAATAGTCCCTATTTATAGGGATAAGTTTACCGACTTTATATGGCGGTTACCCTCCTTGGGGGGTTTCTCTTCAGATTCGGTCAAGCAGGTGACAAGCAGGTCGCCACCTCATCTTTACTTCTAGAGGAAGGTTTCCTCTGATGACGGTTGAAGCAGGCCGCCACCTGTGTTTACTTCCAGGGGAAGGTTTCTTCTGATGATAGTGACAAGCAGGTCGCCACCTGTCTTTACCTTCGAATGAAGGTTTCTTCTGATGATAGTGACCAGCAGGTCGCCACCTGTCTTTACCTTCGAAGGAAGGTTTCTTCTGATGAGCAGGTGACAAGCAGGTCGCCACCTCACCTTTACTTCGGGGGAACGTTTTCCCTTGGAGACGGTGGGAAGCAGGTCGCCACCTGTCTTTACTTCGAGGGAAGGTTTTCCTTTGGAGACGGTGGGAAGCAGGTTGCTACCTGTCCTCTGGAAGATTCTCTAAGTCTCCATAGTCGATCAATCATTCTTTTGAAGTCGACTTCTTCATGATTGGTAGTCGACCTTTTATCTCCAAATGGTTGGAATAAACAAGAAAGGTGGTCGACTTCTTCTCCTCGCCCTGAAAGCGTACTCGACCTGTCACATGTAGGAAATCACCATAGACCAAGAACGTACATACATAGTCGGGTTTATTGATAACCCAACAACGGGTGACTTCTAGCGGCGGTGGTCGCCTTTTCGAGGTCGTCTCGTGGTGTCGAGTCTAATTTTGGGTATGGCTGGACCCTTCGCAACTTCGTTTAAGTTCAATTCGATCTTGATTGCCTCATGCATTTGGTTAATCTAGGATGCACACAATGCGTTTGTTAAAATTCCCAAAAGATATTAGTTTTCCAAATTGGCCAATATTTTGACTAAGTGCTGAAAATTCATAATCATGATAGTAAGTAATAGTACTCCCGTCATGTATAGTGATCATTGTTGACATGATGCACCATGGCGTAGATAGCATCAAGACATGATCAATGTTGATTGTTGATAGTTGATAATCGCTCATTGTTATCTCCTTCATGATGAAACACTTAGAGAATATTTATTGATGATTGATGCTTACTACTTGTCATATGTCGTCTGTCATGTGCCATCTGTCGTCTGCTATCTTAGTTGAACACTTAGACATATTTCTTGATAGTCAACACTTCGTCATATGTCGACTGCTGACATAGTAAATACTTAGAAATATTTCTTGATAGTTAACACCTCGTCACATGTAGATTGCTGACATAATAAAATACTTAGAAATATTTCTTGATAGTTGAAACCTCGTCATGTGTCGTCTTCTGACATAGTGGAACACTTAGAAAATATTCCTTGATAGTCGACACCTTGTCATGTGTCGTCTGCTGACATGGTGGAACACTTAGAAAATATTCCTTAATAGTCGACACCTTGTCATGTGTCGTCTGCTGACATGGTGGAATACTTAGAAAATATTCTCTGATAGTCGACACCTTGTCATATGTCGACTGCTGACATAGTGGATCACTTAGAAAATATTCATTGATAGTCGACACCTTGTCATATGTCGACTGCTGAAATAGTGGAACACTTAGAAAATATTCCTTGATAGTCGACACCTTGTCATATGTCGACTGCTGACATAGTTGAACACTTAGAAAATATTCCTTGATAGTCGATACCTTGTCATATGTCGACTGCTGATATAGTGGAAAACTTAGAAAATATTCATTGATAGTCGACACCTTGTCATATGTCGACTGCTGATATAGTGGAACACTTAGAAAATATTCCTTGATGGTCGACACCTTGTCATATGTCGACTGCTGACATAGTGGAACACTTAGAAAATATTCCTTGATAGTCGACACCTTGTCATATGTCGACTTATGTCAGCGTTCATGGTATAAACCTGCATTAATTTAGAAAACACATGCAAGTATACGTGTTAGTGCCATAATTATATTTGCACTTGCTACCTTAGGTAAAGGTGTAGTATCATGTAGACGCGCGTTGTTTTCATAGGACACGAGTCAACAAAACAAAAGTTGAAGATCTCAAAAGAATGTATGATTGACCATTCGAGTCCGCAATATGGAGATAAAAACGAATGGTCGACTACCCTACAAACAGAAGTCGACTTTCGAGACAGAAATCATATAGAACAAGGCGAGAAGGTCATTCAAGGCTCCTCTCTTGAAGTATAAGTCGAGTCGAGGACCAAAGCTTCCCTACTAAAGTACGAGTTGAGTCGACCATTAGATAATTATAGGAAACCTTCCCTCTTAAGGAAAGGACAGGTGGAGACATTCTCGCAGCCTCTAGGAAGACTTCCCTTTGAAGGAAGAGGTACCAGCTGGCAACCTGCTCGTCGTCACCTATGCCACGAAAATTTCCTCTGAAGAAAGAGACACCAGCTGGCGACCTGCTTGACATCCTTTATACCACGAAACCTTCCTCTTAAGGAAGTGGTATCAGCTAGCAACCTGCTTGTCACCTGCTTTTGCCGACTCAGAACAGAAACCCTCCCTTGAGGGTAGCCGCCACTAAAAGTCGGTAATATCTCCCTATAAATAAGGGCTCACTTTCATTATTTAAGTTCTAAGTTCTATGATATACTTTACAATATTCTCTCGATATCCATTACTGACTAAAGCTTCGGAGTGGAATCAGGGGCCCTCACCGCCCCTTTTCATGTCCTCGCTCAGCACAAAGCCACCAAAGGAAACTATGTACCCACGAGGTCAAGAAAGATACCTGAGTGAGCTAGCTCTTGGCGAGATCTCGAAGTCCGTTACCCGAAGTTCTAGAGCCACGTCATTTTGATCCCAACATTTGGCGCCGTCTGTGGGAACCAGGATCAAAAAGTCACGGCCTCCAAGAAGAATAAGATGCCAAATCCCGGGGTAGAGGAGGTGGGAAATACCCAAGTAAATCCCACTACCTCAAGTTCACCACCCAGAGAAGACCCACCCGCGCCTCAACATAACAGCACCGGTGGTGAAGAAAATCTCAGTCATGCCAAGTCGCTGCCCAATCTCGAGGAAGCAGGAACAGTCCATCTGGCTGTCCCTCAGGAGATAATGGCGGCCTTCATAGCCTTCTGAAATCAAACCCAGGCGGGAACGGTTCCTGACAAAAAGGAACCAACTCGAGAAGCTTCCCAAAAGGAAGAGGTGGCCTCTAGTGTAAAGGTTGTGGAAGAAAATCTCCTAGAGAAAGAGATCCCCAAAGCTCTGGAAGTTGAGATGGAGAACAAGAGCCCTGTCCTATTCACTATAGGACAGGTAGAGGAATTACTGGAGAAGAAAATAAGAGGAGCGAATGATTTACTTATCGTTCGCGACCACACTTCTCACCCTTTCTCCAAGAGGTTATTTAATACTCGAGTTCCTCCACAAGTCTTTGCGAGGAACATCGAGGACTACACAGGCGAAGGAGACCCGGTTCGCCATATCAACGCCCATAACTCTTCCATTTTAGGAAGATGGGCAACTCCGGACCATTACACGGCGCTTTTTCCCACCACCCTGAAGGAAGAGGCGTCCATTTGGTTTTATGGTCTGTTGGATCACGGTAGAACTCCGGCACGATCTTTGACGGCGATCCTAGTTCCTTCGCTCCACGTAATCCTGCAAGAGGGGATAGACCGGGCGGTGACCCAGAATCCCTCTCTTATGGACTGGCAAGCAGTAATCTCAAGTAGCGTATCTCAAAACGTCATTGATATGAGGTAACCTCTGCCCTTTTATAGGCGGAGAGGTACCTCAGTTACCTGGTGAACCGTTGGGGTGGTTAGCCCGTATTCCGCTTATCTCGGGCACGATCCCGCCTATCTAGGCCATGATCTCGCTTATCTCGGCCACGCCCCGCGTATCTCGGCCTCATCCTCTGATAGCAAGTCCCGACCAATATCGGGGACTCCAGAGTTATCTCGTTGTGTCACCGCTCGGGGCCCCCGTCATCGTGACAGGGCCAATCATTCTCAGGGATTCGTCATCGGGACCTACTTAAAGGCATTTCATCGGGAGCATCCTGCTCACCTATCGGGACCGACTCCGTCGGGACCTTTCATCATCGGGACTCCCTCTGTCGGGACCCTTCGCCTGGGTCATCTTGACCTCCATTGAGGGCCTAGTGGCCCTATTCACCGTTTGCCCGCCGTTAAAGGGCCTAACGGCCACAGCGAAACCCATCATTTGCCCCCAAGACATGAGGGACTTACAGTTCGTCGTGTCTTCCCACTCCCGACCTCCCGACGTCGGAATCGGGGACCTTTCCCTTGGCATAGTCACTTGGTACAAGTCTTCTTGTTCACGCTTCCTCGATGCCTTGAGGATAACCACCAAATCCGAGAAGACTCCTCGGTTCCCCTGCCATTAAATGCAGCAGATAACGAAGCGACGTCTTTGGCACCCGTGCCTGATTTTTCGCGCCCGCTTTTTCTGAAAAGTGCTTTTCAGGCCGTTTCATCATTACACCCGTTGCCATTCTGCACGTTTCATCTCAACGGTCCAAATCAGAACGCTTCAACTTCGATGATCCAGATCAGAACGTCCTTTCGACTGTCCTCTTCGCCTATAAAACCCTCACCCTGGGTACAGTTTCCCTTTTACCGTCTCCGAAATTTCAAAAGCTCTCTGCAACTTCTCTGAGAATTCAAGCTCTGCGATTCCGAAGACCCAAGTGTTTCTCCGATCACCTTTCCGGCAACGTCAAGTTCATCCTTCCAACCTTCAATCATCATGTCTGGTAAGGGTTTCTTCTTTATTGTTCGCATATCTTTTTCCTTTATCTCTGCTTAGTCTGTTTGCGATTTCCGAAAAACCCAATGTACCTTTCCTTGCCGTGGCTAATTTCAGACAGTGGATCTAGTTCCGAGGGAAGAAAGCCCTTCAACTTTTACTATGCTCTGAACGAGATTTCCAGGAATGCGTTTGATGCAGCTCTCCGGGAGGGATGCATCACCTCCACCTGGGAACCTCATTTCCCGTATCCCTGGCCCCGCCCCTTGGGTAACCTTGAGGTTACTCGTCCCCGGAAAGGGGAGGTGTTTGTCTCTACGGGGCAAATATCAGCGGGGATTAGATTCCCCTTCTGTGGTAATCTGGTCGAGATGTGCCAGCATTACAAGACGCATCCGACCACCTTCTCTCCCTACGCCATACGTTTGTGGAACGCCTTCCAGGTCCTCTGCTTCCGATAGAAGTGGGTGTACAGCCTCAAGCTCTTCAGGACCTTCTACGGGATGAAGTGCAACGAGGCGGGGGTCTGTGCCTTCTACCCCCGGATGCCGAAGTGGAATAAGGCGCAACTCGGGTTGTGTAACTGGACCAATTACACCTGGAAGGTGGTCAAGGGTCGAGGACTCCTGGTCGAAACGGGGTTCGATAACAGCGGGTGGAAGAGGAGCTACTTCTTCATCCAAAACTCCTCGATCCCGTGGCCCCGATGGGAGGTGGAAGCGGACTCTCCTCCCGCTTTCCACACCTATACCGACGAAGACTTCCAGACTCTTCAACTCATCCAACTCTACCGGTGGGGGGAGTCCTACACTCCCCTCGACGCCAATACTCTCGTGGAGCGGGACCTGGTGAATGCCGGGATCCGACTCCTCGACACAGTCTCTGGGGGGCAGCTTTTCGACGGCCCCTCCAATATGGTTCCCTGGGTAAATCTCTAACCTCTGTTTTTACTGTTTGCAGCTAAGAAGGTATCCGTGCTGACCAATGTGATCCTTAAGCAGGGGGAGACCGATGCTGTCCACCCCACGCGGAAGAGGAAGTCAGCCAAGAAGGCTGCTGCTCCATCGGGGTCTCCTTCCGCGGAGAGGCCCAAGCGGAGCCGTGTGGAGGTGGATAAGCTCTTCGACGTCCAGAACGCTGAAGAAGGTAAAAAGCTCCGCCTCGCTATTAAATCGTACAGGAGGCTGGTTCCGAAGGAGTTGATTCCTTCGACCATGGAGGCCCGCATCGCCGATGTCAAACGTGTCCTCCGAGGGGAAACTCCTCGTGTCCTGAAGGCGGGCTACTACAACTACCGCGGGAAGGACCAATATGTCTTCCGACGTATTTTTTGGTGTAAGGGCTCTAATGCAC
Source organism: Clarkia xantiana subsp. parviflora (assembly GCA_036873135.1). NCBI lineage: Eukaryota > Viridiplantae > Streptophyta > Magnoliopsida > Myrtales > Onagraceae > Clarkia > Clarkia xantiana. The sequence continues at coordinate 12,777,074 of JAPTYO010000008.1, read as the reverse complement.
TTCCTGATTACGTTTCTAAAGCCTCCTCTCGTCCTCTAGGTGCAGGTCACTCGGGGACTCCGTCGGGTGCTGGAGCCTCAGCAGGCGCGCCACCTTCAGTAGGGGCGCCTCCTTCTGCAGGGGTACCACTTTTCTCCAGTGGTGGCACCCCAACCGGCGAACAATTTCGTCGGGTGGAGAGCCTGGACTCCTCCGAGGAGACTGATGAGGGTGGCTCCCTTCGCCATCGTCGGAGGACGGGGGAGTCCCCGCTGAAACCAACCTCCAAGGGGCTGCCCCGCTCGCCTTCTTCACGACAGCAGCGACAACCGTCGCCTGTCCACGACTTCACTCCTTCCCCAGCCCGAGGTGGGTCGGAGGCACGCCCCTCCACGTCCCCAGACGGCCCTTCCCCTTTTCCCCTCGACGGGGGTTTTTACAATGACTTCGACCCCGCACAGGAGGATGCTCCCTGGACCCCGATCCAAACGCTGCAAGGGGTCCAGCTCCGACAAGGGGACACATATCCGGAGCTGGCTCTACTCCTGGTAGCAGGCTCAATCCTGCCTTCTATGAGGTACCCGATCACTTTAGATCGGGAGGACATGCGCCGAGATGTGCAGGAGATGTGCATGCGTCGGATAGAGGTAAGACTTTCACTTTTCTTTTCTTCATCAATAAGACCGGTTGCTCATCTACTAATACTTCTTTTCCTTCCTTCGCAGGAGATGGGGGACATCAACCGTTCCATCGGGTATCTCTTCGCCTTCGAGGAGGCCCTTGAGAAAGAGCGGGCGGTCACGGCCAAGCTTAAGGAGGATCTCGCGGCCTCCGAGTCTTCGCGGGGAAAACTGGTCAAGGAGCAGGCCATCCTCGACCGAAAGACTCGGGACCTCCAAAAGCAGGTCCGTGAGGGGCTCCTGAAGCGGGAGCAGCAGGAGCGGCGGGTTGCTGAGGACAAGCTGGTCCTTGAGAAGAAGGCTCTGGAGGAGCAAGTTGCGGGAGTTCCCGCGCAGCTGGTCGCGGCCGAGACCAAGGGCCGGGAGGATTATCGGAGGTCCGAAGACTTCCAGGCTGATGCTGTAAAGTTCTGCAGCGCGGAGGTGGAGAACACCCTCTTTAATGCAGTTGAGGAACTCCACCTGGAGTATGGCGACGCCATCAACTTCGACAAGTCTCCTTCTCTCGCTCCCTTCGCGAAGAAATACTTTGCTCTCTCGGAGGAGAGTGATGGGGGGAGCACTCCCGCGATTGTTGAAGACACAGGGGAGCCTCCAAGTGCTGATACTCCGATAATCGACCCTCCAGCGGCTGAACCTGTGGAGCTTTCTGCCACCGACCTCGTGGACCCTGCTCCGTTGATGCCGCCGACAAGGACCAAGCCTAACTGCTTATCTTTAGAGTCCTTGTATTCTCCTCATTTTTGTAATCCTCGGGCCTTTGAGCCCTTATGAATATCAGACTTTCTTAGTTCCGATTTTCCCTTGCACTTCTTAAAGCGACTTTACTATACTTACTTAAGTCGAAACCTCGACACTTAAGATATTCTCACACATCACTTAAGACGATTTACCAACTTGCACCACTGAAGGTGACTTACTATCGCGCACCACTTAAGGTGACTTTCCAATACTTAGAATAAATCCAAGAATCATGCATCACTTAAGACGACTTAATCTCGTGCATCACTTAAGACGACTTTAACAACACTTAGAGTAAATCTAAGAATCACGCATCACTTAAGACGACTTAACCTCATGCATCACTTAAGACGACTTTTTCTCGTGCACCACTCAAGGCGACTTTTTTCGTGCACCACTCAAGGCGACTTTTCTCGTGCACTACTCAAGGCGACATTTCTCGTGCACCACTCAAGGCGACTTTTTTCGTGCACCACTCAAGGCGACTTTTCTCGTGCACCACTCAAGGCGACTAAATAACGTTTAGAATAAATCTAAGGATAATTCTGATCGGAAGTGACCTCTTTATTCATTGATGGCACAAAATTTTCTTACATCGAATCAAACGATAAATAACTTACACCACTTAAGGCGATTTTACATCGGGCACCACTTAAGGCGACTTTTCATCGGGCACCACTTAAGGCGACTTTTCATCGGGCACCACTTAAGGCGACTTTTCATCAAGCATGACATTTCTTCAAGTGTTTGCCACTAAAAGAATGCTTCAATGCTCTGCCATCGAGGTCTTCCAACTTGTACGCATTCGGAGCTGGCATCCCCACGACCTTGTAGGGTCCTTCCCATTTTGGTGACATCTTGTTGATTCGATCCAAAAGGGTAAACTCGTTGCAACGCCAAACCAGCTCCCCGACGAAGAATTGTCGGGATTTAACTCGCCGATTGTAATACCTGGCCGTCGCCAAACGCATTCGAGCCTGGACTTCGTCGGCTTCCCGCCTCTTCTCTTCGAGCAAGTCCAAATCCAGACGTCTCATTTCATCGTTTGCCAAAGGCTCGTAATATCTCATCTGATGGGATGCCACAGCTACCTCCACGGGAGCAACAGCCTCCGTGCCATAAACAAGGCCAAACGGAGTCTCCCCAGTTGATCGTTTGGGTGTCGTTCTAACAGCCCAAAGCACAATTTCCAGCTCGTTCAGCCATTTTCCCTTCAAGGCATAGACCTTTTTCTTCAGGCCATCCATCACGATTTTGTTGGCCGATTCCACCTGGCCATTAGTCTGAGCATGGCGGACAGAGGCTGTCCGATGCTCGATGTTCAACTCCTCCAGATACTCCTTCACGTGAGACCCGTTAAACGGTGGACCATTGTCGCTGATCACCACCTTAGGAATCCCGTATCTGGATACAATATGAGTCTGGAGAAATTTGACGATCTGGTTCCCCGTCGTCCTGGCCAACGCCTTTGCTTCTATCCATTTCGAAAAATAATCGATAGCTACAAGAAAATACTTACACTGACCTTGTGCTTGCGGAAGAGGTCCCACCAAGTCGATGCCCCACTGCGAGAAGGGCCAATCGCTCTTGATGGATGTCAGATTAGCAGCCGGAGCCACAATACTCGAGGCGTACCACTGGCACGCGTCGCAGGATCGTACCAACGTCGTCGCCTCCTTGCTCATTGTAGGCCAATAATAGCCCAGGTTCAGCACTTTCCTCATAATGGATCGGGCTCCTTCGTGACAAGCCGCGACCCCTTCGTGCACCTCCCTCAGGATTCGAATTGTGTCGGGCTCAGCCACACACTTCAAGTACGGAGTCGAGAACCAGCCCTTCTTGTATAGCTGATTGTCCAACATCACGTAATTAACCGCGATCCGACGTATCCTGTCAGCTATCACTTCATTATCGGGGACTGCCCCCGTACTCAGGTACGCGACTATCGGGGTCATCCAAGTGGGCTCCTCCTCCGATCCTGCTTCAATAGCACACACCTGTGTCGGGTCGGTGGTCGTCAAGATCACATTCTCTAAGAAGTGCACCTTCCGATTTTCTTCCAAGGGTGCCCCCAGGGCAAATTTGCTCAAGGCATCTGCCTCCACGTTTTCCTCCCTCGGGATCGCCTCGATGTCGAAGCTTTTAAAGCTCTCCTTCAAGACTTGCACCTCGCGAAGGTACTTCCTCATCATCGGGCTCTTCGCCTCGTATCGCCCTTGAACCTGGTTCACAATCAGGGCCGCGTCACACTTCACTCTCAAGTGAACAACTCCCGTACCTTTAGCAATTTTCAGGCTCGTGATAAGAGCTTCATACTCGGCTTCGTTGTTCGTGGCCCTAAATGTTAAGGCCAAAGCATATCGCAGCGGCTCACCTCCGCCAGGTGGTATCAACACAAAGCCTGCTCCTGATCCGTCTGAACTCGAGGAGCCATCCGTGTACATTTCCCAAGTATTTTCCTCGTTTGGCTGTTCTGATTGCTCTGCCAACTTTGGTTGTTCTGCTATCGGGACCTCAATGGTTGCCCCCTCTACAGGGCCCGCTTCTTCCAGATTGGGGGCTGTAGACTCTGTTATGAAATCCGCCAAAGCCTGGCCCTTAATAGCCGTTCTCGGAGCAAAGTGTATGCGAAACTAACTAAGCTCGATTGCCCATTTCACTAATCTCCCCGACGCATCCGACCGGTTCAAAAAATGCTTCAGAGGCTGGTTCGTCAACACAGTAATCTCGTGTGCATGGAAATAAGGCCTCAGCTACCGAGCAGTAATAATCAACGCAAAGAGATACTTCTCAACGACAGGATAATTCATTTCAGACTTGGCAAACTCCTTGCTTACATAATAGACGGGGACTTGATTACCCTCGACAACCTTCACTAACACAGAGCTAATGGCAAATTCAGAAACAGCCAAGTAAAGATAGAGCGGCTCGCCTGGAACCGGTTTCGCCAACGGCGGGAGGGTGCGAAGGTGCTGCTTGAGTGCCTGGAACGCTTCTTCACACTTGGTGGTCCATTCGAACTTCTTGTTGGCCCTCAGGACTTCAAAAAATGGCATTGATCGGTCACTTGCCTTGGACAGGAACCGATTCATTGCAGCTAGTCGACCATTCAGCACTTGCACCTCCCGATGGTTTATCGGAGACTGCATCTCCTCAATCGCTCTCAGCTTTTCGGGGTTCACCTCAATTCCTCTCTGACTCACCATAAAGCCCAGAAACTTGCTCGAGTGGACTCCGAAGGCGCATTTTGTCGGGTTCAAGCGAACCTGATGAAGTCTCATCCGCTCAAACGCCGTGGCTAGGTTGTGCATATGATCCTCAGCTTGTCGGTACTTCACCAGCATATCATCCACGTAAGCTTCCATGGTCTTCCCTAGCATATCTCCGAACAGCTTGTTCACCATCCGCTGGTAGGTTGCCCCGGCATTGATCAGTCCGAAAGGCATGACATTGTAGTGATAGATGTCACTGTATGCATAAAATGCTGTGTGAGGAGCGTCTTCCTTAGCCATCTTGATCTGGTTATAGCCCGAATACGCATCCATAAAGCTTAACAACTCGTGTCCCGACGTGGCATCCACCAACTGGTCGATTCTTGGGAGCGGGTAACAGTCTTTCGGGCAAGCCTTATTCAGGTCGCGGAAATCAACGCACATCCGCCATTTCCCATTGCTCTTCTTCACCAGCACCGGGTTAGCAACCCAAGTTTGGAATCGGAGCTCCTTGGTAAACCCAGTATCGAGCAACCTGCCCACCTCCTGCTGGATTGCAATCCTCTTGTCTGTGCCCATCGGACGCCTTTTCTGCGTGATAGGTTTGATCGCGGGATCGATCTTCAACTCGTGTACGATCACATCGGCGCTGATTCCTGGCATGTCACTCGGGGACCAGGCAAACAGCTCCTTGAACTCTTTCAGTAGATCGATCAATTCTCGGGCTGTCTCCTCGGTTAGAGCAGACCCGATTTTCACCTTTCTCTGAGGTCCATCAATCTCGACCTCCTTCAAATCCTCCACGGGGGCGGGACGCCCAAACTCTTCTCTGGGATCAGCATCTGTCTGAAGAACAGTCATAGCCTCCCGTCTTCTCCTTCGGGTGGCATTAACATAACATTTCCTGGATGCCACCTGGTTGCCCTTGACCTCTCCGACTCCATGATCGGTCGGGAACTTCATCTTCTGGTGAACAGTCGAGGCAACTGCCATCAGGGGGTTGATGGTAGTTCTCCCGATAATCGGGTTGTAAGTCCCCGCAGACTCAACTACCACAAACTCCACGTTCCTCCTCTCCGATTTCCACCCGCTACCAAACTCCACTGGTAAGGTGATCACTCCTAGCGGATAGGAGGTAAAACCAGAGAATCCGACCATCGGGAAGTTCACCTCCTTCAGGTCCTTCTTCGTTTTCCCCATGGCCTCCAGCGCATCCATGAACAGAATATCGGAGGAGCTCCCTCCATCTATCAGAATCCGCTTCATCTCGTACCCATCCACATCCAAAGTCACGACCAAAGCGTCATCGTGCGGAGTCTCCACGCCTACGAGATCCTCCGACGAAAAAGAGATCGCCATCTCTTCCTTCAGGGTCCAGGATCGGGACCTCTTACCCAGTACCACAGCAGCTGGAATTCTAGAGGCATAAACCTCCCGGGAGGACGAGGTATCACCTCCCGCGGCAAACCCTCCGTGAATCACATTGATAGTGCCCCGCTTCTCCTTACGAGCACCAGAAGACTCCGGGTCAGACCTCTTCTTCTTTGGGGGACCGATCACGGGATCGGGAACGGGACCGTGATCGGGATCGAGAATGGGATCGACACCGCTTCTCCCCGAAAAACTCCTTAAGCTTCCCCTTCTGGATCAGCTTTTCGATCTCCTTCTTCAGCTCCCGACAATGGTTAGTATTGTGACCGTTTGCGCGGTGGAATCGACAGTAGCGATCGGTGCGGGATCCCAAAAATTCTCCTTCCTTCTTCGGGGGGTACCTGGAGATACCCTGTCGCTCCATGACCGTTAACACCTCCGCCATAGAGCTGTTGAGAGGAATGACATGATCTTCCCGCCTGTCCTTCTTCGAGGAACGCCTATCATCCCTCCGATCAGAGCGGCCTCGACTCCGACTGCTCTCGGATTTATCCTTCGACTTGCGCTCATCTAAGGGTTTGACCGACTGCTTTCCCTTATTCGACTTCGGGGGCTCAAGTTCTCCAGCGGCTATCTTCGACTCCTGGACATCGATTTGTCGCTTCACCCTCTTCTGCAGTGCCTCCATATTCCACACGGCCTTCTCAGCCACGCTGTGCATCAAGTCGGAACCGTAGGGGGCTGTTAGGTTCCGAATGAAGGTACGGATGGTTTCACCCTCTGAAATCTCCTCGTTAATCTCCGCCACACTGGCCGTATATCGCTGGTAATAATGCGCCAGCGACTCATCGGGCCTTTGTACCACTTGGGTCAGGGACCTTACATTCTTCAACAGACGTCTGCGACCCTGGTACTGTTGAATAAAGCGGTCGTGCATATCAGCCCAACAAGTGATGCAGCCTGGGGGCAGACCGAAGAACCAGGTTAGGGCTCTCTCACCAAGTGTGTTCGGGAACAGCGTACACACGATATCTTCATTCGGGGCTCTGCCCAGACACGCCATAAGGTGCTTCTGGACATGACGAACCGGATCTCCCTCGCCATCATACTCCTTAATCGTGGGGATACCCAACCCTGGCGGGGCGAGGGTGTCTATGAGTCGAGGAACGAAGGGATGGGTGGATTGATCCCTCAGCTCCGACACCAGTGGCTTCTGCTCTCCCATGCAGATGTTCACAATCTTCACCACTTGATCGGGGGTGATGGGACCATTAAGGGGAATGGTCCTATGATGCACTGGTCCTGGCCCATCAACCACAAATCGTTCTGGTTGAGTGGACTCCCTACTCCTGCCCAGGTTTCGGGGCTGAACCTCTCGCACATTCTGAACCTCTGCTGGTGGGGGCGCTTCCTCTTCTAGTGGGGGCATCTCCTCTTGCCTCCTCGCAGCCTCCCTCCGATCTAAGAGAGCCTCCACGGCTGCCAAAAACATCGGCATGGCCTCCGCCACAGCCCTCGTCAGGTCCGCATTTGGAGGAGCCTCCTGCTCCCTATTCCCCTGGTGTTGAGCAGCAGTATCTTCAGGAGCTTCATTATGCCCCCTGTCCGAGAGACCTCCGCGGGGAGATTCTGGTCCTCAGCATGCTCTGGTGGTGAATTCAGAGTCGTCCCAGCAGGATGACGGGAACCACCAGATTGTCCTTGTCTTCTTTGCTTGCCAGCCGCCATTGAACGAGTAGAAGACATATCAGCTTTTTGTTACGTTCCCACAGACGGGGCCAATGTTGGATCACGGTAGAACTCCGGCACGATCTTTGACGGCGATCCTAGTTCCTTCGCTCCACGTAATCCTGCAAGAGGGGATAGACCGGGCGGTGACCCAGAATCCCTCTCCGATGCTTAAATGAGTATCTCGTATGGACTGGCAAGTAGTAATCTCAAGTAGCGTATCTCAAAACGTCATTGATCTGAGGTAACCTCTGCCCTTTTATAGGCGGAGAGGTACCTCAGTTACCTGGTGAACCGTTGGGGTGGTTAGCCCGTATTCCGCGTATCTCGGGCACGATCCCGCCTATCTAGGCCATGATCTCGCTTATCTCGGCCACGCCCCGCGTATCTCGGCCACGCTCCGCGTATCTCGGCCACGCCCCGCGTATCCCGGCCTCATCCTCTGATAGCAAGTCCCGACCAATATCGGGGACTCCAGAGTTATCTCGTTGTGTCACCGCTCGGGGCCCCTCATCATCGTGATAGGGCCAATCATTCTCAGGGATTCGTCATCGGGACCTACTTAAAGGCATTTCATCGGGAGCATCCTGCTCACCTATCGGGACCGACTCCGTCGGGACCTTTCATCATCGGGACTCCCTCTGTCGGGACCCTTCGCCTGGGTCATCTTGACCTCCATTGAGGGCCTAGTGGCCCTATTCACCGTTTGCCCGCCGTTAAAGGGCCTAACGGCCATAGCGAAGCCCAATTGATTCATGGGAAGAATTGAAGGCGAAGTTCATAGAAGCTAACATAGGCCAAAGACAACGCCTCAAGAGTATGGACCCTACTACAGTTGAGAGTCTTATATGCACACAAGATTGGCTTAAGGGAACCCAATTCTCATTGCTAACAGATGAAGACTTTGAAGAAATCGAGAAGTTTCAAAATGGTAATTCACTGACTTGAAAATTAATTTAGTAATTTGTTAGTCTACTTGATTAATTTTTTTTCGTTAACTTTTGTAGAGTTCAGTCAAGATGAGAATGTTCAAGGAGATTCCACCAACGGTTGATGTCATATGGATCATTTATCTTAGTAAGTTCAATAACTTAGATCAAGGGTTCGAGAACTGAACTGAACTGGGTTCAGTTCTGCTGAACTGAGTTCAGTTCTGCCGAACTGAACTGGTGAACTGAACACAGTTCAGTTCTGGTGAACTGAACCCAGTTCAGTTCTGCTGAACTGGTGAACTGAACCCAGTTCAGTTCGGCAGAACTGAACACAGTTCAGCAGAACTGAACTGGGTTCAGTTCAGAAGAACTGAACCCAGTGCACTTCTGCTGAACTGAACCGAGTTCAGTTCTGCTGAACTGAACCCAGTTCAGCTTTGCAGAACTGAACTCGGTTTAGTTCAACAGAAATTGGAGTTCAGTTCAACATAACCGGGGTTCAGTTCGGCACCTAAATTTGTTCGGTGAAATCAAGTAAGATTTGGTAAAAAATAAATCTCAAGTCAGTTATGTTTTATTCATGATTAACTTACTTCATATACTAACTCTTTTTATTTATTTTTCATTTATAGATTTGTTGCACTATTGGTGTTTGAGCTACGCATGTCGCCTCTCAAGAACCGGTGGAAGTCTCAAAATTTATGCTTTAAATATTTCAACTTATATTATCAGATTGTTTGGAATTTAGATTTCGATACTATCTATGTTGAAGTGATTGGTTATCTTTATATTTTGAAACTTTATGAATTGTTCGTCTATGAAATTTTATTAGGTGCGTAATTAGAACTTAAAATAAAAAAATTTTAAGAAAAAAAAAAAGGTTCAGAACCGGTTCTGAACCGGTTCCGCCATGGTTTGGTTCTGGAGCCGTAAATCCGGTTCGGTTCATGCCAGGTATAGCAAAACCGGCTGAACCTTAAATCCGGTTCCGGTTCGGTTCTGAACCGGTACGGCCCAGAACCGAACCATGCCCAGCCCTACCAATTATGGCTTGAATTTTGTCCCAATGAACCATCTAACTCTCTTCCACGATCGGTTTTATCATGCTAAGGAGTTTATGCGCTTTTTCAAGTACATTGGTGTTGTTGCTCTTTAGACATTCGTCCAAAGCCGGTATAAGTGGGTGCAGTGTAACTGCTATCTTACTCCCATATTTCGGGAAGAGGGCATCCTAGTAATCCTTTGCGAAAGGAATATCCTTATGCACGGCTTCGATGTGCGAAGACATCTGCGACAGCAAAACATCCTTAGCCCTTGTGTCATCCTGCTCCACTTGAAGTGGGCATATGCTAGGCCTTTGGTTAGGCCTACATCTGGACAGCTCATCGTTTTCTGAATGTGGTCTAATAGACCTTCATCTTCTAGCAGATCATTAATGTGTTTGCACCACGAGTCGTAGTTCGTCTCATTCAAAAGTTCATTTGCACAAGATGAATCCATTTGTGCTTTCATTCGATACTAACATATTGACAATTTGCATAAGAGGGAAGACAGAAACATTTTGAAAAATAAATTGCATTCATCGGACATCTATGAGATAGAAGATATCAAATAATGATTCCTCAGACATCTAACCTAACCGACCAACAGTAAAGCCCGAGGGAATGGGGGTCGTGAAAGAGTTCACATGACCGTTATCTTCTTTCTAATAGATCAGTTTTTTAAAACGGTTTAATCGCTTTAACCGGAATGGGAGGTTTTAAAACACCCAATCTTGGTTTCCCAAGGCCCATTTGAAAATGTTTCTAGGAACTATAGTTTGCACATATAATTCTACTATCCCAGTAAATTATCATGGCATACCACATCCAAGAAACCAAACACACTGTTGGATCACGGACGAAGCTCCGTTACGATCTTGACAGAATGCTCGAACTCCTGGGCTCCGCGTAATCCTGCAAAAAGGGGATGACCTGGGTGGTGACCCAGAATCCCTCTCCGATGCTTAAATGAGTATGTGATCAATGAGGTGGTAAGCAATAGTCTAAGTTCGTATTAGAGAATGTGTTTTCTGAGGTAACTTCCTCCTTTATATAGGAGGGGAAGCTACTCAGTTACCTGTGACCGTGACTGGCCGTTTTACCCATGATTCCGTATATCTCGCTACAATTCCGTATATCTCGCTCGGGATTCCGTATATCTCGTCCCACGCTCCGCGTATCTTGCCCACTCTCCGAGTATCTCGGGCACGCCCTGCGTATCTAGGGGGAGTTTATCTATATCTTAACCGTCTTCCCACTACTCTATCTAGTAGGCGGATTTCTCGGTATTATCCTCTGATCACAAGTCCCAACTTCTGTCGGGGACTCCAGAGTTATCTCATTCTAGGTCACCACCCAGGATCCTCTGTCTCACGAGACGGGTCCAGCCTCCGCGGGGCTTTATTATCGGGGCCTTTACGAAGGCATATCGGGGCCTGCTCAGAGGCTTCGTGTCGGGAGCATTCAGCTCGTATATCAGGACCGCTAGGGTCGGAACCCTTCGTACTGGGCTTTTGGGCCTTTCCGGCCTTTCACGAGGCCTACTGGACTTACTCGTCGTCTAATGACTGTTAACGGGGCTAACGATTACATCGGAACCCATCACACACCTCATGCATACGCGTCATGCGTCTAATGTTCCGAGGAACTCATACTTAGCATATATAATTCTACTTTCTAAGTAAATTATCACATGCTAATACATCCTGAACATTCATGAATACGCATCATGCGTGATCAAACCATACAAACATGCATATTTGGCGACTGATTTCCGCTTTAAAAACATTTGGGGCTGATTTGCAATTCATGCTATAAATAAATCATGCGTACTTCTAGACATGAATCCTAGGAAAGTGCAACCATCACAGGATGTCTATCCTAGTGCACAACTCATTAATTGAAAACCAGGGCTCAGCCCACAAACATGCAAAATCCAGCTAGCTTGACATAGTCAAGACGACAGTTCTAATTATATGATAATATCAATTAAATAACAATTGCGATTCAGCCCACTAAATGATTCAGTCCCAAAATCATGCATTTCTGAGATCCATCCCCATAATCGAAACTAGGCATCAGGTTTAATTAAAGCGTGAATAACTTAAACCTGTGAGCACTGTGTAGGTAATTTAAAGTTCGAAAATATTTGGATTTAAAAATTTGACCATCCTATTTTAATTAATTAATTCAGCTCGGATTAATTCTGGTCCGGTACAGACCGGTCCGGTTCGGTACTAGGGTTCGGCCGGACCGGTTCGGTTTTAAAATAGGATTTGGTTCGGTTTGACCCATATTAGTTGCCCCGGTCCAACCCGGCCCGAATGGGTCAAACCAATTGAGAAAACCCGGTGTTTGATCCGCTCTGGTCTAATCCGCGTAAGTCGAACCGGTTCGGTCCGGTTTGACCCGTCCGGTCCGGTTCGATCCACATGGTGTTCCGGGTTGGTTGACCCGACCAGGATGTGCTAAATTGGACCGGTCCATAACCCATAGGGTTTGGTCCGAATAATTACTTGTGGGCCAAGTAGGGTTTTAAAGTCCACTAAAAACTTAACCTGGCCTCTAAGTAACTATCAATAAATAAATATTGTCTAATTTTCTTCACATATATATATATATAAATTCGGCACAACCATATATATATATATATATATATATCTTTTAGAATATATTATTGTCAATATTATATATTTAGGAATATATATTTCATCAATAATATATATTTTCTCAATCTTTAGGCAACTAACCCATATATATATATACATCAATATTATCTATATTACTAAAAATATGCTAGATATATTGATAGTAAATATACTCACAAGTATCTTGTGAATATTGTCCTAATCTTGGTAAAAAAAATTGCGGCCGGTTCTAAAAATATTTCGGTCTTTATAGGGTTACTTGTGGACTAAGAAATAAAAAATTTCACCTTGAACTCCTATAGTAGGTTCGGCCGAAACTAACACCAAATTAGGGTTTGTGGTCAAATTTCAAGATCAAATCTTGTCACGATCAAGAATCCAAAGTTTAAATTTGATAAAAGTCTTGCTTTTCTTTAAGATCATGACCATTAAATTTTACTAAGAACATCATGAAAATTTCGGCTAACTTGGTGTTACCCATAAAATTGAAAATTTTAAAACTTTGAAACCTAGATTAAAAATTTCGGTTCGGCCAAGCAACAAGAAAAATCCAAGAACATCAATTTCATCAAAAACACAAACTCCCTAACACAGGCTCTGATACCACTTTTGGATTATGGTGACTAATCCTACAGAAATGAAACCCTAGATACGTGCATGGTAACTAATTACGCAGCGGAAGAAAGTGCACATACCTTTAACGATTTCTGTAGCCCAAGATCTTCGAGGGGAGTTCTCGATCCACCGACCGGTACCCCGTAGAGGTTCCTATTAGAGAATCCCTACGCAGTTTGATCTTCACAGCAAAGCCTCCTTCGATTCTTGCGGGATGGATCTTACTTGGAGTAAAATGCTCATCGCAATTTAGGCACCTCCTAGGTGTGTGTTTCGGCCGAACCTAAGAGGGATTAGAGGGGGTTTTAATCTGAACACTTGGGATGAGAGAATGATCACTTAATAAGTCACACCTAGTCCTCTCTATATATAGGAGTGGAGGTGGGATATTTTCCCACCTCCTTACTCCTTATGTTGGACGCCGACCTAGTGTGGGAGGGAGGCCCAATTTTGGCCTCCCATGTCACATGGGATTTAGGCCTAGCCCAAATACCCTAATGTGACCCATACCTAATTACTTAGGTTAATGGTCCCTAATTAATGGGCAACCAATTACGGCGGCCCGTAACCCTAAATGCTAATATGAGAAATCATGCATGATTTTTTTGAAAACTCTAATGTCATTCATTTCATATTTTTTTATTACTTTTTTTAAAAAAAAATGAATCAAAATTTATGATCTAAGGTGTTTTGCACCATCATGAAGTCTACTGAGTTTGCTGAGTGCACTACTTGGCTCGAACGCTTGACAGACGTTCAAAACGAAGTTTTTTTCAAAAATATTTTATCACCCTTTGTTTAAACTCGAATAGTCGCACTCAACTGCACAATTAAACTATTTTTTCAAAAAATAGAATCAAATCTCTTTTTTAAAACGATAGCTCATGCGAAGGTTGAGACGATCTTGCCGAAAAAGTGCAATACACCTTGGATAAAAACAAATGACACTTTGAGTTTTTTTAAATGCTCATGCATGCTCGAAAGTTAATGTTCTAATGTTAAGAAACTTACAACTTACAACCAGTTTACCTGAATGGTACATATAAAATGTATGTACGAAATGAAAAATTCAGGTAATGTTTTTTTATAAAAAGAAATGCAAATGCAAATGCAAATGCAATGCATTTTTTAGAATTAAAAGCTCAACAACTAAGAGAAGTTTTACAATCTTTCTAAAAACTCTTTTTTTCCTAAAACAATGTCTATGAGATGTACATGAGATGAAAGTTGTACAGTTAAGAAAACTTACAAGCTACCTGAAATTTTTTGTTTTTCTTTTGTATTTTATTTTTTTTTAAGATGAAAGAATAAAAAAATCAATGCATTCTAGTTGCTCAAAATTAAAAATTCAGGTGATTTTTTTTTTTTTTGAAAAGAGTGCATATGAGATGCACAAAAATAAGATGCAAACTTAAAAATAAAAGTTCTACAACAAAAAAAAATTACAATTTACCTGAAATGTTTTTTTTTCGAAAATAATGCATATGGGATGCATGTCTTTAATTGAAAACTCAGGTAAGAGGTTTTTTTAAAACACAAGAGCCCTAAAACTAAGAGAGCTTACGATTTATCTAAAAAGTTTTTTTTTTTTTTAAATTAATGCATATTTGGTGCATTATTTAAAATAAAACAAATCAGGAATTTTTTTTTAAATGATGCATATGGAATGCACGCTCGAAATTAGAAACTCTAATAGCTAAAGAGGAATTACAACTTTTCCTAAAATGGTTTTTTAAAAAAAATGTGTATATGATGTATTAACAAAAATTACAACTTACCTGAACTGTTTTTTTAAAATAATGCGCATTGAACGCATGTCTAGAACAAAAATTCAGGTAAGAGGTTTTTGAAAACCGTGCATGTTGGGTTACGATTAAACAAAAAAGACTAGAGCCAAGTACGTTTATTGGCGAGATTGACGAATTGACGACCAACCTTGTTTGGAATGGTGAAACAAAGGTAAAAGGTCGACTATCATCTTTTGAGGATGTCGACTTTCAGAACATGATTAATAAAGATAGAAGCGACCAAACTACAGGACCTCTATTGTAAAGAGTAAGTCGAGTCGACCATTAAAAGCTCTTTCAGAAGTAAACCTTCCTCCTAAGGAAAGGTACAAGTGGCGACCTGCTTCCACCGCCCTAGAAGTAAACCTTCCTCCTAAGGGAAGGTACAGGTGGCAACCTGCTTCCACCGCCCTAGAAGTAAACCTTCCTCCTAAGGAAAGGTACAGGGGGTGACCTGCTTCCACTGTAACATTTTCCCTATAAAAAGCGACTCACTTTCATTATTTAAGTTCTAAGATCTATCGATTACTCTATATTATTCTCTCGATATCCATTACTGACTTAAGCTTCGGAGTGGAATCAGGGGCCATCCCCACCTCTTTTCAAACCTCAAATCCTCAAATCGGGCGTCCTTAAGAAGAGGATAATGAGTCACCAAGCTCGCAAAACCGATCTTCCTCTGATATTGGAAGCGATAAAAACACCGGAATAGAATCAAAGAGTACTTCCAGGAATATCACTGACATAATACTCGAAATCCTACCCAGACACGGATAGCACTAGAGGCAAGGTTCATTGGAGAAATCCGTAAAAACCGGCAAAGTTCGATGAGATCGTCACAATAGGGGAAGCGTAACCCGTATCAAATTTGGGAGGTGTACACTACAACCTTCCCCTCTGAAGGCACTGTCACGGTCTCTCTAATGTTCTTCAGAGATGGAAGGAAGGGGTGTAAGGGTTCATCTAAGGGACTAACGTCACCTAACTCAACATGCTCGTTATAGTCACTCTGACCCAAATGGTTCCCCAACAATGGCGCAAGACCTAACTCGAAAGCAGTAGGAAATTCCAAACTTGAGATAGACTCCGACTCAAACCAATATTCAAACTCAGTATCTGCCCCAGAATCCGACTCTGAGCTAACATCGGGAAAGAAAGTAACGCGACGAATAGAGGGGATGAAAAACTTACTCATCCTGCAAAGAATATAGCGTCGTTGCAAAGTCCGAGTTTTGGGGCACCACCACGAGTATAATACCTGCCATATCAAGCTAAATATCAGAACAAGAGCAATTTCCCGGGTAAGCTCAGAAATAGTCTGACATCGACATATCGACAACTATGTCGTATAACGATCAACGAGCAACAATCAAGACTCGTGGATACCCAATAACAACAACGGCTACGTACGAGCAATTTTACGACAACAAAATCAGGCAAGGAAAATCCAACAGGCAAAAATCATTTCCGAGCAAACGACTATCCACTCGATACGACCATCACAAATCAAGCACAGGCAATCCAAATACGAGCATTTAATATGTTCACAAAGACGGAAAAAAAGATCGAACCTTGGGAAATCCCGAGCTGATTCGAAGGCTCGATTCAAAATCGAGACCCTGCCGTGGCCGGAGTGAGCCTGTCGTCGCCGATGGGGAGTTGCAGCCGTCGTCGCCGGTCTTGGCCGAAGGGATCACCTCGCTGCCTCACTCCCGTGGTCGAAAAGACGAGCCCGTCGTCGCTGGAGCCTCCCTCGTGCCGCACCGGAGCCGATCCTGGCTTGTCCCGCCTCCACCTCCGGTGGTCGGAGCAGCACCAGTCCACGCCGCCGTCCTCTGCTCACCGGAGAGCCCGTCGCCACCCGCTGCGCCGCTCGTCTCAACCCAAAGCTCCCCGTGCCACCGCGCCGGAAATCTCCTCCCTTCGTCGTAGAATTTGGCCGGCCACCCCTTTAATTTAGGGCTTGGAGTTTTTTCTTGGTCCCCAAGAATGTGAAGTGAAGAAAAAAGATGATGGTGGCTCCAAGTGAGGTTATTATATTCCCTTATTTTATAAGTGAAGGTGTGTAGGGTTTTTAGAGGAGACATAATCATCACCATCAATTTGAATTAAGAGAGATCTACAGGTTAGATAGAAAACTATCATCTTCATCCCCTTTTAACTATGGTTAGGCATATATTTATTCAAGTTGGTACCTCATAGGCATATATCTCAATTTCCCATACTAAGAATTTTTTTGGATCCGGTCTAAATATTTTGTCACGAACAGGTTTCACTCCACATGATCACGTATTGGATACAATGACATGAAATTAGATTGCAATAGTCCATACTCATGATTGCATTACATCTCCACGAATGTACATGTTTTTAAAAATATATAGAAGAGAAGATCAGATTTTTATATCCACATTTTTCGGACGCGTGTCTAAGCACGTCCCCTTTTGCTCTAACGTTTACTCTTCCTCTATTTTAAGAAATGGAGGATAAGGCCCGGAAAAGCGCCCACAGATAGGCAAAGGATTCGTCAAGAGGTAACAACACGGTTTCAAATTGTGCGTTTCATCCCATCGTAAAATAGAGTCAATCAAGGGTTAAGCCATTGGTTGACTCGGGGGAACGTGATGGATATACGCCCAATTTGAACCCGTCTCCCTTTGGATTTTCTTATTTTAGTCGCCCCACTTACGATTGCAAATCGAAAGTTGGACCCAAGCATTTCACTCGCAACGCGAACGGCCCGGACAAGCCAAAATATTCGTATGGACCGGTCCGTTGGTCTCACCTAGGTGAGATCGGGCTAGTTAGCCCGGGTCACTGAGCACGACCCCCCCCCCCCCCCCCCCCCCCCATCTCCGTGCTCAGTACTGCCTCTTATGCAGGTCTACAAGGAGTGGAGCTAAGGATCAGAGAATCAAGCTAAGCGAATCAAGAAAAATAGCGAAATACCCGTGAGAGGTGTTACTTGGATCAGAGACCCATCAATCCGAGGCACACGTCTTAACACCCCATAGCATATGTATGGGTCTTGCACAGATTGTTGTTTCCGCGTGAAAAATTGTATTCGCACGTCAAAATTCGACACTTCGTCCACATCATTAATCCATGTCATTTAACATCTAAAAGTATATTATTTTACTTAATATTAATATTATTTATTCTTGAGTATTGTAATCAAAAAGTTATAACTTTTTTATAGTACTTGATGGGTTTCGCTATGGCCGTTAGGCTCTTTAACGCCGAGGAAACGGTGAACAGGCCCACTGGGCCCTAAAGGAGGTCAAGAAGACCAAGGCGAAGGGTCCCGACAGACGGAGTCCCGATGATGAAAGGTTCCGACAGAGTCGGTCCCGATAGGCGAGCTGGACGCTCCCGATGAAATGCCTTTAAGTAGGCCCCGATGATGAATCCCTGAGAATGTTGGCCCTGTCACGATGACGAGGGGCCCCGAGCGGTGACACAATGAGATAACTCTGGAGTCCCCGATATTGGTCGGGACTTGCTATCAGAGGTTGAGGCCGAGATACGCGGAGCGTGGCCGAGATAAGTGAGATCATGGCCTAGATAGGCGGGATCATGGCCGAGATACGCGGAGCGTGGCCGAGATAGGCGAGATCATGGCCGAGATAGGCGGGATCGTGGCCGAGATACGCGGAACGCAGGCTAACCGCCACAGCGGTTCTCCAGGTAACTGAGGTAGCTCTTCGCCTATAAAAGGGCAGAAGTTACCTCAGATTGAATACGATTACATACTGAGACTCTTGCTTACCAGTTTATCGAGATACTCATATAAGCATCGGAGAGGGATTCTGGGTCACCGCCCGGTCTATCCCCTCTTGCAGGATTACGTGGAGCGAAGGAGTTCGGATCGCCGTCAAGATCGTACCGGAGTTCCAACCGTGATCCAACACTGGCGCCGTCTGTGGGAAACGTGACAAAAAGCTAGTATGACTTCTACTCGTTCAATGGCTGATGGTAAGCAGAGAAGGCAAGGACAATCTGGTGGTTCCTGTCATCCTGCCGGGACGACCCTGAATTCGCCACCGGAGCGTGCTGAGGACCAAAACCTCCCTGCTGAGGTCTCCCGGACAGGGGGGCACAACGAAGTTCCTGAGGATGCTGTTCAACACCAAGAGAATAGGGAGGAGGAGGCTCCTCCAAACGCGGATCTGACAAAGGCTGTGGCGGATGCCATGCCGATGTTTTTGGCGCCGTGGAGGCTCTCTTAGAGCGGAGAGAGGCGACCAAGAGGCAGGAGGAGGTGCCCCCGCCAGCAGAGGTTCAGAATGTGCAGGAGGCCCAACCCAGGAGCCAGGATAAGGGTATGGAGCCCGCTCAATCAGAGCGATTTGTGGTCGATGGGCCAGGACCAGTGCAGCATAGGACCATTCCCCTTAATGGTCCCATCACCCCCGACCAGGTGGTGAAGATTGTGAACATCTGCATGGGGGAGCAGAAGCCGATGATGTCGGAACTGAGGGATCGATCCACCCATCCCTTCGTTCCCCGACTAATAGACGCCCTCGCCCCACCAGGGCTGGGTATCCCCACAGTGAAGGAGTATGATGGCGAAGGAGATCCAGTTCGTCATGTCCAGAAGCACCTCATGGCATGTCTGGGTAGAGCCCCGAACGATGATATCGTGTGTGTACTGTTCCCGAATACACTTGGTGAAAGGGCCTTGACCTGGTTCTTCAGCCTGCCCCCAGGGTGCATCACCTGCTGGGCTAATATGCACGACCGTTTTATTCAGCAGTACCAGGGTCGTCGACGCCTCTTGAAGAGTGTGAGGTCCCTGGCCCAGGTGGTGCAGAGGCCCGATGAATCGCTGGCGCACTATTATCAGTGATATAATGCCAGCGTAGCGGAGATTGATGAAGAGATATCGGAAGGAGAGACCATTCGCACCTTCCTTCGGAACCTGACAGCCCCCTATGGTTCCGACCTGATGCACAGCGTGGCTGAGAAGGCTGTGTGGAACATGGAGGCACTGCAGAAGAGGGTGAAGCAGCAAATCGACGTGCAAAAGTCGAAAATAGCTGCCGGAGAGCTTGATCCTCCGAAGTCAAATAAGGGGAAAGAGTCGCTCAAGCCAGTGGACGACCATAAGCGGAAGGATAAGTCCGAGGGCAGCCGGACTCGAGGTCGTTCTGATCGAAGGGAGGACAGGCGTCCCCCGAGGAAGGATAAGCGGTAGGACTATAGCATCCCTCTGAATAGCTCCATGGCGGAGGTGCTAGCGGTTATGGATCGACAAGGTATCTCTAGGTACCCTCCGAAGAAGGAATGAGAGTTTATGGGATCCCGCACCGATCGTTACTGTCGGTTCCACCGCGCCAGCGGTCACGACACTAACCATTGTCGGGAGTTGAAGAAGGAAATTGAAAAGCTGATCCAGAAGGGGAAGCTTAATGAATTTGTGGCTGAAAGGCGGTGTCGTTCCCGCTCCCGGTCTCGATCGCAGTCCCGTTCCCGATCCCGCGATCGGTCCCCGAAGAAGAAGAAGTCGGAACCAGAGTCCTCTGGCGCCCGTAAGGAGAAGCGGGGCACTATCAATGTGATTCACGGAGGATTTTCCGCAGGAGGTGACACCACAGCCTCTCCGGAGGTCTACGCCTCTAGAATTTCCGCTGCTGTGGTGCTGGGTAAGAGGTCCCGATCCTGGACTGCGAAGGAAGAGATGGTGATTTCCTTTTCCGCGGAGGATCTGATAGGAGTGGAGACTCCACATGACGACGCTATGGTCGTGACCCTGGACGTGGATGGGTACGAGATGAAGCGGATCTTGATCGACGGAGGGAGCTCCTCCGACATTTTGTTTATGGATGCGCTGGAAGCCATGGGGAAAACAAAGAAGGATCTCAAGGAGGTGACCTTTCCGATGGTCGGGTTCTCTGGTATTACCTCCTATCCGTTGGGAATGATCACCTTACCAGTGGAGTTCGGTAGCGGGTGGAAAGCGGAGAGGAGAAATGTGGAATTTTTGGTGGTTGAGTCTGCGAGGACTTACAACGCGATTATCGGGAGAACCACCATCAACCCCCTGATGGCAGTTGCCTCGACTGTGCACCAGAAAATGAAGTTCCCGACTGACCACGGAGTCGGGGAGGTCAAGGGCGACCAGGTGGCTTCCAGGAGGTGCTATGTTAACGCCACCCGAAGGAAAATATGGGAGGCCATGACTATCCTCCAGACCGAAGTTGATCCCAGAGAGGAGTTTGGGCGTCCCACCCCTATGGAGGATTTGAAGGAGGTCGAGATTGACGGACCTCAGAGGAAGGTGAAAATCGGGACCGCCCTGTCAGACGAAAGGGCCCAAGAATTGATCAAGCTATTGAAAGAGTTCAAGGAGCTGTTTGCCTGGTCTCCGAGTGACATGCCAGGAATCAGCCCCGATGTGATCGTGCATGAATTGAAGATTGATCCCGCGATCAAGCCTATCGCGCAGAAAAGGCGTCCGATGGGCGCGGACAAGAGGATCGCGATCCAGCAGGAGGTGGGCAGGTTGCTCGATGCTGGATTTATCAAGGAGCTCCGATTCCAGACTTGGGTTGCCAACCCGGTTCTGGTGAAGAAGAGCAATGGGAAGTGGCGGATGTGTGTGGATTTCCGCGACCTGAATAAGGCGTGCCCGAAGGACTGTTACCCGCTTCCGAGAATCGAACAGTTGGTGGATGCCACGTCGGGACATGAATTGCTGAGCTTCATGGATGCTTACTCGGTCTATAATCAGATCAAGATGGCTAAGGAGGATGCCCCTCATACTGCCTTTTATGCCGATAGTGACATCTATCATTATGATGTCATGCCCTTCGGATTGATCAATGCCGGGGCAACTTATCAAAATGGTGAACAAGCTGTTCAGAGGTATGTTGGGGAAAACCATGGAGGCTTACGTGGACGATATGCTGGTGAAGTCCCGACAAGCTGAGGATCATGTGCACAACCTAGCCACGGCGTTTGAGCGGATGAGGCTTCATCAGGTTCGCTTGAATCCGACCAAGTGTGCCTTCGGAGTCCACTCAGGGAAGTTTTTGGGCTTTATGGTGAGTCAAAGAGGAATTGAGGTGAACCCCGAGAAGCTGAGGGCAATCGAGGAGATGCAGTCTCCGATAAATCATCGGGAGGTGCAGGTGCTGAATGGCCGACTGGCTGCAATGAATCGCTTCCTGTCCAAGGCAAGTGACCAATCTATGCCATTTTTTGAAGTATTGAGGGCCAACAAGAAGTTTGAGTGGACTTCCAAGTGTGAAGAGGCGTTCCAGGCACTCAAGCAGCACCTTCGCACCCTCCCGCCATTAACGAAACCGATCCCAGGCGAGCCGCTCTATCTATATTTGGCTGTTTCTGAATTTTCCATTACCTCTGTGTTAGTGAAGGTTGTCGAGGGTAATCAAGTCCCCGTTTATTATGTAAGAAAGGCGTTTGCCAAATCTGAAATGAATTATCCCGCCGTTGAGAAGTATCTCTTTGCGTTGATTATTACTGCTCGGAAGCTGAGGCCTTACTTCCATGCGCATGAGATTACTGTGTTGACGAATCAACCTTTGAAGCATTTTTTGAACCGGCCTGATGCGTCGGGGAGATTAGTGAAATGGGCAGTCGAGCTTAGTGAGTTTCGCATACACTTTGCTCCGAGAACGGCTATTAAGGGCCAGGCGTTGGCGGATTTCATAGCAGAGTCTACAGCCCCCGATCTGGAAGAAGCGGGCCCTGTAGAGGGGGCAACCATGGAGGTCCCGATAGCAGAGCAACCAGAAATGGCAGAGCAATCAGAACAGCCAAATAAGGAAAATACTTGGGAAATGTATACGGACGGCTCTTCGAGTTCAGATGGATCAGGAGCAGGGTTCGTGTTGATACCACCAGGCGGGGGTGAGCCCCTTCGATATTATAGAAGTGTATATGAAGACTATGTTCAATACACTATGCATACACTTATTTTCACTATGCATACACCCGGCCACTATGTATGCACCCGGTTTTGCTATGCAAACACTATGCACATGGTTCACAACTCTTTGTATAGTCTTAGTTGGTGAGCCTAGTTTCACTTAGTATATATATTGTATCACCTTGATTGTAATCCCTAGTGATCAATGAAGTAAATTTCCAGCTTATATGGTATCAGAGCTATGTAAATGGCGGCCCAAACTTGGAGATGAAGCAACTTAGTTCTTCTTCATTTCTACTTGTGATTTTCCATTGATTCAACTTGGATTCAGCTTGGATTACTTCTTGGTTACTCAATTCAGCTTGTATTAACCTTTCTTTTGCTTAAGAAAGGCTTTGGGTAAGCCTCATTTCAAGATCTGAGCTGCGTAGGAATCATTTTGGTGATTTGAACTAGTCTTCAAGCTGATTTGCCTAGTTCTTCCTGGATTGAGCTATGGATTGCTATTTGCGTGGATTCTCTTGTTGAATTCTTGGGTTTGCACTTGATTCCTTGTTATTATAGTGAACATATTTCACTATTAAGCTGTGCTTATAGCTTGATCTCCATTGTTTCTCTGCGTTTTGAGCTTTGATAGTTCATTGCTCGACTAAGGTGTTCTTTCAGTTTGCTGAGGAATTTTGCATTGAGATTGTGGATTTCTGCTTCCACAATCATTGGAGATTGTTCAGATTTGATTGTTGGTGGCTTCTATTGATTGGTCTACTCAGATTTGTGGGCGGATCTGTACGAATTCGGTTGGATATTGCTAGCTGATTCTTTGTCCTATTGCAAGTTTGGTTGTGTGCCACTTTTGTAACTTTGTGGTAGCTGGTTCATTTCGGTTTACTTGGAAATCTGCTGATTATATTCCTTGAATTCTCCCCTGTTTGAATCAAGTTTCTGAATTACAAGATGGCTAATGAGTACAGCATTGATGATCCCCTTTATATTTATCCCTCAGATACAACTGGCCACCTCCTTATCCCTTTTCAATTGCAAGGCATTTCCAACTACCATGCTTGGAGCACCTCAATCAAAGAAGGCTTGTTGGTCAAAAACAAGTTGGGTTTCATTGATGGAACTTTCACAAGGCTCAGTGTTCCACTTGATCAAAGGGTGAAATGGGATAGAGCCAATGCCATTGTAAAGGCCTGGCTCAGAAACACAGTGGCAAAGGACTTGGTTTCTGGATTGATATATAACCCAACTGCTGCTTCAATTTGGAATGACTTGAGGGAAATGTATGACAAGGTGGATGGAACTCAATTTTTTCAACTGACAAGAGAAATTTACCAAACTTCTCAAGGCACACTTTCCATCACTGAGTACTTTTCTAAGATGAAGTAACTTTGGGATGCTCTTGCTTCCATTGATGACTTGCAACTTGAATGTGCTGGAGACATTGCCATTGTTAATGAGCACAAAGACAAGCAAAAGCTAATGGCATTCCTCTTGGGACTGAATGACTCCTATGGCCACATTAGGAGTAGCTTGTTGATGAGACAACCACTTCCTTCCTTAAGCATTGCTTTCTCTGTTTTGGTTCAAGAAGAGAGTCAGAGATCTATCTCTGGTTCTATTGGATATATTGGTGAGACTACTGCCCTATATACAAGAAGGAATCAATCATTTGGAGCTGGAAGAGGCAATGGTGGTCCTGGCAGGGGCAATGGAAGGAATGGTGGCAATCCTGGTAGGGGCTATGGAAGATCTAATGACACAAGGTTTTGTAACTATTGTGGAAAAAGGGGTCATTTGGAAGATACTTGTTTCATCAAGAATGGTGTACCACCACATCTTCAACCATTCAAGAAGCCTAGGGCCAATGTTGTTGACAATGGTGGAAGCTCAAGTACAATCATGCATGTGGCAGCTGGGGACAAAAGGATTGTACATGGCACAACTGAAAAGAGGATTCACCATGTAGCTGCCCATGATGATCAGTTTGACCATTTAACCTTTGAAGATGTTGATCAAGCTCATGTCAATATGGCAGGTACAACTAATGAGCCTATGATTTGGATAGTTGATTCAGGTGCAACTAACCACATCACTCACCAAATTGATTGGCTACATGACTTGAGAAGAAGTGATTCAGATCACCAATTTGTTCACTTACCAAATGGTCACAAGTGCAAAGTGACTCATATTGGTTCTTGCACTTTCTCTAGTGGATTCACATTGACCAACATACTTTTGGTCCCTGATTTCAAATTCAACTTGATCTCAGTTTCTAGGCTTCCTAATCAATTGAATTGCAAAGTGACCTTTACTTGTGATCATGTGTTGCTTCAGGGCCAGAGTGGCAAGTCCATGGTGATTGGGGAATGGAATAAAGGACTTTACACCTTGAAGGATGTGGTGCCTTCAGCCTCAAGAAAGATAGCTAATGCTTGCTTGGGAAATAAGGAGGATGTTTTGATATGGCACAAACGTTTGGGTCATGTGTCAGAAACTTATTTGAATCATTTGGATGTTTTAGGTTTGAATAAGTCTTATGGTTGTATCAAACAATGCACTATTTGCCCCCTTGCAAAGCAATCTAGATTTTCATTCCCAATCAGTGATTCAATTGCTTCTAGACCTTTTGATTTGATTCACATGGACTTATGGGGTCCCTACAAGGTGCCTACATTCAAGAACAATCAATACTTCTTGACCAGTGTTGATGATCATTCAAGAGCAACTTGGGTCTATTTGATGAAGCACAAGAGTGATACTTTCTTGCACATCAAGAATTTCTTAATAATGGTGAAGAATCAGTTTGCAACTATGGTGAAGACTTTGAGGAGTGACAATGGGACTGAGTTCATCAACTCAGTTTGCAAGGATTTACTTCACCAATTTGGCATCCATCATCAAACTAGTTGTGTGCATACACCACAACAAAATGGAAGAGTGGAACGCAAGCATAGGGATATCCTCAACATTGCTAGAGCAATAAGGTTCCAAGCCTCCATGCCATTGAGACATTGGGGGTATTGCATACTCAATGCTTGTTATTTGCTCAACAGGCTACCATCTTCTATCTTGAATTTCAAATCACCCATGGAGGTATTATATTGGAAGGTGCCTTCTCTACAACATTTAAGGGTGATAGGTTGTTTATGCTTTGCAACTAGGCTAAACAACCATGACAAATTCAGTCCAAGGGCTGAGCCATGCATCCTTATGGGTTACTCCACATCTCAAAAAGGGTACCTTCTTATGAACTTGACCAACTCAGTCTTTCATGTATCAAGGGATGTTAAATTCCATGAAGATATTTTCCCATTCAGTTTGTCAAAGGAGGCCTTGAATGCTTTGATCCCCTCTTGCTTGGATGCCAAGCAACATCTTGAGGAGTTTCCAACTGAGACTCCAATTTACTTTGATGACCCTCCACCTCAACATGTTGATCAAGCTCAGAATCAAATACCAATTGATGATGCTCCTAATGATGCTTCTCAACCACCTACTTTGAGGAGAAGTGCTAGACTTGCCAAACTACATCCACCACCTCTTAGGAGGAGTGCAAGGATTGCTGAACTATAAAACAAGGCCACTTCCAATGCTACTTTTGGCATGGAGAAATTTATGTCTTATGACACTTTGGGGCCTCAATACAAGTGTTTCTTGACTGCCATTGACAAAATCAAGGAACCAACTACTTACAGGCAAGCCATCAAGGATCCTAACTGGATTATGGCAATGAAGGAGGAGATACAAGCTCTTCAAGACAACAACACATGGCAATTGGTGGATCTTCCTCTTAAAAAATCATCAATTGGGTGCAAATGGGTCTTCAAAGTAAAGTACAATTCAGATGGATCAATTGAGAGATACAAGGCTAGATTGGTTGCCAAGGGTTTTACTCAAATTGAAGGGACTGATTTCAATGAGACATTTTCACCTGTGGTCAAGATGGACACAGTGAGGATTGTCTTAGCATTGGCAGCTGCCAAATCTTGGGGTCTATATCACATGGATGTTAACAATGCATTTCTTCAAGGTGATCTAACTGAAGAAGTGTATATGGATATTCCCCAAGGTTTTGATCATTCCAAATCCATTGATGGGTCTCCTAAACGTGTGTGCAAGCTTATCAAGTCACTATATGGCCTCAAACAAGCATCAAGACAATGGAATATCAAGCTCACACAAACTTTGGTGAAGAATGGATATAATATGTGCTTCTGATCATTCCTTGTTCACCAAGATACAAGGTGTTGACAAAGTCTTCTTGCTCATTTATGTTGATGATTTGCTAATCACAGGATCAAATGCCAAGATGATCAATCAATTGAAGTGCATTCTACAAACACACTTCAAGTTGAAGGATTTGGGGGAATTGAGATATTTTTTGGGATTGGAAATTGCAAGATCCAATCAAGGACTTGTGATTAATCAAAGAAAGTATGCTATGGAGTTGATTGAAGATGCAGGCCTAGGAGCAGCTAGGCCTATTGATACACCAATGGAATTCAATGTCAAACTCACAACATATGAGTATGACAAGGCAACCAACTCAAATTCAGATGATCCTCTTTTAGAGGATGCCACTTCTTTTAGAAGATTGGTTGGTAAGTTACTATACCTTACCATGACTAGGCCTGACATTAGCTTTTCAGTGCAAAGGCTTAGTCAATTTGTGGACTAGCCTAAGAAATCACACTACAATGCAGACATTAGAGTGATCAAATACATCAAGGGCACCCCTGGCCAAGGGTTAATCTATCCCTCAAACAACAACCTCAATTTGAGCTTGTTTTGTGATTCTGATTGGGCTGCTTGTCCTTTTAGTAGAAAATCAGTGAGTGCCTATTGTGTAAAACTTGGAGCAGCTATGATAGGAATTGGATTGTCACTTCACAAGGCATCACATTGAGCTTGGGATGATTGGTGTTCATTGATGGGTTCCGATGTAATCGTTAGCCCCGTTAACAGTCATTAGACGGCGAGAAAGTCCAGTGGGCCTCGTGAAAGGCCTGGAAGGCCCATAAACCCAGTATGAAGGGTCCCGACCTTAGCGGTCCCGATATATGAGCTGAATGCTCCCGATAAGAAGCCTCTGAGTAGGCCCCGATATGCCTTTTAGAAGGCCCCGATAATAAAGCCCCGAGGAGGCTGGACCTGTCTCGTGAGACAAAGGGTCCTGGGTGGTGATCTAGAATGAGATAACTCTGGAGTCCCCGATAGGAGTCGGGACTTGTGATCAGAGGATAAGACCGAGAAACCCGCCTACTAGATAGAGTATTGGGAAGACGGCTAAGATACAGATAACCTCCCCCGAGATACGCAGGGTGTGCCCGAGATACTCGGAGAGTGGGCGAGATACGCGGAGCGTGGGGCGAGATATATGGAATCCCGAACGAGATATGCGGAATCATGGGTAAAACGGCCAGGCACGGTCACAGGTAACTGAGTAACTTCCCCTCCTATATAAAGGAGGAAGTAACCTCAGAAAACACACATTCTAATACGAACTTAGATTACTGCTTACCACCCCATTGATCATATACTCATTTAGGCATCGGAGAGGGATTCTGGGTCACCACCCAGGTCATCCCCTTTTGCAGGATTACGCGGAGCCCAAGAGTTCAAGCTTTCCGTCAAGAACGTAACGGAGCTTCGCCCGTGATCCAACATTGGCGCCGTCTGTGGGAACGTAACGAAAAGCCAAAATAGTTTCTACCAGATCAATGGCCGGTGGTGGCAAGAAGAAGCAAGTCCAGGCCGGTAGTTCTCGCCCTGCTGGAACTGTGAATTCCCCGTTGCTGGAACATGCTGCTGAACAAGGTGAGCACCCTGCTGTTTCTCAGACAGGGGGGCATGGTAATGATGAGGTCTCAGTCCGAGACACGGCGGTGAACATGCAAGATATCCCGCGAAGGGAGGTGGATGCTCCTCCAAATCCGGCGGGGCACAGAGAGGAGATCCCGCGGAGGGAGGCAGGTTCTTCCTCAAACTCAGAGTTGGCTAAGGCAGTAGCAGATGCTATGCCTATGTTCTTGGCGGCCATGGAGGCTCTGTTGGACAAGAGAGAGGCTGCCAGGAGGGCAGAGGAATTGCCTCCGCGAGAAGAGTTACCTCCGCCTCCTCCAAGGGAGGTTCCAGAAGAAAAGGAGGTTCAGCCCAGGAATAAGGGTAAGGAGCCCGCGCACTCGGAAAAATTCGTGGTGGATGGTCCCGGACCAGTGCAACATAGGACCATTCCCCTGAATGGCCCCATTACCCCCGATCAGGTGGTAAAAATTGTCAACATCTGCATGGGTGACCAGAAGCAAATGACATCGGAGCTAAGGGACCGATCCACTCACCCTTTCGTTACACGGCTGCTAGATACTGTCGCCCTGCCAGGGCTAGGCATCCCGACCATCAAGGAGTACGATGGTGAAGGAGACCCGGTTCGCCACGTTCAGAGGCATGTCCAGGCCTGTATGGGTAGGACCTCGAATGATGACCTCGTATGCTCACTGTTCCCGATCACCTTGGGAGAAAGGGCCATGACATGGTTTTTCAGCTTACCGCCGGGAAGCATTACGTGCTGGGCCGATATGCACGACCGCTTCATCAAACAGTACCAACGTCGTAGGCGTCTCTTGAAAAGTGTGAGGTCTTTGACCCAGGTGGTGCAGAGGTCCGATGAATCGTTGGCATACTACTACCAACGGTTCACTGCTAGTGCTGCGGAGATCGATGAGGAGATATCGGAGGGAGAGACCATCCGCACTTTCCTTTGGAACCTAACTGCTCCGTATGGTTCCGATCTGATGCATAGCGTAGCCGCGAAGGCTGTGTGGAGTATGGAGGCTTTGCAAGCGAGGGTGAAGCAGCAAATCGACGTCCAGGAGTCGAAGATCGCTGCTTGAGAGCTTGATCCTCCGAAGTCAGGAAGAGGAAAGCCATCGTCCAAGCTGTCGGATGATCGCAAGGGGAGCGATAAATCGGAGGGAAGTAGGAGCCGTGGTCGCCCCGAGAGAAGGGAGGACAAGCGTCCTCCGAGGAAGGATAACCGCGAGGGTCGTAATGTTCCCATTAACAGTTCGATGACCTCCGTTCTAGCTGTGATGGATCGGCAGGGTCTCGCTCGATACCCCCCGAGGAAAGAAGGTGAGTTCTTGGGAGGTCGCTCTGATCGTTACTGTCGGTACCATCGAGCCAATGGTCACGACACAGATAACTGTCGGGAGCTGAAGAAGGAGATAGAGAAGCTGATCCAGAATGGGAAGCTTAAGGAGTTCGTCGGAAGGGGAAGGTGCCGATCCCGTTCCAAAACTCGGTCACGGTCCCGTTCCAAGTCTCGCGATCGATCTCCAAAGAAGAAGAAGGTTGACTCGGAACCCTCCGGTTCCGGTGCCCGCAAGGAGAGGCGGGGAACCATTAACGTCATTCACGGAGGAATGGCAGCGGGAGGTGACACCTCCGCTTCTCGGGAGAATTATGCCTCCCGCATCTCTGCTGCTGTGGTGCTAGGCAAGAGGTCCCGGTCGTGGACTCTAAAGGAAGAAATGGTGATTTCTTTCTCGGCAGAGGATTTGATAGGCGTAGAGAGCCCTCACGACGACGCCTTGGTCGTGACCCTGGACGTGGACGGATTCGAGATGAAGCGGATCCTGATAGACGGAGGGAGCTCCTCCGACATTCATTTCATGGACGCCCTGGAAGCCATGGGAAAGACGAAGAAGGACCTAACACAGGTGAACTTCCCGATGGTAGGATTCTCTGGATCTACTTCCTATCCGTTGGGAATGATTACCTTACCGGTGGAGTTTGGTAGTGGCTGGAAGATGGAACGGCGAAACGTGGATTTCGTTGTGGTAGAATCGGCGGGAACGTATAACGCTATTATCGGGAGAACCACCATCAACCCTCTCATGGCAGTTGCTTCAACCGTCCACCAGAAGATGAAGTTCCCGACTGACAATGGGGTCGGAGAGGTCAAGGGTGACTAGGTGGCGTCACGAAGGTGTTATGTTAATGCCACCCGAAGGAGAAGGAGGGAAGCCATGGCTGTCCTGTAGACTGATGCCGATCCTCGAGAGGAGTTTGGGCGCCCCGCCCCCATGGAGGATCTGAAGGAGGTTGAGATTAATGGACCTCGAAGGAAGGTGAAGATCGGGTCTGCTTTGTCGGAGGAAAGAGCCCGAGAGTTGATCGAGCTCCTGAAGGAGTTCAAGGAGTTGTTTGCCTGGTCCCCGAGTGATATGCCAGGAATCAGCCCCGACGTGATTGTGCACGAACTGAAGATTGATCCCGCGATCAAGCCTATCGCACAGAAGAGGCGTCCGATGGGCGCGGATAAGAGGGTCGCGATCCAGCAAGAGGTGGGCAGACTACTCGACGCTGGATTCATCAAGGAGCTCCGATTCCAGACTTGGGTCGCTAACCCAGTCCTGGTAAGAAAGAGTAATGGGAAATGGCGGATGTGTGTCGATTTCCGCGATTTGAACAAAGCCTGCCCGAAGGATTGCTATCCGCTCCCGAGGATTGACCAGTTGGTGGATGCCACATCGGGACATGAGCTGCTGAGCTTCATGGATGCTTATTCTGGTTACAACCAGATCAAGATGGCGAAGAAGGATGCCCCCCATACAGCCTTCTATGCTGATAGTGACGTCTATCACTACGACGTTATGCCCTTCGGACTGATCAATGCTGGAGCCACTTACCAGAGGATGGTGAACAAGTTGTTCGGAGACATGCTGGGAAAGACCATGGAGGCTTATGTGGACGACATGTTGGTGAAGTCCCGACAGGCAGGAGACCATGTCCATAACTTGGCGGCGGCGTTTGAGCGGATGAAGTTTCATCAGGTTCGTTTGAATCCGGACAAGTGCGCTTTCGGGGTGAACTCGGGGAAATTCCTAGGGTTCATGGTGAGCCAAAGAGGAATCGAGGTGAATCCCGAGAAGCTGCGAGCAATCGAGGAGATGCAGTCTCCGAAGACGCATCGAGAGGTTCAAGTGTTGAATGGCCGGTTGGCCGCGATGAATCGATTCCTATCCAAGGCGAGTGACAGAGCGATGCCATTTTTTGATGTGCTAAGGGCTCACAAGAAGTTTGAATGGTCCGACAAGTGCGAGGAGACATTCCAAGCACTCAAGCAGCACCTCCGTACCCTCCCACCGTTGGCGAAACCGGTTCCAGGCGAGCCGCTTTATCTCTATTTGGCTGTTTCTGAAGTTGCTGTTAGTTCTGTTTTAATAAAGATTGTCAAGGGCAACCAAGTGCCTGTTTATTATGTAAGCAATGCGTTTGCCAAATCTGAAATGAATTATCCCGATATTGAGAAGTATCTCTTTGCGTTGATTGTTGCTGCTCGAAAGCTACGACCTTACTTCCACGCCCACGAGGTTACGGTGTTAACTAATCAGCCTTTGAAGCACTTTTTGAACCGACCGGAGGCGTCGGGGAGATTGGTGAAATGGGCCATCGAGCTTACGGAGTTCCGTATTCATTTTGCTGCGAGAACTGCTATTAAGGGCCAGGCATTGGCGGATTTTTTAGCTGAGTCTACAGCACCCGATCTCGAAGAAGCGGGTCCTGTAGAGGGGGTAACCATGGAGGTCCCGATAGCAGAACAGCCAGAACAGCCAAATGAGGAGAACACTTGAGAGATGTACACTGATGGTTCATCAAGTGTAGAAGGATCGGGGGCAGGATTCGTATTGATACCGCCCGGTGGAGGCGAGCCCTTGCGATATGCTTTGGCCCTGACGTTTCGGGCCACCAACAATGAAGCCGAGTACGAAGCTCTCATCACGGGCCTTAAAATTGCCAAGGGTACGGGAGTCGATCATTTAAAAGTGAAGTGTGATGCCAGCTTGATCGTGAATCAAGTCCAGGGGAACTATGAAGCCAAGAGCCCGACAATGAGGAAGTATTTGCACGAGGTGCAGACTTTGAAGGGAAGCTTCAAAAGCTTCGATATTGAGGCAATCCCGAGAGAAGAAAATGCGGAGGCAGACGCCTTAAGCAAGTTTGCTCTGGGAGTGGCCCCCGAGGAAAATCGGAAGGTGCACTTTCTGGAGAGAGTAATTATCTCAACCATTGATCCGTCGGAGGTTTGCGCTATTGAAGCAGGATCGGAGGAAGAAGAGAAACCCACCTGGATGACCCCGATGGTCACATACCTGACTACGGGGGCACTCCCCGATGATGAAGTGGCAGCCGTTAGGTTGCGTCGAATCGCGAGCAACTATGTGATGGTGGACAACCAGTTATACAAGAGGGGGCATGTAAAGCCTTTTCTGAAATGTGTGGCGGAGCCTGATACGAATCGGATCCTGAGAGAGCTGCACGAGGGAGTCGCGGCCTGTCATGAAGGGGCCCGATCCATTGTGAGGAAGGCGTTGAATCTAGGCTACTATTGGCCTTCGATGAACAAGGAGGCGACAGCGATGGTCCAATCCTGTGATGCATGCCAGAGGTACGCTCCGAATATTGTGGCTCCTACCGCAGACTTGATGTCCATCAGAAGTGCTTGGCCCTTCGCGCAGTGGGGTATTGACTTTGTGGGACCTCTTCCACAAGCGAAAGGTCAGTGCAAGTATTTACTCGCAGCCATTGATTACTTCTCGAAGTGGATAGAGGCTAAGGCGTTGGCCAAGACGACGGGGCAGCAGATCCTCAAGTTCCTTCAAACTCAGATCATATCCCGGTATGGGGTTCCTCGAGTGTTGATCAGCGATAATGGCCCTCCGTTCAATGGGGCTCAGTTGAAGGAATACCTGGAGGAATTGAACATTGAGCATCGGACAGCTTCCGTCCACCATGCACAGACTAATGGCCAAGTCGAATCAGCCAACAAGATCGTGATGGATGGCTTGAAGAAGAGAGTCTACGCCTTGCAGGGTCATTGGCTAGATGAGCTTGAAAACGTACTGTGGGCTGTTAGAACAACACCCAAGCAGTCGACAGGGGAGACTCCGTTTGGCCTTGTCTATGGCACGGAGGCAGTTGCCCCCGTGGAGATAGTGGCGGCGTCCCATCGCAGGAGGTATTATGAGCCTCTAACAAACGAGGAAATGAGACGTCTAGACTTAGACATGTTCGAAGAGAAAAGATGGAAGGCTGATGAAGTTCAGGCTCGAATGCGTCTGGCAACGGCCCGATATTATAATCGGCGTGTCAAGTCCCGACAATTCTTCGTTGGAGAACTTGTCTGGCGGAGGAACGAGTTCGTTCATCAAGATCGGATAAACAAGCTTTCGCCCAAATGGGAGGGACCTTACAAGATCGTAGGGATGCCAGCCCCGAATGCGTACAAGCTAGAAGACCTTGATGGCAAGATGTTGAAACATTCCTTCAGTGGCGCACACTTGAAGAAGTATCATGTTTGATATTAAATCGCCGCGAATGGCGCAAATTGTCTATCGATAAAGATCCGATGTAAGCCAGCTTTGAATTGTTAATGAATAAAAGAAGTTGCTTTCGATCAAATTGCTTTTAGATTTATTCTAACTGTTAGTAAGACGTCCTGAAGGACGCGACAAAAGCCTTCCGATGTACGATAAAAGCCTTACGAGGTACGGGTAAGTCGCCTTTATGGCGTGACAAAAAGCCTTTCGAGGTGCGGACAAAAGCCCTACGGGGTATGAGTAAGTCGTCTTTATGATGCAACCAAAAGCCTAGGTACGAAAAAGCCCTAACGGGTCCGCGTAAGTCGTCTATATGATGCGGCAAAAAGCCTTAAAGGGTACGAAAAGCCCTAACGAGTCCGCGTAAGTCGTCTATATGATGCGGCAAAAAGCCCTAACGGGTATGATTAAGTCGTCTAGAATGGCGCGATAAAAGCCTTAAGGGGTGCGAAAAATCATCTTAAGTGATGTATAAAATTGCCTTGAAAGGCATGGATGAGAAACCTTAAGTGGTAAAGTCTCGAGGAAAATGTCGCGAAAGACATACGAAATTACATTAAGTGATATGGACGAGAAACCTTAAGTGGTGAAGTCCCGAGTAAAGCATCTGAAGGATGTATGAAGTCATCTTAAGTGATGCGTCGGAACGTTTTAAGTAACGGATCTAAAGTCGCTTTAAATAACGCAAACGATTATCGGGACCAAAACAGATGGAAGGAATTTCTTATATAAGGGCTCAAAGGCCTAAAGGTTCCGATACAAAAGATAAGGAGGATACAAGGAGGAAAATTACAAGGACTTAAAAAAAATAGAGCATTAAGCTTGGTCCTTGTTGGAAGTTGGGTCCTCAGCAGCTTCGGAGGGGGCAGGAATCGAGGGGGCTTGGGCAGAAGGCTCCGCAGTCCGCGGAGTCGGGTCCGCGACACCTGAAGGGGGATCGGCCTCATCACTCTCTGCGGGGAGGTTGAAGTACTTCTCCGCGATAGGGGCGAGGGTCTCGGACTTCTTAAAGTCGATGGAATCCTCGTATGCCGTGTAGAGCTCCTCGACGGCATTGAACAAAATGTTCGCCACCTCGGTTTTGCAGAACCTCACGGCATCCGCCTGGAAATCATCGGAGTTCCGATACTCCTCGCGACCCTCTTGGCGACCATCCTCGCGGCTTTGATCCTTCGCCTCAGTCAGCTTGGCAAGAAACTCAGCCTTCTCAGCCTCGAGCTTCGCCTTAGCTTCCTCAAGTCCCGCCTTGGCTTCCGCGAGAGCTTCCGCGAACACGTCCTTTTCGTGGACGAGCTGCCTCTTCTCCGCCTCGTACCGCCGCTGTTCCTCCTAGAGCATCTTCCGCTCCCGACGCAGCACGACCTCATGATCCTGGACCTGCTTGTGCAGACCCAGGGCCTTCTCGCCAAGGAGAGCTTGCTCCTTGGCTATCTTAATCTTCGCCGCTACAGCCTCGTCGAGGTCCGCTTGGAGCTTGGCCAAAGCGTCGGGGTCCGACTTGGCTTGTGCCTCCTCCAAAGCACCCTTCAGAGCCAGGATGAAGCCAAAGCAGCGCTGCTGGTCCGCGGTTTCCTAAGACGAAAAGGAAACAGGATTAAAATCCGATAATCGAAAGCAATAACAATGAAGGAAAGAATAAAAGCAAGAGTAAAGTCTTACCTCCATCCGGCGGATAGCCATGTTGCGGAGCTCTTCCTCGATGTCCTCCCGCGCCAAGGAGATTGGACGCCTCAGGGCTGGTGGAATTGACCCCGCCAGCAGATGCAGGGCCAATTCAGGCTGAAGGTCTCCCCGATGGAGTGAGACCCCCTGGAGAGACTCGATCGGGTTCCAGGGAACCGTCTCCTGGTTGGGGGTGAAAACCTTGTAAAGATTCTCATCCACGGGGAGAGGAGGGATGACCCTGGAAGCCTCAGCCGGAGGAGCCACCTCGGTCGGAGGCTCGGGGGTCGGAGTGCGGAGCTCTGGAGGAGGACTCCGGGACACGTCCTCCACTGTTGGCCTCAGGGTGCTTCGACCTGGCCTTCGGCGGGGAAGCAGGCCACCTTCATTTAGCTCCTCGGAGGAAGGGGAAGCCTCCAAGTTGGTCACCTGACGGAACTGAGCTTCCGTCGGGACATCCTCCAGCATCAGCTCTTGTGGAGTCGCGGCCCTTGCTGGAGTAGCAGCCTTCTTCGGAGTAAGAGCCTCTGACGGACCTGCGGTGGCGGGACGAATAAAATCAGGAAGAGTATAATGGGGGCACCAGATGATTTGGCGCTCGAGATGTTGGTCCTTTCCAAAGAAGTTGTAGTATCCCGCCTTGAGAACGCGGGGGGTTTCTCCTCGAAGGAGGTATTTGATTTCTCGAACCCGCGATTCCCGATCAGCGGGGATAAACTCCTTGGGAACCAGCTTCCTATATTTCTTAATAGCACGACGAACACGCTTACCTTCCTCGGCGGTAGTGACCCCGAAGGCTTGGTCTATCTCCTCCCTTCTGGCCCGCTTGGCCACGACCTGCTCTTCAGTCGGAGGGGCAGCAGAAGAGGAAGCTCCCTTCTTCAGCGACTTCCGCTTCCGTTTGGAGCCACCCTGGACGGCATCGGTCTCCTCCTGCTTCAACATGAGATGGGTCAACAGAGATGCCTTCTTGGCTGCAAAAATGAAAAGACAAAGTGGTTAGAAGTGTTACCCAGATAACCAAATCCTTGGAAACGGAATCGAGGAGCCGGACTCCGATATGAATCAAATCTTTCTCCACGAGCTTGTTGGCGTCGAGGGGAATGAAGGATTCCCCCCAACGGTAAAGCTGGACCAGCTGGAGAGTGTTGAAGTCATCCTCGGTGTAGACTTCGAGCTTGGGGGCAGGGTCCGCCACAACCTCCCATCGAGGCCATGGGACAGAGCTGTTTTGGACGAAGAAGTAATACTTCTTCCATCCGCTATTATCAGACCCCGAGTCGCGAATCAGTACCCAATCCTTATTGAACTTCCAGGTCTTGCTATCCCAGCCGAAACGTGAAAGTTGCTCCTTTGTCCACTTGGGGAGTCGAGGAGAGAAGGAGCAAACACCAGCCTTATTACACTTCATTCCGTAGAAGGTGCGGAAGAGTAGCAAACTGTACGTCCACCGCTGGCGGAGGCACAGAACCTGGAAAGCGTTCCACACGCGGATGGCATGTGGAGAGAAGGTGCAGGGATGTGTCTTGTAGAAGTTGCACATCTCCACCAGGTTCCCGCAAAAAGGGAATCGAATCCCAGCGTTTATCTGCCCGGTGGAGACGAACACCTCTCCCTCTCGAGGACGCGTGACGATATGCTTTCTCCTGGTGGTTGGCTGAGACTCGTAGGGAAAGCGGGGTTCCCAGTCTGAGGTAATGCAGCCTTCTCGGAGGGCAACCTCATACGAGGTCTCGGAAATCTCGTTAACAGCAAGCTCGAAAATGAAAGGGGTCCTTGACCCGGAACTAGCCTCGTCTAAAAACGGTTACCAACAGGAAAACTTAAGAAAGGAGGAAAAGGCAATGTCAACAAATTATGGAAGCAGAGAATAAAGGCCTTACCAGACATAGTTGAAGATTGCTTAGAGAAGACGAAGAAAGGGCTGAAGGCCTTGGATCACTGAAAGAACAGACGAAACTTGGAGAAGAAACTTCGAGGTTCGAAAATGGCAGAACTTCCAGAAATTGAAACGGTGAAGAAGAATTGAATAGTGCCAAGGTTTTGGGGCAAAAGGGCAGTTGGACGGATTCGATCTGGACCGTTGAAGATGAAACTACTCTATCTTGATCGCCGAAATCACAGGGACGGTACGGAAGAGACGTTAGTGACGTAATGAGTACTTTTTCAGAAAAATAGCAGTCACGCCGGTTGGGGCGTCGTTTCATAATCCCCAGCATTTAATGCTGCAGTAACCGAGGAGTCCCCTCGGATTTGGCAACTGTCTTTAGAGTCCAGTGGGCCTAAAGCAATCATAAGAGAGAAGCTAAGTTATTCAAGGATCGTGCTCAAGGCAAAAGCCTCCGATGGCAATATCGGGAGGTATGAAGACAAAAGCCTCCGATGGCAATATCGGGAGGTATGGAGACAAAAGCCTCCGACGATGAGGTCAGGAGGTCTGGAATTGGAAGACACGACGGACTGAAAGTCCCCCATGTCTTGGGGGCAAATGATGGGTTCCGATGTAATCGTTAGCCCCGTTAACAGTCATTAGACGGCGAGTGTCCACTGGGCCTCGTGAAAGGCCTGGAAGGCCCAGAAACCCAGTATGAAGGGTCCCGACCTTAGCGGTCCCGATATATGAGCTGAATGCTCCCGATAAGAAGCCTCTGAGTAGGCCCCGATATGCCTTTTAGAAGGCCTCGATAATAAAGCCCCGAGGAGGCTGGACCTGTCTCGTGAGACAAAGGGTCCTGGGTGGTGATTTAGAATGAGATAACTCTGGAGTCCCCGATAGGAGTTGGGACTTGTGATCAGAGGATAAGACCGAGAAACCCGCCTACTAGATAGAGTAGTGGGAAGACGGCTAAGATACAGATAACCTCCCCCGAGATACGCAGGGCGTGCCCGAGATACTCGGAGAGTGGGCGAGATACGCGGAGCGTCGGGCGAGATATATGGAATCCCGAACGAGATATGCGGAATCATGGGTAAAACGGCCAGGCACGGTCACAGGTAACTGAGTAACTTCCCCTCCTATATAAAGGAGGAAGTTACCTCAGAAAACACACATTCTAATACGAACTTAGATTACTGCTTACCACCCCATTGATCATATACTCATTTAGGCATCGGAGAGGGATTCTGGGTCACCACCCAGGTCATCCCCTTTTGCAGGATTACGCGGAGCCCAGGAGTTCAAGATTTCCGTCAAGAACGTAACGGAGCTTCGCCCGTGATCCAACATTCATTACATTCCTTCAAAGGATCAACTAGCTGACTTGCTTACCAAGGCTTTAGTGAAGAACCAACACTTAGCCTTGTTGAGATTATATGGAATTAAAGATGTCTTCCAAGAAAGAAAAGAAGAGGAAGAAAAGGATGGGAGAATATAGAAGTGTATTTGAAGACTATGTTCAATACACTATGCATACACTTAGTTTCACTATGCATACACCCTGCCACTATGTATGCACCCGGTTTTGCTATGCAAACACTATGCACCTGGTTCACAACTCTTTGTATAGTCTTAGTTGGTGAGCCTAGTTTCACTTAGTATATATATTGTATCACCTTGATTGTAATCCCTAGTGATCAATGAAGTAAATTTCCAGCTTATAGATATGCGTTGGCCTTAACGTTCAGAGCCACGAACAACGAAGCTGAGTATGAGGCTCTTATCACAGGCCTGAAAATTGCCAAAGGTACGGGAGTTGCTCACTTACGGGTGAAATGTGATGCGGGCCTGATCGTGAATCAAGTCCAAGGAAGATATGAGGCGAAGAGCCCGATGATGAAAAAGTACCTTCGCGAGGTGCAAGTCTTGAAGGAGAGCTTCAAAAGTTTCGACATCGAGGCTATCCCGAGGGAGGAAAACGTGGAAGCAGATGCCTTGAGCAAATTCGCCTTGGGGGCACCCCTAGAGGAAAATCGGAAGGTGCACTTTCTGGAGAGGGTGATCTTGTCGACCACCGACCCGTCGGAGGTGTGTGCTATTGAAGCAGGATCAGAGGAGGAACCCATTTGGATGACCCCGATAGTCGCGTATCTGACTACGGGGGCAGTCCCTGATGATGGAGTACTAGCTGACAGGATACGTCGGATCACGGTTAATTACGTGGTGCTGGACAATCAGCTGTACAAAAAGGGGTGGTTCTCGACTCCTTACTTGAAATGTGTGGCGGAGCCCGACACAAATCGGATCCTCATGGAGGTGCACGAAGGGGTCGCGGCTTGTCATGAAGGGGCCCGATCCATTATGAGGAAAGTGCTGAATTTGGGCTATTATTGGCCTTCGATGAGCAAGGAGGCGACGGTGTTAGTCCGATCCTGTGACGCGTGCCAGAGGTACGCCCCGAATATCATGGCTCCGGCTGCTAATCTGATGTCCATCAAGAGTGCTTGGCCCTTCGCGCAGTGGGGTATCGACTTGGTGGGACCTCTCCCGCAGGCACAAGGTCAGTGTAAATATTTGCTTGTAGCTATCGATTATTTTTCGAAATGGATAGAAGCTAAGGCATTGGCCAAGACGACGGGGAACCAGATCGTCAAGTTTCTTCAGACCCATATTGTATCCAGATACGGGATTCCTAAGGTGGTGATCAGCGATAATGGTCCACCGTTTAACGGGGCTCAAGTGAAGGAGTATCTGGAGGAGTTGAATATCGAGCATCAGACAACCTCTGTCCATCATGCTCAAACTAATGGCCA
This sequence comes from Clarkia xantiana subsp. parviflora, assembly GCA_036873135.1. NCBI lineage: Eukaryota > Viridiplantae > Streptophyta > Magnoliopsida > Myrtales > Onagraceae > Clarkia > Clarkia xantiana. Next base: position 12,736,712 of record JAPTYO010000008.1, on the reverse strand, counting down.
GGTGGAGTCAGCCAACAAAATCGTGATGGATGGCCTGAAGAAGAGGGTCTATGCCTTGAAGGGCAAATGGCTGAACGAGTTGGAAAACGTGCTTTGGGCTGTTAGAACGACACCCAAACGATCAACTGGGGAGACCCCGTTTGGCCTCATTTATGGCACAGAGGCTATTGCTCCCATGGAGGTAGCTGTGGCGTCCCATCGGATGAGATATTATGAGCCTTTGACGAATGATGAAATGAGACGTCTGGATTTGGACTTGCTCGAGGAAAAGAGGCGGGAAGCCGATGAATTCCAGGCTCGAATGCGTTTGGCGACGGCCAGATATTACAACCGGCGAGTTAAGTCCCGACAATTCTTCGTCGGAGAACTAGTTTGGCGTCGGAATGAGTTTACCCTTTTGGATCGGATCAACAAGATGTCACCAAAATGGGAAGGACCTTACAAGGTCGTGGGGATGCCAGCTCCAAATGCGTACAAGTTGGAAGACCTCGATGGCAGAGTATTAAAGCACTCTTTCAGTGGCGAACACTTCAAGAAATGTCATGCTTGTTGAAAAGTCGCCTTAAGTGGTGCCCGATGAAAAGTCGCCTTAAGTGGTGCCCGATGTAAAATCGCCTTAAGTGGTGTAAATTATTTATCGTTTGATTCGATGTAAGCAGATTTTGTGCCATCAATAAATAAAGGAGGTTATTTCCGATCAGATTATTTTTAGATTTATTCTAAGTGTTGTTGAGTCGCCTTAAGTGGTGCACGAGGAAAAGTCGCCTTAAGTGGTGCACGGGATTAAGTCGCCTTAAGTGGTGCACGAGATTAAGTCGTCTTAAGTGATGCACGAGATTAAGTCGTCATAAGTGATGCATGGTTCTTGGATTTATTCTAAGTGCTGCGAAGTCGCCTTAAGTGGGGCAAGTTGTTAAGTCGCCTTAAGTGGTGCACGAGACTAAGTCGCCTTAAGTGGTGCACGGAATTAAATCATCTTAAGTGATGTGTGAAAATGTCTTAAGTGTCGAGGTTTCGCCTTAAATAAGCATAGTTAAGTCGCTTTGAAGAAGTGCAACGGAAAATCGGAGAGATAGTCTGATATTAATGAAGGCTCAAAGGCTCGAGGATTACAAAATGAGGAAAAATACAAGGACTCTAAAGATAAAGCGTTTAGGCTTGGTCCTTGTCGGTGGCGTCAGCGGGAGCAGGGTCCACAAGATCTGCTGGAGGGTCGATTATCGGGGGATCAACCGTCGGAGGATCGACACTTGGAGGCTCCGCCATGTTTTCAACAACCGCGGGAGTGCTCCCCTCATCACTCTCCTCCGAGAGGGCAAAGTATTTCTTCGCGAAGGGAGCGAGAGACGGAGACTTGTCGAAGTTGATGGCGTCGCCATACTCCAGATGGAGTTCCTCGACTACGTTGAAGAGGGTGTTCTCCACCTCCGCGCTGCAGAACTTCACCGCATCAGCTTGGAAGTCCTCGGACCCCCGATAATTCTCCCGGCCCTAGGTCTCGGCCGCGACCAGCTGCGCAGGAACCTCAGCAATTTGCTCCTCCAGAGCCTTCTTTTCAAGGACAAGTTTGTCCTCAGCAATTCGCCGCTCCTGCCGCTCCCGCTTCAGGAGCCCCTCGAAGTCACGAACCTGCTTTTGGAGGTCCCGAGTCTTTCGGTCGAGGATGACCTGCTCCTTGGCCAGTTTTCCCCGCGAAGACTCGGAGGCCGCGAGATCCTCCTCAAGCTTGGCTATGACTGCGGGAGCCCCCTTTGCCCGCACCTGCTCTAGGGCTTCCTCGAAGGCGAAGATGTACCCGAAGCAGCGGTTGATGTCCGCCATTTCCTGTGAAGAGAAGAAGAGAAGTGTTAGCATATGAACAACCTGCTTTATTGATGATGAGGAGGAGAATGAGAAGTCTTACCTCTATCCGGCGGATAGACATTTCTTGGACATCCCGACGGATGTCCTCTCGATCCAAGGAAATAGGATACCTCAGAGTGGGCAAGATTGAGCCTGCTAGCAGATGCGGAGCCAGCTCTGGGTATGCGTCCCCTTGTCGGAGCTGGACCCCTTGCAGCGTTTGGATAGGGGTCCAGGGAGCCTCCTTCTGCGCGGGGTCGTAAACCTTGTAAAAACTCCCGTCGAAGGGGAGAGGAGAAGGACCGACTCGAGTCGTGGAGGGGCGCGCCTCCGACTCGCCCTGAGCCGGAGAGGGAGTGAAGTCGTGGATGGGCGACGGCTGTCGCTGTTGTGAAGAAGGTGAAGGGGGCAGCCCCTTGGAGGTTGGTTTCAGTGGGGACTGCCCCGCCCCCCCCGACGAGGAATCAGGGAGCCGCCCTCATCCGTCTCCTCGGAGGAGTCCAGATTCTCCACCCGACGAAATTGATCGCCGGTCGGGGTGTTTCCAGCCCCGAAAAGTGGCGCCCCTGCTGAAGGTGATGCCCCTGCTGAAGCTCCAGCACCCGATGGAGTTCCCGAGTGACCTGCACCTAGAGGACGAGAGGCTTCAGAAACATAGTCAGGAAGTTCGTTAAGGCCCTTACACCAAACGACGCGCATAGAAACATATTGGTCCTTCCCGCAGTAGTTGTAGTAGCCCGCCTTGAGGACGCGGGGAGTTTCCCCCCGGAGGACGCGCTTAATATCTGCGATGCGGGCCTCCATGGTCGCAGGAACCAACTCCTTAGGAACTAGCTTCCTGTACGATTTAATAGCTAGGCGGAGCTTTTTACCTTCTTCAGCATTCTGGACATCGAAGAGTTTGTCCACCTCCACGCGGCTCCGCTTTTTCCTCTCCGCGGAGGGAGATCCCGACGGAGCAGCAGTTTTCTTGGCCGACTTCCTCTTCCGCGCGGGGCGGACAGCGTCGGTCTCTCCCTGCTTAAGGATCAGATTGGTCAGCACGGATACCTTCTTAGCTGCAAACAAAGGGAAAACAGAGATCAGAAACGTTACCCAAGGAACCCTATTGGAGGGGCCGTCGAAGAGTTGACCCCCAGAGACTATGTCGAGGAGTCGGATCCCGACATTCACCAGGTCCCGCTTCGTTAGGGAATTGGCATCGAGGGGAGTATAGGACTCCCCCCATCGGTAAAGCTGGATGAGATGAAGGGTCTGGAAGTCTTCATCAGAGTAGGTGTGGTAAGCGGGAGGAGAGTCCGCTTCCACCTCCCATCGAGGCCAGGGGATCGAAGAGTTCTGGATGAAGAAGTAGCTCCTCTTCCACCCACTGTTATCGGACCCCGTGTCGATCAGGAGTCCCCGACCCTTGACAACCTTCCAGGTGTCATTGGTCCAGCTGCACAGCGCGAGTTGCGTCTTATTCCATTTGGGCATCCGGGGGTATAAGGCACAAACCCCCGCCTCGTTCCCGTAGAAGGTTCTGAAGAGTTGGAGGCTGTAAACCCACTTTTGTCGGAAGCAGAGGACCTGGAAGGCATTCCATAGGCGGATGGCATGGGGAGAGAAGGTAGTTGGATGCGTCTTGAAGTGTTGGCACATCTCAACTAGGGTGCCGCAGAAGGGGAATCGAATCCCCGCCGATATTTGCCCCGTGGAGACAAATACCTCCCCTTTCCGGGGACGGGTAACCTCAAGGTTACTCGGGAGACGGGGCCAAGGATACGGGAAGCGAGGCTCCCATGCAGTCCTCCCGGAGAGCAGCCTCGTAGGCAGTGCTGGAAATATCGTTGGGCGCATAGTCGAAATTAAAGGGCTTTCTCCCCTCGGAACTTGATCCACTGTCTGAAAATCAGCCATGGCAAGGAAAGGCACATTGGGTTTTTCGGAAAATTGCAAACGAACTAATCGAAGATGAAAGAAAAGATATACAAGCATCAGGGAAGAAATCCTTACCAGACATGATGACTTGAACCGGAAGGGATGATCTGAAAGGTCGCCGGAAAGTTGATCGGAGAGCAGAAAGCCAAGGAAGAGCTTGAGTTCTCAATAGTTGCAGAGCTTTTCGAAATCACGGAAACGGTAAAAGAGAAACAGTGCCCAGGGGTAGGGTTTTATAGGAGAGAGGACAGTCGAAAGGGCGTTCTAATCTGGATCGTCGAAGTCGAAGCGTTTTAATTTGAGCCGTTGAGATGAAACGTACAGAATGGCAACGGGCGTAATGATGAAACGGCCTGAAAAGCACTTTTTCAGAAAAAGCAGGCGCGGAAAATCAGGCATGGGTGCCAAAGACGTCGCTTCGTTATCTGCTGCATTTAATGGCTGGGGAACCGAGAAGTCTTCTCGGATTTGGTGATTATCCTCGAGGTATCGAGGAAACGTGAACGAGAAGATTCGTATCAAGTGACGTTATCAAGGAAAAGGTCCCCGACTCCAAGGTCGGGAGGTCGGGAGTTGAAAGACACGACGAACTGAAAGTCCCTCATGTCTTGGGGGCAAATGATCGGTTTCGCTATGGCCGTTAGACTCTTTAACGGCGAGGAAACGGTGAACAGGCCCACTGGGCCCTAAAAGGAGGTCAAGAAGACCAAGGCGAAGGGTCCCGACAGACGGAGTCTCGATGGTGAAAGGTCCCGACAGAGTCGGTCCCGATAGGCGAGCTGGACGCTCCCGATGAAATGCCTTTAAGTAGGCCCCGATGATGAATCCCTGAGAATGTTGGCCCTGTCACGATGACGAGGGGCCCTGAGCGGTGACACAATGAGATAACTCTGGAGTCCCCGATATTGGTCGGGATTTGCTATCAGAGGTTGAGGCCGAGATACGCGGAGCGTGGCCGAGATAAGTGAGATCATGGCCTAGATAGGCGGGATCGTGGCCGAGATACGCGGAGCGTGGCCGAGATAGGCGAGATCATGGCCGAGATAGGCGGGATCATGGCCGAGATACGCGGAACGCGGGCTAACCCCCCAGCGGTTCTCCAGGTAACTGAGGTAGCTTTTCGCCTATAAAAGGGCAGAAGTTACCTCAGATTGAATACGATTACATACTGAGACTCTTGCTTACCAGTTTATCGAGATACTCATTTAAGCATCGGAGAGGGATTCTAGGTCACCGCCCGGTCTATCCCCTCTTGCAGGATTACGTGGAGCGAAGGAGTTCGGATCGCCGTCAAGACCGTACCGGAGTTCCAACCGTGATCCAACAGTACTCTTATTTATAAACATGTTCTTATGTGAATGTAGAAATAATATACTTTTTGCAAATAATATTTATTATTATATATTTCTAACTTATATACAATATTATAATATATTAATTAATAATAAGATGCATATAATTTTTTAATATTATTTTTAAAAGCAATTAAAAAAACGCAAATCGATTTTTTCATCCATATAAGGATTCTCACTATGCACACATAATTGACTAGTATACTATATATTTTTTTACAAGTGAGTAGTATATAAATTAATATAATATGTTAACAATAATAATGGCAAAAAAAAACAATAATACTGTCCAATTTTGTATCATTCATTTTCACTTAAAAAGAAAAGATATAGTAGGAGGAAAGGCATAGACGCGCATTAATTATTGATATAGAATAAATGCTGAAAAGACAATAATAATAACAATAATAATAATAAATAAATAAATAAAAAGCAAAAAACTGGAAAAGTTTGGCGGAGGACGTGGCGATCTTATCCTAATTCCTAAGTTTGAAGACAAGGCATGAACGAACGCGACTTCCACTTGCATTGCATGGTCACTACTTTTTTTAGGGTAAACGTCACTACTTGTTTAAGAGGGAAGAGATCTTTTAAATTTTATATATGGAAGATATGTACATACTTAATTACTTATGAGATACATATGTCTATACGTAAATGAATATCTAATTATATGTGTGGCAGTGGCAGATCAAATCAAAAGAGACTGATTCTGAGATAATAATAGTAAAATGTTACGTGGTTCATTCAAATTACTATACATTGCTTCTTTCATAGTCGGTCCTATTAGTTGGTTTACTCACTTTAATTAGGACGTAATTAAATAGTCATTTTATACATACATCAATAAAAATATATTGTATCATATTATAATATATTTAGTTAGATATATGTAATGAAACGATGGACCACAATATATATATATATATATTATATGTCTCTTGCTCTCTGCATATCTCTGTCTTTCGGAGGAAAGGAAAAGGTATAGCCAACCAGATATACCAAATACTAGCTTCCTCGAATGTAGGAAGGAGTTCCTTCTGAGAATAAACTTGCGATGAGAAAAATAATAATTGTAAAATAATTTGAAAAAATGTTCAATCTATAATAATATATAACATACGTATTATTTATTATATATGCTTAAAAGTTGTACAATTATATATATATATATATATTTTTTTTTTTAAAGATTCTCTATGTTTCTTTTTTTTTGTAATCAATTCCTTGTTTTATATATAATATATATTAATTTTTTTTAAGTAATGTAGGAAATGACTATAAAGCATATATCTATTTCTATACAGTATATATACCCATATGCCATACATATATTATATTATTATATATACAGACAAATGGGAATATGGACCAAGACGTATTTTAATTTCTTGAACCAAACAAATTGGAGACGATCATCAAAATTGCAAACCCAAATCCTAAGATTCCGATTTGTGGGTCCTCTCCTCTTATCTTCCCAAAGTAAGTACCTTGCTAATTAACCATCGTAAGAATAAACCATGTAATATATTATAATATAGTGTGTTTCACTTTCATCTCTAGAGCTTGCGGTTTTAAAAGTCATTGAAATTTTGAAAATGAAAAACATATTTTTAGTCTTTATTTTATTGTTGAACTAAATATGTTATATGTATTGTTATTCTGATGACCTCAAACTCAAACACCCCACGAAAAATCGATCATAATATAATAATAAGCTTATTACGTTCCTCATTTTCAACAAATGTCATATATTTAACCCAAATTAAAAATTTAATCACGGAAAAATCTATTTTTAAATTACTAACTATTTTTTATAGACCACAAATTTTAAATTTTATTAATTTTTTATCCTAAAAAAAATAGATAAACCTAATTTTAAAAAAAAGGAGCATAAATTTTGTTAAAATAATATGATATATATATATATCTTTCATAAAAATAAAACCCAAAATTAGATTTTTTTTTTTTTTCCTTTAAGAAAAATACAAGTTTTCAGTTTTTTTTTTTTTTAATTTGAACATTTTTTTAAAAATATATTAAGCAATATAACTTAAAACGTAAATTAAAATAATTATATATTATATTCTGATCTTCCATCCTATCGTAAAGAAATGGAACACATTACACAAGTCCATTACTCTTTCCAAAATAATTTATTTTATTGAATTGAATATTTGACTATAAACTATAAAGTGAGTAAAATACTCATTAACACTAATTTTAAAGAAACAGTAAGTACGTCATTATCCTCCTATTATGGCTTTCTCGTAGGGTCTGTTAAAGGTTCTTCGGAAATACAACACGACCTATTATATGTTTGTTTAATATTTAGAATAATTATCATTCTTACTAAGTTAGTTTGTAAGGATAAAATAATATTCACCACCTATTATATGTTTGTTTGCTTCATATCTAAAATATTCACCAATCATACCAAGCCGGTCTATAAAAAATAAAATAGTAATTGTGGATATTTTTTTAATTTTGAAAATTAATCCGATATTGAACCAAAGTCTACTTAAGTTATAACAAACTCATTACATAATTATAGGAGTGAACGATTTTTTTAAAAAAAGGCAAGGCTTCTTTAGATGAATATGATGGATGGGACCTTAAAGTTCACATCAAAGTAGAGAGTGGCATATTATTCCCCTCCGGTAAAAATTAATATGTATGGTCCGCTTGGTTCACTTTTGATCCACATATGTTTTCCATTCCATTATCTTGCGTAATTAAACTTATTGTAACATTTTTGTTGTTGTCAATAATCCTTAAAATTAAAACACTTACGACCACGTCCTCATAATACAACGGACAGAGTGTAGTATATTTATATTTATATTTAGGGTGTGATGCATATATGATATAGGTGTTTTTTTTTTTGTGTGTGCGCTAAAGATATATATATATTATAAGAATTTGAAAACAAGTTGGGTGGAGAATATCATGCCACATCCACACACACACACCACCTTTGCTTTGGTTTGGGTTTGGGTTTGGGGTCAGAAAGAGAAGAGTTTTATTGGGTTCCTAAAGTAGGGGAGGGGAGGGGAATCAACCGATGATGCATTATATTCTTGTTTGCTTACGTTGCGACACATGTCCCTACTACCCACATCATTTCATATCATCATCACTTAGTCCTTTTACACCGCGTTTGGTTTAGTTCGGCAGCTAAACCTGTTGTAACCACCAATCATACAACCCTTCCTTCCTACAAACCAAACACGCGCGCCCTTAATTTTGCTTGGCAGCTCAGAAATGTGATGAAAGTGTTTCTTTTTCTCTTCTTCCCTTTCTACAAACCCAAATCTTAAGTTAATTATGCACATTCCAAATCAAAAGTTACATAGCTGTGTTGTTTCATTCATTAAGGAACCAATCTCCATCGCCATTGCCACTGCCACTGCTTTCAAGACAAACAATGAGATGCTTTTCTAGTACTTAGTGTGGCGCACTAAAACTACAAAACTGACGCCACCAATCAATTTTTGTATCCAATGAGCGAATTCCAGGTGCAAGACATTATCAACAAACAAGCTTTCATAACCAAAAGTTTCAACTATGCAACAATATCAATACCAACCTAGTGTATACTGAAAATTTAGGAAATGGGTCCAGTCCTGATGGTGCGAGATTCATAATTCCAATCATGAGGAGAAGAAGGGTGGCACCCTGAGATACCTCCGGTTGTGGAGGTGAGGACGGTATATAGGTTTTCAGGGTGGAGATGGTGGATTTCAGTGGTGGTGGAATGGCATGCATGCACATCCCTCTATTGCATGTTCCCCAGTAATCTGCAACCTCATCTTATGTAGTTGAGCAATATTTAGAATTGACGAATCCTGATCTGCAAATCTAATTGCTATCCAAAGATCGATTTAGTATTTAGCAAGCACAAGTGATGCCACCTTTGTCTTCTTCCTTGGAAAAGAGGTTATCTCCGGCCATTTTTCATTACTTGTGGACTAAGTCAGCTACGTGATTAGCTAAGGTAGCCAGACTTTCTGCCTATCCAAATCACCTGCAAGTAATGACAGTTTTTTTTTCTAAACAAACTTACTGAATCTTGCACATTATTAACTGCATCTCTATCCAACCCAGAAAGGAAAGCATATAAACTTTCATGATTCAAATAACAATATCGTCCCGTACCAACTTATAATATAATTTGGTGTCAGGAATGGATTCATACCTTAGCTTAACAGATAAGTCAGATTCTAGTTGTTCTGCAGTCCTTTTGACCTCGTATCCTCCAATAAGGGGGAGAAACGTGGGGTGAGTAACCTAGTTTTGATGTGTAACTCTGCTCATATAAGAGAACATTTTTTGTTATTTACCAAAGACAGAACAAACCCACTCAAATATGGAGACTAACCTCAGTTCATATGTCATATAAATAAAATAAACGGCTTTGTAATGTCAAGTCAAGTGAGACCCTCCCTCCATTTTCAGCATATCTAGTTTGATTCAGTAATTCGGGCATAATTAAGGAATTGAGGAGGGCATTAACTATCAAAACGAATAAACTATGCGAAAATAAGAGGCGTCGTTCATCCACCAATGACGGGAAATAAGAAATACTAAATCGATCTTGCAGTCCAAGTCCCTCCCTGATCCAATCATATTCAATTCAACAATAGAAAAAGCCCCCAAAACCATAATAAGAATAACCCCGGCCTTAATCTCCAACGTTGTGATCTTTCTTGTTCAGTCGCCATTGCAGACTAGTTTAGCCAAGGAAATGGGTCGGTATGGTAAAGGATGTGAAGAAGAAGCAATGGGAGCACAAGCGTACCCCCTTCATAACCACTGGATGGTGGATGCATCACTCAAACTAACTCTGCAGATGATCACATCAAGCATTTTGTGAGTTTCTCATTCTCTAAACTTCAGAATCTTGACATTATTTATTCAGCTCCATTAAATAACCCAAAATAAAAATCCAAACCTTGTTTGATGGTTACAATATATCGTGCCCCCAATATTAGTCAATACTCAGTTCTAGGGAGAGATACCTTGGGGGTTTAAAGACAAGTCATATCTAGTTGTTTTGGACCTCTACAAGTTATATCCTCGGAAAGGAAGAAAGTTTTATTCTGATAGCTAACTCTGCAAAGGTAGAGCACATCCAGATGATGATCCATCCAAACAAGCACAGGAAATCTTCTATAAATTTCTAAAGAACAGACATACCTTTGAAAATATGCAGATGAACTTCAGTTATCCAAACAAGCACGGGAAATCTTCTATAAACTACTAAAGAACAGACATACCTTTGAAAATATGCAGATGAACTTCAGTTCACAACAAATAAGTAGCTTTTAACGTCATTGGATTTCTATTGAATCAATCTAGGTCCATAACCTTAGTGGACCAATAAGGGTATTATATGCTGATGGAATATCTGCAAGACCTGGAGACCTTCTAGCAGTCGGGATATGCAATTTGGGTCCTTTACCTTAAGGTTAACAGGTCTTTTGGTCTATGATGTTTGACAACTTTTGAGTTTTGATCAATGATGTTTTTTTTTACCAAGTTTTGGTACCATATGTTTGCATATTTTTTTTTTAGTTTTGGTCTAACCGTTACATTCCGTCCATTTTTTGACATGTACAAGTCACGTGATCCACCCTAAACTTTCAATTTTGTTCAATTTAGTCCCTCTAATACTTTCCTAACCTTTTTTTGGTTCAATTTAGTCCCGAAGTTTCAATAATTCAATTGGACATATTGTCTAATTGGGGTCAATTTTGAAACTTCGGGACTAAATTGAACAAAAAAAAGGTTAAGAAAGTATTAGAGGGACTAAATTTAAAGTTTAGAGTGGATTACGTGACTTGAACATGTCAAAAAATGGACGGAATGTAACGGTTAGATCAAAACTAGAAAAAATCTGCAAACATACGGTACCAAAACTAAGTAGAAAAAAACATCGTTGACCAAAACCCAAAAGTCGTCAAACATCATGGACCAAAAGACCTGTCAACCCTTTATTTATTGTTAGCTGAACTAAATTGAGAATAATGGACCCAAGTCACCTGACTTATCATACGCTATCGCTGAATGAGATAAATATGTTAAAGTCAAGAATTGTTGGAATTGTTTTTGCTTCCTCCCGTAAGATCGTGTCCATGGTGTGAGACTAAATTTTGTTATGCTTCAATAGATAGATCTCAATTATGATAATCTGGCATTGGGACCGAAAGAAGCTCTAGAGAGAGATCAATCCGTGTTTGATGCTGATCGCTTGCAGAAGTACACTGGTGAGTAAAACTCCACTTGTTTTCTCACATGCAACATGCTTTTGCTCGGATGGAGGTTGTTGAAACTTGAAATTCTGATTGCATTGTCTTCTTTATTTGGTCCTCTATAGAATTCGGTTTAAAATGCATTTATACTTCAAAAAATATTGGTAACTTATCAATGATCCATGTCAGGTCCTGAGTTGCGGGAGCTATTGAAATGGCCTACACCATTACCGCTGGAGGATGAATACGCTTACTAGGGTGGCAATCGGATCGTGTCGTGTCTATTCGTGTCGTGTCGCTAGTGACACGCGTGTCAACAGATCTCTCGTATTAAAACAGATCACTCTAAATGTGTCGCAGGTTTTCCAAACACGGGAGTTGACATGGCAGATCCCGACACGACACGAGACACAGAATTTTCGTGTCAAAACAGATCTCGTGTTGACACGGAACTTGATAATGAAAAAATCATGAACTTTACTCATCGATAATCAACATGCTTTCACTTTCCGGCTCAGCGAAATCTCACACCACCCCCGACATTATAATTTATACCCTCAGCAGCCTGTGACCGTGCCTCCTCTCGAGAATTACAACTTCATAAGGCACTCATTCTCCACTTACACTTTTTAGACCAAAATTTGTACAAATGCTAAGTTTTGTAAATATACAATTATGATCTTTATAAAAAATAAATATTAAGTTTCAAATAAGTCGTGTCGATGAGTGTCTATCGTGGACCTACAGATCAGATCTACACGAACATGCCTAAAAACGTGTCTAGTCGTGTCACATATCTATCTGACACGGTCAGATTTTCGTGTAGATTAAGACACGAAAAAAGCAGGTCCGTGTCAGATCCTGTCGTGTCAGCAATTGTCACCCCTAACACTTACTGCATGAGGTAAGCTATATCTAATAAGTAAAAATATTGTTCTACTAGTGCACTACCTCGAATCTTCATTTGTGTTATCATTTAGGTTGGTGATGAACTGGCGAGAAGCTTTGGTGGTAACTGGTAAAGCATCTAATTTTGTAGAATCGTGCGGGAAGTCAGCTGCAAAGCTTGTTTCTCTTGTTACACGCCATTTTCCAGGTATCCGCATATTTGTTATGGGATGATATATTCAATGTGAACTAAGCACCATCTAGATTTGATATATTCTGTGTTGATAAGAAATTGCTATCCTTTCAGGTTTTCAAGATCATTCACTATACAAAGGGAGGCAGATATTCTTGTATAAAAGAGCTCGGATTTTGCTGGCATATCTATGGGGTGCCTTTAAGGGTCAAAGTTTTGGAGAGTTTCATGATATTGGCTCGATCACGATATTTGCAGACTATATTGTGCCTGCTGTACTTCAACAGCTTGGAGTTCTTAAATATAATTCAACCCTAGCAACCACCATTGAGGCTGATAATGAAATAGGGCCAGGAAGTGAAGAGGAAGTTGAATTGAGGGCTTGCACTATACATGCTATAGAGAAAATGAGGGAGTTGATCAGTACAAAATTCGGAAAGCAGGTAATTGCATCAAGAAATTGATAATCCTCTTCATATATGTTTCTTGTATCTTATTTCCAAGCTTGTTTTACATATATAAAAAAGATCCTCGAATACTATTTGTTAATCTTGTGATACAATTTTTGGTTGATGAAAAGTATTTTGACAATTTTTCTTTTCAATCACATCGCTTCGGATTATACTATGAGCATTAAGAAAAGTTCTACAACTGTTGCCTTCTTTTCTTAATATGTGGTTGCATAATCATCATGCACTATGTAGTGAGCTATCACATCTCGATTTGATGTTACATAATCTAAACGATAGTTGAAGTTCTTATGGACACAATCCATAACCATTGAACTTATTCACGCACCTTATTATATAAATTTGCAAGCTTTTATGGGCTTTTTCTTTTCATGCTACAGAATCATCCTTCTAATTTACTTGCATACTGTTGATCTTCCAGGTGTTGAGCGTGGAGTTAGATCTATGGTTGTGGGCGTGCGGTGTCCAGTCCCCATCTCTCAAGCATCACCGTACTCTCTCCATATACTACTGAGAAGTAATTAAGGCCAGGTTATGATTATATGGAAAGTGGGTCATGAGTATGTTAGTCTTCTTAGCAGTCATCTTAGTTAGTGCCCTTTTGTTTGGAGCGTCAATCTTTTGGTTCCTTGTTTTATGACTACATGTTGAGAATTCAGCAACATGTGGAATGTCTCTCTTAGTTCTGAAATTGATTGAACGAAGAGTAGTATTTCTTTCTCTTGCAATTGCAGCATTTCTAGTTTATTGGCCTCCAACTATTTGCTTGCTGAAGGTAATATTCTAAAACATGGTAAGTAAGTGAGCCACATGGTAGTTTGATTATATTACAATGTTCATGTCAATATGCCATCAATCTTCTAGCCTCTTTAGCAGTTACTTGGACCATCCTTGCTACATGTTGGTGCTAAGCTTCTTCGTAATGGGCAGATTCCCTTCATAAGTGCATCTTAGAACATCTGGTTTCCTCACTATCTGTGGACCAACCGGTATCTTACTCTTTGGACGAATATGCTGCATAGAAGAAGAATTGTCCTTGGAGAATCTATAATGAAAATTAATTTTTGAAGAGCAGGAAACTTCTTTTAATGTGAGTTTATATACCTGGTTAAATATAGTTGTGCGAATTGCAAGTGTAGCTACCACATTCGGGGCATCAACTATCCCAGAAATCATTCCTTCACACGAGCAGCAGTATAATAGAAGAAACATCTGATGACAGTTAAATGAAAATCTTAAACAGAAGCAGGAATCCTTCTTACTTACAATTAAATTAAACATTGGCAAATGTTTTGTTATTGAAAATAGGAACCTGTTCTTTGGAGTATCCGAACTTGGAGAGGTAGTCAATTGCATATAGCACAGCTCTCTTGTAAGCAACACTTGCATCAAGGTAATGCTGCCCCCCACTCTCATCCACACTGATCCCTTCAAACACCAACCATTCCAAAAATATTGGCTCCACTTGTCCTATCTCAAAGATGGAATTCAGATGCAGAGAAGTCGGTCACATTGGGGTAAGATATTCTTTCATTCACCTTTTATAATGTCGCATCTGATATAATAATAACAACAAAAACACGATAAATCACCATATTTATTTGTTATGGATGGATAATTGGACTCATTTGAGCTTTGTAGTTTCATTTCATCACGTTGTCTGCGTGATTTCAATATCAAGAAAAATGTGATTTTGCTCAAAATTTGGCTCGTTGTCCTTCACTTCTTGTGCCTATTTGAAGGGATCATCGTAAATGAGTAAAATTGTCATGTGCTTGATGTTATATATGTTCCGAGTTAGCTATCATAATAGTAGTTATATAAATTACTCTGGCCAAGTTTCTTCATTTCATTAATTTTTGTGTGTTTTTTTCAAGAAATTTGTAATTTTGCATGAAATTTAGTAATACAGAATAGCAATAGATGGGTAAGAATTAAGATAAAACTATACTTGAGCTCGAGAATACCGCTCATCTCAATGGCCCCGCAAATTGCAACATCGCCATCCCCTTGAGAGAAGTGCATATCACCAGTACTGAGATTTGCTCCCTCCACAAAGACTGGAAGGTATACTTTCGAACCCCTTTTGAGATTCTTTATGTCACAGTTCCCTCCATTTTCACGTTTGGGGTTTGTCCTTGCAGCTTCATTAGCAATTATTTCCCATTCTAACGTTCCTTCTTTAATATCAAGAGAGCCAACACATATCCATTAATGTAATTGGTTTGACCGTAATATTTATGTAATCATAAATAGTGTATCATATTTCTTTTGAAGTTGATTAGCCTACTGCTTGATATGTTCGCTTGTTAATGTAGAAATTATGATTTCAAGTCTCAGATTTATCATTTTGTGTTGAATTTAAAGTTTACAGATTCTATAGGAAAAAAATTGAATAGAAAAGTAGAGTCCACAACTCTTATTGCACCCTGTATAAATAGTATAGGTAGATAACCAGAGAGAGCAGATATAGTTTATGAGCAAAACTAAAATAAAAAGATAGTTTCTTTATTTGATTGGATTACATATCATGCTTAATATCCTTATTGAAGAATTTCCAGGGTACCTTTCCAAGGACACATCATTTGGTTGATGGTACATGTTAAATATATATGTATAATACTATAATCATAGTTTTCCTAATTTAGCTTGTTTCTTAGTTTAGCTAGCTTGTTTCCTATTTTAGCTGATTGTATTCACTATATATTCATGTAATATCATTCAGATGAATATACAGAATTTACCATTTATTACATGGTATCAGAGCCAGGTTGGCTAATACCGAAGTTTCCAATTTCTGTCGGTTGAATCTGCTTATACTCCCCGTTCCAACAACTGGTTTGTTGTCGATTTGTATATCAGGACTGTTCTGAAATTTTCCTGTTGCTCTGCTGGTTGGAGGCTCTCCAGCAATCTCGTTCCCTTTCCGACGACCTTGTCTCCGGCGAACTCGTCTTAGGCAACCCATCCGACTTCATATCTGGCGAAGTCATTCCCGACACTTTTCCGTGCGACTTCATATCTGCTGCATCTCCAGTCCCGACCGCCTCCTCAGCCCTAATCGTCTCTACTACCGGCTCCCGTCCGAGATCCTCCGCCGCCGGCCGCTCTTGTCCAAATCCGGTCGATTCCGCCGTTCCGTCTCTGGTCCGCTGCTGGTCCGCCGTGACATCGCTGGTGACTCTAATTTTGTTTGGATCCGCTGCTCTGGATTTTTGCTTCTATGCGTCGGCAATTTTCAATATTACAGCTTGCTGGCCGGTCTGGTCTTTTTGCTGGTTGGTCCGGTTTATTTTGTTGGTTCAGTTCGGTCTGCTCCTGTCCTATTTGGCCCGATCCGGTTCTCTGTACTGGTCCGTTTCTGTTGTTGGTTTTTGATCTGTTTCTGAATGATTTTTGCTGCTGTTCGTTTCTGATCTGTTTTTGGTTGCTGTTCCATTTCTGATATGTTTCAAAGTTACTGTTATTTGTTCTTTTATGGAGAAATCTGTATTGGTGGCCAAATCTTACATGGGTAAGACCACAAGTCAATTGATTGCCAACAACCACACCGATGCAGAGGAAGTCGCTACGATTATTCAGCGTCTTACCCAGCTGGGCTTCACTCGTGTCAACATGACACCTCAGCTCCAGACTCCGAGATCTATTATGGCCTCTCCAGGTATGACTTCCAACTGTTTATTAGCATCAAAATCATTATGGATTGTTGATTCAGGCGCTACTGATCACATGACTGGTAACAAAAGTTTACTGTCAAGACTTACCACTACATCACAACCACCTGTCCAAATTGCCAATGGTTCTACCTGTCATATTGAAGGAATTGGATCTGCCCATATTTTGCCACATATGCCATTATCATCTGTCTTATATGTTCCTTCTTTTCCAGAAAATCTATTGTCTGTGAGCAAATTAGTAGAACAATTATATTGCTCAATTACTTTCACTCCAACTAAATGCGTCTTTCAGGAATTGTGGACTAACAAGTTGATTGGCACTGCATATAAGCACAACGGTCGGTATTACTTGGAAAGCTCACCTCAACGAGTTGCGTACAAGAACACCAGTAGTGCTAAGGAGGTTCATTATCAGTTGGGGCATCCATCTCCACAGGTTCTAAAAACACTCCGTCCTGAATTTCATTCTGTCTCTGAATTAGTTTGTGAGTCATGTATTCAAGGCAAGCATATCCGTGCTTCCCATCCACTTAGTTTCATTCGTCGATCTGCTGGTATCTTTGATTTAGTACATTCAGATGTATGGGGTCCATGCCTAATTACATCTATTTCAGATTTTTGATATTTCATACGTTTGTAGATGATTTCTCTCGTACAACTTGGATGTTTGTTATCAAATCTAGACATGAAGTGTTTTCGAAATTTTTAATGTTTTGTTCGTTTGTGAAAAATCAGTTTGGCACTACCGTTAAAACCCTTCGTAGTGACAATGCAAAAGAATATTTCACAAATGAATTCGAGCAATATATGAGTGATAATGGCATCATTCATGAATCATCATGTGCATACACACCTCAACAAAATGGAGTGGCTGAACGAAAGAATAGACACATACTTGAGGTGGCTCGCACTATGATGATACATGGTCATGTTCCTCATCGTTTCTGGGCTGACGCGGTTCTTACCGCATGTTATCTGATAAACCGTATGCCATCCTCTGTTCTTGATGCTGCAATACCTTATAATGTCATCTTTCCGTCTGCACCTTTGTTTTCGGTATCACCGAAGATATTTGGTTGTACTTGTTATGTGTACGACAATCGACCAGGTCGTACAAAACTAGATCCAAAGTCTCTTCGTTGTGTTTTTATTGGTTATTCTGGAACTCGGAAAGGTTATCGTTCCATACTCTTAGGAGATACTTTGTCTCATCTGATGTTATTTTTATGGAATCTATACCATTTTTTCTTCAATCTGAACATAGTTTGTCTAGTAAGTCTCCATCGATCATGACCGTTCTAACTTATCCCGAGGTCCAAGTCTGCTCTGCTACACTCGAGACTGATAATGCACCTCCTAAGCCACCTATTACTCAGGTATATACTCGACGAGATAAGACGCTTCCTGTTAATACTAACTCTGTTCAGACCATGCAGGATCATGAGACTCGTGAAACACCAATTCCAACCATTGAACTCCTACCTGAATCTCCACCATCTCATATACAATCAGTTGATCCCATACCAGTTCCTAGACCTGACTCTACTTCTGATATTGACCTTCCTATTGCCCTTCGAAAAGGCTCCCGCCACTGCCCCAGTACCAGATATCCCATAGATAGCTTTTGTTCCTATGCAGCCCTATCTACAGAATATCGTGCCTTTAAAACCAGTCTTGACAGTTACTCTGTTCCTAGAAATGTGACAGAAGTCTTGGCCAATCCAGGGTGGTTTAGTGCTATGCATGAGGAAATGTCAGCTCTTTGGAACAATCAGACTTGGGATCTTTGTCCTCTCCCTCCGGGCAAAATGGCAGTCGGTTGTAAATGGGTCTTTATGATCAAGGTACATCCTGATGGGTCGCTGCATCGTCTCAAAGCTCGTTTGGTTGCAAAGGGATACTCTCAGGAATATGGCATTGATTATGATGAAAAGTTTTCTCCTGTTGCTAAAATGGCATCTGTCCGGATCTGTCTTTCTCAAGCTGCCATCCGTCACTGGCCACTGCACCAATTGGATGTCAAGAATGCATTTCTCAATGGCATTCTTGAGGAGGAGGTTTACATGACCCAGCCACCTGGGTTCTTTGTTCAGGAGGAGTCTTCCAAAGTTTGTCGTTTGCGGAAATCTTTGTATGGTCTGAAGCAATCCCCCAGAGCTTGGTTCGGGCGTTCCTCTCAAGCACTTAGTCAGTTTGGCATGACCAGGAGTGCTAATGACCATTCCGTATTTTATAGACACATGAAAGGGAAGACAACCATCCTAGTCGCGTATGTTGATGACCTGATTATCACCGGTGATGATGTGGAGGGCATCTCAGCATTGAAGAAGTTTTTAAGTCAGCAATTTCAGATCACGGACCTTGGTAAACTCAACTACTTTCTTGGCATTGAAGTATCACGATCTCCTGGAAAGATACTTATTTGCCAAAGAAAATATGTTCTTGATATGCTTTCTGAGTGCGGCTTCTTGGATGCAAACCTGTTGATTCACCGATGATTCCTGAGACCAAGCTCATGCCTGATGATGGAGAACCCTACATGATCCTGAAAAATACCGAAGATTGGCCGGGAAGCTAAATTATCTGACAGTTACTCGACCAGACATTTTTTTTTCCAATAAGTGTAGTGAGTCAATTCATGTCGGCACCGCATACAACACACTGGGATGCAGCTCTTCGGATCTTAGATATCTCAAGGGATCTCCAGGAAAATGACTCGTATACTTTGATCAGGGACATAATAGGATCGCAGCATTCACTGATGCTAATTGGGCGGGTTGTCCTACTAGTCGACGATCTACTACTGGATATTGTGTCTTCTTTGGTGGTAACCTTATATCATGGAAAAGTAAGAAAAAAACAGTTGTATCTCGATCCAGTGCAGAATCAGAGTACCGTGCAATGGCAATCACAGCTTGCGCGCTAGTCTGGACGAAACGTTTAATCAGGGAGTTGGGTATTTTTCATAATGATCTGATGAGGCTACATTGTGACAACCAATCTGCCATGCATATTGGTAAGAATCAAGTCTTCCACGAGAGGACCAAGCACATTGAGGTAGATTGTCACCTGATTCGAGACCTTGTCATGGGAACATACACTTGTCCCCCAAGTATACAACTCATTCACATTATGACAGATCACCAGCTTGCAGACATTCTAACCAAGCCTCTCCGCAAAGCTTCAATTCATTCTATATGTGACAAGTTGGGCATGTTCGACATATACGCTCCAACTTGAGGAGGAGTGTTAAATATATCTGTATAATAATATAATCATAGTTTTCCTAATTTAGCTTGTTTCCTATTTTAGCAGATTGTATTCACTATATATTCATGTAATATTATTCAGATGAATATACACAATTTACCAGTTATTACAGTACATTCGCCAATGGTCTTGAATGCAAACACCGCATACTTTAAATGTCTTCCGGCCATTTTCTTGAAGTTCTCTTTCCCTTTCATTCCATATATCAAGAAGTTCCTTTGATGGGGCGGTTCCCACTATTCCAGGGCGTGTCAACCCTGGAAACCCAACTCCTGTTATTACATATCATATTTTTTTAGTAAAAAAGCTGGACTATGTTTCTTTTTTTTGAGAAAAAATTGGAGATGTACCAGGTATGTGAGGAGAATATGCATATATTCCTTCAAAATACCATATAGCTTTGGCTGCATTTGGGAAATGCTCGGTCAAAAATCAACCTCCATTTTCTGTCGAATGATGCTGTTAAACCCCATTCATCACCAGTGTTGGATTTTAGGGAGCAATAACTAACATTCAAACAGATGCACACAACAACCAAACAAAATCAACACATTCTATTTCCAAACTAATAGCATCGTTGCCATTTTTGAGCTCCAAGTGGCGCCGCACCTTTCTTCTTTCTCAGGTGCAAGTCTCTGTTGATTTTCAAAAACTCCTCTCTGTTGTTTTTCTTTCAGTCCCTTAGTGACCTAGTAGCTAAACTCACCGTTTCACTCAACTTCCCATAATTACAAAATTGACACTCATATTAAAACACATTAATTTTAACACTCCCCCTTAATGTGTTGTTCTTCGACTCCTAATAGCTCACGAAACTTCTCGAACTTGTCTCTAGGTAACGCTTTAGTGAAAATGTCCGCAACTTGATCTTCGGTCTTCAAGTACATCATCTGGATTTCTCCTTCTTCGATCTTCTCTCGAATGTGATGGTACTTGACCGCAATATGTCTCGTCCTGCTGCTATACACCGGATTCTTCGCCATTGCAATAGCTGATTTGCTATCACAAAACATCGATGTCGCCTTGTCTTGGTTCTCGCCAATGTCCTCCAAAATTCTCCTTAACCACACGGCTTGAGAACATGTCATAGCCGCAGAAATGTATTCCGCTTCCGCCGAGGATTGTGCAACCGATTCTTGTTTCTTCGATTGCCAAGAAAATACACCTGAGCCAAGTGAAAACACATAACCGGATGTACTCTTCATATCATCTCTACAACCGGCCCAATCACTATCACAAAAGCTCATTAGCTTCAACTCATCATCTCTTTCATACTTGATACCATATGCCAAGGTCCCTCGTACATATCGGAGAACTCGTTTGGCGGCTCCAAGGTTAAAATGACTCGGATTACTCATGAACCTCGACAACATGCTCGAAGCAAACATGATATCCGGTCTCGTGGCAGTAAGATACATCAAACTACCCACAATACTCCTGAAATAAGTGCAATCCACTTTTCTTCCTCCATCTTCTTTCCACAACTTCTCATATGAAGCAAGTGGTGTTGCCATTGTTTTGCAACCAAACATATGAAACCTCTTCAACATATTCTCGGCATACCTCTTTTGGCAAACAAACACACCATCATCTTTTTGATCAATCTCCAAGCCAAGAAAATAATGTAGCAAACCCATATCACTCATCTCATATGTCTTCATCATGTCATTCTTGAACTCACTAATCAACTTCTCATCATTGCCGGTGAAAATCAAATCATCAACATATATGGCAACAATAAGAATTGAAGTACCTTGTTTCTTCACATAGAGAGTGGGCTCGGTCTTACTCTTCTCGAATCCATGACAAGTGAAATAGTTGTCGATCTGACTATACCACTGTCGAGGTGCTTGCTTCAACCCGTACAAAGCCTTGTTTAGCTTGTACACTTTCTCTTCTTCTCCTTCTTTGACAAACCCTTTCGGTTGCTCAACATATATTTCTTCTTCCAACACACCATTCAAAAAAGCCGACATCACATCAAGTTGGTATAACAACCAACCTTTCTGAGCTGCAAGTGCTATGAGTATCCGGATTGTATCCTTACGCGAAACTGGAGCATATGTCTCATGGTAGTCAACCCCAGCCTGCTGTAAGTACCCTTTTGCCACAAGTCTTGCTTTGTTCTTCAAGACCGAACCATCGGGATTGTGCTTCACTTTGTAGATCCACTTCACCCCAACAACATCTCTCTCAACTGGCTTGTCTACCAGCTCCCAAGTCTTGTTCTTCTCAATCATGTGCAACTCTTCTTCCATGGCTTTCTTCCACGCTTCTTCTTGGATAGCTTCTTCAAAGCTTTCCGGCTCAACTATGCAAACATTACATGTCACATATACTTCGGATAGTCTTCTCAACCTCCTCGGTGTGCTACTCGAAGTAGATGAACTAGAACCCGAACCATTGCTCGATGGCGATGATGGATCGACCCTAGGTGATGTAGGTGGAGAGTCTTCAACATGCTCTTCGTCACCTTCAACCTCTTCTTCATGAACAACAACTTCTTTTTGAACTTGCTTTTCTTTCCAATCCCAACTCCCATCTTCATCAAACAACAAATCTCTATTGATGATGATTTTCTCCTTATGCAAGCTATACAACTGATAGCCCTTTGATGTCGAGTCGTACCCTAAGAAGATACACTTCTCACTTGTATCATCAAGTTTCGTTCTCTTCTCTTTCGGAATTTGAGCATAACAAATACACCCAAAAACTCTCAAATGCTTCACCGAAGGCTTCTTCTTGCACCAAGCCTCAAGTGGTGTCTTGTTTTGAACTGCCTTTGTCGGGCATCTATTCAACAAGTACACTGCCGTAGACATCGCTTCGGCCCAAAATGTATCCGGTAACCTTTTCTCCTTGAGCATTGTTTTGCCCATCTCAACAACGGTTTGATTCTTCCTCTCGGAAACTCCATTTTGTTGCGGAGAATAACCAACTGTTAATTGTCGTTCTATGCCTTCATCTGCACAAAACTTGTCAAACTCTCGGGAATTGTATTCTTTTCCCCGATAACTTCTCAATACTTTTATGTATCGGCCACTTTGCTTCTCAACAAACACTTTGAATCTTCTAAATACACCAAAGACCTCGGATTTTTGTTTCAAGAAATAAATCCAAGTCATCCTTGTGTAATCATCGATAAACAATATGAAATACCGATTACCTACTTGAGAAGTAGTTCTCATCGGTCCACACACATCGGTATGAACTAGCTCCAATGGCCTTTTTGCTCTCCATGCTCCTCCTTTTGGAAAAGGATCTCGGTGATGCTTCCCCATGGCACACCCTTCACATACACCATCTTTCTCTTCAATTCTAGGCAACCCATACACCATATTCTCTCTTTCAACAACTTCATTCCGTTGAAATACAAATTCCCGAGTCTTTTGTGCCATAGCCAAGACTCATCACTAACATGTGCCTTCAAAGCAACATCTCCCCCATAATTCAAACTTAATGGGAAACTTCTACCTTTTGTCATCTTTATCTTTGTGATCAACTTCATGTCATTCTTTTTGTCATAAATGGTGCACCCACCATCTTCAAAATATACACCATATCCTTTCTCCACAAGTTGACCAACACTTAGCAAATTTTGGTCTAAGTCGGGAACAAGCAACACATCACTAATAAAAATCATTCCCTCCTTTGTTTGGATAGGAATCGTACCTTTCCCGACCGCTTGTACTAGTGCTCCATTTCCCATCTTCACTTTGGCATTCACCGCTTCATCAATCTTCGTGAAGATGCTCCGATCACTAGACATATGATTGCTACAACCACTATCAAGCAAACACACTTCATCTTTCTTCTCGAATGCTACTTGACAATCGGCCAAGAGCACTCCATAATCATGATTGTCATTCTTCTCTTCGGAGACATTCGCTTGCTCATTCTTGAACCTACAATCTCTTTGCACATGCCCAAACTTCTTGCAATTATGACATTGCGGCTTTCCCTTAAACCAACAATCTTTCTCGAAATGACCACTTCTCTTGCAAATATGACACGTCTTCCCCGAGCTTCCCGCGGTGTAACTTCTATCAAAGCTACCTCTTCCTCTTCCACTTTGACCTCTTCCTCTTCCTTGGCCAAATTTTCCACCTCGTGAAGACTCACCTCCTCGATGCTCCGGAGATGATTGCTCTCTCGGTTTTGTGGCAAAATTTAACTTAGATTGTAAAGCACTCTTAATTGATTTGTCGGAGTGTCTTAACAACCTTTGTTCATATGCCAACAATGATGCCATCAAGTCACGAACGGACAATGTTGACAAATCTCTAGTTTCCTCAATAACCGACACAATTGTATCATACTTCTCGGTCAAGCTAATCAAAATCTTCTCAACAAGCCTTTTATCCCCTAACTTCTTCTCCATATAAACTCATTTGACTACCAATATCGGTTACCCGATTGAAGTAGTCCTTCAACCTTTCACCTTCACTCATTTTCAAATTTTCTAATTCGGCTCGCAAAGCTTGCAATTTAATAGCTCTAACCCTTGCATTTCCTTGGTAATCATCTAGCAAAGTAATCCAAGCGTCATGTGCCGTATCACATCTCATAATTCGCGGAAACAATGATTCTGTCATAGCTTGTTGTATGAGTGCAAGAGCTTTAGCATCTCTTCTCCTAGTATCTCTCAACTCTTTCTTATCGCCATCACTCAACATAGCTATATCAACGGGCTCCTCAAATCCATTTTCAACAATATCCCATACATCTAGAAATCTAAAGATAGTTTTTACCTTCAAACTCCAATAATCATAGTTTTCTCCATTGAAGATAGGAATCGACACTCCTTGCTCGCTCGATCCCGCCATAGAAGCTTGATTTCTTCTCCAATTGCTTGATTTGCTCCGGTTTGCTTTTCGTCAAACCCTAACTCGCCCAAACACTTAATCGACTAGGCTCTGATACCAATCTGTTGGATTTTAGGGAGCAATAACTAACATTCAAACAGATGCACACAACAACCAAACAAAATCAACACATTCTATTTCCAAACTAATAGCATCGTTGCCATTTTTGAGCTCCAAGTGGCGCCGCACCTTTCTTCTTTCTCAAGTGCAAGTCTCTGTTGATTTTCAAAAACTCCTCTCTTTTGTTTTTCTTTCACTCCCTTAGTGACCTAGTAGCTAAACTCACCGTTTCACTCAACTTCCCATAATTAAAAAATTGACACTCATATTAAAACACATTAATTTTAGGGTTAAATGTACTTTTCATACCACATGTTTGACTGAATGTGACTTTTAGTACTGGATGTTTAGTTTTGTATACTTTTGGTACCAAACGTTTGAAAAAATGTGGCTTTTGGTACATCCGTTAGTTGGTCGTTAGTATTTGCCGTTAAATGACATGTGCAAGTCACGTGATCGACCTTAAACTTTTAATTTTGTTCAATTTAGTTATTCAAATATATTCCTAACTTTTATTTTGTTTAACTTAGTCATAACACTTCAAAATCAGACCCAATTAAACCAATCAAATTCAATTGACATAGCCCCATTTGGGTCAAATTTACCCAATTGGGGATAGGTCCCAATTGGGTTCGATTTTAAAGTTTTAGGACTAAATTAAATAAAATAAAAGTTATGAATATATTTGAGGGACTAAATTGAAAAAATTAAAAGTTTAGAGTCGATCACGTGACTTGCACATGTCATTTAACGGCCAAAACTAACGGATGTACCAAAAGCCACATTTTTTTCAAACGTTTGGTACCAAAAGTATACAAAACTAAACATCCAGTACTAAAAGCCACATTCGGTCAAACATGTGGTATGAAAAGTACCTTTAACCCAATAAATAAAATATATAAAAATCTTCTGTACTTAGTCGAAATCCTAAAAAAGCAACACTTGCTAACTCTATCCTAGTCCTACAAGAAGACCAAGTGCACGTATCTACACTGAAATAAACACTAAAATCGAATAAGTGTAACACAATTTAAATACCAACTCCCTTCAATAGATAACAAATTGAGCGAGTAATCGATAACAGGTTGAGAAAATTATTCTAGCTGGATGATTTATAGCATACCAGGCCTGAAGCAGAAGTTCAATGCATCGAGAACAAAGAGGTACTGCACGGTGAGTGGCCCGTTGTCGAAGTAGTGAATCCCTTCGAAATTCCATTCGACCTTAGGAATGGAGTCCTGAATCGTCTCCACGACCTTCTCAATGCTTGAAAACAACAAACCGCCCAGTCCATTGATTTCCCAATCGAAAACAATGCATCAAAATCCACAAACCAAGTATAAAAAGTGAAACCTGAAGAGTCAACAACGACATGAGAAGCGCGGCTAGCAACCCAAGTAGAGGTTGCCCTAACCTCTTATTAGATTACGGGGAGTAATCACTACAGAATTTAAACATGGTATGTGCTAGTAATATCAATTACGCAGCGGAAAGTTTACACATACCTCAAGAGTAACCGTAGTCTAAGATCCTCGCTCGAGGGAGTTCGCGATCCTCCGGTCGGCTCCACAGCAAAGTCTCTGATCGATTCTTGGCACAGGGACAGATCTCTGGAGAGTTTGCTCGAAAGCAATTTGACACACCTTGGTGGAATATGTGGTTCGGCCAAAACACTTGGTGTGGGAGGAGGGGTTTTCTCTCTAAAACTCTCTTGTGAAGGAATTACGATTAACCCTAAAATTTTCCTAACACCTCTTATTTATAGGAGGAGTAAAGTGGACAAAAGTCCACTTTACCACCTCTCTATATTTTGGCCGGCCTATGTAATTGGGGAGGCCCAATTTTGGGCCTCCCATGTCAATTGGGATTTGGGTATGTCCCAATTACCCTAATGTGACATTTACCCAAGTTTATTAGGTAAACTATACATATTATGGGCTACCTATTACGGCGCCCATCACCATATGCTTTCAGCTCCCACTCGCTGGAATGGGAGGGTGCCTGTTAATGTATTGTTTTCCAAATCCGCATCAACATTTCAGTCATTTGATCTGCTCCATGCTTCTGAATAGTTCATACGAGTTTTGTCGTGCGACCGACGGATACGACGAGCATCATGCTACTCATCTGTTAGGAGTATTGTAGCGCCCGCAGAATGTTGATTCCCTTTTCTCTAATCAACCTGTTATAAACAACATTTATATATTGTACCGCACTGTTTCCTAGGTCAACTGATAATTCTCCATTTGCCTAGTTTCCACATAGGAACACTTCTCCAAGGCATCCGTACAAGTATTCACAACCTTCAACTAATATCCGGCTGGCGGCCACCTAGTGAATACAAGAATCGGTGAATTACAGGTGAACTTGACCATCCCCATCGCACATACCCTTAGTCAAACCCAACCGGTTTCCAAGACGTGGTCACTGAGCCTTTTTGTTCAGCACTACGCTCGTACGCCGGGAAGCGAGCATTGAGCCTGACCTTAGGTATGAGTTCTGAGTCCATGAGGATACTTCAGGTGCCTCTTCATAAGGATCTCGGGATCAACCACACGCTCGAGGTGAAGAAGTTTGCGCCCGCCAGAATAACGAGGATTCCTTCCTAGCACAACTGAGCTGTGACCCCGTGGTCGGACGTGGCACGCGTAGTATGAAGCACGCGTTGATAGCATACTTGTACCTTTTGGGTTGATAGGAAAGGGGTATGTCAATCATGCTATCACAGATTCTCATCTGGCCCAGAATGTGGTTAAATGACGAACGAAGTTCATCACGGCGATATGCGAGACGAAGATCACGTCGAGTTTCTTCGAAACTAGATAATCGTCTCGCTTAATCAGGTTTATCCCCCTAACTCTTAGGCAGTCTTGTTTGGTGGAGACCTCCCTCCACCACAAGACGACCGTACCTGTGTGACTAGGTAAGGCCCACATTCGACGTAATTTGGCAGAGGATTGCGTCCTCCTACGACTTAGTTTATAGACCGTAATCTGAAGTAGTCAAAACATTATGACGTCAATTGATCATAAACTTGGTTGCAATTATTTCGCTTACAAAATGTAACTTTCTAATATCAAAATGCTATCACAGATAGATGCCATTTCTAAACCCTACTCAATCCAAGCAGTTTTACATGCTTTTCGAATATCTCCTTGCGTAGTGGTTTAGTTAATGGGTCCGCAATCATATTATCAGTGAAAAAGTATTCCATAGTGATTATATTATCTTCTACCTTAGATTTAGCATAAAAAAATTTCACATCAATGTGTTTGGTCCTACTATGGTATCTCGGATTCTTAACTGCCGCAATGGCTGCCTGACTGTCAGAGAACACCTTCACAGGTTTACTCTCGACGTCACCATTAAGCAGTGCAGTAAGAAGCCTTTTCAGCCAGACTGCTTCCTGTGCATTCTTAGAGAGAACTACGAATTTGATTCCATCATTGACAGCGCGACACAACTTTGTTTCTTGCTCGTCCATGAAATAGCGACTTTAGCAAGGAGGAACACTCCCCCTGTGGTGGACTTACGATCATCCGGATTGCCACCATGGTAGGCGTCATTGTAACCGGTCAATTCTAACTTCCCGCCCTCATAGCACAGTGCATAGTCGGCAGTACCTTTCAGATAACGAATTATTCGTTTTACAGCCTTTAAATGTTGATAGCCAGGATCTGATTAGAAACGTGCTAGGCCCACTACATAACAGATATCCGGACGGGTGCATTGCACGACGTACATCAAACTACCAACCATGCTTAAATATTCTGCACCCTTCATCTGTTCGCGCTCTGCCAGGTTCTTGGGCCGTCACATTTTGACAGTGCGCACCCAAATACCACCGTCGTATCCACGGGTTTGGCATCCTGCAATTTGAACATTTTCAACAGCTTGTTGATATAGGCTTCTTGAGACAGACACAATTTCCGGGTAGCCCGATCTCTAGCAATTTTAATGCCTAAGATATATGTGGCCTCTCCCATGTCTTTCATCTCAAATACAGATGCTAACCAGGACTTTGACTTATTCATGAAACTCATGTCGTTTGTAGCAATGAGTATGTCGTCCACGTATAAGGTTAAGATGACATATTTGGACCCAGAGGTCTTATAATACAGGCACGGATCCTCGTGAAGATTCACAAATCCGTTTCTTCGTGGAATCTGCGGTACCATTGCCGAGACGACTGTTTAAGACCGTAGATGGACCTTTAGAGTTTACAAACTTTATGTTCGTTACCAGTAGTAATGAAACCCTCTGGTTGCTCCATGTAGATCTCTTCTCCCAGGTTTCCGTGGAGGATTGCTGTCCTAATATCCATTTGGTGCAGCTCGGGATCGAGACTTGTGACCAGGACCATTAATGGCCCTAACCGTGGTTTTACGCACAGTCTGTGAGTCTCTCTTATCAAAGTCAACTCCGTGAATTGGGTAAGTCCTTTCGCAATAAGTCGGGTTGTTCGACCTTTTTCCATCAGTGGCGAGCCTCACTTCAGGACTCACCTTATCCTTGCTCTCATGTGGTTAACAGGTAAATCAACTATAGACTATAATGGCTTTCATTTAGGCGATCTCTCTCATTTATTATTTTCCTCCATTTCTCCAATTGAGGTCTTTCCAATGCTTGTCAACAGTTTTATACCTTACTTAATAGGATACTTGCCTTTGAATCTCGTCTAGGCATTGCGAGTCCCATTTATTAGTCTGGTCTTTTCTCCCACGCGGAATAATGCTTCTGATCGTAGCATCATTTATGTTGGGAACGATCCTCCCACTCGGAACAATGCTTTTTATCGGAGCATTGTCTCTATTGGGAACAAGAGCAGTGCTAGGACCTTGACTTGCAACTCTCTTATGGCAACTTCTTGGTCTCGGGGTTTTACTTCTGAGATACATTCCTTGATCACTACGATCTGGAACCAAGTATGGTTGGTTCACTCCCACTGGAAACAATGGGTATTTTAGGTAGTCGTGTCATTCCTGGTTTAGCTATATGACCATCAGGTTCATCTTAATTCGTCCCAACAGCAACAGTGTTTACGTGTGGTAGGGTTTATTCCTCCCACTGGATTTACTATGAAAATGTTCCCATTCTCATTTACCATGTCATTCACTTGAGTTGCTGGTTCAAATCTCTCCCACTCGAATTAAGTGGGACCTTATTGTCATTGTTATTCTGCTCCGTTTTGATCATGACTTCGTTGATCGAAACTATTCATGCATTTGGAAAATTCTCCATCTTAGTGATGTAACGTCTCATGTTCGACCTCGACACCATTTTATAATCAGGCTGTAAACAGGTATTTTCTAAGAGTAATAGACGCACTCTTGTCCTAAATACGTGTTTATTGCGCAAATTAATGTCGCATGGTGATATGATTTAACTCATCATCACCTTCATCTATAATGGCGACGTACCTTACCGATATTAATGGAACACAGTTTTACATTTACGTGAATCATCTTTCATCATCCCATGGGGAACCTTTGATAGAATGACTCCAACATTATACAAATTGTGCTTCTTGAATTGCGTCTTTTAATTTGAATGTCTAGCCTGACTTATCGTTCAAGGCTTATGGAAGGAAAATCGTTTAACCGACTTTATCCTTCTTCGTTTGCTAACTTATCTACGAGATTTTATTCCACATTTGAATTGAGCGTTTTAGGTTTTCACCTTATGCGTCAGCTGATACTTTTACAAGGTTGTGGTAGCTTCCGAAGCCTCCACCGATGTAAACGTTATCAATAAGTTGTTTCCAAAGGAATGCAAACGAAAATTCAGCACATCATTATCCAAACACTTCATTGTTAAATTTATTTTATAAAAACGATGTGTTCCGTCTATCGAGGTCCACTTGCGCAAGGCTTAATTTACCCTAGGGTTTAAAACCTTGGTTAAATCACTTCATTTATGAATTTAATTCAATTTAATCCAATCGATTTCAAAAATGATCATCATTAAAGTTTATTTCATTCAATGGAGTAATAATAAAATATGATTTATAACCAATGCGTCAAATAGCTAATTAAAAGGATCGAATAACTTGAGGAATGTTAATCAATACTATGATTGAGTATTTGTCATATGCTCATAACAAACGTTTCCTTTATCTCAAGGAACATTATTATCATCATGTATTTTATTATGAAAAACAAGAAGAGGTTCATTTAGCAAAGCAAATAAAGATAAAGTCTTTCATTCAATCTTTATAACTTCGAGGCAAGTTCCTCAGGTTTGTGCTTGTTCTCCTTCTCGGTTCTGTAATCAATAAAGATAAATTGAATTACTAGGAGTCCTTGAAGAACTTATGAGGTTATCATTATTCTTCAGCACGTACCTTGGGAGGGTTTGTGCAGGCAATAGCAAGGTGTCCTTTCACGCCACACCTAAAACACGTTCGAGTTTCCTCTTTACGTGTTTGTTTTGCCTGCCTTTTCTTGCCTCCGAATTGCTTTCGCTTGAACTTCTTCTGAGGTTTTGGAGCTAAAGATTTATTAGCCTTAAACTGAAGTCTCTTGCCTTTATTCTTGCGCTTACCCTTTTGCTCAGCTGGGTTCGAGGATGCAAGATGCATTTCTGCTCTTGGCTTTTCAGCCTTGAGGCGATCCTCTTCCAGCTCGAGATGAACTCGCACTTTCTCGAGGTCATCGAGTTGAGTGGCATGGGTAAGGTGCATTTTCATGCTATTCCAAGAGTCAGGCAAAGATCGAATTACGCATTGGACCTTTTGTTCGTCGGTCAGGATTTCTCCTGCCTCCTTGAGTTCAGCAAGCATGTTAGACATATATCTTATATGCTCCTTCATTGTGTGCTTGAGATTCATCTTATATGATTCTAAAGCGATGTTTAACGAACGCTTCTGAGTTGTGGTGTAAACACCAAACTTACCTTAAGACCGTTCCATAATTCCATGGCAGACTCATAGTGATCATATCCATAGAGTAGGTCATCCTCAAGCAGTGATAACAAGGCGGAACGAATTTCCTGGTCCTTTGCATCCCATTCATCATGGAACTTCTTCAGTTCGTCCGTGAGGTCTCCCTCCCCTGAATTTCTTCGTAGTCAGATGCTCCAAACCTCTCATTTCGGTGATTACCATCCTTGCGCGCTTATTCCCGATCTTATAATTGTTGTTGTTCAACCTCACCCCCTTATTCATTTGGGAGATGACATTGCTGATCGCAGCCATAACTAACACATCGTAGATTATGCAAGAATCAGGGAGACAATAACATTTTGAGAAAGAATTGCATACATCAGATATCTATTAATATGGAATCTGACAAATAACGATTCCTCAGTCATCTAAACCAACCGACCACCAGTAAACCAATGGAAGATGGCTGTGAAAGAGTTCACACTGTCGCCGTCTTCTATCTAATAGATCAGTCTCTTAAAACGGTTTTAATCGCAAATTACCGGAACATGAATTTTAAAATAAGCATACCCGATCTTGGCTTTCTCAAGGCCTTTTTTTTTTTTTTTGGAAAATCATTCCGATGAATTCACTCATGCATACATAATTCTACTATCCATGTAAATTATCATATGCCAGTAACATTCATCATACACACCACACACATGCTTACCCGTCATGCGTCTAATGTTCCGAGGAACTCATGCTTGCATTCATAATTCTACTTACAAGTAAATTATCAAATGTAACTTCATCCTCAACATTCTAGCATACGTGTCTAACATGTAACATAAACATCAATAATACATATTTGGCGACTGGTTTTCGGTTTTAAAATAATTTTAAACATTAGGGGCTGATTTGCAAATCATGCTTATATTCAATTACGCAAACTTCTAGACATGAATCCTAGGCATTTCCAACCATCACAGCATGTCTATCCTAGTGCGCATTCCATATATTTAACCAGGGCTCCGCCCACAACATGCAATATCCAGCTAGCTTGACTTAGTCAAGAAAATAGTTCTAATCATGTATAAATATATATTGAATAATAAACATTTGCAATTCAGCCCTCTAATTAATCCAGTCCCAAAAACATGTATCTCCGAGATCCATCCCCATAATCGAAACAGGGCATAAAGGTTAGCAACCTTACGAGCACTGTGTAGTCCATTTCGAGGTTCAAAACATTTGGATTTTAAAACTTGACCTCCCTATTTTAATTGACTTGAATTCGGTCTAGAAAATATTGTTCGGTTTAGTCAATTTCAGTCCATTTTGGTCCGGTTCGGTTCAGAGAATCCGATTCGGTTCGGAAAATCTGGTTCGGTCTGGAAAATCCGGTTTGGTCCGGTTTTGATTTTAAAATCTGGTTCGATCCGAACCGGTCCAAGAAAATAGGGTTCGTTCAACACTAAAAACCGGTTCGGTTAGATCCACTTAATTACCCCGGTCCAACCCGACCCGAATAGGTCGAACCGATTGAGAAAATCCAGTTCGGTTTTATTTCTTCCGCGGTTTAACATATTGGACCGGCCCAATAATTAAAATTTAAAAGGTTGGGCTGAAATGCTTATTTGTGGCCCAAGTAGGGTTTTAAAGTCCAAAAGTATTTAACTGGACCACCAAGTAACATTAATTATATAAAATAATTTCCAATATTATATATATATATATATATCGACACTAATTAAATATATACATATCTATTGCCAAGATTCTATCTATAAGACAAAAATAATCAACAATATATATATATAAAATTTCGGTTTACATATATATAATATATTTTATTTATTGTCAATATCTTTAATAGTGAAACAAATAACTGACAATATATTTTCTCAATCTTTTAGGTAACTAATTCTATCAATAATATCTATAACCCTATTTAAATATTTAGATATATTGATAGTGATATATATTTCTATATATTATTGTGAATTTATCCTAATGTTCCCAATTATAGATATATTGTTACCTTAATTAAAAATTAAAATATGGTAAACTAAAAAATTTACCTTGTAAATTCACTAGGATTTTCGGCCATAAACATGAAATTGGGAACAAGTGGTCAAATTTTAACACCAAATTTTAATCAGATCTACAATCCAATGATTGATTTTTATAAATATTACACTTTTCTTGAAGATCATGAACATCAAATTTACCAAGAACATGAAAATTTCGGACCTAGTATAAAACCCTTAAAAGTTCGAAATTTTAAATCTTTTCACTTTAAAATTTCGGTCCAAAATTAAAAATTTCAAGAACACCAATTTATCAAAATCATGAACTCCTAACACAGACTCTGATACCACTGTTAGATTACGGGGAGTAATCACTACGGAACTTAAACATGGTATGTGCTAGTAATATCAATTACGCAGCAGAAAGTTTAAACATACCTCAAGAGTGACCGTAGTCCAAGATCCTTGCTCGAGGGAGTTCTCTATCCTCCAGTCGGGACCCGTATATATTCTTGTTAGAGAAGCCTTACGTGGTGCAGCTCCACAGCAAAGCCTCTGATCGATTCTTGGCACGGGGACAGATCTCTGGAGAGTTTGCTCGAAAGAAATTTGGCACACCCTTGGTGGAATATGTGGTTCGGCCGAAACACTTGGTGTGGGAGGAGGGTTTTTCTCTCAAAACTCTCTTGTGAGGGAATTATTATTAACCCTAAAATTTCCCTAACACCTCTTATTTATAGGAGGAGTAAAGTGGACAAAAGTCCACTTTACCCCCTCTCTATATTTCGGTCAGCCTATGTAATTGGGGAGGCCCAATTTTGGGCCTCCCATGTCAATTGAGATTTGGGTCTGGCCCAATTACCCTAATGTGACATTTACCAAAATTCATTACGTAAACTATACATATTATGAGCTACCAATTACGACGTCCATCATTATATGCTTACTCTCTTCCATGGCGAAACGAGAAAAAACTGTAGAGAAGGAACTGACGGCTAGGCAGTATAGAAGGAGAATGGATAGATAGTGGTGGCGACTAGTGTGACAACCAACAACAAGCCCTCCCTAATTCGAAGTTTCCCGCTTTTGGTCGTTTCTTGCGGAGCTCTGTTTTCGCCCTTTTAGGGTTGTGGGCCCGCCGTTGAGTATTCTGTACACCCGGAGTAGAATGCTTTGGATAGTTACACATGCGGGGCCCACTAATTTGATATCTTGGAGTGCATACGCCGGGCATTTTTATTATATCTCCGACGACTCACAAGGACGAAATGTGGTTGACATGTTGCATGCATGCCGCCAGTATATAGGAATTAGAAGGGAGGCATCATCATATCCAATAGAAAAAAGGGTTTTGCATATATAAAAAATTTGTAATTTATAAGAGATTAAATAAATATTTATATGATTATTATATTTATTATGATATGTTGCATTTCTTAAGAAATATAATTATGGTAGATGAAGTCTGCAATTTTAAAGTTTAAAATTATATCTAGAGTTTTTAGCCTTAAATTAATAATATTGTTATGCCATATAGTATAATTCGTGATTATGAATTTTAAAATGCACTAAGTTAAATCATATCATTAAATAATATTGTAAAATTCTAATGATTTTTTTACTGTATATTAGTTGGTTGACCGGCGTGTTGCACGATAAATAATTAGTTTATATAATTATTATAATATTACGAAATTTCAAATTTAATATTAATATCTAATTTAATCCGTCTTTGATATTTAAAACAATTTATTCAATGCAAATGAAACACTAGTACACATTCAAGATGTATATATAAGCGTATATAATTATATATATTAACAAGTGTAAACAAATGTTTTATTCGTTAGTTATATGTGTATGCACATGATATTTCAATTTTCACGTATACCCATTACAAACAATCAAAATATATATTCAAGGAAATAAATACTTACATACTAAAAATTATTATCAATAATTGTAGTATCTGATATTTTTTTTATGTTGTATACATATTTGATAGTAGTTTCTACGTTTAATTGATAATTAAAAATTTAATTAGTATTTCAAGTAATAATGTTACATAATTTTTTATTTAAGTTAAAACATGTGATGAGATAATGTAGTTATGATTATTGGAAATAAAACATGTATGTGAAAAAAAAAAAAAAAACTAATGAGAGAGCTTGTGTAATTCTAAATAGGGGTGGCAACGGGTCACGGGTAATCCGTGACCTGCGGGCCCCGCACCGATTTTAATCCGTTGACCCGTGATTTGGGACCCGTGGAACGGGTACGGTTTTGGGGTCGCCCCGCCCCGTTGACCCGCCCCGCCCCGTATGTGGATAACTTATATATATATTACACGTATTTATATAAAACTATATATGTAATATAATACATAGTTAAAATAATTAGGATTTGTGACTTGTATTTGGATTTGAAATTAAATTTATTATTTGTGATTTAAATTTTAAATTGAATTTGTATATGGTAAATATAGAATTTAGAGTTTAAATTGCTAATAATATATTATGTACAACGAATAGGTGACCCGCGGGTCAACCCGCCCCGCCCCGCAAACTGTGTGGGGCGGGTACGGGTCGACCATCTCGACCCGCGGGGCGGGTACGGGGCAAGTGATACCCGCCCCGACCCGCCCCGTTGACAACCCTAATTCTAGAGTTTCTAGATATTTACTTGACAATATAATTTAGTGATTTGTAGCTTATTAAATTGACCAACTAATAAATTAGTTTGATGTCAAATGCTCGATTTGTACGTTGGATATTAAAATGCTCAAACTTGTTTTTCTATTAAACTAGTTTCTAATAAAGTGTTATATAGCAATGTATGTTGTAAAATTCCAAAATTATGAATCCACCTCTTACCTATCTTCTGGATATCTTCCGGAGGATATGATAATAACGATTTTACGGAATGTAGTGGTACACAATTTTGTTCAATTTGCATATTAACTGCTACGCTGGTAATGAAAACTGCAATTTCAAACTATTCGCTTTTTATAACTTTCTTTTGAGAACATGCTATTATTAAATATCGCAACCTCATTCACGAAAAGTATGTTATGGATAAACGACAATGTATCCTTTGTAACCAAGCACATCCCACCTAGATGTGCCAGTCAGGCGTTACTTACACAAATTACATGAAAATAGCGTAGATGCAAAAATCATGTTCGAAACTTTTAGATAAGCTTGTCCATGTGTTAAAATTCTTAAATTTCACATTGTGCCGAGTCAAACCCAGCCAACATAGAGCAACCATTTTCACAAGTGAGGTTCCATTCTAAAACCAATTGGTGATAGGAGGTAGTCAACTTGCTTATATAGTTGTTCATATCTAATTAAACCACCGGTGTGTTATTAAGCTTGCTCACGGTGACTCTCAACACTCCCCCGCACCGTGCGGACTCTTTAACTAAGGCACCGGCTTTTAAATCCGAACGAGTTGGGACTAATTTTTTTTAAAGAACCCCACTCACACGCCCAAGCCCAATCTAGACACAAATATGGTACGTGGAGTCAACAAAGGGGACAAACCCAACACCGCTAATAATCGGAACCCGGGCTTTGGCTCTAACACCATCAAACCCAAGCACTGAGAGGTTCTCCGCCTCGTTCTTTCGATCCTGAGCACACTTCCCATCTCGTCTTCTTACCTTCAATATCGCCTATTCACTCGCTCGTCACTCTCCGTCTTCCTGCGACGGGTTCACCTTCTCGAAGCGATTCGTTTCTCCCTCTTTTGAAACGATCTCTTTGGGAATCTTGCATGCAGCTGATCTTGGATTCGTTTTGACAAACGGATTTTTCGCATCCAAAGCTTGGTGAGATCTATCTTTGGTCATCTCCGTAGCGTATCAGAGGAGTCTTTCGCCCTTCTACTGATCTCTTTTATCACGATGACTGAGGAATCGAAGAATCAGGACGGTAGCAAGACTTCTAAGGGCAAAGAGGTGTTCGCAGCAACCGGATCTCTCACCGCTTCGAACTTCGCTCTTGAGGTTCACTCTTTTGATCCTCTCTATTTGCATGCGACGGATAATCCAGGCCAAAGCTTGATTTCGATGAAACTGTCTCTGGTATCTAACTATAGAAAATGGAGAAGCAAATGGTTCTGTTATGCAAGAACAAACTAGGTTTCATTACTGGTTCTTGTAAACGTGATGCATTCGAGGAAAAATTGCACCATCTCTGGGATAGGTGCAACGCTGTTGTTACGGGCCGGATAGTTAATTTTGTGGCTGAGGATATTTCTGATAGTATAATGAATTATGAAAATGCTTATGTTGCGTGGAATGACTTACAAGAGCGATTTGATAAAACAAATGACTCTCGTATTTACCAGTTACACAGGGAAATTGTCACTGCTAGACAAAGAACTGATTCTATGGCTATTTTTTCACTAAGTTGAAGAATCTGTGGTCTGATTATGATTATGCGCATGCTTTGCCCCTATTAATGAAGATCATCTTAAGAAACATGTGGAACACAGGGAGAATCATTGGCTATTCCAATTTCCTATGGGTTTGAGTGACACTTTTTCAAATGTGAAGAGCAGTTTACTTCTCTAGTCACCCCTTCCATCTCTTAATCAAGCTTACAGTATTCTGATTCAGGAGGAGAGCCAGAGAGATGTCTCAGCTACTGTATCTTCTGAAGTTACATCTTTAGTAGCTGGACTTCCTTCTGGTTCTCTTAATATTAAAGGGAAGAGACTTCCTAATCAGAACTTGGAGTGTGACTTTTGCAAGAAAAAGGTCACACAAGTGACATATGTTATGCAAAGGGTTGTGACTTCTGCAAGAGGAAAGGGTATTGCAGGGACAATTGTTTTAAACTCAGATATCAAAATATTCAGAGCAGGCCTAAAGCCAATCTTGCTAAGGGTTCTACTGCAAACGATGGTGTTGAGATTGATTCTGCAGTGGATAACTCTTCTGGTGGAGCTTCTAAAGGGAACAT
Source organism: Clarkia xantiana subsp. parviflora (assembly GCA_036873135.1). Lineage (NCBI taxonomy): Eukaryota > Viridiplantae > Streptophyta > Magnoliopsida > Myrtales > Onagraceae > Clarkia > Clarkia xantiana. The sequence continues at coordinate 12,698,056 of JAPTYO010000008.1, read as the reverse complement.
TATGCTTACCAATGAGCAGTTTGAGAGGCTTGTCCAAAGGATTGGAGGTGGGAGCAACATGATAGCAACTGCAATCACTTCAGAGGATATAGCTGCCTCTGCTGGTATGAGTTATGTTCCTAACTCTTCTATGAATTGCAATTGGATCTTTGATACAGGTGCTAGTAACCATATGACTAGCAACTGTAAATGTTTGGATAATTTTAAACATGTATATGACATAAGAGTCTAATTGCCAAATGGTTTACAGTCTTGTGCTGCTGGAATAAGAGATTACCAATGTACAAAGGATTGCAAATTGAGAAACATTTTTTACCTACCTGATTTTCATTTCAACTTAATACCGGTTTCTCAATGTACAAGAGATTTTAACTGCTCCGCCACTTTTCTCAAAAATTATGTGGTTATGCAGGACCTCTCAAGTGGGAGGGTCTTGGCAAGTGGTAAGCAGCACTCTAGTTTGTATCTTTTTAACACTAGCAGTGTTGACAAACATTATGTTGCTTTGAAAGTTTCCAATAATTGAGATGTGAATTTGTGGCATAAGGGATTTGGACATGTTCATATTCATTCACTCCAAAAACTTGATTCCATTGACTGCCTTAAGAATAAAACCATTGTAATTGATGATTGTTTTGTTTGCCCCCTAGCCAAGTTAACTAGAAACTCTTTCCCTCATTCTGATTTTAGAGTTGAGTCCATGTTTGATATTGTTCATAGTGATGTTTGGGGACCATACTCTACAGTCACACATGATAATAAAAAAACATTTTCTCAATCTTGTTGATGATCATTCTCGTTTAACTTGGGTTCTCCTTATGGAGTTTAAACATGATGTGACTGAATTGTAGAGGAGGTTTGTTAAACTTATGGAAACACAGTTTGGAAAAATCATTAAAATCTTTTGAACTGACAGTGGTGGAGAATTTTTCAGTAGCAGTTTAACTGATTTTTTCAAAACTAACGGAATTCTTCACCAAAGCAGTTGTTCTTACACTCCTCAACAAAATGGAAGAGCGGAACGCAAACATAGACATTTACTTGAAGTGGCTAGGGCTCTGAAATTACAAGCTTATATTTCTAACAGTTTTTGGGGCGAATTCATTTTAACTGCCTGCTATTTGATAAACCATATGCCTACAAAGATTTTGAACTGGAAATCTCCTATAGAAATTTTGCTGGGAAGAAAACTTGTTATCTCTCATCTATGAGTTTTTGGTTGCCTTTGCAAAAGATTTATTGGTAAAGAATAAGTTAGCTGCCATGGATGTCCCTTGTATTTTTCTTGGTTATTCAGACACTCAGAAATGTTATACATTGCTTGATCTGAAACTGAATAAATCTTTCATTAGTAGAGATGTGAAATTTTTTGAATCTACTTATCCCTTTGCTGGTAGTTAACAGACTCATTTACCCTTCTTTCGTGAACAAGATGCGCTGCTTGAATCTAATGATGGTGGGGAACCCTTGTGGAAACCCACAGAGGAAAATGATAGCCCTAGACCAAATGAATCTGGTATTGTTGGAGATGGTGGAGCATATGATGAGGCTCATGTCTCTGATGCTACTGACTTTGAAGTTGCTGATGGTATAGCAGATGGTGAAGTAGTTGATATTACTTCTGATGCAATTGATGCCCCTGTCCTTTTATGGAGATCTACTCGTGTCAAAAAGCCTAATATAAGGCTAGCTGACTATGTTGCCTCTACTTCCACTGCCCCTTATTCAATTGATAAATATGTTGGTTATTCTCATATCTATTCTTCATACAAGTGCTACTTAACATCTTTTTCTAGACTTGAGCTAGAAGTTATGAAGAAGCTGCTGCCGACCCTGGTTGGGTAAATGCTATGCAAGAGAAAATTCAAGCTCTTGAGAACAATGGCACTTGGGAACTTGTGGATCTACCTAAAGGTAAGAAAGCCATTAGCTGCAAATGGGTTTTTAAACTCAAATATAAATCCGATGGTAGTCTTGAGAGGTATAAAGCTCGCTAAGTTACTAAAGTTTTTAAACAGAAGCATGGAATTGACTATTTTGGGACTTTTTCTCCAGTGGTCAAGATGAACACTGTGAGAGTTATTCTGTCCTTAGCTTCCATATGTCAGTGGCCTTTATTTCAAATGGATGTTTTTAACGCATTTTTACAAGGGGATTTATACGAAGGGGTTTATATGACTCTTCCTCAGGGATTTCGTAATCAAATGGGGATCTTATTTCTGATAATGTTGTTTGTCGATTACGAAAGTCCATTTATGGTTTAAAACAGGTTTCTAGACAGTGGAATATCAAGTTGACTAGTGCCCTTGTTGCTTCTGGATATGTTCAATCTCTGTTTGATTACTATTTAAATACAAAAAGATATGGAGATCTGTTGGTTATATTGTTAGTTTGTGTTGATGATCTCTTGATTACTGGGAATAGCAGCAAGTTGGTTTCTGAGCTTAAACATGTTTTGGAATCTAGTTTTAAAATGACGTATCTTGGAGAATTGCAATATTTCCTAGGCAATGAGATAGCAAGGTCTAAGAAAGGCCTTGTACTATGCCAATGGAAATATGCTCTAGATCTGATTTCTGAGACTGGTTTGGTTGCTGGAAAGATTGCAAAGACTCCCATGGATGTCAATGCTATGCTAACCAGCAAGAAATATGATGATCATGTTGGTATCAATCATTCTGATTCTGTCTTTAGTGACATTACTTCTTACAGAATGCTCATTGACAAGTTGTTGTATTTGACTATCACTAGACCTGACATATCTTGGTATGTGCAACATCTAAGTCAATATTTGGATAGCCCAAAGAAGTCTCATTATGAGGCTGCTTTGAGAGTGGTCAGGTATGTTAAATCTGAATCTGGCAAAGGTATTCTACTTGATTCTACTAGTTTGCTTGAGATTGTAGGATATTGTGATTCTGATTGGGGCAACTGTGTAGAAACTAGGAGATCTTTGACAGGTTATGTTTTTAAACTTGGTAAATCCTTAGTTTTCTGGAAGGTTAAGAAACATGATACAGTTTCAAAATATATTGCAGAGGCTGAGTACAAGAGTATTGGTCATGCTATTTCTGAGTTAGTTTGGCTCATAGGATTGATGGGTGAGTTGGTTTTTCCTCAAAAATCAGCTTCAGTGTTACACTGTAACAATGAAGCTGCCATTAAAATTGCCAACAACCCCGTCTTCCATGAGCGGACTAAACATATGTTAGATTACGTGGAATAATCACTACGGATACTAAATCATGGTACATGCTAGTAAACGAAATTACGCAGCGGAAGATTCGCACATACCTCAAACGTGATCCGTAGTCCCTAGATCCTTCTGCGGGGAGTTCCCGATCCACCGGAGGGCACCCGTAGAGGTTCTGGTTATGGAAGCCCTACGTGGTATAGTCTCCACAACAAAGCCTCTGATCGATTCTTGGCACGGGGACAGATCTCTGGAGTGTTTGCTTAGAAAGCAAATTGGCACACTTTGGGTGAAGCAAAGGTTCGGCCGAAATACTTAATTCTGGGGGGAGGGTTTTTTCTCTCTAAAACACTCTAATGAGGGAATAGTGATTAACCCTAAAAATCCCCTAACACCATGTATTTATAGGAGGAGCAAAGTGGACAAAAGTTCACTTTGCCCACTCCTAATATTCGGACGGCCACTATGCATAGGGAGGCCCAATTTTGGGCCCCTCGTGTCAATTGGGATTTGGGTCTGGCCCAATTACCCTAATGTGACAAGTACCTAATTTCCTTAGATAAGCTATACATATTATGGGCTACCAATTACGGCGCCCATCACCATATGCTTACAACTCCCTCTCGCCGGAATAGGAGGGTGCCTGTTAATGTATTGTCGTCCAAATCTACATCAACATTTCACTCATTCGATCAGCTCCTTGCTTCCGAATATTTCATACGAGGTTTGTCGTGCGACCGGCGGATACAACGGGCATCGTGCTACTCATCTGTTAGGAGTATTGTAGCGCCCGCGGATCGTTGATTCCCTTTTCTCCAATCAACATGTTATAAACAATATTTATATTGTATCGCGATGTATCCTAGATCAACTAATAATTCTCCTTTTGCCTAGTTTCCACATAGGATCACTTCTCCAAGGCATCCGTACAAGTATTCACAACCTTCAACTAATATCCGGTTGGTGGCCACCTGGTGAATACAAGAGTCGGTGAATTATAGGTGAACTTGACTATCCCCATCGCTCATATCCTTAGTCAAATCCAACTGGTTTCCAAAGACGTGGTCACTGGGCTTTTTTGTTCAGCATTACGCTCGTACGCCGGGAAGAGAGCATTGAGCCTGACCTTAGATATGAGTTCTGAGTCTGTGAGGATACTTTAGGTGCCTCTTCATAAGGCATCTGGGATCAATCACACGCTCGAGGTGAAGAAGTTTGCGCCCGCCAGAATCACGAGGATTCCTTCATAGCACAACCGAGCTGTGACCCCGTGGTCGAACGTGGCACGCGTAGTATGAAGCACGCGTTGATAGCATACCTGAACCTTTTGGGTTAACAGGAAAGGGATATGTCAATCATGCTATCACAGATTTTCATCCGGCCCAGAATGTGGTTTAATGACGAACTAAGTTCATCACGGAGATATGCAAAACGAAGATCATGTCGAGTTACTTCGAAACTAGATAATCGTCTTGCTTAATCAGGTTTATCCCCCTGACTCTTGGCCAGTCTTGCTTGGTAGAGGCCTCCCTCCACCGCAAGACGACCGTAACTGTGTGACGAGGTAAGGCCCACATTCGACATAGTTTGGGCGGAATATTGCGTCCTCCTACGACTTAGTTTATAGACCGTAAATCTGATGTATTCAAAACATTATGACGTCAATTGATCATAAACTCAGTTGCAAATCTTTCTCTTATAAAATGTAACTTTCTAATATCAAAATCTTATCACAGATACATGCCATTTCTAAACCCTACGCAATCCAAGCAGTTTTACATGCTTTTCGAATATGTCCCTGTGTAGCGGTTTTGTTAATGGGTCCGCTACCATGTTATTGGTGGGAAAGTATTCCATAGTGATTATATTGTTTACTACCATTAAAATTTAGCATGAAATTATTTCTCATCAATGTGTTTGGTCTTACTACGGTACTTCAGATTCTTAACTGCCGCAATGGCTGCTTGATTGCCAGAGAAGACCTTTACAGGTTTATTCTCGACATCGCCACAACGTAGTGCAGTTAGAAGCCTTTTGAGCCAGACCGCTTCCTGTGCATTCTTAGAGAGAGCTACGAATTCTGATTCCATCGTGGACAGCGCGACACAGGTTTGCTTCTTGCTCGTCCATGAAATGGCGACATTAGCAAGGAGGAATGCTCCTCCTGTGGTGGACTTACGATCATCCGGATTGCCACCAGGGTCGGCGTCAATGTAATCGGTCAATTCTAACATCCTGCCCTCGTAGCACAGTTCGTAGTCGGCAGTACCTTTTTAGATAACGAGTTATTCGTTTTATATTCTTTAAATGTTGATGGCCAGGATCTGATAGGAAACGTGCTACTAGACCTACGGCGTAACAGAGATTCGGAAGGGTGCATTGCATGGCGTAGAAAAAACTACCGACCATGCTAAAACATCTTGCACCCTTTATGTATCTATGCTCTGCCAGGTTCTTTTGGCCGTCACGTTTTGACAGTGCGCACCCAAACAACATTGGCGTTTCCATGGATTTTGGCATCCTGTAATCTGAATCTTTTCAACAATTTGTTGTATAAGCTTCTTGAGATAGACATGATTTCCGGGTAGCCCGATCTCTGGCAGTTTCAATGCCTAAGATATACGTGGTCTCTCCCATGTCCTTCATCTCAAATACAGATTCCAACCAGAACTTTGACTTATTCATAAATCTCATGTCATTTACAGCAATAAGTATGTCGTCCACGCATAAGCTTAAGATGACATACTTAGACCTGGAGGTCTTATAATACACGCATGGATCCTTGTGATAAACTCACAGATCCGTTTCCTACGATTTCCTCGTGGAATCTGCGGTACCATTGTCGTGACGACCATTTAAGACCGTAGATGGATCTTCGGAGTTTACAAACTTTACGTTCATTACCAGGGGTAATGAAACCCTCCGGTTTCTCCATGTAGATCTCTTCCTCTGGGTTTCCGAGGAGGGATGCGGTCTTAATACCTACTCGGTGCAGTTCGAAATTGAGACCTGTGAACAGGACCATAAATGGCCCTCCACCGTGTTTTTACGCATAGGTGGTGAGTATGTTTTGTCAAAGTCCATTCCGTGAAGTTAGGTATAGCCTTTCGCAACATGTCGAGATACATATCGCTCGACCTTTTCCATCAGTGGTGAAACTTCTTTCAGGACTCACCCTATCCTTATGCCCCTGTGGTTAGCCGGTAAATCAACTATAGACTTTAATGGCTTTCATTTAGGCGATCTCTCTCATTTATTATTTTCTTCCATTACTCCACTTGAGGTCTTTCCAATGCATGTCGACAGTTGATAGAGTGAGGTTATCACTCTTCCAGATAGGATGCTTCTTTGGAGAAGTTCGACACCTTTGACTTTCGTCTAGGCTTGATTATCCCGTCTTAACGTCTCTCCCACTCGGAATAATGCCTCTTATCAGAGCATTTCTTTCAATTGGGATCAATTCTCCCACTCGAGATGATGCTTCTTATCGGAGCATCAATTCTTTTGGGTACAAGAGGATTGCTTTAACCATGACTGACAACTTTCCTTATACGACTTCTCGGTCTCAGAATTTTACTTACAAGATGAATTCCTTGATCACTAGGATCTGGAAACAAGTTTGCCGGATCACTCCCACTGGGAACAATGGGTAGTATAGGTAGTTGTGGCATCCCCGGTTTAGCATTACGATCATCAGGTTCAACTTGATTCGTCTCAACAGCAATAGTGATTTCATGTGGAAGGAGTTTATTCCTCCCACTGGATTTATAATGAAAATGTTCCCATTATCATTTACCATGTCATTCACTTGAGTTGCTAGTTCAAATCTCTCCCACTCGAATTAAGTGGGACCTGATGTCGGTAATATCCTCTTCTTTCTAATCAAGACTCATTGTACTGAAACCGTCAATGCATCGGAAAATTCATCCTCAAGTATGTAATGTCTCATGTTCAACCACGGCACCATTTTTCTAGCTGTAAACATGTACTTTTAAAGAGTAGTTCACATACTCTTGTCCTAGATACGTGTTTAATGCGCAAATTAATGCCGCATGGTGATATGATTTAACTCATTATCATTCTTCAGCTTCTATGGCGGCATGTTTTACCGATTATAATGGAATATAGTTTTACATTAATGTGAATCACTTTCTCATCATCCCATAGGGAACATTTGGCGAAATGACTACAACATTATGTTTGCAAACTATGCCATTAGAAGTGTGTCATTTGATTTGAATGCTTAGCCTGACTTATCGTTCAAGGCGTAGGAAGTAAAATCGTTTAACCGACTTAATCCTCCTTCGTTTGCTAACTTATTTCAGAGATTTTATCCCATCTCCGATCTGAGCATTTCAGGTTTTCACCTTATGCGCCAGTCGATACTTACAAGACTGTAGTAGCTTTCGAAGCCTACTTCCTACCGATGTAAACATTATCAATAAGTTATTTCCGAAGAAATGCAAACGAAAATTTAGCAGATCATCATTTAAACACTTCATTATTAAACTCGCTCTTTGAAACGATGGGTTCCGTCTTTCGATGTCCACTTGCGCATAGCGCAATTTTACCGAGGTTCCAACCCTTGGTTAAATCATTTCATTTCTGAATTTAATCCAATTTAATCCAATCGATTTCAAACATGATTATCATCACAAATTATTTCATTCAATGGAGTAATAATAATAATAACGAAAGAGTTTTAATCGGTTAATTCTTAGAGCTTCGCAATCGATGTTTTTGAATGGCATCTTGATGTTACTCAAATGTATGATTAAAATGTATGGAGTAGTTTGTTTTGGCTATGTTCAATAGCCTATTGTTTTGGTTTTCTCACTTTTCGGATCGATCTCGTTTCTAGTCGAGTCGATTAATCTTGACAAGTAGAACTCATTTCAAATCGAATGGTAACTACTTTATTAAAAAATTCCGCAATATCAATAACCAAAATTCAAACATAAAATTGAACAGTATGGGAAATAACCACAATGGCAAAATCTAGATCATCCACGAAGCTTCTAAAAGATAAGGTAGAGCATTGAGAGGATTTAAACGAGACAATTTAATGTACTTTCATCACTGGCGTTCATCACACCAGATGATCGTTTGAGGACCAATAAGATGATCCTGATTCCTCTGCATCTTCCCTTGATCTCTTGTGGTGAAGCGCAGAGGGACCCTCTGGTTGATCTTGTTTGCTATCATCAAACAGGGTCGTGATGAATTTAATTGATTCAATCAAGTAGGCAAATCCGTTGTCGTCAGCCAACCATGATAGAGGGTACCTTTGCGCAATACTGAGTATCTTTCTCCAATTTGATCTCTCGTTCGTAAGATCTGATGTGGGTTTTACACCTGCATCTTGGGAAATAAGGGCAACATACTCAAATAGCACTCCTCTGGCTTCAGCTGCCTTACCTCCACTGAAGCGGAGTCTAATGGCGCACCAAAGTTGAAGAGCACTAAGGTTGAGTTTGAAGTCCTCCGCAACCTCTCTGTCCAAGGTTGCCAGTATCACCTCGCAAGCTCTCCGATCCATGAAGCTTCTTAACTTGTTAGGGTATGTAAGGACGCCTTTTTCATTCACCAATGTGCTCCCTTTGTTCACGTCAATACACTTATGTATATTTTCAGCGAAAAGGAGTTCTCTTACATATTCACTCCACGCATCATAATCCATGCCATCCATATTGCGAGGCTTGTAGAAGGGAACCGATCCAGCCATGAAAACTAACACTTTGATAATCATGCAAAATTAGGTAGACAATAACATTTTGAGAAAGAATTGCAAACACCAGATATCTATTAATATTGAATCCGACAAATAATGATTCCTCAGTCATCTAAACCAACCGACCACCAGTAAACCAATGGAAGATGGCTGTGAAAGAGTTCACATTACCGTCGTTTTCAACCCAATAGATGAGTCTTTTAAAACGGTTTTAATCGCAAATTATCAGAACGGGAATTTTAAATCAAGCATACCCGATCTTGGCTTTCCCAAGGCCCTTTTGTATTTTGGAAAATATTCCGATGAATTCACTCATGCATTATAATTCTACTAACCATGTAAATTATCATACGCAAGTAACATTCATCAAACAAACCACACTCATTCTTACGCGTCATGCGTCTAATGTTCCGAGGAACTCATGTTTGCGTACATAATTCTACTTCCAAGTAAATTATCAAATGCGGCTACATCCTCAACATTCTAGCATACGCGTCAAACATGAATCATTCACATTCATCATACATATTTGGTGACTGTTTTTCGCTTTTAAAATAATTTTAAATATTAGGGTCTGATTTGCAATTCATGCTTATATTCAATCACACAACATGTTTATCCAAGTGCGCATTCCATATATTTAACTAGGGCTCCGCCCACAACATGCAGTATCCAGCTAGCTTGACTCATTCAAGACAACAGTTCTAATCATGCATAAATATATATATTGAATAATAAACAATTGCAATTCAGTCCACTAATTAATCCAGTCCCAAAAACATGTATCTCCGAGATCCATCCCCATAATCGAAACAAGGCATAAATGTCTTATCGTTATGTAAATAACATCAAACCCTTGAGCACTGTGTAAGCCATTTTAGGTTCTAAACATTTGGATTTTAAAATTTTGACCACCCTATTTAATTCAATTGACTTGAATTCGGTTTAGTCAATTTCGGTCTGGTTTAGTCCGGTTCGGTTCAGGAAAAAAAAATACGGATCAGGTTCGGTTCTAATTTTAAAATATTGTTCGATCAGAACCGGTCCAATTAAAATAGGGTTTGGTTCGGTTCAACTCACAAAACCGATTCGGTTAGATCCACTTAGTTACCCCGGTCAGACTCGACCCGACTAGGTCGAACCGATTGAGAAAATTCGGTTCGGTTTTATTTCGTCCCGGTTTGACATATTGGACCGGCCCAATAATTAATATATTAAAGGTTGGGCCGAAATGTTTACTTGTGGCCCAAGTAAGGATTTAAAGCACAAAAAAATTTAACTTAGCCACCAAGTAACATTTATTATATAAAATAATTTCCAATATTAAATATATATATATATATATATATATATATATATATATATATATATATATATATTTCGGCCAAATCATTAACATATATATATATATATATTTGTTTCCAAGATTCTATCTATAAGATTAAATCAATCAACAATATATATATATATATATGTAAAATTCGGCTTATATATGTTAATATATATTTATTTATTGGCAATATCTTAAATAGGGTAACAAATATACTGACAATATATTTTTTCAATCTTTTAGGTAACTAAATCTATCAATAATATCTTTAACCCTATTAAATAATTAGATATATTGATAGTTATATACATTTCTATATATTAATGTGAATATATCCTAATGTTCCCAATTATAGATATATTGTCACCTTAATTAAAAATTAAAATATGGTAAACAACATTTTAATGTGTGTGCCGAAATTTATTTGCTTGGAGACCAAGAAATTAAAAAAAATTCCTTAAAAAATCATTACAATTTTCGGCACAAACACCAAATTAGGAAAAGTGGTCAAATTTCAAAATCAAATTTTAATAAGATATCTAATCCAATGTTTGATTTTGATTAATATTACACTTTTCTTGAAGATCATGAGCGTCAAAATAACTAAGAATATCATGAAAATTTCGGTTTCACCAACAACCTTAAAAATCGAAAATTAAAATTTTTCTTTTTAAAATTTGTTGTTTTTAATCTTAAATTTCAAGAACATCAATTTATCAAAATCATGAATTCCTAACACAGGCTCTGATACCACTGTTAGATTACGTGGAGTAATCACTACGGATACTAAATCATGGTACATGCTAGTAATCGAAATTACGCAGCGGAAGATTCGCACATACCTCAAACGTGATCCGTAGTCCCTAGATCCTTCTGCAGGGAGTTCACGATCCACCAGACGGCACCCGTAGAGGTTCTGGTTAAGGAAGCCCTACGTGGTATAGTCTCCACAGCAAAGCCTCTAATCGATTCTTGGCACGGGGAAAAATCTCTGGAGTGTTTGCTTAGAAAGCAAATTGGCACACCTTGGGTGAAGCAAAGGTTCGGCCGAAATACTTAATTGTGGGGGGAGAGTTTTTCTCTCTAAAACACTCTAATGAGGGAATAGTGATTAACCCTAAAAATCCCCTAACACCATGTATATATAGGAGGGGAAAAGTGGACAAAAGTCCACTTTGCCCACTCCTAATATTCGGCCGGCCACTATGCATAGGGAGGCCCAATTTTGGGCCTCTCATGTCAATTGGGATTGGGGTCTGGCCCAATTACCCTAATGTGACATATACCTAATTTTCTTAGGTAAACTATACATATTATAGGCTACCAATTACGGCATACAGGTTGGATTACGGGGACGTAATACTACGGAATGCTAAACGTGTACATGCAAGTAAACTAATTACGCAGCGGAATAATGTAAACATACCTCAATAGCTTTCCTGCCCAAGAACGATGTGGACGGAGTTCTGATCCTCCGGTCGGAACCCGTAAAAGTTCTTCGTGAGAAGAAGTCCTACGCGGTATAAGCTCCACAACAAATCCTCTGATCGATTCTTCAACGGGGACAGAACCTCGGACTGATTATGATGGTGCCGAAATATTCAACTAAGGGTGAGAGGTTTCTCTCAAGTTCCTCAACGGAGGGACTTATGAATTACTTGATATGTAAAACCCCTTAGGAGACTCCCCGATATATAGGATTGGTGCAGTGGACAAAAGTCCACTCCAACTAATGTGGTATAGGGTTCGACCGAACCTATTAAAGGAGGATGACCCAATTTTGGGCCTCCCATGTCAATTAGGAATTGGGTTGAGCCCAATTAATCTAATGTGAAATTTACCCAATTGTCTTAGGTAATATCTTTAATATTAACGGGCTACCATTTACGGCGCCACGTCACCATATGCTAACAGCTCCCACCCGCAGGAATGGGAAGGTGCCTGTTAATGTATTGTCATCCAATAGCATCAACATTTCAGTCTTCATTTATCGTCTCCGTATCCGAATAGTTCATACGAGGTTTGCCGTGCGACCGGCGGATAAGACGGGCATTGTGCTACTCATCTGTTAGGAGTATTGTAGCGCCCGCAGAACGTTGATTCCCTGTCGTAACTCAAACCTGTTGAAAACAAAATATGTACCGCACTGTATCCTTGGTCAACTGATAATTCTCCAATTGCCCAGTTTTCCACATACGAATACTTCTTCAGGGCATCCGTACAAGTGTTCACAACCTTCAACTAATATTTGGTTGGTGGCCACCTAGTGAAAACAAGAGTCGGTGAATTATAGGTGAACATGACCATCCCCATCGCTTATACCCTTAGTCCAACTCAACCGGTTTCCGAGACGTGGTCACTTGGCCTTTTTCTTCGGCTCTACGCTCGTACGCCGGGAAGCGAACATTGAGCCAGACCTTAGGTGTAAGTTCTGAGTCTGTAATGATACTTTGGATGCCTCTTCATAAGACACCTGGGATCAATCATACGCTCAAGGTTAAGAAGTATGCGCCCTTTGAATCACAAGGATTCTAGCTAGCACAACCGAGCATGACCCCGTGGTCGAACATGGCACGCGCAATATGAAGCACGCATCGATAGCACAACTGGACAAGCCAAGGATGGGATATGTCAACCATGCTATCATAGAATCTTTCATCTGGCTCTGAATGTGATTTTAATGATGGAAATAGTCCAACAAGATAATTTTACAAAACGAAGATAAAGTCATGCTTTTAGGCGTGACAAAGTTATCGTTTCGTTTAACCAAGTTTATACCCCTAGTTCTTAGTCAATCTTGTTGTGGTAGAGGTCCCCCTCTCCTACTATATGACCGTGCATGTGTGACGAGGCATGGTTCACATTCGACATAATTTTGGTGGAAGAATTTTACCTCTTCCTACGACTTAGTTTATCGACCGTAAAATCTGATGTTATTTATCATTATGACGTCGATGGATCATATACTCAATCTGTAGTTCTTTTATTCAATCAAAATATTATTTCAAAAGTCAAAATGCTATCACTTATACATGCCACTTATTAAGCCCTACGTAATCCAAGCATTTTTACGTGCTTTTCGAAAATCTCTCTACGTAATGGCTTAGTTAATGGGTCCGCGACCATATTGTCTGTGGACAAGTATTCTAAAGTGATTATATTGTCTTCCATAACAGATTTAGCATAATTTTATTTAACATCGATGTGTTTGGTCCTACTGTGGTACTTTGGATTCTTAACTGCTGCAATGGCTACCTGACTGTCGGAGTATACCTTTACGGGTTTACTCTCCTTGCCAGCGGCAATTAATGCAATAAGAAGCCTTTTTCAGCCAGACCGCTTCGTGTGCGTTTTTGGAGAGGGCAACGAATTCCGATTCCATAGTGGAAAGCTCGACACATGATTGCTTCTTGCTTACCCATGATATGGAAGCTTTAGCAAGGAGGAAAACTCCTCCTGTGGTGGACTTACGATCATCCGGATCGCCACCGTGGTCGGCGTCACTATAACTGGTCAATTCTATTTGCCTGCCCTCATAGCACAGATCATAGTCGGCAGTACCTTTCAGATATCTTATAATTCGTTTCACGGCCTTTAAATGTTGATAACTAGGATCTTATTGGAATCTTGCTACTAGGCCCACAGCGTAACAGATATCTGGCCGAGTACATAGCATGGCATACAAGGGACTTCCTACCATGCTTAGATACTTTGCATCCTTCATTTGTTCACGCTCCTGCTGGTTCTTCGGGCCATCACACTTTGACAGCGCGCACCCGAACACAATCGGCGTATCCACGGGTATGGCATCGAGCATTCTGAATCTTTTCAACAGTTTGTTGATATAAGATTCTTGAGACAAACACAATCTCCGGGCGGCACGATCTCGGACAATTTTAATGCCTAAGATGTACGTGGCCTCTCGCATGTCTTTAATCTCAAATGCTGATGCTAACCAGGACTTTGATTTATTCATGAAACTCACATCATTCGCAGCAATGAGTATGTCATCTACGTATAAGGTTATGATGGCATACTTAGACCCGGAGGTCTTAGTGTAAACGTAGGGATCCCTGTGAAGGTTCACAAATCCGTTTCCAACGATCTCCACGTGGAATATGCGGTACCATTGCAGAGACGATTGTTTAAGACCGTAAATAGATCTTTGGAGTTTGTAAACTTTACGTTATTTGCCATGAGTAACAAAACCCTATGGCTGCTCCATATAGATCTCTTCCTCCAGGTTTTCGTGGAGGAATGCAGTCTTTAACATCCATTTGGTGTAACTCTAGATCGAGGCATGCAACAAGGGCAAGGATGGCCCTAACTGTGGTGTAACGCACAGTTGGTGAGTATGTTTCATCAAAGTCCACTCCGTGAATTTGGGTATATTCTTTCGCAATCGTTCGAGTTTTGCACCACTCAACTTTTCCATCAGTAGTGACTTCTAAAATTTAACTTTCTAGCTCTGCGGTTAGCAGGTAAATCAACTGAAGACCAAAACCGAATTTATTTTCATTTAGGCATATTTCATCCTCCATTGTTTTCCTCCATTCCCTTGTTTGAGGTTATTTCATTGCTTGCTGAACCGTCACTGGTTCGTGAACGAATGTCTCACTTGATGGGATACTTCTTTGGCAGAAGTTCATTGCCTTTGACTATGTCTAGACTCGTTAATCCATCTATAGTATGATCGCTACTCCCACTCGGAATAATGCTTCTTCTCGGAGCACTACTTCCACTGGGAACAATGGCGGTGCTTGAACTTTGATCTACAACTTTCTTAGGATGACCTCTCGGTCTCGGGATTTTATCTCCGAGATGTATTTCTTGATCACTAGGATCTGGAAACAAGTTGGTCGTTTCCTTCCCACTAGGAATAATGGATAGTTGTGTTAGTTCAGCATTACGATTATCAGGTCCGACTTGATTCGCATTATTAGTTAGTGATGATTATGTGAGGGGGAGTGAGCCCTCCCACTGGATTTATTATGAGGACGTTTCCATCATCATTTACCATGTCATTCACTAATGCATGCTATATCATTCTCCCACTCGAAGTAAGTGGGACCTGAGAATCTCCATTAACCATTCATTGATTCGATCAGTACTATGTTCGTTTCGTTCCGCAAAGCATTGAAAATCTATCCTCAAATCTTTATAATGTGTCATGTTTGACCATGGTACCATTAATCCAAGGTAATGTTAAACTTGAATCCTTTTAAGAGTAGACCGTACTCTTATTAAATACATGTTTAATGTGCAAATTAATGCTACTTTATGATAAGGTTTCACCCGTATCATTCCTTAGCTTTTATGGTAACACGTTAACCGATTTTATTGGAACATAGTGTTACATTAATATGAGTCAACTTAATTTCATCCTGTAGGAACAATTTAATGTTGAACTCTAACATAATGTAATTTTAAACTATGTTTCTTGAAATATTTTAATGATATGATTGCTTAGCCAAACTTTTCGTCGAAGGCTTATAGTGGGAGAATCATTTTACTGACTTCTTCCTTTCATTCGTTAACTAATCCAGAGACTTATCCACCTCATGGACTATGCATTTGAGTTCTTGCTTAATGCTATAGTTGACGTACTACTAGATTGTAGTAGCATTAAAGCATACTTCTAACTATAGTAGTTATCAACGAGTTATTTCCAAAGGATTACAAACGAAAATTAAGCATCCATTTATTAAAACACATCATCATTAAATTTATAATTTAAAATGATGTGTCCCGTCTCTCGAGGTGACATGCGCGTCACGCGCCTTATACCAGGTTTAATCCATGGTTTTAAAATCGTTTTTGTTTCCAAATTTAAAATTAAATCGGTTTTTACATGCACATTATTTCGGGATACTTATCATTTAATTGAGTATTTAACAAATAAGGATGCATTAGCAATGTGTTGAGGAGCGTTAATAATAAGATTAAAACAAACGATGATAAATTCAATACTCAACTTAAGTATTCTCAAATACTTAGAAAAATAATATGTTCCTTTACGGAACTTATTCAAGAGTATCTCAAACTTAAATAAAAGTCAAGAAGTTTTAGCAATTTAAAGATAAAAATTTCTCATTCTATCTTTAATCTTCTGGGGCATCCTCGATCAGGTCGTTGCTTCTGTTTCTCGGTTCTGTAATTCAAAGGAAAATGAATTACTCTCGAGTGTTTAGAAGCGGAAGAGAATGAATTATTTTCATAATCTTTTCTCTTTACGTACCTTAGGAGGATTGGTACAGGCAGCAGCCAGGTGTCCTTTCACACCACACCTCAAACACATTCGAGTTTCCTCTTTAAGTGTTTGTTTTGCTTGCCTTTTCTTGCCACCAGTTTGTTTGCGTTTAAACTTCTTTTGGGGTTTGTTTGCCACAGACTTCTTAGTTTTATTCTGAGGACTTTTGCCCTTTCTCTTGCGCTTCCCCTTTTGTTCGGATGACGCAGAGGATGCAATATGCATTTCAGACCTGGACTTTTCAGCCCTGAGTCTATCCTCCCCTAGCTCAAGATGAACTTGCACCTTCTCGAGGGTGTCGAGATGGGTGGCATGGGTAAGGCTCAGTTTCATGATGCTCCAAGAGTCGGGCAAAGAGCGGATCATGTAATTGATTTGTTGTTCCTCAGACAGATTTTCACCTGCTTCCTTGAGTTCAACGATCAAGTTACACACATGCATAACATGATCCTTCATCGTATGCTTGGGATTCATCTTATAGGAGTCAAGAGCGATGTTTAAAGATCGCTTTTGGGCTATGGTGTAAATACTGAATGTTGCCTTAAGACCATCCCAGAGGTCTTTGGCAGTTCCCAAATGATCAAACCTATAGAGAATCTCATCTTCCAGCATAGACAACAAAGTGGAACGAACATCATGATCTTTGACATCCCATTCATCATAGAATGTCTTTTTCTATTCCGTGAGGTTTCCCTCAGCCCTAGTTTGTTTTGTAGTCAAATGATCCAGACCTCGTATTTCAGAGATTATCATCTTAAATCGTTTATTCCATATTTTATGATTATTTTTATTCAACCTTATTCCCTTGTTCAACTGGGTAATGACATTTCTAGTTGCAGCCATCGATACTAACACATTGATAATTACGCTGAGTTAGGAAGACAATAATATTTTGACAGAATTGCAAACATCGGATTATCTATTAAGATGAAATACGGTAAATAGTGATCCTTCAGCCACTAAACCAACCCACCCCTATTAAACCGAGGGCAGGGGTGTTGTGAAAGAATTCACACTATGTCGTTTTCAATCCAATAGATCAGTCTTTTGAAAATGGTTATTATATTGCAAATTACCGGAACGGGAATTTTCAAATAGGCATACCCGATCTTGGCTTTCCCAAGGCCCTTTTGATTAAAAAAAAATTATCTGATAATTTACGCAT
This sequence comes from Clarkia xantiana subsp. parviflora, assembly GCA_036873135.1. Classification (NCBI taxonomy): domain Eukaryota; kingdom Viridiplantae; phylum Streptophyta; class Magnoliopsida; order Myrtales; family Onagraceae; genus Clarkia; species Clarkia xantiana. The sequence continues at coordinate 12,680,387 of JAPTYO010000008.1, read as the reverse complement.
GCATAACACTATATCACGCCATAAACATCGAACAAACCAAACAACATGCTTACGCGTCATGCGTCTAATGTTCCTAGCATACATAATTCTACGTAAGGTAAATTATCACATGCTTTCAGTCCTGAACATTCTAGCATACGTGTCAAAACATGCAACTTCCGCACACATTATGCATAACTGGCGACTGGAATTTTCGGTTTTGAAAATATTAGGGGCTGTTTTGCAATTCATGCTTACAATCAATCATGCGAAATTTCTAGACATGTATTCTAGGCACTTTCAATCAGCATAGCATGTCTATCCTATTACGCAAACCATATATTTAAATTCCAGAGCTCAATGCTCGCAATATATTATCCAGCTAGCTTGACGAAGTCAACACGACATTTCTAATATATGTTGCAGAAAGTAAACAATTGTAATTTAGCCCACTAATTTAATCCAGTCCCAAAAACATGCATATCCGAGATCCATCCCCATAATCGTAACCAGGCATTAGGGTTTTACCCGAAAACGTGTTAAAGACGCAAACCCTAAGAGCATTGTTTAGGCTAATTTTAAAGTTCGAAAACGTTTTGGATTTAAAAAAATTTGACATCCTATTTTATTGAACATTTTAAAATTTCCGAAAATTTTAAAAGTTTGTTCGGTCCAGTTGAAAATCCGGTTCAAGTCGGTCCGATTTAAAAATCTGGTTTGGTCCGAAACGGTTAAATAAAATAAGATTGTGGTTCGGTTCAACACTCAAAACCGGTTAGGTTAGGTTCTATTTAATTGCCCCGGTTTGACCCGACCCGAAAAGGTCCACCCGATTAAGAAAACCCGGATTGGTTTAACCCGCTCCGATTTAGCAATTGGACCGGACCTAATAAACCCAAAGGGTTCGGCGAAATATATCTTGTGAGCTAAGTAGGGTTTTAAAATCCACTAAAAATTTAACTTAGCCACCAAGAAATATTAATTATGTAAAATAATTTCCAATGTTGCTAATATATAAATAAAAATCGGCATATATATATTGTCAAGATTCTATCCTTAAGATGTAAATCAATCAACAATAAATATATATATAAAATATTCGTCACACATTATATATATATTTATTATTGTCAAATATATGTTTAGGGATTATATATATATATATAGACAATATATTTTCTCAATCTTTTAGGCAACTTAATCTATCAATATATATTAACCCTATCTTTATCTATATATATTGAAAGTTAATATATATTTTAATATTATATTGTGAACCTATCCATATATTCCAACTTATAGATATGTAGTTACCTATTAATAAAATTAAAATATGGCAACTTATATCTAGAAAAATTTCGGCCGAATTTTTTAATACTTGGTGACCAAGAAAATTAATTTTCTTACCTAATATGCTACTAGGGTTTCGGCCAAAAACATGTTTAGTTGGAAAAATTGTCAAATTTTAAGATCAAACTCTATCTTGATCAAGAATCCAAAAACTGTTCTTGATAAAACTCATCGTGTTCTTGAAGATTATGAACATCAAACTTAAATTTAAACATGAATTTCGGCATTGATTTATAAAAACATGTAAATTCCAAAAAATTTAAGTTTTTAAAGATCAAAAACATGAAATATAGTAAAAAAAAATCGGTATTGATGAACAAAAATTTCGGATTTTATAAAAATTTCAAGAACATCAGTTTATAAAAAATTTAAGAACTCCTAACACAGGCTCTGATACCACTGTTGGATTACGGGGACGTAATACTACGGAATGCTAAACGTGTACATGCAAGTAAACTAATTACGCAGCGGAATAATGTACACATACCTCAATAGCTTTCCTGCCCAAGAATGATGTGGAGGGAGTTCTGATCCTCCGGTCGGAACCCGTACAAGTTCTTCGTGAGAAGAAGTCCTACGCGGTATAAGCTCCACACAAAATCCTCTGATCGATTTTTCAAGGGGGACAGAACCTCAGACTGATTATGATGGTGCCGAAATATTCAACTAAGGGTGAGAGGGTTTCTCTCAAGTTCCTCAATGGAGGGACTTATGAATTACTTGATATGTAAAACCCCTTAGGAGACTCCCCTATATATAGGATTGGTGGAGTGGACAAAAGTCCACTCCAACCAATGTGGTATAGGGTTCGGCCGAACCTATTAAAGGAGGGAGGCCCAATTTTGGGCCTCCCATGTCAATTAGGAATTGGGTCGAGCCCAATTAATCTAATGTGACATTTACCCAATTGCCTTAGGTAATATCCTTAATATAACGGGCTACCATTTACGGCGCCACGTCACCATATGCTAATATCCCATCACCATATGCTTACAACACATTGATATTGATTGCCATTTCACTAGACAGACAATGGTTAATGGTTTTTTTCGAGCAGTTTATGTTCCCACAGGTAAACAGATTGCATATCTCTTCACCAAAGCTTTGCCAGCACCACAGCATCATCTTCTTGTTGGGATGCTAGGAATGAAAAATATTTTTTTGTCGTCTGGAGCTCACGGGGAGTAGCTGTTTCTTGAACAATCCAGCTTGAGGGTGAGTGTGGGATTTCCTGTCGTCTGGGCCTTGTCCACAAGCTGGTGTTCGTGGGCCTTGTGCTGGGCCATTAAATTTTTGTTGTGTTTTTACCTCGTTTGGACCTCTTTGTAACACTTGTTATTCTTTTGGGACAAGTTCCTTCATTGTATTAACTCTGAGATTAAACTCTAATGCTCCACTCGGGTTTCCTCATATATAAGTGGTTTTAAGGTGAAGGAGGGCCAATTGAAGGAACCTCTCCTGATGATCCGCAAGTGTTCTTCTCTTCATCTTCTCAAATTAGGGTTAGGGTTTTCAACAGTTCAGAAAAATGGTTGCAACATACTTGTACTCTAGACTAAATACACTACAAGAAAATGTTTGTTTGCACACCAAACATGTCCACACATGGGGAGATGTGTGTAATTCCATTTAGCTTACACACTAGTTACATACCAGTGTGTTGACAATTGTTAATACAAGAATGCATTCGGATTCCACGTGGAATGACACACTGAAATAAAACAGTGTGGAAGTTGTATGAATTTTGCCTCATGTACACACATAGTGGATGCTAATATATTCGGTGTGTATTGTTTCTGTGTGGCTTAGTATGAAATCACTAATCCGTGTGGAATTGGAGTGGTGTTTGAACATATATGAATTTGTGTTGACACATCTACTACATATGTTAACATTATTCAGGCTAATTATAAAAATATAATAATAAATTAAGTATATTAGAATATATATTATATACATAATCATAATATATAAACCTAAATATGTATAATATATATATTAATAAAAATTATTACAATAAACCACAAATATAATCATGTAAATATATATTGTATAAATATTCACAGTATAATATAAACTATATATAATATAAAATCTTACTACGGCCAATTAAATAAACATATCATATAAAACCTATGTATTTCAATTTTTCGGGTAATGTTTAAAATAGATAATTTTTTACTATCATATCTATTAAAATATTCTAATTCTCAAATCCAATTTAAACGGGTTTAGTTTCTCAAATAACTATTAATTGCTAATCTTTATCAATTTTAATTTATATCTTTTTACTGTTGAGATATTTTACTTACAGAATGTTTAATTTGCATTATATAATATTTGATATAATATACATTAAAAAATTAGGGGGAAAACCTAAGTATAAATTGAGATGAAAACCCCGTAGAAAAAGAGGAGAATTCGAAATGAGATGAAAAAAGACGGCATTTGAAATTATAAAAATTCAAGTAAAGGAACTACAAGAGGGTCAATTCATTTTCATCATTTTCTTTAGCTAACTTCTTTCTTCTTCTTCTTCCTTCAATTTTCAGCCACTCCTTCGACATAACCTAACAACAGCTAGATATCCAATCTTCAACAACTTCATCGACTAGCGGCTTCTTTGCAACAGGGATGCTCGAGTCGTGACACTATGGGTCGACTAAGACTCCAGATCTAGTAGGTTTTTACGATGATCCAAGGAGGTGGCTTGATGTTTTCCTTCAATCTTAGAACTGAAAGGTAGCTTGATGTTTCTTGTTAGCACAGCCCCTTCCTTATGTATTAAAGATTGGTATGTAAAAGTTATCTATGTCTTCTTTTGCCTAGCAGTGATGATTGATTATCATTATATTATTATGAAATATTTTACGACTATGAAGTTAATGCTAGTGTGTCGCTGTTTATTGTATCTATTGTGACTTTTTAGAGTTTTCTGTAGCTAACATAACACTCTTTTTAGATTCTAATCTTCAATTCTTATAACAATGTAGTGAAATATATCAAATTTCTACAACAATAGTTGAAGACGTCAAGAAATGCAAGGTTTCAGCTCTATAAAGGAAAACAATTATGGATATACTAAATGCAAACATGCTACTATGTTACGTTAGCACAAGCATTTTATATACATTTCATTTGTGATGATAATAAAGTTGGTATATAGATAGCTTATTGTCTAGGGAGGTTACGTTTCTCATACATTGTATATATCTGAAACTACTTGACTCAATTTGAAGTCAATAGAATCGGTTGCAAATGATAGTTTTAGTATGTAAACAATGACATATTTGTTGTGGACATCATTCCTGAATCTAAATTACTTATTTAGTCTCAAATCTGTCTAACACTAAATAAACTAAATGAAACATAAATTTTACTCCTAAATCATTTCATTAGTAACATTTGTAGGTATACATGAAGTTGCTTAAAATAGTTCAAACATTTGGTTCTAAATCATACATGTGAAAATCAAAATACTGGATACTAAAATATACTTTCAAAATCCACAAATCCATAACTGTTCATGTCTTCAACCATTTACATATATGACCCAATAGATAAGCATTAATATCAAATTTTTAAAAACTACAAATTGATATCACAGTTAAATTAAGTGTGCCTAAATGATTGTATTAGAATATATCAAACTAATAATGTACTTTATAATTGTAATAGTTGTAACTAAACTAAACGTATAGAATTAAGGTTCTGTGTTACTACCAAATTTGTTCACATTTTGATATATGATAAACAAATGAACAATAATTGAAATGTTGATTATAATTATCCAAGTAGTGAACTGCATCAATGAATAGTAAGTCTTAAACATACCATTAGCAATGACAACGTCATTCCTAGAATGTGAGAACACAGTATCTCTCATGTTTACATCTCATACGGATTCCATACGTATCGGTGTATAATTAGAGTGTACTTGCTTACAGAGTACACACAAGAATCGCTGTGTGGACATTACACACCGAATATATCCACACAATATACACACTATATTTTTGGTGTGCAATGTCTTTACACACCAAAATTTTGTTGTGCAATCTATGTTAGATTACAGGGAGTAATCACTACGGATACTATAAACATGGTACATGCTAGTAATCGATATTACGCAGCGGAAGATTCACACATACCTCAAACGTAGTCCGTAGTCCCAAGATCCTGCAACAGGGAGTTCACGATCCTCCGGTCGGCACCCGTAGAGGTTCTGGTTAAGGAAGCCCTACGCGGTATATTCTCCACAGCAAAGCCTCATATCGATTCTTGGCAGGGGACGGATCTCCAGAGTGGTTGCTCGAAGGCAAATTGGCACACACCCTTGGTGTATGAAGAGGTTCGGCCGAAGTGGTGGTTTGGGGGGAAGGGTTTTCTCTCAAATCACCACTAGAGAGGAATTGTGATTCACCCTAGTAAAACCCCTAAGACCCCATATTTATAGGAGGAGTAAAGTGGACAAAGTCCACTTTACCCCCACTAATAGTTTCGGCCGGCCACATGTATAGGGAGGCCCAATTTTGAGCCTCTCATGTCAATTGGGATTTGGGTCTAGCCCAATGTCCTAATGTGACATGTACCTAATTATCTTAGGTAACATATACATATAATGGGCTTCCATTTACGGCGCCCATCACCATATGCTTACAGCTCCCACTCGCCGGAATGAGAGGGTGCCTGTTAATGTATTGTCGTCCAAATCTGCATCAAAATTTCACTTCTTCGATCTCGCCCATGCTTCCGAATAGTTCATACGAGGTTTGACGTGCGACCGGCGGACACGACGGGCATCGTGCTACTCATCTATTAGGAGTGTTGTAGCGCCCGCGGAACGTTGATTCCCTTTTCTCCAATCAACCTGTTATAAACAACATATATATAATGTCGCGATGTATCCTAGGTCAACTGATGATTCTTATTTTGCCTAGTTTCCACATAGGAACACTTCTCCAAGGCATCCGTACAAGTATTCACAACCTTCAACTAATATCTGGTTGGTGGCCATCTTGTTAATACAAGAGTTTGTGAATTACAGGTGAACTTGACAATCCTCATCGCTCATATCTTTAGTCAAACCCAACTGGTTTCCAAAGATGTGGTCACTGGGCCTTTTCGTTCAGCACTACGCTCGTACGCTGGGAAGCGAACATTGAGTTTGACTTTAGATATGAGTTCCGAGTCCGTGAGGATACTTTGGGTTCCTCTTCATAAGGCTCCCGGGATCAATCACACACTCGAGGTGAAGAAGTTTGCGCGCGCTAGAATCACGAGGATTCTTATCTAGCACATCTGAGCTGTGACCCCGTGGTCGAACATGGCACGCGCAGTATGAAGCACGCGTCGAAAGCATACCTAAACATTTAAGTTGAGGGGAATAGGATATGTCAATCATGCTATCGCAGTTTCTCATCTGGCCCAGAATGTGGATTAATGACAAACGAAGTTCATCAAGACGATTTGCAAACAAAGATCATGTAGAGTTACTTCGAGATTAGATAATCGACTTGCGTAATCAGGCTAATCCCCCTGACTTTTAGCCAATATTGCTTGGTAGAGGCCTCCCTCCACCGCAAGACGGCCGTACCTGTGTGACGAGGTAAGGCCCACATTCGACATAATTTTGGTAGAGGATTGCGTCCTCCTACGACTTAGTTTATAGACCGTAAATCCGATGTATTAAAACATTATGACGTCGATTGATCATAAACTCAATTGCGATTCTTTCTATTTAAAAATGTAACTCTCAAATATCAAAATGTTATCACAGATACATGCCACTTTTAAACCCTACGCAATCCAAGCAGTTTTACATACTTTTCGAATATCTCCATGCGTATTGGTTTAGTTAATGGGTCCGCTACCATGTTATTAGTGGACAAGTATTTCAAAGTGATAGTATTGTCTTCTACCATACATTTAGCATAAAAATATTTCACATCAATGTGTTTAGTCCTACTATGGTACTTTGGATTCTTTACTGCCGTAATGGCTGCCTAACTGTCAGAGAACACCTTTACAGGTTTACTCCTGACATCGTCATCAAGCAGTGCAGTAAGAAGCCTTTTCAGCCAGACCGCTTCCTGTGCGTTCTTGGAGAAGGCTACGAATTCTGATTCCATCGTGGACAGCGCGACACAGGTTTGCTTCTAGCTCGTCCATGAAATGGCGGCATTAGCAAGGAGAAAGATTCCTCCTGTAGTGGACTTACGATCATCTGAATCGCCACCATGGTCTGCGTCACTTTAACCGGCCAATTCTAACTTCCCGCCCTCATAGCACAGTGCGTAGTCGGCAATACCTTTCAGATAACAAATAATTCATTTTACAGCCTTTAAATTTTGATAGCCAGGATCTGATTGGAAATGTGCTACTAGGCCCATGGCGTAATAGATATATGGACGGGTGCATTGCATGGCGTACATCAAACTACCGACCATGCTTAAATACTCTGCACCATTCATATGCTCTCGCTCTGCGAGGTTCTTGGGGCAGTCACGTTTTGACAGTGAGCACCCAAACTCCACCGGCGTATCCACGGGTTTGCCATCATTTAATCTGAACCTTTTCAACAGTTTGTTGATATAAGCTTTTTGAGATAGACATAATTTCCGGGTAACCCGATCTTTAGCAATTTTAATGCATAAGATGTACGTGGCTTATCCCATGTCTTTCATGTCAAATACAGATGCAAACCATGACTTTGACTTGTTCATAAAAGTTACGTCGTTTGCGGCAATGAGCATGTCGTCCACGTATAAGGTTAAGATGACATACTTAGACCCGGAGGTCTTATAATACATGCACGGATCCTCGTGAAGATTCACCAATCCGTTTCCTACGATTTCCTCATGGAATCTGCGGTATCATTGCCGAGACAACTGTTTAAGACCGTAGATGGACCTTTGGAGTTTACAAACTTTCTGTTCGTTACCAGGAGTAATGAAACCCTCCGGTTGCTCCATGTAGATCTATTCCTCCAAGTTTCCATGGAGGAATGCGGTCTTAACATCCATTTGGTGCAGCTCGAGATCGAGACCTGCGTCCAGGACCATAATTTGCCCTAACCGTGGTTTTACGCACAGTCGATGTGTTTATTTCGTCAAAGTCCACTCCGTGAAGTTGGGTATATAATTATTTGGGCTTTTTATTGCCTAACTTGTTCCATCAGTGGTGAGCCTCTTTTCAGGACTCACCGTATCCTTGTGCCCCTGTGGTTAGCAGGTAAATCAACTATAGACTATAATGGCTTTCATTTAGGCGATCTCTCTCTTTTATTGTTTTCCCTTATTTATCCACTTGAGGTCTTTCCAATGCTCGCTAATAGTCTTTAGAGTGAGGTTATCACCCTACTCAATGGGTTCGATGCCTTTGACTTTCTTCTAAGCTTGTTAATCCCATCTTGAGTCTGAACGTTTCTCCCACTCGGAATAATGCCTATTATCGTAGCATCACTTCTATTGGGAACAAGAGCAGTGCTTAAACCTTGGCCTACAAATTTCCTTGGACGACCTCCTAGTCTCGGGGTTTTATTTCTGAGATGAATTGCTTGATCTAGGACCAGGAGCCAAGTTGGTCGGATCACTCCCACTGGAAACAATGGGTAGTCTAGGCAGTGGTGGCATTCCTGTTTCAGCAATATGACTATCAGGTTCTACTTGATTCGTCTATGTGGCAACAGTGATCTAATGTGGTAGGGTTTATTCCTCCCACTGGATTTACTATGAAAATGTTTCCATTATCATTTACCATGTCATTCACTTGAGTTGTCGGTTCAAATCTTTCCTACTCGAATTAAGTGGGACCTGATTTTCAGTGTTAACCTGCTCCGGATTGATCAAGACTACATTACTTTGAAACTGACCATGCATTAGAAATTCGTCCACAAGTGATGTAATGTCTCATGTTCGACCACGGGACCATTTTCAAAAGCTTTAAACAGGTATTTTCTAAGAGTAGGTAACGTACACTTGTCCTAAATACGTGTTTAGTACGCAATTTTAATGTCGCATGATGATATGATTTTAACTCATTATCATTCTTTAGCTTTTATGGTGATGTGTCTTACCGATTCCATTGGAACAAAGTTTTACATATATGTGAATCACCCTTCTTCATCCCATAGGGAACGTCTGATAGAATGACTCGAACATTATGTTTACGAACTGTGCTTCTCGAAGTGTGTAATTTAATTTGAATGCCTAGCCTGACTTATCGTTCAAGGCGTTTGGAAGGATAATCGGTTATCTGACATTATCCTTCGTCGTTTGCAAACTTATCTCAAGGATTTCATACCATCTCCGAACTGAGCATCTTGGGTTTTCACCCTATGCGTCAGCTGATACTTTTACAAGGTCGTGGTAGCTTATGAAGCATACTTCTTTCCAATGTAAACGTAATCAGTAAGTTATTTCTGAAGGGATGTGATGGATATACACCCACCTTGATCCGCTTTGAGCCAACTCAATTACCGAAGTGACCAAAAGACGGTTATAAACCGAAACTTTGACATCACAAACCCAAAAAGAACTATCGGATATGTTCGGATCAGTAAACTCGTCCGGACATAAAATATGTCCGGTTTAGAATTGCCCCAACCGAACATGTTCGGTTGGAGGGCATCCAACCGAACATTTTTTGGTTGGATGCTGCCCAACCGAATTTTTGGCCAGGAGGGTCACTCTCCGGGCCGCGCTGTTCCTGTTTGTCACCACGCTTGTTGAGGTCGATTCCACCTGGGACTCCTCGGGTTGTTCTCTTCGGGCGGATTGGATGTGCACACAGGTACGGACTCCTATCAGCACGTCGCAATCGTCTGTCCCCGGATCCGGCTTCGGCTCTGGTTTCGACTCCTCACGCGTCGGGTCCTGGAAAATGGGCAATAACTAGCATGGAGAGGGGGTGGTGCTGGTTGAGACCTCTCTGATTCTTTAGTCACAATCTAGAGAGAGAAAGTATGTAGAGAGAGGTCAGAGTCCAAAAAGCCAAATTGAGAGAGTTGTCCAAAATGGGAGGTCTAGGTCCCTATTTATAGGAAACCAAAGAACCGTCCCCGGTTTTATACAGTTCGACGCCGGTTTAAAGGAAAACACGTATCGTCGTCAAGATTGGCTATGTGCGCACTGACTTCTCATACTTAGCAAAAATAGGGGTAAGCGCGCAGTGCTAATCGGCAGTCCGGACCATGTCGACATCCGACATTGTCCGGATTGCCGGGCAAAACGGACCAGTCCGGACTGTCAAGGCAATCCAGAAATCTGGTACGGGCACAGCGCGCATCCGGACCGTTTTGACCCGGGGATGTTCCGCAATGAAATCCATTTGTGGTTCTGACGTGTTTGCGAAGTCTGAAACGTAATTACGAACCCGAATTGGACAGATATCCATCACTTGCCCCCGAGTCAAGTAGCGGTTCAAAACCCATGCTTGACTCTATTTAAGATAGGATATTCGTCCAATTTAGGTTCGGCACTGACCTCAGGGGTGGCCTGTTTGTCAATCGAGTGCGCGGGACACAAATTCATCCATCTTTAATTTTTCCGACGGATGTGTGTAATCTGTTCACGGGGTTAGTGTAACAGACGATATATATATATATATATATAAAACGACATGCAATTAATGACGTACTCGTAATGACATGCAATAAGAAAAATACTTGTAGTAATAAATAATCATGCAACGTGATGTTATCATGGTACATGATGTAAACGTGTAACATGATGTTAACATGGAAATGACGACATAGCATATGGATGACGTAATCGCGCAGTGAATAAAACACTTATAGCAATATACAATTGGCAAGCATGTTTGTCAACATGAAACAGGATGTTAACATGAAGCATGCAATAAGCAAAATACTTATGATAATATGCAATCCTGAAGTATGACGTCAACATGGGATATGATGACGACATGGTATATAGATGGTGCAAACATGCAATAAGTAAAATACTTATAATAATATCATGAAGCACGATGTAAACATGAAGCATTGTGTGGCGTATGTATGTAATGTGAGCATAGGAGAGATGTAAACATGCTTGTACATGATGCTATGGACTTGTATGAAAATAGATAGGAGTTTAATCCTTATCACATGGTGAAAATTAGGAGAGAGAATACTCATTAGCTTACATCCTCCATTGATAGTTTTCCAAGAAGCTCTCATTTCTTGATGAAGAAGGAGCTTTTAGAGTTGTAGATTTGGAGTAGTCACACCATATTCGACACCGATCAAGGTCCGGCCAAGCAAGGAGTAATCCACGGCGGCGCGTGTGAATGGAGGGGCAGCGCGTTGATTTTGTTGCAGCGGCGCGTGTGATTTCTGGGGCGGCGCGTGGATCTCCGGTGATAGCGAGTAGCAATTCGGACTCGCTTCGTGTTGGTGAGTCCAATTCCGTACATGGCTGAACATTTTGTGACTTCGTTTGGCCTTGATTTGATCTTGAAATCATCATGTGTTTAGTCATCTTAACATGCACATAAGGTGTTTGATAAAATGCATTAGGATAATTAGCTTCCTAAATCGGCCAAAATTTTTCTAAGTGCTGAAAATTTTAGAAGAGTACAAATGAATTGTTACACTTCCCTTATGCATAGTATTCATTGCCGACATGTTGTTCCATGCTTTAGCAATTGTCTTAGCATGCTTGGTGTTGACGATTGATAGTTGTTCAGACATGATCGTCAATTGTTGTATGTTGATAGTGATAAGTTAGGCGATGTGCGTTGAGCATCGTGTATTGATCATTAGCCACTGTCTGCAAACATGCTAAAACAGTTAGAAAATATTTTGATGATATATAATGCTTGTTACCATTGATGTCGTCATATGATTCTTGTCGACCGCCGGCATAGAAACACTTAGAAGATATTTTGTAGAAGTTAATGTTTGCTAGTTGATGCGTGCTATCCGCCATCATGCTAGAATACTTGGAGAATGTTCCTTGATAATTGATTCTGTGCCACTTGTGGATTGTTGATATCAGTGAAATACTTAGACAATATTTCTGACGGTTGGTTTCTTGCCACGTATAGTCCCATGTCGTAAGTGAAATACTTAGACAATATTTCAGCAATATTTCGTTGTATGTCAACACCTTGTCATATGCTAACACTTGGTAATATGCTGACAGCTTGTTGTATGCCGACACTTAGTAACATGCTGACAGCTTGTAGTATGCTGACTGTCATCTTGAGCAAAACTCTTAGAAAATATTTCACCCTTGATGTCATGTATGTTGCGAGTATGAGCTCGATGTCGACATGAAGGTTGATGTGTTGAAGGGGTTGCCCCCCTTGCATGATGCTTGTTACTTGTTGTGTTCAGACTAACAAGTCTTATACGTACGTAGTTGTTCCATATTGAGCGTTCATTGCATAGATGTTTGTATAAGTGTTTGATGCGTGCTTGCGCACTGATGAGACTGTTAACTGTACTTTTCAGGATATCAAATCTTGCTGTCTTCTTTTCGGAGTTAGTCTTTTTGCAGCTACTATCATGAGTAAGTCTTCTATCCCCATTCCGCGAGTGACACCATGTTCGGATGCTAATGACAAGTTAGACATTTATAGCCTTTGTAATCATGTTTGTATCACACTTGTAGATTGGTTTATTGGGAAGAGCTCTTCCTTGCACGTGGCGTCTACACGTAGCACCCTTCCTTCCGACATGTCCGCTTCATCAGTTGTTCTTGTTGCCCCCATGATTTCCGGATATGGTCGCGGGAAGGGTTTTATGAGTAAGATATTTCCTTGGGTTAACAGGTCTTTTGGTCCATGATGTTTGACAACTTTTGGGTTTTAGTCAATGATGTTTTTTTTTACCTAGTTTTGGTACCATATGTTTGCAAAAAAATTTAGTTTTGGTCTTACCGTTACATTCTGTCCATTTTTTGACATGTATAAGTCACGTAATCCATCCTAAACTTTCAGTTTTGTTCAATTTAGTCCCTCTAATACTTTCCTAACCTTTTTTTGGTTCAATTTAGTCCCGAAGTTTCAAAAAATCAATTGGACCTACTGTCCAATTGGGGTCAATTTTGAAACTTCGGGACTAAATTGAACAAAAAAAAGGGTTAACAAAGTATTAGAGAGACTAAATTTAAAGTTTAGAGTGGATCATGTGACTAGAACATGTCAAAAAATGGACGGAATGTACCGGTTAGACCAAAACTAGAAAAAATCTGCAAACATATAGTACCAAAACTAGGTAAAAAAAAACATCATTGACTAAAACCCAAAAGTTGTCAAACATCATGGACCAAAAGACCTGATAACCCTATTTCCTTTTAAACTCTTTCTTACTTTTTTACTTCTTTGACTTATCATTCTCATTGTCTTTTTTATCATTCAGCTCGTTCTCCTGCATTTGATGTTCCCGTGGCTAATTCCCAACTTCCCACCAAGCGATCCGAAGCGACGGCGCATGTCTCGAGCGACTCTAAGCGCGTTAAGACAAGTGCTACCATTCCAACTCCGGCTTGCGACAAGGGAAAGGGAGTTGTTGGATGCACGCCGGTATCTTCTGCCCCCCCGGTCGAGAGATCGACCCGCGGAGGATCGCTCTTCTCCTCGAGGTATGAGATAAACTTCTACTTTTTGACCTTTTCTGGATGTTTAACACTTAGTTTTTATTATCTATTTTTTTTTGGTAGTGATCCCAGCTTTGAAGCATGATCACCTACTTCGTCCCTTGGAGGGTGATCTATCTGGCGATGCATGGAAACCTCTTGGCAAGGGCGGTCTTCGCTTTCCTAAGGATGTGAAGCTTAGTATGACGGGAGTTGGAGTCCGTGTGTTGCACAGGAGTGTGCCCCCGAGCGATCGACGTGCCTGTCTGAGAACTGATGAAGAAGCCGAGGAATGCGTTGAACATGCTTTGGCCGGCTTTGCCCCTGTAAGTTAACAGGTTACGTTTCTTGATTGCTTATGTGTCGCATGCTTTTGTTGTTTAATGCTTATGCACTTGTCTATTTGTATGGTTCTCAGGCTGTGTCTCAGATGGTTAACATGTCGTCTCATGTTGTGGAGCTCGTAAGTGCTAAAAGGGCTGCTGTTAGCAAATGCAATACCGCCAGTCTTGAACTTGCACGTTCTAAGGAGAAGGTGTGTACACTTGGTTTGAAGATTATTGATTCTGAGACCAAGTATCAGGTGCAAGAGACTCAAATTTCTGATCCTGAAGCTGAGATGATTGCGCTTGAGAAGCAGATTTCTGACGAAATCACAGTCCGAGAAGCCGCCGTGATTGCTGCGCGTGAGGAGCATCATGCACTCGGAGTTGAAGCAGGTTTTGCCAAGTATTTGGATACCCCTGCCTTTAGTCTTGCAGTTAAGGAGAAGTCTGACGACATGATGGGAAAACGCGCTGAAGACTATTTCCGTCGTGTGAGTGCACTTGCCCCCAATTTTCCTTTTGATAAGCTTGGGCCTTGTTCTGAATATGTCGTTAACTATCTTAAAGCATTGCATGCTTTGGGACTTGATGTAGCCAACTATGATGTGATTGATGATGGAGAAGGAGGCGTTGATGTTGTTGTTACCTCCCCCGAGTTTATGGAGGCTGCTTCTCAGCTTTCTAGAGATAGTGGTACTTCTCATGTGGCATCGGGTTGATCGTTTAGAGTGCATTGAGCTCTTTGTACATAGCTTTTGCTTCTATTGTTTGAGTTTATGTTGGTATGGCCATTGTCTTTAGACATTTTGTTTATATTTCCGTTGCTTGGGGTTTTGCCGTCTAAACCTGTTTTGATCGCAGAATAACATCGTGATAACTTGTTAGTAATATTTCATACCTTGCGTTATCTTTCGTTGTCCGTATGTTTTGGACTTGCTTGATAAGATTGATCCCCTTGTTATAATGGATAAACATTCAATGCTGCGACTTGCGCATTGCAGGGTGTTATCAGCGCCCATCTTGAAAAAATTTCCAAGGCATGGCATGGTATGTACACTTGGTACTTGTAGCATTGTAGATAGTAATGTACTCGGCACCGGCCCTTGGCACTTGGCACGGGCACTTGACATGTAGCAGTGTGATCTTGACGAAGCAAGATGTTAGTTTATACCCTCTTAGTTCCACTCTAAGGCGACGTTGTTGCAAGACACTTCTTGCTGAATTTGTTATTTTTATCCGTTATATGCTAAAAAACAAGATAACGTTGTACAAGACTCGACTTGTAAATTTGATGAGTTTTGTAAACAGGGTGCGCTCCTGCAAGCGTATAACATGAAGTTGTCCACTTAAGGCATAAGTCTTCATGGTGTATGAACCCTTAAGAGAGTATGCATACTTTTAGTGTGTGGGGTTGTCGTCTATTAAGAGGAATTCCGCCACGGTGGAGTGATCAGCCGCATCCTATTTTTATTCAGGGAATGGCTATGAACATCAGGATTTGCCTCTAAGAGGATTTCGCAGCATGTCATTTTTTACAAGTAAACATAGGGTTTGCCCTCGTAAGGAGGATGTCGCAGCATGCTACTTTGATAGATGTGAACATGGGATTTGCCCTTGCAAGGAGGATGTCGAAGCATGTCACTTTTTAGAATAAGTCTTGGTTTTTATCCAAGGCATTGCATGTTGTTGACGTTGCTCTGAGTGAACGCCTCTTTGAATAGAGAACTTTTATGAGTTCATAGTTGTTGATAATAGTCTTGTTGATGCCGCATAATATAAGTTGCATAGCGTAATGACTTGAGTTGTTGATGTGAGTAATATGCGCGTTGTTTGTTACTTGGTGTTAATCCAAAGTAGAGTGCATAATGTAGAACGGTACCTACGAGAGTAAATTGACCTCATTAGATGATTGATGTAGTTACATGATTGTAAACATACTTGGAGTTATAAATCTCCTTTATTTGCATATAGGAATTAAGACAAAAAAATCTTGATACAATAGCTCCTTTGTAACATAGTATTCTTCGTTTATCCATGAAATTTCTTCAAATGCCCCCCATTGAATGTGTTTGTAAGGATGTTGCCTTCCGCATCTTGAAGGCGGTATGCGCTGACATAGGGGATTGAAACAATCTTGTATGGACCTTCCTACTTTGGAGATAGTTTGTTGATTTGATCCAAGTGTAAGAATTTGTTCCTTCTCCACACCATTTCGCCCACATGGAATTGTATTTCTTTCACTTTCCTGTTATAGTATCTTGCAGTCATTAGGCGCATACATGCTTGGGTTTGCTCCGCGTTTCGCCTTCTTTCATCTGCCAGGTCCAGGTCTAGACGCATTTCTGCTTCGTTGGCTTGGGGATCAAAGTGAGTTGTGCGGTATGATGAGACAGCAATTTCGATTGGGGTTACTGCCTCTGTTCCATACACCAAGCTGAATGGTGTTTCTCATGTTGACTCCTTTGGAGTTGTGCGCACAACCCATAAGACGCTGCTAAGCTCTTCTGCCCATCCTCCCTTCAAGGTGTGGACTCTCTTCTTAAGACCATCCAAGACAATCTTGTTAGCGGATTCGACTTGTCCATTGGTTTGGGCATGACGCACTGATGCAAAGCGGTGGTCTATTTTGAATCTTTCACAGAACGTCTGGAGTCTGGAGCTCCTGAATTGTAGTCCATTATCATTGATGAGTACTTTTGGGACACCATAGCGTGCAATGATATGGTTTCGGATGAAATCCATTATTTGCGCATCTGTTGTACGCGCCAATGCAATGCTTATGAAACCTTGCTGCATATTCAACGAAATTAGCCAATGACAGATTCATAAAATTGAATTATCAATCTAACTATTTGCAGAGCTAACTGTAGCGTGCGGGAGATGTGATGAATCAAGTTTGCCACTGATTTCATATTTGAATAATAAACCAAATCGAAACTTCATCTCCTCTGCCCGATTCTTGGCACACAAAAAACTTGAACCTCCATTGAAGCATTAACTTCTTCCTCACCCATTGATAAAATCTGCTTTATATCACCAGATCTGGGGCTGATCGGATCTACAGATAGACATACTTCTGCTCGGATCCAGG
Organism: Clarkia xantiana subsp. parviflora; assembly: GCA_036873135.1. Lineage (NCBI taxonomy): Eukaryota > Viridiplantae > Streptophyta > Magnoliopsida > Myrtales > Onagraceae > Clarkia > Clarkia xantiana. Next base: position 12,663,054 of record JAPTYO010000008.1, on the reverse strand, counting down.
CGGCTCCGCTCCAGCAACGATTTTCAAAAGACTATATATTGTCCTCCTTCAGGTGCTTCACCAATCACCAGCCCGTAGCTCCACCAATATTGGTGATGCTTGTTCCACCAATCCAGTGACCAGAGATTCCTTCACAACTCGCACAAAACCAATAACTGTTGATGCGTGCGATCATCTTGATCAAGGTTCAACTACCTCATCGGTCCGCCCGTTTCAATTCCTTCACGCAGACTGAAGATTCATCCTCTTCGGTAAGATCCCTCTGATTCCGGTCAATCAATGACCAAGCCACCACCCTGGCACCACGAATCTTCACTTTCCAACGGCCACAGGCCACTCCTTAGTCCTTAACGTTATGGCCACACATTCGACGCGGCCTTTGAAGGGTTTTACTCCTCGCAACGACGATGACGACTCATGGTTGACAAGAATCATGCAAGTAAACAAAATTGTTGTCAGTTCTTTCCAAGAACTATATAAAAGAACTATATATATATATATATATATATATTTCATCAATGTATCACACACGTACATATCTTTTCGAAATCGATCAAACTTAGATATGATTTTAACGAACATTCGTCAATTTTTCCAGAAAATTAATCTCCTTTAAAATACGAAATTTGTCTTAAGATTGTTGGAAAATATAGCACGTAAAAGGGGAATTCTAGGAGAATTTTCTGGATCAAATGAACGAACGTTTTTAAACTAAGTCCCGTGCAGATCACGGTCTCTTTAAGACAATTTCGCCCCCTCATCGACTCATCGGTTGTGCTAGAGGATAAACATGGGCGATTGTCTCCCAGGATAAAACGGCATTCCAATGGCAAGCTAGCACGAAGCCCCACCAGTTGAACAGAACCTTGCATGAACTCCTCCAAAGTAGAAACTGGTCGACCACAAATATGACTAAAGATTATGACGCTAAAAACTTAGAAGAGATGAGGAGTAGTAAAATTTGTACTCCAAAAGAAGAGGGAAACTTCCTATTTATAAGAAGGTTGAAGAATAGTATTAATGGCGCAACAATAAATATCATTAATTCGTCATATTCAACGAATCTGAACGAAGTCGGGACTACTCTGGCCAGGTGTACTAAGAACAACAATTTCTCATTCGCCCGATATGAAAAATGGTAATGTCATTAACCCATTTTTCTAATAATCCTCCACATGAATGGAAATTGAAAGAGTACCTAGACGAACTCTAGACTCGAGAATAGTGGAGTTCAACGGACAATACCTGCAAATGATAGGTAAGGGTAACCCCGAACCTACCCCTTGTGAGATCATGCCTTCTTTATTGACTGGTCGGTAGACACGATGTCCTTGAACCGACTGTCGTCGGTGTAAATGACGACATAACCCACACATGTTTTTCTGGTGTGGAATCAGAGTGTATTCAAGTGTACACACCAGTTGCACAACAACTAGTTTGTGTGTACTGAAGCATTTTCTTGTAGTGATAACCTCATTGTTGCATACTGCCATACTGGTATGATATGGTCGCGCGCTCCCAAAATGATAAACGATGTGACCAGATAAACAACCATCAATTCTTCGCCGTCTATGCTTGTACTACAAAACCATTTTATTTTAGAGGCATTTCTCATCATTGTGGTCTCGTAAACATCGTCGATGTATGCAAAATTTATAATAGTTTTGCAATGAAATTAGTGTAGAACCGTGGAAGAAAAGACTACATATAAATCCGTGCAGACAAAGAATATGATGTTACATGCTCGTGTGTTGAATATAAAAATGTTTAAATTTGCTTCTCAGCTAACTAATATTTATGAATGCAATATGCATTTTATGGAATAAAATGTTACTTAGTTTGTAGTTGAAACTTTATATTATATATATATATATATATAATTTATTTAAACAAAAATATTATAATTTTTTTTTAGTAAAATATACATTTATAAACTTAAAACAACATAGTAAAAAAAACGCCACAACTAGAGCGTAATTGTAGCGGATTTGTCAGTCTACCGCTAATTATTATTGCTTCCAACTAAAAAATAGGAATACAAGTACAACTACACCTGTGGTTTCCGGTTTCCATCACCAGCCGCCTCTTAATCTATCATCATTTATTTTTATATTAATATTAATATACACAATAACAAAATCCGTCTGCAGAGAGTTCTTAATTTAGAACTTAAATTTTAGATCTTTGCACTAAATATATATTACGCTTTACAGTTTACCAACTTAACCCGCGACGCACGCGAAGCAGCACCCTAATATAATAATATATAAATATTATATTGTTGATCTAAATTTGGAAGCATTTAATTAGGGATTGGAACGGGGGCCGCTGACCCGCGGCCCGACCCGGTTTTGATCCGCTGACCAGCCGATCCGCGGGTCAGAGGACGGACGGTTTCGGAGCGGGTCGAGTCCGAGTTTAGGGACGCGGGTCTCGTAGATCCGCTTCGAAGTGCTTATATATAATATATGCTAATATAATGTAACAACAATATAATTAATATAGTACCTGATGGATATGTGCCCAATTCGAGTTCGTATTTATATTTCGGACCTCGTAAACACGTCAAAATTACATCTCGACTTGAAAAACGTCTCCCAAAGGGTCAAAACGGTCCGGAAGCGCGTTACGCGTGTCCGGACCGGACCTCCGGATTGCGCAAAGTAATCCGGAGGTCCGGGTTGCATTACAACCCGGACATCCGGATTGCATTTGCAACCCGGACGTCCGGATTGCATTGCGGGTATCGTGCGATTATCGTTTCCGCGATTACCGTTACGTGTAGAGAAGTCAAGTTCGCGCATTACCAATATGGATGACGGTTACCGCTTGCTTTTGAACCGTCATCAAACCGCTTTAAAACCGGGTCCGATCCCAAGGAAACCTATAAATAGGAGGCCTTGGCCACCCATTTTGACACATCCTCTCATTTGCCCAACTTTGGTATTTTGAGCTCTGACTTCTCTCTAGAAATATTTTCTCTCTCTAGAATTACCATTTTAGCCCTATAGTGACTTAAGCTTCGGAAAGGGCTCCGCTAGCACCACCCCCCTCTCCGTGCTAGCATCGGCCCTTTGTGCAGGAATCGGCGCCCCAGACGTCCGAACTTGTGCACAGACCACCACCTTTTGAGACTCAGACGCCTCCTGAGACACAACTGCATTTTTGGGACACAGACTTTCCGAGACTCAGCCGAACACTCGTCAGTGGCACAAACCTCTTTCAGACGAAGGGTTACAGCCCGAAAACCCGCTCAATCATACGAACAGACGCATCCGCACGACCCAGTACATCCAGGACGCAACAGTACCTATATAAAATAACAATGATTAAATTATAAATAGATGTAAAATTAGATTATTAGGATTTGGCGTTTGGTGTTTGGATTTATATTTTGTGATGAATTTGATGTGTTTGTTGTTTGTATTTGATTGGTGTTAGATTTGTGGTTTGAATTTATATATGTAATGTAATATTTTGGCCAAAAAAGATTATATGTAATATTGAAATAAAAAAAAAAATAATGTTTGTTCACACGGGCGGGCGGGTCGGGCCCCGCGGATAGACCGGCGGTCTTTTTTCCCCGGCTGACCGGCCCGGGGAGTTGCATTAGACCCGACCCCGCGTTACCATCTCTTAATGGTGTGTAAACATCTAGCTTACAATAAAAGTTACTTAGGATAACCGCTCCAGATCCTAATTTGAATCTTCCTACATTGTAATTGAGTGCTTAGTACAAATTAGGCAGATATATAAACAATTAGCAATTTATATATGTTAGGAAAAGAAAAAAAAATTCAGCTTACCATTTATTCAATTACTAGAAATTTGATAATTAACCCAATATAATATAGAGAAAACATTGAATTAGAAACACCCATTATTCACAAGTTGCTACTGGCTCCCTATAAATGTAAAACCACTCTAATGCACCCAAACAAAACATTAGAACGTAAGGGAAGGGAAGGGAAGGGTTCATTCATGCAGTCGGAATAATTAATTATCAACTAGTACAAACTCAAATCACGAATGTATATGACATGACACCAAATAAATCACAACCAAAGTCACAAGGATGGCCACCAGCTTGAGACATTCCTAGGAACGGTTTCTGCTGCTTTCAGCATTCCTTATCGGGTAGAAGTACGGATGAGCCTGCATAAAATGTGGCACAACATTTAGGCAATTATTCAACACTACGCTCTTTCCAGATTGAGATAACAAAACTAAGTGTATTTCCATCAGATGCATAGTTTTGTAAGAGGATATAATCTTTCTATGCTTCACAAAAAATACAACTTTACCATTGCTTCCTTTGCAGTTGGCCTCTCCTGATGATCATACCGAAGCAACTTATCAAGAAAGTCCACACCCTACAATTTCAAAAAGAAAACCAACTAACCTTCCTTCCCCACATATATATATTTTTAGTAAAAGTGCAAGGTACAAAGCAATACTCAAACTTTGTTCAACTCTTCTTAGTACCTCAGGTACTGCAAGGTGCCGATTCTCCACATTGATGAACTTTGACCAAGGTTTCCTACTATGCCTGTGAAAGAGTAGAACATTCATACAGTTCAATTATATTTGCTGCCAACTCATTTAATAACACTTCAGTCTCAATATGATCTGAGGACCTACCTCCCAACAAGAGCAGCAAGGTTAGGATCCAGCTCTATGCGATACTTATTGAGATAAGCATTTAGTTCATCCGTCCCAAGTACCTTTTATCACATAAATAACTTGCTCATAAACCCTTTGATTTATGTACTAAGTTAATTTACATTGCCACAGAAAGTATAGCAGCAGACAGAGACAAGAGGTGGGGTGGCTAATGACAGCGTGTGAAAAATGGAAACCGTGATAACTACGCCTAATTTGAATATTCCAATATGTTTTTAAACATTATGATCCACTCAGACTATGCCTTTATCATAATGAAACATGTTTAGAGACATATATGTAGGAGAAGCAGACTGTGTTTGTGATAGACATGAATATTCCACTATGTTTTTAAACATTATGATCCACTGAGGCTTTGCATTTATCATAATGGAACATGTTTAGAGACATATGTAGATGAAGCAGACTGTGTTTGTGATAGATAAAGCTATAACTACAAGTATCCTCTACCTTGGCTATTTTCACCAGTTGGTCATGGTTATCATGCCCATAAAAGAATGGCTCCTTGCGGAATATCTGCACATAAAGCATAGAGAGGATCCTAAGATATAACTGATGATGATGAAGGATCCAATAACAAAGATCCAGCAACGTAACTACGAAAGGTACACATCCTCACCATCCCAGCAAACATGCAGCCAAGGCTCCACAGATCTAAAGAATAATCATAGTCTTGCAAGTCAACTAGAAGTTCAGGACCTTTGAAATATCTGCCAAAATATTATATCAAATCATCAATAACTAAAATAAACAGACAAATTAGCCAGTCAACAATCTGAAAGAAATCCTCCAAGACAGAACATATTAATGACTATATACAGTTTGCCTAAATACTAAAGGAGGATGAAACAATAACATCAAGAAAGGAAACATTTTTCTTCTTAAGATGAAACTACAATATCAAATTGTTTTAACGGATGCAGCTATCTTAAAATGAGATTGTGGTTCAAAGAATAATGCAAAGCGATAAAATTTTATCCTATGTCCAAACTCCAAAGGCACCTACTTCCCACACAAAGAGATTATCTATGACCACTTCATAACCAAATAAAAGGATATATAATTTTTCTGATAGCAAAATCAGAATTATTTACTCATATATCCCATATGAGCGAATCTCAAGCATGTGTTCTAATTATAACCATGATAACCTTCAAATTCATGCTCAACTACTAATTCTTTCGCAACATCTCACACTGGCAACTTACAGAAAACACTAGCACCCTATCATTTACGAAGTTGCTTTCTAATACCAATTCATGCACATTAGACGACCGCAGAAGGGAAATAACACTGAAATTAGGACATCTATTATGTTTACCACAAAACAATGCTGTGAACAAATAAGCTTTTGTGTCGATATGTTCTCACAACAAACAGACTCTTAAGCAGGTGCAGGTAGAGCAGCATCAGGTCAATCTTCACATGGAAATAAAGCAAGGACATCGACATCTATTACCACTCTCTCCTAAGGCAATTCTCCAAAAATATTAATAGGAATAACAGTACAGAAAAATAAAAAAATTAGAAAAAAACCTGGAGGCAACACGGACATTATATTCCTTTCCTGGATGATAAAACTCCGCAAGACCCCAATCTATAAGACGGAGCTTACGTTGCTCATGATCAATCATGACATTATGGGGCTTCACATCACGATGCATAATACCTTGTGAGTGGCAAAAATCCAGTGCCTGTTCATCAACCATCAAAATGCCGAACATTTAGTGCAAGTGCAGAAATATCTGGAAAAAAGGCTGTGGCAAGAAGGCTGAAGCAAATAAGCATTTAATCAGCAAAGAACTGAAGTCTTGCCTTTAGAAGTTCATAAATATAGTAGCGAATATCATAGTCAGTGAGAGTTGGATACAGGACTTTGAAATCTGTGTTGTTCACATATTCAAATATCAGACTTGGTGTTTTTGATTGCTGATCTCTGACAATGTCAAGTAACTTGATAATATTAGGTCCACCACAGAGATTTTGCAATATCTTAATCTCCCTCTTAATCTGCAATTAACGAAAAATATGAGTTTGGGCAAGTCATTCACAATCAAATGAATACAGCATAGAAGCTAGTACTATAACCGCATATTTTCTAATGGCAGTATGACAAGTGCGTGATAATGACCATCTTATTTTCATAAATCAAAAACTTGATGTAAGGATATAATTACAATGCTACGAGAATACAATTAGCACAACTTTTAGGTCACCAACTACATCAAACAATTTCTCAATTATGCAAAAGCAGCAACAGAAACTAACCTTCTTCTTCTTTACAGGCTTGAGAATCTTGATTATGCACTTCTCACTGTCTGTGCAATGAACTCCCTCAAACACCTCACTGTATTTTCCCCTCCCAACTTTCCTCACCACTTCATAATCATCTTGCTCCCTGAAAACCAGAACAAAGCAAAAAGAATGAGATTAGTTCGTTAACTCCAGCCCAATATTCCTCCGGAGATTGAATTGAGTGAATTCTTACAGGTCTTCAACAACCAAATGAGATCAGGCTTTCCTCCAATCTATGGATAATCTCATAAGATCCAAATACACAAGTAACTTTCACGTATACCAATTCCCAACATAATGTAGCATCGTTGCAAATCACCAAACTAGAAATGTCATTAACAATCAATTCAAATTGGTCTTTAGCTATACCCCCAATAAAACCATCATGCTATCCCAATCAATTAAACGAAGGCATGGAACAGATTAACCTAACTAAAAAAATATTCCACCACAAAAATCAATAGAAAAAATTGTATAAAGATGCTGGCACAAGAGTACACAGATAAAATAACAAAGACACGAAATTTTGGGTAATTGAAGATTATCCCTACCCCCACTGGACAGTTAGCGCCTCATAGTCCCAGTACTCCTTCGGCCGGATCACATTGATGTCAGCATAAACCCTAGCCTTGGACGGCGCGCCCGCGCGGCGGACGGCTTTCCCGATCTTCTGCGCCAGGGTTTCCGGTAGGGGTAAGTGGGACTGGTGCGTGCGGCGGAGGTCGTGCGGCGGCGACAGAGACGGAGCCGAGGCGGAGGCTATGCAGCGGATGGATAGATGAAGCGATTTACAAGGTGGAGAGTGGTGGCAGGGAGCAGACAGAGGAGGTAGAGAGAGAAGGGAGGAGAGAGACGAAACGGCGGTGTGGCGATGAGACAGACCGAGTCGATTGAGTGAGAGGAGCCTTATGGCCATCAAAATCGCACACTTCAAGTGGGCGAGAACGATGAGCTTTACTCCTCCCTTTTGACTTTCGGGTAAACTCAATACACCCCCCCTAAACCTTAAAATTGGTCATTTTTAACCTAAACTTTATTTCAATGGTTCTTTTGCTAATATATATATCTTCTAATTAGGGGTGAAACCGGACCGGTCGGACCGGTTTTTTGCTTGGTTCGGTCGGTTACTCATATTTTCGGTCCGGTTTTTTTCCTTAAAAAATCCGACCAAAAAACCATGTGAGGAAAAATAAACCGTCCATTGGTAGTACGGTTTTTTCGGTTCGGTTTTCGGTTTAAACCGAAAATCCAAAAGTAACAATTATCATTTAAAATTCTCGTTATTTTCATGGAATTTATCAAAGCAAAATGAAAAATAACGTCCATTATTATAATTAAATAAATTATAAAACAAAATTAGAAAAAATAATCTTCATAAATGCTTATTTCATAATTTTTATAAACCTAACGAATTAATTATATTGATTAATATCAACTAATATAATATATATTATATATATTTAGTTAGCATAACGGTCGGTTCGGTCCCCACGGTCTTCAAAGATTAAAATCCGAATCGGACCGAAAAACCGAACTAGATTAAAAAAATCCGACCAAAAACCAAACCGTATAATTCGGATTCGGTTTTTTCGGTCCGGACCGGATCGGTTTTCACCGGTTTTTCGGACCAACCGGATTTTGGTTTCACCCCTACTTCTAATATAACACTCCAAAATGAACTCGTACCCGATATGATTTGTGACAAATTGGTACATGAGATAACTTGGGTATTGGACCGTCAAGTTTTTCGTTAGTTATTGACGGAAAGGGTCGCGTAAGTTGTGCGTGACCAGTTTTGCGCTTGAAAAGACAAAAATACTATTGTGCAGTAAAGAAATAGAACCAACCCCCTTTCTTCTTTCTCATTCCAATAGAATTTAGCAAGTTCATTTTCAATGAAATCTGTCCATCACGAGTTGCGATTTTCGTTCCCCCACCTCAAATTGATGCCTTGAATGGCTTCTAGTAGTTCGATGGACACACTCAATCAAAGAAAACGCAGTTGTGGACTGATTGTTGTGGTTAACACCTCGAGCACTTGGAAAAAAATTCAATTGTTGGCTGAAAGGAGAAGAAGAGCTCAGATAATTCTGTTACTACCCTGATAAGGGCAAGGATCATGTTGAAGATGAGGATAACAATGACGTGGTCAAACTTTGCTTGAGTGTTTAAATGTTGACAGTTGAAACCCTTGTTTTGTTATGCACTTTGTGGGTCTTTGTCACAGTTGTGTAAGCAAACTGTATTATGGTAATTATTACGTATGTATGTTGTGATTAAGTATGTTGTCTACCAGAAAGGGGTATGTTGTGTACCAGAATGGAATGTACCAGATAGTTAAACAAAATACAGTAACTGATTTGAAACATCTATACATACTCAGGTATCAATATGCAACAACTAAAACGACATAATAACTACGATTCTAAAACATCAACACCAAAAGAGATACCAATTTCCAACATTGTACACAATCACTCCCATAAACCAAATACAGAAATCAACAGCCCAAGTTATATGACAACAATAATTTTATAAGTCTTCACTTTCTGTTGATATATCTTCAACTTTTGCTGATAAAGCTTCTCCTTTTCATGAAAGAGCATCTCATTTTCTGAATGAATATTCTTATTTTTTCGTGAAAAGTCTTCTCATTTTGTTGATGTTTCTCAAGTTTTTCATTTGCAGCAGTGATCATCTTCTTTACCTTGGCAGAAACTCGTTTAGCATGAGGAAAAACATTTACATCGTACCATTCGAAATACGGACAACCAACTTCTTGTATCGGCTAATGCAAAGACTATAAATCAGTAATTGGGGGTAAAATGAACAAAAAAAATTTCTAAACTACAACGGACAAACACTTACATTCTATAGGGCACGTGTAGAATCTCGGTTGAAAATTTTCAAAAGTGCTCGAGGTTTTAACTATAGCAATCAGTCCAGAACTGCATTTTCTTTGATTGGGTGTGGCCATCGAACTACTTCAAGCCATTGAAGACATCAATTTGAGGTGGGGGAGTGAAAATCCAGCTCGTGTTGGACAAATTTCATTGATAATGAACTTGTTAAACACTAATTGGAATGAGGAAGAATAAATGAGTTGGGTCTATTTCCTTATTGCATAAGGGATTTCGTCTTTTCAGGCGCCAAAACTGGTTACGTGCGACGCATATGACCCTTTCCGTCAATAACTAACGTAAAACCTGACGTTGCAACACCCAGGTTATCTCAGGTACCAATTTGAATATAATCTCATTTATATATATATATATATATATATATATATATATATATTGATGGATATATGTCCAATTCGGGTTCGTATCTATATTCCGGGCCTCGTAAACACATTAAAATTACATCTCGGTTTGAAAACGTCTCCCAAAGGGTCAAAACGGTCCGGAAGTGCGTTACGCACGTCCGGACCGGACCTCCGGATTGCAGCAATCCGGACCTCGCCGAATTGCCCAAATTTGACGAGGTCCGGATTGCATTGCGGGTATCGTGCGATTACCGTTTCCGCGATTACCATTACGTGTAGAGAAGTCAAGTTCGCGCATTGCCAATATGGGTGACGGTTACCGCTTGTTTTCTTGAACCGTCATCAAACCGCTTTAAAACCGGGTCCGGTCCCAAGGAAGCCTATAAATAGGAGGCCTTGGCCACCCATTTTCACACATCCTCTCATTTGCCCAACTTTGGTATTTTGAGCTCTGACTTCTCTCTAGAAATATTCTCTCTCTAGAAATCACTCTTTTACCCCTATAGTGACTTAAGCTTCGGAGAGGGCTCCGCTAGCACCACCCCCCCCCCCTCTCCGTGCTAGCATTGGTCCTTTGTGCTTTGTGCAGGAATCGCCGCCCAGACATCCGTATTTGCACACAGACCACCACCTCCTGAGACACAGCCATACCGAGACACAGACCTTTACGGGAGTCAACCGAACACTCGTTAGTGGCCCAAACCTCCTCCTGACGAAGGGTTACAGTCCGAAAACCCGCACAACCGCACGAACCGACGTGTCCTAACGACCCAGTTCATCCAGGACGCAACATTGGCGCCGTCTACGTGATTCGAACAAAAAGCTACCATACCGCAAAGACAATGCACGAGACCGATGACACCAACTTAGAGTATGTTGACATAAAAGATGCCGCCTTTGACGATGTCATTGATTTCTCATCAAAAGACAAGGAGCACATCGCATACCACAACGCCTTGCCCATAACCTCGGAGAAGCCTATAAAAAGACAACTTGGATCCTTCCACATCCCTGTTGCCACATCCAATGCTTTCTTCACTCGAACAAGAAATGCATTCTCCGCACAATGCAACCAAGGAGCCTTCCAGTACAAAGGTGTCAGCCCGTCACCTCCTTTGCCTCCAATTAACGAACAAGTTGAGACGATAGGGACAAAGTCTCGAATCACAAGTCATCAAGACACACTGCACCAAAGAATAGAGGGGAAATGCACGGAAGATACCTTCCAGCACCAACAGCCAAGGCACGAAGCTACACGCTCATGCAACCTGTACGTGATAGCACAACACCAAAAAGAGGCATGGAAACAGCCCCCAAAGCAGAATCAAGCAAAACCGCCCTCAAGCGGTCAGCAAGGAAGAAATTGGCAGCCTCAGCCAAAAGGAGCTCTTCAAGGAGATTCCCAGAAGCCAAAAGGAGTAAAACTCACTGACTGCATTCCTTTGAAAGCACCGCCGTCCGTAATATTGAGAGAGATAAAAAATGCGAAAATATGGAAAGCGCCGAGAAATTTCAGAAAAGGCCCGTTGGGGAAAGACAAAGACAAGTGGTGTGAATACCACGAGGTCTTCGGCCACAAGACGAACAGTTGTGCCAGCCTACGTTTCCGCATTAACAGCTTCGTCCTCAAAGGAAAATTAAAGAAATTCACCAATCAAGGCGACAACCCTCCAAAGAAGACTCAAGCAGAGTCATCCAAAATACACAAAGAAGGTCCTTCCACAAGAACAAGCCAAGACAATGCTGACACCTGTCACAAGAAGGGACGGAAAAAACCTGCTAGTGACGACGACGTCCCAATCACGGGATTGACAACAAGAACCTTGAAGGCAATAATCGAAAAAGAGATACACGTTTCCTGGGAAAAGAGACAACCGCAACAAAAAAGGCCATTCCAGTCAAATGCCCAAAGGATCAAAGAGTCCAATCTCGCCAAATGTGTTCCTTTAAACACACTGTTATATGTCATCCTGAAGGAAATAAAAGAAACCAAGCTGTGGAAAAAACCGTCCAAATTCCACAAGGGACCATTAGGAGAAGATGAAAGCAAATGGTGTGAAAATCATGAAGTATACGGCCACGAAACCGAAAGCTGTGTTGGACTAAGGTTTCACATAAACAACTTGATCTTAGAAGGAAAAATGATGAAGTATATCGACCAAGGCAATAAACATCAAAGGAAGCCTTGTGTGAAATCTTCAGAAAAAGGCAAAGAAAAGGCGGATGATAATCCACCTATCGCCAAACGCCAGAAAAACAACGTCACTTATGGAACCAATTGTGACAACCTGTACAATCTTTGGAGTATGAAGGCGGAAGAAGCAAATCTCAAACTCCTGGAAAACAAACTTCACCGTCCACTCGAGCCAACGACTGCCTTCCTTGGCAAAGATGTTGAAGAACAACACAAGCAAAGTAAAACTTGGGGGCATGACATCAACTTTTGTCCATCCCCAAAAGGGGAGATTGAAGAGCTCAAGACGCTAGATGCATTGAGAAACTATGTGGCACGTGGCAGAATCAACTAGCCAACAAATCACCTATGAGGACGTCAAACACATCACCAATCCCTTTATCTTCCTTATCTCCTTTTTCGCATATCTGTGTTAAATCTTTTAAAGATTAAGTACAACTCATTCTTATTAGCCTCAGTAATTTTCAAAAGAAGTGATCACTAGACGCTTTCTTGTAATCCGTTGTGCGAACTATAAATATCTAATAAAGGTTAAATCTACTTTCGTAGGTACATTATTATGACGCATATTACCTTGGAATAACGCCAAGTAACAACTACGCACATATTACTCGCGTCAACAACACAAAGTTCCAAGCATTTTATACGCGCAAGACTAAAAATCCTGTCGCAATAATAAACAAGGCGGGGCATTACACAATGACAGATCATGCACTATTAGAAGATGAAACAATATAAACAATCAGGAAACAGCGATACAACTGCCAAGCGACTTGGGGGGCACCAAGCTGTCAAGTGCTCGGCAATTCTACCTAACATATATACATGCCTATCATGATCTACACCTATCGTATCCGCACTCAGGGAAGTTTCCTACACAAACAAGGAATCCTTGTATCAGATTCCTTTACCTCAATTATTATATGCATAACTAAAAAGAAAATTTCATGACTTCATACTTTTGCAAACTTATAAAAATTGCGATTATCTGACAAAAGTAACTCTGCTCGTAGGTACATGCTACACTGCGATTACTACTCAGGAATTACGCCAAGTAGTAACCTATGCACAAAAATCTACTTCAACAATACAAGCTAAGCATTGTGTTCAAGGAGGGATTTATGGTATACAACACCAACATATCTATTATCTACACCAACAAGGAGTTTATTTTTCCATTCATAACATAGGCGTCTATCTCAAGAAGATGCCGGCAACACAAAGCCATCAAGCTATGTGCACAACCAACTTATATACCGCAATGACAACCTGCGGATTATCTATCAAAACGACGACTATTCAGAGACGTCAGCTACAAACAATATCTTGGATTAACACCAAGGCTTACTATTCATACTTCTAAAAAATGACATGTAGTGACATCTCTGGTTAGAGGCAAATCCTCATGTTCATAGCCATTCCCTGGATTCAAAACAGGATGGGCATACGGGGCTGATCACCCCTTAAGTGACGAATGTTCTCTGTTTAGACGACACTCCCATTTTACGAATTCCTGGTAAGGGTTCACTCTTCATTGCGAATGTCCTCTGTTTAGACGACACTCCCATTTTACGAATTCCTGGTAAGGGTTCACTCTTCATTGCGAATGTCCTCTGTTTAGACGACACTCCCATTTTATGAATTCCTGGTAAGGGTTCACTCTTCATTGCGAATGTCCTCTGTTTAGACGACAATCCCATACTTCGAATTCCTGGTAAGGGTTCACTCTCTACGGCAAAGGTCCTCTTGTTAGATGACAATTCCGTACTACAGATTTTAAAAACCGTGTTGCATGGTTCCTGGACGCAGAAAACATGTATCACAATTCATAGTCTCAAAAAGTGTTACATGGTCCCTGGACGCAGGAATCATGTATCACAATTATTTTACCGAATATTTTGTCAAATATTTGATTCAAACACCTTTCCAAAAAAATTTATCAACACGGTTTTTTGGGTGTATCACATTCAATGCCAAAATATTTTTTCAAATATTTTATCAACAAGCTTTTTAGGGTTCACAGAATGCTTCTTCAAAAACTAAAATGTTTTTACGTATGCTTCCCCAACGCGGGTTGATACACGCTGGCAGGTGCGCACCCTGTTTAAAACTCATAAAATTTACAAGTAGAGTCTTGTACAACGTCGCCTTAGAGTGGAACTAAGAGACGGTATAAACTTGTATCTTGCTTAACCAAGATAACACCTTTCAAATACACTACTTGTTGAGAAATATTGCTATACGCAAAAATACTTGGCAGGTTGCAACACATATAGCGGCAAGCTATTCAGGAAAGAAGGGCAATATGCATAATGCATCATGCAAACAATCAGGAGAGCATCTCAACTTATCAATCATGAAGTGGCTATCGGTCACGACTTCAGGGACTATGTCTACGTTACTAGTCATCCATATTCAATAAACACAGTAAGTGATAACGGTATGAAATATTACTAACAAGTTATCATGCAAACTACTATGTATAAAGCAGGTTCAAACGACGTAGTTCAAAGCGAACAAGTCATAAGCAACAGCTAAGGAACAACTACAACAAGTCTCCAAACATAGAAGCCGGGGGGCAAGCAGACTCAGAAACGAGTTCAACATATCCAAAAGATGGCACAGATTAAAGAATGCCATCATCTCTGACAGGACTGGGCGGAACAAGCAGAAGTTGCCACCGTCTTCTCCAAACAAAACCTACAGTGTGCAAGTCGCAACATCCTATGCTCTACCTATCTCGCCATGCCTTGGAGTCTAGCCAAGAGGGGCGATCACAACACTTAAAAATGTGCGACGTACAGTCGCAACTACGGACATCATGTTCATCATCTAAGGATATATATCTTATCTTTCAAGTCCAAAGCATATGGACAACATAGATAACTCAAGGTATGAAATATTACTAACAAGTTATCACATAATTACTATTGAAAACAGGTCCAGGTGACGAAATATCATGCAAGCCAAAGCATGAACAAAGAATTATCAACATCAACCCATTCACAAAGGGTTCAACATGCTGGAAGCAGATAGCCCAACAGCAACCAAGAGTCAACATCATCTCTAAGGACTTATGGCAAAAAGTTTATAATGTCAACATCAAATGCAATGTCGTCATCCACATAGAAGACACGACAAGAATGATTGTTTCAACATTCAGCACAACATAGCTCTTCAACATAAGGGCGACAATCAGCAATCAACAAATACTTACCTCAGTAGGAGTAACGCTCCTCCTTGGGCCGGTCCCTCGACCGGGGGGCAGAAGACACCACTGCACAACCTTCAACTCTATTTCCTTTATCTCAAGAAAGAATTAGCACGGTCATGCTCGGCATAAAGAACTAAGAATCGCTCGAGGAACGCGCCCCTGCGTCGGATCTTTCGAGAATTATGCTAAAAACAAGAAACTGCAGTCAGCGATAACTTGAAAAATTAACAAGTTCAAAGAAAAAACAATGAGACGTCTTACTCACAAGCTCTTTATCGTCACCGTGTCCAAAGATTCCAGAGTAGCGGGGGCACTTGTATGAACATTCCTCTCAACAAATGGATTTCTATAACACATCAGCTATCCGCAAAGACAAGCTTTTTCTCATCAAGATGGAGATAGTGGACTTACTCATGGTAACAACCGTGGGAAGACTAATTCTGACAAGAGGACAGCAAGATCTGATATCCTGGAAAATGCTATCAACAATCCAGTCAGTGTGCAAACACGCACCAACACTTATTTAAGCACTTATGCAACAGACGCTCCATGTGAGACAACCACGTACGTACAAGACTTATTAGTCTTCGTGCAACAAGTAACAAGCATCACGCAAGGGGGCAATCCTCTTCAACACATTAACCTTGCATGACAACACCGAGCTCATACTCGTAGCATACAAGATTACAATGGTGAAAAGATTCTAAGTGCAGGGGCAAATACGCACACACAATATACGTACATACATGTCGGCAAGGATGCATGTCGACAAGGAGAAAAATATTTTCTAAGTATTTCCATGTACGTACATACATGTCGACAAGGATGCATGTCGACAAGGAGAAAAATATTTTCTAAGTATTTCCATGTACGTACATACATGTCGACAAGGATGCATGTCGACAAGGAGAAAAATATTTTCTAAGTATTTCCATGTACGTACATACATGTCGACAAGGATGCATGTCGACAAGGAGAAAAATATTTTCTAAGTATTTCCATGTACGTACATACATGTCGACAAGGATGCATGTCGACAAGGAGAAAAATATTTTCTGAGTATTTCCATGCACGTACATACATGTCGGCAAGGATGCATGTCGACAAGGAGAAAAATATTTTCTAAGTGTTTCCATGTACGTACATACATGTCGACAAGGAGAAAAATATTTTCTAAGTATTTCCATGTACGTACATACATATCGACAAGGATGCATGTCGACAAGGAGAAAAATATTTTCTAAGTGTTTCCATGTACGTACATACATGTCGACAAAGATGGATTGCATACAGCGAGTAGCTATGCCTCCTAAACACACCTACGACGACATCTATGGTAACGAGTATTAGATATCGCTTAAATATTTCCTAAGTGTTTTAGCATACTTGCAGGCAATGCCCGACAGTCTATACCTGACACTCAACCATTAGCGCCAACGCGCGTAGCAAAAGTCAATACGCATAGCAAAAGTCAACGCGCATAGCAAAAGTCAACGCGCGTAGCAAAAGTCAACGCGCATAGCAAAAGTCAACGCACATAGAAAAGTTGGTACGTGCGGTAAAAAGGACCAACATCTCAAAAAGCTATCATGCAAGCGATGCAACTAATATGACGAACCGCGAAGAGCAAATACAACAATACTTAAGGAAATATTTCTCTAAACAACAAACGACTACTTCCAAGAGACTCCTTGATGATAAGGATCAAAGGAGTAATGCACCTACAAGTACTTACGGTATACTCCGCCCTCTTCTAAGTATTTATCTCTACATACATGATTATTTTGATATTGCACGTATCAAATCCGTCACTCTACGCGTATGTTTCCATATCGCATGATGCATGTTTTGATAATCGCTAAGTTGTTTTAGAAGCGTACGGTTTATATTACTTGCATTGCATAATTACGATCTTGCCATGACCGTTACTTGTGTTTGCATGTTGATGAAAGCATGTGCGCATGATGTATTACTTATTGTTCATATCCCTAACGACGTCCATACTTGCACGCTATGTATGCGCATTCCCTATTGCACTAACCATGATGACAGAAAACAAAGTCATTCGGTCGAAAAATCAAAGGACGGACGAAATCAAGATGTCTACGTCCGACTAACGATCAAAACCGAAAGGTTAGCGTCAAACTCAAATTGGACACGTATCCTAACTTAAAAATAGAGTCAAGAAAGGTTCTAAACCGTTACTTGACTCGGGGGCAAGTGATGGATATATGTCCAATTCGGGTTCGTATCTATATTCCGGGCCTCGTAAACACATTAAAATTACATCTCGGTTTGAAAACGTCTCCCAAAGGGTCAAAACGGTCCGGAAGTGCGTTACGCACGTCCGGGTTGCTTGCAATCCGGACCTCGCCGAATTGCCCAAATTCGACGATGTCCGGATTGCATTGCGGGTATCGTACGATTACCGTTTCCGCGATTACCATTACGTGTAGAGAAGTCAAGTTCGCGCATTGCCAATATGGGTGATGGTTACCGCTTGTTTTCTTGAACCGTCATCAAACCGCTTTAAAACCGGGTCCGGTCCCAAGGAAGCCTATAAATAGGAGGCCTTGGCAACCCATTTTCACACATCCTCTAATTTGCCCAACTTTGGTATTTTGAGCTCTGACTTCTCTCTAGAAATATTCTCTCTCTAGAAATTCCTCTTTTACCCCTATAGTGACTTAATCTTCGGAGAGGGCCCCGCTAGCACCCCCCCCCCCCCTCTCCGTGCTAGCATTGGTCCTTTGTGCAGGAATCGCCGCCCAGACATCCGTATTTGCACACAGACCACCACCTCCTGAGACACAGCCATACTGAGTCACAGACCTTTACGGGAGTCAACCGAACACTCGTTAGTGGCCCAAACCTCCTCCTGACGAAGGGTTACAGCCCGAAAACCCGCACAACCGCACGAACCGACGTGTCCTAACGACCCAGTTCATCCAGGACGCAACATATATATTGCGGTTGACTGTAAATGCAGTTGAATTTTCAATATTAGATCATGTAAATCGAAATGTGTAACCGTTGAAATCTGATTAATTTTATCTATCATAATTATGATTCATTCCCTCATAATCTAATGACTGAAAATTCAATTTCAATTGCAGTCGAGTGCATTTTAGCCGAGTCTAAATTACAACCAACTAGATTTATCAGTCATAAGAATTATTAGATGTACCCATAGCAACATAAACAAGGTACTACAAGCAAAGCAACAAGGGGATGTTGCTAAGTCCTGACTATGCTCGGCTAAACTCAAATTTCAGCCGATTGCAACAACCAAAGATAGAGTAAAGCTAGTAAATTTGGAATAATCTTAAAGAGCAGTTTTGCAAATTTCAAAAGCCCTATTTATATATATTTATTCTAAATCACTTCTTTAAATTCTTGGAAAAAATAGTATACATAACTTCAAAAAAATTGAAACAAGAATTCATTCATGATGAAGTTATTTTACTTATCAAATGAGGATATATCTCAGAACACAATGATAATTTTGCCTAAACATTTTCTTCCAACTATGCTTATTCATTTCTTTTGCCTTTTGTCGTTTTTTCTTTCGTTCATTCTGATTCTTCCACTTAAACCACTTCTCTAGAATTTGGATCGTTTTCTTGTCCATAGCAACAAACGCAGGACCGACACTAATAACAATACACAGCGCATTGATGAGGTTATAATACGACACTTCGTCCCGCAAATTGAAACTGTCCAACTTCTGGTAAGCCGCCACAGCATCATTGACAAGAGGCGTAGCGGTTGAATAAGGAGCGAAATGTTTCGTGGTTGGGAACCGAGGCAGGGCAGTTACTCATCTGATGGATCAGTTTCCAACACAAGTCGAACTCGAAGAACTTGCCGAGGAAATCGATCATTCGGTTGTAAGTGTCGATGGTGTGTGCGAATGAGCATTGGGTCTCGACCCAGATGAGGGTTTAGGGTTTGGATTGGGGACAGTGGAGATCGGTTGGATGTTGATGGAGAGAAGGATCTTGATCTGGGAGAGGAAAGGCAAGAGATTTCGGCAGTGGAGGGAATATGAAGAGAGCATTGCTATATACATCTATTATTGTCACTTCTTCTCTGTCCCCTTCATGAAGAAGAAGAAGCAGTTTCTCTGTTTCCAGTTCTTGCTGTTTCTCCAAATGCCTAGGAAAACCAAAATTGTAGATTAACATTGAAACAAGCTCATTAGAATCAATTCATGCAAATAAACAAAAAAAACTAAAATTTTATGAGTGAAATTCGATTACTTCGGTCCCTAGAATAGGATCTACGATTATTTTCCAGAAATTTGTCACGCAAATACTAATCAATTTCTATCAGCTCAGTAGCGTGAATTTCTAAGCAGCAATGAAAACACATAAAGCAACACGAATTTCAACCTAATCAGCATGAAGCGTCATTGAATTTCAGAATATGACAAACACGGTGAATAGAGTGGAGAATAACTTTAGTCAATACCTCAGCGAAGTAGGGCTAGGCATAAACGGGTTCGAAATTGAATAGATATGTATCATAATCAAGATGGGAATTTAACAACTTACTTACATATCCAATTGATTAATTGCTGATTCAATTCGGTGAAGTTGGAAGAGCAAAGCTTAGACAAGTGGCTAAGATGAGGACCGAGGAGGCGAGCGGGCGGAGTAACAGGCGGCTGCAGAGGCCTCGAAGGAGAACTGGTAACTGGTAAGCGTGTCTACGGTAGGAGGCTGTACCGGTTACGTCGAACCCTACTCTCCAGTCTCCGGTGTGCTTGGATTCCAATTTTTTTTTAATGAACTTATGCTTAATTGTTATCGATGGTTAATTACTCAATTGTTACGTACACCGACAATTTCTTACAGGATAGCTCGACACGAACACCCACAAAAAAATTATGTTCGTAAAAGTATATGGCAGATCGATAGCATGATAACACTAACATGATTGACACGATATAATTTTCGTGTCGTGTTTATGTTTAGGTATCACAACATGACACGTTAAAATTGTGTTATTAATTCTAACTATCGAGTAATTTTTTGAAATATTATTTAATAGCTTTTGAAACTCTAATATATGGTTTAACTTTTAAAGTTTGTCAATCTTATAATACAAACTTATGAATACTGAATACTAATTCCTAGTGTTTTTTGTTGTTATATGTTAATTATTTTGATTTTTTGTTTAAAGATCTTGTATAGACATGTACAATTTAATAACTTAACACAATAAGATAGCACAACGTGCACACACGAAAAATCCAGTGTCGTGTTCGTGTTTGTAAAACGTGACAGCATAAGCTTACCTTGCTTCTTCGTGTTAAGAAAGTTTAACATGACACGACACGACTTTTGACATGCACGATAGCACGAACTGTCACCCATGTTGCTAGCTACCTTGAGTACTAGATAAATTTTCTTTTTAACATTTTTTAAACAAAAATCGACATAGTTTGCACATAATTATAGGTTTGAAAGCTCAATTTTTAATAATAAATAATAATAGTTTAGTTTTTTTTTTTTTATCAGACGTTCAAAGTTATGTTTCAAAGAAAAAATCAACCATTCAAAAGTAATCCAAACTCAACATATATAAAATGGTTAAAGGTACTTTTCACACCACATGTTTGACTGAATGTGACTTTTAGTACAAGATGTTTGGTTTTGTATATTTTTGGTACCAAACGTTTGAAAAAAATGTGACTTTTGGTACATCCGTTAGTTGACTGTTAGTTTTGGCCGTTAAATGACATGTGCAAGTCACGTGACCGACACTAAACTTTTGATTTTGTTCAATTTAGTCCCTCAAATATAATCCTAACTTTTATTTTGTTTAATTTAGCCCTAAAATTTCAAAATCGAACTCAATCGAACCCAATTGACCTAGCCGGACCTAGCCTAGGTCTAGGTCTGACCCTGGGTTAGGGTTGCCGGACCTAACCAACCCAGACCCATGGTCGAATCTAGTCTCAATTAGGTCCAATTGACCCAATTGGGGCTAGGTCCCAATTAACAATGCTGGACCTAGCCTAGGCCTAGGTCCGACCCTGGGTCGGAGTCGCTGGACCCACCCGACCCGAATCCAAGGTCGAAGCTTGATGGATATCCACTCGATTCGGGTTCATTTTACATTCAGACCTCGTTAACACCTCAGACCCACTAACGACTTACAAACGCTTATTCACGGGTTAGAACGGTCTGAACGCGTGACACTCACGTATTCGGGTCGTGACCCGTCCGGATTGTTGACAATCCGGACCACGCCGGATTGTTTCCAAAATTCGGCATGGTCTGGATTATTATCCCGAGACGCGCGTATCCCCACGTGTTAACACAATGTGTGAGTCTTCCATTTGCCAATTCAGGTCAAATCCACGCCCGGTTCACGTTTTCCTACTAAACCGGGGTCGAACCGCTTAAAACCGGGTTTGAGTCCAAGGTTCCATATATATAGGAATCTTGGTCACCCATTTCATCTTAAGTTGGCTTTGGAGCTCTCACTTTTCTCTAGCTTTCTCTCTCAAGATTTCTCATTTTAGCACAGGAGAGGGCTCATCGCGCACCACCCCTATCGTGGTGTCGATTCTGCCCTTTGTGCAGGTGTCAGGAGGAGCGCGCGTATGCAACACACGCGACAACCCGACATACATCCAAAGAAACCTTACCAGGACCCGACACCCCGATCGAGTCAAGTCCCAACATTTTGGCGCCGTCCGCGGGATTCAAAAAAGACAAGCAATCGCTAACCAGAAGCAGCTAAATGGCAAACACGTATGTCATACATGGTGGTTTCGTAGCCGGGGGCGAAACATCGTATGCAAGGGAAGAATACGCGTCTCAGAAGATACAACAGGCTGAGGAACACCAACGTGATGAAGAAGACATGGAAGACGTCATATACTTCTCAGCAAAATACAAGGAGCATATAGTCATAACCACATGACGATGCTCTAGTCATAACCATGGAAGTATACAACATGGTTATCAAGCGCATACTGGTAGACGGAGGAAGCTCTCCCAGCATATTAACCAAAGAGATGGTCCTAGCCTTGGGAAGGAAAAAGAGCATCAAACAGGTGCATTCACCACTAGTAGGCTTCAGGGGCGACACCAAGTATCCGGTGGGAACAATCAAGTTACTAGTCACACTGGGGACTGGTGATAAACAATTGCGCATGGAGGTGTCATTCTTAGTAGTGGAAAAGCTAGATGCATACAACGACATTCTAGGCTACACAACTATGAACGCATGGGGTATAATAGCTTCAACAGCCCACCAAAAGCTGAAATTCCCAACCATCGCGGGAATTGGTGAAGTTAAAGGAAACCAACAGCTGTCAAAGGATTGCTACAGCACAGCACTCCAACACAACGTCAAGGAAGATGTCAACGACATCCCTTCTATTGACGAGGACCCTAGAAAAGAACGCACTCGCCCAACTCCAATAGAAGAGCTGTGAGAAGTAAAGATAGACGAGTCAGATTGGATGGTCCGAATAGGCGTGTCATTATTATAAGAGGAAGTGATAGAGATCACAGCACTCTTGAGGGAGTATAATGACCTATTCGCATGGTCCCCGAGCGACATGCCTGGGATAAACCCATATATAATCTCTCATAAGCTCAACATTAAACCAAGAACTCGAGGTATCGCACAAAAACTACGACCACTCGGGGGCAACAAGAAGGTAGCGGTCCGAGAGGAAGTAGGAAAGCTTTTAGAAGCAGGTTTCATTGAGGAGGAAAGGTTCCAAACATGGGTCGCAAACCCAGTATTGGTACCAAAGCCTAGTGGCAAGTTGAGGATGTGTATCGACTATAGGGACCTCAACAACGTGTGTCCCAAAGATTCGTATCCTCTACCAAGAATCGACCAGCTGGTTGACGCTACTGCGGGCCATGAATTGTTGACTATAATGGATGCATACTCCGGATATAATCAGATTCCAATGTTTTCAGAGGACGCCCCGCACACTGCATTCTATGCAGACAACGCCATATACAACTACAAGGTAATGTCGTTTGGTCTGATCAACGCGGGTGCAACATACCAACGGATGGTAAACATAATATTCAGAGATTTGATTGGGAAAACAATGGAATCATACGTCGACGACATGGTCGTAAAGTCAGCAAAGAGATACAACCATGCTGACGACTTGCGCGCGACATTCCAAAGGATGCGCGAATTCCAAGTTCGCCTGAACCCAACAAAGTGCGCTTTTGGTGTACAATCAGGGAAGATACGGGGATTCATGGTTAGCCAAAGAGGAATAGAAGCAAACCCGGAAAAAGTAAAGGCAATTGAAGAGATGGCATCTCCTACAAAACATAAGGAGGTGCAACAGCTGAACGGTCCTTTCGCAGCCTTGAACAGATTCCTTGCGAAGATCGGCGATAAAGCACTCCCCTTCTTCGAAATCTTTCGTGCTAACAAGAAATTCGAATGGACGCCAGTATGCGAGGAGGCTTTCCAACAGTTAAAGCAACACCTGCGAACACTGTCGGCATTAACGAAACCAGTGCCAGGAGAACCTCTCTACCTCTACATATCAGTGAGCAACACTACAGTCAGTTCAGTGCTTGTCAAACAGAAGGGCAGCACTCAACTACCAGTATACTACGTCAGCAAGACCTTGGCAAAGTATGAGGTAAACTACACGCCAATAGAGAAATACTTGTATGCCATCATCATCGCGGCAAAAAAGCTGAGACCGTACTTCCATGCACACGAAATAATGGTACTCACTGATCAACAGTTTAAACACATATTGGCAAAACCCAACATGTCAGGAAAATTGACGAAGTGGTCAGTTGAGCTAAGCGAATTCCGCATTCACTTCGCCCCTCGAACCGCAATGAAATGGCATGTTCTAGCTGACTTCATTGCGGAGTTCACATGAATCACTCCCGTAACAACACATCAAGAAGACGCACCGCAAAAAATAGAACCCACTGACATATGGGAAATGTACACGGATGGTTCGTCAAACGTAGGGGGATCAAGAGCAGGACTCCTCCTAATACCACGAGACGGGCAGATCCTTTGAAATACGCCATAACCTCAGTGTTTAGAGCAACAAACAAGGAGGCAGAGTATGAAGCCTCGATAACAGGTTTAAGGATTGCCAAAAGTTTAGGTGTCAAACACCTAAGGGTAAAGTGTGATTCACAACTTGTCGTCAATCAAGTGAAGGGTGACTACTTGGAAAAGTCCGAAAACATGCAAAAATTACTTAAGCAAGCAAAGGAAATCGTCGACAGTTTTGAGACCTTCGACATAACATTGGTCCCGAGATATCAAAATCAAGAGGCAAACGCTTTAAGAAAGTTTTTGCAAGGCAACGAGCAAGGCAAATAAACACATTTTGTCAAGCACAGACTTCCATCGGTTATCGACCAACTCGAGGTACTAACCATCGACTCAACGCCAACATGGATGACACAAATCCAAGCATACCTCACAAAAGACGTGCTACCTAAGGATAGAATACAGGCGAACAAAATACAAAGGTTCGTTGTCAACTACGCGATCATAGAAGGTCAGTTATACAAGAAAGGCTTCTTGTCCCCATACCTAAAATGCATTGCATACCCAGAAACGCAGAAGGTGCTAAAAGAGTTACACGAAGGACATGCAGCCTGCCATGAGGGGGCAAGATCCATAATCTGTAAAGCTTTACACCTGGGATACTATTGGCCATCTATGAAAAGTGAAGCAACACACATGGTCACCGAGTGCGACTCTTGCGAACAATACTCGAGGAGCATCACGGCACCAGCTGCGGAACTAAGTCCAATCGCAAGCTCATGGCCCTTCGCGCAATGGGGTATCGACCTGGTAGGTCCCCTCCCAAAGTCCAAGGGGCAAGCCAAATACATATTGATAGCTATCGATTACTTCTCCAAGAGGATAGAAGCCAAGGCTTTAGAAAGAACGACGGATGCCCAAGTCATCGACTTCATCTGAAACCACATCGTTGCTCGATACAGCATCCCAAAGATATTCATAAGCGACAACGGTCCACAATTCAAAAGTGGTAGACTAAAAACCTACTGCGAAAGCCTGAACAAAGAGCAACGCTTCACGTTAGTGCACCATGCACAAACTAACGGTCAAGTGGAGTCAGCAAACAATATCGTTCTTGATGGTCTCAAGAAAAGAGTCCACACACTAAAGGGAGGTTGGGCCGAGGAACTCGGCAGCGTCCTATGGGCGGTGCGCACAACGCCTAAACGAACAACAGGAGAAACACCATTCAACATGGTATACGGCACAGAGGCAGTCCGGTGGAGATAGTCGTCTCATCTTACCGAACAACTCATTGCGACACTCAGATGAATGACGAAGAAATACGTCTGGATCTAGACTTAGCTGACGAAAAACGATGGAAGTCTGAGGAATTCCAAGCAAGGATACACCTAATCACTTCAAGATACTACAACTGAAAAGTCAAAGGAAGACAATTCCATGTCGGTGAAATGGTGTGGAGAAAGAAAGAATTCACACACCTTGATCAAATCAACAAGCTATCACCAAAGTGGGAAGGACCATACAAGATACCATCGGTACCGTATACCAACGCGTATCGCTTGGAGGACGCATACGGCAACATATCCACAAACACATTCAGCGGAGGACGCTTGAAAAAGTTCCACGCCGGAGTGCACCGCCTACATAACTAAAAGAGCCTTTGTATCAAGCTCTTTTACTTTGCTTACTATATGCATTACTTGAAGGAGACGTAATAACTCCAACTATTGCAACTTTGTAAACAATGCAACAATATAATGAAGTTAATGTATTCTCGTAGGTACATTACTCTCTTATACTCCCTACTTTGGAATTACACTAAGTAGCAGACTCTATGCATATAACATGCATCAAGAATACAAGTTATTACGCTAAACACAACAAACGGCTTATGTTATACGCCACCAACACGTCAACACTCGACATCAACAACGAGCAATCAATACGCTCTCTCTCTCTCTCTCTCTCTCGACATCTATTATGTCTATTCTAAACAACGACAACAACATATTACATCCTGGAAATTTCTCCAAGGATTATCAGTAACATGGCGCGACATCCCCAGCTCGGGGGTAACCCCATGATCACAACGACCATTCATTGGGTTGTTAAACAAGATGCGGTCATCTACAACGTGGTGCGACATCCTCTATACGAGGGCAACCCCACACTACATGGTGCGACATCCTCCATGCGAGGGCAACCCCATGAAAACATGGCGCGGCATCCTCTATACGAGGGCAACCCCATGTCATCTTACTACGGACTATGAAACTCATTAGAGATTACTAAACACCCGGGCGTGAGTTCAACCCCCACATTACATGGAGCGACATCCTCTATACGAGGGCAATCCCATGGGAACCTACTACTAAACACAAGTAGCGTTCATTACTAAGCCCCCTTCTACGCCAGCAGGAGCGTATCCTGAGATCATCGTTATACGCAATACATCGAAAAACTCGCCAAATATACAAGTCGAGTCTTGTAAAACGTTACCTTGGATGTAAACAAGTAACGGAAATAAAACACATCCAGATTAGCAAGTCGTGTCTTGCCACAACGTCGCCTTGGAATGGACCAAGAGACGGTAAAAATTTCAAGACGCACAACGTGATCTTGTACAGCCCCTTGGAGTAACCAGGCAGAGGTGTAGTAGAATCGCAAAGTAAGTACAGGAATAGCCAAGGAACATCTTGCCTCAACGCTACAACGGGGGTGTCAGAGTAGCGGACATAAAACACATCCAAATTAGCAAGTCGTGTCTTGCCACAACGTCGCCTTTGGAATAGACCAAGAGACGGTAAAAACTGCAAGTCGTATAATGCGATCTTGTAAAACCCCTTGGAATAACCGGGAAGAGCCGTAGTAGCATCGCAAGTTAAGTACGTGGATTAGCCAGCGGAAAGCCTTGCAACAATGCTACAACAGGGGTGCCCAAAAAGCGGAAATTAAAACACGCTCAAATTAGCATGTCGTGTCTTGTCACAACATTGCTTTGGAATGGCCCAAAAGACGGTAAAAACTATAAGGCGTTTTACACGACCTTTGTTCTGCCCCTTGGAATAACCAAGTAGAGGCACACTAGCATCGCAGGGTAAGTACATGAATTAGCCAGCGGAATGCCTTGCAACAACGTTACGCGGGGTGTTCCCAACTAACTGATGGAAAAACACACCAAATTAACAAGTAGCGTCTTGTCACAACGTCGCCTTAGAGTGGACTAAGAGACGGTAAAAACTAAAGTCTCGCCTCGTTGAGACGACACTCCTACGTGCGAATAAGGGTCTTGTGCATTACTACTCATAAATGCCAAGTACCAAGATAAAGGTCTTGCGCATTAATAACCATAAATTGCAAGAACCAACGCAAAGTCTTGCGCGTTACTAACCACGAAATACGACAAGCATACTACTCACATCTATATATTACTCCATGCTCTGGGACAACCAAGATGGGCGCACAATGCAGGGACTTACGTCTCCTTGCTACAACTACGGATACTACATCCTATCAGAGGACGAGTCTCAACTCTACTATATAGTCCAAACCATATGGACAACTAAGATAAAAAAAAGGTACGAAAATTACTAATAATTATCATGCATTACTAAAGCATCCACGACAGGTCTATATGACAACGTCAAGCAAAAGCATGAAAATAAAAGGTTCAAGGGGACATCACCCAAACATAACCTCAACCCGACATGGGGAGCAAAACTATATACAAAGTCTAAATACCAAAGACAATCAACCTGACGCCACGTCAGGCACATCAACACTCCCAGATGGGCCACTCAAAACTTAGTCCTGAACAATGGACATCCCCGTCAGCATCAAACACCACATCAAAACGGGGTGAAGTCGCATCTCGGATGCGCAACGCCGCCACATGACCAGTGGCAAACTCAACATATATACCCAGCTGATCAGAGGGAAAGTCAGAGGCAAGAGTATGTACCTTCTCGATAAAAACCTTTGAGAAGTCATACATCAAATCATCAACACCTGCCCGAATGTCATCGCGAAATGATTGCGAACCATTGTACTCCGCAAGGGCAGCCTCATTCCCCTCTTTGTATGCGCTCTCATGCACAGCCTGCAGGGCAAGGGCGTGCGCTTCGCCATCCTCAGCAACCTTCTTTTGAATAGCACTCATATCGGACTCGAGTGCAGCAACTCGATCCTGGCGAACAGAGACACCCGCCTCCAAATCAATAACCATGACATCCAAAAAGCGCGCCTTCTCCTTAGCGCTTGCGAGCTCCCGACTGACCATGTCGCACTTCTCCTGGAGAGCCTTCTTCTCCTCAGTGAGTTCAATCACAAAGGAAGAAAGGTTCACCACGTCGACAACAACCTAAAGCGCAATATAACATTCAACAAGAAAAAGTTGTAACGAAAATGTATATATGCATACAAGCTATAAAAGAATAAGGATGAACACTCACAAGCGCAAGGCGTGTTAGCCCACCCTCAGCATAGGCGCACGCGTCCACTGGTTCGCTGGGACGAACCCTCCGATCGCTAGGAGGAATAACCCGCTGGAACACGCGCACTCCCACCTCGAGAGTGCTCAAACTGGCCTCCTAAGCAAATTGGGGCCCCCCAACAGCAAAGGGTACCCACACATCCCCAACAATAGCGTCCTCGACAGGACGAACCAAATCAGCACGGGTGAGCGCAGCAGGAGGCGCTACACCTATGAACACACAAAGAGATAAACAAGAAATACAACATAGCACAAGTATAGCAAGAAAGTAAAAGCGAGTTACACACATTCACGAGGAGACTCCTCCTCCAAGGTCCGGTCCCTCGACCGGGGGGCACACATAGTAGGCGCGCGAGCTTGACCCTCAACGTCCTTCCCTTTATCACGGGAAGGAGTCCTCAACGCCTTGCCACTGCCGGAATTCGATCGCTTGGGATCGCTCTATGGACGCACCTCGGAGTCGACCCAATTTGTCTTCGGTCGAGGCGGAGTGTCTGCAACAGCGACAACGCGATCCGTCACGTTGGGAGAGCACCCTGCAAATAAGAGCAAAACAAGATAGGAACGAAGTTACAAGAAGGAGACTTACTCATAGATCCTTTCCCTCGCCCGGGCTTCAAGATTCAGGGTGCAGCCGGTGTAGCAGGAGGAGCACCTCGCTTGGGGGCAGCATCGTTCCCCTGAAGACTCGCCTGCAAGCGCGAGTTTCTGCCATCAAACCAACCTACACCACAACACAATAGGAGTTATAAAGGTTCATAACATACCGAAGGACCTCCCGAAGGGGTTACGCGAATCCCAGCTTCGCGCAGTTCCCGCTCCGACACGCGAGACAAGGCGCGCGCTTTGTGAGCCCGATATATCGCCTTCATTGCCACCTTTTCCGAATCAGAAAACTCAGCATATGTCGGCACAAGGTCAGTCTCTACAACACGTGCAACTGGCTAAGTCACTCCAACATCATAGGCGAAGAAATAATGACTCTTCCAATGGCTACCCAAACGATCAGCGATAGTCACAAAGCGAAGGACGGCATCTCACTTCACCACTCCCAAGCTGAGGCTCGCAAAGCCTCGCTCTCTCAAAGAAGGCCAGCAAATAGATATAGAGGATAGTCTAGATGCGTCCTGACGCTGAAGAGGGAAAAAGCACCGGAAAAGCAGAGTCGAGTAGCGCCATGAATGCTGATGGCATAGCACGCGAAACTAGACCCAATATCAAGCAGAGAAATCCTATAATAGCGACACAATCTGACCAAGTCGCGACAGTAGGGGAAGCACAACCCTTCCCGTATCTGAGCAGTGTATACCGCCGCCATCTCAGTAGGGGCAGAGTAGGCTTACCCCGAACAACGTCAGGGAGTATATCGAAGGGAAAGACTGCCTCCACAAGTGGGCAATGTCCAGACTTCTCTTCGTAACGCTGGTACTCCTTGCGTTGCAACTGGTTACTAGAAAAGATCTGAAACATGTGTTCCGATCCCGAGCCAGACTCCGACTCAGAAAAAGAGTCTGCACCATCCTCAGATCCCGACTCGGGGGTTGCCAAAGAATCCAACTCGGAATCAGAATCAGATTCCGGACGATACGTAACCCTAGGAGTGAGAATAAAGAACTTACTCATTTTAGTCTAGCCTGCAAATCGCGAAGGTAGTCCTAACGAGGGACGCGCCAACAAGGATATACCTAGTCAACAAGCTACCCTGTGACACTCGAACTACAAGTCTTGCAATGACAAGGCAACAATCTACTCAGCAAGTGTACGCGTAACAGTCACATCACTAACAACTATGTGGTGAACATCCCCTACACGGGGGCAACTCCACATATACGGACTTATAAGTTCACAATTACTACATAGCGAACATCCTCTATACGGGGGCAACTCTATGTTAGTAAGGGCCTCGTCCCGACACTTATACAGTCTACATGTGCCTACACAGCCTTACACAGTCTACATGTGCCTACACGGCTTTACACAGTCTACATGCGCCTACTTGGCCCAACACATATATTCAGGGTAATAGTGCAAATACATAGCTATTTTTCATGTATTTTACACTATGTCAATATGTGCTAGGAATTTCATCAAACACTTGGTGTGCATGGAAAACCAAGGCTTATCCAAGCTAAAGATTGGCCAAATTAAGGTTGCTAAAGACATCACCATACCTGAAAATGGTCTCTAATCGTCCTTGGATGCCCGATCGTCGTGAAATTCGCCGTCGCCGCCTCGAAAATAGCCACAGCTGCCGTGAAAATCGCCAGTCGCCGCCGTTGCCGGAGTTCACTCTGCCCGTTGCCGCGGTCACGCCGTTGCTCGCCGCTGGTTCGCCGTCGCCTGCCCTTCCCGCTCGCCACCATTGTCTCTCTCGCCGGAGATGGTCCCGTTGCCGTGAGATTTGGGTGGCCGGCCGGAATTCTTGGGGGATAAGTAACTTGGCCTCCAAGTAGCTTACTCTTCAAGAAAGGAGGAGGAGACTAATTTTGGTGTGGAGACTAAGTATGGGAGATGAATACACACACTCCTCTATATAGGATATGGGTAAGGGTTTACCTCTCCTTAATTTTTTCTACCTCATTTGTATGAGTTGTTAACATACATACATGCTCACACACCCTTACATGCACTCACACGCCTACATATACATGACTTATGTTTATTATCACGACCTCGTCAAATATATACTTGTATGTATATCATCGCATATTTATTTCCATGATTACATCACTGATCTCATGTCATCACATGTCGTGCGTCTGCTTACATACGCGCGTACTGTTAGATTATGGGGAGTAATCACTACGGATACTATAAAAATGGTACATGCTAGTAATCGATATTACGTAGCGGAAGATTCGCACATACTTCAGACGTAATCCGTAGTCCCAAGATCCTACAGCAGGGAGTTAACGGTCCTCCGGTCGGCACCCGTAGAGGTTCTTGTTAAGGAAGTCCTACGCAGCACAGCAAAGCCTCAGATCGATTCTTGACAGGGACGGATCTCCGGAGTGTTTTCTCAAAGGCAAATTGGCACACCCTTTGGTGGTGAGGTTCTGCCGAACTTATGGTGGTTATGGGGGAAGGGTTTTCTCTCAAATCACCACTAGAAAGGAATTATGATTAACCCTAATAAAACCCCTAACACCCCATATATATAGGAGGAGTAAAGTGGAAAAAAGTCCACTTTACCCACCTATCTAATTTCGGCCGGCCATTATGCATAGGGAGGCCCAATTTGGGGCCTTTCATGTCAATTGGAATTTGGGTCTGGCCCAATGTTCTAATGTGACATATACACAATTGTCTTAGGTAATATATACATATAATGGGCTTCCATTTACGGCGCCCATCACCATATGGTTACAGCTTCCACTCGCCGAAATGGGAGGGTGCCTGTTAATGTATTGTCGTCCAAATCTGCATGAACATTTCACTCCTTCGATCTTGCCCTTACTTCTGAATAGTTCATACGAGGTTTGCCGTGCGACCGGCGAACACGACGGCCATCGTGCTACTCATCTGTTAGGAGTGTTGTAGCGCCCGCGGAATGTTGATTCCCTTTCTCCAATCAACCTGTCATAAACAATATAGTGTCGCGTTGTATCCTAGGTCAACTGATAATTCTCCATTTGCCTAGTTTCCATATAGGAACACTTCTCCAGGCATTCGTACAATTATTCAACACCTTCAACTAATATCCGGTTGGTGGCCACCTAGTGAATACAAGAATCAGTGAATTAACCGTGAACTTGACCATCCCCATCGCTCATATCCTTAGTCAAACCCAACCAGTTTCCAAAGACGTGGTCACTGGGCCTTTTTGTTCAGCACTTCGCTCGTACGCCGGGAAGCGAACATTGAGCCTGACCTTAGATATGAGTTTTGAGTCCGTAAGGATACTTTGGGTGCCTCTTCATAAGGCTCCCGGGATCAATCACACGCTCGAGGTGAAGAAGTTTGCGCCCGTTAGAATCACGAGGATTCTTATCTAGCACAACCGAGCTGTGATCCCGTGCTCGAACATGGCACGCGCAGTATGAAGCACGCGTCGATAGCATACCTGAACTTTTAAGTTAACAGGAATGGGATATGTCAATCATGCTATCGCAAGTTCTCATCTGGCCCAGAATGTGGTTTAATGACGAACTGAGTTCATCACAGCGATTTGCAAAAACGAAGATCATGTCGAGTTACTTCGAGACTAGATAATCATCTTACGTAATCAGGTTTATCCCCCTGATTCTTAGCCAACCTTGCTTGGTAGAGTCCTCCCTCCACCGAAAGACGACAATACCTGTGTGACTAGGTAAGGCCCACATTCGACATAGTTTGGCAGAGGATTGCGCCCTCCTACGACTTAGTTTATAGACCGTATCTGATGTATTCAAACATTATGACGTCGATGGATCATAAACTCGATTGCAATTATCTCGTTTATTAAAATCGTAACTTTAAATTATCAAAATGTTATCACAGATACATGCCACTTTTAAACCCTACGCAATCCAAGCGGTTTTACATGCTTTACGAATATCTCCCTACATAGTGGTTTAGTTAATGGGTCCGCAACCATGTTATCAGTGGACAAGTATTCCAAAGTGATTGTATTGTCTTCTACCATAGATTTAGCATAAAAATATTTCACATCAATGTGTTTAGTCCTACTATGGTACTTTGGATTCTTAACTGCCGTAATGGCTACCTGACTGTCAGAGTGTACCACGACGGGTTTACTCACGTCTTTATCACCAGGCATTGAGAAGCATTTTCAGCCAGACCGCTTCCTGTGCGTTTTCGGAGAGAGCAACGTATTCTGATTCCATCGTAGACACGCAACTTGAGTAACTCTAAATATAAAGATTTTTCTATTCTTTTTTAGTATCTACATAAAAATAACCAAAATATCAAAAGTTTCTATTTAAATGATAAACATATATAGTTTGATTGAGAGTCATTTTAAGGTCGCCACGTAAGTACGAAATCGCACATCTCACTTTACGGGGCTCATCAATACAAGCGTCATCAAAATACTTCTCCATCCTCCATAGGAAATCCTCAAGAGTTTGAGAATCACGGACACCCATAAAAGGTTTAGGCTCACGTACCTTCACCTTTATCACATCGCTGGACTTGGAATTCAGATTCTTCTTGATCAAGTGCAGATCCTCACGAGTGTGCTCCTCAAAGTTCTCCGCACGGCTGATCCGGTCACCATGATCAACCAATTTTGCCTCAGCTGCACCAACCCGTGCTTCTGAATCCACCAACTTGGCACGCAGCAAAGACTGCTCGTCGTGAAGGTTCACCATCGCCTTCAAAACCACGTGCATCACGCTCGTATCCTCCTCGGTTTCTCTAGCAAGCACGTCCTTGATCTGGGCGATCCATTCTTCTCTTGCCATCTTGATATTCTTCACGCAACCTTGAGCTCTGATACCACTTCCACAAGAAGTGGTTCCTGCTCTGATACCACTGTCACAGGGGTCAAAATACGCCTAGATTTTTCGTCTAAGTATGGATCCCTGCTGGCGTGATTGCACCTCCAACCACCAGCCAAAACAGAACACGAACGCGACTAGTAACTATAATATATATTTTATCGGCGTCACAAAGATGATATATATAATATAAAATTTACTACGATGAATCACAAAAAATATAATATTATAATATAATGTATAAATATAAAATAAATTAACAATACATTACTTACATAAATAGAGAATAAAAAACTTTCTACAGTTTGAATAGATAAATTTTTCAGTTATAAAATTTATGAAAATCTAAAATCCAATTTCAACGATGCCGAACTTAATTTTTTTAGTTTGATTTTCTTATCGCGTGGTGCGCGGGGTTAGCATCTAGTAGTATAATAGTTCGACTGTTGATAGTCTATTTGCCTGTCACGTAAAAAAATTTCTCAGTCAACATTTTCTAATTTAGTTGGAGCTCTATAAGTTTAGATACAAAATATTAATTTACTGCAAATTAACAAAAAAAAAAAAAAAAATTATCTCCTAATTTGGTCTCTACGTAAAATAAAGAAACAAATATTTAACAGTTTATATGTAAATCTAATAACTATACAGTATTTATAAAATACTAAATAAGTTTTTAAATCATCTTTACAAATAATAAAGTAAACAATGAAAACTTTGATACATTATAATAACAATTCCAAATTAAACTCACGTCATTAATTCAAATGCATTATTTTAGTTTGTCTCCATATAAATATTTTTGTTTATTATACAGTATTCTAATACATAGTCTTATATATTTAATAATCACTTTTTTATTGAAAAATTTTCACCTCCTTCGGCTATTTGAGATTTTCAACTAAAGTATATTAACTATTGTGATAATAATTTATTATCCATCCATTGTATTAGAAATGTAATAATCATATATTTATTGGATGAAATTTTTTATTATATACAATACATTGCAAAAATATATATATATTATAGTTAAAAATATAGTAGCATATTAATTCGACTGTTAATAGATTCGCTAGCTAAACGTAGGCATTTTGGTCAGTGATCATTTCCTTAATTTAGTTATTTTTTATTGTGTATGTGTTAATTATCTCTTCACTATTTATTAGAAAAATGGTGAAAATATATTTTGAGTTCAACGGACCATCTGACCTGAAACAATGAGAAGTGACGTATCAAAATGGTGAGATATGTCATAAAAGTTAATCGGAGCATTACACTAGACGAAGTGAAAATGGAGGCCATGAGAATTACGCGGTGTCGAGCTCCACGAGTGGAATTGATGTTGAGGTTTAATAACGAAAATTATGCAGTTTCCGATGAATATGTTTGGCGGAGGATTATGGAAATATGTGTTGAAGATGTCTTTCTCACTTTCATCCCAATGTGGGATGAGGGTACCAGTTATGGAATCCAAGGTGATTATGAAATAAATGACTCAGAGCTAGAGGAACTAAATGACCTGACAAGCCATATGTCGGGTTTAAGGTTACGTGGGGGAAATGCTGATGACGGTGACGGAGAATGCAGCAACGTCGAGGCGTATAAGGAAGCAGGTAACACCGAGCAAGAAGGAGAGCAAATTACTGAAGTTGAGCCAGAGGAGGTCGACACTAAGGAAGAGCCTATTGAGGAAGTCAACGAGGCCCGTGAAGAAGCCAACGAGTCACATGAAGAGTATTACTAGTACCCGCCTGAATTTACCTCAGGTGATTGGGAAAAAGGGTTTGAGAGCAATGACTGGGATGTTCATGCTTCCTCATCCTCTCATGCAGTGGAATTTACAAAGGGGGATTGCTATGCTAATGGGTGGTTGCTGCTGTTCAGGCTCGTCATCGTCAGGTGATAGCTCCGCACCCATTACTCGTTCAAACCGGGTATCGTCACCAGTTTGTATGTACAGGCCACGGATTTCGTCTACTATGCAGTCAAGATGTTTTTTCATATTGGGTGGCACTATGGGCTCTAATTTCCTTGACTTCATCAGTATTGTATCCAGACCACGCATCTGACAACATAATCATAGTTAGAATGAATGAATGACTAACTTATAAATAACTCTCAAATATAGTTTTAAATGGTGTGTAACAGATACTTACCATCAGAACTTCGTTGTTTCCACTAGCCTGAAAATAGGCATGTGGTATGGTCTCTTCCTGTTCCTCTTCCTCTTCAGCTTCTCCAGATTTGTTATATCCAACCATCGTGACAGTACCTGGAGCATACCATCTCTCGTAGTCCCATTCAGACATGCCAATGGGGTCATGCTGCTACAAATGATTGTGGCGGTTGTTTCACTTCTAGATGTGTACATCGTGCTCAACGTACCAAGGATTCGGTGACATCTTCTTCCATTCGTCGCACTTGTGGAGAGCACCCCATTCATTACGGTCTTCCAATTGATATGGGGGGATTGGTTGTGCTAATCCAAATTGTCGGTACACCCTCTTGGGAAGTTGATACTCCACGCAGTTGAAATGGATAAGTGGCAGACGAATCTTTGCCAAATCCTAACCGTTCAAGCAAACTAGTGGCATCATGGCTTGCAAATCTTGTGTCTACGGGTCCCAGGTAATCTGAAAAATAATATTATTACATTAAATAAAGTAACAACAATTAATTTTAAAAAAAATCGATAATTTTTTTTACCGCTGCATTTGTCATTGGCTTAAATGCATCATGATAGTAGTAATGACTGCGAGTGATTACTGACACTCGACCGCTCTTCGCAGATGTCCAATGGCACCCGACTGGTTTTCCATGTGAACGGGGCTTCAACCGGTCTGGTCTCCCGATCCCGATATGCTCCCAGCACCACGCCTACATTACAAAAAAAAATTAATAAACATTACAGTACACAAGACAATTTACAGTGCGGAAGGCAATACATAAAAAATAAAGCGAAAATTTTAAACAATTTTTTTTTACTTGTAGAAGCACACCACAGCCTTGTACGTTGTACATGCTTGCTTTACTACCTCAACACGGGATGTATTTCCCGCATACAAAAAACCTGGATGGGCAACGTAGCGTTTGGTCCAGTCGTCAATAGGATACATGTTTCCATTTCGTAGTTTCATGATCTTGGATTTGGACAACTTACCTAGCAACATAAAAATTGACATTACTTATTTTTTTTGCATAAAAACATTATTTTAGGATTTTTGAAAAACTATAATAACACTGTAATATATAGAAATGTATTGTATATGTAATTAACAGCATAACAACGTAATTCATGCGATGACAGTTTAACAATGAAATAACCAATCTACAATTTTAAAATTGTATATATTATTTAAAAACTAGTTAATATATAAATTGCAATAATTTTTTAAAATTTAATTTACCTATTGTTCGTTTTTTAATTAAATTTAAAAAAATAGTGGCATGAATGAATGTACATTTTAATTAGTACACACAAACAAATATACAGTAAAAAGTGTAATGCATTATAACTAATCTATATGTTAAAAAAGTTATATTTATATAAACACTAGTTAATATTTACATTGCAATAAATTTTGTACATTTATTTTGCCTATTTTTCATTTATTTATTTACATTTATAAATATATAGTGGCGTGAATGAATAGACAGTTTAATTGTGTTATATATATTCATTTTTTTAATAATGCATTTTTTCCAAACTACCACAATTACATAATTTGTATACTTCATCTGCAAATTTTTGAATTTTTTTACAAAAGTTTGTTCAAAATTAAATTATCATAATTAGTACAAACAAACAAATTATAGTATCAAAATGTAATGCATTATAACTAATCTACATGTTTAAACACTAGTTTATATTTAAATTGCAATAATCTTTTTACCTATTTTTCATTTTTAATTACATTTATACAAATATTCGCATGATTGAATGGACAGTTTAATTCTGTTATGATTTCATGTTTTTTTTAAACAATGCGTGTTTAAAATTCTGCATTTAATGAATTTGTATATTTAAACTGCAGTTATTTAATTTTTGTAAATTTTTTTCTTAAACGTATTTACATTATAAAGAGTAATTACATTAGAAAAAACGTAATACATTATAGATTTAGCAATTTTCCAGTCTAACGTATTAACACATCATAACTGCTACATTATATTGTTATTATATATAACTATATAAATAATGTGTATATTTAAAAATTACCGTATCTGTGGCAGCATCCTAGGACCTATGGCGTGGTTGATCGAACAAAAGTACATGATTTATCGGCTCTTTTCCAGATCTTATTCTACTGTCACGACCTCTACGGGAACTACCTTCGCCGCTTTCCATCGAAATAGAAACTTTACTTAGATATTAGATTCAATTTTGAGCAAAAGATGTAAAAAATTAAAACCACATTTAAGAATGAGAATAAGCAAGGCTTGCTTAAATAAGCAAGCCTTGCCCATTCTCGTCGGCGCCTGCTCAGAGAATTGAAGAGCGCAGTGAAGTGACGCAGCAGGGAACAATACTGTTCCCTACTGCTTCGCGGGAATAGTATTGTTCCTTGTTGGCTCGCTCTTTGAGAGAGCGAAGATCGGGTAGCTCCGCTCTCTCAAAGTGCTCCGACCCATTTTTGTATTTGATGTAAAACTTTTTACATTTCAGTATTTGCAACATGCTAGATAACTATTTAGGTAAAACTTTCATATATATACGGTTTTAGTTATTATCTTAGGACTTAGTTATGGATTTGATACCGTAATAATAATCATTAGGATTACAGTACTGAATCATATTTATAAATAGTATAGAAGCCTAAATTGCTGGCTGGCAAAATTAAGAAGTCTTGGAATGGTCATTATCTATCACCAACTTGGACAATTCGTGATCTTTAAAATTCGTTAAACTGAAAAAAAAAACAAGAAGAAATTACTTTAATTGGAAAACCAACTCGGAGATATTCTCATTTGCCTCCTTGTCATATAGGGCAGGTCACAAGATGAGTGATTTCCACAATTTTTGTTACTGCTGTAAACAAACAATTCCAAAGAAGTACATATCCTGAGGAATACAATAAGAAGCTAAACCTCCCTATCTTTTAATTTTTCTTCTTCTAACCTTTATCCCCCTAATAAAATGACAATTGAGAGTACTGATTTCACATTTAACCTAAACAGAAACCATAACAACACTAGCTCTCCTCTCTCTCTACAACCCACCCCATCACATAAACATATTATTAGTTCCTTTCTTGTGTTTCAAGAAACCGATTGCCTCCTACTCCTCGACGGGGTCGACGCCTCGTTATTTGCACCCTCGGATGTATCCGAGCTACTCACTTCACCATTCTGCTTCTCCTTCCCCGAGAAGAGCCTCGAGAATATCTTCGAAGTCAGCAACCCCTTCATCCTGCTCTTATCTGTACTCACCCGACCCAACCCATTCTCAGGGACTTCCGCTCCGGCCCCACCAAGCCTGAGGGTCGCCAGCTGGCCCTTCAAAGCCTTGATCTCCTCCGCGGTCGGGACCCCGTCCCAGTCATCCTCAGTGTTGGTAGTGACGGACCTCGAGCTCCCGTGGGACCCACCAGGAACCAGTGACCCAATGGACCCAGTTCGTGTAGGTGTGGAGCTGCCTGCCGAGGATGTTGATGCTCGAACTTGTTCGAAAAACAGGACTTGGACTACGACTCGCAACGGGAGCCGCTCGTTCTGCACCGCGTGCATGGAAGCTTCCGCCGAGAGCTTACTGCAATTCATCAAATTGCATAGCTTCTTCCGCTCACTCTTACTGATATCGGGATGTTCCTGCATCAATCAATACAATATAAGAAAAGTTAGATCAGTTGATAAATGTAAAAGTTTAGACTAACCAATTGACCTACTGTCCTAAATCCTTAAGTTGACTGGTTAATGCGTAGTTAATCTTTATACTTCAACAATTAATCTACCTAATCAGATATGAGAATATTCGAACACTGTCTATAACAAACTTTATCGAATTCGAGGAACAAACCTACCTTGAGGAACATGTCAATCGCGCGGTACAATCCGTCGTGTGTCGGCCTGGGGAACGACGACACCAGATTTGCCAGACTGACGAACTTCACAGCGGACAAATTCGGGTCCCGTGAGATCTCCGATAGATATCCATCAACAAGTTTCACGACTCTGGCAGTCGGGTCCCACGTCCTCACTTCGTCTTCCAAATCAGCAACCTTCGACATCTCATCCCTCCAGTACGTGACAAACTCCCGAACCAACCTCTCGACTGTCCCAACATCATACATAGTTATTTCCCCAGGCGAGGCCCGGAACAGAAGATCTGGCACTACTGCCTCGTCGAGCTGCATGCTAATCCGCGCCATCAGATCGCTCCTCTCCAACTCCCCGCACTCCAACAAAATCGCCGCCCTCAACAACCGAAGCAGGAACGAAACTGCCCCTTTCTCCGAGGGCAAAAGCATCATTATCGTCTCTACCACCGACCGGTGCTTCCCCAAATCGTTACTCTTAATCACTCCTTTCCCGAAACCCGGGATCCTCCTTATCGCAAAAGCATGCAAAGCTTCACCAATCACATCGCTTGGAACCGAACCCTTCGATTTAACTGTCGCTAAAACCCGTTTATACAAGTCGACATTTAGCTCCGCAACATCTTCCACCCACCAATCCTTCGGCACGATTTGCTGCTTCTTCACCCCGTTCCAATCTGTCCCATTTTCGGCCAACTTCTTTCGGTTATATGTGTAAGACCAATCGACCCTCGAGGTCTCAATCGAGGCCTTGGAGGCAATGGAGTCGAGGCAGCGGCTAATGATCTTCAATTCATCAGCCCAAGGTTGGAGAGATCGAGTCGTTTGGAGGACAATGATGGAGTCTTTCCAGCTCCGGAGAATGCTCGAGTTGAGGAACACTTCGATTTTGTAGATTAAGTTTCCTTTTTCGATAGTTTCGTACATCTCAAGGTACTCGGCAGCGCACCGCGCGGCGACAACATTATACGCGTTGAGTGTGACCATCATTCCGTAACAGAACTTTGCACATGTCTCGAAAGCTGCGGACCCACCTGGGATGTCACCGATCTGGATCTCGTCGGAGTTTTCATCGATCGTGACGGCAGATAGTTTTTGAAGACGGGCGCTCTTGGACAATAGAGGAAACTGCAATTAAAAGAGAAAAAAAACAGGGGATTCAAGTTATTGACAGTAAAAATATAAACTTGTCCAAGTTTTATACAAAGGAGCAACAAGTGATACTCAAATAATTCATCTTCCAAACATGCTATTAGACATGGAGATTCAAATCTATGCAATTTTTGCTGAAAAAAGTTGAAAAATTCAAACTTTTTTATTCGAAGAATCTTAAAATGAGCTTCTTACCTTGTGCAGGTAAAATTTTACTTCCCCGACGTTGATGACGATGTCAGTTGCAAGTTCTGTTGCTACATACCTGAAACAGAAGCACCAAAGAAGATTGAATTTCAACCCAGAAAATACCAAAAAGATTAAGAATATCATCAATTAAGAAGAATGCAACTTTTCCCATTAAGCTAATCTAGAATGTAAACATCCTCTAATGAGTTGATTTAGCAAATATGGATTAAATTCGAACCTTATGATGTTTAGTTTTGCTAATTCAGAAAAAATCTATTAGCTTTCATCAAATACAGAACTGAATCTAAGAATAAACAGGCAACACTAAATCTAGTTTTCATAAATTAAGCTGCTGCATAGATAAAGAGGGGTAAATCTTGTCTTCATAAATGCAATCACATCCAATGCTGTAGACCTTCCAAGAAAATGTCCTTGTTAGGTAAAAGAAAGAATATTTTTCAAGAAAAATAGGTCAAATTAGGCCCACCCTAGAAGAATTTTTCAGATAGAAACTACCCCAACAATAAATAAAAAAAACCAGAAATCAAGTAAGTTACAATGTTGAAGCAAAATGGAAGACAATGAAGAAGTGAAGAGATAATCTACCTTATATTGTCCTCATCGGTCTGAAACGAATCAGGTTTGGATCCAAGTTTCATGAACTTCATATCTGCAGAGAAGGAAAGATCTAAACTTACTCAAGATTATCCCTTGCTATGCTCGATTCGCATAAAAGCCGCCACCTGATACCCTCCCTAAAAGATGAGGAATTTGAGGGCTTTTTGAGTGAGGGGAGATGGTTTAGAGTGTGACCGAAGGAATCAATCAAAAAGAGGAATATTTCTTAGTATGACCGAATCTTTCCCACCAGCAAAGCCACAGAGAGGTAGTAAACACTGAACAGGACTCTGTTTGGAATTATAAAATGGGGAGAGGCCTAAACAAAGAGGAATTGTCTCCTCAATTTGTTACACATAGCACGGTCCCCGGACAAAAGAGGGTAAGAAGGAGACATAGCCAACACACCTCTCAGAGTTTATATATAAAATCTTCTCATAAACCCAAAGACAACCCACTTGGTCTTAAACCTGACACCAAGCCTTTGCTGCTCTAATCTTTGATTTGTTTAATGATTTCACAATGTGGTGCTGTTTTTCCCAAAAACTCGCTACAATTCCACAAACCCTTTTCTCAAAACTCCACATTTCTCCACAAATCTTCATCTTTTATATATGCCATACCTGCAAGAAGAGAGAGGCAGTGTTAGGGGACAGTAGTGATAGATTTTGAGGAGATCTAAGAGATTAGCCACACAAATGGACATCAGTACCAAAAAAGTTGTCTTTCTGATAAGAAGGGATGCTGATAATGTGACATTGAACAGAAACCAACCTAACAACAACTACATGTAATGTTCTGATCCACATAGTATACATTACTCGTCTAAAAAACCTAACTTTTTTTTTAAAAAAAAAAAAACGAAAGAAACCAAATTGATTTGATGCAGAATAATACTGCGAAATATAGAAATTATGTGTTCTGTGAAGCAAAATCATGTCTTTTCAATCCAGGTAACCAAAAGAGCGGAAGGAAACGTAACCCAAATAACAGAGGGGGATTTACAGAGTCAACCTAAACAATTCTCCTTTGATCTTGCTGTTGTGGAGACTAGCCGAGGAACAGAGAATAAGAAGAGCAATTAAGAGAGGAAGAACCCAACAGTACTTTGAAGACAGTGATGAAGGCCAATGCTTTGTTCCCTCTCTCTCTCTCTCTATCCCTTTGAATCAGCACCACCGCTCCCACCACAACTTTCTTGGCTGCTATTCCATTTTCCTCATCTGGGTTTTTAACCTTAATAAATAATTCTTGGCTCCAAAAGTAACATTCTTTTTCCAAATTTTTAATATTGCTGTATTACTACAGTTTAGCTTAACTTTACTCTACTCTACTTTCATATGTATGTAAATTGTTGGACGACAAAATGGAAAGTGCTGTTTTTTTTAATCAGACTACATAGATCGATAGAAGAACAGAACGGTGAAAAACATAGGAGGCAAAATACTAAAAAGGGAATACTTAAGGGTCAAATAGGAATTGACCAAAAGTATGAAATTAATGGTTGGATGTACGGATGTAGCTAGAAAGGAGGGATTCTTCATTAAAGTGGGTAAACCTGCTGCCATGACAACCCCACCACATATCTCTTCTGTCTGATAGAAATCATATAACAACAAATAATATCTAATAGATACTACAATAAGGTAAAAGAAACTTCTCACTAGGTTTTATTTTCAACGGTACAATACAATCTAGTACTTCACTCACACACCGGTAGTAGTAGTCAGCAAGTTAGTTAACAATGGCAAAAAAACAGTAAATAATTTTAACAAAAATACAATATTTACTCTCAAAATGAAGTATATATTAGTCTTTGTGCATATATAATTTATGCATATGCATATAACATATATCCTCCTCAGAAGAAAGTAAGGTTATAATGAGGAGGGTTTTAAAAAGGTGGGAGAAAAAACAATTAGAAAAGGGAAATAACAAAATGCACGCC
This sequence comes from Clarkia xantiana subsp. parviflora, assembly GCA_036873135.1. Taxonomy (NCBI): domain Eukaryota; kingdom Viridiplantae; phylum Streptophyta; class Magnoliopsida; order Myrtales; family Onagraceae; genus Clarkia; species Clarkia xantiana. The sequence goes on along the minus strand of JAPTYO010000008.1, from coordinate 12,618,495 downwards.
AAATCTGACATAGGGGAAGCTTTTAAATTTTTATATTAATAATAGAAAATAGGATAGATGGAAGTTGCTTCACAAACCCTAACTATTGCTTCATTCCCTACACTTTCTTTTATGTGTACTAGAAAACGACCCATCCATCTATCTCGTACTTTGATAATATTAGCATCTTTCCAATACAATATTATCATTCCACTTTACATGTATAATAATATATATCTCTTATATCTTTGTATAATAATGCATATATCTTATATTATATTATCTTTTTCTAATGCATTACTATCTTTACATCAATGATGATCAATTCACAAAATCATTATATATAATTAACTATATAATGCTTGTTAAGTGTTTATTTTTTGTGTAAAAGTCCTAATGCAAAATTTATAATAGCCTTATTTTTACTGTGTTTATCGATAATGCTAATGTGTGTTTTTTTTGGGTGATCTAAACCCCTGACCACCCCAGACATCACATCACATTAGCCCGACACGAGCTAGCCGACACTAACGCGCCCCATCACATGATAGGTCCGTAATATTGTATGATGGTGTGGTTCGGACTCGTAAAAGTAGTCTTTGGAATAGCCATTTTAGTAGATGTATTTGTGAAGATCACTGTTGTATCCAGTACGACCGTTAGCGGTGATCACACCTTTTGGCGGAAGGACTCGCATGTCGAGCAGGACTACTGTTGGTCATGTCAAAATCCAACAAAGCCCTAACTTCTATCTACGGGTTCTATTGTTTTGGTAAACCAGATTCATTCTTCAGCAACGACTAGCCACCTTCCTTGTAATTTGGAGTTATCCAGAATATTCAACTTTTTTTAAATTCGCTCTCAATTTGTGTATGTTGTTCCTAAGCGCTTTGTGAATGTTTCTCACTGGGTTGTTAACCGTGTAGTCACAACTAATTTAAATGGATTTTGAAATGTCCCTTATATTTCACATTTTTTCTTGGTGGATAGACTTTCCCGTTGTTGCGTTGATTTATTTTAATATATGTTTTAAGATTAAAAAAATTCTTGTTAATTTTGTAATGTTGTTAGTTATAGACACTGGTTGATGCCCTATATAATAAATTGATGAATATCATTTTGTAAATTTGTCTAGATTTATGAAGAAAATAGAGAGTTGATAAATTGTTTGGTTATTTATATATGTTTGCTCAAAATTATTAAGTGGTTATTTTTATATTTTGACGTGATAGTTTGGGTACATACGTTCCAGAATATTATTAAATTGTTTGAACTTGTTACATTAAGTTACTTATGTTTGATCCAAAGTGATTACATGGTTATAAAATGACAGTTTTACCATTACCTTCAATTAAATTAAGTTTTCTTCATCATGTTCTTCGTATTTTTCGTCAAATTTTCAATTTTTTTATAAAATACAAAATTAAGTTTTTTTTTTTCAATTTTAATCGAACGGTTCAGATCTGAACCTTTGCTTAGTTTGGATTCGAACACGGTGTTCGATTTTGAAAAAAAATAATTGGAATTTGATGTAGAACACGATGAAGATCATGAATAATAAATATAGAAAATGTAATTTGGACTTTTTTTTATCAAACAGTTACAATTGCAAATGTAGGTAACTAAAAAGGACATGCTTGAACCAAACAGTCATTTTGACAAATATAAATAACTAAACTATGTATTAACTCTCTACAAATAAATGATAAGCATGATTAAACATTTATTTTAACTAATTCCCTAATAATAAATCTACTGCAATATAAGAGGCTTTACTATATCTATTTTTCTATGTTTTTTTTCATGTGGGGTGGTTTTAGGTGGGGAGACTGATCCTCATTCGCAAAAGGATCAGCTCGTGGTAAGGTGCTGACCATGTGATTGAGGGATGCATCGCTGAACTGCTACACCATATTGCATTGTTATATTCTTTTCGATGTTGATTGTTGTTCACTCGAATATGTGATCGTTAAATTTCTGTTAAAAACTCCATTAATTTTGTTGATTGTACATAGTTTGCTGACGTGTCAGAACATGATTGGTCGTTATGCAAAAAATGTAATATTTTATTTTAAAGATGAAAAAATACTTGAAAATCGAAAAAAGTTATATGCATATTTTTTTGGAAAGATTAAACTGATTTTTTTTTTTTGCCATTTTGAAACAATTTTTTTTTTTTTTCGAAATTTCTAAATTTGGAATTTATTATTTTCTACTTTGCAATTACTCTAAATTTATGTAACGATAACTCAAGCAACATATATATTATGCATGAGTTGGTTCTCTTGTAAATATAATAATTTATGGTTGACTAACATGCATGAGTATACCAACGCTAGCACCGCTGCATGATCGTCCAAAGAATATGACGATATCTCAATATGTCAATGCACTCATTAAAATTCCAAGTGCACGGAGGAATGAGCTGACCAGAAGGTAAACCAGGAGTCTTTACTTCTTGATTTTGAACAAAGTGAGGTCGACGATAATAATCAAGACCACAATTATTCCATGAAAACTACCATTTAATCTCTACGTGTTGGATTTAACTATGATACTTTAGTAGTGAATGTAAAATTGACATAATACTGTATTTCTATACTTGTTGAAATTAAAACTATAAAACATTAATTTCCATACTGATAATACGTTATAACGTGAAATTAATTGTTGATTAATATCACATTTCTTAGTGTTAATTGATGTTATGTTTCGTCTTATCAACTTGTTTAACAGATAAAAATATTTTATTATCGTATTGTAGTAACTACTTGTGTATTATATTTGTAGTTATAATGCCGATATGAAAGAAAAAAAAATGTCTTCTTTCGCGCTAGTGTATTTTGCAGCACTTGTTTCTTTCTACCAAGATGCAACATATTAACGATAAAGCACAATAATTATCTTAAGAAAATTAAGATATTAATTTATAGTGAAATTATGACAAAAATATGTAGATATAAGACATAGGTCTTGAGAATAGAATTCAAACTACTTCAAAAGATAATATAGTTGCAATTCGTAGAGTACAACTAATAAATCATTAAAAGAGCTGATGTAGCTAGTACAAATACCCTCATACACCGTGGTTTTCAAACTCTACTACATACATATCCTTGTTGGTTGCGTTCATTGATTTAGGAACCAACTTGTAAAGGAATCCGTCTACCATAAACGCCAAAGTACACCAGATGGAAAATACAAGAACCCCGATGCTACAGATAATCGAGGGCGTAAAATATGCAATCAGTGCTTGCACAAATATAGACACAAGTGACACGAATTGCTTTATGGCGACATCCAGTGGATACTTGATCCAACCTGTTGTTAGCATATGGTGACGTGGCGCCGTAATAGGAGTCCGTTAATTAAGGGAATTACCTAAGTTAATTAGGTAATTGTCAATCTGGGCTAATTGGGCCAAATCCAATTGGTAATTGACAAGGGAGGCCCAAAATTGGGCCTCCTCCTTATACATGCAATTCGGCCGGCCACGCTATACCACATTGGTTGGAGTTGTCTTTTGGCAACTCCACCAATACTATATATAGGGATGTCTGCTAAGGGTTTATTCACTCATTCATAATAACAAGGATCTCCATTGAGAACACTTGTTTCCCTTAGTTAAATTTCGGCACCATCACATCTGGTCTGAGGTTCCATCTCCGTTAAAGAATCGATCAGAGGTCTTGTTGTGGAGCTACATCGCGTGGGACTTCTTCTAACGAAGAACTTGCACGTGGTTCCGACCGGAGGATCGGAACTCCCTCCACATCGTTCTTGGGCAGGAAAGCTAAAATGTATGTGTACTAATTCCGCTGCGTAGATTAGATTTCTTGCTAGTACACGTTTAGCATTCTGTAGTATTACGTCCCCGTAATCCAACAATGGTATCAGAGCCTGTGTTAGGAGTTCTTAAAATTTTGATAAACTGATGTTCTTGATGTTCATAAAAAACAGAATTTTTTATGTTCATGAACACCATGAAGAATCCGAAATTTTTAAGTAGATTTCATGTGTTCGATCTTTAAAAACTTAAAATTTTCAAATTTACATGTTTTTTTAGATCAAAACCGAATTTTTCATGATCAATTTAAGTTTGATGTTCATAATCTTCAAGAACACCATAAGTTTTATCAAGAACATGTTTTGGATTCATGATCAAGTTAGAGTTTGATCTTAAAATTTTACAACTTTTCCAATTTTCTTATTAGTGCCGAAAATTCCTAGGGGTGTTTTAGGTAAAAATTTTAATTTTCTTGGCCACCAAGAAATTAAAATTCGGCACAATCTATAATAGATACAAGTTGCCATTTTTAAATTTTATTAATAGGTAACTATATCTAGAAGTTAGAAATAAGGATAGGTTCTAATATAATATTGTAAAAGATATTAACTATCAATATATATGGATTAAAATAGGGTTAATATATATATATTGATAGATTTAGTTACTATTAAACAATTAAGAAGATAATTTGTCTACATATTTTAATCCCTAAAAGATATATTCGACAATATATATATATATATATATATATATATATATATATATATATATATATATATATATATATATATATATATATATATAATTCGGCTGAAAATATATATATATATATATTTATATTGTTGATTGATTTATATCTTAAAGATAGAATCTTGACAATATATATATATATATATAATTCAGCCAAAATTGTATATTAATATATATTTATATTGTTGATTGATTTACATCCCAAAGATAGAATCTTGACAATATTTATATAAATATATATACATATGCCGAATTTATATATATATAAAAATTATTTTATATAATTAATAATTCTTGATGGCTAAGTTAAGTTTTATGGTGGATTTTAAAACCCTACTTAGCCTATAGAATTATTTCGGCCGGACCCTAGGGTTCATGGGCCGGTCCAATTGCTAAACCGGATCGGGATAAACCTATATGGGTTTTCTTAATCGGGTCGGGCCATAGTAACTAAACTGAACCTAACCTAACTGGTTTTGAGTGATAAACCAAACCACTATCTTATTTTATTGAACCTTTTCGGACCAAACCAGAATTTTTAAAAACATACCGAGTTGAACCGGATTTTAAAATTTGGACCAAACCTCTTTAAAATTTCAAAAATTTTATATTGTTCAATAAAATAGGATGTCAAATTTTAAATCCAAAATGTTTTCGAACTTAAAAATTAGCCTAAACGGTGCTCTTAGGGTTTGTGTTTTAATACACGGTTTCAATCAAAACCCTAATGCCTGGTTTCGATTATGGGGATGGATCTTGGACTTGCATGTTTTTGGGACTGGATTAAATTAGTGGACTGATTTGCAATTGTTTACTTTCTGCATCATATATTTTGATATAATTAGAACTGTTGTCTTGACTTAGTCAAGCTAGCTGGATATTATATTGCGAGCATTGAGCTCTGGGATTTAAATATATGGTTTGTGCAATAGGATAGACATGCTATGCTGATTGAAAGTGCCTAGAATCCATGTCTAGAAATTTGCACGATTGATTGTAAGCATGAATTGCAAAACAACCCCTAATATTTTCAAAGCGTTTTATAAAACCGAAAATTCCAGTCGCCAATTATGCATGATGTGTGCGGATATTGCATGTTTTGACGCGTATGCTAGGATGTTCGCAATAGAACGCATGTGATAATTTACTTTACGTAGAATTATGTATGCTAGGAACATTAGACGCATGACGCGTAAGCATGTTGTGTTCGATATTTATGGCATGGTATGATGATTTGCTAGATGTAGTATAATTATAAATACGCATGCGTAAATTATCGGATAATTTTACAAAATCATAAGGGCCTTGGGAAAGCCAAGATCGGGTATGCTTATTTAAAAATTCCCGTTCCCGTAATTTGCAATAGAATAACCATTTTCAAAAGACTGATATATTAGATTGAAACGACAATAGTGTGAATTCTTTCACGACACCCCATTCCTCGGTTCACTGAAGGTTGGTTTAGTTTAGTGACTGAAGAATCACTATTCGTCGTATTCCATCATAATAGATAATCCGATGTTTGCAATTCTGTCAAAATGTTGTTCTCTTCCTAACTTTACATGATTGTCATCATAATAGTTATAAATGGCTCGGTCGGATCGTTTTAAGAAATTATGCAAACTGGATAACATTAATTATGATGATTGGACAACTAGAGTTAAAAATGATCTAATTCCCGCGGGAGTTAAGGATCGCGTTGATCCCAAGGACAAACGGATATATGTGGACGAGAATTGGGAGCCCTACAGATACAACGGTGCAAACAGGTTATGAAGGGATCAAAAAGCACGCGAGATTATTTGCTCGCATATTACAACTGAAACGGAAGAAAGCTTCGTCAAAAGGAGCGCATTGCATCTTTGGTGCACCTTACACCTTCGCTACGGCAAGGGAAATGCGGCTGAAGCAAGATAATTAATGGCCTCGTACCATGAAATTCTATGCAAGGAGAATGGGATAGAAACCGTTCTAGACTCCGCGGATGAATGGGCAGAAATTCGGAAGGTGATGAACATGTTTCCTCTTTCATGGTTTGCTGATGATAGCTGACTTACACGTCTGATCACAACAATTAAAACGGCAATGAACTTGTATGATGCCGACCATAAAGATAGAAATATCTCCAAACTTCCTGATGTGTCGGAGACCAGATTTGCTGGACTTCAGAATTGTTTGGCTAAACCCAACAAAAGGTCTAAACGATGATCCAGTGCGACAACCACTGTTGATTCATGTGCCGTAAAAGGTACGCCTCGTTTACCACAATACATAAGACGGTTACACGTTTTAATTGATGCAAAAATATCTGACATAATTCAATTCTTGAATTAATTTTCAGGTGGACTGCTCAAAGTGGTGAAGACTTCCTGCCATATATATATGTGACTTTCTTTGCTTAGTTGTAATTATTGATCCGTGAAATCTGTCGTTGTTTTTGTTGGGATCCTTATTTCTCGTCTATTTGTTGAACGTAATTCGGAATTATTGAATGAGGTAGTAACCATTCATTTTTTTTAAATGGTCTGCCTTTCGAAATTAATCGGCCCGGTTAAACGAGATCGATCCGGAACAAGTAACTAAAATTCCATCAGTAGAATGATTGGATTAAACATTTATCCGAACTCATATCATCATTTTAAACACATACATAACTCGCATAACAAACGTAAAACGAACCGATCGATATTAATTCTTATTTGCTAAAATACTTCATTATAAATTGTATCCCAAAATAATATGCATGTTAAAACCGATTTGCTTTTTAAATTTGGAGACTAAAACGATTCTCAAAACCACGGTTTTAACCGGGTATGCGCGTGGCGCATGTCACCTCGAAAGACGGGACACATCGTTTTAGAATACGAATTTAATAATCAAGTATTTTTATGAATGCCGGAATTTTCGTTTGTAATTCTTCAGATATAACTCATTGATAACTACTTAGATTTTATGTAATCCTTCCAGCTACTACAATCTAATTAGAATATCAACCACGGCATTAAAAGCGACAGCTTAAATGCATGGTCCATAAGATAGATAAATCTATGGATGAGTTAAATAAACGAAAAGAAGTAGTCGGTAAAACGACTCTCCCACCCTTAGCCTTGAACGAAGATTTTGGCTAAAAGACATTCATTAAAACACTTCAATAAACATAGCTTAGAATTACATAATGTTAGAGTTACACATTAATTGTTCCTGCGGGATGAGATTAATTTAACTCACATTAATGTAAAACACTATGTTCTGACAAAATCGGTTAACGCGTTACCATAAAAGCTAATGAATGATTCGGGTAAAACCTTATCACAAAGACGCATTAATTTGCGCATTAAAACGAGTATTCATTAAGAGTACGCATTACTCGCGAAGAATACGAGTTTTAAAATTAGCTTGGAACAATGGTTTCGTGGATAAACATGACACATTATAAAGGTTTGAGGATGAATTTCCAACGCTTTGCAGAACGAAACAAGCTAGTAACGATCAGACTAAAACATGGGATTAACGTGCCTAGACATAGTCAAAGGCAACGAACTTCTCTCGAGAAGTGTCCCATCAAATAAGATGTGTTACACATCTTGGTATTCGTTCTTGAACCAGTAACGGTTCATCAAGCAAAGGAAGGACCTCAAAACGAGGGAATGGAGGAAAACAATGGAGGATGAAATTGCCTAATTAAGAACTAATTCATTTTTAGTCTTTAGTTGATTTATCTGTTAACCACAGAACTAGAAAGTGAAATCTTAGAATTCACTTCTGGTGGAAATTTCGAGTGGTGCAAAACTCAAATAATTGCGAAAGGATATACCCAAATTCACGGTGTAAACTTTGATAAAGACGGACTCACCAACTATGCGTTACACCATAGTCTGGGTCGTCCTTGCCCATGATTGCAAGTCTCGAACTCGAGCATGCATCAAAGGGACATTAAGACCAAACCTCTCCAAGTAAAACTATAGAAAGAGATCTACATGGAGCAGCCAGAGAGTTTAATTACTCCTGGCAAAGAACGCAAAGTTTGCAAACTCCAAAGATCTATATACGGTCTTAAACAATCGTCCCGGCAATGGTATCGCAGATTCCACGAGGAAATCGTTGGAAACGGATTTGTGAATCTTCACAAGGACCCTGTGTATACACTAAGACCTCCGGGTCTAAGTATGTCATCATAACACTATACGTGGATGATATACTCATTGCTGCGAACGATATGAGTTTCATGAATAAATCAAAGTCTTGGTTAGCATCAGCATTCGAGATGAAAGACATGGGAGAGGCCACGTACATCTTAGGAATCAAAATTGCCCGAGATCGTGCCGCCCGGAGATTATGTCTATCTCAGGAATCATACATCAACAAACTATTGAAAAGATTCAGAATGCTGGATGCTAAACCCGTGGATACGCCGGTTTGTTCGGGTGCGCGCTATCGAAGCGTGATGGCCCGAAAAACCAGCAGAAGCGTGAACAAATGAAGAATGCAGAGTATCTGAGGCATGGTAGGGAGTCTAATGTACGCCATGCTCTGTACTCGGCCATACATCTGTTACGCTGTGGGCCTAGTAGCAAGATTCCAATCAGATCCTAGTTATCAACATCTAAAGGCCATAAAATGAATTATCAGATATCTGAAAGGTACTGCCGACTACGTTCTGTGTTATGAGGGCGATCGGCTCGAATGACCGGTTATAGTAACGGCGACCACGGTGGCGATCCATATGATCGTAAGTCCACCACAGGAGGAGTTTTCCTCCTTGCGAATGCTGCCATATCATGGGTAAGCAAGAAGCAATCTTGTGTCGCGCTTTCCACTATGGAATCAAAATTCGTTGCCCTCTCCAAAAACACACAAGAAGCGGTCTGGCTGAAAAGACTTCTTACTGATTAATTGGCACCAACAAGAAGAGTAAACTTGTGAAGGTGTACTCCGACAGTCAGGCGGCCAATGCGGCAATTAAGAATCCAAAGTACCATAGTAGGACTAAACACATTGATGTGAAATACAATTATGCTAGGTCGGTTCTGGAAGACAACATAATCGCTTTAGAATACTTGCCTACAGACAATATGGTCGCAGACCCTTAAACTAAGCCATTACGTAGGGAAATTTTTGAAAAGCACGTAAAACTGCTTGGATTACGTAGGGCTTAAACTGTGTGGCTTGTAAAAGTGATAACATTTTGACATTTGAAATTATGTTTCAATTGAATAAAAGAATTGCAATTTGAGTTTATGATTTATCGACGTCATAATGATTAACAACATCAGATTTTACGGTCTATAAACTAAGTCGTAGGAGGAAGTAAAATTCTTCCACCAAAATTATGTCGAATGTGAACCTTGCCTCGTCACACATGCACGGTCATCTTGTAAGGAGAGAGGGACCTCTACCATAACAAGATTGGCTAAGAATCAGGGGGTAAACCTGATTAAGTAAAACGATAACATTGTCACGCTTAACAGCATGACTTAATCTTCGTTTTGTAAATCGCCGAGTTGGACTTTGTCCATCACTATATCACATTCAAGGCCAGATGAGATATTATGCGATAGCATTATTGACATATCCCATCCCTGGCTTTACCAGGTGTGCTATCGACGCGTGCTTCATACTGCGCGTGCCATATACGACCACGGGGTCATGGTCGGTTGTGCTAGCTAGAATCCTTGTGATTCAAAGGGCGCATACTTCTTCACCTTGAGCGTGTGATTGATCCCGGATGTCTTATGAAGAGGCATCCAAAGTATCCTCATGGACTCAGAACTTATACATAAGGTCTGGCTCAATGCTCGCTTCCCGGAGTACGAGCGTAGTGCCAAAGAAAACGGCCAAGTGACCACGTCTTGAAAACCGGTTGAGTCAGACTAAGGGTATAAGCGATGGGGATGGTCAAGTTCACCTTTAATTCACCGACTCTCGTGTTCACTAGGTGGCCGCCAACCGGATATTAGTTGAAGGTTGTGAACACTTGTACGGATGCCCTGGAGAAGTATTCCTTTGTGGAAAACTGGGCAATTGGAGAATTAACAGTTGACCAAGGATACAATGCGGTACATAGTTTTATTTCAGACAGGTTTGGTTCATGAAAAGGAATCAACGTTCTGCAGGCGCTACAATACTCCTAACAGATGAGAAGCACGATGCCCGTCGTATCCGCCGGTCGCACGGCAAGCCTGTATGAACTATTCGGAGACAGAGACGAAGACTGAAGACTTAGATGTTTATACTATTGCGTAACCGTATAGATTAACGAGCACCCTCCCATTCCGGCGAGTGGGAGTTGTTAGCATATGGTGACGTGGCGCCGTAATAGGAGCCCGTTAATTAAGGGAATTACCTAAGTTAATTAGGTAATTGTCAATCTGGGCTAATTGGGCCAAATCCAATTAGTAATTGACTAGGGAGGCCCAAAATTGGGCCTCCCCCTTATACATGCAATTCGGCCGGCCACCCTATACCACATTGGTTGGAGTTTCCTTTTGGCAACTCCACCAATACTATATATAGGGGTGTCTGCTAGGGGTTTATTCACTCATTCATAATAACAAGGATCTCCATTGAGAACACTTGTTTCTTTTAGTTAAATTTCGGCACCATCACATCTGGTCTGATGTTCCATCTCCGTTAAAGAATCGATCAGAGGTCTTGTTGTGGAGCTACATCGCGTGGGACTTCTTCTAACGAAGAACTTGCAAGTGGTTCCGACCGGAGGATCAGAACTCCCTCCACATCGTTCTTGGGCAGGAAAGCTAAAAGTTATGTGTACTAATTCTGCTGCGTAGATTAGATTTCTTGCTAGTACACGTTTAGCATTCTGTAGTATTACGTCCCCGTAATCCAACACCTATTGGCGGGTATACTAATGATTATCCCACAATGAAACAAGCTTGCAGAAATATGGTTGAAACTCTAACGGGGATGTTAAACTAACTGTGGAGATCATTTATAAGTAGTACCACAAGTCACTATCTTCTAAACAACAATAATTTATCATTGTTCCAACTAACCAATTTAACTATTATTAAGAGAAATAGATACAAACAAAATAAAAATACATGTAAAACCATCATTGTAGAATGAGCTATACACTGAATCTTCACACCGAAATGACTAATGACTAGAGACCAGATTCCTAGCCAAGTGGACTGGCAAATACTAATGTCAAGTGAAATAAACTATGTCACCTCGTTGCTAGTATTCACTAACAACAAGATGACATGATTATAGAGGTTGACATCCATAACTGGCGTGATAACTGTCCTAACTATCTCAATGATGAGAGGTGGGCAATTATGATTCGTCGGACATGAGAACACATGGTATCACTTACTGTCTAGTGCAACTGGAGCATTCATCCTCATCTGAAGTAGTATTGGTAAATATACTACAAGAGTGGTTGATATGGCACTGGTGAGCCAATTGTGATTTTCCGGTACGCTCTAGGCCTCTTCGCATCTACCAATACATTGATCCCGTTGGTTAGTATTGGTCCAAATAAAAGACTAAATGTTTGACATTTTTAGCAACGTTGGTGTAATGATGAGATCCATAACGATTATTGAAAAAATCTAAAAAAAGACATTTAATCATTTTCACACTTTTAACGATATACATATGATTAAACTATTGAGTATGTTTAAACGAATTGAATAGTTTTTTAAAATTAATTATTTTTTAGATTTTGGACTTAATAGTTGTGAAGTCAATTTTAATGTGTACTTTATAATATATTTTTTTGAAAAGTACGAAAAAGATGTGATTTTTTTAAAATATTTCTTGACTAACTTGAATCAGTATACTAATGTCAGTACCGCTGCATAATCGTCCAAAGAATATTGCAATTTCTCTATCTACAATTGCACTCGTCGGACTTCCAAGTGCATAGAGGGATGAGCCGACCAGAAGGTAAACCAAGTGTATGCACTTTTTGATTTTGAACAAAGTGAACTAGTTAATAATAATTGAGATCACACAATGCCATGAAAAAAAGAATTTAATCCCTGCGTTTTGGATTTAACTATGATACTTTAGTGGTGAATGAAAAATAGACATAATATTGTATTTCTATATTAGTTGAAATTAGCTATATAATTATGAAACATTAATTTATATACTGACAATTTCTTATAACGTGAAATTAATTGTTGATTAATGTCGTGTTTCTTTTTAAGTGTTAATTGATGTTATGTCTCTTGTCTTATCTGCTTGTTTACTGATAATTTTTTTTTTTTTTTTATCGTAGTGTAGTAACTACTTGTTTGTTATCATTGTTGTTATAATGCCGATAAAGAAAAAGACATGTCTTTTTTCGTGTTACTGTGTTTTTATGATTAAAATACGTTGTGCCTACCATACCACTAGTCATACAATATGATGTCCACAACTAAGTTAGCACCGCTCTATGAGTTTCATCTCCCGCCTCGCATGCCATTTTCAATTTTCATAATAGGTTACTCGATCATTCATTCGCCATCGGGATGGATACAGTTCACACTCGACAATGCTATGAAGGCATGGCAAATCGCATGTTATATATATTGTAATTGTGTAGGGATTAATCCGATTTTGGACACCATTCATAGTTTGCAGGATTAGAGTTTCTGTATTTGTTGTAAGGACTGATTTAACGTTGTTTCTAGCTGCATTTCTTTACTTTTTTTTTTTTTTTTTGCCAATAAGCTGCATTTCTTTACTAGTTGGTTCCTAACACAAGGAACACACCAAATGAAGAAGTGTATGATAGAACATTTCCAAAACCACAAATTATGAGGATATAGGTATTAGAATTTTGGGAAGTTAGTTGTGTTAGAAACCAATAATGTAATACTAAACTAAACTGATTGTTTGGGTAATTTATTTGAATACTATGTTTAAGACTAATGTTTATGTGCTGCAACCTATTTATTTTATTATTATTAACATAAAGATGATGAGTAGAGTAATGGTGATGAGGGTACATGCCGATTAAATTTAAATGATGGGTTGAAGCTTATACGACTATTTGGATGGGAAAATGATCGTCCAAAGAATATGACGATCTCTCAATCTACCAGTGCACTCGAGACACTTCCAAGTGTGTGGACGGATGAATCGACCAGAAGGTAAACCAAAAGTCCGCACTTTCTGATTTTGAACAAAGTGAGCTCGACAATAATAATCGAGATAACAATAGTTCCATGAAAACTAGCATTTAATCCATGCGTGTTGGATTTAACTATGATGCTTTAGTAGTGAATGCAAAATATATAAAATATTGTATTTCTGTACTAGTTGAAATTAGCTATAACTATGAAACATTAATTTTTGGGTTAAAAGTACTTTTCACACCACATGTTTGACCGAACGTGGCTTTTAGTACCAGATGTTTGGTTTTGTATACTTTTGGTACCAAAAGTTTGAAAAAATGTGGCTTTTGGTACATCTGTTAGTTGTCGGTTAGTTTTGGCGTTAAATGACATGTGCAAGTCACGTGACCGACCCTAAACTTTTGATTTTGTTCAATTTAGTTCCTCAAATATATTCCTAACTTTTATTTTGTTTAATTTAGTCATAAAATCTCAAAATCGACATCCCAGTTGACCTACCCCAATTGGGTTAATTGGACCTAATTGGGTCTAAGTCAATTGGGTTTGATTGGTTCAATTGGGTTCAATTTTGAAGTTTTAGGACTAAATTAAACAACATAAAAGTTAGGAATATATTTGAGGGACTAAATTGAACAAAATCAAAAGTTTAGGGTTGGTCATGTGACTTGCACATGTCATTTAACGGCAAAAACTAACGGCCAACTAACAGATGTACCAAAAGCCACATTTTTTCAAACGTTTGGTACCAAAAGTATACAAAACCAAACACCCGATACTAAAAGCCACATTCGGTCAAACATGTGGTGTGAAAAGCCACATTCGGTCAAACTGTAGATTCAGAAGATCTTGTTAGGCACAACAACTGGCTCACTCACCATGTTCTTCTTCTTTTTATTCATACTTTTTAGTTATATAACATCAAATTTGGCATTTGATGACTTAACCTTCCAATTTTGAATGATCCTGTCTGCACATCTCCCTTTCGCTAGCTAGGACCTAGCAAGTCGAGACTAAACTTGGGTCATATGACGTTGTGAGCTTGGATTTCTTGTGCAGCATAAGGCGTCTTAAGGTTTAAATAGTGTATGTAGATAATAATTTAATATATATATATATATTATTTACATAGCGGTCTATTTCGCAAATAAAGTGTATAAATATATTATTTAAATATAAATTTGTAATTATTTTTTTATTTATTTTATGTAGATTTTAAAATATATAAAATCCTTTTTAAATTTTCAGTTATTCAATGTTTTATATCTAAATTTGCGGAGCAATAATTAAATTAGGAAACGATGACCATGCAAAACGCATACGTACTTTCAATTATTTGTTTCTTTATTTTATGTAGAGTTTAGAATAAGATAGGAAATCTTTTCTAAATTTGCAGTTACTCAGTATTTTATACCTAAATTTGCTGAGCTCTAATTAAATTAGAAAACACCGACTGTTCAAAACGCATTCGTGTCAGTTGAAGAAGTTATCAAAGTCGAATTAATATACTATTATTATAAATATACTAAAAAAGCATAAAGTTTGAGCATCTTTCTGCATTTTCATTCAACTCAATATTAGAAACATAAAGTCTATATGGGAATAAGATATATTAGAGATAATTATATTTTATAATACTCAGATAAATCTAGATTAGGAATAGATATATTCTTAGTATATTGTTATAGATTTAGATAGATATAGTCTTGTATATATATATATATATATATATATATATATATATATATATATATATATATATTAAATGTACACATGGTATCAATAATACAATTCTCAAAACAATATCAATAATACAATTCCCATTCTTCCATATGGTATCAGAGCTTTCATTCCTCCTAATATATGCTGGAGCATTCCTGGAAGCTTCTCGACTTGCCATATTTGGATATTTCCTCATTTAGATGCGTCACACGTCACGTGTGTCACACGTGGTCCAAAATTAGGTGTTTACAGTTTGCCCATCTTTGGACGGATTCCCGTAGAACATGTTCGAGGGGATTCGTCCAAAGACAAGGAAACACCGAATTTTGGATCAAAAGTCTGTCTTTCTTTTGAGTCTTCAAGGGAGCTCCTGGCTTATTTTGGATGGTGCGATCTGCAAAACGAAGATCATGTCGAGTTACTTCGACACTAGATGATCGTTTTGCGCAATCAGGTTTATCCCCATGATTCTTAGCCGGCCTTGCTTGGTAGAGGCCTCCCTCCACCGCAAGACGACCGTACCTGTGTGACGAGGTAAGGCCCACATTCGACATAGTTTTGGCAGAGGATTGCATCCTCCTACGACTTAGTTTATAGACCAAAAATTTGATGTAATCAAAACATTATGACGTCGATAGATCATAAACTCAATTGCAATTCTTTCGTTTCAAAAATGTAACTTCCAATTATCAAAATGTTATCACAGATACATGCCATATCTAAACCCCACGCAATCCAAGCAGTTTTACATGCTTTTCGAATATCTCCTTGCGTAGTGGTTTAGTTAATGGGTTAGCAATCATATTATCAGTGGACAAGTATTCCATAATGATTATATTGTCTTCTACCATAAATTTAGCATAAAAGTATTTCAGATCAATGTGTTTGGTCATACTATGGTACTTCGGATTCTTTACTACCGCAATGGCTACTTGACTGTCAGAGAACACCTTCACAGGTTTACTCCCGACATCACCATCTAGCAGCGCAATAAGAAGCCTTTTTAGCTAGACCGCTTCTTGTGCGTTCTTAGAGAGAGCTACGAAGTCTGATTCATTCGTTGACAGCGCGACACAGGTTTGCTTCTTGCTCGTCCATGAAATGACGACATTTAGCAAGGAGAAACACTCCTCCTGTGGTGGACTTATGATCATCCGGATCGCCACCATGGTCGGCGTCACTGAAACCGGTAAATTCTAACTTACCGCCCTCATAGCACAGTGCGTAGTCGGCAGTATCTTTTAGATAACGAATTATTCGTTTTACAGCCTTTAAATGTTGATAGCCAGGATCTGATTGGAAACGTGCTACTAGGCCCACGGCGTAAAAAATATCTAGACGGGTGCATTGCATGGCATACATTAAACTACCAACCATGCTTAAATACTCTGCACCCTTCATCTGTTCACGCTCTGCCAGGTTCTTGGGGCTGTCACGTTTTGATAGTGCACACACAAACACCATCGGTGTATCCACGGGTTTGGCATCCTATAATCAGAACCTTTTCAACAGCTTGTTGATATAGGCTTCTTGAGACAGACATAATTTCCGGGTAGCCCGATCTCTAGCAATCTTAATGCCCAAGATGTAAGTGGCATCTCCCATGTCTTTCATCTCAAATACAGATGCTAACCAGGACTTTGACTTATTCATGAAACTCACGTCGTTTGCAGCAATGAGTATGTCGTCCACGTATAAGGTTAAGATGACATACTTAGACCCGGATGTCTTATAATACACGCACGGATCCTCGTGAAGATTCACGAATCTGTTTGCTACGATTTCCTCGTGGAATCTGCGGTACCATTGCTGTGACGACTGTTTAAGACCGTAGATGGACCTTTGGAGTTTACAAACTTTACTGAGTATGCGGTTTTAACATTCATTTGGTGCAGCTCGAGATCGAGATTAGCGACCTGGTCCATAAATGGCCCTAACCCATGCACAGTCAGTGAGTTCGTCTTTGTCAAAGCCCACTCCGTGAAATCGGGTAAGTCCTTTCGCAATAAGTCGGTTTATCCGAAATTTTCCATCAGCGGTGAGCCTTCTTTCAGGGCTCACCTTATCCTTATGCCCCGTGGTTAGCAGGTAAATCAACTATAGACTATAATGGTTTTAATTTAAGGTGATCTCTCTCTTTTATTATTTTCCTCCGTTTCTCCACTTGAGGTCTTTCCAATGCTTGTCAACAGTTATTAGAGTTAGGTTTTCACCCTACACGATGGGATACTTCTTGGAGAAGTTCGATGCCTTTGACTTTCGTCTTGACTTGTTTATCCCATCTTTAGTTTGAACATCTCTTCCACTCGGAATAATGCCTCTTATCGGAGCATCGCTTCAATTGGGAACCATTCTCCCACTCAGAACAATGCTTCTTATCGGAGCATCGTTTCTATTGGGAACAATAGTAGTGCTAGAACCTTGACCTACAACTTTCCTTTGACAACCTCTTGGTCTCGGGGTTTCACTTCCGAGATGAATTCCTTGATCGCTAGGATCTAGAACCAAGTTTGGTTGGTTCACTCCCACTAGAAACAATGGGTAGTTTAGGTAGTTGCGTCATTCATGGTTCATCAATTTGACCATTTGTGTGTGGTAGGGTTTATTCCTCCCACTGGATTTATTATGAAAATGTCCCAATTCTCATTTACCATGTCATTCACTTGAGTTGCTGGTTTCAAATCTCTCCCACTCGAATTAAGTGGGACATGATTATCAGTTATATCCTGCTTCGTTTTGATCAAGACTACATTATTTTGAAACTGTCCATGCATCGGAAAATTCGTCCTCTTAGTGATGTAATGTTTCATGTTCGACCACAGCACCATTTACCCCAAACTTTAAACATGTATTTTTTAAGAGTAGGAATCGAACTATTGTCCGAAATACGTGTTTTAGTGCGCATTTTAATGTCGCATGATGATATGATTTAACTCATCATCATCTTTTAGCTTTGAATGGCGACGTTTCTTACCGATTCATTGGAACTCAGTTTTACATGTATGTGAATCATCTATCATCATCCCATAGGGAACGTTTGATAGAGTGACTCCAACATTATGTATATAATCTGTGCTACTTGAAGTGTGTTATTTAATTTGAATGCCTAGCCTGACTTATCGTTCAAGGCGTTTGGAAGGAAAATCGTTTAATCGACTTCATCCTTCTTCGTTTGCAAACTTATCTCAGAGGTTTTATCCCACCTTTGAACTGAGCATCTTAGTTTTTCACCTTATGCGTCAGTTGATACTTTTACAAGGTCGTGGTGGCTCTGAAGCCTACTTAGTACCGATGTAAATGGTATCAATAAGTTGTTTCCGGAGGAATGCAAACGAAAATTCAGCACTTCATTATTCAAACACTTCATCATTAAATTCGTATTTTGAAACGATGTGTTCCGTCTTTCGAGGTCCACTTGCGCAAGGCGCAATTTACTCTAGTTTTAACACTTGGTTTAATCGTTTCATTTCTGAACTTAAATTTAATTTAATCCAATCGGTTTCAAACATGATCATCTCTACAGTTTATTTCATTCAATGTAGTATTAATAATAAAATAATATTTATAACCGGTTCGTCCCTAGAACTACGCAATCGATGCTAATGTTATTCTAATGGAGTATTATAACCAGTTTGTTTGATTTAGCTATTTCCAATAGCCTTATTACTTCGGTTTACTTACTTTTCGGATCGATCTCGTTTCTAGCCGAGTCGATTAATCTTGATAAGCAGAACTCATTTCGAATCGAATGGTAACTACTTTATTCAACAATTCCGAAACAATAATGATAACCAAAATTCAAACAAATAAAATGAACAGTAAGAAAAATGACCACAATGGCATAAATTCTAGATCATCCACGAAGCTTTAAGAGATAAAGGTAGAGCTTTGGGAGGACATAAACGAGACAATTATTGTACTTTTATCACTGGCGTTCATCACACCGGATGTTCGTTTGAGGACCAAAATGATGATCCCGTTTCCTCTGCATCTCCCCTTGATCTCTTGCGGTGAAGCACAGAAGAACCCTCCGGTTTCTTTTGTTTGCTTTCAACAAACAGGACCGTGATAAACTTAATTAATTCAATCAAGTAACCAAGTCCGTTGTCGGCGGCTAACCATGAAAGAGGGTACCTCTGTGCAATACTGAGTATCTTTCTCCAATAAGATCTCTCGTTCGTAAGATCTGAGGTGGGTTTTACACCTGCATCTTGGGAAATAAGGGCAACATACTCAAACATCACTCTTCTGGCTCAGCAGCCCTTCCTCCGCCGAAGCGGAGTCTAATGGCACACCAAATTTGAAGAGCACTTAAGTTGAGTTTGAAGTCCTCTGCAACCTCTCTATCCAAGGTTGCCAGTATCACCTTGCAAGCTTTCCAATATTCAAGGCTCCTCACCTTATTCGGGTATGTAAGGACGCCCTGTTCATTCACCCATGTTCTGCCCTTATTCACATCAATACACTTGTGTATACTTTTAGCGAAAAAAGGTCTCTCACATATTCACTCCATGCATCCCAATCCATGCCATCCACATTGCGAGGCTCGTAAAAGCGAACTGACCCAGTCATGAAAACTAACACTTTGATCACGCATAATCAAGGATGTTGCGTCCTGGGTGAACTGGGTCGGATGGACGCGTCTGTCCGAGAGGGTTGTTCGGGTTTTGGGCTGACACCCTTCGCCTGGAAGAGGTATTCGCCTTATGCCGATGACGAGTGTTCGGTTTTAACGTAGTGTCTCGGAAAAAGTCGGTGTCTCGGGAAACGGTTGTATCTCAGGAGGAGTCTGTGTCTCGGTAAACGGTTGTGTCTCAGGAGGAGTCTGTGTCTCGGTAAACGGTTGTGTCTCAGGAAATGGCAGTTTGTGCACAAGTCTGAACGTCTGGGCACATCTTACTCCTATTTCTCTTCCTCGCCTTAGCTTGGGGGCCCGTTTCCTGCACAATAGGCCAGTACTAGCACGGAGAGGGGGGGGGGGTGGTGCTAGAGGAGCCCTCTCCGATGCCTAAGTCACAATAGGGCTAAAAAGGTAATCTTAGATAGAGAAAATATTTCTAGAGAGAAGTCAGAGCTCAAAGTGCCAAAGTTGGGCAAATGAGAGGATGTGTGAAAATGGGTGGCCAGGGCCTCCTATTTATAGGCTTCCTTGAGACCGGACCCGGTTTTAGAGCGGTTTGATGACGGTTCAAAGCAAGCGGTAACCGTCATCAATATTGGCAATGCGCGAACTCGACTTCTCTACACGTAACGGTAATCGCGTAAACGGTAATCGCGTAATACCCGTAGTGCAATCCGGACCTCGTCGAATTTGGGCAATTCGGCGAGGTCCGGTTTGCCGCGCAACCCGGACCTCCGGGACCGTTTTGACCTTCGGGAGACGTTTTTCAAGCCGTGATGTGTTTTTGACGTGTTTACGAGGCCCGAAACATAAATACGAACCCGAATTGGACACATATCCATCACTTGCCCCCGAGTCAAGTAACAGTTTAAAACCTTCCTTGACTGTATTTTGAGTTAGGGTACGTGTCCAATTTGAGCTTGACGCTAACCTTCCGGTTTCGATTGTCGGTTGGACGTAGAAGTCTTGATTTCGTCCGTCCTTTGATTTTTTGACCGAGTGACTTTATTTCCTGTCATCGCGGTTAGTGCAAATAGAGAATGCGCATATGTAACGTGCAAACATAATTACCACTAGGGATATAAGCAATTAGTAATATGTCATGCGGACATGCTTTTTACCAACATGTATGTAAAAGTAACGGTCATGGCAAAAACGTAATTACGTGATGCTAGAAATATAATCCGTATACTCTAAAACGACTTAGCGATTATTAAATCATGAATCATGCGATATGCAAACATGCATGTAAAATGTCGAATTTGATATGCGTAATACCAAAATAATCATGCGCGTAGGGATAAATACTTAGAAGAGGGTGGAGTGTACCGTAAGCACTTAGGCGTGGGTGTAGATGAATTACTCCTTTGATCCTTATCTTCAAGGCATCTTTTGGGATATGTGATTACACTAATCCCCAATCATTCTTCCAGCTTTTTTGGAATTCATTCTTCATCCTTCTTTGCAGGTGATTACTCCACCATTTCTAGAAACCATTTGCTTGTTCATAGTTTCTTCACTGTCGTAAACTTTAGGTGCATCCCGAAAGTTACGTGTTTGATTCTTGACTTGTTTTCAGAAATTGACACCACCGATCGACTCAGATCATCGCAAGGATTCCGGCGCCGCCTTCAGAATCGCCATACGATGCCGGACGCGCCCTCACGCGCCGTCGCGTGTGTGCTGCCCTGCCGGCGCGTGTAACCCACGCGTCGCCTTCCCATGCTCCGTTCGCGGCGGTCTTTACCTTTCTGAAATCGTCTCGACGAGTGGAGTCTATTGTGATACTTTTTGTCACATTTTGAGGTAGTCTGAAAACTCGATTTTACAGGACAGCTTCGACTTGTTTTTGAATGTTGCTGTATTGTTGTTCCTTTGAACTATTTGTCGTTGTTTGTTGCATAGAGCTGCTCATTGGTGTTCGTATGTCAAATAATTGCTGGTTTGTTGTTATTGCTATCGTCATTAGCTCATGCCTTGGACGATTTTTTTTTTTTTTTTTACCTCCGTGGATAGTTGTGGTAAAATTTCCCATTGGACATATTGCCCCCATGTCTTCGCGTGAAGGCTTTTGGTCGGTACGTGTAGTTTTTCCCTTAACGGGTTTGTTGGTTGTTGGAAGTTGCCAAACGTCTTTGGGAGTAGTCGTTTATTGTCTTGATGCCTTAGAAAAATATTTTTCCTAAGTGTTGTCGTGTTTGCTCCTCGCGGTTCGTCACGTTAGTCGCATCGCTTGCATGATAGCTTCTTAGGATGTTGGCCATTTTTGTTGCACGTATCAACTTTGCTATGCACGTTGACTTTGCTATGCGCGTTGACTTTGCTATGCGCGTTGACTTTGCTATGCGCGTTGACTTTGCTATACGCGTTGACGCTAATGGTTGTATGTTGGTAATGATAGCTTAGGCGACGTATTGTTGAGCAACATGTATAGACCGTCGGTCATTGTCTGCAAACATGTTAAAACACTTAGAAAATATTTAAACGATATCTAATGCTTGTTACCATAGATGTCGTCGTATGAGCTTTGTCGATGAGCGTCGTAGGTGTGCTTAGGAGGCATAGCTACTTGTCGTATGCAATCCACTTAGAAAATATTTTCTCCTTGTCGACATGCATCCTTTTCGACATGTGTGTACGTACATGGAAACACTTAGAAAATATTTTCTCCTTGTCGACATGCATCCTTGTCGACATGTATGTATGTACACTGTATGTGCGTATTTGCCCCCGCACTTAGAATCTTTTCACCATCCCTGGCTATGTATGCTGTCCGTATTCTTGATGCGAACACAGGTTATATGCCAACTCCTGATAATATGCTGACACATAGTTGTATGCTGACAGCTTGCAATATGCTGACTGTCATCCTGAGCAAAACACTTAGAAAATATTCCACCCTTGTAATCTTGTATGCTGGGAGTATGAGCTCGATGTTGTCATGCAATGTTAATGTGTTGAAGAGGTTGTCCCTCTTGTGTGATGCTTGTTACTTGTTGCGCGAAGACTAACGAGTCTTGTACATACATAGTTGTCTCACATGGAGCGTCCGTTGTATAAATGTTTGCATAAGTGTTGATGCGTGTTTACGCACTGACTGGATTGTTTGTTGCATTTTCCAGGATATCAGATCTTGCTGTCTTCTTGTCAGAATTAGTTTTCCCACGGCTGTTACCATGAGTAAGTCCACTATCTTCATCAAGTGCCCCCGCTACTCTGGAGTCTTCGAACACGGTCACGGTAAAGGGCTTGTGAGTAAGATGTCTCATTTTATCTTCTTTGAACTTGTTAATTTTCCATTGCTTTCATGTTGTTGAACGCGTGGCTGCAGTTTCTGTTTTTAGCACAATTCTCAAAAGATCCGACGCAGGGGCGCGTTCCTCGAGCGATTCTTAGTTCTTTATGTTGAGTACGGCCGTGCTAATTCCTTCTTGTAATAAAGAGAATAGAGTTGAGGGTCGTGCGGTGGTGTTTTCTGCCCCCCGGTCGAGGGACCGGCCCAAGGAGGAGCGTTACTCCTATTGAGGTAAGTGTTTGTTGATTGCTGATTTTGATGCACGTATTGCTGATTGTCGCCCTTATGTTGAAGAGCTATGTTGTGTTGAATGTTGAAACAACCATTCTTGTCGTGTCCTTTGTGTGGATGACGACATTGCATTTGATGTTGACATTATGAACTCTTTACCATAGGACCTTAGAGATGATGTTAACTCTTGGTTGGTGTCAGGCTGTCTGCTTCCAGCATCTTGAACCCATTGTGAATGGGTTGATGTTGTGTTGATAATTCTTTGTTCATGCCTTTGCTTGCATAATATTTCGTCACCTGGACCTGTTTTCAATAATAATCATGTGATAACTTGTTAGTAATATTTCATACCTTGAGTTATCTATGCCGTCCATATGCTTTGGACTTGGAAGATAGGATAGATATCCTTAGATGATGAACATGATGTCCGTAGTTGCGACTGTATGTCGCTCATTGTTAAGTGTTATGATCGCCCCTCTTGGTTAGATTCCAAGGCATGGTAAGATGGATAGAGCATAGGATGTTGCGACTTGCGCATTGTAGGTTTATGAGCACCCCTCTTGGTTAGATTCCAAGGCATGACAAGATGGATAGATCATAAGATGTTGCGACTTGCGCATTGTAGGTTTTTGTTGGATGTGGATGACTAGTAATCATAGATGTAGTCTCCGCAGCCGTGACCATTAGCCACTTCTTGATTGATGACTTGAGATGCTCTCAAGATTGCTTGCATGATGCATTACACATGTTGCCCTTCTTTCCTGAATAGCTTGCTGCTATATATGTTGTAACCTGTCAAGTATTTTGCGTATAGCAATTTTTCTTAACAAGTAGTGTATTTGAAAGGCGTTATCTTGGCTAAGCAAGATACTAGTTTATACCGTCTCTTAGTTCCACTCTAAGGCGACGTTGTACAAGACTCGAATTGTAAATTTTATGAGTTTTAAACAGGGTGCGCACCTGCCAGCGTGTATTAACCCGCGTTGGGGAAGCATACGTAAAAACATTTTGGTTTTTGAAGAAGTATTTTGTGAACCCTAAAAAAGCTCGTGATACACGCAAAAACCGTGTTGATAAAATATTTGGAAAGGTATTTGATACATAAAATATTTGATAAAATATTTGACAAAATATTTGTGATACATGATTCCTGCGTCCAGGGACCACGTAACAATTTTTGAAAATATGAATTGTGATGCATGCTTTCTGCGTCCAGGAACCATGCAACACGGTTTGAAAATTTGTAGTACGGAATTGTCATCTAACAAGAGGACTTTTGCCGTAAAGAGTGAACCCTTTAAAAAGGAATTCATAGTACGGGATTGTCATCTAACAAGAGGACGTTCGCCATATAGAGTGAACCCTTTAAAAAGGAATTCATAGTACGGGATTGTCATCTAACAAGAGGACGTTCGCCGTATAGAGTGAACCCTTTAAAAAGGAATTCATAGTACGGGATTGTCATCTAACATGAGGACGTTCGCCGTATAGAGTGAACCCTTTAAACAGGAATTCACACTTGTTGTAGCGTGGGGTCGTTGTCTAACAAGAGAACTTCCGCCACTTGTGGGGTGATCAGTCTCGTCTTGTATTTGCCCATCCTGTTCTGAATCCAGGGAATGGCTATGAACATGAGGATTTACCTCTAACAAGAGATGTCACAGCATGTCATTTTTTAGAAGTAAACATGGGTTTGTCTTTACAAAGAGGATACCTCAACATGCTACTTTTGATAGTAAATCTTGGTGTTAATCCAAGATATTGCTTGTAGTTGACGCCTTTGGAATAGTCGTCATTTTGATAGTAGATCTTGGTGTTTTCCAAGGTATTGCTTGTAGTTGACGCCTTTGGAATAGTCGTCATTTTAATGGTAGACCTTGGTGTTATTCTAAGGTATTGCTTGTAGTTGACGCCTCTGGATTAGTCGTCATTTTGATAGTAGACCTTGGTGTTATTCCAAGGTATTGCTTGTAGTTGACGCCTCTGGAATAGTCGTCATTTTGATAGTAGACCTTGGTGTTATTCCAAGGTATTGCTTGTAGCTGACGCCTTTGGAATAGTCGTCATTTTGATAGATAATCCGCAGGTTGTCATTGCGACATATAAGTTGACTGTGCACATAGCGCGATGGCTTTGTGTTGCCGGCACCTTCTTGAGATAGACGCCAATGTTATGAATGGAGAAATAAACTCCCTGTTGGTGTAAATAATAGATATGTTGGCATTGTATACCATAAATCCCTCCTTGAACACAATGCTTAGCTTGTATTGTTGAAGTAGATTTTTGTGCATAGGTTACTACTTGGCGTAATTCCCATGTAGTAATCGTAGTGTAGCATGTACCTACGAACAGAGTTGCTTTTGTCAGGTAATCGCAATTTTTATAAGTTTGCAAAAGTATGGAGTCACGAAATTTTCTTTTTAGTCATGCATATAATAAATAAAGTAAGGAATCTGATACGAGGATTCCTTGTTTGTGTAGGAAACTTCCCTGAGTGCGGACGCGATAGGTGCGGATCATGATAGGTATGTATATATTGGGAGCGTAGCTTTTCCAAGTATCATCCGCTATATGTGGTTGCAGCATACTGACTTTGAAAATATCTTGGGCTTAATTCCAAGTTTTTGATTCCATGATGACGCCTTTTGATGTAGTCGTCAATATGAGTAAGTTGTTGTTGATGATAAGCGTTTTCATAACGCGTAATAGATTTTTTGCTTGCACATGGCATAATATCTTGGATTGTTGATGTAGATAATAAGCGCGTAGTTTTGTTAATTCGCGTTTAATCCAAAATAGCATGCAAGACATAGATATGTACCTACAAATGTAGATTGACTTTATTAGATACTTGCGCGTATTTACATTGTTTTTTCGAGAAGGCGTCAACCGATCATTCCTTCTTAAAACATGTAAAGGAACTAGATGCGATGGTACTAAAAGCACTTAGAATAGAAATGCGCAAAGTAATCGGAAAGATAGTTATTTCTCCCGTTTCTTTCATAGTTGGTTTGACGATGATGTCGCAGAGTCAGTTGCAACAAATCGCCTTAACGCACCCAACGCGATGTGTTCTTCGATCTCCCATCTTAGTGGTAGACACATGTTTGTGTTGTGCCCCCAGGTTTTGTGGTACTTGCACCATTCCTTAACGTTGTTGCCCAAGAAAGCAGTCTTCGGAACAAGTGGACTTGGGAGCTTGTTTTCGAGTAGGTTGACGTAAATTTCTTCAGCAACCGTGTTTAGCGGTGTGAAGATGTTGTCCATATTGATGCTTGTGCCTTCCTGTTTGTTCGTTTCAGCTTGAACTTCTTTGTCCCAACTGAGGGGTGTACCCCACCTCAGTTCTTGTTCGCACAAGTCTGCTGTCTCGAGCTTGTCTTTTAGATCTGCCATGGTTTTGGTTGTTCTCCATCCATGAGTTCTTCCGAAGAGAAGGAAGGATCTGGCGTTCATGTTTGCATAGAACACGCTTATCACTTCCTCTCTTGTTGCTTTTGCCAAAGAGGCGTTGGCAGCGAATCTGTTGAAGTAGTTCATGATTGGCTCGCCTTCACCCTGCTTGACGAGCCATATTTGGTTCCATGAAGAATACTGAATGTACTCTTGTGGCTTCCAAACTATAACAGCTTGTTCATGCCTTTCATCATCAACAATTTTCTGCTTCTTGAAAGAATTCACCATTGCCACATTGAAATGGTGCTTTGCTCTTAGGGCGTTGACGTAACAACGTCTTGCGGCTATCTGGTCGCCCAGTACTTCCCCGATCCCATGGTCCGTGGGGAACTTCATCTTCTGGTGGACAGTAGAGGGCACGATCACGTAAGGGTTGATCGTTGTTCGTCCCAAAATTCCATTATAGGCCCCAAGAGATTCCACGACGACGAAAGTGACGTTGACGTGCAAAGCTTTCCACCCTTGGCCAAGGATGACAGGAAGCGTGATCGTTCCCAGGGGGTGTGTAGCTGCCCCGGCAAAGCTGACTAGCGAGAAGGTTCCCGGAGTCAAGTCTTTAACTGATCTTCCCAGTTGCTCTAGGACTTTGACATGTAGAATGTCAGCAGAGCTTCCACCATCAACGAGGATTCTTTTCACATCATATCCGTCGATGTCCATGGTTATGACTAAAGCGTCATCGTGAGGGTAAACGATATGCTTTAAGTCTTCCCTGGAAAATTGGATAACCACGTCGTCTTGCTCCGGTTGCTTGCGCTTTCCGTATTTCGGCAATGTTGCTGCTTGGGATGCATAAATGTCCCGAGCATTAGACACTTGTCCTCCGACGGCAGGTCCTCCGTGGATGACGTTGATGACACCTCGCTTGGCTGGTGGAGGGTTGTCGTTGACTTTCTCTTTGCCTTTATTTCCTCTATTTGATGAGTCTGCTTGAGCCTTCTTTGGGGGGTTGTCGCCTTGATCGACGAATTGCTTTAATTCACCCTTGAGGACGAAGTTGTTAATGCGGAAACGTAGGCTGACACAGCAGTCCGTCTCGTGGCCGAAGACCTCGTGTTTTTCACACCACTTGTCTTTGTCTTTCCCTAGCGGGCCTTTTATGAAATTGTTCGGCTATTTCCACATGTTCGCATCCTTCATTTCCCTCAGTATCACGGACAGCGGGGCATTCAATGGAATGCAGTCAGCGAGGTTTACTTCTTTTGGCTTCTGGAAATCTCCTTGTAAGGGCCTTTTCGGATGAGGCTGCCAATTTCTTCCTTGCTGACCGCTTGAGGGCGGTTTTGCTTGATTCTGCTTTGGGTTTTCTTTTGCCTTTTCCGCAGAGACTTTCGCCTTGTTCTGGCTCCTGAACCTTCCGAGGTCCACGTACTCTTTAACTCTTGCGGCTAACTCTTCTAGGGTTTCAGCCGGGCGCTTTGCCATCTTTTCTACTAGGGCATGGCCTCTTCGTCCGAGGTTTCGGATGAATGCTCGCACTATCTCTCCTTCTGTCAGGTTTCCCTGAATATCCGAGATATTTTGGTTGAAACGAACGTAATACTCAGCGAGAGATTCTTCATTTTGCTGCTGGACGTCGTCCAGAGCATTTGTTCCTTTCAGCAATGTGCGTTCGTCCATGTATCGTTGAATGAATTTAGCCTTCAGGTTTGCCCATGAGGTGATGCTTCCGCATGGCAGCGAGAAGAACCAGTGTGCTGCAGTCCCGGCAAGAGTTTGTGCAAACGTCATTGCAAAGTGGTGTGGGTTCTTCGTTCTGCCTAGCAGAGAGGCCTCGTGCTTCTGCACATGTTCCACTGGATCTCCTTTTCCGCGATAGAGGTCTCCTCCAATCCGGTACAGTGCGTCTGGGACGCGACTGTTCACAAGGTGGTCCGCAAACGGATGTGACGCCCTTTCTTCAAGTGCATGCATACCCTTCATCTTTGCTTCTTTATCTTCTTCTCCACCATTTCTTCTAACATCTCGGCAGTAAACCCTTTTACAGGTTCAGCATAACCCGTTGAAGGATTTTGCCGACCAGTGTTATGGTAGATGTCAGATTGATCTCTACTTGTGGCCTGGAAGGGATCATCCCTCGTTGGCTGCTGTGGGCAGTGGTATGGGGGTTGCCTTTCATTCCTCCAATGACGGGCTCCTTGGGAAGGAGTATATGAACGTGCGGCATCATATCTTGTTTGTTGGTTTCTGCCCTGGAATGGTCCGCCTTGGCGTGTAGTGTCTTGCGACATTTCTCTTGGCGGCGCAGCGTGTTCCTGGTTTGTTGGAGGTGGTTGAGCCGCATATCCTTGATTTTTTAGTGACTCGCGGAATGCGACTAACTCTTCCAGCGCAGCCATCATTGCTGGAGTAACGGTAGGCATCGGGTTTGCTCCCGTTCTTTGTTGTTCGCCTTGCGGCATTTCTGTCTAAGATTCATCATCATGCATCTCTGGCTCGAAACCAGGTGGGGGTGAGCGATGCTCGTCCCTTGGCTCTTGGTGGTTGTGTTGTGCGTCGGGCACATCCTCGGTTGGCATGGATGAAGCTACAGAAGTAGCTCTCGGTATGTGGGAAGGTCCTGACTGGCTTCCAGCTGGCTTCTGACCTCCTGCTCTTTTGTTTGCCGGAGACTTCTTAGGACGTCCAGGAATTTTCCTTGTATTTCTCGCGTTAACCTCTTCGGGAGGGTTGCGATCACTCGTCATGTCTTTGCGGTATGGTAGCTTTTGTTCGAATCACGGAGACGGTGCCAAATGTTGCGTCCTGGGTGAACTGGGTCGGATGGACGCGTCTGTCCGAGAGGGTTGTTCGGGTTTTGGGCTGACACTCTTCGCCTGGAAGAGGTATTCGCCTTATGCCAATGACGAGTGTTCGGTTTTAACGTTGTGTCTCGGAAAAAGTCGGTGTCTCGGGAAACGATTGTGTCTCAGGAGGAGTCTGTGTCTCGGTAAACGGTTGTGTCTCAGGAGGAGTCTGTGTCTCGGTAAACGGTGTGTCTCAGGAAATGGCGGTTTGTGCACAAGTCTGAACGTCTGGGCACATCTTACTCCTATTTCTCTTCCTCGCCTTAGCTTGGGGGCCCGTTTCCTGCACAAAGGGCCAGTACTAGCACGGAGAGGGGGGGGGGGGGGGGGGGGGGGGGCGGGGTGGTGCTAGAGGAGCCCTCTCCGATGCCTAAGTCACAATAGGTCTAAAAATGAAATATTAGAGAGAGAAAATATTTCTAGAGAGAAGTCAGAGCTCAAAGTGCCAAAGTTGGGCAAATGAGAGGATGTGTGAAAATGGGTGGCCAAGGCCTCCTATTTATAGGCTTCCTTGAGACCGGACCCGGTTTTAGAGCGGTTTGATGACGGTTCAAAAGCAAGCGGTAACCGTCATCAATATTGGCAATGCGCGAACTCGACTTCTCTACACGTAACGGTAATCGTGTAATACCCGTAGTGCAATCCGGACCTCGTCGAATTTGGAAAATTCGGCGAGGTCCGGTTTGCCAAGCAACCCGGACGCGCGTAACGCGCTTCCGGACCGTTTTGACCTTCGGGAGACGTTTTTCAAGCCGTGATGTGTTTTTGACGTGTTTACGAGGCCCGAAACATAAATACGAACCCGAATTGGACACATATCCATCAAGGGAGACAATAACATTTTGAGAAAGAATTGCATACATCAAATATATATTAAGATGGAATCCAACAAATAATGATTCATCAGTCATCTAAACCAACCGATCACCAGTAAACCAAAGGAAGATGGCTGTGAAAGAGTTCACATTACCTTCGTCTTCTGTCCAATAGATCAGTCTTTTAAAACGGTTTTAATCGCAAATTACCGGAACGAGAATTTTAAAACAAGCATACCCAATCTTGGTTTTCCCAAGGCCCTTTTATTTTGGAAAAATATTCCGATGAATTCACTCATGCATATATAATTCTACTATCCATGTAAATTATCATATGCCAGTAACATTCATCATACAAACTACAAACATGTTTACGCGTCATGCGTCTAATGTTCCGAGGAACTCATGCTTGCATATATAATTCTACTTATAAGTAAATTATCAAATGCAACTACATCCTCAACATTCTAGCATACGTGTCAAACATGTAACATTCACATCCATCATACACATTTGGCGACTGGTTTTCGATTTTAAAATAATTTTAAACATTAAGGGCTGATTTGCAATTCATGCTTATATTCAATCACGCATCATTCTAGACATGAATCCTAGGCATTTCCAACCATCACAGCATGTCTATCCTAGTGCGCATTCCATATATTTAACAAGGGCTCCGCCTATAATATGCAATATCCAGCTAGCTTGACTCAGTCAAGACAACATTTTTAATTATGCATAATATATATTGAATAATAAACAATTGCAATTCAGCCCACTAATTTATCCAGTCCCAAAACATGTATATCCGAGAACCATCCCCATAATCGAAACAATGCATAAAATGTTAGCAAACCTTGAGCACTGTGTAGGCCTATTAAGGTTCAAAACATTTGGATTTTAAAACTTGACCTCCCTATTATAATTGACTTGAATTCGGTTTTAAAAATACGGTTCGGTTTAGTCAATTTTAGTCCGATTTGGTCAGGTTCGGTCCAGAAAATTCAGTTCGGGTCCGGTTTGGTATAAACCAGTTCAGTTCGCTCTGGTTTTAATTTTAAAATCTAGTTCAGTCCGAACCGGTCCAAATAAAAATAGGGTTCGGTTTGGTTCAACACACAAAACCGGTTCGGTTAGATCCACTTAGTTACCCCGGTCCGACCTGACCCAATTAGGTCGAACCGATTGAGAAAAACTCGGTTCAATTTAAATTTGTCCCGGTTTGACATATTGGACCGGCCCAATAATTAAAATATAAAAGGTTGGGGCGAGATGTTTACTTGTGGTCCAAGTAGGGTTTTAAAGTCCAAAAAATATTTAACTTAGCCACCAAGTAACATTAACTATATAAAATAATTTCCAATATTAATAATATATATATATATATATATATTTCGGCCATATTAAAAACATATATATATATATATTTATTGCCAAGATTCTATCTATAAGATTAAATCAATCAACAATATATATATATATATATATATATATATATATATATATATATATATATATATATATATATGTAAAAATCGTCACATACATATAAATATATATTTTATTTATTGTCAATATCTTAAATAGGGAAACATATATATTAACAATATATTTTCTCAATCTTTTAGGTAACTAAAATCTATCAATAATATCTTTAACCTATTTAAATATTTAGATATATATTGATAGTTATATATATTTCTATATATTAATGTGAATCTATTCTAATGTTCCCAATTATAGATATATTGTTACCTAGAATGAAAATTAAAATATGGTAAACAATGTTACTCAATATTTCGGCCGAATTATGTCCCTTGGTGACTAAGAAATTAAAAAATTTACCTTGTAATTCACCTAGAGTTTCGGCACAAACTCTAAATTGGGAACAAGTGGTCAAATTTTAAGATCAAATTTTAATAAGATCTATAATCCAATGTTTGATTTTGATAAATATCGCCATTTTCTTGAAGATCATGAAAATTAATTTTCCTAAGAACATCATGAAAATTTTGAATCACACATAAACCAAAATTTTGAAAATTTTAAAATCCACTTTTTAAAATTTCGGTCGAAAATTATAAAACTTTCAAGAACAAAAATTTATCAAAATCATGAACTCCTAACGCAGGCTCTGATACCACTGTGAGATTACGGGGAGTAATCACTACGGAAACTAAATCATGGTATGTGCTAGTTAGTAATCGAAATTACGCAGCAGAAGATTTACACATACCTCTACAGTTATCCGTAGACCCAAGATCTTCGCAAGAGGGAGTTCACAATCCTTCGGTCGGCACTCGTAGGGGTTCTTGTGAAGGAAGCCCTACGTGGTATATTCTCCACAGCAAAGCCTCTGATCGATTCTTGGCAAAGGGACAGATCTCCGGAGTGTTTGCTCGAAGGCAAATTGGCACACCCTTGGTGTTGATGTGGTTCGGCCGAAACTAGGTGTGGGGAGGAGGGTTTTTCTCTCTAAAACACTCCAAATAAGGATTAAGGATTAACCCTAAAAATCCCCTAACACTATGTATTTATAGGAGGAGTAAAGTGGACAAAAGTCCACTTTACCCACCTTAATGTTTCGGCCGACCATGTATAAGGGAGGCCTATTATTTGGGCCTCTCATGTCAATTGGGATTTGGCTCTGGCCCAATACCCTAATGTGACATTTACCCAATTAACTTAGGTAACATGTACATATAACGGGCTTTCATTTACGGCGCCCATCACCATATGCTTACAGAGCCCTGGTCAAATATATGGAATGCGCACTAGGATAGACATGTTGTGATGGTTAAATGCCTAGGATTCATGTCTAGAATGATGCGTGATTGAATATAAGCATGAACTGCAAATCAGCCCCTAATGTTTAAAATTATTTTAAAATTGAAAACCAGTCGCCAAATGTGTATGATGGATGTGAATGTTACATGTTTGACACGTATGGTAGAATGTTGAGGATGTAGTAACATTTGATAATTTACTTATAAGTAGAATTATATATGCAAGCATGAGTTCCTCGGAACATTAGACGCATGACGCGTAAGCATGAGTGTAGTTTGTATGATGAATGTTACTGGCATATGATAATTTACATGGATAGTAGAATTATATATGCATGAGTGAATTCATCGGAATATTTTTCCAAAATAAAAGGGCCTTGGGAAAGCCAAGATCGGTTGAATTAGTGCGATTCGATATTCCTCGCAATCTTGATGGTATGAATCGTGATGAATAAAAGGAGTACGTGTGAACTCTCCACTACGATTCCAAAAAGTGGAGAGGACAACTACGATTTAATATAGTAGTCTGTATGATTTTTACAATGAGACACAAATGTAATAATTTGTTTCACCAAGCATGGGAGTAGGTTCTTTGATGATCTCAACACGTATGTGGTGATACATTCAACCTTAGTAAAAGGGGGTTGAAGAAGACTTCAGTTGCAACCAGGCAATGTTGCAGCTTAGTATCCCTTTGCATCCGCCTCGGTGGAAGCAAGGATGCAAAATCTAAACGTTTCGGTTAAACGTAATGGTCTTCTCTCTTTTCATGGATGTTGGCGTAAAACCCGCATCGGATCTTCAATGAAAGGTCAACATGGAAAAGATGTATATGGTTGTCTGATATTGACAAGACTCAATAACCTTGAGCCTAATCAAGTACAGTAACCACAACAGTAAAAGGGAAACCTTCTCTGCTCACCATACTAGGTTCGAAAGAAGTTAACCATGATCCGCATATTATAGAAAGAACTGGGCCATAAAGGTCTTATGCGATAATCCGGTGGGTTAAACCATGTTGATTAAGTGCGTCTCAAGTACGCCTCGTAGGTCATGTGTATAAAGCTGTAAATGTTTTATACAGACACAGATCATTTGATGTGATTCACTCGTGAATTTACTCAAATGTGATGTTCAACATGATTTAAAGTTCTCGACTATCTATGCGAAAATCATGGATCAAATACGCGATCCTCAGATCAAGAACCCTACCAGTCATTTATCGTTCATTTGAGTTACTAAAATTATGGTTATTTCGAGATTCGGATTTATTGAATAAAGTAGTTGCCATTCGATTCGAAATGCTATCTACTTATCAAAATTAATCGCCCCAGTTAAACGGGATCGATCCGAAACAAAATTTTGGCCAGGTAAAAGTGGTCGAATAAAACGAAACAATGCACGTACTCCATCATCTCAGTCGGGACAACTGAACTGAACATACACATCGATTGCGTAGCTAGATCGAAAATTTAAATCTTTCTTTATTATTAGTACTCCATTGAGATGAAATAATCTATAATGATAATCATGTGCGAAACCGATTTGATTAAATTAAATTAAATTCTGAAATGAAACGATTCACCCTAGGATTAAAACTACGGTGAATAGCGCTACGCGCAAGTGGACCTCGATAGACGGAACACATCGTTTCAAAATAAGAATTTAATAAATGAAGTGTTTCAATGATTAGGTGCTGAATTTTCGTTTGCATTCCTTCGGAAACAACTTACT
This sequence comes from Clarkia xantiana subsp. parviflora, assembly GCA_036873135.1. NCBI lineage: Eukaryota > Viridiplantae > Streptophyta > Magnoliopsida > Myrtales > Onagraceae > Clarkia > Clarkia xantiana. The sequence continues at coordinate 12,583,441 of JAPTYO010000008.1, read as the reverse complement.
GATAACAATTACATCGGTACGAAGTAGGCTTCGAAACTACCACGACCATGTAAAAAAATATCAGCTGACACATAGGGTGAAAACCCAAGATGCTCATTTCGGAGATGAGATAAAATCTCTGAGATAAGTTTGCAAACGAAGAAGGATGAAGTTGGTTAAACGATTTTCCTTTCAAACGTCTTGAACGATAAGTCAAACTAGGCATTCAAATCAATTAAAACACATTTCAAGAAGCACGGTTTAAGAACATAATGTTAGAGTCACTCTATCAGGTGTTCCCTAAGGGATGAAAAAGATGACTCACATGTATGTAAACTGTGTTCCAATAAAATCGGTAAGACACGCCGCTGTAAAAGCTAAAACATGATGATGAGTTAAATCATATCATCTTGCGACATTTAAATTGCGCACTAAATACGCATGTAGGACAAGTGCATGATACCTACTTTTAGAAAATGTCTGTTAAAAGCTTTTGAAAATGGTGCCGTAGTCGAACATGATGACATTACATCACTTGAGGGCGAATATTCCAAATGCATGGACGGTTTAAATCTATGTAGTCATGATCAACACGGAGCAGGATATCACTGACAATCAGATCCCACTTAATTCGAGTGGGAGAGATTTGAACCGGCAACTCAAGTGAATGACATGGTAAATGATAATGGAAACATTTTCATAGTAAATCCAGTGGGAGGAATAAACCCTACCACATGATATCACTGTTGCCGCAGAGACGAATCAAGTTGAACCTTATTGTCATATTGTTGAACCAGGAAAGCCACAACTACCTCTACTACCCATTGTTTCCAGTGGGAGTGATCCGACAAAAAAGGAATTCATCTCGGAAGTGAAACCCCAAGACCGAGGGGTTGTCAAAGGAAAGTTGATGGTCAAGGTTCAAGCACTGTTCTTGTTCCCAAAGGAAACGATGCTCCGATAAGAAGCATTATTCCGAATGGGAGAAATATTCCCATTAGGAGTGATGCTACGATAAGAAGCATTATTCCGAGTAGGAGAAACAATAAGACTAAGAATGGGATTAACAAAAGCCTAGACGAAATTCAAAGGCATCGAACTTCTCCCAAGAAGTATCCCATCGAGTAGGGTGAAAACCTAACTCTAACAACTGTTGGCAAGCATTGGAAATACCTCGAGTGGAGAAATGGAGGAAAATAATAAAAGAGAGAGATCGCCTTAAATGAAAGCCATTATAGTCTATAGTTGATTTACCTGCTAAACACAAGGGCACAAGGATACGGTGAGTCTTAAAAGAAGGCTCACCACTGATGGTAAAGGTCGGGAGGTGCGAAACCTGACTTGATGCGAAAGGATATACCCATTTCACGGAGTTGACTTTGACAAAACAAACTCACTGAGTGTGCGTAAAACCACGGTTAGGGCCAGTCATGGTCCTGGTCGCAAGTCTCAATCTCAAGCTGCACTAAATGAATGTTAAGACCGTATTCCTCCATCGAAACCTGGAGGAAGAGATCTATGGAGAAACCAGAGGGTTTCATTACTCATGGTAGCGAACGTAAAGTTTGTAAACTCCAAAGGTCCATCTACAGTCTTAAACAGTCGTCTCGGCAATGGTACCGCAGATTCCACGAGGAAATCGTAGGAAACGGATTCGTGAATCTTCACGAGGATCCGTGCGTGTATTATAAGAACTCCGGGTCTAAGTATGTCATCTTAACCTTATACGTGGACGACATACTCATTGCTGCAAACGATGTGAGTTTTATGAACAAGTCAAAGTCATGGTTGGCATCTGTATTTGAGATGAAAGACATGGGAGAGGCCACGTATATCTTGGGCATTAAAATTGCTAGAGATCAGGCTACCCGGAAATTTTGTCTGTCTCAAGAAGCTTATATCAACAAACTGTTGAAAAGATTCAGATTTCAGGATGCCAAACCCGTGGATACGCCGGTGGTGTTTGGGTGCGCACTGTCAAAACGTGACGACCCCAAGAACCTTGCAGAGCGTGAACAGATGAAGGGTGCAGAGTATTTAAGAATGGTCGGTAGTTTGATGTACGTCATGCAATGCACCCATCCGGATATCTATTACACCGTGCGCCTAGTAGCACGTTTCCAATCAGATCCTGGCTATCAACATTTAAAGGCTGTAAAACAAATTATTCGTTATCTGACAGGTACTGCCGACTACGCACTGTGCTATGAGGGCGGGAAGTTAAAATTGACCGGTTATAGTGACGCCGACCATAGTGGCGATCCGGATGATCGTAAGTCCACCACCGGAGGAGTGTTTCTCCTTGCTAATGCCGCCATTTCATGGACGACCAAGAAGCAAACATGTGTCGCGCTGACCACGATGGAATCGGAATTCGTAGCCCTCTCCAAGAACGCACAGGAAGCGATCTGGCTGAAAAGGCTTCTTACTGCGCTGCTTGATGGCGACGTCGGGAGTAAACCTGTGAAGGTGTTCTCTGACAGTCAGGCAGCCATTGCGGCTGTAAAGAATCCAAAGTACCATAGTAGGACCAAACTTATTGATGTGATTTTTTTTTGCTAAATCTATGGTAGAAAACAATATAATTACTATGGAATACTTGTCCACTGATAACATGATTGCGGACCCAATAACTAAACCACTACGCAGGGAGATATTCGAAAAGCATGTAAAACTGCTTGGATTGCGTAGGGTTTAGTAGTGGCATGTATTTGTGATAACATTTTGATATTATAAAGTTACATTTTGTAAGCGAAAGAATTGCAACTGAGTTTATGATCAATCGATGTCATAATATTTTGATTACATCAAATTTTCGGTCTATAAACTAAGTCGTAGGAGGACGCAATCCTCTGCAAAATCTATGTCGAATGCGGGCCTTACCTCGTCACATAGGTACAGTCGTCTTGCGGTGGAGGGAGGCCTCTACTAAGCAAGGCTGGCTAAGAATCATGGGTATAAACCTGATTACGCAGAACGATCATCTAGTGTCGAAGTAAATCGACATGATCTTCGTTTTGCAGATCGCTGTGATGAACTTTGTTCGTCATTAATCCACATTCTGGGCCAGATGAGAATCTGCGATAGCATGATTTGACATGTCCCATTCCTTTGAACTTAAAAGTTCATGTATGCTATCGACGCGTGATTCATACTACGCGTGCCGCGTTCGACCACGGGGTCACAGCTCGGTTGTGCTAGGAAATAATCCTCGTGATTCTGGAAGGCGCAAACTTCTTCACCTCGAGCGTGTAATTGATCCTGGGAGCCTTATGAAGAGGCACCCAAAGTATCCTCACGGACTCAGAACTCATATCTAAGGTCAGGCTCAATATTCGCTTCCCGGCGTACGAGCGTAGTGCTGAACTAAAACGCCTAGTGACGTCTTTGGAAACCGGTTGGATTTGACTAGGTGGTTAAGTTCACCTGTAATTCACCGACTCTTGTATTCACTAGGTGGCCACCAACCAGATATTAGTTGAAGGCTGTGAATACTTGTAAGGATGCCTTGGAGAAGTATTCCTATGAGGAAACTAGACAAAATGAGAATTATCAGTTGACCTAGGATACAGTGCGACACTATATAAATGTTGTTTATAACGGGTTGATTGGAGAAAAGGGAATCAACGTTCCGCGGGCGCTACAACACTCCTAACATATGAGTAGCACGATGCCCGTCGTGTCCGCCGGTCGCACAGCAAACCACGTATGAACTATTAGGAAGCAAAGGACTAGATCGAATGACTGAAATGTTGATGCAGATTTGGACGATAATACAATAACAAGCACCCTCCCATTGATGAGTGGGAGCTGTAAGCATGTGGTGACGGGCGCCGTAAATGGAAGCTCATTATATGTATATGTTATCTAAGTTAATTGGGTACATGTCACTTTAAGACATTGGGCCAGACCCAAATCCCAATTGACATGAGAGGCACAAAATTGGGCCTCCCTATACTATACATGGCCGGCCGAAATTAGGGTGGAAGTAAAGTGAACTTTTGTCCACTTTACTCGTCCTATATATATGGGGAGCTAGGGGTTTTATTAGAGTTAATCACAATTCCCTTCAAGTGGTGATTTGAGAGAAAACTCTCCCCTTAAATACACCTATATAGGCCAAACCATACATCCACCAAAGGTGTGCCAATTTTCCTTCGAGCAAACACTCCAGAGATCTGTCCCTTGCCAAGAATCGATCAGAGGCTTTGCTGTGAAGAATATATCACGTAGGGCTTCCTTCACAAGAACCCCTACAAGTGCCGACCGGAGGATCGTGAACTCCCTCCTGCAAGGATCTTGGGACTACGGACAACTGTAGAGGTATGTGCGAATCTTCCGCTGCGTAATTTCGATTACTAGCATGTACCATAATTTAGTTTCCGTAGTGACTACTCCCCGTAATCTAACACCCCCTGCCCAATTTTGATTTCAGTCATTTTTTTTCTTTTCTGTTAAGACAATAAATCCCTGCTTTCGTGTTGACGGCTTCTGCGCCAGTCCTCTGATTTAGCGTCAATTGACAGCGCCACCACACTGATGGTCCCTACTATCGTCATATCCGTCTCAATTCTTCTCTGCCGTTGCCGATTGGATCTCTCCGGGCTTTCACCATTGTCGACTGGAGCGGGCTACCGCCGTGCCGACTAGACATCTCCGGGCTACCGCCGTGCCGACTGGACATCTCCGGGCTTTCACCGTTGCTGACTGGACATCTCTCCGGGCTTCCGCCGTTGTCGACTGGACCTCTCCGGTCATCCGCCGATGACGATTGGACTATTCGGCTATTCATCAATATTCTTCGTATCATGATTGACATTTTGTCAGAACGTCCGTCTTGCTGGGACGTATAAGGGAATAAGATATATTAGAGATAATTATATTTTATTATATTCAGATAAATCTAGATTATGAATAGATATATTCTTAGTATATTATCAGATTATTTTTCCTTATTATATTGTTATAAATTTAGATAAAGTAGTGTTGTATCTATATATATATAGAGGTACATGTACTCAACCCAAAATAATATTAATAATACAATTCTCATTAAATAGATGGACGAAATGTTTCAACCAACCAAATATGATAGAAGATTTTGTTATGTGTGTAATGTTTAGTTGTGAACAATACTATATAGGATAGAGTTGTTACATACATGTGTTACGTAGTTAATGGAAAGGAAAATTGTAATTGAAGATTATAGAGAATTCGTGATACACAAATTTAATAATAGCTTAATACCCTGAATAAACAAAAATGTGATATTATGAATAACACGAGTAGACAATGTTATAAATTAGACTTATAATACGAGTTAGAAAAATGTTGTTGATAAGCAATATATGTTAAACAACATATCACGTTGATGATGATGAGAAAGCAACTATTCGAATATATAGCTCGAATCTATCCCTTCTAGAGCTTCAAGCATGTTTAATATTTATATCCAGACACATGTCAATTTATTCACAAGCCAGAAATCTCATTATAATAATGTTGTTATGAGAGTTATTCCATAAATCAAGAAAAGTAATAGATAAATATTTTTCTATCCTACTCATAATTCACTGTATCTTACTTTATATTATAATGGTGTAACAATGTTCAGCGCCTCATCCTTTAACCAGAGGTCAGGGGTTCAATTTCCGCTAGTGATCGTGTGAATGAAAAATTGTTCATGGCCAACACTTTACCCCTTACGGACTGACCAGTGCGAGTGGGGATTAGTCTAGGTGTTGAACATGCTACGAGTGCTGCCCTCCTAATGATGACCCCTAAAATCAACCACGAAAAAAAAAAACTTTATATTATGAATCCGACCGAGTATTACTATTATCAATTATGTCTTTTCAGTTAGAAATCACTCCATGCATATTCTGTTAAATTAAGAAATGCTATAGTTTGCTTGAAAAATCATAAAGCAAGACACAATTCTCATCTTGTGATAATTTCATTTTATTTAAATAATAATAGCACTTCTATTTTAAAAGTATATATATATATATATATATTGTTGGGGGCCTACCTAGTTAGGAAGGTACAAATTACTGTGAATGTGGCCATTCAGAAGAATACATGCATGCATGCTCTACTGGATTGAGGTATGTATGTGCCCAATTGATAGGGAAGGGTAATACTTTAATTTAGTGTCTGTCAATTTGTATTTGGACTTGGACTGTCTTTTGACCCTCCACACCACATGTGATGTGCCCTCCCTTAGCTATAGGCTATGCTTGCGCCTCATACATTATCACAACCTTTGTAAGAACAGAATAATATATATATATAATATTAAATATGTAAGGTAGAGAATCAAATTCTACCTCTCAACTATAGAGAAAAATCCCGGAAAAAACCCATAGAAAGTTCTAATTTAAATAAATATAATTTTGATTGACTAAGTTAGATAATAAGACGTGATGAAATCGACATGAAGACTTAAATAAATTTTAAAACTTTTATTTTCAAATACGTATTATTTTGTAATGTGGCTCATAACACAATTGATATAATTTTAAACTCATGAAAAATCAAATATACTATTAATCTTAAGAAATTCAAATCAATAATTAATATAATTTATAATATAATTTAATTATTAAATCACACAAACAAATTATATATAACCATATATATAAATACAATTGTTGGGAACCACAGGTCCATAGTCATGATCCTTCCCTACATAGGAGGGGGCCATTATTATTGACTTTGAAATGTTAGACGAACGACTTACTAAAATGGAGGACTACGTGTTTCGTTTATTAGTTCAAGAAAATTCTTGTTCCAACTCCATCTCTTGTATCCGGCCAAAAAAAAAACTCCATCTCTTGTAATGATATTAAAAAAAAAAAAAAAAACTCCATCTCTTGTAGTTAGTTGTATGTATCCACGAAATCTCCATTTCAAGACACGCATTTCTTGTATGGTCAACATCATCACAATAAAGGATTTAAAACAAATTGGTACCTGGGTTAACAACCCAAAACGAATTGGTACCTCTATTAAATTTTGTTGCTTTTTAGTAACCGAGTTATTCTGGGTGTTGCACCGTTAGAATTTCTGGTTAAAACTAACGGAATCCCATTTTTTGCGCATAAAAAGACCAAAATACCTTTTTTGTATAATAGCAACTTAAAACTTTGGAACCCAATTTCTCACTCATTTCTTCATCTTTTTGGACGAATTTTATTTTGAAACCGCATAACTTTTCGAGATCTATTCAACCCAAATAGCGTAAAGTGATTTTCCCAGTTTTTTTTTCAATAAACATCGTTTTCCATGTTAATTCAATTTTTTTTTTTTTGTATCAAACTCCACCTATGATGTATATACACTCAATTTAAACCCGTTTTCATTCGGATTGTATTATTTTAATTACCCCACGAATGATTGTAAATTGAAACTTTAACCCGAACACGTCACCCGCGATGAAATGGTCCGCACGAGAGACAAAACGCCCGCCCAGATATTTTGCCGGGTCCGATCTCACTGAGGGTGAGATCGGACCTGGCTGGTCTGATTTCTCCCAAGGAGAGATCGGATCCAGGTGGTCCGATCCTAATCCTCCGGGGTCGGACCTCCCGTCCGACCTCGAAGGTCCCGACATTCCTCCGACGACATTCCCGCCCAAGGGGTGTGCGCGACGTCCGGAACACTGTCCTGCAAACCATCCCTCGTGATGACCCGACATCACTTTGCACGTCCGACACTTAGAAAATATCAAGAATATTCTCCATGCTTGCTAAGAACTTAATCCCTTTATTATTTGTTACCTGTGCTCGTGTAGGAGTTAACGGTGTCATTAACTACCTTAATCTCCTCTGAGCCTATATATAGAACTCCACCCCTACTCATTTACTAAGTTGATGAAACTTTACACATTTAAGTTCTGTCTTCTCTCTACTTTCTCTCTCTAGAATGGCTTCTCATTTAGGCATTATAGAGGGTTCATCGAGTACCACAACCCCCTGGTGGTCTCGATGTTGCCCATTTTGCAAGTGTTAGGAGGAGCGCGCGCGGACTGCATAGAAGTGATGTCCTGACGCTTGGAAGTCTCAACGACCCTCGAGTCAACGATATGACATATGAACGATATGATATTTGAACAACTACATATACGGACATCCAGACACTTAGCCATTTTAAGGGCTTGCAAACCTCCGACATTCGCGACACTTTGACGGTCCGACAGTCAAACACTTTGACGGTCCGACACTCCGACAGTTCGACACTCTGATAGTCCGACAATCCAACACTTTGACGGTCCGACAGTCCGAGACTCCGACAGTCCGACACTCCGATAGTCCGACAGTCCAACAGTCCGACGGTCCGACACTTTGACGGTCCGACAGTCAGACACTTTGATGGTCCGATAGTCCGACACTCCGACACTCCGATAGTCCGACAATCCAACAGTCTGACGGTCCGACACTTTGACGATCCGACATTCCGACACTTTGACGGTCCGACAGCCCGACACTCTGATAGTCCGACAATCCAACAATCCGACACTTTGACATATGACAACCTAAAGTACAGACTACCCAATATCACGAAGGATCCGACGTTAGTGATCGAACCCAACGAGCATTTCGAAGGAATCAGATCGCGAATGAAGGAATTTCACCCGTAGGATTGTTATTCGGATCGACACCCCATCAATCCGATACACATGTCTTAACAACCGCATTCTAACAATTATCACCCACTTTTTTTACTAATTGGATTCCAATACTACAATAAAAATGTTGCTCTTGGATTCCAACACTACTGTTTAAGAACCAAATTGATATTATACCTTTCATCCAAAAGAAAACCAAAAATGAAAGTCTGTCGAATTAATTGTTAGGGTTAGAGGTACTTTTCATACCACATGTTTGACCGAATGTGGCTTTTAGTACTGGATGTTTAGTTTTGTATACTTTTGGTACCAAACGTTTGAAAAAATGTGGCTTTTGGTACATCCGTTAGTTGGCCGTTAGTTTTGGCCGTTAAATGACATGTGCAAGTCACGTGATCGACTCTAAACTTTTAATTTTGTTCAATTTAGTCCCTCAAATATATTCATAACTTTTATTTTGTTTAATTTAGTCCTAAAGCTTCAAAATCGAACCCAATTGAGACCTATCTCCAATTGGGTAAATTTGACCCAAATGGGGCTATGTCAATTGAGTTTGATTAGTTTAATTGGGTCCGATTTTGAAGTGTTATGACTAAGTTAAACAAAATAAAAGTTAGGAATATATTTAATGGACTAAATTGAACAAAATTAAAAGTTTAGAGTCGATCACGTGACTTGCACATGTCATTTAACGACCAAAACTAACAGTCAACTAACGGATGTACCAAAAGCCGCATTTTTCAAACGTTTGGTACCAAAAGTATACAAAACTAAACATCCAGTACTAAAAGCCACATTCGGTCAAACATGTGGTATGAAAAGTACATTTAACCCTTAATTGTTATGCAATCTATAACTTACTGGAATTTTTATTGATGTCTCCAATAAACTATACTGGTGTTTCTCTAAATCAATAAACGTCACTGCAAGAGAATATATGGATCTTAGATAGATAAAAATATTTCATACTTGCAGTAGAACAATAGAAAAAGTAATGTTAAGGGTATTGGAAGAACTTTTAGAATGGACACCAAGAAGAAGTAGTTTATTTTCCCATTTAATCTACATGTGGAAATTGATACTCTCAGTATCACGATGGATGACCATAATGTGAGAAAATAAGATGAACTGGCATTAACAGAACCACACAAAGAATTTTTACCATTATGTGGCTAGAGACAACCAGTAAATTTTCTTTCGAGTTATTGCCAGAAACTGCTTCCATTTCGAATTTTATGCTGGACTATGTCAAGCTTTTAAAATCGAAGACCTGCAAAACTAGTTAATTTTTCAGCATGTCCACAAAATATATAAACAAAAATTGGTAGCTTGTCATGCTAAGATCCATATGTTCTCTTGCAGTGACGTTTATCGATTTAGAGACACACCAGTATAATTTATTGGAGACATTAAGAAAAATTCCAGTAAGTTATATATTGCATAATAATTAATTCAACAGACTTTCGTTTTTTGTTTTCTATTGGATGAAATGTATAATATCAATTTGGTTTTTAAACAGAAGTGTTGGAATCCAAGAGCAACGGTTTGATTGTAGTATTGGAATCCAATTAGTAAAAAAAGTGGGTGATCAAGAGTGATAAGTGTTAGAATGCGGTAGAGTTTGATATAAAAAAGAATGAATTAACATGGAAAACGGTGTTTATTGGAAAAAAAAACTGGGCAAATCACATTACGGCTATTTGGGTTGCATAGATCTCGAAAAATAAGTGAGATATTGGGTTCCAAAGTTTTGAGTTGCTATTATGTAGATATTATGCAAAAAAGGTATTTTGATATTTTCATGCGCCAAAAGTAGGATTTTATTAGTTTTAACCAGAAATTCTAACGGTGCAGCAACCAGGATAACTCGGGTACCGAAAAGTAACAAAATTTAATGTAGTTACCAATTCGTTTTGTACTGTTATCTCATGTACCAATTTGATTTAAATCTCACACGATAACGGTCAATTTTGTAGACTCATTATTATTATTATTATTATTATTATTATTATTTATCGATTAAGTCTGAATTCTGATAATGATAGTGTCACTCAGTGTAAAAATTAGAGGGTTATAAACTTATAATTAGAATTAACGGTACAAAAATTATAGTTTCGCATCTCTATTATTTTGGTATGGGAATTTTTTTTTGTAATTAGATATTAGAAGAATATATTAAAGTAAATTAAATGAAAAAATATATTTTAATATAGTAAAATTACAAAATATCATTTAATTTGTGGAAGTTGACGTAATACTATCATCAATACAAAAGTACGTTTCCACATATCATTATTAACTTAATTTAATGAATCAATCAGAATTATAATTATTTAGATTAATATATAATTTAAAAATAATATGTATAACAAATCGGACTATTCCTATCGAAATGTCTATCACTGCTCTTAAAAAAAAACATAACCCATGGATAATGACTGCTAATTAATACACGTGATATTAAACGGCAAAAAGCTCCAAAGCAAGACACTCACAGGTTTTTCTTTTTTATAAAATAACAAAGGATTTTGATTTCGTCAAATAAACCATTGTTATCATGAAGGATTTTGATTTCGTCAAATAAGTATTGATTCCATGAAGTAATCATTAAATCAAATGAACCGGTTAGACAGATCCTTCACTTAACTTAAACACGTGGTTAATTATTTGTATACTTATTATAAGTATAAATTAAGGTAGGATTTAGACCTCTATAGTCTATAGTAAGATCTCCGCATCAAAATTTGATACTTAGTTAATTAACTAGTTAAGTCAATCATATATATGGGTCTACGGGAGGTCTCCTTTTCCTTTGACTATACATGTTCCGCAAATCTTTTTAGAAGGGATCTTCTATATATATATATATATATAGCGCCCAACTTAGGACTCAAAAGGCAGTGATCGATTTTGTACTACTTTAATATTTAATATTTAGGGTTAAATGTACTTTTGATACCACATGTTTGACCGAATGTGGCTTTTAGTACCGGATGTTTAGTTTTGTATACTTTTGGTACCAAACGTTTGAAAAAATGTGGCTTTTGGTACATCTGTTAGTTGGCCGTTTGTTTTGGCCGTTAAATGACATGTGCAAGTCACGTGATCGACTCTAAACTTTTAATTTTGTTCAATTTAGTCCCTCAAATATATTCCTAACTTTTATTTTGTTTAACTTAGTCATAACACTTCAAAATCGAACCCAATTAAACCAATCGAATTCAATTGACATAGCCCAATTTGGGTCAAATTTACCCAATTGGAGATAGGTCCCAATTGGGTTCGATTTTGAAGCTTTAGGACTAAATTAAACAAAATAAAAGTTATGAATATATTTGAGAGACTAAATTGAACAAAATTAAAAGTTTAGATTCGATCACGTGACTTGCACATATCATTTAACGGCTAAAACTAACGGCCAACCAACAGATTTACCAAAAGCCACATTTTTTCAAACGTTTGGTACCAAAAGTATACAAAACTAAACACTAGTACTAAAAGCCACATTCGGTCAAACATACGGTATGAAAAGTACCTTTAACCCTAATATTTAAGCAGTGTTATCAGAACCGGACTGGACCGGCGGTCCGACCGAGTTCGAATCGGTGCGTCCAACGGTCCAGTTCGATTAAATCCGGAGGATGTAAGTGAATCCGATTTAAAATTTAGTTTTTTATGAACCGCCCGGTTCTGAACGGACCGGTCAGTTGTCCGGTTCCCAGTTCGTCCACTTAAATATGAGAGGATCAAAAAAATATATACATAAACTAGAAATATTTATCTACAAAATAATAATATATATAATTATAATTTGCAAATGTGCTAACGGCTTACGTATAACTTTTAAGTATGTATATTAGACTAGATTTAGCTAATATATTACGCTGGTCACGTTCTTAATTATTGCCATGCACATGGTAATGGAGATTCTAGGGGCTCTAATATTTGGATTTGCCGTTAGTTTAGCACTTATATTTCATAATTGTTAATTAATCGAATATAAATTAATTAAACCCAAATAACCCTAGATTTATTCCTCAAGCAGTTGCACAATGCACATGCCATGGAGAAATGATATTTGAGCCAATGAAATACAATATATATATATATATATATATCGCGGTGATTTTGCTGGCGTAGTTAATTTTTTTTTTCTTTTAAGGAAATAACGTTCCAACTGATGTCTACATTTCAAATGATCAACAACAATAATGAAATAAGAGGAGATGAATTATGAAGGTATGTGGACACAATTAGCTTGACACATTTCTTTGAACGTGACATTTGATTCTTCAACTTTGACCAAAATATTAATATCTGAAAGTCAAGAACAATATATATAACAGATAAATATAACTAAAAGTGAAGATTTGATTTCGCACAATAGAAACGTATTTACAATTTTTCAAATAGTAACATATAGTAGGTGCATTTCCCGCGCATTGTGCGGGGTGACTTACCAAATATATATAATTAGCAAACTAATATTTGATAAAATTTATACTGACTGTTTGTACTATGTTGAAACACTATTTTTAAATAAAATATAAGTCTAAAAATTGAAAAAGTAAACGAAAGACTGAAAATTTTGAACCATAAAATACAATTGCGCAAGTTCACAAATAAATTTAGATGCCCGTACCGCATGCTACATTTGGTCGTCAGATCTGTGTCAAGCGTTTGTTCTTCAACAAATTTGGCTTCGATGACCACCGGTCATATCTCGCCGGAGATAGAGATGGCTCTGCCACTGAGACTGTCAGCCGCCCGTATCGCCGGCTCCTCGTCAAGCATCTGTTAAAAACCAGCGAAATTTTAATTTCGATTAATTACATACATTGAATCTTAAACAGTCTGAAATTTTGATTGTGATTAATTGCATACATTGAATCTTAACGGTTCGAAATCAGGGAAATTTTAATTGCGATTAATTACATACATTGAATCTTGAACAGTCCGAAATTTTAATTGCGATTAATTGTATACATTGAATCTTGAAAGGTTCGAAATCAGCGAAATTTTAATTGCGATTAACTGCAACTTAAAAACCCTCAGCTCCCTAGTGCAATCAATGCTCTGGAGTTAATGACTACAAAACTTTTAGCTCAATTGTCATAAATGCATCGATTAACGTAAAAAACAAAATTTTCAGCTCTACATTTACTCTGTTATTATATTTCCTTCAGAATTTATAATATATATAGATTCATTATAAATGTCATCATTTCAATCTATACGGTCCAATGTGTAGGCCAGAAAGAGGTCAGGTTTCATTTACCAACTGTACTTAGATGCGTGGGCTAAAAATAGGCCCAATATGGTTTCATCTATGTAAGCCCAACTTCATGTATTGAGAGGTTGAGGAGGCGCCGAATATGGGTGTCGAATGAAAGCGGGATTCTGGATTTTAAAATTATTTTCGTTAAGTTTATAGGAATAATTTAACAGAGCTAGCAAATTGCTTAAGTTTAGAAGAATAACTAACAATTCGTAATACATAAAAGTTTATACGTTAAGTACTAGTTCAACTAGCAATTTGCTATGTAACCCTTATATATATATAGATAGAACGACGATCTTATCGAAGACTTTGAAATGGGATGACCGTCTAAAAATTAAAGTAGCCTCGAGTTTGTATGGTAGACCATTGGATTAAACGTCTTGGGATCCGCGTGCAATCTACACTGCTACAATATATTCCTAAGTTTACGCTATCGATGCTTGATATATATAATTTAAATCTTTCAGCTTCTTTTGGCTTAAACACTGTAGATGAATTACTTGTCTCGTGATACTTCATTTTGGAGTTTAAAAGTTCGTTAATTTTATAAAGTTCATATGCAATAGTACCCTATGAATAAATGGTGATTCAGAGATTCAGACTTAAAAGGGATAAAGACTTTTAGTATGATAATATACATTTTGAATAAATGTGATGTCAATTGAATTCATCCAATTAAGACCTTCTGGAGAGGACTAAGGCCGCAGAGCCAAGCTTTGAAAGACAACATGGTGATGAAGTCTGTCAGAAAGATCGATGCTCTTGCCGCCAAAGTCAATAAATACATTGATCTAGAAAGGTCACATGAGAAGTCGCCTACAGAACTTGGAAAGCAACCAATGTCGCCCGAGATGGAAGAACAACCTCACTCCCGACCTCAAAAGAAAGAAGAGAAGCGAGATGTGAACTTCTGACAGGGTAGTCGCCAAAGTAAAAAATGAGATCTTAATCCTTACTTGGAACGATACACCCCTCTTACACACAATTTCTTAATGGTACTCCAAGAAATGGAAAAACTCAAATTGGGCAACCCGCCACCAATAAGGAAAAATCCTTTGGGCCAGAAAATAAACAACTACTGTCGATATCATTGTGCCAAGGGTCATGACACGAATGATTGCATCATCTTAAAGAAGGACATCGAAGACCTCGTACAAATGGGCAAACTACAAAAGTTTGTAGAAAAACATTTTAGGGTCCCGAGGAAACGAAGCAGAAGTCTAGAAGGACGATCTTGCTCTCCTCCGCTCAGCAATCACACCCATATTCAAGGAAGGACCATTAATGTCATCGCGGGAGGATTTGCTTCAGGAGGAGAGACCAGTTTGGCTCGGGAAGTATACGCCACCCAAATATTTACGGCGGCTATAATGGGAAAAAGATCCTGAAATCCCAATCATGCGGTTATCCATTTTACTACGGAAGATCTCATGATGGTAGCTCAACCTCATGAAGACGCCTTGGTAACTACAACCACTATGTCTGAATATGAAGTCAATCGACGGTGGTAATTACAGCCACTATGTCCGAATATGAAGTCAAGAGAATCTTTTTTTATGAAGCCTTCCTAAAGTTGGGACTCACCAAAAAGGATTTGAGGAAAGTCGACTTCCCATTGGTAGACTTTGCAGGAAAAAATACCTACCCAATGGGCGTCATCCGGTTACCAGTCGTACTGGTAAGGGAGAAGAGAACTTTAAATATCGACATACTTTTTGCAGTCGTCGACGCCGCTTCTGCCTATAATTCGATTGTTGGAAGAACTACTATCAACCCCTAACACATCATCCCCTCGACAGCTCATCAAGTTCATGAAATTCCCAACATCACACGGAATCGGGGAGGTTAGGCATTTCGATGCAACACTGCAATCAAAGAGAAGTTATCATAACAACGCCCAATTAAATATCTCTATTTTTCTTATGTGGCTAATGTTTTCATATCTTCTTTTGATGTAACTCGGGAATGTTTAATATATAAAAGTCCCCCTGAGGCCTTTCTTTTTATACAAACATCTAAGTCTACTATCACTGGTGGATATACGCCCAATTTGAACCCATTTCCATTCTGATTATCTTACTTTGGCCACCCCACTCACGATTATAGTTCGAAACTTGGACCCGAACACTTTACCTGCAACGCGAACGGACCGGGCGAGCAAAAAGTACTCGCCGGATCAGTCCGCTGGCCCAATCTCCCCTAGGGGAGATCCGTCCTGCTGGACCAATCCCAGGACCCTAGGGGTCGTATTTTGCATCCGATCCCGAGGGGCCCGGGACCCTGCCCAAACGCCACTCCCCCTCCCCGGGGTGTGTACGGCGCCCCGAACCTTGCCTTGAGGATCGTCCCTCGAAGCGTCCCAAAATCATTCTACCTGTCCAACACTTAGCCATTTTCACCAACCTCTCTGTGCTGTTAAGGGCTTGCGTATACTGTCTCTCTTGCATGTTTCTCACAACCTCTCTATAAGCCAACAACTCATCTAACGCATTCATGAACCCTGGAGTCACTGTTTGTGCTCCTTGTGAATACATAGGCCTTGTATTGGTGGTATGAGCCCGGGACGCTTTGAATCGAACTAGGTTTTCTTAATCGGTTCGACCTAGTCGGGTTGGGTCGGACCGGGGTAACTAAGTGGATCTAACCGAACCGGTTTTGAGTGTTGAACCGAACCCTATTTTATTGGACCGGTTCGGACCGAACCAGATTTTTAAAATAAAACCGGACCGAACCGAACCGGATTTTAACTGAATCGGTCTCGAACCGGATTTTCTAGACAAAACCGGACCGAAATTGACTGAACCGAAATGAATTTTCAAAACCGAATTCAAGTCAATTAAAATAGGGTGGTCAAGTTTTAAAATCCAAATGTTTTGAACCTCAAATGGCCTACACAGTGCTCAAAGGGTTTAATATTATTTACATAACGATTAAACCTTAATGCCTTGTTTCGATTATGGGGATGGATCTCGGAGATACATGTTTTTGGGACTGGATTAATTAGTGGGCTGAATTGCAATTTTTTATTATTCGATATATATTTATACATGATTAGAACTGTCGTCTTGAATGAGTCAAGCTAGCTGGATAATGCATGTTGGGGCTATAGAGTATATAAGTTGATATGCTCACATTGCATCTTGTCATTTATACTTGCATTTACTTCTATCATATCATTAGATGATTGTATAAGGTTATTATATGGTGCATATATCATGTAGTACATGTTACATGGTGTATGCACCTTGGTGCACCATGTTGGGCACATAGGATAGCTAGTCCTAGTTGGTGATCCTTATCACCTAGTATATATAGTTTACCTATTGCATTGTAATCCCTAATCATCAATCAACAAATGATTCAACCTTCTAAAGCTATTATGGTATCAGAGCCACCTCAAATGGCGGCACAACCACAAAGCTAAAGAAGACCAAGTTTCTTCAAAGTTTTGCTTTAACATTCACCTTGTTCAAGTGTGGATTTGCAACTTCAGCTTCGTGGATCATCTTTTTTACTTCAACAATCCATTTCTTACTTAAGAATGGACATATAGTAAGTGGAATTTCAAGAACTCAACACGCATAAAGTAGATCTGCACCTAGACTAAGCATAGCCAAGATGACTTAGTACTAGTTTGCTTGTTCTTGAAGAATTCAGCCTTGTTGAGCTGATTGCGTGTTTGATATTGCTATTTCCTGGAGTTTGCTTTGTTTCTCTACATTTGGATATGGATTTTGAACATGTTTCAGCTGCGCCCCTTGCTTGATACCTGGAATTTC
Organism: Clarkia xantiana subsp. parviflora; assembly: GCA_036873135.1. NCBI lineage: Eukaryota > Viridiplantae > Streptophyta > Magnoliopsida > Myrtales > Onagraceae > Clarkia > Clarkia xantiana. The sequence goes on along the minus strand of JAPTYO010000008.1, from coordinate 12,565,773 downwards.
ATTGCTTGATTTCCCTTATCTACACATTGCTCGGCTGAGGAGCATTTGTGCCTACCTTGTGCTTTGTGTTCATATCTTCAAGAATTCTGAGCTTTCATCAATGGAGAATGGTTTCTAATCCATTTCTGTTGAATTTCAAGCTTTGAAAGTCACAAATCTTGTTGCGGAATTGTACAAGCAATCTCATAGGGTGAGCTGGATTTTGTCCTACTATCAACAACCTTGGTGTACTACTTTTGTTTGTAGTGCAACTTGTGTATACGATTTTGATTGGATTGTGGCAGCTGATTTCTTGGATTTGGATTCCTATTATTCACATTCCATACCTACTTGTGTTATCTGAGTTACAAAATGGCTCAAGAAACCAATGTTGATGACCCCCTTTACATACACCCCTCAGACACCACTGGCCATATGCTCATCCCTTTCCAACTACAAGGAACCTCCAACTATCATGTTTGGAGCACATCAATCAGGGAAGGCTTGTTGGTGAAGAACAAGCTTGGCTTTATAGATGGCACATTCACAAGATTGGATGTTGATGTCAATGATAGAGTGAAATGGGATAGGGCAAATGCAATTGTCAAGGCATGGTTGAGGAACACTGTGGCCAAAGATTTGGTGAATGGTTTGGTCTACAACACAACTGCTTCTTCTATTTGGAATGACTTGAAGGAGATGTTTGATAAAGTGGATGGCACACAAATCTTTCAATTAACAAGGGAGATTTATCAAACATCTCAAGGTGTGCTCTCTATCACTGAGTACTTTGCCAAAATGAAGCAACTCTGGGATGCCCTTGCTTCCATTGATGATTTGGATCTTCAATGTGCTGGAGACATTGCCATTGTCAATGAACACAAGGAGAAGCAAAAGTTGATGGCATTTCTTCTGGGACTGAATGACTCCTATGGACACATTAGGAGAACCTTACTTATGAGACAACCACTTCCTTCCCTTAGCATTGCCTTCTCTGTATTGGTACAAGAAGAGAGCCAAAGGACCATCTCTGGTTCCATTGGTGATGTGGGTGAGGCAACTGCCTTGTTCACTGGAAAGCATCCATCCTATGGTGGTGGTAGAGGCAATGGAAGAGGATATGCAAGGGGTAGAGGCTTTGCTAGAGGCAATGGCAATGGCATTGGAAGAGGAAATGGCTTTGGAAGAGGCAACTTCAATCCTTCAAGTCAGAGACCACTCAATACTTGCAACTATTGTGGCAAGAGAGGTCACATTGAAGACAATTGCTACATCAAACATGGCTACCCATATGATCACCCAATTCATCAAACCAATCCAAATGCTCCTAAGAGGAATTGGAATTCAGCCAACATTGTTGAAGAAGGTGGCAACTCAAGCACAATTGAGCATGTGGTAGCCAAGGACAAAAGGATATTTCATGGCACAGCTGACAAAAGAATCCAACATGTTACTGCCCATAATGATCACTTTGATCATACACCCCTAAGCTTTGAGGATATGGATCAAGCTCATGTCAACATGGCAGGTATATCTAGTGATTCTATGGTTTGGATAGTTGACTCAGGTGCTACTAACCACATCACTCATCAAGTTGAGTGGCTACATGATTTGAAGAAAAGTGATTCAGATCACCAATATGTGCACTTGCCAAATGGTCACAAATGCAAAGTGACTCATGTTGGTTCTTGTTCTTTCTCAAGTGGATTTACCTTGACCAACATACTCTTGGTCCCTGACTTCAAGTTCAATCTGATCTCTGTATCTAGGTTACCTAGCCAGTTAAATTGCAAAGTGATCTTTACTTGTGATCATGTGTTACTTCAGGGCCAGAGTGGCAAGTCCATGGTGATTGGGGAATGGAATAGAGGACTATACACTTTGAAGGATGTGGTGCCTTCAAGCCCAAGGAAGTTAGCAGCTGCTTGCTTGGAGAATAAGGATGAAGTATTGAGATGGCATAGGCGTTTGAGCCATGTCTCTGAACAATATTTGAATCATTTGGATGTTTTAGGCTTGAATAAGACATATGGTTGTATCAAACAATGCACTATTTGTCCTCTTGCAAAACAATCTAGATTTTCTTTTCCAACCAGTGATTCTATTGCTTCAAAGCCCTTTGATTTGGTTCACATGGATTTATGGGGTCCTTACAAAGTGCCAACCTTCAAGAACAATCAATACTTCTTGACCATTGTTGATGATCACTCAAGGGCAACTTGGGTTTACTTGATGAGGCACAAAAGTGATACTTTCTTGCACATCAAGAATTTCCTAATCATGGTGAAGAATCAATTTGGAACAATGGTCAAAACTTTGAGGAGTGATAATGGGACTGAGTTCATCAATTCTATTTGCAAAGGTTTGCTTCTTCAATTTGGCATTCTTCATCAAACAAGTTGTGTGCATACACCACAACAAAATGGAAGGGTGGAACGCAAACATAGGGACATCCTCAACATTGCTAGAGCTATAAGATTTCAAGCATCCATGCCTTTGAGGCATTGGGGGTATTGCATACTCAATGCTTGTTACTTACTCAATAGGCTTCCCACCTCTATCTTGAAGTTCAAGTCACCTATTGAAGTGTTATATGGCAAAACTCCTTCCCTTCATCACTTGAGAACTATAGGTTGTCTATGTTTTTCAACCAAATTGAACAACCATGACAAGTTTAGTCCAAGGGCTGAACCATGCATCCTAATGGGATATTCAACATCTCAAAAAGGATACCTTGTGATGAACATTTCAAACTCAGTGTTTCATGTATCAAGGGATGTTCATTTCCATGAGGATATTTTCCCCTTTAGCATGTCTAAGGATTCTCTAAAGGCTCTTATTCCATCTTGCTTGGGAGTCAAGCAACCACTTGAGGATTTCCCACCTGAGAATCCTTTCCATTTTGACATGGATATATCAACCAATTCTCCTCCCATTGAGGTTGTCACACCTCAAATGGATGATCAAGCACCTCCAATTGAGGATCAACCACCTCAACAACCAATTGAAGAAGAAGCACCCCAACCTTCCAATCTGAGAAGGAGTCTTAGAATTGCACAACTACACCCACCACCTCCTAGGAGAAGTGCAAGACTTGCTGAACTCAAACAAAGATCAAGTTCAAATGCTATCTTTGGAATGGAGAAGTATGTCTCCTATGACAACTTGGGTCCACAATACAAATGCTTCTTGGCTGCTCTTGACAAGATCAAAGAGCCAACCACCTATAAACAAGCAATCAAAGACCCAAAATGGATCTTGGCCATGAAGGAGGAAATGCAAGCACTTCAAAACAACAACACTTGGGAGCTAATAGAACTCCCACAAGGCAAATCTTCAATTGGTTGCAAATGGGTATTTAAGGTCAAATACAATTCTGATGGTTCCATTGAAAGATACAAAGCAAGATTGGTTGCCAAGGGATTCACTCAAATTGAAGGGACTGATTTCAATGAGACATTCTCCCCTGTAGTCAAAATGGACACAGTGAGGATCATATTAGCTTTGGCAGCTTCCAAATCATGGGGATTGTACCACATGGATGTAAACAATGCATTTCTTCAAGGTGATCTAAATGAAGAAGTGTATATGGACATTCCCCAAGGTTTTAATCATTCCAAGTCTCTTGAGGGATATCCCAAACTTGTATGCAAGCTCAACAAGTCCTTATATGGTCTCAAACAAGCTTCAAGACAATGGAACATCAAGCTCACTCAAACCTTATTGAAGAATGGTTACAAACAATGTGCCTCAGATCATTCCTTGTTCACCAAGATACAAGGTGATGACAAAGTTTTTCTTCTCACCTATGTTGATGATCTTCTAATCACTGGCTCCAACACCAAGATGATCAATCAATTGAAGAACACACTCCAAACACACTTCAAATTGAAGGACTTAGGAGACTTGAGGTACTTTTTGGGACTTGAAGTTGCAAGGTCAGATAGAGGTCTTGTAATCAACCAAAGGAAGTATGCAATTGAGCTCATTGAAGATGCTGGCCTAGGGGCTGCAAGGCCTGCTGAAACTCCTATGGAGTTCAATGTCAAACTCACCACACATGAGTATGACAAAGCAACTAATTCAAACATTAATGATGCACTCTTGGAGGATGCCACTTCTTATAGGAGGATCATTGGCAAGTTGCTATACCTTACCATGACAAGGCCAGACATTAGCTTTTCAGTGCAAAGACTCAGTCAATTTGTTGACAAGCCAAAGAAGTCCCATCATGATGCAATCATAAGAGTCATCAGATACATTAAAGGCACTCCAGGGCAAGGATTGATCTATCCTTCCAATAACAAGCTCAATTTGAGTTTGTTTTGTGACTCTGATTGGGCTGCTTGCCCTTTTAGTAGGAAATCAGTGAGTGCTTATTGTGTCAAGCTAGGAGAAGCTATGATAGCCTGGAAGGTAAAGAAGCAAGACACAATTTCCCTATCAAGTGCTGAGGCAGAGTATAGATGCCTAAGAGTTGCAATTCAAGAGGCACTTTGGGTGGGAAGAATCCTCAAGGAACTTGGCATACAAGTAAATCTTCCTATCCCAATCCACACAGATAGCCAAGCAGCTGTGAAGATTGCAAAGAATCCCATGTTCCATGAGCGCACCAAGCACATTGAGCTAGACTGCCACTTCACAAGACATCATATTCAACAAGGATTCATAGGTGTCCATTACATTCCTTCAAAGGAACAACTTGCTGACTTGCTTACCAAGGCATTGGTCAAGAGTCAACACTTAGCTTTGCTAAAGCTATATGGAATCAAGGATGTGTTCCAAGAAAGAAGAGAAGAAGAAGAAAAGGATGGGAGAATATAGAGTATATAAGTTGATATGCTCACATTGCATCTTGTCATTTATACTTGCATTTACTTCTATCATATCATTAGATGATTGTATAAGGTTATTATATGGTGCATATATCATGTAGTACATGTTACATGGTGTATGCACCTTGGTGCACCATGTTGGGCACATAGGATAGCTAGTCCTAGTTGGTGATCCTTATCACCTAGTATATATAGTTTACCTATTGCATTGTAATCCCTAATCATCAATCAACAAATGATTCAACCTTCTAAAGCTATTAGGGGCGGAGCCCTGGTTAAATATATGGTATGCGCACTAGGATAGACGTGCTGTGATGGTTGAAATTACCTAGGATTCATGTCTAGAATGATGCGTAATTGAATATAAGCATGAATTGCAAATCAGCCACTAATGTTTGAAATATTTTTTTTTTTAAATCGAAAACCAGTCGCCAAATTTGTATGATTGATATGAAAGTTTCATGTTTGACACGTATGCTAGAATGTTGAGGATGTAGACGCATTTAATAATTTACTTGGAAGTAAGATTATGTATGCAATCATGAGTTCCTCAGAACATTAGACGCGTAAGCATGAGTATGGTTTGTGAGATGAATGTTACTTGCGTATGATGATTTACATGGATGGTAGAATTGTATATGCATTAGTGAGTTCATCGGAATATTTTTCAAAACAAAAAGGGTCTTGGGAAAGCCAAGATCGGGTATGCTTGTTTTAAAATTCTCGTTCCGGTAAATTGCGATTAAAAACCGTTTTAAAAGACTGATCTATTGGATTGAAGACGACATTAATGTGAATTCTTTCACAGCCATCTTCCATTGGTTTATTGGTGGTCGGTTGGTTTAGATGACTGAGGAATCGTTGCTTGTCGCATTCCATCTTAATAGATATCCGATGTATGCAATTCTTTCTCAAAATATTATTCTCTCCCTGATTTTTGCGTGATCATCGATGTGTTAGTATTAATGGCTGCGATCAACAATGTTATCTCCCAAATGAACAAGGGAGTGAGATTGAACAACAACAATTATAAGATCTGGAATGAGCGCCCGATGATGGTAATTACTGAAATGGGAGGTTTGGAGCATCTGACTTCGAAACATGCCAGGCCAGAGGGAGACCTCACGGCCGATCAGAAGGAATTCCATGATCAATGGGATGCGAAGGATCAGGAAATTCGTTCCGCCTTGTTGTCACTGCTTGAGGACGACATACTCTATGGGTATGATCACTTTGAGTCTGCCATGGACCTGTGGGATGGTCTTAAGGCAGGGTTTGGTGTTTACACCACATCCCAGAAGCGGTCATTAAACATCGCTTTAGACTCATACAAGATGAATCCCAAGCACACAATGAAGGAGCATATTAGACACATGTTTAACATGCTTGCTGAACTCATGGAGGCATGAGAAATCCCGACTGAGGAACATAAGGTCCAATGCATGATCCTATCCTTGCCTGACTCTTGGAATAGCATGAAAATGCATCTTACCCATGCCACTCAACTCAATAACCTCGAGAAAGTGCGAGTTCATCTCGAGCTGGAAGAGGATCGTCTCAAAGCTGAAAAGCCGAGAGCGGAAATACATCTTGCATCCTCGCATCTAGCTGAGCAAAAGGGTAAACACAAGATAAAGGGCAAGGACCTTCAGATTAAGGCTGAGAAGTCTTTGGCTCCAAACCTCAGAAGAAGTTCAAACGCAAGAAATTCGGTGGCAAGAAAAGGCAAGCAAAACATACACGTAAATAGGAAACTCGAACGTGTTTTAGGTGTGGCGTAAAAGGACACCTTCCTGTTGCCTGCACCAATCCTCCCAAGGAACGTGCTGAAGGATAATGATAACCTCATAAGTTCTTCAAGGACTCTTCTCACTCGAAAGTAATTCAGTTTACCCTTTTTGGATTACAGGATCGAGAAGGAGAACAAGCACAGACCTGAAGAGTTTGCCCCGGAAACATAAAGATAAAATGAAAGTCTTTGTTTGCTAAAGAACCTCTTTTTAATTTTCAGTTTAAGATACTTAATGATAATAATGTTCCTTGAAATATAGGAACCATTTCATTTTGGGCATGTGACAAATGCTTGGACAAAGTATTGATTACATATCCTTCTCAGGCTATTCGATCCTTTATTGCTGTTTGTTGCATTGCTTATAATTCTTTCTTAATTATTTGTACTTCATTAAATGAAATAATCAGTAATGATGATCATGTGCAAAACCGATTGGATTAAATGTAATTAAATTCAGAAATGAAACGATTTAACCATGAGTTAAAACTTCGGTAAATAGCGCCACACGCGTGTGGACCTCGAAAGATGGAACACATCATTTCAAAATACGAGTTTTATGATGAAGTGTTTTAAATGATTAAGTGTTGAATTTTCGTTTGCATCCCTTCGGAAACAACTTACTGATAACGATTACATCGGAAAGAAGTATGCTTCATAAGCTACCATGACCTTGTAAAAGTATCAACTGACGCATAAGGCGAAAACCCAAAATGCTCAGTTCGGAGATGGGATAAAATCTCTCAGATAAGTTAGCAAACGAAGAAGGATGAAGTCGGTAAAACGATTTTCCTTCCATAAGCCTTGAACGATAAGTCATGCTAGGTATTTAAATAAAATGACACACACACTTCAAGAAGCACAATTCGTAAACATAATATTAGAGTCAATCTTTCAAACGTTCCCCATGGGATGAAGAAGATGATTCACATGTATGTAAAACTGTGTTCCAATGAAATTGGTAAGATACGTCGCCATAAAAGCTAAAGAATGATAATGAGTTAAATCATATTATCATGCGACATTGATATGCGCATTAAACACGTATTTGGACCAAGAGTACGATAAATGCTCTTAGAAATACCTGTTTAAAGCTTGGGAAAATGGTGCCATGGTCGAACATGAGACATTACATCACTTGAGGACGAATTTTCAATGCATGGTCATTTTTCAAACAAATGTAGTCTTGATCGAATCAAAGCAGGATTACACAGACAATCAAGTCCCACTTACTTCGAGTGGGAGATTTGAACTGGCAACACAAGTGAATGACATGGTAAATGATAATGGTAAATCCAGTGGGAGGAATAAACTCTACCATATGAAATCACTGTTGCCGCAAAGACGAATCAAGTAGAACCTGATAGTCATATTGCTGAACCAGTAATGTCACAACTACATATACTACCCATTGTTCCCAGTGGGAGTGGACCGACCAACTTGGTTCCAGGTCCTAGTGATCAAGGAATTCATCTCGGAAATAAAACCTCGAGACCGAAAGGTCGTCCAAGGAAAGTTGTAGGTCAAGGTTCAAGCACTGCTTTTGTTCCCAATGGAATTAATGCTCCGATAAGAAGCATTATTCCGAGTGGGAGAAATGTTCAGACTCAAGATGGGATGAACAAGCCTAAATGAAAGTCAAAGGTATCAAAATTCTCCCAAGAAGTATCCCATCTAGAAGGGTGAAAATCTCACTCTAACAATTGTTGACGAGCATTGGAAAGGTCTCAAGTGGGGAAATGGAGGAAAACAATAAAAGAAAGAGATCGCCTAAATGAAAGCCATTATAGTATGTAGTTGATTTACCTGCTAACCACAGGGGCACAAAGATACGGTGAGTCCTGAAAGAAGGCTCACCACTGATGGAACAGGTCGGGCGATACATAGCCCTACTTCACGGAGTGGACTTTGACGAAAATGAACTCACCGACTGTGCGTAAAACCACGGTTAGGGCCATTTATGGTCGCAAGTCTCGATCTCGAGCTGCACCAAATGGATGTTAAAGACCACATTCCTCCACGAAAATCTGGTGGAAGAGATCTACAAGGAGCAACCGGAGGGTTTCATTACTCCTGGTAACGAAGGTATAATTTGTAAACTCCAAAGGTCCGTTTACGGTCTTAAATAGTTGTCTCGGCAATCGTACTGCAGATTCCACGAGGAAATCGTAGGAAACGGATTCGTGAATCTCCACGAGGATCCGTTCGTGTATTATAAGACCTTCAGGTCTAAGTATGTCATCTTAACTTTACACGTGGACGACATACTCATTGCCACAAACGACGTGAGTATTATGAACAAGTCAAAGTCCTGGTTGGCATCTGTATTCGAGATCAAAGACATGGGAGAGGCCACATACATCTTAGGCATTAAAACTGCTAGAGATCACGCTACCCGAAAATTATGTCTATCTCAAGAAGCTTATATCAACAAATCGTTGAAAAGATTCAGACTACAAGATGTCAAACTAGTGGATACGCCGGTGGTGTTTGGGTGCTCACTGTCGAAACGTTACGGCCCCAAGAACATGGCAGATCAAGAACAGATGAAGGGTGCAGATTATTTAAGCATGCTCGGTAGTCTCATGTACGCCATGCAATGCACCCGTCCGGAAATCTGTTACGCCGTGGGCCTAGTAGCACGATTCCAATCAGATCCTGGCTATCAACATTTAAAGGTTATAAAACGAATTATTCGTTATCTGAAAGGTACTGCCGACTACGCACTGTGCTATGAGGGCAGGATGTTAGAATTGACCGGCTACAGTGACGCCAACCATGATGGCGATCCGGATGATCGTAAGTCCACCACAGGAGGAGTCTTTCTCCTTTCTAATGCCACCATTTCATGGACGAGCAAAATGCAAACCTGTGTTGCGCTGTCTACGATGAAATCAGAATTCGTTGCTCTCTCCAAAAATGCACAAGAAGCGGTCTGGCTGAAAAGGCTTCTTACTGCACTGTCTGGTGACAAAGACGTGAGTAAACCCGTCGTGGTATACTCTGACACTCAGGAAGCTATTGCGGCAGTTAAGAATCCAAAGTACCATAGTAGGACTAAACACATTGATGTGAAATATTTTTATGCTAAATCTATGGTAGAAGACAATACAATCACTTTGGAATACTTGTCCACTGATAACATGGTTGCGGACCCATTAACTAAACCACTACGCGGGGAGATATTAGAAAAGCATGTAAAACTGCTTGAATTGCGTAGGGTTTAAAAGTGGCATGTATCTGTGATAACATTTTGATAATTGAAAGTTACCTTTTTAATAAAAGAGAGAAATGAAATCGAGTTTATGACCCATCGACGTCATAATGTTTGAATACATCAGATTTACTGTCTATAAACTAAGTCGTAGGAAGACGCAATCCTCTGCCAAACTTTGTCGAATGTGGGCCTTACCTAGTCACACAGGTACAGTCGTCTTCAGTGGAGGGAGGCCTCTACCAAGCAAGGTTGACTAAGAATCAGGGGGGATAAACTTGATTACTCAAGACGATTATCTAGTCTCGAAGTAACTCGACACGATCTTCGTTTTTGCAAATCGTCGTGATGAACTTTGTTTATCATTAAACCACATTCTGGGCCAGATGAGAATCTGCGATAGCATGATTGACATATCCCATTCCTGTCAACTTAAAAGTTCAGGTATGCTATCGACACGTGCTTCATACTGCGCGTGACATGTTCGACCACGGGGTCACAGCTCGGTTGTGCTAGATAAGAATCCTCGTGATTCTAACCGGCGCAAACTTCTTCACCTCAAGCGTGTGATTGATCCTGGGATCCTTATGAAGAGGCACCCGAAGTATCCTCACGGACTCAGAACTCATATCTAAGGTCAGGCTCAATGTTCACTTCCCGACGTACGAGCGTAGTGCTGAACAAAAAGGTCCAGTGACCACGTCTTTGGAAACCGGTTGGGTTTGACTAAGGATATGAGCGATGGGGATGGTCAAGTTCACCTGTAATTCACCACTCTTGTATTCACTAGGTGGCCACCAACCGAATATTAGTTGAAAGTTGTGAATACTTGTACGAATGCCTTGGAGAAGTGCTCTTATGCGGAGATTAGGCAAATGGAGAATTAACAGTTGACCTAGGATACAGGGCGACACAATAATGTTTATAACAGGTTGATTGAAGAAAGGGAATCAACGTTCCGCGGGCGCTACAACACTCCTAACAGATGAGTAGCACGATGCCCATCGTGTTCACCGGTCGCACGGAAAACCTCGTATGAAATATTCGGAAGCAAGGGCGAGATCGAAGGAGTGAAATGTTGATGCTGATTTGGACGACAATACATTAACAGGCACCCTCCCATTCCGGCGAGTGGGAGCTGTAAGCATATGGTGATGGGCTCCGTAAATGGAAGCCCATTATATGTATATGTTACCTAAGACAATTGGGTAAATGTCACATTAGGACATTGGGCCAGACCTAAATCCCAATTGACATGAGAGGCCCAAAATATAGGCCTCCCTTATGCATAGGCCGGCCGAACTTATGAGGTGGGCAAAGTGGACTTTTCCCCACTTTGCTCCACATATAAATAAGAGATGTTAGGGGTTTTATTAGGTTAATCATTAATCCCTCCTTGGAGTGTTTTAGAGAGAAAAACCCTCATTCCCATAACACCTATATTCGGCTGAACCTCACTTCACCAAAGGGTGTGCTAATTTGCCTTGGAGCAAACACTCCGGAGATCAGTACCTTGTCAAGAATCGATCAGAGGCTTTGCTGTGGAGAATATACCGCGTACGACTTCCTTAACAAGAACCTCTACGGGTGCCAACCGGAGGATCGTGAACTCCCTGCTGCAGGATCTTGGGACTACGGACTACGTCTGAGGTATGTGCGAATATTCCGCTGCGTAATATCGATTACTAGCATGTACCATATTTATACTATCTGTAGTGATTACTCCCCGTAATCTAACAAACAGAGCTCTGAGTGAGTAGATATTGTAAAATAAGAAATTGTCTAAATCTCAAAAGTACCCTACAAATAAATAGTTCTTCGGAGACCGGAGACTAACTTTTTTTGGGTTTACGAGTTTCAGGTTATTCTATATAGCAATCGGGGAGAATCATCCGAATTTTACATAGTCTACCAGAAATGTTACTCCGAAATTTGCTATATAAATCGAGTATGAGATTCCGACTTTTACTAAATAAACAATTCACTCAAAAATTCAGAGATGACTTCTGATATTTCTATCTCATTCGAGAAGTGTTTTCTGATATTTTCTCTGTCCATCGGGATAAACACTCTGAAATTTAAAGGAAGTGTCGACAAAGGTCTCCGAAATTTACTTGATAAATTGGGTAACACTCTGCAAATGTTATAACATTTATCGGGAATGTTTGCATTTAGTGTAAATGGGGCGCCGTAATAAGAGCCCATTAATATAAGCCCAACATGCTAATCAAAATTGGGGTACGACACATAAGAGATTTTGGGTCAGGCCAAAATCAATATGAGCCACACATGACCCAAAAAAGGGCCAGCCCAATTACCTAACTAGTTCGGCCGAAATAGGGTGAGCAACCCTTGGTGGGTTTTGCTCACCTCTTCTAATAAATTGAAGGTGTTAGGGATTTCTTGAGGTTGATCACTCTCTCCTTTTAGTTTTCAGAAAAGAAATCCCATCTCCCTTAATATACAAGGTTCGGCCGAACACTTTACATCACCAAGTAGGTGCCGAATTGTGACAAGCAATTCACCCCGGAGATCTATCCAGCAACCGGATTGAAGAGGCTTTGTTGTGGATATATCATTGCCTGCGGATTGCTTCTTAACTAGAGTTCACGTAGGACACCGTCCGATAGATCGTGAACTCCCTCGTGACGTCATTGGGCTACAGATTGCAAAATCGCAAAATAGGTATGTGCACTCATCCACTGCGTAATTAGTATACCAAGCATGTACCTGTGTTTATGATCCGTATTATTTATCCCTAGAATCCTACAGTGGTATCAGAGCTTGTGTAGGGTGTTCATGAATTTTTAATAAAAACATGATTTTTTTTTTTATCAAAATTAGACTTAAGATTTTTACTCGAGGTAAAATTTGATCTTGAAATTGCCCAATAAACCCTAGGGTCGCGGCTTGGCCATGGATATCCCTGGTGGTCACGGCAAATCCACCATGGTTGGCTGAAGAAAAAATTAATTTTATTATTATTTTATTAATTTCGGTCACCTAGGGTTCGTCGCGAAGTCAAATCGTGACATTAATTACTGATGTATTATATGCATGATTTTAGGGATATGGATATATTACTTACCTAAGAAGATTGAGAAAATATATTTATTGATAGATTTTATCCCTAAAATATAATATAATCGATTAGAGATATATAATACCTTATAAATATATATTCAGCATTAAATATTTTGGATAATATCTATGATATTTATTGTTCAACTAAGTTAAGTTTTTATTGTATTTAAAACCCTACTTAGCCACCAAGTGACATTTCGGCTGAAACCCTAAGGTTAATGGCGAATCCAAATGCGCAACCGGGTCGGGTCGACCGACTCGGATAACCCGTGGGATCCAAACTGGTTCGGGTTGGGTTGACCGACCCTAATTTATCAATCGGTCCGATCCGGATCGGATCGGGTCGGACCAGGTGAGCTAATGGGTCGGGTCAAATCCGACCCGGTTCATGTAAAACTGAATGGACCGAATTGGACAGTACCGGTTGGACAAGGTTGACTGAATCGGTCGGACCAGGTTGACCGAACCGGACCGGGTCGACTGAAATTGGGTCGGATCAAATTTAAAATCCAGATTTTTTTTTCACGTTAAAATTACCTACATAGTGCGAATTTGTTTGATATTTTAATATTTTAATCAAACCTGATGCCTAGTTTTGGTTATGGGGATGGATCTCGGAAAATGCATGATTATGGGACTGAATCATTTTGTGGGTTGAATTGCAATTGTTATATATTGATATGAATGCATGTTAGAATTGCGTCTTGACTATGCTTGGGGGCATAGCCCTGTTGTCAATTAATGAGTTGCGCACTAGGATAGACATGTCATGGTGAGTGATCTTGATAGGATCCATGTCTAGAAGTACGCATGATTTTATAAGCATGAATTGCAAGTCAGCCCCAAATATTTAAAACGATATTCAGTTGCCAAATATGCATGTTTGATGTGGAGTGACTACGCATGATGCGTATGCATGATAATTTCAGGATATGATTATATTTGATAATTTGCTAGTGAAGTAGAATTATATATGCTTGAATGAGAAATCCTCGAAACATTTTAAAAGGGCCTTGGGAAAGCCAAGATCGGGTGCATGTAAAAACTCCCAGTTTCGATTAAAGTAGCGATTAAACTGTTTTCAAAGAGATTGATCTATTAGAAAGGAGACGTCGGCAGTGTGAAATCTTTAAACGACCACTTCCATTGGTTTACTGGTGGTCGTTTAGGCTAGATGACTGAGGGATCATTGTTTGTCGCCTCCTATCTCATAGATATCCAATGTAAGCAATTCTTTTCAAAATGTTTTAAATTGTCACCTTGATTTTCGCAATTGTTTGTAATTGTGTTTAGTTTCAAATGACATCGATGGACTTATCAAGTGTCAATGAGCTTTTGAATGAGACGAACTATGATTCGTGGTGCAAACGCGTCAATGTTTTGCTAGATGATAAGGGATTGATTGAACACGTTGAAAAACGATGAGCTGTCCAGATGCAGGTCTGACCAAAAGGCTAGCATACTCTCACTTCAAGTGGGAGAAGGATGACAAAAGAGCAAGATAAATTTTGCTATCTAAAATGTCCAAGGACATTGAAGATCAGTACAAGGATATTCTCGTAAAAAAGGATATATGGGATGCATTATTCCTGAAATATGGAAGTTGCATTGCAGCTCAGCTGCACCCACTGATAACATCTTTGGATGAAAGTCTAAAGATCGATAATATAAGTACACTTGAGAAAGTATTCCACCTCCTCAACATGGTTAAACATCTTGAAGCTGATGGTCAACTGGCGGAATGGTATAAAAGTCTGGCCATAATCGGGATTCTCCCGAAGTCCTGGAGAGCCACCAGGACTCTGCTGACTGTTAATATTTATCTGCTAGATCTTGCGTCAGTCCTGAAAATAATTGAGATGGAAGAAGCTCGATTAGCAATTACTACGTCTATGGCCAAATTGGCAGGACCATATGCAGGAAATAAGAGGAAATGGAAGAACGGGAGTAAAAAAAAAATATGTTGGTGACCGTAAAACGTCAACCAAGTCTAAACAAGGCAATCTCCCTGTAAAATCGGATAAAGCTGGCAAGAACTCTAGTCATCGCCAATCAGGTGAGGGCATGAGTTCTAGCAACCCTCTTACCAAGGTATGCAACATTGGATGTGTAATTAAAAAAATTGTTTCTTCAAGTGTCATGTTAGCTGATTCAACTCCTTCATGGATTCTTGACTCATGTGCAACATACCACATAACCAATGACAGAGGGTTATTTGCCATGTTCAAACGTATGCCGAAGGGTACAAAGAGGATATATATATATATATGCGACAACTCCCAAGTTGAAGTCGAGGGAATAGGGAACTGCAGGTTCCTATGCGCAACAGCAAGACGTTAATTCTTGAAAGTGTCCTTTTTGCGCCTAGAATTGGTAGAAATGTTGTTTCTGTTACTTCTCTTATGAATATTAGTTTCAAATTATATTATTTGAGAACTCCTTGGTTAAATTCAATAAAGGCAGCGTCTTTTATGGATATGCTACTTCTTCACATGGCCTCAATTTTATTGATTTAAGTGAAAGCGAGAATTCAAACAGAATGTTTTCAATATCATCTAAAGAAGCAGAGACTGATGCGACTGAACGGCATGCCCGGTTAGGACATATATGTTGGATTATGGTGACTAATCCTATAAAACGAAACCCTAGATACGTGCATGGTAACTAATTACGTAGGGGAAGAAAGTGCACATACCTTTAACGATTTCTGTAGCCCAAGATCTTCGAGGGGAGTTCTCGATCCACCGACCGGTACCCCGTAGAGGTTCCTGTTAGAGAAGCCCTACGCGGTTTGATCTTCACATCAAAGCCTCCTTCGATTCTCGCGGGATGAAACACTAAGGGACCTAGGGGGAGGGTTTTAATCTCTACACTTGGGAAGAGAGAATGAGCACTTAATAAGTCACCCCTAGTCCTCTATATATAGGAGTGGAGGTGGGAAAATCCCACCTCCTTACTTCTTATGTTTGACGCCGACCTAGTGTGGGTGGGAGGCCCAATTTTGGGTTTCCCATGTCACAGGGGATTTAGGCCTAGCCCAAATACACTAATGTGACCCATACCAAATTACTTAGGTTAATGGTCTCTTTAATTAATGGGCTACCAATTACGACGTCCCTTAACCCCAAATGATAACAGCTCCCACACGCCGGAAAGGGAGGGTTCTTATTAATATGGTATCGTCCAACACATCCGTATTTGGTCTTCGATCCAATCCCTGCTCCGAATAGTTCATACGAGGTTTTCCGTGCGACCGGCGGACACGACGGGAATCGTGCTACTCATCTGTTAGGAGTATTGTAGCACCCACGGAACGTTGATTCCCCATGTCTAATCAACATGTTAAAAATAAAGTGTCGCGCTGTATCCTAGGTCAACTGCAAATTTTCCAATTGCCCAGTTCCCACTTTGGGATACTTCTCCAGGGCATCCGTACAAGTATTCACTACCTTTCAACTAATGTTAGGTTGGTGGCCACCAAGTGAATACAATAGTCGGAAAATTTCAGGTGTACTTGACCATCCCTATCGCTCATACCCTTAGTCAAACCCAACCGGTTTCCAAAACGTGGTCACTAGGCCTTTTTGTTCTGCACTGCGCTTACACGCCAGGAAGCGAACATTGAGTCTGACCTTAGGTATGAGTTCTAAGTCCGTGAGGATATTTTGGATGCTTCTTTATATAGCATCCGGGATCAGTCACACGCTCTAGGTGAAGAAGTTTGTGCCCGTACGAATCCCGTGGATTCTATCTAGCACAACCGAGCATAACACCGTGGTCGAACATGGCACGCGTAGTGTGAAGCACGCGTCGATAACATAACCTGAGTTTAGTCAGGAAGTTGGGAAATGTCATATGCTATCGCAGATTCGTCATCTGGCCCAGAATGTGATTTTATTACGAACGTGGTTCGTAACGGCGATCTGCAGAACTTTGATCATTGTCGTGTTACTCCAAAAACCAAATGATCATTCTGCTTAACCAGGTTTGCCACCGTGGTTCTTAGCCAGTCTCGACTTAATAGAGAATCCCTTCTTCGTCAAGACGACCGAGCCTGTGTGACGAGGCTTGGTTCACATTCGACATTATTTTATTATGGAGGTTGGCCCTCCTACGACTAGTTTATAGACCGTAAAATTCCTATGAATATTCAAACGTTATGACGTCGTAATAATCATAAACTCAAACTGCAATTTATTTTCATTATATTTCAAAAAGTGTCATCACGACACTGTCTACTTAAACCCTACGCAGTCCCAGCATTTTAGCATTCTTTTCGAAGACATCCATGCGTAGTGGTTTAGTCAATGGATATGCCATCATACTTTCAGTAGACAAGTATTCTAAAGTGATAAAATTGTCATCAACCATATTCTTAGAAAAATTATATTTTATGTCAATGTGTTTTGTCCTGTTATGGTACTTGGGGTTCTTAACTGCTGCAATTGTTGCTTGACTGTCAGAGTATACCTACACAGGTTTACACCCGTCTTCGACACCAAGCAGTGCAGTTAGGATCCTTTTAAGCCAAACCTCTTCTTGTGCGTTCTTAGAGAGAGCCACGAATTCGGATTCCATAGTGGACAGCGCGACACATGTTTGCTTCTTGCTCATCCATGAAATGGCGGCATTAGCAAGGAGGAATACTCCTCTTGAAGTGGAATTACGATCATCCAAATCGCCATCATGGTCGGTGTCACTATATCCTAAAAATTCGATTTTTCCATCCTCATAGCACATAACGTAGTCGGCAGTACCTTCCAGGTATTGAATTATCCGTTTCACAGCCTTTAGGTGTTGAGTGCCAGGATCTGATTGAAATCGTGCTACTAGGCCAACAACGTAACAGATGTCCGATCGAGTGCATTGCATGGCATACATTAAGCTGTCAACCATACTTAAGTATTCTGCACTCTCCATCTGTTTACGCTCCACCAGGTTCTTCGGGCCATCATGCTTCGACAGCGCGCACCCGAGTGCAACCGGCGTATCCACATGCTTGGCATCATGTAGTCGGAACCTTTTCAATAATTTGTTGATATAGGCTTCCTGAGATAGACACGGTTTACGAGCAGCCCTATTCCTAGCAATCTTAATGCCTAGGATGTACGTGGCCTCTCTCATGTCGTTTCGATTTCCAAAAATTCAGCTTTAATCGGTTTCATACATGTTCATCATTACAAAATTTAGCAATGGAGTACTAACAAATAAAGATAAATTATCTAATCGCGTTCTTTCTGACTTGTAGCAATTTTGGATTGGGTTACTTCTTCGTTTTTGTTTTATCCGATCGAATCGAATAACTTTGGTTCTAAGTCGGTAGACATAGATTATCATTCAGATTATTCCCTTTGGCCGGGACAACGATTGATAAGTAAATTGTATTTCGATTCGAATAGCAATTACTTTTATTCAATAACTCCGAATTTTATTAACCAATAATTCAATAACTCTATCGAAAAAGTAAACACTTTACAACTAAACAGTACAGTCGAAAGAATTAAAGAATCAAAAAGCGATAAATAGACATAGAGTCCTTTGCCATCTTGATCAAGCATCTGAAAATAATTCACAAGTAAATTTTGTCAGACGTTGTTGTAAACACTCGATTTTGACCAGGACGTAACGACGTTACACATGATACGTCAAATTTCGGACGCGTCAAGCCACAAAGTCTCCAAAATGCTCAAGGGCACATTAGGGAAATTATTATAAAATATATTTTAAATTATTTCGAATATATTTAATATTTTCAGAATATTTAAAAATATATATATAATAATTAGTTTTTTTTTTAGAAAGTTATCTGTAAGATATTTATCTCCAGATATTATTTTTTTATTCAAAAAATAATTATCTGTAAAGATATATATCCTTAGGAATATTCTTTAGAATAATTATCTGTTAATTTTTTTTATTTAAATTTTATATGTAACTAGGCTAGGTTTTTAGTATAAATAGGGGTCTAGGTTACATTGCAAAAGGAGAAAATACATCAGAAAATAATAGACTTTTTTTCTTGGGATCCGTGCGAATTTTGTCATTTTGTGCTTTATTTAAAAAAAAAAAACTTTTTTTCCCGCTACTTTCTCTCTCCTCTCTTTCTCTCCCATCTCTCTCTTCTCTCTTTTTCTCACGCCGGAAACAGCATCCACCGCCGGCCAATGCAGCGACCACGACCAGAGCCACCACCCTGAGCCAACCTCCGCACCACCAGACCCGCCACCGCCAGCTCGACGGTCCGTCCACCTGGCTCGTCCGTTGCAGGAGTTATTCGCTGGATCTCGCACCACCCGGTCAAGATTCGTCGGAGCTGCTGTGACCGCCCCGGCCTGAATTGTCGTCGCCATTGCCGGAGTTTCCGCGCTGACTGCCTGTCGACCCGCGCCTCCGGAGTTCCTGTGAGCTGCTGCCATCATCTCGGGCGAAGCTGTCGTCGTTCTTCTCCTAGGGCAACAACATCAGCCAAGACAGCCCGCCGGTGGCAACGCCTCTCCGGCCACCGACCACCTCTCTCTCTCTCTCTCTCTCTTTTATTTCCGTTGGCTGTAGCTCTCCCTGTCGAGGCTTCCGGCGTTGCTCCACCGCCCGCGTCGCCACCGGTCAGCTTCGCACCACCACCGTCGCGCTGACCAGGCCAACCCCAGACCTCCCGCCGTGACCTGTAAAGCCGTCCGCCATTGCCTGAATCCGCCCGGTCGAAGCTCCCCTACTCAGCCTGACCCCGACCAGCTCCGTACCTGACCGGCCGTGCCACCCCGAGCACCCCCTTCTCGAGTTCCGCGACGTCCCAAGCTCTGCCGCGCCGGCACCGAGCTCCCCGACTGCCGGTTCCAGCTTTCCAGGTAGTTGACGTCTGTGCTTTCTCTTTAATTTTTTTATTTTTATTTTTACTTTACTTTTATTTTATTTTTTTATTTATTTAAATATTATATTATTATATTACTATTTAGTTATTTACTTTTATTTTATGTTATTGTATTATCATATATTATTATAATTAATTAGTTATTTTAATATAATTGGTTAAATTTGATTTGATAAATAATGTATGTATGTTGAATATATTGGATTGTGTATATATCTAAGCATGTTACGTAATTTTGGGTTCTCAGATTTCATTTAAATTAGAAGATTATAATTAGTTTTTTTTTTTTAGAATAATTGATAATATTTTGCATATTTTAAATTTATTTAAATTCTGACATCGTTAGATTAATCTAATACAAAAAATATATTAATAAATAAAAATGGCAAATTAAGTAAATTGAGTACCGAAAGGGCGAAGCTAATAATTTATATTTTTAATTCGTAATAGAACCCCCTAACTCGAATTCCCGATCGTAGACCGATTTTATACCTAGGTGTGTAATTCGCTTAGGTAATTTAGGATTCTAGTTAGCCTTAATTAACTAGTGGCGACTCTACGAAAAATCCACGTTTTGAAAACGTAATTCGCAGTATGTCAGATTTTAGGTCTGACAATTTGGTGACTCACACACACAGTAAGTAGTTAATCCCTTAGTTGTAGATTTTTAAACATGTGTTTCAGATGCATTTTTTTTTAAAAAAACCCCTTACCTAAATTTTTATTCTAAATATGCGTCTCATGCGCATTATTTTTTAAAAAAAAAAAAACTCTCAGGTAAGTTGTAATTTTTGTTAGTGCGTTACGTATGCATTACTTTTAAAAAAATTTCAGAAAAATTAAATTCTTTAGCTATTAGAGCTTCCTTTCGAACATGCATTTTCATATGCATTTTTTTTCTAAAAAAACCTCTTACCTTAATTTTTATTTTTAGCATGTGTTTTGTACGCATTATTTTTGAAAAAAACTTTTCAGGTAGGTTGTAATTTCGGTTAGTGTATTGTATATGCATTGCTTAAAAAAAACATTTCAGGAAAAATTATAATTCATCTTTAGCTACTAGAGTTTCTAATTTCAAACGTGCATTCTGTATGCACCATTTAAAAAACCTCTGGCTTGAAATTTTTTATTTTAAACATGCGTTTCATACGCATTATTTAAAAAAAACTCTTTAAGTTGTAATTTTAATTAGTGCGCTGCGTATGCAAAAAACAAAAAAAACCAAAAAAACCAAAAAAAAATATAGGAAATTTTTAATTCCGCTTTAACTGTTAGAGCTTCTAATTTCGAACGTGCATTCCATATGCATCATTTTAAAAAAAAAATTAACTGAATTGTTTTATTTTTAATAATGCATCCAATATGCATTAATTTTTTTAAAAAAACTTTTTAGATAAACCGTAAGCTCTCTTAGTTTTAGGGCTCTTTGTTTAAAAACACATTTTATCTGAATTTTAATAAAAAAACGTGCATATCATATGCATTATTTTCGAAAAAAAAAAAAACCCTTTCAGGTAAATTGTAATTTTTCTCAGTTGTAGAACTTTTTAAGTTTGCATCTTGTATTTATTTTTGTGCATCTCATATGCATCCTTTAAAAAAAAAAAAAAACTTTTCGCCTGATTATTAATTTTGAGCAACCAAGATGCATTGATTTTATTTTCCCTTTAAAAAAACAAAACAAAAAAAAAACAAAAAAAATAAAAAAATCTTTTCAGATAACTTGTAAATTATCTTGACTGTAGAACTTTCATCTCAAGTATGCATCTCATGTGCATCGCATGTGCATTGTTTTAGGAAAAATAATCTGTTGATAGACTGTACACATTCTTAGTCGTAGAACCTTTAGTTTCAAACATGTATTCAATGTGTTGTTTTCAAAACTACTTACCAGAATGTTTTATTTCAAGCATGTGTTTCATACACATTATTTTTTGGAAAAGAACTTTTCATGTAAGTTGTAAAATTTTGTTAGTGCATTCAATGTGCATCATTTTCCTTAAAAAATAGGAAAATTTGTAATTCTTTGTTTTTGGCTCTTAGAGTTTTTTAAATTCAAACATGAATTGCATATGCATCATTTTCAAAAAACCTTTTTACCTGATTTTTTTTAAGCATGCATTCAATATGCATTATTTTTTTTTATAAAAAAAAATTTCAGGTAAATTGTGAGTTTTTTAGCTATAGAGCTTTCAAATTCACGCATGCATCTCAATTGCATTATTTAAAAAAAATCCACCTGAAATTTTCATTTCAAAATATGCATTTCATATGCATTATTTAGGTAAATTGTTGTAAGTTGTGAATTTCTTAGAATAGAATTTTAACTTTCAAAAATGCATTTCATATGCGTCATTCAGGTAATATGTTGTAAGTTGTAACTTTCTTAACAGTAGAATTTTAACTTTCAAGCATGCATGAGCATTTTAAAAAAAACTCAAAGTTTCGTTCGTTTTTACCCAAGGTGTATTGCACTTTTTTTGGCAAGATCGTCATTTCAACATTCGTATGAGCGAGCATTTAAAATAGGGAGTTTTGATTCTTTTTTGAGAAAATAGTTTAACTGTGCAGTTGAGTGCTACTATTCGAGTTTAAACAAAGGACGATAAAACCTTTTTGAAAAAACTTTGTTTTGAGCATTTGTCCTGCGTTCGAGCTAGATAATACACTCAGCAAACTCAGTAACTCCATGATGGCGTAAAACACATTTGATCATGAATTTTGATTCCTTTTCAAAAAAAAAAAAAATCAAAATTATGAAATGAAGGACATTAGAATTTTCAAAAAATCATGCATGATTTCTCATATTCTCTACACTGATTTTTCATTCACTCTTTTCAGGTACCCTTGGTTAAGGTATCATGTACACATAAGTTATGCCGGCTAAATGGGGCAACAAAAAAAGAACATGCAGTCATCCAGTTGCACAAGGAACAAATTGCACACTCGAGAGATCTAACGTTGAGGTGCGTTAAATTGTACTTAATTTTTTCCTTGAGATTTGAGAATCCCTACTCTTTTTCAGGTCGGATGACCACTTCAACCAATGCCGCAACCGTGTGAAACGTGAGCGCTTCGAAGAGTTTCTATGAAAAATTTCACCTACCATGTGTGAATATCATACGCTTTCCAAGACGAGGTATACAACCGTTATGTGGCCAGGTTTAAACCATTCAGTGGTAACCATGGGGCATCTCCCATTGAGATCGGACATGTCAGGAGATGAGAAAATTTCAAGAGAACATCGAGATTGAAGATTCAATGTGCCGATCAATGTAGCTTAACTCGATCAACCGAATCATTTTCCGTAAAAAGTTCTAAAATTTTCAGTCCACTACTAGGGGCATGTACTTTTTAGCAGGTGTACATATACAAGTTGTGGAGCAGGAGAATCAGGACATGCAGCAGGTCTAGTCGCATAGCGAGCACATTGCCCACTGAAAAACCCAACTCCCAGGTAAGAGAAGTTGTGATCATTTTTATCTCTGAAATTTGAGTTTTTCCTTACTCATTGTGCATCTTGGATAATCATCCAAATCAAAACTCCTGAAGAGCACATCTTGTGTACGGCCCTTCGCTCGCCGACCATTCTTATGCCAGTTATCCCAGATACCTCGGACGATATCTATGCCTAAGTTTACCATTTGCGGACTACTGTGCCAAACTCAACACCATCCATGCGTGTTCATTAATCAAGCCATTTGTCCAGCATCCGACGAGCCTAACTCGACAGGTGTTAGCCATGGGTCATCCTCAGACGAGA
Source organism: Clarkia xantiana subsp. parviflora (assembly GCA_036873135.1). NCBI lineage: Eukaryota > Viridiplantae > Streptophyta > Magnoliopsida > Myrtales > Onagraceae > Clarkia > Clarkia xantiana. The sequence continues at coordinate 12,542,241 of JAPTYO010000008.1, read as the reverse complement.
TCGAGCAATAGTCGGGGCATTTGAGAAGCCGAGAGAAGAAGTCATTATCTATGTCATCCATTGATCGTAGGATCCATTCAAGGCGTCGACACGACCGACGTATTTTGACCAATCAACTGAGTCATTCTTTAGAAGATGTTTTGAATTAGAAATCTCAAATCTGCCACTAGGGGCATGTAAATAATTGTTGTTAATTATTTACGGTAAATTCTCCTTAAAAAAAAATGAATTCCCGCTAGGTTGAAAACCTGTAAAGGTGACCTAGGCAAAAGTCAGGGAGAGGGGCATGATCGAAAACCCACAGGGGCAGTCATGGCAAAAGGTGAGATGAAAAAAGCAAAAAAGCAAAAAAAAAATAATAAAAAAAAAATTCATTAGGGTCACAACCGGCCTTTAATCGGCTACAGAAAAATAAAGAAAGCGTTCGTACAAATCTTGTGAGAGCAATGAAGCAATAAAAGGGTCACAGTTGTTCCTAAATCAACTACAAATAAAAGGGTCACAGTCATCCCTAAAATGACTATAAAAAAGGGCCACGGCCACCCTTCAAATGGCTACAGATAAAGAGCGCTCCCGCAACATCAAAAACGGAGAATAAGTGAAAGGGTCACAGCCACCCACCAAACGGCTAAATATAAAAGAGTGACCCCGCGAATCTTGAAAGGGCGGGAAAATAAAAAAGGGCGACAGTCGTCCCTAAAACGACTACAAAATAAAGGGCCCCAACCACCCTTCAAATGGTTACAGATAAAGAACGCTCATGCAACATCAAAAGCGGAGAATAAGTGAAAGGGCCACAACCACCCTCCAAACGGCTAAAGATAAAATAGTGACCACGCGAATCATGTGAGGGCGGGAAAATAAAAAGGGCCACAGTCGTCCCTAAAACGACTACAAAACAAAGGGCCACAGCCACCCTCCAAACGGCTACAGATAAAAGAGTGACCCCGTGAATCTTGTAAGGGCGGAAAAATAAAAAAGGGTCACAGTCGTCCCTAAAACGACTACAAAATAAAGGGCCACAACCACCCTTCAAACGGCTACAGATATAGAGCACTCTCGCAACATTGAAGGCGGGAAATGAGTGAAAGGGCCACAGCCACCCCTAAAAAGGCTACCTACAAAGAATGTTCCTCGAATCCTGGGAGGATGGGAGATTGTTGAAAGGGCCATAGCCACCCTCAAAATGGCTACATACAAAGAGTATTCTCGTAAATCTTGTGAGGCCGGGAAATCATTTGAAAGGGCCACAGCCACCCTTAAAACGGCTACAAATCGAAAGAGCGCTCCCGGAACATCGACGATGGAAATAAATAAAAGGGCCACAGCCACCCTCCAAATGGCTACAAATCAAAAGAGCTCTCACGACATTGAAGACGGTGAGAAAAGGGTCACAGCCACCCTCCAAATAGCTACAAATAATCTCGCATCAGACAGGAAATAAAGTACGGGTCACAGACACCGTTTAATCGGCTACCAAAAAAGAGCGCTTCCGTTAGGTTGAAAACCCGAAAGGGCAGCCTAGGCAAAATTAGGAAATGAGGGGCATGATAGCAAATTCAGAAATTGCAATCATGGCAAAAGGAGAGAAAATAAAATCTCGATGGAATAAAAACCCCAAGGGGCAATCTATGCAAATATTAGGAAAACCGAGGGGCACGGTCTAAAATTTTGACAGTGGCAAAATGAGAGATTAAAAAAATAAAATAAAAATAAAATGATCCCGCTAAGTTGTCGCGTCATGCGCAATTTAGGCAAAAATTAGGGACATGCATTCAAAGTCTTCAAGCCACTCGAGACCCTTATCCAACCAACGCCACTAGAGGCTCTTCTCCAACAGACGCCGCTGGAGGCATCGTCAATCTATGTTTTTACTTTTTTGCACGCCACTGGAGGCTTTACTTTCCGCACCGCCACTGGAGGCTTTTCCTTGTCGCACGCCACTGGAGGCATCGTCGATCGAGGTTTTTACTTTACTTTACGCCACTAGAGGCTTTTCCTTGTCGCACGCCACTGGAGGCATCGTCGATCAAGGTTTTTATTTTCTGCACGCCACTGGAGGCTTTACTTTTCCGCACGCCACTGGAGGCTTTACTTTTCTACACGCCACTGGAGGCTTTACTTTTCTGCACGCCACTGGAGGCTTTACTTTCCCGCACGCCACTGGAGGCTTTACTTTCCCGCACGCCACTAGAGGCTTTACTTTTATGCACGCCACTGGAGGCTTTACTTTCCCGCACGCCACTGGAGGCTTTACTTTTCTGCACGTCACTGGAGGCTTTACTTTCCCGCACGCCACTGGAGGCTTTACTTTTCTGAACGCCACTGGAAGCTTTACTTTCCGCACCGCCACTGGAGGCTTTACTTTCCGCACCGCCACTGGAGGCTTTTCCTTGTCGCACGCCACTAGAGGCATCGTCGATCGAGGTCTTTTCTTTCTGCACCGCCAACGGAGGCACCGCCAACAGGGGCACCGCCGACCGAGGCTTTACTTTTCCGCACCGCCACTGGAGGCTTTACTTTCTGCATCGCTAATGGAGGCACTGCCAACAGGCGTCCCGCCGACAGAGATTTTATTTTTCCGCACCAGAATAGGCATATGAGCCACCTTGAAGACTTCGAAGAATTGGAAGAGAATATACTTTTTGGTCAAAATCAGTGTTTCTTCGTCTTTAGACAAACCCCTTCGAACACGTTCTACGGGAGTCCGTCCAAAGAGGAGCAAACTGTAAACACTCGATTTTGACCCGGATGTAACGACGTTACACATGATACGTCAAATTCCGAACGCGTCAAGCCACAAAGTCTCCAAAATGCTTAAGGGCACATTAGGGAAATTATTATAAAATATATTTTAAACTATTTCGAATATATTTAATATTTTCGGAATAATTAAAAATATATAAATAATAATTAGTGTTTTTTTTAGAAAATTATCTGTAAGATATTTATCTCCGGATATTATTTTTTTATTCAAAAAATAATTATCTGTAAAGATATATATCCTTAGGAATATTCTTTAGAATAATTATCTGTTAGCAATATTTCATTTAAATTTTATCTGTAACTAGGCTAGGTTTTTAGTATAAATAGGGGTCTAGGTTACATTGTAAATGGAGAAAATACATCAGAAAATAATAGACTACTTTTCTTGGGATCCGTGCGAATTTTGTCCTTTTGTGTTTTATTTTAAAAAAAATCTTTTTTTTTCCCGCTACTTTCTCTCTCCTCTCTTTCTCTCCCATCTCTCTCTCTCCCTCTCTCTCTCTCTCTCTCTCTCTCTCTCTCTCTCTCTCTCTCTCTCTCTCTCTCTCTCTTTTCTTTCCGTTGGCTGTAGCTCTCCCTGTCGAGGCTTCCGGCGTTGCTCCACCGCCTGCGTCGCCACTGGTCAGCTTCGCACCACCACCGTCGCACTGACCAGGCCAACCCCAGACCGGAAACAGCAGCCACCGCCGGCCAATGCAGCGACCACGACCAGAGCCACTACCCTGAGCCAACCTCCGCACCACCAGACCCGCCACCGCTAGCTTGACGGTCCGTCCACCTTGCTCGTCCGTTGCCGGAGTTACTCGCTGGATCTCGCACCACCCGGTCAAGATTCGTCGGAGCTGCTGTGACCGCGCCGGCCTGAATTGTCGTCGCCATTGCCGGAGTTTTCGCGCTGCCTGCCTGTCGACCCGCGCCTCCGGAGTTCCTGCGAGTTGTTGCCATCATCTCGGGCGAAGCTGTCGTCGTTCTTCTCCTAGGGCAACAGCATCAGCCAACACAGCCCGCCGGTGGCCACGCCGGTGGTCCTACCGGTGGCCACGCCTCTCCGGCCACCTCTCTCTCTCTCTCTCTCTCTCTCTCTCTCTCTCTCTCTTTTCTTTCCGTTGGCTGTAGCTCTCCCTGTCGAGGCTTCCGGCGTTGCTCCACCGCCTGCGTCGCCACTGGTCAGCTTCGCACCACCACCGTCGCACTGACCAGGCCAACCCCAGACCTCCCGCCGTGACCTGTAAAGCCGTCTGCCATTGCCTGATTCCACCCAGTCGAAGCTCCCCTACTCAGCCCGACCCCGACCAGCTCCGTACCTGACCGCCCGTGCCACCCCGAACACCGCCTTCTCGAGCTCCGCGACGTCCCAAGCTAGCCGCGCCGGCACCGAGCTCCCCTACTGCCGGTTCCAGCTTTCCAGGTAGTTGACGTCTGTGCTTTCTCTTTAATTTTTTTATTTTTATTTTTATTATTTATTTATTTAAATATTATATTATTATATTACTATTTAGTTATTTACTTTTATTTTATGTTATTGTATTATCATATATTATTATAATTAATTAGTTATTTTAACATACTTGGTTAAATTTGATTTGATAAATAATGTATGTATGTTGAATATATTGGATTGTGTATATATCTAAGCATGTTACGTAATTTTGGGGTCTCAGATTTCATTTAAATTAGGAGATTACAATTTTTTTTTTTTTTTAAAATTAGGTTAATAATTGATAATATTTTGCATATTTTAAATTTATTTAAATTCTGACATCGTTATATTAATCTAATACAAAAAATATATTAATAAATAAAAATGGCAAATTAAGTAAATTGAGTACCGAAAGGGCGAAGCTAATAATTATATTTTTAATTCGTAATAGAACCACCTAACTTGAATTTCCGATCGTAGACCGATTTTATACCTAGGTGTGTAATTCGCTATTCGCTTAGGTAATTTAGGATTCTAGTTAGCCTTAATTTACTAGTGGCGACTCTATGAAAAATTCACATTTTCAAAACGTAATTCGCAGTATGTCAGATTTTAGGTCTGACAGTTGTGTTTCAAGTAAAGTGTTTTACGACTTTATATGGCAAACGAGGCGTACCTGAAACGCGCTTTAATCACGGTGTTTGTCCTACCGGATTTCGTTTAGACCTTTTATTGGTGGTTTTACCCATCAACTTACGGAGATGATCGTAAAGATCTTCCGTTCGGATTCGTCAGAGGTGCTTTCTCCTTGATGGTGCTTACGGAATAGCTCTATCGAAGTCTGAATGGTGTTATTCAGACATGAGAGCCCATCATTTTCTGCGAACCATGAAAGGGGAAACATTCTCATGACTTTCTGAATCCTCCTCCATATGTCTGTTTGATTGTCTTGATCTTCAAAGAATGCCATAATACCTAAGTATTAGGCTTCTTGCTTGTGCAGCCAGTCCTCCGCCGTAGCGAAGGAGTATAGTGCACCAGAGGTCTAACACATTGACGCTCATGTCGCTTTCATCGGCTTCTTTAACTAGGGTTGCACGGATTAGATTACGTGCAATTCGATTCCTTTGCGATCCCTGATTGTAGTCGTACATTGGACTACCGAGTTCGTTCGTGTTTACCCTCCCTGCAGTTGAGTCTATCCGGTCCTCAACATTTGCAGCAAGGAGGATGTTCATGACGTAAGTCTCCCATACTTCATAATTGCTTCCATCAAGTTTAGCGTAGAAACGCTTTCGATCTGTCATCTAAACTATAACATTGACAATCTTGCATAAGAGGGAAGACGAAACCTTTTTGAAAAATAAATTGCATTCATCGGACATCTATGAGATAGAAGATATCAAATAATGATCCCTCAGACATCTAACCCAACCGATCAACAGTAAGCCCGAAGGAAGGGGGTCGTGAAAGAGTTCACATTACCGCTATATTCTTTCTAATAGACCAGTCTTTTAAAACGGTTTAATCGCTTTAACCGGAACTGTAGATTTTAAAACACCTGATCTTGGCTTTCCCAAGGCCCTTTTGAAAATGTTTCTAGGAACTACGGTTTGCACATATAATTCTACTACCCCAGTAAATTATCATGGCATATCACATCCAAGAAACCAAACACACCTCATGCATGTCATGCGTCTAATGTTCTGAGGAACTCATAGTTAGCATATATAATTCTACTTCCTAAGTAAATTATCACATGCTAATACATCCTCAACATTCATGCATACGCATCACGCGTGATCAAACCATACGAACATGCATATTTGGCGACTGATTTCCGCTTTAAAAACATTTGGGGCTGATTTGCAATTCATGCTATAAATCAATCATGCATACCTCTAGACATAAATCCTAGGCAAGTGCAACCATCACAGCATGTCTATCCTAGTGTGCAACTCATTAATTGAAAACCAGGGCTCAGCCCACAACATGCAAAATCTAGCTAGCTTGACATAGTCAAGACAACAGTTCTAATCATGCAATAATATCAATTAAATAACAATTGCAATTCAGTCCACTAAATGATTCAGTCCCAAAATCATGCATTTCCGAGATCCATCCCCATAATCGAAACTAGGCATCAGGTTTAATTGAAGCGCAAATAACTTAAACATGTGAGCACTGTGTAGGTAATTTAAGTTTGAAAACATTTGGATTTAAAAATTTGACCATCCTATTTTAATTAATTAATTAATTAATTCAGCTCGGATTAATTCCGGTTCGATTCAGACCGGTTCAGACCGGTCCGGTTCGGGTTCGGCCCGACCAGTTCAGTTTTAAAATAAGATTTCGTTCGGTTCGACACTCAAACCGGGTCGGTTTGACCCATATTAGTTGCCCCGTTCCAAACCGACCCGAATGGGTCGGACCAATTGAGAAAACCCAGCGTTTGACCCGCTCCGGTCTAATCCGCGTAACCCGAACCGGTTCGGTCCGGTTTGACCCGTCTGGTCCGGTTCGGTCCACATGGTGTTCCGGGTTGGTTGATCCGACCCGGATGTGCTAAAATTGGACCGGTCCATGACCCATAGGGTTCGGTCCGAATAATTACTTGTGGGCCAAGTAGGGTTTTAAAGTCCACTAAAAACTTAACTTGGCCTTTAAGTAATTATCAATAAATAAATATTGTCCAATTTTCTACACATATAAATATATAAATTCGGCACAACCATATATATGTATATATATATATTGTTTGTCAATAATCTATATTTATGAATATATAATCAATCAACAATATATATATATATATATATATATATATATATATATATATATATATATATATATATATATATATATTCTAGAATATATTATTGTCAATATTATATATTTAGGAATATATATTTCATCAATAATATGTATTTTCTCAATCTTTAGGCAACTAATATATATATATATATATATATATATATATATATATATCAATATTATCTATATTCCTAAAAATATGCTAGATATATTGATAGTAAATATACTCACAATTATCTTGTGAATATTGTCCTAATATTGGTATCTATAATTTCGGCCGATATATATATAAAAATATTTTATTAATATTTTTGGATATCTCTGGGTTACTTGTGGACTAAGAAATAAAAAATTTCACCTTGAACAGCAAGAGTGGTTCGGCCGAAACACAAATTTTAAGTTTAGTGGTCAAATTTCAAGATCAAATCTTGTCACGATCAAGAATCCAAAGTTTAAATTTGATAAAAGTCTTGCTTTTCTTGAAGATCATGAACATCAAATTTTACTAAGAACATCATGAAAATTCCGGCCAACATGGTGTTACCTATAAAACCGAATATTTTAAAACTTTGAACCCTAATTTTAAAAATTTGGTTCGACCAAGGTAATAAAATCCAAGAACACCAATTTTATCAAAAACACGAACTCCCTAACACATGCTCTGATACCACTGTTGGATTATGGTGACTAATCCTACAGAAACGAAACCCTAGATACGTGCATGGTAACTAATTACGCAACGGAAGAAAGTGCACATACCTTTAACGATTTATGTAGCCCAAGATCTTCGAGGGGAGTTCTCGATCCACCGACCTGTACCCCGTAGAGGTTCCTGTTAGAGAAGCCCTACGCGGTTTGATCTTCACAGCAAAGTCTCCTTCGATTCTCGCGGGATGGATCTTACTTGGAGTAAATTGCTCGTCGCAGTTTAGGCACCTCCTATGTATAGGTTCAGCCGAAACACTAAGGGACCTAAGGGAAGGGATTTAATCTCAACACTTGGGAATAGAGAATGAGCACTTAATAAGTCACCCCTAGTCCTCTATACATAAAAGTGGAGGTGGGAGATTTGGGGGAGCAACAACTGTGAATGAAATCGTCAATGAGAATGGGAACATTTTCATAGTAAATCCAGTGAGAGGAGTCAATCCAACCATAGAGATCACAGTTGCTCCTGGTGCGAATCAAGCAGAACCTGATAATCCAATTGCTGAACCGTTGGATCTGAATCTTATAATTCCTCAACTACCTACTAGCAACAGTGGGAGTGGGAAAACTGACTTGGTTCCTGGTCCTAGTGGTCATGGAATTCATCTCGGGGGTAGAAACCCGAGACCAATAGGTCGTCCAAGGAAGGTTGCAGGAGAAAGTTCCAGTAACGCCCTGATTCTTAATGTGAGCATTGTTCCTAGTGGAAGCATTGTTCCTAGTGTGAGCATATTTCAAGATGAGAATAACGAGCCTAGACGTAGTTAAAGGCAGAGAACTTATCCAATGAAGTTTCCTTCCAGAAGGATGGGTTATTCCCTCTGAATTCGGCTGATGAACCGGTCACGGTTAAACAAGCTCTGGAAGGTCCTTAAGAGAAACAATGGAGGAAGAGTTCGCCTCAATGGAAGCCAATTTTTTTTGGAGTTTAAATGATTTTCCTGCTAATCGCAGAGCAATCGGGGCAAAGTGGGTTCTGAAACTGAAACTCACTGTTAATGGTAACGTTGAGCAGTACAAAGCTCGACTTGTCGCGAAAGGATATACCCAACTCCACGGAGTGGACTTTGATGAAACTTACTCACCGATTGTGCGTTACACCACGGTCAGGGCAATATTGGCAATGGTTGCTAGCCTCGATCTCGAGCTGCACCAGATGGATGTTAAGACGGTCTTTCTTCATGGAAACTTGGAGGAAGAGATCTACATGGAGCAACCAGAGTGTTTCTCAGCCCATGGAAACGAACGTAAAGTTTGTTAGCTCCAAAGGTCGATCTATGGACTTAAACAATTGTCCCGACAATGGTACCGCATGTTCCATGAGGAAATCGTGGGCAACAGATTCGTGAATCTTCACGATGATCCTTGCGTGTACACTAAGACATCAGGGTCAAAGTATGTCATATTAACGCTATACGTCGATGATATACTTATTGCCGCTAACGGTGTGAGTTATTTGAAGAAATCAAAGTCTTGATTAGCATCTGTATTTGAGATTAAGGACATGGGCGAGGCCACTTACATCTTGGGCATTAAGATTGCTAGAGATCGCGGTGCTCGTAGATTATGTCTTTCTCCAGAAGTCTATATCAACAAATTGTTGAGAAGGTTCAATCTCTATGGTGTTAAACCCGTGGATACACCGGTTGTATATGGGAGTGTGGTGTCGAAGCGTGATGGCCAAAAGAACCTGGTAGAGCGTGAAAAGATGGAAAGTGCAGAGTACCTCAGTATGGTACGAAGTCTGATGTATGCGATGCAATGCACTCGTCCAGATATATGTTACGTTGTGGGATTAGTAGCGCGTTTCCAATCAAACCCTGGTAATCAACATTTGAAAGACGTCAAACGAATTATGAGGTATCTGAAAGCTACAGAAGACTACAGACTGTGCTACGAGAGAAGTAAGCTTGAATTGATAGGATATAGTGACGTCGACCATGGTGGTGATCTAGATGATCGTAAGTCCACCTCAGGAGGAGTGTTTCTCCTTGCTAATGCTTTCATCTCTTGTATGAGCAAGAAGCAATCTTGTGTCGCGCTGTCTACTATGGAATCTGAATTCGTAGCTCTCTCAAGGAATGCACAAAAAGCTGTCTGGCTAAAGAGACTCTTGACCGCCTTGTTTGACGTCGAGGACGGGAGTAAGCTTTTGCGCATTTACTATGTCAAGCAGCGAAAGGGGCAGTCAAGAATCTGAATTACCATAATAGGAAGAAACAAATTGATATTGAATACAACTATGCGAAGAGTGTGGTAGAAGACAAGCTACAATTGAATTCATGCTTTCAGAAAATATGGTTGCGGATCAATTGACCAAACCCTTACGCAATGATATTTTTGAAAAGCACGAAAAGCTGCTTGGCCTGCGTAGGATGTAAAAGGCTTGTAATGTGTGACAGTAACATTTTGGATTTGAAGTAAATTTTGAATAAAAGAATTGCTATTTGAGTTTATGATTTTTACGACGTAATAATGTCAATATTACATCGGATGGGCGGTCTATAAACTAGTCGTTGGAGCGTAAAACCTCCTAATAAAATATGTCGAATGTGGACCCTGCCTCGCCACACAGGCACGGTCGTCTTGATAAAAGGGAAACCTCAGCCATATCAAGACCGGCTAAGAGCCATCTTATTTCGAAAGAGAAACCTGGTTATGCAAAATGATCATTTGGTTTCGGGGTACACGATATGATCAAAGTTTTACAGATCGCCGTGACGAACTCCGTTCGTATTCCACCACATTCTATGCTAGATGAGAATCTACGATAACATATGACGTTCTAATTCCTGATATAAAATAAATTCAGGTTATGCTATCGACGCGCACTTCATACTACGCGTGCCACTTTCGACCACGGGGCCAGGCTCGGTTGTGTTAGACAGAATCTTTTAAGATTCTGAAGGACACGAAATTCTTCACAATGAGCGTGTGACTGATCTCGGGTGCTGAATGAAGCAGCACCCAAAGTCCTTACCAATTCGAACTCATATCCAAGGTTGGGCTCAATGTTCACTCTCTAGCATACGAGCGCAGCACCCAAACAAGAAGGTCAAGTGACCACGTTTTTAGCATCAGTTGAGTATGACTACAGATATGAGCGATGGAGATGGTCATGCACATTTGTCATTCTCGGACTCTTGTATTCACTAGGTGGCCACCAGCCGGATATTAGTTGAAGGGTTTGAATACTTGTGCGGATACCTTGGAGAAGTATCCTTATATGGGAAACTAGGTAATTGGAGAATAAAAGTTTACCAGGGGTACAATGCGGCACATAGAAGTAACATGTTGGTAACAAGTTAGGAATCAACGTTCCGCGGACGCTACAACACTCTTAACCAATGAGTAGCACGATGTCCGTTGTGTCGGCCGCTTGCACGGTAAACCTCGTATGAATAAGACGGAAACTGGATTTGATCAAAGAATTAGTATTGATGTGTTGTTCGACAACATATTAATAAGGCACCATCCCATTCCGACGAGTGGGAGTTGTTGGCATTTAGTTTAAATGAGCTGTCGTAATAGGACCTCATTAATATAAGCCCAACATGCTAAGCAGAATTGGGTTATGACACATAAGAGATTTTGGGTCAGGCCAAAATCCGTATGAGCCGTACACGGCCCAAAAATGGGGCAGCCCAATTACATAGCTAGTTTAGCCGAAATAGGGTGAGCAACCCTTGGTGGGTTTTGCTCACCTTCTCTTAAAAATAGCAGGTGTTAGGGATTTCTTAGGGTTGGTCACTCTCTCCCTTTAGATGTCAGAAAAGAAATCTCATCTCCCTAATTATACAAGGTTCGGCCGAACCCTTTAAATCACCAAGTAGGTGCCGAATTGTGACAAGTAATTCACCCCGGGGATCCATCCAGCAACCAGATTGAAGAGGATTTGCTGTGGAGACCATTGCTTGTGAAGGCTTTTCCTACAGTGAAGGCTTTTCCGATATTTTACATGTTTATCGGGAGGTGCATTCCGAAATTTAGTCACTTATTCAGGAAATGCTCTCCAAAGTTTCCTAAAACTATCCGGACAACATTTCCGAAATCTAAACAGAATATCGAAATAATGTCTCTGATATTTACTTGATACATCGGGATGGCCACCAGCCACCCCGGCTGTTAGAACATTTATCGGGATAGTATTTCCGTCTTTTAGCAGGATTTCAGTAAGTTTTTTTCCGAAATATGCTCATCTATTCGGAATAGTTTCTCTGAGTTTTTATAAAGGTATCGAGCGGTTGTGTTCGATAATATTGATAAATTCTAGATTTTTTCTTCGAACTTTTCTCGGACTATCGAGAAAGACCCTCCGAATTTCTCGAGATAAATAGGGGACCCCTCTCCGATATATATGAAACTGTTGGAGTGTACTCTTCGAAATATACTTAGTTTATCGGGAACCCCTTTCTGATTTTATCTAAATAAACCAGTGGACCACTTTCGATTTTACCTGAACAAATCAGTTATGCTAATTTTTTTTTCAAACAATTTTATTCACTTTTAATTGTATTTTTTTTTCATTTACGTGTTAGTAACTATGCAAAGTAACACCAAAAAGTTTCAATTGCACCCTAACAAATTTATTAACAAACTGCACTAAAATATGAGGTAGCAATAAATAAAATAAAAATATAAGAAAATATGTTAAAAATAATATGATTATACACACATATTAACAACACCTATGAAATATACCTTAAACTGAAAGCACCATAGTGATGACATGTAATGAAATATATTGATCCATTTAAACTATGAGTTACATTTACTAATGCGACATCACTTTTGAATATGAATTTTTTTTCTAAGCTCCTTATTCAATCTTGAAATGAGTCACAATTTTTTAGTATGTTACATAACTAATATTATTTAACAATTCACTAAAAATAAAATAAAATACTTATATTTCAATTTTAATATTAAAATAATACTTAGATTGAATAAATATAATATATATTAAATTTAAAAATATAAAAATTATATTTATATGTTTTTTTAAATCTTTTTTTCTTTTTTTTATCACCTCATTATATTTTTTATGCAAATTTATTGGTGTACTTAATTGCGGGTTATCAATATTTTGTAGTGGTGTGGATACAGGTGGGCCATTAAATTTCACACGGATATGGAGCGATTATGGACTGTATGAGAAGTATGTGGTGCAGATATGGATGTGGGTTAAAACTGCGAGTTGAAATCTATTGACATCCGTGGATGAAGTTCTCTCGACATATCTATAAGTTTAATAATATACCATAACATAAAAAAAAAATAAAAAAAAATCAACATATAATAAGCATTCGTATAATTCCAATTTAATTTTCTTAAATTTTCAATGATGTATATTATTGAATTAAGTTTCAAAACAAGAGAAAAAGAGAATTTAACTGATTCATAAGTTTTTATTATAGTTAATGTTATTTTCTTATTATAGCTAGATACTATTTCCCTATAGATATGATGTAAATATATTTAGTTTCCTAGATTTTAGTCTATCTGATATTCTACTTTCTTATTTGTAAATTGTAATTGTCAATAAGAAGAAATACAAAACACAGTCTAAGTACGCAAGACTGTTTTCTCAATCTCGATTCCATATCGTCACATAGTATCAGAGCAGTAACGATCTGGTTTTCCTATCACCGAAATTTCCTCTTGCTCTACACACCACTTGATGGCGGACTCAGCAACGAAATTTCCTCTTCCAATCCGTTCTTCATTCATCAATCGGACAATCCTGGAACTGTCTTGGTCACCACGTTGCTCATGTCGGATAACTTCAACAACTGGGGTCGGGCGATTGTGATGGCCCTTTCCGCCAAGAACAAACTTGGCTTCGTTGATGGATCAATCGTCAAACTTGACTCGTCCTCTTCCGATTTTTCGGCCCGGGTTCAATGCAACAATCTTGCATGTTCTTGGCTCGTGAATTACGTCTCGAAGGACATAGCCACCAGCATCCTGTACCATGACTCTGCAGCGGCCATATGGGATGAATTACCTGAAAGATTTCAACAAATGAATGGTCCTCGATTGTTTCATCTGAAACAATGCCTCTCCGAGCTAAAACAAGGTCAGTCAACTTTAACAACATATTACACGAACCTGAAGATTTTCTGGGACAAATCTACGCCTCAAAACAAGTTTGTAAATGCTCCAAATGCACCTGTGGCGGTGTGAAGTCTATGCTGGATGACATTAGCACTGAGCATGTAATGTTGTTTTTTATGGGACTGAATGATTCATTTACTGCGGTGCGCGATCAGATTCTTCTCCGAGATCCTTAACCTCCGATCAACAAGGTTTTTTCTTTGGTCGTCCAAGCTGAAAATCACCGATCTGCTACAATGGTAGGTCATCTTACCGATGCGGTGGCCCTGGCTGTTGAAACCGAGTCATCCAAATTGGGTTCTCAATCCATTGTCATTAACCTTGTTGCAAAATCAAATTTCAGTCCAAATGCTGCATGTGTACAAAATTCACGCCGCTCCAGACCTCAATGCACTCACTGGGTAATTTTGGTCATGTTGAGTCCAAGTGCTTCAAAAAATAGGGTTACCCACTTGGTTATCAAGCAGGAGGACGGCAGTAGCAACTTCCAATGACAAACAAACAGTAGCAACAACAACGAGGAAGCATGGTGATCAATTCGGTGGGTTCTTCATCGGACATTGATAATGCCTCTGATTCACTTACCTTGAAGCAATTCCAGCAACTTATTGCTCATCTAATAGCCCAGATGAATTCCATCCCAATCGGCGAGAATTCCAACAGTATCAACTCCTTGATGCAGGGTAAAATCCTTGCTCATATATCTAAACTTGATGTTCCTACTTCCAACTTCTGGATTATCGACTCTGGGGCTGCACGTCATATATGTTGTGATTGGAATTTGTTCACGAATTTTCATCGTGTTCCTGATGTATTTGTCTATTTACCAAACTGAACCAGAGTGGCTGTCGAATTTGCAGGATCGGTGCAACTCAGTCCGCGACTTTCTCTGCGCGATGTGTTGTTTATTCCTGACTTCAGATTTAATCTATTATCTGTCAGTTGTCTATTGCAGCAATCAACCCTCACTATGTTCTTTTCGAACACTCAATTTCCAGTTCAGGACCTACAGTAGGTGATTGGGAGGGGTGATTCATATCAGGGTATTTATTTGCTGCAAATTCCAATAGAAATACCTAGTTCAACACTCGTCATGTTGCCTCAAAAGGACGTTGCTGCACTTAGTGTTCTTTGGCACAATAAGCTTGGACATCCAAGCCCTGCTGTTTTAAAGTTACTAAATAATGTTATTCCGTCAATTGATTCTTGTTTGACGGTTCCTTGTTCAATTTGCGCTATGACAAAACAAAAACGATTGCCTTTCAATAAAGAAAGCACTACTATTATTAATAAACCATTTGAGATTGTGCATTGTGATATTTGGGGACCTTTTCATACCCCGACTCATTCTAAGCAACGTTATTTTTTAACTATCGTGGATGGGTTTTCTCGTTGCACATGGACATATCTTCTGCACCATAAGTCTGATTCTCGCTTCTTAGCAATGGTTAAAACTCAATTCAACACTCAAGTTTTGACAATGCGTTCAGACAATGTGAAGGAGTTATGGTTCGACGAATTATTTGGCCGATTGGGCATTCATTACCAATTTTCTTGTGTTGAAATGCCACAACAAAATTCCATGGTTGAGCGCATACATCAACATCTTCTTAATGTTGTTCGGGCTCTCTTTTTCCAGTTGCATGTTCCACTTTCATTTTGGGGGTGTCGGACCTAAAATCTGACCTATGGCGGATACGTTTTGAAAACGTGTATTTTGAAAAGAGTCGCCACTAGTTAATAAAGGCTAACTAGAATCCTAAATTACCTAAGTGAATGATGAATTAAACACAAAGGTACAAAACTGGTCTACGATAAAAAAATTCGAGTTCGGGGGTTCTATTACGAATTAAAAGAACAATTTTTAACTACGCCCTTTCGGTACTCAATTCACTTAATTTGCCAATTTTATTCTTTAAATACATGTTACATCACATTTATCTAACGATGTCAAGATTTGATTACAATTTTATCATATGCAAAAATATTGTCAACTCCAATCCTAAGTCTAAAAATTAATGAAATCTAAAATACTAAAATTATCAAGTATACTTAAGTCTACACCATACACGGCCTAATATATATAATCAACATACATACATAATTTACCTAATTAAATTTGATCAGTTACATTCAAATAAACAAAATAAATAAATAAACAAATAAATAAATAAAACTAAGCAGCAAAAGAAAACAAAAAGGTACGAGACTTACCTTCCTTCTACAGGGAATACTACGGCTGACAGTATGGTGGTCAAAGATGACTGCAGCAGCAACTCCGGGCCTCTATCTGACTGGGCGGGTGATTCTGGTCGAGCTACGAACTTCTGGTCGAACTTGCGAGATTGGTTCGAGATGGGGATGACTGGAGCGGGGTCGGTCGGATCTGTCAATGGCCAAGACCTGTGAGAATGAAGACCTGCGGGAAGGAGCTTCGAATTTGGAGGACGATGGGACGACAGCGACGATATGGCAGCGACAACCCCGGTGATGATTCGGCAACGATTGGTGACTCCGGCAAGATTCAGGTGGAAGGCAAGGGAGTCACGGCGGCTTCTGGGACGGGGTACCTGGTTCCGGTGAGGACGATTGGGTGCGAGCGGATCACAGTCGGTGCCGGAGGTTGGAACGACTTGGTATCAGAGGTGGGGCATTGAGTTTGGGTGTTCGTGGGTCACCGGAGGATGGCGACGAAGGTTCGGAGGTTGGGGATAAAGTGGAGGGGTCAACCAAGTCCGTGCATTGGTCTTCGATGTATAGAAGTATTAGAACATCAAGCTGGTAATATCATCATGGCTCAGAACTGCTTTTTTCTTTTTTATTCACCGTCCCCTTTACATTACAATATAGTAATCTATATATACTACATAAGTCTAGTCTAATTTGAGCAACATATATTGCTGATTTATTTTGCTAATAAATGCTAAATATTCAGAAATTAATACTAAATATTCAACAAATATTTTTATGCAATAAATACATAAACTATCCTAAATTTTGCAGGAGCCATTCTTGGAAACTTCTCGACTTGCCATATTTTGAACACTTCCCCATTTAGTGCGCCACATGCCACGAGTGTTGCGCGTGGTCCAAAATTAAGTGTTTACAGTTTGCCCCTCTTTGGGCGAATTCCCGTAGAACAAGTTCGAGGGGATTTGTCCAAAGACGAGTAAACACTAATTTTGGTTGGGAAGTATATCTTCTTTCGAGTCTTCGAATCTTCAAGGAAACTCCTGGCTCATTTCGGAAAGTGCAAAAAAAAGTAGAGCCTCTGTCGGCGGTGCCCCTATTGGCGGTGCCTCCATTGGCATGCGGAAAATAGAACCTCCGTTGGCGGTGCCCCTGTTGGCGGTGCCTCCATTGGTAGCGCGGAAAATAGAACCTCCGTCGGCGGTGCCCCTGTTGGCGGTGCCTCCATTGGTAGTGCAGAAAATAAAGCCTCCAGTGGCGTGCGAAAAAGTAAAGCCTCCAGTGGCGTGCAGAAAAGTAAAGCCTCCAGTGGCGTGCAATAAAGTAAAACCTTTGGTGATGATTGGTAACAGAAGACCTCTACGTCAGACAGTACCAACAACCTCTGCTGACGCCTCTAGTGGTGAGTGGTAACGGAAAAACCTCTACGTCAGACCGTACCGGAAAACCTCTGGTGATATCTCTGGTGGTGAAAGACCTCTACGTCAGACCGTACCGGAGAACCTTTGGTGATGCCTCTAGTGGCGAGTGGTAACGGAAGACCTCTACGTCAGACCGTACCGGAAAACCTCTGGTGATATCTCTGGTGGCGGAAGACCTCTACGTCATACAGTACCGGAGAACCTTTGGTGATGCCTCTAGTGGCGAGTGGTAACGGAAGACCTCTACGTCAGACCGTACCGGAAAACCTCTGGTGATATCTCTGGTGGCGGAAGACCTCTACGTCAGACCGTACCGGAGACCCTTTGGTGATGCCTCTAGTGGCGAGTGTCGGAGATGAGCCTCTAGTGGCGTCCGTTGGAGAAGTGCCTCTAGTGGCGAGTGTTGGAGATGAGCCTCTAGTGGCGTCCGTTGGAGAAGTGCCTCTAGTGGCGAATGTCGGAGATGAGCCTCTAGCGGCGTCCGTTGGAGAAATGCCTCTAGTGGCGAATGTCGGAGATGAGCCTCTAGCGGCGTCCGTTGGAGAAATGCCTCTAGTGGCGAGTGTCGGAGATGAGCCTCTAGTGGCGTCCGTTGGAGAAGTGCCTCTAGTGGCGTGACTTGCGAAGGCTGAACACTAAGGCTTCGTTCGTCGGGGGTGACTCTGATTGTCGGTTGTGACTTGTAGGAACAGACTGTAACAGTCCTACTTGTCCTTGAATGGTGACTCGCGAGAGCAGACTGTAACCGTCCCGTTTGCCGTGAAGTTGACTTTGGAAGGCGCTGTGTTGCGCATGAATGTTTGTCCCTAATTTTTGCCTAAATTGTGCATTGTGCGACAACCTAGCGGGATCTTTTTCTTTTTTCTCTTTTTTTTTTTTTTGAAAATTTCTCTTTTTTCTCTCCTTTTGCCACGGTCGATTGAGAGATTTCCGACCATGCCCCTCAGCTTTTTATTTTCTCTCCTTTTGCCATGATTGCAATTTCTGCACTTGCAACCATGCCTCTCATTTCCTGATTTTGCCTAGGTCGCCCTTTCGGGTTTTCAACCTAGCGGAAGCACTTTATTTGGTAGCCGATTAAACGGTGGCTGTGACCCGTACTTTATTTTCCGCCTCGATGCGGGAGTATTTGTAGCCCTTTGGAGGGTGGATGTGACATTTTTCTCACCGTCTTCAATGTTGCGGGAGCTCTCTTGATTGTAGCCATTTGGAGGGTGGCTGTGGCCCTTTATTCCTCGTCTCTGATCCGGGAAACACTTTCTGTATGTAACCATTTTGAGGGTGGTTGTGGCCCTTTCACTTAATATCTGCCATCGATGTTCCTGGATCACTCTTTTAACTGTAGCCGTTTGAGGGACGACTGTGACCCTTTCTTTTATTTTCCCGTCCTCACCGGTTTCGCGAGAACACTCTTTTTGTGTAGCCATTTTAAGGGTGGCTGTGGCCCTTTTTATTCTCCCGCCCTCACAGGGTTTGCGGGGTCACTTTTTTATTCGTAGCCGTTTGGAGGGTGGCTGTGGCCCTTTCACCTATTTCCCGCTTTTGACGTTGCAGGAGCGCTCTTTATCTGTAGCCATTTGAAGGGTGGCTGTGACCCTTTCTTTGTAGTCATTTTAGGGACGACTGTGACCCTGTTATTATGTAGTTGATTTAGGGACAACTGTGACCCTTTTATTCACTGATCTCACAAAATATGCATGAGCACACTCTTTATTTGTATCGGTAGCCAATTAAAGGGCGGCTGTGACCCTTAAAAAAATGAGTTTTTTTTTTTTTTTTTTCAAACGAAAATTTAACGAAAATAAACAACAACAAATATGTACATGCCCCTAGTGGCAAATCTGAAATTTCTAATTCAAAACATCTTCTAGAGAAGGACTCAGTTGATTGAGTCAAAATATGTCGATCATGTCGACGCCCTGGATGGACCTTACAACCAATGGATGACGTAGACAGTGATTTCTAATCTCGGCTTCTCAAGTGCCCCGGTTATTGCCCAATCTCATCTGGGGATGCCCCATGGCTAGCACCTACCGGGTTAGGCTCGTCGCACGCGGGATGAATGGCCTGGCCAATGAACACACAAGGATGACGTGGAGTAGTCTGCATTGGGGCACATATATTGAGATAAATTCGGCAACTGACACAAGAATGGTTGGCGAGCAAAGGGCCTTGTACGAGATGTGCTCTTCAGAGGCTTTTATTTAGATGATTATCCGAGCTGCACAATGAGTAAAAAAAATCAAATTTCGGAGAAAATTGATCACGACTTCTCTTACCTGGGTGCCTGACATCTTTAATGGAAATTTGCTCCATATGTGAATGGATCTGTTACATGTCCTGATTTTCCTGCTCCATCTAGAAATCACAACTTGTATATGAACACCTGCCGGAAAATAAATGCCCCTGAACCTCTGACGGAAGGCACAAACAATAATGCTTCATTTGCTTGACATCTCAAACGATCATTGATCGGCACATTGAATCTTCTGGGGACACTCGATGATCTCTTGATATTTTCCATATTCGGACATGTCCTATCTCAACGGGAGATGCCCCTTGGTTACCACCGACCGGTTCAGATGTACGGCTTGGTTCGGGGACGCGTATGAATTCCACATATGGTGGGTGGAATTTTGACATGTAAGTTCGTTGGAACAGTCACATTTCACGTGGTTGCGACCTCGGTCAAAATTGTCGTCTTATCTGAAAAAGAGTAGGGACACTCAAATCTCAAGGAAAAATCAAGTACTATTCATCGTACCTGAGCGTTGGATATCCCGAGTGCGCAATTTGTGCTTCATGCAACTGGACGGCTGCACGTTCCTTTTTTGTTGCCCCATCTGGCCGACACAACTTGTATGTGCGACATACCTATCCAAGGGTACCTGAAAAGACCAGACACGAAAGTTAGTATAAAGAATCAAATGAGTCATGCATGATTTTTCGGAAAACTTCTAATGTCATTCATTTCATAATTTTGATTACATTTCAGAAAGAATCAAAAATTATGATCTAAGGTGTTTTGCACTAGCTTGGAGTTTAATGAGTTCGCTGAGTGCACTATCTGGCTCGAACGCACGATAGATGTTCAAAATGAAGTTTTCAAAAGGATTTTCTCTTCCTTTGTTTAAGCTCGAATAGTCACACTCAACTAAACATTTAAACTGTTTTTTCAAAAAAATCAAAATCTGAATCAAATCTCTTTTTCAAAACGCTAGCTCATGCAAAGGTTGAAATGACAATTTTGCCGTAAAAGTGCAACACACCTTGGATAAAAACGAATGACACTTTGATTTTTTAAAATGCTCATGCTTGCTTGAAAAGTTAAAGTTTTACTGATAAGAAACTTACAACTTACAACCGGTTTACCTGAATGACACATATGGAATGTATGTACAAAATGAAAAGTCCAGGTGAAATTTTTTATAAAAACAAATGCAAATGCAGTGCATGTTTGGAATTAGAAGCTCAACAACTAAGAGAAGATTTACAATCTATCTGAAAAATGTTTTCCCTAAAACAATGCCTATGAGATGTACATGAGATGAAAGTTGTACAGTTGAAAAAAAAAAATTTTTTTTTTTTATGAGGGAAAAAAAAAATCAATGCATCCTAGTTGCTCAAAAAAAAAAACAAGTGAAAAGTTTTTTTTAAAAAAAATGCATATGAGATGCACAAAAATAAATACAATATGCAGACTTAAAAAAAAAGTTCTACAACTAAGAAAATTACAATTTACCTGAAAGGTTTTTTTTCGAAAATAATGTATATGAGATGCACATTTTAAAAAAATAAGGTAAATGTTTTTTTTAAACAAAGAGCTCTAAAACTAAGAGAGCTTACGATTTATCTAAAAAGTTTTTTTAAATTAATGCATATTTGATGCATTATTGAAAAATGAAACAATTCAGGTAAAAAGTTTTTTTGAAATGATGCATGTGGAATGCACGTTCGAAATTAGAAGCTCTAATAGCTAAAGAGGAATTACAATTTTTCCTAAAATGTTTTTTTTTTTTTAAAAAAAAAGTAATGCATACGTGACGCAATAACCAAAATTACAACTCACCTAAAGAATGTTTTTAAAAAACGCGTATGAAACGCAGGTTTAAAATAAAAAATTCAGGTAAGAGGTTTTAAAAACAATGCATGCGAAATGCAAGTTTGAAAAGAGAATGTATACAACTAAATGACTAACAACTAGCTGGAAAAAAAAAGTATTTTTTGTTTTTTTTAAAAATGCAATGAGATGAATGCATGAGAAATAAAAATTACACAGTTAAAAAAACTTACAGTTTCCTGACGACTCTTTTATACAACAACAAAAAAATACGGATAACACACAACATGTTAGGGGGTAAAAAATGTGTGGCTTTGCTCTACAAGGTAGGTTCCACTGATAGGTTCCCGACAAGGTGGTTTCCTCACCCCATCACAGGGATCATAAGACCTTCACAAGCGAGTGGAGTTGTTCTGAGTCGTTCCGGCGGCTCGGCCGCGCGGTCGTACACTTACTAACTCTCCGGGGTTCCTAGTTGCCTTGGGATTTAGGCATTTTGGATATTACACTAAATTGGTGTGTGCGAGTTCAAATAATGCCACAAAAAGAAAAATGTTAACTGTAACTCTAAAAAAATGTACCTGACACACAAAAAAACAAAGTTAGAATGGTGAAGACAATAAAATATAAAAACTCAAAAAACATGGCAATAAGCGAATATAATGAGCCCGAACCCTCTAAGCGTCCCCAGCAGAGTCGCCAAATTGTCGGACCTAAAATCTGACCTATGGCGGATACGTTTTGAAAACGTGTATTTTGAAAAGAGTCGCCACTAGTTAATAAAGGCTAACTAGAATCCTAAATTACCTAAGTGAATGATGAATTAAACACAAAGGTACAAAACTGGTCTACGATAAAAAAATTCGAGTTCGGGGGTTCTATTACGAATTAAAAGAACAATTTTTAACTACGCCCTTTCGGTACTCAATTCACTTAATTTGCCAATTTTATTCTTTAAATACATGTTACATCACATTTATCTAACGATGTCAAGATTTGATTACAATTTTATCATATGCAAAAATATTGTCAACTCCAATCCTAAGTCTAAAAATTAATGAAATCTAAAATACTAAAATTATCAAGTATACTTAAGTCTACACCATACACGGCCTAATATATATAATCAACATACATACATAATTTACCTAATTAAATTTGATCAGTTACATTCAAATAAACAAAATAAATAAATAAACAAATAAATAAATAAAACTAAGCAGCAAAAGAAAACAAAAAGGTACGAGACTTACCTTCCTTCTACAGGGAATACTACGGCTGACAGTATGGTGGTCAAAGATGACTGCAGCAGCAACTCCGGGCCTCTATCTGACTGGGCGGGTGATTCTGGTCGAGCTACGAACTTCTGGTCGAACTTGCGAGATTGGTTCGAGATGGGGATGACTGGAGCGGGGTCGGTCGGATCTGTCAATGGCCAAGACCTGTGAGAATGAAGACCTGCGGGAAGGAGCTTCGAATTTGGAGGACGATGGGACGACAGCGACGATATGGCAGCGACAACCCCGGTGATGATTCGGCAACGATTGGTGACTCCGGCAAGATTCAGGTGGAAGGCAAGGGAGTCACGGCGGCTTCTGGGACGGGGTACCTGGTTCCGGTGAGGACGATTGGGTGCGAGCGGATCACAGTCGGTGCCGGAGGTTGGAACGACTTGGTATCAGAGGTGGGGCATTGAGTTTGGGTGTTCGTGGGTCACCGGAGGATGGCGACGAAGGTTCGGAGGTTGGGGATAAAGTGGAGGGGTCAACCAAGTCCGTGCATTGGTCTTCGATGTATAGAAGTATTAGAACATCAAGCTGGTAATATCATCATGGCTCAGAACTGCTTTTTTCTTTTTTATTCACCGTCCCCTTTACATTACAATATAGTAATCTATATATACTACATAAGTCTAGTCTAATTTGAGCAACATATATTGCTGATTTATTTTGCTAATAAATGCTAAATATTCAGAAATTAATACTAAATATTCAACAAATATTTTTATGCAATAAATACATAAACTATCCTAAATTTTGCAGGAGCCATTCTTGGAAACTTCTCGACTTGCCATATTTTGAACACTTCCCCATTTAGTGCGCCACATGCCACGAGTGTTGCGCGTGGTCCAAAATTAAGTGTTTACAGGGGGAGAATACTTACTGCCACATATTTGATCAACCGTCTTCCTTCACCGACGTTGGGAAATAAGATCCGTTTTGAGGTTCTTTTTGATAGGTTCCACAATACAATCATCTACGCATATTCGGTTTTTTATGCTTTGCCGCTACTTTGAAGAACGGGCGAAACAAATTTTCACCAAGGACCGTCTCGGCTATCTTCATGGGTTATCCTTATGGAGTAAAGGGTTACGATTATATAATCCATAAACTCATTTGTTCTTCATATCTCGAGATGTGGTATTCCATGAGGAGGTGTTTCCTTTTCAGAAGTTAAATCCTAATCTTGCTGATATTAACAATTTTCCAGATGTTGCTCTCCCTATTTCAATGGATGAGGCCGATCCAATGTTGTCGCATCCGTCTCAAAAAGCAACAGAAAATCTGCAGCATGCCTCTCCTGCAGCACCTTCAAATGCGGAAGCCTCGCTACTGCGCTGGAGTACCCGTACTGCCCGACCTCCGGCATACCTGCAGGATTTTATCACTGGTGTTGTCACCGGCGACTATCCAATTCAGCATTTTTTATCAGATGAAAAATTATCGGCTGATTATAAAAAATTCATAGCATCGATTTCTTCCAACTATGAACCACAATACTATTCTCAGGCTATTCATTATCCAGAATGGTGCTCTACGATGCAACGAGAATTGGCAGCACTTGAATCCCAAAAGACTTGGTCGATTGTACCCCTTTTTGATGGCAAACGACCATCTGCTTGCAAGTGGGTCTATCGAACAAAGTATCGATCCGATGGGAGCGTTGAACGATTAAAAGCCCGCCTCGTTGCAAAGGGTTTCATACAAATCGAAGGGGTTGATTTCATCGACACCTTTTCGCCGGTGACAAAGATGGTTTCCTTTCGCGTATCGCTCTCCTTGGCTACCATAAACAATTGGCATTTGTTCCAACTTGATATCGACAATGCTTTCCTCAACGGCACACTCAACGAGGAAGTTTATATGCAACTTCCTCCTGGTTATCACATTAATTTCTAGTAGCCCGGACTCTTATGTAAGCTGCACAAATCATTATACAGTCTCCGTCAAGCATAACGTGAATGGTACATTACCTTCTCCACTGTATTGCATAATTTTGGCTTCATTCAAAGCACCGCATATCATTCTTTATTTATAAAGGAATGGGTGATTCATTTGTTGTCTTACTCATTTATGTCGACGACATTATACTTGTCGGCAAATCTACTCATGTTATTTCCCAGGTCAAGCAACACTTACTTCGTCATTTCAAGTTTAAGGACCTTGGCCCTCCGCGGTTCTTCCTTGGGCTAGAAATTGCTCGAAATTCTCATGGCATCACGGTTAACCAACTAAAATACACATTCCAACTACTCAATGATTGTGTTTATCTTGGGATAAGCCATCCAATCTCCCAATGGCTTCACCAAAATTAGATGCCGCAGATGGTGACCTCTTACCCGACCCCCAGCAATACCGGCGGTTAATTGGACGTCTTCTTTATTTAAATCACACACGCCCAGACATTGTATACGATGTCCATAAGCTGAGTCAATTCGTTTCCGCACCTCGAGTACCTCATTACAAAGCTGCTCGACATCTTCTCAGATATCTAAAGAAGGCTCTTGGTCTTGGGTTATTTTTCCCAAGTGATTCATCTCCCAAGATAAGTGCATTTGTTAATTCGGATTATGCCGCATGCTCGGACACCAGACGATCAACTTCTTGTTTTGGTTTTTTTCTTGGTGGTTCCTTAATATCTTGGAAGTCCAAGAAACAACCTACTGTTAGCCGATCACCCGATGAAGCAGAATACCACGCTATGGCCTTGTGTATTAGTGAACTCACCTGGATCGCTTCCCTTGTACGCACTTTTCATCACGGTGCTTCTCAGGTTTCACTTTATTGTGATAACAAGGCAGAAATTTATATTGCTAGCAGCCCCGTCTTTCATGAACGAACGAAGCATATTGAGGTCGACTGCCATTTCGTACGTTACAAAGTTCGAGAAAGATTTCTACGATTGTCTCTTGTTCGTTCAAATAACCAGTTAGCAGACGTATTTACCAAGCCATTGCATCAACCTCAGTTCGAAAATATGGTTGTCAAGCTGGGTTTGCTTAACATACATTCGTCCGTAAATCCAGCTTGAGGGGGGCCTATTATAGTTAATGTTGTTTTCTTAAGAAAGAGTTTCTTCTTCAGTTCAAGTAATTTCAAAAAACTTCAATTGGTACGCGCAAGAAATAGGCCAATTCGGCAGCTTTTTGCTCAATTTCTCGCCGAGTCAAATTATCATCACTACGCGTCAAGGGAATGGCCCCCTGCCCTTTTATTTCCATATAAAAGACACGAAGAGCATAAATACCCTCTTTAACTTCTATTCTGATGGATTGAATATCTTTCATACGTTATAGCTAGATACTATTTCCTTATAGATACGATGTAAATTATATTTAGTCTCCTAGATTTTAGTCTATCAGATATTCTACTTCCTTATTTGTAAATTGTAATCGTCTATAAGAAGAAATACAAACCCAGTCTAAGTACGCAAGATTGTTTTCTCAATCTCGATTCCATATCGTCGCCGTTTTTAAGTACTATATAGTCAAGTTCCATCAGGGGTTTTAGTACCGTGAAAGTGAAACTGCTGATACGGAGGCTGTTGGGATCAAAATGACGTGGCCTTGAACTTCTAGTAGTGGACTTCGAGGTATC
This sequence comes from Clarkia xantiana subsp. parviflora, assembly GCA_036873135.1. Lineage (NCBI taxonomy): Eukaryota > Viridiplantae > Streptophyta > Magnoliopsida > Myrtales > Onagraceae > Clarkia > Clarkia xantiana. The sequence goes on along the minus strand of JAPTYO010000008.1, from coordinate 12,515,868 downwards.
GCCGGGAGCTAAGTCTCATAAGTATATTTCCTGACCTCTTGGGTACTTAGTCTCCTTTGGAAGCTTTGTGTGAGGCGTGGACCTGAAAAGGGGTGGGGATGTCCCCTGATTCTAATCCGAAGCTTAAGTCAGTAATGGATTTATGTAAGAGTATTGTAAAGTATGAGAATCAAGATTACTAAATGTTTATAATGTTCCCCTATTTATATGGAGGGATTACCGACTTTAAATGGCGGCTTGTTGTGCCTTGATTGGCTGTTCAATGGCGGTTGATGGATATTGATATAAACATATTATAAATGGAAAATATATTCATTGATTACTAGGGTTACAAGATACTAAGCACACTCTATATATAGACAAACTAGGGTGCAGGAAACTAATGATACAATAAGACAAGGGCAGGTGCACATGCACCATGTGAGCATGCTTGGCATCACTTAGGCACCATAATTTACATCATACTCCTATATTCTCCCATCCTTTTCTTCTTCTTCTCTTCTTTCTTGGAAGACATCTTTAATCCCATATAGCCTTAGTAAGGATGAGTGCTGCTTCTTAACCAAGGCCTTAGTCAAAAAATCAGCAATTTGGTCCTTGGAAGAGACATAATGAACACCAATCATCCCTGAGTCAATATGGTGTCGTGTGAAGTGGCAATCCAATTCGATGTGTTTGGTCCTCTCATGAAACATTGGATTCTTTGCAATCTTCACATCTGCTTGGCTATCTGTATGGATTAGAATTGGTAAGCATACTTGAACTCCAAGCTCCATTAGAATCCTACTCACCCATAGTGCTTCTTGAATTGCAACTCTCAAACATCTATACTCAGCCTCAGCACTTGAAAGTGAGATAGTTTCTTGTTTCTTGACTTTCCAACCAATCATGGCAGCCCAAGCTTGACACAATATGCACTCACTGATTTCCTACTGAATGGACAAGCAACCCAATCAGAGTCGCAACACAAGCTTAACTTGAGGTTGTTGTTGGAAGGATAGATCAATCCTTGCCCTAGACTGCCTTCAATGTATTTGATCACTCTAATGGCAGCATCATAGTGTGATTTCTTGGGCTTGTCAACGAATTGACTAAGTCTTTGAACTGAGAATCTAATGTCTGGGCGTGTCATGGTGAGGTATAGTAGCTTCCCAATTAGTCTTCTATAGGAAGTTGCATCCTCCAAAGGAAATTCATTGTGTTTGACTTGGTTGCCTCATCATACTCACAAGTTGTGAGTTTGACATTGAATTCCATTGAAGTTTCACATGGCCTAGCAGCCCCTAGGCCAGCATCTTTAATGAGTTCCATTGCATACTTCCTTTGGTTGATCACAAGCCCCTTATTTGATCTTGCAATTTCCAGCCCCAAAAAGTATCTCAAGTCCCCCAAGTCTTTCAATTTGAAGTGTTGTTGAAGGAGACACTTCAATTGAGTAATCATCTTGGCATTGGAACCTGTAATGAGCAAGTCATCAACATAGATAAGCAATAATACTTTGTCATCCCCCTGGATCTTGCTAAACAAGGAATGATCAGATGCACATTGCTTGTATCCATTCTTTATCAAAGTTTGGGTGAGCTTGATATTCCATTGTCTTGATGCTTGCTTGAGGACATAAAGAGATTTGACAAGTTTGCACACACGTCTAGGGGCATCATCAAAAGGCTTGTATGGATCAAAACCTTGTGGGATGTCCATGTACACTTCTTCATTTAGATCACCTTGAAGAAATGCATTGTTTACATCCATGTGGAACAATCCCCAAGATTTGGCTGCAGCTAAGGCTAGAACAATCCTCATTGTGTCTATCTTGACCACTGGTGAGAATGTTTCATTGAAATCAGTCCCTTCAATTTGAGTGAATCCCTTTGCAACTAGCCTTGCTTTGTATCTTTCAATGGATCCATCAGAGTTGTACTTGACTTTAAAAACCCATTTGCAACCAACTGTGGATTTGCCATATGGGAGCTCCACCTACTCCCAAGTCTTGTTATTTTGGAGAGCTTGAATCTCCTCCTTCATAGCCAAAACCCAATTAGGATCCTTCACTGCTTGTTTGTAAGTGTTTGGCTCCTTAACCTTGTTAATAGCAGTCAAGAAACATTTGTATTGAGGACCCAATTTGTCATAAGAGACGTAATGTTCCATTCCAAAAGCAACATTTGAATTTGCACAGTTTTGAAGTTGTGCAATTCTGGCACTCCTTCTTAAGGGAATTGGTTGTGGTGGATCTTCAATAAGGGGTTGAGGTATTGGAACCTCAACAATAGGAGGTGGTGCCACTAATGGAGTGTCATCAATTGGGGGAAGAACCTCCTCATAGTTGTTTGAACTCTCAGTTGAGAATTCACCAAGTGGTTGCTTGTCTCCTAAGCAAGATGGAATTAAGGCCTTCAAATCATCTTTGGTCATGCTGAATGGAAAAATATCCTCATGGAAGACAACATCACGAGTCACATGAAAAACTGAATTGAAAATGTTCATCACAATATACCCCTTTTGAGAGGTTGAGTACCCCATAAGTATAGCTGGTTCAGCCCTTGGAGTGAACTTGTCATGATTATTCAGTTTGGTTGCAAAACATAAGCAACCAATGATCCTCAAATGATTGAGGGATGGTACCTGACCATATAACACCTCTATGGGTGATTTGAACCCCAAAACAGAAGATGGTAGACGATTGAGGAGATAACAAAGCATTGAGTGTGAAATAACCCCAATATCTAAGGGGCATAGAGGCTTGGAACCGTATGACTCTTGCAATGTTGAGAATGTCCCTATGCTTGCGTTCAACTCGTCCATTTTGCGTTCAACTTGTTTGATGTTGTATACCAAATTGGTGAAGCAAATATTTACACACTGAATTGATAAACTCAGTGCCATTGTCACTCCTTAAGGTCTTCACCATTGTTGCAAACTGAGTCTTAACCATGATCAAGAAGTTCTTGATATGCAAGAAGGTATCACTCTTGTGCTTCATCAAATAGACCCAAGTTGCTCTTGAATGATCATCTACCACAGTCAAGAAATATTGATAGTTTTTTAATGTAGGAACCTTATAGGTACCCCATAAATCCATGTGTACCAAATCAAATGGTCCAGATGCAATTGAATCACTTAAGGGAAAAGATAATCTAGTTTGCTTTGCAAGGGGGCAAACTGTGCATTGTTTAATACATCCAATAGACTTATTCAGATTCAAAACACCCAACTTATTCAAATAAGTTTCAAATACATGACCCAATCTCTTGTGCCATTTCCAAACTTCATCTTTATTCCCAATGCAAGGAGCAGCCACCATGCTTGGTCTTGTGGGCAACACATCCTTCAAGATGTACAATCCTCTACTCCATTCCCCAATCACCATAATCTTCCCACCTTGGCCCTGAATTAACACATCATCACTTGTAAATACCACTTTGCAATTCAGTTGGCTTGGCAGCCTAGAGACTGAAATCAAATTGAACTTGAAATCAGGAACTAAAAGAATGTTGGTCAATGTGAATCCTCTTGAAAATGAATAAGAACCAACATGTGTCACTCTACACTTGTGACCATTTGGGAGGTGGACAAATTGTTGATTAGAATCACATTTCTTCAAGTCATGTAACCAATGCATTTGATGTGTAATATGGTTAGTTGCCCTGAGTCAACTATCCAATGCATAGAATCAGTTGACATACCTGCCATATTAGCATGCACTTGATCACCATCCTCAAAACTCAAGAGCATGTGATCAAAGTGGTCATCTTGGGCAGCCACATGTTGAATCCTCTTCTCAGCTGTGCCATGCACAGTTCTCTTGTCCCCAGCTGCTACATGCTCAACCACACTTGAATTGGTACCATCATCAAAAGAAGCATTGGCTGAATTCCAATTCCTCTTTGCAGCTTGAGCAGCTTGAACTCCTTGTGGACCACCATGCTTGGCATATCAATGATCAGCCTTGTGGCCCCTCTTTCCACAAGAATTGCAAGTCCAATTGGAGTTCCAATTGCTAGGACCCCTGTTTGGACCACCATTGCCTCTTTGATTGTTGTTTGAACCCCTTTGAGCATAGGAGTTGTTGGGCTGATTCCTCCTTGTGTAGAGAGCAGTTGCTTCTCCAAGATCACCAATAGAACCAGAGATGGACCTTTGGCTTTCTTCTTGAACAAGATCTGAGAATGCAACACTCAGGGAAGGCAAAGGTTGTCTCATTAATAACCTGCTTCTCACATGAGCATATGAATCATTCAAACCCAAAAAGAAGGCCATCAAATTCTGCTTTTCCTTGTATCCATTCACAATAGCAATGACATTTGCACATTCAAGGTGCAAGTCATCAATAGAGGCTAAGGAATCCCACAGCTGTTTCATTTTAGCAAAATATTCAGTAATGGACAGCTCACCTTGTGAAGTTTGATAAATCTCCCTAGTCAGTTGGAAGATTTGTGTGTCATCCACTTTGTCAAACATTTCTCTCAAATCATTCCAAATTGAGAGAGCAGAAGGGTTGTAGATCAAACCACCCATCAAATCCTTGGCAATCGTGTTTCTAAGCCATGCTTTGACAATGACATCAGCTCTGTCCCATTTGATTATGTGATTGATTGGCACACTCATCCTTGTAAAGGTCCCATCAATGAATCCAATCTTGTTTTTCACCAACAATCCCTCATTAATAGATGTGCTCCACGCATGGTAATTAGAAGAACCTTGCAATTGGAATGGAATGAGCATATGCCCTGTTGTGTCTGATGGGTGTATGTAGAGGGGATCATCAACACCAATGTCTTGAGCCATCTTGAATTAATAAGGTCACAAGGTAACATGTACTCCAAGAAATAATCCAAAAGTCACGAATTTGCTCAACAAATAACCAAGCAAGGTCACCAAATAACTTTCGCAATAAGAAACAGCCAGATATCCCTCAAATATGCTCAGCAAAACTGAATTCCAAACAGCTGTAGTGAGACAAAACTAGTACACAATCTAGCTGTCAATAGGACAAAACTGGCCAGCTTGCAAAACAACAGCCAAATATGTCCAGAAATCAAGAGCCAATCCGAAATAGCCACCAAATAATCAATCCCAATGATGGATGAATCAGAATTCCACAACTCCAATGTAACCAAATCCGAAATTCCAAACGGATCAAACACCACCAAGCTCAAGAACAAAACATGAACTTCAACAATGGACAAGAACAGCTATGGCACAAACCCAGAATTCCTCAAGCTTGAACTCAAGAAATCCAACAAAACTAGCCACGAAAATGACAATCCACAGCTGAATACAACCAAGAACTAAGCAATAGCAACTCAGTCCAAACACAAGTCTAGACCCTTGCTTCAAATCAGCTGAACTTGAAGTAGATCTAGGAAGAGAACTTACACACAGCCATTCTTGAGCAAGAAATGACACAAACCAACAGAAATGAGTAATTAAAAGATCACCCAAACTCGAATCCAAAGCACCCAAGCTGAATCCAAGAAGAAACTTGAAGAAATTCAAGGTTTCTTCATGGCCAAGGCAGCGCCTCCAGCCTTAGCTCTGATACCATATAAATGGAAAATATGTTCATTGATTACTAGGTTTACAAGATACTAAGCACACTCTATATATAGACAAACTAGGGTGCAGGAAACTAATGATACAATAAGACAAGGGCAGGTGCACATGCACCATGTAAGCATGATTGGCATCACTTAGGCACCATGATTTACATCATACTCCTATACATATTTATTTGATACCATAATAGGTATTAACCATAAATAGTCTGATGCCATAACGGTCAATCAACTATTAATATTCAACTACCATAACAGTAATTGCCTATATATACTGTTACCATAACGGCCATCGTCAATAAATGGCTATATATCATAATAGTTATTATGTTATTTTATATAAAGAATTATCTGATTAACATAGGAAAGAGGATATAACAAATATAATACAAAATAATGATCTCTCTTTACATGAATGGTTACTAATTTGACCGTCGGATAGGGATCACCGGGGTTCGCCCTGGCATTGTACCATTTTGCAGGTGCGTGCCCGGAATTCAAAGACTAATGAGCTCGGAGACACCGCGCAAACCAACCCGGCATTTAAAGGATCCAACATTGGCGCCGTATGTGGGAATCAGACAATTAGTCGTGTCTGATTTCGTAAAAATTTATGGGCACGTACACTACACGGCCTGGTGTAGACACCTCCATCAAAGGCAACGTATTCTTCGCCGTTTTTCTTGTGCTTATTTCTGATGACAATGGTGGACTCCGAGACCCAGTTGTAGTACGTCCGAGATCTGAAACTCGTTATCGACCCAATCTCGCTCTCGACCGCGCTGGATACTCTGGCCGCCTAAATTTCCAAAATTACCACCGGCTTCAGATCCAATTGAACTGGGAATACTCGGCTGTGATGGTTGAAAACCATAAAATCGAGGTTGTCTAGAAGAGACACGATCATGTTCTCTTAAGGGTGGATTGAGTGAAATTTGCGGGCAAGGTGAAGCCAGTCCACACTCCACAAGCACAATCCCCGCAAGCATTTCAGCCACCACAATAATAGGGGCTCCAGAGAATTCCTCCTTCATGATATTCAACCATTCCCTATATTGGATAGTGGAAGAAGCGACGTGAAAGTGGATCACGATATCAACAACACCGACTGTGAAAATGAGACCCATTGCTTGAATTGAAATCTCTGCGATAGAAACTTGCTCGAAGTGGACAGAAGAGCAGAGACAAAGTTTTGCTTTTCGTCTTAACTAACATATATATATATTTCTATTATTATATAGTTGCTAGCCATGGTAGCAGGTACTGTTCTTCTTCGTGGAAATTAAACTCTTCATTCAATCACCGCTAGACGATCGCTGCTCTGTCGAGCCGCCTAGCCATGCTCCGGCCACCCCTTCGGCCCATCCGCCAGATCTTCGACCAGCGACCCCTCACCCACGTCCGAGGCTTTGGACGGAACGACCGGGATCGAGGATTTGAGCACCCATGTATAACAATATTGGCTCATTAGGGATCTCAGAGTTAACGCCTAGTTATCCCCGCCGTGACGTGGCCCAACACCGATGCTAGGAAGGGAAATCCAGTGGTGGCCACGTGGAGAACCCCAACTATTCCGGGCTAGAAATTGACGGCCCTGACACGGCATTCCGTCTGGTGGAGAAGAGTCGCGTCAAGAGCGTCAAGCAGGTCACATGGGTCCTGCTGCTCAAGGCCAACCACGCCGACGGTGGCCTATACCTCTGGCCTAAATGAACTCGCCTCCGATCCCGAATGAGCCCGCCACTAGCAGACCAGCGAGAGCTCTGCCCCTCAATGAAAAGAGCTTGCCTCGCTCCTAAATCTCGATGGACTTGAAAGTTCGCCTAAGTAGGGAGCTGTAAGAGCTCACTCACGGCCAGAATTCACCTACGCCGGTAAATGCCCCACCTGAGCGACAATGCTTCGCCGTTCTTCACAAACCTGGAAGAAGATTTCAAGGAGCGGGCCTTCTCTCTTTAAAGTTGGACCTTCCCTCCTCAAGAGTCAAGACTGGGTTTTCTATTTAAAAGAAGAGTGATGCTAGAACATGTGAAAAAAACTGTGAAATTTCAATAGAAAGCACTTCTAGGTCTACATGGCAATGCATAACAACATTCTCTTTCCACTTTATGAACAACCATTACTTGACATGTGTTACTTGACAACTTTCTATGGATTTTTCACTAAAAAATTCACACTTTAAAAATTTACCCTTAAAAGAAAGACTTCAAAGGGTAAAGAAAATTGTCTTACTAGGCCTTCACTTACTAATGGGTTCAAGTAGCCCATCCAGAAAACTCACCTGCACCCCAGATTCTCAATACCGACCGAAGGGTCCAGATCCATTAAGCCGGTCAACAGCGGTCACACCGGTCAACCAGCTACAAAACCGGTCAAATCTGCCAAAAAAAAACACCATGCTTGTACCCTGCTCATCAGGTTCATCACGAGCAATTAGATCAAAATCGTTAAAACTCAGGGAAGTTTCCATTACACTCGCATTTAATTGATATATTTAATATAAGCATCCATATTTGACACCCTCGCTATAATGATCTACATTTATTCCTTTGTATAAAAAGAATCGTAGCAAACAAATGTGGTTGAACCACCATCTAAGGGGGCGTTGATTATGCTAAGCATCAAAGCTCATAATCATTAAGCTATGGTGCATTTGCTTCACTAAGGCATGGAGCATCAACATCAAAGCTCACATCCAAGAAGCTTACTAGCTAAGCTAACAAGATAAGTATCCTATTTGTTTACGTGAGTTAGCTATCTCTTTGATGTCGTTGCTAAGACAAATGCATATAAGAAGTTAAGAACTATTTGCTGAGATGCTTATTTACTGCTAAGACAAGATAAGTTTACTATTTGTCGTTGCCTCAATACATTTATTGCTATATGCATGTACTGATTCATATATATAAGCATGAATATGTATAGTCCATTGAGATAACCTATCGGTTAAAACCTAGGAATTATCATTACGACAAACCAGCGTTACTAGAAACTTATGAGTGTTGGGGGCATAAATATCTAATACATCATACGATGATTAATAATTAGAGATGAATCAGGACTCTCCCACGTGCCGCATGCATGTTTCATCAAAGGTTGCGTAAAACGTTACTTGTTGATTCATATGAAAATAGTCACGAGAGATCCATGACACTTTATCAGTGACTGATCGCCACGTCATAATGCTACATGTATAGCTGTTTCATACACTAGTATCGTAACATGGGCATCTATATATGCATACATGTACGAGTGATTACATCACCATTTGATATAATATGTTACGTCAATATCATGTGTTGTCTTAAGGCATGTTATATAAACCAAGAAGGGGCGACACCTCTCTTTGGCTTGGGGGCATGATATATATAAAACTTATTACCTTTTGACATCAGAGGAAACGTATGGAGATGGAAGGGAAACAACTTCTAATCTATCTACGATCGCTCAATACCGCATCATGTCGGTCAAATCTGACCAAACCAGTCAACATCAGTCGAACCGGTCAAACCAGAGAATCGGTTAAACACCGATCAAACTGGTCAACATCAATTAAGCCGTTCGACGAGTCAAACCGGTCGACAATAGTCAACTGCGGTCAAAAGCAGTCAACAGGTGTCGCGAAACGCCGAAATCAGGGAAACATCTATTCCCTACACTATTTATTGTCCATGGCGTGCTTTGCAAAATTCAAATGAGTATGAATTTATATAAATGCATATGTCTATGAAAACTCATAACTAATGATTGTCGAATCTGACATCCTATGGACATGATAAGAAAACAAATGAGCAAGACTCCGAAGTGTATCTCCAAGTATAAAATGACCAGATCAAGGGGAAATGAGCGTCCAACACACGCACACTCCTACGTCTCTCAATACTCATACATACCCACAACGTGGAAAACAAAACCCACAACGATGGGAGGATATACACTACAATGCATGAGAGGCAATCTGGACGACCACTAAACAGCAGGAAAGTTCCCACCTACACTTTTACATAACGTCTCTTTTTAAGAGCAACTATATTATGCCTATTGATTCTATTTTTAGAGCATTTAGTCTTTCCAAAAAAGTTCTTTCCGCCCAAGCCTAGGGGGCAGGGGAGTACTAGGCAGCACCATATATACTTTACTGCACAAATACTAACACCCTAGTGGCTACGTATACGCCCTAGTTGCCAAACACTAACAATTAGACTCACTTGGAATCTCACAATTAGACTCACTTGGAATCTCCAAATTCCGAGTCAAAACTGTGGTGGTTAACGCCCGACTTACATACTAAAATGTGGTGGCTAACACCCGAAATACACTAGAGTTGACGCGTCGCTACAACTCAAACTCGGATCTATATCCGGTTATAACTCAAGCTCGAATCTATTTCTGATTACAATAATAGACATAAGGGTTCCTCCTCTTTACAACTCAAAAAAAGCATAAGCAATAAGCGAAGTTATAACAAAGCTTTTGGCACCAACGATCACGATCATTCACGATCCTACGATCACTCTATGCTTAGAGTCTTGCGACTAAACGAGTATATCGTTCAGGGTCTAACGACCACAACTGCGTGTTATGCTCTAGCACCAACGGTGCATCTTTATACCCGAATTGGGATTCATTTTCTGGCAAAGAAGTCCTTCAGAAGGGCAAACGTCCTATACAGTGGCGTATCCATGATTTTCACAATGGGGTACACTTTTAAAAAATGAATAAAACTTAAAAAAATGCATATTATAAGCTAAATTATAATAAAGTCATAACGTAGTTTGACGATAATAAGTACAAAAAACTAAATACTACACTCACACTCTATAATTGTTTCCTACGAGGTTTCATCTTTTTAAAACGATCAAAAATAGCATCATTGCTAACCTCTGAAGATATATATGACTCTATGAGATTGACTTTTATTAAAAATTAATCTTTTATATTGATTTATTACCCCTATAATTTTTCAAAGTACTGATATTTACCCCTCTAGTTAATTAAAGTGGTAAAAACTACTTAATAATTAATATTACTAATGAATATATATAAAAAAAATGCAAAATAAAAGAGGTACATTGGTCCCTCCATTATGTATGGTAGATACGCCCCTGGTCCTATATTACGGCTCACGGTCGTTCATTTCGATCAAGTGCATAGTTTACGTATAACATGCGACTATGATCCTTAGATCTGGTCACAAATGTATAAAACGACAGAAGACCTTCCAGGAGCGGCAACAAGAAGAACTCAACCCTATATAGGAACTATTACCCCTTACAAAAAATTACAAGTAGCTTCTCGGCACCACCATTGTGCCATGCCTAAAGCTCAAAACCTATCAAGCATGCATGTCTATCATTCATGCCACCCTGACTATTCCTATTACGATATAAGGTGCGCATGTATAACACTCCTGTCACCTTAAGTATTCCTATTACGACGTCAGACTCGTAGGAATATAACTCCTACCGCCATGATCCAGTGATCAAGCTCATCTCCATATTATATTACGACGTCAGACTCGTAGGTATATAACTCCTACAGCCATGATCCGGTGATTAGGCTTATCGTCATATTATTTCCATATTATATTGCAATTCACCGACCAGTTGTGTAGGTATATTACTCCTACAACAGTGGTCATTTTATCAGGTGCGGAGCCATATTGTATTTGCTACTACAAATTTCAAGGTGACTATCATGTCAACACATCACAAAGTGGCTATCATGTCCACGAACTTCAAGGTGGCTATCATGTCCACACATCCATAGTCTATCGTACAAAGAGATGATCGTCCATAAAAGCTCCAAGATATAAGGGTCGGTAGACAAACCGCCCTCCATTGTCGATCGTACAAAGAGACGATCGTCCATAAAAGCTCCAAGAGAGTAATATAAGGGTCGGTAGACAAACCGTCCTCCATAGTCGATCGTCAAAAGAGACGATCGTCCATAAAAGCTCCAAGAGAGTAATATAAGGGTCGGTAGATAAACTTCCCTCCATAGTCGATCGTACAGAGAGACGATCGTCCATAAAAGCTCCAAGAGAGTAATATAAGGGTCGGTAGATAACTTCCCTCCATAGTCGATCGCACAAAGAGACGATCGTCCATAAAAGCTCCAAGAGAGTAATATAAGGGTCGGTAGACAAACCGCCCTCCATAGTCGATCGTACAAAGAGACGATCGTCCATAAAAGCTCCAAGAGAGTAATATAAGGGTCGGTAAACAAACCGTCCTCCATAGTCGATTGTACAAAGAGACGATCGTCCATAAAAGCTCCAAGAGAGTAATATAAGGGCCGGTAGACAAACCGCCCTCCATAGTCGATCGTACAAAGAGACGATCGTCCATAAAAGCTCCAAGTGAGTAATATAAGGGTCGGTAGATAAACCGCCCTCCATAGTCGATCGTACAAAGAGACGACCGTCCATAAAAGCTCCAAGAGAGTAATATAAGGGTCGGTAGACAAACCGCCCTCCATAGTCGATCGTACAAAGAGACGATCGTCCATAAAAGCTCCAATAAAGTAATATAAGGGTCGGTAGATAAACCGCCCTCCATAGTCGATCGTACACAGAGACGATCGTCCATAAAAGCTCCAAGAGAGTAATATAAGGTTCAGTAGATAAACCGCCCTCCCTAGTCGATCGCACAAAGAGACGATCGTCCATAAAAGCTCCAAGAGAGTAATATAAGGGTCGGTAGACAAACCGCCCTCCATAGTCGATCGTACAAAGAGACGATCGTCCATAAAAGCTCCAAGAGAGTAATATAAGGGTCGGTAGACAAACCGCCCTCCATAGTCGATCGTACAAAGAGATGATCGTCCATAAAAGCTCCAATAGAGTAATATAAGGGTCGGTAGATAAACCGCCCTCCATAGTCGATCGTACACAGAGACGATCGTCCATAAAAGCTCCAAGAGAGTAATATAAGGTGTTGGATCACGGTTGGAACTCCGGTATGTTCTTGACGGAAATCCGAACTCCTTCGCTCCAAGTAATCCTGCAAGAAGGGGATAGACCGGGCGGTGACCCAGAATCCCTCTCCGATGCTTAAATGAGTGTCTCGATGTAAACTGGCAAGTATCAGTATGTAAATGTTCAACGTAACAATCCTAAGGTAACACTTTCCTTTATATAGGGAAGGGGTCACCTCAGTTACCTGGGGAGATAACTGCCACGTTCCGCATATCTCGGCCAGTAGCCCACGTTCCGTCTTTTTAGGCCACTTCCCCACTATGTTGATAGTGGGCGTGTTTCTCGGCCTCGTTCTCTGGTGGCAAGTCCCGACGGATGTCGGGGACTCCAGAGTTATCTCCTTTGGTCAGCGCTCGGGGCCCCTCGTCATCGGGACAGGGCCAGCTTCTCAGGGATTCGATATCGGGGCCTACTCAAAGGCATATCATCGGGGCCTACTCAAAGGCATATCATCGGGGGCGTTCAGCTCGTATGTCGGGATCGACCTTGTCGGGACCGACCTTGTCGGGACCGACCTTGTCGGGACCTCTCGTATTGGTCTTCTGAGCCTCTTTTGGGGCCCAGTGGGCCTACTTCGCCGTTTAGTCGTCGTTAATGGGCCTGACGGCTATATCGAAACCCATCATTTGCCCCCAAGACCCGAGGGACTTAAAGTTCGTCGTGTCTTCCAACTTCGGACCTTTCGATATTCCGAGGATAACCGCCGAATCCGAAAAGATTTCTCGATTACTCACCTATTAAATGCGAGTGATGAAGTGACAGCTTGAGTGCCCGTGCCTGCTTTTCTGAAAAAGCGCTTTATAACCGTTTTGTCCCTAGTGTTTCGACGATTCAGGTTGAGGCGCTTCATCTTCAACGGTTCAGATTGCAACGTCTCTCTGCCTATCCTCTCTCCTATAAAAACCCAAATCTTGGCACTATTCAGTTCTTCTCTGCCGTTTCATTATCTGTGTTTTCAAAAGCTCAAGCTCTCCTTTCTAATCTCGGATCAGCACTCCGGCGACCAGGACCTCCGACATCAAGCTCATCCTTTCCTCTCCGATTCGACATGTTTGGTAAGATTTCCTCTTTCGATTCCGAAGAAACTTGTTAGCATAGTTTTTCCTTTCATCTTCATCAACTTACCCAAACTTTTGCGGAAATCATATGTGCCTTTTCTTGCCATGGTTACTTTCCAGACGGTGAGTCCAGTTCCGGGGGGAGGAAACCCTTCAAGTTTGAGTATGCTTGTAATGAGATTTCGGACACCGCCTATGATGCAGCTCTCCGGGAGGGGTGCATTACTTCCACCTGGGAGCCTCGCTTCCCTTATCCTTGGCCTCGCGTCCCGGGTGACTCTGCAGTCACTCGTCCCCGGGAAGGAGAGGTATTTGTCTCCACCGGGCAAATATCGGCGGGGATCCGCTTCCCCTTCTGCGGTGACATGGTCGAGATGTGTAAATATTACAAAACACATCCGACTACTTTCTCCCCTCATGCCATCCGCGTGTGAAATGCCTTCCGCGTGCTTTGCTTCCGCCAACAATGGCCGTATAGCCTCCGACTCTTCCGGACCTTCTATGGGCTAAAGTGCAATGACGTCGGGGTCTGTGCCTTCTATCCACGGATGCCTAAGTGGAGCAAGGCGCAGCTCTCTCGGTACAGCTGGAATGGTGACACCTAGAAGGTTGCCAAGGGTCGGGGCCTGATCACTGATTCGGGGCCCGACAACAGCGGTTGGAAGATGAGTTATTTCTTCATCAGAAACAGCTCTATTCCGTGGCCCCGATGGGAGGTCGAAACGGACCCTGCCCCCGCTTTCCACACTTACTCCGAGGAAGATTTCCAGATTCTCCACTGCATCCAGCTTTATCGTTGGGGGGACTCTTTCGCTCCCCTCGAAGCCAACTCCATCGGGGAGCGGGACCTGGTTCTGACCGGGATCCGGCTCCTTGATATCGTCTCCGGGGGTCAACTCTTCGACGGTCCTTCTAACCTCGTCCCTTGGGTAATATTCTAACTGTACTTTCGTTTTCATCCTTGCAGCTAAGAAGGTATCACTGCTGACCAATCTCATGCTAAAGCAGGCGGAGACTGATGTTGTCTCACGCCCCGCGAGGAAGAGGAAGTCTTCAAAGAGGGCCGCCTCCTCATCGGCACCTCCCACCTCAGAGCAAATCAAGCGGGCTCGGGTGGAGAAGATGGAGCAAATCTTCAACACCAAAACTCCCGAGGAAGGTAAACAGCTCCGCTTAGCAATTCAATTGTACAGGGGGCGTATTCCTAAGGAGTTAATCCCCTCCGATAAGGGAGCTCGGATCGAAGGGATCAAAAGCATCCTGCAAGGGGAAACTCCCCGCATCCTCAAAGCGGGTTACTATAGTTATTACGGGAAGGACCAGTACCTTTCCCGTCGCGTCATCTGGTGTAAGGATCCTGACCAGCTTCCTGACTTTATTTCTGAAGCTTCTCGTCCTCCAGCTGCAGGTCAATCGGGAGCTGGAGCTTCGACAGAGGTGCCTCCCTCCGACGCCCAGGTCGGAGAGCCTCTCCTTTCTCTTCCAGCCCTAGGAGGATCGGGGACTGAAGACGCTCCGACGGACGGTCAGTTCCGTCGGGTGCTTGACTTGGACGTATCTCACTCCTTTGAGGAGGCGAGCGGGGGCCAGCCCCTGATTCGTCGTCGGGGGGCGAGGCAGACCTCGCCGGAGCCGACTCCCGAAGGGCCGCCTCCGTCTTCTCCGCCACAGCAGCCGTCGCCGGTCTTGAGCCTGACTCCCGAGGAGCCGGCGGGTTCTTATGGCGGCTCGGAGGCCCGCACCTCCGATACTCAGAGCGTCATTCCTCCTCTCCCCTTAGACGGGAGCTTCTACCAGCTTTACACCCCCGACCAGGCGGGGGCTCCCTGGACCCCGATCGAGTCGTTACAGGGGGTCCCGCTTCGTCGAGGTGATACACCACCAGAACTGGGCCTGCACTTGCTGGCAGGTTCAGTTACGCCGTCTCTAAAGCTTCCGCTTTCCTTGGCCCGGGAGCACATCCACCAGGAGATTCGCGAAATGGCCATCCGTCGCGTGGAGGTAAGGCTTCCTGCTTTTGCACTTTAGCATACAAGGTAAAACATTCTCGTGTACTAACCTTTTCTTTTCTTTTTCACAGGAAATGGCGGACCAACACCGCTGTTTCGGTTCATCATGGCCCTGGAGGAGGCCCTGGAGCAGGAGTGAGCCAAGGCGGTGGTGCCATCTACTTCACCAAGTCTCAGACTCTCGCCCCCTTCGCGGAGAGGTATTTCAGCCTTTCTGAGGAGAGTGACGGGGGCAACACCCCCGAGGGGACTGTGGGCGCTGAAGGCACGGTGGAGCCTCCAAGTGCAGACATCCCGACGACAGAGCCCTTGATGATCGATCCTCCCGCGGCTAATCCTTCAGAGTCTGATCCTCCCGCCACTGATCTTCCAGGATCCGACCATCCGGCCGCGGAGCTTTCTGCCACAGATCTCGTGGACCCTGCTCCCCTCGACGCTGCCAAGGATCGAGCTTGATTGCTTTATTTTTCGAATCCTTGTAATTTCCTTCTTTGTTGCGAACCTCCCAGATCTTTATAATATCAATCTTTTTTGGTTCCGATCATCATTTGCACCACTTAAGGTGAATTAACTACGCCACCTAAGGCAATTCGGCCATATCACTTAAGAGTAATTTCGACGCGTCACTTAAGACATTTTACCCACACCACTTAAGGCGATTTAATCGTGCCCCTTAAGGAAACTTTTCCACACCACTTAAGGCGATTTAATCGTGCCCCTTAAGGCAACTTTTCCACACCACTTAAGGCGATTTAATCGTGCCCCTTAAGGCAACTTTTCCACACCACTTAAGGCGATTTAATCGTGCCCCTTAAGGCAACTTTTCCACACCACTTAAGGCGATTTAATCGTGCCCCTTAAGGCAACTTGTCCACACCACTTAAGGCGATTTAATCGTGCCCCTTAAGGCAACTTTTCCACACCACTTAAGGCGATTTAATCGTGCCCCTTAAGGCAACTTTTCCACACAACTTAAGGCGATTTAATCGCGCCCCTTAAGGCAACTTTTCCACACCACTTAAGGAGATTTAATCGTGCCCCTTAAGGCAACTTTTCCACACCACTTAAGGCGATTTAATCGGAAGCAACCTCTTTATTCATTGATGGCTTAACACGATAAACAACTTGCACCACTGAAGGCGACTTAATAGATAACTTGCACCACTGAATGCGACTTAATAGATAACTTGCACCACTGAAGGCGACTTAATAGACAGCTTGCACCACTGAAGGCGACTTAATAGACAGCTTGCACCACTAAAGGCGACTTAATATCAAACGTGACATTTCTTCAAGTGTTCGCCACTAAAAGAATGCTTCAACACATTGCCATCGAGGTCTTCCAACTTATACGCATTCCGAGCTGGCATCTCCACAACCTTATAAGGCCCTTCCCACTTTGGTGACATCTTGTTGATTCGATCCAAAAGGGTAAATTCGTTCCGACGCCACACCAGTTCCCCGACAAAGAACTGTCGAGACTTGACTCGTCGATTATAATATCTGGCCGTTGCCAAGCGCATCCGAGCCTGGACCTCCTCGGCACTCCGCCTCTTCTCTTCGACCAAGTCCAAGTCCAGACGCCTCATTTCATCATTCGATAGAGGTTCGTAATACCTCGTCTGATGGGATGCCACAGCTATTTCGACGGGAGCAACTGCCTCCGTGCCATAGACGAGGCCAAACGGAGTCTCCCCGGTCGATCTTTTGGGTGTTGTTCTAACAACCCAAAGTACATTTTCCAGCTCGTCCAGCCATTTGCCCTTCAAGGAGTGGACCCTCTTCTTCAGGCCGTCCATCACGATCTTGTTGGCTGACTCCACTTGTCCATTGGTTTGAGCGTGACAGACAGAGGCTGTTCGATTCTCAATTTTCAGTTCCTCCAAGTACTCCTTCCACTGGGCCCCGTTGAACGGAGGGCCATTATCGCTGATCACCACCTTGGGGATCCCGTATCGGGATATGATATGGGTTTGGAGGAATTTGAGGATGTGGTTCCCCGTTGTCTTGGCCAATGCCTTGGCTTCTATCCATTTCGAAAAATAATCAATAGCCACAACTAAGTATCGACACTGACCTTTTGCAACTGGAAGGGGTCCCACCAAGTCGATTCCCCATTACGAGAAGGGCCATGCACTCTTGATGGACGTCAGATCGGCAGCTGGAGCCACGATGTTCGGGGCATACTTCTGGCAAGCGTCACAGGATCAGACTAGCATCGTTGCCTCTTTGTTCATCGAGGGCCAGTAATAGCCCAAGTTCAATACTTTCCTCACGATGGATTGGGCACCTTCATGACATGCCAAATATCCTTCGTGCACCTCCCTAAGGATCCGACCGGCGTCGAGCTCGGCCACGTATTTCAGATAAGGAGTTAAATACCCCTTTTTGTACAGCTGATTGTCCAGCATCACATAATTGGGCGCGATTCGGCGTATTTTGCCTGCTGCCACTTCCTCATCGGGGACTGCCCCCGTAGTCAGATACGCGGCTATTGGGGTCATCCAAGTGGGCTCCTCCGATCCAGTCTCAATGGCGCAAACCTCTGACTGATCAGTGGTTGACAGGATCACCTTCTCCAAGAAATGCACCTTCCGACTTTCATCGAGGGGTGCCCCCAAGGCGAACTTGCTCAAGGCATCTGCTTCCGCATTATCCTCCCTCGGGATCGCCTCAATATCGAAGCTCTTGAAACTCTCCTTCAAGGTTTGCACCTCGCGAAGATAATTTTTCATCATCGGGCTCTTTGCTTCGTATCGCCCTTAGACTTGGTTCACGATCAGGCTAGCATCGCACTTCACCTTTAAGTGACCAACTCCCGTTCCTTTAGCAATCTTGAGGCCAGTGATGAGAGCCTCATACTCAGCTTCATAGTTGGTGGCCCTAAATGTCAAGGCCAAGGCGTATCGGAGGGGCTCGCCTCCGTCTGGCGATATCAGTACGAAACCTGCTCCCGATCCTTTTGAATTTGAGGAGCCATCGGTGTACATCTCCCAAGTATTTTCGGTGTCGGGCTGTTCTGACTGCTCTGTTATCGGGACCTCCATAGTTGCCCCCTCTACAGGGCCCGCTTCTTCTAGATCAGTGGCTGTAGATTCTGCTATGAAATCTGTCAACGCCTGGCCCTTAATAGCCGTTCTCGGAGCAAAGTGAATGCGGAACTCACTAAGCTCGACTGCCCATTTCACTAATCTTCCTGACGCATCAGGTCGGTTCAAAAAATGTTTCAAGGGCTGATTCGTCAAAACGGTAATCTCATGCGCGTGGAAGTAAGGCCTCAGTTTCCGAGCAGTAATAATCAACGCATAGAGATACTTCTCAACGGCGGGATAATTCATTTCAGACTTGGCGAGTGCCTTGCTTACATAATAGACGGGGACTTGGCTACCCTCTACAACTTTTACTAAGACATAGCTAACAGCAAATTCAGAAACAGCCAAATATAGATAGAATGGCTCGCATGGGATGGGCTTCGCCAGCGGCGGGAGGGCACGGGGGTGCTGCTTCAGTGCCTGGAACGCCTCCTCGCACTCGGCAGTCCACTCGAACTTCTTATTGGCCCTCGGCACTTCAAAGAATGGCATGGATCAATCCCTTGCCTTGGACAGGAAGCGACTCATCGCGGCCAATCGGCCATTCAGCACCTGCACCTCCCGATGGTTCGTCGGGGACTTCATCTCCTCGATTGCCCTTCTCAGGGCTCACCTCGATCCCCCTCTGGCTCACCATAAAGCCTAGGAACTTCCCTGAGTGCACTCCGAAGGCGCACTTGGTCGGGTTCAGGCGAACTTGATGGAGCCTCATCCGCTCGAATGCTGTGGCCAGGTTGTGAACATGATCCTCGGCCTGTCGGGACTTCACCAGCATGTCGTCCACATAGGCCTCCATGGTTTTCCCCAACATATCCCCGAACAGCTTATTCACCATCCTCTAATAAGTTGCACATGCGTTGATCAATCCGAAGGGCATAACGTCATAATGATAAATGTCACTATCAGCATAAAAGGCGGTATGAGGGGCATCCTCCTCGGACATCTTGATCTGATTATAGCCAGAGTAAGCATCCATAAAGCTCAGCAGCTCATGGCCCGATGTGGCATCCACCAGCTGATCGATACTCGGGAGCGGATAGCAATCCTTCGGGCATGCCTTGTTCAGGTCGCGGAAATCGACGCACATCCGCCACTTGCCATTGCTCTTCTTCACCAGGACTGGGTTGGCGACCCAGGTCTGGAATCGGAGCTCCTTAATAAATCCAGCATCGAGCAACCTGCCCACCTCCTGCTGGATCGCGATCTTCTCGGCGGCACCCATTGGCCGCCTTCTGTGTGTGATCGGTTTGACCGCGGGATCAATTTTCAGCTCGTGAGTAATTACATCGGGGCTGATTCCTGGCATGTCGCTCGGGGACCAGGCAAACAGCTCCTTGAACTCCTTCAGCAGATCAATCAGTTCTCGGGCCGTCTCCTCCGACAGATCGGACCCGATTTTCACCTTCCTCTGAGGCCCATCAATCTCGACCTCCTTCAAATCTTCCATCGGGGCGGGACGCCCAAACTCCTCTCGGGGATCAGCGTCAGTCTGGAAAACATTCATAGCCTCCCGATTCCTCCTTCGGGTGGCATTGACATAGCACCTCCTGGAAGCTATCTGATCGCCATGGACCTCCCCGATTCCGTGGTCAGTCGGGAACTTCAGCTTCTGATGGACAGTTGAGGCGACTACCCCCAGCGGGTTGATGGTAGTCCTCCCGATAATTTCATTATAGGTCCCCGCGGACTTGACCACTACGAATTCCACGTTCCTCTTCTCCGACTTCCAGCCACTACCGAATTCAACCGGTAAATTAATCATCCCCACCGGGTAATAAGTGGAGCCAGAGAATCCGACCATCGGGAAGTCTGCGGGCTTTAAGTCCTTCCTGGTTTTTCCCATGGCCTCCAGCGCATCCATGAACAGAATGTCGGAGGAGCTCCCTCCATCAATCAGGATTCGCTTCATCTCGTACCCATCCACGTTCAGGGTCACGACTAAAGCATCATCGTGCGGGGTCTCCACACCTATTAGGTCCTCTACTGAGAAGGGAATCACCATTTCTTCTTTCGGAGTCCAATTTCGGGCCCTCTTGCCTAGTACCACAGCAATGGGAATCCGAGAAGCATAGACCTCCCGAGTTGCCGTAGTATCTCCTCCTGCAGCAAGTCCTCCGTGAATCACATTAATGGTTCCCCGCTTCTCCTTGCGGGCATTGGAAGACTCAGGTTTATCCTTCTTCGGGGATCGACCACGGGATCGGGAACGGGACCGCGATCGGGACCGGGAACGGGATCGGCCCCGTTGTCCAGCCACAAATTCCTTTAGCTTCCCCTTTTGGATCAGGTTCTCAATCTCTTTCTTCAACTCCCGACAATGGTTAGTGTCGTGACCGTTGGCATGGTGAAAGCGACAATAACGATCAGTGCGGGCTCCCATGGACTCTCCATCTTTTTTCGGGGGATACCTGGCGATACCCTGTCGGTCCATCACTGCTAATACAGCACCCATGGAACAAATGAGAGGGGTGTAGTGGTCCTCTCGCTTGTTCGACTTCGAGGAACGCTTGTCTTCCCTCCGATCGGGACGACCTCGACCCCGACTGCTCTCGGGTTTATCTTTCCTCTTGCGGTCGTCCGAGGATTTGAACGACTGCTTCCCCCTGTTTGATTTCGGAGGATCGAGGTCTCCGGCATCTATCTTCGACTCCTGGATGTCGATTTGCTGCTTCACTCTCTTCTGCAGCGCTTCCATGTTCCACACAGCCTTCTCAGCCACGCTGTGCATCAGGTCGGAACCATACGGGGCAGTCAGGTTCCGAATGAAGGTACGGATGGTCTCTCCCTCCATCATTTCCTCATCAATCTCGGCCACGCTGGCAGTGTACCTCTGGTAGTAATGCGCCAGAGATTCGTCGGGCCTCTGTACCACCTCAGCCAGGAACCTCGCGCTTTTCAGGAGACGCCGACGGCCCTGGTACTGTTGGATGAACCGATCATGCATCTGGGTCCAGCTAGAGATGCACCCTGGGGGAAGGCTGAAGAACCACGTCAGGGCCCTCTCACCGAGCGTGCCTGGGAACAAAACGCACACGATATCGTCATTCGGGGCTCTGCCTAGACAAGCCATGACATGCTTCTGGACATGACGAACGGGATCTCCCTCGCCATCATACTCCCTAATTGTCGGGATGCCCAGCCCTGGCGGGGTAGTGGTGTTCACCAATCGGGGGACGAAGGGATGAGTGGATCGATCCCTCAGTTCCGTCATCATATTCTTCTGGTCCCCCATGCAAATGTTCACAATCTTCACCACCTGGTCGGGGGTGATAGGGCCATTGAGAGGAATGGTCCTATGCTGCACAGGTCCAGGCCCATCGACCACGAATTGCTCCGATAGGGCAGGCTCCTTGCCCTTGTCCTGGTGCCCAGGTTGGGCCTCTTGCCCGTCCCGATTCTCCATCGGCTGAGGTGGAGGTAACTCCTCCTCCTTCTTCTTGGCGGCCTCCCTTCGGTCCAGGAGAGCCTCCATAACTTCCAAAAATACTGGCATGGCATCCATCACAGCCTTTGCTAAGTCCGGCTTTGCAGGTGAATCCTGGTCCCTCCTTAGGATCTCTTCCCGGCTCTCCGACGAGTTTCGAATGGAATCTTCACGATCCTCATGATGCCCCCTTGTTTGGGAAACAGTAGGGGGAGGATCATTCCGATCAACAGTGCGTTCCGGTGGCCCTGAATTCAGAGTTCCAGCAGGATGACGGGAACCACCGGATTGTCCTTGTCTCTTCTTTTGCTTGCCAGCCATCGATCGGGTAGAAGCCATTTTCGCTTTTTGCTTCGTTCCCACAGACGGCGCCAATGTTGGATCACGGTTGGAACTCCGGTATGTTCTTGACGGAAATCCGAACTCCTTCGCTCCAAGTAATCCTGCAAGAAGGGATAGACCGGGCGGTGACCCAGAATCCCTCTCCGATGCTTAAATGAGTGTCTCGATGTAAACTGGCAAGTATCAGTATGTAAATGTTCAACGTAACAATCCTGAGGTAATACTTTCCTTTATATCACTACAAAAAAACATATTTTTAGTGATGAATATTTTGTGACCATAATATAATTAGTCACTAAAATTTAATTTTTTAGTAACTACATATGAATTTAGTCACAAATTATATATTCGTGAAACTATTTAGTGATGAACTAGTATTTAGTTGCTAATGACAACCAATTTGTGTCCAAAGAAAAGTGAAACATATATGTACTAGCTAAACACATGGCGATAATTGAAATTTTTAGTTACTAAATATTTGTTTGGATAGGTACCACTGCTAAATATAATATGTGATGATTTTCATCTAGTTAAAAAATTGTAAATGAAGTTTTAATATTAGTTCGTTTTATTCCAACCATTCCATATGTGTATATTACACCATTTTGTTTTGTTATCATATATTTAAAATTAGTTGAATATAAGTTGATAATTTTATTTATTTTCACAAATATTATTGGGCATATAACTTTGGTTTGGAGAAATAGTTTATATCTTGCCAAAAAAAAAGTAGCTAACTATAACTAATCTCCGAACAATAATAATATAGTTTATCATTGATAATTTATTTTATGTATTTTATGATAAAGTAATTATAGTTATTTAGTAGTAGAAGAATATATTTGAAAAAAAAAAAGAAAGTGCTACTAATAAACAAATAATTAAATAGAAAATAAATTATTATTATTATTTTGGCCGAACATAAGATAAATTATTTACAAATTAGCTAGCAATTAAATATATAAAATAAATAAAAACTGTTTTTTATACCTTAGATGATGGACCAGTCCATCTTTTATCTCACGTTTAATAATAATATGGCCTAAAATTTTCTTTAAATATCTCAAATAACTGCCATTATAGTTATCTCAGTTATTCAATCTCCCTTAAATTTCTCACAAAGCTCGTGATAAGTGGGAGGCCATCACACAAGATGGGAGCTCCCTAGCCGTTGAAGTGTCCATCTATTCCATATGCATTTGTATGTGAAAGCTCTTTTCATCTTCCTTAAAACACTAGAATCTTTAGTTGATCTTCATCAATCTCCTCCGGCCACCATGCGTTTTTGCAGTTCCCTCTTTTTCCTCTCTGAATTTCTCGATCAATCTATCTGAGAATTCAATTTTGAGGGTGCCTACATCAGAATTTATATAATTGGAAGGTGGTGGTAGCGACAGTCATTGGCTTCCGCAGTGCCTCCATAGGTAATATTTTCGGTTCTCTCTATCCATTGGATCCTGACGTGATCTATCTAGCATATCTAAATGTTAATTTGAAGAAAAAACCGCCATGGATACGAAATGGATTGTCGAATATCTTCTGTCGGGTTTCACGACTGCCATGCGTGCCATCGTCGTCATGTTCTTCATTGTTTTGCAGGATTCTATCGAGTAAGATGCATATGAATTCAGGAGAGACATATAGAATCATTTATACTTATTGACAATGTCACCTACTTCCTTTAAGATGGGTATATTGTATCAAAATAAATTTGCATATATTTTGTACCATTTATTTAGAGTTATATGTTGTAAGATTATATATGAGATTTTATTTAGGAGTTGTCTCTTATTAATGTACGTAATTTTATACATGTATTGATATTGATATATATAATAATTATGAATACTCCAAAGTAGGAAGTATGTTGATATGGTTTAACCGAGAGTAATTTGTAAATCATCCACTCTTTAATATTTTATTTTATTAGTTTCAATTAGAAAACTAATAAATAAAAAACAAATAAATAATATTTTTTAAACATATATATATATATATCTACCATCATTAATATACAAACATCAGTTGTGGTCTAGTGGTTGAGAGCGCTGACTGCCGTGTGGTTTTGCTCCGAGGTCACGAGTTCGAATCCCCCTAGCGACCTGATTAAAATCATTTTCTGGGAAAGGAGGACCCCCCCTAAGGGGCCGTTTGTTCATAAGTATGATACACTTGCAAATGAAATGAAAGTCTGGACATTACATAACGGGGTGGGCCTAGGGTTGCCACTACTAGCCCATTCATTTTATTTACCAATAAAAACCATCATTAATATCACAATTAATTAGTGACTCTTTGGCGTAGTCACAAATTCATGCTTTATTTAGTGGCTAGTTTTTCATATGGTCACTATTTCATTTAGCAACCTTATCTACTGTGACCACCCTGTGACAAACATTTTTTTGGTCACTGATTTATTATGTGACTGTTTTGCGATCTTTTGTGACCTTTCTAGCAGCCACAAAAAACACGCTCTAGGGAAGGGGTCACCTCAGTTACCTGGGGAGATAACTGCCACGTTCCGCATATCTCAGCCAGTAGCCCACGTTCCGTCTTTTTAGGCCACTTCCCCACTATGTTGATAGTGGGCGTGTTTCTCGGCCTCGTTCTCTGGTGGCAAGTCCCGACGGATGTCGGGGACTCCAGAGTTATCTCCTTTGGTCACCGCTCGGGGCCCCTCGTCATCGGGACAGGGCCAGCTTCTCAGGGATTCGATATCGGGGCCTACTCAAAGGCATATCATCGGGGGCGTTCAGCTCGTATGTCGGGACCGACCTTATCGGGACCTCTCGTATTGGTCTTCTGAGCCTCTTTTGGGGCCCAGTGGGCCTACTTCGCCGTTTAGTCGCCGTTAATGGGCCTGACGGCTATATCGAAACCCATCATAAGGGTCGGTAGATAAACCGCCCTCCATAGTCGACCGCACAAAGAGACGATCGTCCATAAAAGCTCCAAGAGAGTAATATTAGGGTCGGTAGACAAACCGCCCTCCATAGTCGATCGTACAAATAGACTATCGTCCATAAAAGCTCCATGAGAGTAATATAAGGGTCGGTAGACAAACCGCCCTCCATAGTCGATCGTACAAAGAGACGATCGTCCATAAAAGATCCAATAGAGTAATATAAGGGTCGGTAGATAAACCGCCCTCCATAGTCGATCGTACATAGAGACGATCGTCCATAAAAGCTCTAAGAGATTAATATAAGGTTCAGTAGATAAACCGCCCTCCCTAGTCGATCGCACAAAGAGACGATCGTCCATAAAGGCTCCAAGAGAGTAATATAAGGGTCGGTAGACAAACCGCCCTCCATAGTCGATTGTAGAAATAGACGATCGTCCATAAAAGCTCCAAGAGAGTAATATAAGGGTCGGTAGACAAACCGTCCTCCATAGTCGATCATACAAAGAGACGATCGTCCATCAAAGCTCCAGTAGAGTAATATAAGGGTCGGTAGATAAACCGCCCTTCATAGTCGATCGTACACAGAGACGATCGTCCATAAATGCTCCAAGAGAGTAATATAAGGGTCGGTAGATAAACCGCCATCCATAGTCGATCGCATAAAGAGACGATCGTCCATAAATCTCCAAGAGAGTAATATAAGGGTCGGTAGACAAACCGCCCTCCATAGTCGATCGTACAAAGAGATGATCGTCCATTAAAGCTCCAAGAGAGTAATATAGGGTCGGTAGACAAACCGCCCTCCATAGCGATCGTACAAAGAGACGATCATGCTCCATGAGAGTAATATATTGTAATATGAATGATTGTGTAATGGATGCAGGTTCATTTAACTCAGAGCTTAATGCAGGAAAAGCCTCCATCAGCCTCGGGGGCAAATGATGGATATTGATATAAACATATTTATTTGATACCATAATAGGTATTAACCATAAATAGTCTGATGCCATAACGGTTAATCAGCTATTAATATTCAACTACCATAACAGTAAATTGCCTAAATATACTGTTACCATAACGGCCATCGTCAATAAATGGCTATATATCATAATAGTTATTATGTTATTTTATATAAAGAATCATCTGATTAAGATATGAAAGAGGATATAACAAATATAATACAAAATAGTGATCTCTCTTTACATGAATGGTTACTAATTTGACCGTCGAAGAGGGATCGTCGGGGTTCGCCCTAGCATTGTCCCCTTTTGCAGGTGCGTGCCCGGAATTCGAAGACTAAAGAGCTCGGAGACACCGCGCAAACCAACCCGGTATTTCCAGGATCCAACAGCGGTGGTTGCCTTTCTCTGATTGGTTGAAACGGGCGATGAAGAGTCAGTAGGTGAGAAGCTAGGTGAGACACCGCCCGGTCTCTGATCGTTGCCGCCTACTGACTTTTCTTCGTAGGACTTTTTCCCCTAGGAAGAATTGGCGTCGCCCTACTTTTCGATTAAAATATCTAGCAGTGGCGAGCTTCATTCTTCCTTGAATTTCTTCAGAGGCCCATCTTCTGTCGTCGGCTAGATCCAAGTCGATCTTCCTTTGTCTGTCATTCTGGTCGACTTGGTATGTGGCAACTCTTTGTAAGATATTAGCTACCTCAATGGGTGAAACAGCTTCTGACCCATAAACCATGTTGAAAGGAGTTTCGCCAGTGGCCCTCTTGAGTGTGGTTCTGAGTGCCCAAATTACCTGATCCAACTCTTCGACCCAATTTCCCTTTAGAGAAGCCACCCTCTTCTTCAATCCATTGAGAATTTTTTTGTTGGCTTCCTCGACTTGTCCATTTGTTTGGGCATGATGAACAGAACCAAATCGATGGTTGATTAACATTTCTTCAAAAAAGTCGGCGAGTTCATCGCTGGCAAACTGAGGGCCATTGTCACTGATGAGGATCTTTGGCACCCCATATCGACATATGATTTGTTCTCGTATGAACTTAATCATTTGGAAAATAGTCGTTGATGTCAGAGCTTTTGCTTCTATCCACTTGGAGAAATAGTTGATAGCAACTACGATATGTGTTCGTTGACCTGTGGATTTGGGCAAGGGCCCAATGAGATCAATCCCACATTGTGCAAAAGGCCAGGCGCTCATCATAAGAGTAAGGTCTGCTGGTGGCCTAGCGATTTTGGGAGCGTAAACATGGCAGGCAGGACAAGTTTGCACGAGTGTTATCGCCTCTTTGTGCATAGTCGGCCAGTAGAACCCTTGTCGCAGAGCTTTTAATACCAAGGTTTTGGCTCCTTCATGACATCCAGCGTCGCCTCCAAGCATGTCTTCCATTATTCTCTCAGTTTGGGGGGCAGCTACGCATCGGAGGTAAGGAGTGGAATATCCTATTTTATAGAGATATCCATCCAAGATTACAAATCGCCCCGTCATTCTTTGAGTTTTAGTCGCTTCCAACGGATCTTCTGGGAGAGTTCCCTTTTCCAGATAATTCTGGATGGGAGTAATCCATGAGTCGGGGGCTTGAATATTAAGAACTCCAGCTCCTGCTTCCACGGCTGAGTAGAGAGAATTTTCTATGAAATGTCCTGTCACCGGGGGAGTGTTTCCCAAGACGAATTTGCTAAGGGCGTCGGCGTCTTGATTATTCTCTCGAGGGATGGCCTCTATTTGGAAATGAGGCATGTCTCGCACGAGTCTCCGCACTTCTTCTGCGTTTCTTCATATTTTCTCCTTTGGCGACATAGGTCCCATTTGTCTGATTAACAATTAATTCAGAGTCGCATCGTACCTTTAGGTTGGTAATTCCCATGCCTTTGGCTATACGAAGACCTGTTAACAAAGCCTCGTATTCAGCTTCATTATTGGTAGCTCGAAAGGTTAAAGCCAACGCTATCGAAGTGGCTCTCCGTCAGGTGGCGTTAGTACTAATCCTGCCCCACATCCCAAGGAAGAGGATGATCTGTCGGTGTACAGCGACCATGGCATAGTATCGTTGGCGGTGTTTTCTGGAGTGGCTTTCACATGCTCTTCTTGTGGGGGACAACGGGTTTAGTATCTGGTGTTGCTGTATTTTCTGCTATGAAGTCGGCCAATGCTTGACCTTTGATCGCCTTTCATGGCTCAAAGTGAATGCGAAATTCACTCAACTCCACTGCAAATTTAACCATTCTTCCTGAAATGTTGGGCTTTTGTAGTAGTTTTTTTAAAGGTTGGTTGGTTAATACCGTGATCTCGTGGGCGTGGAAGTAAGGTCGAAGTTTCCTGGCAGCTATCAACAGAGCATACAGGTACTTCTCAATCTCTATGTAGTTAGCTCAGCAATACCAAAGAGCTTATGACGTAGTAAACCGGGATTGGAATGTTGCATGTCTCTTTGATGAGTACTGAGCTCACTGCTGCTGAGCTTACACTTAAGTAGAGGAACAAAGGATCCTCAGGCAGTGGCTTTGCTAAGGCAGGAAGCGAGTGAAGGTGTTTCTTCAATTGTTGGAAGGCTTCCTAACACTCAGGCGTCCATTCAAAATTTCTGTTTTCCCTTAAAATTTTGAAGAAGGGGATGGATTTGTCACCCGATCTCGCCAAGAATCTTCCCAAAGAGGCTAGTCTTCCATTGAGACTTTGTACTTCCCTATGGCAGGTAGGCGAGGACATTTCTTCTATGGCAATAACTTTCTCCGGGTTGGCTTCGATCCCTCTTTGGCTAACCATAAAACCCAAAAACTTCCCTGATTGAACCCCAAAAGCACACTTGGTGGGATTCAATCTTACTTGGTGGAGTCTCATGCAAGCAAATGTTCCTCCAAATCTTGAACGTGATGTTGCCCTCCATTTGTTTTGACTAGCATATCGTCAACATAAGCTTCCATGTTTCTTCCTATCATGGATTTGAAGAGCTTGTTCACCATGCGTTGATAAGTGGCTCCAGCGTTTATCAAACCAAAAGGCATGACCTTATAGTGGTAGATGTCGATATCCACAAAAAAGGCGGTATGGGCCTCATCATTGGGGTGCATTTGTATCTGGTTGTATCCCGAGCAAGGTTGTCAGGGTCGGGATCCTAACTTGGATCGGTGGAGTGTAGGATCAGATCGTTTGTAGGATCGGATCGAGGATCGTATGATCCTACAAAAATTTACAAATAATTTCATAGTAAAAATAATCTACTCTTTTCTAGTGAAGCAATAACCTAATCTAATATCAAATCACCACAATAATATCCTAAAGTATTCTAAACATTAAAATTAAATTCTTAATTTCTAAATAAACTTGTAAGCTCAACAATACTGGTTCTAAGTAATAATAATTATATATAGCAGCATCATCAACTATATCCAGGTCTTCATTAGCTCAAAAATCATCACCATTTGTAATATCTTGAATATCATCTAAGTTTAAGTCCAAGCCACCTTAATCGTTTGAGTTAATACTCGTACTTGTATTTGCGTGGTTATTTTCACCTAAATGATTTGAAAAATAGAATTCAAGTATAAAAAAAGTTTAACGAATGAAAGTTAAAAAGGAAATATTGTTAGATTACGGGGAGTAATCACTACGGATACTTAAACAAAGTACATGCTAGTAATCGGAATTACACAGCGGAAGATTCGCACATACCTTTAATATGATTCGTAGACCCAAGATCTTTTCTGGATGGAGTTCACGATCCTCCGGTCAGGACCCGTAGAGGTTCTTGTTAGAGAAGCCCTACGTGGTGCAAGCTCCACAGCAAAGCCTCTGATCGATTCTTGGCACGAGGACGGATCTCTGGAGTGTTTGCTTGGAAAGCGAATTGGCACACCCTTGGTGAAGGTGAGGGGTTCGACCGAAACCTAGGTGGTGTGGGTTGAGGGTTTTTCTCTCTAAAACACTCTAATGAGGGAATTGTGATTAACCCTAAAAATCCCCTAACACCTCTTATTTATAGGAGGAGTAAAGTGGACAAAAGTCCATTTTACCCTCCTTATAATTTCAGCCGGCCACTAGTATAGGGGGGCCCAATTTTGGGCCTCTCATGTCAATTGGGAATGTGACATTTACCCAAGTTCATTAGGTAAACTATACATATTATGGGCTACCAATTACGGCGCCCATCACCATATGCTTACAAATATCAAGTTGGATACTTGAACTGGAGAAAAAGACGAATAGAATAGGCGAAGAACTGATTTTTCTGGTTGCAAAGAAGAACAAAATACATATGAGTCATGTTTCGTTTACCTTTACCGCCCAATATCCGTTCAATTTTATATTAATTCATTATTCTAATAAATCTGTCTAGGATGATAAATAAACATTCAATTTATAATTATCCAAATCAATAGGTCATTGGGCTATAAATTTATAATTATTACTAATTAGTGTGTCCATAATTAAAAAATCTCATTTTAGATAGGATCGTGTAAGATCACGATCGTAACCAATCCTGACTGATCCGGCGCTCGATCCTACTCTGATCCTAAGTGCTAGCGATCCTAGGAGCGATCCGGATCGATTTAGCCTCGTAGGATCTTAGGATCGTACGATCCTACGATCCGGATCGCGATCCTAGCAACCTTGATCCCGAGTATGCGTCCATGAAGCTTAGAAGCTCGTGTCCTGAAGTTGCGTCAACCAGTTGGTCGATTCTTGGTAGGGGTAGGAGTATTTTGGACATGCTTTGTTGAGATCTCGAAAATCTACACACATACTCCACCTCTTATTGTATTTCCTCACCAGGACTGGATTGGCGACCCAAGTTTGGAATCATATTTCTTTAACAAAACCAGCTTCGACCAACTTCCCTACCTCTTGGCGTATTACCGCCTTCTTTTCTGCTCCCATAGATCTCCTTTTCTGAGCTATAGGCTTTCACAGCTAGATCTATCCGTAGCTCGTGAGAGATGATATCTGGGCTTATTCATGGCATCTTACTAGGCTCCCAAGCGAATAGCTCCTTATATTCCCTCAAGAGGATGGTTATTCTTTTGGCTAACTCTGGAGGTAGGGCATCTCTAATCTTAACCTTTCTTTCATCTCCTTCCAAGGCTACTTCCACCAATTCTTCCATAGGGGCAGGTCGTCCACCTTCTTCCCGAGGATCCTCATCTGTAACAATAGAGAAGGCTTCCCTTTGGTTATGTCTCCTAAGGAGGTTGACATAACATTGTCGAGATACTTCTTGGTCGCCCCAAACTTCTCCCAATCCATGATGAGTTGTAAACCTCATAACTTGGTGAACGGTGGAGGGAACAATATGGTTCGGGTTAATGGTAGTCCTCCCCAATATTGCATTGTAAGCATTGATTTGGTCGACCACCACAAAATGCACCATTAGGTGTAGGGTTTTCCAACCCTGACTTAAAATTACTGGGAGCTGAATTGCCCCTAAGGGATAAGTTGTTCTTCCCGCAAATCCTACCAGTGGGAGGGTCATTTCTTGTAAATCTTTCCTCTTGTACCCCATTGCGGCGATGATTTTAAAAGCGATTACGTCGGTGGAACTTCCCCCATCCACAAGCACCTTCTTTGTTTCCTGATTATTGATTCAGGATTACCAGAGCATCTTCGTGAGGTTGGGAGGCTTCAGAAAAATCTTATGTTGAAAAGGTGATCGTCATTGGCTCTACTTCTCTCGATCTTTTTAACGAATTTGTCGATGAGGTACTTTGAGCAGCATATTGATCCCTTGCTAAGCTTTTCTCTCCTCCCGCCGCAAATCCTCCTGACAGAACATTGATGTTACTGTCTGGAGGGGTTCTCCATCTACGACCTTCATGGGCCCGACGACGGTGATGTCGTTGAATTTCTCTTTGCATGAATTCTAGTTCCCTTCTTGCAAGGAGGCAATCTTCCGTGTTGTGCCCCTCTTCTTGGTGACTTTCACAATAGGAGAGGGGGCGGTGAGTTCCTTCCGTTGCTAGAAGTGCTTCCATCCTTTGTTGAGTTTTTCGGAATTCTCTTGAGGAAACGCCTCGGATGGACGAACTCTCCCCTTGATCTCGTGGGGTTTGGTGTAGAGTTGGGCGATTCACCCGGGCTTGTTCCGCCCTGACATGAAGGGTTGCTCTGCGGATCAGATCCTCCCAATTTCTTATGGGTTGTGTGGCTTGCGTGACAGCAAGGGATTGGGATTGCAGCCCCAATCCTCTAAAGAATGCTTAGATGGCTTCTCCCTCTGAGAGCTCGCCTCCGCTATTTCCTCCTTGGAATCGCCTAAAGTAATTTTCCAAGGTTTCACTGGGTCCTTGGAACATACCTTCAGCTATCCGTGCTTGACTCTGCCTGACTCGACTCCTTGATGGGGCCATGACTTCTTGATCTCGCTTCCCACAGACGGCGCAAAATGTTGGGATCAAAATGACGTGGTCTTGAACTTCTAGTAGTGGACTTCGAGGTCTCGCCGGGAGCTAACTCTCATAGGTATCTTTCCCGACCTCTTGGGTACTTAGTCTCCTTTGGGAGCTTTGTGTGAGGCGAGGACCTGAAAAGGGGTGGGGATGTCCCCTGATTCCACTCCGAAGTTTAAGTCAGTAATGGATTTATGTAAGACTATTGTAAAGTATGAGAATCAAGATTACTAAATGTTTATAATGTTCCCCTATTTATAGGGAGGGATTACCGACTTTAAATGACGGCTTGCTGTGTCTTGATTGGCTGTTCAATGACGGTGGTTGCCTTTCTCTGATTGGTTGAAAGGGACGGTGAAGAGTCAGTAGGTGACAAGCAGGTCGCCACCTCACCATTTCTTACTGTGGAAGGTTTCTTTAACTAAGTGATAAGCAGGTTGCCACCTAAGTTTTACCTTGAGAGCAAGGTTTCTTCGGACCTAAAGGCGGCGAGCAGGTTACCAGCCGGTGCCTTTTCCTTAGGAGGGAAGATTTCTTCTAAGGCGGTCAAAGAAGGTCGCCAGTTGTCCTTTCCTTAGGAGGGAGGTTTCCTAAAGGCAGCGAGCAGGTCTCCACCTGTCATTTCCTTAAGAGGGAAGGTTTCTTTATTGCGCTTGGTAGTCGACTCGACTCTTACCTTAAGAGGGAGAGTTTTGAGTGACCCTATCGTCTCGCCTATCTTCGATAGTCGCTTTGGGAGTCGACCTTCCCTTGTATAGTCGTCGACCATTTATCCTTATCTCCTCGAGCTCAAGGTGAATGGTCGTCGACTTCTTTTTCTTAGAGTCTCGACTTTTATATCATCGACTCATGTCAGATCGCTTCGAATCAAATCCAACAGAGGCGTTTGAGGTTCTTTTTTATATAAGCGAGTGGAGATACTACTGACTTACTCAATATTGATTTAGTTGATATTTGAATTCAACTCGTTAAATTTTGAGTCGAGTTCGAGTTAAGCTTTATGCGCAATGAGTCAAGTACGAGTTCATTTATACTCGACTCAAGACTCGCGAGTCTAATCGATTTTTTTTTCTAAACTTCTATTCAAGTTCGAGTCGAGTTCCCGAAATTGGACTAGGTCCAATTGACCAAGCCCTGGGCTAGCCCAGGGCTGGGTCCGACCCCAGTTGGGATCGCCTGGGTCTGGCGGCCCCGACCATGGTCGGACCCAGCCTTGGGGCTAGGTCAATTGGACCTAGTTGTCTAATTTGGGGTCAATTTTTAAACTTTGAGACTAAATTGAACAAAATTAAAAGTTTAGGGTGGATCACGTGACTTGCACATGTTACTTAACGGAAAATATGGACGGAATGTAACGGAAAGACCAAAACTATGAAAATATGCAAACATATGAGACCAAAACTAGGAAAAAAAACATCATGGACCAAAACTCAAAAGTCGTCAAACATCATGGACCAAAATACTTGTTAACTCTATATTCAATTCAAATCGAGATTAAGTTTGAGCTAAAAAGCTATTTGAGTCGGTTCAAGCACATTATTTATGATGATTTAATTGAACAATTTTAAATTTAACAAACTGAAGCCAACTTTGAACTCGTCGAATATCGCACTTAATCGATTCAAGCGTGAGAAATTTAAGGGTTTAGTTTAATTTACTATAATAATGTATTATCTACTATTGAACGGGTTAATAAGATAAACATTAACTGGATATTGCGGTTGCTTTTAAACTGAGCCTGCTGCTTTCGGTATATATATATATATTAATGTTAATTAAACATAAAAAATATATATTGTTTTAACACGATATGGGCTAATTGGTTTATTTCTATTTGGGCTCTGGTCTTTATTTCTTTTAAAATGGCCCATTCTGTCCCGTCCTCTCCTCAATAGCAGCAAGCACAAGCAGGCGAAAATTTCCTCACGTCCCCTCCCTAATTGGACCAAGAATCAATCTCAATTCTCAGGCGATCTTCTCCGTTCATAGACGACGGTGATAAGCACGAGAAATTTGAGAGAGAAAGAAAGATTCACTGCAAATTCATCGATAGATTTCTCATACGGCGATTCCCGCCTAAATGGAATTCAGAATTCGTTTACAGGGGCCTAACGACCAAACTTAACATAGCTAATAGGTCCCCTAACTTTTAAAGAGACAAATAGAGTCCCCGAATTTATTTAATTCCTAACAAATACCCCACCCTTAAGAACCTTGTCCTCAAGGTTTGAAATCTGGAAAGCGAATCAGTAGATCATCCAAGAACTCCCATGTTGCATCAGCAGCAAACTGATCCTTCCATTGAACTAACACCTTAGTGGCAGCCTTATTTCCCCGCTTAACCATCTTCCTATCCAAAATGGCTACAGGTGCCAAATAGAAACGTGCATCAGTTGAAGAATGCACAGGGAGAGGTAAGACTGTATGTGAAACGCCTTGGGCTTTCTTGAGCAAGGAAACATGAAATGTGGGGTGTATCTGAGAAGAATCTGGCAAATCAAGTCGATAAGCTACTGTGCCAATCTTCTCTAGCACTAGAAATGGCCCAAAATACTTGGCTGTAAGCTTGTTGTTATTCGACTGGAGGCCCCTCATCGTCATTTGTCTATAGGGTTGCAACTTCAAATAAACCCAATCTCCCACCTCAAAAGACCTCTCTGAACGATGACGATCAGCCTGCTGTTTCATTCTATTCTGAGCACGAAGTAAGTAGTGCTTCAATAGTTGAATGGTACTCTCTCTGGATTTCATTGTCTCATCAACAGCTTCAACAGAGCAATCCTTAGCTGTATAGGGAATATGCAGTGGTGGGGAAAACCCATAAAGAGCTTCAAATGGAGTCATTTGTATTGCTGAATGATAAGTGGTGTTATACCACCATTTGCCAAGGTTAACCAAGAACACCATGTAGATGGCCTTTCATGAGTCATGCACCTGAGGTAACTTTCTAAGCATCTGTTCACTACCTCAGTCTGACCATCTGACTGAGGATGGTAAGCAGTGGACATATGGAGAGTCACCCCCTGAAGTTTAAAGAACTCCTTCGAAAAAGTGCTCAAGAAAATGGAATCTCTATCAGAGACTATTGAAGAGGGGCACCCATGTAGCTTGTAAACATTGTCCATAAAGGCTTGAGCTACTTGAGTTGCTGAGTAAGGATGACTGAGAGGTATGAAATGGGCATATTTAGTGAGTCTATCCACCACCACAAATATAGTATCCTTTCCCTGGGATTTAGGCAGACCCCCAATGAAGTCCATGGAGATCCCACTGAATACAGCATCAGGAATAGGTAGAGGGTTTAGCAGGCCTGAGTTGCTACAGTCTCATTCTTGGTCCTTTGACAAACTTCACACTCCCTTATAAACTGCTTGATATGCTTAATCTGTCCCTTCCAATAACAGAATAGCTTGAGCCTTTGCAAGGATCCACGTTGCCCTGAGTGGCCTCCCACGGCAGAAGAATGTGCCAGCATCAGAAGATCCTTCCTAAGAGCATTATCATTCCCCACCACTAATTTTCCCTTCCTTCTCAGGTTAGTACCATCCCAAGTAAATTTGGAAGTACTACCTTGTGCTCCTTTGGTCAGATCAGCAATCAAATGTTGTATGTCAATATCATTCTTCCAACTCCCCTGAATTCTAGAAAGTAAGGCTGGCTCAATAGAAGACATGGTTAGAGTGAAAAGCTCATAACCTTGAACCCTTGAAAGAGCATCTGCCACCACATTCTCCTTCCCCTTTTTGTAACTGATCTCGTAATCGTAGCCCATCAGTTTAGACAACCATGTGTGTTGTAAGGGTGTGGTAATCTTCTGTTCTAATAAGTGCTTGAGGCTCTTTTGATCAGTCTTGATAATGAAGTGGCCTACTATCAAATAATAGTGCCATTGCTTTACTGCAAACATTATAGCTAGCAGTTCTTTTTCATAAACTGACATTGATTGCTGCCTTGGTGAAAGAGCCTTACTAATGAAGGCTATAGGGTGCTGATTCTGCATAAGAACTGCCCAATTCCTATTGATGAAGCATCAGTTTCAACCACAAATTGCTTGGTGAGATCAGGGAGTGCTAATACTGGAGCTGCAATTAGAGCAGATCTCGGCTGTTCAAAAGCCACTTGAGCTTCTTCTCCCCATTGGAACTTATCCTTCCTCAGCAATTGAGTAAGAGGTTTGGCCAACTCCCCATAACTTCTTATGAACCTTCTATAATATCCAGTGAGGCCTAAGAAACCCCTCAATTGCTTGACATTTTGAGGTGTAGGCCATTGCTTCACTGCTTCTATCTTTGTTGGCTCAGTAGCTACTCCCTCAGCAGATATTACATGACCTAAATATTCAACTGAAGGCCCACCAAAAGCACACTTTGACTTTTTTGCAAATAAGTCGTGTTGTCTTAGGAGAGAAAGCACTTGACTCAGATGCTGTTTATGAGCTTCCACTGATTTGCTGTACACTAGTATGTCATCAAAGAAGACTAACACACAGTGGCGTAGAAGAGGCTTGAAAATGGAGTTCATCAAAGCTTGAAAAGTAGCTGGAGCGTTGGTGAGGCCAAAGGGCATTACGAGAAATTCAAAATGGCCCTGATGAGTTCTGAAAGCAGTCTTGTGAATGTCAGCAGGTCACATTCTAATCTGGTGGTACCCTGAACGTAGGTCAATCTTGGAGAAGATTACTGCACCATGTAGTTCATCAAGTAATTCCTCCACTAAGGGTATAGGGAATCTGTTCTTGACAGTGGCATCATTGAGTCTTCTATAATCAATGCACATCCTCCAAGTGCCATCCTTCTTTTTCACTAACACCACTGGTGAAGCAAATGGACTTTTACTCCCCCTAATGACCCCTGAATCCAGCAACTCCTTGGTCATAGCCTCAATAATGTCTTTCTGAATAGCAGGGTAACGATAGGGTTTCAAATTTATAGGTGAGGCCCCATCCTTCAAGGTGATTTGATGATCATGTTCCCTGCGTGGAGGTAGGGTTGTGGGTATCTCAAAGACATCCTCATACTGAGATAATATTTCTGACAATTGATCACTCTCTTGAGTGTTCACCACTGCTGATCGTATAGCATGCTCAGTGTTTTCCCCTTCCACCAGTCTAATACTGCAAATATGGGCAGAAGCTATTTGATCCTTATTCAGTAACAGCTCATTCATTTTCTCAGCTGAACACAAAGCAAATTTATTGTGCTCAGTGCCTTTGAGTTCTACCTCCTTATCCTCCACCTTGAACTTCATGGTGAGGTTTTTGAAATTCCATACAATATCATCCAGAGTCATTAACCACTGTACCCCCAAAACCATGTCGTAATTATCTAAAGGAATTACCAACACATCTGCAGTAAACCAAGTTCCCTGCATCATCCACTGAAATTTGGAACACATCTTTGAGCAAGGTAGTTTACTCCCATCAGCAACACTGACTCTCATTTCAGCAACATCAATTAATGGACAACCGAGCTTGGCAATAGACTTCTCATTGATAAAATTGTGAGTGGAACCAGAGTCCACCAAAATTTGGAGATGTCTTGTGCCCATGGATCCAAGCATCTTCATTGTGGAGAATGAATGAATTCCAGTCATAGCATGGACTGAAATCTGTGGTTCATCACCTTGCTCAACTTCAAAGGGTTCCATCAATTCCTCCTCCTCATCCAACACTATTTCCACATCCAATCCAAAGAATTGCCTTCTTGAGCACTTGTGGCCCGGAACAAACTTCTCAGGGCAGTAAAAACATTCTCCCCTGGTTCTCTTAGCATCAGTCTCTTTGGTTGATAATGATTTTCTGATTGGACCACTGCTTGTTTGCACAGGTTTAGATGGAGTAGGAAGTATAGGGAGTTTTGCAGCATTAATAGGAGGTGGAATCCTGTTCTGAAAAGTGGTAGGAGACACATTGGTTGGCTTCGAATAAGGGCCTCCTTGCCTATTTGCTGATCTAGACATGGCAGTATTAGTAATCTCCTGTGCCCTGGCTAATGCATAAGCATCTCTTAAGGTCTTAGGCTGAAACATCTTCACAGGGCAACGAATTTCAGTAATCAAGCCTCTCAAGAAAATGCTTACTGCATATTCCTCACATATAGTGACCTTATTAAGCAGTGCATCAAAAGACCTGCAGTAGTCTTTCAGAGAACCAGTCTGAAAAAGAGAAGTTAACTCCTCCATTGCATCCTCAAAGAATGCATCAGAAAATCTAGCAGTGATGGCTCTCACATATTCATTCCAAGGCAATTCAGTAACAGCAGCTCCTCTAGTACGCATATAAGACCGGTGCCATTGTAGAGCATCACCTTCTAAATGAATGACAGCGTACCTCAATTTTAATTCCTCAGGAATCTCGTCCACTGCGAAGAAATGATCGCAGCGATATAGCCATCCTTGAAGGTCCTCACCATTGAACCTTGGAAATTCAACCTTTCCAAACCTCATCTGCCTTTGCATTGGTTGTTGCTGTGTCTGAGGAAATAATCGCTCCTCGTGGTGTTGAGTAGAGGATTCCGCAGGTCCAAAACCTCCCAGACGCTGAAGAATCAATTCATTCTGAGTCGTAATCCTCGCTTGCTGCTCAGCCATTGCCGTGTACTGAACATTTAAGCCGCCAACCAGATCTCGTGTTTCCATCGCCGATTTATCTGCTTCCTCAGCGAGATTGGCCACTCGCTGCAATGATTTCTCATAATCTCGCAGCTGCACTTCCAATTTCTTAATCTCCTGAGCTCTGGTGTCGTCCGCCATTGCAGCCGTTGGTGATCGATGAACGAAGATGGTACTAGGTCAACTGGATCGGAAGCGTCGCCGGACAGAAGAGAGGGAACGACCGCTCTGATACCACTTGATAAGCACCCAAAGAGAAATTTGAGAGAGAAAGAAAGATTCACTGCAAATTCATCGATAGATTTCTCATACGGCGATTCCCGCCTAAATGGAATTCAGAATTCGGTTACAGGGGCCTAACGGCCAAACTTAACAAAATAGCTAATAGGTCCCCTAACTTTTAAAGAGACAAATAGAGTCCCCGAATTTATTTAATTCCTAACAGACGGTAGACTGACAGAAGAAAATTGGGTCCATTCTACAATCTCCAAGTTGTCTCTGATAGAAGAGCCTTATTGAATACCGTGAGATCCTTAAACCCTATTCCTCCATAATCATTAGGCACAGTAGCATCTAACTGGAATCGCGATTGTTTGCACCTTGCGTGGATTTCATTATGGATCCCAACTACACCGAAGAGGTGTTGAAGTAAGTTTTCTTACTGTTCTTGTCCTCTCTTCATCTCCGTCGTGTTTTTCTTACGTTTGGTGAAACTTCATGATTCCTGTTTTTTAGTTCCTAGACCGATTCTGCAGTGCAGCTCTGTGTTTGCAGAGCTGGAAAATATTATAATTTATGACCTGGAGATGCTATATTGATGATACAAATTGATTTGTATTTGAGCTATCAATTTTGGAATTTGCAGATTTGATACCGATAAAAGTTGAATCTGCTTAGGATTAAAAGACACCCTTAAATTTGCACGAAACTGCTAACTTTCTCGGTGTGTTGTTTCGGATTTTGTCGGTCTTGAATTTAGGATCTTTTATCATTGCTCTTAAATTCCTAGGTTTTACTATAAAGATAGGCGTTGCTAATGATCATCTTGTTTCGGATTTAAACTGCAATTTTGTTTTCCCAGGCATTTGGAGAAACAGGAAGAATTGCTGAAGGAAACTGCGCAGTCCATGTCGCATGAACTGGGAAAACTTCAGGTTTCTACTGATATACATTGCTTTACAGTAATCACATTCTTGTACTTCTAATTTTGAACATGGTCCAATTCGATGCTTGCACTGCAGCTGCTCTTATTCTAATTCAAACTGTGAAGTACTCTGTATGAAGAATTGTCCAGTGAAATTAGCAATCCCAAGGCTGTTATTAATGATCTTCGTAGGTCTGTCCATGATCTGTAGCATGTCAAACCCTGAATATTGAGCAGAATTTGTTATTTTAACAGTCAAAAGAAATTTAAAGAGCTTGCTATTCTCTGGTTAGCTAGTTCTATGCAATTATCAAGTTTTGAAGAACCAGTTTTTGATGGATATGAATTTATAGGTCGAAGAGGAAATGCTAATGCGCAAGTTCTACGAGATCATGTCAGCTAAAGGTTTCACTAAGAAGGTAAGAGCTCTCTTTGTGTGAGATCAATCTAACCGGTCTAAATAAGTGAATTTGATTTGAATAGATAGTTAAGGTTATGGTTACTTTTTTTCCCATGAATAATAATTTGATTTAAATGTGCTCTTTGTTTGGTTCCAGAACAATAATCTACAAGACGAAACGAACCAAATGTTGGTGGAGAAAAGTCCTGAAGCTTAACAGCAGCAGATTTTGCAGGAAAGGCAACTGATTGAGTTATCTTTGAAATTATAGACATCTAGTACATTGTGTTGTTGATATTTACCACCCATAACGTCTGTTCTGTCTGGTGATTGATAAATGTAGGGGTTAAATGCAATTGCCTGCTTATCTGTTTTCTGCTACATCCTAGTTTGTGCCATCGGGCCATAAGTTGAGTGACATAATATAGTAAGATTCAAGGGAAGAATATTTTACATTAACTAAAGTTTTCTTGGAACAAAAGCAATGATTTTACAAATATCATTGTCATTATGAGACTAATATTTCTCAAAACACCATCTCATATATTTCACAGAGCACTTTGGCGTTCGTTCGGTCTGGTCTGATCAATCGATACAAGTGCAAGGTGGTGAAAGGAACTGAGTATCAAATAAGACCCGATTCCTTATTTAAACAAAAATCATCAACAACACCCGAAAAATCTATTGTGGGCTTCCTGCTGCCAATGAAAAATAAGGGGCCCCGTCGATGCTTTTGGATCTTAACGTTTTCCGCACCAGAATCCTCCACTTTATCTCGTCCTTCTTGTTCTGGTTCCTGATCCTATCCTTAAAGTTCCTACAATATCAATCATTCAAACTCATCATAAGTGTTTTGTAATTAACGAATCAAAGTGATATAGAGTGCTATTCACCTGCATAATGGAACCCTACACGCATCCGGATGTGCACATAATCGAGCGTGTAGCTCTAGCAGCTGCCACATTCTCTTGCAATGGATGCAACCCCCAGGAATCCGCAACTTGCATTGAGCAAAGTGTCTGACGAGCAATTCAAGCCCTTTGCAGGCTTCGAATCTGCAGGGTGGCTCGTCTTTCCGGAAGACTTTGTCATGGGGTCCAATTGTTTGGCACCCATCTCTGCATATGTGAACCAGAGCTTCCATTGCGTCATACAGTTGCACATAGATCTGCCTGTCCTTCCTCTTTTTGATCCTCTCCTTTTCTCTCTGCAAAAATATTTTCTTTTTAAGCTTCTACAAGTTGTAATCTGTTCTGGAAATATGAAGTCACTGTTACACTACCACTTACATTCTCTTCATCAATGAGGGACTTGAGCAGTTCCTTCTCCAGCAAGGGGTGGCTGCTCCTCATGGCCTTCCAACCTTCCGTCAAAGAGATCTTCTTGAAGTTCTGCAGAACCATGCGGTGGCACATGAGGCTGATGCGAGGCGAGTCGCAGAGCAATGCCAGCTGGAATATGTCCACCACGTTCTCTACATTGAGGAGACCGCACTCTAGCTTCTCCTCACACAGCCTCTTCAGCTGCGGGACCACAAAAACGTGGGACAGCACAAACAGGTGCAGTACGTGCTCCTCCATTTCTTTCTCCTCGTAGCTGATTCATGCATAAAAGATCAATTACAGACCATGATATAACCCGGAAGTGATCCGATTCACAATTTTGCTTATACGAGATCTTACCAAGAAGAATACAAGAACCGAATGAAAACACGAACTGAGTTGTGCGGAACACCCTGGATTGAGATGTGCCGGAACCGGCCTTGCCGTTTTGATTTCTTCAGCATCCCTCTAATCACTGGAGATGCCATTCCCTAAAACCATACAGATTCAGAAACTTAATAAAAACTGAGTGAAAATTGTTCAATCTGCAATTTGGGATCGATTTTCGGTTCTTACGATGATGCTAGCGTGAGCATAGACCTCGCTTCCATTCTCCGTACAAATCGATACATCCGCTCGGTAGCCTTCGTCGAAGAGCCGTTCATAGAGGTCTCTTGTGGCGGAAGATATCGGCGCGTCTCTTTTCTGTGGTGAAACGTTCAACGTCAAGGGAGGCGCCGAAGGCATGTTGTTCGAGGCAGCAATTAGTGATTTCTCGGCGTTGACGTCGATTCCCCCCATTGATCCCGAGCTCAATTCTGCAGAAAACGTCCAGATCAAGCCTTGAATCAGAGGGAAATCCTCGAATTTCGGAAAACCTAACTCGATCCAATTCTAACAACGAGATCAACGTACCGATTGATGGATTCAGCGTCGGAAAAGCTGGTGCAATCGCCTCCTCCAACAACTTGCGGATTCTGCGTCGGAAAAGCTCGTGTAACCGCCTCCTTCAACCTCTTCCCGCGCCGCGCGAAAACGCTGCCTTGGATCTGGGCAGCGAACGTGAAAGGACGGAGAGCAGGAGGGGGATTTGGAGCAAAGGCAAGAGTATCGGAAGGTCAGAGTGAAGCAGAGAAAACAACGTGTTTTTTGTGTCTCCTATATATAGAAACTGTTGTTCAGGTGGAGTAGAGTGGAGTGCTGACGGGGCACCACGCGCTTCTTATCCTCTCCCGCGTTTTTTAAAATCTTCCTTTCTGGCTTCTGGTGTATCCCACAGAGTACTAAAATATGATAACAATCATAATTAGATACATTAATTATTTCATCAATATGATATTTTCGTTGCAATGATACCATTTTTTTTGCCATGCAAGTCCACGACACTATATTGTGAGTCGACTTTACTTATAAATCCTAATCACTTTTATGGAGGCAGCTTATATAATATTAAATTTTATTTAGATTAAAACTTATATTATAAATATATAATATTATTAACTTGTACGGTGTGCATAAATTTATTTTAAAAATTAATATATTAAAATAATATATGCATTTTATTTTAATTTATTTATTATGTTAGGTGTATAAGTTATAAATATATATAAATAATATATCATTCGAAAAGTTTCAACCTTATTTTCACATTGAGAAAAGTTCGTAAACTAAAAGTTATAATTCTTTTATTACGAACGATGTTTAAGAGTTGATAATTATAGAGCATAAAATAAAATATATAAGTTTTTGGGAAAAGTATGTAAAACATGTAATATGTTTGAAAAATATATGTTTTATGGACCAATATGTTTTAAAACGTACAACATTTTTAAAAAAGATTGTTTTATGGACCAAAATGTTTTAAAATGTACAAGAAGCTTACAAAAGATGGTAAAATGACATATCGTCCACTTGTTGTCACTAGTCTCATTAAGTGGACACGTGCAGATCACGTTTTTTAAAAATAATAATAAATATTATTATTATTATCTAAATCCACCCATTAATAATCATTGATATGTATAAATTAATTTCTTGTTTTAATTATTATTATTATTTTCTAAAAATGTGTTCCGCACGTGTCCACTTAATGAGACTATTGATAACAAGTAGACGGTATGTCATTTTAACATCTTTTGTAAGCATGTTGTACATTTTAATGCACATTGGTCCATGAACCATCTTTTTCAAACATGTTGTACATTTTAAAACATATTGGTTCATAAAACCATCTTTTTCAAACATGTTGCATGTTTTACATACTTTCCCCTAAGTTTTTACACATTAATATCATTGATTATTTATTTAATGACGTAGATTAATTTTACGCGTTTTAAAGTCTAAAATCTTCAGTTATGTAATGTTGCATAAAATTACGCAATTTGAATCAAACTTTTAAAATTACTTTAAATTTCAGAATTATTAATTATAGAACGTGTCATTATCTAATTTATATAAGCGGGAGTATCTAATTTAATTGAACATAATTTTACTAGGACACTTTTTCAACACAGTAGTGTATAAAATATAAGATATTTAATAATGATTAATAATTGACTTAGTAAAAATGATATATAAAATCTTATGGATATGCATATCTTGACCTATATAGGCTTCTCATTTAGGTTAAATCATCAATATTAGGATCAAAACTAG
Source organism: Clarkia xantiana subsp. parviflora (assembly GCA_036873135.1). Lineage (NCBI taxonomy): Eukaryota > Viridiplantae > Streptophyta > Magnoliopsida > Myrtales > Onagraceae > Clarkia > Clarkia xantiana. Next base: position 12,471,031 of record JAPTYO010000008.1, on the reverse strand, counting down.
AAAAGCAACATGGATTTATACTATATATCATCTATCATCGCATGGAGATTTAGGTTAATTGTAATCTGAAATTCATATATTTCGCTATTTTACAACATATTTAGAAAATTATACTAATAATTGAATTTTTTTGGGCCAATACTAAAGCATAACAAACTTTGTTACTCTCTATTTTATTTATTTATCAAACTAATTCCATATATCACGTTCTCAAAACTTCTTACGTGGACCCTTATATACCGGTCAAGGGTGACTTGGATCCTACGATGAAACCGTCTGTTTATCTACAGGATTGTTATTTTTTAGGGAATAATAATATAATAAATAGGGTTTATTAAATAGTTTTGTTATTAGTCCACGCTTTCTTCCTTCTGCACCTATTTTTCTTTTTTATAATCTCCCTTTGAATCTTCATGGTGTCTAAAAAAAAAAAATTAATTGGTGTACCACACCTATCCGTCGGTGACGAGTAGCCAAAAAAGTTGTCCATTTTACAATTTATAAATACATTGTCTTCGAACAATTATTATTATAGTATAGAAAAATAATAATTAAAAAAAGTCAGCTCCATAACACAGTGTGTACATACAATAGATAAAAAGATAAAGTACTAGTCATTAATATCTTTCTATTACTATCAAAATTGACGGGATTTAAGCCACTGATCTCTCTGTTTGAAGGATAAAGTGAATCGCTATACCATATTATAGGATTTTATCATACATTCATTGTTGATTTCCGTATTTTTGAGTCGTTCAGATCTGATTCCTCTATTTTCCAATATATGACACCATATGATTATTAAGCTTTGGTAATTAGAACATCCATAATGTCGCCCCCCCCCCCCCCCCCCCCCCCCGCGCGAAAGGAAGTCACTTCCTCGACACACTTCTTTAGGGTCAACTGCGTAGCAACAATTCCGGCCAAAGCCAAGCTTAAGCCTAAGCAAGAAGCCTTCCCACCACAGATGGCTTTGTTTTACCTCGCCTACACCCCACCTTCCGCCGTCGTCTCCTCAAACCGGGAAGCCCGCTACCCCCTCTTCCTCCGCACTGCCCCAACATCGACACAGTCACGCCTCCGAGACAAGGGCAACCCATCGGAAGTGCGCACACCACCGCCTCCCCCGAGCCCGCACAAGAACCCCCCGATACCCCCTTCACCACTACCACAAACAACACACGCAGCCTCACCAAACCCCAGTCGGGCCTTAACACCCACCCCACGAACATCCACGCCTTCCGCCCTTACCCTTACAGACGCGACCCCTATGCACCGGTCGCAACTCACTACACGCCTCCTCACGCCATCACGCGCTTCCACACACCTCCCCACGCGCCGCCAAGCCCCACCACGCGCCACCCCACGTGCCACCACACGTGGTTCCACGCGCATTGACGTGTAATCGTCTGTCTTCGACGCGTTCACGCGCTAATACGCGTCAGCCACGCGCCACCATCACCATCACACGCCACCCACGCGTCACCGTATGCGCCGCCACGCGCCGTCACGCACCTCGTTGGACGAACTCCTCCCCCATCGTCGGTTGTCCCCGCCTCTCCACGCGTCACCGTGGATGATGTCCATCGCTTTAAGGTCAAACTCGACTATATTTTAGCGATACATCCCACCACCCTCCTCCACCTACCCCTTCCATTCGAATCCATAGTTCATAGAACCTACAATCCGTTCATCTCACAAACCACTACATGATATTTACCCTTCGGGATAGCCAAGATACGACTGCGGTCGTATCCCATCAAACCCTTCTCCTAACGGAGAAACAAAGTATTTCTATGGCCACCCCGACGTGTGCTAGTCCTTCGCGGATGTTCTACATAGAGGGGCTCTTAGGTAGACTGGATTAGTCTAGCCCCTACCAATTAGAAATCTCTACACCAGTCTTGCGGTCATCTTTGTTTGTTTATGGAGTTGTTTCTACTATGGGTCCTGTCTGGTATTGCTTGTTGCGCAGGTTCTTTATTAGCCATGTCAGCCTTGAGGGTAGTTCTTTCCCTCTCCGAATGGTCGAACTCGTTGTTGTATCAGTTGGACTCCTCCCCACTAAGCTGCTATCCTTTGTCTGGGGTAATCTTTACCGTTAAGTCGATCTGTTGTTCTAGTTTATTTACTATCGATTGTATTTCTGTTTCTTGCTCTGTTATCTTTGCTTCTGTTATTATGTTAGTACCTACTCTACTTGTTCGGGATTTGGATGTTAACCAATCCCTCCAGAGCGGGTATTTTTTAATTTGTAGTGTGTAATCGTTCTTATTTCAATAAATTTTGGCATTGATAAAAAAAATCTAGGGTGAGAAGAAAGCCCGAATAACCCGAAATCCCGACTAGTCTGACCCGAGCCTGTTCCAAAAATTGACCCGTGCCCGGTCGGGCGGAAATTTTCTTTCCATGTTGGGCTTGAGCATTTTTTTAAAGCCTAAAAGTCCCGAACCTGCCCGAGTATATTTATTTATGTATGTACTATATATATTTAACCTAAGTCTAACTATAGTTGATGTGAATTTACTATAGTTAAAAAAAAAAAACATTAATAAACTAAGTAGGTGAAATGCAACGCCGCATTCCGCAAGAAGAAGCCAACTAGGTCTAAACTGCTCACCCCACTCTCTTGCTCACTTCACTGTTCTGTTCACATTCACCACTAATGGCAACTTGGTCACGGTCCACGGCGACTAGGCAATTCGGCCACGGCAACGTCGACTCTTATAAGGCTCTCCACTCGTCCTAATTCCTTATGTATGGACCCTTCCATTCAAATTGGTTCATACTTCATATACAGTTCCCACTTCCCTGCATGTCAATTACGTTAAAGTTGTGATTACTAATGCTTAATTTTTTATGTTCTTATGTCTAAACAATTCTTCTTTATAATTTTAGATTAATATCTTTCTTTGTCGGCTGATATTGGATCAGAAACTCCAAGTCCGCAAATTTACGAGAACATTCCAAGTTCATTACCACCAAAAACGGAAACTCATGTTTGAATTATTATTTTTTTCCCTAGATTTTTTTGTTCAAATTGGGCTAGCTAACCCGAGACCGAATCCCGATGTCCCGACTCGTTCGGGACATTTCACTTGAAATCGGGCTCTATTTCTCGAAATTTTCAGGCCCGGACTCATGAAAAAGCCTACCCGTCCTGTCCCGAGCTCACCCCTAGTCCAATCCCACCAAGGGGGGTTTACTCTCTCACATCTCATCATTACTTTTTAATTTTTTTAAGTTATCTCTCTACTTTCTATTTACTTTGTTTAATATATATTGGTATTATAAAAGCACGTATGATTAATATATGCGGTTAAAACGTGTAGACGAGTATTGATAAACAACTCTCGGACACTTTTACTTTTGATGACATATTATTAGTTGACGCTGATGTGACAGAAAGTGAAATAAGAATTAAGCATTGCTGATGCCCTTAAGAGTTTTTTATAATTAATTCGGAGTTATATTAGTATATCGTGCTCCTTCAAGCCATATAACTGATATAAGTATTTAATATGATAAAATTCAACACAGATATATTTTCTAGTTAGTTGTCAAACTCGAACAAATAATGTAGAATGTCATTTACAAATATAGTGGTATTGGCACACCATTAAAAATTATCACAATTTTGTCGGATGAAACGTTATTTTGAGACAGAATAACAATATATATCCATAAGATTCTTTTTTTATTCTGAAGAATGTATGAAGTATAATTATTTACAATGGTTACTTAACAAATTGTTAGCCGACTTATGTGCATTGAGACAAATGGCTAACTTAATTTATTTCAGGTTTTGCTTGTGAATAAATTGTTTAGTTCTGTTAAATATTATGTTTAATTTGGACGGAATTTGTTATGTGGCTGACACATGATTAAAGTACAACCAATGATCATACATAAAATGACTTAATTGCCCTAACGGAAATGTGTTTTGGAATGCTTATCATCTTAAGATGAAGCTTTGTAATTCATTTATATGAATGATTATAAATGACTATGTGCATGAGTCAATTCCCTAATTTTAGTTTGTAATTGTTTTCGATTTTTCTTTATTTACGTTTAACCTAATGAGGTTTTGTGTAAAATTTTATATTATTACTTGATTGAGATAATTTCACAATTACATACTATGATTACAACAAGTGAATATGGTAAGATGTAAAGAGAGAACAAATCACAATATATTCTTATCAAAATATGGTAAGACTTACAATGAAAATTAATAAAGGAGATGTCCTAATACGTCCCCGTAAAATGGCGGACCATCGAAAACGCACAAATCAGAGCATAAAAAATGCAAAGCGAGAGTGCATAAGTGGCTTTGTGTGACCTTTGGCAACTTGATCACGCAAAAAATGAAACTCGAGGGCATGTTTCATTCGAGAATAAAAAAATTAAATTGCACAAATAAACGTAGAAAAGATATTGCCACATAAGATAATGCGGGAGATTGCAGAGACCGACAATCAAGTTCTCGATGATGAGAGTGGACCCAAATAAGCTCAGTCGTTGTAGCAGCCACGCAGGGCTTAATATTGAGTTTCCGTAGAGAACCGAGCAACATGGTATTACTTCCAGGACGACACCACATTTCCGCCCAGATATACCATATAAGTTTTTTTTTTTAATAGTTGTTACAGCCGCGTCATATGTCAACATCAGAGTAGGCCGTCAACTGCATGGAATGAAATCGACAAAGATGTAAGCCATGATCGATAGTGAAGTACACGCTTTACTTGATTGAGATACTTTAGCAATCACATATATACTTTAATTAAAGCAAGTGAATATCATAATGATAATATATAAAGAGAAAATAAATCACAATATATTCCATCCAAAAGATGGTAGGCCCTACAATGGAATTCATTAAGGAGATGCACGCGATCAGTTACGTGCAGATTAGAAGTAATATTCTTAGGAAATAAGATGAATGTCTTAACCAACTTTCTCTTTAGTTCGAACTTATGAGTGGATATATTTAGTATACTTTTAACTATATTCTAGATACATCTGACTCATCATTTGGTTTATAATATGAGCTTCTACTTGGCCACAACCTAATTTTTTTATGGAAAGTTTCACCATACTTCAACACCCTCCATTTTTTTATGGGAGGTTTCATAATATTTAAACAAAATTTGACCGGACTAGCAATTTGTCAACATACGAAATATGAGCTAACAAATTGTCAAAACAAAAATCAATTAACAATTTATTTGAATGCCCAAATATTAATTAGTAATTCGATAATTCAACCTATCCACAATTCTGAAAAAACTTTGTACTGACTAAACATGTAAACCATAGCGTTATTTCTTCCATACTTGTAGTACAAACAACCAGCATTCCATTCTCAAGATTGGGAAGAGCTAACTGTAACAGACTTGTTTAAATTATTAAGCGAAACAAATGGAATAATTGAGTGATGTGAAAAAAAAAAATAGATGGTCCAAATTGTAATATTAAAACACAATGGCTTACACTTGCAAATAGTGGTGGATTAAGAAATCAGCTAGGCATAGTCCTGTAGAGATATTTTATATTTAATTATCAATAATGAATCAAATCAGTAACAACTGGGTGATTATATGTTTTAATTTCGTATATATTTAAACTACATGTAAATATAATTTTCATTAGGGTTAAATGTACTTTTGGTGCCTTAAGTTTGACCGGTGTAGACTTTTGGTATCATATGTTTAATTTTATAGGCTTTTGGTGCCATATGTTTAAGAGATTGTAAGTTTTTTGTGCTTCCGTTAGTCAACGGTTAGTTTGACCGTTAAATACTTTTATTTTGTTCAATTTAGTACTCAAATTTATATTTTCAAAATTTAATATGTACAATTTAGTCCCTGTTATTTGCTCAAGTCACAGCCGAAGGCTGTCGGCCACCACCCACCACCTCCAAAGACGCCGACCACCACGAAAAGGGTCAGCAACCACCACTAGGGGTCGGAAACCACCCCAATTGGTGATGGCCGTGGGCGGCTCCAATTGGTGGTGGCCACCTCAATCGGGGTCGACTACCACCAATTGGTGGTGGCTACATGTAAGCATATGGTGATGGGCGCCGTAAATGGAAGCCCATTATATGTATATGTTACCTAAGTTAATTGGGTAAATGTCAAATTAAGGAATTGGGCCAGACCTAAATCCCAATTGACATGAGAGGCCCAAAATTGGGCCTCCCTATACATGTGGCCGGCTGAAACCCTAGAAGGTGGTAAAGTGGACTTTTGTCCACTTTACTCCTCCTATATATATGGGTAGTTAGGGATTTTATTAAGGTTAATCACAATTTCCTTTAAGTGGTGTTTTGAGAGAAAACCCTCCCCCAAGAACACCATAGTTTCCGCCGAACCTATAGTCACCGAAGGTGTACCAATTTTCCTTCGAGCAAACACTCCAGAGATCTGTCCCCTGCCAAGAATCTATCAGAGGCTTTGTTGTGGAGAACATACCACGTAAAGCTTCCTTAACCAGAACCTCTACGGGTGCCGACCGGAGGATCGTGAACTCCCTACAGGAATGATCTTGGGACTACGTACAACGTTTGAGGTATGTGCGAATCTTCCGTTGCGTAATTTCGATTACTCGCATGTACCATGATTTAGTATCCGTAATGATTACTCCTCGTAATCTAACACTACAGTCCTAATCGGGGCCGGCCACCACCAATTGGGGTTGCCGGCCCCGATTGAGGCCATAGAGGTCTCCGACTGAGCCCTTTGTGGCTCAATCGGAGCTAGGGGGCCCCGAACTGGAGCCCTCTGTGGCCCCGATGGCCAGCGGCCCCAATTGATGGAGGTCGGCCCCAATGAGGTGGCCACCACCAATTGGGGTCGGCCACCACCAATTAGGGCCGGCCACCACCAATTGGGGTGGTTTCCTGCCCCAATTGGTGGTGGCCAACCCTTTTCGTGGTGGTCGGCGGCTTTGGAGGTGATGGGTGGTGGTCGACGGCCTTGGGAGGTGACTTGAGCAAACAATAAGGACAAAATTGTAAATATAAAATTTTAGGAATATAAATATGAGGACTAAATTGAACAAAATAAAATTATATAACGGTCAAACTAACAATTTGTTGGATTACGGGGATGTAATACTAGGAAACACTAAATTCAAGTACATGCTAGTAATCACAATTACGCAGCGGAAGAATTCGCACATACATTTAGTCGATTCCTTTGCCCAAGATGTTGTGGAGGGAGTTCATGATCCACCAGTCGGAACCTCGTGCAAGTTCTTAGAAAGAAGTCCCACGAAGTATAGCTCCACAGCAAATCATCTGATCAGTTCTTCGTCGGGGACAGATCCTCGAATTGATTGCTCGAAAACAATTTGGCACACCATTGGTGATGAACAAGGTCCGGCTGAATATTGTACTAAGGAGTGAGGGAAATTCACTCCAATTTACTCTTAATGAGACTTATGAATTGTATTGTGAAAATCCCAATACACCTCTATATATAGGAGGAATGGAGTGGAAAAAAGTCCACTCCATTCTATGTGGTACTAATATTCGGCCTGCCACCTATTGTATAAGGGAGGCTCAATTTTGGGGTTCTCGTGTCATTAGGAAATTGGGTCAGGCCCAATTACCCTAATGTGACATTTACCCAATTGACTTAGGTAACATATACATATATTAACGGGCTACCATTTACGGTGCCCGTACACCTTATGCCAACTATTGACTAACAGAAGCACCAACAACGTACAACCTCTCAAACATATGGCACCAAAAGCCTACAAAATTAAACATATAGCACAAAAAACCTACACTGGTCAAACATATGACACCAAAAGTACCTTTAACCATTTTCATTATGAATAAAACAACCCACAAGTAGAAATATACTATTGCAAGTGTTTCTTCCACCGTGAGTGTACCACACTAGTTGGTGAGTAGATATTTCAGCACCATATAAGTAACTAAGTTACATTCTTCTATCACAATTCATTTTAGGATGAAACCTCACATGTATAAATGGTTTTTCTTGGTTGGTCTATTGGGTTTGACTTAATGTGGAATTTAACATAGTATTAGAGCCTAGTTTCGATTGACCGTGTTGGGTTTGTGTCTCATTTGTTGACTCCACGTACCAAATTTGTCTGAATTGTGCTTGGACGTGATAATTGCGGGGTGTGTATTGAAGTCAAGTGTCTCATCTATCGTGAGTGTACCACACCAGTTGATATCAGGATATTTGAGCACCATACATGGGTATTTCTACTATGCTCCACAAGCACCATGCTTATGGTAGTTTTTTTTTTTTTTTTTTTTTTTTTTTTTTGCATTTTCTATTGTCCTAAAGGTGAACCCTATATGAAAATTGATATTTTTAATAGTATGAAACAAATATTAGTTGTAGTTAAACATTTTCATATTTTTTCCATAATTTTAAAGTTTTACATATGTTACAATTAAGTCCACATTAGTAGTAAAAAAAAGCAAAACTATGGTGCTTCACAAGCATGATAGAAAATTCCACCATACATGCAAGTTTGCTAGCTCATAGTACCAATTGGTTTTAGGATTGAAACCCTCTTGTATAAATAGTTACTCTTTGTTGGCCCATTGAGTTTAGCTCAGCACAATGTGGAAGTTAACAATAAGATAGTGTTAAGAGATTTTACTTTTTATAACGTTTAATAGAAGAGTGAATTTCATATGTAAATAAAATCTAAAAATAATGATGACTTTTAGAAACCTACCATCGATAAATCATATTTAACTATTTAAAAATAAAATTTAAATTCAAAAATAACTTCTTGAACTTTTAAATAAACTAATAAAGTCTATGTATAAAATAATTTTTTTTGAAAAAAACCACAATATCAATATATTGTATTTAAATGAGGTTGAGTTAAAGTTAAAAAGAAAAGTAAAATTTGGAGATTTATTTTTCCATTCATCTGCTGGAATTAGAATAATGCTGATGTGTATTTTTTATGAAAAAAAAAATAGGGTTAAGAACTTATAAACTGTCCAAGGTTTGCCAAATGTTAACATTTGGTGTCAGAAGTTTAAAATGTTAAAATGGAGTGTCCTAGGTTTCATTTTTGTTGAAATTTGGTGTCTCGGCGTGATTACTTTAGAGAACCCAATCCCGACGAAACTGATTGTCACATTCGAGCACTCATGCACGCTCTATTCTCCTCGCCTTGTCGGGAACGTCAACTAAGAAGTTGGCCACATCCGCGCAAGTCAATCCAACTCCGTTGTCGTTGGAAAGTGCTCTACACCACTTTGCTGGAAACGTTTTCTTTTGAAAGTTCAAGTTTTTGGGGAAATTTGGCGATTTTCTAAAAAGTAAAGAGTGATGGATTATGAGTGGGTAAATGGATAGATGAAAATGATTGAATGGAGAGAAAAAAACGCGTAGAGACACCAAATTTCAACAAAAATGAAACCTGGGACACTCCATTTTAACATTTTAAACTTCAGACACCAAATTTTAATATTGGGCAAACCTTAGACAGTTTATAGGTTCTTAACCCAAATATATATATATATATACTAGTTATTAACGCGTGCGTTGCACGCGTATTAATCGTCTAAATTTTAAAATACATAATTTATCTTCAGTTTTCTAATATTTTAACATGTAATTAATACATGGCCAAGTTTAGGGGTTGCGAGAAATGAATCTGTGATAAAAAAGAACGACACAAAGTAATTCAAAACGGGAAAAATAGAAGAGGATAATTAAGTCAAAAAAATTAACTATTTTTTTAAATTATGATACTAATTTACTGTTATAACTAATAATGAGTTGGATTGAGCATGATGTGAGTTATTAACGACAAAGTTGTATCTAATTTATCAACTTGAGGAGTGAAGAATGTAAGCCCGTAATTAACCACTTAGAGTCATCGGTGGAGCAGTTTGACCTATACAGACGTAACTATACACTTTTCATGCAATTTTATATCATAATACCAAAAAAAATTGATTTAACGTTAAATGAAATTTCAATTCATTAAAATCTAAAGTTTATACTTGGTTTTATGTCAATTACTTATTTAACAACTAATTAGGTTGTACACAATTTGATTTAATTGACAGACTGAAGAACTAAATAAATGATTCGAGACCCTAAATATTGGACGATGAGTACCAGGTTATCCGTAGAATTTCAAAATTCAAGAACCGTGGTTGACCCATATTTTAACAATTGATATGATTTGACAAGTGACTGATCTATGTGAAAAAAATCTCAACATGTACTCGAAGTTTGCATGAGTTGAGTACATATATTACTTTATGAGTGGCTCAAATTTATAGGTATATTGTATTAATAAGTTAATGATAATTTATGTAAGATGTCAGTTAAGCGACCTTAACAAAAAAGTTAATGCAATTATCTAATGAAATTTTTAGTAATACTCAAATATTGTACATACTAAATTATCAATTTTTTAAAACATTAATATCTAAAGTTTATACTTGAATTCAACTTAACTATTTATTCAACTACCAATTAGCAGATACCTAATATGATTGAATTTACAAACGGAAGAACTAAATCGATAGTTCGAGTCAATAAGTATTAAACATTGAGTAACATGTTATATGTAAAGTCAAACTTCAAGAACCACGTTTGATCCATATTTGATATGTTATATGACTTAGCAAGTGACTAATTTATTTGATACAAGAATGTCAACAAGCGGAACATCCCTAAATCGGTGATATAGTGAATGGAAAAATGCATCTATCTGACATTTGCACCTATTGAATGCATGTTGACTCTAATTGATAAGTATATTTGATGGAGAAATTAATAATAACTACGGTGACCTACCAATTAAGCGACCTAAAAAACTAAACACAAAATGTAACTAAATGGTTTTTTTTAGTAATAGTAAAGATAAATAGATGGGTCTCAAAGATAAAAAGATTAAATCACCAATTTTATAAAAATAGGGGAACTAAATATAACACGTATATATATATAATAAAATAAATATATATGGGAACTAAATATAGTATATATATAATAAATAAAAATAAAAAAAAAATGTTCAAGAGGTACCTTTTGGGGTGAGGACAACTCTCACATTTAATATTGGTATAAAGATATTGAGATTAAAATGGCATTTTATAGAAATAGAATTCAATCCTAAGGTAGAGAAATAAAACACCTAGGAATAGGTGTCCTCATGTAAATTTAACGAGCGGTCCTGAATTATGAAAAACACATATATTTATATTCAAAAGAATTTTAAACCAACGAGTCTTAGTGAGTTTTGACCCACTTAAGGGGGTGTTTGGATGGATGTAATGTGGGATGTAATTTCATATTACGTTCCACATTACATTCACATTACGTTGTTTAGTTTGTCAAACAATGTACTGTGCATTGTAATGTGATGTGCATTATAATATGAGATTACGTATAACCTATATTTAACGTAATGTGAGATTACATATAAAAACGGATGTAATGTTAGATTACATCCAACATTACGGAGTGTTATTATTTTATTATTATTTAATAAATAGATAATGTATTTTGTATTATCTTTATAGTTTATTATGATATTATTATTATTCTTATTATTAGTTTTTATTTTTTTTATATACTCAATAACTCATTGTGATAATAAATAATAATGTACATGATGTTCGTATAAATGAATAAGTCTTTTCCGTTGCATTTTTTTAATGAAAATTATCTTATAAAACTATATATAAGGTTTTATAATAAAATATTAGTAGTTCTGTGTATTGAGTTTAAATATTTAGTTTTTAAAGTTCATAAATGACTATAGTTTTAACCACACACATAATTTTTAAGAAGTTAGTTGTAGTAAAAATATTGATTCTTTTAAATATTATCATATTAAGATATAATATAGTCTCATATGGATTAATATAATAATAATAAATTCACATTACAATGCACATTACAACACATACCAAACATAGTAATCTGACATTACATTCAACATTTCAACACAGCCAAACACTGCAATCTAACATTACATTACATAGCTCATATTATTTGTAATCTCACATTTCAAGTAATCTCAAATTACGTTCATCCAGACGCTCCCTAAGAGGTTTTTGGATGGATGTAACGTGGGATGTAATCTCTCATTACATTCCACATTATGTCGTTTGATTTGTCAGACGATGTAATGTGCATTGTAATATGACGACCATTGTAATCTAAGAATACGTCCAAACTCCATCCACTGAAATGTGAAATTACATCAAAAAACTGATGGAATGTGAAATTACGTCCAACATTACAGAGTGTTACTATTTTATTATTATTTATTAAATAGATAAAAAGAAACTTCGTATTATCTTTATAATTTGATTATGATATTATTATCATTATTATCATTATTATTATTATTATTATTAGTTTTTTATCTACTTCAAACTTATTAATAAAAAATAATGTACGTGATGTTCGTATAAAATGAATAAAGTATTTTTCGTGGCACTTTTTATAAAAATTATGTTATAAAGCCATAAAATGTTTTAATTAATAGAATTTTAATAGTTATAAGTATTGAGTTTAAATATTTAACTTTTAGAGTTCATAAATAATTATATTGTTAAACACAAAATATAAATTTTAAGAAGTTAGTTGTTCTCGAAATAAATATCTGTGTAAACTTATCATGTTAATATATAATATACTCTCACATATAATAATATAATAATAAATTCACATTACAATGCACATTATAGAACAGATCAAACACTGCAATCTAACATTACACTCTATATTACAACCTGGGACGAAGCCAGAAATTCCGTTCAGAGGGGGCAAAAATTAAGTTGGGGTCAAATTGTTGGATTACGGGGACGAAATACTACAGAATGCTAAACGTGTACTTGTAAGTAATCTAATTACGCAACGGAATAATGTACACATACCTCAATAGCTTTCCTGCCTAATAACGTTGTGGAGGGAGTTCTGATCCTCCGGTCGGAACCCGTACGAGTTCTTCGTGAGAAGAAGTCCTACGCGGTATAAGCTCCACGGCAAATCCTCTGATCGATTCTTTAACGGGGACAGAACCTCGGGCTGAATGCTCGGAAGCAATTTGGCACACCAATAGTGGTGTTTATGGGGCCGGCCGAACTCACTATAGAGAGAAAGGGATTTCTCTCAAATCACAACTTAGGAGGAGTTGTGATCAAGGTATGTTTTGGAGGTGACCCCAAAGCCTCCTTATATAGTGGGGGAGGAGAAAATCCTCTCCCTTCCCTTCTAGGGTTTCGGCCGACTTATGTGGTGGGGGAGGCCCAATTTTGGGCCTCCCATGTCACATGGGAATTAGGTCTGGCTCAATTAGCCCTAATGTGACATTTGCCTAATTATCTTAGGTAACCACATATATTAACGGACTACCAATTACGGCGCCACGTCACCATATGCTAACAGCTCCCACTCTCCGAAATGGGAGGGTGCATGTTAATCTATTGTCATCCAACAGTATCAACATTTCAGTTATTGTCTCCATCTTCGAATAGTTCATACGAGGTTTGCCATGCGACCGGCGGATACAACGGGCATCGTGCTACTCATCTGTTAGGAGTATTGTAGCGCCCGCAGAACGTTGATTCCCTGTTATAAATCAATCGTGTTAAAAACAAAGTATGTACCGCACTGTATCCTTGGTCAACTGATAATTCTCCAAATGCCCAGTTTTCCACATAGGAATACTTCTCCAGGGCATCCGTACAAGTGTTCACAACCTTCAACTAATATCCGGTTGGTGGCCACCTAGTGAACACAAGAGTCGGTGAATTATAGATGAACATCACCATCCCCATAGCTTATACCTTTAGTCTAACTCAACCGGTTTCCAAGACGTGGTCAGTTGGCCGTTTTCTTTGGCTCTACGCTCGTACGCCGGGAAGCGAACATTGAGCCAGACCTTAGGTATAAGTTCTGAGTCCAAGAGGATACTTTGGGTGCCTCTTCATAAGACACCAGGGATCAATCACACGCTCAAGGTGAAGAAGTATGCGCCATTTGAATCACATGGATTCTAGCTAGCACAACCGAGCATGACCCCGTGGTCGAACATGGCACGCGTAGTATGATGCACGCGTCGATAGCACACCTGGACAAGCCAAGGGTGGGATATGTCAATCATGCTATCGCAGAATCTTTCATCTGGCCCTGAATTTGATTTTAATGATGGACAGAGTCCAACACGGCGATTTACAAAACGAAGATTAAGTCATGCTATAAGCGTGACCAAGTTATTGTTTCGTTAACCAGGTTTATCCCCCTGGTTCTTAGCCAATATTGTTGTGGTAGAGGTCCCCCTCTCCTACAAGATGACCGTGCCTGTGTGACGAGGCAAGGTTCACATCTGACATATTTTTTGGTGGAAGAGTTTTACCTCTTCCTACGACTTAGTTTATAGACCGTAAAATCCGATGTTATTTATCATTATGACGTCGATAGATCATATACTCAATTTGCAATTCTTTTATTCAATCGAAATATCATTTCAAATGTTAAAATGTCATCACTTATACAAGCCACTTATTAAGCCCTACGTAATCCAAGCAGTTTTACGTGCTTTTCATAAATTTCTCTACGTAATGGCTTAGTTAATGGGTCTGCGAACATATTGTCTGTATACAAGTATTTTAAAGCGATTATATTGTCTTCCACAACAGATTTGGCATAATTTTATTTCGCATCAATGTGTTTGGTCCTACTATGGTACTTTGGATTCTTAACTGCTGTAATGGCTGCTTGACAGTCGGAGTATACCTTCACAGGTTTGCTCTTCTTGTCAGTGCCAATTAATGCAGTAAGAAGCTTTTTCAGCTAGACTGCTTCTTGTGCGTTTTTAGAAAGGGCAGCGAATTCTGATTCCATAGTGGAAAGCACGACACACAATTGCTTCTTGCTTACCCATGATATGGCAGCATCAGCAAGGAGGAAAACTCCCCCTGTGGTGGACTTACGATCGTCCGGATCGCCACCGTGGTCGGCGTCACTATAACTAGTCAATTCGATTCGCCTGCCCTTATAGCACAAAACATAGTCGGCAGTACCTTTCAGATATCTTATAATTCGTTTTACGGCCTTTAAATGTTGATAGCCAGGATCTGATTGGAATCTTGCTTCTACGCCCACAGCGTAACAGATGTCCGGCCGAGTACATGGCATGGCGTACATTAGACTTCCTACAATGCTTAGATACTCTACATTCTTCATCTGTTCACGCTCCTGCTGGTTCTTCGGGCTATCACGCTTTAACAGGGCGCACCCAAACACAACCGGCGTATCCACTGGTTTGGCATCGAGCATTCCGAATCTTTTCAACAGTTTGTTGATATCTGATTCTTGAGACAGACACAATCTCTGGGCAGCACGATATCGGGCAATTTTAATGCATAAGATGTACGTGGCCTCTCCCATGTCTTTCATCTTAAATGCTTATGCTAACCAGGACTTTGATTCGTTCATGAAACTCACATCGTTTGCAGCAATGAGTATGTCATCCACGTATAAGGTTATGATGACATACTTAGACCCGGAGGTCTTGGTGTAAACGCAGGGATCCTCGTGAAGGTTCACAAATCCGTTTCTGACGATTTCCTCGTGGAATCTGCGATACCATTGCCGAGACGATTGTTTAAGACCGTAAATAGATCTTTGGAGTTTGCAAACTTTACGTTCTTTGCCAGGAGTAATAAAACCCTCTGAGTGCTCCATATAGATCTCTTCCTCCAGGTTTCCATGGAGAATGTGGTCTTTAACATCCATTTGATGCAGGCTCGTGATCGAGGCTTGCAATAAGGGCAAGGATGGCCCTAACTGTGGTGTAACGCACAGTTGGTGAGTATGTTTCATCGAAGTCCACTCCGTGAATTTGGGTATATCCTTTCGCAATCGTTCGAGTTTTGCTCCACTCAAATTTTCCATCAGTAGTGAATTATAAAATTTCACTTTTTAGCTCTGTGGTTAGCAGGTAAATCAACTGAAGACCAAAACCGAATACGTTCTAATTTAGGCATTTTCATCCTCCATTGTTTTCCTCCATTCCAACGTTTGAGGTTCTTCCAATGCTTGCCGAACCGTCACTGGTTCGTGAACGAATGTCTCACTTGATGGGACACTTCTTAAAAGAAGTTCGTTGCCTTAGACTAAGTCTAGGCTCGATAATCTCATCTTAAGTCTGATCGTTACTCCCACTCGGAATAATGCTTCTTCTCGGAGCATTACTCCCACTAGGAACAATGGCGGTGCTAGAACTTTGGTCTACAACTTGAATGACCTCTTGGTCTCAGGATTTTACCTCTGAGATTTATTCCTTGATCACTAGGATCTGGAATCAAGTTAGTCGTTTATTCCCACTAGGAATAATGGGCAGTTGCGATGACTATTGGATTTTTATCCAATGGTTCAGCATTATGATTATCCGGCCCAACTTGATTCGCATTAACATTTAGTGATGATTATGTGAGGGGGAGTGAGCCCTCCCACTGGGTTTATTATGAGGACGTTTCCATCATCATTTACCATGTCATTCACTAATGCATTCACTAATGCTATATCATTCTCCCACTCGAAGTAAGTGGGACCTGAGAATCTCTGTTACCCATTTTAATTCGATCGGTACTTTATTTCGTTTCGTTCCGCAAAGTATTGGAAATCCATCCTCAAATTTCTATAATGCGTCATGTTCGACCACGTTACCATTAATCCAAGCTAATCTTAAACTTGTATTCTTTAAGAGTAGACGTACTCTTGATAAATACATGTTTAATGTGCAAATTAATGCTGCTTTATGATAAGTTTTCACCCGTGTCATTTCTTAGCTTTTAAGGTAATGCTCCAACCGATTTTTTACATTAATATGAATCAATTTAATTTTTTCCCGTAGGAACAATTAATGTTAGATCCTAATTTAATGTAATTTTAGACTATTTTTCTTGAATTATTTTAATAATATGATTGCTTAGCCAAACTTTTCGTTCAAGGCTTATAGTGGGAGAGTCATTTTATTGACTACTTCCTTTCGTTTATTAACTCATCCAGAGTTTATCCATCTCATGGGCTATGCATTTAAGCTTTCGCTTTAATGCTATAGTTGATGTTTTACTAAATCGTAGTAGCATTAAAGCATACATCTTGACTATAGTAGTCATCAATGAGTTATTTCCAAGGAATCATAAACGAAAAAAAAAATCAGCATTCATTTATTAGTACACTTCATTATTAAATTTGTACTTTAAAAAGATGTGTTCCGTCTTTCGAGGTACACGCGCGTACGGCGCATAAAACCAGTTTTATCCCGTGGTTTAAATCGTTTCATTTTCAAATTTAATTTGATCGGTCTTGAACATTCTTAATTATTACGTAAATAATCGACTTAAATGGAGTACTAATAAATAAGGATGAAATTAACGGTCGTTTCATTTTACGACTTTATGCAATCAATGGATGTATTAAAATGAAGGTTCGTTATTCACGATTAAGAGGTAAGTGTTTTGATTTAATCCAATCGTTTTACTGATGGATTTTATGTTTTAGTTATTCATTCCGGATCGATCCTGTTTAACTGGGTCGATTAATTTTGACAAGTAGGCCAATTCATGAACTGAATGGTTACTACTTTATTCAATAATTCCGAATCATTATTAAATAAATTTAAACATATAAACGGGTAAATGGGGATTCTTAACAAAAATAATGACAAAGTTTTCGGATCAATAACTGCAGCCACGACAAAGAAAGTTATATAAGGCAGGTACTCTTTAACCACGTTTGAGCAACCCACCTGAAAATAAATTCAAAACTCATTTATGTCAGATGTTTATGCATCAGATAAAACGTTTCACCGTTTTATGTATTGTAGTAAACGAGGTGTGCCTTTTGTTGGATTACGGGGACGTAATATTACGGAATGCTAAACGTGTACTTGTAAGTAATCTAATTACGCAGCGGAATAATGTACACATACCTCAATATCTTTCATGCCCAAGAATGTTGTGGAGGGAGTTCTGATCCTCCGGTCGGAACCCGTACAAGTTCTTCGTGAGAAGAAGCTCTACACGGTATAAGCTCCACAGCAAATCCTCTGATCGATTCTTCAACGGGGACAGAACCTCTGACTGAATGCTCGGAAGCAATTTGGCACACCAATGGTGGTGTTAGGGGGCCGGCGGAAATATGCTTGTAGAGAGAAAATGATTTCTCTCAAATCACAACTTAGGAGGAGTTGTGATCAATGTATGTTTTGGGAGTAACCCCAAGACCTCCTTATATAGTGGGAGGAGGAGAAAATCCTCATCCCTACTATTAGGGTTTCGGCCGACTATGCTATGTGGGTGGGAGACCCAATTTTGGGCCTCCCATGTCACATGGGAATTGGGTCTGGCCCAATTAGCCCTAATGTGACATTTACCTAATTATCTTAGGTAACCACATATATTAACGGGCTACCAATTATGGCGCCACGTCACCATATGCTAACAGCTCCCACTCGCCGGAATATGGACATTTGGACTTGTCCACCTCATGGACTATGGACATTTGGACTTATCCACCTCATGGAAAAATAAGAATTACTAAATCTTTCGATCTAGCTACGCAATCGATGGGTATGTTTAGTCCAGTTGTACCGACTGAGATGACGGAGTATGTGAGTCGTTTTGTTTTATTCGTCCACTTTTACCTGGCCGAAATCTTGGTCCTAACCCGTAGGTTTGTATTTTCGTTTAGGATCGTTCTCGTTCAACCGAGACGTTAAATTGATAAGAAAATTGAGCTTCGAATCGAGCAACAATTACTTTATTCAATAACTCTGAATCTCAAAATAACCAAAATTTTAGAAACGAACAACGAACGATAAATGAAAATGGTATAGTTCTTGATCTGAAGTTTGCAGATTTGATCCATGATTCTGGCGCATATAGTCAAGAACTTTGAGTCATGTTGATCATCTTGTATGAGTAAACTCACGAGTGAATCACTTCAAATGATCTATGTCCGTACAAAACATTTTACAGCTTCATACACATGACCTACGAGGCGTATTTGAGACGCATTTTATCAACGGGGTCTAACCCACCGGTTTATCGTATAGGACTTATTCGATCCAGTTCTCTTCTTGCTATGCGGATCATGGTTCACTTCTTTCGAACTCACTATGGTGAGCAGATAAGGTTTCCCTTTCACTTCTGTGGTTACTGTATTTGATTAGGCTCAAGGTTGTTGAGTCCTGTCAATATCAGACAACCATATACATCCTTTCCATGTTGACCTTCCATCCTGAAGACCCGATGCGGGTTTTACGTCGACATCCATGAAAAGAGAGAAGACCATCTCATTCAATCAGAACATTTCTAGCGTTTGCATCCTTGCTTCCACCGAGGCGGATGCGAAGGAATACTAAGCTATAATATTGTCTGGTTTCAATTGAAGTCTTCTTCAACCCCTTTTTACCAAGGTCGAATGTATCACCATATATGCGTTCAGATCAACAAAGAACCTACTCCAATTCTTGGGGAAACAATATCACATTCATTTCTCATTGTCAAAATCATACAGATTACTATATTCATCCGTAGTTGTCCCCTCCACTTTTCGAAATCGTAGTGGAGAGTTCAACAAACACTCCAATTTTATTCATCATAATTAATACCATCAAGATTGCGAATAATATCGAATCGCACTAATTGAGCCAACTCACACATTGATGATTATGCAAATTAGGAAGACAATAACATTTTGACAGAATTGCAAACATCGGATTATCTATTAAGATGGAACACAACAAATAGTGATCCATCAGTCATCTAGACCAAACCGACCGCCAGAAAACCGAGGGAAGGGGGTTCGTGAAAGAGTTCACACTACCGTCGTGTTCAATATAATAGATCAGTCTTTTGAAAACGGTTATTATAATTCAAATTACCCGGAACAGGAATTTTCAAATAAGCATACCCGATCTTGGCTTTCCCAATGCCCTTTTGATTTTTGAAAAATTATCTGATAATTTACGCATGCATAATACTAAATTACGCCATAAACATCGAACAAACCAAAACAATTTGCTTACGCGTCATGCGTCTAATGTTCCTTAGAATACATAATTCTACTTAAAGTAAATTACCAAATGCTTTCATTCATGAACATTCTAGCATACGTGTCAAAACATGCAACTTCTGCATACATCATGCATAATTGGTGATTGGTATTTTCAGTTTTAAAAACGTTTTGAAAATATTAGGGGCTGACTTGCAATTCATGCTTACAATCAATCATGCGAAATTTCTAGACAAGGATTCTTGGCAATTTCAATCAGCATAGCATGTCTATCCTATTGCGCATACCATATATTTAAATCCCGGAGCTCAATGCTCGCAATTTATTATCCAGCTAGCTTGACTAAGTCAAGACGACAGTTCTAATATATGTTGCAGAAAGTAAACAATTGCAATTCAGCCCACTAATTTAATCCAGTCCCACAAACATGCATATCCGAGATCCATCCCCATAATCGTAACCAGGTATTAGGGTATTATTCGAAAACGTGTTAAAACGTAAACCCTAAGAGCACTGTTTAGGTTATATTTAAAGTTCGAAAAAAATTTGGATTTAAAATTTGACATCCTATTTTATTGAACATTTAAAATTTTTGAAAATTTTTAAAATTTGGTTCGGTCCAATTTAAAAATCCGGTCTAAGTCGGTCCGATTTTAAAAATCTGGTTTGGTCCGAAACGGTTCAATAAAATAAGATTGTGGTTCGGTTCATCACTCGAAACCGGTTCGGTTTAGATTCACTTAGTTACTTAGGTCCGACCCGACTAGGTCGACCCGATTAAGAAAAACCCGGATTGGTTTAACCCGTTCCGGTTTTGCAAATTGGACCGGCCCAATAAACCCATAGGGTTCGGCCGAAACATTTCTTTTGGGCTAAGTAGAGTTTTAAAGTCCACTAAAAACTTAACTTAGCCCACAAGAAACATTAATTCTGTAAAATAATTTCCAATATTGCTAATATATATATATAAAATTTGGCACTTATATATTATTAATATATATAAATATTGTCAAGATTCTATCTTTAAGATGTAAATCAATTAAAAATATAAAATATATAATTTTCGGCCAAATATATATATATATATTGTCAAATATATATTTAGGGAAAAAATATATAGAAATATATCTTCTTAATCTTTTTAAGTAACCAAATCCTTTCAATATATCTTTATCCCTATATTTTAGCTAAATATATTGATAGTTTATATAATTTAATATATAATGTGAATCTTTCCTTATCTTTCCAATTTATAGATATATTGTCTCCTTTTAATAAAATTAAAATATGGTAACAAATATATCTATTATGTTAGGCCGGCCGAATTTTACTTACTTGCACCCCAAGAAAGTAAAAAGTTTACCTAATAATTCACCTAGGGTTTCGACCATAACACAAAAAATTGGAAAATTTGTCAAATTTTAAGATCAAACACTACTATGATCATGAGTCCATATATTGTTCTTGATAAAACTTATTGTGTTCTTGAAGATCATGAACATCAAACTCAAATTTAAACATGAATTTTCGGTTTTGATGTATAAAAAACATGTAAATTCCGAAAATTTTAAGTTTTTAAAGATTAAACATATGAAATTTGTTTAAAAATTTCGGATTACTCATGGTGTTCATCATAAAAATTTCGATTTTCATAAAATTTTCAAGAACATCAGTTTATCAAAATTTCAAGAACTCCTAACACAAGCTCTGATACCACTGTTGGATTACGGGGACGTAATATTACGGAATGCTAAACGTGTACTTGTAAGTAATCTAATTACGCAGCGAAATAATGTACACATAACTCAATAGCTTTCCTGCCCAAGAACGTTGTGGAAGGAGTTATGATCCTCCGGTCGGAACCCGTACAAGTTCTTCGTGAGAAGAAGTTCTACGCGGTATAAGCTCCACATCAAATCCTCTGATCAATTCTTCAACGGGGACAGAACCTCGGACTGAATGCTCGGAAGCAATTTGGCACACCAATGGTAGTGTTAGGGGGCCGACCGAAATATGCTTGTAGAAAGAAAAGGATTTCTCTCAAATCACAACTTAGGAGGAGTTGTGATCAAGGTGTGTTTTGGGAGTCCCCAAAACCTCCTTATATAGTGGGAGGAGGAGAAAGTCATCCTCCCTACTATTAGGGTTTCGGCAGACTATGTTATGTGGGTGGGAGGCCCAATTTTGGGCCTCCTATGTCACATGGGAATTGGGTCTGACCCAATTAGCCCTAATGTGGCATTTACCTAATTATCTTAGGTAACCACATATATTAACGGGCTACCAATTACGGCGCCACGTCACCATATGCTAACACCTTTTGCAGTACATAAATCAACAGTGGTTGTCGCACCGGATTATCGTTTAGACCTTTTATTATTGGGTTTATCCAAACAAATCCGAAGTCCATCAAACCTGGCATCGGACAATTCGGGAAGTTTGAAAATCTTTTCATCTTTATTGTCGGCATCATATAAGTCAATTTCCGTTTTAATTGCTGTGATCAGACGTGTAAGTCTGTTATCATCAGCAAACCATGAAAGAGGAAACATCTCCATCACTTTCTAAATTCCTGCCAATTCATCAGCATCGAGAACGGTTTTTATCCCATTCTCCTTGTATAGAATTTCATGGTATGCGGCCATTAATTCTCTTGCTTCGGCTGCCTTTCCCTTCCCGTAACGAAGGTTTAAGGTGCACCAAAGATGCAATGCGCTCTTTTGAATAGTCATTTCCTCCATTTCAGCTGTCAGATGCGAGCATATTATTTTTCGAGCTCTTTGATCCCTCCATAACTTGTCGTTATTACTGTATCTGTAAGTGTCCCTCCCTCGTTTGTATGTATACGTTGACCTTTTGGATCGATACGATCCTTGACTCCCGCAGGTATCAGGTCAGATTCAACACTAATTTTACAATCATCATAATTAATATTATCCAGTTTGCATATTTTCTTAAAACGATCTGATCGAGCCATTAGAACTATTACAATGACAATCATGCAAAGTTAGGAAGACTATAACATTTTGACAGAATTGCAAACATCGGATTATCTATTAAGATGGAATGCGACTAATAATGATCCTTCAGTCACTAAACCAAACTGACCTCCAGTAAACCGAGGGAAGGGGGTGTTGTGAAAGAGTCCACACTATTGTCGTCTTCAATCCAATAGATCAGTGTTTTGAAAACGGCTATTATTTTGCAAATTACCGGAACGGGAATTTTCAAACAAGCATACCTGATCTTGGCTTTCCCATGGCCCTTTTTGATTTTGTAAAATTATTCGATAATTTACGCATGCATAATACTATATCACGCCATAAACATCGAACAAACCAAACAACATGCTTACGCGTCATGCGTCTAATGTTCCTTAGCATTCAGAATTCTACTTAAAGTAAATTACCAAATGCTTTCATTCATGAACATTCTAACATACGTGTCAAAACATGCAACTTCCTCATACATCATGCATAATTGGCGACTGGTATTTTCAGTTTTAAAAACGTTTTGAAAATATTAGGGGCTGACTTGCAATTCATGCTTACAATCAATCATGCGTAATTTCTAGACATGGATTCTAGGCAATTTCAATCAGCATAGCATGTCTATCATATTGCGCATACCGTATATTTAAATCCCAGAGCTCAATGCTCGCAATTTATTATCCAGCTAGCTTGACTAAGTCAAGACGACAATTCTAATATATGTTGTAGAAAGTAAACAATTGCAATTCAGCCCACTAATTTAATCCAGTCCCAAAAACACGCATATCCGAGATCCATCCCTATAATCGTAACCAGGTATTAGGGTTTTATCCGAAAACGTGTTAAAACGTAAACCCTAAGAGCACTGTTTAGGTTAACTTTTAAAGTTCGAAAACATTTTGGATTTAAAATTTGACATCCTATTTTATTGAACATTTAAAATTTCCGAAAAATTTTAAAATTTTGTTCGGTCCAATTTAAAATCCTGTCTGAGTCGGTCCGATTTTAAAAATCCGGTTTGGTCCAAAACGGTTCAATAAAATAAGATTGTGGTTCGGTTCATCACTCGAAACCGGTTCGGTTTAGATTCACTTAGTTACTTTGGTCCGACCCGACCCGACTAGGTTAACCCGATTAAGAAAAACCCGGATTGGTTTAACCCGTTCCGGTTTTGCAAATTGGACCGGCCCAATAAACCCATAGGGTTCGGCCGAAATATATCTTGTGGGCTAAGTAGGGTTTTAAAATCCACTAAAAACTTAACTTAGCCACCAAGAAATATTAATTATTTAAAATAATTTCCAATATTGCATATATATTTCAGCACAATAATTAAATAACATATATATAAATATTGTCAAGATTTTATCTAGAAGATGTAAATCAATTAACAATATAAACATATATATCCATAATTTCGGCCACACACACACACACACACACACACACACACACACACACACACACACACACACATATATATATATATATATATATATATATATATATATATATATATATATATATATTATTGTCAAAATTATCTTTAGGGATAAAAATATGTGTTGACAATATTTTTCTTAATCCTTTTAAGTAACTAAATCCTATCAATATATCTTTATCACTATATTTTAGCTAAATATATTGATAGTTTATATATTTTAATATATAATGTGAATCTTTCCTTATCTTTCCAATTTGTAGATATATTTTCGCATTTCAATAAAATTAAAATATGGTAACTAATATATCCACCATGCTAAGCCGGGCGAATTTTACTTACTTGCACCCCAAGAAATTAAAAAATTTACCTAATAATCCACCTAGGGTTTCGGCCATAACACCAAAAATTGGAAAAATTGTCAAATTTTAAGATCAAACACTACTATGATCATGAATCCAAATATTGTTCTTGATAAAACTTATCGTGTTCTTGAACATCATGAACATCATACTCAAATTTAAACATGAATTTTTCGATTTTGATCTATAAAAACATGTAAATTCCGAAAATTTTAAGTTTTTAAAGATCAAACATATTAAATTTGTTTAAAAATTTCGGATTATTCATGATGTTCATCATAAAAATTTCGGTTTTTATAAAATTTTCAAGAACATAAGTTTATCAAAATTTCAAGAACTCCTAACACAAACTCTGATAACAATGTTGGATTACGGGGACATAATACTACGGAATGCTAAACGTGTACTTGTAAGTAATCTAATTACGCAGCGGAATAATGTACACATACCTCAATATCTTTCCTGCCCAAGAATGGTTGTGGAGGGAGTTCTGATCCTCCGGTCGGAACCCGTACAAGTTCTTCGTGAGAAGAAGTCCTACGCGGTATAAGCTCCACAGCAAATCCTCTGATCGATTCTTTAACGGGGACAGAACCTCGGACTGAATGCTCGGAAGCAATTTGGCACACCGTTAGTGGTGTTTATGGGGCCGGCCAAACTCACTATAGAGTGAAAGGGATTTCTCTCAAATCACAACTTAGGAGGAGTTGTGATCAATGTGTGTTTTGGAGGTGAACCCAAGACCTCCTTATATAGTGGGGGATGAGAAAATCCTCCCCCTTCCCTTCTAAGGTTTCGGCCGACTTATGTGGTGGGGGAGGCCCAATTTTGGGCATCCCATGTCACATGGGAATTAGGTCTGGCCCAATTAGCCCTAATGTAACATTTACCTAATTATCTTAGGTAACCACATATATTAACGGGCTACCAATTACGGCGCCACGTCACCATATGCTAACACAAATAACTAATATAAAAAAATCCAAAGGGGGCAAACGTAATATTTTAATAGGCAAAAATGATGACAATAACAAAATTTAGTGTAATAATTACAAATTGCAAATATTTGAGGAGGTGCAACTACACTGTAGCTTCGTCCCTGATTACATCACAACTAAACATTGTAATCTAACATACATTTCATAACTCATATTACGTGAAATTCATTGGGCTAAGGGTACTTTTCATACCACATGTTTGACCGAAATCCGCTGTTCATGCCAGATAAATTTTTTTGTACCATTTTGGTATCAAACGTTTCAATTTTGTACCTTTTTCATACATCCGTTAACATTCTGTAAAAAAATGACCGTTAAGTTAACATGTGTTGTGCACGTGACCTTTAAAAAAAACGAAAAAATGAAACTTGATTTGACATAAATGCCCTTCCCCTGCTTCTCATTCCTTTTGAAAACCTCCTCCATCTCCGATTGGGGTTCTAGAATTCGACTCTGTGTGGTATGATCCAGAAAGCTCGGATGTGTTACAGTCGATTAAGTCTTCATTTTCAAGAAATTCTCCATATATGCAGGTTAAGCCCATCCCATCACCCATGAATGAGATGAACCAAAACACTGGAAACAATAACCTTTTTTGAAACTGGGTCATGGCCAGGATCAGGTAGCCAAGATATTGGGCAGGAATTGAACAATGGCCACCGAGAAAATCTTCCGGTTAGAAATGTGAGTTCTTCATAAGGGGGCAATATTTACACAAATGGAACCAGTCGGGTCATGTACCTGAGCCCTCGAGCCAACAAAGTTTCAAAATTTACGAATCTGGTCGAAGCAGAGGATTCAATTCGGAGAATGAACCACCATAAGCCCACACCAGTCCAAATGCAAATTAACTTCAGTCACATGGTGGTTCGGAATGTCGACTCGGATCATTCAGATGCAGAGGGAACTTCGGCCAGGGACGGGTCTACTGCCCGGGCAGCCGGGCAGAGGAAGCGTGGCAGGAAACCCACCAACTGAAAAGGTGAACCCTTGAACCATGTGGAAGCTTAAAGGCTTCAGCGAGAAAAGGAATTGAAGGAAGTTGAGAAGAAGGGGGTAGGGTATTTCTATCGAACCAAGTTTCATTTTTCGTTTAAAAAAAAAATGTCATGTGCACGGCACATGTTAACTTAACGGCTATTTTTGACGAAAAGTTAATGGATGTATGAAAAATGTACAAAATTGAAACGCTTGGTACTAAAATAGTACAAAAAAATTTCATTTGATATGAACAGTAAATTTCGGTCAAACATGGTATAAAAAGTAGGGTTAAGAACCTATGAAAGGTATGAACTATGACCCATGTTAACGGGAGAGGTCTGAAATTTCAAATGTTGATTTGAGAGGTCTGAGATTTCAACTTTGTTGATATAATAGGTCTCCGTTAATTTTTTCTGTTAAAAATAACGGAAGTTGGTCATGTGTTTGACATGTGACCAAAAATAAAATAAAATTCCAAAAATGCCCTTCTATCAAAGTGTGCCCCTCACATGCTTGAAAGGAAAAGACGAAAATGCCTTTAAAGCCAGCACCGCTCCGGCCACAGCCACCGCGGCTCCGACAACCACCACTCCGACTCCGGCAACCACCACCCGTCTCCGGCGACCACCACGCAACTCCGGCGACCGCTACCACGGCTCCGATTGGGCCCAAATCGGAGCCACAAAACTCCGATCGGAGCTATGTGGCTCCAGATCGGGGCCACAGAGCTCCGATCGGAGCATAGTGGCTCCGATTTGGGCCTAATCGGAGCCGTGGTGGCGGTCGCCGGAGTTGCGTGGTAGTCGCCGGAGCTGGGGTGGTGGTCGCCGGAGTCGGGGTGGTGGTGGCCGGAGTAATTTGAATTCAGGGGTAATTTTGTCATTTCACATTTTCTCAAATAAGATATTAAATAGAATAAAATAAAATAATAAAAGGGGCAAAAATGTCATTTCACACAATTCTGTTAAAATTAACCTTAAAAATGGATGGAAAACCTAATTTCAACAAAATTGAAATTTCAATCCTCTAAAATTAACTTTCAAATTTCAAGCATCTCCCGTTAACATTGGTCATAGTTTAGACATTTTATAGATTTTACCCTTATAAAGTACCCTATGAAACCGGTTCGGGCGAACTGACTTTTTAATAGATTCTTACCCTTATTGGATTTTTTCATTAAAAAAAATCTGATCAAAAACTCATGTTAAAAGTAAATCACCTTTTTGTAAAACGATTTTTCAGTTTGAATCGAAAACCCGAAAGATATCAAAGTAACATTTAAAGCGTTCCTAATTTGCCTGGACTATAAATATTAAATAGCATCTACTAATGCAATCAAATAAAACACCGGACAAAAGTAGAAAGAATAGTTACAAACAATTTATTATACTAGCTATAATAATAATTAAATAAAGATACCGATTGATAACAATTAATAAAATATATATTGTGTTATATATGTATGAAAACTGAAAACTAATAGTTAGTTCAGCTCTCAAATTTAAAAAACTGAACTGGACAGAAAATAATAAACTAGAAAAATCGCTGGAAAACTGAACCAATAATAATTTTCTGTATGACATTTGACAAGTTGGGACCTCACCAGCTTTTCGGCCGTGCTGGGTTTTTGCTTTCACCCGTAATTATTCATCCTTTGTAAAATTAATACTGTTGTCTATTTATTTATCATGATTGCTCGCTCAATCTTATTAATTATGTATACTCGAAAGTGTCTTAATTATTCATACTTTGTAAAATTATAATTAAACACAGATATAAAACAATATTGACGTAGTGAGTTGATCAGAAATAAAACTTTTGTATGTATGAATCACTATCGTTGAGAGCACTTCCAATGGGCAAATGTGCTAGGACATTTTGCCTATGTGGAAGAGAGAGTAAATGACATTTTATGTCTTACCACTAATTGTCCTTACATAAAAAATTTCTCTTTCCTCTAAGTTGTCCTAAGGACATTTGTGTTTCTAAGATAAAAAATTATTTTGTTTATTTTTAATAACAATAAAAAATAACTTACAAATTTATTTAATAATAAAAATGAGGGTAACATTTGTAATAATATTAAAACTTCGTGATAGACAGACACATCGACAACTACAAAAAGACTTGATCGAACATATTTGCCAATTTCATAATACTCATGCAACATCCGTTTAAGTCTACTTTGAGTAATTAATTATGTAACTTTATTATTTAGTATAAAATTTAATACAATAAAATTTTCTATTTTATAATATTATTAATGATTTAAATCATGTATTTTTTTTTTTAAATATTTCATAGATAATTACTTGAATAAAATATTGATTTGTATGTATGATAGTATAATTAGTTAATTAAAAAAATTATAAGTAAATATATTTTATTTATTTATATCATATAAAAATTATATAAATCCAAAATGACTTATCTAATGTGTCCAAAATGACTTTTGCCCATTGTGAATACTTTGGCCAAATTCCATTATTCTCTTTCTTTAATGACATGGCGATGACGTGGCGGTAAATGTCCCTCAAAATGTATTTTGCAATCGGAAGTGCTCTGATAGACAACATGCACACTGTACGAAAGTAGACCCCACGCACGGACGGATGGTTGGTAGCCTTTTACAAACGACAATTAATGTCCAGCTCACTTTCGGCTGGCACCTTTTATATATAATAATCATTTCATTTCATTTCATATATTGCATCCTCCAAAAACAATAATATCTTCTTATAAGAACGATTCACATTAAGCAAGCCAGCGCGACCCATCATCTACTTTGGAAATTCTCGTGTAAAATTGGAATTTACATCCAACCAATGTCTACCGAAGCAATATGACACACAATGTGTTTCGACCTGGCCGCGCGAGATAACGGGTTGTCGAATGTACGGATTTTGTCTCGTGTAAAGTCTTTAAGTTCGCACTGTCTGCACCGCGCGTCCTTTCTACACATCCACACGGGGCAGTAACTAGCACACGAAGAGGGGTGGTGCTAATTGAACCATTAGTAGTATTTCATACATTTCGCTATTATAATTGTCCGTATGTGTTTGACTTGTATGGTAGGATTGATAATCCATGTTTGAATGTATGTAGCATCCATAGTTATGGTACTAGGACGTACATCATTATGTGTCGCGCGCCCCTCTTGGTTGTCACCAAGGAATGACATAATGAATGAATGACACTTAGCACTTGGCGCTTGGCACTCGGCACTTGGCGCTAGGCATTTGGCACTCGGTAATTGGCACTCAGCACTTGGCACATGACACTCGGCACTTGGCGCTAGGCACTTGGCACTTATTATGATATCATCTTGATTAATCAAGACGTTAGTTTATACCGTCTCTTAGTCCACTCTAAGGCGACGTTGTGGTAATACGCTACTTGCTAAGTTTGGGGCGCTTTTCCATCTGTTACTCGGGCACGCCCTTCGTAACGTTGTTGGGGGGTTTTCCATGGATATTCTAGTACTTAACATGCGATGCTACTACGCCTCGACTTGGTTATTCCAAGGGGCGGGACAAAGGTTGTGTAAAACACTTTGTAGTTTTTACCGTCTCTTGAACCATTTCAAGGCGACGTTGTCAAAAGACGCTACTTCTTAAATTTGGTGTGTTTTTACATCCGTTATTCGAGAACACCTCTCGTAACGTTGTTGCAAGATTTTCCATGGATGTTCTAGTACTTATCTTGCGGACTGCCCCTCTGCTTGGTTACGCCAAGTGGTTGCACAAGACCGTATTCGTACGACTTGCATTTTTTCCGTCTCTTAGGCCATTCCAAGGCGACGTTGTGGAAAGACACGACTTGCTGATTTTGATGTGTTTTGTTTGTCACTATTTTTCACTTACGAAATAGCATTGTACAAGACTCGAGTTGACGATTTGGATGAGTTTTAATATAGTGCATATAGCGGCGACTGCAAGATGCCCCCTGGTCGATATGTAGATGAACACTACCGGACTTTAATAGTACGCAGTAGGTTGACATGCGGTTGCCCTCTTATCCGGGTCCTATCATGTATTGGAAGGATGGTCCCCGGAAGGGGGATGCCATACTTTGTAGAAAACATGGGGATACCTCTGATAGAGGATGTCACACCATGGCGGGGAGTCCCAGGAAGGGGATGCTATGCCCAGCTTTGTACATGGGGATGCCTCTGATAGAGGATATCATGCCATGGCGGGGAGTCCTAGGAAGGGGATGCTACGCCCGACTTTATACATGGGGATGCCTCCGATAGAGGATATCACGTCATGTGGGGTGATCAGCCCTTAATATATGTGGCCGTAACCTTGGGAGAATACCAAGATGCAGTATGTTGTCAACGTTGTTCGTAGTAGATGTCGATAGAGATAGAGAGTGTTTGCATGCTTATTGTTGATGTTGATAATATATATGTCGGCGTGTTTAAATATAAGCCGATTGTTGTATTTAGTATAATAGCTTGTATTGTTGATGCAAATAGTATGCGTATAGACTGCTACTTGGCGAGATTCCAGAGTAGGGTGTCTAATGTAGTAATGTACCTACGATAATACATTAACTTCAATAGGTTGTTCGCGCAGTTACAAAGTTGCATATATATGGAGTTATAACTCTCCTTCAAGTAATGCATATAATTAGTAAAGCAAAAGAGCTTGATACGGGCACTCCTTTGTTAAATAGGAAGTCTTCCCTTAGGCGTTGAACTTTTTCAAGTGTCCCCCGTTGAAGTGTTTATAAAGATGATGCCATCCGCATCCTGGAGGCGATATGCGTTAACGTATGGCACGAAAGCTATTTTGTATGGGTCTTCCCACTTTGGAGATAGCTTGTTGATTTGATCGAGGTGTGAGAACTCATTTCTTCTCCACACCATCTCGCCTACATGGAATTGTCTTGATTTGACCTTCCTGTTGTAGTATCTTGCAGTGATTAATCGCATCCTGGCCTGCAGCTCCTCTGATCTCCGTCGCCTCTCATCCGCTAGATCGAGATTTAGGCGCATTTCCTCCTCATTTGCTTGAGGGTCAAAGTGTGTTGTTCGATAAGATGCGACAACTATTTCTACGGGGGTACTGCCTCTGTTCCGTACACCATGCTGAATGGCGTTTCACATGTTGACTCTTTAGGTGTTGTGCGTGCCGCCCATAGTACACTGCTGAGCTCATCTGCCCATCCACCCTTTAATGCGTGGAATCTTTTCTTGAGGCCGTCCAGGACAATCTTGTTAGCTGACTCTACTTGGCCATTGGTTTGTGCGTGACTGACTGACGCGAAGCAGTGATCTATGTTCAGCCTTTCGCAGAATGTTTTCATCCTCCCACTTCTGAAGTGTGGACCAATGTCGCTTACGAGCACTCTCGGGACACCGTATCGTGCTACAATATGGTTTCGGATGAAGTCAATTATTTGCGCATCTGTTGTTCGTGCAAATTCCTTGGCTTCAATCCACTTGGAGAAATAATCCATAACTACCAAAATAAATTTGGTTTGTCCCTTGGATCTTGGGAGTGGACCTATCAGGTCGATGCCCTACTATACGAAAGGCCATGAACTCGCAATCGGGCTTAACTCTGCTGCGGGAGCTGTTATGTTCCTTGAATATTATTGGCAGGATACACACTCTGTGACCATGTTTGTTGCTTGGGCCTTCATTGTTGGGCAATAGTATCCCAAGCTTAGAGCCTTGCAGATTAAAGACCTTGCCCCCTCATGGCAAGCTGCTTCTCCCTCATTCAGTTCGCTCAGAACCTTCCAGCATTCCGGGTTTGCGATGCACTTTAAGTATGGGGTTGAAAAACCCTTCTTGTACAATTTTCCTTCTATTAACGCATAGTTGATAGCTACCATTTCAATCTTATTTGCCTAAGTTTTTTCCTCAGGAAGCGTGTCATTTGTGAGGTACGCCTGGATTGGTGTCATCCATGTTGTATCTAAGTTGGTGTTCAGCACTTCGAACTGGTCGATCACTGACAGGATCCTGTTCTCCATGAAGTGCGTCTCTTTGCCTTGTTCATTGCATTGCACGAACTTTCTTAGGGCGTCAGCTTCCTGATTTTGTTTTCTAGGGACTGACATTATGTCGAAGGTGTCAAAACTCGCCACGAGTTCTTTAGCCTGCCCCAAGTATTTCTGCATATTCTCAGACTTAGCCAAATAGTCGCCTTTTACTTGGTTGACGACCAGTTGCGAGTCGCACTTGACTCTTAGGTGTTTGACACCAACACCCTTTGCGATCCTTAGACCTGTTATCAGGGCTTCGTATTCTGCCTCATTGTTTGTTGCCCTAAATGTTAAGTTTAGAGCGTATTCAAGCGGGTCTGACCCATCTAACGGTATTAAGAGGAGTCTAGCCCCTGAGCCCCCTATATTTGAAGACCCGTCAGTATACATCTCTCACACTTCCGCAGGCTTTATGTTTTGTTGCGTATCCTCCTGAGTTGCAGTCTCGTGAGTGATTCATGTGAATTCCGCAATGATATCCACCAATGCCTGTCCCTTGAATGTTGTCCTTAGAGCGAAGTGAATACGGAATTCGCTTAGCTCAAATGACTACTTTGTTAGTTTTCTCGACATGTTCGGTTTTGACAGGATGTGCTTCAAAGGTTGGTTCGTCAATACCGTAATCTCATGCGCATGAAAATACGGCATCAGCTTCCTTGCCGCCACTATGAGAGCGTACAAGTATTTCTCTATGGGCACGCAGTTAACTTCATACTTAGCCAGGATTTTACTTACATAATACACTGGTAGCTGAGTGTTTCTCTTTTGCTTGACAAACACTGAACTGACCGCAGTGTTGCTCACTGATATGTAGAAGTAAAAGGGTTTGCCTTGGAGTGGTTTTGCCAACGCTGGCAATGTTCGCAAATGCTGCTTTAGCTGTTGGAAAGCCTCCTCGCACACTGGTGTCCATTCGAACTTCCTGTTTGCACGCAAGACTTCGAAGAAGGGGAGAGCTTTATCTCCAATCCTGGCGAGGAACCTGTTCAAGGCTGCTAGACGTCCGTTTAGTTGTTGCACCTCCTTATGTTTCTTGGGAGATTCCATTTCTTCTATTGCCTTGACTTTTTCAGGGTTCGCCTCTATACCCCTTTCACTTACTATACAACCCAAAATTTTCCCTAACTACACGCGAAAGGCACACTTTGTTGGGTTCAAGCGAACTTGGAATTCACGCATCCTTTGGAATACTGGGCGTAAATTCTCTGCGTGGTTACGCCTCTTTGTTGACTTTACCAACATGTCGTCCACGTATGCTTCCATCGTTTTTCCGATCATATCTCCAAATATTATGTTAACCATTCGCTGGTACATCGCAACCGCATTGATTAAGCCGAAGGGCATCACCTTGTAATTGTAGATGTCGTCGTCAGTATAGAATGTTGTATGCGGCGTGTCTTCCTTGGACATTGGGATCTGGTTATAGCCAGAGTATGCATCCATCACGGACATCAACTCGTGTCTTGCGGTTGCATCGACTAACTGGTCAATTCTTGGTAGGGAGTATGAATCATTGGTACATGCGTTGTTGAGGTCCCTGTAATCAATGTACATCCTCATCTTGTCGTTGGCCTTAGGTACCAAGACTGGGTTTGCTACCCAAGTTTGGAACCTTGCCTCCTCAATGAAACCTGCGTCTAGCAGTTTTCCTACTTCCTCCCGAATTGCTATCTTTTTGTCACCCCCAAGTGGTCGTAACTTCTGTGCTACAACTCGAGACCCTAGATTTATGTTGAGCTTATGGGAGATTACGTCTGGACTTATACCCGGCATGTCACTTGGGGACCATGCAAATAACTACTTCTACTCTACTAGGAGTGCTGTGATTTCAATGACTTCGTCTTCCGACAAAGACGCGCCTATTCGGAACTTCCGATATGGCTCATCTATTTTCACTTCTCGTAACCCCTCCATTGGGGTTGGACGAGCTCGATCTTTCCTGGGGTCTTCGTCAATGGTCGGGATACCGCTGTTGTCTTCCTTGACGTTTCGTTGGAGTGTCACGTTATAGCAATCCTTTGATAATTGTTGGTCTCCTTTATTTTCCCCAATTCCTGCAATGGTTGGGAACTTAATCTTTTGATATGTTGTTGAGGCTATCATCCCCACGCATTCATGGTTGTGTATCACAGGATTCCATTGTATGCGTCTAGCTTGTCTACCACTACAAATGTCATTTCCATTTGCAGCTGCTGCTCCCCTGTCCCAAGAGTGTCTGGAAGTGTGATTGTTCCCAACGTGTAGCTGGTATCACCCACGAAGCCTACTAATGGTGAGTTCATTTGTGAGATGCATTTCTTCCTTCCCAGAGCAAAGACTATCACATTGATGAGTACGTTTGTGGAACTCCCGTTATCCACAAGTATACGCTTTATGTTCATGTCATCGATCGTCATGTTAATGACTAGAGCATCGTTGTGAGGATACACTATGTGCTCCTTATCCTTTGCTGAGAAGCATATGACGTCTTCTATATACTCGTCATCCTTCTGAGACTCCTCAGCGTTGTGCACCTTCTGGGATGCGTAGACTTCGCGCGCATACGATGTCTCACCTCCGACACCGTAGCCGCCGTGTATCACGTATGTGTTTGAAATCTTGTTACTGCTGGTTAGCAAAAGCTTGTTTGTTCGAATCTCGCGGACGGCGCCAAATGTTTCGACCTGACCCGCGCGAGATAACGGGGTTGTCGAATGTACGATTTTGTCTCGTGTAACGTCTTCAAGTCCGCGCTGTCTGCATCGCGCGTCCTTTCCACACCTGCACACGGGGCAGTAGCTAGCACACGAAGAGGGGGTAGTGCTAGTTGAACCCTCTCTGATGCTTCAATAAGAATCTTAGGGAGATAAAGCTAGAGAGAAGTCAGAGCTCCAAAACCAATCTCAAAACGAGTTAAAATGAAAAGGGTGGCCAAGATTCCAATACATAGGAGCTCTTGGACCCAAACCCGGTTTTGTGCGGTTCAACTCCGGTTTAACAAAGAAATGTGACTCGGAGTCGGGTTTAATCAAGGTTGGCTATTGGGAAACTCGGACTTAGTGTAAAAACACGTTGGTAGAATACGCGCGTCAAGGGCGGCAATCCGGACCATGTCGGATTAGGACAATCCGGCGTGGTCCGGGGTCCGGTCCTGACGTGCGTGTTGCCTGTACGGACCGTTCCGACTCCTGGATTTAGCGTTTTGATCCGTTAGCGTGGGTTTGACGTGTTCGTGAGGTCCGAAATATAAATACGAACCCGGATTGGCATATATTCATCACAATAGACATAAGTTTATTGATTTAGTGTAAATATCAAGTTTATATAAAGTTGATCATCGTCTAATTAATTAAATTTATAATTAGGGCAATTTTTTTATTTATATTTTTCAAAACATTTTACCATGTTCAAGTTTTTTTTTTCTACTGTATAATTAAAAATGTAGACCTCACAGTGTCATATACTAGTCTATAGGCTGCTGTATCAAAAGTTCAAAACACCATTGTACTTTGAGGGTGTTTGGATGTAATGTTGGATGTAATCTCACTTTACGTTCCACATTAAATCATATTACGTTGTGGTTTGCTAAACGACGTAATGTGCATTGTAATGTAATGTCCTCTGTAATCTGAGATTACGTCCAAACTCTAATTAATGTAATGTGGGATTACATCCAAAAACAGATATAACGTGAGATTACGTCCAACATTACAGAATGAAATTATATATATTATTATTATTATTAAATAGATAAAATATTTTGTATTATATTTATAGTTTATTATGGTGATAATATAATTATTATTTTAAATTTTTTATTTTTGTATCTACTTCATAACTCATTATTATAATAAATAATAATGCACATGATTTTCATATAAAACGAGTAAATTCTTTTTCGTTGCATCTCTTATGAAAATTATCTTATAAAACTATATATAATATTTTAATTAATATAATTTAAATAATTATGCGTATTGAGTTTAAATGTTTAGTTTTTAGAATTTATAAATAACTATAATATTAATCACAAAATATAAAAGTTTAAGAAGTTAGCTATTGTCAAAATATATATTCTTTTAAAACTTATCATATTAAGATATAATATACTTCATATAGATTAATATAATAATAATAAAGTCATCTTACAATGCACACTACAACACAAACCAAACACTGTAATCTAACATTATACTTCACATTACAACACAACCAAACACTGTAATCTCTAGCTCATATTACTTATAATCTCACATTACATTACGTCCATTTTATGTATTGTAGTTGTATTTGATCAAATAATATTAATATCTATGCCAGTTGGGCTAGGACTAGTGGTTGGACATAATCATAGACTATATATATATTCCCACATGACTTGCATACGTTTATTTCTTTATTTTCACATGCGTACATTTCATTTTTTTTATAAATATATATATATGCTATATCTCAATCATTAATCCTCAGCGGCAAAAATCATGAGTGGCAAAAAAATTAAAATCATTAATCTTCTTCCTATAGATATTTAAATCTACTTTATGATAATAATATATCATGATACTACGGATAGTGATTTAAAAATATGGAATTTTAGAATAATTAAGGTATGTCCATGCTAACTAGATATATCTTGCTTCGTCGTATAACAAATATATAATTGTACTCTCACTAATATATATAATTCATAACTATACATATTAAGTTGAAGGATGATGATGATCAACGGCACCCCAATTAGTTAGACATGATAATTTCATAATATAAATGCATTGCCTCAGAGTAATTAATTCAGATCATAAAATTGATACGTCTTTGTTGGGCCTAAATTAGGATAGGATTGTCGGGTTTGACCCCTCATTGTCATGTGGATCTGTTTTTTTTTTTTTTTTTTTTTTTTTTTTTTTTTCTCTCTCTCAAGTGATCCAATAGTGTTTTTCCCCTACGATCCAATAAGTGTTTAGTAATAAATGGCATGTTGGGCCTCACAAGAATATAATTTTATACGGTTTTAATATCGCTCACGATGGAATAAACTACCTGAAACAATTGTAAGATGACTTAGCTAATACGTCAAAACAATATGCTTTAATAGATATTATATTTTATTGGATATAAGTTCATTTATCCCGATAAAAAAGTCGAAATAATATACTAGTAATGTATACAGTATACTCTGTTTTAAGAGTAAACTACCGTCTCATAAATTCGAATTTGTGAATAAAGATATTTGACATAATTTTATTCATAATGTAACATTCTTTCTTAAACTGATTTTATACACAACAATTTAGCTATTAACGATGATGTCTATCGTCAGAGAACAATATATTTATCTAATTAGTAATTAAGGTTTTTCATTTTAAATGAAGTCGTATGGAATTAATCTGGGCGCTTTGATACAATATTAAAAGTAGAACACGCGCTTTAAAAATCTATTTCATAAATTCGAACTTGTAAGAGAATATATTCAAACATTCGTATTCATACTTTAACAATCTCTTGTGTGAATCCTTTGAAGCTTAACGTTTGTATGATATATTGATTCTCTTTATACCGTGGAGTCAGAATATTTGAACTTCAAACCTTGCAATCATAGAGACTTTGAAACCATAACGTGGAAACAATTCTTATAAAATAAATCTCAAATTCTTTTAAGTGACGGTTCAATTAAAATTATTTAATAATATAAATTTTGACTATGTACATTTTAAATCTCAGAATTAATTATAATTATAACGAAGCTGAAAAAAAGTCAAATAGATGTTAAATTATTTTTAAACTTGGTAGTTGTTGCGTCCGGATGAACTAAGTCGTGGGGACGCGTCTATTCGCGTGGTTGTGCGGGCCTTTGTAACCCTTCCGTTGGGAGGAGGTTGGGCCACTGACGAGTGTTCAGGCTTGCTCCCGTACGAAGTCTGTGTCTCGGTATGGCTGTGACTCGGCAAGGTTGTGACCCGGCGAGGTTGTGACCCGGCAATGTTGTGACCCGGCAAGGTTGTGACCCGGCAAGGTTGTGACCCGGCAAGGTTGTGCCCTGGCAAGGTTGTGGCCCGGCAAGGTTGTGACTCGGAAAGGTTGTGACCCGGCAAGGTTGTGACCCGGCAAGGTTGTGACTCGGAAAGGTTGTGACTCGGGTGTCGGATCCTGCACAAAGGACCAATGCTAGCACGGAGAGGGGGGGTGGTGCTAGCGGAGCCCTCTCCGATGCTTAAGTCACTATAATGGCAAAAAGGTAATTTCTAGAGAGAGAGAATTTCTAGAGAGAAGTCAGAGCTCAAAATACCAAAGTTGGGCAAATGAGAGAATGAATGAAAATGGGCGGCCAAGACCTCCTATTTATAGGCTTTCTTGGGACCGGACCCGGTTTTAGAGCGGTTTGATGACGGTTCAAGATCATGCGGTAACTGTCATCCATATTGGTAATGTGCGAACTTGACTTCTCTACACGCAACGGTAATCGCGGGTACGGTAGTCGCGCGATACCCGTAAGGTAATCCGGACCTCGTCGAATTTGGGCGATTCGGCGAGGTCCGGATTGCAAGCAACCCGGACGTCCGGGTTACTGCAACCCGGAGGTCCGGTCCGGACGCGCGTAAAGGTGCTTCCGGACCTTTTTGATACCGTGGGAGATGTTTTTAAACCGAGATGTAATTTTCGACACGTTTACGAGGCCCGAAAAATAAACACGAACCCGAATTGGACATTTATCCATCACTTGCCCCCGAGTCAAGTAACGGTTTAGAACCTTTCTTGACTCTATTTTAAGTTAGGATATTTGTCCAATTTGAGTTTGACGCTAACCTTTCGGTTTTGATCGTTGGTCGGACGCAAGCATCTTGATTTCGTCCGTCGCTTGATTTTCCGGCCGGATGGCTTTGTTTCCTAACATCATGGTTAGTGCAATAGGAAATGTATATGCGCGGATATGATTATCGTCAGAGACATGAGCAAAAGGTAATGTGCTATGCGAACATGTATCTATCCATATGCGTACATAAGTAATAGTCATGGCAAGATTGTAATTACGCAATGCAAGAAATAGAAATCGTACGTTTCTAAAATGACTAAGTGATTATCGAATCATGAATCATGTGATTGCAACATACGAGTATAGTAATGGACTTGATACGTGCAATGTCAAGACATGTATAGGAATAGATATTTTAGAAGGAGAGGGTAGAGTATACCGTAGGGGTTTAGTCTTGAGTGTAGGTAAACTAATCCTTTGATCCTTATCCAAAAAGCATCTCTTTGGGATTAGTAAATACACACATCCCCATTTATCCTTCCAGCATCCTAGGAATTCATCATTCCACTCCCTTTGCAGGTAATTCATTCATCCTTTCCCGAAATTGCTTTTGTGCTTTAAAGTTTCTTCGCCGTCGTGGAGCTTAGATATGTTTTGACAGTTTCGAGTCTGATTTTTGGCTTTTTTTTGGAAGTTGATACCACCATTCGACTCGGTTCGTCGCAAGGATTCCAGCGCCGCCTTCGGAGCCGCCAGAAGACCTCGCACGCGCCCTCACGCGCCGACGCGAGTGGAGTGGCTTCGCCGGAGCGTGTGGCCCACGCGCCGCCTTCCCGGGCTCGCCTCGTTTCGGTCCACACCTTTCCGGAATCGTCTCGACGAGGGGAGTCCATTGGAATACCTTTCGTCACGTTTTGAGGTACTTTGGAAACTCGAATTCTTAGGACAGCTTCGACTTGAATGTCGATGTCATCGTGTTGTTGCTTGTTTAAGTCATTTTTCGTTGTCGACATGTGGGACTGCTTGCTGAGGCTTATACGTCGAGTAATTGCTGATTGATTGCCGTTATTATCGTCGTTTGTCCATAATTTAGGCGATTTTCCATTTCCATGGGTGTTTGATGTAGAATTCCCCGTATCTTCGCGTAGAAGTTTTTTAATCGATATGCATGATTTTCCTTCTTGGCGGGTTTTTGGTTGACGGGGATTTCCCAATAACTTTAGGCGTAGTCACTTGTCGTCTTGACGCCTTAGAGAAAAATTTCCCTTAAGCGTTGCCACGTTCGATCCTTACGGCTTGTCGCGTTAATTCCACCGTTTGCATGATAGCTCCTTAAGACGTTAGTCCTTTCTATGGTACATACCAACTATACTATGCGCGTGGAACTTGGCTACGTGCGTTGACTTTTTGATACGTGCGTTGACTTTTGATACGCGCATTGACTTTTGATACGCGCGTTGACTTTGATACGCGCATTGATGTTGATACGTACGTTGATGTCGATACGCGCGTTGATGTTGATACGCGCGTTGATGTTGATACGCGCGTTGATGTTGATAGTTGAGCGTCAGGTATAGACTGTTGGTTATTACCTGCAAGTATGCTAAAACACTTAGGAAATATTTAAACGATATCTAATGCTTATTACCATAGATGTCGTTGTATGAGCTTTGTCGATGAGCGTCGTAGGTGTGCTTAAAGGGCATGGCTACTCGTTGTATGCAATCCATCTTTGTTGACATGTATGTGCGTACATGGCAATACTTAGAAAATATTCTCCCCTTGTCGACATGCATCCTCGTCGACATGTATGTACGTACATGGAAACACTTAGAAGATATTTTCTCCTTGTTGACATGCAACCTTGTCGACATGTATGTACGTACATGGAAACACTTAGAAAATATTCTCCCCTTGTCGACATGCATCCTCGTCGACATGCATGTACGTACATGGAAACACTTAGAAAAT
Source organism: Clarkia xantiana subsp. parviflora (assembly GCA_036873135.1). Classification (NCBI taxonomy): domain Eukaryota; kingdom Viridiplantae; phylum Streptophyta; class Magnoliopsida; order Myrtales; family Onagraceae; genus Clarkia; species Clarkia xantiana. Next base: position 12,429,486 of record JAPTYO010000008.1, on the reverse strand, counting down.
ATTCTCCCCTTGTCGACATGTATCCTCGTCGACATGCATGTATGTACATGGAAACACTTAGAAAATATTTTCTACTTGTCGACATGCATCCTCGTCGACATGTATGTACGTACATGGGAACATGATACGCGCGTTAACTTTGATACGCGCATTGATGTTGATATGCGCGTTAACCTTGATACGCGCGTTGATGTTGATATGCGCGTTAACCTTGATACGTGCGTTGATGTTGATATGCGCGTTAACCTTGATACACGTATTGATGTTGATACGCGCGTTAACCTTGATACTCGCGTTGATGTTGATACGCGCGTTAACCTTGATACGCGCGTTGATGTTGATATGCGCGTTAACCTTGATACGCGCATTGATGTTGATACGCGCGTTAACTTTGATACGCGTATTGATGTTGATATGCGCGTTAACCTTGATACGCGCGTTGATGTTGATACGCGCGTTGATGTTGATATGCGCGTTAACCTTGATACGCGCATTGATGTTGATACGCGCGTTAACTTTGATACGCGTATTGATGTTGATATGCGCGTTAACCTTGATACCCGCATTGATGTTGATACGCGCGTTAACTTTGATACGCGCGTTGATGTTGATACGCGCGTTAACCTTGATACGCGTATTGATGTTGATACGCGCGTTAACCTTGATACGCGCGTTGATGTTGATACGCGCGTTAACCTTGATACGCGCCTTGATGTTGATACGCGCGTTAACTTTGATACGCGTATTGATGTTGATACGCGCATTAACCTTGATACGCGCATTGATGTTGATACGCGCGTTAACTTTGATACGCGTATTGATGTTGATACGCGCGTTAACCTTGATACGCGCATTGATGTTGATACGCGCGTTAACTTTGATACGCGTATTGATGTTGATACGCGCGTTAACCTTGATACGCGCGTTGATGTTGATATGCGCGTTAACCTTGATACGCGCATTGATCTGTTGAAGAGGTTGCCCCCCTTGCTCGATGCTTGTTACTTGTTGCATGAAGACTAATAAGTCTTGTACGGAGCGTTTGTTGCATAAGTGCTTGAACAAGTGTTGGTGCGTGTTTGCACACTGACTGGATTGTTGATAGCACTTTCCAGGATATCGTTGGCTTGCAGTTTCTGTTCTTAGCATAATTCTCGGAAGATCCGACGCAGGGGCGCGTTCCTCGAGCGATCCTTAGTTCTTTATGCTGAGCATGACCGTGCTAACTCTTTCTTGTGATAAGAGAAATAGAGTTGAGTGTTGTGTAGTGGCGTCTTCTGCCCCCCAGTCGAGGGACCGGCCCAAGGAGGAGCGTTACTCCTACTGAGGTAAGTATTTGTTGATTGGTGATTTTGATGCCTGTATTGATGATTGTCGCCCTTATGTTGAAGAGCTATGTTGTGCTGAATGTTGAAACAATCATTCTTGTCGTGTCTTTTGTGTGGATGACGGCATTGTATTTGATGTTGACATTATGAACTCTTTGCCATAAGTCCTTAGAGATGATGTTAACTCTTGGTTGCTGTCGGGCTGTCTGCTTCCAGCATGTTGAACCCTTTATGAATGGGTTGATGTTGATAATTCTTTGTTCATGCCTTTGCTTGCATGATATTTCGTCACCTGGACCTGTTTTCAATAATAATCATGTGATAACTTGTTAGCAATATTTCATACCTTGAGTTATCTATGCCGTCCATATGCTTTGGACTTGGAAGATAGGATAGATATCCTTAGATGATGAATGTGATGTTTGTAGTTGCGACTGTACGTCGCGCATTGTTAAGTGTTGTGATCGCCCCTCTTGGCTAGACTCCAAAGCATGGCGAGATGGGTAGAGCATAGGATGTTGCGACTTGCGCACTATAGGTTTTGTTTGTAAATGACGGTGGTAACTTCTGCTTGTTCCGCCGATTCCTGTTAGAGATGATGGCATTCTTTAATCTGTGCCATCTTTTGGATATGTTGAACTCGTTTCTGAGTCTGTTTGCCCCCCGGCTTCTATGCTTGAAGACTTGTTGTAGTTGTTCCTTAGTTGTTGCTTACGACTTGTTCGCTTTGAACTACGTCGTTTGAACCTGCTTTATACATAGTAGTTTGCATGATAACTTGTTAGTAATATTTCATACCGTTATCACTTACTGTGTTTATTTAATGTGGATGACTAGTAACGTAGACATAGTCCCTGCGGTCGTGACCGATAGCCACTTCCTGATTGATAAGTTGAGATGCTCTCCTGATTGCCTGCCTGATGCATTATGCATATTGCCCTTCTTTCCTGAATAGCTTGCCGCTATATGTGTTGCAACCTGCCGAGTATTTTTGCGTATAGCAATATATCTCAACAAGTATTGTATTTGAAAAGTGTTATCTTGGCTAAGCAAGATACTAGTTTATACCGTCTCTTAGTTCCACTCTAAGGCGACGTTGTACAAGACTCGACTTGTAAATTTTATGAGTTTTAAACAGGGTGCGCACCTGCCAGCGTGTATCAACCCGCGTTAGGGAAGCATACGTAAAAACATTTTTGTTTTTGAAGAAGCATTTTGTGAACCCTAAAAAGCTTGTTGATAAAATATTTGAAAAAATATTTTGACATTGAATGTGATACATCCAAAAAACCGTGTTGATAAAATTTTTGGAAAGGTGTTTGATACATAAAATATTTGATAAAATATTTGACAAAATATTTGGTAAAATATTTGAAAAATATATGTGATACATGATTCCTGCGTCCAGGGATCATGTAACACTTTTTTGAGAATATGAATTGTGATGCATGCTTTCTGCGTCCAGGAACCATGCAACACGGTTTGAAAATCCGTAGTACGGAATTGTCATCTAGCTAGAGGACTTTTTCCGTACAAAACGAATCCTGGCCCGGAATTCGGAGTGTCGTCTAGACAGAGGACACTTGTAATGAAGAATGAACCCTTACTTGGAATTCGGAGTGTCGTCTAAACAGAGGACACTCATAATAAAGAATGAACCCTTACTCGGAATTCGGAGTGTCGTCTAAACAGAGGACACTCATAATAAAGAATGAACCCTGACTTGGAATTCGGAGTGTCGTCTAAACAGAGGACACTCATAATAAAGAATGAACCCTGACTTGGAATTCGGAGTGTCGTCTAAACAGAGGACACTCATAATAAAGAATGAACCCTTACTTGGAATTCAGAGTGTCGTCTAAACAGAGGACACTCATAACTTAAGGGGTGATCAGCCCCGTATGCCCATCCTGTTCTGAATCCAGGGAATGGCTATGAACATGAGGATTTGCCTCTAACCAGAGATGTCACAGCATGTCATTTTTTTAGAAGTAAACATGGGGCTTGTCTTTTTTTTAAAAAAAAGAGGATACCACAACATGCTATTTTGATAGTAGGCCTTGGTGTTAATCCAAGGTATTGCTTGTAGCTGACGTCCTGAATAGCCGTCGTTTTGATAGTAAATCCGCAGGTTGTCATTGCGGTATATAAGTTGATTGTGCGCATAGCTTGATGGCTTTGTGTTGCCGGCACCTTCTTGAGATAGACGCCTGTATTATGAATGGAGAAATAAACTCCTTGTTGGTGTAGATAATAGATATGTTGGTGTTGTATACCATAAGTCCCTCCTTGAACACAATGCGTAGCTTGTATTGTTGAAGTAGATTTTTGTGCATAGGTTACTACTTGGTGTAATTCCTGAGTAGTAATCGTAGTGTAGCATGTACCTACAAGTAGAGTTACTTTTGTCAGATGATCGCAGTTTGCAAAAATATGAAGTCATGAAATTTTGTTTTAGTCATGCATATAATGAAGTAAAGGAATTTGATACGAGGATTCCTTGTTTGTGTAGGAAACTTCCCTGAGGGCGGATACGATAGGTGTAGATTATGATAGGCATGTATATATGCTAGGTAGGATTGCCGAGCACTTGTCAGCTTGGTGCCCCCCAAGTTGTTTGGCAGTTGTATCGCTGTTTCCTGATTTTATATTGGTTCAACTTCTAATAGTGCATGATCTGTCCTTGTGTAATGCCCCCGCCTTGTTTATTATTGCGATATGATTTTTAGTCTTGCGCGTATAAAATGCTTGAGACTTTGTGTTGTTGACGCGAGGAATATGTGTGTAGTTGTTACTTGGTGTTATTCCAAGGTAATATGCGTCATAATAATGTACCTACGAAAGTAGATTTATCCTTTATTAGATATTTAGAGTTCACACGACAGATTACAAGAAAGTGTCTAGTGATTACTTCTTTTGAAAATTACTGAGGCTAATAAGCATGAGTTGTACTTAATCTTTAAAAGATTGAACATAGATATGCGAAAAGGAGATAAGGAAGATAAAGGGATTGGTGATGTGTTTGACGTCCCCATAGGTGATTTGTTGGCTAGTTGACTCTGCCACGTGCCACATAGTTTCTCAATGCAACTACCGTGTTGAGCTCTTCAATCTCCCCTTTTGGAGATGAACAAAAGTTGATGTCATGCCCCCAAGTTTTACTTTGTTTGTGTTGTTCTTCAACATCTTTGTCAAGGAAGGCAGTTGTTGACTCAAGTGGGCGGTGAGGTTTGTTTTCTGGGAGTGTGAGATTTGCTTCTTCTGCAGTCATACTCCAAAGATTGTACAAATCGTCCCAATTGGTTCCGTAAGTGACGTTGTTTTTCTGGCGTTTGGCGATAGGTGGATTATCATTCGCCTTTTCTTTTCCCTTGCCTTTTTCTGAAGACTTGACACGAGGTTTCCTTTGATGCTTATTGCCATGGTCGATATACTTCATCATTTTTCCTTCTAAGATCAAGTTGTTTACATGAAATCTTAAGCTGACACAACCATCTGTCTCATGGCCACATACTTCGTGATTCTCGCACCATTTGCTTTTATCTTTTCCCAATGGGCCATTACGGAATTTAAAGGGTTTTTTCCACAGCTTGGTCTCCTTCATTTCTTTCAGGATGACAGACAATGGTGTGTTCAAAGGAACATATATGGCGAGATTGGTATCTTTGAGCCTTTGGGCATCTGACTGGAACAGTCTCTTTTGTCGCGGTTGCCTCTTTTCCCAGGAGACGTGTATCTCTTTTTCGATTATTGCTTTCAGGGTTCTTGTTGTCAATCCCGTGATTGGGATGTCGATGTCACTAGCAGGTTTTTTCGGTCCATCCTTGTGACAGATGTCAGCATCGCCTTGGCTTGTCCTTATGGAAGTACCTTCTTTGTGTATTTTGGATGACTCTGCTTGAGGCTTCTTTGGAGGGTTGTCGCCTTGATCGGTAAATTGATTTAATTTGCCTTTGAGGACGAAGCTGTTGATGCGGAGACGTAGGCTGACACAATTGTTTGTCTTGTGGCCGAAGACTTCGTGGTGTTCACACCACTTGTTTTTGTCTTTCCCCAACGGGCCGGTTCTGAAATTGTTCGGTGCTTTCCACATTTTTGCATTCTTCAGTTCTTTCAATATTTCGGACGGCGGGGCTTTCAAAGGAATGCAATCCGTGAGGTTTACTCCTTTTGGCTTCTGGAAATTTCCTGAAGGGGGCTTATTGGCTGAGGCTGCCAATTTTTTCCCTGCTGACCGCTTGAAGGCGGTTTTGCTTGATTCTGCTTTGGGGGTTGTTTCCATGCCTCCTTTTGGTATTGTGCTATCACATACAGGTTGCATGAGCGTGCAGCTTCATGCCTTGGCTGTTGGTACTGGAGGGTACCTTCCGTGCATTGTGCGGGTGATGCATTTCTTGTTGGGGTGAAGAAAGCACTGGAAGTGGCAACAGGGATGTGGAAGGATCCAAGTTGTCTTCTTATTGTCTTCTGCGAGGTCATGGGCAAGGCGTTGTGGTATGCGGTGTGCTCCTTGTCTTTTGATGAGAGATCAATGACATCGTCAAAGGCGGCATCCTTTATGTCAGCGTACTCCAAGTTGGTGTTATCGGACTCGTGCATTTCTGGCTCGAAACCAGGTGGATGCGCGTGGTGTTTGTCCTTTGGCTCTCTGTGCTGTGCGTTGGGCACATTGTCAGTTGGTATGGATGAAGCTACGGAAGTAGCACTTGGGATGTGGGAGGGTCGCGACTGGCTCCCAGCTGGAGCTTGGCCTCCTGTTCTTTTGTTTGCCGGGGACTTCTTTGGATGTCCAGGCCTTTTCCTTGTGTTTTTGACCTCTTCGGGAGGGTTGTGATCACTCGCCATGATTTCTGTTGTACGGTAGCTTGTTGTTCGAATCACGTAGACGACGCCAATGTTGCGTCCGGATGAACTAACTCGTGGGGACGCGTCTATTCGCGTGGTTGTGCGGGCCTTTGTAACCCTTCCGTTGGGAGGAGGTTGGGCCACTGACGAGTGTTCAGGCTTGCTCCCGTACGAAGTCTGTGTCTCGGTATGGCTGTGACTCGGCAAGGTTGTGACCCGGCGAGGTTGTGACCCGGCAAGGTTGTGACCCGGCAAGGTTGTGACCCGGCAAGGTTGTGACCCGGCAAGGTTGTGGCCCGGCAAGGTTGTGACTCGGAAAGGTTGTGACCCGGCAAGGTTGTGACCCGGCAAGGTTGTGACTCGGAAAGGTTGTGACTTGGGTGTCGGATCCTGCACAAAGGACCAATGCTAGCACGGAGAGGGGGGGGGGGTGGTGCTAGCGGAGCCCTCTCCGATGCTTAAGTCACTATAGTGGCAAAAAGGTAATTTCTAGAGAGAGAGAATTTCTAGAGAGAAGTCAGAGCTCAAAATACCAAAGTTGGGCAAATGAGAGAATGAATGAAAATGGGTGGCCAAGACCTCCTATTTATAGGCTTTCTTGGGACCGGACCCGGTTTTAGAGCGGTTTGATGACGGTTCAAGATCATGCGGTAACCGTCATCCATATTGGTAATGTGCGAACTTTACTTCTCTACACGCAACGGTAATCGCGGGTACGGTAGTCGCGCGATACCCGTAAGGTAATCCGGACCTCGTCGAATTTGGGCGATTCGGCGAGGTCCGGATTGCAAGCAACCCGGACGTCCGGGTTACTGCAACCCGGAGGTCCGGGTTGCAATGCAATCCGGACGTCCGGATTGCATTGCAATTCGGACCTCCGGGTTGCTTTATGCAACCCGGAGGTCCGGTCCGGACGCGCGTAAAGGTGCTTCCGGACCGTTTTGATACCGTGGGAGATGTTTTTAAACCGAGATGTAATTTTCGACACGTTTACGAGGCCCGAAAAATAAACACGAACCCGAATTGGACATTTATCCATCAGTAGTTAACTATGTTATCATTAATTTCAACACTTTTCATTATATTAGTGACTCAATCAAACAAATATATATATATATATATATATATATATATATATATATATATATATATATATATATATATATATATATATTTGTTAAGACTAGGAAAAAGGCACGCGCGTTGCTCGTGCGGCTAATCCAACATATTTATATATAACAATTTTATTAAGAACTAAAATAATTATATAGAAATAGAATGACATCCTTTACATGATAATTAATTTTTAGCATTGAAATTAAAATTTGGAGCGGCCTTTGAGTACTCATGAGTTTATCATAACTTGGAAGTAGCCATACACAAATCTCATAATCTCGTCGCTTCTCGCTGGAAGGTTAACAACATGGTAACACCAATGTTATCGAGTCTCGCAACTGCGCGACGCCCAACTCAAGGCCTATGTAACCTGCTCTAACAATCACACAAAATGTTCGGTTCCTATTAGTTATATAGTTGCTTCAAGCACAATATATTGCATCTCTTATCTCTCAGATAGAATGTGTTTTTTACATCAGTTCATTGAACACCAAGATTTGTCAATCTAATCGAAAGTTTACATATGATTGAAAGTAAATTAAAAGCAAATCACACACCAATAGAACATCCATATATATCTTGCAGTTGAACAAACCAGTTGCAATGATCATAACTTAATACTTGAAGGTTTATTCAACTGCACTAACAAGGATCTTGTATGAAAGATCTGCTTTAACTATTTCTATGCTAAGAATCAACTCCATTCCAGCTATGATTTCACTGTTTGAAAAAAAAAAAAAAAAAAAACTATCATCACTGAATATATATTTTCATTTTTACTGAATAGCGAAGCAGTTTGATTGTATTGGAATAACATTGTTGAAGAATATAGAACCATATTATTATATTTTTCTGCTATCATTTAGGGAGTAATCTCTACATACCACTTCTAGCATAAAAATGGAATCCTGATAATATAAACTCACAACAGAAAACCATAAACACAAAAGTTAGCAAAGCTTGTAAGAAAATCTTAGGAAGAGTAATTATAGAAATGAATGGTAGGGAAAGCACAGTAGAACCACTAAGAAGTACTCCTTCAGATATGTATTAATTTTTTAGCAGTGGAGACGTCTAGTATGTCATAAATTTCTCAAAAGAAAATAAAAGAGTGCAAATTAGTCATTACTAACCTTCGGAGAGCGTATATGCATTGCTAAGTGTAGGCCATTTATAAGGTCCACCTAAAATATAGAAGAACCAGTAAGTTGAAATTAGTAGAAGCGATCTCATAATGTAACAATTTCTTCCTAGATGAAAAAAATGACAGTAGATTTGTTAGAAACAAGTAATGTTGAACACTGGGTAGGGTATAATTATCTTATACTACTGACGCCATCTATTTCATTCACAAATCTAAAGGACTTTCACCCACTTTATTAGTAAGAACGAACATGATCATTTTTTACCACAGAAGAAACAACTTATGTTTCACGCAACATACTTCATACATTTGTGTCCATATGTACGTAAACTATACATCACATATAATAATAAAAAATTACATAAAAATAGTGATATAAGCAATCGAATTAACTTCGAGAAAAAATAATAATCCAATTAACTACATTGCAACAAATATAAATATTGGATTGACATATTTGTGAACAAAAAGTTTCATTAATGATCCTTCGTAGATAAAAATGGGCACATATTGTTAAAAATGGGCACACGCGTTGCATGTGCGACTAATCCAACATTCAAAATATTAACAAATTTATTGAGAACTTAAATAATTATATAAATTTTACTTAAAATGATAGTTAATAGCCTTCAATAACAACTTGGGGCAGCCTAACGAGTTCTGATTATTCGTTTATGATAACTTGAAGTAGCCATTTTTAATGCTGACCATTAATCATTGTTCTAGCCTTCATGTATTAATCTCATTTTGCTTCTCGCTCAAAAGCTCTCGAAAAACCACGGTAACACACCAAGATTATTAAGTGTCACAACTGCAATCAATTCAATGCTAATGTAACCTCCAACAATCACACACTTTTCGGTTCTTGTTTGCTTTATAATTGCTTCAAGCACATTATACTGCATCTTCTATCTCTCATGTAGAAGATGTTTTTTTCTCCGTTCCTTCAACACCAAAATTTGTCAACCTAATTGAAGTTATTTATGATTGAAAGTAAATTAGAAGCAAATCACACACCAACAGAATATCCATGTATCTTGAAGTTGAATGAATCGGTAGCAATAATCATAACTTGGTACTTGAAGGTTTGTCAACTACACTAACAAGGGTATTGGATTCACGGTCGACTTTAACGATTTCTATGTGGACAATCAACTATATTCATGCATTAAGTAGGAGATATATGATATTAATATTTGAGAAAACAAAATTAGCATCACTGAACATTTTTTTTTTTTTTACCGTGGAGCTAAGCAGTTAATTGTCTTGGAATGACATTATTCAAGAATAGAACATTCTTATTTACTTTTTTATGCTACAGATTATTCTCCACGTTCCACTTTCAACACAAACATGAAATACTGGAGCCTTGGAATCCTGATAATAGAAAAGAAAAGCATAATTGAACCAGTAAGAGTCTTCATTCAACTCCTTCAGATATGTATTAATGTTTTTTTTTTCGAGGTGAAAACATCAAGTATGTCATAAATTTGTCAAAAGGAAATAAAATAGTGCAAATTAGTCATTACTAACCTTAAGTGAACATATATGTCTTGGTAAATGCAAACCATTTATAAGGTGTCACCTGAAATATAAAAAGATCAGTCAATTGAGATAGTAGAAACGGTCTCAATAATGTACCAATTTCTTTCTATATAAAAAATGACAGTAGTATTTATTAGAAACAAGTAATGCTGAAAATTGGATATAATTATCTTACATTCACGGCGACATCTCTTTCCTTCACAAATCTAAATGATTTTCCCCCACTATCTTAGTAAGAACGTAAATGATCATTTTTTTTACTATGGAACAAACAATCAATGATTCAGGCAACATACTTCAAAAATTTATGTCCATATGTACGTAAACTATACATCAAATATTGGCAAAAAAATTACTTAACAAGAGTGATATATGTAATCCAATTAACATCAACAAAAGAAAAAAGTAATCCAATTAGCTACGTTGTAACAAATGTACTGCATTGTTATACCAAAAAAATGACATATTTGTAACCATTTTTTTTTTTCATTAATGATCCTAGGTAGATTAATATGAAGGCCAATATTCTATCCAGGGAAACAAAATGAAGGTGAGGATACACCATTCATTTTCCTTGACAAAGTTTGCTTCACCTATCATATATGACAGTTCATTAATCAAAATCAGACATGAGAACTGTCTTATCTTCTTCTCTGGCCCTAAATTTGATAAATTGAATTACTTTTTTTATGGAAGGGTCACATAAAAAAAGTGAGAAATGAAAAAGAAGCTATTGAAGTAAAGATAGATGAAACACAAAACATACACTAAAACACAAGTTAATAGAACATAATCTGTACAATGTTATCCCCTGACAAACCACCATAGAGTGCAAACTTCAGTTAACATAATAAAATGTTTTTGTAAAGCGTCATAAAATTTCAGTATGGATTAAACTTTTTCAACAGTGATTGCTATTTGACAATCAAGTTCCTTATAGAGCTATGCAATTTTAGGAGAGTTAATTATTTAAGCAAACTTATGAAACACAACAAATAAATGGAAGTAAATAGTAAGAAGCAAAATATTTGAAGCAACATGCATTTCATTGAACATGTTGGGTGGACAAATAAGAACCTACAAAGGGAATTTTGAACTAAAGAACACTGAAAATAAGAGAGGTTGATGCTTACATCCACCTGACAGAAGTAGCCACAATTGCAGGGCGGATGAGACTCAATTGAAGGTCGAATCTAAACATACGACGATAGGAATTAGGACCGAGCCAAATAATAACCAACGAAGTTAAAAAAAAAAATTTGTAATACCAAATAATAGTTAGTATAAGGGAAGTTGATGCTTACCTGCGCCTGGCAAAAGGGGCTAGAATTGCAGTGCAAATGAGACTCAATTGAAGGTCGAATCTGACAGAAGACAATGGGAATTAGGACTGTGACGTATCGTATGGCGGCCTTGAACGGTGAAATGAAGGCGACTGATGAGGGCATGCCGAAAACGAAGTGTAGTAGTAGAGGAAGTTACCGAATGTGAGTTTGTATGTGAGGTTGGGACAAAAATTTGGGAGGGAGACAGATGAGAAGTCATGGATTAATTTTGAGGGGCAATTGGATGTTTATTTGTTAAAGGAAGCATGTGCAAATGAATAGATGTGTGAATAAGAAATAAGGGCCAAGAAAGACAACTGTTGGAGTAATATACATGGGATTTGCCAAGCAAGACGGCTCTTAGTTTGGGGTAATTAGGATTCGTGGTATTTGCCAAGTAGTACAACTGTTGGTACTTAAAAATTTAAAATATGTGAGGACAAATTGAGTGTGAGGACAAATTTTAAATATTCAGCTTTTTATTTATGTAATAGATATATCCGGAATCGGTTAGGCACACATAATTAAGTACATTGCATTATATATAGTTAGACCGAAAATCGAAGAATTCAGTAGGAATGATTCAAGACCCCAGGGGCAAGTGTTTGAATACTAGTAGTGTAGAGGAAGCTAATTTCTATATAACAACTTCCAACTCCATCATTTTCATTTTCCCCACATGAGGCTTGCTTGTTGGGTATTGGTAATAGCTAGCTACTTGTATATACATATTTTTATACTATAATATAAATTACTAAATTTACAAAAAAATGTGAAGTATAGTGTGGAGAATTTTTTTTTTTTGTAAAAAGGACTACATTTTGTTAACATTTACATTATGGTACTATATATATTCTTAATGTTATCATTTATTTGTAAATCAAATTTATCGAAGAAAATCGATTAAAACAAATTCAATGGGATCACACCACATTAAATTGAAATATATCACCTCCACCTGAGATTTCTCAGTCAGCAGCAAGCAAAACCAAAAATATTGTATATGCAGTCAAAGCAAGAAAGGTATTGACCATCTTGGGGTTTGTAGAACATGGCAGAGTCAAATGTAACAAACTTAGAGTCCTTCTTTAATCAGTTTCGGCACTAAATCCCATGCATGAATTACAATACCCCCAATCATGCATTTAATATATTTGGTTTTTTTTATGGTGTCCTAAGAAAGGCTCATCGGAGAATACACTTAAATAAGTATTATACACATTATGTTATCCGATAAATATTCTGTATTCACATGATTCGACAAAATTTGAACTCGAAATTATGAAGTGTTGTATTATACAATATAGTGGCTAATACGTGTATAGTAGTTTTTTTTTTTTTTTTTTGCTAATTGCAAAAGGCACCCTTGATGGAACTTTAGAAGTTTGGTTTAGTTAGGGTTAGGTCCTGTTTTAACAACGTTTTGTACTAAACTATGTCACCTAATTTGTCATCCTTTCAAGGCTACTTTTAATGACCATATACATATGGGATATTCGTGATTTGGAGAATAACGTATTTGTGTTATATCAATGTATAGTTTTTTTGGAGGAACATAACTCCTTAATCTAGAAGTTTGTGTGATGCTTGTTATCTTGAATAATTAGATAGTACGGCACAGTCCCAAAATACTATTCGTAATTGTCGTTGCATAAACCTTCTTATTTCACATATAGAATAATAATTATTACTTACAAATTAATAATATTTTCGTTTTTACTTGACACGTACTCAGATATCCGAGCATCGTTCTTGACATTCTTCAATATATAAAATGACGAGTTTATAAGTTTGTAAGAATCACATTATATGGGGTCTGCTAAAAAATCTACAAAACATAAGGACCTTAATCTAAATAGGAGGAGTCAGTGCCATGGCAATCAATACACGAAAACAATACATAAACCTTATCTAGATAAACAATGAGACATATATATAACAAAAAAAAGGGATGATGTAATGTGGGTTATTTTTGTGAAAGTGGGGTGGCGGCAACTTTGGATAGAAGAGGAGCGTCTTCTTCTCGTCTTTATTTAACTTTCTTCCCCACTCATTAATTGATTAATAAATAGTGACAGACTTTATTAATTTTTTATGTATAATAATAACTAGGTTTTTTTTTTAACTTTTCCATGTAAATTTTAGACTTATAAAGTATGTAACAACCCTATGTAAACATGTTAACTACAATCAGTGACAGCTCTCAAGGCTAGGATTAGTAATAAAGATTAAAACTTAAGAATATACGCAGAATAAATAACACTCAATGGAGTTTAAACTCGAGCCTTTCAATTTTCAATGCATAATTACATAAATTAAAGAAATGTTTTTTTTACCTCTTATATTCTCAATATGAGTCTGCCCTCAACAATACACAAGCTCTAAATAAGTTAATGAAGCAAACATATGAACCATATATAGTGTTTCATTATTTAACTAGAAGTTTCAAATTTAATTTATGGGATTGAAAAAAATATTCATACGTAATGTTTTACTCATTACATGGTAGTGTAACCGAGTATATGTAAGGATTATTATAGGTTAGAGTAAATCTGCTATGAATGATGCCCTTTTTAGATTTGGACATTGGAGCGGTACAGTCTAGAAATGTTATTATGGCCTAGATCGGAACTGTTTAATACAGTTCTGAACCACAGTTATCAAATTGGCTCTGGTTTATTAGTAAAAGAAATGATTCGATTCAAACTACTTTTTTTAAAGTTTATATTAAATCATGTAAATAAATAGTTCCGAAATTTGTTTGGATTCGATTCGGTCTGAGTTTTATAATTGTTACATGTTTGCTGAAGTCAATTTCAAACCAATATAGCCGAACCGGTTTAAAAGCTTAACCCTAACCCTCTTGATAGAACTAGGAGTTCCCTAAAGACAATCAGCCAGAAAAAAAAAATCAAGTCTTTTAATTGGGTTAAAGGTAATTTTGGTGTCACATGTTCGACTAGTGTAGGCTTTTAGTGTCATATGTTTAATTTTGTAAGTTTTTGGTATCATATGTTTGAGAGGTTGTATGTTTTTTGTGCTTCCGTTTGTCAACAGTTAGTTTGACCGTTTAATACTTTTATTTTGTTCAATTTAGTCCAAATTTATATTACTAAAATTTAATATTTACAATTTAGTCCCTATTTTCTCAATTCACCGCCGGCCACCACCTCCAATGCCGTCGACCATCACGAAAAGGGCTGGCCATCACCAATTGGTGGTGGCTACAGCCCTAATCGGGTCGGCCTCCACCAATTCGGGTGGTTTCCGGCCCCATTTGGTGGTGGCCGGCCCGATTAGGGTTGTAGCCACCACCAATTGGGGCCGGCCACCACCAATTGGGGTGGTTTCCGGCCCCAAGTGGTGGTGGTCGGCCCTTTTCGTGGTGGTCAGCGGCTTTGGAGGTGGTGGGTGGTGGGTGGTGGCCGGTGGTGACTTGAGCAAACAATAAGGACTAAATTGTAAATATTAAGTTTTAGAAACATAAATTTGAGGACTAAATTGAACAAAATATAAGTATTTAACGGTCAAACTAACTGTTGACTAACGGAAGTACAAAAAACATACAACCTCTTAAACATATGGCACAAAAAATTTATAAAATTAAACATACGACACCAAAAACCTATAGTCAAACATGTGGCACCAAAAGTACATTTTAACCCTTTTAATTAGTATATATATATATCATTAGTATTTTAGCCTCGTGGTCAACTTATAAAGAAACTTGTTATAGTAAAATAGAAATTGTGCTGAACTTTAAATAATTAAAATAACATGTTTAGATTGATTCTTATATATATGGTCGAAGTCAGGTAGGTATATTTACGGAGATGCGTAAAATAAAGTAACATATCTTATATAAGTAAATTTATTTAACATAAAAAAAGATGGTATATAGATGGGGGGCCAGGCTTTTGGCACGTGAAGACGCTCCTTCCCTCTCTTCTCTGCATTAAATTTCACGTGGACGTGGGTTATCTTTCTTTTCATCGATGCTTTCCATAGCCTGCCTATTCCTTACTCCTCATGGCCCATTAAAAGTCCCCCTCTCTCTTTTTCTCTCAAAATCTCCCAAAAATTGTATTTCTTTAATTATTTATTTCCAACTAGACTAGATTATACTATCCTTTTATATCCCTAAAAAACTAAGATGTTCATAAATATGAGTAAAACAAGTTGCAGGTACCTTTTATGACTTTTTTTTTTTTGGCCAAAGGTACCTTTTATGACTGAATAACTAATATATCTATACAAAAGGCTTATTTTTACTACAGATACCAACTTTATTTTAGGAATCCCAACTTTATTTGCCATTTACACGAATAGTTACCATAGTAAAAGTTATAATAAATTAAAAACAAAAAGTTATACATCCAATAGTTTTTTTTTTAATAGATGGATGTTTGTAAATGATGTTTTAAGAGGGATTTGGTTTTTTACCACTGTCTTATATAGGTGCCGGTGCTAAAAATAATCATGAATCTTATTTTTTTATTAAGAAATAAAATACTAGATCGCTACAAGTGAGAATCAAGAATGTTTATAATGGGTAAACTATGTAAACTTTTTTTTTCAAAGATTTTGTTAAGTTATGGATTCTGATTATCTTGGTTTCAGGAATATAATTTTATCATTTACGGGCTATTTATATAGCGATGTATTTTATGTAAAGTGTGATCTAATGATAATCAATAAAATCGACAATCCATTGCCCATGGACGTAGGTCGAATTGACCGAACCACGTAAAATCATGTCTTCTTTATTTCTTTATTTTGTAATCGTTTGTGAGTGTTGAGAGAATCGATTCTAACATATTTGACATATAATTATATTTCATTGGGAAAATTATGTAAAACATATAACATGTTTGAAAAAGATGATTTTTTATATCAATATGTTTTCAAATGCACACCATATTTCACAACGATAATAATTAATTGTTACTAATTCTTTCATTCATCCGTTCCAAATTATCGTTAAATATATTACAAATGTACAAATTAATTGAATATTTTTCAAAGTATCACAACAAATTAAGCCCTAATGAATTGTATCATTGTTACAATTGATTCAAACCGGACCACAACCGTCAACCGGTTGGGGTTCAATTGAGTCATAATTGAGCCGAGAAGCTATTGTAACACTAGTATACGTTATTATGTCATGATTTTGATATTTAGAAAAGTATTCAGTTACTTTTGTAAATTTAAAATGTACTTGAGGACAACTTATGTCAGATGATTGTCGGAAGTATCAATTACCATCGTTATGAAACATGTTGGTACAAAAAAAAAACCATATGTTTCAAACACATTGTGTGATTTACATACTTTTCTTTATTGGACCTCCCGCATTAGGACTTAAGATTAGATCTCATAGTCAAATAAAATACTAATGAAGTATAATAATAATAATAATAATAATAATAATGATGATGTAGTCTTACAAAATAATGGGAGTCTTACACTAAAATAGCATGGTTTCCGAATATATTTTCTTTTAAGAATAAATTTAAGTCTTAGTAAAAATACATGATAATAAGGTGACGTTTGTCACCCTATTTTGTACATAGCTCCACCATTAACTGTTAAACCATATTACATACATGATATTAAAATATGTCATTCATATAATGAATATAGATATTTCATGAGTGTGTAAATGACATGACGAGGTTATATGATGGACAACGTACGAGTTTTGTTCTTGGGTTGTTGCTGATATTGTTTCACTCGATGAGGATAAGTGTAGTGGAAGAAGGTGAATGATTGGTGATTGTAATGGGGTTTGTTTTATTCAACTAGTTGTTGTTTCAACACCATCATAAATATGTACGTGGAGTAGACTTCAACTAGCTAGGAATTCGTAAAGCATATATATATGTATCACCAATACCCGATCACTATTGGATTATTGTTTTGATTTGTGAAAAAAAGGGGAAGAATAAATAACTTTGTTGTGAGCCAATCATATATATATATATATATATATATTGATAGTTGATAATGTTGTTAGTAGGAAGTCAGAATTTCTGTTTAGGGGCAGTTAATGGTAAATAATTAGTAAAAACAAATTTAAGAAAGTAAATGTAAAAAATTAAAGGGCCAAACTAATAATTATTATAAATTTTTCATTAAAAATTATGCATCATAAAAAGTTGACGAGGCAATTAACCATCGTCTTCTTAATGTAGTTTCGTCCCTGACCAAATAGTGATTTCATAAGTTATCCTAAGGGGTGGCTTAAGTGCACAAGATTTACACATAGCTAGTGTTTCTGATAAGATTCGAATTCATGAAATTAATTGGTTGATCATTCATTGTTTGTGGAGAGTTTGATTGGTGATTAAACCCCAGCGAGCTCTTCTTACCGGATGAATGAGAGCAAGTTTGGACCGCATGCAAAACCACTAGAGACTTCAGCCTCGTGAATATATATGGTCGTTTAGTTTCCAGTCTTATTGTACTAGCTATCTAGTTAGAATGAGTAGTTAGTATACGCATGCACTTGATCAGTATATATACGTAAGACCTGCATATATATATAGTACATTCATTATAGGGTTAATAACCTAGGAGAGGTCTGAAATTTAACTCATGTTAACGGGACAGGTCTGAAGTTTAAAATGTTGATTTTAGAGGTCTGAAGTTTCAATTTTGTTGATAACAACGGCCTCCGTCTGTTTTTACCATTAATTGTGACGGAAGTTGGTCACATGCTTGGCATGTGACCGGAAATAAAATAAATTTCCAAAAATGCCCTTCTATCAAGTGTGCCCCTCACATGCTTGAAGTGAAAAGACCAAAATGCCCTTAAGGCCACCATGGCTCCGGCCACCGCCACCTGGCTCCGGCGACCACCACCCAACTCTGGCAACCACGACTCCGGCTCCGGTGACTACCAATCCAGCTCCGACGACCACCACCGTACTCCGGCGACCACCACCACGGCTCCGATTGGGCCCAAATCGGGGCCACAAAGCTCCGATCAGAGCTTTTTTGGCTGAGGTGGTGGCCGGAGCCGGGTCGTCGGAGCCGGTGGTGGTCGCCGGAGTCGAGGTGGTGGTCGCCGGAGTCGGGTGGTGGTCGCCGGAGCTTGGTGGTTTTAATTTTACTTTAGGGGTAAAATTGTCATTTCACATTTTTTTAAATAAAACAAAATATTAAAGGGGCAAAAATGTCATTTCACACAATTCTGTTAAATTTAACCCTAAAAATGGACGGAAAACCTTAAATCAACAAAGTTGAAACTTCAGACCTCTCAAATCAACATTTTAAACTTTAGACCTCTCAAATCAACATTTTAAACTTTAGACATCTCCCGTTATCATGGGTAAACTTCAGACCGTTATTAACACATTTTATACGAAAAACAAACCGTAGCTAATTTAATCACATGACAGTGTAAGAGAGAAGAAGCATTTAAACCCCTAAAATGAATAGAGCTGACCTGCAGTCTTTGGATCTTGTGTCCTCTTCTCTTCTACTTATTTCACATCTAAATCTAAATTCTATCATATTTATTATTGTATATATATAATGGATATATATTATATTATATTATATTATAATGCATGCATCTATATATTCAGTTCACAAATTCCGTAGTATTGTGCTATAGAGAGCGTAATATTGGATTTTAAACACACTAGAAAAAGCTACGTAATTGAATAATATTATACCATTTCTATGTCTATAAATATATTGGGTATTTTTATATACTATACTATACTATTATATATTTATATTATTTTGAATATCCTAATAAAAGAGATGTTTTTTATGATACTTTTGATTTACGAATAATATTTTCATAAGAAATAGATGTCACGGCATTCAAATAATATATGATATTATTATATAATAATTAATAATTTACATATACTATTTTAACTAACTAACAATAACATTCGCATTTTTTAATGTATAATAATGTAAAAGTGACTAATATTAATTAATTTTTAAAATAAATTAGTACAATACAGATTCTGTGTATAAATCGTCTTGAACATTACTGTAACTCTTTATCTATTGGATTTAAATCTCCTCTTTATTCTATTTTCTTGAAGTCATAAGGTTATTATTAGAAGTACAACATCAGTACGTATTATATTTATAATAATTTACACATTATGTAAAGGTAATTGAATTGTTGTATTATGGCCAATTTTTTTTTTAAATAATTGTTGTATTGAATATTTTTCAATTTTCACAGCTTCAACAAGTTTAAATGCAAGATTTCTAATTAATAAATAAAACTCTGAACTATCTATCATAATTTTAATAAATGTAATTAGGGACGAAGTTACAATGGAACTAGGGACAAACAATTGCCATCTGAATGACTCATAATTCAACTATTACCCCTAAACACAATTTTATGGCTTCGTCCGTACTTGTAGTCAACTTTTTAAATCCTTTATCCAATATTCAATTATTAAACCCTTGGTGGCCAAAATAATTATTAAACCCTTGAGCAAAGCCAGGCTAATTAAGAAGACCATACAGAAATAGGCCAAATGGCAGGGGTTGAACGGTCATTTATTGATGACATGGCACTTGTTACCTCAGGGTAATGTCATCAACCGGACAGCCAGCCGGTCTGACTGGAACCGAAAGGTTCGATCAAAATAAAAGATCGTTAAATGTATAAACTCGGTTCAGTCGTTCGGTTTTAAGCGAACCAGTCAGAACACCGGTCTTTCGATTTGTGTCTGAACAAAAAAAGCAACCCAACAGAAATATGAAAGGAAGTAAAAGAAGAATTGGGTTGGATCAACAACATTTAACTTTTTTTTTTTTTTTTGTAAATATTGACTTCTTTTTTTTAACAACATTGGGTCTTCGATAGCAAATATTAATTTTTTTTATTAAAGTAATTGGGATGCACTATACATTTTCTTTAGTTAATTGGTATTGGGCTACAAAATATTATTTTATAGTGTAATAGACGAACCGCCGGTTCATCCACGGCTGCATTGGGTCAGATTGTGGCTGGATCGGGTTCAACCGACCGAATCGAAAACTGGACCCTAGACGGTTTTGGTTCCTGCCCGGTCTGGTAATATTGCTTCGGGGCAACCATAAATTCCAAGGAGACAATTAATTATTGCGACTGAGGAGAAAAAAAAGCAAAGGGTTAGTTGGCATAATAATTAATTAATCATTGACCCAAAACGAGTCGTATATTATTATTATTTATTATAGGGTTAAAGGTCTTTTGGTCCATGATGTTGGATCATTTTTGAGTTTTGGTCCATGATTTTTTTTCCCTAGTTTTGGTACCATATGTTTGCTGATTTTTTCTAGTTTTGGTCCGACCGTTACATTCCGTCCATTTTTTTACACGTACAAGTCACGTGATCCACCCTAAACTTTCAATTTTGTTCAATTTAGTCCCTCTAATACTTTCCTAACCTTTTTTTTGTTCAATTTAGTCCCGAAGTTTCAAAAATTCAATTGGACCTATTGTCCAATTGGGGTCAATTTTGAAACTTCGGGACTAAATTGAAAAAAAAGGGTTAAGAAAGTATTAGAGGGACTAAATTTAAAGTTTAGAGTAGATTACGTGACTTGAACATGTCAAAAAATGGACGGAATGTAACGGTTATACCAAAACTAGAAAAAATCTGCAAACATATAGTACCAAAACTAGGTAAAAAAAAACATCATTGACCAAAACCCAAAAGTTGTCAAACATCATGGACCAAAAGACCTGTTAACCCTTTATTATATAATTGCACCATTTGTAACGTCAATTATCAATATTTCTAAGGCGGAATTCGGTTTTATACAAATACTCTTCTTAACAATGACTGAATTAATTAATGTAATTGTTTCGACCTGCCCCGCGCGAGAGTACGGGTTGTCGAATATGTGCAATCTGGGTTGTGTCAAGTTCTCCAAGTCCACGCTGTCGACTCCACGCGTCCTCTTCAATCTGCATACAAGGGCAGTAACCAACACTCGAAGAGGGGGGGTGCTGGTTGAACCCTCTATGATGCCTCAATGAGAATCTAGAGAGATAAAGTTAGAGAAAAGTCAGAGCTCCTAAGCCAATCTCCAAACGAGTTAAAATGAAATGGGTGGCCAAGATTCCTATATATAGGAGCTCTTGAACCGAAGCATGTTTAGTGCGGTTCGCCTCCGGTTTAATAAGAAAATGTGAACCGGACGAGTCCGGACGATCCGGTGGTGGTCCGATCCACGCGTATTGCCTGTCCGGGCCGTTTTGACTCGCAAATCACGGGTATAGCGTTTTGATTCGTTTACGTGGGTTTGACGTGTTTGCGAGGTCCGAAATATAAATACGAACTCGAATTGGGCACATATCCATCACTTGCCCCCGAGTCAAGCAATGTCTTGACCCTTGCTTGAATCTATTTTAAGATAGGATAAATGCCCAATTTAGGCCCAGCACTGACCTCCGGGGTCGTCTTACTGACAGTCGGGCACGCGGGCCTTGTAATCGTTTACCTTCGAATTTATGAGCGAGTATTCATTTGCTGACATGGTTAGTGCGGCATGTGTACATATATAATAAATATATATAAGTAGTGGTGAACACGTGAGACACCGACATGGATGTTGACGTGTGTGTAGACATGTCTCATACATGTAAATAACTAATCATGCAACATGTAATGATATGTTACTACAACCATGAAACTAATCATGTCACGACATAAATATGAAACATGAATTTAATCAATGGTGTGATCATATGAAAATCATGAACATGTAAAAATTCGTGGACGGACACGTGTACGTGCAAATGAGTCAATGTATAGGTAAACATGGGTAACACTTAGAGTATGCAATTAAGGACTTAGCAAAAGTAGGGAGGAGGTAATAGTTACCCATATGTATAAATACCACTAGGATATTAGAGAAGAGCATCTTCTTGCTTAGCATCCACACTTAGTCGCAATAGTGGTCTCCTTTATTTCTCAAGGAGTAAGGTACTTAGTGTTGCGTCCGGATTGAACAGAGTCGTGGGTAGGGGTGAAACCAAAATCCGGTTGGTCCGAAAAACCGGTGAAAACCGAACCGGTTCGGACCGAAAAAACCGAATCCGAAATATTCGGTTTTGTTTTTGGTCGGATTTTTTTTTCTCTTGTTCTGATTTTTGGACCGGTTCGGATTTTGAGCTTTGAGGACCGTAGGGACCAAACCGACCATTATGTTAATTAAATATATATAATATATGTTATATTAGTTGATATTAATTAATATAAATAATTAATTAGCTTAATATAAATTATAAAAGAGGCACTTTTGAAGATTACTTTTTCTACTTTTATTTTATAATTTATTTAATTATAATAATGGAATTAATTTATCATTTTGATTTGATATAGTCCATGAAAATGACAAGAATTTATAATGATAATTGCTAATATTGGATTTTCGGTTAAAACCGAAAACCGAACCGAAAAACCGTACTACTAATGGACGGTTTATTTTTCCTCAAACGGTTTTTGGATGGTTTTTTTTAATAAAAAATCCGGACCGAAAATTTAGGTACCCGACCGAAACAAGCTAAAAACCGGTCCGACCGGTCCGGTTTCACCCCTAGTCGTGGGGACGCGTCTATTTACGTAGCTGTGCGGGCCGTAACCCTTCCGTCAGGAGGAGGTTGGGCCACTGACGAGTGTTCAGACTTGCTCCCGCGTGAGATCTGTGTCTCGGAAAGGTTGTGACTTGGCAAGGTTGTGACCCGGCGAGGTTGTGACCCGGCAAGGTTGTGACCCGGCAAGGTTGTGACCCGGCAAGGTTGTGACCCGGCAAGGTTGTGACCCGGCAAGGTTGTGACCCGGCAAGGTTGTGACCCGGCGAGGTTGTGACCCGGCAAGGTTGTGACCCAGGGCGGATGTGACTCAGGGCGTCGGAACCTGCACTAAGGACCAATGCTAGCACGGAGAGGGGGGTGGTGCTAGCGGAGCCCTCTCCGATGCTTAAGTCACTATAGTGGCAAAAAGGTAATTTCTAGAGAGAGAGAATTTCTAGAGAGAAGTCAGAGCTCAAAATACCAAAGTTGGGCAAATGAGAGAATGTGTGAAAATGGGTGGCCAAGACCTCCTATTTATAGGCTTTCTTGGGACCGGACCCGGTTTTAAAGCGGTTTGATGACGGTTCAAGAACGTGCGGTAACCGTCATCCTTGTTGGTAGTACGTGAACTTGACTTCTCTACGCGTAACAGTAATCGCGGGTAGGGTAATAGCGCGATACCCGTAAGGCAATCCGGACCTCGTCGAATTTGGGCAATTCGGCGAGGTCCGAATTGTCACGCAACCCGGACCTCCGGATTGCATTGCAACCCGGACGCGCGTAAACGCGCCTCCGGACCGTTTTGATACCGTGGGAGATGTTTTTAAACCGAGATGTAATTTTTGACGTGTCGACGAGTCCCGAAACGTAAACACGAACCCGAATTGGACACTTATCCATCACTTGCCCCCGAGTCAAGTAACGGTTTAGAACCTTTCTTGACTCTATTTTAAGTTAGGATATTTGTCCAATTTGAGTTTGACGCTAACCTTTCGGTTTTGATCGTTGGTTGGACGCAAGCATCTTGATTTTGTCCGTCGCTTGATTTTCCGGCCGAAAGGCTTTGTTTCCTATCATCATGGTTAGTGCAATAGGAAGTGTATATGCGCGAATATGATTATCGTCGGAGACATGAGCAAACGGTAATGCGCTATGCGAACATGTATCTATCAACATGTATGCATGAGTGATGGACGTGGCAAGATCGTAATTACACAATGCAAGAAATAGAAACCGTAAGCTTCTAAAATGACTAAGTGATTACCGAATCATGGATCATGCAATTGTAACATACGCACATAATGATGGGTTTGATACGTGCGACGTCAAGATATGCATAGGAGTAGATAGTTTTAAAAAGAGAGGATAGAGTATACCGTAGGGGTTTAGACTTGGGTGTAGACAAGCTAATCCTTTGATCCTTATCCACAAAGCATCTCTTTGGGATTAGTAAATACACATATCCCCATTTATCCTTCCAGCACCCTATGAGTTCACCATTCCACTCCCTTTGCAGGTAATTCATTCATCCTTTCCCGAAATTGCTTTTGTGCTTTAAAGTTTCTTCGCCGTCGTGGAGCTTAGATACGTTTTGACATTTTCGAGTCTGATTTTTGGCTTTTTTTTGGAAGTTGATACCACCATTCGACTCGGTTCGTCGCAAGGATTCCAGCGCCGCCTTCGGAGCCGCCAGAAGACCTCGCACGCGCCCTCACGCGCCGCCGCGAGTGGAGTGGCTTCGCCGGAGCGTGTGGCCCACGCGCCGCCTTCCCGGGCTCGCCTCGTTTCGGTCCACACCTTCCCGGAATCGTCTCGACGAGGGGAGTCCATTGGAATACCTTTCGTCACGTTTTGAGGTAGTTTGGGAACCCAATTTTAAAAGATAGCTTCGACTTGACTTTGGATGTCGCCGGATTGTTGTTCGTTTGGGCTATTTTTCGTTGTTGATGTATGGAACTGCTTGTTGATGCTTGTATATCAAATAATCGCTGATTGATTGCCGTTACTATCGCCGTTAGTTCATAACTTAGATGATTTTCACTCCCGTGGGTAGTTGAGGTAGAATTCCCCGTTCGGACATAGTGCCCCCGTGTCCTTGTGTAGGAGTTTTTGGTCGGTATGCATGATTTTCCTTCTTGGCGGGTTTTTGGTTGTCGGGGGTTGCCCAGTAACTTTAGGAATAGTCACTTATCGTCTTGATGCCTTAGAGAAAAAATTTCCTTAAGCGTTGCCACGTTCGATTCTTACGGTTCGTCGCGTTAATCCCCCGTTTGCATGATAGCCCCTTAGGATGTTAGTCCCTTCCTTGGTGCGTACCAACTTTACTATGTGCGTGGAACTTGGTCACGTGCGTTGATGTTGATACGCGCGTTGATGTTGATACGCGCGTTGACGTTGATACGCGCGTCGATGTTGATACGCGCGTTGATGTTGATACACGCGTTGACGTTGATACGCGCGTTGACGTTGATACGCGCGTCGATAATGAGTGTCAGGTATAGACTGTTGGTTATTACCTGCAAGTATGCTAAAACACTTAGGAAATATTTAAACGATATCTAATGCTTGTTACCATAGATGTCGTTGTATGAGCTTTGTCGATGAGCGTCGTAGGTGTGCTTAAGGGGCATGGCTACTCGTTGTATGCAATCCATCTTTGTTGACATGTATGTGCGTACATGGCAATACTTAGAAAATATTCTCCCCTTGTCGACATGCATCCTCGTCGACATGTATGTACGTACATGGAAACACTTAGAAGATATTCTCCCCTTGTCGACATGCAACCTTGTCGACATGTATGTACGTACATGGAAACACTTAGAAAATATTTTTCCTTGTCGACGTGCAACCTTGTCGACATGTATGTACGTACATGGAAACACTTAGAAAATATTTTCTCCTTGTCGACGTGCATCCTTGTCGACATGTATGTACGTACATGGAAACACTTAGAAAATATTTTTTCCTTGTCGACGTGCATCCTTGTCGACATGTATGTACGTACATGGAAACACTTAGAAAATATTTTTTCCTTGTCGACGTGCAACCTTGTCGACATGTATGTACGTACATGGAAACACTTAGAAAATATTTTCTCCTTGTCGACGTGCATCCTTGTCGACATGTATGTACGTACATGGAAACACTTAGAAAATATTTTTTCCTTGTCGACGTGCATCCTTGTCGACATGTATGTACGTACATGGAAACACTTAGAAAATATTTTTTCCTTGTCGACGTGCATCCTTGTCGACATGTATGTACGTACATGGAAACACTTAGAAAATATTTTCTCCTTGTCGACGTGCATCCTCGTCGACATGTATGTACGTACATGGAACTATGATACGCGCGTTAACTTTGATACGCGCATTGATGTTGATACGCGCGTTAACCTTGATACGCGCGTTGATGTTGATACGCGCGTTAACCTTGATACGCGCGTTGATGTTGATACACGCGTTAACCTTGATACGCGCGTTGATGTTGATACGCGCGTTAACCTTGATACGCGCGTTGATGTTGATACGCGTGTTAACCTTTATACGCGCGTTGATGTTGATACGCGCGTTAATGTGTTGAAGAGGTTGCCCCCCTTGCGCGATGCTTGTTACTTGCTGCACGAAGACTTAATAAGTCTTGTACGTTTGTGGTTGTTCTTACATGGAGCGTCTGTTGCATAAGTGCTTGAATAAGTGTTGGTGCGTGCTTGCGCACTGACTGTATTGTTGATAGCACTTTCCAAGATATTAGACCTTGTTGATTTTCCCAGTTATCGCCGGCTGCAGTTTCTGTTTTTAGCATGATTCTCGAAAGATCCGACGCAGGGGCGTGTTCCTCGAGCGATTCTTGGTTCTTTATGCTGATCATGACCGTGCTAACTCTTTCTTGTGATAAGAGAAATAGAGTTGAGGGTTGTGTAGTGGCGTCTTCTGCCCCCCGGTCGAGGGACCGGCCCAAGGAGGAGCGTTACTCCTACTGAGGTAAGTGTTTGTTGATAATTCTTTGTTCATGCTTTTTCTTGCATGACATTTCGTCACCTGGACATTGTTAAGTGCTGTGATTGCCCCTCTTGGCTAGACTCCAAGGCATGGCGAGATGGGTAGAGCATAGGATGTTGCGACTTGCGCATTGTAGGATGGGTGGCAACTTCTGCTTGTTCCGCCGAGTCCTGTTAGAGATGATGGCATTTTTAATCTGTGCCATCTTTTGGGTATGTTGAACTCATTTCTGAGTCTGTTTGCCCCCCGGCTTTTATGCTTGAAGACTTGTTGTAGTTGTTCCTTAGTTGTTGTTTACGACTTGTTCGGTTTGAACTACGTCGTTTGAACCTGCTTTATACACAGTAGTTTGCATGATAACTTGTTAGTAATATTTCATACTGTTACCACTTACTGTGTTTATTGAATGTGGATGACTAGTAACGTAGACATAGTCCCTGCGGTCGTGACCAATAGCCACTTCCTGATTGATAAGTTGAGATATTCTCCTGATTGCCTGCCTGATGCATTATGCATATTGCCCTTCTTTCCTGAATAGCTTGCCGCTATATGTGTTGCAAACTGCCGAGTATTTTTGCGTATAGCAATATATCTCAACAAGTAGTGTATTTGAAAAGTGTTATCTTGGCTAAGCAAGATACTAGTTTATACCGTCTCTTAGTTCCACTCTAAGGCGACGTTGTACAAGACTCGACTTGTAAATTTTACGAGTTTTAAACAGGGTACGCACCTGACAGCGTGTATCAACCCGCGTTGGGGAAGCATACGTAAAAACATTTTTGTTTTTGGAGAAACATTTTTGTGAACCCTAAAAGGCTTGTTGATAAAATATTTGAGAAAATATTTTGGCATTGAATGTGGTACATCCAAAAAATCGTGTTGATAAATTTTTTTGGAAAAGTGTTTGGTAAAATGTTTGAAAGAATATTTGTGATACACGATTCCTGCGTCCAGGGACCATGTAACACTTTTGAGAATATGAATTGTGATGCATGCTTTCTGCGTCCAGGAACCATGCAACACGGTTTGAAAATCTGTAGTACGAAATTGTCATCTTTGCCAGAGGACTTTTGCCGTATAAAACGAACCCTGATGGCGTTCGTAGTATGGGAATGCCGACTAGATAGAGGACATTTGCCATAAAGAGTGCACCCTGAACCGGATATACGCACTTGTTATAGTGGGGAAGTTGTCTAAACAGAGAACTTTTGCTGTATGAAACGAACCCTGATGGCGTTCGTAATATGGGAATGCCGACTAGATAGAGGACACTCGCCATACAGAGTGCACCCTGAGCCGGATATACGCACTTGTTGTAGAGTGGGGACGTTGTCTAAACAGAGAACTTCCGCCGTATAAAACGAACTCTGATGGCGTTCGTAATATGGGAATGCCGACTAGATAGAGGACACTCGCCATAAAGAGTGCACCCTGAACCGGATATACGCACTTGTTGTAGAGTGGGGACGTTGTCTAAACAGAGAACTTCCGCCGTATAAAACGAACTCTGATGGCGTTCGTAATATGGGAATGCCGACTAGATAGAGGACACTCGCCATAAAGAGTGCACCCTGAACCGGATATACGCACTTGTTGTAGAGTGGGGACGTTGTCTAAACAGAGAACTTCCGCCGCTTGAGGGGTGATCAGCCCCGTATGCCCATCCTGTTCTGAATCCAGGGAATGGCTATGAACATGAGGATTTGCCTCTAACCAGAGATGTCACAGCATGTCCTTTTTTAGAAGTGAACATGGGGCTTGTCTTTAAAAAAGAGGATACCACAACATGCTATTTTGATAGTAGGCCTTGGCGTTATTCCAAGGTATTTTTGTAGTAGGTCTTGGTGTTAATCCGAGACATTGCTTGTAGCTGGCGTCCTGAATAGTCGCCGTTTTGATAATAAATCCGCAGGTTGTTATTGCGGTATATAAGTTGATTGTGCACATAGCTTGATGGCTTTGTGTTGCTGGCATCTTCTAGAGATAGGCGCCTATGTTTTGAATGGAGAAATAAACTCCTTGTTGACGTAGATAACAGATATGTTGGTGTTGTATACCATAGATCCTTCCTTGAACACAATGCTTAACTTGTATTGTTGAAGTCGATTTTTGTGCATAGGTTACTACTTGGCGTAATTCCTGAGTAGTAATCGTAGTGTAGCATGTACTTCCAATTTTTTGATTCCATGATGACGCCTTGATGTAGTCATCAATATGAGTAGGTTGTTGTTGATAAGCGTTGCCATAACGCGTAATAGATTTTGCTTGCACATGGCATAATTTCTTGGATTATTGAAGTAGATAATAGGCGCGTAGTTTTGTTGCTTCGCGTTTAATCCAAAAAATAGCGTGCAAGAGATAAGTGAGTACCTACAAACGTAGATTGACTTTATTAGATACTTGCGCGTATTTACATTGATTATACTAGAAATAGTAGGAATGCGCAAAGTAATCTAAAAGAGAGTTGTTTCTCCTGTTTCGTCATGGTTGGTTTGATGACGATGTCGCGTAGTTGGTTGCAACAAATCGCCTCAGTGCACCTAGCGTGATGCATTCTTCGATTTCCCAGTTTAATGGTGGACACATGTTCGTGTTGTGCCCCCAAGTTTTATGGTACTTGCACCATTCTCTGATGTTGTTGCCCAAGAAAGCTGTCTCCGGGACAAGCGGACTTGGGAGCTTGTTTTCCAGCAGGTTGACGTAAATGTCTTCGGCCACCGTGTTTAGCGGTGTGAAGATGTTGTCGATATCAAAGCTTGCGTCTTCCTGGTTGTTCGTTTCTGCTCGAACTCCTTTGTCCCAACTGAGGGGTGTACCCCACCTAAGTTATTGCTCGCATAAGACTGCTGTCTCAAGCTTATCCTTTAGATCCGCCATGGTTTTTGTTGTTTGCCATCCATGAGTTCGTCCAAAGAGAAGGAAATATTTGGCGTTCATGTTTGCATAGAACACGCTTATCACTTCTTCTCTTGTTGCTTTCGCGGTTGAGGCATTAGAGGCAAATTTGATGAAGTATTCCATGATTGGCTCGTCTTCTCCCTGCTTAACGAGCCAAATCTGGTGCCATGGTGAGAACTGGATGCTTCCCTGTTGGTTCCAAACTGTAACAGCTTGTTCCGTCAATTGCTTCTTTCTTTCATCAACAACTTTCTGCCTCTTGAAGGAATTTATCATGGCCAGATGGTATTGGTGCTTTGCTCTCAAGGCATTGACGTAACAACGTCTTGCGGTTATCTGATCGCCGAGCACTTCCCCAATCCCATGTTCTGTTGGGAACTTCATCTTTTGGTGGACAGTGGAGGGCACGATCACATAGGGATTGTTCGTTGTTCGTCCCAAGATTCCGTTGTAGGCTCCGAGGGATTCTACAACTACAAAAGTGACGTTGATATGCAATGCTCTCCACCCCTGGCCAAGGATGACAGGAAGTGTGATTGTACCCAAGGGTTGTGTAGCTGCTCCTGCGAAGCTGACTAATGAGAAGGTTCTTGGGGACAAGTCTTTGACAGACTTTCCTAATTGTTCCAGAACTCTGACATGTAGAATGTCAGCAGAGCTTCCACCATCCACAAGAATTCTTTTCACATCGTACCCGTCAATATCCATGGTAATGACTAAAGCATCATCGTGGGGGTAAACGATATGCTTCAAGTCTTCCCTGGAGAATTGGATGACTACGTCTTCTTGCTCGGGCTGCTTGCGCTTTCCGTACTTTGGCAGTGTTGCTGCTTGGGATGCATAAATGTCCCGAGCATTAGATATGTGTCCTCCGGCGGCAGGCCCTCCGTGTATGACGTTAATTACCCCTCGCTTTGTTGGCGGAGGGTTGTCATGGACTTTCTCTTTTCCCTTGTTTGTTCTTTTTGATGACTCTGGTTGAGTCCTTCTTGGGGGGTTGTTGCCCTGATCAACAAATTGCTTCAATTCGCCCTTGAGGACGAAGTTGTTGATTCGGAAGCGTAGACTGACGCAGCTATCGGTCTCGTGGCCGAAGACTTCGTGGTTTTCACACCACTTATCCTTATCTCTTCCCAATGGGCCTTTCCTGAAGTTGTTTGGCTCCTTCCACATATTCGCGTCTTTCATTTCTTTCAAAATTACAGACAGCGGGGCATTCAGAGGGATGCAGTCGGCGAGATTTACTTCCTTTGGCTTCTGAAAATCCCCTTGGAAAGGTCTTTTCGGCTGAGGTTGCCAATGTCTTCCTTGTTGACCACTTGAATGTGGTTTTGGTTGGTTCTGCTTTGGATTATCTTTCGCCTTGGCTGCAGCGATTTTTGCCTTGTTCTGGCTTCTGAACCTTTCAAGGTCTATGTACTCCTTGACTCTTGCGGCTAATTCTTCCATGGATTCCGCTGGGCGCTTTGCCATTTTCTCAGCTAGGGCATTGCCTCTTCGTCCTAGATTTCGAATGAATGCTCGAACGATTTCTCCTTCGGTCAGGTTCCCCTGAATGTCAGAAATGTTCTGATTGAAGCGAACGTAGTAGTCGGCCAGGGATTCTTCGTTTTGTTGTTGGACGTCGTCCAAAGCGTTTGCCCCTTTTAACAATGTGCGCTCGCCCATGTACCGTTGAATGAACTTGGCCTTTAAGTCCGCCCATGAAGTAATGCTTCCACATGGAAGTGAAAAGAACCAGTGCGCTGCAGACCCGGCAAGAGTTTGTGAAAACGTCATTGTGAAATGATGCGGGTTCTTTGTCCTGCCTAGCAGAGAGGCCTCGTGCTTTTGCACGTGTTCAATTGGGTCTCCTTTTCCCCGGTAGGGGTCTCCTCCAATTCGGTACAGTGCGTCTGGGACGCGACTGTTCACCAAGTGATCAGCGAACGGATGTGACGCCCTTTCTTCAAGAGCGTGCATACCCTTCATTTTGGCCTCCTTCATCTTCTTCTCCACCATTTCTTCTAGCATTTCGGCGGTGAACCCTTTTACTGGTTCAGCATAACCTGTTGAAGGATTTTGCTGACCATTGTTGTGGTGGATGTCAGATTGATCCTTGCTTGTGGCCTGAAAAGGATCATCTCTCGTTGGCTGCTGTGGGTGGTAGAATGGGGGCTGCCTTTCGTTCCTCCATTGTTGGGCTCCTTGGAAAGGAGTGTATGACCGTGCAGCTTCATATCTTGCTTGTTGGTGTCCGCCCTGGAAAGGATTGTCATAGCGAGTAGTGTCTTGCGACATCTCTCTTGCTGGCGTAGCATACTGTTGGTTGGCCGGAGGTGGCTGAGCTGCGTATCCTTGGTTTTTTAGAGACTCGCGGAATGCGATAAGCTCTTCCAGCGCAGCCATCATCGCTGGAGTAACGGTGGACATCGGGTTTGCCCCCGCTCTTTGCTCGCCTTGCGGCATTTCTGTCTGGGATTCATCTCTATGTACTTTTGGCTCGAAACCAGGCGGATGTGCGTGGTGCTTGTCCCTTGGCTCTCTGTGATGTGCGTTGGGCACATTGCCAGTCGGTATGGATGAAGCTACGGAAGTAGCTCTTGGGATGTGGGAGGGTCCTGACTGGCTCCCAGTTGGAGCTTGGCATCCTGCTCTTTTGTTCACCGGGGACTTCCTGGGACGCCCGGGCCTTTTCCTTAAGTTTTTCACCTCTTCGGGAGGGTTGTGATCACTCGCCATGATTTCTGCGGTACTGTAGCTTTTTGTTCGAATCACGTAGACGGCGCCAATGTTGCGTCCGGATTGAACAGAGTCGTGGGGACGCGTCTATTTACGTAGCTGTGCGGGCCGTAACCCTTCCGTCAGGAGGAGGTTGGGCCACTGACGAGTGTTCAGACTTGCTCCCGCGTGAGGTCTGTGTCTCGGAAAGGTTGTGACTCGGCAAGGTTGTGACCCGGCGAGGTTGTGACCCGGCAAGGTTGTGACTCGGCAAGGTTGTGACCCGGCAAGGTTGTGACCCGGCAAGGTTGTGACCCGGCAAGGTTGTGACCCGGCAAGGTTGTGACCCGGCGGGGTTGTGACCCGGCAAGGTTGTGACCCAGGGCGGATGTGACTCAGGGCGTCGGAACCTGCACTAAGGACCAATGCTAGCACGGAGAGGGGGGGTGGTGCTAGCGGAGCCCTCTCCGATGCTTAAGTCACTATAGTGGCAAAAATGTAATTTCTAGAGAGAGAGAATTTCTAGAGAGAAGTCAGAGCTCAAAATACCAAAGTTGGGCAAATGAGAGAATGTGTGAAAATGGGTGGCCAAGACCTCCTATTTATAGGCTTTCTTGGGACCGGACACGGTTTTAAAGCGGTTTGATGACGGTTCAAGAACGTGCGGTAACCGTCATCCTTGTTGGTAGTACGTGAACTTGACTTCTCTACGCGTAACGGTAATCGCGGGTACGGTAATAGCGCGGTAATCCGTAAGGCAATCCGGACCTCGTCGAATTTGGGCAATTCGGCGAGGTCCGAATTGTCACGCAACCCGGACCTCCGGATTGTGAGCAATCCGGAGGTCCGGATTGCCACAACCCGGACGTCCGGGTTGCTGCAACCCGGACGCGCGTAAACGCGCCTCCGGACCGTTTTGATACCGTGGGAGATGTTTTTAAACCGAGATGTAATTTTTGACGTGTCGACGAGTCCTGAAACGTAAACACGAACCCGAATTGGACACTTATCCATCACTTAGGACCCAAAACTTTTCTTGGAACCGAAGTTAGTTCGATCCACCATCTAAACATCATCAATCGTTGACGGGAGCAGCCGCGGACGAGGACGACGCCACCAGGAGCTCCGCGACCAGTTCCGGCCACGACAGCGGCGGCGCGTGGAGTACAGTGGCGGCGCGTTGGCTTTTCGTGGAGGACGACGACGAATTTCACGTTGGCGCTGTAAGCATATGGTGATGGGCGCCGTAAATGGAAGCCCACTATATGTATATGTTACCTAAGTTAATTGGGTACATGTCACGTTAGGACATTGGGCCAGATCCAAATCCCAATTGACATGAGAGGCCCAAAATTGGGCCTCCTTATACATAGTGGCCGGCCGAATTATGTAGGTAAGTAAAGTGGACTTGTCCACTTTACTCCTCCTATATATATGGGGAGTTAGGGGTTTTATTAGGGTTTAATCACAATTCCCTTCAAGTGGTGATTTGAGAGAAAACCCTCCCCCCAAATACATCATAGTTCGGCCGAACCCACTACCTCACCAATAGGGATGGCAACGGGGCGGGTCGGGGCGGGTTTTTGCAGCCCCGGACCCGCCCCGCGGGTCGGCCTGGCTGACCCGGCCCCGGCCAAATGGGCCTTTCGGGTCGGGTCGGGTCGGGTCAGCAATCCCGCAGGTCGACCCGCGGGGCCCCGACCCGCCCCGTCATATGAACAATTTTTTTTTTTTTTTTACTTTTCAATATTAAATACAATTTTTTTTTGTCAAAATATTACATTATATATAAATTCAAAACATAAATCTAACATCAATCAAATATAAACAACAAACACATCAAATTCATTAAAAATACAAATTCAAATCCAAACACCAAATTAACAAATCCTAATAATCTAAATATAAATCTATTTGTAATTTGTTCCATGTTATTTATATTGGTACTATATTAACCATATTTTTTTATTAAATGTTAGATCATATTAACATAAAAAAAATTAAAAAAAAATATTATATATATATGGATTTCGGGGCGGGTCTACGGGGCCCCGGGTCTCTAGACCCGGACCCGCCCCGACCCGAGCCCGACCCGCCCCGGACCCGACCCGTGACCCGCGGGTCGGCGGGTCAAAACCGGGTCGGGGCCCCGCGGGTCAGCGGGGCCCCGAGACCCGTTGCCATCCCTACTCACCAAGGGTGTGCCAATTTGCCTTCGAGCAAACACTCCGGAGATCCGTCCCTTGCCAAGAATCGATCAGAGGCTTTGTTGTGAAGAATATACCACGTAGGGCTTCCTTCACAAGAACCCCTACGGGTGTCGACCAGAGGATCGTTAACTCCCTCCTACAATGATCTTGGGACTACGGACAACTGTAGAGGTATGTGTGAATATTCCGCTACGTAATTTCGATTACTAGCATGTACCATGATTTAGTTTCCGTAGTGATTACTCCCCGTAATCTAACAATGGTATCAGAGCATGTGTTAGGAGTTCATGATTTGATAAATTGGTGTTCTTGAAAAGTCATTAATTTGACCGAAAATTTTAAAAGAAAATTTAAATTTTCGATTTTTTGGTTGTTGTTAAAACCGAAATTTTTCATGATGTTCTTAGGTTATTTGATGTTCATGATCTTCAAGAAAAAGATGATATTTATCAAAATCAAACATTGGATTGTATATCTTATTAAAATTTGATCTTGAAATTTGACCACATTTCCCAAATCTGTGTTTTTCGCCGAAACTCTGAGTGTTTTACAAGGTAAAATTTTTAATTTCTTAGGAACCAAGTAAGATTTAAGCCGAAATTTTTAATGATATTTTTTACCATATTTTAATTTTTATTCTAGGAAACAATATATCTATAATTGGGAACATCAGGATAAATTCACATTAATATATAGAAATATATATAACTATCAATATATCTAAATAGGTTAAA
Organism: Clarkia xantiana subsp. parviflora; assembly: GCA_036873135.1. Classification (NCBI taxonomy): domain Eukaryota; kingdom Viridiplantae; phylum Streptophyta; class Magnoliopsida; order Myrtales; family Onagraceae; genus Clarkia; species Clarkia xantiana. The sequence goes on along the minus strand of JAPTYO010000008.1, from coordinate 12,394,083 downwards.
GATATTATTGATAGATTTTAGTTACCAAAAAGATTGAGAAAGTATATTGTTAATATATGTTTCCCTATTTAAGATATTGACAATAAATAATATATATATTTATATATAGGTGCCGATTTTTACATATATATATTGTTGATCGATTTAATCTTAAAGATAGAATCTTAGCAATAAATATATATATGTTTATAATAGGTCAGAATATATATATATATATATATATATAATTTGAAATTATTTTTATAGTTAATGTTACTTGGTGGCTAAGTTAAATATTTTTGGACTTTAAAACCCTACTTGGGCCACAAGTAAACATTTCGGCCCAACCTTTAATATTTTAATTATTGGGCCGGTCCAATATGTCAAACCGGGATGAATTAAAACCAAACCGGATTTTCTCAATCGGTTCGACCTAATCGGGTCGGGTCGGCCGGGGTAACTAAGTGGATCTAACCGAATCAGTTTTGTGTGTTGAACCGAACCCTATTTTTTTATTGGACCGGTTCAGACCAAACTAGATTTTACCGGACCGAACCGAACCGGATTTTCTGGACCAAACTGAACCGGACCAAACCGAACTAAAATTGACTGAACCGAATTTTCAAAACCGAATTCAAGTCAATTAAAATAGGGAGGTCAAGTTTTCAAATTCAAATGTTTTTGAACATCAATAGGCCTACACAGTGCTCAAGGGTTGATAACCTTTATGCCTTGTTTCGATTATTTGGATGGATCTCAGAGATACATGTTTTGGGACTGGTATAATTAGTGGGTTGAATTGCAATTGTTTATTATTCAATATATATTTATTTATGATTATAAATGTTGTCTTGACTGAGTCAAGCTAGCTGGATATTGCATACTGTGGGCTGAACCCTGGTTAAATATATGAAATGCGCACTAGGATAGACATGTTGTGATGGCTGGAAATGCCTAAGATTCATGTCTAGAATGCTGCATGAGTGAATATAAGCATGAATTGAAAATCAGCCCCTAATGTTTAAAATTATTTTAAAATCGAAAACCAGTCGCCAAATGTGTATGATGGATGTGAATGTTACATGTTTGACACGTATGCTAGAATGTTGAGGATGTAGCTGCATTTGATAATTTACTTGGAAGTAGTATTATGTATGCAAGCATGAGTTCCTCGGAACAATAGACGCATGGCGCGTAAGCATTAATGTGGTTTATGTGATGAATATTGCTGGTGTATGATAATTTACGTGTATAGTAGAATTGTATATGCATTAGTGAATTCATCGAAATATTTTTCCAAAACAAAAAGGACCTTGGGAAAGCCAAGATCGGGTATGCTTATTTTAAAATCCCCGTTCTGGTAATTTGCGATTAAAACCGTTGTAAAAGATTGATCTATTGGATGGAAGACGACGATAATGTGAACTCTTTCACAGCCATCTTCCATTGGTTTACTGGTGGTCGGTTGGTTTAGATGACCGAGGAATCATTATTTGTCGGATTCCATCTTAATAGATATTTGATGTATGCAATTCTTTCTCAAAATGTTATTGTCTCCCTGATTATGCGTGATTATCTATGTGTTAGTTTTCATGGCTGAACCGATACAGTTCTACGAACCTCGCAACTTGGAAGGCATGGATTATGATGCATGGAGAGACAATGTTATGGATCTCCTGATCGCTGCGGATCTTGACGATCAAGTCAATCCGACGACGAAAAGGATAAGTCTGGACGAATATGGAAATCCACATGAAAGCAACGACAAGAAAAGGTTGAGGAAGGATCGTAATGCACGAGAATTAATTCTCTCGCAACTGTCAACCGAAGTAGAAGGAGAGTTTATACAACTCAGCGCATTGCATCTTTGGCGTGCCATATACCTTCGCTTCAGTAAGGGTAAGGTCGTTGAAGCACGAGCCTTAATGGCATAATACTACAGTATTCTATGTAGTGATGACGGTGTAATAGCCTTTCATGATCCTGTTGACGAGTTAGACGTATGGACAAGGGCTCGGAAAGTAATGAGGATGTTTCCTCTTTTATGGTTTGTTGATAAAAAAAGGGCTCACGCGTCTGTTCAAATCGATTAAGACGACAATAGACCTATTCGAAGCAGATGATAAATAAGGAAACTTTCTGAAAGAACCCGAGACATTCGATGACAGATTCATTGGTATGCTAAAATGCTTGGCAACCCCCGTCAACAAAAGGTCTAAACGATGATCAGTACCTTCACGGTACAAATTGGTTAAGACGACCTGTCCATCATTCTTCTTTGTGAGTGCTTCAATTTTGAGATCTGAGACCCCAGTATTGTTTATGTTGGATTTTCCTATTGTTCATTTTTGTTTGAATTCTGGTTATTATTGTTTCAGGTTTATTGAATAAAGTAGTTACCATTCGATTCGAAATGAGTTCTGCTTATCAAGATTAATCGACTCGGCTAGAAACGAGATAGATCTGAAATGTAAGCAAACTGAAGCAATAAGGCTGTTGGAAATAGCTTAATCAAACAACTCCATACATTTTATCCTACATCTAATTCTTTGAGTAAAATCAAAATGCCATTAAAATATGATTGTGTAGTTTTAAGAATGTAAGAACCTATGAAAGGTCTGAACTATCACCCATGTTAACGGGAGAGGTCTGAAATTTAAAAAGTTAATAACGAAGGTCTGAAATTTCAGTTTTGTTGATAACAGCGGTCTCCGTTAGTTTTTTTCGTTAAAACTAACGGAAGTTGGTCACATGCTTGGCATGTGACCGGAAATAAAATAAATTTACAAAAATGCCCTTCTATCAAGTGTGCCCCTCACATGCTTGAAGTGAAAAGACCAAAATGCCCTTGAAGCCACCACGGCTCCACCAACCCAGCTCCGGCGACCACCAACCGTACTCCGGCGACCACCACCGTACTCCGGCGACCACCAACCGTACTCCGGAGACCACCAACCGTACCCCGGCGACCATCACCGGCCCCGATTGGGCCCACAACGGAGCCACCGGCCCCGATTGGGCTCCGACCAGAGCTTTTTGGCTCCGATCAGAGTTTTTTTGCTGAGGTGGTGGCCGGAGTCGGGTCGCCGGAGCCGAGGTGGTGGTGGCCAGAGTCGGGTGGTGGTGGCCGAAGTCGGGTGGTGGTGGCCGGAGTCGGGTGGTGGTGGCCGGAGTCGGGTGGCGGTGGCCGGAGTTGGGTGGTTTTAATTTGACTTTAGGGGTAAAATTGTCATTTCAAAATTCCTTAAATAAGATATTAAATAAAACAAAATATTAAAGGGGAAAAAATGTCATTTCACACAATTCTGTTAAATTTAACCCTAAAAATGGACGGAAAACCTCAAATCAACAAAATTGAAATTTCAGACCTCTGTTATTAACTTTTTAAATTTCAGACCTCTCCCGTTAACATGGGTGATAGTTCAGACATTTCATAGGTTCTTAACCCTATTTTATTATTAAGTACTCCATTGAATGAAATAATATGTAATGATAATCATGTGCGAAACCGATTGGTTTTATTTACAACTTATTGATAACATTTACATCGGTACGAAGTAGGCTTCAAAACTACCACGACCTTGTAAAAGTATTAGCTGACGCATAAGTGAAAACCCAAGATGCTCAGATCGGAGATGGGATAAAATCTTTGAGATAAGTTTTGCAACAAAGAAGGATGAAGTTGGTTAAACGATTTTCCTTCTAAACGCCTTGATTGAACGATAAGTCAGGCTAGGTATTCAAATCTATTAAAACACACTTCAAGAAGCACAGTTTAAGAACATAATGTTAGAGTCACTTTATCAGGTGTTCCCTAAGGGATGAAAAAGATGACTCGCATGTATGTAAACTGTGTTCCAATAAAATCGGTAAGACACGTTTCCATAAAAGCTAAATAATGATAATGAGTTAAATCATATCATCTTGCGACATTAAATTGCGCACTAAACACGCATTTAGGACAAGAGCATGATAACTACTCTTAGAAAATGCATGTTTAAAGCTTTTGAAAATGATGCCGTGAGCGAACATGAAGACATTACATCTCTTGAGGGCGAATTTTCCAAATGCATGGACAGTTTAAATCTAAGTAGTCATGATCAAAACGGAGCAGGATATCACTGACAATCAGATCCCACTTAATTTGAGTGGGAGAGATTTGAACCGGAAACTCAAGTGAATGACATGGTAAATGATAATGGAAACATTTTCACAGTAATAAACCCTACCACATGAGATCACTGTTGCCGAAGAGACGAATCAAGTTGAACCTCATATTGCTGAACCAGGAAAGCCACAACTGCCTCTACTCTACTACCCATTGTTTCCAGTGGGAGTGATACATATTGTTTCCAGTGAGAGTGTTCCGACCAAACTTGGTTCCAGATCCTAGTGATCAAAGAATTCATCTCGGAAGTAAAACCCCAAGACGAAGAGGTTGTCAAAGGAAAGTTGTGTAAGCATATGGTGATGGGTGTCGTAATTGGGAGCCCATAATATGTATAGTTTACCTAATGAACTTGGGTAAATGTCATATTAGGGTAATTGGGCTAGACCCAAATCCCAATTGACATGAGAGGCCCAAAATTGGGCCTCCCTATACTAATGGCCGGCCAAAATTTATATGGAGGGTAAAGTGGACTTTTGTCCACTTTTACTCCTCCTATAAATAAGAGGTGTTAAGGGATTTTTAGGGTTAATCACAATTCCCTCATTAGAGTGTTTTAGAGAGAAAAACCCTCAACCCCACAACACCTAGTTTCGGCCGAACCCTTCACTACACTAGGGGTGTGCCAATTTGCTTTCCAAGCAAACAGTCCAGAGATCTGTCCCCGTGCCAAGAATCGATAAGAGACTTTGCTGTGGAGCTTGCACCACGTGGGGCTTCTCTAACAAGAACCTCTACGGGTCCCGACCAGAGGATCGTGAACTCCCTCCTGAGAAGATCTTGGGCCTACGGATCATCTTAAAGGTATGTGTGAAAGTTCGTACTATTCAGATATTCACGACCAAGAAGTACTTGCGTAATTCCGATTACTAGCATGTTCATGATTATTCCCCGTAATCTAACAGTGGTATCAGAGCCTGTGTTAGGAGTTCATGATTTTGATAAATTGGTGTTCTTGAAATTTGAAATAAAAACCGAAAATTTTAAATTTTAAGGTGTTGTTGGTGAAACTCAAATTTTCATGATGTTCTTGGTTAATTTGATGTTCATGATCTTCAAGAAAAGTGTAATATTTATCAAAATCAAACATTGGATTGTAGATCTTATTAAAATTTGATCTTGAAACTTGACAACTTGTTTCTAATTATGTGTTAATTTCGGCTAACCCTAAGGAATTGTAAGGTAAATTTTTTAATTTCTTAGGCACCATGAAAATAAAAATCGGCTGAAATTAATTATTATATTGTTTACCATATTTTAATTTTTAATCTAGTTAACAATATATCTATAATTAGAGGATAGATTCACATAAATATATAGAAATATATATCACTATCAATATATCTAAATATTTAATAGGGGTAAAGATAATATTTATAGATTTAATTGCCTAAAAGATTGAGAAAATATATTGTCAGTATATTTGTTACCCTATTTAAGATATTGACAATAAATAAATATTGTGCCGATTTTTACATATTGTCAGTATATATGTTACCCTATTATATATTGTGCCGATATATATATATATATATATTGTTGATTGATTTAATCTTATAGATAGAATCTTGCCAATAAATATATATATGTCTTGATTTGGCCGATATATTTAATATTAGAAATTATTTTATATAATTGAAGTTACTTGGTGGCTAAGTTAAACTTTTTTGGACTTTAAAACCCTACTTGGGCCACAAGTAAACATTTGGGCCCAACTTTTGAAATTGTAATTATTGGGCCAGTCCAATATGTCAAACCGGGACGGATTTAAATCGAACCGGGTTTTCTCAATCGGTTCGACCTAATCGGGTCGGGTCGAACCGGGGTAATTAAGTGGACCTACCCGAACCGGTTTTGTATGTTGAACTGAACCAAACCCTATTTTATTAGACCGGTTCGGACCGAAACCAGATTAAAAAAAATATATATATAAAACCAGACAGAACCGAACCAGATTTTAAACCGGACCGAACCGGATTTATCAGACCGGACCGAACCTGTCCAAACCGGACCGAAATTGACTGAACCGAAATGATTTTCAAAACCGAATTCAAGTCAATTAAATAAAATAGGGTGGTCAAGTTTTAAAATCCAAATATTTTTGAACCTCTAAATGGACTACACAGTGCTCATAGGGTTACTAACATTTATGCCTTGTTTCGATTATGGGGACTGATCTCGGTATATGTTTTTTGGGATCGGAATAATTAGAGGGCTGAATTGCAATTGTTTATTATTCAATTTATATTAATGCATGATTAGAAATGTTGTCTTAACTAAGTCAAGCTAGTTGGATATTGCATGTTGTGGGCGGAGCCCTGGTTAAATATATGTAATGCGCATTAGGATAGACATGCTGTGATGGTTGGAAATGCCTAGGATTCATGTATAGAATATTGCGTGATTGAATATGAGCATGAATTGCAAATCAGCCCCTAATGTTTAAAATTATTTTAAAACCGAAAACCAGTTGCCAAATTTGTATGATTGTTGTGGAATTTTCATGTTTGACACGTATGCTAGAATGTTGAGGATGTAGTTGCATTTGATAATTTACATGGAAATAGAATTATATATGCAAGCACGAGTTCTTCAAAACATAAGACGCATGACGCGTAAACATGAGTGTGATTTGTTTGAATGTTACTTGCGTATGATAATTTACATGGCTAGTAGAATTATATATGCATGAGTGAATTCATCGGAATATTTTCCAAATACAAATGGCCTTGGGAAAGCCAAGATCGGGTATCGTTGTTTTAAAATTCCCGTTCCGGTAATTTGCGATTAAAACCGTTTTAAAAGATTGATCTATTGGATTAAAAACGACGGTAATGTGAACTCTTTTACAGCCATCTTCTATTGGTTTACTGGTGGTCGAATGGTTTAGATGGCTGATGAATAATTATTTGTCAGATTCAATCTTAATAGATATATGATGTATGCAATTCTTTCTCAAAATGTTATTGTCTACCTAATTTTTGCATGATTATCAAAGTGTTAGTTTTTCATGGCTGGATCGGTTCCCTTCTACAAGCCTCGCAATCTGGATGGTATGGATTATGATGCGTGGAGTGAATATGTAAGAGAAATCATTTTCGCTGAAAATATACATAAGTGAACAAAGAGAACATTGGTGAATGAAAAAGGCGTCCTTACATATCCTAACAAGTTAAGGAGCTTTATTGATCGGAGAGCTTGCGAGGTGATATTGGCAACCTTGGACAGAGAGGTTGTGAAGGACTTCAAACTCAACCTTAGTGCTCTTCAACTTTGGTGCGCTATTAGACTCCGCTTATGTGGAGGTAAGACAGCCAAAGCCAGAGGAGTGCTATTTGAGTATGTTGCCCTTATTTCTCAAGATGCAGGTGTAAAACCCACATCAGATCTCACGAACGAGAGATCAAACTGGAGAAAGATAATCAGTATTGCGCAAAGGTACCCTCTATCATGGTTGGCTGATGACAACAGACTTAGCTACTTGATTGAATCAATCAAATTCATCACGACACTGTTTGTTGATAGCAAACAAGATCAACCAGAGGGTCCCTCTGCGCTTCACCGCAAGAGATCAAGGGAAGATGCAGAGGAATCATGATCATCTTATTGGTCCTCAAACGATCATCCAGTGTGATGAACGCCAGTGATAAACATACATTAAATTGCCTCGTTTAAATCCTCTCCATGCATTACCTTATCTTTTAAAATCTTCGTGGATGATCTATATTTTGCCATTGTGGTTATTTCTCATACTGTTCCATTTTATGTTTGAATTTTGTTTATTGATATTTCGGAATTTTTGAATAAAGTTGTTAACATTAGATTTGAAATGAGTTCTACTTATCAAGATTAATCAACTCGGCTAGAAACGAGATCGATCCGAAAAGTAAGAAAACCGAAACAATAAGGCTATTGAACATGGCCAGATCAAACAACTCCATGCATCTTAATCACACATTTGAGTAACTTCAATCCATCGATTGCGTAGCTCTAAGAATTAACCGATTAAAAACTCTATCTTTATTATTTTTAATCAATTGGAGGAAATAAATTGTAATGATAATCATATGCGAAACCGATAAGATTAAGTTAGATTAAATTCTGAAATGAAACGATTAAACCAAGGGTTAAAACTTCGGTAAAATTGTGCTACGCGCAAATGGACCTCGAAAGAAGGAACACATCATTTCAAAGTACGAATTTAATAATGAAGTGTTTAAAATGATGATGTGCTGAATTTTTGTTTGCATTCCTTCGGAAATGTCTTATTGATAACATTTACATCGGTAGGAAGTAAGCTTCGAAAGCTACTACGACCTTGTAAAAGTATCGACTGATGCATAAGGTGAAAACCTGAAATGCTCAGTTCGGAGATGGGATAAATTCTCTTAAATAAGTTAGCAAACGAAGAAGGATGAAGTCGGTTAAACGATTTTCCTTCTGTACGCCTTGAACGATAAATCAGGCTAAGCATTCAAATCAAATGACACACTTCTATAAGCATAGTTTGTAAACATAAATGTTGTAGTCATTTCGTCACACGTTCCCTATGGGATGATGAGAAAATGATTTACATTAATGTAAAACTATGTTCCATTGTAATCGGCAAGACACACCGCCATAAAAGCTGAAGAATGATAATGAGCTACTCATATCATCATACGACATTACTTTGCGCATTAAACACGTATTTAGGACAAGAGTATGTTACTACTCCTTGAAAATACATGTTTACAGCTTAAAGACATGGTACCGTGGTCGAACATGTGAAATTACATACTTGAGGACGAATTTTCCGATGCATTGACATTTCAGAATAAAGAGTCATGATCAAATCAGGAGTAGGATATTACTGACATCAAGTCCCACTTAATTCGAGTGGGAGAGATTTGAACCAACAACTCGAGTGAATGACGTGGTAAATGATAATGGGAACATTTTCATAATAAATCCAGTGGGAGGTCTAAACACCTACCAAAAGTAATCATTGTTGCTGTCCGGACGAATCAAGTTGAACCCGATTATCGTAATGCTAAACCGGGGATGCCACAACTACCTATACTACCCATTGTTCCCAGTGGGAGTGATCCGACAAACTTGGCTCCAGATCGTAGTGATGAAGGAATTCATCTTGGAAGTAAATTTTGAGACCAAGAAGTCGTATAAGGAAAGTTGTCGGTTATGGTTAAAGCACTCCTCTTGTACGCAATAGAAATGCTCCGATAAGAGGCATTATTCCGAGTGGGAGAGACGTTAAGACTCAAAGACGGGATAATCAAGCCTAGACCAAAGTCAAAGGTGTCAAACTTCTCGAAAGAAGTACCCCATCTAGAAGAGTGATGTTCTCACTCTAACAACAGTTGCACTGCATTGGAAAGACCTCAAGTGGAGAAATGGAAGAAAATAATAAATGAGAGAAATCGCCTAAATGAAAGCCATTGTAGTATGTAGTTGATTTACCTGCTAACCACAGGAGCATAAGGATATAGTGAGTCCTGAAAGAAGGCTCACCACTGATGGAAAAGGTCGAACGATACAAAGCTTGACTTATTGCGAAAGGATGTACCAAACTTCACGGAGTTGACTTTGACGAAACATACTCACCAACTGTGCGTACAACCACGGTAAGGGCCATTTATGGTCCTGGTCGCAGGTCTCGATTTCGAACCTCACCAAATGAGTATTAAGACCGCATTCCTCCTCGGAAACCTAGAGGAAGAGATCTACATGGAGCAACCGGAGGGCTTCATTACTCCTGGTAACGAACGTAAAGTTTGTAAACTCCAAAGGTCTACTTACGGTCTTAAACATTCGTCTCGACAATGGTACAACAGATTCCACGAGGAAATCGTAGGAAACGGATTTGTGAATCTTCACAAGGATCTGCGCGTCTATTATAAGACCTCGGAGGCTAAGTATGTTATCTTAACTTTATACGTGGACGACATACTCATTGCCGCAAACGACATCAGTTTTATGAACAAGTCAAAGTCCTGGTTGGCACCTGTATTTGAGATGAAGGACACGGGAGAGGCCACATACATCTTGGGCATTAAAATTGCTGGAGATCGGGCTACCCGAAAATTGTGTCTGTCTTAAGAAGCTTATATCAACAAACTATTGAGAAGATTCAGATTACACGATGCCAAACCCGTGGAAACACCGGTGGTGTTTGGGAGCGCATTGTCAAAACGTGACGGCCCCAAGAACCTGGCGGAGCGTAAACAGATGAAGGGTGCGGAGTATTTAAGCGTGTTTGGTAGTTTTATGTACGCCATGCAATGCACCCGTCCGGATATCTGTTACGCCGTGGGCCTAGTAGCACGTTTCCTATCAGATCCTGGTCATCAACATTTAAAGACTATAAAACGAGTAACTCGCTATCTGAAAAGGTACTGCCCTACGAATTGTGCTATGAGGGCAGGAAGTTAGAATTGACCGATTACATTTACGCCGACCGTGGTGGCAATCCGGATGATCATAAGTCCACCACAGGAGGAGCATTCCTCCTTTCTAAATGCCGTCATTTCATGGACGAGCAAGAAGTAAACCTAAGTCGCGCTGTCCACAATGGAATCGGAATTCGTAGCTCTCTCTAAGGAAGCACAGGAAGCGGTCTGGCTCCAAAGGCTTCTAACTGCACTGCTTGATGGTGATGTTGAGAATAAACCTGTGAAGGTATTCTTTGAGAGTCAAGCAGCCATTGCGGCAGTTAAGAATCTGAAGTACCGTAGTAGGACCAAACACATTGATGAGAAATAATTTCATAATAAATTTTAATAATAGTAGACAATATAATCACTATGGAATACTTGTCCACCAATAACTTGGTAACGGACCCATTAAGAAAACCACTACGCAGGGAGATATTCGAAAAGTATGTAAAACTGCTTGGATTGCGTAGATTTTAGAAATGGCATGTATCTGTGATAACATTTTGATATTAGAAAGTTACATTTTGTAAGCGGAAGAATTGCAACTGAGTTTATGATCAATCGACATCATAATGTTTTGATTACATCAGATTTACGGTCTATAAACTAAGTCGTAGGAGGACGCGATCCTCTGCCAAACTATGTCGAATGTGGGCCTTACCTAGTCACACAGGTACGGTCGTCTTGCGGTGGAGGGAGGCCTCCACCAAACAATACTGGCTAAGAGTCAGGGGGATAAACCTGATTAAGCAAGACGATTATCTAGTTCCGAAGTAACTCGACATGATCTTCGTTTTGCATATCGTCGTGATGAACTTCGTTCGTCATTTAACCATATTCTGGGCCACGTGAGAATCTGTGATAGCATGATTGACATATTCTTTTCCTGTCAACCCAAAAGGTCCAGGTATGCTATCAACGCGTACTTCATACTGCGCTTGCCACGTCCGACCACGGGGTCACAGCTCGGTTGTGCTAAGAAGGAATCCTAATGATTCTGGCGGGCGCAAACTTCTTCACCTCGAGCGTGTGATTGATCCCAGGAGCCTTATGAAGAGGCACCTAAAGTATCCTCACGGACTCAGAACTCATATCTAAGGTCAGGTTCAATGTTCGCTTCCCGGCATACGAGCATATTGCTAAACAAAAATGCCCAGTGACCACGTCTTTGGAAACCGGTTGGGTCTGACTAAGGATATGAGCGACATGGATGGTCAAGTTAACCTGTAATTCACCGACTCTTGTATTCACTAGGTGGCCACCGACCGGATATTAGTTGAAAGTTGTGAATACTTGTACGGATGCCTTGGAGAAGTGTTCCTATGTGGAAACTAGGCAAAAGGAGAATTAACAGTTGACCTAAGATACAACGCGGTACAATATAAATGTTTTTTATAACAGGTTGATTGGAGAAAAGGGAACCAAAGTTCCGCGGGCGCTACAATACTCCTAACAGATGAGTAGCACGATGCCCGTCATATCCGCCGGTCGCACGACAAACCTTGTATGAACTATTCGGAAGCAAGGAGCGGAACGAAGGAATAAAATGTTGATGCAGATTTGGATGAAAATACATTAACAGGCACCCTCCCATTCCGACGAGTGGGAGCTGTAAGCATATGGTGATGGGCGCCGTAATTGGTAGCCCATAATATGTATAGTTTACCTAATGAACTTGGGCAAATGTCACATTAGGGTAATTGGGCTAGACCCAAATCCCAATTGACATGAGAGGCCCAAAATTGGGCCTCCCTATACTAATGGCCAGCCGAAATTTATATAAAGGGTAAAGTGGACTTTTGTCCACTTTACTCCTCTTATAAATAAGAGGTGTTAGGGGATTTTTAGGGTTAATCACAATTCCCTCATTAGAGTGTTTTAGAGAGAAAACCCTTTACCCCACAACACATAGTTCGGCTGAACCCTTCACTACACCAAGGGTGTGCCAATTTGCTTTCCAAGCAAACACTCCAGAGATCTGTCCCCGTGCCAAGAATCGATCAGAGGCTTTGTTGTGGAGCTTGCACCACGTAGGGCTTCTCTAACAAGAACCTCTACGGGTCCCGACCGGAGGATCGTGAACTCCCTCCTGAGAAGATCTTGGGTCTACGGATTATCTTAAAGGTCTGTGCGAAACTTCCGCTGCGTAATTCCGATTACTAGCATGTACTTTGTTTAAGTATCCATAGTGATTACTTCCCGTAATCTAACAAGTTGATGATCAAGGTTCAAACACTGCTCTTGTTCCCAAATGAATCGATGCTCCGATAAGAAGCATTATTCCAAATGGGAGAAATGATAAGACTCTAGATAGGATTAACCAAGCCTAGACAAAAGTCAGAGGCATCGAACTTCTCCAAGAAGTATCCCATCGAGTAAGGTGAAAACCTCGCTCGAACAACTGTTGGCAAGCATTGGAAATACCTCAAGTGAAGAAACGAAAGAAAATAATAAAAGAGAGAGAGATCGCTTAAATGAAAGCCATTATAGTCTATAGTTGATTTACCTGCTAACTACAGGGGCACAAGGATACGGTGAGTCCTAAAAGAAGGCTCACCACTGATGGAAAAGGTCGGGAGGTGCGAAACCCGACTTGATGCGAAAGGATATACCCATTTCACGGAGTTGACTTTGACCAAACAAATTCACTGACTGTGCGTAAAACCATGGTTAGGGTCAGTCCTGGTCGCAAGTCTCAATCTCGGGCTGCACCAAATGAATGTTAAGACCACATTCCTCCACGGAAACTTGGAGGAAGAGATCTACATGGAGCAACCAGAGGGTTTCATTACTCCTGGTAACGAACGTAAAGTTTGTTAACTCCAAAGGTCTATCTACGGTTTTAAACAGTCGTCTCGGCAATGGTACCGCAGATTCCACGAGGAAATCGTAGGAAACGGATTCGTGAATCTTCACGAGGATCCGTGTGTGTATTATAAGACCCCCGAGTCTATGTATGTGATCTTAACCTTATACGTGGACGACATACTCATTGCCGCAAACGATGTGAGTTTTATGAACAAGTCAAATGCATGGTTGGCATCTATATTTGAGATGAAAGACATGGGAGAGGCCACGTACATCTTGGGCATTAAAATTGCTAGAGATCGGGCTACCCGGAAATTGTGTCTGTCTCAAGAAGCTTATATCAACAAACTGTTGAAAATATTCAGATTACAGGATGCCAAACCCGTGGATACGCCGGTGGTGTTTGGGTGTGCACTGTCTAAACGTGAAAGCCCCAAGAACCTGGAAGAGCGTGAACAGATGAAGGGTGCAGAGTATTTAGGCATGGTCGGTAGTTTGATGTACGCCATGCAATGCACCCGTCCGGATATCTGTTACGCCGTGGGCCTAGTAGCACGTTTCAAATCAAATCCTGGCTATCAACATTTAAAGGCTGGAAAACGAATTATTCGTTATCTGAAAGGTACTATCGACTACATGCTGTGCTATGAGGGCGGGAAGTTAGAATTGACCGGTTACAGTGACATCGACCATGGTGGCGATCCAGATGATCGTAAGTCCACCACATGAGGAGTGTTTCTCCTTGCTAATGTCACCATTTCTTGGACGAGCAAGAAGCAATCCCGTGTCGCGTTGTCCACGATGGAATCGGAATTCGTAGCCCTCTCCAAGAACGCATAGGAAGCAGTCTGGCTAAAAAGGCTTCTTACTCCGCTGCTTGATGGTTCGGGAGTAAATATGTGAAGGTGTTCTCTGACAGTCAGGCAGCCATTGCGGCAGTAAAGAATCCGAAGTACCATAGTAGGACCAAACACATTGATGTAAAATATTTTTATGCTAAATCTATGGTAGAAGACAATATAATCACTATGGAATACTTGTCCACTAATAACATGATATCAGACCCATTAACTAAACCACTACGTAATGAGATATTCGAAAAGCATGTATAACTGCTTGGATTGCGTAGGGTTTAGAAGTGGCATGTATCTGTGATAACATTTTGATATTAGAAAGTTACATTTTGTAAGCGAAAGAGCTGCAACTGAGTTTATGATCAATCGACGTCACAATGTTTTGATTACATCAAATTTACGGTCTATAAACTAAGTCATAGGAGGACGCAATCCTCTGCCAAAACTATGTCGAATGTGGGCTTTACCTCGTCACACAGATACGGTCGTCTTGTGGTGGAGGGAGGCCTCTACTTAGCAAGGCAGGCTAAGAATTAGGGGGATAAACCTGATTATGCAGAACGATCATCTATTGTCGAAGTAACTCGACATGATCTTCGTTTTCAGATTGTCGTGATGAACTTTGTTCGTCATTAATCCGCATTCTGGGCCGAATGAGAATCTGCGATAGCATGATTTGACATGTCCCATTCCTTTGAACTTAAACGTTCAGGTATGCTATCAACGCGTGCTTCATACTACGCGTGCCACGTCCGACCACGGGGTCACAACTCGGTTGCGCTAGGAAAGAATCCTCGTGATTCTGGCAGGCGCAAAATTCTACACCTCGAGCGTGTGATTGATCCCGGGATCCTTATGAAGAGGCACCCAAAGTATCCTCACGGACTAAGAACTCATATCTAAGGTCAGGCTCAATGTTCGCTTCCCGGCGTACGAGCGTAGTGCTGAACTAAAAGGCCCAGTGACCACGTCTTTGGAATCCGGTTGTGTTTGACTAAGGATATGAGCGATGGGGATGGTCAAGTTCACCTATAATTCACCGACTCTTGTATTCACTAAGGTGGCCACCAACCGGATATTAGTTGAAGGTTGTGAATACTTATATGGATGCCTTGGAGAAGTGTTCCTATGAGGAAACTAGGCAAAATGAGAATTTTCAGTTGACCTAGGATACATCACGACACCATATAAATGTTGTTTATAACAGGTTGATTAGAGAAAAGGGAATCAACGTTCCGCGGTCGCTACAACACTCCTAACAGATGAGTAGCACGATGCCCGTCGTGTCCGCCAGTCGCACGACAAACCTCGTATGAACTATTCGGAAGCAAAGGACGAGATCGAAGGAGTGAAATGTTGATGCAGATTTGGACGACAATACAGTAACAGGCACCCTCCCATTCCGGCGAGTAGGAGCTGTAAGCATATGGTGATGGGCGCTGTAAATGGAAGCCCATTATATGTATATGTTACCTAAGTTAATTAGGTACATGTCACGTTAGTACATTGGGCAAGACCCAAATCCCAATTGACATGAGAGTCCCAAAATTGGGCCTCTCTATGCATAGTGGCCATCCAAATTATGTAGGTAGGTAAAGTGCAATTTTGTCCACTTTACTCCTCCTATATATATGGGGAGTTAGGGGTTTTATTAGGATTTCATCACAATTCCCTTCAAGTGGTGATTTGAGAGAAAAACATCCCCCCAAATACACTATAGTTCGGCCGAACCCACTACCTCACTAAGGGTGTGCCAATTTGTCTACGAGCAAATACTCCGGAGATCTGTCCCTTGCCAAGAATCGATCAGAGGCTTTGCTGTGAATAATAAACCACGTAGGGCTTCCTTCACACTAAACCCTACGGGTGCCGACCGGAGGATCGTGAACTCCCTCCTACAAAGATCTTAGGACTACGGACAACTGTAGAGGTATGTGCGAATCTTCCGCTACATAATGTTGATTACTAGCATGTACCATGATTTAGTTTCTGTAGTGATTACTCCCCGTAGTCTAACAGGCTCGTGGGGCTCACGATGGTGAGTCCGTTTCAGGTTTGTCTTAGTCCTTAACCCTCTTGATTAGATTAAATTTGAATCAAAATGAGTCTTGAAAAATGCTTGAGTTAGAGTGCCCCCAATGTGTTTGATGAAATGCCTACACCATGTTAGTTTAACAAAATAGGCCAAAATTTGGCTAAGTGTTGGATATATATATACATGATATAAGAAGAGTTACTTCCCTCATATGTAGTAGTTGTCGGCGATATGATACTCCATGACATATATAGTGTAGAAATGTATGTTCGATGACGATAGTAGTTGATGACATGATACTCCATGACATACATAGTGTAGACACGCATGCTTCATGACGATAGTAGTTGATGACATGATACTCCATGACATACATAGTGTGGACACACATGCTTGACGACGATAGTTATTGTTCCAAACATGTTGAATCGTTTAAATAATGATTCTTTGATCCAAATAATTGCATGATGATGCTAATATGATTTCTTGCATGACGTTGAATATTCGCGCGTGTGGACCTCGTACGTGCGGACTTCGTGCGCGCGTATCTTGTGCGTACACATATGATAGCATGTCGTAATATAAGTACTTAAAATTCTTCGGTTCATGTCTTGAACATGTCGTCGTATGTTTGTTATCCTGCACTAATCAAATGATATATGCAAGTATATATGTTAGTGCTTTAATCATATTCGCACTTATTACCTTAATCAGAGGCATGTAGTTACGCATGAGCGTGTCTAGATATGTTGGCGCGTGTAGTCCCATAAAGGTGTAGGGTCATGACGATCAAGTAAATCATGTAAATGTCGGGACGAGGCCCGTACTACCATAGGATTGCCCCATTTAAGGGATGTTCACTATGTAGTATGTAGAGACTAACAAGTCTGTAGATGTATAGTTGTTCCCATATAGGGAGTGTTTGTCGAGTAGTGTTGGTACATGTGATTTTAGTTTATACACGTGTCGAGTAAGCTGTTGTTCATACTTGTAGGTCGAATTACCACAGCGTATTTTCCCGAGTAGATTTTTGGACTTAGTCGATTCTGCGAAGATGAGTAAGTTCTCGATACCCTTCCCTGGTATTTCTTTATGTATATATACTAGTTCCGAGCCCGAGTCAGACCATATTCCAGTATCTGACTACGAGACAGAGGACGGCTTTGACCACTACTCCGAGCCTGAGACCAGTCCTGAGAGGGTTGAGATGGCACAATTAGGGGTGAAACCAAAATCCGGTTGGTCCGAAAAACCGGTGAAAACCGAACCGGTCCGGACCGAAAAAACCGAATCTGAAATATACGGTTTGGTTTTTGGTCGGATTTTTTTACTCTAGTTCGGTTTTTCGGTTCGGTTCGGATTTTGAGCTTTGAGGACCGTGGAGACCGAACCGACCGTTATGCTAACTAAATATGTAAAATATATACTATATTAGTTGATATTAATCAATATAATTAATTAATTAGGTTAACAAAAATTATAAAATAGTCACTTATGAAGATTATTTTTTCTAATTTTGTTTTATAATTTATTTAATCATATTAATTGACACTATTTTTCATTTCGGTTTGATAAATTCCATGAAAATAATGAGAATTTTAAACGGTGATTGTTAATTTTGGATTTTCGGTTTAAACCGAAAACCGAACCGAAAAAACCGTATTACCAATGGTCGGTTTATTTTTCCTCATACGGTTTTTTGGTCGGAATTTTTAAAGGAAAAAAACCGGACCGAAAATATGGATAACCGACCGAACCAAGCAAAAAACCGGTCCGACCGGTCCGATTTCACCCCTAGGCACAATATTTCCGGGTTAACCGGCTGGATCGGGGTTTGTACGAACTTAATGTAAACGTGTCGGGACTTTGTACGTTCACAGAGGCCTTCTATCCTTATGATGTGCTCCCAAAAGTCAAGTTGTATTCTCCTACAGTGCCTCCATCAGAGTTTTCTGCCATATACTTGAGCCAGATCCGGGAGGGCTTGCGTTTCCCTTATTGTTCGGATTTGATCGATCTCTGTCGCTATTATCAGATTTCACCACTTGATCTTATGCCTGGCACGATCCGGATATGGACTTGTTTTCGAGTGCTGTGTCATTAGCAGTCATGGTGTTACTCCACCCTTATCTTTCGTTGTTTCTATCAACTCCGTCGTCAAGATTCTTCGGGGTTATCTTCTGTTGCGACTCGTTGGCCCTCCTTGAAAGGGAAGAGATTTTCTACACTCGAGCTAGGAGATGTGAAGTCGAACCGTAGTGTCCGATTTATCAAAGTGGTCGATCGTTCGCGTAGTCATTGGCGACACCGCTACTTTTTTGTTGATGACGTTGGCACCATTTGGGAGACGGTGCATAACACGGAGATTGATCC
This sequence comes from Clarkia xantiana subsp. parviflora, assembly GCA_036873135.1. Classification (NCBI taxonomy): domain Eukaryota; kingdom Viridiplantae; phylum Streptophyta; class Magnoliopsida; order Myrtales; family Onagraceae; genus Clarkia; species Clarkia xantiana. Next base: position 12,375,432 of record JAPTYO010000008.1, on the reverse strand, counting down.
TCCTCCCTTGTTCTCTGAGTTCTCTTTGGCTGACAAGAGAGTCATGAAGCAGATATATGGTTGTCACAAGGCATGCTCCTACGAGGCTTTGACTCGCGTGTTTGATCAGGAGCTACTCGATGCGGGGATTCACATAGTTCGCTCCGAGGAGCCTTTGGTATGCTTATAGACCTCTATAGCTCTTATTATGTTGTGATGTAGGTTGGTTTGATGGAAAACGCTCCTCCTTGCAGACCAGATCTGCACCTACTGCTCCGTCTTCTGGCCGTGTTGCCTCCATCCCTGTCTCCGCGACTCCTAAGGTCTCCCCACCCGGTCGAGGGAAAGGTTTGATGAGTAAGATACTTTTCTACAACTTCTTTTATTTATTATTATCAAGTGTTTTTGTTCTTGATTTGTTCTTGCTTACAGGCCGCTTAACACTTGTGACTGAGGGCGTTGTTCGTGTTTCCGGCTCATCTGCTCCTTCATTGTCCAAGAGGTCCGACGCTGGGATGCGTCCCTCGAGTGATCCCAAGCGTTCTAAGGCAGGCATGACGTCCCAGAATCCTTCCCGTGACAAAGGGAAAGGAGTATATAGTCGTGCGCCAGCGTCTTCTGCCCCCCGCTCGAGGGAGCGGCCCATTGAGGAGGGCACTCCTCGCAGAGGTATGATACTTGTATTTCAATCCTTTGCTAAACTTCTATTTCTTTAATTGCTGTTTATATATCTTCATGTCCATGTGTTTTGCAGCTCTCCTCGCGCTTGGACGCGCAGACTTGGTTCGTCCCCTTGACGGTGACGTTGTTGGAAATGAGTGGGCGCCATTTGCTGTTGGCGGCTCCCGGTTTCCCAAAGAGTCTAAATTTGGCACTCCTGAGGTAGGAGTGCGAGTGTTGCAGAGATCTGTTCCTCCAGGTGATCGGAGAGTTCGACCATCTGATTCGGAGAGTGCACTTGCTTATGTTGAGGGTGCACTGACGTGGTTTGCACCGGTAGGTGACAATGCTTGTTTCCTTTATGACTTGTATATGTATACAATTTGTTGTTATAACTTGCTCGTTGTTGGTTGTTGTATTATACTTAGGTCGTCGCTGACATTGTGAACCTCTCCTCGTTTGTGATTGAACTCACGGACGAGAAGAAGGCATGTGTTGACAAGTGCGACGCGGTCTGTCGCGAACTTCTTCAAGCCAAAAAGAAAACGTGAGTTTTCAGCGCCAAGGTTGCCGACTTGGAAGCTAGTGCTACTGCCAGCAAGGTTCAAGCTAAGGAACTTGAATCTGAGAACCTTGCCCTCAAGGAGAAGGCAGTTGAGGATCACACAACTTTTGCCTTGACTTTGGAGGCTTCCATTGAGCGTGCGCGACAAGAGGGCAAGGAGGAGGGACTCGCAGAGTATCCGAGCACTCCCGCCTTTCATGCTGCTGTAAAGGTGGATTCTGATGCGCTGATGCAAAATTTTGTTGAGGACTTTATTCGGAGTGCCCCCGATTTTCCTTCTGGAGAGTTGGGACCTTATGCCGAATTTGCTGTCGGGCATGTGGCTGCTTTGCGTCGTCTGGCTTCTCAGGAACCACCTTATGACTTAACACTTGATGAAGTTGCTGAGGTCAACTTTATTATTAATGCTCTTGTAGAGACGGAGGCTACACTCGAGCCTACTGGAGATTTTGACCCTTCGTACGTGGCGTCGGGTTGATGAGTATGAGTTTATCATCCTCTTGTATATATCTTTTGCTCCCCATGTCTGGGTTGAGGTTGCACTGGGTTTTATCCCTTGAACCTTATGTTTGCATTTTGGTTGCCTTTCCTTTTGTCGTATAGACCTGGTATGGAGACATTGAGAATGCATAATAACTTATTAGTAGTATTTCATACCTTTGTTATCGTATTTGCCCATATGTGTTGGACTTGTATAATAGGATTGATAATCCATGCTTGAATGTATGTAGCATCCATAGTTGTAGTACTAGGACGTACGTCGTTGTATGTCGCGCACCCTTCTTTGTTATTACCAAGGAATGACATAATAGAAGAGTGTGTTAAACACATGTGTTGTATACTTGGCACTTGGCATTTTGCACTTGGCACTTGGCGCTTGGCACTTGGCACTTGGTTGTCATTCGGCACTTGGCACTTGGAACTTGGCGCTTGGCACTTGGCACTTGGAACTCGGCACTTGTATCTTGGCAATTGGTGCTTAGTTTATACCGTCTATTATTCCACTCTAAGGCGACGTTGTGGCAAGACACTACATGCTAAATTTGGGGCGTTTTTCCATCCGTCACTCGGGCACGCCCTTAGTGACGTTGTTGCGGGGTTTTTCATTTATATTCCAGTACTCACCCTGCGATGCTACCACACCTCGACTTGGTCATTCCAAGGGGCGGGACAAAGGCCGTATCAATACGCCTTGTAGTTTTTACCGTCTCTTGAACCGCTTCAAGGCGACGTTGTCACAAGAGGCTACTTGTTAACTCTAATGTGTTTTTCCATCCGTTACTCAAGAACACCTCTTGTAACGTTGTTGCAAGATTTTCCGTGGATATACCAGTACTTGTCTTGCGATACTACTGCCCCTTTGCTTGGTTACGCCAAGTGGTTGCACAAGACCGTATCCATACGACATGCAGTTTTTTTCCGTCTCTTGGTCCATTCCAAGGCGACGTTGTGGCAAGACACGACTTGCTAATTTGGATGTGTTTTGTTATCACTATTTTCATACTTCCCGAATAGCATTGTACAAGACTCGACTTGTCAGTTTGGATGAGTTTTAGTATAGTACGTATAGCGGTGACTGCAGGATTTCTCCTGGTCGATTTGTAGAGAAACGCTACCGGACTTTAATAATACGCAGTAGGTTGACATGCGTTGCCCTCTTGTCTGGGTCCTATCATGTTTTGAAGGATGGTCCCTAAAAAGGGAAAAGCCATGCCTTATAGTAGACATAGGTCGCCTCCGATAGAGGATGTCGCACCATGGCGGGGAGTCCCAGGAAGGGGATGTTATGCCCGGCTTTTGTACATGGGGATGCCTCCGATAGAGGATGTCGCACCATGGCGGGGAGTCCCAGGTAGGGGATGTTATGCCCGTCTTTTGTACATGGGGATGCCTCCGATAGAGAATGTCACGCCATGGCGGGGAGTCCCAGGAAGGGGGGTGCTACACCCGACTTATGCATGAGGACATCTCCGATAGAGGATATCACGCCATGTAGTGTGATCAACACCTTATACATGTAGAACGCGTTTATGTGCTCATTGTCGATGTTGGTGATAGCCTTGTCGACATGTTGGTGGCGTATAATACAAGCTATTTGTTGTTCTTAATGTGATAACTTGCTCTGTTGGTGCAAAATAAATGCATATAATTCGCTACTAGGTATGATTCCAGAGTAGGAAGTGTTGCTGATGTCAATATAATATATGTCGGCGTTGTTGAACATAAACCAATTGTTGTACTTAGCGTAATAGTTTGTGTTGTTGATGCAAATAATATGCGTATAGTCCGCTACTTGGCGTGATTCCAGAGTAGGGTGTATAATGTAGTAATGTACCTACGAAAATACGTTAACTCCATTAGCTTCATTGCTTTATATACATTGATTGCTTTTTAGGTAGTTAAAGAAAAACATAAGTGAAATTGAAAGGAGTTGTTTATCTCCCTCATGGTTGTTTCGATGCCGACACCTGGTGTGCGCGATGTATTTCCTCAATGCTCCGAAAACGACTATATCTTCAATTTTCAATCTCAGCATGACGCAGTCATTGGTGCTTTGTCCCCATGTTTTATGGAACTTGCACCAATGCGAGACATTAAATCCGAGGAATGCATGCGGATAGTTGTATGGTGAAGGCAATATGTTCTGCAAGATGTTGGTGTACAACTCTTCTACCTCTATGTTTAGAGGAGTAAAAGCATATTCCACATCATCAAGTGCGTTTCTGCTTACTGCTTTGTGCGCGCACACTTCACCTTGTCTTGTCGGGTTTACACTCCACCCCAGCTCCAACTCGCAGGACACTGTCGTTTCCAGCCTGTCCTTGAGATCTGTCATAGTGCTGGTAGCTTGCCAACCGTGCATTCTTCCCAAGAGGAGGAAGGAGGGAGCGTTCAGATTCATAAAGAATGAATTGATCAAGTCACTTCTTGACGCCCTCGTCAAGGACGCATTGTACTCGAACCTCTTGAAATAGCTCATAATAGCTTCTCCTCCTCCTTGCTTGATGTCCCAAACACTTTGAAGTGTTGGGACTAAACACTCTCATGTCAAACGTACAGGTGCTGGCACTTGAACGGGCCTGCACTCGTCACCATTCTTGGCTCTTTCTCCTTCCGCTTTTTTCATTCCAACAATCCCCACTGAGTGGTACTGTTTACTCCTAAGAGCATTAACGTAGCACTTGCGTGCGGATGTTTGGTCGCACAATACTTCCCCTATTCCATTTTCCATCACGAATTTCATTTTCTGATGAACTGTTGAGGGTACAATTTCATATGGGTTGATAGTCGTTCTACCCAAGATTCTATTGTACGCACCCAGAGCCTCGACCACGACAAAGGTTATGTTGACGTTCAACGTCGTCCACCCCTCACCCATTGTTTCCGGAAGAGTGATTTCTCCCAGCGGGTATGTTGTCGCAGCTACGAAACTTACCAAGGGGAAGGTTCCAGGTGTCAGGTCTGCCCTTGTCTTTCCCAACTTTGTTAACACGTTGACATGCAGGATGTTAGCAGCGCTGCCCCCGTCGACGAGTATTCTTTTGACATTATAGCCTACAATTTCCATGGTGATTACCAGGGCATCATCGTGGGGATAGACGATATGCTTCATGTCCAGTCTGGAGAATTGTATGACGACGTCGTCCACTTCTGGATGTCGTCTTTTCCCATATTTGGGGAGTGTTCCCACTTGTGACGCGTAAACATCCCTTGCATTCGACACATGTCCTCCAGAAGCTGGTCCTCCATGAATTACGTTTATCACACCTCGCTTGGCAGGAGGTGGATTGTCGTGAGCCTTTTCCTTTTCCTTTCCCTTACTCTTTGCCGAGGGCTCGCCTTGGGCTTTCTTCGAGGGGTTGCCCCCTTGATCAACATAGTGCTTCAGTTCTCCCCTTTGGACGATTTACACGCATTTTCAGACTCATGCATGTATTTGTATCATGTCCGTACACCTCGTGGTTTTCACACCACTTATCCTTGTCTTTTCCCAGCGGTTCCTTGCGATAGTTGTTGGGCTCTCTCCACATGTTGTTCTCCTTCATTTCCCGGAGAAAGATGGACAGTGGTGCATTGAGTGGGATGAAGTCTATGTTGTTAACATCCCTGGGCTTTTGAAACTCACTCTGGTGCGGTCTTTTAAACTGAGGTTGTGGCTGCCAATGTTTGTTTTGCTGATTCCCCTAGGATTGCTTTACAGGACCAGGCTTGCTGTTGTCTTTAGGGCGCGCAACACTTATCTTAGCCTTGTTAGTTTCCCTGAACCTTTCTAGGTCCACATACTCCTTTAATCTTGCAGTTAACTCTTCCAGAGTTTCAGCTGGACGCTTGGACATTTTTTCAACGAGAGAAAAACCTCGACGCTCTAAGTGTCGGATGAACGCCCTTACGATGTCGCCCTCTGAAACATCTACTTGGATGTCAGCAATGTTTTGGATAAAACGAATGTAGTAATCTGCCAAAGATTCGTCATACTCCTGGCGTACATCATCTAGCGCGCTTAAATCCTTCAATAGCTTGCGCTCTCCCATGTATCGTTGTATAAAATTCGACTTTAAATATGGCGACGAGTGCACGCTGTCGCGTGGGAGTGAAAATAACCAATGGGCTGCAGGTCCCAACAATGTTTGCGAGTATGTCATGGCCAAATGGTGTGGATTGGTAGCTCTACCAAGAAGTGAAGCTTCGTGCTGCTGCACGTGCTCTATCGGGTCTCCCTTTCCCTTGTACTTCTCGATCTTGACATTATACAGCGCATCCGGCACTTGGCTATACACCAACTCCTCCGCGAATGGACGGGAAGCGTTCTCAGCTAGGACATGTATGGCCTTCATTTTTGCATGCTTCATCTTTTTCTCAATCAGAGCTTCCAATGTCTTTACTGTCAGTCCCGTGTTGGGACGTCTTCCTCCCTTGTTGGTGCTCTTCTAATCATGTTATGGTAAGCGGGATTGTGGTGTTCCCGACTCACTTCATAGAAGGAACTTTCTCTTTGATGTTGTCTCCAAGGTTCTCCTGGTTGTTGCGCCCCTACGTAAGGTGTGTAAGAATGCGTTACCTCCTCTCTTGAGTTATAATGTTGGTGAGAAGCAGCATGGTATTGTCTTTCTTCACGTAGTGAGCTCTCATGTTGGGTAGTTTCGTGAGACACTACCCTTGGCGGCGGTGGCTGCCTGCATACTGGAGGTGGAGGTGGTGGTGGAGCATATCCTTGGTTTCTCAAAGTCTCTCTGAAAGCTAACAGCTCTTCAATTGCTGCCATCATGGCAGGCGTGACTGTCGGCACAGCCTGTGCTCCTCCTCCTTGGAATTGGGTATCTTCAGCAGGCATCCCATAGGGATGTTCCTCTCTCATTGGTGCTCTGTTCTCAAAACCAGGTGGTGGTGCATCATTCTGGGCATTGAATGTCGGCTGCTGATGCTGCGCGGCGCGCGTTTGGGGTTGGGACTGAAGAGGCTGTAGACATGGCCTCTGGCATGTGAGAAGGACCGGAGTTGTTTCTCCTTGGCGGTACCTGCTTACTTGCTTCCGCAGCTGGGTTTTTCCTTGGGCGCCCCGGGCCTCTTTTCCTCTCTGGGTCCATATTGTCAGGAGGTTGGTTATTGCTCGTCATTACTCGTGGTACTTAGCGGCTTTTGTGTTCAAATCTCGAGGACGACGCCAAATGTTTCGACCTGCCCCGCGCGAGAGTACGGGTTTACGAATATGTGCAATCTGGGTTGTGTCAAGTTCTCCAAGTCCACGTTGTCGACTTCGCGCGTCCTCTTCAACCTTCACACATGGGCGGTAACCATCACTCGAAGAGGGGAGGGGGGGGGGGAGGTGCTGGTTGAACCCTCTCCGATGCCTCAATAAGAATCTAGAGAGATAGAGCTAGAGAGAAGTCAGAGTTCCTAAGCCAATCTCCAAACGAGTTAAAATGAAATGGGTGGTCAAGATTCCTATATATAGGAGCTCTTGAACCGAAGCCCGGTTTAGTGCGGTTCGTCTCCGGTTTAATATGAAAATGTGAACCGGAGTCGGGATTGAGTAAGGTTGGCTATCGGAAAACTCGGACTTAGTGTAAAAATACGTTGGTAAATGTACGTGCGTCACGGGCGGCAATCCGGACGCGCGTATTGCCCGTCCGGACCGTTTTTACTCGCGGGTATAGCGTTTCAATCCGTTTACGTGGGTTTGACATGTTTGTGAGGTCCGAAATATAAATACGAACCCGAATTGGGCACATATCAATCAGTAATCAATTAACTTGGAGTTTTGTGGTAATTTCTTATTTCTAAATATTTGAAGAAAAAATATTACTAATTGTCACACAAAGAATCGAACTTATGAGTTAATGCATAAGAGTCACACATCTTTACCATCTATGCTAATAAACTATTTGTTACTCACTTAATATTTAATTGTATTAATCGGTTCCGAATACTAAAATTAACTTAAATTGTGAAAAATAATATTATATCAAGTTTAAGAATAATCTAAAAATTTAAAATAAATTATAGATGAACCGAGAGAAAAAAAGCATTGGAATGCATGATCATGTCTGTAATGCGCGTGCTTAGTGCGGGTCGGTGTATTCTTATATGCTATTTAAAACATCAATACTGAATTTATATTAAAAATACTGGTAAAAAATTAAATTGAAATTAATATTGTTAAGGGTTTCAAATAAATTGACTTAAATTATGTAAAATGATAACATCATACCAAATTGAAATAACTTTATCATATTGATGATAACATAATACCAAATTGAAATAAATTTATCATATCAACTACAACTTTATTTTTTTATAAGTAATTTTTGCCATACAATACTTTCAATACTGATTTAAATTGAAAATATTTTCAAATAAATTAAATTGAAATTAATTTTGAATTCATATGTTTAAGGGTTTCAACCATATTAACTTTTTATTATATAAAAAAAAATATAAACACATTAGGTAATAAACTGATTTAAGTTATGTAAAATAATAACATATTACCAAATACAAATAAGTTTATCTTATCACATTTATCTTTATTTTTTTATTAGATAAGAAATTGACTTAAATTATGTAAATGTTGTCATATTTCCAAAATTGAAATAACTTCATCATATTGATCACGTTTAAAACAAACATGTTTGACAAGGATAGGTCCATCACTCTGTACGAATGATACGAGCTATGAATATCCTAACTAAAATTAATACTTATAACAAAAGATCTTATCAATACGCACCTAAAAATAGGCGCGTGTATGTCTACACTCAAAAGCAAAATTAAATAACTTCATCTTACAACCACATTTTTTTTTTAAATGTTTGATAAATATAGATGTCATTCACTTTGTACGTATAATACAAGCTAAGAGTATCCTAATTGAAAATAATTAAATAATATAACATGCTCACACCGATACTTTAAAGTGAAATTAAATTAATAAAATCCACTTAAGTTGATTTACCCAATGTTTATACTAGACACCAGCCCTCGCTACGCGCGCACGTATATTTTGTAAGAATATTATATATACATGATCAGACCGATTTTGAGGATGATACAAGAGTATGATCTACCTGACTCCAAGGATGATACAAGAGTAGAGACTTATTAAAACAAAATTCACTTAAATTGTGTAATATTGCATTTTTTTTTAAATCTTCATCATTAAAATTAAAGCGCTAGAGCGACCGGGAGCATTTTAGTGGTTATTTCACCGGTCGCTCTAGCATTTTAATTTTAATGATGAAAATTATATATATATATATATATATATATGTGTGTGTGTGTGTGTGTGTGTGTTACATAATTTAAGATAATTTTGTTTTAATAAGTCTCTACTCTTGGTACGACAATGTTGTACTACTTTTAGTAATTTGTTAAACCTTAAAAAAATTAACATAATATTATATAATTTAAATCCACTAAAGTGGATTTCCCTAGTGTTTATACTAGAAACATGCGTGCGCATTGTGTATTTTCTTCGTTAGAATGCTATAATAACATGATCACGGTGATCCTGTTGGATTACGGGGACGTAATACTACGGAATGTTAAACGTGTACTAGTAAGTAATCTAATTATGCAGCAGAATAATGTACACATACCTCAATAGCTTTCCTGCCCAAGAACGTTGTGGAGAGAATTCTGATCCTCCGGTCGGAACCCGTACAAGTTCTTCGTGAGAAGAAGTCCTACGCGGTATAAGATCCACAGCAAAACCTCTGATCGATTCTTCAACAGTGACAGAACCTCGGACTGATGTGCAACGAAAATCTCAACTAAGGGTGAGAGGGTTTCTCTCAAGTTCCTCAATGGAGGGACTTATTAGTTTGATTGATGTGTTAAACCCCTTAGAAGACCCCCTATATATAGCATTGGTAGAGTGGAAAAAAGTCCACTCCAACCAATGTGGTACATGGTTCGGCCGAACCATGCTTTTTAAGGGGGATGCCCAATTTTGGGCCTCCCATGTCAATTAGGGATTGGGTCTTGGCCCAATTAACCTAATGTGACAATTACCTAATTAACTTAGGTAATTTCCTTAACATTGACGGGCTACCAATTACGGCGCCACGTCACCACATGCTAACAGACCCCGACTATAATATCGGAGTATGCTCGACCCGACTCCGAGTAGGATACAAGAGTAGACCCTTGCTAGAGAAATAATTAACTTAAATTATTTAGCATAATATTATGTAAAAGTTTAAAAATTGTTAAAAATTAAAAATAAAATGCTTGAGGGTGTAGGATTTAGGGGATTAATGTTATGGAAACAAAACCTAGATATGTGCATGGTAACTAGTACGCAGCGGAAGAAGGTGCACATACCTATATTGTTTCCTGTAGCCCAGGACCTTTGAGGGGAGTTCTCGATCCGCCGGACGGTTCCTCTAGAGGTTCCTGTTAGAGAAGCCATACGCGGATTATGCCTCACAGCAAAGCCTCTGTAGATTCTTCGCGGGATGGATCTACTCGGAGTAAATTGCTTGACACAATTTGGCACCTCCTTGCTTGTGTGTTGGTTCGGCCGAAACTCTAGAACTTTAGGGAGAAGAGTTTTCTTTTAATCTCACCACTTAGGAGAAGTGAATAGTATTAATAAAACTCACCCTAAGGTCTCTATTTATAAGGGGAGAAAAGTGGACAAAAGTCCACTTTGCCCCTCCTCATTAAATCGGTCGGCCATGCTATATGGATGTCTAATTTTGGGCCTCCCATGTCAATTGGGAATTTAGACCTAGCCCAAAATCTCTAATGTGACTTTACCCAATTACTTAAGTACATGGACATAAAATTATAAACCAATTAAGTTGAAATTCTATCATCTATCCGCTTGTGTTGGAGATTTGGCTTTCTCTACTATAAGCGTCTTCTCCCTACTGGGGAATCACTCAAGCAACAAGGATTTTTCCGTGGTGTTCCATCGTGAACAGATTGAGACTGCATATCACAAAGCATGATGGTTTTGGTGAACCCTAATTAGACGTGTCCAATTTCAACTGAACCCTAATTTTCCTAACCTTCTTCTTAAGCCATCGATTCCATCACACTACCACCACCAATCTTACATCCTGTCCTTCACAGTCCATTCACCCTTCCAAATTTCAATAGAGGGATGCACTGTGTCTAATCGAACCATTAGGCTAATATTGTTCCTGTCTTGTTTTCAGGTGGCGACTGAATGGAGGATCGTCATGGGGATCGCCCTCACCAGGATCATACCAGAACTATACATAGAACATTACTAGAGGGACTAATCGAGAACCAAGATGCTGATACACATCAAAAAGGTTGTTATTGCTGTGTTGGCCGGGTCATTAGCGACAAACCGATCAGGGCTACAGCTATTCATAACGTAATCAAACATGCGTGGAGAAAATTTTCTGGGGTGAAGGTCATGGAACTCAATGCAGAAGTGGTCCTTTTTGAGTTCGAGAGCGAAAAGGATCTTGTCGAGGTATTAGATTGTGCTCCTTGGGCAATCTAAGGACATTGCTTATCTCTGAAGATGTGGAATGATGGATCGCATATCGAGGATGTTGATTTCGGTATGGTCCAGGTATGGGCTCAGATTCATGGTTTAGAGTTGAAAAAAATAAATCATGAGAACGCATGTCAAATTGGCCGTTTTTTGGGACGTTTTATTGATGACGATGATGTCTCGGGAAGAAGAAGCTCTGATCGAGGTTTTTTGCGTGTTAAAATCGAGATTGACTCTACAAAACCTATTGTTGCGGGGTTTTGGTATCCAAAAAGTGATGGAACTCTCAGCTGGGCGAGAGTTAAGTATGAACGTTTGCCCGACTACTGCTATAATTGTGGCAAGTTGGGGCATATTGAAAGGGTTTGCGAGAAGGAAGTTGCTATGTTAGAAGAAAACTCAAATGAACCAATGTACGGTCCTAAGGTTCGTACAGAGCGTTTGAGGAAACGTGCAGCGGTTTGGATGAATATCGGTGCTAGGAAGGATGATACGACAGCAGCCCACACGGGTCGTCGATGGAGAGATGTCGTTACGAACCTCCCTGAAACCATTCATGTAGAGAACGACAATCTGGTTCAGCCTACCCACCCGTTAACTCATTCCCATTCAACTCATATGCCTTCATCCACTGCATATACAACCTTAGTTGAGCCATCACCACTAAATACGTTAGTCAATGCCCAAGTAGCTCCCTTGCCTAAGGAGGATGCTACAAAATCTCACCCACTCTCTAATAACCTTTCCCATACACCCACCGACTTATCTAACCTGCCTCAACCACCCTCTCCCTTGTTAGTGACCCCGACCATACCACCACTTTCCAAAACCACCAATCCTAAATACGCTAAGGCCTCCTCTTGTTTGCCTATACCCAAGCATTTTGAAACCGAACACCACCCTAGCCACTCTCGTTGTTATCCAATCTATCATGGATGCAAAGAAGACAACCTGAGCTCTCCATTACCATTGCCCATCTTTAATGATTATTATGTGGAGTTGCCATCTGATGACGAGTTACTTGGGAGAAACCGTGACTTAATACCAATAAATACGGGACTTAGCCCTCTTCTTCGGAAGTTGGCGGTAAAAAGGAAAGCCCCGGAGGATGAGGAGGGTACAAATCTCGAGTTGGAGCAAGTGAGTAGCAAGCGAATGATAACATTCAATGAAGATGAGATGGTTACAACAAATGCAAGCACAACCTTTGGTGGCCGACCAAAAGGCAGGGGCCGCTCTAATCGTAGCAGGGGAAGGATGTCGGTGGGGCGTTCTTTGGGGAAGCATCGAGCTACTAATGCTAAATCCACAAAAAACACGGGTTCTGGTGGTTGTCCCTTCACAGCCACATGGGAACCATGAGTTTTCTTGCATGGAACTGTCAGGGTTTGTGATCGGTACTGACAGTTCCTACCCTCACCGATCTCGGGAGGAAGCATCATCCAGAGATAGTGTTTCTGATGGAGACAAATAATAAACGTGATGTGTGTGAAATAGCTAGAAGGGCGATGGGATTGGATCAAGCATGCTACGTTGAACCTAGAGGAAGATCTGGAGGTTTGGCACTGTGGTGGAATCATGATGTGGATCTTCATGTCTTATTTAAACAAGACCACATTATTGATACCACCATTAAGCATAATTCGTTTGATGGCACTCTGTTTATCACTTGGATTTACTGACCAATTGACTGGACGGAGCGTGTACGACTTTGGGATAGATTGAGACGGATCGCAAGAGGTAGAAAAGGCCCTTGGTTGTGCATGGGAGATTTCAATGACATTTCATACAACTACGAGAAGGATGGAGGACTTATGAAAGACCCAAAGAAGATGGAAGCGTTCAATACAATGATGATGGATACGGCCCTTGTTGATTTAGGGTTCAAAGGTCATAAATTTACTTGGTGTAATAACCAAAATGGACCAAATCGGGTAAGGGAACGACTTGATAGGGGTTTAGTGAACGAGGCTTGGTTTGATGCATTCCCATACTCAACGGTCTTTCATAAAGCAGCTATTGGATCATATCATTGCCCTTTATTGTTAGAGCTGGACCACCGTGATTCAAAAGGAAGAAGAGAATTTAAGTTTGAGGCTATGTGGCTCTCCGATGAAGAATGCAAAGAAACGGTACGAACTGCTTGGGGTGACACATCAGAGAGAGATCACCGACCGAGGCTGCAGCATAGGCTTGCTAAATGCCGTGAAGCTCTTAAACGATGGAGTAAGGAGAAATTTATGAACAACAAGGTTAAAATAGGACAGCTTCAAGATCGTTTGGCCATGCTACAAAGTTTATCCAACGATGTCCATAATCGCGAGGAGGAAATCGAGGCCAAAGTCGAGTTGGCGGAGACTTGGCAAAGGGAGGAGACATATTGGAAGCAACGATCTCGAGTGCAATGGTTAGGTGATGGAGATCGCAATACTCGTTTATTTCACTAAACCACAATTGAACGTCGACGTCGTAATAAAGTCTTGCGATTACAACTACCCTATGACTCTTGGGTAGAATCAGAGGAAGCAATTTTACATGAGTGTAATCGATTCTTCAAAGGCTTGTTTACAACAGAGGGCACGACAGGTTGGGAAGAGGTCATTCATTGCATACCAAAGCTCATTAGCGACGAGCAAAATACCGATCTCATTAAGCCTACAACTGACGACAAGGTTCGTATAGCGGTTTTTCAACTTGGCGGTGCAAAGGCTCCGGGTCCCGATGGTTTCTCTGGTATGTTCTATCAAAAGTTCTGGGATGTGATTGGTCGTGATGTATCCATGAGGCCAAAACCTTTTTCGAGACAGGTAATATCCTTCCTAGCTTTTGCTATACCGATATTGTTCTAATACCTAAAGTGCCTAACCCGGTGAACACCACACAATTTAGACCCATTAGCCTTTGTAATTTCAGCTATAAAATTATTTCGAAAATCCTTGTCAATCTGCTAAAACCCCTAATGTCTAAACTCATAACAACTTTCCAAAGTGCTTTTGTATCTGGCAGGCTCATACACGACAACATTCTTGTCGAACATGAGACATTCCACCATCTGCGGATGAAGAATGGAAGGAAGAGAGAGGAGGCGGCCGTTAAGGTTGATATGAACAAGGCTTATGACCGAGTCGAATGAGATTTCTTGCTTGAATTATTGAGGGCATACAGGTTTAGTGACCGGTGGATAGGTTGGATCAAAGAGTGCATATCTAATGTCCGCTATTATGTGGTGGTGAATGGAAAAAAGACAAATCGGTTTCGACCGTCTCGAGGTGTCCGTCAAGGTGATCCTTTATCGCCTTATCTATTTATTCTTGTGGCTGATGTGTTGTCTAGGCGAATATTGCGTGCGACTGAACAACGGTCATTAATTGGTGTGACGATCAAGAGATCTTGCCCGACTATTCATCATCTTTTATTTGCGGACGACTCGTTATTCTTTATAAAGGCCGATGAGCGAAATGCGAGGTCCTTAAAAGAAGTTTTCACGTCATATAGTCGGGCATCGGGACAAAGTATTAATCTCTCAAATTCGGGTATCTACTTTGGCTCTAACGTGAGGGAAGACACCAAAATGATGGTTGTTAATGTTTTGGGAATCGGTGCGGTAGATAATGCGGGAAAGTACTTGGGATTGCCAACAATATGGGGCCGGTCCAAAAAGGAGGCTTTAGCGTTTATTCGAGACCGGGTGATGACCAAGCTAAATGGATGAAAAAATCTGTCCCTTAATCCGGCGGGAAATGAGGTGCTCATCAAGTCGGTAATAACGACAATTCCTACTTATGAGATGACTTTGTTCAAGCTCCCAAAAATATGGTGTGAAGAGGTAACGAGTTTAATTGCAAAGTTTTGGTGGGGCCAACATGGAGAAGAACGGAAGATGCATTGGCGTCGATGGAGCCGTATGACCGCACCCAAGGTTGAAGGAGGTATGGGTTTTCGAGATTTGCAAATCTTTAATATTGCTATGCTCACCAAGACGGCTTGGCGAGTTCAAAACGAGCCAAGTTCGTTTTGGGTGAAGGTCTTGAAGGGTATATACTTCCCACGCGATGAGTTCATGGATATAAAAAAGGTCGCCCGAGCTTCGTGGGCATGGTCGAGAATTCTTGAAGGGCGAGATGTGCTTGCGGATACGGCGTATGGATGATCGGCTCAGGTCAGCGTGTCCGCGTCTTTCAGGATGCGTGGGTACCGGACGTGGAAGGATTTAAATTGAACGTCAATCCGGTTGATCCCTCTATGTGAAATATGGCGGTATCAGAGCTTTTACGACCACCCGAAAATGCTTGGCAATTGCAGCCAATTCAGGAGATCCTAACGGTAGAAATGCATGATGCCATAAGAGCTATACATGTTTCCTCAAATGGGTCATTGGATCAGCTCGTATGGCCCACGTCTAAGGAGGGAGATGCAAAGCCCAAGCTCGTCTATCATAGACTCCGTGAGAAAGTACCTCAACAACCGAGTTCGGGAACTTCGACGTCTCATATGGTCTCTAAGAGTGTTCGGGCTGGATGGAAGGGATGTGCATTACCTAAGGTAAAACACTTTCTTTGGAGGTCATTTGCGCGTGCTATTCCAGTTTTCGATGAACTGAATAGAAGGGGGGTCAATGTATCTCCAATGTGCCCCCTTTTGCGATCGGTGTGAAACAATTGATCACGCTCTCTTACAATGCAAATGGGCAAAACCAATTTGGTTAGCCGGAGTGAGTATTAGATGGGAGTCGGGAAATGAGCCGCGATGGACGGATTGGTTTGAGGAATTACTTGATATGGAGAAGAGATTGGGGTCGACGGGTGCCATAATAAGACTAAAAGTTGAGACTTTTGCTTAGGAAATATGGAAGGAACGTTGTCGAGCAGTTCACAACCGGGAGCGGCCACAACCTTCCAATGTAGTACAATATGCGTCTCAGCTAGTCGAAGAAACATAGGCGGTACTTGCTCGACGAAGATCGGCGGATCGAGAACCTACCATCACCACGTCTGCCACTTGGGTTAAACCTCCTATTGGTAAGATGAAAATCAATTGTGACGGCGCATGGGTGGCAGCAACGTAGAGAAGCGGGATAGGGTTCGTGGCAAGGGACTTCAATGGTGCCTTAATCGACGGGCGGCATGGATTCTTTCGTGACATGAGTGTAGCCAATGTGGAAGCAAAAGCTATCCTCATGGGAGTTCAACTTGCGGTCAATAACGAATGGCAATCAGGGATTATAGAATCTGATTTGGAGTATGTAATCAACCATATCCGGGGGACCGCGGCGACCGGCGATTGTAAGCTAAGTAACATAGTGTATACCATTCGAAGACTTGCTCAACAAGTACCTGATATCTCATGGTGTTTTGCTCGACGAAGCGCAAACCGTTGCGCAAACTGGATAGCTTTGCAATCCAGAAAGGAGATGTGTCCGATTAATTGGGTTTCCGAACCCTCATCTCCTCTTTCTTCGATTATGCTATTAGACTGTAATGCAGATTAAGTTTGCTATTACTTAATAAAGTTTTATTCATGGCCAAAAAAAAAAGTACATGGACTTAATTAATGGGCTCCCAATTACGGCGGCCCATAGTCCGAATGCTTACAGAGGGATCAGGAGCCCTCTAATGGGTGTATATGCTCACGGTCCCTCGAGCATTTTATTTTCAATTTTTAACAATTTTAAATTTTTATATAATATTATGTTAAATAATTTAAGTTAATTATTTCTCTAATAAGGATCTACTATTGTATCCTACTCGAAGTCGGGTCAAGCATGCTCCAGTATTATAGTCGGGGTAACCGTGATCATATTATTATAGACGAAGACAATACACAATGCGCACGCGCGTAGTGCGCGCAGATTTAGGGTTATTATATAATATATAGACTAGAAAAGGCATGCGTTTAAGTCAGGGTCATTTAGTTTCCCCATAATAATTAATTAATATTATACATAAGGATATAATATATATTTATTGAATATAAGAGATGGAAATGGAATAAATCAAAGCTGAATTTTGTACAGATGCTCTTTATTAGGTACACGTACGTACGGGTATATATGCATGAAGGTCGGGAGAAATCAAGTGATTGTTTGATACTAGGAAGTTTCATATTTTTACCATTAAGGTTTAACCATGAGGCTAACCTTAATCTCCTCTTTTGTGTCATTTCCTTCATATTCAACGTGGTACTATTGTTATAATTAGTTTTTTGCATAATAAGATTAGTTTGTACAATTTGCAACACGATGATTGATATATCAAAATATATCAATTAAGATAATATACTATTATTTAATTATGCAAAATTTCCTATTACAGTTGTTTGAATTATTTGTTGTGAATAAAGTAATAAGAATTGCATACAACGTTAATTATACACATATGAATGTCACTTTCTCCATATATAAACTTCAAATATGAGGATATTTAGTGGTTGATAATGACTAATTATATCAGTGGCGAACTAATTATATAATTAAACATTTAGTCTTCCATGAATATTTGTAAGTTGTAACCTTTTAAATTTAATGCACTTTAACAAATAGGAACAATAGCAGTTACAGAAAATTTAATTCCATATTTTTTTGGCCAATATTTGTATATTATTGTCTTTCAACAAATATAGACTTAACTTGACGAATCTAAGTTATACGGATTACGGACTCTAATTAATATGAGCAGTAACTGCTTGCCTAATAGCAACTAAAAAAATGGTGTAATATATATACGTTTTATTATTGAGAGAACAAAAATAATAAGAAATGTTTTTATATTTTTATGGAATTCAGATCTACCGCTCAACTCTTCGTTAAAATTTTGACACTTGTCTTTATATTTAATATTTTCCTTTTACGATTCATCAATCTCAATAGAGTTTTAGAAAGAAAAAAAAAAAAAAGACAAAATTAATTACTCACATGACACGTGTCAAGATCTTAACGTTGATGGACAATCCGTGAAAGAAGATCTGTATCCGCTTTTATGATGTATAAGTTGCAATTCAGTTTCCATTCATTTACAAATTAAAATTTTCTTCACTAGCAAATTTATTAATAAAATCACTCTAAAATATTGAGGTAAAATCAACAAAATGAAAGTTAAATATAGAAAAATATACAGGTTACAAATAATAAGATTAGATTTAATTTTTGTTGAAAATTTGAGTAAATGTCATTTAAATAAATACCACAATGTTGTGGTTAATACATCTTTTAGTGGTAAAAAAAAGCTTAAAAAAAATTATTCATGCTTTATTTGTGCATTATGTTTTTATAGAAAAACACTAAATAAAAGTTTCACATCTATAGTAAATATATATGATATAATAAAAAATATTTTATATCATGAGCCCGAGTCAGAGGGAATCCTAATTCGGCCAACTAAGCCTTGACTGATTTAAAATTTTGATTGATTAAGGTGAACTAAGGCCCGCTAAAGCATGAGGTTATCTAAACATAACCTCCTAGACTATATGCAAATCTCATAAATAAGTGAATTGAGTCATTTATGTAAGAACGTAAAGCTTAGTATATAAAGTGGAAAATAATAAATACCCTTCGTATGCGTACGTATACGGTAGAATCCTACTTCCTACGTTGTTGAACTGTTGTTTCTCTTATATATAACCCGTTCGTTTTGGCGGCACAACTCATCTCCATTATCTATCTCCACGATTTCCTCCATCTCCCCCTCTCTCTCATCTGCTACGATTTAGCAGTTGAGATCTCCATTTCTCGTGCTCTAATGTCTCGGAGCTTTTCCTAAATCGCCATTTCCGGGTTCTCGAGCAAGAAGGAGAAAGAAATGGAGAAATATTCTCTCTTGTGTCACGAGGGCGACTTCTGCTTCAGTGGAAACGACGACGATGAATCCGGAGACGGCTCTGGAGAAACTGAGCTGCAATCGATCGCATTGTTGGGATTCCAGGACGAGGAAGAGTATATAGTGAGTCTTTTTCAGAGGGAGGAATCGGAAGCATCAGTGTCGCGGTCGCTACAGCCGCTGCCGTTCGTGCTCTCCGTTAGGAGCGTCAGCTGGTGGGGCCGGAATCGATTGGATTCCATCGACTGGATTCTCAATGTTCGTCTCTTTATTTCTGCCGTCTTAAATTCAATCGAACACCAAATTTAAGTGCGCCAGACTTCGAAACGATTTTTTTTTCTTTATATATGTATTCATGGAAGATTAGCTAGCTATTCTACTCCAAATTTGAAGCCATCTATATTTGCTATTTTGTTGTAAATAGATAGGGCTATGGAACTTGGATTTTTAATGCAATGTAGATAATAAGAAAATGACTTCACCAACCAAATAGATTTAATTTATAACCTGTCATCATCATAAGTGATCTTTTGTAATTTTCTGTATTCAGGCTAAATCATTTCTTGGATTTCAAGATCAGACAGCTTACTTGGCTGTCACTTACCTGGACAGATTTCTAGCTCGGCGATCCATTAGTGTAAAAGATTGATCTTAAAATCGAGTTTTTGAGTTAAGTTTTACATAGCATGCTCAAGTTTTGAATAGTTTGGTTTGATGTTGTTTGGCATAGGATGAAAAGCTCTGGGCCATGAGATTGTTGTCTGTGGGTTGCCTGTCTCTGGCTGCAAAGATGGAGGAATGCAATGTTCCAGCACTGTCGGATTTTCAGATTCAGAGATATGAATTTGAGAGCAGTGTGATTATGAGAATGGAACTCTTGATTCTGACTACATTGGATTGGCAAATGGGCTCAATTACCCCATTTTCGTATATCAATTTCTTCATTGATAAGTTATTGGGGAAAACAAGTAATAGCAAGGAGTTATACTCTGCAGCTGTGGAGCTTGTTCTAGCTGCATTAAAAGGTAATGCAGAATCTGCTGATCGTCAGTATCAAATATTCTCTTATTGCTTCAGTAATAATAAAGTAAATATATTCATGCGATTCATCTTTATGATGCATCAAAGTGATCTCTTTTCTTTGAAATTGAAAATAAAGCACAAAATTATTGTCTCAGAATATGAATCCACTTTTTTTCTTGATAGTCAGCAATTCATACGGCTGGGAGATAGCAAGAAACCAGTCCATATGATACTAAAGCTGTTGAATTTGAAAATTTATAAAGGGGATTGAGAATTATTTGGTAGAGAAAGGGGATTGAAATTATTAATGGGTCTATTCTTATTTTTGCAGAAATTAACTTGGTGGAGTATAGACCATCCACCATTGCATCTGCTGCAGTGCTAGCTTCTTCAAGTTGCCAATTGACCAGAGAAATGGTGGAGCTTAAAATAGGGGTCATCTCATCATGTGGATCTTTAGTTACAGTGAGCTCATTTTTTTTTCTTCTCTTTGTCAGAATTTCATTTAACTCTGCTTACTTTTTTTTTCCTCTTTTGCTGGATTGGTATAGAAAATTCTGGAGTAAACATCAAAATTAGGTAGAAGCTACAGTGTTGAAACTTTAGAAGATAAATATTAAAAAAAGTGATTTTTTTGGAGGGAAAGAAGGGTTCTATTCTAAATGCACTTTCCATGGATGAAAGTATAAAACACATTCTAGGAAACATTTCCATGACCAAACAAGTTAAGTTCCTTTTTCTTCAAGTTACCCATCTAGCTCAGCTGATTCACTGTTTTTATCTACTTCAACAGGAACATGTATTTTGGTGCTACAATATTATGCAGGAAATACAGAAGAAGGAAAGGGAGAAGACACCAAAGGAGAGGATTGCTTCTTCTCCAATGGCTACTACTAGGAGTTCTTCATATAGTTCTGCAAATGGTAACAAAAGGAGAAGGCTTCAATTCAATGATATTGATGATCTAAGTTCCTTTGAAAAAGCATACAGATAGATAGGCAGTAGTAGATGGAGAGAGCTTTGATTAGTTTGCTTATAGGTTTGATTATAGAATTAGAGTGTTCATTTAAACTACACCCCATTTTCATTGCATCATTTGAAATGAATGATTTGGGGGGCTCCATTTTCCCATGCCCAAGCAAGTTTTGGCCAGTCAGATCATGACACAGCTGGAAAAAAAAGAAGAAAAAGAAAAGAAGTGAATAAAGGAAAATAGAGTATGTCTTCTATTATGATGAGATTGGGTTGCAAAGACTGATAGATGTGGCCGGTTGTGCAATTACCCGACTAAAGAAGGGCGTATGCTGCAATTTGCTTCAAGTATGGACAAAAACAAGTAACAAGAGAGGGAAGCTGCTGAGGTGAGTGAAGTTGAAAAGAGATGGAATAGAGGAAGTTTCAGAAGCCCATAATGGATTGAGGACTTTGTCTATATTCGTAGTTATAGTATTGCTGATTTTTTCATGTCCTTTGGTGCCAATTTCTTAATTTTTTTTGGACCCTCTAAGTCTTTTTCTTTCAATTTCCACCCTTTTCAGACAAGGGAACTTTATTATTTTAATTTTTTTTTAAATTGTATTTATTTATTGTTTTTATGTAATCGTACATCCATTAAGCTACCCTAACTTTTGAAGGGAACTTGGGATGCTTAATGTGTCTTTCAAGAAATGGTTAATAGGTCTTTTGGTACTATATGTTTGACGATTTTTTACTTTTGGTGCAACATCTTTTATTTTGTATACTTTTGGTGCAATATGTTTGCAATTTGTACCACTTTTGGTGCATCTGTTAGTTGACCGTTAATTTGAACGTTAAATAGTTACGTGACTTGCACATGTCTAGCCCCAAATTTCTTTTTTTTTTTCCAGTTTAGTCCTCAAATTTATTATCCTAACTTTTAATTTTGCAATTTAACCCATAAACATTTTCAACTGCGCACCCTAGGGCTAAATTGACCTAGCTATGGTCCGACCTAGCTATGGGTCGAAACATGTCTAGATCAATTTAGCTATTTAGTAAAATTGACCCAATTGGACCCTAAGCCTAAATTGACCTAGCCGTGGTCCGACCCATGGCTAGGTCGGACCATGGTTAAGGTCGCCTAGGTCTGGTGACCCTAGCCATGGTTCGATCTAGCCATAGGTCGGACCATGTCAATTTAGCCATAGAGTGCGGTTGAAAATGTTTAGGGGCTAAATTGCAAAAAAAAAATTTGGACAATAAATTTAAGGATTAAACTGAAAAAAAATAGAAATCTGGGGCTAGGCATGTGCAAGTCACATGACTATTTAACGGTCAACTAACGGATGCACCAAAAGTGGTACAAATTGCAAACGTATTACACCAAAAGTATACAAAAAAAGATGTTGCACCAAAAGCCAAAAATCGTCAAACATGTTGTACCAAAAGACCTATTAACCCTTCAAGAAAGGATGAAAGTACAATGGAGGAGGAAATGAAGCTTTTTTTTCTTTCTTTTTGTTTGATATATGATTTGATATATTTGAGTTTCATTTTGGGCCAAAAGTAAAGATAATGATACTTTATTCCCTTTCAATTTTTTTTAAGTCTAAATAAATTACACTCTCATAACTCGTGAAATCGCAATTTGTGTTTATCTATCACGTTATCATAACTTGAATATGCATGAAAAATATTGTATTTGTGGATGCATGTGAAACTCGCTAATCGCTGTGGATTTGCTTGTGATCAACCATTTTCAGTAAGGGCCCTAGCTATTTGGGGATGTGGTTGTTGCTTCAATATATGAAGCATAGTTGTTTGAAAAAGATGGATCATAAAATGCAGACCATTGTTAAGGAACTGCCCTTGAATCTAATATAAAGTGCTTTGATTTTCACATCAATAATGTAAGAGATGAAGCAAATGTTGCTGTCCTGTTTGTCACTTTCTATTGAAAGGCTCCTCTTCTTTATTGGTTTTAGGGTAGAAAATAGATATACATTGCCCCCACAATGCCAGCTGCCTCTTTGTTCAATCTAATTTAATATTTATTATGGGTTAAAGGGTTTTTGGTGTTATATGTTTGACCAATGTTAACTTTTAGTGCTATATATTTTATTTTGTAGGTTTTTGTGTCATTTGTTTGCATGTATGAAACTTTTGGTTCATCCGTTATCAACGGTTCACCGTTAAATAGTTTTATTTTGTTCAATTTAGTCAATAATCTTCTTCCGGCCACCGCCCAAAATATTACGGCCACTGCTCAAGGTCGTCGCCCACCATCCAAGCCCACCAGTGACCACCATCCAAGCCCACCAGTTACCACCAATTGGGGCCGGACGACTCCGATTAGAGCCGTCCAGCCCGATTGGACCACCGAAGGCCCAAATCGTAGCTCTGTGGAGCCACAGAGCTTCGATTCTAGAGCTTTAAGGCTCCGACTAGAGCAACATAGCTCTGATCTGGAGCTCTGTGGTTCGGATCTAGGCCCTCGGCTGCCCAATCGGAGTCGTCCATCCCCGATTGGTGGTCACTGGTGGGCTTGGATCATGGTCACCTGTGGGCTTGGATGGTGGCCGACGGCCTTGAGCGGTGGTCGGCGGCCTTGTGCGGTGGCCGAAATATTTTGAGCTGTGGCTGGAAGAAGATTAGAGAGTAAATTGAAAAAAAAAATAAAACCATTTAAGTGTCAAACTTAACCGTTGACTAACGGATGCACCAAAAGTCTATAAAATGCAAACCCATAGCACAAAAAACCTACAAATAAAATATATAACACCAAAAGTCAATATTGACCAAACATATGACACCAAAAATCCACTTAACATTTACTATAGCAAAGTGTAAGTTTGGTAAATATAAAAAATAATTCTTGTATATAGTATACAAAAATTATACACTTAACAAGTCTCACCAACTCCCTCAAATTAAAATAAAACTAAATAAATAAAGAGTCTCTAATTTAAACAAACTACTATCCATCCAACTTGACCAATTGTAGGACCTTAGCTTTCCTATCAATCTCATAATGAGACCTCTGAGAAAAACTGAAAACATTTGTCATGGAATTCATGGCGTGGTGCTATCACAGACAGAGGCTCCATTACTCCATTCTTATGAAATCTATGAATAAAAAATACTCAACAAACATCATACGATATTTTATTTACTGTTACTTTTATAAAGTGGGTTAGAAACCGAACCGGTAAAAACTAGTTGGAACAATTCATAATCTTTTTTTTTTAAAAATAATAATAATTTGGTTTGAACATGTTTCGAGTCGGTTCACCTGTTTTTTTTTTTTTCTTTCAAAAATCAGTTAGGAAATTGAATGGTTCAAACCAGTCCAGAATATATGTATTGGATTGTACTGTTAAAAGAACTAATTTTTTTTTAACCAGATGAAACTAGGCTGTCTGATCGAGCCAGTTCTTTTCCATCCCAATCCTATTAAAAAGTTTTAAACTTTATTTGGAACCTGGCAAAATTCCCTATCTACTTTGAGCATCTCCAACGGTAGTACCTAGTTGATATTCATTTTTTACCACGCACTAAGTAATGTGTCATATATTAGAAACTTTAAAAAAAAAAAAAAAAAAAACTCACTCTCATAGTGGTTGTCCCTATACCCTAATTCTACCTATTTGAAAAAAAAAAAGTAGAAAAATATAACTACATCTAGAATTTACATCATAATATTAATAATATCTTCTTTTATAAGTTTATCTTTAAAATAATTAGATTTTTATTTTTAAAAAAAAAATATCACAAACATCAATATATTTGTAAAGCATCACCTTTACTTGCTGCCTCCGTCAATGCCATTAATAAAAGGTTTATACTTTAATATTCCCCTTAATTGTTAATTTGAACATTTTAATAGCTGATCACATAAAATACATGCGAGTTAAACACTTGAAAAGACTTATCACATTATTAACCTTTTAATTAAACGTGAGCAAATTACTTTAAAGGCGAGGATACATTTTTTAACGCTGGGATCTCATTTCACTACAAGAAATTCCTCAATTTGTGAGCACCCACGAAGCCATAGTGTAACGAGAAGGGGCCTTTGCCCCCTCTGACTTGTATATAAAAAAATACACATCAAAATAAAAGTAGTTAGTATAGAGCTAATCCTTATCTATTGGAAGAGATGCAAATTTGCCCCAAAAAATAAAATAATAATTTAGAGGTAATATGTACTATTATTTCAAATTTGTCGTTGAACAATTAGGAAATGGCAATTTGTGTGTTAGTGCTACTAGTACTATTTTTAGTTCATTATTGTTATTATTTTATATTATATATATTTAATATTTAAGAATACAAAACTAAACAGGTTTATGTAATTGTACAAGGAAAATTGAGATTGACTAAATGGTTAGTGTGTGTTTAAATTCCTTAAGGTTATAAAATTTAATAAAAAAAATTAGGTTGATTGATACTAGATTATTAGTAATTTTAGTTTTTTTTTTCTTCTAAAAATATACTAATCATAATTCATTTGTTTTCTACGTTTTAAAATTAAAACTTTGTTGTGATTTTAATAAATATCGATAAGTTTTTCATCAAAAGAAAGCGTACAAAATAAAGAATAACAATTAAGAACTCAATATGGATGATCTTTTTTCGGATCCGACTTATGAAAAAGAATCACGGGTTTTTATCTAAATGATCTAGATAAAGTTGTCCGAAGAAAGTACTTACTTAACAAATATTATTTATTATTTTGATAATATATAATGAATGAATTTTCGTATTTATTTATTGTATAGTTAATCTAAATTTTGCCCCCTCTGACTATTTTTTCCGGCTTTGTGTCTGTTTGTGAGGGTCAATTTTTTTAGGGATTTTCGAAAATTCCTCACAAATATCATCTTGTGAGGGATTTTGTAAGAGACATGTTTCTAGCAAATAGACCCGCCAGAAAAAATGTGGTTTTATAGGGAAATCTCTTGCAAATGTTTGTGAGGGATTACCCTTAAAAAATCCGTGTCAAACCTTCTAAAAATCAAATCCGTCAAAAATTACTTAGGGAATTGTTAGAGTTTTCACTGACAAATTACTAAGGGATTTTTTAAGGGTCCATTTTTAAAGGATTTTTGAGAAAATTGTAAGGGCATGAGTTTATTAACTTAATAAGGGTTTTTTTGAGGAACTTTATTCTAAGGAATTTGTGAGGGATTGTTAAAATATATATTAATATATATATATAATTAATTTAAATAAAAAAGATATATATATATATACAAAATAATGATATCATATAAAACTTAAGAGATTACATAGTCAAGTACAAAGTAACATACAACAAAAACATTAAATACCAAAAGGTTTCAATAATACTATTCAAGTTTTTGCAAATAACACCATTAAAGATAACACATGCCTTGATCAAAATCATTTCACTATTCTAGAATCTTCTAACTTCCTTACTCAGAATCTCATTTCTCGTACCACCATTCCAGAATCATACTACACAAAAAAAAAATCAATAGAGAATTGGTTAGTTTGCAGAATCAGTTAATAGAGTATATTAAGTTCATTCACCACAGATAACATAAAAACCTGATGTATTAAAAAAAAAAAAAAAAAAGCAACCACTAATAACAAATCGAGAAAGATACATTCAGTAAAGAGCTAATTATCAAGAAGTTACCTACCTTGTCTACTAGCTATAAGTGCAACTTCTACAATGGACCGAATGATATTATACATTATGGACCAGGTAGTATGTGAGAAGGAGAATGAATGATATAGGATGTATTATTGGTAAAGTTAAGTTACCAACACTTTTATCCCTAACCAACTGCTATGTTCTTTCGTAAAGTTTTATTTAAAATGTAAAAGAATGCATACATACGAACGGAGCATTACCATTCATAGGTTTCGATTCACCGATGCATGTCTGTCCAGTGCACAAGAAGCTGTTCCCCGTTATGCTGCAATAGCAAGAACGTGTACTATATGTCAGACAAATGCAAACCATGCCACAAATCTAAAAAAAAGTGCATTAGCTTCAAATAACTTAGATTGTTAAATGATACATCTCAGTCTCTGCACCATAAAATCAATGCTACATTTATTAGAAACAATCAATTCTAACCAAAGAACTTGGTTTCCCTCCATCGAATTGATTCCCTGAAAGATCTTGATAGTCTGAAACTCTGAAAGCTTTCTTATCTCAACAGGGATAAGACCCGATAATTGATTATTCTGCAGCAAACTTAAGCATACAAAGCCATCAATTGCCAAATGCACTTATATATATATGTTCTATGGTTAGAAAAATGTTGCCCAAAGACAGGAGCTTACAATGCTCTCAAATAACTCAAGTTCCCAACACTTGGTGAAAGTAGTCCTAATAAACCCACACTCGTCATTTCACTAACCAACAGCTGCATCAAGACTATATATATATAGATAATAAAGAAAAAACAACAAAAAGCAAGATTAACTTACAGAGAAGTGACAAAATCTTCAGCAGAGCAGGCAAACCATGGTCCATGTGCACGGATCCATCAAATTTTACGTCTCACCCCTCCATTACTTTCATTTCATCCCTCATTTTGTTCTTCGTTGACATTGAAACGGCCACTGCGCAGATGAATTAATTTATAGACAAAGAAAAAACAAATTTGTAACTCATCAACAAAGAATATCAAATAGGAAAGTGTTACCTTCGTAGTTTACACTCTTTGGGGAAAGAAGATTGTCAAAGGCTGTGACCACGTCTAGAGGCACAACGGTGAAAGTGACAAATAGTGATCCGTCAGCTATTAAAATCGGCCTTGATTTTCTGAATCTTTTCTTCTGTTAGATTAAATCAGCTCATCAAATTTCTACAAGTTCTACTACAATGGTCCACTCAGATCCCTGGAGAGCAAACAAAGTATCAAATAGGGAATGATCCAAAAACTAATAGTCACATGGCTAATAAAAAAACATTTAATTATTTGTTACGATTTATGCATAAAGAACTGCTGAGATTCAACCCATAAAAACCTGCAACATTTAATCATGGTTGAAGATGTCAATCCAAGAAACATCTACATGAGAAATCAGTGTTAAGACCTTGGATAAGGTATCCATTTTGCATAAGATGCATTGTTGTCTTTGTTCCTCTCTGCACCTGTACCACATAGCATTGGCATTGCAGCACAATGTTCTAATATTAGTTGTTGTCCACCATGGTTGTGATAACAATCCAAAATAACTAGAATCATCTGATAAGAGGAATAAATTCTAAAGACGTCATTTGAAGTCAGTGACCGGATGAAGGAAGAGAAACAATACACAAAAAGTACCAAGCTAAAGCTAGTGTTAGAGAAACATATAATCGAGAATATCATTAGAAGCGGATGAAAAATTTCTAATTCCGAATCTGCATATGAAACATAACAAAATCACTAGTGCTTTCATCTGTTTGGCCCTAAATCAAGAGCGCCCCAACTTTTTGACTAGTCGGTCCTTACTCCTTAATCCGATCAAACTAAAACACTGATTCTGGCATGAGTTAGAGCATCCACAATGGTTTTACATAAATTGTATTGTTTAAAGTTGCCACGTAGACATTTATGTACACTTTAAGTAATACGTAAATTTAAGACACACGTAAAAAATATTTTCTCTGCAATCGTATTACTTAAACATATTCCTTAAATATATTTTATTATTAAATTTTCCAACAACCACCAATAAGATATTAGCATTAATTATAAAATGAATTAATTTATAATAAAAAATTGGTTACGTAATACATAGTGCATTACTTAAATTTAAGGAATGCTTTATGTAAAACCATAAATTTACGTGTGGGTCCCATCTTTAAGGAATGCTATGTAAAACCACTGTAGATAGTTTTTGTTGCTTTATTTAAATAAACATGTAGGACCCACGTTTATGTAATCTTTACGTAATACCATTGTGGATGCTCTTACCACCGGATAAGTTTTGGCATAAACTTCATTACTTAAATATAGTACTATGCGTTGAAACTTGATCTCAAAATCCAACGAAAATTGATCACTTACAGCAAAGGAATCAAAGCGATCAGGCGTCTAGCAAGCGGCGAGCGGGCATGGAGCGGGCGGCTAGTCGACGTGGAGCGAGCAGCGAGCGGTCAGCTTTGAAGCAAGCTATCGATGGAGAACGAAAATGGAGAGGAGAACTCGATTTTTGGGTATCAAAGAGTGAGTTCGATTTTTGGCTATGCATAGGAGAAATAACTGGTTGGGTTGGGAGAAGATAGTGGCGGTACTTAATAGATTTAGGGCTTTTAATTAGTTTTTTTTTTTAATAAACCGGGTTATATAAACAGGTTTTGATTTTGAACTTTTTTTTCATTTTTTATTATTAAATAAATATTGTTTTTTTTAAGGAAAATCCCTCACAAATAAAATAAATTTTGTAAGGAACACTAAATCTCTCACAAAACTTCATATTAGTTAGGGTTAATAGTAAGAGATTTTTTGTAAAAAAACTATTTACGGAAATGCCTAGTAAAATGTCTTAATTATTCCTTAAAAATTTACCCTTACAGAACCCTTAGTATTTTTTTTAGGAAAATAAAATTGTAAGGGATTATCCCTTAAAATATTTTCTCTAACTAAACCATTATAAATCTCTTACAAAACGTACTAAATTTTGAAGGATCAATTCCCTCACAAAAGATCAGTCACAAATTGCTGATTTTCTTGTAGTGTTTACTGTATAAGTAAAATTTGCTATTTCTTTTATTAGGATAATATGTAATAATTAATTAATACAATACAGAGTAATAGAGAGATGAATGTATATCTTCCTTAATCCCACAGGTGGTCTCATCAATATTTAAATTCCTAAAATACCCTTAAGTAGGCTACGTATATATGATGAATGTCGAACCAGTAGGGTTTGCAATGCTCCACAACCAGAGCATTCATTCTTCAACCCTAATCTCCACATAGTGTGTCACCTCACCCACTAGTTTTTTTCTCACCCATCTTTGTACGCCTCCTCATGATTATATATATATATATATTTAATGAGTTCCAAATTCATCGTCCATTCCGACACAGTAAACTTGAACCAACACTTTTGCTTAACTCATACACCAAGTCATGTACAAGGGAACTGGGGGTTGAGCGGTTGTTTTCTCATAAGAAATTAGAAATCGGGCAACAGAGACTGAGTATCTAGGCTAGGCTATTTGACTATTTGTGTCCGAAAAAGTCAACTAAAAGTTTCATCAGATGATCTTAATTGCCACATAAACCACGTCGTAGCGTTACGGATTCTATGTTTGATTAAATGCTTGAATAATTAGTGTTCTTTATGGCTTCAACGATATATTTGCTTTGCTTGCTTACTATCATGGATATACATGTTTTAGTATTTGTCAAGTAGAGTGAGTATCTCAACAGTTTATTTTGTTGAATTAATGGTACTTACAAAGGGGTAGTGTTGTAACATCAAGTTTTGGTTGTCTTTACTAATATTATTGCCCTCTATTTGTTTTTTAGGTTTTTTTCTCAAAAGAACTAACTCTTGCAATATAGGCTCAAATTCAAAGTTATTTCTTCACCGACGTTTTCTCATTAATTAATTCTCCGATTTTTTTTATTTCTTACCCATTTCAGGAACTTTGATTAACTAATGGGACATCACTTGTTACATTTCAAAAACACGTTTTTGATATTTATCTTCATATCAACTAAATATCTTTATATTTATTTGGGATTGTAACTTCGGAAAATTGATCAGTTTGCTCATGTAAATTTATTATTTGATATGTTTGTTTGAATAATTTATAGTCTAATATAGAAACTTAATAATATCAGTATCATTAAAATATTTTATACTTTGACATGTAATATTACATTTTTTTTTTGTGCAGAGCAGAAGATGATGGCTTCATCATATCGAGTAGATTTACATAGCAATAGGGATGGATCATGTCTATTTGAGGTGTTAGTGTTGGTGCGGAAACTCTGCATCAAATATCAATCATCGAGAATAATTCAAAGGTTAACGACTCAAATTTTATAGCTCTATGTTACAATTTCAAAAATCTCCCAACTTTTGAAGTCTGTATTGCTCTCTTGATATACTCTATATCTTAGGTGAGTAGTACCTAAATTGTTAGATAGTAATACAGTCTTGCATCCTTTTTTTGTACAATAAAAGACTATAAACGAGCCGAGTATCCGGCAAGCTCGACTCGACTCAGTTTACTCGAGCTCGAACTCGACCGAGTCTTAATTTTTCAAGCTCGAGCTCGACTCAGTGCCATACTTGCCATGTTCGAGTTCGGCTCGATAAGGTTAAAAAATTCAATTAAATTGTAAATGCTACACCTTAGCTCGAAGTCGAACTCGACTCGATTAGGATTTTGGCTCGAACTTGAGCTCGAACTCTTCTTGGACTCAATATATACATATATAATATTATTACGTAAAACTCAAAAAACTCAGACTCGAACTCGACTTTTATAGGAAAAAAATGTTTGATTAGGCTCGTGAGCCTCTCGAGTCGAGTACAAGTTTACACGAACTCGATTCGGTATCAGAAAAAACTCGACTCGACTCGAAATTTAGCGAGTCAAATTTGAATATCGACCAAGCCGATCTCGAGAAGCTCACGAGTAGCTTGACTCATTTACACCCATAGGGTAGATCCTTCACTATTTGGGTTTGGTTCATATTGGATATATAGGTGGTCGTAGCAGATTTGTTTAAATGTTAGCCCATATTCAGTTCTACAATCAATTGAGTTCAGTTTTGAACTCGAAACTTAACTCGGAAATAATTTTATATTTTAACTGAGATGATGGATTAACTCGCTTTATATAAAAAATTCCAACCAAAACTGCAATTTTGAAGTTTGAGCTACGCCTCTTGACGTCGTTTAAAGTCTCGAGATTTATGTTTTAAATATTTTGACTTTTTTATATTATTAGATTGTTTCTAAATTAGACTTTGATACTCTCTGCTCTGAAGCGATCAATTGTCTTTATAGTTTGTATTTTGCAAATTTGTAGATTGCTTATCGATTATCAACTTGGGTGAGCATTTTGAAATTTAGTAAAAAAATAAATGAAAAAAGAGGTTCAAAACCGGTTCGAACCAGTTCAGAACCGGTTCTGCTATGGTTCGGTTCTATGACCTAAAATATGGTTCGGTTCTTACATGGTACAGGGAACCAACTGAACCTAAAATTCGGTTCCGGTTCGGTTCTGAACCGGTTCGTCCCAGAACCGAACCACGCCCAGCCCTAGTTTTATGTAACAAAAGTGGTTCTGAAAAACCGGTTCAGAACCTGTTTTGAACCAGTCGAAAACCGCTCCATATATTTCTTATTAAAACCGAAACATTTAAGAACCGGTTCAGTCAGAACCGGTTCGTATTGGTTCGGTTCCGGTTCGGTTTGCCCGAACCGGTTTTTATGCCCAGCCCTAGCTTTGAGCAAACACTCCGGATATCCGTCCCTGCCAAGAATCGATCAGAGGCTTTGCTGTGGAGACTATACCGCGTAGGGCTTCCTTAACAAGCACCTCTACGGGTTCCGTCCGGTGGATCGAGAACCCTCGGCAAGAACTTGGGACTACGGAAAAGTTTTAAGGTATGTGCGCATCTTCCGCTGTGTAATTCTGATTAATAGCATGTACCTTGTTTCCGTAGTATTTAGCCTCGTAATCTAATAGTTTGGACGTAATCTCATATTACAATGGACATTATATTACAATGCACATTACGACTTTTGGCAAGCTAACAACATAACGTGGATATAATGCGTAACGTAATGTGAGATTACATCCAACATTACATTCATCCAAATACCTCCTTAATCTTCACGTTACACAACTCGCTTTTACTCGTTTCTCTCCCTCCAGTTTTTTTTTTTTTTTTATTATAACTAATGATTCCACAACAAACCATGTCTCCATGGGTCAGGCATTCAACAACAAAACAAAATTAGATCATCATATTTTTCTTTCTTTACCAAACATCTATGTAGTATTTAGTTTGGTTATTGTTCTAATCGTAACTTGGATTTTTTTTTTTTTTTTTGCCATAACTATATGTGTACATAAAAAACTTTTTAAAATTTGGCAATTTTATTTAAAAACAACCTATTGTTTTATGGTTTAGGGCTTAGACAATTTTATTAATTTCTTTTCTGAAAACCTATTTTTTTCTGAAAACCTATTGGATTGATCAGGTTAATCGTTCGGTCGGGTGAACTCTAGAGTGCTAATGAGTTTTCGTTGTATTTTCTTTACTTCTAAAAACATATTGTGTTGGACAAACAGTATGACCGAATGAACTCTAGAAGACTAGGGTTCACTCGTACATACCGTTTAACCAACTGTTTTAAAAAACAATAAAAACATTTGCCATCTATGATTCATATGAATCAATCGTTAACTTAACCAAATAGGTTTTTAGAAATTTAAAAAAACCATAAAACAATATATATTTTTTTAAAGTAAAAAAAATTCAAATCGTGACTGTTGGTCGCTAATTAATTTATTAAACTTATATTTCTCTATTTAATTTTTATAACAGTAATATTATTAAAAAATTATCGACAAGTAAAAAATAAATATGGATGTATGAGTGAATTTGTACGTAAAGATATGCATACACAAAAAGGATAAAGAATATAAAGATGATGAGTCCAACTTGTAGTGTGTGGTGGTGACAGTTTTCTAAGCAATTCATTATTATTAGAATAAATTAATAATAGCAAATTTGTTTTTGGCCATCAATAACAGTATATTCAAATGGGAAACCAAATATAAAATGTTTAAAGAGGGATGAATTTCCGATCCTTTTCAATCAAAGAAAAAAGAGAAATGTGGGGTATAGACACCCAGTTACTAGTACTCGGCATCTTTCTAACTTGGATCGCAATCCAATTAGCACAACTATTTGCCTTCCTTGAGAGAAATGACAAATGCACGTTGTGAAAAGATTCTGATCTCATCCTAATGTTTGCGACCTGAATTGAGATGCGCCAATTTACGTCGTTGTTGACTTCTGAAATGCTTTAGATCGCTTCATTTGAGTCCAACTCAAACACAACTCTACTCCATTCCCTTCTAATAGCCAAATCAACAGCGTTACCCTGTGCTTTGATCTCAAGCTCTAGAACACGCTCTATTGTTGTCGAGAGAGTAAAACCCGCGACCATGTCTCCTTCATTCGTCCGGGCGATCCCACCGATGCCCCATCTGTTTGTTCTAGCCTCCATGGATTCGTCGCAATTTATCTTTAATAACAAATTAAAGAGGGAGAAAAAAGAAGTAAAAGAGAGATAGTTCATGTGTAGGGTTTAGATTGAAGTGACAGAAAGTATGACAGACAAAGTAAGATAGGGGATACTCGTTCCACCTGATGTGGGTCCTACCTAGATCACTCGTGGGGAAAAATAGTAATCAACACATAAAGAAAGAAATAGATCAATCTTAACAACATATTTCAAAAAATGGTCTCTCTCCGGCGATTGCTAACCGATCGTTGGAGATAACTTCTGTGCCGCCGTCTAGGTGTGCTCGAACATTTCCGCCGCTACTATCACCGGGATTCTCATGGGCTGACCAAGATTTTTTTCGCCAATCTGCCTTGCTACTCATCTGGCGGCCTTGTTTCTCGAATTTGAACCATTGCTGCAAAACCCTAGCGCCGCCTCAAACTAGGGCATGTCAAACCAACCGAATTTTGTAAGAATCGAGTCTCAAACCGCTCCTACAAGGCAGGATCATCCAACACGAATCCATATAGGGCTAGTGGGCGATCGAGATTAGAGGATCCATATCCGAACTTGTTGGACGTATCATCGCTGAAAAACCAATTAAGAATTTGGTTGTACGTAAAGTTTTGCAATTGGCTTGGGCTAAAACAGTCTCGCAACGCTTGAGGAAGTTAATGACCACACAATGCTATGGATGTGGAAAACTTGGTCACTCAACAGCACATTGCAAGGCGGAGTCAGTCCTATCCACAGCACGGTCAGGATTTCCAATGTATGGATCTTGGCTCAAAGGTTTGCGACCAAAGAAAAACACAAAAAACTCAATGGGTGCGAGGGGTTGGATGCAGAACCTCAAAATGGGGGTGGTCTTGCTCAATGGAAGAAGTTAATGGAGACGACATCTGACCCTGCGAGGAATTCTGATCGGCAGAGGGATCAAGGAGGGTCGGGCAATCGTCGTGATAACCTCACTCAACCGGTCACAAGAAGCAACCGCAAGATACCTTTCGAGGTTCCTATCATCATTACTATGCCTTAGGACGCCCCAACCCGCCAACAGTAAGCCATGATGGACAATGGCATTGGTGGGCTATCAATCGTAACTTACCAACCGCTAGCTCCTGCGGCAACTGAGGATGAGGGTAGGACGGTTGATGATGACATACTAATGGAGACAGCAGTGACTATAATTGCGTCGATCATTGAGGAAGTTACATATTGTCTTTCTCCAATACATGAGGGTATCATACCGCAAGCTCAAACCGACTTAAGCCCGATCATCAACCGTCTAACACTGAAAAGGAAAGTTGGGGTGATGATGAGATCAACTCGTCCGAGAGGAAGAAGGGCAAGGCCCTCGCCATTATAGCTCATAAACAGGGAAGGTACACTGCGGGGCGTGGAAGAGGGAGGGTTCGACCAAAGGGAAGCCGAGGTCGAGGGAAACAAATAGTGCTTGGAGGTTCAGTAGTGCAAATGAATACGGGTTCTGGTGGTTGTCCCGAAACAGCCACGCGGGAACATGAGTATACTCTGTTGGAACTTTCAGGGACTCGAATCCGACCTGGCGGTTCCACACATCAAGGATCTCCGAGGAAGGTATAACCCGACCATCATCTTCCTCATGCAAACAAAAAATCAGTCGGGTATGTGTTGTAGGATTATAGGGGGGGTAAATACTACAGAAACATACAAGGTACATGCTATGTAAACAGATTACAGCGAAATATACGGCACATACCTACAATGCTTTCCGTAGACCCAAGTTCTTTTAGGGGAGTTCTCGATCCGCTGGACAGTTCTCGTAAGGATTCTTGTTAAGGAATACCTACGCGGATTAGTCTCCACAGTAAATCTTATCGATTCTTTAGCAGGGATGGATCTCCGGAGTAATTTTCTCGAAGCAATTTGACACCTCCTTGGCACTAGGGTTGCTCGACCGAAATTTCTAGGGAATATGGAGGAGGGATTTCTTTTTGTCTCACCTCAAAGGAAGAAAGTGATTAACCTCAAATTAAGCCCTGACACTCCCTATATACAAGAGGAGGTAGGAAAAACCCACCTCACCCCTTAACATGTTTCAGCCAGCCCTATAGTGATAGAGGGAGACCCAATTTTGGGCCTCTCATGTCCATTGAGATTTTAGGCCTAGCCCAAAATCCCTAATGTGACATTACCTAATTGACTTAGATAACAATCTCATATTAATGGTCTCCTTTTTACGGCGGCCCAATATCCAAATGCCAACATGTGTTAGAGGGCGAGACGTGAGGTACGTATGAAGAATGCCGAATATGTGAATCTGGAGGGATTATCAGGCGGTTTAGCATTATGGTGGACTAATGATGTTAGCATTATCGCTCTATTTAAATCAAAGAACATTATCGATTTTACTGTTCGTTGTGAATCAACAAGTGCGTTATGGTATTTAACTTGTGTTTATGGCAATCCAAATATGGATCGACGATTGGAAAATTGGAAAATGATTCTCCGCATAGCAAGGCACCGGACAGGCCCTTGGTTGTGCGTTGGAGATTTTAACGAGATCCGGACACATCATGAGAAGCGAGGAGGCTTGTGGAAGGATCAATCTCGTATAGATTCCTTCAACGCTATAATTGATGGGGCGGTCCTTATGGACATGAGTTTCAAGGGACTGATGTTAACTTGGTCTAATAAACAATAGAACGGGACTCTAGTAAGGGAAAGGCTTGACAAAGCTTTGGCTAACTCGCCTTGGCTGGCTCTAAACGCCAAGGTGCAGGTTATACATGAACCATCTGTGGGGTCCGATCATAGCCCGATTGTTGTGGTACATAGCTATAGCTACAAGCATGGACCGCGTCGATTCTATTTTGAGGAAATGTGGACGAAACACGAAGAATGTGACCCCTAGTCCAAACATGCTGGGACACTTGCCCACTACCGAGAGGAGTTCGGGATGTATCTTTAAACCGAAAGCTAAGCAACTGCCGGAGGCATCTGATTGCATGGATTAAGGAGAGATGCGGCCATAATAAAAAATAAATGCAGATTATCTATGAGAGGCTGAGGCAGATCCAGGGAGGGATCGGTGGAGACCCTGTGGCCATGGAAGAGGAGACTCTTCGGAAGAAGCTCAGAGAATTGTGAAAAAGGG
Source organism: Clarkia xantiana subsp. parviflora (assembly GCA_036873135.1). Taxonomy (NCBI): domain Eukaryota; kingdom Viridiplantae; phylum Streptophyta; class Magnoliopsida; order Myrtales; family Onagraceae; genus Clarkia; species Clarkia xantiana. Next base: position 12,338,074 of record JAPTYO010000008.1, on the reverse strand, counting down.
AGGAAAACTATTGGAAACAACGCTCGCGGGTCAAATGGCTAAATCACGGGGATCGAAACTCGAAATTTTTCCACATGACAACCATCGATAGATGGAGGAGGAACAAGGTACTCCAGCTAACGAACGACGAAGGGCAACAATTGAACAATGGGGAGGGCATCAGTCGTATCATGGAGGGCTTCTTCCAATGACTCTTTACAACCGCGGGTAACAGGGATTGGGGAAACATTCTCGACGTTGTTCCGACTTTAGTGACTGAGCAAGTGAATATTCTCTTGCTTAGCCCGGTCACAAAGGAGGAGGTGAAACACGCAGCGTTTGGCTTGGGTGGGTTGAAGGCGCCGGACCCGGATGGATTCCCGGGACTCTTCTTTCAACGATACATGAGGGTTGTAAGGCTGGGCGTATTTAGACTGGTAACATATTTCTTCGAATCAGGCATCCTCCACAAGAGCTGGGACGTACGGACATTGTTATAATACCGAAGGTTCCTAATCCGACGTTCCCCAATGAATTCAAACCGATCATCTTATGTAACTTTGTGTACAAAATTATCTCTAAGGTGATGGTAAACCGCATGAAGTCGTACTTGACCGAGATAATTATGACATATCAGAGTGCCTTTGTCTCGGGTAGATCAATCCATGACAACATAGTGGTTACCCATGAGGCTTTTCAATTCCTACGAACTAGAGGGAATGCGAAGTGAGAAGATTGTGCGATAAAAGTTGATATGAAAAAGTGTATGATATAATATAGAGTGGGATTTTTTGGTAGCTTCTCTATCAAGAATGGGCTTCAGCGACCGATGGGTGAGTCTAATACAAGCATGTATCTCGAATGTAACGTACCAGATAGTGATCAATGGCAAGCACACTTCTCCCTTTATACCCACGCGGGGAATACGACAAGGTGACCCACTCTTGCCTTATCTATTCATTATCGTCGTGGATATCCTGTCACTTATGGTCTCCTACGAGGTTGAGAGGGGGGGGTCTTAGAGGGAATTCGACTCAAAAGGGGATGTCCACTTTTGCACCATCTCTTCTTTGCCGACGACTCTATCTTCTGAGAGTAACCGTGCAGAATGCGACATGTCTCCAGCAGATTATGGGCCGATACTGCGCGGCTTCAGGTCAGGAGATGAATGTGGCAAAATCGAGCATCTATTTTGGATCCAACGTGGGGGATGGTACTAAAAGGGCAATGGAAGACGTGATGGGGGTGCGGGAAACAAGAAACCCATGCAAATATCTCGGATTGCCTACGATCTGGGGGCAGTAAAAAAAAGAGGCCCTAGGCTTCCTTAAAGAACGTATATCGGCTTCAAGGGTGGAAATCTTTATTGCTTAACAATGCCGGAAGGGAGGTCCTAATCAATTCGGTGGTAATGGCGATGCCAACATACACTATGCATGTCTTCCTCTTACCGAAAACGTGGTGCTCGGAGATCAATTCCTTGATTGCCTGATTTTGGTGGGGAGAATGAGGGGATAAGAGACATATGCATTGGAAATCCTGGAAAACTCTAACAAAGCCGAAGGAGTGTGGGGGATTGGGCTTTAAAGAAGTCCAAGCATTCAACGTCGCCCTACTAACAAAACGGCTAGGCGTTTACTACACAACTCGAATGCGTTTTGGGCTAGAATGTTAAAGGGCTATACTTCCCAAACTAATCTCTAAGAAGCAAGGAAAGGGGCTCGGGCCTCATGGGTGTGGAGGCATTCTTTCCGGGAGGGATGTGCTCATGGATAACGGTTTTTGGAAGATAGGCGATGGGCAAACGGTGAATGTATACAAAGATGCGTGGGTTCCGGATATTCCTGGATTTCGTCTATCTAATATGGGGCAGCCGAGACACAGCCACCCCAATATCCAAGTGGCCGCACTGATAGACCCGAGACAACCTGTAAACACCTAATTTTGGACCAAGCGCGACACGCGTGACATGTGGCGCGCTAAATGAGGATGTGTCTAAATATGTCAAATCACGAAGCTTCCAAGATTGCTCCAGCGTATATTATGATATTATATGCCCTTAGAATAAATCGGTATTTATTGTCAGAATAAATCAGTATTTATTGTTATAATAAATAAGTATTTATTATTAGAATAAATCAGCATTTATTTTTAGAATAAATCTGTTATATGATTTCCTAGTTAGACTAGACCTATGTACTATGTATAGGGGTCTAATTCTACATGTAAAGACGCAACACAATAGAAAATTAGTAAAATAAAAAACATTATTCTCGGTTTTCGTGCCTCAACCTCTCTCTTACAAGTTACACCTCCTTTCTCTCTCTTCAATCTTCCTTCCCAGTTTTCACCCTGCTCCCGACGACTAGCCATTGTCCGGCCATCCCCGATCCGTCGGAGCTCCACCCGCAGCCACCATCGGCCACTTCTGACCATCATCTTCCCATCTTTGGCCGCGTCTTCATCTCCATGCAGCTGTCCGCTCTAATTTCCGTCGGACCTCCAGCAAGTCACGCCGCATTTGCTCCTCGCTTCGCCGGAGTTTCGCCGCACTGCTCCGACGAGATCGCGTTGCTGCTCCGACGAGATCGCGTTGCTGCTCCGACAACCATGCCGTCGCCGGAAGTGTTCCGCTGCTGCTGCTGACTTGGCCCGCTGCTATGCTGAAGCCTTCGACCCTTCAATGTGAGATTTATTCTTTTTTATTTGTTTATTTTATTTATTATTATGTTATTAAATTATTATTATTATTATTATTATTATGTTTGATTAATAAATTTAAATGTAGTCGATTTAATTTTAGTGGGTAGAATTTTTAATTCATTATTATGTATGTATGTATATTGAATATATGTTATGTTGTATTGGATTTAAGCATCTTTGATAAAAAAAAAAAATTAAGGTTTCATCTTTGTCGGACCTAAAATCTGACCTAAGGCGAATAACGTTTTGAAAACGTGCAATTTTGAAAAAGAGTCGCCACTAGTTAATTATTAGGCTAACTAGAATCCTAAATTACCTAAACGTATAACTAATTAAACACCTAGGTATTAAATCAGTCTACGATCAGAAATACGAGTTCGGGGGTTCTATTACGAATAAAAACTCATGGAATTAATCACGCCCTTTCGGTACTCAATTCACAAATTTGCCAATTTCACTATTTGAACACATGTCACAAATTAATCTAACGATGCCAAGATTTAATTAAATTTCTATCATGTGCAAAATATTATCTAAGTCTAAAAATAAATTATTATCTACAACTCTTATTTAGAATGAAATCTAAAATACTAAAATTATCTAACATGCTTAAATCGAAACATAACCTAACATATACATACATAATTCACACAACTAAATTTAACCAATTACATCTAAATTACCTAATTAAATATAATAATAAAAAATAATGACAGAAAAATACAATAAATAAATAATAAAAAAAATTAAAAATTAAAATAAAAAAAGAACTTAACACGGCTCACCTGGGGTGGATGGTGGTGGACACGCAGATTCCCGACAGCGCAGCAGTCAGGAAGATGGCCAACCCAGGGCGGCGCGGCTGGCTAATCAGGCGGACGACTTGGAGATCTGGGCGGCGTGGCAGACGGAGCAGACGGCGTGGCGGCGGGAGTGGTGGTCCGGCGAGGATGTTTGCTGGAGGTGATAGAGAGACATCGTCGGCACGAGGTTGAAGAGGTCAGAATCGGGTGGCGGGTGCGGTCACCGGAAAAAAAAAAAAAAACAGACTGCCACCGGCGGAAGAAGAAAAAAACGGGAAAGAAAAGAAAAGGAAAAAAAAAACTTTTACACTACAGGACAAAAATGCACAGGTTACTAGAAAAGTATTATTATTATTGCTGAATTAATTTTCTGTGTGTTTTTACATTGACAATGAGTCCTTTTATAGCTAGTCTAGACCCTAATATTAGGAAAACAACATATTTGCTCTAATATACACAATAAATCTGAAAATTACACAATATATATTTATGAATATTGTCATAATGTTACGGAAGTAGAGAGGTAATAGAAGAGGGAACTTGAGGATGTCTTATTATCACACATAAGGAGCCCTTATATAGGGATTACATATACTTGTAGAGGAAGTAAATTTAATACTAGGAAAGTCTAAACAAGGAAGATGGTATATACACGTAATATTGAACATCCACTAAATATATTCATAACACTCCCCCTTGGATGTTCATAAGGGAATTGTGCCTCGTTAAAACCTTACTAGAAAAAACCCATTGGGATAAAAATCTAGTGAAGGAAAAAGAGTACACAATTATGGATCCCTTTTTGTAAGCTGCCTCGTTAAAAACCTTACCAGGAAAACCCAATGGGATAAAACCTTGGTTAAGGGAAAAAGAGTGCAGCGGTGTAGATTCTCCCCCTGATGTTGACATCACGTAATTTCATTAAGTCGACGCAATCCAATCATGTTCGCCAATATTCCAGATGTCGCAGTCGATAAAGCCTCTTTGAAAAGATCCGCTAGATAGTCATATGAATAAATTCGTTGGATGAAGAATAACTTGAGGCGAATGTGTTTTGTATGTCTCCTTTGATATAACAATCTTCAACTCGAGCTATATAACCTGCATTATCTTCATATATACAAAATAATGGTACAATATATTTATTATCCAACATTCTTGGAAAAAATTTCATGCTAGCATTTTCAATCCTTCTAGGATCTTCACTTTAATTTTGCTATCAAATTAGCCACCTAAAAAGGCTATAAATAATTCATATGTGGGACGCATTCAAAACTTTTTATGTACTGCCAACGTAATAATATATTTGAAGGTGATTGCTCCACTAAATGATCCATATAATAATTGCCAGGATTTTGCATATAACATTTGTACCACAAGTTGTGTGTATATATCTTACGACACAATTTATTTATGCGGGAAATAATTTGTATCCACTGGCTTCCACCTTCTGCATTTTTCATGTTAATACTTGCGTCTTTTCAAACTTTGGCCAATCATAATATTTGTTTAACATATTGAGCTCAAGATCCTCGACTCCTCGTCTTGTTTTATGATTTCACTCATGAATAATATTCAAAACTGTTGTCGACAACTTTATATTTTACGGTTCCATCACTTCCCGTTAATGACATAACTCATTGAGATTTCTTTATTGTAATTATTTTCAGGTACCTGAACCACTTATGGGGTTTCATATTTAGTTATGTCTTTACTCCTTTTTGGGAAATCACCTCTATAATAAGACCATATTTATCTTGCTCCATTCTTTTATTAAAAAAAAAAATTCTTTGGAACCAATAACGCACGCTTCAGACGAGAGTTATTTTTCATTATAACCTGTCCAATCAGGACATTTCAAAATTGGAGCATTTGCAGCTGTTACTTGACTTTTGACTTTCTCGGTCTCATAAAGTCACTTAATAGGCAGTATCTGAAAATGATTATCTCTTTGAACTTCAGGTTCATATTATCATTGTGCGAGGATCTAAATGAGATAATAACAATTTTTGTTCAGTCAATCTATTTTCTGCCAGCTGCTTCTTTTCTCCCCCTAATGTTGGGGAAATTTGTTCATCAATAATAATCAGCAACTCTTGCTTTAATATATATCAGTCATTATTCCCAAATAATTGATTTAGACAACATATTTTCCCAACATTCTAGACCCATATTTGTGCGTTGCGGTGGAGCAGTTCAAATATATATCGCACATCATAAAATTCATATATGGGAAATTTTTTTGTCTATTGACCAAAAGTTGGTTGTAATGGGAGAACTGTGATTTAACATTTATTTGATGCGCAATTATATTGCCGCTTTCACAATAGCATGCATTTGTACACAATTTGCTCTCATTGATAGTATGTTAACTATATAACCGGAGGTTCGTTGTAACTTTCACGCTAAACTGCAAATATTGACAATGAATTGTCTAATTCTTATAATAATTATCAACTTCCAATATCATCTTCATTCTTTATTGCATAATCTGGAAATTTTGCTATTGCAAATTCATGATAATTAATGCACATGCGACCATATTGTAGATGCATCTTTCAAAATAATATATCGGTCCACATGGCAGGTGAACGGGCCCATATTCACCTTTATAATTTCCACAAACAATGGGATTTTATCTCGGACTTAGTTGATGATGATCACATAATGAATTTTCTTTTGAGAGCAATTATCATAATGATTTATGGAGAATCTTCAGGTTCTTCCAAATAATGTGTATTGCGCATCTTAAGTGCCGGAATGGTCTGTAACCGGTCACACCAAATATTGTATTATATGGGTAAAACTTCTGGTTTACCTCTATATGAATCAGTAAACTTCTGGTTTACCGAATATATAATAAATCATGCCAATATTGGCGGTAAACTTCTGGTTTACCTGATTTTTTTTTTTAATAATCCTGATAACACAATCCGCATTTTTTTTTCTTCATCTCAACGATGATTGCGGAGTAATCACATTCTTTATAATAAAAATAAATAAATATGAAGTATATGAAAGCATATAAAAAAATGCATAAAGCGTAAATAAATAAGTATATATACTTAATATTTGATATCACCTGGTTTCATGTACCATAAATTGAGTCCGACAAGATTTGACATATTGTTTGATGTCGTATGTCGTAAAATCGATTCCGAAAATTCCAACATATTACTTTTAAGATTGTACTCCAAGTCGTCTTAATCGAGTCTGCCAAAATAACAATATTGGTTATATAATATAAAATATTAAACAATCGACAAAATAAATCTACTAACAGAAATTGATATGCAATTTTTTTTTTTTCTCGTAAAAACAATTCTTGCAAACTTATCATATTGCTGACACATGTAAGATTTAATAATTCTTGCAAGATATACATCATGTTCAGAGAAATTAATAAAGTGAATAAATTAAGAGAAATTAATTTCTTCTTCAGTGGTTTACTGTAGGCGATCTAATACACATTATTTAATTGATAATATAACCACAATATCAATTATTAAAACCTTAATAACAAAGATATATAATCATATAATGGAAAAGATAAAAGTAGTAAAAGAAATCTCCCTTAGGTAGGTGCGGCTTGGGCAATCTCCCTTATAGAACTTCCATTCATTGTCTAACGTCTTGTAAGTCAATCGAAACAGCTTCGAGGTTCCATGCGAATGTGTTATAATTTAATTCTAATCATTAATCAAACAATGCAATACTCTCTTCAGGGAGTAGAGATGATATCATAATTTAATAACAGACTTCAACACTCACTTCAGGAAGTGGAGTATATCTTCATTGAGCACTCATGTACTAAGCAACACTATTATTTTTTTTAATAACTCTTGTGCTACACACTCACTTTAAGGAGTGGAGCGATATCAATACAAGATCTGAAATATTGTGTGTGATGTGTGCCATCGCATCAAGCAAACCCGACATACCAATGTTTATTGCAGATGTATATGGTACTATTAACCATGTCAACTTTAGACATATTATATGTCTAGATCAAGTCTAACCTTCCTTCTAAATAGAAAAGAAAAAAAAAAAACCCAAATGATAAACATAACAAGTGTTAGAATATGTAATATTTGAATAAAAAAAAATATTATGACAGAAATCAATTTGTATTATAGTATGTCTTCCCTTTTTCACGATGGTAGCACTTGACTAATTGTTAGAGCATGAGTAGGGCTTGGAAGCGATGAAGCGGTGTGTGGCTTCTCGATGAAGTGATGGTTGTTCGTGGCTTCGGAAGTGAGAATCTGTGTGGAGATGGTTTCTTGATGCGTGATTGGATAAACATACGAACGTAGCAACAAACAATTCGGACGTAGGACACCCTAAATAATTCGTGCTGATAACGTGTTACGGAAGTAGAGAGGTAATAGAAGAGGGAACTTGAGGATGTCTTATTATCACACATAAGGAGCCCTTATATAGGGATTACATATACTTGTAGAGGAAGTAAATTTAATACTAGGAAAGTCTAAACAAGGAAGATGGTATATACACGTAATATTGAACATCCACTAAATATATTCATAACACATAAATATATATTATATATTTTCTGAATTTTACATAATATTTAGTGCATATATATTATCCTAATTTAAGCTAAACCTATTTTTAGCAACCCTGTGACCTTCTATGTTTAAATATTTCCTTTTTTAAACGCGCAACACATAACATTTTTGAACGTGTTATATTCGTGTTGCGCGTACCAATATTAGGTGTTTACAGCTTGCCCCTCTTTGGACGGACTCCCGTAGAATGCATTCGAGGGGGTTTGTCCAAAGACGAGTAAACACTAATTTTGGCTAGGAATTATGTCTTCTTCCGGGTCTTCAAGTCTCCAAGGTGGCCTTTGGCTTTATTAATGATGCGAAAAAGTTAAACTTCTGTCGGCGGTGCCCCTGTTGACAGTGCCTCCATTTGTATCGCAGAAAAGTAAAACCTCGGTCGGCGGTGCCCCTGTTGGCGGTGCCTCCGTTGGCGTGCGGAAAATAGAACCTCCGTCGGCGGTGCCCCTGTTGGCGGTGCCTCCATTGGTAGTGCAGAAAATAGAACCTCCGTCGGCGGTGCCCCTGTTAGCGGTGCCTCCATTGGTAGTGCAGAAAGTAAAGCCTCCAGTGGCGTGCGGAAAAAGTAAAGCCTCGGTCGGCGGTGCCCTTGTTGGCGGTGCCTTCGTTGGCGGTGCAGAAAGTAAAGCCTCAAGTGGCGTGCGGAAAAGTAAAATCTTGATCGATGATGCCTCTAGTGGCGAGCGACAAGAAAAAGCCTCCAGTGGCGTGCAATAAAGTAAAACCTTTGGTGATGATTGGTAACAGAAGACCTCTACGTCAGACAGTACCAACAACCTCTGGTGACGCCTCTAGTGGCGAGTGGTAACGGAAAAACCTCTACGTCAGACCGCACCGGAAAACCTCTGGTGATATCTCTGGTGGTGAAAGACCTCTACGTAAGACTGTACCGGAGAACCTTTGGTGATGCCTCTAGTGGCGAGTGGTAACGGAAGACCTCTATGTCAGACCGTACCGGAAAACCTCTGGTGATATCTCTGGTGGCGGAAGACCTCTACGTCAGACCATACCGGAGACCCTTTGGCGATGCCTCTAGCGGCGTATGTCGGAGAAGAGCCTCTAGTGGCGTCTGTTGGAGAAGTGCCTCTAGTGGCGTCTGTTGGAGAAATGCCTCTGGTGGCGTGATTTGCGAAGGCTGAATACTAAGGCTTCGTTCGTCGGGGGTGACTCTCAGAAAGCTGGAAAACTTCAGATCCTGATTGTCGGTGAATTTGTAGGAACAGACTGTAACAGTCCTACTCATCTTTGAATGGTGACTCGCGAGAGCAGACTGTAACCGTCCCGTTTGCCGTGAAATTGACTTGTAGGAACAGACTGTAACTGTCCTACTCATCCTTGAATGGTGACTCGCGAGAGCAGGTTGTAACCGTCCCGCTTGCCGTGAAGTTGACTTTGGAAGACGTTGCTTGCGCATGAGTGTTTGTCCCTAATTTTTGCCTAAATTGTGCATTGTGCGACAACCTAGCGGGATCTTTTTTCTTTTTTCTCTTTTCTTTTTTCTTTTTTCTCTTTCTTTCCTTTTGCCACGGCCGATTGAGAGATTTTCGACCGTGCCCCTCGGTTTTTTTATTTTCTCTCCTTTTGCCATGATTGCAATTTCTGAACTTGCAACCATGCCTCTCATTTCCTAATTTTGCCTAGGTCGCCCTTTCGGGTTTTCAACCTAGCGGAAGCACTCTTTATTTGGTAGCCGATTAAACGGTGGCTGTGACCTGTACTTTATTTTCTGCCTCGATGCGGGAGTATTTGTAGCCATTTGGAGGGTGACTGTGACCCTTTTCTCACCGTCTTCGATGTTGCGGGAGCTCTTTTGATTGTAGCCATTTGTAGGGTGGCTGTGGCCCTTCATTCCTCGTCTCTGATATATACCTAAAGTATTGCAAAACTGAGTATTGTAACTGTACTAATTACAAGAGAACAAACCAAACAAACTTGAGCCACGAAACAGAAAGATCACATCTAGCGTCTTTGTGATAGTAGCCTGCGGAAAACACTCTCTGTATGTAACCATTTTGAGGGTGGTTGTGGCCCTTTCACTTAATACCCCCTGTTGATGCTCCGGGAGCGCTCCTTTGTGTAGCCATTTTTTTTCAAGGGTGGCTGTGGCCCTTTCACTAAATACCCGCCATCGATGTTCTAGGAGGGCTCTTTTGATTGTAGCCGTTTGGAGGGACGACTGTGGCCCTTTCACCTATTTCCTGCTTTGATGTTGCAGGAGCACCCTTTATCTGTAGTCATTTGAAGGGTGGCTGTGGCCCTTTTTTGTAGTCGTTTTGGGGACGAGTGAGACCCTTTTATTTATAGTTGATTTAGGGACAAATGTGACCCTTCTATTTTTCCACTGCTCTCACAAAATTTAAGTGAAAACTCCCTTTATTTTTCATCGGTCTGTGACACTAAAAAAATGAGTTTTTTTTTTCTTTTGCTTTTTTGTTTTTTTTTCTTTTTTGCTTTCTTTTTTTTTTGTTTTTTTTTTTTGCTTTTTTTTTTTTGAAAATGAAAATTTAACGAAAATAATCAACAACAATTATGTACATGCCCCTAGTGGAAAATCTGAAATTTCTAATTCAAAACATCTTCTAGAGAAGGACTCAGTTGATTGAGTCAAAATATGTTGATCGTGTTGACGCCCTGGATGGACCTTACAACCAATGGATGACGTAGACAGTGATTTCTAATCTTGGCTTCTCAAGTGCCCCGGTTATTGCTCAATCTCGTCTGGGGATGCCCCAAGGTTAGCACTGATCGGGCCGCATGACAAATGTATGACTTGGTTTAGGATCACACAAGGATGACGTGGAGTAGTCCGTATTGGGGCACAGTAGTCCGCAAATGGTAAATGCATAGATATCGCCCGAGGTATCTGGGATAAATTTGACAGCTTGCGGCGAGCAAAGGGCCACGCATGAGATGTGCTCTTCAGGGGCTTTGATTTGGATGATTATCCAAACTGCACAATGATTAAGGAAAAACTCAGATTTCGGGGATAAAAATGATCACAACTTTTCTTACCTGGATGTTGGATTTTTCTAGTGGGAAATGTGCTCGCTATGCGACTGGTCCTGCTGCATGTCCTGATTTTCCCTCTCCATCTAGAAAACACAACTTGTATATGAACACCTGCCGGAAAGTAAATGCCCATGGACCTCTGATGGAAGGCACCAACAATAATGTTTTCTTTGCTTGACATCTAAAATTTTTATTGATCAGCACATTGAATCTTCACGAGGCTCTTGATGATCTCTTGATATCTTCTCATCTCCGGACATGACCGATCTCAATAGGAGATGCCCCTAGGTTACCACCGACCGGTTTAGACCTCACCGTAAATGAATATACGGCTTGGTTCGGGACGCGTATGAATTTCACACATGGTATGTGGAATTTTGGCAGGTAAGTTCTTTGGAGCAACGTTTCACGTGGATGCGACCTCGTCGAAGTGGTCATCTGATATGAGCGTTGGATATTCCGAGTGCGCAATTTGTTCTTCGTGCTACTGGATGACTGCACGTTCTTTTTATGTTGCCCCTTTTGACCGACACAACTTGTATGTACGAGATGCCTAACCAAGGGTACCTGAAAAGACCAAACATGTAAGTTAGTATAAATAAATAAAGAAGTCATGCATGATTTTTCGAAAAACTTCTAATGTCATTCATTTCGTAATTTTGATTACATTTCAGAAAGAATCAAAATTTATGATCTAAGGTGTTTTGCACTAGCATGGAGTTCGCTGAGTGCACTATCTGGCTCGAACGCAGGACATATGTTCAAAACAAAATTTTTCAAAAAGATTTTATTGTCATTTGTTTAAACTCGAATGGTCGCACTTAACCGCACATTTAAACTATTTTCTCAAAAAAAATATAATCAAATCTCTTTTTTTAAAACGCTAGCACATGCAAATGTTGAAATGACAATTTTGCCGCAAAAGTGCAACACACCTTGGATAAAAACGAATGACACTTTGATTTTTTTAAAATGCTCATGCATGCTCGAAAAGTTAAAGTTTTACTGATAATAAACTTACAACTTACAACCGGTTTACATGAATGACACATATGGAATGTATGTACAAAATGAAAAATCCAGGTGAAATTTTTTTATAAAAACAAATGCAAATGCAATGCATGTTTGGAATTAGAAGCTCAACAACTAAGAAGAGATTTACAATCTATCTAAAAATGTTTTTCCTAAAACAATGCATATGAGATGTACATGAGGTGAAAGTTGTACAGTTGAGAAAACTTACAAACTACTTGAATTTTTTATTTTTTATTTTTTTATGAGGAAAAAAAACCAATGCATCGTAGTTGCTCAAATTAAAAAAAAATCAAGTGAAAAGTTTTTTTTTTTAAAATGCATATGAGATGCACAAAAAAATAAATACAAGATGCAAACTTAAAAATGAAATTTCTACAACTAAGAAAAATTACAATTTACCTGAAAGGTTTTTTTCGAAAATAATGCATATGAGATGCACATCTTTAAAAAAATCAGGTAAAAGGTTTTTTAAACAAAGGGCCCTAAAACTAAGAGAGCTTACGATTCATCTAAAAAGTTCTTTTTAAAAATTAATGCATATTAGATGCATTTTCTAAAAATAAAACAATTCAGGTAATTTTTTTTTTTAAAATGATGCATATGAAATGCACGTTCGAAATTAGAAGCTCTAATAGCTAAAGAGGAATTACAATTTTTCCTAAAATGTTTTTTTCAAAAAAAAAAGTAATGCATACTTGACGCACTGACCAAAATTACAACTCACCTAAAGAGTTTTTTTTTAAAAAAACAATGCGTATGAAACGCATGTTTAAAATAAAAAATTCAGGTAAGAGGTTTTAAAAAAAACAATGCATGAGAAATGCAAGTTTTAAAAGAAAATGTATACAGCTAAATGACTAACAATTAGCTGGAAAAAAAAAGTTTTTTTTGCTTTTTTTGTTTTTTTAAAAAAATGCAATGAGATGAATGCATGAGAAATAAAAGTTATACAAACAGTAATGATAACATTTACAACAAAAAAACAGATCATGTTAGGGGGTAAAAAAAAAAGTGTGGCTTTGCTCTACAAGGTAGGTTCCACTGATAGGTTCCCGACAAGGTGGTTTCCTCCCCCTAAAAAGGGATCACAAGACCTTCACAAGCGAGTGGAGTTTTTCCGAATCGTACCGGCGGCCCAGCCGCTCCGGTCGTACCGTACTAAACCTCCGGGGTTCCTAGTCGCCCTGGGTTTTAGGCGTTTTGGTGATTATACTAAAGTGCGTGTGTGCGAATTTAAATAATACATACACAACAAAGAAAATAGTTAGTCATAATAAAAACTTAACTCCACACCTGAAATCACAAAAAAAAAAAGTTAGATCTGTGAAATAAAAATAAAAATAAAAATAAAAATTACAAAATTCTAACATGGAAAAAAGTGAACATACTGAGCCCGAACCCTCTAAATGGTCCCCAGCAGAGTCGCCAAATTGTCGGACCTAAAATCTGACCTAAGGCGAATATAACGTTTTGAAAACGTGCAATTTTGAAAAAGAGTCGCCACTAGTTAATTATTAGGCTAACTAGAATCCTAAATTACCTAAACGTATAACTAATTAAACACCTAGGTATTAAATCAGTCTACGATCAGAAATACGAGTTCAGGGGTTCTATTACGAATTAAAACTCATGGAATTAATCACGCCCTTTCGGTACTCAATTCACAAATTTGCCAATTTCACTATTTGAACACATGTCACAAATTAATCTAACGATGCCAAGATTTAATTAAATTTCTATCATGTGCAAAATATTATCTAAGTCTAAAAATAAATTATTATCTACAACTCTTATTTAGAATGAAATATAAAATACTAAAATTATCTAACATGCTTAAATCGAAACATAACCTAACATATACATACATAATTCACACAACTAAATTTAACCAATTACATCTAAATTACCTAATTAAATATAATAATAAAAAATAATGACAGAAAAATACAATAAATAAATAATAAAAAAAATTAAAAATTAAAATAAAAAAAGAACTTAACACGGCTCACCTGGGGTGGATGGTGGTGGACACGCAGATTCCCGACAGCACAGCAGTCAGGAAGATGGCCAACCCAGGGCGGCGCGGCTGGCTAATCAGGCGGACGACTTGGAGATCAGGGCGGCGTGGCGGACGGAGCAGACGGCGTGGCGGCGGGAGTGGTGGTCCGGCGAGGATGTTTGCTGGAGGTGATAGAGAGACATTGTCGGCGCGAGGTTGAAGAGGTCAGAATCGGGTGGCGAGTGCGGTCACCGGAAAAAAAAAAAAAAAAAAAAAAACAGACTGCCACCGGCGGAAGAAGAAAAAAACGGGAAAGAAAAGAAAAGGAAAAAAAAAACTTTTACACTACATGACAAAAATGCACAGGTTACTAGAAAAGTATTATTATTATTGCTGAATTAATTTTCTGTGTGTTTTTACATTGACAATGGGTCCTTTTATAGCTAGTCTAGACCCTAATATTAGGAAAACAACATATTTGCTCTAATATACACAATAAATCTGAAAATTACACAATATATATTTATGAATATTGCCATAAATATATATTATATATTTTCTGAATTTTACATAATATTTAGTGCATATATATTACCCTAATTTGAGCTAAACCTATTTTTAGCAACCTTGTGACCTTATATGTTTAAATATTTCCTTTTTTAAACGCGCAACACATAACATTTTTGAACGTGTTATATTCGTGTTGCGCGTACCAAAATTAGGTGTTTACAATCTTAATTAGGAGTTATAGATTATAATTAGTTTTATAAACTTAAGCTAATATTTGATAATATTTTTGCATATGATAAATATTCAATTAAATTTTGAAATAGTTAGACTAATCTGATGTAACATATATTGAAAGAATAAAATTGGCAAATTAAGCGAATTAAGTACCGAAATGGTGTAGTTAAAAAAATATATTTTTTAATTCGTAATAGAACCCCCGAGCTCGAATTTCCAATCGTAGACCGATTGTATACCTAGGTTTTATTTCGTTATTCACTTAGGTAATTTAAAATTCTAGTTAGCCTTAATTAACTAGTGACGACTCTTTTTAAAAATCGACATTTTCAAAATGTAATCGCCATAGGTTAGATTTTAGGTCTGACACAGCTGAGGTGGGAGCTAAGCCTATTAGAACATGGGACTGCCGAGGAAGATAAACGAGTCATACAGTCGATACCTCTACCCCATAATCCGACTCATGATGCTCTAAGTGTGCCCTATAATAGGTCGAGAATTGTCACTGTAAGCTCGGCCTATAACCAAGTAAGAAACATAGACGCAGAGAATGGGGTACCAAATGACACGGATGTGCAATCTGGGGTAATGCTCAAATGGAAAGAAGTGCAGGCGATGAAAGCAATCTCGAAAGTTCGCGACTTCATTTGGCGACTCCTCTCGAATGCCTTATCGGTCCGACACAACCTACATCGACGAGGGATGAATATAGAGCCTCGTTGCCCGTTCTGTGAGGAGATGGAAACCATTGAACACATGCTATTCCATTGTCTGTGGACGTTACCGTTCTGGTTCGCAACGACATCGATTCGACCAAACGAGGCTCCGACAGCCACCATACCGGAATTCCTGGGGTGGCTGAAAAGTAATGTGCATCTCACGAAAAAGAAAAAACAAATCAGGTGGGCGCTTATAGGAATAACATGTTGGACCATTTGGAAAGAGTGATGCCGAGCCATGCATACTTTTGAAAACCCGAACCCTACTACTACATCGGAGAAGGCCTTGCGAGATCATAACGAGTTCTGGAATGGTCGTTCATCCAACCCGGTCCAGAATCGAACGGATCAATCCGACCGACCAGCTACATGGACGCCGGTGAAGATTTTAACAGCTAATCGAACTGATCAATCCCATTAGCAATCCGACTCCCACTCGGCGTGGTGAAGATCAATTGCGATGCATCGTACGAGGCCTCTAGCGAACACAGTAGAATTGGAGTTCTTGCCAGGGACGTGAGCGGCGCTTTGATCGGAGGATGTAATCTATTCACTAGTGGTCAAGGTACATTGGAGCTCGAGATGAAGGCCGTAGAGCGAGGGGTAGAGTTAGCCATCAATCAAGGCTGGGAGGACATCATCATCAAATCTGATTCATCGGAGGTCATCAACAATCTACGAGCCGATGACAGGTGCCTCAATTGGAGAGTGACCACACAAGTCGCGAATGTGTTGGGGTGAATGTGTTAGGGCGATCCAGTCTGTTACGAAATGTAGTTTGGGCATTAGTTCCGTGAGTAGCAAATGAATGCGCTAACTGGGTAGTTGTTCAGTTCAAGAAGACGTCGTGTCATGTGAATAGGGCTTATGCACCCCGGCCTATCTATTGTTTTTACTTTTAAAGGATCGGGTGTTCACCCCTCCTTAACCTATTTTGATATGAATGAATGAATTATCATTTGGCAAAAAAAATATTTATATAAACGTGATGCTTGTGAAACAAACTCTAAGGTGAAAAAAAAACATTTATTAAAATTTACAACATATTGAAACATCTGTTTTTTTTTTTCCAACACATGGAGTTCAAAACGAGTCAGGAGCAGTGTTATCAGAACCGGACCGGACATCAAACCGGCGAGGGGTCCGATTTCCGATTCGACCGTCCGATCCGGTCCGACCGCGGTTCGATGTTCAGTCCAGATTTCACCTCCATATTAGATAGTAGATACCACCGTACCAGATTCCAAGTCCAGGAGAAGTCTCCTCACCTTCCCTCACTAAGTCCTCTCCCTCACATTTCCTCTCTCTCTCTCCAACTCCTCTCCTCTCCCCTCTCTCCCTCTTCTCCCCGTTCTCTCTCCCTCTCCTCCTCGTTCTCTCTCCCTATCCTCTCCGCCTTACCTGCACTCAGCTTCTCCTTCGGCGAACTCTCGGCTCCGAGTTCGTGCTTTCTCGAATCCATCGACCTCTCCACCAACAACTTCTCCATCGACCTCTCGGCTCCGACCTCCGGCGGGAGCCTCAGCTTCGGGTCTGCCCTGCTTCAGATCGACTTCTCCAGGAACCAAGTTTCAGATCCGGCGTTGTTATCGTATTCAGATCCGGAATTTGTCTTTAGTCGGCGGCCACATGTCCTGCCAAGTGCCAAGCCTCTCCGTCCTCGACAGCTCCAAGAACAATCGCTGCGAAAACCTCACCGTTTGATTCTAAGTTTTTTTTTGTTCTGACACCGGACCGGCCGGTCTGCTCAAAACCGGCCGGTTCACCAAAAAACCGGATATCAAACCGGGTTCGCTTACATCCTCCGGATTTACTCAAACCGGACAGTTGAAAGCTCCGGTTTCGGTTCAAACCCGGTCGGACCGCCGGTCCGGTCCGGTCCGGTTCTGATAACACTGGTCAGGAGTACTAATAATGACAGTATTAACTTTTAAGTAGGGCTGAGCAGGAAAACCCGAAAGCCCAAAAAACCCGTCCCGAGCCCGTCCCGAAAAACCCGGTCCCGAATAGACCCGAGCCCGAGCGGGCGGGACTTTTATTTTCAATTCGGGCTCGGGCTTTTGTGCCAAAATCCCGAAAAGCCCGAGCCCGTCCCGATTTTTTTTTTTAATACTATATAACTATATATAATTATATATATTCCCCACTAACTATAGTTAGTATCTAACCATCTTTCTCCATGTTTGAATTTTTTTTTTTTTTTTTCAGATTTTTTGTTAAAATTCGGGCTAGCCCGAGCCCGAGTTCCGAAGTCCCGGCTCGGGCGGGCCATTTTCCTCATTTTCGGGCTCGGGCTCGGGCTAAAAATTAGTGTTCCGAAAATTTCGAGCTCGGGTTCGAACTCAGGTAAAAGCCCGCCCGTCCCGGCCCGAGCTCACCCCTACTTTTAAGGCTCACTATTGAGAGATTGACTCGGTTGGGAAGAAACGCAAAATTTGAATCCACACATCTTCACTCCAGTTTCCCTCCTTCCGAAAATCCATTTCAGAGAAGAAGCTGTAGGAGAGCGTGACCCTCCCGGGAAGTTCCACCGCCGCTTTTATTAATGATGTCGGAACTGAAGAGACTTCGTTCATCTCTCCACTCCTCGGCGGAAGAATTGCTGTCCGCCGCTCTGAAACTGAGTCTCAAGTCAGCGAAGCCCACACTCAAAGCCCTAATTCACTCTATCCCCCACTCCTCACCGCTCGCTACCTCTCTCCCACTAGCTCTACACAGGTCGATTGCTGAATCTATTTCGTCGTTCCAGAACTTCCCAGAAAATCCTGCTAGTCCTACCACCGCCAAATCCCCTCCAACCAAGCGCCCTCGCCGGTCCTCACGAAAATCAAAATCCTCGTCACCAGGCAGCCAGTCAGCTGACCAGTTACAGAAGCAAAAAAGTGTTGAAAGTCTTCAGGTTCTTGCTTGCGTGGCAGAGCTATGTGTTTCCAGCCCTAAGAAGGCGTTTGTGATGGAGAATCTACTCCCCGCTGTTCGAGCATTGCACGAAAATCTTATACTCTTCGAGTCAGATTCTGTCTTATCAGGTGAGATCTCGAGCTTGTGTGAGGAGTGGTGGAAGGAAGGCTTGCCTGAGAGAGAAACCCTAATTTCGCAATTTCTGCCGTTTCTGATGTCAAGGTCTTTGACACATAAGAAGAAAGTAGATGTTCATAGGGTGTACTCTCTTCGTGAGGCATTCAGTTTGTTTGACTTTGATGACGCTAGCATTGAGGATATGAAGCTTTTATTGATTAGGTGTGTCATTGCACCTGTGTATCTAAAAACCGAAGAAGGGAGAAAATTTGTGGCTTTCATGTTTGGATTGAACAGGCAGCTAATGAAAGAGGCTCTGGCAATGATAAAGTCACAAATTTCATTTGGTAAAAAGTCGATACTTGAGGCTTATGGGGACATACTTTTCCATGCATGGAAGGTTGCAGAAGGTGATTCAAAGGAAGAGCTGGAGAACAGTTTCTTGCTGGGCTTGGTTGAAGGAGCAATCCATGCATGTTCAGGAGTAATGGCAGCCTCAATTAGGAGGGTCTTGGGAGGGTTCATCAGTCAGCGGACTGTTGAAGGTGTTGAGAAGGTGCTTTTCCGCCTCACTGAACCAGTCATTTTCCGGTCTTTACAGGTATGGCTGATTTTTCATTCAACTATACAGAAATAACAAAAGTTTGCACGTACACCTATTGAATTTTTTCTTCTGTTCACGTGGAGATAGTTCTAGTTGCTTATTTAGTATGTGAAAGATGTTTCAAGCTATAGAATCTTGCTTTATACGATACTACAAATAAGCAATAAGAAATGCAAGTGAATTGAAGATCTACATCTGATTCATTGATTTTCCTTTTGACGGATATGGCTGTATGAGATTCTTTGGTGAATTTTTTTTTTATTTTATTGTCCAAATAATGAATTATGAGGAGATGTCCAATGAGCAAAAGTCCAGCATTTAATTTATCATGCACTTCAATAGTTATATATGTCCACTTTATCAGTTGATCTATGTTTCTAAAGACAACGATAGTTGATATTTTGTGGAGTTACTCAGCAAAAGGTACGATGTAACACGCGACTTATTATTTATGACAGGCAGCAAATTCAAATGTTCGACAAAATGCCTTGTATGTCCTTTTGGATATGTTCCCCTTCGAAGATCCTGACTCCACAAAAGAGGCCAAAGAAAGTTTGCTTAATAAGCAATTCTTTTTGCTGGAAAGACTGCTTTTTGATGATTGTCCAGACATACGAGTAGTTGCGGTTGAAGGTTGCTGTCGCATCCTTCATCTATTCTGGGAAATTATTCCTTCATCAACCATTACAAGTATTCTCACCAAAATCTTTGACGACATGTCTTATGATACGAGCAACGCTGTTAGGCTTTCCACACTAAATGGCATTATGTATTTGCTTGGCAACCCCCAATCTCATGATATTTTGAAAGTGCTTCTGCCTAGGATTGGTCATCTGATCATGGATAATGTACTATCTGTACGGGTAGCTCTAGCAGATCTTCTCGTGCTTATAAGAGATATTCGAGCTTTTCAGTTTAATAAGGTAAGAGGCAGATAAAATTGCAGAGATGATGTACCGTATTGTCATCATGTGATGAATCGAACCTAATTGGCTTGTTTATTTTCCATCTTTCTGTTTATTCCACAGGTTGTTGCATTAGAAGAGCTGTTATCTGCTCTCTCAGATGATCAACCTCAAGTTGCGCAAAAGATCACTAGACTTCTCATGCCTTCATATTTTCCTTCAAAAGTCAGTTCTCAAGAAGCATGCAGCAGATTCATTACGCTTCTAAAGAGGTCTCCTAAAGCTGGAGCCAAGTTCTGCGAGTATGCGTTTACGGAAGGGGCATGCATTAAATCTCTCATGGAACTTTTCAAGGTGATTATACACCTGATTGTGTCTCCCGATCAGCTGAATGAAGATCAGATTGAAGGCTTTCTGAGTGCTGGGGCCTACATTTGCAAGAACCTTGCAAATGAGTCATCTTACCAAGTTGCCCTTAAGGAAATGCTTCCAAGTGATAGACTGATGGTGTTATTTGCTGCTGCACCAACTGCACTTGCTCAGTCTTCTCTGTTCAGCATTGTCTCTGTAATTTCCCCTGATGATGCCTCTTGTATAATTGAAAAATGCATGGGAATCGCTATGAACTGTAATGGTATGCCAGGAAGCGCAGAAAAGCAAGTTGAAGTGAGGTCTGCACACAAGTTATTGCTATCATGTGGTAAATTCGGTGATTTGCTTGAATCGTTCACCAAAGTATTAGAAAAATCTGCTTTTCGCTGCCATAATACTTTTGGGGTTGAGGTTCCAAAGCGGCTTTTTTCCTCTGTGAAAAGGAAGAAGTCCCAATCATCTGTCAAACTCTCCACAAAATGGAAATATGCTGGCCAGAAGAAGTCATCAAGCTTTGAGGAAGATTACTTGATTAGTGCTGGGATATCATGGCAAATAAAGGACCTACTTAATAATGAAAACTCTAGGACTGCTATTTTAGAGTCTACTACTCTGGAACCGTTGCTCGTTTCTTTAAAAGTTATCTCTGAGGTTGGCATTGTGGAGTGCTTACACTCTGTATACATGGATGTATACCCTCTCTTAGCTTATACTGCTCTTGCTTTACACATGGCCTCAGGAGTTTTTGGCTCAACCTCAGAATACAACATAGAGGCAAGGACCATCTCCCTCTAATTGCTTTAATCTGAGCATGCGTTATAACTTCATTCAAGATTAGATGGGATCTTTGATCATTTTTCACCGGTAGCACTACTGCATATTTTATTTTGCATACTGACTATTTCGCTTGCTTTGGCAGACACATTTGGCCGATACAATTGATCTCTTGCTTAACTGCGGACAGAAGCTTTTTGCAGCTTCTTGTGCTGGACCCGTCCCCTTTAGTCCTAACACTGGTCAAGATAGCAATGTAAAGTCCTGTAGGCAAGGACAGAAAAGCAGAAGAGCAGTAGCAGATGGCTCCATCCATAAGAATGTCGGTAAGTATTACCAACCGTGATTCAAGCAATCAACTGTTTTTACTTTTTAGGACATTGCTGCTGCTTCTTCATGATGCAAATTTAGACGCCTCCATTCCATAACAAGATTCTCTATAGGTGACAAATTAATTTTATTTTTATGTAAAGAATAAACTTCACTGTTGAAATTATGGAACTACTCCTCAAGTGGTTGCTTATTGACAAAGTTGTAAAGAACATGGAACCTGGATATAGCGAATAACCTTTTCGCATAACTGCATGTGGTGTATTCTCAAATGCACAAATTTGATCGTGAAATCTTAATGTTTTTTAACATTGGATCATTGATGGTATTATATCCTCAAACTAAACGATTTTTGCACGTATTTTGACTAACCGAAAATGGCAGGGACAGAAATTCCTAATGCCAACAAAAGAAGCTCTGGCTGCATATCAACGTTGGTGAAGATAATAACTGCTATTCTCAAGTTTCTTACTGATACCATCGCACTGGGCTTTGACTGCCCTGACTCAGACAGATGCTTAAAGTTCACATCAACATTCATCCAACACATTGTGTCTTCAATAAGGCAAGACATCTTCGAGGCTTCGCATTCCAAAGAGGCTGATCTGAAAGAAACCATTTTGTGCCTCAATAGCTCCTTCACTTATGCACTGAAACTCCTCAGTTTGGTCCTCCCTGCATCTGAAGATCCATCTCCACTGTTGGAAAGATTCAATCTTGGGAATCATTTGGTAAATCTCATCTCCACCATTGAATTGGACCTAGGATCGAGTTATGCCAGTTGCTTTGTATCATCACTAAAGCCTTGGCTGCCCGATTTAGTTGTGGCTCTGGGCTCGGGATTTATACTGCATAAGACTCGTGGGGAAACTCCTATTGCTTGGATTAACTCAAATTTCCCCTCATGGCTCTCTGTTATTGCAAAGATTGAAATCAGTGAACTAAATGAAGCGGAGGAAGAGAGAGGTGTTGAGCAGAAGCAGAGGCTAGTACTGCAGAAAGTTGTTGCAATGATTGTGTCATTGGTAGGAGCAAACAAGAACTTGTTAGATGCAATTGGGTTGGTTTTCATAGCGGGTGTGGGCCGCGGGCTCGAGAATGATGACTCTGGGCTGGTGCTCGGGCTGGTGAGATTTGTATGCGTGAAGTTGGTTCAGAAGGAGGATAGAGAGAAGCAGTGGAGTGAGTTAGACATGATGTTGGCTTCTCTTTGCAGTATTTACCCACAGATTGAGAAGAGGATTGAGGAAGTAAAGGATGATCGTGATCGGGAGGCGTTGAGTGCGGCCTTGGCTTTGCTCGAGCCCGTTTGGAAGTACCATTTGTATGAAACGGAAAGATTTACTGAGATGGAAGAAGAAGAATAGCTGCCTGAATAAAACGCACTCACCAAGTTATCAACTCAGTACCAACATTTTCTTTGTCCCTTTTCCTGTTATTATTATTATTCTATTATTCCCTTTTGTAATACAGTGTCGTCGTGTATTTGGTGGTGTAAAGTGTAAACTGTGTTGGAGGCCAAAATTAAATGAATCCAGGATGGAATATTGTAGTTAGTGTAAATTTGAAAATTTTAAACTCCGTGCCAAATGTTCAGCACGATTACATTCCTAATCTTTTTTAATTGATGGTTTCAGTAAAATAAAATATGATAATTATACGATGGATTTACACTTATATATATAGTTCTATTCTATCTAGTATGTAAAACCAATGTGGATTCTGCACAGCTAGAAGTAGGATGTTGTTGCATTTACCGGTTCATTATCTGCTCCTCAAATATTACCAAAAAATAAATAAATAAATCTGCTCCTCAACAACCAGGATCAACGGCGCACACCACTTAAGCGAAAAGAATCCAACGGTCATAATTCGCCTGTCATCGAATTGCCGTCACCGTCCCATCAAAACCCAGTATTTTGCTCTCTTGCTCATCATCGGATCGGACTAGCCATTTAAGCTGTCGTAGCTCGCATCTCCTTCTCTCTCTGAGCCTGTAACGATGAGCAAAGGACCGGGACTCTTCGCGGACATCGGCAAGAAGGCCAAAGGTAATACAGTTTCCACCGTGGATGTATGACGGATTTCTTCATCGGTGTGCGTATATATGTGTATGCAGATTGATAAAGTTGACTGATTCAGAATCGATTCGATCTTGCAGATATTTTGACCGCGAGCTACACCTCCGATCAGAAATTGTCTATCACCACTTGCTCTGAGAATGGATTGGTGAGTAATCTCTCTGTAATTTTCTATTTGCATTTCAAGGATTTGATCGATGGTTCCGATGATTTACTTCGATTCTGGAGGATCTTGCAATTTTGGTTAGAGGATCTCTTAGTGCAGTTTAGTTCATGCTCGATATACTGCTGAGTGTCGATGAGATTCCTCTGTGTGATGGTTGAATGAGAGAGGTAGTTGTTCTTTAATCTTTGGCAATAAGAAACCTTAGTTCCAAGAACATCTCCATAGCCTTATATGAATCCACTTAATAGCAACCAAATGTTCCCCTGGGCTGATGGTATCGAGTACTACAATGAATATTATTCAAGATATAATGTAATCTTCTTAGAGAATTGATTGTTAGGATGCATTGTAAAAACTTAACATTGGAGAAGAGGCCCATGAATGTTGTTCAGCCACCCAAAAATAAAAGCTCTGCTCTATTGGTTACTGTAGAAATTGTTGCTGTCTCCGTTCTTCATGTGATATTTCGCTGATTATGGCTTGTTGTGTACTTGTTACCCAGTGTTATTAATAACACTTGAATTATACTATCATAAATAATTTATTGCTCTATTCTGGTGTTGACTACTTTTGTTTGATATTTCTTGTTGGTCTAAAATTCTTTCATTTGGTTGTAGTGATAAGGGATTTGTATTGAAATTTTGTGTTGGCTTATCCTTTCTTCTTACAGATCCTCACTTCAACTGCTGTGAAGAAAGGTGAATTATCAATTGGTGATGTGGCTACCAAGTACAAGTACAAGAACTTGTTGATTGATGTCAAGGTCGATACAGATTCGAAGGTAGGTCACATTTTCATCTCCTTTGCTGGAGTCCCTTACGTTTGCTTTCTTCTTATAGTAAGTATGAACTGGATGCTCAGCTGTAATTTCACATTTGTTTTGGCAGATTTTGACTACTCTCACTGTCCTAGACATCGTTCCTAACACAAAGTCAATTGCATCATTTAAGCTGCCCGAGTTCAATTCTGGCAAGGTAAGCAAATCCCTGAATTTGGAGATTTCCCTCTTCCCATGATAATAAGTGATTGATTTTGCTGCCTTCTTTTTTGCAATGCAGTTTGAGGTTCAATACTTTCATCCCCATGCAACCCTCACCACAGCTCTTTCTTCAATCCACCAAGCTCCTGTAGTTGATGTCACTGCAACCATCGGAACTCCTAGCATTTCATTTGGTGCAGAGGCTGGATATGACACAACATCTAGCAAATTTACCAAGTACATTGTCGGTGTCAATTTCTCAAAGCCCGACTCTTGTGCTTCCATCATTTTGTACGTCTCTCTCTCTACTTTGCAAGCAAGGACTTTTCTGGTATGCTTGTTAATCACCGTGTTTATGCTACGTTTTAGCACTATCAGAAAATTAGGGTGGATGTTTCCGTAAAATAAAAAACCCCTACTAGTAGTAAAAAGAAAGTAGGAAACGAAGAGTTTCCAACTGTCAAATAGGTCTAAGGTGTCTCACCAATACTTTTTAGGGTACCATAGACAAGCACATTGCTTAACAAGCATACCAGAAAGGCCCACTTAGCAACCCCCAGTTGAGTTAAGTAATTTTCTGCACCAAATACTGATCATTTATTTAACTGTCTCATTTGTGTTTTGCAGAGGTGACAAGGGTGATTCCTTAAAGGCATCATATGTTCACTACCTTGATGAGACAAAGAAGAATGCTGCTGTGGGGGAGATTGCAAGGAAATTCTCAACCAATGACAACACTTTCACATTTGGTGGTTCATATGCGTTTGATCCATTAACAACTATTAAGGCAAAGCTTAACAACTTTGGAAAGATCGGGGCTGTGCTTCAGCACGAGGTCGTCCCCAAATCTCTTCTGACGATTTCAACTGAACTGGATACGAAAGCCTTGGACAGAAGTCCTAAGCTAGGTGTGTCCATTGCCTTGATTCCTTGAGGTTTTTGCTGCATTTGGTAGAAGACAACAGTGGTGGATCCTCTGCTTCATTCTTTGTTCGGAGCTTGCTTTTGAGACAAGCAGTGAATAAAATTCCAAAAGATGCTATGTTTCCATTGAATGGCCACTTGGTCTATTCTGTATCGGATTAGCACTTGATTTTTGTTATGCGGCTGACTGGAGATTTTTGAATTTCTCTTAGTTTCACTACTTGAGAGTTCACTCCTGATTTTCATTGCTAGACCGAGTCAACGACTGTAGGATGGGGCCGTGGTCACTGCCCCGTCCTATTTATTAAAGATAGAAGAAGTGACACAACTGGGTATGTGGGTCAGTTGATGGTGTGGTATTCATTTAACTCAAATTAGCACTATATACTATAACATCTAGGGCAGTATGGCTCACTATTTGGGGGGTCATTTGAGAGTAATTAGAAGAGTATGGTAAGAAAAAGAGCAGTTAAAGAAGTTAGCTAAAGATTATAGGGAGCCAACTGTAGTTTTGAGAAAGGACTAGCTAAGCCACTGCGACCTATGGGCTTCTTGTGCGTATCGCATGGATTTTTCTACCATGCTTTTGGAGCACCATGCTTTTGCTTTTTTTAATACTATGGTGGACTTAATTGTAACATAATAGAAAGGACTAGCTAAGCCACTGCGACCTGGACCTTTCTGGCATGCTCCAGAAGCATGCTGCTTCTGGAGACTTTTGGGGGGTGATTGGCGATTTTAGGAATGTGTGGGACTTAAATCAGTTTGGTTCATTATTAGTTAGCCAAATGGGTCGGTCCAAAATTATATCGGTTCGGAAACCAACTATTGGTAACGGCGTGACTTGTTTTTTTCCTAGCGTGAATAAAGGAGGTGGGTAGCCTTCCCTCTCTTCATCCCTCTCGCCATTCTTCTCCGGTCATTCCTTCTTTCTTCTTCTCGAACCTTGGTTTGATGTTGTGGGATTTAATTTAATTGGTTTGATGCGGTCTGACGGCGCCCCCTCTCCCTAATTCTGGCAGCTCTGTAGCGCTCCCTCTCCATGTAATTCGACAGCAACGACACAGATTTGGCCATCACCGGTGGTGACTGGTGATCGTTTAGGTTTTTTTTTTATTCTCACCGTGAATTAGAAGGTGGGTAGTGGAACCTTCCATCCCATCCCTCTCGCCACTCATCCCCATTACGTATTTTTTCTCCTCCAACCTTTAGTTGAATTGGATTGATGCAGTCTAGGGCTTGCTGAGCTCGGGCCTGGAGACACGACGACGCAGAAACAAGCTTCAACATTGGTAAATTGGGTAGTGCTGTCCTCGCTCGCATCTCTATCCGAGCTCGTAAAGATGAGCAAAGGACCGGGACTCTTCGTGGACATCGGCAGGTAATACAGTTTCTACCATGGATGTATGGTGGATTTCTCCATCAGTCTGCGTATATGTGTGTATGCAGGTGGATGAAGTTGGCTGATTCAGAATCAATTCGATATTGCAGATATTTTGAACGTGAACTACACCACCGATCATAAATTTTCTATTAACACTAGTACTGAGAATGGATTGGTGAGTAATCTCTCTGTAATTTGCTATTTGCATTTGAAGGTTTTAATCGATTATTTAATTCGATTCTGGAGGTTCTTGCAATTTTGGTTAGAGTATCTCTTAGTGCAGTTTAGTTTATGCTCGAAATACTGTTTAGCATTGATGAGATTCCTCGGTGGAGTTCTTTAATCATAGGCAATATGAACCCAAGTTCCAAGAACATCTTCATAGCTCAATCTAAATCCAGTCAATAACAACCAACTTTTTCCCGGGGCTGATGGTATCGATTACTTTAAAGAAAACTATTTCAAGATATAATGCAATCTTCTTAGAGAACTGATTTTTAGGATGCATTTTTAAAATTGGAGAAGGGACACGAGATATGTTGTCCCTGAAAATAAAAGCTCTCTATGGAGAAATTGTTGGTGTCTCCGTTCTTCATGCGATATTTCGATGTTGATCATGGCCTATCAGATACGTGTTACCCCGTGTTATTATTAATAACGCTTGAATTATACTATCAGAAATAGTTGATTGTATCCTGGTGTTGGCTACTAAGCCTATTTTTGTTTGGTATTTCTTGTTAGTCCAAATTTCTTCTGTTTGCAGTTAAACTTGGTTGTATTGATATGATATTTTGTATTGACATTTTTGTGTATTTTGCTTTTACATGGCAGAATTAGACTTGCTGGTCCATCAACTGAAGATCTTCATGTACTTGATCTTTCACAGCAACAACATCAATGACATAGGTTAGCTTGAAAAGGATATGATGAATTTCATTTAATTAAATGAATAATATTGTTGCTAATTAGTAATTTCTTCATATTTTAGAGTTGATGTTTAAGGTCATGTTCCAATTCTTTCTGTTGGTCGGTCCATCCATTTGAATCGGTTAAATTCAGGTGGACCAGATTTGGATAATGAGGAGCGTGAAGTTGTGAATTATGTCATTTCAAAACGGCCAATTGTTTTGAAAGCAGTATTTGATCGGTAAGTGCATATGAAAATTTAACTTTTCCCAGGAATGAATGAAGCCTCTCTTTGCTCCTTATTAACTGCACTTTTATTGGAACTTTACTGTTTGTCTTTGTTCCCTTTAATTCTCTTTTTGCCCTCTTGGTTGTACCTTAGACTTTAGTTTGTGATGATATTTGTATTTTTTTTTTTTCAACATGCCACATGAAGAAAGATCAATTATTTATATTTTTGACAGGAAATCATCAAGGATTTGCTGTTTGATTCTAGGAAATCATCAAGGATTTGCTGTGTGATTTTTAGTCATTTTCGGGCTACTATGAAGGACCATCATCCCTCATCTATCATCACCTCATCTATCATCACTGACGGCGATATGCAAATGGCGACTGCCATAGCCACTGTATCTCCCGAAATGAAGTATCGATTGTGTGGCTGGCATCATGAAGAATGCCAAAAGTCAAGTCTTCAAAGATGGTCTATGTCTGAACTAAAGCAAGCTGGTGTTTGATCATATGACCACTTGTATTGTTCCCACTATTTATTTTCCATTCATATTTTTTTTATTTATTTGTTCATGTTTTCCGGTTGCCACTTACGAAGGGATGCTGTTTATTTTTCTTATTTTTGATTTAATTATTATTATGGGATTGGGAAGGTGATAGGGGAATTAACAATTACTGTTTAGATCGAGTGTTACAATTTGTTCTAGTTTGCACGACTGGGAACTGGATTAGGTATTGATGGTTGAATGTTGTGTTTGTTTGGGAGGTCATTTGATTTCTTCTTTTGTCGAATGCCACCAATGGCGGAAAAGGTCTAGAAGCGTAAAATGCAAGCCTAGCTCCCTTTTGAGTGCATCCCAAATCATCGGAATTGTTGTTGGAATCAAAACTCTAGATAGGTTATGGCTCTATCGGTAGAGACGAAATCTTGTCCTGACCTAGACTCGTGCTGCTAAGCATGGTCTCTTAAACTAGGTACCCATTTTTTATACATGCTCAAATTAAAGCGAGCTCCCTAACTAAATGAATTGAAATACCAATGCTCCAAAAAAAGGCAAAAAAATGCTCCAAAAAGTCCCAATCCAATATTTAGACTCCAAATACGTAATTTCCTTAAACTGAACTGAACACAAATAAAATAAAAATCCACAAAAAAAAAAAGAAACTCTAACTTTTCTTTATTCAGGAAGCTTGATCGGTTTGTACACATAAGCTATTTATTATATTACCCTACTACTCAGAGTAGAAGACCTTACAAAATATAACCAGCAAAAACAAGAATAATAACCTTCCTTAGTTCCTTATCTTATCTTGTCTTTGTATCTTCACAAGACCAAGAGGAAGATCTCTTGAGCATTGGCTTCAACTGTCTGTCCTCTTCCAAGGAGATCATATCCAAATGTGAATGATAATCAAGCATCATCTTTGCTATTTTCCTGGTTGTTTTCCGACGTATCTACATAGTATTCCAAAGTATCTATGCAATAGGTTTTTCATATGAATTCAATTATTATATAAAATAATCCACCAAAATATAAAAACTTGAAATGTTATTCATAATACATAAGTTCAAGAGATGATGTTAAAAATACGAATAAGAACGTACAACCGCGGTGAATAGAACAATGGTGATGATGCTCGTGATCAAAAATGCATTTCCTCGCAATTTCGCATTGGACTGGCTAAACTGCAAAAGGAGAGACCGGGTTAGGTAACCGAGTGTCTAAATACAATCATATGACAACAAGTTATTGATGTTTATTCTAAGAAACTAGTAAACATAAAAACTTGACCGACTCCCAAACCGAAATTACAGAAGTACCAACTGCAAAACATAAAAACTTAAATGCAGTTCTGTTATATTTTGAGTACCAAGTATAATATACTATTATCTGATGCTTTCAAAATTTGATGATATCTCAAAATCACATCTGACATAACATAAACAACAAATATTAAATACAGAGTAACTGCAATATATATAATTTAAATAAAAATAAAGAACATCATTGTCAACTCAACAACAATTGCAGTAATTTCCCAGCAATTTATTCATCATCCAACAATATCATATACTTATTCACATAGTGTACTAATTCTTGTAATTAATTAATTATTCTTTATGGAGCATATTCCCTGAGCACCTGACAAATAAAAAATGTAAATGAGTACGTTATAATATCACCACCATTGGGTAGAGGTTTTTCCCCTAATTAAAAAAGAACTAGTACTTATCTTCTATTTGCTGAATCAAAAATGATGACTTTTATGTATATTCTATGATCTATACTTGAAGTTCATTAACTGAACCACACATATTCAATTGATTTTTACTGAAACAAGAAGTTAATTTTCAACAAGCTGGATAAATTCAAGTACTACAAACCAATGGCAAAAGCCAGCAACAATGCCAAGTTTTGAAGGATCTATCCACTCTTGTTCGAGGAGCAGGTGGGAATTTATGTAAAAATTTGCACAAATATCAGAAAATTCGTCAAGAACAGTAAGGGTCAAGGCAATTCGACAGAGGGCCAGATCTACGAACTCAACAGCTGTAGAAATTCGGAAGCCATGGCAGAACAGTTCACTGAGTTCACTAACAACCGATATTACCGTCTACATCAGGGAGAGGGTGCGCCGCCTAAGAATCTCCTTTGGTTGCGCCTTCTCCTTCTCAAATCATCAGAGATTTCATCTCCGTCGACGATATCTCTTCTCGTACGAGCTGCGGCAAAAATAAGAAGTAAACCCTAATTTAGGTAGAGCAGTGGGAAGAAAATCAGGGAGAGGGAGCGCGGAACATCTAGGTAGAGAAGAAGAAGAAGAAGAAGAAGAAAGAAGAGATGAGATGGATAAAATCGCGGCGCTAGATGGATGAAAATTAAGACTACCCACCTTCTTATTCACGTGAGGGAAAAAAAAAAGTCACGGCGTTACCAATAGTTGTATCCGAACCGATATTATTTTAGACCGACCCATTAGCATAACTACCAATGAACCGAACCGATTTAAGTCCCACACATTTAAAAAAACACAAATCACCCCCCGAAAGTCTCCAGAAGCAGCAGCTTCTGGAGCATACCATAAAAGTCCCTGCGACCTATGGGCTTCTTGGGTGTATTTGCATGAGGATTTTCTAGCATGCTTGGATTTAATTGTAATATAGCTATACTTTATAAGTATAATATGATTTTTTTAGTTATATCTAGAATTTGCATTATATTATTGTTAATGTCAATTTTTCTATAGGTTCACATTTAGAAAAAAAAAAAAAAAATATGGAACACCCGAATAACTTTCAACTATACTTTATAACCATACTAGAAAAACCATGGGGCAGTTTGAACTTTGAAGTACATGTGTAGTGTCCCACTATTTAGTCTCATCTAGGAGTTTATATATTATTTTTTTTTCCGCGCGGTGGTCCTAGGGGCCCTAATCAGAAGGGCGGCACTCGTAACATGCTTTGCTCCACAAGCATTATACTTGTGGTAGCTTTTTTATATATTTTTTTATTTATTAAAGTGAACCCATATATGAAAATTGATATTATTAGAGAGTAAATGTTTTGAAACTTTAGGGTGCAAAACCTTTACAAAACTCTTTTTGGATCCAAGATGACAGAGCCAATACAAGAGGGTGCAATTGATAATTACCCCGAATCGAACAGGCTCAGACGGCGTCGTCTCAGCACAACTCTATAAATAAGTGCAAACCCTAGACATTCTTTCACCTTCTGCCTCTCTCGGAAACCCATCCTCCGTTCAGCCGCCGCAGAAGCGAAGATGAAGTACAATCCTAGGGTCACCAGCTCCCGCCGTAAGAACAGGAAGGCGCACTTCACGGCGCCGTCGAGCGTCCGCCGCATTCTTATGAGCGCTCCTGTCAGCTCGGAGCTCCGACAGAAGTACAATGTCCGCTCGATGCCGGTCCGCAAGGACGACGAGGTCCAGATCGTCCGCGGCACCTACAAGGGCCGCGAGGGGAAGGTCGTCCAGGTGTACCGCCGCAAATGGGTGATCCACATCGAGCGTATCACCAGAGAGAAGGTGAACGGATCCACCGTCAACGTTGGTATCAACCCGTCGAAGGTGGTGATCACCAAGTTGAAGCTGGACAAGGACAGGAAGTCTCTGCTGGACCGCAAGGCGAAGGGACGTGCCGCCGCTGACAAGGAGAAGGGCACCAAATTTACCCCGGAGGAAGTCATGCAGGACATCAATTAGTGAGGTTTATTTAAGTTGTTTGATTTGATCATATTTTGGTTAATGTTGTTGAGCCAAGTGAATTTTGCTGGAACATCTGAGATTTTTCAATTGGAAACGTTTAAACCTTTTCTTTGTATACTCTCTAGTTTCTGCAATAATTTATGGTAGCTTTTACTTTGATGCTCTGGTTTGATTCAAATATCTGCTTCATTTTGGTGTGTTGAATGCTATCTTGATTCTGGGCTTCTACTGTGTTAAGTTTTTTAGTCGATGACTATATCTTGGATTCTATAGGAAATTGTATTGCATAATATACAAGTTAATATTGAAGTTACTTTTAGAGTAAATCTTTTAAAATGTAAATTTTTTAGTGAAAAATTTATCGAAAGTTGTCAAGTGAGACATGTTAAATAATTGTTGTTCATCAACTGGATAGAGAATGTTGTTAAGAATGATGAATCTCATTTTTATGATTTAGAATCATGAATCTCATTTTCTATGGTTACGAAGGTTGTAGACTGTAGTCGAGGGGGATGCGGTATAGTTTAATCATCTGGAAAAATATATATGTAAAATATGTAAAATATGTATAGATATAGATGTCAATTA
This sequence comes from Clarkia xantiana subsp. parviflora, assembly GCA_036873135.1. Lineage (NCBI taxonomy): Eukaryota > Viridiplantae > Streptophyta > Magnoliopsida > Myrtales > Onagraceae > Clarkia > Clarkia xantiana. Next base: position 12,305,006 of record JAPTYO010000008.1, on the reverse strand, counting down.
GAAAGGTAAAGTATACATGTAAATTGTAATGGTCTAATCCTTATCCACCTGAGCCGAGCCGAGCGAATATTAGATTTCCAACTTTAGCACGAAATTACTATATATTTTGGCTCAGTGCATTATTTGTTGGGTTTGAGTTGAGGGTGACTCGGCTCATCAAAGTTAGGTTTTGTATTTACAAAATTTAACTGCCGTATGCATAATTTCTCAATATATATGTCCAGCTATACCATGTAGGAGGAGTAAATTGTAACCATTTTTGTATGAAAAGATTAGATATAACTTGTGTGGTACGCAAACCATTTGTATTAAAGCAGACACATATTTGTAGTAAATATGGTCACACATTCGTAATCTATATAAACATTTTCTTAATCCATCGAACGCTTTTTAATGGTAGAAATTGCAACAGTTTATCCCGATCTTCTTTTCTCACATACTTGAACAATAAATCTGTAGAAAATGTAAGACTTTCCATTTAGTCTTTTAGAACAATTTGTAACTTTGCTTTATGTTGTTGTTGTCCAATAATAAAGTAAGTCATGTTTAGTAAATATTTTAGGTAATTCTTTTTAATCTTAATTTTAGGTAATTGAATGAACACTTGATTTTGTAAAGTAAATCTTTAAAATTGATATAATAACCTACATTTGGTAGGTAAAGTACTTTTACAAGAGTAAATTCAAGAATATCCTTGAGAGTTTCAAATAAAGTAACATGTGCATAGCTTTCACCAAATGAGTTCGACTTAGTTTGCGTAGCTTAATAAATTTTAATATGCAAATGTGAATAACTTTGTTTTTGCTAACTTTGTCATCACGCGATGGGCTAGATTTTCCATAGCTAGTACAATTGTAGCTTCCCCATGGAAATTCACATGTTTTGTGCAAACTATATAAGTTTCACACCATGGCATGTTGACGATGTGCAATTTTACGATTGTAGCTTTGGAAGAGCAGTGTTTTACCTATTGTTGGATATGATTCGAGTCAGCCTAGTACGAGTCGACATAGTAAAGGTCGAGTTATCAAAAGAACGTATGATCGGCCATTCAAGTCCGGAATAAGAAGACAAAGATGAATGGTCGACTACCCTACAAACAGAAGTCGACCCACCAGACAACAAAGGACAAGGCGAGAAACTCATTCAAGGCTCTCCTTTGTTGAACTATAAGTTAAGTCGAGGATTAAAGTTTCCTTACTAAAGTACGAGTCAAGTCGAGTCGACCATCAGATACTTGGAGAAAACCTTCCCTCTTAAGAAAGGACGGGTGGAGACCTGCTCGCCGCCCTATATACCAGAAAAACCTTCCTCTGAAGAAAGTGGCACCAGCTGGCGACCTGCTCGCCGCCCTCTATACCACGAAAACCTTCCTCTAAAGAAAGTGGCACCAGCTAGCGACCTGCTGGTCACCTACTGATTTTCGCACCGTCTTTCTCAACCAATCAAGTAAATGCAGCCACCGCCATTAAACAGCCAATCGAGGCATAATAGCCGCCTCCTTGAAAAAGTCGGTAAAGATCTCCCTATAAATAGGGGCTCACTTTCATTATTTAAGTTCTAAGATCTATCAATTACTCTATATTATTCTCTCGATATCCATTACCGACTTAAGCTTCGGAGTGGAATCATGGGCCATCCCCACCTCTTTTCTGGTCCTCGCCTAGTACAAAGCCACCAAAGGAAACTAAGTGTCTACACGACCAAGAAAGATACATGAGTAAGCTAACTCCCGACGAGACTTAGAAGTCATCTACTCGAAGTTCTAAGGCCACGTCATTTTGATCCCAACACCTATAAATTAGTATCTATATATTATATAATTTAGGTACTACCCTAGCTATTATTAATTAGGTTGTTTCTTCTGTTGCCATGTAATCACCTAAATATATAATTGGTACGTACACATTACGCGCTCCTCCCTTTGTGCTGAAGTCTTCATCGTCGTTAACAACGTTACATATTCATTCATCTTCGTCTTCAGTGGAATCGTTGGACTGTTGAGTATTCCAATTAAACAGATATGAAGATTTGATGGCTCTGTCCGTTTCAATTCAAGTCCGTTTCAATTCAAGTCCGTTGTGGAATCTTTGTTTGCCAAAAACCATAGATTTGATGGCTCTGTCCGTTCCAATTCAAGTTCGTTGTAGAATGTTTGTTCGCCAAAAACCATATAAAAGCTTAACCCCTAGGTCGTCCGAAACCATATCCACGACGACGTTTTTTTTTTCTCCTGCAGCTTTTGATCTTATTAATTATTTATCTTCCTTCCATTTTGACGAAGCCATACAGTACAGTAGATGGTCGACTGACACACCTATGAACTGCGAGTTCGGGGGAGGTTGTGAAGAACGGATTGCTTGACATGGAGCGGATGCGTTTTATTGAAGCGAAGAGGGGAGTTTAGGGATGAAATGGGATGCGAAGTTCAGTTCAGGTACCTGGAGCAGTTTGGTTAGAGTGTAATTAGTCGGCGATTGAGAATGAGATTGAGGAGGGGAAGTGGACCGGTGCCCAATGCAATAATACAAGGGAAAACATAATTCATGTTAAATATTGTTGTTTGATACATATATAGATCAAAGTTTTGTTGCTACAACAAAGCCTCACATTGACGGTGATTTCCATTTCACTTGCAGTATCTGCCATCCAGTAATCTTTTCAATCATAATTAGCATGTAACAACATGCACAACTCTACTACCATGTTGTGCACAATGTGGCTAATAATGTCAGTGTTAGCTACTATATTTACAATCTCTAATAGTCGTTTGATCAGTTCTAAATTGTTGTTAGTAATTGCCTTCCATCATAGTCATTCATATCTGTCTGTTTTAGGTAATCTAAATTGTTGCACCACCTATCCGATCTCCACATCTTATTATTTTGCGATCCATATTAAGTTGCGGAGATACCCCTACATGTACATATAATATCCTAATTTGAATGCAATCTAAGCTATTAAATTAAATATGGTGTTTTTGGTGTTAATTATAGTATGGTGATTATATATATATAAGGGTTAAGAACCTACGAAATGTCTGAACTATCACCCACGTTAACGGGAGAGGTCTGAAATTTAAAAAGTTAATAACGGAGGTCTGAAATTTCAGTTTTGTTAATAACAGCGGTCTCCGTTAGTTTTTTCCGTTAAAACTAACGGAAGTTGGTCACATGCTTGGCATGTGACCGAAAATAAAATAAATTTCCAAAAATGCCCTTCTATCAAGTGTGCCCCTCACATGCTTGAAGTGAAAAGACCAAAATGCCCTTGAAGCCACCACGACTCCACCAATCCAGTTCCGGCGACCACCAACCGTACTCCGGCGACCACCACCGTACTCCGGCGACCACTAACCGTACTCCGGCGACCACCACCAAGGCTCCGATTGGGCCCAAATCGGACCACCGGCCCCGATTAGGCTCCGATCGGAGTTTTTTTCTGAGGTGGTGGCCGAAGTCGGGTCGCCGGAGCCGAGGTGGTGGTCGTCGGAGTCGAGGTGGTGGTCGCCGGAGTCGGGTGCTGGTGGCCGGAGTCGGGTGGTGGTGGCCGGAGTCGGGTGGCGGTGGCCGGAGTTGGGTGGTTTTAATTTGACTTTAGGGGTAAAATTGTCATTTCACATTTACTTAAATAACATATTAAATAAAACAAAATATTAAAGGGGCAAAAATGTCATTTCACACAATTCTGTTAAGTTTAACCCTAAAAATGGACGGAAAACCTCAAATCAACAAAATTGAAATTTCAGACCTCCGTTATTAACTTTTTAAATTTCAGACATCTCCCGTTAACATGGGTGATAGTTCAGACTTTTCATAGGTTCTTAACCCTATATATAAAGTAAATATTATTCATCAATCAACTACACACCTCCATTTTTTTTAGTATCGCGCTCTTCTTATGTTTTGATTTATAACTTACTTAGAAGTGTGTTAGTATTTTTATTATTATTATTATTATTGTTATTATTATTATTATTTAGAGACATAAATTTTACTTACCAGGTGGAGAGATACTCTCTACATCTAGATAATATTCTTATCGGAATGCAATCTATTCTATTAGCTAGGGTTTTTTTTTTTTGGATTAATTATTGTGAATATTTATATATATATATATATATATATATATATGCGCATTAATTGAGATATCAAATTTAACATTTATAATGGAAATTATAGATAAAGTAAATTTTATTCATAAATTGTTTGTTTATTTACCGAATAAAGAAATATGTGCAATGACTATTGGTATTCAATTGGTGTTCATTAATATTATTTATATAGTCAATATAAATATAGACACTCATTTTAATGACGTGAGTTAATATTATGGGTTAATAACTAAAAAACTGTCCAAGGTTTACCCTAGGTTAAAATTAGGTGTCTGAAGTTTGAAATGTTAAAATGGACTGTCCCAAGTTTCATTTTTGTTGAAATTTGGTGTCTTTGTGCGTCTTTTCATCTTTATTCAATCATTTCCATCAACCCACCAACTCAGTCATAATCTATCACTATTTACTTTTTACAAAATCGTCAAATTTTATCTAAAAATTAAACATTAAAAAAAAAAGTTTCTAGAAGAGCGGTGTGGAGCCATTTTCCAAGGACAATAGAGTAAGATTTACTTGCCCGGAAGTGACCAAGTTTTTAGGTGACGGTCCCGGCAAGATGACGAGAAGGGAGTGTGTATGAGAGCTCGAATTTGACAGACAGTTTCGTCGGAATAAAGTAATCACACCGAGACACCAAATTTCAACAAAAATGAAACGTGTGACAGTCTATTTTAACATTTCAAACTTCAGACACCTAATTTTAACATAGGGTAATCCTTGGACAGTTTTTTAGTTATTAACCCTAATATTATTCATATGGAGTTTGTTTTTCCATTAGCCAAACGGAAAAAAATATATATATTCACAATTTTTTTTTATCAATAATTGAGAAAATTTCCGGCTATAGTTATTTCTAATACAAAATATTTGACATCATTGAAAATTAAAATCAATTATATTATTATTATATATCTTCGGTTAGATTATATAGATAACCAAATTTATTTAATGTATTTAATAACTAAAATACCACAAGTCCACAACGTATAAAATTCAATATAATATAATAAAATGTCAACTTAAAACACTACATAACCAATATCAAACAATAATCAATTTGTTCAAACAGGAAAAATCACATTCATTTCAATAATAAACCTCCATTAATTAATATTATAATGCTATTATTTAATAATTAATTTACCGTAACTTATAACATTCAACATATAATATAGAATGTTAAATTAAAACACTGTTAGACAACAAATAAATTGTTAAACATACAATTTTAAATATTAATTCTCAAACTCTATGAAAGGGTATAACATTTTCATGAAGAAAAAACTCATTCAATTCGTACGGACTTTGACCAACAAATAAATTCTCACGAACATCATACTCAACTTTACTACAAACATTTTTCAACCACCATATCGTCTGCTAAATATTTAACACTAAAATCATCGAATATAGGAATAATTTCGGGAGGATGCTCACTAATTACGACTTTGTAAATATCAACTTCTCATGGATGTGCTATGAGAATAAATGACTACAGTGATCCATAAGAAGTTTGCGGTCCACGAAAACACTTTTTATGTTATCTTACACTTATACTTATGCTTTTTTTTTTTTGCCAAACTATACTTATGCATTAGATATATTTACAAATTTTTTGAAGAGGTTTATTTGATATAAATTATACCACATAATAATGTCAACACAATAGTTATAGTATAACAATAAATAAAATGTAATTTCATTTCAGATATAAATAATCTATATTATTTCATAGTGATTAAATAAAAAAAATAGAATATATAAATTGAGGACAACATATATAATATAATATACAATAGTTACAAAATATCATCTACATAATAATATAAAACATAAACACAAATAACTATGATAGAATATATCAACCCAGCGCAATGCGCGGGGCAAATACTTCGTTATATATAATTATTAATATTAATTAGATATGCATATTAAAAAGAGGGTTAGATTGACAAAAATAAACCTAGATGTATATAGATATAATGGAGCATCCTTATGATTGTAATGATTTACCTTGAAGTCAACAAGGGCTCAAGTTAGCAAGTCGAAGAGATTAGACTTCTCATATGTATTCGAGTAAATTGTTGTAAAGATTTACATGCTGCTACATTTTTTGAATCACGAGCCCTGAAACATCGTCATAATAGTAGTGAGTTTGATGCATTAAGTTGTAACTTATATATTAATGTATGATTTATAAGGGAATAATATATATTAAAGATAAATATATTTTATTATATTCAGATAAATCTAGACTTTATCTGAATATAATAAAATATATTTATCTCTAGTATATTGTATTCCCTTATATGCTCCCGCAAGACGGACGTTCTGACAAGAATGTCGGTCTTGATACGAAAAATATTGATGAATGCCCGAATAGTCCAGTTATTATCGGCGGATGCCCAGAGAGGTCTAGTCGGCAACGGCGGAAGGCCGGAGATGTCCAGACGGCAACGGCGCAAGCCCGGAGATGTCCAGTCGGCACGGCGGTAGCCCAGAGATATCCAGTCGACACGGCTGTAGCCCGGATGTCAAGTCGGCAATGATGGAAGCCCGGAGGTCCAGTCAGCATCGACAGAAACCCTGAGAGATCCAGTCGGCATCGGCGATGAAGAATTGAGGCGGACATGACGATAGTAGGGACCATCGGTGTGGTGGCTTCGTCAGTTGGCGCTAAATCAGAGGATCGGCGCAGAAGTAGTCAACACGGAAGCAATGATTTATTGTCTTATTAGAAAGAAATTAAAAAAAAGACTAAATCAGAATTGGGCAGGGGGCGGCCGGCATGACAACTGCATAGATGATGGCAGTGCCGACCACCCCTGGACAACAACGATGGTGAGCGGAGGTTTGTAAATTATACTCGTTGGAGGAATAAGAGCTCTGATACCATACAGAAGAATGAGAATTGTATTATTGACATTGTTTAGGGTTAAGTAAATGTACCTATATATATAGATACAAGACTACATCTATAACAAAGACTAAATCTATAATAATATAATAATAAAAACATAAGATAATATACTAAAAATATATATATTCCTAATCTAGATTTATCTGAATATAATAAAATATATTTATCTATTATATATCTTATTCTCTTCTAAATTATGAAATGATATATTCTTAGTATATTATCAGATTATGTTTTCCTTATTATATTATTATAAATTTAGTATTTGTTATAGATTTAGTCTTGTATATATATATATATATATATATATATATATAGGTACATGTACTCAACCCTAAACAAGATCAATAATACAATTATCATTCTTCTATATGATTTACGTTGAAGTCAATAAGGGATTTAATTAGCAAGTCGGAGAGATCAAACTTCTCATATGCATTCGGGTTAAATTGTTGTACAGATTTAAATGTCTGCTGCTACATTTTTGTGAATGACGAGCCCTGAAACGTCATCATAATAGTAGTGAGTTTGAGTCATTAAGTTGTAACTTATGTTATAGTAATTTATTTATGTGAATAATGTGAAAACTAGCACGGCGAAACACGGTGGAGTACGGCGAAAGGTCACCGGAGAAATCAACAGTCACAGAAGCAGAACGAGAGAGAAAGAGGCGAAATATAAGGGGTTCATCTGTGTTGTTTATTATCAGTTCACATCACCCCTTAAATACTAAACCCTAGAAAAGAAAAACAAGGTTACACCGCAACCTTCCAGAGTTCACAACTTTGGTCCTCAAACAATACACAAAGTTACAGATTGACAAAAGAGGCCACAGACAAATGGGCCGGCCACATACAGCTGGGCCACAAATATAAACCAAACAAGATGACTTGTTGGGTTGGGCTTTAATGGGCTCTAACACTCCCCCTCAATCTGAACTTTGTCCAAAAACATCGATCAAATTGAGCTTCATAAGTAAACGCCTATGTTGAGCTTTGGCCAACGCCTTAGTGAACAAGTCTGCAGGTTGATTTGCAGTTCCTAAATGTTTTAGTTGGAGAAAACCTGCAGAAACCTGATCACGCACAAAATGACAGTCAACTTCAACATGTTTAGTACGTTCATGAAAAACAGGGTTAGTACCTATCTGAATTGCAGCCTTATTGTCACAATACAAAGTAATAGGTTTCAAAAAAGCAAAACCTAATTCAGAAATGATCCCATTCAGCCATATTAACTCAGAAACTGTTTCACGCATACTACGATATTCAGCTTCTGCAGAGGAACAAGAAACAGTGGGCTGCTTTTTAACCTTCCAAGATACCAAGGAATCACCAATAAAAACACAGTAACCCGTAACAGATCTACGAGACTCTAGACATCGAACATAATCTGAGTCACAAAAAGCAGTTATAGTGTTCCTTTTGTTGGAAGATAAAAGAATTCCCAAACCAGGTTGTTGTTTTAAATACCTCAAAATTCTGAAAACTGCATCATAATGGGATTTTTTGGGACTTTGCATATATTGACTTAAATACTGGACAAAATAAGCAATATCAGGACGAGTAATACCCAAATACAAGAGTTTACCAATCAACCGTCTATAAGTAGTTGGATCAGAAATCTTTATATCATCTTTATTCAAATCAAGGGTTTCATCATATCCAACAGATGTAAATCTCGCATTTTGCTCCATAGGAGTGCTGCAAGGCTTACATCCTAGTAAACCAACTTCAGAAAGCATCTCAAGAACATACTTTCGTTGACAGAGCCAAGGCCTTTATTGGACCTTGCAACTTCAATGCCAAGAAAATACTTCAAGGTTCCTAAATCTTTCATTTTAAAGCTAGTTTGTAAAACCCTTTTTAAATCAGAAATCAAAGTAGCACTATTCCCAGTAATGAGTAGATCATCAACGTAAACTAAGAGAACAACAATGTCATCACCTTTTTTTTTTATAAAAAGATAATAATCAAGATGACTTTGAGTATACCCATTACTGAGCAAAGCATCAATAAGCTTAATGTTCCATTGTCTTGAAGTCTGTTTCAATCCGTAAAGGGATTTGTGTAATCTGCACACAAGGTTAGACTTAACAACACACAACTCCCCCTGATTACCAAATCCAGGAGGTAAATCCATATAAACTTCCTCAAATAAATCACCATGCAAAAACGCATTATACACATCCATTTGATATAAAGGCCAAGCATTCATAGAGGCAAGTGATAGAACAACACGGACAGTTCCAATTTTGGCAACAGGGGAAAAAGTTTCATCATAATCAATGTCTTCTTTCTGTTTAAAACCCTTTGCAACAAGACGTGCTTTATAACGTTCAACGGTGCCATCAGAATTGTATTTAACACGAAAAACCCAACGAAAACCTATAGAGGTTCTACCTTGAGGCAAAGAAACTAATGACCAGGTTTTATTTTCCTCTAAAGCAGCAATTTCATCTTTCATAGCCTTAACCCAATGACTGTTTTTACAGGCTTCAGAAAAAGAATTGGGTTCAGGAATCTTATCTATCATGCTTAGAAAAGACTTATGGTCATTAGAAACTCTATCAAAACTCAAGTGAACAGAAATATGATGTTTGGTCGAACAATGCATAGACATATCATAATCACGAGACCAAACAGGGGGTCTAGTTTGTCTAGCTGGTCTAACAGAAGGTTCAGATACAACTGGGGCAATATCAACTATATCAGTTGCATTTTCAGATGTGTCATCATCATCATCATTAGAAATATCTGCAGAATTACCTTGATGAAGACCAGATCCATCATTTGTTGCAGGAATCAAAGTTGAATCAGCATTAGCTGAATCTGTGGAAATTCCAACACTGTTGCGTCCGGGTGAACAAGGTCGTGGGGACGCGTCTGTTCGCGTAGTTGTGCGGGCTTTTGCAACCCTTCCGTCAGGAGGAGGTTGGGCCACTGACGAGTGTTCGGACTTGCTCCCGTATAAGGTTTATGTGTCAGTACGGCTGTGACTCGGTAAGGTTGTGACTCGGTAAGGTTGTGACTCGGTAAGGTCGTGTCTCAAGGAGATGTCTGAGTCTCGGAAGGCGGTGGACTGTGCGCAAATGTGGATGTCTGGGCAACGGTTCCTGCACGAAGGACCAATGCTAGCACGGAGAGGGGGTGGGGGTGGTGCTAGCGGAGCCCTCTCCGATGCTTAAGTCACTATAGTGGCAAAAAGGTAATTTCTAGAGAGAGAGAATTTCTAGAGAGAAGTCAGAGCTCAAAATACCAAAGTTGGGCAAATGAGAGAAAGTGTGAAAATGGGTGGCCAAGACCTCCTATTTATAGGCTTTCTTGGGAACGGACCCGGTTTTAGAGCGGTTTGATGACGGTTCAAGATCATGCGGTAACCGTCATCCATATTGGTAATGTGCGAACTTGACTTCTCTACATGCAACGGTAATCGCGGATACGGTAGTCGCGCGATACCCGTAAGGCAATCCGGACCTCGTCGAATTTGGGCAATTCGGCGAGGTCCGGGTTGCCGCGCAACCCGGACGCGCGTAAAGGCGCTTCCGGACCGTTTTGATACCGTGGGAGGTGTTTTTAAACCGAGATGTAATTTTCGACACGTTTACGAGGCCCGAAATGTAAACACGAACCCGAATTGGACATTTATCCATCACTTGCCCCCGAGTCAAGTAACGGTTTAGAACCTTTCTTGACTCTATTTTAAGTTAGGATATTTTTCCAATTTGAGTTTGACGCTAACCTTTCGGTTTTGATCGTTGGTCGGACACAAGCATCTTTTTTTCGTCCGTCGCTTGATTTTCCGGCCGAATGGCTTTGTTTCCTATCATCATGGTTAGTGCAATAGGAAATGTATATGCGCGAATATGATTATCGTCGGAGACATGAGCAATCGGTAATGTGCTATGCGAACATGTCTCTATCCACATGCGTACATAAGTAATAGTCATGGCAAGATTGTAATTACGCAATGCAAGAAATAGAAATCGTACATTTCTAAAATGACTAAGTGATTACCGAATCATGAATCATGTGATTGCAACATACGTGTATAGTAATGGATTTGATATGTGCAATGTTAAGACATGCATAGGAGTAGATATTTTAAGAGGAGAGGATAGAGTATACCGTAGGGGTTTAGTCTTGAGTGTAGGTAAACTAATCCTTTGATCCTTATCCATAAAGCATCTCTTTGGGATTAGTAAATACACACATCCCCATTTATCCTTCCAGCATCTTGGGAGTTCACCATTCCATTCTCTTTGCAGGTAATTCATTCACCCTTTCCCGAAATTGCTTTTGTGTGCAAAATTTCTTTGCCGTCGTGGAGCCTAGATACGTTTTGACAGTTTCGAGTCTGATTTTTGGCTTGTTTTTGGAAGTTGACACCATCATTCGACTCGGTTCGTCCCAAGGATTCCAGCGCCACCTTCGGAGCCGCCAGAAGACCCCGCACGCGCCCTCACGCGCCGCCGCGAGTGGAGCCCCTTCGCCGGAGCGTGTGGCCCACGCGCCGCCTTCCCGGCCTCGCCTCGTTGCGGTCCTTACCTTTCCGGAATCGTCTCGACGAGGGGAGTCCATTGGAATACCTTCCGTCACGTTTTGAGGTAGTTTGGAAACTCGAATTCTTTGGACAGCTTCGACTTGAATGCCGATGTCACCGTGTTGTTGTTTGTTTAAGTCATTTTTCGTTGTCGACATGTGGGACTGCTTGTTGATGTTTATACGTCGAGTAATTGCTGATTGATTGCCATCATTATTGTCGTTTGTCCATAATTTAGGCGATTTTCCATTTCCGTGGGTATTTGATGTAGAATTTCCCGTATCTTCGCGTAGAAGCTTTTTTGGTCGATATGCATGATTTTCCTTCTTGGCGGGTTTTTTGGTTGACGGGGATTGCCCAATAACTTTAGGCATAGTCACTTGTCGTCTTGATGCCTTAGAGAAAAAATTTCCTTAAGCGTTGCCGCGTCCGAATCTTACGGTTTGTCGCGTTAATCCCCCGTTTGCATGATAGCCCCTTAGGATGTTAGTCCCTTCCATGGTACGTACCCACTTTACTATGTGCGTGGAACTTGGTCACGTGCGTTGACTTTTTGATACGCGCGTTGACCTTTGATACGTGCGTTGACTTTTTGATACGCGCGTTGACTTTTGATACGTGCGTTGACTTTTGATATGCGCGTTGACTTTGATACGCGCATTGATGTTGATACGCACGTTAACTTTGATACGCGCGTTGATGTTGATACGCGCGTTAAATTTGGTACGCGCATTGATGTTGATACGCACGTTAACTTTGATACGCGCGTTGATGTTGATACGCGCGTTAACCTTGATATGCGCATTGATGTTGACACGCGCGTTAACCTTGATACGCGCATTGATGTTGATACGCGCGTTAACCTTGATACGCGCGTTAACCTTGATACGCGCATTGATGTTGATACGCGCGTTAACCTTGATACGCGCATTGATGTTGATATGCGCGTTAACCTTGATACGCGCATTGATGTTGATACGCGCGTTAACCTTGATACGCGCATTGATGTTGACACGCGCGTTAACCTTGATACGCGCATTGATGTTGACACGCGCGTTAACCTTGATACGCGCATTGATGTTGATACGCGCGTTAACCTTGATACGCGCATTGATGTTGATACGCGCGTTAACCTTGATACGCGCATTGATGTTGATACGCGCGTTAACCTTGATACGCGCATTGATGTTGACACGCGCGTTAACCTTGATACGCGCATTGATGTTGACACGCGTGTTAACCTTGATACGCGCATTGATGTTGATACGCGCGTTAACCTTGATACGCGCATTGATGTTGATACGCGCGTTAACCTTGATACGCGCATTGATGTTGATACGCGCGTTAACCTTGATACGCGCATTGATGTTGATACGCGCGTTAACCTTGATACGCGCATTGATGTTGATATGCGCGTTAACCTTGATACCCGCACTGATGTTGATACGCGTGTTAACCTTGATACGCGCATTGATGTTGATATGCGCGTTGGCTTTGATACGCGCGTTGACTTTGTCGATGAGCATTGTAGGTGTGATTAGGAGGCATAGCTACTCGCTGTGCGCAATCCATCTTTGTCGACACGTACGTACGTTCATGGAAATACTTAGAGAATATTTTTCTCCTTGTCGACATGCATTCTTGTCGACATGTATGCACGTACATGGAAACGCTTAGAAAATAACCCACCATTGTAATCTTGTATGCTGCGAGTATGCGCTCGGTGTTGTCATGCAAGGTTAATGTGTTGAAGAGGTTGCCCCCCTTGCGCGATGCTTGTTACTTGTTGCACGAAGACTAATAAGTCTTGTACGTACGCGATTGTCTCGCATGGAGCGTCTGTTGCATAAGTACTTAAATAAGTGTTGGTGCGTGTTTGCGCGCTGACTGGATTGTTGATAGCATTTTCCAGGATATCGTTGTCTTGCAGTTTCTGTTCTTAGCATAATTCTCGAAAGGTCCGACGCAGGGGCGCGTTCCTCGAGCGATTCTTAGTTCTTTATGCTGAGTATGACCGTGCTAATTCCTTCTTGTAATAAAGGAAATAGAGTTGAGGGTTGTGCAGAGGTGTCTTCTGCCCCCCGGTCGAGGGACCGGCCCAAGGAGGAGCGTTACTCCTACTGAGATAAGTGTTTGTTGATTGCTGATTGTTGCCCTTATGTTGAAGAGCTATGTTGTGTTGAATGTTGAGACAATCATTCTTGCATTTGTTGTTGACATTATGAACTCTTTGCCATAAGTCCTTAGAGATGACGTAGGCTCTTGGTTGCTGTTGGGCTATCTGCTTCCAGCATGTTGAAGCCTTTGTGAATGGGTTAATGTTGACAATTCTTTGTTCATGCTTTTGCTTGCATGATATTTCGTCACCTGGACCTGTTTTCCATAGTAATTATGTGATAACTTGTTAGTAATATTTCATACATTGAGTTATCTATGTTGTCCATATGCTTTGGACTTGAGAGATAAGATATATATCCTTAAACGATGAACATGATGTCCGTAGTTGCGACTGTACGTCGCGCATTGTTTAGTGTTGTGATCGCCCCTCTTGGCTAGACTCCAAGGCATGGCGAGATGGGTAGAGCATAGGATGTTGCGACTTGCGCACTATAGGTTTTGTTTGAAGATGACGGTGGTAACTTCTGCTTGTTCCGCCGAGTCTGTGTTTATTGAATGTGGATGACTAGTATCGTAGACATAGTCCCTGCAGTCGTGACCGATAGCCACTTCCTGATTGATAAGTTGAGAAGTTCTCCTGATTGTTTGTATGATGCATTATGCATATTGCCCTTCTTTCCTGAATAGCTTGCCGCTATATGTGTTGCAACCTGCCAAGTATTTTTGCGTATAGCAATATTTCTCAACAAGTAGTGTGTTTGAAAGGTGTTATTTTGGCTAAGCAAGATAGTAGTTTATACCGTCTCTTAGTTCCACTCTAAGGCGACGTTGTACAAGACCCGACTTGTAAATTTTATGAGTTTTAAACAGGGTGCGCACCTGCCAGCGTGTATCAACCCGCGTTGGGGAAGCATACGTAAAAGTATTATTTGAGAGGTGTTATCTTGGCTAAGCAAGATACTAGTTTATACCGTCTCTTAGTTCCACTCTAAGGCGACGTTGTACAAGACCCGACTTGTAAATTTTATGAGTTTTAAACAGGGTGCGCACCTGCCAGCGTGTATCAACCCGCATTGGGGAAGCATACGTAAAAACATTTTAGTTTTTGAAGAAGCATTTTGTGAACCCTAAAAAGGTTGTTGGTAAAATATTTGAAAAAATATTTTGACATTGAATGTGATACATCCAAAAAACCGTGTTGATAAAATTTTTGGAAATGTGTTTGATACATAACATACTTGATAAAATATTAGCAAAATTTTTTGGTAAAATATTTGAAAAGATATTTGTGATACATGATTCCTGCGTCCAGGGACCATGTAACACTTTTTTTAGAATATGAATTGTGATGCATGCTTTCTGCGTCCAGGAACCATGCAACACGGTTTGAAAATCTGTAGTACGGAATTGTCATCTTAACCAGAGGACTTTTGCCGTATAAAACGAACCCTGATGGCGTTCGTAATATGGGAGTGTCGTCTAAACAGAGGACAATCGCCATGAAGAGTGAACCCTAAACAGGATATACACACTTATTATAGAGTGGGGTCGTTGTCTAAACAGAGAACTTCCGTCACTTAAGGGGTGATCAGCCCCGTACGCCCATCCTGTTCTGAATCCAGGGAATGGCTATTAACATGAGGATTTGCCTCTAACCAGAGATGTCACAGCATGTCATTTTTTAGAAGTAAACATGGGGCTTGTCTTTTTTTTGGGCTTGAACTTTGTCTTCGGGGAGCTTGTGGTCTTTGAGGTATGCCAATATTGGGGTCCTCCAATCTGGTTCTGGATCGATGCACAAGACTTCGAATTTGTCAATTACTGACAAGATTCTGTTTTCCACGAAATGTGTTTCTTTGCCTTGTTCATTGCCTTGTGCGAATTTGCTCAAGGCGTCAGCTTCTTGATTTTCTTCTCTAGGCACCGCGGAGATGTCGAAGGTATCGAAGCTTGTGATGAGGTCTTTTGCTTGCCCCAAGTACTTTTGCATATTTTCTGACTTTGCCGCATATTCGCCTTTAACTTGATTGACGACTAATTGTGAATCGCACTTCACTCGTAGATGTTTAACTCCGACACCTTTTGCAATTCTTAAGCCAGTTATCAATGCTTCGTACTCCGCCTCGTTGTTTGTTGCTCTAAATGTTAAGTTTAGAGCATACTTCAATGGATTGGATCCATCGGGAGGAATTAGGAGGAATCCGGCACCTGATCCCCCTACGTTTGAAGATCCGTCGGTGTACATTTGCCATACTTCGATATGCTCTTCAGTTTGTTGAGGTCCAACTTGGGGATCTGGGTCGGGATTTATCCCGGTGAATTCCGCGATGAAGTCTGCCAGCGCTTGTCCCTTGATCGCCGTTCGAGGAGCAAAGTGAGTGCGGAATTCACTTAGCTCTACTGACCACTTTGTTAGCTTTCCTGACATGTTTGGCTTTGACAGGATTTGCTTCAGGGGTTGGTCTGTTAAGACTGTTACTTCAAGTGCGTGGAAGTATGGCCTCAGCTTCCTTACTGCTATTATAAGCGCGTACAGGTATTTTTCGATTGGCATGTAATTTACCTCGTACTTTGCAAGTATCTTGCTCACGTAATAGACTGGAAGTTGGGTAGTCCCCTTTTGTTTGACAAGGACTGAGCTGACTGCCGTGTTGCTCACCGATATGTACAGGAAGAGGGGCTCTCTTGGAATTGGTTTTGCCAATGCCGGCAATGTGCGCAAGTGTTGTTTTAATTGTTGAAAGGCTTCTTCACACGCTGGTGTCCATTCAAACTTCTTGTTTGCACGCAAGACTTCAAAGAATGGGAGTGCCTTGTCGCCTATTCTGGCAAGGAACCGGTTTAAAGCAGCTAGGCGGCCGTTTAGTTGTTGGACTTCCTTATGTCTTCTTGGGGACACCATTTCTTCAATCGCCTTCACCTTTTCTGGGTTAGCTTCTATCCCCCTCTGGCTCACCATGAATCCAAGGATTTTTCCTGATTGTACGCCGAAAGCACATTTTGTTGGATTTAGGCGGACTTGATATTCGCGCATTCTTTTGAAGATTGCTCGCAAGTCGTCAACATGGTTGTGCCTTTTGGTTGTCTTCACGACCATGTCGTCCACGTATGCCTCCATTTTGGTTCCGATTAGATCGCCAAAGATGGTATCGACCATTCGCTGGTATGTCGCTCCCGCATTGATTAGGCCGAATGGCATCACCGTGTAGTTGTATATTTCGCTGTCTGCATAGAATGCAGTATGCGGCGCATCATCCTTGAACATCGGGATTTGGTTGTACCATGAGTATGCGTCCATTACAGACATTAATTCATGGCCGGCAGTGGCATCGACTAGTTGGTCGATTCTTGGGAGAGGATATGAATCCTTTGGGCATGCGTTGTTGAGATCTCTGTAATCGATGCACATTCTTAACTTGCCACTTGACTTAGGAACCAACACCGGGTTTGCAACCCATGTTTGGTATCTTGATTCTTCGATGAATCCTGCGTCAAGCAATTTTCCCACCTCTTCTCTGATTGCCAGTTTCTTGTTGCCCCCGAGGGGTCGAAGTTTCTGGGCTATTGCTCGAGTTCCTGGCTTGATGTTTAGCTTATGGGAAATGACTTCTGCACTGATTCCGGGCATATCGCTTGGTGACCATGCGAATAGCTCTTTATACTCTTTGAGGAGTGCTGTGATCTCTATCACTTCATCTTCTGACAGGGATGCTCCGATTTGGACCATTCTGTCTGGCTCTTCGATCTTTATTTTTTTTAACTCCTCAACTGGGGCTGGTCGGGCACGGCCTTCTCTTGGATCATCATCAATGATGGGCATGTTATCAGGCTTGACGTTATTTTGGATTGCCACGTTGTAACAATTTTTTGACAACAGTTGATCTCCTTTGACTTCACCGATTCCGGCTGTAGTTGGGAATTTGATCTTCTGGTGTGCTGTTGATGGCACCATTCCCCACGCGTTCATGGTTGCGTATCCTAAGATACCATTGTATGCGTCCAGCTACCATAAATGGTATTGCAATTTGGAGACGTGAGTTGCCCTCTCCCAGTATAACTGGCAGTGTTATGGACCCCAATGGGTAACTTGCATCTTCCATGAACCTCACTAAGGGTGAATTCATTTTGCTGACATCCTTCTTTCTCCCCAAAGCTAGGATGACGTCTTTCGTGATGATGTTGGGCGAACTTCCTCCATCGACCAAGATACGCTTGATGTCCATGCCGTCAATTGTCATGGTTATGACCAAGGCGTCATTATGTGGAAATGTTATGTGTGACTTGTCTTCCGAAGAAAAGCCGATGGCGTCTTCTAGGACAGCGTCTCCCTGCTGACTGACCCTAGGCTCATGGATCATCAGGGAAGCGTATATTTCTCTCCCGTATGATGTTTCGCCTCCTGCCCCGAAGCCACCATGTATCACGTGGATGCCTGGAAATTTTGGACCATGTTGTGCGGAAGGCACACTGCTTGCTGGCACGGTTGACATTATAGATCTTTTATGACGTCTATAGCGCTTCCTGGTTTTTGACGGATTGACCGTAGTGAGAGCGTTGTGATCACTCGTCATGATTTCTGCGGTATGGTAGCTTGTTGTTCGAATCACGTAGACGGCGCCAATGTTGCGTCCGGGTGAACAAGGTCGTGGGGACGCGTCTGTTCGCGTAGTTGTGCGGGCTTTTGCAACCCTTCCGTCAGGAGGAGGTTGGGCCACTGACGAGTGTTCGGACTTGCTCCCGTATAAGGTTTATGTGTCAGTACGGCTGTGACTCGGTAAGGTTGTGACTCGGTAAGGTCGTGTCTCAAGGAGATGTCTGAGTCTCGGAAGGCGGTGGACTGTGCGTAAATGTGGATGTCTGGGCAATGGTTCCTGCACGAAGGACCAATGCTAGCACGGAGAGGGGGGGGGGGGGTGGTGCTAGCGGAGCCCTCTCCGATGCTTAAGTCACTATAGTGGCAAAAAGGTAATTTCTAGAGAGAGAGAATTTCTAGAGAGAAGTCAGAGCTCAAAATACCAAAGTTGGGCAAATGAGAGAATGTGTGAAAATGGGTGGCCAAGACCTCCTATTTATAGGCTTTCTTGGGACCGGACCCGGTTTTAGAGCGGTTTGATGACGGTTCAAGATCATGCGGTAACCGTCATCCATATTGGTAATGTGCGAACTTGACTTCTCTACATGCAACGGTAATCGCGGATACGGTAGTCGCGCGATACCCGTAAGGAAATCCGGACCTCGTCGAATTTGGGCAATTCGGCGAGGTCCGGGTTGCCGCGCAACCCGGACGCGCGTAAAGGCGCTTCCGGACCGTTTTGATACCGTGGGAGGTGTTTTTAAACCGAGATGTAATTTTCGACACGTTTACGAGGCCCGAAATGTAAACACGAACCCGAATTGGACATTTATCCATCAAACACCAAATGCATCATCAATAGAATCACCTGTAGAAGGAATGGGTGAGACATTGGGAATAAAAGAAGGAGGAATAGTAGAACCAGATTTAAAAGGAAAAAAGGATTCCAGAAACTTAACAACCCTCGAGACGAAGAAAGACTTGGTAGTCAAATTGAATAACCTGTATCCTTTTTGAGTAAGAGAATATCCCATCATAACGGAAGCTACAGATCTTGAAGCAAACTTATCACTCAGTGGTAAAACCTTTGCGTAACAAAGACATCCAAAAACACGTAAATGATCAATAGAAGGAACTCTATTGTAAAGCTTTTCATAAGGAGATAAACCTTTCAAGATTTCAGTTGGCATCAAGTTAATCAAATAATAAGCAGTAAGGATACACTCACCCCAAAATCTGTCAGGAGTAAAACTTTGCAATTTAAGTGCTCTAGCCACTTCTAATAAACGACGGTGCTTTCGTTCAACAATGCCATTTTGTTGGGGCGTATATGCACAAGAAGTTTCATGAATTATCCCCAAGTTTGAAAAAAAAAACTGGAACAATATCCGTTGATGAATTCACCGCCATTATCAGATCGAATACGTTTGATGCGTTTGGAAAATTGAGTTTCAACCATTGAGCAAAAATGCTTCAAACTAACAATCACATCAGATTTCAAATTCAGTAAATAAACCCAAGTAACTCTAGTGAAATCATCCACAATGGTAAGAAAATATCTTTTATTATCATGAGTTGCCTTATGGTATGGTCCCCAAACATCAATATGAATGAGATCAAAAGAATGAAAAGTGACAGAATTGCTGTTTGGGAAGGGTAACCTAGTCTGTTTTGCCATCGGACAAACATTACATTCAGAGAGGCCTTTATTTTGCAAATTAAAAGAACTAAGGAATTGAAATTTGTTCAGTACGTGAAATGGAACATGGCCTAATCGTCGATGCCACAGAATGGTTTGAGGATTAGGTGCAACAGACTGGAATGCTACAGGGGTTGAGAAATGTGGTTTGAAAAAGTAAAGCCCTGCATCTTCATGTCCATTCCCCAACACCATTCCATTGCAGCGATCCTGCAAAATGACAGAATCAGTATGAAAAATTACCGAACAAGATAAATCCTTAGTTATTTTTGAAATTGAAATCAGGTTATATTTGAAGTCAGGCAAAAACAAAACATCTGTTAAAACGTTGTCATTATGAATTTTAACATGACCAATACCAGCAACCCTAGATTTGAAACCATTTGGCAATTGAACATTAGAGTTTAAGGGCTTAAAACTATGCATCCAGTCAGATCTAAAACTCATGTGATGTGTAGCTCCTGTATCAAGAATCCAATCATTGGTACAATTAGGAGAAAAAGGGGTAGTATTACCTGAAACAGAAGATGCAGCATTTGCTCGAGGTTCAGCCTCAGAGACATTGTGCTGAGATCGCACCATACTGCGAGCCAGATGCTCGAGTTGCTCCGTTATAATCATCATAGGCTGATTTTTTGGAAGGTCAAGAGGGGTGGAAACAGAACCGCCTGCCTCAGAACCTGAAATATCTGAAGAACCATCAATGACAGCATTAGCTTGAGGAGTTCTGG
Organism: Clarkia xantiana subsp. parviflora; assembly: GCA_036873135.1. Taxonomy (NCBI): domain Eukaryota; kingdom Viridiplantae; phylum Streptophyta; class Magnoliopsida; order Myrtales; family Onagraceae; genus Clarkia; species Clarkia xantiana. Next base: position 12,284,309 of record JAPTYO010000008.1, on the reverse strand, counting down.
CCTGGTTTGGACGAAGTTTCCATCCAGGAGGATAGCCATTTTTCTTAAAACAGTGGTCAGAATCATGCCCCTTTGCTTTGCAGTAATCACAAACTAAGTTCAGATTCCTTTTCTGTCCCCTTGATTTGTTGGAGGAGTTGGTGGACAGAGAAGGAGTTTTTCCATCAGCAAGATTAACAACAGAACCAGTGGAAAGACTGTGTTGGTTTTCTTCCTGGACTAAAACAGAGTATGCCTGGGAAACAGAAGGGAGGGCCTCTCTCATAACCAAATTGGTTCGAACATTGGAATAGGAATCATTGAGGCCATTTAAAAATTGAAAGAGCTTCAAGTTGTTTGCATGGGAAATATGTTTTTGAAATTCAGGGCAACCACAGTTGGGTAAATTGCAGATAGCGTCAAATTCTTCCCACATAGTCCTTAGCCTGGCAAAGTAAGTGGATATGGAATCCACACCTTGCTGAGCTAGGCAAATATCTCGGTGCAACTGAAAAATTCTAGAACCATTAACTTTGTGAAGTCTTTCTTTCAAATCGTTCCAAACAGAGAAGGCACTCTCAGTGTAAATGTTCCCAGACATGAGTTCACGAGAAACAGAGTTCATAATCCATGCTAAAACCAAGGCATTGCAGCGATCCCACATAGGGTGAAGACTGGGTTCATAGTTATCCTTTTTACAGGCACCAGTCACAAAACCAAGTTTATTTTTCGAAATCAGGCAAATTCTCATAGCTTTGCTCCAAAATCCATAGTCCTCAGAACTAGTAAGTTTTTCAGTAACCAAAGATAGTCCAGCTGAGTCTGAAGGATGTAGATAAAGAGGGTGATTGTGGTCAATTTTTGGCGTCGCTTCGATAACAGGATTTGTTAGAGCATCGCTTGGGTTGAGACCAGAGTTCTCTCCAAGATTCTTATCCGATTCGTTTGTCATTTCAAATTGAGACAATCAGTGCAGATCTAAAAAAAATGATAGTAGATCTACAAGAATCGAAGGACAAGAAAGTATAAGAGAGAATGAAGTCTCAAAAAAAAATCACAATCTAAAAAAGATCCTTCGATTTATTTAAAGAAAAAGCATCACTGGACTATGGTAAAAGGAATAACATATGCTGTGGAACAAGGCTAGATTTAAAACAGAGAGTTCATGAAATGTCCTTTTCGTCACGGATCTTTCAGCAATAATAAAGAAATTGCAAGATCTACGATTAACAGAATGCAATCATCACATGCAAGGCCTGATTAAGAAAGCAGAGTTGATGAAATGGTTGTTTTCGTCACGGATCTTTCAGCAATGATAAAAAAATTGCAAGATCTACGATTAACAGAATACAATCATCACATGCAACCAGCAATAATGCAAAAAAGAGTAGATAAGTCATTATCTGAAACAGAAAGGTGCGACTCTTGAAGAAAATCAAGTAATAGTCATTTATCGTCACGGATCTACTGCGATGATTAAGGAATCGCGAGATCTACGAATCAGATTCAAATGAATATCACATGCAAGAGCGATTATCTTGTAAAAAGGTCTCGAAAAAGAAGCTTTCGAAGGAATCAAGTGTAGATCTGAACTTATCTGAGCAAAAAATTCACGCAATGTACGGATCTACAGCGATAACTCAAAAATCGCGAGATCTATAAACAGATGGATACGATCACCACATGCAGAGAAGATTTACTCAAAAAAAGTTTCGAAAAAGTAAGTTTCGAAAGAATCAAGTGTAGATCTGAACTTTTGCGAGCAAAAATCGCGAAAAGATTCGGTTCTCTTTTAAAAAAACAGGTGATGAAGGTTATCGTCACAGATCTACAACAAATTATAGAGTTTGCGAGATCTACGAACAGATTAACACAAGCATCATTCGTTGGAAGAAGAAGATCGTAGAAAACAGTTTCTCGCAGATGAAGAAAGATTTGAACAGATTTTACCGCAGCTGAGAAATAAGCGAGAGGATCGTCGAAGTAATAAGAGCTTCGTAGCTCTGATACCATGTGAAAACTAGCACGGCGGAAAACGGTGGAATACGGCGAAAGGTCACCGGAGAAATCAACAGTCACAGAAGCAGAACGAGAGAGAAAGAGGCGAAATATAAGGGGTTCATCTGTGTTGTTTATTATCAGTTCACATCACCCCTTAAATACTAAACCCTAGAAAAGAAAAACAATGTTACACCGCAACCTTCCAGAGTTCACAACTTTGGTCCTCAAACAATACACAAAGTTACAGATTGACAAAAGAGGCCACAGACAAATGGGCCGGCCACATACAGCTGGGCCACAAATATAAACCAAACAAGATGACTTGTTGGGTTGGGCTCTAATGGGCTCTAACAAATAAAATATTAGAAACATCACCAATATTTGAGTTCTTCAATATCATCAACAGATGATGGATCAAACTTGTATTGTGGTAAATAAGATCAATATTATCAACAAATGATGGATCGACTTATATTGTGGTAAATGAAACATATGATAAAGATAAGACAGTTGTAATTATTATTATTATTATTATTATTATTATTATATACAAATATGCAAGAGAATTGGTGAATTCACTAATCCATGGCAGTGTCATGGGTTGTCGATGAGTGATAGAAGCAGTACAACACGTACACCTGAAGCATTACAACATATAATCGACGAAATGACTAATTCAGAGCAGTGGTCATAGTCCGTGGGTTGTCCGAAATAGTACAATGTACACTGGAACAACTTGCAATGGGTCAACGAATTGGCTAGGTCGGGTTGTTGATGAGTTATTAATGTGGGAGGTATTGTGGGGGATTATAGTGGTTTGATGAGAAGTAGAGTTTGGCTACGGTGATTTACAAAAGAGATGATTGAGTTACATATGAGAATAATTAAGTGTATTTGAGAGCTTTTTAGGGAATTACTTTTTTTACCGCGGTAATTTAGGAAAGTAGAAGATAATGAAGTTGGAACTAGCGGGGACTACCTTGCCTTTTAAATAGGGAAAAAATTTAAAGGTTAGTTTTCTTAATGTTTTGAGCATAATTTTTTTTTTTTGCCAATATTTTTGTTCTTCATTTAATTGTTCTTATTTAATAATTTTTCTTCAATATTTATAAATTATTATCAACCATTTTATGTACCTTTTACAGATATATTTTAAAAAAAAATCAGTTGAACTTAAATTCCTATAAAATTCTCAAATTTATAATTTTCAAAGATTATTCGGTTTTTTAAAACAATTTTTTTAATTAAATGAAATGACAAAGGTAAATAAGTAAAAGAGACGTTGAGGTTGAAAGACTAAATAATGTAATAAACAAATAATCTCTGATTTGCTATCTTCTGCACTTACCTTCTCAACGATGTAGACTCCAGTGATTGGTGAGGCACATAGTGGCACAGTCAGACGAGACTCCGCATCGGAATGGTGTCGCATTCTAATAATAGTAATATTAGAAAGTAGTTACAAATGTATTAAAATATTAAAATTAAATAAAAAAGGATTATTATTATTTGCTCAATAGATTATATGTTTTTTTTATACTCTTCTTTTTTTCACTTTCAACTTCAATTGACCATAACTTTTATTTTATAAGATCAAATGATTCACGGTCAGTTGTGTAGCATTTATTATTTCATGAGCTACGATTTAAGACCCATATTGAAATATGTCTTTCTGATATATTCGATTCACAAATGACTCACAAGTCACACGTGATAAATTCCGTTATTTTTTTTTCAAAAAATATAGATGTTTGAATTATATTCTTAACCCATTGGAATTTTACAACTAATATAAAAATCGAGGGTTAACACTACTAATCAATAAACCGTGTGTATTCGAATACTTCTTACAAAAAAATTATTTAAAGAACAATATATCATAGTTACATATGCTTGAAAAAAAGGTTGTGAATTATTATCATTGATATTTTATATCAAGCCGCAATAGTACGTATATATATCAGTAACATTTAAATTTAACATTTAAAAAAAATTAAGATTGTTTGAATTTTATATCATTATTACTATTTAATGAATTTTAATTAAACTCCTCAATAGTTATTATATAATAAATTATATATATATTCTCCAACAACATGTTAGGTTTATAGTTTATGTTAGCTAGATATATTACGTTATATGTAAACTTTTGTTAAAAAAAAATTCCAAGTTGTTAATAAATTTATTTTAATTTCATTTTATATCTCTAATAACTGTAGTATGACCGTATTGTGTAATCAAGCCTAGTCGATCCGAGTATCCGACAAGCTTGACTTGACTAGTTTTACTCGAGTTCAGACTCGACCAAGTCTAATTTTTCAAGATTGAGATCAATTCGGTGCCATACTCGAGGTTGAACACGACTCAGTTAAGCTTTTGGCTCGAACTCGACTTGAACTGAATATATATATATATATATATATATATATATATATATATATATATATATATATATATATATATATATATTATTTAAAGCTCGAAAAAAAAAAAAAAAAACTCGAGCTTGAACTCAAACTCGAATAAGCAGAGTTCGAATAGCCTCGTGAGCCTCTCGAGTCGAGTACTAGTGAACTTGTACTCGAACTCGACTCGAAATTTAGCAAGTCGAGTTCGAATATTGACCGAGCCGATCTCGAGTAGCTCACGGGTAGTTTGACTCGTTTACACCCCTAAGTATGGTTAAATAATTTTAAAAACCAATATGGTACTAATTTAATTAAGTTTTATATATTTATTAAAAATGATATGTCCCCTACTCTTGTTCGCTAGTGCAATTTTTAATTTTTAAGACTCGTTTTATATTACGATATCCATAAATCAATTTAGATTTTTTTTTTTTTGTCTTATTCTGAAACCAAACAAAACATTAAAAAAAACATTAATGAGAACTATTGCAAAATAATAATTATTAGCAATGGCGTGCTTGAAAATTTTAAACAATTAAGAATAAAAATAAGAGACCATGGCTTAATTAAGGGACTTGCTAGGATCATTTAAAAGTATTCATGCTTTAGTTTATTTTTGTAAATATTTTATTTACAATTTTACCCAAAGCTTTATATGTAGAACATTTTTTTTTTTTTTTTGCTATCTAACAATATATTATTTGAAAACATCTGAAAATCAACATAAAAATAAAAGTAAAAAAATAATAATTCGAATTAACTTTAAAAATATGTATATATATATATATATATATATATATATATATGAAAGACAATGATTTTTTTAACAAAATATGAGAAATTTATATATAAAAAATTAAATAAAATAGTCACAAAGATTATAGAAGTGGAATTTTTTTATTAAAATAATTTTAACCGAATTTTACAATAAATTCATGGTTAAATTTTCTAAAAAAAGGGTAAAAATTTATCTAAAAAATGGTTAAAATATTATAAAATGGTAGAAAAAAATTATATTTATGCAAATAAGAATACAAAATGAAGAACAAAATATATTTTGAATTATATTAGTACAACAAAATAAAATATTATGGAAAAATAACTATACACTTTTTAAGTCTAAAAAAATGGATTTAAACAAATGAAAATATGTTGATCATCAGTTTGACTGGATCTAGATAGGGTTGAGATTGACTCTTTTTGTTTGTTTGTTTGTTTTTTTTATTCTAAGTTATATTTTTAAGATTTTTAGAAATCCATTATATTATTTCAAAATTTTAAATATTTTTAACCATTATTTAGATTTTTCTTAATTTTTCCCAATTTTAAATTTAATATTTAAATAAAAAAATATATTGTGAAAAATATTAATAATTTTCATTTTTTTTCGAATTTATTTGTTAAGGTATATATAATAGAAAATAAAATGAAGGATTTTATTTTAAAAAAACATTTCGAGGAAAAAATATAAATAAAATAATTAATAATAAAAGACAAAGTATAGTACGTTTAATAATTGAGGACAAAACAATAAATAAAATAATTGTACAAAGAAGAAAGCATGAGTACTTTGAAAGGATTGTAGGCATTCCCCTTAATTAATTACTAATGTTACAAGTAAGTATTGAATAAAATTGAGGTGCAATTTGTAAATTTAAAGAGTTTGAAGGATGTATTTGTTTTTTCAAACAATTTGTTCTTCTCTCTCTTCGTTAAGAATTAACAGCATGTTACAAGTTTTCATTGTCTTAAATTTTGTAACAATCTTTCCTTTTTTTTTTTTATTATATCTTACTATTTTAGGAATGCGGGACAATTCCGCAACGGGATATAAGAATTTTCTGTTGGAACCTCCTGTAGCTGCTGTCTTTCTTCACCGGTTCCAGCAGTCCTAGCACATCTCTAAGGAACTGGTGGATACGACAACACCGGAGCTGTTGAACCATTAATGTGGCATTAACTTTCACCCGCAAAACCAGTAGGCCAATAAGCATAATTTTTCATTTTTCTCTTTTAAATTATTTTATAGAGTCCATTTGAATTATTATATGGTATTCGAGTAAAGTGATGACTCGTGATCCGTGCACATATACTGAAATTTGTTCATGAGATCGAGGAAATAGTTGCTAACGACTGGACGTAGTGCCAGTGGCGGATGCAGGAATTAAACTATATGATACATTTTTTGGGAAAAAATTGCATTGTAAAAAAATTATAACCGAAAAAAATAATAATAGCAAATTTATAAAGTCATAATATATATTAAATTGCAATGCATTAAACCGATTAACAAAACAAAACAAATTACTACGTATAGTTTTTTTTGTACAATTTGCTAATTTAGGTTTCACTTCGTGGACAATTTGATAGTTTGAGTTTGAGTTTTTTTTTTTTAAGTTTTTAACTCATATTTCACTTTTTTTGACAATTTACTAACTCATGTTTCTTTTTATGGACAATTTGCTAGCTTGAGTTTCATTTTGTAGACAATTTACTATATCGGGTTCCACCTTGTAGACAATTTGCTAACTCCCAAATTGTACACAAATCAAAACCTGACCTAACAAATCTATATATAATATGTTTCGATCAAGTTAACGCGGGCTGTCCGCTGAGTAACTTGTCGATGTCTTCGGGTTGGGTGCGAGCTTGTTTGGGCCAAGTCCGTCTCCTAGGGTCGTGCACGGGCCTTTGGCTTCGTCTTCAAAATCGCACTAAGTCCTTCGGGCTCTCTTGCTGACTGTCCGTCCGTACCTGCAAGAGGAGCATTACCGAGCAACTCCCGTGGAGAGGGGGGAGGGGTGCTTGGTGCGCTCACTCCGACGATCAACATTAGACAGTTCTAGAGAGAGAAAGTTTAGAGAGAGGTCAGAGCTTTTCTCAATTCTCACCCAAAGTGACTTGAAAATGTTTACCCCCAAGGTGGCTATTTATAGGCAACCTTGGACCGTAAGCCGGTTTTGACCCGGTTCAATGTGGAAATGTGAACCGGGATGCAGGGGAGAGCTTTGGGAAGAGGACTCTGACGCGCGTCTCAGGCGGCTGTCACGAGCGGGACGCGCGCGCCTTTGAAACATAGGTCTCGGACACATAGGAGTTAGTTAAAAATCGGGTCTCCTATACATTCGAGACAAAATGGGGGGTGTGCGCGACACCCCCGGGTACTAAGCTTACCCGGAATTCCGGGTAAGTCTAGGCTTACCCGGAATTCCGGGTAAGCCCCCGGGGGTGCCGGGCAAGTTCGCGACTTGCCCGGTTTCCCCCGGTTAGCTCGAAATTGGGTTTCGTAGTGGGTCTTACGTGCGTGTATGAGGTCCGAATAATTAAAACCGAGCCCGAATCATGCGTATATCCATCACTTGCCCCCGAGTTAAATAATGGCTTGGCCTTTGTTTAACTCTATTTTAAGATAGGGTATACGCGTGATTCGGGTCGTCCGCTCACCTTGAGTTTTGACCTACCAATGGTGGATACGCGCGGCTCAGACGAGCTTCTTGCCTTAGTTTTTTGAGATGGTCATGCTTGACAACTGCGCAAAGGGTTAGTAGCACAACGGACTACAAGTAATATGATAAATGTGGTTTTGGAAAAAAATGAGGCGTGAGCACACATGAGATTTTTCGGGTTTGTAAGATGATCAAATAAATATGGGACGTTCATGCCACGACTAATTGGATCAAAATGATAATAAATCATGAAAGTTTTGATAAAACGTTTTTCATGCAATATGATGGTTTTTGGGAGCCCGTCACCCGAGACGGCCGTCTTGACGGCGAGACGACGGTCTTGGTAAATGAAATAATGCCGGGTTTGGAAAATCACATGTGATGGACTTGATACGAAAAATCATAAAAATAATGTTTTCAAGTAGTTGAGACCATTTGAAATAACTTAGTCAAATTTAGCTAAGTCACTTGATGGTGAAAATCCAAGTTATCAACAACTTTTAAAAAATGGAGGGTGGATGTGAGTGTACCTCTTGGATGTATGGTGCTTGTTAGGTTGTGTAGTCCCCCCTCTTTGTGATAGTTTATAAAACTATACACATTTGAATAGGTTGTTGAGAGGGTTTTGGAGAGGTTTTAGGGTAGTGATTTAGGAGAACCACCTTAGGGCCCTATCACCACCCTATTCCGGCCGGCAACCACCAGGACCAGCACCGGCCAGAGCACGGCGGCCCAGCGGCGGCGCGGCAGCAGCGGCGGCAGGAGCGGCGACGACAGGCGGGGCGGCGGCTGCAGCTCGGCGGGCCGATTTCGGGCTCAATTCGACCCGTTTTCGGGTCCTTCTTGTCGGGTATTGATCGGTAATGTCCTCTCCTTCCTTTTCATGATGTTAATTGGACCTTTAGGGCTGCAAATTTCGAATTTTAATAAGGTGCATGATAGGTGTTCGATGAAATGCCTAAGTGAAATTTTGGCTCGATTTTTCAAAATTCGTTTTTGGCCAAACTTTAAATGTAGATAGATAGAGTTATGGTTAGTGAACTCCCTTTGTGAAGAGGCCCTTAGGTTTCGGTCGACCGAGGTGAAATCGTGGAGGTTCGAAATCGGACATATTCGAGCAAAAAGTTCGACCCTTTGTATTTTGATGCGGGTGACTTGATATGATGCCCCCGAGTGTGATAATGACTCCTTGATTATTTGTGAGTAGATAGTCATGCCCCCGGAGTTTATGTGATCGCTCGGTAGCTCGTGCTTATCGGTGGCTTAGTTGACCCGAGCGCTCTTTGAATTGTTCGGGTAGGGGTAAGTTTCCCCGTGACATGTAATGGGCTTGCTTAAGTGTATTTGAGCTGCATGTATGTGCCCCCGGAGCCTTGAGCCGTTTTGGGGATAAAATTTGATCTAAATGTGGCCGGAGGGCATTTTGGTAATTATGACCAATTTTGCATGCTTTAGATTTCCTTAGCTCCTGAGCTCGTCGTTTAGTTGAATGCTTGAATACCTGTGTTATACTGTATAAGTATATGGAAATTTTGTTAGTGGGTGGCCTAGGCCTTTGGTGAGCGTAGGGACTTTTGACTCCCAAGCGGGAGGGTCCCTAGCTGTTTGCTCGCGGACAGTTGGTCCGTTGGGTTGGATGCCCTCGCAAAGGGCTTGGTGAATGGTGTTGATACGTGGCCCTGGTTTTTGATTGAGTTGTGTATGGTTTTTGCAGGGTTTGGTTGACGGGCTTGCAAGCGCGTGTCTTTGATACTTAGAGTGTTCCTGGTAGGCAACGGTTTCTGCTTCTTCACGCAATGAGTAAGTCTCATCACTCTGTTTCGGATAACATTGATAGGGAGGTTGATGAGGGCACCATGGATTCTGATTCCGGGTCTCGAAGCGGTGTGCTTTTGGGACCGTCGGGTAACCGCGTAATACTGGAGAAGACCCAAATGTTTTTTCCCAACAAGCTCCCACGTTCCAAGTTCGATCTCTACGTCTCGACCCGGGGCTGGTGTCCCTGGCATAGAGGTCTCGTATCCTTGGGACGTCGTGAAGGGGGTCGAATTTGGTCGGCCCACCGTTCCTCCTGCTGAATACGAGGCTGTTTATCTTTCACAATTCCGAGAAGGGCTGCGCTTTCCTTATTGTCAGGATCTGGCCCACCTTTGTCGACATTACAGGATTTCTCCCGTCTCTATCACTCCACCGGGGTTTAGAGCTTGGACATGTTTCCGGGTGCAGTGTCATCTAAACTCTTGGGATTACTCGATAGTGCTTTTTCGAGCCTTCTATCGCCTGGGCAAGGCAGATGAGTCTGGGATGTGTACTTTCACCTTGCGTTGGCCTCACATGACCGAGAAGGGATTCTCCTCCCTTGGCTTGCGCAGGGCGGGGTGGAATACTGAGGCGCGGTTCTGCGAAAGATCGGACACTTCCCAGAACAAATGGAAGTGTCAGTACTTTTTTATAAAGGATGCGGGCACGACTTGGATGACTTCTCACATAGTGGATGCCGACCCCGTTCCGCGTTTTCAGGAGTTCTCCTATACAGACAAGGTTGCTTTGAAGAAGATTCACACGGCGAATAGGGCGGGGGAGTACAGCCCCCTTTATCGTGCTTCCGACGCCGAGCTGCTCGCGGCGGGCATTCATGTACGTCCTTCGGGGGATGAGTTGGTATGTTTTGAAGTTTCGTAACATTTGTTCCTGTTTCCTTGTAGGTTGGTTTCTTAACAGACGCCCCTGTTTACAGGGCGGAGTCGCAGGCGGATCTCCTCAGACTGTTCCCGGCCTCGGCGACACTCCTCCTGTTGGCCCGGGTATGGGACTTGTGCCTTTAAAGGTTTCGTTGAGATTTTTCCCATGCTAACATGCTAATGGTCTTTTTGTGGTTGTCTTTGCAGGCTTGGTATTCCCGACGGCGGGGGGAGTTGCACCTGTCTGAGAGAATGATGCTGACGTCCGTTCCCCGAGCGATCCTAATAGGTCGACGTCTGCCGGCATGCCTCTTGCTCCTTCCTGCGACAAAGGGAAGGGGCCAATGTATGCGGATTCGACCATGCCTGTCCCCCGGTCGGGGAGCGGCCGTTCAGCGGAGGTGCCTTCCTTGGCAGGTGACTGTGGTTGACTTCTTGTTGTATTGGTATAGTTTGCCTTCTCCTAATGTGTTTGCTTTTGATGTGTAGTTGTTCCTACTCCTCCAGCTCTTCGCAAGTCTGATCTGATGTGTCGGCTTGATCGGGATGTGTCCGGGAACGAGTGGACTCCCTACTCTCAGTCTGCTATTCGCTTTCCCAAGGATGTTTCCTTGAGCGCACCTGCTGTCGGTGTGCGTGTGGTTCAGCGGTCTGTTCCGCCGGCTGACCGCAAGAAGTGCCCCCGTGACCCTGAGGCTGCTTTGAAGTGTGTTGAGGAGTCGCTCGCGCGCTTTGCTCTTGTACGTTGTTTTCTTTTTATGTTGGATCTATCATGTTTGTCTGGCTTCTTTGTGTGTGATGTGCTTGTGTTGTTGTTGCAGGTGAATGCCGTGATGACCAACCTTTCCTCCTTTGTTGTTGAGCTTGTTGAGGAGACGAGGGGTCTGCAGGGTCGTCATGAGCGCTTGTCTCAGGATGTCGTTGTGTTGAGGGAGAAGGCGCGCGCACATTCAGATACTTCTTCCAAGGCTTCCGCTGATCTCAAGGGAAGTCAGGATTGCGCGTCTCAGCTGGAGGCGGAGCTGTTTTCCTTATTGCGCCAGGAGAAGGTCGACGAGGAGGCACATGCTGTGGCGCTGAAGGAGACGAAGGAGTCTCATGTTGCCCTGGGTGATCAGCTTGGGATGATTGAGTTTCCTACTACAGCTGATTACTCCAAACTTCTCGAGAAGGCACGTGATGATCGCATGGAGTCTTTCTCTGTGGATTACTTCAGGAGGATATACTCTCTTGCCCCCGATTTTCCTTTCCAGAGTACTGAGCCATATACTGGCTATGCCCTCGGGGCTATTGCGGGGATCCGAGCGGGCGATGTGGGCGGAGCGAGTGGTTTGACGGGACAGGAGTCCGTCCCTGTTGGTGACGATCGCCGTGTTGTTTTCAGCAGCCCTGCGCATGATGTTTTTATGGCTGACGCCTTTGGCTCTGGTGCTCCTGACGTTGGGTCAGGTTGATCTTTCTTTGTTTTATATGACTCTCTTGTGTATATATGGTTGCTCCCCTTGCATGGGTGAGATTTTGGCGGGGTGAGTCCCGGGCTTGACTTTTTATGCTGGCTGAGTGCCTTTACTTTTCAGACCTGCTATATTATATATATATATGCCTGACATGAGATGTTAGAAAGATATAATACTTAGTATTATTTTGCATCTTCCTTTATTGTTGTCTCTATAACTTGTTCTCTTTTAAGTCAGCCATAGATTTGGTTGTTCTCCACCCTTGTGTTCGTCCAAATAGGAGGAATGTAGGTGAGTTCATGTTCAGGAAAAAGGCATTGATCACGGCTGACTTCTCTGCCAAACTTGAAGTTGCATTTATGGCGAATCGCTTGAAATAACTTTGGATGGATTCCGACTCCCCTTGCTTGATGTCCCATATGCTTGGGAACATTGGGGTTTGAGGTGCTGGGAGTCTTTCTCCTCTGCTCATCATTTCGTCAAATCGCATCTCAACTTCAGACTTGGAACATTGTCCCCTTTCAATGACTGCTATGTCCAGACGGTTCTTGCATCTTAGGGCGTTGACATAGCCCTTTCGTGCTATCGTCTGATCGCCCAAGATTTCACCAACTCCTCCCCTTAAGCGGTACTTCAGCTTTTGGTGTGCCGTTGAAGGCACCATCTCGTAGGGGTTTATCGTTGTTCTTCCGAGAATTCCGTTGTAAGCGCCAAGGCTCTCGACGATCACGAAAGTGATGTCGACTTTCATTGCGTTCCATCCTTCTCCTATCACAGTGGGAAGGGTGATCATCCCCAGTGGATATGTAGCAGCTCCTGCAAAGCTTACTAACGGGAAATTTCCCGGCTTCAGGTCCTCTCTCTTCATTCCAAGCTGTTCGAGGACATTGACATGGAGGATGTCTGCCGAGCTTCCTCCGTCGACCAGGATTCTTTTGACATCGAACCCGTTGATTTCCATTGTTATTACTAACGCGTCATCATGCGGGTAGACGATGTGTGCCATGTCCTTTCTCGAGTATCCTATCACGGGGTCCTCCTCTTCCGGTTTCTTTCTTTTTCTATACTTGGGGAGTGTGCTTGCCTGCGCAGCGTATACATCTCTTGTGTTGGAGACTTGTCCTCCTGCGGCTGGACCACCATGAATGACATTAATAACTCCCCTCTTTTTAGGAGGGGGGTTGTCATTGGTCTTCTCTTTTCCTTTCTCCCTTGGCGTGAATTTTCTTTTCACCTTCTCAATCTTTCCCCCCTGGTCGACGTAGTGCTTAAGTCCGCCTTCTTGTATGATTCGATTGATTTGGAACTTAAGGCTTCTACAGTCGTCAGTTTCATGGCCGTTGACTTCGTGGCTTTCACACCACTTGTCTTGCTCTTTCCCTAGCTGGCCCTTTCTGAAACTGAATGGCTCTTTCCAGAGGTTTTGCTCTTTCATTTCTTTCAGTATGACACTCAGGGGAGCGTTCAAAGGGATTAGCTCAATGGTGTTAACGTCTGGATTCTTGTCTTCTTCAATGTTGAATGTTCTCTTCTGGGGCGGAGTCCACTGTTTTTGTTGGGGGGTTTGGTTCTGCTTCAGGGGGCCTGGCTTACTCTCATCTTTCTTGTTGCCGGGCTTAACCCACTTGTCCCGGGCTGTCATCTTGTAGTGCTCAGCATCAATATACTCTTTTACTCTTGCCACGAGTTCTTCCACTGTTTCCACCGGCCTTGTAGAAAGCTTTTGGCCCAAGTCGTACCCGTGCCTACCCAGGTTTCTGACAAAGGCATGGATGATTTCTATCTCTGCGATGTTCGTTTGAATTTCCGAGATGTTTTGATTAAACCTGATGTAGTAGCTTGCGAGGGATTCATTCCACTCCTGCTTGACGTCATCCAAGGCATTTGATCCTTTGACGATCGAACGTTCTCCCATGTAACGGTGGATGAACTTTTCTTTGAGGGACTGCCACGAGTCTATGCTCTTCTTTGGCAGGGAGAAGAGCCAGTGTGCAGCTGGTCCGCCTAATGTTTGGGGGAATGTCATGGCTATGTGGTGAGGGTTGTCTGTCCTCCCCAAAAGCATTGCTTCATGCTGCTGCACATGCTCTATCGGGTCTCCCTTTCCTCGGTACTTTTCCGGCCTTAGATTATACAGTGCGTCTGGGACGCGACTGTACACCAGCTCGTCAGTGAAAGGGTGGGATGTGGTGTCCACCAATGTGTTCATCCCTCTCATTTTCCTTTGCTTTATCTTCTTTTCAATCAGCTTTTCAAGCATCTCCTCCGTCAACCCGGTGACTGGGTTACCCTGATTTTGGGGGTATGCTTCTTGTCCCATGCTTGCGCCTTGTTGGGGAAATTGCGCCTGCGTCGGGTTGTACTGAGAATATCCACCTTGATATCCCTGGAATGTCTGAGACGGCTGCCTCCAGGCTCCTTCATTGAATGGCCCTGCTTGGTAGGGTGTTTGGGAGTGCGAGAGCTCCTGTCTTGTCCCTTGTTGGGGGAACTGCCCGCTTTGCTGTGCATTCCCGTGAAAGGTCGGGGTTTTTGAGATTGTAGGGCCTCTCTGCTGAGGTGCATTCATTGGAGGCGCCTGCCTTGGTGGCGGGGGCCTATTTGCTTGTTGCGCGGGAGGGGGCGGTGGCGCCCCGTATCCTTGGTTGCGCAGGGCCTCTCTCAGATGAAGCAGTTGTTCGAGTGCCGCCATCATTTCTGGGGTGACTGCAGGCGCAGCCCGTGCCCCTGGTGCCTGATTGTATGCCCCAGCATTTGGCATTCCGTATGGTTGCTCCTGCGTGTTGAAGGTTTGATGGACGAAGCCTGGAGGAGCGTCGGTTTGCTGTGTGCCCCCTTGCGCGTTACTCCGAGAGTGTACGCTTCTTGTTGGCATAGACGAGGCGACTGAGGCCTCGCTTTGGCTCTGCGGGGGGGTCTCTCTGCGGAGGAGGTCTCATGCTTGACTTCGGGGCCGGAGTTTTCCTTGGACGTCCTGGTCCTCTTTTCTTCGTCTTAGTCGGCGGTGGCTGCTCGTTGCTTGCCATGCTTTTGGTCTTGTGGGTGATCCACGGACGGCGCCAAGTGTTTCGACCAAGTTAACGCGGGCTGTCCGCTGAGTAACTTGTCGATGTCTTCGGGTTGGGTGCGAGCTTGTTTGGGCCAAGTCCGTCTCCTAGGGTCGTGCACGGGCCTTTGGCTTCGTCTTCAAAATCGCACTAAGTCCTTCGGGCTCTCTTGCTGACTGTCCGTCCGTACCTGCAAGAGGAGCATTACCGAGCAACTCCCGTGGAGAGGGGGGGGGGGTGCTTGGTGCGCTCACTCCGACGATCAACATTAGACAGTTCTAGAGAGAGAAAGTTTAGAGAGAGGTCAGAGCTTTTCTCAATTCTCACCCAAAGTGACTTGAAAATGTTTACCCCCAAGGTGGCTATTTATAGGCAACCTTGGACCGTAAGCCGGTTTTGACCCGGTTCAATGTGGAAATGTGAACCGGGATGCAGGGGAGAGCTTTGGGAAGAGGACTCTGACGCGCGTCTCAGGCGGCTGTCACGAGCGGGACGCGCGCGCCTTTGAAACATAGGTCTCGGACACATAGGAGTTAGTTAAAAATCGGGTCTCCTATACATTCGAGACAAAATGGGGGGTGTGCGCGACACCCCCGGGGTACTAAGCTTACCCGGAATTCCGGGTAAGCCCCCGGGGGTGTCGGGCAAGTTCGCGACTTGCCCGGTTTCCCCCGGTTAGCTCGAAATTGGGTTTCGTAGTGGGTCTTACGTGCGTGTATGAGGTCCGAATAATTAAAACCGAGCCCGAATCATGCGTATATCCATCATAATATAATCTTGATGCGTTTAGTGTGGTGTTGACAAGTAATAAACTTGAGTAGTGACATGTACAAATAACTCAATATAATTAGTCCAACACAATTATTCTCTCTCATTGATGAGTTTTTAATGTCCAAGTAAACCTATCTATATGCTTATATTTGCTCCAAGATCTCATATTGCTCTAGAATGAGCGTTATTTTTCTTAGCAAGTGCTACAATTGTTTCTTAATGAAACATGAAACAACTTCCAGCTTTAATGGAGATACATCCTCCAGCTTTCACGTGAATGGTCATAATAAACAACCTTAGATCTTCTCATTATGCCAACATAAAAGTAAAACGACCCAACCCAATATAATTTCCAACGATGTAGGAGTAACGATGTTAGGAAAACCCCCCCCCCCCCCCTCCTAATTAAACAACAATCATACTGATCAAATTCTCCTCAAAGCACTGCTTTCACACTTTTCTGACAAGACTGTCGACATTGCCTTAACAGGCCGTGAATGCAAACCATTAAAACGACTTTCATGTAGGACGACGATGAAGACAAACCATTAAAATAGATGTTCTCATGGATTTCACTAATATAAGTTTCGTTTGCTATTTACTTAGATTCTCTTCTTATTGGTGTTAATAGATATGTTATACCCCTTACTATAAAGGTAGGATTTAAAAAGCACTAACTATAATATAATCAATATATATATATTCTTAATTTGTTTGGCTAAAAATATACATCCTTAATAAATATAATTTAGAATTAGGGAATCAATCTAAAATTTCCTTTAACGTTTAAGTTTACTTCTATAAAATTAACAAATATTATATGTAACTATCCAGTCCTAACTCTCAATCGAAACTTTAAATTTCCTTTATATAATTATGACACATACATTAGGACGATAATTTTGAAATGTTACTTTATTTCTAATATGTCATATATCACTGGTAAAAAATGTCATATGTATGAATATTATTGAGTTAAGTTTACTTTGTCAATGGATATGTATATATTTATATTTATCATCATACAAACACTTTTATAAGTTGAATTTAATATATTTTTTTGACAAATAATAAAACGGAGCACATATATATATATATATATACAAATAAAGTACGTTGATTTATCAGTGTACTTTTTTTTTTGCAAAAATCTAACTTTATACTTAAATTTCATCAAACTCTCTTATTAAATCATAGAATGCGTTTTAATTTTGTTATAATTATATATATATACACGTTTTATTTCTATTACTATTAAACGTATTTAATATTATTGTATTTACACTTTATATTTCTTTCACTCTAAAATATTTCTTTTATAATATTATGGAAGAAAAAAAAATGAGCACTTCACTCTTTCATGTTTTCGTAATTTTCATATACTTCATATTTTTGTGATTTTTTTTTTGCATAAGTTGTGAAATTAATGGAAACATAATATATATATATATATATAAAATCCATTTTAGACTATTACATTAATCAATCATCTTATATATTTCCTATTTTTTTTTATTTTCCTAAAAAATTAATTTAATCTACTTAGTATTTCTAACTTTTGCTATATAAATAATTTCAATAGTTTGAATTGTAACAATTTAAATAATATTAAGTATACCGCGCAAAGCG
Source organism: Clarkia xantiana subsp. parviflora (assembly GCA_036873135.1). Lineage (NCBI taxonomy): Eukaryota > Viridiplantae > Streptophyta > Magnoliopsida > Myrtales > Onagraceae > Clarkia > Clarkia xantiana. The sequence continues at coordinate 12,266,890 of JAPTYO010000008.1, read as the reverse complement.
CGGAACCATTATCTAGTTATACATAAAGTGAAACGTGAACTAGTAAATTTTCCAAAAAAAAAAACCATAAGTTAGTAAATTGTCTATAAATGAAACCTGAGCTAGCAATTTGTATGAGTGTACAAAATCGAGCTAGTAATTTAGAAAATCACATTGGTAAAAATAATTTATTGTATTTTTAAATTTCACTTATTAAATTAGGGACTATTTAATATATAATTAAATATATATAAGAAAATAAGAAGAACAAAAGACAAAATACAGAGATATATTTTGGAATTTTAACCAAAATACTTACTTTTTGTAACTCAAATACACATATATACATATCTACTATATTATATTAATTCGGCATCGGAAGCCCTCTGACTGACACGTGGACGGTTTGTCCAGTCAGCGTTTCCTAATTTAATTTGACATTTAACAGGGGTCGTATAAAATTAGATATAAAATATTGACTGGATGTAAATTAAGAAGTATTTGTATCTCCTATTTTGGTCTCTACGCAAAATAAAGAAACTAATAATTAAAAGTTTCTATTTAAATAATAAATCTATACAGTTTGGTTCCGGAGCTTCTAAGGCTGCCACGTCGGCGTTTACCTTTAATTAAAATTTTCAGTACAAATTTAGAATTAAATTCACGCAGGTCCAAAAATATATATTATTGTACCTATATATATAATATAATATTCATCATGAACGATTTATAAGCATAAGTTGTATAAATTAATGATGACTATATTAGGTAGCAGTATAATCTATATTATTATTATTATATATATATATATAATAATAATAATTACAAAATCTATAAACAATTATAAATATAGAAAAACTATATTATTATATAAATAATTACACACAATTATATATATTATGTTTTCAAAATATATATATAACCCTATCCCCGCTGCCTTCTTTTTACCTCAAACCGTCGTAATATTACACTATGTTATATATTCACTGAAAGAGGCCAACTGCAAATATCATCATTCATCAAGAGCAAACGAAACGTAGAGGAAGAAGCTTATTAATAGATTAAAAAATACCATATCACCTTCGAGGTAAATTATACAAACGTACTATTTACTCTTATATTTTCGATTTGAAGCTAATAACGTCGTTTTTATAATGAGAGGTGGAAAAGAGAGAGTACAGTCCAGAGGGTGTGTTGGTTCTTAAGTTGGATTACACGTATTATTATTATTATTATTATTATTATTATTATTATATAGGCAAAGAGAGACATGTGTCGAGGAAAAGAAAAACACGTAAGGCTTAGATTTTGGTGGTTGCTCCATTAAAGTGAATTTGTATTATGATGATTCAGGCATGTAGACTTCCTTGAGGTTTGATGTACTTCAATTTGTGAGTTTATCAACTAATTAAGATGAGATAAGTCTCATACCGTATGACCACCTTATAATTTGACAATTACCATTGCAGATTGAAGGATTTTACTTGCTAAGAAATTCCTCTACAATCATTAACCTCTGAAATCGTAATATATATCTAATCATGAGTTTTTCATCCGAAACATGTTAGGTTAGTAAATTTATTTTTTATGAATATATATTTATTTCCTTTTGTAACATATATGGTTTTACTATGTAATTAATTTGTTGTTATATTATGTTTTATTAATTTGATAAATAACTAAATCCATATATATGACACAAAGTTGTTTACCTGAGGATTATTCTTTCCTTTTGGATAGATTTATAAAATCCACTTGGGAGGTAATAATAATATTGTTAGTTAATGTACTTATTTTATTATTTATAAAGCAACAATTATAAATAGTATGAGCACAATTTTTTCATTCATACATTGAGAAAATTAGAATTGAAATACAAGAGAGCAATAAATGATATTCATTGGACGCCATTCGATAGAAGACATTAATAGTATTTTTCCATGAATACGCACTTTAGTACAGCTTCAAATAGTTTGCAATATTTATTTTCATACCACTTATTTGCACAGAATCCACTTTTGGTACCACTTCTATTTTTTTTATACTTTTGGTACCAATGTTTTCAACTTTGTATCCTTTTGGTACCACCGTTAACTTTCCGTCCAAATTGGCCGTTAAGTGGCATGTGTCATGCACGTGACCGCCCTAAACTTTTAAATTTGTTTCAATTTAGTCTATCTAATGCATCCCTAACTTTTAATTTGTTCAATTTAGCCCTAAAATCTCCAAATCGAACCCTTGACCCAAATTGACCTAGCCGGACCTAGCCCTAGGCTAGGTCCAGCTAGGCCAATTGGGACAATTATTAACTGTACTTAGTTTGTGAATGTGTATATGGTCATCTATTGTTCTCTTATCAGACACTATTCAAACAATCATCCTTATCGTTTTTTTTGCTAATATATCACATTAAAAGGTATGAAGGTAACTGATTAATGAAATAGTTGGTACAATATTGTGAATGGACAACTCACTCTACACTTTTTATCATAGATGAGGGTCATTCTTTATAACTAATTATTGTTTTCTTATTTTATGATAAGAATACATTAGGTTGTAACGTTATTTATAGGAGTAGCTTTAGATGTAAGAATCTAAAACTGAGCATATATTATTTATTCATATAGACATTACCTATTTATATCGTAATTACATGTATCATTATCATGTATGTAGGTAAAACTACTACGATCATTAACTTCAAGGACAACATAAATATGTTGAGGTAACCACATATTATCTACGGTCGATAATTCTGATTAATATAAGCTAATAAATGTATGTATGTATCTATATATATTTATTTTGATATTTTATTTAATAAATTAATATTTTACTTGGATATAATTATCCCGCGCGGTGCGCGGGTGTCAGTATCTAGTATATATACATATATGTACAACAAACGGTGAGTTTGATTTAGCAAAATACCTTGTAGCACAACTTGGAATAACGCTACCAGCAATGGGTGCACCTCCAAATAGTGCTAAATTACCCTGTTTTTAGGATTTAGAGGTTAATTGAGAAATTAGCATTGATTAGTTAATTAATACATAACGCTACTCCGAGTTATGGGTTAACGGACATGGAATTAACTCCTAGCGATACTAATCATTAAATGTAGCTGAAATTATCTAGATATAATTAAGTTGTTGAAGCCATATGGTGTATTAATTACTAAACACTCAACTACTTAAATATATCTAACTAATTGAAGCCAAATTTTCTTTGGCCGTAAATTGAAGCAAAATTTAATAAATAAATTTTGATTGAGGTGAGCATTGTTATTTAATTAAAAGAAAACGTAATTAAGTACAATTCTTTTTGGATATATATATAACTGATTAAAATTATTAAATGACCGCCTGTTGTGTAATTAATTACAACTTTTTCTTGGATATTCAATTATCCGTGTGTTGTGTAATTTTTTTTATATACTATATTTTTTTAGGAAGATTATAAGGTGCTTTTATTGATATTCATCGGTTAAATTATTATCAAATATTTTTTAGAAACTTTTTATGATTATATTTGATGAAATAATATGATTTAAATCCAACATAATAACAGCATATTTCAAAGTTTTAAAATGTCATTTTTAGACGTGTTAATTATCTTATTAAATCAATCAAAAATTTATTTCTTCAAATTTAATATAGCATTAGGGTAAATGTGTAATCAATTTATATTAATAGCTAATTATATCAATCCAACCATATTTCTATCTTGGACATATCTCAAAAACATATGATTGAATGTACAGATTTTGTAAAGGTCGAGGGAATGAGACATTGTAGACTAATAATACTTATTAAATTTGGCTTCAATTACTTAGATATATTTAAGTAGTTGAATATTACGCCGCATGGTTTCAACAACTTATTTATGTCTAGGTAATTTCGGCATTTAATGAATAGTATTATTATTGAGAAATATTAGTATAAATGTCCTCTTAAAAAAAAAGAAGGAAAATAGAGACTAATTAAATAATGTCACATAATTCAGCCAAAAAAAAAAAATAATGTCACATCATCTTTTATCTAATGTTATTATAGTGTTAATGTTATTATAGTGTGCATAATAAATGATCATGTTGTTCTATATTTTATGTTTCTTCAATATTGAGGCCATATGTTTGAGTAATTTTTTAATATCATTAAAATTATAATTAAAAAAATATTTTTTGAAAATAGACAAATCATAGTTAAAAGTCAATCCGGATTTTATCTTTCACTTTTTTTATATAGTATCTATAAAATAATTTATTTATTTTGTAATGAAACATGTATTTGTGAATTTTTCACCAAAATAACATTGTTTGAACAACCAAATACATATTAGTAAACAATTCACTAACTACAAATATATTTCGGGAATGCACTATTAGCCACAATGATTTTTTTGTTTTATTTAGGGTTTAAATACTTTTAAGGTTTACGAAGTTTTATGGATTTTTATTCTTTCTAAAACCCTATTAAAATGGGTAAACAGTTTGGCAAAGTGAACCCTCGATGGCTAAAATTGGACGAACGTGTGAACCAAACTGTTCACACATTCTAATAGGGTTTTAAAAAGAAAAAAACCATAAAATTATATAAAACATAAAAGTACTTAAACCTGAATTTTTAGTATCTAGAGTTAACATGGCCAAACTCTTCGTCCAAAAAGGTAAGAAAAAAATCATTTCCTTCCTCCTAGGACTTAATTCTATGTAACTTAGTCAAATTATATTTTATGTAGATAATCATTCAAATAGTATTATAAAAAAAGTTTAAACATATAACAAAAACTCTACTTAAACTAGTCATGCTCTCGGAAAATGGTGATGCGCTGCACTCTTATATGGTAGTTGTTAACTGTCACTTTCACAAGTCACAGATCTACTTTTTTCCTTCTTTTATATATATACTAGTTATTAACGCGTGCGTTGCACGCGTATCGGTCGTCCAAATTTCAAAATATATAATTTATCTTAAGCTTTCTAATATGATGATATTTAATTAATACATGGGCAACTTGAGGGGCTGGGAGAAAAAAAGAACAACACAATGTAATTCACAACGAAAAAAATAGAAAGATGATAATTATGTACAAAATTAACTATTGTTTTCCATTACGGTACTAAATTAGCTTTACATGTATATATATTTACGGTTAGAACTAATAATGAGTTACATCGCGTATGACATGGGTTATTAACGACAGAGTTGTATCCAACTAATCAACTTGAGGAGTGAAGAATGTAAACCCGTACTTAACCACTTAGAGTCATTAGTGGAACAGTTTGACCTATACAAACGTAACTATACACGTTCCATGCAATTTTATACCATAATACCAACAAAAATTGATTTAACGCCAAAGGAAAATTCAATTCATTAAAATCAAAAGTTTATACTTGACTTTACATCAATTATTTATTTAAATACTAATTAGGTTGTACACAATTTGATTAAATTGACAAATGGAAGAATTAAATTAATAGTTCGAGACCCTAAATGATGGACGATGAGTAACATGTTATACATAAAAGGTCAAAATTCAAGAACCTTTGTTGACACATATACAAAAAAATCTCAACATGTACTCTAAGTGTACACGAGTTGAATACATATCATAATTTGGGGGTGACTCGAATTTATAGGTATATTGCATTAAGAAGTTAATGATAATTAATGTAACATGTAAGTTAAGTGACTTAGCAAACAAATTAATGCAGTTTAACTAATGAAAATTTTAGTCAAACTTCAGGAACTACGGTTGATGCATATTTTGATAGGTTATATGAGTTGGCAAGTGACTGTTATGCGATACAAAATGTCAAAGGGCGGAACATCCCCAAATCTGTGATATGGTAAATGAAACAATGCATGCACCCGGCATTTGCACATATTGAATGCATATCATTTGTTAAGGATGACTCTAATTGATGGATTCAGATCTCCTGCCCACTCTTCATGCCCCAGATTGTGCATCACCATTTAGATTTTGACACGTGTCCTTAAATTTAATTTTCATTCTAGGTTTCACAAATCTCAGTAGGGTTTTAGAGAAAAAAAACCACAAAATTAATCACAGACACGTGTCAAAATCTTAACGATGAGACACGATCTGGAACAAGAAGAGTGGGGCAGGAGATATACATCCCTAATTGATAAGTTTATTGGATTGAGAATTTAATAATAAATACATCGACATGTCAATTAAGCGAACTTAAAAAATAAAAATAACAAAATTTAACAAAATAATTTTTAAGTAATAGTAAAGATAAATAGATGGGTCTCAAAGATAGTAAAGACTAAATCGTCAATTTTATAAAGTTATGGGAACTAAATATTATATATATATATATATATAATAATAATAATAATAATAATAATAATAATATCAATAATAATAAAATTAAAAATGTTGAAAAGGTACCTATTGGGGGTGAGGACAACCCTCACATTTTATATTGGTATAAAGATATATATAGACTAAAATTAATTAATTAAAAACAATTAAATATTAAAATATTTTTCAATGAATACAAACAAATAAGAAAGTAGAGTTGTGAAAATAAAAAAATGTTAAATATAAAATTTATCGAAAAAAAACTATGATAAAATTTCCAAAAGGAAAAAAAAAGTTTAAATGCTAAAGGAAAGAAAAAATTATATGGAGCAAACTCACCTTAAATTTAGAATAAATGATAACATGTCAATATATTAAGGGTCAAATGGTCTTTTGGTGCCATATGTTTGGCCACTGTTGACTTTTGGTGCCACATGTTTTATTTTGTAGGCTTTTGGTGCCATGTGTTTGCATTTTGTAGACTTTTGGTGCATCCGTTAGTCAATGGTTAAGTTTAACCGTTAAATAGTTTTATTTTGTTCTTTTAGTTCCTAATATTTTTCCGGCCACCGCCTAAAATATTCCGGCCACCACACAAGGTCGTCGACCACCTCACAAGGCCGCCATAACCTACACAAGGCCGTCGGCCACCATCCAACCCCATCGGTGACCACCAATCGGGGTCGGACGGCTCTAATCGAAGTCGTACGGCTCCGATTGGTGGTTATCAGTGAGCTTGGCTGGTGGCTGAGGGCCTTGTGTTCCGGCGACCTTGAGAGGTGGCCGAAATATTTTGGGCGGTGGCTGAAAAAAGATTAGGGACTAAATTGAACAAAATAAAACTATTTAACGGTCAAACTTAACTGTTGACTAATGAATGCACCAAAAGTCTACAAAATGTAAAAATATGACACTAAAAAATCTACAAAATAAAACATATGACACAAAAAAATAACATTTGCCAAACTTACGACACTAAAAGACCATTTAACCCATATATTAATTGTCTATATTTTGATACGTTTGAAAGAGGCTCCTTACGGTAGTCACTCTAATTATTATTACATAGCGCTACTCCGAGTTGCGTTATAGATTTAATTCCGTGACTGACAAACTGCCAGCTAACGGTCATAAATGTGATTGTTAGTCAGTAGCGCTACTCGAAGTAGTGTTATGTATATTTACTAATTAATGCTAATTTCTGGATTAACCCTTAAACCCTTCAAAACAAGGCAGTGTTGTGCTGCTATTCAGAGTTGCACCATTATTTGTAGTTACATCCGCCCCCTGGACATAGATAGCTCTTTTGCGAACTAGAATAGCTGTGGGTCGGTGGATTATGAATATGGTTCAACAAAGGACACACAAGAGCTCTTCATGTATTACTTTTTTTAATTTTTATAACTAATAATTCTATTACGTTACAATATTATATGCATTTGATTTTGAAGGCATATGTATATAGTTAATTGAAATTAATTTATGGGCCAAATATTAAAATATAGAAGAGATGGGAAAATAGTATATATAGTTGTTTCAGATAAAGTGATTAATCTGTATGGACCAATTATTTGTCACGTACGTGAAGATGAGTGGGTGGTATTGCCACCGTACCGTGTCCACCATAGCGGACACCTACTCCTCCTCCACTGTCTCTGCTCTGCAGCCAAACCAACGAGAGAGCGACTCCAGGCAGGCATTGTTGGTTGGATGGAGTCACAGTCAGTACCGTAATCAATTCAAGCGCCTCATTCATAATGAGGTCATTCCCTTCCCCCCAAACCATTCTTTTCCGTTCACATTCATTCTCATCACCACTATTTACCTTACCCCCAAAAAAAAAAAAAAAAAAAAATGTACCCTCCCATTTTTTGTGGTAATTTCATTATAGTTTCCTTCCTAACTTCCATTTCTATAATTTGAGCCCGAAACGGTTATAAAACCAACCTCTGCTTTACCTTCAACCTCGCTTCCTTCCTCCATGCCTTATATATCCTCCTCCGGCCACCTTTAGCTTCTTAATCCACTTTTCTGTTTCGCCGCTTCCGTTTCATGGCTGCGATTGCAGGTGCCAAGCCGTTGATCCGTTGTCATGTTTCGGAAGTTGGTTCCGCCGCTCCGTCCGTGCCGAACCTAGGGTTTGTCAGCTTCAATGCGGCGTGTGGCGCCAAATCCGTCCGACTTTGCGGCGGTTTTTGCCAGAGGACGACGCCAATTAGAGCGATGATGGAATCCAATGCTGCTTACCTCAACAACGACAATGTTGGTAGCGGTGAAGGTGATTCTGCAGTCATTCAGTTTCTTCAATTTGCCTTATTAGATGTGTTTTCTTGATTCTTGTATTGGTTTCTTGAAGATGTGGATCGCATGCACCAATCAATATCATCTTCAAAATTCATAGTATATTTGACCAAGATTAATATAATAAATATTTAATAAACTAATAAGTACTTATCTTTATGCTTTTGTTTTGTGAAGCACATGCTGCGATGATCATTTCCATGCTACGATTGATTGGTATCTTTGCACTGTAGAGCTGCCTTTAGAGTTTCTACGTTTACGTCCGCATGTGCTGCCAGCCTGATATCATCATAGTAAAATCAATTGCTTTCGATATCTGAAATTTCGATGTCAAAGATGAAATGAATGGAGTTGAGTGTGATGTAATAAATCCAAGCATTCAGATACATCAGCTTACGCTATATCAGGAATTGGTAGTGCTTTTGAGTTGAAATTTGGGCTATTAATTACCTTTAGCGGTTATTGGTATTTCAAAGATGAAATGAATGGAGTTGAGTGTGATGTAATAAATCTAAGCATTCAGACACATCACAGCTTACGCTATATCAGGAATTGGTAGTGCTTTTGAGTTGAAATTTGGGCTATTAATTACCTTTAGTGGTTGTTGGTATTTTATATACAAGAACCTGTCACCTGATTAAGAATCTAGTTGAATACTTATAGTCTTCATCTAAGTAGGTGAAAGTCAGCACCAAATATCAACTGTTGGGAACTCAACAAACATCAAGTGGCACAACTGTTCAGTCGGAAAGCTTGACAGGCAAGAATTGCTACAGCAGAAGGGTTGTGTGATCTGGATCACAGGTCTTAGTGGTTCAGGTTTGCTTCTGTTAACGTTTGAGATGAAGCAGATTGATGTTCTAGTTATCATTTATAAATATGGTGAATTTGTGACCAAACTAAATATACTCATTTTCTTTCTATTGGACATTATGTTTCTCTAGGGAAGAGTACAGTAGCATGTGCTTTAACTCGAGCCCTGCACCTGAGAGGAAAACTTACTTATGTCCTTGACGGCGATAATGTGCGACATGGTCTAAACCGTGATCTTAGTTTCAAGGCAGAAGATCGTGCAGAGAACATTCGAAGAATTGGTAACTAACGTCTCTACGAAAACAGAAGAATGATTGTAATCATTAGTTATTCCTTTATGCCCTGTCCTATATTAATTCTCTTCTCAAATATGCAGGTGAGGTGGCTAAACTGTTTGCAGATGCAGGTATCATTTGCATTGCTAGTTTGATTTCTCCTTATAGAAAGGATCGAGATGCATGTCGTGCCTTATTGCCTGAAGGGGATTTCATCGAGGTATCATCTCATTTTGTCGAGAGAATAACACAGCAATTTGTCCATGGATGATCATGGTTTGAATTACCAGGTATTCATGGATGTACCACTCTGCATTTGTGAGGAAAGAGATCCAAAGGGTCTGTACAAGCTTGCAAGGGCTGGAAAGATCAAAGGTACCATCTCTTTGTAGTGATTGTTTTACCAAACTTGATGTGTCTAATTAAGAAGTTTTGATGGGTATGTCTTTGTTTATATACATACAATGTCTAATATAAGAAAGAATGAACCATTATGGGATTGACAACTTCAGGCTTTACTGGAATCGATGACCCATATGAACCACCCTTGGATTGTGAGGTGCGTAACCAACTACCCAATAAATAGAATAGATGTAGGAATAGCTAGCTAATGCTCATTCATGATGATACAACAAAGAAATCTTCATGGTGAAGATTTGTTCATTCATATATTGTTAATTCATTTATGCTCTTGCTCTATCATTATATATAACCAAATATATCCTTGTTTGAAATGAATGTTGTGAGAAAAGACATTGATTGGTGCTGTGGGGGGGTTGTGCAGATAGTGCTGAAACAGAAGGAGATGGAGTGTGTTTCACCATGTGACATGGCTGAGGAGGTGGTTTCTTACTTGGAGGAGAAAGGATACCTCCGAGCCTCCTCTTCTTCCTCTTAATAAAAAACAACAACTTGAATATTCATTCAAACCGAGTTTATATTAGTTCCCTTCTTTCTGTATCACAACATAAACTCTGCTGCTCTGTAGACAGGTAATGGAAACAGCTCCTCATTATTCTTCCCCCAAAGTGCTAGGAAATCCTCGTTTCCTGCATCAGTATGTACATGGCTTTACCCGTTTTCTTGAGTACAGTTTGTCTAGCTAGTGTTTCATTGGATTGTTTTGTTGAAACTGAATAAACAACAGTACATGTGGGGGGAGATTATAAAGGAGGAGATAGAATAGTAGGGGGAGAGTGAGTTGATATTTGTTGTATTCCTTCCTACAAGAAATGAATATAAAAAGTAAAGCTCTTGTGCTAGCTATTTTGTTTGTTATCTATGTATGTAGTCTGTAAAATTTGACCACTAGCAACGAAGCAAGCCCTTAGTGATAGTAATTACATACAGAGGCAGGGGCATATGATATGATTGATATACAATAGTATAGAGACAAGAATGAGTTAACAGAAAGAAAGGATCAAATGAAAGGAAAGATGGAATGATGTGGAGTTGGTCCGTGGCGATGCATGGAGACGAAGCAAAGCATGATTGCTGTGGCTATAGACCTGGTAGCCTCCATGGCAATGGCAGCAAAAGAGTGGAGGTGGTGTTGGTTAAGCTCAACCATTAGTCTTCTCACCAGCGAACTCAGTGCGTCCACCATCATCGCCATAAGTACCGCCATTCTATTCTATCCTCTCTTGCTGCTATGCTATGCTATGCTAGTGTAGTGATGATGATGATTGATATATAATAAATAGTGTGTGATTGTATTGGAGGACGTTCAGGTTTTGCCTTATTCATGGAATGATTGGAGGTGATAATTAACGTGTCATGTCCCTACCCTAACTAACTCTACCCTGTCTCCCTGTTTGTGGGACCAACCTTATCAGGTGAATCCTGAATGAATAATGTCCAACTTAAACCTAACCCCATCCTATTCTACCTTGAACGTTTCTTTCTCGAGTTTCAAATGACATTTTTTTTATAGCAAATGTTTAATCAATTACTAGTTTATCCGGTGCAAAAGAAATTATTTTAAATAGGGTTAACTGTACTTTTGGTACTATACGTTTGCCATACACCATATGTTTAACTGATTATGGTATAAGATAACACCATATGTTTGACTGATTAATGTATAAGATATTTATTTTTTTGTATACTTTTGGTATCATACGTTTGCATTGTGTAGACTTTTTGTCCATTCTTTAGTTTTTGCCGTTAAGTGGTGTAAACACCTAATTTAGGACTACGCACGACACACGTGGCATGTGACACGCTTAAATGAGGAAATGTCTAAAATATGGGAAGCGTGAAGTCTCCAAAAAATATGTATAGTGTATATGCGTATTTATTGTAAAATATTCAAAATATATATTTATGGTAATATTCATGAATATATAATATATATTTTCGGATATTAAAATTGCAAATTATATAAGATGTTGTTTTTCTATATATGGTCCAAGTTTAGCTATAAATAGGGTAATTATTACATCTAAAATACACAACAAATATCAGCAAAAAGTAATACACGTCTCAAAATTCGTGCCAATCAAAATTTTTTTTCTCTATCTCTCCTTATCTTTGAATTTTTTTTTTCAGCCCCTCTAGGCCTGTCAATTTTACCCGTGACCCGCAAATGACCTGTCCACGGGTCGGGTCCGAGTATACATAAGTATGCTAACGGGTCATTTACGGATTGACCCGTAAATGACGTGTTGATTGCGGGTCGGGTACGGGTTTATAGTTAGAACCCGTACCCGGCCCGTGACCCGTTGGAATCAAGCCAGTTTAGTTTTTTTATTTTTATTTTTTTAGTTTTTTTATTTTATTTTGTAACCCACCACTAACCATAGGCGTAGACAGAGAGTAACCACTAAGTATATGGTATAATGGTTGGTAATATGGAGTTTGATGCACTGCACTGCTTTGAATTTGGATGTTAATGAGTGACGCCTAGGGGTGGCAAACAGGTCGTGTCGTGTCGATTCGTGTCGTGTCACTAGTGACATACGTGTCAACAGATCTCTCGTGTCTAAACAGATCACTTTAAATATGACACAGACAGTTCTCGTGTCACACGGGAGTTGACAGATATCGTGTCACACGGAACACAGACACGAGACACGGAATTTTGTTTTTACACCAAAAAATATTACACTTTTTAGCCCAAAAACTTTTACAAATGTTACAAAATCATCCTAAATCAAGCACCATCATATTTTGAGAAATAATTGAATCTTCTCATTATACAAATAATAAGTTCATAAAGAAAAATTACTTAAATATAAAAAATCGAACATTACAAACAAAATAAGCCGACATCTAAATTTCAAGTTATCTTGAAGCTAGCACATGAAATCATATTATAAGTTTTTTTTGCCAATAGAAGTTTTTATTATTACAGACAATCATATTATAAGTTTTTTTTAAATAGATTAATGTACTAAATAGTTGCAATATTTTTAAAATTATTATTGATCATTATATATTTTTTTTGGCAAAATTATTTGGCTTTATATAAATATTAAGTTTCAAATAAGTCGTGTCGATGCGTGTCTATCGTGTGCACCTACAGATCAGATCTACACGGACTTGCCTAAAAACGTGTCTAGTCGTGTCACAAATCTATCAGACATGGTCAGATTTTCGTGTAGATCAGGACACGAAAAAAAGCAGGTCCGTGTCAGATCGTGTCGTCGTGTCGTGTCAGCAATTGCCACCCCTAGTGACGCCTGGACCTGGCTGCTGCCGTGCTGCGTGCTGCTGCAAGTGCAAGTGCAATGCTTGCAGATACTATACCATTATCATCACCATCTTGACATAAACACCAAAATCCTTATTCCTTCATCTAATATATTTGTGTGTAATATTTAACTTAGGATGTAACAGTTGGGGAGTAATTGTGGTGATATAACATTTAAGAATATATTATAGAAAACAATAAGTAAATTAAATAGAACTATTGAAACAGCAAATTTTCTATAAAAACATATAAAGATAGATAGCTGAACCAACATTTAATCAATGTTACGTAAAAGTAAAATCATTGTGGGGGTAATTTATAGAATGTATGTGTATTGTGTATTATAAATATTATAGATAGAGACAAAATAAAAAAGCCAATGCAGCATCATATTCATATCCAATTTTTAATAATTATTTATTATATCAGCCGTGTGCTTGGATGAGAATACAGGTGATCATCGTTGGATTCGGATATACCATCCAACTACACACGCAGTATGAGAATTATAGTATGACACTTTCCGGCTATTTTAGTGTGAACATTTAGTATGTCATATCACCTAGCAGCAACGGCACTTGTTTGTTGACCCGGGTCACGGGTCAAACCGTTGACCCAGGTGCCCGGGTACAGGTCTGTGGCCCTAACCCGTAGTGACCCCCGGGTCAATCACGGGTCGGGTCGTCGGCGACCCGCGGGTTACGGGTTACGGGTTGACCCGTTTTGACAGGCCTACCCCCCCTTCATCGGACCTGCGCCAGCCCCGGCTCCTGGCTGCGCTGTCCCTGCCTCAGCCCAGTTGCGTCACTCCACTTCCCACCGGCCTTACCTCCGGACAGCGACCGCTTCTCTAGTCGAGGCCGCCCGTCCAAGATAGAACGCCAGAGACCGCCCGTCCTTGCTCAGCTCCGCTCACCGCACCGTCTTTCCGATCCCGTCCATCTGACCGCGGCCCGCCGTCCAGCTCGTTGGAGCTGTCGTCTGTCCAGAGGTCTTCCTTCTTGCCCCGTCGCTGACGCCCCTGCTCCATCTCCCTAGGCTGTAGGTAAGACCGTCCTTCCCTTGTTTTTTTTTTAATTTTTATTTATTTATTATTATTTTGTTATTATATTTAATTAGGTAGTTTAAATGTAATTGATCAAATTTAATTGGGTAAAGTGTTTAATTGCTCAAATTATGTATATATGTTTAATATATATATATGGTTGTGTGTGGAGTTAAACCAATTCCTATAGGAGTCACGAGTGACCCTATGCACCCACCAACTTTTTCAGGGTTACCGTGGGAAGCTCCATCTGTGTTGAGATTCTTCCACCCATGGTCCGATTAAATTATCTGACAAGTATAGTGGAGAATGACTTAAAGTTACCATGATATGTCATAACTTTCTGAAAGATTTAGCTTGACATTATTAGAAGAAATGTTCATTCGGAAGATAACATCATCTATGTTATTCCAAATGTTTCAAATACAATAGGAAAATAAGGTTCTGTAATCTACACCATGCACAAAGCAGTTTTTTACGATGCATTTAACATTAATCTACTCATCTAATTAAAGACAATCTTAATGAATCATTAAAGCTTGTTGACATAAAGCAGTCTGTCCTCAAATGCCTCATAAGTGCACAATAGAGCACACCGAACATAGATGATTGATGTAAAACCCTCTACGATTGAGGAGGGTGGTGGCCTAATGACTCCAAAATCCGAGCCAAAGAAATTATTGAAATCAAAGTTTATGAGATCTTTCTTTGACTTTGAGAATTCAATGAAGCATGTCAATGTAATCTCCTTATCTGTTTAGGGTGGGGGAGAAAATATGATCGGGCTAATTTGAATAGGCAATTCATCATACTTCTTTCTCTTTGCTCCATCACGCGAATCATAGAGAAATTTATTTGTGTATTCATCTAACACACATTCCTTTGAAAAAGATTTGCATGTGGTTGTATAAAATCTACATTGCTCGATTTGAATCACATTGGCAAAGTAGTAGTTTAAAAAAATTAAACAAAGTTTTGATTTGTTGATACAAGTATATCAAATATATATTTCTAATACACACCAATAATTGAACTGAACGGTTTTGAATATCGATTCATTAGTAAAAAAAAAAAAAAAAAAACTTTTCCACTTTTGAATTGATGAAGCAATAAATTTATATACCCATTATTGAAGCTCCAAAAGATATTTTGTAACTTCTGAATAAAACTTTTTTTCAATAGATATGCCTTATTAATCAAGAAATCTCCAGAAACAATATAAAAAAATTGCATTATTTCCTTATGCAATCCAAAATTTGTTTAGTCAAATAAATTTGTATTTTTTTTGCTTTCTTGTATAGAAAAGAAAGAGTACATACTTCTATTGTAAACTCAGAGATATCTTTAATTTGACCAAAAATTCAAGTTGTTGGATCGAATCCAAATAAAACTTTCGGGAACTTGTTTGTAAGAATTTGAAATCATGTGAATTCTTGAACCTTTTCTTCAACCTGCAATATATATAAATAGGTTAAAAGCTAGCGTTACTAATTAACATATCTATGAAGTCTGTAGTATATGTGTTAAACTAGGTAGCTACTAATAATATTATTATAATATAAACGCAGACCTTGGCAACAACAGGAGCCATCCTCGATGCATTTTCCAGTTTTAAACCTTCCCTTACAAAGACCAATACATTGCGCAAGCCGAAGAGCGCAATCCGGCAAACCAAAGTTAAAACTACACCCGGGTGTTGGTGCTTTTCCTGATAATAATAATAATAATAATAATAATAATAATAATAATAATAATAATAATGTCACCAAGTTTAAAAAATAAATTCAGATTCGATTTTTTCCTTAAAAAAGATCTCAGTTATCCCATCCAGGTTCAGCCTAGTGTTATAATATGTTAAATTAAATTAGGCAGCAGTATATATATAATTATGATTTATGAATACATGCCTGGGCAACAACAGGAGTTAGGATCAGTGCAGGTGCCGTTCCGACAGAAACCGACACATTGAGCTGGTCGGAGATTGCAATTTGGGAACCCAAACTTATAACAATAACCCTCTTCGGAACTCATCTTCGTCGCTGCTCCTCCTCCTAAGTAATTAAACAAAAACAAGTCCTATCAATTAATTATATTATTTATAAAGTTTCGAACAAATAATGATATTAGATATATTGATTGATACCTGGTAAATAAACAAGGACGATTAATAGAAGAATGCACCCACAGTGGTAGCCGCGGGACCACTTCATTTTGTTATTTCTACCTCTAAAAATAAGAAACTCCGATGCTAGCTTTGTAGTCTCAGTAATCTAATTCACACCTTTTTCTTACATATATATATTGTGTTTCATTATTTATGCAAATATTTAGAAAATTTATATACTTACTTTCTATAGGGGTTCTAATAATGGAAGGTGATCACTAAATATCTAAATTCCTTTATTTTTATGAGAACATATTTTCCAAATACTACTATGAATTAAAAGGAAATAATTTTAGTACAAAATAAAAAGTATTTTAAGTGAATTAACTTTAATAATCGGCCAAAAAAACTTTAATAACAAAAACTCAACAGTAATAAATTTTAGTTATGGTGTAAAAGACTTTTAACACTTGCACTTTCAACCCGAAATTTATTTAGAAGTATGAAAATAATAAAATTTTCAAGAAAATTATGAATGGGTAGTAGTTGCAAACTTATATAAGTTCCGCTACGAATTTTTTGACTCTCTACTGATCACGGTCTAGGGTTTTTCCTTTCATACTTAACCAGCGTATGCACTATTCCATCAATGTAGTCACACCATCATCTTAGTATAGCAAAGATGCCGGTCTGTTAAGCCAAGTTCTACTCGCCTCTTTTTATGGTTGAAGTGGATGTGGGTCATGCGGGATCTGATATTTTAATTAGGTCACTGCCAGGGACGAAGCCGGGATTTTAATTCAGAGGGGACACAAATTAGACTAGAACAATTTTTTTTATTTTTTATTTTTATAAATATCCAACGGGCAAATCATATGATTTTAAATGGTTAAATTGGGTATACTTATATTTTTTAGGGTCAAAATATGAATCACAGAAATATTAAAGGGTGCATTTTACCCTCGCCATAGTGTGACTTTATTATTGGAAAATGAGCTAGAGTTTATTTTAAAAAACTACAAACATAATTTTGTGGTAAAATTTAATTCACTTAACAAAAGTTACACCGTACTATTAGAATTTTTTTACTCAAGTAGTTACCCTACAAAGTTCAAATGCTAAAATGTAACACAAAAGTTTAAAAATACCAAAATAGCTATCGCCGCACTTTGAAAGAGCGGCGGTGACAAAATAATTTTTTTTTGTTAATTTGCTCGTCTCTTTTCTCCGTGATTTTCATATTAGACACTCTATTTTTTTGGCTCTCGCCGCTTCAACGAGCGGCGATAGTTATTTTTGTGTTTCCTAAACTTTTTGTTATATTTTGGAATGTAGACTTTGTGAGGTTGCTATTTGGGTAATTAATTCTTACTATTACTTATAAATTATTAAAAGTATAATAATACTACAATATATTTTAATGCTCTTAAAATTATTGGAAAATACTCTTAAAATTAATTTAATAAATATATATATTGATATGAATTATGTTAACTCTTAGTATGGATATAACTATATTAAACTTTATAACTATTTATCTCCCCGTTTATTATTACGTTTTATTGTATTGGACGTTTTATGAAAATGTATTAGTATGTGTATATATATATATAATAAATATAATAATAAAAAAACATAAACATAATCAATAAGACAATTGACCATAATTAGTAATTTAAATGAATTGAACAATATTATAAATATACTATATTATCTATTTCTTCTTTTGGCAAATTATTATTATTATATTATTTATTGGGTTAATCACCAAATTGCTACCTGAACTTTGGCCCGCTTACAAATCGCTACCTCAACTTTGAAATTCAGATCAAATCGCTACCTCAGTCAATTTTTTTGTCAATTTAGACATAATTGAACCACATGTGTTTTTTTCAAATACTTTTCTTCCAAAAATGCCCTTGTCTCTCTTCCTTACCTCATTGCGTGAACATACTTCACCATATTCTCTCCATTATCATCGTCATTATTTTCTTCTATGTCGTACGTATATCTTTAATTCCAAGAGTTTAGACAAACTTCTACATTACTAATTAACAATTCCTCCATCAAAACAAGCTGCATAATCTAAAAGTTGTTATGTTGTTGTTTTGATGCAACAATGGTGTTGTTTCATCGTTGTTTTTTTTTTTTATGCTTTTGCTTATGCAATTTTAATTCGGTTTTAATTATATTACGTTTAGGTTATGTATTATTTTGCTGTGTTATCTTGCTGCAGTAATTATGTTGTATCATTGTTGTTGTTGTTGTTTTTTTTTTTTTTTTCATTTTTTGCTGCTTCAATTTTCACTATTACGACGTTTACTTTTTGTTATTTTTTTGTTGAATCGTAGCGAATATTTTTCGTTATCCTGTTATTCAATTGCTTCCAACGAAAGGGGTCTGGGTATTTGTAGATCAAAGTCATAAAAAAGTAATACGTCCTTAAAATATAATACAAATTAAGTTAAATTCACTCTGCCTACTAGCATTTTCAGCAATTGCACAAAAAGATAAAAGAGAAGATAATAATAAGAGATAAAAGAGAAGTTGAAACACTTGAAAGAGGCAAATTTAAATCCGTATTTATGTCTGGTATACTTAGAACTAACATAAAAACAATTTGAATTCTGTTATATTTTCATTATGATATATATGACATTTGCAAATTCCATACATAATTTTCAGGTTAACAGAGCAAGTAGAGCGGCGAAGTTAACATTTTTTATGGGGGAATTGTTAATTAGTAATATAGAAGTTTGTCTGAACTCTTGGAATTGAAGATATACATACGACATAGAAGAAAATAATAAAGCAAAGATGATAATGGAGAGAAGATGGTGAAGTATGTTCACGTAAGGAGGCAATGAATAAAGACAATGACATTTTTGGAAGAAAAATATTTGAAAAAAACACATGTGGTTTCAATTCTGTCTAAATTGATAAAAAAAAAAAAATTGACTGAGGTAGCGATTTGATCTGAATTTCAAAGTTGAGGTAGCTAATTTTCAAAATCAAAAGTTGAGGTAGCGATTTGTAAGCGGGCTAAAATTCAGGTAGCAATTTGGTTATTGACCCATTATTTATTAGGAATTTTGATTTTTCGGGTGATAGCTAACCAGTGTTATCAGAACCGGACCGGACACCGAACCGGTGAGGGTGTCGGTTCCCGATTCACCGGTCCGAACCCGGTCCGGACGCATTTGACAAGAAATGGCATAGGAGCATAGCATACTTCCCTTCCATTTTGTTTCTTTGCTCAGAAAACTTCCTCCCCCGTCCCTTCAAATTCCCTAATTCCCTTCTCTCCTCTCCCCCTCCCTAATCTCTCTCTCATCCTAAATTCTCTTCCTCTCCAAATTAAATAAAACTAGGTATTTGCCCCGCGCATTGCGCGGGTCTATATTTTTGTAATTGTTGTTTGCATTTATATTATGTATTAATTATATAGATGATAAATTACAAATATTTATGAGCTAATTTCGGTTGTTTTTCCACCGCTTTTTAAACATTATTTACGTTTTATTTATCAAGTGAAAAATGTAATGTAGAAAAATATCCTGTAAAAAATCTATCTAAACAAAAATATACCTCCTTCTCGTTTCCATACTATCGAGCACAATCAATTTAGCGTAGCCAATCTGCAGTTTAATCATCATAAATTAATTTAAAGTAAAATTGTCATTTTTCGATTACTTTATAAAATTATTTACCTTAACGATCACAGCGAGGGTATCAGAAATAAGGGTGTGACCGACATTCCGAGTGCCGGGACCGATTGATGGGATCTTAGTCCTAGTATTCTGCTCAAAGAGGCAATTTTCATTCGACATTGTGTTGATTTTTTGGATCGATGTAACTGAATGCTGAGATAAAAAATATTTTTAGCAGTGAAATGAACAAAAGCTAGAAGAATTGTAGAAGACGACAGAGATGAAAATTCATGGACGGAGAGCTTAAATAATTAATATAGTAACAGATGGAAGATAATAATTGGTAGGTTTTATCAAAACACATTTACTTTCAATTTCCAAATATTTCCATTGCTTTTATTATATTACTATGATATCTTACTCACACTCGACTTAAGAAATAGTAATAATGCATCATTTTTTATTTTATTACAATATGTAATACCATAAGTTTGAACATAGAAAACATATGATATATTGACAATTGACGTTGGTGTAATTCAAACATTAGAAGGAAAAAAATTAGGGTGTATTTGAGGATTTTAAAAGTATAAACTTATTTTTGATAATTTTAACAATGAGTATATTATAGTTAGTTTTAGAAAATAATTAAAAAGGTGACAAAATAGGTGGAAAAAATAGGTTGTTTTAATGAAAGTAAACATGCATGAAATTTTTCTTAAAAAGTATTTAAATTTTAGTCTTAGAAAATAATTAAAAAGGTGACAAAATAGGTGGAAAAAATAGGTTGTTTTAATGAAAGTAAACATGCATGAAATTTTTCTTAAAAAGTATTTAAATTTAAGGAGGCAATACACATTTTATTCTTAAGAATATGTATAAGAAATCTTTTGTTAAGTTAAAATTTTACATTTTTGCAAATTGATACCCTAATTGTTAACACTATTTTAACTACATGTTGCACAAATTATTTTTGTAAAGCTCACAAAATCTATTATAATATGTATATGAATAATGTGAATTAATATACTAATCAAGATTAACTAATATACATGTAGAAAAAAATGAGATTAAATAATTGAATGATAAATATTAATATGTAACATATGAAGAAGTTACAAAATAAATTACTAACCAATCAAAATGCTTGTTGGTGACATGGCAAAAATCTAGGCTATTAGCCAAAATTGCATCTCAATTATATTATATATAGATCCATCCTAAATGTCTAACTCCATCTCATTCGAAGTCTACCCCATCTCCTTCGATGTCTACCCATCCACCACGTAAACTGAGCAGCTTCGGCTCGGCCCGTTCGCCACTTTTCGTGGTGAATCCTAATCGATTCTTGAGCGAGGCGGCAATGGTGCCACATCAGCAGCAGCAGCTTGTCCTTTACGGTGGGAAGGATGACCTGGGGCCTCTTGCCATGTTAGAAGACGCTTCCACCACTTGACGGAGCCGTACGCCACCGCCATTGTCGTGTACAGTGGAACCACCGCGCACATGACGTTGTTGAAATCCTCTGCTGTTATCATTTTTGTTCGGTTATCTTGGTAGAAATCTCCCAGTAGCTTGGTAACTTGATTTCCTTAATTGATTTGATTTGAGTTTTGGCAAAAGCTACGGCGCTCTGTATTTGGACTTTAAAAACCCTAAAAACTGGTGTCTGCTGAACCTAAAAACTGAAAACCCTAATTTTTTTTAGAAAACTCAGAACCGCGAACCGACCGGTTCTCTCAAAACTGGCCGGTTCGCAAAAAACCGGCTATCGAACTGGGTTCGGCAACATCGTTCGGAAATGGATGAACCGGACCGCTAGTACCTCCGGTTCTGATAACACTGTAGCTAACAGTAGCACTATAAAAATAATTATTAAAAACAAATATAAAAATTAAAGAGGTGGGCCAATCCCAACCAAAACTAGAAAAGTACTCTCTCTCCTATTAACTATTTTGTCATATGCTATCTTCATCCGAATTGCTAACATGCTTTCGAAGTAAACATACTTTTATAAATATAATATTACATAATATTATTATAACTAGATATACTGCGCGGATATAAATTTAATAGTATAAAAAAATAACATTGATAATAAGTATATTTCTTTATTTATAATTTGGCAAAAAATATATGTATATTTATAAAAAAAAAAAACAAATACAAAAATATTAAACAAATTGTATATATATAAATATGTATTTATATTTAATGTAGGAAGTTGATTTCACAAAAAAAAAAAAAAAAGATTGTTGATATCGACATGGTATATAATTAATTATTTTTATACAATGTATCTATATTATCTATATATAATCTCGATGTATTTAATCCGGTGATGTATTTAATCCGGTGAAGTATGGAGAAATATTTAGTATGTTATATTAATTATATTTAACAATTTTCCATGAATAATCTATTATATTGAAAAAAGGTTTAAAATTCATTTAATAAAATAAACTAGTATATTGTAAATCCAAAAAATAGTCAATGAATATTTAAATTAATAGTACATTTTTTATTAATTAATACATAGTAGCACATATAGTAATAACTATTAGTAATGAAATATTTCATACATTTAATTGGAGATTAAGTTAATAAGGAATGAAATTGAATTATATATTTTTTTTTTGGCCAAATTGAATTATATCTCATCATTAATAATATAATATTTTTATAAATTTTTAAATAAAATAATAGTTTAGTCTATTCAAATTGTTATCCCCACATTATAATAATTTATACTAATAACTAAATATATACATTTATTATTATTATTATTATTATTGCTAATACATGGTTTATTATTGGTTAAGACTTTAACTTAAAATAATTATCGCTATAAAAAGATTTAATTATAGATGTTCAAAATGTGGAGCTCATATTCACACCTTAATTTGACTTCACATTAATTCACTAAGATTACAAAAAAATTCATACTAAAAATTACTAAGGACATATATGGTAATCTTGGCCAATTTATATATACGGTAATGTTTAATAATATAGATAATATATAGAATAAACAAACTATTTAATAGATTTCAACAAAGAAAATTGGGAAAGATTTTTAAGGTATGTATATTCAATGTGTAAACTAATTATGAAAGTTTGATAAATTACAATGGAAATAAATCATAAGCGTTGAAGTATAATTATCTTACCATTTTAAAAAAGCGTAGATGTTCATAGACATATCTTTTATAAAATTCCTCATTTTGTATGAGATACACGGATTTGTCGTGATTCGTTATGTAACTTTTTTACCTCTTTTAAATTCCACCAAATTAGTTCATGATCATTCTCTATTATCTTCACAAGTTAAAATTCATCTAATCCTCTAGATATCCCCTCCATTGTTGCTTCATTCCATCAATGTACTATTCTCAAACTATATTGTTTTTGCCTTTTTAATCCAAAAATCTATCATATTATTCGGATCATAATTTTTTTATTTCCAAATGCATATGCTTTTAACGATGAAGGAGCACAATTTATTTAGTGGGATAAGTAATTCTATTTTTTTTTCCTGATGAGCACTATCCCTTTTTTATTTTACTGTATTTCTGAGTGTTAACATAAATTCTCTCATTCATTAGTTAATTATTAATTTTTTTACATGGATTGATTTAGTTAAGTCGATGAGACTGCACTATATCTAGTTTTAGGATTACAATTCTAGTGTTGGATTTCATTGGTTCGAGAGATCCATAAAAAATAGAGAAATTGTGTACACATTGATTCAAAATAATAATCAACATAGTTTATTTTAATCTTTTTCAATCATTCTTTATCGAATGTAATGATTTAATGATTTGTTACACACTTTGATAAAGTTTTGTAACGCTTGATAATTAAAAAATGGTCATTTTGGTGCATTGTGAGAGCTTGGAGATCATCCAAGTAATGAGAAAGGCTTATGTGGACATTGCCACATCAACCAAGTGAGAGATTGTATGAAATGTACCAATTAGATTGTATTATTTGTACACGTCAGAGGTAAGTTTTATTACTTGTCAATCTCATGTTCAATTCATCAGAATTATATTATATATAAATATAGATATAGATTCTAGGAAAGTACGGTACTAGATGGAGTAGGATATATGGAGCCGCTCCTTCCTAAGTCCTAAACCGTTACATCCCCTCAACAGCGTAACTTTATATATATATAGCTAATAAAATTATTATTATTATATTTTTTGGAATTATTTCTACATTAATTAATGTTAAATTGTTGTTTTTATTGTAACGACTAACAAAAAAAATTTCTTGAATTCATTAAAAAATTATAAATATATCTATAAAAAAAAATTACACAAAACTTAAAAATATAAATTTCAAAATAAAAACTGAAAATTTGGGATTATTTTGAAAAAAAAAAAAAATTGAAAAATAGAAACGCTTCATCACAACCGGAACCACCATTCATTTGAAATATAGAATCACATGAATAACATTGCTTATATATGTCTAATAAGGTTCAACCCTGTGGATCATATTTTCAGTGGCCTTTTTGAGTTTGACGAATATACCATTAAATTTATGCAAATAATAATACAAACTTCAATAATATATGATCCACAAACAATAACTTGACAAAGTTTATAACAAAATAAAATGTCCATCTAAAACTAGTGATCACATATAGTTTTAAGAATGTTAGAGAGCATATTGTATTTCCAAGAACGTTAATGAAATATGAATTCTCTTTTGGTTTTCAACCAAGTTATAATTGATGCACATTGTACTAAAATTATTTAAAAAAAAAACTAAGATCAATACAATTTAATACATATGAATCTGATCTTCGTAGACATGATCACATCATTGTACCTGATACATAATATACATAAACAAAAATAAATTAATAATTCGATAAGAAGTCAAGTATAGGTCGGATTATATCATGATTAAAATGATATGATACATTAGAAGGGTACTTCATCTTGCAAGAGTTTGACTATCGATCGTTGGTATTAGAATTTTCAGTATTATTGAGTAACTACCTTTCCATAAAAAATAGAAGCAATTTTGAATTTTCAATCATAAAAAGTAATCAATATTATATTATATGATCTACACATTTAATTTAATTAAAAAATGTAGAAAAATATATTTTTAATTACATTTTAGTTTTTACATAAATAAAATAATAAATAATAAAAAGTTTCAATTTAAATGATATATCTATACAACTAGATTGAGACGCCTTCTAAAGTCGTCACGTCATCCTTTTGTATTTTTAATGATAATAATCTACATAAATAAAAAGAAAAATATATAAGCATATATATAATCTATATAAGGCATATATATCTAAAAATACCAAACATATTTTAATGTTATTAAATTATTATTATTACATATTATATATTTTTATTAGTTTACAAAAAAAATCGCTATTAGTTGAATATATATATATAATAATAATAATAATAATAATTAAAACAAACTACAAACTCTATTAAATAATAGTAACTATTTAATAATATATAATAATCAATATTTGTATAATACTATCTAATACTAAAAAAATAAGAATATATGTATTTAACATTATTTTTATTTGGATATATTTTACATGCGTGGTTCGCGAGGTTAGCACCCATATTTAATAGATTTTACATTTTATAATTTATAAAAAGTAATCAATGGTTCACAAATAAATTTTCTTATGATGAAATATATTGGTATGAAAAATAATAAATATATAATAATAATAATTTTTTTGGCCGAATATAATAATTTTATTAACTAAACAATATATATAAAGTGACGCTATTAGGGGACGAGAGTGTAAGCGTTAGTAGGAGCGGCTCCATATATCCTACCCCTCCATGTACCGTACTAACTTAGAATTATAATAATATAATATAATTTTTAGTAAAAGCGTTATTACTTTGAAAGGATGCTAGCAATTCTCCAAGTACAATCGTGAAAGATTACAGAAGAACTAAGACCTCCATGTCTCCATAAGTTCATAATTTTATATCATTTGCTCTTCTTTCTTTGTCAAGGTTACATATCTGAACATTAGGGGCAATTATATAGTCACTACAAATTTCAGAGGGGGCAAACCTTATCAAACCTGATTTTTGTCTTGAGCTTATAGGTAGGTATACTTTTGAGCTTCCATGGAGGTCAGACCTCACATAGCTCCGTCCCTGATCAGTGCGATGTGATTCCGCGAGGAATTTTAAATATGAAATTTTAAAGTCAAACCATATAAAAGTAAGCGATTTTAGCCACTAAATCACTATTACTATTAGTATCAAATAAAGTCATTAATTAATTATTAACTCCAAAATAGTAATCATAAATAAATTTGCAGCCATAATTTTTATTTTTATTTTTTCCACCCATAGATTATTTTTTGGTAAAACACCTGATGGATATACGCATGATTCGGGTTCGGTCTTAATTATTCAGACCTCATACACGCGCAAGACCCTTTACGATTCCCCAATTTCGAGCTAGCCGGGGGAAACCGGGCAAGTCGCGAACTTGCCCGACATCCCCGGGGGGCTTACCCGGAAAATTCCGGGTAAGCTCAACACCCGGGGGGTGTCGCGTACACCCCCCATTTTGTCCCGAACGTATAGGAGACTCGATTTTTAACTAACTCCTATGTGTCCGAGACCTATGTTTCAAAGGCGCGCGCGTCCCGCTCGTGACAGCCGCCTAAGACGCGCGTCAGAGTCCTTTTCCCAAAGCTCTCCCCTGCATCCCGGTTCACATTTCCACATCGAACCGGGTCAAAACCGGTTTACGGTCCAAGGTTGCCTATAAATAGCCACCTTGGGGGTAAACATTTTCAAGTCATTTTCGAAGTCACTTTGGATGAGAATGGGAAAAGCTCTGACCTCTCTCTAGAAAACCCTCTCTTTCTCTCTCTAGAAGCCGACTAATGTTGATCGTCGGAGCGAGCGCACCAAGCACCCCCCCCCCTCTCCACGGGGACTGCTTGGTAATGCTCCTTTCGCAGGTGCAGACAGACGATCTTCCAGAGAACCCAAAGGACTTACCGCCGTCCGGAAGACGAAACTAAGGCCCGCACGTGACCTTAGAGAACGGACTTGACTCACACCCAACCCGAAGACTTCGACGAGTTATTCAGCGGGCAACCCGCAATAACTTGGTCGAAACACTTGGCGCCGTCTGCGGATCACCCACAGGACCAACAGCATGGCAAGCAACGAGCAGCCACCGCCGACTAAGACGAAGAGAAGAGGACCAGGACGTCCAAGAAAAACTCCGGCCCCGGAGTCAAGCATGAGATCTCCTCCGCAGAGAAACCCCCCGCAGAGCCAAGGCGAGGCCTCAGTCGCCTCGTCTATGCCAACAAGAAGCGCACACTCTCGGAGTAACGCGCAAGGGGGCACACAGCAAACCAACGCTCCTCCAGGCTTCGCCCATCAAACCTTCAACACGCAGGAGCAACCATATGGAATGCCAAACGCTGGAGCATACAACCAGGCACCAGGGGCACAGACTGCACCTACAGTCACCCCGGAAATGATGGCAGCACTCGAACAGCTGCTTCATCTGAGAGAGGCATTGCGCAACCAAGGATACGGGGCGCCACCACCCCCTCCTGCGCAACAAGCAAATATGCCCCCGCCACCAAGGCAGGCGCCTCCAATGAATGCACCTCAGCAGAGAGGCCCTACAATCTCAAAAACCCCGACCTTTCACGGGAACGCACAGCAAAGCAGGCAGTTCCCCCAACAAGGGACAAGACAGGAGCTCTCACATTCCCAAACACCTTACCAAGCAGGGCCATTCAATGAAGGAGCCTGGAGGCAGCCGTCTCAAACATTCCAGGGATATCAAGGTGGATATTCTCAATACAACCCGACGCAGGCGCAATTCCCCCAACAAGGCGCAAGCATGGGACAAGAAGCATACCCCCAAAATCAGGGTAACCCAGTCACCGGGTTGACGGAGGAGATGCTTGAACAGTTGATCGAAAAAAAGATAAAGCAAAGGAAAATGAGAGGGATGAACACATTGGTGGACACCACATCCCACCCTTTCACTGACGAGCTGGTGTACAGTCGCGTCCCAGACGCACTGTATAATCTAAGACCGGAAAAGTACCGAGGCAAGGGAGACCCGATAGAGCATGTGTAGCAGCATGAAGTAATGCTTTTGGGAAGGACAGACAACCCTCACCACATAGCCATGACGTTCCCCCAAACGTTAGGCGGACCAGCCGCACACTGGCTCTTCTCCCTGCCAAAGAAAAGCATAGACTCGTGGCAGTCCCTCAAAGAAAAGTTCATCCAACGTTACATGGGAGAACGTTCGATTATCAAAGGATCAAATGCCTTGGATGACGTCAAGCAAGAGTGGAATGAGTCCCTCGCAAGCTACTACATCCGATTTAATCAAAACATCTCGGAAATCCAAACGAACATCGCAGAGGTAGAAATCATCCATGCCTTTGTCAGAAACCTGGGTAGGCACGGGTACGACTTGGGCCAAAAACTTTCTACAAGACCGGCGGAAACAATGGAAGAACTCGTGGCAAGAGTAAAAGAGTACATCGATGCTGAGCATTACAAGATGACAGCACGGGACAAGTGGGGTAAGCCCGGCAACAAGAAAGATGAAAGTAAGCCAGGCCCCCCGAAGCAGAACCAAACCCCCCAACAAAAACAGTGGACTCCGCCCTAGAAGAGAACATTCAACATTGAAGAAGACAAGAATCCAGACGTCAACACCATTGAGCTAATCCCTTTGAACGCTCCCCTGAGTGTCATACTGAAAGAAATGAAAGAAAAAAACCTCTGGAAAGAGCCATTCGGTTTCAGAAAGGGCCAGCTGGGCAAGGAACAAGACAAGTGGTGTGAAAGCCACGAAGTCAACGGCCATGAAACAGACGACTGTAGAAGCCTTAAGTTCCAAATCAATCGAATCATACAAGAAGGCGGACTTAAGCACTACGTCGACCAGGGGGGAAAGATTGAGAAGGTGAAAAGAAAATTCACGCCAAAGGAGAAAGGAAAAGAGAAGACCAATGACAACCCCCCTCCTAAAAAGAGGGGAGTTATTAATGTCATTCATGGTGGTCCAGCGGCAGGAGGACAAGTCTCCAACACAAGGGATGTATACGCTGCGCAGGCAAGCACACTCCCCAAGTATGGGAAAAGAAAGAAACCGGAAGAAGAGGACCCCGTGATAGGATTCTCGAGAAAAGACATGGCACACATCGTCTACCCGCATGATGACGCGTTAGTAATAACGATGGAAATCAACGGGTTCGACGTCAAAAGAATTCTAGTCGACGGAGGAAGCTCGTCAGACATCCTCCATATCAATGTCCTCGAACAGCTGGGAATGAAGAGAGAGGACCTGAAGCCGGGAAATTTCCCGTTAGTAAGCTTTGCTGGAGCTGCTACATACCCACTGGGGATGATCACCCTTCCCACTGTGATAGGAGAAGGATGGAACGCAATGAAAATCGACATCACTTTTGTGATCGTCGAGAGCCTTGGCGCTTACAACGGAATTCTCGGAAGAACAACGATAAATCCCTACGAGATGGTGCCTTCAACGGCACATCAAAAGCTGAAATACCGCATAAGGGGAGGAATTGGTGAAGTCTTGGGCGATCAGACGATAGCACGAAAATGCTATGTCAACGCCCTAAGATGCAAGAACCGCCTGGACATAGCAGTCATTGAAAGGGGACAATGTTCCAAGTCTGAAGTTGAAATGCGATTTGACGAAATGATGAGCAAAGGAGAAAGACTCCCAGCATTTCAAACCCCAATGCTCCCAAGCATATGGGACATCAAACAAGGGGAGTCGGAATCCATCCAGAGTTACTTCAAGCGATTCGCCACAAATGCAACTTCAAGTTTGGCAGAAAAGTCAGCCGTAATCAATGCCTTTTTCCTGAACATGAACTCACCTTCCTCCTATTTGGACGAACACATGGGTGGAGAACAACCAAATCTATGGCTGACTTGAAAGAGAAGATGGAAACAGCAATCGAGGTCGCAAACGAGCTGGGGTGGTTTATCCCACCCGCAGAACAAGAGGAGGCGCGTGAACACAAGCGTGCAAGACAGGACATGAACAACAACCAAGATGGCGAATATACACCTCTGAACATAGAGGTGGAAGAGTTGTTCAAGACCATCCTGAAGGATGTTTTACCTCCTCCAAGCGAGATCCGGATTGCCTTCCTCGGGAAGAATCCAGAAACGTGGTGCCACTACCACAACAGATGGGGTCACAGCACGAATGGGTGCCCCTCCCTATGCAACAGAATCGAGGGACTGATCAAACAAGGAGCTCTGCGCTCCTACATTGCATGCGAGAAGCCAGCTTTATCAAACCGTCACTAAGGGAATAATCCTTCCCCTATGACATGCACATACTCTATCTTTACTTTTCAAGTACTGAGTAGAACGTTTAGGATGGGAGATCAGTTGACTCCATCCATGCACATCCCTTGTAAATAAACAAGAAGACTAATGAAGTTCACTCCTTGCGTAGGAAAAATCACTATGTAATGGCAAGCTACCCCGGTCCAAAACCAGGAACAAGCCACATACATCATCAACAAAGGCCCTAACTCTATACGCAGAAAGGGCAACCAACAAGAAAAGCCATCAAAAAGATATCAAAGCAAGACTAAGCGAAACTCATGCCTGTATTCAAAACAGAGGAAGCGCGACGCACGCAAGGAGACAAAATAATTTCAACAAGGATGTGAACGTACTAATCTATTCACATCCTTGCAAAAAGTCGGGGGACAAGCGGATCATTGGGAATCCTTCCTCGCAAACAAATGCAAGTGTCGGACGTACTAATCTATCCACACTTCGCCGCAATACAAGGATGTGAACGTACTAATCCATTCACATCCTTGCCAAAAGTCGGGGGACAAGCGGATCATTGGGAATCCTTCCTCGCAAACAAATGCAAGTGTCGGACGTACTAATCTATCCACACTTCGCCGCAATACAAGGATGTGAACGTACTAATCTATTCACATCCTTGCAAAAAGTCGGGGGACAAGCGGATCATTGGGAATCCTTCCTCGCAAACAAATGCAAGTGTCGGACGTACTAATCTATCCACACTTCGCCGCAATACAAGGATGTGAACGTACTAATCTATTCACATCCTTGCAAAAGTCGGGGGACATACGGATCATTAGGAATCCTCCCTCGCAAACAAATGCAAGTGTCGGACGTACTAACCTATCCACACTTCGCCGCAATACAAGGATGTGAACATACTAATCTATCCACATCCTTGCAAAAAGTCAGGGGACAAGCGGATCATTAGGAATCCTCCCTCGCAAACAAATGCAAGGGTCGGACGTACTAATCTATCCACACTTCGCCGCAGCATCAAGTATGTGAACATGCTAGTCCATTCACATCCTTATAAAGGAAGACAAGCAGTTCAACAAGGATCATCCTCCTTACCAAGCCACAGGTGACGGTAATACTAACTCATCCACACCCCGCCACCAACAAAGATGCAATTTCCTAAGGAAAACCATCGAATCAAGGAAATCGACCAGTCAATAGAGCAACACTCTTCCAAAAAGAGAACAAGTTATTGAGACAGCAATAAAGGAAGATGCAAAATAATACTAAGTATTATATCTTTCTAACATCTCATGTCAGGCATATATATATATAATATGGCAGGTCTGA